>JAZHEH010003362.1:0-5390596 GCA_036589455.1 Ateles fusciceps
CAGACACCTAGTTGGAGCAGAACCCAAACCCCACTCCACCCTCCTGGCGATAGGTTCTCAGTTGCCCTGGCCCCATCTTCAGTCCTCATCTTCACCCTCCAAGGATGGGAGGCTCAACAACTCCCTGGGGCTACCCTGGAGAGGAATTCGGGACCAAGGGGAGCTCTGGAGAGGATGGAAGAGCCGCTCCTCACCTCATTCCATAAACAGACAAAGGTGCCCAGAACAGATGAAGCCCAGCAGGAAGGGGGATTCCACAGGCCCCCAGCCCCACCCCACACCTGCCCCCATACCCAGGATGGCAGTGGTTCTCCCACAGGACAGGAGTAAGGCCGACTGGTTCCCAGACTCCCAGGAAGAAACCTCTGTGGGATTAACCATCTCCCCCAGAACCTTCTTGGAACCCAGGACAGGAAAATGTATGTGGGTGGGAGAGGGAGGTCATCTCTCCTTCATTTTCTGCTCATGACACCCCTCTCTGCCCAGCAAGCCACCGTTCTTGTTCCTGTAGCAAAGATGCCACACAGGGCAGCGGTGGGCATTCCTACCAGGCGGCTTCTGTTGGGGGGTGTCTGAGTTCACGGGAAGAGCATGCAGTGGCGGGGGGCTCAAGAATCACAGTGCAGCATTCCAGCCTCTTTTGAGCCCAGGCTTTATCCACCTCCTTCGAAGGAATTCAACTGAAAAAGTTCCCTTCTTCTTGACTTGATGCGCCATGCTGTTCTGGGCTCCTACCGCAGGGCTCCTACCCTTGGTCCCAGCAATGCGTGATGACATGGCGCTGGGGTCCCCGGAGGAGAGGAGGCCTCCAGGCAGGAACTTGGCTTCTAGTCCACGCCTACCCAGGACTGTGACTCCGCCCTCTCGAGTGTTGCACCTCGGAAAGAGAGGGCCTGTGACGCCACAGTCCCACGAAGACAGACTGTGGGGCTGTTGAAACACTGGCACACACCAAAAGTGGGTCCCAAGCCCCAGAGGTGAAAAACCAAGTTACCAGTAAGCCCCACTAGTATGTGGGAGTGTGCGCCGGAAAAGCCCGGAGGCGTAGGTCCAGCACTGGCAAAGTAGACCCGGAGACTGCAGCAGGGCAGCGTCTCCAACCTTTACCTGCGGCATCTCTGATGTTCCCACGTGCGTCACTCTTTTGACTGCACAGCACTCTAAACCTCCTTCCTAATCTTGGGGAGCCCACCCTTGAGTGCACTTGGTGGAAGCCAAAGCCCCACCTCCTACTACAGGGGCCAGAGCTGAGCAGCTCCCTCCCTGCCCCAGGTGGCCGACTTACAGGGCCCTTCACCTTAGGCTGGCCACTTTGCTGCCCCGTGATCTAGGGACACTGGGACTAGGGATGGCAGAGCAGGTCGACAATCCCAGCTCAGGCAGGGTGTGGTGCACAGGCTCTCGCCAGCCCACAGCAGGGGACACAGGGTAGTACAGCCGGCTTGCCCAGTCCCACCTTTCCAGCCCCTGTTACCCCGGCCCTCCCTTCCACCCTTTAAGCTCACTTTTCCCAGTAAGATTCATTCCACGGAAATTAGCCAGACGCAGGACCCCTTCCTCTACAACCATGCGGCCCCAAACACCTTCCAGCCCCCAAATGTCAGCATTCCTCAGCCTTGGCACCACCAACGTGCAGAACGGGGCATTTCTCTTGTGGCGGCGCAAAGAATTGGGATGGGCCCACCTCCAGCACATGGTAGGACGTTCAAGCAGCACCCCTGGGCTCCACCCAACGGGATGCCGGGGACATAGACCCTAAGCCCAAAGCTCATGAGAACCAAAACAATCTTGGGTCATTGCCCACATCCTCCCAGAGAGGCTAATGGTCCCACATCATGTAGAATCCCTGCACACTAACTCCACCCTCTTCGTTCTCTACAAGCATGCCACCTGCTCACATGCCATGACACTAGCCACGAGGTACAAGCAGCACCTCGCATCCCGCCTAGCTTGGCATAGACAGGGTTTCCCTCATGTCCTTCAGGAAGAGTTGACGATACTCTCTCCTGGTTAGAGAGGTAACCATTACTCCATGGTCGTACAGCACGTGTGTGTGTCTGCGCTGCGCTAACTAACCTCGCCCTGTGCCTGCAATCACCCTGTGCTTTGGTCTCACAGGGTGCCAGAAGGACACCAGGCATCCTCTACTTAGGGCAGACTCGCTCGAGGACTTAGCATTGTTTTCAAATTCTAAATTTTGTGTCCTCAGCATTTCCTGAACACAGGGTGGCTACAGAGAATTCAGACTTGTGTGGAAACAGGTACAAGAAGCCATGCTGGGGTCACCCTGAGGAGAGAGTATGTAGGAACCCTACAGCCCAGGGAACATTCACCCTCCCTCCAACAGGGTAGGGAGAAATGGGGGGGGAGAAAGCAGACATCTCGGGGAAAGAAACAGCTGCCTTTGGAAACCTACTTCACAGCAGGGGCCTCAGCGGGGGCAGCAGGGAGTCCTTTGTCCGGCTTCAAAACTGATGGTCTGCCAGTCTCCATGGCTCATGCCTATAATCCCAGCACTTTGGGAGGCCGAGGAGGGATCACTTGAGGTCAGGAGTTAGAGACCAGCCTGGCCAACATGGTGAAACCTGTCTCTACTAAAAATACAAAAATTAGCCTGGCGTGGTGGCGCACACCTGTAATCCCAGCTAATGGGAGGCTGAGGCAGGAGAATCAATTGAACCTGGGATGCACAGGTTATAGCGAGCTGAGGTCACATCACTGTACTCTAGCCTGGGCAACAGAGCGAGACTCCATCTCAAAACAAACAAACAAAAAACCCTGATTGTCGGTCCCTTTAAGAGGCAGGTTACAGCAATGGAGGAAAGATTGTATTTTTGTGTGTGTGATGAAAGTACAGGGTGGAGCGGTTACAAGGGCAGCTGCACTGAGAAGGGCCCTAGCGTCAGCACCAGGAACCGAAGTGACCAAGCAACTCAGTATACCCAGGGCTCATGGCTTGTTGTGGATACCAGCGGGATATTTGACCGGCTCCTCCACTCTCTTCCCTGATAACAGCTTCTGGGGCGGGGCAGGGGCTGACTCACTTTCTCTGCTTTCCCTGGGGCAGAGGACAGCTGGGGCGGAAGTCGGACTTCCTAAGGTAACGGGGAGCCTTCCTCGCATCCTGTGGTCTGGTAGAAAGGGCAAGTTGGAGTTGGAAGATGGCTGGCTCTGCCAAGGTATCTATGTAATATATATATGTATATGCAATATTTATATATATATTACATAGAAACCTAATAGCTTTCCCTCTTGGAGCCTGTTTCCTCATCTGGACGATTTATACATATTACATATATATAATATATATGTAATATTTATATAAAATATATATGTAATATATTTAATATATAATATATATATCATAGATAAATAACATGTTTTATATATATGTGTGTGTGTGTGTGTGTGTGTGTGTGTACATATATAATTTTTGGCCAGGCGTGGTGGCTCACACCTGTAATCCCAGCACTGGGAGGCCAAGGCAGGCAAATCAGGAGGTCAGGAGTTTGAGACTGGACTGGCCAATATGGTGAAACCCCTTCTCTACTAAAAATACAAAAATTAGCCAGGCGTGGTGGCATGTGCCTGTAGTCCCAGCTACTTGGGAGGCTGAGGCAGAAGAATCTCTTGAACGCAGGAGGCAGAGGTTGCAGTGAGCCAAAATTGTGCCACTGCACTCCAGCCTGGGACAGAGTGACAGAGCGAGACTCCGTCTCAAAAAACAAAAAAAATTTTTTTTTCTGTTGAGATAGGGTCTCACTCTGTCACCCAGGCTGGAGTGCTGTGGCATGATGATGGCTCACTAAAGCCTTGAACTCCTGGGTTTAAGCAGTCCTCCTGCCTCAGCCTCCTGAGAAGGGGGCATGATTTACCCAAGGCCATACAGCCAGTGAGCAGTGGAGCTGGGGCTGGGACCCAGTACTCCTGCCTCTGTGGCATATGCTGCTTGCCCCACCCTTAGCTGCTCTCTCAAGAGACTGAGCCTTGGTAACTTCTCATCCTTTTACTGAATCACTCTATTACTTCCAGCTTTGTAGAATTTTTTTTTTTTTTTTTGAGATGGAATCTCACTCTGTTGCCCAGGCTAGAGTGCAGTGGCACAATCTCAGCTCACTGCAACCTCTGCCTCCTGGGTTCATGCAATTCTTCTGCCTTAGCCTCCTGAGTAGCTGGGACTACAGGCATGCACCACCACACTCAGCTAATTTTTGTATTTTTAGAAGGGACAGGGTTTCACCATGTTGGTCTAGGTGGTCTCAAACTCCTGACGTCCTGATCTGCCTGCCTCGGCCTCCTAAAGTGCTGGGATTATAGGTGTGAGCCACCACACCCTGCCACTTTGTAGAAATTCTTTTTTTTTTTTTTTAATTGAGATGGGGTTTCACCATGATGGCCAGGCTGGTCTTGAACTGCTGACCTCAGGTGATCCACCCACCTCGGCCTCCCAAAGTGCTAGGATTACAGGCATGAGCCACCGCGCCCGGCCAGAAATTCTTATACCTGTTTCTCATTTACTTTCTTCGAGTGTCAAGGTTGATTACAGGAAGAGGGCAGAAATCAAGGTGCCTGGCTCCTCCTGGTACTGGGGTAGGGTGTGTGAGTGAGCAGACACCAGCTGAAAGTCTGCACATGGAGGGAGGGCTGGAGGGCTGGTCTCCAGGGGTGGAGGCACCAGAAACAGGCTGGCGGCTGACCTATCTGTATTGCCTTTTAGGGAGGAGCCTTAGTTTGGTACCCAGCCTCCAGGAAGGATGTGGGATCAGTGCTTGCTTACTTTCCTCTCCCCCTCACAGATCTGCACACAATCCTGAGATCAAGGTTCATGCCTCCCTAGGGTGGTTTTCAGTTAGAGTGGAGGAGTGCTGTCTGCCACTCATCCTCCTATTAAATTACCTCAAGAAGTTAGGAGGGCTCAATCCTAAAGCCAACTATCCCACTAAGACTGACTGTCTATAGATTGTAGAGGCTCTTTTATTCTCCAACACCACTACTTAAGGGAGGTTCACATTCCATCCTGACTCCAAGAAAGCTGATCTCTTAGGAGATGAGGTAGCTAGCTTTGGCCTTTTTTCAAGGTGCCTGTGACACCAACTGCCTTCACAATGCTTCTCTTGTCATCTGTGTCAGGCCTGGGTTTCCCCTCCTAGTTGCCTTCTGCATGACAAGGGCTAGGACACAAAGTGCTGAGTTTTGTAAGGGAAAGTACAATAAAGACACCCCAGCTTTTGGGAAAGGAGCACCTCTCAGAGTTCAGATTAAGGAAGAAATCTTATACAGACAGTCCCCGACTTATGATGGTCTAAGATTTTTGTTTTTTTTTTGACTTCACAAGAGTGTGAGAGCCATACACATTCAGTAGAAATCCTATTCCAAGTACCATAAAACCATTGTTTCTTACTTTCGGTACAGTAGTCAATAAGTTACATGAGATATTCAACACTATTTTACTTTTTGAGACAGAGTCTCGCTCTGTCACCAGGCTGGATTGCCGTGGCACGATTTCGATTCACTGCAACCTCCGCCTCCTGGGTTCAAGCGATTCTCCTGCCTCAGCCTCTGGAGTAGCTGGGACTACAGGCATGCATCAGCACACCCAGCTAATTTTTCTATTTTTTCTTTTTTTTAGCAGAGACGGGGTTTCACCATGTTGGCCAGGATGGTCTCAATCTCTTGATCTCATGATCTGCCCACCTCAGCCTCCCAAAGTGCTGGGATTACAGGCACGAGCCACTGTGCCCAGCCAAACACTTTATTATAAAATACGCTTTGTGGGCCAGGCGCAGTGGCTCACACCTGTAATCCCAGAACTTTGGGAGGATCTCTTGAGCCCAGGAGTTCGAGACCAGCCTGGCCAATATGGTGGGACCCCCATCTCTACTAATATTATAAAAATTAGCTGAGCGTGGTGGCGGGGATCTGTAATCCCAGCTACTTTGGGAGGCTGAGGCATGAGAATTGCTTGAACCTGGGAGGTGAAGGTTGCAGTGAGCCAAGACTGCGCCACTGCACTCCAGCCTGGGTCACAGAGTGAGACTCTGGGCCGGGCGTGGTGGCTCACACCTGTAATCCAAGCACTTTGGAGGCCAAGGCGGGCAGATCACCTGAGGTCAGGAGTTCAAGACGAGCCTGACCAACATGGTGAAACCCCGTCTTTAAAAAAAAAAAAAAAGAAACAGTGAGACTCCATCTCAAAAAATAAATAAAATTAAAATAAAACAGGCTTAGTGTTAGATGACTTTGCCCAACTGTAGGCGAATGTAAGTATTCAGAGTATGTTTAAGGTAGAATGGGCAAAGTTATGATGTTTGGTATGTTAGGTGTATTAAATGAATTTTCAACTTAAGACATTTTTCAATTTACAACAGGGTTATGTCCTGATCTTCGTATCACGTAAACCTATTGGACATAACCCTATTGGAAGTCAAGGAACACCTGTATTACCTTCCAGAGTTACGAATTTTTCCCTATCCTCTAAGCCAGGACCCCTCCCCCTATAGGTTAAGTCACTATATTTTCCTTGGAGACTACACAGATGGAAAATAGCATTTCCTCCTTCAGAGACTAACACTCCACAGTCCTAGAGAGCAAAATGATGTGTATCGGACTAGCTCCCTTTCCCTTCCCCACACCTGTACTCAACCCCAGGCCTCTGACTCATTGCCCTTTCCTCCTCATTCTCCTGAGCAAGTCCCAGGTCTCTACCAGGAACACAATGAACAAAAGCAAATACATCTTCCTTGCCTCTAACCTGGCCAGTCCTGGGATGTCCAAGCTGCAGCCCCTGAAGGCAGGATGTGAGCTGGCAGAGGGCTACTCCATTTGGAGCCTCCCGTTGTCTCCATGTTCTTTTCATCCTCCTGGGGCCTGGAGGCTCCGACTGCTGGGCTAAGGAAAGGTTAAACCAGTTGGGCAGGGGAGCCGGGGGAAGCAGAATCTAAACTGGGCAACTTGGTAGCAGGAACAAAGCCTGTGTTTGTTGGGTTTCCCTCCTGCCTGGGAGGCTGTTCTCAGACCACGGCATTCCTGGGTTGGACAGAGTCAGCTCAGAGTGGCTTCTCCCCACTGTTGCTGCAGCAAAAGTCACTGCCGTTCCATAGGTCATACTTAAGAGTCAAACTCAAGGGATCCAGGCACTTCTTCCCTGCCAGAGTTCAAAGAACAGAGGCATCGAGAGTAAATTCAGGCCGGGTTCGGTGGCTCACGCCTGTAATCCCAGCACTTTAGGAGGCTGAGGCAGGAGGATCACTTGTCAGGAGTTCAAGACCAGTGTGGCCAACATGGTGAAACCCTGTCTCTACTAAAAATTTAAAAATTAGTCAGGTGTGGTGGTGTGCACCTGTAATCCAAGCTACTCAGGAAGCTGAGGCAAGAAAATTGCTTGAACCAAGGAGGTGGAGGTTGCAGTGAGCTGGGATTGCACCACTGTACTCCAGCCTGAGCAACAGAGCAAGACTCCTTCTCAAAAAATAAAAAAAAAAAACAAAAAAGGGGCTGGGTGCAGTGGCTCACACTTGTAATCCCAGCACTTTGGGAGGCTGAGGCAGGCGGATTATTTGAGGGCAGGAGTTCGAGACCAGCTTGACCTACACAGTGAAACCCCATCTCTACCAAAATACAAAAATTAGCTGGGTGTGGTGGTGGGTGCCTGTAATCCCAGCTATTCGGGAGGCTGAGGCAGGAGACTTGCCTGAACCCAGGAGGTGGTGGTTGCAGTGAGCCGAGATCGTGCCACTGCACTCCAGCCTGGGTAACAGAGCAAGACTCCCTCTCAAAAAAAAGAGGAAGGCCAAGGTGGGTGGATCACCTGAGGTCATGAGTTTGAGACCAGCCCGGCCAACATGGTGAAACCCCATCTCTACTAAAAATACAAAAAAAATTAGCTGGGCATGGTGGTGGGTGCCTGTAATCCTAGCTATTCGGGAGGCTGAGGCAGGAGAATCGCTTGAACTTGGGAGGTGGAGGTTGCAGTGAGCAGAGATCGCAACATTGCACTGCAGCCTGGGCAACAGAGTGAGACTCCATCTGAAAAAAAAGTAAAATTCAAGCTCAAGAAAAGCTAGATGCAGGCTGGACATCCCAGGACTGGCCAGGTTCTTTTGAGGAACACTCAGTCAATAAATCAGATGAGATCTAAGGGCATGAGAACAGCTGCTCCTCTGCAGATCATCTTTCCCCGTCCTGTCTTCTCTAGCTGTGAAGGGGGAGCTGCCCGGCAAGGGAAATAAGGCGTAGAAGCCAAAGGTTCAAAAGGGCAGGTATCTCCCCCGGGAACAGGACCCACAATCCTTACAGCAAGGCCAGAACTGAGCTTGCTTGCCCAGGGGTCTGGGCACTCAGGTACTGAGTTCCAACAACTACCTGTGCTCACCCCAGTGCTAAGAAAACAGACAAGTCAATGTGGCATTTGTTTTTATTAGAAAACCCTTTAGTAAGCACTTCCCTAACCCAGAACAGAGACTGGGTATCCTCCAAGAGTCCCATAGCTTTCATTTCATCTTCCACCCTCTTCTGAGAGGGGTGAGCAGGGGATGGGGATGGTGTCAGGCAGTCTCCGAAGTACCCCTCCTAGACCCCTGAGAGAATTCACATTGCCAGCAATAAACCAACAGCACCTCAGTGGGGCATCAGAGGGCCCTCTAGGCTCAAGGCTGTTGCCAACGGCATTCCTGTTTGTATGGCTTCACGATGGAACCAAGGGGGCTCTCATAGACTCCTAGTCCTGGTCCTTCACTATGACTGAGAGTAGGGAGGAGAATGAGGTCAAGGGCTAAGGGAGAAGAAGAGATTGCATTTAAGATACGCTTTGGAGTCTGGAAAGCACCTGGATTTCTTGGGAGAGGAGCCTGGATTTCCTGGGAGAGGAGGGCTGTGGAAGCCCACTCAGTTCTTCTTCGTTTTGGGAGTGTCATATTTCCTCTTGCTGGAGTACCACAATAGCAGGGGTATGCCAATAGAGGGAAGGGTCATGACCCCAAAGGCTGCCCAGTCCAGCTGTGAAGGAAAACAAACACCTTGGTTAGAAGTCTGGATTAGGACACAGGAGAAGCCAGGGAAAATATGAGTTCAATGAGAAAGGGAGCAGTCTAGCCCAAATTTATTTATTTTTGAGACAGGGTCTTGCTCTGTTACTCAGGCTGTTGTGCAGTGGTATGATCGCGGCTCACTGCAGCCTCAACCTCCTGGGCTCAAGTGATCCTTCCACTTCAGCCTTCTGAGTAGCTAGGATCACAGGGGTGCGCCAGGACACCTGGTTAATTTTTTTATTTTTTATAGAGGCAAAATATCACTATATTGCCCAAGCTGGTCTCGAATTCCTGGGCTCAAGTGATCCTCCTGCCTTGATCTCCTAAAGTGCTGGAATTACAGGTGTGAGCCACCACACCCAGCCCAAATTTTCTTAATTTTTAATTTTAATTTTTTTGAGAGATAGGGTCTTACTCTGATACTCAGGTTGGAATGCAGTGGCACAATCATAGCTCACTGCAGCCTCAAACTCCTGGGCCCAAGTGATTTTCCAGCCACCCAAGTAGCAGAGATTACAGGTGCCCGCCACCAGGCCTAACTCAGCACAAAGCTTTTTTTTTTAAGATGGAGTCTTCCTCTGTGGCCCAGGATGGAGTGCAGTGGTGTGGTCTCGGCTCACGGCAACCTCTGCCTCCCAGGTTCAAGTGATTCTCCTGTCTCAGCCTCCCAAGTAGCTGGGATTACAAACGCGTGCCACCATACCCGGCTAATTTTTTGTATTTTTAGTAGAGACGGGGTTTCATCGTGTTAACCAGGATGATCTCTATCTCCTGACCTTGTGATCCGCCCACCTCGGCCTCCCAAAGTGCAGGGATTACAGGTGTGAGCCACCATGCCCTGCCAACTCAGCACACATTTTAAGCAGAACTTTGGCCAGGAAGGTTCCTCTCTGACCAATCCTGATATAGAATGGCTCGCTAAAGACCAGTCAAGCTGTGAAGCCAAAGAACTCACTTGACCCAAACCAGACTGGAAGAGAAGCTTCTGTTCCAGACAATCTTGGAGAAGGGAGATGCCCCCCCGGGTCCTGCCCCTGATAGTCAAGCCTCCTATGACGTAACCCTTGTTTGCATGTCAGGCCCCCTCTTTTCCATTCCTCCACCTCACATTCTGCCCTTCAGCCTTGATAAACTACTTGCCATTCCTGAATCACACCATTCTTTTCTCAATCTTGGCTGCTCTCTCTCCTCAAGTGCTTGCCCTTCCTTACCTCCTCCAGAAAGCCCCCTCTCGTTAGATGTTCCTGCTGCATGTTCCTCCAGCACCTGGCATATAACCTCTATCATAGCATTTTCCCCATTTACCTATTTTGAATCCTCTATGAACCCATAAGATCTTGGGTTTTTTTGTTTGTTTGTTTGTTTTGAGGTGGAGTCTTGCTCTTGTTGCCCAGGCTAGAGTGCAATGGCACAATCTCGGCTCACTGCAACCTACGCCTCCCGGGTTCAAGCGATTCTCCTGCCTTAGCATCTTGAGTAGCTAGGATTTACAGGCATGCGCCACCATACCTGGCTAATTTTGTATTTTTTAAGTAGAGACGGGGTTTTTCCATGTTGGTCAGGCTGGTCTCGAACTCCTGACCTCAGGTGATCTGCCCACCTCAGCCTTCCGAAGTGCTGGGATTATAGGCGTGAGCCACCACACCCAGCCTAAGATCTTGTTATTTATTTTTTTTTAATTTTTAAATTTTATTTTAATGGATGAGAGGTTTCTGTGTTGCCCAGGCTGGCCTTGAACACTTAGCCTCGCCTCCTCATGTGCCAGGACAACTGGCCTGAGCCACCGCAACTCCCAGATCTTGTTATTTTTAGAGACAGGTTCTTGCTCTATCACCCAGGCTAGAGGGCAGTGGTGTGATCATGGCTCACTGCAGCCTTGAATAGTACTCTTGCCTCTGTCTCCCAAAGTGCTGGGATTACAGGCGTGAGCCATGGTGCCCAGCCAGCCTGTAAGATTTTTCATGGAAGGGACTGTGTCTTATTCATCATTGTTTCCCCAAAGCAGAGCACAGAATGAGCACATAATTTGGGACATCATACTGATTCACTGAATGAATTCCTGCATTCAGTACTTCAGGCAAATCTTCAAAACATTCTTTCCTAGACTAGGCCACAATGAAGTTCCCACTTAACCTACTCAATGATCTATGACCCTCTGAATGTAACCAGATATTTTTCAAACCTCAAAATAGACCCAGGAGTCTAAGATGGGTCTGTACTCAAAGATGGGGCCCTACTCAAGTCACTTTTACGGTTTTGGCAACTGTGATCTCATTGCCAAAAATCTCTGGACATGGCTAAATCAATCTATTGATACTATCTATATCAGACACCAAAAAACAGACAGACAGGGCAAGAACCAACCAACAAAACAAGTCTGTGGAAGCCAGGAGGGTCCAGAACCAAAGGGCATTCTCACACCAAGGGACTGATGAGAGAGAACACTAGAAAGCTTACAAAATGGGGGGAGAATCGCCTATCAAACTCCCGCTGAGCCAGGATTCCTCCCTGTCCAGGTGCGCTGGTAGAGCCAATCTGAAAAGAAGAAAAGAAGGACATTAAGGCAAGTCTCCAACTCATCTAATCTGAGAAAGGGTGGTCCCAATCAACCCAATTCTATGCATTAGATTCTTCGTTCTTTTTTTTTTTTTTTTAAGACGGGGTTTCACCATGTTGGTCAGGGTGGTCTTGAACTCCCGACCTCAGGTGATCTGCCTGTCTTGGCCTCCAAAGTGCTTGGATTACAGTCGTGAGCCACCGCACCCGGCCAGATTCTTAGTTCTCAAAGGCTCAGGAGAACTTCAAGAAGATGAGGGAAAGCTTTTGGCTAGAGTTGGATGATTCTCCCTTAGTGTGTTGTAAAGAGGAGTACACAGGAGTCAGAAGACCTGAAAAATACCCCTTGGTGAACATTTAGTAAACAGAGTAGGCCAGGTATGCAACTGAAATTAAAGCCAAATTCTCCTGTCTGAGCCTCAGACTCTGGAAAGAGTGAAGTTACTCACTACCACTGGCCCCTCTACAGGGCAGGGTGTGCAGTGGAATGACTTACCCTTGCTACTCATTTACTTATTCCTCCAGCAAACATACTCTACTTCACACAGTTAATGTGAGGTTCAAATGAAACAGCAGAAGTATATAGTGAAGTATAAAGCCCTGCCCAAATGTACATTCCTAGAGGAGAGGCTGAGTCTGGCCCACATTCCTTTGCCTTAGAGAGGAGGCCAAGAGTTTGGAGCACACTGCAAACAACTTTATTCTAAAGTGGCAGTTGAGCCTTTGATTTGATGTCTATTAACCCATCAACTACCAGGTAGAAGAGAGTCCTGAGGTTGGTTCTGAAAGCAAAAATGATACAGGATGTGAAAACATGGGTTTAGAAGAATATGGTTCCATGTAGTTTATGAAAAAAGAAAATGTAGAAGGTGCACTGAGTGTTCTTTTCGTTCTACGGTTAACTGTGTTAAGTCCCTTCCCTACTGTGTACTAATTAGCCTACAGCCCTACTTGTATGGAGATCATACATTTTAGCTTCATAAATTTATACATTTATGACTTAAGCTTTCTGAGGGCCTGGACAGTATCTTAATACTCTTGGTATTCCCCAGAGTCTGGCACATTTCAGGGGCTTCCTAAATGTCTATTGACCTTTATATCAATCAATCAATCAAAAGACTGTTAACTACTGAGTTTCTTTTTTTTTTTTTTTTAAAGACGGGGTTTCACCATGTTGGTCAGGCTGGTCTTGAACTCCCGACCTCAGGTGATCCGCCCGCCTTGGCCTCCCAAAGTGCTTGGATTACAGGTGTGAGCCACCACGCCCGGCCTGAGTTTCTATCATATATGGAAAACAGAAATCTAAGACAGTCACTGGCCTCGAGGAGTTTATAATTAAGTGAGCATTTTGGGAGGCTGAGGCAGGTGGATCACAAGGTTAGGAGATCAAGACCAG
The DNA here is from genome assembly GCA_036589455.1 of Ateles fusciceps. NCBI lineage: Eukaryota > Metazoa > Chordata > Mammalia > Primates > Atelidae > Ateles > Ateles fusciceps. The sequence goes on from JAZHEH010003362.1 coordinate 12,979, forward strand.
CCTGGCCAATATGGTGAAACCTCATCTCTACTAAAAATACAAAAATTAGCCGGGTGTGGTGGCATGCGCCTGTAGTCCTAGCTACTCGGGAGGCACAGGCAGGAGAATGACTTGAACCCGGAAAGCAGAGATTGCAGAAATTGGGAGATGTCGGGTGGGAAGAGGGAAGATCTATACATAAGAAACAAACTACTGAAGACAGTGATTAAATGTTCAAGTACACAGACTATAAGTGCTATAGAAGTTTAGATGCAGTCAATAAATATTTATGAAAGAACAAATAGCAGTCAGGCGCGGTGGCTCACACCTGTAATCCCAGCACTTTGGGAGGCTGAGGCGGGAGGATAATGAGGTCAAAAGTTCGACACCAGGCTGGCCAATACAGTGAAACCCCATCTCTACTAAAAATATAAAAAAATTAGCTGTTGTCCCAATTACTCAGGAGGCTGAGGCAGGAGAATTGTTTGAACTGGGAGGCAGAGGTTGCAGTGAGCTGAGATCGCACCACTGCCACTCTAGCCTGGGCAACAGAGCGAGACTCTGTCTCAAAAAAAAAAAAAAAAGAATAGCAAACAGCAATATGAATTGAAAACAGAAAACAAGGAGACACTGCTCAAAGCTGGGTCTTGAGAAGGCTTCAGATGTAATGGAGTGGAGGGAAAAGAGTACTTCAAACAGAACAAAGGCACAGAGGAAAGAGACTAAGTTGGGGGAGAAGGTATGGGAAGGAGCTTGGCCTAATTAGGATGTAGGGTCTGTATGGGCAGAGTGGAAGAGAAGGCTGGGGGGGCAGAGAATAGCTAGACTATTGGAGGCGGTGCAGTGAGAGGCAGAAAGCTCAGCCTTGACGCCATAAGGAGGAGCAATCTAAGCAAGGAAAGGAGAGAGTAACAGTGGAGACTGGGAAGAATCTGACAGTGGCAGAGAAGACACACTGGAAAGGCAGGGGACATCAGTAGGCTAACGACACATGCCAGATGAAAAGGAAGGCAGAAGGAATGAAGAGGAGGGGGAAGGCTATGGTACACATCTCCCATCCATTTCAGTCACTCTAGTCCAGAACTTTAATTTGAACATACTTCCTTAGGACAATACCAAGTGTCTGGTTAACGTTATCTCCCTCAGAATTTAGTAGCTACTGTGGAAATTTTCTGTAAGAGATTTTTGTTTTAGAATCCATACTTTTTACATGGATATCCATCACCTTAAACACTTACCTTTTTTTTTTTTTTTTTTGAGACAGGTCTCACTGTCACCCAGGCTGGAGTGTAGTGGCAATATAATGGCTCACCGCAGCCTCAGTCTCCTGGGCTCAAGCAATCCTCCCACTTCAACCTCCTGAGTAGCTGGGATAACAGGAACATGCACCATGCCCGGCTAATTATTTAAAATGGGGGTCTCACCATATTGCCCAAGCTGGTCTCCAACTACTGGGCTCAAGCGATCCAACTGCCTCAAGCCTCCCAAAGTACTGGGATTACAGGCTTGAGCTACCACGCCGGGCCCTGTCTTTACTTTATGATGGAAATGTTCAACTGCTTCTCATCTGGCTATTTTGAAATATCCATTAGATTACCGTTAACTATAGTCACCCTATTGAACTATCGAACACTAGGTCTTATTCCTTCTAGCTGTATTTTTTTTTTTTTTTTGAGACAGAGTCTCACTCTGTCCCGTAGGCTGGAGTGCAGTGGTACGATCTCGGCTCACTGCAACCTTTGCCTCCAGGGTTCAAGGGATTCTCCTGCCTCAGCCTCCTAAGTAGCTGGGATTACAGGTGCCTGCTACCATGTCCAGCTAATTTTTGTATTTGTAGTAGAGATGGGGTTTCTCCATGTTGGCCAGGCTGGTCTGAAACTCCTGACCTTAGGTGATCTGCCCGCCTTGGCCTCCCAAAGTGCTGGATTACAGGTGTGAGCCACTGCGCCCAGTCCTAACTGTATTTTTGTATCTATTAACCACCTCTCTTTATTCCCCTCCCATCCCTACCACAACAGATTTTAAGGGAAGGCAGATCCAAATTCCATCCAGCTAAGAGTTTGGGCAACTCACCACAACGGGCCCATCCTCCTGGGCCAGGTAAGTAATTGTTGCTGAGGTGAAGTTGAAATAACCAGCCTTGAGAGGGCGCAGGACCACAGTGTGGGAGACATTGCTAGCACTGGCCCAAGAGTTAAGGCAGTGAAAGAGATGAAGCTAAGGTTGTAGCAGCTTTTCAACCTGTGGACTAAACGTACCATTCACAAAACAGTTGCCAATACGTGCTGATCTCATGCCGGCAATACTCTGCAGGAATGAAAAAATATAGGCTTCTTTTGAAAATTTACTTTTTTTAATGTTAAAAAAAGAGAGAGAGAGAGATGGAGTCTCACTGTGTTGCCCAGGCTGGTCTCGAACTCTTGGATTCAAGTGATCCTCCTGCCTTGGCCTCCCAAAGTGCTGGGATTACAGGCATGAGCCACCATACCTGGCCTAAGCTTCTTTTTAAGCCTGAAGTTTATGGTATTACAGGTTGTCTTTCCAGGTAAATTTTAAGGGGCCCATGTTATATTCGGCATCATGGTTTTTGAAGTAAACTTCCAAAGCAATATATGTTATAGATAAAAAATTATAGTCATGGGCCAGGCGCGGTGCCTCACGCTTGTAATCCCAGCATTTTGGGAGGCTGAGGCAGGCGGATCACAAGGTTAGGAGATCAAGACCAGCCTGGCCAATATGGTGAAACCTCATCTCTACTAAAAATACAAAAATTAGCCGGGTATGGTGGCATGCGCCTGTAGTCCTAGCTACTCGGGAGGCACAGGCAGGAGAATGACTTGAACCCGGGAAGCAGAGATTGCAGTGAGCCGAGATCGTGCCACTGCACTCCAGCCTGGGTGACAGAGCAAGATTCTGTCTCAAAAAAAAAAAAAAAAAATACATATATAGTCATTTAATCAGCGCTTCTTTTTGGTTGATTAAAATAAATCATAGTCAGATCAGGCATGCTGGCTCACGCCTGTAATCCCAGCACTTTGGAAGGCTGAGGCGGGCAGATCACGAGGTCAAGAGATCGAGACCATCCTGGCCAACATGGTGAAACCCCATCTGTACTAAAAATACAACAATTAGCTAGGCGTGGTGGTATGTGGCTGTAGTCCCAGCTACTCAGGAGGCTGAGGCAGGAGAATTGCTTGAACCCAGGAGGCGGAGGTTGCAGGGAGCTGAGATCGTACCACTGCACTCCAGCTTGGGCAAGAGAGCGAGACCTCATCTCAAAAAAAAGAAAAAAAAGGCCGGGCGTGGTGGCTCACGCCTGTAATCCGAGCACTTTGAAGGCCAAGGCGGGCGGATCACCTGAGGTTGGGAGTTCAAGACCAGCCTGACCAACATGGTGAAACCCCATCTTTATTTAAAAAAAAAAAAAAAGAAAAGGAAAAAAAAACACATCAAGTCACTTAAGCTCATAGAAAATCTTTCAGTAACTATAGTTACTGAAGGAAATTCTTGAAAATGCAAAAAAAAAAAAAAAAAAAAGACAAAACAAAAACAAGGCCGGGCGTGGTGGCTCATGTCTGTAATCCCAGCACTTTTGGGAGACTGAGGCAGGTGGATCACAAGGTCAGTAGTTCAAGGCCAGCCTGATCAAAATGGTGAAAACCTGTTTCTACTAAAAATACAAAAATTAGCTGGGCATGGTGGTGTGTGCCCATAATCCCAGCTACTTGGGAGGCTAAGGCAGGAGAATTGCTTGAACCCGGGAGGCAGAGGATGCAGTGAACCAAGATCACGCCACTGCACTCTAGCCTGGTGACAGAGCAAGACTCCATCTCAAAAAAAAAAAAAACAAAACAAAAAAACAAATACAAAGACCATTATTTACCCTCACCAAGAAACCCAAATATATATACATTTATTATTGATATGATTTGGATCTGTGTCCCTGCCTGAATCTCATGTCAAACTGTAATCCCTTGTGTTGGAGGACGGGCCTGGTGGGAGGTGGCTGGATCACGGGGACAGATTTCTCCCTTGCTGTTCTCATGATGTGAGTTCTCACAAGATCTGGTTGTTTAAAAGTGTGTAGCACCTCCCCGTTTACTCTTTTTCTCCTGCTTCAGACACGTAAGACGTGCCTGTTTCCCCTTTGCCTTCTGCCATTATAAATTTCCTGAGGCCTCCCCAGCCATGCTTGCTGTACAGCCTGCAGAACTGTGAGCCAATTAAACCTCTTTTCTTTAAAATTACCCAGTCCCTTATAGTTAATAATACTGATACCTCAGATAAAAAAAAAAAAAATTACCCAGTCCCAGGTTGTTCTTTATGGTAACTTGAGAACGGACTAATACAATTATTATTTGTTTAAGAGACTAGGTCTCACTGTCACCAAGGCTGGAGTACAGCAGGACTATCATAGCTCACTGCAGCCTTGAACGCCAAAGCCCCAGCAATCCTCTCACCTATGCGTCCCAAGTAGCTGGGACTATAGGCGTGTGACATTATACCTGGCTTAAATTCACAAGGAGAAAAATACCATCTAATTCAATACTCAGGAAATAATTGGGAGATTAGAATAAGAGGCTCTCTGAATAAGAGACTTTAAAAGGTCACCCAGGTCCTTCAACTCTACTCTAAATCATGCTCACACAATTTAAACCAACCTCTCTTGCTCCATGTTATCCAGAGAGATGACAGGAAGACAGCCACACACATCCAGCCTATTTGTAGTGCCCCTGCTGCTTTGCAGCTCTCCCTGCTCCCCAACCCTTCATCACCCAGTGCCAAGAGGATACGGGGCAATCCGGTCCCATTTGACATTGAGCATTCCAGACACAATGCCAAAGTCTTCCGGAGGGGAAGGAATCATCAGATAGTTCCACATCTAATGCAGCACTAGAAAATGAAGGAAACAAAAAGGGTTAGTAAGTAATGGATATAAAATTAAAGCAATAGGCCGGGCACAGTGGCTCACACCTATAATTCTAGCACTTTGGGAGCCGAAGAGGGCAGATCTCTTGAAGTCAGGAGTTCGAGACCAGCCTGGCCAACATGGTAAAACCCTGTCTCTACTAAAAATACAAAAATTAGCCAGTCGTGGTAGCACACGCCTGTAATCCCAGCTACCTGGGAGGCTGAGGCAGGAGGATCACTTCAACCTGGAAGGCAGAGGTTGCGGTGAGCCAAGACTGCGCCATTGCACTCCCGCCTGGATGACAGAGACTCCATCTAAAAAGTAATAATAATAAAATTAAATTAAAGCAATAAACAATCAAACCTGCCTGCTTCTCCAAAAAAATCAAAACTACAAAAGAGAGATATGAGTCATATAGTAACTTGGTTCTGTTTCATTGAAGAATCCAGGTCAAGGACTGGATTCTATTACTCAGAAGCATCGAAATAATCAAGTATTCAGGAGGCAATGGGTCCAAGCTCATCCTTGCCTCAATTTCTTTTCATGAACATGCCTATGTGTGTGGAGGGAGGGGAGAAGAGGAACACAGTGAATACAGAGGAGAAAGTTAAAGGGAATAAAATGAAAGAAAGTCAACAAAAATGCTCTAAGCTAATGAAAGCAGGAAGATGACACAGTTTTTGTTTTTTTTGCGATGAAGTCTCACTCTGTCACCCAGGCTGGAATGCAATGGCATGGTCTTGGCTCACTGCAACCTCCTCCTCCTGGGTTCAGGCAATTCTGCCTCAGCCTCCTGAGTAGCTAGGACTACGGGAACATGCCACCATACCCGGCTAATGTTTGTATTTTCAGTACAGACAGGGTTTCACCTTGTTGACCAGGCTGGTCTCGAACTCCTGACCTGCCTCAGCCTCCCAAAGTGCTGGGATTACAGGTGTGAGCCACTGCACCCAGTCTTTTTTTTTGAGACAGAGTCTCGGTCTTGTCGCCCAGGCTGGAGTGCAGTGGCATGACCTTGGCTCACTGCAATCTCTGCCTTTCGGGTTCAAGCAATTCTCTTGCCTCAGCCTCCCAGGTAGCTGGGATTACAGGCACCCGCCATCATGCCCTGCTAATTTTTGTATTTTTAGTAGAGACGGTGTTTCACCATGTTGGCCAGGCTGGTCTTGAACTCCTGACTTCTCGTGATCCTCCTGCCTCGGTCTCCCAAAGTGGTGGGATTACAGGTATGAGCCACCATGCCCGGCAGGAAGATTACAATTTAAATCCCTGAGGAAACAAGGAATTGTGTATTTTCTGTGCCTTTATCTTCCCCTCTTTGTTTCTCCACAATTCATGCTGCTTTCCTACTTTAAAATTCTTCCAATCCAAAACGTGAAAGATGGTTTCTTGTAGCTTAGGTAAGAATGTCCTCCTTTCCAAAAGTAGGTCCCACAGTATATTCATTCACTCAATATATCTGATGCTGGAAGTGTCCCAAAGGGAAATCACTACTCATCAATATGTTCCCTATTCCCTTCTGAGAACTAAGAATCCAGAAATAGGCTTAATCTGTAACTCCAGGGCCTCCTTACCTTGAGCCGACATTGTAAATGTTGTACTGCAAGGTTAGGTCTCGCCCCTCTACGGCATATCTGTTCAGCAGTGATTTGGAAGCCAAAAGCCTGGCTCCTTCCTCTGCTTGAGTGACAGCAAATAGAGCCAACACCACAAATGCTAGCAGCCTCATCTTTAGAGAAAAAAGCAAAGTGAGTTATCAAACCAAGTATGTAAAATTCACCAAAATCCTCCTGACAGCGCTCCCGTAGAAAGCTCCTTCGATGCTACCAGAGCAGCAGCAGCCGCTTCCACAGAGTGGTCCATAAGCCACCCGCGCAGACCCGTTCTCCAGACCCTCCTACCATCTTTACCCGGCAGCCCTTGAAAAACTGGTCCAAGCATCAGTATACCTACTGCCCTCTTCCTGTCAGAAGCCCCGGGATGCCCAATGGCTGGTGTACAGAATAGGGCTTTCCTTTGGGTGCCTGATTCGGCCGATCTTGGACCTGCAGGAGCCTGTAGCTTTCCCTCACACGAGTGTCCACAGCTGCAGCCTTCCCTCTGGTCCTCTCCTCCTTGGCTATAGGTCCACTGGGATCCCACGGCGGACTCGCGGGGTCCTCCTCACATCCTTGTACCCCACTCTCCAGTCCATCCCCTGAGATCCCATTCGTCCTCGCCCGTCACATCCCTTTCTGGGTCCCTCGGGCAGGGGGGGGGTCAGTCAGCTTTGCCCCCCCTCCCGCTTGCCAAGGTTACACGTCCTCCACCCAGCGCGTCCTCTGCTCTCCCCCGCCCTCCCCGTCCTCCTTGCCCTCCCCGAGCTAACCCCCAGCCACGGAATGATGCACGGACACGAGGTGCTCGCCTCTCCCCGCTCGGACACCCTAAACCTCCGGACTCACCGTGGGCATCTGCAATGCCTTTCCGGCGCCACAAAAACCGGAAAAGAGCGTCAGCGTCGGAAAGACCGGAAATAAGCCCTTGTTGGAAACAGCGGTGTTCCGCCCAATGCCTTGTGGGAGTTGTAGTTCTTGGAGAAGCCCTTTCCCTTTGTAGCGCCCGCCTGCCTGGAGAGGCTGTGAGCGCTGCCAAGAGTTTTGTGCGTTTTCCACGCTTGTCTTGTTAGACCCTCTTTGGGGGGGCTTTTCAAACTGATTTTTCACTACTATATGTGACCTGCACCTGATTGGGTGCTTTGAGAAACTAGCAAACCTAGAAATTTGGATCATCTATGTAAAATGTCAACTAGTACTGTCGAACTAGGAATTAGAGAAAAGCTATTCCAACCAGTATTTTTTCTATTCTCAGGCGAGGCATGTGCACATTTCCTACATCCAGCAGGTCACCGAGTCTTGAGCTTTATTTAGAAGCCCTTTGAAGTGCCAGAAAAGTAGATCTTTTGTTCTCCGTTCCTACTATAACTGCGTTAGTTCTTGCTGGTTACTTGATGTGGGTTTTACTCTAGTAGTCTTTCTGTCTTAGCTCTTTCCCTGCACTTTTTATTTTTATTTTATTTTATTTTATTTTTGAGACAGGGTCTTGCTCTGTACAGGCTCGAGTGCAGTGGCGCAATCTCTGTTCACTGCAACCGCCGCCTCTCGGGTTCAGGCGATTCTCCTGCCTCAGCCTCCCCAGTAGCGGGAATTACAGGCGTGTGCCACCATGCCTGGCTACTTTCTTGTACTTTTAGTAGAGATGGGGTTTCACCATGTTGTCCAGGCTGGACTTGAACTCCTGACCTCAGGTGATCACCAGGCTCGGCCTTCCAAAATGCTGGGATTACAGGCTTGAGCCACCACGCCCCGCCTCCCTGCATTTTTTATCAGCTGCCAGATAAACTTCTCAAAACAGCATTTTAAACAGTAGACCTTAGGTTCAGAGGATGAACTGTGAATTTAGGCAGTCATGAATTCAATCCCAGATCTGTCACTTACTGGCTAGGTAACCTCAAACAAGCATTGGTTCCCACACTTATAAAACAAGATAATTGCCGGGCGCAGTGGCTCACGCCTGTAATCCCAGCACTCTGGGAGGCCGAGGCGGGTGGATCATGAGGTTAAGAGATCGAGACCATCCTGGTCAACGTGGTGAAACCCCATCTCTACTAAAAATACAAAAATTAGCCGGGCATAGTGGCGCACGCCTGTAGTCTCAGCTACTCGGGAGGCTGAGGCAGGAGAATCGCTTGAACCCCGGAGGCGGAGGTTGCGGTGAGCCGAGATCGCGCCACTGCACTCCAGCCTGGGTAACAAGAGGAAAACTCCGTCTCAAAAAAACAAAACAAACAAACAAACAAACAAACAAAAAAAACCAAGATAATTATAGCACTCAGAAAAGGTTAGAGTATCAAATATGATGTGTGTAAAACTCTTAGTACAGTACCCGGCACATGTATGTGCTCAGTAAATGGTAACTATCAATATTGCTGGTTGTTTTTTTTTGTGATGAAGTCTCGCTCTGTCGCCCAGGCTGGAGAGCGGTGGCTTGATCTCGGCTCACTGCAACCTCTGCCTCCCGGATTCAAGCAATTCCCCCTGCCTCAGGCTCCCGAGTAGCTGGGACTACAGGTGCGCACCACCACACTCAGCTAACTCGTGGGCTCAAGTGATCCATTCGCCTCAGCCTCCCAAAGTGCTGGGATTACAGGCACGAACCACCTTATTTTGCTCAAATATTGCTTTCTATAGTCATTTCTCCAGGACCAGAAAGATGGAAAGTGTGGGTATTCTTGTTTCTCAGACTCTGCTGCACCCAAAAGGAATATATCTTCAGCACACATTGTCCAAACACCTTACTAAGTAGCCACTTCTGGATCCAGAAGAGAAATGTCTTCATCCTTGGGTTGTCAACTTACACACTGACCCTTTTCCTTCTCTATCCCATCCAAGTCACTCTTCTTTCTTTCTGTTTTCTTTCCTTTCTTTTTTTTTCTTTTTTTTTTTTTTTTTGAGACGGAGTCTTGCTCTGTTGCCAGGCTCCAGGCTGGAGTACAGTGGTGCAATCTCAGCTCACCGCAATCTCCGCCTCCTGGGTTCAAGCAATTCTCCTGCCTCAGCCTCCCTAGTAGCTGGAACTACAGGCGCACACCACCACACCCAGCTATTTTTTGTATTTTTCAGTAGAGACGGGGTTTCACCGTGTTGGCCAGGATGGTCTTGATCTCTTGACCTCATGATCTGCCCACCTCGGCCTCCCAATGTGCTGGGATTACAGGCATGAGTCACCTCGCCCAGCCTCTCTTTCTTTTCTTTTCTTTCTTTCTTTCACAGAGTCTTGCTCTGTCACTCAGGCTGGAGTGCAGTAAGTAGCATGACCTCGGCTCACTGCAACCTCCGCCTCATGAATTTAAGCAGTTCTCCTGCCTCAGCCTCCCGAGTAGCTGGGATTACAGGCACGTGCCACCACACCTGGCTAATTTCTATATTTTTAGTACAGACAGGGTTTCACTATGTTGGCCAGGCTGGTCTTGAACTCCTGACATCAGGTGATCCACCTGCCTCGGCCTCCCAAACTGCTGGGATTATAGGCATGAGCCACCGCTCCCGGCCCACTTGTTCTTTCATTGGTACATTTAGCATTCATTTGTTGAGCACCTATTATGTATCAAGTACTGCAATAGTCACTGTAAGATACAAAATAGGATATGGTGTCTGTCTTCAAGGAGGATGACCTATAGTCCTAACCATAATGAAAAGGCAAATGAGATGTCAAGCACTCCTCAAAAAAACAAAAAACAGTCAGGCAAGGTGGTTCACACCTGCAATCCCAGCACTTTGGAAGGCAGGATTGCTTAAAGCTAGGGGGTTCAAGACCAACCTTGGTAACAAAGCAAGACATGTCTCTACAAAAAAAAAAATTTTTTTTTTGAGTGAGTCTCTCTCTGTCGCCCAGGCTGGAGTGCAATGGTGCGCTCTTGGCTCACTGCAACCTCTGCCTCCCGGGTTCAAGCAATTCTCCTGCCTCAGCCTCCCGAGTAGCTGAAACTACAGGTGCTTGCCAGCATGCCCGGCTAATTTTTGTATTTTTAGTAGAGACAGGGTTCCGCCATGTTGGCCAGGCTGGTCTCGAGCTCCTGATCTCATGATCTGCCCGCCTCAGCCTCCCTAAGTGCTAGGATTACAGGCATGAGCCACCGCACCTGGCCAAAAAAATTTTTTTAAGTAGCTGGATATGGTGCTGCATGCCTGTAATCCCAGTTTACTCAGGAGGCTGAGGTGGGAGGATTGCTTGAGCCCAGGAGTTTGAAGCTGCAGTGAGCTATGACTGCACCATTGCACTCCAGCCTGGGTGACAGAGCAAGAACCTGTCTCAAAACAAAACACACGGGCCAGGCTCAGTGGCTCACGCCTGTAATCCCAGCACTTTGGGAGGACCAGACAGATCACCTGAGGTCAGGAGTTTGAAACCAGCCTGACCAACATGGAGAAACATCGTCTCTAATAAAAATACAAAATTAGCCAGGTGTGGTGGCACATGCCTGTAATCCCAGCTACTTGAGAGGCTGAGGTAGGAGAATCACTTGAACCTGGGAGGTGGAGGTGATTGTGGTGAGCTGAGATCATGCCATTGCACTCCAGCCTGGGCAACAAAGCAAAACTCCATCTCAAAAAACAACAAAAACACACACACACACACACACACACACACACACACACACACACACAGACAAATTCAGTGACTTCTCATTGTCAATGACATTAAATCCAATTCCTTTATCTGGTTGTTAAGACCCTTCACTGTGGTCCCTACTCCCCTCTGCTTCAGCCAAATAGCTCCCTCTTGCACACTTTCTCACCTTCAGACCTTTTATTAGTGCAAGTTATTGAAGTTCAAAAAAATCTTTATTGATTACAGACTATTGGAAGCCCTATGCCAGTTTCTGGGTACAGGAAGATGTAAGACACACTGCTTGGCTTAGAAGAGTTTATAATCTGCTGGCGTAGACAGATGAACAGAACAGGACTTGGACACTGTCCTAAGTGCTCAGATAGAGGTTAGCATGTGATTTCCTACCCTATGGTTTGTTTTTTATTTCTTTTAATTATGTCTTTTTGAGGAACAAGAGTTCATTTTAATTATAGTGTCCTCTTAAAAAGCAGTAAATACTTACTGCCTCAGAAACAGTGCCTCTTGATGCTCTGGCTAGTACATGAGGACTTTGGACATTTGGGAAGGAAACAGACTCTGAGTTAAGACAAAATGTGACACTTACCCCTGATATAGTCGATGGGAAACATCCGCCAATGTGACCTATGTCCAAGTGAGTCTGTTAAGAAAATCTCTTGGATTTAGCATAGAGTGATTTTTTTCTATTTTTCTCTAGAACTAGAGAGAACCTGGGAAAATGCGGTAATAACAGATCATTTCACCCCTGGAACTCTCACGTATCTCACTGTGGATCAGAAAGTCTCAGACCAGGGATGGTCTGGTGAAGACACATCATCTCTGTTCAATCTCCCTACTGGAATTCATTCTGACTAAAGGAGAGATTTTGAGTCAATTGCTAAAGGAAGTGTTTCTGTTGAAAGAGCTCCAGAAGAATACCAATGTTTCCTGCCATCTCAAGGGGACTCCAAACCAAGAGACTGAGTAGGACTTTGTTAGATGGGCAGGAATTGTGTGTCAGGATCGGAGGCATACAGAGCCAGTGAGAGGCAACCCGTGGTGTCAATTGTGCCCCTAGGATGGTATCACAGGTTTTACACCCTGTTTCTTTTCTTTTTTTCTTTTTTTTTTTTTTGTTGCTGAGAAGGAGTCTGTCTTGCAGAGAGACAAAAACAAACAAAAACAAACAAACAAACAAGCAAAGAGATGGAGTCTCGCTTTGTTACCCAGGCTGGAGTGCAGTGGAACGATCTCGGCTCACTGCAACCTCCGCCTCCCAGGTTCAAGCAATTCTCTGCCTCAGCTTCCTGAGCAGCTGGGATTACAGGCACCCACCACAATGCCCAGCTAATTTTTGTAGTTTTAGTAGAGACAGGGTTTCACCATCTTGGCCAGGCTGGTCTTGAACTCCTAACCTTGTGATCCACCCACCTCGGCCTCCCAAAGTGTTGGGATTACAGGTGTGAGCCACTGCACCTGGTCTTTTTTTTTTTTTTTAGACAGAGTCTCACTGTGTCACCCAGGCTGCAGTGCAGTGGCTCAATCATGGCTCACTGCAGCCGTGACATCCTGGGCCAAAGCAATCCTTTCTCCCTAATAGCTGGGAGTACAGGCATGCCCCATTATGCCTAATTTTTTTTTCTTTTTTTTTTTTTGTAGAGACGGTGTCTTGTTATGTTGGCCAGGCTGGTCTTGAACTCCTGGACTCAAGTGATACTCCCTCCTCGGCCTCCCAGAGTGCTGGCATTATAGGCATGAGCCACCGCGCCTGGCCTACATTGATTTTTTTAAATTGTGGTTTGTTTTTTTTTTTTGAGACAGAGTCTTGCTCTGTCGCCAGGCGCCAGGCTGGAGTGCAGTGGCGTGATCTCGGCTCACTGCAACCTCCACCTCCCGAGTTCATGCAATCCTCCTGCCTAAGCCTTCCCAAGTAGCTGGGACTATAGGTGTGCGCCACCAAGACCAGCTAAATTTTTTTGTATTTTTTTAGTAGAGACGGGGTTTCACCATTTTGGCCGATGGTCTCAATCTCTTGACCTTGTGATCGCCCACCTCGGCTTCCCACAGTGCTGGGATTACAGGCGTGAGCCACTGCACCCGGCCTTGCTTTTTTTATTTTTTTTTCTTTTTAAGAAAAGACGGGGTTTCACCATGTTGGTCAGGCTGGTCTTGAACCCCTGACCTCAGGTGATCTGCCTGCCTTGGCCTCCAAAGTGCTTGGATTACAGGCATGAGCCACCATGCCCAGCCGCTTTGGTTTTTAAGACAAGATTTCCTTCTGTCGCCCAGGCTGGAAAGCAGTGATCACAGCTCACTGCAGCCCCGAACTCCTGGGCTAAAGCAACCCTCCTGCTTCAGCCTCCTGAGTAGCTGAGACCACAGGCACTTGCCACCACACCCAACTAGTTTTTAAATTTTTTGTAGAGACGAGGTCTCACCTGTTGCCCAGGCTGATCTTGAACTCCTGGGCTCACGCAGTCCTCCTGCCTTGGCCTCCCAAAGTGCTGGGATCACAGGCATAAGCCACCATGCCTGGCCAATTTTTTTTTTTGCGATTCAGTCTCACTCTGTCGCCCAGGCTGGAGTGCAATGGTGTGAACTCAGCTCACTGCAAACTTTGCCTCCCGGATTCAAGCGATTCTCCTGCCTCAGCCTCCCCAGTAGCTGGGATTACAGTCACCTGCCACCATGCCTGGCTAATTTTTGTATTTTTAGTAGAGACAGAGTTTCACCATGTTGGCCAGGCTGGTCTCAAACTCCTGACCACAAGTGATCCACCTGCCTCAGCCTCCCAAAGTGCTGGGATTACAGGCGAGAACCACTGTGCCCAGCCCTGGCCAATTCTTTAGTATGATGAAATATACATAACATAAAATTGACTATTTTAACTTTTTTTTTTTTTAGACAGGGTCTCACAGTCACCCGGGCTGAAGTGCCGCAGCGTCATCACGGCTCACTGCAGCCTCCGCCGCCCACGCTCAAGTGATCTTCCTGCCTCATCAATTTGGACAAAGGGTACCCATTTGAGATCAGTTGGTTAAGAAGTAGGCATGATGGAAAACTGGCTCTAACTTCTCTAGTTTTAATTCGGCACAGATTTGCTGATTGCCCTCCCATGTGCTAGATGATGTTCTAGGCCCTAGGGCAATAGCAGTGGACAAAACAGACAAACCTTCTTGCCTTTCTCTCAACACAGACAAAATCCCATGCCTTTCTAATGTAGCACTGTCCGGTAGAACTTTCAGTGGTAATGAAAATATTCTATAATATCTCTACTGTCCAACATGATAGCACCAGCTACGTGTGGCTATTGAGCACTTGAAATGTGACTGGGCAGACTGAGAAACTGAATTTTTAATTTGTTTTCATTTTAACTCTTTTTTTGTTTGTTTTTCTTGATTTTGTTTCTTTGTTTGTTTTTGAGATGGAGTCTGGCTCTGTCGCCAGGCTGGAGTGCAGTGGTGTGATCTCGGCTCACCGCAACCTCCGCCTCCCGGGTTCAAGCGATTCTCCTGCCTCAGCCTTCCGAGCAGCTGGGATTACAGGCACGCACCACCACGCTCGGCTAATTTTTGTATTTTTAGTGGAGACGGGGTTTCACCATGTTGACCAGGATGGTCTCGATCTACTGACTTTGTGATCTGCCCGCCTCGGCCTTCCAAAGTGCTGGGATTACAGGTGTGAACCACCGTGTAACCACGCACAATTATTTATTTTGAAACACCAGACCTATAGAAACTTGAAAATATGGTTGAATTAACACCTGTATGCCTTTCACCTAGATTTATCAGTCTTTAGCATTTTGCCCATTTGCTCTCACTCTATGTGTAAATTAATACATGTATACACTGCCATGTGCTACATAATGATGTTTTGGTCAGTAACGACTGTATATACAATGCTGGTCACATAGATTATGATACTGTATTTTTTTTTTTGAGACGGAGTTTCGCTCTTGTTGCCAGGCTGGAGTGCAGTGGTGCAATCTCAGCTCACCACAACTCCGCCTCCCGGGTTCAAGTGATTCTCCTGCCTCAGCCTCCCGAGTAGCTGGGATTACAGGCATGCGCCACCATGCCCGGCTAATTTTGTATTTTTAGTAGAGACGGAGTTTCTCCATGTCGGTCAGGCTGGTCTCGAACTCCCGACTTCAGGTGATCCATCCACCTCAGCCTCCCAAAGTGCTGGGATTACAAGTGTGAGCCCCCATGCCCGGCTGATAATGTATTTTCACTGTACCTTTTCTATGTACTTTTTCTATGTTGTGTTCTATGTAACACAAATATCATTATGTTATAATTGCCTACAGTATTCAGTACAGTAATGTTCTGTGTAGGTTTGTGGCCTAGGAGCAATAGGCTGTACCATACCGCCCAGGTGTATAGTAGGCCATGCCATCTAGGTTTGTAAGTATACTCTATGATGTTCGCACAACGACAAAATCACCTAACAACGTGTTTCTCAGAATGTATCCCTGTGGTTAAGTGATGCATGACTGTATATGTACGGTCGTCCCTTGGTAACCATAGGGGATTGGTTGCAGGACCCCTTGCAAATACCAAAATCTACAGATGCTCATGTCCTTTACATAAAATGACATAATATTTGCATATACCCTATGTATATCCTCTCTTATACTTTATTCTTTTTGTTAAAAAATTTATTTTTCTGGCCAGGTGCAATGGCTCACGCCTGTAATCCCAGCACTTTGGGAGGCTGAGGCAGGTGGATCACAAGGTCAAGAGGTCAAGACCATCCTGGCTAACGTGGGGAACCTTCGTCTCTACTAAAAATACAAAAATTAGCTGGGTGTGGTGGTGTGCACCTGTAGTCCCAGCTACTCGGGAGGCTGAGGCAGGAGAATTGCTTAAACCAGCAAGGTGGAGGTTGCAGTGAGCTGAGATTGTGCCACTGTACTCCAGCCTGGGTGACAGAGTGAGACTCCATCTCAAAACAAAAACAATAACAAAAACAAAAAAATCTGTTTTTTCTGAAGTAGAGCAGAATCTTTCTATGTTGCCCCAGGTCAGTCTCAAAGTCCTCAAGCGATTCTCTTGCCTTGGCCTTCCAGAACGCTGGGATTACAGGCATGAAGCACTGTACTTGGCCCCTACCATATATATATATATATATATATTTTTTTTTTTTTTTTTTTTTTGAGATGAAGTCTTCCTCTGATGCCCAGGCTGGAGTGCAGTGGTGCAATCTGGGGCTCACTGCAACCTCCGCCTCCGAGGTTTAGGTGATATTCCTGCCTCAGCCTCCTGAGTAGCTGGGATTACAGGTGCGCACCACCATGTCCAGCTAATTTTTGTATTTTTAGTAAAGATGGGGTTTCACCACGTTGGCCAGGCTGGTCTCGGACTCCTGACCTCAAGTGATCCACCCATCTCGGACTCCCCAAGTACTGGGGTTACAGGCGTGAGCCACTGCGCCAGGCCTACCATATACTTTAAATAATCTCTGGGCCAGGTGCAATGGCTCGTGCTTATAATCTCAGCTCTTTGGGAGGCCAAGGCAGGAGGATTGTTTGAGACCAGCCTGGGCAACATAGTGAGACTCTGTCTCTATTTTTTTTTTAATTAAAAAAAAATATTTCCAGGCCGGGTGAGGTGGTTCATGCCTGTAATCCCAGCACTTTAGGAAGCCAAGGTGAGCGGATCACCTGAGGTCAGGAGTTCGTGGATCACTTGAGGTCAGGAGTTCGTAACCAGCCTGCCCAACATGGCAAAACCCCATCTCTACTAAAAATACAAAAAAATTAACTGTGTGTGGTGGCATGCGCCTATAATCCCAGTTACTTGGAGACTGAGGCAAGAGAATTGCTTGAACCTGGGGGTGGAGGTTGCATTGAGCTGAGATGGTGTCACTGCATTCCAGCCCGGGCAATGGAGCAGAACTCCATCTCAAAAAAAAAATATTTTTTTCCCACTCTGTACTTAGTTGAATCCATGGATGTAGAACTCACAAATACAGAGGGCTGGCTATATACACATTCATATATAATTTTTTTATTTTTTGAGCTAAAGTTTCTTCTTGCCGCCCAGGCTGGAGTGTGTGGAGCAATCCTGGCTCACTGCAATCTTTGCCTCCCAGGTTCAAGCAATTCTCTTGCCTCAGTCTCCCAGGTAGCTGGGATTACAGGCGCACGCCACCACGCACAGCTAACTTTTTTTTTTTTTTTTGAGATGAAGTTTCTTTCTTGTTGCCCAGGCTGGAGTACATGGAGCAATCTCGGCTCACTGCAACCTCCACCTCCCAGGTTCAAGCGATTCACCTGCCTCAGCCTCCTGAGTAGCTGAGATTACAGGTGCCCGTCACCACTCCTCTCCCCGGGCTAATTTTTGTATTTTTTTTTAGTAGAGACAGGGTTTCACCATGTTGGCCAGGCTGGTCTCGAACTCCTGACCTCAAGTGATCTGCCTGCCTGAGCCTCCCAAAATGCTGGGATTACAGGTGTGAGCTACCGTGCCCAGCTTCTTTATGACTTTCAAAAGAAAACCAGAATCCAACCAAGAATCGTGTATTACAGCATTGCATTTGACCAATAAATGTGTTTATACTAAACCAAATAAGCTTCTCCCCCTAGAGAGAGCATGGAGAAAATGGAGAAATGCATGGAAGATAGAACTTTGGCTTCTGAGAGGATGAGAGGAGAAAGAGGAGCGGAGAAGGCTCAGACAGAGCTCAAGCTCCTGAAACAGATTCTGAAGGGTCCTTTCTAGGTCTGGGATCGCTTGCAAATCTTGGACAGACCTGGCCACCCCAAGTTGAAAATTGATGGAGGACTATTTTCTGCTTTTGCCAAATTTCTCCCCAACACATGCAAATTCCAAGGTGGATTCTGGAATCTATATCTTCTGTCTTGATGTCTTTTGAGGTTTCATCCCATTTTCAGAATTTGACCACAGTCTCCTCTTCTTCCTTTCTATTTGCCCGGGTGGGAGCAGGGGTAGGGGTTGAGCAGGCCCAGCCTCCTCTTGCTGAAGAGTGAGGAAGGAGTGTGTGTGGAGTGTGTGTCTGTGTGTGCGTGCGTGTGTGTGCCTACATATGCACATGTGGCCTCTCACATCCTTCAGAGGGGCCCTCTTAGAGCACATGGGCCTGGGACCCCACCCTCCTGTTGCTACGACAACCACTTCTGTGAGGACATGGGGACTAAAGTATTGTGAATGTGGGGTGAGGGAGGGAGGGGACAGGCCAGTCTCATGGCATTAGTGATCACAGAGGTCTATGATAATGAAGAAGAAAGAGAATGGGTCTTTATCGACTGTCAAAGCGGCCAGGGTATGGGACACAGCAAGGAGCAAGGGCAGGGTGATTCCTGAAGTTCTGCTTGGTGTTTATTTATTTATTTTACAGTGCCACTCTCAGGATATGAACTGCTCCTTCTTTTTTGGGGGACAGGGGCGTGGGCAGGAGACAGAGTCTCGCGCTGTCACCCAGGCTAGATAGAGTGCAGTGGAGCGATCTCAGATCACTGCAAGTTCTACCTCCTGTGTTCAGTTGATTCTCCTGACTCAGCCTCCTGAGTAGCTGGGATTACAGGCGTGCATCATCATGCTATGGGCTGGTCCACTCTTAATAGGACTCTCATCTCCCTTAGGAGATCAAAGAAGCTTGCGGGGCTTCCATAGCAGAAAATCCCTCCTATAACAACTTTGCTGTATCCTTGACATCCATCAACAGCTTCACTGATGACTTGGGCTATGAAGGGAGCCAGGAGCTGACCAGCGTAAGTGCCCCACCCTGCATCCCTCCCACCTCTGAGGCCTTGCACCCGCCGCTGTACCACCATTTGAGTACTTCAGCTCACTCAGACACACTGCGGCAACCTCCCGTACCTTCTCTACATCCTTTTGATTCGTATCTTTACTACAACATGGCTCAAATTTACTGCTTTCAGGCTGGACTCAGTAGCTCAGGCCTGTCATCCCAGCACTTTGGGAGGCTGAGTTGGGTGGATTGCTTGAGCCTGGGAGGTTGAGGCTTCAGTGAGCTGTGGATGCCCACTGCACTCCAACCTGGGTGACAAAGGGAGACCCTGCCTCAAAACAAAACAAATTACCACTTTCAGAAAAAAAAATACCACTACCAACAATAATAATAGTCATATCAGCAGTAATAGTAATCATAGCTAACATTTATTGAGTACTTACTACAAGCTATTTTGTAAGAATTTACGCCGGGTGGGGTGGCTCATGCCTATAACCCCAGCACTTTGGGAAGCCAAGGCAGGCGGATCACGAGGTCAGGAGTTAGAGACCAGCCTGGCCAACATGATGAAACCCCATCTCTACTAAAAATACAAAAGTTAGCCAGGGGTGGTGGTGCACGCCTGAGGCAGGAGAATCTCTTGGACCTGGGAGGTGAAGGTTGCAATGAGCCAATTGCGCCATTGCACTCCAGCCTGGGCGACAGAGGGGGACTCTGTCTCAAAAAAAAAAAAAAGACAAAGAAAAAGGGCTTTAGGCTTTGACCTCTGCCTCTCCCTCCTCCTTTCCCCCTTTTCCCACCCCTGGTCTAAAAACAACAACAAAAATTTACATCTCACTTAAATATCATAACAATCCTATAAGGCAGGTTCTACTATTATTCCCATTTTTTTTTTTTTTTTTTAAATAAAGACGGTGTTTCACCATGTTGGTCAGGCTGGTCTTGAACTCCTGACCTCAGGTGATCCTCCCGCCTTGGCCTCCAAAGTGCTTGGATTACAGGCGTGAGCCACCGCGCCCGGCCTATTATTGCCATTTTTTAGATGAACAAACTCAGGCACAGGCAGGTTAAATAACTCTCCCAAGACTACGTAAGCAGAAAGCAAAGATGCTAGCGTTTGAGGTCAGCTTAAGTCAAGAGTTCACACGCAGAAGAACCACTTCCACTTATCCACTCGATTCTTACCAGTCCTTCATAATACCCTTTCAACATTTGTGTGCTCTTAAATGCGCTTGGTATAGGAACTTCTTAATTGTCTATTTGAGGGAGGGCTTAAATGCTAGCTGTTTTTCTGCCATGGAGCTCTGACACACAATAAACTGTACATATTTAAAGTGTACGATTTGATCAGTTTTGACATATGTATCCACTCATGAAGTCATCGTCACCACAATGAAGATAATAAACATATCCATCACCTTCCAATATGAACAAGCAGGATTTCTAGAGCAGATAAATCAGTGGGTGATTATTTGCCTTCCACAGTGAGTCTTTATTTAACCTAAGTATTTGCATTATGACCCTTTGAAAAGAATGAGCATGTGGCCGGGTGCGGTGGCTCACGCCTGTAGTCCCAGCACTTTGGGAGGCCAAGGCGGGTGGATCACTAGGTCAGGAGTTTGAGACCAGCCTGGCCAATATGGTAAAAACCCCATCTCTACTAAAAATACACAAATTAGCCAGGCGTGGTGGTGGGCGCCTGTAATTGTGTCTACTTAGGAGGCTGAGACAGGAGAATCGCTTAAACCTGGGAGGCAGAGGTTGCAGTGAGTCAAGATCACATCACTGCACTCCAGCCTGGGCAACAGAGTGAGACTCTGTCTCAAAAAAACAAAAAAACAAAAAAACAAAAGAATGAGTATTTAATGCATTCCGGATATGCCTTTGCAGATACTATTTTGTAGCTTGCCTTTAGTATTTTAAGCGAATGTGTCTTCCGGGCCAGAACAGGGTGTTTTAACCTCTGCTGCCTGCTCAGTTTTCATAGACAGGTGGGCGCTTGGTTTAGGTTTGCTCTTTGATCTCCGGGCTTCTCTGCAGCACTTCCCCTTCCCCAGCATCAAACGCAAAGTCCCATATGTAACAGGGTGGGTCAGTGGAGAGCATGCTTCATTCCTTGCTCTTGGATTCCCCCCAAGGAAGAAGATCCCAGCCTTGTTCAGATGAAGAGGCGGAAGCGGAACAAGGTTTCCGTTCTCCAAATGAGGAGAAATGACGTGAAGGAGGAAGATGAAGAGGATGAGGAAGAGGAGGAGGACAAGGCAGAGGGGCCCCCTACCTCTTTGCAATCACCTAGGACAAGACGGACACAATGCTCACACTCAACGATCCCCCAAGTGAGGCACAAGGGGCACCTAAGCGTCTGGGAAAGTAGCTTGAGCTCATCCACCAATGAAAGCAAGTTGTCTGGCTGGAGTCTGTCCATGTTTTGCCAATACTTGTGTAGCTGCTGCCACAGGAAGCAGAAGTCAGTGGAGGAAAACAAGGCATCTGACTCTGCAGCAAGGAGGAGACCAGGTGAGACTGACTCAGCTGTGAGCATCACTAATGAGTGATGGTCCAGAGCTCCAAGGAGCTCCGAGGAAAGGTCTGGGCAGAAGCTAGAAGAGCAGAGGGTATAATCCTTCCGCTTACAAATAAAGCACATTTTATTTTTGTGAATGGCATGCATGAGCCTGATGATTCCAGGTTTTTGTCTTTTTTTTTTTTTTTTGCTAGATGTATTTAGATATATTCAATCCCTGCCCCGATTTATGTCTCTGAACATCCTGTTTGCTTGCTCCTTCCTTCTTTCCTTCTCCTTCCTTCCTCCCTCCCTTTTCTTTCTTTTCTTTCTTTCTTTTTTCTTTTTTTCTTTTTTCTTTCTTTCTCTTTCTTTCTTTTTTCTTCCCTTCCTCCCTTCCTTCTTTTTCTTTCTTTTTCTTTTCTTTCTTTCCTCCTTCCCCTCCTTTCTTTCTCTTTCCTTCTTTTTCTTTCTTTTCTTTTTTTTTGACCCACGATTTCACTCTGTCATCCAGGGTGGCATGCAGTGGCACCATCATGGCTCATTGCACCCTCAACCTCCAGAGCTCATTTGATCTTCCCACCTCAGCCTCTCAAGTAGCTGGGATTACAGGTGTGTACCATCATGCCCGGCTAATTTGTATATATTTTTTGTAGTGATGGGGTTTCACCATGTTGCTGAGACTGGTCTCAAATTCCTGGGCTCAAGCAATCTTCCCACCTCAGCCTCCTAAAGTTCTGGGATTACAGGTGTGAGCCACCTGGCCCATACCCTCCTTTTTTTTATTTTTTTTTGAGATGGAGTCTTGCTCTGTTGCCCATGCTGGAGTGCAGTGGCACAATTTCAGCTCACTGCAACTTCCACCTCCTGGGTTCAAGCGATTCTCCTGCCTCAGCCTCCCAAGTAGCTGGGACTACAGGCGCCTGCCACCACACCTGGCTAATTTTTTTTTTTTTTTTTTTTTTTTGAGACGGAGCCTGGACTGCACTGGAGTGCAGTGGTGTGATCTTGGCTCACTATAACCTCCACCTCCCGGATTCAAGCAATTCTCCTGCCTCAGTCTCTCAAATAGCTGTGATTACAGGCATGTGCCACCATGCCTGGCTAATTTTGTTTTTTTAGTAGAGATGGGTTTCTCCATGTTGGTCAGGCTGGTCTTGAACTCTCGACCTCAGGTGATCCGCCCGCCTCAGCCTCCCAAAGTGCTGGGATTATAGGCGTGAGCCACCGCACCCGGCCAGTTTTTGTATTTTCAGTGGAGATGGGGTTGCGCCATGTTGACCAGGCTGGTCTCAAACTCCTGACCTCAGGTGATCCACCTCCCTTGGCCTCCCAAAGTGCTAGGATTACAGGCATGAACTACCATGCCTGGTCTCTTTATTTTTTTTTTTTAAGAGTTTCACTCTGTGGCCCAGGCTGGAGTGTGGTGCTCACCACAGCCTTGACCTCCCAGACTCAAGGGATCCTCCCACCTCAGCCTCTAGAGTAGCTGGGACTACAATCCCACACCACCACACTTGGCTAATTTTTATATTTTTAGTAGAGATGGAGTTTCCCCACGTTGCTCAGGTTGGTCTTGAACTCCTGGGCTTAATTGATCCTTCTGCCTTGGCCTTTCAAAGTGCTGGGATTACAGGCATGAGAGCCACCACACCTGGCCTCTATACCATTTTATTTTATTTTATTTTATTATTTCATCTTTTTTTTTTATTTTTGAGTCAGGGTCTTGCTCTGTCACCCAGGCTGGAGTCCAGTGGTGTAATCATGGCCCACTGCAGCCTCAAACTCTTGGGCTTGTGATTCCCTGCCTCAGCCTCCAAAGTAGGTAGGACTACAGGCATGCACCACCATGGCTGGCTAATTTTTTTTTTTTTTGAGATGGAGTTTTGCTCTGTTGCCCAGTCTGGAGTGCAGTGGCTTGATCTCAGTTCACTGCAACCTCTGCTCCTGGGGTTCAAGCTATTCTCCTGGCTCAGCCTCTGAAGTAACTGGGACTACACGCCCAGCTAATTTTTGTATTTTTAGTAGAGACAGGGTTTCACCGTATTGGCCAGGCTGGTCTCGAACTGCTGACTTCATGATCCACCCGCCTTGGCCTCCCAAAGTGCTGGGATTACAGGCGTGAGCCACTGCAATTTTTTGTAGAGATGGAGAGCTCCTACGTGGCCCAGGCAGGTCTTGAACTCCTGGCCCCAAGCAATCCTCCCACCTAGGCTCCCAAAACACTAGGATTATAGGCATGAGCCTCCGAACCTGACCTCTAAATATTTTAAATGCAGGACATCATTTTCTCTTTATACAATGTTTGTTTAGACTATACCTATACTTGTATACATTTATTGTTCTCCATTTCTTTTTTTTTTTTTTTATGCAGTTTCACTCTGTCACCCAGACTGGAGTGCAGTGGCACCATCTTGGCTGACTGCAACCTCCACCTCCCAGGTTCAAGCAATTCTCCTGCTTCAGCCTGAGTAGTTAGACTACAGGCACACACCACACCACATCCAGCTAATTTTTGTCGTTTTAGTAGAGATGGGGTTTCACCATATTGGCCAGGCTGGTCTCGAACTCCTGACCTCAGGTGATTCACCCGTCTCTGCCTCCCAAAGTGCTGGGATTACAGGCGTGAGCCACTGCTCCCAGCCGCACTTTTTTTTTTTAATGACTGAAAATTACCCTTTAGAATTGCCCTTGATGTGAGTCTGTGGTAGATTGAAAATATCTTTATTTCGCCTTCATTTTTGAAAGTTATTTTTGGCTGAGCATGGTGGCTCATGCCTGTAATCCTAGCACTTTGGGAGGCTAAAGCAGGAGGACTGATTGAGTCCAGGAGTTTGAGACCATCCTGGGTAACACAGTGAGACCCCATCTCTACAGAAAATTTAAAAATTAGCTGGGCATAGTGGTGTGTGCCTGTAGTCCCAGGTACTTGGGAGGCTGAGGCAGAAGGATCACTTGAGCCTAGGAACTCTTGAGGTTGCAGTGAGCCATGACCATGCCACTGCACTCCAGCCTGGGTGACAGAGTGAGACTCTGTCTCAAACAAACAACAAACAAACAAACATACAAAGTTATTTTCATTAGGCATAATATCCTAGGTTGGGACTTAGTAAGAAGATGTTATTCCAATATTCTGATTTCCAGCTTTGCTGTTGAGATGCAAGTGACAGTCTATTGCTCCTTTGAACGTCAAGTGTCATTATTCTCTAGTTGTCTTAAAATATATTTTCTGGCTGGGCGAGATGCTCATGCATATAGTCCCAGCTACTGGCTTATGGCACCACTGTGCTCCAGATTCGGCAACAGAGAAAGACTGTCTCAAAAAAAAAAAAAAAAATGCTGGGCGCAGTGGCTCACACCTGTAATCCCAGCACTTTGGGAGGCTGAGGCGGGTGGATCGCAAGGTCAGGAGTTCAAGACCAGGCTGGCCAAGATGGCGAAACCCAATCTCTACTAAAAATACAAAAATTGGCTGGGTGTGGTGGCAGGTGCCTGTAATCTCAGCTACTCGGAGGCTGAGGCAGAGAACTGCTTGAACCCGGGAGGCGGAGGTTGCAGTGAGCAGAAATCTCGCCACTGCACTCCAGCATGGGCGACAGAGCAAGACTCCATCTCAAAAACAAAACAAAACATATACATATATACATAAAGGCCCTCAGATTCCAACTTTTTGTCCCTTTAGCTCCCACTCCTTCAACGCCCTCAAAAACACAGCTCAGGGCCAGGTGCGGTGGCTCATGCTTGTAATCCCGGCACTTTGAGAGGTAGAGGCCAGTGGATCACCTGAGGTCAGGAGTTTGAGATCAGTCTGGCCAACATGGTGAAGCCCCATCTCAACCAAAAATACAAAAATTTTTCTGTAAAAGTTTCTTTAGAAAAAGAAAAATACAAAAATTTGCTGGGTGTGGTGGCAGGCGCCTGTAATCCCAGCTACTTGGGAGGCTGAGGCAGGAGAATCACTTGAACCCAGGAGGCCGAAGTTGCAGTGAGCTGAGATTGCGCCACTGCACTCCAGCTTGGGCGATAAGAACAAAACTCCATCTCTAAGAAAAAAAAAGAAATCACAACTCAGCCTCTCAGCAACCTTTCCCTAATTGGCCTCCAGGTCAAAGGCAGCCAGTCTTTAGAGGTTTTTTTCTCCTCTGGGTCACCAGTCAATCTTATTCACCCTTGGATGCTTTTTAGATTTTTTATATATTTTTCCCAGATTTTAAAATTTCTAGTGGGAGTACTGGTCTGAGGCATCTAGTCTACCATTATCAAAGTGGAACCTCCCACTCATGGCTTATTCATATTCCACAGAACTGTAGTCCATAACTTCACTGTATGAAAGATAAAACCCCCTAAGTGTGAAAAGACTTCCTCAAACTTACATGGTCAGTAGTGCCAGGTTTAGTGTCAGAGCCCAAGATTAACTACCAAACTTCACTTGTGTTAAGACCTGACTGCAAGAGTTTTTGTTTTACTTTTTTTTTTTTTTTTTTAAAGACAGGGTTTCACCATGTTGGTCAGGCTGGTCTTGAACTCCCGACCTCAGGTGATCCGCCCGCCTTGGCCTCCAAAGTGCTTGGATTACAGGCATGAGCCACCACGCCCGGTCTGTTTTACTTTTTAACCTAAGGTAAGGGGAACGCAATCTTGCCAAAAGATCAGAGGATTAAGACAATAATCTTACAATTCACAGTTTCCTCTACCACCCCTGACTTAGGGGAAGTGGGGAAAGAGATCTCAGATACCCAATGGTCTAAGGATGGAAATGGAAGAATGCAATCCTCCCCATTCCAAAGTCAGATATTACTGACACCTCCATCATCAGTTATCCCTTAACCTTCAATATTTACATATTTTATTGAGACAGGGTCTCACTTTGTTATCCAGCGGTACAATCCCAGCACTGCAGCCTTGACTTCTTGGGCTCCAGTGATCCTCCTGCCTCAGCTTCCCACGTGGCTGGGACTACAGGCTCATACCACCACGCCTGGCTAATTTTTCTTTTTTTTTTGAGACGGAGTCTTGCTCTGTCCATGGCGCGATCTCGTCTCACTGCAACCTCCACCTCCCTGGTTCAAGTGATTCTCCTGCTTCAGCCTCCCGAGTAGCTAGGACTACAAGCGCACGCCCCCACGTCCAGCTAATTTTTGTATTTTTAGTAGAGATGGGGTTTCACCATGTTTGGCCAGGATGGTCTCGATCTCTTTATCTTGTGATCCACCTGCGTCGGCCTCCCAAAGTGCTGGGATTACAGGCGTGAGCCACTGCGCCCAGCTGCCTGCCTAATTTTTAAATTTTTTATAGAGATGAGGTCTCCCCTATGTTGCCAAGTTAAAATCTGAGATTTTTTTGTTTTGTTGAGACGGAGTTTTGCTCGTTGCCCAGGCTGTAGCGAAATGGTGTGATCTCGGCCACTTTTAATATTTCTTTTTTTTTTTAACCTAGGAACACTTTTAATATATCTTAACATCTGTAGTAACTGAACCAAACCTCGAATTCCTCTAGATCCCACTTTTTGCCCTGTAAAACCAAGAAGTTGTCTTCAGCCAGCCTCTTCTTCCTCAAAAAACAAACACCAACAAACTCTCACAACAAAGACCACACCATTTATTTACAAAGGCCAGTGTGGGAGCTGGGGGGAGGCAGGGAGGGAAAGCCACACAGACATCCTCTCTGGACTGCTTGGGACCCTTTCCCACTTGGAGCAAACTCTGTTCCTCTTGCTGTCATATTCTCAGCCGTGGGGTTGGTCCTCCAAGTAGCTGGGCCAAGTAGCAGAGGGAAGAGGTGATATGAGCCTCGTCTGTGCTCTGACAGAGCAATGTCCAATTCCAGATCAAAGGCATCATTGCCACCCTCCCCCTCTCCTTCCTCAAAGAAAACTTTCTGGCCTGGAGGGAAATAAACCCTCTACTATCTCCCGCAAGGCAGTGACGGGTGCTAAGGGTGCTAGTAACAGCCCTGACAGCTTCAGAAAGGGTACCCACACCACCTCTGGGCTAACCCGCAGACAGAGGCCCAAGGGACCTAGCTCTCCTGGATAGGTATTCCTGCACTGGACTGATGCTTTTACCCACTTGTCTCTGGTGGTGGGAGCACTCTGAACCAGAAACCAACAAATAATCCACTTCTCACCAACATGAGCGCATACACACGCACTTCCCTACTGTTTCACAGACGCCAAGCCCCTTCATGTCCTTTGAGGGGGGCTCAAATTACTGGTGCCTGGGGACACAGGCAAGTCCTGGGTCCATGGAAATGTGTATGTGTATATAAGCATGCGTATTTGAGGAAATGAAGCCAATATGACCCCTTGCAGGGCGTGGTACTCAGCTTCATTGAGCTCTTTTCTTCAGTTCAGATCCATTAGCACCTCTAAGTCTCTCTGCCAGCTTGGGCCTGGATTCTTCTGCCTAAAAGACCTATGAGTGCTTTGCTCCCCACTGTTAATTCCAACTTCCAAGCCTTTTACTCAGGCTGCCTCCCCATTCCCTTCCTCTGAATAACCTCATTCCCTTCTTTTTCACACCAATTTCCACGGGGCTGGTCCAGGGTTTGTTCATTCCTGTCCAGAGGGCGGTCTCATCTCCCTCTTCAGAGAGAGAGAAGAGGCATCTTCCTCCTTACCCTGGAATTCCCAACAGTGCCCACGAAAAAGTGCTGAATGAAGTGACCAGAATAGGGGCTGAGGAGGAAAATTGCCACCTGTTTCACCTGCTCCTCCTTCAGAGCGAGAAATTCTAGCATTGGCTGGGCTAGGGGTGGGGGGTAGCGAGAAAAAGGAGGAAGAGAGTTCCCAAAAGTAAACATAAGACAAAACCCTAGTGGTATCAATGGAAGACTATGTTCCAGTAAATCAGACAGCTGGTTCCTCCTTCGACTCTGCACTGCCACTGCAAGTTTAAAGATTGCAAAAGGTGGTGTGGGGCAAGGAGGTAGGGTCAATCAGTGAAACTGTGAAAACTATTTAAGTAGCTCTGCTCAAGGAGACCAGGAGAGAAGATTCTGTTAGAGATGTAGCAGTAAAACCGTAATTCTCACAGAGCTAAGGGGTTGGAGCCCATGCCTTTAAAGTCGCCCTGCTGTTTGTAAGGATGAGGGAGAAGATGGAAGGGAGGACAAGCAGCAGAGGGGAAGGGCTGACAGAGGAACCAAACGCTGACATCCAGGGAAGGGAGAGGCAGGAGGCACGGGCCGAGGGATTAGGAGAGCTGGGAGCCCAGCAGTCTCTCAATAGCTGCGTTGATGTCCCCCTCCTGTGGCAATCAGAGCCTGCAGGTTGGCCTCACGATTGATGAAGCCCATGGAGTTGAGCTGCTCCAGTTGCTGCTGAAATCTCACTTCCGGTGTCTGCACCTGGAGGGGACAGGCCTTGTGAAGTGGGCACAGGACCAATCTCGGGGGCCCTATTCCAATGAAGGGTTTCTAAGACCAGCAGGACTTCTCTAACATCCTCAGAGTCAATCAGGATAGGGAAGATGAGCTGCAAATGGGGGCCCAGGAGCCTAGGTCCCAAGTCCTAAATAACTGTGTAATAATAAGGCAGGCGGATATCTTTTTTAGAATTTCCAGGTAACTGATAAGCCTAGGTCAGTGTATATGCCTCAATACTTTCCATGAACACTGGAGATGTTAACGGGCACTCCAAAAGCCAAATGCTCTCTGGTCAAATCAGATGCAAGCTTAACATGACCTCCAAGCCCCCTCCTAATAGTCATCACACATACAGCCACATGAAAGGCCAAGGAGGGTCCTGGTTAAGAAGCGATTTAATTTTGTTTCACTGATCAACAACCATTTATTTATAAAACAGAAGTATTTCCCTTTTTTTGAGACAGGTCTTGCACCCAGGCTGGAATATAGTGGCAGGAATCAGAGCTCACTGCAGCCTCTATCTCCTGGGCTCAAGTGATCCTCCCATCTTAGCCTCCCTATATGTGAAGTAGAGGAATAACTGCTAGAATGAGAATGGAGAATATAAAGGCTAGGACACCTTAGGTATGGATTGTAAGATCGCGTATGCAAATGCAAGACTGTCTACCTGGTGTTGAAAGGAAGAATGTTCAATCCAGAGAAAGATAGGACTTGCCTGGTGTCACAGAGCAAGTTAATTGCCAAGACTTGCAGTATAAAAGCCCTTTCTGCCGGGTGCAGTGGCTCAGCACTTTGGGAGGCTGAGGTGGGCAGATCACCTGAGGTCAGAAGTTTTAGGTGTATACCACCATGCTCAGCTAATCAAAAAAAATTTTTTTTGGCCGGACACGGTGACTCACACCTATAATCCCTGCACTTTGGGAGGCCAAGATCGGCAGTTCGCCTGAGGTCAGGGGTTCAAGACTAGCCTGCCCAACATGGCAAAACCCCATGTCTACTAAAAATGCAAAAAATTACCCAGGTGTGGTGGCACACACCTGTAGTCCCAGCTACTCGGGAGGCTGAGATATAAGAATCGCTTGAACCCGGGAGGTGGAGGTTGCAGTAAGCTAGATCGAGCTATGCACTCCAGCCTGGGTGACAGAGCGAGACTCCATTTGAAAAAAAAAAAAAAAGGGCAGGCATAGTGGCTCATGCCTATAATCCCAGCACTTTGGGAGGCTCAGGCAAGTGGATCACCAGATGTCAGGAGTTCGAGACCAGACTGGCCAACATAGTAATAGCCTGAGACTAAAAATACAAAAATTAGCTGGGCATGGTGTCAGAAGCCTGTTGTCCCAGCTACTAGGGAGGCTGAGGCAGGAGAATTGCTTGAACCCAGGAGGCAGAGGTTGCCGTGAACCAAGATTGTGCCATTGTACTCCAGCATGGGGGACAGAGTGAGACTCCATCTCAAAAAAATAAAATAAAAATAAAGTAAAAAATAAAGAAAGTAGAGACAGGATCTTGCTATGTTGCCCAGGCTAGTCTCAAGTAATCCTCCTGCCTTGGCCTCCCTAACTGCTGGGATTACAGGCATAAGCCACTACACTGGTTTTTTTTTTTTTTTTTTTTTTTTTTTTTTTTGAGGCAGAGTTTTGCTCTTGTTCCCCAGGCTGGAGTGCAGTGGCATGATCTTGGCTCACTGAAACCTCCGCCTCCTGGGGTTAAGCGATTCTCCTGCCTCAGCCTCCTGAGTAACTGGGATTATAGGCACATGGCACGAAGGCCAGCTAATTTTTGTATTTTTAGTAGAGATGAGGATTTACCATGTTGGCCAGGTGGTTCTTGAACTCCTGACCTCAAGTGATTCACCCACGTTGGCCTCCCAAAGTGCTGGGATTATAGGTGTGAGCCACTGTGCCCAGCCCTTTACAAAAATTTTTTTTTAATAAAAAAATGTTTACAGACTGGGTCTCCCTGCATTGCCCAGGCTGGTCTCAAACTCCTGGCCTCAAGCAATCCTGCTTGGCCTCCCAAAGCACTGGAATTACAGGCATGAGCCAAGTTCCTGGTGTGGCTTTTCATTCTTGTCATTCCTCTAAATATCTCCCGTAAATGTATGCCCAAAGGGTTTGGAGAGCACAAGCCTAGATTATGAACTAGAAAGAGTCCAGCAAGCACTGTGCACCTGGTGTTGAAAGGAAGAATGTTCGATCCAGAGAAAGACAGGACTTGCCTGGGTCATAGAGCAAGTCAGTTGCCAAAGCCCCCTGACTTGCAGTATAAAAGCCCTTTCCAGCTGGGTGAGGTGGCTCACGCCTGTAATCTCAGCACTTTGGGAGGCCGAGGCAGGTGGATCATCTGAGGTCAGGAGTTTGAGACCAGCCTAGACAACATGGTGAAACCCTTTCTGTACTGAAAATACAAAAAATTAGCTGGGTGTGGTGGTGCGTGCCTGTAATCCCAGCTACTCGGGAGGCTGAGGCAGAAGAATAGCTTGAACCTAGAGGCAGAGGTTACAGTAAGCTGAGGTCGCTCCACTGCACTCCAGCCTGGGCAACAAGAGCAAAACTCTGTCTCAAAAAAAAGAAAAAGCCCTTTCCAGTGCTCCACGTTGCTTCTCTTCACAGTCCACAGAATCTAACTTGGGTTGGACTTGGACTGGAGATCACCTAGTCTAGCTCTTGTGCTCTGCACAAAGCTGGGTAAACACACCTTTTGGTTGAATGGTTTTTCCAAATGAGTCACAGAGGTCAGAGAAGGGTTAAGAGGCTCACTCCAGGCAAGTCATCCCTGCCCCTCTTGCTAGCCACTGGCCTTGACTTTCCCAGGGCTTTTGTTAGCTCACCTCACAAAATCCCTCTCCACAGAGTCTCAGAGATGGGGGCTGCTTTAATTATCAATACGATCTTTGATATAAGCAGAAATGGCACAGCGTGAATTCTGGAGGTGGAATGCCTGGGTTTGGGTCTTGGCTTTACAATCTACTAGCTATGTAAGTGAGCAAACCACTTAACCTTTCTGGGCCTCAGTCTCCCTCCTCTTTAACACAGAAATAATAATCGCTTTCTCACGAGGCTGTTGTGAGGAATGTGCTAAATGAGCTCCGATACTTAAAGCATTTAGAACAGTACGTAACGCACGGTAAGTACCATTACTCTGCTCATCTCTATTTTACATCTGCACAAACCGAACTCAGGGAGGATCAGTAACCTGCCCAAGGCTAGTAAGTCACAGAAGAGGACCTGACTCCCAAGCTTGCCCTACCGCCTCCACTCTACTGCTTCCCTTGAAACCTCCCAGGATCAAAGTGGTGGTCCCAGCACCTGTCCCCACTGCCTCATGTACCTGTGAGTTCCCACTGCCAGCCAAAAGCTGAATCATCTGCTGCATGAGCTGCTGCTGGGCACTGGAAGCCCCTGTTGGAGAAGATGTGGCTGGCGTGGCTGGCAAGGAAGTGGGGGCCTCAGGCGCAGACCCAGCATTGCTGCCTGCTGAGGGTGCTGGGGTCCGGGACATCCCAAAGGAGCCAAGGCTGTAGGCAAGACAGACCAAGAGGTAGGAGATGGCAGCCAAGAAAGGGATGAGAACGCAAGATCCAGAAGGAGAAGCAGTTGGAAGAAACAGGAAAACAGACCCTCAGACACAAAGGCTGCTGAGAGAGTGGCAGAGAGAAGGGCTGAAGGGGAGGAGTTGCCAGAACCTTGCTGTCCGCCTGCCCCCCCTGCCCTCACCTGGGTACCAGCCCAGGGGCCTCGGTCTGCAGAGTCTGTAGTCCCTGCTGGATCTGCAGCAATGCCTGCATGGCTCGGGGATTGGTAAGGATGGAGAGTGACTCCGGGTTCTGCATCTGGTGGGGAATAAGCAGAGAAAGGCATTGGAAGGTGGCAGGAAAGAGGAGACAGCCTCAACCAGGAGTCCAGAGTCAAGCTCTGCCCCAACTTAATTTCCACCCATTGGGCTTCAGGGCCTATCCCTTGCCCTCAACTTCCACCCGTCTAGGCTCCTCACTCACCTGCTGCAGGAAGACTGGGAGCTGCAGGCGGAGCTGCTCCTGCAGCTGGGGGTTCCCCCGCGAAGAGCGGCACATTCACCATCATCTGCCAGGGTGAAGGTAGTAGGGGGAGACCTGGGCCTCTCCACCCTAAGCATTTCCCCACAGCCTCGGACTCCCTGGGCACCCCCTACCACTGTAGGAAATCTGGCCAGCTTCTCCAGGGATCTCAAAGTATCCTGAAGGCCTAAGTGGGACAGTGAGAGGAAATGGAAATATGCTCTGGACAGTGAAGAGTATGAGGAGCCAGGCTGTGCAGCCTTGGGTCTGATGAAGCTAACATTTCCAGCTACATAGAGCTTACTTTGTTACACGCCGTGTTCTAAGCACTTAACATGTATTCACTCACTTAATCCTCACAACTCTAGGAGGTAGGACCTATTGTTATTATCATTTTACAGATGAAGAAACTGGGAGGCTACATAACTTGCTTAGCTTACGCAGCTGGGAAGTGGCAGAGCTTGGGATGCAAATCCACAGTGTTTTGACCACGAGAAACTGTCCCTAACCAGGGGGAGCTCTCTCCCCAACAACACTCTGCTCGTGCTGTTTGGTACCTGAGCAGCAAAGTCGGGGTTCTGGGCAAGCGTCTGCATCATGCTGCGCATGTAGGGTGCTGAGATCACGTTCTGCATCAGCTGTGGGTTCTCAGAGATCTGCTGGAGGAGGGCTTGCATTTCTGGGCTATTGAACATCCCTAGGACAAGGTGGAAAAAGAAAACAGGAGAGAAAGGGTCCAGATGGAAACCAAAGGCCTCACTTCAATCTACCTTACTTCAGATACCGGATGGCTACACAACTCAGAAAGGCAATGGTCCAGTGGGCACCCTAGGACTGTGGCATGAGTCCAAGTCTCCTAACTCCAAGGTCATCTTGCCCTGCTTTAGCCTGGCCCCTTTTCCATGGACTTGCTAAGGACAAGCCAGCTAGGAACTAGGCCTGATTTATGCTCCTCTGGACTGTTCCTGCCATAAGCCCAAATTATATCCGCTTTGGAAAGAAATGATTAAATATTATCTAGATCAAACTCGTCTTAGCAGCAGAGACCCTTTCCTCATGCCAAAGCTCACTCAGATACCAAGTATGGTAATGGTCTGGCTGGAGCTGGGATAGGAGGCCTGGAGCCTCTCCCACTGGGTCCTTCCTCATCCTGGAGATGAAGACCCTTTCAGGACACAGGAGCACAATTTTAAAACCATGGATCAAGTTCCAGTCCTTATTTTACAAATAAGGAAACTGAAACACACAGAGGGAAGGAACTTTCCCAATCAAGATATCGCCCAGAGTGCAGAGAAGTTAGGGCACCTGCTGAAGACATCCCCCAGGCCATGTGTACAGTCATAGTCCAGATAAATGGGGCATCCCCTAGGGTTGTGCAGTATATAACCTGTTCTGTACATGGTAAGCCCTGCACATCCCTTTCCCCCAGCCTCACATCTGCCTCTCCCCCAGGTCTGCCTTGATTCCTCTCCAGCCCCCTCCCCCACAGCAGTCTGACCCTTTTACACTGGGTAATACCAGAGGTGCTCATGGAGCTTAGGAGGTGGGGCCTGGTTTACACATGAGCCATTACTTGGGTCACTCCCAGGGGTATCAGGACATGGCCAGAACCAGCCCTCACCCTCCAAAGAGTGAGGCCACCATCCCAGACTGCAGAGCCTGCTCTGTGGCCTCAATAGTCTCACCTCTGTCTTCAAAATCCTGGAGCAGTATCAACCCCATTCAGTCCTGGGGCAGAGGGGCTGCCCTGGTGACCCCACTAAGCTCCTTCCACCCTAGGACATACCTGACCCCAGGCTAGCCGCATTGATCCCAAAGGGGTTCGAGACTGTCGGGTGCACCTGGCTGGTCCCCGATCCTCCGGTGCCCTCCCCACCGGACCCGGGGGCCTGGGAGGTGGGGGGCGAGGGGCTCCAGGGGTTAGGGAGGGGCTCTCGATTCTCAGTCCGCAGAGGCTGGGAGGATGAGCTGTCGGAGTTCCCGGCCAGGGAAGAGAAGGGATTGTTGCCAAACTGGGAGGAGGGGAAAGGTTTCGGGTTAAGGACTGAAACAAATCCAGGGACAAGGGCTAGGCCCTTTCTCTCCTCTCACTTAATAGCCTCCCCTTCCCCAGAAAAGGAAGAGAGATTTAAGACCTTGGAGGTCCTGAGTTCAGTTCTTTGCCCCCGCAATGGATAGCTTCTCCCTTGCTCCACAGGGTAGGAGCTAGCTGATGCTAGTAACTAGATAACTGAACCCCTGAGAAAACTGAAAACTTCCCATCCCTGCTGGTGGCTTTCAATATTTGGTTTCTAATCATCTCCTACGTAACCCACTGCATTTTACACACGCTTTTCCCATTGTGTAGCAAAATATTTGTTTTCCTGTACCTCAAGGGGCAGAGACAATGTCAGATTTGCCTTTGGACCCCCAGCCCTGACACTAGCAGGTGCTCAATAAGTAACTACTGGTTTAATGGGAGTGGGCTGTCAAACCTGGCTCTCTACTTGAACCCAGATCTTTTTCTCCAGCCTCCCTGGACTAATTAACTCCCCAGAACCTTTCCCTCACTCCCCAGGTTCCCTACCTGGAATTCTGTTTTTTTTTTTTTTTTTCAGACAGAGTCTTGCTCTGTCCTCCAGGCTGGAGTGCAGTGGTGCATTCTCAGCTCACTGCAATCTCCGACTCCTGGGTTCAAGTGATTCTCTTGCCTCAGCCTCCCGAGTAGCTGGGATTACAGGTATGCAACACCACGCCCAGCTAATTTTTGTATTTTTAGTAGAGACAGGGTTTCACCATGTTGGCCAGGATGGTCTCCATCTCCTGACCTTGTGATCCACCTGCCTCGGCCTCCCAAAGTGCTGGGATTATAGGTGCGAGCCACCGCACCCGGCCCCCTACCTGGCATTCTGTCCATCTAGGCACACCACAATGGCCACCCCCTTGCAGAATACACCTCTGGCAGAAGATGCCTTCTCTTAGGTCTTCCCCTCTCATCCCAAAGCCTACCTCTACACACTGGCTGCTTCAGCTGAACAGGCCTCAGTTTACCTCTGGTCCCCCCTCACCCCACCAGGCTCCTCACTGTGTTCTCTAGGATATCTCAGGTCCGTACCCCATGAGATGGTGTGCTGCCCAAAGGCAACACCAAAACCTCCTCCCCCTCCAGCATCTAGGACAGAGCTCTGGCTGAGGGAGTCCCAGACTCAGTTTCCCTACTCAGCCTTTCTCAGTCTTACAGCTCAGCAGCTCCTCTCCTGGGTTCCCAGTTGGTCCCACTTCAGCCCCTCCCTACCATAGAATTTCATAATTGAGCTGCTTTTCCTGTTTATTCAAAGTGGGTCATGGGGACCGGGGCTGACCAAGGATTCTCCTACTCTGAGCTGTGTTTCCTTCACCTTACCAGATGCCTGTTCAGATAACAGAGCTCAAGGCCAGGGTTCCCGCTCCATGGTTTCAGCCCTGTCCCTGTTTCAGCCTTCCTGTTCTGATACCTGCCTAGCACCTCACCGCACTCTGTTCTGGGCCCCTCTTTGTTCTTCCTAGTACTCTCTAAGGGCAAAATCTCTTTTCCTGAACTATCCACTATGATAACAACCATCATTTATTGAGCACCTACCATGTGCCTGACACATTTATTTTAATGCTTATAATACTCCTCTAATACAACAGTTCTCAAAGTGTGGTCCTGGGACCCCTGCAAAGGTTAAAATTGTTTTCATAATTCTTTTTTTTTTTTTTTTTTGAGATGAAGTTTCGCTCTTGTTGCCCAGGCTGGAGTACAATGGCACGATCTTGGCTCACTGCAACCTCTGCCTCCCGGTTCAAGCGATTCTCCTGCCTCAGCCTCCTGAATAGCTGGAATTACAGGCATGCGCCACCACACCCAGCTATTTTTATATTTTTAGTAGAGATGGGGTTTCTCCATGTTGGTCAGACTGGT
This sequence comes from Ateles fusciceps, assembly GCA_036589455.1. Lineage (NCBI taxonomy): Eukaryota > Metazoa > Chordata > Mammalia > Primates > Atelidae > Ateles > Ateles fusciceps. Next base: position 49,559 of record JAZHEH010003362.1, read on the forward strand.
CTTGAACTCCCGACCTCAGGTGATCCGCCCGCCTCGGCCTCCAAAGTGCTTGGATTACAGGCATGAGCCACCACGCCCGGCTTTTTTTTTTTTTTTTTTTAGATGAAGTTTCGCTCTTGTTGCCCAGGCTGGAGTACAATGGCACGATCTTGACTCACTGCAACCTCTGCCTCCTGGTTCAAGCGATTCTCCTGCCTCAGCCTCCTGAATAGCTGGAATTACAGGCATGCGCCACCACACCCAGCTAATTTTATATTTTTAGTAGAGACGGAGTTTCTCCATGTTGGTCAGACTGGTCTTGAACTCCCAACCTCAGGTGATCTGCCTGCCTCGGCCTCCCAAAGTGCTGGGATTACAGGCATGAGCTGCCGTGCCTGGCCCTGTTTTCATAATTCTAAGACATTAATTTGCCCTTTTAACTCTTATTCTCTCATGAGGACACAGTGGAGTTTTCCAAAGCCTACATGGCATGTGACACTGCAAACTGAATGCAGATCTGAGAACCAGCTGTCTTATAGAAAGCCAGACATCAAAGAGGACTGCAGAAATGTAAAACAAGGCCACACTTTCCTCTAAAGTTTGGTTTTGGAAAATAAAGTTATTTTTCAAAAGAATGTTACTTATGTTAACTTGTAATAAAATTTTTTTTTTTTGAGACAGAGTCTCATTCTATTGCCCAGGCTGGCGTGCAATGGCACAATCTCGGCTCACTGCAACCTCCGCCTCCCAGGTTAGAGTGATTTTCCCGCCTCAGCTTCCTGAGTAGCGGGGACGACAGGCACCCACCACCATGCCCAGCTAATTTTCATATTTTTAGTACAGATGGGGTTTTGCCATGTTGGCCGGGCTGGTCTCAAACTCCTGACCTCAGGTGATCCATCTACCTCAGCCTTCCAAAATGTTGGGATTACAGGTGTGAGCCACTGCACCCCACCTACTTGTAATAAATTGTCATTTTTAAGTGAATTAAACATTTTAAAAGTTTCTCAGTTTTAAGCAGGGCAGGGCAGGGCAGGCAGGGGGTAGGGGGCAAGGCAGGGCAGGCTGGGCAGTGGCTCATACCTGTAATCCCAGCACTTCGGAAGGCTGAGGCGGATCACGAGGTCAGGAGTTTGAGACCAACCTGGCCAACATAGTGACACCCCATCTCTACTAAAAATACAAAGTATTAGCCAGGTGTGGTGGCGGGCGCCTGTAATCCCAGCTACTTGAGAGGCTGGGACAGAGGATCACTTGTGTCCAGGGTTGGAGGCTACAGTGAACTATGATCGAGCTGCTGCACTCAAGCCTGAAAGACGGAGTGAGACCCCATCTCTAAAAAAATAAAAAATAAATAAATAATAAAAAGTTGATCCCTACAAGCAGTTTCTAAAACTTGAATGAGCAATGCCAGCAATAACCAAGGTGATGCTGAGGAGTGAGGGTGCGGGCAGGGATTCACTCTACCAGATACCAACACCTAATTAACATAATGTGACGTCATGGTAGGGGCAGACAAACAGACCACTGGATCAGAATAGAATCAGCAAAAGACACCCGGCTGGGTGTGATGGCTCAGGCCTATAATCCTAGTACTCTGGGAGGTGAAAGTGCTGGGCGGACTGCTTGAGCCCCCGGAGTTGGAGGCTGGAGTGAGATTGTGATTGTGATTGTGCTTGTGCCATTCCAGCCTGGGCAACAGAGTGAGACCTTATCTGTTTAAAAAAAAAAAAAAAAAAGGGACACACTCATCTGTGGAGGAGATTTGGTGTAGGACAGCGACAGCAAGAGTAAGCAATCTATCAGAAAAGCATGGGATGGGCACTCAGGATATTGTGCTTTTTCCTGTACATAAGGAAAAAGTAAGGTGAAATCCTACCCTGGCACCTGGGTACTGATTAAGTGTGAAAATTCATGAAGCTGTACACCTATGATATGGGCATATATTCTTCAAGAAAATGTTTTTAAGCTGGGTGCAGTGGCTCGTGCCTGTAATCCCAGCACTTTCGGAGGCTGAGGCAGGAGAATCGCTTAAACCTGGGAGGCGGAGGTTGCAGTGAGCTGAGATTGTGCCATTGCATTCCAGCCTGGGCAACAAGAGTGTCTCAAAAAAAAAAAGCAAAAAGCAAATTAAAATAAGACCAGCATGATACCACCTCATATTTAAAAATATTATAATATAGACATGTTTACAGACATATACATAGGTAATAAAAGAATCAAAATGATAAGCTCCAACTTCAGCATGGTCATTACCCCCAGAGAGAAAAAAGGAGAGGAGAGGAGAGGAGAGGAGAGGGGTTTGTGAAGGCTACAACTCTACCTTATTTACAAATATTAAAATATGTCTAGGAAAATATAAAAAACACTAACAACATTAGTTACCACTGGGTAACTAACGCTGGGAGATGGGAAACAGAGGGATTCCTTCTGTAAATCTTTTTTTGGCCTATATACTTTTCCATACTTTTTTTTGGAATACTCTTGTTTACTTTGTGTAACTTTCGAATTTTATTTTTATTTTTTATTTTTGCTCACCTTCAACTCTCTTGATCGAGTTATATGAATTTTCAAATATATAGACATAGAATGTGTTTAATGTAAAATTAAAAATTTTTTTAAAATAACAAAAGGGCATTGAAATTATATATGACAACATGTTAGAGCAACATTGATTTTAAAGATGCTATATTTTTATCTATTTTTTTTGGCGTGTACTTGAATAGGAATCATAAAGCATTTTTTAAAGTGCATAATCCTGGGGCCCAACCCTAGAAACGGATTCAATAAGTAGCTCAAAGGTGGGACCAAGATTCCCATTATTAACAAGCTCCCCAGGTGATCCTGATGCAGGTGATCCACGGACCATATTTGAGACATGCTGTATCAGGGCTGGCGTCTGACCTCAGGTCTGCCACGTGACCTTTGAGCCCCTGCTACAAGAAGTTTCTCGGAACAATGTCAATTCCTTTGTCTGCTACACCTCACCCACTTCCACAAGGACCTCTGCTTATCTTTTGTCCATGCCAAGTTGGACCATCCCCGGATATGCACTGTTGAGAACTGCCTTCAAGCCAAGGCCCACCCCTCAGGGGACTGGGGAAAGAAAGAAGAGCAGACCCAGGTTCGCCTGGGGTGGGGGTAGGGAATCTTGAGCCCAGACAGCCTGACCCACTACCTTGGCCCTTGATCCCACCTGTTCCCGGGCAGCACTGAACATGGGCTCCTGGATGTCCGTGTACATGCGCCGGAGGGCATTATACCCTCCAGGGATGCTCTCGAGGTTGCTCAGGGCCCGATCTTGGTTCCGCATCATCTCTTGCATCATGGCTGGATTCCGAGCAAGCTCCATTGTCTGAGAAGGGAGAGAGACAAGATGGGCCCCGGAGCCAGGGGAGCACCAAGCTAGAAAAGGGTGGGCCTTCAGAAGGGGTAGTCTGTGTCAGGATCAGGACCAGGGCCCTGGAACTACCCCACAGTGACAGCGAGTAGAGGGTACTGGACTTCCTTCCTCTACTGTAATCTTGGCTCCAACCTTGTCTCCCTGTGGGTATTTTGGTTGGCTTTATCTAGTTGAGGACAACGATCCCAGCTGAAGTGAGGGCAGCAGCTTCCCTCCCTTAGGCTCAGAATGTCCAAAGAAGTGTCAGGGAGCACAAGGAAACTGAGTCAGAAGGGACACAGAAAGAAAGGGGAGGAGGCAGAAGAGAAAATTAACATCTACTGAGCACCTACTACATATGGGCACAGAGCCAAGTAGTTTACAGAATTCAAGTCATGTAAACTCCACAATAACCAATTTCTGTCCCTATTCTGCAGGTGAGCAAATAGGTTCAGAGATGTTAACTGACTTGCTGGCCTGGGACACACAGTGACTGAGTGAAGACAGTGTTTAAGCCAGGTTGGTCGGTCTAAGACCATACTGTGATTCCTCATAAATGACTGCAAGTTGGAGAAGGAAAGGATTCAAGCTGGAATAAAGCTACTGACCCCCAAGTCTTTGGCCTGCCTGAACCTTGAGCAACGCTGAGGATGGGGGCTTCCTTCTATGGAGCCAATGGCTCATTCTCAATAAGGGGTGACCTGTATCAACCCCAGGGAGTTCATCACAGAAAAATGAGCGTAACTACTTCTTGTTGCCATCCAACTTGGAATACCTCCCCCTCTCCTTCTTTCCAAATCTGCTCCACATTTGCCTCTTCTAAGACACCTTTATAACTGATACGCCTAGCCTCACAGAACTCTGATTTCTTGTCCTATAATTCATTCATTCAGTAAATATTTACTGAGTGACTATCATGCACCAGGCAGTGTTCTAGACAGTGAACAAAACACTCACAAATCCTTGACCTATATAAGTCATCTTCTGGTGAGTCCAGCACTGGTGTCCACAGCTTTGCTGGGAAGATCATCTATCTCGGTCCTCTGGTGGAGCGAACCGTGAGATGGAACTCCCAAAGAGCAAGATCACAACAGTGTCCCCTGGGTCTACCTTCCCCACTGGGCCCTGCCCAGCCACAGTGCTCCCCAGACAACCTACCATCTTTCACTCCCAAGCCTTTCTATGTGCTGTCCCTAGGCCCTGAATGCTCTGCTCTTTTTTTCCCCCCGGTTGTCTTCCTCCTTTGGGTCTCAGCTTGGTGACATTTCTTCTTGGTGACATTCCTCCTCGAAGCCCCAGGGTAGGGTCAGGAGCTGTGATTATCCTTACAATAGCACTGACCACACGGTATGCTAATTGCCAGTTTACTTGTCCCACTTCCCTTTGGCACTGGAATTCCTGGAAAGCTAGGCCTGTCTTTTCATCGCTGTACCTCCAGTGTTCAAAACTGCTGAATACATGAGTGGACAAATCAATGTGGGACAAGGAAGGAAAGGCTGGGCAGGGCATGGCTGGGCACCAGTGTCCTCCAGCTCTCCAGCCCTCTCATACCCACCTGCCTCATGAGTTCAGGGTTATTGAGCATGTGGCTGATCTCGGGGTTCCGCTCCATCAGCTGCTGCATCTGGGGGTTGGCCATGATCATGTGACGCATCAGGTCAGGGTTCGACATCATATCCTGGACCAGGGGGGTTCTCCATGATCTGTGACAGCATCTCAGGATTGGACATCAGCTGCCTCTGCATCTGCTGCTGCAGCTCCATAAAGTTGGCAGAGCCCAGGCCCAGGCTGCCCAGCCCCAGGATTCCCCCAAAGCCAGCTGTGGGAAGGGGGCAGGGTCACAGTCGGCCACAAGAGCCCATTCCTCTCCTAGCCAGAGCCACTGAATTCAGGTCTCCATGACAGGCCCCAAATGCTTCTCACACGTCTCTCTTCCAGTCACTCCCACAGCCGGCCCTGATCCGCTGCTGGCAAGAACATGTGAGTCTGCTAGACTGAGACCTCTCTGAAGGCTGAGGCTGTGCGAAACACAGAACCGAGCAGAGAGAAAGCAACCAGCAACGGTCTGTTGAATGAGTAGCCCATCTGGCTACTGCTGGATCCAACTTTTCCCCAGGCTCACAGGGTCTTCCACTCTCTTTACCCCGTTTCTCCCCCTCACTCCTAACTCTTAGCCATTGTCCCCACCTCTGGGAACTCCTCAGACTAGTTTCCTTCCCAGCTTGAATCAAGTATCAATGTCTGGAACTCTATGGAGTCCCCTATCCCCATCAGACCAGGGGCAGGACCATGCTTCTCCCTCCTCTAGGCGTTCCCCAACTCCCCAACCCCAACAAGATTGTGTTCTCCTCTCTGAGGGCTTACACAGTATGGACGCAGTAGCACTGGGGGGTCCCTCCCCAGCCCCTGGAGAGGGCCCCCCACCGCTGCTCCTCCGGCTTCCACTGCCAGCATCCGAAGAGGCACTGCCAGAGGTGGAGGGCTGTGCAGGGGTGGCGGGTGAAGCAGGCGTGGTGGAGGGTGCTGAGGCAGGGTCAGGTGTGGAGGGGGAAGAAGCAGTAGTAGTAGCTGGATCTTGAGCCCTGAGGACAGAGAAAGGAGAATCCTAGTTGGAGTGAGCACTAGAAGAGGGAGGGTACCGGGACAATCTCTGTGCTTGCTGTGGGACTACTGTTTTAACCCAAGCCTCCTCCTGAGCAGCCCTGAGGCTGGGGCCAGGTGATGGCTGAGGGGCAGTCAGTAAACCAGGGAGAGGGAGAAAGGAGCTAGTATTATCTATCTTCAGGGCATTCTGGGAGTGATAAATCAGCTTCTCCTCCCCCTGGAAGTGAGATCATATTCATCTAGGAGCTACCTGCCGGGGCCTCAGCTTAGGCCTTCTGGGTACAGCTGAGCAATGAGTGAGAAATTATCAGATTGGGTGGCCCAGTGAGAAGCTGGATCTGCTCTGCTCCTGAACTTACTTCTGAGGGGTCTTGATGACCAGATGGACAGTGAGCCCGTCCTTGATTCCATGCTGGTTCAGTGTGTCCCCATCCTTGAGGATCTTGCCTGCGAAGATCAGGACCAGCTGATCCTGCTGAGCCTTAAACCTCCGGGAGATTTCCTCTTTGAACTGTGATCGAGAGGCAGAGGTCACTGTGGAGGCTGCCCGGACTCCCCCACCAGGCACCCTGACTCTTCAACAGCTACTGTACTCTCTTGCTCTCATCTCTAGTCATGGGAAGTCCTTTCTGTGGTCTCAACGCCATTCCTCCAGCTGTAATAAGCACCTCCTTTCTTAACAAAGGAGATGGTCCAGTGAGAGGCTCTTGTCTCAGCTCCATCCCAGCGTCTCCCACCCTAGAAAGCCCTTGCTGCTATCTGCCTCACAGCTTAAGTCCCTCCACCTAGTTCTCTGTGAGGCAGGGCAGCCTCCCCCCCATCTCAACTCAGTCAACAACCTTGGACCTTTAGCCTTCTGAGACCCAATTTTCTCTCCTCTCTATTCCCAGTGTTCTTGTAACAACTACAACAAATAGATGCCAGTTACTGAGCACTACCTATGCACGAGTTAAAGATCTAGTATATTAATTATTATCTTCATTTTATTTATTGTTGTTTTTTTCTTGAGACAGAGTCTCGCTCTGTCACCCAGGCTGGAGTGCAGTGGTGTGATCTCGGCTCACTGCAACCTCCATCTCCCAAGTGCAAGTGATTCTCCTGCTTCAGGCTCCCGAGATTCTGGGACTACAAGCACGCACCACCATGCCCGGCTTAATTTTGTATTTTTAGTAGAGATGGGGCTTCACCATGTTGGCCAGGCAGGTCTTGAACTCCTGACCTCAGGTGATCACCAGGCTTGGGCTCCCAAAGTGCTGAGATTACAGGCATGAGCCACCACGCCTGTCTCAAAGAATCAGCGAGGTAAGGTAACTTGCCCCAGGCAGACCAGAACTCAAAGCTGGACACCAAAGTCCAGGCTTTCAACTAAACGCACTACCTCTCAATGAAAGCCGTTTTCAAAATTTGCAAGGAACAGTACGGTATTTAAATTCTGAAATGTAGTAATTCTCTCTGGTTAGGGAGGCAGAAAAGATGGAGTTAGACTCCACAAATTCTATCAGCCCCTCCACAACACAACACAACAAACACTTTAAGTAAAAACAGTGCACTTGTTAAGCAGAGGCAGCTTCCAGATCCCTCTCTTCCAACCAGATGGCCTGTCTTAAGCCCCGCCTATGTGAAATTATGGAGCGGCCACAGGGGGTGGCGAACACAGGCGACAGTCCCTCATTCAACAAGATTTTATTGAGCACTTACTGCACACCGTGTAAATCTCAGAAGAGCTGAGAACCAAATGTAACCACGTCGATTTGAAAGAGTGGGAAGGATCTGGGCACAGGGAAATCCTCCCCCGACAGCCCCGCCGCTCAGAGAACACTGGGCGTTCTCTGAGGCACCGAGTAAGCGCCGGCGCTCTTCGCCTGCCCCCGGCCCGTTCTCTCGGTTAGCACCTTGCCCCGGCCTCCACTCCGGCACACTCCCCCTCAAACCCAGGGTCCTTCCCTCTACCCGGTGCAAAGTGTCCCCTCCTCACTCTCCACCACGCCCCCAGCCCAGGCCACAAGGCAAAACCCGCCCCTGAACACGCGCCACGCTCCCCTAGATCTCCCCTCGCAGGGCGCCCCCTACCCGCCTCTCCCTCCCTCCAGCTCTTCGGAGTCCCAGCTGGCCCCCGCCCTCCTCTCCCGGGCCCTCCGGGACTCCTGACCCTGAGGGAGGCCCCCCATCTCTTCACAGACCCCTCCTCCGCGCTCCCTCCGCCCCCCTTTAGCCGTACTACCTCCTTGACCGAGGCTCGATCGCAGATTACAATTTCCTCCTTGTCCTTGGGGGTCTTGACGGTGACCCGAATGGGGGGCCTCGTCTCGGCCCCGCTCGGCTCCGCCATGCCGCCGCCGCCACCCGGCCGCCCGCCAGCCCGTCCAGCTCCTCCTCCTCCCCGCCCGCCCGGCCAGCCCGGCTCGGCTCCAGCGCCTCCAACACTCCCCTCTCTCCACCTCTCCCCTTCCTCCCCCTCCTCTCCCCTCCCCTCCCCGAGGCTTCGCCGCCCCCCTCCGGACCAGCCGCAGCCACAGCGCCCCGGGCGGACCGGGGGGGGCCACTGCAGCGGGGTCCGCCCAGGGCCGAGCCCCGGGTCGGGAGCCAGGCCCTGGGCTCTCCAGGCAAGGGCCCCTGGGGGGGGGCTCTGGGCGGGGGGAAGGGCGTGACCTTCACTGCGGGGGCGGGGCGGACTCCTCGGGGAGACCGCGGCCCGACACTGCCCGCCAGAGCCGTGCTGCGGTCCCTTCCTGCCCAAAGCCTCCCCCGCCCCCCTCCGCGGCAAACTCCGCTCCGGGACAAAGGACTTTCTGTGTCGCCGCTTTATCTCCTTTCCCCGTGATAACCTGGTCTTTCTTGGAAGCCCCAAGTCCTTTCCAGGCCAGGGGCCTTTCCCGACTTGGAGGTTGGGTTTTCCCACCAAGTAAGTCCACTTAGGATCTCAGCTCTGGGACTGACCCTATAGCTCCGAGGGTCACGGCCTAACTGGTTTATTAAGAACGGTTTCAGGGGAGCTGGGTTTTGGCTGCGTGGCCTTTCTGAGCCTTGGTTTCCTCAAGATAATAACAGTACCCCTCGCCTCATCGCACAGAATTGTGCGTAACGGAGAAAACTGTTTTGAAAGTAACCAAAGGCGTGCCTGACAAATATAAGGATGTAGTCTAATTATTGAATCGTGGACTGCCAAGTGGACACGTTGACTCCTTTCTCCCCGAAGGAGTTAAATGTCCTTCCAGTGCTGCCGCTGTCCTTTCACTCCCGCTCTTTTGCCCCCCCACAACCGCGTGGTAAGCCTGGAAAGGTGAACTATAGTTCCCAGGGTGCCTCGCGAGGCCACAAGGAACTACGATTCCCAGAGACGCCCTCGGCGGGGTGGGGGAGTTCAGTCGGAACTACAATAGCCAGGCGAGGAAACTGCAACTCCCAGGGCGTTTCGAAGCAGGCCCACGGGACTACGGGAAGCAGCAGGCAGCGGCTCGCGGGAGGCACCTCGGGGGATCTGGGTGCAAAAGCCCAGGGTTAGAAGCCGTAGGCATGCTGCGCCCCAAGGCTTTAACCCAGGTGCTAAGCCAAGCCAACACTGGAGGAGTCCAGAGCACCCTGTGAGTGCGGACCATGGACCCGAGCGGCGAGCGCCGCAGTGGGGCAGCGCGCGGCTCCTGAGGGAGGGGTGGGGAAGGATCGCCAGGAAGGGAGGAGGCGGCAGAGGGGGCAGCGGCTGGGGATGCCGGCCGGGAGATCCACTCTCGAAAAGGGAAGCCAGTGTGCTGGGTGCTCAGGGCACGTTCCAGGACACACTAAGCCCAGACCCTTGCTGGCTGTGCCAGTGGTGGGACTTGGGCTGGAAACCCAGGCGTTTTACTCTCTGTCCTGAGCACAACGCTGTCCTTCCCCGCCCCTCACCAGGCTGCTGAATAACGAGGGATCACTGCTGGCCTACTCGGGTTACGGGGACACTGACGCCCGGGTCACTGCGGCCATAGCCAGTAACATCTGGGCCGCCTACGACCGGAACGGGAACCAAGCGTTTAATGAAGACAATCTCAAATTCATCCTCATGGACTGCATGGTATGGAGAGGGAAGCCAGACTTCCCCTGCCCCCCCAAGGGGGATCCCAAGGGGGCGACCTGGACCCCATCCTGAATGGTTGGAGGGGCAGGGACAGGATCTCCGGAAGATTACTAAGAGTTGGTCTGCAGCAGCATTTGTAATAGGCAGGACCCTATTCATCAAGTGGTGGTGAGGAAGGAGCCCTGGACCTGAGAGGTCTGACTTGGGTTCTGGTCTCAGCCATCCACTTACCAGTTGTGGAACCTTGGGTAAGTCACCTAACCTCTCTCAGCTTCCTTGCCTCATGTCTAAGGAGAAAACAATAATTTTCCTCTCCCCGTTCCCCTCATGGATGGTTGTGAAGATCAAATGAAATAATGGGTATAAACAGTAGAATGACATGGAAACACAAAGTGTTGTCATCCCAGCTTCACCGACTCACAGAACCATGGTAGTCTCCAGACCCCAGTCCAACCCCTTACGGTTACAAAGAAGGGAAAATGAAGTCCAGAAAGGGGAAGTTGCCATTAGCTTGTGAACTTCTTAGTATCTGTTCAGTCAATAAGTATTTAGGTCCTTGGCCAGGTGTGGTGGTTCACGCCTGTAATCCAAGCACTTTGGAGGCCAAGGCGGGTGGATCACCTGAGGTCGGGAGTTCAAGACCAGCCTGACCAACATGGTGAAAGCCCGTCTTTTTATTAAAAAAAAAAAAGAAGAAAGAAAAAAAAAGTATTTAGGTCTTTATAGTGTTCTCAGGACTAGGGAAAAGACAGCAAACAGAAAGACAAAACCGCCAGTCCTAGTAAGTCTTAACAGTGATACAATCACGGCTCACTGCAGCCTCGACCTCCCTGGGCTCAGGTGATCGTCCTGTCTCAGCCTCTTAAGTAGCTGGGAGTACAAGCATGCACTACCACACCTCGCTAAATTTTGCATTTTTTGCAGAGACTGGGTTTTGCCATGTTGCCCAGGCTGGTGTCGAATACTTGGCTCAAGTGATCCACCTGCCTCGGCCTCCCAAAGTGCTGGGATTACAGGCATGAGCCACTGTGCCCGGCCACATTATTTAAAATAAGTAAAATATGTAGTATGTTAAGTATTGAAAATGCAATGTAAAGAAAAGAGGGAAGTGAAAGTATGAGTTTGTTGGGCGTATGTGTCAGAGACAGTCTCACTGAAAAGGTGACATTTGATCAAAGATCTGAAGAAAGGTTGTGGCAAGCCATGTGGCTATCTGGGGGAAGAATATTTTGGACAGAACAGCAAGTACGAAGGCCTTGAGGCAAGAATTGTGCCTGCTCAAGGATCAACAGAGTTGGTTGGTACGGCTGGAGTTGCATGAGAATGGAGGAGGGTGGTAGGAGATGGGGTCAGAGAGGCGGGAGTGCAGCGCTTGGTTCCCGGCATAGAATGAATACCTAGTAAAAGTTTGTTGAACTTACTTTTGTTTTTTTTTCAGATCGGCCAGAGGGTGAACTCTCTAGGAAGGGTCTTCATTGTAACTCAGCCGCTTACTCTCCCCTGCCCCCTGCACAACCAATGCTATTTTAGTCCAACATATGACTCTTAGTGAATGCCTCGAGCTGGTGCTATAGCTTTCAAACTTTTTGACCACAACCAAGCCATAAGAAATACATTTTAAGGGGCCAGGCACTGTGGCTCACGCCTGTAATCCCAGCACTTTGGGAAGGTGAGGCGGGCAGATCATGAGGTCAGGAGTTCGAGACCAGCCTGGCCAACCTGGTGAAACCCCATTTCTACTAAAAATACAAAAATTAGACCGGGTGCAGTGGCCCACACCTGTAATTCCAGCACTCTGGGATGCCGAGGCGAGCAGATCACCTGAGGTCAGGAATTCAAGACCAGCCTGGCTAACATGGTGAAACCCCATTTCTACTAAAAATGCAAGAAAATTAGCCAGGTGTGGTGGCATACACCTGTAATCCCAGCTACTCAGGAGGCTGAGGCAGGAGAATCACTTGAACCCGGGAGGTGGAGGTTGCAGTGAGCCAAGATCACACCATTGCACTTTAGCTTGGGCAACAAGAGTGAAACTCCATCTAAAAAAAAAAAAAAAAAAATATACACACACACACACACACATAAAAATTAGCCCGGCGTGGTGGCGCGTGCCTGTAATCCCAGCTACTCAGGAGGCTGAGGTAGGAGCATCGCTTGAACCCAGGAGGCAGAGGTTGCAGTGAGCTGAGATGGCACCACTGCACTCCAGCCTGGGTGGCAGAGTGAGACTCTGTCTCAAAACAAAAAAAAGAAAAAGAAATACCTTTTAAAGCTAAGTGCAGTTCCTCATTCCTGTAATCTGTAATCCCAACACTTTGGGAGACTGAGCCTGGAGGATTATTTGAGGTAGGAGTTCACGACCAGCCTTGGTGACCTAGCAAGACCGCATCTGTACAAAAAATTAAAAAATAAAAAGGAAAAAAAAAATTTTAAGAAGACATTTTAAGTCAGATCCCAACACACACATATATCCATTGAAACAAAAGTTTCATGGAAACAGCACTTTTCCTACTACGTGTAATATACTTCATTTCTTCTTTTGTTTTTTAACGCTGATCAACCTTCTTAATTTATCTCCTAACTGTGGGGTGAAACCTGCAGTTTGAAAAACATTACCATGGGAAAAGAGGAGAAATGTCAGTTGGGTTACTGCTTCCATGCCCCTCTCAGTGTCTGTGGGGTGAGCTCATAGTAATAACGTCACTTGTTTAGACAACTGTTGGCAGATACAAAATTTCATGTGTATTGGCACCCTCACCAACTGGGATGAGGTAGGGGTTACAGAAAGAGAAACTGAGTTTCTGAAAGACTAAGTTTCCCAGAGTAACATGGTTAATAATAGATGGCTATGCTGAGGCTGGAACCTGGGCTGAGAACCCCATGTCCAGGGCTGTGGCCAAAAGCTCTTCTGCTGAACCTCCTGCTGTGCCCAGGGCATGGGAAAAAGATACAGTCTCTCTGGGGCCAGAGAAACCTTTGGGGAAGGAGGGTGCTAAGGATGCCAAGCAGAACGTCACATCCCATCCTATCACCCCCCACCAGGAGGGCCGTGTAGCCATCACCCGAGTGGCCAACCTTCTGCTGTGTATGTATGCCAAGGAGACCGTGGGCTTTGGAATGCTCAAGGCCAAGGTGTGTATATGCCCATCCCCCCCACAGCCCTGGGCCCAGCCTTTGTGCTCCCTCACCGTGTCCGCTCCCACCAGGACCCTGTTTTTAGAGTCTTCATGTCTACTCAGTTAATTTCTGGTATGGGCCAGCTCCCAAGAGCAGGTGGGGGTTGGGGCTGGTTGCTCCCTATGGCACTGGGAGCAGACCTGGATTTGGGATTCCCAGGGGCTGGCCGTGTGCGGGACTGATTTCTGTTCTCCCTCTTGTAGGCCCAGGCTTTGGTGCAGTACCTGGAGGAGCCCCTCACCCAAGTTGCAGCATCTTAATGGCATTGGTGGAAGCTAGGATCAGAAAAGAGAAATGGCCATTTGGAGGGGCGGGGCCTCCTAGAACAACCTTCTTGGACAATGCCTGGAGGATGGGACTTTGTTTTTTCTAAGAATAAACTTCAACTCCTGTCATGTGTCTTGGCTGCTTTGTTGGTTGGGAGGAATCAGAGAAGACAGGAAGAAGCAGGCATTGCTTCTAGGATTCCTCGTGTTCTGCAAGGATGGACTTGTGCCCGCCGCTTCACCATGACCTCCCATGACCAAATGGTTCTTGGCAATTATGTCAGATAGTCCTTGGCCTTACCAATGGCATGGCCTTACCTAGACCCTGCCACTCAGAACAGAGTCTTACCCACCTCATTGGCAAAACTGTGGGAGCAGGCTCAGAGGAACAAGGGTCTGCCGGGGTTGTGTTGCACAGAGAATATAAAGGCCCTGGGAGGTCACTGTTTATTCCAGGTTTTGGGGGTGGGTGTCGTGTCTTTTTTTTTTGGAGAGGGTCTCTCTCTGTTGCCCAGGCTGTAATGCAGTGACACACACAATCTCATTTCACTGCAGGCTCAACATCCTGGCTCAAGTGATTCTACCTCAGCCTCCTGAGTTGCTGGGACTATAGGCGGCACACACCATCATGCCTAGCTAATTTTGGGGGTTTTTTGTGTGTGTTTTTTGGGTTTGGTATTTTTTGCAGCGATGAGGTCCCAATATGCTGCCCAGGCTGGTCTCCAACTGGGCTCAAACCATCTTCCTGCCTCCCAAAGGGCTGGGATTACAGATATGAACCACTGTGACTGCCCAGTTAGTGCCTTTTCGTGGTATTGGGAGGGTGCCCCAGTAGCCTCGAATGAGCCATTCCTTTCCTCTTCCTCTAGGTGTTCATGTGCTTACACAGACCCTCCCCAGATCTTGAAGCCCTTTGTGGACAGGATGCCTTTGCTGTGAGGCCTCAAGTCCTGTACAGGGACTAGAAGTAACCCAGACCTCCCAAAGGCCTTCTTCTCCAGATCCTGCTCCTACACTCAGACCACTCACCCCAGCTGTCTGGTTCTGCCCCAGGTTCTCCCCCCTACCCAGTGTCCTTAAAGCAGGTCTGTATAGGGAGTTACAGCCCCCTTTCCCAGTGCCATAGAAAGGAACACATCCCAAAGAAGTGGGTAGGTTTCGAGTCCCAGCTCCACCCAAGATGAGAAACACTGCCCATCCCAGGCCCTGGGCTGTCAAGGAGGGGGCAGAAGTTACTGTGGCCATGATGCTGTTCCCACAGCTCTGCATTGCAGCAGGGTGACTGGTGTTCTATCACCCCCTGGTCCAATATCCCTTACTCTGGCTCTCCCAGTGCACCCCCTGACCAGGAGCTCTGAAGAAAAGCAAGCCAAGTGGGTTTCTTTTTTCTTTTTTTTTTTTTTTTTGAAACTGAGTCTCACTCTGTTGTCCAGGCTGGAGTGCAATGGCGTGATCTTGGCTCACTGCAGCCTCTGCCTCCCGAGTTCAAATGATTCTCCTACCTCAGCCTCCCAAGTAGCTGGGATTACAGACGCCCACCACCACGCCCGGCTAATTTTTGTATTTTTAGTAGAGACGGGGTTTTGCCATGTTGGCCAGGCTGGTCTCGAACCCCTGACCTCAGGCCTTCCAAAGTGCTGGGATTACAGGCGTGAGCCACCGCGCCTGGCCTCCAGTGGGTTTCTGAGGGGCTATTTGTTGCTCATTAGTTTCGGGGCCTGCCCTCACCACAGATTCCAGAAGCCCAGCGATGCACACTCAGCCCTCAGTGGGCTGTCTCTGAAGGTGCTGTCCCTGTTTCGTGCTTCCCCTGCTCTTAGCCGCTGGAGCTGGTTCTCCAGCTTGCGGGGAGCCCAGGCTGAGAGCAGACACCCAACCTGCCGAACCTGTCTGACGTCATCGTCTCTCCACCCACCTGGGCCCCAGGTCTCCAGCTGCCCAGCTCTTCCTGTTCTCAGCTTCCCGTCCTCTCAGCTTCCTTACAGCACCCCTACCTGCCAGAGCTGATCCTCCCTAGGCTCTGCCTAACCTTGAGTTGGCTCCCAATCCCTCTGGCTGCAAAAGTCTCCTTACCCCCCAATGAGAGGAGGGGCAGGCCCAGATCTTTTGAGAGCTGAGGGTTGAAGGCATTGAGCCAACACACAGACTTGTCACCTCTGACCCCGAAGACACCTGCACCCTCCATGCGGAGCGAAGATGGGGAATGGAACGGAGGAAGATTATAACTTTGTCTTCAAGGGTGAGTTGAGGTCCCTGAAGCAAGAGGAAGCCTGAGAGACCCCGAAGAGACTGTTAGAGCCACAGAGGGCCCCCTCCTGTTTTTATCTCCCAGGACCCCCTGGGGCTCCTCATTCCTTCAGAAAGAAAGCTGCAGGGAGTCGGGGAGGATCTGGTTGCAGGGGCAAAAGTCAGGGAGCTTCTGAGTATGCCCTGCTCTGGTAAATGATGTGTTTATCCTTCCTTAAGAGTGCTGAGTTAGGCTCCTCTGCCCCATTCCTAACAGAAACCCAAATCCCTGGTGTTAGCCAGTGCAGCACAAGAGATGGAGGTCAGACTTCAGAAAGAACTTCCCTCTTGAGAAGAAAGGGAAACCAGCAAAGAGGAAAAGAGTCATTTTTTCTGCGCAGGTGTACGGGGAAGGACAGAAAGGAGAGACCTAACCCTTTATAGGGTGGGGGTAATACATACATAGGGAAGACAGAAAATATCATGAGTCTGCCACAGAGTCTGATAGAATCAGAGGACTCCTAGGGACTCCTAGCCTTGTCTGCCTGTTCTTTGGCCGACTCACTGGACCTGCATACCAGGTACTGGGCTCAACTTTGCTGTGCCTGGAAGCGGGCATGTATCTTTCCAGCCCCTGGGTTTGGTCCCCTTGTTGTTTCTCAGCCCCACCTCCATACTTCCTTCAGGGCAGGGTGTACTCTCCAGCCACCCTACTCCACTGCCTCTCCCAACCTCAGCCCAGCCCTCCCTTGAGCTGGGACTCTCACTGTAGCACCCGCCCTCGAGCTGAGCTGGGGAACCTGTACTACCGGCATCCTGGAAAAGGTTAGCAATAGTCTGGGGTAATAATACGAGGAACTACCATTTATTGAGCACTTTCTATGTACCAGCCACTACCTCATTAATACCATAACAATCCCCCAAAAGTTATCTTTGATTTGGAGGGGCAGTGTAATATGGTGGTTGGAAGCCAGACTGAGCTCAGATCTCAGTCCTGACACAAGTATTGTGGGTTGGTCAGCCAGGTGTGGTGGCTCACCCCTGTAATCCCAGCACTTTGGGAGGCCAAGGCGGGGGGGATCACTAGAGGGCAGGAGTTCGAGACCAGCCTGGCCAACATGATGAAACCCTGTCTCTACTAAAAATACAAAAATTAACCAGGTGGTGGCAGGTGCCTGTAATCTCAGCTACTCGGGAGACTGAGACAGGAGAATTGCTTGAACCAGGGAGGCAGAGGTTGGAGTGAGCTGAGATCGCAACACTGCACTCCAGCCTGGGCAACAGAGAGAGACTCTGTCTCAAAAAAAAAAAAAAAAGTATTGAGGGTTGGGGTCCCCAGAAGCAGACACTGAGAAGAAGTTAGGGTGTTCGATGTTTTTTATGAATCAGCACCAGTGAAAGGAAGGGAGAGGAAACAGAATTGGGCAAAGGAAGAAGTCAAACAGCAACACAGGCTTGACAAAGCCTGGGTCAAGGGCGGGGAGCTCTGTGATTGCCCCACTTTACTTGAGCACTGGGTGTAGGCTGCCCAGAAAAGGCATCACTTCCTGTGAGGCCGCTGTCTGCACCAGAGGCAGACGCTGAAGGAGCTGACGGCTGGAGCCTGTCTATAGCCTGCACCCCCTGCAGCTGGGTGCAAGTCCTTCCTCGAAGGCTGATCTGCCCAGCACATCTCTGTGTTTACAACACTAGCTCTGTTATCTTGGACAAGTCATTTGACCTCCAAAGCGCCTTGTCTGTAAAAACAGGGAAAATAGTAATGGGATTCATGGCACTGTTACAAGGATTAAATGAGGTAATATATGTAAAGCTTTTAAGGACACTGGCGCATAGTAAGCACTCAATACACTGTAAACATGAACCATTAGTATCTCCACTTTACAACTGAGGCTTAGAGGCAAAGTCACTCACAAAAGGCCACAAGGTCTGACTCCAACGCTCTTGCCCTGAGCACCTTTGGAGTATGAAGCTAGGGCTGAGAGCCCACCCATTGAGAGGGATGAGAGGGGGATGTGCTCAGTAAGGGAGAGGCAGGAATGCAGGAACACATGTGTGCGTGCACACACACATGCACACGTATGCACATCCTCTTACAAATATCTATATTATTTCCAGCTTTTCCATACTGTCCTACACAAATAAGGAATTTTATTATTATTATTTTTGTTTGATTTGATTTTTATTTTTTTGAGATGGAGTTTCACTTTTATTGCCCAGGCTGGAGGGCAATGGCATGATCTTGGCTCACTGAAACTTCCTCCTCCTGGGTTCAAGTATTTCTCCTGCCTCGGCCTCCTGAGTAGCTGGGATTACAGGCATGTACCACGATGCCTGGCTAATTTTGTATTTTTAGTAGAGATGGGGTTTCTCCATGTTGGTCAGCCTGGTCTCGAACTCCTGACCTCAGGTGATCCACCCACCTCAGCCTCCCAAAGAGCTGGGATTACAGGCGTGAGCCACTGCGCCCAGACTTTTTTTTTTTTTTTTTTTTTTTTGAGACAGAGTCTCACTGTGTCGCCCAGGCTGGGAGTACAGTGGCACGACCTTAGCTCACTGCAACCTCCGCCTCCCAGGTTCAAGTGATCCTCTTGCCTCAGCCTCCTGAGTAACTGGGGAATTACAGGCACCTATCCACCATGCCCGGCTAATTTTTGTATTTTTAGTAGAGATGGGGTTTCACCATGTTGGCCAGGATGGTGTTGAACTCCTGACCTCAGACGATCCGTCCACCTCAGCTTTCCAAAGTGCTGGGATTACAGGCATGAGCCCCCAAGCCTGGCCCTGGATGCTAACTTCTTACACATACATGAGCACACATGCCTTCCTCTCACCCACAGATGTGTCAACTGCCAAACTTTCTCCTTACCCACACTTCGATTCACACCTCTGTTCCTTATGCAAACACACACACCAAACCTCCCACTTGTCCTCCCGGCTCATATGTATAGAGACAAGCACAGTGTTCTCATACTCCTAGTCCTGGTCCAGAACTGTGCACCCCCCGACCTCCTACCGTCCCTGTCCATATTCACACACAACAGTCATGTCTCCACACGACACTCATAAAGAGCCCACAGATGTCACTCCCTCACCAGAGATGCAGGCTGACTCTGCAACCATGTCTCAACAGACCAGGCTATAACCCTTCAAGCCCCTTTGTTTTAAACTCTTGGCTTTTCTGCCCACCAGGACGGATGCATTATGCAGAGCTGCAGACTCCAGCCTCAAATCTTTTTTCTGAGCTCAGTTCCCTTTTTCTGCTGGACAGACCCTCCAAGCTCAGCTGGGCTTGGAGTTGCTCTACTCCATGCTCAGCCCTTATCTCTCCACTCCTTCAGTGGTGCTGATCGGCGAATCAGGTGTGGGGAAGACCAATCTGCTCTCCCGATTCACGCGCAATGAGTTCAGCCACGACAGCCGCACCACCATCGGGGTCGAGTTCTCCACCCGCACTGTGATGTTGGGCACCGCTGCTGTCAAGGCTCAGATCTGGGACACAGCTGGCCTGGAGCGGTACCGAGCCATCACCTCGGCGTGAGCCTGGGCCTGGGGGCTGCTGGGTGGTGGGAGTTCTGGGGAAGTCAGGGAACACTTCTGGAGGAGGAGGAGGCAAGGAGGCTTAGCGGTGGGCTCCGGGGGGCGGGGGAGGGGGGCAGATCTCAGAAGATACAAGGTACTGTAAACAGAAACAGCCCAAGCTGGGATGTAGTAACACTGACTGGTACCACTGAAAGCAGGAATCACTGCCACTTGCTAAGCCTTTGCTATGTGCCCAGGAAGGGACAAGGCACTTTAGGTTTGGCATTTTATGTAACCGTTAAAGTATCACAGGAGTAAAGTGCTATAATTAATTAATTTCCATATAAACACAAGCAAAGTGAAATCAGGGTGGAGCTGGGATGGGGGCAAGCTGCATGGATCGAGAGCGCCCCCCTCACTTCCGCACAGTGCTCTGCACTTGGCAACTTTCATATTACCACAGATGGCCAAAAGCTGAACCTGGCATCTGCATTTTATGAAGACTCAGAGGACACACAGGATGCCTCCTGACACCACATCCGAAGTGTCTCTTAGGCCGGGTGCATTGGCTCACACCTGTAATCCCAGCACTTTGGGAGGCCAAGGCGGGTGAATCATTTGAGCTCACAAATTACAGACCACTCAGGGCAACATGGCAAAATCCTGCCTGTACCAAAACTATAAAAAATTAGCTGGGCATGGTGGTGCATACCTGTAGTCCCAGATACTCAGGAAGTTAAGCTGAGGGGGATGGCTCGAAACGGAAGGCAGAGGTTGCAATGAACTGAAATCGCCCCACTGCACTCCAACCTGGGTGACAAAGTGAGACTGTGTCTCAAGAAAAAAGTGTCAGCAGCCATGGTAGCTCACGCCTGTAATCCCAGCACTTTGGGAGGCCAAGGCAGGTGTATCACCTGAAGTCAGGAGTTCAAGACCAGTCTGGCCAACATAGCGAAACCCCGTCTCTACTAAAAATACAAAAATTGGCCGGGCGTGGTGGTGTGCGCCTGTAATCCCAGCTACTTGGGAGGCTGAGGCAGGAGAATCACTTGAGACCCAGGAGGCGGAGGTTGCAGTGAGCCAAGATTGCACCATTGCAATCCAGCCTGAGTGACAAGAGCAAAACTCTGTCTCAAAAATAGAAAAAGAAAAGAAAAGTGTCTTCTAGTCAGTGTGAGGCCTAAGCATGTGAAATGGGGTCTGTTTGTGTGTGTATGGGGTGGATAACACTTGCCAGGGGGCAGGAAGCAAGATTCAGGGGCTTTGGTCACACACACTTGAAAAGTCCACACACATTCATCATTCCTCGTTACCTGACCTCTTCTGAGCCTCAGTTGACTCATCAATAAATTGGGAGTTAGGTATCACTAGTCTGAAGACACCCCATCCAACTCCAAGACGGAGACTGGATGCTTGCAGTGATGCCTTGAATGGTCAGGCCAGGGACTGCTGCAAGGGGTAGGCATTCAGCTAGTCCTAGAAAGATGGCCACAGGAGAGAAGAGGGCACTGTTGAGGAGCCGTGTGAGGAAGTTCTTGAAGGTGGCAGACTTGGCTAAAGCCCAGATGTCATTGGTGGAGAGTAGGGGCTAAAATCAGGACAAGGACCTGAGAAAGCAGAGGGGCCGGCTATGAGGGAGCCAGGGGAGATTTTAGAGCAGTGAGGTGAAACTTTAGAGGTTCCAAGACCGGTGTCCCTGGAAGGCAGAGGAGACTTGAGCTGCCCTGTTGGGTTTTGGGCCCCTGGCCCCAAGTTTCTGTATTTCCTGATCTCTAATACTCTGATCCTGGGCATTCCAGCTTGATGGCTCTGCTCTGATGCTGGATCCGATGCCCCTGATCGTATCTTTGTCCATCCTTCACATTCCCACCCAGGTACTATCGTGGTGCAGTGGGGGCCCTCCTGGTGTTTGACCTAACCAAGCACCAGACCTATGCTGTGGTGGAGCGCTGGCTGAAGGAGCTCTATGACCATGCTGAAGCCACGATCGTTGTCATGCTCGTGGGTAACAAGAGTGACCTCAGCCAGGCCCGGGAAGTGCCCACTGAGGAGGCCCGCATGTTCGCTGGTGAGAGCCTGCCACTACCAGGCTGACTCCTCCAAGCCTCCCACCTTCCCCTTGCAGCCTCCCAAGGCCCAGCCCTCACCCATAGAGCCCCTACCCTGGCCTTCCTCCATACAGTCCTCTGCCTCATCCCCCTCTTCCTCAGGATTTCCCCAGTGCTTCCCCTCTGGGACCCTGTGTCTCCCATCATGTGCCACCACTTGCCCTGAGATTGTCTTTACCAGCAATTATTTATAGTTGATTTTTTTTTTTTTTTTGAGACCGAGTCTCAATCTGTTGCCCAGGCTGGAGTGCAGTGGCGTGATCTCAGCTCATTCCAACCTCTGCCTCTTGGGTTCAAGCGATTCTCATGCTGCAGCCTCCTGAGTAACTGGGACTACAGATGTGCACCACCACACCTGGCTAATTTTTGCATTTTTAGTAGAGAGAGGGCTTCACCATGTTGGCCAGGCTGGTCTCAAACTCCTGACCTCAGGTGATCCACCTGCCTCGACCTCCCAAAGTGCTGGGATTATAAGTGTGAGCCACTGTGCCCAATCCATAGTTGATTTTAAGGCAGCCCCACCCTGCAATGTCAAAGATCCTATGGAGAGGATAGGCTTCCCAGGAGTTTTCTGGGTTTAGAGGCAGCACAATATGATGTCTTCTGGTTAAGGGTGTTCTGAAGTCCCATGGCCCAGTCTCCCATCTGCTCTTGGCCGGTTACTAAATGGAGCAAGTTCCTTATTCGTTTTCTGTTTCTGGATTCACTTTTCTAAATGAACCTACCTCATAAGTTGTTTTAAGGATGAAGTGAACTGCTACATGCCTAGAGTTTAGCACACAGCAAATGTATACAGCAAACATTATTTGTTATTATTATTATTATTATTGCCTTGATTCCCACAATTAATGGTGTGTTTTGCTTCCTGGCAGAAAACAATGGACTGCTCTTCCTGGAGACCTCAGCCCTGGACTCCACCAATGTTGAGTTAGCCTTTGAGACTGTCCTGAAAGGTTAGAGACTACCTTTATTCTGCACCCTATTCCATCCCCGTGGCTTCTGCGGGCAGTAGTAGGAATGCAGACACTTAGCCCTCACCCCAGCTAATTCCTCAGCTCCTCTGTGGGTCCTGGCACCACTGCTTGTCCCCCTCAGTCCCTCCCCAATGCCTCCCACTCAGCCTGGAGCTCAGGGAGGGAACAGGCCACACTTCCCATAGGCTGACTCTTGCTTCCTTCTCCACCCAGGTAAGTAGAAGGGACCCCAATGCCCATACTCCATTTCCTTCCTGCAAAACCTCCTGCAAATGTGGCCACCCCCATGCTCAGAAGGGGCATGCAGTGTGTGCGTGGGGTGGGGGAGGAGGGAGCATGGACTCTAAATCTTCTGGCCTAATCACTGCCCTCTCCCCCTCCCAGAGATCTTTGAGAAGGTGTCCAAGCAGAGACAGAACAGCACCCGGACCAATGCCATCACTCTGGGCAGTGCTCAGAGTGGGCAGGAGCCTGGCTCTGGGGGAGAAGAGGGCCTGTTGCATCAGCCTCTGACCTTGGCCAACACCACCCTGCCCCAGCTGGCTTCTGGTACCCCTTGTCCCCACCTCAGCCCCAGGACCTTTCCCTGCCCTTTGGTTCCAGATGTCAGACTGTTCCCTGTTCACAGCACCCCCAGGGCCTTAAGGTCTTCATGCCCTATCACAAATACCTCTTTTATCTGTCCACCTCTCACAGACTCAGACTCTCAAATAAAGCTGTTTTGTATCAACGCCTGGTCATCCTGCTGCCTCCCGTCTGTTCCTTCCTCTTCTTGTCTATGCCTCCCCTTCAACTTTGGCCCCTCCTCTGAGTCCCTAATCCCCTTCCTCCCCTTCCTCTGTCCTCCCCCACCATACCTACTGCCCCTCAGGGCCAGCTGCCTCTGGAGTCCTGTGGTCTGGGGATGGTGCCAAGGGGATGGGAGGTGCCCGCCCCTCCCTCTGCCAACCCCCAGGGCAGGTGGGGGGAGGGAGGAAAGCATGGAAGGGAGGGGGTATCTGGAAGGCAAGACAAAGGAAACCATCGGCGGGCACCATCTGGTGCTGAGGACCCTGGTGCCAAGAACTGAGGTCACTCCAATGCCAGGGGCAAGGGGAGGAGGCAGCAGGAGATACAAGGGAGAAGAGGGAGTCGGGGCCAGTCCTGTAGGTGTGTACTGGGGGAAGGGGTTTTTAAGCCTGAGAGGTGGAAGGTCTAAGCCCTCCATCCAGTTTTTTCCCTATATCCAGTTTTTTTTTTTTTTTTTTTTTGAGATGGAGTCTCACTCAGTCACCCAGGCTGGGGTGCAGGAGTGTAATCTCAGCTCACCGAAACCTCCGCTTCCCGGGTTCAAGCAATTCTCCCTGCTCTTGCCTCCCGAGGAGCTGGGATTACAGATGCCTGCCACCATACCTGGCTAATTTTTTATTTTTACTAGAGACAACGTTTCACCATGTTGGCCAGGCTGGTCTCAAACTCCTGACCTCAGGTGATCCACCCACCTCAGCTTCCCAAAGTCCTGGGATTACAGGCTTGAGTCATCAAGCCCGGCCCATCCAGTCTTCTTCCTGATCCCAAAGAAGAGGGATAGATTGGATCTAGTGGGGTAAATGGGGAGGATCCCTGTCTCTTAGCTCTCTGCCCCCTCTCCATGGAGCCTAGCAGATAGCTGTCCAGGTAGCTATCTGTCACCCTGACTCGCCTTCCCTTTTTTTTTTTTTTGAGACGGAGTCTTGCTCTGTCGCCAGGCTGGAGTGCAGTGACACGATCTCAGCTCACTGCAACCTCTGCCCCCCAGGTTCAAGCAGTTCTCCTGCCTCAGCCTCCTAAGTAGCTGGGAATTCAGGTGCCCACCACCACACCCAGCTAATTTTTGTATTTTCAGTAGAGCAAGGTTTCACCATCTTGGCCAGGATGCTCTCGATCTCTTGACCTTGTGATCCGCCCACTCAGCCTCCCAAAGTGCTGGGATTACAGGCATGAGCCACTGTGCCCAGCCTGTCTTTTTTTTTGTTGTTGTTTTGTTTTTTTAGACAGAGTCTCACTCTGTTGCCCAGGCTGGAGTGCAGTGGCGTGATCTCTCAGCTCACTGCAACTTCCACCTCCTGGGTCCAAGTGATTCTCCTGCCTCAGCCTCCAGAGTAGCTGAGACTACAGGCATGTGTTACCATGCCCGGCTGATTTTGTGTATTTTTGGTAGAGACAGGGTCTCACTATGTTGCCCAGGCTAGTCTTGAACTCTTGGCCTTAAGTGATCCATCCACCTCAGCCTCCCAAAGTTCTGAGATTACAGGCATGAGCCACCATGCCCGACTAATTTTTGTATTTTTAGTAGAGATGAGGTTTCACCATGTTGGCCAGGTTGGCCTGGCCACCTTCCCATTCTTCAGGTGAGGATAGAAGAAGGCCTGACTGCACCTCCAAAGAAGAGAAGGGAGTAAATGTAGAAAAAGGCAGGGGAATGGGATTGAGAGCTTGGAGACTTGAGCAGAAAGCTATGGAGAGCTGAGGGGGGAGCACAGGGTGGCAAGGAACTCTGGAGACATCCACTACTCTCAGGTGTGTAGGGAGCCCAGAGCTACACTAGAGGAAACCCCAAGCTGCAATCCCCCACCCAGATCCTCCCGCTCACCCCAAGATGGCACAGACTCACATGCAGAGAACGAAGACAGAGCCTTAAGTAATAGTACTTTTAATAAAATTAAGTTCTTAATAGCACATTTAATACATTAACCCTCCCCCTTCTTGGTTTCTCTGCATTTTGTGCAACAACACTTGACTTGATTATTCTTGGGTCTGTTTTATTTCCCGCCTTTATTTTGCTTTTGAAATCTTTTTCCTTGGTGGATTTGTATGTGTCTTCACTAGATGCCTCAAATTAAGTCTGACCACAATCCTACTCTACTTTCTACAGTGGAGAGACCATCCTCCCTGCCCCAGGGCTGTCTCCACCCACCCCCCTTCCCCACCCGCACCCTCGAGTGGGGAAGGGAAGCTTCCTCCCACCCCAGACGCTACCATCCCAAACTAGCGGGGTTTCTAGGACAAAAGAGCAGGGGGAATCTGTCCCTAGGTGGGGCGAGAAGAGTAAATTGGGGAGAGGGAGATGTGTTTGGGGTCTAGGGCCAGGGAGGGGCATGGCAGAGTCATTGGTGTAATAAAGCAGGCTCCTCCTGCCAAAGGGAGAGCCAAGGGGCCTCTCCACCCCCTTGGATGGGAGCGAAAGGCCCAATCTGATTGCAAGCTGGGGTCGGTAAAAGGCAAGTGCTTTAACAATGTTGATTTCTCACATGCAGAAGCCAAGCTCCCCAGTTTTGTGTGGGGAGGGCAATATGTTCCCAGGCCAGGGCACAGTGGATGACGCCTACCTAGACACTTACAGATGGAGGTGGACTGGAGCAGAGGGCAGGGTTGGTGTGACCCAAAGTCCCTGTGCCTTTCCCCCATGGGTATGCCTTTCTCCCCAGGCCTTCAAGGACAGTGTCTCCACTCCACCCCGTGGGAAGTCCTTCTTGGAATCTAACTTTTATAAGATAAGAAAGCACTTTGCAAGCGGTAACGAACCAGCCAACGTTAAAGAACAGTTACTGAGATTGTGACTGCCACTGCTGCCATGGAGGTCAAAGCTAAATGGAAAGCTGGATGGAACAGGGGTAGGGGACTGATCCCCTCAGTGCTCTTGAAGCTCTGAAGGTGAGAAGCACGTGTGCCTGTGTCTGTGGAATGACTTCCCAGGCTAAGTCAACCTGTGAAGTGGACCGAGGTCACACTTCTAGGACTTCCTCAGTTAGGCCCGGGGGGAAGCTGGCATGGGAGGGTTTGAGCTGAGCAGTCTCCATTCTCTCTTGGGAGCCCCAGAAGAGGACATCTCACATTGGAGTATGGGCTGCCCAGGCACTAGGGGTGCAAGTGAATGTGCTCAGCCTCCTCTGCTGCCCCCAGCCCAGCCCCTGTCTTATTGAGATGATTGGTGTGCATTGCACCCTTTCCAAGACCCTGGGAAATGAACCCCTCATTTCTTTGTCCTACAATTAAAAAATCCAAGGATTCTCAGAATCAACCCCACCAGACTGGAAGCTCCCAATCTTAAACTAGCGACCTGCTCCAACCCTGATACGTGAAGATGGGGCGACTCAGGGTGGACTCAGCCACTTCCCTCCTCTATTTATCTTTTCCTTACGACTTTTATACATTCTACTGGACCCAGCGGCCCTCAATGCTACTAAACTTTTAAGCTATCTGAATATCGTCTACTAAGTAACTAGTAATTGTTTCTTTCTCTCTCTAGGATTATATGAAATAAATTTGAATTATTATTATTAATAATTATTATTTTGTAGTATTCTTTTCTTTTAAACCCCTCGGTTTCTCTTTTCTTCTCTTTCTCTCTTGTTTTTGGTTAAAAAAAAATCTAGTTCTCTGACATCTCACACATCTCTGAGGGTTCCTCCGGGCCTGCTAGGCCTCAGTTCTGGGTTTCCCTCCTCACTTGCCCCTGGGACAGGGCAGGGGAAGGGGGGAGCGCCCCAGGATCCTCAGTCCTTAGTCCTACAGCTTCTTCCTCTCTTGTTAATCCCTTTCTTTGTTTGGCTCTGCCGGCTCCCCTGAGGGGGAGGGGGAGAGGGGAGGAGGAGTCCATGGAATGAAATCCAATCTACTGGAAGGACCCCAGAAGGACCAGGATCCCCCAGCTCCTCTCTCCACCATCCATCCCAGGATGCTCCCCAAGAAAAGCAAATGACATTCCTCCCCAAAAAAAAGTGGGGAAAAAAGGCAACGTAAACCCAAACATATATTAAAAACACTTTTTTAAGATTTAACTCTGAATACAAATGTATTTTTTTCTTCTTCTCTCCCTACATATATTCTAAACCTTCTAAAGTTTTTTTATTTTTTTAAGGATCACTTTATCATAAAATAAAATATCCTTTTCATATAATAAATTACCTAATAAAAAGTCTTTTTTTCATATTAGCCCAGGTTCTTTGCTACATTTATACGGTAATAAACGCCTTTATTAAAATAGAATATTAAATTATAAAGAACTGCTTTTTTTTTTTTGCTATTTTTGTCTTCTCTCCTCTGTGTTGGTGGCCTGCCTCGCTCCCTCTCATGCTCTCTTTCTCTCCTCTATTTTGTCTCTCACTATGCGTGTTTCGTGTTTGTTTCTAGGTTTGGCTCAATCGGTAAGGGTGGGATTGAATTTGCTGAGCCCCCTAGTGTAACAGTCTTCTGCCTTTGTGGGTAAAGAGTGGAGAGGGGGAGGGGGATCGACAGACAGACATCCCTTCTTCCCACCCCCCTCCCCCACCTGCCCCCGGCGACCGAGGGTGCCGATTTGGTTTGGTTTCTATTGTACAGACATCTCAGGATGGCTCACATAGGCGGGAAGGAGGGGAGTCGTCACAGGGTAGTTTTTCTTGGCTGTGACCTCTTTCCCCTCCCCTCCCCTGGCTGGTGTTCTGGAGGGGGAAGACTGTGGAGAGGTGTTAACTCTCGACAGGAGGAAGGAGAGGAGGAAATCCCCTCTGCACCTCCACCTCCACCACTTCTCCATCCAGGAAGAATGGGACTCTGGAGCTTTAAGTGCTCAGGCGATCACTCAGAACAGTCCCACCCCATTATTTACAAGGATCTCCTAGGACTCCCTGGGACTCCCAACCCTCCATCCTCTCTTGGCCCGGCCAGCGGAACCAGGAGGGTGGAGAGCTGGTGGCAGCCCCAACTGAGCAGGAGGGAAGCAACAAAGCGGGGTGCAAGGCCTGTAACAATATGTGATTCTCAGAACAGGCCCTGCTGCCCCCAATCCTGCTTTGCCCCGCGCTGACCCCTCTCTGAAGACCTGGCCTCTCCTCAGTCACAACGGGTGGGACAGAGACTCCATGATTTGCATGGAGGATTCAAGCTAATAAGGATTCAATAAAGGTTCAGGTCAGGTCGAGAGGCGGGCAGGAGTGGGGCACCGCATGGGAGGAGGAGCAGCTCTTCCCTCCACCAGTCTCTCCTCCTGCCTAACGCCCTTTGCTGCTCCTTGAAATAGCAGACATACTACTCTGGCGCCCCCACTTCCACCACCAGAAAATCCAGCCCAAGAACTACTCCCTAAATATAATGCCCATAGATGATGAAGGTGGGGGTTTGACCCTTTACCCCAGAATTAGTCCCCTCCTCACATTTTCACTGAGAATGGGGATACATTCCGTAGAGAATTTGAGATGTTTCTTTGGAGGAGTGGGGGAGAGGGCCTCCAGATGCTTGAAGAGGAATGGAGGGACCATCAAAATCTTCTTCCCCTACTTCTCCCCAGGAGGATGGTATCCCCAAAGCTGGGCTGGAAGGGGCAGGAGGGAGGGGGTGAAAGGGAAGAAAGACAAAAACAAGGAGGAGACAGAGCTGGGAGTGACAGCCACCAAAGGAAAGCAATGCAAAGAGCTGGAGGGGAAAGGAAAGAGTTGAGGAGAGGGGAAGATCCCAAAGGAAGGGAAGATGGGTGGAGAGAGTGCAGGGAAACATTGGGGGGGCAGGGCGGAGAGGAGCACTCCTCTCCAGATTCCTCTAGCCCAGCTTTGTGGGGACAGATGGCTTCTGAGCCCTTCAGCCACAGAAGCGATTGACATGCTTCTCTCCCCCACCCCTAGAAGATCTACGCAACTTCTGATAGGGCTCCAACTCCCTTACACTGCTGGAAACTGGGGGACAGTTTCCCAAACAGGATATGGGGGGTTGGTGGGGGTAAAGGGTCATGTTAGGAGGTCGGAGGTCAGGACCAGAGGGCTTAGGGATTGGAAAGAGCACCTCTAGATACAGGTGGTAATTCTCCCTCTCCCTTTACCCACCCCCCTCCTCAGAAGAAGGGGTGGAGTGACACACAGCTGGGGAGGTGGGCAGAGGGCGTCAGGATGCCTTAGCGGCCACCTCTAGCAAAACAAAACTTTCTCTTAGCTGCTTCCAGATTGAAGGGTGTGTTGAGGTATCAGAGTTGTAACTCTAGTAAAATTTTCAGTCTGGCCCCCTCCCAATCTTTCCAGGACAGGGTGACCAGAGGCTCTGAAAGTGGCCCACCCTCCAGCCACCACTGCCTCCCTCCCCCCCTTCCCCAGCGAGCGAGTATCTCTAAGCACCTTGCCCCTCAAATCACCGCTTTCCAAAAGGCCTTAGTGGAAAACAGGTCCAGGGTGGGCCCCCGTGGAGCGGGCCCCGGAGGCATGGGGCAGGGGGCTTAGGAGAATATTCGGATGGCTTGCGTGGCTGTGATGTGGCAGACGGGACACTCTGGGTCCGTCCTCTCGCAGATGCGTACTGCACACTCCATGCAGAACAGGTTGTGACCGCAGGGCACAAGGGCGGGCAGTCACTTCGCTCTCAAAGCACACCATGCAATCCCGCCCGCCGCCGGGCTCCGCAGGCCGCCCCCACCAAGTTTAGAGAAGCCCTGGAGCGGCTCTCCCGGCGGGCGCCTCGGGAGTCCGGCCAGCTCAGGCCCCGCGGAAGTGGCAGGAGAGCGGTGAGCGCCCGGAGGCCCAGCGCGGGCCTTGGCGGAAGAGGAGGAGGAGGAGGAGGCCGAGGAGAAGAGCACAGAGGTGGGCGTGGCGTTCTCCTGGCCCGCCCACAGCGGGGGGCTAGTCTCGGCCACACCGTAGTACACATCCTGCTTGCCCACGCCATAGCCCGGAAACAGGTACCCGCCGTAGCCAAAGTCCCCGCCCTGCTCACCCAGCCGTGGGGCCTCAAAGCCAGAGTCCACTCCGCACTCGCCGATGCAGCCCAGGCTGTTCTGCCGGAAGGTGGAGAGGGGCTTGCAGCCGGGCGGGTGCACCCGCCAGGCGTCCGAGTAGCGGCTATCGAGTGCTGCGTCCGGACTCCCCGCCAGGAAGTCGTTTTCATTGTTGTACTCGAGGATCTTGCCCGTGCGCACCGCGATATGCGTCTCGATCTCCTCGCGCGCACGCTCCACGTTGCCCGGGGCACCCGTGATCTCGAACACGGGGTCGCGGTCACGGCTTGGTGTGATAATGTATGTGTTGGTTTGCTGTTGGATGCGCTTGATGGTTGCCCCTTTGGGGCCCACCACCAGCCCCACCACGCGGTAGGGCACCCTCACACGGATGGTCACCTGGCCGGGCAGAGCAGGAGCCACACCAAAGGCGGCGCCTGACTTGTTGCGGGAGGCGCGGATCATGGAGAAGTGCTCCGCTGCTGAGATGATTTCCCGCCGGGCTGTGGCCACGTCCTCCCGCCGCCCGGTCACCATGAACACGGGCTCCTCGCCCCTCACCGGTGTCTTGATGTAGGTGTTGGTCTTGGCCCTCAGGGCCTTAATCTTGCAGCCTGGGATAGGGCGGGGAAGGAGAGAGACAAAGAAACACAGGCAACAAGGTTTGTGCTGGGACCAATAAATTCCTGATCCTCACCCAAATACCCAGCCTCCCAGGAGCCCTTTAGTCTTACCCTTTGAAATGCCCACGGCTGCACACACAGTCCAGCCTGACTTGAACAACCCATTTATCAGATCTCAGATGTACCCTATGTCTCTCTCAACCACAGATTTCAAAATGTACCAACTTTTCCTGAGTTCCATTCGGGGCCAAATTCATTCCCTCCTCAAAACCCCCAAATAATCACTGACCCTCCCTCCCATACAAGCTGGTAACTCAAATCTATTCACAAACTACACTCCTTTCCCCAACGTTTGCTCTTCCTTCAATTTCTCTACTGATTCCTGACTACTCACAAACTTCCAAATCACTTAATCACCCCCCATCTGTCACTGACCCTCATCTTTCCACAGAACCCCAATGTGCTAACTTCACAATCTACTCATCTGACCTCATTAAAAGTGTCCTCCAAACTACCCAGGGACCACTGAAGGCAATCTGCTCTGTGACCTCCCCACATGTCTTCCACTCCGTAATTTCTCTCAGTGGGCCTCAAATTCACAGCAAGTTTGCAGCAACTAGCAGAGTGGGGAGACTGGGAAGGGTCTGAGAATCAGAATTTCAAGGAGGAAAGGAGGAGTATGGAGATAAAGAAACTTCTGTGTGACGGAGCAGTGCCCAACCCCGTGTCACTGTTGTGCCCCTGCCCCCTGGGGGGCAGGAGAGCTGAGCTGGGCTGAGGGCTGAGTAGGGTGAGGGAGAGGTATCCTGGACCCACACTCCTGCTTTGAAGTAGGAGTGAGTTAAAGCTGAGAGGTTTGGGAAAGGCAGGAAGAGAAAGAAGAAAAATGAGACAAAGAGACACAAAGAGGGAGAGGGCAAAGAGAGAGAGAGAGAGAGAAAGAAAGTAAGGGCTACTCTGCAGACCAGGGGCTGGACAAGTCTCTTTCCTCTTTACCAAGCTTCCCCTTCCTTGCTCCTAGCTTCACACAGAGTCTCCAAGACTCATACCCTTTTGGGGAAACACACATCACGTGTGTGAGTTCGCACACACGTACCTAGGAGGTGTGATGCACCGTGTGCCTTTATCTAAATAATACTTATGGGGCCAGCCTAATGTACACTTTTATACACCTCTTTTATAGACACACCAAGTCCCTGTGTTTCAGCCTTTCATACATCCCACTGTCCATCCTCATCCTCCCCAGCACACAAACAGCACATTCCTATACACACCCACACCCACGACTTTCACCCCCATTCACATATAGACTCACTCACACCCCTCTCTGAGCACAACTCACTATTCCCTCTCTCTCCATCCGAAACCAAGTGGTCGTACTTTCTGCCTCTGCCCCAGCCCTCCAACCAGAGACCTGAGGTGAGCTCATTTTTTCCTCCTTTCTCCACTCCAGATGGCAGCTTCTTCAACGCTGGCAGATTGGGGGGGTGGGGGGAAGAAGTGGGTAGGGGCCCCTCCCCTCACTTTTCTTTTTCTTTTTTTTTTTTTTTTTTTGCGATGGAGTCTTGCTCTTGTCACCCAGGCTGGAGTGCAATGGTGCAATCTTGGCTCACTGCAACCTCCGCCTCTCGGGTTCAAGCCATTCTCCTGCCTCAGCCTCCCGAGTAGCTGGGATGACAGGCACCCGCCACCACGCCCGGCTCATTCTTTGTATTTTTAGTAGAGACGGGGTTTCACTATGTTGGCCAGGCTGGTCTCGAACTCCTGACCTCAGGTGATCCACCCACCTCGGCCTCCCAAAGTGCTGGGATTACAGGCATAAGCCACCACACCCTTCCCCCTCTCCTCACTTTTAAAGAAGGAGAATTTGCTAGTCCCCTCGTCTTCAGACGTCTTGACAGTTAAGAAGTCCTACCTGTTGTCCAGCCCACATCCTTGCTGCTTTAATGTCAGTAAATGATTGTTCTATTTTCCAGGTCTGGAGGGTCGCAGAACAGTGAACCCCCCTCTCCTACCATTTCTACTCACATATCGTTTGATGGGCCCCTGGGTTCTGGCTCTAAGTTTTGGGTCCAAAACTTAAATGAGAGCTAGGTATCTTTAGCAGTTAGGGTTGGGGTGAGAAGGACAGGCCGAGGCATCAGAGTAAGGAGAAATGCTAGAGGCCTGGAGGTACAAAACTGGTGGTGGGCCTCTTCCTGGGTTCTGCAGCCCCCAAAGAAGTGTCTCTTAAAGGAAAGACCCACTGGGCTTCACCTTCCTAGAGGTCAACAGAGAAGCACTAACACTGCAGCAGGAGGAGGGAGGTTAGACAAGAGGGAGGACTTCCATATACTTGACTGAGGGGCAGGCTTATCTTTTCTGAATAAAAACAAATCCCCCTACTTTTAAGAGGGACAAGCGCATCTGATGCGGAGGCAGAAAAGGAAAGAATGACTCCATTAAATTCTGGGGCCTCCCAAGACCACCCCCACACCCAAGAAAAGATAGCAGTGTCCGTCCCCACCCAGTTCCAGGGCTTTGGATCCCCAGTTTCTGACAAGAGGAAATCCAACTTTCTAAATCAGAAATCTCAAGAGATGGAGTGCCCGGGGGGATGAGGGCTGTGCAGGGGAGTGGCATCTTCCCCTCCTCCATTCTGGATCTCTCTGTGAAATCCCCCTAACCCCCAGCACTCCCGGTGGGTGAGGTGGGATGTGGAGTAGGGGGCCCCCTGGCCCGCCTCCCCTTTTCCTCCGCCAGAAGCCGGCCTCCTCCCGCACTCCCAGCCGGAATGCAGCTCCTCTATTGTTCCCCACTGTGGGACAGCTCCTCCCCCACTCCTCCCCCCACCCCACACCTCCCCAGCCCAGCCCCTTTGCAATTTCCAAATCCCGCCCCCCCCACTCTCCTTTGAGAAGCCAGGAGAGGGAAGGGTCCCCCAAGATCCCGTCTGCTCAATTTGGACCTTCACCAACACCCCCACCCACCCACCCAGGGATGCTGGAGCAGCAGAGGGTGTGGTACCAGACATACTACGCTGGATTAATTCTGCACCCCCTCCCAACACACCCAGACACACGCCTTCCGCCAATTTCCAGGTGAAGGTTTCCTACCCCCCAGCATGCCCCCTCCTGCCCTGTCCTACTCTTTCACTACCAGAGACCCCTCTCTAGGCCTCTGGCCCAAGGCTGTGGCCAGCCCAGAACAAAAGCCAGAGAAGGAAGAGGAGAGGTCCAAGCCAAGACGTAGCACTTCCTTGGAGACACCCCTTCCAAAATCCCAGAGACAGACCAACTTTGGTGGGTGGGTGACCACAGGACCCCCTCCTCCCAGCGGCCCCCCCTCACCGCCTCTTCCCCAGGCTGGGACCCTCCCCCTGGGCCACACCCCCTTCCATTCCTATACTCAGCCCAACAAAGAGACAGATACTCAGTCTGGCTTCAAGGGCCAGGTCTCCCCTAAAGTCTGTAACTCCAGGCGGCTGGGGGTCCCAGGGGTGCCCCCTCCCCAACCTAGGAGCAGATACCAGAGTACAGGCTTCTGAGTAACTCTTTGCACATTCCGTCAGTTTTTCTGGTTAGGAGTGGACACCCCCTCCGGACAGCCTCCCTGGATTGGGAGACTCATCCCCTCCCCTTCCCTCTTCCAGTGCGAGGATATTTCTTTGTCTGAGGGCAGAGCCCTGGGGGTGGAAGGATCTGGAGAATCGTCCCGACTAGGGGTAACAGGGAACTTTGTGGCACTTGGAAATCAGGGGTAGGGGGCGGGTCCCCCTTTGTGGGGAAGGGACAGAGCCGAAGGCGGGCTAGAAGGGAAGAAATGAACTTTCCGCGCTGGGGACGGGGTGTCCCCACTACAGTCCCTCTCCGCGGTCCCGGCGCCCCGCTTACCTTGCCTGCCCACGATCTCGGCCACGTGCTCGGAGGTGGGCACGGAACACACTCCGTGGTGTTGCTGCTGCCCTTCAGGCGCAGCTCGGCCTCTTTGTAGAGAGCGCAGAGCTTGGCGTCGCTCGCCCCTTTGGGGGCGGTGGGGGGCTGGGGCGTCTGCGCCGCGGGGGCCGCCGTCGGGGCGGCCGGGGGCGCCGCGGGCGGCGGCGGCGGGGCCGGCTGCGGGGGGCGGCCGGCTGCGCGGGGGCGCCGCCCCCCACCTCCCCCGTCCTCGCCCGCCGTGGGGGCGGGGGCTCCCCCAAACCCAGGAGGCAGAGTTGATCGAGAGCCAGCTGAAGGGCGCGCTCGTCTTCCAGCAGCCCTCGGTCCTTAGCGCTTCCCCGAAACATCCTAGTTCTCCAAAGCCCCCATTTCTTTCCATTATTCCAGATACCACTAGACTAGGCATGGCGAAACAAAAGCTGGGGGAGAGAGAGAGGGAGAGAGAGAGAGAGAGGTGGTGGAAGGGAAAGAGGAGAGAGGAGGGGAGGGGAGAGGAGAGGAGGGGGTGTGTGGGGGAGGGGGGAACAAAGAACTGGGGGAGGGGGGAAGAAAGCGAGATAGAAAGATAGACCCTCCCCCTAAGCCCCCTCCCCCAAACACCCTGTAACCCGACTCCCCCTCGCCCCAGCCCCCGGGGTGGGGGTGGGGGGAAGAGAAGCAAAACCAAGAAAGCAGATCTCCTCTCCTCTCCGGGGGTGACGGGGGGCGGGGGCCTG
This sequence comes from Ateles fusciceps, assembly GCA_036589455.1. Classification (NCBI taxonomy): domain Eukaryota; kingdom Metazoa; phylum Chordata; class Mammalia; order Primates; family Atelidae; genus Ateles; species Ateles fusciceps. The sequence goes on from JAZHEH010003362.1 coordinate 84,791, forward strand.
CGGGATCTCTGCCCCCACCCCCTCCCGCCTCGGACCTGGGAGTCTCTAGTCCCCGCCGTCCAGGCGCCCCCGTTAGGCTCCCGCACCGAGCCCCAGTCCGGGAGCGGCGCTCAGTGGCCCCCAATAGAGCCCAGCCCCTTCCAGCGCTCAAACTCTTTTGTTTTAAATGAACTGGATGGAGCAGCATGGAACTGACGGGAGGGGGGCGCGCCGGGGGCGCCCGGGGCATGCCGGGAGTTGTAGTTTCCCGCCCTCGGGGGCGCGGGGACAAATTCCTTGACCCGAGGAGGATAGGGATGTGCCCTTCGGTCTTTCCTCGCAGCTCCAGGACAAGCTGGGGGGTGGGATGGATGTCGAGGTCCCTAATTTTGTAAAGGGCGGGTGCGGGGAGAAGGGGTAGTCTGCGGAAAGGGAGCGGGTTTGAAGCCGGCTAGCGCCGCGCGCCCCCTCCCAGGACCCGCTCCTTCGCCGCTCCGGCCGGTCCTGGGGGCCCGCTTTCTTATGGAAATGAGGGGGGGCCGGGGGCGGGAGCGGTCCCCGCTTGCTCACTGCGGCTTTCTCTCTCTCTCCCCTCTTCCCCCTCCCTGCCGCGCTCCCTCTCCGCTTCCCCTCCCGCTCTCCCGGAGTCGATCCCGGCGCCCAGCCGCGGGGGAGAGGTTCTCGGCCGAGCAGACAAAGCCCGCAGCAGTGATGGGGGGAGAGCCGGACCCTGCGCGTTGTGGGGGCCAGGAAGGGGTACCAGGCTGGGGCTGGAACCCCCCGGCAAAGGATGGGGTTCCCCTCATCCCTAAGCAACAAGCCATCTCCCCCTCGCCCGCCCCCCCGCCCCTCCAGTCTCGGAGATCTCAGAGGCACCGACTGGGAGGTGAGTTAGTTCACGTCCTTCTGCTCCGTGGAGGGGGTCTGGAGGGCGGTGGAGTGATGAGGTGCGGAGGTTGAAGAAGTGCCGGGACAGAAGTGGGGGTCGGACGGAGAGTGGGGGAGGCAGGAAAAGTCTTAAAGGCCTGGGGTGACTTAACTGTTTGGGGTGAGGGCCTTGAGCTTTGGGTGTGACAGAAGGAGGGAGGAGAGACCGGGATGGACTGGGGAACCCAGGCTTCCTTCAGGCCTGGGCTGTGACTACAGCTTGGGGTGATCCGTTCTTTAGCACTCATCCATTTCCCCTGTTTCCTCCACCTTTCTCCCATTGAAAACCTATTCGGGGCTGGGCGTGGTGGCTCACGCCAGTACTCCCAACACTTAAAGCCGTGGCGGGTGGATCACCTGAGATTAGGAGTTCGAGACCAGCCTGACCAACAAGGTGAAACCTGTCTCTACTAAAAATACAGAAATTAGCCTGGCGTGGTCGCCCGCGCCTGTAGTCCCAGTTACTTGGGAGGTTGAGGCAGGAGAATCACTTGAACCCGGGACGCAGAGGTTGCAGTGAGCCAAGATTGTGCCACTGCACTCCAGCCTGGGTGATGTAGCCAGACTCGTCTCAAAAAAAAGGAAAACCTATTCAGTCCCATTTGACCGGAAATTTGGTGAGAATGAAAATAGTTTTTAAGGCTTGGAGTTTTAGAGTTTCAAGAAGGTGGAGTGTAATGCAATCTTTTCTTCTCCCTTTATCTCATATCTTCTGCATTTATTTTATCATCACCCTTTTTATGTCTGGACCTTTCCCAAGGGAAGAAGGGCTGGCACTGCAGCTTGAGGGCTTGAGGTCAGACTTTAAGAAGAACTTCCATGAAGAGTTTTATAACAGTGGGTGGGTGAGCCACAGTGGTAAGGTGTCCTTTACTGGAGTGACTTGAAAAACAAAAATCTAAACTAGTTTGTAAGGTAAAGTCCTGCTGAGAGGCAAGGAAAGAGATGAATTGACCTCACAGACTTAGCAATGTGGAATCTTGAGGGCTGAGCTGTTCAGCCCAGTTCCCTAAACTGTTTCTTGGAAAGAGTGAATTTTCACACTAATGGGAGCACTGGAACCTGAACTGAGGATCTCAGAAGGGGTGGGGTTGCCGGGCGGTCGGCACTGCAGGGTTCTTTTCCCTTTGCTAGCTAGAAGATCCTGGGAAGGAGAACATTGACTGAGGAGCCCAGGAGGGCCCTGGAGTTGGGAAAGTTTGCCCCCTGGAATGGGGATTTAACATAAGATCGACAGTAAACCTTATTGTGGGATTCGATGCTACTGCCACCAAGCAAGAGTGAAAGAGGAAGAATTGGAGAGACAGGGCCCTGGAGGGCAGGCTGTTTCTGCCTTTTGTCCCCTCCATCTGCCCCAGGAACCTGGATTGCAGAGACTGTGATGCAGAGACCATGAGGTCTCTTTGGGAGACAGTGTTTGCTTTGTGGACCGGGTGACTGTCTTTCACATTAATAGAAATAGCAAACAGTTGCATAGGACTTAATTGCGTGCTAGGCATTTTTGTGGGGTTACCAGCTGGGTGAGCCTTCCTGTCCCCCACTGAAATGAGATTCCCCCAGACTCCCACCCTGAACTTGCCCTGCCTCTGCTTTCCTCTCCACTAAGCTAATTAAAGCAGGAGGTTAATGACCAACGAACCCTTGGGGATTTGGCCAGGGAGGAAAACAAAGGGCAGAAACAAGTGTGTGGGGGGGGGGTGGGGGGGTGGGGAGGCAGCTGCAGCATGGGGGAAGGGGCTGGCTGAGGGGTGGAGTGGGTGAGGCAGGGTCCCTACTGGACCGACTTCCTCCCTGATCCAACAACAAGAATGAATCAGCCCTCTGGGTAAGTTAATGTCCACCCTCAGGGTCTCACTGGGACTCCAGACAAATTTCCTTCACAGCAGATGTGAACCTGGCACCTGGAGGGCAAAGGATATGTGTGTGAATGCAGTTAGATGTGTGGCCTGGTGGACATGTGAGAGTGTGTGGATCATGTGGGAGAGTGCCCAGGTTCAGAGGATGCTCAGGGTGGGCCCCTTTAGGAGCTGGATTCTCAGAGCGGTTTTTCTTTTTTTTTTTTTTTAAGTCAAAGTCTCGCTCTGTTGCCCAGGGTGGAGTGCAGTGGCACGATCTCGGCTCACTGCAACCTCTGCCTCCTGGGTTCAAGCGATTCTCCTACCTCAGCCTCCCAAGTAGCTGGGACTACAGACACACACCACCATGCCCGGCTAATTTGTTTTTGTATTTTTAGTAAAGACAGGGTTTCACCATGTTAGCCAGGATGGTCTCGATCTCCTGACCTCGTGATTCGCCCACCTGGGCCTCCCAAAGTGCTGCCATTACAGGCGTGAGCCACGGCACCAGGCCTCACAGAGCAGTTTTTACAAGTCCTTCGCTCTCTCCCCGAGGCTGGTGGCCTTCTTTGTTCAGGAGAACCCCTCCCTCAACTGAGAAGCTAGATTTCTGTTCACAGGCTCTCCTTTCCCTGCCTGCCCAATCCAGAATTATGGCAATAAGAGCAGAAGGCCTTATTTAAACAGTACTCCCCACTCTGCCTTATGAGCAGAAAGGTGTAGAGGTGGCATACTTCTCCCCTTCAGGACCTTGGAGGACAGCATCGTGTCTCTTATCTTCATCATGGTCCCCAACCCTAGCTGCCCAGAACCTAGTATGCATCCCTGCCTAGAGCAGAGGCTCAATAGCGGTGTGTTGAGTGTAACTCCATTTTTTCTATTTTATTTTTATTTTTTTATTAAGACGGGGTTTCACCATGTTGGTCAGGCTGGTCGTGAACTCCCGGCCTCAGGTGATCCGCCCACCTTGGCCTCCAAAGTGCTTGGATTACAGGCGTGAGCCACCACGCCCGGCCGAGTGTAACTCCATTTTTAAAACTTCATGGTGTAAGGGGAAGAGCAGGTCTCCAGAGACAAACATGTGGCTTATTCGGCCACCTTGGGCAGTCATTTACTGCAGAGCCTCAGTTTCCTTATCTCTAAAATGGAAAGGATAAGCCAAGGTCTGGCAGGGCGTGGTGGCTCACGCCTGTAATCCCAGCACTTTGACAGGCCAAGGTGGGCGGATCTCTTGAGGCCATGAGTTCAAGACCAGCCTGGGCAACATGGCGAAACCCTGACTCTACTAAAAACACAAAGATTAGCTAGGTGTGGTAGTGCACGCCTGTAATCTCAGCTACTTGGGAGGCTGAAGCAGGAGAATCGCTGGAACCCAGGAGGCGGAGGTTGCAGTGAGCTAAGATTACGCCATTGCACTCCAGCCTGGGTGACAGAGTGAGACTCTGTCTCAAAAAATAAAATAAAACAAAATAAAATAAACCAAGGTCCTGACACAGTGCCTGGCTGTCTTAGGTGTTCAATCAGTTTTAGTTTCCTGGCCCTGGTTGTTCTCCCCCTTGCGGTTGACTCTAGCCAGATTGTGGTCTTCATGAATTTTCATTCATTCATTCATTTAGCTAACCACTTCCTACTGAGCTCCTAGGATGTGCCAGGCACTGGAGGAGATTTACTCTGACCCATCAAAGGTCACTGGAAGTCAGTTCTAGGTCTAGACTTGCTGAAATAAGATCATTCTAGGCCGGGCGTGGTGGCTCATGTCTGTAATCCAAGCACTTTGGAGGCCAAGGCGGGGCGGATCGCCTGAGGTTGGGAGTTCAAGACCAGCCTGACCAACATGGTGAAACCCCGTCTTTATTAAAAAAAAAAAAGATCATTCCAAACAAACAGCAAATAGTTCTAAAAATAATTCCTGTTAAGCTCTGGAATGCAGGTAACCTCTGACTCTCTCTCTTTTTTCTGTCTCTCCCACGCACACAAGCCAGGCTTTTGGCCTCATGCCTGGGGAACAAAGGACCCTGTTGAGTTGTTGAGTACATACACACACAAGCCTGGCTGCAGGGCAGGAAAGGTGACCCAGTGGAGAGTCCAGGGTTCTTGTGGAGGTTAGGGGACAGGAGTGGGGTGGACAGTCCAGCCTATGTGCTTGTCTGTGTCTGGAGTAGCATTCCTTCTTTTCTCTGAGCACTCCTGAGCACCTGTTATTAGTCTGAACACTCAGTACCAAGGGATGGGGGTGCACACCTAACACTTGACCTTTACACTTAGCCCTATTCTCAGAACCCCGAGGGAGGGAGACATAGGCTGCCTTACCAAGCCAACTGGCTCTTAGAGGTTATCTCCCCATCTTCCTACTTCTCTCAGGATGCCTTCTCTCTTTTCTTTTTTTTTTTAATAAAGACGGGTTTCACCATGTTGGTCAGGCTGGTCTTGAACCCCTACCTCAGGTGATCCGCCCCGCCTTGGCCTCCAAAGTGCTTGAATTACAGGCGTGAGCCACCGCGCCCGGCCTCAGGATGCCTTCTCTGTCTGACCTAGTCCGCTGAGCCTCCTCTCTCATGCATTATGGGATTTCCCATTTTCTTTCCCCCGCTTTTTTTTTCTGAGACAAGGTCTTGCTCTGTCAGCCAGACTGGAATGCAGTGGCTTGATCATGGCTCACTGCAACCTTGATCTTCCAGGATAAAGCGTTCCCACCTCAGCCTCTCCAATAGCTGAACCACAGTTGCATGCTGCCATACCGAGCCAGTTTTTAAATTTTTTTGTAGAGATGAGTTCTCTATGTGCCCAGTCTGGTCTTGAACTCCTGGCCTCAAGCGATCCTCCCTCTTCGGCCTCCTAAAGTGCTGTGATTATAGGCATGAGCCACCAGTCTGGACTTTTTTTTTTTTTTTTTTTGAGACAGAGTCTTGCTTTGTTGCCCAGGCTGGAGTGCAGGGGCGTGATCTTGGCTCACTGCAACCTCCGCCTCCCGGTTCAAGTGAGTAGCTGGGATTACAGGCATGCACCACCACGCCCAGCTAATTTTGTATTTTTAGTAGAAACGGGGTTTCACCATATTGACCAGGCTGGTCTCAAACTACTGACCTCCTGATCTGCCTGCCTCAGCCTCCCAAAGTGCTGGGATTACAGGCGTGAGCCACCTCGCCCGGCTTGGCTTTTCTTTTTTAATACCTCTTTTTTGTGGGAAGTCTGCATTGCTATCTAACCACCATCCTTTCTGCTAAGGATCCAGCCAGTTTTCTCTCCTTTGCTAGAATGTACTCAACACATTAATTAATTTATTTTTTTAAAAAAACCTTATACCAGCACTCCAAACCTCACTAGCATTAATTAATTTTACTCAATGAGAATATGGAATAAAATTCTGTAGGCCACACAGAAGAAATGTGAGACTTGATCCCTACCCTCAGTAAGACACAGAAACTGGCCTACATGACCCGGGGAACATGGGTAAGCAGGATTCAGTGTAAGGACAAAATGGTCTTTGGGGTAGAGCACAGTGGCTCATGCCTGTAACCCCAGCACCTTGGGAGGCTGATGTGGAAGGATCGCTTGAGCCCAGGAGTTTGAGACCAGCTTGGGCAACAAAGTGAGACCTCATCTCATTTATTTTATTTTATTTATTTGTTTGTTTGTTTATTTTGAGAAAGGGTCTTGTTCTGTCGTCCAGGCTGTAGTACTGCGGCATGATCTTGGCTCACTGAAACCTTGAACTCCCAGGCTCAAATGAGCCTCCCACCTCAGCTTCCTGAGTAGTTGGGACTACAGGCACGTGCAACTGTCCGGCTAAAGTTTGTATTTTTTGCAGAGATGGGGTTTTGCCATGTTGGCCAGGCTGGTGTCACACTCCTGAGCTCAAGTGATCCACCTACCTCGGCCTCTCAAAATGCTGGGATTACAGGCGTGTACCACCATGCCCCACCCTCATTTATTTTTAAAATAAAATTTTAAAAAAGGTCTTTGGGTAGCCGGGCGAGGTGGCTCATGCCTGTAATCCCAGCTTTGGGACGCTGAGGCGGGCGGATCATCTGAGATCAGGAGTTCGAGACCAGCCTGACCAATATGGTGAAACCCCGTCTTGAAAAAAATAAAATAAAAATAAATAAAAATAAAAATAAAAAAGGTCTTTGGAGGCTGGGCGTGGTGGCTCATGCCTATAATCCCAGCACTTTGGGAGGCCAAGGTGGGCGGATCACCTGAGGTTGGGGTTCGAGACCAGCCTGACCAACATGGAGAAACCTCATCTCTACTAAAAATACAAAATTAGCCGGGTGTGGTGGTGCATGCCTGTAATCCTAGCTACTCGGGAGGCTGAGGCAGGAGAATCGCTTGAACCCTGGAGGCAGAGGTTGCAGTGAGCTGAGATCGCACCCCAGCCTGGGCAACAAGAGAGGAAACTCCATTTCAAAAAAAAAAGGTCTTTGGGACTCAGAGGACTACGGACAGATTGGGCAAGAGAGTAGGTCACTGTGAGTCCTTCTGTTGTTGTGGATCTGATTTCCAAGGGCTTTGCAGGCTCAGCCTGAAGCTTGAAGCTGGACAGACAAACATCTCTGCAACTACCCTGGCACTCCCCCCTGCCAGGTCCTCTGTGCAGTCTGATTTCCCCAGGGAGAGCAGCTCAGAGGGGCCGGGGCAGAGTCCGGGCCCCCTAGGACAGCTGGTTGATGAGGCCCCTCTGGGACTCAGGGCTGGACCCAGGCGTCCAGGAGGCAGGTGATACTGGAGCTGTGACAGTTGGTCCCCAGATTCCACACCCAGTGGCGCCAGCTCTGGTTTCGGCTAGGGCGAGGGGGGAGGGGCACCTAGTGCCAGCCAGGGGCTGGATGCTCTCTTGGGGCAGGGAGGGGGGAGGCAGTAAACATGCTCTTCCTAGGTTGGTGAGGATTTTCTAATTGCCCTCTCCGTACCAGGCACTGTGTTAGGTACTAACGGGATTCTGCAACGCAAGGCAAAGTCTGGCACAGATGAATTGATAGCATACTGTATAGAATGTCAGAGCTGGACTAGCAGTTGAATGAATGAATGAGTAGGGGAATGAGTGAATGACTAGTTCATCAATTATCTAATGTGCTCATTTTACAGAAGAGACTGAGGTCTAGAGAACCCGAGTCCTGTGACTCCCTTCTGCTTTCTGATCTGTCATGCTTCCTTTTTGAGGAAAGGGAAGAGGAAGGCAGAGAGAGGGGTGGGGAAGGAACTTGACATTTCCCGAGTGCTTGCTTGGTGCCAGGCTCTGTTCTGGACTTTTCAGACTTGATGTAATTGTCTTCAGAGTTCTGTGAAGATGGACTTGGTGTCTCTGCTTCACATAGGGACCTGAGGATCAGAGAGGTTAAGTAACTTTCCTAGGTCACACAGCTGATAAGTAGAGACTTCAGTGTTCAAAACCAGATCAGTGTGACTCCAGAGCCTGGGACCCCAGAGGTAGACAGTGACACCCAGTGAGTGCTTGGAGGCCACAGAGGGTAGAAGGAGTGCTTCCTGGATGAAGTGGATCTGAAGGAGTCCTTGAAGGATGGGTGAGATTCATTTGAAAGGAGAGAATTGGAGGGGATGTCTGGAAGTTGGTGCTGGAGGTACCCAGGGAGACTTGCTGGTTGAGCAGGTGGCCAGCTTGCAAGGATCTTGGGAATCAGGGGACAGGTTCAAAGAAACACGTCTTTGAACATTGGCCACCAGGTGGCGCCGCAGGCCAATTCCTAGAAGCGGCTCCAGCCTGAGCGCCCTCACCAGGGCCCAGGTGTGGCTTCTCTGCTCAGCCAGGGCTCCAGGCTTGGCTCTGCCTCCTCAGGTGTCATCTCCAGCTTCTGCTTGCCCCTGGCTTCTGGCATCCAACACATGGGGGACAATGATGCTCCAGTCTATTCCTGACTCAGGACGAACGCCCAGGTGGCTGAGACCTGGGAATCCCCGTGTGTCTGAGCAGCTCCCCCGGTCACCCTGAGACCCCTCCAGCCACCTAAGCCTGGCTTGGTGTCCAGTGCCCTTCTGAGTTTCTGGGAGACGCTGTTAGGGGGACAGGCTGAGGAAACAGGCATTTGAGTCCAACTGACCTGGGTCTGAAGGGAAATAATAACATCTACCTTGTAAGGATTTAAAATTCTACTGAACACATGCTGTGTCAGGAACTATTCTAGGCCCTGGATACAACAGAGAACAGGACAGACAAGGTCCCTAATTGCATGGAGCTGATATTCTGTGGGGGAGGGGGAGGCAGATAGTAGTGAAATAGATAATGTACTTTCTGTTAGTGTTCATCACTGCAAAGAAAAATAAACCAGGATATGGGGGCAGAAATGTTTGAGGTGGCTAATTTAGAAAGGATGGTCATGCTATTCAGCCAGGGCAACATAGTGAGACCCCATCTCTAAAAAAAAAATTTTTTTTTTAAATTAGCCAGGTGTGGTGAGGTGCTTTTGTAGCCCCAGCTACTTAGGAGGCTGAGATGGGAGCCCTTGAGCCCAGGGTTGAGGCTGAGGCGGGAGGAGCACTTGAGTTCAAGGTTACAGTGAGCTATGATCGCGCCACTGCATTCCAGACTGGGCGACAGAGTGAGATCCCATCACTATTCAAAAATTGACAAAAAGACCAAGTGCATTGGCTCACGCCTGTAATCCAAGCACTTTGGGAGGCTGAGGCAGGTGGATCGCTTGAGATCGGGAGTTCAAGACCAGCCTGGTCAACATAGTGAAACCTCCATCTCTATGAAAATTACAAAAAATTAGCTGGGTGTGGTGGCATGCATCTGTAATTCCAGGTATCAGGAGGCTGAGGCAGGAGAATTGCTTGAACCCGGGAGGTGGAGGTTGCAGTGAGCCGAGATTGCACCAGTGTGGTCCAGCCTGGGGAACAGAGGAGACCATGTTAAAAAAAAAAAAAAAATTAAAAAATGAAAGAAAGGATGGTCACGTGAGACTTTATACCAGCATCACGTTAGATGTTTACTCTCAGTTTGCACCCTTTGCTTCTGCCCCACTCCTTCCCCACTCCCTTTCCTCTGTCCTGAATTCTCTCCATGACTTTGTCCAGCAGCCCCCACAGGGAATGCAGCTGCTGGTTTGTTAGCTAGGAGCCCTGAATGTTTACTTCTGGCTCTGCCTACAACAGTCCAACTGGCTCCTCTCCAGCTTCCCCAGCTTCCGATAAGTGACATCACCATCCACCTGGTTGCTCCAGCCAGAAATTTGGGACCATCTGTGATTCTTCCCTCTCCCCAAACTTCCTCCATCCAGTCCATCAACAGGTCCTCTCAACTATGCCTCAAGACATTTCCCCGAGTCCAGCACCTTCTCACCTTTTGTTACCACTCTGACCCAAGCCATCATCACCTCCTACCTATAATATCCTCTACCTGGCCCCCCTGTGCCCAGTCTTGCCTCCCCTTCAAGTCATTCTCCACACAGTGTCCAGAGAAATTTTTTTTTTGGGACAGAGTCTCACTCCGTCGCCCAGGCTGGAGTACAGTAGTGCGATCTCAGCTCACTAAAACCTTCACTTCCTGGGTTCAAGCGATTCTCCTGCCTCAGCCTCCTGAGTAGCTGGGATTACAGGCGCCTGCAACCACGCCTGGCTGATTTTCACATTTTTAGTAGAGACTGGGGTTTTGCCATGTTGGCCAGGCTGGTCTTGAACTCCTGACCTCAGGTGATCTGCCCACCTTGGCCTCCCAAAGTGCTGGGATTACAGGCGTGAGCCACCAAACCTGGCCCTTGTGATCACATTTTTAAAAATGGGTTTTTTTCTCTTTTTTTCTTGAGACAGAGTCTCATTCTGTCACCCAGGCTGCAGTGCAATGGCATGGTCTTGGCTCACTGCAACCTCTGGCTCCTGGATTCAAGCGATTCTCCTGCCTCAGCCTCCCGAGTAGTTGGGACTACAGGTGCCCGCCACCACGCCCAGCTTATTTTTGTATTTTTTTAGTAGAGACGGTTTCACCATCTTGGCCAGGCTGGTCTTGAACTGCTGACCTCATGATCCACCCGCCTCGGCCTCCCAAAGTGCTGTGATTACAGGCGTGAACCACCGCTCCCTGCCTAAAAAATATTTTTTTTAAAAATGTGTTTAACTGCTGGGCGCAGTGGTTTACGCCTGTAGTCCCAGCACTTTGGGAGGCCAAGGTGGGTGGATCACGAGGTCAAGAGATCAAGACCATCCTGGCCAACATGGTGAAACTCCATCTTTACTAAAAAAATACAAAGATTAGCTGGTCGTGGTGGTGCTTTCCTGTAGTCCCAGCTACTCGGGAGGCCGAGGCAGGAGAATTGCTTGAACCCGGGAGGCGGAGGTTGCAGTGAGCCGAGATCTCGCCACTGCACTCCAGCCTGGTGACAAAGCAAGACTGTGTCTCAAAATAAATAAATAAATAAAATAAAATGTGTTTAAAAATGTCTTTTTTTTGACGGGTTTAAAAAGTTTTTTTTTTTTAAACAGGTTTTAAAAGTTTTTTAAAAAAATGTTTTAAACATTTTTAAATGTTTTAAATGCTTAGAACATTTTAAAATGTGGCGTGTGCCTATAATCCCAGCTACTTGGGAGGCTGAGATGAGAGGATGGGTTGAGCCCAGGAGGCAGAGGTTGCAGTGAGCCAGGATGGTGCCACTGCACTCTAGCCTGGGTGACAGAGCCAGACCCTATCTAAAAAAAAAAAACAAAAACATTGACATGTCAGTTGAGTCCTGCAAGACAAACAAGCATTAGCCAGGTGAAGGGTCAGGGAACAGCAGATGATGATAGCACAGGCCAGAGCCCTGGAAGAAAGTCCATGTGGGCTGAGTGCGGTGGCCCACACTTGTAATTCCAGCACTTTGGGAGGCCAAGGAGGGCGGATCATCAGGAGGTCAGGAGTTTGAAACCAACCTGACTAGCCTGGCAAAACCACATCTCTACAAAAATTAGCTGAGCGTGGTGGTGAGCACCTGTAATCCCAGCTACTTGGGAGGCTGAGGCAGGAGAATCACTTGAAGCAAAGAGGTAGAGGTTGCAGTGAGCCGAGATTGCGCCACTGCACTCCAGCTCTGGGCGACAGAGTGAGACTCCATCGCAAAAAAAAGAAAAAGGGATTGATCATGAAATGCCCATGCTAAAAACACTGTCTTAGCTCCCCATTGCCATCAGATTCACATTCCTTAGTGTGGTGATTATGTCCTTCTTGTCCTGGCTGGCTCCTGCCCATCTGACCAGCTCATGCTGCCCCTCCTTCCATTCTCTACTCTAGCGCATAAACTTTCTTTCTTTCCTTCTTTCCTTTCCTTTCCTTTCCCTTTCCTCTCCCTCCCTCCCTCCCTCCTTCCTTCCTCCCTCTCTCCCTCCCTCCTTCCTTCCTCCCTCCCTCCTTCCTTCCTTTCCTCCCTCCCTCCTCCTTCCTTCTTTCCTTCCTCCCTCTCTCCCTCCCTCCTTCCATCCTCCCTCCCTCCTTCCTCCCTCCCTCTCCCTCCCTCTCCCTCCCTCCTTCCTTCCTCCCTCCCTCCTCCTTCCTCCCTCCCTCCTTCCTTCCTCCCTCCCTCTCTCCTTCCCTCCTTCCTTCCTCCCTCCCTCTCCCTCCCTCCTTCCTTGCTTCCTCCCTCCCTTCTTCCTCCCTCCCTCCTTCCTTCCTTCCTCCCTCCTCCTCCCTCCTTCCTCCCTCCCTCCCTCCTCCTTCCTCCCTCCCTCCCTCCTCCTTCCTCCCTCCCTCCTCCTCCCTCCCCTCCCTTCCTCCTTCCTCCCTCCCCTCCCTCCTCCCTCCCTCTCCCTCCCTCTCCCTCCCTCCCTCCTCCCTCCCTCCCTCCTTCCTTCCTTCCTCCCTCCTTCCTCCCTCCCTTCCTTCCCTCCCTCCCTCTCTCCCTCCCTCCTTCCTTCCTCCCTCCCTCCTTCCTTCCTTCCCTCCCTCCCTCCCTCCTTCCTTCTTCTTCCTTTCTTCCTTCCTTTTGATGGAGTCCTGCTGCGTTGTCCAGGCTGGAGTGCAGTGGCGCAACCTTGGCTCACTGCAACTTACACCTCCCAGGCTAATTTTTGTATTTTTTGTAGAGACAGCGTTTTGCCATATTGCCCAGACTGATCTCAAACTCCTGAGCTCAAGTGATCAGCCTGCCTTAGCCTCCCAAAGTGCTGGGATTACTGGTGTGAGCTGCTGCACCCGGCCACATGTCACTTTTTCCCATAGATCTCCCCGGTGACTTCTGGGTATCCCTTACTGTGCATCATGCTCTATTGTAACTGTTATGTTAACACTTCTCTTTCCCCAGTACACTGGAAGCTCTTTGAGAACAGGGACTGGATCTAATCTACTCCCGTATTCTCAGTACCCAGCACAAAGTAGGTGCTTAATAAATGCTTGCTGTTTGGAAACTGTTTTGCTGTTAGCTCATCCATACCTCCCTCTTGAACACCCTTTCCCTCTCCCCACACATTGCCAAATATTCAACTTCGCCCTCTGCTTTTCCAGCATACCTTTCACTCCCGCACCCAGCTCTGTCTCTCCTCTCCCCCTTCCATCCCCACTCCCACACCTGGGCCCTCACAGCCTGCCCTCATCTGATCTCCAAGGGGATGCTGTCTGCATGAGGTTTGGTATGTCCTATCACTGGGTTCCTCCACTCTCCAGCACCTGGTCTGGGGCTCATACACAGCAGGAACTCAATAGTGCTGCTAACTCACTGATGTGGCTTGGTCGATGGCTCAGAAGGGATCCCTAAGCATGCAGATACCGTCTCTCAGTCACTGCTAGTAAAATGAGGCTTGTGTGAGAAGTATACCTGGGTCCCTGCTCCTGCCAGGCCCTCTCCACCCTCTAGGTCTTTGCACACACTGTTCCCTCTGCCTGGAACCCACTCTGTCATTTTGGCTATCTCACACTCATCCTTCAGACCTGAGCTGAAGTGGAGGAGTCAGGTCTTCTTTTTTTTTTGAGATGGAGTCTCACTCTGTCACCCAGGCTGGAGTGCAGTGGCGTGATCTCGACTTACTGCAGCCTCCGCCTCCCGGGTTCAAACAATTCTTCTGCCTCAGCCTCCCAAGTAGCTGGGACTACAGGCACGTGCTACCACACCGGACTAATTTTTATATTTTTAGTAGAGATGGGATTTCACCGTATTGGCCAGGCTGGTCTCGAAATCCTGACCTCATGATCTGCCCGCCTTGGCCTCCCAAAGTGCTGAAATTACAGGCATGAGCCACCGAGCCTGGCCAAGGAGAAGTTGGGTATTCTGGGAGGCCTTCCTGACCATGCTGATGGCCTTAGGTATACCCCAAAGCCTGCTGGGATACCCAGTATTTACCCCTTTGTTAGCGCTTAGCTCCAGTTCGTTCATTCTTTCTTTCTTTCCTTTCTTTTGAGGTGGAGTCTCGCACTGTTGCCCAGGCTGGAGTGCAGTGTTACGATCTTGGGTCACTGCAATCTCCGCCTCCTGGGTTCAAGTGATTCTCCTGCCTCAGCCTCCCAAGTAGCTGCGATTACAGGTGTGTGTCACCACGCCTGGATAATTTTTTTTTTTTGAGATGGAGTCTTGCTCTGTCACCCAGGCTGGAGTGCAGTGGCATGATCTCAACTCACTACAATCTCCACCTGCCAGGTTCAAGCAATTCTCCTGCCTCAGCCTCCTGAGTAGCTGGGACTACAGGTGCATACCGCCACACTCAGCTCATTTTTTTGTATTTTTAGTAGAGACAGGGTTTCACCATGGTGGCCAGGATGATCTCTATCTCTTGACCTTGTGATCCGCCTGCTTCGGCCTCCCAGCGTGCTGGGATTACAGGCATGAGCTACCAGGCCCAGCTAATTTTTGTATTTTTAGTAGAGATGGGGTTGCACCATGTTGGCCAGGCTGGTCTCGAACTCCTGACCTCAGGTGATCCACCCTCCTCGGCCTCCCAAAGTGGTGGGATTATAGGCGTGAGCCACCACGCCCGGCCAGTTCCCAGTGCTTTCAAAGCCAGTTTACATGTTCATGCTACTCCAGATTGGTAGCTCTCCAATGAATAAGGGATGTGTCTCTCCAAGACCTAGCATAGAGGAGGCATTCAATAAAAATTTGTTGAGTAAATGATTGATTGAATGAATGAAAGGAAGAAAACGACCATGTGATACTGAATGAGTCACTCCCCATCTCAGTTTCCTCTTCTTGAAAGGGGGAGGGTAGGAGAATGGAACGGCAGTGTGCTGGTAAATGTTTAATAACCAGGGTGGGGAAAGCCCTGGTTTGTGGCAGTTGCCAGTTTCCATGGGGTAAATTCTCTCACCACGGCTGATTTCAGTGTGAACAGCGGGCTCTCACCAGCAAGATGCAAGCCCCTGCAGGTGCAGTGATTTGAGCCAGATGACCTCCAAGACACTTAATGCCAACATCCTTGCACTAGGCCCTCTTCCAGCTCCCCCAGGGGCCTGGGGGTTAGAGGCCAGGCTGCTCCCCCACTCTATTACCTCCCCACACTTCTCATTAATTCTTGTGTCCAGTCCCAGAACTTGGAGAATTACACTCAGGCTGCCTGGTCCCCCTTATTGCCCATATCCTAGAGGCACCTGCATGCCCTTCCAGGCGGCTCACTGTCCATGTCTCTCCAGGCAGCCTTCACAGACTACTCAGGGGCTGTGGCGTGGCTCCAGCGCTGATACTCAGACCTGTGCAGAGGCATGATCTACTCTGGCCGCCCGTGTTTCTGCGCCCCAGCTTCCCACACTGCCCAGGGCTTCCCCAGAGCGATGCTGTGTCTAGTCTCAGTTTTTATGTTGCTTTGCTTTTGACCTCTGATCCCACAGGTGCCTCCTTTCCCTCCAAATTCATTTTCTCCCGGCTTTTCTCTGCCTTCCTGGGTGTTCCTTTTGGTCCCCTTTGCCCGTCTCTCCTCCTCTGTCTACACAGCCAGGGGGCTCCCCCCTCTCCATTTCCTCTGCCTAGAACACACTTTCTTCTCCCTTTCTGCCTGGCTATTCAAGCAGGAGCTTGTAGGTGGGTGGCAGTGCTCTGCGTAGTGTACCTGTGAGCCCTATGCAAATGACTGCACATCTCTGAACCTGTTTTCCCATTTGTAAAGTGAAGATAATAGTAGCAATTACCTCACGGGATTGTTGTGCAATTAGTGGGAAGAGGCATGTAAAGTACTGACATACTGTCTAGTACACAGAAAACGCTTAATAAATGTTGGTGATTATTATCCAGGACTCAGCTTAATCATCCTTTCCGCAGACTGGGTTAGGTGCTGGGTTCTGTGCTCCCTGGCGTTCCGTTCGGAGGCACTCATCATCCATTCATTACTTTTTCCGTGAAGACAAAAGCTGTCTTTGGCACCCAGCTGGCACTGAGTAAATATTTGTGAATGAATGAATGAATGATGTGGACGACTGTCTCCTCTGGAAGGACACAGCCAGGGCTTCCTGCCACTCAGGACTACTCTGGACGAACCCACGCGGAAGAAGGTGGGGCTGGTCCCCACTGGGCCAGCAGGTGGCGCCGGCACCCGTCAGTCTCTCCCCCATGGCCACCTCCCTTGCCCTGGCTCATCTCATGCCCCAGCGCTGAGGGTTCTCAGCTGGGGCAGGAGAGATGCGTCCTGAGGCCTGGGTGAAGTTCCAGGCCCTGGGGTGGGGGCCAGACTCTCGCTCACCCCTACCAGAAAGATGTTTTCCTAGGGGGTGTCCAGTCTAACATGGCAGGGAAGGGAGTGGTGACCACCTGGGGAAAGGGGCCCGCCTGCGGGGTTGTGGGTTCTGATGAGGCTGCTGTTCTGTTGGGGACTTGAGCGGCGGTGAAGTCAGTCAGAGTCAAAAGCTGAGATCTAGGAACCAGACACAGTGTGGGAGAAGCTGCGGTGAAATCAATCAGCGAGAGAGGAAGGGGAGGCCCGGTTTCCATGACAATGGTAGTGTTTGTGGCAAGCTGGGGACTCCTGGGTCCCCAGGGTCTGTGAGCAGTGATTCACCACAGGAAAGGGAAGGCTGCAGAGGGACTGGTGCTGGGGACCGGATGCCCTGTGACTCCTTCTTGCTGCTCAGTATGCACTCCTGCAGCCCAGGCCCAGGGTCTCCGCTCTGCCAGGTACTGGCAGGGAAACTGAGGGATGGCAGAACTGAGCCCCAACAAGGGGCAGGTGCTCTGCTCCACACCGTACATGCACGTCTCATGAATTGCTCACAACAGCCCTATGGAATTCATGTGATCCCTTTTTATCAACGATGAAACTCTCAGCCCGGCCCATGGTGGCATGGGCAGGACATGAGTGGCAGAGCCAGGATTGGAACCCAGGCTAGCCTGACTCTTTACCATGCTTGGGAAGGCCCAGAAAGCAGAAAAGGAAGAGCAGGAGCATCAGAGTTAGAGGATGGCTCAGGCCCCAGAGGAGATGGACCCCAAGTCCCCAGCCTCCCTGCCTGCCCTGCCCTGTGTGAGCCGAACACTGATATGGAGGGAGGCTGGCAAACTGCATGGCCTGAGGTGGGCCAGAACCTGGGCAGCCATTCTACCTCTCACTCTCCTCCAAGCCCAAGAGAGCAGGCCCCAGTTCCAGTCCATCCAACTGGATGGCAGCTCCCCCACCATTTTCTCTCTGCGCTGGTCCTGGGGGCAGGAGTGTGTGTGCATGTGTGCATGTATGCATGTGCATGCGTGTGTGTGTGTGATCGTCATGGCTGCGCCATCACCCCTAACCTCCAGCTTCTGCTATAGCTTGGGAGTTCCCAGCCTCTTAGTCTCTGTCAGGATAGTTTCATTCTTGTTCAGCTTTGGGGCCCACACAGTTTCAGTACGAGAGGGGTATGCCCGTCTCACCCCTGGGCCTTGATAGCGTGCAAGGGGAAGTTTAGCCCCTCGTCATCTAGTCCCTTGTAGTAGAAGGGATGGAGGTTGGAAAGACCTTAGAACTCTTCCAGTCCGGTCTTCTTGTTTTGAAAGCGTGAAAACTGAGGCTCATAGGGAAGCGATTTTCCGAGGTCACAGAGCAAGTTAATGGACGAGTGAACTAGATTCCCTGTCCACAGACTTCAAGTTCTGTAAGCCCAGAAAGGACTTCTTGAATTTGGCACTGGGATAGGAGTCAGGTAGATGAACAGATGGAGTGAGACAGATGCAAAGGGATAACGTAGCATAAAATGCCATGTGAAAAGAAGGTACACAACTCACCGCCCGCCTGTCTACCGTGTTACATCAGGAAAACTGAGGTGAGATCACGGGAAGGACTTCTCACATACGTCTGCTAGGGGCACAAGATCTGTGGTCAAAATGGGCTGTGTGATCCCAAGCAAATCACTTACCTTTTCTGAGCCCCAGTGGTAACTAGGATACCCTACCTGCAGGCTTGTAGGGAGATGGATGGAGGAGGTGTTGGGAAAGTGCTTGCGAACCGTGGGATGACATGAATGCCGTCAGCTGTCAGGGAAGGCAAGTCATGTCTAGTGGGACTGAAAGATAGAGCTACCCTGCACTGCAAAGGTAAGGGGTAAGCCAAGATGCTCACCCCTTGATCCCTGGGAGAGGGAGGGAGGAATATAAACTTCCAGTATGCTTGATGTAAGCAACACTTCTCCTCCCTGGGGGTGGGAGGAAGTGGGCAGCAGGTTCCTGTAGACCCCTGGGGTGCCCAGAGGCTGTGGGAAGCTGAGCACTAATTAGCTCTGGCTCTCTAATTGGGCTTAATTGCCTCCTTGTGATGGACAATTAGGAGGCTGCATCAATTAGAACAGGGAGGTGACAGCTCAGCTGGGGCTGGTCAGGGCTCCCCTTTGGCAGGGAGGGAGGCAGGCGGGCAAAGCTGCCCTACTGTCAGCCCCTTCCTCCCCTTTGAAGGAGACGGCCCTGGAGCCCTCTCTTTAGCTCTAGGCCTCCTAGAAGCTACTAGAGTTCTAGGCTTGGATTGTGGCTTTTCTGACCTCAGTTTACCCACTTTCACTGGCTCTCTGACTTTTCTGCCCAGAAGAGACTTGCATTCTGGGCCTGGCTCCACGACTGGCTCCTCTGCAACTTTGGGGTTGACAGCTATGGAGTCAAGGTTGAGAATGTGGCCTTTGAGGCCAGGTCTCAGGGTTTGAATCCCAGCTCCACCATTTGTTAATGGTGCCACATCACACCCTTTGTGCTTTGTTTGCTCACCTGTAAAATGGAACTGATAATACAAGTTCCAGCTGGGCACGGTGGTTCACGCCTGTTATCCCAGCACTTTGGGAGGCCGAGGCGGGCGGGTCACCTGAGGTGGGGAGTTCGAGACCAGCCTGACCAACATGGAGAAACCCCATTTCTACTAAAAATACAAAATAGCCAGGTGTGGTGATGCATGCCTGTAATCCCAGCTAGTCGGGAGGCTGAGGCAGGAGAATTGCTTGAGCGCAGGAGGCAAAGGCTGCAGTGAGCCGAGATCACACCCCTGCACTCCAGCCTGGACGACAGAGGGAGACTCTGTCTCAAAAAATAAATTAGAAAATAATTTAAAAATAATAATCTCTTCCATGCAGGGTTACGGTGAGGACCAGGTGAGCCTGCACTACTTAGAACAGTGCCTAGCATGGTAGACACTCAGTAAGTATCACCTGGGAATTACAATTCCCACTCCAAACAGTTTCTTCATCTGTGAAATGACCGATTAAAGTGTTGTGGTTTTTTTGAAAAATTTTTTTTCTTTTTTTGAGACAGACCCCCAGGCTGGAGTACAATGGTGCAATCTTGGCTCACTGCAACCTCCGCCTCCCGGGTTCAAGTGATTCTCCTGCCTCAGCCTCCCGAGTAGCTGGGATTACAGGTGTGCACCACCATGTCTGGCTAATTTTTGTATTTTTAGTAAAGATAGGGCTTCATCATGTTGGTCAGGCTGGTCTCGAACTCCTGACCTCGTGATTCACCTGCCTCAGCCTCCCAAAGTGCTGGAATTACAGGCATGAGCTGCTGCACCTGGCCTTAAAGTGTTTTCTTTTTTCTTTTCTTAACTGAAAAATGTGGCTAGGCGAGGTGGCTCACGCCTGTATTCCCAGCACTTTGGGAGGCTTAGGTGGCCAGATCACTTGAAGCTAGGAGTTTGAGACCAGCCTGGCTAATATGGTGAAACCCCGTCTCTACTAAAAACAGAGAAATTAGCTGGGTGTGGTGGCACACCCCTGTAATCCCAGCCACTCTGGAGGCTGAGGCATGAGAATGGCTTGAACCTGTGAAACGGAGGCTTTAGTGTGCTCAGATCATGCCACTGCACTCCAGCCTGGGCAACAAAAGAGAGACTCTATCTCAAAAAAAAAGAAAGAAAAATGCCCATGCCCATGTGTCCCCCAGATCAATTACTGAATCAAAATATCCAAGACTTTGGGCAATTGGCAGTTTTGAAAGCCCCCTTCCTCCAAGCAATGTTGATGCCCAGTGAGGGTTGAGATCACTGATGAATGGTCCTGAAGGGCTCCATCCAGTCTGGCAGAGCACCTCCCTGTCATACACCACCCAGGACCCCTCTGCATAGCCCTGGAGGTGCTGCACTTTGGATGAGAGCCCATTACCACCGGTGTAGCCGGAAGCGGGTCCCTCCTCACTCCCTTGAAGGGATTTCTCCTCTATAAAATGAGAATAATGACCTTGCCATGCTCACCTCCCAGGGCTTATAAAACACTATCGCCCAGAGATAATGTTTTACTAGTGATAGGACCTGCTATAAAGGTAGGCAATTATAGTGTTCCTTCCCTCGATATATGTTTATTGAGGCCTAGCGCATACCCATCTCCTTTACACATGGTGACTATGGAGTTACACAGTCTCCTGGAGGGACCTGTCCAGAACCATCAGACAAGTTAGGTCACAGGGCCAACCCCCTTTGTTAGCTCCTGCTGGTTATGAAATGAGCCAAAGAAGGGAAGGAGTCTAGAACCGGTCCTGACACATGGTGAGTGCTCTGTAAACAGTAGCTCTCCTTACTATGGTTATTGTGACTGTGCCTGAGGCCAGGTTGGATAGCGGCCTGGTTGCAGTGCACAGGCAGGGAAGGTGGGGCCCTCGGGAGGAAGGGGGAGCCTAGAATGAGGTGCTGCAGAGTAGGGTGTGTGGAAAGAGTAGAGGAAGTAGAGCGTGTTGAGGGTGCTGGTTGGTGAGGGGCTACGATGAGAATGCTCTACTCACACACGTATTGAGAACCTTCTGTGCACCAGGCACTGTGCCAGATGCTGGGAGTACCGGAGAGCACCAGGTCCACCCAGCCTCCACCCTTGGGGAGTCCTCTAACAGGGGAAGACACATACACAGACAATGTCACAGACAGTGTGACAAGGGTATTGGTGGTGAGTGGGGACACTTAATCCAGACTTAGTGGCACTTCCAGCTGAGCCTGGAGGATGAGTAGGAGTTGATAAGAAGGTAAACTATGTGCGGTGTCTGGGAGGGTTAGTCAGGAAGCGATGAGAGAGGTTGAGATTGCTGGAATTTAGATAAGGCTGGAGATGCAAGCAGAGCCCAGGTCACGGAGGGCTTTACAAGTCAGGTCAAGGAATTTGGACTTTATCCTAAATACAGTGGGGAGCCGCTGCTAGTTCAAAGTTTTTTTTTTTTTAAGATGGGGTTTCTCCATATTGGTCAGGCTGGTCTCGAACTCCTGACCTCAGGTGATCCGCCCATCTCAGCCTCCTAAAGTGCTGGGATTACAGGCGTGAGCCACCGCGCCCAGCAGTTCAAGTTTTATGGAAACACAATGAGGCTTTTATTTTGAAAAGATCACTGTGGGCTGGGCGTGGTGGCTCTGGCCTGTAATCCCAGCACTTTAGGAGGTCAAGGTGGGAGGTCTGGGCAACAAAGTGAGACCCCATCTCTACCAAAAAAAAAAAAAATTAGTTAGATGCAGTGGCATGAACCCGGTCCTAGGTACTCGGGAGGCTGAGGCAGGAGAATCACTTGAGCCCAGGAGTTTGAGGGTGCAGTGAGCTATGATTGTACCAATGCACTCCAGCCTGCTGGATGACAGAACAAGATCTTGTTTCAGAAGGAAGGAAGGAAGGAAGGAAGGGAGGGAGGGAGGGAGGGGGAGGGGGAGGGGGGAGTTGGGGGAGGGCAGACTGTGGTTTATGGAGGAGAGAGGATGGGAGCAGAGGCTAGGGTGGAGGCAGAGAGACTGGAGGCAGTTACCCAGGTGGGGGTTGATGGTGAGCAGACCAGATAGCTGAAGGTAGTACATAGAACCGAGAACAATTCTGGAAGTAGGAACCACAAGGACTTGGGGGCTCATTGGCCAAGGGAGTTGAGGGAGGAGAGGCTGAGGAAGGAGGAACAGAGTGGGATGGGTGTTGGGAGATATGAACTCCATCTGAGATAGCCAAGGAGCGATGACAAGTTATGGATGCTTAGGAATCACTCCTGGCCTGGGAATACTTGGGGTCCTCTTCTAAGAATTCTCAAGAATGGAAGGCCACTCACCCTTGGCCCATTGTCAGGCCCTCGACTTCCCTGGCCTCTCTGGGACAGGCTAGGAATTCTTGGCTCAGAAACACCCTGTTGGGGCAGGCTGGCCTTGGTCCTCCCCAGCCCAAAGTGAGGGATGTGCCTGTGCACCTGCTCCGTGATACACGGGGGTGGGACAGTGGAGTGGAGGTGAGGGAATTCAGGGGTATTCCCCACTCCCCCCTTTCCTGGACTTCTAGTCTCAGTTGTGGCCCCAGGAATGGATTCTGAGAAAGAGGCCAGAAAGCAAGCTCTCTGGGTCTGGTGTACAGAGGGCAGCAAGGGAAGTGGACATACCGCAGACACCCAGACAGGGCACCTAGGTGTCAGTCCTGGTTCTGTCACCTCTGGTTAGGAGGCTGCGAGCACCAAAGGGCTCATTCTTGTCCTAAAACTGGTCTTCAAGACGGTTTGGTTTAGGTGGTGTGAATGAACCCTTCCATCTCCACCCTTGAGAGAGTTGAATTTCCCCCACCCCGAGGTGTCCACAGTGGACAGATCACCTCCACCCGTCCGCCTGGGGCCTGCCCAGTGTTCATCTCCATTCCCAGCTCCTCCCGGGGAACCCCAGGCCTCCTGCAGCCCGCTCTTTGCACTCCCTCATTAGGCTTTGGTTTCTGTGGGAATGTGACTTGAATTAACTCTTGGGAGAAAAATCACAGAAATCAGGAAGTGGGGGCTATGGGGAGGGGGCAGTGAGTCACATTTCCATGCATATTTTTCAAACTTTCCGCTGGGAGTTTGGAAAACAAGAGTCTTTTGGTTGCCAGCTTGGGCCCGGCTCTCCAAGGGTCCCACATTCCGTTTCTATGGGTCTTCCTGTAACTGCTGTGCCCTGGCCCACCCTTCGGGTCTGCTCATTTCCTGGGATTCCCTCCTGCTTCTCCCTGGGCACTTGTGCTGTGGCAGAGGTACTGAGAAGCCCTCCTGTGGTGCAGCTTCCTTCTCTCCCCTGGTTTCATTTCCCAGCCAAGCCATTCATCTGTCGTTGCCTGAAGATAGGTCCATGGGGGTTGCAGCAGAGTTGGGGACTTTGTCCCTGCAGCTGCTCTGGCCAACCTGCCAACCCTCCAACCCTCCAACCGTGGAGAACCTCCATGGGCACCAGGAAGCCCTGGGCTCATAGGAACCTCCTTCCCGCCCCTGCAGCTTCCTCTTTGTGCCCTCCCTACTGGCCCTTCCCACCCATCTCTGCATCCCAATTTCCAAAAGGCCTGTGGCTGAGGGTGAGAAACCAGTGACCAACCCCCAGGGAGAAGCCTTGCAGAGGAGGGTCCTCACCCTAATGAGGTCACCAAGGAAAAGGACCCCCAGTACGCCCCTCTTGTGTGCTGGGCCCTCACACTTCCTGTCTGGGACTCCTCTAACAGCCATGGGGTGGGTGCCAGGATCCCCCATTTTGCATAGACTAGCTGAGGCCCAGCCAGGAAAATGGGTGGGAACCTTGAGGATGGTGGGCAGATGGTGGCCCCCTTGAGGAGGAGATGGGAGGGCAGTCCATACTCCTAGCTCCTGATTGGGGCGGGGAGGAGGAAGGGGTCCTGGACTAGCTCTCCTCTGCCCCGCTTCTGGGGGCTGCCCCTCCCCCCCCCCCGTTTCTGACTCATCCTTTCCATCAGCAGTGGCATGTCCTGCGCCTGCTGTGCCTGTGCCAGCAACGGCCCACATCACAGGGCCACATCTGGCTCCATTTGAATACAACCCCACCCTCCCCCTTCTTTATCCCTCAACGCCCTCCTCTGCCTGAGGACCAGAGTAGGGAGTGGCCCTCAGGACCCCCTTCTCTGGCTCTAGCAGCCCTGCTCCCCTGCCCGTTCGAAGCCTCCAGTGGTGTCCCTCCTTTCCTTCCTCGAACCCGGCCTCAGTTCCTGGGACATCTTGGCTCCCTCATTCCCAGCCCCCACTGAAGGAGGGATTGGGAAGGGGGCATTTTGCAAGGTCTAAGCCCCAAAAGCTGTCCCAGAGTAGAGGGAGGGCCTGGCAGCCCAGGGGTTCATTTCCCCAGCCCAACCCTCTGGCGTAGTATCAGATTGGGCTTGTTGGGAGACAGGGGTTGGGGTAATCCCAAGATGTGTGTGTATGGAGGGTATAGCTCAGCCTGCCAGCTGGAGTGGGGAGCAGGCGGCTCATGCCTGTGTATGCTGGCTTTTGTGAGGGTTGGGGAGGAGCCTGGAAGGGCCTGCAGCTACTGGCCTCCCTCCTCCTTCCTCCTTGCTTAGCAACTGTTGTCATCTGGTAAATATTTGCCCCAACAGGATCTGGGGCTGGAGCACTGGTGTCAGCCGGGTAGTTGCCCCTCCTCAATTTCTGAGCCTCCCCTCTGTTCAGCTCCCTATTCCAGAGCCCCCTGGCCTGGATTCTCCCTCATGGTTGACTTCCTCCACAACCCTCTCCCTTTCCCCTTTACTCTCCTTCATCCCCACTCACCCTCTGTGCTCAGGTCTCTCTGATCCATCCTTTACTCCTTGATCCATTCACCAAGGGACCTGAGTGAGGTTCCCGCCTCAAAGCCACACAGGTCCTCTGCTTCTCCTCGACTACGTCCCACTGGGAGCCCAGCCTGGCTGTGGCTCCTAGAACATCGCTGGTGCTCAGTGAGCCCTAAGACTTCATCTCTTTCCTCCAACAGGAAACACACCCTCCACCTCTAAACCGTAGCTCCACCAAGCTCCAGGGCGGGAGAAGAGAAGGCGTATGGGAATGTTTTGCTGGACCCCATACTGCACTCCCAGGCCAGGGAGCTCTGCATCAGGAAGCCAGCACCATTTTCACCTCCTCTGGGGTAGGACTGAGGGGACCATGGCCAAGAGGAAACAGATGCCCCCTTAGCTCCTCCCTGGGCAGCCTGAGCGGGCCAGGGCCTGAAAGCATGCCAGCTTTAGCCTGTTTTCCTGTCCTTCCCAGCCAGACCCCTGCCACCCTCCTCCCCCAGTGGTTTTCTCATTACCTGTCACTGATGGAGAGCCCCTCAGAGGTCAAGGCCAAAATGAGGTGGGCTGCTGTGCAAGCTTTGAGCTCACCCGGCAAACAGGGCCAATGGGGTGCTCCTCTGGGGTGGGCCTGTGGGCTGGCTTAGGGATAGTGGACAGGGGAATCTGGGGAGTTGGACTAATGTGGATCTAGAAGGGAGGGGGTTGGGCTGCATCAGGCTTTAAGACTCCTCCCAGCTCTGAAGTTCTACTTCTAGGCAACCAATGATGAACCATGAACGCTGGCCCAAGTGCAGTCCCTTCTCCAACCCGCAGGGCAGAGACCCTGGCCATCCGCTTGCCCCACTTGGCAGCCCCCTTCCCCTCTCCTCCTGAGAGTGCCCCAGCACTCTGCCCCAGCCACCAGGAAATCTCCTGCAGATTCACCACCAGCCTCCTGGCTGGCAGTTCACTGTCCCAGTTGAACTCCCAGCCTGAGGGCCAGAGGAGAGCCTTCAAAGGGGACCTTGAGGAGTGTGGGGGCTGAGTGGGCTGTAGACAGGGGTGGATTCACCATGGAGCAAAGAAAAGTGAAGCTTCAGGGCCTCTCAGTTGCACAAACCCTTTCAAGGCCCCGAGAGGTGCCTGCCAATCTTTCCACACTTGATCCCATGTCCATACATTTGCAAAAAGATCATTTTGTGTATATATATGTATATATATATATGTGTGTATATATATATATGTATATATATGTATATATATATGTGTGTGTGTATATATATATATATGTATATATATGTTTTTTTTTTTTTTAAAGACGGGGTTTCACCATGTTGGTCAGGCTGGTCTTGAACTCCCAACCTCAGGTGATCCGCCCGCCTTGGCCTCCAAAGTGCTTGGATTACAGGCGTGAGCCACCACGCCCGGCCCATTTTGTATATATTTTTTTGAGACAGAGTCTCGCTCTGTTGCCCAGGCTAGAGTGCAGTGGCACGTTCTCAGCTCACTGCAACTTCCACCTCCCTGGTTCAAGTGATTCTTCCGCCTCAGCCTCCTGAGTAGCTGGGACTACAGGCACACGCCACCACACCCGGCTGATTTTTATTTTTATTTTTTGTATTTTTAGTAGAGACGGGGTTTCACCATGTTGGCCAGGATGGTCTTGATCTCCTGACCTCATGACCTGATGATCTGCCTGCATCAGCTTCGCCAAGTGCTGGGATTACAGGGGTGAGCCACTGCACCCGGCTTTTTTTTTTTTTTTTTTTTTTTTTAAAGAGTCTTGGCCGGGCGCGGTGGCTCACGCCTGTAATCCCAGCACTTTGGGAGGCCGAGATGGGTGGATCATCTGAGGTTAGGAGTTCAAGACCAGCCTGGCCAACATGGTGAAACCCCATCTCTATTTTATTAAAAAAAAAAAAAAAAAAAAAAGTCTTGCTTTGTCTCCCAGGCTGGTGTGCAGTGGCACCATCTCGGCTCACTGTAAGCTTTGTCTCCCGGGTTCAAGTGATTCTGAGTAGCTGGAATTACAGGCACGTGCCACCACGCCAGGCTGATTTTTGTATTTTTAGTAGAGATAGGGTTTCCCCATGTTGGTCAGGCTGATCTCGAACTTCTGACCTCGTTATCCGCCCGCATCGGCCTCCCAAAGTGCTGGGATTACAGGCGTGAGCCACCGCGCCCGGCCCATTTTGTATTTCTTAAAGAGGGCCTCCCACAAAATTGTATGCACTTTAGGTGGGATGAACAACTGTCCCTATTTTAGCATTTAAGTCCCTTATCCTAGGAGACTCCTCAGTCCCCGGCAAACCCGGGGCAACTGCCCACCCTAATTTCAGGCTTGACAAACATTTGGCCCACCACGGGATGGGGGTGAGGGAGAAAGGGAATCCTTTTCTGCCTCACTTCCTGGAAATGTGTAGGGGCGTGAGGCTTGGGGCGAGGGGGCCCGCTCCTCCAGCTCCAGTCGTGGAGTTGTGGCGCTTCTGTTTGTTTCCTTGGCAACAGAGAAAGGAAACCCCCATTTAGGAGGCCAGGGAGGCCCCAGCAACCACACACACACAGAGACACATAGACTCACACGCAGCCGCCCACACGCAGCCATCTGCGTCAGCACCGGCCGTCAGGCGCTCGCTGCCCGCCTGCGGGGTGTGGCGTGGGGAGAATAGCCCCGCCCGAGTCCAATCCGTCTACCCGCCCCTACAGATTTGCCTCAGACGCCACCGGCCCATATGGCCCCACCCACGCCTCTGGGGCCCCGCCCTTTCCCACCCCTAACACCTCCCCCAGGTGGTGAGGTGCCAAAGCTGGGGGATGGACAGGAGAGAGGAAGGAGATGTCACTGCTGAATTTCCTTCTGCCCGCTGCCTATTTGACTGGCAGTAGTCTGGTGTGTATTGTGACAGTTCAGGGAGCCTGAGACTCACTGGTGGGGTGGAGATTTGGACCCGGTTGGGTGGGGGAGGTGGTTTGGAATGTCGACAATGGAGCTCCTGGGCAGACTGCAGGATTTTGCTGTGGGATTGGGTTCCTTGGGATCTGGGCGGAAGAGGAAGGGAGTGTATTTAACCTGGAGGCAGAAACCTCGGGTTTGGGCCTGCTTGTGTCACTTCTCAGCTGTGTGCATAATCAGTTGGAGACAATCAGCCTGCCCCAGCCTGGGTCCCCTCAGCTGTAATATGTAGATGATGGCACTTGCCTGTGTACCTCAAAGAGATTGGAGAAGGTTAAGGTAGTAATCTTGATTGTGAAAGGCTTGTCAGCTGGGGAGCCAGGCACTACTCATTATCCAGCCTTCCCTCCAGCCAGGCTAGCGCAGGGAGCCTGCAGCCATTTCCCCACATTGTAGGAACACATGCCAGTCCCTAAGTAGACCAGCTCCCTGACATCTGTCCAGTGTGGCTGCCCCGTCTCCCATGGCAGCATGACACGGAGCTGGAGTGCTGTCTTGGCGGTTTTGGCTCTGCCTGGCTGTGTGACTTTGGGCAAATCTTTCCTCTTCTGGCCTCCGAAGTCCGCTTACAAAGAGAGGGGCTTATTCCTCAGAGCCCGAGGGCCTCATGGAATCGGGCTTGGGGGATCACCAGGCAGGGCCCTCAAGCCTGCTAAGCAGAGAAGCTCTGCCTCTGTCAGTTAGTAGGTTGTGCTTTTTGGGTGAGATTTCATTTGAGCCAGGGGGTTCTCTGACTTTACAAATAGCTGTCATTCACTTCCCCCTTCTAAAGGCCCACTCCCCCACCCCGCATCACCTGTGAGCCTGCCTCATTCCTCCTTGCTGAGCCTGAGTGAGAAGTCTACTCAGCTGTGCTATCTCAGGTCAATTACTCAACCTCGTGGAGGTTAGGTTGTTTTCTTTTTTTTCTTATGAGACGGAGTCTCTATCACCCAGGCTGGAGTGCAGTGATGTGATCTCCTGCCTCAGCCTCCCGAGTAGCTGGGATTACAGACACGTGCCACCATGCCCAGGTAATTCTTTGTATTTTTGGTAGAGATGGAGTTTTACCATGCTGGCCAGGCTGGTCTTAAACTCCTGACCTCAAGTGATCCACCCACCTTGGCCTCCCAAAATGCTGAGATTACAGGTGTGAGCCACTGCGCCCAGCCAGAGTTTGGGTTCTTGACACATAAAATGCAGATAATAATACCTACCTCATAAGACTGAGGTGAAGATTAAATGGGATCACCTCCACATAGTCCCTAGCCTGGTGCCTGGCACATGGCAGCCACTTAAAGGGCAGAGTCTTCCACAGTCAAGGATATAACTATCACCTGCACATGAGTGACTCAGCACTTCAATCGTTGTTTAGTACCCTGTGATCAAAGGATGAATAAAATACCCTCCCTCAAGAACTCACTATAAAGAGATTCCCAAACCATGTCCTAGAATCTCCAAGTCACCTTCACCTCCTCAGACCCTTCTCCAAAGAGTTGTCTCTCTCTGACTCCTACCTGTCCAGGATTCTAGCCACCTGATGGTAAGATCTTGGCTTCCCTATTCAGGCAAATTCGTATTAAAATTCCAGTTCTGGCTGGGCGTGATGGCTCATGCCTGTAATCCCAGCACTTTGGGAGGCTGAGGCGAGCAGAACATCTGAGGTCAGGAGTTCAAGACCAGCCTAGCCAACATGGTGAAACCCCGTCTCTACTAAAAATACAAAAAAATTATCTGCGCGTAGTGGTGCACGCCTGTAGTCCCAGCTACTCAGGAGGCTGAGGCAGGAGAATTGCTTGAACCCAGGAGCCAGAGGTTGCAGTGAGCTGAGATTGTGCCATTGCACTCCAGCCTGGGTGACAAGAACAAAACTGTCTCCAACAACAACAACAACAACAAAAATCCAGTTCTGTTACTAACCATATGACCTTAGACAAGTGATTCTCAATGGGGGGTAATTTTGCCCCCCCAGAGGATGTTAGGCAATGCCTGAAGATATTTTTCATTGTCATAACTGGGGGATGGAGGTGCTGCCGGCATCTAGTCGGGAGAGGCTAGGAATGTTGCAAGCTGTCTCAGAGTACAGAGAGCCTTCCCGACAACAAATAATTATCTCGCCCAAAATTCAGTAGTGCCAAAGTTGAGAAACCTGGCCTTAAATGAATAATTTAAACTTTCTGGGCTTCAGTTTCCTCATCTATAAAATAGGGCTAATAATAATATCTACCTTGTAGAGCTATTGTGTAGGTTCAACCAAATAATGCAAGCACCTAGTGCCTAATAATAAAGGTGGTCCATGAATACTCCCTACACTGTTCGTTCTTAGCACACTTCTGAAATCCTTCCTGGCTCTATCACTCTGCTGAGCCCATCCAACTCTAGTTTGGCTTATTTCTTGCCAAGGCCAGTGCTTCTGACTCTTTCTTTGCTGGTCTTGATACTTTCCTTCTCTCCTTGACCTCAAGCCCTATCACGCAGCTAGAAGCCTCTCCATCAGGCCCCATCCCAGCACCAGGCCCCTGCCTCCACCTCCACTCCTCCCCTCCTGTCTCTCTTCCCACCTTTCCAGTCTTACCTCTAGTGACTCTCCATGCCCCAAGGCAGGTCAGAGCACACTCAGCTCTTTCCCACTTCAGCACCTCTGCACACACTTCCTCCAGCCACAGTGGTAGAAGACAGAGAAGCATGTCCAGGATTTGGACCAGACCACCTGGTCCCAGTTCTGCCCTGGGTCTTGTTACAGCCTAGTTTTAGGAAAGTCCGCCTCACCTGCAAAGCAGGGGAATAATTTCCAGCCCATGAGGTTGTTCTGTGGACCCAGTTGAGAATGTATGAAAACATGCAACAACTATAAACATTGTTAAAATGTAAGTTATTCACTGTGTGAGCACTATTTTGCTAAATGCGTGTGTGTGTATATGTATATATATAATGTATACACATATATTTAATTTTTTTTTGGATATAGTGTCTCACTCTTGCTCACACTGGAGTGTAGTGGTACAATCACAGCTTGCTGCAGCCTCAACCTCCCCAGCTCAGGTGATCTTCCCATCTTAGCCTCCCAGGTAGCTGGGATTACACACCCACCTAATTTTTTTTTTTTAAGAGTTGGGGTTTCGCTGTGTTGCCCAGGCTGGTCTTGAACTCCTGGGCTCAAGCACTCTGCTTGTCTTGGCCTCCCAAAGCATTGGGATTAAAGGCGTGAGCCACCATGCTCAGCCTCTGCTTTATATTTTTATTTCCATAGCTCCTACCATGTTCTGACAAACTATAAATTTGTCTTTGGTTTGTTGACTGTCTTTCTCCACTAGAATGTCAGCTCCATAAGGGTAGGGATTTTTGTCTGTTTTATTCACTGCTGTATCCCTGGTGTCTAGAATAGGTCCTGGTATATAGCAGATGTTCAGTAGATGCTTGTTGAATGAGTGAATTCTCTCTATATAAGGCAATTCTATAAAGCCCCTAAATCTACCTTCTCCAAGAAGCCCTCTGTCAAAATGTATTGTACCTTATTTAATTACTGCACATTCCCATTTTACAGATGATGAAACTAAAGCTGAAATAAGTGCAATAACTTGTCCAGAATCACTGACCTGAAAAGTGGCAGGGCCCGGATACTTTTGTTTATCCAAGAACACTGAGAGGACTGGGCGTGGTGGCTTGCATCTGTGATCCCAGCACTTCAGAAGGCTGAGATGGAGGATCACGTGACCCAGGAGTTCAAGACCAACCTGGGCAACATAGTGAGATCACATCTCAAAAAAATAAAGAGGCTGGGCGTGGTGGCTCATGCCTGTGATCCCAACACTTGGAGAGGCCAAGGCAGGTGGATCACCTGAGGTCAGGAGTTTGAGACCTGCCTGGCCAACATGGCGAAACCCTATTTCCACTAAAAACATAAAAATTAGCCAGCCATGGTGGCAGGCACCTGTAATCCCAGCAACCCAGGAGGCTGAGGCAGGAAAATCGCTTGAACTTGGGAGGCAGAGGTTGCAGTGAGCTGAGATTGCACCACTGCACCCCAGCCTGGGTGACAGAGCAAGTCTCAAGAACAAAGAACAAAAGACACCGAGTGCCTCCTGTATGCCAGGCATTGGTCCAGGTGTTAGGGAGACAGATGACCAAGACTTGGTCCTTTCTGTCCCTCACAGCACTTTTAGGAATGGGGGTCACAGAGGGAAGATCAGGATGCTATAAGAAACAGAGGAGCCCCCCCCCCCCCCCCGCCACTCCCACCAAGGTCATTGGTCTTCAAGATAAAGTGGCCAGGCCGGGTGAGGTGACTCACACCTATAATCCCAGCACTTTGGGAGGCTAAGGCGGGTGGATCACTTGAGGTCAGGAGTTCAAGACCAGCCTAGCCAACATGGTGAAACCCTGTTTCTACTAAAAATGTCAAAATTAGCTTGGGTGTGGTGATGCTCGCCTGTAATCCCAGCTTCCCGAATAGCTGAGGCAGGAGAATCGCTTGAACCTGGGAGATGGAGATTGCAGTGAGCCATTGCCTTCCAGCCTGGGCGACAAGATCAAAACTCCTTCTCAAAAAAAAAAAAAAAAAGAAAAGATAAAGTGTCCAAACCATCCCTTGGACCCAACCACTATATTCTGATTTCACTCGTGAATGTGCCAGCTCCCAGACTTCTGGGATCCCTTTGGAATTCATCTAATTCAGAGTCCTGTGCTGCTCTTTAATCATTTGTGCTTGTTGGTTTTGCTTCTCCCTTTGTCTTCCCCACTAACGGGAGGCTCCCTTGAGAGCAAGCATAGTATTACCCTGTGGCAGAGTGTGCAGAACTCCTGCACACCCAGGAGCTCAGTCCCTCTCTTTGGTAGCCACTCTGCCCATGTTACAGGTAAGAAGACTGAGGTGCAGAGAATTCAGTACTAGATCTAGCATCACCCAGCAATTAGAGGTAGGGTTAAAACCTGGTCACCCCCTAGTCACCACTCCCATTACCTCTCACCTCCAGCAGACTCAGCTCCTCTGGACCTGGCTGCTGCTTCTGGGTTGGCGATTTTTGCCCTGGCATAGGAAGAGCAGACTTATGACATCCGGGGTGCAGAGTTACGATTGAATATTCATGATAGAGGTCCACTTTGAAGTTCAGATTTAGGATTTAGGCCATTTTGATGGTGGTGGCGGGGGAAGCTTTGGAAAGAGCTTAGAGTGAAATTTGGAGTGAAAGCCCTCCTTCTTCCTCCTGCACCTTTTCCACAAGATGGGGAGGTCTGGCCAGACATGGTGGCTTACACCTGTAATCCCAGCGCTTTGGGAGGCTGAGGTGAGGATCGCTGGAGGCCAGGAGTTATAGACCAGATTGGGCACACAGCAAGACCCCGTCTCTATCATGATGGCCTATATTCTCAGCTACTCAGGAGGCTGAGATAGAAGAATCACTTGACCAGGAATTCAAGGTTGCAGTGAGCTGTGATAGTGCCACTGCACTCCAGCCTGGGGCGACTGAGCAAGATCCTCAAAAACAGACTGGGAGGTCTAGGACAGGAAGGGTTAAGTGTGGTTTTGCTTTCCTGGGGCTGGAGGGGAAGCCAGGGAGAAGCGGGGACTGAGTGCCAGGGGAGGGGCTGAGGCAGCGGGAACAGCATGAGCCCTTCCCTCACGTTTCACTGGCTTACCCCCTCCTGCCTCTGCTTCTGGTTTGGAGAAGCACAAGCCTTTATTGTCTGCGAAGCTGAGGGTGGGTGCCACGCCCTGGGGGAGAGAAGCCATATTCTGGGCCCCCTCCCCCCCGGGTGTATCCCTAGTGCTCACCACACTGCCCAGGCACCCTCACTGAGATGAGAACCTTCCTTGTTCTCCCCCCTCTAATAACCAAAGTTTCCTGCCTTAATCCCATGCCAGTCCCTCATCCACCCCAAGGCCAGGCTTCAGAACCAGAACTGAGGGCCTGTCCAGCCCTGCTTTCCTTGTGTTTGAAAGAAGCCCTGATATTCTGGAGCTGTATGAGGTAGCAACATAATTTGATTTCCCTGGTTGCTCACTGGAGGATAAGCTGTGGGAGGCAGTTGGGCAGGGAATGCAGGTGGCTGGGGCCCAGACCTCAGCGCTGTCACCTCTTAGAGAGGATGAGATGGACCAGGTGCGGTGGCTCACACCTGTATAATTCCAGAACTTTGGGAGCCGAGGCGGGCAGATCACCTAAGGTCAGGAGTTTGAGACCAGCCTGGCCAACATGATGAAACATTTAGTAGATGTTTCTACTAAAAATACAAAAAAAAAAAAAAAAAAAAAAAAATTAGCCGGTTGTGGTGGCAGATGCCTGTAATCCCAGCCACTCAGGAGGCTGAGGCAAGAGAATCACTTGAACCCGAGAGATGGAGGTTGCAGTGAGCCAAGATCTCACCATTGCACTCTAGCCTGGGTGACAGAGCAAGACTTTGTCTCAAAAAGAAAAAGGATGAGGTGGGTGGTGGGACCAGGATGGGGGCCAAGATGAGGCCGGGATAGTGGAAGGCTGATCAAAGGGGTCCTTGGTGAGGCCTGAGGATGGAGGCTCCAGAGCCTGAGGTAGAGAAGGCTGGGGACCTGGGTGATCCCGTTTTGTGAAGAGAGCCCTGGCCCCTCCCCAGAGCCAGCTGCAAAATGGACCTGGCCAGAGAGGAAACTAGAGATGAGTGTGGTGCTGGCCTTTGCAGCCAGCAAGGCTGTGGGGTCTTTGCTGTCTCCTGCCCCCCCACTACCTTCTTCCCCCTACTACCTTCTTTCTGGCTGAAACCAGGATAGAGACCCAACATTCACTGTCCAGCCCCTAGCCCTGCTCCCCGTTTCAGGCCCCTCTGGGAACCACAGAAATCTGGGACCTGATGTCCTGGCAACATAATGAATACATGAACAGCTCTGGTATCTGTTTTAAATTAGCCATTAAAATAAGTACAGTTCTGGGGAAAAAAATAGTTGACTGGGTGGGGTAAGCAGTAGAAAGGGACTGAAGGAGGAAGGAACCCAGGCAGTCTCCTTTTCCAACTGCTTGGGTCCAAAGGAAGGGGACAGGAGATGGGAGGGGGCAGAGCCTGACTCCTATTCTTGGCCTTCTTTAGGGGACTGCAGCTTGTTGCTCGGGTCTAAAACGAATGCTTGGTTTTGAAGGGAGATAGATTGGGGCAAAAGATAGGAAAAAAGGGACCCCAAGCTCCTTGATCCCTGCCCCCAAATTGGGGGCTTAAAGGAACTCAGGTTCCAGAACTTTGCTCGCCCCAGGGTCCCCAGGCATTCCTTCTCCACCCCCACTCCTGGCACACTGAGACGCAGCTCTGAATGGGCTGCCCACGTGTGGAGGGGGAAAGGGGTGACTCACTATTACTACTGGGAGGACAGGGGGAGCCAGTGGTGGAAGAAGGGTGAGTCACACTGATGGGCACCAGCCTCAACCCTCCCCCCCACTTTCCTGGCTCCCTGCCCCCGCCTGCCTGACCCTCTCCCGTGCTTTGCACCCAGTTCCCTCTCTCCCCACCCTTTGCCCACCCACTTTCCCTCCTTGGCTCTGCCCTCTAGCCAGAAGGTCTGAGGCAGTGGGGGGCAAACTTGGAGCCCGAGGTGCTGAGCGGGCAGAAGCCGAGAGAGGGGAAGCGTAAGCCTCCCGCAGTTGGGAGTGCGCTGGAGAGGGTGGGGCCCGACTTCGCCACAGCCCAGCGGTCCTTGCCCCGCCTCAGCACACCCGCGCTCCCACCCCCGTGGATCTGGGACTGCCCCTTTAAGAGCAGGCCCCTCCTCCCTTCAGAGGAGGACCTATTAGAGCCTTTGCCCCGGCGCCGGTGACTCAGTGTTCGCGGGAGCGCCGCACCTACCCCAGCCAACCCAGATCCCGAGGTCCGACAGCGCCCGGCCGGATCCCCCTACGCCTGCCAGGAGCAAGCCGAGAGCCAGCCAGCCGGCCGGCGCACTCTGACCCCGAGCAGTCTCTGTCCTTCGGCCCGAGCCCCGCGCCCTTCCCGGGACCCCTGCCCAGCGGGCAGCGCTGCCACCCTGCCGGCCATGGAGACCCCGTCCCAGCGGCGCGCCACCCGCAGCGGGGCGCAGGCCAGCTCCACTCCGCTGTCGCCCACCCGCATCACCCGGCTGCAGGAGAAGGAGGACCTGCAGGAGCTCAATGATCGCTTGGCGGTCTACATCGACCGTGTGCGCTCGCTGGAGACGGAGAACGCGGGGCTGCGCCTTCGCATCACCGAGTCTGAAGAGGTGGTCAGCCGCGAGGTGTCCGGCATCAAGGCCGCCTACGAGGCCGAGCTCGGAGATGCCCGCAAGACCCTCGACTCAGTGGCCAAGGAGCGCGCCCGGCTGCAGCTGGAGCTGAGCAAAGTGCGTGAGGAGTTTAAGGAGCTGAAAGCACGGTGAGTTCGCCCAGGTGGCTGCGTGCCCGGCAGGGAGTGGAAAGGGCGGCGGGCCGGCGCCCCTGGCCGGCTGCAGGAAGGGAGTGAGAGGGCCTGGAGGCCGATAACTTTGCCTGGAGAGTCTCCTCCCTCCCCCGGAACTGACCCCAACGGGTGACTACCAGTGCCTAGGGAATTGTCAAGACAGGACAGAGAGGGGAGAGGTCTCTGGGAGAGGGGCGGGGGATATAAGGAATAGTGGGACAGAGAGGGAGAGGTCTCTGGGGAGAGGGTGGGGGATATAAGGAATTCACAGTGGGATTTGCCAGCTATTCCGAGCCTAGGGGAGGGGCTTGAGCAAAACAGAACTATCCCTGTAGCTCGAAGAACTTTGGGCACCCAGGACACATTGGAGTGGCAGAAAGGGTCCTGTTAGAACTTTGTTGGTGGGCTTGGCACTCTGCCAGCTTTACGCAAGCTGCCTCTGAACACATGATGCCCACTAAGACATAACTCCCAAGCTGGCATCTGTTCAGCGTGTTGGAGAGAGGTCAGGAAGGCGGGGCAGTCCCCCTTTTCCCCTCCACGGGCTTGGCGCTGGCCCCCTCGGCATGACCTTGCCCTGGGTTCTAAGGGTTGGGAAGCTCTCCCTCACTCTGCGTGTCTGGGACCTTCCTTGGGCTCTGACAGGCCCACCAAAACAGCTCAGGGAGACGGGAGATCGGCTCCCCGCAGCTCCCACAGCCCTTGGCCTGCTTGGCCCAGGAATGCAAGGGAGGGAGGGAGACAGAGGGCAGAGGCTCCCTGCTCAGGAAGTTGTGCTATGCCCAGGTCTGGCAGCACTCCTCCCTTGGCCCTCTGCCCAGTGTCTTCGAGGGTTGGGGGCACTGTCCTTTCCTCCTTGGGGTGAGCCACTCTCATTTTCCCAGCCAGGCCAAGCAGTCTTTGCTGTGGCCCATCCTCTCAGCTGCTGACGTTTTGATCTTTGCCTTATTAAAGTGCTGGAATACAATGACATTTTTGAAATCCAGCCGTTGGAAGCTTCAGGCTACTCCCACTTCACCCACTCCTGCCCCACCCTACCCCCACCCTACTCAACTCCACCTTCTTTTCTAAAAAAGCCTTTAGGAGCTTGGAAGTACAGGCCCTCCTCTTCCAGCCCCCTACAAAATTTGGTTCCCCTCTCCTTGCTCTCCCTTTCTCTATTCCGACCCAGGCCAAGAGCGCCAGGGGTGCTCGCAGATCCGTAAAGCGCTGTTGGCTCTGACTCTTCTTCTCTCCCTTTATATCATCTACTCCAAACTTCTGCTCTTGTCAGAAGGCCTCTACGCATTCTGCGGGTCGTTCTACCCTTCGCTAGGTGTGGTGGGTGTGGCAGACCCATCGCCCTTCTTTCTGAAGAATCCATGGAAGTTGTGTGTAGGAAGACAGCTCAACTTTTATTTTGCTTTTTGGATTTTTTTTTTTTTTTGAGACGGAGTCTCGCTTTGTTACCCAGGCTGGAGTGCAGTGGTGTGATCTTGGCTCACTACAACCTCTACCTCCTGAGTTCAAGCAATGCTCCTGCCTCAGCCTCCCAAGTAGCTGGGATTACAGGCACCTGCCACCACACCCAGCTAATTTTTGTATTTTTAGCAGAGATGGGGTTTCACCATGTTGGCCAGGTGGGTCTCGAACTCCTGACCTCAAGTGATCTGCCCACCTCAGCCTCCCAAAGTGCTGGGATTACAGGCATGAGCCACTGTGCCTGGCTTCTTTTTTTTTTCTTTAGACAGGGTCTCACTCTGTTACCCAGGCTGGAGTGCAGCGGCAAGGGCGTGGCTCACTGCAGCCTCCACCTCCCTGGCTCAAGCCATCCTTCCACCTCAGCCTCCTGAGTAGCTGGGCAGGCACCACTACCCACAGCTAATGTTTTTGTAGTCTTTTGTAGAGATGGGGTTTTGCCATGTTGCCCATGCTGATCTTGAACTCCTGGGTTCAAGCAATGCTCCCGCCTCAGCCTCCCGAAGTGCTGGGATTACAGGACTTGAGCCACTGTCCCTCACACTGTATTTCTGCTGAAAGAGACCACACCTGTCCTTTTCTTTATTTTTATTGTATTTTTCAGAGCCCTGTTGCTCAGGCTAGAGTGCAATGGTGCAATTGTAACTTGCTGCAGCCTGGAACTCCTCCTGGGCTCAAGCGATCCTCCTGGCTCAGTTTCCCCAGTAGCTGAGACTAAGGGCAGGCACCGCCACGCTCAGCTAATTTTTTTCTTTTCTTCGTTTTGTTTGTAAAGATGGAAACTTGCTATGTTGCTCAGCTGGCCTCGAAGTTCTAGCCTCAAGCAATCCTCCTGCCTCGGCCTCCCAAAGCACTGGGATTACAGGCATGAGCCACCAGGCCTGGCCCCAGACCTGCCTTTTTTCTATTAGTGATATGAGCAATTTAGTTAGCAAGACAGACCGGAAGCAAGGAAGGGGTGCCCCAGATAACTAGTTGCATTCTAAACTAGTCCACTCAACTACCAAAGCCCTGTGAAGGACATTTTTAGCAGTTTTTTTGGTGAAAACTTTGATCGGGAAACAGGTTGAGTGGATTCTATAGTCTCTTGCTTACCCAGCCATGCCAGTTTGTCTCCTCTGCCTCCTAGTGCAGCTGTCCAGGCCTGGGACACCAGGCGGGTATGTGCGCACGTGGGGCAGGGCGGGGGTGGTGTGTGTACTTGTTATATTTAGCCACCTGCTTCTGTTCTCCCCCACTGATCCTGGCTGGGAAGGCTGGGCTTCCGGAAAGAGAGGTGGATTTGCACACCTGGATCCTGTGCTGTTGGAAAGTGGGGTGAAGACAAAGCGGACTCAGACTGGGGTGTCTGTCCTCTTCTATGTCCACAGCAGGAGGAGCCAGGACTGGTCACTCCCTGTTGGGTCTGCTGTGCTCAGGGTGAGGTAGAGAAATGGGTAAAGAATTTGGGAGAGGAAAAAAGGCATTTCCCAACCCCTCCCACCAAAGTCTAGAGAGAAGGTGTTGTCTGGTTTAATGTTTAATTAGAGCTCAGAGTTCAGGGCCAGATTTGGAGTTCGGATGGAGAGTTGTCTGTAAGACTTTTTTATTTTTGACCCAGCCTGGGTACCTCAACCACACTCAGGAGTTTGGAGCTCCCTCTGTTGGGCTGGATTATAGGCTCCAGAAGAAACCCCTTTCCCCAATACTCTCTCTCTTCATTTTTTGAGACAGGGTCTCATTCTGTTGCCTAGGCTCGAATGCAGTGGCGTGACCACAACTCACTGCAACCTCAACCTCCCAGGCTCCAACCCCAGCCTCCTGAGTAGCTAGGATTACAGGTGTGTGCTACTATGCCCAGTTAATTTTTTGTTTGTGTGTTTGTTTTTTAAAGACAGGGTTTCATCATGTTGGTCAGGCTGGTCTTGAACTCCCGACCTCAGCTGATCCCCCCTGCCTTGGCCTCCAAAGTGCTTGGGATTACAGGCGTGAGCCAGCACGCCTGGCCACCCAGCTAACTTTTATATTTTTTTGTAGAGATGGGGTTTCACCGTGTTGCCCAGGCTGATCTCAAACTCCTGGGCTCAAGCAATCCAGTTGCCTTAGCCTCCCAAAGTGCTGGGATTACAGGCATGAGCTACCATACCCGGTCTCTCTCCTCCCCAACCCAACCCCGCATCCTCTGTCTCTTTCTAGTCTGGAGCCCAAGGGACTTGGATACCCAAGTGCAGGCAGACAGGGAAGGTTGAAAGCACCAGGAAAGCCCGTCTGGGGTCCAGGCTTGCAGCTGGGCCCCACCCCAGGCAAGACAGCTGGGTGGATGACTCAGATGCTGCCCCCCCTCCTCCCCACCCTGGTGGCTTTATAGGAGACAGCAGGAGACAGGGTGGAGACAGCAGATGTCTTAAAGGCAGGAGTGGTGGTCTGAATGTCTGCATCTTCTGTCCCCCTTCCTATTGCATCCTGGAGTCCCTTGCCTGGCTCTTTCCTTAGACCCTCTGGTGGCGTCTGGAACCATAGCTCTCTGGACAGGCAACATGCACAAGTAATTAGAATCCAGAGTTGAGTTCAGAGTTATGGGTTGGGCTGCAGGATAGTGCCAGGGTCTGTGCCTTCCCATGTGAAACTGATGGAGGAAGGCTGAGTCAGAAGTGGGGAGATCCCAGACCCACAAAGCAGAAGCGCTGCTTCCACCCCAGTGAGGCCCTGGTACTCGACAACTTCCTGGATTGCCCACTGTTGCAGCCCCAGTGCAGACAGGCGGGGAGATGCAGGCTCAGGTTCATGTAGGCTCTGAGCAACACAAGAACAGCAAAGGCCACAGACGCACAGAGGCTTGTCCCATGTCACACAGTAAGGGGGTGATAGGTCAGCACTTGAGCACAGGCCTTGTGACTTCCAGCTGGGTGCTCTTACCATTAAGCTCACTTCTCTAGCTCGGAGGACAGGTTGGAGGGAGGATGTAGAGGGTGAGGCAAGGTGAAGCCGCGTGGTTGAGGTTCACCTCTGCAGCCTGGAAATTCTACTCTGGGGCCAGTGACACCTTAGTGGTCTATGGCCATACTTGGTGGCTCATTCCTGTAATCCCAGTGCTTTGGGAAGCTAAGGCTGGAGGATCACTTGAGTCCAGGAGTTTGAGACCAGCTTGGTCAACATAGCAAGACCCCCTTCTGTACAAAAAGACAATTAGCCGGTCAATGCCTGCAGTTCCAGCTGCTTGGGAGGCTGAGGCGGGAGGATCACTTGAAGCCAGGACTTTAAGGCTGTTGTGAACTATGACTGCACTACTGCACTCCAGCCTGGGAGACAGAGAAATACCCTGCCTCTGAAAAAGAAAAAACCAAAACTCTGCTGTCCTGCAGGGCCTGTTAGCATATGATTAATAGCCTTTGCCACAGCCTATACCTGGAAAGACCCAGGACCCCTGCCAGCCCGCCTATCTGAGACGGTCAGAGCTCTGGGAGGCGGGTGATTCTTGTTTTGACACTGTCTTGAGACTTGTCGTGGAAACTGTCTACCTGGATTGAAAGGAGGCTGTGCCCTTTGGCAGACCCATTAGATTAATGGCGTTGGAGACTTTGAGGATGCATGGCCTCTGGACCTTATCTGAGGCCTCCTGGTGTTACCTCTCCAACCCTCCACCACCGAATCCACGTTCTTTTTTTTTTTTGAGACGGAGTCTCGCTCTCGGCCAGGCTAGAGTGCAGTAGCACGATCTTGGCTTATGGCAACCTCTACCTCCCAGGCTCAAATGATCCTCCCACCTCCGCCTCCCAAGTAGCTGGGACTACAGGCACGTGCCACACGCCCAGCTAATTTTTCTATTTTTAGTAGAGACAGGATTTCACCATGTTACCCAGGCTGGTCTTGAACTCCTGGGCTTAAGCAATCCACCCGCCTTGACCTCCCAAAGTGCTGTGATTACAGAGAGCCACCTTGCCTGGCCCAATATACATTCTGATTCAAAGGGAAAAGAAGAACGGTGCAGCTAAACCTGGGGGGGTGAGAAGTACTTAAAGAGCCCAAGAGGTGGCTCATGCCTGTAATCCTAGCACTTTGGGAGGCTGAGGTGGGTGGATCACCTGATGTCAGGAGTTCAAGACCAGCCTGGCCATGATGGTGAAACCCCACCTTAAAAAAAAAAAAAAAGCCCAAGAGAAGCAAGAGAGAATAATTCCTCACTAGGACCTCCTATTACCGTCCCACTATTGGTGCCCTTGCTTGGCACTTCCCCTGGCCTCCAGGATTCTTAGACTTACCCTTGCGTGAATGTGCCCATTGCCCCCACTCCTGGTCCCACCCCGCCAGTGATTCAGTAGCTTAGTGTCTGTGCTGAAGCCTGGGACAGCTGGGCAGACAACTGGTCAGAGATCCCTTCACCTACCAACTGTGCTTTCTGCTCTTCTCCCCCTCACCTCCCTCCTCCCCAGTTCCACGCCACCTCTAGCAGCTGCAGCAGCCAAGACCAAGTCTTCAGAGGCCCAGACACGAGGGCACGGTTCATTCCATTCTTACCTCTTTGGGCTCCTAGTGTACTGAATACAGGCCAAGCTCTCATATTCTTGGAGATCTCTGGAAGATTGCAGGGTCTCTTATCCCTCAATAAGGGGCAAGGGAAGCCGGTGCAGTGGCTCACACCTGTAATCCCAGCACTTTGGAAGGCCAAGGCAGATATATCACTTTAGGTCAGGAGTTCGAGACCAGCCTGGCCAACATGGTGAAACCCTGTCTGTACTAAAAATACAAAAATTAGCCGGGTACGGTGGTGGGCACCTGTAATCCCAGCTACTTGGCAGACTAAGGCAGGAGAATTCCTTGAACCAGGGAGGCAGATGTTGCAGTGAGCCAAGATTGCGCCACTGCATTCCAGCCAGGGCAACAGAACGAGACTCCATCTCAAAAAATAATAATAAATAAACAAGGAGCAAGGTGGCCCACCAACAAAATGACAGGCAGTGTGATATAGTGGACACCCTGGCCCTCGGTGCCCTTAGTTCTGGGTGTGGCCCTTTCACTAAATTGCTGTGTGACCTTGAGAAATCACTTCGCCTCTCTGGCTTTCCTTAGCTATAAAAGAAAGGGATTGGAGCAGAAAGTCTCCAGAGAACTTTTAGGTTCCAAAGTAGTACAGTGACCCATAAAGTGAGAAACAGTCCTCTAAAATACCAAGCTATTAATAGTAAAATCAAATATAAATAATATGAATATAGTTAATAGCCAATGCGGTTCTCAATAGAAATGTTTCCCACAAGTGGCCGGGCACTGTGGCTCATGCCTGTAATCCCAGCACTCTGGGGGGCCGAGGCAGGTGGATTACTTGAGGTCAGGAGTTCCAGACCAGCCTGACCAACACGGAGAAACCCCGTCTCTACTAAAAATACAAAATTAAGGCCGGGCACAGTGGCTTATACTTATAATCCCAGCACTTTGGGAGGCTGAGGCAGGCAGATAACCTGAGGTCAAGAGATCAAGACCATCCTGGCCAGCATGGTGAAACCCTGTCTCTACTAAAAATATAAAAATTAGCTGGACATGGTAGTGGGCACCTGTAGTCCCAGCTGCTCTGGAGGCTGAGGCAGGAGAATCACTTGAACCCAGGAGGCGGAGGTTGCAGTGAGCGGAGATCACGCCACTTCACTCCAGCCTGATGACAGAGTAAGACTCCGTCTCAAAAAAAAAAAAAAAAAAAAAAGAAGCCGGGCGTAGTGGCACATGCCTGTCAGGAGGCTGAGGCAGGAGAGTCGACTGAACCCGGGAGGCAGGGGTTGCAGTGAGCCGAAATTGTGCCATTGCATTCCAGCTTGGGCAGCAAGAGGGAAACTCTCTTAAAAAATAGAAAAAAGAAGAAAAGTAAAAACGTTTCCCACAAGCTGCAGAATTAAAAATACTACCACCTCTCTCTATTTTCCCATGAAAGTTTGTTAGAAATGGTTAAATTATGACATTACCCTCTTGGCGTATGCTTTGTTTTCATTGCTACTAGGAAAGGACAACCCGTTTCAATGCCTCTCCCTCCTGGACGGTGGGAAAGGGCTGTGTCATATAGCAGGAAAGGGAGACTCGGCACAGGAATGACTCCTATTGACCGGTGTTGGGGGCTAGGGTGACGGCCTAGGAGAGGCAGTACTGTTACCTTAGAGCTGGCCAGGATGGGTCAGCAGTGCCTGGGACCCGGGGGGAGGGGCACGGTGACCTTGGGCTGCCCACCTTCTACCCTTCCGGCACCCATACTGGCTCCCCCAACCTGTGGCTGGGCTGGAAGGAGGTCTTGGCCCCTACCAATACCTTAAGGAAGGGGATAGGGTTTGGGAAGTGGAGTCCTCCCTTCACCCCTGCCTCCCCACTAGTTGTGAGAGAGGAAGCCGGAATCCCGCCTGCCGAAGCCAGGAATAATTCTGGCTGGGATCCCAGGCCCGGCAGGGGCGCTGAGTCACAGTAGAGGGCAGAGTGGAGAGTGGACAGGAGACCCTAGGCTTGTCCAGTCAGGGAAGCAGAGGCCGAGGGCTGGCCTTTTCTTGAGAACTACATTTAAGTTGCTGCAAGAAGGACAGCGGTCTGGATTTGATGGGGACAAATGGAAGGGAGATAGGACACATGAGTCCCTTTAGGGCTGGCTCAGGGGGAGCAAGACTTCATTTTAAAGGGTCTAGGTTCTGGGAGTTGAGAGGAGGCTATCTGGGGTCACTAAGGCTCCCCCTTCTTCCCAAAGCTCTAACGCGGCCACCTTCTGCCGGCTGGGAGAGAGCTGTGTCTTCTGAGACTAGAGCTGGAATGCAGTGAGACCAGACAGCCTAGGTCCTCCCCCCACTTCTCCTGACCTTGAGGTGTGGCTCCCACTCTCTCCCAGTGTCCTCAGGGTTAATAACTATGTGCCACCACATGGAGAGTTAAGGAGCTGCTGAATTGGCTCTTGTGAAGGGAATCCCCTAAATATCCCTCCTTTTGGTCACTGGCCTCCTCCCTTCCCCTTTAGGATATTCTGCTGTCTTCTTAGGCCATCCCTCCTTCCTCCACGCCTCTGCTTCTTCTGCTCTGTCCCCAGGCCCCACCCCTGCATTTTTGTGACAACACAGGAATGACTTCTGGAGAGAGAGCCCAGGAAGAAGGAGAGTGGAGCTTGGCAGGAGACCTTGCCGGGGGCAGCTGGTGAGGAAGCCAGCCACCCATTGTCCAGGACCCCAGTGCCCTGGCCTCTGGCCCCAGGCTTCTCCTGCCTCCGTACAATGCCACGTTGATACGCCCAGCAGCTGTGACTCAGGCCTGGCCACCTGCCAGGCACAGCGCTTCTGCCGGAGTTGCGTCTGAACATGTCAGCAGGCCTCCTATCCCTCTCTCAGCATCAGTTCTCCCCCACTTCAGCCCCTCCCTCTGCCTGGAATTAAGACCTGGCTTTGTCTTAGGGGAGGACAGCTGGGAGCCTGGTGGCTCTGGAAGGGGATCTAAGGGGCCTCAGGCCCTGGGCATATTTGGCGGGTGTCACGCCCAAGGGAAGCGTGTGGAAGCAGAGCCATGCCTGCCATGGGGCACGTGGCATCATGAGGAGGTCAGGGTGTTCCATCCTGGGACACCTACTGTGGGCTTTTGAGGTGTACAGTATTCAGAACTTCACAGGTTGGGGTTTGGGGAAGGCTCAAGAGGCTTC
Source organism: Ateles fusciceps (assembly GCA_036589455.1). Lineage (NCBI taxonomy): Eukaryota > Metazoa > Chordata > Mammalia > Primates > Atelidae > Ateles > Ateles fusciceps. The sequence continues at coordinate 129,685 of JAZHEH010003362.1, forward strand.
TAAGTCGCTGAAACAGCCCCCCATCAGTTCCTCTCTTTAAGGTCTCCTTTCCAGAGAGGGATAGTGCCTCAAATGCCAGGGAGGGGGAAGTCCCCACATCCTACCCTTACCTGAGAGTGGCCGCAGACCCACAGACTAGCCAAGAAACCAAGCCGTGGTTACTCTGGGGAGTGGGTGGGAGCTATCAAACCTCATGGCTGGCCGCACACAAAGGTGTGGGTATGTTTGAGGGTGGGTGGGAGTGGCAGTTTCAGTAGGCCTCCGTGTCACTCTCTGCCTGGGGTATCTCCCAGCAAGCAAGACAGAGGCAGACACACTTCCCAGGCTGTCTCGCTGGGTCTCTCTGTGTTACTCTCTGCAGCGTCTGTGTGCATCGTGCCATTTTCTATGTTTTGCATGAGTCTGCTGTGTGTCCTTGGGTGACCTCGGGGTAGGTTTTTCGTGCCTGAGCCTGCCCTTCTCCAGGCCTTAGTTTCCCCCCTGTAAAAGTACAGGAGTTGGTTCAGGTGAAGGTTCCTCTAGAAGTGTTGAACATGTAAACCGTCTAGTCTCAGGGTATTTGGGGGACACACAGAAAAAGCCCTGAGACCCAACAGGTAGAATACTGACTGAAATCAGCAGGGCAGAGCTGAGACAGGCTCAAGCAGGGTGAGGGGTAGGGAGGTTTTGGGTGAATGGAGGGAGGGACAGAGGGAAGGAAGATATATTGCAGTAGGAGGAGTTGCTGGAACAAAAGGAGGGGTGGTAGGAACATGCAGGCTGGCTTGGGGTGGCAGCAGGAGACGCCCCATCACGTGGCAGGAAATCAGCATGGGCAGAGGTCTAGGTGCCCAGGAGGGGCTGGGTGTGGCGATTCATGCCTGTAATGCCAGTACTTTGGGAGCCCGAGACAGGAGGATCATGTGAGGCCAGGAGTTTGAGACCAGCCTGGCCAATGTGGTGAATGTTGTCTCTACTAAAAATGCCAAAAATTAGCTGTGTGTGGTGGCACGCGCCTGTAATCCCGGCTATTTGGGAGGCTGAGGCACGAGAATTGCTTGAGCCCAAGGTGGAGGTTGCAGTGAGCCAAGATCGCACCACTGCACTCCAGCCTGGGCAACAAAGCGAGACTGTCTCAAAAATAGTACTAGGTGCCGACGCAGTGGCTCATGCCTGTAATCCCAGCACTCTGGGAGGCCGAGGAGGGTAGATCACCTGAGGTCGAGAGTTTGAGACTAGCCTGGCCAACACTGTGAAACCACATCTCTACTAAAAATAAAAAAATTAGCCAGGCGTGGTGGCGCATACCTGTAATCCCAGCTACTCGGGAGGCTGAGGCACGAAAATGATTCAAACCTGGGAGGCGGAGGTTGAGTGCGCTGAGATCGCACCACTACACTCCAGCCTGGGTGACAGAGCGAGACTCCGTCTCGAAATACTAATAATAATAAAATGAAAAAATGTTCAATTAAAATTTAAAAAATTAGATGCCACGAGGACACGAGAGCATTTGCCAACAGGGTGGACTCCATGTACCCACCAAGCCACAGGGGGCGACGTTCACTGGGAGACAGGAAATACCGAGGGGGCGCAGAGACCCTCTGCTCTTCTGTTCCCTTCCTGTGTGCTGCCTGGAGATGGGGAACTCCGAGGGCTGGTGAGCAGGGCTGCCGGGAGGGGTCTAAGGAGTCCCTGCAGGGCTAGGCCAGCTCCTCCACTCCACTTTGTCTTTCCCTCCCACTTCTTTTTATTTTATTATTTTATTTTATTTTATTTTATTTTATTCTCCTTCTGAGAGACCCACTTCTTATTTTCAGCCCCAGTGTCTGTCCCTCTTGCTTCTACCCCAGACTGGAAGAGGAAATGGAAGCCTCTCCCTCCGGGCCTAGCACGTTGCTCCCAGCAACCGGGCCCGAACAGGCCTGTGGCTGGCCGTGGCTTCCATATCTGGCATCAGAGCTGGGCTGAGCAAGGTGACTCAGCGGGCGGGTCAGCGCCTGGCCCAGTGCCCACCCAGCCCCTTTGCTGTGCTGGTGCCTTTCTTCCCCAAAACAGCCCCAAGGGCCCAGGCCTGCTGCAGCCCGGGAGCCAGGCTTCCTTGTCTCACCAGCCACAGCCCCACAGACCCCTGCCTTGGGTCATGCTTGCAAGTGCCAACTCTCATTTCCACCTCATTCTTTTCCTCTCAGCTCTCCTCCTCTCCCCCATCCCCTCTCCCCTCTTTCTGAGATGAGATTTGCCAGTGATGGGAAGAGTTAGAAACAGGATGCCCAGCCCCTCTTGCCTCACGAGGCCGCCGGGATGCAGCCACTCCTGTGCTTGGGGAACCTGGAGGATGCAAGGGAAAGGACTGGCGCTCTCCTGGCACGGCACCCGGCCTGGGGCAGGACGCAGCCGAAGCCAGGGTCTCCCCTGTGAGCACTAGAGGATTTCCCGACCCCTGCCCCGGGTATTGTGTGACTGAGCATGAGTCACCTGAGGGGCCCAGGTTCCCACCCTTCCCAGCTCCTCTGGCCTGCCCCACCCTATCCTCCCTGCCAACCCAGCATGTGCCCAGCTTTCCCGATGCCAACCCCCAGTGGACTGGGCTGCCCCACCGTCCTGGGGCTGAATGCCTGGCCAGGGTCTACTTTGGTCCCTGCTAGGTCTGAGGACCCCTCCTAGGAAGGAAATGGCACTGGGGGTGGGGGGCAGGAGGACAAGGGAGGAGGGAGGAAGATACTGGGCTCTGCTGTACCCCTAGCCATCTCTTGGGGTGTGCGTGTGGCTCCCTGGCCACAGAGCTCCCGAGATCTGAGTCATGAGCCCATGGGTGATAGTGGCTTCTTCTCCGAAGATGGGAGCTCCCCACGCCTAAGAAAACCACAAAGGTTCCTTCTTGCTTCCCTCTCTGTTCGTGGTTTCTCTCATCTTCAGGGTGTGTCTTAGTCCTTTAATCTCTCTTTGCAGTGCTAGTCAAAACCTCCACGAGGGGAAAGAGAAATAGCCCCCTTACTTTTTTTTTTTTTTTTGAGATGGAGTCTCGCTCCGTCACCCAGGCTGGAGTGCAGTGGTGCGGTCTCGGCTCACTGCAACCTCCACCTCCTGGGTTCAAGTGGTCCTCCCACCTCAGCTTCCTAAGTAGCTGGGACTATAGGCACATGCCACTACACCCAGCTTTTTTTTTTTTTTTTTTTTTTTTTGAGGCAGAGTCTCACTCTGTCACCCAGGCTAGAGTGCAGTGGCACAGTCTCAGCTCACTACAACCTCCTCTGCCTCCCAAGCTCAAGCAATTCTCATGTCTCAGCCTCCCGACTATCTGGGACTACAGATGTGACCCACCACGCCCGGCTAATTTTTTTTTTTTTTTTTTGAGACAGAGTCTTGCTTTGTTGCCCAGGCTGGAGTGCAGTGGCACGATTTTGGCTCACTGCAACCTCCACCTCCCGGGTTCAGGCGATCCTCCTGCCTCAGCCTCCCTAGCAGCTGGGACTACAGGTGAGTACCACCATGCCCAGCTAATTTTTGTGTTTTTAGTAGAGGCGGGGTTTCACCTCGTTGGCCAGGCTGGTCTCGAGCTCCTGATCTCGTGATCTATTCGCTTCAGCCTCCCAAAGCGCTGGAATTACAGATGTGAGCAACCACCCCCGGCCAGCCCCCTTACTTTCTTTGGAGACCATATACTGTGGCTTGTGCCAAAGTGGTATAGCATCGACTTCCAGCTCCCCCTGTCTACTTGCTGTGGGACCCTGGGCGTAGCTTTCCGTGCCTATTTCCTCAATTACATAGGAATAGCACCTCTCCCATAGGGTAGCTGTGAAGGTGACATGAGTTAACAGTAATATTTAGAGCTGTGCTTGGTACCTAATAAGTTCTGTAAAAGTGTTTGTGGCTGGGCGTGGTGGCTCACGCCTGTAATCCAAGCACTTTGGAGGCCAAGGCGGGCGGATCACCTGAGGTTGGGAGTTCAAGACCAGCCTGACCAACATGGTGGAACCCTGTCTTTAAAAAAAAAAAAAAAAAAAAAAATGTTTGCTATTATATCATTATCACCACCACCACCACTTTTGTAAGCGGCCAGAAAGTGAAGAGGTTAGACTGAAGGAAAAACTTCTGTGCTCATCAGCCCATAAGCTTGCAGGGCACAGGGACCAGGCATCTCTGTTTTCCTCAGTCAGTGTCTGCCAGGCACTGGCAAGGAAAGCCTGTTACCAGGGGGAACTCCTGGAATTCCTCCTGGCACCTAAGGAGGCTGGGGAGGCAGGACCAGGGAAGAGATGCCCTTGAGACATCTTCTGAAATCATCCATCGCCTTCCAGCTTCTTTCGGCTCAGGCTGGCTGGTCAGGGGAACGTTTTGGGCCATAGTGTCTGCCCTCTTCCTCCTCCTGGCTTCTCTGTTCTCTCTGGAACTTGTGGCTTAGGAAGGCAGTGAGGTGGAGGAGCGGGAACCCTAGATCAGCAGCCAGAATTGGCCGGAATGCTGCTGCTGGTTTGCAGTAACTGACACCGAGCCATTCACCTTCCTCCTCTGCACCTCAGTTTCCTCATCTATAACAGGGAGAGGGTTGAGCTGAACCAACTCTAAGCTTCTTCTAGTTCTCTAAATTCTGAGAGCCCCCAGAACAGCCAGCTGCAGCTGTTAGCCTTCAGGGTAGTGAGGCCTCTTCTGGGAAGCCCCAGCCACCCTGGGAGTCGGCCCAAGGAGCTCCGAATCTAAGTCTGCCAGCCGCTTCACTTTACCAGCGATTTTTCTTCATTCTCCCTCCTCCCCCTGCAGCTCTTCAGCTTCGGAAAAGTTCTGAAGTCATGGAAAGTTGGGGCTGTGCTCTCAGCCAGGGGCTGGGCCGGATGGCAGCCAAAACCTGAGCTGGGTTTTGACTTTATTTTTAGCTTTTCTGACTGCGACAGAGAAGGGAATACATTCTCTGGTTCTGGAAGGGCCCCTTTTTTGCAGGAGACAGACACTGTTGCATTAAACAACTTGTTCTGAGGTGTGGCCAGAGGCCTGGGCTGAGCAAGTGTGCAGGCTTGGGGGAGCTCCTCTGGCTTTTCACGTCCTTCCCCTGCCCCTCTGGGTGTCCACTTTATCCTCCTCTCTGCCTGGTAGAGGGAGGTGGGGGGGGGCTCCTTTTTTGAACTCTCCTAAGCTGATGGCAGCACGCTGCCTGGCCTCGTCCTCCAGAGCTTCTGCAAGTCTAGCCTTTGCTCTCCCTCTTCAGACTGAATTGCTGGGCCTCTTGGAGTTTAGGGCTTTGTGGCAGGAGAAAAATGCTGGCAGGGCCGCCTTTCTCCTTTCCAGGATAGATTTTCCCCTCTGCCCACGTTTGGTCTTCCTTTTTTCCGTCTGCTGTGGTGGGCTCGTGCTTAAGCACTGATGAGTTACAGATGGCAACTGCAACCAGGTCCCTCGGATCTTTCCCTCTGCTTCCTGGGTCTAGCGCTTTCTCACACCCTATGTTTGTGAAGGGATTGTAACGTCTAGACAGTTCTTGTGTTCTCTGGAGGTTTTTAAGAAAATAGGACTCAGGCCGGGCGCGGTGGCTCATGCCTGTAATCCCGGCACTTTGGGAGGCTGAGGCGGGTGGATCACCTGAGGTTGGGAGTTTGAGACCAGCCTGACCAACATGGAGAAACCCCATCTCTACTAAAAATACAAAATTAGCCGAGCATGGTGGCACATGCCTGAACTCCCAGCTACTCGGGAGACTGAGGCAGGAGAATCGCTTAAACCAGGAGGCAGAGGCTGTAGTGAGCCGAGATCGCACCATTGCACTCCAGCCTGGGCAACAAGAGCAAAACTCCATCTCAAAAAAAAAAAAAAAAAAAAGAAAAAAAAGAAAAGAAAGAAAGAAAGAAAATAGGACTCCTCTGTTTCTCTTGTCCACCAGCAAAAATAATCAGGGACCCAGAGAAGGTGAGAGAGGTGGCAGAGACAGCGCTGTTCCATTGGTTACAGCTAAAGCTTTACCCACTCTGTGGAGCAGGGAGACTTAAAGCTGGGACCCAGATAGACCTGGAGGCCTGGGAGCCACATCTGGAGCCAGATGCTGAGGTTGTGGTAGATGGGTAGGACTCAGCCTTCTCCCAGGGTGCGAATGAGGCAGGAGGGAGGGAGGCAGGGACCCCTCTGTTCAGTGCAGATCAGGGCACCCAGACTGGGTCCTGAGAAAGGAAAAGGTCAATACTGTCCATGGCTGTCCTTGTCCAAGGTCCCTCTGAGCTCTAACCAGACTTTCCCTCCCCCACAGTCCCACATGTGTAAAAGGGACTAGGAGAGGCGACCAGCAAGCACTTTTGGGGCTCAGACCAAGAAGCGTTAGGGACATGTGGGACTCATGGCCAGGAGCTTAGTTGTCGGGCTCCTCGGAGGGAGGGAAGCTTGGCCAAAGGGAAGTGGGTGGAGTCCAGGGAGAAGACTACGGCCCTGTGTGGGAAGGGGCAGGAGACAAAGGTACCCCTGTCTCTTTGGGAAAGAATGGGAGGAGAAAGAGGGAAAAGCATTCATATCACGGGGTAGAGCTCTGCCGTTGGCCCCAGGCACGTTCCTGAACCCTGAGTCATGGGCAGGGTGGAGAAGCAGGAATGGGGTTTTCAGGGACCTTGGGGAGGTGGGAGGCCAGCCCCAGAGGCAAGCAGATGCAAACCAACCTAATGCAAGGATGCCCTCTCCTGGTAGTTGCGGGAACAGCAGCGCCAGCCCCCATGGCTGACCTCTGGGGAGCCTGGCGCTGTCTAGGTATGCAGACTCCTTTTCTTAAACCCACTCTCCCCTCTCTTCTTTAGCAATACCAAGAAGGAGGGTGATCTGCTGGCTGCTCAGGCCCGGCTGAAGGACCTGGAGGCTCTGCTCAACTCCAAGGAGGCCGCATTGAGCACTGCTCTCAGTGAGAAGCGCACGCTGGAGGGCGAGCTGCATGATCTGCGGGGCCAGGTGGCCAAGGTGAGGCCACCCTGCAGGGCCTGGCCATGGCCCCACCTAACACATGTACACTCACTCTTCTACCTAGGGCCTCCCTCAGGAGGTGCCTGGTCTGACCTGTCACCTGATTTCAGAGCCATTCACCTGTCCTAGAGTCATGTCACCCACTGAGGCCACATTTTTTTTTTCTTTTTGAGACAGAGTCTTGCCTGGTCACCAGGCTGGAATGCAATGGTGCCATCTTGACTCACTGAAACCTCTGCCTCCCGGGTTCAAGCCATTCTCTTGCCTCAGCCTCCTGAGTAGCTGGGACTACAGGCACATACCACCACGCCCAGCTAATATTTATATATTTAGTAGAGATGGGGTTTCACCATGTTGGTCAGGATGGTCTTGATCTCTTGACCTTGTGGTCTGCCTGCCTCAGCCTCCCAAAGTGTTGGGATTACAGGCGTGAACCACCAATCCCAGCCATGGCCACATCTTATCCTAATTTGGCCACCCATGGGATCTAGCACAGTGAATTTAAAATAATCCAGGCCAGGTGTGGTGGCTTATGCCTGTAATCCCAGCACTTTGGGAGGCCAAGGAGGCAGGATTGCTTGAGCCCAGGAGTTTGAGACCAGTCTGGGCAACACAGTGAGACCCCATCTCTAGAAAATAAAAATTTAAAGAAATTGACTGGGCATGGTCGTGCACACCTACAGTCCCAGCTACTTGGGAGGCTGAGGCGGGAGGATGGCCTCACCCTGAGAGGTCGAGGATGCAGTGAGCTGCGATTGCACCACTATACTCCAGCCTGGGTGACAGAGGGAAACCCTGTCTAGATAAACAAATACATAAAAGAATCTACAAGCCATTTCTACTTAACTTTGCAATGAACTGTACCCAGCCCTAGATCCCTCCCAGTCTGGCCCTCCTATAGACAGCTTGTGATCTCTCTGGAGGAAAAGGAGGAGTGGAGTGGATCATCTGTTGAGGCCATTATCAGAAGTGGATGGCTAATTACATATGGGACATGTGTTACTAATGCTTTCTGTATATATAGTGGCCTTTACTTTCAAAACACTTTTCTCCAATTTATCATGTTAAAAGCTGGGAATTGGGCTGGGTGCGGTGGCTCACGCCTGTAATCCCAGCACTTTGGGAGGCTCAGGCGGGTGGATCATTAGAGGTCAGGAGTTCAAGACCAGTCTGACCAACATGGTGAAACCCCATCTCTACTAAAAATACAAAATTAACTGGGCGTAGTGGTGCACACCTATAGTCCCAGCTACTTGGGAAGCTGAGGCAGGAATATCATTTGAACCCGGGATCAGAGGTTGCAGTGAGCTGAGATTGTGTCATTGCACTCCAGCCTGGGCAACAAGAATGAAACTCCATCTCAAAAAAAAAAAAAAAAAAAAATAGCTGGGCACAGTGACTCATGCCTGTAATCCCAGCACTTTGGGAGGCAGAAGCGGGTGGATCACCCGGGGTTAGGAGTTCAAGACCAGCCTGGCGAAACCCCATCTCTACTAAAATTACAAAAATTAGCTGGGTGTGGTGGCTCAGGTGTGGCACCTGTAATCCCAGCTATTTGGGAGCCTGAGGCAAGAGAATCGCTTGAACCTGGGAAGTAGATGTTGCAGTGAGCCAAGATCGGGTCACTGTACTCCAGCCCAGGCGACAGAGTGAGACTGTGTCTCAAAAAAATAAAATAATAAATAAAAGCTAGGAATCAGACGCAGTTTGTTCCTAATTTCACAGTCTCATCTGTTCACAGCAGTGCCAGGATTAGAGTCAGTGGCCAAGCTTTCATCCTGGGTGCTCTCCCTTCCCAGGCCCTGACACCACAGTATAACAGGGAAAGACCCGGAGAAGCCAGCAGGTTGACCAAAGGCCAAGGCTGGGCCACCTTCCTCCTGGGTCTGATCTCCTGCCTCCCAGCTCTGCCCTCCCCCCAGCCCTTCCTGGTCAGCCAGTGCTTCCTTGCCTTCTTTTTTCTTAAAACATAGAGAGACATGTTCTCTCTATGTTGTCCAGGCTGGTCTTGAACTCCTGGCCTCGAGATCCTCCTGCCTCAGCCTCCCAAAGTGCTGGGATTATAGGCATGAGCCACCACGCCTAGCCCAGCCTGTGCTTTCTTTTTTTTTTTGTTTTTTTTTTTTAGACAGAGTTTCACTCTTGTCGCCCAGGCTGGAGTGCAATGACATGTTCTTGGCTCACTGCAACCTCCACCTCCAGGGTTCAAGCGAGCAATTCTCCTGCCTCGGCCTCCTGAGTAGTTGGGATTACAGGTGCCCACCACCATGCCTGGGTAATTTTTGTATTTTTAGTAGAGACAGGGTTTCACCATGTTGGTCAGGTTGGTCTTGAACTCCCGACCTCAGGTGATCTGCCTGCCTCTGCCTCCCAAAGTGGTGGGATTGCAGGCGTGAGCCATCGTGCCTGGCTAGCCTGCACGTTCGTAAATGAAAATCTAAGCATGGTGCTTCCTTGCTCAAACGTCTTCAGGTTCTTTTTGTGGTAGATAAGGGCATCTCTTCAGCCCTTGCCTACTGGCCCAGCCACCTCTCCCATCCCTTCCCCACCCCATACTTCAGGCTTCAGCAGCACTGATCTTTCCAAAGACCCCAGAACACATATGCCTTCTTACCTCTGTGCCTGTACATGCTTGTTTCTGCCCTTGAAGTCACGATAGTAACTCTCTGTAGGCCCCGCTAGCCTGTCCCTTGGGTCTTAGCCTCTTGGATGCCTTCCCAGAGACCCCCACAACCACCCCAGGCATACTTTGCTTCCTTCTCTGATGTCCCCTTGATACTTTGCACATACCTCCTTTATGCCAGAGAAGGGAGTCCCGTGGCTATGGGGCATGTATCTTTTCTTTTCTTTTTTTTTTTTTTGAGGCAGAGTCTCGCTGTGTCAGCCAGGCTGGAGTGCATCCGTGCGATCTCAGCTCATTGCAACCTCCACCTCCTAAGTTCAAGTGATTCTCATGCCTCAGCCTCCTGAGTAGCTGGGACTACAGGCATGTGCCACCATGCCCGGCTACTTTTTTGTATTAGACATAGCTTTTCTTTCTTAGCACGGTACCTCTTGAGAGGGAGAGAGTGGATGCCCTGACCTCTGCAGCAATCCAAGGCCCTCCTTCCCCTGGACCTGTTTCCACACGTATAAAGGAGTGCACGGGCAGCAGCCCACCTCTCAGCTTCCTTCCAGTCCTTGTGTTCTGTGACCCCTTTTCCTGACCTCTGCATGCCTCCTTACAGCTTGAGGCAGCCCTGGGTGAGGCCAAGAAGCAACTTCAGGATGAGATGCTGCGGCGGGTGGATGCTGAGAACAGGCTGCAGACCCTGAAGGAGGAACTGGACTTCCAGAAGAACATCTACAGCGAGGTGGGGACTGTGCTTTGCAGGCCAGAGATGGGGCTGGGTGATGACAGACTGGGGCTGGGGGGGACCAGCTGCGTGCAGAGCTCACCTTCCTGAGTCCCTTGCCCTAGTAGACAGGGAGTTGGGCATGGCCAGCACCCAGCTCCCAGGTTAAAGTTGGGCTGGCAGTGGCTCATGGGGTAGAGCTGTACAGGGAGCCCGGCCCCTGGGTCTTGGTCTCCCAGGAACTAATCCTGGTTTCTGGGTCCTTGCTCCCACCCTTCCAGGAGCTGCGTGAGACCAAGCGCCGCCATGAGACCCGGCTGGTGGAGATCGACAATGGGAAGCAGCGTGAGTTTGAGAGCCGGCTGGCGGATGCCCTGCAGGAACTGAGGGCCCAGCATGAGGATCAGGTGGAGCAGTACAAGAAGGAGCTGGAGAAGACTTATTCCGCCAAGGTGCTTGCTCTCCCCCTGGTTCCCTTACTGCCTCTGCCCGCAGCAGCCCTACCCTTGCCCACACTGGGCTGTTCCTCCAGGGGGGATCAGGCAGATGGTGGCAGGGAGCTCAGGGCGGCCCAGGACCCAAGGCTGTGGCAGTGATGCCCAGCTCAGGCCTGTCCCTCCACCCTCCTGGTCATCACAGTCCTAACCTTGTGTCCTCCCCTCCAGCTGGACAATGCCCGGCAGTCTGCTGAGAGGAACAGCAACCTGGTGGGGGCCGCCCACGAGGAGCTGCAGCAGTCACGCATCCGCATCGACAGCCTGTCCGCCCAGCTCAGCCAGCTCCAGAAGCAGGTGATAGCCCACCTCACCCCCTCCCTCCAGGGGCCTAGAGTCTGGGGCAGGATGCAAGCTGGAAGCTCGGGGATGGGTTGGGGGGGCGTTGTGGGGAGGACAGGGACGAAACATGTCACCAGGACCACAGAGAAGGGTCGAAGGATGTGGAGTCAGATGGCCTGTGTGCTGCTTCTGTAGTCTCTTACCTTGCCTTCACTTCTCAGGGCTTTGATTTTCCCATTCGGAAATGGAGGCTGTTCTTAATCTCCCTAACTCAGAGTTGCCATTAAGACTCTGCAATGTGAGGTGTTAAAAGCATCAGTATTATTCTAGCTGGCTGTGCCATTTGTGATGGGAGAAAAAGGGTCTAGCCTCAGAATGAGCGATTTCAGTTAGACAAGGGGACAAGGGGAAGGACTTCCCAATCGCCAGCCAAGACTCTCTTTAGAGCTTGTGATGGGCTCTGGGGAAGCCTCTGATTGCAGATCCTGGAGAGGGTAGCCATGTCCATCCTCCTCCATACTTGGGGCCCTTGGGAGCTCACCAACACCCCCCACCCCCCTCCTCCCCCAGCTGGCAGCCAAGGAGGCGAAGCTTCGAGACCTGGAGGACTCGCTGGCCCGTGAGCGGGACACCAGCCGGCGGCTGCTGGCGGAAAAGGAGCGGGAGATGGCTGACATGCGGGCAAGGATGCAGCAGCAGCTGGATGAGTACCAGGAGCTGCTGGACATCAAGCTGGCTCTGGACATGGAGATCCATGCCTACCGCAAGCTCCTGGAGGGCGAGGAGGAGAGGTGAGCTGGGGGAGGCGTCGGGGAGGTGGTGGCGGTAGCCTCTGGCCGGCCACTGGCCCTGACTAGACCCCACTTGGCCTCCCTCTCCCTAGGCTACGCCTGTCCCCAGCCCCACCTCGCAGCGCAGCCGCGGCCGTGCTTCTTCGCACTCGTCCCAGACACAGGGTACGGGCAGCGTCACCAAAAGCGCAAGCTGGAGTCCACCGAGAGCCGCAGCAGCTTCTCGCAGCACGCACGCACTAGTGGGCGCGTGGCCGTGGAGGAGGTGGACGAGGATGGCAAGTTTGTCCGGCTGCGCAACAAGTCCAATGAGGTGGGCTCCTGGTCGGGTCTCGGGGGGTACAGCTGCATCAGGGGAGAGAGTGGCAAGGCAGAGGGATGACGTGTGGAGAGAGGAACATCCCTCCCCTCAGAGGGTGGACCAGGGTGAGCCTGTACATCTCCTCCACACTCTAGTTCCAGGCCTGGCTCCTGGACTCTTTGGCTGTGAGATCTTGAACAGGTTATTGAACCTTTCAGAGTGTCAGTTTCCTCATCCGTAAAATGGGATGAATAATGATCCCTAAGTCTTTGAGTTGTCAGAAAGATGACAGATAAGGTATCCAAATGGCTATTATCCCCAGGGGGAAGGGCAGGGACGGGGGTGGGTGTAGATGGAAGGAGAGGCCAAGATACACCCAAGAGCCCGGGGTGAGTCTCCCCCACTTTCCTCTTCCCTATCTTCCTGGCAGGACCAGTCCATGGGCAATTGGCAGATCAAGCGCCAGAATGGAGATGATCCCTTGCTGACTTACCGCTTCCCACCAAAGTTCACCCTGAAGGCTGGGCAGGTGGTGACGGTGAGTGGCAGGGCGCTTGGGACTCTGGGGAGGCCTTGGGTGGCGATGGGAGCGCTAGAGTAAGTGTCCTTTTCTAATCCCTCCTCTCCAGATCTGGGCTGCAGGCGCTGGGGCCACCCATAGCCCCCCTACCGACCTGGTGTGGAAGGCACAGAACACCTGGGGCTGCGGGAACAGCCTGCGCACGGCTCTCATCAACTCCACTGGGGGAAGTATGTATGCCTGGGCCGTGCTGCTTCCTAGATGAGGCTCCCCCTAGGGGCCAACATCAGAGCCAGCTGCCCCCAACCCAAGTTGACCAATTCAGGGCCCCTTTCTAGCGCTCTCTGGTGCAGGCCCCAGACGTCCCCAGCCAGCAGGCAAACCAAAGACGCTTCCCCCAACAGCAACAGCACGCGGGGTGGAGTTAGACAGTGAGTGAGGACTGCTAAAGGCAGAGTCATACTCCTACCCAGAGAGCTCGACAGTGTCCCTCTGGGGTGGAAATGAGTTCCTTAGCTCCGTCATCGCAGAGGGCAGAGTAAGCAGCAGGCTGGACAAAGGGCAGGCCACAAGGGAAGCTGCAGGTGGTCACTGGGGTAGACATGCTGCACACCCCTTCCCTGGCCCTGACCCTCGGGCCTGGTCCCGTGTCCCTGCCAGGAGGTGGCCATGCGCAAGCTGGTGCGCTCAGTGACTGTGGTTGAGGACGACGAGGATGAGGATGGAGATGACCTGCTCCATCACCACCACGTGAGTGGCAGCCGCCGCTGAGGCCGAGCCTGTACTGGGACCACCCGGCCAGGCCTGGGGGCAGCCTCTCCCCAGCCTTCCGTGCCAAAAATCTTTTCATTAAAGAATGTTTTGGAACTGCACTTGCTGGCCTGGCCTTTCTTCTCTCTCCTCCCTATACCTTGACAGGGAACCCAGGTGTCTGGGTGCCCTACTCTGGTAAGGAAGGGAGTGGGAACTTTCTGATGCCATGGAATATTCCTGTGGGAGCAGTGGACAAAGGTCTGGATTTGTCTCCTGGGAAGGGGACGGGAGGACAGACGTGGGGCATGCCCGCCCTGCCTCTCTCCCCCACTCCTGTTGCATGCATATCCTCTCATTTCCCTCATTTTTCCTGCGAGAATGTTCTCTCTCATTCCTGCCCCCGCCCCCCCAATTAATAGTGCATGCCTGCTGCCCTATAAGCATGCTCCCTTTCTCTGTTCTTTTCCTCTTAAGCTCAGAATAGCTAGAACAGAGTCAGAGTCACTGCTCTGGTTCTCTGTCCCCAAGTCTTCCTGAGCCTTCTCCTATTTCTCGTCTTCCCTCCCCCTCCTGCCAGCCCCTGGCCTCCCAAACCCCTGTTGCCCGCTGGCTCCTTGGGCACAGAACCCCACCTTCCTGCCTGGCGGCTGGAGCCTGCAAGAGCCCAGAGCCTGGGCGTTGGGCCTGAATGGTCAGTCCCAGACTCGCCGTCCCGCCTGAGCCTTGTCTCCCTCCCCCAGGGCTCCCACTGCAGCAGCTCGGGGGGACCCCGCTGAGTACAACCTGCGCTCGCGCACCGTGCTGTGCGGGACCTGCGGGCAGCCTGCCGACAAGGCATCTGCCAGCAGCTCAGGAGCCCAGGTGGGCGGATCCATCTCCTCTGGCTCTTCTGCCTCCAGTGTCACGGTCACTCGCAGCTACCGCAGTGTGGGGGGCAGTGGGGGTGGCAGCTTCGGGGACAACCTGGTCACCCGCTCCTACCTCCTGGGGCAACTCCAGACCCCGAACCCAGGTGAGTTGTCTCTGCTTTGTCTCCAAAGCCCTGCAGGCGGGTCCCTGGTCATCGAGGGGTAGGACGAGGCGGCCTCGCAGGGGGGAGAGCCTGCCCTTCTCTTCCGCAGCCCGGGGGAGTGGGAGCCTCCTCCCCCACAGCCTGAGGCCTAGACAGCCCACCCCTGCATCCTGCCCCTCTCGTCTGAGCCCCAGACTGGAGGGCAGGGGCAGGGCTGGAGTTTGAGGGATAGGGGAGACACTACCTCCCTTCTAGGGACCGGGGAGGGAGGGTCCAGGTCCAGGCCCTGCTGCTCACACCTCTCTCCTCTCTCTTCTCTCTTAGAGCCCCCAGAACTGCACCATCATGTAATCTGGGACCTGCCAGGCAGGGGTGGGGGTGGAGGCCTCCTGCTTCCTCCTCACCTCATGCCCACCCCCTGCCCTGCACCCCATGGGAGGGGGCTTGAAACCAAAGAAAAATATGCCTTTGGTTTTTTTCTTCTGTATTTTTTTTTTCTAAGAGAAGATATTTTCTACAGTGGTTTTATACTGAAGGAAAAACACAAGCAAAAAAAAAAAAGCATCTATCTCAATCCTAATTTCTCCTCCCTTCCTTTCCCCTGCTTCCAGGAAACTCCACATCTGCCTTAAAACCAAAGAGGGCTTCCTCTAGAAGCCAAGGGAAAGGGGTGCTTTTGTAGAGGCTAGTTTCTGCTTTCCCGCCCTGGCTGCCACCCCCACCCCGGGGGACCCCGTGACATGGTGCCTGAGAGGCAGGTATGGAGGCTTCTCCGCCAGCCTCCTCTGGATGGCAGGCCCACTGCCAGGCCAGCCTCCGAGAGGGAGAGAGGAAAAGAAGAGAGAGGATGGCTTGAGCCGGCCCCTGGCCCTGGCCTCCCGTGATTCCACTACACCTGGCTGAGTTTCCTCTGCCTGCCCCCCCCTCCAGTCCCCACCCTGCCCCCAACCCCGGGGTGATTCCATTCTCCCAGGTACCAGCTGCGCTTGCTTTTCTGTATTTTATTTAGACAAGAGATGGGAATGAGGTGGGGAGGTGAGAAGAAGGGAGAAGAAAGGTGAGTTTGAGCTGTCTTCCCTAGCTTTAGAGCCTAGGTGGGCTCTGTGCAGTCACTGGAGGTTGAAGCCAAGTGGGGTGCTGGGAGGAGGGAGAGGGAGGTCACTGAAAGGGGTGAGAGCCTGCTGGCGCCCACCGAGGAGAAGGAAGGCAAGAGACGGGGTAGAGGGATGTGGCAGTGGTTTTGGCGAACACTAAAGAACCCTTGCCTCCCCGTTTCCCATCTGCACCCCTTCTCTCCTCCCCAAATCAATACACTAGTTGTTTCTACCCCGGCTGCTGTGGTGTCTTTGTTGGTGGATGTCGCTTTGTGTACTGAGAAGCAGATTCGAGGGCATGCATTCAGGCAAGGCGCACGCGCGCACGAACACACACACACACACACACACACACACACAGCACCACACGGTCACTGCATCCTCTTGCTCATTGCTGCCCAGCCCTTCGCTGCTCCAGAGGAAACAATTAGAGATCAGAGTACTTTGGGTGCACATCTGGGCACTCGGTGGGGAGCTGAGGGGAAAGGCTTTGATAGAAGCATCACCACCCGCCGTGTGGCTCTCTCCCAGTGGAAGCCGTTGAGAGAAGCAGAGCCTGAAGAAGGGCATCTGCTAACTAACTTCCCTTGTCCACCAGCAGTTACTGAGTGCTTTCTCCGTGCTGGGCCCTGAGCGAAGCATGAATATAAGACATATGATATAGACCCAGTCTGAGGATGGTGACCTATCAGGATGTAGGGACAAGGACACCCCGGGGGAGGAGGGAACAGAAGCTGCAGAAGAGGGTGGAGGAAAGGAGCGGTTAATGTCCCTTTGTGCCACACTGTGCTCAGTTTGGGGGATTGGTAAATAAGACAAGATGTCCAGTGTCCTCAGGGAAAGTACACCCTGGTGGGGAGTCAGAAAACAGATTGCAGACAAAGGGAGGTGTCCGGACAAGTAGCCTCAGAGGGTGCTCTAACCTGGGGGCCAGACTGAGGGGAGGGGCCCCAAACAGGGAAAATGAACTATATAAGCTAGGCTTTCTCTGGCCCTTCCTGGTTTCCAAAGCATTTCTGCAGCATCTCATTTGGCCTCATACTGTCTTGAGAGGTAGGCATTGGCTTCTAGGCCACTGGAACTCAGGCCTCTCAGCTCGAAGGTGGCACAGATCCCAAGATTCTGGAAGTTTATTTATGTTCCCTGGGCAGAGCTGAGCCTGCAGTCAAGAGTCAGTGAGAAAAGGGAAGGTCTGGCTAGGATCATGGGAAAACATGTGAGAAAGCAAAACTACTGAGAGCAGAAGGGCCCCTGAGTCATGCTGGACACTCCTGATTCCACCATGGGCTAAGACCCCACAGTGCCTTTGGGGAAGGGAGGTTCAGAGGAAGGAGGTAGGTCGGGTGTGGTGGCTCACGCCTGTAATCCCAGCACTTTGGGAGGCCGAGGCGGGTGGATCACAAGGTCAGGAGCTGGAGACCATCCTGGCTAACATGATGAAACCCCATCTCTACTAAAAATACAAAAAATTACCTGGGCATAGTGGCACGCACCTATAGTCCTGGCTACTCGGAAGGCTGAGGCAGGAGAATCACTTGAACCCGGGAGGCAAAGGTTGTAGTGAGCCAAGATCATGCCACTGCACTCCAGCCTGGGCGACAGGGCAAGGCTCCGTGTCAAAAAAAAAAAAAAAAAAAAAAAAGGAAGGTTTGAGGAAGGGGTCCCTGTTTGAATTGGGCAGTTTCAAAGAATAAAACCCTTCCTCTCCTAGGTCTCAGCAAAGGCCCTTAGGCCCCACAGATACGGGGTCTTAGATGTCAGCGAAGGAGTCGCGTGTGTCAAAGCGAAGACGCCCTCCTGCACTTCCTAGCGGGGAACCTGGGGGGCGCCAGAGCCCCATCACGGAGGGTGAGGCGCCCGCGCATCCTGGGTGGGGGTCCTTCGCTGCTCGCTGAACCCTGGTGGGCTGACTGCGCGAGCACTGTGGGCTGGGGAACACTGGGAGCAGCAGGCGACGTTCCCAGCTCTTGACGAGGAGGGCTGAGGGCATAGGGCCGCACGCAAATACTGCCCCACAATCTGGCAGCGCGGCGGGGGCAGCAGCCGGGGACTCAGCAGTTAAGGCGTCCGCACACGTGGTCACCTCACATGATGCTCACAGCACAAGTCAGCACCCAGCAGCCACATTTTATTATGTAAAAAAAAAAAAAAAATTGTTGTTAAAATGTAATACAGGCTTGGCCTTGCGCGGTGGCGCGCAAGCCTGTAGTCCCAGCGACTCCTGGCCTGAGGCGGGAGGATTGTTGAGCCCAGGAGTTCGAGGACAGCCTGGGCAACAACAACAACAAAAATACATATCATATAGTAAAATTCAAAACACAGGTAAGGGCCACGCGCGGTGGCTCACACCTGTAATCCCAGCACTTTAGGAGGCCAAGGAGAGTGGATTGCTTGAGTCCAGGAGTTTGAGACCAGCCGAGGCAACATAGTGAGACCCTATCTCTATTACGTTTAAAATAATAATAATAATAAAATAAAAGGTTAGAGAGAAAGCTTCTCACTTGTGTCTATCTATAGCTATTAGGCCATGTGATTTGCAGATATTTTATAAAGGTTGTTTATGATGTAAACATAACCCCATTCAGCTTTATTAAGGTATAATTGGCAAATAAAAAGTTTTTATATTTATATGTATATATATATTTTTTTTAATAAAGACGGGGGTTTCACCATGTTGGTCAGGCTGGTCTTGAACTCCCGACCTCAGATGATCCACCCACCTTGGCCTCCAAAGTGCTTGGATTATAGGCGAGAGCCACTGCACCCGGCCTAAAAGTTTATATATTTACAGTATTATACAAGTGATGTTTTGATATGTATGTTGTAAAATTATGAAATCAAACAAATTAATATATCCATCACCTCACATACTTCTTTTGTGATGAGGACATTTAAATGTATTCTCTTAGCAATTTTCCAGTATAGACTACATAATTACTAACTACAGGCACCTTGCTATACATGCTGTACTCCAGAATTCACTCATCCTGCCTAACTAAAACTTTCAACCCTTTGGTCACTATCTCCCCATCCTCACCTCCGACATACTTTTTTTTTTTTTTTTTTGAGATAGAGTTTTACTCTGTTGCCCAGGCTGGAGTGCAGTGGTGCAATCAGGGCTTACTGCAACCTCTGCCTCCTAGGTCCAAGTGATTCTTGTGCCCTAGCCTCCTGAATAGTGGGAATTACAGGGCGGGTGAGCCACCACTCCTGGCCTCCTCCCAATTTTTTTTTTTTTTTTTTTTTTAGGGAGAGTCTCATTCTGTCACCCAGACTGGAGTGCAGTGGTGCAGTCTCGGCTCACTGCAACCTCCGCCTCCTAGGTTCAAGGGATTCTTGTGTCTCAGCCTCCCAAGTAGCTCGGGATTACAGGCATGTGCCACCATGCCTGGCTAATTTTTGTTTTTTTTTTAGTAGAGACAGGGTTTCACTATGTTGACCAGGGTCGTCCTAATTCCTGGCCTCTAATGATCTACCCATCTTAGATTTCCAAAGTGCTGGGATTACAGACAACATACTTTTTAATGACTGAATATATATGCAACAATTCATTTAACCACTCCTCTGGACATTTAGGTTAATTCTGTTTTCTTACTATAAGTCGTGTTACAGTGAATGCCTTTCCTTTAAATATTTCAGGTAACTTTTTAGGGTGGAATCCTGTTGACTGATCTTTCCTTTTTTTTGAGACAGGGTCTCCCTCTGTCACCCAGGTTGGAGTGCAGTGGAGTTACTACAGCTCACTGCAGCCTCAACCACCAGGCTCGAGCAATCTGCCCACCCAACCCTTAGAGTAGCTGGGACCACAGGCTCATGCCACCTTTTTATTTTATTTTATTTTTGGTATTTTTTGTAGAGATGGGATCTCGCTATGTTGCCCAGGCTGGTCTGATCTTTCAATTCATAACCACACACACACACAAACTCTTGTCTCTAGCTCAGTCGTCTCCATTCTCCAGAGGACGATTTCATACCTTTCCCTCTCTCTTTACCCTGCTTTACACCAAGCAGACTACCCTTGCCAAGGCCCCCAGCACCCTGCACATGCTAACGGAGTGACCACTTCTCAGTTCTCATCTAACTTGGCCTTGCTTGTCATGGGTGTCTGGTCCTCAGCCTACGCTGCCATTTCTTTCTTTTCTCCCTGGCGTCTAAGAGGTGGAGTGCCCCAGGGCTCAATTCTCTTCTCTATCTACACTTAGGCTCTAAGGGAGTTTCTCCAGGCCCATGGCTTTAATGAGTGTGCCTGTGTTGGTGACTCTTTATACTCAGCCCATTCCTTTGTCTGGAACTCCAGACTGGAATCCCTCCTTAAAGGTCCAGTGGCATGTCGAAGTTAACACGTCCAACACTGCTATCTTGACTTCCACCTACCCCCTAGTCTGCTCTGTTCATCATCTTCTCTGTCTCAGCTAATGACCGCAGTTGCTTTGGCCATAAATCCTGGAGTCATTGTTAACTTCCCTTGTCCTCTCATACCTCACATTCAGTCCATTAGCAAAACTCCATCTTTAAAATGTGTCCGGAATCCGGCCGGGCACAGTGGCTCATGCTTGTAATTCCAGGACTTTGGGAGGCTGAGGTGGGTGGATCACCTGAGGTCAGGAGTTCAAGACCAGCCTAGCCAACATGGCGAAATCCCATGTCTACTAAAAATACAAAAATTAGCCAGCTATAGTGGTGAGTTCCTGTAATCCCAGCTACTCAGGAGACTGAAGCAGGAGAATCGCCTGAACCTGGGAGGCAGAGGTTGCAGTGAGCTGAGATCGCGCCTCTGCACTCCAGCCTGGGCAACAGAGTGAGACTCCGTCTCAAAAAAATAAAATAAGATAAATACAACAAAATAGTCTAGAATCCAGGCCATTCCCATCACCGCTGCCGTCACTACCATCATCTGTTGTCTGGATTACGGCGTTAGTTTCATGACTGGCCTCCTGCCTTTGCTCTGTACAGTTTATTCTCTGAACAGCAGCAAAATGATCTTTTAAGAGTATGGTCACTCCTCTGCTCAAAACCCTCAGAGTCTTCCCAAAGCATGAAAATGTTAAAGATGGCCGGGTGTGGTGGCTCACGCCTGTAATCCAAACACTTTGGAGGCCAAGGCAGGCGGATCACCTGAGGTCGGGAGTTCAAGACCAGCCTGACCAACATGGTGAAACCCCGTCTTTAAAAAAAAAAAAAATTAAGAAAATGTTAAAGCCAAAGTCCTCACAATGGCATACAAAGCTGTGCATGATTACCCCGCCCACCTCATCTGTCACTCTTCTCCCTTGTTCTCACCCCACTGGAGCTACCGTGGCTGCCTAGGTATTCCTAGAACACACCATGCACACACCTGCCTCGCGACCTCTGAACTAATGGCTCCCTCTGCCTGGACCATTTTTTCCTATCAAATATCTGAATGTTTTGTTTTCACTCTTTCTTCAGATCTCTATTCAACTGTCACTGTCCAGTAAAGCCTTCCCTGACCAAATTAGATTATGCATTTTATTTTACTTTTTGAGGTACAGTCTCACTCTGTCACCCAGGCTGAGTGCAGTGGCATGATCATGGCCCACTGCAGCCTCAACCTCCTAGGATTTAAACAATCCTCCTGCCTTGGCCTCCCAAAGTGCTAGGATAACAGGTATAAGCCACCATGCCCACAGCCCCCTGACCAATTTTTTTTTTTTTTTTTTGAGGTGGAGTCTCACTCTGTCATCCAGGATGGAGTGCGGTGATGCAATCTGGCTCAGTGCAACCTCTGCCTCTGCCTCCCAAGTTTAAGTGATTCTCATGCCTCAGCCTCCTGAGTAGCTGGGATTACAGGCATCCACCTCCATGCCTGGCTAATTTTTGTATTTTTAGTAGAGACAGGGTTTCACCATGTTGACCAGGCTGGTCTTGAACTCCTGGCCTCAAGTGATCCACCTGCCTCGGCCTCCCAAAGTGCTGGGATTACACCACCACACCCAGTCCCCTGACCAAATTTTATAAGAGTAGCATCTTCCTCATCCAGAGTTTTACCACCTCCCAGCCACTCCTGCTTTATTTTTCTCCAGGACATTTAATTGAACATACATTGCACTTGTGTATTTATGTCTTCCACCAAAATGCACGCACCTGAGGGACAGGTCTTTTGTTGTTTTTTTCATGCTATGTCCCCAGTACCTAGTGCAGTGCCTGACCGTATTGTAGGTTCTTTGTAAGTATTTAAAGTAAACGCATAGACTCAGAAATGGAATCGCTCAATGTGAGCATGTTTTTATTTTTTTTTATTGTTTTATTTTTTTGAGACAGAGTCTTGCTTTGTTGCTCAGGCTGGAGTGCAATGGCGTGATCTCGGCTTACTGCAACCTCCATCTCCTGGGTTCAAGCGATTCTCCTGTCTGAGCCTCCCAAGTAGCTGGGATTACAGGTGCACACCACCACGCCTGGCTCTTTTTTTTTTTTTTTTTTTGAGACAAGTTCTCACCATGTCGTCCAGGCTGGAGTATGGTGGCTATTCACAGGCTTGATCATAGCGCACAGCAACCTTGGGTTCCTGGCAGCCTCCAGAGTAGCTGGGACCGCAGGCACGCGCAGCCACCACGCCCAGCTATGGGAGCACTTTTGCAGAACCTGACACCTATTGCCAAGTATCATCCAAAAGACTGGAACTAATTTTCACTTTCACCACTAGTGGGCAGGTTATTACCATTCTCATTTTAATCAAAGCGGCGGAGACCCAGTGAGGCAAGAGGTTTACCCCAAGTCACCCAGGACTCCAGATCCTCAGAAAATACCGTGGCAACTCAGGATACTGTGGGAGGACCCAGGAGGGCTTTGCAGAGGAAACGGTTGTTTGGGCATGAAAGGACAGGAAGAGTTCCATCAAGTGGAAATGAGAAGAACTATCCTGGAAGAGTACATCTTCTAGGTGGGAGATCCAGTACCTACAGAAACTTGGAGAAAGGCAGAGTCCAGGCTGACGGGAAAAGCACCTCCCCCCCACCCCGCCCTCCTGCACTAAAGGGTTGGGAGGGGGTCTACAGTACCCTGTGGGGGAGGGTAAAATTAATTCCACCGACTCTGGGAAGCCAGGGAGCGTTGTGAGTAGAGGAGTTATATGAGAATTGAGGTTTTCTGCTGTTTGTTTGCTATCTTCCGTTTCCATTTTCTTTGTCCCTCTCTTCTGCCATGGGCTTCTCTCAGCTGCCCCAGCCCCTCCTGGTGTAACTAAGTCATTTTCCTTTTCCATATCACAATCCTGACAGCTCATCAGGAAGCAGAGGGAGCGGGTGAGCCAGGGTCCTCCGCAGAGCCTCAGTGCCCCCTTCGGCTGTGTCCAGAGGGGCAGAGAAAATAAGACTTGGAGAGGCAACTGGGAGGGAAGGTGCTGCCTACACCCCCCGACTGACTCTGGGGTGCTGGCCTCACCGCGCCTTCGGGGGCCAGGCCTCAGGCCCTTTCACTCCTTGGGCTGATTCTCCGTGCCTAGTACCAGCTGGTGCCAGCTGGCAGCTCTCACCGGAGACTGAGGTGGCACGCATATGGAGGAGGAGGAGGAAGTGGGCAGGGGGCCAAGGGGAACAGGGGCCAGGATCTGAGGAGGTGGAGTCAGAAGCTGGGTGGCCAGCATGGGGGTCTCATGGGATGAGGGAAAATTGAGGTAGAGAACCCCGGGGGCTTCCAGGGGAGGAGGGGAGGTGTCAGGTGGTCCCCACTCTGGCACCCCTGCCCCCGGAAAGTCCGGTCCTCTCCCCACCACCTACTTTCCTCTACACTCACCCCCTTAAGCTGCCCCTGGCTAATTCTCCTTGGTCCCTTTAAGAGCTGCCTGGGAACTGGGGCACTGGAGGGGGCTGGCAGGGTCCCCACCCCCTCCCTGCCATGCCTGCCCCCTGCTCCACCCCCTGTCCGGTGCAGACTCTGCTGGAAGTCTTGGACGCCTGGGTTAGGGTCTCCACTTCTGGGCTGGGGGTAAGGCTCAAATGTGGTGGGGGAAGGGGGACTGTGGTCCCTGGGGTGGGAGGTGGGGGTGGGATGCCAGAACCCTGGGACTATGGACATGGAGTGTCTGTATGTCAACTCCAACGGACAATGCAGAGGGTGGTCCTCTGGCCTCGACTAGGGGAGGGGCAGCCTCAGGGATCTCGAGGGGCATATCCTAAGAAGGATGCCTTGGTCTCCTCCCTCCACTCCCCCATCTCATTTCCCCCAAGACCTTCATTTTCTAAATTCCATCAGCTGTGCCTTGCTCCCCTGCAATCAAAGACGTAGGGCCCCCAACACCCCATCTTCCCACAGGTAGGGAAATTGAGGCTAGACAAACCAGAGGAAATAGAATTATGTATGCTGCAGCAGGAGAAATGGAGCTTAGCTTGTGGAAAGGCTCTCTCTCCCTCTCCACCCCACACAGCTGCAAACAGGAGGCCTGGGTGTCCAGCTCACATTAGTGAGTTTCTAACTGTGGTTATGGCCGCCACCCTGGACTATGTCCCAACTCTCTCATCAAGACCATTTAGGTCTCTCGGGAAGTTTGGACTCTCACATGGCAAGGCCAGGGGAGGTCCCTGAAGTCTGGCTGGGTGACTTGGATTGAAGTGGGGCCAGGTGGGATCTGTAGGCTCCCGCATTCCCTTGGGTTATTTCAGAAATGCAGCTCCTTCCTTCTCTGCTACAGAGACTGGGCCCAATTCCCCTAAAAGGGAAGAAAATAGGAGCAGGGAGCCAAGGATGTCCAATGAGGGTGTGAGGGCTTCCTGTAGCTCACCCGCTTCCTTCCTGTTACCACACTAGTTCAGGGTCCTCTACACCCCACCATCTTAATCTCAATTTCTCCCCCATGCTGCATGTGTCTCAGTCCCAGGGGGAGAGAAGCCTGGACAAGCAGGCCGTCTCTGAGTCCCCGAGGCCAAGGTGCGGAGGGGCAGCGAGGTGGAGGGTCAGGAAGCCGTGGGGAAATGGCAGCCCCGCTCAGGGTCCACTTCTGCTTTCAGCGCATGCCATGTCTTGCCTCACCCCAAGGCTAATGCTCAACCACCAAGCCAACTGAGACGTAAAGGGAAACCAGTCTTGGTCCATAAAACCCGCTACCCGGGGCCGATACCGGCAGCTTCATTTCCTTCCTCTTACAGTTACTGTGAAGCCTGCTGGAGCCACGCCGCTCCCAGGTGGGCTGAAACGCCGCTGTTTTACCAAGGTGAGGCAGAGAGGGCAAGTGCCCTGCCCGGCTCACACGGCAGGCTACAGACCTCCAGACTGGGGGTCCGGGGCCCTTGTCCCAGACTCATGGTGCCTTTTCTAGTGCCCCTGCCAGCTGGAGAGAGGAAAGCCTGGAAGGGGCTTTTTGCTTTTTTCTTTTTTTCTTTTTTTTTCTTTTGAGACGGAGCTTCTCTCTCGTTGCCCAGCCTGGAGTACAATGGCATGATCTCGGCTCACGTCAACCTCCGCCTCCCAGGCTTCTAGCGATTCTCCTGCCTCAGCCTCCCAAGTAGCTGCGATTACAGGCATGCGCCACCACGCCCGGGTCATTTTGTGTTTTTAGTAGAGATGGGGCTTTTCCATGTTGGTCACGCTGTTCTTGAACTCCCAACCTCAGGTGATCTGCCCGCCTTGGCCTCCCAAAGTGAGGCTGTGAGCCACCGCGCCAGGCCTGAAGGGGTTTTCTCAGCTCCTCATTTTACCGACGAACGTAGGGCCCAGCGGAGACAGAAGGGGAGCTCTAGCAACAAGGCTGTTTAGGATCAGGGCGTGAGAGGGCACAGGCTTGGCCCCCAGAAAGGCGCCACACAAACCCCTGCCTGCCTGTGCTCCTCCCCAAAGGGGAAAGAATCCAGCTCAGTCTTCTTTATGCCCATCTAGTCTAGACTCTTGGAAAGTCCTCTGAAGTCGGCCCCTACCCTTCCTCCTCCAGCACAAAACTTTCCCTCTTAATTAGTCTCGGAGGGTGTTAGCTAGAGAAGGCTTCTGGGGGAGCTACCTTCTTCTCAGGCAGCTTAGGAAGGAAAGGCAGAACCTGAACGTAGCGGTGGACCCCTTCCCTCGGAAGTCAGGCTACGTGATAGGAGAGGGCTCCCTGGGTCTCTTGACAGAGTCTGTCCCTTGGCTTATCTGCACAGATACTTGTGAGTTCATTCGTATCCTCATTGGCAAACTGAATTTGCATGGGGCTGGGCTGTGTTGCCCCGGCATATACACAGTTCCCAGGGGAAGAGGGGAAACCCAGAGGAACTGGCCGTAAAGGGGAATTGGCCCCGTCTGACCCCCTGAACCCAGCTGGGGACATCTGCCTCATGGTGCCTGCTGAGGGTCGGCAAGGGAGCTAGAGCGGGGATGGGGGCTACTGTACCCTCCTTTCACCTCCTCCCACATCTGGAGCCCCCTCCTCCTCCACACGTGTGAATCCAGGAGCCACAGAAGGTGGGGCGCAGTGGGACACGGGTAGGAGGAAGAAGAATATGGGGAGATTCTAGTCCCTCCCACTTAGAGATGCGGTCGCCATGGTGACTGAGGACCAGTGAGGCGGGGATGGGGTTGAGGATGGGGGTGGGGGTGTGGCAGGGGCTGAGGCACTGGGAGACCGGAAAGCCTGGCATTCCAGGAGGGAGGGGAAACGCAGCGGCATCCCCCAAGCTCCAGGTAAGGGAGCGGGAGAACTGACAGACAGTTCTGAA
This sequence comes from Ateles fusciceps, assembly GCA_036589455.1. Lineage (NCBI taxonomy): Eukaryota > Metazoa > Chordata > Mammalia > Primates > Atelidae > Ateles > Ateles fusciceps. The sequence goes on from JAZHEH010003362.1 coordinate 155,807, forward strand.
GGGAGAGGGCGGGGCCACTGTCTCGTGCTGGCTCTGCCCTAAGGAGGGGGGCAGACAGAGGGGTCGGGCCATTGTGTGTGATACTCAGCGCAGCCTTCCAGCGCTACTCAGACTGGAGGAGGGGACCTAGGAAGCTCTGGGTAAGGGGTTAGGAGGGACTGAGCTGGCGGGGAGGCAAAAATGCTGGGGAGACAGTGGGGGTGGAAAAGGTGGAGGGATGCTGGGGGTGTAGAGGCTTGGGGGACGTCCCTAGTGCCTACACACGCTAGGCACTCAATACATACAAGTTGACTTGACTTGCTTGTGATCATAAGAAGAAGGCAGATGAGGGCCAGGGCAGGTAGAGCTAAGTCTGGGAAGCCAGGAACAATGCTCCCCCAGGACTCGGCTCTTCTGTGGGCTGCCCCTGAGGCTGAAAGGGAGAAGGAGGCAGGGAAAACTGGACCTGCCAGATCCTTGGTGAAGCCAGCAGTGGCTTCTCTCCTGGCTCTAGGAGCTGCTCCTTTGGTGAGGCATCTGTGCTCTGCAGGGGCTCAGAAGAGACTGAGCCCCTGGGGCTGGTTGAAGCTCAGAGGTAGCATGGAGTAGGGGCGGGAAGCAGCCTCTTCATCTCCCCCTCCCACCTTCACATCTAGACCTTTCCTCTGCGCAATAAAACCTGGCAGGAAGGGGCTACCGTTGGATGCTATGTAGAGGCTGCAGGGAAGGAGCTGGATCCTGGCAGGGTAGAGGGTGAACTCAGTGTTGTCATGGCAGGACCCAAGGCTGGGCTCCAGGGCTTGTGGAGAAATGGGCTGGTGGAGGTGGAGGGGGGGGGGGAGAGGGCAGGCGCGGTGGCTCACGCCTGTAATCCCAGCATTTTGGGAGGCCGAGGTGGGCAGATTACCTGAGGTCAGGAGTTCGAGACTAGCCTGACCAACATGGTGAAATCCCATCTCTACTTAAAATACAAAAATTAGCTGGGCATGGTGGCGGGCGCCTATAGTCCCAGCTACTGGGGAGGCTGAGACAGGGGAATTGCTTGAACCAGGGAGGCGGAAGTTGCAGTGAGCTGAGATTTGCACCACTGCACTCTAGTCTGGGTGACAGAGCAAGACTCCGTCTCAAAAAAAAAAAAAAAAACAGAAAGAAATGGGCTGGAGAACCCTAGATTGGCGCTATGAAAATGGCACGGCCCCTGTGGCAGGTCCCTGAACATCTGACCCCTTCCCCACTATCACCCCACCTGACCTGCTGCCTGATGCCAACCCCAGCCAAGGTACTTCCTCTCCTTGGCCTTGGTTTCCTCATTTGTATGGTTGTCAGGAGGCTATTTCTGAGTACCTTGTCAGCCCCGAGCTTCTTGATGCTGTGTGCAGGACCTGATATATAATTTGTGAGGCCCAGTGCAAAATAAAAATGTGGAGCCCCTTGTTTAAGTATTATGAGGACTTTCAACAGGGCAACGGCAGAGCATTAAACCAAGCGTGGTCCTTCTGAGCACGGGCCTCCTGTGGCAACACAGGTCTTGTACCCGTGAAGCCGGCCCTAGCTGGGGCCCTGCCAGCTGAAGCGAGGGAGATGCCAGTGGGGCTTGGGGTCTGAGTGCAGAGGCTCTGGTGTGAGGGGTGCACTGCTGGGGGCAGGTGCCCTTCCCATTGGGCTCTTTTTGACCAGGAGGCCCTTGCAGAGGCAGGGGTTGGTACCGCACAGCCTTCCTTCAGGGAGGTTTCTGTTCCCTCTGAAATGCTTTATTGACCCAAATAAGTGTGCTCAGAAGGGCCACGCTTGGAGCCAGTCATGGTGGCTTACATCTGTAATCCTAGCACTTTGGGAGGCCAAGATGGGCGGATTGCTTGAGGTCAGGAGTTCGAGACCAGCCTGGCCAGCATGGTGAGCATAGTGAAATCCCATCTCTATTAAAAATACAAAAAAATTAGCTGGGCTTGGTGGAACATGCTTGTCTGTAGTACCAGCTACCTGGGAGGCTGGGGTGTGGCAGGAAAATGGCTTGAACCTGGGAGGCAGAGGTTGGAGTGAGCTGAGATCGTGGCATTGTATTCCAGCCTTCCATTCCAGCAGGTGACAGAGAAGACTCCGTCTCAAAAAAAAAAAGAAAAAAAAAGAAAGAAGAAGGGCCACGCTTGGTTTAATGCTCTGCTGTTGCCCTGTTGAAAGTCGTCCTCAGAAGTCACCCCAGAGATCTCGTTTCTTAACCTAGTGTAGATAAAGCTCACCACCCTCCCAGCCCAACCTTGCAGTTTCTATCCAAGTGGCTCAGAACTGTTTCCTAGATGGGGGCAGGAGGGGAAGACTGAGGGGCCAGGATGCTGTAGAGTCTGTGTAGCTAAGACATTTGCTATTGAATGAGGCCGATCTGAATTTAACTTGGCTTCTAGCTGTGTAACCTCTCTTCTTTATCTGTAAAGTGGGACTATGGTGGTACCTAGCTGCTAAAATTGTTGGGAGGACTAAAGCCTGATAGTGTGAACTATTCATATTGGCTAGAGGGGCTGGGGAAGAGGACGTCTGGAGCTGGGAGAATTCTGGATGTCTGAAGGAAGAACTGGGGGGCAGGACATGGAATCTGCCACTTCCAGGATGGTGGGAATAGGGCACCAGGCTGGGAGTGTACGGCTGGGACTCTCCCAACCTCCCGTATCAGAACTCCTCCCAGTGACCCAAATAAGCCAGTCTGTTTAAGCAGGGAGGCCCAGGGGCAGATTGGCTTCCCAAATCTGAGCTGGGGGTTGGGCAGACACAGAAGGTACGGTCTGAGTAAACAGGAATTTCTCTTGATTCTAAGAAGCTAGAAGGGCCCTGGCAACCAGTCTCTGGGAGAGTCTGGGGGAGTCCTAGGCAAGTCTTGACAGAAATGATTGTCAGGAGGGTTGTGTCTGAGACCAACCCCTGGGGGAAATAGAGAGAGATGAAAGAAGGCCGAGTAGTTCAGATGAGGAATTGTAAGGAGCAGCATGAGCTGTAACATCCCCCCGAGGTGGCTGGTGCTGTAGCAGGCAGGATGGAAGTTACACTACAGGAAGGACTTCCTGCCAGGGAGGAGTGCGCATGTCAGATGGAAGTGGATTACTGATTAGAGGTGGATTAACCCTGGGGTGTCTGTGCTGTTTAACCTGCAGTCAGCTGACCGTGCTGAGTGGGCGGGAGCCTACCCACCTTGTAGGCCATGGAGTTCTTGGCGCTGAATGCCTCATTAACTCCGCATTATGAGGCTCCCCCTGGAGCCTCCGGGGGAGAGGTGAGCAGCCAGCCACCTTTGGGGGTTGGGTGCCTCCGAAGTGTGGTCAGTGAGCATGAGTTCAGATGGGAAATGTTCTGGGCTTCCTACTGGCCTGGTGCCAAACAGTGATGGAGATTAGACTACAAGGGGGACTTCCTCGGCAAAATCACAGATAAGAGACTAATACAATTCTTTTATTTTTTCAAAAGATTATGGCTCAGTTGAGAGTGGGAGGTTTAAAGGTTAGACCACTGCAGGGACTTTCCAGTAGGTAGCAGTGGAGAGATCCCACCTTGTGGGTAAGTGAAAAGAGGAATATGTCTTGTCCCCTATCTGCGAAATCTTAAGCAAGAGGAGAAACCACTGCTTGGCTGGTTAGACTGGCTGTGACATGATGGAGAGGCAGGGGAAATCGCTGAAATGACCTAGAAGGGCCTCTTAAACTTTCTGGATGGACCGAGCAAGAGGAGGGAGAGAGAGGTGTGTCTCATTTGAGGAGGGTGAACCTCTTTTTATCTCCCTCCCAATCCACCAACTTCCGGCCAAGCCAGGATCTGTCACAACTCGAGAGGTGGAAATTCCGGTTTCCCTGGCCCAGAGCTTCCAGTGCTGGCTTTGGCACGATGGGCACCTGGAGGGCTGCACTCCCATTCCAGCCAGGCTGAGCTTTCTGTCCCGTGCCTCTGGGGCCTGGGAACCCCCCTTCTTCTTTCTCCTGAATGGCACCCCGCCCTAGAATCCAGACACCAGGTTTTCCACTGTGGCTTGTTCAAGGGTATGTGGAGATGCGATGGGTGGCTTGGGGTGGGTGGTCTTGAGGAAGATCATGTAGAGAGGCCCAGGGGAGGCAGACAACAGGAACAAGACACAAGGGGGCCAGGGAGCTGCAGAGGCTGGGGGCCAGCCAGTCACCCCACCCAGGCTGCTCCCCGGGAAATGCTGATAGCCAGCTTGGCGGGGACTCTCATCGCCTCCCTGGAAGAATCGGGCCAGGCAGGCCTGAGTCTCAAAGACCCTGAGCCCAGCTGGGGCTGGCGGGGGGAGGTTAGAGCAGGCCAACTCAAACCTAGTCTGTCCACCTGGGTCAGAGCTGAGTATGAGGCACAAAGTGTCAACAGATCTGAAAGTGACAGGAGAGTAAGGTCTGAGGAATTTGTATTTTGGGTATGGGAACTGCTTCTCAAAACGTCCCTGCGCAGAGCCAGGCAACGATTTGGGATTGGGCTGTGAGAAGAGGGAAAGCAAAGGAGTAAAGGCAGGAAAGACTTCTTGAGAGTAAGGCAAGAAAAGGCAGAGCAGAGCTGTGGGTGAGAAGACAGCAGAAGAGGCAGGATGGGGGGACACCCTGGCTCCTACCCAGAGGGGACAATGAGGTGACAGGCTGAGGCCTGGAAGGATGATGAAAGTGAGACTTTCTTAGGGCCCTTCCAGATGGGGGAACCTTCCCTGCCCTAATGCCCACCCCCCCACCAACAACACACACACACACACACACACACACACACACACACTTCTGCTGCCTGGGGCTTTCTGATTGGTCCCCAGGGGGGATGTGGTAAGGACAGCTCACCCAGAAAGTGCCCGGGTGCCTGTTCCCCAGAGCTCCCTGGTGACATCCTGTGGCTGAGCATGGCCCTCCCAGCCCTGGGCCTGGACCCCTGGAGCCTCCTGGGCCTTTTCCTCTTCCAACTGCTCCAGCTGCTGCTGCCAACGACGACTGCAGGGGGGAGGCGGGCAGGGGCCCACGCCCAGGGTCAGATACTATGCAGGTAAGTGTCCGACGGCAGGAAGTATGGGGGATACCAGTGCAGAGCTGGAGCGGGGTGGAGGAAGGAGAGAGGAACAGAGGAGGGGGGGAAATGGACACGGAGAAACAGAGACACAGAGAGAAATGCCAGGAGAAACAGAGGGCTTCAGAGAAAGAGAAACACAGCCAGAAATAGAAGTCCAAATGGAAAGAAAAGCCACTTGAAGCACAGATTGAGGAAGACAGGGGGCCAGGGGCACCGCTCTTCCAGTTCTCCAAAGTTGGTGATTTTTCTTTCTTCCTTAAATATTGCTGTCACCAAGCTGGGCACCTCAAACCCGTAACTGCTTTCACACTCCCAGGTAACCCAAAGTCAAGGCCCATGCTAGAAGACCACATGTGGACCGGGTGACCCAGGGTATGCCACACCCATGCCAACCGCACAGATCATGCTGGACCATATTGTGTCCAGGACCGTGAGATGGCCAGTCAGAGAATGGGCCCTGGAACGCACACGCAAGCACAGCTTGGCTGGTTTCTTACTGAGACTGTGGAGGCTGCTGGCCCCTCACCTCCAGGGAGAAGATTCAGGAAAGGACATAGATCATAGATGCGGCAGGATTTGTAGGTGGCTGGGCGTGGCTGTGTCTTAGCATGTTTCTGGGGCAATTGGTAAAGGAAATGTATATTGCCCATTGATGGAAAGACCTCCTCTGTGTTGGATGACAGGCATACAAACACGTATGAGCCTCAGCCCCTGCCCTCAGGTGTTCACAGTCGCAAGGGGGAAGCACATGAGCAATCAGACCATGAATACAGGGTGATCTGTTCAGTAACCGAGGGGTTTATGCAGCTCTGGGGGAGGCCTGGCCTCCAAGAGATGCTTGTCCCTGAGGCTGGCCCTTCCAGCCTGCAACTGCACCATATTCCCCAACTCCTCCCCTCTGTCCTGTGTAAGATTCCCTGAGCCTGCAAAGGTATCAGTTAGCTAGTCAGCCTTCTAACTAATGCAACAGTGCAAGTGCTAATGAGAGAGGATCTGAGGAGCTTCTTCCTCCTTGCTGATGCGCCGGTGGGGACAGGAACATACACCCCCACCCACCCCACCATGCCAAGGTCATGGAGAGGACCCAGGTGAGCCTCCCACACCTGGCTCACCATCCCTGCCTAGGTGACATCAGGCATGCCCACATGGATCTTTGAAGAAAAATGTTTCCTCTCTGTTCATGGTGATTCTACTTATGGGAATTTCCATTAACAGAAGAGGGAGAAAGCAGGGGTGGTTGGGTGGGTGGCAAGAGGGACCCTCTGACACATAGCCTCCTGTCTGCGTGTAGCTTTCCTGCTTGCCGCTGCCAACACTTTCCTGTCTGTCTGTCTACCTGCTGCTCCCGCTCCTAGTGAGGACCAAGGTGTCCTCCCCACAGCAGCCCTCCCTGTCCCAGGCCTGGAAGAGCATCCATTGTGCCTCACTTTATTTCCTGTCCCCATTGCCCTGTCTCTGGCTGCCTCTCTCTACTGTGGGCTCAGCACACAAACCTCTTGTGGCTGCCGGCGGGGTGGGGTGAAGGGGGGAGCTGCTGGCGGAAGAGAGTGGGTCTAATTGCCAAGGCCTGGGGAGCACACTCAGGCAACCCTTCCCCTTCCCCCACTTTTATCTCAGGAGTCAGCTACCTGCCCACCAGCTGCTCATCACTTTCCTTCTCACTGCCTCCAACAGGAGATGAACGTAGGGCACTAAGCTCTTCCACCAGAAGGGCCTCCAGGATTTTGACGCTCTGCTCCTGAGTGATGATGGAAATACTCTCTATGTGGGGGCTCGAGAAGCCATTCTGGCCTTGGATATCCAGGATCCAGGGATGCTCAGTCTAAAGAACATGGTGAGGAATCCAGGGATAAACAGTGTGGGCTGGGAGCGAGGCGGGGGTCAGCAGCTGCCCTGGGCTGGGGTGTCTATGGGTGCGTAACAGCTCAATTGCTCTTATCTGGAATCAGCAATTCTCTTTATATGTATATCTTCACAATATAACAGACAGGATATATTATTGTGGCCTCACTTTCTCTTTTTTTGAGACGGAGTCTCACTCTGTCACCCAGGCTGCAGTGCAGTGGCATGATCTCAGCTCACTGCAACCTCTGCCTCCTGGGTTCAAGTGATTCTATTGCCTCAGCCTCCCAAGTAGCTGGGACTACAGGCGCATGCCACCATGCCCAGCTACTTTTTTGTATTTTTAGTAGAGATGGGGTTTTACCATGTTAGCCAGGATGGTCTCGATCTCCTGACTTCGTGATCTGCCTGCCTCGTCCTCCCAGAGTACTGGGATTACAGGTGTGAGCCACTGCGCCTGGCCGATTGAATAATATTGATTGCAAAAATGATTGATGTGGAAATCACTGACATATTAAAAAAACACTGACTCAAATTATATCAATAATTTGATATCCACTCACTAGTAGAAATCACTGCTGCTTCTGTGTCTTAGTTACCCTATTAATGGGAACAATGTAAGGAAGGAAGGAAGAAAGGGAGAGACGGCGCTAGCAATATACCGATCACCTCCATGGTTCGTGTGTCCTGATGTGTAGTCTGCTGATCACCTGCATACACGAGATGCTGGTTAAAAACGCAGATTCTCAGGCCGGTGCAGTGGCTCACGCCTGTAATCCCAGCGCTTTGGGAGGACAAGGCGGGCAGATCACGAGGTCAGGAGTTCAAGACCAGCCTGGCCAACATAGTGAAACCCCATCTCTACTAAAAATACAAAAATTAGCCAGGCATGGTGGTAGGTGCCTGTAGTCCCAGCTACTCAGGAGGCTGAAGCAGGAGAATTGCTTGAACCCGGGAGGCAGAGGTTGTGGTGAGCTGAGATCACACCATGGCACTCCAGCCTGCGCAACAAGAGCAAAACTCAAAAAAAAAAAAAACAAAAAAAACCCAGCAGATTCTTTAAGGTGTGACCCAGGAACCAACATTTTAAACAATTCCCCCAGGAAATGTGTGGTTTTACAACTGCTGCCATGTATAGCATGCTTCGTGTTAGGTGTTTTGTATATGCCACCTGGTTGTGTCTACTACCAGTAGCCTATGAAATTGACCACAATCTCTCAGTCAGGAAATGGCCAAGTCTAGATGTAAACTTGGGTCTGTTTCCTTAGGCTGTGTTCAACCATGGAGCTATGTCTGATGTCAGTATCATCCGAGTAATAGCCATGGTCACAAACTGGTGTTATTCCTGCCCATCAGCATGTTACTAACCACCATGCCTGCTGGTGATTTCACGTTAGAGTAGAGAAGGGAGGCAGGTCACAGCTAGAACTGAAGATCTCATTTCTTTAAATCTCGCCCTCCCAACTCCCCACTTTCAGATACCGTGGCCAGCCAGTGACAGAAAGAAGAGTGAATGTGCCTTTAAGAAGAAGAATAATGAGGTAAGTGGAGGTTGGGGGAGGGGGGGCTTGGGGTAGAGAGCCCTGGCATCCCTAGACCATCCCTGGATGACCTCAGGCTGAGCAGCAGTGAAGGGTGCTTGTTTGCATGGTTATCTCCTGGATTCTGTTCTACAGAGAGAGACAGGGACTGCCCCTGCATTACCCAGCCTTTCTCCTCACTAGGAAGTGAGGGGGCAGCCTCTGGGGGCCCAGGAATTTGAGGCAAGTGGCCTGGAGACCTGAATTCTCTGTCTCTCTCAGACACAGTGTTTCAACTTCATCCGTGTCCTGGTTTCTTACAATGCCACCCATCTCTACACCTGCGGAACCTTTGCCTTCAGCCCTGCTTGTACCTTCATTGTGAGTTCTCTGGGGCCCAGCACTTAGTTTTACCATGTTAGCATGGTAAAACAAGCATCTCTTCTCACATCAACCCCCGCCTTTCCTCTCCAGCTCTGGAAAACTCTGCTGTTCCAGGTGCAGGACCCTCATGAACATCCTGGCCCCAGACCAATTTCCCTCTATGTCCCATTCCCTTCCTTCCTCAAGCCCCTCATTTCCCAGATGTGAGACCTTGGCGTTCTGGCCCCCCAGCCTCTTTCCCCATTTAGGAACTTCAAGATTCCTACCTGTTGCCCATCTTGGAGGACAAAGTCACAGAGGGAAAAGGCCAAAGCCCCTTTGACCCCGCTCACAAGCATACGGCTGTCTTGGTGGGTGAGTATCAGGTTTCCCAGTTCGTCCCAACATCTGTTTTCTCCAGTCACGCTGTGAGATATGGAATATTACAGTTTTCCAAAAGGCAGGGGAAGCTGGGTGTGGTGATGTGTGCCTATGGTCCCAGTCATTTGGAAGCTGAGGTGGAAGGATTGCTTGAACTCAGGGGTTTGAGTCTAGCCTGGGTAACACAGCGAGATCATCTTAAAAAAGGCCTCAGTGGCTCACGCCTGTAATCCTAGTAGTTTGGGAGGCTGAGGTGAGTGGATCACGTAACTGCAGGAGTCCAGCCTGGTCAACATGGTGAAACCCCGTCTCTACTAAAAATACAAAAATTAACCAGATGTGTTGGCGTGCGCCTGTTGTCCCAGCTACTTAGGAGTCTGAGGCACAAGAATCACTTGAACCCAGGAGGTGGAGGTTGTAGTGAGCCGAGATTGCACCACTGCACTCCAGCCTGGGCAACAAAGCAAGATTCCACCTCAAAACAAAACAAAACAAAACAAAAAAGGCAGGGGAAAGAGAGAGAGGGAAGCCAGAAGCCCCAGAGCACAAGGTCAGAGGGAGAATTAGGCACCCCAGCCACAAGCTCCTGCTGAAATTGCCACAAAAGAGGTGGAGAGAGATGCATGTGGAGGCACACAGAAGCACGAGGGTCCGGGATGTGTGAACACTTCCTCTGGTGCACGAAGCATTGTGCTGGGTAGTATAGGAATTATAAATAAGAAATCAGTCCGCGTGCAGTGGCTCACACCTGAAATCTCAGCACTTTAGGAGGCCGAGGCGGGTGGATTACTTGAGCCCAGAAGTTTGAGATCAGCTTGGGCAACACAGCATAGTGAGACCTCATTTCTACTAAAAAAACAAAAACCAGAACAACAAAATTAGCTGTACAAGTGCCTGTGATCCCAGCTACTTCGGAGGCTGAGGTGGGAGGATCACTTGAGAAGGTCAAGACTACGGTGAGCTGTGATGGCATCATTGCACTCCAGCCTGGAAGTGAGCAAGACCCTGTCTTGAAAAAAAAACAGGCCGGGCATGGTGGCTCACGCCTGTAATCCAAGCACTTTGGAGGCCAAGGTGGGTGGATCACCTGAGGTTGGGAGTTCAAGACCAGCCTGACCAACATGGTGAAACCCCGTCTTAAATAAAAAAAAAAGAAAATGAAAAAAAAAAACAAGAGAGAGAAACCCTGTCTCTATGCACTACTGGACACCACCTATTACAGACTTCCCACCTGGTTTCCTGGAGGAGATGGCCTTCGGCTTTTCAGCAGGACCTTGAAAGATAGGTAGACAGATGGCAGGGAAGGCATTCCAGGGAGAGAAGGGTAGGATCCAAGCTGTGGAAGTGGAAAACACAATCACCTTCCAGGGTCAATAAGGGATTCCACTTGGCAAGTGGTTCAGCTAGGTATGTGAGTGAGTAGCCACAGAAAGGCTGGAAAAGTGCCCAAACACGGAGAGCCACACAGGATGACCATTTCCTGTGGCGAGAGGAAGCTAAGAGGGGTGCTTGGTGAAGGAGTGGGGCTGGGCTTTGGGGCTCCCCAGGAAGGTGCAGAACTGATGCAGGGCCCCCGCCCTGAGACTGATATGGATGCCAACCCCATTCAGAGGCAGGTCTGTGGAGGGCAGAGAAGCCCTTCTGCCCATCAGTTCTCTCTTTTCTCCCCCACTCTAGATGGGACGCTCTATTCTGGCACCATGAACAACTTCCTGGGTAGTGAGCCCATCCTGATGCGCACACTGGGATCCCAGCCTGTCCTCAAGACCGACACCTTCCTCCGCTGGCTGCATCGTAAGGACCTGACCCCCGCTGGCCCTCTTTCCTGAGTCCCAGAGACCTGGCACTGCGAATTACTAATTCATTCAACTCTCATTTATGGAGGGTACAATGTGTGCATTGCTGTTAGGCGCAGGGGGTACACAGCAGGGAAGACCAAGCTCCGGTTCTCTTGAAGCTTTGGTCTTACGTAAAAACATTAAAGAAGTTACCAATCTCCTGTAGTGGATACCAAAAAAAAAAAAAAAAGAAAAAAGAAAAGAAATAGCAGTCATCCCACCCCCGCTATCGCTACCCTTCGACAAGCTGTGCGACCCGAGGAAGCCTGTGTCCTGGCCTCCAGGCCAACCCAAAGGTTTTCACCCAGGCAAACCCAGGGCATCTAGGGGCTCAGTCCCTAAGCCTATCTGCCTCTCTCCCGCAGCGGACGCCTCCTTCGTGGCAGCCATCCCTTCGACCCAGTTCGTCTACTTCTTCTTCGAGGAGACAGCCAGCGAGTTTGACTTCTTCGAAAGGCTCCACACATCTCGGGTGGCTCGAGTCTGCAAGGTAGGCAGCCTGGGCGGGAGGCGGGGCTAACTGGAGGAGAGCCAATGGGGAGATGGCAGGGGTGGGACTGAGTGTTGGGCGACCAATGAGAGCGGGGAGCGGGGCGGGGACTCGCGGGGCTGGGGGCGGTCTCTGACTCCCTGCGCTCCCAGAACGACGTGGGCGGCGAAAAGCTGCTGCAGAAGAAGTGGACCACCTTCCTGAAGGCCCAGCTGCTCTGCACCCAGCCGGGGCAGCTGCCCTTCAACGTCATCCGCCACGCGGTCCTGCTGCCCTCTGATTCTCCCGCAGCTCCCCACATCTACGCAGTCTTCACCTCCCAGTGGTGAGCAGCAGGGCCGGACCATGGGGGCTGGACACGGGACCTGACGCCAGTAAGGCCCCAGCTGGTGAGCGGAGGCAAGAATAGACATGAGCCAGCGCCTATTCAGCACTTTCACATAGGAAGGCATTAGATCTTCACGACCCCTCAGGAATTTGACTCATGCCCTTTTTGTAGATGGGAAAAATAAGGCTCAGAGAGGTTCTGACTAGTTTATATTCTGCCTAGTTCCAAAAGGGATAGGAAGCATTTTACAAAAAGCAAAGATTAAAATCAATAAAATAGATGAAGAAATGGGAATAAAGGAATAGTATGAGACGCTAGGGATAAGTCCAACACACTACAAAGGCTTGTCATGGCCGGGCGCGGTGGCTCACGCCTGTAATTCCAGCACTTTGGGAGGCTGAGGTGGGCGAATCACGAGGTCAAGAGATTGAGAACATCTTAGCCAAAATAGTGAAACCCCGCCTCTACTAAAAATACAAAAATTAGCTGGTCGTGGTGGCGCGCCCCTGTTAATCCCAGCTACACGGGAGGCTGAGGCAGGAGAATCACTTGAACCCGTGACGCGGAGGTTGCAGTGAGCCGAGATCGCGCCACTGCACTCCAGCCTGGCGACAGACGGAGACTCTGTCTCAATTAAAAAAAAAAGTGCTTGTCATAAGATGTAGTATAGTCCCTGGATGCCAGCCACAATTTTTTTTTTTTTTTTTTTTGAGACAGTCTCGCTCTGTCGCCAGGCTGGAGTGCAGTGGTGCGATCTCGGCTCACTGCAACCTCGGCCTCCTGGGTTCAAACAATTCTCCTACCTCTTGAGTAGCTAGGATTACAGGCACCCGCCACCATGCCCAGCTAATTTTTTGTATTTTTAGTAGAGATGGGGTTTCACCATGTTGGTCAGGTTGGTCTCCGACTCCTGACCTCGTGATCCGCCCACCTTGGCCTCCCAAAGTGCTGGGACCTCGCCTGGCCACTAGCCACAAATTTAGCTCTGCACTTCCTTTTTTTTTTTTTTTTTTTTTTTGAGCCTCCAGCTACATCACCCAGGCTGGAGTGCAGTGGCATCATCTCGGCTCACTGCAACCTCCGCCTCCCGGGTTCAAGCAATTCTCTGCCTCCCTGCACTCCCTAATGGCCAGGCAGAGAAACACCATCTGTATCATAAGATAAAAATAAAGCCATTGCTTGAAGGTTGAGAAAGGTTAACCAATTTGTCCAAGGTGCCCTAGCCATGGTCTGGCACCACGGTGTTTAGGTACCTGCTGACAATGTATCAGGTCCCGAAGGTATTTGGGGTAAGTGGGGTCTGGTATCCACAGGATCCAGAACTAAGACCCTGGTATATACAATAGTCAGATTCAACAGAGCAGGAGAAACAGACCTCCTGTCTCCACAGTCCAGGGCTGAGGGATTAAAAACAGTCTGGTAGTCAGGTATTGGTCGGTTCTCTGAGGACCAGGGATCCAAGAGACTCAAAGGAAGAGAGCGTTGTGTGGAGCCAGGCTAGAGCCGGTTACACGGCCCCTCCCACGGGTGCAGCCCAGTCTAGGCAGGACAGTCAGGGGCCACCCTAGGCCCTGAGCCCCAATTAATTCTCATTAAGGATAATCAGACTTCAGATCCCAAGATGGGCCTAGAGCCAGGCCCTTGGCCAGAGTCAGGGAATTCCATGGGGCTCCCTTGGCCCTTATCACACAGCGAGGGGGAAGGAGTGGTAGTTGGAGTTTTGCCCAGCTCTCCACACTCTTGCCTGCTGGGCTTTTTCACTGAGGGGGGGGGGCCAGGGCTGGAGAGAGAGCTGCCTGCTGTGGCAGAGACTAGAGACAATGTTCCCTCTGGCTGTCTCTAGGCAGGTTGGCGGGACCAGGAGCTCTGCGGTTTGTGCCTTCTCTCTCTTGGACATTGAACGTGTCTTTAAGGGGAAATACAAAGAGTTGAACAAAGAAACTTCACGCTGGACTACTTACAGGGGCCCTGAGACCAACCCCCGGCCGGGCAGTGTGAGTACTACCCCCTATACTGAGCACAGTCCAAACACATAATGTGCCTGAAAAAGCACCTATCATGGCATAGTAAATGCCCAATAAATGTTAGTGCTCCCCCACCCCACCAGTCTTGTCTGCCTAGACGTACACCTGATACAGCTGCCTATAGTCCACACGTCCAGCACCCTCTTATATACAGAGCAGTTGCTACAGCCATCTCCCTCCACCCAGGCTAAGTGCACACCAAATATCTGGGTATATCACTGTGGAAACAATGGGCTGTGTACCAAGTACTGTCTTGGGCATTGCCACCTGCATTTACTATTTAACTTTTTAAAAAAATCAGAGACCAGGCCAGGCATGGTGGCTCACACCTGTTATCCCAGCACTTTGGGAGGCCGAACAGGTGGAGCACTTAAAGTCGGGAGTTTGAGACCAGCCTGGCCAACATGGTAAAACCCCATCTCTACTGAAAATACAGAAATTAGCTGAACATGGTGGCACACGCCTGTAATTCCAGCTACTGGGAGGCTGAGGCAGGAGAATCTCTTGAACCTGGGAGGCGGAGGTTGCAGTGAGCAGAGATCGCACCACTGCACTCCAGTCTCAGCCTGGGGGGATAGAGTGAGACTCAGTCTCCAAAAAAAAAAAATCAGAGGCCAAGCATGGTGGCTCATGCCTGTAATCCCAGGACTTTGGAAGGCTGAGACAGGAGGTTCACCTGAGGCTAGGAGTTTAAGACCAGCCTGGGCAACATTGTAAGACTCTATCTCTACCAAAAAAAATTTACCTGGGCATGGCGGCATGTGCCTGTAGTCAGCTACTCGAGAGGCTGAGTCGGGAGGATCTCTTGAGCCTGGGAGTTCAAGGCTGCAGTGAGCTGTGATCATGAGAATGTACTCCAGCCTGGGTGACCAGAGCAAGATGCTGTCTCTCAAAAAGTTTTAAAATTAAAATAGAAAAAGAAAAATCACAGCCTGGGCAATATGGTAAGACCCCCATCTCTACAAAAGAAAACAAAAGCAGAGCTATTATATGCACATGATTTGAAGAATCAAATAGAGCTACGGGGTTGGTCACAAAAAGCAGTCATATTTCCCATCCTCCCCTTCTCTCCTACCGTGTTCAACTCTTTTTAGCTGGTTATTTTCATATTTATCTCAAAATCTCTAAGTAAGGCGCTTTTATTGCTACTTCTTGATGTTTCAGTTTTGGATAGTATCTGCTGAATTCCCATTCTAGAAGGTGAGGATTTAACTGTGTTCCCCAACCCCCACCTCCACCCAGTGGTGTGCTAGAGCTGGGTTGCAGCAGCTGGCAAGAACTGTTTTTGCATATCTTTTCCAAATTCATGTTCAGTGATATGACATTGGTAACTTGAAATTAACCTTGGTGGAAGTATACGCCACAGAAATCAGCAAACAATGCAAATCGGGCTTTCTAACCCTCTTTCGCAAAAGCTGACTCGGACCAACATGCAGTAACTACAACCACCCCCAATCTCCCAGCGTAGTGTTCTAGTAATTTTGGTTGGACCAATGTTTATATTATGACTCTTCTAATTCACAGCTAAGCCAGGTAGTAAGCCATGATTACTTACCCTTTTTGCATAGTTTTGTTTTCCCTGGGGTTAATAATTATCTTGACTTTTTGCTTGCCTTGTTTTCTAAGCTCCTATCTTTATTTATTTATTTTTGAAACAGAGTCTCACTCTGTCGTCCAAGCTGGAATGCAATGGTGCAATCTTGGCTCTCTACAACCTCCACCTCCTGGGTTCAAGCGATTCTCCTGCCTCAGCCTCTGGAGTATCTGGAATTATAGGTGTGCACCACCACACCCAGCTAATCTCTGTAATTTTAGTAGAGATGGGCTTTCACCATTTTGGCCAGGCTGGTCTTGAACTCCTGACCTCAAGTGATCTCCCACCTCCCAAAGTGCTGGGATTACAGGCATGAGCCACCGCACCTGGCCTAAACTCTTATCTTTAATTCAACTCCAAACTCTTCCTAAATTATCTGAATTTCTTCTGAAGACAGACCTATTAGCTTTTCTAACAGTTTCATCTTCCTGGAGAGCCTTCCTGTATGCTCCAGTCTAGACAGGTGCCCTCTACTCCCCGAGCACAGATGCCATCCTGGAATCCCCCTTCCTCATCATCCTGGGGATTCCCTTTGCCTCTTTCCTGTGACAGATCTCGTGTTTCTTGCGTCCCATGGCTTCCTCTTTTTTTTCTCTTTTCTTTTTAACTATCTTATTTTAGTGGAGGTTATCCTTTGTAGATTCCTGGAAAAGGATACATGGCAGGTAAAAAATTTTAAGACCTTGAGTGTCTGAAAATGTATTCTACTTTCCCATTTGATAGTTTGGCTAGGTACACGTAATTCTAGAATAGATATACATTTCTTTCAAACTTTGAAGGCCTTGCTCTATTATCCTCTAGCTTCCAGAGCTGCTGTTGAGAAGTCCAAAGTTATTCTGATCCCTAGCTCTCTGAATGTACCTGTTTTTATTTCACTGGAATCTTTTTTTTTTTTTTTTTAAGACGAGGTTTCACCATGTTGGTCAGGCTGGTCTCGAACTCCCGACCTCAGGTGATCCGCCCGCCTCGGCCTCCCAAAGTGCTGGGATTACAGGTGTGAGCCACCGCACCCAGGCTTTTTTTTTTTTTTTTTTTTAAATACTGCTCCTTGTGGAGCAGGGCTACCCTGTAGGCAGTGTGCCCAGTAGCCCGCACTGGAATCTTGCAGTACTTTTTCTTTGTCCTTGTGTTCTGAAATTTCATGGTGTTGTGTTTTGATGGAACACTACTCATTTTTTGTGCTGGTTGCTCAATGGGCCACTTCAGCCTGGAAATTAGTTCTCTTAGTTTTTTCAGTTCTGAGAAGTTTTTCTTGAACAGTATCTTCCTATCTTCTTCTTCTTTTTTTTTTTTTTTTTTGAGACAGAGTCCCACTCTTACCCAGGCTGGAGCACTGCTGCAACCTTCCCCTCCTGGGTTCTAGTGACTCTCCCACCTAAGCCTCCCGAGTAGCTGGGACTGCGGTTGCACACCACTATGCCTGCCTAATTTTTTTTTTTTTTTTTTTTTTTTGAGACAGAGTCTCGCTGTGTTATTCCTCATGTCTCTCTTAGGCTGGAGTGCAGTGGCTTGATCTCAGCTGGCTCACTGCAACCTCTGCCTCCCTAGTTCAAGCGATTTTCCTGTCTCAGCCTCCCGAGTAGCTGGGACTACAGGCGTGCACCAACATGCCCAGCTAATTTTTGTATTTTTCGTAGAGACAGGGTTTCACTATGTTACTGCAGCTGGTCTCAAACTCCTGACTTCAGGTGATCTACCCACCTTGACCTCCCAAAGTGCTGGGATTACAGGCGTAAGCCACAGTGGCCAGCCTTTTTTTGTATTTTTAGTAGAGACTGGGTTTGACTATGTTGCCCAGGCTGCTCTCGAACTCCTGAGCTCAAACAATACACGCGCTTTAGCCTCCTAAAGTGCTGGGATTACAGGTGTGGCCGACTGTGCCCGGCCCTATCTTCTCTTTATTCAACAAATATTTTTTGAGGACACATGCTACTATTCTGAACAGGGAATATAAAAGTGAGCAAAACAGATGAAATTCCCTTCCCTCATGCTACTATTCTGAGCAGGGAATATAGAAGGGAGCAAATGGATGAAAGTCCCTTCCCTCATGGGGCTTACATTCCAATGGAGTGTTTCCTCACTTCTTTCTGGACCTCCTAGACTGGTCCTCTTACTTTTTAAAAGCTTTTCCTATTGTCCAAGTCTTTGGTTGTGTTCTATTTTTCTGGAAAGTGTCTCAACTTTGTCTTCCAATCTTTCTGTCAGATTTTCATTTCTGACAGTGAAAGAAAAAGAAAGAAGTCCAGGCATGGTGGCTCACGCCTGTAATCTCAGCACTTTGGGAGGCTGAGATGTGTGGATCATCTGAGGTGAGGAGTTCAAGACCAGCCTAACCAACATGGCAAAACCCCATCTCTACTAACAATATAGAAATTAGCCAGGCGTGGTGGTGCACCCCTGTAGTCCCAGCTACTTGGGAGGCTGAGGCTGGAGAATCACTTGAACCGGGGAGGCAGAAATTTAAGACCAGGTGCAGTGGTTCAAGCCTGCAATCTCAGCACTTTGGGAAGGTAAGGTGGGAGGATTGCTTGAGCCTGGGAGTTTGAGAACAACCCGGGCAACATAGCAAATCCCCATCTCTACAAAATATTAAAAAATTAGCTGGATGTTGTGCCATGTGCCTGTAGTTCTAGCTACTTAGGAGGGTGGGGTAGGAGGATCCCTTGAGCCTGGGAGGTTGAGACTGCACACCATTGTACTCCAGCCTGGGCAACAGAATGAGACCCTGTCTCAAAAAAAAAAAAAATTTATATAACCCCTTTCCATCTTCTATTTTTCTCTTGTAATTTGCTTGTCATTTAGAGTCTTCCACAGCCTGGATCTTGATGATTGCATCTCTTAGTGTAGTTTAAGTATTTCCTGTAAATTGGTTAGTAGTTGGATACAGAGACTCACTCAGATTCAGGTTTGGTTTGGGGGAGGGGTAAGATTACGTCATCATGGTTGTGTGCTCTTTTTTCTGGATGGGTGGAATGCCTGGCAGCCCTCTTTTGTGAAGGAAAGACTCCTCTTTGGCAGCATTCGGTTCCTGTTTCATGGGTGCACTCTTTTCACATATCTCTCTTAGGATAGTAATGATGGATTGCTGTGAAGTTTTCTTCTTTCTGGTTCATTTCTGGCTGGGCTGTTTGGTGGGGAATCTTCAATGTCAGTATCTTTGCTATATCTTAGGTCATTAAGTCTTTCCTCTTAGACTTTCAGTCAGTTTCCCAAAGCAGCCAAGATTGTGCCACTGCACTCCACTGAGGTCAGACCGCCCTTAGTGGTGACATAACAGAGACCAGATTGCCAAGCCTTAGTTATGGACATAGAGCTCCAAACAGCTTCAAAATCCCCCGTGGTTAAATATGAGTAGACATCCAAGGACTACCAGATGGGAGTAAAACCACCAACATGAAAGAAAAAAACCAAAATAAAGAAATAGGAAAAAAAAAAGAAGAACCAACAAAAACCTAAGAGGAAACACAAATGAATCAGAAAGAAGAAAATGTCACAGAAAGCCATCATTACTATCCTAAGAGAGATATGTGAAAATCTGGTCTTCTGCGTGGAGGCCGATGATTGGGCGTCTGGTGTCCAGGAGCCGCAGGGGAAGAGGGATGGGTTTGGGGAAAGAGTCTCATCGTGTTGTGTACCTACCTGTATTGACTCCCTCTGTGTTCAGGATGGTGTCCCCATCAACTGGGCCTGCTGTCCTCCATCTAGAAATCCTCTGTTTTACTCTCTCTGGCAGATAAACCTCCAGTCTTGGGCCAGAATGTGGAAGGGGCAGTCACCCAGCTCTGTGGAGTTGGGGGAGGATCTGCCTGTTTCTTAAACAGACTTTCAAATAATCCTCCTTATTTAGCCTCCCCCATTAACCTCACTTCCAGAGGTGACTGAGGTTACTAATACATGAACGTTAGGAATCCTGCCTTTTAATGTTTTGGGGCCTCCTCCAGGGCTGGCTTGAGAAGATTCTTATCTCTCTCTCTCTGTTAAGTCTTTTCTGTTTGTTCATTCATTTTCCAGTTTCCAAAATGTGGGGTGCTTTTGCACTTCTCTCTTGTTCTCCCCATCTCTGTAGGTTTATGTCTTTTTAAAAATTCCCTTTGGGCCAGGTGCAGTAGCTGATGCCTGTTATCCCAGCATTTTGGGAGGCTGAGGGGGGGAGGATAACTTGAGCCCAGGAATTGGAGGCCAGCTTGGGTAACATAGTGAGACCCCATCTCTACAAATAATGAAAAGTTATCTGGGGTCAGGAGTGGTGGCTCACGCATGTAATCCCAGATCTTTGGGAGGCAGGTCACTTGAGGATCACTTGAGGTCAGGAGTTCAAGACCACCTTGGCCAACATGGTAAAACCTTGTCTTTACTAAAAATACAAAAATTAGCTGGGCATGGTGGCTCACACCTATAATCCCAGCTACTTGGGAGGCTAAGGCAGAAGAATCACTTGATTCTCCAGGCAGAGGTTGCAGTGAGCCGAGACTGTGCCACTGCACTCCAGCCTGGGCAACAGAGCAAGACTCTGTCTCAAAAAAAAAAAAAACATTTAGCCAGGCATGGTGGCACACACCTGTGCTTCCAGCTTCTCAGGAGGCTAAGATAAGAGGATCACTTGAGCCCAGGAGGTCGAGGCTGCAGTGAACCAAGATCATGCCACTGCACTGAGTGACAGAGACCCTGTTTCAAAAAACAATTAAAAAAAAAATTAAAAACCCCTTTGACCTGTAATCTTAGCCTTTTGGGAGGCCAAGGTAAGAGATCCTCTTAAGGCCAGGAGTTTGAGACCAGCCTGGGTAACATAGCAAGAACCTGTCTCTATTTGTAAAAACAAAAAACCCTGTGGGAGGACATGAGAGCAGGTGCATGTGCCCATTCCTGCATCAGAATGAGTTGTAGATGTTATCACCTTACTTTGCAGATAAGGAAGTTGAAGGTCAGAGAGGTGAAATAGCTTGTCTAAGGACACAGCTTACAGGTGACAGAGCTGTGCTCTTGGAGAACAAGGATCCTGACTGAAGATCAGGACGCAGGTGTCCCAGAGCCACAGCGTGCTCGTATTAGCAGGGCCTTTAGAGAACAGCTGCTCCAGCCCCTCATTGTGTGGGTGAGAAAGCAGGCTCAGAATGGAGAAGGGATTCTCCCAGAGTCATGCAGCAAGTTCCCGCAAAACCGTGATGAGAAACGCTCCGTGCTACACCACCCCTTTCTGTGACATTCATTCAGTCATTGACTCAGCAAACATTCATTGAGCACCAACTGTGTGCCAGATCCTGTGCTATGCCTGGAAATATAGCCATGAGTAAAACTTGGTCCTTTTTTAATTTTTTTTTTTTTTGAGACAGTTTCACTCAGTTGCCCAGGTTAGAGTGCAGTGGCGCAATCTCAGGTTACTGCAACCTCCACCTCCCGTGTTCAAGTGATTCTCCTGCCTCAGCCTCCCAAGTAGCTGGGGTTATAGGCACCTGCCACCATGCCCAGCTAATTTTCTTTTCTTTTTTTTTTTGTTTGTTTTTTGAGATGGAACCTCACTCTGTTGCTAAATTTTTTTTTTTTTTTTGAGACGGAGTCTCACTTGTTGCCCAGGCGGGAGTGCAGCGGCACGATCTCGGCTCATCACAACCTCCGCCTCCCGGGTTCAAGTAACTCTCCTGCCTCAGCCTCCCGAGTGGCTGGGACTACAGGCGCTTGCCACCACACCCAGCTAATTTTTCTATTTTTAATAGAGACAGGATTTCACTATGTTGGCCAGGCTGGTCTTGAACTCCTGACCTCATGATCTGCCCGCCTCAGCCTCCCAAAGTGCTGGGATTACAGGCATGAGCCATTACGCCCGGCCTGTATTTTTGTTTTTTGAGACAGAGTCTCTCTGTTGCCTGGGCTGGAGTGCAGTGGCACGATCTCGCCTCACTGCAACCTCTGCCTCCTGGGTTCAAGTGATTCTCCTGCCTCAGCCTCCTGAGTAGCTGGGATTACAGGCATGCCACCATGCTCGGCTAATTTTTGTATTTTTAGTAGAGATTGGGGTTTCACTATGTTGGCCAGGCTGGTCTCAAACTTCTGACCTCAGGTGATCCACTTGCCTAGGCCTCCTAAAGTGCTGGGATTACAGGTGTGAGCCACTGTGCCTGGCCATAAAACTTGGTCCTTGCCTGTAAGGAGCCTTCGTCCTGCTTCCTGCTGGCTGCCAGGCCTCCTTGCTGGAGGTGCTAAGGAGGAGCAGACAGTTAACATTTGCTGAGTGCTTGCTTCATGACAAGCACTGCTTGAATTATTTTTCATGTATTAGTGCATTTCATTTTCCCAGTGAGCCTATGGGGAAGGTCCCCACTTCACAGCTGAGGACCCTCAAGCATGCAGAGGCTGGGACACACAGCCAGGCAGCTCCAGAGTCGGAGCTTTTACCACCACCCTGAGATAAGGACTGCCATGAAGGAGGGGGCGAAGGAGGAGAGCAGGTGTGGTGGGGAGGGTGAGCTGAGGGAAGGGGGAAACCAGCCTGATCTGTCTCCTTTCTCCTTTAGTGCTCAGTGGGTCCCTCTTCTGATAAGGCCTTGACCTTCATGAAGGACCATTTCCTGATGGATGAGCAGGTGGTGGGGACGCCCCTGCTGGTGAAGTCTGGTGTGGAGTATACACGGCTTGCAGTGGAGACAGCCCAAGACCTTGATGGGCAGAGCCATCTTGTCATGTACCTGGGCACCAGTGAGTAAAGAGTTCCAGGACATCCCTCAGAAGACTAGAGCAGGGGCCACCCCCCAGGTTGGGGAGGGAAACTCTTGAGTTCATTCACTTATTCATTCAATAACTGTTTACTGAGCACCTGCTATGTGCCTGACATTCCGCTAGGCTCTGAAAATACAGCAGAGGAGCAAAGCAGTATACTTCCTACCCCTTCTGAGCCTTGTGTGGTGGGGGGAGGCAGACAGGGAGGTCTTTGGTGGCCTTATCAAGAGCAGTGTCTTATGGGGGAAGCTATGTTAGAAGAATGAAAGGTGAGTGGGTGGAGGGAGCTGGAAACCTGCACGTGTAGAGATCACTCCTACAGGAAACTTGGCTGAGAAGGGAGAGAGGAAGGAGGTGGTGACTGGAGGAGGGAGTGGGGCCCAGCCAGGGTTCTTGGTTTTCCTTTTTTCCCCTCCTTGCCCCAGGGTTCTTGTTTCCCCTCCTCACCCCCAGGGCCCTTGCCCCCTTGGCCTCTTACTTAGACAGAAAGGACGAAGCATCTAGTAGACCGGGGATGGTGAAGAGATGGGTAGAAAAATGGGTAAGTGGTAGGTAAAGTTGTGGAGGGAGCCAGCTGCCGGAGACCAGGACACACATAGAGCTGGGCAGCTGTGGGTGGCGGAGGGACAGCGCCTGAGCTGGGCTGGGACTGAAGTTGTAGCAGCAGGGTGTGACTTGGTGGGTGTGTAGGCCCTGGGGACAAGAAGCCAAGGGAGCTCTTATCTGAAGGCTTTTGTGTTCTCTATGAAGGAGGAGGACGCAAGGTCATGAGCTTGGAGTGAGGGGGCAGGAAAGGTGGGAGGTTTGAGGAGAGAAGGGTAGATCCAAATAGCCACTGTGGGCCAGGTACAGTGGCTCACACCTGTAATCCCAGCACTTTGGGATGCTGAGGCAGACAGATCGCCTGAGGTCAGGAGTTTGAGACCAGCCTGGCCAACATGATGAAACCCCATCTCTACTAAAAATACAAAAAAATTAGCTGGGTGTGGTGGCGCACACCTGTAATCCCAGCTCCTCGGGAGGCTGAGGCAGGAGAATCACTTGAACCCAGGAGGTGGAGGTTGCCTCCTGGTGCCACTGCCCTCCAGCCTGGGCAATAAGAATGAAACTCTGTCTAAAACAAAAAATAACCATTGTTGAAAGAGGGAGAGAGAGTCAGTGCGGAATGCGGCAAGACTGCCCAGTGTATGGAGGGCCTGGTGAAGACGATAACCTTGAAGGTCAGTGGAAGACACCTGCCAAGTTCATTCATTCCTTCAGGCCATATTACTAGTCACTGTTATCAGCTGTGCATGTATTGGGTATACAGCAGAGAACAAAACAGTCAAAAATCTCAGTCTTTGTGGAGTGGTTGGAGACAGACAATAGCATCCTGAATAAGTAAATGACATGACATCATGAGATTTGAGTCCAGTAGAGGTGTGTGCAGGGGAATCAGAAATGCCAGGTGGGGGAGATTGCTCCTGTTAAAAGGGTGGTCAGGTAGACCTCACTGAGGTGCTTGATGGGAGTGAAGGAGGCTGGCGATGTGATTTCTGTAACTGACTGTGAACAATCAATTGAGATTACTCACTACCTTCGGGCCAGCCGGTGATGTGATTTTCTCCCAGCTGCCCACTGCTTCATGCCTATGGAGAAATAGACAGCTGGGTTTCTCCAGGGACAAAGTTTTGTCAGGGAGTTGGGAAGGAAGGACAGGGGTCCAAGGGATTTTAACCATGTATGAGACTGCCGTCTCCATGGCACAGAGGAAGGTGAATGGTCTGGCTGACCTGTGCCCAGAACACATCACCCTTAGAAGGAGCGTTCCTTCTGAAAAGTGTTTGAGAGGGATTCGCAGTGAAAAAAAAAAAAAAGGAAGAAGAAGAAGGAGCGTTCTTACAGCTGGGGAGGCCATGTGAAGTTGGGAAGGGATCTGTGGATGAGGTGAGATGACTTCGGCTCTTTCTGTCTCCCCATAGCCACGGGTTCCCTCCACAAGGCTGTGGTGAGTGGGGGACAGCAGTGCTCATCTGGTGGAAGAGATTCAGCTGTTCCCTGACCCTGAACCTATTCGCAACCTGCAGCTGGCCCCCACCCAGGTGGGAAGCAGGGACCCGACCATCAAGTGGCCTTCCAGTGGGGCTGGCCTTGGGGGCCTGTTGGGCTGGCTCCCTGGCCTGTACCAGGGTGCTGGGACTTTGCCAGATGTGGCTGGGGCTCCCTAATAATCTCCATCTCTCCTCCAGGGTGCAGTGTTTGTGGGCTTCTCAGGAGGTGTTTGGAGGGTGCCCCGAGCCAACTGTAGTGTCTACGAGAGCTGTGTGGACTGTGTCCTTGCCCGGGACCCCCACTGTGCCTGGGACCCTGAGTCCCGAACCTGCTGCCTCCTGTCTGCCCCCAACCTGTGAGTTCCAGTCCTGGTTGGTGGCTGACAATGGCCAGCCAGGACCCTTCTTCACCAGCTTCCGCTACTGTTCTTCCTGTCTCCAGGGGCTGCTGACACATTCACTCCGAGAGTCCTC
The DNA here is from genome assembly GCA_036589455.1 of Ateles fusciceps. Lineage (NCBI taxonomy): Eukaryota > Metazoa > Chordata > Mammalia > Primates > Atelidae > Ateles > Ateles fusciceps. The sequence goes on from JAZHEH010003362.1 coordinate 180,415, forward strand.
CCATCCCGCAGTGGGTTCCTCCAGGGATGGAATTTGGCCAGGCAGTTTTGAAGCTGCTCTGGCCATCCTGGGTTCCTGTCCTCTCTGTTCCTAGTCTCCCCGGCCTACCTTCTTCCCTGCTGCACTTCCTCCCTTCCTCCTTCCTCTTCCCACTTTCAGCTCTTTCAAGGGATAATTTTTGCTTTCTCTGCCCTCTTAGGAATTCCTGGAAGCAGGACATGGAGCACGGGGAACCCAGGGTGGGCATGTGCCAGTGGCCCTGTGGGCAGGAGCCTCTGGCCTCAGAGCCGCCCGCAAATCAGTAAGTGTGGGACCAGGGGAGGTGCAGAGGCACTGGAAGACTTTTGGTTAGGGGTGGGCATTCCTGCTCCAGTTTCCTCCCCCAGCAACTGCCTGGCTTGAGATCTGAACGCCTGAGTTGGGATAGATTTGGGTCCTGGCTATAGGGAGGAGGGATAGGAACTCTGAGCTAGAAGCCAAGCCGGGATTCAGGATTGAGGTTGCAGTTGATTTTGGTGTCAGAGTTGGAGTTAGATGGACTAGGGCTTAGTTTGGGGTCCAGACTGGAGATTAAGAAGGGGTGAAATTTGAGTATGGAAGTTGGAAATAAAAGCTGGGGTCCAGGCCAAGCTCAGTGGCTCACTCCTGTAATCCCAGTACTTCGGTAGGCTGAGGCAGGACTCCCTTCTACCATCGCTTGAGCTCATGAGTTTCAGATCAGCCTGGCCAACATGGTAAAACCCCATCTCTACAAAAAATACAAAAATTAACCAGGCATGGAGACACATGCCTGTAGTACCAACTACTCGGGAGGCTGGGGTGGAAAGATGGCTTGAGTCCAGGAGGCAAAAGTTGCAGTGAGCTGAGATCGCGCCACTGCACTCCAGCCTGGGCAATAGAGCCAGACCCTGCCTCAATTAAAAAAAAAAAGGGTTGGGGTCCAAAGATACGTTAGAGATTTTGTCCTGTCTTCATCCTTCGCCCCTCCCTTAACCCTTTTTCTCCTTTCTTTCTCCTACAGTTAAAGAAGTCCTGGCTGTCGCCAACTCCATCCTGGAGCTCCCTTGTCCCCATCTGTCAGCCTTGGCCTCTTACTATTGGAGTCACGGCCCAGCTGCAGTCCCAGAAGCCTCTTCCACGATCTATAATGGCTCTCTCTTGCTGATACTGCAGGATGGGGTTGGGGGTCTCTACCAGTGCTGGGCCACTGAGAATGGCTTCTCATACCCTGTGGTCTCCTATTGGGTAGACAGCCAGGACCAGCCCCTGGCCCTGGATCCTGAACTGGCAGGCATCCCCCGGGAGCAGGTGGAGGTCCCGTTGACCAGGGTCAGTGGTGGGGCCGCCCTGGCTGCCCAGCGGTCCTACTGGCCCCACTTTGTCACTGTCACTGTCCTCCTCGCCTTAGTGCTTTCAGGAGCCCTCATCATCCTCTTGGCCTCCCCATTAGGAGCGCTTCGGGCTCGGGGCAAGGTTCAGGGCTGCGGGACCCTGCCCCTGTGGAGAAGGCCCCGTTGAGCAGAGAGCAACACCTCCAGTCTCCCAAGGAATGCAGGACCTCTGCCAGTGACGTGGACGCTGATAGCAACTTCCTAGGCACTGAGGTGGCTTAACTCTAGGCACAGGCTGGGGCTGCAGGACAGGCACCTGGCCATGCTGGCTGGGTGGCCCCAGCGCCACTCTGACTAGGATGAGAGTAGCACAAAAGACCACTTTCCTCCCCTGAGAGGAGCTTCTGCTACTCCTCATCACCGATGGCACTCGGCAGGGTCATGCACAGCAGTCTGCCTCCCCTGTGGGACTCCCTTCTACCAAGCTTTCTAACAGAGTGGGGGCTACCCACAGACCTGCTCCTATGCTGATATTGAAGAACCTGGAGAGGATCCTTCAGTTCTGGCTGTTCCAGGGACCCTCCAGAAACAGTGTTCCAAGAGACCCTAAAAAGCCTGCCTGCCCCAGGACCCAATGGTAATAAACACCGAACATCTAAAGAACCGTATGCTAATAGGACACTCCTGGAAACTCCACTCTGAAGCTGCCATTTGGACACCAACACTCCCCTCTCCCAGGGTCGTGCCGGGATCTGCTCCCTCCTGCTTCCCTTACCAGTCATGCACCGCTGATTCGCAGGAAGCCTTTCCTGAAGTCTGACCACCTTCCTTCTTGCTTCAGTTGGGGCAGACTGTGATCCCTTCTGCCCTGGCAGAATGGCAGGGGTAATCTGAGCCTTGTTCACTCCTTTACCCTATCTGATCCCTTGACCTCTCCCCCCTCCTTTTTCCTTTGTTTTGGGATTCAGAAAACTGCTTGTCAGAGACTGTTTATTTTTTATTAAAAAGACAAAGCTTATGTATGACGGGTGCTGTGTTTGTTGGAGCAGAGTGCTCCGGCAGAGAATTGCTGGGACGTTGAGGGTGCAAGCAGTCCAAGCACATCAGTGGGGAGGAGGACCAGGTTTGTGGGGGGGATTGTTCTCTGTGACTCCAGACTACGTCCTCTGCCCTGCCAGCTCCCCACCCAGAACCAGCCCACAGCCCTTTCCTCCACTCTGAGCATTGCTGGAGGGTGCCGAAAACTTTGCCTTTTGGGCCAACCACAGGCTGGTGTTGACCAGGCTAGGCTTGTATCTGTCTGCTAGACAGGCGACACCTCATCCATCACTCACTCCCCTGCTTCGGCCCCCACAGCTGCTGTCCACAGCTCTCCCACACTTCTCGTGACTCTGGCTCAGCCCAATTCCTCGCTGCAGCAGTTGGCTTCAACTCTTGGTAGACAAATTTATAGAAAGACTGTGCATCCACCCCCACCCTGGCCACATCCTTCTCCATATCTGATGATGCTCTGTCCACACCTCCACACTACCTTCCCCCTCTCCCCTCTGTCACAAAGGCAAAGACCCTCTTCCACCAAGACTGATCAGCACATCTGTGCCCCCATCACTGCTAGGGATCTGTTGTCTCAGCATCTGAACCCCAGCATCCCCACTCGCTTTACCCACTTCCTCATCTTTCATCTCCCCCTCCCACCTACAGGTGTGATCAGGCATTCTCTACATAAAAACACAACAAAACAATAATCTTTTCCCAAACTCTGTCCATTCATGTCATCACCACTCAGTCTCTCTTTCCTGGTACCACCAAACACGGGAGCAGGTCCATGCTGGCTGCCCCCACCTCCCTCCAGTGTTGCACGAGCTTTCTCTAATCCCCTGAGGTCTGGCTTCTTTCCCCACCTTTTTGCTCAAATGCTCTCTCCAAGACTACCCATAAGCCCGTAATGCCAAATTCCACCTTGGTGTTTGTATAGTCCTCACACATTGGCCAGCTCATTCTCACAATTTTCTTCTATTATGGGTTCTTAATCTTTTTTAAATTTAAATTGTGGTTAAAAAAAAAAACAAACATACTATGCAATGTACCTCCTTAGCCATTTTTTTTTTTTTTTTTTTGAGACAGAGTCTTGCTCTGTCGCCAGGCGCCAGGCTGGAGTGCAGTGGTGCAATCTCTGCTCACTGCAATCTCCACCTCCTGGCTTCCAGCAATTCTCTGCCTCAGCCTCCCGTGTAGCTGGGACTACAGGCGCGCACCACCACGCCCAGCTAATTTTTGTATTTTTTAGTAGAGATGGGTTTTCACCATGTTGGCCAGGATGGTCTGGATGTCTTGACCTCGTGATCCGCCCGTCTCGGCCTCCCAAAGTGCTGGGATTACAGGCGTGAGCCACCACGCCCGGCCCCCCATCAGCCATTAAAAAAATGAAAAATAAATGAGGGTGAGGTGTGGTGGCTCATGCCTGTAATCCCAGCACTTTGGGAGGCTGAAGCAGCAGATTACCTGAAATCAGGAGTTCAAGACCAGCCTGGGCAACATGGTGAAACCCCATCTTTACTAAAAATACAAAATTAGCCAGGCATGGTGGCTCACGCCTGTGATCCCAGCTACTTGGGAGGCTGAGGCAGGAGAATCACTTGAACCTGGGAGGCAGAGGTTGCGGTGAGCTGAGATCACACCATTGCACTCCAGTCTGGGCAACAAGAGCAAAACTCCGTCTTAAAAAAAAAAAATAGACTGGGCACAGTGGCTCACACCTGTAATTCCAGCATTTTGGGAGGCTGAGGCAGGCGGATCATCTGAGGTCAGGAGTTCAAGACCAGCCTGGCCAACGTAGCGAAACCCCCTCTCTACTAAAAGTATAAAAAATTAGCTGGGCTTGGTGGCAGGTGCCTGTAGTCCCAGCTACTCCGGAGGCTGAAGCAGGAGAATCACTTGAACCTGGGAGGCAGAGGCTGCAGTGACCCGAGATTGCACCACTATATGTGTGTGTGTGTGTGTGTGTGTGTGTGTGTGTGTGTGTGTGTATTTTTTTTTTTTTTGTGGCAGTCTCGCTCTGCCACCCAGGCTGGAGTGCAGTGGCACAATCTCACCTCACTGCAGCCTCTGCCTCCAGGGTTCAAGCGATTCTCCTGCCTCAGCCTCCCGAGTAGCTGGGACTACAGGCTCCCGCCACCATGCTCGGATAATTTTTTGTGTGTTTTTAGTAGAGACAGGGTTTCACCATATTGGCCAGTCTGGTCTTGAACTCCTGACCTCAGGTGATCCACCCGCCTTGGCCTCCCAAAGTGCTGGGATTACAGTTGTGAGCCTCTGTGCCCAGCCGCCAGGCTAATTTTTGTATTTTTAGTAGAGACAGGCTTTTGCCACATTGGCCAGGCTGGTCTCAAACTCCTGGCCTCAGGTGATTTGCCCACCTCGGCCTCCCAAAGTGCTGGGATTACAGGCATGAGCTACTGTGCCCTGCCTAACAAGTATATATATTTTTAAAATTAGAGACAGAGTCTCACTCTGTCACCCAGTCTGGAGTGCAATGGTGTGATCCTAGCTCACTGTAGCCTCCTGCCCCTGGGCTTAATGGATTCTCCTGCCTCAGCCTCCTGAGTAGCTAGGACTACAGGCACATGCCACCACACCCAGCTATTTTTTTTTTTTTTTTTTTTTTTTATGGAGTCTCAACTCTATTGCCAGGCTTGAGTACAGTGGCATGATCTCCCCTCACTGCAATCTCTGCCTCCTGGGTTGAAGCAATCCTCCTGCCTCAGCCTCCTGAGTAGCTGGGATTACAGGCACACGCCACCATGCCCAGCTAATTTTTGTATTTTTAGTAGAAATGGGGTTTCACCATGGTGGCCAGGATGTTCTTGATATCCCGACCTTGTGATCTGCCTACCTTGGCCTACCAAAGTGCTGGGATTACAAGAGTGAGCCACCTCGCCCGGCATTTTTAATTTTTTTTGTAGAGGTGGGGTTTGCTATGTTGCCCAGGCTGTCTTAAACTCCTGGCCTCAAGCAACACCCTGCCTCAGGCTCCCTAAATCCTGGGATTATAGGCATGAGCCACCATTCCCAGCCCTCTTAGCCATCTCTACCAAAAAAAAAAAACCAACTGTATGTATATATATATATATATATATATACACACATATTTATATGAGATATATAATATATTTTTTATACATAATATAGATAACATATTTTATATATATGTATATATATATATATATATATATATATTAGCCAGGCATGGTAGGTAGCCCATGCCTGTGGACCTAGCTACTCAGGATGCTGAGGTGGGAGGATTGTTTCAGCCCCAGGAATTCGAGGCTGCAGTGAACTATGATCATGCCACTGCAAGCCAGCCTGGGCAACAGAGCAAGCCCCTGTCTCTAATAATAATAATAATAATAATAATAAAAGTAAAATAGGCCGGGCGTGGTGGCTCACGCCTGTAATCCAAGCACTTTGGAGGCCAAGGCGGGCAGATCACCTGAGGTCGGGAGTTCAAGACCAGCCTAACCAACATGGTGAAACCCCGTCTTAAAAAAAAAAAATAAATAAATAATAATAAATAAATAAAAATAAGTAAAATAAAATATATTTACTATTCTTTTTATTTATTTATTTTTCTTTTATTTTTTTGTCACCACCTTGGTGGAGAATTTTTATTTTTATTTTTATTTTTTTTAGAGACGGGGTCTCGCTATGTTGCCCAGGCTGGAGTGCAGTGGCTATTCACAGGCGCGATCCCACTACTGATCAGCACAGGAGTTTTGACCTGCTCCGCTTCCGACCTGGGCTGGTTCAGCCCTCCTTAGGCAACCTGGTGGTCCCCCGCTCCCGGGAGGTCACCATATTGATGCCGAACTTAGTGTGGACACCTGATTGGCATAGCGCACTACAGCCCAGAACTCCTGGGCTCAAGAGATCCTCCCACCTCAGCCTCCCGAGTAGCTGGGACTACAGGCACGCACCACCAAGTCGGCTATATTTACTATTCATTAAGTGGAAGTGGATTATCACAAATGTTGGCTGAGTAGGCTGAGGAGGAGGAGAAAGAGGAGGGGGTTGGTCTTGCTGTCTCAGGGCAGAAGTAGTAGAAAATCCACTTAAAAGTAGACTTATGCAATTCAAACTCGTGTTGGTCAAGGTTCAACTGCATACATAAGTAAGATAGGTAGGGGACATTAGGTGATGATGTACTATAGGGAAAATAATGGATCTGGGGAAAGCAGTTTGGGAGTGGGAAGGATGGCTACAATTTTTATTTTTATTTTTTGAGACAGGGTCTCACTCTGTCACCCCTGCTGGAGTGCAGTGGCTTGACTGCAGCTCACTGCACCCTCCACCTCCTGGGCTCAAGTGAGCTTCCTGCTTGGTCTCCCGAATAGGTGGGACTATAGGCGCGTGCTACCATGCCTGGCTGATTTTTTTTTTGTAGCGACAGGAGCTTACTGTTTTACCCAGGCTGGTCTTGAACTCCTGGACTTAAGCAATTTTCACTCCTTGGCCTCCCAAAATGCTGGGATTATAGGCATAAGCCACAGTGCCTACTCCCCCCTCTCCCTTTTTTTTTTTTTTGGCAGAGAGGGGGTGTCTCACTGTTTCCAGGCTGGTCTTGAAGCAATCCTCCCACCTCAGCCTCCAAAAGTGGAAATATGTTTAAGATAAAGCTAATGGTATTTGATGATACATTGCACGTGGGGTGTGAGAAAAAGAGACCAGCCAAAGGGTGACTCCCATATTTTTGTCCTAGTGAAATGGAAGATGGTATTGCTAATGAACTGAGATGAAGACAGCAGGTAGCTGAGATTTGGGAGAACAGGAGTTCCACTGATGCTAATTATCAGTTCAGGTTCTGAAGAGCGTGGTGGTGGGTGCCTATAATCCCAGCTACTAGGGGAAGCTGAAGCAGGGGAATAGCTTGAACCTGGGAGGCGGAGGTTGCAGTGAGGCGAGATCGTGCCTCTGCACTCCAGCCTGGGTGACAAAGCAAGATTCCATTTCAAAAAGAAAAAAAAAAGTAGGCCCATAGACCTGGCACGGTGGGCCAGGCCCACCCTGCAATCCCGGCACTTTGCGAGGCGAGGCGGGTGGATCACCTGAGGTCAGGAGTTCGAGACTAGCCTAACCAACCTGGTGAAACCTCATCTCTACTAAAAATACAAAAATAAGCCAGTCGTGGTGGCGGGGACCTGTAATCCCAACTACTCAGGAGGCTGAGGCAGGAGAATCACTTGAACCCAGAGGCGAAGATTGCAGTGAGCCAAGATCATGCCACTGCACTCCAGCCTAGTGACAGAGTGAAACTCCGTCTCAACAAATTAATTACTTAATTAAATAAAATAAATAAAAATAGTAAAATACACACAACATAAAATTTGCTATTAATAACATTAATACATACACAATATTGTGCAACCATCACCACTACCTAGTTCTAGAACATTTTCATTGCCCAAAAGGAAACCCTGAACCCAGTAGTCACTTTCCATCCCCTCCCTCGGTCTCCACAGACTCTGGCAATCACCTATCCACTAATCTGCTTTTTGTCTCTATAGATTTGTCTATTTTGGTGATTTCAAATAAATAGGATTAGAGAATATGTGGCCTTTGTATCTGGTTTATTTCACTTAGCTTAATGGTTTCAAGGTTCATCTATGTTGTAGCATATATTCATTCCTTTTTATTGCTTAATACTATTCCACTGTGTAAATATACCACAGTTTGTTTACCATTCATGGGTCGATGGACACTTGGGTTGTTTCTACTTTTGGCAATTGTGAATAGTGCTGCTAAAAATAAACATTTGTGTATGAGTTTTTGTTTGAATATCTGTTTAAAATTGTTTTGGGTATATACTCAGGAGTAAAAGTGCTGTGTCAATGCTGATTTTATGTTTAGCTTATTGAGGAACTGCTAATATTTTCCACAGCAGCTGTACCATTTTCCATTCCCACCAGCAATATCTGAGGATTCCAATTTCTCCACATCCTTATCAATGCTCATTTTCTGCTTTTTGTTTGTTTTAATTTTAGCCATCCCGGTGGGTGCAAAGTGATATTTTATCAACTTGGTTTTGATTTGCATCTCCTTAATGACTAATGATGTTGAGCATCTTTTCAAGTGCTTCTTGGCCATTTGTATATCTTCTTTAGGGAAAGGTCTATTCAAGTCTTTTGCCCATTTTTCTTTCCTTTTATTTCACCTGTGACTATAGACAGGATCCAAAAAGGAGTTTTCCAGTCTCTTCCCTGAGTTTAATGGAGACTTACCTTACCCCTCTGTGCTATTTTTAAATTTGGTTGTCTTTTTGTTGTTGAGTTGTAGAGATATCAACTTTGAAATGAACTGACTCTCCAGCCCAGGCCTTCTAGCACTTCATGTAAAGTGCTCCTCCTCTTTTTTTAAGTCTATATACAGGCAAATAGCTTCAAAAGCTGGGAGAGGCCCTTGATGTCATTTTCTTTTTTCTTTTTTTTTTGAGACGGAGTTTTGCTCTTGTTACCCAGGCTGGAGTGCAATGGCAGCGATCTCAGCTCGACGACAACCTCCACCTCCTGGGTTCAAGCAATTCTCCTGCCTCAGCCTCCCGAGTAGCTGGGGCTACAGGCACGCGCTACCATGCCCAGCTAATTTTTGTATTTTTAGTAGAGACGGGGTTTCACCTTGTTGACCAGGATGGTCTCAATCTCTTGACCTTGTGATTCACCCGCCTTGGCCTCCCAAAGTGCTGGGATTATAGGCGTGAGCCACTGTGCCCGGCCCCTTGATGTCATTTTCTTGCGACAAAGCAAGACTCCGGGTCAAAAATCAAACAAACAAGCAAAAAAGGAGGCCCGGCAAGGTGGCTCAGGCGTGTGATCCCAGCACTTTGGGAGACTGGGCTAGTCTCGAACTTCTGACTTCCAGGTTGTCCCTGACTCCTGCAGTTTTTTGAGTTCCCAAATCTCAAAATTGGCTATGTATCCTCAGTTCTGCTGCACGTTGGCCTCTACTATTTTGGCTCTATTAATAATGAGAAAAGTGGCCAGAGCGGTGGCTCATGCCTGTCATCCCGCCACTTTGGGAGACTCAGTCTGCAGCATCGCTTGAGCCCAGGAGTTCAGGTTACAATGAGCTATGATGTTGCCACTGCACTCCAGCCTGGGTGATAGAGTGAGACTTTGACTCTAAAAAACAAAAAAAAAAAAACGAAAGAAGAAAAAGTTATACAAAAATTCATACATTAGATTTGTTCATTTTTTTTTTCCTTTTTGAGACAGAGTCTCGCTCTATCGCTGTGCAGATCTCAAATCACAGCAACCTCTGCCTCCCGGGTTCAAGTGATTCTCGTGCCTCAGCCATCGGGTAGCTGGATTACGGGCGCGCGCCATCACTCCCGGTTAATTTATTTCGTATTTTTAGTAGAGACGGGGGTTTCGCCAAGGCGGCCAGGCTGCTCTCGAACTTCTAACTTCAGGTGATCCGCCCGCCTCGGCCTCCCAAAATTCTGGGATTACAGGCGTGAGCCACTGCGCACATTCTTGATTTGAATATGAAGGTTCCAACACCCCCAAACACAAGGTGACCCCATTTACAACTGGATCTTCAAGAAGCGTCTGGTGATTCAATTTCTGCCAATTAGAAAGAGCTAAAGCACGACACGCAGGCGCCTTAACGCTGAGGGCATAACGAAGGTAAAGAAGGCGTGGCTACTGCCCAAATCCAAGATGGCCGCCAGGAGGCCGCCTGTTCTCGGAAGGGCCGCCCATCCTCTCTCCTGGGGAAGCTCAAAGGCTCAAACGCCATTGGCGGAATCGCCGACTGCTCATCCTCGGGGGGCGGTAATGACAGAGTCCAAATTTCCGGTTCCGGCAGTACGGGGGAGCCGAGTCGTGATGGAGGAAGATGCGACCGGCGGACGGCATTCGCTGGGAACGGCCGATAGAGTGGGGGCTGCGGCCTAGAGGTCCGGGCTTGGAGTTTGCCTCAGACGCGGTGAAGCCGCCGGAGTCTGAGAAGGTAAGAAGCCACCGGCCCGGGGTGCCTGACAACTCAGGTCTCTGAGGATCTGCACTTGTCAATCAGGCAAAGGATGTCTGCGGTGCCATGCAGTTTGGGGAATGAAGGACAACTCCGGTGAGGCATCTCTTCCTGGCAGAGGAGCGTGAGATTAGCTGACAGCGGAAGAAGCACGGCAAGGGGCATGTTCGAAGACCCAAAGTGCAGGGGTGGGGTGAGAGGCCAGGACAGAGGCTGCATAAAGGGGTTGTCCCATGGAGTATGTGGAGAGGATTGTCATGTGGTGTCTGTGATGAGGGATCACGTGGATACCTATGGAAGACCAAAGGAAAGCTGGGTGGGAATCTCACCATGTCCGAGGTAGGGAGGAGATTATCTCGAAGGAGAGGTCGGAGGCATCCCCCAGGGACCTCCCTTAGGGAAATGTATATTCAGTAGGACAAGAGGGCAAACACGTAAATATATTTACGTTCATGTGGTAGATAGCTCCCAGGATGTAGATGCCATAGGGAGAACAGAAGGAATAGAATGTTGGTCTCTACTCTCCCTGTTTCCAGCCGAGAAGTGGGGGACCCATGGGTGTCTTGTCAGGAGTTGTAGAAGATTATTTGATTTGAAAAGATACGAATCGATCGAGTGGTCATCATTGTGCTCAGTTCCAGTGACAAGTTAGGATGGAGTCAGAGCGCTCCTAACCTGGCCATAATGGTCCCAGAGTCCTGGAGCAGTTGTTAGAATTCTTATAATACTGACAGTCCTTAATATTTAAAGCAATGCTGAAAATATTCAGCAGGTCTAGGGTGCACTCTGAAATTCTGTATTTCTTTCTTTCTTTCTTTTTTTTTTTTTTTGAGACGGAGTCTTGCTTTGTCTGGAGTGCAATGGCATGGTCTCGGCTCACTACAACCTCCACCTCCTGGGTTCGAGCAATTCTCCTGCCTCAGCCTCCTGAGTAGCTGGGATTACAGGTGCGCACCACCACGCCTGGCTAATTTTTGTATTTTTAGTAGAGATGGGGTTTCACTGTGTTGGCCAGGCTGGTCTTGAACTCCTGACCTTGTGATCCACCTGCCTCATCCTCACAAAGTGTTGGGATTACAGGCGTGAGCCACTGTGCCAGCTGAAATTCTGTATTTCTAACAGACTCCCAGGTGATGTCCATGCTGCTAGTCTGTGGCACTTGATGTCCATGCTATAGTCTTCCTTGGGTGGCAAGGAATTAGAGCATCACTGTCCAGTAGAACTTTTTGTAATGATAATGCTTTGCTGTTAACAAAATGCCTCCACAATTATTAACTCGTATGAGTTGCACCACAACTCTTATACAACATTGATAGGCTTTATTAGCCTGATGCAACAGATAAGGAAACTGAATTTCAGTGAAGTGACTTGATTCCAGTTTTACGGTACTGAGTAATGGAAGTGAATCTCAAACAGGGATCTCCTGATTGCTGGTATTCTTCCCCTTGTATGACCTTGCCTTCCAGGTGACACTTCCTTCTCTCGAGCCAGAATCTTAGCCCAGAACCTAGTGAATAGTCCCATGGGAATTTTCTTGTACAAGGAGAGTAGAGGTGGAGAGGAGGACGCATATGCCCCTGGGCCAATTTGTCCCTTTCCATTGGTAGGGTTCGTAGTGGGAGCTCTGCCTCTAACATATCACTTGATGACTTCAAGACAAAGTGTGCACCAATTCTGGGTCACCTGTTAGGTCCCCAGAGAAAGCACTTCAACATTTGTGCCTGAGCAGTATGAAAAAGTGGAAGAAGATCCAGAATTGGAGCCATGCACATGAGGGTCTGAGAAAGAGCCATAAAGAAGTTGGGCCGACTGAATTGGGAGAAGGGAAAGCTGAAGGAACTTTGCATACAGGTATCTGCAAAGAGGATTTTTCAGAGGGTAAAACAAGAAGAATGGGATTGATATTTCCATAAGAAGTTTGGAAGTTATGTAACAAAGAGCAGGTTGAGATCCCACCTTTTAGGAGCAGCCTGCCCCTTTTGAAGGGGTAAAGGGAGTGGGTGCAGTGCCCTCTGCCCTTCTGTTGTAGTGGCTTAGCCCTCTGAGGCATGACCCTCGGATAGGAGTTACCTGCCTGAGAAAGTCCTCACTTCCTTGTGGGAGTTTAAAATAGATTGGCATATGTGAGAGATGGAGGCAAGCGGGGGAAATTGGATCCTGCCTTAGGATTTCTCATCAGGAGATGCTGGTACTTGGTGGTTCAGCTTGATAAATTGAGAAGGTGCCATGAAATCAGGTCCTGGAACAGAATCCCTGGTTGCTCTGTGTTTTGGTTGCTCTGACCCTCTGCCCTGCAGAGCACGCATTTTGCATGTGCCTGGCAGGAGGCCCTCCTGCTTGAGCCCTGCTGTGTTTGTCTTGCGTTAACAACGTGACTGCTCGGCCACTAAGTTTGGTCACTCCACAGACACACTAGGAAAGCAGAGGCAGCTCTCGGTTTCTCGGAACAGAGCTGCAAGAAGGCTCCGAGCATCTGCATGGCCAGGAGCTTATGCTTAATCGTTGAGTGACCTGCAGCGATAAGGGCATTCATTTTGCCTCCCAGAGGTGGGAACGACTTGGCTTTAAACAGTGATTTGTGTTAGAATTCTTCAAATCCCATGGGGTAGAAGGCATGGTGGAGTAGAGGAGAAATCTTGGCTCATGTCTGCCTTTCCCTTGACCAGTTATGTGACCTTGGGCCTGTTACAGTAAACGTATCTGACCCTCCATTTCCTCATTTATCAGAACTGTCTAACTGTACACAAGTTAAATTGTACGGATTACACGAGGTAGTAGTCAGTCAATCCTAGTGTTTCTCTGTATCTTCTCAACGGTGTTGGAAATATGATCTTGCAGCCCTGGATGGTAGCCACTCTGGGGCAGGAGAGACAGTGACCACCTTTTGAAGGGCTCAAAGGAGAATATTGTCCCACAGGACTTAGTGGGTCCCTCAGGCTGAGGCTGGGGGAGGATGGCCACCTTTGCCTACAGCAAGTGGCATATCATTGTTCTAGGGGTTCTCTTGATGGCAGAACTTTGCCTCTAGCTCAATTTCCACAGCCTAGATTTTCCAATCTTGCTAATCCAGTTGACTTCTGTCTTCTAATTTCCAAGCCATTGTTCTCTCCCTTTCACTATCTACATGGATTATCCTTCATTCAAACGGCTTTGTCCTGTAGGAAGCCTGTGCGGGTTATGTGCCCCCTCCCTCATTCCTTACCTTGAAGCCGAGGTTTTCCCTCAATTCTCATGTACTCAGTTTGCACTGCAGGTAGTCCCTGTTTCAATGAAAGTGATACAGTCCAGCTCAGGGAATCCTGAAAAGCTGCCCTTGCTTCCTTGGTAAACCAAAGGTGGTTCTCATGGAATAAAAGCTACCTGAAACCTGAGTTGGGACCTTTGCTTGGGGAAGGGGGTTGAGGATGGACTCTAATTAGATGCTTGGCGTTTGCCACTGGAACTGCGAGTGTAGAATGTTTCAGCCCCATAGAGTTGTCCCTGTGATGTGGCCACCTCCTTTCTCAGCTGTTGGGATTTCTCTTAAAGTCTGGGGAGCCCATGATTCTCACTTCATGGGATTTATCTTCCCACTCTCCCTTTCTGGCTGAAAATTTCTAGTATCTTAGTGAACAGCAGTGGGCTACACTGGAGCACATCATATTACCACATATAAGTATGTCTAATAAATGATATCCTCTGATTTGACATTTCCTAAATGTGAAGCTCCTGATTTTATACAGTTTTTAAATTAATAAGCTTGCTAGTTTTGTTTGATATTCTAGGCATTGGATACACTTAACATGAGGGCTACATGTGCATTAACATGCTCTGGTTTCCATCCCTTTCTTTTTTGTTTTTTGAGACAGAGTCTCACTATGTCTCCCAGGCTGGAATGCAGTGATGTGATCACAACTCATTGCAGCCTCGACCTCCCAGGCTCAAGCGATCCTCCCACCTCAGCCTCCCAAGTAGCTGGGACCACAGATGCATGCCACCATGCTTATTTTTATATATTGTTGAGATGAGGTCTCCCTATGTTGCCTAAGCTGGTCTTGAACTCCTGGGCTGAAGTGATCCTCCCACCTTGGCCTCCCAAAGTGTTGGCAGTATAGGCGTGAGCCACCGCGCCCGGTCTTTCCCTCTTTATCTCGTGTCCATTCTCCAGAGTGATACGGTATCTCCTTGAACAGATGGTTTCTTGAAGTCAGAGTCTATCTTCTCTGTCACTTCTTCCCCTTCATTATCTAAGACTGAGGTTGTGGTTTATATGCTTAGAGTCGAAAGCATGGGTCCAACGTGTCCTGTACTCTGTAGTTCTCCAGACTCTTCAGGGAAACTACTGAGCTCTCAGGTGGTTCTATTCTGTTTTTCTCAGAGTGAGTTATCTAATAACTGAAGAGGACTCTGCCCTTTGGCCTGTTCCTGACTTTCTAGCTCCTTTTGCTGGAGGAAGGGGAGGTGATGGGGGGGGTGCCCTGTACTGTGAAAGCCCCACTTGCCTTCTTCCCTACACTTTCTTCCAATGCAGACGGGATAAAATATTATATAAATGTAGTAAGTATGGATCAGGGGGAGCTCTGAGGGGCCAGCAAGGGAAACCAGAAACAAAATGAGTTGGCTGGTAGATGGCGATCACAGGAACCCTGCTGAGGGTGCAAGGCCAAAGGTGGTGGCTTCTCAGTGGGCCCAGGAGCATCAAAACTGAAACAGTCCCTTTCAACCTTCAGGAGCCTCCTAAATGTCACTTACTGATGTCCCATTCGCCTGCTTAAAGGCCCTGCATCCTGCCAGGTAGTTGTCCATAGCATCCTGAGCTCTGCCTGGGTGAGCCAGACAAGAAGAATGCTCCCTGGCCAGGGTAGTGACACCAGGGCCGAGACAGAGGCAGAGAGTCAGGATAGAAGATCCTGTAAGCTGGGGTAGGGAGCTGAGGAGGGCATGAAGCCAGGGGAATCACTGAAGTGAGGGGCAATTTCTAGAGGAGGGAACCTGAGTAAGGAAGGCCTGGCCAAGGACAGAGAAGGGGACATTATCCTGATCTGTAAAGGAAGATTCAAGTGGGGATTGACAGAGCCAGGCTGGGTAGGGTCCAAGCTTTGGGCAGGTGACTGTCCAGGAGATGAGGCCTGAGAATGGGGCTTCAGAGCCCAGCCAGAAGGGGAAAGCACAAAGTTCCAGCCTCCTTCCTCTCATCCCTCCATGCTGCTCAAATCCCAGGTCTTCAGGCACCATGGAGGACAAACGCAACATCCAGATCATCGAGTGGGAACACCTGGACAAGAAGAAGTTCTACGTGTTTGGTGTGGCAATGACAATGATGATCCGTGTCAGCGTCTACCCATTCACCCTCATCCGCACCCGGTTGCAAGTTCAGAAGGGGAAGAGCCTCTACCATGGGACCTTTGACGCCTTCATCAAGATCCTGCGAGCAGATGGTATCTCTGGCCTCTACCGAGGGTTCCTGGTCAATACCTTCACCCTCATCTCTGGCCAGTGTTATGTCACCACTTATGAGCTCACCCGGAAGTTTGTAGCTGACTATAGCCAGAGCAACACAGTCAAATCACTGGTGGCTGGTGGCTCAGCCTCCCTTGTGGCCCAGAGCATCACGGTGCCCATTGATGTAGTCTCCCAGCACCTGATGATGCAGCGCAAGGGTGAGAAAATGGGCCGCTTTCAGGTGCGGGGGAACCTAGAGGGACAAGGGATAGTTGCCTTTGGCCAAACCAAGGACATCATCAAGCAGATCCTGCGGGCTGATGGGCTGCGTGGCTTCTATCGAGGCTACGTGGCTTCACTGCTTACCTATATCCCCAACAGTGCCGTCTGGTGGCCCTTCTATCACTTCTACGCAGGTAAGCAGGGGCCAGGACGGTGGGGGGAGGAAGGTGGGATTTCTAATCGGCCTGAGATACTATTGGCTGGTGCATGTTAGAGTGGAGGTGAGATTTAATGGGGGAATGGGTCATTCATTCAGCAAATGTTTGAATCCAGGAGGATTTAAAGCTGCATAAAGCATGGTTCTTACTTTGAAGGAGTTTCCAGTGCAGTGGAGGAAGCAGACAGGTGGAGAGACTAGGACAGTGTGCAGCATATGCTCTGTGTGCTTTGGAGTCACTGGGAGGTGGGGGGAGGACAAAGCCGTGTTTGGGATTTGAAGATGAATCTGATGGATAATAGTAAGCTTTTGAGGTGGATGTTTTTCCTCAGCATTTTTTTTCTTTTTTTCTGAGACAGAGTCTTGCTCTGTCGCCCAGGCTGGAGGGCAGTGGCGCAGTCTTGGGTCACTGAAACCTCCGTTTCCTGGGTTCAGGCAATTCTCTGCCTCAGCCTCCCGAGTAACTGGGATTACAGGTGCCTGCCACCACACCCGGCTAAATTTTGTATTTTTAGTAGAGACGGGGTTTCACCATCTTGGCCAGGCTGGTCTTAACTCCTGACCTCGTGATCCATCTGCTTTGGCCTCTTAAAGTGCTGAGATTACAGGCGTGAGCCACCCTGCACGCAACCGGCCAGCATTTTTTTTTTTTTTTTCTGAGACAGAGTCTCACTCTGTCACCCAGGCTGGAGTGCAGTGGTGAGATCTTGGGCTTGCAACCTCCATCTCCTGGGTTCAAGAGATTCTTGTGCCTCAGCCTCCTGAGTAGCTGGGACTATAGGTGTGTGCCACCATGCTTGCCTAATTTTTGTATTTTTAGTAGAGATGGTATTTCACCATGTCAATCAGGCTGGTCTTGAACTCCTGACCTCATGATCTGCCCACCTTGGCCTCCCAAAATGCTGGGATTACAGCTGTGAGACACTGGCACCTCAGCATTGTTAAATTCAAGGTGTGGCCGGGTGTGGTGGCCCACGCCTGTAATCTCAGCACTTTGGGAGGCTAAGGCGGGCGGATCACCTGAGGTCAGGAGTTCAAGACCAGCCTGGCCAACATGGTGAAACCCTGTCTTTAAAAAAAAAAAAATTAGGCCGGGCGTGGTGGCTCACGCCTGTAATCCAAGCACTTTGGGAGGCCAAGGCGGGTGGATCACCTGAGGTCAGGAGTTCAAGATCAGCTTGACCAACATGGTGAAACCCCGTCTTTAAATAAAAAAAAAAAAAAAAAAATTAAATAAATAAATTCAAGGTGTGATATAACCTTGAACCTCTCTACTCCTATAATGTATCTTTGTTCATAAGACATTTTACTTTTTAAGTATTTCCTGTTTTGTAGAAATGGGGTTACTGAGTCAAAGATAACATTTTTGAGGGCTTTTGTAAACATACTGCCAGATTGCCTCCTTAAAGGGGCAGGGTACATTGTGAAGAGCAGTACTTGTGTGTACCTGCTACCCTGGGACATCCATCCACACCTTTGAGTAACTACGGAACTCCCATTAGAGCAGCCTATGTTTGCAGCCTCCATAAGCCCGGCTGTTGGCTCCTAATCCTTGGTAGTGGGCATTGTGTCCCACGCCATTAGAAATTTTTCTGACCAAAATTTTGATGTCTTCTTAACCTGTAATGATTTCGGGTTTTTTGTGGCTCTGTACTTTCCTGGTGCTTCTTTTGTTTTTCTGATTATTGCTGCTGCTGACTCTTCTTACTTCTTCTTTCTTCTCCTTCTTCTTCTTCTTTTTTATTTTTGAGACAGAATTTCACTCTTGTTACCCAATCTGGAGTGCAGTGGCGCAATCTTGGCTCACGGCAACCTCCACCTCCCAGGTTCAAGTGATTCTCCAGCCTCAGCCTCCCGAGTAGCTGGGATTACAGGCATGAGCCACCACACCTGGCTAATTTTGTATTTTTAGTAGAGACAGGGGTTCTCCATGTTGGTCAGGCTGGTCTCGAACTCCCAATCTCAGGTGATCCACCCGCTTCAACCTTCCAAAGTGCTGGGATTACAGGCGTGAGCTACCGCGCCCTGCCCTTTTTTTTTTTTGAGATGGAGTTTCGCTTTGTCACCCAAGCTGGAGTGCAGTGGCGTGATCCTGGCTCACTGCACCCTCTGCCTCCTGGGTTCAAGCAGTTCTCCTGCCTCAGCCTTCAGAGTAGCTGAGATTTTGTCCGCCACCATGCCCCAGCTAATTTTTGTATTTTCAGTAGAGACAGGGTTTCTCATGTTGGCCAGGCTGGTCTCAAAACCTTGACCTCAGGTGATCCTCCTGCCTCAGCCTCTCAAAGTGCTGGGATTACAGGTGTGAGCCACTGCGCCCAGCCTTTCTTCTTTTTTTGCTAGCTCTATTACTTCTGTTTAGCACAGTGTTTCCGCTGGGGTATTTGTTAAAAGTCAGGTTCCTGGATTCTACCCTGACCCTTTAATGTTAAAAAAGCTTCTCAGGAAATGTGAGCATTTTCTCTGGAGTCTGTCTTTAGCCTTCTCTCCTCACTGGACTGAATTTACAGTTAGAGCTGCATTTTTCTGACGTGTCCGTCATCTCTACTTCCATTCTCATACTAACCTGTTGAGAGCTCTGCACAGACATTCTGACTGTAGGACTTCTCCATCTAGATGATCTGCTTATGTCTAAAACTTTCTGAATTAACTAGTCCTCATCCTGAGCTGGCTCTCTTTTCTGACTGACTTTCATCTGTCGGCGGCCTTGTTATTCTCCAGATCACTGAGACTGAAGCCTTAGGGATTGTGCCTGACCACTCCTTCTTTCTTGTCCCCATGTCTAGTCCTGGTGACTGCAGAATTTCTTTCCCAACTTTCATTCCTGCTGCCTTCCCTGGAAACCCTTCCTAGAGGGCCTCTGTTACCTTCCTCCCAGACTGCTGCATCAGCCTTGTAGCTGTTCCCTCCTAAGTTCTCTTCTTTCCCGTCCATCACATGCATGTCTAATGGACTGATCTTTTCAACTCTAGTTGTCATGTTCAGTGGCTTCCCACTGCTTACCGAATAAAATCCAAACTCTTCAGCCTGGCTTCAGCCTCCCTTAACAGTGAAATCTCCCACTTCTCCCCTAGGCATAGGCAGTCTGTGCTGTAGCCTGAGCAGGTAGTGCACAGTTCCTCAACCGTACATCACCCCTCCTACCACGGTGCCGAGATGCCTTCCAGGTTCACTTACCCTTGGTGCAATCATGACTTACCTTAAGTGCTCTTATTCCTCCTCTTCCTTCCTCTCCATGTAACCCTTAACCCAGAAGTGATCTTTCCCCTTTTTCATCCCCCACAATGTTGAATCTTTCTTGAGGCAGTTAGACATTTGCCTTGATGTTGTTTGTGTGTGCCTTATCTCTTCTACATGGAAAGGTTCTTGGAAGGGGGAGGAAGGTAACTTTTATTGAATGCCCACATGTGCCAGGGCTCTGTGTAAGGGCTTACATATCTCATAATTCCAGTCTCACAATAACCCTGCGATGTAAGTGTTCTATAAGGACAGGGACCATGCCTGTTTTTGTTCACTATTGTACCTCCCAACACCTGGCTCAGGGTCTGGTGAACCTTAATTGCTCAGTAAATATTTTTTGAATTAATAGACTGGTTCTTGCCACTCCCTTTTGCTTAAAATCTGCCAGTACTGGCTTACTGGCATCTAGAATAAAATCAATTTTCCTTTCCACTGTCTGTACCTCTCCAGTGATCTGACTCCTGTCTGCTTTTCCAGCCCCACCTTGTGCCACTGGTCTCTCCCTCACTGCTCTTTCCTCAGTTCCTGGTACACATCAAGCTCTGTTCTTACCTCAAGGCCTTTGCAGATAATGTTCTCTGCCCGGACACCCTTGCCCCTGTTCTTTATGTGGCTGGCTCCTTCTCATCCTTCGGGCTTCAACTTACATGTCATCTTCACAAAAAGGACTTTATCCTGTTGGAAAGAAGGCTCTTTCTGTTTTATATATATTTCAGTACCTTGTTTTCTTCTTAGTACTTGTCATAATTTGCAGGTATTTTACCCTCAACTCCCAGCTCTTTAGTTAGAATATGAGTTCTATGAAGGCATCTCCCTGGCCATGCCTCTGTTCTATGTCTGATACTTATCACGGTGCCTGGCATCTAGTATTAAGTAAATTCTCATTTAGATCGTTAAATACTTGTCCAAAGTCAAACCAGTCTTGGCCAAGAGGGACTTAAACCAAGTCAGCCTGGGTTCATCTTTTGCCTTTTAGACAAGAGATTCTTCAGTGTTTCTTGAATGAATAATGGAGAAGAATGAAAGATGTGGAGTTCGTTCGATCTTTGTTTTCTTTTTAAATAGAGACGGGGTTTCACCATGTTGGCCAGGCTGGTCTCGAACTCCTGACCTCAAGCAATCCACCCGCCTCAGCCTCCCAAAGTGCTGGGATTACAGGTGTGAGCCACCGCGCCTGGCCAGTTTGTTTGTTTTGAGACAGAGTCTTGCTCTATCATGTAGACTAGAGTGCAGTGGCATGATCTTGGCTCGTTGCAACCTCGAACTCCTGGGTTCAAGCAATTCTTGTGCTTTAGCCTCCGAAGCAGCTGGGACTGTAAGAACAGGGACCATGTCTGTTTTTGTTCACTACTGTACCTCCCAACACTTGGCCGCCACCTCACCCATCTAATTTTTTGTATTTTTAATAGAGACAGAGTTTCACCATGTTGGCCAGGCTGTTCTTGAACTCCTGACCTCAAGCGATCCACATACGTCGGCCTCCCAAAGTGCTGGGATTACAGGCACGATCCACTGTGCCTGGCCTAACATGGAGCTATTTCTACCACTTTCTTGCAGTATACACAGGCCCAAGGAGGCAGGCAATGCCAGTCCATATGCTACAGTTTTTTTGTTTTTGTTTTAATTTTTTTTCTTTTTTTCTTTTTTTTTTTTTGAGATGGAGTTTTGCTCTGTCGCCAGGCTGGAGTGCAGTGGCACAATCTCGGCTCACTGCAATCTCTGCCTCCTGGAATCAAGCAATTCTTCCGCCTCAGCCTCCCAAGTAGCTGGGACCACAGGCATGTGCCACCATGCCCAGCCAATTGTTATATTTTTAGTAGAGGTGGGGTTTCACCATGTTGACCAGGATGGTCTCAATCTCGACCTCGTGATCCGCCCGCCTTGGCCTCCCAAAGTGCTGGGATTACAGGCGTGAGCCACCACGCCCGGCTAATTTTTTTTTTTTTCATATGAAGTTTCCCTCTTGTTGCCCAGGCTGGAGTACAATGGCGTGATCTTGGCTCACTGCAATCTTCGCCTCCTGGGTTCGAGCAGTTCACCTGCTTCAGCCTCCCAGGTAGCTGGGATTACAGGTGCCTGCAACCACACCCGGCTAATTTTTTTGTATTTTTAGTAGAGATGGGGTTTCACCATGTTGGCCAGGCTGTTCTTGAACTCCTGAGCTCAGGTGATCACTCACTTCAGCCTCCCAAAGGCCTGAGCCACTGTTTAATGATTACAAAATGCCTTTTCTTGGGAGAAACAGGACACCAGCGAGGCGGAACCACCAATTCACTTTGTTCCTGTTTGTATGCTGATTCTGGGGAAGAAAGTAGTTAGAACTGGGGGAGAGGTGGTTCTGGTAAGGCTTAAGGAATTCTGCCATGCCTGCTGGGACTTGGAAGCTCTCACTTCTGCCCTGCTAGCCTCTACCTCCCTACTTCTCCCTGGCCACAAACTACTAAAAATAGGAGCATGAGGAAAAAATTCTTAAAGGTATGACAACTGAACTATGGAAGAGAAAACCCTAAGTGACTTACTTCTTGAATCTCATCTCCTGTTCCTTCCCTTACTCATACTGCTCCAGGGTACTGGACTTGCTGCCCGGAACACTTGCTGTCTGCTCGCGCCTCAGGGCCCTTGCATAGGACATTATCTCTTGCTTTGAAAGCTCTGTCCACACATCCCTATGGCTTGCGCTGTCTTCTTCAGGTCTTTGCTTGGACTTTACCTTCTTGGAATGGGCTTTCATCCTTTATCCCTGCAAGGTCTGCGAAAATAAATAAATGAAATGACAACCCCTTACCCTCCACCCTTGGTCTCCCTGTCTCCCTTTCCTGCTTTATTTTTATCTGTTGCACACACCTGCTAACACAGCTATGTATTTTGCTTTTTATTTGTTAATGTCTCTTCACATTTGAATATAAATTTCCTAAGCGCAGGAATTTGAGGCTCTTTTATTCACTGTTAAATCCTCAGGACCCAAGATGACCCACTCATGGTAGTTACTCAATAAGTCTTTGTTGAATAAAGGAATGAACGCTTGTCTTTCACCTCCAGAGAGAGTAAAAATAAAATTCAATTGCAGGTAGACCTCTCAGTGGTACTGGGATGGGTGAATCTGGGTACCATTCTATCTTCATTAGCATTTTGAAAGATGAATTTTTCTTTCCTGATACAGGCTAGAGAAAAGTGCTCATTGTAGGACGTGACTTACTATTTTTAATATTTATTGTTTTTATTTTTTAAAATATGAACATGGTTCAAAATTCAAAAGTTAAGATAGGGTATGTAGTATGCAATGAAAAGGCTCCTCACTCACCACAGTCACCTGGTTCCCTTCTATAGAGACAGTCAGTGTCACTGGTTTTTTTTTTTTTTTTTTTTTTTTATTTTTCTTTGAGATAGGGTCTTACCCTGACGCCCAGGCTGGAGTGCAGTGGTGTGATCATGGCTCACTGTAGTCTGTACTTCCAGGACTCAGGTGATCCTCCAGCCTCATCCTCCCAGGTTACCGGGACTACAGGCCTGCACCACCATGCCCGGCTCATTTTTGTATTTTTGGTGGAGGAGGAGGGTCACCATGTTGTCCAGTCTGGTCTCAAACTGCTGGGCTCAAGTGATCCACCGACCTTGGCCTCCCAAAGTGCTAGGATTACAGGCGTGAGCCCCCACCACCTGGCCATGTCACTGGTTTCTAATGGATCCTACCATATTTAGAGTATGCTTTTCTAGCCTCTGAGTTGGGAGAAACAGAGCAAGAGGCATAAGGCTTTTACATCAGGAAGGATTTTCTGCCCATCAGATGAAAGGAGTCAGGAAGCAAAGAGGTTTTGAAATCGCCCTCTCCAAGGAATCTTGTTCTGTTTAAATGGATGATGTTGGCCAGGTGCAATGGCTCACACCTGTAATTCCCACACTTTCGGAGTCTGAGGCAGGAGGATTGCTTGAGTTCAGGAGTTCAAGACCAGCCTGGACAACAGAGTGAGATCTGTCTCTACAAAACTTTTTTTTTTTTTGAGACAGAGTCTTGCTCTGTCACCCAGGCTGGAGTGCAGAGATGTGACCTTGGCTCACTGCAACCTCTGCCTCCCAGGTTCAAGTGATCCTCCTTCCTCAGCCTCCCCAGTAGCTGGGAATACAGGCGTGTGCCACCACACCCGGCTAATTGTTTGTATTTTTAGCAGAGATGGGGTTTCACTGTGTTAGCCAGGATGGTCTCGATCTCCTGACCTCGTGATCCGCCAGCCTTGGCCTCCCAAAGTGTTGGTATTGCACGCATGCGTCACTGTGCCTGGCTTACAAAACATTTTTTAAGGGGGGGCGGGGGGGCGGGGCGCGGGGGGGGGGGGGGGGGCAGGCAGGGGGGGGGGGGGGGGGGGGGGGGGGAAAAAATTAGCTAGGCATGGTGGCACAAGCCTATAGACCCAGCTACTGGGGAGGCTGAGATGGGAGGATTGCATGAGCCCAGGAGATTGAGGCTGAGTGAACCATGATCACACCACTGTACTCCAACCTGTGAGACACAGTGAGACCCTGTCTAAAAAAAATAAATAAATAAATGGGTGGTGTCACCAAGATGACTTCTGGAAAGAGCCTGAGACTTAGAATTTTTTGAAGGAAACAGAGAAAAGAAAAGCTAGGAGTTAGGTGTGTAAGGTGGCAAAGGGCGGAGGGTTGTCCGGGTTAGGAAAGCTACCTGGTGAAGCAGCAAGCACAGTAAGGGCAGACCGGTGGTACCTTGTGTCTTGAGGCATTGTCTTTCCCTGGATTCCAGAGCAGCTCTCCTACCTGTGTCCTAAGGAGTGCCCTCACATTGTCTTTCAAGCCATCTCGGGACCCCTGGCTGCAGCCACTGCCTCCATCCTCACCAATCCCATGGATGTCATACGAACCCGTGTGCAGGTAAGACTGGCCACTTCCCTCACCCTTCTCCTGGAGAAACCATTAGAAGCATGACCTTCCAGCCCTCCAGTGTTGCCCTGACCTCTTTGTGTCCTAGCCCTCTAGTCCAGTCAGTCTTCTCCTGAACATCTAAGCCCCTTCTGTGTGCTTAGCATCTACAGAAGCCAGCCCATGGCTGGGCGTAGTAGCTCACGCCTATAATCCCAGCACTTTGGGAGGCCGAGGCGGACAGATCACCTGAGCCCAGGAGTTCAAGACAAGCCTGGCCAACATGGTGAAACTCCGTCTCTACTAAAAATACAAAAATTAGCTGGGTGTGGTGGCGGGCGCCTGTAGTCCCAGCTACTCAGGAGTCTGAGGCAGGAGAATCACTTGAACGTGGGAGGCGGAGGTTGCAGTGAGTGGAGATCGTCCCACTGCACTCCACCCTGGGTGACTGAGCAAGACTCTGTCTGAAAAAAAAAAAAAAGTTAGCCTAGCACTTAAAGTACCTGGAACGCTTCTGACTCTGTCTACCACCTTGCATACCTCTCCTCTATCACATGCCCATGCCATAGCCTGTCAACGACTCTTTCCTTTACTTTGCAGCTTTGTAAGTTATAAGAAATATTGATTTCAGTTAATTCATAAGGCTGTCTGGTTTTTCCACTAGGCCATAAGTTCTCTACAGATCATGAGGGTGACTGTTCTTAAATGGGTTTCACAGATTGTATGGTGTGGGTGCAGCAAAACCGCCTTTAGTAATGCTTGTCTTCAGTCAGCTTAAAGACAGTTTCACAGCACCTAGACCAAGGAAATAGAATCTGAATGATGATATACAATGTGCAAATAGTAGGTATTGCCATATAAATTTTTTTTTTTTTTTTTAAAGATGGGGTTTCACCATGTTGGCCAGGCTGGTCTTGAACTCCTGACCTCAGGCGATCCGCCCGCCTCGGCCTCCCAAAGTGCTGAGATTACAGGCGTGAGCCACTGCGCCCGGGCCAAATTTTTTTTTTTTTTTTTTTGAGATGGAGTTTTGCTCTTGTCGCCCAGGCTGGAGTGCAGTGGTACGATCTCGGCTCACTGCAACCTCTGCCTCCTGGGTTCAAGCGATTCTCCTGCCTAAGCCTCCGAGTAGCTGAGATTACAGGTGCCCACCACCACACCCAGCTAATTTTTGTATTTTTGGTAGAGATGGGGTTTCACCACGTTGGCCAGGCTGGTCTCCAACTCCTGACCTCAGGTGATCCACCCACCTCGGCCTCCCAAAGTGCTGGGATTATAGGCGTGAGACACCGTGCCTGGCCTCCATATAAAGTTTTATATCTGATTCGTGGAGAATCAGACATAGTGGAGAATCAAAGATGTACAAGAGAGCAAAGTCATTAGGTTATGGTGAGGGGAGGAGGGAAGGAAAATAAGCCTAACAAGTTGGGGGATAAAATCAGCTTCCCTAGTACCAGGATGTTGGGAAGGAGATAGGTAATACATACAGGTATTTTTGTCCCTATGAAAGAGTACCCCCCTCCAGTTGAAAATGAATACACTGGCATCTGGTTCGTTTGCAAATGAAGTGCACAGGGTCAGTCCTCATTTTTTCCTGAGCCTTGTTCTGGGTGTTCTAGGAGGAGATCCAAGGGAAAGGACAGGTCTCTACTTTGAGGAGCTTCCAGGCTGGAAAGACCCAGAGGCATAGCTGAAAAAATCCTTGACTGGATAAAGTGGAAGGGTTATAGAAGCAGAGATGGTCACATGAGAGTACTGGAGAGGAAGAAGGAAGTGTGGAGGAGGTGCTGAAGGAGGCAGGGCGGAAGAGGGACATGTTCTTAGCCATGGCTGGGATATCTTGTGAAGGTCATACCACGTAAGGGGAGGTATGAACAAGGAGTGCGTCTGTCCTGTATTGGTCGAGGGGCTGAGGGGTGGTTTCTAAAGGTATAGTTTAGGGGTGGGGGTGGGGGGTGTGGGACTGTTGAGAAAGAAGAGAGAAGTGATTCCTGCTTGGCCAGGCTTTCAGTGTGATAGGGAAGATCCCTATATTCGTTCATGGGGTGTGTGAAGAAAGATGGCAGAGATGGAGAGGAAGGTTCTAGCTCTGGGGCTTCAAGGGATTGAGATGATCAGAAGCAAAATCACAGACTAGCACAGCAGCAGAGGTTCTTAGGATTTAACCTAGCCTCCCTGAGACCAAAGAGCAGCATCCAGTCCGGAGATTGATGGCTACATAGCTTATCTCATGATATCAGTGATAGCTAACATGTATTGTACACTTACTGTCTGCCACCACTTTTGTTAGTATTTATGAATATTATTTTCTTTCTTGCTTATAACAACCTTGTGGTGCAGGTACTATTATCACTGTTTTATATTTGAGGAAATTGGAGCACAAAGAGTTAAGTAAATTACCTAAGGTTATGTTGTTAGTAGGCTGGGGAGCAGAATTCATACTCTGGCAGTCAGACCCCAGGGCTCATACTAAATCACTGTGCTGTACCATCCCTCACAAGCAGAATCCACTCCTTCCAACATCCAAGTTGGTTCTCCGAACTTTAGCCAAAGGTAGAGGGAGACTGAGCAGAGGGGCTCTGACTACGGACAATGGCCCCTCCACTGTGTTGACTTTTCCAGGTTGAGGGCAAGAACTCCATCATCCTGACCTTCAGACAGCTGATGGCAGAAGAAGGGCCTTGGGGCCTCATGAAGGGGCTCTCGGCCAGAATTATCTCAGCCACGCCTTCCACCATTGTCATTGTGGTGGGCTATGAGAGCCTCAAGAAACTCAGCCTCCGACCTGAGCTGGTGGACTCGAGACACTGGTAACCAGCGGTGGGGAGAGAAACCTGCTGTTTTCTACACTACTGTGGGTCAGGGACAGAGTGGAGAGGACAGCACCCTCTCCAAATGCCCCCACCACACACTCAGCCCTGCCCTGGGCCAGGTGGCCTATCTGGGATAGGGATGGAGACTTTGAACTGCTCTTGCTGACGAGGCTCCACGCCTGGATCCCTTGCCCCCACTATTTAAAATTCTCTTCTGAGCTGGGCTCCCTCACTCAGTCTTTGTATTCGATACTGGCCTAAAGACCCCACCCTCCACCCTGCCAGCCCTTCTTCTGGCTTCTCCCTCCATCTGTGTCCCTGAGACCCTGAGAAGAGCTGTACATAGAGCTTGCTTACTACCACTGGTTCTTCCTCTTGGGCTTTCAGCCCAGACTCCAAGCTGCTGCTATCACCCCCTCTCCCCCTTCATCTCTTAGCCTTGCTTATTTTTATTTTGGGACTGAGCTGCCCACTAGATGACTCTGCTTTTCCCTGCACTTGGGGCTAAGGTGCCAGGCACTGATTTGCACAAGGAGCAGGAGCAGCAAAAATCTCTGGTTCTCCAGAGCACTCGTCCTCTCTTTGGAGGGGTTATTAGATTGGGGGAGAAATGTTGATACTGTACTTTGTGTGTGCGTGTGTGTGTTTTTTAGCATCTGTGAACCAGGCTACTAGTCCTGCTAAAGCGCCAATCCTGCTGTCAGAGCCCACCCCTTCCTAAGACAGGTAGAAAAATGTAATGTAGCATTTTCCTCAATCCAGTTCCCTGTCCCTTCAGTCTCAGGAGCCCTAGGAGAGTCTAAGCTGGGGTGTCCCCTGGCCCAGAGGACTCCCGTGGTGGGCACACTTCTAAGTGATCAGGCTGTCTTGGGTGCACTGGACTTGGAGCAGTACCTTGAAAAGTGAGGTTGAGAAAGTAGTTGATGTAGAAGGCGACAGGAGGGCATGTGTTCCCCAGCACATCCATCCAGGCCAGCAGAGCCAAACCTAGGAGAGGGCAGTGGAGATTCCCTGCCCCAGGCAGCCATTGCCATACACGTAAATACCCCAGTCACTCAGACTCATGGCAACAAGTGTTGTCTCACAATGGGGATCTCTTTAAGAGCCACACCTGGATGTGAAGTCATCCCAGTCATGGTGCCCTGTGAAGGGATGCTAGAACATAAAGAGCAGTTCAGGAAGTCACCCGATACCAGGACCACTGCATTTACCAGCCTGATACTGCCAAGATTATCTGATGCTTTCCTCAGGAGATAGGAGAGGAGTGCTCCTTCTTCCCTGCCTCATTCTCCCTACTGCTACTCCTTCCAAGCCTGTGATGCAGGTAGAGAGGTGCAGCAAATAGAGAAGAAGGCATGTCAAACCCTGCATTTCTACCCGAGACATTTGGCTTGGATGATCCTCCAAACCGTATTGGTCCCACCCCCTGGGAAAGGCCATGGTGCCAATTTGAAAGGTGCTAGCTACCTGAAGCCTTGATATTTCTTATGGCTGCTGCACATTCTTCCACCTTGGCCAGAACAGGTTCTGAAAACCGTTTCTCTACCTTCACTACCACCACTGCCCATCTTGATCTCCGAGGGTTTTCCCCTTTCACTTGATTTTATTTTCCCCCCCTGCAGTTTGTGAAGAGAGGCCTCCAATTTCTGTCCAGGAATGTTCACATCCAAAGGGTTGGACCCACCGATCATTCTGAATCTTCCTGCCCGTCCTCGCCGCTTTACCCTGAGAACAACAAATACAATGGAGCAGTGGGCCCCTCCCATCTCTTTAAGCTCCTCCTAACGAAACCTCTGGAGGTTGGTTTTTGTCAGCTCCACGCCTTCCTCCCCTAGAGACTGGTCCCAGTTCTTCCCCCCTCCATGGCACAGAGGGGGAAAAGTGTCAGTAGGGAAAGTGTCACGGACAGGAGGTAGGATCCTGCCGCTGGCGTCTTAGTGTGTTTCTCCTCCGAGACTTTCCTTCTGTTTTGTCTTGTGCAGTATTTTACAGCCTTTCATATGTTTTTGTTTCTCATACACGCAGTTTTAAGGGTGATGTGTGTATAATTAAAGGGACCCTTGGCCCATACATTCCTAATTCTTTAGGGACTGGGATTGGGTTTGACTGAAATATGTTTTGGTGGGGATGGGACGGTGGACTTCCATTCTCCCTGGAGTCCAAAACAGAATCTTGGATGTATTGGTTGGTAACTAAAACTAAAACTAAAACTCTGGGAGACTGGCCAAGGCGGGAAACCTGATGGGAGCATTGAGGAATAAGGGAATTAAAAGGCAGACTCTCTGAACATTTGATAAAATGGACTCTTGTGAACATTAACAGTG
Source organism: Ateles fusciceps (assembly GCA_036589455.1). NCBI lineage: Eukaryota > Metazoa > Chordata > Mammalia > Primates > Atelidae > Ateles > Ateles fusciceps. The sequence goes on from JAZHEH010003362.1 coordinate 209,876, forward strand.
AATATTCACTGTTGCACTGTACGAAGTCTCTGAAATTAAAAGTTTTTATTGAGCCCCCGAGCTTCGGCTTGCGCCTATTTTTCGGGTCGCGGACATAGCACCGCGTGTAGCCACGCCTTCCCGCGTCCCTCAGCCTCCGGCGACTTCCCCACCCCCGCCCTGCTCGGTGACAGGCATTCGGCCGCTTCCAATCGGAGGCGCCCGTCGTGGGAGTGGCCAATCGGGGGGCTTCGGAGGACGGGGAGGCCGGACCAGTCGAAGTTGGCGGTTCAACTTCAACATGGCCGAAGCAAGCAGCGCCAGTCTAGGGGGCGGCTGTGAGGAAAAAGGGCATGAGCAGTCGTCTCCGGAATCTGTGCCACCCGGCACTACGATTTCGAGGGTGAAGCTCCTCGACACCATGGTGGACACTTTTCTTCAGAAGCTGGTCGCCGCCGGGAGGTAAAGTGGAACGAGCCGCAGTAGGAGGGTTTGTCCGCACAGAGTTTCAAATCCCGCGAGATCAGGACTGCCGCTGACCGGCGTGCGATCACGTGGGTGTGCGGCGGGGGCGGGGCAGTCGGATCAGAAGACCCTGTCAAATACTGAGCCGAAGGTGTCAGGGTATTCACGCACCGATAACCTGTGGCGGACCGGGGTAGCTAGCTACTCCTTCCAGGAAGCCCCGTTTTCACTAAAACTTACGGTGATTGGGAGGAAAGATAGAGCCTTTGCATATTAGAGCAGGGTTTGTTTTATTTTTATTTATTATTATTTTTGAGACAGGGCTTTGCGCTGTCGCTCAGGCTGGAGTGCAGTGGCGTGATCACTGCAGCCTCGACCTCCTGGGCTCAAGCGATCTTCCCGCCCCAGCCTCCCAAGTAACCGGGACTACAGGCTCGGGCTACCGCGCCCGGCTACAGATCACGGTTTAAATCCAGGCCCACGACTATGAGCAAGTCATAAGCCCCCTGTCCCTCGTCGACTTCTCATCAGTCAAGTGGCAACAATAGTACCTTTCTCATTTTTGAGAATGAAATGAGTAAGTACACCTAAGGCGCCTGGGACAGGACCTGCCACGTAGAAAGATTTGTTATCTGTTACGGGAATATCTTCACTGGGAGATTGCCGGGACTAAATGTATTACCATCAAAAGAAACATTTTTCCTGTCTCGACTTCTACATAATGTATCTGATTCAAGAGTTTTGCCCATGATCCCACCACCCCAGCACATCAGCGTTGAAACGCTTCCAGGAGTTTTGTGCCCTGACCACAGCCTCTCCTCCTCTAGCCGTCTCTATCCCCCACTTCCCCGTTCTTTGGCTTCATCAGGACTCTCATCTTTTCCCAGTCCGTCCCTCCTGGGTTCAGTACTTTACCTTTCCTACACGTTTTGATCTTTCTCTTCACTCATGACTCATCAAATATTTGAGTACCTTTTCTGTGTCAGGTGCTGGGGATACTATAAGGCAGACAGGCCTCTGTCTTTTTGGAGCTTGCATTCAATGGGCAGAGGCACCAACAACTTCATCACACAGCCTGGTAAGATAATAAGGCCAGCACAGTGACTTGTGCCTGTAATCCCAGTGCTTTGGGAGGCTGAGGCAGGAGGATCATTTGAGCCTGGGAGTTTGAGGCTTCTGTGAGTTATAATAGCCCCATTGCATTTCAGCCTAGGTGACAGAGCAAGACCCTGACTTTAAAAAAGCAAAAACAAATAGGATGGTTAGGGTGCCCATTCTGAGAGGTGACATTTCAGCTGAAACTTGAAGCATGAGAAGGAACCTTTTTTTCTTTTCTTTTTTTTTTTTTTTTTTTGAGGCAAAGTCTAGCTCTGTTGCCCAGGCTGGAGTATAGTGGCTTGATCTCTGCTCACTGCAACTTCCACCTCCCAGGTGATTCTCCTGCCTCAGCCTCCCAAGTAGCTGGGATTCCAGGAGCCTGCCACCACACCCAACTAACTTTTGTATTTTCAGTAGGGACAGGGTTTCACCATGTTGCCCAGGTTGGTCTCAAACTCCTGAGCTCAAGCGATCCACCTACCTTGGCCTCCCTAAGTGCTGGGATTACAGGCATGAGCCACTGCGCCTATCTGGAACCAGCTTTTTGAAGAATTACAGAAAGTGTGTAGGCAAAGGGGACAGCTTGTGCAGTCTCTGAGGTGATCAGATACTCCAGGAACTGGCAGAAACCTTGGCTACAGCATAGTGATCAGAGTAAAATGAGATGAGGCTGGAGAGGCAGGTGACAGCCGTTATGCAGGGCCTAGTTCACCATAATAATAAATTTGATAAAATAATTTGTAATTACTTTTCTGAACCAGTCATGGCACATCATCATATGTCCCGGCAAGTTCCCTCCCTCATTTATTTTTCCCTACTCATTCTTGCCCTTGTCTCCTCTCCCATAGTCCCCACATACTCTTGGTTATATGTCCCCCATTTATTTATTTTATTTTATTTCTTTTAGAGATGAGATCTTGCTTTGTTACCCAAACTTGTCTCAAACTCAGAGGCTTAAGTGATCCTCCCACCTTGGCCTCCAGAAGTGCTGGGACAGGCATGAGCCACCGTGCACAGCTTATTTATTTATGAGACAGGGTCTTGCTTTGTTGCCGAGGCTGGAGTGTAGTCGCGCAGTCTCGGCTTGTTGCAACCTCTGCCTCCCAGGTTCAAGTGATTATCCTCCCTCAGCCTCCCGAGTAGCTGGGATTACAGGCATGTACCACCACAGCCAGCTAATTTTCATATTTTTAGTAGAGACGGGGATTTCACCATGTCGGCCAAGCTGGTCTCAAACTCCTGACCTCAGGTGATCCGCCCCCCTCAGCCATATATTTATAATACAGATATTTATTGACCATTCACAGTGTCCCAGGGTTTGTTCTAGTTGTTGGACATACAGCAGTGATCAAGATGGACAAGGTTCCAATCTTCATGGAGTAGACATTCTAGTACTGTTAAAAAAAAAAAAAAGTAAAATTGAGCCTGGCGCTGTGGCTCATACCTGTAATCCCAACACTTTGGGAGGTGGAGGCAGGTGGATTACTTGAGGTCAGAAGTTCAAGACCAGCCTGGCCAAGATGGCAAAACCCCATCTCTACTACAAATACAAAAATTAGCTGGACCTGGTGGCACACCCCTATAATCCCCACTACTTGGAAGGCTGAAGCAGGAGAATTGCTTGAACCCAGGAGGCAGAGGTTGCAGTGAGCCAAAAATCTGACCACTACACTCCAGCCCGGGTGACAGAGCGAGACTCTGTGTCAAAAAAATAAATAAAATATCCTTGTAAAATATGTTATATTTTTGTCTATGTATGTTTTAAATTTATGTGAATGATATTGTGCTACATATGCCTTTTTTACTCAACAACATTGTTTTCAGGATCTAACCATGTCAGGCCAAGTGTGGTGGCTCACGCTTGTAATTCCAGCACTTTGGGATGCCGAGGCAGGCTGATTACTTAAGGTCAGGAGTTCGAGACCAGCCTGGCCAACATGGTGAAACTCCCTGCCTACTAAAAATATAAAAATTAGCTGGGTGTCGTGACATGCACCAGTAATCCCAGCTACTCAGGAGGCTGAGGCAGGAGAATCACTTGAACCCAGGAGGCAGAGGTTGCAGTGAGGTGAGATTGTGCTACAGCACTCCAGCCTGGGCAACAGAGCGAGTCTCCGCCTCAAAAATAAAAGAAAAGAAAAAAGATCTAACCATGTCCTAAAAGTGCACATGGCTCATAGCTTCTTATTGCTACATGTCAGTCCTTGATATGCTTCCACCACTTACCCATTTCCTGTCACTGACTCCTGGTTGCCTCCAGCTCCTCATCCATAAATTCTTCCAGGGTGAATGCCCTTGTATATTTCCTCATGAGCTAGTGCTGGAATTTCTCTGAGACATATAACTGGGAGAGGGATCACTAGATTCTAGAGTTTACGCCTACCTGTGTTCCGTCGGATTACTTTCCAGAAAAGCTGTTCTTGTCCCCTGTACCCTCACCATCAGTGGGTTTTTATCATTCTAATATTTGTCATTCTGCCAGGTATGAAAGGGGTGTCTCATTTTAATTTGTATGTCCCTGATTCCTTGAAGGTTTGGGGATTTCTTCATGTACTTAGTCATTTTGGCTTCCTGTTCTGAGAACTGCCAGCTTATTTCCTCCAGCCTTTGATTTCAGACTCCCCGGTTCAAGCAATTCTCTGCCTCAGCCTCCCGTGTAGCTGGGATTACAGGCGCCTGCCACCATGCCCAGCTAATTTTTGTATTTTTGGTAGAGACGGGGTTTCACTGTTTTGGCCAGGCTGGTTTCGAACTCCTGACCTTGTGATCTACCCACCTAAGCCTCCCAAAGTGCTGGGATTATAGGCATGAGCCACCACACCTGGCAGTTAATACAGACTTTTAAGATGTATGCAAATACTTGACTCTTCCCCAGCCCCAAGCCATTAAGTTAAAAGCCTTTATAGTCCTCAGTCCCAAGAATAAAGTACTTATACCTGGGACTGGAGTCTGAACATAGTTAATGAGAGTTTATTCACATGTTCGTTATCCAAAGGGATATTTTAAGCCCCAGATAGAATTTCCCTACAGTTCAGCATATTTTCCATATAAATGTCAGTTTGGGCCGGGTGCGGTGGCTCGCGCCTGTAATCCTAGCACTTTGGGAGGCCGAGGTGGGTGGATCACCTGAGGTCAGGAGTTCAAGACCAGCCTGGCCATCATGGTGAAACCCCGTCTTCAAAAAAAAAAAAAAAAAAGAAAAAGTCAGTTTGAGTGAGAGGGTAGATTATATGATGCACTCCAAAGTGACAAAAGATTATTGGCCACGCTGGGCTTTCAGATCCCGTGGATCCACACCCTGCTGTCTCCCTTTAAGGCATCTTGTTCCTTTAAGGTATCTTGTCGTGGCTGAGGCAGACTCCCCAATATGTTCTCTGTCAGGCTTCAGAGCAGAGAAACATGGCCCTGTTGGAGCCTACCTTTTGTAACCTCTGCTTGTTCACTGGAAATGAAGGGTTCTTTTCTGTCCCCATGGCCTCCTGAGCCTTATGAAAACCATTCTGTTGAGCTAAAGCAAGTGGACAAGGGTGCTTCCTTTTTGTGTTTTGTTACAAACTGCAACCCACCAACAGAGGCAGTCGGTTAGAGACATTGTTAGTGGGGCTCAGATTGTGGACCAGTTAGTACTATTCAGAGAGAAGCTGGGTCTGCTACAGCTGCTTACAGCACCCTGGCAACTGCCACACGTGCTGGCTTATGGGGGCTAAGGGAGCGAGAGACGTTTGACAGTTCTTTTTTTCTTTTCTTTTTTTTTCTTTTTTTGAGACAGAGTCTCGTTCTGTTATGCAGGCTGAAGTGCAGTGGCTCGATCTCTTCTCACTGTAACCTCCACCTCCTGGATTCAAGCAATTCTCCTGCCTCAGCCTCCTAAGTAGCTGGGATTATAGGCGTTTGCCACCACGCCTGGCTAATTTGGTGTTTTTAGTAGAGATGGGGTTTCTCTATGTTGGTCAGGCTGGTCTTGAACTCCCGACTTCAGGTGGTCCACCAGCCTCGGCCTCCCAGAGTGCTGGGATTACAGGTGTGAGCCACTGTGCCTGGCCAACAGTTCTTAAACTCTTAGATGCCATACTTAGAGATGTCCTTGTGGTCTAGTCTTCTGGCCTGGGATATGCTGCACATGGTAAGACACATAAAGTGACTTAAAGTCTACCTCTGACAGTGACCAAGAAAAGAAAGCTAATTGCATTTGTAATGACCTCATAGAGTTTTAAACTAATGGCAAAGACTGTTGGTGTTCATAGGAAATAGTTTGTCACAGGAAAAAAGAGTGGTTTAATATATAAACTATTCTGACTGTAAATGCCTTGGAAATATCTCATCCTCTTTGAATGTGCAGGATGTGTGCTACTGGTGGTAATTTGTTTCTGAAGGGTGGGCATGAGTCATCAGACTGTGGTGTGTGGCTCCAGGCCTGGCATGCTCATATTCTCTCCTCCGCATGCTTGCAGATCATCCACCTCTTTCTGTCCCCGCCATTTTTACCTTGCTCTGGGCTGCTGTCGTCTCAGCTGTGCTTCCTGAGTCCACCCTCACAGCAGCCGAGTGTGCGTCCTACGGTGTAGATCTGTTCCTATCACATCTCTGCTTCAGACCCTTTCCTAGCTCCTCCCATCATGATACATCCACACTCTAGACTCTGTGTCTGGCCCTGCATGGAAGCCAGCACAGCCAGATAGCCTCGATTGAGTCCAGCTGGCTCTACCACGTGCTGGTTGTGTGTGACCTTGGGCAAGCTTCTCTCTGCCTCAGCTTCCTCATCTGAAAAATGGTGCTGATGAGGATAGAACCCATCTCAGAAGGTCATGGTAAGGATTCAATGAGTTATGTAGAGTACATAGAACAGGGCCTGGCACTAGTCAGTCCCCCGGTTTCCGGTTATTACTGCATCTTCACACACATGCACATACATGCACATGCGTGTGTGTGCACACACACACACACCGCCCTTCAGCTACACTGCCTGAGCTTACTACATGCTGCTCTTCTCCTGTCCTGTAGCTAGCTCCTGCTTCTCTCTCTGACATTGCTTCCTCTAGGGAGCCTTCCCTGAGCCCTCGCTAGGACCCCATGCTGTCTTGTACTCATTTTCCTGAAGGCTGATCTGCAATCCCTTTGACGGCAGAAATTGTACTGTCTTGTCTGTGGGTTTGTACCACCGAACTTGGCCTGGTACCTGGTCGGTGCTCAGTAAGTGTCTGTTAAATGAATACAATTATCCTGCTGGCATTTTTTTTTTTAAACAGTCTTGCTCTGTCACCAGGCGCCAGGCTGGAGTGCAGTGGCGTGAGCTCGGCTCACTATAGCCTCTGCCTCCCAGGTTCAAGCAATGCTCCTGTCTCAGCCTCCCAAGTAGCTGGGACTACAGGCGTGCTACCATGCCCAGCTAATTTTTTTTTTTTTTTAGTAGAGGCAGGGTTTCACCATGTTGGCCAGGACGGTCTCGATCTCTTGACCTTGTGATCCTCTTGACCTTGTGATCCGCCTGCCTTGGACTCCCAAAGTGCTGGGATTACAGGCGTGAGCCACCACGCCCAACCCCTGCCGGCATTTTTTTATCGTCCTGCTAATATTTATCAAACCACAAGGCTTTCTCCATCTTTTTCAGGAAAAGTATCCCAATTTCAGATTTTTAAAGTTTTTCAGCAATTTCCAAAGGAAGAAGCTAAACAATAAAAGATTAAGTTAGTCCAAGAGACCAAATAACCTAAAGATATAATTAAGATTAAGTATTTATTTTTAATGGACACATTGTAATTGTACATGTTTACAGGGTGCATATCTATGTTGTATAATGATCCAGTCAGGGTAATTAGCATGTCCTCTCATGGGTTTATCATTTCTTTGCGGTGAGAACCTTCAAAAGCCTCTCGTCTGGCTATTTATTCTCAAATAATATGCACTATTTTACTGTGAACCACAGTCACTTCACTGTGCAGAACCAGAACCTGTACCTCCTGTCTAACTGTAACTTTGTACCTGTTGAAAGACTAATTTTTAAAGGCAAACCTTTTTTTTTTTTTTTTTTTTTTTGATACAGAGTCTCACCCTGTCACCCAGGCTGGAATGCAGTGGTGCCATCTCGGCTCACTGCAACCTCCACCTCCCGGGATCAAGCAGTTCTCCTGCCTCAGCCTCCCGAGTAGCTGGGACTACAGGCGTGTGCCACCATGCCCAGCTAATTATTTTGTGTTTTTTAGTAGAGACGAGGTTTCACCGTATTAGCCAGGATGATCTCGATCTCCTGACCTTGTGATTCATCCAGCTCAGCCTCCCAAAGTGCTGGGATTACAGGCATAAGCCACCGTACCCAGCCAGGAAAATCTTTTAATACAGCCATTCATCTTGAATCACTGGCCTGGAGATTTTCCTCTTATTTTCGTTGAGACATTTCTCTGTTTCTTCTTTCCTCCTCTCCCCTTCTCAGTCCTGGGGCTGCCTAGTGTACATAGGACTAGAAGAGAGAGAAAAAGGCCAAATGGAGACACTTTTTTTTTTTTCCTTTTTAAGTCAAAGTCTCGCTCTGTCGCCCAGGCTGGAGTGCGGTGGCGCAATCTTGGCTCACTGCAAACTCCGCCTCCTGGGTTCAAGCGATTCTCCTGCCTCAACCTCCCTAGTAGCTGGGATTACAGGTGCCCGCCACCACACCCAGGTTATTTTTGTGTTTTTGGTAGAGATGGGGTTTCGCCATGTTGGCCAGGCTGGTCTGGAACTCCCGACTTAAGGTAATCTGCCCAACTTAGCCTTCCAAAGTACTGAGATTACAGGTGTGAGCCACTGCACCCGGATGAGAAGCATTTCTTAATGAAAAGGACAGCTGTATAGTTGGTGAGTAGGGGATAAAGAGCAGGAATTTCTGTCACTCCAGTCCCCAGCCTTTTTAAAAAAATTTTTTTAAATTTTCAGTAGTTTTTTGGGGAACAGGTGGCATTTGGTTACATGGATAAGTTCTTTAGTGGTGATTTCTGAGATTTTGGTGCACCCCGTCACACGAGCAATGTGCACTGTACCCAATGTGTAGTCTTTTTTCCCCTCATCCCCTTTCCACCCTTCCCCCCAGTCCCAAAGTCCATTGTACCATTCTTCTGCCTTTGTGTCCCCAGCTTCTATTTGCTTTTGTTCTCAGCCTTCCTGGCCCTCCACTGCTTCACTGGGACCGAAGTGCTGGTCCCCGCCTGCCCTCTGGTGGACAACCTGTGAAACAGGCCTTCAGTTGGGCTGCGTGCAGGTTGCCACTGGGGGAGGAAGGAAAGCCCTGGCTCCTTTTTTGGCTCCGTTAGCACTGTCTACCTCCTTTATCTTTTTTTTTTTTTTTTTAAATAAAGACGGGGTTTCACCATGTTGGTCAGGCTGGTCTTGAACTCCTGACCTCAGGGGATCCGCCCACCTTGGCCTCCAAAGTGCTTGGATTACAGGTGTGAGCCACCACGCCCGGCCACCTCCTTCATCTTTCCATGCTGCCCTGCACAATTATCCGCATATGTAAACCAACAGATTGACAAACGACCAGAGCCTGATTCTGTGCTTAAATATTTTGAAGTCAAATTTATTTAAATTTATTTATTTATTTATTTTTTAGATAGAGTCTCTCTGTGTCACCCAGGCTGGAGTAGAGTGGCACAATCTCCACTCACTGCAGTCTCCACCTCCTGGGTTCAAGCGATTCTTCTGTGTCAGCCTCCCAAGTAGCTGGGATTACAGGCGTGTACCACTACATCTGGCTAATTTTTGTATTTTTAGTAGAGATGGGGTTTCACCATATTGGCCAGGCTGGTCTCAAACTCCTGACCTCAAGTGATCCCCCCCTCCGCCCCCTCTTCAGCCTTCCAAAGCCCTGGGATTACAGGCATGAGCCACTGTGCCTAGCCAATTTTTTTTTTTTTTTTTGAGACGGAGTTTCACTCTTGTTGCCCAAGCTGGGAGTGCAGTGGTGCGATCTGGAGGCTCCTGCCTCAGCCTAGTAGCTGGGATTACAGGCACCCACCACCACACCCAGCTAATTTTTGTGTTTTTGGTAGAGATGGGGTTTACTGCAATCTCTGGAGGTGAGCCTCTACATCTGGAGGCTCACCGCAAACTCTGCCTCCCAGGTTCAAGTGATTCTCCTGCCTCAGCCTCCCCAGTAGCTGGGATTACACCCGGCTAATTTTGTTTTTTAGTAGAGACGTGGTTTCTCTATGTTGGTCAGACTGGTCTCAAACTCCCGACCTCAGGTGATCGGCCCGCCTCGGCCTCCCAAAGTGCTGGGATTACAGGCATGAGCCACCGTGCCCGGCCTCAATTTTTTTTTTTTTTGTGGAGACAGGGTCTCATTATGCTGTCTAGGCTGATCTTGAACTCCTGGGCTCTAGGGATCCACCTGCCTTGGCCTTCAAAGAAAAAACAACAGGTTAAAATCAGAGTTAATATAGTCATCTCAGTTTTGAAACTCAGTAAATGTGGTTTTTAAAAGTTAATTTCATTTCTGATAAATTTAGCCTTTTTGGGGCTTCAATTTGGCCTTTTCTCTCTAGTGGGAACAAATCCTGACAGCTGGTTTTTACCCCTGCTGGGTTGGTTTCTGCACCTGCAATTACCACAAACCTCGTTCGCTAGCACCTGCCCTCCACCAGGGAGGAGACTCCTCAGTTCTGGGGAGCCATGTTACTGACTGTTCTATACCTCGGAGGGGCAATGAGGACTGTTATTTTGAGATAAGTAAGAATAATTGTAGCTAACATGGAGCATCAGTGTGCTGGGCACTGTACTGAGGACTTTATATATTTTACCTCACTTAATCTGCACAGTAATTTTGTGAGGCCTAGATAGTTATTATCCCCATTTGACAGAGGAGGAAACTGAGGCCTACAGAGGTAAAGAAGTTGTCTGAAGTCACTAGCTGATGAGTGGTAGAGATAGGATTTGAACCCAGACAAAATGACAGCCAGTCTGTCCAGAAAACCTGTAAAGTTACCCAGTGTGCCCTGGGTAGCTGGGGTGGCCTTTTTGTACCCTTGGAAGCCAGGGCCAAGAGACCGTCCCATCATGGGGTGAAGAGGGGCCTTGACAGAGAGGTTGCAAAGGCGGCTCTTGGGGAAGGACTCTTCTTCCCAAGCATTTCAGGTCCTGGGATCCTGGGCTCCAGGGTGGGCAGCCCAGGCCTCACCTTAGCCCCAGTTACTCAGTCTACAGAGTGTCTTACATGCTGTTGTGGATTTAACACAGTTCTGGGGACCCTGGAGATCCCAGCAGCATTGCAGAAGGCATTCCTGTCCACAAGGATATTATAATTTGCATAAGAAGATAGAATTTGATACTTGGGGCAAATGGTCATGATTTAAAAAATTTGTCTGGCTGGGTCCGGTGGTCCACACCTGTAATCTCAGCACTTTGGGAGGCCAGGGTGGGTGGATCACCTGAGGTCAGAAGTTCTAGACCAGTCTGGCCAACATGGTGAACCCTCATCTCTACTAAAAATACAAAATTTAGCTGGGCGTGGTGGTAGGCGCCTGTAATCCCAGCTACTCAGGAGACTGGGGCATGAGAATTGCTTGAACCTGGCGGGTGGAGGGTGCAATGAGCTGAAATCACACCACTGCACTCCAGCTTGGGCAACAGAGCGAGACTCCAAATGTTTTTCAGACGGAGTCTTGCTCTGTTGGCCAGGCTGGAGTGCAGTGGCGTGATCTCGGCTCACTGCAACCTCTACCTCTCGGGTTCAAGCGATTTTCCTGCCTCAGTCTCCCGAGTAGCTAGGATTACAGGCATGCACCACCATGCCCAGCTAATTTTTGTATTTTTAGTAGAGACAGGGTTTTAACATGTTGGTCAGGCTGGTCTTGAACTCCTGACCTTGCAATCTGCCCACCTCAGCCTTCCAAAGTGCTGGGATTACAAGTGTGAGCCACTGTGCCTGGCCAAAAAAAAAATATATATATATATGTATTTTTTTGAGACAGGGTCTCCAACTCCTGGGCTCAAGTGATCCTCGTGCCTCAACCTCACAAAATGCTGGGATTACAGGCATGAGCCGCTGTACCTGACCATGGAATTTTTTTTTATTTTTATTTTGAGACAGAGTTTCGCTCTTGTTGTCCAGACTGGAGTGCAATGGCATGATCTCAGCTCACTGCAACCTCTGCCTCCCGGGTTCAAGTGATTCTCTTCCTCAGCCTCCCAAGTAGCTGGGATTACAGGCGTGCACCACCATGCCTGGCTAATTTTGTATTTTTAGTAGAGATGTAGTTTTACCAGGTTGGTCAGGCTGGTCTCGAACTCCAGACCTCAGGTGATCCATCTGCCCCAGCCTCCAAAGTGCTGGGATTACAGGTGCGAGCCACTGCACCTGGTGAGTTTTTTTTTTTCAATGTATCACTTTCCTACTTCTCCCTGAGTATATTTTTCAGAAAATCTACAAGGGCATTCAAAACATTCCCAGTCTGCATTGGCTCTCAAGGAAGACATCGCCTTCCTCCTGTTCTCGCCAACATTGGCGCCAATCTGGCTGCCTTTCTCCTTGGTTAAGCCACATTGTCCTGTTAGCATATATTTCATCTTGTGTCTTTGTATGCATGTGTGTGTTTCTGTGGTCCTTCACTTTCATTGAATTATCACACCATGAGGGAGACTGCAGAAGACTTCACAGGCAGCACTGGCGGTCAGAATTTGCTTCACCCCTGCCCCTGGGCCCTATCTGCTCTCAGCTTCCTGAGCTGAAGAGAGATGCGTCCAACTCAGCCCTTCCGCCTGCTGTGTAGGTTGGGAGGAGGAACAGGATCTCCCATATCTAAGCCAAACCTGTTTCAAGCCACAATTACCCGGTTTCAACTCCAGCCCTGCTTGGTCAGGCATCATGTGTTCCTCCCGGTAGCCACAGACTGCGTGGCTAGTTGGGCCAGCAGCAAAACAAGATGTCTGTGAGTCTGCTGAGGGTTGAAGGAATGCCCATCATCTATTCTGTATACAGTGTTGTTTTTTAGGTACCTGAGTTTAGCTTCCAAGGTGTACTCACACGGAATGTGTACCACTGTAAAGGTGAGAGATTGCCACCCTGACCCAGAAGTGTATTGGTCGTTGCTTACAACCAGCTCTGAAAAGAGAGCCCCAGTTTTCAGTGTTTGCCAATTTCCAAGGTGTAAAAACTCCTAAGCCACCAACATGGCATCACTATACACAGAGTTGAGAAGAGCTGGGCAGCAGCATGCCTTGATCCAGTATTTGAACCAGACAGAAACAAAATATACAAGTTGCCTCAAGAGCAGAATAAAAGGTGGTAAAATGGTTAGGAAGTGGTATGTTTGGAGGTTTTAGGACCTTTGTTTTTAAAGATAATTTATTGTCAGTTTATGTAATTTAATTCTGAATAATGTCTGTGTTTCACACGGCCCAGAGTTCCTGGAAACTTAGCCGTTCTCTCTTGCAGGCCACTGTGAGCTGGCTCCAGTTACCACTGCTCTTAGTCTTCACGTTTCCAAAAACATGGTTTCGGGGCGGGTTTGGTGAGGAGGCTTAAAGAGCCACGAGAAAGGGAGGACCCAGCAGTGACTCCTGGCTGGGGGTGGGGCTCTGCATTGGAGGTCAGGGCCCTAATAGCCTGTTTACCCAGTGGCCCGCCAGCCTGATCCTCACAGCCAAGGAACATCCTGACCTATGGTAGAGGATCAGTGTGAGCTTTTGTGTGTTTGAAAACTCTTCCTTGGCTCAGACACTTTCTGCAAGTCACTTGAACAGGGCTTCGTCTGACCACACCTGCTCCCAATTTAAAGATCCTTATGATACGCTGTTAGCCCTATAACTCTGGCCGTTTTCTTTTAAATCACTCTCGACAAGTGATGATTATCACATACACGTGAGTTTCTGTGTCTCTGCCATCTCTCCTCTTCCTCCTCCCGGAAGCTCCGGGGAGGACCGTGTCGGTCTCATCTACCCTAAATACCCAGTTCCTGGTGGGCAATCAGCATATAGCAGACACTCAGTGAATATTTGTTGAAGGGGAAGGGCCTGAGAGAGTGGACAGAGACAGGCATGGGAGAGGGAGAAAACAGGGGGAGGGAGAAAAAGTATTTATTTAACTTGAGTTTCTTTGTCCAAGAGGAATAAGCTGTTGAGAATATATTGGATACCTTTTGATCCTTCCAGCTGCAAGGGATTTATCAGTGAGCAGCTCTCAGCTGCTAGTGGCAAAGACCTGATTTAAAATCAGGCTTGGCTGGGCATGGTGGCTCACCCCTAGACTCCCAGCACTTTGGGAGGCTGAGGCAGGAGGATTGTTTGAGCCCAGGAGTTTTTTGAGACCAGTCTGGTCAACACAGTAAGACCCCGACTCTACAGAAAAATAAAAGAATTAGCTGGTCATGGTGAGCACCTGTAGTCCTAGCTACTCAGGAGGCTGAGGCTAGAGGATACCTTGAGCCCAGTGAGCTCTGATTGTGTCCCTGCACTCCAGCCTGGGTGATGGAGTGAGATCCTGTCTCAAAAAGAAAAACAGAAAATCAGGCTTCAGGCTGGGTGCAGTGGCTCACACCTGTAATCCTAGCACTTTGGGAGGCCGAGGCAGGTGGATCACCTGAGGTAAGGAGTTTGAGATCAGCCTGGCCAACATGGTGAAACCCCGTCTCTACTAAAAATATGTAAATTAGCCGGGTGTGGTGGGGACACCTGTAGTCCCAGCTACTTGGGAGGCTGAGGCAGGAGAATTGCTTGAACCTGGGAGGTGGATGTTGCAGTGAGCTGAGATCGCACCACTGCACTCCAGCCTGGGCAACAGAGCGAGAGTCTGCCTCAAAAAAAGAAAAAGAAAAAGAAAATCAGGCTTCAACAGTAAGAGAAATATATTACCTTGTGTAACAAGAAGCCCCAAAGTAGAGCGGCTGCAGCTTGGTGTAAACTCTGCCCTCAGCCCAGGGACTCATGGCTGCCAAACAGCATCACCTGGATATAGTAATGTCCTGCAGAGAGCCCCAGTTGGTTTCTATGCAGCTCTTTTTAGGAGTAAGCCAATCTTTCCCAGATGTCACATGCCCTGTCCTAATCCAAGTCCTTCAGGGGCACTGGAATGACCAGAGGCTCTCAAAGTGCGGTCCCTAGACCGGCACCATCAGCCTCACTGGGGAGCTTGTTAGAAACTGTGGAAGGCGTGAGGAGTAATCTTTAAGGGAGAAGCACTTAAACTCACCTGGGGCTCTCCTAAGAGGGAGTGGGGGATGCTGATGGGGCATTGATGGGGTTGACCCGTCCTCAACGACTCATGCTTAGATGAGAGGTATGCATCCCCTGCCTTTAATGAGGGCCATGAGTGGACAGAGCTGAGAGTCTGGTGATGCGATGTGGAGGTGCACAGGCAGGCAGGCTGACGGCCGGCGATGTGCTTGGCCCTCCTCACCTTTGCTTCTCTCCTTCCCGCCAGCTATCAGAGATTCACTGACTGCTACAAGCGCTTCTACCAGTTGCAGCCTGAGATGACACAGCGGATCTATGACAAGTTTATCGCTCAGTTGCAGACATCTATCCGGGTGAGTGGCAGGAAGCCCGGCAGGTGCTGTTGACTTGGGCTCTGCTCCACATTGTCAGTCCCCTGGGGCAGGGCCCCACCCTCTGCCCCTCTGTCTCCTCAGCCCCTAGAGCTGTCCTGGGTGCCCAGCAGGCTGTAGCACCCATCATCCCTCCCCTCCAAATGATGCAGGTACCTTAGATGCAGCCTTCACTCACTGTCCTGTGTTGTAATTATGTGTTTTATGTTGTCTGCCCTCGAGATCATGCAGACTCAGCAAGGGCTGATGGGGTCTTTTTTTTTAAGTCAAGATCTTGTTCTATCACCCAGGCTTGAGTATAGTGGCATAATCATAGCTCCCTGGAGCCTCACTGCCTGTGCTCAAGCAATCCTCCCACCTTGGCTTCCCAAAGTCCTGGGATTACATGAACTGCCAGCTTACAGGCTCTTTTAAAAAATATTTCCCACTTTAGGTCGGTATAGTGGTCTAAAATTTTAATTTATTTTCTTGAGGCAGAGTCTTGCTGTGTAGCCCAGGCTATAGTGCAGTGGCATGATCTCAGCTCACTACAGCCTTTGCCTCCCAGGTTCAACTGATTCTTGTGCCTCAGCCTCCCAAGTAGCTGGGATAACAGGCGAGTGTCACCACACCCAGCTAATTTTCTTTTTTTTTTTTTAGCAGAGACAGGGTTTCACCATGTTAGCCAGGCTGCGCCCAGCCTATTTTCTTAATTGTAAAAGCCACATGTAGAAAAGTTGGAATCCTAAGGAAAACATAAAGACCCAGAACAAAGGCTGGATGCGATGGCTCACGCCTGTAATCCCAGCACTTTGGGAGACTGAGGCGGGTGGATCATGAAGTCAGGAGTTCAAGACCAGCCTGGCAAACATGGTGAAACCCCATCTCCACTAAAAGTACAAAAATTAGCTGGGCATGGTGGCACATACCTGTAATCCCAGCTGCTGGGGAGTCTGAGACAGGAGAATCGCTTGAACCCAGGAGGCAGAGGTTGCAGTGAGCTGAGATCATACTACTGCACTCTAGCCTGGGCGACAGAGCAAGACTCCGTCTCAAAAAAAAAAAAAAAAGACCCAGAACAGAAATCAGCCAAAATCTTACCAAGTGCTGTTAGCATTTTAACATATTTTCCCCATGAGCTCGTCTAGTGTCATTACAGCTCTTTCCTCCTCTGTCTTAAGGAGGAAATCTCTGAAATCAAAGAGGAGGGGGAACCTGGAAGCTGTCTTGAATGCCTTGGATAAAATTGTGGAAGAAGGCAAAGACCGCAAGGAGCCGGCCTGGTGAGAGCAGGGCAGGGAGGTGAGAAGGCGCGGGAAAGAGGCAGCAATTCAGCTTTCTTTTTCCCCTAGAGTCAGGGTCTCACTGTGTTGGCCAGGCTGGTCACAAACTCGTGGCCTTAAAGCTGTCCTCCCACCTTGACCTCCCAGAGTGCTGGGATTACAAGCTTGAGCCACAACGCCTGGCCAATTCAGCTTCTTGAAGGAGACTTTAAGACTGGCCTAAGCAGGGAGTGGTGACTCATGCCTGTAATCCAGTTCCTCAGGAGGCTGAGGTGGGAGGGATCACTTGATACCAGGAGTTCAAGAGTTCAGGACCAACCTGGGCGATATAATGAGACCCTGCCTTTAAAAATTTTTTTGAAGACTGACCCCATGTTCACCATATCCATGAGACTCTGGGCTTGTTGCCTCTCAGAGAAAACCTTTTGACAGGGACAAGTAGAGCAGACAGACACCAAACAGTAACTGAAAACAGTTGTACCACACAGTTCCCTTCAAGGGAGGAGAGGCCCAGGTAAGCTACGTTATCCAGGGGATTAGGGAGGAATGGGGCCAGACTGAAGAAGCCTTCCTGAGGGAGCTCATTTAAGGACCTGTTGGACCTGTGGGAGAAAGGGAGCGTGGGGGAGTGAGAGGAGGTAGAATTGTGAGGTTTGGAATCACGATGTACATCTTCCAGGTGTAGATGAGGCTGGCCAGGCAACTGGTTTTTATTCATTTACTCATCCAGCAGATATTTAGGGAGCACCTACTATATGCTCGATACTGTTTATTTATTTATTTATTTATTTATTTTTGAGACAGAGTCTTGCCCTGTCACCCAGGTTGGGGTGCAGTGGCATGATCTTGGGTCACTGCAACCTCCACCTCCTGGGTTCAAGTGATTCTCCTGCCTCAGCCTCCCTAGTAGCTGGGATTATAGGCACGCACCACCACGCCCAGCTAATTTTTGTATTTTTAGTAGAGATGGTTGGCCAGGCTGGTCTCAAACTCCTGACCTCAGATGATCCACCTGCCTTGGCCTTTCAAAGTGCTGGGATTACAGATGTGAGCCACCACGCCTGGCCTCAATACTGTTTTAGATGCCAGAGACTTAGCAGTGAACAAAACAGACAAAATACCGCTCTCCTGGAGCTGACATTTCAGCGGCAGCCGGCTACCTGATACACCAAGTACAAAGTGGAGAAGTGGGGCCTGGGATGAGCAGTGGAGAGCAGGGGCCAGCAAGACCCCGGCAGCTGAGCCCCTGCCTCCTGCAACCCTCCCTTCCTTAGTAGGATCCTAGGCCAGAGGGAGTAGAAATCTTTTTTGTAATATCCAATTTTTTAAAATGCTTTGCGACCTTAATACTTAAGAGAATTAAGTTTCACAACTGAAAAAGAATTTTTTTTGTTTTTTTGAGACGGAGTCTCACTCTGTTGCCCAGGCCAGGCTGGAGTGCAGTGGTGTGATCTCAGCTCACTACACCCTCCGCCTCCCGGGTTCAAGCAATTCTCCTGCTTCAGCCTCCCGAGTAGCTGGGATTACAGGCGTCTGCCACCATGCCTGGCTAATATTTGTATTTTGAGTAGAGATGGGGTTTCACCAGGTTGGTCAGGCTGGTTGCAAATACCCGATCTCAGGCGATCCACCCGCCTCAGCCTCCCAAAGTGCTGGGATTTCAATGATGCCCAGCCATTGAAAAAGAATTTTTAAAGAACTCACAGTGCCTCCACCCCTTGTGTAATCTTGCCTCCTCAGACTTGACTTTCTTATCTTCCCAGATCAGCTGACACTTCTGGGGACCGCCCACAGTCTGGGCCCTCCCTCAGGAGCCACCCTCAACCTCTCCAGCTCAGTCTGATGAACTGGGTGCACCAGCAGGGCACATGGTCACAAGGACAGAGGCAGGGGATAGAAAGTCACCTCTAGTCCTGAAGTGTTATAAATAGGGGCGTGTCTGTGGAAGAGAGGAGGGGAATGTGGGGTATGGTTGGGAAGGCTAAGATAGGGGCTGAAGTGAAAAGGGGGAGAGGGTGGACCCCTAAGCATTGAAACCCAGGGACAGGAAGTGAGCATTCCTATGGGGAACAGGTCTTGGGAGGAGAGAGGGACCATGGGAGAGACCTTGGAAGCCAGCCCAAGTTGGGACAAGGTGGGCATGTCACCGAGTGGCCTTGGAATTTGAACCCTCTTTCACGAGGGCATTCCGCCCCCCCTCCTCATTCCTTGTGTCCCGTGTGGCCCTCCAGGCGCCCCAGCGGGATCCCAGAGAAGGATCTGCACAGCGTCATGGCACCCTACTTCCTGCAGCAACGGGACACCCTGCGGCGCCACGTGCAGAACAGGAGGCCGAGAACCGGCAGCTGGCAGACGCCGTCCTGGCAGGGCGGAGGGAGCTGGAGGAGCTGCAGCTACAGGTCCAGGCCCGGCAGCAGGCCTGGCAGGTCAGTGTCCCAGCCTGCCTCTTCCTCTTCCTTCTCTAATGGGCCCTCTGGAGATCCCCAAATTGGTGGTTTCCTCCCTTCCAACACAAGGGACCCCCACAGGGAGTAGGAGAGCTTGCCCCCCTGGGGACAGCCACCCATTACCTGTCCTTGGGTGTGTGCAGGGGTCTCTGCCAGCCTCAGCAGACAGGCTTCCCCAGATCCTCCACCAGGTACAGGTTCTCCTGATGGAGCAGGTGAGGACACAGACCCAGCGAGGGCAGGTGACTCACCCAAGGTAACAGCGCCTCCACATCAGATTTGGAGTTAAACCTGGTGGTCATTCTACTGCTCCATGTCACCACTGCCCAACATAGATATATATTTATATTAAAATGGGTTCGCTGGGCACGGTGGCTCACGCCTGTAATCCCAGCACTTTGGGAGGCTGAGGCAGGTGGATCACGAGGTCAGAAGTTCAAGACCAGCCTGGCCAAGATGGTGAAACCCCGTCTGTACTAAAAATACAAAAACAGCGGTGTGTGGTGGCAGGCGCCTATAATCCCAGCTACTTGGGAGGCTGAGGCAGAGAATTGCTTGAACCCAGGAGGCGGAGGTTGGAGTGAGCTGAGACTGCGCCACTGTACCGCAGCCTGGGTGACAAAGCCAGACTCCGTCTCAAAAAAACAAAAACAAAAAACTGTGTGTGTTGTAGGGGGTTGACTGGAGAACAAGAACAGAGGATGGGACACTGTGTTTTTAAATTGATACATAATATTTTACATATTTAGGAAGTACATGTGATATTTTGCTACATGCATAGAATGTGCAGTGATCAAATCAGGGTATTTGAGGCGTTCATACTTCGGGTATTATTTGTGTGTTGGGCACAATTCAAGACCTCTCTTCTAACCACTTTGTTTTTGGTTTTGTTCTGAGATGGGGGTCTCACTATGTTGCCCTGGCCAGTCTCGAACTCCTGACCTCAAGCAGTCCTCCTGTCTCAGCTTCCTGAATAGCTGGGATTGCAGGTGCTCATCACTGCACCAGGCTCTTCTTAGCAACTTTGAGATGTACAGTACATTGTCACCTTACTCTGCTGTTGAACAATAGAATTTACAACTTTTACCTAACTGTATGTTTATACCATTAAACTACGTGTCTTCATCCCCCACCTCTTCTCCCAGCCTCTGTTAATTATCATTCTACTCTCTGCCTTTATGAGATCAAGCTTTTCTCTGCATCCTCTCCAGCATAT
The DNA here is from genome assembly GCA_036589455.1 of Ateles fusciceps. NCBI lineage: Eukaryota > Metazoa > Chordata > Mammalia > Primates > Atelidae > Ateles > Ateles fusciceps. The sequence continues at coordinate 229,851 of JAZHEH010003362.1, forward strand.
TATTTTAATAATAGCCATTTTAGTTCGGGCGTGGTAGCTCACACATTTAATCCCAGCACTTTGGGAGGCCGAGGCGGGCAGATCACGAGGTCAGGAGTTCGAGACCAGCCTGGCCAACCTAGTGACACCCATCTCTAAAAACACAAAAATCAGCTGGGTGTGGTGGTACCCAGCTACTTGGGAGGCTGAGGCAGGAGAATCGCTTGAACCTGGGAGGCAGAGGTCGCAGTGAGTTGAGACCACACCATTGTACTCCAGCGCAGGTGACAGAGTGAGACTCTGTCTCAAACAAAAAATGAAAATAAAATAGATAATAGCCATTCTAGCTTGGGTGCAGTGGCTCACACCTGTAATCCTAGCTCTTTGGGAGGATCATTTGAGCCCAGGAGTTGAAGACCAGCCTAGGCAACATTGGGAGGCTCTACAGTAATAATAATAAAATAATATTAGCCAGGCACATTGGTGCACACCTGCAGTCCCAGCTGCTCATGAGGTTGAGGCAGGAGGATCACCTGAGCCCAGAAGACTGAAGCTGTAGTGAGGCATGATTGTGCCACTGCACCCCAGCCTAGGCGACCAACCAAGACACTGTCTCAAAAAAAAAAAAAGTAGCCATTCTAACTGGGCTAAGTTGGTATCTCACTGCATTTTGTTTTTGTTTTTCTGAGACGGAGTCTCGCTCTTCTCCCAGGCTGGAGTGCTGTGGTGCAATTGTAGCTCACTGCAACCTTCACCTCACGGGTTCAAGCAGTTCTCCTACCCCAGCCTCCCGAGTAGCCGGGATTACAGGCACCTGCCACCATGCCCCGCTAATTTTTGTATTTTTAGTAGAGATGGGGACTCACCATGTTGGCCAAGCTGGTCTTGAACTTCTGACCTCAAATGATCCGCCCACCTCGGCCTCCTAAAGTGCTGGGATTGCAGGCGTGAGCCACTGTATCCAGCCTCATAGTGGTTTTCATTTGCATTTGCCTTGATAATTAGTGATGGTGAGTATTTTTTTCATGTATCTGTTGGCCATTTGTACATCTTCTTTTGAGAAATGTCTGCTCATGTTCTCTGTTCACTTGTTAATGGAATTATTTGTTTTTACTGTTGTTCATATTCCTTATGTACTCTGGATATTAGTCCTTCGTTGGATTGATAGTTTGTAGATATTTTCTCCCATTCAACAGATCGTCTCTTCACCCTGTTGTTTCCTTTGCTGTGTAGAAGCCTTTAATATAGTCCCATTTGTCCATTTTTGGTTTTGTCGCTTGTGCTTTTGAGGTCTTAGCCATAGCTCCTTTGCCTACACCAATGTCCTAAAGTGTTTTCTTGAGAAGTTTTATAGTTTTGGGCTTACATTAAGTGTTAACCTGTCTTGAGTAGATTTTTGTATATGGTGTGAAATATAGGGGTCCAGTTTCATTTTTCTGCACATGGGTATCCAGTTTTCCCCAGCACTATTTATTGAAGAAGGTGTCCTTTCTCCATTGTATTTTTTTTTCTTTCTTTTTTTTTGGGGCAGAGTCTCACTCTGTTGCCCAGGCTGGAGTGCAGTGGCGCAGTCTCAGCTCACTGCAACCTCCACCTCCCGGGCTCAAGCCGTTCTCATGCCTCTTCAGCCTCCTGAGTAGCTGGGATTCCAGGCGTGAGCCGCCACACCCAGCTGAATTTTGTATTTTTAGTAGAGACGGGGTTTCACCATGTTGGCCAGGCTGGTCTCGAACTCTTGGCCTCAAGTGATCCACCTGCCTCGGCCTCCCAAAGTGCTGGGATTACCCACTGTATGTTCTTGACGCCTTTCTGACGATGAGTTGACCATAAGTATATGGATTTATCTCTGGGTCTGTATTCTGTTATTACACCATTGGTTCTGTGCCTGTTTTTATACCAGTACCGTGCTGTTTTGGTTACTGTAGCCTTGTATGATTTGAAGTCAGGTAGCGTGATGCCTCCAGCTTTGTTCTCTGTATTAAGGATTATTTTAACTGTCTGCCATTGCCCAGAATTTAGATAATGTGTATATTAGAATGACTTGCAGAACCTTCACACATCCGACACACATTCTCCATGCAACAATTGTGCGTCCTTTGAGGATGAACTTAACTTTTGAAAGTGGCCCGACGTGACTTGCGGCCACATTGGGTGAAGAAGGAGAAGATGATGATCAGGCTGGGTGGCACAGGTGGCAGCTTGGCTGCACCGCATTGACAGATTTTCCTGCTGGCTCAGAGTGCGTTTCCAAGAGAAGCTTTCTAGTAGGGCCCAAGTGGCAGCATCTCTGTCGAACTCTCTCCATCCATCATGTCAGTCTCCATCTTATATCTACTTACAGCCTCTTGACAGCCCCTTCCTAGGGCAACCCCTCATATTCCTGAGGGGTATAGGTCCCCAAAATTTATGCCTCCTGGATCTCCCTGGTCTTCTCTTCCCAAGACCAGTTAGCTGCAGCCTGAAGGCCCTGCCACAGCTCAGGAAGGGCCCCAGCCCAGGAGGTGGTGGCAAGTGGAAGGCCAGCAGCCGCTCTGCTCCCATCTGTCCCCCATCCCTCCACTCTCCCCCACGTCACAGACTGGCTTGGGGGGGCTAGGCAGCAGGCATGAAAGTGGTAGTGACTGTGGCCCCCCCCCAGCCTGGTGCCATCTTGCAGGGCAGGCCCCATGGCTCCAAGTTGTGTAACTCGAGCACTCGCAGGTCCCCCTGCTGGGTCCTCAGGCAAGGCGCTGCTCCACTATCGCCACTCAGTCACCACGAGGCCATGGGTCACTCCTGTCTCTGGGTCCCGGCTTCCAAACTGGCCAGATAATGATCCCAGGGCCTCACCAGCTCTGAGATTCAATGCTATCATAAGAGGAACAAAGCCCCCTGCTCTTAAAAGCCATGCCAACCGGGCACGATGGCTCACGTCTATAATCCCAGCACTTTGGGAGGCTGAGGCGGGTGGATCACCTGAGCTTCAGAGTTCGAGATCAGCCTAACCAACATGGTGAAACCCTGTCTCTACTAAAAATACAAAAATTAGCCAGGCGTGGTGGCAGGTGCCTGTAATCCCAGCTACTTGGGAGGCTGAGGCAGGAGAATCGCTTGAGCTTGGGAGGCAGAGGTTGCAGTGAGCCCAGACAGTTCCACTGCACTCCAGCCTGGGCAATAGAGTGAGACTCCATATCCAAAAAAAAAAAAAGTCATGCCCCACCAGTTCCAGCCACAGACCCTCGCATTGTCTGACATGGGCCTATGGATTGAGTGTTCAGTGCTGAGCCCTGTGTGGCCACTTCAAAGAGCTGTTTTTTTTCACAGTTTCTGTGTCTGGAACTGAACTGAAAGTTTACCTAATTCAAGAAAGTTTCTCTGCTGGAAAGCTCCGTTGAGGTCAGAGGATCGAAAGGCCACTTTGGGGACCCTTGCTGAAGATGGGCTCTGCTCTGGGGATTCTCAGCCTAGGTGGTCACAGAACCCAGCTTGCCATAAATACCTGCCAGATGGTGGGGACTTCCTAATGTGCCTTCATCATAACCTGCCCTGCGGGGCCCATGACTTCATCCATGCACTCCATCCGTATTGTCCTGGGGGAAACCCCAGGCCTGGAGTCAGGGGCAGTGGAGGGCAAGGATTTGGGTTTTCTCATATTCCAGTTTGTCTGTTGTCTCCCATTGATTTCAGGCTCTACACAGAGAACAGAAGGAGCTGGTTGCTGTGCTGAGGGAGCCTGAGTGAGGAGATGGCCAGGCCCAGAAGCAGAGGGCAGTCAAGGTCAAGAGCCTGTGGTCCAGCATGCCTGGCCTGGGCGTGCTGCCTCTGAGAATGGCTGAAATGGTGCCCAGTCCCTCAGCAGTGATGGCATTTGGTGGAGGACTAGGCCAGAGCAAGCCTCACTGCCACTGTGCCTTTGGGGCACCCTTCGGGTTAGACACACACCCCCTTCAGATTCCTCTGTTTCTTCTACCTGGATAATTCTTGGCCATGCTCTTTCTCCTCTTGGTTCAGGTCAGCTCTGCCCCTCTGCCCCCCTCCTGCTGGCTTCTGAGCCCTTTTCCCTGGGCCTGGCTTGGAGAATCTGTTTTCAATCTCCACTGATTGCCCCCTTGCCGGCCAGCCCAGGGCCCTTACCACGTTCTCCCCCACATCCGTAAATAAACTTCCTCCACCGCACTGTAATCTGTGAGGATGCCTCCTTTGCCCGGGCCTCTCCAGGCAAGATCTGCTCTTGGCTCCCACATGCTGGCTCCAGTCAAGGCTTCAGTTGTGGTCCTCTGGGAGCCTCCAGGCTGGGGTGGATTGGCAGAGAGCTTACTAGACCATCATGTGCAGAGAGCAGCAGAGCCCCTTGTACAAAAACCAGGACCCCTGGGTTCCCTGTGGCCAGGATGAGCTGCCAAGGAGGTGTCACTCTTGGCATCCTCCAAGAATCACGATGGCCGGGCGCGGTGGCTCATTCCTGAAATCCCAGCACTTTGGGAGGCCGAGGCAGGAGAATCACCTGAGGTCAGGAGTTCGAGACCAGTCTGGCCAGCATGGGTGAAGCTCTGTCTCTACTAAAAATACAAAAATTAGCTGGGCGTGGTGGCACGCACCTATAATCCTAGCTACCCAGAGGCTGAGGCAGGAGAATCGCTTGAACTCGGGAGGTGGAGGTTGCAGTGAGCTGAGGTCATGCCACCTCACTCCAGCCTGGGTGGCAGAGCGAGACTCCATCTCAAAAAAACAAAAAAAATCGCTGGGCACGCTGTTTCTCCTGCTTCTTCCACTTCACTCTTCAGCCAGGGCAGCCAAAGGCAGGGCACTTCCCGGCTCCACCGTGGGGAAAGGGTTGGGTGTGGCTGGGGCAGAACTTTTCCCTAGTGACGGTCTTGGTGAGGTCTGCCGGAGGCACACTGGGGACACGGGAGAGCATCAGGTGGCCGCTGCTCCCCGCCTCCCTCCTATAAACGGTACTCGGCTCCGTCTCCCTCTGCTCGCCTTGTCACCATGGAGCTGTGGCATTCAAGCATCCAGACGCCCTGCTCCTGTCAGGCCTGCCCAGGCAGCTGCTCTGTTTATTTGTCAGGTTGGGCAGCCGGTCTCACGCCCTGGTTGGTGGGCAGGTGAGTGAGGACACAGGTTAGGGGAAGGTGCCAGGTCACTCCTACCTCTCTGGGCTGACCTGAGGCAGTGGAGGGGTTTTCTGGGATGTTCTGTCCTGTAGAGGACATGGCCTTCCTGTCAGGAGCGCTGCGGGAGGGCAGGTCCCTCCCCCAGGGTGGTTAACACTGTGGAGGCCACAGGGGCAGAAGGAGAATTGGGGGCGGGGGGTGGTCAGGAGGGTGGAGGTATGCTCCATCTCTGTGCTCCTCACAGGCCCTGCCTCCCTGCCTGCTAAGGGCATGGGGAAGGGGTCCCCACCTCAGTGAGTGCCCTGCGCCTGTGTACCTGACAGTCACAGCCACTTGGTCTGTCCCAGAGATGAACCAGCTGACCTCATCTCCCGCCCGGCCCCACCTCCATTGGCCTTGGCTCTTGTCCCTGTGCTGCCTGACCCTTTCTCCTGTCTGGAGCCGTCGAGCCGCGCCCACAGCAGGCTGCCTTTGGCTTCTCATGGGGTGAACGAGGGCAATGCGAGGCATTCCTTCCTTGGGTTTGGCTCCTGCCCACGGGACCGACGGTAGAAATCACAGGCTGTCAGACAGCTGGAGCCCAGGTCTGCTTGAACCTATTTTAGGTCTCTGAACCCCCCCTTCCTCTCTAGACTCTCCCTAGAGCTCAGCCAGTGCTCAACCTGAGGCTGGGGGTCTCCGAGGAAGAGTGAGTCGGGGCTGGGGGGTCTGGGGCTGCCCCCTGGGGAAGGGGCCAGAGGCAGTGTTGAGAGCCGGGCAGTCTCTGATTGTGGCTCACCCTCCATCACTCCCAGGGGCTCCTGGCCCAGCAGCCACAGCTCCCAACCACAACATCCGCTGGGGTTTGGCCTACGGAGCTGGGACACTCCCCCTAGACCCACCCGCACCGTGGTCAGGCGTGCCCCTCCTCATCTCCGGGGCATGGCCCAGAGGGTATAAACAGTGCTGGAGGGTGCCCGGGGCAGGCCAACCGGGCCTTGAGCAGCAGCTGCCGAGACGCCATGAGAGCCCTCCCACTCCTCCCCCTGCTGGCCCTGGCCGCACTTTGCATCGCTGGCCAGGCAGGTGAGTGCTCCCACCTCCCCTCAGGCCGCACTGCAGTGGGGGCTGAGAGGGGTATACCATGGCCCACCTCTTCTCACCCCCTTCGCTGGCAGTCCCTGTTGCAGGCTCAAGCCATTTGTCCTCGCTCTGCCCTTGCAGAGAGGAGGAGGAAGAACACGCTGCCCAAGACGCAGGGGAAGGAGGATGAGGGCCCTAGGGGTGAGCGGGTTCAAAGGAACTATGCTCCCTTCCTTTGCAGGTGCGAAGCCCAGCGGCGCAGAGTCCAGCAAAGGTGCAGGTATGAGGATGGGCCCGGCAGGGGCTCCTGGACCCTCCCCCTCTCACCCTGGTCCCTCAGTCTCACTCCCCAACTCCTGCCAGGCTGTCAGGAAGGCCACCCTGCTCCCTACCCTTGTCCTCCCAAACCCAGAGCCACCTGATGCTTGCCCCTTTGCTCCACAGCCTTTGTGTCCAAGCAGGAGGGGCAGCGAGGTGGTGAAGAGACCCAGGCGTTACCTGTATCAATGGCTGGGGTGAGAGAAAGGCGGTGCCGGGCCAAGGCCCTGCCTCACCGTGATGGGCCACAGGGGAGCTGCAGCAGGGGGTGGCCTCTCTGGGCCGCGGTGGGGGTACAGGCAGCCTGCCCTGGCGGGGACCCTGGAGCCCCATGTATAATGAGAGGAGGGATGGGCATTTTGCACGGGGGCTGATGCCACCGTGTCGGGTGTCTCAGATTCCCAGCCCCTTACCCCGGATCCCCTGGAGCCCAGGAGGGAGGTGTGTGAGCTCAACCCGGACTGTGATGAGCTGGCTGACCACATCGGCTTCCAGGAGGCCTATCGGCGCTTCTACGGCCCAGTCTAGGGTGTCGCCCTGCTGGCCCGGCCGGTGACCCCAGCTCTGCTCCTCTCCAGGCCCCCTTCTTCCCCTCCCCCTTGCCCTGACCACCTGGCCCTGCAGATGTGGGGTCCCCATCATCCCAGCTGCTACCAAATAAACTCCAGAAGAGGAATTCGAGGGCCTGTGAATCTGTCCAGTTTATGGAGTGTGGGAGGGAGGTGTCAGGAGGATGGGGGTGAGGAGGTTTTACCTTCTTCAGTTCTAGAACGTGCTTTCCAAAGTTTTATTTTTTTTATTTGTACCTGCCTTGTTCCAGAAGTCCTTGAAGGTGGCTTCCTAGGATGCCTAGGAAGTCTTAACTAGAGATCCCCCTCTAGCCTAGCACCCTCCTCCCCCACACCTCAGTCCACTGAACCATCCATGATGCACCCAGATAGGCCCACCCCCAAAGCCTGGTAACCTTGAATACACAGTTGTGTCCAGGACAGACTCATTTCCATAGGCAAATAGCTGCTGGCAAACTGGCATTACCTGGCTTGCGGGGGATGGGGGCCAAGTGTGTGCCCTCCCGGCCTGGTTAGCAAGAAGCATTCAGGGTAGCCCGAGGTTAGTCGTGTTAGTTCTTCCCTGTGCTGAGCAGAGACTTCCAGGAGCACCAGAAATGGAGCCAGACGAAAGGGCCCCAACACTCCCCGCCCCAACCTCTGACAGCGTAGGGGGGCATCTTCAGCCTGGATATGCACCTGCTTCCCCCTCTCAGACCCTCAGCACTTCCCTCAGTCCCATCAAGAGCCCCTCATAGTCCCTTACACACTCTGCCAGTCCCCCAGACACTTCTCCTCTCCTCTGCCCTCTGTCCTCTGCCCTCTCTCCTCAGCCACTTGGTTCCAGGCTGAGATGCGTCCCCTACCTGATGAGGCCTGGGCCTGGCCTCTGCCCCCTCCAGGGCCTCACTGTTGTTTGGCCTGGGTACGCCCCCTCCAGTGGGCCACCCTGCAGCAGAGGGCATGTACTAGGGGCCCGAAGCAGGGAGGCTGTGAACGCAGCAATGATGAGTACGTTCCCGGCTACCACCAAGACCAGTGTGGCCACCGTGCCCGCCAGGCCCAGGGCAGCTTCCTGTGTGGCCAGCCAGGCTCTGCGAGATCCCATATCAGCCAGCACTGCCTCCAGCTGGAAGTGGGTGCCTAGCACTGCACAGATGTGGAATAGCTGGTGGCTGTGGCCTGTGGAGACGATGGGCAGGTCAGAGCCACACCTTTCCCAGGGCAAGTCACCCTGTCCACTGGGCCTGTTACTCCCCTATAAATTCCCAGAGTGACTGACAGGAGTGAATGAGCGTTTGTGCGTGCGGCCCCCAGCACACAGACTACTCGTTTTGCTACCTGAGAAGTGGCAGGTGGAGGACCCTGAGGACTCTTCCAGTGATGCTCACTTGTTATAGGAAGACAGGGAAGTCCCTCCTGTAATTTGCCTCTGCTGGGGCTGTGATACTCATTTACCCGGTTCATGCTGTGCTCTGGGAAGCCATCAACCCCTGCCCTTTCCCGGGCTGGGCCAGGCATTGCTCTCACCAATGTAGTCAAAGCGTCCTGGTGCCAGCCTTTCGGGCAGGTGGGAGGCGAAGAGGAAGCCAGTGAGCAGTGCGCAGAAGAGGTGGTAGCTGTGGCTGGTGCTCAGGGCCTCCTGCCCACAGCTGTGGCCCCTGCCCCAGCATAGCCCGAGCTGGCAGAGGAAAAGCAAGGCTGGTGGGGGAGGGCTCGGGGCAGAAATACGGGGTCGGCGTCTGGGGAGGATGCAGAGCGGGTGGGCACAGCTGGGCGGGGTGCTGGGCCTGAAGAGAGGTGGCTGGGCTGAGGCAGGGACTGAGGGGGCAGGGCTGAAAGTGGGCACCTTGAGGAAAGCAGGAGTCTGGGCAGGGGCCCCAGGCCACCTTACCCGATAAAAGAGTGGTAGGTTGTCAAACAGGAAGGGATAGGCGAAGGCTGCTGTGCGGAGGACCTTACTGAGCCCAGGGCTTTCCAGCTCCAGGAAACTGGGAGGCGAGAGGAAAAGGCTGGTCACCATCGCTGTGCTCAGGGTAGGGGTCAGAGGAAGGCAAGCGGTCCTTGGGCCAAGGTGGAATATCAGCGCAGCCTGCAGCTAAGAAAACCCTTAGGGCACATGACTTGCCGTGGCTGTGGGGATAAAGACACCTGCCTTTTATACCTGCCTTTTATGGTGGCTTGAGATTTAAAGGAGACAGCATGGGTATGAGCATATAGGGTCTGACAGGAAGTCCTCAGTACATGGTCCTGATGTCACCCATGCTGTTCAAGAGCAGTGAGGTGTGCTCCTCTCCTGTGCCTCCGCCTTCCCCCGTCCCCACTGGAGGGGCCTGGGGAACCCACCGGGAGTAGCAGGAGAGGCCGGTGCACAGGAAGGAGTTGAGTGCGGCGGAGGGCACAAAGAACTGGTGCAGGCGGCCGTGCAACCAGGAGGCCGGCATGGAGTAGGCGGCGTAAGGGAAGGCGCAGCCTGCGGTGAGGTGGGGGCGTGCAGCTGAGGCCCGAGGGTCGCGCGCCCCTCCCTCCCGCGTCCCAACCCTCGCCCCGCCCCGGGACGCCCAGACCCCGCGCTCGCGCGCCTGCCCGGCTTACCCAGGCTGTAGAGGCTGAGCGCGCCGTAGTCCAGGAAGTAGCAGATGTGGCGCACGCGGGGCGACATGGAGCTGAAGGTGTGCGCGCAGCACGACGCGAAGGGGTAGAGGCAGGCGGGCAGCAGGAAGACCAGCAGCGGCCAGTGGTACGGCTCCGCGCGGAAGCCGGGGCCGCCCGCCAGCGCCAGGAGCCGCCACAGGAAGTACCTGCGGCGGGCGCGTGCTCAGGTCGCCGCGGACCCCCGCGACTGCCGCTGCAGCCCGTGGGCCTGGACAGCCCCTGCCCGCCTGGGTACCCCCTTTGAGCTGAAGGTCGCGGACTGGGGCAGAGCCTCCCCTCACCAAGTGGGCAGGAAGTGAGTCCAGATGTTGACCGTCTCGTTGGTCATCTGGAAGGAGCTGAGGACACAGTCCAAAGCCGAGCTGGTGGGGCGTCGGTAGCCAGACATGATGCCATCTTCCCAGAACACCTGGGTGGTGGGAAAGGCGAGGAGTCACTGTGCCCGGACCCTCTGCCTCCATTTGAGATCTCTGGAAGCAGGGTCAAGAGGATGGGCTGGAGATGAACCTGGCCCCCCAAGCCAAACTAAATCTGATCCGATCTTACCACAGTTTCCAGTGCCCACAAATCAGATAGGAAACCGAAGAGCCCGACTGGGACGGGGTGGGGTGGGGTGGGACGGGGTGCAGCGCACCGACAGGGCGCTCTGGGGAAGGGGACTCAGGATGGAGGGCCACAGCTTGTTCCTCAGAGAACAGAGGAAGTCTCACACTGGAATGGGAGGGTAAGAGTTCGCCTGCAGGAGGGGCTGCCCCAGTAGCTAAAGAGAAGAATCTCTGCTCCTAGTCAGTCATCTAGGAGTGGGGGTTGGTGGGTCAGTGGGTGGAGCCCCTCACCCTGGGGACCTGGTGGACTCGAAGAAGTTGGGGCAGCTTGAGACTGAGCATGGTGGCCTGGCACCTCCACGTTGACCTGGAGACAGAGTGGGGGGGGTAGGGGATCAGATATCTGCCCCCATCCACAGGCCTTTTCACCTGGGTTCAGCCCCGGGATGGGCTGCGTGTGTGGGAGGGACCTGGCACCCTCCCCTCCTGGAAATGCTTGCCTCAAGCCAGGGGAGGCTGGTCCAGCTTCCCCAGCCGTCGCACCTCTTAACTCCATCCCCTGCCCCATGTCCTCCTTGGGGTTTCCCGTCCCCACACTGAGGAGCTAGGCAGCCTCAGCCCAGCATGGAGTGGTGGGTCTTCCCAGCTAGAATGCTGCTGCCTCAAATAGTGATCCAGCCCCCCAGGCCCCAGTTTTTATCTCGGGGGAGAATCCTACTTGAGGTCAGCACAAAGACAGTCCAAGTACTACACCCTGCCCCACCAGAATGCACTTCAGCCCACAGCACCGCGTTGAGCAGATTCTAAGCCTGGCACTCAGAAAGAATCCCTGGAGAAGCCAGATGCCGTCAGGTGGAACAAGGAGTTAGGAGATGCCTGGCTTTTCTCTGAGGACTACACTTGGGCCTCGGCAGTGTTTTGGGGGTCCCTGCCCCCTTCTGAGCCCCGTATCCCCGAGCCCCAGACCTATGCACTGCCTCCGGGCGGCGGTGGCTCTGCTACCCCACCCGCCTCTCCCGGCACATTCCTTGGCACAAGTGGGAGAGGCTGGGCCAGCTGGGCAGGCGGAGCTGCCCCAGGAGGAGGAATAGGACACTCCCCCCACACTTCCCCAGGCCCAAACTTTGCAGCAACTCTAGCCCAGCCCCTCCTCTTCCTGCCACCAGCTTTGTGCACCCGTGTTTGTGTCGCATGCACTCTGGGCCTTGCACCAGCAGTCACTCCCCCAGCCTCTGCCCCCTGAGATGGGCGCTGGGGGACCCTACTGTGCACAAGGCAAACTTGGCCCTAGTCCCTGCACCCCAGCAGAATAGAGATGGATGAGGGCCTCCCAGGGTATCCCTTGTCTGCTCCCACAAGCGGGATGGGAGATGTCTCCCCTACCCAGAGTGCTGCCCATCTATCTGGCGGGGAGTGACAAATTCGCTGGGGTCTAGCTTCCCTCGCGGTGCCTTCCCTTAGCAGTAGGGTTTGGAGAGCTCCGGAGTGGGGTGTGTGCAGTTGCTATGGAAATGGGAGAGGGACAGCTGGAGCAAGGTGCTTTACCCTCATCTCCCCAGGAGAGGTGGTAATCAGAGCCCCAGGTGAGCTTCCTTACCCAGAGCTTGGTGGGTGCTCCTAAGTTGGTGGGTCAGCAGGCCCAGGGCTCCACGGGTGGAGTCCAAGGCTGCTGCCAGCCAGGCTGATGGAGAGTGGCTGGGCAGGCGGGCCAGGCCTGGGCGGGGAGTGGGGGAGACAAAGGGGAGCCAGGGGAACAACTCCCAGCCTTGTCCAGCCTCCAGGGAGCAGCACGGGGTGGCCCAGCCCCATTAGCAGGCAACTCACTCTGCCGCCTGCACACAGCCAGCTCCTCCAGCACGACCCAAATTCCCTGTGCTCAAGCTGGCTAGAACAGGCTAGGGGCCCAAGCCAGGACGTAGCCATGCTGCTGTAGAGTCCACCCAGAGGTGTTCCCCCTGTTCTAGGTTCTCCCAGCAGCTGAGAACAGCTCTGCCTTAGGCTGGCAGAGGAACCCAAATCCCCGAATTCTGACCAGATTTTCAGAAGCCATCTCTTACCATGCTTTGCTGCCTCTAGCACCTAGTGCTGGGCAAGGCTCAGAGCAAACTGCCTTTGGTAAATGTTGGTTCTATCACAGGGCATTTGCCAAGCTTATCACCCCCCACCCCCACCCTGAATACAATTTTGAGGTACGGATCCTTGCAGGACAGGCACTTGAGGACTCCGGCTGGTTTCAAGGCTCACCTCTCCAGCCCCTTGAGGAAGAGACAGTTGGAGGTAGGGGGACAGATACCAGATATCATTCCTTCTCCTGGTGACAGCGAACCAACTGCAGGCAGCGATATTTGCTGGCAAGAGATTTCCATCTACTGCCCTCGCAAAGGCACGCCTCAGTTGACAGGGTCAAGGAACTCGACAGTGTCTACCATAAAACCATCTCCAGGGCTCTCAAATTGCCTGCTTCTTGTTCTGTCTCATCCACTTCAAAGAAGTCTTTCCAAAGTGTGTTTCAGGATGCCTTCTTCAATGTCCCACCTCCCAATAAAACTTCCGTACAGAGGCACCAGGAGACAGGGGTTGGGCTTGGGGGTTTATTAAGTGATGCTTTAGTCTCAGTCTCTGCCAGCAACTGGGGTTGGGGTGACCCCACTCACCCCAGGATTTCCCAGACTTGCTGTTTTAGAGGAAAGAGGCAGGAAGCCAGCTATCCTCCAAGCCACAGCATGGAAAGGCAGGCTAGTACTGGGGTGGGGGCAGCAGAGCTGAGACCCTCCAACCCCAGCCCCAAGCCTGTGCTATCCTCCCAGCCTGAGGAGCTGAGGCAATCCTGGCCACAGCCTCCCACACACGACCCTGCTCTTGGTGCGCCATTCACTGCCCTGAGCTATTCATGATCTCTGCTCCCACATATTCACCTCGACACTCCCAAAGCCAGGCCCACACCCCAGCCCCCTCCATCTTTAGTCCTGGGGAGGGCAAAAAGGGGGACAGGGGGACCCCTGACTGAGCAGTTTCAAGGGGCCTCTTCTTTCTGCTGCCTACTGAATGCCAGCCCTTGTCTTCAGCCTTCCCTTAGATAGGAAGCAGGGCAGCGGCCTCAGACTGCACCTTCTTCTGTCATCCATTCTGCCCTAGCACAGCAGCCAAGAAAACAAAGCACAGCGCCTGTGGGACTGGTGGGCACAGGAGCCCATACTGGCGCAGGCCAGACTCCCTGCAGCCCTAGGTGGAGCCTGCTCCCTGCCCTGGAAGCTAGACAGAGGAAGACAGAAAGCAGAAGTGGGGCAATGGGATGTGCGGCCCCTGTGGCAGGAGGAGCACACGAACCCTGACCCTGCTACTCGGTGCAGGCCACTCCAGGCCTCGCTTCTGTAAGAGCCCGTGGCTGGCTCCAGAGCTGCCTGGCCCCCATAAAGGGGGCTGAAGGAGGATGGGTGGTCCTTGAGAAGGGGGAAGGGTCTGCAGAGAACCACTCAGACACCAGGTATTACCCAGCTCTTTCCCCCAAGACCTGGAGGGTCCAAACTTCTGGCCCCAACCACCCTGTATCTTGGGTGAGGAAGAGGGCCCTCTTCTGCTGTTCCTTCCCCTCAGAAATCCAAGAACCCACTCCAGTGAAATGCAGGTACCCATGCCTGCCACCTGCCCCTGGGGATAGCAGGGGAGTTGAGGCAAGAAGGCTGGCCAGGGGCCCACAGGACTCTCCTGCTCTAAGCACTTTCCTCACTTTCCTAACGTCTTGGCAACAAAGGGACCCCACCCTCCCAGCTGGCTCCTGGGCCCTCCCTGCAGCCTCTGAGCAGCTAGGCCTCCCTCCTGTGTGCGTGCATGAGTCTGCGTGTGGTAGGGTGACTGCAGGTGCTGGTCCTGGCTGCCAGGGAGGGCAGGAGAGATCTGGAGTCAGCCCCACTGCAGGGCCTGGGGGTGAGTCTCAACCAATCTCCTTCCACTGCTTGTAGAAGTCCAGAACATTCTTGATGTCCACGCTGGCATGGGCAGCGGCCTGCAGGGCTGCCTGTAGAAGGGGAGGAGGAAAAATGGAGAGGGCCTGACCTCCTGAACTGAGGAGCAAATCATTGAGGGGCTGGGGAAGGAGTGATGGGCGAGAAAAGGCAGCTCTGTGGAGGGTCTGGAGATAGAATCTACTCTGGTACCTCGTCCCTATTCCACACCATCCCCCGACCTCACCCATGACCCACCTGCATGGGGCCTGAAAGCATGCTGGGGTTGTCCAGTGGAAGGCCTGTGATGATGGTCACCATGCCGCTTGGGTCCTCCTCACCTGTCCCCTGGGCCACAGTCAGCTGTTTGCAGCTGTCCAGGATCTTATAGAGAGTCCTGGGGACAGGGGGCGGAGGGGAAGATGGGTCAAGACCCCGCATTAGCACAGCCCACCAGGAGACAGGGGCAGCTGGGGACTGGGAGGGCAGCGAGCAGCAGTGGGCCCTGGAAACTGGCCCTGGAGGAGACACTATGGGGAGCAGGCAAAGGTGCGCTGAAGGAAAATACCAGCCTGAGCATCGGCAAGGCCCGAGAGGCTGCCCCATCTACAAAGCTCAGGTGCTGGGGCAACTTCATACTCCCCGAAAGGTGAGGCCTGCAGGAGGGCCCTGGCAGGCTACGTGTGGAGCCTCAGAATTCTCCAGCCCTGCCCGTTCTCCCTGGGAATGCTTGCGGAGGAGCAAGGCAGGTGGTCTGACTGAGGTTCTAGGGGTGAGGGTTGAAAGGTTACCAGGCATCTGCATCCTGCCTCTTCAGCTTATGCCGCTCAAAGCTCTTTCCCACCTCTTTCTGGCAGCGAATGTACCTGCAAAGGAGACGTGCAAGTGGAAGTCAGGAGCGGAGGACAGGCAGGGTGCCTTACACAAAGCAGGCCATTGTGGCTCTGGGGGGCCTAGTTTTGCAGGCGGGGCAGGGAACGCATCTCTCCCACCGCAGCTCTGTCTAGAACCATTTCCAAGTGGCTTCCTGGCTGCTGGGCGCAGCTCACTTTTCCTCCTGATAACATCAATTCTTTGGTTCCTCCCAGGGGAGGAGCTGAGAGGGGAGAATCAGCAGATGCTTTTCAAGTCAGGGTTTCTGGAGACAAGGTCCAAACAATCAGGCCTTGTACAGCTTCCTGGCCAGGCAGAGCAGATGCAGAGGAGGGGGCGGGCCAGCTAGCAGGGAGAGGGAAGCTTTCTCCTTATTCCCTACACCCTCTGCCTAGTCCTCCTTCGGCCCCCAAGGCCAGAAGGGCAGGCCTGCACCAGGCTGAGCACCTGCACATGCTGCCATCTGCTCATCCCTGGCTGGCTTCAGTCTCTGCGACTGCCTCAGCTCAGCGGGAAGATGGGCAGCCCAGATGAAGGCCCTCACACTCTGAGAAACCTGATCACCTGTCCCACCCTAAAGCAGGAGAAACTCCTCCTGTAAAGGAGTTCACAGTCTAATGTTGGGGGAGAGAAGTCTGCTCCCTTCTCCCCAGTGGGTGCTGATCACAGGCTTGCCCCAGAGGAAGAAGGACAGCAGCTCAGTGCTCCCCACAGGGCTCCTGGCTCCTTTGGTCACCTGTCATTTCAGCACCTATGACCTTGACTTCTAATGATCTCTGGTACCACTCCCCAGACAGTGAGCAAACCGCGAGTAGAGACAGGTATGTACGTGTCTTATCCATAGGGAGCAAGGGGCTTATAAGCATGTGTTGTCCAAAAGATGGACCCAGGGCTCAGCACAGGTCCAGCCAGGCCTGCACTCACCTGTTTCCTTTTTTAAACTCTGCCTCCAGGTACCGAATCCCATCCCGGGCCCCTGGGTGTTCCTTCTTCAGCAAATCCAGGCCATCAATCACTGGTGAGCAAGGTGAGGGTAGGGAAGGACAAAACAGATAAGCTCAGACCGCTGTGACAAGAGGCTCTGGAGGAAGTATCTGAGCTCACCTCGGCATACCCTGCAGGCAAAGAAAGGACCCTGGCTCCCTAGAGGGCTCGCAAAGTTCTCTGAAGATGGTGACCTTCTGCCAGCAATATACTAGGAATTTACCAAGTGCTTTCACATTGTATTCACTTCTATTTTCTGTTTCTCCCAAATGTCATGCAAGGCAGAATAGGGACTGTTATGTCCATTTCACGATGAAGTGACATGTTCACAAAGGTGGTAAGACTTGACCAAGGTCACTGTGTATAAATTGAGCCCCAAATAAGGGTCTCTTAATCCCAAGCCCAGAATCTATTTTACCCACACTCTATCTGTCCCCTTACCTCTCCAATGCACTTACCCGTCCTTGGAATGATGACAATGAAGCGGCCACTGGTGGCCAGTTGGCGGATGACAGGGAGATGGTGGCAGAGGGCCTGGGTGTCAGGGACAAGGTAGGGAGACATAGCCGACTGGGCCCTGGGCTGCTGCAGGCTGCCCTCCAGCTGAGAGACCTCGAGCTGGTGAGAGAGGGTAGGGTGGGTACAGCTGCGGGGGACCCCTTCAGCCTGGGGTGGGGGAAGAGTGGTCCTCAAGGTGGCTCTTATGGGGCTTCTCCTGTTGCTAAGGGGATCAGGGGACCTTTCTACCAATGGCTTTGGGGAAAAAACAGACAGAAATAAGAGTTAAAGAGAAAGGGAGAGACAAAAGTGAAGGCAGAAAGGGGCTGAGTGAAGAGTTAGTAGTAGGGAGGGTGAACTGGGAGAGGCGGAGGGACACAGAGGCAACAGAGCAGGGGGCCTAGAGCAGAAGGGGGAAGACCTGCAGTGGGGTTTAAGCAAAAGCTCTACCAAGTGCAGAAGAAGTACTTGGGCCCCTATTTCCTACCTGAAGTCGTAGCTGAGCCATGTCTCTCATGAGCCTGTTCCGACGAGCTTCCTCCTGTGCCTATAAGGGGAAAAACGAGTTATAAGGCGTTGGGGTATACACGCCTTCTCCAGTGATCAGGAAGACCAAGAGGATCTCCTGGGGTCTCAAACAGTGTGGCCTCATGTAAAGTCACTCTCTAGCACTGCTGCTAAATGAGGGGAGGAGAGGCATGGAAGAAAAAATATCTCTCCGCTGCACTCTGAACAACCTCCATGACCAACCCAATGCAGGTCATGACGTTCCAGGCCCCGCAGGGGAGGGGAGCAGACAGCCATGTGCTGTCGCCAAGTAGGACTTCACCTGGCTGTGCCTCAGGGTTCAATCTCTGCTCTTCTCAATCTGGTCTGCCCTCCCAGGAGATCCTACCCATGAACTCCCTCACCTTCTACCTCCATCTGCTTGCCAGCATCTTCCAAATCTGCCGATTCAGCCCAGGCCCGACCATCCTGAGCTCCAGATCCACACATCCAGCTGCCCTACTCAGCAGCCCCATCTGCTCCTCAGAACCTGCTTCTCTTCCTCTAGTGTTCCCTAGCCTGGTAAATAAACTACAGGCTGCCCAAGTCAGAAAGCTCAGGGTTGGCTTTGAATCTTCCTTCTCTCAGCCCCAGAAGGTACCAGCTTCCCTGTCAATTGTGCCCCTAAACAGTATGCAAATCCTTCCACCTCCACTGTGAAGCCCTAGTCTAAGTCAACACCTCTCCCTGAGTACTGGTCTCTGCCTCTAATTCAATCCCTTTTCTCTACCTACAACCAAGGCAATCTTTTAAAAACTATGTGATACCCATTACAGCCCTGCCTAAAGTCTTCTGACGCCTTTCTGTATTCTGGGTAAACCCCAATTCCTTAATATGGTTTAAAAGATGAGGTTATGGATAGGGACTTTATCCTGTAAGCTATGGGGAGCCACTGAAGACTCTTTCTTTTCTGCTTTTCTTTTGAGACAGGGTCTCATTCTGTCACCCAAGCTGGAGTGCAGTGACACGATTCCCGCTCACTGCAACCTCTGTCTCCCAGGCTCAAGTGATCCTCCTGCCTCAGCCCCTCAACTAGCTGGGACTATAGGCACATGCCACCATGTCTGGCTAATTTTTGTATTTTTTGTAGAGATGGTGTTTCACCATGTTGCCCAGGCTGGTCTCAAACTTCTGGGGCTCAAGCAATCTGCCCACCTTGGCCTCTCAAAGTGCTGGGATTACCGGCGTGAGCCATGGCGCCCAGCCCACTGAAGACTCTTTGATAAGCAAAGTGGCATCATCAAAGTGGTGCTTTAAAATACTAATCTTGGCCAGGCGTGGTGACTCACACCTGTAATCCCAGCACTTTAGGAGGCCGAGGCAGACGGATCACCTAAGGTCAGGAGTTGAAAACCAGCCTGGCCAACATGGCAAAACCCTGTCTCTACTAAAAATACAAAAATTAGCCAGATGTGGTGGCAGGCGCCTGTAATCCCAGCTACTCAGGAGGCAGAGGCAGGGAGAATTGCTTGAACCCAGAAGGCAGAGGTTGTAGAGAGCCAAGACTGAGCCACTGTACTACAGCCTGGGCAACAGAGTGAGACTCTATCTCAAAAAATAAATAAAATATTCATCTTGGAGCCAGGCATAGTGGCTCATACCTGTAATCCCAGCACTTTGGGAGGCTGAGGTGGGAGGATCACCTGAGATCAGGCGTTTGAGACCAGCCTGGCCAACATGGTGAAACCCTGTCTCTACTAAAAATACAAAAATTAGCTGGGTGTGGTGGCACATGCCTCTAATCCCAGCTTGGGAGGCTGAGGCACGAGAATTGCTTGAACGCAGAAGGCGGAAGCTGGAGTGAGCTCTGGAGTTTGGGACCAGTTTCAGCAACATGGCAAGATCCCATTTCTACAAAATATATATATATGTATA
This sequence comes from Ateles fusciceps, assembly GCA_036589455.1. NCBI lineage: Eukaryota > Metazoa > Chordata > Mammalia > Primates > Atelidae > Ateles > Ateles fusciceps. The sequence goes on from JAZHEH010003362.1 coordinate 248,771, forward strand.
TATATGGCCAAACCTGGTGGTGCACGCCTGTAGTCCTAGCTACTCAGGAGGCTGAGGTAGGAGGATTGCCTGAGCCCAGGAGTTGAAGGCTGCAGTGAGCTATGGTTGTGCCACTGCACTTCAGCCTGGGTTGACAGAGCAAGACCCTGTCTCAAAAAAAAAAAAAAAAAAAAATTCTCATTCTCATCATGAAACATCACACAAACCCAAATTGAGGGACACTATGAAATAACTGACCAGTACTCTTCAAAAGTGTCACATCAGGAAAGAAAAGGAAATACTAAGAACTGTTAAGATTGCAGGAGACTAAGGATACATGAAAATCAAACATACTGTGGGTCCTGGACTGGATTACAGAAGAGAAAACAGACACTGGTGGGAACACTAGGAAAATATGAATAAAGTCTACAGTTGCAAGATCCACCCCCAACCCCCGCAGAGTGCTGCACAACAAAGAATTGTTCCGCCCAAAGTGCCAATAGTGTCCCTTTGAGAAACAATGTGGTCAATTGAAAGAATGGAAGCAGAAGACCAGAGCCTACGTGAGAGCTATTTTCCTTGAGGTAGGGTCTCACTGTCACCCAGGCTGGAGGGCAGTGGCCAGATCTTGGCTGACTGACTGCAGCCTCAACCTCCTGGGACAGCCATTCTCTCACAGGCCCTGTGGGCAAACTGGTAAGAAACGGAGGTGCCATAGACAAACTTCCCCTCTTCCTACTGCAGAAATCAAGTCCACAGGTTGCTTTTAGACTAAAATGGTAATTGTGAAACCCCATATTCAAGAGAGGGGGGATGGGGGCACTTGTGAAAAATCCCAACAGAACTAGTGCAGGTAAGTGGGATCCATCTAGACCCAAGGAGGAGGAGCTGTGCTCATCTGGGGCTCTGACATCACCAACCCAGCATTTCAAACAGATGCGGGCCGAGCCGGGCACGGTGGCTCACGCCTGTAATCCCAGCACTTTGGGAGGCCGAGGCGGGTGGATCACGAGGTCAGGAGTTCGAGACCAGCCTGGCCAAGATGTGAAACCCCATCTCTACTAAAAATACAAAAAAATTAGCTGGGCGCAGTGGCACGCACCTGTAATCCCAGCTACTCAGGAGCCTGAGGCAAGAGAATCACTTGAACCTAGGAGGCAGAGGTTGCAGTAAGCCGAGATCGCGCCATTGCACTCCAGCCTTGGTGACAGAGTGAGACTCCGTCTTAAATAAAAAAAAAAAAAAAAAAAACAGATGCGGGCCTACATGTTCCTAAGAGGGAAAGCCTACCTTCAGAGGTCCCATCAGCAGATCCTACAGCCCCAGCAACTCCTAGTGCCCACTTGGCCTAGAGAAAAGCTAAGTCTCTAAAGCAGCAGAAAAGAGCCAGGATAAGAACTCCACAGTTTGTCCAACTCCAGAGCCCTGGCTCTACTACCGACTATACTTTTTGATCTTAGGAATGTTTCTTTGTCTTTCTACATTTTCTTTCTTTTTGTTTTTGTTTTTTTTTTGAGATACAGTCTTGCTCTGTTGCCCAGGCTAGAGTGTAGTGGCACGATCTTGGTTCACTGAAACCTCCACCTCCCAGGTTCAAGCGATTTTCTGCCTCACCCTCCCGAGTAGTGGGGACTATAGGCACTCGCCACCACACCCGGCTAAGTTTTGTATTTTTAGTAGAGATGGGGTTTCACCATGTTGGTCAGGCTGGTCTCAAACTTCTGACCTCAAGCGATTTGCCCGCCTCAGCCTCCCAAAGTGCTGGGATTACAGGTGTGAGCCACACACCCAGTCTACATTTTCTTATCTATAAAATGGAGGATGCAAGCACCAACCTCACTGGGCTGCTGCAAAGGTTAGATGAGATGTCCCATGCAAGCCAGGCTGTGCACAGAGTAAGCTCTTGATAAACATGACAGGACAACACTCCTCTGGCTGAGGATAAGGCCCTCGGGGTGGAAGCCTGTGACTCAAGAAGAGCAGGAGGCAGCCTCAGCTAGCAACATGGCCTGTGTCAGGCTGGGCCTGTGGAGTTTCGCACCACGTGGGGGGAGGCTTGCAGGTACTCCCTGGCCCCCCAGGAGGAGTCTTCGGGAGCTTTAGGCCAGAGGAAATGCCTGAAAAAACTAACATTTTTTGAAACTGTCTGCCTTCCCCATAATTATTTTTTAACCCCCCGTCTTCCCCTATGGACTAGCAATAAAAGCCTTAACACAAAAGGTTTGTTTTTAACAAAATGTGCTTGTTTTTAAAACAGCAAGGAGGGGAGTTTCTGGGGAGCTTTGCCGCTTCCCAGCCAAGCAGAATGCCCATAAGAAATGGGATTCAGAAAGGGTGGGGAAGCTGCTGGCCCTGGGGCGGGTGGAAAGGAAGAATGTGGGCGGGGGGCGGGGGATTGGCTTAAAATGAAGAAGAAACCCTGAGGGCTTGCTGAGACACATGAGCCACACTTCCTATGCCAGACACTAACAACCCAAATGTACTGGTGCCACTTCGCAGGGGGTGGTGTGTCGGGAAGCATGCCCAGGGCTGTGCAGGCCCCACTGTGAAAACCAAATTGTTGCTCACAAAGTATTAACCCCCCCCCAAGAGAAAGGACTGTCTTGTTCACTGCTGTAACCCCAGTGCCTAGAATACTGACATGTGGCACAAAGTAGACTCTCAATAAATATTTGTGGAATGAATTACTGGATGGAAAAGAGGTGACATAGGCCACTTTCTATCCTTTGGGGCCCCTGTGGGATGGGACCATATCTGGGATGGGAAGGTTCCTTCATGGCCCCTCACATCAGGAGCGCTCCACTGCCTTCTATTCCTCAGTCTTTATCCCACTTGATGAATGGGAGAGAGGGAACATTTGCTAAGCATACACATGCTCCACAAGACAATGTGCAAGGCACCTCATATCCACTATCATTCCATCTTCAAAAAGCTACACAAAGTGGATTCTATTTATTCCCACATTAACTGACAAGTAAACTGGCTTGGCGAGGTTAAGGGACTTGCTCAGTTCATAGACTAAGAGGTGACAGAGGTGGCCTCAACCTCAGGTCAGTCTGGGTACAGGTCCTCAGCCAGGCAGCCTCTGCTCAAAGCCTCTCTCAGTCCCTATCGGTCCCATCCCTTAGTCCCTCCCAGGCCTCCCTCCCAGCCTCCCCTTCCCTCTCCCTAGGCATCTTACTATGCCCTTCAGGTGGAGACCACCAGAGGGTCTGAGCATCTTGCCCTGGTTTCTCAGTGAGCTAAATGGGAGCAGAGCTGACAGGGATGGGTAGGCCTGACTCACCATTCGGAACTGCGCCTGGGCCTGCTGCAGCAGGCTCTCCTGCTCAGACTGGGCAATACTGACGAAGATGCCAACCTCTGGGTTGAACTGCAGGATGCTGCCTTGCAGGCGGGCGATGAAGTGACCAAAGCTGCGGATGCAGCAGATGCGCACCACTGACTGTGGGGGAGAGACAGGCGCCCAGCGCCACTGAGCAGGGCCCTCTCGGCCCACCCTGCCCTCCAGGACCCCCTCCCTCCCTCCCACCTCCCTGCTGGCCCAGCCACCTCAGCAACAAGGGCTCCAGGGGAAAAGACTTGTGGTCTACAGGGTGGGAAGGAGAAACACTAAGGCCTAGAGCCTTTAACTGCCACAAAATGAGTAGGTACAGCAAGGAAACTCCTAGGAGGACCAGAGAACCAGGACTTGAGCTAAGAAGCAAGAAAAAGGGCACTGGGCTGGAAGTGAGGAGACCTGGGTTCTAATGCCATCTCTCTCCTAATGCTTCTCATATGCTCCAGGGAACCAAACTAAATCACGTTTTCCAACTTATTATTAATTTTTTGTTTTTTGAGACAGAATCTTGCTTTGTCACCCAGGCTGGAGGGCAGTGGTGTGATTATAGCTCACTGCAGCCTCTACCTCCTGGGCTCAAGCCATCCTCCCGCCTCAGCCCCCAAGTAGCTTGGGACTACAGGCACACACCACCATGCCCAGCTAATGTTTGTATTTTTTTGATAGAAATGGGGTCCTGCCATATTGTCCAGGCTGTCCTTTTATATTTTTTGAGATGGAGTTTTGTTCGTTTGCCCAAGCTGGAGTGTAGTGGCATGATCTTGGCTCACTGCAATCTCCGCCTTCCAGTTTCAAGCAATTCTCCTGCCTCAGCCTCCTGGGTAGCTGGGATTATAGGCACTCAGCACCACGACCGGCTAATTTTAGTATTTTTAGTAGAGATGGGGTTTCACTATGTTGGCCAGGCTGGTCTCAAACTCCTGACCTCATGATTCGCCCACCTCAGCCTCCCAACATGCTGGGATTACAGGCATGAACCACTTTGCCTGGCCTGCACAGGCTGTTCTTAAACTCCTGAGCTCAAGCAATCCACTTGCCTTGGCCCCCGCAAAGTGCTGGGATTACAGACGTAAGCCACTACACCTGGCCCCAACTTAACTTTTGTGGTCAGTAAAACCCTTCTTCCCTCTCAAATAAAAATCTTATCTAGAACTCTAAAATATAAAACAGAGCCAGCCAGGCATGGTGGCTCAGGCTTATAATCCAAGCACATTGGGAGGCCAAGGCAGGCAGATGACAAGGTCACTACTTCGAGACCATCCTGGCTAACATGGTAAAACCCTGTCTCTACTAAAAATACAAAAATTAGCTAGGTGTGGTGGCAAGTGCCTATAATCCCGGCTACTCGAGAGGCTGAGGCAGGAGAATGGCTTGAAACTGGAAGGCGGAGGTTGCAGTGAGCTGCGTGCCACTGCTCTCCAGTCTGGGCAAAAGAAGGAAACTCCGTCTCAAAAAAAAAAAAACAGAGCCAAGCGGCTCTGGCTGGAGAGGGAGGAGCCAGTTGGTTTTTGCATGTCAGGAATGGGTGGCCTGTCGTCTTGGCTTTCCTCTGCTGCCCCCAAATGGCCCATGTGGTGATGGAGATTCAAGGGTGAGAGTTGCTGGACTAACGGGGCAGCACATTCCCTTCCAGCTTTAACTTTCTATGATTGCTTTATGTTCAGCTCAGAGCAGGCTGGGCCCAGAGTTAGAAAAGAGACTGATAAAGATTTCAAAGCCACAATAACTACTTGTTCTGCCCTTTACAGAAGACAGAGAAAAGAAGTGGGGTGGTTGTTTTGTAGAACCTACCAGTGGCACCAATGGCAGACCTTTAGAAGGACATCCTGCCAAGGTAGGAAAAAGCTAAAATGGCTCACTGAACGAAGAAGGGTGCACAGCCTGTAATCCCAAGGACACTGTCCCCATCTAGGTGGAAGAGGGTATCTTGCCCCCTTCCTCCCCAGCCCTGAGCCCATTTGTCACTGTGTGTGACTAACAAACAGCTGTGGCATAAGAAATTATATCCTCACCTCTTCTAAAGCGCTGAGCAGGGGCCGATCTGTGTCAAAGTTAAAGCGTCTGTGGGCAGCTCGGAGGGGAGGCAGGCTACGAAGAGCCATGTCCTCCGGGAGCAGAAGGCTAGAGGGGAGGTCAGGCAGCTCACAACCTTCAAGAAGATCCTGGACCTCAGGACACAACACCAAGCCTGGGCAGAAGGAGGACATATCACACCATCCATCCTGTGGGAACTCCCAGTCAGAGAGACATAGCCCTTCCCTTTGGGAATTATCAGGTGGATGAGACAATGAGACAGGACATACCCTAGGACAGTGGGGAGACATGGAGGGAGTGAAGGGAAGAGAGATGGACACATAAGAGCCAATCAGGCAGAGCAGAGAGGCTCAGGAAGAACAAGGATGGCTCAGGTCGGGAAGACTCCCTGATAGAAGGGACAATTACATTGGGATAGAAAAGAGAGGAAGGGCTCAGGATGATTGAATAGCCCTTGGCAAGTCTCAAGAAATAGGAACAGGTGGAGTTTTCCATCTGGAAGGTGGTGGGAGGGGATGAGCCAGACAAACAAACTTGGTAGGTCAAAGTCAATTCTCAATGACCACAGGCATTAGTGCAACAGCGGCAGCCAGGCCTGGCTCCCCAGGCCCCTCTCACTCTGCCCTTGTCTTCCCCCAGGGGAGAGACTCCTTGCTGATCAGGCCACCTGCCCACAGTACAGCAGTGTTGGGGTGGGAAACCGGAGAGTCCTAGACCACACAATGACTGCTGTGTGCTAGGGAGGCTGGCAGTGAATCCCATTAACCTCCTTACCCCAAGGGCTGGGTTACAAGGAGGGGGGATGGGCTTAGCGAGGCCAATGCGGGAGAAAAGAAAGGAGGGTAGTGCCAGGGACCACTCACCAGACTCCTGGAGTTCGCCAGCAGCTGGCAACAGATTCAGCAACACAGACAGGCGGTTCCACAGACTTTGAGAGCTCTGGGGAGAGAGAAGAAGAGGAAGTCTTTAGCCAGAGACAGTGGGAGAGAACAGCAATGAGCAAGAAAAGCACCCCACTAAGGGATATGGCCTATGCTCAGAGCCCTATGGGGGTTTGATTTAAAAATTAACAAAAGCAGCCTGGGCAACAAGGCAAAACATTGTCTCTACAAAAAAATACAAAAATTAGCCAGGCGGGCTGGGCGCAATGGCTAATGCCTGTAATCCCAGCACTTTAGGAGGCCGAGGCAGGTGGATCACCTGAGGTCAGGAGTTCGAGACCAGCCTGACCATCAGGGAGAAACCCCGTCTCTACTAAAAATACAAAAAAAAATTAGCCAGGCATGGTGGTGGGTGCCTGTAATTCCAGCTACTCAGGAGGCTGAGGCAAGAGAATCACTTGAACCCGGGAGGTGGAGGTTGTGGTGAGCTGAGACCACACCATGGCACTCCAGCCTGGGCAACAAGAGTGAAACTCCTTCTCAAAAAAAAAAGGAAAAACTTAGCTGGGCCTGGTGGCGTGCATCTGTAGTCCCAGCTAGCTACTGGGGAGACAGAGTTGGAAGGATTGCTTGAGCCTGGGAGGTTGAGGCTGTAGTGGAGCCAAGATGTACCGCTGCACTCCAGCCTGGGCAACAAAGTGAGAACTTGTTTCAAAACAAAACAAAACAAGCCACATGTGGCTCATGCCTGTAATCCCAACACTTTGAGAGGCTGACGCAGGCAGATCACTTGAGGTCAGGAGTTCGAGAACAGCCTGGCTGAGCTTTTTCACCAGCTGAATGCTTTACGAAAGAGAAAGCAGTTAAACCACAAAGACCTTCTGGATCTTGGTAATGAGGAAATTCAGAGTGTTAAAGGATGTTCTGCCTTCTCTATGTCTAGCAGAAACCTTTCCTTCCAGCTTTCCCATGTGCCCATACTGGAACACCTCTCCAGGAATGTGACCCAGCATCTCCGTCTTCACCACACCTCCCTCAATGACTAATGACTGAGTAACTAACTGTCATCAGACATAAGCACACACCCAAGGGTGCACCTGGCCCTGACCCAAACTCTCTCATCTGGGGAATGGGGCAAACCAAAGGGAAGAGGGTCTTCCACAGCAGGGCAGGTGTGCCCCTAAGAAGAAAACACTGAATAAATGCCTCTGGGAATTAGAGGTTGAAGACTTACACTGAACCTGAGAAGGAAGGGAAAGCTACCATGGCCCCATCCAGCCTCCATGGCAGCCAGCCTGACAGAGCTCAGTCCTGCTGTGTGACTCTCCTTAAGCTGTTTCCCCTGCCCAGTACATCTTCACAACTCTTGTCAGAAGTTCCTATCTCTTCTGTCACTATCCTCTACTTAATGCTGTCTCCTTTCTCTGGATTCTTTGGTATTTATCAAGTTTGGTCCTTGAACAGATACTTCTACTGGCCTTACTCATAATGGCAGGCATTATGCCCAGCATTGGGGATACAAAGCAAAATAAGCAGCTTACTCATTGTTCCCTGGCCACAGGCTTTGTGAGGGCCAAGATCATGCCTAATCCTTCCCTGTCAGAAGCAACAGGGCCCAGCACAGATAGGTGCTTGCCTGCCTGGAGTAATTCTTGTCTTGGCCATCTGGGGGGATTCTCAGGCCCCATCCTTGCTCATCCTCTCCTCCAAGACCCTGGGACCTGACAGGGGCAATGGGTGAACCAACACACCTGTGCACACACAATGATGAGGTCGGGGTTGGTCCGAGCCAGTCCAGGAAGACTTTCACAGCAGGAAGCAGGCCTTCGGCCATCAGGACCTGAAGCTTCTCCTGAATGCTGCGCTCATTCCGACAGGAGCGTCCACTGGACTCACTCCCCCTCCGACTCAGAGCCCTCCTCAGAGGCTGAGGGGGTGGGTGAATGAAAGAGAAAGAACTGGGATAAACAACCAACAGGCACTGGCAACAGTCCTCAGCTCTGTGCAGGGAACATGCTTCCACCCAGCCTGGGCCCTTCTGAGGAATTCTGATATGAAAAAGCTGGGGAATCACTAACAGGCCCTTGTTTAATTTTTCCAGACCCACTAACTGTTGTTGTTTCTTAATCTCCTCAAATTCATTTTACCAAGGTTGCTTTTTAAATATGGTACCTTTTAAATTTAAATATGATTCTTACAGATTCAATTTGTGACACTGATCTACAGCTATTCACTCAACCAGTATTTATGAAGTGCCTACTCTGTGCTGGAAGGCAGGGCAGGCAATTAGAGGGAAGCTACAGGGAGGGAGAAAGCAAGGAGTACAGATTTAAGAGAGTTACTTTCAACTCCTAGCTCTTCTACTTTGCAAGTGAGAACACTGAGCCGCTCACTTCACATCTCTGAGCATCAGCTTTCTCATTTCTGTCATTCACTCAGTCATTTGATAGTTCTTAAGTTCCACCCATGTGCCAGGCACTGTGTTAGGTACTGGGATACAGCAATAAGTAAGACATATTCTGTCCTGCCCTCAAGCAGTTCAGAGTCTAATTGAGGAGACAGGCAAGTCAACAGGCAACCTCACCAGAGTGGGAAAGGGCTGGAGGCTGCAGAGGTGCAGGCAGCCACAGGAAGGTAAGCTAACATAGCCTTAAAGGAGTCCCAGAGCAAATGACTTTTAAGCTAAACTCTAGGGGGGCAAGTAAGAATTAGCTAAGTGACAGGCTGGGGGCAAGGGAGGAAAAGCACGTGCCAGACAGACAGAACACCATATATAAAACTTTGGAGGTGGCCGGGCATGGTGGCTCACACCTGTAACCCCAGCACTTTGGGAGGCTGAGGTGGGGTGATCATTTGAGGTCTAGAGTTCAAGACCAGCCTGGCTAGTGAAACCCCATCTCTACTAAAAATACAAAAAATTGCCAGGCGTGGTGGCACGCACTGTAATCCCAGCTACTCAGCAGGCTGAGGCAGGAGAACTGCTTGAGCCTGGAAGGCAGAGGTTGTGGTGAGCTGAGATTATGCCACTGCACACCCATTGCACTGGGTGACAGAGTGAGAACCTGTCTCCAAAAAAAAAAAAAAAATTTTGGAGGTGAAAGACAGTGTAGAGTAGGGATGATAACTCCTCTACCACAAGACTGTTAGAAGGTTAAATAAGACAATACCCTAGAAAATGCATAGAGTAGCCTTAACAAATGGCTGCTGCTGCTACTAAATGGGTACTCTTTGCAGGGAGGATCCTCACGAGAGAAGTCTCACTCTAATGCACCTGCCCTGGTGGGTATCAGTTTTTCTAGCTTCCAGGAGCCCTGGAAGGACCTGGGATGGCACCAGGGAAGGAAGCTCCAGTTGCAATTGCTGTGTGGGGGAGGAAAGCCCCAAACAAACAGGGCAGGGTGAAGTGCGAGAGAAATAAAACCAACAAATGGGTTGGGAGCTGGGAATGACAGACTAAGCAGGAGACAGGATCCTCAGGAAAAACTCATTGGCTACACCACAGGCAGAGGGCCAAAGGTAAGGATAGAGATGAGAGGTCACTCACACAGAGAGGAGAGTGGCCTCTCAGGTGAGTGACTATGGCATGGAGGTGTGGACCAGAACAGGATGATGAAGGGGTCGAAATACCTGGCTCTGAGGGCTTGTCTACATCTCCATTGACACAAGGCCTGCGGCTGGCTGAGGTATGAGGGTCGGTGGTGGGCTGGAGGAGCAGGTTGCTAAAGGTTGGGGCCAGTCGGAAGCAGCGCTTAGTCTGGAACATCTGGGTGGACATGGCTTGTAGATTGCTGGCAATGCTAGCCTCACTGGGGCCCAGTGGGCCATTGAGGGAATCGGAAGCCTCTGATCTGGCCCGAGGGGGGCTCCAGAGCTGGTGACCGTGTCCCCTCCTCTTCCTCCATATCTTCCAAGTCTGATCGGGACTCCTGGCTATTCATTTCTGAGTCTGTTTCAGCATCAAAGGCCGTTCCCCCACCTTCAAGACTCTTGTCAGAGCCACTGTCCGAGCCCTCACTGGCCCGGGCTGAGTCATGGCTTGAGTCCGATTCAAAACCTTCACTCAGGTCACTGTCATCACCAGCTTTGGGTGGGTGGCGGCGACGGCGGAGGCAGGAGAGGCGGGAGAACTTACGGCTCTTTCTGCCCTCACCTACTTGGGGTGCTATAGGAGGCTCAGGATCTGGCTCCTCCTCTTCTCCAGAGGTTCCTTGGACTCTGGTTCATCTGTGGAAAGAGGAAAGTCGGGTGGAGCCCAAGGAACAAGTGGAGCCTGGAAGCTGGAACATGCTCTCCGATACCACTTCCCCCGAGTCTGTGTTCCTTTCCGTGATCCCCATGCCCCACACCAACCTTTCCATAGTGATGACCTCCCCCATTCTCCCACCTGTGCCATCACTCTGGAATGCCGGGACAGGATTCTCGCCCTCTTCTAGCTCGGCCTGCAGCCGTATGTTGACATGATTGATGAGGTGGGAGAAAGGGCCAGGGTGAAGGCAATGGCTGCACTGTACTGCTTGGATCCTAAAGTCAGGAAAGCCAGGCATTAGGGGCCTAGGGCCCGGATGAGGAGAAGGCACCATCAATTCCAACCCCATCTCATCTGTTCTCAACTCTTCTAAGGATCAACTACTCATCAAAGATTGCTTTTTTTTTAAAAAATCTTTAGAGACAAGGGTCTCACTATGTTGCCCAGGGTGGTCTTGAACTCTTGGGCTCAAGCAATCCATCTGCCTCAGCCTCCCAAAGTGCTGGGATGACAGGTGTGAGGCCCTGTACCAGTCCTATTATTCCTTCCATAATCTAGAATGTACCATCTCATCTGGTGTTCCTTCAGATAAGCATACCCTTTTGTCCCATCTCATCCTCCCTTGCTTTGAGGGTTCCTCCCCATGCCTCAAGAGCCTTCACATCCAGCCCTATCCATCCTTACCTCCCAATCTTGCTCTACGTACGCGTCTGCCAGAAAGGCTTCCAGAATTGCCTAAATGCCTCCAACAGCAAGATCTGAATTCTGTCTGGATCATCACTAAGTATCCTGACCCTCGTCTGCACAGGCCCCGGCCAAGGGTGTGCGTATTTATAGGAGGCGGTAAGGAGAAGGGGGAAGGAAAAGTGCTGTTGCTTATACTCAATTACCAGGAGCTCCTTTAGGGTAGGATCCCTTGGCACTTACTCGCCCACAGCCAAGCAGCGACACAGGAGTGAAGAGACTGCTTGTGGAAGGAAGTTTATGAATAATGAGCTGCAGAAAAGGGGAGTGAGGATCCCCAAAGCCAGTGGAGGAGAAAAGAGGAACATAGGGAAGGTTACCTGCTCTCTCCAAGCTGTGCACACACATAAGGCAGATGATGACCATCTGAAAGATGAGAAGGTCCGGGGAGGAAAGCATATCCACTCTCATACTCCTCCTCATCCTCACTGGCCAGGCTGAGGTTGGGTGAGGAGGGTAGGTAGAAGAGGCAGAGGTTGAAGTCCTCCAGGACTGACTGGCAAAGTGAGGTCAGCTCTGAGTCCTCGGAGCTACAGAAGGGCAAGAGTAACAGGGGGAGGTCAGTGGTGGAGGCTGGGGAAGAAGAGCAGGGAATACAAGATTCAGAGAAAGGACTACAGGACACCGCAGGGGAGAGCTGAGAGCACAGCAGGGAAGGGCAGCAACTAAAACAGGGGGAGGGATGTGAGGAGGCTTCATTCAGCCATTTCCTCTTCAACACCTCCTAAGCACCCATTCTGTGCCAGACGGAGAGCTGCTGGGAGGAGGATGGGCACAGGACCCTTGGGAGAAACAGTGAGGAATGCCAAGAAAGGACAAACTGGCCAGGGAAGTTCCAACTGAGGGCAGAACTCAACAGTCCACTGTCGTCAAAGCACCTTCTGTAAAGCAGTCATCAAGGCTGCGGCTCACAGGACAGCTCGGGTTCATGTCTCTTCCACTCACCTGCTTTTGGGCTGCAGGAGGCTTTGCAGATACATAAAGTTCACCAGCAACCTTTTAATGTCTTTACATCTGAAATGAGAGGAGCCCAAAGTAAATGCTGAATGGCTCCACAGTCCCTATGGTCCTTCTGCACCAACAACAGAAAAACTCCCCCACCTCCTCACAGGCCCCACTCACCGCTTTTTGCCGGGAGATAGTTTCCGAGTCTCACACTTCTTGAGCTGGTGGTACATTTTGGCTGCCTTGTCATACAGGCGCTTGAGGTTCCCATAGGCCCCCTCAAAGGACACTTCTGACTGGATGCTGCAGGAGATTGAGGTGAGCTATTGAGTCTTGGCAGGGGGAAGATATATTACTCTGCTGGGGCTTTAGGAAACAATATTACTAGAAAAGATAGGCTGCTCCCAGCCTCAGCTTCCATGTACATACTCAGGGTAAAAGGCTCATGAGTTATTTATATTTCCTGATAAAACACACATAACTTCTAGATTAGTCAGAGGAAAAAGGATCTTACTCTCCCTTGTATCTAGAAAGGAGACAATCAATCCTACTCTATTACAAACTTAACTTAGTTGCCATCCCTGAAATACATTATCCTTCATCTTTTTTAAGCATAGAATACTTTATAATGGATAGCATTTAACAAGCATTTACTATGTGCAAGGATATTTACATGCACTATTTCAATTAATCCTCATCCTCCCAACATGAAAACACAAAACACGTCCTGAGCACCCACTGTGTCAGGCAATGTATCCTAATACTGTCCACATTCACAGATGAGGACACAGAGCCTGTGAGAGAACAAGTACACTGACCAAGGTCACACAGCTAATACATGGCAGAGAAAAGTCTCCAACCCAACTGTCTTTTTTTCTTTAAACAGTTTCGGCCGGGCGCAGTGGCTCACGCCTGTAATCCCAGCACTTTGGGAGGCCGAGATGGGTGGATCATCTTGAGGTCAGGAGCTCGAGACCAGCCTGGCCAACATGGTGACACCCCATCTCTATAAAAAAATAAAAAATAAACTGAGTTTCACTCTGTCACCCAGGCTGGAGTGCAGTGGCATGACCTCAGTTCACTGCAACCTCAGCCTCCTGGGTTTAAGCAATTCTTGTGCCTGAGTCTCCCAAGTAGCTAGAATTATAGGTGCCTGACACCACGCCTGGCTAATTTTTATATTTTTTGTACGGACAGGGTTTCACCATGTTGGTCAGGCTGGTCTCAAACTCCTGACCTCAGGCCATCCACCCACCTCAGCCTCCGAAAGTACTTGGATTACAGGTGTGAGTCACCGTGCCCAGCCTCTTTTTTTTTTCTTTTGAGACAAAGTCTTGCTCTGTTGCCCATGCTGGAGTACAGTGGCTCGATCTCGGCTCACTGCAGCCTTAAACTCCTGGGCTCAGTTGATCCTCCTGCCTTAGCCTCCCCAGTAGCTGGGACTACAAGTGCATACCACCATGCCCAGATAATTTTTTTTTTTTTGGGACGAAGTCTCACTCTGTTGCCAGGCTGGAGTGCAATGGCATGATCTCAGCTCACTGCAACCTCTGCCTACCAGGTTCAAGCAATTCTCCTGCCTCAGCCTCCCGAGTAGCTGGGATTACAGGCATGCACCACCACATCCGGCTAATTTTGTATTTTTAGTAGAGATGGGGTTTATTTATTTATTTATTTAAAAGATGGGGTTCGCCAGGCGCAGTGGCTCACGCCTGTAATCCAAGCACTTTGGAGGCCAAGGTGGGTGGATCACCAGAGGTCGGGAGTTCAAGAGCAGCCTGACCAACATGGTGAAACCCCGTCTTTAAAAAAAAAAAAAAAAAAAAAAAATGGGGTTTCACCATGATGGCCAGGCTGGTCTTGAACTCCTGACCTCAGGTGATCTACCCACCTCGGCCTCCCAAAGTGCTAGGATTACAAGCGTGAGACACCGCGCTCGGCCAGAGATGGGGTTTCTCCACGTTGGTCAGGCTGGTCTCAAACTCCCAACCTCAGGTGATCCCCTGCCTCGGCCTCCCAAAGTGCTGGGATTACAGGTGTGAACCACTGCACCTGGCCTGTGTCGTTTCTTAAAAACATGTTTTTAATTATAAAAAGTGAGGTATGACCACACTGGCCAAAATGGTGAAACCCCGTCTCTACTAAAAATACAAAAAAAATTAGCCCAGCATAGTGGCACATGCCTGTAGTCCCTGCTACTCAGGAGACTGAGGTAGGAGAATTGCTTAAACCCAGCAGGCAGAGGTTGCAGTGAGCTGAGATTGTGCCATTGCACTCCAGCCTGGGTGACGAGCAAAACTCTGTCTCAAAAAAAAAGAAGTGAGGTATAAAATAGAAGAAACCAATGTCTGTGGTGAATTAAAGATAGCCACAAATTACCTGACACTCCTTCCATTGAGAAGTGTGGTCGACATCTCCTTCTCTTAAATCTTGCAGGGGCTAGTGGAGGAAGGGCTATGACCAATAGAATATTACAGAAGTAACTCACAGTTTCCAGCCCAAGCTGGAAACTGGCAGATACAACTTCCAAGTCTCTTAAATCATTGTTCACTATTGGAGCCTTGAGCCACTACATAAGTTCTTCTATCTTGTGGAAAATACCATACATGGTCCTAAGACCACATGGAGAGGGGGAGGGGCCAAATGCGCCAACCCTCCAGACTTGTTAGACCTTCAGATCAGCTGAATACCAATGACTAACCCTAAACAATGCCACTAGGAGAAGGCGGATTGCCCAACTGAACCCTGCCTAATTGTCTAACCCATAAACCAAGAGAGAAATTGTTTTAGCAGAGTCAGGTATGCCCTTAGTGGGCACCTCCCAAACTTGGATATGCCTGGCTCTCTTTTGGAAATGACCCACCCTAAATCATGCTTATAAGTGTGATGAGGGATCCAGGACAAGTAAGGCGGTGCTTTCTCTGGAAGACATTTAAGAAATGGGAAAGATACAGCCGGGCACAGCGGCTCAGGCCTGTAATCCGAGCACTTTGGGAGGCTGAGGCATGTGGATCACCTGAGGTCGGGAGTTCGAAATCTGTTTGACCAACATGCAGAAAACCCGTGCCTGTAATCCCAGCTCATCAAGAGGCTGAGGCAGGACAATCTCTTGAACCCGGGAGGCAGAGGTTGCAGTGAGCCGAGATCGCACCATTGCACTCCAGTCTGGGCAACAAGAGCAAAACTCCATCTCAAAAAAAGAAAAAGAAAGAAAGAAATGGGAAAGATACAATAGGTTATAAACCTAGTAATGATATTTAAGAATGAACAAATGTTTGGATACATCTTTACAGCAAATAAATAAATAAATAAATAAAAAGAATGAATGAATACAGTGGCATATGTCTACAGGCCAGCCTGTACTGATCTAGACAGGAGAGGGACCCCCAAAAGCTAATACTTAATACAGGGACCAGGTTTCCTTGACCAGGTGAACCAAAAATCATGGCACATGGAATTATGAGGTACGATTAGTATTTTACTATTTTATACTTCAGTATCTGATTACTTCACTATTTGGATATACTTTAGTACTTGACCACTTCAGCTATGAAGACCACCCTAGTCCTTTTGTTTGAAGCCCCAGTTCATTATATAGCTTCTTCTGAGAATGATTTTGGCTTCTCAACTTTAGCTCTGATTAGGTGACAACAGTGAGTTTTTCTGTTTTCCTGGTAGTTTCTCGCTATAACTTAAAAGCATTTCAGGTAAAGTATTCTGGTTTACCTATCAGTCTCCTGTGCTCTTGGTTATGGCCACCAATACCCTATGCTTAATCAATTTTGGGTGCCCTGAAATGTTTTGTTTTGTTTTTCTGAGACAGTCTCGCTCTGTCACCCAGGCTGGAGTGCAGTGGCATGACCTTGGCTCACTACAACCTTCACTTTCTGGGTCCAAGCGATTCTCTTGCCTCAGCCTCCCAAGTAGCTGGGATTACAGACGCTCACCACCACACTGAGTTAACTTTTGTATTTTGTATTTTTATTTTTTGAGACGGAGTCTTGCTCTGTCGCCCAGGCTGGAGTGCAGTGGCACGATAACAGCTCACTGCAACCTCCGCCTCCCGGGTTCAAGCAATTCTCCTGCCTCGGCCTCCTGAGAAGCTGGGATTACAGGCATGCGCCACCGTGCCTGGCTAATTTTTTTGTATTTTTAGTAGAGACGGGGTTTCACCATATTGGTCAGGCTGGTCTTGAACTCCTGACCTTGCAATCTGCCCACCTTGGCCTCCCAAAGTGCTGCGATAACAGGCATGAGCCACTGCACACAATATTTGTACGTTTAATGGAGACGGGGTTTTGCCATGTTAGCCAGGCTGGTCTCGAACGCCTGACCTCAGGTGATCTGCCTGTCTTGGCTTCCAAAGTGTTGGGATTACAGGTGTGAGCCACCACGCCCTGCCAAAAATGTTGTTTTATATACTAACAGATGAGAGTCAGACCCAGGTAAGCAGTGGCTCACCCTGCTGGTCCCTCCATGTATATTATTACCACATTAACACACTAGAATTCTGATGCTCTTGTCAGAAGCCACTTTGGTAACATTTCACCAACTGTATCAAGTTTATTTCCTTCTTCTGGAAAACAGCAATCCTGTATTTTGCGTAAGATAATAAATAGCTATTTTAGCTGCCCAAGTGTGTACAGATCCAGCAATTAGGTGAAAAGCAGCAGGGCTGTGTCAGAGTCCCTCTGAACGGAGGGACCCTTCAATCTTAGCATTCCCCTATCTCAGCCACAAGCTAGAGCAGAGAGGAAGTGAAGATGGAAAACAAAGCAGGAATAATACGCACACAAAAGCAGGGCTGGAAAAAGTGCTGGCAAATACTCACCATCGCAGGTAGCAATACATGGCTTCCACATTATAGTACTTGCTGCCTGCCAGGGTGCCCAGCTGATTGAAGGGCATTCCTAAGGAGAAAGAAAATTCATGCAGTCTAAGGCCACAATCCTCATTCAAAGCTGCCAGGCCCAACCAATGTTAAGCATCAGAGAACTTGTGGGGAAAACAGCTGGGTCTGCAGGTAACACTGGTATCTCAGTTGATTAGCAGCTTAATCTTGTTCCTCTAGGGGATTACTGACCTCTTCTTATGTCTACCAGCTTGTTCCTGCCTGGTATGCCAGGTGTTACCTGAATTGATGGAATACTATTCCTTTGGCTTCCACTACGGCTCTTACAAGGTTGATGGAATGCCATGGAGCCCTCTCCTCTATCCCAGCTCTGAGTGCTCATTCCTACATGCAAATCCCCATCTCTCTATATAACAGAGTCTTATCCTTTATCTCATTGTGCTCCTCTTTCTACAAGAGACCTCAGGGACAGGAAAGCCATCTTCTCTTTTCCTTCTATTCTGCCTCACTCCTTCTTAATTCAAGACTTTCCCATTCATCTTCCCCCTTCCACCATTTTCTGAGTGTGTTACAAGAGGGAAAAGGTATAAACAAGGTAAAGTATGAGAGAGCTGAGAATTAGGAGGAGCTGGGGAAAATGAGAATGAACTGCCTGCCATCTCAAAAATATCATCATATTCCCTAGGAAAATCCTACTGGATTGGGAGGCCCAAGTTGGGGACAACTTACCAATCTGAGGAGCTACTGACAGGGCTTGGTAGTAAAATCTCTCGGCTAGCAGCTCGGTATCTACACCAGCTAATTCATTCTGATATCGTGCTGTACAAGAGAGAAAAGGAAGGAAAACTCGATGATTCTAAGTTTCAGGAAACCCTCCCCCACTGCTGAGAGTCCACTCTCAGGAGCTGTCACAAGAGCCTAGAAGGAAGGTACCTGAGCTAGGAGGCAAACTGCTAGGGTCTCTGGCACAGTCCTAAATCTGCATGACTATGGGCAAATTGTTCAACTCTCTCTTCCTTGCTGGTAGGTTCAAAATGTAAAGAATATTTAGTGTTTGTGAAGTAAAAAAGCTCTTTTTTGTTGTTTTCTTTTTTTGTTTTCTTTTTTTTTTTTTTAAGAGATAGGGTCTTGCTGTCACCCAGGCTGGTCTCAAACTGCTGGGTTTAAATGATCTCCTGCCTCAGCCTCCCAAGTAGCTAGGACTACAGATGTGTGCCACCATGCCCAGCCTGAACAGGCTCTGCTTGACAATCTCTTCCCAATGAAGGGGGAGCTGCAGCACACATAAATGCTTGCAAAGACTGATATTTAGTTCTGAAACGCAATTGCTCAATTCTACAGAGAAGACATTACTAATGATACTCTGGTCTGTCAACTATGAAACTGCTGACTCTGTACACATTGCTCAATGAGGGGTCCAGGAGTGGGCTGGGGCAGGGATAGGAGACTCAGCTCAGTAAGAGATAATGCACCCAACAGCCACACACCAGCAGCCTAACGAGTAACCACTGTCTATCAGGAATGAGAGGCCCCAGGGACCATAAGCAAGAGAGTACTTTTCCATCCTTAGAAACATCTGTTAGGGAGATAAGTCCTCCTTGATGTCTAATTACAATCCCTGTGCTGAAGTTTCTATTCACGTAGGAGTCAATAAAGATAAAAGAAACACTCAAAGAAGAAAAATATCCAATTAAAATCTTGTCAACCCACTACTGAAACAGAATTATTATCTTGATTTGCTCAAAGCTCAGACAATTCCCTTTTTCCTGTATTCACTGATCCTCTCTGACTCATGGAAGGGCAGTGAAAAGAAGGAATCACTGAAACAGATGGGAGGGGAAAAAGTTATCAGAGGCCAAACTATCCCCCTGCTGCTCTCCAACCATGTAATGGGTGTTACCAACAACTGAAGCAGCCTGGGACTGTCCTGTAACCCAAAACAGAAAATGAAAGGTGCGAATTCTTACACAAATCCCCCCAGGTACACTAGACATCGGTGGCATGCCATCTGTGCCCAATCCATCTCCTTCCCTGAGGCAGACACTGGCTTCTTGCATCCTATGAGACAAAGAGAAAAAGATTTATGAGCCATTCTTCTGCCTCCCCCGCACCTGTGGGGAAATACCTCTCCAAGGTGTAGAAAGGAGACTAAGAACCTAGGGTCAGTCTTGGAACATTGTCTTCCAGGACAGAGAGACACTCATCCAGGACACATGGAGAGACACAGAGGAGCACAGGTGGGCATACGCAGGGACACAGAGACTTAGAGGTAGATTCATTCATAGGACAGGAAGGAACTGGAAGAGGAGGGCTAGGGCCCTTAACCTAGGATGGCACCTTGAGGGAAGCTCATCACAGGAAGGCTTCCAGAAAGGAGGAAGAGATGAGCCTCAAGTATGAAGAGGGTCTTGAGTGTCTTGGGTAGAAGTTATGTACATAAAGGTAAAAGATTTTGGATAAATATGGGAAACTAATTTGCCCAAGAATGAAATGTGAATGAGGCCAATTAAAAAAAAAAAAAGCAAAAATAACGACAACATTTAAAAAAGGAAAAATAAATAAATAAAGAAAAGTGAATGAGGCCAAGGCAGATGCTCTTCTTAGTGGAGCAGGTCTACAGAGAAGGCGGCCTATTGGAGAGTCTGCCCATGAAGGAGAAAAGTGAGCTTGCCTTGCCTGAGGCTGCTGATGGCCAAAGTCAAATATGCCTGAACACTCACCTCTCCCTTCCAATAAACTGCCTGGTAGCTTCGGAGAGCTTAAGATCTTTGGGAGGCAGTTTTCCCATGTGCCAGAAACTCATCTAAACATTCTACAGTATTTCTTTTTTAAGAGATGGGGTCTCTCTATGTTGCCCAGGCTGGAGTGCAGTGGCTATTCACAGGTGCGATCCCACTACTGATCAGCACGGGAGTTTTGACCTGCTCCATTTCCAACCTGGGCCGGTTCATCCCTCCTTAGGCAACCTGGTGGTCCCCTGCTCCCAGGAGGGCACCATATTGATGCCGAACTTAGTGCAGACACCCTATCGTCATAGTACACCACAGCCCAGAACTCCTGGGCTCAAGCGATCCTCCCACCTCAGCCTCCCGAGTAGCTGGGACTAGAGGCACGCACCACCGCGCCTGGCAGCATTCTACAGTATTAACTTAATCCTCACAGCAACCCTATGAGGTTACTCTTATTTTTTTGAGACGGAGTCTTGTTCTATCACCCAGGCTGGGGTGCAATGGTGCGGTTTTGGCTCACTGTAACCTCTGCCTCCTGGGTTCATGTGATTCTCCTGCCTCAGTCTCCCAAGTGGCTGACATTACAGGAGTGCCACCACGCCCAGCTTATTTATATATACATACATACATACATATATATATATATATATTTTGTTTGTTTGTTTTTGTTTTGTTTGAAGACGAGGTTTCACCATGTTGGTCAGGCTGGTCTTGAACTCCCGACCTCAGGTGATCCGCCCATCTTGGCCTCCAAAGTGCTTGGATTACAGGCGTGAGCCACCATGCCCGGCCTTATTTTTATAGTTTTAGTAGAGACGTGGTTTCACCATGTTGGTCAGGCTGGTCTCGAACTCCCGATCTCGTGATCTGCCCCCTCAGCCTCCCAAAGTGCTGGGATTACAGGCGTGAGCCATCGCACCTGGCCAAGGTTACTATTATGACTCCCATTTCACAGTTGAGGAATCAAAGTCAAACAGCTGCTAAGCAGCAGAGCTAGGATACAAGGCTCTAGAGACTGTCCTCTTACCTATTCCACCTTACTGCCTCTTGGGGTGTATTGCTTCCATTTGGAAAAGCCATTCCTAATATTTTCTATAGCTACCTCTCAGTTGGCTGAATGGAGAAATCAGTGCAGAGAAAAACTAAAGTGGTTTGGGGAACTGACCCTCTGAAGTAATCTTTTTTTAAAGCTGTGGACCCCTCTAGCTATCTGGTAACCTATGGAGATGGTCCCAAAATAATGTTGTCTTTGTTTTTAGATAATGCGGTTGTTTTGTTTTTTTTTGAGAGAGAGAGGTCTTGCTGTATTGCCCCAGCTAGAGTACCAGTAATGAAATCATGGCTTATTGCAGCCTTGAACTCCTGGGCTTAAGTGATCCTCCTGCCTCAGCCTTCCTAGTAGCTAGGACAACATGCACACACCATCATACCCAGTTAAACTTTTTAATTTTTTTGTAGAGATGATGTAGGGTCTCACTATGTTGCCCAGGCTGGTCGTGAATTCCTGGCTTTAAGTAATCCTTCTGCCTTGGCCTCCCAAACTGCTAGGATTACAGACATTAGCCACCACTCCTGGCCTAAATGTTTTTTTGTTTGTTTGTTTTGTTTTTTGAGACAGAGTCTCACTCTGTCACCCAGGCTGAAGTGCAATGGCGTGATCTTGGCTCACTGCAACCTCTACCTGCCGGGTTCAGGTGATTCTCCTGCCTCAGCCTACTGAGTAGCTGGGATTACAGGTGCGTGCCACGATGCCCAGCTAAGTTTTATATTTTTAAGAGAGATAAGGTTTCACCATGTTGGCTAGGCTGGTCTCGAACTCCTCACCTCAGGTGATCCACCCGCCTTGGCTTTCCAAAGTACTGGGATTACAGGCATGAGCCCCTGCACCTGGCCTAGATGTTTTTAAATGCATAAAACACAGGTGCTCTAATTCTGATCACAGAATTCTTCCGTGTGGTGACAAGGACACAACCTCAATCTCTGACCCAGAATGTCTGTCCTGGTGATGGAGGGGAGAAAGAGAGCAGGGAGAGCTGGGGGAGGAGCTCTAAAGGGTGACTGAACTGAAAAGAAAACTCACCAACTACAATAGGAGATAAAATTATACCTGCCAGTACCTTAGCTGGAGGAAAAGGAATTTGCACTATCTTGAAAGACTATCCATAATTTTCCCAACATATCTAAAGATTTCAATACTTTCATCAAGCATTGGGAAATAATCTTTAAAGTCAAAAGAAATGGTGCTGGCCAAATTCAACTGGAGAAGAAAAGAAATGTTATTAATACCACCCTCCAGTGGCAGATCTACTCTAGGTCTTTCTGTCCCTCTCTCTGCCTGTCCACAATCCCAGGCCTCTCTCTTTCCTTAAGATTTTTACTCTAACTCACACGATTGTTTGGATAAATCCAAACTTCATAAACTATTTGTATGTAGGTCTGCTAGAACTCTCTCTGCCTGGCTGGGTCACAAACTACATGAACCCTGGGGGGATAAGGCCAGAGGTAGAAGCATGAGAACCTGCTTTAAGTCCACCTTTCAGGTTCCACTGACCTATGAGGGGGGTCAGTGACGTGGGTCCAGTCGATGCAGCACTGCAGTTCCAGCTGGTAGTGGGACTGGATATAGAGAAGGAGATGCTGGTAGAAGCCAATACCGGCAACCAGGTGCGTCCTGTAGGCACATTCCAAAGTGCTCCGGCTGTGGATGTGCTACAGAATGGAAAAGGGAAGAGGCCTGGTTAAGCAATAAACTCAGAGTTCCACTCACCCTACCCTATCCTGTTCATCTCACTTGGCTCCGGAACTTCGTCTGTATCTTCTCTCACTCACAAGTTACTCCCATATTCTTAGCTCTAACTCTCTGGTCTTCCCATCTGGGATGAGACTCCCCTCCTTCTCCAACCCTAATTACATCTGACTCTCTCCCTCCTTTCTGCCACCTTTTCTTGGCTCCCTTACCTCCAACCATGTTCTGGGCCCACTTTTCTAGCTGTCTCTTCCTTCCTTGGCTTTCTCTCTTAGATAAGGACCTCTCCTTACCTTTTTGTTAGTCTTGATAAGCTGGATAACTTCATAGTATACCTTTCTCCACAGCAGCTCCTCAGCCTTTCTCCCATAGTCCACTGGGTGCAGGAACATAAGCTTGACGCAGAGCTCACGCAGCCTGGGAGGGTGCAGGGGAGCATAAGAGACAGCCCATTCCTTGGAGTGGGACACAAGAACTGAGGGAAAGGAGTCATGTGCCAACACCCCCACCAACAAATCTCTCTCCTTCCCAAGAGACATGCAGGCTCAGTGTGACCCAGCACAATAGAAGCCTAGGAAGGCAGTGGGAGCCCCAAAAGATAGAAGCATGAAGCACTAACATTTTAATAATCCTCATTTTTTCCCTCTGCACACTTTGCTCCCTTTTTCTCTGCCTTTTTATCCCCTTTTTTTCCCTTCATTATGCAGTATGGCAGCCTCCCTTGACTCAATTTTTTTGGGGTCTTTCTTTTGAGACAGGGTCTCACTCACTCTGTGGCAGTGGCGAGATCACAGTTCACTGTAAACTTAAATCTCTGGGCTCAAATGATCCTCCCACCTCAGCCTGCTGAGCAGCTGGGATTACAGGTGTGCAGCACCACAGTCAGCTTTCTTTTTAATTTTTTTGTGGAGACGGGGTCTTGTTATGTTGCCAGGTCTGGTCGCAAACTCCTGGGCTCAAGTGATCCTCCTGCCTTGGTTTCCCAAGGTGCTGGGGTTACAGGCGTGAGGCACTGAGCCCAGCCTTGAATTCAATTCTTTTTATTTTACTCTACTTTTTAGATGTAGAGACTGTGTTACTTTATGGCACTAATCTATTAGATATAAAACCTGCAGATGGAGTGAGGGATCCTAGCTCCTCTTCTAGGAAGGCCAGAGACTTCAAAGTCCATTAAGGTACCATGAGGTCAGGAGGTAAAACAGAGTGTATGTTTATATATCTGAAAAGGTTTCTCGTAGAAATAGGCAGGGAAACAGTAAGGATCTATAGTTTAGAGTCTCTAGCTTACTTGTTCCTCAGGCTAATGTTTTCTGGTTTGAATACTTCTTGATAAGCGGTTTTGTTGCAAAGGATGAGGTCAAGTCGATGCACAGCCTCCACCACAGCCCTGCAGGGAAACACAGGCAAATACCTCTGAATCATACGCATGGTCCATGGAGGATGATGCTGGGACACTGATTCTAGAGGAAAAGCTAAAGAATTAGGGTTGAGGAAAAAAGAAGGCTGCAGGCTGAGCTCTATACAGAACGAGATGAACACAGTGTCCATCTTGATACAGTAACCCCTGCCCCTCCCCACCCCCACCCACCAGAGACATTTGGCAATGGTGGGAAACATTTTCAGTCATCACAACTAGGGGGATAGAGGGTTGCTACTGGCATTTAGTGGGTGCTGTTAAATCTCCTGTAACGCACAGGACAGCCTACCACAATAAAGCATTACCCTACCTAAAATGTCAACAGTCTCAAAGTAGAGAAACTCTTTGGTGAGGAAGACTCTCCCAATGGAAAGAACACAGGCTGTGATGCCAGGCAGAAAATCTAGGGTTTGAACCCTGGCTGTGTCTAACTCCGTGCCTTTGGGCAAGTTACCCACCCTTTTAAAGTCTTAGTTAACACATCAATAAAAATGGAGACAATAATAGCAGCTACTTCAGAGAACTGTTGTGAGAATGAAATGAAATAATTTGTATATAGCTCTGGTATATGGTAAACATTCAATAAATAATGGTGGAATTAATAAATTATTATTCTATAAGGCCTTATTATCCCTGACACAAAGGAAAGGCATTTCTAGTATAAAATTCTGCTATGGAATTGTGGGGTATGGGAAAGTAGAGGGAACCCCTAGGCTGCTTAGCTGTAAACAGGATTCTGGTAAGCCTGGATTCTGCTGAAGGAATTGAACATAGTGGTTAAGGGTGTAGGCAGCTATGTGGTCCTGGGCAAAATACCTTACATCTCACTTCATCCAACCACAAAATGGGAATATTATTAGGTAATACATAACGCACCCATAACAGTGCCTGGTATATAGTAATCACCCCAAGTCTTAGTCTCCATCCTTCTTGTTCTAAGGCTGAGGGGGAGACTCCAGGCACTAAGAGGTAAGTAAATCTGTCATCGCAGCAAAGAAAAAGCCACAGAAACTCTACAATGGATGGCCAAGAAGTCCCAGAGGTAGGCCTCCTATCTGGAAGGGTAAAACCCAGAGGACAACAGGCGGCAGCTGTAAGAACATTCAAATCAGGCACAACTGTGGACACAAAAGCAACAAAAACAGAGTGAAGATTTCCAAACAAACCAAGAGGTGCTCCCAGGCCAGGGAAAGTGGGCCACAACAGTTGGCACCCTGTGGTGGTAGTGGCTCAGGGGGCACACTACTAAAAGCTGCCCTACACAGGGTGAAGTGACCGCCAGCACCCAGCAGAGTGGGTGGGATGGTAATCGATGCCTTCTCACAGGCAATCATGTTTCTCCAAACACCTGGACAGCCTAGAGATGGATGCCATTTTGGCCAGCCTGGCCCTTAATGCTAGGGGCAGTACCAGTGATTTACTTTATACCAGCTCAGTCCCTAGGGCACGGTTTTTATTTTTGGTGCCATGGAAAAATCTAATGGGAGTATATATTTTTATAGACAAGCTCCACAGCTCTCCTTATATCCTTAATCCAAAAGAACGTAAATAACCACCACTCTAGAAGTTCTCATTGCAAATGCTTAAATGAGAGGGCTCAGTAGTTTTTCCTCATTTTCCATCAGAGCATAAGCTCCTCCACTAAACTATAATCTCTCTTAGACAAAAACTACAAAATCCAGTCTTGTGTTTCATTCACTATTGTACTCCCAGGCCTAGCAAAAGAAAAAAAAAAAATTTTTTTTTTTTTTGAGATGGAATCCTGCTGTGTCACCCAGAGTGGAGTGCAGTGGTGAGATCTCAGTTCACTGCAACCTCTGACTCCCAGGTTCAAGCAATTCTCCTGCCTCAGCCTCAAGCAATTCTCCTGCCTCAGCCTCCCAAGGAGCTGGGATTATAGGCACCCACCACTACGCCCAGCTAATTTTTTGTACTTGTAGAGACAGCGTTTCACCATGTTGGCCAGCTGGTCTCCTATTCCTGACCTCGTGATCTGCCCGCCTTGGCCTCCCAAAGTGCTGGGATTACAGGCAAGAGCCACCGCTCCAGGCCAGAAAATGTTTTTAAAAACAAATAACTAATGAATTGGCCTAATTAATCAATTGGTGCTTGTGTCCTTTCCAGGCTCCTTCTTCCTGCTGCCCTTTCTTCTGACTTAAAATATTTCAGAATTTCATATCCGTAAACAGCTAGGTGTGGGAGTTCCCCAAATTTCTGAAGCTCAGGGTGACAAGTCCATAGTCTAACAATATATTTATCTTGAGCAGAGAAATCAGACTTTCCTCCTAGTTCCTTCCACTGATCACCATTGCTATAATAAATTATAAAAACAGTGACTGGCTGCCTCAAAATTCTACCCTGCTTAAAGCCAACACCACACTTAGAGGCAAATACCCATATGCGCATAGGTAAGCCACACACGCAAAGACATCAGTTTGGGTTAGTCCTGTGAATGAAGTGGTTTAAGAAAGAGCTACACAACTGGAAGGATGGATGACCAGAGCCATCCCCAAAAGCTGGAGACAAGGAATACTGCAGACACTGCCCACGCTCTGTCTGACAGGCAGCACTGACACTGGGCAGCATGAGGAGGCACACGTGCCACCCTCAGCCAACTCCTCACCCCCCTGGGGACTGCCTGGGGCAGCCCACAGTGGAAGCCCAGGGGCCACTAGATTGAATCACTTTTCTATTTTTGGAGCAGCCTATACTCCCCCTCTGCCTCTGGCTTACAAAGCCAGAGAAGGCAGGATGCCTACTCAGAGGAAAAGACAACATGCGCTTGACTCTTTCACTGCCAAGATGGGGCCAAGGCTGTGAGGGTCGTCTTCTCATGCAAACATCCGTGTTCTATAATGCCTGAACTACATGAAAACCCCAAACCCCACTATGTAGCAGAAGGCACAAAACTCAGTCTCCAAGCTTTATACTATTTTGATCCAGTTGTGGAGCCCATGTTCTAGCTGACCTACACAACAACTCCTCCACCCTTGATGGGAAGAGCTCATTCTGGCTTGTTCCCAACAGAGGGCTGAAGGGCTGAAGATGTGACTTGTGGAGTGTGGGTGGCATTATGGAAATCAGAAACCAGGAACGCAAGTTGCTTGGCAAGAGACTACAGTCATGAGGCTGGAAGGAAGGCAAGACTCAGGAGTCCCCAGGTGCCCCGAATTGCCTCCCAAGTCCCAAGAACGCTCTGGACATAAAGCCGTTCGTGGCCCTTCCAGGCCAAGACTTTCTCATTCAGACTCCTCAAAATTAGAGGTATATGGGACTTTAGAGCATATCCAATTCAAATATCTCCTTTTAAGGATAAGGAAACTGAGGCCCAAGGTCACACGGTGAGAGAGTGGCAAAGAAAGGACCTGAACCTAGCTCTATGGACTTCAGTCCAGGACTCTTCCCTGTAAATCTCACAGGATTCCAAACACCGTTCCCTTCCGGGTTTTTCTCCACCTGTCACCCCACCTTTACCTACCCAACCCTTCTAGCCTTCAATTCCCACCCTACTACCCCAACTCCACAAAGGTTGGGGCTCGTCCGGACCAAGCACACTGTGGAGAGGATTCCTCCACGTGCTTTCCTCCAAACCTCCCACCCACCCAATTCCTCCTTTCAGTTCCATCCCGAATTACCACGGGACCCCGCCCCGCCTCCAAAATTGCATCCTCCTTACCCGCCCGCACCTAACCCCAGCACTGGGCCCCGCCCGCCGGGGGAGGCCCCGCCCTTCGCCGTCCCCCACTTTCCTCGGCGGCTGCTCTCACGCCCTGGCCCCCTCTCACCGGTAAAGCCGCTTAGTGTGGAGGACTTTTGCTTCGGGGCTCGCTGCTCTCCCCTGTGGGGGGGGCCTTGGCTCATGGTGCCCAGATCCGGGGGCAGCTCCCGGTCACAGGCCCCCGCCACCCACCACTAGCGCCACCACTGCCGTCTCCGGCTGTAGCCGCAGCCGCCGCCGCCGCCGGCCCTGCTCGGCCGCCATCGCTGTGAGGCGGCTGCCCGCGACAGCTCCTCCTCCGCCTGCCAAATCTCGCGATGGCAGCCGCACAGTTGCGGACCAGTGGCCTGCTGCTACCAAATCTCGCGAAACTCGTTTTCCCTCCCGGGAAGTTGCCAGAACTAACTTTGGGCAGCATGGCTTCTTTCCGGCTTCTCCAAACCCTTGCGAAAAACTTTATTGGCAAAGCTATCAGAGAACGGACAGTGTACCCAGTGAGGTGGCCAAAGCTTAACTGTATCAGGGCAGGTGAGCTCAGAGCTAGGAGCGGGACTGCTTTGTCCTCCAGCGGTCATTTGGTCCATGCTTTTGCCCCTTTTCTCCAGCCCCGTTTGAGCCAAGCCTCTTTCAGATTACTAGTTAGAGTGACTCCAGCTCTCCCTTTCCCTCCATAATTTAAACAAACGAAAAGTGCACGTGAGAGTTTCCTTGGAAAGGGCCGAAATCACACAGGAATAAAGCCCTGGAAGAAATGACTCTAGTAAAAGCGTCTCGACCCTTCAGCTCCCCCCTCCCAAAAGATTTCCAGCTTGCATATACCTTTTTTTTCTTCTTTTAGAGACAGGGTCTCACTATGTTGCCCAGGCTGGAGTGCAGTGGCTATTCACAGGCGCAATCCCACTACTGCTCAGCACAGGAGTTTTGACCTGCTCCGTTTCCGACCTGGGCCGGTTCACCCCTCCTTAGGCAACCTGGTGGTCCCCCGCTCCCGGGAGGTCACCATATTGATGCCGAACTTAGTACGGACACCCGATCGGCATAATGCACTACAGCCCAGAACTGGACTCAAGCGATCCTTCAGCCTCAGCCTCCCGAGTAGCTGGGACTACAGGCACGTGCCACCACGCCCGTATCCTTTACCAGCCAGCAACATTTATTGAACTCCTGCTGTCTTCCAGCCACAGTGCAGGATTCTAGGAACACAGAAGTGAGCAAGCTAGACACCATCTCTGCCCTCACAAAGCTCAAATGACTTTAGGGATAAGGATAGGAATGACAAGCTACTCCCTCACATTTCTATCTCCTGATTCTCACACTGGAAATCAGGGCAGGAGGGCAGGTGGGCTCACAGCTAGGAACATGACTGCTTTGTCTTGTTTTAGCTTAAACCTAAGTTTAAAAAGCAAGGGTTTTATTTAGGCCAGGCCCAGTGGCTCACGGCTGTAATCCCAGCACTTTAGGAGGCCAAGGTGGGCAGATCATGAGGTCAAGAGATCAAGACCATCCTGGCCAACATGGTGAAACCCCATCTCTACTAAAAATAATTTTTTAAAAAAATTAGCTGGGCATGGTCGCACCCGCCTGTAGTCCCAGCTACTAGGAAGGCTGAGGCAGGAGAATCGCTTGAACCCGGGACATGAAGGTTGCAGTGAGCCAAGATGGTGCCACTGCACTCCAGCCTGGGTGACAGAGTGAGACTCTGCCTCAAAAATATAAAAAGCAAGGTTTTTTTGCTTTTGTTTTTTGGGTTTTTTTTTTTTTTTTTGCCTGTATACACATTGTACTGAGAACATAAATTGCCCTTCTACCGCTATGCTCCTGGCTCCAGCCACCCACTTTCTTTCTGTTCCTGAAACAGCCTAAGTCTTTCCCACCCATTGGTCTTTCACTTGCTCTTCCTCTGCCTGTAACACTCGTACTCCTATTTCCCATCAGATTTCAGCTGAAATATTACCTTACTAAAGAGGTCTTTCCTGTTAAAATTGCCTAATTGATTTAGTTGCTAGGCTTCTTCGTTATCTGTTACCCTAATAGAACATAAGCTTCTCAAGGGCAGAGACCTTGACTGTCATCTTGTTCTGTTCTTCTGTGTCTGCCTAGAATATGTGCCTAGCTAATAATTGGTGTTCAGTAAATATTTACTGAATGAATAAGTGTACAAATTCCATCTCCTTTCTGGGTATCCCAACCTACTCCGAGCACCCTTTGGTGCACAAATTCACTTTCCCCCTCTGCTTTCCTGAGCTGGGAGCTCTTACACATTCCAGGTGCCTAGAATGTGAACTTACCCCCTTTTGCCCAGCTGCATCCCAACTTTCAGAAAGGATGACATCCTCCTCTAATGCTTTTTTTGTCGGCAGATTCAGCAGGGCGGGGCCTGCCCCTTTAATCTGGGCCCCACCTGCTCTGGTCAGACAGGTTTTGAGACACAGGTAAAGGGAGGGAGGCAGAGAGAAATACTTGCAGAGCCAGCAGGTAGCTGGGCAGCTCCTTCCCAGACGGACGGACTGACGGATGGGACCCTCCACTTCACTCCACACGGAAAGTAAGAGGATGTCATGGGTCCAAACTGCAAGGTTGGGAGGGCCCTTGAGATGAGGGAGGGAAAATCAGTCCCATCCAGAATGAGTTGGAGGGCAGCAGGGAGGGGGGGAGAGAGACAGGAAAGAAGGCATGGAAAACAGCCACGATCAGACCTAAAAATCGCAAGAACAGACCCAGGCCCTGCAGAGATGGATGAGGTGGGCTAGTGAGGAGTTTGGGAACTGACGAAGTACCAATGAAGGAACAGCATGCCCTGCAACCGTCAGCTCTTTGGGACAGATTAATTGGCAAATCACTGGTCTCACTTGGAACCCAGGAAGTTTCCAAGGAGGGATCTGTAGGGACAGTGGAGGGGAAGCTTCTTTGTCTACAGGAAGATCCTCTGTGGGAAAGAAACTTGGCAAAGTTCTAGACACCTCTTCTACCTCCTATTCCTGCATTAGGGTGGCTATGACTCCAGGGGTTTTGGTGGACGGGCATAGAAGGCGTGGGTGGGGGCTGACTGAGGTCACAGTGCCAGGGCCTGTGTCCCTTGACTCACCCTCTCCTGTTGGATGGCATTTGATGTCGAAAGGGTGCCTTCATTTCATTTCAGCTGCTCACTTCCTTCCCTCCTCCCTCTGTTTCAGTGTCTTCCTCTGTACCATGTTCTCCCTAAGGCTCCAGAAGGGGCCAAAGCCCATGAAGCCAGTTGCCCTGGAGAGTCTGAGTTCTGTCAACCCATCCTAAGAACTAGAAGACTGGGGTTTCTAACCGAGCTTTCCTCTGCTCCCTGCAGGATGACATGACGTTGTGGTAGACCCCAGAACCGAGGCCCCAGGATGACAGAACAGGAGCCCCTGGCCCTGCTGGAAGTGAAGAGGTCTGAGGCCCCAGAGAAGAGCTCACCCCAGGCCTTGGTCCCCAATGGCCAGCAGCCAGAAGGGGAAGGTGGGGTCGAGTCCCCAGGAGCTGAGTCCCTCAGAGTGGGATCTTCAGCTGGGTCTCCCGCAGCCATAGAGGGGGCTGAGGATGGTCTAGACAGCACAGTAAGCGAGGCTGCCACCTTGCCCTGGGGGACTGGCCCTCAGCCCAGTGCTCCGTTCCCGGATCCCCCCCTGGCTGGCGGGGACATCGAACCAGAGCCCCCTGAGTCAGAACCACTTACTAAGCTAGAGGAGCTGACCGAAGATGATGCCAACCTGCTGCCTGAGAAAGCGGCCCGTGCCTTCGTGCCTATTGACCTACAGTGCATTGAGCGGCGACCCCAAGAAGACCTTATCGTGCGCTGTGAGGCAGGCGAGGGGCGAGCACCGAACCTTTGTGCCCCCCCGGGCCACCCACCCCGACCTCACTGAGTGCAAGTGGGCTGAGGCAGTGGTGAGGCCTCCTGGCCGTTCCTGTGGGGGCTGCGGAAGCTGTGGAGACCGTGAATGGCTAGGGCCGTGGCCTCTGTGGGGAGCTGCACTCCTCCTCTTCCCCTGCCTACTGTATGGGGCATATGCTTTCCTGCCATTTGATGTCCCACGGCTGCCCACCATGAGTTCCCGCTTGATCTACACACTGCGCTGCGGGGTCTTTGCCACCTTCCCCATTGTGCTGGGTGAGCCTGTGAGACAGAAGGGGGCATCGGGAAGCCTTGCGTGGGGGAGCAGGAGGGTTTCCCTTCACCTGGCCTGGGCCCCTCAGCGTCTCCCACCCCTTGCCACTCTGCATGCCCATCTCCTCCCAGGACCACCTCCACCCCACTGTGTAGAGCCCATGGCCATGTACCGCCCACAGTGAACCTGCCCCCCAGCTGACTGCTTGTTGCACCCTTCCCCTGCCTGTTCTGACCCTACCCCTGTATTTCCCAACTCCACCCAGGGATCCTGGTGTACGGGCTGAGCCTGTTATGGTTTTCTGCCCTTCGGCCCTTTGGGGAGCCACGGCGGGAGGTGGAGATCCACCGGCGATATGTGGCCCAGTCGGTCCAGCTCTTTATCCTCTACTTCTTCAACCTGGCCGTGCTTTCCACCTACTTGCCCCAGGATACCCTCAAGCTGCTCCCCCCTGCTCACTGGTCTCTTTGCCATCTCCCGGTAAGTTGGGGCAGGGGGTGGGGCATGGGAGAGGGGATGGTGCTAGAGAAGCCAGGCATCTGAATGTCTGGAGAGCCAGGGGCAGGAGCTTTCTGGATTCTACACTGGCCCAAATGTGTGCCCTAGAGAGATAAGCCCACTTTCTCTTCGCACCTTACCTCAGCTGGTAGCAGATGGTCAGCTCATATGTCTGCCATAGGAAGCTGATTTCAGAGACACACATAACCATGTAGAACCAGAAGGCTTTCAGGTGTCATCTAGATCAATGCGCCTATTGCAGCTACTCCTGTGGCAGTCTGGTCAGGTAGCTTTTTTGGTCTCTAGTTGAACACCCCCCTGTGACCAAATGTGCAATTTAAAAAATATATATACGTATATATATACAAATAGAGAGAGAGAGAGAGAGAGAGAGAGAGAGAGAGAGACAAGGCTGGGTGTGGTGGCTCATGCCTATAATCTCAGCACTTTGGGAGACTGAGGTGGCGGATCATTTGAGGTTAGCAGTAGGAGACCAGCCTGGCCAACATGGTGAAACCCTGTCTCTAAAAATACAAAAATTAGCTGGGCATTGTGGTGCATGCCTGTAGTCCCAGCTACTCAGGAGGCTGAGGGAGGAGAATCGCTTGAGCCCAGGAGGTGGAGGTTGCAGTGAGCCAAGATAGTGCCACTGGACTCCAGCCTGGACAACAGAGCTAAACTCCATCTCAAAAAAATGAATAAAAAGCTGGGCTCAGTGGCTTACGCCTGTAATCCTAGCACTTTGGGAGGTCGAGGAGGGCAGATCAAGAGGTCAGGAGTTCAAGACTAGCCTGGCCAACATGGTGAAACTCTGTCTCTGCTAAAAATACAAAAATTAGCCAGATGTGGTGGCAGGCGCCTGTCAGCTACTTGGGAGGCTGAGGCAGCAGAATCACTTGAACCCAGGAGGTGGAGGTTGCAGTGAGCCAAGATCACACCACTGTACTCCAGCCTAGGTGACAAAGCAAGACTCCATCTCGGAAAAAAAAAAAATACAAAAAATTAGCGAGGCATGGTGGTGTGCCTCTGTAACCCCAGCTACTCAGGAGGCTGAGGCAGGAGAATAGCTTGTACCTGAGAGGCAGAGGTTGCAATGAGCCGAGATCACACCATTGCACTCCAGCCTGGGTGACAGAGGGAGACTCAGTCTCAAAAAAAAGATAATTAATTAAAATAAAAAATAGAGGCTAGTTCTCACTATGTTGCCCAGGCTGGTCTCAAACTCCTGGCCTCAAGCAGTCCTTCTGCTTCAACCTTCCAGTGTGCTAGGATTACAGGCATGTGCTACCACTCTCGGCCTCAGTTCTTCATATAAACCAGTCTTTTTCATTTTTAGAGGTCCTAATTGTTAGACAGTTCTTTATACTGTGCTAAACATTTCTGTCCAGATTCTGACCTCCAGAACTGTGTAGGACAAATTCAGATATTTACCACCACCTGTCAATCCCCCCGACTCTAACACCCTTTTCCCCTAGTGTCTACTTTGCAACATGGCCCTGGTTTCTTCATTGTCCTGGGAAGAAACTCTGTCTGTCAAGGCTGGGGGAGCCTGGTTGAGGGCACAGTCCTTCTCTCTCTGTTTGTCAATGCGGGGGAGGGCCCTGGTAGAGGGTACTGTCCTTTTCTTCATACAAACCAAGGTCATATGAGCTCTCCTAGCAGCCTTCTTACTCTCCTTTCATTCAGTTTGCCATCACCTAAAATCCTTAGGGGTGTTTTCACATGAATTACTGTTAACCTAGAAGGCACCTTTGAATTTCTGAACCCAAATGCAGGTGCAGGTCTTTCCATTTTCCCTAATACATATAATTTTTTTTTTTTTTTTTTTTTTAACTTTTAGTAGAGACAGGGTTTCACCATGTTGGCCAAGCTGGTCTCAAACTCCTGACCTCAGATGATCCACCTGCCTTGCCCTCCCAAAGTGCTGGGATTATAGGCATGAGCCACTACGACTGGCCTGCTCTTGTTACTTTTGATACGGGATTCCAGGTAGCTTGCTAAAATAAAATATTCTTCCTATTGAGCTAAAATTAGTCTTCCTGTCACTTCTGATTGTGGTCCATCAGTCAGCTATCCCACCAGCCTCCTGACCATCATACAGCCTTACATTTTCTCCCAATAGGTTTTCCCAAAATAATATGTTCCCGTTCATATAACTCAGCCTCCCATCTCCAGCTCTTCGGGAATACTGGTCTCAGACAGAAGTTGGCTTAAGCAGTAAAAATCATCAGGGAGCTAAAGGAAGATTCAGTGATTGTCTGGTCCAGGCTTCCCATTTTACAAAAGGGAAATCACAACAGACTAGGGGGAGAAGAGTTGCTCAGGTCAGTCTGCAACAGTGGCAGGACTAGAAACCAGGTCCTTTCCCTCTCTTATCCAGGGTTTTTTCTTCTTTCCCATGGATAAGTTCCTTAAGCAGTGTGTGCCTCAGTTTCACCATCTGTAAAATGAGGTTGTTATGAGGATTAAATGAGTTAATTCACGTAGAGTGCTTAAAACAGTCTGGTACTTGGTAAGGGTTCATTATGCTGTGCTGCTTCCTAGTGCAATAGAAAAGCAGCAGTTACTCACTCTTCCCTCCCTTTCACAGGTCAAAAACAGTAGAGGCACATGAATTATGTTGTAAGTGGTCCTTCATACGTTAAGTGATCCTTTGTATATTAAGAGGAAGCTGCTCTCGCCTCTCTCCATTGAGGGGTGTGTATTGAACAAATTTCTTCCAAGAAATTTGTGGCTGACCCCATCTTCTGGGCTTCAAGCCCTCCTGGAGGTGGCTTCTTTGCTTTCCTCTTTCCCTCTGCCCCTCTAAACTGGCAGAAGAGGAGGTAATGAACAGGTTTGGGTTCAAATAATGGCTTTGCTATTTCCCCAGATGTGTGATCTGGACCAGTTTTACTTAACCCCTTTGGAACCTTAGTTTCTTCATGTGCAAAAGGATAAATAAATACAATGGAACACACTGCAGCTATAAAATAATGAGGAAACTTTTTATATTGATATAAAATATCTCCAGGATACATTAAATGGGAAAAAATAAACATGCAGAGAACAGTCTATGTAGTATACTGACCTACTTCAAAAAAGGGAAAAAGAACTTTTTGCTCATATATGCACTTTAAAAAAAAAAATCACTCAGTGTACTATTGCACTGGTATTTTTTTTTCTTCTTCTTCTTATTTCTCCAAGAAAAGCACACTGGTCTTTAAGAAAAAAAATAAAAGAAAAAATCTGCTGGGCATGGTGGCTCACACCTGTAATCTCAGCACTTTGGGAGGCCAAGGTGGGTGGATCACTTGAGGTCAGGAGTTCGAGATAGGCCTGACCAACATGGTGAAACCCCATCTCTCCTAAAAATACAGAATTAGTTGGGTGTGGTGGGTGCACACCTGTAGTCCCAGCTACTCGGGAGGCTGAGGCAGGAGAATTGCTTGAACCCAGGAGGTGAAGGTTGCAGTGAGCCGAGATCTCACCATTGCACTTCAGCCTGGGCAACAATAGTGAAACTTCATCTAAAAAAAAAAAAAAAAAAAAAAATCAGCTGGGCATGGTGGCATGTACCTGTAGTCCCAGCTACTTGGGAGGTTGAGGTGGGAGGACTGCTTGAGCCCAGGAGTTGGGGGCTGTGACTGCACTCCAGCCTGGTTGACAGAGTAAGACCCTGTCTCTAATAAAATAATAATAATTGGCCGGGCGAGGTGGCTCACGCCTATAATCCCAGCACTTTGGGAGTCCGAGAAGGGTGGATCACAAGGTCAAGAGATCGAGACCATCCTGGTCAACATGGTGAAACCCCGTCTCTACTAAAAATACAAAAATTAGCTGGGCATGGTGGTGCACGCCTGTAGTCTCAGCTACTCGGGAGGCTGAGGCAGGAGAATTGCTTGAACCCAGGAGGCGGAGGTTGTGGTGAGCTGAGACTGTGCCACTGCACTCCAGCCTGGGTAACAAGAGCGAAACTCCGTCTCAAAAAATAAATAAATAAATAAATAAATAAATAAAAGAATAAGAAGAAGAAAGAAAGAAAGAAAAAAAAATCACTCAGTGCACAAGAAACCATAATATTGATGCCTGGGGTGGGGGTGGGGGAGAATAGGGTGGGAATCAGTAAAGGGAGCAAGATATTTTACTATACTCATTGAATTTGCTCAAACATTTTAAAGTTTGTACAGCCAGGTGTGGTGGCTCGCATTTGTAATCCCAGCTACTCAGGAGTCTGAGGTGAGAATCCCTCAAGGCCAGAAGTTTGAGTCCAAACCGGACAACAAATCAAGACCATTTCTCTAAAAAAAAACCGCAAATAAATGGAAAATAAGAGGAAAAGGAATAATGTACTCAACTTCATAAAGATGTGGGGGAAGTCAAAATCTATCACTTAATTAGCGCTGTGCCTAATAAATATTAAACGCATAAACTTGGCTGTATTTAAAGTATCAGCCATACCCACCAACTGCATCCGCCTCCCCGATCTCTTCCCCACACTGTCAGCTCACTGCCAGTCGGCTGGCGAGCTTCCCTCCAGAGTAGGCTGACCCTTTTCTTGTCCCCCACAGGCTGATCTACTGGCTGACCTTCGCCGTGGGCCGCTCCTTCCGAGGCTTCGGCTACGGCCTGACGTTTCTGCCGCTGCTGTCGATGCTGGTGTGGAACCTCTACTACATGTTCGTGGTGGAGCCGGAGCGCATGCTCACTGCCACCGAGAGTCGCCTGGACTACCCGGACCACGCCCGCTCGGCCTCCGACTACAGGCCCCGCCCCTGGGGCTGAGCAGTTCCGCCCTCTCGCCCTCGGGGTAGCGACGTGGGTCTGACATCTTTGAACCAGCTGAGCCTGAACTTCGCCCCCAGGCCTGGGACTGCGGTGGGTGGAACCTGCTACTGCCCGGACAGGGGATCCAATCAATCAGTTCTCCCCTTGCAGGGGGCTGCCCTTCACCTTTGGGGCCCGGGACGGTCATAACGGATGGACTTAGTTTTCTTGCAGGTAAAAAGGTGGACAGCCGTGTTCTTAAGGATGCGGAGGGCATGGGGCCAGGACCAGGGGAAAGACACAGCTCCTTCCTAAGCAGAGTCCCACCACTGCTACAAGGGCTCCCTAATGCTGGACCCTGCTCCACTCCCCGGCTTCCCATGAGGCAAAGGGCAGAGCCACAGCCAAAGCCCTGACCACTTCTGTGCTAGTTGTCTAAGCAGAGCGCCTCAAGGACTCTGGAAACGCCTTAGAGGCTAGGCATCACATCAAATGGGACTTTCATGTTTGGTGAAAACCTTCCTGGGGATCTGGATTCAGGACACTCCATGACTGGCCTTGGGGCCCTCTAGCCTCAGTCAAGACTACCTACAGCTGGCCAGTCCAGAGCTGCTGCTTTTCTACCTATTTAGGCCCCTGTAACTTCCCACCTTTCAACTGCCCAGAAGCCATGCCCCTCCCACGGGAAGTGGGGGAGCAGACAGGGAAATCTGCCTTCCAAGAGGGGTGTGTGTGTTTGTGCCCACACATGTGGTGGCTGGGGGAGTGGCTGGATGGCACAGTGGCTGATATTAACCTGGTGTGTGTGTGTTTAACAATAAATTACTACCAGTCTTTGCTGGCTCACTCTTCCTGTTTGTACCCCAGTCTCAAGTGTCCCTTCCCCTGTTTAATTCAGATGACAACAGAAACCTCCCAGCTCAGCCAGGCACGGTGGCTCACGCCTGTAATCCCAGCACTTTGGGAGGCCAAGGCGGGCAGATCATGAGGTCAGGAGTTCAAGACCAGCCTGGCCAACACAGTGAAACCCCATCTCTACTAAAAATAAAAAAATTAGTTGGGTGTGGTGGCAGGCGCCTGTGGTGTCAGCTACTCGGGAAGCTGAGGTAGGAGAATCGCTTGAACCTGGGAGGCAGAGGTTGCAGTGAGCTGAGATGGCACCACTGCACTCCACTCTGG
The DNA here is from genome assembly GCA_036589455.1 of Ateles fusciceps. Taxonomy (NCBI): domain Eukaryota; kingdom Metazoa; phylum Chordata; class Mammalia; order Primates; family Atelidae; genus Ateles; species Ateles fusciceps. The sequence goes on from JAZHEH010003362.1 coordinate 286,949, forward strand.
GCAACAAAGTGAGACTGCGTCTCAGAAAAAAAAAAAAGAAAAAGAAAAAAAAACCTTTCATCTCCACCTAGTGGAGCAGGGTTCCACGGTGAGGAAATAGAGCCTCAAACAGAAACTTGCCTTCCAGGCCCATCTCTTAGCCTTTCCATTCCCTGGAACCACCCCCAGACCAGCCCAACAACACTCACACATCAAGAGACTGGAGCCCTGTGAAAAAAAAATAAATCTATTTTCTTGCCTTCCACGGCAGCCAATCAGTCAGAAGGCCTCTCATGCAGGCCTGCAAGTCCCATCCAAGGGAAATGAGTGGACATGCAACAAGGTAACACCAAAGGGACCTTTCCTTATCAATAGCCCTGTCCCCCACCCTCCTCCAAAGTCCCTCCCCAAGGTATGAAGGAAGCCCCACCTGGGGGTCTCCAGGAAGTTGAGGCTGGCCTCTGAGGTTCCACAGAAAAGCAAGACAGGTGAGTGAAGGGGCTGGCTGGAACTTGAGACTCCAACCTCCAGAGTTCTGAGGCACAGCAAGGCAGGTCCAATAATGTCCTTCCCTCCAGAGAGCAGGTCTCAATTTATGGACTGGTACTCTGAGTGCTTCTTGTGACGCAGCAGCAGAACCAGGCCGCCCCCCAGCAGCATGAGCCCTGGGGCACCCAGGGCCACCACCATGATGCCCAGGACTAGTGGGGGACAAGCCATCCACTGGAGGGAAGCCCACACCCAGGAGCATTGACCTAGAGCGAGCAGAGAGACAGGAGTAAGACGGCTTAGAAGGAAAGGCTGGGAGGCTCAGCCTTTGTCCACTTCAACTCCCCAAGCCCCTGGCCCAGGCCCTGGCTCTCACCAGCTGAGGTAGTGTTGGTCCCAGTAGCCAGGGCCTGTGGAAGCACCAAACGTCAGATTGAAGGCACAGAAGTTATTCTGGGACCCGAAGAAGGCTCGGACAATGGGTGACTGGGGGGGGAGGGTATGCCAAGGCAGGATGCAGAGGGGAAGCGTGGCAGGGCAAGGCTGATGCTCGGTCCCCCCTGCTTCTGGGAGTAAGCCACTGGTCGCCACTGTGCGAAGCCTGACGGGGAGGAAGCCCCATAGCAGCTGGTTCAACTGGGAAGAAAGGCAAACAAGGGAGGGTAAAGAGGACCAACCTGTGCCCAACTCTCCCTTCCCTGCCTCTCCCAGCCTTTATCCGTCACTAGCAGTCCTAGGCAGGGCCTCAATCCCTCCTCTGTAAAAATGGGGAGTTGGGCTGGGCGCGGTGCCTCACCCCTGTAATCCCAGCACTTTGGGAGGCCAAGGCAGGCAGATCACCTGAGGTCAGGAGTTCGAGACCAGCCTGACCAACATGGAGAAACCTTGTCTCTACCAAAAATAAAAAATTAGCCAGGCATGGTGCATGCCTGTAATCCCAGCTACTCGGGAAGCTGAGGCAGGAGAATCACTTGAACCCGGGAGGTGGAGGTTGCAATGAGCCGAGATCACACCATTGCACTCCAGCCTGGGCAACAAAAGCAAAACTCCGTCTCAAAAAAAAACAAAAACGGAGTTAGACTGGATGAGTACTGAGTTGTTTTCCAAGCCTGCAAGTCTGGACTCAGCCCCTCCTCTTGGCCCCCAGGCCCCTTGCAGATCTCCACCTGCCAGAGTGTGAGTCATACTGCACTGCCTGTCTGTCTGTCTCCACTGAGGGCAGAGACTGAGTCAGACTGATTAGCCCAGTGCCTAGCACTTAAACGAGCCAAAAAAAAGTGTCGCTAAATGTCAAATGGTTGAATGACTTTTAGGTCCCAGTGGTGTCCCACCTACATTCCTCACCCATCTGCCTCTCTCTGGGAAGCCTGACCTGGAAGACAGCAGGTGCATATTCATCGTCGATGGAGTGCTGCTCCACCATTGAGGGGCAGTCAGGGCTCTGGCCCAACGTGGCTACCTCCAGCCCAAACAGGGGAGCGGTTTCCCCCGGGAGAGGCGCCAACCAGGGCCACCTCTAGCTGACAGGTGTCCGCTGTGTGCAGGAGGCGAGGGGGTTGGGCTGGTCGGCTGGATCTGGAAAAGGCCTGGACCTAGGGAAGAAGAAGCACGGGAGGTGTGGGAAACAGCTGGATGCTGATGCTTAAAGGCCACCTCCATGGTTAAATCCCACCTCCATGGTTAAATCCCACCTCCATCGTTAAATCCCACCTCCATCGTTAAATCCCACCTTCGTAAATCAGCCTTTTTGAGTTCTTTCTGATGTCCCACCCCTTACCCTGAAGGCCAGGCTGCCATTGGCAAAAGTCCTGGTAGGGTCGCTCACGGGGTGGCCTTGAAATGTGGCACTCAGGGTGGCAGGATCCAACGAATCAGTGACGTTGTTCCAAGAGAAATCGGCCAAGGAGTATGGAGGATACGGTCTTCCTGGAGGCTCTGCTGCAGTATCGGACACGTTGGTGCTGTCAAACTCAAGCAGCTGGAGGGTGGGGGTGGGGGGTGGGGTGGAACTGGGCTCGCCTCCATGTTTCTCCTGAGTCGCCCCCTCCCACTCGCCCCCTACTCAGGCTTTCGTATCTATTTCACCCGCCTCCAGCCTTCACTTCCACCCTCTAATTGGGATGAACTCTCCCCTCTGCACTCTTCTTGGTTCTCCCCCAACCTCCTCACCCTGGTAAAAACAAGGGCAGAGAAAACTGAATGCTGTCCTTGGGGAGCACCATCAGGCCCCCATCGGGCTCAGGGGATAGCAGGTGGCTCCAGTTGACGCTCAGGGTGCTGTGGGGGGTGTTGGTGGCCACCAGCACCACCGCCGGAGGCCCCAGGCTGCTCCAGACATAGTGCAGCGTGGAGTTGGTGCCCACTGCCCGGATATGAAGCAGGTTCTGCGGGGGGCCCAGCAAGTTGGGGATGACCTCCAGAGACACCTGGAACATGGAGTAGCGGAGGACTGAGGCCACGGCATCAAGGAGAGACACAGGCAAAAGAGAATCTCGTCGGGGGAGCGGGGCTTGGAAAATGCTGGAGAAAGGATGGGACCTGGGGGGACTAGACAAGAGGAATGTGTGCGGGAGCTAAGGGAATCCTGGGGTAAGGGGCAGTGGGTACAGGATGAAAAGGGGTAGGGTAGGGGGTACAACCAGGACTCCCCTGACCCTGGTGGACAGGTCAGAGCACAAGGCTGGAAAGAAGAAAACATTCAACACTTGCCTGGACCTGGGTCACCCAGGGCTGAGTCAGGGTCCAGACTTCACTCTCACATTCACCCTACTCCGCAGTCGCGTCCCATGCCCCATGACCGTCTCCCACACCCTCCAGGGTTGAAGAACCCTCCTCCTGAGCAGCCGCCCTCCACTCCTAGCCCCTGCATGCCCGGTCCAGCCACCCTGCAAGGATAGCATTTCCCGAAACTTCTATCGCTGTAGCCCCAGGGCCCTCACCTGGCGGGTCTCCTCCCCGAGCAGGCCAAGTGGGGCTGCAAACAGAAGTAGACTCAAAACGAGCAGGGGGCTGGGGGCACAGCGCCCCCAACCCCAGCCGCGCTCAACAGAGCCGCGCATACGGCCGCAATTCAGCCGACGGAAGAGACGCCGGAGGGTCACATGACTCGGGGTTCAGCTGATCCCTTTCAAGGGCGGAGCCGCCAAACCAGTTTTTTCTTTCTTTTTTGAAGTTCCTTTCCTCAGCACCATTTAATGTATTAAAGAACAGCTTTGTATTCTATCTTAAAATTGAAAACTTCACAGTCTCTTAATAAGTAATACAATTTAATACAGTCACAAGATTTCAAGTGAAAAACATACAGTATTCATGCTATGAGTTTTCAATCTTCCTTAGACAATGCCGAAAACAGTATTCAGGCCGGGCGCGGTGGCTCACGCCTATAATCTCAGCACTTTGGGATGTCGAGATGGGCAGATCACGAGGTCAGGAGATTACAAAAGAAAGACTATCCTAATGTTTATGAAGAACTTATAACATAGAAAAATATTTGTCATAAAATTAAATGAAAAAGAGGATACAAAACTATAGAAACAGTAAGATCTCAACTATGTAAAAAAAAAGGCTAAAAGGAAATAGATCAAAATGCTAATAGTGGTTGTATTTAAGTAGCGTATCTATAGTGATATTTTTTCTTCCTTTTTACTTTTCTGTCTCTTCCAAATTTTTCTCTTCTACTGGAGGAATTTTTGTTGCTGTTATTGTTGTTGTTGTCTTGTTTTGATATAGACTCTCACCCTGTCACTGAGGGTGGAGTGCAGTGGCATGATCTCGGCTCACTGCAACCTCTGCCTCCTGAGTTCAAGCGATTCTCCTGCCTCAGCCTCCCCGAGTAGCTGGGATTTACAGGCGTGTACCACCACACCTGGCTAATTTTTTATTTTTAGTAGAGACAGGGTTTCACCATTGTTGGAAACAGATGCTCGGTACCACAAAGAAAAATCAGCACTGAGACAAAGGATCGCTCAGCAAAGTAATTTTTATTTCCTGCACTGCAGGAAGGGTACCCTCGCTAGCCATCTTGCCACAAGAGTACAATGAACAATGGAAAAGCAGACAATTTATCCCTTACACATTTGGGGTTGTCCTTACTGCTGTGTCTGATCTCCGTTGGTTGGAGCCAGACCTCACAATCTAAACTAAAACTTGATTGGCTAATAACTTAAAACTTTTTTAAACAGGTAAGGGGCATAGGCTGTGAGCTGGGACATGCTTGTGAGCACGTCCAGGACAGATATTTTGGTTAAAATACAAGGACATAGAATATACTACGTGCCTGTAAGCATAACATGTCTAATAGACACATAGGATAGGGCTTAACAAAGAGTTATTAGCAAATTTACTCTTTTTTTTTTTTTTTTTTAAAGACGGGGTTTCACCATGTTGGTCAGGCTGGTCTTGAACTCCCAACCTCAGGTGATCCGCCCGCCTTGGCCTCCCAAAGTGCTTGGATTACAGGCGTGAGCCACCAAGCCCGGCCTCTTTTTTTTTTTTTTTTTTTTTTTTTTTTTTTGAGATGGAGTCTTGCTCCCAGGCTGGAGTATAGTGGCACAATCTTGGCTTACTGCAACCTCCACCTCCTGGGTTCAAGCGATTCTTCCACCTCAGCCTCCCAAGTAGCTGGGACCACAGTCACGTGCCACCACACCTGGCTAATTTTTTTGTATTTTTAGTAGAGACAGGGTTTCACCATGTTGGCCAGGATGGTCTTGATCTCTTGACCTCGTGATCCGCCCGCCTCAGCCTCCCAAAGTGCTGGGATTACAGGTGTGAGCCACCGCGCCCGGTAGCAAATTTATTCTTTAACAAGAAAGGAAACTTTGAAGAGGAACTTTACTTCTCCTGTTGGCCAGGCAGGTCTCAAACTCCTGACCTCATGTGATCCTCCTGCCTCAGCCTTCCCAAAGTGCTGGGATTGCCGGCATGAGCTACCTCACCTGGCCTTGGGGGGGGGATTTTTAAAAAGCTATTAGTTACAAAAGACTAAGTCTGATGGAGGTCTTGAATTTGAGTTAATGAATTTAAATCCAGCCTGTAAGGATCTGTACATTTATAAAACGATGAAACATTCCAGGCTACTCCATGAATCCACTGTTAGGAGTGACTCACCAGAGCTCCAGAGAGCTTCAGTCCCTCTTCCAGCCAGGTGAAAGTGTCACCGGATCCTGCCTGATGAAAAATGCTGAACCAATCGGAAATGTCATAGATTTACAAAGAGAAGCAGAAATGCCACATTTTGTGAAAATGTATTTGCAGTATATAGCCCATTAATATTAGAATGAAACATGAGAATATTCTCTTATTTTCTTTGCAGATGTCAAGTTGCAAAAATGCTATTTATCACAACCGTATAAAGCCAATCCTGGTTTAGAAACAGAAATAAAACAGCACTGCAACAGTAGACTGAAAAAAGCATGCGACTTACAAAATTATAAAAAGAGCTTCCTATAAAAATGATTCCCAGGCTGGGCACGGTGGCTCATGCCTGTAATCTCAGCACTTTAGGAGGCTGAGGTGGGTGGATCACCTGAGGTCAGGAGTTTGTGACCAGCCTGGCCAACATGGTGAAACCCCATCTCTACTAAAAACACAAAAAAATTAGCTGGGTGTGGTGGCACACACCTGTAGTCCCAGCCACTCTGGAGGCTGAGGCAAGAGAATTGCTTGAACCCAGGAGGTGAAAGTTGCAGTGAGCCGAGATCGCACCACTGCCCTCCAGCCTGGCAACAGTTCGACACTCCGTCTCAAAAAAAAAACTAGCCGGGCATGGTGTCAGGCGCCTGTAGTCCCAGCTACTCAGGAAACTAAGGCAGGAGAATTGTTTGAACCCAGGCGGCAGAGGTTGCAATGAACCAAGATTGTGCCATTGCACTCCATCCTGGGCGACAGGTGAGACTCCATCTAAAAAAAAAAAGATTCCCTTTAGACATTTGTTGTGGCTCATGCCTGTAGTCCAAGCACTTTGGAGGCCAAGGCGGGTGGATCACCTGAGGTCAGGAGTTCAAGACCAGCCTGACCAACATGGTGAAACCCTGTCTTTAAAATAAAATAAAATAAAAGACATTTGTTTGTTGTACACATTTTAAGGCTGCCCACCACCCCGCAACAAAAAAGGCAAAATCTCTAAACATTTCTACCAAAGCTTCTACTGGTTTTTTCATCTGGCAAACACTGACTGAAGGCTCATTAGATGCCAGGCACTCAGGTCTCAAAGAGGAGAAAGACTTGTCCCTGTCACAAGGACGCCTCAGTCTTCTCAAAGCAGGAGGCAGACACATCACCAACCACAATACATCTATTAAAAACAGATGCCACTGCTTTCTTAAAATTAAACCATATGTTGCAATTCTCACTGAATTACTTCCACAAGCCTCCTTACGCAGAAACTTTCCTGACTTATTAGGATACAAAAATGCAACTACCTTCTCCTGATAAATACTTCTAGAATGAGCAGACATTAAATTACATTTTATCATGCTTGTCCCTAAACATCACAATGCCTAGTTCAGTCAGTTAACTTTCTTTTAAGCAATGGGTCCTATTTTACTCCAACAATGAGACACTTTGAAATCAAGAGTACGTGACCAGTTCTGTATCTACATCAAGACGTGTCAGTACCATCAAAAGCTAAGATGAAAGAGTGAAAGTCTCAATTAAAAATCTTCATTCTTGGCCAGGCATGATGGCTCACACCTGTAATCACAACACTTTGGGAGGCTGAGGTGGGTGGATCACCTGAGGTCAGGAGTTTGAGACCAGCCTAACCAACAAGGTAAAACCCCGTCTCTACTAAATACAAAAAAATTAGCCTGGCCTGTTGGCACATGCCTGTAATCTCAGCTACTCGGGAGGTTGAGGCAGAAGAATCACTTGAACCTGGGAGGCGGCGGTTGTGGTGAGCCAAGATTGCACCATTGCACTCCAGTCTGGGCAACGAGAGCAAAACTCCATCTCAAAAAAAAAAAAAAAAAAAAAAGAATTGGCTGGGCATGGTGGCTCAGGCCTGTAATCCTAGCACTTTGGGAGGCCGAGGTGGGTGGATCACCTGAGGTCAGGAGTTCAAGACCAGCCTGGCCATCATGGTGAAACCCCATCTTTAAAAAAAAAAAAAAAAAAAAGAATCTTCAGTTTCCTCTTCCATCTGTTAATTTTCTTTTCTTCTTTCTCTCTTTCTTTCTTTCTGTCTCGATCTGTCACCCAGGCGGGAGTGCAGTGGCGCAATCTCAGCTCATTGCAACCTCCACCTCCTGGGTTCAAGCGATTCTCCTGCCTCAGTCTTCCAAGTAGCTGGGATTACAGGCACACGCCACCATACTCAGCTAATTTTTTGTATTTTTAGTAGAGATGGGGTTTCACCATGTTGGCCAGGCTGGTCTTGAACTCCTGACCTCAGGTGATCCACTCGCCTCCGTCTCCCAAAGTGCTAGGATTACAGGCGTGAGCCACGGCACTTGGCCGTCCATTTTCACTGTGCTCCTGCGTCTGTCGCTCCAGGTCTTTCGAGCACATTTGGGTGGTCTTCCAGATCGTCACAGAGTGGATGATGTCCAGTCTCCTGTAATTCTCAGGCTTGACTAGGCCTTGGACAACCTGGAGCCATTGCTGTTTCAGGGTATACACTGGCAGTGTGAGGTTGGCAAAAACAGGCTGTCCATCAACACTGGAAGATGGCACAGACAATTCAGTTTGGTTAACCAGAAGCCTATTGTGTGTCCTTAAATCCCTCAAGAGCCAAGGTGGCTTCGAAGCTGTGGTTGAGAAAGTCCCTGCTGGGCGGCAGCGTCGGGGTAGGGCTGCGGCTTGCCACAGCAGTTGAGCCACACAGGCAGCAGGACCCAAGGGCTGCGGTTGCAAAAAATGACCTGGGGTGAGCTCGTGCGAGTTCACCGAGCGCAGCACAGGCCATGCCGCCTGCGCCTCCATCTCCTCCTCAGTGCCCGACTCCTCCTGGCAGTCCTCTTCTGGGCCGGCCTCCTGGGTGCCCGCCTTGGCCTCTAACCCCACCCCTTTGCCCACCCTCCAGGGCATTCCCTTCGGAGCCTTCACAACTTGGACCTAACCATACCAGTTCTTTTTGAGACGGAGTTTTGCTCTTGTTGCTCAGGCTGGAGTGCAATGGTGCGATCTCAGCTCACTGCAACCTCTGCCTCCCAGGCTCAAGTGATTTGCCTGCCTCAGCCTCCTGAGTAGCTGGAATTACAGGCATGAGCCATCATGCTTGGCTAATTTTGTATTTTTAGTAGAGATGGAGTTTCTCCATGTTAGTCAGGCTGATTTCAAACTCCCGACCTCAAGTGATCCACCAATCTCTGCCTCCCAAATTGCTGGGATAACAGGCGTAGCCACCACGCCCAGCCCTGCACCCGTTCTTAAAGAGACTACTTCCCTTCACGAAGATTTGGCAAGAGTTAGAATGGAATCAGAAAGGCCGGGAGTACATAACCTTCTGAGTGGCAAGCAAGACATCCTAGATCAGACAGACTTACTCCCAGCCTGTCCTACCTAGTTCATCCCACTGAAGAGCTACCTATAGTGAGAGCTATCCAAATGGAATCCCAATAATACAACTGTGATAGGAAGATCCAGAGAGGAATTTGAGGGTATTCCATGAGATAGAGCATCTGAGGGCTATGTCAATCTAATATTTATTGAACACTTTGTGGCTGGGTGCAGTGGCTCAAGCCTGTAATCCCATCACTTTGGGAGGCCGAGGCGGGTGGATCACCTGAGGTCAGGAGTTCAAGACCAGCCTGGCCAAAATGGTGAAACCCCATCTCTACTAAATATACAAAAAATTAGCCGGGTGTGGTGGCAGGCGCCTGTAATCCCAGCTACTCAGGAGGCTGAGTCAGGAGAATCACTTGAACCCAGCAGGTGGAGGTTGCAGTGAGCCAAGATCACACCATTACACTCCAGCCTGTGCAACCAGAGTGAAACTCCGTTTCAAAAAAAGGGGGCCCCCCCCGCCCCCGGCGGGGGCCGCCGGCCGGCCCGGGGGCGCGGGCCGGGGGGGGGGGGGCCCCGCCGGGGGGGGGGGGGCGGGGGGCGGGGGCGGGGGGGGGGGGGATAAAACAAAAATAGAAACAAAACCTAACATTAATTGAACACTTTGCTATTCGGGTTCTGGTTCAGGAGGAGTTCACAGTTTATTTTTTTAAAAGGAGTCTCATTCTGTCACTAGGCTGGAGTGCAGTGGTGTAATCTCAGCTCACTGCAAGCTTTGCCTCCCAGGTTCAAGTGATTCTCCTGCCTCAGCCTCCTGAGTAGCTGGGATTATGGGCGGGTGCCACCACACCCTGCTAACTGTTACATTTTTAGTAGAGATGAGGTTTCACCATGTTGGCCAGGATGGTCTTGATCTCTTGATCTCGTGATCCACCTGCCGTGGCCTCCCAAAGTGCTGGGATTACAGGCGTGAGCCACCCTGCCCAGCTGAGTACATAATTTTATTGTGGAGAAAAGTTAGGATATGAGAAAATGGGATATGGGCAATACAAGTATTTGTCAAAAGAGGGAGGTGACATCTGGTGGGATGCACTTTTTTTTCTTTAGTCTTTATGTTTTGAGACAGAGTCTTTCTCTGTCGCCCAGGCTGGAGTGCAGTGGCGTGATCTTGGCTCACTGCAACTTCCACCTGCTGGGTTCAAGCGATTCTCCTGAATCAGGTTCAAGTGATTCTCCTGCCTCAGCTTCCCAAGTAGCTGGGATTACAGGTGCCTGCCACTATGCCCACCTAATTTTTTTTTTTTTTTTTTTTTTTTGAGACAGAGTCTCGCTCTGTTGCCCAGGCTGGAGTGCAGTGGCGAAATCTCAGCTCACTGCAACCGCCACCTCCTGGGTTCAAGTGATTCTCCTGCCTCAGCCTCCCGAGTAGCTGGGATTACAGGTGCCTGCCACTATGCCAGCTAATTTTTTGTATTTTTAGTAGAGACAGAGTTTCGCCATGTTGGCCTGGTCTCAAACTCCTGACCTCATGATTCACTCACCTCACCCTCTCAAAGTGCTGGGATTACAGGTGTGAGCCACCGTGCCCAGCAATTTTTGTATTTTTTAAGTAGAGATGGGGTTTCACCATGTCGGCCAGGCTGGTCTCAAACTCCTGACCTCAAGTGATCTGCCCGCTGTGAGCTCCCGAAGTGCTGGGATTACAGGCAAAAGCCACCGCACCTGGCCTACTTTAATCTTATTTTGACTAATAAATGCACATGGTACAAAATTGAAAAGGTACCAAAGGGCTCAGTGTGGTATTTTATGCCTGTAATCCCAGCACTTTGGGAGGCTGAGGTGGGAGGATGTCTTGAGCCCAGGAGTTCAGGACCAGCCTGGGCAACATAGTCTAACCCCATCTCTACAAAATAATACAAAAATTAGCCGGGTGTGGTAGTGCATGCCTGTGGTCCCAGCTACTCTGGAGGCTGAAATGAGAGGATCCCTTAATCCTCCCATTGCATCACTGCACTCCAGCCTGGGAAATAAAGTGAGGGTAACAACAGGAGGCAGACAAATCCTAGGCAGACAGGGGTGGATTCCTGATGAAACCCCACCTTCAAGCTGAAAACAGTTGAGAGCCAAGCTACAAGTCCTGGGTAAATGCACGGGTGGGATTGAGAACCCCTCTTCCTGTTTGTCAAACTTTCCTCTGATTGATCACCACCCTTCACCTATTTTACATATATGTAGCTTTCCCTAATTAGTTTGTTACACTGTCATGCCCACCTTTGAGTTAGCCTTTTTGCATACTCACAAACCAACCAGCGCACGCGCGTGCGCGCGCACACACACACACACACACACACACACACACACACACACACACATACATTTTGAGCCCATAAAAGCCCCAGACTGAGCCACGGTGGAAGAGAAACCAACTAACTTGGGAGACTACCCTCCTGTCCCCTCTCGGCTGAGTTATTTCATCACTCAATAAAATTCTCTTCCACCCTCTTCACCCTTCGAACTGTCAGCATAATCTCATTCTTCTTGGATGCATGACAAGAACTCGGGAACTGCTGAACGTGGGTACAAGCAAAAACAAAGGCAGCCTGGGGCATGCCCCATCCCAGACAAGGGCAGAGCCAGTGTGCAAGCCAGGTGTGCCCAGGTGGGGCAAATGGGCAGGGCACCTCCAGCAGCAGGCCAGGGGCTCCAGGCCTGGCTGGCAAAGTGGCTGAGAAAAATCCTGTGTCATTAAGACCCAGTTATAAAAAAAAAAAATGTACCTAAGGGCATCATTCCTATTCACCAGCAAACTGGTCCCTCCTGAGACAACCATCACTACCAGTTTCTTATGTATCTTCCTAACGATATCCTATGCTCGAAAATATAAATATATACAAATTACATATAAATAATATACGGTGACACCCAAACACTGTTCTTCAGTTGTTGGGTTTTCTTTTTTTTTTTTGAGACACTGTCGCACCCAGGCTGGAGTGCAGTGGCAAGATCTTGGCTCACTACAACCTCCAGCTCCTGGGCTCAAGCAATTCTCCTGCCTCAGCCACCCATATAGTTGGGATTATAGGTGTGTGCTGCCATGCCTGGCTAATTTTTGTATTTTTAGTAGAGGTGGGATTTGGCCATCTTGCCCAGATTGGTCTTGAATTTCTGAGCTCAAGTGATCCACCCACCTCAGCCTCCCAAAGTGTTGGGATTGCAGGCGTGAGCCACCATGCCCGGCCCCAGTTTGCATTTTTACCTCATATGTTGAGGAATGTTCTGTATCAATGCACTTGGAGTTATCTCATTCTCCTTGCAGAGGGATGTTCCATGGATCTATTTAAGCAGAACCTTGTTGATGTAGTAATATTTTGCTGTGAAAAACAATGCTGGAAAAAATAACCCTGACTAAATTTGACTCAACCAAGGAGAAATGCTGACATTTCAGCATTTCTTATTAATAACCAAATTCGGTAGGATAAGTACCAAGGAGTGGAATCGCCAGGTCAAACTGCCTTTATATGAGGTTTACCAATTGACACTCAAACCGCCTGCTTTAGAGCCCATTCCAAGTGTTTATCAAATTATGCTTACATTTCCCTTTGAATAAGGTTAAGCATCTCTTCATGTTTTAGTCAATTTTTGCTCCTCTGGAGCTTTTTAAATCCTTCGACTATTTTTCAACAGGTCTTCTTAATTGCCAAGTTCTAAAAGTGTTTTTTTGTTAGTGTTTTTTTTTTAAAGATGGGGTTTCACCATGATGGCCAGACTGGTCTTGAACTCCTGACCTCAGGTGATCCACCCACCTCGGCCTCCCAAAGTGCTAGGATTACAGGCGTGAGCCACTGTGCCCGGCCTGTTATTGTTAAGATAGGGTCTTGCTGCATCAATCAGGCTGGAGTGCAGTGGTGCAAACATGACTCACTTGCAGCCGCAAACTCCTGGGCTCAAGTGATTCTCCCACCTTAGCCTCGTGAATAACTGGGACAATGAGCGCACACCATCTTGTCCACCCTAAAATTTCTTCAAGGAAATTAATGTTACTGCAACAACCTCCCTCCGTTTCTGCAGTGCAACCTTGTATGGAGTTCCCTACCCCCTCACATATTTTAAACCCCATGTTTCTTCTAGTGCTCTTATGGTTTCATTTTCTTTCTTTTTTATGAGACAGTTTCACTCCTGTTGCCCAGGCTGGAGTGCAATGGCCAAATCTAGGCTCACTGCAACCTCCACCTCCAGAGTTCAAGTGATTCTCCTGCCTCAGCTTCCCTAGTAGCTGGAATTATAGGCGGCCACCACTACACCCAGCTAATTTTTTTATTTTTAGTAGAGACGGGGTTTCATGTTGGCCAGGCTGGTCTTGAACTCCTGACCTCAGGTGATTCATCTGCCTTGACGTTCAAAAGTGTTGGGATTACAAGCGTAAGCCAGTGTGCCCAGCTCATTCTTACATTTATATCCTTTAGCTGCCGGGAATTAACTTTGTTGTAATTTAGTAGGGATCCAATTTCCCACCTCCACCTCCCTGCCACCACAAATGGCTACTCCAGAAATAAATTCTCAGATTTTCTCAGAAATTGATTTTTTCTGGAGAAAAAGGTATCGTTGGCCTGGCCCTCTGTATGCTGGTTCCTCATCCCCAGATTCAACTGTGGATTGAAAATGTTTGAGGAAAAAATTAAAATACTACAAATAAAACAGTATAACAACTATTTACAGCATTGACATTGCATTAAGCGACATAAGTAATCTAGAGATGATTAAAGTATATGGGAGGAGGGCTGGGTGCAGTGGCTCACGCCCTCCTCTCATATACTTTAATCTCAGCACTTTGGGAGGCTGAAGTGGGCAGATCACCTGAGCTCAGGAGTTTGAGACCAGCTTGGCCAACACGGAGAAACTTCAACTCAACTAAAAATACAAAATTAGCAGGGCATGGTGGCACACACCTGTAATCCCAGCTACCTGGGAGATTGAGGCAGGAGAATCACTTGAACCCGCAAGGCGGAGGCTGCATGAGCTGAGATTGTGCCATTGCACTCCAGCCTGGGCAACAAAAGCAAAACTTCATCTCAATTAAAAAAAATAGAAATAAAATCATGGCTTCTAGAGCCACACTGCCTACACATGAATTCCAGGTCTGCCACTTACCAGCTTTACCAACTTTAACAAGTTACATATCTATGCATTAGATAAGTTGGTAAGTCTGCCACTTTACCAACTTCAACAAGTTACATATCTATGCATTAGATTTCTTCCTCACAAAATGGGGATATAACATTACCTGTTTTGTTTTTTTTTTTGAGACAGTCTTGCTCTGTCACCCAGGCTGGAGTGCAGTGGTGCAATCTTGGCTCACTGCAACCTCCGGGCCTCCCAGGTTCAAGCGATCCTCAGCCTCCAGAGTAGCTGGGACTATAGGTGCATGCCACCATGCCTGGCTAATTTTTGTATTTTAGTAGATGGGTTTCACCATATTGGCCAGACTGGTCTCAAACTCCTGACCTGTGATCCGCCTGCCTCAGCCTCCCAAAATGCTGGGATTATAGGCGTGAGCCACTGCGCCTGGCCAATGTTACCTTTTGTTTTTTGAGTCTTACTCTGTCGCCCAGGCTGGAGTGCAGTGGTGCAATCTCAACTCACTGCAACCTCTGCCTCCCAGGTTCAAGCAATTCTCCTGCCTCAGCCTCCCAAGTAGCTGGGACTACAGGCACCCACCACCACACCCGGCTAACTTTTGTATTTTTAGTACAGACAGGGTTTTTACCATATTGGCCAGGCTGGTCTCAAACTCCTGACCTTGTGATCTGCCTGCCTCCACCTCCCAAAGTGCTAGGATTATAGGCGTGAGCCACCTCGACCAGCAACATTACCTGTCTTGAGGGCTGTTGTGAGGATCCATTAGTTAACATGCAAAATGACTAGAACACATCTGTTATACAATACTTACCGTTATTCTACCAAGTATTCAACTTAATATGACTAGGTCCCATGGTCAGGGAAGAGACAAACAAGGCTAAATGTATGAGTCATAAGGACAGGCGGGAGGGTCAAAAGCCCAGTAGCCAAGTGGAACACTGAAGAAATCAAAGGCTTGTACTACCTAGCCTGTAGCATCCTGGGACCACTACTCAGACGTTTTTTCTCTCCTTGATAAAAACAAATGAGATTTATTTTGTTTCTGCTAGCAGGGAGGCAGAGGTCTGATTATGACATGATACTGGCATGAGAATAGGCCAACAAGCCAAAATGCCGACTGAAATTGGAAGAAACACTGGAAAAGGACAGAGAAAAAGAACTCCAGGTAAGGGGAGAATTCTGAAAACTACACAATACAAAAGAAAAAAAAAAGGATGTTTTATGTCCTTTAGGACACATGCAAGAGGCCTAGGATGTATTGGGTGTTGCTCTACATACAACCACTTATGGGGAACACTCATGCTTTAGACAGGTTCCTCCTGTTCTTTGGGTGGTGAATGCAAAATGGTGCTTCATAAGCTTTACAGTATTATCCTTTGAACTCCAAAAGGGTCTTTCCAACCAAAATTTACTGAAAAGTCTGAAGAATACTTCCTCAAGAAGGCAAAAGAGACTGAATGCCCTCATTCCAGGTCTCCCTCCCCTCCCCTCTCCAGTAAGGTTTTCTGTCTCTTCCTCTTTGCTAGGAGATAAGAGAGATGACCCAAGGTTGAAAAACACATAACAACTTTCTCAAATGACTTAGATTTAATCATCGGAAGCAAACTAAATGGAAACCTTACAATAGAGAAGAATTACATGTCAGTGTCTTTTGGAAAACTGAGCTGGGACAGAAAGGGACTGGGGGCTGCCCCCCAACCTGATCCCTTCTGAACAAAGATGTCCACAGTGTTCCTGGCACTCTAGCTCAGGAAAAGGGGAGACTCTGCTGGTTCTGTGCATTGAAGCAGCCTTGCCCAGCACTCACTCCTGGCCAGCATCAGGAGCCCCGCCTTGCCGGCTCTGGTCATCGCCTTTCTTTTTGTGGCCTGAGACGATGTCATCAATTCGCAGTAGCAGAACTGCCGTCTAGAAGGAAAACCACAGATGCAAAGAGGTCAGCAGAGAAGGAAAGGACACTTTTCTTTCCTTTAGATCATATCACCTAGCTCCTACTACAGAATTGCCATTTTGCCTGAAATCTACCTTTTCAGTCTTGTATGTAAAATGTAGTTCTTGGCCAGGTGCGGTGGCTCACACCTGTAATCCTAGCACTTTAGGAGGCCGAGGTGGGAGGATCACGAGGTCAGGAGTTCAAGACCAGCCTGGCCAACATGGTGAAACCCCGTCTCTGCTAAAAATACAAAAAAACTGGCTGGGTGTGATGGCAAGCGCCTGTAATCCCAGCTACTTGAGAGGCTAAGGCAAGGGAATCGCATGGACCCAGGAAGTGGAGGTTGCAGTGAGCCAAGACTGTGCACTACTGCACTCTAGCCTGGGCAATAAGAGCAAAACTCTGCCTCAAAATTAAAAAAAAAAAAAAAAAAAAGCAGTTATCCCTAAGCAAGGGATACAGCTTATGTTACGTTATCTTGCTTTCAGTATGAGCTAAAGATAAATAGGGAGATAGAATGCCTTGGAATATTCTGCCTTCTATACCCCTCCCTGCAAGACTAGACCAGGCTGGGCACAGTGGCTCAAGCCTGTAATCCCAGCACTTTGAGAGGCCAAGGCAGGCAGATCACCTGAGGTCAGGAATTTGAGACCAGCCTGGTCAACATGGTTAAAACAGTCTGTACTAAAAAATAAAAAAAATTAGCCAGATGTGGTGCCATGTGCCTGTAGTCCCAGCTACTTGGGAGGCTGAGGCACAAGACTTGCTTGAACCTTCCCTCCGCTTGGGAGGCAGAGATTGCAGGGAGCTGAGATTGTGCTACTGTACTCCAACATGGGCGACAGTGAGGCTGTGTTTAAAAAAAAAAAATTTAAGCAGCACTTATGTATCTTAGAGTGCTTTACCTCCACTGCTGTCTTGTAAGTCTGCAGCTTCACAGCCAATGGCTCCCATATGCCCAATTCCTTCATGTCCACCAAAGTACCCGTCTCACCATTTACACCCCAGGTCTCACAGTTCTCCTGGGTGTGCTTGGCCTGCAGTTGAAGCAAGAAGAAAAGGGGAAAATGAGTTAACAGGAAACATCAGGTAAAAAGCAAAGTCAAAAATAAATGACTGGTACAGAAGGGATAAGGAAAAATGATAATTACAGCAAACAAGTCAAAGACTAAAAGGAGAGAAATATTTCAAGGAATAAACTATAAGGAGAATTTGGATAGCCAGATATGAACCTTCCCCCGAGGCCAAACACAGCTTTCCCTACTTCATCAAGAGAAAAGTTTGGAGAGAAACTCACCCTAAGGGAGGTAAGTAGACGGATGGTGCTGGCCCCACAGTTCTGGATCAGGGTACGAGGGATGACCTCTAGGGCCTGTGCAACAGCCCTGTATGGCCATTGTTCCACACCAGTCATGGCCTTGGATTTTTCTGTCAAGGCATGGGCCACAGCCATCTCAGAGGCCCCACCCCCTGGCACCAGCTGAGGGTCCAGGAGAACATTGCGACACACTTGCATGGCATCCTGGAGATTGCGTTCGACTTCCTTGGAGAAAGCAAACAGACAGTATGAAGCCAAAGTTCAATGACTCATGGAGAAATCAGAGCCACCAAAAGGACCTCCTAACTGCAAAGTTAGTAAACCACTGAGGAGGGCAACTAGAAAAGGTCCCTGGAACCCCTATTGGGCAGAGCAGATGCTATTTACCTGAGGCTATTACAACTAATGACTAACAGGGTGGTGGGGGAGCAGTATCTGCAAAGGGTTTGGGGGTGTCACCCAGCCATAAAGTTAGGTCTTTGTCCATTATGCTAGATTAGAGCAATAGCCTATTTGATCCCTTGCTAGTTATCTAGAAACAGCATCTATCTTGCTAGACAGAGCCATAACCTATTCCACCCCTTCCTAGTTGTATCTTTTAGGAGGTTGCATGGTGTTGTGCAAACTCTCCTACTTACTAGCTACACGCCTTTGGGAAAGTTACTTAGACCCAATGAGAGAAAAAAAGTAGTATTTATAACTTCAACGTAAAAAACAGGAATGCAATTGTTGCCAGGGAAGAGGAAATGAGGTATCTTGTTTGATGGGTACAGAGTCTGTTTTGCAAGATGAAAAAGTTCTGGAGATCTCTCGCACAAGAACATGAATATACTTAACATTACTGAACTGTACCCTCAAAATGGTTAAGATGGTAAATTTTATGCTTATTATAATTTTAAAATTTTTATTAAAAAAAGGAAGCAGAAAAGGAATTTGTCAGTACAGATACAAATTAAACAGCTATAAGTGGACCACAGAATGATTTTAGGCCCTCTGGGAAACTCTTAAGAAGTCCAGTGACCTACTTCATCTGGTCATACATTCAAGGCTGACTCACCGCAAGAATCTCTTTGCTAGCTCCCCGGAGAAGAATGGTGCAGGCCTTGGGGTCTTTGCACTCAGTAATGAATGTAAAGTATTCATCTCCAATTTTCTTGATTTCCAACAGGCCTGCTCCGGTTCCAACATCATCTTCTCTCAGTTCCTCTGGTCGGCTGACTATCCGGGCCCCACAGGCTCTATTGGATGGAGGAGGTGGTGAGAATCAGATGATTTCAGATACTTTTACCCATTTCCCTAGTCTCTAGGGTCTGTAGCTGGGGGATAAGGACAAAAATGGATTGCTACAACATCACTTAAGAGGTCTTGGCTGCCTGGTGAAAAAGATTTTTAGGGGGCCAGGCACAGCGGCTCACACCTGTAATCCCAGCACTTTGGGAGGCTGGGCAGGAGGACTGCTTGAGCCCAGAAGTTTGAGACCAGCCTGGGCAACATAACAAGACTCTGTCTCTACAAAAAAATATAAAATTAGCTGGGCATGGTGACACATACCTGTAGTTCCAGTTATTCAGGAGGGTGAGGTGGGGGATCCCTTGAACCTATGATATCAAGGCTGCAGTGACTTGTGATCATGCCACTGCACTCCAGCCTACATGACAGTGGGACCCTACCTCAAAAAAAAAAAAATCCATGAAGCTATCACTGCAGTTATAGCAGCACTGCAGTTATGTATGCCAACAGGTGGGAAAAACTCGAGAAATACCTATTTCATATTGAAAATGTTGCTTTTATGTAGGTAAGAACAGCATACCTATAGACTTGAATATGATTTGAGAAATCGTGAAATTATTATGATACCTTATCACAAAAGTTGAAAGATCTAAGGCTGGATAATTTAATGCCAGCAAAGAATGGTTTGATAATTGTAGAAAGGTTTGTTTGGCTTTTAAAATGTCAAGATAACAGGAAATGGAGCTTCTGCTAACCAAAACACAGCAGACATATTCCAAGACACCATTAAGAAAATCATTGGCGGGGTGTAGCGGCTCATGCCTATAATCCCAGCACTTTAGGAGGCCGAGGCGGGCAGATTACCTGAGGTCAGGAGTTCGAGACCAGACTAGCCAACATGGTGAAACCCCATCTCTACTAAAAATACAAAAAATTAGCCGAGCATAGTAGTGTACACCTGTAATCCCAGCCACTCAGGCAGAAGAACTGCTTGAACTTGGGAGGTGGAGGTTGCAGTGAGCCAAGATCACGCCACTGCACTCCAGCCTGGGCAACACAGTGAGACTCTGTCTCAAAAAAAAAAAAAAAAAAAAAAAATCATTGAGGGCTGGGCGTGGTGGCTTACTTTGGAAGGCTTGTGGTCAGGAGTTAGAGACCAGCCTGGCCAACATGGCGAAACCCCATTCTCTACTAAAAATACAAAAAAAATTAGCCCTGTGCATGCCTGTACTCCCAGCTATTTGGGAGACTGAGGCAGGAGAATTGCTTGAACCCGGGAAGCAGAGGTTGTGGTGAGCCGAGAGTCTGCCACTGCCCTCCAGCCTGGGCGACAGAGTGAGACTCTGTCTAAAAAAAAAAAAAAAAAGGAAGAAAAATCATTATTGAGGAGAAAGGGTATCTGCCTAAATATATATATGTATTTTTTTTCTCTGAGACGGAGTCTTGCTCTGTTGCCAGGCTAGAGTGCAGTGGCACGATTTCAGCTCACTGCAACCTCTGCCTACCAGGTTCAACCAATTCTGCAGCCTCAGCCTCTGAGTAGCTAGGACTACAAGCGCGCACCACCATGCCTGGTTAATTTTTTGTTATTTTTAGTAGAGACAGGGTTTCACCATGTTGGCCAGGATGGTCTCGATCTCTTGATCTCGTGATCTGCCTGCCTCAGACTCCCAAAGTGCTAGGATTACAGGTGTGAGCCACCGCGCCCGGCCTAGTACATTTTTAATGTATATGAAAGTGACCTACTCAGGAAGATTATGCCACAAATGATATTTGAGAAGGGAGCACCAGGATTTTGTACAAAGGAGTAGTGTTAGCCTGTCTCTTGGGCAGTCAGGTTTATGTCTTGTGGTTGTACAACCAGGCCTGGACAACAAGAACACTTTTTCTGGATTGCTTCCCTGAAGTCAGGAGGTACTTTTCCAGAAAGGGACTGCCTTTTAAAGGGCTTTTGATATGGGACAATGCCCCTAACCACCCAAAACCCCATGAGTTCAACACTGAAGATATCCAAATACTCTAGACCAGACAGTCAGAGAAGGACCTGTAAGGCTTATTACGAATGGTACTTTGTGTAGAGCATCGTCGGCCGGCCACAGCGGCTCACGCCTGTAATCCCAGCACTTTGGGAGGCCAAGGCAGGCAGATCACGAGGTCCAGAGATCGAGACCATCCTGGCCAACATGGTAAAACCCTGTCTCTACTAAAAATACAAAAATTACTGGCCGGGCATGGTGGTTCATGCCTGTAATCCAAGCACCTTGGAGGCCAAGGCGGGCGGATCACCCAAGGTCGGGAGTTCAAGACCAGCCTGACCAACATGGTGAAACCCTGTCTTAAAAAAACAAAAACAAAAACAAAAACAAAAACAAAAATTAGCTGGGTGTGGTGCTGCATGCCTGTAATCCCGGCTACTCGGGATGCTGAGGCAGGAGAGCCGCTTAAACCTTCGAGGCAAAGATTTTAGTGAGCCAAGATCATGCCACTGCACTCCAATCTGGCGACAGAGTGAGACTCTGTCTCAAAAAAAAACAAAACACAAAAAAACCTCACAAAAAATTGTCAACATTATGAAAGAGAACTCCAACAGAGAACATGATGAAAATCTGGAAGAATTATACTGCTGAAGATGCCACAGTTGTTACAGAAAAAGCCTTACAAAAGCCATCAAGCCCAAAATGATAGATTTCTGTAGAAGGAAACTGTCCAGATGTTAACATGACTGTAGGATTTATGACAGAGCCAATCAAGGAAATCATGAAAGAGACTGTGGCTGTGGCTAAAAAAAATTGGCATGGTGGTGATGAAGGGTTTCAATGTAAGGATCTTGGAGAACTTCAAGAGCTAACAGACATTATACCAGAGGAATTAACAGAAGATAACTTGATAGAGATGACTGCTTCCAAACTAGTGCCAGACGATGAAGAAGATGATGTGGAAGAAGCAGTGCCAGAAAACAAACTGACATTAGACAATCTGGTAGAAGACTTCTGATTATTCAAGACTGCTTTTGACTTCTTTTACAATATGGACCCTTCTGCGATAAGGGCATTGAAACTGAAGCATCAATGTGTGAAATGGAATGAAAGAGACAGAAAAAAGAAAGAAACTGAAGCAGTGGAAGAGGGATTGGTATTATACAGAAACATTTTCAGAGAAATGAAAAGCGCAAGTCAGACAAATTACAACGTATTTCCATTGACTTACAGCGACTGTGCCTCCTACCCATCCTGCCTCCCCTTCCACCTCTCTCCACTACTCTTCTGCCTCTGCCACCCAAGACAGAAAGATCAGTCCCTCTTCTTCCTCCACCACCTATGCAACATGAAGATGATGATGATCTTACGATGATCTACTTCCACTTAAGGCATAGTGAATGTGTTACCTCTTATGATTTTCTTAGTAACATTTTTTTTTCCTCTAGCTTACTTTATTGTAAAGAAATACAGTATATAACACATGATGTACAAAAAAAATGTGATAATCAACTAATGTGTTATTGGTAAAGGTTCAGGTCAATAGTCAGCTATTAGAAGTTAAATTTTTGTGGAGTCAAAAATCATACATGGGCCAGGCATGGTGGCTCACGCCTGTAATCCAAGCACTTTGGAGGCCAAGGAGGGCGGATCACCTGAGGTCGGGAGTTCAAGACCAGCCTGACCAACGTGGTGAAACACTGTCTTTATTTAAAAAAAAAAAAAAAAATTATACATGGATTTTCAACTCCTTGGGGGCTGATTCCCTAACCCTCAAGTTGTTCAAGGGTCAACTGTACACCTAAGAAAACTAGTCATCACTACTATAACCAGATACAGTTGAATTCAAAATATACTTTGTGGTTACTAAAATTTGGACAAATGAGTTCTCACGTATATCTAACATGTACATATTTCAACCAGAGAATTAGAAGCTGCAAAAAGAAAGAAAAAAAACTTAACATGTCTATACTATATAATGGTAATTTCTTTCTTTTTTTTTGAGAAGGAGTCTCGCTCTGTTGCCCAGGGTGGAGTGCAGTGGCGTGATCTGGACTCACTGCAGTGACCTGAGACAGAAACACTGCACTCTAGACTACGCAACAGAACAAGACTCTATCTCAAAAACAAATAAATAAAAATAAAAAATAGAGGCCGGGCGCAGTGGCTCACGCCTGTAATCCTAATACTTTGGGAGGCCGAGATGGGTGGATTACCTGAGGTCAGGAGTTCAAGACCAGCCTGGCCATCATGGTGAAACCCCATCTTTATAAAAAAATAAATAAAAATAAAAAATAAATTAGTATTAAAAATGAATGAACTCTGTTGGGCATGGTGGTGCATGCCCAGGTACTGGGAAGGCTGAGAACAGGATGACTGCTTGAGCCCAGGAGTTTGAGACAGGCCTAGGTAACACAGCAAGACCTCGTCTATTAAAAAAAAATGGTCTCTGAGCACAGACATCAGTGCAGAAGTAGTGAATGCAATCTAGAGTTGCATAAATAGCAGCTAAGGATATAACTGAGGAAACTGATGGTTCCACTATTATCTGGGCCACTTGAAACAGACTACTCTGGAAATGTTCATTCAAAAATCATCATAATGACATTTAAAAAACCTCTCTGATAAGCAGTTATTTAGAAATGTAACGGACACCCACCAAGGTAGCAATTACAGATGTCTAAGCACAAGCTGCTCACTAATGATTAGGGGCGGTACAGATGAGACTCATGCAGTAAATAACTGTTGGACTAGAGGACTTCTCAAGAGGGCAGGAAGCTAGGCCAAGGTCATTTCCACCTGTTACTGTACCCTTTCCTAAACCTTTTCAGGTAATAATGACTATGTTATGCAGCTACAAAAAGGAAACACAGGGGAAGAAAAATCTTATTTTTATTGGCCTACTCACCTAGCAATGCGATTATTGTCTGTCTTCCGGACTCTGCGGATGGCTGTGATATTGGCCCGCATGAGGTAGTGCTGAGCTAAATCTACAAATCCAAGAGTAGAGGTGTCAAGCTGGGTTCTAAACTGGTTTTATAATCAAAGTACTCTAACCATCACACTATTATGCCCCCGTCGACATGAGGGGGAAAAACAATAATTACCCACCCTCATCTACCTCAAAGGTAGGCTGGAAAAATTATCGAAGTCCCACCTGAGATGCCTTTTTCGGTGATGACCACATCAGGTTTCAGCTGGATAATGTCTTCACAGAGCTGCTGGATGTACTCTTCTTCCATTTGGAGAATTCGTGTGAAGTCCTCCTCTCGTGTAATCTCAATGTCAGTCTGTGTAGTAAAGAAAAGACACTCTGATTTTAAAATCCCTAGACTGGTGAAGCTCTTAGGGTCATACTACACTCCCTCTCACCTACCTCTCCCACATATCTCAGAGTTAGAATTATGTTAAAGCCGTGATCTCAACACCTCTGGAAGCCCTCGTAACACCTTTGTAAGCTCTTGTTAGCAACTAGTTTAACCCCTTCCTTACAGAAACAACCAGAACCGACAGTCACACAGCATTTGGTGGTGAGCTTGGCCTTTCTAACGTCTCTGACCACTCAGTCCAATCATACATGTGTCCTAGCAGTGTGCATGAAAATTCTGGGTCTTAATTCTTCCCACTAATTGATTATTGTTCTTTCCAAAGGTGATGGACCCTTGTGAGCCTCCTGCCCCCCAGAAATTCTTTTTTTTTTTTTTGAGATGTAGTCTCGCTCTGTTGCCCAGGCTGGAGTACAGTTAAGACGATCTCAGCTCACTGCAACCTCTGCCTCTTGGGCTCAAGCGAATCTCCTGCCTCAGTCGCCCGAACAGCTGGAATCACAGGTGTGTGCCACCACGCTCAACTAATTTTTGTATTTTCAGTAGAGATGGGGTTTAATGATGTTGGCCAGGATGGTCTCGATCTCTTGACCTCATTATCTGCCCGACCTTGGCCTCCCAGAGAGTGGGATTACAGGCGTAAGCCACCATGCCCGGCCTTTTTGTTTGTTTGAGACAGGGTCTCACTGTTGTTCAGGTTGGAGTTCAGTGGCGTGATCACAGCTCCCTGAACCCTTGACCTCCTGGGCTCAAACAATCCTCTCGCCTGAGCTTCCCTAGTAGCAGAAACTACAGGGACATGCCACCATGCCCAACTAATTT
The DNA here is from genome assembly GCA_036589455.1 of Ateles fusciceps. Lineage (NCBI taxonomy): Eukaryota > Metazoa > Chordata > Mammalia > Primates > Atelidae > Ateles > Ateles fusciceps. The sequence goes on from JAZHEH010003362.1 coordinate 311,603, forward strand.
TTTTTTTTTTATAGAGACAGGGTATTCGCCATGTTACCCAGGCCGATCTTGAACTCCTGGGCTCATGCCATTCACCTGCCTTAGCCTCCCAAAGTGCTAGGATTACAGGTGTGAGCCACTGCACCCAACTGAAATTCTCCTTTAGTACTTCAAAGCTGAATTAACTCCTACCTTATGTTCCCTGGTGCATTAGGAAAAGTAGCATGATAGTATAAACAAGCCAAACATGACCAGGTTCAAATCTCGACTTTGGCCAATACTAGCTGTAATCCTCAAGCAATTAACCTAACTTGTCTGAGCTTCAGATCCCTCATCTGTAAAATGGAATCAACACCAACTATTCTAAAGGATTGTTCTAAGAGTCAGTGTACGCTATGCACCTAGAAGGCATGCAATAAACACACCTTTTATTTCTGTTGTTCATATTTGCAGTCAGATTCTTGCATCTACTTAAGGAACAAGGCCAAGAACCTTACCTGGCTTTCTCCTTTCTTGTATTCCAGAGAAGAATCCAGCAGCACAATGCGAGGGTTCTTGATACAGCGCCGCATGCGTGGATGGGTCACATCCTTGTTAATCATGACTCCACGCAAGACACAGGAGTCTTCGATGATGCCCCCAGGTATCTGAACAAAAGACAATCACACTTTAATCCATTTTTAATCCAATTTTATTTATTTATTTATTTATTTATTTATAAATAATTTTTTATTTCTATTTTTTTTAAGATAGGGTTTCACCATGATGGCCAGGGTGGTCTTGAACTCCTGATCTCAGGTAATCCACCCACCTCGGCCTCCCAAAGTGCTAGGATTACAGGCATGAGCCACTGCGCCCGGGCTTAATCCAAATTTTTAAATCCAAATTTAAGATAATTTCTTAATTTCCTTCCCAGATGTTCATCTTTCCCAAATAGCCACTGTTTCAAGTTTCTAAAGTACCTTTCTTTGATGAAGCTCAAAAACATGGTTGGAATCACATTTTCCTCCCACCAGGAAATACACAAATTTTAGACCATGACACTCAACTTGCATGTCGGCTGAGATCCACAGAAATACAGTGGCTCACACCTAAAATTCCAGCTACTCAAGAGGCTCAGGCGGGGGCCCTTGAGGCCAGGAGTTCGAGACCAGCCTGGATAACACAGTGCGACCCAAGTGCTATTTAAATAAACAAATAAGGGCTTAGGTCTCTCTAATTTCTTTAAAAATATTGCCACAGAATTTTAGGCTTGGGGCTCCATCTACTGGCCACAAGCTATATGACTAAATCTTTTTTTTTGTTTTGAGATGAGTCTTGCTCTGTCACCCAGGCTGGAATGCAGTGGCTCACTGCAACCTCCCTGCAACCTCAGCCTCCGGGGTTCAGGTGATTCTCCTGCCTCAGCCTCCCCAGTAGCTGGGATTACAGGCTTGTGCCACCATGGCCAGCTAATTTTTGTATTTTTAGTAGAGACAGGGTTTCACCAATTTTGTCAGGCTGGTCTTGAACTCCTGACCTTGTGATCTGCCTCGGTCTCCCAAAGTGTTGGGATTACAGGCGTGAGCCACTGCCCCCAGCCTAAGCTTTTTGATCTTAACGAAATTTAGTAGAGAGGATAGAAAGCTTTCAGGGGCTTACTATTATAATAGCACTGTATAGGCTGGGCGTGGTAGCTCACGCCTGTAATCCAAGCACTTTGGAGGCCAAGGCGGGCGGATCACCTGAGGTCGAGAGTTCAAGACCAGCCTGACCAACATGGTGAAACCCCGTCTTTAAAATAATAATAATAATAATAATAATAGCACTGTGTAATAGAGCCCTTGTTAAGCTTATATCCTGACCAAATGACTGACGTATGCAAATACACAAACATGGAGACACCAATAACCCTTTCCCTTGTCCTTATTAACCTTGCGTAGAGACAGCAGTGAAAGTAACAACAAAATTATTTCAGGAAATTCCTACTTGGTAGCCTCTTTAGGTTTCTGTTTTCCAGGCAGCAAGTACCAAGTCCTTCCCAGTTCTAACTAAAGATGTCTTGCTCTGGGAAAGCGTGGTGGCTCACGCCTGTAATCCCAGCACTTTGGGAGGTGGAGGCAGGTGGATCACCTGAGGTCAGGAGTTCGAGATCAGCCTGGCCAAAATGGTGAAACCCCATCTCTACTAAAAATACAAAAATTAGCTGGACGTGGTGGGTGGAAGCCTATAATCCCAACTACTTGGGAGGTTGAGGCAGGGGAATTGCTTCAACCTGGGAGGCCGAGGCTGCAGCGAGCTGAGACTGTGCCACTGTACTCTAACCTGGGCAATGGAGCAAGACTCCATCTCAAAAAAAAAAAAAAAAAAAAAAGATAACTTGCTCTGATTTCATTCAAGTAGGGTGTGACGGCTCATGCCTGTAATCCCAGCACTTTAGGAGCCTGAGGTGGGAGGATCGCTTGAGGCCAGAAGTGAGTTCAAGACCAGCCTGGCAACATAGTGAGACCTTCATCTCTACAGAAAGAAAAAAAAAATTAGCCGGGCATAGTGGCATGTGCCTGCAGTCCTAGCAAATCAGAGGATTTGTTTGAGGCCAGGAGTTTCAGGCTGTAGTGAGCTATGACTGTGCCATTGAACTCCAGGTCAACAGGGTGAGACTGTCTCAAAAAAAAAAACACTAAAAACAATTTCCTCACAAGTGAGATGACTCGTGCTAAGAAATAATTTGACGCAATGTACACAATGCAAAAGTTTACCTTTTCCACCTTTGCGTATTTTTTTATGTCAATCTCTTTCCGACCATTCTCCTCAAACTGTACCGTCTTGACAGCATCCAGGGCAATGTTGCAAGCCAAAGATGACCACCGACTGATGGCTTTGGTAGTAATGGAGCTATTGATGATGTTCAGCATCATATCGCTGTTATTGATGTCAACTGGGATACTAGAGAAAAGAAAACCAGATGGTAAGTGAAGAAGGCATGTTAGGTATGTAGAGATGTGCCTCATCTGTACCTCAGTGACTATAATAATGGGCCAAGAGCCGAACAAGGGGATCTGTTCCTTTGGAGGAAACTAAAAGGACATCAGAAGGAAACTAAAAGGACAATCTGCCTTTCAGCAAGATTACAATTCATCCATAGAAGATGCCTTAATTCCCTGAGCAACCCTTTACACTTAGACACAAAGATTTATGTAAAATAATTTGTTCCTTATCTTCTGCTGCAACCAGGTAAACTCTCCAATTTTTACAACTCAGGTCAAGACATTTTTTTTCTATGAAACCTTATCCCGCCAGGCGGGGTGGCTCACGCCTATAAACCCAGCACTTCGGGAAGCCAAGGCAGGTGGATCACGAGGTCAAGAGATTGAGACCATCCTGGTTAACATGGTGAAACCCCGTCTCTACTAAAAATACAAAAATTAGCTGGGCATGGTGGCGCACGCCTGTAGTCCCAGCTACTCGCGTGGCTGAGGCAGGAGAATTGCTTGAACTGCAGTGAGCCAAGATCGCGCCATTGCACTCCAGCCTGGGTGACAAGAGTGAACTCCGTCTAAAAAAAAAAAAAAAAAAACCTTATCCCATAACTAGCCAACTTCATCAAATCATTCATTTTGAACAGCAAATTTTATTTTTAACTCATGGTGCGCCAAAGTGGTCAGACAGCCAACTGGTCATCTTTGTGTTTTTATGTTACTGTAAACACATTCTGTGTGTCTACCTTTTTTACATTCCTTTCAGTCTCTCCTCACAAGATATTTTCACATAATACTAAAATCCCTCCTTTGGCCATGCATGGTGGCTCAAGCCTGTAATCCCAGCACTTTGGGAGGCCAAGGTGGGCAGATCACTTGAGGTCAGGAGTTCGAGATTGGTCTGGCCAATATGGTGAAATCCCGTCTCTACTAAAAATACAAAAATTAGCCAGGAGTGGTGGCATGCGCCTGTAGTCCCAGTTACTTGGGACGCAGAGGTTGCAGTGACCCGAGATTGTGCCACTGCACTACAGCCTGGGCAACAGAGTGACAATCTGTCTCGAAAAAAAAAAACCCACAAAATAAACAAAATCCCACAAAATAAACAAAATCCCTATTTTAACTGTGTAAAATACATAATATAAAAAATAAATAAATTTTTTGGGAGGCCGAGGCAGGTGGATCACTTGAGGTCAGGAGTTCGAGTCTAGCCTGACCAATATGGTGAAACCCCATCTCTACTAAAAAATACAAAAATAAACTGGGTGTGGTGGCGTGCGTCTACAGTCCCAGCTACTCAGAAGGCTGAGACAGGAGAATTGCCTGAACCCAGGAGACAGAGGTTGCAGTGAGCCAAGATCACCCCACACACAGCACTCCAGCCTGACCGAGACTCCATCTCGAAAAACAAACAAACAAACAAAAAGGGTAAAGTGTTCTAGGTAGGCAGTTATTACTTGATTTAAAAAAACATCTTTCTGGGCTGGGCTTGGTGGCTCATGCCTGTAATCCCAGCACTTTGGGAGGCTGAGGTGGGCGGATCACCTGAAGTCGGGAGTTCGAGACCAGCCTGACCAACATGGAGAAGGCCCATCTCCACCAAAAATACAAAATTAGCCAGGCGTGGTGGCACAAGCCTGTAATCCCAGCTACTTGGGAGGCTGAGGCAGGAGAATCGCTTGAACTTGGGAGGTGAGGCACTCCAGCTTGGGCAACAAGAGTGAAACTGTCTCACACACACAAAAAAACCTTTAAGGGTACAGCTCCACATAATAAAACCCAAGGGTACCTCTACACTCTCATAGAGCTTACTGCATAAAAATAATTAAATCAAACACCTCATTCCTTAAGTGTGCCAAAGACAATGGTGTACAACTTGTTCAAGAACAGGAAGTATAATATAAATCTCACCAAATTACTAAATACTTATGCATCTAATGACCCAACCATATGAGTAGAACATTTAAATGAAAGAAAAAGAAAAAACTATTTCCAGTTGGGCATGGAAGAAAGAATACATTATAGGTTTTATTTTTTGAGATGGAGTTTTGCTCTGTTTGCCCAGGCTGGAGTGCAGTGGTGTGATCTCGGCTCACTGCAACCTCTGCCTCCTGGGTACAAGCGATTCTCCTGCTTCAGCCTCCCGAATAGCCGGGATTACAGGTATGCACCACCATGCTCAGCTAACTTTTTGTATTTTTAGTAGAGATGGGGTTTCACCATGTTGGCCAAGATGGTCTTGATGTCCTGACCTCATGATCCACCCGCCTCAGCCTCCCAAAGTGTTGGGATTACAGGTGTGAGCCACTGTGCCTGGCCCTAATTTTTGTATTGTTAGTAGAGACGAGGTTTTACCATGTTGGTCAGGGTGGTCTCAAACTCCTGACCTCAGGGGATCTGCCTGCCTAGGCCTCCAAAGGTACTGGGATTATAGGCATGAGCCACCGTGCCAGATCCTCTCATACTTGATACTACCTATTTCTTGCCCCCGAGATACCTGATTTTCCTTAGGGTGCTGATCATATCATCCAATGCCTTGCGGTAAGCACTGATTACCACTGTTGGGTGCATCTGCTGCTCCAGGAAGTGCTCAGCTACAGACAGCATTTCCCCCGCTGAAAAAGATACAAGCACCATAATAATGTTTTAAAGTATCTGAATATCAAGGCAACCAACTTCATTATTCTTCCAAAAAATACTCTCCTAAATCAGACTCTCCCAAAAGATGTGACATTTGGCCATTCATACTAATCCAAGCCAATTCATACAAAAAACATCTTTACTGTACATATTTTAAATGATCAGGCTGGGTATTGTGGCTCATCCCTGTAATCCCAGAAATTCAAAATCAGCATAGGCAACATAGTGAGACTGTCTTTACAAAAAAATTTAAAAATTAGCTTGGTGTGGTGGTACGAGCCTGCAGTCTCAGCTACTCAGGAGGCTGAGGTAAGAAGATTACTTGAGCCTGGGAGGTTGAGGGTGCAATAAGCCATGACTGCACCATTGCATTCCAATTTTGGTGACAGAGTGAGACCCGGTCTCAATAAACAAAATGATGAAAGACTCATTCCAGGGCTTACTTATTCTCTTGATCTTTTTTTTTTTGAGCAGGAGCCTGGCTCTGTCACCCAGGCTGGAGTGCAGTGGCGCAATCTTGGCTCACTGCAACCTCTGCCTCCCAGACTCCCAGGTTCAAGCGATTCTCCTGCCTCAGCCTCCCAAGTAGCTGGGATTACAGGTGTGTACCACCATGCCCAGCTGATTTTTGTATTTTTAGTAAAGACGGATTTCACCATGTTGGTTGGCCAGGCTGGTCTCGAACTCCTGACCTCAGGTGATTTATCCACCTTGGCCTCCCAAAGTGCTGGGATTACAGGTATGAGCCACTGCACTTGGCCTTCCCTTGATCTTTTTAATAAAAAAGAAAAATTTTCCCTAAAGGCTCTAAAATAAAGAAAAATACACAAAAGGAGGCCGGGTTTGGTGGCTCACGCCTGTAATCCCAGCACTTTGGGAGGCCAAGGTGGGCAGATCACAAGGTTAGGAGATTGCGACCATCCTGGCCAACATGGTGAAACCCCATCTCTTTAAAAAAAAAAAAAGAAAAAAGAAAAATACACAAAAGGAAAACTGGCTTGTTTATTAGTACCTTAATACCTAACAGTCAAACTGCTGAAACTAAAAACACACAAAACCTTACATCTGAAAGAATATTCAGGGCTGGATGCGGTGGCTCATGCCTGTAATCCCAGCATTTTGGGAGGCCATGGTAGGTGGATCACCTGAGCTCAGGAGTTCGAGACCAGCCTGGACAACATGGTGAAACCCTGAAATTAGCCAGGTGTGGTGGCACATGCCTGTAATCCCAGCCACTAGGAAGGCTGAGGCAGGATCACTTGAACCTGAGAGGTGGAGGTTGCAGTGAGCTGAGATTGCGCCACTGCACTACATCCTGGGCAACAGAATGAGACTGTCCAAAAAAAAAAAAAAAAAAAAGCATCCCTTAATTTAAAATAGCCCCTCTTGGGCCAGACACTGTGGCTCACGCCTGTAATCTCAACACTTTGGGAGGCAGGCAAATTACCTCAGGTCGGGAGTGTAAGGTATATTGTCGAGTCAAAATGAGGAAACTGAGGCCAGTATAAGAAAATGAAAATCCGATTTATTCGGCTCCCAGGCGAGATTCTATGGTCCAGGTAAGGGCCAGAGAAGTCGCACTTAACTTTTTAGGGCAAGGGGTTTTATAAGGAATGAAGGTATTTGATTGGATGTAGGGGAGACAAAGCATAAGGCACTTGACTGGATATTGGGATACAGGCAGGGGAGTGAAGGCATTTGATAGGGTACAGGGGAGACAAAGCATAAGGCACTTGACTAGATATTGGAACACACAAAGTGTACTGGGCCAGTTACTACTGGTAGGTAGGCGGGATTTTTGGTGAGTGGGCTGTCTTGGGGAAGAATGACCTAAACGGGACAAAGAGCTATTGGGCAGGGTTTGGCGGGGCTCTTTTGAATTTTTTTGGGCGGGGTTTTCAGCGCGGGGGGCGGGGGGGGGGCGGGGGCGGCCGTTAGGTGTCGGGTACAGAGTTTGCTTCAGGGGTGGGTGTTAGAGAGGCTACGCAGCAGAGCTAGATGCCGGTCGCTGAGTGGTGACGTAATTCCCTGGCGCCAGGAGGGATGGGCGTGTCCAAGTTCCCAGCGAGGCAACCGGCCTTACAGGGAGTTCGAGACCATGCTGACCAACATGGAAAAACCCTGTCTCTACTAAAAATTACAAAATTAGCCGGGCGTGTTGGTGTATGCCTGTAATCCCAGCTATTAGGAAGGCTGAGGGAGGAGAATCGTTTCAACCCAGGAGGCAGAGGTTGCGGTGAGCCAACATTGTGCCATTGGACTCCAGCCTGGGCAACAAGAGCAAGACTCCATCTCAAAAAAATAAAATAAGGCCTGGCGTGGTGGCTCATGCCTGTAATCCAAGCACTTTGGAGGCCAAGGTGGGCGGATCGCCTGAGGTCAGGAGTTCAAGACCAGCCTGACCAACACGGTGAAACCCTGTCTTTAAAAAAATAAATAAATAAATAAATAAAAATAAAAATAAACAAAAAAAAATTTAAAAAACAGAGACATGGTCTTGCTCTGTTGCCCAGGCTGGAGTGCAGTGGTATGAACACAGCTCATTGCAGCCTCAACCTCCTGCCTTACTGACGCCAGCCTCCCCCAACAGCTGCGACTACAGGTGTGTGCCACCATACCCAGCTGATTTTTAAATTTTTTTATAGCAGAGTGGTCACTCCATGTCACCCAGGCTGGTGTTGAACTCGGGCCCAATGGATCCTCCCGCCTTGGCCTCCCAAAGTGCTGGGATTACAGGCATGAGCCACCACACCTGGTTGCAATCAGATTTTTTTAAAACCAGTGTTTCTAGTATAAAAATTTTACTATTATCTTGACATTTACATAACAAAGGCAATAGTTCAAGATTTGAAAAATAATTATTTATGATCCTATAGGAAGTAGAAAGATTAGTCTTTAAACTTACATAGCCCAGGGTCACTATCCTCGAGATTTCATTTATTATTTGTGAATTCACCCACTTGCTAAACTTTATTTGTAACCCCAAATTCAATATTCATAACACTTTCATAGTCATTCACGGACATCCACAGAATGGCAAAAAAATCGAGTCACCCAATGACATTCCTAAGTGAGGTCAAACGAGGTCTTGCTTTAGCTCTTACACTGTAAAAGTATCCTTTATGCAGTAAATTTAAGGTTATGTTTTTCACATTTATCTTGATAATTTCAGTATTTAAAATGGCTCACAAGTGTAATGCTTAAGTGCTATCTAATGTTCCTATGTGCAGGAAGGCTGTGATGTGCCTTATAGAAAAAATACATGTTAAGTGAGCTTTGTATAGGCATGAGTTCTATTGCTATTGGCTATGAGTTCAATGCTAATAAATCAACTACGTAGGCTGGGTGTGGTGGCTCACGCCTATAATCCAAGCCCTTTGGAGGCCAAGGAGGGCAGATCACCTGAGGTCAGGAGTTCAAGACCAGCCTGACCAACATGGTGAAACCCCGTGTTTAAAAAAAAAAACAAAAACAAAAACAAGTACGTATATATGTGTAAAAATATATGTGTGTGTATATATATATATGTACGTGTGTGTACGTGTGCGTGTACATATATTTTGAGACGGAGTCTCGCTCTCTCGCCAGGCTGGAGTGCAGTGGTGCAATCTCCGCTCAGTGCAACTAGTTCAAGCGATTCTCCTGCTACAGCCTCCCGAGTAGCTGGGATCACAGGCATGCGCCACCATGCCCAGCTAATTTTTGTATGTTTAGTAGAGACAGGGTTTCATCATGTTGGCCGGGATGGTCTGGATCTCCTGACCTCGTGATCTGCCCACCTCAGCCTCTCAAAGTGCTGGGATTATAGGCGTGAGCCACTGTGCCCGGCCTATCAACTATATACATTAAACGGGTGTCTTGAAGACAGAAAACACATACAATAAGGTATGTATTTATCAGTTGATGAAAGTGTGACCAGAGGTTTATAGGTACCTAACCCTGCATTTCCTGTAGAAGCAATGATTTATTTGCCAATTCAGTGTTTGTAGTGATTTTATAGAGTATTATAACTTACAGTGAATAAAGAGAATTCATTATTACTTTGTCAGCCAGATTTGCGTAGTTAATTCTATTCATATAAATGTTTTATACCCAATTGGAGAGAATACAGAGAAAATTACCAATCAGCTAGTTAAACATTTGTAATTAGAGAATTAGTAACAGAATTTCCTTCTTAAAATATGACACAGATGCTATTTTGAATTTTTCCTTATCAACCTCCCATTCTGCTCTTACCAAGAATAATTACTGATGTGGTCCCATCTCCAACCTCTTCATCCTGGGTCCGGCTAATTTCAATCATGGACTTGGCCGCTGGATGCTGGACCTGAATCTAAAAAAGTAGATCACTACTGAATCCACACTATTCAGAAGACCTCTTAACTTATGCAGTGTGGCCTTAACTCTCGGGCTTCTTGCTTCTATATATACTTATTTTCCCTTTAATGTTTTACCATACCTTGAAAGATTAAAAATGGCACCCCCAAATAAATTAAGTAAACCACTTTCCAAATCTTTTTTAGGAAAAAATTTATCACATGTACTCAACTATTAAAGCTTCCAAAGGACAGAACAATAATTTTTAGCTTATTTACTGGAAGCACCATTGTAGTTGAACTGTGCTCTTCATAAGATATGTTGAAGTCGGCTGGGCATGGTGGCTCACACCTGTAATCCCAGCACTTTGGGAGGCCGAGGTGAGCAGATCACCTGAGGTCAGGAGTTTGAGACCAGCCTGGCCAACCTGGTGAAACCGGGTCTCTACTAAAAGTACAAAAATTAGCTAGGTGTGGTGGCAGGCGCCTATAACCCCAGCTACTCAGGAGGCTGAGGCAGGAGAATCGCTTGAACCCAGGAGGCAGAGGTTGCAGTGAGCTGAGATCATACCACTTGCACTCCAGCCTGGGCGACAAAAGTGAGACTCCGTCTTAAAAAAAAAAAGATATGTTGAAGTCATAACTCCCAGAACCTGTGAACTTTATTTTGAAATAGGGTGTCTGCAGATGCAACCAAGTCACATAAGGTCATTCTGAATTAGGGTGGGCTCCAAGTCCAATCACCCGTGTCCTTGTATAAGAGACACCCAAGGGGAATAACATGAGGACTGAGGCAGAGACCAAGTTCATGCCAAGGAAAGCCAGCAACCATGAGAAGCTAAAAGAAAAGGATTCTTCCCTAGAGACTTCAGAAGGAGCATGGCCCTGCTGACATCTTTATTTCAGACTTCTAGCTTCATTCTGTAAGATAATAAATTTCTGTTGTTGAAGCCAACCAGCTTCTGGCAATCTGTTATAGCAGCCCTAAAAAACTAATCAGAGCCTATATCTTAATAGGTCCTTTATGTTTATAAAACTGTCAGAAAGCATAAAAAACAAAACCAAAAACAAAACACACCTCTCGAAGAATGGCATTGCCATCGTTGGTCATCACGATGCCTCCCATCGGGTCTAAAAGCATCTAAGATAAAAGCAAAAGTTCTATTTAAAGTGTCCTAGATAACAGGAAGAAAAAATCTGTAGTCTAAGAGTTTTAGTGAGAGATAAGCCTACCTTCATCATGGACTTGGGTCCCAAACATGTTCGGATGATATCTGCAATAGTCTAATGGAAAGACAACATAAAATAGGCAAACACAAATCAGAGGATAGTGTGAGAATGTTGGAGCGATAGGAGAAAGGGGCATGAACAACCCATAGAGCCAGTGTTTTACTATATTTTAATTTCATTTTATTTTTAGATATGGAGTCTCACTGTGCTGCTCAGGCTGGTCGCAAACTCCTGGGCCCAAGTGATCCACCCACCTCGGCCTCCCAAAGTGTTGGGATTACAGGTGTGAGCCACTGTGTCCAGCCAGGGCCAGTGTTTTAATGACGCCCCTAAAGTACGGCTGGCAATCACTTTATTTTTTTGAGACAAAGTCTCACTGTGTCATCCAGGAGTGCAGTGGTGAGATCTCAGCTCACTGCAACCTCCACCTCCTAGGCTTCAGCAATTCTCCTGACTCAGCCTTCCAAGTAGCTGGGACTATAGGCACCTGCTACCAGGCCTGGCTAATTTCTTTTAATATCTTTAGTAGAGACAGAGTTTTACCATGTTAACCAGGCTGATCTCGAACCCCTGACCTCAAATGGTCCACCTGCCTCGCCTCCCAAGGCTCAGGGATTACAGGCATGAGCCACAGTACCCCACCAGAGCCAGTGTTTTAGTGACACCCCTAAAGTATGGTTAGGAATCACTTCAGATGGCTGGGTGTGGTGGCTCACGCCTGTAATCCTAGCACTTTGGGAGGCCAAGGTGGGTGGATCACCTGAGGTCAGGAGTTTGAGACCAGCCTGGCCAACACGGTGAAACCCCATCTCTTAAAAAAAAAAAACAAAGTTTAAAAAAAAAAAAAAAAGCTAAGTTCGAGGTTAACTTGTGTAGCAATAAAAAAAAAAATAGGAAAAAAAAAGGAATCACTTCAGACATAGCATGCCACTAGCTTTAGCACTAGATCTAGCATGCGGCTAGCTCCTGCTTTTTTTTCCCCTTGGGAATAGGTTTCAGGTTGGATATAAAAATGAATTTTCACAAGCCGGGCGTGGTGGCAATTTGGGAGGCCGAGGCAGGCGGATCACGAGGTCAAGAGATTGAGACCATCCTGGCCAACATGGTGAAACCCCATCTCTACCAAAAATACAAAAGTTAGCTGAGCGTGCGTGGTATCGCGTGCCTGTAGTCCCAGCTACTCAGAAGGCTGAAGCAGGCGTAGTCCCAGCTACTCAGAAGGCTGAGGCAGGAGAATCGCTTGAACCTGGGGGACGGAGGCTGTGGTGAGCCGAGATCGTGCCACTGCACTCCAGGCTGGCAACAGAGCAAGACTCCGTCTCAAAAAAAAAAAAAAAAGAAAGAAATGAATTTTCACATAAGAAAAAGGGGGAAATGGCTCCCAGAGCTTCCGTTTCCTGGCAGTCCTAATTACCAGAAGTCCATGTCTTAGTATTTCTTTCTATGACAGTGGCCTCCATACCACCCTAAATCAGATAGAGGCTACTTCACTATTTCATTCAAAAGACATTTACCAAGTATCTGTCCAAGATCTACAATGGGTACTAGGAATACAAAAGGGAATTAATAAAATCTTTATTAGACAGTAACTCAGTTTAGTATGAGAGACAGACACAAATAGAATGCTATAAAACAATACACAGCAACAGAATTATGCATAAGTTAATGAGAAAATTATCAATCCTAAGTCAGAAGGGGAGGGCTTCCTTTCCCCTACCATCATCAGGAAAATGTTCTGAAAGAAGAGGTAACCTTTTCCTCTGCCTATTTGCATACTCTATATGAGTCTAGATGCACAGGACACACACAGGACACACGGTGATGAGCAAATACCAGGGAAGATAGCTGGAGGCAAACTACCATAAACACTTAATAGATTTGTGACTTACAATCAGGACAAGGGCAAAAAACAAAACAAAACAAAACAAGATTTGTGACCTTGGCAGCATTGATGTTTCCAGATTGAACTTTTCTTCCAGATTCACGCTTTGTGTTCTGGCCTAAAATAGATAAAAACACAAGAGTCAGCAGCCCAGGATTGCCCAATCATACACAAGTTATTTATTTCCCGGTCTTTGAAAAATAAGAATGCAGGTTTCATGGTGTATGCACAAAGCAAAGCTTATCAAACTCTACATTTTAAATACGTGCAGTTTAGGCCGGGCGTGGTGGCTCACGTCTGTAATCCAAGCACTTTGGAGGCCAAGGCTGGCGGATCACCTGGGGTCGGGAGTTCAAGACCAGCCTGACCAACATGGTGAAACCCCGTCTTGAAAAAAGAAAAAAAATAAAAAAAATAAATATGTGCAGTTTATTATATGTCAACCATATCTCAAAAAACTGTAAACATGTCCTTATGGCTGTTTACTTCTTTATTTCAACCCTTGGTATATTAAGAAATAACTTTGGAATCTTGGTTAATACTTTCCTTTTAACCAAATATTCATGTATTAGAAAAAGCGAAATAAAAACGGGAAAACAAAAAAAAAAACACAGAAAAAAAATAAAAAGAAAAAAACAAAGAAGAAAAATATTCATGTATTTACAGCAGGGATTCATAACCTGAGACCTATGAATGGGCATTAATGGGATAGTGAAATCGCTGAGACTCTGTGAGAAAATGAGAGATAACTGCATTTTTTTTCTGGAAAGAGGATCCACAGCTATCATCAGATTCTCAAAGGCTGGTGATCCTAAGAAATGACCAATCATTGCTTTATGTAAGCAGGGAAAGTGTTTGGGGATTCATTTTCTGCTTGGATAGGGGGATCATACACTAATAGGACCAACATAATTACTGATAGTGCCCCCCACAGAATACTGTTTAGAACACACTCAACAGTTTGTAAGATAAATTATATAGTCACTCCTTAATTGGATGTAATAAGAAGGCCTCAGTAATCCATTTACCATCACTAAGAGCTGACCACATATTTTAACTGGCAGCCTAATCCGTCACAGCCAACTAATGCCAGAGACAAATGCAGACCTGAAAGGAGCTTTGCAAATATACCACTCACCCCCAGCCCATCTCAGTGGAGACAAGCCAGTGGTTATAACCAAACCAACAGGATGTTTATTTCCTTCCCCCTCTCCAAATTACATTCCCTTACAAATTAAGTCTGTAAATCTTTCAATCTAGTCCCATCAAACCAAAACATCCACAATCCTTAGGATTTACATCTATCTCAGGCAGCTGTAACCAAAAACCTGCATGGACCTATCATCCATCAGAAAGAATGAGTTTTTTGTTTCCCCCCCCCCCACCCCGCCCCCCGAAAAGTTATTTCTCAGGTGGAGATAATGAATAAAAACTCTGAACGGCATTCAGTATACAGAAGATGGTAAGGGAGAGAAGATGGCTCATCAGGCATCCTAGCTGTTCCTGCAGATGAGATACAGAAGTTATACACATAACGGAAACATATCAAAAGAAGACAATGGAGGTGGTGCTCACTACAAAAAAAATAAGGGGCCGGGCGCGGTGGCCCACGCCTATAATCCCAGAACTTTGGGAGGCCGAGGTGGGCGGATCACCTAAGCTCAGGAGTTCGAGACCAGCCTGGCCAACATGGTGAAACTCCATCTCTACCAAAATACAAAAAATAGCTAGGCGTGGTGGCGTGCGCCTGTAATCCCGGCTACTCGGGAGGCTGAGGCAGGAGAATCGCTTGAACCCAGGAGGTACAGGTTGCAGGGAGCTGAGATCGCACCACTGCCCTCCAGCCTGGATGACAGAGTGAGACTCTGTCTCAAAAAATAAGAAGAAAAAAATGAGGAATCTTCCAAAGGCAAAAGATGACCAGTCGAGAAATTTGGGAAAACCCAACTGGTTAGTGGGAAAGATCACAACACCGGGGACCCGGAGAGAACGATTACATCTAAGATCAGTGAAGCACGTACAGTTACTTCAGGAGCAGGGGTTGCTGTTCAAGCGACTGTTACTGAAAAGAAATGTAACCTACAGTGACCAAGGATATTACTTATTTACCAGACCCTCTTAAGCAGTTTACCTACTTACCTCATTTAATTCTCACAATTCTACTAGGAAATACTATTAACTCCGTAATACAGATGGAAACATTTAAATTACCGCTACTAAGAGATGGGCCGAGGATATAAAGCTAGACCTAACTGAAAAACAAACAAACCAACCAAACATATTATTCTTGCAGCTGTATAGCGACAATCAGGCTAGAAAGCGTGCAGGGGCGGGGGAAGCGTGGAGGATGAGGTACGGAACGCGTGGGAAAGAGCTTCCCAAGACGAGCACACGTCAAGAAAAGAGGCTCGGGAGGGGGGAAGGTCAGTTTGAGTTTGTGAAAAGAAGCAAATAGGTTAAGGGAAGAGAGGAAAGCGGTAGACCAGGCTTCCAAAATGAAGATGATAACTGGAAGGCTCAGTGGCCGGGTCAGGGTGGGAGGGAGCTGAGGCGACCCTGATAAGTATGGACACAGGAGAGCGAAAAGGGGTCCCTTCCCTGGCATCCCCAAACTCACTGAGCACGAGCACGGGACGATGGCCCATCATGGCGGCGCAATGCAGAGCCGGGTACCCAGAACTGGGGGAAACCGGCAGAACCTTCTGGAGAGAGAGAACCAGACAGAAGCCCAGAAAACGCTGCCTCCTCAGGGCTTACACCTTAACCCGCTACTCTCAAGGTAGCCGCCAATCACTGCACCCATCTCATTGACAGGCACAAAAACAGACCAATTGACAGCCTTAGTTCCGCCCCCCCACGTAAGAACGCCCAGACAAGTTAGACAGAGAGAGCACGATGGAGGCACTAGGCGGGCACAGGCGCTTGCGCAATAGGGTGGCCGCTCCCCGCCGCGTGCGGTGCGAACGGCAGCGCAGGCGCCAAGGCTCTGGCAGTTGGCCGGCACACCACTGCGCATGCGTGTCAACTCTAAGGGCGGGTGCTGGGTTTGCGGCTTTCGGTTGACCCCGCAGGTGAGGTCATTAAACTGTTTGTTGCGACTCGGCTCATATCCTACTGTGAAGGCTAAGAAAGGCTTGACAGTTTCCACTCTTGTTCCAGCCTTAGCAACAAGTGGACTAGAGAGGCGGGACTTCAGCCAGCAGATGGGGAAAGACATGGCCGGCTTGGCGCAGGGTGAAGTGGGAGTTGCAGTCTTACCGGGCCGGGCTGGGCATCCTTTTTCCGGCACACTGGGAGTTTTGGTTTATGGCCTCTGGACTAATGGCTGTATGCAGACTTTATCCTTCTTAGGAAATGCTTTCATCTGAGGCTGTGACCAATACCGGAGGGTGATGGCTAGCGTTTCCTTAAGTTCTACCTAATGTTTTCTTGGCCGGGCGCGGTGGCTCACGCCTGTAATCCCAGCTCTTTGGGAGGCCGAGGTGGGTGGATCACCTGAGGTCAGGAGTTCAAGACCAGCCTGGCCATCAGGGTGAAACCCCATCTTTTTTTTTTTTTTTTTTAAAGACGGGGTTTCACCATGTTGGTCAGGCTGGTCTTGAACTCCCGACGTCAGGTGATCCACCCGCCTTGGCCTCCAAAGTGCTTGGATTACAGGCGTGAGCCACCACGCCCGGCCGAACCCCATCTTATAAAAACATAAAATAAAATAAAATATTTTCTCAAGTATTCCTGCCGGGCGTTGTGGCTCACGCCGGTAATCCTAGTATTTGTGAGGCCGAGGCGGGTGGATCACCTGAGGTCGGGAGTTCGAGACCAGCCTGGCCAACATGGTGAAACCCATCTCTACTAAAAATACAAAAATTAGGCCGGGCGCAGTGGCACACGCCTGTAATCCCAGCACTTTGGGAGGCCAAGGCGGGTGGATCAACTGAGGTCAGTTCGAGACCAGCCTGGCCAACTTGGTGAAACCCGTTTCTACTATAAATACAAAAATTAGCCGGGCGTGGTGGTGTGCGGTGCCTGTAATCCCAGCTACTCAGGAGGCTGAGGCAGGAGAATCGCTTGAACCCGGGAGGCGGAGGTTGCAATGAGCCGAGATCACGCCACTGCACTTCCAGCCTGGGCGACAAGAGCAAGATTCCGTCTCAAAAAAAAAAAATAAAAATAAGTATTCCCTGTGGTGCTTTGAGATCTTCTTTCCCCACATCCATCCCTCTCCCACTCTCCTCACTCAGTCTTGGTTAGCGATGATGGGGGAGCCAGAGTTTTAAAATTACCATTCGGGATAGGAGCAGAACTCATCATACCGCGGAAATTAAACTTGGTGAGAACACGGAAAGTAGTTGCCCATTCGTCAGAGACGTTTAAGGTTTGGGTTTGGTTAAATTACTATTTTGTCCAGAAAAAAAAGGAAGCACTAGTATAGAAATAACTGTTTTCCAAACTCGTGAAGGGGCCACGAGAGCACAAACAGTTCAAGAAACATGTTTGGCCATGAAATAGAGTTTCCTACTCTTTCCTCCCCCAAATTGGAACAGCCTGAGATCTGATGGAGATAATTTAGGAAATTATCAATAGTGGAAATACTAGCATGGATTGTTGATCATGTGATGCTATGATTCTTTCCCAGGCACCACACCTGTTGGTGTTCAGATGGAGCAGCACACTAGTCATCCTAACAGAAAAGGTGTGTGTTGGAGGCCCTGCTTCCCCCTCCCTTAAAAAGCCAGACCTCTTGGCCAGACAGGGCGGCTCATGCCTGTAATCCCAGTACTTTGGGAGGCCAAGTCGGGCAGATCATGAGGTCAGGAGTTCGAGACCAGCCTGGTCAACATGGTGAAATCCTGTCTCTACTAAAATGCAAAAAATTAGCCGGGCATGGTGGCACATGCCTGTACTCCCAGCTACTCAGAAGGCTGAAGTGGGAGAATTGCTTGAACCCAGGAGGCAGAGGTTGCAGGGATCTGAGATTGTACCACTGCACTCCAGCCTGGGTGACAGAGCGAGACTCCATCTCCAAAAAAAAAAAAAAAAAGCCAGACTTCCTTTGCTTTCTCCACTAAATGGGAGCATTGTTGTATTTATTTCCAGCACCTAGAACTGGATCTGTTAAATAGTAGATGCTCAGTAATTACTTGTTAAATGAATGTATTATTCTTCCTTTGTATCTCCTCTTAATACTTAGAACAAGGCTATGTACAGGATCTTAGAGGGGTGTTAACCAGAGTGAACAGATGGGACAGTCGAATTGGAGTGGGACAGTCCCATTGGTGGCTAGGGAAATGCCTGAGGCCTTCTGACTCCAGAACCTATTCACTTAATTATAGGTGGAATAGATTATCTGAAAGACCTACTATTCCATAGCTTGAACATAAATTAACTAGCTCGTTTCACAGAGTATATAGTGCAGTGGTAAAGAGCATGACTTTGGAGT
Organism: Ateles fusciceps; assembly: GCA_036589455.1. NCBI lineage: Eukaryota > Metazoa > Chordata > Mammalia > Primates > Atelidae > Ateles > Ateles fusciceps. Next base: position 330,044 of record JAZHEH010003362.1, read on the forward strand.
CTACAGGAACAGATTTAATACCAGCTGCTATTTGCCAGACTCTCTTAAGCAGTTTACCTACCTGGGATCACTGCAACCTCTGCTTCCCAGGTTCAAGTGATTCTCGTGCCTCAGCCACCCAACTAGCTGAGATTACAGGTGTACACCACCACGCCTGGCTAATTTTTGTATTTTTAGTAGAGTGGGGTTATGCCAGGTCTTGAACTCCTGGCCTCAAGTGATCTGCCCACCTTGGCCTCCCAAAGTGCTGGGATTACAGGTGTGAGCCACCGTGCCTGGCCAGTTTACCACTTAGTTAATGCTCACAATTCTACTAGAAAATGCTATTGGGGGTGGGGCTTAAAAAAAAAAGTGCGGGCGTAGTGGCTCACGCCTGTAATCCAAGCACTTTGGAGGCCAAGGTGGGTGGATCAGCTGAGGTCGGGAGTTCAAGACCAGCCTGACCAACATGGTGAAACCCCGTCTTTATTTATAAAAAAAAAAAAAAAAGAAAAGAGAGAAAATGCTATTACCTCCACAACATATGGAAACATTTAAATTAACTGCTACCAAGGGATGGGCTGAGGATATAAAGCTAGGCTAACTAAAAAAACATTATTCAGCCTGTCACAGTGGCTCATGCCTGTAATCCCAGCATTTGGGAGGCTGAGGCGGGCAGATCAACTGAGGTTGGGAGTTCGAGACCAGTCTGACCAACATGGAGAAACACTGTCTCTATTAAAAATGCAAAATTAGCCAGGCGTGGTGACGCATGCTTGTAATTCCTACTTGGGAAGCTGAGGCAGGAGAATTGCTTGAACACGGGAGGCAGAGGTTGTGGTGAGCTGAGATCATGCCATCACACTCCAGCCTGGGCAAGAGCAAAACTCTGCCTCAATAAATAAATAAATAAGTAGCTTGTAAACAAATTAGATTTTAGCTTATCCCACTCCTGCTTGTTCTGTCTTTTGTTTTTGTTTTTTTCTTTTCTTTTGTTTTTGTTTTTTTTTGTTGCTTGGTTTGTCTTAATCCTACTATGATTTCTTTTTTTTCTTATGTGTCTTTCTGATATGTAACATATTCAGGGCAGGGCCTGGGCACTTGCTTTCATGGACCAGGTGCAGGGATCTAATTAGAAAGGCTGTCCCTGGGCTGGGAGTGGTGGCTCACACCTGTAATCCAAGCACTTTGGAGGCCAAGGTGGGCGGATCACCTGAGGTCGGGAGTTCAAGACCAGCCTGACCAACATGGTGAAACCCCGTCTTTAAATTAAAAAAAAAAATTAAAAAAAAAAAAGAAAGGAGCTTTGGAATGAGCTCTGATTTAGTTCCCTCTGATTTAGTTCCAGCCAAAGAGGAAGCTAATGCTGTGCCTCTTTGTAGAGCAAAACCCTCCCCCAGCTATATTAATCTTCAAGCAAGTTCCCCCACCAACCACTTTTCTGAACATCCAGACAACAAAGCTGCCCTCAGGTAAGGGTGTAAGGAGGGTTTTCTAATGGACTCAGCAGGGGGAAGCGTTGCATGGAGGAGGCGTCTTGAGCCGTCTTCTATTGATCAAGAGCCAAATCTATGTTAAGGCATCTCTAGATTTTTCCCTGGTAGCTTGTTGATTATTTAGTTTTATTGATTTAATTTTCATCTCAGTTCTACCAATTTCTATTGTTTCCTTGCTTGTTAGCACCTTTGCTAGACTAGGCAGGAGTGAAGTGAGCCTCTCATTGCTTACTGGTAATGTTAAAAGATGGCCAGGTTTACCCTTGTTCACTTGGGTAGGTAAAATTGTTTTAAAAAGGAGGCCGGGAGTGGTGGCTCATGCCTGTAATCTCAGCACTTTGGGAGGCCAAAGTGGGTGGATCACCTGAGGTCAGCAGTTAGAGACCAGCCTGGCCAACAAGGTGAAATCCCATCTCTACTAAAAATACAAAAAATTAGTTGAGCTGGGTGTTACACAATCCCAGCTACCTGGGAGGCTGAGGCAGGAGAATCCCTTGAACCAAGAGGCGGAGGTTGCAGTGAGCCAAGATCACGCCACTGCACTCCAGCCTGGATGACAACAGTGAAACCCCGTCTCAAAAAAAAAGAAAAAAATGTGGCCAGGGAAGGAAATGTAATTATTAGGTCAGTCTCAAGTTCTTAGAATTTTCATCATTCATTTTTCCCTGGAGAGATCAGTGGGTATTTGGCATACCTATGGGGAACCCAACAGGGCACTAACCAGACAGTCATAACCCCTGTTTTTAAGGACTTCAGAGTCCAACAAAGAAGTCAAGACTAATAAAAATACAAACAGCAGATAATATAATTACCAAAGTTAACTGGCTGTGTATAGTGTAGCTTAAAAATACTAGAAAAAGTGGCTGGGCACTGTCGCTCATGCCTGTAATCCCAGCACTTTGGAAGGCTGAGGTGGGTGGACCAGGTCAGGAGTTTGAGACCAGCCTGGGCGACATGGTGAAACCCTGTCTCTACTAATAATACAAAAATTAGCCGGGCATGGTGGTGCCTGCCTGCAATCCCAGCTACTTAGGAGGCTGAGAGAGGCAAGAGAATTGCTTGAACCCGGGAGGCAGAGGTTACAGTAAGCCAAGATCTTGCCATTGTACTCCAGCCTGGGCAACAAGTGAAACTCCATCTCCAAAAAAAAAAAAAAAAAAGAATGGACTGATGCAGCAAGAATGGTTGTTGAAGTTAGGGAACTTCAGATCACTGCTAATGAGACGCTATGTCAGGTAACAGACGGAAGCTGAGGTATCCCCTGAACTCTAGGGGTTAGGCCTCCCTCCCAGACCATTTCATTCACTCATCAAATACTTGTTATACATTTTTTTTTTTCAAGACCGTATCTCACTTTGTTGCCAGACTGGAGTGCAGTGGTGTGATCTCAGCTCACTACAACCTCTGCCTCCTGGGTTCAAGGAATTCTCCTGCCTGAGCCTCCCGAGTAGCTGGGACTGCAGGTGCATGCCACCATGCCCAGCTAATTTTTGTATTTTTAGTAGAGACAAGGTTTCACTGTGTTGGCCAGGATGGTCTCGATCTCTTGACCTCTTGATCTGCCTGCCTCGTCCTCTCAAAGAGGTGGGATTACAGGCGTGAGCCACTAAGCCCGGCCATATTTGTTTGTTTGTTTGTTTGTTTTTAAGAGACGGGGTTTCTCTATATTGGTCAGGCTGGTCTCGAACTCTCGACCTCAGGTGATCCACTGGCCTCGGCCTCTCAAAGTGCTGGGATTACAGGTGTGAGCCACGTCACCCTGCTCATATTTGTTATATTTATGTGCTGGGCATTTTTCTAGGTGCTGGGGGATAAAGTAGTGAACAAATCAGACAAAAATCCTTGCTTTCCTGGAGTTTACATTCTAGAAGGGGGGACTCAGACAAAAATTAAATAAGTAATTATAAAATATGCCATATGGCCATACTTTTTTTTTTTTTTTTTTGAGACAGAGTCTTGCTCTGTTGCCCAGGCTGGAGCACAGTAGTGAGATCTTGTCTCACTGCAACCTTCAACTCCCAAGTTCAAGCGATTCTCCTGCTTCAGCCTCCAGAGTAGCTGGGATTACAGGCAGGCACCACCATGCCTGGCTAATTTTTGTATTTTTAGTAGAGGTGGGGTTTCCCCTTGTTGGCCAAGCTGGTCTCCTCCTGACCTCAGGTGATCTGCCTGCCTTGGCCTCCCAAAGTGCTGAGATTACAGGCATGAACCACCGCGCCTGGCCAACCGTAAGTATTATGGGAAAAGTAAAACAAGGGAGGGGGTAATAAGTTCCAGTGATTGATTTCAAATTAAAATAGGATAGTCAGGTATGCCTCACTGGGAGGTGACAGCTGGGCAAAGGTGTGTCTGGGTGGGGTTGTGCCTGGAAAGATTGGAGAGGTCGTTTTATTAGGGTCCTTCCACCCTCAGTACAATTACAAAATCTCTCTCCTTTGTCCCCTTGCACCTCCATTGCTGTTCCTTGTGGAGTTGATCGCAAGCCCAAGGAATGCCTGGGACTCCTGGAATGTATGTATGCCAACCTCAAGCTTCAGACCCAGCTCGCCCAACAACAGATGGCTATTTTGGAAAATTTACAGGCATCCGTGACACAACTGGCTCCTGGGAGGAGAAGCGAGAACTCTTCTCTCCCAGCCTTGTCTCCTAATCCATTGTTAAATCACCTGCCCCAATTCAGTAAATGAATTGTGGAACAAAGTTACTGTGTTTTTTCCTCTCTCTTCCCAGTAAACCCTTGTTGGAATCTGGGTATATGTATTCTACATATGGTTAGTTTGTTTACAGGTTCATAGTAAGTGCACTTCGAGTGCAAAGCATTGTAGAACATACTTGGGGTTACATATTACAAAAGCAGTTTGGGGGTATTACTGTCTAACAAGGCAGACAATTCATTGCAAAATTTAGTGGTGTTCTGAAAGGGAATGGAGGTTAAGAAATAACACTGGAGGCTACTAGGCTACAACCAATTTCAAATTAAAATAGGATAGTGACTCTATGATGCCACTTGAAGAAGGGGGAGGTTGGGTGGCATGGACAGATGAAGTCAGGCAGGCCATATCAGTTGGGAAGCTTGGACAAAGACCTAGAGGTAGATGTATTAGTTCATTCTTGCATTGCTATAAAGGAATACCTAAAGTTGGGTGATTTATAGAGAAAATGTTTATTTTGCCTCATGGTTTGGTTCTGCAGGCTGTACATCAAGTGTGGTGCCAACATCTGCTTCTGATGGGAGCCTCAGGGAGCTTGACATCACGATGGAAGGCAAAGATGGCAGCATGTCACATGGCAAGAGAGGGAGCAAGTGAGGGGAAAGAGAGGAGGGAGGTGGCAGACACTTTCAACCAAGCAGATCTTGTATGAACTTAGAGCCAGAACTCACTCAGCCAGCATGGTGGCTCATGCCTGTAATCCCAACACTTTGGGAGCCCAAGGCGGGCAGATTACCTGAAGTCAGGAGTTCAAGACCAGCCTGGCCAACGTGGTGAAACCCTATCTCTACTAAAAATACAAAAATTAGCCAGGTGTGGTGGCTCACACCTGTAATCCCGAGCTCCCTGGGAGGCTGAGGCAGAAGAATTGCTTGAGCCTGGGAAATGGAGGTTGCAGTGAGCCGAGATCTCGCCACTGCACTCCAGTCTGGCCGACAGAGCAAGACTCTGTCTCAAAACAAAAAACAAAACAAAACAAAAGCCTCACTCATCACCAAAGGGATAGTGCTAAGACATTCAGGAGGGATATCCATCCCCATGATCCAAACACCTCCCCAGGCCCCACCTCTAACCCTGGAGATTATATTTCAACATGAGATTTGGAGGGGACAAATACCCAAACCATATCAGTAGGAGAATAAGTCATCATAAATAAGGGGAAGAGTTTCCCCACCTCAAGAATATAGAGTGTGAAATATAATGTAAAGGAGCTGAGGTAAGTCAGCTTCCCCTGAAGAATTATTCTGATGGCAGCTTTTAAAAGGTCTGGAAAGTGGCCGGACGTGGTGGCTTACACCTGTAATCCCAGCACTTTGGGAGGCTGAGGCGGGCGCATGACTTGAGGTCAGGAGTTCGAGACAAGCCTGGCCAACACGGTGAAACCCCATCTCTACTAAAAAAATACAAAAATTAGCCAGGCATGGTGGCATGTGCTACTCTGGAGGCTGAGGACTAAGGCAGGAAAATCACTTGCACCCAGGAGGTGGTGGTTGCAGTGAGCTGAGATTGTGCCACTGCACTCTAGCCTGGGTGACAGAGTAAGACTCCTTCTTGGAAAAAAAAGAAAAAAGAAGTTCTGGAAATCCATTGTCAGCTTCCAGATAGCTTCGAGACACACCTAAGATAGTAGAAACACGATGGGCAAAATATTTTGCTGTGGTGGGAGAATGAAAGTTGAAAGGACTGACGCTACCCAACTTCAAGACTTGATATAAAGCTACACTAATCAAGACAGTGGTGGTACTGGTGAAAGAATAGACATATATCAATGGAACAGAATCAACAGGTCAGAAAAAAAATTCACACAAATATGGTCAACTGATCTTTGACAAAGTAGCAAAGATGATCCAAAGGAGAAGGGATAGTCTTTTCAACAAACAGTATCGGAACAATTGGACATCACATGCAAAAATATTAGGCCCTGCCTACACCTTTCTCAAAAAGTCATGCTCACTGAAAAGGCCTTGGAACAGTGATTAACTTGGCAGCAACAGTACCCCTAAGCACCTAAATTATAGTCTCTAAATACCACTTTCTTCAAGAAATGAAGGAATGGCCAGGCGTGGTGGCTCATGCCTGTAATCCAAGCACTTTGGAGGCCAAGGCAGGTGGATCACCTGAGGTTGGGAGTTCAAGACCAGCCTGACCAACATGGTGAAATGCCGTCTTTAGAAAAAATAAAAAATAAAAAGATATAGCTCCAACTGCAACAGAAAGGACGTACACTCAGAGATTTCTCCCTAAATCACCAACTTCAAAGATCAAAGGGAGATAAATCCACGAAGATGGGAAAAAACCAGCCCAAAAAGATGAAACCTTCAAAGACCAGAACACCTCTTCCCTTCCCAGGGATCACAACTCCTCACCATCAAGAGAACAAAACAAGACAGAAAATGAGTGTGACGAATTGACAGAAGCAGGCTTCAGAAGATGGGTAATAAAGAGTTAAAAGACCATGTTCTAACCCAATGCAAAAAAACTAAGAACCTTGAAAAAAGGTTAGACAAAATGCTAACTAGAATAACCAGCTTAGGGAAGAACGTAAATGACTTGATGGAGCTGGAAAACACAGCATGAGAACTTCACGAGGCATGCACAAGTTTCAACAGCCAAATTGATCAAGCAGAAGAAAGGATATCAGAGATAGAAGATCAAATCAATGAAATAAAATGAGAAGGCAAGATTAGAGAAAAAAAGAGTGAAAAAAATGAACAAAGCCTCCAAGAACTATGAGATTATGTGAAAAGACCTAATCTACGCTTGATTGGCGTACCTGAATGTGATGGGGAGAATGAATCCAAGTTGGAAAACACTCTTCAGGATATTATCCAAGAGAACTTCCCCAACCTAACAAGGTAGGCCAACATTCAAATCCAGGAAATACAGAGAAAACCGTAAAGATATTCCTCAAGAAGAGCAACCCCAAGGCACATAATGGTCAGATTTACCAGGGTTGAAACGAAGGAAAAAATCCTAAGGGCAGCCAGAGAGAAAGGTTGAGTCACCTGCAAAGGAAAGACCATCAGACTCACAGTGAATCTTTCGGCAGAAACTCTACAAGCTAGAAGGGAGTGGGGGCCAATATTCAACATCCTTGAAGAAAAGAACTTTCAACCCAGAATTTCATATCTGGCCAAACTAAGCTTCATAAGTGAAGGAGAAATAAAATCCTTTACAGACAAGCAATTGCTGAGAGATTTCACTGCTACAAGACCTGCCTTACAAGAACTCCTGAAGGAAGTAAGTACTAAACATGAAAAGGAACAACCAGTACCAGCCACTACAAAAACGTACCAAATGGTAACTAAACATAGAAAGGAGCAGCCAAGTACCAGCCACTCCAAAAATGTACCAAATGGTAAAGAGCATCGACACAATGAAGAAACTGTGTCAACTAATGGGCAAAACAACCAGCTAGCATCAAAGTGGCAGGATCAAATTCACACATAACAGTATTAACCTTAAATGTAAATGGGCTAAATGCCCCAATCAAAAGATATAGACTGGCAAATTGGATAAAAAGTCAAAACACATCAGTGTACTGTATCCAGGAAACCCATCTCCCATGCAAGGACACACATAGGCTCAAAATAAAAGGATGGAGGAAGATTTACCAAGCAAATAGAGAGCAAAAAAAAAAAAAAAAAAAAGCAGGAGTTGCAATCCTAGCCTCTGATAAAATAGACTTTAAACCAACAAAGATCAAAAGAGACAAAGAAGGGCATTACATAATGGTAAAAGGATCAATGCAACAAGAAGAGCTAACGATCCTAAATATATACACACCCAGTACAGGAGCACTCAGATATATAAAGCAAGTTCTTAACAACCTAATAAGAGACTTAGACTCTCACACAATAATAGTGGGAGACTTTAACGCTCCACTGTCAATATTAGATCAACTAGACAGAAAATTAACAAGGATATCCAGGACTTGAATTTAGATTTTGACCAAGCCAACCTAATAGACATCTACAGAACTCTCCACCCCAAATCCACAGAATATACATTCTTCTCAGCACCACATCACACCTACTCTAAAATTGACCACATAATTGGAAGTAAATCACTCCTCAGCAAATGCAAAAGAACGGAAATCATAACAAATAGTCTCTCAGACCACAGTGTAATCCAATTAAAACCCAGGATTAAGAAACTCACTCAGAACTACACAACTTCATGGAAACTGAACAACTGGCTCTTGAATGTTGACTGGATAAACAATGAAATCAAGGCAGAAATGAAGATGTTCTTCGAAACCAATGAGAACGAAGACACAACGTACCAGAATCGTGGGGACGTATTTAAAGCAGTGTCTAGATGAAAATTTATAGCAATAAATGCTCACATGAGAAGCAAAGAAACATCTAAAAACATTGTATCATGAAAATTGAAAGAGCTAGAGGAACAAGATAAAAAAAAACTCAAAAGCTAGCAGAAGACAAGAAATAACTAAGATCAGAGCAGAACTGAAGGAGATAGAGACACAAAAAACCCTTCAAAAAATCAATAAATCCAAGAGCTGGTTTTTTGAAAAGATCAACAAAATAGACCACTAGCCAGATTAAGAAAAGAGAAAAGAATCAAATAGATGCAATAAAAAATGATAAAGGGGATATCACCACAGATTCCACAGAAATACAAACTACCATCAGAGATTGCTACAAACAACTCTATGCACATAAACCAGTAAACCTGGAAGAAATGGATAAATTCGCGTGGTGGCTCACACCTGTAACCCTAGCACTTTGGGAGGCTGAGGTGGGTGGATCACTTGAAGTCAGGAGTTCGTGACCAGCCTGGCCAACATGGTGAAATCCCATCTTTAAAAAAAAAAAAAAGGAAATGGATAAATTCCTGGACACTTGCACCCTCCCAACCCTAAACTAGGAAGAAGTTGAAACCCTGAATAGACCAATAGCAAGGGCTGAAGTTGAGGCAGCAATTAATAGCCTACCAACCAAAAAAAGCCTAGGTCCAGATGGGTTCACAGCTGAATTCTACCAGACATACAAAGAGGAGCTGGTACCACTCCTTCTGAAACTATTCCAAACAATCCAAAAGAGAGAATCCTTCCCCAATCATTTTATGAGACCAACATCATCCTGATACCAAAACCTGGCAGAGATTCAACAAAGAAAGAAAACTTCAGGCCAATATTCGTGATGAACATAGATGCAAAAATTTTCAATAAAATGCTGGCAAACTGATTGCAACAGCACATCAAAAAGCTTATCCATCACGATCAAGTAGGCTTCATCCCAGGGATGCAAGGCTGGTTCATCATTTGCAAATCTATAAACATAATCCACCACATAAACAGAACCAAAGACAAAAACCACATGATTATCTCAATAGATGCAGAGAAGGCCTTTGACAAAATTCAACAGCCCTTTATGCTAAAAACTCTCAATAAACTAGGTATCGATGGAATGTATCTCAAAATAATAGAAGCTATTTACAAGAAACCCACAGCCAATATCATACTGAATGGGCAAAAACTGGAAGCATTCCCTTTGAAATCTGGCACTAGACAAGGATGCCCTCTCTCACCACTCCTATTCAATATAGTATTGGAAGTTCTAGCCAGAGCAATCAGGCAAGAAAAAGAAATAAAGGGTATTCAGTTAGGAAAGGAGGAAGTCAAATTGTCTCTATTTGCAGATGACATGATTGTATATTAGAAGACCCCATTGTCTCAGCCCAAAATCTCCTGAAACTGATAAGCAACTTCAGCAAAGTCTCAGGATACAAAATCAATATGCAGAAATCACAAGCATTCCTATACACCAATAACAGACTTAAAGAGAGCCAAATCAAGAATGAACTGCCATTCACAATAGCTACAAAGACAAAATACCTAGGAATGCAACTAACAAAGGATGTAAAGGACCTCTTCAGGGGAGAACTACAAATCACTGCTCAAGGAAATAAGAGAGTACACAAACAGATGGAAAAACATTCCATGTGCATGGTTAGGAAGAATCAATATTGTGAAAATGGCCATACTGCCCAAAGTAATTTATAGATTCAACACTATCCCCATCAAGCTACCTATGACCCTCTTCACAGAACTGGAAAAAAACACCTTAAACTTCATATGGAACCAAAGAGAGCCTGCATAGCCAAGACAATTCTAAGCAAAAAGAACAAAGCTGGAGGCATCACACTGCCTGACTTCAAACTACACTACAAGGCTACAGTAATCAAAACAGCCTGGTACTGGTACCAAAACAGAGATATAGACCAATGGAACAGAACAGAGGTCTTGGAGACAACGCCACACATCTACAACCACCTGATCTTTGACAAACCTGACAAAAACAAGCAATGGGGAAAGGAGTCCCTGTTTAATAAATGGTGTTGGGAAAACTGGCTAGCCATGTGCAGAAAGCAGAAACTGGACCCCTTCGTGTCACCTTACACTAAAATTAACTCCAGATGGATTAAAGACTTAAACATAAGACCTAACACCATAAAAACCCCAGAAGAAAACCTAGGCAAAACCATTAAGGACATAGGCATAGGCAAGGACTTCATGCCTAAAACACCAAAAGCATTGGCAACGAAAGCCAAAATAGAGAAATGGGATCTAATTAAACTCCAGAGCTTCTGTACAGCACAAGAAACAATCATTAGAGTGAACCGGCAACCAGCAGAATGGGAAAAATTTTTTGCAATCTATCCATCAGACAAAGGGCTAATATCCAGAATCTACAAAGAACTAAAACAAATTTACAAGAAAACAAACAAACCCAGTCAAAAGTGGCCGAAGGATATGAACAGATACTTTTCAAAAGAAGACATTTATGAGGCCGACAAACATATGAAAAAATGCTCATCATCACTCGTCATTAGAGAAATGCAAATCAAAACCACATTGAGTTACCATCTCATGCCAGTTAGAATGGCGATCATTAAAAAATCTGGAGACAACAGATGCTGGAGAGGATGTGGAGAAATAGGAACACTTTTACACTGTTGGTGGGAGTGTAAATTAGTTCAACCATTGTGGAAGACAGTGTGGTGATTCCTCAAGGACCTAGAAATAGAAATTCCACTTGACCCAGCAATCCCATTACTGGGTATATATCCAAAGGACTATAAATCGTTCTATTATAAAGACACATGCACACATATGTTCATTGCAGCACTGTTTACAATAGCAAAGACCTGGAACCAACCCAAATGCCCATCGATGATAGACTGGACAAGGAAAATGTGGAATAGAATACTATGCAGCAATAAAAAACAATGAGTTTGTGTCCTTGTAGGGAAATGGATGAATCTGGAAACCATCATTCTCAGCAAACTGACACAAGAACAGAAAATCAAACACCGCATGTTCTCACTCATAGGCGGGTGTTGAACAATGAGAACACATGGACACAGGGAGGGGAGCATCACACACTGGGGTCTGTTGGGGGGGGGGGAGATAGGGGTGGGACAGTGGAGGTTGGGGAGGGATAACATGGGGAGAAATGCCAGATGTAGGTGATGGGGAGGATGGAGGCAGCAAACCATATTGCCATGTATGTACCTGTGCAATAATCCTGCATGTTCTTCACATGTACTCCAGAACCTAAAGTGCAATAAAATATATAAAACAAACAAAAACCCTTTAGATGAAAGTAAATGGATGGAAAAAGATATAGTAGGCCAAGGTAATCAGAGGAACACTGGCATGGCTATATTAATATCAGAGAGTGCAGAGTAAATTTTAAGACAAATTGTACTGTCACAAATAGAGATATTTCATCATGATAAAAAGGTTAGGATAAACTTACATTCATGCAATTGAACACCACTTAGTAATAAAATAGAACAAACTACTCATACATGCAACAGCATGGTGGAGGGCATCTGTAATCCCAGCTAATCTCAGGTGCCTGAGACATGAGAATCGCTTGAACCCAGGAGGCAGAGGTTGCAGTGAGTGGAGATTGCACCACTGCACTCCAGCCTGGGCGACAGAGTGAGACCCTGTCTCAAAAAAAAAAATGTATATCCAGTGAAATGCACCAATCTTAAGGATACCGTTTGATGGATTTTGATAAACGCATAAACATGTATAACCCAAACCACTATATCAAAATATAAAACCATCAACTCATAGTTTCCTATGCCCCTCCTGTCAATCCCTATTCCCACTCCTCCCCCAGTGGCAACCACTGTTTTTAGTTTTATCTACCATATATTAATATTGCCTGTACTAGAGCTTCAAATAAATGGAATGGTACAATGCGTATTCTTTTGTGTAAGACTCCTTTAACCCAATGTCCACCATGCCTGGCTCATTTTTGTATTTTTAGTAGAGACAGATGACCCTGCCATCTTAACTGTTCTTACAGTAATGTAAATACCTCTCACCCAACACTGCCATTGTAACTGAACTTGTGGTCATGTATACTCCCTTGCCTCTACCCATCACCACTGTAACTAAACTTACTCTGCAACACCCCCGCCCCCCCAAAAAAACTACCCAAAGCTATAAAACCAAATCCTATCCCACTGCCCTGTGCTAATGCCCTTTTCGGCCTTAGCCCACCTGCACCCAGGTGAATAAACAGCCATGTTGCTCACACAAAGCCTGTTTGGAAGGTCTCTTCATTTAAAGCGCACATTTTTTGAACACTCGGGAGTTGGAGACCAACTGGGCCGGTTCACCCCTCCTTAGGCAACCTGGTGGTCTCCTGCTCCCGGGAGGTCACCATATTGATGCCGAACTTAGTGCGGATACCCGATCGGCATAGCGCACTACAGCCCAGAACTCCTGGGCTCAAGTGATCCTCCAGCCTCAGCCTCCCGAGTAGCTGGGACTACAGGCATGCTCCATTGCGCCCGGCAGGACTCTTATTTTCAGCATTTTTTCAATATTTTATTACAAACTTTTTTTTTTTGAGACAGAATCTAGCTCTGTCGCCCAGGCTGGAGTGCAGTGGTGCAAACTCCACCTTCCAGATTCAAGCGATTCTCCTGCCTCCACCTCCCGAGTAGCTGGAATTACAGGCGCCTGCTACCACGCCCGGCTAATTTTTGTATTTTTAGTAGAAACAGGGTTTCACCATGTTGGCTATTCACAGGCGCGATCCCACTACTGATCAGACCAACCTGGGCAACACAGTGAAACATCGTCTTTACTAAAATACAGAAAAATATTAGCCGAGCATAGTGGCATGTGCCTGTAATCCCAGCTACTTGGGAGGCTGAGGCAGGAGAATCACTTGAACCCAGGAGACGGAGGTTGCAGTGAGCTGAGATCGCACCACTGCACTCCAGCCTGGGTGACAGAGCAAGACTCTGTCTCAAAAAAAAAAAAAAAATCACTGGGAATGGGGCCAAGTATTGGCATGTTTTCAAAGTTCTTCCCTCCACGCAGGTTAGAATTAGAGTCAGGTGCCATTGAGGGAGGAGACCTTTAATCACCCTTAAGCATCTAAGACCATCCCCCCCTTGACTTCCACACTGCATTTCAATAGGAGAAGTAAAGGCTGGCAGACTGGGCACCACCCTAATCGCCCTCCTATAGATCGCAGGCATGGTGTGGAGGAATCTTTCCAGAAGGCATTGTTTTTACTTAAAACACGATCAAACCTCACCTAAGTCACTATACCCCATGCCTACTCCTAAGCCTAAGACACTTTCACATGTAAAATCTAGAGCTGTAAGACCAAGACCCTTTCACATGTAATTTCTAAAACTGTAAACCCAAGACCCTTTCACATGTAATATCTAGAGTTGTAAGCCTATATAAAGGCAGAGGTTTCCTTTGTTAGACGAGCTTGGCTCGTCTTTCTTTCTTTCTTTTTGAGACAGTTTCACTCTTGTTGCCTGGGCTGAAGTGCAATGGCACAATCTCAGCTCACTGAAACCTCTATCTCCCAGTTTCAAGGGATTCCCCTACCTCAGCCTCCCAAGTAGCTGGGATTATAGGCATGCACCACCATGCCCAGCTGATTTTTGTATTTTTGGTAGGGATGGGTTTCACCATGTTGTCCAGGCTGGTCCCAAACTCCTGACCTCAGGTGATCCGCCCTCCTCGGCCTCCCAAAGAAATGGGATTACAGACTTGAGCCAGTGCACCCAACCTTTTTTTTAAAGCATATGGAACTCAGGCAATGGGATTTTTCTTTTTCTTTCTTTCTTTTGTCTTGCTTGACTAAATATTTGAATAGATAAATACTTATTGAATGGATAAGTGGGAAGGATAATATTTTTTACAAATTAATCTGAGAAGAAAGGAAGGTGAAGAGGAATCAGCCGGCCAGGGAGCACAGCCCAGCCAGGGGAGTGGGGCCCACCTTCCCCTCGGCCACCAGGGGTGTTGGAGAGGGAGGATGTACCCTTCCCCACCCCGCCTCCTTTCCCAGTTCCCAAGCTGTGGGCTGAGCTGCGGCTGCTGGTCCCTGCTTTCAATTCCTGAATAAACTGGCAGAAAGCCTAGGGTGAGGTGATGGGGCGGTGCCGAAAGCAGTGCGTGGACTTCGCTCCGCCGCTAGGTGGCGGGCTGGCTCAGGACGGGCGAGCCGGGCAGAGAGAGCCCGGGCAGAGAGAGCCCGAGGGAGAGGAGCCCAGCAGGGAGGGACAGAGGGGGACCCTGGCGGTGGGAGGGGATCAGCGTAGGACCCCTCAGCAACGTTGGGGGACGCTTCCCTTGGGTGGAGTCAAGGCTGCGACGGCTTTCAAGTAAATATTTCATTCAGGAATCGGGAGCAGAGACCATGCTATGCCCTGTATGAGAGCGAGGGGTAAGGGGGGTGTCACTTCAAGGCACCCCTGTCCAGAGAAAGGGGTGGAAGTATAAATCCCAGTGGGGTGCCCTGTGCTCTAATTCGGGGAAAATGCAGTAAGGAGTCCAAAGGTAGGCAGGGGTGGTTTCCTTGGGGAATCACATTTGAGGTGAGCCTTGCAGGCAGAGTTCTGTTTTAGCAGAAGCAGCATTTGGGTAACAACCTGAACAGGTACAGGGCCTGGAAAATAAAAAGACTCTCTCAACCTGGAGAGAGAAACAGGCTGTGCTGGGGAGGGGTTTTCTCAGTTCCCCGCTGGAGATAGGCCTGCCTGCTTCCAACAGGAAAGGTGGCTGGAGGGGGAGAGCTGTTGGGGGTTGGGGGTTGTGTGTGGGTATGTCTGAATGGCAAAGAGGAGGAGTGGAGGCCCACCGAGGCTTCCAGTGACACCTTGACCACGGAATGGCTCTCTGGCATCTGTAGGAATAACGGGGAGAAGGGATGTTCTAAAATGATCATGGAGGGCTGGGTGTGGTGCCTCACGGCTGTAATCCTGGCACTTTGGGACGCTGAGGTAGGTGGATCACTTGAGGTCAGGAGTTTAAGACCAGCCTGGCCTACATACTGAAACCCTGTCTCTACTAAAAATACAAAAAAAATTAGCTGGGTGTGGTGGCATGCGCCTGTAATCCCAGCTACTTAGAAGGCATCGCTTGAACCTAGGAGGTGGAGGTTGCAGTGAGCCGAGTCTCGCCACCACACTCCAGCCTGGGCGACAGAGCAAGACGCAGTCTCAAAATAAATAAATGAAATGATCATGGAAGAACTGGGGACCTGATGGTGTGGTTCTGCACCCCCCACTAGTTGCTTCATTCATGCATGCATTCTACAGATAATCCCTGAGCACCTACTTCCATCTGGCATTGTGCTGGGCACCAGACAGAGGTCAAGGAGACAGGGCCCCTGCCCGTGAGGGGCTCATAGTCTACCCGGAAAGATACATAAACAATTCATTACAATACTACATAATAATGGTAATAGGTGTGTTCAGTGTTTATTCTGTCCTGGGTACTTGACACACAGCATCTTAGAATCACAACCATCTGGTCAACCTGGTAGTGGCATTCCCATTTTAATAAACAGAGAAATGGAGGCCCAGAGAGGTTAAGTCATTAGTTCAAGGTCATCCACTTTGTTTCGGCAGAAGCAAGATTGAAATCAGATCTGTTTGATTCCAAAACTGTGTTCTTTCCACTGTACCATAAGCTCCTACCTAAGGAATCTATACCCAGAGAGGGCACGGGGTGGGTGTCAGGGGAAGGTTCCCCCAAGGCAGGGAGAAGACTTGGAGAATGAGTTGGAGGCAGGTGGAAAAAGGGGATGCCAAGCCAAGGGAAAGACATCAGAGGCCAGGTTCCCTGTGTTTCAGGAAGAGTGAATAAGCTTCACCTGTCCAGGACCAGGCTGGACCCTCAGCCCTTCAGTCTGGTGGTCTCCATTGACTTCAGGCTACCCAGGTCTTGAGAAGTGCATTTTCCTGGAATTGGCACAGCAGAGGCATGGCCCATCTCTTTTCTCTAAAAAGTGAGCTGGCTGTTTCCCAGGCTTCCCCCCCTCCCAGATTGCTCACTCTCTGCTCAGGCTGTCTCTTCTCCCAAGAGCAGCAAAAGGCTCACTAATCTTTGCGATTTCTATCTGCAAGTTGCTTTCCTCTTTAGCTGCTGGAATGCATACTTTAAGAAACAGAAATATTTCCTGAGTATTTTCAGTTGCACTGCATCTTCCTATATGATATGTTTTAAGGATCCTTTAAGATTAGAAGAAGCTGTGGGAGATTTAAGCCATTGCTACTTTACTCCCAAATTCACTAGGATTTAAAGATTTTAAGCTCATAACTCGTGTTGCCATATGTGAACTGCTCAGAAAATGTTTTACTAGAACATTTCTGCAGAGGAGTCATTATTACTCTCATCTGTTTGGTGAGTAGTTTTGTGAACAATAGTTTTGAGAATATCTACCAGCATTTTTTTTTTTTTTTGAGTCGGAGTCTTGCTCTGTCGCCCAGGCTGGAGTACAGTGGCGTGATCTTGGCTCACTGCAACCTCTACCTCCTGGTTCAAGTGATTCTCCTGCCTCAGCCTCCCAAGTAGCTGGGATTACAGGCACACACCACCACACCTGGCTAATTTATATATATATATATATATATATATTATTTTTTTTTTTTTTTTTTTTTTTGAGACAGAGTTTCGCTCTTGTTACCCAGGCTGGAGTGCAATGGCGCGATCTCGGCTCACTGCAACCTCCACCTCCTGGGTTCAAGCAATTCTCCTGCCTCAGCCTCCCGAGTAGCTAGGACTACAGGCGTGTGCCACCATGCCCAGCTAATTTTTTTGTATTTTTAGTAGAGACAGGGTTTCACCATGTTGACCAGGGTGGTCTCGATCTCTTGACCTCGTGATCCACCCACCTCGGCCTCCCAAAGTGCTGGGATTACAAGCGTGAGCCACCACGCCCGGCCTAATTTTTATATTTTTAGTAGAGACAGGGTTTCACCATGTTGGCCAGGATGGTCTTGATCTCCTGACCTTGTGATCCATCCACCTCGGCCTCCCAAAGTGCTGGGATTACAGGTGTGAGCCATTGCGCCCTGCTCTACCAGCATTTTACCAGTTCAAAAGCACCTTTTTTTTTGAGATAGGGTCTCCATTTGTCACCCAGATTGGAGTGCAGTCATGGTGGAACCACAGCGCACTGCAGCCTAGACCTCCCAGCCTCTCGAGTAGCTGGGATCACGGACTCATATCACCAAACCCAGCTAACTTTTAAAAATTACGATGACGGCCAGGCACGGTGGCTGATGCCTGTAATCCCAGCACTTTCGAGGCCGAGGTGGGTGAATCACGAGGTCAGGAGTTTGAGATCAGCCTGGCCAACATGGTGAAACCCTGTCTCTACTAAAAATACAAAAATCAGTCGGGTGTGGTGGCAGGCGCTTGTAATCCCAGCTACTTGGGAGGCTGAGGCAAGAAAATTGCTTGAATCCAGGAGACAGATGTTGCAGTGAGCCGAGATTGCACCACTGCACTCCAGCCCGAGTGATAGAGAAGACTCTATCTCAAAAAGAAAAAAAAAATATGATAACTTTGGCCGGGCACGGTGACTCACACCTGTAATCCCAGCACTTTGGGAGGCCGAGGTAGGTGGATCATGAGGTCAGGAGATCAAGACCATCGGGGCCAACATGGCAAAACCCTGTCTCTACTAAAATACAAAAAAAAATTAGCCGGGCCTATGAGTGCTGAGGCAGGGGAATCACTTGAGCCCGGGAGGCGGAGCTTGCAGTGAGTGGAGATTGTGCCACTGTACTCACTGGTGACAGAGCGAGACTCTGTCTCAAAAAAAGGCCAACGCAGTCACTGCACCTGTAATCCCAGAACTTTGGAAGGCCAAGGTGGGCAGATCACCTGAGGTCAGGAGTTAGACACTAGCCTGACCAACATGGAGAAACCCCATCTCTACTAAAAATACAAAATTAGCCAGGCATGGTGGTGCATGCCTGTAATACCAGCTATTTGGGAGGCTGAGGCAGGGAAATCGCTTGAATCAGGGAAGGCAGAGATTGCGGTGAGCCGAGATTGTGCCTAGCGGAGATCGTGCCATTGTGCTCCAGCCTGGGCAACAAGAATGAAACTCCGTCTCTAAAAAAGGAAATTATTATGATTTTTAGTAGAGACAAAGTATCATGCCCAAGCCGACCTTGAACTCCTGGGCGGCCCAAGTGATCCTGCCACCTTGGCCTCCCCAAGTGTTGTCAGCCATTGTGCCTGGGCCAAAAGCGTTTCTTGGCTATGTTCCACATGATGGCAAAAAAACACAGCCACCAGTGCACTACACTATATTTTCCATTCGAATTTTTTTCTTTTTTGCATCTGATTTAATTCGGGACTAGTTGTATTTCCCTTAGTCCATTGGCTAATTGCTAAAATAATCTTCCATCACCGAAAACAGAAAAAAATATTCGGCTCCTTATTCCCTTCCATCTACGGCCCCGTTTCTCCGTTCCCCTTAGAGCAGAACTCCTCATAAGAGGTGACTGAGCTCAGCGTTTCCCCCTTCTGTCCTGCCATTCTGTCTCCAGCCCACTTCCATTTTATTACCACCAGCCCACAGCTTTTATTACCACCAGCCCACAGCTCGTGCCAAGGTGTCCAGACCTGTGCCTCATCGAATCCAGCGGGCCGTTTGAGCCCTTGCTCTCTGAGTGGCTGATCATCCCCTTCTTGAAATCCTTGTGTCGCGTGGGCTTCCAACACCCTCTCCTGGTTTACTTCCTCCCTCGCCAGCTGCTCCTTCTTGGTCTCCTTTGCTGGGCCCTCCTCTCTTCCTGATCTCTACGTGTTGGGATCCCCCTCTTTCCTGTCCCTCTTTCTCTACTTGCTTTCAACCTGCTCTCACCCAGTCTCATGACTAAATGCCAGCTCCACGCCCACATTTCCTTTTTTTTTGAGACAGAGTCTCACTCTGTTGCCCAGGCTGGAGTGCAGTGGCACGATCTCGGCTCACTGCAACCTCTGCTTCCCAGGTTTCAGCGATTCTCCTGTCTCAGACCCCCTAGTACCTGGGATTACAGGCACACACCACCATGCCCGGCTAATTTTTGTATTTTTAGTAGAGATGGGGTTTCACCATGTCGGCCAGGCTGGTCTCAAACTCCTGACCTCAGGTGATCCACCTGCCTCAGCCTCCCAAAGTGCTGGGATTACAGATGTGAGCCACTGTGCCCGGCCTTGAAAACACCCACATTTCTATCCCTACCCTGGACCTCTCTCCTGAACGCTGGACTCATGTATCTGATGCCTCCTGACATCTCAAATGGAACACCCAATGGCCCCAGACCTGCTCTTCTCTCAGTGCTCCCCCAGCTTGGCAAACACCTGGGTACCGTCTTTGACTCCTGTGATAGTCAGCGTGGGCTGCCATCACAAAGTATAGTCATGCTTTGCTTAATGACGAGGGTACATTCTGAGAAATGTGTCATTAGGCAGTTTTGTCATTGTGTGAACATCATGGAGTGTACTTACACAAACCTGGATGGCGTGGCCTGCTACCCACCTAGGCTATATGGTTTAGCCTGTTGCTCCTGGGCTACCAGCCTGTAAGGCAGGTTACTGTACCTAATACTGTCGGCAATTGTAACACAATGGTGTTTGTGTATCTAAGTGTATCTAAACATAGAAAAGATACAATAACAACAATATAATGTAAAAGATAAAAAATGGTACACCTGCAGGGTGCAGTGGCTGACGCCTGTAATACCAGCACTTTGGGAGGCCAAGGCGGGAGGGTCACCTGAGTCCCGGGATTCCAGAGCAGCCTGGACAACATGGCAAAACCCCGTCTATAAAAATTAGCTGGACATGGTGGTGCACCCCTGTACACTCCTGTAGTCCCAGCTACTTGGGAGGCTGAGGTGGCAGGATCACCAGAGCCCAGGAGGTTGAGGCTGCAGTGAGCCAAGATCACACCACTGCACTCCAGCCTGAGTGAGACAGGGTCTCAGAGAGAAAAAGTAAAAACAAAAACAAAAACAAAAACAACACACGCCTGTATAGGGCACTCACCATGAATGGAGCTGGCAGCGCTGGAAGGTGTTTTAGATGAGGCAGTGAGTAAGTGGTATATGAATATGAAGGCCTAGAATGTTACACTGCTGTAGACTTTATAAACACTACACTCAGTCTACATTAAATTTATTTAAAAATTTTTTTTGTCTAACCCTACTAGAAACAAAAAAAAAAATTAAAAAGATTTCTTTCTTTAATAATAAATTAACCTTAGCTTATGGTAATTTTTTTTCTGAGATAGAGTCTCACTCTGTCGTTCAGGCTGGAGGGCAGTGTTGTGATCTGGGCTCACTGCAACCTCTGCCTCCCAGGTTCAAGCAATTCTCCTGCCTCAGCCTCCCCAGTAGCTGGAATTACAGGCACATGCCACCACGCCTGGCTAATTTTTGCATTCTTTTAGTAGAGATAGGGTTTCACCATGTTGGCCAGGATGGTCTCAATCTCCTGACCTGGTGATCCGCCCACCTCAGCCTCCCAAAGTGATGGGATTACAGGCATGAGCCACCGCACCCGGCCAGCTTATGATAACTTTTTATTTTATAGACTTTTAAATATTTGTAACTTTTTTTTTTTTTTTGAGATAGGGTCTCACTCTGTCACCCAGGCTGGAATGCA
The DNA here is from genome assembly GCA_036589455.1 of Ateles fusciceps. Lineage (NCBI taxonomy): Eukaryota > Metazoa > Chordata > Mammalia > Primates > Atelidae > Ateles > Ateles fusciceps. Next base: position 351,202 of record JAZHEH010003362.1, read on the forward strand.
GAGTGGTGTGATCCTGGTTCACTGTATTCTTGGCCTCCTGGGCTCAAGCGATCATTTCACCTGAGTAGCTGGGACTACAGGTGTGCATCACCATACCCAGCTATTTTTTTTTTTTTTTTTGAGATGGGGTTTCTCCATATTGGCCAGGCTGGTCTCCAACTCCCGACCTCAGGTGATCCGCCCGCCTAGGCCTCCCAAAGTGCTGGGATTACAGACGTGAGCCACCACACTCGGCCACCTGACTAATTTTTTAAAAAAATTTTGTAGAGACCAGGTTTTGCCCTCTTGCCCAGCCTGGTCTCGAATTCCTGGGCTCAAGCAATCCCCCCTGTGTCAGCCTCCCAAATTGCTGGGATTACAAACGTGAGCCACTGTGCCTGGCCTAATTTTTTTAACTTTTAAAAACTTTTTATATATTTTTTTGAGACAGGGTCTTGCTAGTGTGATCATGGCGCACTGCAGCCTCAACCTTCCAGGCTTGGGTGATCCTCCCATCTTAACCTCCTGAGTAGCTGGGGCCACTGACATGTGCCACCATGCCTAGCTATTTTACATTTTTTGTACAGACGGAGTTTCCCTATGCCGTCCAGGCTGGAGAGCAATGGCGCCATCTTGGCTCACCGCAACCTCCACCTCCCGGGTTCAAGCGATTCTCCTGCCTCAGCCTCCTGAGTAGCTGGGATTACAGTCATGGGCCACTACACCCGGCTAATTTTGCATTTTTAGGAGAGATGGGGTTTCTCCATGTTGGTCAGGCTGGTCTCAAACTCTCAACCTCAGGTGATCCACCCGCCTCAGCCTCCCAAAGTGTTGGGATTACAGGCGTGAGCCACCGCGCCCAGCGAACTCCTGGGTGTAAGAGATCCTCTCCTCGGTTTCCCAAAGGTCTAGGATTACAGGCACGAGCCACTGCACCTGGCAATGTTTTTGAACTTTTTGACTCTTTGTAATAACACTTAGCTTAAAACACAAACACGTGGTATAGCTGCACAAAGTTTTTTTCTTTATATCCTCATTCTATGCTTTTTTCTACTTTTTTTTAATTTTAAAAACTTTTTTGTTAAAAACAAAGACATAAACACATACATTAGCCTAGGTCTGCACAGAGTCAGGATTGTCAATATCACTGTCTTCCTCCTCCACATCTTTTCGTTTTATTTTGAGATGGAGTTTTGCTCTTGTTGCCCAGGCTGGAGTGCAGTGGTGTGATCTTGGCTCACTGCAACCTCTACCTCCCGGGTTCAAGTGATTCTCCTGCCTCAGCCTCCTGAGTAGTTGGGATTACAGTGCTTGCCACCATGCCTGACTAAATTTTGTATTTTTAGTAGAGATGGGGTTTCACCATGTTGACCAGGCTGCCTGCCACCTTCATATCTTGTCCAACTGGAAGGTCTTCAGGGATGGTAACACACATGGAGCTCTCATCTCTTTGTGATAACAGTGCCTCCTCTGGATACCTCCTGAAGGACCTGCCTGAGCCTGTGTTACAGTTAACCTTTTTTTTAAATAAGTAGAAAAAACATACTCCAAGAGAATGATAAGTAGAGTAAACGCCAGGTGTAGGAATTTTTCAGCTTCATTACAATCTTATGGGACCACTGTCGTATATAATGGTTTCTGGTTGGACAAAATATCATTATACAGTGCATGACTGTACCATAGGCTGGGGAGCTTAAACAACAGAAATTTATTTTCTCATAGTTCTGGAGGCTGGAAGTCCAAGATTGGAGTGCCTGGCCAACATGGTGAAACCCCATCTTGAAAAAAAAAAATGAGCACTAAGCTGGGCGCAGTGGCTCACGCCTGTAATCCCAGCACTTTGGTAGGCTGAGGTGGGTGGATCACCTGAGGTCAGGAGTTTGAGACCAGCCTGACCAACATGGAGAAACCCCATCTCTACTAAAAACACAAAAAATTAGCCGGGCGTTGCTGTACATGCCTGTAATCTCAGCTACTTGGAAGTCTGAAGCAGGAGAATCGCTTGAACCTGGGAGGCGGAGGTTGGGATGAGCTGAGATCACACCATTGCACTCTAGTCTGGGCAAAAAGAGTAGGGGGGGGGTAAAAAAAAAGCACTAATCCCATCATGAGGGCCACCCTTGGGACCTCTTCTAGATCTAATCACCTCCCAAAGGCCCATCTCCAAATACCATCACAATGGGGTTAGAGCTTCAACATGAACTTTGGAGAGACACAGTCTAGTCCATAGCACTCCTTTCCCCTCTCACCCTTATACCTAATCCTTCAGTAAATCCACCAGGGTTTACCACTTACCTTCCAAAAATCCAGAACCCGACTACTTCTCTTCACCACTGTTAACATGACTGTCCACTCTTGCCTGGGTTATTGCAGTGACCTCTTTTTTTTTGTTTTTGAGACAGAGTTTCACTCTTGTTGCCCAGGCTGGAGTGCAATGATGTGATCTCGGCTCACCGCAACCTCCGCCACCTGAGTTCAAGCAATTCTCCTGCCTCAGCCTCTCGAGTAGCTGGGACTACAGGCATGCACCACCACACCTGGTTAATTTTGTATTGTTAGTAGAGATGGGATTTCTCCATGTTGGTCAGGCTGATCTCGAACTCCTGACCTCAAGTGATCTACCCACCTCGGCCTCCCAAAGTGCTGGGATTACAGGCGTGAGCCCCTGCACCCAGCCGGGCCTCAGTGGCCTCTTGACTGGTCACCTGCTTCCACTGGCTCCTATAGTCCATGCTCCCCAGGCAGCCAGGACTTGAACATAACAAATTAGATCATATGACTCCTTTGCTGTTGACCTCTTAGCTGCTCCCCACAGTCCTCACTGTGAAGTCCCTGCTTCTCACTGTGCCCTGGGTGCACTGGCTCTGCTGCCCCTCCTCCCCCACATGGCCCTCGAGCTGCTTGTGTTCCAGCCACAAGCTGCTCAGAGCCAACAGCTCCTGCCAAACCTTGAGGACTCATCTCATCATCTCCATCCCGTCTCCTCCTACCCTGCTGTGCCAGGTCCCTTGCCAGGCCCTGGGTGGAGATGATGTATAGCAGGGGTTATATCTTGTTCTGTTGGATGCCCAGTGCCTAGCACAGTGCCTGGCACACAGTAGGTGCTCACTCAACAAGTTTGTTGAATGAAGGAAGGCAGTACCTTCTTCCAAATCTCCTCTGTTCAAGAGTTGTGATGGAGTGGGCACATAATTGTAGCACTTGAGGAGGCCAAGATGGGAGGATCGTTTGAGCTCGTGAGTTTGAGACCAGCTTGGGCAACATGGAAAAACCCCATCTCTACAAAAAAATACAAAAATTAGCCCAGCAGGGTAGCACGTGCCTGTAGTCCTAGCTACTCACTTAGGAGGCTGAATGTGAGAAGATCACTTGAGCCCAGGAGGTTGAGGCTGCAGTAAGCCAAGCTGTGATCACACCACTGCACTCCGGTCTGGGTGACAGAGTGACACCCAGGCTCAAAAAAAAAAAAAAAAAGTTGCTGCTGGTCTGATGGTCCTTCCTGAATGTGCCTATCCTAGACCCCCAGCCCCTGCTGCCACCTTCCTCCAGTCAATGACAGGAGAATGCCTGCCCCGTCCATCTGTTCCCATACTCAGAGACACCATGCACCCAATAGTGTATTGGAACCAGCCACCCATTTGCCCTTCCTGCTCAGCCAACCAGAACAATAATAATCAGCACATCTGTTGAATGCTTACAACAATGCCAGTGATCTATATCAATTATTTGGAATCCTTATACTTGCACAAAGGAACTGTTACTACTCCTACAGATAAGAAAAATGAGACTTAAAGAGGGCTCAATTACTTGCCCAGCGTCATACAGTAAAGACGTGATGGTTGGATGGATGGATGAATGAATGAACAGGAGTCTTTTCTATTGCCTTGCTATTTTTCTCTCTTTCCACCATAAACATCGGGGGGTGGCTTCATGGAACTAAAGGAGCCAAGTGGCTTTGGGGATTCCTGAGCTGAGAGAGCAGGAGGTTGGGAGTTGACGCTGGTAGAGGTTAGCTCTGAGCAGCCCCGAGTTACTCAGTAACCGCAGATACTTGGTCCCCCAGGGACAAACTGGACAAGCTGGGCCAGCGCAGGCAGCAGACACCGGTTTCCCATGGCCACCCTTCTGGCGCTCAGCTGGTCCCGGCTGGAAACTGGAGATGGAAGGTCAAAGATGGGAAAGATCTCAGACCAGGCAGATTGAGAGCTGATGTGGAGTCAGGGGCTTCTCAGAGGAGGCCTGGAGTGGAAGGAGGAGTGAGAGATGAAGCCCCTCACCATTCCATCAGAGCTACCAGGGCCAGAGGAGGCAGGGGGAGGACCAAGGACCTTGACATCACCTCACAATCCCAAAGGAAACCATGGACTAAGCCTCTCCATTCTCTCTCCATAGCAAAGAGGAGAGAGAATCAGAGACCTAGAGGAATTAATAGACTCAGGGCAACAACAGGTGACAAAGAGATGGAGGAGGCTGGAATCAGGGAGGCAGTTCACAGCAGATGCTGAGAAGGCCCAGCCTACTCCTGGTTTTCCCTGGTTCTGCAGATTTTGAAGACTCTTCCCATCCCAGGCCTGACTAGTCCCTGCTTGGGCAGCCCTGAGCAACCCCCGACCCCCAAACAGGACTCAGGCAGAGTCTTGGGGCAGGAGGCTGGGCCTGGGTGGAGCCTCCAGATACTGAATCATTATCCAGTGGATATTGACCTGATATCCTGCCTTGCCCCAGGAAGGGCTAGAAAACAAGCTTCCTGCTGAGCAAGTAAGGATAGAGAGTCTTTCTGGGACAGAGTCCACTGAGGGCCAGAAAGCCTGCCTGGCCAGCCGGGAGCAGTGCTACCAGAGTCTGCCACCCAGAGTCTGACCCCTGGTTGGCACCTGAGTAAGGGAAACTGGACACCTAGAACCCAACTGTCCTCCAGAGTCCACTCTGCACCAGAGGCTGGAGCCTTTGAGGGGAGGTAGGGAGAGGTGAGCTGGGGAAGAGGCAGCAGGAAAGAAAAGGAGGAGGTTAGGGACTCTACTGTTGACCCCATCCCTGCCCATTCTTGAGAAGGAGTCCTACCCTGCAGCTGTTCTGGGGGAGTGGCTGGCCCCTGGGGACCTAGGCCATACTCATGGGAGTGGCAGCTTTTCTTTCAGGCTGGGGTTTGGAACACCATTGCACACACCCTCGAGTTCCTTCCACACAACGCCTCCCCCATACAGGTGAGCCTGGGATGGGCGGCAGCGTAGACAGAGGGCCTCCCCCTCCCACCAGCCGGTCAGGTGTCAGAACCAATAGTGCCAGGGTTCCACACCTGTTTAGAGCCCTTCAGTGGCCCAGCACACACTGAGTAGAGGCCCTGTGCCTTAGCAGGGCCTTCAAGGCCTTCCTGGCACCGCCCCCACCCTCCAGCAGCCTCAGTTCCTGTACACTCTGGATGCTTACACTGCTAGGCTCTGTCTATGTTGGCCCCACTTCTTTTTGTTGGGGGGGACAGAGTTTCAGTCCTGTTGCCCAGGCTGGAGTGCAATGGCGTGATCTTGGCTCAGCGCAACCTCCGCCTCCCAGGTTCAAGTGATTCTCCTGCCTCAGCCTTCCGAGTAGCTGGGATTACAGGCATGTGCCACTACGCTCAGCTAATTTTTTTTTTTTTTTTTACTTTTAGAAGAGATGGAGTTTCTCCATGTTGGTCAGGCTGGTCTTGAACTCCTGGCCTCAGGTGATCCGCCCACTTTGGCCTCCCAAAGTGCTGAGATTACAGGTGTGAGCCACTGCACCCGGCCAGTCCCACTTCTTGTAACGTGTCCTCTTCCTTCTTCATTTGCCCAGTTCATAGGTTGTCCTTCCAGATCACCTTCACACATTCATTACCTTCTCAGGAAGCAATTCTCCATCTCAATCCCCCCTCCCTCACCCCTACCCCTGGGGCCTCTGCAGCCTCTCCTCCTGGACCCCTATAGTTTCTGTTCTTGTCTGGGTTGCTCGCTTATCCCACTGGTAATCAAATTTCCTCCTAAGTGTCTGTCTCCACACCAGATAGTGGTTCCTGGAGGGAGGGGCTTTCTGGTTCATCTCCAAAGCCTGCCTCACAGTAAGGGTTCAGTAAATGTCTGTCTCCTCCATGTCTGTCTACTAGGTTCCCCAGTGGATGCCAGTCTTGCTTTTGTAATAAGGAACTCTGGACTTGGAATTGAGAAGACTTGCCTGCATCCAGCCTCCCTCCGCTCCAGCTGCAGAGGCAGCCCAGGCCCTCTCACATCCACACTGGACATGCAGGGAACCTGGGTGTCAGTGTGGCCCCTGCCTAGCCTGCTTCTCTGTGGTGTGGTATAGATTGGGGGGTGGGAAGGGGAGGAGGCTTAGAACGGTCTAAGGGAGTCTACTGCAGAGGCCCAGACGTCTCCAGCCTGGTTAATCTTCAGTGCCTGGAGAGCACTGTTTATCTCTGTTCTCCATCTCTGCTTTTCAGTAAGGAAAAGAAAGATTGAGTAACCCCCAACTCTCTCTTGTGTTAACCCTAGAGGGGCCAGACCAGGGTCTTTTTTTTTTTTTTTTTTTTTTGAGACGGAGTCTTGCTCTGTTGCCCAGTCTGGAGTACAGTGGCACAGTGGCACAGTGGCACTATCTCAGCTCACTGCAACCTCCTCCACCTTACGGGTTCAAGCGATTCTCCTGCCTCAGCCTCCCAAGTAGCTGAGATTATAGGCGCAGGCCCCCACACTCAGCTAACTTTTTTTTTCTGAGACGGAGTTTTGCTCTTGTCGCCCAGGCTGGAGTACAATGGCACATCTCCCCTCACTGAAACATCTGCCTCCCGGGTTCAAGTGATTTTCCTGCCTCAGCCTCCCGAGTAGCTGGGATTACAGGCATGTGCCACCACGCCCGGCTAATTTTGTATTTTTTTTAGTAGAGACGGGGTTTATCCATGTTGGTCAGGCTGGTCTCAAACTCCTGACCTCAGGTGATCCGCCCGCCGCGGCCTCCCAAAGTGCTGGGATTACAGGCGTGAGCCACCACAGCTAGCCCAGACCAGGGTCTCTAAGGGCCACTTATTCCTTGGGAGACACTCTAAAGTAACATCATGTATGAAGGTGCGGGTTCTCTCACACCCATGTCTCACAGCTGTGCGCTAACAGGGCAGAACACACGGCGCCTTTCCAGGGTCACTTCCAAGGACCTGGCACAGGAACAATGCCAGGGTCAGCGCCAGCATTGTGCGACTCCTTTCCTCCAAGTCCTGGCCCCACCTCGGGCCGAGGGTCCAGGACCTACGACGCCCGGCTCCTGTGCCCCGGGGCCCTGGGCCTGCGGCAGGTGAGGGCGGGGCCTCCGTGGGCGGGGCCTCCGTGGCGGGGCTCCGCGAAACCTGCCCGGCCGCCGAGGATTGTCTGCCAGAGCCTGCGAGCGCCAGCCGAGATCGCAGCCCACACCCATGGCCTGGTCTCCCAGCCGCTCCGCGAGCCGGCGATTGCAGCTGCCGCTGCTGTGCCTCTTCCTCCAGGGCGCCACCGCCGTCCTCTTTGCTGTCTTCGTCCGCTACAACCACGAAACCGACGCTTCCTTCTGGCACCGGGGCAACCACAGTAATGCGGACAATGAATTTTACTTTCGCTACCCAAGTGAGTGCGGGGTGAGGGCGCGCGGGAAGCGAAGACCCCGAGCTTTGCAAAGACCCTCCGATGTCTTGGGAGGGAGCATTTGGGTGCCCGCATCTAACTGGGCAGCCCTCTGGCTCTGAGGTGGAGGGGCTCTGGGTGTAAAATAGCACAGTTTCACTAGTGCCTGCTATGATCCAGGGTACCGTGCTGGTACATACGCATTATCTCACTTAGTCTATGAGATAGACAAAGGTGGGGAAACTGAGGCTTGATGAAGTGGCTGATTAAGAGTCACACAGTCACAAGGGGGGGAGTTAGGATTCGAAGCCAGATCTAGAGCCCCAGCTTTAACCATCTCCCAGTTGGCCTAATTGGGCTTTGCTGGGCTTTCCCAGAGACTGCCTTTTCTAGGGGCTCCACCCTGAGCACGGGAAAGAGAATCCTGCTGAGCAGGGAAGGTAGGAGTGGGGGTGCGAGAGACCACAATGGCAGGCGTTAGGTACGAATCGCCCACATACGTAGGCAGCCAAGACCAGGTAGAATCAGGAATTTTTTCCCCCAGTCCCTCAAAGCTGACCCTTTCAGAGACAAAGAGAAATGAGGCCAACTGGCCAGTTACAGTGACTCACACCTGTAATCCCAGCATTTTGGGAGGCTGAGGCGGGTGGATCACCTGATGTCAGGAGTTCGAGACCAGCCTGGCCAACATGGTGAAACCCCATCTGTACTAAAAACACAAAAATTAGCCAGGCATGGTGGAGGGAAACTGTAATCCCAGCTACTTGGGAGGCTGAGGCAGGAGAATCACTTGAACCCAGGAAGTAGAGATTGCAGTGAGCCGAGATCGCACCACTGCACTCCAGCCTGGGCAACGACAGAGTGAGACTCCATTTCAAAAAAAAAAAAGGAAAGAAAAAGAAAGAAAATGAGGCACCCTCTACCTGCTAATCATGGAGCAGCAGCCCCCAGATCTGGGAGGAAGCATGGCATGTTCATTAGCCCATTTTACAGAGGGGGAAGCTGAGTCTCAGAGGGATTGTGAGTTGTTCACGATCACCCATCATGTGAGTGGCAGAGTTAGAACTAGAACTCAGGCATCGTAAGCTTTTTGTCCCACAAGTCACCTGCCTGCTGACAAGTTTCAACAGAGAAGACAGAGAGAGAGAGAGAGAGAGTTAACCTCCCACCCCCACCCTCAACCTCATGGGAATAGAGCCTCACCTTCAAAGTTGGGGGACCCTGCCTTGTAATTCAGGCCCTAGGCAGCTGGGACCAAGAGCACCAGATCTCCCAGAATTCATCACAAGTGCTTGGGCAGGTATCTCCAAGCCTCAGTTTTCCCCATCTGAGCAAGGGGAAAAAGGATGCCTCAGTTTGAAGGAGATACATTCAAACAAGTCCTAGAGTATAAAAGTCTCCTATTAAAAATTTCAAGCTGTTCTTACCCTTTCTTTTCTTTCTTTCTCTTCCTTCCTTCCTTCCTCCTTTCTTGTTTCTTTCTTTTTTTTTTTTGAGATGAAGTCTCACTCTGCTGCCCAGACTGGAGTGCAATGGCATGATCTCGGCTCACTGCAACCTCCACCTCCAGGGTTCAAGTGATTCTCTTGCCTCGGCCTCCCAAATGGCTGGAATGACAGGCACCCGCCACCATGCCTGGCTAATTTTTGTATTTTTAGTAGAGACGGGGTTTCACCATGTTGGCCAGGCTGGTCTCAAACTCCTGACCTCAGGTGATCCACCCACCTCGGCCTCCCAAAGTGCTGGGATTACAGGCGTGAGCCACTGTGCCAGACTCTGTTGTATGACTTTCTGTATGCAGAGCTGATGGCAGGCTAGCCCCACCTCACCCTGTTCTAGACCTAACAACATGAAGCTCAAAAGGCTGAGTATATAGAGGGTGAGGTGGAAACTTGGACTTCTGGTGCAAGGATAAGTGACCCACCCTCGGCAGAAGAGGCTATGGCTCTTCCCTCCCTGTATTTCATCCACAGCCCTGGCTGAAAAAGGGTAGGGAGTTGGGAGGGGAACAGTCGAGAGTCTGAGAGAAGTAAGCTGTTGTGTAAGGGTCTGACCTGGCTGCTTGCCATGAACTCCTGACTTGCTTCCCCCTCGAAACCCTCCTTATAAAAAGCCTTCCCTGGTGTCCAGCCTCTTGCCCCTGTGCTTCAATGGTGGGCTCCCCCTCGGACAGACAATTGTCTCTGAATTGCTATAAGAGGGATAGAAGAGGTGGGATTCCTACCTCTTTTTCTGCCCTAGGTTTCCATGTTTCCATTCCTGTGGACTTGGATATTGTTGTGGGGGAAGGTTGGGGGAGGAGGGAGGTGCAAGGTCCCTAGAGCCTGGGACTTTGATGAGCCGGGTCCTCACCTGTCCCTGTGTCCAGGGGGAAGGGGTCAGGGCCAGAGGGAGGTGCCACTGCCCTTTGATTCGGGAGATGAAAGGGAGTTGTGTGGCTGTTGCTGAGCTCCGCGACTGGCCGGTGCGGGTCCGTCTGTTTCTCTGCTGGAAGGGCGCTGAGAGCCCGTCTGGTTCACCCCTTCAGATGCTGACAGAGAGAGAGTGAGCCAGAGAGGTCATGTGACCTGGCCAAGTCACATAGCAAGTTACAGAAGGAGCCAGGCTAGAACCAGGTCTCTCCATTCCCCATCTGTGGCCTTTCCCCTACACCACAAGCCACTTCTTCCAGAAAGCAAGTGATGGAAAAATAACAAACAGCCAGAGATAAAGGGCCACAGAAGCAAACGTGAGAAGGTGCTCTGAAAAAATGTGGACCAGTTCTTTTTTATGCATCTCAGAGCCCTTACTTGCAGAGAGAGGGATTTAGGATCGATAGAATCAGGATCCTGGAAGAGGAGGGGGGATGAGGGATGTGACCAGGACCAGGCAGGTGGGAGGGATGGTGGGGGAGGTTGGGAGAGATAGCCTCCCCAGCTCCCCCTGCTTCTTCTTGCTTATCGTATTTTATATCCATACTTTACAGATGAGAAAACAGGCTTGGAGGCTTGTCCAAGGTCATAGGGTCAGGAGGAGGGATGGAGACCTGGAATTGATTAATTGAAACAGGGTCTCACTCTGTCGCCCATGCTGGAGTGCAGAGGCGTGATCACGGTTCACTGTACCCTCGACTTCCCAGGTTCAAACAGTCCTCCTGCGTTGGATTACAGGCATGACCCACCACTCCCGGCCAGACCTGGAATGAATGAATGAATTAATTAGTTTGAGACAGAGTTTCCCTCTTGTTGCCCAGGCTAGAGCGCAATGGCGTGATCTCAGCTCACTCCTGGGTTCAAGCAATTCTCCTGCCTCAGCCTCCTGAGTAGCTGAGATTACAGGTGCCCACTACCATGCCCAGCTAATTTTTTTTTGTATTTTTTAGTAGAGACAAGCTTTCACCATGTTGGCCAGGCTGGTTTCAAACTCCTGAACTCAGGTGATCCGCCCGCCTCGGCCTCCAAAAGTGCTGGGATTATAGGTGTGAATCACCTCGCCAGGCCCAGACCTGGACTTTAAATCGAGCTCTGCTGGATGCCAAAGCCCCAGCTTTAACAGCCGTCTTCTCCCATCATCTTGTCTGGTCCAGGAGCTATCTAGCAGGGTTGCGGAGGGGCAGTAAGGGAAGCAGGGAGAGTAGCAGGTGGCTTTGGAGGGCTTTATCTTCTCTCCAATCAAAGGTGCATGGGGCTGGGCACAGTGCTTCATGCAGTAATCCTAGCACTTTGGGAGGCTGAGTTTAGAGGACTGCTTGAAGCCAGGAGTTTGAGACCAGCCTGGGCAACAAAGTGAGACCTTGTCTCTATTAAAAAAAAAAATTAGCTCAGTGTGGTAACAAGCACCGGTAGTCCCAGCTACTCGGGAGGCTGATGAGGAGAGATAGCTTGAGCCCAGGAGGGTGAGGCTGCAGTGAGTGATAATGGCACCATTGCACTCAAGCCTGGGCAACAGAGCAAGACTGTCTCAAAAAAATTAAAAAGTGGCCGGGTCTGGTGGCTCACGCCTGTAATCTCAGCACTTTGGGAGGCCGAGGCAGGTGAATCACAAGGTCAGGAGTTCAAAACCAGCCTGACCAACATGGTGAAACCCTGTCTCTACTAACAGTACAAAAATTAGCTGGGCATAGTGGCATGTGCCAGTAATTGCAGCTACTCAGGAGGCTGAGGCAGGAGAATCACTTCAACACAGGAGGCAGAGATTGCAATGAGCAGAGATCGCGCCACTGCACTCCAGCCGGGGCGACAGAGCGACACTCCATCTCAAAAAATAATAATTAAAATAAAATAGTGCATAGGTTTGGTGGGGGTGGGGTGGGGCGGGGTGGGCATCAGATTCTATCTCACCCTCACGAGCATCCTCTAAAGGGGATGTTGAGAGCTTGCTTTATCTTCTTCCTCCACCTCCAGCTGGAACAGCCCCTCACCTCTCAGAGCCTAAAAAGAATTTCTTATTGTGGAATGTTCCCAGAGAAGGAGATTTCTTGATGTTCAAACTCCAGTTGAAAGGCCAGAGCCTTGAGTTTTGATTCCAAACAAAGCTGGGGTGGGAGGCATAAACACTAACACCACACAAGACAAGTTCTGGAGAAGTTTTGCATGTAATGGTCAGGAGCCCTTTGACCCAGCGCCCTTCGTTATCTTGCTGCCCTTGAGCACCAGAACAGACATGGATTCTCTTTACTGTTTGCGCAAGGGGAAAAGCAGCCAGGCAGTGAGGCTGAAAGAACTTAGGGTGCAGGCTGAGTTTTAAGTAATACCTCTCCCTCTCTATTTTTTTTCCCATCATCTCAAACGTTTATTATTTATTTGTGTTAGGAACATTCAGTATCCTCCTCCTATTTGAAATGATATAAAATATTATTGTTAACTACAGTCACTCTACAGCGCTACAGGGTCCCCAGGCTCTTGGCCGGTGAGGACAGGACCATACAGCAGGAGACGAGTGAATATCACTGCCTGAGCTCCGCCTCCTGTTAGAGCACAGCGGCGTTAGATTCTCATAGGAGCCCGAACACTATTGTGAACTGTGCATGGGAGGGGATCAAGGCTGCGTACTCCTTATAAGAATCTAATGCCTGACGATCTGAGATGGAACAGTATCATCCCAAAGCCACCCCCTGCCCCCCCCCCCCAACAATTTGTGGAAAAATTATCTTCCAGGAAACCAGTTCCTGGCACCAAAAAGTTTGGGGATCGCTGGGGTAAAGAACACTAGAACTTATCCTCTACCTTAGATGTAATTAGCTGTCATTCTGTGTCTTTAACAATCTCTCCCTATTCCCCCTCCCCCTACTCTTCTGTCTTTATTGTCCTTTGTTCTACTTTTTACTCCTACGAGAGTAATTTTTTTTTTTTTTGAGACAGAGTTTTGCTCTTGTTGCCCAGGCTGGAGTGCAGTGGTGCCATCTTGGCTCACCACAACTCCTGACTCCCGGGTTCAAGTGATTCTCCTGCTTCAGCCTCCTGAGTAGCTGGAACTATGTTTGCGACACCACCCGGCTAATTTTGTATTTTTAGCAGAGATGGAGTTTCTCCACGTTGGTCAGGCTGGTCTTGATCTCCCGACCTCAGGTGATCCTCGTGCCTCGGCCTCCCAAAGTGCTGGGATTGCAGGTGTGAGTCACCGTGCCTGGCAGAGAGCAACTTTTTTTTTAGCTTCCACTTGTGAGTGAGAACATTGTCCAGGCTCGTCTCAAACTCCTGGCTTCAAGCAGTCCTCTAACCTCAGCCTCCCAAAGTGCTGGGATTACTGCATGAAGCACTGTGCCCAGCCCCATGCACCTTTGGAGAGAAGATAGAGCCCTCCAAAGCCACCTGCTACTCTCCCTGCTTATTTCACTTACAGTTTCCTCCAGTTCCATCCATGTTGCCATGAATGACGGGATTCCATTCCTTTTTATGGCTGAATAATATTCTATTGTGTATATATACCACATTTTCTTTATCCATTCATCTGTTACTGTTCTAAGATCTGGGTGATTTGGGAAGTGGGGAGGTCAGGAGAAGCAGTGCAGGGTTGGGGACATTTAGTGTCCCAACCCAAGGGCTGGCAGCTGCAGACTTCTAATTTCTTTTCTTTCTTTCTGTTTTTTTTTTTTTTTTGAGACGGAGTTTCGCTCTTGTTGCCTAGGCTGGAGTGCAATGGCGCGATCTCAGCTTGCTGCAACCTCTGCCTTCTGGATTCAAGCAATTCTCCTGCCTCAGCCTCCCAAGTAGCTGGGACTACAGGCACATGCCACCATGCCCAGCTAATTTTTGTATTTTTAGTAGAGACGGGGATTCACCATGTTGGCCAGGATGGTCTCAATCTCTTGACCTTGTGATCCACCCGCCTCAGCCTCCCAAAGTGCTGGGATTATAGGCATGAACCATCGAGCCTGTCTTGTTTTCTTTACGATCAACCTTTTGATTTGAAGTCATTTACAACCAAAACATGTGTATAAGAAAAGCAAAGCAGAGAAGCAGAACATACATAATGAACCACATACGGGGCCTACAGTTGTACAGTTGTGACTGAGCTCCAGGCAGCCCAGGGAGCCCCACATGTGCAGTTCTTTCACTCTTGCAAGTCTGTCTTCCTTGCTCTGTGAGAGCACGGACTGTGGCTGCCTTGATGACAGCTACCTTCCCAGAGCCCGGTCCATGATGCTCAGCACCTCAACTGTCTGAAGGTGGGAAAGCAGACTGGTTCCTGGGGGAAGTACCGCATCCTAGCACTAAGTTCTAAGAGAAATTTTTCACGGCTGGGTGTGGTGGCTTATGCCTGTAATCCCAACAATTTGGGAGGCCGAGGTGGGCAGATCACTTGAGGTTAGGAGTTCAAGACTAGCCTGGCCAACATGGTAAAACCCCGTCTCTACTAAAAGTACAAAAATTATCTGGGTGGGGTGATACATGCCTATAATCCCAGACATGGGGGAGGCTGAGGCACAAGAATCACTTGAACCTGGGAGGCGGATGTTGCAGTTGCGCCACTGCACTCTAGCCTGGGTGACAGAGCGAGACTCTCTCTAAAAAAAAAGAAAGTGTTCACATGAAGCCATAAAATTGGGATTTAGGGTGATAATAGCTCACTTCTCAGTAACCTATTTACAACAAATGCAATGACTGCTCATAACACGCTTTCTCTGGTGTTTCTTGATTAAGGTAAAAAATAAAGCATGGTATTACTACATACATAGCATATAGCATGAGACAAAGAAAACAGGACCAGATGGTCAGGCTGAGCATCAGACTAGGTTGATTCAAACCTTATTTACAAGTTTACAAATAGATGGGAGGGGGGGCAGTTGCAGAACAAGCGAATCGCCAAAGCAAATTGTTTGCATTTAGCTCATTTTCAATATTACTGTATGTTACTATTTTTTAGAGATGGGGTCTCACTCTGTCACCCAGGCTGGAGTGCAGTGATGTAATCATAGCTCACTGTAGCCTCAAACTCCCGAGCCCTAGTGATCCTTCTGCTTCCCTGCCACCATGCCAAGCTGATTATTATTATTATTTTATACAGATTGGGGAGGAGGGGGTCCCACTATGTTGCCCAGGCTGGTCTTAATCTCCTGACCTCAAGCAGTCTTAACCCCTCAGCCTCCAAAGCACTGGGATTACAGGTGTGAGCCACTGCGCCCAGCCTTATGTATTATTTTTTATCGCTTTAGCTTTTCATGCAGAGTGGTACAGAATAGAAACCAAACAGAAAAGGCCCCAAATCTTCCTGCCCATAAACCTCATTGACTCTTTAAAAATTTCAAGTAATTAATCTAGAAAGTATGACCTCGGGCCGGGCGCGGTGGCTCACGCCTGTAATCCCAGCACTTTGGGAGGCCGAGGCGGGCGGATCACAAGGTCAAGAGATCGAGACTGTCCTGGTCAACATGGTGAAACCCCGTCTCTACTAAAAATACAAAAAAATTAGCTGGGCGTGGTGGCGCGCGCCTGTAGTCCCAGCTACTCGGGAGGCTGAGGCAGGAGAATGCTTGAACCCGGGCGGTGGAGGTTGCAGTGAGCCAAGGTCGCGCCACTGCACTCCAGCCTGGCGCCTGGTGACTGAGTGAGACTCTGTCTCAAAAAAAAAAAAAAAAAAAAAAAGAAAGTATGACCTCCTGAGATGTTTAATGCACATTAAAAAAAAAGTTAAAATCTTCAAACTATAGAAAGAAACTAAAAAGTAAAATCCTCCTTCCCAGGGTAACCGTGTCGCACAACTCCAGGGGGCATCATTTGCATTGAAGTTGTGTGGCAAGGCACCCTTGTCTCTTCTTCCTTCAATTCCTTTTCTCCAATGTCATCTCTGTTAACCATTTAAAGCTATTTCCTAATTTTTTTTTTTTTTTTTTTTTTTTGAGGCAGAGTCTCGCTCTGTCACCCAAGGCTGGAGTGCAGAGGTACAATCTTGGCTCACTGCAGCCCCTGCCTCCTGGGTTCAAGCAATTTTCATGCCTCAACCTCCCAAGCAGTTGGGATCACAGGCGTGCACCACCATGCCTAGCTAATGTTTGTATTTTTTATAGAGACTGGGTTTTGCCATGTTGGCCAGGCTGGTCTTGAACTCCTGGCCTCAAGCAGTCCACTTGCCTCAGTCTCCCAAAGTGTCAGGATTACAGGCGTGAGCCACTGCGCCCGGCATCCTAAAATTTTTTTTTAAATAGCTGGGCACAGCCAGGCGCGGTGGCTCACACCTGTAATCCTAGCACTTTGGGAGGCTGAGGCGGGAGGATCACCGGAGGTCACAAGTTCAAGAGCAGCCTGATCTATATGGTGAAACCCCGTCTTTAAAAAAAAAAAAAAAAGAAGAAGAAAGAAATAGCTGGGCACAATAGGCCTTACCTGTAGTCCCAGCAACTTAGGAGGCCAAAGTGGGAGGATTGGCTGAGTACAGTTGTTTGAGGCTGCAGTGAGCTATGATCATGCCACTGCACTCTACCCTGGGTGACAGAGCGAGACATCTAATAATGATAATAACTTAAAAAAGGAAGAGATATAGTCTCTGAAGTGTGAGGGATGAAGGGTGGATGTCAAGAAGGGCTTTCTAGCAGAGAGGAAATGTTGAAAAGAAGCCTGTAGCTAGCAGAATTTTGAGCATGGAGAGTCAGGGACTGCAGCAGGAGAGAGCACAGGCTGGACTTCCAGCCAGTCTGCTGTAAGAGACCCAGGATGGGGCAAATGAACAGAGCAGAAGGCTTTACTCCCTTGCTCTGGCATGAGGACAGCAGGGATGTCTGGGTCTGACTGCTCTAAGCTGGCCAGCTCTGTGCAGGTGGCTCCGGGCTGGGAGGCCCTGACATGCCTGGGGAGTTTTATAGGCTCGGCTCAAGGCAGTCCTGGCTGGTGAGAGCCGGGGGCACTGGCAGGGTGGCTGACTGGTTTATGGGCTGTGGCTAGAGCAGCGCCCGAGTGCCCCACGTGTCTCTGCCCACCGCAGGCTTCCAGGACGTGCATGCCATGGTCTTCGTGGGCTTTGGCTTCCTCATGGTCTTCCTGCAGCGTTACGGCTTCAGCAGCGTGGGTTTCACCTTCCTCCTGGCCGCCTTTGCCCTGCAGTGGTCCACACTGGTCCAGGGCTTCCTCCACTCCTTCGACAGCGGCCACATCCGTGTTGGCATGGAGAGGTGGGCAGCAGCCACCTACCTAGCTCCCCCAGGCCCACTCAGGAGGCTCCTGCCCAAAGGCCCCAGCTCAAGCCCTGTCCTTCAAGCCTGCTTCCTGACTCACGATTTTGGCTGTCACTTGGTTTCTTTAGGTGTCCTGCCTGTCCTTATTGCCTGATTTCCTCTCCCGTCCTTGACCCTCATACTCAGCCCCACCCTCTCATTCTTTAGGGCCCCTGTTCCCCAAGAGCTTTGAGGAGGGTAGACAGCTCCGGTTCTTCCACCTATTGTGGCCTTTGTCAGCTGAGTCACTGAACCTCCTTGAGACTCCATTTTCTTATCTACAAATAGGGCCAGGTGCTCCCTCCAACTCCAGTGGAGGGCTTGAGCTGCCTGTCTTCTCTGCAGAACTCCGCCCCACCCCACCCCACCCACCATGTCATGCTGCCCTGGCTTCATGCCTGGCAGAAGCCCAGAGGGCAGCCTCCCTGACCCCTCTCGCTCCCCCTCTGCCCCCAACCCCAGCATGATCAACGCTGACTTTTGTGCGGGGGCCGTGCTCATCTCCTTTGGTGCCGTCCTGGGCAAGACCGGGCCTGCACAGCTGCTGCTCATGACCCTGCTGGAGGTGGTGCTGTTTGGCATCAACGAGTTTGTGCTTCTTAACCTCCTGGGGGTAAGAGTCTGGGGAGGGATGGGGTGGGGGGGTGGGGGGGTGGTCAAGGTCAGCCTCTGAGCAAGGAGCATGGGGGCGGCAGGGGCGGGGTGGGGCAGGGGGCTGCCTCTCCACCTCCCCGCACCTCCCTAGGTGAGAGACTCAGGAGGTTCCATGACTATCCACACGTTTGGCGCCTACTTCGGGCTGGTCCTTTCACGGGTTCTGTACAGGCCCCAGCTGGAGAAGAGCAGGCACCGCCAGGGCTCCGTCTACCATTCAGACCTCTTCGCCATGATTGGTGAGGACTGAAGAGGAGTGATAGTATGGGGGAGGGGACTAGTCTGGATGCCTCTGATCTGGGCCGGAGATGACTGTCACCTGGGTGCTGCCTGCGGTCCTGGGGTTGTGCCTGGGTACTCGCTTTCCATTTGGATTCTGCTGTGAGAACTCTGGGATCTGCGCTCATCATTCTCAACAGTTTTATGACATCTTAAACTTCAGCCCTGGGGAATGCACATGCCCTGGGTCCCTTCCCCGGGGCCTTTCTAAATCCACCTCAATCCCTGCTTAAAACCTTCCAGGGCCCCCACCAGCCGCAGGTTAGAAAGCGGCCTCCTCAACTTCCACGTGGGCCCCGCTCCTCCGTCCTCACTGGCTCAGGCTCCAGCCAGACTCAGCTTTTGCCTGCCCTCGCCTCCAGGCCTTTGCAGTGTCTGGCTCCCCCCAGCAAATAGGCAATCTCTGCCTGCCCCTAGTGCTGCCTTCCACCTGCTAAGGATATTTCCTCCCAGGAGATCCCCTGGAAGCCCCTGCACTCTCAGGCAGGGGTAAGGAGAGGAAGGGTCTTGGGTCACCACAGGGACCCATAGGGCCTGAGCTAGGAGCCCTGTCACCACCACCTGCTGCTGCTGCTTTTTGTTGAGACAGTCTCGCCTGTTGCCCAGGCTGGAGTGCAATGGCGCAATCTTGGCTCACTGCAACCTCTGCCTCCTGGGTTCAAGCGATTCTCCTGCCTCAACCTCCTGAGTAGCTGGGACTACAGGTGTGTGCCACTACACCTGGCTAATTTTTTTTTAAAAATAATTTATTTATTTTACTTTAGGTGCATACTATATCTGGCACTTCTCCCCATGTTATCCCTCCACACCCTCCCTCTCTCCCCACCCTCCCTTCTCTCCCCACCCCCATTGTCTCTCCCCTACCCCCACAACTGTCTCCTGTGTGTGATGCTCCTCTCCCCTGAGTCCATGTGTTCTCGTTGTTCAACACCCACCTATGAGTGAGAATATATGGTGCTTGGCTTTCTGTTCTTGGGTCAGTTTGCTGAGAATGCTGGTTTCCAGATTCATCCAAGTCCCTGCAAAGGACTAGGGTTTCACCTTGTTGGCCAGGCTGGTCTTGAACTGCTGACCTCAGGTGATCCACCTGCCTCGGCCTCCCAAAGTGCTGGGATTACAGGTGTGACCCGCTGTGCCTGACCACCTGCTTCTAAGCATGTGCCTCCACCTTGGTTTCCATTCCTCTATTCCCATAACTGCTGACAGAAGGCAAATCCAGATTTTACTTTACTTTGTAGAAGGTATTGAATGGGGACTGAAGTGCCTATTGCTACATGAAAGAGAGAGGCTGGCTTGGGATCGCTCAGCACTGCTGGGTCAGAGCACAGGTAACCCCAGGGCAGCTGAGCTCTCCTTGTCCTTTGAGACCCAGATAAGTTTGCCTTGAAGTCCAAAGGCTTCCCCCAAGGTTTCTAGGCATTCCTGGAAGACTTGCATTCTCAGCTCTCTGCCTCCCAGCTCCTGGATTTTAGTGTCACCCAGATAGGAATGAAGCCCCTTCCTGGATTCTCCCACAACGCTCCACCTACGGGATGCAAATGTGAGTGTGGGAGGTTTCACTCAAGATGGCCGGGCTGCTGGGAGAGCCGCACCCAGCAGATTCCCAGGACTAAGGGTGGTCCCTCAGCCTCCCCACCGTGCTGCTTGACGCACAGGGCCCCCAGCCTTCTCCCTCACCTTGTCCTTCGGCTCCTCTCTCTTCCTCCGGGATGGACCTGGGAACTTCACACAGGAAGGCAGGGTAAATGGGCTCCCAGTTCTTACCCAAAATGCACAGGCCCAGCCCATTCAGTACTCAGCAAACAGAGGCCTCTCCTGAACACCACAGAGTCTGCCCTCTCTGGGAGAGACTGAGGTTGTCATTGTTTTTGTGATATGTGTATCAAGTACCCAGCATAGTGCCCGACACGCAGCAGCCTCTGCCTTTTCCTTTCCGTTTTTGATACTTAAAGGGCAAAGACGAACGAAAAACAACACCGCACCCCGGGGGGGGGGGGGACACGGGGGCCCCCCACAGGGGGGCCCCCCCCGCGGGAGGGGGGGGGGGGGGGGGGGGGGGAGGGGGGGCCGAGGGCGGGGGCCGCCGCCGGGGGCGGGGCGGGAGGGGGGGGGGGGAGGGGGGAGGGGGGGGGGGAGGGGAAAGAAAAAGGGGGACAAAAGAAAAAAAGAAAAAAAAAAAAAAAAAAAAATGTCAATGTTCCAGCCGGGTGCGGTGGTTCACACCTGCAATCCCAGCACTTTGGGAGGCTGAGGTGGGTGGATCATGTGAGGTCAGGAGTTCGAGACCAGCCTAACCAACATGGTGAAACCTCCTCTCTACTAAAAATACAAAAATTAGCTGGGTATGGTGGTGGGCACCTGAAGTCCTAGCTACTGGGAAGGCTGAGGCAGGAGAATCACTTGAACCCGCTAGGTGGAGGCTGCAGTGAGCTGAGATTGAGCCACTGCACTCCAGCCTGGGTGGTAGAGTGAGATCTTTTCTTTTTTTTTTTAAAGACGGGGTTTCACCATGTTGGTCAGGCTGGTCTTGAACTCCTGACCTCAGGTGATCCACCTGCCTTGGCCTCCAAAGTGCTTGGATTACAGGTGTGAGCCATCACGCCCAGCCGAGACCTTTTCTTAAAAAAAAAAAAATTCAATGTTCCGTGGTTTTCAACCAAGTAGTTTCTTTTTGTGCCAGTGTCCTTCAAGAGCTGCCATTCGCTGGGCGTTTTGTGCCTGCTAGGCCACGGGCTATGCATTTATGTGCATTGCCTCATTTAATTGCCACTTGATAAGGTGGTGGTATTATCATTATTATTATTATTTTTGAGATAGGGTCTGGTCTGCAGCCCAGGCTGGAGTACAGTGGCACCATCTCAGCTCAGTGCAACCTCTACCTCCCAGACTCAAGCAATCCTCCTGCCTCAGCCCCCCAAGTAGCTGGGACTACAGGCATGTGTACCATGCCTGGGTAATTTTTTTTGTATTTTTGATAAAGATGGGGTTTCACTATGTTGTCCAGGGTGGTCTCAAACTCCTGAGATAAAGCTATCTGCCGGCCTCAGGCTCCCAAAGTGCTGGGATTACAGGCATGAGCCACCGCGCCCTGCCCAAGGTGGTATTACTATCAATCCCACTTAACAGATGAGGAGACTGAGGCTGCCGAGAGTAGGCGACTTGCCTGCAGTTATACAATTTGTCCCTTGAGTGGGAGCCACTTCCTTCCTCTCACTCCGCCTGCCTGCCCACCATCTAGGGACCATCTTCCTGTGGATCTTCTGGCCCAGTTTCAACTCTGCACTCACAGCGCTGGGGGCTGGGCAGCATCGGACAGCCCTCAACACATACTACTCCCTGGCTGCCAGCACCCTCGGCACCTTTGCCTTGTCAGCCCTTGTCGGGGGAAGATGGGCGGCTTGACATGGTATGGGGAAGACTTCAGAGAGGCAGAGGGGGCGGCCTGGGTGGGGAAGGAGAAGTCTGAGACCCTCAAGAAAGATTCTCCAGGGGAACAGATAGAGCACAGGCATCGGAGCTCCATCTGAGCTGGTGGCTGTGGGGTCAGAATGGGAGATGATATGATAGCAGGAGAGTTAGAGGTTAGATGGCAGAGGGACTTCCAGAAGCAGCAGGTGTCACTGTGGTGGATAGGGCTGGGTTGCTGTGGGTGTGACAGTCTGAAAGGGGCTTCGACACCTTATCCCTTAGGTCCACATCCAAAATGCAGCGCTGGCTGGAGGGGTTGTGGTGGGGGACCTCGAGTGAAATGATGCTGACACCCTTTGGGGCTCTGGCAGCCGGCTTCTTGGCTGGGACCGTCTCCACGCTGGGATACAAGTTCTTCACGGTATAGATGCCCCTTGGGACCCGGGCAGAGATGGAGTCTTCGGTACCTTTCTCCCACCTCTCCAACAGGCTGGGGTAGGTGGGGGAGTGGGCGCAGGAGACTCATGACCTGTCCTGTCCTCTAGCCCATCCTTGAATTGAAATTCAAAGTCCAAGACACATGTGGAGTCCACAACCTTCATGGGATGCCGGGGGTCCTGGGGGCACTCCTGGGGGTCCTTGTGGCCGGGCTTGCCACCCATGAAGCTTACGGAGATGGGTGAGTTTCCTCCCAGCCCACGCCGCAGTCATTATCCCTCTGGAATGGCCTCTGTCATTCTCCTTCTCTGTGTGTGACCCAGAAAGGGAATGAATTCATTCATTCATCCATGTTGTGGGAGCAAAGGAAATTGGAGTGAACCAAACCAAGCCAGAAACTGCCCTCCTGGTCCTCAGTCAGGGGCAGCAGAAGGTCATGGAACAAATGACTTCAAGAGTGTTACGTGTTACTGAAGGGTCAGTAAGAGATAATGACCCTTAGGATCTATTTCTGCACATCAACGGTGGGCAAAAGCAACCTACAAACGGAGTCTTGAAAGGTGCCTAGGTGTCTGCTGGCCTGTGAGGGTTGGGAGGAGCTCCAGGCTGTGGGCGTGGCTTGAGCAACGGCCTGGAGGTGAGAGTCAGCCTGGCACCCACCCTCCAGACCCTCTTGGCCACTTCCCATTCCCTGGTGCGAGTTCCAGTGAAATGGGTAGCTCCGGCCCTGTGCTGCGTCCCTGTCTCTCTCCCATCCCCCTACCCCCGGGCTTTCCACCATCTGGTCTCTCTGCAGCCTGGAGAGTGTGTTTCCACTCATAGCCGAGGGCCAGCGCAGTACCACGTCACAGGCCGTGCACCAGCTGTTGGGGCTGTTTGTCACACTGCTGTTTGCCTCTGTGGGCGGGGCCCTTGGAGGTGAGTAACCTTGGATTTTCCAGAGGAAGGGGCATGGGATCCTATACCCCTGACATGGATTCATTCACTCACAGATATTTATGGAGCATCTACGTTGTGCCATAAAGTAGGGGTTGGGTTGTGGGTTAAGGGGTAACCTCCTGCAGGCATGGAGGTGCAGGCGGGTGCTTGCTCCTTTCTGGTGCCAAGGGCAGCAGGGGAGCTGGCATGAGGGGAACGAGGCCATCTCTTACGGGCCTGTGCCTGCCTGTGCTGCTCCCCTCTGTCCACTAGAGGGAAGCCCGACCTCAGGCTGAGGCCTAGAAGGGGCCGGCTGCGCCCTTTGGGGCAGGGACTGGGAAGGCCTGCCACCTCCAGAACCCAGCGGGAAAACCTTCCACTGAGGAAACTGCCCACGGCCCTTGTCAGGCAGCCGCTCTTCGTGTGTGGCCTTAGTCTTTTTGGCCTTCAAAATAAAACCTGATTCAGCATCCCCACCCTTCTGCTGTTACCTGGAGACCCACCCTTTTCCCCTCCCCCTCCCCTCCCCTCCCTCCCTTCTTTTCTTTTTTTGAGATGGAGCCTTGGTCTGTCTTCCTTCCTTCCTTCTCTTTCATTTTTTTTTTTTTTTTTTGAAATGGAGCCTTGGAGCCTTGGTCTGTCTCCCAGGCTGGAGTGCAGTGGCACAATCTCGGCTCACTGCAACCTCTGCCTCCTGGGTTCAGGTGATTCTCCTGCCTCAGCCTCCCTGGTAGCTGGGATTACAGGCGTGCACCACCTCACCCAGCTAAATTTTTGTATTTTTAGTAGAGATGGGGTTTCATCATGTTGGCCAGGCTGGCCTCAGACTCCTGACCTCAGGTGATCCACCCGCCTTGGCCTCCCAAAGTGCTGGGATTACAGGCGTGAGCCACTGTGCCTGACCACCTGGAGATTTTCATTCTCTAATGTGGTTTAATTCATTCATTCATTTAATAACTTATTTACGCTATAAGCATTTTTTTGAGGCGGAGTCTCGTTCTGTCACCCAGGCTGGAGTGCAGTGGCACAATGTCAGCTCACTGCAACCTCTGTCTTCCAGGCTCAATTGATTCTCCTGTCTCAACCTCCCAAGCAGCTGCATGCCACCACACCTGGATAATTTTCGTATTTTTAGTAGAGATGGGCTTGCTGTCGCCATATTGGTCAGGCTGGTCTCGAACTCCTGACCTTAAGTGGTCTGCCTGCCTCAGCCTCCTAAAGTGCTGGGATTATAGGCCTGAGCCACAGCACCTGAGCCGTGCTGGGATTACAGGCCTGAGCCACAGAAAATAAGCATTTTCTGTGCCTCTCCCTGTGTGGGAGGCCACAGAAAGCTCAGCAGCTGTGGTTCATGATGGAATCAGGAGCTGGTCTGTTACCAAATGCATACACTTGAGCAAATTATTTAACTTCTCTGAGTCTTGTTTCTTTGTCTATACTACAGGGATAATATTGGCCTTGCAGGGTTGCTGTGATGACTCAGGAAAGCAAGACTGGTCAAGTACTTTGCACAGGGCCTGGCACATAGTAGATGCTCAACAAATACAGCTGTGTTTTGTCTGCACAGGCGTCATGTTGATCTCATGCCTCCCAGACCCCTGTGTCCTGTGGCACTGTGTGGCACCCTCCTCCATGGTAGGGAGCATAGAAGCCTCACAGATCCTCCCCCACTGCCACCAGGGCTCCTGCTGAAGCTACCCTTCCTGGACTCCCCCCCCAGACTCCCAGTGCTACGAGGACCAGATTCACTGGGAGGTGAGATACAGCTGGGCCCTCACACCCTCTGAGGCTCCCTCCCTGCCTCGATGCCTTCTTCTTTCCTTGCTGCTCGTGTAGCTCCTGGAGCTACCCTTTCACCTCTACCCACTCCTTCCTTCCAGGTGCCTGGTGAGCATGAGGATAAAGCCCAGAGATCTCTGAGGATGCAGGAAGCAGACACTCAGGCCTGACCTGCTGCTGGCCCCTGAGAGGACACGCTCCTTTTAGAAGATGCTGATTGGCTACTGTTAGAAGTTCTTTTCGAGCTCCCATTCCTCCAGCTGCAAGAAAGGAGCCATGAGCTGAAAGGAGGCCCCCCTTTCCACAGGCAGCATCTCCATAGGGAGAGGGGTGGCAGGAGGCTGGGGAGATGGTGGGCAGTGGGGCTGTAATGGGTACGGTGGGGGGAACCTCACCAGCTGCGTGACCCGACTGCCCTACCAGCCTGCACGTGGGTAGAAGGGGCCAAAGTGAGGCACTCAAGTGACCCACTGGCCCCACATCACACAGTTAGTGAAGCCCGAGCCGGGCCGGGTTGAGGTTGATAAATGCCGCCGTCTCTAAGGGTTCTGATTCCTTGTCTTTGTGCCCTGGGAACATGGGAAGTTCCTCTTACCTTCTCACTCACAATGGTAGGACCTCCTGGAGGTTCCTGGCCAGGCAAGATGATTCCTGATCTTGGACTCCCTCTAGAGTTCCATGTCCTACCAGGCGAGTGCCCCGCCTAGGCACAGGGAGCTCATTCTCTCCCAGAAAACAGGGTATTTTGTTACAGGATGGCTTGGGCTGTGGGATAGAGTTCTTCCTATTCCAGAACTGTGGCTACTCTGACCTTCACCTTGGGCAGCCTCTGAGCAGAGAAGGAAGAGGGTGCCCACAGGGCCCAAGGGAGACATAAGTTGTTTGCCACCAACCCTGAGAAGCTAGAAGCAGCAAGCACCTAGGTGCCACTTATATCCCAGTCCCGAGACTGAGGAGTGGGGAATTGCAAGGGCATCACTTTAGGGCCTGTGATTAGGGCTGTGGCAGAGAAGGATGAAGACACTCGCGGACCCCTCTCCAAGGGCTTCTGTTGTCCTGAAGTCATTTGACCACCAGAGGGCGCTCCAAACCCAGCAGAGGAAGATGCCGCCTTCTGCCCCTCCTCGGTCTTCTATGAAGAATGAAAGTCCTTCCTACAGCCTAACCCCCTTCCTGTCTGCTTCAGCTCTGGTCCTCCTGCATTCATGCCACAAGCCTTTTTGAGCTCCTATCCCCCATGTCAGGCAGATGCCAGGAGTTTCAGATCTCTCATCCAGCAGAAATCCATCCCTCCAAGTAGACTGGAGCCCCCTTTCTAACACTGAAGGACTGGAACCCCCTCTGCCTTCTTCTGCCCTTCCCCTAGGCTTCTGACTACAGCTCTCTCTCCCCTAAAACCAAGACCAGAGCCAGGCGCAGTGGCTCACGCCTGTAATCCAAGCACTTTGGGAGGCTGAGGCAGGTGGATCACGAGGTCAGGAGTTTAAGACTAGCCTGACCAACATGGTGAAAACCCGTCTCTACTAAAAATACAAAAATTAGCCAGTCATGGTGGTACATGCCTGTAATCCCAGCTACTCGAAGCTGAGGCAGGAGAATCACTTGAACCCAGGAGGTAGAGGTTACAGTGAGCTGAGATTGCGCCTCTGCCCTCCAGCCTGGGTGACAGAGTGAGACTGTGTTTCAAAAAAAGCAAACAAAAACAACAACAAAAAACAAGACCAATCAGACCTAGGAACCCAAGGAGGAAGTAGAGGGATTCCTGGGACCTAGGCCTGGAATTAGGACAAAAGGTGATTGCATTAGGCTTCATGCCCCCTGTAGCTGGAGGGACTGAGCCGGCTGGCTGGAGAGGCCAAACACAGAGGTGAGGAGAAGGAGGTTGAGGGACAAGGCTTCCGTGGAGCCATCCCAGCTCATGTGACCCAGTTGTGCCTCTGCCCCTTCAGCCCCTCTCCTTCCTCCACAGCTCCCAGTGCCCACTGTTAGCTGGGATAGGTGTATTGGGAGGAGTCCCTTGTGTGGAGGCAGAAGGATGACAGCTGGGATCACACAAAGGTTCCTAAGTCACTGTCAGCCCTTGCTAGGAGGAAGGGAGGGAGGTTGGGAGAGCTCCACCTCCCATTCTACCTATATAGAGGCCCCACCTCCCATTCTACCTATAGGGCCTCAGTTCCCAGCTCTTCTCTGCATGGGCCCAGATACAGCCAGCTAGCCTGTTCTCCCCCAGAGTCCCCCAGAGATCTGAAAGAAGACCTTCAGGAAAGGGGGATTCAAGGATAGGATGAGACTCCTCCCTGCCCCAGCCCAATCTGAGTGAAGAAAGCTACAAATCTTCATTTATTCATGGCACCAGCTGGGTGAGGTGGCTCACACCTGTAATCCCAGCACTTTGGGAGGCTGAGGCAGGAGGATTGCTTGAGCTCAGGAGTTTGAGACCACCCTGGGTAACAGAGCGGGGCCCATCTCTACCAAAAAAATTAGCCAGGTGTGGTGGCATGCATCGGTAGTCTCCACTAATTGGGAGGCTAAGGCAGAAGGATTGCTTGAACCTGGCAGTTCATTACACTGAGCCATGATCGCTCTGCTGTGCTCCAGCCTAGGTGAGAGATCCTAGCTCAAAAAACAAACAAAATTCATGGCCCCAACATTTTACAAACTGACCCTTTCCCTCTGCAGGCTGATTCCTTCCAGACTACAACCAAGCCCTCTCCAGGCCTGAAAAAATGGGCAGCTGTAGCCCAGGGTGGTCGTGGCTGGGGCAAAGTGGCCCATCTCAGTCCAGGGAGGGTTCCTGGAATAGGGACAACTGATCCCTCTTTAGAAGGCAGTTGCCCAGCCAGGTTCCATGGGACAAAGGGTGTAGGTCTCATCATAGCCTGCCAAGGTGTCCTGAGAAAGAAAGGGTCAGGGAGAGAGCTAACCCGTGAGAAATGGCCCTGTGTGCCCCAGAGACAGACGGTTCCAAGCTCTATCCTGTCTGTGAAGCTTCCCCTGACCCAGGCAATGATGCTGAGCCCTGCCTCGAGCCCCTGCACCCCAATCCCATTCTCATTCAGGGGGGCTGTCTGCCCAGGACTGAACTTTCTTAAACTAGGCTCTTGGTTTTTCACTCTGATTTCCTCCTGTCCCTCCCGCTACTTTACCTTGAATGCTGGACTCATCCCAGGCCTTCTAGCCCTGGTTCCACTTCATAGGGCTGAGCCATTCTTTGTGGTGTGGGTGTGGGTGACCATCCCGCCACTGATTTCAGTCAGGGAGCACAGAGGGCAGGAAAGACAGGTACCTTTAGCGCCTCTGCTCAAAGGCCACCAAGCCCTTCCCTCCTCTCCCCTGGAGTCCCTGCCTCAGCGGCATCGTCCCACACACGGTGGCCCATCTATTCAGGCTGGGTCAACAGGGGACAATGAGCAGGTCAAGGAGATGCCGGGGACAGGGGCCAAGGGGGCTCCTGCCTCACCCCTTTGGGACAATGAGGCCTCTGCCCCTCAGGACCAGCCCCTCTGATCAGCACCATTATTCCTCTCAGAGCGGGACAATCGGACACTTGCCCGCTCATGAACTCTGTCTGTCCAACCCCAGTGCCTGATCTCTGCGGACAGTGATGGACGAGGACACGGCCCCTGCCTGCCTCCCGGAGAAGGCTGACACAGGGAGACAGGCCGCGCTGGGGTCAGGGTGGAAGCCCGCAGGGCCAGCGGCATTAAGGGAAGGTTCTCCGAAGCCGCCGCTGCTCTGGCCTGGCACAAGTGTGTATGGACCACAGCAGGATTTCCTGCCCAGGGACATCAGGATAGGAGGCCCAAGGTCCCCAGGAGCTCCCAGGTGCTTCTGCCTTGTGCGGCCAGAGCCCCTCAGCCAGGAGCTAGAAGCTGCTTCTCTGACCTCCAGAGGACCCGGCGCTCCAAACCCCGCGCAGCCTGGGAAAGGCCTGAGATTCCCCCTATTGGGATTCACATCACGGCGCGGCGGCCCCAACTCGGGGAGGAATTAGACACGGCGTGGGTGTCCCAAGTGCGGGGCGGTGGCCGTCCCGGGGCAGACGAGCTCGGCAGCCCGGTCCCCCCACCTCACCCCGATATTCCGCTCCCACCGTCAGGATCTCCCCCACCGCCGCCTCCGGCCCCGCGCGCCCCTTCTCCTTTGTCTGGCCCGCCCGCTCCCAGCCGGTCCGCCGCGCCGCCCCGCGCGCCCCGGCCCGTGCGCCCGCCGCCACCGCCCGGGAACAATGCGGGCCAATGTCTCCGGGCGGGCGAGCTGGCTATGCAAATGGCCAACGGCCTGTGAGAATCCCCTTCGCCGCCGCCCCGGGCTTCCACCGCCTGAAAAGGGCTGGCGGCCGGGCCTGGGTGGGGGAGGCGGCCACTGCATAGGGATGAGCTGTCGTCCGGGAGCGCTCGGGACAGAGCGCCATTGTTTGTGCCGCTGGGCGTCTGATCACCAGTGGAGTCCGCCAGCCCGGGAGGAAGGCGGAGGGTGGCCGGAACCAGGCCTCGGGGCGCAAAGAGGTGGTCATCTGTCCCCCTCCACCCATACCTACTCTTCTTCCCAAAGAGGTGGTTATCTGTCCCCCCACCCATACCTACTCTTCTCCCCAAAGAGGTGGTCATCGGTCCCCGCCCACCCCATACCTACTCTTCTCCCCCAAAAAGCCTTGACTTTGGGACCTGGACATGGTGGTCCCCATCTTGGCTACCCCGTCACTTCTTGGGGGCCTGCACGAGTCTGAGCCTGTGTCTTTTGGAGTTTAAAGCTGGCTATGGTTGGTGCTCTTCTCACCAGGGAGAAGACGTCACTCCCTTTTAGCCCCCCTCCCCCAAACTCTATCCATTTTTACACATCATATTGACCCAAAAGACTTTGACAGGTGTCTCTGAGGCCAATTCTTTCCAGAGCCCCCGAGAGAAATACTTGTGGTGTTCCCAAAGCAAAACAGGTCACTGGGCAGAGATGCCACAAGGCCTAGTCCAGGCCGCAGGGCAGCTCCTTCCCTCCCCCGTCCACCACCAGATAAGGAGCCCTAACTTTTACTGGGAGAAAGGGCAGCCAAGGCAGGACGAAAACAAACTTCTCCAACGACGCAGAGGTGGGGGCTTGTCACACAAAGTCCCTCCCACAAGCAAAAGAGGTGCGTCCCTCTACCCCAGCACAGGAGACTGTGCCCATCTAACAGAAGGCACCCATCAAACATTGGAGAACACCTGGGCAGTGGGCAGGGGAGCGCTCGGCTCAGAGCAGAGCCTGTGCTGGCTGGGAACTTGGCGCTCTGGACTTGAGCGCTTCCAGGCTGAGCTCCAGTGAATGGACTGGAATCTTTGCAAGGCACAGGACCTGAGTTCACCTTTTTTCTTTTTTTTTTTTTTTTTGTTTTGAGACGGAGATTTGCTCTTGTTGCCCAGGCTGGAGTGCAGTTGCGATCTTGGCTCACCACAACCTCCGCCTTCCGGGTTCAAGTGATTTTCCTGCCTCAGCCTCCCGAGTAGCTGGGATTACAAGCATACACCACCACGCTCGGCTAATTTTGTATTTTTTAGTAGAGATGGGGTTTCTCCATGTTGGTCAGGCTGGTCTCAAACTCCCGACCTCAGGAACTCCCGACCTCAGGTGATATACTCGCCTTGGCCTCCCAAAGTGCTGGGATTACAGGCGTGAGTCACCACGCCCAGCGAGTTCACCTCTTCTAAACCCACACTGAGACTCAGGAGTAAGGGCTTCCGCCACTTGACTGAGATGCTGTTTGGAAACGGGGCTTGGGCCCTTGAAGCCTTGCTGCTTCCTTGATGACTCATAATGGCTTTAGGGACAACACCAAAATGAGAACTGTCCCAGGAACTCCTGTCTTCCGTGGTAGGAAGGCAGGAGAGGCTGAATGAGGTGGGGGAGGAGGAAGAGGAGGAGGGAAGGCAGTCTTCTGGAAGGCAGGGCCCCAGCGCTGGGCTCAGAGGCGTGTTCTTTTGTGCTCTGGCCCAGTCTTCCACCTGAGATACAGCTCTTCCCCCTCTGTCCCCCTTGCCTCGGTAAAGATCCAGGTGCGGCGTCCATGTCAGCCATTCCGGGGTGGGGCAGTGGGGCCTCGCTTCTGGAATAGTATTTGGAAAATTATTAGATGAGAGGAAGGTTGGGAGCAGGCACCAGGCCTGGGAGCTGAGGCATTTCCTGGGGCCAAGGAGGCAGCGGGGGTTGTTTTCACCTCTATTCCGTTCACCTCTGTCTGGGGTAGTGGGCCCTCCTGCAGCTCCTCACCTATCCAAGGTGTTGGCCCAACCTGGAATCCCTCCACAGCATTCTGACCTGGGGCTGCCCAGCCTCATGGAGACTCCTCCAGAGGCCCCAAAAGCCACCTCTGAAAGAAGGTAATCCAGCATCCCCACCTCTCTCCTCTGCCCACCTAAGCCCCAGAGCACACGTGTCCCTCCCATTGCCCTCCCTCTCCAAGGCGTTTGCAGATGGTCACCCTTGCTTTGGGCAGGCCCCAGAGCTCCCTACCCTGAGGTGCCCCTTTCCCTTCGGCCTGGATTTCCAGGGCTCTCTGGGCAGGTCTCTGGGGCCCCAGGCAGGCACCAAGCAGGCCCAGCTTGGCTCTGAGGCTGAGAGAGGAAGTTGGCTTTGTTGTGCCTGGCATCGTCTGGATTTTCCCACCCTGCTCTTCTTGGCAGGAGAGCCCTCAGCTGGAGAAGTTGCCCCCGCCCCACACCAGCGTCCCCCTCCTTCCCAGCTCAGCACCATCCATCCCCGTCTCCTCAGAGCGAGGAATGTGCTCCAGGACACTGTGGGGCTTGTTCCCAATCCCCTTCTAGCTCATTTCACTCGGGCTTTTATAGACTCGCCTCCATCCCCACGGGCTACTGTCTGGGTTCTGGCGCTGAAGACACAGACAGAGGTCCCCCCTCCTCCCTGCAATTCCTCACACTTCATTTTGTCCCAACACCATCTGAGGAGGCTGCACTGTGGGGGGGTCAAGGCACCCTGGTCGGGGAGGCGGTAGGGGGTGGAGGGTGGAGGGTGGGGTCCCCCTCCCCATCTTTCCAGCCCCTGGCCCTGCTGGGCTGGGCTCTGGCACTGCCCATGGCGGCATCATTCCCCATGCGGCAGCCATCCATCCCCCTCACCCGCCCTCCTGTCCACGCCCCGCAAGCCTCGATTATTGGTGAAATTAGCACCGGGCTTCTTGTTGGCGGTTGCTAATTAAGACCATTAATAAACGCGATTATTAATGCTGTAGCAGGCAGCAGCCCAGGCATCTAATCACCGCACTGCTGGCAAGCGCTGGGCCGCTGGCTTCCGCCCGGCTCCATCTTGGGAAGGACCTGCTCCCTTTCCCGAACCCACTCACCTCAGGCCCTGCCAGGGGAGGGTGGGTGGAGACAAAGGCACCCAGGGGGAGTTCACTGGGCCCTGCAGAGAAATGGAGTGGGGGAGGGGGAGACAACCTGCACTGGGCTGGCCCAGGCCAGGATGTGTGCCTGTGAGAGGCCTGTGAACCCATCTGATGCCAGCAGCACACAGGGTGGGCTGGGTGGCGGGTGCAGAGGCTCTGGAGAGAGTGTGGGTGGGCGCCCGCACGGGCAACCCTGCTCTCTGGCAACCCATAGCTCGAGTGCCCTCTGGAGTCCCCCTTTGCCTGCCGCCCTGAGGACCAGGCTGTGGAGTGTGGCCCCTTCTGCGGGGGTGTCACCATGGTTAGGGGCCATCTCAGTGAGACAGTGAGGCGATCTCTGTGGGGAGGGTGGAGGACACCTCTGACCAGAACGTTTCTCTGTCACTGGGCACTCACCATGTGTCAGGCCAGAGGGTATTGTCATAAACAAAAGGCGGTCTCTTCCCAGGAGCTGCCCCAATCTCCTCCAACGGCAGCGGTCTGTCCCTGAATGTCTCCCTCACCCCTTTACATGCCACCCCCACCTCACACTGCCTGTAATGAGCTGTTATTTATCTGTTCACTCCAACAGGGCTGTGCTCTAAAGGTCAGTGGCTGTGTGTCCCCGCGGGCAGTGGAAGCCCACTCTGGCTTTGGTGACAAAGCCACCGTCCTTCTGCTCCTTTCCCAACCTTGCTGTCCCCTGTCTGACCTCCAGCCTTGGGCTAACAGAGTAGGAGGGGGTGGCAAGGAGTCCTCTGGTCCAGTTTACCCCAGTTGGACCCTGTGGAGGCAGGAGAGCCTGCCTGCTCTCAGCTGGGACTCCAGGAGGTAGGATGTGGCCTGCCACGCAGGGTGGACCCTGGGGGCCTTTCCAGGAGCTGTCTGATGCCTGGGATTCCCCCTCTGGCCCAACCTGGCCGCTGCACCCCAAGCAGGCTGGGCAGTTTCCTGGAGAAGCCACCTCTGGGCTCAGTCCCACAGTCCACACTGATGGGGAGGGGCCTGGCCTGAGCTTGGCCATGTTTGTGGGCCTAGCCCTCACCCCACCCCCCATGGATGGGCCCCTGAATCCCAGGCTGCTGGAGACAAGAGAGGGGTTGGAGGCCTGAATGGCCAACTGTTCTCTGGGGAGGTTTGGCCCCCTTTAAAGATCCTCCTCACCACCTCCACCTCCCTCCCAGGGTGATTATCGCTGGAGACGCCTTTCTTGGGGGACACAAAGAGACCCTCAACTCCCATCCTCAAGGCAGAATAATGGGCCATTCACACTGAGGGGACCCCAGCCCCACACCTGGCCCTCTCAGGCAGCCCCCAACCGCACCATTGTCCCAGGCCCGCCTTGCACATGGGTGTCAGTGACAGAGAAGCCCAGGCCCGCAGCTGGGGCACTCCTGGCCCTCCCCCACCTCTGCAGCCGCCTAGACTCTGGGCCCGATGTGGGGGAGGTGGGCCTGCCATTCATCCCACACCCGCTCACTCGGAATTTCACTCCTCTCGAAGGTCCTTACAGAGCGATGGGAAAATCGGAGGGAATAATTAGGAAAATCATTAGCGTCTCAAGGCCCATCTGAGAGGGATTAAGGGATTAAAAGCCTTCCAACCAATCTCTCCTGCTTTAAGGTTGTTGTCGGGGTTTTGTTTTCAGGACTTTTTTTCTCTTCTTATTCCCTGGGTTGGGAGAAACCAAAGTCTTGGTGGATTCTTCCTTCAAAAGCTGTAGTCAGGACATTGAAGTTGGGGTGGAGAAGAATGGGGGAAGCAGGTGTGTGGGGGAGGTCCCTTCCCAAGCTCTCCTGGGCTGCCATGAATCACTTCTTGAGGTGGCTTCTCCAGGAAAACCGCCCAGCCTCCCTCTCAACCCCCACCTAACGTTGGGTGCCCTGGGGCCTTCTCTCATTTTCCCTGAGACACTGAGTTCCTCTGGGGCTGGAACTGCCTGGGAGCAGACATTGACCTTTGATCCTACCATGTCACTCTTTTATGAAACCTGGGGATTCTCATTCCACTCCTACAAGCTCCCTATGGGATGAGGGCATTAGCCCCATTTCACAGATGACAAACTGAGCACTTAGCAGACTTGTCTAAGGTTCCACACCCAGTTAGGGGCAAATTAGATGAGAGCCCTGGACCCTTTTTCTTTCTTTCTTTCTTTTTTATTGTTTTTTTTTTTTTTTTTTTTTTTAAGACGGGGTTTCACCATGTTGGTCAGGCTGGTTTTGAACTCCCAACCTCAGGTGATCCGCCCACCTTGGCCTCCAAAGTGCTTGGATTACAGGCGTGAGCCACCATGCCCAGCCTCTTTTTTTGTTTGATAGGGTTTTTTTTTTTTTTTTTTGAAAGGCCTGATACTGTACCAGGTACAAGGCGTTTGTACTTTCTGTCCTTCTGACCGAAATGCTCACCTCCCAAAGATCCGCAGGGCTGGCTTCTGCACCTCCCTTGGGTCTTTGCTGGAATCACATCCTTCCTGGAGGGAGATGTCTGGGAT
This sequence comes from Ateles fusciceps, assembly GCA_036589455.1. Lineage (NCBI taxonomy): Eukaryota > Metazoa > Chordata > Mammalia > Primates > Atelidae > Ateles > Ateles fusciceps. Next base: position 385,728 of record JAZHEH010003362.1, read on the forward strand.
TTGCTTCAAAATAACATGGGAAGCGGGGGGAGAAAAGGGGTGGGGGTGCAGGTGAAACAAGATTGGCAGACGTTGAAGCCAGGCGAGGGATAGGTGGGGGCTCATTATACTATTCTGTTTATTTTATATCTATTTTTAAATTTCCACAAGAAAAGCTGGAGCAAAACCTGGTTTTCCCTAAGCACCTTATTTTATTTTTGAGCCAGAGTCTCGCTGTCGCCCAGACTGTGGAGTGCAGTGGTGCGATCTCAGTTCACTGCAACCTCTGCCTCCTGGGTTCAAGCAATTCTTGTGCCTCAGCCTCCCGAGAAGCTGGGATTACAGGTGCCAACCAGCACGCCTGGCTAACTTTTGTACTTTTACACAGCATTGTCCTCATGTTTCACCATGTTGGCCAGGCCGGAGACACCTTATTTTAAACAGCAACTCACCACCCAGCCCAGCCCGGCCTGGTGCCCTTTTCCTTGTCTTTCTCCAGAGGGTTTATTACGGTCTGACACTAATTATTTTACCTGTTTGTTTTGATTCTTGCCAGTGGGCTACACTAGGTTCAAAGTCATGGAGTCAGAGGTCCTGGGGTTCGTTTGTGCAGGCCGGTTAGCCAGTGCCCCAGCAAGCAGAGTGGCACCTGGCACTGGGATGCCCTCCATCCCTGAGTGAAGGCCTGGGTGACGCGGTGTCCGGCGGCTCTGGGCCCAGCTGCCAAGGGCAGGGGCAGCCTGTTGCCTTGTGTTCGGGCCTGTGGGGTTCTTCAGCACCTGGAGCCACAGCCGGAGGGTCCTTCCCAGCGCTCCCAGCCTGGGATAAGCCCCTAAGTGTCCCATTATGCACCATTCACTCTCACTTTGTCGGCCCATCCACAGCCCCTGCGTTCTTTTGTGAGAGGGGCCTGGGAGGGCGAGGGGCTTTTACCACAAGGCCTCATTATTCCCAGCCGGAGCAGTAATGAGGAGGCCCTTCCCTGGACTAGTACATTTTGCAGGGTCCCTCCGATTTCTGAGTCCTGTCCTACACCAAACACTTTACATACATTATCTCATTTAATTCCCCCCGACAGCTCTGGGAAATAGCTACTCTTTGTATCCCCATTTTTCAGATGAGAAAGTAAGACTGGGAGACTACAGTGCCTTTCTCCTCAGCTCAGCTGTACAGGCAAGGGAAGGGGTAGGGACAACTGAGGTTGGGAGAGGGGGTGTGGCCTGGGGAAGAGCATGCTGCAGATTAGACGTCTGACCCCGGTCCCAGCTGCAGTAGGGGAGTGGCCATCACTGTCCCACCCCTCACAGGCAGGTGCTTCAGTGACTTGCCCATGTGCACACAGCTAGTGAGAATCCAAGTGCTCTGTCCATGGTGCCAACTAGGGGTGGCAGGTGGGGAGGGAACCATCCTGAGAGGCTCCTGAAGGACGAGGGTGAGTGTGGGCCAACATGAGCTGGCTCAGCAGGAGGCAGGAGTAGAGAGATGGAAGGGGGAGATCAAGAAGGGACTGAAACGCCACTGGTTCCTCTCCAATAAGGAGTCTTGGAGGTTTGAGACAGAGTTTCGCTCTTGTTGCCCAGGCTGGAGTGCAGTGAAACGGTCTCGGCTCACTGCAACCTCCTCCTCCCAGGTTCAAGCAGTTCTCCTGCCTCAGCCTCCCAAGTAGCTGGGATTACAGGTGCCCACCACCACACCTGGCTAATTTTTGTATTTTTGTATTTTTAGTAGAGATGGGGTTTCACCATGTTGGCCAGGCTGGTCTTGAACTCCTGACCTCAGGTGATTCGCTCACCTTGGTCTCTCAAAGTGCTGGGACTACAGGCGTGAACCACCGCGCCCGGCTGGAGGTTCTCTTATGCTCTAGCCTTTGGAGTTAAACACTGTCCTTCCAGCCTTAAAAACAAAGCAATAATATTTTAAATTAAATTTGTTTATAAATAGATAATTCTTCACGTGTAATAAAACTTTTAAGGTGCAAAACAGTATACTATATAGGAGGACATCTCCTGCCTGCTGGGTCTGTGCTACCCAGTTCCTATCCCAGAGACAACCCATGTGCCTGGTTACTCCCAGAGCTACTCTGCCTCAGGCCTGTCCTTTATACAGGTGAATGCCCACTCCTCACCGGGCCACTCATTTGTGTCCTGAATAAGTAGTGAGCACCCTGTCAGCCCAGCCAGAGTCAACTGACCCTCTGGCAACTCTGAAGGGAGCCCAGGGATGGAGGGGAAAGGAAGACCTCCCACTAGTGCCATGTGGGCAGAAGTTCATAGGTGACAGTGAGCAGAAGGGATGGCTTCCCAAGGAGAGGGAACAGCATGTGCAAAGGCTCAGTGGTGTGACACCAATGTGCGTCCAGGTTCACAGGGTGCTTTCTGCGTGTATGTATGTATGTATATATGTATGTATGTATGTATTGTGACAGAGTCTTGCTCTGTTGTCCAGGCAGAAGTGCAGTGGTTAGATCGGCTCACTGCAACCTCTGCCCCTGGGGCTCAAGCGATCCTCCTACCTCAGCCTCCTCGAGTAGCTGGGATTACAGGCTCACGCCACCATGCCTGGCTAATTTTTTTTTTTTGAGACGGAGTCTCGCTCCGTTGCCAGGCTGAAGTGCAGTGGCACAATCTCGGCTCCCTGCAACCTCTAACCCTGGTTTCAAGTGATTCTCCTGCCTCAGTCTCCCAAGTAGCTGGGACTACAGGCACATGCCACCGTGCCCGGCTAATTTTTGTATTTTTAGTAGAGACGGGTTTTCACTATGTTGGCCAGGATGGTCTTGATCTCCTAACCTGGTGATCCGCCCACCTCAGCCTCCCAAAGTGCTGGGATTACAGGCTTGAGCCACCATACCCGGCCATGCCTGGCTAATTTTTTAAACTTTTTTTTTTTTTTTTGTAGAGATAGGGTTTCACCATGTTGCCTAGGCTGGTCTTGAACTCCTGTGTCCCAGTGATCAGCCCACCTTGGCCTCTCAAAGTGCTGGGATTACAGGCATGAGCCACCACGCCCAGGGCCACAGTGTGCTTTTTGCATGAGAGGCAAGAGAGCAGCCTGCACAAACCGGGTGAGTCTGGACCTCTGTAGCCAGAGGTCTTTGGGCTGCAATCTGCACACTGTTGACCCCCAGCCTGTAGACTCTCAGAGTCTAGAGAGGGTTTGACCATCTGTCCCTTCCCAGGAAGAAGGAAGGGCCTGAAAAGGGCCACCCCTGGTCTGTGGGACCCTTGACCTGCTTAGCTGTGGGAGTGTGTCTCCTCCTCAGTCTTTGTCGTGTGGTTGTGAGGGTTAAGTCAGTTTGTCACGTGCTCAGTACGGTGCCTGACACAGACTACATTTTTAGTTGCTTTCTGTTATTAATAATTCCTACGACACACCTCTTTCCCTAACCATCCCCTGTCTGAGTGTCCTCTCTCTGTGGGGATCTAAGCCCCTCTTTGCTTGCTCCCAGCTCCCAGAAGTCTTCTCCAGGCCTCCCATGACTCCATTAGGCGGCAGTCTTCATCTTGGTTTCCCAGGGAGGGCATTAAGGGAAGGACTGACCAGAGCATGTGAGCATGTGCACTGAGGGCTCAAAGTGAAGAAAAAGACTCCCCTTCTGGCCCCTCAGCTCCGCCTCTTCTCTTCCACTTCCTTCAAAAAAACACCCAACTCATTAGGAGCCCCAGCAGCCAGGCCCTGGCTGAAGCCCTGGTGAAGCAGCAATTAGATCATTAGCACCGGCCCCAACCCACCTGCCTGGAGCCCCTCAAACACCTTTTAATTATAATCCCTTAATCTCCCTCAGATGGCAGGGCTGGCTCTAGGGCTTTTGCCTAGCACAGCCCCTTTCCTTCTCTCTCTTTCCCCAATTAAGGGGTTCTCTTGGTAGAGAGCCCCTATCCCAGCTAAAGGCCGCTCAGCCCTGGGAGGAGCAAGATCTGTTGCTCTGTCTCTTTTCCAGGGACAGTGACCCCAGGTAGCCATGCAGGTCCACCTGGAGGCTCCTCTGTAGGCAGAGCTGAAATCCCTGCCACCGTGTGCCTCCTGGCTGGGGGACAATTGCTGAGATGCCTGAAGACGCTTTGTCTTCCCGTTGGTCTCCTCTTGTCCTGGTGTCTTTGTGTTCTCTGGGAAGCATCTCCCACTGGCCCTTTACAATGACTTCTATTCTCCCGTCAGCCCACCCGGGCCACCCTGTCTGAGCCAGTGGCCTCTTTGGCATCTCCTTCCAAGAGCCACCAGGTTCTGTCATAAGTGGAATTGAGGCCAGACCCCTGGCAGAATGTCTCCTGGTGACAGCCCTATTTTGACCTCCAACTGACCTTAGTAGGGGTCAGCCTTGCCCTCCTGCCCCCCCCAGGTCCACTCAGGGCCCCGGGCACCCTCAGCCACATTGGGGCTGGCAGAACATCGGGTCGGTCTATATCCCTGGAGCTTCAAGCGGGCAGAGGCAGGGGGAGGGACAAGATGACCCAGCATGTGGCCCTGTCTGAAGCTGAGCCTGGATGAACCTCTTTCCTGGGAAAGTTCTGTCACTAATTGACTTGCAAATGCCTTGTTTGTCCCCAGATTCATAATTAGTGCTAAGTATTTCTAGGGCCCCATCCTGGAGGGGCTTTTTTTGGGGGGCAGCCTGTTCCTCTCCTCCTCTCTGAGGTTGGCCAGGCTGGGGGTGGGCAGAGCCGGGCACCGGTGCCCAGCTGCCATCCAGCGTTCCCACGGCTCTGGTGCCAGCGTGTGAAGGCGAGGTGCGGGGGGGCATGGGGGCTGGGGCTCCCCACCATCCTTCAGCCGGGACCTCGGCCAAACCCCGAGGCTCCAGGAAACGACAGAGCTGGGGGAGCTGGCTATGGCAGTGGGTGGGGGCTGGCTGGCACCCCCAGGAAGGAGAGCCCAGCCGGTGCTGGGGGCTGGCATCAGCCGAGCCTCCGGCAGGATGAATGGGCCAACAAGGGGCCTCTCTTCCCCCACGGCTTCTCCACAAAGGCCTTGCCTGCGCCATTGGATGTGGGGGGCCGGGGGCCACCGGAGGAAGAGGAGAGGCTATTCTCAGAGACCCCTCCAGCCCTAGCCTCAGCACTCCTGGGAAGGGGCCATGGGCTGGGGGCTGAGGGCCAGAGTTTAGGCCCAGCTTCTACCTGGATTTGCTGAGTGAGTGGTCAACTCTTTCAACCTCTCTGGATCTCAGTTTCCCCGCTGGACCATCCCTGGCGTCTCTCCCAGCCCTGATAGTCCCCTCTTGGTTGCCGCCCACCCAAGTTCCCCAGTAGCCTCCCCCTGACGCTGCACTGGCAATTCTAGACCTCTGCAGGCCCTACCTTGGCTGAGACCCAACCGGACCTCCCCTCAGGGTACATCAGGCCCCTGCTCTGGGCACAGCTCTCCCAGCCCTGGTGCCCTTCCTCCTCTCCCCTCAGGTAGGAAGAGCTGTTCAATGTCTGCCAGGAAGCAGAGGGGAAGGGTCTAAGCTGTGGCAGCCTGCCATGGAGTCGGACAGGCCAGGGCCTGGCCACTTGCAAATAGTGTGATGTGGGCGAGTCTCTGCCTCTCTAGGCCTCATCTGTAAAAGGCCTCACAGGGTTATCACCGGGATCCGGTGAGGCTGAGTGGAAGGCGTTCTGTGCGGGGACCTGGCAGGGAGCCGATGCTAGTCGCAGCTCCTCCCCTCCTCTTCCCCAGCCTCCCTCTCAAACCTTTCTGTCAGTTTGCCTGTGTTTTCCTGTGGTTGAGATGTCCTTTCATGATTCACCCCCATCCTTTTTACCTGGCCCTGTCAGCAGCCCCTCTATATTCCCTATTTCATCTCCAGTTCCTTTCCCAGAACTAGCCATTTTTCTGGTAAGTCCTTCCTGAAGTCTAACCTTCTATTGCAGGTTGCCTGTCCCCGGGCCTAGCCTCTTCCCAGACTGCCCTGCAGCTGGAGCCCAGAGGGAAAGGGAGGAGTGGGCTCTATGGTAACCCTGAGAAGAGAATGCCCTCTCTCCTCATCTGCATACAGACGGGCTCATTTGCATACAGACAGGCCTCATCTGCATATGCTCAGTGGGACTCTGAGAGCACATTCCAAAGTGTCCTGCCTGGGTCCTCCCACCCCAGACCTGGCATCTCTGTCCAGGGAGGGGCCCTACCCCGCCCCTTCTGCCCCTGTCTGGGTCTGGGTCATTCTGTTTCCAAAAGGCAGCCCACCCTCTGGGGCCCTCTCCTGCTCGCTGTCAACCCTGCCCCACTTTTCTTTACTACGCTCGGAAGAATCCTTTCTACCCACCTCCTCCTGCCTGCCCCACTCCCCTACCCCGGGAGCCTCCCCCTCCAAGCCAGAGGCCAGGAGAGGAGGCAGAGGGCTGGCCATGGTGGCTGGCTGACTCTCCCTGCTCAGGCCCCCCCAACACCATGGTAAGGGGACCATGAAAACTGATGCTCAGGTTGTGGGGTACAAACAAAAACTGGAGGAGGGACGGGCAGACCTGGGAAGCTTCCTCCCTACCACTGACCTCAAGCCAGATCCTGCCTCCAGTCACCCCACCTCCCAAGGGCCACAATGGGTCCTGGCAAGGCTAGGAGGTGGGAGGGCCCTGAAATGAGGGCTGGACCCTCAGAAGCACTGATGAGCGCCCAGGTGTGGTGAGACGGCTCAGCCCTATTGACATGGCAGACTGTGATGCAAAGGAAACTGCCTCCTCCTCCCAGCAGCATCCTCCATCTCAGTCAGCCCTCCAAGTCCCAGTTCTGGGGCTCCTGGACGTACAGGTCAGGGGGGACCCTGGGATTCTTCTCCCAATGGGCCCCCACCATGCAGAGGACCCTGGACATAGCCCTTCTCCTCTCTGGCCTCAGTTTCCTCTATAAAATGAGGAACTAGGCTAGACCAGGTGGCTCATGACGTGATCCTTCCTCCTGGAAATAGTGCCCAGGCGCCTGGCCAGCATTCTGCATGCAATTTTAGAATTTGCAAGCATTCCCTGAGGTCCAGATTGACCTCGGGCTAGGAGGCCTGGTCTAGAACTGAAAAGGCTGAAGTCAGTGTTTAAAAGGAAGAGAGGAATTTATACATATGTGCTTGGTTGTCTATGGAGGAACCCAGGGAGGATACAGGTACCAGTTGTTGCCTCTTGGGAGAGGAGGCGGGTGGCTGGGGCAAGGGTAGGAAGATGTAATTTCCCTTTTGTGCCGTTAGAATTGTGTCATGTGTATTATCTTAAGCTTTTTCATTCAGAAAATTTCTAGTATTCAAAGTGTAGTTCCGTGGAGAGATTACAGAAGGGAGGAAGGACTTTCTTGAGGGTGATGGAGAGCTTAAATGGTGCTGGTAGTCTGGGCTCTGCTAACATCCCCCCAGCAAGGCTCTCTAGAGATGAGGAAAGGCCTATCTTTTGGGGGGAGCATGTTGGATACAGATGTGTTATGGAGAGAATGGGGTCAAGAGCACAGTCCTAGTTTTTTGCTATGGCTTTCCTGCCCTCTCAAGTTCCCCCCTCAGGCCTTGTTATTGTTGGGGGAGTCCTACCTGCTGTCTAATCTGAATCCTCTTAATTGTCATATTCATTCTCTTATGTTTCCACTGAGGGTGGACAGAGAAGCAGCAGGAACGGATGACTCTTTGGGGCAGGGGTGCTCCCTCTATGTGGTCTGTTCAAACCCAGGAGGACGTTTTTGAGAGTCCTTTTGTGGAGGAGACAGAAGGCCACTCAGTGACCTCCTACACAGGCACTCTGGGGGAGTGTGACCACCCTCTCCCATTCTTTTTTTTTCTATTTAAAGACGAGGTTTCACCGTGTTGGTCAGGCTGGTCTTGAACTCCCAACCTCAGGTGATCTGCCTGCCTTGGCCTCCAAAGTGCTTGGCTTACAGGCGTGAGCCACCAGGCCCGGCCCCTCTCCCATTCTTTTGGTCCCTCGTACGGCACTTAGGTGCTTCCTTGGCTGGAAGCATTAGCACATGACTTGGAATGGGGACTGATCAGATTATGGACGGCGTTCTCAGGAACCTTGGGGTGGCTGAGGGTGGTGGAAGGGGCCAGGATGTTCACCCATGGCTCCACCCCCTACCAGGTAGGAGTTCTGGTATTAGAGGCTCCCCTGCTTCTGTTGCAAGGTTGGCTTCTCTATCACGTATCTCTGTCGAAGGAAGTCCCAGTATCGCCCCCTCTCTTCAGCCCCTCCCCCTTCCAACCCTGCACAGGTATATCCACTACCACTATTAATGTGATTCAATATTCAAGAGTCTTTATTGAAGACGTGAGATGGGACTTCCATCTCAGAGAATGTGGGAATCCCAACTCAAATGATACAGGATAAACTGGGATGGGCAGGTTGAAGATATGAGAGTCATGGGTCAAAGTCCTATCCCAGATGGCTCCAGGTATAATGGGCTGCCCGGGCTAGAAGCTGGGTCCTCCCACTTCCAATCTGCTCACAAAACTTCTTGAAGGAGCTGGTTCGACTTCGACTGGCTGGAGCCTAGCCTTATATTTCGGTCAGTTGGGAAGGCTTCTCAGAGGGAATCCAACTGGATGAAGTAAGTTTTCTTTTTGGTCTGAAAAGAAAAATTATCAAGTGTAAAGAAAAAGACTTTTTTTTTTTTTGAGTTGGAGTCTCATTCTGTCGCCTAAGCTGGAGTGGATCTCAGCTCACTGCAACCTCTGCCTCCCAGGTTCAAGCAATTCTCGTACCTCAGCCTCTGAGTACCTGGGATTACAGGCATGAGCCACCATGCTCAGCTAAATTTTGTATTTTTAATAGAGATGGGGTTTTGCCATGTTGGCCAGGCTGCTCTTGAACTCCTGACCTCCCAAAGTGTTGGGATTACAGGTGTGAGCCACCGCGCCCAGCCGAAAAATACTCTTTGGATGGAGACTTTAGGAGGAGGCAGAGATCAAACTTCCAGCAGTCTTGGAAGAAGCTCGCTTCCATCAGGCAAGGTGAGGAGCTAGGGACGGAGTCATCACAAAGGAATCCACCCTGACAGTGGCTTGGGTCTAGGCACCTCTTCTAGGTGCTCTATCCAAAGCAATGGAGGGTGGGGGGGGGGGGGAATACCTAGGGCAGAAACTCAGACCCCAAGCACGGGAGAGATTAGGCAGGGAGCCCAGCGGCTTGCTTCAGGAAGGCAGGGTGCAGGCTGCACGTGGGCTAAGGACCAGTCCGGAAGAATTGTGGTCACTTCCATGGCTCCCATGGCTTCTTCCCCAATCCTGTCTTCAACCTTCAAGATGTTTATCATCCCTTAGGCTTTACCCCTACACCCGAGAACATGCCAAGAATTCCACCCGCTTATCTGGTCCTCTCTTCTCTCAGTCCCTCCATTTGTGTTTCAGAAGTCAGCACAGGGGGAGGAAGGGAACATATGCTTTGGCATCTACGAAGCTCCACTTGAAGCCCAGCCCAACTTACCAGTCCTGTGACTCTGGGAAAGTGTCTTAGCCTTCCTGAGGCTTCGACTCCTTCGTAAAGTGGGGACAGTATCACCTGGTTTTCAGGGCCGTTGGGAAGATGAGCTGAGACAATGGCCACGAAAGGGCTTACACAACCAAATGGGTGCAAATCAGGGTCAGCTCCTTCCTTCCCGGGGTGGGGAGGCTATGTCCAGGAAAGGCAAATAAACCCCATAGGGGCTGCATAGGAATCAGGTGTCAGGCACAGCTTGTGGGAACAGCCTTCCTTTCCTGTCCCATCCAGGGTTGGGAGCCAGCAGCTTTGGAAAGCCCGAAGTTCATCTCCCTCGGCTTCTCCAAGCGCCTTAAGATCTGAGAAGAGAATTTCAGAAAGAGGAGGGGATCTCAGTCACCGCCCTGCATGGCCCAGCTCCACTTATACCAGCGTCGCCCTCCTTCTTCCTAGACTCCTCAGCCTCTCCCAGCTCAAGTCCCTCCTCCCTGCCCCAGCTCCTCCTCCCCCTACCTTTGCCAGCTCTCCAACCTTGACCTTGACAGTATGGAGGAGTGGGGGATGAGAGGTCTGCCTTGTCCATCCTATCAGGAGCCCCTCAAATGTAAGGACTCTGTCTTCTCCAAACCTGGGCTCTGCCAGGCTTGTTACTCTGACTCCCTCTGGCCCTCTTCCTGGCCTGGGTTGGCTCCCAGGTCTCGAGGTGGGCCAGCTGTCCTCAGCCCCTCTAAGTCTGCCAGGGTCTCTTCTCCCACACTCTCTTGCCCATTCCTTGCTCTAGATCCTCAGCCCACCTGGGAGCCCTACTATCCCTTGAGTGGCTAGATTTGGGGGAACGACAGAAGAGACTGGTGTCTGTCAGCGCTTGGGAAGGGGTGGTGGATGTAGCTCCATGCGGGGCCCTCCCCTGGGTGGGGGAGGAGGAGTACAGATGGTACAGCCTCCCGCCTGTTACACCCTCCCAGCCCCAGACAGAGCCAGGCTCTCCTAGCAAGGATACAGTAGCAGAGGGCTGGGAAGAAAGTGGGGCGGGGCAACAATGATATCATAAATTATCCCCGGCCCCTCCCACCCAGCCCATCCTTCCTCAGCTGGGAAGGGTCACCTTTTCATCTCCACCTGCTCCTCATTCAGGATTCCCTCAGCAAAGCTGGCCTCTGCTTAGTGCCTCTTATAGATGCCCCTCGAGGTCAAAGTGACCATTCTCTGCCTTCCAGTTGGGCTCTAGAAGGAAGGGACTCTCACTCTCCCAGGATCTCTCTGAGACCCTGTTGGAATGCTCCCCCCCAAGGCAGGAGCTGGGAAACTGGCTTCCAAAGGTGGCACCCAGAGGACCTGGGAGACTATCCCTATTCTATGGTCTCCAGCTCCTGACTCTTTCTGGGGTGCTGTTGGGGGCATGGAGGGGGAAATTTCAAAGCATTCCGTGGCATTTACTGCTCTTCTGTGAACAAAAGGTTTGGGTAGGGGCTCCAAAATGTTTAAGGGATGCTCAGACCTCTCACCAAGCGAGCCAGTTCTCAGTTTCCCTGTTCTAATAGCTGGAGTCCGGGAACCTTTATGAAGTAACTGAAGGTAGGTGGTATTCCTTCCTTACCTCTCAACTCAGCCAGGCCAAGCCAAGGGCGGAAGAGCTGGTGCTATAGCCGCATAGATCTTGGTTAGATATTCGGAAGGACTTCCCAAGACAGGAATACGCAAGATCATGGAATTTTCTGGTTGAAGAGAGGAAAAGTCTGTCTTAGTTGCAGGAAACTGGATGGGAACCTCTTGAATTCTATCTCATTAATTCTTTCTTAGCCACATTAAATAACATGTAGAGAGTGTCTGGCACAGAGCCTGACATAGTAATCCTCCACTTTGGCTATTTTTAAAAATCATATGTTATTATGAATTTTTATTGGATGGGTATCAGGAGGAAGGGATAAATCTCTGGAGACCCATCTCCCACCCTCTAGGAACCCCACGGGAAAATCCAGATAGGAGCTAGTGCGCTGAGTACAATATGGCAGCCAATTGTCATGGCAACAGCAGAAGGAGGCTGGTTGGTTGTGGGGGCGGTGCTGGGAAGCCAGCTGGTGCCAGATGGACAAACCCAGCAGAAGGCATCCCCAGCCGGGTGAAGCTGATGCCCCGTGCCCAGGACTCAACCTCCATATGCCAGCCTCAGCCTGGTCCTTCCCTCCAGGCCTAAAGGCCCCATTGCTGTCTGTGGGGGATGATGCCAAAACCATTCCTCCTCCTGACTCTTGCTTGTATAACAAGGAATGACTGCTTGGAGACAAAAGACTGTCCTGTTCAAGGTCCCCTGACCCATGGGCTGACGGATCTAAATAGGTCTGAATTACGCTCACTCCTGATGATGCTGAGGAGCCATCATATGGGGGACTTGAGAGGTCCTGAGTGGCAGGATGCGGAGGCACCATTGTGTGCACTCAGTGGAGATTCCACAGTGGCTTGTGCTGCCTGGAGGATGAGATAAGGGCTGCAGGGAGGGAGCAGGGCAGGTTAGGGGCAACGTGGCCAAGCTGCACCCTACCTGTCCCTTCCTCCTGGTATGCTGGGTGGCATTCGCACCTGGCCAGCAGATGAAAGAAGCTGCCGTCAGTGGAGTTCACTACCTAACTGTAAACAGGGGGTCCCTCTCAAAACTGCCTCAGCAAGATGCTTACTTCCTTGAGACCACGAAAGCCCCAGCCACAGGGCCCAGCCACATTTCTCAGTCAGGCCCCCGCTATGGACTGCACCCAGTGATCCTCGGCCCTCGCAGCTCGGGAAGCCGTCCTCGATTGCCCCCACCTACCTCGATGACCCCTAGAACCGTGTACCTCTGCCCTTAGCATTTAATACTAAACATCTGCACACAGCCTTAGTAAACACTCACTTCCATCACCCCATTTGATCTTCAGCATAAGGAAGGAAGGCAGTTAGGGTCCAAAGACATGAAAGGACTTGCCTGAGGTCACCCAGTGAGTAAGTGGGGGAAGTCAGAATTTGTATCCTGACCAGCCTGTCCAATTCCAGAGTCAAAAACCAAAAGCTCTTTCTTTTGCTGTCCTTCGGTGGACAAAGCTCACTGAGTATCATACCCAGTAGCAAGCTGAGGTGGTGTCCGCCAGCATTCTACTGCGTCACGCACCCCGAACCCAAACATTCACTAGAAGGGCCAGCGTGGGCCAGGCACGGTGGCTCACGCCTGTAGTAATCCCAGCCTTTTGGGAGGCCCGGGCGGGCAGATAACTTGAGGTTGAGAGTTTGAGACCAGCCTGGCCAACATGGGGAAACCCTGTCTCTACTAACACTACAAAAATTAGCCAGGCGTGGTGGCAGGTGCCTGTAATCCCAGCTACTCCGGAGGCTGAGGCAGGAGAATCGCTTGAACCTGGGAGGCGGAGGTTGCAGTGAGCCGAGATCACACCACTGCACTCTAGCTTGAGTGACACAGCAAGACTTCGTCTTCCAAAAGGGCCAATGTGCCCAACAAGGGCTTGGGGCGGAGGGACTGGTGTGGGGGGTGGGGGAAAGGTCTCTACATATTGCCGATTAGCAGTAAGTGACACTGAGGCCAAGCCAGGAGAGGAGCCTCTCTGGGGGAAGGTAAGAGTGGGTGTGGAAACCGGGGTGGCCTTGGGACTCCTTTCTAGCTCTGGTCGATCTTGTTTTCCACCCTCCTAACACAGCATTTCCTGGAGCGGGAGCGGGAGTGCTGCGCAGGAGGTGAAGGGAGACCCCGTGCTGGGAAGATGAGAGCTCAAGCGGGGTCAGTCCCAAGAGTGTCAGGAGAGAGTATGTATGAGCTGGGGAAGGAGACTGCAGAGCCCTGGCAGGATCGGGAGTTATAGCCTGGAAGACATGGGGAGGAGGTAGGGGCAGGTCAGGGTCTGGGTGCTGGGGTCCTGGATGATGGGGAGGAACCCATCCTGGGGACAGCTGGACCAGACCATGGACGGCCTCACCGTGAGACCCCGGCCTGGCTTCAGCTTCTCTCTACTTCCTGCCCAGACCTGGTTAAAGCCTGAGGCTGCCTCTCAGCCCTCCCCCTCCTCCAGCCCCATTCTGCCCCACTCCCTGGGAGCTAAGCCCCCTCACCTGACAGGGCCACTTCCATGGCCACTCACAGAGGAGTCTTTGTGCACAAGCCGGGCCTGGGGGGATGGGCGGTGGTGGGCACCCCCCACACACATTCCGCCCAGCGGCCAGCAGCAGCCTCTCCATCTTCTCATCTGCCTCTCCAGCCTCTCATCCCCTTTCTCGAGGAAGAATTCCTTCAGAGCCTTGACCCTGGCTACTACCTCACCCCCAACTCCCTCCCACAGGAGGGCTCCAGGACTGAGCCCCCTCTCTGCTGCTTTGCTCTGGCCCCCTCAGCCACACAGCCCTGACTACTGAAACTTTTTTTTCATAAGAGAACTCAGAGACTAGCTTGTTGCCCCACAAAGTCAGAGCAGTATCCCTGTCTCCCACTCCCAGTGGCCCCTCGCCTGCTCTGACCTCAGGGTGTCCACTGTGCTGGGGGACGCCAGCCTCTGCTTCTCCACCTCTCTCCGCAGAGAGCTCCCACAAGCACCTGCTGTCCCTGCATGTCGGGTGCGGGGGGAAAGGAGGGCTTCTGAAGAGAGGTGGTAGAAAGATCTTTTCCTCAGGTGGCTTCCAGGTCTTTTGGACATCCTTCATTTGTTTGGAACTAGCTGAGAGCCAGTTAAATGTCTGGCTGGGCTCAGTGGGCAGCCAGATGCAAGAGTCCCCTTCCCTCCTAGGAGTGGTTATGTGTTGCTCTCCAGTGACTCCCTACTGCAGCTGTCAGCTAACTGTCTTGGCCTCCCTGGTATAGCACGTAAGGCGCTTTACAGGGGACCTCCTGCCTCTGTTTCCCTTTTCCTCCCAGCACAGACTCCCTGCGATGGTCATGCCAGTCCCCAGACACACCCTGCTCTTCCTTACCTCCTGCCTTCTCTCGCTTATCTCTTGGCATCCTCCAGGAAGCCTTCCTGAGCTCCTGAGGTGGCCCCCAGCTCCCTCCCCCATGCTCCCCACAGCACTTTGTGCAGGTCTTCGGGACAATGCTTTCCACACCGTCTTCTAATCATTCGTGCGTCTGCCTCGCCCAGTAGACTGCCAGTTCCCAGTCGACGCTCCCCTTGAGCATAGCTCCTGGCACACAGGAGGCCCTCAGTGCCTGCTGAATGAATGGGCTGACATGGAGGCAGGGGTACCGGAGGGGAAGGGTGTGGATGGGAGACGTGCTACACAGGACGAAGTGATGGGTTTTGAGGTGACTGATTTGAATGTCCAGGGGACAAGTCCAGGAAAATGTTCAGGAGTTGAACCTGAGGGCCTAGGAGTTTAATGAGGCTGCCGACAGAGGTAAAGCAGCAGAAGCACAATGCGGAGGGAGCATCTGAACCGACCCCTCCTGGGTTTTGGTGGAGGGAGGGTGTACTTCTATGCCACTACAGTAGCTACAAACACAGGTACTTTCCGGGCCCTCCTTGCAGCTAGAGCCTAGGCCTGTGATCCAGGCTTGACCAAGCGGAAGTACCGTCCCAGTCCCTGATCTGGGGACAAATGGCAGGACCACAACTGGTAGTTGGCAGCTGGGGGTACGAATCTGGAGTTCAGGAGAGGTCAAGACTAAAGAAACGAGGGAGAGAGGCTGGGTGCAGTGGCTCATGCCTGTAATCCTGGCATTTTGGGAGGCTGAGGTGGGTGGATCACCTGAGATTAGGAGGTCAAGATCAGCCTGGCCAACTGGTCTTGACCTCCTAACCTCAGGTGATCCACCCACCTCAGCCTCCCAAAATGGGAGAACGGCTGAAACCCCGTCTCTACTAAAAACACAAAAATTAGCTGGGCGTGCGTGGCTGCATGCCTGTAATCCCAGCTACTCAGGAGGCTGAGGCAGGAGAATCGCTTGAACCTGGGAAGTGGAGGTCGCAGTGAGCTGAGATTGAGCCATTGCTGTATCTCACTCCGGCCTGGGTAAAAAGAGCAAGACTCCGTTTCAAAAAAAAAAAAAGAGAAAAGAAAGGAAGGAAGGAAGAAGAGAGAATTTATAACTTCAGGTGACGGCTGAACTGATAAAAGTGAAGTGAGAAGAGTGAGAAGGAAGAGGAAAAAAGTACCACCACCAGAATCTGGGACCCACCTGTAGTTAAGGAACTGGCACATCCAGAGGACTGACTGAATGGAACCAAGAACAGACAATCATGGATATAACAGAAAAACCAAAGGCCAAAGGAGAAGACTGAGAAAACAGCGTAACATTTTCCATAGAGGTCAAGGAGGACTGGGCTTGGGAAGGGCCAGTGGTCTTTGCTGAGGAAGCTGTGAGTGGCCTCTGAGAGGGAGCAGTTTTACCCGAGGAAACCAGAGTGCGGGGCTGAGGAGAGAAGGTGGAGCATCACCTCAAGTACGCAGTCACCTTTCACAGGCCCCAGAAAGACCCTCAAGCTGGCAGATGATACTGCCTGCCCACATCTTACCCTCTCCCTCCTCCTGCTCATACTCCCCATTCTGATTCCTCCAGGACTTTTCACAGTACCCACAGTCCTCTAAGTCCTCTGGGAACTAAGCCCAGTGCTGAGGCCTCTCTGCCACCCCCCCGCTTCTGTGCTCAACCTTACATCTCTTCCGCGGGCCGCCATTGGTCTCTCCCCTCCCTCCTTCTCTCCCCATCCTCTCTTCCTAATTCCATTAGTAGGAAAATTCAACAATATTTCTGATCAGCCAGGAAGTCCTTCTTACGGCCTCAGTCTTTTCCATGTCCACCAACCAGGGCAGGCTCTCTGCGCACACCTGCCGAGGCAGCCATCTTACAGGCGCCAGTTACCTAAGATGGCGGCCTCCCTCACCCTCCGCTTCCGTTCCCACAGCCTTGCCTCCTACCCCTGCCTCTTTCTTTCTGAAGCCTGAGCCCAACAAGGTGGGGGGCCAGGCTGGGAGCCAAGGCCGGAGGAAGCAAGACAAAAAAGGACAGAAAAGCCGGTCCCTTGGCATCTCTCTTTGGCATTTGAGTCCAGCTCAGGGAGGGAGGGCAGAAAGGAAGAAAGAAAGTAGTGTAAGTTTTTATTTCTGTCCTCTTCCTGCCACCTCCCCCCTGGTCCCTCCCCCCCCACACTTTGATGAAAACAAAATATCTCCCCTTTCTCTCTTCCCCCAGCCCCCCTCCCCTTTTTTTCCTGGCTTCTACCATGAGCCTCCTGGAATGCAAATGAACTGTATTATGCAAATATATGCAAATCAGGCTTAACGAGCGGAAGGAGGGGGCAGAATGCCTAATGAGTAATGGCGGAGGGTGCAGATGGAGGGTGGCAGGAATGGCCCCCTCCTCTTCTCCGTTCCCACAGCCTGGAGGTTTGCTGGAGGTAGCTGGGTGTCCCTCACGTCTGGGAAAGAGTAGAAGGTCAAGGCCCCATTGCTTCAGCCGAGAAGGCCTAGGATGTCCTTGGCTGTGGTAGGTGAGGGGCAGGCGAGCTTGGGAAGAGAGGGGGTTAAGTATAAGGGGCCGGTGCTCACTTGCATAACCTTGCCCAGAGACACTGCATGTACCAGCCTCCTTGCCTATGTGGCCTGCTGATAGCAGAACCCTCAGCTCCCAGTGCTGAAAGAGGGTGATGCTTATGCATGCCATGGCTTGTGCATCAGAAAGGAGGATTCTCAAGGGAAGATTCCCAGCCAGACCAGGTTCTTCCTGGGGGTGGGGGGTGAAAGCTGTCTCTCTTTGTACTTTGGGGGTTAGGGGGGCGGTTGCCATGGCAACATAGCATGGAACACCCACCTCCCCAACATCCAGCCCCAGAGGACCTAGGAGTTTTGGGGGGGTTAATGGATTGACACTCCCTGATGCCCCCACCACCTGGCACTGCCAGCCGGAGATGGCAGCATTAAATCCTAGAGAGAATGGCCCCTTTGTTTCTAGGCTCACGGTGTTGGGGGAGCAGGCCTGGGCACACAGAAGGGCCTTTCCCAGGCCCCGTTCCAGTTTGCATGACCCCCGCTGGCCTCTGGAGACTCCTTGTGGCCATCCACTGGCCTCTGTGCCCTGGCAGATGGTTGTCCCCTTGCCTTTCTCCCATGGGCTTGCCAGCTACTGCTAGGTATGCCTTCCCTGTCCCTGAGGCCTTCCCTCCAAACCACCTCAGACAGAGGTAGCAGCCTGTTCCACCTTTTCCTGGCTTTTTTGAACACCTCGCATGCCCAGTCATGCATCTTGTCCTTTTTTGTATGGAGGCAACCTGCAAACTCCCTCAACCAGCACCAGGCCCGGTCCACCCAACCCAGGTAGAGAGACTCCTAACGGAGGTAAGAGACAGATAGAAAGGGCCAGGCTGAAATTCAGGAGCCTGGATCTTGGCATTTCCGATAACCAGCTGGGCAACCTCATCGCACCCCTTCTACTCCCATGGGGTCTGTAAAATGAGGAATATAGGACTGATGATACCTAAAGCTCATTTCAGCTCTACGTGATCTATACCCTCCATATCTTACATGACCGAAGTTAAATCATTATTGAAATATAACCTTCATTCTTTCTACTACTGGATCAGCCCTTCTCATTCAGACTCCCCAACATAAAGACAAACCCAATTGCACCGAGACAGGAATGCCAACTTCCCTGAGACTCCACAGCTGACTGCAAACAACTTCCACAGAGTCATAAATTTAAAGTCTTTGATAGCTGACTGTACAGACAAGAGGGTCCCTCCTAACAGTCTCGAAGTGGGTCAGCACAGCCATCTCACTCACCGCCCGGGAGCTGTCCGTGGTGCTGGATGTGGCTCTGTCCTCCACACGGAGGAAGGAGGGCGGGAGGGTGGTGGAGCACCCACCCGCCCCAGGTGAGAAGCTAAAGGGAAGAGAAGAAGCAGAAACATTTGGAAACAGTAAGAAAAGGGAAAGATGATGGCTGAAGAAAGTTTCTCCTCTGTGAAGACCTCCAAATCACCAATATTACTTTGAGGAAGGAAAAGCACAAAAGTCATTGAATCTCTGATAAGTGCCCCAGATTAGCTCAGTCTTCCTCTAGATCCCATTTGGAAATCCACTGGGAGATGGAATCATAGTCCCTCCCCCTTGGGGAAGAGCTCAGATTGAGGCGAGATAAAGTACAGACCTTTTAATTCCATTCTAAATTCTAAGGCTCCTACAAGGAATTTAATAATAATAATTAAAAAGATATACAACCTGCCTGATAGTATTATAGATATCAGGAGTTTGGGAGGAAAGGTGGGCAAAGAATGGGGCGTGTTTGTGTGTGCACGTGTACACATACACAGGCATGTGAGTACATGAATGCTTGTGTGTGTATGTGATTCCCAGGTGGAGAGGTGAGCCTGTATCAGTGGTTCATAACCCCAGGTGCACATTAAATAATAATGATGCCTAGGCATCATTTCCACATACTCTGATTTCATTGGTCTGGGGCTGGGCCCAAACATCAACATTGTTTTTAAAAGTTCCCCAGGAGAGTCAGTGCATAACCAAGCTGAGAATCACTGACCTAGAAGAAAGCGGGTCAGAAAAGGTGCAAGGGTGAAGCCTGATTAGCTGGAGGAAGAGGCAAAGCAAAGATTCCTAAAGAAGAAGGGAATGAATAGGGAGGAGAAAGACAAGCATGTAACTCCTCTCTCCTGGGAGCTCCTGGATGGTCCCAAGGCCTGGCCTGGAGATGAGACTGGCTCAGGTGTTGGCTTGTCTCCTCCGTGCTGTAGAAGCTCAAAACACTCCAAGGCAATGAGATGAACTGTCTCCCCACTGCAGTCCCTTGTGCAGGGAATGGGTGCAATGACCCTAAGGGGGTGCTGCTGCTCCCCCTTTACCCAGAGGGTCCCCAGGGAGGCAGCTGTGGAAGGTAAACAGCAACAATGGTCCCTTTCAGTGTCCAGACTCCAACCCTTCAGTCCAATTAGCAGACACAGCAAACAGCAATTCAGCAGCCTTCAGCCGCTGTCATAACAAACTCAGAGCTGCCTTAATGGGGGGATTAGGGGAGGAGGAGGAGGGGGTGTCACTTCGGCCCTGGGAGAGCCTGGGTGGCAAGGAGGGGTTCCCCTTTTTCCCTTATCTCTCCTATCTAAATATGCACCCACCCACCCTTCTTTCCATAACTCTGTTCCTCATTCTCCTCAAAGCCCCAAGAATATTTTTATAGTTTTCTCTGCTCCTTCCCTCCAGTGATTTTTAAAGCGTTAACCTAAACTCATGATCTCCTAGGGAAGTTGGCACACCCTGTCTCTGGATGAGGCAGTGTTATATACCCCCACCCCAGATCTCTGAGGTCCCAGTAACAAAGGAAGGGAGGTGAGAAGGTCAATCCGTTCCCAGAACATTGAAGTGAAGGAAGGTGAAAAAATAAACAACCAGACTCCAATTTTCAAACCTTGAACGTGCAGACTTGAAAAAGGACTTTTAGATATAGGGGCCCCTGCATCTCAGGTGCGTTGCCAACCTTAGGAGTCGCACTGGGGACTGGGGGAGATGTTGGTGTGTGAGGCAAAGGGAGAGAAGACATCCCTTCTTAAAGTCACTCAATTATGAAGACAAGTCTGCATTCTGACAGGCAGTTCTCTATAGGATTTGTTAATTACAGCCACTACCTAACTTGTCCTTTTATTTAATAAACTGTGTTTTTAGTTACTTAGAATCCAGGAGCTTAATGGCATAAGCTTGAAATTATCATTTACACATGCTGTATTTATCTATGTAAGTCAGTTTACCAATCCTAAGTGCTCTTACCAATAAGTCTTAATATCGTTAAGGAGAAAGAAAACAATGGCCATTCCTGCCACGTGGACTCCAGCCTCTTCCCTTTATCAGGCTTCCCAAGGACTGTGCCTCCTCTCCCAAGTCTTCAGACACTCCCTACCTAGGTCCCCAGGAGTCCCTCCTTGACTCCCAAAGCTGGAAAAGGAGGAAATTCCTCAAGTTAAATATGGTGAGATCATCAGCCCGGAACACGCCAGAGAGATGCCCTTTTTACGTTCTGAAATCAATCATATGCTCTCAGTCTTTCCAAACTACAGCCTTTAACCTTTCTGCAATCTAAGAATTACCCTTTACCCATGAGTGTCATAACATAGTATATGATCTTTTATATAGAATTCTTCATTTTCTGCACACAATAACCCTAAGGGTTTCTTATCTTCATTATACACATATCTGAATTGAGGCTGGGAGATTTGTGTCGCTCATAAATGGAGACACCCAAACCTTGGACCTTGGTTTGGTCAGATTTGCTCTTTCTGTTTCTGTCTGTCCCACGGCTTCTTGACTAGGATGTTTCCTATGACTGTAAGTACTTATCAACAAAACCCTTTCCATGCCTGGAATGGGTGGAAGGAGAATTTGTCCCAGAGTGAGGGTTTGGCTGGTAATGCAAAACCTGGGTCAAATATTTGGGGAGAAAATTGCCTTGGCCTCCTGGACCTAGAATTCAATAGAAGGTTATTAAAATCAGGGGCTAAGGAGAGAAATGAGTAAAGAAACCAGCTTAGAATTTGGTTTCCAGTAAAAATAGTAGATATAACAATATCTGAAGCATAGAACTGAAAATTCTTAGACACAGGCAGAGGTGTGATTATACAAGAGAGGAAATTTCCTAACTGGTAACTGGGGAGGCCTTTCTGAGCCCATTTTAACACAGCCTCCCTGCACCCCAGTCCCACAGTTCTCCTGTGGGGTTCAATTGGAGGAGATTGGATCTGGCACAGAGCGGGTGGGAGAACTCAGCAGTGTCACTGTGATGTCTGCATTTGGTAACCTCCTTCCACATCCAGGAGTGTCTGTTCCTAGAGTGGATTTATACCTATACATAGCCAGGTGTCCCTAATGTCACAACCGAGCTTCTCACCCACCATAGAGGGACACACATCCAACCTCACACCAGGTCACACACCACTCAGTTTCTCACCCTCATAAGCAGACACACACAGCTCACAAACACAGTCACCCATCACTCTCCTGACAACCCCACCCACACACCCACATGCACACACCATATGCTCACATAAGCCAGACACAAACCCTCACCCCCACATCCCTCCTGGGCTCTATTCCCCCCTTTCCACTGAGGTGCTGGTTTTGTAGGGTGTCAATTCTAGCACCCCCCAGTTCCCTCTGTTCTGCTTTGGATATCCTGAGGTAGGTCAAATGCACTTATCAGAGACAACAACAATAATGTAAACCCATTGTGGTTACTGACACAGCTTCTATGTCTCATGTGAATGAGCCTCAGTGGATCCCAAATACACATTTCCAGCAAGCTAGATGAAAGGGTTTTGTTTCGTTTTTTAAAAAAAGGAATCCTGTCTTTCTTGGTGCTGCTCCTCTCATCCCAGCTCCCAGCTCCCCAGCCCCGGCTCACAGGCTTTTCTCTTGGTGTGCCTTCCCTTCACTGTGCCCCCTGCCCTCCCTTCTCAGCTCAACCCCATCTTATCCTCCCTGCTTCACTTTCTCTCCAGCTGTTCTCACAAGCAAGTTCAGTAGAAAAAGCACTGAGTTGGGTTAGGCTGGGCGGTAGCTTAAGCCTGTAATCCCAGCACTTTGGGAGGCCGAGGCGGGCAGATCACGAGGCCAAGATCGAGACCATCCTGGCCAAGATGGTGAAACCCCGTCTTTACTAAAAAAAATACAAAAATTAGCTGGGTGTGGTGGCACACGCTTGTAGTCCCAGCTACTCGGGAGGCTGAGGCAGGAGAATCACTTGAACCCGGGAGATGGAGGTTGCAGTGAGCTGAGAGTGTCACTGCAGTCCAGCCTGGCAACAGAGCAAGACTCTGTCTCAAAAAAGAAAAAGAAAAAGCACTGGGTTGGAAACCACTGAGTGACATTAGCAACTCATTTGAGTCTATGGTTCCTCATCTGTAAAATGGGGTTAATAACAACTATCTCGCAGTGTTGAAAGGGCAAAGAAAGGGATGTAGGCCCAGTGCCAGGAAGCAGTGTTAGGAATTATTAGTCCTCCCCAAAATCTGCTCCCTTTCTCCCTAATCCAGTCTCCACCTGCCCCTCCCCATGAAGACCCAAATTCCAAATGGCTGAGAAAGTAAGAGGCTACTAATCTCTCCTTCCTCTAAATCTCTAAAGGAAGAAGACATATGTATTCCAGGCTCCCTGAAGCACAATTTTTTTGAGTTTGGATTCTCCAATATTTCTCCCACATAATATGTAATTGAATCATTATCTTCCAGCTATAAATCAGGTCCTGGGAGGAAATTTTAAATTTACACAGGAAACTGGAGTCAGTCAAGGTCATTTTGTCCAGTTCTTCCACCCCCTTATTACTCCTTCCTGCCCCATGTCCTGGAAGGCCAGGTGACGGCATATGATGGGGAGCTGTAATAAATGCAGAGGGGGCTACTTCCAGTTTTTTCTAGTAAATGTGGAGTAGCATTTACTTCTATTCCACAAAGTGACTGTAGACTATATTCCTTTCAACTGAACCTAAACACTGTTTCTCTTAAAATATTTAGGTCAAGCCAGATAAATGGATTCTTTTAGGAAAGGCCCTGATTAATCTCTCTAATTCTTTGCTTTCTCTGGGCAGCATAGATACTAAGCTACAAATTCCTTTGTGTTTGAGATCCTCAGAGCTTCTCAAGGCCATTTGTTCTTGGAGATGATTTCCAAGAGTGAAGATGGGGTGGGAAGGTTGGGTGTCCTAAAAGGTCCCAGCTCAGCCCCTCTGGTGAGTAATGACAAAGCAGCAAGAGAATCTTTTAAAAAGATTGGCCTCAGGTCCTGGGTCGGAAGGAAGAAGGCAAACGGAAATGGAAGCGAGGTTGGTCTGTCTGCACTCCACTGCCCCAGAACCCAGACTGGGCAAAAGGTTCTTCCACCACCCTATTTACATTTTTGAGCAGCCCTCCCACCCCCAGCACCTTCAGTTCTATCTCCACCTAGTCAATATCCTCATCTTCCAACCCAGCTGCATAGCTCTACTTGGCTTCAAGGAGCCGACTGAAGCAAAGACCAGTGTTCTCAGGTAACTTCCTCCAAACTCCCTCACCCAGCCATAGCTGTGGACAGCCTGTGGGAAACTGTTCACCAGCTCCCGCTGGAAGGAGAGGCCTGGGCCAGGAGCCTGAATAACCCTGCAGCTAGATTTCAACGGATTTCTCCCTTGGATCAGCTTCCCAAGCAGTGACCCAAACGGCCAGAAAAGGCTCTATCCTGAGTGGGGACCACCAGAGGGAACCACAAGCAGGCTTCCTTGCTCCCTGCCCCCAACTCTGCTGGGGGGAAAAATATGGCACCTGGCTAAAGTGAAATGAGACTGTGACTCCTACCTGTGCCGACCGGCGGGGCTGGGAGATGAAACGTCGCCCGAACCAGTGAGGTCTCCTCTTGTATCCTCCTGTGCTGATCAGTCCTCGTGGCTCTAGCCCCTCGCTCAAGCCTCCCCCTTCCCGCCCGTGAAACCGGCTTTCCCCGGGCCCCTCTGCGCAGTGTATGGGGTTATTTTTACTTTCGGTTATCTAGCTTTATGAAGACTCCACACCACTCATACAGCTAGATAACCAAAGATAACAACCAACCCCGCCTCCTGGCTGCCGTCGCCGCCTCTTCCACGCAGCCTGCCGGCCGCCGCCGCCTCCGCCGCCGCCGCCGCCGCCGCCAGCACCTCCGCAGCCTCCCGGTTGCCCGCCAGTGGGAGTTGGAGAGAAGGGACACGGGTGGAGTTGGGGGGGGAGGGTGAAGAGAGAAATGAAGTCCAAGACAAAACAACAACAAAAACCTCAGACACGGGGACACAGACACGACAGAGACTGAAAAAGGCGTGGAAAGGACGGGATGACCGGTGACGTCGAAGTCAGGAGTTGACCCCGACCCAGACCCAAAAAGCTTCTAGTGCCCCAATTTCCCGCTCTCCGATTCAGGCCAGGAGCAGGAGTTCCGCTGGTGCCCGTGGAAGGGACGCGTGGCTTTTCGTGCCACCCGGGAAGGCCACAGGGACAGAGGCAGAGGCCTCCCCCAGCCTCGCTGGGTCTCCACTGCCCTCCTCTGGAAGACCGAGGGCGCATCCGACAGCCAGAGCCCTGGCATTCCGCGGAGCCCGAGCCCCGCGCGGGGTGGAAATGGGGGAGCGGCCGGGCCGGCCAGACCACGTCGCCAATTCACTAGGGCGGTGGAAGCGAAGCGGAGCCCGTGCGGGGGGAAAGAACTGGATCCAAGCGGCCGACTAAAGGGGAAACGGGCAGCCAAACCCTGGAGGTAAAAACCCTAGAGATGTCCTAATAGGAAACAGGGGAAATCCCTGCGACCCAAAGAGAGAGGGTAGCCTGTGGGGGGGCGGGTGGGGACGGCCCAGAGACTCCCAAGCGAGTCCCTGGAGGAGAGAAGGAAAGGGCAGAGACCACACCCGGGAAGAGATCCGGGAGAGCACCCACGAGAGGGGCGGAGGGGGAGGAAAGCAGAGGGCGGCCGGGCAGGTGAGCAGAGTCCCAGGCCCCGCAGAGCCCGGGAGAAACGGCTTTGTGCGAAGAGGACCAGAGATCACCCAGGGTTGTGAAAATGGCCGGGGGTTCGAGGCGAGAGCTGCCCTAGGGGTGGGTAGGGGGTGCGATCGGGAACGGGAAACCGCAGCCCCGAAGAGGGTGGGGCTCGGCCTGCCCCTCGTGGCGGACGCGCCGGCACGCCGGATTCCGAGGCGCTCGCCCACCTCGTGCCCCACGCTTAGCCAGACCACTTACATGGAGCCCAGGGTGCCCATCCGTGCTCTCCTGCGCGATCCTCCCGGCCAGTGCCCCTGGAGGGCCAGGGTCCCGAGTCCCAGACGCCGGGGTTCAGCGGGCGCCGGACGGAGGAGCCCGCCCAGCTCTTAGACTCCGCCGAGCCTAGGCTAGCAGGGTGGAGCGAGTCTAACCTCCCCGCTCCCTCCTTTGCCTCTACCGCGGCTCTGGCCCCGGCGCGCTCCGGCTCCGGACTTTTCATTCATCCTTTCACACTCCCTCCCCAGGCCATCCTCTGATTGGTTCTACCGCGTCTGACGTCACCGCCTCGTTCCCCGTCGGCCCCGCCCCTGCCCCTTCCCAGGCCGGCCCGGGAGCGCAATTGGGCGCCCCTCCCCCCGGAGAATGAGGATGGGGGGACTACTACGTCTCTGTGCTGATTCTCCGCCTCGCGCTGCCTCACACACTCCCGAGACCGCCTGCCACCTCCAATCCACTGACATCCATTTTGGCCCTAGGTATGCTGCACCGACACGAGGGCGCAAAGATGGGAAGAGGTCAGGTGAAAGCCCCTCAGAAACAACCAGATGACTGCAGACTCTGCTCCTACCTGCCTCCTCCCATCAGAACATTCTCTGTGCTTCCCGGGTACCGATGCTTAGCAGACTGTGAGCCTAATCTTTTAGAATGGACAGGAACCTCTCTCGCTGGTTTTCAACTCAAAACAATGAGGGAAAGAGTCTGGAAGTTTGGGATTCCTGCAGGGAGATGCGGGGGTGGAGCGGGGCTGAGCCTCCTTTTCTGCCTTGCAGAAACTGGAATATCTCTTGAATGTGTTCGCAGAACCAAAGTTACAGGTAAGGGAGGCTGGGGTGAGGATTCCAGCTGGCATCAGTCGGGGCAAGACCCACAGATTTTCATCCAGCCATGGAGGCCCTTGCTAGCGCTTTCTTGCCCTTCTCCAACACGGTGAGACTCCGACCTCTAGCCCACGGTCCTGCTCCAGGTGTCTGGAGAGCTGGGGTTATGGAAGGAGGATCGCCCTCCAGCAAGGTTCCATCTGAGACTTTCCGGACCTGGCTCCTTATCTGACACAGCGCGACATTCCTGTCTCGGCCTCTCTGCCCTGGGAATCAGGGCCCAATAATGCCTAGTCTCAACCTTGAGGGATATCTGAATCCCGCTGCCCTGTACAGCTTGCAGACGAGCTGTGGGCCCCTACCTGAGCTCTGCCAGGGAGCAATTCGAATTCCTGGTCCCAAGGCACCCCACCCTTGTACCCAATCTACTCTCCATCGCCTTACTAAAAAAAAAAAAAACAACTATGACTCAGATACCTGGAGCCTGTCAGCCAGATAAACATGGTCTAGGGATCCTTGAACACTAGGCCACCAGGGGTGTGCTCCAGGGGATGACCAGTTTTGTCATCAGGCCCCATCAGATTGTTTTATCTGCCTGTCTGCACAGCCCAGGACAAAGCCAAGCCTGAAAGCTGTTCTTGGTTATTTGCAAGCCTATGGCCAGTCAATTTAATTCGGTGCTTCCCCCAAAGATTGGAGAACATCTGAATAATTGCTTCAATTGATGTTGGCAACATGACTGCGGAGTGGGGGGCAGTTTGGAATAAGATAAAGCCTGGGAGCCGGGTGTTTCCCTACCAGGATGATAATATGCGGCTGAAGGACACAATCTAATTTCCCCCCGGACATTCGCACTGCTGGGCTTGGCATAGCTTTTTCCTTCTGTCAGTTGCCATGGGGTTTCAAGGCCCTTACCTAAGTGAAAGGCTTTCTAGATGCTTCCACAATGTCAAATTTTCACTCCAAAACAGGGAACACACCAGCCAATGATGAGGAGGGAAGGAAAGAGACAGAGACGTGTCCACTCCCTATTTGGTTTCCTCCTGCCCCTCCCAGGTGCTCCTACAGCTTAGAATGAAGCACTGAAGCACTGGGGAGCAGAGCCTTGGGGTCTGCTGTCTCTGCAGTAAAGTTGCAAACAAAAACAAAAACAAAAAAACAAAAAACCAAAACCAACCAACCAAACAAAAAGAACCCCTCTCAGATAGTCTCACAGAAAGACCTGCCTCCTGGTGTGCTGCTAAAGGCATTCCCTAAATGTTTACCCCATCCAGCCAGGAAAAGCTATAGGCTTTCCAGCCATTCCCCCTCCCTGGCTACAAATCCCCTCAAAGATTTCTCTTGAAACCATTTCATACCCATTTCTAAGATGCTTAATGCCCTCCAGACATTCCAGCAATTCTAGCTAGGGCCTATGCTTCTCCAAACAAACTACCAACTCCCCCTACAAATATCTCTGCATTTGCCCTTCCACAAGATCCCTTAAAAACACCTTAAGCAAACATTCCTCCCTATCCACCCTCCCCTCATCAGCACCTGGGAGGCTGGGGCCAGATAGGAAGAGTGGGCTGTTCTGCTAGCTAAAACTCTCCCCTTTCTCCTCTGTTACCAATTTCCAACCCAGTTCCCTGCCCTCTGTGGGGCCCAAGCTTATCACCACCACCCCTTATTCTGGCCTGGGCTGACCAAACAGCACGCAAGAGGCAACTGGAAGCAGCATGAACCTCCCTTCTCTTTCAGCCACTGCTCTATTTTTATTGGAGGCAGAGAACAGAAAGGTTTTTTTGCCCATCAGAGGCTCCCCCACCCCACCTCTGTTGGCCAAATTCAGACTCAGCTGGACATCCTCAAAAACCAAGGTCAAGAGAGAAATGGTTACATTTAGATGCCTTCTGAAAAATATATAAATTTCTCCAAGTAGCTTGTTAAAGAGCAAGATCCCTCTGCTTCTTAGTGAGGCTTTGGGCTCTACACAGATAGTTCAGCCCAAACAGAGTGTCCAAATACAGGGAGGAGAGACCCCCCCAACAAAGGAAAACAGAGATTAGTCTAAATTGTCCTGGCACTACCCACATAAATCCCCCATTTCTGTCAAGGTTGCTGATGAAGTAAGTTTTTGTTTGGTTTTGTCTGGGTGTGCTCGGCAACCCCTGTCTTCTCCCACTCCTGCTCAAGGATAAAGGTGAGTAGGACATCTGTCTTTATTCCAATGGAGAAAGACCTATCAGCCATGAAAGAAGCAGAAAACTCCCACCATCGTGTTAACTGGGATTGGTTTGAATACCATTGTTCCAGTTTCAAAAAAGAAACTACTTGGAGGGTGGCAAATGAGACAGTCTCTCCAGAGCAGGGGCAATGTCACACACATTCTTGTCCACGGTAGCTAACGCTATGCCTAAAGCAGAGTGGGTGCCCAGTAACTGATCAATTAATAGAGATCTGTGTACCTCGAGTGTGCATTTGCCATCAGGTAGATTGAGGGCATTAGGGGTAGGGAGTGAGGGTCTTGGTAAGTTGTGTGTTCTGTGGGAACTGCGGGGGAGGGGAGGGGGAGGGAGAGTTGTGTCTATTGTGTTTTGTGTTCCTGACTATTTGATAGCTCCTTGACCAGAGGAGACCCTTCTACTAATTAGATACAGCAGGCCTAGAAGAGTATAACAGCTGGAGTAAAATGGGTGCATTGGGTGCCCTTTGGGCTTGGCCCAGCAGCCTCAGTGTCCCTGAGAAGGTCTCAGTTGGAGCAGAGCCCTCTGATTCCAGCACACCGCACAGTCAGCTGGAGCGTTCTACAGCGCGATGGACTGCAGACCCCACCCTGAGTCCCTCCAGGGAATTTCTAGGGGCTGTGGGGAGAGCACATCAATTGCCTGGTGCTGATGTGAGTCTAGAAGTGTCTCCATTAGCTTAGTAGCCCCATTTTTTGCCAGTGCCCGTCCCCACCCCCATCCCTTATAGCCCTGATGCCCACCTATTGTCTGTGTGCCTGAAGAGGCCCAAGTAGAGAAAAACATGGCCTGAATTATGCTGTCTGGATGCAGCTCTTGGACGGATCTTTATAATTCAGGTTCCAAAATACATTTTGGCAGTCAAGCACTTTCTTGAAAGAGGTAATTAAATAAAATGCATGTATTTTTTCTTTGTTTCAATTACCAGGTTAATTTGCCTTGAAGACACAGATGAAAGCTGCATTTAGGAGAGGGTGGATTCAGATATTTATTTGTCTTATAAGTGCATCATTATGAACAATACCATACATCTTTTTTGCTATAGAAATCTGCATTGTCTATGGGATAGTGACCAACACAAGCAAGAATTAGCAGTAAAACATACTAAGGCGTGTGAAAAATAATGTCTATTCATATGGCAGAAAAGGTTGGAGGTGTAGAAAATAATCTGGAGGATTTTGTTCCTAGGGATGTCATACTTCTTCCTCAAGAGAGCAGTATTTTCCTCCTACTGAGGGGCTAGCTTGAGAATTCCTTGGGCCTGTGTAAGCATTGCCTTCCTTGCCTGTTCCCAGTTCTGTTCTTGAGCCCACACACTGCTCACTTGCCTGAGAGTGCTATAGGGTCCGGGAGGTGAGAACAAGGTGGCAGAGATGGTAGAGGGTTGGCTGGTTCATACAGATTGAGCCCTTTCTACAAGACCCTCAACCATCAGCAAATGGCCTCCTTAAAGGGCATAAGCATGAATATGCAAGGGTGCTGCGTATCTCACACACACACACACACACACACACACACACACTCAAATTTACCAACTCAGACCAGTGCAATGACAAATGCACAGGTACTCCCAGCAGGACCACCTCCCAGGGCTTGCAGCTGTATACTCTGGGACACACATCACTCACAGTTATTTAAGTTCCTTGGGTCCCCATTCACCTTAACCCACACTGCTCTTCTTTCTCACCTCTGTCACCCAGGTACGTATCTCTGTTCCCTTCCCCCAACCAACCATCTCCCCCAGGTCAATTGGTCACCAACTCTGCCCTCAGGAGCCTATGGGAGAAGGGGAAAGAGTTCCCTGTATCCCCAATGCCTTTCCTCTCTATTACAGAACTGGAAGCAGGTTGGCCTATCATTGACTATGTAGGTCTAACTACAATTGGAGTAGACCCAAAATCAGGGGGTGAAAGCTGGAAGAGGCGGGGGAGTGGGGTAGACGGGTACAGAGAACAGGAGGAAACATAGGTGAGACAGGGCCAGTTTTCCCCCACCCACTCCACCATCAGAAACAATAAATAAGAAAATAAATACCCCAGAAGCCATAGGTGGCCACCTAGGAAGACACCAGAAACAAATGAGGCGGCTGCTTCTTGGATGCCCAGCTCCTGTCAAGGAGGAGAATGCAAAGGTTAAAGTCCTTTGAGAAGTCCAGCCTTCTTTCCCTGAGGACCCCCAGCCTTCCTGTCACTCTCTCAGCCACTCCTTTTCTCCTAGTCTTGCATCTTCAGAACCTGGACAGGCTATGTTCCCCTCTTAATCGCCAGGCTTGAGGCTGCACAGGGGGATAGTGAGAAAAGCCTGGACATGCAGGCAGCGCTCCCCGCCTGGGCCTCTCAGCTCCATCTCGCCTCGGCAACTCTAACCCAGCCTTATCCTCACAACCTCTCTCATCTCCATCCAAAACCTTTGGGCCCAGGGGTTTGGCCCAGTTCAAACAGCCTGTGGAGATCTTAGACTTAAATCTAAGGAAGTAATCTCCTGCCCAGTGGACACTACCTCCTTGCAGATTCCTGCTGCCTGGGGTCTGCGGGAGAGCATGCTTAGGATAGGGTGAAGGAGCTAGGGTTAGGGTTAGGGTTAGGGATATATTTTTGACTGTCTGGATCTAACCCACTGTAAACTGTGAAGTGCTGTGCACATTTACAATATTCTCAATGATGTTATCTCTCTAGCTTTCTCCGCTCATCTCCGTCATGACCTATCTACCTATCACCCATCCATGAATCTCTCTCAAGGTCCTGTAGCGATCAATTTTCTCCCTCTCTTTTTCACACACACAAAAGGTGTGAAGACAAAGCATTTGTTTTTTATTAGTGTTGGATATGAATCTAGTCTCAGTATTTTATAGTCTTATCTTCCCAGAATTTTGCTTTCAGGTTAAATTATGATTTGGGGGGAGTGGCATGTATACTGCAGGTGACCTAGCTCCAGAAGTACTGTGATGAGTGTTTTTATATGTATATGTTTGTGTGTTTGTGTGTGGGTTGGGGGAAGTTGGTGAATTCTTCCATCTCAAACTCAATTCCACAACTAATTTTTTTTAAGTCAGGAAGATAGCCCACCTAAAAGTAGGAAATCAGAAAAAGGGGGGCTATGGAGCAGGGATGAGCCTTACATCCAAGACTGATTTCTAGGAGGGGGTGCTTTGAATACCCCCTCCCCCACTTCTAACACTCACAAATACTCACTTGACTCCCAGCCTCAGCTCTGCTAGCCCATCCATTTCATAAAGGGAGGCCTCAGTCTGAAATTATCTTCATACCAAAGAAGGGGCTACCCCCACCCCACATCAATTTGCTGACATGCTAGAAAACAGATGCAAGGACAGTTAGGGGGCCTCTGGCTCCTCCCTCCACCCTAATCGATGAGAGTTCTGGGTCCCTGGGGCAGTTGTCCCCCTCAGCACTGATCTCTGCCCTGCCACCCCCCCAACAAAGCATACACAATGCCTAGAGGAACATGGTGATGAGGAACACAGCCCAGCAGGCGTGGAACATGTGTGTGCACGTATGACGGCTGGCAGCCTCAGCCTCTCCCAGCAATCTGGCCTCTGGGGTTCCAGGAATAGCCTGCTCTGCTCCAGCCTCCATTACCCCACAATGGCCCCAATCCTGTCTCCCAGAAAGCACAGTGTGGGTGGGGACTAGGGGCAGCAAAAGTGCCTTCTTTCTATATCTCCTGGCCTTCCTTAGGAAAAGAAAACACACAAAACAAAACACACACACACAAACCCTCCATTAGATGGGTATGAAGAGGGTGTTGGAGTAGGGTTCTCTCCCCTTCTAGACCCTAAGCATTTTCCCTAACATCTCGCTTGCCTTTAGGTTCCCTTCAGCCCCTTTGCCACCTGCCAGCTCACAGAAAAGGAGGGAAAGGGGAAATTACATGAATCTAAATCCTATAAAATATTTTTGGATTTTTCCCAATTCTGGTTTCCACCTTTCTTTCTTGGGGGGGAAATCTGGCTCCTTCCCCCCCATGCCCCAAGTCCCCAGACTTGGTCCTCTCCTAAAAGCTGAAGTCACTAGATCAGAAAGGAATAAGAGCCAGATGGAGGGAACAAGGTCAGGAGTCCAAATACAGAACCATTTTTTCCCCCCTCCTTCCCATCTCCACTACAGTCTCCTTCCTGCCTCTCCTCTCTCTGGTGCAAGCATTAAGATGTTGGCCATGTCTGCTGGAGAGAAGGGAGGGGCAGATTAATAGGATCAGTAGCACCGTGACCCTAAAGCCCCCCCCCACAATCCCATTGACAAACTTAGTGAGCTGTCTTCAGCCGGCATGGGCTAGGGGAAGGAGGAGGACCAGGAGCCACTCTGGGGCGGGTGGGTAGAGCCACTGCCTTGGGCTCAGCGATAGGTGCCCAGGAGGCAGGAGGTGATAGCCTTGCTGCCAGCTCCTCCTCTTCACACACGCCTCATCCATTTTGGGGACCCCCTAAATCTTTTATCAGCCTTCTCTTTCTGTGATGATTGCACCAGCCTCCATTAGCCCGTAGGTAAAGGAGAAAGGTTAGGGCGTCCTGACTGATTTGATGGGATCTCTTCTCACTCCCAGCCCAGAGGTCTGAGGGGGCTGGGATCCTCCCCTGGACCCGAATGGGCACTTACCAGGCTTCTGTGAGGAGGAGAGACTGTTCGGGTGGCCCCTGCGGCTGGACTGCCTTTCTCCCCCCAGCTCCTAGCCTCTTGTGGAGTGGAGGATGCAGCTCCGATGACGTAGCATCTGTCTATCCATTCAGGAATTTCGTTTGCCTCTCTCTTTCTTTCTCCTGCTGCTCTCCCTGGAAAGGCAGCAAAAATGGGGTGCTGCCCCCTCTCTGGAGACACTACCACCACCACCACCAAAATAACAGCCCACTCTGACAAAGCCCCTCCTTCTTCCTTCCAATGCCTGTGTGGCCAGGGGTCTTTGTCACCTCCACTCTGCTTGCCACCTCCCCTACTGCCTTTTCTAACCTGAGGCAGGAAGAAGGGGCTAAGGGAAGCTATTGTTCCTCCAGGCCACCCTCGTCCCCAAGGGAAGCGAAAGAAAGGGTGTGATGGAAACACGCCGTCCCTAGTCTCCGAGTTTTAATTCGCTTTGGAACTTGAGAGAGTGATTAAGTGGTGTGTAAAGGGTGAGGCGCAGAGCTGATGAGGAGTCATGGGAAGGTGACGCAGCTTGCCATTTGAAGGCTGGGGCGTCCCAGTCCCCCCTTCCTAGGCCTCCCCCTCAATTCCTATCTCGGTCAGCTTAACTAATCACAAATCCTGATCTTAGTTGTGAAGGAGACAGTGATAATCAGAAGGTGAAGGCTGAGAGCTGGAGGGGGGAGCATCTTGCAGGGAGATGAAGGCCAGCACTTGGAAGTCTAGACAAGAGGAGAGAAGGGGTGGGACCACAGAGTCAAAGTGGGAGATAAATTATCTATTTCTTAGAGGAGGGAGAGCAATTTGGGGGGTTGGTTTCCAGGGCTGGGGTCCCGATATTTGGTGGAAGCTGGGGCCCAGAATGGTACAATGGTCGGGTCTCTTTTCTCTCTCTAACCCCCACCCTCAGCCCCTCCCTTTTTCTCCCTCCCACTCTTCCTGGCCTGCATGGGAACTCGGTTTGAGCTCGACGTGACAGACAGCAGGCCTGCATGCTAATGAAGTTTGTCTCAAGTTCATTGTCAAAGCCCCCCCTTCCCCACGGCCCCCTCCCCTCCTCTCTCATACACAAATCTCCCTCCAACTTTTGTCCCACAGACCTGGAGGCCACTTGAGTCTCTGCTGGCTCCCCCTCTCACCCTCCCCCACTGCTTTTAGTCTCCCCCTCTCCTAACCACCTCCCTCAACTGGGGGCGGGGTGTGGGGGGGTCTCTTCTCCCTGGTGCCTTCCCAGCCACCTTCTGGCCTGGCGATCCCTAAGCTCTGAATGAGGGATTCTGAGGGCTAAGGTCAGAGTCTATAGACTTGGTCCTCTTCCCCACCTCAAAGTAGGAGACTTGAGAGGGGCGAGAGAAGGCAACAGACTCTCCCCACTCAATGTTCCCTGCCCCCCAATTCTCAGCCCTGTCCCGACCCAGCCCCCCATTCCAGCCCCGCTTCCCCTCCCCCATTCCTCCCATTATGATTATTTTGCTCTCCCCCTTGATTACATCTGCTTCACTAGCTC
This sequence comes from Ateles fusciceps, assembly GCA_036589455.1. Taxonomy (NCBI): domain Eukaryota; kingdom Metazoa; phylum Chordata; class Mammalia; order Primates; family Atelidae; genus Ateles; species Ateles fusciceps. Next base: position 419,963 of record JAZHEH010003362.1, read on the forward strand.
AGAAATAAAGATCCTTTGAGACTAATTTTGCACCCCCCCTCAACTCCCCACCCCTTCCCTCCCCTTCTCTCTAGACCAGGGCTCCCGTTAGCTCCTTTCTCACCGGCTGGAAGACATTGAGTTCCTTGTCTAGGGAGCTGGGGGGTTGATGGGAGGGGGTGCCAGTGGAATAGGGGGGGTCTCTCCAGCTCTGGGACGTGTCCAGCAATCCAAACCTGTCCTTCTTTTGTTCCTACAAATCTCTTCATACTGTCACCAGCCTCTGGAGTCTGCCTTTCTCCCAGTAACCAGGGGATAAGGGAGGAAGGGGAGGAGGATCCTGAACTCACCCCACCCCCTCAATTCCAGAGAAAGGAGGGAGGGGGAGAAAGGGAGAAAAAATTTAAATCCCCCCCCCCCTCATTAGCCAGAAAGGAAGCGAAAGGGGATAATTATAATTAAAAGCAGACAGCTGTGGATTGCATCTTTTATGTTCCTCCAAGCTTCCTCCCCACTTCTGCCACCATCACCCAAAAATTTGCACAGCCCCCTGTGTATCTTCCCCCTGGTTTCCTTCGAGCAGTGAGTGTGCCAGGAGACTAAGGCAAGAGGGGCAGGTTTGGGGAAGGGGACTCCACTTCCTCCTCCGTAGATAGCACCTTCTGAAACATTCAGTAGGCCTAAGAGATGGGGGCTTTCTGTTCCTGCCCACCAGCCTGTACTCCAAAGTGTAGGACTGTAGAAACTGAGGGAATCCTGGTGATAATAACTAATTCAATAATATGGGGAAGGCTGAATCTCCTAAAAATCGCCATAACATTCATAATGAAATTAATATTAAGAATTAAATAAAACCTAGAATGTTTTCTCATTCAGGCATGTCTTCCCTCCTCTGGAGTAGCTTCAAAACACAGGAGGGGTAGCTGAACGTCTGAAGAGCTGGGATCTGTAAGGGAGTGTGTTCTAACAAAGAGAGGCTCATAGGTTTAGAGTGTACATAAAATGCACACATACACATACATTTATATCCATGATTTCGGGGGTGGTGTTGCTAGGCCTAGCTCTGCTATCCTATGTATTTATAGAACTTGATCATAGGCCAGAACAGCAGGGTAATTATAGCATTATTAGCATATATGCAAATCAGGTAACCTATATACGCTGAATGGAGGCAGATTATTATTTATTTCTTTCCCCCTTTCTCCTTCCCCTCGTATCAGCTCTGGCTCCTCAGAGCTGTACACCAGTAATTATCTGACATTATAAGAGGGGGTTGTAGCCCTGGAGGAGGGGGGCTGAAGGGAGTAGGACAGGAAAAAAACTAGGGGGCGGGAGGGTTTTATCTCATTTTACTCAATGTTATTCTGGGGAGAGTGGGGAGGAGCTCAGTGAGAAGCCTTTGAATTAACAAAGGCTAATTCCAGCAGGGTGGGGAGGGCAGGAGAGGAGAGACAGAGACCTGAAAACAGAGACAGATGAAGCCAGAAAAGCTTCGAAGCAATGACAGAGACTAGAGGGACAGAGCTGCAGCTCACAGAGAGTGGGGGGAGCCAGAGATGGAGTCACAAATTCACAGAGAGCAAGGCACAGGGAATTCAGATCTGGTGAGAAAACAAGGATCTGGTTTTTTTGGAGTTGGAAGGGATGAGCTCTCCAGGTTTATTTGGCATGGGACCAGAATGGGGGCCACCCCCACGTTAGTTTAGAGGCTGAGTCTGAGTCTTAATCCAGAGCCCATTCCATATTATCCAATCATCTCTCCCTTTCCTACCATCTAGTAGATGGCCATGGGACCCCAAGCAGTGGCTTTTGGTGTGTTCATGCATTCCAACCAACACATGACGAGCAGAAATCACGTGGACCTGGTCCGACTGGACCCTCCTTCTCCCACCAGGATTGAGCCTTAAGCCTCTCCTCTCTCTCTCCAGGTTGAGCTACCTTCCGTAGGTTCATTCTTAGGCTCCGAAGCCGGATCTCCACAGGGTGCCTTGGTATCTAAGGAGTCAAAACACTGCCTCCCTTTTCCATCCCTCTCTTACTCAGACGTTGTTTATACCAGATCCGTGGTTGGGAAGCTGGGACCTTCCCAACCTTTCCTCCCTATTGTCCCAGGGACTTGTCTCCACTGAGTTGGGTACCTTTTCCTCTGCCTGGCTTGGTAGGATTCTGCTGGCCCTTGGCACCCCCTGGTACATTGGGTTCCAGCACTCCACCATATCCTTTTTTCACTGCACTCCCCAGGTGAATTAAGGGAGTGTGTCTGTTTGACTGACCCCAAAACTAGATAGATGCTGGAGATACTAGTATCTCCATCAAGTTTCAGATGTCTCCTCTCCACATTCCTGCGTGCAATGCAGCTATCTAGCGACCTCTGTCTCAAAAAGCCTTTGCCCATCGGAGGCAAACTTCAAAGAAGGCAATATTGGGGAGAGGCAGGATTATTGAAACTGTAGCGAGTCCAGGGACCTTACGTGGTGTAATGAAGAAGGGTCCCAGAAAGAAATAAAGAGAGAGACACCCAAACAGGCAGCAACCAAAAGACTAAAAGGAAACAAAACTTCAAGGCTATACTTAGATTTTTGTGCAAAAATGGAAATTTGCTGTCATGTATATCTATACAGACAAGCAAGATGGATGGGCTTTATCACCAATGATCTCTGCATCTATGACATGCTTTTGTATTTGTAGCTGCTCCTAGGTCTCATTGCTTCTTATTCTTCTGGCCATGTAGTACAGACTAGTAAAAGAGTCGAAGAGGTAAGGAGAAAAAGACAGATGGAGCACAGAGAGAAACTGAGAATGGCAGAGACTTAGAGATGGAGAGCTGTAAGAGTGAAAGAGAAAGGTGCTGAAAGGCACCAGAAGCCTGGTCAAGGATAGGGCAGACACAGAGACTGACAGCCAGCCCTGGGGGCCAAACGTTTCCATTCTCCACCCCATGTTAGAGACCTGGTATATGGCCCTCTTTCCTGCCTGCTTCTCCTCCGGGCTCAAATCTATTGGCAAACAGATTTCAACTTCACCAGGCACATTTCTCTGCAAGTGTCATAGTGGAATACTCTGGAGTCGTTTGGACAATGGATGGGCTTCTCCCTGGGCTGCCCCACAGAGACTTGTCCCCCACTCATCCTGGCCTTCTAAGATGAGGCTCACCCAGCATTTCTTTTTGACCTATGTACTTTCCTACTTCTTCGGCTCTCCTGTACAATTATTAAGCTCCAAACCTATGGAACTCTGTGTGAGCACAAAAGTATCTCTTACCCTCATCTTTTCTCCTATGAATTCATCTCCCTGGCGATCCAGCTGGACATCTGTAGGCACACATTGTCTGCTACTTGCCGGGCTTGGTTGTCGGGATCTATCTGTGGGTACCACCAACAGGTTTGTGTTTTTACCCAGCAGAGTCTGTGCACACTGATATCTACCTGCAGACAGCCTCCATCATCCGACATGCAGATCTGGCCACCACTTTTACTGCTGCTGTGGCTGAGAGCACCTTCCAGAAATTCTGAGGACACAGCCCAGACAGCCCTTTACCCTGGGGTTCCCCCTCTAAAGCTGCCCAAATCCCCCCCTTTTCAGTGGCTTGATTATATTTCAGATACATTTAGTTCTCCCATAATCCAGTCTCACCACAGAGCTCCCAAGGCACCAAACGATCCCCCTCTGCCCTGGAAAGGAGACCGGACCTCGCCACAGACACAGAGCCTAGTGTTCCGGCTTGATAACGGTACCCGTGAGCTGGAAAGATTTTCTGCTTTACATCTCCTTAGGTGTAGATTGGTATCTATATTTGTACACACGTTACGTACACACGTTACATTTATTCCTACAACCATATATATATCTTCTGCTTGTTTTCACATAAATAACGGTCTCTGTGTGGGCACTGGCCAAATACTAGCACCGTGTGTGATGCGTGTGGCACAGAACACATACTGGCGCATGTATGGCATGCCTGCTTCATGCTCTGTACCATGGTGCCATTTCTTGGTGCAGTACGGGTACCTGCTTCAAATAGGGTTCTCTAGGTCTGATGCTCATTTCTGGGGCTCAGGCTCTTGGATTTCGGCTGCACCTCTCAGCTATGCAAGCAGCCAGTGTGGGAGCGCCAGCAACCTCAGTCCAGGTAGTGGTACTGAGCCCTGGGTGGCTGTGTTTATAGTTGCTAGGCTACTGCTGTGCCCGCTGGTGAGACCAGGCAGGTCCCCCTTCCAGCTGCCCAGCACTCGCCTGGGACTCACCACTTCCATGGGTTGAGTTAGGGTTAAAACACCCCGGGGCTCAGAGTGTCGGCTAGTAGGCTTACCCGTCTGTGTGTGGTGCTTACCTGCAGTGTGCAATCGTGTGTGTGCTGGTCCGTGTTTGTGTCCCGTGATAATGTGTATGTCCACACTCTGTGAGTGTTTTGTGTGTGTGTGTGGTTTGGGGCTGCGTGTGTGTGTGTGCGTGTGTGTATATGACATTTGTTATGCGTGTGTTTGTCAGTGTGTGCTGGGTGTGCTTGCGCTCTTGACTTGGCGGTGAGGCGCGCGGGTAACTCGGTGGGTGTCCGCGTGGTTCGTGCACGATGGCCTGCAGACCCCTGAGTGTCAGCGAGCGTGGGCCTGCAGCCTCAGTGTGAACTGCAGGTCTGGGTCCTCTGTGTGCGCCTGGGCCAGGCCAAAACCAGGCCAGAACCTACGGGGAGGGCCCCCGCGGCGCCCCTGCCTGCTCTCGGCGCTCTCGCAGGCGGCAGCGACTCGGGCTCCCGCTTTCGACAAAGTCCGAGCTCCGCAGCGGCCTGGGGCGCGGACTCGCGGGCGCGCGGACCGAGCTCTGCGTAAAACGGAGACCCTCGCGCCCTCGCCCCGGCGGGACCACCGCGGGCACCGCCGACGCCAGCCTCAGGGCCGCGGGCGCGCGGGGACGAGGAAACGGAAGTGCGGACTCCGGAGCCGAGGCGAGAAGTGAGCAGAAAGAAAAGAGAATCCATCGGAAACAGATAAAAAGGAAAAACAAAACCCACTCGAAAAGAAATAAAACGTTACAATAAAAGGGATAAAGTAACGCTAAATGAAATTAAAAGGAGACATACTAAAGACGTTAAAGGTGTTGGACTAAGTGATAGAAAAGGCGAAGAAACAACAGGGCCAAGAAACGGCTCCGAGGCACCCGCAGGGAAGGGGGCCCTAGACGGGGCGACGGGGCGTTTGGGAGCCTCGGGCCGCGGGCGCAGCGGGGCCAGACGGGTGCGCAGCGCCGGGGCCTCCTCCGCAGGTTGCCAGCCGCCGGCACCCGGCTCGGGCGAAGAGCCGGCTGGACGGTCCGCCAGCCCCCACCTGCGGCGAGCCGCGGGAGCCCGAGGGCCGGGAGCGGCGAGACTGATTCGCCCCCACCTCCGTCGCCGCTGAACCCGGCCAGGGAAATCCTCCAGGCCGCCGGGTCCCAGTGCCGGGTCTCCCCGCGCGTGTGCTCTCGGCCGCGAGGCCCTTTACGCGCGGTGTCTGGGTTCACGGCGTCAAGCGGAGCCTCGGGCCAGCCTGGGCAGCCGAGACCGCGGGGACTCAGAGCGGGGCCCGCGGCCCGCTCCCGCCCGCCATTCGGGACTCCAGCCCCGGGCAAGCGGTTAGCATCTCTCTCCTCGCAAACTCCAAGCGGCAGCCCGGACTGGGGTACGGGGCCAGGGGGCTGCATAATTAACAACCAGGAAAGCCCGGGCGAGAGGGAAGCCTGGCAAGCCAGAAAGAGGAAAGATGAGACAGAGAGACAGAGACACAGGGACAGAGGGAGACAGAGAGGGGGCTAAGAGCGAGGCGGGCGAGAGAGGAAGAGAGGCTGGGGAGAAGGAAAAATGAGATAAATAAAGGAAAAAGAGAAGCGAAGGGCGGTGGGAGAGGCAGCGGGGCCCCTCTGGGAGCTTGGCCAAAGGCGCCCGAACCCCCCCTCCCCTGCGTGGCTGCTGGGAGTCGCTCCCTTTCCCTTTTCTTTCCAAGCTGCGGAATTCTGTCCCTAGACGCTACGTTCCCAGTAGAGGGTAGGGCCAGGATCCAAAGTTGCCGACCTCGGCCTCGGCTCTAGGGGAAGCAGGCAAAGGGGATGGAGAGACTGCTGGCGATGGAGAATCTGTGACATTATAGGGCCCAGAGAAAGTGTCTCCTCCAAGAAGGGTCCAGCCAGCAGACCCCTACCCCCCACCCCAGGATCCAGAGCCGCTTCTGGGATCACATCCGGGAGAGGCTGGCCTGGTTCAGAGCTCGCCCATCCTAAACAAAATAAATAAATAATTCTCGCTGGCCTCAGTGTGGGAGGAATCAAACAACCTAAACAAATACTTCCCCCAGCCTCCCTGCCCCCCCCCCCTCCCGCCCCATCCCCGGACAGGTGGGGGAAAGGGCTGCTATGACTAGCTTTGTAGCCTTGGTCAAGTCACTTTCTCCATCCCTTTTTGCCTTTATAAACGGAGAGTCTGTGGCTGCAAGCCGTGGAAGTCCCTCCAGTGGAAAGGTGGTCAGTGCTGGGAATGAACGGGAAGTAGGAGTCACTCCAAACGAGACCAACCCAGATTTGATGGGTCGGCCAAGCTCATCCCAGAACGTTTTGGACCTCATCAGTAAACATATTGTGTATTAATGCGTGGCTGGGTGCCGGCCAATCTGAAGGAAAGCCATCGGCTGAGGGGGTGGGGAGGCGAGGAGTGGGCTGCTTCTGTGAGAGAAGCCTAGAAGAACAGGGAGCCAGAGGGCTTCCCAGGAGGGTTCCTGACATGAGATCAATGACCAGACAGGGTGCTGGGGCAGAAGAGGATGGCGTAAAAGCCAGACAGCTTGGTGGAGGGTGCAGGTGCTGGGGAAGAGCACAGTATGAGGCTGGCTGTGTGACTCCAAGCCAGTTAAACTCTCCCGACCTCCTTCTGAACAGGCAAAATGGAGGAGCGGAAACCAGCTTCCCTGGGTTGTGGTAGTAAGAACTCAGTGAATTAGTGTTCCTGCCTGGCTCTTCATGGATGAGAAATAGGTGTGGTGTTTTGTTTTTCCAGTTCAGGAATGTCATGTTCATATTGTTTTATCTCCTTGTTTGGGGTGGTGCTGAGTGGAGTGGGTGGGGGGGAATGGATGTATTTTGCAGCCTCTCACTCTTGCCTTCCTGTTTTAACCAGTCTCTGAATCCCTGTGTCAGACTCAAATTATCTAAGATAATTAAATATATAACATAAAGCACTGCTCTTTTAAAAAAATGACACTGAAATAAAATAAAACATCCCTCAATGCATTGAAATAGCCTGCAATAGGCCGGGTGTGGTGGCTCTCGCCTGTAATCGAAGCACTTTGGAGGCTAAGGTGGGTGGATCACCTGAGGTCGGGAGTTCAAGACCAGCCTGACCAACATGGTGAAACCCTGTCTTAAAAAAAAAAAAAAAAAGAAAAAGAAATAGCCTACAATAAAACACTGTGCAAGTCAAATTCCTCCTGGAAACTCCACCAGTTACCTGCTGCATCTTTTACAGTTAACACACTCGAAAGGGATGGCATTTCTATCTGGAATTCAGTAGCTTGTTTGTACTGCCTTTCTGTCTGTCCCCCTAACCCACTTTCCTTATTTCTGTACTTTATTTTCAAATAATTATGGAGATTCTTTGTATGGAAAAAACGCATATTTTGACTGTTTTGGTTTTAAGAGCCCAAGTGAGGCTTATACATTTAATACAATTCCAGTCAAATATCTGTTCAAGGAGAGATATGTAACACTGAAGTACTGGAAGTGACTTGAATGCTGAAAAGAATAAACAAGATATTGTGCAGGAAAGGAAAAGTTTAGGCATTTATGAATGTGAATAGAGGTCACAGTGTAATGTTGAGTGAAAAAGTTAGAAGTTAATGAGAGAAGTAACACTTTTCTATTTATACAGATAAAAAAGCACATGAAATAGACATATAGTATTCATAGCATGTTTGCGTATTTGGGAGAGACAGAGTCAAAGAAAGAAAATGCGTGTGTGACCGCAGGAAATGAAGGCGTAGGCAGGAGGAAACGTAAGTCCCTGTGATGGAAGATGATAGACTGAAGAAAGGAAAAAGTTGTGAACTAAGAGTCGAAAATAGTCAAGTTTCAGTCCTGGCTCTGTCACTTACTAAACTGGGTGACCTTAGGCATGGCACTGACCCTGTTTTCCAGTCTTTTGAATGCCCTCCTCATTCAGTTGTTATGAGATCCAAATGAAATTCTCTACATCAAAGTTTCTTTATAATCTGCAAAAGCTCTATGAATGCACGATATCATACTTACTGCAAATAACTTATGTGACCCAAACTACATCAATGCGTCCTACCGCACCATACCCCATACTGAATGGGCCTCCCATATGCCCCATCTCTGCGGCTGGGATCTCCAGATGGAGGGCATCCGAGGCCTGGAGGCGCTTGGGCTCTGGGGGATGGAGGTGAGGTGAGAGTGTGGAGGGTTGGGCGGCAGGGTTCATTATCACCTTATCTCCCCCTTTCACATTTTTCAGCCCTCACCCACCAGCAATTTGCCCCTTCCCCCTACTTGGCTCTTTCTCTGTCTGGTCTTGACAAACGCGGTGAGTGGAAGAGTCCTCCTGGGCTGTGGGCTGTAGCATTGGAGGACAGGGGGTGGGAAATAAACTGAAATTACAATGGAAGGGATATTATTGAGATTCTAGGAAGAATTCTGACCTTCCAAGGCAAGAGACCCAGCAGCATTCTCTTCCCAGAAAAGAGTCCCATAACACCCTGGGAATGCAAAGGGCTGGGGCTGGGAGTGGTAGAGAAGACACCCCAGTACACCCAAAGAAGGGGGAAGGGGAAAGGAGAAAAGAGAGGCTTGAGAGGGCACAGGGAGAATTCTTATTTCTGTGCTCTCTCAAGAGGAGAGGGACTTGCATCGCACAGCTAACGAACCTCTTCCCAAATTCTCTGTGCGGGATTTGGCTGCTCCCAGAGGGAGGTCTTTTCTAACAAGGTGCCCCCAGGCCCTGCCCCTCCCTCCCCCAGGAGCTGAAGCCGCCAAAGGTTCGTGGAATATAATGGATCATTTTCCAATTTACCAGGGTCTTAGAGATTACGCCGCTAATCCCATCAAAGACCATCTGCTTACATTGTCCCTCCTGAGCCAAAATAAATAGATCCTTTACCCTCCCTCCACTTCAACTCCTCTGGGGTATTGTAGCAGGAGAAAGTTCGACAAGGCCCATCCCATTTCCCCCTCCCCTCCTGCTGCGGGCTGGACAGAAAAGGAGAAAACAAACTTAGCTTGTCTGAGGTGTGAAAGGTCACTTACGATCCTGACCTGCATTCTTCTCGGGAGCCTGCGACGATGGGAATTGGGGGAGAGGGGCGGGCCCCGGGGTCTCTGGGGGTCTCTCAGGATCAGCCCCCTGCGGAGGTGTGGGACAGGCTGTTCTGTGCCCCACCGTCGTGCTGTCTCTGCTCTGAGGCCACCTTAGCCCCAGCCCATTTTTGGTCCCTTTCTAGTCTTTTTGAGTTTCTTCCACCTATGACTGTTGGGAAATAATTATTAAAATCTAACTTTCATCCCTCCCTTGACAGAACTGTGGGAAAAAGGACACAAGAGTCCACATAAACACTAATTTGATTCCATCTAAGAGTTATTTGTTCTATAGGCTTTTCACGTTTATTCTCTTATTTGTTACTACTCTTTTGCAGAAAGGGGCTTCGTAAATGGGGAAACGAGGGGCTCAGGGGGAGCGCCTTCTAGCTCAAGGTCTGGGGGAAGTTGATAACTAGAACCAGGAGTGTGTATGTGCTCCCCAGGCTTCAGAAATTAGATTAGTACGTTATATATTAAAAGGTGATAACCACCCTGGACAATCAATGAAATGTAAAACAGGGTAAGGGGACAGGGTGGGGCCTCATTGAGAAGTCAGCATTGGAGCAAAGGCTTAAAGGAGGTAAGAGAGATATTTGCGAGGAAATCACGAAAAAGCTCCACACACAAGGACCATCCAGTCTCTTCCCACGGTTGCCTTCCGTCTTGCTGCCTCTACCCCCTTTCGTCCTTCAGTCATCATTGTTAGCAACTATTTTCTAACCTGTTCAGGAAGGGCTCCCAGCAACCATCTCATCCTTTGCAGGACAATTTGCAGAGGGCGGGTCTCCCAAACTCTGGCAAACAGCTGCCTGCTGGGGGATGACTCTGCCGTAGACACATCTGGTCTCCTATAAAGACATGTTTTACTTTGAAAAGCAGCGTAGAGTGACAGAAACAACATTGGCATCGGAGTCAGGACGATCTCTGCTACTTATGAGCTATGTGATCCTGGGTATGGCTCCTGGACTCTGACTCTCCATTTCCTCATCTGTAAAACAAAGATTATGCCTACCTCATGAGGCTGCTGGGAAACGTACAGTTCCTGGTGGGTGCTCTACACAGAGCACTGTGTGAGATACAGCAGAGAATGGGACCCACACCATAAAGTAGTTAGAATGTGCTTAAGAAATTCAACTGGGATGGGGGAGGGCCATTGGCCGGGGCCTGTGGTATGCCACTCCAGTGAGGGGCTCATTTCGGCCACCCAGCTTGCTGCCTTCCTGTAAAGAAATTAAAAAAAAAAGAAAACAGAAATTCAAGAGGGGTATGTAAAGCACTGCATGTAGAGACAAAATATAAATTTTCTAGTTACAAGGTCTGTTCATTTGACAAGTGTTTGCTGGCTGAGCCTATGGATCAGGCACTAAGGGACATAAGGGGAAGGAGACATCCGCCCTGATTAAAGATCAAAAGCAAAGCCACACATTATTGTTCAGAAAATATAGATAGAAATTCTACGGAGAGAGAAAGAGATCACGTTCAACAGGGGTAATGTAGAATCAGGAAAGGTTTCACTAAAGAGGTGGGCAGGAGCTGGGTGGTCTTTGAAGGAAGGATAGGACCCGAACATGCAGAGTGCAGGACAAAGCAGTGTGTGAGAGACCAGGCTTGACAAAGATGCATCTCGGAAAGACCTGACCGTTTAGGTGACCATAAGCTCAATATAAGCCAGTAACATGATGAAACTGCTAAAGGCTAATGTCTTTGGCTATGGGAAGAAGAATCACATTCCAATCAAGAGAGCTGAAGAGTGTTAGTGCACTTGTAACTGACTCCATCTGAGACAAGATACTGACATGTAAGAGAGCACTGAAAAGAGGATTAACCAAATGGGGAGGGGGCTCTGCCATATAGAAGGGATGTGGCCATGGGCAGGTTACTTCATCTCTCTCATCTTCATTTCCCTTATCAGTAAAATTAGAATGAAATTTATTGCACAGGGTTCATAGTGGGGGTTAAATAAGATTATATGAGAATACCTGCTAAAGTGCCCGGCACATGGGAAATACTTCAAATGATTCTTGAAAAGAAGTCTTCATTAAGCGAAGGATTGTGAACAAGCTGATCCTGGAGCTATGGTACCTGACTTTAACTATCTAATGGGCAATCTATATAGAAGAAGGGTAGACCTGTTGAATGGTACAGGAAAAGAATCGGTGAGTGGAAATGAGAAGGAAACATATTAGGGCTTGGCATAAAGAAGAATGTACAAATGGTCAAAAAGACCAAACACAAGAATATTTAGTCAGTCATGGCCACCAATTCTTGGTGATTTTAGACCAAGATATAGAAGAACAAATTTCTGTTTTGAGTAAGTGATTGAACTACCTGATTTCATAGCGGCATGCACCGGTAGTCCTAGCGACTCTGGAGGCTGAGACGAGACGGTCACTTGAGCTTGGGTGGTTAAGGCTGCAGTGAGCTGAGTTCACACCACTGTACTCCAGCCTGGGTGACAGAGCAAGACCCTATCTCTAAATAAATAAACAAAATAAAAAATAAAATTTGAACTAGCTGATTTCTAACATTCTCTCCAACGTTAAAGTTCTAAAAAGCAGTAAATATGTCAACTTACATTAAAAATTGTAAGCTTCCTCAAAGTCCCAAAAAGGCAGGGATCACACCCATGTATTTCTCAGTTAATGGCCCAGAAGAGTATTGGGTATATAACATGCATTTGATAAATATTTGTTTAATGAATGAATACATGGAATACATAATACATGTCAAAGTTCTTGTACATTGTAAAAGACTGAGATAGTTGGCCAGGCACGGTGGCTCATGCCCGTAATCCCAGCACTTTGGGAGGCCAAGGTGGGCGGATCACAATGTCAGGAGTTCAAGAGCAGCCTGGCCAACATGGAGAAGCCCCATCTCTACTTAAAAAACAAAATTAGCTGGGTGTGGTGGCGCATGCCTGTAATCTCAGCTACTCAGGAGACTGAAGCAGGAGAATTGCTTGAATCCAGGAGGCAGAGGTTTCAGTGAGCCAAGATTGTGCCATTGCACTCCAGTCTGGGCAACAAGAGCAAAATTTCATCTCAAAAGAAAAAAAAAAAAGACTGCAGATAAGTTATAAGTAGCCACTGATAATCACTGACTTTTTTTTTGTTCTGTTATAAGTGCTTTACACGCATTCTTATAGTGTCACAGGAGCTCAGTGTAAAAGCACAACGCTCACTACTTCTCCTCCTCCATCATGGGAAGAAGGGAGGCTTGGAGGAAATAGGAAAGACCAGGGAATTACCATCCACTGAAGAGAGGACAGAGGATAACATGGTGGTCTTGGTTCCATTGCGCTAAAGGAAACTGAGAGGGGCATGGCTGGGCTGCATATCCACCGACGGCTGCTAAAATAGGACGCTGAACAGAACACCACTAGGAATGGAGATGATACAGAGAGGGGCTTCTGTCTTAGAGTTACAAACCCAAGCTGAGTGAAACTAAGGAGAAGGTGGCATCTTTCCACTGGCACTATGTCCATGATTCAGAAGGCATGCATTATGGTGGGCAAGGTGGCAAGATCAGCCCCCTGTAGCCACCTACTACCACAGTCACTTCGTAGGGTTTCCTGACTGAGACAGAATCTATTCAAAGGCCCTTGGCTTTGGCAGCGCTTTCGCGCCAGTATCAAAGAACCAATACTAGGTGAAAAAATACAATGAAGAGTTTCTGTTAGTTACATGGCCTGATGTCTGCTTTGCTGTTGGTCTGCCCAGAAGGGCTTTAGTCCCAGTCTCTCTCTCTCTCTCCCCCCTCTCAATAAATTTGAGGAGAGGGATATGAGGTGTCCTGAGGAAGAAATGGGTGAGAGAGTAACTTCCCCAGGGTACTATTATTTGATTAAAAAAAAATTATAGGCCAAGCACAGAGGCTCACTCCTGTAATCCCAGCACTTTGGGAGGCTGAGGTGGGTGGATCACTCGAGGTCAGGAGTTTGAGACCGGCCTGGCCAACATGGTGAAACCCCGTCTCTACTAAAAATACAAAAATTAGTGGGGTGTGGTGGCATGCGCCTGTAGTCCCAGCTACTCGGGAGGCTGAGGCAGGAGAATCACTTGAACCCAGGAGGCAGAGGTTGCAGTGAGCCGAGGTTGCAGGACTGCACTCCAGCCTGGGGACAGAGTAAGACTCCATCCCCCCCCCCACAAAAAAAAAAAAAAATCTGTCACCAGCCCTTTCCCCCAATCAGTCTAGATTGGGTAACCCTATCTAAGTGCCTTCTCACCCTAATCCAGTTTTCTCATGCAATGTTCCCATTTTTTCCCCCTTTCTTGTGCCCTTTTCAAAGCTGGAGAACTCTAATTCCACGGGCTATCTGAAAGAAACCCTAGGTAATATGTGTTGGCTTCCGCAGGTTTTCTCTCCCCTGCCTGCTTCAAGGTCTTTACCACTGAAGAGAACGCATCATTTGAAAAGACAGATATATAAGGGGAAAGGCTGTTAAAGTCCGGGGGAATACAGATGAGGTGCCCCTCCTGGGGCAGCCCCCACTGGAAGAAGTGCTGGTCTCTTGCCTTGTGCTGCCACCTAGTGTCCCTAAGTCAGATTCATTTATTCACCGATTCCATCTTTCAGCCAAAATACATTAAACCTTCCCTCTGGCCAACTATGGAGGCAAATTGCCCCACCCCTCCAGTTGTTTCTTGGAATCCTGCCGTCATTCTGCTCTAGACAATTCCCTTGCTGTCCTTTGCTTTCTGTGAAAAGAGACTTTAACCTTGCTCTGAATATTCCAGGTAAATGTAATTCCAGTACTTCTTGCTATGGTTCAGATTAATTCTCTTCTGTTAGCGTAAGTGGAGACTAGGTGCTCTGTAATCCCTTCCTAACGATCCATTTCCAGCCCAAGGCTCTGGGTTGATGAGAGTGTCCCTTGAAAAGACAGCAAGAGGAAGTAATGACGCAGTGTGAGGTTAGACAATGCTGTCACCTATTTGACACTTTATAAACAGTGTCTGTATATGTCAGGATATTTCATTTTTACAGCACCCTGCTGAGACTCACGGGGCATGTGTTAGTATTCCCATTTCACAGGTGAGGAAATAGGCTAAAGAAAGTCAATAACGCTGGGCGCCATGGCTCATGCCTGTAATCCCAGCACTTTGGCAGGCCGGGGCAGGTAGATCACCTGAGCTCAGGAGTTCGAGACCAGCCTGGCCAACATGGTGAAACCCTGTCTCTACTAAAAATACAAAAATTAGCCGGGTGTGGTGGCGGGCACCTGTATTCCCAGCTACTCAGGAGGCTGAGGCAGGAGAATTGCTTGAACCCTGGAGGCAGAGGTTGCAGTGAGCAGAGATCGGGCCACCGCACTCCAACCTGGGTGACAGAGGGAGACTCTGACTCAAAAAAAGAAAACAGTCAATAGCTGGGCATGGTGGCATGTGCCTGTGGTCCCAGTTACTCAGGAGGCTGATCACCTGAGCCCAGGAGGTTGAGGCTGCAGTGAGCTGAGATCAAACCACTGCACTCCAGCCTGGACAACTGGAGTGAGACCCAGTCACAAAAAAAATAAAATAATTTTAAAAAGTTGATTGACAGGGATGTAGTGGAAAAGCTGAGCAAGTCACAGGTCTCCTGGCTCTCATTCAAAGTGCATGTTCTTTACAGCAGGCTGTCCAAAAGAAGAGAATGGAAACCTAGAACTAGGGAGCTCCTCCCAGCCTGGCAGGAGGTGAAGACAGGCAGACGGCAGCGGTGTCACAAGCACAAGCCGTGCTCCAGAGGGGAGTGGATATGGCCTGGAGAATGAGGAGGGCTTTTTCCTGCCTGAGTTGAGTGAGAATCCTTCTATGACACAAATGCTCCTCCTGGTGGCCACACCAGGCTATTTCAGGGAAGAGAAAAGGAAGGAGACGAGCTGGAGGGGCTGAGCTGGGTTGGGAAGAGAGTCCCGGAAGTAGGATCCTTTAATTGGCACTGATGTCAATTTCCAGAAAGGCAGACACATTCATACTGAAGTGTAAACAGATAAAACCCAGTTTGAATGTATTTGATGTATTCCCATGATTACTATACCTAACATTAATTAAGCTCTTAATCTTTACTAGGCACCATTCTAAGTGTTTTACTTGCATTGTATTTAATACTCACTGGATATGAAAAATAGGGTTAAACTCCATGAGGAGGTTAAGCAACGGGCACTGAATCACACAAGCAGGAAGTGGTGGAGGCAGGACTTGAGTCCAGTCTGCATAGCTTCAAAGCCGGGAACACAGCTTCCCTCTTCCCAGCATTCAGAACACAACTGACTGTTAAAGTAGGTAAAATTTAGTTATGTCAGAATCCAGTGGAAAAAAACAGTCTCTCTTTTAGGGGTATCCCTGATCTATTCCAGCTTCCAAGTACTGACTCCCTCCTACAAGGCAATTCAGGTCAGAAATACAGCACAACAGCTCACCTGACAGAACCCGGAATGCGGAAGTGGAAGGATTAGGAAGAGTAGACCGAGTGTTTGTTTGATTAATTCAAATCAGTGAAATTAAAATTGGTACACTGTACATGCCTATTCTGGACACTGCCTAGTAGGGGGAGATACAAAGATGGCTAAGCAATAGTCCATATCCTCTGAGAACATGAAAGACTAGAGGCGGAGACAGTTACAAAAATATCTCTGAGATGAGGAAAAATATGGTTAAAAAAAGGCAAAAATACTAAGAGTGGGAGTTGGAAGAGGTAGACCTAAATGACTCCTTGAAAGACTTGAAAGGGTTTTCTGGCTGGGCGTGGTGGTTCAATCCTATAATCCCAGTACTTTTGAAGGCTCAGGAGGGAGGATCGCTTGGGCCCAGGAGTTTGAGGTTGCAGTGATCTATGATTGCGCCAGTGCATTCCAGCCTTGGTGACCAGGTGAGACCCTAATTTTTTTTTTTTTTTTTTTTGAGATGGAGTTTCACACTGTCACCCAGGCTGCAGTGCAATGGCGCAATCTCGGCTCACTGCAAACTCCGCCTCCCAGATTCAAGCAATTCTCCTGCCTCAGCCTCCCGAGTAGCTGGGATTGCAGGCACCCGCCATCACTCCCAGCTGTTTTGTATTTTTGGTAGAGACGAGGTTTCACCATGTTGACCAAGCTGGTCTCAAACTTCTGACCTCGTGATCCACCCACCTCAGCCTCCCAAAGTGCTGGGATTACAGGTGTGAACCACAGCGGCCGACTGACCCTGTCTAATTTTTAAAAAGAAAGAGTTTTCTGTGGAGGTGGCAGCTGAACTGGGGTTTAAGTATGGGTAGGATTTGAACAAACACATATGAGAGGGGGATTAGATAGGGAAGAAAGGGAATTAAAGAGGGAAGCAAGAGCAAGAACAAAGACTTGGGTCACGGGGGGAAGTGCAGGGCATGTTGAAAGCTCGTGTTTTTTGCTACATGTAATATAAAGTTCTCCCAAGGGCACAGGCAGGAGATAAGGCTGGCCTTAGAGGGTAGAGAGCCCTGGACACCAGGCTAAAGGGTTAGAACCCTACTCAGCAACAGGAACCACTTAGGATTTTCACTTGCAAGGAGTAATGTTTAAAAGTATGCTTTATAATGACATCTGTCAGTGATAGTTGAGGCGGGTTTGCTAATTTCTAGGCAAAAGAACAGTGAGGCCAGGTGCAGTGGCTCATGCCTATAATCCCAACACTTTGGGAGGCCAAGGCGGGAGAATGGTTTAAGGCCAGGAGTTTGAGACCAGCTGTCTCTACCAAAGATGCTGTCTCTACCAATAAAAAAAAAAAAAAAAAAAAAAGCGAGGGTGGGGAAGGAACAGTGAGGCTCGCCTAAGGAGTTGGTAGTGGGCAGATAAAGAGGGGGCAGGTGTACTGTACAGTGAACATGCAGAATACAGGGGACCTGGAAACTGGCTGAGTATGGTACTGAGGAGCAGGAGAGATTATATGGTGAAACTCCACGCAGAGGTGTGGGCGTTAACTAGACTTGTTGAATACCACCACTTTCTGGTAGTTTCCTCATCTATAAAAATGGACACAGTAAATCAGCCTTACATGGTTATTGTGGGAAGATTGGATTTGACTCTGCATGTAAAGCACCTGGCAAATACAGCAGGCACTCAATACGTGGCAGCTATAATATTTATGGGTTTGAAAGTGATGACTAAAAGTTTGATGATGACATTGACCAAAATGGGAAACACAGTAGGAGGGGCGGGTTTTTCTCTTTGTGTGTGGGTGGCAGTGGGGATAGTGGGGGAAACTGGCTAACAAATTTAGTTTGAGATCTGTGAGTTTGAGGAATCACATCCAGGTAGAGCTGTCTAGGAGGCAACTACATAATTTGGTTCTGGAATTCCATTTGGGCTGTGAATCAGCAAGATAAAGGAGAAAACTGAAGCCACAGGAGCAGGTAAGGAAACTCAGAGGGAGGGAAGAGCGAGGAGAGTGACTGTTGAGACATATGAACATTTTGAGGGGCTGCAGGAATCCAGCCCTCACTGAGAGAGGAGAATCAGGAGAGGGCAAACTATGCAGCTGGGAGAAGACAGCCACAGGAGGGAGGGCAGGGATTTGTTCCCCAGGCTGCCACAAGGCGAAGAACAAGGCTTTTGATAGGGCTTTAAAGCTGCTTAGGACCCTGAAGACTGCAATTTTAGGAGTGAGAAGGGGCTGGACCCCAGAATTCAAGGTGCTGAGGTACATGAGAGTCAATAGAAACTTCTTAACACTATGTTGGTGGCCAGGTGCGGTGGCTCATGCCTGTAATCCCAGCGCTTTGGGAGGCCAAGGCAAGTGGATCACCTGAGGTCAGGAATTCTAGACCAGCCTGACCAACATGGTAAAACCTCATCTCTACTAAAAGTACAAAAATTAGCCAGGTGTAGTGGCAGGTGCCTGTAATCCCAGCTACTCTGGAGGCTGAAGCAGAAGAATCGCTTGAACCTGGGAGGCGGAGGCTGCAGTGAGTCAAGATCGTGCCATTGCACTCCAGCCTGGGTGACAGAGTGAGACTCTGTCTCAAAAAAAAAAAAAAAAAGGAGTTACAAAAAATTATTTTGGAAGCTCACACAGGTTGGTTTAGAAACCTCTATGAACAAGAGCAGCAAAAGTGGAGTTAGAGGAAAGTGGAGAAGGTTGGGAATTATCCCTACGGGAAATTGGTCCCTCTCTGCCTTTCTTTCTTCTTCTTTTTTTTTTATTATCTTCTAGAGTCTTGAAGATGAGACTCTCTGCCTTTCAATTAAGTTGTGTGTCCCAGGGGAGTTGTGAGGGTACTTGGAAGGGAATGATGAAGGATTTAGGGAAAAGATGGGGCTGATAGTTGGCGGGTCAGATATAATCTATTACAACGGCAAAAATTCAAAATAATAATATCCAATATTGGCAAGGTTGTTATATACCGCTGGTATAATGTGTCTGGAAGGCCAATTTGGCAAATGTATTACAATCTTTTCAAATGTGTATACTCTGTGGCCCTCTATTTACAGTTCTAAGTATTCAATCTAAGGAAATAAAAGATAGGTACAGATATGTTTAGTGCTCTTTATTTATTTGAGACAGGGTCTCACTCTGTTGCCCAGGCTGGAGTGCAGTGGTGTGATCATGGCTCACTGTAGCTTGACCTCCCAGGCTCATACGATCCTCCCACCTCAGCTTCCTGAGTAGGTGGGACCACAGGTGTTCTCTACCACTCTTGGTTATTTTTTTTATTTTTTGCAGAGACAGGGTCTCCTTATGTTGCCCAGGCTGGTCTTACTCTTGGGCTCAAATAATCCTCCCACCTCAGCCTCCCAAAGTGTTAGGATTACAAGCATGAGCCACCACACCCGGACTCAGTACTATTCCGCATAGCAAAAAAAGGAGGACACAGACCAAATTTTCAACAAGGCAGTAGAATACAGTACCTGGTTAGAAGATAATACTTATCAGCCAGTAAAAATGTAGAAAAGTATTTATTGGCATGATTGCCTGGGCGCAGTGGCTCACGCCCGTAATCCCAGCACTTTGCAAGGCCAGGGTGGGCGGATCACTTGAGGTCAGGAGTTCAAGACCAGCCTGGCTTACATGGCGAAATGGTCTCTACTAAAAATACAAAAATTAGTTGGACGTGGTGGCAGGCGCCTGTAATCCCAGCTACTAGGGAAGCTGAGGCAGGAGAATCACTTGAACCCGGGAGGTGGAAGTTGTAGTGAGCCAAGATTGCACCAGCCTGGGTGACAAGAGTGAAATTCCATCTCAAAAAAAAAAAGAAAAAGAAAAGTATTTATTGGCATGGTCAAGTGATCATGACATTAGTAAGCGTAAAAGAAAACATAATACAAAAATATAAGTATATTCCTATTCTTTTAAATATGCCTACCTGTCTACATACACAGACATACGCACATACGTATTTAGAGAGAGAGCGGAGAGAGAGGTATCTGGCTTGTGCAGCTGGGGAAGTCGTGTGATCGTTAGCTAGGACAAAGAATTTAGGAGAAATTAGCAGTGTCAGTGCTGAAAATACAGAGTTCCTGTTAGCTTTTACCTGTGAAATATCCTGGGGATATGCCACAAATGCGGCTGCACACATAGGTCTGAAGCTCGAGAGAGAGAAATTTCAGCTATAGACATAGATCAGGAGCCATTGGCATTTAGGCGTTGCTTAAAACTCAGGAGTAGATGATACTGCCCTGAAAAGGAGTAAAGAAGAGAGGGCAGCCAAAGACAGACTGCCTCCCCCCCATCATCAGCAACGAAACAAAAGTATTTACAGGGTGGGAAAAAGGAGTAGAGCCTGCAAAGAATAGTCTCTAAAATTGCTAGCAATCTATAGTTCTCCTACTGCAGCCGACTATTGGAAACATGTAACCTTGTTCCACTTTATTGATAAAATGCACAGGAGCTCTCCTCCATCACCTTTCCTCACTCAAGGGTCTGTGTATAATTATGACTCAGGCCTTTAACTCTTCTGCCTACTTCCGAGGTGCCTTCTCACCGCCAACCAGTTCCTTGAATCCGATAATTTCTCACTTGTCTCCCATCACCTCTGATGGTGTACTCTGAGGTGTTCTCTTTAACAAACATTTTCAGCATCTCCTATGCCACTAGTTTTGTTTCCTTTACTTACAAATATGCCAGGATTTTCTCGATCTTGAGAACTCTAATTGGCATGACTGTCTAATATTTCCTGCTGTTTCCTCCCGATGGTGTCAAACTTCTCCAATGCGTGGTCTACACTCACTCCACAGCCCTCTTCCTTATAAACCACGGCAATGTCTTCCAACTCCCTAAACTGAAACTGCCCCCCTCAATAGTTACTGGTAACCTCCTTATCTTAAAATCCAGTGGGTTTCATTTGGCCACCACACTCTTTGATCTTTCCACAAATTTGATGATGCTGACCATCTTTCTTTCTTTTCTTTTTTTTTTTTTTTTAAGACGGGGTTTCACCATGTTGGTCAGGCTGGTCTTGAACTCCCGACCTCAGGTGATTCGCCCACCTTGGCCTCCAAAGTGCTTGGATTACAGGCATGAGCCACCACGCCTGGCTCTTTCTTGAAAACTGTTTCTATTTTGGTTCAATAAACACTTACTGGTTCCCCTTTGGTTCAATAAACATTGATTGAACACCTCTTGGATGCTAAAATAAAAAAGATGTAATACTTGATCTCTGAGTGTGAGAAGTTTTAACCTAGTTGGGCAATGTCAATGAATTTCACAACAGAGATCTTTGCCCTGTTGAGAAGGGCTGAAGTGATAGATGCAAGCTCTGTGAATTGAGGAGTAAAGCCAACTTACAACGGGAAGAGAGGGAGAGGAAATAGCAAATGTAACTGATGTCAAGAGATTTGTTGGAGAAGTGAAAAAGAAATAACTTTCTAGAAAATGCCTATAAGTTGGCTGGGTGCAGTGGCCCATGCCTGTAATCTCAGCACTTTGGGAGGCCTAGGTGGGTGGATCACCTGAGGTCAGGAGTTCAAGACCAGCCTGGCCAACGTGGTGAACCCCCTCATCTCTACTAAAAATACAAAAAATTAGTCAGGTGTGGTGGTGGGCACCTGTAATCTCAGCTACTTGGGAGGCTGAGGCAGTAGAATTGCTTGAACCTGAGAGGTGGAGGTTGCAGTGAGCCAAGATCACGCCATTGCCCTCCGGCCTGGGTGACAGAGCAAGACTCTGTCTAAAAAAAAAAATGCCTGTACGTGGTTATAGGACAATGGAGCAGTGTTTTTATAATGTGGAGAGACTTCAGATGTTTTTAGAATGAAGGGAAAGTGCAAGTATACAAGGGGAAGTTGAAAACAGACGAGAGTGAGGAGATAACTGATGGGGCAAAGTCCTGGAAGTACCAACAAGGGCTGGGATGCATCTCACAGAACTGCTATGAACAGACAGAGGAAGCTCTTCACTAACATCATACATAAGCATATATGATTTGAGGGTGCAGAGTTCCTTCTTTTGGTACTGTACTGGAGAGGTTATAGATAGATGGCCCAAATATTTGACCTAAAGATGTGGGTTTTTTTGTCCTGCACAGAATTTTTAAGTAATCTAAATTTGTTGCTAACACTTAGAAATCATGAGATTTCAAATAAAAATCTGTATTACCAGCTTCTTAAAAACTAGGCCGGGGGCGGTGGCTCATGCCTGTAATCCCAGCACTCTGGGAGGCTGAGGCGGGTGGATCACCCAGGAGTTCGAGACCAGCCTGGCCAACATGGTGAAAGCCCGTCTCTAATAAAAATATAAAAATTAGTCGGGCATGGTGGTGCACCCCTGTAATCCCAGCTGCTCGGGAGGCTGAGGCAGGAGAATCACTTGAACCCAGGAGGCAGAGGTTGCAGTGAGCCGAAATTGCGCCACTGTACTCCAGCCTGGGCGACAGAGCGAGACTCTGTCTCAAAAACAAAAAAACAAAAACAACAAACAAACAAAAACCTGGGAGATGTGGCGACACTCACATTGGTAACGACATAGCTGACTTTAGATGGGCCATGGCCTCTCCAGTCTCCACCACTCCCTAAGGCTTACTACTGGACCACTTGGTTCATTTGCATGATAGTCCTCTAGGCATCTCAATCTGTCACTCCTTCTGTTATTATCTCCCCTGCTTTTCAGACTGATTCTTCTACGTTACTTTCAGCAGCTTCTCTCTCTCTTGTATTGGATAGCTAGATGTTACTTCTGTTTTCAGTCTTCTTCCACGTTTTTCCTCTGAAACTTGTTCAACTATCACTTCACGTAGATCACTTGCAACTCAGTATCAAAAAATCGTCGAATATTGGAGCTGGAAGAGAATTTAGAAATCATATAATTCAATTTTCTCAATCTGTGAAACCTTGTTGGATAACAGAATTCTGTAATGCAAAAGAACTTTAGAAATTAACCAGCTTAATTTACAAATAAGGAAACTGAGGTCTCGGAGACATTAAGTAATACTTTCTACTTCACCACATAATTCTGAGCAATTCAGTACACATTTACTGGGCTCCTACTTTCTGCAAGGTGATGTGGAGGAATATAAAGTTGAACAAGGCAGAATTCCTTCCCTCAAGGAAGCCATTTCTGTTGGAACAGACAGACATAAAATGTGATAAGTCCTGTAATGGATAAATGAGATAATATTATGGGACAACAAAGGGAAGCAAAGTTTGTTTGTTTGTTTTGAGACGAAGTCGCGATCTGTCGCCCAGGCTGGAGTGCTGTGGTGCGATCTTGGCTCACTGCAACCTTGGCTCACTGCAACCTCCACCTCCCAGGTTCAAGTGATTCCCTTGCCTCAGCCTCCCGAGTAGCTGGGACTACAGGCGTGCACCACCACTCCCGGCTAATTTTTTGTATTTTAGTAAAAATGGGGTTTCACCATGTTGGTTTGGATGGTCTTGATTTCCTGACCTTGTGATCCACCTGCCTTGGCCTCCCAAAGTGCTGGGATTACAGGCGTGGGCCACTGTGCCTGGCCCAGGAAGCAGTTTTAATAGTGGATATCTGTTTTTTTTTAACTAGATGAGTAGGATCTTAAGAAGGGGATGGGCACATTCTTCCTTATAGCTATTATTGTGTGTATATATCTTTACTATAAGAGGAAACAGACTTAACGCAGATGAAGGGATTTGTCCAAGATGACACTGCTAATGAAAGATAAGGTTAGGTTAGGTCTAGAAATCAGGTCTCCTAACTCCAGCTCTTTCCCTTATATCTCAGTGTGACGTATCAGCCCTCATCTCTCTTGAGCACTATCCTGTATTGTTAATTGCCTATTAGTCATTTTTTTCCAGTTAGGGTGGATCAAAAATCTTGTGGCCACATACAACAATATATACAACCGTAACAACATACTTCATATCTATTTTGGCAGTAAGTCCTGTTAACTTGTCCTTCCAGATGTTTTCGGGATTACTCCTGCCTGTAATCCCAACACTTTGGGAGGTTGAGGAGGGAGGATCACTTGAAACCAAGTGTCCAAGACCAGCCTGGGGAACATGACAAGACTCTGTTATACAAAATTTAAAAATTAGTCGGGTGCAGTGGTATGTGTCTATAGTCCCAGCTACTCAGGAGGCTGAGGCTGGAGGATCACTTGAGTCCAGGAGTCTGGGCTGTAGTGTGCTACGCCGATCGGGTGTCTGCACTAAGTTCGGCATCAATATGGTGACCTCCTGGGAGCGGGGGACCACCAGGTTGCCTAAGGAGGGGGTGAACTGGCCCAGGTCAGAAATGGAGCAGGTCAAAACTCCTGTGCTGATCAGTAGTGGG
Organism: Ateles fusciceps; assembly: GCA_036589455.1. Lineage (NCBI taxonomy): Eukaryota > Metazoa > Chordata > Mammalia > Primates > Atelidae > Ateles > Ateles fusciceps. The sequence goes on from JAZHEH010003362.1 coordinate 443,950, forward strand.
GTCACGCCTGTGAATAGCCACTGCACTCCAGCCTGGGCAACAGAGCAAGACTCCATCTCAAAAAAAAAAAAAAATTTAAAAATTAGTCAAATACAATGGTGTGCACCTGCAGGACCAGCTACTTGGGGGCGGAGGCGGAAGGATTGCTCAAGCCCAGGAATTCAAGGCTGCAGTGAGTTATGATTATGCCACTGCACTCCATCCTGGGTGACAAAGTGAGACTGTCTCAAAAAAAAAAAAAAAAAAAGTATTTTTATCTAAGCTTTTATTTGGCAACCACTTCCAAGACCCCAGCTGAAGCGAACAGACTTATTAACTTACTATGGTTTTGCCTTCAGCCTCTGAAAGACTCATAGAGCCTTATAGTTGAAAAGAACCTTAGAGGTTATCCATATCCAAACTTCAGCTGAAGATAGAACTGCTTCCATATTACTTCTGATCCTGATAATGGTCAGCTAGTGGCTGTGCAGGGGACTCCCTACCTTCAGAGGCAGCTCATTTCACTAGCAGACACCAAGATAATTAGAAAGTTCTGTCATTCACCTACAAAACATGCTTACTAACGTGCTAAATACATTGCTTGGGACACTGGATATACAGCTGCACAGGGTCCCCACCGGCCTTAAGTGACTTTTAGTTGAGTTTCTTCATTTCTAACATGGAGATTATTGAAGTCTTCTTGTGAATTACCTGGTATAAAGTGTGTAGAAATGCTCTTTAATTGGCTGGGCTCAGTGGCTCACACCTGTAATCCCAGCACTTTGGGAGGCCGAGGTGGCTGGATCATGAGGTCAGGAGTTCGAGACCAGCCTGACCAAAATGGCGAAACCCCGTCTCTACTAAAACTAAAAAAATTAGCTGGGCATGCTGGCAGGTGCCTGGAATCCCAGCTATTTGGGAGGTTGAGGTAGGAGAATCACTTGAACCCGGGAGGTGGAGGTTGCAGTGAGCCGAGATCACGCCATTGCACTCTAGCCTGGGCCACAGAGTGAGACTCCATCGCAAAAAAACAAAACAAAAAAACCAAAGAAATGCTCTTTAACCAAGTGTAATACACATAAGGCTTTCCCTCTCTCTCTCTCTCTCTCTTTCTCTTTTTTGATTGAAGACAGGATCTCGCTCTGTCACCCAGGCTGGAGTGCAGTGGTGTGATCTCGGCTCACTGTATCCTAGACCTCCTGGGTTCTAGCAATCCTCCCACCTCAGCCTCCCAGGTAGCTGGGACTACAGGTGCACACCACCACGCCCAGCTAATTTTTGTACCTTTAGTAGAGAGAGGGTTTAATCATGTTGCCCAGGCTGGTCTCGAACTCCTGGACTCAAGTGATCCACCTACCTCGGCCTCCCAAAGTGCTGGGATTACAGGCATGAGCCACCACGCAGGGCCAGCTTTCCCTCTCTTCAACTATGTAAAGTACTGGTTTGGGGGGCTATGATTCCATTATCATCTTTTATATTACATTTTATATATACAAAGAATATAGTTTATATATGTTTTATATACATAATTAGATGAATACCCATAAATCTATCATTTAGCCCCAAAATTGGACCATTACCAATGGCATCCTACCTGTGTGTTTTTTCTCTTCCCATCCCCAATGGGAACTATTAATACATTTTGTGCTTATCATTCCTTGCTTTTCCAAAAGGTTTTTTTGTTTGTTTTGTTTTTTTGAGATGGAGTTTCGCTATTCTTGCCCAGGCTGGAATGCAATGGCAATCTTGGCTCACTGCAACCTCTGCCTCCCAGGTTCAAGCTATTCTCCTGCTTCAGCCTCCTGAGTGCCTGGGATTACAGGCATGCGCCACCACGCCGGGCTAATTTTGTATTTTTAGTAGAGACAGGGTTTCTCCATGTTGGTCAGGCTGGTCTCGAACTCCCAACCTCAGGTGATCCGCCTGCCTTGGTCTCCCAACATGCTGTTTTCACCGGCATGAGCCACCGTGCATGGCCGCTTTTCCCAAAGTTTTATCATACATATGTAAACACTATATTGCTTAATTTTGCTTGTTTTGGAACTCCTGGGCTCAGGTGATCTTCCCGCCCTGGCCTCACAGTGTGGGCTTACAGGTGTGGGGTTACAGTGTTGGGATTACCTTGCCTGGCCTGTTCCTAAGATTGATCCACTCCAGTTATGTACTTTGTACTCATCTTCCAAGCCTCATCTTCTTCATGCAGTCTTCTCAGATCACAGGAGCACAAAGTGATCTTTCCCAAAGTGATCTTTCCCATTTCTGAACGCCTCTAGCATTCATTGTCTATTAAAAGACTGAAACTGTCTTTTCCTTGAGCTTATGTGCCATTACGTCAATAAGCACAAGCTCCTTGGTGAGCAAGGAAGCTGCTTATCATGGTAAAAGATCACTGAATGGGGCCAGGCACGTTGGCTGACGCCTGTAATCCCAGCACTTTGGGAGGCTGAGGCGGGTGGATCACCTAAGGTCAGGAGTTCAAGACCAGCCTGGCCAATATGGTGAAACCCCCGCCTCTACTAAAAATACAAAAAATTAGCCAGGCGTGGCGGTGTGTGCCTGCAATCCCAGCTTCTCGGGAGGCTGAGACAGAAGAATCAGTTGAACCCGGGATATGGAGGTTGTAGTGAACCTCTGCGCCACTGCGCCACGAGATCGTGCCACTGGCCTCCAGCCTGGGCGACAGAGCAAGACCCTGTCTCAAACGAATAAATAAAAACAAAGAGCACTGAATGTGCAGTTGGGTCGCCTGGGTTCCAGGCCATTTCACCTTGACAGGCAGTGTCCTCGGACTCGTCCCCTTCACCTTCCTGAGTGTCAGCTTCTTTACTTGACAACATATCTGCTATCTGGAGGGTTTTTTGTGAGGAACCTCTAAGACAATGGATATAACGCACTTCGTAAACCGCGAAGCATCTTCCTCAAATCAATGTTTGCGCCATCGTTGGTGGCCCGCTCCTAGGGCCTCTGCACAAAGACCCAGGCCAAAGACTTCGCTGTGTTTGGGGACCGTCGCGTCACCCCTGAGGCAGGGGCCAAGACGCTTCCTTTCTGCTCGATCTCCAAGGTAGCGCCAGGTCCCAAGGCAGTGTTGACTGAGGTTAGGAGTTCCGGAAAACAGCCAGGAGGACAGACGGCGCTGTCTCCCCCTCGAACTGAGCAGGGCGTTAGATTTAGAGGAGGCGTTAGATTTACGCATGCGCACCCTCTCCGGGAAGACCTGGCGAGACCCAGTCAAAATTGACTCGGCTCGGTTTTTCCCCATCTAGGGGTGCAAATTCTGCATACGCATGCGTCCTGCACAGGCTGCGGTTGCGTGATGATTCCGTCTGTCACTGGCAGAGCCAGTGGGGTGAGGCTGAGGCTCCGCTTCCCGCCCATCGGCGGGGGCGCGGAGAGTGGACTGGGGTCTTTGTCCGCGCCCACTGCAGAGTAGGCAAGCCGATTGAGGATCCTGTACCGGCTGCGGGTCGCAGGCTTGGAAGCGTTGGCTGGCGGAACCATTGCCTTATTTGCAGTGTCACAGCGGGAAGGGCGCCAGGGAGAGGGGTGAGGGGACTGCTCGCAGGGCGGCGGGACTGGCGCTGCATCCGAACAGGGTCCGAGGTCCAGTTGCCAATCAGCCATTTATTGAGTGTCTCCTGTGTGCCATACACTTAGGAATATGGTGATCTCTGCCTTCGGGGAGTTTACAGCATAGAGGAGATTAAACAAGTGACTTTATTGCCTTCCCTCGACCTCCTTTCTACCCCTTTGCCTTAGATGGAGATTTTCTTTCTGAACCCGGAACCGCTCCCCTTGTCCCCGCCCGTCTCTAGCTGGCAGGGCAGGGATTGGGTGACACGGCCGGCGCCAGCCTTCTGTCGCCGCCGAGGGTAGTGAGACTCGCAAGGACGGGTCCCGCAGGTCACGTGAGGGCGGGGCTTGGTGGGCGCGTGACTCCCGTAGGCGGGGTCCCTCCCCACCCCGCTCGGGCCGGCGGCGTCGTCACCAGCTTTTATGGGGCACGTGGCGGCTGATGCGCAGTAAATAGGAGTGACTCTCCCCTGCGAAGGCGGGGACCGCATTTATGAGACCAAACGAACTGCCGGAGCTAAGCCCTAGGAACTGTAAACACTTGGCAGCAAGTACAAAGCAAAGGTGGCGCGGTGGAGGGGAGGGGAAGAGGGGGAAGGGTCAAACGTAAATCCGTCGGACTGGAAGCACTAAATCCTGAGCCCGGAGGCTGATCTGAACTAGACCTAGCAGGGAGAAGCGTGGGAGGCTATAGGAGCTTCCTAGCGCCTCCTCTTTCTTTTGGGCCTCTGGTTTACCAACTGTGAAATAGGGTAGGGGAATGGACTTCGGGCAGTGACACAGTGATTTAAGACTGCAAACAGATACGAGCGGGCTGTATTGGCTCCAGAAACAGCGAGCCATTCTGGAACCTGGGGTGGGGTCGCCCAGTGTCCCTTCCACATCCGCTGTTCTGAAACAAGTTTCCACAATCACAAGGCTGGAAAAGTTACTCAGCCCATGGGACTGAGGGGTGTGAGTCAGAAGAACATGAGCTACAGAGAACTGGTCTGGCCTTCTTGGCTGAAACGAATACCACTCTTTGCCTCCCGCCTACCAAGAGCTGCCTCTTCGGGTGCAGGAGGCCAGTGGGTGCTAATTCTTCTGTGAACCGATATCTGAGCCCAGGAAACTGGGACCCTAAGGATCTGTGCTGCTTCAGGAGCTGATTTGCAACTGAAATGGAGGAGAAGCTGCAAAAAGTTACATGCTCTTGAGTATTATTTACTTATTAAATATTTTTTAAACTTTTTTTTTTCTTTTTGATGCCATGTGAGTGGAGGAAACAGTAAGGAGCTCTTGAGTATTATTTTAAAAAATCTATAGGGTTTGTAGCACTCCACAGTTTACAGAGTGCACTTTGACATGCATTATCTCATTTTAGCCCCACTGAATACATACTGTGTGCCAGGCATGGAGCCAGACACAAACATGGGCAGAACAGTGTACTTTTTCTTTTTTTTTTTTTTTTTTCCGAGAGGCAGAGTCTTGCTCTGTCACCCAGGGTAGAGTGCAGTGGCGCAATCTTGGCTTACTGCAACCTCCGCCTCCTGGATTCAAGCAATTCTCCTGCCTCAGCCTCCTGAGTACCTGGGATTACAGGTGCGGGCCACCATACCCGGCTAATTTTTGTATTTTTACTAGAGACAGGGTTTCACTATGTTGGCCAGGCTGATCTTGAACTCCTGATCTCAGGTGATCCACCTGCCTCAGCCTCCCAAAGTGCTCGGATTACAGGTGTGAGCCATTGCACCCGTCCAGCTGGGAGCTTCAGTCTGGTTGTAAAGAGAAAACAAAGTGGTACCTAAATTTCCAGGTAAAATTGGGTAGGTGCTATAAAGAAGGGGCAGATTCACTTCATTGGAGACACTTCATTGGAGGCTACCACAGCCAGCTGGGCAGGACCAGGGGAGGGAGAGAAATCAGGAAAAATTTAATGATGGGAAAATTGGAGTAAAACAAAGATAGGAAGGGTTGCAGATAGAAATAGGCGTGTAGAGCAGTTTTTTGCTAGACCTCTTCTCACCCAGATCAAGTATCTATTTTCATGTCTTTGACAAGTAGCAGTAAGCTCTTCAGTACCTACAAAACTCATTTCTTCTCTGTCCTTCTATCTGTGCCTTCCTTGGGTGTAGGCTCTATTTCTACTTGTAGAGGTTCCTGACAGGCCATTTGCCTCGAATGCAGCATTCCTTTCCAATTGATTTTCAGTGTTACTGTCGGAGGGGAACTTTTACTGGCAGGAGCTTTCTGAAATGCAAATGTGGCCAAGTCCTTCCTCTATTTAAAATCTTTTGATGACCAAATATCTTCTGCAGAATAAAGTCCAAGTCTTGGCAATCAAGGCCTTTCATATTGGGGCCTCTGCCTACCTCTTTGGTTCTGTGTGCTGTCCCTTTGACCTACACCACAGTATTTGGTTTCCTGAAGCCACTGTAGTCTCTCCATACCTTATGTGCTATTCCTGCTATCAGCAATGTCTTACTCTCATTTGCCCAGGTGACTCCTATATGTCTTCAAAATCCAGCATAAGCACTTCCTCTAAGGAGCCTCCTCTCATTTCCATTAGTTTGGATTTGGATGTGCCACATCTCTGATCCCAGAACCCCACTTACATTCTTTCTATGTGACATTTAACACAGACTCAGGTGTAAACTGTTGGTTCAGTCTCTTGTCGCCCTTAGACTGTGTTGCCTGGAGGTAGGAGCTATCTCATTCGTATATCCCCAGTGCCTAACAAGGTTTCACAGTACAGGTGCTTGATAAATGTTTGTTGCATTTCAGACAGATCATGGCATGAGCCATACCACAAAGGATCTGTCAGGGAATGGATGGGGCTGTCTGGTCTGCCTAGACTCCAAGGGATGCACAGGGAGCCACAGGGACTAAGCCTGGAAAAAGGTTGTGCTGGGTCTTTGAAGGCCTTGGGACACAGGCCAAGGAGTTAGCACTTTAGATGGAGGGTAGTGGAGAACCATGAGGTGTTAGATGATCAGAGCTGGGCCAAAGATGGGGAGATGGGTTGAAGGGGAAGGTGGGGGGTGAGAGAAAACAGGCAGCTGTTAGCTCCATTTTACAGAAACAGAAGCTTAAGGAGAATGTGACTACCCAAGACCACACAGCTGGTAAGTGGCAGAACTAGAAGTTGAACCAGTTACTTCTGGACTATGCCAAGTTCAGAGATCCTTGTACCACACCAATAAGAAGTATACAGTAGATGAGGCTTCAACGTTTTCCATGTGTGAGAGGGATCCTGTATCAGTCAGGCTAGGTTATACTGTAAACACAGTACTCAAAATCGCTGTAGTTTAACAAAGTAACAGTTATTTTCTGTTCACACAAAGTCCACTCTGGTGCCGGATAAAACCTTAGGGCAGTTTACCAATCCAGGCTGCTTTGATCTGCTAGCACTGCTCCTCAACATGTGCTTCTGCAATTCCCACAACAGGGAAAGAGTGTTTGGAGAATCAGGCCCTGGCTGCATTTCAGAAGGGACACACATTACTTCCCATTATAGGCTACTGACCTATAATGACTAGTCCAATGACCCCACTTGACTATACAGGGACTGGGATGCACAGCCTTTTGTGTGTCCAGGAAGGGGAGAGAACAGGAAGTATTTGTGGGAAATACTAATGCCTACCCAAGACATCATGGAATGATGCCTGCAAGGAAGGAGGCACAGGCCAGTCTTGAGGAACCGACAGCAGATGTGCAGAAGAGAGTGGTTTTGCTCGGGATTTGGGTGTTAGAATCAGGGGCTGTTCTGGTCACCATAGAGAAAGGTCCTCTCTTCATGGCTGTGGGTGAGCTAGAGTGTACACTGTACCAGTGGGTTCTCACCTGTAGCAACATCTGCAGAATTTGGGGAACTATGAGGACAGAGGAGAGGGTGACCTCACTCGGATGGTGGTTGGCAAGAGGCTTCGGTTCTTTGCCATGTGAGCCTTTCCATAGGGCTACTTAAGTGTCCCACAGTATGGCATCTGGCTTTCCCCAGGGCAAATAGAGAGGGGAAGAGGGGAGAGAGAGTAGAAGCCATGACTTAGCCTTGGAAGTCACATGCCATCACTCTCCCTTTTTTTTTTTTTTTTTTTTTTTTGAGACAGAGTCTCACTCTGTTACCTAGGCTGGAGTGCAGTGGCGTGATGTCAGCTCACTGCACAACCTCCACCTCCAGGTTCAAGCGATTCTCCTGCCTTAGCCTTATGAGTAGTTGGGAATACAGGCATGTGTCACCACGCTTGGCTAATTTTTTAATCTTTAGTAGAGATGGGATTTCGCCATGTTGGCCAGGCTAGTCTCGAACTCCTGACTTCAGGTGATCCACCTGCCTTGGCCTCCCAGGGTGGTGGGATTACAGGCGTGAGCCACTGCGCCCAGCCACTCTGTCTTTTTTAATTGCACATACATACCAACCATGATTCACTGTGGAAGGGGACAACACAAGGGCGTGAATACCAGGCAGGGATAATTGGAGGTCATCTTGGAAGCTGCTACAGGGGAACAGGTAACCAACAAGGAGCCTTATTTGGAGGGTGGTATCCTCTTAAGCCCTTCCTGCTCAGCTCATCGTTCCTCTCTGCCCCTATTGAGGGAGAAGTGAGGGGGAAGACTATAATGACCTTATGAAGGAAGCAGGACCAGTACAGATGATCATTTGCATTTTGCAGAAACCCAAGGCACGAAGCCTGACTCCTACATGCTCCCGCAACAGGCTACATGTGCAGCACACCCACAGCCTTACCCATGCCTCCTGGGTTTTAGGCATTTGTAGGCCTGTCTCTGCCATTTGTACACGGCCCCTCGCACTCCACATTCGCCTCTGCAGCACCTGGACTAGGTACAGAAGAGCAGCCACACCCTCTTCAGAGGGAGCCGAGCCGGATCTGCTTTTCTCCACAGCCGCTGCAGCTGCCCCAGGGCACTACTGTGCTGAGTATGAGGAGGCAGGCTTTTTTTTTTTCTTTTTGAGACGGAGTCTAGTCTCGCTCTGTTGCCCACTGGAGTGCAATGGCGAGATCTCAGCTCATTGCAACCTCCACCTCCTGGGTTCAAGCTATTCTCCTGCCCTAGCCTCCCAAGTAGCTGGGATTATAGGTGCCCATCACCATGCCCAGCTAATTTGTGTATTTTTAGTAGAGACAGGGTTTCACCATGTTGGCCAGGCTGGTCTCGAACTCCTGACCTCAGGTGATCTGCAAATGCTGGGATTACAGGTATGAGCCACCGTGCCCGGTCAAGGAGGCAAGTTTAAGAGCAGCCCAGCCTGGCTGGAGGGCACAGTGGGGTCGTGTGGTCCTTTGGGGTATATGAGGAGGGGAGAGAGAGGCTCCTTGGCACTGTTAAAGCACTTTGAAAGGGCAAGAGTGGCTTCCTCTGCTGTAGGGAACCATGCTGTGAGAACCATGAGGGTGGAATCCACCTGTGCCTAACACGGTGTCCAGGCAAGTCTCTGCTGAGGAAGGCTTTCCGAAAAGGTCCTCACCGTGCCACACTCCCACACCCAACACCATTCTGTCTCCAACCCAACCTTGGGTGGTGTTTCCGTTTCTGTGTCCCAGAATCCCTCCTGAGGCTTCTAGCTGGGCAACCCCCTCCTTAGTGCGGGCTGGGGCTGCCTCCTGACAGAACACACTTAGAAGAAATTCTCACCTGAAAACCCCACCTGAGAGGTAGAAGTGCCCTGCCCTGCAGGCCGCCCCTGATTCTTCCCTGCTGAGGTGAGGTGCTGCCTCTCACCCTGACGGGGCCACACCAGTCCTTCCTTCCCGTGCTGGTCGCACCAAAGAAACCAAAACCCACGCCGAAGTATCAGAAACGTGTATTCTTTTTCTTTTAATAGTAAACCTCTTTACAACAAATATAGTGAAAGAGTTTTCAAACAAAACTCATAAGAATCTCGAGGACTTTGTCTTTTCTTATTGTGTAGAATACTAAGAAAGCATCACCATACAGCACGAAAAGAAATATTGAAAACAAATCAACAGCCTCACACTTGGACTCGCCCTGCCCCAGGACCCAGGAAGAGCCCCAGGAGTGTGGGTGATTGTCAGGTGTGGGGGGTGGGGCACCTCCATGGCCCGTCCTGCCCCTCCCTTCCTCTTTCTCACCCCCCTCCCTCCCTCTGGGACTTGAATGGGGAAGAGGAGAGAATCCAGATTCTCCATTCCAGCCTCCCTCCCCCCATACAAATGCCATTCCTTCTACCAACCGCTTTAAGGGGTGGGGGAGAGGCAGCAGAGGGGGAGAACACGGAGTTCCCAGGCTCCCCTGTCTTTCCCCCTCCCAAGAAAGCCTAAACTTACCACTCACCCCACCCCAGGGGATTCCAAAGAGTCAGTTAAAAATATATAGATATAGATATTTCTAGATACACTTTTACATTTCTGTCTCTCCAAACAAATAAATAATCAGCAAGAGAAGGTGCATTACTTCCTTCCTGTCCAAGGTGGGGGAGGGCTGGGAAGGGGTCAGGGGTCAGTCTCGCTGCACTCAGTGTGCTGTTGAGGGGGGAGGATGGTGTGTTCCATTGAGGTGGTGGTGGTAGGGGGGTCCTCTTGCCCACTGTCCCTGAAAGCTGTGGGAAACCTGGGGGAGGGGAGGGCCATTAGATGACTCCAGTGGTTACTTTGGCAAATGCCCAGTTTTTCAAAGGGAGTGAGTGGGTGGAGGCGAATTTGGCTTGAGAGGAAGAAGACATTAAGTCCCCATCTGAGGTCTGGGTTCCCAGGGACCCAGTCATCTGGCCGCCCAGGAGCCCCTACCCTAAAGAAACCTTCGGATACTGCACTGCAGAAATGTCACATATTCACAGACCACCCCGTCCCCAGGGACAGAGAAGAAAGGACACAGAAACATCCACACATGGTAATCAAAAGCCAGGTTTGCCTTTATGAAGCAGAGGGCAAAACTGGTGAATATTGCACCATGAACTGCAGGGGCCCTCACCCCCACCCTGTGTTTAATGGTGGCCAAGCCCAGCCTAGAAAGGTGGGCAGACTAATGGTGGGAACAGCCTGATAAGGGAAGGCCAGTCATTCATTTATTGAGCACCTATCATTCAACCATTCACCCATTCAGCATTTGTTGAGCGCCTACTATGTGCCAGGCACTGGGCGAGGCTCTGGGGATACATGCATGAACAAGATTACACCCTGGCTTCTGTCAAGGCCTAGATCGAGGCTTGCCAGTTCTTGAAATTCCCTCTAGAAGCCTGCAGGAGAGGTGGGAAGGCTGGACGTGCTGTCCCCACCCTGTCAGCAGGTTGGGGTTAAGAGTGAGTAAGAACGGATCACTGCTCAGCTGAGGGAGAAGCTTCAGGGAGGAAGAGGGACTTGAGTTTCACTCTGAAAGCAGGTCTGGGGTTAGGGGAAGAGGGTACTCCAGGAACTGTATGTCAAGTGTGGGCGACTAAGTGGACAACTGTGGGTGGAAGCAGAAGTCCCTGGAGGGAGAGGCCCTGGCAGAGGTAGGGCTGCAGGGAGAAGCACAGAGGGCCAACTGCCAATCTCCCCCAACTGCAGTTCAATGCGTCAGAGCTGAGGGCGAGTGCAAGGAAAGGAGCAGGGAAGACAGGAGTGGGGGTCAGAGAGCTGAAGCCAGGGGTGTGGAGCTGGAACAGCCAACCGTCCCTTTGTAAACACACACCAGCCACACTCAGAGATACCCCTAGAGCTCCAGTCACATAGATTCGCACACACACCCAGCCAGGCTCAAAGACATACAGAGGCACGCCCGTGCAACCAGACACACACATAAATACAAAGGTACACCCATGTAACCAGACACACACACGCACACACACATAAATACAAAGCTACACTCAGATCACATAAATACCAGATGCCCTCATGAACACAGGTACATGTGTGCTCATAGGCCCCTCTGCTCTGGTTCCTTCCCTGCATCAAGTATGGAAATACTGCAAGAGGCTGGGTCATAGAGGTGGGCAAAGATGGTCGGCTAACAAAACTGGGCCTTGTCTAACTCTACTCTCCAATTGGAAGGAAACCCCAAGGGAGCACCACACCCCTTGGGCAGAGGAGCTGGGCTTGTGTGAAGGAGTGGTGCAGACAGTCTGCCTGCCCACATCACCCCAGGCCAGGCCCCTTAGGGCGGGGGGTGGTCCTAGAGAGCAGGCTGGGGCCTGCCCCCTCTGGTTTCATCGACTATCCTGCCTGAGGTCTCAGGACTCCGTGCTTCAGCTGCCCCTGGGCCCTTGCCCACTGCCCCGCTGGGGAGGCAGCAGAGAGGGGCGGACTCAGAGGAGGGGGAGGGGAGCAAGAACAACAGCAGAAGAATCTCGTCTGTACAGTACGGGCCGTTTGAGTCATTATTATTACAATATACTTTGACAAAAATAGAATCTCATTTCATATCAATACAACAACAACAACAAAAAACAGTTTCCTGGACTGTTACACCGCTAACGTTTTCCAAAGGTCGCTATTTACAATTACAGTAGCCAAGAGGGAAGGTGGGACGCGGCCTGGAGGTGGTGGGGCAAGGAGGTAGCGAGAGACAATGGGGGCACCAAGAGCAAGGAGGTGGGGTCAGGAGCAGAAGGAGCTAACAGGAGAAGCTAGGGAGAGGGGCCAAGGAGGAATGAGGGGAGGTGGGCCCTCTACGGACCTCCCCACCCCACAGACCATCCGTGTCCACTCCCCCAGGTAGTGTGCGTGCAAGGCCAAGGACATCCCCTCACCACACTCGCCCCGATGAAAGAGCTCTGGCCTGGATCACCCCAGGGAGGTCCAGGCTGACTCTCACCCCGAGCCACCTCACTGAAGACCCTCTCCCCATTCTCCCTGCATATTGTGGCCAGCTTTACAGGGCTGGCATCAACCGAGGGGCGGGGAGCTATTGCACTGTATATCTTAGAGAAAAGCTGGGGAAGGGAGGGGCCTGATTTGCCCCCTGCCTAGCCCTTCTGCCCTCCTCAGCCCTCTCCTCATGGCTCTGTCTTTCTCTCCAAATGTGCTTCCAGAGAGGCCCTCACCTCAAACCCGTCCCCAGCCTCAGATTCCCCAGGCTGCCTTCCCAGCCCAAAGCTCAGCCAGCACCCACACACCTTGGGGGTGCAGCACACACAAGAATCGGCACAGGTGTGGCACGTGTGTGCAGGGCATTTGGGGGCCAGGCTTCAGTATTCTGCTCCATGTGCCTATGGCCACATGAACCCAGAAACAGAGACCCTTCTCAGAACCTCTGCCTCACTTTCCCCTTGAAACACAAACCCACCCATCAAGCCCACTTTGGGGTTTCAGTCTATAGTGTGGGTTTTTTTTGTTGTTTGGTAGTTTTTTGGTTATTTCCCTCTATCTGGGGGGATGGGGTGGGAGGGCTCCACATGCAGGGCTCGGCACCTGTCCTTTCCCAAAGGCCTATCGGGCCCCGCACCCCCTTCCTGCAGCATATGTGTACAACGTGCAAAGTGTCCCCCCCCTTCCCCGCGAAAAGAGAGCCCCCGCCAGTGAAAATGGTGGGGGGACAGAAGAGGGGGATGAGAGCATCCCCCTCTCCAAAGCGAGAATCCAAATTAAAAAATATATAATAATAATAATAATATAATAATAATAATTATACACAAATGTAACCGTCAACAGGACATGGAGCACAAGAAAGGAGGTGGGGGTCGAGCGGGAGGAGCCCGGGGCAGGGAAGGGCGGGCGGTGAGATTGTCAACTCTTCATCAGGGAAGCTGAGAGGAGGGGAGTGGGAACCGTCACTTTAATGTCTGTGAAGAGAGGAGATGGAGAAGGGGGTGTGAGGGGGTGGCCCAGGCTACGGGTGTGCACCCCCCACTCCCCTTTCCCCATAGGGCCGGGATTCTAGTGGCAGGGCCAGCTGTGGGGGAGGGGAAGTCATCGAGCAGAAGGACTGATGCTGGAGGGGAGGGAGAAGACGGGCCTTTGGCAGGGGTGAAGGGGTGTTGGTGCTGCCCTAGAAGGACTGGCGAAGGGCTAGCCGGCCACAAGGCCTCTTGGGTGGGGAAACAAAACAGGTTGGGGGCACGCGGGGCAGTCCCTGGGTGTAGCAGACACTGGCAGACAGGAGAGGTGATGCTACAGTACCCAGGTATCGAGCCGCATCCTCTTCACAGCTGAGCCCTCAGCCTCAGGCTCTGCGGCTGGGCGCAGCAGGCCCAGTGTGGGCCCGAAGCCCCCCCGTCCGTCATCCCGGTCCCCCGTCTCATAGGATCCCCCAGCTGGGCTGCTGAGACCATCGCCAGGCTCAGGGCGGGCAGCTGGGAACACAGCTGGAGGGGGGAGGCGCAGGGCTGCGCTCACGGCTTGGGGACACCGGTTCTGACTTGATGCTGATGTGGGGGTGGGTGGTGACTGTGAGGGCAGCACCCACGTGGGGCAGGGGGCTGCCCGGGCTGGAGGCAGGCAGTGGAAATGGGGTACAAGGGATAGAAACAGAGGGGGTGAGTGACAGAACAAATGACAGGAGAACACCAGACAGAAAGTGAGAGAACAGAGGATAGGAATATGGGGGATGGGGTGTGGAGGGGGAGGCAATTGGATGGAGAGAGATCAGAAGAGGGTTGAATGAAGGGAAGAGAAGGGAAATAAGAAATATTAGTTCTCTTTCCATCCCATGTCATCTTCTGCAACCCAGGGCCCGCCCACCTCCCACCCTCTACCCTGGGGCTAGCTCATGGAAGGGGCTCAGGGTGAGCCTCCTTGGCATGTACAAGAGACCCCAACGCTGTCACTATTGCCTAACAGACTGTGCAGTGCACATCCTTACAGGATGTCCGCTAGAACCCTGCAGGGAACACAGCTCCCCCCCGAAGCCCCTCCTCTTCCCCGCTCCTCAATTCTCCCTTCCCACACACTCACATGGAGTCTCCCCAGGACTCACATGAGGTTGCTGAGAGATACAGGGACCAGGTGGGACTGTGGCTGAGGTGGCTGCTGCGGCTGCTGAGGCTGCTGTGGCTGTGGCTGTGGCTGTGGCTGCTGTGGCTGTGGCTGTGGCTGCTGTGGCTGCTGCGGCTGCTGGGGCTGCTGTGGCTGCTGCCAGGCGGTGACATTGCCTAGTGACAGCCCCCCAGGCGAACTGAAGGCTGGTAAGGAGGAGAGCTCTGCACTGGTCAACTGGTAATCTGCATGGAGGAAAAGTGAGGATGAACCTGGAGTCGGGGGAGAGCACACGGGCTCCTATGAGGGGAGCTGCCTCCAGGAGGACTGTGCGGATGAGGGGGACAGGGAGTATGTAATGACAGATGTAAAGAATTCAAGAAGACCATAAAAATTCAGTGATGATGGTACTCAGAGTTGAAGAAACTTGTCATACTAACCATGAGGTACTGGTTTTTAACAGGATGAAAAGACGTGGTTTTTGTTTTGTTTTGTTTTGTTTTTTGAGATGGAGTCTCACTCTGTTGCCCAGGCTGGAGTGCAGTAGCATGACCTCAGCTCACTGCAACCTCTGCCTCCCAGGTTCAAACGATCTCCTGCCTCAGCCTGTTGAGTAGCTGGGATGACAGGCATGCATCACCATGCCCAACTAATTTTTGTATTTTTAGTAGAGATGGGGTTTTGCTATGTTGGCCAGGCTGGTCTCGAACTCCTGACCTCAAGTGATCCGCCCCTCTCAGCCTCCCAAAGTGCTGAGATTACAGATGCAAGCCACTGCGCCCGACCAAGAGGTGGTTTTTAAAAATAGTGTTGAACTTAAAAAAAAAAAACAAAACATCTGGGCGCGTGACTTGTGTCTGTAATCTCAGCACTTTGGGAGGTCAAGGTGGAAGGATCACTTGAGCCCAGAGTTTGAGACCCGTCTGGGCAACATAGGGAGACTCCATCTCAACAAATAACTTAAAAATTCACTAGGTGTGGCGGCATGCACCTGCAGTCCCAGCTACTCAGGGGGCTGAGGCAGGAGACTTGCTTGAACCTGGGGGGGTGGTTGAGGCTGCAGTGAGCTATGATCATGTCACTGCACTCTAGCCTGTGGGACCCTGTCTCAAAAAAAAAAAAAAAAAAAAAAATCATGAGTATCACTTTCATAATAACAATTTTGTTTTGTTTTTAGAGACAGGGTTTCACCATGTTGGTCAGGCTGGTCTCGAACCTCCAACCTCAGGTGATACACTTGTCTCGGCCTCACAAAGTGCTGGATTACAAGCATGAGCCACCATGCCCAGCCTTATAATAACAATTTTAAACAAGAAAAAGATGGGAGGGAGAAAGGAAAGTAGAGATAGTCTATATCTAACTGTTATCTTTCACCTGCCAAGTCTCCAATTGCCATTTTTTTTTTTTTTTGTTTGGTTCAGTCTCTGCAGAGACTGTCAGAAACTGCCCATGCCAATTATATTTCAAGTCATCATGGTGGGTATTGGTAAAATTTTCAATTAGCAACTATTACACCTTGGATAAGCCTCACTGGCTATGATATCCCATTGCCCAAAGCTCCAATCGCCTTTCTTTCTTTTTTCTTTTTGAGACGGAGTTTCACTCTTGTTGCCCAGGCTACAGTGCAACGGCATAATCTTGGCTCACCCCAACCTCTGCCTCCCAGGTTCAAGTAATTCTTGTGCCTCAGCCTCCCGAGTAGCTAGGATTATAGGCATGCACCACCACGCCTGACTAATTTTTATTTTTTTAGTAGAGACAGGGTTTTTCCATGTTGGTCAGCTGGTCTCGAACTCCCGACCTTAGGTGATCCACCCGCCTCGGCCTCCCAAAGTGCTGGGATTACAGGTGTGAGCCATCACACCCGGCCTTCCAATTGCCTTTCTAAGGTAGAAGGGAGCCCTGGTAAAAGCTTGGCAGATAGGGCTTCAGAGGCAAATCACTGCAACTACCATTCCACCTATGGCACAGTCCCCAAGCCTCCTTGACTGTCAATACCTAAAATTTACAGCAGCAGGGTTTGAGCTGCTGTGCCTACACATATAAACACAGAGAACACAGGCTGGGTGCGGTGGCTCACGCCTGTAATCCCAGCACTTTGGGAGGCTGAGGTGGGCGAATCACGAGGTCAGGAGTTTGAGACCAGCCTCGCCAACATGGTGAAACCCTATCTCTACTAAAAATACAAAAAAATAGTAGCCGGGCGTGGTGGCATGCACCTGTAGTCCCAGCTACTCAGTAGGCTGAGGTAGGAGAACTGCTTGAGGCTGCAGTGAGCCAAGATCGTACCACTGCACTCCAGCCTGGGCAACAGCGATGGAAAAAAAAAAAAAAACAAAAAACCCACAGAGGAAGACAAGTTAGCCCCTGAGGTCTCATGCCCATGGGGTAGAGGGGCTGCAAGGGCACATACAGCTGGGAGCACAGCTGGCCAAGGTTCTAGCAGGTCTCCCAATGAGGGGGCACTCACTAATTCATAAAATGTCTACCTGAAAGAACAAACTGACATTTGCACTGTCACAGAATAAATAGAATCACGGAATGTTTCACGATTTACACAGCACTGTTATGTTTCATGCTGCATCCTGTTTGGGACAGTTTAGAAAATGTCCTCCCTAATTCAAGACCAGCTTGGCCAATATGGTGAAACCCTGTCTCTTAAAAATACAAAAAATTAGCCGGGCGTGGTGGCACGCACCTGTAATCCCAGCTACTTGGGAGACTGAGGCAGGAGAATCATTTCAACCTGGGAGGTGGAGGCTGCAGTGAGCAGAGATCGCGCCACTGCACTCCAGCCTCAGTGAGACAGTGAGACAGAAAAGAAAAGAAAGAAAGAAAGAAAAGAAAGAAAGAAAGAATGTTCTCCCTGAGGCTGCATTGTGGTAGTGGGAGTGCTGTGATGGGAATGCATCCCTCAGCTATCCCAACACCCCACCACTATGCCATTACTCAGGGAGTCGTTTGCTCTGGCACTCTGTTTTTATGCAGGGAAGATAGCATTCTCTCTGCAATACAGCAATAAGGTTAAAGGTGTGAGCGATGAGGTCAAACTTCCGGGCTACCTCCACTTAGGCTGTGTGACCTTGGGCAAGTTACTGACTTTGCCTATAAACTGGAGGTAATAATCCTACCTACATCACACAGCTGTTGTGAGGACTCAGCAAGTTCATACACAGAAAGCATGTAAAACAGTGTGTGGTTGACAGAAAAATAATCCAAAGATTTACCTACTACTTTACAAATGAGGCAACTGCAGCCTCAGGTTTGAGGAACAGGCTCCAGGTCATGGACAGCGGAGAAAGCCAGTGGCAGAGCTAAGACAGGACCCCAGGACTCCATTACCTTTAAATCACATTCTAGAGGAGTCTGTGCTTGGCTCTAGTATCCTCACATGGGCCAGGACTTTGGAAATGCTTGTATTAAAAAGCAAGCAAGGGCAGAAACGAGCCCTACAGTCAACTATTTCTTTCTTCTCTCTCTTTTTTTTTACACTCAAGACTTGCCATCCAGTAACAGAGTCAACTATTTCTTTCTTTTTTTTTTTTTTTTGAGACAGTCTTGTTTTGTCGCCAGGCACCAGGCTGGAGTGCAGTGGTGCAATCTCAGCTCACTGCAATCTCCGCCTCCTGGGTTCAAGCAATTCTCCTGCCTCAGCCTCCCAAGTAGCTGGGACTACAGGCACGCGCCACCATGCCCAGCTAATTTTTATGTTTTTTAGTAGAGATGGGGTTTCACCATATTGGCCAGGATGGTCTCGATCTCTTGACCTCGTGATCTGCCTGCCTCGGCCTCCCAAAGCAGAGTCAACTATTTCTAACACTTGTTTTACAAACTAGGAAGCCAAGCCCAGAACAGTGCAGTGCCTTGCCTAAGGTCCCTCAGTGAGTGAGTGGTGGAGACTGATGCCCAGCCCTGCACTGTCCCACCAGATTCCAGCCCTATCTACTGGGAGGCTTGGCTCCCCCAGGGCCAGAAGGAACATGGCCCCCAGGCCACCTGGCAGCCTACTGGTCTGCTCCCAGAGCCACCACAGCCAGGCCTATGCAGCCAGTGTCAACGAGGGGCCAGGCCCTTACACGAGGCATTACCATAGTCCGACTACCCCCAGCCGGAACTTGAACTGCAGCCAAGGTGTGTAAACAGTGAACAACTAAACAGCAATGTGTTCACTGGGGTTTTGTTTATACACCTAGAGTCACCTGAAAACACCTGGTGTCTAAACTGAGATCTGCTTAGCTGCTCCTGCAGCAAGAGGAGAGGGAGCCTTTGCTCTCTGAAAGTTGGTAAGAAACCTCACACACTTCCCAGCAGGACTCCAAGGGCGGCCTAGGGGTGGAAACTGCTTCCATACCAAAGTGACAGATGAGAATCTTTAAGTCTAACGTTCCTGAGTGCCTGTCCCAGGTTGGCTGACACCAACTAACTTTCCTCCTGCTTCACGAAGACCATGGGCCCAAGAAGATGGCAGAAAAACAGAACCCCCCCCCCCCCATAATAAACAGCTCCAGAAAAGTGGTCTAAAAAGTCGTCTGAGCTGCTCTCCACCAACTGTCCCTGTCCCCAGGCCACTCCACCCTCAGGGCTGGTTTTTCTGGTTGGACCCCAGAGCCCCAATGGCAGGGTTGGAAGTCTCATAGACCTCCTGTCTACCCGCTCCTCTTACAGATGGGGAGACGAGCCCACGGGGTGTGTCTTCTGAAGCAGCTGTCTCTGAAGCTGCCAGGACATAGTAGCCTGGGGCTGGGCACACACATGGGTGCACATGCAAGGGAGAAGGGGTGCATAGACACCTGGGTGGTAACTACACACAGACACACAAGCCGGAGTCTGGTTCCTCAACACGAGGCAGTCCTTTCAGCTGTCTTACCAGCCATGAGAGGCTTTGCTATGCAGAGGGCTGGGTTCTGGATTTTTACACGTAGGGAGGAGGTGGGATTTGGTGGGTATTTGCACTGGTATCTGGTACCTAGCATGGTTCAATTCTAGGAGGCTTGGGGGAAGGGGGGGAGAGGTTTATGGGTCTTTTGGTCCAGACTAAACTCTTCATAGGAACTGGCCTGACAAAACCATTCACATGTGAGAGAACCTGGGGAAGGCAGACGTCTCTATCTAGAAACAGCCCAGGCTCCCCCAGCCACATGAATGCTCTGGAACAAGGGGACAAGGTGTTTCCTCTTTGGCAAGTCCTTCCTAACACAGTGGCTTAGAGTACAGGCAAGGATGGCTGAGTGTCACAGACTGTTTCTGGGCAGGTGTGAGTACGTGACACAGGCCAGGATGGTCCTGGGAACTCAGGACAGCCCAGGCACTGGGTGTCCTATCTGAATTCTTGTATCCAGAGGCCTTTCTCATGTCCTCAAGTGACTCTTTACCTTCAGATCCCACTCTCCAACCTTCCTCCCTCTTCCTCCTTCCTCACTCCCTCATCATTCCACCACCATGCCAAAATTAGAGGAGAGACCCTCTTCTTCCCCCTCTGCCTTGCCCTGGAACCCCCATTTGGCTTTCCGAGGAAGCTGGCAAACTGACCCTGACTGTGCTTTCTCTCTGGCTTCCTCAGTCTCCCTGTCTTTTCTCTCCCTCATTCCTTCATTCTCTTCCAGCAAGCCTTTCTGAACTGACCACGTTCTCCCTCACCACTCCCCAGACCTGGAGCCTAGAGACTGGTCAGGCCAAAGCACCTGCTCACCTGCCCCTGTCCTGTCTCCTCCTCAGGCTGGAGGCTTCCTGAGGACAGGGGGTCCCTCCTCCATTAGGTACTATTTTAAAAATAAACAATGCTGGCCAGGCACAGTGGCTCACGCCTGTAATCCCAGCACTTTGGTGGATCACTTGAGCTCAGGAGTTTGAGACCAGCCCAGATCACATGGCGAAACCCTGTCTCTACTAAAAATACAAAAATTAGCTGGACATGGTGGCACGTGCCTGTAATCCCAACTACTCAGGAGTCTGAGGCAGGAGAATCACTTGAACCCAGGAGGTGGAGGTTACAGTGAGCCAAGGTCTCACCACTGCACTCCAGCCTGGGTGACAGAGCAAGACTCTTGAAAGAAAAAAACAAACAAACAAACAAAAACCCCACAATGCTTAAATTTGAATTTCAGATGAAACAAAGCATAATTTGTTAGCACGAGTATGTCTTTGGTTCTGGGCACGGTTGGTAACACAGCACTTTGGGAGACTGAGGCAGGAGGGCTGCTTCGAACCGGGAATTTGAGACTAGCCTAGAAAACACAGAGAGACTCTATCTGTACAAAAAAATTTAAAATAAAGCCAGGTACGGGGGCATGTGCCTGTACTCCCAACTACTCAGGAGGCTGAGGCAGGAGGATCACTTGAGTCCAGGAGTTCAAGGCTGTAGTGAGCTATGATGGCACCACTGCACTCCAGTCTGGGTGACAGAGTGAAACCCTGTCTCAAAACAAAAAAACAAAACCCCCAAAATTAAATATGTCTTTGGGACATACATTAGCAGAAGAATGTCTTTGGGACATATTTGTACTAAAAAACTATTTGTTTTTTTATCCAATTTGCCTGTCAAAAAGAAAAAAAAAAGAAAAAATAAAAAATAAAAAAATAAAAAAAAATAAAAAAAATAAAAAAATAAAAAACTATTTGTTTAATCTGAAATTTAAATTTAAAGGCTTTTATTTGCTAAATCTGTTCACCATAATCAGGTGAGGGCTCCCCCGAGATCAATGGCCCTCCTCAGATAGGGCCCTTCCAGGGGATATACAGCATTTCTGTCTGGTCACTTGCCAGCCCCAAGCCCAAGTGCACACATGTACATGTCACATGAACACTCACCTGTGTTGTAGGCAGTGGGCATGGAAGAGAAGGGGAGGCCCTGGCTGAGTAAACTCGGCGTTGCCACAGAAACCACTGGGGTGGTGAGCGAATGGGTAGACTGGGAGACCCCAAGGCGCTGGGCATTGTTCTGCAGGAGAAAACTGTCTGTCAGGAGGTAGCTGCTGGGTGGGCAGCCTTATGCTGACCCTCCATCCCAAGCCCAAGGTGGGGTTCCCTGAATCCCAAAGCTAAGGTGGCATGCCTTAGCACGGAGGTCCCCCCCAGACACACAAACACACGTTGGTGCATTCACAGAGACACTCACATCCATGGAGAGAAACATGCACACACGGATTCACTGACACCAACACACGTGCAAAGATGAAGGCACGTGTGCTGGCCCTGTGGCTTCAGCCCCAACATTCGCCCAGCCTCCCAGTACAGAGTGAGGGAAGGGAGACATCGTCCATCCCATCCCTCAGGAGCCCACTCTTCATCCTTCACACTGCTGCACACGCCCCGGCAGAGGCGTGCTGGCATCTGCGAGGGGAATGTGGGGCCTGGCGTGGCGTGTGCCTGCGCGTATGCACACACGTGTGTGGGGCTGTCAGCTCCATCTGCCGCTGAGTCACTTGTTTATTCCAACTCCACGCTGGGGCCGAAACTGCCGCCGTGTTGGCCGCCAAAGCCTGCCTGCCTTTCCAGCCTCTCTGGCCTCCCCGTAGGAGTTGGGGGAGGGAGGAGCCCCCGCCCCACTCCTGGCTGGGGTTGAGTATGTAAGTGTGTGAGAGAGAGGAGGAAAATGAGCAGCTGTGCCTGCCTCTGAGTGCCCATGCCATAGGCTAAGTGCAGGAGGGAGCACGGGGAGACGAGGGAGGTGGGAAGCCCCACCAAGAAGGACTAGCCCAGCCTGGGCCTGGGCTTCGGTTTCCCCTAAAACACCGACTTCACCATCCAGCTGGCCTCCCTCCTAAGGAGGATCCTGTCCTGGATCCCAAGAATGCAGTGTGGGCCTGAGTGGAGTCAGAGGACTATGGGATTCAGTCCTCCAGTCCAGGGCCTAGTCTAGGCATCTGGGCGGGACCTCTGAGCCCTGGGGCTGGCCCACTCCCGCTTGCACACGTACATACACACAGAAGAAGGTGTGTCTGAATGAATGTAACACCACATGCAGACATTCATGTACACACAGGCACACACACGCATGTCTGACCTCTCACCCCCGCCCCCTACACCTCTGAATCCCACTTGGCACTAAGCACAGCTCCTGGCAACTAAGCAAAGAAACAGCAACAGTCCACGAACAGGCCAGAGGCCAAGGACGCACGTGTACTTCATGCTGGGGGACTACAGAGCAATACCCAGAATTCAAAGCCACAGCAAACAGCTCATAGCCTCACTTACCAGATCTAAATGGTCCTCCGTCTGAGAGCAGAAATAAAACCAAGGGGATGTTCAGTCTCTGGCCTCTGCCCTCCCCCACACCTCTGTCCCCCACAGCCGTTCCATCCACCTCTCTGCATAAGAGCAGGATGGCTCTACCCAGCCTACAAAGGCAGAGCTCTTCAGTGTCCTGACTGATTTCCAGAGCTGCTCCATCCCAGTCTCTACGAGTTAGGAAATGCTCACAATCTAATCTCCATCCCTTCTGCTGAAGTGACAAATCCTTTCTATGATCCTCCCCATCACAGAACCTTCTCTCTCACCTCCTGTCCCTTTTTACCGCCTTAGGCTGGTACTTGTGTTGCAACCTCTTGGGAAGGCCCTCTGGGAAGAGCGAGCTCATAAAAAGCCATGCTTCCATGATCCCTCTTGGGAAGTCCTAACTGCTGGCTAGGGTTCATCTCTCCTGCTAGAGGTCTGCTCTTTCCCCTGTCCCTACTCTTCCATTCCCCAGCCCCCGCCCTTGGCCCAGACACCCACTTACCAAGTGATGCATTAACCCCTTTCCTGCCTGGGAAGTGATGACTCGCAGGTCGGGCTTTCGGCTGGGGGCTCCAAGCTGGGTGCTGTGGGTGGGCGGGGGTGGAGACTTGGCAGGGATGACCTTGTTTAGGCTGTTGCCATTGGCCACAGGGAGGAGGCCAGGGGAAGCCCGGGCACTGACGTAGCCATTCCCTGGAGAAGTGACAACATGAGGGTAAAAGGAAGAACATGGGCCTACCCTTCAGCCCTGTTAACTTCCCCACACTGACTCCTGTCACCCGGAACCTCTCCAAGCCATGCTTAGTCTTTGAGTGGGGCTGAGCTATCGGATATTCCCTAAATACTTTATGTCTTGGGAATAACGGGAGGCGAGTACCCCTTACTCTTGAATCTTTAGGTTCGTTCCCCTAACTCCAAGCTACATGTGATGGGGCTTGGTGATGGGACTCTGAGGTCAGTGGGAACAACTGAAAAGCAGCCACTGCCTCTAGGCTCTGCAATGACCAAGCCTCTCCCCCGTCCTCTCTGTTCTTTGGTCTCCACAGGCAGGAAGTCCAGCATTTTCAGATCCCACAGTCTGCCCCAGACAGGACCCACCATGACCCGGATGTGGAAGGGGTGGCAGCCTGGAATCCGGGCCTCAGTGAGAAGCCTGGTCACCATGACAAATCAACAACCACTCGGACCGCTCCGTGTGCTGTGAGCAGTGGTCGATGTGATTTGGATCAACATGTGACAAGTTACCCACAGCTTGGGGGAAACAAGCCATTCACTGTTGGTGATGGTATTATTGGCACTGGGAGACAGATAAGAGAGCCACCACCATAATTAGCCTGGTAATTACAAATGTAATAACTATCTTTTATATCTGCTCCACACTCTACAATCCACACAGGCCTTTCACACATGTATTATCTTATTTAATCCTCACATTAACTCTGCAAGACAGACAGGACATTAGCCCTGTTCCCAGAAGAGGAAACTAAAGCCTGCTTGGGAGAAGTGTAATGACTTGCCCAGGGCCACACAGCTGGCTGGAGGCCAAGCAGGGGTTCTCGGCCACTTTCCACATGCTGGACTTATGTATCACTGCTCCCTTAAGGTTACAAGCATTTCTCTGGCCCTCTCCCTAAAGAGGGAGATATATTTACCACTCCTTTAATTTCTTGAGTCTATGACACAATTATCACCAGGGAGGGATGATATAGTACCCCAAAATGGGCTGGGGGATGCTGAGGTCCAAGGATGTGAGGAGGACTGCAGTCAGAAATGCCTCCTTGCTCTGTCCCCTAAGAGCACGCTATTGCCCTGGAAGTGTGTGCCAGCCTCCATCCCAATTCCCGGATCACTCTGGGAATGGCAGGAATGTCAGGGTGACGTCAATCGTGACATTCGAAGTCACAGTCACCCAGCTGGACAACAGCACAGGGCAAGAGGGGTTGTTGCTGCCAGGGGTGTGGCGGGGGGGGGGGGCAGCCTTTCTTCTGTGGCTTTTTTTTTTGATATGGAGTTTCACTCTTGTTGCCCAGGCTGGAGTGCAATGGTGTGATCTCAGCTCACTGTAATCTCCGCCTCCCGGGTACAAGCGATTCTCCTGCCTCAGCCTCCCAAGTAGCTAGGATGCGCACCACGCCTGGCTAATTTTGTATTTTTAGTAGAGACAAGGTTTCTCCATGTTGGTCAGGCTGGTCTCAAACTCCCGATCTCAGGTGATCCACCTGCCTTGGCCTCCCAAAGTGCTGGGATTACAGGCATGAGCTACCGTGCCCAGCCGCTTCTGTGGCTTATGTATGTGTGCGCACATGCGCACATCTAACATCTGGATACTTCTGTAAGAAGGAGAATGCACGTGTGTGTATGAGTGTCTATGGAGTCTGTCCCTATCGTTTGTCTAGGCAATGCCCGGCATTCTCATCCTTCAGATCCCAACCAGATACTCGCATTCAACTGCAAAAACTTGGGTCTTCCCCTCCAACTAGAAATGCTGGCCCATTCTCAGGGTTTGCCCAGATCTCTGAGCCTCCATCTCTGCTAATCATCCACACCAATCATTGCTACAAAAAACAAAAGCCAGGGGATTAAAAATTTCTGACTCTTCCTCCAGTTCTGGCCCTGGGATCTTCCTCTCCTCTCATCTAGGTTCCTTCCTGGTCCGTGGACTCCCAGAGGCCACTGAGCGGGTACCCTTCCCCCACCTCCAGGCAGAAAGATGGCTGCACTCACCGACAGGGCTGGGGCAGGCTCCGTTAGCACTGTTCAGGTCACCCCCCAGCATGGCCCCTGGAGTAAAAACAGAACCGGGATGAGCTGACAGTACTCCCCCCTTTGAGAGTGAGTCTTGGGGGACTGAACACGAAGCGGGGGACACCAGGACGAGGAAAAGTCGTATTCCCTTCCCTCAGGAGCCACACAAATGGGGGGGATGCTGTGGTAGGTGAAGAGAGATATTCACCACTGAAAATGGAACCCCAAAGACCCCATCACATCTCATTTCCACCTCATCTGCCCACCTGCCAGCCCACTCACCTGCACTAGCTGGCCGCTGGGGCAGGCCAGGAGACACACTGTTTCTCTGTAGTGCTGGCTGCTGGGGGGGCAGGAGCCTCGGGTCTGTGAGGGATGACGTCACCAGGGAAGGGGTGACCAGGGAGCCGCTGGGATTGCTGAACTGCAGAGAGCTCTGATTGGACACGGGCACCGTGACAGGCATGGCAAAGTTGGGGGCCGGGACAGCTGACTAGACAGAAAGATGGAGGGGCAGGATCAGGCCAGGTCGACCCCTTCTATGGAGCCCACTTTTCCTGGGAGGGCAGGCAAGGGTTCTTTCTCATTTCTGGGCTCCACATCCTGGGGCCAGCAGCTCAAGCTCCCTGCCCCGTGCCCTTGCAGAGTCCTGCCCGCCACTCCGACCAAGGAAGAACTTTGAGGGGAAGCTTTGGGTCCACTTCTTGCCCAGAGAATGAGAACAGGGCTCTGCTCACTGCAGACAGGACCAGGGACACCTCCTAGCGGAGGTGGGTTAGTCCTCAGCCAGGCAGGACACACGGGGAGCAGGTTAGAGGCCCTGAGAACAGACCCAAATTCACACACACACCGCTGTTAAAGGCTTGCGCCGTGGGTCGGGCCATCACTGCACTTGCAGTCTCTCGCCCATCTGGCCAGCTGCAGAGAGAGCTCACCCTACTTCACTGCCTTCCCCTTCAGCAGTTCTGCTTTCCCTACACGAGGCTGAGTGTCTCTGCTTGGGCTATCAGAGCAGGCCCAGGCGGGCCTCTCCCGCAAAAGCATCTGGACAAAGAGCACACTCCACTTTCCTATCCTCTAAGGATCTCATGTCATCTACACACTTCTTGCTGGAGAGGGGGACACTCCAGGCCTCTCCAACTTATGCTCCATTCCAGTCGAGTCTCAGCAAGGGATGCAGGTTTATCACGACCAAGGTGAGAGGTTCCTTAGTGGTCACTGGGAACCCGAGCATGGCTCAGAGCGGAGCACCCATCGGGGCAGCCGAGAGCCGGGGCGCAAAGCCACACCATGCACCACAGGGAGGCTCTGCTCCATGCGACTACTCACGGCCAGTCTATAACTCTGCATCATTTTATCAAACTCCTCGTCTATCTTTTTATATTTCTCTTCCGTCTGGGGGGTCAGGGCAAACACCTCGTCCACCTCAGGGCTCTCACATTCCCTGTGCTTCTTGTGCAGCGCCTGGGGGGAAGGGGCCGGAAGGGGGGGCCGACAGAGACAGAGTGAGTGGGGGCTCACCCCATAGCGCCGGAAGAGCCCGTCGAGCTCCTCGCTGGCGCGCCGGTACTTGTCCTCCAGCAGGGGGCTCTGTTCCAGCGAGTCCTCCCCGTCGGGCTCCGGGCTGTCGCAGCCATTGAAGCCCTTCTTCCTCAGGGTCTGTAACCACACCACTGCCATCAGCTTGGTGAGAGTCCTTCCAGCCCCTCCCTAAGGGCCCCCTACTCTTCCCCGACCTCCTTCCTCAGGGTTCCCAGCATTTCCCCCGGCCCCTCCCTCAATGTCACCTGCCCCTTCCCACTGACAGTGCCTCCTGGGGCACTGTGGGAAGACGGGCTTGGTGGGAGCCATCGGAACATGGAGAACAAGGCTGGAAGGTGGGCCTAACCTGGGGGTGCACTTGGCAGGTAGACATGTACTTCCAAAGGGACAGGCAGGGAGGGGGCTTCCAGGGAATGGGCTAAGGGCCTGGTGCCCTGGGCCAGTCCCTGCTTGACTGCCCTGCGGTGAACCCTGGCCAGAAGGCACTGAGTTCTCCAGGGGGGAGGGAGGTGGGGGCTCTGCTTAGAAGAAGAGGAGGGAGAGAGAAACAGAGATGGAGACAGAGAGCACGGGGAATGGGATGTGGAAAAGGAAAGGGGGGATGAACACTGACCGAGTCCCTACTGTGACCACCCCATACTCTGGTGTAGGCACAGCTGGGGGGGGGTCTGCAGTACACCCCAAAGCTGCCCTCTTCATGCTCAAAATATCTACAGATACTTGCTTTGTCTTTAAAATGAATGCAAATTTTACCTTCTAGTCTACAGTAAATCTGTCTCTCTAACATAAAAATAAGGGACTTTCCTACAAATCTGAGTAGGCCTGTGGCTTCCCGGGCACCCTCTTCATCAGCACAAGTTGTGCAACCCCAAGGTGCACACACCTCAGTGTGAGAAGCAGGGACATTCAATTCACACAGCATCTTTCAAGGCCAGCCTTGGCCCCATTTTGTGGAGGTGGGCACCAAGGTTCGGGAAGGCCTAAGCACCTGCCCAAGGCCATGTGGCCAGTAAAGGTCAGAGCTGAATTCCAAGGCCTATGTCCTTCAACAGTTCACAATGTTGGCTTTCTTTGAAACAGAAAATAGAACCACTGGGCCCACAAACAGACAGAGACAGCAGGAGAGATGGAAACAAAGAGGGAGATTTAAAAAAGGAAGAGGCAGGTACAGGAGCACACCAAAAGATGGAGAAGGGGAAAGAGAGAGAAAGAGAAAGACAGGATGCAAGAAGGCAGGGCAGAGATGTTACATCATGCCGGACGACAGAAAACAGACTCTCGGAGAGAGCAGGATGGCTGTGGGCTGGCAGCCTGGCACTGGCCTGTTCACCTGAACTGCCCTTCCTTCCTCCTCAGGCCGTGGGTTTGTGTGACAGGAGGAGGGTTTGTATGTGTGTGCACACAGGTGAGGGGCTACAGGGGCACGTATTGGTGTGTGTGCTCAGGCAGGTCTGTGTGCACACACAACACGTCCATGTGGATGCAGGCAGCGGCGGCCCGGTGCCTGTGTGCGTGGCCCACCTCGATGATGTCCGCGTTGGTGCGGCTCTCGTGCGGCTCGTTGTACTCTGTGTACTTGAGCAGCACCTTGTCCATGTCGGTGCTGGCGTACTGGAACAGCTTGTTGGAGTGGTTGAAGATGATGAGTGCGATCTCGCAGTCGCACAGCACGCTCAGCTCATACGCCTTCTTCATCAGGCCGAACTTCCGCTTGGTGAAAGTCACCTGCAGAGAAGGACGAGTGGGCAGCCAGGTCTGGCTCAGTCAAGGCCTGACTGGGAGTCCCTGCCTACAGATGGCTGGACATAGCCCCTGCCCTCAGGAGCCCCATTCTCAGGGTGACACAGCCCCTGGTCTCAGGAGTCCCTGGTTTGGGGAAGGACCAGGTTAGTGCTTGTAGGCCAACAAACAGTGGAGATACAGCCCAGAGCCCACTCACTGAAGGGGCAGGATTCAGGTGGACAACTCCACGCCTCTGTGCTGGAGGCTATGAAGAGGTCAGTGGAGAAGAAGCGGGGGAAGCTTTCCTGTTGGGAAAGGAGGAGTGCCTTAGTGTGACCTAAGGCTTGCATACGGCTCCAGGACGAGAACACAGGCTCAGCTGGCTGCAGCAGCACATGAGCCTTGGAGTCCTGGGACACAGAGTTTCAAGAGCTGCAAAGGGGTTGGCATTCCTCTTCTCCCCACCTCCCTTCCCCTTCTGTAGTAGCTTATGAAGCTCCCCCCTCTTCCACAAGCCCTCTTGGAATGCCTGGAAGGAGCCGAGGCGAGGCTCGAGCCCTGCCCTCACCCGCTTCCTGTGGCTCTAGGACTTCCCTACCTGTCGGTTCCGCTCATCGGTGATTCGCTGGATCTGAATCTTTTTCCTCCCCATCTTCTCTGGGGGTCCTCAGTGCTACGGAGGGGGAGGGGCTTGCTGGGCGGTGGGTTTCGGCACACCTTACTCTGTGCTCATGAACGATCTGGGAACAGTGCTCAGTTCATGGTCTGCAGGATACCTTCTGCACAGCCTCCTGGAAGGGGGAGGGTCATGAGAGGATGCTGAGCCCCCACAACCCCCAGACCTGCTCCTTGGGCACACAGGCCAGGCTCACAGCACCCCTGTGAGAGGCTGGCAGCATCTGAGCTCCACCCTCAAAATGAGGCAATGCCGTCTGCCTGAGGCAGTGGTATGCCACAGCCAGGCACAAGCTGAAGCTCACACCAAGGCCCAGGCTCTTTCCCCTCGGTCATTGCTGTCCTCAGGCTGTAGGTCAGAGTAAGTAACCTCCTGGCTTCCAAGGGTCTGGAGCGTAGGGAATATCCCATGGCCCATTCTTCTCTCTAGAACCTGTCTGTAGTACAGACACCAGGGTGCTCCAGCTGCTCCTCTGGCCTGGAATGATGGTTCCCATTCTGGAGCTTGGAGTGGAGACAATGCTGAGAGAACATCTGCCCAGTACAACAAGCATGGTGTACCTGGTGCCAGGATGGGTGTCTCTGGTGCCCCTGGCTCAAGAACATGTCGGAGCGGGTCTAGAGCAGTGAGCCTCACACCGGCTCATGGAACTCTGGGGCCTGGAGTCCTGTAGTGCGGCTTGGGGGTATGGCCCCCACATCTCCCTTCAACTAGAGTTCCTTCATTCAGCAAACTGAAGCCTAAGATTTATTTTTATTTTATAAGGCTAGTCGAGAGCAGTAGTGAGAAAGAGGAAAAAGTCGAACAAGGAGTTCGATCTGTGATTGACTGTGAGTAATCAATTGAGCTAACTCGCTACCTTCGGACACGCCCAGCCTCAGATTTTTGTTTGAGAAAAGAGTTGTGCACTCAAAACAATGAAATCATTTCTCTAGACCAGGAGATGGAAATTTTGGGGCCAGACAGCAAATACTTCAGGCTTTGCAGACCATACAGTCTCGTTGTAACTACTCAACTCTGCCATTGTAGCATGAAAGCAACAGACAGCAACGCATAAACGAATGAGCACGAGCATGGCTGTGATCCAATACAACTATTTACAAAAATGGGCATGGCCCAGATTTGGTTCACGGGCCATAGTTTGCCGATTCCTGCTCTAGAGGTATGGGCCACATCTAGAACCCAGGCTCAGTCTAAGAGTAGTGCTTCCAACCTTGTACATCTTCAAGCGCACAGACAAAATACACGGCCACGTGACATACACTGGGGAGGCCGCTGGCAGCCAGGTGGATGGAGAGCTTGCTATCTCAGTACACCTGGAACCCCCCCCCACAGCCCACTGGTTGAACAGCTCCATGCTAAAAAGCCAGGATGAGAAACAGCCCCTGCACTGCACAACTCCAGGAGGTACCACAGGATGAGAGGAGGCTCAGGGATGGCAGCACAGCCTGAGCCAGCAAAGGTGCATGCTGTCCGGTGTGGGCAGTGCCTACACAGGCTGGGTGGGCCCTCGAGGACTAGAAGGGCCCAGGATGGGATGGAGGCACGGAATGACTTCAGGGCCCCTCCAGCTATGATTCCTTGCATCAAAAGTGGAGCTTTCTGTAAGATGTTGGAGAGGACAGTGAACTGGGGCCTGTGCTTTCTAACGTCACTATTTGGATCCTGGGGAGAAGCCTGGACCAGAGAAGGCCAGCCCTCCCCCTCCAGAACTCTCCTTCCATAGAGCCCCATGCTCAGAGACTCTACTGCAGAGTCTAGGGATGTAGACCCCCAGCCGCTATTCTGATCCCCCTGCATGCCACCGCCCACTACCTGGTAGAGGTGTTTGATGACAGAGAACAACTCCTACCTCTACCCCACAGCTCCCCCTGCCAATGGCTGCTGAGTCTGCCTGGAGTCTTTCCAGCCCCACTCAACAAGGCCCGTATGGTACCACAGTAGATGCTAATGTTCAGACTTGGTCTCTTGGTCATGGCGGAAGTGGGGAGAGGGAAGATAAGGAATCTATGAATTTGGGAGGAGCTGGGAATACCAGCCCCATTACCAAGACTGCTCCCCAGCCTAGCTGGAGAGTTTCTGCTTTGCCTGGATAGCTACAGAAAACAATCAAATGCATTGCTCTTCAAATGACTCCCTACCCTTTTTTTTTTTTTGGTTGTTGTGGTTGCTTTTTTTTTTTTTTTTAAGATAGGGTCTTGCTCTGTTGTCCAGGTTGGAGTGCACAATCACAGCTCACTGCAGCTTCAACCTTCGGGCCTCAGCCTCCCAAGTAGATGAGAATACAGGTGTGTGCCACCACATCCAGAGAATTTATTAATTATTTTTTCTTAGTAGATACAGGGTGTGGCTATGTTGCTTAGGCTGGTTTGAACTCCTGGGCTCAAGCGATCCTTTGCCTCCGCCTTCCAAGTAGCTGGGATCGTGAGTGTGTACCGCCATGCCCAGCTAATTTTTTGACTGTAGAGACAGAGTGTCCTCCTATGTTGCCCAGGATGGTCTTGAACTCCTGGGCTCAAGCAATCCTCCCGCCTCAGCCTCCCAAAGTGCTGGGATTACAGGTGTGAGCAACCTGTCCGGCCTCCTCCCTTCTTCCTTGTCCTCAAAGTGCTCCATGGGCCCTGGCCCTCCTACTGGTGCCCCATGTACACGCTGGGACAAGAGCAACAGCAGCCTAGCCAATCCTGAGTGGCCCAGCAGACACCTGAGCTCCAAACCAGCTCCAGACATCCCATTCCTCACCTGTGACCCCAATGTCTGCCAAGTTCCCATTGCAAAGGCTCCAGCCTAGGGATTTCAGCTCCCCTGCTTCCCAGTGCAATCCAAAGACCGTGCTTTCTAGAGCTACAGTGGTGGGGGCTCTGGCAGGGAAGGTAAGGGGAGGGGGCTACAAATAGTTGCCTTTTTAAATCGGATTTTCTAGCCTAGTCTTGAAAACCCAGTCTAGACTGGTAAATGCAGGAACTGCTGGGCTCCTCTGGCTTACAGCATCTACCTTCCCTCTCTCCCCTTTACTATCTCCCTCGCACCACCTTTTGTTCATAAACAAATTCTTGCTGAGACGTAACCTCTGTCAGCTTATGACCAATACTGCCTCTTCCTCCAAACTGGAAGAGAAGTCTCTCTTTGTTCTCATGACCCTCAGAAAAGTCACTCCTGCAATCTTTTTAGCACTTATCACAATTGTGAATAATTACAGTTCTGTGCTTCTGGCTTCCCTATGAGACAGAAGTTTCATGAGGGCAGGAATCACATCTGTCTTTTTCACTACTCTATCTCCTGTAGGGTGGAGCTCAGGAAATGCCTGCTGAAAAGAAGAAAATATGATTTCATTGTTGTGATGCTGTGAGAAGTCCTTCTTGCAGTCTAACCTCCATCAGTCTTGCTGCAGTACCAGTTCCTCTCACTCTATCCTCTGTGGAGTTAGAACCCTTCCTCTCCTAACTGCCCCTGAAGATTTGGACACCATCCACCCTCCAACCACCCCTGCTATCCTAGTCCTCAACCCTCCCCACCCTCAGGTTGGCTGGTGCAGAGGGTGAGACTCTAAAGTCTTCTAAGGAGCAGCCCTGAGCACATGGAGATGGAGAGGATGGGGTTGCTTAGGCAACTGTCGCCTGGCAACCAGCTCCCTGGCTGATCTCCTACACCGCCCCCCCCCCCCCACCCCCGCCTCATGCTGGGGGAGCTGGGACGAGAGAGGGATCAGGGCTGAGAAGGCAGGGAAGCCACAGAGATTCACTGAGCATCGTCTGACAGAAAGAAGTCAGGGTTAAAAAGACCAGACCCCATCTATCCTCACTCCCTAACAAGGTAGCCCAAAGCACTTTTTAAATTTCTATGCTTCCCAGGGCCCTTTCCCTACTGCTGCTCCCACCTCTGTGCCAACACTGCCAGAGGAGGAGATGCCCCTGCCTTGGGCAGTCCTTCCTCCTATCTAACCACAAACCCTTCTACAAAGCAGGCGCAGTCTGTACTGACCTTTTTTCCTTCTGCTATCTATTCCACCTTGCTGCAGGGTCTTTGAAAGCCTGGGGCCAGAACATGAACTCAACCCTGACTTTGAAAGAAGGAGTGGCCGGGGCCTAGGTAGGCACAAAGTACCCTCTAACCTGACCCTCTCCAAGATGTGGAGGCCTATCCTGGCTAAGCTTCCCTCCAACCCAATTAGGGAGATTTTAATGAACACCTGGACTTCCTTAATTAGCCCTCTGCCTAATTACCTAACCAACTGGCAGGAGCCAGAGGCCTGGGCATCTGTTCTCCAGATGTGAGTCTCTCCTCTCCAGCCTGGTCTGGCCCCATTCTTCTCCTGTCTGAACTACTCCTCCTCTAGGAAGCCCTCACGGATGGTCTGGCCTTTGGCTGCTTCTCTTCTAACCCTCTCTCCTTCACCCTGCCTGGTATCTGGAGCCCAGGGCTTGGAAGGGCTTGGGCTACCAAAGAGACAGGGGGTTGGTCAGGATGGCCTTCCTGTTCTGATGGCCCCAGGGCCTGTCCAATCCTGACCTCAGGCCACAGCTGTGACTCCTCGGGCTGACAGTATCCATGTCACCAAAAGTTCCCTTCAAAGGCTGCAAAGGCTCTGGCTGCTTGACTCTGATTCACCTGACTCCATGGGCAGGACAAGGGTGGGGCAGCGGGAACCTCATGGCAGGGTGCTGGGACAGGCAGAGGCAGGGACTTCCTGGTGGACATGGGATCAACAAAGACCGGGGGGAGGAGGACATCTGGGTTGGCCCCAGGGAAGCGGGCACAGACTCACCAACTGTGGAGAAGGGTGGTTGAGGAGAGGCCTTCACAAATGGAGAGCAGGGAGGATACAGGGCAGGAGGCCCATCTGACAATACCCTTGACAAGAAGGAGAGCTGAGGGGGCCGGGGGGGATCCAGAAGAACCCCACTGATAGCCATTTTTCCAAGCTCAGCTACAGACCCAATTAGAACCTGTGAGTTGTGTTTACACACAAATGAGATACAAATGATGTGCAAAATGTACCGTAAAGGAGGACTGGTTTGGAGGGCGCATGGGAGAAGAAACAGGCCCCTGCCTCCCCCAGTGCAACACCTCTTGGTACCTGAGCAATATTCAAACCATTCTCGGGTTTCAGAATGATGCTATCTCAGTTCCTGTGTGAGGGTGGCCTGGGGCCAGTGGGGGAGAGTGGTGAGGGGGAGAGGTCAGGGCAGCCTTCCTGGAGCTGCAGCTGCAGCAGGGCTGAGCAGGGCTGTCCTTTCCATGAGCTGCAGGAGAATTCCTTTCCGATGGCCAGCCCCCATCCTCTCTTTCTTGCTCTTGGCAGGGGGACTACCTACTTTTCCTTCTCCCCTACACCCTTCCACCCATGTCTGTTCCCATCCTAGTGGTCCCAAGGTTCAAAGAAACTATAAGGCATCTGCTTCCAGAGCTCCCATACCAGCACAGGTCAAAAGGGAGCAGTGCCCAGAGAGGCTGAGTGAGCTGCCTCACATCACAGAGCAGTGGGCTTCAACCTGCTCTTCCACATGGTGAGAAGGGAGCTCTCATTAGGCGGGCCCTTCATCTCTCCCCTCCCAGGCTGCTCCGGGCTGCAGGCTGAGGACTGGAGGGGGAAGGCAGGAGGCGCTGGAGACAGCTGTCATCCCTCCTCCCGCCCCTTCCCTGTGGCTGGGCTGCAGGGCATGAAATAAGCAGCAGGCGCTGGGGGAGGGGGTGACAATCCAATCCACCTGTCACCCCCCACAGTCAGGCGGCCTCAAGCAGCCTGCTCGCTAACGAGGGAGGAGGCGTGGGTGAGGCAGACACAGAGGAGGGTGGCAGAGGGGGGACAGACACACAGACACAGGAAAGATGGCAGAGAAAAAGAGGCAGCGAGGCCAGAAGGCAGTATGGGGCAGAGACAGACAGACAAGGAGAGGGCTAGAAGAGAGAGGGAGGGGCAGGAGACCCAGAGAGACAAAGCAGAGAGAGGCAGGTAGAGAACAAGAGGCAGGTTCAACAGCTGCTTCTAGGACTGACTCCTGGCCCGGCACTGGGGGAATAACTCGATAGGACACCACCCCTGCCCTCTGAGAACTTGCAGTCCAGCCAAGAGACGGACAAGGGAGGGGCAGGTCCCACCCAAGGCAAGGGCAGGGCAAGGCAAGGGGGCCCTTGGGAGCCTGGACTGGGCCCAGACACAGCCCCACTAGGAGCAGGCAGGCTGGCCCTGAGAGGCAGCAGAGGTAAGGACCAAGGACCACAGCCGCCCAACTTGATCCCCCAGGTCCTGCCTTAATACCCAGTCTTCTCCCAGGCTCACAACCTTCTTAGTCATTCCCTCTCCCACTCTCAGCCCTGGGATCTCTTCCCTAGTGTAGAGATAGGCTAAGGAGCTCTGGGCGATGTGGTGGGAAGGTAAACCTGGTGATGCCCCCCCAAACACCCCAGCAAGATGGTCCAGGATCATTCTGTGGTTCCCATAGTGAGCTCTTCCTTCACAAAGGAAGTGGGGGGCATTATCCCTCTGAAGGCTGAGTCAAGGCGGGAGCCTCACATTGTCCCTCTCCCCGATCCCACACACAGCCCAATTCTCACACCCCCTCCTGCAGGGCCTGCTCCCCCATACCCCTGCTCCTGGGCCCCTCTCGGGTCTCCCTCTCATGCTCCTTTCTCTATCCCCTCTCTGTCCCCACCCCCTCCCACAGCAGCCTCTTTCTTGACCCTAGAGTGCTTCTAGGGTCTGATCTCAAAGGCAGGGCCCCAGCCCCAACCCTTCAAAGTTCTGTCTGGCAGGCTCACTACCCAAATCTCTGGTTCCCACCGTCTTTCCCTCCCTCAGGGACTCCCCCTCCTCCAGTCCAGCAGCCTCAGGGCTGGGCAGGGGCTATTTTTAGCCTGGGCACTGAGCTAATTTTAACTCACCGACAGGGGACCTAGGGGCGGGCTGTCGGGCTGTGGGGGCGGGCAGTCCAGGAAAGCTGGGCCTGGGGCAGGGGTGGTCTCAGGCCCCAGGCACCCTAGGAACTCAAGTCGAGGGCAGGCCCTGCAGCCTCAGCTTAAGGGACAGGAACTGACTTGTCAAGGGGAGCACCCGGTATGGAGAGCAGGGCTGAGCCCTCCCCGCAGCTTCCGCTGGACAACTCTCCGGGGCCCCACCCTAGGCTTCCCGCCCTCTTCTCCCTGGCAAGTCTCCTGGGATAGGGTCATCCTGTTCTCTGCCCAGGAGATGCCTCTCCAGTGAGGGTCTGTCTCCTGAGCCTCCTCCATGTCTTCCCCACCCCAGCTTGTCCTTCCTGTAGTCTAGCTCTCATCCTTCCTGTAGCTGTTTGGCTCCCTAAAAGGCAGCAGCCTGTCCCCCAGGGTCCAGCACTTCCCACTCCAGCTCTGACCTTCCCCTTACGGCCTCTGGGCTGGCTCCTAGGTAACCACCCCCTACAAGTTCCTAGAGCTACCCAGGCTGATCTCAGGAAGTATCAGGGGGCAACATGAGATTGAGTCCCAGCAGAAAAGGGATGGGTGAGGCAGGGCAATGAATAGCTTAGGGAAACATGGGGACTCTGAGCTGGGATTCTGGACACCTGGGTTCTAGTCCCTGCTCGGGTCTAAGGTGTGATCCTGAGTAAGTCACTGCCTTCTACAGGCTTCACCCCACTGGCCAGGATTATAAGTAGCTGGGTGGACTAAGTACCCAGATGCCCTTCTGGCCCAAACACACAGCTCCTAAGCTCTCTGGGGGAGGCCCAAAGGGAAGGGAGGTCAGAATTGTGTAATTCATGGAGAGGAACTAAAGAGATGGCCTGGCTGGGCAATGAGGGAGCTAGAAGAGAGTCAGGATGGGGCTGGTGAAGGGGCAGGTGCCTTCTAAACAGATGGCCAGGGCTGACAAAGGCTGTGGTCAGCCAGAACAAGTACCAAGTGGGGCACACAAGGCCCTCGTGGCAGAGGCTCAGCCATCCCAATCCCCCTCACACAG
Source organism: Ateles fusciceps (assembly GCA_036589455.1). Classification (NCBI taxonomy): domain Eukaryota; kingdom Metazoa; phylum Chordata; class Mammalia; order Primates; family Atelidae; genus Ateles; species Ateles fusciceps. Next base: position 481,184 of record JAZHEH010003362.1, read on the forward strand.
GAATGCCCATCAGACCCACCTCCTGCTTGTGGTTACTGAGCAGCGACTACCCCAAGGTCACTGTTATGGTGCCTGGTGGGGACCAGTTCTAGAACCCAAGCCTAAGGCTGGCTTCATACTCCATCCCAGCAGGCCGAGCTGCAGTGACTCACCACCGCTAATTTGCATGAGGATTTGCATAGTGTCTTTGACCTTATTCCTTCAGGCTCAACTTCCCATTCCAGGACCTGGGTCACCCTCACCCAGGATTCCTAGGCACCTGTGGACACCAAGTGGAGTCTTGGCACCTCAGGCCTTTGTTCTCATCTTTCCCCCTCCAGAAAGCATTCCTGAATTTATAAATACCCCCAGTGATACAGTCTAGAACTCTCAGTCCAACTGGGTCCCCTACTCTTGTCTAGGTGGGGGATGGGGGAGGGGTGTGAAATCACGAGGAATAAGCAAGCAAGCATGGCAGCTAGAGGAGTTTGGTAAGATTCACAGGGTGAAGTGTGGCTCTGTCACTGCCTCAGAGTGTCGCAGGAGAAGAATCCCATTCCCTTCTTTAGTGCCAAGGTCGGAGCAGCAGCAGGAGGGTGGAGGTGAGCTGTCCTTTACTTCCATTTCTGTCTCCATTTCCAAAACCCATCCGCAGTGCAGGATGGGAGAAGATGGCCCAGGACAGCACGTAGGATAGATACCACAGAAAGAACTCCTCAGGGCTGAGTCCTTGGACTCAAGTAATCTCTGGGGCTCAAGCTTGCTTTGTCAGAAGCCCCCCAACCGAGCATGCGAGGCTAGTGACACATGGGAAGGCATGGAGTCCCAGCACTGTACCTCAACCAATGGGAGCTGCAGACAACCAGTCTCCCACCTACCTTTAAGTCTGACCTACATTTGTCCAGAGTATCTACACCTCTCCCACACCCTTTGGAACAACGAAGCCCAGCAGTGGTCTCCAATTCTGGGAAGTCCTTCCTGCTGTCTAACTGCCATCCCTCCCACTGCGGCCAGTCCTTCCACTGTTACCTAACCCATTTGGGTCATCTAAACAAGAGCAGTGGATGGGGGCCCCTGGGCATCACAAGCCCTGGCTGAGGAGAGGTGGGGGCAGTTGGGACGGTTAGTGTGTCACCTTCCACCTCCCCAACCCAACTTCCCTCTGGGGTCTCAGGAGACAGAAGTGAAAGTGGCAGCTGGGGCCTTGGGGGGCGGGTAGGCTTGAGAGCCGTTGGAATGAGCATAATGCCACCAGTGCTGGGTCTGGGCTGCCTGCCATTGCAGCGGGTAGGCTAATGGTTAGATCAGGGGAGGGACTTCCCATGGAAATAAGGGCATGGGGTAATGAGGAGTATGGGCCTCTGGCCAAAGGAAGAGCAGGCTGAAGAGAAAAAAAAATGGAAAGGCAGGCAGCAGACAGTCTCAGAAGGGCATTTTCTTCCTGGGCAGTGTTCATTCCCTTGTGTAAAGCAGCAAGATCCTTTCTTCTCACCCACAGAACTGAGACAGGGCTGCTCTGGCTGAAGCAGATTCTGAAGGGGGTCTGAGCCCTGACTGCTGGGACATGAGAACAAAGAAAGGGGAGAGAACCCAAGGCCTGGGCCCTCAGACTGGACAGCACCAATTATGAGGAAAGGGGAGGTAGAGAACATGAAGGGTTCACCTACGATGATGACAGGGGACCCGAAAGAGGCCAATCCAATCAGGGGAAAGCAAATCCTCCTAGAGACATCATGACCTCAAGAAGCCACCGAGGATTTAAAGGGGCCGCTCAGGGCAATGGCTGGGTCTCCTTCTAACTCAAAGGACAGTCCTCTAAGCCCCTGGCAGCGGAGGGAGGGCGGGCATCATGGCTGCGTGGGCCTGCTGAGGCGGCCAGCCAGGCAGCTCTTACAGGATTAGCTTGTTGCTTTCAGGAAAGGTGCCAGGTGAGGCTAAGATGCCCAGCCAGATGGAGGGGGTGCCCAGAGGGAAGGGGGTGGGGAGAGCAGGACCTGCACAAAGCTATGCAAATACATGTCCCCAAATCCATGCCCCTTACCAATACCTGGCTTTTCACCCTTTCATGAGGATGCTGTGCAGGGACCCCTCAGATTTTTGCCAGCAAGGACCTCCACCTACCAAGTTTTCCCTGCCGTTACCACGATCTGGAGCTGTTCTTCTTCTGTGGGGAAGCCCTGCCTGTTGTCTACTCTTGACCCCCCCTGCTACACTTTACAACCAGGGACCTACTCCTTGGAACAGGTGAGGGGCTGAGCGGTTCCCTTAGCTCCCCTCCCCCTTAGCTCCCCACCCTCAGATTGACAGATGGGGGGAGACAAGAGGGAGCAGCTGAGCCAGGACACCTGTCCCCACCCAGCCATCATGGGCCCCAGAGGCCTGCATAAGGAGACTCAGCATAGAGGAGGCAGTGGTGGCAGCTGGAGGAAAGGGGCCTAGAGCTTAGGGAGAGAGGTGACAGGAAGGTCTGACTTGCTTCCAGATCATCCCATCCTTCTGGTCTACCCCCAACCATCAACCCTCACCAAACACATAATACATGCATGCTCTAAAGGGAAAATTTCAAGGTTTGAGGTCAGCCCTCAAACCCCTTGCTCCATTCCCTGGCCTCCACATTACTTGAACTGGAGTGGGAAGACCCCAGGAAAAGAGACCAAGATCCCCTCCCCACTCCACCCTCCCGCCACGCATTTCTACTTGAAGCTCAGAGATGGGCTCTCTTGTATTCTTTGTTCTGTCAACCCTCAACCCTAGGTATTTGCTGGTGGGTTGGGGATGAGAGAATCATGAGGGGTAAGCAAGCATGCAGCCAGAGGGATGTGGCAAGACTTGTGGGGCTAAGTGTGGAGGAGGCAGGTTCTGAGACAAGGAGACGGCTGCATGGGGAGGGCAGGGCTGGGCCCAGCTTCCCAACCCATCCCAAGGCCAAACAGAGCCCTAGGCCAAGAGGAACCCTCCAGGCCTCTCAATCCCTACCCTGGACACCAAAGGCATTGCCTGCCCCCACCCCAGTTTCTGGGTAGCTGCCTTAGCAAGCAAGTCCCAGACCAGGCTGGGGCTGAAGGACTGAGAAAAAGACGCAACCATCACACTTTTCCCGACGGAACCTCCTTCCTTTCCCATGTGAGGCAGGTAGCATCACCTCCCTTTCATAGGTGTGGAAACTCACAGAGATGGACAGGGACTTGCTCAAGGTCACCAGAAATAAGGGGCAGAGAAAGACTGACTGTCAGGCACAGGGCTTCAGCTCATGACCGGGATGGGAGTGGGAGGGGGTCTCCCTCCACCTGGGAGTTCTAGCACATTCCTTCCAGGGCCAACTCCCCAGCTCTGGGCCTAGGAGGCTCACATTGGCCTTGCGTCTGCCTTGAGACAAGCCCAGCCTCTTGTGCTCCAAGTCCTCCCACTGCAACATCTCTTCTCATTCATCCCATGCGGCAGCTCACAGGGATACGAGGAGGGGTCTCTGAGTGTCATTTGTTCCTGTCCTCACACCCTTGCTTTGAGGGGCTTTCTCCATGACACTCAAGTCAAAGCAACACCCCCTCACCTTGCCACCAAACCCCGATTCTCTGGCCTCGGTGGAGAAATCCTAGCTTTCTCTTCCCTTCAGTTTCTCCTCCTTCTCTCAGGTATCTTTGGGCCTCCTTTCCATTGCCTCATCCCGCAGGGGCGGGATCTCTCCTTTAACCTCAGACAAAAGCCCTTTATACCTCATAACTACAAAAGCTTAAATAAGTCACTTAAATCTCCGAGACTCAGTTTCCCAATTCTAAAAAACAGTTGTAGAAGAAACAGTCTTCTACGTTTCCCATGCTCAGCACAAAGCTTGGCACACAGGAACATAAGAAATGGAGGTTTCCTCCTCCCTTTTGAGAACCTGTCACCTCTCTCCACTGGGATCTCAAAAGTTTTGGTTTTTGGGTGGGGCAAGGTAGCTCACACCTGGAGTCCCAGCTACCTGGAAGGCTACGGCAGGAGGATCACTTGAATGGGAGGCTGCAGTGAGCCATGACGGCACCACTGCACTGTAGCCTGGGCAATAGAGCAAGACCTTGTCTCAAAAAAAATACAAATAAAAAAGCTTTGTTTTTTGGCCTACGAAGTATCCTGGAAACTTGGGCAAGTCGGGTAATGCTGAGGGTAAAGCCCCCTTGATTGGGGGGCAAACCAAAAAAGAGCTCCCTCTATATGGTTTCCTGATCTGCCCAACTCCTAGGAGAGTGGCCAGAGCACCCAGCCAGAGGCACCAAGCCAAGGTCAGTGACCAGGCCTAGAGCCCAGAGCCTCCTGGGAGGGGTAAGTTTAAATGAGTAAATATGGTCCCGCCTGGGTGTGGCCAGCGACAGGCCAGAGCTTTGGACATGTCCCCTCCCCTCCCAGCCTACAGCAGAAAGAAGAGAAGTCAGACAGGCACAAGTGCCTCCCGCCCCCTTGGCTATCAGGGTCCTGTGCAGAATCAATGAATGCATTCCCCTGTCTCCACGCCAGCCAGGACTAACCAGAAGCATGACGTGACTCTCAAAAAAGAGAGGCTTGTAATCTCGGCCTCAGAAAAAGGAACATGTCAGATGAAGAGGACCTTGGGGATCACCTAGGCCAAGGATCTGCCCCCAAATGTCTGCGGGCTTAGATGCAGCCTTGATGCCTCAGAGTGGCCTTGCTTATCAGGGTGAGTGGGGGAGGGCAACAGAGACCAGGGGCAAACCACCAAAACACCCAGGTGTTAATCACCGAAAGGCGAAACTCTGTAAATTGAAAAGCTGGGGCCTGAGAGGAGTGACTTACCCAGGGACATACGGTCAGTGTGAGGGGCAGAGGCAGGCTGTGCCAGGACCACAGAGAGGGGCATGTGTGGGAGGGGGAAAGGGGCAGGGATGGAAGTCAGCCAAGGCTCCTGACTCACAAGCCATGCTCTTTATTTTGCAGACAGGGCTCTGCCTGCCCATCTGTGGTCTAACCTTAATCCCTCCTGCTCTAGTCAGCCCTCCTCTCTTCAAAGTTCTTGCTATGCCCTTCGCCTTCTTGCCTCCGGTCCCCTCAACCCCATCCCAACTCTCCAATCCTTTAATCATCTTTGCCATTCACTACCCCCACCCCCCCGGCGCGCGGCAGCTGCTCTGTGGGTGTCTACACACCCGTGTGTATGTGCTGCACACCTTCTTGCATGTGTGCCACTGAATGCTGCGGACCTGCCAAGTGCATTGGGCATGCCTGTCTACACAGGACCCCATCTAGCTCCCACTACTGGGGAAAGGAGTCTAATGGCTAGCTCTCCCACAGCTCCAGGACAAATGCCTCAGAATACTGTCAGCCCCAGGCAGGGAGAGGAAAAAGAAAATAAATATTCCAGGATCCAAACAGCACTGACCCCACTAGGCCAAAGGTCAAGGCCTTTTGGGAGAGCCACTGGAAAAGAAAGTGCTTTGAGTTCCCCTCCTTTCCTATGCCAAATTAGAGCCATTTCTCTCTCCCCCACAGCTTCCCCACTGGGAAGTTCTTCCTGAAGTCTAAGCTCCATCCTACCTGCTGTGATCATGGACAGACAGAGCCACATCAACCATAATACAATCAGACATCCAGCTTCTAGAGCACAGCTTCTAGTACCTAACCGCCTCTCCCCCCATGAGTAAGTCATCAAACTGGGACAGAAGGACAGACAGTTGGCCGGACTCCGGCCCCATGACTTGGCTCATAAGAGCCACCAGCGATTATAGTGATGCTGAGGCTGTGCCGGCCTGCCACCATCTCCTCCTTCCCCATAAAAAAAAAGATAGTTGCCTCAAACCAGCTGGCCTCAGAGAGCCTCAAGAGTCCCAGCCATGGTCCCGCGGGATGGGGGAGAATCCCACCATCACAGTGCCATGAGACTCAGAACCTGACCCTTGATGAGTTCGAAGCTCACATCAGATCCTCATATTCACTTATAGAACCTGGATGAACACCAACAATGACCTGTGTCCAAGAGGTCAAGGCTTGTATTACCTATGCCCCCTCAAGTCCTCTTTTGCAGTAAGGCCACCATCCTCTGGACTAGAGGGGCAAACAAGCAAGGGGCCTGGCTTAAATACAACTAGGGAAATGCTGGACCCACCCATTTGCTCCTGGACTTCCCTTGTCCCTATAGAAGTATTCAGCTGAGTGGCAAAGGGTCCAACAAGGGCCCACACCAGGCCAGGGTAAGCACTGAGATTTCGGATCCAGTGCCAACCAGGGAGGGCAGGGGGCCCAGCTGGCCAGGAAGAGAAGGCTGACAAATGGGCAGAGGTCCAGGCCTCTCTGGGGGCATAAAAGCCAGGGGACATCCACAGCAGAGGGACCTTCTGAGGGCACAGTCAGAGGAGGAGGGTAGGAAGGGTTGGGCCATAATCAATGAGGGCCTATCCCCAAGGCCTCAGGGGCCAAGGCACCCCCCACCCCAAGCTTCCTTGCTACTGATCCTTTAGCGCCCCCAACCTGAGGAGTCTCCTTCTGCCTTCTCTTCCCCCAAAACATCTCCCAGGAAAGACCCAGGGAAGATTTAAAAAAAAAAAAAAAAAAAAACCCTGCTACAGAGAGATTACATAACACCAGCCAGAAAGACTATCATATCTCCCAGCCTATGAGAACAGCCAGGAACCGAGTGGGCAGAGCCAGGATGCCCAGGCCCTCCAGCCCAGGGGCACCAAGCACAGAGTGGGTGGACATGGACAGCACCTGCCAGCCTTCCAAATCCTCCACCACTCTTTCAGGCACTGAGTACAGCAGACAGAAGCTCTAGCCAATCCCCCCACACCCATCCCCCAACACAAGGATCATGATGCTCTCTGGGTCCTGCTTCTCCCCCTTGGACTGGGGCTTCCATCAACAGGGACTGTATGTCTCCCTTCCTAGAATCTCCCCCCTGCTATGAAGTTATGCCTCAAAGAGTGGAAAGATGAAAGCTCTGACACAGATTTGCTGTGTGATCTCAGGTAAAAAACTCAACCTCTCTGGTCCCTACAGGAGTGAGTAAAAGCTCCTCCTTTCTGCCCAGAGAGACCAGAGACCCCTCCCTTTACAAATGTACATGCACACACATACATATACACACATATGCAAACATACAGGGTGTGCTGGTGGGGGCAGGGGAGATACAACAAAGAGAATATAATCACTGAGACCCAAGGGCCCAAATGCCTATGCTGGGGCAAGTGGGGAAGGAGCTCCCTATAAGCTCCAGTGTCCCCCAATCACCCCATATAAATAGGTTCTCAGCCACTCCCACAATGGTCCCACCCCACCCCCATCTCCTGCCCAACATACTGGGAAACCACAGGAAGGAAATTCATTCCCAGGCAGGGCCGTGGGGAGCTAGGACAGCCAGACTAAGTCCTGGGGCGGGTGTGACCCCCGCGGCCACAAGCGGGTGGACATCTGTGAACAATGACATGTGCCTTTTCAATGCTCTCCTCTACTACTGAGACCTTCCTGTTGGGGCTGGGAGAGTAGTGGGAGGTGGACAGCTCCCAAACGCCAAAACACTCAATCTCAGGCTGACCTGCGCTCCCCTCCTATCTCCAGGCCAGAGCAGCCCAAGGTCACCGCCCCAGACGGCAAACTTCCCATAGTCTAGGCTGGACCCTGAATTGCTGCGGAGACCCACTGAAGGGATAGGAGGAAGAGTGGATAAGTGCCATCCCCACCCCAAAGCAAAGAAACCAGGCCTCTGAGGAAAACTCAAATGGGGGGTTGGGCACAGCAAAGAGGGACACAGGATCCCCCCCACCTGCTATACCCTCCCCCAACCCATCAACAATGCACCAAGTAAGGGGAGGCAGACGGAGGCTCCCACTCAGAAGGGCAAACCTGGAATAACCCGGTCGGTGGCTCCTAGAGTGCTTTCCTTTCAGGGGGAGCCCTCAAAAGACTGCTGAGAGAACAGCGTGATTCACTAGGGGGAGGAGTCCTTCCCCCATCTCCCTAAGACCCTAACCTGGTAGAAGAGAGGCTGGCATTGGAGTTGGGGACTAAATGAATCTTGGTCTCCTTGGCCCGCCCTCCCAAAAGCCCCCCAAAACTCCCTAGACCCCCGCTCGGAGCCCAGCTCCGCCAGCCATAGGTGGAGAGAGGGACTAGAGAACTCTTGCCCAGATGTTGAACAGCTGCAAACTTCTGGCCAGGGAGTTCTCCAGCTGGGGTTGCTGACAAACCACATCAGGGGTCTCAGAAGCGGGGATAGGCGGTCCCAAAGAAGGGTCCTGCGTGCCCACCTCGTGGTGACTCCGTGTCCCAACTCCACAGGCACCCGGCAGACACGGGCCCCGGAGAGCACACACTCACACACCCAACCCACCACCCCGGTGTCATCTGAACAACATCCCCCCTCCCTCCCCGCTTCCCAAACAGCTGCGGCTCCCCCCGCCTCCACCCTCCCGCCGCCCTCCCAGGCCCCCTTCTGCACCATTTCGGGCCAAGGAGGAGGGAACAGGCGGCGAGAGGAGGGAGAGGGAGGGAGGGCCGGCTGTTAAAATGTCAGTCGCTCCCGGCTGTCACCGGAGACCCCCTCTGAGGTTGGCGCCCCGTCCCAGACCACTCGGAGGCCGTCGTAACCCCCCTACACGGGACAAGCGGGCGCGCCCCCCAACCCGCCCGCCCCACCCCGTACTCCCAACACCCCAGGGAATTGCAGCCCACTCCACTTGTCCCCCACGGCCGACTCCCTGACACAAACAATCCCCTAGGTAATCCCCGCCAACGCCACACGAAAACACGGCCCGCTCCGCGAGTTCCTCCCGGTCCGGGGGCTGCCCCATCCCACCCCTCAGGGGACGGTCTAACCACCCTCCACCCCAACCCCTGGACCGGGTGGGGAGGGGGCCTCTTAAAGTGGCAGGCGCGTTATTTTTCTCTACTCACCAGCCCGGCTGGGGGAAAGGGGTTGTCACGGGAAAGAGCAGGCAGCCCTCGACCCTGGTCCGGGGCTCTTCAACACCGGGAAGCCGCAGCTCCGGGCGGGGGGGGGAATAATAATGAGGCCGGCGTCCGCGCGGGCCCTGGGCGGCGCCGGGGGGCCTGGGCCCCCGTCGTGGGCGCGGGGGCCAGCAGCGGGCGGCTGGCAAGAGGGGAACCGGGGCCGAGCGCCCAAGCCGCCTCGACTGTTGTTGATATTTTGCTTCCTTCCTCCTTTCGGGCTCCAAAGGTAACTCCTCCAGCCCCCGGGAGTCGAGGCCGACGTAGGCACAGCTCAGCCTAGCTTGAGGGGTGGGGGAAATGGGGTGACGGACAGGTGCGGGGGCCAATGGGAGGCACCTGTGGGGGTGGCGGGGCGGAGCCGGGGCTGGGGCGGTCCCGAGGACGCGGCCCCGCCCCTCGCTTCTCCTGCGCTGGCCGGGCCGGGCCGGGTCGGCTCCCACCCCACCGCCCTCCCAAGCTAGGCTGCGGCGCCGGGAGCCGCGGATCCCTCCGCCTGCCGGGAGGGAGGGAGGAAGGAACGGAGCGAGGCAAAGTAGGGAGGCGAGACCCAGAGGCTTTTAAAGAGATCGGTCCGCTCCCCACGGTGCCCCTCGGAGCACGCCGGCCGCCCGCCTGGCGCTGCTGCCACCGGGCGCTCCAGGAGAGCCTTTCCGGGGAGGCCGTGCGAGGTGCACGCACACTCTCAACACGCGACACCTCGGCACCTCCTCGCGGCCCCGCGCCCCAGGAGAGTTGGGAGGTGGGAGTCTAAGTAGATAAATTAGGGGGAGACTGGAAGTGGTGAAAAGCTCCCATCTCCCCCACTTGGTGTGTGACAAAGCCCCACTTAAGGGCGACGTTCTGGGGGGGGTTACCTAGGGAGCTCAGTTGCTCCCTCTACCTGTGACAGGCCCCCTCCCGTCCCAGGGCCCGGCTCGGCAGACGCCCAGCAATTTAAAGCGACAGCTCATAGTTCTTGGGTGACCTAATCTCCAGTGCTTGCGGGGCCCCACAGCACTTACTGCCGAGGGGGCAATTTAAGGGGGCGGGACCCTAATTCATCCCCCCACCTTGCACCTCACTGGAAACACCCAGAAATGTCTTATTAAAGAAGCAGTAGTAGCTTTTTAAACATTTTTATTTTTAAATTCCTGGCTGCTCCAGGGTGTGGTGAATCTTGACGTGCCCTACAACAGGAGTGTGGGTGCCATGCCTACTGGACAACAGACCCGTCAGGCTTCCCTCCCACCATCCCTGTTACTTCCAAGTCCTGCTGCTTTCTCCTAGAAGCGTAAGGAAATGATGGCACCTGGCTTAGATCTCAAAGAAACTTGCAGAACAGAAGGACACTCAGTTCTTTACACACCCTGATTTCCTTTTTTTTTTTTTTTTGGAGACGGAGTCTGACTCTGCTCACTCTGTCGCCAGGCTGGAGTGCAGTGGGGCGATCTCGGCTCACTGCAACTCCGCCTCCCGGATTCAAGCGATTCTCCTGCCTCAGCCTCCGGAGTAGCTGGGACTACAGGCGCACGCCGCCACACCCGGCTAATTTTTTTTGTATTTTAGTAGAGACGGGGTTTCACTGTGTGCCCAGGCTGAACTCGAACTCCTGAGCTCGGGCAATCTGCCCACTTCAGTCTCCCAAAGTGCTGGGATTACAGGCTTGAGCCACCGCGCCCGGACACACCCTGATTTCTGTCTGGCTGGGTCTGATTTACCGCACGAAGACCCAATTCTGAGTTTGTGTTTGAGACTCCAGTATATAGAGAAAGGCAACGTGTCGTGGTGGTTAGAAATGTCAACTTTGCAGTAGAGCTGCCGTGGTTCAGATCCTCACTCCACCATTCATTAACTGTGAACACAGGCACATTATTTAACTTTCCCCTACCTCATGGTCCTCATGGGTAGACTAGAGATGGTGATAATAGTAGCTAACTCAGAAATTTAGTGTGAAGATTAAATTAGTTCTTCTAAGCAGATTGCTTAGTACAGTATCTCATGCTGTATAAAAAAACTCAAACCAGACCGTTGGGCCAAGGGCTGGTCTGCAAATAACCCTGTAGGCCCCCATTAGTCCATGCAAGCCTCAAAGGAGGTGAGTTCAGTGGAATTGTTCTGCAAATAGGTTGCAGACTTATCTTGTGTGTCCTAAGACAGGAAGCCAGCAGTCTCCTATTTCCTTGGCCTCAGTTTCCAACCCTTCTACCTGGCCACCCCCCTTTGAGGAAACAGTGTCCCACTTTGTCCCCAAATATAGCTTCTCAGTTCCTCATTGGATCTGGGAGGCTGGGCCCCCAACACCAGAAGATGTGAATTACCCCCGCCAAGTAGGGCTAGCTTGCCCAAAAGACTTCAGGGTAGGCAGGGGAGCCCATCTGCCTCTTCTCCCAAGGACGGAGAAGAACAGAGCCTTGTGCCAGGCCTGAGGCTGTGGCAGTAGCAGGATGGGAAAGTGCCAACCCCCCCTCAAGTGGGGAACCTCCCCTCACTTGTGGCCTCTATTTTTAGTGCTTCCCTAGGCTCTAGCTGGAGAAACCGTTTAGTCATCAGGGTGTTTATTTTCCGGCTGTTTCCGACGTGGGGAAAGCAGAATGTTGAGACTGAAGAGCTCCAAGGCTGCTGGAAGGCTTCTTAGGATCAGGCCTGGGAACTCAGCCTTTAGACCCACTGGGTCCCAGATCATAGAAAAAAAAAAACAAAAACAAAAAAGAAAGTGGGCAGGGGTGAGCCAAGCCCCTAGGAGACCAAGAGAGCTGGGTTCTCGGCCACCTCCAGTTTCGAGGCTCTCCAAGCCGAAGAACACTCTGGCTCCAGCTCTACTTGAAGGAGTCTCTCCAAAAACTAACCAAACCCAGAACAATTCTTACCCCAGGGCTGATTCCCAGAAACCCCCTCCCCCAACATCCTTTATATCAGCCTGGTGAGCCTCCCCGCCAACCACAGCCGCAGCCAATCTCACGCCTGAGGCAGGTTTCCAGGGCTATGATTGGCTGATTGATCCTCCAGTCTTGGAATGTTGGGTCCTTAACAAAGGAATGAGGAAAGAAGGTGAGTCACCTGGGGAGAGTTTTAAAGGGCTAGGAGCAGGAGGGAAAGGGAAGGGAGGGAAGAGCTCAGTGCAATGTGCTGGACCCCCCAAGACGCTGACATAATTCCCTGAAGAACAGAGTAGGAAAGGCAGACACTGCAAGTGGGATAGAATTTATAATATAGAGAAAACTAAATGAGAGAGCAAAAGTAACAAACATGGGGCCTTAATTCCGATGGAGGAGTAAGAAAGGGAGTAATGTCGCTGGAAGTTAGATCAAAATAAGGACTTCCTGAACGTGACTCACTAAATCTTTTTCTTCTGGCCCCTGGATTTCCCATTCCAGAATCTTCTGGGTGGAAAATACCTGAGCCAACCTGAGATCTCATTTTTCCTCCTCCCACTCTGGCTACCCATCCATCTTTCCTAGAGAAAAGTTACCTAACAGCCCAAAGCTGCTATAAAATCCTCTAGGAATCCAACACTTACATGCTCATTGAAGTCTTTTAAAAGTGTGTGTAAACTCCTCTCCACCATATCATCTTCATAAGCTTATATGGCAAAGGGGCATCGCCACCTCCTTTTGTTGGCCCCTTCCCTAGCACCCCTAATCCAACTTAATTTGTAAAAGTCTTCCTCATCCTCATGCCCCGAGGGCCATTTCTCTGCCTGCCTGTCCATAGCGCTGGGAAGCCATTACTGCTGGTCTAACCTCTAATCTCTCTGGTAGCTTGGTTGGCCCCCTCTCACCTTCCCCACAGCCATCTGGACAATCTCCAGCCCCCTAGTCCATCCACCTCATCCCTTTCATTGAGCTGATCATTTCCCCTGCAGTTTTCAAGTGATCCCAGGAGTCTCTCCCCACATCTGCCACCGTGTCTTGTGAGAGGAAAGGCCATCAGCAGGTGTACAGCAGTTCTGTGTATACATGCTCAGTGTGGACCAGTGTATTACCCTGCACCTGCTTGTATAGTGCACTCTACTCTGTCTGTCTGCCTCCTCTGTACACACTCCTCACCAGATCCTGGGCCTCTTGAGGGCAGCAGTCTAACTCCACTTTGGGTGAAGGCCTTGCAGGACCTGGCATAGAATGCGCTCAGCAAATGTGTTAACATGAATCTGTATTTGTGTGTGCATGTGTGTGTGCAGCTATGTTTCTGAGTTCAGATTATAAAAACTTTTATTGAACATCTCATTTGTCCATTGATAACTGTGCTAGCCCGAGGATGGGGCTGTGGCCTGGCCTGCCCCCACCACCCCGCACAAGTCACACTTTAGGTTAGGCCAGAGTTGCGGGGGAAAGGCAGAGTCAGGCAGAAAGGTGTCAGGCTGTACAGGCAGAGTTGTGCCCCAAGCTCAGGGCTAGGGTGCCTGGGGCAAAGGGCAGACGGTCCACCTTGGAGCTGAAGGGGGCACGGAGGGGGTGCCAAAGCCGGGTCCTCGGTCAATGCATCACCCCCACAGAAGCTCCCTGCCCCCGGCTGGGCAGGATGTGGTGGCAGCTGCAGGAGGGTGGGCAGGATGTGGGGGTGGGGCAGCTGAAACACAGCCTGACAGTCGTCTCCCCAGCCCCTCCCTTCTTCTCTCTTGCCCCCCCCCACATCCGCCCCCTCCCGGTCACGTGCTCCCAGCCGGGGCACCGACGGACTATTTCCCCCTTTCCCGCGGAAGGACATAATTGTCATAGCAAACTAGAGTCGCCGCTGACTTCGGCTATACCACGCCTTTTTCTTGCCCCATAACCCAGGACAGAAAGTTTGCGGAATACACATTTCTTTAAGGCCCTGATTGCTAACCAGGGAGTGGCCCCTTTAAATGCAAATTAACCGCCTTCTCTCTCGCCTCCCCCCCCACCCCCAGCCCAACTTCGCTCCTCGTGCCCAGACTCCACCAGCTGCCATTGACGTCACGCGTGCGTCAGCGTCGCCAGCCCAACCAGACGGCACGTGGGGGGGAAGAAGGTAGACTTAAAGGGACAGACGCTCTCAGCCTGCCAGATTTTGGCTGTGAGACTTGGCCTGGGGGGAATGAAATGGGATGTGGGGAAATGTCTTAGAGCATAAAGAAATGTAGGGTAGGCCGGGCGCGGTGGCTCACGCCTGTAATCCAAGCACTTTGGAGGCCAAGGCGGGCGGATCACCTGAGGTCGGGAGTTCAAGACCAGCCTGACCAACATGGTGAAACCCCGTCTTTAAAAAAAAAAAAAAAAAAAAAAAAGAAATGTAGGGTAGAGCCGGGCGCAGTGGCTCACGCCTGTAATCCCAGCACTTTGGGAGGCCGAGGTGGGAGGATCACCAGGTCAGGAGTTCGAGACCAGCCTGGCCAATATGGTGACACCCCATCTCTACTAAAAATACGAAAATTAGCTGGGTGTGGTGGCGCGCGCGGTAGTCCTAGCTACTCGGGAGGCTGAAGCAAAAGAATCGCTTGAAGTCGAGAGGCGGAGGTTGCAGTGAGCAGGGATCGCGCCACTGCACTCCAGCCTGGGCGACAAAGCAAGACTCCGTCTCAAAAAAAAGAAAGAAATGAAAGGTAGATCTTAAGAAGGACTTCCCAGAGTAGGAGGATGTATTTGCTCGTGGGAGAGAAACCCAGGAGCAGGAGGAGCAGAACGACTGTGAAGGTGGAGGCTTGGCATTTAAAAGTTCGCCAGTTATAATTTCAGACTTTCCCTTATCCCTGCCCAGCATGTCCATAAGCACAAGGACTTTGCTCACTTCTGTGTCGCTATGCAGTACCACATAGTACCACGTGCTGTGAATGTAGCACGTAGTAGGGACTCAATTTAAGTCCAGTCCTCTCTCCTTACCTGGCGGGAACTGGTTCCAGGACATCTCCCATAGCAAAATCTGCTGAATCTGTGATACAATGTAGCATTTGCATGTGACCTCTGCACCACCTCTGATATACTTTAAATCATCTCTAGGTAACTTATAATATCTAATACAATGTAAATGCTACGAAAATAGTTGTTATACTGTATTGTTTAAGGAACAATGACAAGAAAAAAAAGTCTGTCCATGTTCAGTAGCACAGATGCAATTTTTTCCTGAATATTCACCATCCAAGGTTGGTCGAATCCACGGATGCACAGTATTTGTAGAATGAATGAACGGATCCATTGAGTCCAGTGCAAAGCCACCTCCTTTAGATTCTCCTTGATTGTTCCATCCAGCATGCATAGCACAGACAAGCTCAGCTAAAGACAATCGCTCTTTTGTACACTCACAGCAAGTAAGAAACCTGTCGCTTCCTTCCATGCATGAGAGACCATGAAAGCAGTGGTTAGGAGCACAGAACTGGGAATAATATCAACTTGGGTTCCAATCCGTTAATACTGTTTACTAGTTGCGCGACCTTAGACAAGTCTCTTCATCTTAGTTGTAATAACTGTCCTATGGGGTCAATGCTACTTAGACCTAGACTTGCTGTTTGAATTAAATGCAGCCATTTCTGTGAAGTTCTAGTATGGTACCTGTTGCAAAGTAAGCGTTCAATAATTGTGGGGAGTAGGTTTACCATGGCCCTCTCCCCACTGAATTGTGAGCTTCTTGAAAACAAGGACCTTGCCATCTTGACTTATTCCGAAGCATCAAGCTGGGGGATAAAGGCTTATAATTGATGCTTTAAAAATGTTTTGGGGGGCTGGGTTCAGTGGCTCACAGCTGTAATGCCAGCACTTTGGGAGGCTGAGGTGGGTAGATCACGAGGTCAGGAGTTCAAGACCAGCCTGGCCAAGATAGTGAAACCCTGTCATTACTAAAAACACAAAAATTAGCCAGGCGTGGTGGCGGGCACCTGTAATTCCAGCTACTTGGGAGGCTGAGGCAGAGAACTGCTTGAACCTGGGAGGTGGAGGTTTCAGTAAGCCGAGATCGCACCACTGCACTCCAGCCTGAGTGACAGAGCAAAAAAAAAAAAAGTTTTTGGGCCAGGCACAGTTTGACCTGCAAACTCAGCTCTGAAGTTGTTATCCAAAGGAAGAAAACATTACAAATATCCCTTTACCACCTCTTGTGCCCCTCTGTGTCCCAGGTTTTAGGGCTCTGTGGTAGAACCTCAAGGTAGAGTTGAGATTAATCTCTGCATTTGAACCAAAAGTACTGTATTATGCAAACAAGCCACAAAGAATTGGTCTGTGATGAAGACCTGTGGGGGTTGGGGGTCCTGACCTCTCCTCATGCCCAGCTTAGCTACTGAAACCCTGTCCCAAGAAAGCCAGGCTAGGCTTCTGCCAAAGACAGAGGACACTAAAAGAGAGCTGAAAGAGGGGAACTTTTCATCCAGACACTAACCCACCTTCGAGCTTTTCTTCTCTGGAGCCTCATCTTACCCCGGCCCCCAGCCCATTGCTCCCCTGTCCCTGGCTCTGGCTCCCACTCTCCACCCCTACCTGCATTCCCTCCACAGCTCCCCAGTGGTTACAGTGGAGGGCGACAAGACCTCCTGTCACCTGATTCCAGCTCCTTGGCCAGAGGAGCAGTGCCACCTTGTCCTTGTTCAGCCTGTGTTGCAGCTGCCTATCGATCTGATTTGCAATATCTGTCGCCATCTCTGAAGTAGAAAGCCTGACAGACAACAGGAGGGACTTCCTGCCAGGGGGATAGCTATGATCAGAAGGCAGTGAGAGCCCTCTCTTTCCTTGAGGAGGAGGAAGAAGTGGTGAGACCCTCCTCTGGCTGAGAGCAACCTCCTCAACCCAAGGAACCCTGGGGGTGTGGGTGGGTTCCCCCACAGGAATCTCCCATCAGCCTTGATGCTAGCCCCGCCCCCCTGCAGTGGAGGGGTGACACCCAGTAGCACTGTGTTCCAGAAAGTCCCAAAATAACCTGCCTTCACTGTCCGGCTGCTATTTCTGTCCATCTTGTTTAATTATTCAAACCTAAGTTAGGGAGTGAACTATAAAAAGCTCTCCTACTTGGGGGACCCAGGAGAGCTGGGAGACTCGCCAGGTTGCAATAGCAGCAGACCACAGCGTTTGGGTGAGGTCGCTTGGTCCGGCCTCCTGCCTGAAAGTTCCAGCTGTGTGGCTGCTTCCTCTGCTGGAAGGCAGAACCCAGGCCTCTCTCCCAAAGCTCCCTCGCGCCTCACTTCAGCATCCCTCCAGCTCCTATCCTGCATGGGAGCTGTCCTCTTCACGCTTGACTCTGGCCATACTAACTCTCAGCTGTTCCTTTGCTGACCTGCTACCTAGTTCAGGCTTCTTAACCCACAGATAATATTGTTAGACTCAAGCATCAGCAGTGGAAGGAGGTGGGATGGCAGAGGACTAGTTCGGTGGACATAGAGACAGGGAGATGGCAGCAGGCCCTTGGGTGGCATCACCATCAGCTGGGGGTGGAGAACACTGTTCTGGGTGGAGCAGTTCTCAGCTGTCACCGGTGCTGAGCCTCTTCAGGAGCTTTTCTTGGGAACTCTGACATGGTAGCTGAAGGGATGGAGGTAAGGCAGCAGGAAGGACCTAGTCCTTCTTTTCTTTTATGGGCCTGGTCCTCTTCTAATTGAACTAGGCTGAAGTCCAATGTCAGTTTCCATTGAAACGGAAGCATAGGGCAGGCTAAGTGAGAAAGGCTCGTCTCCCTGAGGGCCACTTCTGTGACCCTTCCTACCGCAGGCCTTTCCTAAAAAGGTAGTAACGGAGGGTTATAGTCATGGTGGCTCTGGCAATGTGGGATGGTCACAGTGACTGGTCTTTGGGGGTGGGGAATGAGAGGATTCTTGCTAGTGAGAGAGAGACTGGCAGTTACACAGCTTGAGCAGGAAGAAGGGCAAGGGGAGGCTGTGGCAGCCACAGAGACCCACACATGGGCAGGAGTTATAGGATGGACAGAAGGACAAGGGGCAGCAAAAGTGACACTTGAGCCCCAAGGAGGGAGAGACCCCAGGAGCAGACCCAAAGACCCAGGGCAGACAGAGGGGCTGACAGCTGAGAGCATGGAAGTGCAGTAAGAGGCCCAGTGTGGGAGGGGGGAGCAGCAGCCTGGCAGAGCGCGGGACAGGGGAGCATGGCAGGGCTTTCCAAAAGTCAGTGTGGGACCCGGTGTTTAAAAAGAGCCTTGGGTTTCACACTCAGGCCTATTTTGGGGTTTGTTCCCACACATCTCCGTCAGCAGCAGTGGCAGCTCCTGCGAGGTCCAGCCCAGCTCTCCCTTTCACGGCTGCTCCTTGGCTGCTGGGGGGAGGTTGCTGAGGTATGGGGAAGAGGTGCGCCGTCGCTAAGCAACAAGAGGCTGTGCACCTGGAGGGCCTAGGAGGGGACCCTGGCGCCTAGCCATGGGGGAGGCAGGGGAGACAGTAAAGGGTGGTCCAAGCTCAAGGCTCCCTCTCCCATCCTCCCCAAGACAGTTGCAGAGGAGGGATGGACCCGTCACTTAGGAAGCATGTTGAGTTAGCTCTCAATCCTCCGGGAGGCTGCGATTGTGCGTGCAACCCATGCGACGCTCTGTGGACTGAGAGTTTTGGAGGGGGGTGGGGCTAGGGCATGAAAGACAAGGGTGAGCATCTTTCACACCAGTATGGGAGGGAGGTCGAGGACTTACTGTCTGCTAAATGGTAGGAACTTCTGTGGAAATCCAAAGGCCTGAGAGTGGAAACTTAGGGAGGTGACGGAATGGGAAGAGAAGCCTGTTGGAGACCTGGGCCAGCCTCCCAGTCGCAGAGGCTACCGAGGAGCCTGCACAGAAGGGAGGCGGCAGGACAGCAGGGGCCCCGCACCCAACAGCCATCTGCTGGAAGTCTCAGTGTCCTCAAAGCTGAAGGGCTGCACTGTATGCCATTATGTTTCTTCCCGTTTATTATTATTTTTCCCAGTGGACAGGAGTTTGAGTGAGGTAACGATCGAGAGGGGAAAGACCCCTCCACTGACCCTGTCACCCGCCTCACTGCATCTCTAACAGGGCTGTGGGTCTGTAAATGTGAGGAGCAGCTCAGGGTGACACAGGGCCATCGCCTCCCTTTTTCTGTCACTTCCTCCATTGCCTCAACCCCTATCCAGAAAAGTGCAGCTTCATTCAAGAAGCAAGGATTGAACACTCGTGACGTGCCAGCCAGGGTGCCGGGGAAGTGCTGAGGGGTGGGTGCCATGGTGGCCGACACCCAGCCCCTCCTCCACAGTGCCCGTCTCCTTGCTGGTATCTTGGCAGGCTCCCGTTCTCCCATCAGACGCTACACTTGCACATGTTGCACATACTGGTTAATAGCTTCTTGCTGTCCATCCTGGCATGGTCCCCAAATTCTGCAGGGAACAGGGTGTGCTTCAGCCCCCTCCTTCTCTCACTGCGGGCTAGGAAGTTTTGAGTCTTCCATCTGGAACACCCCAGAGGCTGCATTTGCCGAGTAGACACAGGGGGCAACGTGAGGCCTTCTTATTCCTGACCCAGGAGAAAGATGTCAAGTTGGGGACAGGAAGGCTACAGGCTTGTTTTGCTTTCATTCCTGCTGTATGCCAGGCACTCTGGAAGGCATTATGTGCACTATTTTCATCATCACACAATAGCCCATAATTCTTTGTCTGACATCTGACAAAGAACGATCAGCTTCATTTTGCAGACGATGAAACTGACGCTCAGAGGGTTTAAGGAGCATGTTCATGTTCATACAGCACAAAGTGGCTCTGGGATTTCAACCCGTAGAGTACAGCTCCTGAATTCAATGTTGAAAGTGCTAATGAGACAGAAGAGGGCACTGAAAGATCCAGTCACCCATCGACCTCTCAATTGCTGAGATTTGGAGAAGGTTGGGAGAGAAGATTGGGTCAAACAGACCTGAGATCCAGTCCTGGCTCAGTCATTTACAGCTGTGTGACCTTGGGCGAGTCACTCACCCTTTCTGAGTCTCAGTTTTCTCAGTGATGGTGTGGCAGCAATGTTTGCAAAGTGCTGCCAACATTACCGTAGATCATGTAAACTATGTGCAATGTACTTTGTTACCTTGCAGCAATGGATGGCGCCTCTCCTTCCATCCTCTACAGAAAGAGGAAGAGGTAACCAAGAGCAAATTCAAGAGGGTGCAATCTGTTGGTATTCTATCAGGAAGCCCAAAGCCTGGCAGAGGCTTGTGGAATAGGCAAAGGATAGCAAAAGGCCCTTTCTCTCTCTCTGTCTCTCAAGGTGGGAGGTGGGAGGAGAGCACTGGGGGAGGGGAGTCATTTTTGGAGCAAGAGTATCAAGAAAAAACAAAGGGGTCTCTGCTGGAGCAGGTGATGGTGACAGATGACAGAGTGAATTGAACTCCCAACTCCTATTTCCTTCCCATTTCTCTCCTAAGACAGATGTTTAAAGTGGAAATAGGACAACTGGAGTTCTGAAAATGTGAGAATCAAAACTACAGCCGCACTTGTTCAGTGACTTCCTGTCTCCACCCTATGAGGTTCACCGAGGGAGCTTGCCCAGATGGTTTGGTGGCATTGTCCCTGGTGTGTGAGGAATTCTGGAGAACAGAAGAGGTGTCAAATGACTATAGACGGAAATAGGAGGTTCTAATCTTTAGGAGGGGAAAAGATATTTTCAAAACTCTGGGATTTCATCCCCACGACTGTTATGGAAGGTTAGAGAAAAAAGAGGGGCCATCAGGAGCAAGTTGGGGTGCGCTAATTAACCCCTAACTACCCCAGTGAGAATGGTCATCACCGGGGAGGTTGTCAGAATGGCAAAGGATCCCACTCCACTCCGGACCTGCGAATCACAGTTTGTACTTTAACAAGAGGCATAGGTGATTCAAGTGTACATTCAAGACTGAGATGCACTGCCTAACCTGTTCTTTTTTTTTTGGAGACAGAGTCATTCTCTGTCACTCAGGCTGGAGTGCAGTGGCATGATCTCAGCTCACTGAAACCTCTGCCTTGGTTTAAGCAATTCTCCTGCCTCAGCCTCCCAAGTAGCTGGAATTAACAGGCGTGCACCACCCCGTCCAGCTAATTTTTGTATTTTTAGTAGAAATGGGGTTTCACCATGTTGACCAGGCTAGTCTGAAACTCCTGACCTCGTGATTCACCCACCTCAGCCTCCCAAAGTGCTGAGATTACAGGAGTGAGCCTCTGTGCTCAGCCCATAACCACTGTGCCCAGCCCATATTCTTGAACCCTGTAAATAGGTGAGCAATGTTAAAGGTGTCAATGGAAAGCTAAGAGTTCCTTCAGGAACCTCTTTCTCCAGGAGAGGAGTGGAGAGGTGCTGTGCGGGGCAGGGTTCTGCCTCCTTTGCTCCATGGTTTCCTTCACTTGTTTTACACAGTGGGCTTCCAACTAAGCTTTCCTTTGAAGAGCGGGGCCACAGCCAAAGATGTTTGAAAATCATCTGTACTATGTTATGGAACATCTGTGCTACGGAATGCTGCTCAGCCTTATGAGGCAGGAACTGGATCTAGGCCCACTGATAGAATGGTCCCAGAGACAAATAGTTTAGTGAAACCAGTTCAAGCAACATGGCGAATACCCGGTCTTTACAAAAAATAAAACATTAGCTGGGCATAGTGGTAAATACCTGTAGTCCCAGCTACTCAGGAGGCTGAGGTGAGAGGATCCCTTGACCCCAGGAGTTGGAGGTGGCAGTGAGCCGTGATCACGTCACTCCCTCCAGGCTGGGCAACAGAGTGAGACCCTGTCTAAAAAAAAAAGAAAGAAAGAAATGTAACAAAGATTCTATCTACAAAGATATCCATTACATAACTACTTACGCTAGTGAAAATGGAAAACAATTCAATCTTGTAGAAATGTTAAATACATATGGGCTATATTATAGGCATTAATATTTTTGAAGAAATTTTAAAGACAAAGGAAAATATTTTTCATGGCTGAGTGAATAAAGCAGAATCTAAAATTGCATATACAATATGCCCTCAGCTACTCTCGTCCCTTTATTTTTTATTGTAAATTGACAAATTATAGTGCTATATAAGTCTCTTTAGTCTGACTCAACAGAGCTAATGCATTCTTATATCATGTTATTAAAGTATGCCTCTAGAACAGTTCTCAAACTGTCTGTAGTGAAGAATGCATTTTTTAAAAATTTCCAATCTTTTATGGAATAATATTTTTGTGAAATACAGGACAATTAGTTACTAGAAAACTGAAATTAAAAAGACCTATAAAATACAGGTCTCAATTTTTAAAATTATTACATTCAGATGGAAAATTACTGGCAGTTCCTATAAACTTCTAAATGCTTGCTCTCAGCTATTGCATGTATCTAGCTGTGGGCCAGGACAGCTTGTGGAGCCCGCTTTTAGAAGCACTGCTCTAGAGCAAGTGGTATGCCACTCTGCCATGTTGCTCACATCTGGGCAACAGAGGGGAGATCCCTTCTCTTTTGTTTTAAAGAGCAGTATAAGCGTATTGTATTAATAGTACAAGAAGAGACTTCGCCTCATCTCTACTGTCCAAAAGTGACCACTGCCAAGTTTCTTGTGTATCAGTCCAAAATGATAGCTTTCCACATTGGCACACACAGATCCACATCTTTTTTTCTTTTTTTTTTTTTTTGAGATGGAGTCTCACTCTGTTGTCCAGGCTGGAGTGCAATGTTGCGATCTCAGCTCACCGCAACCCCCGCCTTCTAGGTTGAAGCAATTCTCCTGCCTCAGCCTCCCGAGTAGCTGGGATTATAGGCACCTGCCATCACGATCTCTTAACCTCGTGATCCACACGCCTCGGCCTCCCAAAGTGCTTGGATTATAGGCGTGAGCCACTGCGCCCGTCCAAAAGGGGCCCTCTTATGCTACACTAGTGGATAGGCAATTGAGAGGTTTCATAAGCCCTGGCAGACACAGATTTGTGTAGATTTGCAGCAAAGTCAGTCTGGGCTTCTTTCTTGATTCTGGAGTACTGGCCCCAGTAGTGTGAACCATTTTCTCTCACTTTCTGTCCCTTCTTTCTGTTTGTTTTTTTTTTTATTTTTTTTTTAATTAATTTTTTTTAAGACGGGGTTTCACCATGTTGTTTAGGCTGGTCTTGAACTCCCAACCTCAGGTGATCCACCCACCTCGGCCTCCAAAGTGCTTGGATTACAGGCGTGAGCCACCACACCCGGCCCTTTCTTTCTGTTAATTGGCATAGATTTTCTTTAGGACGTTAGGCTACATGTAAAAAGATCTTTTATAAAATCCGTACACTCTGACTGAGCCACTTCTCATCTACACGTCTAGTCCAATACAGTATTATTTTATTTATTTTATTTTTTTGAGGCGGAGTCTCACTCGGTCCCCAGGCTGGAGTGCAGTGGTGCGATCTTGGCTCACTGCAACCTCCATCTCCCAGGTTCAAGCAATTCTCCTGCCTCAGCCTCCCTAGTAGCTGGGACTATAGATGCATGTCACTGGGCACAGCTAATTTTTGTATTTTTAGTAGAGGCGGGGTTTCAAGCTGGTCTCAAACTCCTGGTCTCAAGTGATCCACCCGCCTCGGCCTCCCAAAGTGTTGGGATGACAGGCATGAGTCACCGTGCCCGGCAATACAGCATTATTATACTAAAACTTAAACAATCTAGTTATTTTATAGTGGATGCATTAAGTAGATTATGTTGTATCCCATTTAATATGGGAAAAAGTTTATAATGATAAATGGAAAAAGCAGGTTACAAAAGAAGATGCGTAGTGTTGTTCTCATTACAAATATAATTGGAAGAAAATGTTACAAGTGGTCACCACTTGTTATGGCATCATGAATTATTTTTACCCTTTAAAAATATATATATTTTCTAAATGTCCCACAATAAATATGTATTATAATTAGGAAAAAAACCTATAATTTTTTTTTTTGAGATGGAGTCTTGCTGTGTTGCCCAGGCTGGAGTGCAATGGCACAATCTCAGCTCACTGCAAACTCTGCCTCCCGGGTTCAAGTGATTCTCCTCCCTCAGCCTCCCAAGTAGCTGGGATTACAGGTGTGCACCACCATCCCAGCTAATTTTTGTATTTTTAGTAGAGACAGGGTTTCACCATATTGGCTAGGCTGGTCTCAAATTCCTGACCTCGTGATCCACCCACCGCGGCCTCCCAAAGTGCTGGGATTACAGGCATGAGCCACTGCACCCAGCCAAAAACCTACAATTTTTTAAAGAAGTGTATATACTCTTTGAACTACCTTCTGTTCTAGTGTTCTATTCTAAGGAGTTAATTAGAAATGTAATAGAGAGCCGGGTGCAGTGGCTCATCCTTGTAATCCCAGCACTTTGGGAGGCTGAGGCAGGAGGATCACTTGAGCCCAGTGGATGGGTTGTCTTTTTGTTGTTATGAGTTCTTTATATAGTCTGGATATAAATCCCTTATCACATATATGATTAGCAACTATTTTCTCCCACTTGGTGGGTTTTTAAATTTTTTTATTTTTTGAGATGGAATCTTGCTCTGTCGCCCAGGCTGGAGTGCAGTGGCACAATCTCAGCTCACTGCAACCTCCACCTCCTGGGTTCAAGCAGTTCTCCTGCCTTGGCCTCCTGAGTAGCTGGGATTACAGGTGCCCACTACCACGCCTGGCTAATTTTTGTATTTTTAGTAGAGACGGGGTTTTGTCATGTTGGTCAGGCTGATCTCCAACTCCTGACCTCAAGTGATCCGCCTGCTTTGGCTTCCCAAATTGCTGGGATAACAGGTGTGAGCCACCGTGCCTGGCTTATTTAAATTTTAAATATATAATTATGTATATATATATATATATATAATTATGTGTATATATATATAATTATGTATATATGTGTGTGTGTGTGTATATATATATATATATATATAAATAAAATTTATTTATTGATTTGAGACGGAGTTTCGTCCTTGTTGCCTAGGCTGGACTGCAGTGGTGCAATCTTGGTTCATGCAACCTCTGCCTTCCAGGTTCAAGCAATTCTCCTGCCTCAGCCTCCTGATTAGCTGGGATTACAGGCATGTGTTACCATGCCCAGCTAATTTTATATTTTTAGTAGAGATGAGGTTCTCCATGTTGGTCAGGCTGGTCTCAAACTCCTGACCTCAGGTGATCCGTCCATCTTGGCCTCCCAAAGTGCTGGGATCACAGGCATGAACGACCATGCCCGGCCTAAAATTCATATATTTTTGAGAGATTAGAGTCTCACTATGTTGCCCAGGCTGGTCTTGAACTCCCTGGGCTCAAGCAATCTCCCACTTTGGTCTCCCAAAGTGCTGGGATTACAGGCGTGAGCCACCATGCCTGGCCTTTTAAAAAAGAGTTTTATAGTTTTATCTCTTACAGTTAGGTCTGTGGTCCATTTTGAGTTTATTTTTGTATATGGTGTGGGGTAGGGGTCCAAGTTCCTCCTTTTGCATGTGGATTTCCAGTTGTCCTGACACCATTTGTTGAAAAGACTTTCTCTGTTGAATTCTCCTGGTACCCTGCACTTAATTTTTTTTTTGTCACTTTGTCTAAGAAGCACTTACATTTTTGATGTTCCCAAATTGTCCTCCAAAGAGGTTACACTGACATATAGTTGCATCCATAGGAGCTAAGAGACTGTATTTCAGATTGGGCCCCTAAGGTTAGCAAGGACACTGATGAGCTCAAGCTAATCAGGGACACACAGCAGAGTGGAGTGTGGGAGGAGCTTGAGAGTGTCATGAAAGGGGAGATTAAGGAAGCAAAAATGTTTCTCTCAGAGAAGAGAAAAATGCAAGGGAATGTATATTTCTTCTGTGAGTAGATGAGCCTTCGTTTGAACTCCTGTTCTGCCCCTTTCCAGCTGAGTAGCCTTGGTGAGTTATCAGATCCAACTCTCCGAGTCTCAGTTTCATCCTGTTAAACCAAGATGGTGACCACAACCACCTTTGTAAGGTTGTTGTGAGGAGCAAATGTATGTAAATATCGCAGCCCACAATAGGCTCTCAATAACCGTAGCTATTGTGACATTTCTATATGTGGTATATGTGGCTGAGATCATGTGATTGTGGGGGAGAGTGGCAGCCATTTGGTGAGTGTGAGATTTTCAATCGTGACTGATCACATGTAGAAACTTGGATCTACTGGCAAATGTCACTGTCACCCAGAGCAAGGCAGTACTTGAAGTCTTTGCTGTGACATGTTAAGGGGGGAGAGGCTGTGACTGAGATTGGATGTGACAGCAAGACAGATCCTGAGTGACAGAATGGAATGGAGTGGAGGGAGGCATGCTGCACCAGGCAAAGGTGTGTCCCCAACAGGGGCTGCCTGGGAGTTCAGATGTCAGGGCAGGTGTCTGTACTGTCTCCTCCCCAATAGACTTCCCTCCCTACTTTCTGAAAGTAAGGAGGAGAGGAGGGGGCTTTCCTCTTGGAAAGGAGATTTTGATCAGAGTGTAGAATCTACAATACCTAAGAAGTTAAGGCTTAAGAGTCTTGGTGGGTATCAACAAGACTGGTACTGCTGGCACTGTGTGTGAAACGGGTGGGGTAGAAGTTAGACTGGCTTCTCCTCTCAGCTTTAGTCTTCAGAGTGGCCGATAAAAACAGAATTGAAACCTAAGCATTCCTTCCTCCTCTCTGTCCCCTGGGGGAGGGAAGAGAGAATAAATGCCACATCTCATTAAGCTTTTACGAGCTCAGGCAGGCAGAGTGGGCCCACATCGGAGGCAGGCAGAGGGCTGGGGGGAGGCTGCAGGAAGGATTCCCCCAGCTCTCTCAGGGAAGATGTGTTCCAGAACTTGGAGGCCGGCTCCACAGAAAATAAATAAGGGTTAACAGATGTGGGAGTAACAGCTGCTTTTATTAACATCAGAAGGGCAACAGTACAGGAAGTTGGGTAGATGTGGGGACAACGGGAGACTGTGACAGAGGCAGGACTGCAGATCTACGGAAATTGCCTGGAAGAGTCAGCCGCAAGGCATGAGAATCCTGAAGGTAAAAGAGAGAAGGGAAAGACTTCTCTTTGATCTTATGAAGCTGAAATAAGGAGATCTTAAACATGAGTGAGAACTCTGTTGCCCCAACCTAAACTGACTTTAAATCCAAGGTATAAAACACTGGCATGCGCCGGGCACAGTGGCTCATGCCTGTAATTCCAGCACTTTGGGAGGACAAGGCGAGCGGATCACTTGAGGTCAGGAGTTTGAGACCAGCCTGACCAACATGGAGAACCTCATCTCTACTAAAAATACAAAATTAGCTAGGCGTGGTGGCGCATGCCTGTAATCCCAGCTACTCGCGAGGCGGAGGCAGGAGAATCGCTTGAACCCGGGAGGCGGAGGTTGTGGTGAGCTGAGATTGCGCCACTGCACTCCAGCCTGTGCAACGAGAGTGAAACTCGGTCTCCAACAACAACAACAAACCACTGGTATGGACATTAGTTTGAATAGGAAAAATGAGAACTCTCTTTGAGCTCAAAAAAATCAAAGAATTAAAACCCTGATTAAGGCTGCACAATGATCCAGAGTGTAGGGACGGGAGAGAGAATAAATACCCTAGTGACCCACATATAAAACACTACAAATGAGAACGAGGCTTGAGGTTAATGGAAGGTCATCTTGCCCATGCTGCCAGGGGGGCAACAGTGCCACAATGCCACGCGGGCATTAACACACACTGCATACCCCCAGTCCCTGCCTGGGTTGGAGGGTACGCAGATCACAGCGGCAGAGCTGCCCAGACTCAGGCAGGCAGGGAACACCCGCTGCTGATACAGTGGGAGGTAGGGATGAGGAGCCTGGCCCTGGCTTTGTGGGAGTGGAGAGAGAAGGAAGGCAGAGGGAGAAATCAAGCCGCTGGAGCAGTGCCTGTAAGATTGGGGTGACCATGGGAGGGCAGTAGCAGATACAAGAGTAATGGCCTTCCCAGGCCAAGGCCCATGCTCTACCATCTGGCAGGAAAGCCAGGGGTTTATCATGCATGATAAAAGCCACACAGTTGGACTCTGGGCAAGGCCCACTTTGGCCAATTAGAAGATACACTGTGGCCAGGCAGGCAAGCTCCTCCCAGCTGGGGAAGGGGTGAGAATCCCTGGGCCTTGCCCAGTCCTGAGCTCTAGGTGTCTGCAGAGAAGCGCAGTGGTGAGTTAGTGTTAAAGAAAGCATCCAGTGAGGCAAGAGGGGCTTGGGTAGCACCCTTTACCTCTGTCACTTCCGCAAAAACTTCTTGTTGAGGAGGAAGATGAGAAGGTTGACATTGACTTTGGCCTTGTTGAAAAGTTTCATGACAGCCACACCCTCATACTGGAGCTGCAGGAGGTCCTAGGAGGGGAAGAGGCAGGGAGGGGGAGTTTAAGGGGTTCTGAATATGGTCTAGCCAGACAGTGTACAAAACACTCACATCATGGGGCCTTCTGCAGTCACCAGTGGCACTGGCCACTGAAGCAGGGCACTGAAACCCCACCTCACAAATGAGGAAACTGAGGCAAGAGAGGTACAGTGACTTGATCAAATGCCAATTCAAGCAGAACCACGGCTTGAAATCATTTTTCTTTTTTTTTTTTTTTTGAGACGGAGTCTTGCTCTGTTGCCCAGGCTGGAGTGCAGTGGCGTGATCTCAGCTCACTGCAACCTCCACCTCCTGGGTTCAAATGATTCTCTCGCCTCAGCCTCCCAAGTAGCTGGGATTACAGGCACCCGCCACCATGCCTGGCTAATTTTTGTATTTTTAGTAGAGACAGATCTCACCATATTGGCCAGGCTGGTCTTGAACTCCTGACCTCAGGTGATCTGCCCGCCTTGGCCTCCCCAAGTGCTGGGATTATAGGCGTGAGTCACCGCGCCTGGCTGAAATCATTTTTCTTATTCAAAAGACAAAACACCAGAGCAAAAAGATTTGGGTTTAAAACCACTGCTCGGCTGGGTGTGGTGGCTCACACCTGTAATTCCAGCACTTTGGGAGGCCGAGGTGGGCAGATCACAAGGTCAGGGGTTCGAGACCAGCCTGACCAACATGGTAAAACCTCGTCTCTACTAAAAATAATTTAAAAAAATTAACTGGGCATGGTGGTGCATGCCTGTAATCACACACACACACACACACAGTTTTCCTGAACACTGGCCTATGACTTAGGCCAGCTTCTTAACCTTTTCGCCTCAGAGCCTGTAAAATAGGGATAATACTTCAGAGCTGTGGAGAGGATTAAAGGAGGTAACATGTAAAGCCCCTGACATGGGATAGGGTTTCAAATATTAATCCTGCTTCTGACACCAGCGGCCTACTCCAGTCTCCCTGATGCTTGGTAGTGGGGTGTCAGGTATGGGGAAAGGGGGGCTTGGGCTGCACAGACCCCCACCTTTCTCTTCAGGAACAGAAGATACTGATCGGGTGAAGAGCTGAGCTGGTGTCATCTGAGGACTAGGGAAGTGAGGCCAGCACCTAAAGCCCAGCAGGTGTCTTGCAGGTTCATGGAACTGTCCCCTCACCTGGTAGTGAAGCTGGAATCGCTCCATGTCCACACCCAGGAACTTGGCATTTACTTCAAACTTTCCTGCCTCATCTCCCGGGGGAGATGTCAAAGATGACGTTTCTGAAGCTGTCAGGAACCAGATTCAAAACAGGAATCCCACTGCCTCTTCCAGGGCTACAGCCACATTCTTGCACCCACTGCTCCTCATCCCGGGCAGCAGTGTCATCCGGAGCCAGCTTTCCCCTCTGTCACTCTAGAGGGCCCAGCTCGCTGTCTCCTCCCAGTTTTACTTCTGCTCCTGACACCATGTCTTTACCTACCCCGCCCTACCCAGCTGTTCTCACCTCTCCAAAGCTTTCCCAGTACCCTCTGCTTCAGGGCACGTAGAATTATGCTAGACCATGTCCATGGCCCTTCACGTTCTGTCTGGGCATGCTCTGTCTCCACCATCATTCTAGCAGCTCCTTCAAGGCCGGGACCATGCCCCTCCTTCCCTTCCACCCAGTGTCCAGCCCAGAGTTCCACCCCCCAGGTTAGAGGACAGGAAGAGGCTGACATCCTGTCCTCCAAAGACACCTACTGAGAGGCGGGAAGATCTTCAATTTCCACCAAGACACCCTTTTCCAGGAGCTGAGCAGCAGTGTAATGAAGAGAAGGCTGTTTCTTCCCCTTCCCAGAACTCCTGATTAAAAGAAGACCCCAGAGAATTCATCCCACAAACTCTTTACCACCAAAGACACTCATTCCCTGTGGCTGGAAAGGAAATGAGACCCCGAGGAAGACTTCTCACTGATGGAGGACAGAGGAGGGGGATTGCACTTGAGCCCAGGACTTTGTAAGTGAGGCTCAAAGACCAGACTTAGGAAGGAATTGTGCTGTGCTGGGTGAGATTCCCCTTTCAAAGCTGGGAGATGGTGGGGCAAAGGTGACATGGGCAGAGGTGGAGAAGTCACACATAACCTTCTGAGTGCAAGAAAGCAGCACCTACTTGGAGTCGGGGGCCAGGTGGTCCAGGCAGGCCCGGATGTACTGGCTGTAGTAGTCCCCCTGCTCCTCATAGAAGGTGGTCTTAGTGCTCAGGCCCTGTAATGTGGCCTGAAGCTTCACCAGCTCCGCTTTCCGCCTGTGCCTGTGTCTGTGCTGGTTGCGGATGTCCTGGGGTTGGGGGAACAGTGGGAGGGATGAGTGGTCCTTCCTGGCAGGAGAGCCTAGGGCCTGACACAGGCCCAAGAACTACACACCATGAGCCTCTTCAGAAGAGCAGCCTTCAATGCTGTTTTCCTAGAAGGACAATCTCAAGGATGGTATCTCAAATCTTCAAAGCATGTCCTCAGGGCCTCTTCCCATTGAGGATTAACTGGTTTCAAGGCTCTTTGTTTTTTAGTACAAGAAAGTTGCAAGGATACTTTTGTAGGTCATAAGCAAAGGATTGGGTTTTCACGCTCATATGTGAGGCGTGCCTCCGTCAAACCTTCTGATCTGGGCACTTACCTGGCTAATGTGGAAAAGAGAGAGAGAGAGAGTTGCAAGAACACCTCCTCCCTAATTTCAAGATCTTTCCTTCAGGGCAGGTGTGGTGATTCACACCTGTAATCCCAGCACTTTGTAGTAGCCCAAGGCGGGCAGATTACTTGAGGTCAGGAGTTTGAGACCAGCCTGGCCAACATGGTAAAACCCTATCTCTACTAAAAATACAAACATCTGGCAGCCAGGTGCAGTGGCTCACACCTGCAATCCCAGCATTTTGGGGGACGGAGGTGGGAAGACCCTGAGATCAGGAGTTTGAAACCAGCCAGTCCAACGTGGTGAAACCCTGTCTCTACTAAAAATACAAAAATTAGACAGGCATGGTGGTGGGCACCTGTAATCCCAGCTGCTCGGGAGGCTGAGGCAGGAGAATCGCTTGAACCCGGGAGGTGAAGGTTGCAGTGAGCCAAGATTGCACCACTGCTCTCCAGACAGAATGAGACTCTGTCTCAATTAAAAAAAAAAAATCTTTTTCTTCAAAAATGACCCTGAGCCTTCCCCTGGCTGGTGACAATTTTGGGTGGGCACTCATCAGGGAGGGGCCTGCCAACACTATGGATCAACATGCACATGCACGCACATACACACGAGCACACAGAGCCCAGGCCCAGGTCATTACCTTGGCCAGCTCGTCCACTAGCCCCTGGTAGCCATTGCTGGCGCTGACCAACCCCAGGCCTTCAAGTCGGCGCAGGTTCCGCAGGACGCGCCGCTGCTTCTCTGCCAGTGGCAGGAGGGGAGTGAGCTGTCAGCGAGCAGTGTCGTCGCAGTGGCTCCGGGGTCTGGGCTGCACAGGCCTGGCGCCGGCTCATCAGCTGCTTGTGGGCTGCTTCCTGGGGGACACAGAGACGCTGGAGGGGTCTACCAGGCCCTACCTTTCTGCCCCCCACACCAGGGAAGGCCCCAAGGGCACCAACAACCAAGGGAGGCCTGAACATTTTTCTGGGTATCATTAAGAAAGTGCCCCAGAGCCCAGCCTCTGCAGGGTATGGCTCGGGCAGGGCACAGCTTGGGAAGACAATAAGGGTATAACATAACACACGGTGTCACACATGGGAGGGCCTCGTAGATCACCACAGGGGAGGAGTGGCCCAAAGGAAACCCAAACTGAAGCTGGGGCATAAAGGATTCCGGACAGACACTTCCCAGCAATGGACCTTTGTGACGGCACAGGGTGTTTGAGGCATTTCCCTTTCTGTTCTGTTTTGGGATATCCCTGTACTGGCCATCCCCACCTTTTCTCTGGGAAGACCCGGGTTGTCTTCACTCCAGCTGGCCCAACCTGCCCCTGGCCCCGTGTCTACCACCTTCTGCCTCCAGGCCTTCTAGCAGACCTCTCTCCTGAGTGCAGGCTTTCCAGGAGAGCCTTCCCAGACCACCTTTCCGTGCCCCCCATGGCCCTAGTGTTGGTGCTGGATTCAGCATGTGCAGTGGGGGAGATAGGTGGGGGCCCCATGACTCTGCAGCCTGAGGCTTCCCAAAGCTAAGGCTGTGCCCCTCACCCTGTAGGCCTCCAGAGTTCTCATTACTGGTGAACACAGGTATCTGCTTCTGGCCTACTGTGGGTGAGGTTCAGAGGAGGGGAGCAGCGGTACAGGTAGGGTGAGGCAGGGGATAAATGAGACAGAACCTGTGGGCTGGCCCGGCAACTCACCTGCTCTCTGGAAGTCGAGGACAGGATCTCCTTGAGGGTGTCCCCAGGATGGAACTGTATGATATCGGCCAACAGCTGCTTGGTGCTGCACAAGGAGGGCAGTGATGGAGGAGAGGTGAGGGGCAGGGGCAGCACCTGGACATGGGACTGGCCAGAGGTCTGAGAGTGAGTGGACCCTGCTCTATAGCACGGCTGCTAGGAGGTAAGGAGAGAGCACGAGGGATGGGGGATGTCGTTGCCTAGAATACCCTCCACACAAACTATCTTCCTTTGAGTCCTTCAGCTGAGCACACATGTCCTCCCTGCCCAGCCATCACTTCTCCCTAGCTCTCAATGCATCTGACACCCACTGCCCTCTTGGTGGTGCTCTGACTGTGTTCAGCCCTAACCCAACCCTGCTCTCAGCCCTTTGACGGCAGGACAAAGACGATACTCGGCTCACTTGTTTATGAGTGAATTAATGGGTGGAAGGGGTTCCCTTGTTGGCAGGAAGCTTGAGCTGGTACTTTGGCTCCTCGTCTGCCCAGATGAGCAGCCTAGCCCTTCTTACTTTTGCAGAACTGGGGAAGAAAAAGCTCAGGCCCCTCTCCTAACCATCACACCAAACAAGAATGTGGAATTATGCCGGGTGTGGTGGCTCACACCTGCAATCCCAGCACTTTGGGAGGCCGAGGCAGGTAACTTCTTGATGTCAGAAGTTCAGAACCAGGCTGGCCAACATGGTGAAATCCCATCTCTACTAAAAATATAAAAATTAGCCAGGCGTCGTGGCAGGTGCCTATACCCCCAGCTACTCGGGAGGCTGAGGTAGGAGAATCGCTTGAGCACAGAAGGTGGAGGTTGCAGTGAGCTGAGACTGTGTCATGGCACTCCAGCCTGGTTGACAGAGTGAGACTTCATCTCAAAAAAAAAAAAAAAAAAAAAAAAAAGAATGTGGAATTAGAACATGAGCTCTACAACCCACTGGCTGTGAAACTTTGGACAAATCACATAACTCCTGAGTCTTTCCTCAACTCTGAAGAGGGGGAAGCCACCATCTACCTCATATCTTGTTCCTGAGAATAAACGATAACATAAAAAGCATTTGGGCCAGGCGCAGTGGCTTAGGCCTGTAATCCTAGCACTCTGGGGGGCTGAGGCAGGTGGATAGCTTTGAGGTCAGGAGTTTGAGACCAGCTTGGACAACATGGCGAGATTCTGTGTCTACTTAAAAAAGAAAAAAGCATTTGGTAAACAGTACAATATGCAAACACCTGTTGTTGCCAATATCTTCGCCATTCCTTTACCTTCAGTACAACACAGAGCAAAAAGCTGAGGATGCCAGACGGAAAAGAGCCAAGGCTGCAGCGAGGGGGAGTAAAGGTAGGCTTCAGGGAGAACTTCCTGAAGGATAAGGGAGCCCAGGAAGAAGGTGGAATGGGCCCCTCAGAGTAGGGCTATTTTACGGGCCTCAGGGCTGGGGAGCTCAGGCAGGGAGGGGCAGAGGCCAGCGTCACCCACCTCAGAAGCAGGCTACGCATGTTGGAGTCATCGGCGTCTGCTTCTAGTCCTTCAAACTTGTTGGTCAGTGTCAGGGACACTTCTAGTTTGCTCAGGTCCATGTGCCCATCTGCAGCAATGCTCTCCCCTGAGGTATGGTGAGGAATGAGAGAGACAGGCATAACACACACACACACACACACACACACACACACACACACACACACACGCACCGATGGGGTCACGTTAAATTGGCTGCTCCACGTGTCCCTCTTCCAGGAAGTTTTCCCACACTGGCCCTTGGAACTGCCCTGTGCCTGCAACCCTTAGCATTGATGGAAGGGCTGTTAACCAGAGTACTCTTGCGTAACTGGGGCTGTGCTACCCCTACACCCTCAGTCCTGGGTGCTCTGAGGGTAGAGGAGCCATGCCTCCTGAGCCTGCAGCTCCCGGCTCTCCCCAGTCACCATCTTCATTCTGTCCTTCTTTCCAGTAAGTCGGCTTCCTCCTATTCCATGGCCCGGAAACCCCTCCTCAGCCAGACCTAATGAGACCCTTATCCCTGTGTCTCCTGCACATCATTTAATTGGCCATTTACATAATAATCATGGGTCCCTC
Source organism: Ateles fusciceps (assembly GCA_036589455.1). Lineage (NCBI taxonomy): Eukaryota > Metazoa > Chordata > Mammalia > Primates > Atelidae > Ateles > Ateles fusciceps. The sequence goes on from JAZHEH010003362.1 coordinate 515,666, forward strand.
TCCTGTCTACCTTCTCCACATCAATCTGTGTTCCTGTGCCCATGTCAGGATCAGAGAGAGAGTGTGGAACTAGCTGCCTGGCACAAGACCTAGACTGCATGGGCACGCTCCCATTTGCTGTCGGCCTGCCTGTCTCTCCCTCCCCTGCAGGCCCCCCAGCTGGCCCCAGCTGCCAAGGGGGGCACGCACCAATGAGGTCAGGGATGGTGGGCAGCTCCCCGAGGTCCTCCAGGAGCTCATGCAGGGGGTCTTGGTGATCGGGGGCAATGCAGTCCTGGTGTTCCAGCAGCAGCTGCAGGACGGAGGAAGAAAAGGAGGTGCAGGGTCTGAGCCAGGCTCCCCCTTGGGCTGCCTACTACCCCATCATGGGCTACCAAACCCCCGCCCACCCAGCCAACACCCTGCAGACCACAGCCCCTCACCCTGTGCGTGTTGACCAGCTCCCCCACGGTGATGTACACCACGGGTTGGCCACAGCCACCATGTCGGAGTACTCGTCTACTGCAAAACGCTCCTCTGGCTCTGGCACCTGGCAGGCTCTATGGATGAACTTTCTGTCCGGAGGGAGGGCATGTGAGAGCGGGGAGGGCCAGCACCCCATACATGTTCTGTCCCCATCATTTCCCCGGCCTTCTCCAGTGACTGCTCAGGCCAATTCAGACTCTCCAGTCTCAGCTTCTGCCCTCTGTCCTGCCCTATCTTCATCCCAGTGACCCCTCAAGCCAATCTCTCTTAATAGTCTCCCTTTCTCTCCACTGGGGGAGTCCTGCCAACAACCTATCCTCCACCCCACTCACTCCCCTCTTCTCCTCTATTTATGCCTCTTGTCCTCCTGGATTCTGGAGGGGAGAAGTGGGATGTCAGAGATGAGAAGAGGGAAGAAAGGGGACACAGAGGAAAGGGACTCAAGACCTGAACTTGAGGTGCGTTTCCTCCAGATAGTCATTCAGGACCCGCAGGTGCTGGCTGTGCCCAGAGAAGGCCTTGCCGGCCGCAGCGTGCTGCAGGAGCTGAGCCACAGCCCCCAGGGCATGGCGCTGGGGGGCAGTCAGGGCGCCACCAGCTGCCATGGCCACTATGTCGAAGGCGTCAGGAGCCACCACAGCTGGGTTCAGGAAGCGATAATACAGGAGGTTCCCGACCACCTGAGGGCAGAGGAGAGTCTCCCAGAAGAGGCTGGGGGCCACCTTGACTGCTGCAGCCCCACATTCCCAGCTTGCTTGGCTGGAAGAGACACCTGAGCCAAACCCTTACTTCAAAGAAAACAGGCCCAGAGCAGGCAGGCAATTTGCTCAAGACCACACAGCAAACCTGAACAAGAGCTGGGAATGAACCCAGATCTCCTGACAAGAAGCCCAGTGTTGCCCACTCTGTTTGCTTATGCCCCAGCTGCCTTCCCACCTGCCACCTGAAGCCCTGCTGGTGAGCCAGGCTCCATTTATAGGGGGCAGCATATTTCCCTCCTCGGATTTTTATGGCATAGGATTCTGTGTTTTTGTCTCAGTCTGGGGATCGAAGCTACCAGCAGAGCACAGGAGGGATTGGGAGGTGGGGGTGGGGAGACCACACTTGCCTTATAGACCTCGCTGTCTGTGGCATCAGGGAATTTCTCTGCCAGAGTTGTCTTCAGGACTTTGGCCACATATCGCATCCCGTACCTGGGGGACAAAGAAATAGGTGCCTGTCCCTGTGCCTCTGCCCAGGGCTCTCTGCCAGAGGTCAGGGCTTGAGTGTCTGACTTTCTCTCCTTCCCCAGGCTCAGCCACTCCAGAGTGAAGCTCAACTCAACTCCACTATCCACACGCCAGCTCCCTCCACTATCCACGGCCAGCTCCCTCCACTATCCACGGCCAGCTCCCTCCACTATCCACAGCCAGCTCCCTCTACTATCCACAGCCAGCTCCCTGCTGCCTTCCTCCAAACACCTCTGGGCCTTCTCCCTTCTCCCTGCCTTGTGTCAGTAGGCAGGACCAGGGTCCTGTCATTTACCAAATCTCTCACATAGCCTCCAACCTGGCTCAAGAGCCTCTTCTTTGAGAGTCTCTGTTCTCACCTGCAGAGCACCGCTGATCACCGTAGTCATCCCCCATTCCCCCAGAGACAGCATTAGCCTAAAGCTTGGGTATCTGACACTCACAGCCAAAACCCTGTGCTAGGACAGCCCCTGTGGCTGCAAGGTAGTCAACCTTGTCAGCTATCACAGAGCAGCTGTGAGGGGCCTAGTCGGGGCTAGAGGCAGGGCCTCGAGGGGATCAATGAGCCTGAGCCTGGAGGAGAAGCTCCAGTTTCGACTCCACCACCAACCAGAGATATCATCTTAGCCTATTTCCTCCCCCTTTGTAAGACTGTCCCCTGGTCTAGAAAATGTGAATGGTCGTTCTTGCCCTCTCTTCTCACAGGGTTTTCTGAGGATCAAGTGAAATTATGTCTGTGAGAGTAATGTATAATGGCAGAGTACTATTCAAATGGGCTGGACTTTATTATTCTTCTTCTTCCCATTATGGATGTGCCTCCTACAAATGTAATTAAATTCATTTAAAAGCAATTTCCACCCCTAGGGTACTGGAGACAGAAGTTTACAGCTCATTGTGTACTTTCCTTTCTTAAGCCTAGACCAATCTTTCCTTACTCCTAATTGTAAACTCTTAAGCCACTTCTCCAGGTTTGGGGAGCAGGGTTATAAACTCTGTGGGTTCCCCTTTCCAGCATCCTCATCTTGCCCTGGGCATTTCAGCCTGGGCAACAGAGTGAGACCCTGTCTCAAAAATAATAATAATAATAAAGAAATAAAAACAAGAAAAAAAAAGAATAAAATCCTGTCATTTTTGACAACATAGATGAACCTAGAGGTTCGTGTTAAGCCAAACAGACAAATACTGCGTGATCTCACGCATAGGTGGAATCTAAAAAGGGTGATTTCATAGGAGCAGAGAGTAGAGTGGTGGTTACCAGAGCCTGGAGAGGGTGGGCGGGAGAGAGAGGATGGGAGAGGTTGGTCAGTGGGTACACAGTCAGTCAGGTAGGAAGAGTAAGCTCTGATGCTCTATTGCACACAGCGTGGCTACAGTTGATAATCATGTATTGTACATCTCAAAATAGCTACAAGACAGGATTTTGAATATTCTCACCACAAAGAAATAAATGTTTGAGGAATGGATATGTTAATTACCCTGATTTGATCATTCATTCCACAATGTATACATGTATTGAAACATCACACTGTACTCGATGAGTATGTACAATTATTATGTGTCAAAAATAAATGTAGAAAATCAAATTTATTGACTACATTTTAAGAAAGAGAGAACTATAAAGTACTTTATGGGCTTAAAATATTTATTTTTGATATTGGGAACTGAAGAGTCCCATTTTCTCCTCATTTGCGCTCAGATAATCAAGTGCCCCTGAGGTCACTTTAGGGTCCCTCCTCTGGCTCCACTGACATCCTGTCAGGCCACACACAGACCTGCACTCTGTCTTTCAGCTCAGTTCTCTAGCAGGAGCTTCAAGCATTCCCCACATCTCTCCAGGAACCCCTCTGAGTAGCCCTGGTTCCATCTCGCTCCCTGCCTTCCTCCCTGCAGGACTATCACCCTGCTCTGCTCCCATGGTGGCCTGGCCCTCTTGAAATCTCACGTGTAGATTGGGGTGGGGCTGTTGCACATACGGAATTTGGTCCACAGATGAGGTGATGGCTACAAGGAACTTATCAGTCATGGTGAGGAGGTTGCGTAGGGAGATGTCCAGTCGTCTCTGGACCTCGGGGTGGCTCAAGGCCTGCTCCGGGGTGACGTCATAGGGGAGATGGCTATGAGCAGAGAGAGACAAGATATAAGCAGAAGTCCCCTCCAATGGTCCAATGGCCTCCTTCCCCCAAGGCCCTATTCCTTAAACTCTTGTCCAACAGTAAGATCTGATATAGATGTGCTAAGGGGAGCCCAACATCCTAAAGGAGAAAGGGCCAGAACGAGAGAAAGGACTGGAGAGATGCAGCTGGGAGGTGAGGAAGTAACAGTTGGAGTATCTACAGAGAAGCTGGAAGAATGTAGGAAGGAATGGAGAATCTGGAATCTATGGACACTTCTAAGGGGAACAGATAAAAAGCAGGGGGCTGTGCTGCAAACAGTCTTTGGCAGTTTGGAACCATGGGGAGGCTGGGCCAGGGCCTTAGAGTTCCCTCATCTAAAGTCTCCTGTGCCATCCAGAGCAGCCACCAGGACTGCCTGCTGGCCTCAGTGGCTAGGTTTCCCTAGTACCTAGGGACCTGAGCAGTGACCCCAGGCTGTAAGGCCAACCTATTATCTCATTTGCCTATTCATCTGTAAATAGAGATATTCACTATACCTCTATCAATAGGAGTCTAGATCCTAACTCCCAGCAAAAAGTTTTTTTTTTTTTTTGAGACAAGAGTCTCGCTCTGTCACCCACAGCTGGAGTGCAATGGCCTGATCTCTGCTTACTGCAACCTCCACCTCCCGGGTTCAAGTGATTCTTCTGCCTCAGGCTTCCGAGTAGCTGGGAGTACAGGAGCGTGCCACGAAGCTCAGCTAATTTTTGTATTTTCAGTAGAGATGGGATTTCACCATGCTGGCCAGTCTGGTCTCAAACTCCTGACCTCAGGTGATCCTCCTGCCTGGGCCTCCCAAAGTGCTGGGATTATAGGCGTGAGTCATCATGCTTGGCCCTACTCCCAGCAAATCTGACATATCATTTGCAAGCACTGACATGGCAATTAAGCACATTTGCATATTCATCTGTACTAATTTTATGTTAAGCCCACCAGGTCTGGAGTCATTTACATCAGTTTCATGTTAATTATCAGACAGGGTCTAAAAGACTACCTTATTCATGCCTACAAAGCTGGTGTCACATTTGCATAAATCAGCATGCCCATTTATATGCCACCTTCAAAGTACACCCAAGCTTCCCAGTAAGGTCCAAGACACAGCTGATCAGAGAGAGCTCTCCCTCTGCCCCTGTGCTCACCTGCGCTGCCCTGTCTGGGCCTCAGTCTGGTTGATCCAGTTCTTATAGAGGTGGACAGGGTCTGTGTGGATGCTGAGCACTTTGTCCTCTAGCACGTCCTGGATAACCTTGCTCAGAATCTCCTGCAGGGCACTCTGTCCCCGCCCATTACGGTAGAATCTCACCACCAGCCTCACCACTGTTGGGTTGCCTGTCACCACGTCTTGGGGCTGCTCCACCTTTGACCTGTGTTTCAAGAGGTCATTGAAGCTAGTCTTCTGCCTTTGTGTAAGACAAATCATTGCTTTTCCTTTTTGAGATTTTGGCTCTCAAAGCCTGCTCTGTTGTCCCCCGTTTTAAGGAATATCATGATATCTCTCTCTCATCCTTTGTGCTAGCATGTCAGCCATATCCTCCCACTGTGCTGTCCCAGATGTTTTACAGTTTCTCCACGGGAGGTGGAGAAAAGAGGTCTTCTTATTCCATTTCTACCCTTAAACCTCAACAAGCTGTCATCTTATGAAGGGGCCAAGAGGGGCATCTCTAACCCATTCTCTCCCCATTTCTTTGTGTCTGGAGAGCCTACTTGATTTCCTCCTGGAGTGCTGTCTTGAACAGCTGGAGCAGGAGATAGGCCTCTCGGCGGCTGGAGGCATAGTTGTATAGGCTGAAAATCACTGCCTCCATGAACTTGGTGGTTTTGTTCTGTGGCATCTGAAAGATCAGCTTGGCCAGGTAGATGGGCTGAGTCTGCAAGCAAAAGGGGAGACAGGAATGGCTGACCATGCACCTTGAGGACTAGTGATAGGATAAGGAAGGGCTTTCCCCCTGATGGAAACCTGGAATGGAGAAAGCACTATCACACTTTCTCTAGGTGCTAGTAACATTTCAGACAAACAGGGGAAGAGGTAGTCTCTTTCCTGGGGATAAGGAATTAAGATTATGGGAAAGGACACCTTGCATGGTGCTAAAGGCACAGACAAGAAGGCCTTGAAGTCTCAGACCTTCAGGAGATGGGAGAAACTTCTCCTTGGAAAGTCCTCTGCTAACCTGGAGCAGGTAGAAGAGGTGTTGGTATGCTTCTAGTTTCTGCCGTTTCTCTTTGCTTAGCGACTTTAATCCCTTCTGCTTGTCCAGAACCATCATATCTGACAGCTGTTCCTTATTCCTCTTGGTCAGCTTCTTGCAGTGGGAGACCACTTCCTGCAGGGGTGGAGGAGCGGGTGATACAACCAGCACAGGCCATCCCAGGGCACAGAACATATGGTCTAGAATCAGTGCCTTGAAGAGCCAGGGTTTTCTGTTGTTCAAGGAATAGGCATAAGCTGGGGGAGAGAAGCAGTTCTAGGGTGAGGAAGGGCCCCTCCTAGTACCCTGAGACTCCATCTGGTTTCTCTCCTGTCATGGGAGTGAGTCCTCAAAGAGAAATGGGTTGCCAGGCTGAGGATTGTGTCTATTTGGCTTTTGCTATCATTTCTTATTAGACTGCTACACACATTTGAGGTGGAGATATCACTGTATCACTACTACCCCGACACTGCATATTTGTATGGTAATTTATTATTTAAAAAGCTTTCATATCTATATTTGGCCTGGAGAGGTGGATATTCTCATTATTCCCAGTTTGCTAATGAGAAAACAGACTTAGAAGTTAAATGATTATCCACAGCCCCATCCCGAGGAATCAGCAGAGCCAGGCATCCCAATTCTAGGTCTAGTGCTCTGTCTACTCTGTCACGGGTCCCCCAAAATGATTTATTAGAATGGCAGAGGGCCATTGGAACAAGGACCTGATTCAGGTGGTAAAATCCAAACCATTTTGAAAAAAATTGATTAGCAAGCAGAGAACAGTTAGCATCACAGGCAGGCAGATCTGGGGAGGGGGAGGAATGGTGGGCCCCTTACCTGCAGAGTGATCCGGTTCTTCACCAGCAGGCCAATCTTGATGTCCATGATGTTGAGGTCCTGTTCCAGCTGCTGATTGGATCGGATCTTCCTAACTACTTCTTCCTGGAGCTTCAGCAGCTCTGCCTCAGCCAAGAAGTCCTGCTGGCTTTGATTCAAGAGATGGGCAAATCTGCGTACCACACTGAGAGGAGGGTGGGGTGCGTGCACTGGGAGGAAGGGAGGAGGCATCAGGATTAGGATGCCTCATCAGAGGCCTCCTCGCCAGCCCCTGCCCCAGAGTCAGCCCATCCCAGTCCCCATTCTGCTTGGGATCGGTAGGTCCCCAATCCCAGTCCTCTTCTAACTGGTTCTGCTTGCACTTGGAGGGTAGTGGGTAGCCTGCCAGCCAGACCTGTCCCTGAGCTCCCTGTCTTATAACAGGAGATGACATAATAGCTGCTCTTCCCCCTGCCTCTGATTCACCCCAGCCTGGCCCTATCCCAGGGACCTGACACCAAAGCCAGAGCCACAGCTCCCTCTGATGATCCTCCCAGACCTCCCAAGTCTACCCCAATTTACTACTCACTTCTGCTGGGCCAACCTGCTCCTCCTCCCCCTACCTGCCAGCCACCACTCAACCCCACTTGCCCTCACAGTGCTCCTCTGTCAGGAGTTTCTGTGCATACCAGGAAGCACAGATGGGATGGACAGTGGACTTTATAATATAGGGGAGGTCAGAGCTAGCAGGTGATTCTCCTTGAATCACCTTTGGAATTGGTATTTAAGCAAAAAAGAAAGAAGCCTCTGAGCTAATTTATTGGAAATAACAACAAAACAGCAACTAATACATATAATGTTTACTATGAGACAGAAGCTGTTCTAAGTGCTTTACACTTAAGACCACCTGTGAGGTCAGTATGCTGTAACGATCCTCTCTTACCAATGATAACTCTGAGACTCAGGAAAGGTAAGCAATTTGCCCTACGTTACACAGCTAGTAATAATGAAGGAGTCAGATTTGGAAGATGAATAAAACTAGTCCCTGTCCCTAAAGGCAGTCTAGTAGGGGAACCAGACAATTAAACCACAATTCACTGCAATGTGGTTAGCGCCTTGAGAGAGGCGAGCATGGGGATCTTTGGGAAAACAAAAGCGAGTCATCCAATCCCACCTGGGGAGTGAAGAAACACTGCAAGAAGGAGGTAAGATCCCCCTGATGTTGGTGAAAAGGAGGTGGAGAGGGTGAATGTAGGGAGTGCTGGAAGTCCACTGTATCTGGAACACAGTGCAGAAGGTGCAGGTAGTGAGGGGCAGGTCAGTGAGGTTAGAGGTACAGGCAAAGGCCACAGAGAGCCCTAAAGCTGTGGTTAGGAGATTGGACTTTATCCTCAGGGCAACAGGGAATCATGGTAAGTCTTAAGTAGGGGAGTGACAAGATCACATGTACAGATTTAATGGATTGATCTGGGTATAATAGGGGAACAATTTTTTTTTTTTTTTTTTTTTTTAGACAGTCTCACTCTGTTGCCCAGGCTGAAATTCAGTCATGCGATCTCGGCTCCCTGCAACCTCTGCCTCCCTGGCTCAAGAGATTCTCCTGCCTCAGCCTGCCAAGTAGCTGGGATTACAGGTGCCAGTCACCACGTCTGGCTACTTTTTGTATTTTTAGTAGAGATGGGGTTTCACCATGTTGGTCATGCTGTCTTAAACTCCTGACCTCAAGTGATCCTCCTGCCTTGACCTCCCAAAGTGCTGGGATTACTGGCGTGAGCCACCACACCTGGGCTGCGGACAAATCTTTGAGGAGTGAAGAGGAGCAGATTCCAAGACAATTCATGGCATCTTGGATTCGATGGAACACAGCATATTAAGTCATTTTATCCTCAAAACAGCCCTACAAGATAGGTATTAGCATTATCTCCAGTTTATAAAGGAGAAAAGTGGGCAATAAGGAAGTTAAGTGGCCGGGCGCAGTATCTCACGCCTGTAATCCCAGCACTTTGGGTGGCTAAGGCAAGCAGATCATATGAGCCCAGGAGTTTGAGATCAGCCTGGGCAAAATGGGGAGACCCCCCATCTCTACAAAAAAATCAAAAGTTAGCCAGGTGTGGTGGTGTACACCTGCAGTCCCAGCTACTCAGGAGGCTGAGGTGGAAGGATCACTTAAGCCTAGAAGGTTGAGGCTGCAGTGAGCTGTGATGGTGCCACTGCACTCCAGCCAGGGTAACAGAGTGAGACTGTCTCAAATAAATAAATAAATAGACAGACAGATAGACAGACAGATGTTAAGTAACTTGCCTAGGGCTACCCAGCTAGTAAACGGCAGAGCTCTGAGTAGTTTGGGGGCCAGTGAAGTCAGGAGACAGCACTAGGGAAAAACAAATTCTTCCAGAAAAACCGTGAAATGAAAAGAAGAAAAAGATATCAAGAATGGCCAGGACAATAGTATTAGTGTAACCAAAGAGACAAAATAGAAAGGGCTAGGCTGGGGGAGAGAGAGAGGAGAGAAAGGAGCTTCTTGCCAGAAAGCAGATGCCTGAGTGTTCATGGCCAGAGAAGGGACAGGCAAAGCCCCTGTGGGCAGGACAGGGGCAAAGAAGGACTGAGGAGGTGAAGGAGAGGATTCCTGAGCAGGACATTTCACCAGAAGCACAAGAGTGCAGCCTCAAGGCCAGGAAAGAAAGGGGCCTACTGCTTTAGGAACCCAGGGGGCTAGAGGTGAATGTGGAAATGGACTACTTGTGAATTTCACAAAAAAGAAGGGGATGCCATTTGCTGGGCTTCTGAACTTGAAGATCAAGGGCCAGGAAGGACCTCTTTAAGGCTAATGGAGAGTATAGAGCAGGAAGATGGCCCTCCCTTGAGTGCTTTTCACATTCCCCACACCACAGAATGGACTCTATGTACCTCACCAGGCCTTGTTTGTGCTGGGCCACAGAGGTTGGAGGGGAGAAGGTTGAACCCTAGGGAAAGAAGCAAGATGCTCTTCTTTTTGCTTTGGTGGTAGCAATAGGTAGATAATCTAAGCCTGATACACAAAGAGCCTGTTGGAACTTTCGCTGTGACAAGGCTATCTGTGATTGGGATGAGCAGGGCGGCTTTTGTTACAACCCCTGTTCCACGTTTCTGCACAGACAACTTCTGACAACCTTCCCCTTACCTGCCGTGCAGTCCCAGGAGGATGTCTAGACCTGCCTGGCTCTATGGGGTCCTCTCCCTCCCATCAGCTGGGAAGGGTATATCAGGCAGCTTACCTAATATCCTGTAGTCATCCCGGGCTTTCCTGGCTCGGAAAAATGCCTGGATCTTCACAATGGAGTTAACCTGCCACGAACATGGATTGGAAAAGGCTTGCTGGCTGCCCTTGCTCTAGTCTCGTGGGTAAAGGTTGGGTATGTGGGCAGGGGGAGCAAGGCGACACTCACATTCTTCTGGAAGTAGTGCAGACGCCTCAGGTATTGCCTCCGAGCTGCCCACATCCGGGCCCAGGCCTGGATCTGGGAGGAGAAACACACTGTCTCAGCTCCAGCCTGGGGCCCACCCTCAGTCCCAGGCCAATTCAGCCAAATCCAGAGGTCACGAGGAGGTGACAGGACTGCAAGATTGTACTCAGAGAGTCCTTCAAGAGAGAGAGGAGCCCGCCACAACCACTGTAGCTACCTTGATTATGGCATCCAGGTTTGCTTTAAAATACTGCAGCCGCTGCAGGTAAATCTTCCGCTGTCTATAACCCCGCCAATGAGCCTACACATCAGGAGAGAAAGGGAAGTAACACAAGCAGGTCTCCTTTGGCCGGAGAGGCTTTTAGAAAAATCCTTGTTCTGGCCGGGCATGGTGGCTCACACCTGTAATCCAAGCACTTTGGAGGCCAGGGCGGGCGGATCACCTGAGGCCGGAGTTCAAGACCAGCCTGACCAACATGGTGAAACCCCATCTTAAAAAAAAAAAAGAAAAATCCTTGTTCTGGGCCCTTCAGGGAATGGAAGGGGGCAGCTAAATAGAAGGGGAAGGGGAAAGTGGCCCTGTTCCCAAAGAACTTCCAGCTTCATGGGGATGACCAGATGGCTGCACATAGCCAGTGATGCCCTCTGCCATACTCCCTGGTCCCAGCACAAACACCCACACACCCCTAACCAACACCTCTTCACAGAAACTCAACTATAAGATACAGCCCGATAAGATAATAAAGCATACACCTACTCACCAACTTCACCAAAGTATGTACCATATCAGCCTAAAATACACTCATACACCCATATGCAGACCACCCACACCCTATCACACACTCCACCCTCCCTCATGTGCACAGAAAGTGGGCAGAGAGCAGTCTGGAAATGCATGCGGTTGTGTGGATGGGAGTGTGTATAGGCACAGAGCCGTGTGCTCACCATCTCTGCCAGCGGCCACCTGGGCAGGAGGTCACTAAGGCTCTCATAACTCACATTCTCTTTACAACACAATCCAGCTCCTGACCCTAGCTCTCAGCAAATCTTCCAAGGTCCCCAGTAATTCAGCTGTCAGGCTGATGGCCTCTCCCCTAGCTGATCTGCTGCAAAGAGTCCAACTGACATCTTCACAAATCATGCCTCATTTTGTCTCTAAAACACAAATATCAAGGCCCTCTTCCATTCCGGTCTCCTTCCTAGGAGCCTTTTCCCTTTACTCGGAGTTCTCACCCATCTGACCCCATACTCCCTATTTGACTTTCAACTGGTCCCCCACCTTCTTAAGGATTCTAGATGCATCAGACTTTTCATTTTCTTCTAAACATGCCTTATGGTTTTCTGTCCCTGAACCTTTCACACCCAACCTTGCCCCTAGCCCTATCTCTACCCACTGAAATCCTTCCCATCTTTTTTTTTTTTTTTTTTGAGACAGGGTCTTGCTCTGTCACCCAGACGGGAGTGCAGTGGTTCCGTCATGGCTCACTGCAGCCTCAACCTCCTGGGCTCAAGTGATCCTTCCTCCTCAGCCTCCTAAGTAGCTGGAATCATAGGCGTGTGTCACCATGCCTGATTAATTCTTTATGTTCTGTAGAGATGGGGTCTTACTATATTGTCCAAGCCAGTCTTGAACTCCTCGGCTCAAGCGATCCTCCCACCTCAGCCTCCCCAAGTGCTGAGGTTACAGGCATGAGCCACCATCCTTGGCCCTTCCTGTCTTTTAGGGACCACATCCAGCATCTCCTAGTACACAGGCTCTGGGAGACACTCTACCACTGACATCGTCTCAGTTTGGTAAGATTTGGAAGCAACCCCTTTCATTCAGTTGCTCCCAGCCCTTCCTAAAGCCAGTTCTGCCAGCTTTCCCTCAAGGCTTACATGGCCCCTCTGTTGGAATAGGATGTAAAAGAGGATAGCTTGGTCTATGATGCCAGTTGTCCATGTTGGAGTCTAGAGGCCAGGAAGCCCCATTTCCATGCCTGCCCTCAGGACTCTTTCCTCTCCTCCTCCAGGTACTACCTGGAAAGTTGCTGTGGGAAAAGGCAGAGTGGTCTGCTCTCTGCTCTTACCCATTACCCAACTTCCACCAGACTCCTTAAGGCCTCTGAATTGGTTAGAATACAGGACCCTGGAAAGGGTTCTGGCCAGGGTCAAAGCTTTTAGCAGATAAAGTCTCAGCACACCCAGGCTGCCTCATTTTGGATTCTCATTTCCCCATTGCTGGAGGGCAAGAGGCTCATGGCTCTGGGCCACCTCTCTCCTTCTCTGTCTCCCAGGACCCAGGCCAGAGCCCACACAGCTTTGGTACTAGTGACAAATGTTCCCTCTGACTCCATCTTCTCTCCCACTGTTGGTGTGGTTTTTCATCGCCTTAGTGTGAAATTCCAGTCTGGGCTCAGGAGGGAGAAATCCCATGATTCAGACCACTAAATACAGATCACTAAAGTTGTGTATTGAGTTCTGGGACCAATGCCCTGAAAACAAAATCTCATAATGGCTCCCACCAATGGAGCACTTACCATGCTAAGTGCTGCATGTGATTTTCCTACTTAATCCTCCCAATCAGCATATGAGGTGAGTGCCATCATTATGAATGAGGAAACTGAGTGCTAGAGAGGGCTTAAGTAAGGTGCCCAGTGTCATATGACCCAGAAGTGGTAGGACCAGGAGGCAAACTCCAGCTTCTGAGCCCAAAGCCTGAGCTCTCAGTTACCCCCCCACACCCTCGGTCATCATCAAGGGCCATTTGCCAGTCCCGGTCTGCACATCCGTCTCCCTGGGGCTTCTCTGGTATTGTCTTTATGTCCCTCCTATCACAATGTCTAGCATCAAGTGTACTCCAATTTCTGTGAGGGGAGAGATGTGATCACTCACCCGTGGGCCTCACACCCATCTCCCACCCTTGCCCAGTGCCAAGAGGCATGCTCTTGGCATTCAAAGAAGTTTATGAAAACATCTTTACATTGCCAGCACCTCCATGAGGCCCCTCCAGATCACATCTGCCTGGGAAGGTCTCTGCTCATCATTCCTGGCTTGCAGTGCCTCTAGCTATCTTCCCTACCGACCTCATGTCCCAGTTACTTGTGGATCAGTCTCAGAGACCATCCACGGGTTGAAAGAATAAAAACGGGAAGGGCTGGTTGGAGAGAAAAGGTAGAAGACTCTTCTTTTCCTAAAGGATATTCCACCTCTTTGAGCCCTCCTGGTGTCTGAGCCCTGATGGCCTACTAAATACACAGGCACACACACATTTTTAGAGACAGGGTCTCGCTCTGTTGCCCAGACTGGAGTGCACTGGTACCATTACAAATCATTTCAGCCCCAAACTCCTGGCCTCATGCAATCCTCCTACCTCAGCCTTCTGAATGACTGGAATCACAGGCGTGAACCACTGCGCCCAGCTAAATCTTATTTCACTCTTCCCTTGGGGAAGCTAAAGAGCAGCTCTGACGCTCTGGATAGTGATGATGATGATATAACTAGCACGGTAATGTCTACCATGTTCTTACCTACCTCCCAGGCACTGTTTATAAACACTTGAGTTATTACCTAACTTAATCCTCATAACAACTCTGTAGGGATCATTATCCCTATTTCTCGGATGAAAAGACTGAGGGACCAGTGAGGAAACTGAGGGAGAGTAAGTAACTTGCCAGGGTCACACAGCTAAGAGGTGGTAGAGCTGGGATTCAAATGTACATGGTCTGGCTCCAGAACCTACGCTCTTAACCACTACTATTCAGAGGCCAAAAGATCATTCCCATGCCCACTCAGTGAAAAGGAAGTAGGGTGGATACCCTGGAGCCCAGATAAGCTCAGGCCCTGAAGACTGAGAAAGCCAGAGGCTGCCACCTGGATCTTGATGACTGCTGGGAGCCAGGTCCTCAGAAAGTGGGAATGCTCAGCAAACTTCTGCCGAACTAGGAAGCCACGGAGGCGGGCCTGGAGCTGGATGATAAAGCCGACGTTGGCCTTCCAGAGCTGTTGGCGGTCATAGGCAGCAGTGACCTTGGTGACAGCTGACTGTGGGGGGCAGGAGAGAGATGCTGTGGTCTTTTGGGGAGTGGGAGCCTCTTCCTCAGGGCATTCACATATGAGATTCCCTATCCTTGCAGGGGCTCTGCCAACCTGGATCTCCTCCCAGGTCAGGTGAGAGGTGTTGAAGTGGCAGCCAGCAGGTTGCTCCCAGGTCCCCTGGAAGGTCTGCAGATGGAAGCAGTAGGCAGTGCCATCCTCCATGTCATGTTGAACCCAGAAGGCTGTGTCTGCTAAGCAGAAACCAAGCAAGCAGAGAAGTTTCAGAGCAGGCAAGGGACAGGCAGAGAAGAGGAGGGTCAGGCGGGGGCCCTTACCTGGATGCTGTTTCTTTGCCATGATATCTTCCAGGGCTCGCTGGTAGCCTTTGGCACAGTCGGGAACTACCCCTCGAAGGGCCACTGCGGGGTTCCTCAACACCCGCTCAGTCTGGGCTGCCTTGCCCTCCTTGATGGCCTGATTGATAGCGGCCACACCAAGAGCCACTGACAGAGAAATCAGGAGAGAGCAGTCAATACTTCCCCCAAGTTCCTCCCCTGGGCCTTGGCCTGTCCACTAGCGACGGATTCAATGAAAGAGGACACAAAATCATCCCGTCTGAAGGACTAGATGGGAACATCCCAGGATGGACAGAGACACATACATAAAAAGCAGCAGCAGAACTGCGCTTGGAGGGGAAAGGCAGCAGTCAAGGAAGCGCTCCTGAGGGAGGTAGTGTGGGGCTGGGCTGAGCTGGGGCTTGATAAAAGGAAAATCAGTTTGAACAGAAGTGTAAAGGCAGAGGCCCAGAGCAGTGGCTCACGCCAATAATCCCAACACTTTGGGAGGCCGAGGCAGGCACATCAGTTGAGCTCAGGAGTTCGAGACTAGCCTGGCCAACATGGCAAAAGCCCTGTCTCTATAAAAAATACAAAAATTGGCCTGGTATGGTGGCTCATGCCTGTAATCCCAGCACTTTGAGAGGCCGAGGTGGGCGGATCACCTGAGGTCAGGAGTTTGAGACCGGCCTTGCCACTATGGTAAAACCCCGTCTCTACTAAAAATACAAAAATTAGTCAGCCGCAGTGGTGGGCGCCTGTAATCCCAGCAACTCAGGAGGCTGAGGCATGAGACGCTTGAACCTGGGAGGTGGAGATTGCAGTGAGCCAAGACTGCACCACTGCACTCCGTCCTGGGTGACAGAGCAAGACTCCGTCTCAAAAAAAAAAAATTAGCCAGGTGTGGTAGCGCATGCCTGTGTTTCCAGCTACTCAGGAGTCTGAGGTGGGAGGATCACTTCAAAGGTTGCAGTGAACCGAGATTGTGGTACACTGCCCTCCAGCCTGGGTGACAGAACAAGACCCTGTCTCAAAAAAGAAGCATAAAGGCAGGATATGGGCAGAGGAGCCTGGGACAGTTTCTTAGGAGTAGAGAGCCTAAGATGTGGGAATGGCTGATGTAGCATCTGCCTTCCAGTCCCTGGCAGACAGACAGAAGGACAGAGAGACCCCAGCCACTGAGAACTAACACCATCAGCACCACATATCAGCACACCTCTGTCTATTTGTACTGATTCTCCTGTTTTCCTCAAACCCCTGCCAATTCCTCTTCTCTCACTCCAAGTCTAGACATTTTCTAGCCAGAGCTGATTGACTGCTGGAACCCAAACTTAAGCTACCAGCAGAAATGGGATTTCTGGCTACCATGTGATCTCACATGCCCACATTACAGGGAAAGTGCCCACAGGAAGACATAGAGGAAGGCAGTGGGTGAACTATGGATTCTCACCTCCTGGGAATTTCCTGCCCCACTGACTGCCAGGAACAGCAGCCCACCCTGCAGTCCAAACAGCAGCCCTCCTGCTCTGACTGGGGCCTGCCTCCCCACAGAGGTTGAAGGGAGCAGGAGGTGACCAGTGAGGCCACCTGATCATCTGGGCTGCTGCTGAGCCCACATCGCTTTCCCCTCCCCTCCCAGGGTCCCCTGCCCAGTCCATTTACTTTTCTGAGCTGTATTTGTGTCCTGGTTGGCTCTGACCACTCCCTGGCGGATCTCCTCAAGCCACAGCACAGCTCCAGGATCCCCTGTCACCTGGCAGATTGAGAGAGATAAAAAAGATGAGACCCCAAGCTGGTATCTTTAGGTTCCCAGGCCAAGATGCCAAGGGAACCGAACTGCAGGCAGGCATTGGGAGCCACAGGGACAGCAATCTCCACTCAGCTCTCCTGGCCTATGTGGGTGTGCGTGGCCTGGGGTTCCCTGGGATTACGGCCCTGTGTGGGCATGTGTGGCCTGTGGTTCCCTGGCATGCTGCCAGGCTCAGAAGGCTCTTTTCCTGCTGGGCTTTCAGGTCTACTTGGCTTGGCCACAGCACCTCCAGAACCACAGGGGCTCTGCACAGCTCCTCAAACTCTCAGCATCCACCACCTTCTAAACAGCTCAATTCCCTGCCTTTGTACCTCAGCCATGTCCAGGGACAGCCCACACTGGAGGCTCCACCTACCTGCCCCCACTCCCCACTGCCCGCTGCCTCACTGCATACCTTCTCAGGCCGATCCTGACCCTGACCTTTACCTTCTCCTTCCTTTTCTTGCTCCACACTCCTCTACCTGACAAGGTAGTGGGAAGATTACGTGAGGCCCCAGGTCAAGTAAGCCCATGCGTGACACAATGTTAAACTCGATAGAGGCTCGTCCCCTCCCTTGCCTCACACAACCCCAGGTTCTATTCCTTCCAAAATCTCCTCATTAATAATAGACTTTGTAAATTAACATTTTATTGAGTACTGACTGTGTGCCAGGTGGTATTCTAAAGCACTTTCTTATGCATTAATACTTGTAAAGCACATAAAATGATGCTTGGCACAGAGTGAGGACTCAATAAATGTTAGCCATTACTACTGTCATATTATCTCACTTACACCCATGACTCTGAGATACGCTCATTACCGTCACAAGCTTGTAGGTGAGGAAACAGAGACAAAGAGAATTTAAGTAACACGTGCAGGGTCAGGCTGCCAGGACATAAGCCCCAGTAGTCTGGCTCAGGAGCCTGAGCTCTCAATCACTCTCTACTGCAATATACTCAGGGCATTTCAGATTCAAAACCCTATCCCGTTTGTCAATTTATTTGATTTTCACCCTCATTCTGGGAGCTGGGTAGGACCAGGGTAGGCAGTACTTTACAGATGAGTAAATAGAGATCAGAGATATCAAGGGATTTGCTCAAGGTCACATGGTCACTAAGGGTCACAGTGGGAAATCCAGCCCAGTTCTCTGGCTCCCAGGCCTGTGCTTTTCCCATGGACTGCCCACTGCCCTGGCAATGAGGGGCCATACCCTTCACCAGATTGGAACACCCCCCTCACCCTCACCCAGAAGCCACTGTGTCTGTCAGACTAGAGCTCTGCCAGACTAGGTACAGTGCTACCCACAGGGAATGTTCTTCCTGCTCTGATGACCAACACAGCCAGCCCTAACTTCACCTGGGCCTTCTGCCTTTTGGCTGCCACAAGGAGGAGATGGTACCGAGAGGCGACAGGGAGGCTGACATCATCTAGGCCAGCTGCAGGAAGCAGTAGGGCGGACAGAGTCTTCTCAGGGCTGCCTTTGTCCAGAGCCTCATTGATGAGGCTGACTGCAAGGACCCCTAAGAAAGAGAGATGTAGGTGGGTGAGGGGCCCCTAGACTTATGGCTAAGGGACAGGACTGCCCAAGCTGGGCCTTCTCCGCCCAGCTCCAGACTATACTCACTATCGATTTCTTCCTGGGCCTGTGCATTGACCTGGCTGACAGTGGCCTGCAGGTCATTCCAGCTCAGGAAGTCCTTGTCCGTCCCACGCTCCTGTCGCAGTTTCAGCAGGGCATCGAAGTAACTGGCAGCGGGGTGAAGGGCAGAGAGGTGAGCAGCATGTGAATCATCAGTCAGAAGTCAGGGGAAACATTTGAACGATTTTCCTCACTTGGCCTTCAGGACACCACATTCTTTGGGTTCTCTTCTCGCCTCACGGGCTGTTCTTTCTGAGACACCTCTGCTGCTCCCTGACATCTAAACATTGGAGCACTCCAGTCTCCAGTCTTCGGACCTCTTATCTCTGCATACTCACATCGTAGGTGATCTCACCCAATCTCATCACTTTAACACCATCTGCTCCTGAAAGCACACCTCCAGCCCGTCCATTTATCCCAGCCAGCTCCTTGTGATTTCCAGGTGAATGTCTAACAAGCACCTCAAACCCAACAGCTCACATCTGAACTGATTCCCCCTGCTTAACCTGCATGTCCCATGGTCTCTCCCATCTTGCCCCAAATCTTGGAGTCATACCTAATTCCATTGTCTCTTAAATCTCATATCTATCACATAACCAAATCTTGTCAGTTTACTTTCAAAATGTATCCAAAATCTGACTCCTTTTCCCCATCTCCACTGCTACTGCTCTAGGCCAAGCCCCCAACATCTCTTGCCTAGATTACTCCAATAGCTGTCTAACAGGTCTCCCTGCTTTCTCCTTGTACTCCCGCAGTCAATTCTCAGCACAGCAGCCAGAATGATCCTGTTAGGTAGATCAGATCGCTGGGCACGGTGGCTCACACCTGTAAGCCCAACACTTTGGGAGGCCAAGGTGGGAGGACAGTTTGAGCCCAGGAATTCAAGACCGGCTTGGGCAACATAGAGAGATCCTGTTTCTACAAAAAATTAAAAAATTAGCCGGGAATAATGGCATGTGCCTGCAGTCCTAGCTACTCAGGAGGCTGAGTCGGGAGGATCACTTGAGCCTGGAGTTCAAGGCTGCAGTGAGCTGTGACTGCACCACTACACTCTAGCCTGGGTGACAGAGCAAGACCCTGTCTCTAAAAATAAAAAAACGAAGTAGGTCAGATCATCTCCCTCCTGGCTCAAAACTCTTCTGTGGCTTCCTTCCTCACTAAGAGTAAAAACCAGAGTCCTACATGGTCTGGCCTCTGCTACTCTGTCCTCATCTCCCACTCCTCTTCTTCCTCACTTCACTTCACCACAATGGCTTCCTGGTGTTCTTTGAACACACCACGCACATTGCTTCCTCAAAGCCTCTGCCCCAGATAGCCTCATGGCAATCATTTACGCCCTTTAAATCTCTTTCAAGATGACCTCCTCAGCAAAGAGGCTTTCCATAACCACATTATGTAAAACAGAAAAACTGTCCCTACTATGTCTCTACCCGTTACCCTCTTGGCCCTGTTTTATTTTTCTCTACACCTCTTCTTCTTTTCTTTTTATCGAGACGGAGTTTGGCTCTATTGCCCAGGCTGGAGTGCAACAGTGCGATGTCGGCTCGCCCCAACTCCACTTCCCAGGTTCAAGCGATTCTCCTGCCTCAGCCTCCCAGAGTAGTTGGGATTACAGGCATGCGCCACCATGCCCAGCTAATTTTGTATTTTTAGTAGAGACAGGGTTTCTCCATGTTGTTCAGGCTGGTCTTGAACTCCCAACCTCAGGTGATCCGCCTGCCTTGGCCTCCCAAAGTGCTGGGATTACAGATGTGAGCCACTGCGCCCAGCCACCTCTTCTTCCTCTCTAATCATCTGTCTCCCTCTCCTAGCATGTAAGTTTGACAAGGTGTTTTGTTCACTGCTGTTTCCCAGCACCTAGAATAATATCTGGCACATGGGTGGATACTCTAACATCTGCTAGGAAAGAATGAATCAATGAAGAAAAGAGGAATGACTGTGAACCCATCTACTCCCAGGAAGAAACACAGTCCAAGGAACTGTGAACAGACCCAGAGGGTGGGCCTGGGCCCAAGAATGGGACATCATGCACCAGGCAAGTCTCCAACAGAAGAGTGCTGAGTCTTGGCTGCATTCCCCCATCCCTCACTCCCAATGTGCGGCCAAGCCTTTCTTACCGCTGGGCATTTTCTCCTTCCACCTCAGCCAGGCCTGTGGCAGGGTTCGCCAGGCTGCTCCAGAAGCCACTGGCATCCTGGGCCTCCAGGGCCCGGTTAATCAGGACCACAGCTGAGAGCATCTCCACTGCCACGAAGAGCTCCTCCTGGCCAAGCTCCTACAATGGGAGGGAGGGCCAATTCCCAAGTGGGCAGGTGAAGGGTCTAAAGGCCTAACCATCATCCTGCCCCCAAGGTTCTCGAATATTCCAGAGTCTCTATCCCAAAACCCCAGTGGCCTGATTCATTCACTAATAATCAATCATATGAAACACTTGAGAACGCTTACTATGTGCTCAGTTATAAGTACTTCACATACATTATCATTTATTTTCATAATAAGCTGACAATAGAACCATAGTACCATTAATATCCCCATTTCACAGATGAGCCCACACCAATAATGTAAGTCAAAGCTAGAGCTGCCTGACTTCAAAGCCCACACTTAACAAGTGAGCTCTACCAGCTACCTCTAGTCCCTACTGCACATCAAGAACTGTATTAGCCGGGTGCAGTGGCTCACGCCTGTAATCCTGGCACTTTGGGAGGCCAAGGTGGGCAGATTGCTTGAGCTCAGGAGTTTGAGACCAGCCTGGCCAACATGGCAAAACCCTATCTCTACTGAAAATACAAATACTAGCTGAGCGTGGTGGTGGTGCACGCCTGTCATACTCGGGAGGCTGAGGCTGATCGCTTAAACCCAGGAGATGGAGACTGCAATGAGCCGAGATCATGCTACTGCACTCTAGCCTCGGTGACACAGCCAGACCTTGTCTTAAAAAAAAAAATTGAACCGGACTAGGTCCTGGGTATACAGAGATGCAGATGGAGTGGTCACTTCCACACTGTACCGCACACCCAGTAAGCCCTAGCCCCATTTCCCTGCCCTGTCCTTCTCCTTTTCAAACATCTGCTTATGCTGTGCCCTCTGTCTAGAGCACCCTTGCTGTCTTCTTCTTCTTCCTTTTTTTTTTTTTTGAGATGGAGTTTCGCTTTGTTGCCCAGGCTGGAGTGCAGTGGTGCAATCTTGGCTCACTGCAACCTCTACCTCCCAGGTTCAAGTGATCTCCTGCCTCAGCCTCTGGAGTAGCTGGGATTACAGGCATGTGCCACCACCACGCCCAGTTAATTTTTGTATTTTTAGTAGAGATGGGGTTTCGCCATGTTGGCCAGGCTAGTCTTGAACTCCTGGCCTCAAGTGATGCGCCTGCTTCAGCCTCCCAAAGTGCTAGGTTTATAGGCATGAACCCCCGTGCCCAGCCCCCTTCCTATCTTCTAGTAACAGAATGTTGTGAACGTCAACAACAATAATATTAATAGCTAAAGCTTACTTTCCAGGTTCTTCTCTAAGCACATATGTTACCTCATTTAATCCTATAGCCTATGAGGCAAATAATTATTATTCCCATTTTATATTAAAGCAATTGAGCAGCAGAGAAAGTAAAGAACTTGCCCAATGTCACATAGATAAGAACTAGCAGAGCTGGATTTGAACTCACGCAGCCTGGCAATAAAGTCCACAATTTTACTCACAATGCTTTACTTCTTAGTACTTATTTTACGCTTCCTTGTACATAGTCATTCATATGTTGAGACTGTGCCTTTCCTGAGGGCTATGCCTGTGTCCAAGTCATGCTGGGAGTAGATGCTCTATAAACACCTGCTGTGGGTGTCGTTCTCTATTGATTCTCTTCCAGGAAGTCTTCCCAGTTCTGCCTCTCCATTTCCTTGGTCTGAAGACTTCTTCCACCTGTCATCTGCTCTTCTCTCCCTGTGTCTCTATTTGGACCCTCAAGTGTATTCTAACTCCTCCAACAGATGGAAAGTCCCTAAGTAAGGCCCTGTCACCTCACTGTCAGAGAAGAGGTATGGACTGGGACGAGGTGAGACAGCAAAGTGGTTAAAAGCATGGTCTTCTGCATCTACTCTCAGCACTGGCACTCACAGCTGTGTTGGGCAAGTGACTTAACCTCTGCATCTCAGTTTCCCCATCTCTAAAAGAGAACGCGTCCCTCATAGGGTTATTTTAGGATTAAATGAGTATGTAAAGCAGTGTTTGCTCAAGGTATTGGCTATTAAAATATGCTCAGTAAGGCAGGGATGGTAGCTCTTCCCCCTATCCTAATCTCTTGCCAGCATCTCATGTTGCACTCACAAGAGAGTGGCCTGGGCCACCTGTCCTGATCCCTCCAGCTGCTTGGGGACTGCAGAGCTAGACACACATTTCTGGAGCTTACCCCCTGCTGCTGCCGCTGGAGTACTGCCAGCTCCTGCTGGTACACAGTCGATGCAACAGGGTACACTGGAGGCAGCAGGGCCTCAGGGCACATCAGCTCCTTTACAGTGTCAGCGGCCACTCCCCTCCGGATGGCTTTGTTGATCCGCTGCACAGCCTGGAGCACTGCAAGGGAGGAGAGCAACACGTGGCACAGGCTGGACACTCAGAGGCAGCTCCACTCTCCTGACCAGCTAGGCTCTGCCAGGGGATCCTGGTGGGGAAACGGCTTTGTAACTGCTCTCGAAGACCTGCTAGGTTTTCTGCTAGGTTTAAAATGCATTTCTAAATGTTCAGGAAGAAAGGGGCTGGGTCACTTTAAGAAGAGACTCTGTAAGAAGCAATTTGTCAGGACTAGAAATTGAGTAGCTCAGCATATAACACAGAGTGGCTGTCATGGCAGAGGGTGAGTTCCTAACGTAGTGAGCACAAGATTGACAGGTGGCTACGGAGCGTAACTAAGATGAGGTTAGTCAGGGGGCTCTAGGGACCAAGGCTTGATGGCAGCACAGAAGAATAAGAAACCAACTCCATGGTGGAGCCGTTTGCTGCAAAGGGCAGTAGTAAGCTTAAGAGGGGCTGTGGTGCCTCATTGTAGTCTGAGTTTACAAAATCTGGGGCTCATAAAATGCCAAGCAGATACGGGCACTGGCATCAAGGAAAGCACAATCTACTGGGAAGAACTAAGAATACCAAAGTACCTACAGTGCACCGCTGTCATGTCCACCTCCCCCCGACCCCCACACAATGCTATGGCAGTGCAGGGGGAGGAGGGATTCTGGCTGGGAGAGAGCAGGAAGACTTCACAGAAGAGGAAGCCCTGGAGATAGCTCAGGAGAATGTTTTCACCTGCTTATCAACAGGTGAGAATGTGGGAGAAATGTAACCCAGAGGACCAGAGGCCCGGTGACGGGAAAGGCTAGAGGGCAATCTAGGAAGAACAGATTGTTTGCTCCGCTGAACTGGGTGGAATGTGAACAGAAGAGCTGGGGGAAGAACTCTGGAAAGGTCTTATCTGCCAGGACAAGGAGATAGGACTAAAGTGTGGGCTAAATAATGGAAGAACCCATGAAGGTCTGAAGATGTTCAACAAGGGAGATAAGATCAGATCTGTGCTTCAGAGATTACTCTGGCAGCAGCAATCAGGAATGAACTGAGAGGATTAGGCAAGCAGCCAGTCAGGAGTGGCCTGGGGACTACTGCAAGCTAGTGAGTGTCGGAAAGCTCTGTTAGACAAAGGTAAATGGTTACTGAGCAACCTCTAAACCTGACAGCAAGTCCAGACTTAGGCAAGAAACTGTCAACAGGTCTAGTGTCCACAGGCTACTGCGTTTTGCCTCAGCACTCTGTTTCTCTTCAGACTTGCAGTGCAGATTGATCTCTTGGAGAAAGACAATTACTAACTCACATTCCTGTAATAAAGAATTCTATTCGTGGTTGGGCACAGTGACTCATGCCTGTAATCCCAGCACTTTGGGAGGCCAAGACAGGCAGATTACTTGAGTCCAGGAGTTCGAGACCAGCCTGGCCAACACGAAGAACCCCATCTCTACTAAAAATACAAAAATTAGCCTGCCGTGGTGGCAGGTGGCTGTCAACCCAGCTACTTGGGAGGCTGAGGCATGAAAATCCTTTGAACCCAGGAAGTGGAGGTTGCAGTGAGCCAAGATTGTGTCACTGCACTCCAGCCTAGGCAACAGAGTGAAGCTCTGTCTCACTAAAAACAAAAAAGAATCATATTTGTATATAATGTTTTTAAGGGAAACTGAGTTAGAAGGTGTTTCTTGCTCATATTCTGGAAAATTACTACATTTCAGAAGCCAAAGGAATTCAAGCGGGTTAAAACTGTCAAAATTACAGGCAAACTGCCTGGAAGAAAACTGCCTGCCCCAGGAGACCAGCCCAGTGCAGTACTGGCATGTCATTATCTCTAAGGCTTCAATGAACTTATCTATAGTGTCCCCGCAGGCAGCAGGAATAGAGCAGAGTAAGTGAGGGGGAGAAGTCCCTAGCCAGGCTGGGAAACAGCAGCAGTGTGTCTTGCCCAATATGGAAGCCAGCAAAGAGGTAGGATGCCCTTCTAAGAGTCAGAGGTAAGCCCAGAGCAGGCCTCGGACCTGGGGTGACTTACTGGCTTGTTCCTGATCACCCTTCGTGTTGGCTGCAGCCACACCAGCCTGGACTTCCTCCTTTCCAGAAGCTCCATGAGGCCCAGCTCCTAAGAGAGGGAAGAGATGTAGCAGAATGGAGTCCTTCGGGGCCATGACCATGCTTTAGGAGCTGCCAGCATGAGCTCCCAGGTCTACCCAGCCACCTACCCTTAATAATCCTACCTCTCCCCTTTAGTCAGGCTCACCCATCCCTATTAACCTTTTTTTTTGAGAGGGAGTCTCGCTCTGTCGCCCAGGCTAGAGTGCAGTGGCACAATCTTGGCTCACTGTAACCTCCGCCTCCTGGGTTCAAGTGATTCTCCTGCCTCAGCCTCCACAGTAGCTGGATTACAGGTCCCTGCCACCACACCTGGCTAATTTTTGTATTTTTAGTAGAGACGGGGTTTCACCGTATTGGCCAAGCTGGTCTTAAACTCCTGACCTCAAGTGATCCACCCATGTCAGCCTCCCAAAGTGCTGGGATTACAGGTGTGAGCCACGGCACCCAGCCCTATTAACTCATCTTTAGCCTTTCTTGCTCAGCAAGCATCTAAAATAACAACATAGACAATATGAATAGTGTCAGGGGGAAAGTCAACTGGGTTGAAAGCAAGATTGCTAAGTGGAGGCACCAGTTCAGCAATGGGGGAGCACATTACTGCCTATGGGACTGTCCTTGGGTTCTCCTGGTCAGTCTGGGGACTCTCAGGGACAGAAGCTGATCAGTCTGGTCTACTAGGCCTTGAGGTGATTTAACCATTTAAACACATAGGCAGCACTTACAGAATAAAAAGGACCAATAGTGATGAGGCCTGAGTAAGAGGCCCTCTCCCATCCTATAGTCACATAGAGGATGTGGCAGGTAATAGACAGAGGCTAACCTGCGCCTTCTGCTCTCTGTCTGAGCTCAACTGCTCCAGGTACCAGTCAGCAAAGTCTCTCCTCACCCCTTGCAGGGCCAGGGCAGGGTCTTGAAGGGCCTTGAGCAAGGCTTCAGGACTCTGTCTTTCCAGGGCATCGTCAACAACTTCTAGAGCCCCATGGACTGAAAAAAACCAAGACTGCATAATGGACAGTGTGAGAAAGCCACCTCTCATAATCCCCTAGTCCAGCCTTAGGAATTTTATCCTCTTCCTGCCTGCCCAGAGTTACCCCCACCTTTTCCCCCTTGGCTCCTGGGCCCATTCGGTTCAGTCCAAATTCTTCAGCTTGGTCTTCACAGTCTTCTCACTTCACCACCCCAGACCCTGAGGATATTCTTACCCAAATAGGCAAATGCCCACCCATCCTGAGCTTTCACACAGCTCCTACCCAGATCCCCCCCCATCCTCATGTAGTCTCCACACTGCCCCTTTCGAAGGACCCCAGTCTGCATCAAGAGCTGCTCCTCTCCATGCTTCTCCATTCAGACAGAAGCTTCCTGGACACAGACAACTTCTCCTCTAGACACTGATGGCTAGAAAGCAGTGCACATACTCCTTGGAATCTGATCTTCCCCCGAGGCAAGGATTGGCCCAAGTGAGACCGTAGGGCTTTCTGGTTTGAGAGAAGCTATCCCCAAACCTCCCAGTGCAGGGGCTTACCCTGAGGGTACCCCCAAACCACTCCTGGCCAATCTCTCTTACCATTGACATGGTTGATATTGCCCTGGATTTCAGCCTGAGTTAGGTAGTGGTCATAGATGTCCTGGCTTTCTCTGTCATCCTGCAAAAACTACATTGAGAGGGAACCTGGGGAACCCAATTCAATCTTCTTGTCCTGCTCTTCCCTCCCTGGCTACACCTATTTTCTTCTTCTGGGGACCTTCCCAAGGCCAAATTCAGGAAACTGGGGGGTCTACACACCTGGCACTGACACAATTAAGCCAAACCAACCATTGGAACCTCCAGTCCAATCTCATTCTGTTCTACATTCCAGAGCCCCTCTCAGGCTTCCCTGAAGATCATCCCCCAAGAACCTCTTTTCCAGTCTTCTCTTCTGAATTCTTGTCATTCTCCCAAGTTTCTTTCCTATTTATCTAAAATCATTGACAAATTATGGTTTCTCTAAGAAGCAATTTTGGATCCTAGAGACATGACAGATAGGAGTGCTGGTTTTACTTGAGACTTTCCAGCCACTCAACTTTTTGGCCCCTGCACCCCAAGACTACTCCTTACGTGATTCCTGGTATTGGCTGCCTTCTCCATCTTGGCCTGGGCCAGTATCTCCTGGTAGATGGCTGCCAGAGGCTCTCGGAGATTCCCCCAGAAGAGCACTGGGATTCTGCAAGGCAGCCAGGGTGTCCTCTACCACCCCTCGCTCCACTGCTTCATTGATGGCAAGAACAGCTGCATGGACTGGGATCAGGGCATGGAAACAAGGTCAGGAGACCAGAGTGAACCCCGGATAGGAGCACAACAAATAGCAGGCCACTCTGACATCACCCTTTTTCCCACCCTCAGGGGCCAGGCAAACCAGGTAGCCTGATGGTCCTACCTGTAGCGAGAGGTGGCCAGAATCCATTCAATGGCTGTGAGGCTTGAAGCCCTCCCACACCCACTGAGCCTACTCTTGGCAGGGCAGAGCCCAGTCCTTACCTGCAGCCTCATCCACCGAGAGCTCATTGGCCAGGATGCCCCCGATCTTACTGAAGGCAGGCAGCTGGAGGCCATATTTGGCCAGTTCGGATGCCATGTTGCTGAGCTCCTCAGCTGCAATGATGCCACAGGTGCCCTTTATCAGGCCCAGAATCCCCAAGACTCTGCCCAGGCTGTGGTGGTCAGGGAAGGAGCTGGGCTTACCTGTAAATTTCACTTTCCCGTATAGATCATGTATCTGAGGGGCCAATCCCAGCCGGAAGAGGAAGAGACTAGGAGAAAATGGAAGGCATTGGAAGGCATTGGAAGGCACTGGGGCCTATTCATTTCGACACTCTGCCTATGATGGGTTTGAAGGAGATACTATGCAGACCTGAAGACCACTCAGCACCTGCCCTCAAGTCACCCCCAACCCACAGAAATATGACCTTAAATCAGCCCAAGGAAAATGCTGCAGAAGGTAAATAAGATGATGTTGGGGGTCTGGGGGAACTGGGAAAGGCTTCACAGAGAAGGCCAAATTGCAGTAGCAGGTCACTCAGTGGAGAGAGAGGACAGGAAGGGCACAGCAAGCAGATACCTGCTGAGCTAAGGCACGGGGGCACAAAAGGACATGGGAAGTGAAGTCAGAAAGAGAAGACATGGTGAACACAAGGAACTGACAGTCACTGTGATTTAGCCAACTGGTTGCTGATAGCAGGCTCTAAGTAGGACCAAAGAGCCTATGCCATTCACACTAAGTGGCTGGCATGTGTTGCTCTCAATAGGTCCTGTTCTGATTCCTTTATGCCCAGTCACAAACCGAAGGCCCCACCTTGATACCTTCCTGCCTCTGCTATCCTGCCTGCCCTACCCCTTCACCCACACAGGCCATATATAAATGTGCCACAGACATGCACAAAAATCTAAACACAACTCTGTAAATTGGGAAGCTCACTCTCCTGAGCAGTGCTCCCTGTGATCTACCCTTCATCCTTCCTGCTGAGTTTGTTGCTGTTGATTGCTGGGCACATCCACCTAGAGGAACCTGGATGATAAAATTTGAGGTTTCTCACCTGAGAGCATGGATGCAGTAGACTACCCGGGGCATATTCTTTTTGTCATAGATATCCGTGGTCTCTGGGAAGAAGGTCTAGAGGGAAAATCAGCCAGTTACTGCCATTGGGAACCTTTAAGCAGCACCACATATGGAGAGGGGGTGCCGAGAAATGGGTCTTCCTCTCCAACCTGAAGTGTGTGCTCCTGTTACCTGGGTGTCTAGGTCAGTCTCCCCCAACCATTTCAAGTCAGCCTAGTATAAAAGAAAGGCACTGGGATGCATACTAAGCCAAGGCTCAGCCACAGACACACAGTCCTAGGGTGCCCTGGATTAACCAAACACCAGATAAGGCCATCAAGGTTACAGGATATAAGCCATCTCCTCCAAAAACAATAACTATAAAACCAGGCCTCCAGCTGTCTTCCAGGTGTCTACAGTGAGCCTGCATGCCTCACTTTAGACTCTTGCCAGAAAGGTGGTTTGCTGGAGAGCTGGCCTATTCCCATGGAGGGCCCAGTGAAGCATATATTGTCAAGGACCACAAAAGTGTCAGGCTGTTATCCCTGTCTCCAAGCCAGCAGCTTCTGACCAATGAGAGTCCTTTGAAGAACCGAGTGGCACCAGGTATGGTTTCTCAATGCACCTGACAACTGTAATGAGGCCTAACCTCAATATATCTTGGTTACATTTAGGTTCATAATAATGAACCAAATCTAGAGACCTAGAGTATTCCAGTCCCACTGAAGACACATGACCTCTATTGCTTCTGCCTCCCATGAAAGTGTCTTTTTTTAATGCTGTTTCCTGTCTTATAGTTCCTTTCTACAGCAAAGAAAAACAAAGCAGAAAGAAATCATACATTGCAGAATCCTATCATGGCTTCATTTGTATAGCTCTTCACAATTCACACAGAGAGTTCACACAGACCACGTGATCCTCCTGACAATATCGTAAGGTAGACAGGGCAAGGCTCACTATCCCTGTTTTACAGATGAGTAGCAAACTGAGGTTCAAAGAGTGAAACCATGTGTCCAGCTGGGGTTTTGGGCGTAGGCTGCTAACTTGAAGTCATCTACTACCTAGAGATGTGTATACCCTTGCTTCACACTGTGAACTTTGGTGGAGACAGGGCTGGCCAATATGAACATGACATAGCAGGCCCCTGCTGTGTAATGGGAACCATGCCACTCAGGCCAGGGAAACTTAACCTCCTTTCATCCACAGGGAAGAGGAGGCAGAGAAAAAATAACCTGGTTCAAAGACACATAGCCCCAACGAACTGTTCTCTTAGATTGAGTTAGTTTAAAAGATACATGGAAATAGGGCTAAAGGGCTCAGGGAGATAAAGCATGGGATTGTGGCGGGTGGCTGGTAAGGAGTAAAGACGAATACCAATCTTCAGGCCAATATTACCGAAGGCAGACCGATGTGGGCTATTGCAGACAGCCAAAAGTTGATGTTGTCTGTGTGACGGAAATGTAAGCCAGTCGCCTGAAAGGGAAAGAAAAGAAAATCTATTTCCACAGTTCTCAGCACTCCATATGGGTAAAGGCCAGACCACAGCTTAAAGATTCAGGAGAGAAGGGCAGAGGGGAACCAGAGGACCCCATGCTATGGATTTTCCATCCCCACCAGGACAGAGAAATAACCCCCCCACTTTTATCCAGATTTGGACAGTAAGTTATATGGTCACCCTACCGTCACAGCTTTGAGGAGAAGGGATAGTTTGAGAGAAGGAAGGTAGAAGGTGAGGTCCAATCCTCCCACCTGGTACCGCAGCTGCTCCACATCATAGATTTTCTTCAAGGGAACCACGGAGGGTGCAAAACAGTGGCCCAGCTTGGCCAGCAGCACTCCATTCCGAAGGCTCTCCTCCAGCTCCACTGGGGAAGGAAGCTCCTCCTTCAGGCAGGCCTCCATCCAGCTATGAACATGAGAGCACCTTCTCATGAACTCTGGCAGACCACAGTGATTTATTCTAACTACAGAACTTCCCTCTCTCCCTCCTTTCAAGTGGTCCCTGACCTTCCTCTGCCTCCTGTTCTGGCCCTACCCCCAACTCCCCCTCTCTGCCCATTGCCTAGTTGTTCCCACCTTCTCCCAGGCTGCTCCAAATATCTGGATTGGCCAACCCTCAGCCCCACTCACCCCAGGACATCTTCCTTGACAGATCCTGAACCTGCCTATCTTCAGTGAGGCTTAACTGTTACATAGCTTCTCACTCAGTCTAGTTACATCTTTGTTAAATCAAATTGAATCTGCTCACTTCTTTCATTCTGCATTGTTGTCTGAGAACCTGGGTGCAGAAAGGTCACGTCTGCCTGAATGATCTACATGGCTCATAACCCAGCTTTAATGATGATGAGAGTAGTGGGGCTGATGGAAGGGGGAGTAGCACAAAGGGACAGAAATATCACAGCTCTTAGCTGGGCGTGGTGGCTCATGCCTGTAATTCTAGCACTTTGGGAGGCTGAGGTGGGCGGATCACCTGAGGTCACGAGTTCAAGACCAGCCTGATCAATATGGTGAAACCCCGTCTTTGAAAAACAAAAAACAAAAAAAAAGAAAGATCACAGCTCTTGGAGTTCAAAGGCCTGCTTTCCACATTATCTCCCCTACTTTACCTCTGTGAGCCTCAGTTACACAATTTGCAAAATGAGGATAATGCCACCTGTACTTCCTTCAGTGGGCAGCTGCCAGGATCAAATGAGCTAATGAATGTGAAAACACTTTGAATATAAATGTAAAGTATTATTATTGCTGATGGTTGTGTGAAGAAGAGATTAAAGTCTCCTCAGAGAGAATCTCCAAACTTCCCTACATACTGGGGTCTAATTGGAAAGTATCCGTTTCCAAACAGAGAGCCAGTCACACATTGTTTCATACCTTCCCTACCTTAGACACCTGATTTTTCCTGATTGACCCATCCTAACGACTTCCCTTAAGAACATTAAAAGTATCCTGTTGATTAAAAGCAAAGAATTAGGTATGTATCCTGTTCTTCCTGCACAAATTGAATTTTAGGGTAACCAAATAGTCCTAAGATGATGAGAAAAAGTTCTTTAGAATTTCAGCTAGTAAATACGGAAGAAATGACAGAACTAGAAAATAGTCATTTTGCACCCTTGGTAAAATAATAAATTCTGACCTGGACCAACAATGAATGAAGGCATCAGATGAAAAGTTAATGGGAAATTTTATGACGTGTAAACCAGATTGGTTTCACCTAAACTCCCAGATTGAACTTAGCATCACTGAAAGTGGAACAAGCAGACACTGTCTTTCTACAAGAGGTGATATGGAACACGTATCTTACATATGTTATGTATCACGTATTTTAGATACACATATTGCAGTATATAGGGGTAAAAGGATGTGAGTGGGGGAAAAAACCCAACACCAACACTAATGAAGACTTGTCAAAAATGGTTTTTTTGTTTTTGTTTTTACGAGACGATGTTTCACTTTTTCGACCAGACTGGAGTGTAGTGGCATGATCTCAGCTCACTGCAACCTCTGCCTCCTGGGTTCAAGTGATTCTCCTGCCTCAGCCTCCCGGGTAGCTGGGATTACAGGCATGCACCACAGTGCCCGGCTAATTTTTGTATCTTTTTGTAGAGACGGGGTTTCACCATGTTGTCCAAGCTGGGCTCAAACTCCTGGCCTCAGGTGATCCATCCACCTCAGCCTCCCAAAGTGCTGGGATTAAAGGCATGAGCCACTGCACCCATCCAGGTTGTTTTTGGCTTTTTAAAAATTGTTGTTGTTTGTTTTTTGAGACAGGGTCTCACTTTGTCACCCAGGCTGGGGTGCAGCGGCGCAATCTTGGCTCACTGTAGCCTCCTTGACTTCCTAGGTTAAAGCAATCCTCCTTCCTCAGCCCCTCAAGTAGCTGGGACTATGGGTGCATGCCACCATACCTGGCTAATTTTTATATTTTTTGTAGAGATGGGGTTTCGCCACGTTGCTTGTCAAAAATGTTGAACCTAAATCTAATTAAGCCGACATTCATTTATAGGAAATACAGAGTATAGAGGAACAAGCTGAATGACATAAAAAAGCAATTAGATAACAATCTCTAAAAAAAAAAAGAAAAGAAAAAGAAACAAAATGTAGGATATTCTTTAGGAAAAATGACCCAGTTTTCTTCAGCAAGTCAATAATATAATGAACTGAAAAGGGGGAGATGGGCTGCTCTAGATTAAATAAGACTTAAGACACATACAAGCAGATGCAATTAGTGAACTTTTTGGGATCCTTATTTGAAAAAGATAACTGTAAAAACAGGTTTTTTTGTTTTTTTTTTAAGACAAGCAAAAAAATTTGAAAGTGGTCTGGGTATTGATCTTCCAAGGATTAACAAATAATTTAGTTGGCTATTATAATGGCATTGTGGTTACATAAGCAAACGTCCACATATTTTGGAGATATGTATTGCATATATAGGGGATAAAAGGATGTGACTGAGATTTGCTTAAAAAAGAAAAAAAAAATTAGGCCGGGCATGGTGGCTCACGCCTGTAATCCAAGCACTTTGGAGGCCAAGGCGGGCGGATCACCTGAGGTCGGGAGTTCAAGACCAGCCTGACCAACATGGTGAAACACCATCTTTATTAAAATAAAAAAAATTAAGACCGGGCACAGTGGCTCACACCTGTAATCCCAGCACTTTGGGAGGCCCAGGCGGGAGGATCAGCTGAGGTCCGGAGTCCAAGACAGCCTGGCCAATGTGGTGAAATCCTGTCTCTACTAAAAATAAAAAATTAGCCAGGCCTGGTGGCATGCGCCTGTAATCCCAGCTACTCGGGAGGCTGAGGCAGGAGAATTGCTTGTACCTGGGAGGCGGAGGTTGCAGTGAGCCAAGATCGCACCACTGCACTCCAGCCTGGGCAACAGAGTGAGGCTCCATCTCAAAAAAAAAAAAAAAAAAATATTAAAAAGCTATTTCAACTTGCCCTTTCCCACAGCATGGAGTCTTGATCTGTTGCATTTGCTTTGGGGGCAGATGCCTAGGGTGGGGGGTGGTGGAAAGGGAGATCAGAAAGAGTTCATCTTCATGGACGCTGCTCACCGCTTGGCTTCCTCCAGCCGGCACAGGTATTGATAGGCAACATTCTGCCGCCTCTGCTCGTCCATCTCCTCAGCTGTGAGGCGTTCATCTGAGGAGTTACATGGGATAAGGTCAATGAAGAGAGCATTAGAGGGACCTTAGCATCGAAGTTTTTTCTTAACAGACTTGCTTAGGCAACCCTGCTCAGAGACCTGAAGCATCTCCCATGTGTCCCTCCTTCTCTTCCCAGGATATCCTTTAACAGGTGACCTCCTCCTGTAGTGGAGGCATTTCTCTTTCCTCTGCAGCTATCTTCCTGTCCTCTTCCTTCTCAGGACTACTCATGGCCCTTCCCTCAGTACCTCCCAGCTGGGATATCCAGAGCCTTCCTTGGCTTGAAACTTAACTCCTTTTCTTATCCCTAATTAGACTGACTTCTCCAAGAAGTGGACCTGTGTCATCCTCGTTGGTTACTCTCTCAGAAGTGAGATACTAGAACTAACCAGGATTAACTCATTCATTTATTCACTCATCAATACCTCCTTTATGTCGGGCACTGGACTAGCAGACCCCTGCTCTTTTTTTTTTCCAGGAACATATTCACTTTATTGAACGTCATTGTAAAAAAGTGTGTGAGGATAAAGGGCTGATTCAGGACTCAGCTCAGGGCAGGGCAAGGAATGGAAGGTGGAGTAGGTGGGAAACAGGAGTAGACCCCTACTCTTTTTTTAAAAAAAAAAGACGGGGTTTCACCATGTTGTTCAGGCTGGTCTTGAACTCCCTACCTCAGGTGATCTGCCCGTCTTGGCCTCCAAAGTGCTTGGATTACAGGCGTGAGCCACCACGCCTGGCCAGACCCCTACTCTTAAGAAATGTAGAAATAAAGGCCTGCATGGTGGCTCATGCCTGTAATACCAGCACTTCTGGAGGCTGAGGCAGGTGGATTACTTGAGCCCAGGAGTTTGAGACCACCCTGGGCAACATGGTGAGACCCTGTCTTGACAAAAAAAACAAAAATTAGCCTGGTGTGATGATGCATGCCTGTAGTCCCAGTTACTTGGGTTGGGGCTGAGGTGGGAAGATCACCTGAGCCCAAGAGGTCTGGGCTGCAGTGAGCCATGATCATGCCACTGCACTCCAACCTGGACAACAGAGTTATTGGTGGGTTTTTGTTTTCTTTTGTTTTTGAAACAGGGTGTCACTCTGTCTCCCGGGCTGGAGTGCGGTAGTGTGATCACAGCTCACTGTAGCCTTGACATCCTGGGCTCAGGTGATCCTCCCACCTCAGCCCCTCATCCCCAAATAGCTGGGACCACAGGTGTGCACCAGCACGTCTGGCTAATTCTTGTATTTTTGTTGAGACTGGGTCTCACCATGTTGCCCAGCCTGGTCTCAAATTCCTGGGCTCAAGTGATCCTCCTGCCTTGGCCTCCTAAAGTGCTGGGATTACAGGCATGAACCACAGTGCCCAGCCAAAGATTATTATTAGAAGAGAAAAACATGTAAATAAATTAATCTAATGTGATAAGTATGATTATGGCCCATGAATAAAATCTATGGAAGCAGCAGAGGAAGCAAAGGATTCTAGCTATGAACTAGGTCTTAAGGAAGAAATAGGCAGAAACATGGGGGGAAAGGCAGTCCAACAGAGGGGAAAATGCCACTCACTTCCAATTAAGTGGAAGGACGAAAAACATTTTAAAAGATCACAAAGGTACCTTCACTATCCTTTTGGGTATAGGTCACCTGAGGAGGAAAATAATCTTCAAGCCAAATATAAATGCAGAATACTGATTCTCAAACTCAAGAATAGAGAATCCCTCAAGTGAGACAGCACTCCTAATTTGCCTTAGTCACAGCCTTCCTTAATTCTCCCTTCTTTCCTTTCTCTCTCTATTCTCCTTGAGAAACACAATGCAAAATCAAACAGAAAGAGTAAGAGAAAGCTACACAGTTAGAAAATGAACTCAGAGGACTTGAAGAAAGGCAGAGCTTAGCCAAGCTGACTTTGACTCAGCACTTAATGTCATTCCCAGTCTTTATTTACTTATATTGCATATTCTGCAATATGATTCAGGGAAGGGCAGGGCTTATTTGAATGAGCAGTTGAGTAAATTAAAACACATGAACACGCACACACACACCCCTCCAAATACAGATTTGAAAACACTGGCCAACCACAGGAAAGCCATCGGTTCCTCCAAGGGAGTGTACAAGGAACAAGTGTTGGTTGTTAAGCATGGAAAATAAACCAGTAAGTGAATGACATCATCTCAGAGTTATGAGCTGAGGACTGTGGGCAATGGGAGGGATTTTGTACAAATACATGCTGTCTCAAAAAAAATAAAAAACAAAAAACAGTTTTCCTGTCCTTCTCGGGTCTGGAACTAGTTTTCCTTTAACAGAAGCGTGGACATGGACTTTGCTTTTTTTTTTTTTTTTTTTTTTAAAGACGGGGTTTCACCATGTTGGTCAGGCTGGTCTTGAACTCCCAACCTCAGGTGATCCGCCCGCCTTGGCCTCCAAAGTGCTTGGATTACAGGCGTGAGCCACCACGCCCGGCCGGACTTTGCTTTTTGAATCCTAATGGAGAGGAAGGGGAGGGGTGGAAGAAGGAGCAAGTTGTGACTTTCATTCGGAAAATCAGATAGAATCTTTCTGCCCCTCCCTTCCTTCCAACTCCAGTCTCTCTCTCTAAAACAGTGTTTTTGAAGGTGTGGCCCAGGGACTACTTTCCTCACATTCACCTGGGGTGAGGGGAAGAAGCACAGCGGTGTTTGTTATAAATGCAGATTATGGGCCCCAATCCGGACCTTCTGGAACTGCAGCTCTGGGATAGGTCCCACGAATCTGCATTTCAAACGAGCTTCCCGGGTACTTTCAGCCCCTAAGTTTGACAGGCATTGTCTGAAAGCGGCATCACAAAGCCTAAGAGTCCCCCAAATCCCTTCAGGCGTCTTGTGCCGTGGCAGCGTTGGGCAAGTATGGTAGCTAGTAGTAACTGCTGAATTTTAAGGATCATTAGGATCGCCTACATTCTCCCGACCCCGGAGCCCCAGAACTTAGAAACAGGGAGAACGTTCTTTGTTAGCTTTAAAGCGTAGCACATTCGTCAAGGGGCAATGCGCCGCTCACAGTTCCACTCGGGCCCGCGGCTCCCGGGCTGAGGATTCCCGTCCCACTGAGCAGTCCCACCGCCCTCGCCCCTCAGGCTCCACGCCCGACCCACGCCCCAATCTCTCACGGGACGGCCAAGCCCCCAACCAGCGGCACCACTGCGGGACCCTCCTCTGACCCTTCCGGCACTCACAGGCTGTCCGGCCCGGGACCTCTGCTTTCCTCTCCATGTTCCTCCTTCTTCCAGGTTTGAATCTCCCGCCGTTGGGCCACCGCCCCTCACCGTCGCCACGGCTGGAAAGGACACTTCCTGTCCGCACTGCGGAGAATCCTGGGATTTGTAGTTCCAGGCCGCGGAGGCGGGTCACCCAGGTGCTGGAAGAAGAGGAGCCCCGGGCCGGGCCGGGCCGGCTCCCCTTACAGCAGTTCCTCGGCTTGTTTCTCCCAGACTCTTTCTCTGCTAAACAGTCTTATTCTACCTGCCTCTGCCTTTGCCTCTGTCATTTCTACCAGTATTCCCATTAACCCTTACTCTGCTTCCTATGTTCCAGGGTCCAGCTAACTTGTGGGTCTGCTTGGCGCTATGCACTAAGCTAGGCGATGCGAATGCAGAGATGTATAAGCGCAGGTAATGCTCTAAAAAAGTTTGCTCTTCTGGCACGAGTGATAGACGTATAGTGAAATAAATTAGAGGCCGGTGATGCACAGAGGGAGGGCGTCATTGCTGTGATTAAGAGCAGCGAAAGGCAGAGAAGACTGCCTAGTGGAGGTGACAGCTGATTTAGGTTGAGAAGTGAAAGAGAATTCATCAGATTGCAGAGGAGAGGCGGTGCAGTCAGTGGAACCAGAGTGTGCAAGAACAAGGAGGTGAGTTCGGGAAGCTAAACTAGGTTCAGCTTTAGAGGAGAACACAGCTCAATCAGGGAGAGGCCGGAAGGGAGCCTGGAGGCACAGGTCCAGGTCCAGTAGCTCCTTGGGCACCATGCTAGGGCCCTGGCATGGGGTCTGGTGAGCAGTCACCAGCCAAGGAACACTTTAGACATAAGTCAGAGCCAGATTTGTCTTTTAAAAAGAGCCATCTTACAGTGGGGAATTGGAAGGGGGTGAGGCTAGGGACAGAGACCAGTTGGAAGGCTACTGCAGCAGCACAGAAGCGAGATAATAAGAGCCTGAACTAGGCCAGGTGCGGTGGCTCACACCTGTAATCTCAGCACTTTGGGAGGCCAAGGCAGCTGGATCACCTGAGGTCAGGAGTTCAAGACCAGCCAGGCCAACATGGTAAAACCCCATCTCTAGTAAAAATACAAATATTAACTGGGCATGGTGGTGCACACCTGTAATCCCAGCTACTTGGGAGGCTGATGCAGGAGAATCACTTGAACCTGGGAGGCAGAGGTTGCAGTGAGCTGAGACTGCGCCTCTGCACTCCAGCCTGGGTGACAGAGTGAGACTCCATCTCAAAAAAAAAAAAAAGAGTCTGAACTAATAAAAAATAATTATGACACCAACAACTATGCTGAAAAAAGTATGATCTGATAGGTTTCCCCATCTTGTATTTCTCCCTTTCCCCTTTCCCCACACTCCATCCAAGCAACCAATAGTGGGCTAGGCTTATAACTCGGGCAGGTAGGAGAGGAGAATGTGAAGGAACAGAAAACAGAAATCCATACCTACAGCCTTCAGAGGAACAGAGGGGACTCAGGGGCTGAGACAAAAGTGGGAAAAGTACGGTTTGAAGAGAGTGGATGGCCCCCTGAAGACCTAGGGGATTCCCCCTTACCTCTCACCAGTTGGGGGAAATAGAGTCTAGATGTTGGTGGCTCCTGGCAACTGGGGTCCCATTCTCTGCTTCCTGGAAAGGACCCTAGGTATACAGGACCCTGAGAAAGAACAGTTGCATAATGAGCTGGGCAGATAATAGACAGCTTTACAGAAATTCCCAACCTAGACAGAAAGGAAGTATCTGAATGAATTACTCCCCCTCTTCTGCTTGGTCCCTGGGCTTGAAAGGGCCAGGTAGATGAGAAGAAAGGTGTCAGTGGACACCTTTGTGAATAGATGGCTGAGGACCAGATGAGCCTCACCTTGGCATCACATACCTCCTCCTACTTAGACTCCACCCTGAGGAAAAGGAGGGGGCAAACCCCCAAGCAGATTCACCTTGTTTCCATCATCCCAGTGGAATCAGGGCTTGAAACAGAAGTTGAGCAGAGATGAATTTCCTCCACACCAGAGTTATGTACGAACACAAATATAGTGTTTACTATATAATGGGTACTATATTTAGCATCATCTTACAAGAATTGTCTTATTTAATCTTTACAATACAGATTAGAAACTAAGGCTTAGAAAGGTCATACAGCTAATAACCGATAGAGACTAGAGTTAAATGCAGATAGTCCACTCCAAGCTTGAGTTCTTTTTTTTTTTAGACAAAGTCTCACTCTGTCACCCAGGCTGGAGTGCACTGGCATGATCTCGGCTCACTGCAACCTCCACCTCCTGGGTTCAAGCAATTCTCCTACCTCAGCCTCCCAAGCAGCTGGGATTACAGGTCCCCACCATCACACTTGGCTAATTTTTTTGTTTCACCATGTTGGTCAGGCTGGTCTCAAACTCCGGACCTCAGGTGATCCACCTGCCTCAGCCTCCCAAAGTGCTGGGTTACAGGCATGAGCCACCAGGCTTGGCCCAAGCTTGAGTTCTTAACCACTATATATTATACCACCTCCAAGGCATGAGACTGCAGTGCAAAGGGTATAATAGAGGAGAATTTCAAGGGTAGAATCAATAGGCTGAGATTGAGGGCCAGAGAAGGAGACAAGAATGGCCCCTCGGTTTCTGGTTTAGAGACTGGCTTGTTGGCCTACTATTAACACTGAGAACACAGGAGGGGGTAGAGCTAGGGAAATGTGAGTTTCACTTGGAGAAATTACATCTACAGGTATACATTTAGAAATGTAACACCATCCATCAGTGGTGCTAAAATCAGGAGTGAGTGAAATGTTCTTGGAAGAATATATAAAGAAGAGAAAATAGCAAAGGGCAGCATGTTGGGAGACACTAGTATTTAAAAGGTAGACAGAGGGCCCAGCAAAGGAGATGGAAACAGAATTTTCAGAGAAGAAAAGAGAGAGCCAGGAGACAGAACATTATGGAAGCCAAGTGAAAAGAGTGCAAGGATGTGGTGGCACAGAAAGGAATCAAACAAGAAAATGACTCAGAAATGATCACTGGATAACTGGGAGGTCACTGGCCCCTTGGTGAGAACAGTTTCAGTCCCTGCCCTCTCCCTAAATCATCCTCCCTCCTTAAGGGAAGCCTGCTGAGTGAAGGACAAACCGAGCTGCGTATTTGGCCCTGACCAGGCTGTGGTAGCATCTTAAAGGCCCAGCTGTGGGCAGAAGCTGAGACAGCTGGGTTAGCCTGCCTTGGGCATGGGCACTGTTGGAACTCAGGACACACCACCCCCAAAATATGACTGTAGAAAACTAGAATATGCCACCTCAACATACACTTCTTTGGCGTATTTGAGCAGGTTATTCTGAGAAACTGCAGACACAGGAGTAGCTCTGAAAACTTGTCTTTTCATACAAAGAAGTTAATATCTGTAAAGGAAATCTACATTAGTAAAGTATCTGTATCAGGAAGAGGGCTGCTCTGAGATACCTTTTGTTTGTTCTAG
The DNA here is from genome assembly GCA_036589455.1 of Ateles fusciceps. Classification (NCBI taxonomy): domain Eukaryota; kingdom Metazoa; phylum Chordata; class Mammalia; order Primates; family Atelidae; genus Ateles; species Ateles fusciceps. The sequence goes on from JAZHEH010003362.1 coordinate 555,790, forward strand.
CTGGACAACCTCTGTTCACCATGCTCTTCCTCCCCTCACATTCCAATAACTTGGATCAGCACCACCCCCCAGATGCCCCAACCCCTATTCCTTTCTATAGCTTGGGATGATATATAAACGTCAATCATCTGACCTTTCTTCAAGTCTCATGTGTTGTGGGGCTCTGTATATCTGCACACACAGTGATGAACTTCATAACAACATTTTGGTCAATGACAAACCGCATATACAATGGTGGTCCTATAAGATTTTAATAGACCTAAAATATTCCTACCACCTAGTGATGTGGTAGCCACCCAATGTCTTAGTACAACGCATCCCTCATGCGTTTGTGGTGATGCTGGTGTAAACAGACCTACCGTGCTGCCAGTCAGATATACATGTACAGTAACATCCTAGCCCGGATGTGGTGGCTCATGCCTGTAATGCTAGCTCTGTGGAGGCTGATGCAGGAGGATTATTTGAGCCCAGGAGTTCAAGGCCAACCTGGGCAACATAGTGAGACCCTGTCTCCACAGAAAAATTTTAAAATTAGCTGGGCATGGTGGCACACACTTGTAGTCCCAGCTTGTCAGGAGGCTAAGTTGGGAGGATTACCTGAGCCCGGGAGGTCGAGGCTACAGTGAGTTGTGATTGCACCACTGTACTCCAGCCTGAGTGACAGAAAGAGACTCTATCTCAAAAAACATAAACAAAAAACAGTCATGTCCTAGGCCCTCACATGCACTCACCACTCACTCACTAACTTGCCCAGAGCAACTTCCAGTTCTGCAAGCTCCATTCATGGTAAGTGCCCTATATAGGTGTACCATTTTAAATCTCCTTTTTTTTTTTTTTTTTTGACAGAGTCTCTCTCTGCCGCCCAGACTGGAGTGCAGTGGTGTGATCTTGGCTTACTACAGCCTCCACCTCCTGGGTTCAAGCAGTTCTCCCACCTCAACCTCCCAAGTAGCTGGGATTACAGGTGTGTGCCACCACGCATGGCTAATTTTTTTTATTTTTAGTAGAGACAGGGTTTCACCATGTCGGCTAGGCTGGTCTTGAACTCCTGGCCTCAAGTGATCCACCTGCCTCAGCTTCCCAAAGTGCTGGGATTACAGGCGTGAGCCACTGTGCCCCACTTAAATCTCCTATACCATAAATTTAGGGTACTTTTTCTGTTTAGATACGTTTAGATACACAAATATTATTGCATGACATTTGGTGACAATTTTTTCTTTTTTTTTTTTTTTGAGAAGGAGTCTTGCTCTTTTGCCCAGGTTAGAGTGCAATGGCACAATCTCAGCTCACTGCAATCTCTACCTTCTGAGTTCAAGCGATTCTCCTGCCTCAGCCTCCTGAGTAGCTGGGATTACAGGTGCCCACAACCACACCCAGCTAATTTTTGTATTTTTAGTAGAGATGGGGTTTCGCCATGTTGGCCAGGCTGGTTTCAAACTCCTGACCTCAGGTCATCTGCCTGCCTCGGCCTCCCAAAGTGCTGGGTTTACAGGTGTGAGCCACTGCACCCCGCCTTGGTGACAGTTTCAGGAGAGCAACGTGCTGTATAGGTTTGTGGCCTAGGAGCAATAGGCTATACCAGAGAGCCTGGGTGTGTAGCAGGCTACACCATCTAAGTTTGTGTAAGTACACTCTATGATGTTTGCACAATGACAAAATCACCTAATAATGCATTTCTCAGAACATATCCCTGTTGCTAAGCGAAACATAACTGTAATTAAAATGGTTTTTCTCCTGCTAATCTGTCTTATGTCAATTTAATTTGTAGCCCAGCCAAAGAAGCTAGAAGGGTAGAGAAAAGCCATTTTTCACTCCGTCACAGCACCATCGATAGCACCCAGCACTACACCTGCACATAGCAGGCATTTAGTAAAGGCTGCAGGCCAAATGCAGGTGAGCCCTATCACTTCATAATTTTGTTTCTGGCGAAGGCCTCTTTACTTAAAAGAGGCCTTTTCCTAGGCAATGAGGATATGTGCTTTCTGATGCAGGCCACCCTTGGTGAGTTGGGGCATTACATTCCCATCATCCTGGGGCCTGCTGTCCTTCTCGTTAAGCAGAACCCGTAGGTTGCGGATCAGTGGAGAGGGAAAAAGCAGTCTAGGGGGAGTCTCTACTTGATCTCCAGGCCTTTCCTATCAATCTTTCACGCTGTTCCCAAATGTGAAACCAACACACAGAAGCACAGTATGTAAGAGAGAGAGAGAGAGAAAGGGTTCACTTCCAGGACAGCTCAAGCCCCATTAAAGCTTGCAATCACAGGTCAAGCCAGGCGCCGTCTATAATCCCAGCACTTTGGGATGCCAAGGTAGGAGAATCATTTGAGCTCAGGAGTTTCAGACCATCCTGGGCAACATATCAAAACCCCATCTCTACAAAAATAATAATAATTAGCCAGGTGTGGTGGCACATACCTGTAGTCCCAGCTACTCAGGAGGCTGAGGTGAAAGGATCACTTGAGCCTAGGAGGTAGAGGCTGCAGTGAGCTATGATCATGTTACTGCTCTCCAGCCTAGATGACAGAGCAAGACTCTGTCTCAAAAAAAACAAAAACAAAAACTTGCAATCACACAGTGTAGTGGAAGGGACCCTAGGCTAATCACCTGAATCAAAAAACCTAGAGTTGGCTGGGTGCCGTGGCTCATGCCTGTAATCCCAGCACTTTGGGAGGCCGAGGCGGGCAGGTCCCCTGAGGTCAGGAGTTCAAGACCAACCTGGCCAACATGATGAAACTCAGTCTCTACAAAAATGCAAAAATTAGCCAGGTGTGGTGGCGGGTATCTGTAATCCCAGCTACTTGGAAGGCTGAGGCGGGAGAACCGCTGAATCCAGGAGGCAGAGGTTGCAGTGAGCTGAGATCATGCCACTGCACTCCAGTCTGGGCGACACAGCAAGATTTCATCTCAAAAAAAAAAAACCTCAAGCGCAGTGGCCCACACCTGTAATCCCAGCACTTTGGGAGGCAGAGGTGGGAGGATCACTTGAGAAGTTTAAGACCAGCCTGGCAAACATGGTGAAACCCCATCTCTACTAAAAATACAAAAATGAGCCAGGCGTGGTGGTGGGCACCTGTAATCCCAGCTACTCAGGAGGCTGAAGCAGGAGAATTGCCTGAACCCAGGAGGCAGAGGTTGCAGTGAGCCAAGATCGCACCACTGCACTCAAGCCTGGGTGATAGAGTAAGACATCGTCTCAAAAACAAAAAACAACACCAAAAAAACCTAGAGTTTAACCCCAATTACTTGACTGCTCTGTGACCTTAGTCAAGTCATGTCTGCTGTCTGAGGCTTGGTCCCCTCCTCTGTGAAATGAGGGGATGAAGTGGATGATTTCTGAGGGTGTAACTAGTAAGCTCCCCTCTGACGCCTTGATTCGTTTCTTGAAGTGAGAGACTTGAGGAGGTGTGTCTGCAGCACTACTGAGGTTCAGCACTAAGATACGGTGTCTGAGCTGTCACTCAAATAATTCCCTAGGGTGGAGGGTGGTACCTGGTTGTCTAGTAACCCCCAGGGCTTTGAGCTAACTGCTAGGGAGGTAACCCAAGCCAGAGGGGCCATTCCAGAGAGCCCGCTTCGGAGAAGACCCAAGGAGGTAAGGTGTCCTGCAGTGGAAACCCCCACTCCGGATGGGGATCATCAGAAATGCCCCCCAAGTGGAAGGCCTTGAACAGGCAGGATTTCCACGTGTTCTTAGAATCAGGGAAATTTCTTTTAAAAGAGACTGTTTTTCTTCTGCCTGCCTCTCCTTTTAAAAAAGGGGAAAAAAGGATAAAATGGGAGGGGTCAAGAGCCCAGTGCCTGGTCTTTTCCACTCTTTTTCCTGTCTCCTGGGAGGAGAGTTCATGAAAAGCCTTTGCCTTTCAAGGGGAAAGATACTAACAGGATATACAAGTGATGAGATGCTTGTATTTAGGTTTAAGAGGGCTCTGGAGACCAGAGCAGGAGGCTGGGGGGCCTGGAACCAGCCAGCAGACAGAAAGCGGAAGAAATGGAGAGAGAGAGCTTCCCCTTGAGCTAGGGAAGGGGCAGTAAATGCATGTTCTGTCCCGTACCACACTCTTTTCCAGAGAATCCGTCTCTCCTGGAGGTTGGCTCCTTGCCAATTCAGTAGCCTCCTCACCCCAGGGTCCCCAGTGCCTAGCGTAGCTCCTGGCACATAGCAGGGACTCACTGAGTGTTTGTTGAACTGAACTATATCTTGAGATTAGATAGCAGGAGTACCTCGATGAAGAGTTGGGTGGGTGTCTGTGGAGCCACGATGTGAAGGAGGTTATGGAGGAGAGGCCCTGCATATGCAGTCTCTTCATCTATTTGTGTGTGTGTGTGCGTGTGTGTGTGTGTGCGTGTGTGTGTGTGCGTGTGCGTGTGTGTGTGTGTGTTTGAGACAGAGTTTCACTCTTGTTGTCCAGGTTGGAGTGCAATGGCACGATCTCAGCTCACTGCAACCTCCGCCTTCAGATTCAAGCAATTCTTCTGCCTCAGCCTCCCGAGTAGCTGGGATTACAGGCATGTGCCACTATGCCTGGCTAATTTTTGTATTTTTAGTAGAGATGGGGTTTTGCCATGTTGGCCAGGGCGGTCTTGAACTCCTGACCTCAGGTGATCCACCCGCCTTGGCCTCTCAAAGTGCTGGGATTACAGGTGTGAGCCACCGCGCCCCGCCTATTTGTTCATTCCAAAAACATTTGTATTGTGGTAACATATACATAACATACAATTTACCATTTTAACCATGTTAACATGAGCAGTTCGGTGGCATTAAGAACACTCACATTATTGTGCAGTCACTACAACCATCCGTCTCCAGAACGTTTTCATCTCCTTCGATAAACATTTACTGATTACCTACTATGTGCCAGACCCTGCAAGATGCTCCATGTCTAGTAGTCGGGGGAAAGACAAGAAAGTCAGCCACTCTGACCCAGTGTGATAAATGCTAAAAGACGTAGGCATCAAGTGCTATGGGACCAGTGAAGTACCCAACTGGTTGAGAAGAAGGTGCGTCCTGAAGGAAGCTGTTACTTGAGTTGAGTCTTGAAGGAGGACTAAGAATTAGGACATTAGAGTGAGCGTGGATATGGTGCCCAGTGGGACAGAAGCAGCAAAACGAGAGGTCAGAGAGAAACCCTTGAAACTCTGAGCGTCATGCTAGGGCAGGGGTAGAGCTGAGTTGCTCTAAGAGAGTCCTGCTCTAGAGGAAGCCGAGGCTGACATGCTGACCCCTCTGTTCCCCTTTGTCAGCCCTATGTCTTCCCCCAGCCCTGAGAATGTGCCCCAGAGGCCTGAGCCTGAGCCCTCAAGCTCCAATAAGAAAAAGAAGAAAAGAAAGTGGCTGCAGCAAGAAGCCAGCATCCAAGCCCTCACCAGAGCTGGCCATGGCGCCCTTCAGGCTGGCCGGAACCGTGAGGCCTTGACCAACTTTCAGAAGGCCTTCCTTCTGGCCTCCAAGGCCCCACAAACCAGGGACACCCCTGTCCTCCGGGCCTGTGCCTTCAACCTGGGGGCTGCCTATGTGGAGACTGGGAACCCAGTCAGAGGCCTCGAGCTGCTCCTGCAAGCTCAGCCTGAAGAGAAGGCACAGGGCAGGTGTCATGGCAACCAGTGTTTCAATGTGGCTTTGGCCTACCATGCCCTCAGTGAGCTGCCTCAAGCTTTGGCCTGGTACCACAGGGCCCTGGGCCACTACCAGCCACAGGGTGACCAGGGAGAAGCCCGGGCGAAGATGGGAGCCTGCTACCAGGCTCTGGGACAGCCTGAGCTAGCAGCCCACTGCCTGCAGGAAGCAAGCCGGGCCTATGCCCAAGAGAGGCAGCCGCGGGCTGCAGCCCTGGCACTGGGGGCTGCAGCAGGATGTATGCTGAAGAGTGGGCGGCACCGGGTAGGGGAAGTTGTGCAGATGCTGGAGAAAAGCCGGAGGCTTGCAGAGATGAGCACTGAGAAGACACTGCTGGGTGAGACCTTCAGGCAGGGAAGGTGTGGGATCTGGGGAGACACAGAGCCCGGTGATACTCTGAGGGCTGGGTTGGTGGGGACCCTGGAGGAGTGGAGAGGGGCTGGACCAGTACAGGGTTTTTTGTATCTGGTCCGGCTACTAGTGACCCTGGCTGTGCCCTCTAGGGCACCTCTATAATGATCTAGGTCTGGGCTACTCCAAGCTCCAGCTGTTCCCGCTGGCTGTGGAGGCCTTCCTGCAGGCCCTGCCCCTGTGCTTGGTGCCAGGAGAGCAGGCCACGGTGCTAAGAAACCTCGGGATGGCCCACAACGCCCTTGGCAACTATCAGGAAGCTCAGGAGTTTCACCAGAAGGCTGCTGACCTGCACGGTGGGTGCCCGGGGCCGGGGGAGTGGGACTGGGACAAAGACCTTAGGAAGTGGTTCCAGCAGGGGCCCCAAGGCTTAAGGGTGGATGGCCCTTTAGGACCACTTACGGAGCCTGAAAGCCCAGAAGCAGTGGGGGAGAGCTGGGAGTGCAGGAGATGGGACAGCCAGACAGGACAGAGGGTTGTGGGCCCAGAGGCCAAAGCCTCAGGTTTGAGAAGGCAGCAATGGGCAGGGGAAGGGTATTGGCTGGGAGAGGAGGCCTGAAGTGGAGTCCAGCCTCTGTGCTGACTGTTTGTGTGACATTCAGGAATCACTTTCACTCTCCGAGCTTCAGTTTCCACACTTACAAAAACGGGACCTTAACACCTGCCTTGACAGGTGACATTCAGGAATCACTTTCACTCTCCGAGCTTCAGTTTCCACACTTACAAAAACGGGACCATTAACACCTGCCTTGACAGGTGACATTCAGGAATCACTTTCATTCTCCGAGCCTCAGTTTCCACACTTACAGAAACAGGACCATTAACACCTGCCTTGCCTGCATCTCAGGTTGTTGCCTGACTCAAACGAGCCAGGTGGAGGCGCTCAGACCAGAACCCAGTGTGGAGGGCTCAGGCCTCTTGGGTACATCTGGAGGTGTGCTGGGGCTGGGCACTGGGCCTCCTGGGAGCTCTGTCTTGGTTGCTGGGGGGGGCAGGGTCCTGATGTCCCAGCAGCCAGAGTCCCCTCTGAGGATGGGGTGGGCTCTGTCATCAGGCTCTGTGGGGCAGCGGTGGGGAGCAGGGCCGGAGCTTTGGCAGCCTGGCGTTTGCATTGAGCCAGCTGGGGGGACCACAAGGCTGCCAGAGACAACTACCTGCATGCCCTGCAGGCTGCCCGAGACTCCGGTAAGGGTGAGGGGGTGGGATGTGACTGGGGCAGTGGGGAAGGCTGAGGGTCCTTGGGGCTGGTGGGAGAGGCAGATGGGGGGAAATGAGGGTAGGAGTGCTTCTGGCGGGTGGGTCAGTGGGGTAGGGAGCAATGAAAAGACCTTCCAGGCTGTCTTTCTCAGGGGACATGAAGGGCCAGTGGCAAGCCTGTGAGGGTCTGGGGGCTGCTGCAGCCAGGCTGGGGCAGTATGACCAGGCCGTGAAGTACTATAAGGAAGCACTGGCCCAGTGTCAGGTGAGACCCTCCATCCCGATTCCACCTCTCCCCTGCTATCCCCGGCTGACATTCCTGCGTTCACTCCTTGTCTTCTAACCACCACGCATTCAATCATCAAACATGCATTGGACACAGTGTGCTAGGTCTTGGGATCCTATTGTGAGAAAGAATCCGTCACTGGCCACAGTTCTGGGCAGGCGGTGGCAGGACCCTGGGAAAGGCATGGGGATGGGTGGAAGAGGGGGAAACAAAGCCTCCCTCCCTCCTCCCTTTCCTGTTTCCTTCTTCCCCAGCCCCCAGAGGACCACAAAGTCCAGGCATTCCCCATTACCCTATTATCCACCCTCTTCCCAGAAGGAGCCAGATTCTGTGCGAGAACGGCTGGTGGCCAAGCTGGCAGACGCCGTGAGGACGCACTTGGCCCAGGTGGGGCTGGTCCAGACTCACACCCTGGTGAGATGACACCTGAGACAAGGAGATGGGGGTGGAGAGAGGTTACCCAGAGAAGGGGTTGGTGGTGAGCAGAGCCGATGTTCCCTGGGATGCTGCGCGCTTGGCCGCTCATCTGTGTTCATCCGCCCTGAGCCTGCGCATGGGACGTATCACTTTCCAGGGGTGGGACGTGGGTGGGGGGTTGTGGCACGTCTTCAACACAAGGGCTGTTCCAGGGCTTTGGCTGAGCGGTAACAAGCCTTTTGGGTGAAGGCCAAGGGGTGCAATCAAGGCTCCTAAGCTTCCTATGTGATATGTGGGTGATTCAAGTTTCAAGTCCTTGACTGCAGTTCCCTAAATGGCCACAGGATGGAGATGTGCTCCAAGAAAGTCCCTCTCTCCCGTCTTTAGGTGTCTGGGGTCATTTCTCTGCGGGTCTCCACCGTGTTCCTCCTTCTCGGTCTTTGCTTTAACCTGTTTCTACCTCCAGGTCTCTTTAAACAATTCGTTGTCTCTCCAACCGCCTCCTCCTTCACATTTTGAGACAACCCCAGAAAACCTTTTCCCACTCCAGGAATTGAAATTATACTTTAATATTTTATGTATTTAATAGGTTTTATGCCCTTGCATTTTAAAGACCATATTTAAAGACACCATATTTAAAATCTGCAAGCAAAATTAAATTAGCCTGGTACAGGCAGAGGATTGGATTGAGGGGTCAGATTACTTGGGTCCCGGCCAATTTCTGCCACCGACTTTCTGTGACTTTCCCGTATCAGTCCCGGCCAGACTCTGGCCAGGTCTGCTAGTCCCTATCTGAATCCAAGCTTGAGCGTAACTAGCAGGGACCTTAACAGAACAAAGAGCCTCACTCCAGAATTGTATTCTCAGAGACAAGCGGCAGAGCCCGAATTGTCTCTATCACATAAGTCTCTGGAGGGAGTACCCACATAGCTGGGATGGCCTTTTTTTCCAGACCTATTCCCTTTACTCCCTTTCATTCCCAGACCTCAGCTCCAGGAAGACCCCAGGGTCCAGGTGGGGCCAGCCAAGTGGAGGCAAACCCAGCAAAGGCTGGAAGCAGCGCAGCAGGTGCCCAGCACAGGTGAGGGTGGCACGGTGCAGCAAGGATGCGTGCAGCCTCTGCAGGGTGTTGGGGGCTTCACAGTGGGGTAGGACCCCATGGGTACCCCCAGGGAGGAGGGGACTGGTGCCACTCTGCCCAGCTGTGCCCTGGTTCCCTGCCCCTACAGATCTTCCAGTGGATGGGAAGACGAAGAGTTTGAAGAGGGCCACCAGGAGAAAAAAGAGGAGAGGTTGGCAAACGTTCCCTCCTCGAGGGCTGGGCCGGGGAGACTGGAGCGTGAGTTGATGCAGGCTATTCCTGGTGGTGCGTCTCCTCACTGCAATCCCCCACCTGCTTCTTATGCCCATCCCGCCATCCCCCCCTTCCTGTTGTCTTTTCTCTGAGGCCTGGCACCACCCCTGACCCTGACTGTCCCAGTTCACAACTCCCAAACAGCCCTCCCCCAATTTCCGCTTGTCTTTCAAGGCCCTGGACGGTTTTTCCTGAACCTTTCCAGAACTGCCTCTTCCCTCCTGCTCTCATGGCTTTCCTAACTTCTAGAACTTTGCATCTTGGAGCACCAAGGTTTTGTTGAAAGCCTACTACATGCCCAACACGGCACCAGGTGCTGTTCTTACCCCAGCCTGCTACTCACTAGTCTCTTTCCCACAAAAACTTGCAACTCAGGGAGCAGAGTTCCTGTTGAGCTACTTGTTGAGCTGACCTGAATTTACATATGTCTCCTTTCCAGTTGTTTCCTTCCAGGCACGGTGAATCATTCCCACCATCTAGCTTCTACTTGCCCCGTGTTCATGAAGCACACGCCCTGCAGAGGGACAGTCCTTGGCAAAGCCTCATGTATAGCGAGCAGTGCATCCCCTGATACCGCCCCAACTCCTGGTTCTTCTCCCAGAGCTTTTTTCCACCATGACAGTTCTTGGTGCACAGAGGCTTGTGATGAATGTATCTATCCTTCTCCATCTAGGTCCAGGACCCAGGGCCCATCTTCCATTTGTAGGTCCAGGCCCTCCCAGAGAGGAGAACCCTAGCTTCCTGGTACCCAATGGCCCCCAAGCCAATAGGTGGGTCCTTGCGGAAGAGAAAGAGGCCTGGAGAATAGCAAAGAACGTAGAAGATGTGACTTGGGATAATTTTTTTTTTTTTTTTTTTTTTTTTTTGAGACGGAGTCTTGCTCTGTCACCCAGGCTGGAGTGCAATGCCACGATCTTGGCTCACTGCAACCTCTGCCTCCTGGATTCAAGTGATTCTCCTGCCTCAGCGTCCTGAGTAGCTGGGATTACAAGCACCCGCCACCACACCCAGCTAATTTTTGTATTTTTAGTAGAGATGGGGTTTCACCATGTTTGTCAGGCTGGTCTCAAACTCCTGACCTCATGATCCACCCGCCTCAGCCTCCCAAAGTGCTGGGATTATAGGCGTGAGCCAACGCGCCCGGCTGCCTTGGGATGATTTTAATGGAACGTGACCACTGCTGGAGTTGGGGGAAGTGGGGATCTCAGGCTTGGTATATGGGACCCTGAGCCCCACTTTGTCTTTGCCCTTAGCAATGTGAACAACCCTCACTTGGCTCCGAGAGCCCGGGGTATGCCCTGCTTCCTGAATGGCCCGATGGTAGGCCTCAGTGAAAGACAGGGTGCTGCAGAATGGGGGGATATGAAGCTTAAGCCGACTCCCTCCTCTGGAGCCCACCAGCAGAGGTAAGGGCCAAATAGGGCAGAGGAAAGCTGAAGCCAGGGCAAGCTGCCTCCTGCTGTCTCCCCAGTCACTCCCAGGCAAGCCCCTCCCTGTCTCCTTCAGGTCATCCAAGTGGCCTACAGAAAGCCTCAGCAGGAGCCACCAGAGGAGACCCACGGAGTCAGGCATCTGCACGATCCTGTGACCTCCCCCTGCGGCCGCAGCCCTCATCTCTGCAGCACCTGCCCACCACACACACACTAGGGGGTCCTGGAGACCAAGCCTCTTCCCAGTTGCTCAACCCTGCGGGGATGTGGAACACAATGCATCCAGTGGACTCCTGAGGAGCCTGGCCGAGGGCTTTGCTGGCTCGGCCCTGAGAGGCTCTGTTTGGGATTTTTGGATGCCATAGGTAGAAGAAAAAAGGAAAATGGATGGCGAATTCCCTTTGTCTTTCTGGATCCAAATCTCATGAATGCCAGGGGCCTGGCAGTTCTAGAAACTGACTTCATGGTCAAGTAGCTTTGGAGTCACTGACTGTCTCCAGACCTTCATTTTTCCATATGGGAAATGAGGATATAATACTACAGAAGATACACCTTACCCAACCAATGCACCCCACTTCCTCTGTGAAGCACGGGGGATGCTGGACGCAGGCCTAGGCTGTAGCCTGTAGCCTGTAGGACAGTTCCTTCCAGCCGCCACAGCAACAGTGATGTGATGGAACATGTCCTGAGCACTGAGCTCATGCCCCACCCTATTCTAGGTGCTTCACAAGTGTATTCTCCTCTAATCCTCACAACAAATATATGACGTGCTATTATCATGCCCTTTCACAAATGAGCAAAAGAAGGCACAAAACTTCAGTAGTCTGAATTCCCAGGTCACGTAACTAGTATGTAGAGAAGCTGGGACTCAAATCTAGGCAGCGAGCACTTTCTAGAATGCCGTGCAGTTCCACCTCCCCCGCTAAAGCCCTCCCTTACTCAGAGTCAGTTGTGATTTAATACCAAGTGTGTTTATGCCTGTTGTATGTGTTATTGTGATTCGTAATTTAATTAAATACTATATACATTGATGAACAGTCCAGGTGAGGTGACTCACCCCTGTAATCCTAGCACTTTGGGAGGCCAAGGTAGGAGGATTGCTTGAGCCCAGGAGTTTGAGACCACCCCAGGCAACATAGTGAGACCTCCATCTCAATTTAAAAGAAAATTTATCTTTTTTCAAAAAAAAAAAAAAAATGAAATAGATTGATGAACTAAGAGTGGGAAAACAAACAGTTTCTATAAAAACTAAGTTGGATCCTTAGAAGACTCAACTAAGGTAAATTACTTTTTCTTTATTGTTCTTATTCCTTTTATTCCAGTGATACAGAAAAAAGGGAGTTTATTTATTTATTGAGACAGGGTCTCGCTCTGTTGCTCAGGATGGCGTGCGGTGGCACAATCACATCTAACTGCAGCCTCAACCCCTGGGATCAAGCGATCCTCCCACCTCAGCCTCCTGCTGGGACTATAGGTGCACCACCACGCTAGGCTAATTAAAAAAAAAAAAAAATGTATAGAGCCAGGGTCTCACTATGTTGCCCAGGCTGGTCTCAAACTTCAGGGCTCAAGCCATCTTCCTACCTCGGCATCCCAAAATATTAGGATTACAGGTGTGAGCCACTGTGCCTAGCCTGTGAGTTACTTTATTTATTTATTTGTTTGTTTATTTATTTATTTACTTGAGACAGAATCTTGCTCTGTTGCCCATGCTGGAGTGCAGTGGCACGATCTCAGCTCACTGCAACCTCCGCCTCTCGGGTTCAAGTGATTCTCCTGCCTCAGCCTCTCGAGCAGCTGGGATTACAGGTGCATGCCACCACACTCGGCTAATTTTTGTATTTTTAGTAGAGACCGGGTTTCACCATGTTGGCCAGGCTGGTCTCAAACTCCTGGCCTCAGTTGATCCACCCACCTCAGCTTCCCAAAGTGCTGGGTTTATAGGCGTGAACCACTGTGCCCGGTTTCTGAGAGTTACTTAAAAAAGCTGCTGTATGCATTGGAGCACCAAATCGTTAAAAAAAAAAAAAAAAAAAAAAAAAAAAAAGCTGCTGTGGGCTGGGCATGGTAGCTTATGCCTGTAATCCCAGCACTTTGGGAGGCCAAGGTGGATGGATCACTTCAGGCCAGGAGTTCAAGACCAGCCTGGCCAACATAGTGAAACTCTCTCTCTATTAAAAATACAAAAAATTAGCTGGTGTGGTGGTGTGTGCCTGTAATCTCAGCTACTCAGGAGGCTGAGGCAGGAGAATTCACTTGAATCCAGGAGGCAGAGGTTGCAGTGAGCTGAGATCATGCCTCTGCACTCCAGCCTGGGTGACAGAGTGAGACTCTGTCTCAAAAGAAAAGATAAAAGCTGCTATGGAATTAAATGTGAGCAACGAGATTATTACAAATTGGGGGAATAATCACAAAAATGTAAATTCTGAAAGCTGGGCGCGGTGGCTCACGCCTGTAATCCCAGCACTTTGGGAGGCTGAGGCGGGTGGATCACAAGGTCAGGAGTTTGAGACCAGCCTGACCAATATGGTAAAACCCTGTCTCAATTAGAAAAAAAAAAAAAAAAAAAGTAAATTCTGCACTCAAGATTGCTTCAACTATGCCATTAATTTTTAAGTTTTGCTTTAAGGAGGAAAACTGGAAATTGCAGTGATATATAACTGGTGAGGTTTATACCAGAAAGAAGACGAGGAACTCCAATCACTGGCCCCATCCTCAAAGAAAAGACCCTGGCCACATTTTGACAGAAGGAAAATTAATGTATATTTTAAAGCTGAAATAAAATAATCCACTCCTGATCATGTCAGATAAGAGAACGTAGGGAAGGCAAAACTTTACCTCCACCCTCTTAGGGTCTCTGGCTGGGACAGATAATTAAATTGACATAAAACATATTCACAAGAGAAAAGCATAGAGATTTACTTAATATAAATTTTATGTGACACAGGAGCCCTCATAAAGCAATGAAGACCCAAAGACAGAAAACCTAAATGTTTTATACTAGGTTGAACAAAGAGGCAACTGTGGAAAAGCAGCTAAAATATATGGGGAGGCCGGGCTCAGGGGCTCACCCCTGTAATCCTAGCACTTTGGGAGGCCAAGGCGGGTGATACAGTGGACCCAGGAGTTTGAGACCAACCTGGGCAACATGGTGAGACCCAGTCTCTACAAAAAGTACAAAAATTAGCCAGGTATGGTAGTGCACATCTGTAGTCCCAGCTACTAGGGAGGCTGAGGCAGGAGAATCGCTTGAACCCAGGAGGCAGAGGTTGCAGTGAGCCAAGATCATGCCATTGCACTCCAGCCTGGGTGACAGAGTGAGACTGTCTCCAAAAAAATAATTAAAATAAAATATATGGGGAGGCTAAAGGAAGATAAGAGATATTTTAACAAGGTGTGTCTGTACAGACTTCTCTTGGCTTCAGCTCCCTGTCTCTGGTGATGAGAATGATTCTTTCCTCCTGGAGGAAGGCATTGTTCATATGGGAGTTTTGTTTCCTGCTTTCAGGAAGAAAGAGGAGATTAGAGCACTCTTCTTATACTGCTTTTCTTTTTCTTTTTTTTTGAGATGGAGTCTGGCTGTGTCACCCAGGCTGGAGTGCAGTGGCACGGTCTCAGCTCACTGCAATCTCTGTCTCGTGGGTTCAAGCAATTCTCCTGCCTCAGCCTCCCAAGTTGCTGGGGTTACAGGCACTCGCCACCATGCGCAGCTAATTTTTGTATTTTTAGTAGGGATGAGATTTCACCATGTTAGTCAGGCTGGTCTCAAACTCCTGACCTCAAGTGATCCACCTGCCTGAGCCTCCTGAAGTGCTGGGATTACAGGTGTGAGCCACTGCGCCCAGCCTACTTACTGTTTTTCAAATGCCTTTATCTCAAGTAATTGTTATGCCAAAATGGCATATTTTGAGGTGGCATATTCTACCACCCTTCAAGGGCTTCTACTCTATTGTCAACTACTTCACAAGGAGATCTTGAGGATTCATTAAAATATCTGTAGGGGACCTCCTATGGCAAGATACCAGGTGGGAGAGATACAACTGATCATCTTCCTTATCTAAATGGAGCTTATTATCTTCTTAGGTCAAAATGTTTTGATTAGGATGTAGGTTCACCAGCCATAACAAAGGCCAATATAACAGTGCCTTTAAACAGACAGAACTTTCCTTCTCATGTAAGCAGCCCAGGGCTGATATGGTAGCTGCATGGAGCTTGGGTACCTAGACAGGATGCCCTGCCATTCTTAACACAACATTCCGTCTCTTGGTCTTAAATGGCTGCTTTAGATGCTTTCAATGCTTTAGCTCCAGCATCAAACCTTCATCCCAGTCAGTAAGAGGAAAAGAGAAAGTGGGAGGAAACATTTTTTTAATGGATATGACCTGGGAATCACATACATCGCTTTAGCTTATGTCACATTGGTCAGAATTTAGTTACATGGCCATGTCTAGCTGCTGCAAGGGAAATGTAGTGTTTAGCTGGGCAGCCACATGGCCGGATAAAAGTCAGGGATCTGTTACCTAAGGAAGAAAGGTGAATGGGTTATGAGGGGCCAATAGCAAGCAGCACCTGGCCCACAGGAATATTGCTCTTGGGTCAGACTAACCCACTATCAACCATCACTGGCTCTACCACCTGACAGCTAACATATCTTAGGAAAATGACTTCATATCTTTGCTACTCAATTTTCTCATCTGTAACATGAGGATTAAAATACATAATAGGATTGATGGGATTAAATTAGATAATATATGCAAAGCATCTGGAACTCAGCAGGTGCTCAATCCACATGTCCTTCCTGAATTGGTTTTGAAAGCATTTCCAAAGAAAACTCCAAAGTCTGAATGGCAGGAACAAGATGGACTCTATCCTGGGCACCACCTTCCTGGTTTGTTTTTTTCACAGTCCCCATAAGTTCTGGGTGGGCGTGGTGTTATTTAGAGCTATATAATAACTTTTGTTTGGTTCTTTTAGAGTTACATCTCATCAGAATGAAGTCGTCAGTGACAATACTTTATTTACATTATATTTCTGCATTTGTTGAAGCAGTTCAGTGTAGAATAATGCTTGAAAGCAGACCCTAAGTCAGGCTGCTTGGATCGCAACTCCACCAAGAGCTATCACTGTATCACTGGGCGTGTCATTCAACATCAAGTTTCAGTTTTCTCATCTGTAAAATGAGAATAACAGTAGCATTGCCGTGAGAATTAAATGAAATGACTGATGTTAGCATCTGGCACATATAAGTGCTTAAAAATGTTATCAGCGTCAAAGAAACACTTCACATTGTGTTTTAGAAGTGAATTTTCTGAATCACCAAATTTATTTTCTCAAACAGACCCATAGGGAGTCTTAAATAACATGTAAAAGTGAAGCCACTTATATTCTGGTGAAGTTAGAAGATAAAGTTAATGAAGTCTTAGATAAGATTATCCTATTGTACATGGGTGTGTACATTGGTTTAGTGAATTTAATTTCCCACCATAATCACAGTCTGACCAATTCAGTTTCCCACAACAAACATATAAAACAAGCATAGCTTGAAGCCAAGAGCACATAGGGTACATCCCACTGGAGATAATAAACCTCTTATAATTAAAAAGGAGGCTATCAGAAGATTAAAGCAGGAGGAGTGATCTAACCAGAAATGCATTTCATGATACAGAATAAGAATTAATGTAGCATAAAAAGAAGACCCTGGCTGGGTGCCATGGCTCATGCCTGTAATCCAGCACTTTGGGAGGCTGAGGCAAGAGGACAGCTTGAGCCCAGGAGTTCAGGACCAGCCTGGGCAACATAGTGAGACCTCATTTCTTCTTCTTCGTTTTGTTTTGTTTTGTTTTTTTGAGACAGAGTCTTGTTCTGTCACCCAGGCTGGAGTGCACTGGTGCAATCTCAGCTAACTGCAACCTCCATCTCCCAGGTTCAAGCGATTCTCCTGCCTCAGCCTCCCAAGTACCTGGGACTACAGGTGCCTGCAACCATGCCTGGCTACTTTTTATATTTTTAGTAGAGGTGGTATGTAGGGGGAGATCCCATAAGCGCCGAGGTAGGAGCAAAAGGCCTCAGCCTATTTCCATATAAATAATGAAGAAGAAAGTAACTAGAAATATAACCATAGTAGTTATTAGTTATTCATATGTGATCTTAGTTATTTATAGGTGATCTTAATTCTTTTACTAATGCCTCTCAGGTCGGAAGTGTGAACCTGGGGTGACTCTGTGAAACGAATGACACTAAGGCTGCTAGAGGGCGCCTTGGCTGTGCGGCAGCACCAGCGCTGTGAAAGCGCCTGCTGTTTAGCCAATTAGGGAAGGAGATGCCCAAAATGGCCGAGACATCTCCTTCCTGGGGAAGTTTGGAGAAAACTCCGCTTCTCCAAGCTTCTGATGGCTGTCAGGTAGGCCCACAGACATCTGGGGGCTTAACTGTCTCTACGTGATGCTGTGCTTCAGTGGTCACATTCCATGTCTACTCTCATGTTCTACTTCTGAACCTGGTTCCTTTTGTCTTAGAAAAGGTAATCAGTAATAGTAATATAAATCTTAATGTTTTAGTTCTTTCTTGATAAGTATGGAAAAGGTGCTGATGCATTATGCGCCTTACCTCAATTCGGGTGCCAGAAATTCCTGAGCCCCTACCTGAATGACAAGGGGTGTACTTGACCCTATCACTGCCCCCAGTCACCGACCACCAAGGCCACGCCCTACCTACCCTGCCCCCAGATTTGCAACTCAATAAAAGTGAGAGTGTTCCGCCTTCGGGGCCATTGCTGGTCTCCACGATTTGGGTAGCAGTGGACCCCTGGGTCCAAACTTTCTTTCTCTATCTCTGTGTCTTGTGTCTTTTATTTCTACAATTTCTCATCTCCACACCAGCCAGGAGCAGCTCACAGAACCCTGTAGGGCTGGACCCTACCCTACAGTGGTATTTCACCATGTTGGCCAAGCTGGTCGTGAACTCCTGACCTCAAATGATCCACCCACCTTGGGCCTCCCAAAGTGCTGGGATTACAGGCATGAGCCACCTCGCCCTGCTGAGACCTCGTTTCTACAAAAAATATGAAAATTAGTCGGGTGTGGTGGTGCGTGCCTGTAGTCCCAGTTACTCGGGAGGCTGAGGCTGGAGATCACTTGATCCCAGAGGTCCAGGCTGCAGTGAGCCATGATCAGGTGGCTGCACTGCAGCCTGAGTGACAGAGCAAGACCCTAACAAACAAAAAAGACCTTCCCTTTACCTGTGTCTTAGCTTGGGCTGTCATAATAAAATACCATAGACTGGATGCTCAAACAACAAATTAATTTTCTCACAGTTCTGGGGACTGGAAGTCACATCAGGGTTCCAGTACGGTGACAGAGAGGAGGGTGGGGGGAGGGGTGGGGAGAGGAAGGAAGTCTTATAAGGGCACTAATTCTACCAGACCAGGGCCTACCCCTTATACCCCAAACAATGCTAATCACCTCCCAACCACCCTGTCTCCAAATACCATCACATATGAAGGGGTTAGGGCTTCAACATATGAATTTGGGAGGGGGGAAGGGGACACAAACATTGAGTCCATAGCAGTCTGGATAATTACCTTTATCTTAGAGCCTTAATGGTAGCTGGTTTGTTATTCTCCAACCTTTCCCCCTAACCATGCAACAGAGTATGTTTGCATTCTCAAAACCTCTCGGATAAACCCTACTCTTCCTCTCAAGGCTTCCAGTGTAACATCGTCGTGACCTGGAGCCTACGGTTTCAATTACATTTTAAACCATAGCTTCCCCAACCTATTTAAGGTTTATAAATTTCTATTTCTGTAGCTATTATCTCGGTAAAGGAGGTTAGTATGACTAGGGAAGTACTGCGTGATATCCTGGTAAAACAGAGGCAGGGGGAAGCTAATGTAGTGGAGAGGGGGGTCTAAGTTACACAGAACGCTCGGTGGTGTAAATAAGAATAGCAGCTTAATTTCTGTACCAGGTACCACGCCCTCTGCGACGGCTTTGCAGGCATTAGCATCTGTGAAGTATGCACTTGTTTCCTGTTGCATAGGCGAGAAACTGACACCAACAGTGTCCACATTCACTCAGCCACTAAGCAGTGGGGCAGGAATCGAGGCTAAGCGCTACGCCACACGGCTTTCTCAGAGTTACAAAACCAGCACTTATTATCAAAGGGCGGCTGGGAGCAAGGCATTTCAGCGTATCTGGAAATGTGTGGCAATCTGTAGACGCGCCCGAGGAGACCTGAGATCCCGGCTGTAAGGTAAGCTGACCGGGGTGGGAACGGTTCCCCCGACCCAAGCGCTGACAGAGCCCGGAGCCTCCAGCCGGGAGCCGCTTCCGGAACCCGTGCGTGCTGGCCCGGCCACTCCGGGGGCGGGGCGAGAGCCGCGCATGCGCTGGGGTTGGGCCGCGCCGGGCCGGGCTGGGGGCGCGCGCTCTGTGAGCTGGATGTCCGGGCTGCCGGCGCTGCTGGGACTCGGGCTGCTGGTTGCGGGCTCGCGCCTGCAGCGGATCACAACCCAGACCAGCGCCTGCCGCTCGGGACCCACCTGGTGGGGGACCACAGCGGCCGAACTCGGGTGTCCGCTGGAACTCAGAGGTCATGGCGAGCACGGCGGTGAAGTACCTGAGGTAGGCGCGGGTCTCGGGTGGGCAGGGCCTGAGACGGCCGGGCCACGTGTGCGACGGAGAATACGAGGGGCGGGACTCAGTCCGCGGGTTTTCCTCAGCCAGGAGGAGGCCCAGGCCGTGGACCAGGAGCTATTTAACGAGTACCAGTTCAGCGTGGACCAACTTATGGAGCTGGCCGGGCTGAGCTGTGCCACAGCCATCGCCAAGGTCAGTGGCACAGCTCTCGACCTTTGGGAGCATCCAGGGAGGAGTCACTGTTCCAGCCCCCGGGCCTAGGCACAAAGGGGTGGGAGAGACAGCTGGGCCAATCTGGTCTGTTACTGCCTGAAACCCCGCTGAACCACCCTTGACTCTGCCTTCAGGCATATCCCTCCACGTCCATGTCCAGGAGCCCCCCTACTGTCCTGGTCATCTGTGGCCCGGGGAATAATGGAGGAGATGGTCTGGTCTGTGCTCGACACCTCAAACTCTTTGTGAGTATGCGGGGGCCGGGCTGTGGGGGAGGGTGTAAGGGCTCTGGGATCTGGGTTCAAATTACCATTTTCCTTTCTTCCTAGGGCTACCAGCCAACCATCTATTACCCCAAAAGGCCTAACAAGCCCCTCTTCACTGCGTTGGTGACCCAGTGTCAGAAAATGGACATCCCTTTCCTCGGGGGAGATGCCCTCAGAGGTAGGTGGCTCCAGTTTAATACCTCATCTTCCAGTAACCACTGCCTGTGCTCTGCCCTTCCTTCATGTTTCCAGGCTGAGCTCATTTTAGTGCCTGGTACAGAAGATGCCTAAAGGATGCTATTTGAGTGTGTAAGAGCCTTTTCCTTCATAAAGTGTGCTCCATGAGTCTCCCACTCCACCTTTTTTTTCCCCCACAAACTCACTGCTTAGTATCACAGAACCACACCACCTTCTCTAAAGCTTCCTTCCCCTTTCATCTCTCTGGTCCCTCCTTCCACTCTAGTCAGATCCTCTTTCCCTGGCATGCAGTCAACACATGATCTGCCCATCAGGAGCTGGAGTGACTGCCCTATCTGAAACTCTTTCTGCAGATGTATGGATTAAGGGATGGGAAATTGAGTAATTTTTTTCCTTAACCCATTTTACAGATGAAGATACTGAGGCACAGAGAAGTGATTTGCCTAGTCACTGAATTGGATCACGGCAGAGCTAAAACCAGAATCTGGCTCTCCTGACTCCATCTCAGGTTCTCCCACCCTGTAGCCTCCCCAGTGGCAGGCAGGTACCCAGAACAAAAACTGTCTGCACTCAATTTGGCCTGAATCAGTGACTAACTCACACTTTCTCTAGGCCTCAGGCCACCCTCTGAATGGGATACTTGTGCCTCTGCGAACGGTCTGCAGGTGTAGAGGACAGCCTCTCCAGTTAAGGCTGTTTGTGCAGCTGCTGGCTCTGACATCCTTTTTCTGCTCCACCACAGCCCATGGTGATTGATGAACTGTATGAGCTAGTGGTGGATGCCATCTTTGGCTTCAGCTTCCAAGGTGATGTTCGGGGAACCGTTCCACAGCATCCTGAGTGTCCTGAAGGGACTCACTGTGCCCATTGCCAGCATCGACATTCCCTCAGGTGCTGGGACCCAGGAGGTGGGGTGGGAATGGGTGGAGATTGGGGCCCTACCCTCCTGATTTTTGCCCAGACAGGTCTAAAATAATATGAGTATAGAGGGGCAGAACATAGCTCTGAACCCCCATCAGGGATGGGGAATGGCATTCAGAAGTCCCCTTTACATGTTGGGCCCATGAAGAGACCATGGCCCAAGGGTACGTGGAGCTTGCAGGATGAGAGCTCCTTAGGTGGGAACTGAAAGGACTTCCCACTTCTCTGGGACTAGGGTAAAATAAGGTGTAGAAGGGGACAGGACATCTGGCCTCTTCCTGAACACCACCCTTTTTTAGGATGGGACGTGGAGAAGGGAAACCCTGCAGGGATCCAGCCAGACTTGCTCATCTCCCTTACAGCACCCAAAAAATCTGCAACCCAGTTTACCGGTCGCTACCATTACCTGGGGGGGTCGTTTTGTGCCACCTGCTCTGGAAAAGAAGTACCAGCTGAACCTGCCACCCTACCCTGACACCGAGTGTGTCTATCGTCTGCAGTGAGGGAAGGTGGGTGGGTATTCTTCTCAATAAAGACTTAGAGCCCCTCTCTTCCGGAACTGTGGAGTCCTGGGAGCTCCTCTGGCAATAAAGGTTAGTGAGTGGTGGAAGTCAGAGAGCAACCCTGGGGATTGGGTGCCATCTCTCTAGGGGTAACACAACAGGCAAGAGATTGCTATGGTATTTGGAAACAATGAAAGTTGACTGTCAGATGCCAAGTGAGTTGTACTGTCCTTTACACAATTCTTATTCATTTGGGAAACAGATAGGGAGCTACTTCCACTTATCAGTGTAGCAAGACTACAAGGAGGTTAACAGAAGGAATTTCTTCAAAGGCCTCCAAGGAGTATCTTCTAATTTGCATTCAGGACCTTCCCATGCTGGGAACAGAGATGCCAGTCGGGATTTATCTGTAGGCTAGGAACCCAAGTTGATGTTTATTCATTCATTTGGTAGTGCTAGAAACTGGCGACTGTGGGCTAAATCTAGCCCATAGACCTAAATTTGTTTTTCTTAACCTTCACAATATTTAGAAATCAGAGCACTTCACATTAAGTCTACATTTTCAGCTTCTTTTAAGAGGAAAGCTCCTTGAAAGGGTATCTGCATTCCTGTTCCCACAGCCCCCAGCATTCCTTGTCCCTTAGCTGCCTGACTTCTCTAGGCACCTGAGTTCATGATCCTGGGTTACAAGCAGAGGGGACTATGCTGGTTCCCTCAACTAAGGTATAATATTACTGCTGGCTCCTCTCAGCAGTGGACGTCCTGGAGATCAGTTTCCTTTTTGGGAGGGACTCCTCATTGAGCGGGGTGCAGAAGACCTGCAGACCTGCATTGACTCTGTTCTTTGAGCCTTCAACTCCTGAAAATGAATCGATTGAGCCCCCACCTTGGCCAGACCTTTAGTCTCTCTCCTTCTGTTTATTCTTTTTGGCTCTCTGGCCAGTGCTGACTCCAGGTCTTTCCTCCTCGGGATGCTGCCGCCTCCTCCTCTTACCTCTGCTGCTTGAGCCTGTGTGTGCTCTGCTCTCTGCTTCCCTAGCCCCGCCATCCTCCTCATCCCTTACATCCAAGATATCCTCCCCCCTCTTGATGCTGCTGTCTTTCTTCTTGCTTCTCCTGCTTCTTCCATCACCGCATGCTCTGCTGTCTGCTTCCCTGGTCCCACCACCTAAAACAGTTTCCTCACCTCCATCCTCTAGGTTCAAGTCCTCCTCCTCCTGTTGCTGCCTCTTCTTTCTTCGGCTGCATGGGTCAGCGTATGCCCTGCTCTCTACCTCCTCCATACTGACACTGCCTGCAGCCTCCTTGCCTTTTCCTCTTTCTTCCAAGACCCCCATCTTCTCCTCTTCATGGTGCCACCTCTTCTTTTTCTTCCTTTTCCTGAGGGACTGATTGGTTTGCTCTCTGCTATTCAATTCCCCAAGCCCACTTGTTCCTGCAGCATCCTCCTCCTCCTCATTCCCTTCAGTTGTATCTTCTCTTTCATCTGAGACCTTTCCTTGATGTCGCCTTTTCTTCTTCTTGCTTTTTCTGATGCTCTGGTCAGCATGTTCTGGGGTGCTTTTCGTCTGCATCATTCCCTTCAGGTACTGTAGCTTCTTCCTCCTCTTTCTGCTTCCTTTTCTTTTTCTTTTTTTTTTGGGGGCGTGCTCTCCGACTGTGGTTGAGGGGCCCCAGGGTCCTGGCCTTTGAGACGAGCCAGGAATGCCTGCTCCTGGGCCTCTAGGCGAGCAAGCTTCGCCTTCATTGTGATCCCAAGACGGGCAGCCCTGAAACAGACAGGGTCCAAGTCAGAGCAAGGGTATCGGGGGAAATGGGCCTAGTTCTTAAGCCTACAGGGAAAGTTGGTGGAGGGTAGGAGTGGGGAGCTGCCTGTCTTCAGGCAATAGATGGGTAGGTAACAGGAATCATTTCCCTGGGGTAAAAAGAACCAAAAAGTGGCACAGGCCATGCTCAGAGGTGGGGAGAAAGAAGGGAGCTCAAGGAGCTGACCACTACTTACTTGTGTGCTGTTCGCCCCTCACAGGCTTGGAGCAGCATCTCATCAGTCAGACTGTTAGGGGAGACTGGCAGTTACAAACACACCTGGTGGAAAGGCTTGACCTCTCCTCCCTCTACAACATTCCTTCAACACTGAGTTCTTGTTTAGGACCTGGCACTTTTTGAGGTACTAGGGATACAAAGATTAGTACAACACAGTTCCACCCACCCCCAAGAAGTCCCCAGTAAAGCGTTAGACATAGCCCTTTCTCCTGCGATCTGAGGACATCTCCTCCCACATTCCCCAAGAGCTAAAATGAAGTCTCACATCTTTGGGGACTTGGGCCCCTGGTTGTCATCACTGCAGCTCTCCAAGTCTTTGTGCGGCTCTCTCTCCACCTGAAGTCAACGTGGCCGTCTAGGAGGGGTCATGGGGGTGGACAAGGCCTTCTCAACACCACTGACCATCCCTATTCCCTTGTGGAAGCCCCCTAAGAATTCACAGCTCCAGGCAGGAGTTTGCCAGCCCCCACCACTGCTCCTTGAGGAGCCCAGGGAGGTGTGCCATCCTGCATACTTGAACATGGATAGGAGACGGGCTGCTGCTGCTGGGATGTGCAGTAGCTTTGCCCTCTCTGGCCCACAGCTGGCTGGTGAGCAGAAGAAGAGGAAATGCTCTGGTTCATCAGGTCTTCACAGTGGGACAAGTGCCAGTGACGACAATAAAGATGCCCTGCTCCACCCCCAGCACAGTACCTGTTCATAGTACCTTCATTTAATCAGATTAACTGAGAGTCTACTGTGGGCCAAGGAGTTGGGAATTCAGAGTGGATGAAGAATGAGATGGGTCCAGCCCAGGTGGAATTTACACAGGCAATTATGATGGTAGTGTTGCCTGTGCCAGAGGAAGGGTACTCAACTCAAACTTCAGAGAATGGCTTCTAAAAATAACTAATGTATAAACTGAGCTCTGGATGTTAAGAAATACTCAGCAGGTAAAGGGGGAAAGGGAAGAATGTCCCACGCAGAGGGAGTCACATGCAATTAACTCGAAGAAGGAAGAACGTAGTACCAAAGAAAAGAAACGGATTGGAATCTGTTAGGCTAGTGGTTAGGCTAAAGCGTAGTGGTCCTGGAGAGATGTGGCAAGAGATGAGGCTGGAGACGGCAGGAACAGGCACGCAGGGCCGTGTAAGCCAGTCCGATAAATCTGGACTGTGTCATCCTAGCTCAAAGAAGACCCAGTGACTTGATAACATTTATGTTTTAGAACAATCTGGATGCTTTGTGAAGGATGGACTGGTTGGGTTGGGGAGTGAGACTAGAGGTGTCCTTAGGAGGCTGGTGGAGAAAGTAATTAGGCAAGAAATGATAATGGCTCGAAATGGGGCAGTAGATGGCAACAGAGAGGGAGAGAAATGGGATAGATTTGCCAAATAACATGTATAGCCCTTAGCACATAATGACCATTATATGTTAGCTTCCTTCTATTGGTATAGTAGAAAGGGGAGGTCTTGAGACCTGGGTTCCAGTCCTGTTTGCCATTACTAGCCTGCTGTGGACTCTTCAGCAAACCACTTTTTACCTTTGTAGCCACATCTGCAAAGCAGGGATAGTTCAGATAATCTCTCAGGTCTCCTCTGGCTTCTAAGTCCTTTGAATTAGATGTCCCCTGGCCGCCCCCCCCAAGATTGGCAGCTCCTGACTTAAGAGACTGTACCCTACCTCCCACTCCCTATTACTGCTCCCTTAACAGATGGCAGGATCCATGGAACCTGAAGATCTCAATTCCTGCTGTCAGGGTCTGGGTAGTCTTAAGTAAGCAATAACAAGGCTGGCCAGAGGATCCCACTATGTTAGGAAAGTCCTGAGAATTGATAAGGCATATAAGGCAACTGTTCAGGCCCCAGGGAGACCAGGGAAGAGAAAAGGATGGACTCTGTCACCCACAGCTTCTAATACCTTCACAAACTTCTGATACAGCAAGTTGGGCTTGGGACGATTATAACGGGTGGTCTCCTTAGAAAGGCTCCTTATCTGTACTCCATCCTGTAGAGAATGATCAGTACCAGTGAGTGGGTGACATACTATGACTGCCCGCCCACCCCACAGGTCCCAGGCCCTGTTTCATGTGCCCATCTATCAAGAGCTCATACCTGCCCAGTTTCCACTACCAAGTTGGCCGCAGTCTTGTTGAACAGCTCATTCCACCAGTGGTTTGTGAACTCCTTGGCAGGGTCATGTCCTACCTGCCAGGGGAATACGTATGAGCTCTGAGTGCCTGCCTCACCTGCCCTCAAGGGTACCCTCTCTCATGCATGCTAACCTCCCTCAGCCTACCCAATCTTACCCCATGAGTGTCTTGCTTCAGCGTCACCCTGAGGGCCTGGGTGATACCATTCTCCTTCCGGCCAAGGCCTTTGCCTGCAGAGGACAATGAGTAACTTGGCCTATTCTCCTGCCTGCCGTCAGCCCTCGCAAGGCACCCCCCACATGTGCCTTTTGCCATTCCAGACACCTGACATTGGGGTATACTCTGTACCTCTCAGCAGCCCTCCCCAGCTCCTTTCTTTCTAGTACCACTCCATATAGTTCCCTGCCTTTGTGTGAGTCTGAACTATCTCTTCCTTCATAATTCTTCTGGGAGAGAGGCCATGTCTCTTCTTCCCTCCTCTAGTCTTCCTAACTACTTACTATCCACTGTCAAATTTCTTCAATTCTTCCCTTTTCTGGGAAAGTCAGAAATTTTCTTCTGCAAATTTCCCTTTTCCTCCTTTAATTAAATGGACCACATGGGAGGTAATCCAGGACGATGCCTCTCCCCTGTGCAGAAGGTAAGCAGGGAGTTGGGGGATGTGGAAGAGGCCTCGTGGGGATCACCTTGAGTCCATCCATGCTTTAGCAGCTGCTCCTCAGCAAACTTCATCCCACGACTCTTGACCTCTGGGGTGACATTCATGGTGAGAAAAAGTCTCTATCCTCAGACTCTCACCAGAGAAGAAGAGGTGATATCATCCTTTTAAGAAGAAAGGAGAAAGTGCCCAAACAGCCATCAGTTCCATCCTGACTGCCTAAGAATTCTCTGCTAATTGGGTGCAGTAGCACGCACCTGTAGTCCCAGCTATGTGGGAGGTAGCTGGGACTGAGGTGGGATTGCTCAAGTCCGGCCTGGGCAGTAGAGCAAGACCCTCTCTTATAAAAAGAAGAAAGCAGCCAGGTGCAGTGGTTCACGTTTGTAATCCTAGCACTTTGGAAGGCCAAGGTAGGAGGATCACTTAAGCCCGGCAGTTCCAGACCAGTGTGGGCAACACAGTGAGACCCTGTCTCTAGGAAAAATTAAAAATTAAAAAAAGAATTATCTTTCTTGAGTGTTGGGGGAGAGACAGAGGAAGGAGGTGGCCTAGTCTTTGGGGAGCTCCCTATCTGGCTACAGAGACACCAACATATGGAGAAGTCAAGGAGGAATGGTGTCTCAATTCTGATACCTACATTTATAGTGTGCCCACCACATGCCAGGATGTGCTAAGACTTTACAAAGATTATTTCATTTAATCTTCCCAGCCCATTCAGGGAAATATTAGCCTATTTTACAAATGAGTAAAGTAAGGCTTAAAGAGGTTAGGTGACTTCAAGTCACACAGGTAACATGTAGAATTCAAGCCCAGGCAGCTTGTCTGCAGAATCTATACTCTTTACACAGTAAATCTATACTCTTTACACAGTATCTCCCAAAATACATTACCTTGTAAACACAAACCTAATGAGGTGCTTATTAACCTGAGTCATAAGATAATGGTACTTGGTTGACACCAGATCCTGTACTTATGCTTCAGTATTTACACTGTCGTCTTGGTGTGGGGGGCTACACACTTCTCCCATACCACTGCTGTATTTCAGTCTGGCTGGAGTCTCCCTTTTGAAAGTGTCCAGATTAGGGCCAGGCGTGGTGGCTCACGCCTGTAATCCA
Source organism: Ateles fusciceps (assembly GCA_036589455.1). Lineage (NCBI taxonomy): Eukaryota > Metazoa > Chordata > Mammalia > Primates > Atelidae > Ateles > Ateles fusciceps. The sequence continues at coordinate 583,182 of JAZHEH010003362.1, forward strand.
AGCACTTTGGAAGCCAAGGTGGGCGGATCACCTGAGGCCGGGTTCAAGACCAGCCTGACCAACATGGTGAAACCCTGTCTTAAAAAAAAAAAAAGTGTCCAGATTAGGAAGGGCATTCTTATTGAGCACTTACTGCATAAGAGGTAGATTACATATATTGACACATTGTCATATTAACTCAGTCAACCTTTTTTTTTTTTTTTTTTTTTTGAGACAGGGTCGCTCTATCACCCAGGCTGGATGGAGTGCAGTGGTACAATCATGGCTCATTGCAGCCTCAAACTTCCGGGCTCAAGCAATCCTCCCACCTCAGCCTCCTGAGTAGCTGCGACCACAGGCACATGCCACCACACCTGGCTAATTTTTGCTTTTGTACATACAGGGTTTTGCCATGTTGTCCAGGCTGCTCTCTAACTCCTGGGCTCAAGCGATCTGCCCACCTCTGCTTTCCAAAATGCTGGAATTACAGCTGTGAGCCACCACGCCTGGGCTTAACTCATTTAATCTTGATAGTCCTGTGAGATAGATATTATTATTATTTTACAAATGAGGGAAACAAGGCCTGAGTTTCTTGCCTAAGGTTACATGGCTGGTAAATAATGGAGCTGGAATTAAACGATGGAGCTAGAATATAAGCCCAAGTCGTCTGACTCCAAAGTGGTGCTCTTTCTTCTTTACTTTCTTTTCTCTCTTCTCTCTCTCTCTCCCTCCCTCCCTCCCTCCCTCCTTCCTTCCCTCCTTTCCTCCTTCCTTTTGGAGTCCCAGTTTGTCCAACCCAGGCTGGAGTGCAATGGTGTGATCTTGGCTCACTGCAACCTCTGCCTCCCAGCTTGAAGTGATTCTGCTGCTTCAGCCTCCCGAATAGCTGTGACTACAGACATGCGCCACCATGCCTGGCTAATTTTTGTATTTTAGTAGAGACGGGGTTTCACCATGTTGGCCAGGCTGGTCTTGAACTCCTGACCTCCGGTAATCCACCCGACTGAACCTCCCAAAGTGCTGGGGTTACAGGCGTGAGCCACGGTGCCCGGGCAAAAACTAATGTTCTTCATCACTATACTCTTCAGTCTCAAGCTTTTTGTGCTTTCTCCTGTAAGACCACAGCCTAACCCTTGTCGCAGTAATTCAAAACTCCAGGCCCTGGAAGTAAGAGACCAGCTTTATTCCCCCAACTCCAGAGCACGTAACGCAGCATGCATTCAGTCGTTATTTGTTGAACTGAATGAGTGGGAATGGCTTTAAGGGATTTTCAATGGAACTGGACAGAAGCTGTGCACACCAGTGTTTCTGAAAGCTGTGATCACACTTTGGGCACTGTCCCCTCTACAGTCTGTGTTTTCAGAAGTGGCCCCAGGTCCACTCATCTTACAGCAGTCCGAAAGAGCCGGCTGCACTTTCCCTAGGCTTCCTTGCTTTTGATGTCTAAATTCTAGCCCTCCTACCACAGTGCCACTAGGATAAAAATACTCCGCTCCTCTTATATTTGCTACTAAGCCCGGGCTCCGACTACCACCGTTCGGGGAGGGAGCCCCTTACCGTCATTGCCGGGTCCTCTCCGCGGAAACATGTGTCAAACGTGACTTGTGCGCCGCCATCTTCCCGGAAATGCCATGTTGTTCTTTCTAGGCTGTAGAAACCATAGAGACGTCCGCGGGAACGAACATCACGGTCCTCCCAAGAGAAACCATTGCGTAGGCCAACTTGCCGGTATGGTTGCCATAGAAACTGGGACCTGGAGCGTGCCCATTTCGGAGGTTCAGAAGCTCAAGGATTTGCCTCATGCCTGCAATCCTTGACCAGCCAAGGGACTTCAGTACTAACTAGCCCTCTCAGGATGCCAAGAACTGCTGTGTGTCCTACACTGAGGTAGTCCCGGGTACAAATATCAGGGAAGCAAGACTCTAGGGAAGCATCAAGGGTAGCTTGAGAAATTCGTGGAGGCAGAATAGGTGGTGGCTATTCTGTGTCCTGATAGCTGTGTCCTGATTTTGCAGGGTTGAATACTCATGACTACTCGGCCTTCACAGGAACAGTTATTTATACAAGCCTAGAGACTAGACATCTCAATAGGTTCATCAAGCACTTTCTTTCCCCCCCGAAACAGGATCTCTCTCTGTCGCCCAGACTTGAGTGCAGTGGCGCGATCTCGGCTCACTGCCACCTCTGCCTCCTGGGCTCAAGTGATCCTCCCACCTCACCTTCCTGAGTAGCTGGGACCACAGGCATGCACCACCACTCCTGGCTAAGTTTTGTATATTTTGTAGAGAAGGGGTCTTGCTACGTTGCCCAAGCCGGTCTCCAACTCCTGGCCTCAAATAATACACATGCCTCGGCCTCCCAAAATGGTGGGATTACAGGCATAAGCCACCATGATCGGCCTCATCAAACACTTTTTGACTTACCACTGTGTTGAGAAACATTAAGTTTGCCCTGCCCCTATGGCTCCTCTGTGGTGGATACCTTTTAGTTTCTAATTCATGGTAGGCGTGTAACAGTTGCCTCCTTGGTATATTCTTGAGTTATGTGTAAATGTAGAGCACCTGTGTGAATCACCTGTCAAAGAGAAAATAAATGCGTGGATGAGAATCTGCTCGGGGCCTTTAGTCTGGAGAGCTGTCAGCCCAGCAGGCTTTCAGGCTGTTGGTCCCCAGGATAGATCCACTCTGTTGTGCTATCTGGGTGTCTGCCTCTCAGATACCTTCAGCACTGCCTGGATGGGCGTCTCCCGACCGAGCTGGTTGTCAGTACCACTGTGTGCCAGAACTTGTCCCTTTGGTAGTGGGTGATACAAAGATGCATAAGTCACGGGTCTTGAATTTGGGTAACACCCAGTCTAGCCTGGGAAAGTTGGGACCTTGAGTGGGATTGGATGGAGGACATGGCTGGTGAGACTTGGAGAAAGATGCAGGATGGGCGAGGCATGGTGGCTCATGCCTGTAATCCTAGCGCTTTGGGAAACCAAGACAGGCAGATAGCTTGAGCCCAGGAGTTCGAGACCAGCCTACCTGGGCGACATGGAGAGACACCAATTCTACAGGCAAACTTGAGTTTTGCTGTAGTGTCTTGCAGTCACTGAGAAAATTTCACAGGCAGGGCTTCAATTTCCACACACCCCCTACCTCTCCATCTCTTCTATTCCTCCTATCTAAAATATATGTGTGTGTATTATATACAAAATAGTATGTTACATAGACTATTTCATACATATGTATATGTGTGTACGTGTATATATACATAGTCGTGTGTGTGTATATATATGTAATATATGAGTTTTTAAAATTCTGAATGAGATAACCCTCAAGGTCCCTTTCCAACCTAGAGTTTTTGTGTGACCCACTTTGCCAGCCACTCCCAAGACTTAATGGCCGTAAATCTTCGAACGAAGATTCCTAGTCTGGCCTAAGTCTTTGAACTTACCATTCTGCCTGACTCGATGACAGATTACAAGAGAAATGGGTCTTAAGGAGTTCGCAGTTTAATGGAGTCTCATACCTCCTCACAAAGGTAGAAATAAAGGCCATTATTAGAAAACAAGAATACATAAATACTTATAAAGAAATGACCTGGAATGCCGATAACAAGATGCATAGAAATATTTATTACAGTAATATTTATAAAATGGAAAAATTGGCAAGAATCAAAATTATCTCATGACAAGAGGAAGGCAAAATAAATTACAGTGTAAACATACAATGGACTAATGTGTAGTCTTCAAAAATTATGTCGAATAATTTTTTTTTTTTTTGAGATGAAGTCTTGCTCTGCCACCAGGCTGGAGTGCAGTGGTGTGATCTCAGCTCACTGCAACCTCCACCTTCCGGCTTCAAGCGATTCTCCTGCCTCAGCCTCCCGAGTAGCTAGGACTACAGGTGTGCACCACCATGCCCAGCTAATTTTTGTGTTTTTGTATTTAGTTTCACCACGTTGGCCAGGATGGTCTCAATCTCTTCACCTTGTGATCCGCCTGCCTCAGCCTCCCAAAGCGTTGGGATTAAAGGCATGAGTCCCTGAGCCCGGCCGAAGAATTCTTAATAGCTTGGGTACATGTCTATGATATAATTGAAATGAAAGAAGATACAAAATGTTACCTACAGCAAGAACCTATCTATTTGTTGCCGGGCCCGGTGGCTCACGCCTGTAATCCCAGCACTTTGGGAGGCCGAGGCAGGTGGATCACCTGAGGTTGGGAGTTCAAGACCAGCCTGACCAGCATGGTGAAACCTCGTCTTTAAAAAAAGTAAAATAAATAAATAAATAACCTATCTATGTTAAAAATTCAAAGACAATAGGATCAAAAGTAACAAAATACTCAGGAATAAATTTAACAAAAGAAGTGCAAGCTTTATACATTGAAGCTACAAAACCTCATTGAAAAAAACTAAGAAGAGCTAAGTAAAGGGAAAGATATCCTGTGTTCATGAAATGGAAGACAATATTGTCAAGATGACAGTACTCTCTAAATTGATCTATAATTTCAACCACAATCTCTATCAAAATCCCAGCTGGCTTTTTTTTTTTTTTTTTTTGCATAAATCGACAAGCTCATCCCAGAATTCACATAGAAATGCAAAGGGCCGGCTGGGCCTAGTGGCTAACACCTGTAATCCCAGCACTTTGGGAGGCAAAAGCAGGAGGATCACCTGAGGTCAGGAGTTTGAGACCAGCCTGGACAATATGGTGAAACCCCGTCTCTACTAAAAATACAAAAATTAGCCAGGCGTGGTGGCACAAGTCTGTTATCCTAGCTATTTGGGAGGCACGAGAATCACTTGAACCTGGGAGGTGGAAGTTGTAGTGAGCCAAGATCATGCCATTGCACTCCAGCCTGGGTGACAGGGTGAGACTCTGTCTCAAAAAAAAAAAAAAAAAAAAAAAGAGAGAGAGAGAGAAGAAAAGAAAAGCAAAGGGCCAAATAGCCATAACAATCTTTGAAAGGAACGAAGTTGTAGGACTTACACTCCCTGATTTCAAAACTTACTGCAAAGCTACAGACTTTGTGGTTTTCAAAGAGGATAGACATATAGATCACTAGAATGGAATTGAGAATCCAGAAATAAACCCATACGTTTATGGCCAATTGATTTTGAACAAAAGTGCCAAAACAGTTCAATGGAGAAAGAATAGTCTTTTCAACAAATGGTATTGGCTGCGCACAGTGACTCATGCCTATAATCCCAGCGCTTTGGGAGGCCAAGGCAGGAGGATCACTTGAGCTCAGGAGTTTGAGACTAGCCTGGGCAACATAGTAAGACATCGTCTCTACTAAAAAGAAAAATTAGCTGGGTGCGGTGGCTCATGTACGCCTATAATCCTAGCACTTTGGGAGGCCAGGGTGGGTGGATCACCTGAGGTCAGGAGTTCGAGACCAGTCTGGCCAACATGGTGAAACCCCGTCTCTACTAAAAATACAAAAATTAGCTGGCATGGTGGCCGGTGCCTATAATCCCAGCTACTCGGGAGGCTGAGGCAGGAGAATCGCTTGAACTCAGGAGGCAGAAGTTGCAGTGAGCTGAGACCACGCCGCTTCACTCCAGCCTGGGCAAAAGAGCAAAACTGTGTCTCAAAAAAAAAAAAAAAGATAATTAAAATCTAAAAAGTAACCGAGTGTGGTGGCCCACGCCCATAGTCCCAGCTACTTGGGAGATGGGAGAACTGCTTGAGCCTGAGAAGTCAAGGCTGCAGTGAGCTGTGGTTATGACACTGTGCTCCAGCCTAGGTGACAGAGTGAGACTGTCTCAAAAAAAAAAAAAAAGGAAAGAATCCTGTTAAGTCAATTTAGCATGAAGCCCCCCCATTCTGTTTTGTTTTGTTTTGTTTTGTTTTGGGGATGGGGTCTTTCTCTGTTGCCCAGGCTGGAGTGCAGTGGCGACATCATGGCTTCCTGCAGCCTCGACCTGCTGGACTCAAGTAATCCTCCACCTCAGCCTCCTGAGTAGCTGGGACCACAGGCATGGCCCACCACACCTGGCTAATTTTTGTATTTTTTGTGGAGATGGGGTTTCACCATGTTGCTCAGACTGGTCTCCAACTCCTGGGCTCAAGCATTCCTCCTGCCTCAGCCTCCCAAAGTGCTGGGATTACAGGAGTGAGCCACTGCGCCCATCCTAAGCCCCCTACTCTTGATACCTGATCACCCTTGAGATCTGATCAGGTTCCTCATACTTCACCAGCCATCCGGTGATATCTGATTACCCAAGCCTGTCTTCGGCAAGACTCTTGTAAGGTTTTAGCACAAATCCCCTTTGCCCCTGGTGTTTTATCTTAATAATTTCCCATCTACTGACCGTCACCCTGCACCTTGCTTATAAATTCCGACTTCCCATGCTGTATTGAGAGTTGAGTCCAATTTCTCGTTCTCTCCCACTGCAAAATCCCATTGCCGTGGTCTCTATAATTATCTCAATGGTCCTGAATAAAGTCGCCTTACCATGCTTTAACAAGTGTCATTGAATACTTTTTTTCTTCTTCTTCTTTTTTTTTTTTTTTTTTTTTTGAGAGTGAGCCTCACTCTGTCTCCTGGGCTGGAGTGCAGTTGCTCGAGGCTCACTGCAACCTCTGCCCAGGTTCAAATGCTTCTCTTGCCTCAGCATCCCCAGCAACTGGGATTACAGGCACCTGCCACCACATCCAGCTGATTTTTGTGTTTTTAGTAGAGATTGGGTTTCACCATGTTGGCCAGGCTGGTCTTGAACTCCTGACCTCAAGGGATCCGCCCACCTCAGCCTCCCAAAGTGCTGGGTTTTTTGTTTGTTTCTTTGTTTTGTTTTTTTAGGGTCTCACTCTGGCCCAGGCTGGAATTCAGTGGTGCAATCATAGCTCACTGCAGCCTCGGCCTCTCCAGGCTCACATGATCCTCCCGTCTCAGCCTCCCAAGTTGCTGGGATTACAGGCCCGTGCCACCATGCCCAGCTAATTTTTGTATTTTTTTTTTTTGTAGAGATGGGGTTTCACCATGTTGCCCAGGCTGGTCTCAAACTCCTAGGCTCAAGAGATCCACCCATCTCGGCCCCCGAAAGTACTGGGATTACAGGTGTTCGCCACTGGGCTCGGCCACCTAATTTTTAAGAAGACACAAAATCCATACACACATGAAAGTCACATTCCACTTATTTAACGATTTTTATCTGTTTCTAATGAAACAAAACTAATACCTTTACATATTGAAAAATAATCTGTACACCAAACCCCCACGACACCTGGTGATCCCTCAAACGTGCACAAGACCTGAGCCAGGTGCAGCGCCCAAAACGACACAGGGGCGGGCCCTCAGCGGTGGAGATGCAGTCTTCTTACCCCCACCTGCTGGCTGTCTGCCTTATTACATGTTACCATTTCTCCTGCCTCAGCCTCCGGAGTAGCTGGGACCACAGGCACCTGTCACTGTGCCTGGCTCCTGCTTCTTGCTTCTGTTAAGGAAAGCTTCCCCATAGGAAGCACAAATGGGTGCACCTAAAGTGTCTTTGATGTTGCTAGTGGGACTGAGGAGCAGAAAATGGTGGCCCACAGGAGCAGCAAAGAGCAAAGGATGTCCTTAGCTACAAGAAGGACTTGCAGAGGAGTCTTGCTGATAATGGCCACTTCCTCTTGGAGTCTATAGCTGGAGATACAAAGTGGTCCTATCCTTCAAGTTAGCTCCCTAGGAACTCTTGCAGTAGTTCTGCCAGTGGATTTATTAAAGGGAAGTGGAGGGTGCTAGTGTGTTGCCCTCAATAAAGGGAAGGTGAGAAGTGGAAAAACACAATTCTCAAGTTTTTTGTTATTTGTTAACTCACGTCATCGTTTTATTTAACTCATTAATGAGGGGAACCAATAAGGAGACAAAAGAGCTGCTTTCAGGAGCATTTTAGAAACAGGAATTTTTTTTTTTTTTTTTTTTGAGACAGAGTCTTGCTCTGTTGCCAGGCTGGAGTGCAGTGGCACGATCTCAGCTCACTGCAACCTCCGCCTCCCTAGTTCAAACGATTCCCCTGCCTCAGCCTCCTGAGTAGCTGGGACTACAGGTGTGTGCCACCACGCCTGGGTAGTTTTTTGTATTGTTTAGTAGAGACAGGGTTTCACCATGTTTGTCAGATTGTCTCCATCTCCTGTCCTTGTGATCCGCCCGCATCAGCCTCCCAAAGTGCTGGGATTATAGGGGTGAGCCACTGCGCCTGGCCCAAGAAACAGGAATTTAAACAGTCAATAAGAAAATAATTGTCAGGCTGAGAGTGGTGGCTCACGCCTGTAATCCCAGCACTTTGGGACGCCAAGGCAGGTGGATCACGAGGTCAGGAGTTCGAGACCAGCCTGGCTAACATGGTGAAACCCCCCCCCCTCTACTGGAAATACAAAAAAAATTAGTGGGGTGTGGTGGTGGGCTCCTGTAATCCCAGCTACTCGGGAGGCTGAGGCAGGAGATTCTTGATGCATGATCCCGAGATCATGCCACTGCACTCCAGTCTGGGCAACACAGCAAGACTCTGTCTCAAAAAAATAGAAAAGAATTGTCAAAATTAGATTGGTAATTTAGATATAGGACTGGTTAACTTTCTAGGACAGTAAAACCAAAACGCCTTTGTGGTTAACTTCCCAATTGGGCAATAAAACCCTATCATTTTATTGAGTTCTGCAGGTTAGCTTTTACCCGACATGACTATAAATGTCTGTGCATTCGTAAGTTGTAGATTATTTATCAAATGTACTGTGACAACAAAGTCACATTCCCTGGGAGAGTCAGACGAGTGTCAAGCAAGCTTATTAGAAAAGGCTCTAGGCCAGGTGCAGTGGGTTATGCCTGTAATCCCAACACTTTAAGAGGCTGATGGATCACTTGAAGTCAGGAGTTTGAGATCTGCCTGGCCAACATGGTGAAGCCCAGTCTCTACTAAGAATACAAAAAAATGGCTGGGCACGGTGGCTCATGCCTGTAATCTCAGCACTTTGGGAGGCCAAGGCAGGTGGATCACGAGGTCAGGAGTTCAAGACCAGGCTGGCCAAGATGATGAGATCTTATCTTTACTAAAAATGCAAAAATTAGCTGGACGTGATGTCGGATGTCTGTAATCCCAGCTACTCGGGAGGTTAAGGCAGAGAATTGCTTGAACCTGGGAGGCAGAGGTTGCAGTGAGCCAAGATCGCGCCACTGCACTCCAACCTGGCCGACAGAGTGAGACTCCGTCTCAAAATGAATAAATAAATAAATAAATAAAAATTTAAAAAAATTAGCTGGGTGTGGTGGCGCATGCCAGTAATCCTAGCTACTTGGGAGGCTGAGACAGGAGAATTGCTTGAACCCAGGAGGCAGAGGTTGCAGTGAGCCGAGATGGCACCACTGCACTCCAGCCTGGGTGACAGAGCAAGACTCCATCTCAAATAAATAAATAAATAAATGAAGAAGAAAAGAAAATGCTTTAATGTGATATCAAAAAAACAAAAACAAGAAACCGAAAAATCCTCATTTTACCTTTTCCAAGTTTCCAGAAATTATTCTTTCACAACAAAGAAGAACTCAGCTAGCTTTGGAGATAAGCTACCTGGGTTACTTAGTGTATGAACTGGGACAAGATACTAACTTACCCTTTCTGGGCACCAGTTTCCTAGTCTATAAAATGGGAATAATAATATTGTGATGGAATTTATTTTTCCCACATAAAAGAATATAGAGCTATAGACAGGGTTCACTCTTTAAAATTATTCTAATCCTGGTCTGAGAATGGTTGATTAATACTTGTAGATCTTCTTACTTCTGGGTTTGTTTGACCACTATGAGATTGGGAGTGTGAATCTGTACAAACTGAAGTCAGACCCCGCCTAGTCTGGCCAGAATGAGAAGAGAAGCAGGAATTTGAGACAGCAAGCTTTGAGGCCTGGGAGAATAAGATGGGCTAAGAAAATAAAGAGTCAAGATCTTGAGACATTTGCAGGGGTAGATGAGCAAAAACACAGTTTAAATGGTCTACTTGAATATCAGCAGTGGACCAACGGTTATAAACAGAGTGACAAGTGACATAATTATTAATAAGTAAAATCTAATTTTATATCTTGGTAACTTTGCAAACAGTTTCTTGACTTTTACTGTTCCTTGTGCTTTCCATTATTTTACCTTACCCTCACCTACCTCTGAGACGGGCAGAAGAGGTGCTATTCCGTTTGACCGAGAACTTCATGCAGTCAGGAGCTTCATAAGGTCATTTGCTTCTGTGTCTCTGCACACTGAGGCCCTTCAGAAAATAATTTAAATGGAGTTGAGTTTCCATTGTGCAGATGAAGAAACAGGCCCAGTGGCGAAGCCCTTACCTAAGGTGACACAGTGGCAGAACTATAAGTAGAACCCAAGCCTCCTGTCCTCTAATAGAAGGTCTCCTACGCCCAGTCGCTGTAGAGGTTTGTACTACAGAGTCCACCTCGCATGCTCTGGGCAGTGTGCCTCGCATACCCCAGGACTCTGTATGTGGCCAGTTCAATGTTGCTGCCTTTTGGCCCTGGAGAAATGCTGGAGAGCCAGGCATGGGGTGCCTGTCTGTAGTCACAGCTAATCAGGAGGTGAGGCAGGAGAATCACTTGAACCCAGATGTTTGAGGCTGCAGTGAGCAATGATAATGCCACGGTACTGCAGTTCTGGGCTACAGAGGCAGATCACACCTCTTTAAAAAAATTTTAGAGTTCCTGTCTCTTAAAAAAAAAGTTTCATTTAAAAAATGCAAGAAAGAGAAAGACCAGAGACAGCTATGCCTTTGAAAGTCCTCCCTAAAGCGTCATCTTGCCAACCCTTTCAGCCATTCACACAACAATCCTAATCATAAACTGGGACCACGCTTGCCATCACCTGGGTCAGGAAAACTGGCCAGCTGAACCCACCTGGAGGGAAGAAGCTGAGTGTGGGTGCTAGAGAAGGAGAAGTCGGTCAGCCAGTATGGGCCTGAGAAAAAAGAAAAAAAAATTATTGGAAAAGAAGAGAGGAGATGTCGGGACTCCATTCTTGTCTGGAATCACTGCACCACACCCTGGTCGGTAGTTACGGGACTGTCAAAGTCCCTCCGCAGAGATGCTGGGTCAGTGAGGAGACCCCAGTTGTCTCAGTCATCTCACTCCACTCCCGTTTTAGCGTCTGGGGGGAAACTGAGAATGAAAGTGACCTTGAGGAAATTAAACACAGTTTAGTTATTCATTATATGTATTCCTGTGTGCTCCTTTCTCATTCTATCCTTAATGGGTTGTTTTTGCATCTATCAAATAGTTCTAGGCTTTCCTCCCCGTCCAGCCTTTTATGGATTTACATACCAGAGACTTCCAAGCCACAGTTGAGAAGTGATTTGTGGAGAAAGGAGCAGTAAAGAATGAGCCTGGGAATGGACGCAGTGGCCCCCGGGCTGTGGAGCCATTTATATCTACTCCTCCCCTCTGCCGGAGGCTGTTTGTTTCAGTTGGGAGGAAGCCAATCAGATGCACTGGATCAGGGTGTCCTGTCCAAGGAGACAGGGGGCTATTTGTCTTCTCCCAAGAGACAGTCGTGGGAGGAGGAGGGAAGCGCTTCAGAACAGGAACGGAGTAGATAGGGAAAAGATAGTCAATCAAATCTCTCAAGAGTATAGTCAGCTGGGTGCAGTGGCTCATGCCTGTAATCCCAGCACTTTGGGAGGCCAAGTGGGGAGGGTCACTTGGGTCCAGGGGTTCGGGAGGAGCCTGGGCAAGATAGGGAGGCCCTGTCTTTACAAATAATTTTTAAAAGTTAGCCGGGTGTGGTGGTGCACGTTGTGTACCAAGTTACTAGAGAGGCTGAGGTGGGAGGGATCATCTGAGCCTGGGAGGTGGAGGCTGCAGTCCGCTGTGATCACATCACTGCCCTCCAGCCTGGGTGACAGAATGAGACCCAGTCTCAAAAAAGAAAAAATATATATATTCAGGGTGGGCTTCCTCTTATTACATATGGCCCAAGTGAAAACCTGGAACTTGTCTGAACTGGACAGCCAAGGAGAGAGGCAGAAGAGGATTAGTGGGAAAAGCAGAAACTTCTAGGTTTGACTCAACGACTGTGTGTGATTTGGGGCAAGCCACCTTCCTCGCCATCTCCTCTCTCTCTTCCTCTAGTAAATGTTCAGCATCCTGAGGTCTCCTCCAGTTCTGAAAGGGGATGGTTCTTTTTTTTTTTTTTTTTTGAGATGGAGTCTCACTCTGTTTCACTCTGTTGCCCAGGCTGGAGTGCAGTGGCATCATCTTAGCTCACTGCAACTTCTGTCTCCCAGGTTCAAGTGATTCTCCCACCTCAGGCCTCCTGAGAGCTGGGATTACAGGCACACACCACCACGCCTGGCTAATTTTTGTATTTTTAGTAGTGGCAGAGTTTCACCATGCTGGCCAGGGTGGTCTCGAACTCCTGACCTCAGGTGATCCACCCACTTTGGCCTCCCAAAGTGCTGGGATTACAGGCATGAGTCATAGTACCTGGACTCTTTTTTTTTTAATTTAATTTTTTAACTTACAGAACATGAAATTACATGTTTTTAATAATGCAAGGTTACTTCCATGGGGCTGCTCAACAGAGACAAAATAAGGCTGAAATGCAATTTAAAGCTCAAAACATTTCTAAATGGCTGTTTACAGGGGCAGGTGGGGGAATCCTCCCTCTGCATTGATAGAAAACAAAACATTATTAGGCCTATTCGGCCTTGTTGGAAATGTTCTGTATTTTGATCTGGTGGGTTTTTACCTGTGTACATCAAATGTACACAGATAAAAATTCATTTACCTGTACACATAATTTCTATGCACTTTTTTGTATGTAAATTATGCCTCAATGGGAAAGTTTTTAAAATGGACTTCATTGGGCCGGTCACAGTGGCTTATGCCTGTAATCCTAGCACTTTGGGAGGCCGAGGCAGTCGGATTGCTTGAGCCCAGGAGTTCGAGACTAGCCTGGGCAACTTGGTGAAACCCCATCTCTACAAAAACACAAAAATTAGATGGGGGTGGTGGCACACACCTGTAGTCCCAGCTACTCGGAAAGCTGAGGTGAGAGGAGGATGGCTTGGACCCGGGAGGCAGAGGTAGCAGTGAGCCGAGATTGCACCACTGCACTCCAGCCTGGGTGACAAAGCCAGACTCTGTCTCAAAAAAAAGAAAAAATTAGCCTGGTGTGGTGGTGCACACCTGTAGTCCTAGCTAATTTTGAGGCGAGGCGGGAGGTCACTTGAGCCCAGGAGTTTGAGGCTGCAGTGAGCTGTGATTGGGCCACTGCTGTCCTGCTTGGGCAGCAGATGGAGACCCCTGTCTCTTTTTTTTTTTAAAAAAGGACTTTAGAGAAAATGAATTTCCATCTGGGAAGAGTAAGGACCCCCTTCTGAGTACTTTAAAAAGGTTATCGATTTGTGCTGAGGGAAGAGGTAGAAAATTAGGGAAGCCCTCTGTTTTGGAGAGATTTCCAAAGTCCTTCTATCCTCAGAAATTCTCATGTTCCTCCCCCAAGGACAGAAAAATCCTCCTTCCTGTCTAATGTCCATCTCTCGTACTGCAATGCTAGCCACTCCCTCTGCCCTCATGGAGCCCAGCCTTTCCCCCTGGCCGCAGACAAAATCTCTTTAGAGCCCTGTAGTTCGAAGTACTGAGAGAGATTCCATTTCAACCTTTCCACCATCCGTTCTCTGCCCCTCACCCTATTCTCCTCTCTTGGGGATGTCAATTCCTGTTCTGAGCCCGCCCCCCCACCCAGGCCCTTTTCCGGTGGTATGTGCCAGCCGGTCCTGCATCCCACATCCCCAGCTGTTGACATTTCATTGCCATTACCCACAGAATAAAGAAAGGGGCCCTGTTATTCAACAATAGGGGAAAGACAGAGACAATGGGAAATTGTGCTTCCGATGGGGTGGGGACTGAGAAGGAAAGGGTAGACAGACAGACAGGGGGCTGTACAGAAGAGGTCAGGTTTCCTGAAGCGGCTGGAAGTCCTGGATGGTTCCCCACCTGAGAGTCTGTTCGCAAAGGCAATGCGCACTCAGGCACCAGAGGGCAGAGGTGAGTATTCTGCTGTGGGGCGAGGGGGAGATAGGGGTGCTGCTTAGATGAGGTGCACATGGAAAAGGAGGCAGCTGGAGCTTGGCAGTTATGGATCTTTGAGCCACATTTAGAGTTCATCCCCATCAGTCCAACATCTTCATATCCACCGATCAATCTACCCCTCTCTGGTCTAAAGGCATCGAGAAACAATGAAGCCCCTCACTTTCTGCACTCTTCCAGGTCATCGTGCCTGGGTTGCCCCCTTTATTCCATTCCCCTTCATGGGTTCCCAGCCCTTATCCCAAGCCCAGCATCTTCCCCTGGCCCCAGAATAGTGCTTTCCACAGATATAGTCACAGGGCTGGATACAGGTCACTTAACAGGGCTGAGTGGACTGATGGGGGGAGGGGGTCGTTCTTAGCACCTTGGCTGCTTCTTTGAGCACAGGACAGAAGCTTTTCCTCAAAGGTGCAAAAGGAGAAACTGTGTTGATCAGGTACTCAAGTCCCAGAATTTTAAGGTGCTTGGAACTCCCAGGAGCCTGGCAACAGCTTCTTCCAGAACCTCTTCCTCAAGCAAGACAAAAAGCTGCTAAGCACTGCTCCCTCCACCTCTGTGAAGAGACCAGGTAGGCCATGGAGATGCTGACTACGCTCTCATTTTCTGTTAGGGGGAATGAAGAGCATGTGCACCTGTTTTGAGATACAGAAATGTAGATCAGTGATTAAGTGCTCGAGCCTCACTGTCAGATCTGGATTCAAGTCCCAGCAAACCCTTCCTCTTACTAGCTGTGTGACCTCATTTCCTAAAATGTGTGAACCTTTGTTTCAGCAGGTGTACAATGGGATTTATAATTGTTTCTGCCTCAGAGGATTGCTGGGAGGAGTAAATATAAAAATATACATGTGGCCGAGCGCGGTGGCTCATGCCTGTAATCCCAGCACTTTGGGAGGCTGAGGTGGGTGGATCACCTGAGGTCAGGAGTTCAAGACCAGCCTGGCCAACATGGTGAAACCCCGTCTCTACTAAAAATGCAAAAATTAGCCAGACATGGTGGCAGGGACCTGTAATTCCAGCTCCTTGGGAGGCTGAGGCAGGAGAATGGCTTGAACCTGGGAGGCAGAGGTTGCAGTGAGCTGAGATCGTGCCATTGTACTCCAGCCTGGGGGACAAAAGTGAGACTTTGGGTGCTTCCTCCCTCTCTCCATTCCCCATCCTGTCTTCCCATGAGTCCTTAATGTAAGTTCATTCATTAAACCACATGCATTTATTTAGCACCACTATGTGCCAGAAACTATGCTGGGATCTGGAGATAACAGCTAACACATACAGAGCACTTATTACATTCCAGACACTATTTCAAGCATTTTGCATATCTCACTTCATTTAATCCTCACAACTATTCAGTGAGGTAGGTGTGCTATTATTCCCCCACATTTCACTGATGAGGACCCTGAGGCAGGGAGAGGTTAAGTAACTTATGCATGATAAGTAACTTAGGAAATAGAGGAGCCAGATTTGGAAAATAAATGCAGTGAAGTCAAGAAGTCTTCAGTCAATTTTTTTATTTTCTTGGAGACAGGGTCTTGCTCTACCTGTGGGACGATCTCGGCTCAATGCAGCCTCCGCCTCCTGGGTTCAAACGATTCTCCTGCCTCAGCCTGCTGAGTAGCTGCGATTACAGGTGCATGCCACCACGCCCAGCTACATTTTTTATTTTTAGTAGAGATGGGGTTACACCATGTTGGCCACGCTGGTCTTGAACTCCTGACCTCAAGTGATCCACCCGCCTCAGCCTTTCAAAGTGTTGGGATTACAGGGATGAGCCACCGTGCCCAACCCAGTTCATTTTTATTTTTTTAAAGGTCAAGGTGATAAGAATGATACAATAAAGGAGGAGCTGGATGCAGTGGCTCAGACCTGTAGTTCCAGCTACTTGGGAGGCTGAGGTGGGAGGATTGCTTGAGCCCAGGAGTTGGAGGCCAACCTGGGCAACATAGTAAGATCCTGTCTCTTTAAAAATAAATAAAAAAAAATAAAAAAAGAGGAGGGGCATCAACCACTGTACTGAAATAGATAATTACATTTAAAGTAGTTTTTTAAAAAAACTTTATAATTATATATATATATATATATATATATTTTTTTTTTTTTTTTTTTGAGACAGAGTCTCTCTCCGTCACCAGGCGCCAGGCTGGAGTGCAGTGGCGCGACCTCGGCTCACTGCAACCTCCGCCTCCTGGGTTCAAACAGTTCTCCTGCCTCAGCCTCCCGAGTAGCTGGGACTACAGGCACGCGCCACCATGCCCAGCTAATTTTTTTGTATTTTTGTAGAGACGAGGTTTCACCATGTTGGCCAGGATGGTCTCGATATCTTGACCTCGTGATCCGCCTGCCTCAGCCTCCCAAAGTGCTGGGATTACAGGCGTGAGCCACCGCGCCTGGCAATTTTGTATTTTTTAACTTCATTGTTTCTGGAAAACCTCCTTGATATAGTCTATATACGCATATGCATATAGTTCAAATTCACACCGTTAAATTTAGGTGCTAGTAAGAGTACTTGTAAGACAAAAAGTGCTGGCTGGGTGCGGTGGCTCAGGCTGGTAATCCCAGCATTCTGGGAGGCCAAGGCAGAAGGATTACTTGAGCCCAGGAGTTAAGACCAGCCTGAGCAACATGTCGAAACCATCTCTACAAAAAATACAAAAGAAAAAAAATTAGTGGGGCGTGGTGGTGTGTGCCAGTAGTCCCAGCTACTCGGGAGGCTGAGGTGGGAGGATGGCTTGAGCCTGGGAAGGGGAGGCTGCAGTAAGCTGTGATCATGCCACTGCACTCCAGTCTGGGTGACAGAGTGAAATCCTGTCTCAAAAAAAAAAAAAAGTCCCCAGTTCAGCAGATGACAGTGCACTACAGCGTAGCAAACTGGGGGGTAAGGAAAGGTTTCCCGAAGGAGGCGAGGCTTGTGTAACCAAGGCGGGCACAAAGGAAAGGAAGTGCGTGCGAACTTGGACTGTGTGGGGAAACTGCCAGAAGTCCAGCGTGTCTGGGGCACAGTGCAGAAGCCAAAGTGGGAAGAGGCGAGGCGGGGCCAGGCTGGAGGTGCAGGGAGCAGCTAGATTATAGACAGCCTTGGAAGCTGTGGTTATGAGATTGCGTTTTATCCTCAGGGCAATCGGAAGTCACTTTCCAACAGGAGAATGACAAGGCCAGGCACAGTGGCTCGCGCCTGCTGTAATCCCAGCACCAGCCTTGCCAACACAGCACGACCTTGTCTCTACTAAAAACTTAAAAAGAAAAAATTAGCTGGGTGTGGCAGCTCATGTCTATATTCCGAGCTACTCAGGAGGCTGAGGTGGGAGGATCACCTGGGCCTAGAAGTTAGGGGCTGCAGTGAGCCATGATCATGCCACTGCACTCCAGCCTGGACCATGGAGAGAGACTCTATCTCAAAAAAAAAAAAAAAAAAAAAAAGGCGGGAGAATGACAAGATCATTTTGACTCTGGCTTCAAGATGGAGAATGGGTGCTGGGGAAGGATAGAGATGACCTGGCAGTCCAGATGGCAAGCTTGGGAAGTAGCACTTGTGATGAGGGGGACAGGTAGAGGAGATGCTAAATTAGTACCTGCAGGCTGAGAGGATGTGAGAGAGGGAAGAGAGGGAGAGGAAGGGGGTTGCTACTGCCTTCCTCCCTCATCACCGTCCTTTTGTCACCAACCCCTTTTCTCTGCCCCAGTGGCTTCCAGCTGGACAGTCCCTTCTAGGAATCTCTGATGGGAGTTCACCCCCAACCCTGCTCTTCCCCCACCCTTTTGCCTCAGTCCTGAGAACTTCCCATCCTTTGTGCCCTGCAGACAGGTCCCGGCTAACTCTCCATCATGCCAGGCTGGCTCACCCTCCCCGGCGGTCTGCTGTTTCCTGCTCCTTTGGGCCTTCACCATCTTCCACAAAGCCCAAGGAGACCCAGGTAAGACCCCAGCCCAGGCCAGACTCTGGGGAAGGCTTTCGGAGACTGCAAGGGTGGGGAAAGGGGGAAAGGGCAGCTGTTGCAGGTACCCAGGGAGTGAAAGTCATTGCTGAGAAGGCAATGGAGGAGAGGGCTCGGGGGCTCTGGAGAAAGCATTTGGGGAGCAGGGTCTGATGGGCACTTGGGGCAGTGAGGATCAAGGGGTTCCTGTCACTGTGGCCCCCTGTGTTTAGCATCCCACCCGGGCCCCCCACTACCTCCTGCCCCCCCATCCACGAGGTAATTCACTCTCATCGTGGGGCCACGGCCACACTGCCCTGCGTCCTGGGCACCTCGCCTCCCAGCTACAAGGTGCGCTGGAGCAAGGTGGAGCCCGGGGAGCTCCGGGAAACGCTGATCCTCGTCACGAACGGACTGCAAGCCCGGGGGTACGGGCCCCTGGGAGGGCGCGCCAGGATGCGGAGGGGGCATCGGCTAGATGCCTCCCTGGTCATCGCGGGCGTGCGCCTGGAGGACGAGGGCCGGTACCGCTGCGAGCTTATCAACGGCATTGAGGACGAGAGCGTGGCGCTGACCCTGAACCTGGAGGGTGAGGCCCTTCTGCTCCCGCCCCATTCCTCTCTAGCAGGCGGGGCCGCCTCGCCTGGGGTCTCCCAGGGCTCCTTCCCAGTATCTCCCCTGCACCTCCGGGGACCCCAGCTCCCTCTCCCAGGCCGCACCGCCCTTCCTCCCCTTCCACCATCGTCTGCTGGCCCTCCCCAGCCTCCCCCGCCACCCCCTAGGTGTGGTGTTTCCGTACCAACCCAGCCGGGGCCGGTACCAGTTCAATTACTACGAGGCGAAGCAGGCGTGCGAGGAGCAGGACGGACGCCTGGCCACCTACTCCCAGCTCTACCAGGGTGAGTGGCAGAACCCAGCACCGCCCAGGCCCCGCCGAGCTGTCGCAGGGGCCCGACAGAGGGCACCAGGCGAGTTCAGTCTGGCTCCTGCCTGGAACGCCTCTCATACCCGACTCCCGCCGTCTCCCCCTAGCGTGGACCGAGGGTCTGGACTGGTGTAACGCGGGCTGGCTGCTCGAGGGCTCCGTGCGCTACCCTGTGCTCACCGCGCGCGCCCCGTGCGGCGGCCGAGGCAGGCCCGGGATCCGCAGCTACGGGCCCCGCGACCTGATGCGCGACCGCTACGACGCCTTCTGCTTCACTTCGGTGCTGGCGGGTGAGGGGTGGGGAGGAGACATGGTCTTGGGGCGGGGTCTGAAAAGTGTGAGGGGCGGGGAGTGGACCTCAGCGTGAGATTAGGGCAGGTTCTCCGGGTCCCTCCAAGGCACCGCCCCTCCATCAACCCGCGCTCCCGCCAAGGCTCCAGACCACCTCTCCAAACCCTCCCGGCACTTCTGCCTCGATGCCCCCACTCCTGGTACCCAAGCCCGATCCCGCCCCTCTGTGGCCCGCGCCCCAACTCCGCCGCCTGGGAGTCAGCCTCCCTGCCCCGCCCCGCCCACCCTGCTCTCGGTCGGTGACCCGCTGTGGTCCCTAGGCCAAGTGTTCTTCGTGCCCGGGCGGCTGACGCTGTCTGAAGCCCACGCAGCGTGCCGGCGACGCGGCGCTGTGGTGGCCAAAGTCGGCCACCTCTACGCAGCCTGGAAGTTCTCGGGGCTAGACCAGTGCGACGGCGGCTGGCTGGCTGACGGCAGCGTGCGCTTCCCCATCACCACTCCGCGGCCGCGCTGCGGGGGGCTCCCGGATCCCGGAGTGCGCAGCTTCGGCTTCCCCAGGCCCCAGCAGGCAGCCTACGGGACCTACTGCTACGCCGAGAATTAGTGTCACCGTGTCCTCTTCAGCGCGCGCCTCAAAGCGTGGGAGTCGTAGCGGGCTTCGCTCGCCACCCCTTTCCGGAGAGCCTCCCCCTCGCTCCAGACCCGGAGCGGCCTCTCCAGACCTGCCTTTCCAGCGGGGGCTGCGGGCCCCGGACCCGGCTGGCCCGGCGACGGGGAGGGGAGGCGGGTGCGCCCACGGCGGCGAGGTGCAGCGGTGACCCTCGGACCCGCTGAGGTTCGCGAGCCCCCGCAGTGGGCTCAGCCGCCGGTGGGCGGGAGGGGAGGCCCGGAGTATTAACGGCAATAAAATAACCTGGGGGACCTTTTGTGTTGGACAGAGCTGTAAGCGCTGCGAGGCGTGGAGGTGTGTGTGAGTGTGTGTGTGTGCATGTCTGGGC
The DNA here is from genome assembly GCA_036589455.1 of Ateles fusciceps. Taxonomy (NCBI): domain Eukaryota; kingdom Metazoa; phylum Chordata; class Mammalia; order Primates; family Atelidae; genus Ateles; species Ateles fusciceps. Next base: position 603,329 of record JAZHEH010003362.1, read on the forward strand.
TGATGACCCGGGACTCTGCGTGGCCACTGAGCGCCTAAGACAAAGTAAGGGACAGGGCTGTTGCCGTTACGGGGTGGGTCAGTGGAAGAGCAGGAGTGCGGCCGGAGGGCACCCAAAGGCCAAGGGAGAGGGAGAGGTGGAGACGTCGCGGACGCCTGGCCGGGACCCAAGCGGGAGAACCCAGGATGTTGTTGCGCCAGGCGCCACATGGGGGCGCTGCACAAGCACCTAAGATTAGTTCAAATCTGCCAGGGGCGCCGCATGTCCCCAGGCCTATCCTGTGTGCCCCAGATAACAAATAGACAACTTAAACATATTTCAAAATGTGCAGCAGCCTACAGACCTTCCTGAAGCGTTTAAAGACAGAAAAGTGATACTGTTGTTAGAATTGACAGGAAATTAACCCTGCAGAAGGAGGAGGCAAACACCAAACACCAGGACCACCAAGGCAAAGCGGAAGCTGGACAAGTGACATTCTCCACCCATGGCTACAGGAAACATACTAGCAATTCAAGAGACAAGTTCTAATGTTATTAATTCACTTTTCACATATAGATTGGTGTGTATATACATTGGTTTCTAACTATACTACAAAATGCCTGAGCTAGATAATACTAATGAATGGGGCAAAGGGTATGAACACTCTAATGGTGCTTGATATATGTTGCAAAATTGATTTCCAAGGGAGTTCTTGCTTTAATTGCTAAAGAGAATTCTTGCTATAATTGCTAAAGAGACCAGCCTGGCCAATACAGTGAAACCCCTTCTCTACAGAGAGTGATAGAATGAACACCATCTTCAATAACCATCATGCAGTAAATGAGGTATTTGTGCCATTTCCTAAACCTTGGTTTTTCTCGTCTTGGTGTGTGATAATAATTTTTGTCTTTTGTGATTGTAATCAGTTGAGGCATTGCATGTGCTGGGCAGTACATGCCTGGTACACATCATGGGCACTCAAGTGGTACCTAGAATAATGGATAATTATTGTGATGGCAGTAATATGGCAGCAAGAGTAATTTTTCAGCTTCTTACCAGGAGCCTGGAGGACTGGTCGTTGTACGGCACTATATTAGTCGAGATCAGATAGATTATGCCGTGATAACAAACAACTCCCAAATCTCAGATAACAAGTGTAAGATGACCTAAACATTTCAAAATGTGCAGTCTGCAGACCTCCCAGAAGGGTTTGCAGGGACTACTGTCTAAGATAGGAAAGTCAGCTGGGCACAGTGGCTGACGCCTGTAATTCCAACACTGTGGGATGCTGAAGTGGGCGGATCATGTGAGGTCAGGAGTTCGAGACCAGCCTGGCCAACATGGTGAAACCCCGTCTCTACTTTAAAAATACAAAAATTAGCCGGGCATGGTGACAGGTGCCTGTAATCCTAGCTACTCAAGAGGCTGAGGCAGGAGAATGGCTTGAACCCGGGAGGTGGAGGTTGCAGTGAGCCGAGATCACACCATGCACTCCAGCCTGGACAACAGGGCTAGAGTCCGTCTCTAAATAAATAAATTTAAAAAAAGTTTTATTTCTCAGGCTACATGTGCATCGTGGTCAAGAAGGGAGTTCTTACTTTTGTGATTCAGGAACACAGGCTGATAGAGCTGCCACCATCTCAAATACTGTCAATCACCACATCAGAAGGAAAAAATAAAAAGAGCTCTGCAGGGTTTCACAAACGCAATTAATAGCTCCCACACAGAAGTGACACCTGTCCCTTCAGTTCACAACTCATTCGCCAGAACTAATCACATGGCTCCACCCAACCACAAGGGGGCAAGAAAGAGCAATCCTTCTTTGGCCTAGAAATAGAGAAACTGGAAATATTTGATGACAGCATCAGTGTCCACCGTAAGCACCAAGGAGAGCGGTCTAGACTCTGGGACATATTGGTAGTCACCCATGCATCTACCCCTTTCCGGGGTTTTGTAAGCTATGGCCTATGATGAAGTCAGAGCCCCAGAAAGCCAAGATACTGGACCGCAGCAGCTCAGCCAGCAAGAGGATGGCTTTTCTTCAGTGTAATGTCTTCAGCCCAAGGGCAAGAGACCATATGAGAACTGGCCATGGGGCAAGCGTGGTGGCTCATGCCTGTGATCCCAGCACTTTGGGAGGCCAAGGCGGGTGGATCACTTGAGCCCAGGAGTTTGGGACCAGCCTAGGCAACATGGCAAAACCTCACCTCTACAAAAAATACAAAAATTAACTGGGCTTGGTGGCACATGCCTGTTGTCCAAGCTACTCAGGAGGCTGAGGTGGGAGGATCGCTTGAGCCAGGGAGGTTGGTGAAGGCTGCAGTAAGCCACGATCACACCACTGCACTCCAGCCTGGTGACAGAGCGGGATCCTGTGTAAAAAAAAAAAGGTCAAAAAGGCCAGGAGAGGAGCTTTCCATTTTGCTGCAAAACTCCATTTCTTCAACTATAAAACTGCAACACCACTCATTCCTACAACTACTCTGCATATTGCTATCACCACTCTTTCTTATTATAGAAAACTTCAAACATACACGGAAGTATTGAGAATAGTATGAGGAACTACTCCATCACCTGGCTGACCATCACCAAAATTCTGCCCTTCTTTTTTCCTGGGTCCTCAGTCATATTGGGTTTTGATGGAGTATTTGAAAGTAAATCCCAGATATTCTATCATTTCACCTGTAAGACTCAATATGCGTGTCTAACAAATAATGACTTCTAAAAATAACCATAATTCCATTATCACGCTCCCCCCAAAAGTTAAACTAATTTTTATTTTTATTTCTGTTTTTAAAAAAAATTTTTTTAGTATTTTACTAATTTTTATTTAAATGATTATTTTTCTCTGAATGGCCAAACAATAAAATTTTATAGTTCATTTGCTCAAACTAGAATCCAACTAAGGTCTACAACATTGCAATTAGTTAATTTGGGGGGATGAGGGAGTTAATTGATGCTTTTTTTTTTTTTTTTTTTTTGGAGACTGAGTCTCTCTCTGTCACCAGGCTGGAGTGCAGTGGCACCATCTTGGCTCACCACAACCTCTGCCTCCTGGGTTCAAGCGATTCTCCTGCCTGCCTCAGCCTTCCGAGTAGCTGGAATTACAGGCATCTGCCACCACATCCGGCTAATTTTTGTATTTTTAGTAGAGACAAGGTTTTACAATATTGGCCAGGCTGATCTCGAACTCTTGACCTTGTGATCCAGCCGCCTCGGCCTCCCAAAGTGCTGGGATTACAGGCATGAGCCACGATGCCCGGCCTGATGCTTTTTTTTTTTTTTTTTTTAAGACAAGGTTTCACTATGTTGCCCAGGCTAGACTTTAATTCCTGGGTTCGAGTTATCCTCCTGAGTAATTTCTTTTTGTCTCTGTTAAGCTATAATACTTCTGCCCCCTTCATTTTATCTATGCCATTTTGTTTGTTTAAGAAACTAGGTCATTTTTTTCCTGTCAAGTTTCCCACATTCTGGATTTGGCTGAGTGTATCCTTGCAAATGTCATTTATCATGTTCCTTTGTCCCCTGTGATTATATTTAGAAGTTTGATTAAATTCAAGCCAGATACAGTGGCTCACACCTATAATCCCAGCACTTTGAGAGGCTGAGGTAGGCAGATCACCTGAGATCAGGAGTTCAAGACCAGCCTGGCCAACATGGTGAAACCCCGTCTCTACTGAAAATTCAAAAAATTGGCCGGGCATGGTGGTGGGGGTCTTGTAATGCCAACTACTTGGGGGACTGAGGCAGGAAAATCGCTGGAACCCAGGAGGCAGAAGTTTCAGTAAGCTGAGATTGCACCACTGTACTCCAGCCTGGGCATCTGAGCGAGACTCCATCTCTAAATAAATAAATAAATAAATTCACACTCATTGTTTTCTAGGAACAGTCCATAAGTGATATTGTATACTTTCTCTTCATCACATGAGGAGGCAGCTGGTGACTAGTTGTTCTACTTTCTTTTGTTGTTTGTTTGTTTATTTATTTATTTATTTTTTGTTTTTATAAGACGGGGTTTCACCATGTTGGTCAGGCTGGTCTTCAACTCCCGACCTCAGGTGATCCGCCCGCCTTGGCCTCCAAAGTGCTTGGATTACAGACGTGAGCCACCACGACCGGCCCTGTTTGTTTTTTGAGACGGAGTCTTGCTCTGTCACCCAGGCTGGAGTGCAGTGGCACAATCTCAGTTCACTGCAACCTTTGCCTCCCGGGCTCAAGTGATCCTCCTGCTTCAGCCTCCTGAGTAGCTGGGATGACAGGCATGCACCACCACACCCAGCTAATTTTTGTAATTTTTTTTGTAGAGACAAGATTTCACCATGTTGCCCAGGCTGGTCTCAAGCTCCGGGCCTCAAAGATCTTCCCGCCTTGGCCTCCCAAAATGTTGGGATTATAGGTGTGAGCCACCACGCCCACCCTTGATCTACGTTCAATAATGTTGAGATTAATTAGCAGGTACAGAGACTATCAGTCCATTCATTATAAGGTTCTCCATTGTATTAGTTTCCGGTGTCTGCTGTAACAAATTACCACAAATTTTGTGTTTAAAACAACAGACATTCATTCTCTTACCATAGAGACATTTATTCTCTACTGGCCAGAAGTCCCAAATTAGATTTTCAATAGCACAGTGGTAAACAGCAACAGCAATAACAGCAACAAAACCTAGGTGTCAGCAGACCGCACTCCCTCCGGAGGTTGTGAGCAGAACCCTTCCTTGCCTCTTCCAGCTTCTGGTGGCTTCTGTTCCTTGGCTTCCTCAGCTGCATCGCTGCAGTCTCTGCCTTTGTGGTCATGTCTCCTCCTCTTAATGCATCTGTGTCTTTTCCTCCTCTACCTCTCATACAGACACCTGTCAATCATAGGATTTACCCCACCCAGCTAATCCAGGGTGAACTCATTTCATGATCCTTAACTGAAGTTAAGGAATGAATTCAAGTAATGACTTACATCTGCAAAGATCCTTTCCTCAAACAAGGTAACATTCACAGTTTTCAGGGATTAGGCCACGGACATATTTTCTTGTGGCCACTATTCAACTCCCTACACCTATCAACATTTTATCTGATGGCACTGATGATCATTGTCAGATTCATTAATTTAATAGGAGTTCCAAAATGGAGATTGTCTAATCTTGTCATTCCGCCTCTTTTTTTTTTTTTTTGAGATGGAGTCTTGTTCTGTTACCCAGGCTGGAGGTGCAGTGGTATAATCTCGGCTCACTGCAACCTGTGCCTCCTGGATTCAAGTGATTCTCCCGCCTTAAGCTCCATAGTGGCTGGAAATATAGGTGCACGCCACCATGCCCAGCTAATTTTTGCATTTTCAGTACAAAAGGGTTTCATCATGTTGGTCAGGCTGCTCTCGAACTCCTAACCTCAAGAGATCTGCCTGCCTCAGCCTCCCAAAGTGCTGGGATTACAGGCGTGACCCACTGTGCCAGGCCCACCTTCATGTATTAGCTCTCAGTAACTGTTTTGTTACTCTGACATTTCACCCATTCTGGAAAGGTAGAATTAATGCTTGATTCTCTCCCATTTGTCTTAGGTGGGGTTTCCTAAAAGCAGATCTAGAGTCAGGAACATGAGCATAAGTAGTTTATTTGGGAAGTGATGCTAACAGGCAGTGGGAGAGGAGCTGAGAAGTGGGACAGGGAAGGGAAGGGAGCCAGTTAGAGGTGTGTAATAGAGCAGGTGGGTAAATGGGACTCAATCCTGCTGAGGAACCTGGCGGAAGTGCAGAAGCTGCCTCAGAGAATCCCACCCAGGGGGCAAAGAAACAGGATATAATTGTCAACTCCCTGTCTGTTGGTTGAGATCTTCTGGGAGCATTAACTCTCTAGCATTCCTGGCTTGCCCTGAGCACAAACGTGCTCCCACAGCCAGAACAAATGCCTCCGGGCAGAGTCACAGATGTTCACAAAGAAGGCTTCTCCTTCAGAGGTGAATGCTGAAGGATGTGGGTCACAGCTACCATCTACCCTTTGCACTGCTGGGATCCATTTTGTGCCCCTCATTTCATGAGTTCACTCTGTCCTGTCACTGATGCTTCAAGGTGGTGGTTGACTGCAATTTCCAATTCTTTTAAAAGAAAGTCTTAACAATAGGCTGGGTGTGGTGACTCATGTCTGTGATCCCAACACTTTGGGAGGCCTTGAAGTTAGGAGTTCGAGACCAGTCTGAGCAACAAAGCAAGACCTCTGTCTCTAAAAAATAATTTAAAAATCCACCAGGTGCGGTGGCATGTGTCTGTAGTCCCAGCTACTAGGGAGGCTGATATGGAAGGATTTCTTGAGCCTGGTAGTTCGAGGCTGCAGTGGGCCATAATCATGCCACTGCACTCCAGCCTGGGTGACAGAGTGAGATCCCATACCGTTTTTTTTTTAAAAATTGTACAATGGGAGGGTTAGTGGGACAAACTGTAACCATGGGTGCAGCTGGTTTCAAGGCTGAAATCAACATTCTCATCTACAGTTCATTCTGTAGAGGGCTGCAGGGCTTTCTCAATGCAAAATCCAGACTTTCATGCCTGAAGTTCGCCTTACGTTACCATGCCCTTGCCAGCAAGGTCATCACTGATACAACTGCCTATTCATGGGTTTATAGGATAATGAAGATCAAATATCTCTGCTTGTATAATTCCTTTTTTTTTTTTTTTTGAGACGGAGTTTTGCTCTTGTAGTCCAGGCTGGAGTGCAATGGCACGATCTCGGCTTACTGCAACCTCTGCCTCCCGGGTTCAAGCGATTCTTCTGTCTCAGCCTTTTGAGTAGCTGGGATTACAGGTGGGTGCCACCATGCCCAGCTAAATTTTGTATTTTTAGTAGAGACGGGGTTTCACCATGTCGGCCAGGCTAGTCTTGAACTCCTCACCTCAGGTGATCTACCCACTTTGGCCTCCCAAAGTGCTGGCATTATAGGCGTGAGCCACAGCGCCCAGCCCATGTAATTCCTTTCTTTGTGTACTGGCCAACTGGTATGAGATGCCCCAAACCCAGTGGCTGCTGCAGCCATAGGTTTAGTAGTATCTTCACTGTGACCTCTGGTAGCTGCATCTGCCACTCCAGGAACCAGGGCTTCTAATCCTGCAGACCTTAAATGTATAAAGACAAGAGGCACCAATTCCCCCAAGTGAGTCACTAGGACTGATAGTGAGAGGGATATTCCTTCTCTATACCTTGGTTCCTGTACCCCTGATTTCCAGCGATCTGGGATACGGCAGTACATAATGGCCATTAGCTCAAAATACGTACTGCATTTTGCAGGACAGCAACCCAATCCCAGAGGATCTTTTCCCCAAGCTGGCTTCAGATGTGCTGTAAAGAGGCCATACTAGGGTCGGGCGCGGTGGCTCATGCCTGTAATCCCAGCACTTTGGGAGGCCGAGGCGGGTGGATCACCTGAAGTCAGGAGTTCAAGACCAGCCTGACCAACATGGTGAAACCCTGTCTCTAAAAAAAAAAAAAAAAAAGAGGCCATGCTAATGTACCACCAAGCTGGCAGTTTCAAGGCGATGTGATATGGTATAGCACAGAACCACTGGATCCTGTGGCTGTGTGTCCATTGTCACATTTCCTTCACTATAAAGTGGAGACCCTTGGTTAGAGGTAAGACTATAAGGGGTCTTAGAAGGACAAATCGTCGACTTTGGGCCCTTGGATATTTGATGTTGGCCAAGGCACTTTTGGTCAGGAAAGACAAATCCATATCCAGAATATGCACTAATCCCAGTGAGGACATACTGCTCCTCCCCCAGACTGAAAGAGATACATTACAACCAGCATACCATTGGGCAGGCACGGTGGCCCATGCCTGTAATCCCAGCACTCTGGGAGGCCAAGGCAAGCACTCACATGAGGTCAGGAGTTTCAGACCAGCCTGGGCAATATAGCAAAACCCATATCTTTTAAAAATTGTTGGGCGTGGTGGCTCATGCCGGTAATCCCAACTTTTTGGGAGGCCAAGGCGGGCAGATCACGAGATCAGGAGATTGAGACCATGTTGGCTAACACGGTGAAACACCGTCTCTACTAAAAATACAAAAAATTAGCCGGACGTGGTGGCATGCACCTATAGTCCCAGCTACTCAGGAAACTGAGGCAGGAGAATCGCTTGAACCCGGGAGGCGGAGATTGCAGTGAGCCGAGATTGCACCACTGCACTCCAGTCTGGACAACAGACAAGACTCCGTCTCAAAAAAAAAAATTAATAAATAAATAAAAATAAAAATACAGGTGCTGGGCACAGTGGCTCACATCTGTAATCCCAGCACTTTGGGAGACCGAGGTGGGCAGATCACCTGAGGTCAGGAGTTCAAGACCAGCCTGACCACCATGCAGAAACCCCATGTCTATTACAAAATTAGCAGAGCATGGTGGTGCACGCCTGTAATTCTAGCTACTTGGCAGGAGAATCGCTTGAACCCAGGAGGCAGAGATTGTGGTGAGCCAAGATTGCACCACTGCACTCCAGCTTGGGCAACAAGAGCAAAACTCCATCTCAAAAAATAAAATACAAATAAAAATACAAAAAAAAATTGCCAGATGTGGTGGTGCACACCTGTAATCCCAGCTACCCAGGAGGCAGAGGTGGGAGAATCACCTGAGCCTGGACGGGCGAGGCCGCAGTGAGCCAAGATCACACCACTGCACTCTAGCCTGGGTAACCAGAGTGAGACCCTGTTTCAAAAACAAACAAACAGGCCGGGCGCGGTGGCTTACGCCTGTAATCCCAGCACTTTGGGAGGCCGAGGCGGGCGGATCACGAGGTCAAGAGATCGAGACCGTCCTGGTCAACATGGTGAAACCCCGTCTCTACTAAAAATACAAAAAAATTAGCTGGGCGTGGTGGCGCGCGCCTGTAGTCCCAGCTACTCGGGAGGCTGAGGCAGGAGAATGCTTAACCCGGGCGGCGGAGGTTGCAGTGAGCCGAGGTCGCGCCACTGCACTCCAGCCTGGCGCCTGGTGACTGAGTGAGACTCTGTCTCAAAAAAAAAAAAAAAAAAAAAAAAAACAAAAACAAACAAACAAACAAACAAACAAACAAACAAAAAGCATACTATCAAGGGGCTGGTTGATCTCCTTCAGGGCTGGTACCATGCCGAGGGGTCAGCATCTGTCTCTGCTGTGGACAGGCCAAACATTCCAGCAGTGGCAGTAGCTAGCTGAGCCTTGCTGAGAGGCCGCCCATGCTGGGGGCCCTTGCTTAGACTCCAGACCCACTGCCACAAAACTCCATTCATGGGCCCACCATGGAAGCCCTGGCATGACAAAGGCTGGTTTATTTGCTGGAGTCCTTCTGTCCCCTTAGCTGTTCAATGCCCCCTGTGCAGTGAACATTCTTTAACGGTACTGACATAAGACACAAACATTTTTCACTTTGTGGTTACTCCTATAAGTCCATTCATATACTTCTTCCCTGGACATCTTTATCTCCAGCCTTCCAACCTTGCTCTCTTCTGGCCTCTGGCCAACCAAGCCACTGCCACTGCTCAAGAATCCATGTGGATATACTTTCCTCAAGTCACCTCTCTTACTGCAGAGTAGACCATCAGTGTGCCGCTGGAAACCTTCCCCCTGGAGGGTTTTCCCTCAGGTTGTCTTTCAAGGCCAGCCCTGCTGGGGCTGTAGTGTGGCAGTATCCGAGGTTAGCTCACATCAATGGATCAGACACACCCATCCGTAACCAGGCCTGCGTTTTCCCTCCTCTAAAACCTGGTTATAGAGAAATTCCCACAAGACTATAGGGTAAGCTGAGAGAGGTACAGAGCAACAGGGACAGGTGGAGTGGGATCTGGACCCTGCACCTGTAGTTTATTCATGCCCTCCGGACATACTCACATCTAATCCTAAATGTACCACTGTGGCTGCTACTGTGCCCACATGTCCTCACGACTTGGTGGGTCTGAAAAGTCCCAGATCTTGATGGCAAGCGGAGACAAGAAAGGGAAGGAGTCCCGTAAAGGGTGTGTAATGGAAAAGGCTGTGGCCATGGACAAATGAATTGCATGCCTGCTGGGGCGCGCTGGGAGCCAGGGTAGAGCTTGCCACAGTTTTCCCACCTGAGAGATGAGGAGACTGGGCTTTTAATTTACCAATTCCGGCCATGTGCGGCAGCTCACGCCTGTAATCTCAACACTTTGGGAGGCCAAGGTGGGCAGATCACCTGAGGTCAGGAGTTTGAGACTAGCCTGGCCAACATGGTGAAACCCCATCTCTACTAAAAATATAAAAATTAGCCAGGTGTGGTGACATGCGCCTGTAATCCCAGCTACTGGGGAGGCTGAGGCAGGAGAATCGCTTGAACCCAGGAGTCTGAGGTTGCAGAGCTGAGATCATGCCACTGTACTCCAGCCAGGCGACAGAGTGAGACTGTCACAAAATAATAATAATAATAATTCAACTCCTCATCTGTCACTTGTTGAGAGCTGGTACCAGGAGCATTAACCCTCTGGCTCTGTGCACTTAGGCCAGGCATTCCTCCACAGACAAAAACGTCCTCGGGCAGCAAGCAGTCTTTGGCTTGTTGAGTGCTAAGGGAATATGGGTCAGGGCACCAACAAGATCTGCTATCCCCTATTAATTTTCAAAACCCGGAATCGGTGCCCTATCAATGTCCAAAGGTGACCAGTGATTTTATTTTTCAGTGTCACTATGAACTCATGGACTTTTCATGTGTTTGATGTGTTTCAATCTCCTACAGTCATTAGCCATTTTAATGCTGAAACTGTTTCCTCTTTGACCAGTGGGAGTCTTCTCAAGTTGGTTCCTGGGTCTTTTTTAAATGACCCTGACCTGACCTGAGTTTTATAACTGTAAATTCCTTATTCTCTCTCTCTCTTTTTCTTCTTCTTCTTTTTTTTTCTTTTTTTAGAGAGACAAGGTCTTGCTCTGTCACTCAGGCTGCTCTAGCTCACTGCAGCCTCATACTCCGGGCTCAAGTGATTCTTCTGCCTCAGTCTTTCAAGAAGTTAGAACTACAGACATGTGACACCATGACCAACTGACCAATCCTTTTTCCTTCCCCTCCCTCCCTCCCTCTCTCTCTCTTCTTTCTTTCTTTTTTTTTTTTTCCATTGTACTGTATTAATCTGTTTTCATATCTCTTTCTTTCTTTCCATTATTATTGGTAGAGACCAAGTCTTGCTGTGTGCCCAGGCTGGTGTACCAGCAAAAACCTCCTGGGTTCCAGCAAACCCCCTGCCTTGGCATTCCCAAGTGTTGGGATTACAGCTGTGAGCCACTGCATCCAGCAAAAGTTCCTTATTCTCTAGTCTGACAGGTTATCCTGGCCCAGACCTGGAATCTCTCCAAAGAGTCCTTGTTCCTTTTAGGAAGGGCTATGTAGAGATCACAATTGGGACGCACAAGGGATTCATTGCTATTGGGTTGTCACTGCTTCTGAGCCTTTTCAGTAGCATGAGTTCATGCCGATAGTTCCAATTCAGATGAAGGATCAGCGGTATTTGCTGGGCGTGGTGGCTCATGCCTGTAATCGCAGCACTTTGGGAGGCTGAGGCGGGCAGATCACCTGAGGTCAGGAGCTCGAGACCAGCCTGGCCAACAAGGTGAAACCCTGTCTCTACTAAAAATACAAAAATTAGCCAGGGATGGTGGTATGCTCCTGTAGTTCCAGCTACTTGGGAGTCTGAGGCAGGAGAATCGCTTGAACCCAGGAGGCAGAGGTTGCAGTGAGCCGAGATCACACCACTGCACTCCAGCCTGGGCCACAGAAAGAGACTGTCTCAAAAAAAAAAGATTAGCAGTTTTTGCTTAACTCTCCTTCTCTTATAGTCAGAATCTTGGTTTCTAACACTATTAGTATAACTAATCACTTATTTGCTTTATTATGGTAGACTGTGTGTTATAATAATACTCAAAATAATACTGCCAACATTAAAATTTATCCATGGCTCCTTTTGCCCTTAGAGGGTTGGAGACATAGAGTCAAAATGCTGAGTTTTATAATCACTTAAAAAATTTTTTTTTTTTGAGACAGAGTCTCACTCTGTCGCCCAGACTGGAGTGCAGGGGCACAATCTTGGCTGACTGCATCCTCTGCCTCCCAGGTTCAAGCGATCCTAGTGCCTCAGCTGCTCAAGTAGCTGAGATTACAGGTCTTCACCACCACACACAGCTAATTTTTGTATTTTTAGTAGAGATGGGGCTTCAGCTTGTAGGCCAGGCTGGTCTAGAACTCCTGATCTCAGGTGATCCGCCCACCTCTGCCTCCCAAAGTGCTGGGATTACAGGCATGAGCCCAGCCGAAGAAAATTATCCTATGTGGTTTTGCTCCAACTTCATATACAGTTAGGTACATTTGTTACAATTTGTTTTATATTTGTAGGGATTGCTTTATTTTTCTTCTTTTTAATTTGACCTAAAATGAATGTAAACTCTAATTGATTTTGTGATTTAATTATATAAAACATTTTATGTGGTCCCAACATCAAAACCATTCAACAAGGGGTTATTACCATTTTACAGGTGAAGAAACTGAAGCACAGAGAGATTAGTACCTGCCCCAGCATCACAGAGAAGTGAGTGGTCCTTCCCCATAGGAGGCTGGTAGAGGCGCTGCAGGCGGCCTTCCGGTGGGACCTCAAGATGTAGATTCAGATGTACTCGGGCTCCAGCCCCATCCAGTTTCCAGTTCCTCTGGTTATTCTTTTTTTTTTTTTTTTTTTTGAAATGGAGTCTCAGGCCGGACGCGGTGGCTCACGCTTATAATCTCAGCACTTTGGGAGGCTGAGGTGGGTGGATCACGAGGTCAAGAGATTGAGACCATGCTGGTCAACATGGTGAAACCCCGTCTCTACTAAAAATACAAAAATTAGCTGGGCAGGGTAGCACATGCCTGTAGTCCCAGCTACTCAGGAGGCTGAGGCAGGAGAATTGCTTGAACCCAGGAGGTGGAGGTTGCGGTGAGCCAAGATCGCGCCATTGCACTCCAGCCTGGGTAACAAGAGTGAAACACCATCTCAAAAAAAAAAAAAAAAAGAAAAAAAAAGAGATGGAGTCTCACTTTGTCATCCAGGCTGGAGTGCAGTGGAGCGGTCTTGGCTCACTGCAACCTCCACCTCCTGGGTTCAAGCAATTCTCCTGCCTCAACCTCCCCGGTAACTGGGACTACAGGCACGTGCTACCATGCCCGGCTAATTTGTGTATTTTTAGTAGGGACAGGATTTCACTATGCTGGCCAGGCTAGTCTTGAACTCCTGACCTTGTGATCTGTCTGCTTTGGCCTCCCAAAGTGCTGGGATTACAGGTATCAACCACCACGACCGGCCTCTCTGGCTATTCTTTATGGAACAAGCTGATGGTCTCCTCTGAACCCTCAAAGCGAGGGTCTGCCAGTTCACAGGGACAGCCGGCTCCTGCTAGTGCAGCAGGGGGCTCTCTGATGATGCTGTGCAGCCTGTAGGTCCCATTGTCTGTCTCCCTGCTGCCCCGCTCCTGACCCACTGCACACTCCCTGTCTGCGGCTGCAGGAGCCCTCAGAGCCATACTAGTCATTTCTGCCCCCCACCCCCTCCTGCCTGGGCTGGGTCCTATGCTTCCTGGCCTCTTTCAGAAGCTATCAAAGCCCCCATTCTCTGAGCACAGCTGTGCCAGTATTCAGGCCCACATCCCCCTCTTCAGTCCTACATCCACATGCCCATGGCACAGGACCCAGATGCCTGTGCAGGGCCTGGGAGAGGAACTCAGCTGCCTAGGCTCCCCACACCAAGTTTGGGAGAAAGGGGGCAGGTGTTCAAGGAGGTTAGAAGGACAGGCTCTCCCAGTGGCCACTGTGGAATGGAATCCAATGAGGAAGGCCCAGGGCTAATGCTGGAGATGGGGGGAACTCAGGGTGCAGGAGCATGGAGGGGAGATTTTCTTTCTCAACTTGGGTCATGGCCTTGGCTTTGGCATGGATGGAGGATATTGGGGGGCTGGTGGAGGCAGGAGATTGATTGTTCTCATCCAGAGAGGCTGGAAAACTCCCCCAGGGCCCAGGAGACTGGGAGGCAGCCAGCTGGGCAGCACGTGGGAGAGGGAGGAGAGCTGCCCACACTCTCCCTCCCTCTTTCTCCCTCCCCCAATAGACATCTGGGGAGCTCTGGCAGGAACCCTGGCCTGGGAGTCAGGAGACTTGGGTTTTGGTCCTGGTTGAGCCAAGTCCATGCTGTGTGACTCTGGACAGTTGCTGGACCTCTTTGGGTCTCAGTTTTCTTGTTCAGAAGATACTCAAGGTTACTGGAGAAATGTTTCTCCTGTTACTGAGACAGGAGGTTCTTCTCGAAATCTGGCTTTTATTCTTCCTGCTGCCATTGATTCTGTTTGCTTTCAGCCAGTCCCTGGGGCTCTCTTTCTGAGATCTGGAGGGGCTAGGCAGAGGGGAGGTCTTGGTTCTTGCCTCCTCTCAGAAAGTGAATAGAAACAGGGGAAGATGTTTATGGCCAAGAGTCCATAATTGTAGAGAGTCCCTGATCAGCAATTGCCAGTTCAAACTGCAGGTTAGCCTTCAGTATAAATTTTCCCAGCTGGAAATGTTGGAAAAGCCTCAGAGAGGTGTCCATTTCCTCCCCTGAGAAATCCTCTGGAAAGAACTGCACTCCCAAATAATGAGCCCTCCATCCCATTCACAGGGGCGAGATCCCTTGACCTCCTGGCCTCCTGGCCAGGAGATCTGGGCAGATTAGGTTGCCGTGTGTGTGCACATGTGTGTGTGTGATTGGCAAAGGAAAAGAACTAGATTTTGCTGCTGAGCCCAAGTCATGGGCCAGGGGTTTCCCTTGCCCAGTCCAGATACAGTAGATATTGCCCAGTGCAGTAGATATTATTCAGCCTGTTGTTCAGAAGTGAGAGTTTCAGAGGAACTGGGCCTTTTCTGAGGTTTGCTACTGCGAATGACAAAACAGGAATTTGACTTCAGTGCCAGTGATACCAGAGTCCTCGTGTTCACAACAGCAGCTGTCTGTTCTCTCGCCATGTCTGGTCTCCCACCAGGGATCTGCCTCTTGGAACAGACTGTCTGGTACCAGCCCGTGTCCAGACCCAGGTGCTGCTGGCCTCAGTCAAGGATGGACTCCCCCAGGGCACTGAAATGAGTGCCAACACTTCTGGTCATGAGGAGGGGTGGTAAGGAAGGTCACTTTGCCTTCTCTGGTCACAGCCAGGTTTCCCTCAGGCAAGAACTGTGGTTACATCTGAGCCACCACTGGGATTAAATTTCAGCCACTTGATTGTCTGGCTCAGCCTGGCTGGCCTCAAGCCCTGTGGAGCCCATGGGCTGGACACATGCCTCCATGCTGAGATGGTCCTGGGGAAGGGGGATTTTCTTGAGCTCTAAGGAGAGCAAAAAGATATCCTAAGGCTGCCCAGACCTGTCCCTAAAGGCCTTCTCAGATCCCCCTCTTTCTACTAGAAGAATGGGAACTTCATTTCCAGGCCTCGAGCAGTTCCTGGTCCACAGTTGGAATTCAGTTCAACTCATATTTGTTTAACAAAGTGAATAGATTGAGGTCCCTTCCTCCCCAGACTCTCCCAGGCACCTTCCTCTGTCCCTTTCAGTCTTGCATCCCTGCCTGGGCATTTTTCTTTTCTTCTCTTTTCTTTTTCTGAGATGGAGTCTTGCACTGTCACCCAGGCTGGAGTGCAGTGGCGCAATCTTGGCTCACTGCAACCCCCGCTTCCCGGGTTCATGCAATCCTCCCTGCCTCAGCCGCCCGAGTAGCTGGGATTACAGGCACCCACCACCACAGCCTGATAATTTTTGTATTTTTTTCAGTAGAGACAGTTTTTCACTATGTTTGTTAGGCTGGTCTTGAACTCCTGACCTCAGGTGATCCACCCACCTCGGCCTCCCAAAATGCTGGGATTACAGGCATGAGCCACTGTGCCCAGACAGCATTTTTCTTAGTAAGGAAATTTACCATCCACCCCTCTGACACCCCAGGTCTTCTTGTTCTGTCCCTATAGTAGATGGGTCTCTGGGAAGGGGCCAGAATCTTCTCTTTAGATCCTCAAGGATTTGGAGTGGGTTCTTTTGTGAGCTTCTCAAAGCCGTTTGGAACCAAGTCCATAGCACTGGGAGTGAAAGCCAGGCAGCGGTGAGTAGGAGCGCTGGCACATTCAGTGGGGAGCCATCCAGAGTTCCCAGGAGGGACCTAGGGTGCAGTCTAGATGGAAGGCTGGGAACCTGCCCTGAGCTGCATGTGCATTGAGCGCACCTCACTTTACTTGGGGTATTTTAAAGATGCTGTGGAGATTATAGGGATCAAAGCCCTCCAAAGCTATCCTTGGTGCCAACATTGGTATCCAGGGGAAGGAATCTAGGCATCTGGCTGTCCTGCCTACAGTCCGTGCCAGGGGCTTTGCCTACAGACCCAGGAGGGGAGGAGGAAAGGCAAAGAGAGCCTGGGAAAGGAAAGGGAAACAGAGGCCGTGGAGCTGGGGGGAAAGGAGAGTCATTGGTATTCTGGGCGCTGAGGAGTTCCTGGCTGGGCAGCACTCAAGGCCCACCCCCTGGCATCAGGCTGCACATTCAGCAACCGCAGCCCTGGCCAGTAGGCCTTCTGGGCTCCTGGCAACGCCTGCATCTTGCACATTGGTTTGCATGACTGGTAATGTCCCTTCACAGCGGCACCACACCCCACCCCCATCCCAGGTCTAGAGATTTCCTGACTTGCTTTGCTTAACCCGTGGTTCTGCTGTCTAACCTCCATCCTTCCAGCTGCAAAGTCAGCTCCTCCTCTGTGCAGGGAGTGGGAGCACCACAGGAGCCAAAGCCCAATCATAGCTGCCCCCAGGGTCATTTGCACCCCATTTTGCCTCCAGAAACGAGCTTCCCGTTTTTATTGGGGAGGGTGTCTCTTTCAGGAGCAAAGCCCCCATTCTCCCTTCATCAAGTTCCCTACAGTCTAATTGAATCCCTCCTCCTCCTTCATTGACCAACGAGAAGTCCCTTCGGCTGTCCAACTTCCACCCCTCCAGCTGCAACATCGTCATCCTCTAGCTCAGCGAACGCTTGGCGAACGCTCTCTCCCCGCCCCTCCTGCCCCTCCTCCCTACTCCAAGTCTTCGGCTTCTCATCCCCGGAACGATGTCCTACTTCGCTCGTCCTTGCTCTCGCCGCTGCCGCCGGGAACCGATGCAGAGAAGGCAGCGGGTCCCGTGACGGTCCCGAGCCCCCCGCGCTCCAGGCCAGGGGGCGGGGGCGGCCCCGGGGAGGGCGGGGCAGGGGCGGGGGGAAGAAAGCGGGTTTTGTGCGGCGTCTTCCGAATGTCCTGCGGCCCCAGCCTCTCCTCGCGCCCGCGCAGTCCCCGCCGCAGTCTCAGCTGCAGCTGCAGGACCGAGCCGTGGACCGGGAGGAGACCCCCGGAGGAGGGACAAACTTCGCAGTGCCGCGCCCCAACCCGAGCCCGGGGTAGGTGAGTGCCTCCGCAGCCCTGCCGCCCGCCCTGGGGTGAGGGGACAGAGAGAGGGAAGTGCCCGCCTGGTCCGCGCCCCCCCATCGCCTCCCGGCCCTTGCCTCGAGGCTCTGGGGCACCCAACGCGTCGACTCCTGACCCCGCGGCGGGGTAGGTTGCCGGCCACCCCCCGAGCACCCGCAGCTGCTGCTGCCGTCTCGGGATCTACAAGCTTCCACCTCTGCCGGTGGCAGCCCCCTGCTGCTCGCAGTCTGATCTGCAGCCCCTCGGGTGCTCGCGTCTTCCCTGCTGCGCACTCCTGTCCCAGCGCGGCCGCCGAGATTTCCGACCTTGCCCGCGGCATGGCGGTAGCGGTCCGGATCAGTCCCTGCGTCCGTGCCCCACGCGCAGGCAGCTCTGCGGGAGGAGCAGCGGCCAGCAGCCCTTCTGGGGACACCTTACTGTAGCTGGGCAGGACAACTGGTCAGAGCCGCTGTAAGGGGTGGTCGGGGTACCGACTGCGGCTGCAATCCCAACTCCGCACCTTGCTCTGTGACCTTGGGGTAGTTAGTTGACCTCCCTGAACCTCGGGTTCCTCATCGGTGTCATGAGCAGAATATAAACAATCTTTTTCTCACAGTTGAGGTTATCCACGGGAAGCATTTAGAACTGCCTGGGGTAGACGTCAGTAACTGTTAGCTGGAATTCCGTTCCCACTCTTGCATTCCTTCCTAGCACTGCCAGGGGCCTGGGAATTCCCTCTCCCAGGTATTTCCATATCCTATCAGGCATTCCCCCCACTTATTAGAATAGCTCTGCCTACATGGTTCTAATAAGACCAAGAGATTGGCATCAGTTTGGAGGGGCACCGTTATTATCTGCATTAGATTGCAGATGAGAACAGTAAGATCAGGGAACAGTGTTACCCATAGACCCACCCACGGTGTTACCAGTGCCTTTGCTGTTCTGGCTAACTTTGCTATTTATAACAGCACCATCTGCATTTCAGATTCTCTAGGAGAACGATCTACAACAGCTTGGCTGGTGATGTTGCTAATAGTATTATTGGTTGTGCTTCCAATAAAAAGGACTATTTATATAATGATTGCAATTACTCCCACAGGCCCTAAAGCCCCCCTGATACCGTGTAGGCTCATGTTGCTCCTCATGAAGCCATTAAGGGGGTAGCAGAGAGCTTCCCTCCTGCTGTGGTCAAAGTTCTGAGCTCTTGCGCCTCCCTGCTGCCCCTGCTGAGTGCTGGAGCTCAATTCCTATGGGACAGAGCTTGGCTGCCAGCTGATGGGCATTCAGCATGGAGAGTCGTCCAGCATGGTTAGGTGTGTGTACACGCGTGCATGCCTACACACACACACACACACACACACACACACACACACACACACGGAAACACACAAAGCCTGGTCTTAACTCTCTGGGTTGGGTCTATGAAGACTGTGAGGGAGATGGACATCCACGGTCAGACAGAAATGATGATGTAATAAGAAGAACGTTTCCTGAACAGCTCGAGAAATTCAGAACAAGGGCAGAGATGCAGAGGCTGGAGCAGAAACAGAGAGGGGGTGTTGTGGAGTCAGGGGAAAGGGACAGCATGACTGCTGGGCTCTCAGGGTTAGAGACAGAGTGGTGTGCCCTGCTCTGGAGGAGGAGAAGACGGTGTTGAGGTGAGTGGCCTGTGGGATAGAGAAGGCCACAGAACCCTGGACCACTGGGTTCCGAGGCTGGCACCAGGTATGGGGAAGTCTGAGTTTCATCAGGGTTCCTAGCTGCACCTAGGAGAGCTGAGGCCCAAGCCTGGGGGAGACAGAGCTCTCTGAGAACCTCACGGGGTTACTCTCTTGGCCTCTCTGGTCAGCGACTCCCATTCTTGGGATCAGAGACAGGTGGCCCTCCATGTTCCAGAGCAGTTAGGTCCTCACTGGCCTCAGACCCTCTTCCCTCACTCTCCCACTGTCAGATCAGAGGTGAAAGGGTGGTCCAGGGTGTTGGCCCCAAAGTGACTCCAACTATATGGGTTTCTGGGCCGCTGTCAGAGAGTTGGGAACCAGATCTGTGAGCAGCTCCAGCTCCAGTCCAGCGAGAAGGGAGGGAGGGCGCCAGAAGGGGACCGGGCCCAGGCTCTGGCACAGCTCAGATGCATGGCAAACAGTCTTCCCAGCACCCAGCGGGCACTGGCTGTATGGTCCCCACTCCAGCCCCAGAATAGTCCTCCCCAAGCGCCCCCATGCCTGAAGCTGGTCTCAGCACCTCTAATCTGGCCCCATCAAGAAATTCCTCCCTCTCCAAGGTCAGAGAGAGGTGATAAACATCTGGTTGTGCCACTCCTCCCCCAACTCTGACCCTGAGGGAATGATACCCAGGCACAGTGGGGGAGATGAAGTTATGATGGCAAGCAGGTGGGAGGATCTGGGAAAAGTAGAAAATTTCCCATCAACTCAGGCTTAGGAAAGTGGGGGAGCAGGTATGAAGGCAGAGCCTGAGATGGTAGGGGATCATGGGGGATCAACAGTGGGCCTGGAGTGGGAGTGCATAGCCAGTGGAACAAACCTCATCTCTAGGAAGTCCTGCCTGCAGTCTAACCTTCAATTATCTTGCTGCATCATTGGCCTATTCCATGGCAGACGTGGATCTCCATGCTCTCCTAAGTTTAGCCCAACCCTTAAAGATGATGTTGGACACTAGCTCTGGGCCTTTTCTCCTGGGAGCACATTGCCCTGGTGCCTGACTTGGCTTTGCTAGGGATCCAGGGTCAGCCCTGTCCTCTGAGCCTCAGTCTCCATTTCTCAATGTCACACTGTGTCCCTTCTATGAGAGTGTAAATCCTTTGAGATCTTTGGAGGAATATTCTGGGTTCTAGAGCTTCTGATTGCCAGGGGTAGGAAGGGGTGGCCCTTCACATTGATTCTCACCCCGCTGAGTCCACCCTCCAGCCCAAGGCTTTCACAAAAGGTGGGGTGGGGGAAGGGAGGGGTTGGATGGAGGCCAGACTGGCAGAGACAGGGGCTTTGTCCCAGCTGGTTTCTGAGCCAGGAGTTCCGGTGGGGAAAGCCTGTGCCAGGCAGAAAGGAGAGGCTGGGAAGAAGAAGGGAGGAGGCAGCCAAGGAAGGGGGATGGAGGATGTTGGGAGTAAAGAGAAAAGTTTCCTTACAAGTCATGGTGGGGGAGGAGGTAGAGGAGAGGGTAGACTCAGGAGAAGCTGTGCTTGCTTGGGTTCAGTCTAGGAGGCCCTCCTGGAAGAAGTCAGGTGACTATGGTGTCCGTGGAGGCAGGGACAGTCAGGGAGGGCTAGAGAGGGTACTGTGGGAGGAGGCTCTGGGTTCGAGGACAGAGTCTGGCACTGGGAGGAGCAGATGGAATTCTGAGTATAACAGCACCCACCGTTCATGCTATATGCTGAGTTCCTACTATGTACCTGGGGCTGTGCATTAGTACAGAAGTTTTAAGATACAAAACACTCTCAAAGCACATGGTCCCATCACATCACACTAATGAGGTAGTGATAATGATGCTGTCTTATAAGTAAGAAAATAAAGGCCCAGAGAAGGTAAGGAGCTTGGTTAGGTCACATAGTGAGTTGACTAGGACTTGGGTCTTGGTTCCGAGAAGAAATCCCTTGGTGGGAAGATGGGGATCAGAAATGGAGAGTTCATGGTGATGTGAAGGTAGGGGGCTTCCAGAGCCAAGATACGTGTGAACCCACGTGGGTGTGGTAGGAAGCCAGGGGAAGTCCATCCTGAAGTCTACCCCATCTTTCCTTCTCTAGTCCCTCCATCAGCCTGCAGCATGGCTCAGCTGATCCTGCCCCTGCTGGCAGCCCTGGTCCTGGCCCAGGTTCCTGCAGCCCTAGCAGATGTTCTGGAAGGAGACAGCTCAGGTAAGCCACCCCACTTGGGGTCACCGACTCTGTCTTGCTCAGCCCTAACCAACTGCTTCCAGGCGTAGGGGTCCCAGGAAGAGAGAGAATTGGGAGGGCTGTGGGGGAAGGGTCCAGGCTGGAACACCTGGAAATAAGGGCTGAGCTGTGAGCATCTGGTGGGGTGGAGAATTCCTGGGGCAGGACTAGGGCTTTGGGTCTCTAAGGTGAAGGATGGGGGACCCTGGAGCTAGGAGGTGGGAAAGGGGTGGAAATGGGAGAAACCCTGAAGGAGACCCTAAGGGAATAGACTGGGAAACTGGGCTGGAGGACCCGGGGGTGAGGTCAGAAGACCCAGGGGGTGAGGTCGGAGGACCCTGGGCTGTGGTCTAGGAATTTTGGAGGGGAAGTGGAAGACTCTGAGAGCAGGACAAGGAATCCTGGGGCGGCATTGACTGGGAGACTTTGGGGGATGGGTCTGGAGACCGTGGGGGGTGGGCCTGGAGGACCCAGAGATAGGGCTGCAGGACCCTGGCCCCTGGTTCTAGGGGGAGCAGGGGAATCTTGGGGCAGAAGAAGGGATCCTGGAGCGGGGCCTGGAGACCACCGGGTGGGACTCCGAGGGTCGACAGCGCGAAGTTCCAGCCCGCTGCACCTGTTCACAGAGGACCGCGCCTTCCGCGTGCGCATCTCCGGCGACGCGCCACTGCAGGGCGTGCTCGGCGGCGCCCTCACCATCCCATGCCACGTCCACTACCTGCGGCCGCCGCCAAGCCGCCGGGCGGTGCTGGGCTCTCCGCGGGTCAAGTGGACCTTCCTGTCTGGGGGCCGGGAGGCAGAGGTGCTTGTGGCGCGGGGAGTGCGCGTCAAGGTGAACGAGGCCTACCGGTTCCGCGTGGCACTACCTGCATACCCCGCGTCGCTCACTGATGTCTCCCTGGCGCTGAGCGAGCTGCGCCCCAACGACTCAGGCATCTACCGCTGCGAGGTCCAGCACGGCATCGACGACAGCAGCGACGCTGTGGAGGTCAAGGTCAAAGGTGAGAGGGCAGGGAGGTTCCCGGAGGGAGGGAGCCAGGGGAAGGGAGGACTCTTGCTCTTCCGGAGCCCACAGTGTGAGAGGGAAGCAAAGGTAGCTGGAAGGCGCAGCCTGGGTTGGAAAAGAGAGAGGAGGCAGACACAGGCCTCTGTTACCTCCTTTCTTCAGGTGGAGGAAATTCTACCGACAGTCTAACTTGAGTCCCTCATGCTGTAGAGTGAGCACAATTGAACTTTACCCCTGTGTACAGAGGAGTGCAAGGAGGGTGAGGGGAAGGCCAGTGTGCTGGGTGGCCACTTGGCTCAGGGGTCCTCTCTGTCCTACAGGGGTCGTCTTTCTCTACCGAGAGGGCTCTGCCCGCTACGCTTTCTCCTTTGTTGGGGCCCAGGAGGCCTGTGCCCGCATCGGAGCCCACATCGCCACCCCGGAGCAGCTCTACGCCGCCTACCTTGGAGGCTATGAGCAATGCGATGCTGGCTGGCTGTCGGATCAGACCGTGAGGTGGGCTGGGGCTGTGGACTGGGGCTTCTATTTGCCCCTGAGATGGCCACGGCCCCCCCTTCTGCCAGGTGCTGACTGCTGTATCAGGCGGGGAATACTGGGCTCTCTGCCTCTGGGGGATGAGACGGGTCTGAGGAGGGGGAGGGGAGGACTCCGAGAATGTGTGTCCCTGCAGAGCTGGGAGGATGGCCAGCTGTCAGCAAGTGGCTGCACTGAGGTGGCAGTGGGACCCAGGAGAGTTAGTACGGGCTGGCTCCCTGGTGAAAGCATCCATACTAAGTGATTCTGTTCTTCCTCCCCAGGTATCCCATCCAGACCCCACGAGAGGCCTGTTATGGAGACATGGATGGCTTCCCTGGGGTCCGGAACTATGGTGTGGTGGACCCGGATGACCTCTATGATGTCTACTGTTATGCTGAAGACCTGAATGGTGATTAGGAGTGAGAGATTCCCAGGGCACAATCTCCTACCCCCGTAGTACCCATAGGTCCTCCTGGGGCCTCTGCAGGACCTAATTACCCCTCCCAAGTTTAAGGGAGCAAGCAGGAGGAAGGAGACAATTGGTGTCCCTTTCTGCAAACACTGTCACAGAGCAAGCTCATGACCAAAGTCTCAGCCAGGCAGCAGGATACTGAGTTGAGCTCATCTGCCACTTGCTGGGTGGACTCTGTGCATGACTCTGCAGAATGAATAGTTTGGGCCCCATTCCTTTGAGCTCTAATATCCATCTTGAGGTTCTATTCAGACTTTGATCCTACAAAGTAGAGTAGTTGACTCCCTGCCACAGATGAGGGAACTGGAGAAGCTTGCCCAGGGTTCCTACGGGAGCCCAGAGTGGAAGGAGCTACCAGCTGCCTGGTAACCCAGCCTTCTCTTCTCCACCCAGGAGAACTGTTCCTGGGGGACCCTCCAGAAAAGCTGACATTGGAGGAAGCACGGGCGTACTGCCAGGAACGGGGTGCAGAGATTGCCACCACGGGCCAGCTATATGCAGCCTGGGATGGTGGCCTGGACCGCTGCAGCCCAGGGTGGCTGGCTGATGGCAGTGTGCGCTACCCCATCGTCACACCCAGCCAGCGCTGTGGTGGGGGCTTGCCGGGTGTCAAGACTCTCTTCCTCTTCCCCAACCAGACTGGCTTCCCCAGCAAGCACAGCCGCTTCAACGTCTACTGCTTCCGAGGTGAGCCCACCTCCCTGCAGAAGCAGAGACCAGTCTCAGAAAGGCAGAGTTGAGCCCTAGAAGTCCTACCCCGGTCTGATCAGTGTAGCTCAGGGCTTTGCCGTTTGCCTGAAGGGGTCGTGGGTGAAGTCCAGCTTGTCATCTAGGGGTCTAATTCCGGGCATGTGCCCTGGTGTGGTGTCTGTCAGCTACTTGGCCCGAGGAATGGTCACCCTTTGGCCTCTCCTTATCTGCCTTCCCACCAGTGTCCATGCCTTGCTTGTTTCAGTTGGGCTGCTGAAAAAGCTCCCATTTCCTGTCAGCTTATTGGCAGAGCAGAGATGACTAACATTCTCTGAATCCAATGAGTAATCTGCTCAGGTTATTCCGGGTCAAGAACCAAATACCCTCAGGAGCCCTCTGGAGGATTTCCAGAACGTGCAGCTTAAAGAAGGTGTCAGATCTTTAACTAGCAAATACTGGTGGATGGGCACAATTCCCCCTAAAGGGAGCAGGATCTTAAGTACATTTGGGAATAGAGATAGCTTTCTGCCCACATCTTGTGGTTTGTTTTTGGGTTTTTTGAGACAGGGTCTCACTCTGTCATCCAGGCTGGAGTGCAGTGATGTGATCATGGTTCACTGTAGCCTCAACCTCCTTGGGCTCAGGGGATCCTTCCATGTTGGCCTCTAGAGTAGATGGGACCACAGGCTCATGCCACCATGTCTGGCTAATTTTTGTAGAGATGGGGTTTTGCCACATGCCCAGGCTGATCTTGAACTCCTGAGCTCAAGCAATCTGCCTACCCGGGCCTCCTGAAGTGCTGGGATTTATAGGTGCGAGCCACTGCACCCAAACCTGCCCATCTCTTATGTTGGGAGCTAGAGGGGAGGTAGTTCCTGGGACCCTCAGAGGGAAAAGGCCCAGGCCAAGGGTGACTGACAATCAGAGAGGCATTGCCATGGGGTGTCTGGGTCCTTCCCCAGTTGTAAGCCTGCAATACTGCTGCAAGAGCTAGAAGCAGAAATGAGAGGAGAAGATACAGCCTTTACCCTCAAGGAGCATTTGGTCTAAAAGGGGAAGCCACAGCTTTTGCCATGGGAACCCCTAGCCAAGGGAAGACAAGATACCTCACTCCCAGGATGAGGAGAGACTGAGAGAAAAGCATTACTTCCATTGGGACCGATCTGTGGACATCTTTGGCTGGGGGCTGGGGAAGGGTGGGGAAGTAAAAGTCCATAGGAAGACGGATCCATCTGAAAAGACCTCCTGGAACAGGGGTATTAGTAGTAATAATAATAATAATAATAACAGCTAAAACTTCTGTGTGCTGGTTATGATTATGTGCCAAGCCAAGCACTGTTTTGGAATGAAATGGACTGGATCATGAGGAGGGGCAGGGGCAGGGGGAATATGACTCCAGTCGGAACTACAGTTGGCGGAGGACAGAGGCAGCAAGGGCACATGGTCTGGTGTGGAGTAAGGCTCACTGGAGTGGGTGATGAGGGAGGGACACACTGTCCTGTCTTGCCTGGCTGAGCACAGTCGGTCCTCAGGGCTTTTCTTAGCCCAATTCCACCTTCACTTCACTGGTTTTCTGCTCTTGGCTCCCTTTCCCAGAGGACAAGTAAACCATTCTAAACCTCTGGTTATCTGAAGGGAGTAGATCCCAGAAGGAGGTGGCTGCTTGCCTTGCCTACTTGCCCCATGACTGAGATCCTCACGTGGTGCCTGAAGTTATTCCTGCACTCTGCCCTCCAGCTATCCTGAGGAGATGGCAGCTTCCCCCTCTTCCATTTCAAGAATTTTGGAGGCTGGGTGCAGTGGCTCACTCCTGTAATCCAAGCACTTTGGGAGGCCAAGGTGGATGGGCCACTTGAGGCCAGGAGTTCCAGATCAACCTGGGAAACATGGTGAAACCCTGTCTCTACTAAAAATACAAAAATTAGCTGAGCGTGGTGGCACATGCCTGTAGTCCCAGCTACTTGGGAGGCTGAGATGGGAAAATCACTTGAACCCAGGAGACGGAGGTTGCAGTGAGCTGGGAACATGCCACTGCACTCCAGCCTGGGTGACAGAATGAGACTCTGTCCAAAAAAAAAGAATTTGGGAATGCCTGGGACCCCCTCACACCTTGTCCCAAGCCCAAGATCCCAAGGCACTAAAGCTATTTCATCCATCCTGCTGGCTCCAGCCCCTGCCCCTTGGGAATATCTCACACCTGAGCCTTTCCTGACCGCTCCAAAGTAATACTTCCCATCACTCTATCTTCTAACTCTGCTCAAGTGTTCTTTACCTTGAACATTACAATATATGTTTGTTTGTCATCTGTATTTAGAATATAATTTCCCTTAAGGGTAGAAGGTTTGCTGTTTTGTTCTACACTGTATCCTCAGGGTCCAGGAGAATACTGGGCATGACACACAGTAGGCACCTGATGAATGCTTGCTAAATGAGTGACGAAGTTCTGGGATGCTCCCTGGGCCCCACTGGGTTCTCCACAGGGAAGATGTGAGAGAATTGAGAGATTCCATGGTGCAGGCTGCTACCCGGAAGGGCAGAGCTACCTATTCAGCCTCGCATCAGCACTTTCCTCCTGCCACAGACTCAGCCCAGCCTTCTGCCATTCCTGAGGCCACCAACCCAGCCTCCGACCCAGCCTCTGATGGACTAGAGGCCATTGTCACAGTGACAGAGACCCTGGAGGAACTGCAGCTGCCTCAGGAAGCCATGGAGAGCGAGTCCCGTGGGGCCATCTACTCCATCCCCATCATGGAGGATGGAGGAGGTGGAAGCGCCACTCCAGAAGACCCAGCAGAGGCCCCTAGGACGCTCCTAGGTAACTTGAATCCCTTATCCTGAGGATGTCTTGATCTGAAAGAAGTTGAGGGCTGAAGAGGCAAGCCCAGGTTGATGCTGGGGTCCTGGATGGCATGACTATGCCCTGTCCTTTCTCAGCAGCTCAGGGGTGCAGGGCACCTTTCTTGTCTCTCTCCCAACCTTTGCTTTTCCAGCAAATCTACCCGCAACTCTATGGAGCTAGAGATGCTTGCACTAAGGAGCTGCCCCCTGGAAAGGAGGGGCCTCCCTTCTTTGGTCCCTCTTCCACCTCACCCACCCAAAACAGACTAGAGTTTTGACAGAGTAGGAGACAGAGATGCAATGACCATGTTCTCTGGGTCTAATGGCGGCTCACAGAGCCTTCTCAAGTGTCGCCTCATCAATGTAGCTGGGGTCAAGTTCTTCCAGTGTGGAGCAAGGACCACCTCTCCTCAGGGCGGGCTCTTCCCTATTCCCCAGGGCCCACCCTCCCCTTCTCCTTTTTAATTTCCTTCCGGGGTGGGCGCTGTCCCTGGTGCTGAACCGTTTGTGCTTTGCCTAGAATTTGAAACGCAATCCATGGTACCGCCCACGGGGTTCTCAGAAGAGGAAGGCAAGGCATTGGAGGAAGAAGAGAAATATGAGGATGAAGAAGAGAAAGAGGCAGAGGAAGAAGAGGAGGAGGTGGAGGATGAGGCCCTGTGGGCATGGCCCAGCGAGCTCAGCCACCCAGGCCCTGAGACCTCTCTCCCCACTGAGCCAGCAGACCAGGAGGAGTCACTCTCCCAGGCGCCAGCAAAGGCAGTCCTGCATCCTGGTGCATCACCACTTCCTGATGGAGTGTCAGAAGCTCCCAGGCCTCCAAGGGTCCATGGACCACCTACTGAGACTCTGCCCACTCCCAGGGAGGGGAACCTAGCCTCCCCATCACCTTCCACTCTGGTTGGGGCAAGAGAGGTGGGGGGAGGAAACTGGTGGTCCTGATCTATCTGGGGTCCCTCGAGGAGAGAGTGAGGAGACGGGAAGCTCCGAGGATGCCCCTTCCCCTGCTTCCAGCCACACGGGCCCCTGAGGGTGCCAGGGAGCTGGAGGTCCCCTCTGAAGATAATTCTGGAGAACTGCCCCAGCAGGGACCTCAGTGCAGGCCCAGCCAGTGCTGCCCACTGACAGCGCCAGCCGAGGTGGAGTGGCCGTGGT
Source organism: Ateles fusciceps (assembly GCA_036589455.1). Taxonomy (NCBI): domain Eukaryota; kingdom Metazoa; phylum Chordata; class Mammalia; order Primates; family Atelidae; genus Ateles; species Ateles fusciceps. The sequence goes on from JAZHEH010003362.1 coordinate 631,286, forward strand.
CCCCCGCATCAGGTAATTCTGCCCGAGGCTCAACTGCCCTCTTTATCCTACTTCTTTTCCTCCCCACTGCAGCTCTGGGTCACCTGACCTGTAGCCCTTTAACCCACCATCATCCCAAACTCTCCTGTCCTTTGCCTCCATTCTCTTACCCACCTCTACCTATGGGTCTCCAATCTCGGACACCCACCTGCGACTTCCATCCCAGCTCTCCTAGTCTTCACCCTGTGACCCCAGCCCCTCCACTGACCATCTGTGACCCTTCCCTGCCGTCAGGCCTTCCACCTGTGGCTCACATCTCACCAGCCCCACAGAGCATCCTCAGGCCTCTCCAGGGGCCCTCATCACCTACTACAGTCTTCAGGGCTCGGCCCATTTCCCACTACTCCCTTCCCCTTCTTGTGTGCCATCCCCTTTAGCTGCCTCCCATTGATCTCAGAGAAGCCTGGGAGTCCCTTCCCACCCCTCGACCTCTGGGGTCCAGGAGAGCCCGTACCCCTACAGAGCCTTAAGCAACTACTTCTGTGAAGTATTTTTTGACTGTTTCATGGAAAACAAGCCTTGGAAATAAATCTCTATTAAACCGCTTTGTAACCAAGCTCTGGTACCCTCTGTCTCCATCTCCTGATGTCCACCCCCCCTCATTCCATGGGTCTGTGTCATGGAGAGCACTTGGATGCTTCTTCCCTGGCTCTGTGTCTCTCCCTCTCTCTGTGTGTGTCTTGGCCTCTCTTACTTTTTCATCTTCGGCTTCTTCCCTTGTCTGTCCCAGCAGTATAACAGCCCCTACTTATTCCCCCCAGCCTCTCCTTCTCAGGCCTGTCTACACTTTCCTTCCTAGCTACTGAGATCCCAAAATTTGACTGTACACATTACCCCCAGAGAAGTCATCATCCATAGTCTGAGGCAGTGCTGGGAGTTGTAGTCCCTCACTCCTGATGAGGAGAAACCCACGCAGCCTGGGGTGCATGTGTTGTGCATTTATGTTCACTTCTGATCCATCTTGGTGGTGCCAAGAGTCATAGTAACTGAGAGTCTCAGCATAGAAGCAGTTCCCTGGCATTCAGGTGCCCTCACCCCCAGTCCCCAGCCCTGCATCTCAGCAGGGGGTGGTATCTAACTCTCATCCCACTACCCACAGCTTCCCTCTTCTCCACTAACTCCTGCACTAATCACCATTCATTACTCCCTAGAAGGAATGGTTTCACTCTCCCTAAACCCAAAGGGTCTCAAAGTACCTAATGCTGGAGAAGACACAGATCGAGGAGCAAGTGATGGAGAGTGTGAAGGAAGGAGTCAAGTTCTGGGGTCTAAGAGAAGCCCTCCCTACTCAGAAAGGCTAAGATTCCCAGTGGAGGTCCCTGGAGAAGGCTGGGATTCCCTTAGCCCTAGGACCCCTGTCTTAGATGGATCACATCCTGCGTCACACCCAGGCTTACCCATGTCAACTGTCAGCTCCCTGTGCAACTGGCCTCGGAGTTCAGCCCTGTGGCAGATAGGGAGGGGGTTTGGCGGGAAAAGGAGCACAATTGGAGGTATCTACAGTGTCTTAGTTCCCCCATCTGGAGGGTAAGTGAGAAGTCTTGACTGCTATTTCAACGGGAAGAAAGGAAAAACTTTTTGGTTGTATAGAGTAGGCGTCCCCAGAGAGGGAGCAGAAGGATGACAAGAAGAGTTCCTTCACACAACTCTGCCTGCACTGGGTTCAGGTTCTGCAGCCCACAGCCAGGGGGAGGGACCCATGGCTGGGCAGGGGACCAAAGACCAAGTTTGAGAGTCTCTGTTCCCCAGGGTTGGAGGGTTGAATGGGAAGGAGCAGAAAGGACAACAGGAAGGGCAGGAAAGTATGAGGAATGGGAGGGGAGTTCAGGATTCTACCGTCTATGGGGCCTGGTGCTTAACGGGTTAAATGAAATGCCTCTTTCTCTGGGGTTGGGAGGTGGGCAGCATTACCAGCTGGGAAGAAATTATTGGCAGGAGGGAAGATGACAGGAGGAGTGGTGCTGGAAAAGCAGATTCATTTTACCCAAAACAGCTAGGTCACCCCAGCAAAATTCTTTGAATCAACTCCAGCTTTTCTCTCCACCCCTACTCTGATTCCCACCAGGCTGGGGGATCTGTGGCCAGGCCAGCATGAAGCACTGTGGGCCTTGGCCATGGCTGCTAGAGGTGGATGGTAAAGTCTGAAGGATCCTGCCCTGCAGTGGTTTTTATCTCCCATGGTTGAGGGCCTTGACCTTCATAGTTGGTCTGTGGAGCCAGCTTCCCCCTGGGTCATCTGAACCAGAAAGGATTGGAAACTGACAGCTCCTCTAGAACCCAGGCACACCCTAAGGACAGCCACCTCCTACACCAGGATCCAGAGAGAAAAAATCCAGTAAAGCAGATGGCCGGCCTACCCAGATGGAGCTAGATCCAGACAACAGATTACAGACCTTCAGGGTAGTGTGTTAGTCTAAGAGGACTGCCTGGAGGAGAGGGAGCCAGAAGGAGGGGGTGAGATGGATTCTAGGTTGGAGAACCTGCAGAAGGCCCAAAGTGGAGTTGGGGAGAGGGAGCCTGTAAGGGGAAGAGTTTGTGGATATAAGAAGAGGAGGCGAGAGGTTGAGTGATGTTGAGAGAGAGCTGCTTGTGTGAGGCCAGTCAGCACTGCAGGACAATGGGAGCTGCGGCTTTGTTCCTGAGCTAGGGGAGAAGGGGCAGGGCATAGAGTGAGGAAAGTGGGCTGGATCTCCACTGACCACTCTAAGGCTGACTGACTGCCCAGTGGACAGCAGGAAGAATGGTTAGTATTCATCTGGACCACACCAATATCAGGTCTCAGGAGCAGTCAAGGGAGACCATCCTCCACTGTTGCTATGGTAATCCTCCTGTCCCCCTCCTTCACTTCCATTCATCCTACTTATACTGTACGGAATTGTGCTGGGACCTGGCACAAAGACAAGGGGATGAGGGACTAACTCCAAGCCTAGAGAAGAAAAAGGACTTGCCCAATGTCACACATAAGAGCCAGATGCAAGATAAGAGTTTATATCTGTAATGTTCTGTGCCCAGCATATTTCTCCATCCAGGGCCTGGGTCCCGTGGGCCCTCCTGGCCACTTCTCCCCAACCTCTTTTGGGCTGGGCTCACATTGTTGACCATAACAATGGCCTGCACAAGGCTGGGCCAATGCTGAAGTGGGGGAGCAGGGAGAGAAAAGAAACCCAGAACTCAGGGCTGGATTGTGACCAGAGGCAGGCTCTAGGGAGAGCTTTTAGGGTGCTGTTACAGCTTCCAGGACAGAGAGGTCAGGGCTGGGGGACCCCTGCACCCTCTCCTGGAGGTCTCAGGCTGCAGCGTCGGGCTGCCTTGCTCCCCCCTGCCTCACTTCTTTCCCCCCCTTAGGTGACTGTGTCCCCAGCCCCTGCCACAATGGTGGGACATGCTTGGAGGTGGAGGAAGGGGTCCACTGCCTATGTCTGCCTGGCTATGGGGGGGGACCTGTGCGATGTTGGTGAGTGTTGAGGGATGGGGGGTGCAGGTTTGAAGCCTGGACCCTGCCATAACATGCTACCTCTAGGAGGGGGGGAGGGAGGACATTGGTTTTGGCCTTATCATTAATGAGTCCCTGCTTTAGGTAAGTTGCACAACTTCTCTGAGCGCTACCCTCAATTTTCTTATCTAAGTGGAACCAAAATGCCTCTCACAGGGGGTCCGTTTGACACCAGTGCAAAGCATACTCCTGGTATTTAATCGGCGGTGAGTACATGACAGGCTCCATTCTCCTGGAGAGAGAGCACTACTCTTCAGTATGGAGACCCAGGCGGGAACTCCATCCCCCACCCTGGTCCCTGTCTCTTAGAAAAGGCCCCTGCCCAAGAGCCTCTCCAGGCTCCTGCTAGCCCCCTCATTCTCCACTAGCTCCTCCGCGTCGCCTCTTGCCCCCTTAGTCCCGCCCCTCTCGGCCTGCGGTAGTGGAAGGAGCCCAGTCCCTTCCAGGATACCTGCCCGCCCTGGGTTCTGGGGCCCTGAGATGCCTGTGCTCCTGTGCCACAGGCCTCCACTTCTGCAGCCCGGGCTGGGACGCCTTCCAGGGCGCCTGCTACAAGCACTTTTCCACAAGAAGGAGCTGGGAGGAGGCAGAGACCCAGTGCCGGATGTACGGCGCGCATCTGGCCAGCATCAGCACGCCCGAGGAACAGGACTTCATCAACAGTGGGCCGGGGGACAGGGTGGGAGGGGCCCCCACCATCCGCTCTCACTCTCTCACTCGCCTGACCGCTTTCCTCATTAACCCATGCACTCATTCCTTGGTTTTCTCCAGCTTGCATCCCCTCACCCATTCGCTCACTCCCCTTCTCTTTCTCTCTTCCTCCTTTCCACCCTACGCTAAGGCAGTGGCCTCGCCGTGGAGTGCGCCTGTGTGGGCCGGGCCGCCCGCGCAGGGGGCTGCCTCCAGCCCCTCTAACCTCCCGGCTGTCCTCCCTCCATCCGCCTCCCCCAACTCCAATCTTGTTGAAAGCTTTTACTCTTTTTCCAGAGCGCGCCTTTTCTAGCCTGGGTCGGTATCTTCCTTATTCTCCCACCCCTGCTTTCCATCTGGCCCTTGCGCGGAGGCTGGAGGGAGGGAGAAGACGCGGTAGGGGCGGGTTCTGGATCGCGGGGAAGGGTTTCCCCGGCGGTAGCCGCAGATCGCCCGGGAGCGGGGAAAGGCCGCCATCTGCTGGCGGCGGCGCTCACTGCACGCCTTCGTCTCCCTAGACCGGTACCGGGAGTACCAGTGGATCGGGCTCAATGACAGGACCATCGAAGGCGACTTCTTGTGGTCGGATGGCGTCCCCCTGGTGAGAAGCCCCGGTCGACGCTGTCGTCCAGCTCGCTTCCTCTAAGCACTTCTGTGCCCTGCCACCCCCACCCCTCCTGATCCTGTCCCCTTCTTTTTCTGGCTTCCTTCCCTTTCTCCTGCCCTTACCCTGGTCTCCCTGGGCTCTCCTCCCTTGTGTCCCTCTCTCTTCCCTTCTGTCTCCCATTCTCCCTCCCCTAAAGTCCCTGCCCTCTCCTTTACCCTTCGCCCGGGAGGTCCCCTACTCCTCAGCCCTAGCCTAGGGTTCTGGGGGACCTGAGATGCCCGCCCTTCTGTGCTGCAGGCCTCCGCTTCTGCAGCCGCGGCTGAGACGCCTTCCAGGGGAGCCTGCTGCAAGCACCCTCCTGACCCTGTCCCCTGACCCTGGGCCCCCCCGCACCCGTCCTCCTCCCCAGATCCTCTAGGCCCTCTCCCGGTGCTCCTGGTGTAGGAGCTCCTCACCACCTCCTCCGTCCCCCCCAGCTCTATGAGAACTGGAACCCTGGGCAGCCTGACAGCTACTTCCTGTCTGGAGAGAACTGCGTGGTCATGGTGTGGCATGATCAGGGACAATGGAGTGATGTGCCCTGCAACTACCACCTGTCCTACACCTGCAAGATGGGGCTGGGTGAGGGCGGGCAAAGGAGGGTCCCAGCAAGGAAGTGGAGGGGTGGGCTAGGGGAGCAGGGGGGACTGATGCTTGTAGACAGAGAGTGCAAAGCTACACAGCAGAGTCAGAACGTGTTCCAGACCATGGGAGAGCTCACAAGTTATGTGGGTCCACTCGGAATCCCGGATCCTTTTTTGTCATGTGGTGGCCCATTTTTCTCTTCCCCATGGAGATTCTGGGAACTATCACCCACAGAGTCAGGCTCCCAGTTCCTAACTGTGTTCCTTCGCAGTGTCCTGTGGGCCCCCCCCCCCCAGAGCTGCCCCTGGCTCAAGTGTTTGGCCGCCCGCGGCTGCGCTACGAGGTGGACACGGTGCTTCGCTACCGGTGCCAAGAGGGACTAGCCCAGCGCAATCTGCCGCTGATCCGCTGCCAGGAGGACGGTCGTTGGTGGACCCCCCAGATCTCCTGTGTGCCCCGAAGGCCTGTGAGTGCCAGGAGGAGGCAGGTTGGGGTGGGGGACGGTAACCAACTGGACTCCAGGCTCAGCCCTGTCTGTCACTGGCCATGTGACCTTGGAACAGCCACTGCTCCTCTCTGAGGCAAAGGGAAAGAGGTGGGCTGGAGGCTCTGGGGGTCTTCAGGGCTGATGTCTGATAACATCCAGCCGCATTCTGGGCTCTTACAGGCTGAGCGAGAATACCAAAGAGCAGGCTCTGAGGAGAGGGGGGAGGAGCCAGGGTGGAGGGTGAGCGTGTGTGTCTTCGCCAGGCCCAAGCTCTGCACCCGGAGAAGGCCCCAGAAGGACGTCAGGGGAGGCTACTGGGACGCTGGAAGGCGCTGTTGACTCCCCCTTCCAGCCCCACCCAAGGTCCCTAGGGGGCAAAGCCTTGCACACTGCCGGCCACAGTACCGCCCTGTCATCCAAACCCTCCCGATACCCTGTGCTCCCGCCACCACAGGAAGTGACAACAGGACGAGGAGTGGCGCCGAAGTGCAGGTGACAGTGCCTGAAGAGGCTTCTGGGAAATACCTGAGAGGCTCCAGCCCAACCCAGGCCCCCTCCCCCTCCCCTGGGCATCAGATCTTCCCCCTCAGGGCCGGGGTAAGTCCCTAAGTGCCTCAACTGCCCTCTCCCTGGCAGCCATCCTTTCCCCCTCCATTCCTCTCGGGGAGCACTGTGCCCACTCATTCTGGGTTTTCCAAGGGAATGGGCCTGCAGGATGGAGTGTCTGTAAAACCAGCAGGAAATAAAACTGCATTTGAGCCCAAGCAAGTTGGATGCTTCTGTGTGTGTGTCTGTGAGAGAGAGGTGTGGGTGGGCAGGGCCTCGTAGGATACATAGAGCTTCGGTGTTTATTCGCTTCCGAAGGTCAGAGACGTCCCCCAAGATGTCAGCGGTAGACAGTGCCAGAACAGCTGCCAGTAAGTACTTATGGAATGGAGGATCGCACAGGGGTTGGGGGACAGCCGGAGCGATGCAGCATGTTTGCAAAGAGATGGAGTACCCTGAGTGCCTAAGAGTCAAGCGGACGCCAGGGAGTTCTGCCTGGGGAGGAGAAGGGCGGGGTCCCAGAGGGAAAGGCAGAGGTTGGTGCCTTGGCGCCCCAGGTCTGAGCTTCCGGAGGGCCTTCTCTCAGAGGGTGTGAGAGTGAGGGTGAAGGGAGAGCTCCGCTGGCACGGCAGCACGTCTAGGGGTGAGGCCGCAGGAAGGCTTCCGTCCAGCAGAGGAGGCAGAGATGCAAGAAACGGGAAACAAGCTAAGGGCCAAGGGGAGGTTCCCAGCCCTGCGGTGGACTGGGCTCCGGGGAACGGCCCGGGGGACCTCACAGGCAGCGGCCAGCAGAGAGCGCTGCGGACCCAGCACAGCGCTCTGAGAGTGCCTCGTGCGCGTGCGCCGGTGGAGACGGGCGGAGGGGTGCGAGGAGTCCCAGGATCCGCCAGGGGGCGCCGCGGGCCTGCGTGCTGAGGAGGCGGGAGGTAAAGGGAGGGTGGTTGGCTGGCGGGGGTTAGACTTCCGGCCAGGGTGAGCTGGCCCTGGGGGCTGTGAGTCAGCGGAGGTTGAAGGGGGTGAGGTCACTCTCTGAGAACTGGAGAGAGAGTGACCGAGCGCGCGTGTGCTTGTGTGTGTGTGCGCGTGCGTGTGTGCACTCTTCTCCCAGGGCACAGAATCGCTGGTGAAGTGCGTGTCAGGATGCGGTCTGTCTCATGATGAGGGTGAATCGATGCTGCAGATCCTCAGGCACACGCAGACACGGGCACACACGCACACACTGTCATGTGTACACACTCCTGCGTGTACCCACTCAGTTACAGCACATCACCACATGGCCAACACTTTTTCCTTCTCTGGAGCCAGTAAAGCTCACAGACAGGGAGACGGGTCCAGTGGAGCAAAGGCTGAGAGTGATACGGGCAGACCCAGAGACAGCGGGCAAGACAGACAGACACAGGTTTAATGCAGCTCTGTGTTGGTGGGAGCCGGGGCTCTCCCAAGCCATCCCTGCCCACCTCCTGTGCCTTCCCCACCCTATTTCTAAACCCGAAACCAGCTGGTCTCTGATACGGCAGTGTGACCTCCCACAACCACCCGCCACCACATTCCTCCCTCACCCAGGCCTCACCTGCCCCCACCTTCTGCCCCCCCACGCCACTCAGCCCGGCGTGGCTAGGGAGCAGGGGCCTCTGTTTCTTAAGGAGCTATAGGGAAGAGGATGATTCTGGGGCCAGAGTAGACCCTCGATTTATCCTGTATTACCCTGCAATTGTCCAGTGAATGCATTTTTAGGGCTCTCAGGGCATTTAACTGGAACTGTGAGTGGACGAAGATCAAGGTGGGCCTTTGAAAGTAGGGCCTGAAGAGGAGAAGGCTGGGGAGGGGCAGTGTCTGTCCTTGGGTTCTTAAGGGAGGTTCCCCCGAGGTAGAGTTAGATAGTATATTGGATTCCTTAGAGCCCATGGTGGTGAGCTGGAAGGGGCTTTGGTTTCCCATCAAGGCATTCTCACCGACTCTCCCCAACAGCGGCAGGAGGGCTCCATCATCTTCTCTGATCAGGAGAGCTCCAGAGGTAGACAGAGGCTGAAGCTGGAATCCTGCCCTGTCCCTAACACCTGCTGGGCTGCTCTGGAGGGCCGGAACGGAAGTCCTCTCCTGGCTTTGTTGGGCTTCCTGGGGAAGGTGGAGCTGGTCCATGGGTGACTCAGCACCCTGCACAGAGTCCAATCCCTGGCCCAGTCCGTGCTTGTGTCTGTGTGTGTCCTGTCCTGGTCTTGGGCAGGAGGAATTGGCCCCTCAAAGAGTGTCAGCCCCATCTCTGGGGATATGGATTAGGGGCCACACCTGGGTCCGCCTCTGCTTCCAGGGCACAGCACCAATCTAACGATGTGCATTCCCCTGCCAAACCCCTGGATGTGTGGTTAAGCTCTCAGCCTCCTTCCCACATGTCTAAGCAGGGGTCCCTTTGCAGTTTTCAGTTTCCTGGCAATGAAGGAGATCAGAATGTGTACGGAGAGAGAGGCCCAGCCCGGGTGAGATCTAGGGCTTGAGCGTTGCTGAGGGGCCTGGGAGCCTGGTGAGACGGCCTTCCAGAGACCCCCAAGTCATCGGCCAGGGTCTCCAGCTTCCTTCCTTCCAGGCTGCTCTACCACACACCTACCTCCCCATTCCTCCCCCACACCCCCAACTCCCACAGCATGGTCCTGACCTCACTGGAGCCTTTGTCCAGCCGTGAGGCCCTGTCTGTGGGCCTGTCTCCTGCACAGGGAGAGAAAGGGCCTCATTGTTCAGGCTGCCTGCTGTGACACAGCAGCTCCCAAAGACTTCCAAAAATGCTCAGCCCATCAGACTCCCGTGGGTGGGTGGACTTTCCCTGGGGGCTGCAGGCAGATCTCTGACTGGGGTGAGGGCCCAGGTGCTGTCTCTCCCAGCTGTGCAAGAGTTCTCTCATTCCACAGACTGGAGATTCTTCCTGAGATCTGACTTCCAGTCTGCATGCTGCAAAGCAGCCGACTTCCTCCTGGAAAGGGAGAACTGAAAGAGGCAGGGGCAGAGCATGAGGAAAGGGTCGCAAAAGAGGACAGAAAAGAAAACAGGAGAAAAGGAAGAATGTGAGGAAACTGCCCCCACTGAGAGACTCTAGACTAGTTTATTGTCTGAGGGGGTGGGTCCTGTGGCTTCTGTGTTTATTCCCGGATGCCTCTTCCTTAGTATTTAGAGAGCTTGCTAACAGGGGAGGTTGGTGACCGCAGGGCTGAGTATTTAAGGGAGCTAGCCCACAGTCCCCTGGGCCATGGTTTCTTTTCTTTTTTTTTTTTTTTTTGAGACAGGGTCTTACTTTGTGGCCCAGATTATAGTGCAGAGATCCGATCTTGACTCACTACAACCTCCCCCCTCCCAGGCTCAAGCGATTCTCGTGCCTCGGCCTCCTGAGTAGCTGGGACTACAAGGCGCATGCCACCATGCAGGCAAATTTTTGTTTTTGTTTTTGTAGGAACAGGATTTCCCCATGTTGCCCAGGCTGGTCTCGAACTACTGGGCTCAAGCGATTTTCCCACCTCAGCCTCCCAAAGTGCTGAAATTACAGGCGTAAGCCACCTCGCCTGGCCTGGCCCATGTTCTATAGACCCCAAGTAGCATCTAGGAACTCCTGGTATCATTGGCAAGGGACATCGCTCTGTGTCTCAGTTTCCCCATCAAGGTGAACTGAAGTTCTGACATCATTTCCTGGCAAGTGAAAGGAAGAAATCCTGGAAAGACCAAAGGACTCAGAGATTGGGAAGGGGCCAGGGAGGAGGGAGGAAGGTAGGTAGAAGGCAGAGGACAGGTGAAAAAGGGGAGACAGGGAAGGAGAGTTGGGTTCCTGAGTGGCAAATGTCTCTCCTTAGTAGAGGCTGGAGTCCTGAAGACCCAGGAGGGGCCCAGAGCCAGGGAGCATTTCCCCCCACCGAGCATTCCCCCACCGTCAAGTCTCCCAGGCATCCTTCCTGTGGCTCTGGGGCCCTGGCACTTGCAAGCAGCTGAGACCACAGCTGTTGGGAGGGGGTTCCTCGACAGAGGCCTCCTGGCACCTGCCTCGGTTTATTTCTGGAGCCACAGCTGAGTCATGGGGGGTGGGGAGAGTGAATGGGACTGTGGGGAGGGGAGACTGATTAGAAGAGAGGGTTAGGGAAGGAAGAGGGCTCTAGGGCCAGGGTCTCTGGGACTTAGGATCCATCCCTTTGGGGCCAGAGCATCAAGAACAGGAAGGACATGCACATTGGAGCCCCTGGAATAGTTGGGCTTGGGGAAGGCTTTGGGGGAGTAGGAGGCAGGTCCTGTACACCTGAAATGTGGGAGAAGAGACATGCCTGATCTGGGTGTGGGAATGCTGTGTTAGAAAGACTGGGGGGCCAGCCAGACACAGTGGCTCACGCCTGTAATCTCAGTATTTGGGGAAGCCAAAGTGGGTGGATCATTTGAGCCCAGGAGTTCGAGACCAGCCTAGGCAACGTAGAAAGAGCCCGTCTCTACTAAAAATACAAAAATTAGCCAGGCCTGGTGGCTTGCGCCTACAGTCCCAGCAACTTGAGAGGCTGAGGTGGGAGGATCGCTGTCATGAGCCAAGGAATACAAGGCTGCCGTGAGCTAGGATAGTGCCACTACACTCCAGTCAGGGTGGCAGAACGAGATCTCCATCTCCAAAAAAAAAAAAAAAAAAAAGAAAGAGAAGAAGAAGGCCGGGCATGGTGGCTCACACCACTTTGGGAGGCTGAGGCAGGTGGATCATGAGGTCAAGAGATCAAGACCAGCCTGGCCAAGATGGTGAAACCCCGTCTCTACTAAAAATACAAAAATTAGCTGGACATGGTGGTGCACACCTGTAGTTCTGGCTACTCAGGAGGCTGAGGCAGGAGAATCACTTGAACCTGGGAGGCGGAGGTTGCAGTGAGCTGAAATCATGCCACTGCATTCCAGCCTGGCAAAAGAATGAGACTCCGTCTAAAAAAAAAAAAAAGAAAGAAGGAGAGGGGAAGAGGGCTCCCTGGGGGGGGAAGGCAGCAGAGAGGTAGATGGGGGACCCCAGTGCCATGAAATAGGAAAGAGAGAGGGCCACGTTTTCCTCTGTGGGGGCCCCACCCTGAGGCCATTCTTTCTGTCCCTCCCCCTGCTTCTGAGCCAAACAGCCCCTCCCCTGGTTCAGCTTCTTGAGATTCTCATCCTAGTCTTTCTAAGGTTGGCCTGTCGATTCAGGAACAGACTGCCAGGGTCCTTTCTTCAGGCACTCGAGCTGCATTCAAGAAACAGTCTCTTTCCCACCTCCCAGGAAGACCCTCAAGTCTAACTTCCCTCTGTCCTGCTGCAGGACCCCATCCTGGAACTTAGCCCTCCCCTGTGGGTGGGGCTGGGGGTCCAGCTGGGACCCAGGAGCCTGTCCCCAAGCCCAGAGTCGTCTCGGGTTTCCTGGGCTTAGGTGGGCTTGGTTTCCATTCCCTCTCCCTTCCATGGGTAGCCTCAGAGGACGCATTCCAGCTGAAATTAAATCACATTCCTCTCTCCCTGCTTCATGAGGATGGCATTGCTGACAGCAGCTGTGACACCACAGGGTCAAGTGGCAGCAGCTGGTTCCCCCAGGGAGGGGCTGAGAAGTGGGGGCGGAGGGGGAGTGGAAGACCAGGGCCTTTCTTCCGAGGCAGTAAATGAATTCTGATTCTTTGATCTCAAGAGACCGGAGAAGAAGCCCCAGCCCTGCAGTGGCAGGGATCGAGGTTAGACCGCCGGATGTCCTAGCTGTGTGGCGCCACTAGGATGATCCGAACCCAGCAAGGCCCCACAGGGGACGGGGTGTCCAGCATCTCTTTCCAAGAGGGCCCTGGAAAACACGCTCTTCGCACTCCAGGGCTGGGCTGTCACACAGACACAAAGGCCAAAGGAGCCCTTTAAGAGGCCACACTCTGCACTCCCTTGGCCAGAGCCCAGCTCCTAGGCCTTTGATTTCCTCTGAGACTCTGGTGGCAGTGGCGGTGGTGGTGGTGGCAGCGGTGGCAGCAGCGACGGGACAGCATCAGTCTGGGTTGAATGGAGAGCTCAGCCCCTGACCTCACCGTCCAGGCGCCTCAGCCTGCACAGCCTTATAAGGAAGTGCCCCAAACAAACCAAGGAAGCCACCTCCGGCCCCCCACCCGGCCCCCACCCAGTCCAGAAGCTATATTTACCCAGAGGAGGCCCCAGAATAACCTCCCACTTGCCTCGCACTAATCGGAGGAGTGGGGGCGGGGGGGGTACTGTCCCTCTGTGCTCCCTCCTCTGGGACTCCACGCTCAGAAGTGTGTCCCGTTGTCTGCCTGGTCATTCATTTATTTAATACACGTCTATTCAGCACCCCCTGCGCTCCCAGGCACTGAGCTAGGCTCTGGGCGATGACCCGGACAAAGGTCTTGCTGTCCCAGAAGTTCCCATGATGACAGCATGTTCTGAGGCCCCGCAGTCCCCTGGTTCTGCTCCTACCCTGGCCTCCTTTTCCAGCTCCTTCCCAGGCATCTCTCCATCAGGAGCTCCTCTGGAGCTCTGTCCAGGTCTCTCTTCATCCCATGCTCTCTCTGGGGGATCTCTAGGCCAGACCCCCTAATTTTTGTCTCCAACCTGGCCCTCTCTCCTGCGCTTCAGCTCCACGTGTCCACCCACCCCTCTTAGAGGTCACAATTTCCTGCTGGGCTCTGCAGCTCAGAAAATAGTCCTACGTCTCCCAGCTGCCCAGGCCAAAAATCTGGGACCCTCTGCCGGCATATCCCGCTCCCTCCCCTACTGTGGATTACTAAATCCTGAGATTCCCTTTCCTCAGGGTCTCCTCTCCACCGCCACTGTCTCCTGCCTGCACTATGGCAGGCAGCAGTCTCTGAGGCCCGCCTGCCCACACCAACCTGTTCTCACGAAGCAGCCAGAGTTTGACTTGAAATGCAAACCTGGGCTGGGCACGATGCCTCACACCTGTAATCCCAGCACTTTGGGAGGCTGAGGTGGGCAGATCACCTGAGGTCAGGAGTTCGAGACCAGCCTGATCAAAATGGTGAAACCACATCTCTACTAAAAATACAAAAATAAGGCCAGGTACAGTGGCTCATGCCTGTAAGCCCAGCACTTTGGGAGCCTGAGGTGGGCGGATCACCTGAGGTCAGGAGTTTGAGACCAACCTGGCCAACATGGTGAAACCCTGTCTCTACTAAAAACACAAACATGATTCAGGCATAGTGGCGGGTACCTGTAATCCCAGCTACTCGGGAAGCTGAGGCAGGAGAATTGCTTGAACCGGGGAGGTGGAGGTTGCAGTGAGATGGTGCCACTGCACTCCAGCCTGGGTGACAGAATGAGACTGTCTTCTCCTCCTCCTTTACCCAGAGGAAGAGATGCAAACCTGGTCACGTCACCTCTGCTTAAAATCCTTTAGAAGCTCTCGCTTCAGAATTCATTCATTGCCTCCAAATACGAAGTCTGCATTTCCTGGCTATCTGATGAGACTCTGCCCCTGAATCCTGACTCTTCAGTCTCATCACGAGCTTTCCCTTCCCTCCTCCGCCGTTCAGCACACGAGCTTCCTTCTCTTTCTCAGTTGCCCAGGCTCTCCCTTCCTGCCTCTGAACTTTGCATATGCTGTTCCCCTCTGAACAGAACCCTTTTCCTCCCCCTCCTCCCTCATTGGCCACTCCTGCTCAACCTTCAGCTTCTCAGGACACCCTTCCCTATCTCCCCGCTCCCGTACCCTGCCAGCCCCCGTCAAGTGAGGTCCCCTGCACTCTGCTCCCATAACCTAGGGCATGTCTCTGTTTTCAGATATGATTTCCACTCAGAAGCCCTTGTTCAACTGGTAGGTAAAACTGCCTGAGTGAGGAAGCACAATGTTCTTCATCTGTGGCTCCCCCAGTGCCTGCACAGCTCATGGCATGTAGTAGATGCTCAGTAAATAGTTGTTGACAAATGATGACCACTCCTGTTCTCACCACCAGGAATGTCCCTGCTACTGTCCAACCCCCATTCCTCTTGCTGCATTGACAGACTGTCACTTCCAAAGAGAACACGCCTCCCATGATATATCCCCTTAGGGACGTCCTCGCTTCTACCCTGTTTGAGATTATTGGCACCAATAGCCAGTTTGGTAACACTGTAGGGGACCAGGGGCCCTCTGTGGGGCGTAGGGTGGGCACCAGGCACAGGGAAGGACTGCTTGGCTAGGCCCCTGTCCTGGGTCCTTGCCCAAGCGGAGGTGCCCGAGGGCCTGGGGGAGAGCAAGCACAGGGCACCTCTGTCCCATCAGAGTGGCAGGGAGTGGGCCTTCCTTGCCTGGTTGCCAGTGCACTGGCCCCAGGCCTGGCAGCCTGGCAGGATCAGACAGGGCCTTGTTAGCAGTGGGTACAGGAAGGAGAGAGTGGAGGCTTGGGCTGCCAGGAGGGCGGAGTGGGGGAGACAGGACCCCGGCCCCTGAGGGCTGGGGCATAGAGGGTGTGAAGTGGAGCCTGAGTGCCCAAGATAGAGGTGCTAGATGGAGACGGGCAGAGACATGGGCAGAGAAGCAGACAGTGAGGGCCTGTCAGGGAGGCCCCTACCCACCCCTCCCTGGCGGGAGGACAGGAATAGGAGTCAGAGGGGCTGGGACTTCATCTTCTCATCTTTCCCCAGCCCTCAGCCTTGAGCCCAAAGGGAGGAAGAGCCTGCTCCCAGGCCTGGGATGGGCTCCAAGTGCAGAACATTCGTTTGGCAGCCCCCGTCCCACCCCTCCCCCCTGCAATATTTAGAGATGTCGCCAGATCTTCCTTTCCCGTGGAGCTGAACCGGGGGAGTGGCTTCTATTTGGGTATCCTGACTTCAAGGCCTGCAGGCCCCACCTCATCCAGGAACCCCTGGTCCCCTCCCTGTCCTACCCAGGGACACAGAGAGCTCCTGGGAAGTGGGGCTGAGAGGAGCCGCTGTGGCTGGAGGACCCTCGGGCTACGTCAGCACAGCACTGTCATCAGCCACCACCCTGACAGTTCAGTCCCCCAACCCCACTTTCCCTTCTTCCCTGCTACAGGGGTGAGGGGAAGTCCTACTGAAGAGCTATGCTGTTCCAGCCTCCCTCCTGCTCTCCCAGGCCCTGGGAGGCCCCCAAGTCACCTGGCCCAGCCTCTCTCATTGTGTGGCAGAGTCTGAGGCTCAGAGAGGATCGTCGCTGACCCGAGGCCACACAGCCAGACTGAGGCAAAACAGGCCTGCCTCTCCCCCTCACCCTGCTCCCACCCAGCCAGGCTGAGCAGACATCACAGGCCAGACAGCTTGTTTGGGTTTAGAGACAAGGGGGCTTATTATGCTGGCGGCACCAAGGGGCTAATGGTGGGGACGTACACGGCTGGCGGTGGCCCGGAAGACCTAATCCCTGTAATCAATGCTGTGGGCAGAGATGATGATGGCCCAGGCTTCTGCAGGCTCTGAGATCACCTGGACTGGCCTCCCTCAGCCAAGCAGCAGCCCCCAGCCCTCCCCCAGGCCCCAGTACTGCTGGCTGCAGCTTGGGTCTGTCTGCCTTCTTCTCCTCCAGGGTCCTTCTTTCCTCAGGAGGCAGCCCCTCCCCAGCACCAGCATCTCCTCCTCCTCCCCCCACAGTCTCTCCCCACCCGGTCTCTGCTCCTGTGCGAACCCTGAGGACCCGCTCCCGGCCCTGAATGGGGGGAAGGAAGAGCGCAGATTTCGAAGGCAGAGGCATTACTTTATTTAGGCAGGGACGAGCCAGGCAGGGTCACAACGTGGCAGGGATGGGGGGGTGGGGGGTCAGGACGTGGGGGTGCCCCTCACCTCCATTAGCCACAGGCCAGACGGCCCAGGAGGGTGGTGCTACTGCAGTGAGGTGGCCCAGGGCTGGTGAGCTTGGGCACAAAGGCCAGCACGTCGCCTTCCCTTTGAAGGGGCCTCTGGGTCTCAGGCCTTTTCCAGCTGACAGGATGTGGAGGGAAGGGGGCCTAGTACTATCTGGGTTCAGCTGACTTAGCCTATGCGATGGTGCAGGTGGGGGGGGTCTCCTTTGCGGGGCGGAGGTTGTTCCTACAGCCTCCATCCTTGGAGTAGCCTCCTTTGCCACACCCCTTTCACCTTAGCCGGCCAGGCCTCTCAGCTGGAAACCACGGGTCAAGAGATCATAAGTTAAGAGTGCTGCCCCTGAGCAGGGAGCAGTCTTGGGACATCTTCCCCCTCCCCCCCGCCCCTCAGTCCCCAGTGCCTCTAGTCCTCCCCTGAGGACCAGGACTCTCTATCTCCTTCCCTCTGAGTGAACTTCAGGAACTGACCCGTGCCCAGGTGAACAGGAGCCCCTGCCCAAGGGGTCTTCAGGGCACTCCCCTCCTCCTCCTGAAAGGGGCTCTCTCGGTCACCCTCAGGGACCAGCAGCGTCCCCTGCCCCGCTTCCTCAGACTGCTCCAGACCGTTCATCACTCCCCCATTCACATGCTGTGACTTCTCCTCCAAGCTGGGACCCTGGCCATTAACAGCAACGGTGTCTGCCCCTGGGCCTGCATCCTCCACCCCACTGGGGATCTCCAGAGAGCCAGGGACTTTGTCCTCCCTCTCCAAGGAAAGGGGGTCAGATTCTTCCTCTGAGCCAGAAGCCTCAGCACTCTCCTGGGACTCAGTTTCCAGGGCAGTCATGGGGGCACCAGCCACTGCACCCCTCAAGCCGTCATCCCAGGGGACATTGACACCCACAGAATCAGACTCCATGAAGTCCCCCTCTCTGAGAGCTACTCAGGGCCTGGAGGCTGCCAACAGAGGACCCTGGCCCCCACCGCCCAGCCCCTGGCTCCCTCCCGTCCTCCTCATCCTCCTCTCCCCTCCTCCCCCACTTTCTTCCTCATCTGCAAACCCATCGGATTCCCCATCCCGATCCCACGCTGCAGGCTCCAGTAGCAGCTGGGGCACCTGGCCCAGAGGTTCTGCCACCTCCCCAGGGACCCCAGGAAGAAGAGAAGCCTCAGTCCCCAGGTCCTCAAATTCCTCTGACAGGTCAGAGTCACGGCCACACTCCTCTTCCCCCTCTTCCCCATCCTCCTTTCCTGAGGGTGGGGCCTGAAGGCCCTGGGGAAGCCAGGACAGCAGGATCCCAGCCCTCCTTTCCAGTCTCCCCTTGAGGGGGTGGCCTCTGCTCTCCAGCGGGGTCCCACTTGGGGGAAGTGGGGGACCTGAGGTAGAGGCCCAGGGGGAGTGGAGTCAGGAAGGGTTTCCCCCAGCTCATCCTCCTCGCTCTCTTCTCTGCTCTCCTCCTCCTCCTCCTGGAGACCCTCGGGGATCTCCCCAGAAGCCAACTCCTCCTGCTCACTCTCTACTTTCCCCAGGGCTTCAGCCCTGCCCTCCAGCCCCCAGCTAGCCTCCTGGCTTCCTTCAGCCTGAGGCTGGGACCCAGGGCCATCTTCCAGGATTGGGGTGTACATTGGGCTGGGGGGTGCCAGCCCTGGGGATGCATCCTCCTCAGCTTCCTCTGACCCCAGGGGCTGAGGTGGAGGGGCATCCCTTCCATCGTGGCCCAGGGTCTCAGCAGGGAATGCCTCCTCTGCTCCCAGAGGGGCCTCAGCCTCTGATTCCTCCCAGCCCTTGGGAGGCTCCGGAGGGTCTCCACTCTTCCCGGGCAGCTCAAAGAGCTGTGCCCCCAGAGCATCAGCCTCCCCTATATCCTTTCTAGGCCCTTCCCCCCTCCAAGCCCTGAACCCTCTTTGCCTCCAAACTCTCCTCTTCCAGGGGTGGTTCCATCACCTCTTCCCTGGTCAGATGGCCTGGGTCCTCCAGCCCTCCCACCTCCTGTCCCGGGACTTCCTCAGCTCCCGCAGTAGACTCACCCATGGCAGGCTCTGACCCCAACATGGCCTCTGGGGGAGGCTTGGTCACCCCTCGGGGCCACATCCTCATCTTCCACCAAGGGCTCTATCGCCTCTGGCAGTTCCGGGGGAGCTTGCAGGCCTGGGGTCCCCCACCTGTTGTGGTTGTCCTTCAGGGTCCTGGAGACCCTCAGCCCCTCCCTTCCCCACTGGCTCCCTCGGCTGGGCCCCTATGCTCTTTGGGCTCAGGGCTCCCTGGGTGTCCCTCGCCTGGGATCCAGGCCTCTCCTGTGGCATTCAGCTCCCCCTGCTCTACCACCTCCTCCTTCCCGGCAGAGCCATCCTGCTCCCTCAGGTTCTGCTCTGCCTCGTCCTCATTTTCCACTCCAGCCATCCCTGGGGGGCTTTCCTGAGCCAGCTCTTGGCCCTTCCCCACCGTATCTTCCCCGCTCTGCGCACCTGCGGACTGCGGCAGCTCCCGTCCCTCTTCCTCCAGAGACTTCAGTGACTCTTGGTTCTCTCCCTTCCCCAGGTTCTCTTCCTCTGCCAAACTGCTTTGACTTTCCTTATCTACCTCCTCTGGAGATGTCAAATTCTCCAGGTTCCATGCTCCCAGAGATCTCAATGGTTCTTGATTCTCCTCTTCTGGGAGTCTCAATGTCTCTTGGTTCACTTCCACAGACCCCAGTGGTTCTTGAATTTCCTTTTCTGGAGATGTCATTGTCCCATGATTTATTTCTTCTAGAGACCACAGTGGCACTTGAGTTTCTGGAGATTTCAATGTTTCCAGGTTCTCTTCTGCAGACTTCAGTGATTCTAGGAGCTCTGTTTCTAGAGATTTCCCTGCCTCTATACTCTCTTCTTCGAGTGACTTTAATAACTCTTGATTCTCATTTTCAAGAGGTCTAGCTGTGTCCTGGTCTTTTTCAAGAGACTGCAGTGGTTCTGGATCCACTTCTGGAGGTCTTAATGTCATCTGATCCTCTGCCCCTAGAGACCTCCCTGACTGTTGAGTCTCCTTGTCAAGAATCCTCAACGCCTCTTGGTCCTCTGCTTCTAGAGACCTCAGTGACTCGTGATTCTCTGTTTCTAGAGGTCTCACAATACTCTGGTCCTCTTCTAGAGTCTTCGGTAGCTCCTGGTTCTCTTTTTCTAGCGGTCTAAGGGCTTCTTGGTTCTCATCTTCAAGAGACCTCAGGAGTTCCTGATTCTCCTTCGTCAGAGGTCTCAGTGCCTCCTCGTCCTCAACTGCTGGAGATCTCAGTGGCTCTTGATTCTCCTTTTCTAGAGCTGTCAATGACTCTAAGTTCTCTTGTAGAGAACTTCCTAATTCTTGGTTTTCCTTTCCTGGAGATAAAAATGTCTCTAGATTACCTTCAAGAGATTTCATTAGTTCTTGATTCTCCTTTGGCAGGGATTGCGATGTCTGTGTGTCCTCTTTCCTGCAGGTTGAAGCAGGCCTACAGCCTCTTTTCTAGAGGTCTCACTACCGCCACATCCTTTAATGGCTCTTTATTTTCCTTTTCTAGACTTTTTGGTGTTTCTAAGTCTTCTAAAGCCCTCGGAGACTCCTGATTCTCCCTCTCTAGAGTCTCGTGGCTCTGGTTTTCCAGAGTCTTCAGTGACTCTTGAATCTCCTCTCCCAGAGAAGTCAGGGTTTCTTTTTCCAAGGGAACCTGGGAGTCCTGGATTTCCTTCCTGTCCATATTCTCTTCTTCACATATTTCCTGCTGTAAGCTGCTTACCACTTTGCCCTCTATGGCTGTTTCTTTCTCTCCCAACCCCCAGATTTGCCCTTCACCTTCCTCTTGGCATATGCTGAACACTCTAGACCCAGCGGCTTCTCCATCCTTAGCCTCTAAACTGGAGTGGTCAGGGCTGAGGGCTGGGGCCAAGGAGGCATGGTCCTCTGGGGACTGGCCTGTGCCGGCCCCTTGCCACTTGCCCCCAGGCTCCTGCGGTCCAGGCAGGACGCTGGCAGGAACGGCCGCCTTGGCTTCAGCCTGCAGGGGCTCTGGAGCCTGTTGCCTCCCACCCTGTGTCTGGAGCAGAGAGACGGGAGCATCCTGGCCTCTGATCTCTGCATCTGCGGCAGGAGAGGGTGCCTGAAGTGTGGGTGGGATGGGGGTGCTGGCCAAGGCAGGGGTACGGGCCTGGAGGAGTTCTCGCTTCTTAAGAAAGGCTGGCACAGGTGTCTCAAGGGTAGCAGGCAAGGGTGAGGGGAGGGAAGTTGGGCTCAGGACTGGGAGCAAAGATCCAAGACGCCGGCCCTCTGGGGTCCCAGGGAATTGCAGCTCCAGCTTGGGGTCTGGAAAGGCAGAGGGGGGAAGAAACAGCATCAGTATATCACTGGCAGTGAGGGGAGCCACAGGGCAGCCACCACTGGCAAGAGTGCCCATGTGCCTGCCCCTGGTGCCCACGGCTGGGCTGAGAGTATGCTCGCTCACACTGAGACCATGAACTTGAGATTTAGATTCGTGCGTCTTGGAAAAGAGAGGTCTGGGGTAGAGCAAAGCGGGGTAAACTCGGCCCCTCCTCTTACCCTGGAAGCTGAGGGAAGTCTTGGAGCCACCACCAGGTGTTTGCAGCCGGGAGTTCTCAGCCTCCAGGAGGGTCCTGGAGATGAGGGAGGGAAAGTAGGGTCAGCCCTGTGTCCCCAGGCCTGCAGGCGTCGAGCCAGCTGGAGACAACTCAGGCTGAGCGTGCACCATCCTGGCCCTACAGGCTTCCTCTTCATTTGACACTGTCACACAAAAGCCACGCTCCGGGTGAAATCACAGTCACATACCCACAGACATCACACACTTGGTCATACAGAGTCACACGATATTTGGGACACACAGCAGAGCTCACAGACTAGAAGCAGATTCCCACACAGTCGGACTCTGCCCTACACACACCCACACAAGGCTCAGGCAAGTCTCCTCCTCCCACCCCAGGCCAATGACCTCATCCTCTGTGTGGGGGACCGATTCTCATGCTAATTGCTGCCATTGTCCTTGCCACCATCTGGAGGGTCTGAGAAGGGGAGGATTCTGGGGAAGTGGGATTTCTCAGGCCGTTCCCATGGGATGGGCTCCCTCCTCCTTCCCCGGTGGCCCCCAGAGCTAGCGACAGACAAAAGCAAATGAATTCAGCTCCCCTTCTCCAAATCCTTTTCATGCCTCAAAAACCAGCAGTTAAATTCCTCGGGGCCCACCAGACCCTTCCCCCTCAGCGGTTTCAGTGGGGGTCAGGGCCCTTGTCTTGGGATCTCTACGCACTCTGGATCCCAAGCTCTTCGGGGCATGGGGGTGTTTATGTCCAGGCCGCTGCCTCAGCGCCCCTTTAACCAATGAGGGGGAGCAGGCACCCAGCAATTCAACAACTTAGGCTGAGCAGCTACTCCTCCTGCCTTGCTCCGTGATCTCTGAGTCTGGTCGCCCTCCCAGTAGCCTCGCCTCCGTCCTTTGCAGGGCTGCCACCTTCCTTCTGGGCTTCTCCTGCCTGGCGGTGGAGGCCCTCTCCTCCACATCCTCCCCAGAGGCTCGCTGACCTTCCTCCTCCGGGCATTGCCTCCCCCTCCCTTCCTGGACCTCATGCGGCTCTTCACCAGCTGCAGAGCCCCTTCCTCGGGCTCCATCCATGGCCCCTCAGCCCACAGGCCCAGTTTCCCAGAAGACACCGTGGGCTGTGGCCAAGGCCACACAGCCAGTGAGAAGCCGCCCCTCCTTGGTCTCAGCCTTCTCCAGGACAACAGGAAATGTGGACAACAAAAGGCTGGGCAGGACCAAGGGCACTAGGGGCATAGAGGAGCCAGGCCCCATGACATCCAGGCTAGAAGTGGCCTTGGAAGTCCCCAGTGCAGCCCTCAACCCCTAGGCAAGGCTGAGGCCCAGGTCAGGTGGCAAGTCAGCGCAGCCACCCCAGGCCTGCAATGGCTACTTTCTGTGGCTGCCAAAGGACGCAAACCCCTGGGTGTGGGCACACACAGAGTTGGAGCTTTGCCCCTTGGGGGAAGGGTCTGGATGTAGCCTCTCCAGAGGCTGTCCCACTCGGCAATATCATCTCTCCTGGGGGGGATTTCCTGGGCACAGGACATTTCTCAGGTCTCCAACCTATGGGGGGACAGATGAGTTCAGGCAGAACATGTCCCGGTGTGGCAGTGACCAGCTTAGAGTCACAGAACCCAGTGGCAGCACAGCTACCATCACCGACACCTCTGGTCCCCTTCAGTCACGCAGTCTCCCGCAGCGTGTGTGTGCGCCTCTGTGCGCCAGGGTGGAGCTGGCCCATCTCGTACCTGTACGTGGCCACCTCCAGGCTGAGGGACATCTTGAGGTGTGCCAGCTGCTGCCGACCTTCCAGGACCTGGGCGATCTGGCTCTGCAGGCCCTGTTTCTCCTGCTCCAGGGCCTCCACGGCCAGCTGCAGGGCAGGCGAGAGGCAGTCAGTGGAAGGGCTGGGGTCCCTTCTGTGACCCACCCTGCACCCTGCCCCCCGTCACTGCCAGGACTGCATCTCCTGCTCCCTGGCTGACTCGAGCAGCAGACTCCCACCTCCCCTACCCCACTCCCTGCCCAGACAGCCCCCTCTGCATCAGCCAAGATGAGCCCGGGGCCCCTGTCAGCCCTCCGGGCCCTCTCCCACGGCCTGCTTCTCCTCTGAGGATGCTGATTAAATGGTAGCACATGTTGCTCAGAACACAGCTCCCACAGGAAGGAGAGGTGAGGGAGGAGAGGAGATGGGTTCCGGAGAGGAGAAGAGGGGAAAAAAAGCGAAAGCAGAAGGAAAAACGATTAATCAAGAGGCCTGGAGCCTGCAGGACTGGAAGGCAAACAGCCCCGGTCCCCCATTGGTCCCGTCTCCCTGGCTGTCTCCTGCCCCTCACAGCAGGCTCCAACCCCCCACCCCCCACCTCCCTTCCCACAGGTTCTGGATTCTCTCTCCTCTCAGAGGAGGGATGGGGGAGGTGGCCGTGGCACCTCCGTGTGGTCCAGGCAAGAGGCTGTTTTCTCAGCTGCTGGTCACATCTGTGCCTTGTGAGAAGGAGCAGCTGTCCTGGGCCTCTGGAATGTGCTCCAGGAAGCCGGGAGCACGACAGGAGAGGGGGCTGGTTGCCATTCATTCCCAGCCCCTCACTCTTCCCCTCAGCGGGAGGAGGGCTGTGAGGAACCTGAAGATTCCGGGTGGCCAGGCCACCAGACTCAGCGCAGAGGCGACAGTGTTGGGGTCTCCCGGTGACAGCAGAGCCTAGGGAGGGGCCCGGAGCCCTGGTAGTCATCAGAGCCAGACGACCCCATCCAGAGAGAAGGGGGGCTGCTGCAACGCGTCTTGGGCCTGACTGCCCTCCCCCCGGATGTGTTTCGAGAGGCTCCGTACACTGGACGGGCTGGAAAAGTCTAGGACTTGTGGCACCAGGTTTCTGAGTAGTGGCTCCGCAATCAGCAGCCACCTAGCCCCACACCCTTCCCAGAAGGTCTCTGAGCTTCATAAGGGACTTTCTGAAACCCAGTCTCACCCAGATCCTCAATCTCCTCACCTGGAACTTTTCAGTGGCCCGCAGCCGCTCCTGCCAGCGGCCCTCCAACCTCTGTTCCAACGCTGCCCCTGCGCTCCTGGAGGCCTCCGCGCTCAGCCTGGAGCTGCTGCAGCTCCAGGCGGCCCTCGCGAGCACCCTGCACCGCCCGGCCCAGCCGCTCGCGGGCCTGGCCCAGCGACGTCTCCATGTGCGCCACGCGCTCCTGGTAGCCGCGCACTGCCCCGCGCCAGGCCTCGCCCAGTCGCCTTGCCAGCTCCTCCACCTCCGGGGCCGGCGCGGAGGGGCCCGCGGGGCGGCGCGGGGCAGCGGGGGGTACAGGCAGCCTGCGCGTTCAGGCCGACCCGCTCCTCCTCGTGCGCCAAGCGCAGAGCCTCTAGCTCGCGCTCCAGCTCTGCGGCCTGGCTGCTCAGCCAGGCCTGAGCGCATTTCTCCGCCTCGACGGCGCGCCGGTTGCGGGCTACCTCCTCCGCCGTCTGCTCCCGGGCCAGCCGCAGCTGCTGGCATCGGCCCGCCACGCCCTCCAGCTCTTCAGCCAGGTTGTCGCGCGCCACCTCGGCCGCGTGCTTCTCCCGCCAGCGCTGGTCAACGAGGGCCCGCAGGGCCGCCAGCTCGGCGTCGGCACGCGCCCGCCAGGAGGTGTCCCCGGATTGTGCCCGGAGCCCCCCGAGCTCCGCGCTGAGCAGCTCATTCTGCTCCTCCAGAGCCTTGACCCGGGTCAGGTAGGCCTCCAGGCGCCGATTGAGCTCCCACATCTGAAAAGACTCCTCCCCCATGCAGCCCTCCATCCTGCTGGTCTGACCCACTGAGGATGGACAGACGCGGGGCACCAGGAGAAGGGAGCGGCTCGCAGAGTTTTTCGGACGGAAGAGAAAAAAGACCGACGGGGACAATGACGGGGCGGGGCGGGGTGGGAGTAACCTGAGCGACTGAGAGTCGGGGAGTGGGAGCGAGGCTATTCATACTCCCGCCAGGCGGGCGGGAAGAGGGGCGGGACCCAGGCCTTAACCCCTTAGAGGTCAGAGAATGGCAGCAGCCTCTGTCCCTGCTTTCCCAGGATGCTGAAGAGTGGAACCAAAAAAGAAGCCGCGTCGTGGAGAATCGGATCTGATGGTGGTGGCTTTCTGGGGGAGGAGGCGGTGAAGAAAGGTCACAATCCCGCAGAAAGGCAGATAATACACAGAACTGAGCCTGTGGGGGGTGGGGGTGCCAGGACGTTCCAGCCTGGGAGGGAGTGCAGTCTCAGTTACTCAACACATCCGAGGGAGCTATCATTTACTGAATTCCTCTAAGACTCAGTTTCCTCATCTATAAAATGGGAGCAATGATGGAAATCGCATGGCTGCTGAAAAAATGGATGTAACCAGTTTTTTTCTTTTCTTTTCTTTTCTTTTTTGAATAGCAAATGCTCATCCTCCTGAAATGCTGGAGACATTACTACAGCATTGCAGAAAGAAGCTGGAGAGACGCTGCCTGGAAAACAAGAACAAATGTCTGATATTGGGACACATACACACACACACACACACACACACACACACACACACACACACACCCGCAATTGCCTGAGTCTCCATCAGAAAAGGAAGCAACCAGGTGAAGGGCCGACGTGGGCTTAAGAACGTTTCTCTCTCCATCCTTCCTGCAACTGTTCCGTATAACTGCGAGGTTCATACATCCACTTTAGGAAGTTCTCCTGTTTTGGGGGGAAGGGCCCCTTCTCCCGCACCCCCTGCCTGAGAATTTTGGGTGGAGGGCGCCCTCTAGCGGCAGATATAAGTGGAAGCAGCAGGAAGAGGCCACTATTAGTTAAAACCATTAAAAGTTTTAACTAAAGACTTGAATGAAAACATGGAAGCCATGTTTATCAGACTGCTTCCCAACGACTAGCCAAAGTTTATCCAGCCTTTATGATGTGCCCAGTCCTGTTCTAACATTTTACTTCCATGATCTGACTTAATCTTCAAAACAGCCGTTTAAGGATTCTAAAGTTCATGAAGTAACGAGCTCACCAAGGGTGAGAGTAGTAGGGGAGGCTTTCTGTACTGGGAGTGTCCTTGAGCTGAGAGGTAAAGGACAGGTGGGACTTAGGGGACTTACAGTGAAGGAGAAGTGGGGCTGGGGGAGGAGATACAAGGATGATGAGACAGATGGGGATCTTTGGGGGAAGGCATTTCTGATCAAGCTGCTAAATCCAATTTAGCTCAAGTGTTAATTGAGCACCTACTATGTGTCAGTACCAAAGAGTTTGCAGGGACTCTGCCCCAGCCCTGGAAATGCTTATAGCTTGGTGATGTGAGGTCAACAGTGATGAGCATTCATAGTCTGGTGGTGGAGGTAAACATAATAAGATGACTGCAATACTTAATCAGCCTCCAAGGTGCTGGGGACTGAGCCGGGCAGCACGGAGGATGAAGAGGGTTTTCTGGGTAGAAGGTACAGCCGGGTCAATAACCAGGAAGTCATCCCACCAATACCCCCTCCCCTTGAGGAGTCTCTCAAGGACTCCATCCCTGTCCCCAGGCCAATGGGGCTTTGGAATTCACCACCAATGTGTAGAATGGAGGTCAGGGAGAAGTTAGTGACAGGAGATTGACTGACAGGGCAGGCCAGGAGGCTGAGGGTCTGCACGGGACTGATACAGGCTCCTTCAACCTTGTATTACCTCATAAATCCTGCTGTTTGGTTTGGGCTGGGGGCTCCCCAGAGTTGCGGCCAGCAGAGCTGGCTTGGAATCTCCTCCTCTCTTTCTTTTGTTTTTATTTTTGAGATGAGTCTCGCTCTGTGGCCCAGGCTAGAGTGCAGTGGCATGATCTCAGCTCACTGCAACCTCCGCCTCCAGGGTTCAAGTGACTATCGTGCCTCAGCCTCCCAGGTAGCTGGGATCACAGATGCCCACCACCGCACCCGGCTAATTTTTGCATTTTTAGTAAAGATGGGGTCTCACCCTGTTGGCCAGGCTGATTTGAAATCCTGACCTCAGGTGATTCACCCAGCTTGACAGCCCAGAGTGCTGGGATTACAGGCATGAGCCACCATGCCCAGCTTGCAAAAATATTTTCAAAAGGCAAAATATCAATAAAAAGAATAGAGAGGACAGTGGCTTTCACTTGGGAGGAAAAAAGAGACGCCAGCAGGGGCTAGGTGTGTGGCTCATGCCTGTAATCCCGGCACTTTGAGAGGCCAAAGTGGTCAGACCTCTTGAGGTCAGGAGTTTGAGACCAGCCTGGCCAATGTGGTGAAACCCTGTCTCTCCAAAAAATACAAAAATTAGCTGGACATGACGGGCGCCTTTGTCTGTAGTCCCAACTACTCCGGAGGCTGAGGCAGGAGAATTGCTTGAACCCAGGAGGCAGAGGTTGCAGTAAGCCAAGATCGTGCCACTGCACATCAGCCTGGATGACAGAACGAGACTGTCACAGAAAAAGAAAAAAGGAAAAAAAAAAGAAAAAGGGGAAGCGAGCAGGGAATTGATGCTTGGGAGCTGTGGGCACTTGAGAGGCATGCCACTGTCTGGAATATGATTCTTTATTGATTGAACATATGAACTATTTCAAAATAGATAAAACCTAGAGTGGGGCCATCTTAAATGTCTAAAAGGCTCTCGTGTACAAGAGCTCAGACTTTTCTTACATGGTTCCAGGAGGCAGAACCAGGTCTGAAGAGTGGAAGCTACAGGCACCAATTTCAGCCCAGACAAAGGACCCAGTCACAATACTCATTTCTGTCCTGGAACAAACTGCCACCAGAGGTACTGAGTACCCTGTTCCTGGAAGTGCTCAGGCACAGACCAGATAACCACTCCTGGGCGATTCATTCCGGGATCTGTTCTAGAGGCCTTGGTGGCTTCTTGAATTCCGGGAACTCTCACGAGCTAGGAATGAACAACAGTCTATCCTGACCCCAGGGGTCCCCCCCTCTGTCCTCTCCGGAGAGCTGTAGTTCCTGCCCTGAACTATTTCCAGCGGCCTGGAAATGAATTCCAAGAACTTCCCTGGATTGTGGGATCTAACAAAGGCGTGGAATCACAGTGGGGGGAGAAGCAGGGGCTCTAGACCACCAGCCCCTCACCTGGCCAGGTGGGAGAGGGGCCTAAGAGCCCAGGCTCGTCCTGGAAGCTGATCAACCAGCAGAAGCGACTTCTGTGCAGCGCCTCCTCCCGGCGGTGTTCTGAAGTCCTGCCCCAGCCCAGTGGCATCAAGGCGAGGCACCGACTAGACCGCTTCGCTAGGCGCGGTGTCTCGAGAAGCCACTAGGTGGAGCCAAGACACCGAGGCACTCCTCCCGCCGCGTTTCTGAGCTTGGAGGTCAAGCTGCCTTTCTGCAGTGAGTGCAGGGTCCAGAGGGACGGACTAGGAGAGAATGTGAGCAGAAGACGTTGAGGTGACTCAACTCTGGGGACAGTGGATGAACCGTAGGAGAGGGGAGTGAATCGGGAAGGGATGTTACTCCGTCCAAGACAGCTGGAGGGGAGGGGGGAGAGGTATATTTATCTCCTGAGCTGGTGGCATTAAAAATAACCAGGGGCCTGGGTAACCCAAGCTCCCCAGCCTCCTATGCCGGGTGGGGCCATCAGTGGGGACTGGAAGGGCACAGTGAGGAGGAGGCAGAGGATGGGGCAGGAAAGGTCTCCCGCGCTGCCCTGCCCCCCAGCTGGGGCTTCTGCATGCCGGGGACTGGGCTGGCTGGAGCCAGGGCAGAGAGGGAAGGAGGAGGGGGAGAGGGGACCTAGGCAGGAACAATGCTGGCTCCCAGCCAGCAGCTGAGAGTTGTGGGAGACAAAAGAGAGAGAGGGAAAGGAGAGAGAATGAGGTGTGGAGAAGAGAAAGAAAAGGAAGCTGGAGAGAGGTGGAGAAAGTTTTCCCACTTGTGCGGCCACACCACTCCCCACCCCAGTCCCTGAGCTCCTTGAGAAAAGAAGCCTGTCTTCTGGTTTTCATCCCCTTGAGAAGTTAAAGCTACAGCAGGAGGCACTTGAGTTAGCCTCCAGGAAGGACTTCCCTAGTGGAATATGGGCAAACCCTGGGGAGGAGTGAGCCAAAGAAGGCTGTTGGAGGGTGGACTCTCTTTCTGAGACTCAGCTGGGTTGTGGACTGAGTTCTTGCCCTGAGACTGGGTGCCAGACGGAGTGACCTCGCCTTTCTGCCTCTGTTTCCACAGCTCCTTGGTCGGTTTCTGCATCAGGGGCTGTGATGACAGGAGGACAATTGCAGGAAACTTTCGCTAAAAGATTGAGCCTTTATTTGCAGCTGTGAGGAAGGGGGCTGGGGCTGAGACCCAAGCAGCCTGCGGGCAGCAGAGGCTGGCGGTGGCAGGAGTGGATTCTTCCTGATACCTGTCTCACAGTGCTTGCCCTGGAGGTCCCGTCCTGGCTCCAGAACTTGAGGGGAGGTGCAGGAGCGGATTGTGCTAGGCAGCCAGTAGGAGCTCAGAAAATGCTTCCTCAATGGATGGAAGGCTGAATGAAAGCTCTGGAGTCAGAGAGTGCATGGGTCCCACTCACTAGTGTCTGACACAGAGCTGATGCTCTGCAAATGTTTCTCAAGGGACTAGATGCTGCCAGCCTGCCCAAGGCCTGGCACAGGCCTGGGTCCTTCTTTTTTTTTTTTTTTTTTTTTTTTTTTTGAGACAGAGTCTTACTCTGTCACCCAGGCTGGAGTGCAGTGGCATGATCTCGGTTCATGGCAACCTCCGCCTCCCAGGTTCAAGTGATTCTCCTGCCTCAGTCTCCTAAGTAGCTGGGATTACAGGTGCGTGCCACCACGCCTGGCTAATTTTTGTATTTTTAGTAGAGACAGGGTTGCACCATGTTGGTCAGGCTGGTCTCGAGCTCCTGACCTCATGATCCCACCCTCCTCGGCCTCCCAAACAGCTGGGATTACAGGTGTGGCCACCACGCCTGCCCCTGGGCCCTTCTTTGTAGGCACCCCCAAGTGGACATGAAAACAGTAATGACATCTGTGCCTGTGTCTTGGGTCTCCTTCTACTCAGGCACATCCTAGGGTGGGCTGGGAGGGACTTAGGGGCTGGTTGGGCCACTGAGGAATCTCCTGGGTTCCCCCTTCAGGGTGCAGCCCTCATCAGGCAAGGTGGCTCCTCCTCTCCATGCAGCTCTGGCTGAGCCCAGGGTCCCCTGCTCACAGGTTCCTCTTGAAACCTTAGCTCATAACCCCTCACCTGAGCCTGGAGGGCCCCACACCTCTCCTGGCCTCATCATCTGCAGCAGGGGAAGGAGAGGAGTGAGGCCGAGCACCGGGGCAGGGGGCTTGCCCACTCCAAGATGAGAGGTGGAACGTAGGCTGTGGGAAACACTGACATTTCTCTCCACACTGAAGAACCCACTCCCCTCGCTGGAGAGGAAGAGGGTGCAGAGGGGTCTAGCTGCCACCCGTTGGGACCAATCTGATTTGTACTGAACTCAAGCAGCCCCTCCTCTGTGACTAATGATTTCCCTGACATCTGAGTGACCCCCCCAAAATGACCATGCCCCTTTGTGGTCCTCCCATTAGTTTCCTCTTACACAAAGGAGAGGCAGGATCCCCGAGGTCCCTTCCTTCTGGGACACTGCTCTCTAGTTCTAGAATTCCCAGCTTCTAAGATTCCACCTTGGGGCGGTGGAAGGGAGGGCTCCTTGCCGAGGACTGAGCAGCTGTTGGGCTTGAGTCACCAGCTTAAGTCCCTGCCTGGCCTGACACACCTGCTCACCTCAAGCAGCAGGGGTGGGAGCTGAGGCTCGAGTCTAGACTCCTCCAGAGGCCCCCAGATCTGCCCTGTGGCTTCCAGAATTGCCCTGCCCTCTGCCTCTGCCATTGGGTCCCCCAACCGCCCCCTGGGAGCAGCTGGGTGCCTGGGGGGAGCTGGAGAGGGTGGCCAGCACTGCAGGGGTCCGGGACAGGAACGAGGAGCAGCCTGAAGTTTCTGGGATGCAGGGCAGGGGAAGGGGGGGCAGCAGATATCTGAGAAGGACCGAGGAGATGACCTTTTAAAGTCCCTTCCCGCTGGAGGAGTGGGGGCTGCAGCTCCAAAGGATGAAAAAGGGACCAGAATGTCACAGGAACTGAATGATGGGCTGAGAAGAGACCCGGGGCTGGGGTTAAGTGGGGTCAACTCTGTCTCACTCGACGCCCTTCAGTGCCAGTGACTGGGCAAGGGGCTGACCCTGCCATGGGGGAGCGATTGATGAGAGCAGCTGCGGGAGCCTGTGGGGGAGGGGGTAGAGGGCTTGGGAAGGGGGCCTTGGTGGTGGGGAAGGGACACCCAAGGTAAAAGCAGGGAGGGACCCTGCCTCCTACAAGGGTGTCTGAGGAGCTCTGCTCTTTGAGTGGAAATGGGACAGGCAAGGCACTCTAAAGGGCCAAGTGGAAGGAAGAGAAGGAGGCTGGACTGGAGGGAGGGGAGAGGCTCCGAGGTCCCATCCTTCCATAAAGAGCCTTGAGTCTGACCCCCCATGCAGGGGGAAACCCAGCCTATGCAGCAAGGTGTCCCTGGGGCTTCGGGAAAGCTGCACTGGTCTCTGGGAAGGGTGGTGGGAAGGGGCCACCTGCAGCTGGCTGGGGTGGGCCTGCCTCGGGAAACCTGCCCCTGGCTGGGGGCGGGGGTGCTGTCTTCCTGCCAGGTTTCTGCCGCGGCCTGGGAAGCGCCCAGCCCAGAGATTCTTATCCAGGGCAGGAACAGAACTGGTTTCTCGACTGGCAGCGCCAAGGGGGACAGGGCAGGAGGAAGCCAAAAGGTCAGGAGGGCAGTGCCAGGCCCAAAGGACACAGGTGGGAAGCCCTGGCTAGGGGACCCCCAACGGTCACTAGAACAACAGCCTCAACCCCCTCTGCTGGGGCCCCGTCGGCCCGGCCCAGGCAACTTATTTGCCTGTGAAGGATTCACTTTCTACAAAGACTCAAAGACTCAAGGAGCCCCTCCCAGGCCCCCAAAGGGCCCTCAACCCGTCCCCCTTTTTCCTCAGGTACGACTGGCCCAGCCAGGAGAAACACCTGGTTGGACTCAGCTCCTCCCCTCCCCCGCCGCCCACCAAGCACCAAGGCTCGGGAGGTCACTGGGGGGAGGGGCAGGGGAGCCTCTATTGCTGGGGGAGCCCTGAAGCCTGTCCTCAGAGCCTGCTGCCTTTCATCCCCCGCCACAAAGGGGCCAGCAGCCACAGGCCCATCCATCTTGCGCCTGTGGCGGTCTTAAGCAGCTCTTTGTCGGGACCTGGGGTCAGAGGCCTGGCCGGTCCGCCCCCTCTCCTGGGACCACCGCCCCTGGGGCCCTTTCTTCCCCTTCCTCCCCCCTCCTCCCCTCCTTCCGAGTGTCTCCAGATTTCCCCGGTTTCTCTGGCGACACCTCCACAGGCTCCTCCCTTCCCTCTCCTCCCACCCAGGCTCCTCTCTCTCTCTTTTTTGCCTCTCTCTTCTCTCATCTTCTCTGGCTGTGTGTGTCTTTCACTCTCTGTCCGTCCCTCACATTCTCTGTCTCTGTCTGTGTCTCTTGTTCTGTCTCTCTTCGTCTCTGTCAGGGCTTCCATCTCTGGTTCTGCGTCCCTCCTTTAGGGACTCCTGTAACTCAGCCCTTCCTACGACACTAGGCATGGCGTTGTCCTCTGGTGTCCACTGGGCCCCGGGCTCCTCGCTGGTCTCAGCTGTGCCCTGAGTATCTCTGGGTTTTGACATCACTGGGCCTTTCTCTCAGCTCCATACTCCCCGTCTCTTGTCGGGGAAGAGGAGGGATGAGCCCTGCCTCAGTTTCCCTAGGATGTAGGTGCAGACTCTCCCAGTGCCTGTCAGGGTCTGCCAGCTTTGTCGTCTCCCAACCCCGAGGGAGAGTCATTCTATTCTTGCACCCCCGTCCCCTCCCCCGCTTGCCTTGCCCTTCCACCCTCTCTGGGCCCCCTTGCTCCTGCTGTGACAGGACTGGAAACTGGTGGCCCAGGCCCTCTGCTGCCGGAAATGTTTCGACCTCTCCTGTGGCTGGGCTCTGAGAAGCTTGGGCTTCAGAGAAGAGAAGCCTCTCTGCCCATAAAGATCCCACAGAATTTTGGGGGCACAGGCAGGAGATGGGGGCTGCTGTGCCTTTTCTCCCAAATGCGTTGCTGAGTAATAAAGGCCCGGTAACGGAAGAGGAGCTGGAGAGGGCCTGGGATAGGAGGGGAAGCTGGAGGGACTTTCTCATGGGTGGGGCCAGGCTGGGCCAGCAGGGTGAGGTGGCCCCTCCCTGATCCAGTCTCCCAGTCCATGATTGTAACTTCCCTGTCATCTCAAGCTTGCGGGCAGGAAAGTAACCAGAGAAGCAGAACCAGGAAAGGGAGCAACCCCCCACTCTGCGCTCAGGGAGCCCCATCTCAGGGATGAGACACTGCCTCTGCCTTCAGGGAACCCCCAGTCTGAGCAGGAAGCCCCAGCTCCTGCCCTCAGGGATCTCCTGGGAAAAAGAAGGAGACCTCCTCTTTCTGCCTTTCTCAATAGCTTTGTTCTAGAAAGAGACAAACTAGGCAGAGAAATAAGAGCACGTGCTCCATCCAGATGAGTTGACAGACAGAGCTTCAGCCTCCAGAACCTGGAGACGGTGGGGGAGTAGGGAGCCAGGCTGAGGTGGGAACGGGGGAGGAGGAGCTGGGCAACCTGGATGGGGATGAGATGGAGCAGGGAGTCAGGGAGGAGGTGAGATGGGAGACTGGGATGCAGTAAGGAGGAGAGGAAACAAACTGGCCGGGAGTGGTGGCTCACGCCTGTAATCCTAACACTTTGAGAGCCTGATGTGGGCGGATGGCTAGAGACCAGGAGTTCAAGACCAGCCTGGCCAACATGGTAAAACGATGTCTCTACTAAAAAATACAAAAATTAGCCGGGCGTGATGGTGCACGCCTATATCCCCAGCTACTCAGGAGGCTGAGGTATGAGAATTGCTTGAACCCAGGAGGTGGAGGTTGCAGTGAGTCTAGATTGCGCCACTGCACTCCACTCTGGGCAAGAGAGGGAGACTTTATCTAACTTTTTTTTTTTTTTTTGAGATGGAGTCTCTCTTTGTCTCCCAGCTGGAGTGCAATGGCATGATCTTGGCTCACTGCAACCTCTGCCTCCTGGGTTCAAGCGATTCTCCTACCTCAGCCTCCCTAGTAGCTGGGACTATAGGTGCATGCCATCATGCCCAGTTAATTTTTTATTTTTATTTTTATTTTTTTGAGACAGAGTTCTTGCTCTGTTGCCCAGGTTGGAGTGTAGTGGTGAGATCTCGGCTCACTACAACCTCCGCCTCTCGGGTTCAAGTGATTCTCCTGCCTCAGCCTCCCGAGTAGCTGGGATTACAGGCGCATGCCACCATGCCTGGCTAATTTTTATATTTTTTGTAGAGACAGGGTTTCACTATGTTAGCCAGGCTGGTCTTGAACTTCTGACTTCGTGATCCGCCTGCCTTGGCCTCCAAAGTGCTGAGATTACAGGCGTGAGCCACCGTGCCCAGGCCCCCCCACCCTTTTTTTTGACATGGAGTCTCGCTCTGTTGCCCAGGCTGGAGACAGTGGTGTGATCTCAGCTCACTGCAACCTCCACCGCCCAGGTTCAAGCTGTTCTCCTGCCTGAGCCTCCAAGTAGCTGGGACTATGGGCACGTGCCACCGCACCTGGCTAATTTTTTTTTTTTTTTTTTGTATTTTTAGTAGAGAGGGTTTCACCATTGTTGTCCAGGCTGATCTCGAACTCCTGGCCTCAAGTGATTCTCCCACCTCGGCCTCCCGAAGTCCTGGGATTACAGGTGTGAGTGCCCAGCCTGGGAGGCTCTATCTAAAAACAAGCAAACACAAACAAACAAAAAGTAATCATCTAGAAAGACTTTCAGCAGCCAGTGCAGCAGGATTCATTTTTCCATTTCTGAAAACAGCCCGCCAGCCACGAGTGACTGAAACCAGAAGCCGCAGAACCATTTTCTACCTCTGTTTCTCTCATCCTCTCACCTCTCCTCTACACAGTGCCCTCCTCCTGACTCTCCACCCTCTGCCTGCACACTTCACCGCCTCCTGCGGGCTCTTCCTTCACCCACTTCTCCAGTCCCTCTCCACCTCGCTGCCAGAGGGAGCTCCTAAAAACACACATGCAATGCTACCCCCCTTCAAAAATCCTTTGATGGCATCTCATCGCTCTTAGAATAAAGAAACATGGCCGGGCGAGGTGGCTCACGCCTGTAATCCCAACACTTTGGGAGGCTGAGGTGGGCAGATCACGTGGTCAGGATTTCGAGACCAGTGTGACCTACATCATGGAACTCCCTCGCTACTAAAAATACAAAAATTAGCTGGGCGTGGTGGCGCCTGCCTGTAATCCCAGCTACTCGGGAGACTGAGGCAGGAGAAGCGCTTGAACTCAGAAGGTGGAGGTTGCAGTGAGCCGAGATCTGCACTCCAGCCTCGGCGACAGAGCAAGACTCCATCTAAAAAAAAAAAAAAAAAGAGGCTGGGCGAGGGCGAGGTGGCTCACGCCTGTAATCCCAGCACTTTGGGAGGCCGAGGCCGGCGGATCCCAAGGTCAAGAGCTCGAGACCATCCTGTCCAACATAGTGAAACCCTGTCTCTACAAAAGTACAAAAATTAGCTGGGTGTAGTGGTGTGTGCCTGTAGTCCCAGTTACTCGGGAGGCTGAGGCAGGAGAATTGCTTGAACCCAGGAGGCGGAGGTTGCAGTGAGCTGAGATCACACCACTGCACCCTAGCCTGGCGCCTAGCGACAAAGTGAGACTCTGTCTCAAAAAAAAAAGCAATACTTAGTGTGGCCTTCAGGTTCTGCAGGACCAGGCCCTGCCCACCCCTCCAGCCTCCCTGCACTCCAGTCGAGCCCCCAGTGCTTTGCGGCCCCTGGGCTTTGACCCCTTTGACCCTGTGGTTTCCGCTGCCCAGAGCGCCTTCCCCTCTATTACTCCTCTACACACCTCCTCTCCTGACACCTCTGCCCATGCCCAATCTACCTGAAGTCTGCTTTATTATTCTCTCCCTCGTCCCCTTTTTCTTTATAGCACTTACCACAATATGCAATTATGTATTTATCAGTGCACTTATTTTTAAATTATCTTTCCTCACTAAAGGTCTGTTTTCCCCCCACAGGCCCCGTGACTGGGGGAGAGCTTGTCTGTTTGATTCATTTCTGTGTTCCTGGTACCTAGCAGGGTGCCCAGCTCCTAGGAAGCTCTCAGGAAACAATATTAGATGAATACATGAAAAAGCCCCTCACCTCCGCCATCCCACACTCGGAGCGGGGGACTCACTTGCTCAAGGACTCTGAACACTCTCTCCCTGCTCCCCGACCTTGGCCCTCTGCCCTCAGCCATAGCACGTGGCTTCTCATGGTGCAGGAGCAGGAGGCCCTGGCCCCAGGGCACCCTGGTCTTGCAGGGAGAGGAGTCTCATGGGCTATGAAGCGTGACCACTGACTGTCAGCACTGATGGAGAGAGAGGCCGCTTCGGGCTACACAAGGAGCTAAGCATTGGTAAAGCGCTGGGTGCCAATGGGCAGAGAGGGTGGCAAACTGTGCCGTGGGTCCTTCTCAGAGGAGCACATGTGGTAAGGGGTAGGGGCATGGCTTAAAGGGCCTCTAGTACTGCTTTGGATTTTATTCTGGGCAAAAGGAAGGGCTGCAGCTAAGGTGAGGGTTTTTTTTGTTTTTTTCTTTTTGAGACGAGACTTGCTCTGTTGCCCAGGCTGAAGTGCAGTGGCATGATCTCGGCTCACTGCAACCTCCACCTCCTGGGTTCAAGCAATTCTCCTGCCTCAGCCTCCCAAGTAGCTGGGATTATAAGCTCACGCCATCATACCCAGCTAATTTTTATATTTTTAGTAGAGTCGAGGTTTCACCATGTTGGTCAGTCTGGTCTTGAACTCCTGGCTTCAGGTGATTCAGCCGCCTCGGCCTTCCAGAGTGCTGGGATTACAGGCATAAGCCACCGCGCCCAGTCTATTTTGTTGTTTTTTTAAGCAGGGCATTGACATGATAAAAATTTTGTTTTAGAAGAATCCCCTGGCCAGGCACGGTAGCTCACGCCTATAATCCCAGCACTTTAGGAGGCCGAGGCAGGCAGATCAAGAGGTCAGGAGTTTGAGACCAGACTGGCCAATGTGGTGAAACCTTGTCTCTACTAAAAATACAAAAATTAGCCGGGTGTGGTGTCGCATGCCTGTAATCCCAGCTACTCAGGAGGCTGAAGCAGAAGAATTACTTGAACCCAGAAGGTGGAGGTTGCAATGAGCCGAGATCACGCCACTGCACTCCAGCCTGGAAGACAGAGCTAGACTCCGTCTCAAAAAAAAAAAAAAAAAAAAAAAGAAGAAGAATCCCCTGGCAGAATTGTAGAGGGTGGATCAGAGACAGGACCATCACTTTCTGAGAGCTTCCTGTGGCTATGTGCTGAACGTGACTTATTTTACTTAACTCTTGTGAGGTGTTATTTATAATTGCTATGATATGGGTTAGAAACCTGAGACTTATGGTGACCCTCTTCATTGGAAAACTGTCCCTTCCCATTCCTTAGGATTGAGGGATTGTCACTGTGCCCCACCTGTGCTGACAGCAGCTAGTCCAAGGGATGGTCATGTGAGCAAAGCAGAACAGAGTTGAGTCTCGGAATGCTGAGGATAGGGACCCTGGGTCTCTCTTCTTCTTTTTTTTCTTTGGCAGCCACCATTTGGTAGCGGCCATGACAGGGGTCACAGGAAGTCTCTCTTCTTTTTGGGTCTCAAACTGTAACTATGTAAGCTTGGGGCATCTGAAGCCAATTTCCCATGACTTGGAGAAAACTGTGTGACAGAATTGAATGTTGCTGATGCACCAAAGACACAGACGAGGCCGGGCGCGGTGGCTCACACCTGTAATCCCAGCACTTTGGGCGGCCGAGGTGGGTGGATCACCTGAGGTCAGAAGTTCAACACCAGCCTGGCCAGCATGGCGAAACCCTGTCTCCACTAACAGTACAAAAAGTTGGGTGTGGTGGTTCATGCCTGTAATCCCAGCTACTCTGAAGGCTGAGGCAGGAGAATCATTTCAACCTTGGAGGCGGAAGTTGCAGTGAGCCGAGATCGCACCACTGAACTCCAGCCTGGTAGACAGAGTAAGAATCTGTCTCAAAAACAAACAAAAAAACAAAAAACTAAGATTCAGAGAAACCAAGTAACTTGCCTGAAGTCACAGACCCTGTGAATGGAACCAGGACTCGAGCCCATCTTACTCCAGCACCTGTGCTAGTCTCACTGTCATATCCTGATGGTAGAGAGACCTGGACAGGTGAAGCCGAAGCCCCATAGAACCAGGTGAGCCATCAGAAGGCCTGGTCTAGGGTAGCGGCCTGGGGGAAGGAGGGGGAGAGTTTGAGAGAGATCATGATGGAATTTGGGAAGACTTGGTATAGACCTGAGTGTGAAGGCTCAGGGAGGGAGTTGGGGGAGGATCCGAGGGGCCTGGAAGATTTAGGAGCCAGGGGCGGAGAACAAGTGGAAGATTCAGGCAGGGAGGAAGGATGGTAGCAGAGATGGGCTTGTCTCAGACATAAAGGGCTGACAGGCAGGATGAGACCTCTGACCCAGAGGCCCAGGCAGCTGCAAGGCCAGCTTGTGGGTGTTGATGAGCTCATCTGGAACCATGTGGGAGGCCAAGGCCAGGCCTGGGGTCACCCGTGGGGTGAAGTTGGAGGAGAGAGAAGCTACAGTTGGAGGAGGAGGAGGAAACCGTGTCACCATGATGGTAAGTATGGGAGGAGAATGTGGGAGTCAGCTCCTCAGAGCCCAGTGCTCCAGCTGAGAGGTCAGGAGGAGGCGGCCCTGGTGACCCTGGAAGCCACAGTAGGACTCCAAGGAGGGACCTTGGAGGAGAGAACGTGAAGGTGATGTTTATGGATTCAGCAGTAAACCAAGGGATGGTGATTAGAAGGGTGACCAGAAAGACCGTTCCCTCCTGCTGTATAACTCAGCTCCATGCTGTGGAAATACAAGTCTTTCCCGCACTACATGTCAGAGGCAAGGTTGAACTCAGGTGACTTATCTACCCGCTGCCCAATGAACCAGAGACAGGATTTATTTTTTTAAAACATTTTAATAAAATTAACAAATAAATATTCTAAACTATATAGGCTACAGGGACAAAGGGTAGAAGCCAGAGGGGCCAGTCTTTCCTGCTCAGGCCCTCGGGTCCCCTTTAGAGAGACCCTGCTCTGGGGGCTGGTTTGGGGCTGGGATTGCT
This sequence comes from Ateles fusciceps, assembly GCA_036589455.1. NCBI lineage: Eukaryota > Metazoa > Chordata > Mammalia > Primates > Atelidae > Ateles > Ateles fusciceps. The sequence goes on from JAZHEH010003362.1 coordinate 670,233, forward strand.
GACTTGGGGAGGCGGGGGAGTGAACCCGGAGTGGGTGATCTGGACTCTTGCAAACCTTCCCTCTTTGTTGGTGTAGGGGAGGGGAGAAGAGGTCAAAGAAAGCAAGATCCTGCAAGAGGCATCCCAGTGACCCTCAGAAGTGACTGGGGTAAGGGGAGCGCTATCCTAGAAGGAAGAAGTGGGAGGGAGGGGGCAGTGAAGCAGGGCGGTGAGCGTGGCCGGTGGGGGGGCAGTGGCTGCTCTTCTACCCATGGCCACTCACTCTCGGACGTAGACCCTGGTGCACACAACATCATCAGCTGTCATGGTCTGGAAGAACAGAAGTAGTTGTTAGCCAGAGAGGCCCCTGGGGTCCTGTGGCTTTGGAGGGGAGGGTTGAATGGAGGTACTCTGCTCAGCCTCCAGGTTCAATCCTGCTTCTTGGCTCAAGACCAGCAGGCAGGAGCTGGTCCCAGAATGCCCAGGCATCACTGGAGGGAGGATGGCAATAGTGCCCTCGGGGCCCGTCCTCCTCCTCAAGCCAGGAAGATCTCCCTGGAGAACTGCTGGGGCCCCTCAGTACATGGCCTTTGCTTTGCATAAAAGGAACACTCTTAACACTTCTTTCTCTTTCTTTTGTTCTTTCATTCATTCAACAGAGTTTTGCTCTGTCGCCCAGGCTGGAGTGCAGTGTCACGATCTCAGCTCACTGCAACCTCCACGTCCTGGGTTCAAGCAGTTCTCTTGCCTCAGCTCCCCCAAATACCTGGGATTACAGGCGTGCACCACCACGAATGGCTAATTGTTTTGTATTTTTAACGGGCTTTCATCATGTTGCCTAGGCTGGTTTCGAACTCCTGACCTCAAGTGATCCGCCCACCAGCCTCCCAAAGTGCTGGGATTGCAGGTGTGAGCCACCGTGCCCAGCCAGAACACCATTTCTAGTTCACACAGGGCACTGTATGGTGTAGGGACAGCTTAGCTCTGTCCAAACAGTCCCATCAGGAGGGTATGGAGTCCAGCCATGGGTGTTCTTGAATCTCCTGCACCCTGGGGTCTCCCAGAGAATCTCAGAAGGTAGCACTGGGTTTGCTATTAGTGGGGGAGGAGGCGGGACTTACCAGGATCAGCTCCCCATCATTGGTCAGTTCTCTGGTCCAGGAGGTCTTGGGGCCCTCTCCCTTCAGGAGCCTCTGCTCACAGACCATTTTATTCTCACTCTCCCATTTCACCAGGCTCTGCAAGAGACAGGTGGCCAAGTGGGCTGGGCCCATAGCAGGGGGCAATGCAGTGACAGGGAGAAGGGAGAAAGGCCCTTTTCTAGCCCCCATCACTACCTAGGGGTTTTACCCAGTGGGAACAGAGAGAAGCTAGGGAAGCCTGGGAAATGGCAGGTTGAGAGGCAGGGCAATGTCCACGACCTGGAGCCCCTCCTGGTACCCACCTTACAGGGCCTCCCATCCACAGTCTGCTCCTCAAACTCCTCCCCGACCTTGAAGTTAATCTCTGTGGTGCGCACGGTGGTGGAGGTTTTGATGTAGAAAGTGTCTCCCTCCTGTTTGATCTCCACTGCTGGCTTGGAGGCTGCGGCCACAGCGATCTTCCTCAGCATCACATTCACCCCTGTGGGGGACAGTGGAGAGGCTCACCTTTTGGGGGGCTTTGGGCACCTCTCTCACACCCTCCCTGTGATTCAGTTGGAGCAGACTGATCTGTGACTCGCTTGGGGTGGGTGTGTTGGGGGGTGCATCTGCTTGGTGCCTGGGTGTCCAGGAAGGTGCCTTGAAGGAGGTGGCAGGTGGTACAGCCTGAAAGATGAGGGGGCTTAGGGAGGAGGGGCAGAGAGGCAGTGGCCTGCCCCTGGGAGCCCTGTTTCTAGCTGTGGCCCACTTTGCTGAGTCAGCAGGCCTGGATCAGGCTCCCACGTCTCAGCTCTTCAGTCCCAGAATGCCCAGAGGAGCTTCTCTCCAGTCCTCCCCACCCCTCAACAAACATCCTGCTACCGGCTCCCCTTGTCTCTGTTTGCCTCATTTTTGGCCTTTTGTCTACCCTGTCGACAGCTCATCAGAGTCACTGGGTCTATACCCTGCCCAAGCACAGGCCAGGCCCCCTCACTCATGCTCTGGGAAGCAGGGGCCACTTCCCTCCCTGCCCTAGCTACCCACCCTGTCTAGTGCTAGACAGGTCTTCATTTGCCCAATTTCTGCCCTTCCCCAAAATGAGGAGAAGGGATTCCCAGCAACGAAAGAGCAGGGCCAGCTCCTTCCCTCTACAGAATGGTCAGCAACCTGGGAAGGCAGAGGTTCTGGAGTAAGGTCCATTAGGCTGTGACATCCTCCTGGCTCAGCCCCTTTGTAGGGTGGGTGACTCAGAGCAAATGGCTTAATCTCTCTGAGTCTTAGATTCCTCAGTTGTAAAATGGAAATAACGGCTTCTTCAAAAGCCAATCAAGGTCGGGCACAGTGGCTCACACCTATAATTGTAGCACTTTGCAAGACCAAGGTGGGTAGATTGTTTGAACTCAGAAGTTTGATACCAGCCTGGGCAACATGCCAGATCCTGACGCTTCTACCACCACCAGGGTACTACAAATAGCCAGGGCCAGGCGAGGCGGCTCACACCTGTAATCCCAGCACTTTGGGAGGCCGAGGCAGGCTCATGAGTTTAGGAGTTCAAGACCCACCTGACCAACATGGTGAAACCCTGTCTCTACTAAAAATACAAAAATTAGCCAGGCATAGTGGTGCGCCTGTAATCCCAGCTACTCAGGAGGCTGAGGAAGGAGAATTGCTTGAACATGGAAGGCAGAGGTTGCAGTGAACCAAGATTGTGCCATTGCACTCCAGTCTGGGCAACAGAGCCAGACTCCATCTCAAAAAAAAAAAAAAAAGAAGAAGAAAGAAAGAAATAGCCAATCAAATGGGAGGGTATGTGTTTAGGACTTAGCACACACAGTGCCAGGCATACTCTTAAGTTTTCAGGGAACAATAGCTATTATTGTTGGTATTATTTTTACTTATAAAAGGAAGGCAAAGGGTCAGGTGCTGTGGCTCATGCCTGTAACCCCAGCACTTTGGGAGGCCGAGGCAGGAGGATTGCTTAAGCCCAGAAGTTTGTGACGAGATTGGGCAACATGGTGAGATCGCACCTTTATTTTTTTTTTTTAAAAAAAAAAGGTCAGGCGCAGTGGCTCATGCCTGTAATCCCAGCACTTTGGGAGGCCAAGGCGGGCGGATCACCTGAGGTCAGGAGTTCGAGACCAGCCTGACCAATATGGAGAAACCCTGTCTCTAAAAAAAAAAAAAAAAAAAGGCCGGGCCTGGTGTCTCATGCCTGTAATCCCAGCGCTTTGGGAGTCCAAAGTAGGTGGATCACCAGGTCAGGAGATCAAGACCATTCTGGCCAACATGGTGAAACCTCGTCTGTACTAAAAATACAAAAAATTAGCTGGGTGTGGTGGCATGTGCCTGTAGTCCCAGCTACTTGGGAGGCTAAGGCAGGAGAATTACTTGAACCTGGGAGATGGACGTTGCAGTGAGCCCAGATTGCACCATTGCACTTCAGACTGGGTGACACAGTGAGACTCCATCTAAAAAAAAAAAAAACAGAAAAGAAAAACAAAAAGCCGGGCTGGGGCTCAGACAAAGCTGCCTGCATTAGGCACTGTGCTCATCTGCCCTTCTGGAAGACTCCCATGCCCCTGTCCCCTCAAAGGAACCCCCTCTGCCATGAGAAGAAGGGATAGAAAAGGAGCCTGCCCTCCCCCCCTCTGCCTGATGTGTCCCCTACTCCAGGATCCCCCACTCCTCCTCACAGGGTCTGGCTATCTCATTCAGCCTCTGTGGATTCAGACTCTCTGTGCACCTCCTTATCCCAGCCCAGATTGGACCCCTTCTCCCTGCTCCCCAGTTATTAACTGGAGTCGGAGAGACAGGAGACAGCATCCTTCTGACAGGAATACGTGCAGAGCAGGGGCCCCTCTGGATGGGGCCCAGGTCTAAGCTCCACACACCCACCTCTCCTGGCCTGACCCGCCGCCCTGCACTGGAGTAGAGCCATGGACGCAGTAGGCAGGGGTGAAGGGGCCTGCGCCAGGCAGCAGGATTTCCCTGCCCCTAATCTGGCCAACTCCCTGGCCCTCCTTCAGACCTGGGTTCCTAGAGAAACAAATCCTCTGTCCCCTCAGCACCAAAGCATACCTACCCTACTCCAAAAAGAAGAGAGAGGGAGACCAGAAGCCCTGCCCCCTGGGGAGCCCAGAAGCCTCACTGTGGGCTGCTGAACTCCTGGGTCTAGGGAGAAATGACTGAGGTCCCTAAGTCCTATTGAGATGGACCCTTGACTAGAGCTAAGAGGGGTGTGCCAGGACCAAAGTTCCTGCAGAGGCAAGCCTGGGTTCAGAGGAGACATCTCTCCAGCGAGCCCCTGGTGCCCACGGAGCTGGGGCGGCTGGCTCAGGACTGTGTTTGTCTAATGGATCTGTTTTTAATCTGCCCCCTGCAGGACCTGAGGAGGGCACGTGGCTCAGAGAGACCCTGCAGGGAGGACAAACAGACTGAAGACAGCAGGACTGGGGCCTGGAATCTTACTCTTCAGCTGGGGCCTGGGGGTGTGCCAGGCCACCACCTCATCCACTGGGGACAGGGGTCAGAATCCAGAGAATATGAGGAGGGAGTGGCAACTAGGATTTCCAGAGGGAAAATTTCTAATTTTTGTCTTAAAGTTTAGCAACGGCTGAGCAAGAAAGACTGACACGACTACAAGAAGTATTGTGGTTGGATCGCAGGAAGAACTAACAGCAAGCAATGATGGAAATCCCTGCTCTCTCCACAGCATTCCAGACCCTTCCTAGATCCAGACTCATTCCTATAGTCCAGGTGCCCTCCCTCCCTGCCCCCCTCTCCCAGCCCAGCCCAGCCCAGTCCAACTATCATCTCTGTTCGGTGCAGGAATTGAAGGCAGCAGGCCTGCCCTTAGGCTCCCAGTGGCTGAGGTCCTTAACTAACGTCCATCTCTCCCCCACAGCCCTCTCGCTATCACCAGGTCCTGGCCCTCTCCCCCTGCCCCAGCGGTCTAGCCCAGCTGGCCCAGAGGGCACACAGAAGGTGGGCTGGGAAAGTGGGAAGGGCAGTCTGGGTTGACTCAGTTTCCCCCACCTTTGACCAACACACCCAGTTGGGCTGCAGCTGGTCTATGGGGAGGGGAGGGGAGGTGGGAATCTAGATTTTGGAATGTGGGATCGGGATTGGGGTTTCACACGAAACCATCTGTTGAAATCCAAGAAAGTGATAATTATCCAGAGCGATTTTAGGACTGAGCTGCTCGATGTAGGAAAATACTTGTTTCACAGATGGGGGGGTGGGGGACAGCAGAGTGGAAAGTGCAGAGAGGGAGGAAAGGGAGGCTCGGGGGCCCTGGGGCAGCAGTTCACCTGGTGGGCGGAGCTGGGCGCTGAGGGGTATTGAACCTGCCCCCGGCCAGGGATTAGGTTACCGGCAGGGGCACCGGGGAAGGAGACTGGAATGTCTCCGGGTGGCTGGGCAGGGTAGGGAACCGGGCTCCCAGTCTGGATGCCAGTCTCCATCAGCCCGCAGCTTCTGAACCGCAGAGAGCCAGGTGTCTCTGTCCGCTGAGTCCAGGCGCTGAGGCCAGCCTCCCCTTCCCCCAGAGGCCGACCTCGCGCTTCTGGTTTCTACCCGATTCACAGGCTGTGAGTCACAGCAGCGCTGGCACCGGTGGGCCCCCGCAGGAGAAAGCGGGATTTAGGCGTCGGGCTCAGCGCCCCGGGACCCGGACGTTTCTAGGGGATGCAGCCGCCTAGTGTCTCACGCCCTGATTGTGGTCCCGCTTTCTTTCTCATCCCCACCTTGGAGGACTCCAGAGCTCCCCTTCCACCGCCTGGGCCCTCGAACATTTCCTTACCCAGCACTTTGAGCAATTCCTCGAAGTTTTCCGATCGGATGATTTTCCAGTTGCCAGAAAAGTTGGGCATGGTGGCGGCGCGGGCGGCGGTCTCCTTAGACCCCTAGGCTGGAGCACTGGACACTGAGTCTTTTAGCCGAAAGAGACGTCGCCGTCGCCTTTGTCGGGTCGTGAGATTCAGGAACCAAGACACGTCCAGGGACAACCCCAAAGCTGGCCAGGGCTCCCGCGCGGACAGCTTTTATACCCTGTATGGAACCGCCCCTGCCCAGGATAGAGGCGGCCCCGCCTCCCGCTCCGCCCCCCCACCACCTGGGGGGGCCCTGCGCCCCAGCCACCAACGTCTGGATCTACCAGTGTGTGGATCCAGGCTTCTCTGGGGACCGAGATAGCTTTCTCCTGCGCTAGTGGGTGGATGGGGAAGTGGACGCGAAGCCAGCACTTGAATTACGCTCTCCGCCGAGACCGGGGGCGCCAGCTGCGGGCGAAGATGCTCTGGGCTCATGTATGGTTGTCCCCCACCTGAGTTCCTCACGCCTTTCCTGTTCCCCATCCGTCCCCAACCTGACTCGGTGCATTCGACTCCTTGGCGCCGGACACGTGGCGACCCCACCCGCGGGCGGACCCCAGATTTTGGGCCGTAGCTGGCGGGGGGGAATGGGCAGTCGAGCTCGGGGATCCATTGAAGCTTGAACTGGATCAGTGGGACCGCTCCGAACTCAGAAAGGGACTGGGGGAGCTCCGGGGTTCGGGGGTGAGGGATCTAAGTGAGACAACGGCGCCCCCTCCTGGAACAACTTGGAGAGGCTGGGCGGGGGCGGCACAGTCCCTTCACCCCTCCACCGCGCTTTGGGCTCAAATAGTGCCCGGGACGCTGGAAGTAGGCGCCGGGCGACTGGCTCCACATGCTGGGCGGCCATCGAAGGGTTAAGCAGGAGCCCAGGGCGCGAGGCTGGGAGGGCAGAGGTCACAGCCAGTCACTTGACGCCAGGTCTTTATAAAGCGCTTTCTCTGTCGCTTCGCTCCCCCAGACCCCGAGGGGGTCTCGGTAGGCGAAAGGGAGGGAGGCGGGGGCAGCGGCGCGGAGCCCTGGCAAGCTGCTCTGCCACCTAGACGGCAGGGAGGATGGGTGCCCGGGGGAGAAGGCGGAGCAGGGTCTCAGGTGTCACCATCCTGAGCTGTAAAACGGGCGGAAGGAGCGACCTCCCTCCCTTGGCGACCGGCTTTGAAACGGGAGATCAAAGAGGGTGGGGGGGAGGGCACGGCTTCCCGCAGATACCCGAGTGGGAGTGGGCGAGACCCCGGTGGAGATGGCAGGGAGACACAGAAACAGAAACGGAGGTCAGGCGGGGGTCCTCAGGCCCGGGACCCGAGGCCGGAAACCGCAGAGGAGCCGAGCCTGGCGCGATGCAGTGACTGGAGCCAAAGGAACCGTCCCAGCCTGTCCAACGCAGGGGACCCTTCGGCCCGGTGACCCAGGGCGAACCGACGCTTGTGGCCCCGCTGCCCGCACCCCAACCCTCACCCTCCCGTGACTCTCCCTCCCAGCTCCTTCTGAGGTGGGAAGAGAAAGCCCACATCTGGCCCCAGCCCTGGGTCCCTGCCCTGGCCCCTCCTCGCCAGCGTGGCCAAGGGTGGAGCAGGCAGTCGCTTTCAGATCTCGGAGATCTTATGCTTAGAACCCAGGAGCGATCTAGGGAGTTGGGGGCTTTGGTGAGAGCTGGGAGGAGTCCAGAGGAAGAGGACCAAAGGAGAGGGGCCGTAGGACCTCAGCATTGAGAACTAAAGGCTGGAGAATGTACTGGGAGTTGCAGAGAGGGAAATCTGCAGAAATGGGTGGGTAGAGAAAATAAAGCAGCTCAGCTGACTCCGCAGCAGGAGGGATGGAGATTCCACTGCAGAAAGAACTTCTCTATGGGGCCCCGCCTCACAATAGCCAACAAACTGAGATTTGAAGAAGGGGAGCCGGATACTTCAGCCTGGGTTTAGGGGTCCAAGTTTTGTGTGGGAGAGCTTATTTGGGAGCATAGCGGGGGCCTGGGCTTCTGGAAGGAAGAGGGCAGCAGGTCAAGGAGCTCTCTGAGCAGAGGTGGTGGCAGGAAGGGGGTTTCCTGGGAAGTGCTTAGGGCCTGGGGTTGCTGGCACAGCTCGAGCGCCTCCCCCATCCTCCCTGCTCTGCAATGCTGTAGGTAAAGGAGGGGGATTAGGTTCTGACAGTGAAGTCAGGCTCCTGGCCAAAGGGATGAGGAGAGGCTAGAGGAGGGAACGTGGTGGAAACCAGACTCCTGCTGCCCTCCTTCCCTTCACTGCCTGCTGCCTCCCCAACCCAGGCCATTGTGTCCATGTCCACACCACCAGCCCTCTTGAGCCCCTAGCTGGAAGAGCCAGCCTCCTGCTCAATAGGCATCCCTCCTCCTGCACGACAAAAGACCCAGTGCAGGCCTTCTCCCCCACAGCCTTATGAGTGACTAAGGGTGTTAAATTCACCCCCAAAGATGGTCACCAGGATGCAGGGACAGAATCCATAGGAGGGGGGTGATGGCCCCTCGATGCTGCAGCGGGGGAGCACAGGCTGGATGGCTTGGCTGAGGCTGCTGGGGGAGGCTGGAGCCAGGGAGTGGGGCTCCCTAGGATGGGGGCTGGGAGATCTGGGCCCACTCCCCTCCCCTCGCTTCCCCACTCCCCCCCACCAGCCAACTGGCCCTGATTTCCAAAGAGACAAGTAAGACAAAGGGAAGTCGGGCTGGGAGAGGAATTCTTTCCAGATGTGAGCATTTGCGGTTTGGCAGCTCTGGGCCTGAGCTCCAGCTCCAGCCCAGAACTCCAGCCCTGGCTGAGGGAGGTGGGTAGGGGGTCCAAGCAGGGTGCTGAATAGCTGGGGCTGAGGTCTCAGCCTCCAGCAGCTCTGTTACCCCAGGAAGCAGCAGGCAGGGAGGGTGCTCAGGGAAGATGCTGGGGAAGGGGACAGAAGGGGAAGCTGAGGGGTGGGGAGATGAGAGAGATCAGAGCGGCTTGGGGGAGAGGGCTAACTGAGGAGGATGGAGAAGCCGAGGGGGGCAAGGAGCAGGGGCCAGGACCCTGAAAGCAGGTAGTGGGAAGGAGCTGCAGCCCCCATCAGCCACTCAGTCACGAACAACTGGCTTTAATTTCCCCGCTGGGATCAATAAGGGGAAGGAATTTCCCAGTGCCTCTGGCCTTTTAATTATGACCAAATCTGCTACAGATCTGCCCAGGGTGACCCATTCCCCCTTTGCAGGGGCCTTGGTCATACTCCTCTTGGGCCTCCCCCAGGAATTTGGAGACTCAGTGAGGGGGAGGGGTGCAAAGTTGGTGAGAAAAGCTAGGGGAGCAGAGGTGGGATAGGTAGGGGTGGAGTGAGGAGGAAACCAGATTGAGAGACTTTAAAAGGAAGGGGGCTGGTCTCCCACCTGAAGGAATAGAGAGGGGCAGGGGAGGGCTCCTGGATGGTGAGGAGTGTGAGTGGGTGTAGATGTGTGTATAACTGAGGGGTCTAGGACTTGGGGGAGAGGAGACCCCCTCCCCTCTCCATTAATTCCTTCGGGCTAGCGGGGGAGGAGTGACCACCCAGCCCAGCTGCTGGAGGGGGAAGGGTTGACTGGGGGATGGAAGGGTGGGGAGAGTGATGAAGCCCCCGCCTCCACCCCCAACCGGGGCCATGGAGAGTCTCTGGCCAAATTCAGCATTTGGAGAAGAACCTCACCCTGGGCAGTGTTATTGCATCTGCTGGGTCAGAGAGTTTGTTGGCTGGAACGCATGTAGAAATTAAATCCAGGTGGGGGCTAGACACCTGGGTCTCTGCTGCTCAGCATAGGGGGAGCAGTGAAGGCAGGACTTCTACAGAATGCAGGGAGGTCTGAGAGTAGAAGAGAGGGGCTGGGAGCCGCTGGGGCAAGGCGGCTGTGTCTCCTGGCCACCCTGAGCCCCCAGGATCCCACTTGGCACAGAGCACAGGCTCAGGCAGCCTGCCTCCCAGTCTGGCCTGATCCTTGGTACAGAGGAGAGTGCTGCTTTCTTGTCTCTCTGCGTTCAGGGGCCCAGCCCTTTTTGAGTCTGAGAAGGCCAGGCTCTGATTTGCCCCAGATGAAATTGTCCTTGCAGTAGGATGAATAGGAGTTAGGTCCAAAAACGTTTCCAGCAAACTGAAGTGCAAGCGGGGGAGAAGGGTCGGAGATCTAGAAAGGAGAGGACTCATTTCCCAGGAACACTGGGTGCAGGAGAGAGATCCTGAAAACCAGGGATGCTTAGGGCAGAGACTCCTGAGTGATGCGGAGAAAGGGCAGCTGGACCCAAAGGCAGGGGATGACAGTAACCTCCAGGGCCAGCCCTGAGACCTGGCAAACAGAGGCAGGCGTGGCCCAGTAGGGTCTGGACCACAGACTGGGAGGAGGGGCTGACCAGGATTACAGCCAGACAAGGAGAGGGTCTGTGCAGCACCCAGGTGGCCGGGCGGTGCCTCTGACTGTGACAAGAGGCTTTCTAGGCGGACCAGGGAGGATCTGCTCAGTGCCCAGGCGATGCCTCTGTTGTTCTTGGCTCTGCCACCTCATTCCCAGCTCCAGCTGCCAACGCTCTCCTCAGGGCTGGGCTGGGCTGCTGAGCAGCGGGAAGGGGAGAGGGAGGAGGTGGGGGAAGCACTGATTGAGGACTTGTCCAGACCGGTTTCAGGTCCCTGGATGGAGAAGTCAGTCTGCACCGTGACTTGACCTACAGTTAAACTCCTCTTGGCTTTTAAGATCCAGTTTCTAGGGCCAGACCCCTCTGCCACTCCCACCCTTCGCCCTGCGCTGGCCCCTTAACCCCTGGCAGCCCAGGGCAGGAAGGCAAAGGTGTAGCCATGGCAAGTTTGGCGAGCTGAACACATGGGTTTGCGTGGCACCTAGAAATGGCCAGCGATAGACCAGGTGCACAGCCTGCAGTCTGACCTCCGACCCTGCTGCCGTGGCCCAGGCCGCTAGACCTGGGGAACACTGACCACGTCTCAGATGCCTCCTCGCCCACGCTCTGAGGATGGGAAATAGAAGATCCAGGGTCTGGGTACCTTCGCCTTCCTCCCCCCAGCCCCTGGCACTGAGACGATCTGGAGTTTCTGGAGGAAGAAGCAAAGGGCTGAGTGGGTGCCGCAGGCAGGTGGGCACTGGGCCAGACAGCCTGATTCTGGGATTGAAGAGGAAAGAGGCAAGAGGAGAGGAGAGAGGCAAGGTCACGGAGAAGAGGAGGCTGAGGGGGCGCAGCTCTGGGTTTTGAGGTTCTAGGTGGGGACAGAAAAAGGATATTGGACTCACTGTCCCTAGGAGGCAGGGTAGGAGGGGCTGATGGGTCAGCTTCAGGAAAGTGGTCAGCCAGCTTGGGTAGAACTCTCCAAGGCTCCTTGGGGCTCCCATTTCCCTCCTCTCAAGCCCCAAAATGCAGCTCTTATCTCCAGGCAGTGGGACCCAGCAGTCTATCCCCAGCCTGCCTCCCAGGGACCCGTGGAAACCAGCTGTCCTAGTGGTTCCAGGGAGGAGGCTGGGGTCCCAGAAGTAGGGAAATAAGGACCAGCTTCCCCAACCCCTGGGCCCTTCCTGCTGCAGACCAGACCCAGGACTGGCTGCCAGACAGGCCCTTTCGTTGGGGCCAGTGAGCCAGACTCCTGGGAGATAGTCAGAGGTGTTGGGGGGTTTGAGAATAAAGGAGGGCCCCAGGAGCCCAGATTCCTGGTCCCCGCCCCTACCCTCCCATCTTGAACTGGCAATTAAGAAGGGAATTAAGAAGGGATAGAAGAGTTCAGAGTCTGGCCTCTTAGCCAGGCTGGGGCCTTGTCCTTCCTGTGACCCCCACTCCCACCCCTTCTTATAGCAGGGCGAGAGATGGGCAGGCTGCGGAGGCCCCAGACTGACCTAGCCCTAATGGTTTTCTCTGGGCAGCATGAACGAAATGGGAAAAAGATGTGTGAGGTGGGAAGCCCTCATTTCCTTTCCCCTGCAGGCGCCAGCTCTGGAAAATGTTAGCTGTCAAAGAAAGAGAGACTGAACAGTCTCCCACCTCCCCCCTGCCCAGTACTCCTCCCCACTCCCATCTGCCAGGGCCCCCCAGCCTGCCTGGATTCCCAAAGAGCACTGAACTAAAGGGCACAGAGTTAGCCAGGCTGAGGATGCAACCCCCCCCACGAAGCCCCAGCCCCCCCACCTGTGATTCCTCTAACGACCTGGGGCTAAGCATCCAAGTGGGTGCTTTGAAACTTGAGGATTCACAGGGACACGTCCCTGGGGGATCAAAGGAACCAGCAGCTCCTGAATTTCACAGCCACCAATCTCCTGCCACAGTCACAGCCTCCTAAATCCCAGAGCTCAGGGACTGTCAGTGCCGGGTTTCCAGATGATCTGGATATTTGTTTGTTGTTTTGGGGTTTTTTGTTTTGTTTTGTTTTGTTTTTTTGAGACAGAGTCTCACTCTGTCGCCCAGGCTGGAATGCAGTGGCACAATCGTAGCTCACTGCAGCCTTGAACTCCTGGGCTCAAGTGATCCTCCTGCCTTAGCCTCCTGAGTAGTAGGGACTATAGGCATGCACCACCATGCCCAGCTAACTTTAACATTTTGTTTTTTTGTAGAGGTGAGGTCTTGGCTACATTGCCCAGGCTGGTCTCAAACTCCTGGCCTCAAGTAGTCCTCCTACCTCGACCTCCCAAACCGTTAAGATTATAGGCAGACATGAGCCACCGCACCTGGCCTGAACTGGCTATTTGGTGGATCGGCCTTCCCACTGAGCCCACAGTAACTATTCTAGAGAGGGAGCCCACCAGGTCCAGGACACTCACTGGGTGCACCTTTCTCGTTGCTTGAGGGCACTTATGGTCTCTGTGGGCTGAATCTCCTCATAAGCTCTCTGACCGTCAGGTGCTGGGCTCCCAGGAGTCCCAGGGAATTGATTCCAAATCTGGGAAGAGGCAGTCCCTGTGGTGGAGTGAAATGAGAGAGAGAGAGAGAGAGCGGGAGAGTGTGTGTGTGTGTATATGTGTGTGTGTGTGTGTGTGTGTGTGCGTGTGTGTATGCATGCGCACATGTGGCTGAGGAAGCCACCAGAATACTCTGCCCTTACCCCAGTCCTGGCCCTTTATTCCCACCTGAACTCCACCCTCCCACCATTCAGGAAACCTTCCCAAGAACTGCCCATTCTGCCAGCACAGCTGGGAGAGCCAGCCACAGCCTTGGGTCTAGCACTGCAGGCTGGACTGCCTGCCTCTGCCTCCCCATCGGTCCTGGGTGTGGACTCCCTCTCCCTCCCCCACATCCCAGGGCAGGGACAGTCAGTTGCCTTCTTCCTCCTTCAGTTATGGTTTGGATCCCTTTCATGAAATCTTTCCAAAGAAGCGACCAAGCAAGATTCCACAGGGTGCAAGGAAGCTGCCTCTGGCCTAGGGGAACCAGATGATTGATGATTTACATTTCTGGTGCCGCTGTGTGATCTGGCAGGCAGGGTCAGGGTCACAGGCGCGGGCCTGGGAAATGAGTGGCACTTACTCTGGGCCCAGCACTGCAAGAGTTTCCATGTGGTGTCCTGGGTGTGTCTGATTCCAAAGCTTTGCTTTTACACACTTCAGAATGGAATTTGGTTGAGCCTGGAAGAGGATTAAGGTGTGCTTGTCTTTCCATGCCAAATTCTTAAAAACACCTTCTCTCCACACTTCCCCACCTCTCAAAATCGTATGCATTATATGTACCCTTTCAAAGAAAGCACAGAGGCCCCGGTGGCTCATGCCTGTAATTCCAGCACTTTGGGAGGCCGAGGGTGGGGGTGGATCACTTGAGGTTGGGAGTTCAAGACAGACCTGACCAACACGGAGAAACCCCGTCTCTACTAAAAAAGAAAATTACAAAATTATCTGGGTGTGGTGGCGCATGCCTGTAAACCCAGCTACTCAGGAGGCTGAGGCAGGAAAATCGCTTGAATCTGGGAGGCGGAGGTTGCGATGAGCCAAGATCGAGCCATTGCACTCCAGCCTGGGCAACAAGAGCAAAACTCCGTCTCAGTAAATAAATAAATAAATAAATAAATAAATAAATAAATAAAATTCCCTCCCCCCAAATTATTATTTTATTTTTTATTTTTTTGAGACGAGTCTCACTCTCTCGCCCAGGCTGGGGTGCAGTGGCGCGATCTCGGCTCACTACAACCTCTGCTTCCTGGGTTCAAGCTAATCTCACGCCTCAACTTCCGGAGTAGCTGAGATCACAGGAGTGTGCCACCATGCCTGGTTAATTTTTGTATTTTTATAGAGACAGGGTTTTGCCATGTTGGCCAGGCTGCTGTCAAACTCCCGACATCAGGTGATCATCTGTCTGGTACTCCCAAAGTGCTGAGACTACAGGAAGGAGACACCGCGCCCGGCTGCCTCCCCCAAATTCTTTAAGGCTCATGCCATGTACTTACTGGTCTTCTCCTCTTTGCTGCGTCTGCCCAACTCAGGTCACTGCATATCTAGCTCAGCTCCCCCATCTTCCTCTGTTTCTAATCCTGCAGCCACCTTCGGTGCTTACCCAACATGGATGCCAACTACTTTGTCTCCATCCTGCTTGACACTGGCCTCTGGACCCACACCCCCTCCTTCCACTGCCGCCTACACAGCCCAAGCATGTAAACTCTCCCTTTCTTTATTTGGGCTGCCAAGCTTGCAGTGCCCCAGCAAATTCAGTTTCCGACAAATCAGGAACTCCACATTGTTTGGCAGCCCTTCCTTCAGTTCTTGGTCAGCTCCCTCTCCCATTCTTCTCAAAGGCCTCTCCAAGCGGTCTTTATTCTTTCCAAGTTCATGACCCAGTGGCTTCCCCCCTCACTCAGCAGACCACCCCGCCTCCAACTAAATGAGGTCAAGGTCACTAGGTGATAACCGCTTTTTTCCACCACCACCTAGGAACATATTTATCCGCCCTTACCCTTTCCTCTTTCCTTTCTTTCCCAGAAGACAAGCTGACCTTACTGCTGGCCAAGGCTGAGCGTGGGATCCCTTCTCCGTACTCCTTCAGGATTGACAGGAGCATTCACCGGCCGCTTGCCCAGCCACATTATGATCCACCGGCTTCATCCCTCAGTATCTTCAGGCCTCTGCCTCTGCAGCGACACTTACCTGCTTCCCTCCAGAACCAAGAAAGAGCAATCCACACCGCTTCTCTCCTTCCCCACTTCCGGTTTATCCTACATCCCACTGCAGTTGAGCTTTTTGGTACCTTCTCAACTCCCACCCCAGATATTGTGCAGGGCAGGGGCTACAATAGACCCCTTTGTTCTTACCTTACCTTACTGACTTCTCCTTGAAGTCCGATCTCCTCCTTCCTGGAAAGTCTCCTTGGTTGTCCACTCACCTGTCTGGTAGCTCTCTCTTAGGCCTCTCTACCTCCAGAAGTTTGTAAGCCCAGGTGTTCCCCAAAACTCTGATTTTGACGTTCTGCGCTTCTCTTTTCTTTTTTTTTTTTTAAATGGAGTTTTGCTCTTGTTGCCCAGGTTGGAGTGCAATGGCGCGACCTCGGCTCATTGCAACCTCCGTCTCCTGAGTACAAGCGATTCTGCTGATGGAGTCTTGCTCTGTCGCCCAGGCTGGAGTGCAGTGGTGCCATCTTGGCTCACTGCAACCTCTGCCTGCCAGGTTCAAGTGATCCTTCTGCCTCAGCCTCCTGAATAGGTGGGATTACAGGTGAGCACCACTGTGCCTGGCTTATTTGTGTTTTTAGTGGAGATAGAATTTCACCATGTTAGCCAGGCTGGTCTTGAACTCTTGACTTAAAGTGATCTGCCCACTTCAGCCTCCCAAAGTGCTGGGATTACAGGTATAGCAACTGCACTGGGCCAACCTTCTGGTCTTCTTTATATACCTTTCCTGGAAGGCTTAGTCCCAATCCAAGTCTTCCATCCCCCTGCTACCCTGTTGTCTTTGAGCCTTAGTTTCCAGCCCCAGATCTCTTTGCTATGCTAAGCTCCAGTCTAGTTATCCAGCTGCTGACTGCACGTATCCATTTGGGTATCTTCAGACATCTCAAAGTCAACCCAATAGAATACCCAACTCATCTTCGTCAAAACCTGCTCTCTCTCCAACATATTTTCTGTTGGTGAATGGCACCACTACTGTCTACTCATCCGAATTCAGAAATATAAAGTCAATCTTTTATCTCTTGCCCTAATCTCTGTCTTATTGATTCTACCTCCTCAGTGACACTCAGCTGCATCCTCCTGCTTCACTGATTGAGGCCTCCATCATTGCTTATACAAATTCTCCCAACAGAACTCATCTCTGGGGCCTTCTTCAATTCAGCTTCCATTTGGTTGCCAGTATCATCTTCCAAAAAACAACAACAACAGCGCAGACCTGGGCCGGGCGCGGTGGCTCACGCCTGTAATCCCAGCACTGCGGGAGGCCAGGGCGGCTGGATCACAAGGTCAATAGATTGAGACCATCCTGGCCAAAGTGGTGAAACCCGGTCTCTACCAAAAAAACAAAAATTGGCCAGGCATGGTGGTGCACGCTTGTAGTCCCAGCTACTCGGGAGGCTGAGGCAGGAGAATCGCTTGAACCTGTGAGGCAGAGGTTGCAGTGACCTGAGATTGCACCACTGAACTCCAAAAAAAAAAAAAAAAAAAAAAAAATTAGTGGGGCATGGTGGCACATGCCTATAATCCCAGCTACTCAGGAGGCTGAGGCAGGAGAATCACTTGAACTTGGGAGGCAGAGGTTGCAGTGAGCTGACTGCACTCCAGCCTGGGCAACAGAGCGAGGACTCCATCTCAAAAAAAAAAACAAAAACAAAAAAACCCCACAGATCTGATCTCATCACTCCCCTGCTTGAAATCCTTCAATAACTCGGGATGACACTTGCCACAGTGCACTGAAAATAGCTGACTGGTTTCTCTTGCTGTAAGCAACTCAGGGGCAAAGACCATGCCCATTTCCCTAGTCTTAGCACAATGCCTAACACATAGCAGGTGCTTAATAAATACTTCAGTAGCAAGAGTCCAAGTCTCACCAGATGCCACTTGAATGTGTTAACAGCAGAACAGGGCAGTGGTTAAGGGCAGAGACTTCAGATTGGCAGACTTGGAAAGTCTGAGTGCCAGCATTGCCAACCTCCAGCTATTTGGCCTGGGAAATATTTCTTATCTTTTGTCAGCCAGTTTCCTCAACTGTTACATTACAATACCACCTACCTTACAGAGACTGAGATAATGCATCTTTTTATTTATTTTACTTTTTTTGAGACAGTCTCGCTCTGTCACCCAGGCTGGAGTGCAGTGGCATGATCTCAGCGCACTGCAGCCTCTGCCTCCCGGGTTCAAGCAATTCTTGTGTCTCAGACTTTCGAGTTGCTGGGATTACAGGCATGCACCACCGCACTTCGCTAGTGTTTTGTATTTTTAGTAGAGACGGGTTTCTCCATGTTGGTCATGGTGGTCTCAAACTCCTGGCCTCAACCATCCTCCTGCTTTGGCCTACCAAAGTGCTGGGATTACAGGTGTGAGACAGCACATCAGACCGAAACAATGTATCTAAAGGGGTTAGCGCAGTGCCTGGCACAGAGAAGCACTCAATAAATGGTTGCCATTATTATTATGATTGATGATAGCAACCATCAGTTAAATATCAAGATTAGAAAAAAATCCCAGAATTTTGGCACTAGAACAATTTAAGACTCCAAAACTCGAGGTTGCAGTGAGCCGAGATCGAGCCACTGCACTCCAGCCTGATGACAGACAGACTCCGTCTCAAAAAATAATAATAAAGACTCCAAAAATCAAAGTGACTTACTCATGTCACAAATTTAGTAAGTGGCAAAATCAAGTTCGGAACCCATTATCAATGCAAAGTAACTTCTTTAAGCTGTCAGCTCTTTGGTGAAAGTGCTTTGTGACCTACATTACACGCAGACTGTGGATTCAGGATATTCATAGAAGCACCTGGCATAGCGCATTCTCAGGTATTTGTCTCTCTAAACTTGAACTTGGGCTAATGTACCTCGGGGCAAGTTCGTAATTACGGTACTGTTGATCTTTCCTATTGTCCACTGTAATTATCTATTAAACTGGTAATCAAATGATTCCTCCTTGAAGCCTTCCCCTAGATCACTGGTTCTTAAGGGCAGAGAGAGGAGTAGTGCTAAAGTCTAAAACCTCAAAATACATGCTCCCTTCTCCTTTTGAGAACTACTTGTTAAATGACGTTTTAGACTACTGCAAGTATGTTCACCAGAGTATGCTCTTACACTCTTTTTCCAATCTCACTTGTAGCAGAGGATCTTTTAGTATTAGAAACTTCAGCCAGGCGCGGTGGCTCATGCCTGTAATCCTAGCACTTTGGGAGGCTGAGGTGGCAGGATCACCTGAGGTCAGGAGTTCGAGACCAGCCTGGCCAACATGGTGAAACCCCACCTCTACTAGAAATACAAAAAAATTAGCCAGGCGTGGTGGTGGGCACCTGTAATCCCAGCTTCTCGGAGGCTGAGGCAGGAGGATCGCTTGAACCCGAGAGGAGGAGGCTGCAGTGAGCTGAGAATGTGTCGTTGCACTTCAGCCTGGGCAATAAGAGTGGAACTCCATCTCAAAAAAAACAAAAAACTTCATTATGCCATGAAAAGAATATTACTAGCAAAAGCTCACATTTTGTCATGCATTTGCAAGACAAAACACCATAGATTTTTTTCTGAGACAGAGTTTCGCTCTTGTTGCCTAGGCTGGAGTGCAATGGTGCAATCTCAGCTCACCACAACCTCTGCCTCCGGGGTTCAAGCGATTCTCCTGCCTCAGCCTCCTGAGTAGCTGGGATCACAGGCATGCGCCACCATGCCCGACTAATTTTGTATTTTTAGTAGAGACAGGGTTTCTCCGTGTTGGTCAGGCTGGTCTTGAACTCCCAACCTCAGGTGATCTGCCCACCTTGGCCTCCCAAAGTGCTGGGATTATAGGCATGAGCCACTGTGCCCGGCCTAGATTTTTTTTAATTACTTTTTTTTTTTTGAGATGGAGTCCTCACTCTGTTGCCCAGGCTGGAGTGGAGTGCAGTGGCATGATCTTGGCTCATTGCAACTTCTGTCTCCGGGTTAAAGCTATCCTCCTGACTCAAGCCTCCCGAGTAGCTGGGAATACAGGCGTACGCCCTATGTGCCTGGCCAATTTTTGTATTTTTAGTAGAGATGGGATTTCACTTTGCCCAGGCTGGTCTCAAACTCCTGATCTCAAGTGATCTGTCTTGGCCTCTCAGTATTGTGATTATGGGCGTGAGCCACCGCACCCAGCAAGACCTTAGATTTAAGGCAAAACAGGACTTGCTGACTGGGGTTCAGGCGGCAATCTACAATAGAGTTTGTCCACTATCAATGGGATGAAGCCAGGACAGACAGAACAGGAAGGGGATTGAAGGAAAGGGGATTCCCAGGCACCCTTGCTAGGTAAACTGGGCTCTGACAAGAAAGAGTGATGAGGGTAAAGAGTTAAGGAGTTGTCTGCAAGGTCTTCTGGTCTCCCAGGTTCCTCTTGGTGAGCAAAAGAAAGAACGAACTCTTTTCAACAATGGACTGAGATCAGGTACTTTTGTCTTCAAGCTGTAGCAGAGTCATCTGCCTTTTTAGACATGGGGGGTGGGGAGGTAGGTAGATCAAAAAAGCCAGTTGCTACTTTACCAAGACACATGAAAGCCAGGTTTTTTTTTTCTGTAGAGATGGGGTCTCATTATGTTGCCCAGGCTGCTCTCAAGACTCCTGGGCTCAAGTAATCCTCCTGCCTCAGCTTCCCAAAGTGCTGGGATTGCAGGTGTGAGCCACTGCACCCATTGTTTCAGCTGCTCACACCTGTAATCCCAGCACTTTGGGAAGAAACAAAACTAATGAGATTCCAGTTATCTTCCAGTTTCCTGATTACAGTGAAGAACTGCTTCCACGTGTATTCCTACCAGTGTTTGGCGCCGCCTCCCTGCACTATTCTCACTTCTTGCTGTGTAAGGGTACCTGGCAGCCCTTTGTGAAGTCATGGACATTAAACATGCCGGACCTCACAGGAACCAATGCTCAGAGCATAATGGCTGCCTGTGCAAACAGACCCCACAGTGCAGGCCACAAGACCATGTCTGGAGTCTGGTCTGGGTGCAGGAAATTCCCTTCTATAGGCAGCTGTGACTGTGACTCTGGCCCCTGGAACCAGATCAGCCACTCAAGAATGCAAAACTCCTGGTGTAGACATGGAGTCTGCATTCTCTCAAGAAAGTGCAGATAATGATCCTGGACACAAGGTCAGACTGGTGACTGTTTCCCAAGATGGGGTGTGTACCACCAAGCAAGAGCTGGCAGCGGGACCAGGCTGCCGTCACCAAGCACCCTTTCTCCCCAGCTCTGCCCCTCCTTCATGCCCACTCTCTGATTCACTGTCTACCTCACGCTCTTGGTCACACACCCTGTGTGTGGGCGGGTTGCATGATGTGGGTGTCATTTTAAGTGTGCTCATTAATTTTTTAAAAAATTGAGATGGGGTCTACTTTGGCCAGGCTAGATTCAAATTCCTGGGCTCAAGGAATCCTTGTGCCTCCGCTTCCTCAGCAGCCGGGGTTACAGGCGTGAGCCACCATGCCCAGTACTGATGTGTGGCAGGGATGAGAACAAGGCACTACACCTGTCACATGGGTTACGCACAAAGGCTTCATCAGCGCTTCTCAATGACTTCCAGGAAGAGCCCCAGTTAGTGTCATCCAGTGACCTTGGAAACCCTCTACTACAGCCCCACGATACTTTGCTGATAGAGCTATTTAACATGAATTTAAGAAGAAACCATACACAATTGCTTTTCCATTATAAAAATTTATCAAGCGAATAATTTGAATTTTTAGAGGCTTGGTTTAGCAAGGTAAAAAAGACAACAAAATTATTAAAACACCTTATAAATTATTTAAAAACCTACCAATTGGGGCCTAAATGAAATAAGCCCCCTATTACCTTAAGAGATTGCTTTCCTAAATTACAAAAGTTGATTTCCAAGCTATACTCTACTGCCTTGGAACCCTAAGGAGAACTAAACCTCACCAGCTACGGCTGCTCCGGAAGTCAAGGTGGGAAGAACAGGCAATGTCCTGACACAGGCTAGATACAGATTCTAAGCCAAAGGCAGAGTCTGTGACATGGAAAGGGACCACACAATTTATTATCCAACCACGATGATAAATTTATCTTTTTTTCCTTTTATTTAAATTTAAATTATTTCTCCTACGTTTTTTCTTCTTTTTTATTTTACTACTCTGCACTCATTGGTAAGATATTTTATTATCTTTTTTTTTTTCTTTTTGGAGACGGAGTCTCGCTCTTGCTGCCCAGGCTGGAATGCAGTGGCATGATCTTGGCTCACTGCAATCTCCACCTCCCAGGCTCACGTGATTCTCCTGCCTCAGCCTCCCAAGTAGCTGGGATTACAGGAGCCCGCCACCATGTCCCACTAATATTTTGTATTTTTAGTAGAGACGGGGATTCGCCATGTTGGCCAAGCTAGTCTTGAATTCCTGACCTCAGGTGATCTGCCTACCTGGGTCTCCTAAGTGTTGGGATTACCACCATGCCTGGCCCCAACCAGGACACTTCTGAGCGTGGAAGAAGGTGCTGTTAATTACTCAAGACGAAAAGGCATAAAAGGAGACAAATGTCTGCCCAAGTGATAAAGCAGCTTGGGAAACTACATTTCCCAGTATGCCCTGCCCCTTGAAAGTTAAAAATCTTGACTGGCACAGAGCACCCTGGACACCTGGTTAGCACCATTTAAGAAGTAAACGGTATAGGGCTGGGTTCTGACGTGAAGGCTTCCCCCTTCCACGGGACACTTAGCCAGACACAGGACACAACACCTGCAGTGAAATTTCAATGGATATTAAGTCTGGGGTAGAGCTCTCTCCCCACAATTCTAGCTTCCAAAGATGAGGAGCTGGTGGAGCTGTCACTGGTCCGCTGCTGTTTCTCCTGGGCGCTGCCTCTGCCTCCCCACATCACCAGCATCCCCCACTGCTGCTAGTCTTTAGGGGGATTCTGGACCAGGTGCTCTTCCCACTCGACTTCAACCAACTTGTACAGCTCCATGGTGGCCTGGGCATCTTCCACAGAGGAATGTCCGCTCTTCCCAGCCTGAACAAGCAAGGAAGACAAGAGCATGAGGCTACAAGAAACCACTTCTTTCTTCCCAGTCGACTCTGCACTGCTCTCCCCATGGCCCCTGCTAGTTTCTTCTGCAGTCAGCAGGCTGCAAAGACAGAACACTGGTGGGGCCCTACTCCTTATGTAATTTCAGGGGTTCAACTCCTAGGAAGTCTTTGCCACTGTCTACTTCAATCCCTTCTGTGGTAATATGTATAAGCCATATTAGGATCTGGAAAGAGAACATACTAGGTCAAAGACGGGCCTTCTGATCCTTCCACTTTCCCTAGTTCCTTACCTGTGCTATATGTGACATACGTCCACACCTTCCCGCCAGATGGGCCACCCTTTGCTGAAATGCTGGCGTGTACAATACATGAGTGGTCCTTGCACCCACTACATGGCCTTTTAGACCGCCACTGCTACCTGCTTTCTTCCTTAGTTAGGGTTTTATATCTACTTAGGACTTTTTCCTTTTCCAAAGCACACTTTGAAACATTCTATGAGGTAGACAACAGGAATTATTATCCTTGTGTACAGATGGAGAGCCGCTACTGGGCTCCTGCATCCAAAGCTCTTCCCATCATAGCAGCCCAGTTGGATCTCTACAACCACAGGACTTCTGGGATCAGAGTCTGGCTAGGGCATCAACGAGAGCCATGTCCAAGATGGGGGGTAGGGGACGTGGGGGCGACGCTACCTGGATATCCCGGTTTAGCAGCTTCTTGGTGAGAAGCTTCAGAGACACGGTGGCATTCTCCGGGCAGTCAGCCTTCCGGTTGAGTGGGGGGATATGGGAGGTGTCACGGGTGAGGGACTTGGGGGTGAAAATACTGAAGGGCTTTGAAGTCGTTGTGGATGGCATGTCCCACCACTATCTTCCCTGTGAGCATCTTCAAGATCTGGAACAAGTGTGGAAGAGAGTGGTGAGAAGGAAGACTGAGATAGAACCCCGGCATTCTGAAAGCCCAACATGACCTTCAATCCCTTCTGGATTCTTTCACCAACTGCGCACCTCTTCATCCTTGGAATGTTCCCTCCCAAAAGTTTTCCTTCTTCTGGAATCCACCTTCCTCTTCCACAGGTGATTTCCATGGTATACCGTTTGGACTCACACTGCCAGTGGCTCCTTGCCTTCTTATTGATCTCTACCCCTATGACCTTAATTTGCCTTCAGTCCTAAATGACACTCATGTTGACATGTCCATGTATTCAGTTCAGTTCTGGCTTGCTACATGAAGTCCTTTAACAATTATCACTATGCTGGCCTTAAGACACATGGCTGGGACCCAGGCTCCAGGGAGGCTAACAGAAGCCCCAAATCACATGCAATTGGATGTGTATGGGTATTGTTAGAGAAAGGGAGTCTGTGGCTTTCATCAAATTCTCAGAGTCTACAAACATAAAAGATTAAAAATCATGTATAGGCTGGGCGCGGTGGCTCACGCCTGTAATCCTAGCACTTTGGGAGGCCGAGGTGGGTGGATCACCTGAGGTCAGGGGTTCAAGACCAGCCTGGCCACCATGGTGAAACCCCATCTTTATAAAAAAAAAAAAAAAAATCATGTATAAACTAAAGGTGTAGAAGGAACCTTATTCATACTAGTTTTGGAACCAAGTAAAATAACTTCTCAATATTTCAGGAAGCTTATCTTTTAAAAGAGATGAGGTCTCAGCCGGGCGTGGTGGCTTATGCCTGTAATCCCAGCACTTTGGGAGGCCAAGGCAGGTGGATCATTTGAGGTCAGAAGTTCAGGACCAGCCTGGCCAACACAACGAAACCCCATCTCTACTAAAAATACAAAGGCTAGTCAGGCATGGTGATGCATGCCTGTAATCCCAGCTACTTGGGAGGCTGAGGCAGGAGAATTGCTTGAACCCAGGAGGCAGTGGTTGCAGTGAGCTGAGATCGTGCCAGTGCACTCCAGTCGGGGTGACAGAACGAGATGCGGTCTTGCTATTTTTCCCAGGTTGGCCTCAAACTCCTGGGCTCAAGTAACACCTCAAACTCCTGAGTAGCTGGGATTACAGAAACATGCTACCACACCTAGCCATTTCAGGATCTTGAAGCAGGGGTACATGCTACCAATGAGGACAACCGAAGAACATGCCACAGGCTCTGAAGGCCATTCCCAAAGTGAGGTTCCAAACAGGTTTGCAGCAAAAGTGACAGTCCTGCATAGCCTCCTAAAGGGACTCCCTTTGAAGGGGCCAGGCTCATCTGGACATACATTATTAGTCTCATAACCCCAGCTTGGCACAGGAGAAGTGCTTTACGATGCAAGCCAGATGTAGTCCCGTGAACTACGTATTTAGTTACTCCTGACCTCACCTACTTACTGTCCACCACCACCTTCATTTCTTATTAACCTCGACATATAGCCCTCATCAAAGCTGGGCTGATTTGCTGTCTCAGACCCGTCTGATCTTCTGCCTCTCCTATGCCTTTGCTCGGCTGTGCCCCTTTACGCACAGGATGTTTAACTCTTCTTCCCTCTTTTTTAAAATAGTCACCTCACCTCTGATGAACCTCCTTCAACTGACGGCATATAAGCCTTATTGGAACAGCATGTCCACAGAAGGCAGTGTGTGGACCTGAAACTGCATAGAAGTGGACCAAGGGTGCCCTCTGGTGGCCTCCTGAGACCAACAGGCGCCCCCTCTTGCTCTCCCTTTCACTTCTTCCTCTCACCCCCTCCCAGCTCACTCTTCTTTCCTATTCATGCCATGCGCTCCCAATAGCCAGCACAGGGCTAGGAGTGAGATGACAACCCGATGTGCTGGCCCTGTGCCCTTTTTTTTGTTGTTGTTGAGATGGAGTTTCGCTCTTGTTGCCCAGGCTGGAGTGCAACGGTGCGATCTTGGCTCACTGCAACCTCCGCCTCCCAGGTTCAAGCGATTCTCCTGCCTCAGCCTTCCAGGTAGCTGGGAATACAGGCATGCACCACCATGCCCGGCTAATTTTGTATTTTTAGTAGAGATGGGGTTTCTCCACGTTGGTCAGGCTGGTCTCGAACTCTCGACCTCAGGTGATTTGCCTGCCTCAGCCTCCCAAAGTGCTGGGATTACAGGTGTGAGCCACTGCGCCCAGCCTGGCCCTGTGCCTTTTATGCCCTTCACTGCAGGCTACCCATTCCAGTTGCACAAATATACCCCAGCTCCTCCTGTCAACCTTCTGCCCTCTCTTACTACCACCACTTTCCACACTTGCCCCAGGCTACTTTTAGCTTGGGAAGAGCTCTCCACCTTTCCACTCTCAAGTTCCAATTCACAAGGGATTTCCAAATCAAGTCCTTTCTCCTGGCACTGATGTCTGCAGCTCTGTCCAGTTTCATCACTTGCTGTTATTTCTCTATGCACATTCCCAGTTCCCCAGACCCAATTTGGAACTTAAAATTGTTTGTTTGTTTGAGAGAGGGCCTCACTCCATCACTCAGGCTGGAGTGCAGTGACAGTGGTGTGATCTCAGCTCACTGCAGCCTTGACCTCCTGAGTAGCTGGGACTACAGGCATGCACCTCCACGCTTGGCTAACTTTTTTGTAGATGAGTCTCGCTGTGTTGCCCAGACAGGTCTTGAGTTCCTGGGCTCAAGTGATTCTGCCACCTCAGCCTTCCAAAGTGCCGGGATTACAGGCAAGTGCCTCTGCACCAGGCTAAAGTAGGTCTTGACCAATAAAGTTTGTGACACCAGCTAATCGTACCTTCCTGACTTTCACGGCTCCTTCCACCACCAGGGGGCCTTCTTCAACAACTGATATATCTCCCTCCCTCCACCAACCTTTGGTGTCTTCCCATAGTGATATCCTTTGCTGAAAAATTATTTAGACCTCTCTCCATCCAACTCCCTGCCACCATCAAGCCCCTTCTTACCTGGCCTCGGGCAATCTTAAAGGGTGTGGCATTCACCATGTGCTGCTTCCGGATACCACTCCATCTGGTCCGGTAGTCCACAATTTGGCAGGGGGGAAGGATGTACTCATCATAAAGCACATCTCCATCGTAGTTGACAATGCTACATCTAGCCAAGGAACTAACATGCCCCTTGGGTCCTGTGCCCACCATCTCACAGTCAATTGCCACCATCTTCTGTGGCAACTTCTGGGATGCTCTGGAGCATTTATTCTCTGAATGAGACTGGGTGGAGTTCTGTGGGGCATTCTTCTGAGGATGATTCTTCTTAGAGGATTTCTTCTGGAGGCCCTTTTTCTGGGAGTGGGTTGGGTGGCTACTGATCTTTGGAAGGGCACTCTGGAACTCCCCCAGCAAATCTACTTTAGCAGTGACAGAATCAGCCTTCTTTGAAGGGGCAGGGGTCACCCAAGACACTGCAGCTTTCTTGTCCAGGGTCTGTCCTGACCCATTGCTGGAGGCAGCTGTCTTCTTTTTTGGGAAGGAAGGGGTCTTCCAAGTGCCATCTACCCTAGGAGTTTCCCCTTTCTTTGGAGGTTCAGAGTGCAACTTAGGCGCCTTGCTAGGGGGCTGGTTTTTTTTACTCAGAAAGCCTCTCCGTTCTAACAGCCTCCGCTTCTTGACAAAATTTCGGTGCTTGGCATTTCCTTCTAATGCCTTTTTGGGAGGAGGTTCCCCAAAATCCAGATTGAGCAGTAAAGTAGACATAGGGACAATGGGAGGTGAAGAGCAGTTGGGAAGAGTGGCTTATGGATGAAAAGAGGATGTGGGACTCATTCTCTGCTGAATCCTACTGTCCAACATGTGGAAGTCTGCAGCACACCCTGGGGAAGAAAGTGATCCTGGTAATTGAGCTCCTAGGCCTGGGAGATAAATGAGGTGAGATCGATCTCCGAAGGACTTACGGGAGGAAAGACATCAGAGCAATCTCTCAGACAGAGGGGAAAGGGAAACATAACATGAAATGATGGAGAGAGCACTGGTGTTAGCCAGCAAGCCTGGATTCTAGTGAAGCCCAGTTCACCAGCCGTTTGGTCTTACTAAGGTCATTGCCGCGCTCTAGGTTTGAGTCTCATTTGTAAAATGAAGGGACTGGAGGAGCCCTTAGAGCTCGAACCCTCTATGAGTCTAAGAGGCCAGAATACGTGAGCTCTATACTCCGCCTAGGAAAGAAACATCTAGGTATGCTAGAAAGCGGTGAGGGGCATGGCGTAGATAATCTCTGGGCTACCCAGGCATCCGCAGCGCGGGGCCCACGAATAGAGACACAAATCCAGGCATCCCTTTCCCTTGGCTCCAGCCTGGAACTGGGGGCAATCTCCACATGCATCTCACCCGAGTCCTTCTCCCAAGCAAGGACCTTGACATCACCTACCAGCGGGGGGGCGGGGGAAGGGGGGGGGATCGAGGTTCGAGGCAGCCTACCTGGATAAGCATACTCCGGATCCCCGCGGCGGTAGAGATAGACCACTCACGCTCACAAACCCACCTCCTAGATGAGCCCAGCTAAGACCGGAAGCGTCCGGAGCCGGATGCGGAAATTGGTGCGCGCCGACGAAGCCCGGAAAGGCAGGCGCGCAGATTAGAACGTATCAGAGGTCGGCGCGCGCGCACTCGCAGCGCCGCGACCTCAGGTAGCGAGGCCAAAGATTCGGAGTGTGTAAGGAGCGGCAGTGGCGGCGGAGGAGGGGGCGGCGTGGGTGGGGGCGGGATGCGCTCCCCGGCCCCTCTAGCCCCGTGGTGGTACAATGCGAAGGTGTGGGAAGGCCGAGATAAACCGGAACTGCAGCCCGCCGGATACCGCCGGCTTCACTTCCGGAAGAGGAGAGGAGTGTACGGGAAGGGACGGGACCTGGAACTTGGCCCCCTCGTTGTGAGCTGAGCTCCGCGGCACGCTTTTGTGGCGTCACTGCACTGTTACCCCGCCCCACGTGTCTCCGACGCTGACACCTTCGCACTGTGAAACGTCAGGACCTGTGTCGTCAGGTGGACGCGTGAAGTCTTCAACTCCAGCATGGGATCCCGGAAGGGCAGCGTCGGAGACTGGACTCAAAACTTCCTGTTCTGCCTGCGGAACTGAGCCCCGTCTGGGTCCTGGACCCGCGTGGTACTGACCCTGGATCCCTGTTCACTTCGTTCTCGCTCCCAGCGCTCCCTGCTGGACCCCCGGATGCCGGGCATCTCCGCCCGAGGCCTCTCTCATGAGGGGGAGGAGGCAGCTAGCTGTTAACCTCACCCGTGTTCTGGCGCTCTACCGTCCCATCCTGGATGCCTACATCATCGTGAGGCCACAGGGGCGTGGGCGGGGTGTCTCTGATTGTGTGATTGCCTAGGTGCCCATGTCAGGGAGAGAATCTGGAGAGTTAGCCTCTGATCTCTTTCCTTCTATGGGTTTCAGTCTTTTGTCTGTACAAAAAAGGGTTAAAACTGGCGTGTTCCCTCCTTTTCTTCAGCTGGCATAAATAATAATATTTCTAATATCTGCCTAGATTGTTTTTGTAATCTTCCTAGATCCAAGGTAATAAAACGCGTGGGCGTTGGAGCCATGCTGCAGCTATGTTGAACTCTTCTTGGAACATGTGAGGGGATCCAAGAATACATGTTATTCATCCAAGCTTTGAATACATTCGTGGTTTCGTGGTGTAGTAGACAGCCCTGGCTCTGGAATCAAAAAGGCTTGGTCTAGAATCCAGCCTCCCTCTACGATGTTAACCTTAGTCCTCCCCAACCCCCCAACTTGTCCTAGCCCGGGTTTCCTCAGCAGTCAAACGGATCCCAGTCTGAAGGATCATTGTGAAGAATAAATGAGAGAATGTGTAAATGGCACCACCATCCACTGAATTGTTTAGACCATAAACCCAGAGGCCATCCTTTCTTCAGCACTGTCCTTCATTGATCACAAACCCAGAGGCCATCCTTCCTTCAGCACTGTCCTTCATTGATCACAAACCCAGAGGCCATCCTTTCTTCAGCACTGTCCTTCATTGATCACAGACCCAGAGGCCATCCTTCCTTCAGCACTGTCCTTCATTGATCCACGACTCAGTCCCTCAACAAGTCATCTTGGCTCTGCCTTAAGAATAGTTCCCAAATTCATCCATTTGTCCCCACCTCCATGGCTGCCACCCTGGGCCAAGCCACCGTCACCTCTTTTCTGAACTACTTACTAACTGCCAGTTCTTCACTGAGCCACTAGATTGATAGCATTCACATTAAATCTCATCACGACAAGCCCTGGCTTCCTAGGTACTTTAATGAAATCCTTACTCCTTGCTATTACCTATAAAGCCCATGATCTGGCTCCTACTGTCCCTTCAACTCTATCCCATTTTATTCTCTTACACATTTCACTATGCTGTACCTCCACTGGCCTGATTTCTGTTTTGCAAATATGGCAGGCATCTGGATCTTTGCACTTACTGATCTGACTGGAATGCTTTTCCTCCACAGAGAGGCAATCGCAGAATAGTTAAGA
Organism: Ateles fusciceps; assembly: GCA_036589455.1. NCBI lineage: Eukaryota > Metazoa > Chordata > Mammalia > Primates > Atelidae > Ateles > Ateles fusciceps. Next base: position 699,656 of record JAZHEH010003362.1, read on the forward strand.
GCAAGGACTCGAGTAAAATTGGTTTCAAATCCCAGCTCAGCTATTTACTAGCTTTTGGATGTGGGCAAGTTACTTAAGTGCCGTGCCTGTTTCTACATCTGTAAAATGGGGAATAAAAAATAGTGCCTACCTTAGCCGGGCGCAGTGGCTCACGCCTGTAATCCCAGCACTTTGGGAGGCCAAGGCAGGTGGATCACAAGGTCAGGAGTTCAAGACTGGCCTGACCAACATGGTGAAACCCTGTCTCTACTAAAAACACAAAAATTAGCCAGGTGTGCCGGCGTGCGCCTGTAATCCCAGCTACTCAGGAGGCAGGAGAATCGCTTGAACCTGGGAGGCAGAGGTTGCAGTGAGCCGAGATTGTGTCACTGCACTTCAGCCTAGGCGACAGAGTGAGACTGTCTCAAAAAAAAAAAAATAGTACCTACCTCAAAGGATCGTTTAAAGGATCAAATGCATTAATACACGTCAAATGTTTACAACAGTGCCTGGCAGAGAAGGTGGTAAATAAGTGTTTGCTATTACCTGTATTTTCTTTACATGCCTAACACCTATTCATCATTCAAGTCTCAGCTCAAATGTCAACTCCTCAGACAAGTCTTCCCTCATCATCCTATTTAAAGTAGTCCTTGCCCAAACTCTCATTACATTACTGTTTCATTAGTATTTTATTTGTCTATGTGACATTTGATGTTGTCTGAAGTTATTTTTAATATAAACTCTGCCAGAGCCGGAATCTTGTCTTAGGCTCACTGTTGTATTCCCTGAGCCTACATACAGTAGAACTTGATGTATAACCAAAATACAGCCCCAGAATGTGTGATGGACAAATGAATGAATAAAAAGACGCCAGTGTGTGGTGCACATAGTGGCAGGTTACTAAGTGGTAATGTACTAGTACAGTGTGTCAGTCACTCGTAAGTGTTAGGGATGCATATGTGAAGATACCATCCCTCCCCTTAAGAAATTCAGTTTAATAGAGAAAACAGACACAAATAAGTGCAGAAATTGCTCAAGGAAGTGTGTCCAGAATGCAATCTGGATTCCAAGGAGACAGAGTTCAGCCACCAGAGAGTTGGGGAGGCTGGAGAAGGCTTCAGAGAACTGACTTGGCTGAGTAGGAGATACCTGCTGGTTACAGCCAGTGGCCGTATGTGGCAGCAGTGCTGGGAAGAGGCGGGCAGTGAGGTGTAGAGTTGAAAGTGGTAGTAGCTTGGTGATTGCTTCTCCCCTTCTCCTGTAGGAATTTTTCACAGACAACCTATGGGACACACTCCCCTGCTCATGGCAGGAAGCACTAGATGGACTGAAGCCACCACAGCTGGCCACACTGCTGCTGGGGGATGCCTGGAGAAGGGGAGGTCATCAGGTATGGGCTAGAAGGACCTTGTGCTGGGGAACCCTGTGCTTTGAGCCCTGCAGTGAGCGTATTGCTCAGAGTCACATATGGTCTTCCTGGACCTCGGGGTGTAAACTGGTGCACTCAGATGTGATGGGACCATTCACTGGAGGCCTGGGCTGGACTATCTCAGGTACAGGTCAGTGTGGCCACTCACCCTGCTGGCCCTGAAGTCCACGGCCTGTGCCCTGGCCTTTACCCGGACGCCTGGCTTTCAGACCCCCTCAGAGTTCCTGGAGAACCCCAGCCAGAGCTCTCGACTAACAGCTCCATTCCGGAAACATGTCAGGCCCAAGAAGCAGCATGAGATCCGGAGGCTGGGGAGAGGTGAGGAGATGGCTGGAGTATGGGTGGTATCTGGAAGCCCAGGGACTCCTTAAGCTGTGGCTTACAAAGATGTGTGCCCTTTACCTCACATGCAAGGCCAGAGGCCCTAGGCATTCTCTTGCCTCAACAGACATAACTATAATCATATTTTGATGCTCGGGTTCTTTTTCATCATTTTGTGGGGTTGCTTAGTAGCTAGGTCTGAATCACAATCTCATTCCTGTTCTCACATTTGAATCTGCTCATGGCATCACAGCAGGGTTCTTTTTGTGGGAGAGATTGAATCACTGACCTGTGGGGCAAGGAGAGTGGCCTGAACCTGGGGTCAGATCCACTCTCCTTGCTTCCACCCTCACCCCCATATCTTTCTTTCCGTATCTGCCATCACTTCTGGAGCACCCTCTGTCCATCTTTCTCTGTCATCTTTGTCTCCTCCACTGTCAGTATGGGTGTTTGCCCCAGGAGTCAAGAACCAGTGGCCAGGAGACCTTTGTTCCCTCCTCTTTCAGTTGGTGAAGAAGCTGAGTGACTTCGCAGGCTGCACCCAGGTTGTAGATGTGGGCTCAGGCCAGGTGAGCCAGAGTTTGATGTACTGTGTTTGATGTACTCGTGGGGGAGTTAGAACAGCCAGAAGGCAGGTTATCAGGCCACAGGCCCAGTGAGGCAGGTGTCAAGCTGTGGAACCAAGCAGGGGTAGATTTTTTTTTTCTTTTCGTACAATTGTTTTTTAAGCCAGTCAGATTTAACAATTGTGGGGGGGGAGGGTTATATTCCAACTTGAGCCACATTGATGTTAATAAGTTCTGTAGGGTAAAATTTAAACTTTCTGTGGGGCCTGGGACCTAGGTGTCCAGGCTACCCACGGGGAGGGTGACAGTGGATAGGGCACTGAACAGGGCTGTCTCCGTCCTCCCTCTTACGAGTCCAGGGTCATCTCTCCCGCTTCATGGCTCTCGGCCTTGGGTTGATGGTGAAGAGCATCGAAGGGGATCAGAGACTGGTGGAGAGAGCCCAGCGCCTGGACCAGGAGCTTCTGCAGGCTCTGGAGAAAGAGGAGAGGAGGAACCCGCAGGTAGGCCACCCCTTTCTGCAGCTTGGACTGCAGCAGCTGGGGCTGCTTGCTGGAATTGGGCACAGAGGCTGGATTCCATCTTTCAAGTTTCTCAGCTTGAAGCGGTGTGTGGTCCCTAATTTCTATTACCTTTTTCCCAGGGTCCGCCCTTCCCCAGTGCCTCCTCGTATCTCAAAGGTACTTTCTGTTTACAAAATGCTTTCCACACCAATGTGTACTTCTTACAACCTGTGAAGTGGCGAGTCAGGTTTTAGACTTGTTACAAATAAGACAACTGGGTCTCAGAGATGAGAAGATAGATGTACATGGTAAATGACAGGTCCAGGATTTATCCCATCTCCCGATTTGTGGTCCAGCCCTCTTCCATGCCCAGCTTATCTCCCACATTCCTCCTTGGGGATTAACGTGGAGGACAGATCCCTTCCTGTGGCCTGAGGTGGCCTGGGGATAGCAAACAGACTTCCCATCTGCCTTTGTCCTTTCCTGCCTCCACAGGTGGTCCAAACCAGCCCTCGTCACTCCCCACATCATGTGGTTAGGTGGGTAGATCCCGCAGCCCTGTGTCAGGAGCTTCTGCGTCCACTGGAGAACCCATGTCAGGGCAGGGCCCGCTTGCTGCTCACAGGCCTCCATGCCTGTGGGGATCTGAGTGTTGCCTTGCTGAGGCACTTTTCCTGCTGTCCTGAGGTGGTGGCCCTGGCCTCAGTGGGCTGCTGCTACATGAAGCTGAGTGACCCTGGTGGCTACCCACTGAGTCAGTGGGTGGCTGGGCTGCCTGGCTATGAACTGCCCTACAGGCTTCGGGAGGGGGCCTGCCATGCCCTGGAGGAATATGCTGAGCGGCTCCAGAAAGCTGTCCCTGGCCTCCGAACTCACTGCTACCGTGCAGCACTGGAGACAGTCATCCGACGGGCCCGGCCTGAGCTCCGTCGGCCAGGCGTGCAGGGGATCCCCCAGGGTCCACGAGCTCAAGATTGAAGAGTGAGGTTGGGGGACTGGGGTGGGGGGCAGTGGAGGGGGAGATCGATAACTGAAGATCTTCCACCCTCACTTTCAGCATAGCCTAAAGAAAATCCTTATAAGTATACCCAGAGGAGTGATTTGGAGTTCTCCGACCAGGGCAGCTTCTCAAAATTTCTTTAAGAGAGTTGTCCCTCTTTTATCAGGAAACTAACAAAGAAACATAAAGTTTTGGCCGGGTGTGGTGGCTCATGCCTGTTATCCCAGAACTTTGGGAGACTGAAGTGGGTGGACCACCTGAGGTCAGGAGTTCAAGAGCAGCCTGGCCAAAATGGTGAAACTCCGTCTCTACTAAAAATACAAAAATTAGCTGGGCATGGTGGTGGCACATGTTTGTAATCCCAGCTACTCCGGAGGCTGAGGCAGGAGATCACTTGAACCCAGGAGGCAGAGGTTGCAGTGAGCCAAGATTGTATCACTGCACTCCAGCCTGGGCGACAGAGCAGGGCTCTGTCTCAAAAAAGTAGTTTTTTTAAATGTTAAAAATATGGCTGGTTGGACAGAACTAGCTGAAAATGTTTAAATAAATTTGTTTCTGGACAACTCACAGCTAGAGAAACATTAAAAAATGCATGGCCAGGTATGGTGGCTCATGCCTGTAATCTCAGCGCTTTGGGAGACCAAGGCAGGAGGATTGCTTGAGGCTGGGAGTTAGAGACCAGCCTGGGCAATGTAGAGAGACCTTGTCTATACAAAACAAGTGGGCAGGCATGGTAGCTCATACCTGTAGACCCAGCTACTTGGGAGGCTGTGGTGGGAGGATTGGGGTATTTGAGGCTGCAGTGAGTTATGATCCCACTGCTGTTCTCCAGCTTGGTTGACAGCAAGATCCTGTCTTTAAAAATACATGTATACGGCCAGGCATGGTGGCTCACACCTCTAATCCCAGCAATTTGGGAGGTTGAGGTGGGTGAATCACCTCAGGTCAGGAGTTAAGACCCGCCTTGCCCACATGGCGAAACCCCATCTCTACTAAAAATACCAAAAAAAAAAAAAAAAAAAATTAGCCGGGAGTGGTGGTGGGTGCCTGTAATCCCAGCTACTTGGGAGGCTGAGGCAGGGAGAATTGCTGGAACGAGGGAGGCAGATGTTGCAGTGAGCCGAAACCGTGCCATTGCACTCCAGCCTGGGCAACAGAGCGAGACTCTGTCTCAAAAAAAAAAAGAAAACATGTATACATGAAAACGCATATTAGGGTAGAAGATAAAGCGAAGTTGGAATTGAAGTAGAAGCAAGCCAAGTTTAAGTGAGAAGTGACAGTTCTTAAAACCATACTGAATGCTGAATGTGACTGATCCCACAGATATGTGCAGCGGGGGGCTACAGCGAGTGGGGCTGGACCCCCAGCTGCCACTGAACCTAGCTGCCCTTCAGGCCCACCAGGCCCAGGAGAACCGTGTGGTGGCCTTCTTCAGCCTGGCCTTACTGCTGGCCCCACTGGTGGAGACGCTTATTCTACTGGACCGGCTGCTGTACCTACAGGAGCAGGGTAAGGGTGGCCTACAGCAGGGACCCAAGGACTATAGGGGTTGGAGTTCTGGGGCTCCTTCTCCAGGTCTCAGCTGGGCCCAGCTGCTCACTATTGTGATTCTTGGACCCCACCTTTGAGTCACTAGTGGGTTGGGAGTAGGGGATTTGTTAAAATTAAGAATCTAGGCCAGGTGTGGTGGCTCATGCCTATAATCCCAGCACTTTGGGAGGCCAGGGTGGGTAGATCACTTGAGGTCAGGAGTTCGAGGCCAGCCATGGGGAAACCCCGTCTCTATTGAAAATACAAAAATTAGGGGTGGTGGAGCATGCCTGTAGTCCCAGCTGTTCGGGTGTCTGAGGCAAGAAAATGGCTTGAACCTGGGAGGCGTAGGTTGCATTGAGCCGAGATTGCACTACTGCACTCCAGCCTGGGCAACAGAAACTCCATGTCAAAAAAAATTAAGATTCCTACCAAATCAGCCTCTGGTGAGCCTCCCTAAGGTGCATGTTAAGCAAGCTTCCCAGGCATTGAGAGCCTACAATGCAAGAGGACTGCCTCCCAAGTCAGTGCCATGGGAACCTGTGTTCCTTATGGAGAATGGGTCTTCTTAGCCCCGCTGGATCCTCCCCCCATGGGGAAAAGGGACTGTATCTACAGGCCTGGGCAGAAGAGGCTGAGTGAGTTTGGTTCATTTTTCCCCCTCTGATTCAGCCCTTCCTTTCTCCCAGGCTTCCATGCTGAGCTCCTGCCCATCTTCAGTCCTGAACTGTCTCCCAGAAACCTGGTTCTGGTGGCCACCAAGATGCCCCTGGGTCAGGCTTTCTCTGTTCTGGAGACTGAAGACAGCTGATGCAGCCTGAGGACACATCCCAGACCCCATCATCTGCACAGTGTGGCAGAGTACACCTCACCCAAGAACCAGCATCCTGCATCCTCCTGAAGCCTGGTTCCCACAAACCTTCAGTGCCATCCCTTTTCTCTCCCTCCATGGATTATGTAATACAGTGTAAAGTTTTAATTTATTAAAAATTGGAAATCTTTGTTTCCTTCCCATTTCTATAGGTAGATAAAAGGAGACGCACACCCTCCCTATGGCACTGCTGCAGGGGTGCTACAGTTAGGACTCACAGACCACTCCCCCACTGCCCTCCCTAGTAGGTGGTGTAGGTGACAGTTTCTGTTACTCACAGATCTCCATGGAGGGGACTTCTCTTACTAACTTTGGCCTCCAACCCAGAATCTGCAGACCCTGCCCCTTTGGAGGGCTGCCTTAAGGCTGGCTAACTTCCATCCAGGTTCTGTCATAAACTCAGGAAAGATGCTCCTTCCCTTCAGTCCCTGAGAGTGTGCTGGGATTAGTACTATTCTACCAGAGACAGCAGCCGTACACAGAAAGACTCATAAACAGCTCTTTATTGGCATCTGAAAAAGGGTGCCTCAGCCTTCAAGGCTGGGACAGAGTGGGAGAGGAGCTGCTCTCCCCAGGCTCAATACCAATAGACCTTCTTGTGTTTCCGGGTCTCCACGATCCCCATGGCCTCCATCACCTCCTCCTGCAGTGTCTTTAGACGGGGCACGTAGGTTCTTTCTAAAGCATCTTCCACTGATGTATCTTTGGGGCCATCTGTAAAGCCAGAGGAAAGGAGATGGGTAGGAGGGTTTGCCCACTTTCATTAACATCCCCTATTTCACTCTTAGCAACCCCCTGGACTCTCCCACCCTGGGCCTTCCCGCCCCTCGCTCTCACCAGTCCACGTTTAGGAATGATGCCATCAGCTCTGGGAAACTCGGGTTTAGGGATGATTCTCCCTGATCGTGTGGAGACTCGTACCCGCTCTCCTGCTTCAGTAAATCTCCACTGGATCTCAGTGGGTTTCCTGGTGGATAGAAGAAGTGAGTCTGCCTTACCAGTCAGGTTTCCTGCCGTCCTCTAACCCAAAAGCAGAGTCAATAGTTCAGAACATCAGGGTTACCACCGTGTTTCTCCTCCTCGGTGCTGGGGTTACCCACAGGGAGTCATGTCCATGAGATGGCCCCTCTCAATTTCTAGAGCATTCAACCCACCATTCCCATTGTACAGCACTTTGTGGACCCAGAGGGTGAGAAACCCTCTGCCCAGAGCCCCATTGCTTGCCTGTCCATAGGATCCACAAGTTTGACCTGGCGGTAGAGCAAGGGGGCTTCATTAGGGATCATGGTTCCCCGGGAATCCTGGGTCCTGCCAACGTAGCGGTAATACTGTTCAAGAGAAAGGAGTGTCAGCAAAGGGTGTGAAAGGGGTTTGCCCTTGCTACTCAGCGCATTCGGCCTAAGTTGAAAAGTAAAAGTTTCAGTAGTGCCACCATCCCCTCAGCCACTCTCCTGCCACCCTGTGCTGCCCTGAATGGAGAGGGCCAGGTGGGACAGGCTTCCCAAGCATCCCCATCCTCTCTACTTACTGTGTTCAGCCCTTCCACAACCACCCAGTTTTCCTGCCGGTTAACTTGAACCACTTTGCCCTGCTTCCCAGCATCCTTGCCTTCTAGGATCTCCACCTGTGGAAGATACGAAGGTTAGGGAGGGGGATCCTTGTCCAGGAGGCTCCCCCATCACTCTACCGCCTGTATGAGGCTCTTACCACGTCCCCACAGAACAGATGCCAGTCTTCATCAGAGATGGGTTCCACAACCACTGGGCGCTGCCTGGACCTCTTGTCTGCCAGGGAGTCTTGGCGGCTCATCCCATGGCGGTAACCAGGAGGCAGAGTGACCTTGGATGCCAAGGCCAGAAGGGGCAGAAAGACGCATGGCTGGAGTGTGTAAGAAATCCCTGTGCCAGCAAAGGCTTGGAAATCTTCCTTGTCAGCTCTAGGCAGATGGATAGAAACAGGAGCAAAGAGGCAAGGGAGGGAACATATTTTTTTTTTTTTTTGAGATGCAGTTTTGCTTTTTGTTGCCCAGGCTAGAGTGCAGTGGTGCGATCTTGGCTCACTGCAACCTCCACCTCCGGGGTTCAAGTGATTCTCCTGTGTCGGCCTCCCGAGTAGCTAGGATTACAGGTATGCACCACCATGACCAGCTAATTTTTTTTTTTTTTTTTTTTTTTATGTATTTTTAGTAGAGACAGGGTTTCACCATGTTGGCCAGGCTGGTCTCGAACTCCTGACCATAGGTGATCCATCTGCCTTGGCCTCCCAGAGTGCTGGGTTTACAGGGGTGAGCCACTGCACCCAGCCTGCAACTTAACGTTTGAGCTTCAGTTTCATCATCTATAAAGATTTACAGGGTTGTGTCATTTCAGTTATTATTATTATTATTTTATTTGAGATGGAGTCTTGCTGTATCCCCCAGGCTGGAGTGCAGTGGTGCGATCTCCACTCACTGCAACCTCCACCTCCTGAGTTCAAGCAATTCTCCTGCCTCAGCCTCCTAAGTAGCTGGGATTTTACAGGCGTGTGACACCACACCTGGCCAATTTTTGCATTTTTAGTAGAGATGGGGTTTCACCATGTTAAACTCCTGACCTCGTGATCTGCCCGCCTCGGCCTCCCAAAGTGCTGGGATTACAGGTGTGAGCCACCGTTTAATAATTTAATAAATTTTTAAAAATTTAAATTATTTTAAATATTTTAACAAAGTGAGGTGCAGAATAACGTGAGTAGTATTATCCCTTTGGGGAAAATATACAAATATATATTCCAGCACAGATATATTTATGGAAAGGAAACAAGAAAGCAAAGTACCTGCCTTAGGGGAGGGGAACTGTTTGGGAGTTCTGTTAATTCCATTTTGTTCCTTCCCATTACATTTACATTTTCTAACCATGTGCATTTAAAAATATGTAGTAGCAGTTTATCTGAACAGTGAGATACTGAGTCATTTTTCTTCTTTATACTTCTCAGTGTAAAGGCCTGATGTTATTTTCAGAAAAAGAAACAAAAACAAACAAAAAAAACCCTGTTATTTTCAATTAATGCTGAGTGGCCTAAGTGTTCCTGTTTAGATTCAACAAATGCTTAGGGAGTACTACTAAATGACAAACCTAATGCTGGGAATTTCACTGCTGGCATTTGATCTTCACATGGCCCAGTGAGGGAAGTGAGGTTGCCAGACGCATCATAAAGTCCCTTTTACAGACAAGGAAATCAAGGCCTTGAGAGCCGCAGTGACTACCCCTGGTTCCTACAGCTTGACAGGAGCAGGACCAGGGCCAATTTTAAAACCCAAGCCTCCAGCGTGATTGCTGCAAGGAGCAGCAATCACCTTCACCTCAGTCATGCCAGGTCTGAACAAGCCCAGCCCACAGCAGCTTGCATGCCCCTGAGATCGTTTGCTTCTTTCCCTCCACAATCTGGAGATGCTGTTGGTGAGCGTCCCGCTGTGGGACTTTCCCTGCGTGTTCTGGAGGCGCCGTGCAATGTAATGGGGTCGAAGGTCACGGCTCCAAAGGCTTTCCCCCACCAGCCTCATCCCAGACATCGCCAAGGCGGCCTGGCTGTCTTCAGCACCCACCCGCTCCAAACTTCCAGTGCAGAGAAACCCTGGGGAGGCGACTGAGCCACAGCCTGGGAAAAGGACAGGCCCTTCTCGCACCTGCCTCTCGGACGAGCCCCGGAACTGCAACACCTCTGAGGCGGGCGGCCCTCACCTCCACTTTCCGCGGCACTTCAAGAGCTCAGCACATGGGCCCTCAGCGTCCCCTCCCCCGCCACGCCCGTCGACTTTCTGGGAGATGTAGTCCAATTGTAAAACCGAAGCTCAATCACGAATCTTACCTCTCAGCATGCTGGGAGTCGTAGTCCGCCGCTACGAAGTTGGAACCAGGAAGTTTGGCCGGCGTAGGAAATCAAGGAAACGAAAACACACCGTGAAGCATGTCGGGAATCGAAAGGCAAGCTGGTTAGGCCGGCCCGCCTGGCATATTCCCGCGCATGCTCTGCGTGTAGGCCGCTGGGAATTGTAGTTTTTAGAGAAGATGGCTCCATTTTCTAGGTGGTTGTGCCTTCCTGTTCAAGGCAAAGGGCCGCCCTTTCAAGACAGGGCTACAGCCAATGTTCTCCCTGTCCTTCTCTGCTGGAGTGGGGGCAGGGCAGATTCAGTAACTGCCGTAGGCTTTCTAGAGGAAGGGATGAAACGTGGGCCCTTCCAATGCTAGTAGCCGATCTAGTTAGAAAATGTCAGATCTGGAAGGAAACAGAAATGATCTAAGCCAGTCATTCCACTTAATTCGGGGAGTAATGGAGGGATTTCACCCTACCAACGCCCTCCCCCTACCACCCCATCACCAGCTAAGAGTGGCAGGCACCCCCTCGCATTAGCAAGGAGAAAGGGTTATCCTATTATTTGACTTGCCCTTTGGGGTCAAGGTTGTTTATACAGCTAGCCCCCAAACTCCCACTTCATGGCCATTTTGGGCTGTGGCCGATACTGGCATCCTCCCACACCCTACTCTTGTGCAAACTCTTTTTTAAAAAAAACTCTCCCAGGTGCATTAAACACTGGCTGGAGAGGAGAGGCAGAATGAATGGCGTGGTTTATTCCAGGACACTGCCCACATGCGGAAGTTTGGATTTCCAAACGCCTAAGAATGGAGGAGGCTGACACCCCTACCTCAATCTGAGATTATTTGGAAATCATCTACATCTCTTATCTCTTACTCCACTTTCTGTCTTCAGTTAACCAATATACGCCCAAAGAATCAGTCAGAATCCATCATTAGTAATCAACGGGTTTTATTTTCCTAGAACTGAAATCATCTACGGTTCTCAGAGCTAAACTTCCAAAGCTACAGTCAGCAATTTTTCATCAGAGCCCAAGGAAGAGGGGTCAGGGTAAAAGAGACAAGAGACTGAAGAGAGGCATAGAGAGATCATTAGGAAGAGGGTGGGAGGGGCACTTATTTCCCTCTGGCCTCTCAGTGGATTACAAATCGGATCTGGTGACAACACTGAGGGGACCAGGTCAGGGTATGTGGATGAGAAATGACACTGGAAGGAACACCAAAGCCCCAGCTACAAAAAGAAAGTCATCAAGCTCCAAATAGAAGGGGGAGCCTCCCAGTGCACCTCAGAAATGGGGGCAATGATGGGGAAGGAGCAGAATGGGGAGCACACAAAGGGTTAGGGGTCTTTAAAATTTTTTTTGTAATTTTCTTTTATTAAAAACATTTCCTAAAAAATGTGACTTTTCCTTTATGTCTGGGTGATATATATGACTATAAGCTGGCCTTGAGCACTGTGTGGAGAGGGAAAAGGGCAGCTAGGGGTCTTCCCAAGCATCCCATTTCTGGCTTCAGAGATCTAAAGGGGGATAGATGCTCAACACTCCCACCCAAATGGGTAAAGTCAGCCCTTCAGGTCTCAGGTCCCTGGCCCAAACAACTTGGAAGCCCCAAAATCTTTTGATGATTAACTACAACTCCCAGATCTCTTGGGGTCAACAAAAGGAAAAATGGGTGTTGTCAACCATCAAGGATTTATGGAAGGGAGTCTCTTCCCTACAAGCTGTCCCACTTTCCCTGAATCTAGGCAGCTGGGATAACAGGTGTAGCAGGGGACAGGAGCTCAGGAAGATGCCACGCTCCTGTGCTGCCCCCATCCCCCCATTTGAGGATCGCCCCTCCCAGACCCCACAAGCCCACCCTGCTGTTTATGCTCCATCTTTTCCATTCCTACCCCTGATCCCAACCCAGAGGTCCAGAATGCCTAGGAGAGTGGAAGAAGGTTGTCAGGAGGTGGGAACAGTTGGCCCAGGCCCCAGCAAAAGCCTGGAAAATAGCTCCAAGCGGAAGGAACACAGTGGCCTCATCTCATCCCAGGGAGCAGAAGACATGGCTCTGACTCAGATCACAGGAGTATGGGGACCTAGAGTTGAGGGCCAGGTGGCCTGCTCCGTCCAGGTCAATCTCCATGGGCTGGGCTTGGAGTGGGGAAAAGTAAGTGGAAGAGGAGAGCAGGCTGGGGTGGAAAAGGGGTTCCCAGTTTGCAGGCCATGGCCAGTTTCCCCAGTAGCACCCAGACAGCAGCAGGAACAGGGTGGGGGCTCCTCTTGAAACATTGGTGGCTACAGGCTGTGAGGGAGGGTTGGAGGGAAGAAGGGTTAGTGGTACGGCCTTGGCCTGGCCTTGCCCCAGCCAGTGCCGTCTCCCAGGAGCGCCCACCCCGCCTTCCTCGAGGCTGACCACTGTGGGCCCTTTTTCTCCTCCTCTCCAAGTGGCCAGGCACCCCCAGTCCAGCTGCCAAGGGTCAGGGGGCTCACTCACCTTTCATGATCTCTGACGCCTGGGGCCTCAGCATCTTCCTTGGCAGCCTCTTCCTCTTCTTCCTCCTCTTCTTCTTCTTCCTCTTGGGGAGGCCCCCGGCCAGAGCCGGGCTCAGAGGGGGTGCTATTTTTTTCCACCTCCACAGGAAGGGGCCTCTCACCCTCCAAGGTGGCTGCCTCCTTCTCCTCCCCTTCAGGGTTTTCTGCCTCCTTGGGACGTTTAGGAGAGTCCTAGGCAGGATCAACAGAGGAGGAGGGCTGAGGCTGGAGAGGGAGGCCACCAGCCGCCCACTCCGCTCTGGGGCTCCTTTCCAGGCTGACACCCACAGTCCTTCCCCAGCCTTACTAGCTGAAATGCCTTCTGTGTCCTATCTTATCAACTGGGGACTCCCCCAAGACTAGAGGTTGGATCTACCTCTGAGACTGGGCACCCCTGAGGCAGAGCCCTGCTCCTATGGGATGCCCCATGGGGAATGCTGAGGGGGACCCAGGCCCTGGGCAGGCAGCAGTTACCTCCAGCAGGTCCCCCGCTCTCCTCTTCAGCGCTCCCTTCTCGTTCTTCTCCTTGGCTGGCTCGTCGATGACCAGCTTCCCTTCCTCATCGCTGCTGCCCTCTGCATTCCCCTTCTTATCACCATCGCCCTCTGTGGCTTCGGGCTCAGGTTCAGGCTCTTCCACGCAGCTCTTTTTCTGGGAGGACTGCAGCAGACACAGCACAGGCTGAGTGGCACCAGTCGATGCCATGCTGGGCCCCCTCCCCAGACCCCTCCCTCGGCCACTCACTCCTTCTTTTTCCCGCCTCTCCCCCGCCCCCACCCAGGTGCCCAGTCTCACGAGTGATTTGAGACCCACCTCTGTCGGATTAGCCCCGGGATAAACCCACTGGCCGGGCAGGCAGGGCTCTGTGCAGGAGGGGGGAGGGCTGGAGCAGGAGGCAAAACCTCGGGTCAACTTCTCCCAAAGGGAGCTAGGACCCTTTCCCCCGCCAACCCCCGCCCCCCACCCCTCCCGCCTCGTCCTGCCCGGCTCACAAGCACCTCCTCCTGGAAGCCTTTGTGGAAAGAGTTAAGGCCGTGTCCTATACTCACACTGGGCCCGTCAAAGGCCTGTCCCCACTTACCGCCTCCATCCTGTTCTTGCCCCCTGGACTGCTGTCTCACAGTTGTTCCTAACCACAACTACACCACACAGCCCAACACTATCCCCTCCTGCAGGAAGCCCCCTCCCCACCACCCCATTAGCTCCTACCCTGAAAGCCCTGGAGTTTCTGAAGACTAAGCATCATCTGTGGGCCCATGGCCACATCTGCTTTCCAGGGGGTCTTCGGGGCAGGTGGTGGCTCACCTGATAGCCAGAAGCCTTGACAGTAGGGTTGTTCTCGATCTCCCACAGCCCCTCGCTGAACCCTTTCCTCTTGTTGGGCTTGCCAAACTTCTCCTTGGATTCCTCGTAAGGGAAGAGGTCTTTGGGGCCCAGGAATGCCCTGGTGAGAGATGGGAGACTGTGCTCTCAAGCCCCTCACTGCTCCGGAGCTGCACAGCCCGATTCGAAAGGGGCACCACCACCACCTCTCTTCCCCCGGAGCAGTCCTCCCAGGGCCCTCCCGACCTATGCCCTTTCGGCCTCCACTCACGTCTCGTGGGTCCCGAAAAAAAAGACTTGGTATTTGTTGGCTGTGGATTTCACGGCAGCTTCGGGCATCTCGTCAATCTAGGGTAAGATGAGGGAGTGACGTTAGCTAGAGTCCTGAGGTTCTGAGTCTGAGGCAGGGCTGCTGACCTCCAAGGCACATTTATGTAAAATCAGACTGAGAGGGACCAAGGAGGTCAGCAAGATGGCTTTTGGACCATTTTTAGCAGTGACACTTTATTCAAATGAAGTCAGACATGAAAGCCCAACAGAAACCCACGAGTCCCTCCCTTTCCTTCACCGGCCAGACAACACCCATTCTGCCTCCAACATGTCTGGCCACAAAGCCCCGTCACTTTGCCATCACCTTCGTCCAACTACTGTCATCTCTTGCCTGGACGAAAACCACTGCCTCAGGCCGCTTGTGGTAGCTCATGCCTGTAATTCCAGTACTTTAGGAGGCCGAGGCAGGCGGATCACAAGGTCAGGAGTTTGAGACCAGCCTGGCCAACATGGTGAAACCCTGCCTCTACTAAAAATACAAAACTAGCTGGGCGTGGTAGCCCATGCCTATAGTCCCAGCCTCTTGGGAGGCTGTGGCAGGAGAATCACTTGAACCTGGGAGGCAGAGGTCGCAGTGAGCAGAGATCGCACCACTGCACTCCAGCCTGGGCAACAGAACAAGGCTCTGTCTCAAACAAAACAAAACAACCACCTCTTCTCATGATCTCCATTCTTGCCCCCCCTTAACAATCCATCCTCCACAGCACAGCCGGAGTGCGCCTTTGGGAATGCTGGTCCAAGCATTTCCTCCCCTTGCTTCAAAACCCTCCAATACGTTTTCAGGACTCTAGGGCCCAATTGTTCACCTCTTCTCCACAATGGCAAGATCTGAATCCCAACTCTGCCCCCCACTTGTATGACTTTGGGCAACTTACTGAACCTCTCTCTGCCTCAATTTCCTCATCTGTAAAAGGGAGACAGTCATAGTACTTACGCTATAGGGCTGTGAGGATGAAATGACCGTAACTTGGCATGTGGTACATCCTACATGTCTTTGCTTTCGTCAGCCTCTCCCAGCACACTGTCCTTTCTGCTCTGACCATGGTTCTTGCAGTCTCTAATCTCACTCCTGATCATCCTTCCAGCCTCAGCTCCGCCATTACCTCCTCCTGAAAGCTTCCCCCCTCCACTCCCGGTCTGGCTGACTCCCTAGGTAAAACTCTTTCCCAACATGTCCTGTTTACAGTGCTTTCCCAGTCCTTTTACACTGATCCATATTGTTATTTAACATCTATGTGCACTACTATCTGGACTAGACCAGCCAAGGTCAGAGACCAGCTCTGCTTTTATCTGCAGCACAGTGCTTAGCACACAGTAGGTATACAATTATTTACTGAATTAATTGACGCAACAGATAAAAGCAAGCTGCTCTGGCTGAAGTGTAGGGGTAAGGTCAAAGGGCTGCCTATCCAACATCCCCTAAAAGTCTTCTAGGGATCTCTGAAAGGCACACAGTCAAACTCTCATTTTACAGATGAGGAAACTGAGCCCAGAAAGCAACTGATTTGCCAAAAATAACATAGTAAGTTGTTGAGGACCACGTCTCAGACTCAAATCACCTGACTATATCCCCCTGCCCCAAGTGTGCCCGTGGTGAGGAGCGCTGTGGTGAAGATGAGAGGTGCAGAGGTCTGAGGTCAGGGAATCCAGAGGCAGTGTCCTCGCCAGCCTTTCCCAGATCAGGCCTGGAAGCCCAGACGAAGCTAGCCGTGGGGGTGGGGACTACAACTCCCAGCAGCACTTGCAGCAACCCCAGCAGCCGGGCTTCCCGCCGGACAGAGGCCAGGTGGCCATGATGACTGGGGCCCCAGGCACAGACAGGAGACAGAAAGGCCAAGGCCGTGATTAACACAGAGACAGGGACAGAGGGCCCAACTGGGGGCCTGGGGGAGACAGGAAGGCTGGGTGGATGGGAATGCGCTGAGACACACCCAGGAGGGGGGGTGGGGCCCTGGGCATGAATCTGAGGGGCATCTTGCCCCAGACTTGGAATCTTCAGGCTTTTGGGCACCTCCCCCGTTTGCCCCGTGGCCTCTGGGGACAGAGGTCCAGCCCTTCCCCCCAGGAAGGCCCAGCACAAACTGGGCCCTTCCCACGACCAGGAGACGTCGGATGTGAGAGCAGGGGGTGGAAAGGCACGCAGTTCCCCCCACAAACATGATCCCCATCGCCATGACAACCCAACCCCGCCCCCAGGGCCACTCAGCAACCAGGAATGTGACCGCCCCCTCCCCCCTAGGCCGTCTCTCCGGATTGGGGGAGGAGGGGACACTAACACACACCCCACCCCCCAAGCCTGCAGTCTGGCACCTGGGTCCCCGGGCTGTGCTGGAAACCACATCTAGGGCTGGATTACCACTACAGGGGGTGCGGGGGAGGAGGGGGCGTCCTTCTCAGGAAGCCGGACCTGGGGCAGGGGTGGAGGGGCCAGTCCTCAGCCAGGATACCTGGATCCTGTTACCAGCTAGCCACCCTCCTCTTAACAGGGGGAAGCAAAAAACAAAACGAGTGCCCCCAGGGCTTAGAGATCCCAGGAGACAGGCACAGGACGATAATAGCAAACGCCTTACCTAGGCCTTTCTTCTATGGATCTGTGTGCACCCAGAACCAGGGGTGGGGGGTGGGGATTGAGGGTCTAAGGCTGGGAGTGCAGCAGGGGACTTAGAGCTCTGCATTTTCAGGACCCACACCTGAGCCAGATCTTTAAGATGCTCACAGTAAATGTGTGACGGAAAAGGAGAAACTGAGGCTCAGTAAGAGAGGGGAGGATTGGGTGAAGGGTCAGAAATAAGGAGAATTGAGGTTCTTTGCAGAAGCACAGACTGCAAAACAGCCACCTGGCCATCGTCTCATGCCATCCCAGCTTCCCAAGGACAGCAAACTCAGAGACAGATTGCTGAATGGTGTGGCAGGGGACCCAGGAGGCCACCAGCTGCCCAGCCCCAGGGGTGGGGGGAGAAACAAAAGAACGAATGGGATTAAAAATAGCATGAGGCACACCAGATATGCCAGCCCTGCTGACTTCTAGCTACAGAAAGGATGGGTCTAGAGGGAAGAGAGAGGAAGACAGGGGCCTAAGCAGATAGGCACCTCCCCACAAAGCATCATCCCACCTGGCCCTCTCACCTAGAGTGTATGCACCTGTGGGGGAAGGGCTGGGGGAAGTATGCTCTTTTCACTTAATGGAATTCCTAACCCTTCACCCAAAAGGAGAGAAATCCCTTCTACATTGGCACCTGCAGCCCTCAAGCTACAAAGGAAATGTCCTTTCTTACATTTAGAAGTGGAGGGTGGATCTTCCTAGACGTAGAGGATATGAGGTCTCAGGGGAACCCTGTACCCCAAAAACAGACATCTGTCTTCCAGGCGGTGCCTTTATGCCCAGGCGGTGACTCAGAACAAGTTAGTCAAGGCTAACGGGGTCAGGGTGGAGCCAAATAGTGCAGGGGACCCCACTGTACCCCCTCCACTAGCCAGCAGTAGGGGGACTCTGCTACCTCTTAGCCATTCCAGATCCAGGCAAGTTACTTCTCAGGCCTTGCATTTGCCTGATTCCATCAGACAAGCCTGAGCCCATGAAATCTCAACCTCCCAAGCCACAGACACCCTCTGAGGTCCAAAGAGGCATCTTTAGTTTTCAGGTTGAGTGGGGAAGAGAACTGCACACCTCTCCCTCAGCCTCAGACTTTAGTCTGACTTTAGACCCAGCATTTAGGAAGGCAGCAGCACACTGGCTGCCAGCCAGGGTTCTGACCACCACACCCAGGGCTGAGGCCCAACCTGACCCAGGAACCGGAAAATCTGGGGCAGGAGACAGTTGGGGCCAGGAAAGTGTGGCAAGCCCAAGAGGCAGAAAGAGAAGGTGCAGGGGGAAGGGGCACCGGGAGGAAAGACGGGTGAGGTCCTGGCTGCACAGGTTTTCTGGGATTGTGAAACAGGAAGCAGCAAAGGGAGGAAGGTATGGGGGAGAAATCCCTGAAGTCTTGGAGGTTAATCGTTAAGTACTTGGAGATCCCCCAGGAAGTTAGGCAGGAGGAAGAGGGAAAGGAGAAGGTTAAGATGGAGTCACACCATCCTTCCAGGCAGGTCCTGCCTATCACATGGCCCCTCTGGCTGGACTCTCAAGCACTGGGCCCTTCTAGTCTCACCCAGAATCACCCATCCTCCCCAGCAGCAGGGACTGAGGAAGGAAAGATCCACATAGGATCTTTATGGCTGAAAATTTGACCTATGAGATGGGGGAGTCAATGAGGTTCCCTCTTACTTCTCATCCATCTCAGGAAGGGCCCCTCAGGCTCTGCCACTCTAGGGACTAAGAAAGGGTCCAAGGAATGGTGAGGAGACTCAGATGTGTCTGTTCTTTTGGACTACAGGGGACTGTGTCTGGGAGGTAACAGCCTTGGGTGTAGCCATCCCCCACAAGCATCACAATCAAAAGCCAGAGGCAGGCAAAGTGTGAGACCCTATCTCTTTGAGATCCAGTCCGATCTCCCTACCCCAGTTCTAACTTTATCTGAAAGGTTCAGGCCTCAACAGAGGAAGAAACACTGCCTCCCCTATCCTTCCCTTCTGTCCTGGAGGCCCAAAGTGGAGAGGAAATGGATGGCATCCCTAGTCCCAGGCACTGCCCTTACTCCAAAGGCCACCAGAAACTTGAGGTCTTCCTCACAGGGGCCAGTGTGGGTCCTTCTGTGTCCCTACCCCATTTCTCTCTTATGGGATGCAGAAGGGGTTCCCTGCAACCCACATTCCAGCTAATACCCCCTCCCCAGGGCCTAGTTCCAGCCTCTGGACTTTGTCCCACCCTCAAGAGGTAGGAACAGTAGAGACAAGGGTTCAGTCCTTGCCCTGCCCACCAGGGCCTTGGCATCTGGGCCAAGAAGCCAGTTGGGTCAAAGGGTGCAGGGTAAAGTACACGAGTGTTCGCAGGCCACACACCTACGTGCCCACAGAAGGCTCTCTGTGGCTGCTTCCCCAGAGAGCCTTCATACTGGCCCCCTTCCCCAGCCCCTCAGGAGACCCTGGAAGCTGAGAGTCCCGCTTCTCTCTGTAATTCACTCCCATTAACAGAGGCCAGTGCTCATTTGCTCCATCTGAAAATTTCAGGGAACCAGGAGCTCAAGGCACGTGGGATCAAGCACACTCCTGAGGAGTGGGTACAGAGCGAGGAAGGGTTTCTGAGTTTTCTCAGAGTGGCCCCAAAGTTGGCCTGATACCCTGAATGTGCCTGGGACAATTTCCTAAGCTCAGAGCAGTGCCTGGGCCAGACAGACAGACACCCTGAGAAGAGCACCCAAAAGCCATACGGTAGTCTTTCTGCCCTTGGATTTCACTCTACAGGAGTCCTACACTCTAGGGGACTGAGTCATGTCCTCACCCAAAACCAAAGGCCCCTCTACACCAACTTCAAGTTGCCAAATGCATTGCCCACCCCCCTTTCCTCCAGCAACTGGCAACCTCCCATCCTCCTTACTTAACCTGTCTCAGTCCTTAGGGGAAACATGATGAGCATACCAGGCTTGGCGGTAGGGCCCCACCCTCCCACCTGGCCAGGTGCTGGGGTTGTGGGGGAAGCTTATACTGGCAGGCTGAATCAACCACATGGCAGAGACTTGGGCCGTTCTGGCTAAAGATCTTGACATCTGAGCGGGGGGAAGGAACTCGAGCTCCCCCAGCCCCTACTAAGAGGCAGTCTGGACTGGACCTCCTAATACCACAAAGAAACCTGCCACCTCAATCCCAAACTTGAGTTGGCAGCATATGGAAGAATATTTCTGTGGAGCTGAGGGCTGATGGGTTCTGACGGATAATTGCAAGCCAGGCAGATCCCCTCTTACGCCGCCCGTAACGATCCTTCGACCTTCCCAACTTTAGACCTCTTAAAGATGCCCCAAACCAAAGTTTCCTAGAAGCGAACTCCGCCTCACCTCCATCTAGCCCTTTCCGGGTTGGGATACTTCTTAACAATTTATCCAGGAAGAGAAGAGTTTGAACTGGGAACGGACCATCAACGAAGAAACTGGGGATCTCTAAGGGGTCTTAAGGGAGTGGCGGCAGCGCCTGGGGTCGGGGGAAAGAAATAACACGAGTGGCCCAAAGCCAGACTTCGCGCTCGAAACCTCTGGGAGTATGGGGGCTGGGGGCGGAACTGAGCACGCGGAGCCTGAGGCCGGGAAGTGACCCGCGCCCTCGGATCCCCACGCCGCGCACACGCCTCTACGCGCGGACGCCGTGCCCGCCAGGTGTCTCACCCCCACCCCCGCCCGCCTCCACCATTATATAACCAGCGGGTGGGCTTGGTAGCGACCGGGAAAGAGTCAGAGACCCACGAGCCCCCTGCCCCCACCTCTGCCCGCTCCGCGCGGAGCGCTCGTGCCCTTCCCGGTGTTACGCAACCCAAGCCCGCAGGGGTTAGGGGGCTGTGGTCCGCGCTGCTCACCCGGGCCGGCCAGTGTGGGTAACCCTTCATCTTGGCGAACACCAGGTCCCCGCATTTGTACTCCTTCTGCCGGTTGGATCGCGACATGGCGGGGCTCCGGGCGCCCCGGGCTCCGCGCCGGGCCGGGAAGCGCGAGCCCAAGTTTGCGCGTGCCGCGGTGGCGGCGCCGCTCCGCTTCGGCCCTCGCGCGGCCCCCGCCTCGATGGTGGCCCCCGGCCCGAGCTCCGGCGCAGCCACGGCGTCTCCGCCCGCGCGCCGCACGGACGGGGCGGGCGCGGATCGGGGCAAAGCTCCGGCGCGGTGGGTGCGCGCTCGTGCAGTTGTTTGTGTTTGAAATTCAATTGCTCCCTCCTCTGCGCGAGGCCTCTTCCTCCACCCCCGCCCGGTCCCCACTCCTCCTTCTCCTCCTCCCTCCTCCCGGCCCACTCCTCCTCCCCCCACCCCGCCCGCGGCTCGCGCTCCCTCCCGCGGCGGTTTGATGTGTGCAGCTTCTTGACGCCCAGGGCCTGCCACGGCCCAGCGCCCAACCTGGAGCCGCCTGGCGGCGCGTGGCAGCACAGGCGTAAGGAGCCGATCGCCGAGCACGCCGAGCAGGCTTTGTGTGCCCGCTGTCGGTGGGTGCCCGCCTGCCCGGGAGGAGCTGGCGCCCGGCTGGACGGAGCGGCCCCCGCCCCTCCCCCGACTCCGCTGGGCGCTCACCACAGCGGCCCCAGCGCAGTTAAGTGTGGACGTCTATGCGCGGTGTCCGCCTGCCCTCTGCTCCATCTCGCTCCACGAATATTTACTGGGCACCCCGCAATTCTTGGCAGCGTGCTAGGTGTCCAGGGCGAGAGGAGGGAGCACCGTGCCGTTCCGCGCTCTGGGGTCTTCCCTGGACCTCTCCGTGCTTACCGTATGTGGGGTGGCCCCGGAAACGTCGGGGATTTGAGCCCTACGTCTGCCTTTGCTAAGGAGGAAAGGCTTGAGTTTGGTAGCCAGGAGATGGCCAAGGAGTTGAGGCACAAATTGGCCACCTTCTGGGTGCATTCGATCTTGTTCCTTTTTTTGTTTGTTTTTTGTTTTTTCCTTCCTTTCCTCTCAAACACTGCTCGGACGATCTTGTTTCTCTAGCTACTGTCTTGCCAAAGAGACTTGGACTCCACGGCTAGCTAACCCCGCAAAGATGAGCTCTGTTCTAGTGGGTTTCGGTAGAATGCCAATAAATCCAAACCCTTCAGTCAGCTGTGAAGACCGAGGGGCCAGGTGCCACCTCTTAGGAGGTGGGGAGGGGGGTCTGGGAAGGCTTCACAAAGGTGGTGACTGAACTGGGCATTAAAGAATTTGTAGGATTTTGGCCAGGCGCGGTGGTTCACGCCTGTAATCCCAGGGCACTTTGGGAGGCCGAGGTGAGCGGATCACGAGGTCAGGAGTTCGAGACCAGCCTGATCAACGTGGTGAAACCCCGTCACTACTTAAAAAAAAAAAAGAATTTGTAGGATTTTGCCAAATTCTGAGACACTACATTTTGACCTAGGTTATATGCTAAGAAGTGATAGAACCAAAACTTGAACTCAGGTCTCTTCCATTAAGCTAAATAAGACTATTGTAGCCAGGCACGGTGGCTCACGCCTGTAATCCCAGCACTTTGGGAGGCCGAGGTGGGTGGATCATGAGGTCAGGAGATCGAGACTGGCCTGGCCAACATGGTGAAACCCTGTCTCTACTAAAACACAAAAAACTAGCCGGGCGTGGTGACAGGCGCCTGTAGTCCCAGCTACTCCGGACGCTGAGGCAGGGGAATCGCTTGGACCTGGGAGGTGAGGCAGAGGTGGCAGTGAGCGGAGATCGCGCCACTGCACTCTAGCCTGGTGACTGAGCAAGACTCCGTCTCAAAAAAAAAAAAAGACTTTATTGTAATTACATCTTTGATTTGCTGTCACTGTATTTGCCCACATTCCAAACACCTATGTTCCCTTAGAAATAAGATATTTGGATCTTACATTACAGCATATACGACGTCCTTAAAATTTAGCAACAAAATATGCTAGGTTTGAAGAGGTAAAATATGCATGTTTTTCTTCCCACGTGCTTCCTGATCCTATTTCAAAGCATTTGCAAAGTCTCCCTGCAAGGAAGTGCAGGATGAAGCGAAAAGGCCCAAATCCACATCATAGCCTGCTGTTCCCCCAGTCCTGAGAACTTGGACACCCCTCCTGAACTTCTCTGAGCCTGTTTCCTCTACTATAAGATGGGATAACCTGACTGCCCTGGTAACTAACATCAGAGGCATAGAATGGCTGCTTGTCATTAGGGGATGCCTGCAGTTGTTCCCAAAGTCCTGGATGACACTTGGCTGTCCTTATGCCCGTGCAAATATGTTTCACGACTTTTGCCTTTATAACAGCGTGGCCTCTCACCATAGTTCCCCTTGTGATAAGAGTCCCTCTGGCCTCTCCACAGGCACACCAGGCTGCTGGCACAGTGGGGCATTCTGGAAGGTCCTGTTGCAAGAAAACAGCCAAGCAGGCCCTCAGCCACAAGCTTGTCGATTTGTTTCCATAGCAAATTCAAACTTGTTGCAACAGAGCAACTACGTTCTAGTTGGTATTTACAATGCATTCCATTTTGAAATGCAGTCAGTGTAATAGTTCAGATTCTATCAGACTAATCCTTTTCTTTGTTAGGAGAGAGTTTTGTCACAAGTTCTTGAAGATGTTTCAAGAATAAGTCCAGCATCAGAACAGGTTTCCATTAACTGTTGAGGTCATTATTATAAATATGCACAGTTTCAGTGCAACGTTTGTTTTTGAGACTGAGTCTCGCTCTGTCGCCCAGGCTGGAATGCAGTGGAGCGATCTCAGCTCACTGCAACCTCCGCCTCCCGAGTTCAAGCGATTCTACTGCCTCAGCCTCCTGAGTAGGTGGGATTACAAGCACGTGTCACCACGCCTGGCTAATTTTTGTATTTTTAGTAGAGATGGGATTTCACCATGTTGGTCAGGCTGGTCTCGAACTCCTGACTTGGTGATTCACCCGCCTTGGCCTCCCAAAGTGCTGGGATTACAGGTGTGAACCACTGCGCTCGGCCTTGGCTATTTAGCTGGGTGTGGTGGCACGCGCCTGTAATCCCAGCTACTCAGGAGGCTGAGGCAGGAGAATCACTTGAACCCGGGAGGCAGAAGTTGCAGTGAGCCGAGATCGTACCACTGCACTCCAGCCTGGATGACAAAGCGAGACTCCGTCTCAAAAACAAAATTAAACAAAAACTATTTTCCAATATAATACACTCAATTTAGTGAAAAGCAAGAGCCCTTCCCATTTCTCCACTTTGCTGCATCATAATAGCCAGTCTGGAGGTGGCAATAGGCTTTTACATTCTTGTTGCAATAAAATCTCTTGGGCCTCTCATTCAGTCCACCGTGCAGATGCTGGTTGCAATAATACAACCTGGGTTCCCTTTGTTGCAGTAATCTCCCCAGGCCTTGGTTGCAATTTAATATCCAAGTTCTCCTTACAATAACATCATCAACCAACTCACAGCTGCCCCTAACAACTAAGCCAAGAGCCGTAGAGGGTCAGTTACACAGGCAGACATAAGCCTCTTTCCCCCTGGGATTCATGTCTAACTTAGTGCTTTGCAGACTTTAACGTGCAAACAAATTACCTGGGAATCTTTTTTTTTTTTTGAGATGGAGTCTTGCTCTGTCGCCAGGCTGGTATGCGCTTCTACATTTATGTGGGAAAGGAGGTCAGGACAGAAGTTGGGGGACTTGGGGCCCCAAAGCAGATAAGGCTTGTAGGGTGCAGATCTGGCTCTAGGGTTCTGAAGTAAGTCTTTGGAGGAGGTCAAGCAAAAATGGTGGCAAACTTTAATTTCTGTACGGATCAGGAAGGAGTTGACAGCAGCAGGAGTGATGGTGTTTTACAGTAATGGGCGGTCTAGTGGGAAGCAGCTGGTTTGGCATGTTAAGGGACTTGGGTTTGAATCCCGCTAGCTGTTTACTGGCTTTAGGGCTGTTGTTAATGACTTAACTAGAATTTCTAAACAAAATTTTCTTCCATTGTGAAAAATGAGAATACAAAACTTCACCTGCTCATTATTATTATTATTTTGAGATGGAGTTTAGCCCAGGCGAAACTTGTTGCCCAGGCTCGAGTGCAATGGCACAATCTCGGCTCGCTGCAACCTCCGCCTCCTGGATTCAAGCGATTCTCCAGCCTCGGCCTCCCAAGTAGCTGGGATTACAGGTATGCACCTCATGCCCGGCTAACTTTTGTATTTTTAGTGGAGACAGGGTTTCTCCATGTTGGTCAGGCTGATCTTGAACTCCCGAACTCGGGTGATCCGCTCACCTCGGCCTCTCGACGTGCTGGGATTACAGGCGTGAGCCACCATGCCCAGCCCTCACCTGCTCATTATTAGGTTCAAAGGAAATGTCCACTTCCTTTCCTTTTACTCCCAACGGATTCGAGGGGTTTGGCCCTCGGCACTGTGTGAACTACTCATCTCACAACTTCTCGGCCCAAGTTACATCCTCTGTAAAATGGAGGAGAGAGGAATGGTTAGATTAGACCAGGGGCTTTGAAAACTGTGCCTCCATTGCCTACTCCCGTCCACGCCACCCAAAATACCAGAGCAGCCCTGCTTTTGTGCATTCTGTGTGGAGTCAGAGTGGTTGAGAGTGTAGGCTGTAGAGATAACAGGGTATGAGTACCGGCTGCACCACAGACACTTTGTGTGTAACTTTAGGAGAGACACCTAACTGCCCTGAGCCTCAGTTTCATGTCCAGAAAACGGGGTTGCGCTTAGGATTGAATTAATTAGTGCATTAAAGTTCTTGGCTGGGCGAGGTGGCTCACGCCTGTAATTCCAGCATTTTGGGGGGGCCAGGATAGGTGGATCACGAGGTCAAGAGATCGAGACCATCCTGGCCAACATAGTGAAAACCCATCTCTACTAAAAATACAAAAATTAGCTGGGCATGGTGGTGGGCGCCTGTAGTCCCGCCTACTTGGGAGGCTGAGGCAGGAGAATTGCTTGAACCGGAGAGGTGGAGGTTGCAGTGACCTGAGATTGGGCCACTGCACTCCAGCCTCACGACAGAGTGAGACTCCGTCTCAAAAAAAAAAAAAAACAGTTCTTTGGGCCGGGGCGAGGTGGCTCAAGTTTGTAATCCCAGCACTTTGGGAGGCCAAGGTGGGCGGATCACTTGAGGACAGGAGTTCGAGACCAGCCTGGCCAACATGGCAAAATCCTGTCTCTACTAAAAATATAAAACTTAGCTGGGCATGGTGGCAGGCGCCTGTAATTCCAGCTATTCAGAAGGCTGAGGTGGGAGAATCACTTGAACCCACAAGGCAGAGGTTGCAGTGAGCTGAGATCATGCCACTGCACTCCAGCCTGGATGACAGAGTAGGACTTGGTCTCAATCAATCAGTCAATCAATCAGCCAGTCAATAAAGTTCTTTGCACAGAGCCAAGTGCTTAGTAAGGCTGGGTGCGGTGGCTCACGCCTGTAATCCCAGCACTTTGGGAGGCTGAGGCGGGTAGATCACCTGAGGGAGTTTGAGACCAGCCTGGCCAACTTGATGAAATCCCGTCTCTACTAAAGATACAAAAAATTAGCCGGGTGTGGTGGCAGGCTCCTGTAATCCCAGCTACTCAGGAGACTGAGGCAGGAGAATCCCTTGAACCCAGGAGGCGGAGGTTGCAATGAGCCAAGATCACACCATTGTACTTCAGCCTGGGCAACAAGAGCAAAACTCCGTCTCAAAAAAAAAAAGTGCTTAATAAAATTGGTTATAACTTTATTTATTTATTTATTTACTTATTTGAGATGGAGTCTTGCTTTGTCATCAAGGCTGAATTGGCTCACTGCAACCTCTGCCTCCCGGGTTCAAGTGATTCTCCTGCCTCTGCCTCCCGTGTAGCTGGGATTACAGACGTGCGCCACCATGCCCAGCTAATTTTTGTATTTTTAGTAGAGACAGGGTTTCACCATGTTGGCCAGGCTGGTCTTGAACTCCTGACCTTGTGATCTGCCTGCCTTGGCCTCCCGAAGTGCTGGGATTACAGGCGTGAGCCACCATGCCCGGCTGTATTTATTGTTGTATTAGATTTTGTGTAATATTTGGTTTGAAAAAAAAAATGGATTCCTTCGAAGTAAGCTCCTGAGGTACTGGCATTATGCCCTGACAAAGCTGGCAATACCACAGTGGGTGAGGGTGGTTAGGATGGGGTTGGGAGTCAGCTTACTTGGGTTTGAATCTCAGCTATACCACTTGCCAACTGCGTGACCTGCAGCAAATTACTCAACCTTTCTGTTTCTCAGTTTTCTCATCTGTAAAGGGGGATGTTGATAAATCAATTAATATATATGATATATGTAAAATGCTTGGGGCAGAGCCTGGCACGTTCTACTTGTTACCATGTGTTAGCTATTAGCTGTTAGTGTAGTATTAGCTATTTTTCTTTCTTTCTTTCCTTCTTTTTTTTTTGATTCGGAGTATCTCTCTGTCACCCAGGCTGGAGTGCCATGGCTGGATCTTGGCTCACTGCAACCTCCGCCTCCCTGGTTCAAGCGATTTTCCTGCCTCAAGCCTCCCGATTAGCTGGGACTACAGGCACCCACCACTGCCCCGGGCTAATTGTTGTATTTTTAGTAGAGACAGGGTTTTGCCACGTGGGTCAGGCTGGTCTCAAACTCCTGACCTCAGGTGATCCACCCACCTTGGCCTCCCAAAGTACTGGGATTACAGCTGTGAGCCACAGTGCCTGGCTGCTATTTTTCTTTAAAATGCCTATGTTTTCTAACTCCTCTGTATATAGATACAACATAATTAAAAAGTTGTTTTTTTAAAAAGTCCATTTTTTTTTTTTTGAGGTGGAGTCTCACTGTGTTGCCCAGGCTAGAGTGAAGTGGCACAATCTCGGCTCACTGTAACTTCCAGCTCCCAGGTTCAAGAGATTCTCCCACCTCAGCCTCCTGAGTAGCTGGGATTACAGGTGTGTGCCATCACACCCAGCTAATTTTTGTATTTTTAGTAGAGATAGAGTTTTGCCATGTTGGCCAGGCTGGTCTCAAAATCCTGACCTCAGGTGATCCACCTCCCTCAGCCTCCCAAAGTGCTGTGATTACAGGCATGAGGCACCGCACCCAGCTTGGTTCTGTTTTTTTCAAAAAGGGAACATTATTATTCTCTAAGGCTCTACTGGCCAACATGTGTGGCCATTTAAATTTATTTGTTTATTTATTTTTTGAAATGGTATTTTGCTCTTGTTGTCCAGGCTGGAGTGCAATGTCACGATCTTGGCTCACTGCAACCTCCACCTCCCGGCTTCAAGTGATTCTCCTGCCTCAGCCTCCTGAGTAGCTGGGGATTACAGGTGCCCGCCATCACACCTGGCTAATTTTTTGTACCTTTAGTAGAGACACGGTTTCACCATGTTGGTCAGGCTGGACTTGAACTTCTGATCTCAGGTGATCCACCTGCCTCGGCTTCCCAAAGTGCTGGGATTACAAGTGTGAGCCACTGTGCCTGGCCTTCACTTAAATTTAAATTAAAGGCCGGGCACAGTGGCTCTCGCCTGTAATCCCAGCACTTTGGGAAGTCGAGGTGGGTGATCACTTGAGACCAGGAGTTCGAGACCAGCCTGGCCAACATGGTGAAACTCCATGTGTACTAAAAATTAGCTGGGTGTAGTTGAGCACAACTATAGTCCCAGCTACAGCTACTTCAGAGTCTGAGGCAGGAGAATTGCTTGAGCCTGAGGCAGAGGTTGCAGTGAGCCAAGATCGTGACAGTGCACTCCACCTGGGAGCAAGACTCTGTCTAAAAAAAAAAAAAAAAAAAAGTTAAATTTAAATTGATTAAAATTAAATCTAGTTAAATATTTAGTTCCTCAGTTGTACTAGCCGCATTGCAAGTGTTCAGTAGCCTCATATGGCTAGTATGGTATAGATACAGAACATTTCCATAATTGCAGAAAGTTCTGTTGGACACCTTTGTTCCAGGGCAGTGGCTGTCGACTGCAGCTGCACATTAGAGTCACTTTAAGAATGAAAAAATACGGCCTGGTGCAGTGGCTCATGCCTGTAATCCCAGCATTTTGGGAGGCTGAGGCGGGTGGATCACCTGAGGTCAGGAGTTCGAGACTAGCCTGACCAGCATGGTGAAACCCCATCTCTATTAAAAATACAAAAATTGGCCAGGCGTGGTGGTGCGCACCTGTAATCCCAGCTACTCTGGAGGCCGAGGTAGAAGAATTGCTTGAACCCGGGAGGCAGAGATCGCAGTTGAGCCGAGATTGCTCCACTGCACTCCAGCCTGGGCAACAGAGAGAAACTCCGTTTCAAAAAAAAAAGAAAAAAAAAATTGTATGCCGCCTGGGTCAGACACCCCAGAGTTAGATGTAATTGCCATAAAAGGATTTGGTCAGGAGAAAGACATGAGCAGAGGTGAGCTTCTAGAAGCTTTATCTGGCAGCAGAGGTGGAAGGGCCTGAAGTTGCTAAGCCAGGAGAGGGAGGACAGCAGTGGTCCTTGCTGAGTGACACATGTACCTGCATGGGGGAGGGACTATGGAGGCGTTGGGGGAGTTGTATTCCTGGGTTCTTTTTCAGCTTTTTCCAAAAGCTGTGACAATGAATGGCTACTTGGCCCTCAAAGTAGAGATCTTCAACCTTAGTAGAGCAGGAAGAGGTCAAAGCGGCCTGAAGACCTTCCTGAGTTCCAGACCGTCATCTTTAAAATTTAGTTTCTTTTGTGTAGGTAATACATGCCAGTGATGCAAACGTTAGGAGGTAAAGGGAGTGATTTACTGAAAAGTCATCTCCATGTTACCCCTCTCCCTTACAACCCAGTTTTCTCCTTAGAGGCAGAAATATTACTAATTTTGTGTGTATTCTTCCAGTAATATTCTTTGTAATTTTTAAGCAAATGCAGAGATACCTATTTCCTTTACACAAATTGTAACACATCATATAGACTTTGTTCTTTTTAACTTAGGAATATATTTTGAGACTCTGTATTAGTACATGAAGAGCCACCCCATTCATTTTAACGGTAAATAGTTCATAATGTTTCTGTGTCATAAAGTGTTATTTTACTGGCATCCCAGGACTGGAACTATTATAAATTATTCAACCAGTCCCCTGTTGATGGTCATTTCGGTTGCTTGTTTTGATAACACGAACAGTGCAGTAGTCAATAATACTGTACACATTTCATCTTGTTCAGGAGTGAGGAGGTCTCACCATTTTCTTTTCACTTTGCAAAGTGAAAAAGATGAAGGCCATTCACAGTAATATTGTTGGCAGAAGTTTGCTGACAAGCAGTATTGGAAGTAACTTTGCTGCCTACAGACAGGGGTGCCACAGGCTGGATGAGAGGCCCACCGTTCTTGTACAGCTGCCTACAGACAGGGGGTGCCACAGGCTGGATGAGAGGCCCACCGTTCTGTACAGCTGCCTACAGACAGGGGTGCCACAGGCTGGATGAGAGGCCCACCATTCTGTACAGGTGCCTACAGACAGGGGTGCCATAGGCTGGATGAGAGGCCCACCGTTCTGTACAGTCACAGTGCCAGGTGTGTCTGCGTTCCCCTTGGTCCCTGGAGAGTGAAGTAATGAGATTTGGGGCCAGAGTAGGGCCAACAGATGTGCTGTGGCTTGAGCATGTCTGCCCACACTCTTCAGCCCTTTCCCACAGGGTGTTGCTGCTGAGACAATGGGAATAGAGGTCTAGGGAGGAGAGGTGTGTGGGTGAGGAGGGGCCAAGTCCTCTTTTCTGGACCAATAACATTGAGCCCTCCCCCTAAGGGGAAAAGGTAGCCTCCCCCACAGGCTGGGCGGCAGCTCTGGCCCGGGTGGTAGAGGCTGATTATGGTTCTGTAGAGGACAGATGGCAGGGTGGGTACTGAAAGGCTGTTTCTGCCACCACATTGCCTATGGGCTCAGGGCTTCACTCATTCACCCGGTCATTCATTCAATCACTCTCACATATATTCCTTGGGCATTGTTAGGTGTGTGCCAGGCCCTGGGTGAGTATGGGGGGGATGGGAGTAGTTCTAAAGATGACAATGACAGGTGGCTGACCCGGAAGATAAAGAGGCTCATCCATGAGTCATTTGCTCTTCAGCCCTGGGGCCTGTCAGTCACGCTGACACACCCTGATCCTGCTCTGACTTCATAATTCCAGTTTGTAAGCTTCTATTTTTCTCCAAATTTCATCCTTCCCCTGCCATCTCCCCGATTTTCTTCCCCCACCTTTTTTTTTTTTTTTTTTGGCGATATCTTTAAAATTCAAACTATACATGGAAATCAAAATAAGATTATATCAAGAGGCCAGGCGAGGTGGGGCATGCCTGTAATCCCAGCACTTTGAGTGGCTTCGGCAGGCAGATCTCTTGAGCTCGGGAATTCAAGATCTGAGCCACATGGCAAAAATGTTTTTGCAAAAAAATACAGGCCAGGCACGGTGGCTCATGCCTATAATCCCAGCACTTTGGGAGGCTGAGGCAGGAGGATTGCTTGAGCTCAGAAGTTCAAGATGAGTCTGGTCAAGACGCTGGTAGCCTCTTTAGCAAGACCTTGTCCCTACTAAAAAAAAGTTTAGCTGGGCAGAGTGGCACACACCTGTAGTCCCAGCTACTCGGGAGACAGGCAGGAGAATCACTTGAGATCTCAGGATTCAAGGCGAGCCTGGTCAAGAGGCTGGTAGCCTCTTTAGTGAGACCTTGTCTCTACTAAAAATAAAATTTATCTGGTCTGGCTCAACTTGGTGGCTCACGCCTGTAATCCCAGCACTTTGGGAGGTTGAGGCGGGTGGATCACAAGGTCAGGAAATGGAGACCATCCTGACCAACATAGTGAAACCCCGTCTCTACTAAAAATACAAAAATTAGCTGGGTGTGGAAGTGCGTGCCTGTAATCCCAGATACTCCAACTCCGTCTCAAAAATAAATAAATAATAAAAAATAAAAAGAAACCATGGAACTCATTCAAATGGCAAAAAGTAACAAGTCTGGTAGTACCAGAAGTTGGGGAGGTTATAGACAGAATCACTCACACTTTGCTTTGGAAAGCGGTTTGGCAACACCTTGTAAGGTCTAATTTTCTTTTTTTTTTACCTTTTTTTTTTTTTTTTAAATAGAGACAGGATTTCTCCATGTTGGTCAGGCTGGTCTCGAACTCCCGACCTCAGGTCATCTGCTCGCCTTGGCCTCCCAAAGTGCTGGGATTACAGACATGAGCCATCACGTCTGGCCAGGTCTAACTTTCATGTCCTCTATGTGTGTGCAAGAAAAACTGCATACAGCTGGGCATGGTGGCGTGTGCCTGTAGTCCCAGCTACTCGGGAGGCTGAGGTGGGAGGATCATTTGAGCCAGGAGTTCTGGGCTAGAGTGCGCTATGCCAATCGGGTGTCCGCACTAAGTTTGGCATTAATATGGTGACCTCCCCGGGAGCGGGGGACCACCAGGTTGCCTAAGGAGGGGGTGAACCGGCCCAGGTGGGAAACGGAGCAGGTCAAAACTCCTGTGCTGATCAGTAGTGGGATCGTGCCTGTGGATAGCCACTGCACTCCAGCCTGGGCAACATAGCGAGACCGAATCTCTAAAAAAAAAAAAGCTGCATACATACATCATGGAGACGTGGAAAGAGAGAAAGAAAGAAGAAAGTACATTGCAGATTCGTTCCTAACAGAAAAAAACCTAGAAACAACTCAAATGCCCATCAACAGGAGAGTGGGCAGATAAATTATACTTTGTAAAAAGGAGTATTATTAAAACAGAAGAAAACAATAAACATGTTCAATGTGGATAAATCTAAGGAATACTAGTTTTTAAAAAGTAAAAAAAAAGTAAGTCATCACAACTTGATACCCTTTTATAATATTAGAAACAGTTAAAATTGAACACACACTCTCTCTATATATATATACATATATATATATATATATAATATATTTTTTTTTTTTTTTTTTTTTTTTTTTTTGAGATGGAGTTTCACTCTTGTTGCCCAGGCTGAGTGCAATGGCACTATCTCGGCTCACTACCACCTCCACCTCCTGGGTTCAAGTGATTCTCCTACCTCAGCCTCCGAGTAGCTGGGACTACAGGTGTAAGGGTTATTGCCGAACTTAAAATGAGGAAACTGAGGCCAGCACAGGAAAATTAAATGCCAATTTATTAAGCTCCCGGGCGAGGTTCTGCGGTCTGGGAAAGGGGGCCAGAGAAGTCGCGCTGGCTTCCTGGAAGGAGGGGTTTTTATAGCTTTGGGAGAGCAAGGCGTGGCTAGTGTTCTAATTGGCTGCAGGGCAGTGGGATGGAGACGGGTCGGACTGTTATTGGTGGGTAGGTTGTGGGGCGGGTTCTCCTAATGCAAGATCCGGCCAGGGTTGCATCAGCTGGCGGCTGTCCGGAGGGCTGTGTGCAGAGCTAGGTGCCGAGTGCAGAGTTCAGTGTTGAGTGCAGATTCTGGTGCAGAGTGCAGAGCCTGGTGTCGAGTGCAGAGGTGGGTGTCCAGTGCAGAGGTGGGTGTCGAGTGCAGAGCCTGGTGTCGAGTGCAGAGCCGGGTGTCGAGCGCAGAGGTGGGTGTCGAGCGCAGAGGTGGGTGTCGAGTGCAGAGCCTGGTGTTGAGTGCAGAGCCGGGTGTCGAGCGCAGAGGTGGGTGTCGAGCGCAGAGCCGGGTGTCGAGCGCAGAGGTGGGTGTCGAGTGCAGAGCCGGGTGTCGAGCGCAAGGTGGGTGTAGAGTGCAGAGCGTGGGTGTCGAGTGCAGAGCCGGGTATCGAGCGCAGAGGTGGGTGTCGAGTGCAGAGCCTGGTGTGGAGTGCAGAGGTGGGTGTCGAGTGCAGAGCCGGGTATGGAGTGCAGAGGTGGGTGTCGAGTGCAGAGCCTGGTGTCGAGTGCAGAGGTGGGTGTCGAGTGCAGAGGTGGGTGTCGAGTGCAGAGCCTGGTGTCGAGTGCAGAGCCTGGTGTCGAGTGTAGAGCCTGGTGTCGAGTGCAGAGGTGGGTGTCGAGTGCAGAGCCTGGTGTCGAGTGCAACCCGGGTGTCGAGTGAGCTGGTGTCGAGTGCAGAGGTGGGTGTCGAGTGCAGACGTTGGTGTCGAGTGCAGAGGTCGGTGTCGAGTGCAGAGCCTGGTGTCGAGTGCAGAGGTGGGTGTCGAGTGCAGAGGTGGGTGTCGAGTGCAGAGGTGGGTGTAGAGTGCAGAGCCTGGTGTCGAGTGCAGAGGTGGGTGTCGAGTGCAGAGTTCAGTGTTGAGTGCAGAGGTGGGTGTGAGTGCAGAGGTAGGTGTCGAGTGCAGAGGTGGGTGTCAAGTGCGAGGTGGGTGTGGAGTGCAGATCCTGGTGCGGAGTTGCCAGGTGCGGAGAGGGATGGGCGTGTCAGAGCTCCCCGGCAAGGCAACCGGCCTTACAACAGGCACATGCCACATGCCTAGCTAATTTTTGTGTTTTTAGTAGAGATGGGTTTCACCATGTTGGCCAGGCTGGTCTTGAACTCCTGACCTCAGGTGATCCGCCAAGGTGGGATCACCTGTGTTTCCCAAGCTGGTCTTGCACTCCTGGCTTCAAGCTATCCTCTCCACCTGAGCCTCCTAAAGCGTTGGGATTACAGGTGTGAGCCACCATACCCAGCCTTCTGTGATTATTGTGTTGATGATTTCCTCCACGCTCTGTTATGTCTGTTCTCTTTTTCTGGAATTCTTATTTCTCAGACACTGGATTTTCTGGGCTGGTTCTCTGATTTTCTTCACTTTTCTAACTCTTCTAAAGAAGATTTTCTTTATGCTCTTACATTTTTATTTCCCAGGAGCTGTTTTATGTTCTGCATGTTTCTTCACATTTTTAATTTTGGCCGAGCGCTGTGGCTCATGCCTGTAATCCCAGCACTTTGGGAAGATGAGGTGGGTGGATCACCTGAGGTCAGGAGTTGGAGACCAGCTTGCCCAACATGGTGAAACCCCTGTCTCTACTAAAAATACAAAAATTATCCCGGCATAGTGGTGGGTGCCTGTAATCCCAGTTACTAGGGAGGCTGAAGCACGAGAATTGCTTGAACCTGGGAGGCGGAGGTTGCAGTGAGCTGAGATCACGCCATTGCACTCCAGCCTGGGTGACAGAGTGAGACTCTGTCTCAAAATAAATAAACAACTAAATACTAAAAATATATTTAAGAAAACAAAAAAATATGTTTTATTCTTTTTTTTCTTTTTCTTTTTTTTTTTTTAGAGACGGGGTTTCACCATGTTGGCCAAGCTGGTCTTGGACTCCTGACCTTGTGATCCACCCACCTTGGCCTCCCAAAGTGCTGGGATTACAGGTGTGAGCCACCACGTCCAGGCTGTTTTATTCTTATTATTTTTAGAAGTACAGTCTTGTGTTGCCCAGGCTGGACTCATACTCCTGGGCGCAGGAGATCCTCCAGCTTTAGTCTCCTGAGCAGCTAGACTGAGCACGGCCTGCATATTGTTTTCTTCTATGGCATTCTTTTCTTATTCCATATATATATATATATGTGTGTGTGTGTGTGTGTGTGTATATATTTTTTGAGATGGAGTTTTGCTCTTGTTGCCCAGGCTGGAGTGCAATGGCGCGATCTCAGCTCACCACAACTTCCACCTCCTGGGTTCAAGCAATTCTCCTGCCTCAGCCTCCCGAGTAGCTGGGACCACAGGCATGCGCCACCACGCTCGGCTATTTTGTATTATTTTTTTTCTTTTAGTAGAGACGGGGTTTCACCATGTTGGTCACGCTGGTCTCCAACTCTCGACCTCAGGTGATCCGCCTGCCTCAGCCTCCCAAAGTGCTGGGATTACAGGTGTGAGCCACCATGCCTGGCTATATTTTCTTTTATCTGAGAAAACTATTGATAGGTTTTACAAGTTTTCTTCTTCTTGCACTTATACACTTATTTACTTTTTTGAGTTGCCCAGGCTGGAGTGCAGTGGCACAATCTTGGCTCACTGTAACCTCCCCCCTCTCAGGTTCAAGCAATTCTCCTGCTTCAGCCTCCCTAGTGACTGGGATTATAAGCACCTGCCACCATGCTGGGCTAATTTTTGTATTTTTAGTAGAGACGGGGGTTTCACTATGTTGGCCAGGCTGGCCTCGAACTCCTGACCTCGAGTGATCCATGCACTTTGGCCTCCCACAGTGCTGGGAATTAAAGCTGTGAGCCACTGCTCTGGAACTATTTGTCTCCATTACTCTTATTAGAGGCTTTCCTCAATATATACCCTTTGGCTCCTGCTCATGCATAAGAGCAGTGGGCTAGAAAAGTCACTTTGTACCTCCAGGTACCTGGTTGGGACTTGTCATAGTAAAAACTTGACATCAGGGTGATCTGGTTGGGAGTTTGTAGGGGGGATCCCTGGTATCAGACTCAAAACACTGATTCTCAACATTCCCCAAGGCCACCTTGGTTCTCAGCTCTCTCGGATGTGCCCAGTAACGCACCTCTGGTGCCCTCTCTTCCCACCTTCCAAAATGTGACTGTGTTGTTTTCTCTTCTGAACTCTCCATCTTTGTGGGTTTTTTCTCAAAATGATCTTTAATGCCTTCTCAAAAAATATCTTTACTGATGTTTCAGTAGGGTTTTAGGAGGGAAACAAATTAAATATGTTTATCCATTTCATTCCCTTTTACTGGAGGACTTTTATTATGATTACTTTTGAAAAGGACATAGATATACCAGTTACAAATTTCTATTTAAATTTTTGTGGAGACAGGGTTATGCTCTGTCACCCAGGCTGGAGTGCAGTGGTGTAATCTTGGCTCACTGCAGCCTCCACCTCCCAGGCTCAAGCGATCCTCCTGCCTCGGCCACCCCAGCTAGGTGGGATTACAGGCGTGCACCACCAGGCCCAGCTTTTTTTTTTTGTATTTTTTTGTAGAGAAAAGTTTTCGCCATGCGTGGTCTCCAACTCTTAGACTCAAGGGATTCTCCCACCTTGGCCTCCTAAAGTTCTGGGATTACAGGTGTGAGCCACCGTGCCCAGTTAAAAAAAATATTTCTTTTTAAGACAAAGTTTTGCTCTCTTGCCCAGGCTGGAGTGCAGTGGTGCAATCTCAGCTCACTGCAACCTCTGCTCCTGGGTTCAAGTGATTCTCCTGCCTCAGCCTCCTGAGTAGCTGGGATTACAGGTGCCTGCCACCATGCCAGGCTAATTTTTTGTATTTTTAGTAGATACGGAGTTTCGCCATGTTGGGCACGCTGGTCCCCAACTCCTGACTTCAGGTGATGTGCCCGCCTCAGCCTCCCAAATTACTGGGATTATAGGCGTGAGCCTCCATGCCTAGCCTT
The DNA here is from genome assembly GCA_036589455.1 of Ateles fusciceps. Taxonomy (NCBI): domain Eukaryota; kingdom Metazoa; phylum Chordata; class Mammalia; order Primates; family Atelidae; genus Ateles; species Ateles fusciceps. Next base: position 736,597 of record JAZHEH010003362.1, read on the forward strand.
GCCCAGTTACAAATTTCTAAAGGTATAAAAGGGTACATAATGAGAAATAAATCTCCTTTCCTTCACTATCATGAAGTTTCTATTATCAATTTCTTGCTTGAAAACAACTTTTTGAGGATTTATACCCAATAAGGTGAATCATTAATTTTTTTTTTGTTTTGTTTTGTTTTTTGAGATGAGGTCTAGCTCTGTTGCCAGGCTGGAGTGCAGTGGCATGATCTCGGCTCACTTCAACTTCTGCCTCCTGGGTTCAGGCTATTCCCCTGCCTCAGCCTCCCGAGTACCTGGGATTACAGGTGCATGCCACCACCCCCAGCTAATTTTTTTTTTTTTTTTTTGAGACAGAGTCTCGCACTGTTGCCCAGGCTGTAGTGCAGTGGTGTGATCTTGGCTCACTGCAATCTCCGCCTTCTGGGTTCAAGCAATTCTCCTGCCTCAGCCTCCTGAGTGGCTGGGACTATAGGTGTGCCCCACCATGCCCAGGTATTGTTTTTTTTTTTTAATTTTTATTTTTAGTAGAGATGGGGTTTCACCGTGTTGGCCAGGATGGTCTTGATCTCCTGACCTCATGATCTGCCTGCCTCGGCCTCCCAAGGTGCTGGGATTACAGGTGTGAGCCACTGTGCCTGGCCAATGTTTTTTTTTTTTTTTTTTTTTGAGACAGAGTCTTGCTCTGTTGACCAGGCTGGAGTGCAGTGGCATGATCTCGTCTCGCTGCAACCTCCATCTCCCTGGCTCAAGCAATTCTCCTGCCTCAGCCTTTTTGAATAGCTAGGATTACAGGCATGTGCCACCACACTTAGCTAACTTTTGTATTTTTAGTAGAGAAGGGGTTTCACCATGTTGGCCAGGCTCGGCCTTTCAAAGTGCTGAGATTACAGGAATGAGCCACCACACCTGGCTTTTTTTTTTTTTTTTTTTTTTTTAGTAGAGACAGGGTTTCACCATGGCCAGGCTGGTCTCTATCTCCTGACCTCGTGATCCGCCCACCTTGGACTCCCAGAGTGCTGGGATTACAGACGTGAGCCACTTCGCCCCGCCAACCATGAATTTTCACAGTAAGGGGAACTTTGATTAGAAAACATTTGTTAAACACAGACTGGCCAATGTGGTGAAACCCCATCTCTACTAAAAAATACAAAAATTATCTGGGCATGGTGATGTATGCCTGCAATCCCAGCTACTCGGGATGCTGAGGCATGAGAATCGATGGAAGCCAGGAGGTGGAGGTCACGGTGAGCTGAGATCGCGCTACTAACTCCAGCCTAGGTGACAGAACGAGACTGTTTCCACACAAAAAAAGAAAACATTTGTTAAACAAAGGTCCCTGTTCTTTAGAGGCTTCTCTGCAAGGTGGCAAGATGTGTTGACAAATAAGGACAGTCATTTCTCTTAGTTTTAAATCATTTCACTGTGTGTTAATATCAGGCATTCCTCACCGAAGTAGGACAGGGCTCCCTAATAGTTCATCCATTTTGCAAAGGAGGAAAGTGAGACTCGGAGAAGAGAAGTGACCGCCCAAAGTCCTGTTGGGGAACCTAGATTTGAAAGCAGGTTTTAGAAATCAGCATTGTGCAAGGGATACTAGCTGTGAGGCAGGACCTGATGGTCTAGTTTCTTAATGCGGTCCTCAGTGCCTGCTTTGCAACCAACTGAGGAGTTTCTTACAGATCCAGGCTTCCAGGCCCCACCCACATCTATTGAATAGGAATCTCTAAAGCTAGATTTCAGGAATTTATATTTTTCAGAAGCTTTCCTTTTTTTTCTTTTCTTTCTTTTTTTTTTTTTGAGATGGAGTTTTGCTCTTGTTGCCCAGGCTAGAGTGCAATGGTGCGATCTTGGCTCACGGAGACTGCTGCCTCCCGGATTCAAGTGATTCTCCTGCCTCAGCCTCCCGAGTAGCTGGGATTACAGGCATGTGCCACCATGCTCAGCTAATTTTGTATTTTTAGTAGAGATGGGGTTTCTCCACATTGGTCAGGCTGGTCTTGAACTCCCGACCTCAGGTGATCTGCCTACCTCAGCCTCCAAAAGTGCTGGGATTACAGGCATGAGCCACTGCGTCCGGCCATTTCAGAAGCTTTCCTAGTGATCCTTATGCACATTAAAGTTTGAACACAGGCACACAAAAAAAATTCTCTGGCATCCAGAGCAGGGAGGAGACAGCTCTAAGGTATCTCCATGGAGAAGGCAGGATGAGTTTGCCTCTGAAGGTTGGAGAGGTTGGGCGGAGGGGCCCCGTATCAGGCTCGTCTGATAGAGGATTCAAGCTTGGGCCTTTTGCTGTCTCTCTTCATTGCTGTCATCATCATTGTCCGTCCTCATCATCCTTTCAACTTTCTCTTCAGCCTCCTCCCGAAACCTCAACAGCCTTTTCTCTGGCTGCGCTCAGATGAATTTTCTGCAATCTGGGAACAGGGGAGGTGGTGCCCACATAGAAATGGATTAGCATGTAAAGAACACACACAGGGCAGACAAGTAGAGGGCACTCAGTCACAGGCAGACTGGAAGGGGCAGAGATGGATAAACAAGAAAAGGATACAAAATTACAGGCAGACAGGGAAGAACGAGCGCACAGCACATCATCACAAGCAGATGTAAATGGGCTGGGAAAGGACACCTATAAACAGATGGAAGTGAAGGCCATTTAAGAGACAGATGTAACAAGGGCACACACAAAGCTGTAAGAGGCAGCACTCACAGAGGTAAAGGAGTGCAAAGGACATTCATGCAAATGGATAGGTGGAAGGCACAGCCAGGGAGGACAGACCCAAGTGAATCCTCATAACTGTAGCCCTTTACCGCACTGAGCATAAAGGATTAATCTCAAGTACCTGGCCGGGGCTTCCAGGGCCTTGTCCATCTTTCTGTCTTACTGGTTGCTGCAGAGGGAGGCCAGGTCCCAGGCTCCAGGGTAAGGTGTGCCCCTGGATGTGCACCCTGATCCTGGCGAGGGAGATCATCTCCTCCCTCTTTGTCACATTTATTTCAACTCTCGGATGCTTATTGTTATCATTTTTGAGACAGCGTTTCGGTTCGCTTTTGTTGCCCAGGCTGGAATGCAATGGCGTGATCTTGGCTCACTGCAACCTCCGCCTCCCGGGTTCAAGCGATTCTCCTGCCTCAGCCTCCCAAGTGCTGGGACTACAGGCGCGTGCCACCACGCCCGGCTAATTTTTTGTATTTTTAGTAGAGACGAGGTTTCATCGTGTTAGCCAGGATGGTCTCGATCTCATGACCTCGTGATCCGCCCGCCTCTGCTTCCCAAAGTGCTGGGATTACAGGTGTGAGCCACCGCGCCCAGTTCAGATGCTTATTATTAGGCCTGCAGCTTCGCTTCTTTCTGACTTGCAGCCCAATTTCGTACGGGTCCCTTGGGCCCCTGCTCTTTTTTGGATGTTTTATTCTTATTCCCAGCCCCAGCCGACCAGGAAGCTTCACCAGTTCATTTACAGATCACTTTCCCTTTAAGCAATCCCCAATCCACCAGCTTCCCAGACTCCCTTCCATTCCCGGCATCACTTGCAGTTTCTAAAAGCACCACATCTCCCAGAAATCTTAGTGCCCAAGGGACTACCCTAGGGAACTTCAAGTACCGAAATGCTCTCCTATCCGTCTCGGTGACTACCGTAGTGACCAGTGGGGCTTGTAGTCATCTCGGAATTGTTAGGCGACCAAAAAAACTACTCACCCCAGGTGTCCCTGCGTCAGAGGCGGGTTTCTCTCCTGTCTCTCTCAGCTCGCCTCTAAATCCTTCCTCGGACTCCAACTCCCGCCGTGCCTTGCGCTGATATTCCTGCGGCAAATAATCAGGCTGTGTTCAAAGTGTTCTCTGGGAGTTGTAGTTCTCCTATTGGTGAGGCAGGAGGAGGCGGAGTGACTCGGCGGCCATTAGCTGTGTGTAGTTGCCCGGGACTAGGAGCTTAAGTGAAGAGGGACGCCTTGTTCGGTGGAAATCAGCCGTAGCCATGAGCTTCCGCCGGGGCTAGCCCTAGAGTACGGAGCAGGCGGACTTTTCGGTTCCCCCGCCCCGCCGAGTGGCGGGGCCTTCTAGGCCTCCGGGCATCCCCGGTCTCAAGTAGGCCTCGTCTGCCGGCAAGGGCGCCCCAAACGCGGGAGGCGCCATGTCGCTGGTTGCTTACGCCAGCAGCGATGAGAGCGAGCCGGATGAGGCTGAGCCCGAGCCGGAGGAAGAGGAGGCGGTAGCCCCTACATCTGGGCCCGTTTTAGGGGGCTTGTTCGCTCTCTCCCTGCGCCCAAGGGCCCGGCCTTGCTGCCTCCGCCCCCTCAGATGCTGGCCCCAGGCTTTCCCCCGTCGCTGTTGCTTCCCCCCACCCACGGGAGACCCCAGGCTTCAGCCTCCTCCCCCCTTGCCCTTCGGCCTGGGAGGCTTCCCCCCACCTCCAGGCGTGAGCCCGGCTGAAGCGGCGGGAGTTGGGGAGGGACTGGGATTGGGGTTGCCCTCGCCCCGAGGCCCTGGCCTCAATCTGCCCCCTCCAATTGGCGGCGCCGGCCCCCCGATGGGGCTTCCCAAGCCAAAGAAGAGGAAAGAGCCCGTGAAGATCGCGGCGCCGGAGTTGCATAAGGGAGATGTGAGTATCCGGGGAAGGCACCCCCGAACTGTCCATTGGGTTTGAGTCGGCTGTAGGAGGGACATGTGGAGATTTCGGAACTCCTTCCTACAAACGCACCCGTGGATTCAAGGCCACCGGAATCGTCTTATAGTGCGATTAATTGAGCTGAAGTTTGTCAACTTCGGGGAGTTTGGGCGTTTGCTCTTGTGGGTTTCCCGAAGCTGGGCTTTCCCTGCAGAAGGCCACATGTCATCATCTGGTACTGAGAGACCTAGGGACACTTGGATTCGCTCCCCCTCTTTGCATCTTCACTCAGTCTGGCTTTTTTCCCTTTCCTCCTACTGAGAACAGGATGAAATCTGGCACCTGAAGAATGACAGGAGACAGGGCTCCTGAACCTCTGCCGAACATCTGGGACCAATCTTTTCCTTTGCCTCTGAACTCAAACGCATGAGGCCTGGAGGAGAATGATAGCAATCTTGGATTCCATTTTGAGGGGAGTTAGAGGAGAAATCGAGTATTTGTTGAGTGCAGATGATTTGTGGTTCACTGGTCCTTTCTTTCAATTATTACAGAGCTCTGGGAGGTAATATAGTATTTTTTTGACAGATGAGAAACAGGTGTCCAGTCTGCACGATTTTACCTGGTAAAGGAGATTAATGTTCAGTCTCTCTGAATCTCAGATCTGTGCCTCATTTCACCATTTAGCTGTTGTCAAACCTAGGTGAATTAGGATGCTTGGGTACTGTTTCTAGAAGAGGCAGCGAGACTTACCTGTTTCTATGTGTGACAGTGGAAAAATACCACAAGGCCTCTTCTGGAGTGAGGGCTTTGGAGATAAGGAGAGATTAAGCCTGGGAGCAGGGACTGCTTAGAATTACTTACCAGAGAGAAATTTATTGCCCTTGCTTTTCTTCAGACTCCCAGCTGTGCCTAGAAGCCATTTCCATTCTTTGTACCTGCTGTTCCTTACATTTCTTCCCTCAGATATCCTAATGTTCTCTCCCTCACGTCATTGAGTCTTGGTCTAAAAGGCCTGTTCTCTGTGAGGACGTCCCTAGTTTGCTGCATATTTAAATTGCTACCTCCTGTCTCGTCCTCCTCCCCATTGCTCTTTGTTTCATTTTTCTCCGTTGCACTTACCATCATCCATCCTCCCACCTCCCACTAGTATATAAACTCCATGAAGGCAGGGATTAAAAAAAAAATTCACTGCTATACCCTAGTACTTAAAACAGTGCCTGGCACATACTGAATACTCCCATGAATATTTCGTGAGTGAAAGAAGTCAAATATGGATTCTTCATGGAAGGAGCTTCCAGAATTTCCCTTCTTATCTTGTTATCTACTTTCTTCCATTTTATTTCCCTCTTCTTTCATGCCTGAGAGTCTGTCATCCTAAGTCTTGGATCCGCCCCCCCCCCCCAAAAAAAAAGCCTTTTATTGCTCCACAGAAACTTACCTTGGCCTTGATTTAACCTGGAACAAAGAAAGACTCCTGAATGAGACAAATAAAAACAGTCGGCGCGGGGGCTCACGCCTGGAATCCCAGCACTTTGGGAAGCCGAGGAGGGTGGATCATAAGGTCAGGAGTTGGAGACCATCCTGGCCAACATGATGAAACCCGGTCTCTACTAAAAATACAAAAATTAGCTGGGTGTGGTGGCACGCATCTGTAATCCCAGCTACTCAGGAGGCTGAGGCAGGAGAATTGCTTGAACCCGGGAAGTGGAGGTTGCAGTGAGCTGAGATCTCACCACCGCACTCCAGCCTGGGCTGGAGTGAGACTCCATCTCAAAAACAGAAAACAAAAAACAAATCAGTCCACACGGACAGTGGAAAGGCTCATTCCTAGCTCTGTGAAGGTAGCATTATAGAAAGTTGGGAGAAACTGTAGAATCTACCATTTAGGATTTAGGTTGGCTGAGATGGCAGAAAACTCTGAAGACTCCTAATACTCTCCCTCTGGAAGCAGTCACTACATTTCTGCGGTGAACAGTGACGCAGCTAATTAAAATCCTAGCCCTTGCTGGTTGAGTTTCCCACTTTTGCTCTGTTCCAGTTGGTCTTTTGTTCTCTGAACACATAATTCCTGGAGAAAGGTAGCCTAAGAATGTTCAAGACGGTCAGGTGAGGGTAACCTTTGTCTTTCAAAGAGCTGTGCCCCCTCCAGTTCTAAGCCCCTTGAGTTCTAAGCTCTGTGTTTTACACTTAGTAGGCTCTTAGTACACATTTGAAAGAATGAATTAGGTTTCCTTAAGTAAGTAATTTTCCTTTAGAGTTTGGTGCTGAAGTGGAAATAATTAGAAGTAATGAACTCTCAACCATTTCATTCAATTGGTATTGAGCTGTTTCTTTGTACCTGGAGCTAAGAATATACAGTAGTGAACATGGTAGCTCCAGCCCAAAGGGAACTTATGATCTTCTGGAGAAAACAGAGAAGGAAATAGATTTTAGGTCAAGGCAGAGAAGGACCTTGATAAGCTGGTGCCGTTCGAGTACACTTAGTGGGCACTAGTCCAGTCTTGGGAGGTTGGGGAGCCCTTTAGAGGGAAGGTGTCTAAACAGAGATAAGGCTGATGAAAGGGGGCAGTAGGGGAGCAGCACAGCAGAGGAAACAGTGTATAAAAGCCTGGAGAACAGAGAGGGAAAATGTTTTCAGGGAACCCCAGGTGAGTAAAGGACAGAGGGTGGAGCGTTTGAGAGGGTGGGGAGTGCTGAGAGAATGGGGCTAGAAAGAGGCTGAGGCCAGATGAGAATGGGCCTTGGATGCCATAGTAGGGTCTTTCTACTTCATTTTGGGGTAGCGTAGACTCCTTAACAGACAAGAATTCTCTGATCACAGAGTGGTGAGGAACTTGGAGGGAGCAGGGCTAGCAGAATGTGAGAGGCTCGTGGCCTGGATGATGAAACAGGGGGATGGAGAGAACTGGAGCATCGAGGTGTATTTAAGAGGGAGAAATGAGAAGACTGGAGGATTGATTAGATGTTAAATTAAGGAGAGGATTCAGGTTGACCCCCACTGCATTTTGCCTCAGGCAGCTGGGGAATGGTGGTAGCATTTATTGAGGGGAACATGGGAGGCAGAGCACATTGGGGGCTAGTTAGATTTCATTTATTGCGAGTGTTTTGCTATGTTGCCCAGCTTGGTCTTGAACTCCTGAGCTCAAACAGCCCTCCCACCTCAGCCTCCCAAAGTGCTGGGGTTACCGACGTGAGCCATCATGCCTGGCCTTAAATGGTAATGCATCATAAATATACTGTGATACCTCAGAAGGGACCTGGCATCAGGAACTGGAGATCTGTTGGGGATCTCCACACAGTTGCTCTTTGATCATTTGATTCTTTTTTTTTTTTTTTTGAGACAGGGTCTCGCTCTGTTGCCCAGGCTGGAGTGCAGTGGTGCAATCTTGGGTCACTGTAACCTCTGCCTCCCGGATTCAAGCGATTCTCCTGCCTCGGCCTCCCAAGTAACTGGGATTACAGGTCACCCTAATACAAAACTTAGCTGCCACCACATCCATCTAAGTTTTGTGTTTTTAGTAGAGACAGGGTTTCACCATGTTGGTCAGGCTGGTCTCAAACTCCTGACCTCGTGATCCGCCTGCCTCGGCCTCCCAAAGTGCTGGGATTACAGGCGTGAGCCACCACACCCGGCTTTGATTCATTTTTTTTTTAATTATTTTATTTTAAAATTTGAATTAATTAATTTATTTTGAGATGAGGTTATAAGACTTGGTTAATTTTTGTATTTTTAGTAGAGACGGGGTTTCACTGTGTTGCCAAGGCTGGTCTCCAACTCCTAGGGCTCAACTGATCGGCCTGCCTCGGCCTCCCAAAGTGCTGGATTACAGGCTCAAGCCACTGCTCCTGGCCTTGATTCATTATTTCTCTGCAGATTAGCTTCTTAACCTTTGTTGTAGGTGAAAGATGGCCACCCACCTCTTAGTTTTTATTTCTTTCCTTTTAGAGATTTAGTCTAGATTGAACTAGATTTGATTTGGGTCATATTGTCCAATCATCTGCAGTCAGTGTAGTACCAAACTCTCCCTCCACGTGTATTCCAAAGTTAAATTCAGTCAGCTTTTGATTTTTGTGAGGCATTCTACGATACGTAGAATGGATAATCATACCTTCTTTCTCCCTCTTTCCCTTCTTGCTGTGACCCAAGCTACACTAGTTGATTTCATAGGCCCAGGGGAGGCAGACATCCCTAGGATATGAAAAACCAAAATCAGAAAAATAAGTCTGCTGTAAGAGTTTTCTGTCATATAATGTGTGTCCCAAAGCACATAGAAATGGTAGGGTCATCTGGATTAGCCTTTACCACCACTTTCAGATTGTTTACCCAGACAGTAGAAAACTTGAAGCTCTGAGACAGATTTCACTAGTTTTTGTCACTTCTAGTAACCAAATAAGAATTGCCTGCAGTGGATTTCGCTAAATTTTAGACCTAGCTAAAGGGAAGGGAGAGTGTGCTAATATTTGTGGGGCACCTGCTTAATGTTTGACACTGTGCTGGGCACTTATCTTTAGCTGGCAAAGAAGAAAACAGGAGTTTAGAGAACAGAGATGATTTGCTTGAAAACGCACAGTTTGTGAGTAGCTGAGACTGGATTTGAACCTAGATGAGATTTGTTGTGTTTATCAGGGCGTCTATGGAAAAGATAGAAGGAAGAGCCTGGGGCAGCCAGAAAGCAGAAAGCAATACAAATGAGTGCGAAAACTGGAGCAAAAACGGTATCCTAGCAGCAGGTACTTGAGACTAAAGAGTAAAACCAGTTGATGAATCTAGCTAATGGGGATAATGGTAATGATTAGGGTTTGGGGCCCCGGGGTGTGAGGCACTGGGGTGTCTGCTCTTGGCTTCTCATTTCCTCCTTGGCTCTTAGCCCTGGCACCTAGTGATTGCTTTTTGGAGCGGGAGTGTCTCAGAACCAGAGCCTGGGAAGATAAGAGAGAGGCTGCCATGGGGAGTGAGGCTTTGATAGATTAGCAGATCCCACTGGACCTAGCTAGCTTAATGGAAAATGTCTGTTTCCGTTCTTGCTCAGCAGTCTCGGGGTACATGTGTCTTGTCACTCTTGGCAGCTGGAACAGAGAGCACAGTGGTGGCCATTGAGGCTCAGGTTCTCATGAGGCCGAGAAGAAATGCAATACTTTCTTATTAACAGACTCAACAGTTTGTGCCTCAAAACCCATGTGTGCCTGTTGTGGCTCAGCTTCTCTCAGCCCTGGATGCTCCGGTGTGTCTAGCTTTGCCCGTCTTTCTTGATCTAATGGCACAGATCCACTCAGATGGCCGTTTGCTGGTCTAGGAGTTGACTTCACAACCTCCATTTAATATACTCCTGAGGAAAGCAGTTCGTCGGTCCCTTAAAAGGTTAAACAAACAGAATGATGATCCACCGATTTCACTCCTAGGTGAAAAGAATCCAAAGCGGAGATTCAAACAGATACTTACACACCAGTGTTCATAGCAGCACTACTCCCGGTAGCCAAAGGTGGCAGCAATCCAGGTGTCCATCAGCAGATGAATGGGTAAACAAAATGTGGTATGTGCGCACATTAGGATATTACTCAGCCTTAAAAAGAATGAAATTCCGATACATGCTACAGCATGGATGGACCTTGAAGACATTATGCTAAGTAAAGTAAGCCAGCCATAAAAGGACAAATACGGTATAGTTCCACTTATATGAGGTCCTAGAAAAGTCAAATTCATAGAGACCAAAAGTAGAGTAGCAGTTACCAGGGGCTGAGGGGAGGTGGGGGATGAGGAGTTACTGTTTAAAGGGTGCAGAGTTTCTCTCTCTCTCTCTTCTTTCTTTCTCTTTCTTTTTTTCTTTGTCTGTCTGTCTGTCTTGAGACAGGGTCTTACTCTGTTGCCCAGGCTGGAGTGTAGTGGCTCGATTATGGCCCACTGCAACCTCCACCTCCTTCCTGCCTCACCCTCCCCAGTAGCTGGGACTACAGGCATGTGCCGGTATACTTGGCTATGTTTTTAAAAAATTTTTTGGCCTGGTGCGGTGGCTCATGCCTATAATCCCAGCACTGTGGGAGACCGAGGCTGGTGGATCAGGAGGTAAGGAGTTCAAAACCAGCCTGGCCAAGATGGTGAACCCTCTCCCCTGTCTCTACTAAAAATAAAAAACTTAGCTGGGTGTGATGGCAGGCGCCTGTAATCCTAGCTTCTCTGGAAGCTGAGGCAGAGAATTGCTTGAACCGGGAGGCGCTGCACTCCAGCTTGGGCAACAGAGCGAGACTCTGTCTCAAAAAAAAATTTTTTTTGTGTGGAGATAGGGGTCTTACCATGTTCCCTGGGCTGGTCTCAAACCCCTGGGCTCCAACGATCGTCCTGCCTCATTTTTCTTTCCCTTTTTTTTTTTCTTTTTCTTTTTTTGAGACAGGGTCCTGCTCTTTTGCCCAGCCTGGAGTGCAGTGGCACAGTCTTAGCTCACTTCAGCTTTGACCTCTTGGCTCAAGCAATCCTCCCACCTCAGCCTCCTGAGTAGCTAGAATTTCAGGTGTATGGCCAGTTTTTAAAATTTTTTTGTAGAGATGAGGTCTTATTATATTGTCCAGACTGGTCTCAAACTCCTGGACTCAAGCAGTCCTCCCATCTGGGCCTCCCAAAATACTGGGATTATAGGTGTGAACCACTGTGCCTGCCAATCCCCACCTCACCTCACTTTTGAAGTTGTTGTTTTAGTGTTCTGTCTTAGGGAGTTGGTCATTTAGGGTATGTCATGAGATGATTTATAATAGGAGTCAGTAGAAGTTTGGTATAAGATGTTTGGGCTTGGTGCAGTGGCTCATGCCTGCAATCCCAGCACTTTGGGAGGCCAAGGCAGGTGAATTGCTTGAGGACAGGAGTTTGAGACCAGCCTGGGCAACAGAGTGAGATCCTACCTTTTTATCTCTACAAAAAAATTAAGAAAATAAAATAGCTGAGCATGGTAGGGCAAGTGCCTGTAGTCCCAGCTACTTGGGAGGCTGAGGCAGGAAGATTGCTTGAACCCAGGAGTTTGAGGTTACAGTGAGCTATGATTGCACCACTCTGCTCCAGCCTGGGCACAGCAGAGCAAGACCATGTCTCAAGGGAAAATGACATTCAGAGAGAAAGGTGATTGTGAGTAGCCATAGCAATCCTCTAAATCCAGAAATAATAGACTGTTCTGAAGTCTTTGTGCAGGGTGTGTGTGTGTGTGTGTGTGTGTGTGTGTGTGCGCTTTTAAATTATAAACTCAGGTTGTCAGTATAATGGAAACAATCTGTGACATTTACAGAGAAATTGAATTTTCTTTCCACAGCGGATCTGCCCTTCAATTCTATTAGCTGTGGGATAGTTTGCCTACTACACTCTCACAGTCGCCACTTTTTGTTAGTCATAGGATCTGAAAAATAAGAATATGCTTGTATAGTTTTATAAATGTAATAATCTTAAATTTGGATAAAATTTCTTTATTTCAGATTATTGCCATTGGACCTATTGCCTAGGATGTCAAAGTTTAAACGTGTTTGAGGACTCCGTGAATACCTTGTATACCCCATAGTGAGGTGGTTCTTGTGTGGTCTGCCAGAAAGGAGCTAAGTCTTCATGGTCAAAAGACAGGAGAGATGGTCAGGAGTCTGTAAGAGGCAATGAGAGTTAGTTTAGAATAGAGAGAAAAGGTAGAAAATGCTTAGGTGCTAGGTGCGTAAGACTTTTCTTAGGTGAGTTTGACATCTTGACAAACCAGAAAAACAGTAATTTTTGAACTTTGTTTAGAATTTTAGTTTGAATCATTTTCACTGACAGGAGCTGCTCTGGTTGTGCCATGGGTAAGTATTATTTGCAGCTTAGGCTTGGGAAGTGAAATAGCGGGATCCCTCAGCCAGTGTGTGGCAGAGCCGAGACTCAGACGTGGCCTCTGATTTTGTGCCTCATGCTCTCTCAGCTGTGTCGTGTGGGATCTAGTGAACCTGGACAGCAGATGGCTCAGTGTGGTGTTCCTGCAAAAGCACGGGCCCCAGAACTGGTTCTGATCCTGGTTCTGCCCCGTCCTGTTTTACCTCTCTGAGCCTTACTTTCCTTACTCTAAAGTTGAGATAATAATGCCTACTTTGAAATGTTACTATAAGGATTAAATGAAAAGTGAGTAAATTGCCTGACATGTAGGAGGCACTTGGTAGATGATCGTCCTTTCCTTTGGCACCCTTTTGTTTATCCCCCACATTTAGATACCAAGATGGATCTCCCTTATGGGTTTTAAAAAGAAATATGTATTTGGGCCGGGTGTGGTGGCTCACACCTGTAATCCTAGCACTTTGGGAGGCCGAGGCAGGTGGATCACATGAGGTCAGGAGTTCGAGACCAGCCTGGCCAACATGGCGAAACCCTGTCTCTACTAAAAAATACAAAAATTAGCTGGGTATGGTGGTAGGTGCCTGTAATCCCATCTACTCAGGAGGCTGAGGCAGGATAATTGCTTGAACCCGGGAAAGGAGGTTGCAGTGAGCTGAGATTGCGCCATTGCACTCCAGCCTGGGAGACAGAGCAAGACTGTCTCAAGAAGAAAAAAAACATATTTGGCAGCAGTTAGTAATTAAATTCATTGTGTACTGACTACTGGGAGGCAGTATTCAACTATAAGAAATACCCTTTGCTGTCAGAGTAAAAGCAAGAATATATGTGAATGTAATGTATACAGAGCAGGCACAAGTGAACCCGAGTTAATATGATGCCACCCTAAACAAATGAGTGATGTGGGGACACCTAGTGAAAAACAGCAAAGTGAGATTCATCAGAGACTTCTCAGGAGTTTCGAGTCAGGAAGTACAGAATGCAGATTGGTAAGAGAATGAGAAGTGGCAGTGAGATGGGGGGGTGGGAGTGACAAGGGGAAGGACTTACGTGAGAGGAAGCACAAATTCAAACAGCAGATTCTTTAAGGGCATTAAACATTTTTAGTGTAAGTTGACAGTTTGTAATTGTATCTATAGGATACAGGGTGATGTTAGGATTTATGAATACTGTAGAATAATTCAGCTAACATAGCTATCACTTCAAATGCTCATTTTTTTTTGTGGTGAGAACATGTGAAATTTACTCTCAGCAATTTTGAAATGTATAATACACTCCTGTTAACTATATTCACCATACTGTGCAACAGATCTCAAAAAATCCCTCAGACTTATTCTTCCTGTCTGAGATTTTGTACTCTTTGACCATCATCTCCCCAGTGGTAACCACCATTGTACTCTCTGCTCCTATGAAGTACTTTCTTTTAGATGCTGCATGTAAGTGAGAACATGTGCTATTTGTATACTTTGTGTGCGTGGCTTGTTTCACTTAGCATAACGTTCTCCAGTTCTATCCATGTTGCTGGAAATGACAGAATTTCTTTTTTTAAGGTTGAATATTACTCCATTGTGTATATACATACACCAGCTTTTCTTTATCCGTTCATCTGTTGACGGACACTTAGGTTGGTTCCATCACTTGGCTACTGTGAATAAGGCTGCAGTGAACATGGGAGTGCAGATACCTCTTTGGCAAACTCATTTCAAATCTTTCATGGAAACACCTAGAGAAGTGAAATTACTGGATCATATAGTAATTCTTTTTTTTTTTTTCCTGAGGCAAGTTCTCACTCTGTTGCCCAGGCTGGAGAGCAGTGGCATAATCACAGCTCACTATAGCTCAAGTGATCCTTCCACCTCAGACCCCTGAGTAGCTGGGACTACAGGCACACGCCACCACACTCAGCTAATTTTTGTATTTTTTGTAGAGACAGTTTCGCCATATTGCCCAAGCCGTTGTATGATCATTTTTTTTTTTTTTTTTGAGACAGAGTTTTGCTCTTGTTGCCCAGGCTGGAGTGTAATGGCATGATCTCGGCTCACTGCAACCTCCGCCTCCTGGGTTCAAGTGATTTTCCTGCCTCAGCCTCCCAAGTAGCTGGGATTACAGGTGTGTGTGCCACCACACCCAGCTAAGTTTTGTATTTTTAGTAGAGACGAAGTTTCACCATGTTGGCCAGGCTGATCTTGAACTGCTGACCTCAAGTAATCTGCCCACCTTGGCCTCTCCAAGGGATTACAGGTGTGAGGCACCATGCCTGGCCTATTTTTTTTTTGTTTGTTTTTTTGAGACAGAGTCTGCTCTGTCACTCAGGCTGGCGTGCAGTGGCATAATCTCAGCTTACTGCAGCCTCCGCCACCTGGGTTCAAGCAATTCTCGTACCTCAGCTTCCCAAGGAGCATGTGCCACCACGCCTGGCTAATTTTTGTATTAGAGATGGGATTTCACCATGTTGCCTGGGCTGGTCTCGAACTCCTGGGCTCAAGCAGTCCTCCCCACCTTGGCTTCCCAAAGTGCTAGGATTACAGGCATAAGCCACCATGCCAGCCTGTCATATGGTAATTTTATTGTTAATTTTTTTTAGACGGAGTCTCTCTGTGTTACCAGGTTGGAGTGCAGTGGCGCGCAGTGTCGGCTCACTGCATTTCTGCCTCCTGGGTTCAAACGATTCTCCTGCCTCTGCCTCCTGAGTAGCTGGGATTACAGGCATGCGCCACCACGCCTGGCTAATTTTGTATTTTTAGTAGAAACGGGGTTTCTCCCTGTTGGTCAGGCTGGTCTTGAACTCCCTACCTCAGGTGATCCACCCACCTCAGCCTCCCAAAGTGCTGGGATTACAGGCGTGAGCCACCTCGCCTGACCCACAGTGTCTTGAATATAATAGATAATTATGATGGAAAGATCCTGGGAACAGATGAATTCAAAAAGGAACTTGTGAGATATGAGAGCGAGTGAGTATAGAACAGAGGATTTGAATTCTCACAGAATCTTGGAGATAAATAGGATGTGAGATTCTTGAGTAATTGCCTTTTTATTTACAGATATCCAAACCAAGGCCGTGGGAACAAATGGAAAGCTTTAAGGTTCATGGCTGGGGGAGTAAGTTTTTAAAATAAAAATGTTAAAGCTTGCTATTCATATCCCTCACATCTCTCCTAGACCTGAAGGTGCCGAGGAACTGAGATGGAGCTAAAGTTTAGCTATTTTTGAGTGTGAGAGTTTGTCTTAGAAACAACCCTGATGAGTCAGAAGGATTACACAGATGACCTCCTGTCTTGCCCCAGATCCTCACGGTCATCATTTGTCTGCCTTCTTCTTGGACATGAACAACTGTGTCAGATGGTAGATCATACTTGGAGAGGGAATGGATTTCTCCAATGGCTTTGACCTTAATGCCTCATAGAAGAGTAGTTAACACACCACTCAATCCCACTGGAGTTCCCCAGCCTTGTGGTTATGTAGTCTATATAAGTGGTTTTAAAAGTGAAGCTGAGATTGGGTGAGATTGTGGGTCAATTCCCATTCATCTTCTAGTGGACAGAATTATAGGAAGAAGAATGGGTATAGCTTTTTCTTTCCACCAAAGACCAAATGCAAGGAAATACTGTTAATTTAACAGAAAAGAAATTGATGCCAAAAAGTCTGTGCAACAGGTCTGAGAAGGTAGGGGAATTCAGTAATCAAGGGAGGCCAAGGCATACCCCAATTTCTCTGAAGCTATTTGAGATCAGGAAGGAAGCTGTGTTGTTTGACTGGGCCTGGGGTGAGTGTACATCTGTACAGAATGGAGGCACAGACAGGATGACCTGTATTGTCCAGCCCTTCATATATGCTTTATTTAATGTGTTTCCTCTACTGTCCTAAAACAGTGAGGCCTTACTTCCTTTCTTTTTCTCTTAGTCAGATTCTGAGGAAGATGAACCCACAAAGAAGAAAACTATCCTTCAGGTAAGCATTGTGACGTAAACCATTTTTTTCTCTTCCTATATTGTTTCCTGAAAGATAGGACTTAACAGTATCTAGCAGTTTTCAAATTAGGTTTAGAGCAAACACAAATATTTGAGGACTGTTTAGGTTCGGCTTTGTTTTTCTTTATAATTTCAGACCTTGTGTATTTCTATGCACTCCACACTGTTCCTGGCTTTAACATGCTGGTATTACCTTTCCTGGAAGAGAGGCAGTGGTAGGGAGAGGAATTGTAACTCAATTCAGTTCGTTACATCTGGTGTGAAAGGATTATTTAGGGAGGGTAGAATAAGTGGATTAGTCAAAATGATGTTAAAATTGTCTATCTCCCTGTCTAACCTGGAAAATAAACACTGAAATAGCACTTACTGTGTACCAGGCACTGTTCAAGCATTTGATTGATTTCATCCTCATGATAGTGCCTAAATCATAGTGTTATCATCCCTAAGTCATAGCGTTTTACATCTGAGGAAACTGAGGAACTCGCCCAAGATCAGACAACTAGTGTGAGCAGAGCTGGGATTCAGACTCGAGCAGTCTGACTATTTTTATTTATTTATTTATTTATTTTTGAGTCGGAGTCTTGCCCTGTTACCCAGGCTGAAGTGCAATGGAACAATCTCGGCTCACTGCAACCTTTGCCTCCTGGGTTCAAGTGATTGTCCTGCCTCAGCCTCCCAAGTAGCTGGGATTACAGGTGGGTGCCACTGTGCCTGGCTACTTTTTTGTATCTTTAGTAGAGATGGGTTTTCACCATGTTGGCCAGGCTGGTCTTGAACTCCTAGCTTCAGGTGATCGGCCGGCCTTAAGGCGTGAGCCACCACGCCCGGCCACTCTGACTCTGAGTCTAAGCTCTTAACTGCTGCACTTAGCTCTTTGTAATTGAAACCTGAAGTCCTCAACGAGACAGTGCTAGTAGATGATTTTTCTGCTGTTTGCTTCTATTTCCCCTCATCTCAGTACCATTATCCTGGCCCCCAGGAGTTCTTCCCATTCTTTCCACGCTTTGTGATTTATACACTAACTTCATGTTGATCATGTGTCTCAGGGAAAAGCAGAAGTGGTCCTGCTTTTATAAAGTGGTTGTCTTGTGATTCAAGTATACGAAGCTGCCCCTTCTCCTGACTTGGTTAAATGTTGCTTCCACCTTTGAGCAGTCTTAGAAGGACGTGATTTTGTGGAAGTTAGAGAGATAACTGGCGAGGCTGGTGTTTGTACTTATGGGGGATGAAAAAGGAGTCATGGAAGAAGCTGGCATGCTGAGACCGAGCATAGGCTGTCCTGTTACCAGGATGGCTTCCTGGAGGAGGTGGACTGGCTCAGAAGGTGCCCCCACTGTAAAGACTGTAAAGAATAGTCTTCCAGATGGTAGGAAGACATGAGTAGATAGAGGAATTCTGAGCTCTTAAAGCAGAGTGGGGACCCAGCACTGCAAAGCGATGCAGCCATGATCCTAGACATCTGAGAAGTCAGACACTTCAAAGGTAGCTTGAGGGTGTGTCCTGCCCATACCTCAGTCTGGTTCCTATGAACTGGAGCCTCTGGGCGCTGCCAGGCTGAACTAACCCAAATTTGTGAACGCACACAGCAAGAAGAGCCCACTCTCCAGATGAGCTGTTCTGTGTGGCTTGCTTGACTCAACATCTTATTTTATTCACTCTGGGCATTTCTTGGAGAGAGCTGGAGTACACTGGTACTCTAAGATAGTGATACAGTGACCTTATTCCATTCTCTTTTTCCAGTTGGCATTTCCCTCAGCCCTACATTTCAGCCAAGCTGGCCTTTTAGCATAGAGAAGCAGAATCTGAGAGATTCTTTTGAGTAATAGGAGCTCTGGTGGGCTGGGCCAATAAGTTTACAGATTAAAAGTTAAATGCTTATGTCTGGCATTAACAAGCTTATATGGCCGGGCTCGGTGGGGCTCACGCCTATAATTGCAGCAGGTGAGTCATGAGGTCAGGAGTTCGAGACCAGCCTGGCCAACATGGTAAAACCCTGTCTCTACTGAAAATATAAAAATTAACTGATGTGGTGGCAGGTGCCTGTAATCCCAGCTACTTGGGAGGCTGAGGCAGGAGAATTGCTTGAACCTGGGAGGCGGAGGTTGCCGTGAGCCGAGATCGAGCCGCTGCAATCTAGCCTGGGTGACAGAGCAAGATTTCGTCTTGAAAAACCAAAAAAAAAAAAAAAAGGCCGGGCGTGGTGGCTCACACCTGTAATCCCAGCACTTTGGGAGGCTGAGGCGGGTGGATCACGAGGTCAAGAGTTCAACACCAGACTGGCCAACGTGGTGAAACCTCGTCTCTACTAAAAAATACAAAAATTAGCTGGGCATGGTGGCTCGTGCCTGTAATCCCAGCTACTTGGGAGGCTGAGGTAGGAGAATTGCTTGAACCGGGACCCGGGAGGTGGAGGTTCCAGTGAGCTGAGATCACACCACTGCACTCCAGCCTGGGCTACAGAGCAAGACTCCATCTCAAAAAAAAAGAAAAAAAAAAAGGAAAACAAGCGAATAAGCCATATCTATAGGGCTTTCCTTTGGTAGGGTCGGGGGCTGTCTTCAGATTAAAAAAATACAGCATATATACACTCATTTTTTTTTTTAAAGGTAATCAAATGTCAACTTGTTTGTATATTAACACCTTTATACCGAAAGCCGTAAAAATAGCATAAACTTTGCTCTTATTGCAACCTAAATTTTTGAAAGCCAGAAAATGTAATTATTATGCTGTAACCAAACTAGCTAATGCTTTTTTTATCCACAAGTAACTTTGCTTCAATTTCTTGATGTTGGGTTTTACCTCACTGACTTTGGGCTTCTAATACACATGGGAATACTTATATCCTCTTGGCTTCTTTGGGTCAAATCAAACAGTAGAGCTAAAGTTATCCAAATACATTCAAACTACACAGATCCCTTATAAATTACTATCATAGTAGGGAAAAAGATACAAGAAAAATACAAGCTAGAACTCTTTGTCACCAAGCCCAGATTGGGTGATCTGAGTGGATGGAGGTAAGGAGGAAACAAGGGCTGTTAAGGTTTTAGGCTGGAGAACTTATCTGTAATTGTTGTTTTTGGTGATGCTCGTACGTAAAATCTCACTTGTCATCTTTCTTTCCTCCTACCCCAAACCTGGGCTCACCAGGGATCCGGCGAGGGGGACTGGTTTGTCTGCCTTGCTTCCCCAACCTAAAAACCTGACTGTGAAAGAGACTAACAGGTTGCTCCTGCCCCATGCCTTCTCCCGAAAACCCTCGGATGGCTCCCCTGATACTAAGCCCTCCAGACTGGCGTCTAAGACGAAGACTTCCTCTCTTGCCCCTGTTGTGGGCACCACAACCACCACTCCGTCGCCCTCTGCTATCAAGGCTGCTGCCAAGAGTGCTGCCCTGCAGGTGACAAAGCAGATCACGCAGGAGGAAGATGACAGTGATGAGGAAGTAGCCCCTGAAAACTTTTTCTCCCTCCCTGAAAAGGCTGAGCCACCTGGAGTTGAGCCATACCCTTATCCCATCCCCCACTGTCCCTGAAGAGCTGCCTCCAGGCACGGAACCAGAACCGGCTTTCCAGGACGATGCAGCCAATGCCCCCCTTGAATTCAAGATGGCAGCAGGCTCAAGTGGCGCCCCTTGGATGCCTAAGCCTGGGGACGACTACAGCTACAATGAGTTTTCCACATATGGCGATGCCAATGCCGCTGGTGCTTATTATCAGGTGGGTAGGAGGCATGGAGGGCAGGTGAGGGAATGTTGGAGCATGGTAGTCAGGGAGAGCTTTGAGCTAGTGATAACAGCCTCTGTGGTGTCACTTTGGCTAAATTAACCTTCCAGTGTCTTGATTTTTCTGTACTTACTAGGCCACAGAGCATACCTTTATTCTGAACCATATTAGTCTAAATTGCCCAAGTCTTGAAGTCTGACAGGGTGAACGACATAAATGACACCTTTATGCTGAAAACAATCTTTCTATTTATTTTTTATTGATCCATAATATTTGTACATATTTATGATTGATATATATATATGTGTGTTTTTCTTCCTAACCTTTATTTTAGTTTCAGGAGGTCCGTGTACAGGTTTGTTACGTGGGTAAATTGCATGTCACAGGGGTTTGGTGTACAGATTATTTTGTTACCCAGGTAATGAGCATAGTACCTGATAGGCAAGTTTTTGGCTCTTTTTGAGATGCAGTCCCACTGTGTCGCCCAGGCTGGAGTGCAGTGGCTTAATCTTGGCTCAGCTACAACCTCTGCCTCCCGGGTTCAAGTGATTCTCCTGCCTCAGCCTCCTGAGTAGCTGGAGCTACAGCTGTGTACCACCACTACCAGGCCTAGCTAATTTTCGTATTTATATTTTATTTTTTTTTGAGGTAGAGCCTTGCTCTGTCACCTAGGCTGGAGTGCAACGGCACAACCTCGACTCACTGCAACCTCCGCCTCCCAGGTTGAAGCAATTCTCCCGCCTCAGCCTCCCGAATAGCTGGGACTACTGGTGCATTCCACTATGTCCGCTAACTTAATTTTTTCGTTTTTAGTAGAGACGGGGTTTCACCATGTTGGCCAGGATGGTCTCGATCTCTTGACCTCATGGTCCGCCCGCCTCAGCCTCCCAAAGTGCTGGGATTACAGGCTTGAGCCACCATGCCCGGCCTATTTTTTGACTTTTTAACAATAGCCATTCTGACTGGTGTGAGATGGTATCTCATTGTGGTTTTGATTTATATTTCCCTGATAATTAGTGATGTTGAGCATTTAAAAATACAGCTCTTGGCCATTTCTGTTACTTCTTTTTTTTTTTTTTGAAACAGAGTCTTTCTCTGTTGCCCAGGCTGGAGTGCAGTGGCGTGGTCTTGGCTCACTGCAACCTCCGCCTCCTGGATTCAGGCAATTCTCCTGCCTCAGCCTTCTGAGTAGGTGGGATTACAGGCACCCGCCACTGTGCCTGGCTAATTTTTGTATTTTTGGTAGAGATGGGGTTTCACCATCTTGGCCAGGCTGGTCTTGAACTCCTGACCTTGTGATCCACCCCCTCGGCCTCCCAAAGTGCTGGGATTACAGGCATGAGCCACCACACCTGACTCATTTCTATTACTTCTTTTGAGAAATGTCTGTTCAGATCCTTTGCCCACTTTTTCATGAAGTTATTATTATTATTATTTTAATTGTTAAGTTTGAGTTTCTTGTATATTCTTCAGTTTAATCCCTTGTCAGATAGTCTGTGAATATTTTCTCCCATTCTACATGTTGTCTCTTTATTCTGTGCAGAAGCTTTTGGTTTAATATAGTGCCATTTGTCAAATTTTGGTTTTGTAGTGTTTTTGTTTTTGTTTTTGTTTTTGTTTTAAGGCAGAATCTTGCTCTGTTGCCCAGGCTGGAGTGCAGTGGTGCAGTCTCTGCTCTCTGCATCCTCTGCCTGCCAGGTTCAAGAGATTCTCTTGCCTCAGCCTCCTGAGTAGCTGAGATTATAGGTGCCTGCCCCTACGCCCAGCTAATTTTTGTATTTTTATTTTTATTATTTTTATTTTACTTTATTTGTTTATTTATTTCTTGAGACAGGGTCTCGCTCTGTTGCCCAGCTAGAGTGCAGTGGCGCGATCTCGGCTCACTGCAACCTCCGTCTTCCGGGTTCAAGTGATTCTCCTGCCTCAGCCTCTGAGGAGCTGGGATTACAGGCATGTACCACCATGCCTAATTTTTTTGTGTTTTTGGTAGAGATGGGGTTTCACCATGTTGGCCAGTCTGGACTCAAACTCCTGACCTCAAATAATCCACCCGCCTTGGCCTCCCAAAGTACTGGGATTACAGGCATGAGCTACTGTACCCGTCCTGTTTATTTATTTATTTATTTATTTTATTATTTTTTATTCTTTTTTTATTTTTTTTTAAAGACGTGGTTTCACCATGTTGGTCAAGCTGGTCTTGAACTCCTGACCTCAGGTGATCCGCCCACCTTGGCCTCCAAAGTGCTTGGATTACAGGCGTGAGCCACCGCGCCCAGCCTATTTATTTATTTTTAAGATGGAGTCTCGCTCTGTCACCCAGGCTGGAGTGCACTGGCGTGATCTTGGCTCACTGCAACCTCTGCCTCCCGGGTTCAAGCAATTCTCCTGCCTCAGTCTCCTGAGTAACTGAGATTAAGATTACAGGCGCCTGCCACCACGCCCTGCTAATTTTGTATTTTTTAGTAGAGACTGGGTTTCACCATGTTGGTCAGGCTGGTCTGGAACTCCTGACCTCACGTGATCCACCCATCTCGGCGTCCCAAAATGATGGGATTACAGGCGTGAGCCACCATGCCTGGCCTACTTTTGATTTTATTGCCTGTGCTTTTGAGGTCTTAGCTGTAAAATTTTTGCCTAGACCGATGTCCTGGAGCACATCCCCTATGTTAAAAACAAAATCTGACTGGGAGCTGGTGAGAAGTGTGAGGAGAAGGCAGAAGAGGACTGGTCTCTAATCTTAGAGTTACAGGATTGCATCCTGAAAAGTGGATGATGAGGATAAGGGGAGCTATGGCATAGACTTCTAGGTAGCAGTTAGTCTAAGAGAGTTTCCAGAGGTGAGGAGTATTGAGAAAACAGGAAGGGAGAGGTGGGGCTGAGGAGGAAAGAAGGGAATCTGGAGGGTTTAGTGCAAAGTAAGAATAAAGTGAATCCTGAGGGTGGTTTGAGGTTTGAATCTCAAGGTGAGTTTGGGGCAAGTTACTTAACCGTCTCTCTCAGTCTCAGATTCTTCAGGTGTAAAATGGGACATTAGAGTGCAACTCAAAGGGTTGCTAAAAGAATTACATTTGCTTAGCATGGTGGTTCCTGGAAAATAGTAAATGTTTAGTAAGTGGTGATTGTAACTTTTTATTCACATTTTATTCACCTGTTGTTTGGAAGAGTTACTTAAGATTTGTTCCAGATGGCCTCAGAGAGTGAAAGTATAGATTCCAGGTTGTAAGTAGGTTTAAGAGATAATTTCTAGCAGTCAGAGCTTCTCAAGATGTGGAGGGCTCCTAGGAGCAGGAGTTGGGGGACCTGGCACCAGTGGTGGAGTTGAACAGAGATAGCTGGCTGGCCCCATGGACTGGGCAGCTTCAGCAAGTTTTACTGCCGGCCTGGGATGGTTGGAAAACTTAAGTCCCTTCAACCACTGTGACTCTCTGAATGGTCAATGTTATTATTTTCAATCTGGGCATGAGTAAGGAGGGAGGGCTTTGAGGAGAACCTGTTCTGACCAAATACTTTGAAAACAATTGTGTTTCCTAAATCTTTGCTGTTAAACCTTGTTGTTTCCTATAGGCTGAGCAGAGACAGTATATCTTCCCTTAAGGTTGTTGTTAGAAGGATGGAGGAAGATAGGCTGGATGTGGTGGCTCATGCCTGTAATCCTAGCAGTTTGGGAGGTTGAGGTGGGTGGATCACCTGAGGTCAGGAGTTGGAGACCAGCCTGGCCAATATGATGAAGAAACCCTGCCTCTACTAAAAATACGAAAATTAGCCAGATGTGGTAGCATGCGCCTGTAGTCTCAGCTACTCAGGAAGCTGAGACAGGAGAATCGCTTGAACCTGGGAGGCGGAGGTTGCGGTGAGCCGAGATGGTGCCATTGCACTCCAGCCTGGGCAACAAGACTGAAATTCTGTCTCAAAAAAAAAAAAAGGATGGAGGAAGATAATAAGTATTTTTACTTCTTTAGCAGAAAAACAAAAAGATGCTATTTCAGTCCAATAAACCACTGATTTATACCTAGCAAATGAATAACAAATTGGAATTCTTTTTTTTCTGAGACAGAGTCTCACTCTGTTGCCCAGGCTGGAGTGCAATGGCACGATCTCAGCTCACTGCAACCCCCGCCTCCTGGGTTCAAGCGATTCTCCTGCCTCAGCCTCCTAAGTAGTTGGGACTACAGGCGCCCACAACCTTGCCTGGCTAATTTTTGTATTTTTAGTAAAGACAGGGTTTCACCATGTTGGTCAGGCTGGTCTTGAACTCCTGACCTCAGGTAATCCGCCTGTCTCGGCCTCCCAAAGTGCTGGGATTGCAGGCATGAGCCACTGCGCCTGGCCAACAAATTGGAATTCTATATGCAGTTACAAACATCATTGAGATAATCTACATAAATATACTAGGGGACTCTGAAATTTTTTTTTTTTTTTTTTTTTTTTTCTTTAGCAAAAGCACCATCAGAAGAAGGGACTCTGAAATTTAAATGTATCTTATTGTGAATACCGTTATTAAAAAATCCATACTGTAATTGCTCTGGATTTTTATATATTATTTTTATGTAGCGATTATTAAACCTATTTTCATTTACCTCATCATAAAATGAATGTTCTTAGTGTGGCATTTCATGGAATTTAAGATAAGTGGAAGAGTTAGGAAAAAGTGTAGACAAGGAGGAAAGAGTTTATTGGCCCTGTGGCTGCCTGACTTGGCCAAGCAGGGGCCTTGCCATTGCCTTCACGCTCCTCTTCCGTTAGGGTCTGCAACAGCATCTGGGCCACTCACTTCTAAGGGGAATCATGGGATTCCTGAGCTAAAAATCTGGTAAACAACCCCTGCTTTGTTCTCAGCTTTGTAAGTTTCCTTACATTCCTAATAGTGGTTATGTTAAGTCAGAGATCTGCAACCTCCCCACCCCGTCTAGACTTCCTGTATCCACAGGACCAAACTAGAATGAGGAGCAGGAATGGCATGACATACGCCTTCTTGTCCCTGCTCGCATTGCAGCTCATTGGGGATCTTATGAGCAGGAGGAGCAGGGCTGAGAGCATGGTAGAGGTAAGGGGTGAGAGTTGCTCTTAGGAAGTAGCTGAGGGAGTAGGGTATAGATTGAAGCAAGAGAGACTGTCTTTATTTCTTGTTACCCTTTCCTAAAAAATATCCATCTGTCTGGATAGTGTAGATGAGAAAAGCTGTAGGGATCGTTCTTGGGTTATAGGGTAGGTCCTTGGGATCCTATGCCTTTAACTGGTCTGTTTGAGGAAGCTGTAGTGTGGGTGTCTCACCATTGCCTGTTTGATGAGGATATTCTGTTTCTGGACACACCTTACTGTCCCTGTCCAACTCTGCCCTCACTTGGTGTGTTTTTCTTTGCTCTCTGGCTGCAGGATTATTACAGTGGTGGCTACTATCCTGCACAGGACCCGGCCCTGGTCCCCCCCACAGGAAATTGCCCCAGATGCCTCCTTCATTGATGACGAAGCAGTAAGTTAACAAAGCTGCAAGTGACCATCTTTGACCCCTGGGTGCCATGTTTCACATCTGAAGCCAAAGGAAATTAAAAAAAACACAAAAGACAAAACTGTATCAGGATTAGGTTGGCAACATGTAACTGAGAAACTCTAAATAATAGTGGCTTATAAAGAAAGTTAGCTTTTTTCTTCATGGAAGAAGGATGTAGGTAGGCAGGCCAGGGGTGCTTTGTAGCTCCACAGAGTCAGGTATCTAGTCCCCTTTCTTTTTTTTTTTTTTTTTTGGTAGAGACGGGGTCTTGCTTGTTGTCCAGGCTGCACTTGAACTCCTGGGCCCAAGCGATTCTTCTGCTTTGGTTTCCCAGAGTGGTGGATTACAGGTGTGATTTGCCATGCCTGGTCTCAGTCTCTTTCTGATTATCACTTTGCCGTCCCTAGGCTGTGGCCTTTATTCTTATGGTCCATGATAGCTGCTAAAGAAAGCTACAGCCATCACACTGGAGTTGGAGATGCAGCAGCGTAGAGAAAGAAACAGGAGGAACACTTCCCCCGCTTTCTAGGAGACTTCCTGAAAATTCCTAAGAGCATGTCTTCTTTGATCTCACTGACTAGAATCTGCTCATGTGGCCATATCTAGTTGTTTGGGTTTTTTTTTTTTTTTTTTTATGTTTTTGTTTGGAGCAGAGTTTTGCTCTTTCACCTAGGCTGGAGTGTGGTGGCATGATCTCAGTTCCCTGCAACCTCTGCCTCCCAGGCTCAAGCGATTCTTGTGCCTCAGCCTCCCGAGTAGGAGTAGCTGGCATTACAGCGTGTGCCACCATGCCCAGCTAATTTTTGGATTTTTAGTAGAGACAAGGTTTTACCACGTTGGCCCAGGCGGGTCTTGAACTCCTGGCTTCAAGTGATCTGCCCATCTCGGCCTCCCAAAGTGTTGAGATTACAGGCATGAGCCACCACATCCAGCTAGTTGTAAGGGGTCTAGGAAATGTAGTATTTTAGTTGTATGGTAATATGCCTAGCAAAAATTTTGGATTCATTCTCACTAAAGAAGGGGAGAATGGGTTTGGGGGAGGCACCAAGCAGCTATGTTAAGTAACCCTTGTGCTTCGCATAATGGTATCTCCCCTGCTGCTGAGCTTTCCCAAACTTCAGCAAAAGGAAAGGTAAAAGGACAATGTCCTGTGACTTTCAGGCCCTTATTGAGGATATAAAGTACCGTTCTATCTGCAGGTAAGTCACAGTCTATTAGGAGGAATCTGCAGAAATAGAGGGTGCTACCTCTCCATGGAGGTTCTTATAAAAAATAACTCTCTTCTGCTTACCTTTTCCCAGAAACATATCCATCCCTTTGCATGCTTCTGCCTGTGCTTGATAATGTGTTCATCCACTCTCCTTCTTGGCAAGTGTGATAGTTGGTTTCTTTGGAAACCAGCTAAGCCTAGCTGAGAACCCACTTAGTGGAAAAGTGAGTTTCTTATAGGTAGAGTGAGTGTAGAAGACCTCACTAATGTTGAGATCAGGATCTGGGTCTCACTGAAGCTTCTGAGTTTTAAAATTCGATTCTGCTTCACCCACATTCCCTTTGAGGCACACCTCTGGATGACTTGTGTGATTTGCAATTTTTTTTTTTTTTAGGAGGAAAGAGTAACAGTCTCCTAGAAAGTTTACTGGGCTTTTTTTTCTTCTTTACCCTTACTCTTTTGATCCGTGTTGAGAAGCCAGCAGAAAAGTAAAGAAAAAAACTCTTTTGAAGTAAAGCTAACCCTGTGTGTGTGCATGAGGCTTCTTTTCTATGCAGCCCCACATTCTTTGTAATGTCCACTCTGGGGTGGGGTCTGTTGATTCAATGATACCGAACAATTAGAAGGGATGAGAGATGGACAAAGAACTGATTTTTAAAGGAGAAATCCTGGAGTTTTGTGTTTTTTGGGGGCTTGGAATTTTATTTTTTATTTTAATTTTTTTAGAGGCGAGGTCTTGCTGTGTTTCCCAGGGACCACAGGCACACACCACCACACTTGGCTAATTTTTCTGTAGAGATGGGGGTCTCACTTTGTTGCCCAGGCTTGTCTTAAACTCCTGGGCTCAAATGGTCCTCCACCTTGGCCTCCCAAAATGCTGGTATTATAGGTATGAGTCACCTTGCCTGGCCTACTCTGAATTCTTAATATGGAAATTGTATACAGTCCTTTTAGGCAGATGCCATTAAAAATAAAATAGATTCAGGGGTACGTGTACCAGTCTGTTACATGGATATATTGCATAGCGGTAGGCAGATACCATTTGAGTGCAAATTTATACTGCTGGTTCTCTGCACTCGTTCATGTTTGGAGATACCTCTTAGCTTCCCTTTCCCTGGGTCCAGGAGACTTGAGTAGAAGTAGCCTTTTATGTGGCATCAGGGGAGTTTGGTAGATGGCAGGGTGAAAGGACAGAGAGAAGAACTGAGGGTGCCTTGGAATTAGTGAGTCACAAAATCATTCCATAAACTCTGCTCTTTAGTGACATCTGCTGATCCCATTGCCCAGATTCCTGACTCCTGCATTTTTTTTTCTTTTCCAGTTTAAGCGACTACAGGGCAAGAGGAACCGAGGGAGGGGAAGAAATCAACTTTGTGGAGATCAAAGGTGATGACCAGCTCAGTGGGGCTCAGCAATGGATGACTAAGTCGTTGACAGAAGAGAAAACCATGAAGTCATTCAGCAAAGTAAGTGGGAAGGTCTACTGAGTGGTCACCTTGGGAAGCTGCAAAGCAAGATCTTGTCATACTCCCCATCTTGACCCCACACCCCACTGTTACTGTCACAGTACCCTTTTTTTTTTTGACAGAGTCTCTGTCACCCAGGCTGGAGTGCAGTGGTGTGATTTCAGCTCACTGCAGCCTCTGTTGCCCAGGTTCAAGCGATTCTTCTGCCTCAGCCTTCCTGAATAGCTGGCATTATAGGTGCCTGCCAATACGCCCAGCTCATTTTTGTATTTTTAGTAGAGATGGGGTTTCACCATCTTGTCCAGGCTGGTCTTGAACTCCTGACCTTATGATCCACCTACCTTGGCCTCCCAAAGTGTTGAGATTACAGGCGTGAGCCACCGTTCCTGCCCACAGCATCTTTAGCAAACACATTTTGCCCATGGCACTAGAGTATGCAGCAAACCTCACAGATACACCTCTTACCCTTAGAACTTTGCAATACTTTTAACAGCTCTCCAGCTGGATGGGGGATGTCTGGTTGCTGAGACAGAGTGGTTGGAAAGGACTCCCAGCCTGTGGTGTGGCTCCTTCCCAGGCTGTACAGAATCCACAGCTGCTCTACTCTTTCCCGACGGTCAGATCCTTCTTTCTTTTTTTTTTTGATTTAAAGTTTTTTGCTTTTTTTTTGTTTCAGTTTTTATTCTTTTAAAATACTATCTTCTTCCTTTCCTTCCCTCCCTCCCTTCCTCCTTCCTTCCTTTTGTTTTCATTTTTTTGGTATTTTTTTTTTTCTTCAGAGTCTCATTCTGTTGCCTAAGCTGGCATGCCCTGGCTCAATCACAGCTCATTGCAACCTCTGGCTCCCAGGCTCAAATGATCCTCCCACATCAGCCCCCTGAGTTGCTGGGACTATAGGTGCATGCCATCATACTCATCTGATTTTTGTAGAGATGGAGTTTCACCATGTTGTCCAGGCTGGTCTCGAACTCCTGGCCTCAAGTGTTCCACCCACCTTGGCCTTGGCCTCCCAGAATGCTGGGATTACAGGCATGAGCCACTATATCTGACCTCAGTTCATTGTTTCAAGCTGGGACCTGGCTCAGCGTATGTTTGAGGTGTGGGCACAACAGAACCTCAGAAGTCCTGGAGCCCCTAGACTCTGAGTGTACAACTCTTCTGTGTTCTCTCCATTATTGATTGTAGCCAGCTGTAGTCTTTTCCAGTGCTTTTATTCATCACATTTCCCACACCACACTCCTGCCTTCTCTGTCCTAGTTTTCTTCAGTCAGTATGATGAACATCTCCACCTAGTAGCTGAGAACAGCAAATGTGGACATTTATGAGCCTGCCACTGGGGAAAATGTTGGGAAGCCCTGGACTTGAGCCCAGCACCAGCAAGGCCAGGGTCGAGGATTTTGTTCCCTTTGCCTTCCCCCATTTGCTTTGCTTTGTTCTGTGGCCACAGATGGCCATGCAAGCCCCAGCTGTTTGTTTTAACTGAATGCTGGCGGTCATACAGGACAGAGCAAAGGATTGTGGTTAGATCAGCATAGATCCATCACTGTTTACTGGAAAAGCCACTTAGGAGAGCGTGCTCTACTAACTGTGGGTCGAGAAGCATAGTCACGTAGTAATCGCTACTGTCGTTAATGCTCACCGTGGGCCAGGAATGGAGCTGGATGTTTTATGTATGTCATCTTTAACTGTCACATTAAATGACATTCAATAGCAGCAAGCAGTTAGTATTTGCTATTTTCCTATCTTCAAGTTTTCTTGCCACCCTCTCATTGCATTGAAGTAGATTTTGTTAAAAGGAGAAAAAGATATGCTCCTTGTCCTTGAGGAGTTGACAGCATCGTTGGGAAGAAGAGATTTAAGGACACTTGAGTGTAAATGATTACAGCACAAATTGATTACATAAGTGCTGAGGAGACTCTAGAGAGGAGTTTTGGGCGTTGGGTGGAGATGATTAGGAAGCTTCTCGTCTGAGACAACTCTGGCAGAGGACAGAAAAACCACAGAATGAAAGCCCAGACCAATATAGACTTTGACAGTAAATCATTTGCATCAAAGTTTGGTTATGGGTTCAGTGCCGTTATGGGCGGAGGCTGGAAGATGGGGGAGAGATGGAGTGATTGTGAAATTTCTAATTCCAGGGAAGCTGCTGGCACTTACTAGAATGGGGAAGGCAGGGTTTTAGCCAGAAGTGATTGATGGGAGCGAGCTTGGTAAGCAAGTAGGCAGGAGACAGGCTAGACATCTGGCTTGACTGGGGAGAATGGGACAGAGATGAAGAGGGTTTGAAGGGAGATGGGCATGGGGATTGTGGGGCGGCCTGGCAGGGGGCAGAAGGTCACCTGTGCCCTGGCCCACAAACGGTTTCAGACTCGACTACCGGCAGTAAAACTGATCTCAGATGTCCACAGTGGCCAGAGCCCCATGCTGGGTGCTAGGGGTCTGGTGGGATTACCAAAGATGCAGAAGACAGTCCTGACCTCAGAGTATTTCCAGTCTTGCGGGGGACATTAGCAGGCTATTTCAGGCAAGTGTTCTTAGTTTGGGTTTTTTGTATAATGGCTTTAATGAAAATACAGGCTTTGTAAGTATATAGAGGTAAAAACAGCTCCAACTTTTCTCCCCCCAGGATTTGGGCTGTGGAATCGGCCTCTCAGTCCCTAACACCGCACCATCTGGGCACATGAGAAATTTCTGCTTTCATCCTGTGGATTGATTAATGAGTATGTTTTCTTCTCTTGCAGAAGAAAGGTGAGCAGCCAACAGGCCAGCAGCGGCGGAAACACCAGATCACATATCTGATTCATCAGGTGAGAGGGAGAGAGCTGAGGGTTCTGGCTCAGGCAGAATCCCTGTAAATCTGGGACTTTGAAGGCTGAGATACGGGTTAGAAGCCCGGATGCCAGGGACCGTCTTCTGGCAGACATCCTCTCCTGTTCTCAGAGTGGCCACTAGGAGGGGATATATCCTTCAGAATTATTCTGCTCTACTTCAGTCTGACTGCAGATAAGATTCAGGTGCAGGTGCTTGAATAAAACTCTGTTAAGTGAAAATCCAGGTATCCAAAACATAATTTAAGAGGAGAGTGAAATGGTTTATCATAGGGTTCTTTTAAATAGCAACTTTCTCTAGTAATTTAAAAAACTTTAAAAAAAAAGTTGATTCACCAATTTAGCAAAACATCCACCTGTTGAAGAGGTTGGTTTTATTTTCTCCACTTCTGTGGCAGGGAACATCAACACAAATAATTCAGAATTACAGGTAATCCAAAAATGTCTTTTGAAATCAGAATGTCTTGCAATTTATTTAATATGACTGGGCAGCTTTCAAATATAGTTGACCCTTGGCCAACACAGAGGGTTAGGGGTGCCAACACCCTGAACAGTCAAAAATCTGCGTATAACTTTTTTTTTTTCCTTTTTTGGAGACAGGGTCTTGCTCTGTCACCAAGCTGGAGTGCAGTGGCACAATTTCTTTTCTTTTTAACAGTAGTCCTTATGCTGGATTTATTTGTCTTGAAGTGGCAGGCAACTGCAGCTGCAGACCCCAATCTACAGAACGTACCGAACGAGTCAACCTTTTCTTGTGATGTCATCACTTCAGCATTACTAGTAGCACTTCATATGGGTTCCATGGTGTTATTTAAGACTTACGGGCTGGGCGCAGTGGCTCACACCTGTAATCCCAGCACTTTGGGAGGCCGAGGCAGGCGGATCACGAGGTCAGGAGTTCGAGACTAGCCTGACCAACATGGTGAAACCCTGTCTTTACTAAAAGTACAAAAAATTAATTGGGTGTGGTGGTACACACCTGTAATCCTAGCTACTCAGGAGGCCGAGGCAGGAGAATCGCTTGAACCCAGGAGGTGGAGGTTGCAATGAGCTGAGATCGTGTCTGTGCACTCTAGCCTGGGTGACAGAGTGAGACTCTGTTTCCAAAAAAAAAAAAAAAAAGATGTATGGTATTGTACACAATGAAAAACACACAAGAACTGAGAGAGCACATTTAACTGTGATATGCAGTGTTCTAGGAGACAAGCAGCTCCCGTGGAAATGATTAGTGTTATGTGGTGTTTTAAGCAGATACGTGAGCTCACTGCAATAGCAGTAAGAGGTGGCTATGAAATTATGACATTAGTACAGTGCGTACTACAGTGAATTTTACACAGGATTTAATTTGTTTACATTTCTCTTGACTACAAATGGCACCACGTATGATCTGTATTTGTGTACGTTTTTATAAATGTTAACTTTCTATAGATTTGTATATATTGTATGGTCGTAATGACAAAACAGACTAGTACCTACATATATTTTATGCCTTCACAACATACTTTTTCTTCATTTTTTCAGTATTTCTAGGTTACGCAATTTGTGTTTTCAAATTGTCTCAACTCTCCAAAAAAAGTTCTAAAATATTAAATATTTATTGGAAAAAAAATCCACACATGAGTGGATATGTGCAGCTCAAACTCATGTTGTTCAAGGGTCAACAGTCATGAAACATCTTTTTTTTTTTTTGAGATGGAGTCTCGCTGTGTTGCCCAGGCTGGCGTGCGGTGGCGTGATCTGGGCTCTGGCAACCTCTGCCTCCTGGGTTCAAGCGATTCTCCTGGCTCAGCCTCCTGAACTGGGATTGCAAGCGCCCACCACCATGCTCAGCTAATTTTTGTATTTTTTAGTAGAGATGGGGTTTCACCATCTTGGCCAGGCGGGTCTTGACCTCATGATCCACCTGCCTTGAACTCCCAAAGTGCTGGGATTACAGGTGTGAGCCACCTAGCCTGGCTAAATATCTTTTTAAGACTAATTGAACTAAATTCTGTCAAAGATACAGATACGAATAAGACCCTTTCCTTGGCCCTTTTCCTGGGAAGTGTACGTTCTGGTTGGTGATTTCATGGTAAATCTTGCTTTCATTGCTTTGTCGTATTTTTACCTGCCTTTCAGGAACTCCTTTGTACTCTTTCCCTATCTTGTGGTTTGTGGGAAAGGATTTGAGAGTGTCATATTATTTAAACCCGATCTCTTAACCCCCACCCCAAATTCCAAAGGAAATGGACAGGCATCAGATCACTTTTGAGGGGGCTTGAGAACCCCCTTTCTAGAGTGGTACTTCTACATTTCAGAATGCAGTATAGAGCCAGGAGTTGTTGAGATCTGAAGAGAGCAGTCATTCTTGTACCTCTCAGTTTTTCACAGCTTCAGTCCTTACTTTAAAATTGTTTGAATTTCTAAGGTACCACACATACTGTATTCAACACAACTGCAAAACTGCATATCCAAGCTAAGCGATTGTTAGTTGGTGTTCTGTTTTGACTGGTTCAAGCCTTTGAAGCTGTCCCCTCCTACTCTGCTGGTTGGGTGTCTAAGGCAGCTGATTTTCTTCCTTTTAGGTGCTAAATTCTAGTTTTCATTTGCCCATTTCCCATTTCAGCTTTTGAGTTTTAATTCTAGAGGAAACACCAGGATTCTTGAGTCTTTATTCTGCTCAAGCCTTTATCACTCTCCAAAGAAATGAGTTTGCTTTGCTTTCTTGGGGTCTTCCCCTTTTACTTGGATAAGTCTTTCAAGGGGTTTGCTGTTTCCCCATAATTTTTTTGAGAGGAGAAAGATTTTAAATTGGGAAGCTCACAGAGGCAAGAGGACAGTGTTTCTCAGAATTCCAGTTTGACCCCCCCCCTACTCCTTCTTCCTTGCCACAGGCCAAGGAGCGGGAGCTGGAACTGAAGAACACCTGGTCAGAGAACAAGCTCAGCCGCCGTCAGACCCAAGCCAAATACGGATTCTAGGGCTCTGGAACTGATTGCTCCCAGGATCTCCTTCCTGCCAGCCCAGCTGGCCTGGCCCCCAGCTTCACCTCTGGGACCCCAGCTGCTCTAAGCCCAGGATCTCTTTCCCCAAGGACCCAGCCCTCGCCTCTCGAGAATGAACATATTTGATAGATTTTTCTTAACAAGTTAGAAAATTCAGCTCCTTTCTGTCCTGGAGCTAGCAAAGACTTGTGTGACGCCTCTGAAGGGGCTCTGAGTTCTGGGATGGAGTTTTGCTCCCTGTCAGGTGTGATGAAATGTTGAACCCTCCCCACCGCCACCACTTTTTTTTTTTTTTTTAAACCAGGGATGTCTGTTGAAATAAAACATTCAGTCTGACAGACGTTGCCTGCCCTGTCCCTGGATTCGTGTTTACCTTGTGTAAAGCACCTTCCAAACCGTCTTGAGCTGCCTCATTGCTTTGCCTTTTTTCCTCTCTATCCACCATCTAACATGAGTTCGTGGCCATTGAAGACCCTAGAAATTGTGTGCACAACTTCATATGAGGCGAGATGATTTTCAGAGGGGCCTGTGATCCCAAATGTGTATTGCTGATCTCAGGTACCTCTAGAGACTGGATGAAGTCAAGAGGTTCTTTCTGTAGCACAAAATAGTTGTCAGAATTCCTATCCAGCAGTAGGTCAAGTGGCAAAATCCCTGTCCCCTGAAGGTGATTCATATTGACACTGGTAGTCATTGGTCTGGGTCGATTTGGAAGTTTCACATTGAATTTGGGCACTAGAGAGATACTCTTTGAGACTTCCAGAGCCCTAGCTTTTTTGAAGACGAGGTACAGGGTCTATAGACTCCAGTTATCTGTAAGGCACTGTGATGCCCAGAAGTGACAAGACAGATGGCATGATTCCAAAAACGATGTGCAAATCATACTGCAAACCACCACTGAAAAATACGGCTAAGGGTACCAGGATTCCAGTAGGGCTCAGCTGCTGTGGTTTGTTGAGGAAACTCCTACAAGAGAGCCTGGGGAGCCTTGGATGTCAGGTGGAAGAGCTGTTGACCAGAAAGAGACGCTTGGGTGTTCTGTTGCAGGAAAACATTGGGAAGAATTAGTGTTTGGAATTCCTGGTGACAGAGGGGGAGGCTAAGGCCGTAGGGGCCATTTGAGGTATGTAGTGGGGATCTGGGGATGGGAAGGAAGAGACAGAAGTTAGGAACCTCACCAACCTTCTGGTTTTGTGTGCTGGGGTAAGTTGAGGAGTCTGTTTCTCATTAAGTACAGAGAGGGTTTCATCACTTACAGGAAAACCACCCGCTTATCTGAAATCTGACCTACTTCGGGTTGGAGCCAGACAGGGCTCCTGCATCCCACGGGGACACTCAGGCTGTAGTTGTCCAAATTCGTGCATCCAGTCAAGCCTTCAGCAAGGACCTTCAGCCCCATTATGCTCCCAGTGGTAACAGGCACTGGGGGTCAGGGCTGAGATCCTGTCCCTTTGGGGGCGTCGCAGGTGGTGAGGTGGGCTCAGCAGGGCCTAAAATCTCATGTTCCAATGAGTTCAGTGCTTCCTTTCTTATATCCAGTATGCTTTAGATGCTGCCCTGCCCCTGTGAGTTGCCACACTCCTGGGATTCAACTTTCTCATTTTGGGGGCTGTGCCATGATGTAGCTGGAAGTGCTCTGGGCTAGGAGGCAGAAGATGGTGAGAGGGAGAGTCCCAGGGTCTTCTGGAAATGGACAGAATTGGGCTCGATACCTCTAAGGGTCCTCTTGCCTCCCACTTCCTTCAGTTCACTCAAGTAGTCTTAAGCCACATTTTGTTTAAAAGCCACTTTTTAGTCCTACCAAAGATGGCATTTCCTTTGGTGGTTGGAATTTCCTGGTCACTGAGAAATAACTAACAGAAAATGGATAGCCTTCATTTGGGAGGACTTCTTGGAGGTGGTAGCCTCCAGTTCTGATGAACAGAAGACAGAGACAGGAGTGAGGGAGAAATAAGTGATCGTTGGTTAAAATTAGCACGGCAACAACAGCCAAGGGGCAGGAGGAGGAAGGTGTGAAGGCCTTGGTCAGAAATGGATCCAGTTAGTGCTGGAAGATGTTGGAGGGGCTGGGGCAGAGCTGGGTGTGCCATGTCGCATTGACCATGACGGTGGAGCTGGAGAGGCTGAGGTTGACAGGGACCACAGAGACGATGAAGTTGTCGTAGAGACGGTGTTTCAGTGCCTCTGCAACACCACTGGCCTCTTTGGAGGGGCCAGCCACATCTCCACTCTAGCCGGGGTGCTAAGCTCGCCGTCCAAGAAGCCCAATGTATCAAGGAGTAGTTGAAGTTCGAGTGGTGCCTGGGGGGAAGTGGCAAGGATGCTGGAACGTGCTGGAATGCTCCCGTGTGCCTCTTTTTACCCCTTTCCCTCTAGGTTCAGCTTTCTTTCTTTTTTTACTGTCTTGATTGAGTTATAACAGCTCTTTTTTTTTTTTTTTTTTTGAGTTGGAGTTTTGTTCTTGTTGCCCAGGCTGGAGTGCAGTCGTGCGATCTCAGCTTACTGCAACCTCAACCTTCCGGGTTCAAGCCGTTCTCCTGCCTCAGCCTCCCAAGTAGCTGGGATTACAGGCCCCTGCCACCATGCCTGGCTAATGTTTTTGTATTTTTAGTAGAGACGGGGTTTTGTCATGTTGGCCAGGCTGGTCTCAAATTCCTGACCTCAGGTGATCCGCCCACCTCGGCCTCCCAAAGTGTTGGGATTACAGGCGTGAGCCACCGCGCCCGGCCTAGGTTCAGCTTTCTTTCAGGTGAGGACTCAGTGATGACCAGCCCCCTGCCCCTCCCTGAGTGGGTTCATGGGGTGTGATGTTAGCTCTTCAGTCCCCCTGAGAAGCCCCCGAGCCAGAGTTACAGATCTTACTGAGACTGCTGCATTAGTTGAGGGAGCGGATAGGATGAAAGGGGCAGCTCAGGAGAGGCTGGAGCAGGAAAGAGCCATCAGGGTAAGGCGTGGTGCTGAAGGGGATGGGGCTGGAGGGCAGAGCTGGACCCTGTAGTGGGCACAGTGCCCTCTGCTCAGAGCAAGGTCTTCCATGTGCTGTGACAGGGTGAGAGGCTGTCCTTTCACAGATCTGGGAATGGGCTCAGCCAGAGAGGCTCTGCCTGGAGGAGGCAGGAGGAAGGATGGTATGACCACGGGAAGACTGAGGCGGTGAGAAATGCCCTCCCTCTCCTGGCACGTGGAGTCTGGCTCAGCATAATTGCCCCAGTTCCCTTTTCCTGTACAGTTACTCAACTTCTCCCTCCTGAGGTCTCACCGCAGCCCCAGGCCTCAGCATGGAGGAAAGTCAGCAGGATGGTGCAGTGGTGCAGGGGTGCCCCTCGTGAGGGGAAGGGAGGTTCTGTCACCTTGGTCTTCAGGGCTGGGCCTGCAGCTGTGGCCCTCAGCAGGACTGGGACCTTATCCTTTGGCCTAGGAGGGGGCCCCGTGGTATTCGGAGGAACACTGGGTTGGGATGACAAGATCCGGTCCCTGGGCCTGACTGTATCTAGCTCCTGTCACCTCCCCTCTCTAGACCTCAGTTTCCTCTTTAGTTGAGCCAAAAACTGTCATCGAGGGTCTCTGAAGTCCCTTCTAGCCCCCAGCAGTACTGCTTTTCAAAGCCCTTCACTTGCATGGTCTCATCTGTGTGCCATGAGACCCTATGTGCAAATGAGGCATTATCTCCATTGCATAAGGAATGGAGGGAGCAGTGGCACAGAAAAAGGGCTCCCTGCCGAAGGTCGCACAACTAGTCCACAACAGACCCAGGGTCTTGGTGCCATAGCTTCATCTGAGTCCCACTACCCCCTTGGTGTGTCCACCCATGTTCTGTGGAGCCACAGAAGGAAGGAGAGGGTCCCTAGGTCCTGCCCTTCCCCTGGCTTTGCTCCTGCCCCTGTTCTGCCCCAGGCTTTCTCCTCCAGAAACATCAAGTGGGTCACTAGGCATTTTCTGGCCCCCTCCCGACACCTGCCCATTCTGTTACACCCCTAAGTCTGAGGAAATCTATTCTCTGACTTTCTGATCCCTGTCTCTTGCTGTGCAATAAATACGCCACTCTTTTCTGCCCTCCTCCCCTGCCCCAGGGAATCAGCCACAAGGTAACTGGCTCCCTGTGTCTAATCTGAGACCTTTCTGGCACTTTCAGCTTCCTCCCTGATTTCAGCAAAGCCATCTGCTCCTCCCTCCCTGCCCCTCTGCCTCCCTCCCCCACCTCTCCTCTTGCTTAGGAGGGTGTTGAGATCTGAGATCTGAACAAAGGGAAGTGGAACCCCAACTCTGTTGACTCAGCACCATATTTCTCCTTAAGCTGATTAGCACTGGAGTGGAAAGGAGGGGAATTGGCCAGTCACTGGAGCTGGCATCTGGGCCAGGCTGGGGGTGGTGTGGTGGTGGCAATGCCCAGGCATAGGGACTGTGGCTTAAGGAAAGGGTCTGGAAGATTCTTGTGTCTCAGGTAGGTACAGGGCCCCTGACCGGCTGATTGCCAGGAATAGACTTGTAGGATTGAATGTGAAAAGAACAGGCTGCACAGATGGGACCACAGGAGTCCCCAGGCCTGGGCAGCTCTGGAGGGTTTCATCTCAGCTCTGAGCCCTGAGGACGATCCAGGGGCAGACACAGCCCTGCCTTAGAAAGCCCCCTGTCTTGCTGGGTGTGGTGGCTCACAGCCGTAATCCCAGCACTTGGGGAGGCCGCCAAAGGAATATATAACTTGAGGCCAGGGGTTTGAGACCAGCTCTGGCAACAATAGTGAGACCCTGTCTCTACAATTTTTTTTTCCCCTGAGATGGAGTCTCGTTCTGTTGCCCGGGCTGGAGTACAATGGTGCGATCTCGGCTCACTGCAACCTCCGCCTCCCGGGTTCAAGTAATTCTCCTACCTCAGCCTCCTGAGTAGCTAGGATTACAGGCATGCACTGCCACGCCTGGCTGATTTTTGTGTTTTTAGTAGAGATGGGGTTTCACCATCTTGGCCAGGCTGGTCTCGAACTCCTGACCTCAGGTGATCCGCCCTCCCAAAGTGCTGGGATTACAGGTGTGAGCCACCGTGCCCGGCTAAAAAAGTTTGCTTTTAAATTAGCCGAGCATGATGGTGCACGCCTATAGTCCCAGCAACTTGGGAAGCTAAGACAGGAGGATCCCTGAGCCCAGGAGTTCAAGGCTGCAGTGATCTATGATTGTGCCACTACACTCCAGCCTGGGCGACAGAGCAAGACCTTGTCTTAAAAAAAAAAAAAAAGTCCCCAGTCTGAGACAAAAGTAAGAACTAGGTCACACGCAGAGCCCCCAGAGTGTAGAGCTTTGCACGAGGACAGGAGGCTGGCTCTTTAGTGGGTCTGGGCGGAGAATGGGGGAGCAAGAGGGATAGGGGAGAAAATGGGGTCCTGATTGAGGCAAAGGGCCTAAGCCCAAGAGGCTAGAAGATGAGAGTCCTGGAGCCAGTTCCGAGGGGATTCCTGTCCTCTAAGGGGCTCACACACACATCTTCCTTCTCCCAGTCCGGTACATGGCAGAGAGGGTTGCAGAGGAGGTGAGAGGGTTGCAGAGGAGGTGAGAGGGTTGCAGAGGAGGTGAAGGGGCTGTCTCAACTGCTCACCTCTCTGCCCCTCTTTCTTTATGTCTTAGGTGGTGCAGCCACCCCTATGTCCCTGGCTGCCTACTCAACCGTCCCAGCCAGAGAAGGAATACTTTGCAGAGGTCTGTGTCCCTGGCCTTGGTGTCTGTCAGCCCTCAAGCCCCTCCACCTTCACTGCAATGGCAGTTCAACCACTTGCCTTCCACAGTATGAGAGAGAGAAGGTCAGAGACAGAGACAGAGACAGAAGGAGCCTGGAGGACTGAATCCCTGTAGGGGGAGGCAGTTGGTGATGATTTATTAGCCAGACAAGAATCAACAAACAAGTTCTAACATCTGTTCTCACCAAACCATTCCTCAGACAACAGCAGCATTGGACCAGGGCCCAGACCCAAAGGCTCAGAGGGCCAAGGAAATTAGACTCCAGGAGGAGAAACCAGGGCAGTGGGAGCCAGCAGGGCCCTCCTCGCACACTTCCTTGCTGTCTTAGAGGATCACCAAGCACTGAGCCACTGGATTCTTGGGATCTCAGGAGGGAGCAGACTCCACATTTGCTTCTCTGACCTCCAGGCTTCTTTGGTGGGGGGTCAGGCCAGACCTGTCAGGGGGACAGAGTTGAGCTGGGATCCAGAGGAGGGGACCCAGCACCCAGACCTCCGTGTAGCAGAACCCTGGAAAGCGGCCAGACTTCCTATTTGAGAAAATCTCTGATGTTTCCTGTGGACTGGAGTTCGTGGATGTGTGGTAAGGAGCAGAGCACTAAACAGGGGAATCAGGAAGCCTGGATTCCAGTCCTTGACCTTGGCCAAGTCACTCTCCCTCTCAGGCTATATGTTTCTTTTCCGCACAGTGAAGGGGTTGGACTTGATCAGTGAGGGCAAATGTAATGCTGCTCATCCTCCCGCCCCTACCCGTGGTAGACATCACTAATCAATCTTGTGCTTTTTTCTGCTGAGTTCAGATATGACCTTAACATCCTTTCCAATGCAGCACTCTAGGCAGCCACGACCAATGGATTGGAGTTGGCATGCAAGATGACACCTCTTTGCCATCCTTGCAATAGATGATGGCTGAGGTCCTTTCCAGCTTTGATCACCTATGGTTTGTTCCATCCACATTTCCTGAGAAGGGTGCCAGGTGTGTGTGAAGGTCTATGGACCTGATGCTCCCCAGTTATCCTCCCCAACCTCAGACTTACCGCCTACTGAGGAGGCCCAAGAGGGAGCCATGCCTGTCCTCTGTCCTGAAGCACCTGTCTAGAAGATTGTGGGGGAGGGTGTGTCTCCAGGCGGGTGGGGGCTGGTGAGGCAGGGGGAGGGCCTTGCCCAATCACAGAGATCTCAGAACGCAGCTGTGAGCCACCTGTATTCTGCAGAGAGAAGGACAGTCCAAGGTCATACCCTCTACCCTCTGCCTCCTAGGTGTACCTACAGTCTCAACACATAACAGACTTTGGCTTCCAGAGAGGGTGTCTAAACTCCTCTTATTCATTCATTCATTCAACAAACGTCTCCTGAGCACCTGCTCCGTGCCAGGCTCTGGGCTGGGTGCTTTGGAAACAGATGAGTAAGTCTCAGCCCCTGCCTTCAGGGAGCTCACAATCTAAGCTGGGGAAGAGACAGAGAGAAGGAGATGGGAAGAGGTGGGTGTGTCAGGTGATCAGTGGCATGGCAGGTGTCTGTAAAGCACGGGGGTTGGCCTCTGTGGCCTCTGAGAAGGGAAAGCTGGTCCTGAAGCTTTGATTAGAAAGTTGCCAGGCAACGGGAGGATGAGCTTGCAGGAAGTTGCTACAGGCAGAGATACTGGTGGGCGCAAATCCCAGGAGGCTTGAGACTACTTGGTGAGTTTAGAGAGATGTGAATCGTTCTAGGAGAATGGGAGCAGCTGGTGGTAAGGCTTTGGAGGTGGGATCCCCTCATCCAAGTCTAGAGTGCATCATGGGCCAGGAGGCTGCTTCAGCAAGACCATCCTGGCTTCTTTGGTGCAGAGTGGATCAGAAGTGGCAAGAATGGTGGTTAGGAAACCAGTTAAGAAGCTTTTCTTGGGGCCAGGCGCAGTGGCTCACGCCTGTAATCCCAGCACTCTGGGAGACCGAGGTGGGTGGATCATGAGGTCAGGAGTTCAAGACCAGTCTGTTCAATATGGTGAAACTCTGTCTCTCTAAAAGTATAAAAATTAGCCAAGCATGGTGGTGGGCATACACAGAAGGAGCCACTCGAAGACTGAGGCACTTGTACCTGGGAGGCGGAGGTTGCAGTGAGCTGAGATTGCACCACTGCACTCCAGCCTGGGTGACAAAGCAAGACTTCATAAAAAAAGAAGCTCTTGGGAGCTGGGTGAGGTGGCTCGAGTCTGTAAATCTCAGGTGAAGCGATAGGATCACTTGCACCCAGGAGTTCAAGTTTGCAGTGAGCTATGATTGTGCCATTGCACTCCAGCCTGGGTGACAAAGCCAGACCCCAGTGATGGGGGGCTGGAACTGGGGGAAAGGAAAAATATACTTAGGAAGAGATCTGGCAGGAATGAGTGGCTTCTGCAGGGAGTGAAGAGGAAGCAGTGCTGAGGGAGTCCTGGGATTCTGGCTTAGATAGCTGGGTGGCTGGAGAGTTATCCGTCAGGATAGGGAACATGGGAAGGAGCCGTTTGGAGGGCAAGGGTGAGAGCAGTGTTGGCTGTGTTGAGTCTGAGGGACCGTGGAATGCTGGGGGAACTGACCAGAAGCTTGGAGAGAAGTTTGGATGGATACATGGACAGGCGGCGACAGCTCTAGGACAGCAGGCGTTGGCAGGGGCATGGGTGAGCGTTGGCAGGGGCATGGGTGAGCGCCAGCAGGCTCAGGCTGAGGAGGAGCCTGGGGGAAGGGTCTGAGGAGGGAGGCTGGGGAAGGGCTTCGGGAGAGCCACAGAGGCCGAGGGAGAGGGTGGGATGGCTGCTGGGGCTAACCCATGCCATGAGATACTGACTTGAGGGTAGGCAAGAAGACTTAGGGGTGGGGGAGAAGGAATAGGGAGGTGGGGAGTACACAGAAGGAGGCTGGGAGAGCACAGTCCCCTCCCGGGGAGCTCACTGAGACGATATAAGGGACCCCAAGTGCTCTTCTTCTCCAGGACAGCAGGACCATGAAGGCCAAGGGAGAGAACCAGAGAGGCAAGGGGTGCAGTCAGCCCCAGGTGCGTCTGAAGAGGGCCTGCAGGACAAGATGGATGCTGACCGAAAAGGTCTCGATGGGGGAGGCCGAGGGGAACCCTGCCCGGGGCCTCTGTTTCTCTGTGAGGTAGGAGGGCATGGGGGCTTGACAAAGATGAGGTCTGAGTGACTCTGGGGAGAAGAGGGGGGAGTCTCTGGACCTGGAGAAGGGAGGCTGGCACCTGGATCATTCTGTCCTTGCCACATCACCTCACACCTCTGTCCTTCACCCTGACCTGGGCGTCCACTCCCAACACCTTCTTCCCCTTCCCCGATCTACCTGCGGGGAGACCTTCTTGCACCCACCTTTCCTGGCACACCCATTACCTGGCCTCCTGGGACAGGCCTGGACCGACTTTTCCGTAGGACAGGGTGCCTGAGGGTGGCGGGCAGGCCCTCATCTTCCACCTCCACATAGATGTTGCTGGGGGCTTCCCCCGGGGCTGCCCCGGCCCATGGCGTAGAAGGCTATGGGTTCATCAGGCTCGTTGTAGATAGGGTTAGGGGGCCTGGGGGGGCGAGGCCGGGCGGCGGCGTGGAGCAGGGCTTGTGTAGAGTTCTGCAGGCAGCTGAGGTTTGGTGGGGGATGGGAGGCTTGGGCCTGAGTGGCTGGGAGGGCTAGGAGAGAAGGCGAGGCCAGCAAGAGTGGAGCAAGGGAGGCAGGGTTAACATCCCAGCGGAGTTAAAGCCCTAGCCTAACTCCCAGCTGAGCCTCCGCCCCACTAAGCCCCCTCCTCCTCCCTGCTGCCTGCACCCCCTCGCAGGCCTCTCCTCCCCTGTCCCTCAGCCCCTCCAGCCCAATACCTCTTCTCCCCGGCCCCCTCTTTCTGCATCGGGACTGGGGCCTGCCCCTGCTTGATGATTGGGCTGTACTGGGGGTTTGGGTCCTGGCTTTTGCTTCCAGAGTCTGACTCTTTGGTCCTCAGGGAAAGTCCTGAAGGCTCAGGAGTCTGCTAGGAAAGAAGAAGGTCTGAGGGACTTGGGGGGGGCAATGGGGATGGGAGGTGATCAGGAGAACAAAATCGTCAGGTCTAAGTGGAGGATGGGGGGTGGGATGGGCACAGAAATTTGGCCTGGGCTGGGTTTCCTGGATGAGGAAGAGGGGATGGAGATGGTGAGGAGACCCTGGGTTGGGTGAAGGCAGCGCTAAGCTCTGGTCGTAG
This sequence comes from Ateles fusciceps, assembly GCA_036589455.1. Classification (NCBI taxonomy): domain Eukaryota; kingdom Metazoa; phylum Chordata; class Mammalia; order Primates; family Atelidae; genus Ateles; species Ateles fusciceps. The sequence goes on from JAZHEH010003362.1 coordinate 780,593, forward strand.
GCCATATCTGCGTTAAACTTTTTCTTTTTTAAGATAGAGTCTCACTCTGTTGTCCAGGCTGAAGTGCAATCTCAGCTCACTGCAGCCTTGACCTCCTGGGCTCAAGCCATCCTCTCGCCTCAGCCTCCCAAGTAGCTGGGACTACAGACACGTGCTGCCACACCGACTAATTGTGTTTTCATTTTTTATAGAGATGAGGTCTCACTATGTTGCCCAGGCTTGGTCTTGAACTCCTGGGCTCCAGTGATCCTCCCACCTCAGCCTTCCATTGTTGTAGGATTACAGGCGTGAGCCACCACACTTGGCTGCATTAAACTTAATTGCATTTGGAACACAGGGCCAGGCCAGATTCCATTTGTGCCTGTGGTTGTGAAAATGCAACATGGCTTTACACGTCATTTTTTTTTTTCCTTTTCCTAGCTATCTTCTACACTGTAGGCTTTACACGTCTTTAGCTGAAAAATTATTGGCATGGGGACCAATCTCTATGACAGCTGTGCTTGTGTTTATTTCTGCACTGCTGGTTAATTTATGGAGTTATAAATGAATTTTATTTTTTTGAGACCAAGTCTCACTCTGTCATCTAGGCTGGAGTGCAGTGTTGCGATCTCGGCTCACTGCAACCTCTGCCTCCCAGGTCCAAGCGATTCTTCTGCCTCAGCCTCCCAAGTAGCTGGGATTACAGGCGCCCACTATCACGCCCAGCTAATTTTTGTATTTTTCAGTAGAGACAGCGTTTCTCCATGTTGGTCAGGCTGGTCTTGAACTACCGACCTCAGGTAATCCACCGGCCTTGGTCTCCAACGCATGAGCCACCGCACGCGGCCATAAACTAAAATTTTTAAGGGCTGAGACCACCTCAGGAGAGAGGATCCCCATGTGGGATGGTTCCATCTCACAGAAGGTGTGCTTTTAGCTCAGCGTTAGCCCTTGGTCCATGAATGCTGTCCCCATGCCGGCTGCCACTGTAGGCTAAGGTCACAGGGCTTTTCTCGTGCTCCTGCTATCCACCAAGTGCACGTCTCCATCGGGAGGTGTACTGTAGGTGTACTGTGGAATCCAAAGAATTCTTTTCCTGCCCTAACCCCCTCCTCTCTCAGTATGTCCTTCCTCAATAAAAAGTGACATCTCCACCCTGCTGCCAAAATAGCACCTGAGGAGTCAGCCTTGGTGCCTCCACTTCCCTCCTGACATGAAATCAGACACAAGTCCTGCTCCTTCCACTGTCTAACTGTTGTTCACATCTGTGTGCTTTTCTCCATGCACATGGCCAGCACCCTAGTTCAGGCTCCTGACTCCTCTCCCTGCATCGTCTTGTCCTTCCAACCCACTCAGTTTTCTTCCCCTGCTGTTTTTCCAATGCCCAGAAGTTTGCCTGGCACAGAACGGCCCCTCAGCACTGCCTGAACTTGTGCACTGCAGCCTGCTAGGCTAAATGGTACCCTGGGTTTCCTCTTGAATCACACTCTCCACACTGGATTTCTATCACTTGTCCGTTTTTGCTGCTGGAAAGTAAGCTTTGTGAGTTTGAGACCCACCTGTCTGTCTTGTTCATGGGTCTACTCAGGGCCTGCCAGCACTTGGTAGGGCCTAAGTACTTTGTAAATATCTCTTACATTAAAAAACAAATGACTAGGCTGGGTGCTGTGGCTCACGCCTGTAATCCCAGCTACTCGGGAGGCTGAGGCAGGAGAATCACTTGAACTCAACCCGGGAGGCAGAGGTTGCAGGGAGCAGTGATCATGGCACTGCACTCCAGCCTGCGCAACAGAGAGAGACTCTGTCTCAAACAAAACAAAACCAAACCAAACCCCAAATGACTGTGTGTGGCCCTGGTCGCTCCTTGCCCCTCTGTCTCCGTGTGGCTGGGCTGGCCTCTCAAGGATGGCCCCCCCCGCCCCAGCATTCATGTTTCTCCAAGGGCCTCCCACGAAGATGAAGGTGCCCGGGTAAGGGAGGCATGGCCGGTGGTGTTGGTACCGCGTCCTGCGCCTGGGCTCTGGGTGAGAGGGGCGCTGGCCTGAGACCCTGGGCTCTCGGGTCAGGGTCTGGGGCGCGTACCTGGCGGGCAAGGGGCTCGGTGAGCGTCTCCCCGTAGGGGCTGAGTGGGTGCGCCGTGTAGTGCCGCAGCAGGTCCTGCAGCCGCGCGTGGGCGCTGTCCTCGCCCAGCACCACGTGGCGCCCGTCCCCGAGCTGGGCCAGCAGGAAGTGGCGGCAGCAAGTCCGGCTCCTGGAGGGCGCCGTCAGGGATCAGACTGTCTCCCTCTCCTCGGCCAGGGCCACCAGCGCGAGGCGTGACCCCACCTCAGCAGCTCGGGGACTGAGCTGAGAGCCCGGCTCCTCCCGGGATCAGCCCCAAGCCCCGCCCCTCCGACGATCCCGAGCCCCGCTGGGCGACCTCGCCCCTCACCTGTAAGTCAGCACGAAGGTCACCGCGCTCTCGCTGAACCGCACCAAGTAGCATCCCTGAGGCTTGGGTTCCAGCAGCCTCTCTGCCTCCCTGTGGGTGACAGAGAGAGGGGGCTGAACCCTGCTCTGACACTTCCAGCCTCACCTCTGTCTCCCCCGGCTCTCACGAGGAACTCGCAAGAGAGGCTGCTGGAGCTGCTAGAGGAGGGCTAGGGTTGAGATGGGGAGGGAGAGACAGCATGTGGGCGCTGCTCTCCCGCTGCAGGGACTGGGCGTGGACAGGGGCCAGGGGTCCCATTCAGGAGACCCCCCGCATCCTCCTCTGGCCTCATCCTGGAAGGGCAGCCTGCAGGGTCTGCTCCTGCAGCCACAGGGATGGGATAGTAGTTGGACTTCCAGATTTCAGAAGTCAAGGCTGAACTGAGGAGGGTGAACAAAGAGACAGGAGAGAAGTGAGGCTGAGAAATGGAGGCGGGAGGATCTGCAAGGGTGGAAGAAGAGAGGCCTGGGAGGAAAAGATGGAGTAAGTCTGGAGGGAGAGAGAGCTGGAAAATACCAGCATTCGAGGCCTTAGGGACAGGAGGATAATGGAGCCTAGAGAGGGGACACTGACGCACAGAGTGGGCTGGATTGGAGCCTCTCCAGTGATCTCCCCTGGAGAAATGCCCTCAGTGAAAGGCCGGGGAAACTCTGGGAGTGGCAGCCTGCAGCGGGGTGCCTCCATCTACTCCACACTGGTGGGAGTGGGAGCCTTCATCTATTCGTGGCGGGTGGCAGGACCCAGACCCCGGGACTTGCCCTGCCCCTGTCTGGGCTGATTTCCTCCTCCATGACTCACCTCCGGGTGATGAAGCCATGGAACCAGGCAGGGGCTGCCCCGTGCTGCAGGAGCCAGTGGGCCTGGGTCTTCTGGAACCAAGCCCGGATCTCGGCCTGCAGGGACAGGCTTCCTTTCCCAGGCACCTCCTCTCCCCCTCTCAGCATTCTCTGGGACGGAGGCAGCCTCTGGGGCCTGGGGAGATGCCTGGATCGGGGGAAGAGTTCAAGGAGAGGGAAGCAGCATGATGAGTGGGCTTTCTCCTGACTTCGAGCCACCTGCCACCTTCTCTTCCTCATACCCAGCCTTTCCTGCCTATTTTTAGGGTACAATTGCCCAGAAAGTCCTTCCTAAAGTCTAACTTAAAACCCTTTGTCAGCTCCAGCTGTTGTGGCTTCCAGATATTCTGCTTCCTCTGCCATCTGGGTCCTGAGGGCTTTTAATCCAGCAGCAGTGAGCTGACATGCTGGGCTCTAGGAGGAGCGGGGAGAAGGCAGCATGGCCTTCCAGATCGACGGAGTCATTCCTTGGCCTGGAGGATGAAGGGACATGATGCAGGAGGTCACCCAAGAGGCCAGAATGAGGGAGGGGCTTACTCCACAATATGAGGGACTGAGCTAATTTGCAGGGAAAGTTCTTGACGGGGCAGGAGAGAAGGGCTGAGATGGGAACGTGGAATGCACTGGGCAAATGAAGGCTTCTGACACAGAGTGCCGATGGCTGCTTCTGGGACTCCATGTGCTGGACACTCGTCACCTGTGGACTCAGCCTGAGCTGCCGGAGGGCCTAGGAGCATCGAGGGGGTGAGTGGGAAACTCAGGACATGAGGAGGTACTCCCCATTTTCGTTCTCTCCCTCTGTGTCCCAGCCTGTTGGCAGAACCGGATCATTCTTGCCTTCTCTTGGGGTGGCCTTTGTCCATCTGCAAGTCCTTACCCATGGGAGGGCAGGAGAAGAAGGGCGCTGCACCCCACTGGTGCCCCAGGTTTCCACTCACCGCAGTGTAGCCCAGGCGCTGGCAGCTCCTGCGGGTCATGTCCGTGGGCTGGAAGGTGCTGAAGGTTGGGACGGGGACTTCGTGACTCCCTGTGAGCGCAAGAGGGCTGCCGGGTTTCTCAGAGAGGGACTGTGTCTATCTCAGCCTGACCACGCGTCCCCCATGGCTCAGGGGACCTGGGGGGCTGGGACAGTCTTAAAGACAGGAAAACGGAGGAGGGCAGCAGGGGAGTTTCTCAGGCATGAGGATAAGGAGCCAAGGTGGCATGGGGGTGGGGGTGGGGGGTGGGGGCTAATGCTGCCAGAGGAGGCTGTCAGGGACACCAGGTGCCTAGAAGGAAAGCCTGGGAACCAGGCTGGCCTTCGGATGGTCAGGGAGGCAGATCGCTTCAGGGCAGGCCCCTCTTCTGGTCCAGGATCTTTTGCCTCCTCCTCCCTTCATCCTCTTCCTCCCTCCTCTCTCCTCTCTGAGAAGCACTTAACAAACCCTGTCACCTTTATCCTCAGGGACGAGTGAGCATGGAGCCCCAGGCAGGGCTGTGGTGCTGAAGAGCCTTGCCAGCTCTGGCTTAGGGTGGAGCCCCTCATCCCTGAAGTGGGAGCTCAGGCCCTGGAGACAGGGCAGGGGGGTGGGGGTCTTGGTGCCCCCTCCCACCCATATCCTTCAACTTCACACTTACCTTGGGGACATATCTGGGCCAGGGGGAGCTCCATGTGGGCAGCTGGACAAGGGACCCAGAGCAGGGAGTGTGTATGTGCTCCAGAAAGGGGTGCAGACTCAGCAACTCATCATCTGTCCCCGCGCCCTGGCCCCGGGGGCAGGAAATGTCGCCTTACCCACAGCCTTCGTTCTGGCAGAGGACCACGTCATGGAAAGCCTTAAGACAATGGTCCCACCCCCCGGAAGCCGTGCAGCTGTAGACAGCGGTGGTATAGCAGTGGGGGGTGTCTGTGTCACTCTGTGTTTAGGTGTTAGGAAGTCCTTACTGCTATCTGACCTCCATCCCTCTAGATTCTTTCTCTGCTCCCTCACCTCAAACTAGAACTTCCCTTCTCTCTCTCTCTCCTCCCCTCACTCTTTCTCTCTCATCTTGGCTTGTATTTCTTTCTCTCTGGAAAATCTCCCCCCTCTGCCTCTTGGGCTATTCTGCAGTGGGAACGGGGACGTTACTCTCAGGGATAAGCCACACAAGGTGCTTACGGATTATGCTTTGAGGGGACATGAGGAAGGGAGGGGGCCGGGTTGCAACATGACGGATGTGGGTCAGACTTCTGGAAGGACTTTTTGAGGACATATGAAATCTATGAGTCTGGGCATGGTGGCTCACGCCTGTAATCCCAGTACTTTGGGAGGCTGAGCCGAGAGGATTGCTTGAGCCCAGGAGTTCATGCTCAGCCTGGGCAACATAGTGAGACCCCATCTCTATTTTTTTAAAAATTAAAAAAGAAATCTGTGAGACAAGGGGTTAGAGAGGAGGGGGCCTGGCTTCCATCATTCAGCAGGTAATGAAGCTGAGTTAGGTCAAAACCAGGCAATCCTGGAGGAAGGAAGGAGAATTCCTCCAACTAAGCAGGTCATCATTAGTATCAACGCTATCAGCAGTTGTTGTTCATAACATCAGTGCTGGTGTCTTCTGTTTGTTTGAGACAGAGTCTAGCTGTGTTGCTCAGGCTGGACTGCAATGGCACAATCTCAGTTCCCTGCAACTTCCGCCTCCCAGGTTCAAGGGATTCTTGTGCCTCAGCCTCCCGAGTAGCTGGGATCACGCCTGGCTAATTTTTGTATTTTTAATAGAGAGGGGTTTCTATGTTGGCCCGGCTGATCTCGAACTCCTGACCTCAAGCGATCCACCCACCTCTGCCTCCCAAAGTGCTGGGATTACCGGCGTGAGCCACTGCACTGGCTGGTGCTGATGTCTTAAACTCAGTGTGCTCAGACTCCCGCCACACCAAAGGACTAATCCCGTTTCTCTCTTAATTGATCCTCACAGACTAAGAAGGGGACAGGAACATTGTCCCTATTTACCAGAAGGGTAAACTGAAGCTCAGAGAAGTGCCTTGGCCAGAGTCTTTCAGTGACTGAGAAGTTGGTGTGAGTGCTGGGACTAGAAGCTAGACTTCCTTTCACTAATTTCACTGTGATTTAGGCCAAAGGTTCATGACTATGTGCTATGCGCTGTTCTTGGTTCTGAGAACCCAGAGAGGAAAAGAACTTTGTCTCAAGATGTCAGGTGGGGGAGATGGACTTGCTAAGACATACTGTTCTTGAAAAAAATTATGTACTGTTCTCTTCCTTTTAAAAACATGTTCTACATTTTCAATAGTTTTTGAGGTACAGTTGGGTTTTGGTTACATGGATAAGTTATCTAGTGGTGATTTCTGAGATTTTAATGCACCTGTCACCCAAGCAGTGTAATTGTCCCCAGTATGTAGTCTTTTATTCCGCACTCCACCACCCATCCTTCCCAAGTACCCAGATTCCCTTAGATCACCCTCAAGCCTTTGTGTCCTCGTAGCTTAGCTCCCACTTATAAGTGAGTTTTCCATTCCTCAGTTACTCCACTTAGAATAATGGCCTCCAGCTCCATCCGAGTGCTGCAAAGACATTATTTCATTCCTTTTTATGGCTGAGTAGTATTCCATGGTGCATATATCCCACGTTTTCTTTATCCACTCGTTGGTTGATGGGCATTTAGGTTGGTTTCATATCTTTGCGATTGCAAATTGTGCTGCTATAAACATGCATGTGCATATGTCTTTTTTATAGAATGATTTCTTTTTCTTTGGATAGACACCCACTAGTGGGATTGCTGGATATAATGGTATTTCTACTTTTATTTTTTTAAGGAATCTCCATACTGGTTTTCATAGCGGTTGTACAAATTTACATTACCACCAGTAATGTAAAACTGTTTTACCCTTTTCACCACATCTACGCCAACATCTATTTTTTGTGTGTGTGTGTGTGTGTGTGTGTGTGTGTGTGTGTGTGTGTATGTATGTTTGAGATGGAGTCTCACTTTGTCACCCAGGCTGGAGTGCAGTGGCACGATCTCGACTCACTGCAACCTCTGCCTACCAGGTTCAAGTGATTCTCCTGCCTCAGCCTCCAAAGTAGCTGGGACTATAGGTGACTGACACCATGCCCAGCTAACTTTTGTATTTTTAGTAGAGACATGGTTTCACTATGTTGGCCAGGCTGGTCTCAAACTCCTGATCTCAGGTGATCCCCCTGCTTCAGCCTCCCAAAGTGCTGGGATCACAGGCATAAGCCACCACACCTGGCCACATCTATTGTATTTTGACTTTTTAATTATGGCCATTCTTGCAGAAGTAAGGTGGTATTTCATTGTGGTTTTAATTTGCATTTCCCTGATGATTAGCGATATTGAGCATTTTGTCATATGTGTTTGGGCTGTTTGTCTACCTTTTTTGAGAAATGTCTATTGATGTCCTTTGCTCACTTTTTGATGGGATTGTTTTTTTCTTGCTGATCTGTTTGAATTCCTTGAGATTCTGGACACTAGTCTTTGTTTATCCTATAGGAACTGATGCACAGTTTGAGAATGTTTTCTCCCACTCCGTGGGCTGTCTGTTTACTCTGCTGATTAGTTTTTTTGCTATGCAGAAGCTTTTTAGTTTAATCAGGTCCCATTTATTTGTTTTTGTTTTTGTAGCATTTGCTTTTGGGGTCTTAATCATGAATTCTTTGCTTAAGCCAATGCCCAGAAGAGTTTTTCCGATTTTATCTTCTCGAATTTTTATGGTTTCAGGCCTTAGATTTAAGTCTTTAATCCATCTTGAGTTGATTTTTGTACAAGGTGAGACATGGGGAACCAGTTTCATTCTTCTACATGTGGCTTGCCAGTTTACTCAATACCATTTATTGAACAAGGTGTCCTTCCCCAATTTATTTATTTGTTTATTTTTTAAGACAGAGTCTCACTCTGTCACCCAGGCTGGAATGCAGTGGCACAATCTCAGCCCACTGCAGCCTCAACCTCCTGGGCTCAAGCGATCCTCCCACCTTAGTCTCCCAAGTAGCTGGGACTGCAGGCATGCACCACCATACATGGCTAATTTTTGTACTTTTTGTAGAGACAGAGTTTTGCCATGTTGCCCAGGCTGGTCTTGAACTCCTGGGCTCAAGCCATCTGCCTGCTTTGACCACCCAAAGTGCTGGGATTATAGGTGTGAGCCACCACACCCAGCCCCCCAGTTTATGTTTTTGTGTGCTTCGTCAAAGCTCAATTGGCTGTACATATTTGACTTTATTTCTGGGTTCTCTATTCTGTTCCATTGGTCTACGTGTCTATTTTTATACCAGTACCCCCACAAAGGGTTGTTCCCCAGATGGTGCCTGCCTGAACCTTCAACAGGCCACTCCATCATTCTATCAAGCTGATTGATTACGGGTGATGGGGCAGGACCAGTTCACCCTGTGATCGCAAGCCTGTTGTGCCTCTTCGCTGTGAAATGGGTTCCTTGGTCTGAGGCACTGTGCTGTGGGATACCTTGCGGAGAGAGCAGGCGTTCTGTAGGCACGTGGAGGCTGCTGCTGGAGTTTGTAATAATTCTGGTAAGGATGAATCACTGCTCCCTCAAAGAGGAAGGGGTCTGATGTCATCAACCTGCCACCATATGGCTGGATGTTTTCTCTCCCCACTAACGAACAGTACCAGGTATAGGGCTCAGTGTCAGTCTCTGCTACAAGCAAGTTGGGTGCTTAGCTGTAGCTCTGCACGTTAGTGAGAAGGTGTCCATGATCTTGAGCCCCTGAGAAGCCACCAAGTCCACTCTGTTGATCAGCCCATTGTGCCAGCACTGGAGGGTACAGGTGGCTGAAGGGAAAGGCTGGCTAACATCTACAGGATGAGTTATCCTGCCCAAAGGGTTGTTGACTGCCTCCCCCGGTGACGGATGCCCTTTGGTGAACATTAATGTGAGTCCCAAAGATCAACACCCTGTGTGCCCACTTCCATAGGCCCATCTGCCAGGGCTGGGACTGCATGAGGCAAGGAGGTTCCTAGGGAGGCACTCATCCTTAGATTGTGCAAATGCTCCCTCATCCTGGCCCTGTTTTCCCCAGATCTTCTTTTCTCAGTCTTTCCATTTTATTTATGCCTTTCGGAGCCCTGTCCAACTAGCTAGGCCAGGTACCACTTCCCTGTAGTCAGTGTATATTCTTACCCTGGACTATCGCTCTCCATGTGCAAAATGGAGGAACAGCCATATGCTTGCAGCTCTGAGCTCTGGTAGGATTTTCCTTTGCCGTTGTTCTTCAGGGACCTCCTGAGTGCAGCCACACTGCTGTTAGTGCAAGCATATGATGCTGGCACATGTGTCGGTGGGTTATATGGACCCCCTACGCACCCCTGCCAAGAGGTCGTACCTGTGGATTGAAGCAGCAGTAGTGCATTAGAGGCAGGTGATTTGGGGATCTGGGCCACCACCTGCTCATGCAATTTACTTATGTGTTCTGAACCAGCTTGAGCCTGGTTTGAATGTATCCCTCCCATCACATACTGGATTGCTGCCTTGCATGTCCAAACTTATGACCCATCATTCAGCTTAGGATGGCCATCTCAGGCTGAATGGTCACTTGGTGCCCACTGGTCAGGGACTTAGTCTCTGCGAGGGCCCAAGAGCATACTACAGCTGTTTTTCAGAGTGTAATTCTTTGTCAGAGAGAGGATGGCATCTTTGTCAGAGGTGACATGGGAGGGTTGTTCTGGAACCCTAGGGCGTGTGCTGCAGTTCTCCCTGGGAGCTCACCAAAGACTCCAGCCTTTATCCACCGTGGCGATTCCAGCACCACTGGACATGCTGGGTCACATAGCCCAGGAGGCAGAGCAGCTTGTGCCACAGCCTGAACTTCGGTAGGGACCTTCCTTTCCTTTTCCTTTTCTCCCTCCCCTCCCCCCTTCCTCTTCCTTTCCTTTTCTTTCCTCTCTCTCCTCTCTTCTCTTTCTTTAAAAAAAAAAAATGGAATGCTTCACCAATTCGTGTGTCATCCTTGCGCAGGGACCATGCTAATCTTCTCTGTATCGTTCCAATTTTAGTATATGTGCTGCCGAAGTGAGCACTCTCTCTTTCTTTTCTTACTTTCTTCTTCTTCTTCTTCTTTTTTTTTTTTTTTGTCATTCCTGTTGCCCAGGCTGGAGTGCAATGGCACGATCTTGGCTCACTGCAACCTCCGCCCCCTGGGTTGACGTGGTTCTCCTGCCTCAGCCTCCTGAGTAGCTGGGATTACAGGCATGCACCACCATGCCCGGCTAAATTTTATATTTTTAGTAGAGATGGGGGTTTTGCCATGTTGGTCAAGCTGGTCTTGAAATCCTGACCTCGAGTGATCCCCCCTGCCTCGGCCTCCCACAGTGGTGGGATCACAGGCATGAACCACTGCACCCAGCCTAGTAGGGACTTTTTTATTATACTGGGACTCACTTGAATCAGCTGCCTTCTGGGTCACCCAATAACCAGGTTGAACGAGATTGTCAAGTGCAGCATATCTTGACCCCAAAATCCAGAGAGGGGAAATAGATGCCCTGCCTCTTTCTTAGTGCAACACCTTGTCCTGTACAGCAGTCTCTAGGACCGGGCTCTTGGAAAGAATATGGTGATCAAGGGAATCTGAGGAGATCTGTGTCCAATATAGCAAGAATAATATGCACAGAGGATCATGCAGAGAGAGTTCTTCACTTTTTTATTCCTACTGTCTGCTTTCAGGGAACAAAACTGCTGAGTTCTGATTTTTACCACCCTGCCCTTTGTGTCCAAACCTTGACACTGACCCATCGTTACCTTAGTATATTCAGTGATGATTTGACAAAAACTGCCAAGGCCTGGCTTTGCCTTATTTGAGGCCTGGTGCCATTTTACAGGTGAGAAAACTGAGATCATGGTCAAGAGACTTGGCTTCAGTCACACAGTAAGAACATTAATCTGAAGTTGGGGCTTCCGATCTGGAACTTGTAGGCTGTGGGGGTGGAGAGACATACACGGTCATGTCCTGCTTGCCACGAGCAAACGCTGTGCCAAGGGCTTTACTGGTACGAACTCACTTGCCTTTATAACTGGCCCGTGAAGTGGGCGCTATTATTATTCTCCCCACTTTATAGACAGGGAGTCCGAGATTTGCAGAGGTTAATGACTTGCCCAGGGTCACATAGAAAGAAGTGGGGATTAGAACCAGATGGTCTGGTGTCAGATTTTGGGATGTCAATCACTAGCCAGTATAGCTGCCAAAGAGTTAGGGACACAGCCACCCACAGATGGGTGGGCACTGCTCACTGCTTTTCCACCGAATGAGTTCATGTTGAAGACACCTGAGGGGGAAAGGAAAAGGAGCAGGAAACCTTGAACTACTGCTAGAGCAAAAGAGCTCTGTACAGAATTGCCCTGGGAAGACTAACTTCAAGCTTTTTTTGGTTTGTTGTTTTCAGAGTTGGGGTTTTGCTATGTTGTCCAGGCTAGACTTGAACTGCTTCTGAGTAGCTGGGGCTAGAGACACATACCACCACATCCAATTCAGTTTCAAGCTTTAAGAAACCAGAATGCGGCTGGGCACAGTGGCTCACGCCTATAATCCCAGCACTTTAGGAAGCTGAGGTGGGCAGATCACCTAAGGTCGGGAGTTCGAGAACAGCCTGATCAACATGGAGAAACCCCGTCTCTACTAAAAATACAAAATTAGCTGGGCATGGTGGCACATGCCTATAATTCCAGCTACTTGGGAGGTCGAGGCAGGAGAATCGCTTGAACCTGGGAGGTGGAGGTTTCGAGTGAGCCGAGATCGCACCCTTGTACTCCAGCATGGGCAACAAGAGCGAAACTCCATCTCAAAAAAAAAAAAAAAAAAGAAACCAGAATCCAGGACATTTTTCTAACCAGCAGCCCCAATCCTGCCCTTGCGGGAATGTATGCTTTACAGCCATTTAAACCCAAACATGGGCTAATTTGCAGAGCTATAGTGTCTTTTTGCAAGTGGTTTTCTTTCAGCAGAATGCGCTTTGCCAACATCATGAGCAATCATAGCACCCTCTCACCACTCCACTGAAGGGAGCAGTGGGATGTCTTAGATTTCACATAATGCCTTTTCTCTGAACAGTTGCAGGCATTTGCAGAGCCAAAGCATTACTTTATAGTTACCCTTCCTGTATCTATTTAGTCAACACGGATTCCATGCCTACAGTTCACCGAACGTGCAAAAGTAAATAAAAACTCAGCTCCCCTGTTTTGGAGTTCACATCTGGGGGAAAAAGAAATAACCATTGCATATTAACTTTTTATTTCTTATTTTGTTGAGACAGGATCTCTCTCTGTCACTCAGGCTGGAGTACAGTGGCACAATCACAGCTCACTGCAGCCTTGAGCCCCTAGGCTCAATCGATCCTTCCACTGCAGCTTCCCGAGTAGCTGGGAGCACAGGTGCACGCCACCACACCCAGCTAATTTTATTTATTTATTTATTTTACCAGGAACACGTGCACTTTATTGAACGCCAATGTAGAAAAGTGTGTGAGGATAAAGGGCTGATACAGGCCTTGACTCGGGGCAGGGCGAGGAATGGAAGGTGGAGTACGTGGGAAGCAGGTCACGGGGCAGAGCCCCTGGCCTGGATGACTCCTCTCATCTATTGATAGGCTTGCAGAATCAGTATTGGGATGATGATGAGCAGAATGGTCATGATGATGCCCGAAATCAGGGCCCAGATGTTCAGGCACTTGGCGATGGAGGCGTAGGCCTGGGCCCGGCCAGGTCACCAACCACCTTCCTGTCCCTAGATTCACAGAGTAGGCGAACGCTATGAAGCCCAGGCAGCAGGAGTTCATGAAGAGGGTGTTGAACAGGGACCAGACGACATGGTCGGGCACGGAGGTCTCGCTGTGGATGTGGATCACGGTGGATGTCGGGGGAGCTGGGTTGTGGGGCGCCCCCAGTGCAGCCACCTCATGCTCTTCCCTCAGCATCTCATAGTTGGGTGGATGGCTGGTGTTGGCGGGAGTGAACGTTTGGACAGTGTGGTTCATGGTGTCCAGGGAAGATCAGTCGTGGTCAGGTTGCTGGGATGGTTCTCAGTGGGCCCTCCCTTTCCCCACTAGTTTATTTTTTAATTTTAATTTTATTTTTTTGAGACAGAGTCTCACTCTGTCGCCCAGGCTGGAATGCAGTGGCATGATCTCAGCTCACTGCAATCTCTGCTTCCCGGGCTCAAGTGATTCTCCTGCCTCAGCCTCCCGAGTAGTTGGGATTACAGGTGCTCACTACCACTCCTGGCTACTTTTTGTATTTTTAGTAGAGACGAGGTTTCACCATGTTGGCCAAGCTGGTCTTGAACTCCTGACCTCAGGTGATCCTCCCGCCTTGGCCTCCCAAAGTGCTGAGATTACAGGCATGAGCCACTGCACCTGGCCTGTTTGTAAATTTTTTATAGAGACGGTTCCTATGTTGCCCAGTCTGGTCTTGAACTCCTGGGCTCAAGCGATCCTCCCGTCTCGGAAAGGCAGGAGCCATCCAGCCTGGCTGCACATTAACTTTTTAGTGCCTCTTACTTCGAATTGAAAATTAGCAGGTAACAAGTGAAATAGAAGTGAGAGACTATGAACCTGAAATGGTCAGCCCTTGGCCCTGACTTCAACAGGGACTTTTTTTTTCTGTGGGTCTGACATGTGTCTGGCTGGGTTTCTAAATCAGGCTTTATTATAGAATTAGTGCATGAATTTATAATGAGCCAGGCCTAGTAAAATCGGTCCTTGTTCTTATGAAGGTATGAAAAAACTTATTTCACAAAATGTTATATAGTATAATAAGATATCCCTTTTTTTTTTTTTAAGAGAGATGGGGGGTCTCACTATGTTGTCCAGGCTGGTCTCAAACTCCTGGGCACACGCAGCCTCCTGCCTCAGGCTCCCAAAATGTTGGGATTCCAGGCACGAGCCACCACACCCAGCCTATAATATACCCAATTTTTTAAAATTATAAGGCCATTTGCAATTGAAATATTATTATTGATATTGATAAATTAGATCATTTGCTTGGTTTTTAATATACTATAGTGGGCTCAAAGGTCAGCTGACTTACTTGAATAAACAACAAATCAGTGGCAAAAGTGATAGGTTTCAAGTTTATTTTCTTCATTTGTTTCCACTCTGAGGTGGGAACCTTGTCTTATTTATGTGGAATTCTCAGTGCCTGGTAAAATGCTGGCATGTAGGAGATGCTGAATAACTATGTATTGACATTCTGAGGAAAATATAGCAAAGAAAGGGAGAAAAGGAAGGTGTAGAGGATAATCGCCCTTCCAGGGAGAGGTGGCTCTGTGTTGACTCCTCCCCCACGCTCCCGGTGGGCCCCTCGCAGGCTGCCCTCCTGTGGGTCCACGTCTCCTCACGCACAGTCGAGGGTCAGCCTCTGTGTGTGGCAGATGATTCTTCACTCACACGGCTGCGTTTGCCACGGTCACCCGCGTGGATGAGGATGATGAGGAAGAAGGAGCCGTGGCTTACCCTTCCCTGTACAGGTAGGTGACTGTGAGGCTATGGAAGGAGAGTGGGGGGTTGGGGTCTTTTTGAGTCTCTGCTCTGCCACCAGAAAGGACCTGTGGCCTGTGGCAATTCCCAGAGGCCCTCTGAGCCTCAGTCTCCTCATATGTAAAATGGAAATAACCCAGTCTAAGTCGTTGTACGTGGGAAATGCCCAGTGACTCAGTGCATTGCTTTGTCAACTGCAAAAGGCTGCTGCTGTCAGGCTGGAATTATTATCGTTGTTATGTTTATATTGTATTGTAGAAATGGAGGTCCATCCAGTCAGCTCATTCAAGAGAGTCAAGCCCTCCTCTCAGCCTCCTGAGTAGCTGAGATTACAGGTGCGCGCCACCATGCCCGGCTAATTTTGTGTTTTTAGTAGAGACGGGGTTTTACTATGTTGGGCAGGCTGGTCTTGAACTCCTGACCTCAAGCGATCTGCCCACCTGGCTCTCCCAAAGTGCTGGGATTACAGGTGTGAGCCACCGCCCCTGGCCCAGTTGTCTTTTTCTATTTGAAAAGGGCCAAACAAGGAGAGCAGTGAGTCTGATTGTTAGCATTCAAACACCTGATTGCCATTCTCTCCAAAACCCGATGTCTAAGCATTGCTTTTCGGGCAGTGGGGCAGTCTCAGCACAGCCCGTCAAATGCTGGGGCTCCACTCTGCATGGACTGAACACTTGTTTGCACAGCCCCCTTCTGGAAACCATGCTCACCACTTTGATACACATTGTGATCACTGCCATAGAAGTATTTTCACCTTTAAAATGGAATCAGTCCCTCTGTGTGTGGAAGCCTGGGCCCAGGCCAGCAGCTCTTTCTTTCTTTTCTTTTCTTTTTATTTTCTTGAGATGGAGTCTCGCTCTGTCTCCAGGCTGGAGTGCAGTGGCATGATCTCGGCTCACTGCACCCTCCGACTCCCTGGTTCAAGTGATTCTCCTGCCTCAGCCTCCCAAGTAGCTGGGATTACAGGCACGAGCCACCACGCTCACCTAATTTTGTATTTTTAGTAGCAACGGGGTTTCACCATGTTGGCCAGGATGGTCTTGATCTCCTGACCTTGTGATCCACCCGCCTCAGCCTCCCAAAGTGCTGGGATTACAGGTGTAAGCCACTGCGCCCGGCCAAGCAGCTCTTTCAAATACAAAGTGGGGGCTGTCTTGGACCCTGGAACAGCTGAGCCCTCCATGACAGCATTGTCCACATGCAGCCCAGGTTCTGAGACTCCCAGGAATCTCCGGTGTGCCTCGACATTTCACTGGGATAGAGTTAGCTGGGAAATAGTCTCCCTTATTATATCTTCACCCCCCTCCACCCTTGTGCCCAGGTGAACCTTGGCAAGTTACTTGATCTCTTCAAGCTCTCGTTGCTGTTAAGTGGGGGGTAGAACACCTTTCTGGAAGAGGGGTTGTAGGATTCCTTTTTTTTTTTTTTTTTTTTGAGACAGAGTCTCGCTGTGTTACCCAGGCTGGAGTGCAGTGACACAATCTTGGTTCATTGCAACCTCTGCCTCCTGGTTCAAGTGATTCTCCTGCCTCCGCCTCCGGAGTAGCTGGGATTACAGGCATGTACCACCAGGCCCAGCTAATTTTTGTACTTTTAGTAGAGATAAGGTTTCACCATATTGGCCAGGCTGGTCTCGAACTCCTGACCTCAGGTGATCCTCGGCCACCTTGGCCTCCCAATGTGCTGGGATTACAGGTGTCAGCCACCATGCCTGGCATGGTTGTGGATTCTATCGGCAAATGGATGTGCCAGCCATCAGAAGCTTGGGTATTTTCTTCCTTTCTTTTCTACCAGCCCCCAGAACCCTGAAGGGAGCATTTAGCAAACTTCTTGTTCTTGCTGACTAGGGCTGAGGGTCAGACCTCAGGTCTCCCCCTCTGGGTTTATCTGTCTCTTCAACCTTGCATGCTGCTGGGCCCTGAGACGGCTCCCAAATGTCATCCTCTCCCCAAGGAGCTTACATCCTGGACAGGAGGGGAGGAAACTCAAGAGAGTGCAGTCTGGGGGCATCTGGGCTGGGCCTTAAAAACTAAGTAGGATCCTGATAAGAAGTCATGGGTGGAGAGGGTGTCCTGAGCATGGGGAAGGGCTTGGGCAAGGATGTGGGGGGCAGGGTGGTCACTTGGAGCTGTGGCAGGAGCACGCTGGGTCAGATCAGCTTGCCCTCCCCCACTTCTCTCCTTCTTCTCTCTCCTGCTATGGGTGCTTTGCTGCCAGAAATTTCCTGAGGCTGAATTTGCTATTAGACTGAATGGCAACGAACCGGCTGGGGCAGCGGTGACAGGAGGGCAGGGGGAGGCGCCCCGCAGCAGCTGTAGCCCTGTGTCAGGGGGCTGCGTGTCCAGATGGTGCTGGGTCAGAGCTGGCAGTGCCTGGAGGGGGCGGAGAGGGATGGTGAAGAGAACGAGACAGACTGGGAGTCTGGAGATACTGGCAGAGAGAGTGCTTGGCGACTTGAGAGCCACGTTCCAGGACTGCTTGGAGGTCATCGGGGAGGGATACTGCTTGGTATCCTGGTGGTCTCAAGGATACCAAGAGACACCCTAGAGAGCCCAAGGGGCTCTAGATGTTCTGAGGGACCCACGAAGCTAAAGGCATCAAAGGAACTAGAGGATGTGAGGGTCGGGGAAGAAAGATGTTAGAGGGAATTGAGGATCTCACAGATGCTGAGCGCTGGAACTGGAGGGCTGGAGGGGATGGGAGATTTAAGGGTTTCCCTCCTTGCTCCTCGATCATGGCTGAGTGTAGACTTGATGGCTGAGGAGGAGTCATGGCAGTCAGGCCTTCAGATTTCCTAGTGCAGCTCCAGGGATTGAGGTCCTCACACGTGGTCCCAACATCATCCCGGACTATCTCAGGGACGAGGCAGCTGGTCCAGCTGATGCTTTGGCTCAGGCATCATGTGTCTCGAGGTACGTGGTGGACTTTCCATTTGACAGACGACTTAACTGAGGTTTGGAGAAGTAAATTACCAATAACTTTGCTAGCGAAAATTAAACTTAACTAGTTTTAGTTAAGTATGTTGAACCAAGATTGAGTTTAGGTCTGGCTCTCAGGTAGTATTTTTTTCCTTTCTGTACTCTCTGCCCCTAGTTGGTTTGTTGTCATTAATACATCGAGCGTCTATCGGAAACCTAGAATGTGCTGGAATTTGTTATGGCTTCAAGGGATGCAAAGATAAAGAGACACGAGGGCAAGAAAGATATATAGGCAAACAAATCCAGGTAATTCAGAGTTTACCTTTGAAGCAAGGATTTGGGGGAAGAGGTATAAGAAGGAGCGATCCATTCTGCCTAGGATGAGATTGCATGGGGGGAGAGAAGTCAGGAAGGGCTTCCGAGAGGAGGTGGCAGTTGAAAGAGCTGATTTAAAGGGGGGAGTAGGTGATCCTCAAGATAAATGGGAAGGGAGAGGTAGAGGAGAGAGGAGGATGCTGAGTCGCAGGAGCAAAGTGAACAAGGGCATGCAGGCTTAGAGCTGCAAAGCCCTCTGGAGGATGGTATGGGTGTGAAGGGGCAGGAGGCTCAAGAGACGAAGCCTGGAGGTAGGCCTGTCTGCAAGCTTGTGCTTACCTCATTGGCACTAGGGAGCATTGGAGGATTTTCAGCAGGAAAGCGTCGAGATCCGAGTTTCATCATCCTCATTCCTTCATTTAGGGTTCTCTTGTGGCATTTGGTTCTTACACAGCTCTGTGGGGGATTTGCCATGGTGTGCTGCAATTATACATGGCTTCTCTCCCAGTAGACAGCATGCCCCTCAGGGCAGGGGCTTGTTCTTGCCCATCTTTGTGACTTCTTCACCCCCTGCAGGACCTGCTATGAGTGGGTATTCAGCACATCGGTATTTGCTAAACACATTTTGGTGCCGGGGCCATACAGACACCAACCTGCCCGTAAAGACTAATGCCCACCCATCTCCAAAGCCCTCTTGGTCCAAAGTGGTGCACCGTGTAGGCAGCGTGATACAGTGGAGAATACGTGTACAGATCTGACTTTGAATCCCAGCTCTGCCATTTATTAGTTGTGGGACTTTAAGCAAGTTATTTGACTTCTGTAAGGCTTAGTTTCCTCACCTGTAAAATGTCAGCAATAGTATGAGCTTACCAGATTGTTTTTTGTGTTAAAGGGTATGTCAAGGTTAGGCGCAGTGTCTCACGCCTGTAATCCCAGCACTTTGGGAGGCTGAGGCAGGTGGATCACCTGAGGTCAGGAGTTTGAGACCATCCTGGCCAACACGGTGAAACCCCATCTTTACTAAAAATACAAAAATTAGCTGGGTGTGGTGATGTGCACCTGTAATCCCAGATACTCGGGAGGCTGAGGCAGGAGAATCGCTTGAATCTGGTAGACGGAGTTGCAGTGAGCCGAAATTACACTACTGCACTCCAGCCTGGTCAACAGAGTGAGACTCCATCTCAAAAAAAAAAAAGAAAAAAGAAAATGTATGTCAAGTGCAGATGTGTAGTAGGTGCTCAATATATTTTAGGTATAAGAAAAATAATAACTACCACCATGCTGGTCATTTCCCCATTGTTTCTTGGCTCTAAACCCTCGCTTCTCTACTCTGCTGTGTGAGGCTGGGGCTGAAACTCTGCCAACCACATTTCCCAGACTCCTTCGCCAGCTGTCTGTCTGTTAGGTTCTGCCAGGAGTGGGTGCTACAGGGAGACAGGGGAGGACTCATTTCTTTCTGTTTGTTTCCTTTCAGTTTTGCTGGGGTACCAGCTGGGCAGCGCCACCTCTGAGGAGGAGGGATCCCAGCTCTATAGGGTTCCTTTCTTGCATTTCTAGATTCTTGCAACCTCAACCTCACCTCTTTGTTCCCCCAGCCCAGGGGAGTTAGCATCTTCCTGCAGTTATCTCTGTGTTACTTCATGTTCTCTTTTTGCTTCTCAACCCTTTCACACCAGAAGAATCAATCCCTTGTATTAAATACTCTCTGTGAAAATACCTAGAATGATTTTTGTTTTCCTAAGAGGACCTCTAACACTTACACCATAGCTGTGTATGGTAGTAGGTAGTAGTAGGTAGTAAGAGCCCTGTGGGCGGTATAGAGATCAGAAAGGGCATCATGGGGAAACCACAGAGACCAACGATGCAGAGGAGGGGATGGGGACAGATGTGGAGGCAAGTCTCAGAAGATGCAAGTCCCAGGCTTGATGATGGGTGGCACAGTACAAGCTGGCAGATAGGGAAGAGTCTAGACTGGTTGAAACATGGGGTTTGTATTAGGCTGGGGCATGTCATGATGCTGGAAAGGCAGGTTGCAGCTAGAAGTAGAAGGCTTAGATGCCACAGCCTAGGGACAGGGAAGATGCAGTTTAGAACTACAGACAGAGACTGAAGGCCAAGAGAGGAAAATGCAGCTGGATTCCCAGTCCTCCAGGCAGAGTGGGGTGGTGGACGTGGGCTGGACCTCCAGGAACTGGCTCTGTGATCTTAGGTGAACCATTTTGCTTCTCAGATCATTGATGCCACCCTCGCTAAAGTAGATTTTAAAAAGTCTAATTTGGAAATAAAAAGCTCTTTGCCAGTATAAAAAGTTACTGATGTTAAATGTTATTCTGACTGCATTCCAGTCTGGGTGATGAGACCCTGTCTCTATTTAAAAAGACAAAACAGAACAAAAACTATTCTGAGTAGGTGGGGAGGAGTGGCTCTGGGGGAGGGGGTTTAGTAGCGGGGGTTGTTTTTCCAGGCTGGGAAAGGGAGGAGAGTGGGAGCCTAGTGAGGAAGAATTTGGGGAAGGCATCAAGAGGTGCGATGGTCCACATGCAGACTGGGAGGAAAGGTGGGCCAAGAATAAGAGAAGGAATGGAAGAGGGGAGACACGTCTGGGTGATGGGCGTGGAATGTGTGAGAAATGAAAGGCTGTGGGGAACCCAGACTTGGGCCCTTGAGCCTCTATAGGCAGAGGCTGACCCCACAGGGTTGGGAGGGGAAGGTGCCCTCACTTTCCAAGGCCCCAAAGATCCTGCAAGCAGAGGTCGGGCGTGGTGGTTCATGCCTGTAATCCCAGCACTTTGGGAGGTCGAGGCGGGTGGATCACCTGAGGTCAGGAGTTTGAGACCAGCCTGGGCAACATGGTGAAACCCCATCTCTACTAAAAATAAAAAAATAAAAATTAGCTGGGTGTGGTGGCGGGCACCTGTAATCCCAGCTAGTCGGGAGGCTGAGGCAGGAGAATCACTTGAACCTGGGAGGCGGACATTGCAGTGAGCCAAGATCATACCATTGCACTCCAGCCTGGGCAACAAGAGCAAAACTCCATCTCAAATAATAATAATAATAATAATAAAGGCCCTGCAAGCAGAGAGCTACTGGCCTCCTTTGGGGTAAGCCTAGGGTTGCTGGGAATCTCTGAGAAGTGTCTGCTTTTCTCTACTTCCCCGCCTGTTTATGCCTCCTGGGATGGAAGACACGGTAGGGCTACAAAAACATGCTGCCAATCCTGAATTCAAGAAAATGGACTTTGCCCCAGCCTAAAACATGGAGGGAAAAGTGTTCTCGGAGAGTATGTATGAGACGACCCGAGATACACACCCAGGGAGCGAGGAGGTAGAGCGGGGGGGGGGGCTGTAAGGCTCTGCTCACTCATCCTGAGCCCAGACCTCTGGGCAGGAAGCCTCGTTCTTTTAAAAGCAAACTGCTTGTTTTTCACTGTATGAATAATGTATGTTCTTTAAAAAACACAAAGAGAAAATACAGATAGGCAAAAAGAAGATATAAATCATCCACAACTCATCACCCAGATGCATATTTATGCTTCCAGATATTTTTTTCTGAATCTGCACGTGTAAATGTAAAAAATGGCATCATTTATATTATTTGTAAACTGCTCTTTTCACTCTACAGTCCATCATGGCCATCTTTCCGTGTCACTAAATGTACTTCTGCGGTATCTTTGTATATGATATCACAACCAGATAACAATGACAATAATTTGTATGGTGCTTTAGAGCTTACAAAGCACTGGGCATCATCTGCTTTTTTTTTTTTTTTTTTTTTTTTTTTGAGATGGAGTCTCACTGTGTGACCCAGGCTGGAATGCAGTGGCGCGATCTCAGCTCACTGCAACCTCCACCTCCTGGGTTCAAGCAATTCTCTGCCTCAGCCTCTCGAGTAGCTGGGATTACAGGTGCCTGCCACCACACCCAGATGATTTTTATATTTTTGGTAGAGGTGGGGTTTCACCATCTTGGCCAGACTGGTCTTGAACTCCTGACCTCGTGATCCACCTGCCTCGGCCTCCCAAAGTGCTGAGATTACAGGCGTAATCCACTGTGCCCGGCCTGAGCATTCATTATCTTATTTCAGCTCTTGGCCTTCCAGCATGAAGGTCTTTCCCCTAGGAAATTCTGCTTCCAAAAGAGGCACCCCTGCCTCCTTCACACCTGTGCCTCCTGCTCCCCAGAAGTCGCCACCCTCTAGGGAGGGATGCTGGCCAGGCCCCTTCTCCCTCTCCACTTCCTATCTGACCCTGCTGTCAACTTCTGTCCTTTTTGTCTCATTTCCTTGAGACTCCTTCTTCACAGTCTCAGAATTTCCTCTCGGCTGCCACCGTCGTCTTCTCTGCTTCATCTGTCCTCCCCTGTCTCCTCCTGCATGTCTGCCTGCCCCCCTCCTCCTGTCCAGTTCTGCTGAAGACACAGCATGACACACTTGGGGGCTGGGAGCCAGAGCGGGCGCTCAGGATGGGACCCGTCTCATCTCCGGAAATGACTGAGCAGAAAGTCCCCCTGTTGTTCACAAGTGGGGACGGTTGGGGGCCAGACCCACAGACATCAAAGGGGCAGGGCTGGGTAAAAAGTCCCGGGGTGTCCTCAGAGCATCCACAGCTGTGTGCAGGGAGGTTTCTGAGTTCTCGTCTCCCTACGCTGTCTCTCTCTTCCAGACCGTGCTCTGCTCCTTTCTCTTTTCTTTTCTTTTCTTTTTTTTTTTTTTAAGACGGGGTTTCACCATGTTGGTCAGGCTGGTCTTGAACTCCCAACCTCAGGTGATCCGCCTGCCTTGGCCTCCAAAGTGCTTGGATTACAGGTGTGAGCCACCACGCCCAGCCTTCTGCTCCTTTCTCTCCTCATGACCTACCTGGCACCCCATCCTTTCTTGTCCTACCTCTGACATATGGAGGCCTTGGTTCCTGACAGCTGCCTCCCTCTGTGTGGAAGGAGAGGGTGGGGAGAGAGGCAAGAAGGAACACCCTCTGTCCCTGACTAGCCTCACTTTTTGGTCCTGGACCTTCAGTCCTGCGTTCACCCTGTGAGCCCCTCCCTATGTTCCTCTCTCCTCCCTCCTCTTTCTTGGTGGGAGTGATGAAGGTGGGGGAGAGGCTGGACCTCTGCCTGCAACTCTGGGCCTGCTAAGTCGGGGAGGCCAAACCGTTCAGATGTGCTGTCTTCCCAGGGCTGGGTGAGAAGCATATTTCACAGGGATGAATGAGGAGCATATCTAAGCTGGGGCTGGACAAGCCACGCAATTAGCCAAGATCCTGGGCAGGCGGCTGGATCTCCTGGCTTTGGAGAGGGCAAGTATTTCAGAGTTAGGGAAATCCAGATATCCATGCCCAGTGGTCAGTCCACGCCTTGCCACACCCACTCTGAGCACTTTCCCCATGGCCCATCAGGCCACCTTTCAACAGCAAGGACATCAGAACTCTGAGTCATGTGGCTCCTTTAAAGAGCCTTGCTTCAGCCAGGCATCAGCTGCAGCTGAAGACTTGATCTCTGGTGCCTAACTCACCAGGTACCCTTCCCATCTGACTGCATCCGGGGCTCTCCAAGCACCCTCCGCTCCACTTGTGTACCAGGGACCCACCAGGTCTCTTGTGCACTACATGCCAGGGCTCCCCAAGCATCCTCCACTCCACTTGTGTACCAGGGACCCACCAGGTCCCTTGTGCACTACATGCCAGGGCTCCCCAAGCATCCTCCACTCCACTTGTGTACCAGGGACCCACCAGGTCCCTTGTGCACTACATGCCAGGGCTCCCCAAGCATCCTCCACTCCAGCTTTGCATTCAGGGTCCACGGGCTCACCAAGTATCTTCTGCTCTCAATCCGTCCCCAGCTCCGCCCACCTGGATTCCTTATTTGGCACATATTCAAGAGGATGCCACATTCCCCACCCTCTCCAGCAGTAGATGGTGCCACCCTAGTGATCACTTACTAATCAGCCCCCTTGGCTGAGTAACCCAGAGGGGCTCAATTTCATGGTGGATGACCAGGAGATGACCCAGGTGTTCAGGCTGTCTGCCTCCTGTGCAAAGAAAGGGGGTGGGAGGGGTGAGACTTTGTAGTGGCTGGGGGGGGGAGCTCCAGTCCTACCCCTGGGAGCAGGCAGTGTTGGCCTGAAGTTGTGCATGGGAGCCTCGGGCTAGAAGCAGGAAGACCTTTGCTGTGAGTTGGTGGTCTCCTACTAACATCCCCCTGGTCCTTAGCCCTCAACAGAAAGTGGGAGAAGATGCCAAGAGCTCATGGACCAGGGAGGGAGCATCCACAGTGTGTCCACACTGGGCCAAGGGCAAGGTCCAAAGTGTCTACTCCAGGGATGCCCCTTGGCTGGGCATCTAAGACCTGGTACTCTGCCATCCAAGCTCCCTGGGACTTGGAGGGAGCTTGTTGTTATGGGGTTGGATAAAAGACATTGGCAAGAGCAGGCATGGGAAGCTGAGCTCTCATGTCCTTGTACCCTATTCTTCTTCCTACATTGTGACAGCCAGGAACCACCCCCTGCTCCGTAGCCAGAGCCTAGAGGAAGAGGAACCTCTGCTGTCACCGACACCTGGCACAGCTCACCTGAGGTTGGACCATGTCCATCTCCTCCCCCAGGCCTCTCTCCCTAGAGAACTCCAAGCTGTTCTCCCAGTCCCCACAAAGAGCATCAGTAGTTCCTGAGCTTGGAAAGGGTAGGGTATGACACCCATAGTCCCCAGCACCCATTCTCAGATGGGGGACCTGCCGTAAGGCCACAGGGACAGTTCTGAGGGGGATAGGTGGCAAACACCCCCTTCCTTTATGCTCCCCTGTCTTCTCCTAGCTAGCTACAGGCTATTTTTTCTGGAGTTCTGTCTGAATCTGGGGCAGAGGAGGGGGTGTTTCTGGATTTTAGTTGCTGCATTTACTGCTCTGCCTCTGTGGTAGGTGTCCATCCTTCCTTCTCCGGGTCAACCTGCTGTCTGTCTGCAACTCTCTCAGAGAGGACACATGTCTTCCCTCCACAAAGCTTCCCTGTAGCGTTGGGAAGTCCCTCCTGAAGTCCGGCCTCCATCGATCTTGCTACCTTGTTAAATCCACTTCTTTTCTAGGACTTGGCTAGCAATAGAGCTTGTTTCCTGGCACCCCTACGTCTTCCTTCCCCCAGAAGTACCTCTGGGCCAGCCACCACCTGCCCATCTTTGCAGGTGCAGCTCTGACGGCGTATTTCTGAAGCCCTCTTTTCTTCAAATTCCAACCCCTTCATTAAGCTCTTCTACATCCAAAAGACCAGCGCTGTGAGGGTTGGGGGGCGTGGTGGGGAGAGGGGTGGACCCCACTGCTGCCCTGTGGGCATATGCAAATGCAGGTATGCCTGTGTGCTCTGCGTGAGCGTGCAGGTCTCAGATCCAGGGCTTGCGTGGAGTTTCTCTACCTTTCCACCCTCCTAGAGGCCTCTTAGAGGCCCAACAACAGGCAGGGGGAGCCCAACCTCCCCCAACTTTCTCCCTTAGCTGTAGTTCTGCTGGTAACCATTAGGGGTCACTGTTGCTGTAGTCACCAATGTGGGGCAGGGGAGGGGTGGGGCTCCACACAGGTGGTCCTTGCTGTCCACCCTGACCTTGTGGGGGATAACAGGGTAGTCGTTGTCATAGAGACAGCCTCAGGCAGACTCGTGCCCACTCCACTGTGGTGTGAGGGAGCTGTGGTTTGCAGGACAGCTGCTGGCAGGGTGAGCAAGGATGCACAGAGGGGCTCATCTCGCCAGACCCAGAGCATGTGGCATGGGTGTGGCATGGCAGCGATGCCCCAAGCCTCTGGGTGCAGGAAGCTAAAGAGTCCTGAGCCATGGGCAGCCCCCTCCCGCTGCCACCCCCTTCGCCAGGGTTTGAGCCTGGAACTGACTCTCCTGTGCGACATCCACATGCCTCAATGGCGTCTCTACATGCAGGACAAACACTGAGATTCTGGCCCCCCAGGATAACCACAGGGTGCCAGACACACAGACCCTGCTCTGCTATGTATCCCCTGGCTTGGGTGGGGGCATCTGGCATGAACAGGTGATGTCATCAGGGCCTCTTCCCTGCCCCATGTCTGCCCACTTAAAGTCTGTCCTATGACACTCCAGAAAATACCCACCCAGTGGACCGATATAACAGACATAACAAGGGCTGTAATTAAGATGAGGTGTCGGGGCCTGGTTGGTTCTGCTTGGAGGCTAGACACAAAGGTTCCCTGCCGGGCTCAGCCACTTCTGGTCCTGAGCGGGAGATAATAGCAAGATTGTCCTGCCTCACTGCCATGGCAACCCTGGCTGCTCGGGTCCTCATGGAGGTGGTGTTTGACAGCAGCGTATTTATACTGTGTCTCTGCCTTAGGGTCACCACCTCGAGTCCCAGAGGAGGGAGAGAGGAAGTTCATCCAGTTTTAACACCATGTAGATGGAGAGATAATGGGCTGCCTGGGACCAGGGTACAAACAGTCCTCAGCATTTATTGTGCCTTCTTCAGTCTTCCCATGAGAGGCAGGGGCTGGGGGCGGGGCTGGGCGAGGGTGAGGGGAGGGAGGAAGATGAGGCTGTTAAAGCCTTAAGCATCCAGGTCGAATCATTGAGGGGAGGGACTGGAGAAGGGGTGACTGTCCTCCAAGGAGGAGGTGAGGGCAGGCAGGCTGGGAACCACTCCCCAGGCCCCTGGCTTCTCCCCCACACCACCTGGTCAGTGGGGCCGAGGGGGAGGAGGTGAAAAGCAGTGGCAAGCAAGGTGGCCATGTGGCCCCCCCAACCCCGCCTCCCACACATGCAGGGAGAGCACCCCAGGCCTGCTTCTGATTGCTCATCCGATTTCAGACATGTTAATGCCCCTACCTGTCCGAAGGAGGCTCCAAACTGAGGGGCAGGACTTCTAGGCTGGGCGAGGCCCCTCTTCCTAGTCTGAGTGGGGTCCCTTGACTGCGGGCAGGACATCTGTCCCTGGCCCGATCTCCACTCCTCCTTCTGTGACCCTGCTTGCTTTCTCCCAGGGACTCAGAGTCTGAGAAACTCCTATGGTGAGACCACTCTGCCACCCCTACAGCCTTCCCTGCTCCTGTTCTCTGCCCCACCCTCGGTTACCCCCTGCCCTGTCTGTGTGGGGGCGAACATCTAGACATCTCAGCCACTGCCCATGGGAGGCCAGTCAGCCAGGGAATGGGGTGCCCCTCAGTGCCCTGGACCCCCATTTTGAGGGCTGCAGTCTGAGGAAGCCGCTCTTGGGGTGGGTGAGGAGTCAGGCTCTGCATCCATGGGAGGCAGGGAGCCCCGGCCACCCCGGCACTCCGGGCTGTAGTAGAAGGAGAGGTGGCGGAGGAGGGCCGCAGCTCCTTCTGTATGCTGTCCAGAATGTGCGTGAAAGCTGGGCGCAGGCGGGGGTTTGGCTGCCAGCAGCGGCTCATCAGCTCCTGCCTGGTGGGTGTGGGGGAGCAGGGTCAGAGGCATCCTGGATCCCCTGCCACACTCAGCCTCCTGCACTGAGGGTCAGTTGGTGGAAGTGGGGGGTCGTGGGGCATTATGCCTGGGAGAGTGAGAGGGGATTAAATGGGAGTTGTGGGGGTTTGGGACAGGGAGGGGTGGGGCTAATAGCTGAGGATCAGCGTATGTCAAAGCATCAAAGGAGGTGAGCTAGAATCATGGGGCGGGTTGTACGTAGAGCAGTGATGAGGAAGGGGGAGGGGGAGGTGACTCACAGCTGAAGGGGACAGCCTTCCAGCTCCTCCAGGACCCCGCCATCCATGACGAACTTGAGCACCTGCTCGTTGGACAGGCCCTGATAGGGTTGTTCAGCCAGGGTCACAATCTCCCAGAGTACCACGCCGAAGGACCTGGAGGGCATGCAGAAGCGCCTGAGCCCAGCACCCTTCATAGTTCGGTGCACTCCAAGGGAGAGGGGTGTTCCAGGCCCCTCCCCAGACCCCGCCTCCACATCCCTGGAGCCCCGTGCTCCATCTCGGCCCCACCAGACATCCGAGTGGGTGGTGAAGATCCCATCTTTGAGGGACTCGGGGGCCATCCAGCGCACGGGCAGCAGCCCTTTCCCACCCTTGCGGTAATAGTCTGTCTCATACACGTCCCGAGTCATCCCGAAGTCTGGAAAGTGAGGGAGAGGGTGGAGGAGGTGTGGGGCATAAAAGCCAAACACTAGCTTCTGCCCCTAGGATACCTCTCCCAATCTTCTCACCCTCCAGAGTCACCAAGAACCCTGGAAAGTAGGGGCTCAATAGACCTCCGAGTTCATCCCATCCAAACTCCTCTGCCCTTGGAGGAGAAACTAGATCCAGGGTGGGCGTGATTTGCCAAAGGTCTCACAGGCTGTCAGGGCCAGGGCTGTGGGTCTCCTGATGCCTAGTGTAGGGGAGTCTCTCTACTTTCCAGGCTGCCCTCATCTGCCTGGCTCTCTCCGTACCCCCGATCTTGACGGTGAAGTCCTGGGACACCATGCAGTTGCGGGCTGCGAGGTCTCGGTGCACAAACTTGTTGGCGGCAAGGTAGGCCATGCCATCTGCAATCTCACCAGCCATCTGGATCATATCCCTCAATGCTGGCTGCGGGAGCCCAGGGTTGTTCTAGAGATTAGAGGGTGGTGAGGAAGGAGCCCAGAGGCTGGTCTCCTGTCCAGAACTGGCCCCTGCCCCACACACCGTGCCCAATTCTTCTCTCACTCCCCAGACCCTGGGCTCAGGGTCTTCCTGGTCCCTACCTCTGCCTCAGGCCGCAAAGATCGAAGATGGCTCTTGAGGTCCCCCACGGGTCATTAACTCCATGATCACCAGAGTTGGCTGGCCCTGAGACACCACACCCAGGAGACGCACCTGGGACAGACAAAGGGCCTAGGAGACCCCCTAGCTCCCCCTTGACCCATTTGGCCAAAAGACTGATCTGCTATGACCACAGTCTGACTCAGACACCAAACCTGACCCTAACCCCAACCATGACTATAACCTGACTCCTGACCTAACAATGCCCCGCCCCTAACCCATGACCTTCAGCATAGCTGATGGTCATCACAATCATGAACTTGGCCCAACTTTGGCCTTGAGCCCAGTCAGGACTCTGATAATGGTCTGGATGCTCAATATTGATCCCCAGCTATGACTGATCTCAGCCCTAGCCATGACTCCACCATGGCCCTGCTACGACGCTGTTGGACTCTAACCTAACCACGACCTTCACCCCAATTAGGATCCTAACCATCGCCCCAGTCTTGACCTTAATGGTGCCCTAACCTCATCTCTGACCCTTTCTTTCTTACTACATGACCTTCACACTAATTAAGACCCTGACAATGACCCTGGTTCTCTCTTACCACATGGTGACACTTGAAGGCCTTCATGACAGAAGCTTCCTTGAGGAACTCAATGCATTCCCGTGGGCTGGCCAGCTCATTCACTGTCTTCAGGGCCACAGGCGTGGGCTCCTCTCCAGCCTCAAGTCCTCGTGCCAGCCCCTCATATACCATCCCAAAAGAGCCCTGGCCCAGTTCCCGGATTATCGAGATCTGCTCCCGTGGCACTTCCCACTCATCAGGGGTGTACACTGCCAGGAGGTGGAGCGCCACAAGGCAAGGGTGCTGCTATCTGCCGCACCTCTTATCTGTCTGCCCCCCCAACTTATCTTCTCCTCCTCTGAAGGGCTCTGGTCCCAAGGCTACCTTCTGCAAGAAGGTCTCCTGGAAGTCTGTCTCTCCTCCTCTCCTATCTCCCTTTCCTACACCACCTGTCCACCCACTCCCAGACCTACTATCAGAGGCGCTGAAGTACTCCGGATTCACAGAAGCATACAGGGTTCTGTTTCTGCAACAGGAGGTGAGGGGGTCAGGCTGGAAGGGTTCTCAGGAAGGAATGAGCAACATCAGAAGAAGGAAGAAGGACATTTCAAGGAGGGAAAGTACTGACCATACCCCCAGCCTTGGTCAGGGTGACTCCTGGGGAGTCCTAAGTACCCTCCAAGCTGGCCTTGGCCCTATTCCTGGGATTTGTCAGGGAATAGGGAGGACACAAGGGTAGAGAGGCTTCCACCCCCTCAGCTAGTCCCTATAGCCCAGCTAATCAAGGTCCAGGCTCATGTTTCTCTTGCAGACAGCCCTGGAAGGATCTGACATTAGGCATTCTGGACACATCCCCAGGCCTCCTGCCTCTCCTCCTAATAAGGGACCAGCTTTATTATTTCTCAGCTTGGGCTGAGAGTGTGGTGACCAACAATCCCAGTGTGGCTGGACTGAGGGGTTTCCCAGGATGTGGAACTTTTACAGATAAAACCAGGAAAGTCCCAGGCTAACCCGGATGAGTTGGTCACCCTAGCTGAGGGGTTTGTTTCCTCCATGCCACCGCAGGGGGAAGAGTTACTGCCTGTATGGAAGACCCGTCTTTCTGCTGTCTTATCTACCTCCCTTTGACTGCACAGACCTCATGATGAGGTCTCTGGGAGAAAAGGGGGTGGGGGATGAGTGGGACTTATCATCACCTCTTCTTGCCGTAGAAGAAACCAAGGGCAGCAAGAACGATGAGCAGCGTGAGCCCCACGGGGGTGGCAGTGAGGAGGACATGCAGCCCCCCAGCGTCCTCCTCCTCTGGCAGTCAGAGGGCAGCAGAGGGCAGGGTCAAAGATGTAGAAGTTAGAGGGAAGGCCATGCTTCCCTTTCCATGCTGGGAGGTAAGGATGGGGAGGGATGTGGGGGAGGGGCCGTGCTGGGCTGGGGACCAGGTGGGGCTCTTCTGTGATACAGGTCTGGGACAGAGGCTGTGTATACCTGGGCCAGGGATGTAGAAGGCAACGCTGTCTGTCCAAGAGCCATTGCCAGCCAGTGAGGTTGCCCGAACCCTGGCAGAGTAGTTTCCAGGGGGCAGCAGGGCCAGGTGGACTCCCCCAAACTTCGCATATCGAAGACGGGACACACACAGCACTGTGGCCTCCTGAGAGTAACGCAGAACAGCTGGCTGGGAAGGGGATGTAGGCATAAAACGGGTCTGGGATGGGGGTCCCATGGGCACCTACCTCTCCTGAGCGGCGGTACTTGATTTCGTACTTGAGGATGAGTCCGTTGGGGTCTGGTGGCTCGAGCCAGCGCAGGACGACACTGCTCTTGCTGGAGGCCTCCCAGGCCACCTTTCCTGGAATAGCATCAGCCTCTCCTGCGGGAGAGGGCATCCAGCAGAGGGACCAAAAGTGGTTCCTCTCACCTTGTGTTCAAACTCAAGTTAAACTGGACTGAGCTGGGAGGTGGGGGAAGCTTTGGGATTATGGGAACTGAGAGGGGTGAGCAAAGCGAGGGTCTGGGGTTAGCGGGAGGTCAAACCCCAAACGCTTGCACAGGGTCCTTGGGGTCGGTGATGGGGGTAGAAGGTGTGTGGGGGTCACCTACTGTGGGGCATGGTGCGCGCGAAGACGAAGGTGGCGGCGCTGCAGCCCACGGTGTGCGCTGCGTGGTTGCAGGCATGGATGTCGATTCGGTATTCCGTGAAGTGGCGCAGGCCGCTCAGCACAGCTCGCTCACGGGGCACCTTGTCCTCTTGGATCTCGAAATCCGAGCTGTTGCCCCCCAGCCGGAGGGGCCCAGCTGCTCGGCGGTGCCGCCCTGAGTCCCTGGGGGAGAGCGAGTCAGAGCCAAGGCCCAGCCCCAGGAGCCACGTCCTTCAGCACCGGCCCCAGCCCTGCTCACCTTTGGGGGCTCTTGTTGATGGACGTCACCTTCCAAGGGGATCTGGGGAGGCCAGGGGTAGCCCTATCAGGCCTGTCCGGATACATCCCTGTGCCCTCTGCAGCGCGCCCCGCCTCCAAATCTACCCACAACCTTGGTCCCGCCCACACGAGGGAGGCCCTGCCCACAAACCCCACCCTTCCCGCAAGGCCCAACCCTCGCAGGCCCCACCCATCAGACCCGCCCAGGCCACGCGATCTTCGCACTTGGGGATGGTGATCGCGTTGTGTAGAAAGTTTTCAAACTTCTTCTGGAACGAGGCCTCTTGTGCCTCCAGGCGGGGGCAGAACCTGCCCAGGAGGTGGGTGCTGGCAAGGGCAGCAGCCGGACTCCATCTCGGCGTCAGAATCCTCGTCTTCGCGGTCGAAGCGCAGGTCGTTGTTGCTGGTGGGCAGCCGCAAGCCTGGCACCGCGGCGGGAAGACACTAGTAAGACAGGCGGTCTACCCGCCCCTGATCCCCCACCTGCCCCGGCCCTGCGCCTCCATCCTCACTTCCCCACCCGCCCCGCGGCTGGCCTGCGCCTGGTCCCCGCGCACCGCGGTGGCAGTAGTCATTGAGGTAGAGGTCGCTGTCCTCTGCCAGCCGCTGCCATAGCACCAGGTAGTAGGTGGCGTTTCCATTGCGCTGGGTCGGTGGCTTCCAGCGCACCAGGAGGTGGGAGGAGGAGTTGGATGTGGAGATGACGTCTTGGGGAACCGTGGGAGCTAGCAGTACCAGGAGGATGCAATCAGGGGTTGTGGGTCTTCCTTCTGAATACTATCTAGTAGTGAGCCCCTCTCTCTGGGGTCCAAAAGCCCTCTTCTCCTGAAGAATAGGTAATCCTCAACCCCACCTTCCTAGAATTCAGTGTCTCTGTCCTCCCATTCTCTGCCATAGGCCCTTCAGTTTGCTCAGCACTGTCCCAACCCCAGCCCCGAAAGGACCTAGGCAAATGCCCATTCTTCTTTCTAGGACTCAAGCATCTGGCCTCCCAGCCTCTGCGGGCCAGGTGTTCAGTGCCCTGGCTTCTCTATTTCTGGTGCCTGTGCTCCCCCTGTTCTTATGGATGCAGGCGTCTGACTCTTGCACCCTCCAAATGCCTACCTGCAGGCAGCGTTCTGAGATAGACAATGGGACTCTGGGCTCCTTGATGGGGGCTGTCCTCAGCAGTGGTCAGCGTGATGGCCCTCACAAACACTGCGTACTGTGTCCAGGGCTTGAGGGGGCCTAGGGTCACCCCTGGCTCCTGGGTGCGGCTTAGGGGCAGCTCCACATCCAGCAGGTTCCAGCTCTGGGTTCCACAGGCATCTGGACCCACGTACTCTGTGGCATTCTGGAATGGGCTGAACACCCATCCCCAGAGCCGAGGGGTTGTTCAACCCCACCCACAAGTTCTGGCACTGCCCTCCCCCCCCCATCACTCCAGGACTGTCATTGTCCTTCCAGTATGCATGAGGGCAAAGCCATGACTCCAGCCACTTGTTAGACCTGTGGGGGACCCTGTGATATCTGTGTCATCAGTGAAATTTGTAATGATATATCTCCTCATCCTTAGCAGGGAATATTGAGCTCTAGTTTCAATGAATATTCAAAAAATCTTGCATTGTATAAATAAAACTAGAAAGTGTGTGTGAAAGAGTCCCTTTTCCTAGAAACAAGAAGCAATGAGGTTATTCTAATCCCCCCTAAGTGTAACTGCCTGGAACCAGGACCAGGAGACTACTCCCTTCCCAGTGTCTTCACCTAGGCACTTGAATTGACTTCGGAGGTTTATGAGCCTCCCGAACTATAGGCAAAGTTTTGTGCATGTGTGTTTTTCTAGAGAGAGGGTTCCTAGCTTTCAGCAGCTTCTCAAACATGTCCATGACCCTAAAAGGCCAAGACCCACTGCCACAGGGAAATTAACTGGGGCCAGAGGCAATTAGTGCTGGCTGCCTGAAGGCCAGTTTGGGGGCAGGGCTTGGGGAAGCATCACTGGCTTTAGGGGTAGAAGAGGGCTCACTGGGGGGAGATGAAAGTGGGGACCCACATGGGCGATAGCATGGGAGGCAATGGAACATCACATTGATGTTCATGACATTTGTTTCTTCGACAGGGAAGTGGGTGGTGGAATTCATGTTGAGTCAGGGACAAAACCTGAGGGAGATCAAATTGGGTGGCAGTGGAGGACCTTGTGGCCTCACTGGGAGTGCCTGCCTTTGTTGGGACCTATATGCAGGATAGTCCAGAAGCAGGTTGGGGTGTGGGGGCTCATAGTGGGTGTCATGGGAGCAGGTGTCCTGTGAGGCATGACACACTGAACAGGTCTGGATCTGTTTGGAGTCAGGATTGGGCAGGATCGGCAGTGTGTGTCTCTGAGGGAGCATAGCTGCAGCCACGCTGCAAGGCAGTGATGTTAGGGAAGCTTCTTGAAGGAACCCCAAGGTTCTCTGCCCTTTGAGCCCAGAGATGGCTGTGTATAGTTGTGCAGATCGCAAACGGAACAAGCTGTGGGCCTGGGGGGAGATTCACATTGCAGTCATGCCTGTGCTCCTGAGTGCAGTCCATGAACCAGCAGTTTCAGCATCTCCTAGGAGCTCATTAGACATGCGGATTCTTGGGCCCTGCTCAGGATTAACTGAATCAGAATCAGTGGGGGATGAGGCCCAGGAATCTGTATTTAACAAACTCTCCAGCTGCCCATGCTAGAGACCTTCACCTACCACTGAGGCCGGTGAGAGCAACTGACCGTTTGAGTGGGTTTCCTACCACTGACTTCCTCTCTCTTCCCAAGCCAGACCCTGAGCCAGTG
Organism: Ateles fusciceps; assembly: GCA_036589455.1. NCBI lineage: Eukaryota > Metazoa > Chordata > Mammalia > Primates > Atelidae > Ateles > Ateles fusciceps. The sequence goes on from JAZHEH010003362.1 coordinate 815,039, forward strand.
GTCAGCTAAGTCTTCTCCATTTTAATTCACAGGTGGCCCCCATCTTCTATAATATCTACCAGAGAGAGAGCATGCTCCTCACTCCTGCCCTCCCGGCCTGCATTCGAATCCATTTCCCTCCCCTAAGGATGTCTCCTTTGGATTCCTAGCCATGTTTTTGGAGAAGTCCTTCCTGTGGTCTAACCACTATCCCTACTGCTAGGGTCAGTTGACTGTCTCCAAAGAAAAGAGCGCTGTGGTCCCTAGCCGCCCCTGCTCCCTCCCTTCCTAAGGCTTAAATGAAATGCTGGCAGAGCTGCTCATAAAACTGGCCAAATTAGTGAGCGCTCCCCAAACCGCTGCTTTGGGGGCAGGAGCATGTGGTCAGTGGAGAACATTAGCATAGTGAAGTGAAGTTTAATTATACAAGCCTTGCCAGCAGGATGGCCCTCCTGGGCTCTCAGAAGCCCTGTCTTCTCAATTTCACTTGGTGAGGGGGAGACCGAGGCACGGAGGCATGAAGAAGGTGAGGGGAGAGAGCCAGACGTGGGCCCTACCACGGAATACAACTTGGGGGTCCTGTCTTCCCGGGTCTTCATAGCCTCGCTGAGCTCCTCCCTCAACTACCAGTCTGTGGTCCCGAAGAAATTGGCATCCTCTGGTTCCGGCCCCGCCGCCGCTCCGGCCCCGCCCCCGCTCCGGCCCCGCCCCCGGCACTCACGACTCCTTGTAGTACACTATGAAGCTGAGTAGGTCGCGGGCCTCCAGTGGCTCGTAGCGCTCCCAGCGTAGCAGGATGCGGTCTGCCTCTGTCACGTTGGACACGAAGCGCAGGGTGCGAGTCTGGCCTGGGTGGGGCGAAGGGCTTGCTCTCAACCGCTCCTGCCAGCTGCTTGAGCGCCCACCCCGACCCCGCGGCATCCCATTCCTGGTGAGATCTCTGAAGAGAACTTCTCAGACTGCCCCCCCTCGAGCACCCCCTCCCCCCGGGTGCGCGTGTCTAGTGTGTGGCCTCGAGTCCACCGGCTCTGGGGTTGGGGTCTCACAGGCGGCGCGGTCTCCGTTGGTGCGGGGGTTGATCTCAGCCTTGTTCTGCCGACCTCGCGTGCCCGTCACCTCCTCCAGTCGGTAGATGTGCTCCAAGCAGAGGCGCGGGTTGAAAGCGAAGTAGATCTTGCCTGCGGGGATGGTGAGCCCCCGCGGCCACCCAGGACCCTAGCTGCTGTAGGTTCTGGTTGTCCAGCACGTAGAGAGTGTAGTTCCTGGGGGAGGCCAGGGGACCTTGCTCTGCGGGGGAGGTGGCGGTAGGGGGTGGGTGGGAAAGGGGGTGGCTTATGGGTTCCTCCTGGAGGGGTTTTGCTGGGCCCAGGGAGGGGGGCACTCAGTGGCCGGCTCACACCCAGCACACTGGGGGCATTCGTGCACACCCACTCTGTGCCATGACCAGGAGTGTGATGTCTGCCAAGTCACCCCCCTCTTTTGGTTTTCCTCCTTAGTGAAATGGGGCCTGCAGCTCCCCTGCCTCCACCCCTCGACTCTTTTTTTCTTTTTTTTTTTTTGAGAAGGAGCCTTACTCTGTCGCCCAAGCTGGAGTACAGTGGCACGATCTGGGCTTGCTGCAATCTCTGCCTCCTGGTTCAAGCGATTCTCCTGCCTCAGCCTCCGAAGTAGCTGGGACTACAGGCATACACCACCATGCCTGGCTAATTTTTGTATTTTTTAGTAGAAATGGGGTTTCATCATGTTGGACAGGCTGGTCTTGAACTCCTGACCTCGTGATCCGCCCTGCCTCGGCCTCCCAAAGTGCTGGGATTACAAGCTTGAGGCACCACGTCCGGCTAACCCTTGACTCTCTTTAAACTGAGCACCTGCTATGTTCCAGACTCTGCAGGCTTTGGAAACACAATGAGGAGTGGTACTCAGCCTGGGCCATTCCTCTCCAGCTGGGGTGTGGACACCCCTGGGCACACGCAATGTGTCTGGAGACATGAGAAGCCACAGGGAGCCACTAGACTGGATAGTAATTTTTTTTCCTCTGTCACCCAGTGGCACAATTGCAGCCCACTGCCACCTTGACCACCTGGGCTCAGGTGATCCTCCTGCCTCACCCTCCTGAGTAGCTGAGGACTACAGGCACCTGCCAGCACAGTTGGCTAATTTTGTATTTTTTATAGAGACAGGGTTTACCATGTTGCTCAGGCTGGTCTCTAACTCCTGGGCTCAAGTGATCCTCCCGCCTCGGCCTGCCAAAGTGCTAGGATTACAGGTGTGAACCACTGCATCTGGCCTGGATGGTTATTTATTTATTTATTTTTTGAGATGGAATCTCCCTCTGTTGCCCAGGCTGGAGTGCAGTGGCGCAATCTCAGCTCATTGTAACCTCTGTCTCCCAGGTTCAAGCGATTCTCCTGCCTCAGCCTCCTGAGTAGCTGGGACTACAGGTGCCCACCACCACACCTGGCTAATTTTTGTATTTTTAGTAGAGATGGGATTTCTCCATGTAGGCCAGGCTGGTCTCAAACTCCTGACCACATGTGATCCTCCCACCTTGGCCTCACAAAGTGCTGGGATTACAGGGGTGAGCCACCGTGCCTCGCCTGGATGGTAATTTAAAACATTCTTTTATTTTGAAAAATCCTGCCTACATTATAGGTAGGCCTTGACTGGCAGGTGATAGGAATGGGTTTTAAGCCCAGGCAGTCTTGCTCTGCAGCTGACAGGACCAGATGATAACAATTATAGCCAATCCTCGTAGAGTTATATGTGACTGTAATTTATATTGTATACACTGTGTTCCAGTCATTGTTTTATGTGCTTTACACATAACAACTTGAGTAATATTTGAAACAGCCCTACAAAGTAAGTAATGTTATATTAGCCTCATTTTACAGATGAGAAAACTGAAGACCAGAGAATTTAAGTAACCTGCTCAGAGTCACATGGCTAGTGAGTAGAACAATCGGCTCCAGAGCCCATTCTCTTCACCACTGTTCTGCGAGTGTTGGAGGAAGGGGTGTAACAGAAGGAGCTGGCCAGAGGCCTGACCCTTACCCATCTACCATGGCGTCTCCTCGGATTAGCTTGAGGTTCTTGAAAAAGCCCAGGGACACGAGGGCAAAGGAGTGCTTGATTTTGAGGAAGCCAGTAATGGTCTCTACCAGCCCCAGGCTGTGCTGCAGCTGTGGCTCCAGGTTGTCTAGGATGGGGAAGACAGGGCTGGAGCAGGAGCAGGGAAGGTGACGGGTCTGTGGGGCAAGGGGGCTGAATGGGGGCCCCCTGGGTAAGGTAGGCCCTCAGGGCTGGAACCCAGGATGATGGAAAGTGGTGCTTAGTTGGGCCCATTGTAAGGGGTGTGCCTGGGAGGAAGGGTATGGCCAGGAGGAGGGGGTGGCCCCAAAGTAGGTACTGACAGCCCTGGCGAAGGTTGAGGATGAGGCTTCCCTCCACATGCGTGCAGCCCACCAGATCCTGTGCTGCCTGGATGGAGTCGATGGTCTTGGTGCCTACCTTGCACTCTTTAGGGCACAGCCCCTCGCATTTGTGGCAGAATATGCTAGTAGGAGCAAGCAGATGTCCTGAGCCTTGGACCAGCTTGGGCCTCCTCGGGCCTCCTCACTTCTCCCAGGGCTCCCCCCACCCTCCCTACACTCACCTGCTGCTATTACGGGTGAAGCCAGAAGGGCACTGGGCCAGGCAACTGCCCTGGTGTATACCGAAGGTGGAGGCGCGGCCGGGCACAGAGCGCAGGCTGGCACAGCGCTTAGCTGTGACACAGCGCCAGGACTCATACTGGTAGGTGCCTGGAGGGCAGGCCCACAGGCAGGCACCCTGAAAGTAGAGGTGGCGGCAAGCTACACAGGCACGAGGGTCTTCTGGCCGGCTGCAGCCCCCAAGGCATTCGGTGTGGCAGCACTCGCCCCCCGCTGTGCAAGCCAGCCCATGGGGGCAGGGGCACACTGTGGGCAGAGTGGTGTGTTAGACCTTGGCCATGCCCCCTCAGTCCTGGCTGCCCTTCCAATGCTGGCCCCACCCCGTTTCTCTTGGGATGACACTCAATCTGCACCCAGGTCCCTCCCATTCAGGTGACACTGGTTGCCAACTGTTTCCCTCTGATGGGATTCTTAAGGACAAGGCCTGTGGCCCTGTCTGTGGCTCCCTACCTCCCACAGTGCCTAGTCGGGGGTGTCAGAGCTCAGGACAGAGCAGTGACCTTGTCCATCAGGGTTGTTGCTCTCCAGCCTGCTGTCCTGTCTGTCCTGTCTAGGCCCGGTGCCCAGATCATGGCTGGGCATGGTGCCAAGGTGAGCCAGCCAGCCTCTCCTGAGCAGCTAGGCCCAGGGGCCTGGGAGTGTGTGCAGGGAGGGGCCGACATCCATCGTTTTACCCATGCTCCTGCCTGTACCGCCTCCCACTTCAGCTCCCTGCCCTGGACAAGAGGTGGCTCCAAGCAGCAGTGGGAGGGTTTGAGGTTGGGGGCCCAATTGCCTAGAAACTGCATAGCGGCAGCTGGTTGGCTGTGGGAACGATCTATGGGGCAGAGGTCAGCCAGGTCATGTTGACACTGTACATGAGAGGATGCCAGCAGCTGTGTTTACAGCCAACAGTGAGGCATCAGGCTAGGGCACAGCCGCTACAGCGGGGGATCTGGTTACTCTCCCACCTGCCCTGCTGCTGAGGCACTGGGGGTGAGAGGAGCTGACCTCCAGGAGCTGAGTGGAAAAGACCCCCAGGTTGGGGGACCCCAGATCTGCTCCCCGCCTCTGAAAGGTCTTCCCCACCTTTTCTATAACTTTCACTTCCTCTTCCTCCAGCCATCCTGTTTTCTCCTCCCCTTTCTCTCCTGCCTCTTTCCTCTCCGAGCATCGTCCTAAATGCCCCGCTTCACATCTTTGCTCTCACCCGCTCAGTTCTTCATCGATCGCCTCCTCCTTTCTTCTCCCGCTCACCCCCAACCTCAACCTCCCATTACAGTACTGCCAGCTGACCCTGGATCACTAGGCGGCGGCCACTCTGATTGGGAACAGAGAACTGCTACCATGCCCCGGGCACTGCTCTGACGTTTTGTAGAATAACTCATTCCTCATGCCACCCAGTGATCCTTTTACAGCTCAGGAAACTGGCACAGGGAGGCTAGGTGAATACAGCCGGTAAGTAGTAGAGCTGAGACTTGAACCCAGGCCCTCTGGCTTTGGATTTAGTCACTGCCCCACACTGCTTCTTGTGCTGCCTTGTCTCTGTTTGTGCCACCTTGTCTCTGTTTGTGCCTACTGTTTTCCCCCCATGCCTGCCTTGAACCTGTCCTTCACCTACTCCATGATGCTGTCTTGAGCCTTCCCCTTGGCTGTCTTACGCTACATTGGTTATTTAACTTTTCTGAGCCTTAGTTTCCTTACCTGCCTCATAGGATGTGTGAGGATTAAAAACAGTGGCAACTGAAGGTACTGACCCATACCACCCTGTGGCCACCCAGCCCCACATGCCCCTGCTCTTTCTGTTCCCCTACAGTCAATATTCTGTGCCAGTGCCCACCTCTCTGGCAGTGGCTGGAGGTCCAGCATCTGTAGTCAGTGTGCCCGCTGAAGGTGGTCTTGGCACAGGGCTCGCCAGCAGCACCCAGCACACCAGGGCACACGTCAGCACACTCCTCACCCAGCTTGTTGCCCACGATGTGGTTGGCGCCAGGTGCCGGCTGCAGCAGTCCCCAGTCAATGGTGGAGAGGTGGCACAGCTCCTGGTTCTTCTCCACACGCACAGCCCCACGCAGCACGGCCCCAAGCGCAGGCAGTCCCACGTCACGCAGATGTGGCATCTCAAAGATGACCAGTGCATAGCCCAGGAAGAGGCGCGTCCCGCGGATGACGGCTAGGTTGGGGAAGAGGTCACGCAGGCTCTCCAGTCCGTAGACACGGAAGAGCAGCAGGTAGTCGGTGACCTGGGTGAGGCGAGGGAAGCTGAGGCCGCGGGAGTCCTCCCCAGTGGCTGTGAACATGAGCAGGATCTGCAGGTGGCCCTCCACCACGCTGCAGTTCTCCAGCCGACGAAGCTCTGCCACCTCTGAGCGAATGTCCAGGCTGGGGCACACTGTGGGCACACATGGCACGCAGCAGTGAGTACAGCCTAGGCCAAGCTCCCCATCCAGCCCCGGCAGCTTTGGAAGGGAGCCACACTGGCAGTAAGACAGTGAGTGAGGAGCCAGGCTCTTCTCTGGGTGTGGGGTGGCCTCCTCCCTGGGCCTTGGAGGGCTCACCTGCAGCCTGCAGGGTCTCTACCAGATGAGCCACACAGGCAGAAATGAACTCCTGACTTTCTCTCCCAAGCCCATTTCCCCTTCTTAGTTAATAGCAACGTTCCTGCAGTCGGGCTCCCAACCTAAAGTCATCCTTAGTGTCTTTGTTTTTTACCTTCTGCATCCTGTGGGTTTATCTTTAAAATGTATCCAGAAATGGCGGGGCGTGGTGGCCCACCCCTGTAATCCCAGCACTTTGGAAGGCCAAGGTGATCAGATCATAAGGTCAGAGGTTTGAGACTAGCCTGGCCAACATGGTAAAACCCCGTCTCTAATAATACAAAAATTAGCTGGGTGTGGTGGTGCGAGCCTGTAGTCCCAGCTATTCAGGTGGCTGAGGCAGGAGAATCGCTTGAACCTGGGAGGTGGAGGTTGCAGTGAGCTGAGATCGCACCATTGCGCTCCAGCCTGGGTGATAGAGCGAGACTCTGTCTTCCGTCTCAAAAAAAAAAAAAAAAAAAAAAATACACACACACCCCACCCCCAGAATCTGAACTGCTTGTCAATACCTTCACAGCTTCCACCATCATCTTCCCCTGGATTTACAGTAATAGCCTCCCAGACTGTCTCCCCAATGCCACCCTTGTCCCTCTATGGGCCATTCTCCACGCTGCAGCCAGAGTGATCTCAAAACACAGATGGATCACGCTTCTCCTCTGCTTGTGACCCCCGTGACTTTCATTTCTCTTGATCTTACCACAGCCTACAGGGCCCTGTACGATTTGAGCCCCTGTAACCTCTCTGATTTCATCCTCTTTGTCTTCTTCAGCCACATTGACTTCTTCGCTATCCCTTAAATAAGCTAGCAAAGCTCCTGCCTGGGGGTGTTTGTCCTGCTCCTTCTGGCCAGAACCCTCCTCCCTCTGCATGGCTTACTCACCTCCTTAAGTCTGGCCAGATGGCCCTTTCTCAATGAGGCCTTCTCTCACCATCCGACTTTATTATTTGTTTGTTTTTTTGTTTGTTTGAGATGGAGTCTCGCTCTGTTGCCCAGGTTGGAGTGCAGTGGCACAATCTCAGCTCACCACAGCCTCCATCTCCCGGCTTCAAGCTATTCTCCTGCTTCAGCCTCCAGAGTAGCTGGGATTACAGGTGCCCACCACCACGCCTGGCTAATTTTTGCATTTTTAGTAGAGACAAGGTTTTACCATGTTTTTGCGTTTTTAGTAGAGATGAGACCCGGGTGACCTCAAACTCCTGACCTCAAATGATCTGCCCACCTCGACCTCCCAAAGTTCTGGGATTACAGGCATGAGCCACCACGCCCGGCCTGACCATCCTATTTAAAATTGACTTTTTCCGTCTGTAAGCCCAGCACTTTGGGAGGCTGAGGTGGGAAGATTGCTTGAGCCCAGGAGTTCGAGACCAGCTTGGCCAACATGGTGAAACCCCCTCTCTACAAAAATATACAAAAATTAGCCAGGTGTGGTGGTACATGTCTATAGTCTCAGGTACTCAGGAGGTTAAGGTGGGAGGATCGCTTGAGCCCAGGAGGTCAAGGCTGCAGTAAGCCGTGATCCCATGTCTCTCTCAGTCCTAAGGGAGTTAGATGCCTATTCCCTGAATTTGATTACTCATGAAGGAACGTTCCAGGGCTCCCCATTGCTAAAGAATCAAGTTTCAGTTCCTCAGCCTGACATTGCAGGGTGTAGATAAACCATTCCTTACTTATGCCTCCAGGCTCAGAAGTGTCCTTCAGGTCTTGTCCTGCAAATCTCGGGTCAGACCTTCCTTCCCTGACCCTCTGGCCCGGAGTTAGTCACTTGCCCTTCAGGCTCAGCTACCCTTAGTCCAGCGCCCACACCAGATTACCTGAGGGCATTGCTCCAAAATTGTTGTCTACATCTCTGTCATCCCGTCCAAAGAGGATGGGACCCTTGTCAGTCAGCTCTGCATTCCCCGAGTTGTGCCCAGTCCAGGGCTGGAACCACTGGGAACTCAGGAACCATGGACAGTGGATGTCTGGATCCCAAGTCTGCTCCTTCCTTGGGGGACCTGGGTGTGTCTGGCTTCTTCACCAGGGCCCAAGCCCCATTCCCTTTTCTCCCCAGCTCCCTAAGGAGGCTGGATGCCTGGACTCACTTGCTCCCAAGAGGACCTTCTATGACTCCCCCACTGCAGAAGATTTAAGTCTGAATGTTTCAGCCTCACATTCAGCTCCTGCTAACGTCTCCAGCCTCTACTTCCCTTCCCACCGAGCCCTCCGGCTTTATCAGGCGTTATCACAAACACCACATGGCAGGAGGCCCCATTCCTGATAGTTTGTTAAGACAGGTGGGCAGGCCAGGCTGGCTCCCTGGGGGTGATTTCACATCTTCTCCCTGTTGTCATTAATGGTCCTGAGCTTGGCTCTGCCCAGCAGCTCTCTGTGTGTGTGTGTGTGTGTGTGTGTGTGTGTGTGTGTGTGTGTGTGTGTGTGTGTCTGAGCCAACGCAGGTACACACACAAAAAAATAGAGGGAGAGAGAATGAGAAAACACTGCTATCCCTTCCAGGTAAAGCCAATCAGGCTCTTCGAGGCAGATGGGGGTTCTCTCAGGCTCCCACTTCCCATCATGCCCCTGCCTCTCCAGGGCTCCCCTGATGGGAGTCATTTGGAAAAACAAATCTAAAACCTTCACAGATTAACCCCTGCTTTCCTTCAGGACCTGGCTCTGTGCAGAGCTGCACTGGGAATGGAACATCTGGGTCCCTGAACAAATACTAACCCCTCCAAGGATGTGCTCTTGTCCTGACAACCACACTCCCAGCTGGCATCTGCTGTGCAGGAGAGGAGGGGGTTCAGTGGCTGGGGGAGTGGTGCTGTGCCTTACAGACAGAGGCTCAGTGACTAGCACCCTTCAGGGGACCTCCTGCCCAGCCCATTGCGTCACTCTGCTATCTCCATAGGAAGGGGAGACTCCCCCTGCCCCTGGAAGCCCCCAGTCTGAGGGGCATCACAGGCCCCTTCGGGCAGGCACTGAGCACTGGATTCCTGAGCTGGTTCAGTCTGGAGGGGGAATGGTGGGACTGAGGAAGGGGATACCCCTTAATCCTTCCCTTTTTGAAGCTTCCACCCTCAGCTCTTTTTTGTCTTTCCATCAGGCCCTGGGCACCTCCATGAGGGTCATTTAGTCTATATAGTCCCCCCCACCCCTCCACCCCCATGCTCTCCATCTCTTTTTTTTTTTTTTTTGAGGCTTGTCACCCAGGCTGGAGTGCAGTGGTGTGATTTCGGCTCACTGCAACCTCCCCCCCCCCCCCCGCCAGGTTCAAGCAATTCTCTGCCTCAGCCTCCTGGGTAGCTGGGAGTACAGGTGCCTGCCACCACACCCGGCTTTTTCTTTTTCTTTTTTTTTTTTGTATTTTTAGTACAGACAGGGTTTCACTATGTTGGCCAGGCTGTCTTGAATTCCTGACCACGTGATCCACCCACCTCGGCCTCCCATAGTGCTGGGATTACAGGCATGAGCCACCGCGCCCGGCCTCACCCCCAAACTCTCTGAAACCTATTCATGGGTAGTATCTAGCCTGGGGGGACAGGCCCTGGGAAAAGCAGTTGAGGAAAAGCAGTCTTCCCTCAGAACCAGCCTTCCTCCCTGTAGTGATTGGACCCTAAGGAGGGGGACACACACAGGACAACAGGACAGGGCCCTGGAGGCAGGTGCTCAGGACCCAGTCTAGCGTCACCCTTAGTCCTCTGAGCCGCAGTCTCCTGTCTGCAGCATTGCCTCCACTACTTCATGGTGCCTGGTCCTCAGCTCCCCGTTCCACCCCGCCTCTTCCCATTCCGTGGCCCCAGAGATGACTTCTAACACTCGCAGTCTCATTTTGGTTTTCAGGCAAGCTTTACTGGGATCGCAGTTTCACTAGTAGGGATGGAAGATATCTATTCGTCCCCCGTTTTGAAGCCCTTCTCCCCTCTGAAGGAGCTGAGGGTAAAACACCTTTATGTGGGGGAACTCACTGCTTCTCCTGCTGGGCAGTTCTCCTGAGAGCTAACCGCAGCCTCCATGGTCCAGTGCAGCGTAAGTGGATGTGCCGTGGCTGCAAGCCCAGTTGTCTGACTTCCCAGCTGGCTGGGAGAGAGGTAGGGGTCTGGGAGCCAGTTCTGGGGACTCACCCTCTAGTGTATCCAGGCCAAGTCCCAAGGAGAGGAAGATCGCAGGCAGGCATGCTCCCCAGGGCCACAGACTGGGCACTGCCATTGTCCCAGTCCTGGCTTGTGTCCAGTCCCGGCTCTTCTCCCGCTGGCTCTGGGGGAGAAGGGTTTGACAAGCCCTAAGGGACACAGAGACCAGGGTTCAGATAGAAGACAGAGTGGGCAGGGGCAGAGGCAAGGAATCCCACACAGCAGGAGACAGAAAACAAGAAATGAGAGTCACAGAGACACAAAGATAGTGGCAGGCAGGTGGAGACAGGCTCAGCATGAGACAGAGATGGGGGACAGAGATGCAGACAGTGACGGGCAGAGTCTCCGGCCTCCAGAGGCAGAAAATGACACAGGGTTCTGAGCAAAAGGCAGGCCAAGAGGCCGGCCAACCCTGAGGGCGGAGCAGAAGGCTGGGGGACGCTCCCAAGGAGGGCAGCATGGGACTCCACAGGGAGAGTCTCCCTGGATCCTTCCGGGCGCGCGGCCCCACAGCGCTGGCTGACGGCGCTGGCTGCAGTCTCTCCCAGGGCGGGCACGCAGGGGCCGCGCCCAGCCCGCGCCCAACCCCCACCCTCCCTGCCCCCGCCGAAACAGATTAGTTCGCAGGGATCTCTCAGTTCTCTCCGCCCCTCCCGCCAAGCCAAAATATTTAGCCTGACAACTGAGGGGGAGAAGAGATGTGTTGGGGAAATAAGGCCAAAATACAAGGGGAGGGTGGGTCAAGAACTGAGCGTCCCCAAACTCCGCTGCGGCTGCGACGGGTCCCCCCAACCCCTCGTCCCCACCGCAGGCTTCTTCCAAGTGGGGCTGCATGGCCGGAGGGGGCAGCAGCGCCCAGGCTTCTGGGGAGCGCTGTGTCTAGATCCTGCTCCCCGGTGTCTTGACATCTGCGGGCTAACTTCTGGCAGCCTTGACCCGGGAGAACGTGGACAGCCCGTGGCCTCTCGGAGCCTCTCTCTGCCTCCGAGGAGGCCGCCCTGTCCTCTTTGGAGGCCCCTTAGTGCCAGGCTCCCTCACCGACTAGTCCCTTGGTTCTGACCAAGATCCCGATGAAGAGGGCGATCACCGTGTGGGGCTCTGCCTCCGTCTAGTCACTTTCTTGAGCTCAGGCTTCTCGGTCGGTCTGTGTGTCCCTGTCTCGGGAACTTGGGGGGCCTTCCGTGCTGGGGCCTTGGCAGAGAGGAGAACCGTGACCCTCTAGGAGGCTGTCTTCACTTGCTCCCTGGGGCCTTACCTGTCCCCCCCGCCAAGAGAGACCCCTCTCCCCCTCGCTCTCCCCAGCTCTAGACGGATGGGCTTGTGCAGCCACAGAGGCTGGCGCGGTGGGAGGGGTTGGGACCAGCCTTCTGCTGCCCTGGGTGCTGGAGATCCCGGGGCTTTCCAGGTGCGCGGCCTCCAGGGGCCGACGGGTCCTCAACTCCACACGAGGGCGGCTCCCGCGTCCGAGGAGCTAAGAGAAGATCTATTAATTTCTTCACGAATAAATCGATGCTCTTGTCAGGGACGCGATCCTTGTCAGCCCTGTCCTGCCCTGGGGCCAGCGCTGACTGGCCGGGGTCAGGGACTGAAGCTGGGACCAGAAGCGTTGCGCATTGGGGGCTGCAGATCGCTCCCGCAGCCACCCGGCCCGGGCGGGGAGCTTGCGCCTTTGCGCGCGGGCTTCTCTCGCCACCCTGTGGCCTCTCTTGGAGGCGCGGTCTTGGCTCTCTCGACTCCCTTCGGTCGAATTAGGCGACCCCTTCCCTTTCTCTGGCCGGTCTGTGTCTTCCTCCCAAGTTCTGCAATTGATCCTTTTATAGTCCTCTTCCTTTTCTTCCTAGAGTTCGGAGTGTTCTACCTAACTTACTCCAAGTGACATGCGCACTCCCCCGGGCATTCGCGCGGTGAGGATGGAGCGCTGAGGCTGGGGCTGGCTAGGATGACCTGGACGGCAACCTTCACTGACTCAGTAATCTCCCCTCCTCCCCAAATGTAAAAATGCAGCTGCTTTAAGCTGGGAGAAATAACGTATCAATTTCCCACTCCCAGCCTCAGCAGACACCTCCCAGGCGTTCTGCAGCAGCCCCCTCCGCATCTCCCGGAGCTGGGGGCATCCTCGGGGGAGAAGGTTGACGCTGGGGGCCCCTAACGGGAGGGGGACGGAGTTGGGGGCGTCAGAGGGGGAGGAAAAGGGGTGGAGACAAGGGGCGGGGCGGGGACGGGCGGGGGCCTCTGGCTCCGCCCTTTCCTGACGGCTGGTCTTTAACACCGCCCGGCGCACATGTCGGGGGAGGCCCGGCAGCTGCAGCTGCGAGCGCACAGACGGCTGCCCGGCCAGAGCGAGGCGGGCGCCGCCGCGATGCTTCGAGGCGGACGGCGCGGGCAGCTCGGCTGGCACAGCTGGGCTGCGGGGCCGGGCAGCCTGCTGGCTTGGCTGATGCTGGCATCTGCAGGCGCCGCACCCTGCCACAATGCCTGCTGCCCCCACGGTCCCTCGGGACTGCGATGCACCCGGGATGGGGCCCTGGATAGCCTCCACCACCTGCCCGACGCAGAGAACCTGACTGAGCTGTGAGTGTTTGGCGGGCGAGGGGGCTCGGGGGACAGGCAGGCATTGCCGTGCCCCGAGGGCGCTAACTCGCCGCTTGTTTGCTGGGTCAGGCAAGGCGATCACGGTGGAAGGCTGGCACCACGCAGCCTTCGGCGGTGCCCAGGCGTTCCTCCGCAGCCGCCGCTGCCCTAGCAAGCTTTATGGTGACAGCCTGGATGTTTCCTAGTGTTCAGGGCAGCTGGGCAGCCAGCTTCAGGGAGATCGAGTGGGGAATCTAGGTGGACCAGGTTTGAAAGAGCCCAGCCGTCTAGAAGCCACTTTCTGGAGCTCAGCCAGGAGCCCCTGCCCTGTCCCACTAGAGAAGGGTGGTGCGGAGAAGTCCCCAGGTTGACACCCTTATTGCCAGCCCCCATCCACTTCCTTGTTATGCTGAGGCAACCCCAGCTTTTCTCCTGGAATTGGGGGTTGAGCTGGCATTGGTGGGGAGGTGGTGAGGAGCGTAGCTGGGTGGTTGAGCTCTCCTCTTGCATTTTTACCATTCCTTGTCCCAGGACCCCTTGATTTGGATCTGGGAAATGGGACCCCCGCCTGGATTTTCTCTCCCCACTCCCATCTCCCTCTCCAACCGCGACTCTCTACCTGGGGTGGGGAGTCAGGGTCCTTGCTGAGAGACCCTCCTCCCTCTGGGGCACAAAACTGGGAGGAAGCTTCAGCATTCTGCAGGAATTGGTTACAAAATACTCAAGTACTTTTTAGCAGCTGGTGAAACCTATGGGAGCATGCGGTAATGATTGGCCTGGAGGTACTCAGGCATCACATGGTGATGGCTGGAAAATACTTGAGTATTACATATGGCCATGGTGGCCAGCAAGACATCTAGAAGAGGGGGAGGAACTGCGAGAAAATTCTCCTCCTGTGGCCTGGGGTTTAGAAGGTGGACAAGGAACCCTAGCCTCGTGCAGCGATGGACTGGAAGGTATCCGAGGTGGAGCCCATCACTGTCTGGAAGTTTCTTGAGCAGCTTGCAATAATTGGCACTGAGTTACTCGGGTTATCTCATGGTAATTAACGGGAAGGTACTCAATTTCCCTAATGGCTCTAGGGAGACCAGGAATAGAGGAGATGCCCTGGCCTTGGTCTGGCCTAGGTCTCTGCATGATGGGAGCGGGCATGAGATACGGTCTGCCAGTCCTAGTCCAGTCCTCTCATCACCCTCTGCCTTCAGACTGGGGTCCAGACTCCTGAGTGCCCCCCATCATGGCTCACATTTCCCCAACTCCTTCCAAACCCCAAGTGGGTCTGGCAGGGTAGGGATGGGAGTGGTAGGGGAAGTGGACAGGTCAGGGCTGGGGACTAGGTGGCGTGCAGTCCGCAGGCATGAGCTGAGATGTCCCCCTGGGTGGGGCTGCAGCCTGACACCCCCTCCCCACTGCCTCCACAGTCCCCTCCCTCCTCACCCGCAGAGCTAACGAGCAGATAATGGACTCGGAATAGACAGATTGATTATGAATCCAAATGATTGAGGCAGCTTTGAGCACGCTGGCCTGACAGCTCGCACACACCCTGCCAGCCCACTGCATTCTCACGCCCTCCCTGGGTCCCTCCAGCTTGAAACCCTCTGGGCAGGGGCTGGGGGGTGGGTAGAATAGGGACCTGCCCTCCCTCGGAGTCAGTGGAGGTTACTTTCTAGGCCTCCGCTAAGTCCACCGGGAGACTTAGGACCTGATTGTGCTCTTCTGCTGGGGCCAAGGGTGGGAAGGGGAGGAAAGGAGGAAGGGAGGGGTCACTCAGGCTGGTCTTGGTTCCTACAAGTTAGGGAAAGTTAGAGGGTAGAGGGAGAGAGTTCTGAGAACCGGCAGTGAGTCAGGGGCCCCTGGCGAGTGTATTGTTGGGGTGGGGGGGGGCACACTAACATGCCACTGCAGGGCAGCCGAGTTCTCAGGAACTCCCTGGTACGTCAGATCCAGCAGCGGGGCAGGGCCCAGGGCATCAGCAGTCCCCCAGCTCCGAATGCTTGCTCCTTCCTCTTTCTTTCTTGTCTCCATGTCTTGCTTTCGGTGCCTCTCTGTCCTTATCTCTCTGTCTCTCTGTCTCCCTTCCCTCATCTGTCTTCTTTCTTGCCTGTCGCTATCTCTCTGACAGTCTCTTCCTGTCAGTTTCCCTTTCAGTGTCTCTGTTTCACTCTCTCTTTGTTTTTCTGCCCTTCTGCCCCCACCCTCCTCGCTGAGCCTCTCCATCTTTCTCTCTCTCTCTTGCCGTGGGAGTCAGCCAGTCTGTGCCTCTCTCCCCCACCCCAACACTGACTGCATCCTCTCATTGTCCCTCTCCTCTTCCTGGGTCCCTCCTCGGGGTCCCTGATGGATAGCCTCTAAGCTTCTTGCTTGATCTGCTGAAAAGATGGTGGGGGGAGGTTTGGGTGGAGTAGGGGTTGCTGCTCAGGTGTGGAGAGGGGTCAGAGGCTATGGGGGTGCAGAGATGCTGGTGTGTGTGTGTGTGTGTGTGTGTGTGTGTGTGTGTAGCAGTACAGGTGAGCCCGGGCATGTTCGTGAACACACATTTGCATGAGCACAGGCTTCGTCTGTGCTGGGTGGGGCAGTGGCAGGGGACGAGCCTCAGCCCTTTGTGGAAGCAAGTGTTTCAGCATAACCTCCCACTGGTGAGCGTGTGCCAGGGACGCCTGATGTAAAAGCAGAACACCGACCTGAGAATGGACTTGTGTGTGTGCATGTGGGAGATGTATGGCAGCTTTGTTTCTGTGTGTCCCTGTGTGAGCGTGTTCCTGCAGCACACGTGCATGTGTGCATGTGCATGAGCGTCATCTGTGCAGATGCTTATGCCTCTGTGTGTGCGCATGTGCATACCTGACTGGGTGTGTGTGTGCAAGAGGTATGTGAGAGTGCATATGCGGGAGGGTGTGGGGAATCCATGCATGTGTGTGCGCTTGTGTGTTCATGGACATACATGTTCATGTGTGACTTGAGGCCCGTCTCTGTGCACACGTATGCATTTGTGTGTGCATGCCCATGTAAGTGTGTATGCAGGTCTGAACAGGTGCATATGTGTGTGCCTGTGAGGTGCATGTGTGCACGTGCATGTGTATTGTGAGGGAGGCAGGCGGGTGGGCCTGGGTCCTGTGACTCCTATCTCTTCTCCCCCACAGCTACATGGAGAACCAGCAGCATCTGCAGCATCTGGAGCTCCATGACCTGAGGGGCCTGGGGGAGCTGAGAAACCTGTGAGGGAAATGGGCACTGTGGGTGTGGAGCTCAGCATGGGCCCAGGAAGGGGGGACCAGAAAGTCAGGGAGGGCTCGAGGGTGCGAGGGCCTGGGAGGACCTGAGGGGCTGAGGACTGAGGGACTGGGAGAGGTCAAGAAGCTCAGGGCTTTGGGGGGTCTCGGGTAACAATGAAGGCCCTCAGGAAACAATGAAGGGTCTGGGGAGGGGGAGGAGTTCAGCACGGGGGACTGGGGGGCTGGGATAGCAGGGAGAGCCAGGGGCCCAGAGGAGCTGAGACCTGGGGACTGATCCTCGAGCACCCCTCCCCAGCACCATCGTGAAGAGTGGTCTCCGTTTCGTGGCGCCAGATGCCTTCCATTTCACTCCTCGGCTCAGTCGCCTGTGAGTGGCCAGTGCTGGGTAGTGGGGGGTGGGGGAGGACACCCAGACTTGGACTGCTAATGGGCTTGGCTGTCCCCAGGGAATGATTATGAGGAGGGCCCAAGCCTTGTCAGGGAAGTCACCTCACCCATTCTCCTGGGGCTTCCTCCCATCTCCCTAAGGGACGGCATGCTCTCACCCTGCCAGCTAGAGGTCCTTCTTGCCGTGTCACTTCCATGCTTCATGCTTCATGCTGCAAGGACACTTCCCATAGGTGCCTGCCCTCTCTCTCTTCCCAGGGTTCAGACACGCACCAGTGCAAAGGGAGCAAGCGGCAGGAGCAGGACTCCTGGGTTCTGGCTGGGACACCATTTCCCACCCCCCTCCCTGGGGGGGGGGGACGCATTGACTTGGCCCCTAGGACGGCCCGGGAGCTGGGGTGTTAGGTCTGCCGCTATCACCCTCCTCATTCCTGGGGATCATAGCTATCCCTCCTGTAGAGCAGCAGACCCCAAACTTTTTGGCACCAGAGACTGGTTTCATGGAAGACAATTTTACCATGGATGGTGTGGGAGGGGAGGATGTTTCAGGATGAAACTGTTCCACCTCAGATTATGAGGCATTACTTAGATTCTCAAAAGGAGTGCACAACCTAGGTCCCTCGCAGGTGCAGTAGTTCACAGTATGGTTTGCGCTCCTATGAGAATCTAATGCTGCTGTTGATGGACAGGAGGCAGGGCTCCGTTCGTAATGTGCACTCACCACTGCTCACCTCCTGCTATGCAGCGGCTTCCTAACAGACCACATATTACCCTGTTTATAGCCCCTCTTCCTTACTGTCCCTCTCTTTTCTTTAGTTTATTTTTTTAAGAGTCAGGTCACCCTCTGTTGCCCAGGCTGGAGAACAGTGGCACTATTACCAGTCTGTGGCCTGGGGATTGGGCACCCCTGCTGGAGGACAAAGCAGGTCATGGAATTGGCAGGAGAGACCATCAGAGTCCCTGGCAGTCCCTCCCTGGCCTTCTGAGGGCAGGAGTTCAGTTCCCCTGTCCCCCAGCATGAGCAGGTGGAGAGATGGGAAGGAAGGTGGGGGCTAACATTCATGGAGGTGTGCTGGGTCCAGCAATTAAACAAAGCAAAATAAAGTGATGTCATATCACATCTGTACCGGGGCTTCAGTTAAACATGTGCTCAATGACACTCTTCACAATCAGCCTGGTGAGAGAGAGGGTGTTCTTGTCTACATTTCATAGATGAGAATTCTGAGATCAGAGAGATTGAGTTTCTGAACTGAGGTCACACAGCTGTAAGTGGCAGGACGGAACTTACACCCCACTCTCTCCAGCTCTAGAGTGGGTTGTGTATTTGGTCCCTGTGTGGTGGTACCTCTCCAACCCAGCCACCACACATTCTAGATTGGCTAGGAAAGGAGAGGGGTCAGGGTAGTCCCCCTCAGAGACAGAGGGTCCCAGCAGAGGCAGCCTGGCACTGAGCACAGGGCACTGGGGCTCCTACATCAGTTTCCTGTGTGGTCTGGAGCCAGGCACCCTGCTGGGCTCACTTTCTCCATCCCTACAATGAGAGGCTGGGGGTGTGGGTCCTTTCCTGCCTGACCTTTTAGTCCCCGAGGAGGAGCCGGAGGAGGAGGAGGAGGGGACCTGAGGAAGTGGTTTGAGCTCCTTGTGGTCAGGTAGGGGCAAGGGAGTGTGGGAGCCTCAGTCCTCCCCGTCTTCCTCTGGCCCCGTCCTGGGCTCTGTGGGGGAGGGGAGCACAGATGGAGCCCTTCCCCCAGCTGTGGCCTCAGCACTTTGCCAGCTGGGGCCAAAGCGGTGGGGGAGGGAGGACCGGCTGTTCCTTCAGATCCTTTAGATCCCCCTCCCTGGGGTCTGGGGAGGGGTTAAGTGGGGTTAACCCTTGTTGTTCCAGGGAGAGGAGTGGGACTTAAAAGGCCCCCCCCCCTCACCCTCTGTCTCCCCACCATCCACACACACTGCCTTCCAGGGCTTGTTCTGGTTGCCTAGGCTGGGGAGGGGGGAGCCAGATGTCAACTTCCTTCTCCGCTCCTCTCCTCCCTCATTCTGGGTCAGAGTGAGGTCGGGTCGCTCAAGGGGTCTGTCTTGCTGTGTCTCTACGCCCGCAGGAATCTCTCCTTCAATGCTCTGGAGTCTCTCTCCTGGAAAACCGTGCAGGGCCTCTCCTTACAGGAACTGTGAGTGGGGACACTTCCAGGGGCAAGAGCAGCGAGTGTGTGTGCCTGGGTACACTTGGCTCTGTGGGACGGCATGTCACTGTGTCTGTGTGGCACTGCAGGGGGTCTCTGGGAACTGTGTGCATGCCAGTGAAACCCCCATCAAAGCAGAAGCTGCAGAACCACCCGTTAAGGGGGCTACTGCCCTGGGGAGCTGGCCTGGATGGCTGATGCTGTGTGTGCTGGGGCTGGCTGAGCAGACCGCAGGCCCGCTGTGTGTCCACGGCACATCTGCCCACGTTCCCTGGGCACCCTGCACAGGGTAAGTGGGGCAGCAGAGGTTTATGTGGACCTGATGGGCACTTAAGGCCTCTGGGTCACTCTGGGAGGCTATGCTCTTCCCTCCTTGTCACCATGCTGAGGGCCCTTGCCTGGTTTGTCACCCGGGGAGCCTGGGGTGACAACCCCCAGCCATCAGCTGGTTTCCACGTTCTGCGCTCTTTCTTTCACTTTTAAATTATAATTATTTGTTTTTTGGTAGAGATGGTTTTTGCCATGTTGCCCAGGCTGGTCTTGAACTCCTGGGCTCAAGCCATCCTCTGCCTCGGCCTCCCAAAGTGCGGGATTAACAGGCGTGAGTCACTGCGCCTGGCCTATTTCTTTGAATAACATCCTGTTACTGGAGTCAGAAAGACCTCTGTGTCCTCCCTTTCACCTGTAGACCATCCTCCTGCTGCCTAACTGCTTCCTCTTATCCCCTGTGGCCTCTCAGGCCCCTTCCCTGACTCTCTTGGTGTCCCCCCACGCCCACCAGGGTCCTGTCGGGGAACCCTCTGCACTGTTCCTGTGCCCTGCGCTGGCTACAGCGCTGGGAGGAGGAGGGACTGGGCGGAGTGCGTGAACAGAAGCTGCAGTGTCATGGGCTGGGGCCCCTGGCCCACATGCCCAATGCCAGCTGCGGTAGGTGCCAGGTGTGGGAGGTGGCATAAGGGGGCTGGGAAAGAGAGCTACCTGCCTGGGGGGAGAGAGCACTGAGCAAGCACAGAAAGGGCCTGGGGAATGGGCACTAGCAAGGCTGGGGGAAACTGCCTGGGTGACATGCCCCGGGCTTTGGGTCATTGAGGAGGGTGGGGGAAGGAGTACCCTGCAGTGGAGTTCTGGGGCCACCCCAGCTCTAACACCCCTCGGCCCTCGGGCATCCTGGGTGGCCAGGTGTGCCCACGTTGAAGGTCCAGGTGCCCAACGCCTCTGTGGATGTGGGGGACGACGTGCCACTGCGGTGCCAGGTGGAGGGGCGGGGCCTGGAGCAGGCCGGCTGGATCCTCACGGAGCTGGAGCAGTCAGCCACAGTGATGGTGAGAAACCCTTCGCCTGCAGCCCCCAGAGGTCCCTGCAGGGCACAGGGGACAAAGACGGAAAGAGAGACACACTGGGGGAAGAGACAACCAATAAGGAGCACACAGAGGCTGAGGGATGGACGCACGGGGATGGTTTAGACCCACAGGGCTCAGGCCTGCGCTGTGGGCAGCCCAGGGCACACACACACCCTCAGGGTGGTCACTGGCCTCGCAGGGACCCCAAGCCACACCAGAGCCCCAGGACTTGGGACCGCTTTCTGGAAAACATGGTGTTGGCTGCAAGGGAGAGGGTCACAGAACACTTACATGTTGGAGCTGAGAGGAACTCAATAGACCATCCCTCCCATACATCCTTTTTCTATATAAGGAAACTGAGACCCAAGGAGGAGGCATGATATCAGTGGTACTGCATCGGGGTGAGTTCTTGGGGACCTTGTGGTCTTTTTTCTGGAGATTCAGGAAGGAGCATCCTCTTGGGCATGTGAGGAACATATGAGTAAGGGAGGCACAGGTTGGGCTCCAGCTCTCTCACTAATTAATTCGGGATGACTTTCAGAAAAATCTCTTCATCTGCCTGCACTTTGGTTTTCTTATCTGTAAGCTGAGAAGGTGGACATGATGGCCTTGTGATGTCCTGCCTGCCCCCTGGGCGTTCTCTTGGCCTCTATCTCTGCTATGCAGACATGTCTTTGGGCACCTTCCCAGGCCTTGCCCTTTGTCCTTAGGCTGGGGATGGGCAGATGAGAGTAGCCACAGCTAACTCCAGCGGCCTTGGTGACAAGGTCAACAGGAGCTGACAATGGGCTGTGCCCACCTAAAAAACTGGCTTCACCTGGGCAGCAGGAGTGGATATGCAGGGGCCAGAGGTGTTTGCCTGGGGACTGGGAGTGTGGTGTTTAGTTGGGGAGCCTTCACTTTGGTGGGAGAGTCAAGCCCAGAATTGCTGGAGGCATCTGGAAGCACAACGAGGGAGGAGCCATTGTGGCGCTGAGCAGGGGGCTTCAGACATGGTGGAGGGACCACTGGCCACTGAGAAAGCAAAGCTGCCTGGAGTGAGTAAAGAGAGGGGGACCAGGCAGAGGCCATGCTCATACATGGAGAGACTTTAGATCAACTCTCTGTCTGGGGCGATTCCAGGATTTGCTTTCTCTTTGGGAGACTTACATGTTTGCTACCATGTGTGTTGTCTAGAAACTACCTATACAAAAGTTGCACCCCACTGGGCACAGTGGCCCATACCTGTAATCCCAGTGCTTTGGGAGGCCAAGGAGGGAAAATCACTTGAGATCAGGAGTTCGAGACCAGCCTGGGCAACAAAGGGAGAGCCTATCTCTCCCCTCTCTCTCTCTTTTTTTTTTTTTTGACAGAGTCTTGCTCTGACACCCAGGTTGGAGTGCAGTGGCGTGATCTTGGCTCACTGCAACCTCTGCCTCCCGGGTTCAAGTGATTCTTCTGCCTCAGCCTTCCGAGTAGCTGGGACAACAAGCGTGCACCACCACGCCCGGCTAATTTTTGTATTATTACTAGAGACAGGGTTTCACCATATTGGCCAGGCTGGTCTCGAACTCCTGACCTTGTGATCCGCCTGCCTCAGACTCCCAAAGTGCTGGGATTACAGGCATGAGCCACCGTGCCTGGCCAGAGCCTATCTTCCTACAAAAAAAATATGACACTCTAACTGGGTTAAATGGAGGGGGAAAGAGGCTGCTGCCCCTCAGTTAAGAGCATAAGGAATGGCAGAGCAGCTCAAGGGGAAGAGTTATTGGCCCCACAATAAACGGAGGGGATGGGACAGCCAAGGGGAGCAAGAGTAGGGCAGAGCTTCCTCTCGAGGTGGCTGGAAGCCAGAGCCTGCACAGAAGGCTGGAACTCTGCTGGCACCTTTGAACTCACATATTCCGATGGAAGCCTGGGGAAACCATACCTCCTCTGGCATGTGGTCAAAGAATTTCACATTGATGACGTTTTCAGATAAATGAGATTTGCCCACCCCTTCATTTTCATCATTTTGTGAAGATCGCTTTCTAAAATGTCAGAAGATATTTTGCCCACCTCTTCAGCTTACAAAACAAACAAAAACCCATAGTTCAGCAAGATGAAGGATCGTCATAAGATCATGTAACTTACACATGACAAATCCATGGTTTCCTAGGAAGAGAAACTCGATCTGATTCAACCCTGATGATGATTCAGAATCAAGCCGCTCTGCCTGTCTAACCTCACCCATGGTCTTCATCTGCTGCAGGAGGCATCGCTGCTGCTGCTGTTTCTAGCAGCCGCCCTGCTATTTGCACTATCTCTTTGTTTCTGATCTTCCTTGGGCTGAGATTCAGTTTGTTAGAACTGTGTGTAAAACAAGAATGAATAGACGGTGAGGTCCAAGTGGGGTCTCCAATGAACTGGGTACGAATTTGGTACTTGGGATTCGTGACGTCTGTTTAGCTGCTCAGATGGCTGGTCTTAGTTTCAGTTTGAGGTATTTTGTGCCTATTTTGAGGTTATTGGTTATATTTTAGATTTTTCAGATAATTAAATATGTGATTCAGGCTGGGTGCAGTGGTTCACACCTGTAATCCCAGCACTTTGGGAGGCCGAAGCGGGAGGATCACTTGAGACCCTGTTCAAGACCAGCCTGGGCAGAACAGCAAGACTCGGTC
Organism: Ateles fusciceps; assembly: GCA_036589455.1. Taxonomy (NCBI): domain Eukaryota; kingdom Metazoa; phylum Chordata; class Mammalia; order Primates; family Atelidae; genus Ateles; species Ateles fusciceps. Next base: position 837,767 of record JAZHEH010003362.1, read on the forward strand.
TCTACAAAAATAAAACATAAAATAAAAAAATGTGATCCAGGAGATAGTCAACTAACAAACCTAAAGGAGGAAGGCTGTTCTCTGATACATTCTCTCCCACCCCTCTCTCCCTCTTCTCTCCCAGTTCTCCTCTCCTTTCCATCTGGAGCCAGAGGGGCTCTCCAAAGATAGCCCCAGCCCCAAGCTGGCTAAAGTTCTTTCTGATTTCCCTCTCTCTTCCCTGATCTAGAAATCTGGGGGTCTGCCATCCCTGGGGCTGACCCTGGCCAATGTCACCCGTGACCTCAACAGGAAGAATGTGACGTGCTGGGCAGAGAACGATGTGGGCCGGGCAGAGGTCTCTGTTCAGGTCAACGTCTCCTGTGAGTCTCGGTGGCAGCTCTGCACCCACCCCCCAACTCATCTCTGTTTGCCTCAAAAGAGGATGTAGGGTGGGGGGCTGGAGGAAAGGGTGGGATGTGTATCTCCACAGCTGCTCCCTCCCAGCTGTTTCCAGATTCCCATGAAAACCTGATCCTTCGGGGGAAGTCCTGGGGGCTCGTCAAGGCCAGAGGGACGGAGATGGATTTCTTTCTGGCCTCCTGCCCAAGCCTTGCTACCTGAGGCCCTCAACACCAGCTGCCCGGGTGCTCCCACTGCTCCAAAGTATTTCTTCATGCCCGTCCCTCTTCAGGTCCTTCTCCCCGAATCCTAGTTTCAAGAGGAAGTTCTCCTCCTGAGTTCCTCTTTAGGCTCGCTGCCTAATTTCTCTAGGTCGGCCAACGAATTATCCTAAATTTTCTACTTTATACCAGTTTTCTTCTTTTGTTGTGAAATATACATAGAAATGTGCAAAAAATATATATGCTTTAAACAATAACTACTCTTCCCAGCACCACGGAAGACCCCCACCACACCTCTTCCTATTTACAGTCCCATCCCCCCTCTCCCATCTCATGTTGACTTTTGTCAGGGTAACCACGTCCTTGCTTTTAAAAACAATTTTTCTCGAACATGCTTTCCTATCGGTATAGTTTAGTTTTACCTGTTCTTGTACATTATATAAATGGAATCATGCTGCATGCCCTATTTTGTATCTGGTTTCCTTCACTCAACATTTTATAAGACTCATCCACATTGATGAAAGTTGCTGTATGTAGTTTATGGAATTCATTGCTGAATAATATTCCTATGTTTTTTCTATCATTGAGGGGGCTTTTGCTTTTACCAGATTGGGTCTATTTTAAACCCATGTCTTTTTTCAAAGTGTGTGTGTGTGTGTGTGTGTGTGTGTGTGTGTGTTTTAAGAGATGGGGTCTCAGCCTGTTGCCCAGGCTGGAGTGCTTTGGGATTATAATTTCTGCAGCCTTGAACTCCTGGCCTCAGGCGATCCTCCCACCTCAGCCTCCTCAGTAGCTGGGATTACAGGAGCAAGTCACTGTGCCTGGCTTTTTCCAAAACATTTAACTGTAGACATTTTTTCTTGTTTGATTGTTAGGCCGCCTGACCCATCTTCAGCTTAGTTACAGTGATTTTTTTCTAGATTCTTTACCCCAAAAGACTCCATGTTTAATTGTCATAAGCTGGTACCCCACTTCTCTGGGGCTGTGACTTATTTACGTCCTACCACTTACATTCTTTTTAGTTTCCTTTCTTTTTTTTTTTTTTTTTGAGATGGAATCTCGTTCTGTTGCCCAGGCTGGAGTGCAGTGGTGCAATTTCGGTTCATTGTAACCTCTGCCTCCCGGGTTCAAGCGATTCCCCTGCCTCAGCCTCCCGAGTAGCTGGGACTACAGGCACGTGCCACCATGCCCGGCTAGTTTTTTGTATTTTTAGTAGAGACAGGGTTTCGCCGTGCTAGCTAGGATGGTTTCAGTCTCCTGACGTCGTGATCTGCCTGCCTTGGCCTCCCAAAGTGCTGGGATTACAGGTGTGAGCCACCGCGCCCGGCGGCTTATGTTCTTTAAGCCACCAAATTTTACATGCCTGCTGCCTGATTTATTTAAAACGTATTGTCAACTTTCTTCAAAATGTCTCTCCTTGGTGAATTTCTTAGGGCCTGCTGACTCGCTTCTCTCAGGCCTGTCCCTTGGTTTCGGGTTCTACTCGCTTTGCCCCTGGACTTGTCGGGTCTGTGCCAGGCTCCCTCCAGCCGCCCTGACCTCCTGTTACTCTTTCTGGCCCACAGTCCCGGCCAGCGTGGAGCTGCAGGACGCGGTGGAGATGCATCACTGGTGCATCCCCTTCTCTGTGGACGGGCAGCCGGCACCGTCTCTGCGCTGGCTCTTCAACGGCTCGGTGCTCAATGAGACCAGCTTCATCTTCACCGAGTTCCTGGAGCCGGCGGCCAATGAGACCATGCGGCACGGCTGCCTGCGCCTCAACCAGCCCACCCACGTCAACAACGGCAACTACACGCTGTTGGCCGCCAACCCCCTCGGCCAGGCCGCCGCCTCCGTCATGGCTGCCTTCATGGACAACCCTTTCGAGTTCAACCCCGAGGACCCCATCCCTGGTGCGAGGGCCATCCTGAACCCTGCCCCCACTCCTGGGCTCCACCTGGGTTACAGCCAACTTCCTGCTATGGCCTTGACCCCAGAAGTTGGAGTGCCTGGTTCCGGACAGAAAGGAGTCTGGAGTCCCAGTGTCCAGCTTACCCTGTCCCCGAGCCAGGACTCCTGAACTCCTCAGCTATTCCATCCTTGTGGGCTGGCTGAGGAGACAGCACCAGGGTGTCACGGCCCAGCTGGAAAAGGGTCACATGCATCTTCTCCCTTGAGGCCCAGCAGCCCACCTCCATCCCACCCTCACCCCACGAAGGAATGAGCCCCAGAGTAGGCAGGGGACTCACTGCTTTCCTCCTCCCTCTGACTGCTTTCCTCCTCCCTCTGACTGCTTTCTCTCCTCCCTCCTGCTGCAGTCTCCTTCTCGCCAGTGGGTGAGTAACCCCGGGTGGAGGGCAGGTTCTGCCTGGCCTCTGGCACTGAGGCAGGGGTAGAGGGCACAGCTGAGCTGATCCCTGAGAGGCCAGCTGGGGGCAAGGTTGCGGGGTTGCTAGAGGTGACAGGTGTGCCAAGTCTCACCCTTCCTGCCTTGTGTCCCCACAGACACTAACAGCACATCTGGAGACCCGGTGGAGAAGAAGGATGAAACACCTTTTGGGGTAAGACAGGAAGTAGAAGCTTGCGCAGACCTTGGGATGGGAGGCTGGGTGGAGGCTCATCCGAGCATCATTTCTGGTCAGAGCAGGGAGATCGCTACCGTCTGGCCTGAGCTCTGTCTGCCACCCTCACAGCCACTGCGGGGGTCCCCAGGGGAGGGGGAGGAGAGTCTGGAGGCCTGGCTCTGGGCTCCTGTGCAGGATAAAGATACGGCTTGCAATGGGCAGCTCTGAGAGTGCAGGAGAAGCCCCTGGATCTATCTGCCTGCCCTCCTCTCCTCTGCCCCACCAGGTCTCGGTGGCCGTGGGCCTGGCCGTCTTTGCCTGCCTCTTCCTTTCGACGCTGCTCCTTGTGCTCAACAAATGCGGGCGGAGAAACAAGTTTGGGATCAACCGTGAGTCGGGGCTGCACAGGGCTGTCTGTCTGTCTGTCTGTTCTCCCGGCTTGGTTTCTATGGGCTCTTCCTGACTGTCTCTGTCTCGGGGCTGTCCACACAGGAGTTCCAGGGCGTGTGAGTGTGTGGGGGGTATAAATGAAGGCCTGGCTGTGAGGCTTGTGTGTGTGCGGGAGTGTGTGTCGGGCTGGTGCTGGGGTAGTTTCGGAGGCGGCAGCTGCTAATTGGTGGCTGGATTGTAGTCAAGCACTAAGTGGGTCTGGGAGGTCTGGGCTCTGTGGGGGTGAGGGGGGAGTTCTTTGGTGCCCCTGGGGCCGGGGGTGGGACAGGAGCCAGCACAGGGAGAGGCAGTGGTGCCCCCTTCCCCCTGCCTGCTGTCTCGCTCCCTAGCTCCTCAGTCTCTCCCCTGCAAGTTACAAGGTGGGGGTGACCAGGCATCCTGCAGGCAAGGGTGGGAAGGGCCAAGGTGTGGGCAAACCCTCCATGTGTCTGTGTCTCCTTCCCAGGCCCAGCTGTGCTGGCTCCAGAGGACGGGCTGGCCATGTCCCTGCATTTCATGACACTGGGTGGCAGCTCCCTGTCCCCCACTGAGGGCAAAGGCTCTGGGCTCCAAGGCCACATCATTGAGAACCCACAATACTTCAGTGATGCCTGTGAGGGGCTACGCTGGGTCAAGGGCAGGGGCGAGTGTGTGTGTGTGTGTGTGTGTGCACGTGCGCTGCCCTTACCCACCGAGACCTGAACCATCCCTCCCTTTCTTCCACCCCTTCCCATCCCTATTCCAGCCATAGCCCCTGTCATATTCTCAGGCTGAGTTCAGCCTGGCTCTTAGTAGCAGCCCCACCCGGAGCCACAGCCAGCCCGCACCGTGTCCTCTCTGAGCAGATGCAGCCCCACACTATGACGTGGGGCTTGGTGAATTCAGCCCCCACGTAGCCCTTTGTCTGGGCAGCCTTGTGCGGCACACAGCCCGGCCAAGACAGTCCCCCCTTACAACCCCAGCCCTCCCGAGACTGGGGCTCCACCTGACCCTGCTAGCCCCTCAGGTGTTCATCACATCAAGCGCCGGGACATCGTGCTCAAGTGGGAGCTGGGCGAGGGCGCCTTTGGGAAGGTCTTCCTTGCTGAGTGCCACAACCTCCTGCCTGAGCAGGACAAGATGCTGGTGGCCGTCAAGGTGAGACACTGCCCAGGAGGCACCACTGGCCTGGGTCCCACCCCCAGGAGCTCCATCACATCAGGACAGAGTGGGGGACAGATGCCGAGGGCTGACGTGGCTGGAGTGTCACTGATGGACAGCAGTGAGGGCTGGGCCCCCACCCAGTCCTGTCCCTGCCCCGTCCATGCAGGCACTGAAGGAGGTGTCGGAGAGCGCCCGGCAGGACTTCCAGCGCGAGGCCGAGCTGCTCACCATGCTGCGGCACCAGCACATCGTGCGCTTCTTCGGCGTCTGCACCGAGGGCCGCCCCCTGCTCATGGTCTTTGAGTACATGCGGCATGGGGACCTCAACCGCTTCCTCCGGTACCAGCACCTGGCTCGGCGCTGGCCCCTGGCCCCTGGCTCTGGGCCCCGTCGTCTCTCCCCCGATAAGCATATCCCTGCTTGTCTTTCCAATCAAGGGGAGACACCAAGGAGGATCAGGAAGGCACATTCCCATCCCCAAGTCCCCAAGGAGCTCTGAGACAGTAGAGGAGGCAGATGTGTGAATGGGGGGTGACTCTTGCAAAGGACAAGTGTCAGTAGTCAGGGGGTTGCGATGGCCAAGGCCATGAGCTAAAACTGTGGGGTGAGTGGGCTTTGCGGAAGGTGTATGTGCATGTGTGTGCGGCACACAAAGGCCAGGCCTGTAAGGGTGGCAGTTTAAATAATGACAATAGGAACAGCGGTAACGAGCACTTATCAGGCACCTTCTGTGTTCAGGTGCTACGTTACATCCTTTACAATTCTTTTTTTATTTTTAAAAAATGTGTTTATTATTGTTACTGTTTTAGAGCTGGGTCTTGCTCTGTTGCCTAGGCTGGAGTGCAGCCTCAGACCCCTGGGCTCGAGCAATTCTCCCACCTTAGCCTCCCCAGCAGCTGGGGCGTCAGGTGCACATCACTGCACCTGGCTCTACAGTTCGTTCTTATTATGGTTCTATGTGCTGGTACAAAAATATCTTGTACAGTAATACAAATATATATTTATTTTTTATGGCCTCCAAGCATATATTGCAATTTATACTTGAAGCAAGTTACAAAAAATTCAATTCTTTGGCTTCGGACAGAACAACTCTGATACGTTTCTCTATTTGTGCTGATAATTTTAATAGCTTCGAGAAATGTGCCTGTTTCACAGATAAGGCTTAGAGAGGTTCCGAGACTTGCCTGAGTGCATACAGGTAGTGAATGGTCCAGGGGCAGTGTGACCTCAGGCAGAGCCCCTACTCTCAACCCCGATGCGATGGGCGCCTGTTCCCTCGGTGGAGTCCTTCTCTGATGAGATCGCTCCCGTGAGGATGGGGCAGTGTTTGTAAGGCAGGGAGAAGACCAGGGTTTGGAATCAGCTGCCACTTATGAGCTGAGCCTTCTTTGCCAAGTAGCTTTCGTCTCTGACCTCACTTTCCTCACCAGTCAGAGGGACGGTGCTGGGGGCTGTGGATCTGGCTGAGCAAGTGCTGTGTGGTTGTCTAGTTGATGGTCATGATCTGGGGCCCCAAACATCCCCTTGGGAGTGATGGGTCATTCATGCAGTCAGGCTGCTGCAGGACTCAGATAGGAGCGACCCCTGAGTCTTGAGCTCCTCCTGTGGACCTGGAGGGAGCAGGGTGTAGAGCAGGAGGCGAGGCCAGACCCAAGGTTGAGTGTGGAGGAGGACCGGCACAGAGGAGCCGGAGAAGGCCAGGGAGGAGCCTATGTCTTTGCTCCCAGACATGGTGCAGGCTCAGTGCTGGTCCTGGGGACAAAGTCTAGGGAGATACCACTATCTGGGACCCAGGCTGTGGGAGATGAGGCTCTAATGCTGGATGGACCACTGGGGGAATCCATGGAGGGGAATCATTAATGCTCACAGATGAGTCTGGAAGACTTCCCTTAGGAGGGGCCATCTGTTCCTTCTCCCCTCCGGGCCTTTGCACTTCCAGTTCCCTCCGCCTGGTGCACTGGCCCTCCCTCCCTCCATAGAAAGATGGAGACAGACACACAGACTCTACCCCCTCCCTGCCTCAGCTCCCTTTGAGTGGCTTCAGGACTTGACTCTCAGTTTAGGTGTCCCTTCCTCTAGGAAGCCTTCCCTGGCTTCTTCCATTGCCACCCGTGGTGCCCGTCAGGTGCCACTCACACTGCACTGCCATGACCTGCTTATCTGCATCACGCTCCGCACTGTAGCCCCTGTGCCTGGCACACCAGAAGTGTTTAACAAATGCCTCGACTAAACGAATGAGATTGGCTAGCAGGAAAGGGCATTCCTGGCAAAGTGGTCAGCTCAGGCAGAGGTTCAGGAGAAGGAACATTGGGGAACACAGGTGATGACGGGGACTGACCCCAGTGCTCGCTGTTGGGGGGAGGCGGGCATCCTGGACACCTTGGAAAGAAAGGAAGACCCTGTAGGAATGGCTGGACACTGAGGGCAGAGGGGGAGGGAGACAGGACAGTCAAGGACTCCCCAGTTTCAGGGTCTGCCTGGGTGGGGAGGGTCTCTTCCCCTGAGGCAGGGGCAGGCTTGGGGAAAGACACTGAGCTCTGATTGGCAAGGGCTGAGTCTGCCATGCCTATGGCAAGGAATGTAGGGGCCAGTGGGTGTCTGGAGTTCAAGGAGCTGCCAGAGAGGAAGACACAGATGTGGGAACTGTGGGCTGTCTCCAGGGGGAGCTCTGGAGGGGGGCATGCCTGTTGGGCTCCTCCATCCCACCCCTCCAGACCGCTGCCTCTACTGTTCTCTCCGTCCTCCACTTCCAGGAACCCAGCCTCCTCTCCCATCACACCCGCCGCTGGGGATCACCTCCCTCAGGCTCCTGGGGGTCTTGTCCTCCCAGCCTATCCCCCTCTCCTTTACTTGTTCACAGATCCCATGGGCCTGATGCCAAGCTGCTGGCTGGCGGGGAAGATGTGGCTCCAGGCCCCCTGGGTGTGGGGCAGCTGCTAGCTGTGGCTAGCCAGGTCGCTGCGGGGGATGGTGTACCTGGCGGGTCTGCACTTCGTACACCGGGACCTGGCCACGCGCAATTGTCTGGTGGGCCAGGGACTGGTGGTCAAGATTGGTGATTTCGGCATGAGCAGGGATATCTATAGCACCGACTATTACCGTGTAAGGGTCCTTCATCCTCAACCCCTCCCCCTGCATCCAAACTGTAGACACGCTGGATCCCGAGCCCACAGAGAGCCTGCCCTTGCTAGGACACCCGCTCGGGTCTGAGATTCACTGGCTCTGGTTCTCAACCTACCTCCTCGGCCCGCAGTGGAGGGGGTTCTGTCTCCTTTGCTATCATTGACGGAAACAGCACTTTCAGCTGTTCCCTCTTAGCCCTGAGAGCCACATCTATTTATTTTCAATGATGGGGCTGGCGCGGGTTGTGGTGATGGGCAGTCCTGGTCCCGGGCGCCTTGAAGGTGACGCGGCACCCGCCCCGGGTCAGGTCGGAGGCCGTACCATGTTGCCCATCCGCTGGATGCCGCCCGAGAGCATCCTGTACCGCAAGTTCACCACCGAGAGCGACGTGTGGAGCTTCGGCGTGGTGCTCTGGGAGATCTTCACCTACGGCAAGCAGCCCTGGTACCAGCTCTCCAACACCGAGGTCAGCCCCGGCCCCTGGTCACCCCTGGCTGGCCACCCCCTTTCATGCCCCTTCAGGTCCCTTTTTCAGGGAACACGGTCCCCCTTCTGCCCCTCTGCCACAGCCTGTTGGGGGGCCCTTTCCAGCGCTGTGCCGATGCTGTGCCCCCCTCCACCCCAGCCCCGTTCTTCTCTTCCTCCCCTATTCCTGCCTGCACCTACCTGTCCTAAGCTCAGGCCCAAATGAGCCCTGGGGAAACCTCAAAGTGCCTCGTACACAGAGCCAGACCCCCATCCCTAGCTGCATTTGATCAGAGTGGAAGGGACCAGCATGCAAAGAGGAGCCCAGCACGAGGGCCCAGCACAGTCCTACCCCCTCCCCCTGCCCTCCTGGCTGGCCACTGCCAGAGCAGGCCCCAGGTGTTCTGTCTCCCAGAGCAGCTGCCCCCACCTCCTCCTTGGCTCGCAGCTGTCAGTTTCCATTTCTCCTCCTAATGCAGTCTGCTCCCCGGAGGCTGGTGGGGTGGGGAAGAGGGTATAGATTTTAATTTTCTCAAGCACTGAGAGAAGAAATGGAATTAGTGCCGCCCATAACCCAAGTCCTCTAATAGGGAGGGAGGAAGAAGGGGAAAGAGGCTCCAGGCCCCTTCTCCAGCCTCTCCCTGCCATCCTTTCTCCTTCTTTGGATTCCTTAGCTGCTTTAGCAGTTCTTCCTAAAGTCTAACTTTGATCTTTCTTGCTGCAGTTTCTTTTTGGGAGAGCTAGTCCCACAGAGTGGTATCCAGAGAAGGGAGAAGTGGGGCATTGCCCTCTTCTTTAAAATGAAAGCCAGCTATTTTTCAAAGCCTTTAACTGCAATTCTGCTGTATTTTCTTTTCTCCCTCCGGAGCTGGGGAGTCAGAGGGCTCTTCTCCTCCTTTAAGCCCCCAACACTAAGCTGATGGATTTGATAAGCACCTCAGCCCCTCCCCTTCCTCAGCCCACCTGGCAAGCCTTCTTAGGATCTGATCCCAGTTTTCTGGAGGCAATCCTACCCAGCCCGAGCTTCCCAGAGGCGAGCCTTAATCCTTCTCACTTCTCAGTGTCAGGGCACAAAGGAATCTTGGGGTTCACCGTGTCCATTCAGGTGATTACTGGCTAAGAAGCCCAGATGAGCAGTGTGGACTGCCCTGGGAGCCTCAGTGGGGGCACTGGGGCTGGTCTCACTCTCCAGCCCCCCGCCTAGTGTGCTTTCTCCTCCGTCTCTCCGGTGGCCCCAGGCAATTGAATGCATCACGCAGGGACGTGAGTTGGAGCGGCCACGGGCCTGCCCACCAGAGGTCTACGCCATCATGCGGGGCTGCTGGCAGCGGGAGCCCCAGCAACGCCACAGCATCAAGGATGTGCATGCCCGCCTGCAAGCCCTGGCCCAGGCACCTCCTGTCTACCTGGATGTCCTGGGCTAGGGGGCCAGCCCAGGGGCTGGGAGTGGTTAGCCAGAATATGGGGGCCTGCCCTCAGCATCCCCCATAGATCCCAGCAGCAGCAGGGTGATCTCAAGGCATCTAACTCACCCTCAGCATGTGGGAGGGGACAGGTGGGGGCTGGGAGTAGAGGATGCTCCTGCTTCTCTAGGCAAGGTTCCGTCATAGCAATTATATTTATTATCCCCCTGGCTGTGTCTCTTGCCTGTTCGTGGTCTGACGTCGTTCCAGGAGGGAGGCATTGGGATTCAGGTAGGGGACAGCTCTCTCCGTCCTCCCCCACTCAGGCTCCCCCTCACCTGCCTACCCCTTCTCCATGGACCTGCCACTCTCACCTTGTGACTGTAGTTTGGATCCCAGTCCCGTGGTCACCTGGCTCACCTGCTGGTGAGGCAACCTCTGGTCAAACGTCCCAGACCTTGAGACCCTGTCGATGTTCATGCTTCATGTTCAGGAAGGTTGGTGCCATAGTGTGGGGGATAGTGGGCAGGATGGAAGCGTTGATGGGGTGTCTTCTTTCTATTAGTGTGTCCAGAACAGAGCAAGCACGCAGTAGAACAAGTGGATGAGAGAGAAACGTGTGCGTGTGTGTGTGTGTGTGTGTGTGTGTGTGTGTGTGTAGAGCAGGGGGGAGGGAGCTGGACTAAGGATTGATGGAGGCAGGACCCCTTGTTCCTGCCCCTCTGTTACTGTTCTTGGCTCTAGGTGCTTTGATTAGCATCTAGAAGCCAGGGACTGTCCTAAGGACAAAGCCATCTCCCTGTCCCATTCTCTCCAAGGAGTAGGTGAGGTCTCCCCCTCTCCTCTGTCCCTTGGGACACCCCTGGCCTTAACTGAGTGGGAGCCTCTGTCAGCACTGAGCCTGGGCCCCGTCATGTCAGGGCACCTGGGCCCTGTCTCCACCTTCCCTAACCCAAAGACTTGCATTCCACCCAGAGCCAGGGAGGAGCAGCTTCCCCGCAGCCCTCAGCCCTATCACGTCCAATCACCTGCCCTGCTCCTGCAATAATGCAAGCTTGCCATGGCTCCTCAGGGCTAATCACATGGCTGTCTCATGTCCCTGGGTGCCAGTCCCACCCCCACCCCCACCCCCATGATTCAATCTGTGTCTTATCACCCCTAGGCCTAGCCCGGTGGTGTGTCTGCCTCTTGTCCAGGCTGGTTAGTGCTAATGGAGGACTGACCCAGGGCTGCAGGCTGATCGATAGGGGGATTGGGGGGTGTGTGTGTGGGTTGGTCCCTAAGGGCCAAGTTCACAGGCCTTCCTCTCCTGCCCAGTATGGGTGTGGCTGGCATCACATCACCCCGTGAGGGAGGGCAGTTAAAGCAGGTGGAGCCATCGGGAGGAAAGGCTCGGGAACATGGTGAGGGGTGCAGAGTTGGGAGATCAGATCCAACAGGTGAGCCCAGGGATGGATGCAAAGAGAGCGACAGTGCAGAGAGAAACAGGGACAGGATGTACAGATGTGGCGACATGAAGAGAGACTGCAGAGGGAGACCCAAGGACTAGACATGCAGATAGAGAGATGGAGCCAGACACAGCCACAGTAGACGCCACATGGAGAGAGGGTGAGCCCAGTGTCGCCAACACACACAGGTAGGCCAGTGGCTCAGTTGGAGAAGGTTTTGGAGGACGTCATGGACTCCCCAGGGGGTTTTACTTCACCTGGCCCCTCACCTCTGCCCTTTGAGCCTCTATGCAGGGGCCAGGAGAGGATGGCACACCCAGACTTGGAGCCTCTGTGGGTAGAAACAGGAGGGGACCTGAGGTTTGCCCCATATGGAGCAGGACTGGGGCATCACTGAAGAGCTAGTTTGGAGGTCAGGTGGCACGAGGGAGCTGCCAGGGCAGGCGAACCATTTTGAAGGTTATCGGGCCTCAGGCGTGGGGAGGCAGGTGAGGTGAGGGATTCTGGGAGAAGGTTTGGACCTGGAAGGGAGATTCTGGGAGAGCATGGGAGAGGGGGACTGGATAGTTTTAATTGATCTGGGAGCAGGAGCTGAAACCTGGCCCTCCAATCCCTTCAGGTGATCTGGATCTGGGGCTTTGTCTTGATGGGTAAGGAGGGGCTTGTACCCATATTTCCTTCCCCTAAAAGCACCCCATTCCCTCCCCTTCACTGATGGACACACAGATGTGCATATCAACAGGAAACCTGGCCTACCCCCACCCAGCCTAGACACGCATGTGCAAACACGGACACACGCACACATACACAGACACATGCACACACGCACACACACATACACAGACACACGCACACACACATACACAGACACACGCACACACAGACACATGCACACACACGCACACACATACACAGACACAAGCGTACACATGCACATACACGCAGACACAGAGCCCCTCGCCACTCATAGCTGTTGGATTCCACTGTCATTAACAGTGCCCCCCTCCACCCCTCTGTGGCCCTTGCCCCCTCCCTGTTAATTACCTCCTGGCTGTGCCAAGTCCATTAGCTGCCCCTGCCCCGACATACCTCAGGGGGCTGAGCACCAGCTGAGATGGATAGCTGCTGGGGGGATCAATGGAATGCAGCCCCCACCGGACCCCTTGGGGGGCTGGGACCAGGTCAACAACCTGAGGCTGTAAAGATCGGACATTCGGGTTCCCCCCAACCTGGCTTAGGCCCCTTCCTTCTCAGAGAGGGCTGTCTTGGTTGACAGACAGAGGCTCAGAAAGGGTGGTGCACACCTCAGGAACACCCAGCACTGAAGAAAGAAGCTGGAACGCTCCTGTCTAAGCAAGCCTCTGCCAGCTCCTCCTCACTTACTCTACAAAGAAAGACTCAGTGGTACAGAGGCCAATGGGGCTTCCCGGGGGCCGCCAGCACTGGGATGGGATCTCCAAAGGATCCCGGCGGGCGTGCAGGCCACCCTCAACCCCCTGAGCCTTCCTAAGGAGCCTCTGGCTCCTCCCTGCCCTACTCCCGCGGGAGCTGGCTTCCTGACAGGACAGCCAGCATCTGTCCGGATTTCCAGGAAAAGGACAGGCAGAGTGCTGGGACAGCCTCGGTGGAGAGTGTGCCGGCCATGCTCCCTTGGATCCCCAGGCTGAAGAGAGAGCCTAGAGAGATTCCAGACTGCAGTCTGGAGCCGTGCAGAGACTCTGTAGAGGCCCTGCCCTTTCTAAATACCTGCTGGAGAGAGCCTGTCTTGCCAAATTCCTGAAGCAGCATTGGACAAGCTGCCCAGCAGGGGCTAGGGGAGGGGGATTCTTCTGGTAGGAACCAGGACCCAGGAATCCAGACTTTCAGCCCACTGCTTGCTGAACCAACAGGCGACTCTGGCGCCCCTGGGGATGCTGGGGAATGAGGTGGCCCTATTGCTGGAAGCAGCAGTACCCTCCCAGACGGATCTCTCTGTCTCCCACTCCCACCCCAGCGCTGATGGACTCCTGTGCTAAGATGGGAAGTTTGAGCAGCAGTGGCTCTGCGGTGGTGACAGGAGGGAGATCTGGAGCCGCGAGAGCTAGACAAGACAGGCCAGAGCTGCAGGAGGAGCCCACAGGGGCAAGGAGGGGCGGAGGGGACAGGCAGCCCAGACCCTGCAGAGACTCAAGCCCTGCCTGTGCAGGGAACAGAGAGGAAGGCAGAGAGCCTGAGGCACAGGACAGAACCCGAGAGCCATAGAAGCAGAGCTCCGGAAGCCATGTGCTTTCTATGAGCCCCGCTTCCAGCCCAGTCCTGGGGACCGGAGGCACTTGAGCCCACCTCCCTGCTGAACTGGGCCCCCTATCCTCCTTCTCCTCCTTCTCCTTCTTCTCCTCCTCTTTCTTTTTTTTTGAGATGGAGTTTCACTCTTTTGCTCAGGCTGGAGTGCAATGGTACAATCTCGGCTCACTGCAACCTCTGCCCCCCGCCCCCCCAGGTTCTAGCGATTCTCCTGCCTCAGCCTCCCAAGTAGCTGGGATTACTGGCACCCGCCACCACATCCCGGCTAATTTTTTTGTATTTTTAGTACAGATGGGGTTTCACTACATTGGCCAGGCTGGTCTCCAACTCCTGATCTCAGGTGATCCACCCGCCTCAGCCTCCCAAGTGCTAGGATTATAAGTATGAGCCACTAGCCCGGCCCCTCTTCCTCTCTTAAAGTGCTGTGTTTCCTGGTGGTTAAGCCTTTAGACTCTGGAGTCTGCTTGTGCCACTTACCAGCTGTGTGACATTGGCCGGTTACTCAACCTTTCTGTGCTTTGGTCTTCTCCTTTGCAAAATGAGAGTAATAAGAGCAGGAACCTCACAGGATTGTTATGAGGTTTAAAAAGTCCCATGTGGAAAGCACTCCCTGTAGGCCTGGCCTTAGTGGCTGCTATGTAAAACACTCTTTCGCACTCCCTCTTCCCCTCCCTACTCTTCCGCCTCCTCTTATCCCTGCCAGCACAGGCCCTAGCCCTGGTATGTGGGGGGTAAGGCAGGCTGTATGCTGTGAAGGGATAGTGTTTGCAGAAGGTAAGCTGTTACTCCCTGAGCCCAGCCACTCCCTCTAGCTGCAGGGATCTGGGGCTGCAGAGAGCGTGAGGTGAGGAAGGGGCTTCCCGTGGGCTCCACATCCCTTTGCTGAGCCAGAAGGCCCTAATGCAGGAAGAGCCTCCAGCCTCCCCCTGCCCCCCTGTCCCCCATTTACTATTCTACTCCCTGACTTTCCCTAGTGAGAATTTCTCTCTCAGCTCACCTCCTCTGGGCAGCCCTCAGGGATTGGACAGGGACCTTTGTACCCCTGAAGGACACTTCTGAGGTTACAAATCCTCACAGATCTGTCTCCGAGGTCTCCAAGGATATGGACCTGGGTGTGGGAAACATGCTTCCAAGGTGTCGTATCCCTTGTCCCGGTGGCCTCCCATTCCTGAGTGCCAGGAAGTCCTTCCAGTAGTCTACCCTCATGCTTCCCACCTGGATCTGAAGGGGTTACTCAGCTCCAGGCCCGCCCACGGCAGGTCCCAGCTGCCTGGGGCCTGTGGTCAGAGCTAATGTAGTGAGAGTTGGAGGACAAGAGGGGGATAAAGTTATTAGCGTCTTCATCTTTGAGGGATATCGATCGCCAGGTCTCCAGGCTCACTTGGTCTTATAACGGGGCTCACGGGGGTGTTGGGGAGGGGATCAGAAGAATCTCACAGAGCCCCTTCCCCATATCCTGGAGTGGGTGCTGGGCTACCAGTGTCTACTGGAAGGGAGACATGCAGAGACAGTTTGGGAGGTGAGGGTCCCGGGAGGCAGGAGTGAGGCCAGCTGAGAGGGGGGGCGTCAGGGCTTGGCGCCCTGGGAGGGAGCGGACTGGACTGGAATGGGCTTGATTTCAGTTTACTACACTTTGCTTAAGGTTGAGTCTGTGTGTGTGTGTGGGTGTGTGTGGGTGTGTATGTGTGTGTGTGACATACACAGAAAGACAGAAAAGAGAGAGAGTGAGAGACAGAGAGAGGGGGAGAGAGAGAGAAAGAGAGGGAGAGTTTCTCAATGGAGCTAGAGTGGTTCCCGATGGCCGATGGCTGCCCAAGAGGGAGGAAGGACTCCCTCCCCCAGGCTCGTGTATACAGCCTGGCCACCGACCCAGCCTCCTTCGTGCTCCTCCAGCACTCGGCTGTTCCGGAACACCTTCCCCGCCCTCTCCGGGCAGCTGTCTGGTGCTCCTTTGAATGGAATGTTCTTGATGTGACCACATGTGTGGTGGCGAAGGGTACCTCACGGTGGAGCGTGTCACCCCTTCCCACCCAGGGTGATTCTGGTCCCAGTGTGTCTGGTTTTGTGTGTGTGTGTGTGACAGTTCTTGTGAGAAGGTCTGTGTAAACTCAGTACTCTGCATGATCTGTGCAAATTCGTGCTCCTAATCAGAAATCAGACGGGCTGCAGGCTGGGGACAGGACTCAGGGATCTACCTGTTCAATTCTTCCAGGGAGGGCCCCCATGCGCAGTTCCAGACAGAAGTTTCCAGCGCCTGGCTGACCATCTCCAGGGTTGGGGATGGAGCTTAGACTGTAGCAAGACCCTGAGGGGGAGAGCAGCAGGGTCTGGGAACAGAAAGGTACAACTCCCTCCCTCCCTCCCTCTCTCCCTCCCTTCTCTCTCTCTTCCCTCTTCCCTCCTTTCCTCTCTCCTTCTGTCCCTCCTTCCCTCCCTTCTTCCCCTTTCCCTCCTTCCTTTTTTCCTTCCCTCCCCTCCCTCTTCTGCTTCCCTCTCTCCTCTGTTTTTCTTTGGAAGCAGAGAGGAGGGAGTAGGGTGGCTTCTCTGGCCAGGGGTCAGAAGCTCTGGCTCTTCGCCCTGAGGCGCTGGCGTCCCCCTCTGCTGGGCTGGGGAGAGGAGGTGATTAATGACAAGGAGGCCGGGAGGGGTGAGTGCTCAGGGCTAATGTTGGTATTAATCAGGAGCTGGTCCCCAGCAAGGGATAGGATTCAGCTGGGGCACTGTGTGTGTGTGTGTGTGTGTGTGTGTATGTGTGTGTGTGTGTTCGTGTGTGCATGTGTACGCACGTGTGTATGTGTGCGTGAGTGCGTGTATGTGTGCGTATGTGTGTATGTTTGTGTGTGCATGTGTAGCACGTGTGTGCGTGTATGTTCGTGTGTGCATGTGTGCGCGTGTGTATGTGTGCGTGTGTATGTGCATATGTGTGTGTGTGAGTGTTGGGGGCAATGGGGACCAGGAGCTTCTGCCTCACCCCATCAGCCTCCCTCCCCCGCCCAGTGCCCCACCACGTCCAGCCTTCCCGCTCCTTCCCCGGCCCTCCTTTTTTTTTTCTGGAGGTCCCGCCTGCTGTGTTCTTTAACCTCCTGCTGAGGGAGGGGCAGATCCCTCCTCAAGTCCAAGTCCACGCAGGCCGCCCCTCCCCACAAGCCCCTCACTAGCCCTTCCTGCGGGCAGGCGCATTAGGTGATTCCTGAGGCTGTCAGCCCTGCTAATTGCCTCTCAACCTTCCCCTCATCACCAGGGCGGCCCCCCCACGAACTCCATTAGCCCCCCCTCTCTCCCCTGATAGCCCCTAAATCAGCCCCAATTATTCACAGGAAGGGGAGGTCTGGGCTGAGCTGTGATTACAGCTAGAGTGGGGGGGAGTGAGAGGGATGGGAGTTTTAGTGCCAGGCAGGCTGGCAGGCAGGCCAGAGGCAGAGCTGGGAGGGGGGAGAGGAGAGCAGGGTCCAGACCCTGTGGACAGATTCAGACCAGGGGACCACCCAGGGGCAGTGACCTGAGAGCCTGAAATGGAGGGGAAGGCCAGGCAGGAAGGCAAGTAGCTGGGGGGTCCTGGCTTGCATTTCAGGGACCGCCCCCTCACACACACACACACACACACACACACACACACACACATTAAGACCCAGGAGGGTGAGGGGAGGGGTCAGATGCGCACAGCTCCTGTGAGTGGCCAGGTCCACCGCTATCATTGGCACCACTGCCAGGCATTTATGACAAGCTTGGTGGGGAGAGGAAAGGAGAGAAGCGGGAATGCTCTATCCCATGGGACTCTCCTGAGAGGACCTCACTGCTCCTGGAAGCCCCCTCCCTAGGCCAGCCACCCACCTGTGCCATGTCGGGGGACAGAGGCCGCTCCCTCCCCCCATCCATGTGTTCTGGCTAGAGCATCCCTGCAGGGCTGTGGGTGAGACGTGGAGTGGCTGGAGTGGCGCGCAGGGTGTGCGCTGACATTCAGCCTGCTGGGGTGAGTGTGTGCGGGAGAATGTGAGAGCAGCCTCCTGCTTCTCCGCAGCCGCAGCCTCAGGGAGCCCCCCTCCAGCCCCTTCCAGGAGCCTAGGACTCCTCACAGCTCCCTGCCACCCCGAGGGAAGAGGCACGGCACCCTGACCCCGGCTGCCCTCTGTCAGCCCTTGCCATGTGCTGCACGCACTCCTCAGCACCTGCACCGGCCCAGCCACCACGGCTGCCCACCTGGATTAGCGCTGCGGTCTCTTCACTGGTCTCCCCATTGCCACTGTTGCTCCCTACAGCCTCTTCTCAAAACAACAACAATTCTCCTAAAATCTGAGTTGGATCATGGCTCTCTTCTGCTCAAAATTCTCTAATGGCTTCCATCTCACACAAAGCAAAATCGAATCGCCTTACCACAGCCTAGGAGGGCCTGAAGGATTTGACCCTCATTACACCTCTGTCTTCAGTGTCTGCCACCGTGCTCCCCGTCACTCATTCGGCTCCACACTCCCAAGAGAGCTGCTGTTGCTGTTCTTTGGACACGGCACACACTCTGGCCTCACAGCGTTTGTACTTGCTGTATCACCTGAAATGCTCCTCCCCCCAGAAATCTGCATAGCTCCCGCCTTCATCTCCTTACCTGGAGGTTACCTTTTCAGCAGCATCTTCCCTACCCCACCTTTCTAAGAATTGCACCCCCAGCACTCCCTATGCTCTTCCCTGTTTGATTTCTCTATTTTAAAATGATAGTTCTTTTAATCATCTAATGTGTCACAATTTTCCTGATTCAGCGTCTTTCCCATCCCTTCCCCCACTACCACTAACAGAGTGTTGGCTTCATTTTTCTCCCCCATTTCCTATATTTAGAAAATCTTCTCTATTTTGTTCATAGCTGTAGCCCCAATGTCTGCATATAGTAGGTGCTCAATAAATATTCAATGAAAAATTGACTCTTTCCCTAATTAGCAGGAAACTGTTATAAATAAGTTATTAAATAAAGGTTTAAAATAGTACCTGGTAATCAGTAGGAGTTAAGTTAAATAAAAAGTGAAATTTAAAGGTTTAAAATACTACCAGGTAATCAGTAGTTTGCTAAGTTAGTAGTTGCAGTCAGGCTGTAGCCCCTGCCTGTGCATACCCGGAGCCACCTGCCCGCTGTGGGCAGCCCTTGTAACTAGGAGCTAGACGGCGGTGCACCCCCATCCCCCACCCCAAAGTTAGCAGTTGCTATCATCATCATCATCATCATGGTCATCGTCATTGTCATTTCCTCTGTGTCCTGGGTACTAGTCAGACAAAAAAATGATGCTTGTTGAACAGCTGAATGAATGAGAATGTGGAGCCTGCATCTGCTTTCCTGGCTGGCCTTGGGGGACATCCATTGTTTTAGCTATATGTATGACTGGGCCCAGTAGGCAGAGCTGGGGGCCAGGGAGCTGGAAGAGCATTGCACAAGGTGGCTCGTTTATTGAGCACTTACTTTGTGCCAGGCCTTGGGAGCACAAAAATAATTTTGATCTGGCCCCAGTCCTTAAAGAACTCAGAGTCCTAGGGAGAGAGCCATGTGTGTGTTAAACATTTCATGCCTGAGTGTAGAAGGATGAGAACAAGTTGGCCAGGTGAAGGAATGGAAGAGCACCTGTTCCTCTTCCTCTTGAGGCCTCAGTCTCCCTCTCAGCTCCTTGAAGGTGCTGGACCAAGGAGTCCCCCCTGGTCTCTGATAGTCTGCAACTCCATCATCTTTGGCCACCAGCCCTTGAGCTATACTGTGGTTTCTGCTGCCCTCTGCTGGAGGCTTTCGATGGCACTGAAGTCCCAAAAAGCCACCTTGAACCTTTCATTCTTCCCTTTCTTCCCCAAAGCCAGTGGCACCATCCAGTGGCCCACCCACCCACACCTCCCATCCCTTAAAACAACATTAAACAGCTCTTGCTTCTCTCTGACATCGAAGTTTCCCAGATAAAAGTATTCTCAGTTACACATTTTAGACAACTTGAAACTAGAATATGTAAATAATTCATAGCTATTCTGTTATGACCCAGCAATCCCCTTCCTAAGTAGCAATCAAGAGAAATGAAAACATATATCCACACAAGAGTTATACAGGAATGTCCTTAGTAGTTTCGCTCATAGTAGTCCCAGACCGGAAAAGATCCATCAGCTGGGGTAGGGGTAAGACAAGGTTGGTCCATACGGTGGGGATTCTACTCATGGTGAGGAGCGGTGGACTTTTGAAAAGCTCTGTGGTAAGTGAAAGAAGCCACAGAAAGTGAGCACATATTGTGCGATTCTATTTCTATGGAAATTCTAGAACAAATAAAACTACAGTGACAGAAAACACATCAGAGATCTCTTTTTTTTTCTTTCTTTCTCTCTTTCTTTCTCTTTCTTTCTTTCTTCTTTCTTTCTCTTTATCTCCTTCCTTCCTTCCTTCTGTCTGTCTTTCTCACTCTGTCAGCCAGGCGCAATCTCAGCTCACTGCAACCTCCACCTCCTGGGTTCCAGCGATTCTCCTGCCTCAGCCTCCCAAGTAGTTGGGACTACAGGCACCGAGTAGCTGGGACTACAAGCCCGGCTAATTTTGTATTTTCAGTAGAGACGGGGTTTCACCATGTTGGCCAGGCTGATCTCAGACTCCCAACCTCCACCCGCCTGGGCCTCCCAAAGTGCTGGGATTACAGGTGTGAGCCACTGCGCCCAGACTAACAGATCAGAGATTTCACAGGGTTTGGGTTGAGCGGTGGAAATGGAATTTGGGGACATTATCTGCAAAGGGGAGCAGGCAAACTTTGGGGGATATGGAAATATTAAAAACTTTTTTTTTAATTGGAATGGTGGCTAAACGGATGACACACACACACACACACACACACCTCATCGAACTAATATGAGAAGTGAAATAAGCCAGACACAAAAGTACAAGTATTCATGATTTCACTTATTTCGGTACCTAGAACAGACACATTTATGGAGACAGAAAGTGGAATAGTGGTGACCAGGGGCTGGGGTCTGGGGGTAGGGAGAGTGGAAGTTACTGTTTAATGGGCACAGAGTTTCAGTTTGGGATGACGAAAAATTTCACACCTTTTCAGAGATGGAGACCATCCTGGCTAACTAACATGATGAAACCGGGTCTCTACTAAAAATACAAAAAATTAGCCGGGTGTGGTGGCGAGCGCCTGTAATCCCAGCTACTCGGGAGGCTGAGCCAGGAGAATCGCTTGAACCCGGGAGGTGGAGGTTGCAGTGAGCCGAGATCTTGCCTGGGCGACACAGCAAGACTCCGTCTCAAAACAAGCAAGCCAAATAGTGCTTCTGCCACTGATTAGTGTCCTAAGCCGCTGGGGGACGTCGGTTTCGCCATATGTAAAAGGCCGTAATGATAAAACCAATCTCGAGTGAAGAATTCAATGAGACAATACGCCTGAAGGGCTAACGATGACCAGAGCGAATGTTCGTTGCTGTCTGGCGGGGAACGGCACCCAGGTCCCGCCCGCCGGCTGTGGGGCTCTGGGAAGCGGGCGCGGGCCGCGAGGTGGCGCTCGCACCAGGCTCGGTGGGCCCAGGAGCCGCTTCCGCGCAGCGGGGCGGGGGCCGGAGGGGGCGGGCAGAGGCGGAGACCTGCGCGGGAGACTGCTGCCCAGGGTCACACCCTCCCGCGGTGTTATTATTTTTTTTAAGGCAGGATCTCGCTCCATCGCCCAGGCTGGAGTGCAGTGGCGCGATTTGGCTCACTGCAGCCTCGACCTCCTAGGCTCAAGGGATCCTCCCTCTTCAGCCTCCCCAATAGCTGAGACCACAGGTGCGCGCCACCACACCTAGCTTTTTAGCCATTTTTTTTTTCCCCCCACACGGCGTCTAGCTCTGTCGCCCAGGCTGGAGTGCAGTGGCTGGATCTCGGCTCATTGCAACCTCCACCTCCTGGGTTCAAGCGATTCGCCTGCCTCAGCCTCCCCCAGTATATGGGACTACAGGCGCCCGCCACCATGCCCAACTATTTTTCTGTACTTTTAGTAGAGACGGGGTTTCACCATGTTGGCCAGGCTGGTCTCGAACTCCTGACCTCAAATGATCTCCTCGGCCTCCTAAAGTGCTGGGATTACAGGCATGAGCCACCGCACCCGGCCTTACGCAGCGTGATTAGGGTGGCAGGAGGGAGAGGAGGGGCCTCTCCCTGTCCACCTCTCCGAGACCAGTGGTATGTGGTGCCCGGGCGGGGTCTTAATAAGACGACGATTGCTGGGCAGCACTGGACAGTGCCCGACGTGGGCGATCTCCTTGATTCCTCTCCACAACCCCACTTTGCAGATAGGAAAGCTGAGGCACCAGAGGTTAAGTAACCCAGGCTGCACGGCGAAGGGAAGCTAGGGGGGTACTCGGGCCCTGGTCCCCTGCGCTGACCTCCCCCTCCTCATCCGCCTCTGCTTCTGGCCCAAGCTGCGCAGAGTCGGCCTCGGTGAGACCTGAACATAGTTTTCCCTCCAGGGCGCCTGGATCTCCCCTCCCCCGGCTCCCGTTTCCTTGTCAAAAACTTCCTGCCTTGGCGAGCGCCGGAGTTCCCACCCCCTTCCTGCCCCCCCGCCACTCCGCGCCCCTCTCCGCCCTGCGATCAGCAGCGTCCCGCCTCCCCGCCGCTCCCGCAGTCAGGCTGGGGCTCGACACAGGGACCCTCGCTCCGTCCTCGGCCGTCCAACCCTCCTCCCCGCAGACCCCGGCGGTCCCCCACCCCAGGCCGCAGGAGAGACGGGCCCCAAGGCAGGTGAGTGACTGTGCGCCCCCCGGCAGGGGGAGGCCCGAAGACCACTCTACCCCAGGGAAAGGGCGTGCTGCCCGAGGTCTCCCTCCTCCACTGAAATCTGAGACCCCAGAGCCGGGAGTGTAGAAAAGAGGGACTGGTGGAGAGAGACGTGAAGGAGGGGGAGGGGGCAGTGGGAGGGGGCCAAGAGAGGATGGATTGGGGGTTCCCTTCTGTAATGAACGTGTAAATGAGATGAAATACTAGCGAGGTTGTTCCCTGAGCGCCTGGTCCGCAGACTGTGTGAGTTGGGGGCAGCCAGGGCTGGGGGAGAGAAGACTGCCTGCTGTCCTTGGCCGGCACCGGGTACTGTCCTTGGCTCAAGGGAAGTGTAGCCACGAGAGCACCAACACTGGAGCCAAGACTGCCTAAGTGCCAGCCTCCACCCTGCAGCTTACTGTCTGCCGGGCCTTGGCCAAGAGACCTGACCTCCGTGCCTCAGTTTCTCATTTCTAAAGGAGAGTAACATAGGGCCTACTTCATGAGTGGTAAGGCTTAAGTGAGCAAAAGCATGTCTCCTGCTTTGACGCCTGTGTTCACTGGATAAACAGATAGTAAACACTGACGACAGTGCTTATTATCTGACATCAGTATTTACCATCAGTGTCATCTCTCTGCCCCCCGGGGAGGAATGTGTGAGGGAGGATGTGGGGGAGGGATCCAGGTTTGCAGGTCGCTGGCTCTCATATCTTTGCCAGTTATTAGGACTGGGGATTCGGCTTGAGGTCCCGGCATGAATCCCCAGGCATATGGATCCTCAGAAAGCTTGGCAGGCTGATGATCTGAAATTGTGGTAAGGGCCAGGTGGGTGGGTGGGGGGTCCAGGAGCCCAGGACTCAGCAAGGCCACACTTCACTCCTGCCCCCATCTCTAGCCTCCCGTAGCTGCTCTCCACTCCCCTCTTCTGGCCTGTTATGAGTGGCCTCTCCCGGCGCTGGGCTGTGACCCTAGTCCCCTAGGGACAGGAACAGCTTGTGCTGGCCTGAGATTCCCAGGCTCAGCCAGGCCTCAGCTCAGGCAGCATTGGGCCGGGTGTCAGCTCTCAACTCTGGCCTAAGCTGGCCTTGTGCTAGGGGGGATGGTTGGAGATGGGGGTGCTAGTCTCTGAACCCCACTCAAACCCAGTTCATGGTATAGGACCTGTTGTGTGTGCTTGTGAGCCAGCCTGTTCCCAGTGTCTCCTCCCCTGCTGTGGCCTTTCCCACTCTTGAGGCCTCTGGAGATCCATCCACTATGTTCCCCAGTGCAGGCGGGGCTGCCATCTCCATCCACCGTGTTCCCCAGTGCAGGCGAGGCTGCCATCTCCATCCACCGTGTTCCCCAGTGCAGGTGGGGCTGCCATCTCCACTCCACCGTGTTCCCCAGTGCAGGCGGGGCTGCCATCTCCATCCACCGTGTTCCCCAGTGCAGGCGGGGCTGCCATCTCCATCCACCGTGTTCCCCCAGTGCAGGCGGGGCTGCCATCTCCATCCACCGTGTTCCCCAGTGCAGGCGAGGCTGCCATCTCCATCCATCGTGTTCCCCCAGTGCAGGCGAGGCTGCCATCTCCATCCACTATGTGCCCCAGCACAGGTGGGGCTGCCATCTCCATCCACCGTGTTCCCCCAGCACAGGGGGCTGCCATCTCCCATCCACCGTGTTCCCCAGCGCAGGCGGGGCTGCCATCTCCATCCACCGTGTTCCCCCAGCGCAGGCGAGGCTGCCATCTCCATCCACCGTGTTCCCCAGCACAGGGGGCTGCCATCTCCATCCACCGTGTTCCCCAGCACAGGGGGCTGCCATCTCCATCCACCGTGTTCCCCAGCGCAGGTGGGGCTGCCATCTCCATCCACCGTGTTCCCCAGCGCAGGTGGGGCTGCCATCTCCATCCACCGTGTTCCCCAGCGCAGGTGGGGCTGCCATCTCCATCCACCGTGTTCCCCAGCGCAGGTGGGGCTGCCATCTCTAGGAGCTGGGTTGGCCAGGCTCACCTCTCTGCCTTCCTCTCCTCCACTGAAGGGTGAAGCTGAGGGTTGGCAGCTGTTTCTCCACCCTCTGTTCCCTTTCAACCTCCCCTATCAGACTCTCCCAGAAGAGGAAACTCCCGCTCCAGGCAGCCCCATCCTCCAGTCGGAAACCTAGAGAGAGATAGAAGTCATGGGGCTGCTGTGTGCCTCCCTCCAGCCAGCACACTCTGCTCCCTAAGCCTCTCCGCTGAGGAGCCTAGGGAGCCTTGAGAAAAGGCCTCCCCAGGACTCATGGGGGATGCTGGGGGGCCATCCTAGCTCTGGGGAGAATGTTGGCTCCTGTCACCTAACCTACAGGGGGAGAAGCCAGAAGGAAGGGGCAGAGAAGACAGGGGAAGAGAGAGAGAAACACAGAGACAGAGACAGACATAAACATGGAAACAGGCTGACAGATGAAGAGACACGGCAGAAGCACAGACTCATTACAGTGAAATGCCCGGAGGAAGAAAAGCAGACCTAGAAAAACAGAGCAGAGACCTAGAGACAGAACAAAAGGAGGTGGAGACAGAGGGAGAGGGAGAAAGTCAGAAGACCAAAGAAACTATGGGGTTAGAAAGCAGCACACTGGAAATGCCAGGCGAGGTGGCTCACGCCTGTAATCCTGGCACTTTGGGAGGCCAAGGTGTAAGGAAATCTGGAGGCCAGGAGTTCAAGACCAGCCTGGTCAACATAGTGAGATTGCATCTCTACAATTTCTTTTTAATTAGTTGGGGGTGATGATGCCCACCTGTGGGCCCACTACTCAGGAGGCTGAGGTAGGAGGATCACTTGAGCCCAGGAGGTTGAGGCTGCAGTGAGCCGTTATCAGGCCACTGCGTTCCAGCCTGGGTACGGAGTGAAGTTCTGTTTCAAAACAAAAGAAAAGAAAAGCAGCACAGGCGTTGGTGTTAGCTAAACCTGGCTGAAACCTCTGCTCTGGCTTCAGTTACCTGTGTGGCCTAGGACAAATCACTGAACCTTTCTGGGATATTTCTTCATCCATAAAATGGGAGGCATAATAGCACTTACTTTATAGGTGTGCTGGGAGAACTAAAAGACAGAATCTAGCCCACAGTACACACTTAACGAGGCACGGTAATTAGATCTACAGCACCCACATGCAGCAAGACTGGCGTCCTGGGAGAAACAGCGTGCGGGTGAGTCCTGGGGCGTGGCCCGTTCACTGCCGGTGGTGCTCATGCCCTCCTCCTAGCCCCATGGAGTGGCACATGGGGCCCAGTCCCTCTGGGTAGCGGGAGATGTGTGCAGTGGACAGTGAGGGAGTGTTGTTCCTGGGTGGGGAGGCACCGGATGAGGGCTCAGGCGCCGCGGGCATGCCACCACACCTCTAGGTGACTCAGGGCCTGGCGCTGTGTGCACTCATCCCATAGGAACTTGGAGGCTGGCCCCGAGGAATTCCTGCTGGGGGTCAGGAGGGCAAGTCTGGAGCCGCCTTTTGCTTTGTAACACTGAAAAGTTCTTTCTGCCTTCCACCTGCCATCATCTCAGCAAACACGCACTTCATTGTGTCTCGAGGGCCCCGGGACAAGGGCCTATTTCTGCTGTGTGGGATACGGGGAGAAGCCACGGCCTCTCAGCGTCTCTCCCTCTCTCCCATTCCCAGGAAAATCAAGGCCAACTGGAGTCAGAAAGGATTTCAGGGTGTATCAGTCCATCCACTCCACACAAACGTTTAGTTATTGCCTGTTGGGGTGCCCAGCACCCTGGGTGTGGGTCTTGGTGGGGTTACAGTGGTGAGGAAGGCAGAGACATACCCTGTCCCTGGGGAGCTCCAGTCCAGTGAGGCAGGCTGACTTTAATAAAAACATGACTCATAGGATGGGAGTTGTGAGGAAATGGCCAGGGGGCACCCAGGCCCGCTCACAGAGCCTTGGAGAGGAATGAGATTTGAGAGAGTCCAACCTGGTGGGGAAACCAGACTCACAAGCCAGCAATCACAGATGGGGTATCTGTCAGTCTAATCAGTCCAGCAGACTTGGGGTATGTCGGGGGCTGTGAAGCCCTGGGTTGGCCTGGTGAGTTCTGCTTGCCTCCAGAGGAGGTCCACTGGTGCCAGGACTTTGGCTGGGGTTTGGGGAGGTGTGGAGCCTCTGGGACGGATGCAAGTCCAGCTGGGAGCCAGCCTCAGGGCATTCGGGGGGAGAGGGCAACTGGCCTCCTTGAGGCTGTGAGTGTCTATGGTGACCGTGCAGAGAGCCTGCAGGAAGGCCTGGAGAGCAGCGAGGAGCGCGTGAGGCTGGAGCCACAGAGGGGCTTCCTGGAAGAGGCTGGCCTTGGAGGCTGTGTAGAACCTGGGTGTTTCAAGGGTGGCCTGAGCGGCGGTGGTGGTGTGTGAGAGGCATGTGGGTCAGTGGCTATCCAGTGTGATGGGAGCACAGGGGCAGAGGCAATGAGGCTGGGCCCACTGGGGGGGCGGGGGCGGGCTCCTGGGTGTTCTTCCTGGGGTGTAGGGAGCCACAGAGGGTGGGGAGCGGGGGCAGTGGCCAGAGCACTGTCTGAAGGTAATCTTGGGCTGGTCTGAGGGGGTGCTGCTCCCTAGCCTGTGTCACCCCAGGGGTTACCTCCCCCACCCTGCTTTGTCCTTTGAAGCAGATTCGAATCCTGCTCTTGCCTCTGCAGCCAGACAGGCCTTGGCAAGGCATTTTACCTGAGACGCTCCACTGTGCCACACACGAAATGGGGATGACAATCACCAGCACTTTCCAGGGTGGTGGCGAGGGTTGGGACTGGCACTGGCGACGGCCTCCAGGAGGTGTGTGTGCACGATAGATGTGTGAATCAGGATCCCTGCAGCCGCCTCATTTCCTGATGAGTAAACAGGTCGGACCTAGGACCCTCTAGCTCTGTTTCCTGAGCCACAGAGAACACAAGTCCGGCCCCTCACCCCTGTCCCTTCCCGCCCAGCCTCTGGCGCACTCTGGCGCACAGGCACGCTTCCTGTTCCTCCATCCGGCAGACATGCCTGGCGTGCCGAGGGCCCGGCCAGCCTGGATCTAGGCGGCGCTCTGTGCTCAGTGTGCAAGCGTGTACATGGGTGTACTGGGTAGCCCACGTGGAGCTCAGCAGGCCGCTGGGAGAGCTCCCTGTGTGGGAAGGGAGGGGAGAAGTCTTCGGACTGGGATTTCACTGCTGGGTGGGGAAGGACTAAGTGTTCCTGTCTCCATGGCAAAGATAGGTTAGAGAAGGCCACAGAGAAACAGACCCAGAGACAGGGAGACACAGGACAGACAGACAGACAAGTGAGACACAGGGCAAGCTGACCTTAGCACCTGATTTTACTAAGACACATGGCTTTAGTAAGCGGATTGTGGCTGGAGTTCAGCTTCCACTCGACCCTCGAAAATGGTGCCGCTGTGCAGTGAATATACCATGCAACTGTACATGGCGGCCTTAGTATAGAAAGGGAAGAAGAGAGGCAGGAAGACAGAGACAAGAAGCTGACGAGGGAAGGGAAAGGCAGATAGCAAAGTGTCTGGTGAGGAACAAGACAAACGTCAAAAGGAAGAAGCAGAAACCCTGGAGCTTGGAGGATTCTGTTTTTGCATCACCACACATCCACCAAGCAGGTTCAAGTCTAGGTTCTGTTCCAGAATGGTCACCGGAGCCAGCAGTACCAACCCTTGCAGAACCCTGAGAGGTGGCGGGGAGTGATACTCTCCCATTTTACAGATGAGGAGATGGAGGATCAGAGGACTCGAGTGATATATTATAACTGAGGTCACACAGCTTGTAAGGAACAGAGATAGGACTAGAAGTTGTACTTCAGGATGGGAAGTGGTGAGAGAGAAAGAGGGAATGGAGAAGAGAGGAGGGGCAGTGGAACCGAGCGAGGAACTAGGGTTGGTGCTCAGGCCCAGGGCCGGGGGAGGCAGAATTCAGGCATTCTGCTTGTCAAGCGCATCTGGCTTGAAGATGCACCTGGCGGGCAGCCCATCGTTTTGGGGGGATCGAGGTTCTCGGGGGAAGCCTGGCCCCCTCCCGCCCGCACTTCCTTTCTCTCTGTCAGCATTTGCGTCCCCGTTCCCATTCCCGGATCATCCTGGGGGTTCTTCAGAGAAAACAGAGAGTTTTTCCTGGAATTAATACCCAAAGGCGTCAGGGGGAGGGGGGAGGGGGCCACGTTGGGGTGCAGAAGGAGGAGTGGGACCGAGGACACTGTCATGGAGACAGCTAATGTTAACTGAGCATATGGGCACTGGCTCTAACCGCTTTATCTGGATCAACTCATTTAGTCTGCACAGACTCCCTACAAAGGAAGTACCCATCTCATCCCCATTTTATAGGTGAGAGAACTGCAAGCTGGGATTCATACCCAGGCTTGAACTTGGGCAGGGGTTGGGGGGTGCAGAGCTCAGGGGTTATCCTATGCTACATGACTTCCCAGAGAAGCTGGAAGGAGCGGTGGGGGAGGTCCCTTCTGCTGTCTCACTTCCGTCACTCTTACTTTCTGCTTTCTATAGAAATGGATCCTCTTGTCCGCCAGGAACCCCACCCCCACCCCTGCTCCTCCAGAGCCTACACTTAATTCCTTCCTCCTAGGAGGGGCTGGGGCACAGCGAGGGTAGGGGGCTCCCTACCAGAGGGGAACCAGCTGAGCTGGAGTTTGGGGAAGCCCAGGGAGGGTGATCTGGTCTTCTGTGTGGGCTTGGAGGCAGAGAAGGCTGGGATCTCAGGGCCTGGCCAGAAGCCCAGCCGATTTGCATCTCGAGGTGGAGGAGAGAAGTGTCAGCTCATTCTTGACTGTAAACACATCTCGGTTCCCACGCTTCTGATCATGTTTTTGTGGCAGCCCCCCACCCCCCGTCCCCTTCTCCTGTCCAACCCCCTGCCAGCTCCCCCCACCCTCATAAGAGAGGCTTTTAAAAGGAAGATGCAGAGCCCCTGGGCTTCCCGTCTGGGCTCGGGGAAGAATGGAATTATGGGGAGGCTTCTGCCAGCAGCCTGGATTTGGATCCCAGCTCTGACCTTCCTGGCTGTGTGGTCCCGGGGCAGGTTTCTTACCCTCTCTGTGCCTGCTTCCTCATCTCTGAAGTGGACCATAACACCTACCACAAGGGGTGAATGTAAAGTTTGAATGTGATGATACATGTACATTTCTCAGCACCCTGCCTGTTTCAGCTCAGTGAATGATACATGGGGTCACATTATGATTCTTGGGAGGGGAAGGTATTTGAGTCCTTGAACCAGAGGCTTGGAGGGTGAAGGTTGAGTAGGGGAACAGGAGGGGCCTCTGTATGAGAAGAAGCAAGCCTGCTGGGGGAGGTGCTCTAGGCTCCCCCATGCAGTGAGTGCACTGTGGGCCCCCAGGGCAGATTAGGGGCCCAGGAGTGGTCTGATTTCACCACCTTGAGGGGTATGTGCAGTGTTAGGGCCCAGTGCTGCTGCGGCTGGAAGGGGTTTGAGGAGCATGGGCCGGCTCAGGTGCCCCAGCCCCTCAGGGACCAAGGCTCAGATGGGAACAAGCCTGGAGGCTCGGGGTTCCTGGTCTGGCCTGTGTTCCCTTCTCAGGGGCAAAGAATGGTCAGGCCAAACCCTTCCTTTTCCGGCCAGGACGCCCACCCGATCTGTCCCCTCCCTGGGCCACCCACTGGTCTCCCCTGACCCCACCCTGGCTTCCAGCCCCTGGGCTGACCAGCTGATGCCTCCTCCGCACTCTGGCCCTACCCCTGAGGACCTTTGGGGAAACAGAACCTACCCACCCCTCTAGCCAGCTAACCTCCCAACCAGCCAGAAGGGGGCGGGGATTAGAGCCTGCCCCTCTTCATGCTCCTCTTCCTCCTCCAGTCCATCTCAAAGCCCCCCAGGTGAACCGTGTCCCCTAGAAGTTGGCTGGGAGGAGGTGACAGGGACAGGACCTGGGTGGTTGGGGTGACAGGAATGGGGGGAAGGACCTTTTTCTAGTCCCAACAACTGCTCAAGCTACCCGGCACCTCCTTCTTGGGCCTTAACCCGAGTCCTTCCTGCAGCAGGGGTTGTCCATGCCACCCCGCCGTCGGTTCTGGGAACAGGTCCAGGGCAGGCGGATGCCTGGGGGAGTCCCTGTGTGGCTCAGTAGATGAGGCTCACCCAGGGACAAGGGTGATGAGCCTGGCTTCAGACGGACTGAGCTGCGGTCCTCTCTGAGCACAGGGGCCCCATGTTAGGGCCAGAGCTGATGGTACGGGAAGAGGCGAGTGTGGAGACGGAGAGATGAGGCAGAGATGGATGGAGGGAGGGCTCAGGGTCCTGCCCATGGCCTTGGCTGCCAACCACGAGGAGGGAGAGGTGGGGGAGAAACTTAGCTGGGGCCAGGCAGAGCGAGCCCTGGAGTGGGCACTGGGCCTGGGAAGATGGCTTGAGGACGTTGGGAGAAGGGATGACTCCGGGTGTGGGGGATGTGTATGGGTGATGTGAGTGGAGCGCTGGGACACTCTGGGGAGCGTCTCTAGGGCCCTCCTGACCCTGGCCTCTCCCCTTCAGAGGGGGCCGCAGTGTCCACTCTGGAGACAAGCAGCCAGAAAGAGGCTTCTGGTCACGGCCCTTCCCTCTGCTACCCACTGCATTCAGGATGGTGGGGAGGACGGAGCCACCCCCTGTCATGCCGCCTGCTGTTCCTCATCCTAGCCAGGCTCTGTTTCCTGTTTTCAGGCTTCATATCCCGAACGCTGGGATCCCCCCCGGACATTCCCTGGCCCCTAGGCCCCAGGACCCAGGGCTGAGCTGTGGGCAGGTCCCACCTGGTGAGTTACTTGGGGACTGAGGATGGATGGGAGGAAGCACAGAGGAGGCTAGAGGCTGAGGTTCAGCCCGAGGGGGGGGTGCGATGGGGTATGGTGGCTGGGCTGCACTGGAGCGGTGGGGGAGATACTGGCACTGGGAGGAGGGCGGGCCAGCCTCCTGGATGAAAGGCTGCTGGCAGGTTAAAGATGGAGGAGGAGCATGGCTTTGAGATGGGGTTAAGTTAGGAGCCTAGACCTGGAAAGGCCGCCTTCCTTGGGGCTGAGAGGGGCTGTGGGGGCCCTGGGAGTGTGTGGGTGTGGGGTATGGGGTGGGGCCAGCATTCCAGAGATGCTCGAGGGTAAGGGGCCAGCAACCGTGACCTTCTCTCTTCTCAGAAAAATTATAAGCAGATGTGGGCGCCTCGGGGAGTGTAGAGCAGGGAGCCAGAGCGAGTTTTGGGAACACGGAGCACAGAACCTGAAGCCGGCCGCGGGGGTGGGCGCTGCCGGAGCTCAGGGAGCGGAGTTGTGGGAAGTCCTGGGAGCCAGGGGTGATGGGGGATGGAGAGGACCTCATTTCCAAATGGCCGACAGGGTGTGAGGGGAGGTGGGAGCTTTTCCTTAAATGCAAGGTCACCAGCTTGACGACCTCCTCAGGCGATGGCCCCTAGAGCTGGGCGTAGCGTGCTGGCTAAGGTGTCACTACTGACTGCGGGAAGCGGGGGACTGGCCTTGGGTTGTAGTGTTTGCTAGTTTCTCTGGTGTAAATAACCCCCCACGCCTGATTCCAAGCTACTCAGGTGACATCATTGACCATGTTGTTAGGAAGAGATGCGCACCATTGGCTCCGGCTCACCACTGGTTGGGGAGGTTACCTGGACCCAGCCCCATTCCCCACCACGTAGAACAGGAAACCCCTGACAGTATTGCATCAGGCTGGTTTTGGCTTCTGCCTGCATACATCCAGTGATGGGGAGCTCACCACCTGAGGTGGCCAGTTCCATTCCTGAGCTGCTCTGACTTGGAAAGTTCTTCCTCTGACTGAGCCCAGGGCTGCATCCCTCATCTCTTCCCCTCACTGCTTCCAGTCTCACGCCTTGGTACAAACATCAGAGTGCCCTGGGAAGGGCCTGGGCTGGGGACTGGGGTTCAGAGATGAAAGGCACTGTGTCCCTGCCTCTGGAGGTCGTGGCCAGGGGAGCAGGCACTGGAACAGTGGGGTGGAGTGAATGGTGCTGGGACCCCCAGAAGCAGTGAGTGGGGTTGTCTGCCATTGAGGGTCAGGAAGTGGAGGAGAGAAGGGGTGGCACCTGGGTTAGACCTTGAAAGATGAGAACTCCAAGTGAATGAAACATGAGGGTGTCTAATTCGAGCAAAGACTGGAGGCATGGCAGTGACTGCGGTTCAGGAGTGAGGTGGGGAGCTGGAGCCCAGAGCAAGGGGCCACAGGACACGGGGCTGCAGTCTGGTCTCTCTGCAGGCCCACGGCTCAGATCTCTGCAGACAGGTCCTCCAGGCTGCTCGCTGAAGGGCCCCTGCCCGCTCTGTGCCAGCCCTGGGGCAGGCCTCTGCAATGTCACCACCTCTGCGCCCCCTCCTTCTCCTGGCCCTGGGCCTGGGGCTGGCTGGAACTCTCAACCCCAGTGATCCCAACACCTGCAGCTTCTGGGAAAGGTGAGAGGGCCCCTGCTGTGCCTTGAGGGCACCAAGCCCTAGCTCCTGGTTGTCCCTACTGTCCCTATGAGGGTCCTCTCCTTTACCTCCTTTACCTCCTTCCTTCTCTCCAGCTTCTCACCTCCCACCTGTTTCTCTGTTTCTGCTCTCTCTACTCCTCTTTATGGGTTGCCGCTGACTGCAGCACCGCCTCTGACGTTGTCTCAGTTTCTGTCCTGTCTCTGACCCCATCCTTTCTCTGTCCCTGTCCCTTAGTCCTTTTGGGAGGCCAGCTTCAGAACAGAGTGCAGAGTGGGAGCCATTCATGGTGGAGCAAGCAGAGGGGCTGGCCCAGGGGGAGCAAAGGGAACAGGACAGGGACATAAGACCCAGGGCAGAATATATCCGGAAATGCCCTAGCCCATCTCTGCCAGCTGGGCCCAGGATTTGGTTCTCACTCACCCTTCCCATACAGGATGGGTAGTGTGGGGGAGAGAAAAATGGAAGGCCCTGGTCCAATCAAGTGGGGAAG
Source organism: Ateles fusciceps (assembly GCA_036589455.1). Classification (NCBI taxonomy): domain Eukaryota; kingdom Metazoa; phylum Chordata; class Mammalia; order Primates; family Atelidae; genus Ateles; species Ateles fusciceps. The sequence goes on from JAZHEH010003362.1 coordinate 870,847, forward strand.
GGGGCTCTGATGGAGGGAATCCCAGGAACCTTCCAGCTCTGGGAGAAGCCCTCCAGACTTGAGAGAGGGGGACAGGATGGGGGTCCTGTCCTAGGCTTGGGGGAGCCAGCCCCAGCTTTGGGCTGTGGATTACCCACTGTGGCCAAGCCCTCATGGCCGTTTCCCGCTGTGCCGCTCAGGCCGCTCCCTGCTGTCGGCCCTGACCCTGTTCCCTGCCTTGCAGCTTCACCACCACGACCAAGGAGTCCCACTCCCGCCCCTTGAGTCTGCTCCCCTCGGAGCCCTGCGAACGCCCCTGGGAGGGCGCCCACACTTGTCCCCAGCCCACGTGAGTGCTCGTCATCCTCCATGGGTGGGTGGGCTGCCTGAGTGCTGCCTCGGCCTGGTCCCTGGCCCTCTGTCCCTGTTCGCTTCTCAGAAACTCCAAGGAAACTCCTGGCTTCTCGGGACTCATTCCGAGTGGCCTGTGTGGGGTTCGTGTGTGTGGATGTATGTGTGTATGTGTGTTTAGGGTGCCCATGCATGCTACAGTATGTGCCTGTGTGAGGGGGGCAAGAAGGAAATGCCCTTTCTTTTTTTAATAGACAAGGTCTCGCTCTGTCACCCAGGTTGGAGTGCAGTGGCGAGATGGCAGCTCATTGCAACCTCAAACAGGGGAATGCCTTTTCTTTCTTTTTTTTTTTTTTTTAAGACAGAGTCTTGCTCTGTCGCCCAGGCTAGAGTGCAGTGGCGTGATCTCGACTCACCGAAACCTCCACCTCCCAGTTCGAGCAGTTCTCCTGCCTCAGCCTCCCAAGGAGCTGGGATCACAGGCGCCCGCCACCACCCCTGGATAATTTTTGTATTTTTAGTAGAGACAGGGTTTCACCATCTTGACCAGGCTGGTATCAAACTCCTGACCTGGTGATCTACCTGCCTTGGCCCCCCCCAAAGGGCTGGGATTGCAGGCGTGAGCCACTGCACCCGGCCAGGAAATGCCCTTTCTATGCTCCCCCCAGCCCAGAGTGTTAGGCAGTGCCACTCACCCCCCGCCCCGCCCTGGCCACACTGTTGTGAGGGCGGACAACCGGGGGGGGGGGGGGGCTGAGGGCCACCTTCCTGTTCTCCTTAGGGTTGTGTACCGGACCGTGTACCGTCAGGTGGTGAAAACGGACCACCGCCAGCGCCTGCAGTGCTGTCACGGATTCTATGAGAGCAGTGGCTTCTGTGTCCGTGAGTCCACTGTGGGGCTGGAGGGGGGGCAATGGAATGGGGGAGGCTTAGCCCACTCTTCTGAGTCCCTCCTGGCCCCCACTAGAGTGGGGTTACTCCTCTGCTCTTTGGGTTTTCTCCCCTTCCTCCCCCTCTCCCTGGCCTTGTCCCCCAGGATCACTATCAGCACTTCCCTCTCCATCAGCACTTGACACCCCTCTCTCCCGCCGCCCAGCACTTCACACTCCTCTCTCCAGCCACCCAGCACTTCACACCCCTCTCTCCAGCGCCTGAGTGTCTCCTCCCCCTCTCCAGGCCCCTCAGCAGTCGCTGTCTGCCCTAGAGCTCTCGTTCTGTCTCTGGGCTGTCTCCGTCTCTCTGTCACTGTGTGTCTCAGGACTTGGTGTCTGGGTCTGCCTCTGTCTCTTCCTGTCCCTGACTCTCTATTGCTATTGGTCTCTGACTTGTCACCATCCAGTCTCTCCTGCCCACTGCACCCCCTCCCAGCACCCTGTAATGACCGGGAGCCTGCCTTCCTCCTCCTCCCACTTCCCTCAGCCACTGCCCATCACTAGCCCCTGGGAACACAGCTCTCCAGCCTGACCCACCCCGGCCCTCACCCGCCCTCTCTCTGGACAGCGTCCATGTCCAGCCCACTTCTTCAGATCTCCCCCAAAGACTTTTCCCTACAAGGTGCTCAGACCAATTCACAAAAAGGAACGGGAACCCACAAACCCTGGCATCTCGCTAAGTTACCCCCTGAGTTGCTCGCCCTCAGCCTTTCTTTATCTTAGAGGCAGCACTGGGGCTTGGAGAACTTCTGGTCCCCAGTGTTGGAAGAAGGTGGGGTTAGGCTTTGCAGGATAAAAGCTGGGTAGGGGCAGGGGTGGACACATCTTCTGACTCACACCCATCTCTGTCCCAGCGCTCTGTGCCCAGGAGTGTGTCCATGGCCGTTGTGTGGCACCCAATCAGTGCCAATGTGTACCAGGCTGGCGGGGCGATGACTGTTCCAGTGGTGAGTGGCTACTGACCCCAGGGAGTGGCCTCTTGTGCCTTCAGGGCCACAGGACCCTCGGGCACACCCTCCCTACCAGGGCACAGGAGCTTAGGGCTCCAGGGCAATTATCTTTTAGAGCCCCTTGCTGCCAGCTGCCTTTTCTGGAGATATGGAAGACGCAGTGGGGTGTGGGGGCTGGGAGACAGAGGCAGGGGCTAACTGGAGGCCAGGAATGGGCTAGACCCCTGGTGACCCCCTCCTGCCTCCTTATCCCATAGAGTGTGCCCCAGGAATGTGGGGGCCACAGTGTGACAAGCCCTGCATCTGCGGCAACAGCTCCTGTGATCCCAAGAGTGGGGTATGTGCTTGCCTTTCTGGTCTGCAGCCCCCAAACTGCCTTCAGCCCTGTACCCCTGGCTACTATGGCCCTGCCTGCCAGTTCCGCTGCCAGTGCCATGGGGCACCCTGCGATCCCCAGACTGGAGCCTGCTTCTGCCCCTCAGAGAGAACTGGGCCCAGGTGTGTAACAGGGGGGAATGACACATTAACGAGGTCGCAGACACAGGGGCACACACATACATGGGGAAATGAGGTGGCTCAGACAGGACCCCAAGTGTGGGGAGGGTGTGGAGGCCAGGATCGTGGTCCCAGTGGATCCTATCCCACCTCACTAGTGGAATGAGCAAACCATTGACGCTTCATGAGCTTGTTTGCTGTCTGTAAAACGGGAACAGTATTGTCTGCATGGAAGGTGGCTGTAAAGATAACATCAAGCACATGTGTGGAGGCATGCTGTGAAGGGAGGCTGGGACAAGGACCCAGAGAACCCTGTCGCAAGGCAGGGTGCAGGGGGAGCTGGGGGAGTCCCAGGAGGGAGCAGGTGCACCTAGGTGGAAATCAGGATGGGGCTTTGTGGAGGCGCTCGTGGAGTTCAGCCTATTGCAGTAGCACAGGTATTTCCCAGAGCAGGTGAGGAGGCGGGCACCCATGAGGCACACATGCCACTCGTGGCCCTTTGCTTACCCCACACCTGCTGTGCTAGAGTGTCCCTGCCATTTCCAGTCCTGGAACCCTTTGCTTTCTGACTGATAGTCCCCAGCAGGGGAAGAGCAATTGTGAGTCACTAAGTCCTGAGGTGGGGTTTGGGGGGACAGCCCTTAGAAGCAAGAGGGGGAAGCGGTTATTGCTTGTTTGTGTGCTGACCTCACCTGCTGTGTCCTGCAGCTGTGACGTGTCCTGCCCTCAGGGCACTGCTGGCTTCTTCTGCCCCAGCACCCATCCTTGCCAAAATGGAGGTGTCTTCCAAGCCCCGCAGGGCTCCTGCAGCTGCCCCCCTGGCTGGATGGTATGGAGGGTGGGGCCTGTGGGCATGGGGTGTGGGGTATATTCTGTGGGTGGTGCTAAGCAGGGCTCCAAGGAGGGTGTGAGGGGTGAGCTCTGTGGGTATGGGGGTATCAGGGGTCCTGTGGCCTTGGGGGAGGAGGCTGGGTGCCGGGCCCTGTTGACCTCTCATCCCCCACAGGGCACCATCTGCTCCCTACCCCTGCCCAGAGGGCTTTCACGGCCCCAACTGTTCCCAAAAATGTCGCTGTCACAATGGCGGCCTCTGTGACCGATTCACCGGGCAGTGCCGCTGTGCTCCGGGTTACACTGGGGATAGGTGAGTGGCATGGCACGGGCGGGAGGCGGGCGGGAGGAGGTGGGATGCCGCCAGGCTCACTCGGCTAGGTGCCCAGGTGCCGGGGAGGAGTGCCCGGTGGGGCGCTTTGGGCAGGACTGTGCTGAGACGTGCGACTGTGGCCCGGATGCCCGCTGCTTCCCCGCCAACGGCGCGTGTCTGTGCGACACGGCTTCACCGGGGACCGTTGCACCGAGCGCCTTTGCCCCGACGGCTTCTACGGTCTCAGCTGCCAGGCCCCCTGCACCTGCGACCCGGAGCACAGCCTCAGGTGGGCCGCGGGACATGTGATCAACGGATCAGGAGGCCAATGGGGAGGTCTTCGGCCGAAGTCGCCACAGCGCCAGGGGCATATCCAAGGGGGACAGGTGTCACAGAAGGGGAAAGGGAGGGGCCTTGCGGGCCGGGAGGAGCCTGGGGTACCACTACTTGCCTCAATCCCGTTTTCGGAATAGCGCAGAGCCTCCCTAGTGGCCCCCCTTTCCCCAGTAATGTGTGAATCCCACCACGCGGAGGGGTCAGGGAAGCCGGTCTGCACTGGCCCAGCTCAGACCGCGCCTTGTGCCCCTGCCTCCGCCCCCAGCTGCCACCCGATGAACGGGGAGTGCTCCTGCCTGCCGGGCTGGGCGGGCCTCCACTGCAATGAGAGCTGCCCGCAGGACACGCACGGGCCGGGGTGCCAGGAGCACTGTCTCTGCCTGCACGGCGGCGTCTGCCAGGCTGCCAGCGGCCTCTGCCAGTGCGCGCCGGGCTACACGGTGAGGCACGCCCCGCTGCGAGGAAGAGAGGCCGGCGGAGAGGCCAAGGAATGGGCCTCCCCCTCTCACCGTTCACCCTTTTTCAGGGCCCTCACTGTGCTAGTCTTTGTCCTCCCGACACTTACGGTGTCAACTGTTCCTCACGCTGCTCCTGTGAAAATGCGATCGCCTGCTCACCCATCGATGGCGAGTGCCTCTGCAAGGAAGGTAGTTGGATGGAGTTTCCCAGAGAGAAGACTTGGGGGACTGGGGGATGGGCAAGGGAAGAAGGGAGAGTCCAAGAGTATGAGTAGGCCGGGGCAGGGGAGCGGCTGCAGGGTAAGGGTGGAGGGGGCAGCAGCTGGACGGAGGGAAAGCGTCCCAGGCTATTTCCTTCCCGGAATATCCATTTTGCTTTCTTCAACCACAAATATCCTACTTGTCCTTGAAGGCCGAGGCCAAAAGACACCTCCCTGGTGAATATCCCTCATCCTCAGTCATAGAGAAACACAATTGTGGTGCTGGGAAGGGCCTCAGATCTGCCAGCATGGCACGTGGGCAACCTTTAGGCTGGATTCTGATACAGCTGTGTTGTTTGGCTAGCTCTCTATTAAGTTTAACAAGCCTCTCATCTTCAGTCCCCACTATTCCCTGTTGTCTGGCGCATCCTCTGTAGAACTCATTTAGTTACCTGATGGGACCCCTGTAAGCATTTGGATTTACTGCCATCCCCTTTATTTTGCAGAAGGCACCCCAGACCCAAAATGGGGTGGTACCTCACTGGAAGGCAGTTAGCCTTCTGCTCAGCATCGAATAGTTCATAAGCTTTTCTCCTGTATGGTGCTGTGAACACCTCCACCCACCCCAGCTCATAGCATAGTAGGATCTTTCCCAGCCAGCTCCCACTGTGTGCTTGCTCAGGAGGGGGAGCTGGGTCCCCATGCCTACCTACCAGGCCCCTCCTCCAGGTTGGCAGCGTGGTAACTGCTCTGTGCCCTGCCCATCTGGAACCTGGGGCTTCAGTTGTAATGCCAGCTGCCAGTGTGCCCATGAGGGGAGTCTGCAGCCCCCAAACTGGAGCCTGTACCTGCACCCCTGGGTGGCATGGGGCCCGCTGCCAGCTGCCCTGCCCAGTGAGTGCTGCACAGCCTGTCTGCCTGGGGGAGGGGGAGGGCGTGGTGTTCCCCAGCTGATTAGCCTATTTGCTCTCCACTGCTTTTCCAAGAAGGGGCAATTTGGAGAAGGTTGTGCCAGTCGCTGTGACTGTGACCACTCTGATGGCTGTGACCCGGTTCATGGACGCTGTCAGTGTGAGGCTGGCTGGATGGGTGAGCATTCTGGGGCCCCAGGCCTACTGTGGATTGGGGGGATGCCTCCCATAGGAAATGTGTCCAGAAGAGCCCACTGGAACTGAAGGGGGCCCATCCAGGCACACCTGACTGCTGTCTCCCACAGGCACCCGCTGCCACCTGCCCTGCCCTGAGGGCTTATGGGGAGTCAACTGTAGTAACACCTGCACCTGCAAGAATGGGGGCACTTGCCTCCCTGAGAATGGCAACTGTGTGTGTGCACCCGGATTCCGAGGCCCCTCCTGCCAGAGATGTGAGGCTCCCTACTGCCCCCTCCACCCGCCACCAGCAGGGGGCAGTGTGGTGTCAGATGCCAGAGCTCTCCCCCCCTCCATCCCTCTTGGTCTCTTCCTCTGACCCGTCTTCAGGCTAGTTACTGCAGTGGGAAGGAGGGAGGGAGACGGTGGGTAAGGGTGGATTGAGGGTTGGCCTCTGCCCCCAGTCACCAGTGCCCCTTTCTCTCAGCCTGTCAGCCTGGCCGCTACGGCAAACGCTGTGTGCCCTGCAAGTGCGGGAGCCACTCCTCCTGCCACCCCTCGAACGGGACGTGCTACTGCCTGGCTGGCTGGACAGGCCCTGACTGCTCCCAGCGTATGTGGTAGCCTGTGTGTCTGAGCACGTGTGCATGCTGAGAGGGAGCGCTGAGGTCGGGAGGCCTCTGTCTCGCAGTTCCTGGGTTTAAAATCCTTGGGCCCATCTTGAGCAAATATTTATTGGGCACTGCCTACCTGCTGGGTACTGTTTTCGGTGCTAAGGATGCAGCAGCGAACAGCTCAGGAGAAAAAACAATTTACTGCCCTTCTGCATAGGAAGCCTAGGAAGGACAGTATTTTTATGGGAGCAGGGGAAATCGTAGGCTTAGCTTGGGACGTGATCTTGCTTGCTTGCTTTTTTTTTTTTTTTTTGAGACTGAGTCTCATTCTGTCCCCCAGGCTAGAGTGCAGTGGTGTGATCTCAGCTCACTGCAACCTCCGCCTCTGGTTCAAGTAATTCTTTTGCCTCAGCCTCCCTCGTAGCTGGGATTACAGGCATGCGCCACCACACCAGGCTAATTTTTGTAATTTTAGTAGAGACGGGGTTTCATCATGTTGGCCAGGCTGGTCTCAAACTCCTGACCTTAGGTCATCCACCCACCTCAGCCTCCCAGGGTGCTGGGATTACAGGCGTTAGCCACCACGCCTGGCCCTTTTTTCTTTTGCATTTTTCAGTTTATTTTTATTTATATACTAATAAATACACGTATTTCTTTATTTTGTGAGCGTTTCCCCCACAAAAATATATGAAGATCATGGAAAAGATGAGTCCAAAAAAGCCAAGTAAAACGAGTTTGGAAAGAGGAAACAGGCTGTTATGAAGAAGGCTGAATTTCAGTTTACCAGCAGGCAGGGTAGTGAAGGAAGTCATCTCGGCGAAGAGTTTTTCCATAGAATCTGGCTACAACTACTATTAGATTATTGCTAGTGTCAGACGTACAAAAATAATGCCTTACATAGGATAGATGTTTACTCTCTCTTATGTTAAAAACCAAACAAAAATCCATGCGGGGTAGCTTGGAAGCTTTGGTCGTGTGGCATTGAATGCATTCGTTTGAAGTGGCTATTACATAGTCAAGGGCAGATGTGGAGTAGGGAGGTGGGCACGCGGGTCTGGAGTTCGGGGAGAGATGGGGCTGGAAATAATCCTTTGTGAGTCACTGGTTGCAGATACTGTTCAATGCCTTGGTGTCCCCAGGGAGACCAAAGCTGAGCTAAAGACTTCAGTGATGCTGGGGGCTGAGAGTTCACCCGGGGAGGGGCTGTACCCGCCCCACCAGACAGGCCCCTTGTCTCCCGTAGCATGCCCTCCAGGACACTGGGGGAGAAAACTGTGCCCAGCCCTGCCAATGTCACCATGGTGGGACCTGCCGTCCCCAGGATGGGAGCTGTATCTGCCCCCCCAGGCTGGACTGGACCCCGCTGCTTGCAAGGTACCAACAGAGGGGGACTCTGTGCCCCTGCCCCAACTTAGCCCTTACCCAGAAAGGAGACTAGAGATTCCTGGCCCCCCCCCCGATGCCTGCCTGCCTCCTTGGCTGTCTCTCCAGGTTGCCCTTTGTGGACATTTGGTGCTAACTGCTCCCAGTCATGCCAGTGTGGTCCTGGAGAAAGTGCCACCCAGAGACTGGGGCCTGTGTATGTCCCCCCTGGGCACAGTGGCGCGCCTTGCAGGATTGGTGAGTTCTTTGCCTCCTCCTTTCTACCCATTGTCCCCGGGAACTGGAACCTAGGTCCCTCATAGTGTCCCTGCCTCCCTCTTGGGCACCTCTCCCATGCAGCAGAGCCAAGATGTCATTCTGAGTGACCCGCCCCATCCCACACAGGAATCCAGGAGCCCTTTACTGTGATGCCTACCACTCCAGTGGCCTATAACTCTCTGGGTGCAGTGATTGGCATTGCAGTGCTGGGGTCCCTTGTGGTAGCCCTGGTGGCACTGTTCATTGGCTATCGGCATTGGCAAAAAGGCAAGGAGCACCACCACCTGGCAGTGGCCTACAGCAGTGGGCGGCTGGATGGCTCCGAGTATGTCATGCCAGGTGAGCTGGCACGGGGCCTGGAGCACAGAGGAGTGGCTGGCTCATAGGCACAAGAGTGGATGCTGGGCAGTGACCCAAAGGGAAACTGAGGAGTGGGGGAGGAGGGAGGAAGGGAGGTCAGCACGGCCAAAGTACTGATCTCCGGGGGACAGAACAGCTCTCCTGGACCGCTGCCCATCGCTGAGCTCACCCTGTGCTTGTGTCTGTCATGCAGATGTCCCTCCGAGCTATAGTCACTACTATTCCAACCCCAGCTACCACACCCTGTCGCAGTGCTCCCCGAACCCCCACCCCCTAACAAGGTCAGTGCCGGGGAGTAGTGCACTGTGGAGGGAAGCGTGCAGACCTGATTCTCTGGAAAGCCCTGTCCTTGCTTTTGCTCTCCCTACTGCACTGTCCCCTCTCAGGTTCCCAGCCAGCTTTTTGCCAGCTTGCAGGGCCCTGAGCGGCCAGGTGGGGCCCACGGGCATGATAACCATGCCACCCTGCCTGCTGACTGGGAGCACCGCCGGGAGCACCCTCCAGGGCCTCTGGACAGAGGTAGGTGCCGGGGTCCTGAGTCTCTGGACAGGGGTAGGTGCCGGGGTCCTGAGTCTCTGGACAGGGGTAGGTGCCGGGGTCCTGGGTCTCTGGACAGGGGTAGGTGCCGGGGTCCTGGGTCTCTGGACAGGGGGTAGGTGCGGGGTTCCTGGGTCTCTGGACAGGGGTAGGTGTGGGGTTCCTGGGTCTCTGGACAGGGGTAGGTGCCGGGGTCCTGGGTCTCTGGACAGGGGTAGGTGCCGGGGTCCTGGGTCTCTGGACAGGGGTAGGTGCCGGGGTCCTGGGTCTCTGGACAGGGGTAGGTGCCAGGGGGCCTGGGTCTCTGGACAGGGGTAGGTGACAGGGTCCAGGGTCTCTGGTGAGGGTGCATATGTGCAGCCCGGCATCCTGTCGGGTCTGAGGGTGTCTGCAGATGGGGCTCTGGGCCCCAGTTCTAGAGGGAGTGTGAGCCTGGGGAGGGGGCAGAGAGCTGATTGCTGGTTTTCTCCTCCTCAGGAAGCAGCCGCCTGGACCGCAGCTACAGCTACAGCAATGGCCCAGGCCCATTCTATAATAAAGGTATGGGCCCAGGGGCAACAAGGGAGGCGGCTGAGCAGGGGCTGAGGAACCAGTGCCTCCATGGAGCCTGACTTCTTTCCTCGATCCCTAGGGCTCATCTCTGAAGAGGGGCTCGGGGCCAGCGTGGCTTCCCTGAGCAGTGAGAACCCCTATGCCACCATCCGGGACCTGCCCAGCCTGCCAGGGGGCCCCAGGGAGAGCAGCTACATGGAAATGAAAGGCCCCCCCCTCAGAATCTCCCCCCAGGCAGCCTCGTCAGCTCCAGCTCCGGGATAGCCAGAGGCGGCAGCAGCCCCTGCCCCAGAGAGACAGTGGCACCTACGAGCAGCCCAGCCCCCTGATCCACGGTGAGCCCTCCCTCTCCACTGGCAGGAGCGACAGAGAAACAGGACAAGGGAGGCAGAAAAAGAGAAGGAATAGGGAGAGGAGAAGGAGAAGGCGCAATGTGGCAGCAAGAGTGAGGCTTCGGGGTCAGCCTTGGGCTCAAATCGGTCACAGTGGGGAAGCGACATGGCCTCTGACAACCTGTGTCCTCATCTGGAGAATAGCATGTGTATCTACCTCGCAGGGCTCAAGATTGAACTGGTGGTTGTACAGCTTCAGGGGGTGGAGTTGGTACCCAGAAAAGTAGGGAGGCCAGGCAGGGGATGAAGTCTCCTGGTGTCCTGGGAGGTGGCTTTCTCACTGGCAGCTGAGGAGCTAAGGGCCTTTTGCTCAGAGCTGCACAACCAGCTGATGGTAAGCTGGGCTATGTATCCAGGCCTGTCTCCGTCTCTTTGCCTTTAAGAGGCTGAAGAGGGGAGGAGAGCGGTGGGAGTGGGAGAGGAGTGGGAGGAGCCTCACCCTCTCATCCTGTGCTGTGTGTTTCCAGACCGAGACTCTGTGGGCCCCCAGCCCCCCTCTGCCTCTGGGCCTACCCCCCGGCCACTATGACTCACCCAAGAACAGCCACATCCCCCGGACATTATGACCTGCCTCCAGTACGGCATCCCCCATCACCTCCACTTCGACGCCAGGACCGGTGAGGAGCCAGGATGGTGTGGCAGAGGCCAGCACACCTGGCTGTTGCTGCCGAAGGCTGGGGACAGAGCCTGGTGTACCCTGCCAGGAGCAGGGAGTGGACTGGCAGGCCATGAACATGAACAAACTTAACGGAGCAAGTGAATGGAGAGACGGGAGCCTCGTTCCCAGGTTCTACCATGGGAGACACTGGTCAGCAGGATGCCTGGCTCCCTTTCCCACCCCCACTGCTCCCAAGGCCCCCAGGGCCCTGTGTACATAAACTGGTGGGTTGAAAGTTGCTGGGTAACTCTGGTTTCAGACTGATTTCAAACGTGTGTGGGGTACCTTTTCTGTGCACGCTGGGGCTGGGCTCCGTGTGTGTGTGTTTCTGTGATTTTGGAAGGGTGCCAAGCGCAGGTCCTGTCCTAGGGCACTTACTGTTTAGTAGTGAGATGGACCCAACCCAGTTAACTCTCGAAATAGCCTCCAACTGGCCTCCCTGCATTCATTCACTGAACCTTCCAATTTGAGGCTCAAAATTTCAAAATACGGGCTGGTTAGTTTCTGCCTACCTGAGAGCCTTTGTAGGTGACCCTTTGCTCTTCTGCCAGTATCAAAACTTTCCAAGGCCGTAAAGGCCCTGCTTGCCTCGCCCGTCTGTCTCTCCAGCCTCACCTTGAACTGTTTTCCTGTCACTGTGCACCAGTGACACTGGCCTCTAGGTCTTCCTGTAGGCCACAGGGCCACACTTCTTTCTAGCACGGGGACCTGCATACCTGGAGTGCCCTTCCTCCCTCACTCGCCTGTTCACCCCTGCTCTTCCTTTACACCTCCTTCTCAGGGGAAGCGCCCCACCCTCCATGCCTCTTTCACAGCCCTGACTGTAGCTATGGACACTCACCAGGTACCTGCAGAAGGCCTACAGGATGCCAGGCGCTTCTTTAATGTGTTCTTTCTTTATGTGATTGTTTGATTAATCTCCGCCTCCCACAGTAGACTGTAAGCTCCCTGAAGGCAGGAATCCTGTGCTTATGCTCAGTATTGGCTCTCCCTTGGCACACAGTAGTGACTCAATAAATGCTCCCCAAAAGGCTTAGCGGCTGACTGAATTAAAGTACCAGTGACTTGCAGTAGCTGCTAAGATAGCTGAGCCACCTGTGTGCTCTGACAGGTATAGATTGAATAAGTTGGGGACTTCCCTAAAGGGTGGCATTTCCACAGGGTTACGACACAGAGCTCAGATGTGGGAAGGTGCCAGGGGCAGGGGTGCAGGGCGGGTGGGGCCCAGGGGGCTGCAGAGGCTGGAGACAGGATATTAGGAGAGAGTATACAGGCACGCCTCGATTTATTGCACTTCACAAGTAGTGGAATTTTTAAAGAAATCGAAGGTTTTGGGAAATATAGGTGACAGCAATAGGTTAAGAAAAGCCAGGCAAAGAAATTGAAGATCTGTGTCAACCCTGCTTTAAGCAAGTCTGTTGGCACCATTTTCCCAAAAGCGTGTGCTCACTTTGGGTCTCTGCCTCACATTTTGGTAATTCTTGCAATATTTCAAGCATTGTCATTATTATTATATGTGTTACAGTGATCTGTGATCAGTGATCTTTGATATTATTGTATTTGTTCTGGGGCACCATGAACCGCACCCATATAACATGGCAAGCTTAATCAATAAACGTTGTATGCGTTCTGACTGCTCCACTGACCAGCTGTCCCCCAACTCTCTCCCTCTCTCAGGACCTCCCTATTCCCTGAGACACAACAATATTGAAATGAGAGTTAATTAATAACCCTACAAGGGCCTCTAGATGTTGAAGTGAAAGGAATAGTCACACCTGGAGATTTACAAGGAGATTAATGTTGTTTGCATGCTTGCTAATACAGTATCCATTCTACAGCCTGTGGATTGAGGAGTAATTTTGATTTTCAAGTCTTATTATTTAAGAAATATATTTTGGGCCAGGCGTGGTGGCTCACCAAAGCCTGTAATCCCAGCACTTTGGGAGGCCAAGGCAGGTGGATTACCTGAGGTCAGGAGTTCGAGACCAGCCTGACCAATATAGCCAAACCCTGTCTCTACTAAAAAAAAAAAAAAAAAAAAATTAGCTGGGCGTGGTGGCACATGCCTGTAATCCCAGCTACGCGGAGGCTGAGACAGGAGAATCGCTTGAACCCAGGAGTCGGATGTTTCAGTGAGCTGAGATCATGCCATTGCACTCCAGCCTGGGCAACAAGAGCAAAACTCAGCCTCAAAAAAGAAAAAATCCATTTTGTAAAGCATTAGTTGCCATAGATAGTGATTCCTCTGATGGATCTGGGCAAATTCAACTTTTTGGATAGGATTCACCATTCAAAATGTCATTAAGAACATTTGTGATTCATGATGGAAGGAGATCAAAATATCCATGCTAACAGGAGTTTGGAAGAAGTTGATTTCAATCCTCATGGATGACTTGGAGGCATTCAAGACTTCAGTGGAGGAAGTAACTGCAGATGTGGTAGAAATAGCAAGAGAACTAGAATTAGAAGTGGAGCCCGAAGATGAAACTGAATTGCTGCAATTCATGATAAAAGTTGAATGGATGAGGAGTTGCTTATGGATGAGCAAAGAAAGTAGTTTCATGAGATGGAATCTACTCCTGGTGAAGACGCTGTAAGCATTGCTGAAATGACAAGAAATGATTTAGAATATTCCATAAACTTGGTTGATAAAGCAGTGGCAGGGATTGAGAAAATTGACTCCAATTTTGAAAAAAAGTTCTGTCGTGGGTTAAATGCTATCAAAGAGCATTGGGTGCTATTGAGAAATCTTTTGTGAAAGGAAGATTCAATTGATGAGGCAAACTTCACTGTTGTCTTATTTTAAGAAATTGCTGCGGCCACCTCAACCTTCAGCAACCACTACCCTGATCAGTCAGCAGCCATCAACATGAAAGCAAGGCGCTCCGCCAGAGAAATGGTTATGACTCACTAAAGGCTCAGATGATCACTAACATTTTTAGCAATGAGTATTTTTAAATTAAGGTATGTGCATTGGACTGGGTGCTGTGGCTCATGTCTGTAACCACAGCACTTTGGGAACCCGAGGTGGGAGGATCATTTGAGGTCAGGAGTTCAAGACCAGCCTGGCCAACACGGTGAAACCCCACCTCTACTAAAAATACAAAAATTAGCTGAACGTGGTGGAGCGTGCCTGTAATCCCAGCTACTAAGGAGGCTGAGGCAGGAGAATTGCTTGAACCTGGTAAGCAAAGGTTGGAGTGAGCTGAGATCACACCACTGCACTCCAGCCTGGGCGACAGAGTGAGACTCCATCTCAAAAAAAAAAAGGTATATGTATTTTTTTGAGACATAATGCTATTGCACAGTTAACAGACTACAGTATAGTGTAAATATAATTTTATATGCACTGAGAAAAAAAAAAGTGGCTGACTCACTTTATTGCCATATTAGCTTTATTCCGGTGGTCTGGAGCCCAGTCCTTAGTATTTTGGGGCATGCCTTTATTCAAACGGGGCCCCGCAGGGCAGAATTATCAAGGTCTAGAGTAGGAGTTAGGTGATGACTTTGAATCCCAGATTTGTAAGGAGTGTGACTCACCTTATTAACTCGATAGCAGATTAACTGAGTTCCCAGAGACCCCCAGGAGGCTAAACAGGTGGGGGTCGGGAATAGAAACTAGCACCACACCAACCAAATGGGTTTCTCTAGGCTCCTTCCCCCAGGTGCCGCTCCTTACTGGACAGGTGGGTGGATGCTGGAGAGTGGACCTGCCGCCACCTGGATTCTCCCTCGTGTCCTCCGACTGCTCACAGCTGAGATCCCTACCCCGCGCAGTTCGCCCGCTCCCCCAGGCTAAAATCCAGGGTGACTTCGAATTGCCAGCCCTCGCCCTATCCCCGTCCCCGCTTCGGTCCTGTCTAGGATCCACTCGTTTCCCTCTGCCATGGCTCTGCGCAGGTCCTGGGTCACCCTAGCTCTTCCCCCTTAGCACAGGCTCGGCCGGCCCTGGCCCTCCGGGGCCCCTCAGCTCCTGCGATCTCCGGCCGCCCTCGCCTTGCCAGCTCCGCCGGCCCGGCCCGCCGCTCCCGCTCTCGCTCCGCCCCCGGGCGCTCCCCTCGCCTTGCTCTGCCCTGCGGCGCACCCTGTGGGCCCCGCGTGCTCTCTGCGGTTGCCCCTTTCCCGCGGGCCCGCCCGCCTCGCGCAGTTGCCTTGGAGAGGGACGCGTAGGCGACGCCACTGCGGACAGGTCGGATCCGGTTCCTGGACGCGGAACAGAGACCCCCCTGATTCAGCCACCCCAGAGTGAGCCCCGTAGAGTGCGGTTCTACCTTCCCGCCCCGACGAGAGTGCCAGAGACGCTGCGGACTACACCAGCATGTCGAGCGAGCAGAGCGCCCCGGGGGCCTCACCCAGGGCCCCGCGTCCGGGGACCCAGAAGTCGTCTGGCGCGTTGACCAAAAAGGGAGAGCGCGCGGCCAAAGAGAAGCCAGCGACCGTTCTGCCTCCAGTGGGCGAGGAGGAGCCCAAAAACCCTGGTACGCTGGCGCGGGGGTTGGGGGATCGGGCCTCCAGGCTGCGTCTTCCTGGGTTCCCACTCTCTACTCACTGCTCGACGGCTGTGGCTGAACTCACAAATACCCAGGTTGAGTTTCTGAATCTCGGCTTGTTAGATGTTTGAATGGAACTTGATATTAAAGAACCCACATCGGGCCTGCGCTTCTTCCTCTCAGGGACCCTGAGCAGTTCCAGCAGGGTAGGGGGACTTGTGACGAGGCTGGGCTGGGGACACCGGGAGAGGCGAAGGCCGGGCTGGGAGTGGACAGCCGGGCTGGCAGTGGCTTTGACTTGGGGGTGGGGAAGCCAGCACACAAGAGGCGACCCCATTGTCTACCGTGCACGCCGCTAGTCCCCTTTCTTCCAAGCATTTGCAAGTTGCTAGTCCCCCGTTTTTCCAGGCATTTGCAAGTTGAATGGCTGTAAAGATGTCGGTCTGAGGAGGGGCGCCAGTCCGCACGGGTGAACCTGAGGAGCCAGGGGTGGGCGCGGCCCCTTCTCTCACGCCCCTGCCCGCCCCCGCAGAGGAGTACCAGTGCTCAGGGGTCCTCGAGATCGACTTCGCCGAACTCTGCACGCGGTCGGGCTACACGGACTTCCCCAAAGTTGTCAACCGGCCCCGCCCTCACCAGCCCTTTGTCCCCTCCGCCTCTTTGTCAGAAAAGGTCACCCCAGGTGAGTGACAGTGGAGCTCCCCGGTGCCTGTCTAGGCCGCCTCGACCATCCTCACCCTCTCTTCCCACACCAGGAGAATGGCGGGACGCGGGGCGGTGTGTGTTTGAATGGGGGGGATTCGACCAGGCCGGTGAGGAGGTGGAGGAGTCTCCTCTTCTTTCCAAATCCCAGCAGAGGCGCGCGTGGCCGGAAAGGCAGCGCCCGCAGGCCGGTGCCTCCCACGCCGGCGGTGCCCCCCAATCCCACCCGGGCACCTGTGGGCCGGCGGGGAGGCGGCTGCTCCCCTCCCTCCTCACCTCTTCCAGAAGACCCACGGCTGTCGGGGTCCTGCAGCCTTAACAGTTTGGAGAGCAAATACGTGTTCTTCCGGCCCACCATCCAGGTGGAGCTGGAGCAGGAGGACAGCAAGTCGGTGAAGGAAATCTACATCCGCGGTGAGCCCGGGTACCCCCGCCCGTCCCCCGCTCCCTCCCGCTCCACTGGCGCCTCCCAGGCCTGAGGTGCCTGCCTCCTCTTGGCCCGCAGGTTGGAAGGTTGAGGAACGGATTCTGGGTATTTTCTCTAAATGTCTGCCCCCGCTCACCCAGCTACAGGCCATCAAGTGAGGGGCACTGGGGGGATGGGCGGGAGGCCCGCGTGGGAGGTAGGGCTCCTGGTGGCTTGGGAGAGAGAACCAAGGGGCACGGGAGACCCTGGAGACTGTGGGAGGTGGGGGTAGGGGATGAGGAAGGGCGCCGCTGGAAGGATGGTGTGGGAAGCGTTTTCCAGTAGGAGGGGACCTCTAGCTCTGTTTCTGCACTTCCCGCCCATGCCAGCCTGTGGAAGGTGGGGTTGACGGATAAGACCCTGACCACCTTCATCGACCTCCTGCATCTCTGCTCATCCACACTCAGGTCAGCAGACCGGGAGGCCCCCAGTGCCTGGACGGCCTGGCTGTGCGGGTGGTCAGGGGAGCACTGCGGGAGTGGAAGTGGCTGACTCCTGTGGGCCCGGCTAGCATCCCTGTGGAGTCAGAAGCGGCAGTGTCTGCTGGATCATGACACCTCCATCAGACAAGAAGCCAGGTCCGCTTTTCTGCCCACACCAGTATCCAAAGAGCCTGACCTTCCAGGGCTCATACTCTCCCTCTGCATCAGTCCCATTACCCTCCACTCCCTCCCCCAGAGGTTCTCTCTCTCCTTCGTGGCTGCCTGGAACCCTGGTCCTGTACCAGAGGCTGGTAAGACCCAGTTCTACCCTCCAGGAACTTGCAGTCCAGCGAGGGAGAGGAAAGGACATGAGAATAAGTACTGCAGGGCAATGTGGAGACTGGTGATGGAGGATTCGTTCATGGGGCGGGGAGTCAGGCAGAGAGAAGTGCCACCCCACTTTATGGATGTGGGGCAGAAAGACCTGGAAGACTGCCTGGAGGGGGTGGTACTGAGCTGAAGGAGGCCTGGAAGCAGGCCAGAGAGGGAATTGGGAAAGGGCATTCTTATTTGGGGAGGAGCAGGAGCAAGGCACGAGGCAGGGTAACTACAGGTGTGGTTGAGAGTGTTAGCAGCCAGGCTGATTTGGCCCCACCCCTTCTGCAGGCTCCCACAGCAGCTTGCCCTCTCTAGCTTCATGGGGGGCACCCCCTCCTTTGGTGGCTTGCCTGTCTTCTTCCTGCGGATGACATGGGCGCTCCTTGAGAGCAAGGACTGTGTCTTCTTCAGCTGGGGGTCGCCAGCACTCTGTGTAGAACACCATTAAACATATTTCCTTCCATCATGGTAATTAGCTAGCAAAAAACAACTATATGAATTCATCTGTAAATAATGTGTAAAAGTAAGTCCTAGCAACATAAAAAAAATTAAACTGAATGTAACCAAGTTTACGTCACAGATGAGGCAGCCTGAAAGGTTGAACAAAATAAGAAATCGTGGGAGCAAATTTTTACATAGGGAAATTTCTGGCCATTAGTTCAGTTTTTGCTGTGACTTAGAACAGGACCGCCTTTCTCACAGCACTGTTAGAGAAGCCACTGCCATGTGGAAGGTTATGTCGTACTTATCTATTGCTATGTGACAAATTAACCCCGAGATTCAGTGGCTTAAAAGAACGCACATTTATGATCTCATAGCTGCTGTGAGATGACTTAGGAGTGGGCTGGCTGAGCGCGCTGGCCCAGGGTTTGAGGTTGCCGTGCAGCTGCTGACTGGGACTGCAGTTAACCTCAAGGACCAACTGCGGTGGCGAATCTACCTCCAGACTCGCTTGTGTGGCTGCCTGGGCCTCTCCACAGGCTGGCTGAGTGTCCTCACCACATGGCAGCTGGCCATCTGAGAAAGTGCCAGAGAGCACTCAAGACAGAAGTCGTGGCCTTCGGAGCCTAAACCTGGAAGTGCTGTCCTATCTCTTCTGCTATGTTCTGTTCATTAGAAGGGAGTCACTTCTTTATTTCTTTTTTTTTTTTTTTTTTGGAGATAAGAGTCTTGCTTTGTTGCCCAGGCTGGAGTGCAGTGGTACAGTCTCGGCTCATTGCAACCTCTGCCTCCTGGGTTAAAGTGATTTCTCTGCCTCAGCCTCCCCAGTAGCTGGGATTACAGGCATGCACCACCACATCCTGCTATTTTTTTTTTTTTTTTTTGTATTTTTAGTAGAGACGGGGTTTCACCCTGTTGCCCAGGCTGGTCTCAAACTCCTGAACTCATGCAGTCTGTCCTCCTCAGCCTCCCAAAGTGCTGGGATTACAGGTGTGAGCCACCACGCCCGGCCAGAAGTGAGTCATTTCTAATGTGAAGTCCACGCTCAAGGGGAAGTGATGACACAGGGGCATGAGTTCCACGAGTGGGGACCATCTGAAGGCCATCTTAGAGGCCACCCTACCACAGATAGCCAGCTTTGCAGAGCAGCCCCTTCAGATGGCCACACCTCTGAATTTTTAGTCTGGGGAATTGTCACATATATTTCGTATATTGTGGGGCAATCCTTCGACTCTGTTTCCCAGAGACCCACACTTCCTCTCTGTTCCCCTCCCTTATCTGGCCTCAGTGGTACCTTCTGGTTCTCAGATCTCCCCTGCCCTCAGGAAGGTGTCTCTGGAGGGGAACCCACTGCCGGAGCAGTCCTATCACAAGCTCATGGCCTTGGACAGCACGTGAGACTCCCTGCCCTCACCGGCTTCCTCTGGGCCTGTCTCCGAAATCCCAAGCCATTTTTAGCCCCCACCCTTCCTTGTCCCCCTAATATCTCCGCAAGGGCCCTCGATTCCTGCCCCTACATCCTCAGACCAGACGGCTTCTCAAGCCGTCAAGTCTCCCAAATTCCGGCGGACGCCCTGCACCGTTTCCAGCGACCCACATTCTCCCTCCGGCTGCCCAGGATCACGCACTTGTCTCTGCGCAACAACAACATCGATGACCGCGGGGCGCAACTCCTGGGCCAGGCGCTGTCCACGCTGCACAGCTGCAACCGGACCCTCGTCTCGCTCAACCTGGGCTTCAACCACATCGGGGACGAGGGCGCGGGCTACATCGCAGACGTGAGTGCGCAGCGGGGAGACCCGCTGGGAGCAGGGGCGGCTCGGGCGGCTCACGCCTCCCTGCCCGCCCCTTAGGGCCTCCGGCTGAACCGTTCCCTGCTCTGGCTGTCCCTGGCCCACAACCGCATCCAGGACAAGGGCGCCCTGAAGCTGGCGGAGG
This sequence comes from Ateles fusciceps, assembly GCA_036589455.1. NCBI lineage: Eukaryota > Metazoa > Chordata > Mammalia > Primates > Atelidae > Ateles > Ateles fusciceps. The sequence continues at coordinate 890,371 of JAZHEH010003362.1, forward strand.
TGGGTGTGCCGACCAGGTGGGTCCGGGACGAGGACTGGCCGAGGGGGAGCCGACCCTGACTCCCCTGGCGTCCGACCTCGGGGCGCCCGCCTTCCACAGGTCCTGCGACCCTTCGAGCTGACGCACACCGAGGTGGTGGAGCGCCGGCGCCTCCTGCTGGAGAAAGGGACGCAGGAGCGCTCGCGATCGGTGAGGAACCCCCAGGCCCCAGGACCAGCGGAGAGGCCCTCTAACCCTCGAGCCCGCTTCCCAAGTCCGCGGCTTTTCAGCAAACTGGCCATCCGGTTAAATCTCCATCCTCTGTCGTGACTGTCTTTTCCTCCGGCTTCTGCACAAACGTTTGCCAAGCCCCTGCTGGGCGGGCTCTAATTGCAGAACCACCCTATGGGCAGTAGAGTGTATTGGTTAAGAGATAGGACACTAGATTTAGACCATCTGTGCCTGAAATCCGGCTCATCCATATCCTAGCTTGTGACCTTGGGCGTGTTACTGAACTTCTTAACCTCTTTTTTTTTAAATGGTAGAACATTTTGCTTTATTTCATTATGTGCAGGATATTTGGGATAACTAAACTCTTAACTACTTCTTTTTTTTTTTTTCTCTCTTTTGAGACAGAGTCTGGCTCTGTTGCCCAGGCTGGAGTGCAGTGGCGCAATCTCGGCTCACTGCAACCTCCGCCTCCAGGTTTCAAGCTATTCTCCTGCCTCAACCACCTGAGTAGCTGGGATTACAGGTGTGTGCCACCAGGCCTGCCTAATTTTTGGATTCTTTAGTAGAGATGGGGTTTCACTGTGTTGACCAGGCTGGTCTCGAACTCCTGGTCTCAAGTAATCTGCCCCCCTCTTGGCCCCAAAGTGTTGGGATTACAGGCATGAGCCACTGCGCCTGGCCTGTTACTTAACTTCTCCTTGCCTCAGATTCTTCATCTGTAAGTGGGGGATAACTGTACTTATTTCATGACTGTTGAGAGAATTTAATGTCGTAATTTCTGCAATCCATTTAAAATAGCACCTGGCACTTAGCTCAATAAAAGTTAGCTGCTATTCTCCCCCCCTCAGTATGTGAGTTTGAGATCCTGCCTCACTCTTCATCTCACCCCTACCCGGGTCCCTCTGCTATTTTTCTTCCCCCAAAGCATCTCACCCCAGAGGAGTCTATTACAAATTATTTTAGCATTTAGGCAGGGAGGTGGGTGGGAGGGTGCTGTCAGCTCCACTGCTCCCCAAGTATGGGTACAACTACCTTTCATGCCCCTATTGAGGAAGGGGCTCTGGCTTCTTCCTCCCTGCCTTCCCATTTGTGAGCACAGCCCTCCTCCTCGAGACACGGGGACTCCAAAACGGACCGTGAGAAGAGTCAGATGGTAGGGATCAGCAACAGTGCATTGATGGACAAGACAGACAAGACACAGCCAATGAAAACCCCTAAGGGCCTGGGCAAGAAAAAGGAGAAATCATGGGTAGGTGTGCAATGGGACAGAGCCTGGGTGCTGGATGGACAGCGGAGGGGGCTTCCATCATGTGCAGAGGTGGTGGAGGGAAGAAGGCCACATGGGCCTTTGAATTCCCCCCTAAGGCCTCCGGTCCTAACCCAGCTCCTTCCCTCACCACTGCCCATCCCCTCCGGAGGTGGGACTTGCACTTCTTTTCTCACATTCTCCACAGGAATTGACCAAGAAAGAGGAGAAGTCAGGGGCCGGGCAGTCGCCCACACAAGGAACCCCTAAGAAGAAGACGCCACAAAGGCGGGCAAGGGGGAGTAAGTGCAGGCGCCTCTGGGCAGCACCTTCCCATGTGGAGGAGGGGAAGAGTGCTGGGCAGGGAGCAGGAGGCTGTTCTGGGCCTGGGCGCACCTGCCTGGAGCTCACCTCACCATGTCTCTCTGGGCCTGATTTCCTTCTCACAGTGGGATGATGTGGGGAGCCTCGTCCGGCCCGGATGTCCTGACCCACTTTTTCTCCACATCCCCTTTGTTGGAGCTGGAGCGCTGTGGCTCTGTCTTCAAAGAACCCACCCACCTAGCTGGGGTCCCCCTCCAGCCATTTCTTTCTTTCTCTTTTTTTTTTTTTTTTTTTTGAGATGGAGTCTAACTCTGTCGCCCAGGCTGGAGTGCAGAGGTGTAATCTTGGCTCACTGCAACCTTTGCCTCCTGGGTTCAAGCAATTCTCCCGCCCCAGCCTACCCAGAAGCTGGGATTACAGGCATGCACCACCATGCCCTGCTAACTTTTGTATTTTTAGTGGAGAAGGGGTTTCACCATGTTGGCCAGGCTGGTTGAGAACTCCTGACCTCAGGTGATCCTCCCACTTCGGCCTCCCAAAGTGCTGGGATTACAGGTGTGAGCTACCGCGCCCGGCCCCCTCCAGCCATTTCTACTGCACCCGAACCCACAGTTGGGGGGTGTCTTTGCCTCACCTCGCCTGTTCTCTCTGGGGAGGGAGCCTGGGTGGTATCAGAAATGTGCACTGTGTATTCTGGCTCCTCTTCTGGCCGCAGAGGTAACCATCCCTGAGCAGAAACCAAGCAGGATAAAAGGGATCAAACTCGGGAGCAGAGAGAAGCGCAGCACCCTCCCGGGCTCGGAGGTAAGCTGCCAGGAGGGTGGAGGCACGGGCACAGCCCTGGGATTCCTGGCTTGCCTGGGACCTCTCATCGCAGCCCCTCATGGAACGTGGTCTCCAGCCCCATGCTGTGGCAGCAGCCATTTACTTTCAAATTTTTCCTCCACTCCTGTCCCAACCTCACTTGAAACCCCCTCCCATCTCGCCCTGGGCTTCTGTGGGAATAATGGGAGCAGGCCGCTTCTGCTTTTCCTTGCCTGTTGGTGGCCCGCACTCTGGGTCTGCTGTCTCAGCTCAGCCAGGCTGCTTCCCCGGAGGCCCTCAGTTCCTCACCACCACCTCCATCACTTGCTTGGACAGTTGCATAGGAACAAAGTACCCTCTTTTTGCCCCTCTCAGTAGCTCTCCGGGGGAAGGTGGGGCATTTTTATGGTCATGGCACCGCCCCATGCTACCCGTGCACGGGTCCTTCTTCAGACCCTCTCTCTTTGCCCCTGGATCTTCTCCGCCCCCTTTCAACTTGGACCAGCTTGCTCCTTGCATTGGAAATCTTCCTGGGCTGTCTCCAGTGCTCCTGCCGCCCCCCAGCCCTCAGTTCTGTCAGCTGCCTGAGGGTCTGCCTCTCTGTATTTTTCTCTTCCATCGGAAGACCCCTTGCACATCCTAGGCAGGGGAAGGGGCCCTCTGCTTTCAGGAGTCTTCTCTGGCACCCAAGACAAAATCTTACGAAAAAGGCCGCTCAGAGGGAGGAAGAGGGTGGGGTTGCCTTTCAATGCCCATTTTTTGTCTCTGCCTCTGTCGCGATCAGGCTGCTGATTGTCACCAGGACTACTGCAATTTCTTTTCATCCTGCCCGTCATTGTCACTTCCCTCCAATCCATTCTCCTTATTGCTTTAGGTGTCGGGAAACACTTAGTAAAACCTGAATGCCACATACTGTTTCACGCCTCCAGTAAAACCTGAATGCCACATACTGTTTCACGCCTCCAGAACAAAAGCAAGCACCTGCTTTCTTTGCCTAGAACACCTTTCCTGTCTTCATCTGACAATATCATGTGCATCCACATTTCAGCTCACCGCCCTCCTCAGCCAGGATACCCTTCGTGGCCCGGCCTAGGCATCCCTTTTCCGTGCTCCCACAGTGCCCTGAGCTTACCTCTGTCAGCAGTCCCTCTAGACCACATTACTCTTTCACTTTCTGGCTCCCCCATACAAAGGAGCTTCTTGAGGGTATGGGTTATTTATTTTTGTATCCCCCAGCACCTAGGACAAAGCCTGGAGTATAGCCGGCAGTCAAAACATGTATGTTCAATGAATGAATGAATGGCCTGTTGACCAGCTCCCCTGCTGTCTGCTGCAATTAGTATTCTGCTTTAGCAGCTGGTTGTTGAGGCTACTGAGGTGATCAACCCTCTCCTGGAGCCTGTGGAGCACCGAGCTGGGAAAGTTTTCATGCCTGGGAACAAGGTCCTTTTGCACCTCAACCTCCTCCGTATGTCTGCCAACCTCCCCTGTCTTTCTGCTGTGAGGCCCTGTCCTGCCTGAGGGTGCCTGTCCTGACTGACTCCATGGAGCAGCCCTGGTCCTTCCATCTTTGGGCTACATGTCCCCCAAGGCTCTCTTGCACAGGCCGTGGGGGGGGGGCCAGGGGGAAGTGCTGAGTCTGGGAGGAGACTGAGGACAGGCGATGAGTAATGAGGGGAGTTAGAGAGATGAGGAATGGGAGAGGGAAGAGAGGAAAAGAGTGAGGGAAAGTCAGAGAATTAAAGGAGAGCTGGGTGAAGGGCCAGGTCAGGCAAAGGTGGGCCATGGCCAGTGAGTCTGGAGTGCGGAGCTGGGGGGAACTGGGTTGCTGGGGGGTGTCTGGTATGTCAGGTGCCAGAGGCCTGTGGCGTTAGAGGCCACCTGTCTGCATCTTCCACCAGGGAACCGCATCACAGAGGTGGGGCTGGAGGGCTTCCTTGCCACGGTGCAGCACCAGGTGCAGTTCTCCAAGGCCAAGAGTGTGTCCAAGGGTCCAGTGGGGCTGCTGTGGCTGTCCCTGGCTGTGAGTCCCTTTCACTCTCTCCTGCCAAAGGAGAAGCTTGCCCCTACCAGCTGTTACACTAGATAGCTGCTGCAAGAGGGTCTCTCCCCGTTTTCAAGGAAGGTCTATAGCTTCTCTGCTTCTTTTTAAAAAATCACAAGAAAACCTCCACTCCTCTTGCTGAAAGATCAACAGTATTAATCACTCTTTTTCTGCATGTCTCCCAGCCGTTAACCCACCCTGCCCCAGGACCATTTTTTTTCTCCCAGAGGACCAATCTTCATTCCCCCTCGTCAGATGTCAGCCTTCCTTTTCCTCTTTTCAGAAAAATTGCTTTGCTCCACAATGTTCTGCGTACACCAAGATCCAGGAACTCATGTTGCCAAGGGATCCCATTAAGGTCAAGCTCAGGGAGGACGAGGCCATGGCTTGCTTCCCCTAGCCCCTTCCACCCGCTTGCCTCTGAGCCTCTGAGCCACAGAAGCATCTCCTGTCCCTGTGCGGACTGACCTCCCTGGGGGAGATCTCAGACCAATAACAAAGTCTGTTGCTATTCTTTTTTCCTTGATTTTGTCTGAAAACTTTCTTCCAGAACTACTTAGAACATTTGGATTTTGTGTGTCTGTCCATGTTTTTTAATTTTTTTTTTAAGACGGGGTTTCACCATTTTGGTCAGGCTGGTCTTGAACTCCCGGCCTCAGGTGATCCGCCCGCCTTGGCCTCCCAAAGTGCTTGGATTACAGGTGTGAGCCACCATGCCCTGCCGGGTTTGGCTTTTAAAGTCCTGAAGCTCACTGAGGGCAGCTCATGAGACCTCTTGACTCTGGGTCCACTGCTCCTTTATATATATATATATATATATATATATATATATATATACATACACATGTGTGTGTGTGTGTCTGTGTGTGCAACTGACTTCAGTGTTTTGTCCTAACCAGTCTTACAGGGAACAAACACTGTATCTTTTATCACAGCGATTCCAAGAAACACACACACCACCAATGAAGAATATTTAACTTTTCTTAAAAAAAAAATCTTAACCATGAAAGGAAGAAAATAAGAGTATACATCATCTTAACAGCAAAACAGTCATTTCCATATCTATATTTTATATTATTATATATATATTTATATATATATATGTATATATACACCTAGCACAGTGTGTATATTCTATTCATCAGGGAGAGTTGGTGAGGACGTGGTGATGGGGCTGATGCTGCGGTGCCCCCCTCGGATGGTCCCGGGTGAATTCAGGGACCTAGCATTCAGACCCCCCTCTACCCACCTCCTGGGGCCCAGTCTTCAGCTCCGTACCTGCTTCACTGGTTTTCGACAGGGACAGGGTGGGGGAAGAGGGGGACATAGGTGGGGTGAGAAACTCCCATGGTCCCACCTTGTGAAGATGAGGAGTCCAGGGAGGGGAAGGAGCAGCTCGGGAGCAAGCTGTGGAGGGCAGGCTCCAGAGCCAGGTGGGATGGGGAGCCAGACCTTCCCACTCACAGGGACAGGGACACTCAGGCCTGGCTCCCCATTTAGGCCTGATCCTGGGGCTGGGTTAGCTAGGAGATACAAGTGAACCCCCTCTTCCCTTAGCAGCTCCTTCCATAACTGTCTCCAGCACTCCAGGAACAGGAACAAAAAAGGTCAGTTATTTACAATAGCAAAGATGCACATACAATACATACATATTTATAGGACCAAAGAGACAACGGGGGAGGGGAGGCACCCACCTCTGCCTGGGGTCTTGTGGAGAAGAAGGGAGGAAGAAGTGCATTTACACAGAAGCCTCCTCCTCTCACCTGCATGTCTGAGGGCAGCGCACGTCCAGGCGTGCACGCGTATGCACATGTGTGGGTGAGGGCAGCCATGGTGAGTGGGGGCCTTTCAGATGCAGTCAGCATGCTTAGGAGACACCAGGCCTTAGAGGGTTGGGCTGAGGGAGGGAAAAGACACTGAAACTTGACTCCGATCTGAGCAGACCAAGCAACATGCGGGTCTCCCCCCAGGCCTTGGCTGGATCCTCGTTCCCCAACTGCCTCCTCCACAGTGAGGAGAGTTACGATCCCCCACCCTGGGTCCGGTCTCAGGCCAGTCCCTGAAGGAGGAGTGGGGGACGCAGAGGATTTGGTGGTTTGCATGGTTATGGTCCTGGTGACGCGGCTGCGTCTGTTGTGCTCTCTTCCAGGGGGGTGTCAGAGCCTGTGGGAGGAAGATGAGGGTGAGGAACTGGCTAGCCTGAGGCCACCACTTCCACATGTTTTGTCTAGAAAGTGTTCAGGCTCATGAGAGGAGCTCCTTCAGCACCTTCCCTCTCCTCCAGAAACTCTGGCTTCTTGTAGGGCTTGAAAGGGCTATCTACTGAACTCCACTTGCATCAGCCCCGAAAGCCCTTAGGTCAAGTAGGTATGTGCCATGTCTTCCTGAGTTACAACATAGCCTGGCCCACCCAGTATGGTTCTGAACCATTTAATAAGCACGAGTTTTAGGCCAGCACTGCGGTGTGCACCTGCAATCCCAGCTGCTTCAGATCACTTGGGCCCAGGAGTTCGAGACCAGTGTAACATAGCGAGCCCTTATCTCAAATATCACACACACACACACAAATAATGAAAATAAAAAAAGGAAAAAAGGTCTTGGATGTGAGACCAGGCTCCTCCTGGTTTGTTACCTCCATAGCACAAGGAATAAGAGGGGCTCAATTCTAAGCTCCCCATTTTGCGGGGGAAGCGTCTGTGGGGTCCCTCTCTGAAGCTGAGGGAATGAATTCGTTTCACTCAAGGGGAAACCAGACTCTCAGAACCACCATCTCTTACTGCTTGGCAATGCGTCCTCACAAGTTGGGGGACTTCTCCCTCATGGTAGGTACCGAGAGGGACCTGGCTTCACTCACCATCCTCAGGGCAGGGCCCCAGTTCATGGCTGTTCCTGGAGTCAGAAGCCAGGGGCTCCTTAGCGGGAGGTGAGAGGGAGCCGTCTGTCCATCGAGCTGCTTCTGTGTGGAAACTGCCCACAGGCGTGGTGCCACCAGATGACTCTCCCCCAAGGGACTTGAGCAGCTCTCTGTGGGCCAGCTCCATGTCCTGGAAGAGTCGGCGGGGGAATGTCTGCTCAAGTCCTTCTACTACTAAGGCCTCTGGGGAAGGGGTCACACTCTGATCTGTGCTGGGCCTTGGGGAAGGGGGTGTGATTTAAGGGTGGCTGGGTGGGCTGAGGGGAAGATCCCTGGGCCAGGACAGGATCTAGGGCTCATAAGGAATGGTTTTGGGGTGACGGACTAAAGTCTTGCAGGGACAAGCCCTGTTTCCCTCACCTTGAGCCTGTTGAGCTTGAGGGTGAGCTGCTCGATGGTACGGAAGATCATGCCCACGTCCCTGAGGGCCAGGCCTGGGGGAGAGCGGCTGCGGCGTCTTGGATCTCCATTGCCTCCCTGCAGCTGAGGCTGAGGCTCTATCTGCCCTGCAGGGAGGCTGTCAGGCTGAGGGGGGCTCGGTGGGTGCCCCTGAAAGGTCGGTGCTCGAGTCCAGGGGTCCTGCTGGCATGCTGACATAAAAGCAGTTCCCCTATCCCCACAAGAAGAGAAAAGCGATGAGGGGGAAAACAGAGAAGTTGGAGCTATCCTCCCGCTCCCGTGGGGTTCCCCAAGCCGCCTGACAGCGCAGGCCAGGCAGCCCTCTCCAGGCAAACTCGGAGCACGTGGGCCTTGCTCACTGTCTGCCAGCCCCCTAAAAGCCCTGCCCCCTAGCCTTTCTAGACGGCACTTTGCTCAGTCTGGCCCCAACCCCGGGGGAGACGCTGAGCAGTGAACTCAAGGGAGAAGTGTTGGGCTGCAGTGTTTCATTTGGGGAAACGGGAGTGGCTCCCCCTCCTTGAGTAAACAGATCAGGGGCTGGCTTCAGGCTCTTCTGAAGAGCAGGCAGCAACCCTCTCGCCCTGCCTGACTCCAGCTCCGGATGAACCGCAGCCCTGCCCTGCTCCTCTGCCATCCATGCCACGATCCTCTGGAGGTCCTTCGACCCAACCAAGGGGCGTCAGAGACAGCTGGAGGAAAGATTTGGAGGGTTCCTGACAGGCAGGAAGCTCAGAGAACCACCGCGGAACCTGGGAGGCCCTTTCAGCTGCTTTCCACAGTGACGCTGGAGTGGCGTCTGGGGTGGGGAAGCGGCTGCTCGAGCATCAGGTAAAGGACACTGGGCTCCCAGCACCAGGCCAGGCTTCCCTGCCCCGCTCACAACTGCACACAGGTGTTTGTCCCTGCTGCTCTCAACAGGAGCCTGGACAGGTGGTGTCTTAAGGCTGGACGGACAGCACAGGGCCCGTCCGCGTCCTTAGGTCTGCATATTCCTCCTCCCCTTTCCAGGTAGCTGAGGGAGCTGGTGGGTGTGTGTGTGACTGCGGGGCAGGGGTCCAGCTCTGCCCTCACAGGTCCCACACGCCAGTCCTGGCCTATCTTTGGCTCCGAGGAGAAAGTTATTACCCGTAGCCTTTGTTCCGCTTTCCACTTCAGGCGGCTCAGGCTCTGACTGGCCACTGTCTGGTAGTGCAGGGACAACCTTGCTGCCTGCCACCTCAGCTGCACCGACACCACCACCACCAGGAAGAGAGACAGAAAGACAAGGAAAGGGAAGGGAGAGCAAGCAGGAAGGAGAGAGGGCAGGAGGTGGGGGGCGGGGGGGAGAAAATGGGAAGAACAAGGTGAACACAAGCTCATACACGATAACGTCCCAGGCAGCACAGAGAACTTTCCACCAATTCACCGAGAGAGAGAGAGAAGGAAGGTCAGTTCCCAGAAACCCAGGAGACAGGCAGGCCTCGGGCAGATGGAATGAAAAATGCTACTGGAAGGGAGGCAGAGCGGAGCCCCAGGGGGAGGGCAGGAAGCCCCTGCCCCCAAGACCCCCTACTTCGGACCCCGCCCCGTGTGTGCCCCAGGCTTTGTTCTGCCTTTCTTGCCACCCTCTCAGACTAGCCCACTCTTCCCGGGGTGGGACCTCCTCCCTGGGCTCACTCCTTGGGCCGGGCAAACCTGTCTGCCTCTCTGTGAGCTTGTCTCGGCTTTTCCTGTCTCAAGGCCGCCCGTGGTGCTCCCCAACCTGGGCTGCCTTCCTGTCACCTTGCTCACTCCCCAGACCCCTCACTTGCCAAGTGTCTTCCCGGCCTTGTCCTCCACGCCCTCCAGTCCCAGCTGCCACCTCTGTTGCCCTCGGTGCTGTCACCTGGCGTGAGGAGCTGCGTGCCTCTGCCCTGTCTGTCCGGGGCTGAGACTCCTGGGAAGGGCAGCTCTTTTCCCTGGGACCAGGAGCTCAGTGAGGAGCGCTAACAGAGACTGGCTCTGGTGGTTTGTGCCAGGCAGAAGAAATGTCCTTATGTGTTACAAAATGAAGTTGAGCGATGATTCACAATTTTCTCTAAAGCCACGCAGATATTAAGTGGCAGAGCTAAGCTCTGAATCTCCACTGTCCAACTCCAAAGGCTGCCTGATGTCGGCGTGTCTCCTTCTTCCAGGACCCAGCGTAGGTCTCTGGTCACACGACACCCAGGGGGAATACAGGGAAGGAAGCAGCTGTTCCGAAGACTTATCTCACCTAGCAAGGGTGCTTTTCTCCCCCACTGGACATGCCCATTTATTTTACCTTTCTCACAACTTTGTAACCTCCTGCTGCCTCTGTGCTTGAAGCCTCTTCAGCCGGATTCCTATCCAGTTCTGGAGACTCCCATATCCCAGAATTTCTGGTCCTCGGGGGTAGATTTCCAGAGAGCAGAGAGCCTTGTCCTCCTGCTCTGGTCGTTCCCCCTCCGGCCCTGGAAGCTGGGTGTTGTCCCCTTCACCCCCAGGGAGGGCTTGCCCTGGGGGAGCCTGGGTCCCAGGGGTGAGAGGTGACGCTGATGACAGAAGGTGTGGGTGTCATGTCATCCTCGGGCTCCCGGGCAGCCTGAGTTTCCATGGTGTGACCTGGCAGCAGACTCCACAAGATCAGGTGTCGCAGGTTCTCCACTGGAGGGGGGAACAGGGTGATGTCTTCCCAGCACGGGACTGCACACCACGCCAGAAGGATCGTTGTGTTGCCCCACTGACCCCACCCAGCGTGGTGACCTCAGACATAGGTGGAGCTGGAGGGCTCTGGCCAACCAGCTGGTGGGGGCTGGCTGGGGAATGACATTTGTCTCTGCATCCACCTCTCCTCAAGCACACCAGGGACAGCCTTTGGGAAGGTGGAGGGTGCAGGCGCCTGTCAGTTTACATAGGCTATACGACTGGGGACCAGAGGCTGACGCCAGGGGCTTGAGGCACTCACCATCTTCCAGAGCAGAATCGGCGAGGCCTTCCATGAACAGAGGGCCTGGGAAGGCCAGGTGGATGGGGTTCCTTGTCCTGACGCCCCGGTTCTCTCCATCCAGGGATGTGGAAGTACAAGGCAGGACACCCAGTTCCTCCTCCTCTGCACTGCCTTCCTGCTCAGGGTCCTCTAGCAGGACTGGGTGCTTCCCTTGGACCCTCTGCTGGGGCCCAGCACCTGTTTTGGATGAGAGAAGATTGCCAGGCAGGGGAAAGGGAGAGGGCACATATGGGAGAGCCCATGCGCAGCTTTGGAGCCAAGGGGCTGCGAACACCGATTCATTCTACAGTTGTTTACTGGGCACTTCCTTTGGCCGGCACTGTCCCAGGCTCTAGGCATACAACAGTAAGCAAAACAAAAAGATCCCTGCCCATGCTGAGCGTACATTCTAGTGGAGGGGACATACAAAAAGAAGACACTTCAGTCAGTTATGCAGTTTGTTAGAAGGTGATAACTTCCACGGGAAAGACGAAAACAACAGAGTAGGGCATGGGGGCTGGGCAGTGCTGGCTACAGTGTTAAACAGATTGGGCCAAGGGGACACTGGAACAAAGATGCAAAGGAGGTGTGGCGTTAGGAGGAAAAGCATTCTAAGCAGAAGGAAACAACAGGGACCCAGCCAGGAAGCTGGAGATTTCTCCTGAAACCCAAGACCTCAGGTTACTTCACACACAAGCTCTCAATGAGAATGCCATCCCCCTCTACCAATCCCATCACGGTAAGTGCATCTGAAGCCCTTTGAGCTCCCGGGCCCCCCCATGTTTCCCATTCCTGTAGTTGCAGCATGCATCTCTTCCCCCAACAGTAATCCCTGGCTGGAGGATGCAGGGGACCCCGCCAGGCTGTTCCTCTTAGTCCATGGCTGATGCCATCACCCAGGAGAGGCTGAGTGGGAATCTCTGGTCAGGTGAGTGAGTTCACACTTTCCTAAGTCTACTCAGTCTGCTCTCCTTCCTCCTCCAGACTCTTTCTCCTGCCCTGTTTCTTCTCTACTCTTCATCAAAACCTCACACCCTGGGCCCTGATGGCCTCTCCCATCGCCCCCATACTCACACCCAACCTGTGCCTACGGATAAAGGCCTGGGCTGGCTCCCACTGCACAGTTCAGTGCCCTTACCTCCAGGCAGCTCCTCAGGTTCAGGTTCACCATGGAACACGTCTGAGTCATCCAGTTCTACCCTAAGGAGGAAATGAACCCAGGGTGAGATGTCATGAGATTCCATCCTGGACTCCTGTGTTAGAATGGGTGATGGAGTAGGAACTGAGGACAGTGTGGGGCCTCCTCACCTGGCTGGTTTGCGTGGCAACCCGGTGAGGAGGGGGGGTGCTGGCTGAGCTTCTCTGGTCCCCTGCTCTACAACCCCGTCACCCTACTTCAGGCTCAGGCTCTATTATAGCCAGGTGGCAGGCTGTGGGGGAGCAGACAGGGGACAGGAGAGCAGGGACAGGGGGCATGTTCCTCCATCTGCCAGTGCTTGGAGCTGTCTGCTCCCTGCTAGCATTTCCCTGTTGTGGCTGTCCACCCCTGGGGCGAGGGCTTAGAAATAGCAGGAAGAGGCGGTTTGGAGTGGAGAGAGTGTGGGGTCTGGAGGGCTAAGCGCTGCACCTGCTGGGTGTAGATCCCTGGTGGGCTGGCTCCTGGGGCCCTGGGGGTGGAGGATGGACAGGCATTGGGGCAGCTCCAGGGTGCCTGGTGGCATGCCGCACGGTCTCTTAAGAGCTCCATCCATCTGTTGCTCGGCAGGAACAGAGAGGACTGTAGTGAGAGCAAGACCACGGCACACACCACCCCTGTGCTGAGCCCACTGCTTCAGGGCTTCCAGGTCCTTCTCCAGGCCCTAAGGACCCTCTGCCTAGCAGGTGCCCACCTCCCCGTACAGCCCTCCCTGGTTGCTCCCTTGGGGTTATATTACTTGCAGCTACCAAATCCTGGACACCAACCCTCTGTTACGCTCTGTGCAAAGCATTCTGTGTTTTCTCTGTAAAGTAATTCTCTAACAGGGAGCATTAGCCACATTTTACAAATGAAAACCCTGGAGGTGGGGAAACTGTCTGACTTGACCTGCCTCCTTCCACTGCACCACACCGCCTCTGGCGGCTGCTGTCAGATAACATGGGCTGGGTGGGAGGCAAACGCCTGAGAAAGATGCATGAATCTAATTTGCCTGATGGTGAAGGGAGTAGGGCAGGAAAGAGAGAAGCAGCAGCAGTGGCAGTGGCTGGGAGACTGCCAGGAGCTCATTCTCCCAGAGGCGGGCCTGGTGACCAGGGTGAGGGGTTATGACCCCCTCCCAGCTTCTCTACTTCTGTCCTACCTCCCACTTCCCTTCCCAACTCCCTATCCAGGGACTGCTCTGGGGCCCAGCCCTGGCCTTGCTGTCCATCGTCCTCATACACACCACCCTGGTCCCAAGGGGACTGCAGTTACAGACGACCCCTCAATCAAGTCTCACGTGTTCTTGTCTGATGACGTCAATGCAACCAGCTCATAGATCTGGGGTGGGCCCAGCTTGGAGGTGCAGATGATGAAGAAGGCCCGTTTATCTGCATGAGGAAAGGAAGGTAGAAGGGCCTGTACTAGGGATGGCACGTGTGACTGCAGCCTGGGCCAGGGTGACAGAGTGGGGCCCAAAGCCCTGACCCTCAATGAGGATGAAGAGTGCAGCAGGAGACAGAGGTGGGTCGTCGGGACCACTTGGAACCCACTTACACAAGGGACAGAGGAATTCCAGGACCCCTACTGTCACCTTTCACAGCCACCACCATCCCTTTCATGCTCTAACAACAGTGATGGCTGACGTGTGTATAGTGCTTAGGACTGACAAAATGATTTTTTTCTTGAGACGGAGTCTTGCTCTGTTGCCCAGGCTGGAGTGCAGTGGCGAGATCTCGGCTCACTGCAACCTCCACCTCCTGGGTTCAAGCGATTCTCCTGCCTCAGTGTCCCAAGTAGCTGGGATTACAGGCACCTACCAACACGCCTGGTTAATTTTTGTTGTTTTAGTAGAGACGGGGTTTCACCATGTTGGCCAGGCTGGTCTTGAACTCAGACCTCAAGTGATCTGCCTGCCTCAGCCTCCCAAAGTGCTGGGTTTGCAGGTGTGAGCCGCTGCACCTGGCCAGGAGTTTATGAAACTTTTCATACCCGTCATCCCTTTGATGCCCTCAAGAGGTAGGGTAAGTATCACTCCTATCTTACAGATGAAGAAAGTGAGCCCAGAGAATTTGGTTGTCCTGACTCTTGCTCCAGAGCCCTTTCTCACACACACGGCACTTCTGACTGAAATGCCTTTGTCCACTGGACCCAGTTCTGTACCACAGCTACTAACATCTTTTGGAACCAAGCTCTGCTCAAGTCACTCTTGCAGCAGAAAGGTGTCCTACTCATCCTACCTAATCCCATTCTTCCCAATCCTGCTCAGACACTCGTACCCCATCCTTGGCGTGCACATCCCATCCAAATCAGCACTGTGCTGGAGGACTGCTGACCACCCCTACGCAAGACTGTCTAGTTTCCTCTTGGTCCCACCCTAACCCTCATCCTACCCCACTCTGGGACAGTCCTCCTGCTTAGGCTGGGTCAGGACAGGAGGAAAGGAACACAGGTGGACAGGTAGGTCCTATAAAGACCCAGACTGGCCTTGCCTCATCCAGCGCTCGCTGGACACGAATAACAGAGATCACGGTCCCCGAGCCCCAGGCCAGCATGGACCATCTCCCCCAGGTACCTGTGGCCACAGAGCGGATGAGCACGGCATTGAGCTTGAGCACGGGGCTGAAGGTCTGCTTGCTGTCTGAGGAGCCCACCGCAGTCTTGCTGTGGCACTTCAGCAGTAGCTTCTCGTCCTGTTTCTGCAGCAGCACTAGGAGGTCTTCCAGCAGCAGCACGTGAAGGTCTGGAGGGGTATGGTCGGAGGGAGGCGTTCCCTGGTCCCACTCATCCCTCATGAGCACAATGCGGAGCCTCAGGCTCTTGGAGGCTCTAGGAAGCCCTGGGAGTCTGGTGACCCCATTTCTCTCTCTGGTCACTCCTTTCCCATGTCCCGAGATGTCACCTCCAATCATGTTTGGATGCTTGGGAAACACAGAGAGAAGAGCCCAGGGAGGCCCACCCACTGCAGGTTCCCGCTCAGTCCCAGTCCCCCTGGCACATACCCAAGGTCTTATCCTTGCTGATCCTCCAGGTCAGGGGCCCTTCATGAATCATCTTTCTGGTTGTAAGATCCAGGCTCTGTTAAGGAGACACCATTCATTCATTCATTCAAGTATTTGAGAACCTACTGTGTGCCAGACATTGTGCTAAGGTGCTGGGAATTGGTGAACAAGAACAGTCCCTGCCCTTACTCTCTTGTGGGGGATGAAGACAAGCAAAAAGGTAACTGAAGTCATGTGCCATGTGCCAGCTGGGAGATACACTGATGGCTCTGACTTTGGGTCTCCCACCTGCCCCTACCATGTGCCAGCTACAGTCCTAAGAATACCACGCACTGCTCTTCCTGGCCATGCCTCCAGCTCTGCTCCCTCCCAGAGGACCTCCACTTTACCTCCAGTTCTACCCCATCCCCTGCTCTCTCAGGCTGAGTTCCAACATCTAGTCTTCCTGGGTGGGGCTGTCTGCCTTGTCCATCTAGGGACGGGGTGACAATAACAGGGTATGCGTCTTCTGGGTCTCCATTATGCCACCCTATCTGGTCTGTGTCCTACCTCTAAGACTCTCCAAGCCCTGGCCAGAGTTCTGCTCCTAAGGGTGCAACAAGCATGAGGGTTTGACTGTGCTGCAGCCTCTGCCTCCTACCTTGAACTCTGCTGCCAGGGGGTTGTGGCCCTCTCCAGGGCGGTGGCATCCAGGCGTTTCTGGTAGCCCTCTAGACGGTGGCGGTTCTCTCGTTTGCTTCACTGCTTCATTCACATACTTGAGAATCTCCCCGGCACTGGTCCCGGGCCCGGCAGAGTTTCTCATGCTCAGAGGTGCCACCTGCCAAACAGGACAGTGGGAGATGGTCGGGGCTCCTGCCTGAGAAGTCCATCACAGCGTCAGCTGTTACCTGCCTGAATCCATCCATGGCAACTGGCTTGCTTCAAACCAGCAGGCGTGGGTGGGTAGAGGTGAGCCACTCTTGCCTCACATGAGGACCTCAAGTGATAAGGGTAACTTTCACAGAGCATCACCAGGTCTCAGACAGACCACTGCTTTGAAGACACTGATAGCTCTTGGGAATTCCTGCCTCTACCACAACCAGCTCTACAGATGCAGGGGACAGAGACTGTGGGAATGGTCATGGTAACGCCTCTAGAAAGCCTGTTCAAATCAGGCTGGGGTTCCTAACACTTCTCTGTCCTAATCCCAGTGTCTGAAATTTGGGGGATAGTAAAGACGCCCAGGACCCCAGGGAGAGTGACAACCTGAGGCTAGACCCCCTTGTTCAGTCTGGCCCCCTGCTCCTCTAGGGTTACCACATAGGCTGTGTCTTTCGTGCACCGCAGGGGGCATGAATGGGGATAAAGTCCAGCCCCATTCAACCAGAGGGACCCAGGTGCCCTGTGCCAGCCTGTGCTGAGCACCAGATGCTTTCCCTGGATTTACACAAAGGCCCCACAGGTGGGCCTTTGATAGTGGCCCTTACTCCTCCCACTGTTGAATACCTTATATTTTCTAAAGGACATTCACAATCACTTTCTTCTCTGAAACACCCCCCCAACAGGATAAGGATGAAGACACCAAAGGCCACAAGGCACAGTGACTTGCTAAGGTCACAGAGCAGTGCCAGAATGAGGGTCTGGCAGAGGCCTGCTGCCTGCGGTGCGAGCCCCTTCCCAGGCCTACCCTCTGTGTGCTTGATGATGCTCTCCAGCAGCAGCGGGTACTTGGTGAGCCGCTGCATCTCGGAGATGATGAGGTCTCTCAGCTGCAGCCGCCGGCACTGAGGGTGGCTCTCAGCCTCCTAGACAGCAGGAGACACAGAAGACACACACCCATCAACTTGGCTGGGAGCTGGCTTACGGCCTCAGGGCCAAGATGGGTGTGAATACGAGAAACATGTCCTAACCCCGGATGGGTCACTCAGAAACGGTAGTGGCAGCTTCTTCCTTAAAGATACAGAGAAGGGTTGGTGGTGGCAGGGAGACACCAACCCAAGGAAGGGATACAGTCAAAACAGAAGGGCAACAGGGTAAATGTGGCACATATACACCATGGAATATTATGCAGCCATCAAAAACAATGAGTTCATGTCCTTTGTAGGGACATGGATGAACCTGGAAACCATCATTCTCGGCAAACTGACACAAGAACAGAAAATCAAACACCGCATGTTCTCACTCATAGGTGGGTGTTGAACAATGAGAACACATGGACACAGGGAGGGGAGCATCACACACTGGGGTCTGTTAGGGGGAAATAGGGGAGGGACAGCAGGGGGTGGGGAGTTGGGGGAGAGATAGCATGGGGAGAGATGCCGGTTATAGGTGATGGGGGAGGAAGGCAGCAAATCACACTGCTGTGTGTGTACCTATGCAACAATCTTGCATGTTCTTCACATGTACCCCAAAACCTAAAATGCAATTTAAAGAAAAAAAAACAGAAGGGCAGGTATACTGCTGCCATTCTATAGACAAAGAAACTGAGATCCACCTCAGTGCACACAGGTGCTGGTGGGTAAGCCAGGCCTCTGACTGCTAATCCAGGATTCTTTTCAACAAACAGCCGTCTCTTGGTCTAGAGTGAGTCAGTGCTTTTGAGGAGCTCGTGCGGAAGGATAGAGCAGTCGCTGTAGAGAGGGAGGGTGTGGCCAGAAGAAGAGAAGCTCAGGAGACCCTTGGTGACCTTGACGGAGATGAAGGAAGGCCGAGGCATGGGCGAGACGCACCTGCATGAAGAGCTGGAATCGGCTCTCCTTGCGCTGCTTGGTCTTGATTAGCTCTAGGGCTATTGACTGATAGGAACAGAACTGTGCAGCCACTTGCTGGAGTTCCTCTCGGGGCAGGGCCATCAAACTAAAGAGGCAGAATGGGTACAGCACCAGGCATCACACCCCTGCCTGGGACCGGTCCCCTGCCTATCCCTTTCTTTGCCAAATTCCCTGGCCTTGGGGAATGAGACCCTGCCTCCCCCAATCTCCTTGCCGAGAGGGGAAAGTTTGGAGCTATACCCGGGCCAGCATGAGGTCACTGATCTCTTTGATGATGGGGCCTTCCTCCCGGAGCTTCTTCATGGCTTCACACCAGGAATCTAGGGTGAGAAGAGAACAACTAGAAATGCCTGGGGTTGAGCTCAAGTGCCAGAACCGTTCTGACAGAAAGAAGCGAATCTCTGACATCAGTGCCAGGGGGAGGGTCTGGAAACCATTTTACTTTTGGGTGAACTCCAGTGCTGGTTTCAGGCTGTCCACAGATCTTTTTCTCACCAGGGATTGGTGGGGGGTTATGTACTCAGGGAGGTCTTGGCAGGTGGACCAAAGTGGAACAGGAAGCTGAAGGGCAGCAGAGGAGGAGTCTGGAGGGGCACCGGCTCCTTACTGTGAATCTCTATGAGTTCAGGCAGGTTCGGGAGAGTCGGGCCAGCTCCTCCCTGGGCATCAGGTTCTCCTTCTTCATTCGCTGGTAGAAGATCAGGTCCAGGACACGGAGTGTGCGCAGGTGGGAAGCTTCAGTCACAAACAGTTCTGAGTGGTGGTTGTGACAAGGAGGGGTAGAAAGCCAGGGAGAAAATGGATCAGCAAGTATCTAGAGTCCCTGCCCTGGCCCCTCCACCACTCTACTTTTGGGGGGAATTGAAGTGCTGGTTTCAGATCATACAGCGACTTTTCTCTCACCCCAAGGGCCAGAACTGAGGGGGACCTTACAGCAACAGGCAACGTGGAGCTGCTCCAGCCCACAGGGGCCCCCCCACCCTATTTGCCTCTTCCCACCCTTGTGTCTTAGGCATTCTGGACCTATTCCCACATGTGTGAGCAGAGCTGTGGGCAGTGGAGCACGTTCTCACCATTGATGACCTCTTGCCGGTCAATCTCCCTCTGGGTTAGCCCAGCCACCACATCCTTGCCCACTGTATGCTGCCAATTTTGGGCATCTGGCTCTGGCTCCAGGTCAGATAGCTGGCCCAGATCATCCTCTAGGAGGTGGGGGAAGGAGGACATCTGTGCAGAACCCCAAGCTGGGGGACTCAATGCTCCTAGGGGAAAACAGTCAGCTCAGCTTCACTCAGGAGGAAGAACTCACACAGATGGTTTGGCCCTCCCTCTCCTGCCCAACCTGCTTGCCCCATGCACATGGGAAACCAGTGGGCCCAGAAGAGGAGACACCCACCCACCAGCCCCTTGTGGGTGAGAGAGCAGCTAGGTGTGGATGGGACACGGAGACACCAGAGGCACCACCGTGCCCATCATTTACCTGCGGCCCATTTTGGGAGTGAAAGGAGGGGTTGGGTTCTCAAGAGACCTGTGGAGGGAATGTCAACTCTCAGCAACCCTCTATCCTTGCCCCCACCCCCAAAATGACTGTGGGTGCAGCCACTGTAGCCCTGCCGACCTGGTGGAGAGGCTGGAGGCGGAAGATGAGGCCGACTGGTGCAGGCGAGTAGCCTCTGCGGCAGCATCCATGTCAACATCACTGCGAGAGCGGGGCACGTTCTCTGTCTTCGAGACCGTTTCATCTCTTCCCGGCCCTTGAGGCTTTAGAGCGGCCCAGGCGAATCTCTGAGCGTGAACTGGGGAGAACGGACAAGAGACTTTGGGACTTGGGAAGCCCGTGGGCAATGCTTACATTCTGGCCAGCTCTTACCTGCGGCTCCATCTCAGGGGTGCCTCCGTGCCGCAGGTTCTCCCTGCCCAACATGGCCAAGGCACCCGGATGGCAGCGGAAGCTTGTCAATGGCAGGCCATTTTTGCTGCTCTACAAACTCCATCCCTCTCCCCAGCCTAGCCTGATGGATGGACAGAGTCATCTTCCTCTGGAGCTATTAGGAAGGGACCCTAACAGGAAGATGAAATCTGGGGCAAATGAAATCAGAGTTGTAGTGTGTCCAGAGGCTTGAGAAAACATGGTCCTGTCAGGAAGGTGGTGGATATCATCATCCCTTATCAGAGACCACCAGGTCCCAGCTTCCTGCCCCTGGGGCCGTCTAGTGGCCAGTCCACATTGTCCTTGCTTTGGAACAGGTCAGCTCCCACCTTCAACTCTGCTTGAGGCGGACCTCTTTTACAAGGTCTTAGGAGGAATGCAGAGTCACTATACTGGCAGCTCATTTTAGGATATTCCACAACTGTCAGAAATTTCTATCAGAAGATTCTATCTGCTGCCTGTCAGAAATTTCTGCCTGTCAGAAAATTCTGTCTGCTGGATTCCTAGCCCCCCAGTTGTGATGCGGATGAGTTCCATTCTTAACAGTACCCTTCCTAAGATTCCATTTCCTCTCAGGAGCAGACAGACTTGTGCTTAAAGGGGCCTTTTTACTGATGGGCAGGACCCGCTCCTTGGCTGGCTGTGCTTGGCCACTGAGTGTCTCTGGGGTTTGATGAGATGCTGACGACTGGGTGCTGCAGTGTCGCGGTGTCGAGTCCCATCGTGC
Source organism: Ateles fusciceps (assembly GCA_036589455.1). Lineage (NCBI taxonomy): Eukaryota > Metazoa > Chordata > Mammalia > Primates > Atelidae > Ateles > Ateles fusciceps. Next base: position 910,863 of record JAZHEH010003362.1, read on the forward strand.
ATCAGCCCGAGACAGCTGGCATCTCTGACCCCTAGCCGCCCCAGGATGGTCCCCCACCCCCCATGCCGTGGCCCTGCTGGGCTGGCTCTTTTCTTATATTATTAGTAATCTACATCCTGCTCTGCTACTAGGACCACAGGAGGCCTGGCAATGTCTGCAGAGCTCTTAACAGCACAGCAAGTTGCTGCAATGAGGAGCTAAACGTCTCAGTCTCCATTCATCGTGGCCAGACTGCCAGATGATCCAAAATGGAGCTCATCTCCTAGGGTCCTGAGATGGGTTTATCTGCAGGGTTAGAAAACACACTGCCCACTCATCCCCTACTAAATCCACCCTCCAGAATGCTGCTAGAGCAATCCCGACCCAGACTAACTTGGAACCCTTTTCACAGCATCCTAATGGGTCCCTGTACCACCACAACGAACACTCAGTAGAGTCACTGGAGCTGCAGAGCTAAGCACCTTCCTTCAAGCACCCAGAAGTAGTAATGCTCCCACCAAGAAGTGAGGCGTATCATCTAGCTTTGGCCCAAAATTTCTAGGGTACTGCCTTCTAGAACTGAGGTATCTTAAACTTGCTGAGTATCTACAACAAGCTCTCACCCACCATCCTGCTAATACTATTTCCTCTGAGATTGCCAATGAATTTACAATCAACAAATCCAAAGGCTTCTGCTTAGAGTGGCTTTAGGATCCTGGTAATGTCTTAGGGCAAATTTACCTAACAATGCCAAGAATGCAAGTTTGTAAATGGTCTCAAATTTTTTCTCAAAATGTTGATGTCTTATAAACTATTTGCTATACCTACAACATCATGTGCTACCACAGGAATCACATAATTTGTGTATTTAATTTAGCCATTAACGTTAGAACTCAATCCTCCCCCTAGTACAAATCTAACCTTTACCTCCCGTAAATCTGTCAATTCTCATGACAACAAAATCTTTAAACACGTGTTAAGCTGAAAAAAGGCTTCAGATAAACAGAAAGGAGTAACCTGCACTCAAGCAGGAAAGCTTGACTCATGGTTTGATAATTAGTTATTTATTTATTTATTTATTTTTTTTTTGAGATGGAGTCTTGCTCTGTCACCCAGGCTGGAGTGCAGTGGCATAATCTCGGCTCACTGCAACCTCTGCCTCCTGGGTTTAAGCGATTCTCCTGCCTCAGCCTCCCGAGTAGCTGGGATTACATGCACTTGCCACCAAGCCTGGCTAATTTTTTTGTAGTTTTAGTAGAGATGGGGTTTTACCATGTTGGCCAGGCTGGTCTTTAACTCCTGACCTCAAGTGATCCACCCACCTCAGCCTCCCAAAGTGCTGGGATCGCAGGTGTGAGCCACTGTGCCTGGCCTGGTAATTAGTTGTTTCAAAGGCAAAATAGGCTAGGTGCAGTGGCTCATGCCTACAATCCTAGCACTTTGGGAGGCCGAGGCGGGAGGATCATGAGGTCAGGAGATGAAGACCATCCTGGCCAATATGGTGAAATCCCGTCTCTACTAAAAATACAAAAATTAGCTGGGTGTGGTGGTGCGTGCCTGTAGTCCCAGCTACTTGGGAGGCTGAGGCAGGAGAATTGCTTGAATCCAGGAGGTGGAGGTTGCAGTGAGCCGAGATTGCACCACTGCACTCCAGCCTGGCTCCTGGTGACGGAGCAAAACTCTGTCTCAAAAAAAAAAAAAAAAAAAAAAAAATTAGCCAGGTGCATGCCTGTATCCCTAGTTACTCAGGAGGCTGAGATGGGAGGATCTCTGAGCCCAGGGGTTTGAGGCTACAGTGAGCTATGACTGCACCACTGTACTCCAGCCTGGGTGACAGAGCAAGACCCTGTCTCAAAAAAAAAACAGAAAAAAAAACCAAAGGCAAAATGGCTTAAATATCCAGACTACTACGCGCTAACTTGCTTTCATGCCTGCCTGTACTCCAGCTCAATGGCTCTCAGGCTTGAGTGTACACAAGCATTATTCCCCCCTACTAGACCACATGACTATTCCTTGAGGGCGACTTAAATAATTTGCATGAATACTTCTGACTACAGGCATTTGATTTTAAGTGTTGACTGCAGAATTTTAGACATGACTCGATTGTTGTTATGCCACAATCAAGAGCAAGGAAGTCCAAGAATATGTTTTCATGCCAGACGAGGACTCTAGTTAGAACCTGAGCAAAGAAGGAGAATATGAGAGATGCCAGTGTCTCAATTCCTTTTTTCTTCTTGAAAAGGAAAAAGCAGTTCATTTGTAACCAATTGACTTGGCCTCTCTTTGCTGAGGTGGACATGATACCTATAGTTATATCCCTTGTCTTTAAAGTACCCAGCAGAACCTCACCTCTGGCTCTCTTTTCACACACAGACAGGAAACGACTTTCTTTTGCCTCCCTGGGTCTTTATTCCTCAGGATTTCCTCTTGCCCCCACTATAGTCTTCCTTATCCTTGTCACTTAGGGTTTCCTGATTAACTCCTTTATAATACCATCTAGCTCGATCTTAGATGAAGGCTACTGAGTCGTCAGGTGGTAAATGCAAAGGGAATTTTAGAAGTGTGTAGTTCTTGGGCTGGAAGTCGGGCATCTCCTTGCTCTCCTACTGGCCTGCTCACCAGCACACAATGTGTCTCCTGAAGATACTGGGGCTGGGGGAGGAAGTTCTGCACAGGGAGCTGAGAGGCTAGTGGAGAGGGGTAAGGTAGCTGGAACGAAACCCGAGCATCAGCCCTGCCCAGGCCCCACCCTTTGAGCAGCTGGGAAGTCCCATCCAGCCACTGCTACCTGTCACTCTCCAGCAGGTCCTCGGGAAAGCTTCCGGTCGAGAGTCGCTGTGTCCCAGGTTCTGGGGCGTCATACTGCTGATTGTTCTCAAAGTGCTGAATGATGTTCCTCACATTGCCTGGTTTGACTAGAAGCAAAAAAAAAAAAATGAAGGATGCTAGGCTTGCTGTTCAGGGATGGCTTCTTCTCAGGCCCTGACTCCCCCAGATCCCAGAAGACAGAGCAATGCGCAAGCGTGGATGAGAACAGCACCGGACCAAGAGTCAGGAGATGTGCCCTGGTCCCGGCTCTCCTACGGATTTGCCGTGTGGCCCTGGGCAGTCACGCTACCTTCTGGGTCTATTCTTTCCTCATGTGCAAAATGAGAGGGTTTGGAAGTCTATGTTCCATAAATGTTCTTTGGCACTCATATGATTACAATAATGCTTCTGCTTGAAAGTCATGATTAGGTTTTTCCTAAGAGCCACATACAGTTTAAAAAAATAGCCAGGAAGACCAAAGCACATCTACATGTAATTTGACCATGTTGCCAAAATATATCAGGCATTTATCAAATTTAAATGAATTTTAGAGTTCATTATTTCTGTTTCTCTGTCTCTCCTTCCTGTCCTTTCTGCCCTTCTCTGGCCTCCATCACTACAGAATCAGACTCTCTAGTACCGTGAGAGATGACCTAGGAGGAATAGAGGAAAGACTTCACTGGCATTCAAACTCCAGCCCCCTTTCAAAGCTAAGGCAGAAGAGAACTGTTCTTGTTCAGACAGACAGGGCAGATGAGAGAGTGAAAAGGCACAGGTAATGCCATCTAGAGCCCCTGGAGAACTCAGACCCAGAGTTCCATGGCTCTCAGCAGGAGGGAAAAGAGATAAGGAGTTCACCTTCAAGTCAACTAGCTCAGTTCTCAGCCCAGCCCAGCGATACTAGAACATGGGTGGGCTAGAGATGCTGGCTGCCTGAGACCAGCGGGAAGGATGAGTGGAAATGGGGAGGTAATATCAACAGCTCAGGGTTTGGGCCTTGATCCTAACCATACTAAGAGTCCTGCCCATGACTTCAGAGATTCTGACATCTGAAGTCATGGGCAAACTTATAAATATAAATATACAAACTTACAAATCTGTCTCAAAATCTGACTTTCATAAGAAAATTTCTAAGTCAGAGAGAACAGAAAAAAAATAAAAAACATTTAGCTGCTGTCTTCAAAGTCTACAGCTCCACAGCCTTTAGTCAAGTGGCTAGGGAATATTTTTCTAAAACTGTGTAAGTGGCTGTGTGTGCATATTACAGGAACAGGGGCTACTAACATCACTCTCATTTTGATTATTAACAGATCTGCCTGTCCCAGCCTGAATGTGCACCTGGGCCTTGAAGCCATGCAGATGCCAGGGTGAGCCAAGCAGACGCAGCCCTGGGCCGCCTTGGCTGGGTGCTGATGTGGGAGTCTGGGAATATCCTATAATGGAAAGCCAACAGGCTGAGTCCCCTCTTCCCTTTCCCATGGGCCACTTGGAAAACGCCCAATTGTGCTCTAGATAGAGTTATACCTTACCTGTGGCAACAAACAGGTGTAGCCCTGAGATCTGGTATAACCGAATGACCCAGAGTAACAGGAGAAAAACAGGTAGAAGGAAATGCATTTTTAAAAAGAGCAAAGTGGCTAGGCACATGGTGCCTCATGCCTACAATCCCAGCATTTTGGGAGGCCAAGGCAGGAGGATCACTTGAGCCCAGGAGTTTGAGACCAGGCTAGGCAATACAGTGAATGAGACCCTGTCTCTACAAAAGTAAATTAGTCAGGTGTGGTGATATACGCCTGTGGTCCCAGCTACTTGGAAGGCTGAGGTGGGCAGATTGCTCGAGCTCAGGAGTTCCAGGCTGTAGTAAGCTATGACTACACCATTGCACTCCAGCCTGGGTGACAGGGCAAGACCCTGTCTCAAAAAAAAAAAAAACCCAAAAAATAAAACTGAGGACTGGATTTCAAGGCCATTCTTTTTTCCCCATTGTTTTATAAACTTTTTTTCATTAATTCCTTATTTTTACTGCTTAAAATGGCATAGTCTAGGAGTTTAGTAACTATTAAAATAAATCTGAATATTTTTCATTGCCACTTTTACATAAAATAAATTGTAGTAACAGAATAATTTCCTGATTGCATCCCATTGCTCTCTCTCTCTATATATATATTTATTGTAGAACCTAGAAAGTGTTAATCAATTGCATGCATATGGACCTTATTAATAGGAAATGAACTTGCTCAATTCTGTGACACTTCACTGTAGGCACTAAGCTTCTTGTGGGTTAATGTGTATCACATTAATGTTTTAAATACATAGATTCTGGAAGATATTAGGTCCTTTAAAATACATTAAGGGTCATTCTTTTTCACTGCCGTGGTTACACAGTGCTGGTAGTTAAAAGTCAAGAGAGATGGAGGTGCTACACTGAAGGGCTTAAGTAGATGATATGAACAAAAATACCCAAGAGAAAAATTGTTAGAGACTCCTACTTTACTTAAAAAAAAAAATCACCTTCAAAAATGAGAATTTTTATTATTATTTTAACTAAAAACAAAAATCTGAGGCACTGGCAGGGCGTGGTGGCTTGCATCTGTAATCCCAGCACTCTGGGAGGCCAAGGTGGGCAGATCACATGAGGTCAGGAGTTTGAGACCAGCCTGGCCAATATGGTGAAACCCCGCCTCTACTAAAAATACAAAAATTAGCTGGGCGTGGTGGCACACGCCTGTAGTCCCAGCAACTCGGGAGGCTGAGGCACGAGAATCCCTTGAACCTGGGAAGCGGAGTTTGCAGTGAGGTGAGATCACACCACTGCACTCCAGCCTGGGCGACAAGAGTAAGACTGTGTCTCCAAAAAAATTTTAAAAAAATCTGAGGCACTCTGCTTCACTGCAAGACCCTTCAGTGTGTGAGGAGTCCTCTCATTTACATAGAACTCTGGATTTTTGGACGCTCATCCATGGAGATGTGACTGAATAATAGAGAAAAGGCCTCAGGCTGTGAAAAAACTGCCAGAGGAACCAGAAGTCTAGCCTTGGCCAGAACTACCAGAAGGAGCTGTCCCTGCAGAAGATGGGGCCGTGCCCCCTGAAACTCTGGGTTAGGAGACAAGGTCTTGTACCTGGCATGAGGATGGTGCCCTCCCCAACCCCCCCACAGGGTTTGCAGCACACAGCAGCTTTAGCAACAAGGAGCAACGCATAAGAGAAATGGAGAGGAGAAAGAAAGAGAGGGAAGAGGAACAGAAAAGACAGGATTTGGGAGATGGAAACTCAATGCTAATGCAAAGACAAACCCAAAGAAAATGGTCCTTTTACCTTCCACAGGGGACAAGGGAATATGAAACGCTAAAAGAAAAACAAACAAAAACAAAAGTAAACCATGAAAAGTCAAATTAATGTTTTAAGAATCAAAATAAAAGTTACATCAAGTCAGAAAATGAAAAGGTAGTGGCAAAAATCAAGGCTGATCTCAAAGAATCCCTTTCCCTCTCCTGCAATGCAGCAGTTTCAGAAAGGGCAGCTGGCCCACCCCACTGCCCTTCACAGATTCCCGCTGATGCTTCGGGGTTTAAGGTACTGACTGGGGAGGGGCCAACAACAATTTCCAGACAAATGACACACGCTGGGAAGAGATCAATGATAGGATCACTTGAGTTTTAGGTTATTGATGGCATTAGGGGAAACTCTGGGGCCCAAACTTGCCCCCAAACTGACTAGTTCTACTTAATAGTGACTCAATCATCCCCCCGCTTGCATCTGTACTCCTGCAGTCCTGTGTGCTGGGGAAAAATGATAGGCCCTTGGATGAAGGTGAAGGGGGCATTTACTGTCCACAGGGCGATCCTTGCCAGGGGGGAGATGTTTCTCACAAGGCTGTTTGGTAGTTACAACTGTTCTGGGTTCCTAGACTAAGACCTAGGGACCGGCACGGCTTCCTTGGCTTGGAAACATCTGCCTGAACCTCAGAGATCCTGCACTGGATTTGGCAAGGGGAGAAAGTGGCTGTGGTCTCAGTTTGAGCCTGTGGCTCCCAGAAACACTGAAGGCCCTCTGCCAACATCCCGGTACATAAAAGGGCTGAGGTCCCTGCCCAAGGAATGCCCAAGGCTGTTGCTTCCCAAATACTCACTGCTTTGAGAAGAGCTTTTGGGCTTCCCAATGTATTTGAGGATGGGGTTTCTCTTCTTGTCCTCCAAGGCATCCTTTTCTTTCTTGGAATTGCTGCTCTGCTGAGACAGGAGACATTGGGGTTTGGAGGAGGTCCCGATATCCTCCTCCAATTGATTAGCAGCAGGTGTGGCTGCTAATCAATTCTGTCACTGTCCCCCAAGGCTGGCCCTCAGCAAATAACTGGAGAGTTGACTCTTGCTGGTACCCTATGAGTACATTCACCTCTGGCCTGGGTTTGGAAGGGACTGAGAACTGCTCTAGTCTGGGGGTCTCACTGACTCCACATCCAGGTGGAGGATGTAGCCAGAGACCTGCAAGATGGCTTTCCTGATCTACCTCAGCACAGCGCACTGCACCAAGAGGAGGTATTTTCTAGGACAGCTCTGTTACCTTCTTTTTTTTTGGAGACAGAGTCTCGCTCTGTTGCCCAGGTTCGAGTGCGGTGGTGTGATCTTGGCTCACTACAACTTCCATCTCCCGGGTTCAAGCAATACTCGTGCCTCAGCTTCCCGAGTAGCTGGGGTTACAGGCATGCACCACCACGCTGGGCTAATTTTTGTATTTTAGTAGAGATAGGGTTTCACCATGTCACCCAGGCCGGTTTCAAACTCCTGAGCTCAGGCAATCCGCCGGCCTTGGCCTCCCAAAGTGCTAGGATTCAGGCATGAGCCGCTGCACCCAGCCCTCACCTTCTTGGTCTTAGGGAAGAAGGGTAGCCACTTGTCCTTGTCAGGAGCAGACTGGGCCTTTCAGCTGTGTTAGAAGGTCGTGCCTCTCGAAGACGGATCCCAGCATGACTCATGTAGGTATTGAGGGCAAAGTCCATGGGGGCGCTGTAAAAGAGGAACAGTGTCTTAAATCAGAGAGCTCAAGTTATCTTCCCTGTGTGTTTCATTGCCACCCAGTGGAGTGGGGGAAGGGGTAGTTATAGGCCAAAGTATTCAAAGGGAAGTCTAGAATAATTAAATGGGAGAGCAGGCAGAAGCTGGCTAAAAGTCTGGGCTGGCAAGACTCCCAGGAGAAGTCTTATTCTTTGCCTAAGCAGAACTGTTCCCCATGAGCAGATGATGGTCAGTGGAAGAACATGCCAATTCCCTAAAATGTAAGTAAATAATTTCCTGGCTGGTCAAGTCACAGGCAGACTTGGAGGACTGGCTGAGGTCGGCAGCTGATACTCTCAGGCATATGTGCAGGGGTGGGGAGGCCAGGGGGAAAGGAGAAATGCCAAGCGGCCTCTGCCAAGGTATACTGCCGTCACCATCCTCCCACCCCCAGTACAGAGAAAAGAGACGGAAAAGGAGCTGTCAAGTGGCTTCCAATTGCCACAACTGAAAATGTCCAGAGCTCTGTGTTTAAAAATGCATTTGTACCCACAATTTCCTGGATGGATGATGATCCACCCTGTGCATTCAATGCAGCAAGGCTTCAGCTCCGGCTGTTTCTCCCTCTTCAACAGACTCCTAACCCCATTTTCTCTCCCCCTATTAGTTTGTCTGCTCAGGGAGTGCAAACTTGCAAACTCACTTTAACCTTGGCTAATGAAAAACAATGAGATAAATATATAGCTTGCAAAAAAAAAAAATTCTAATATGTGCTGCACCCCAGCTCCCCTCTGCAGATGCCGATAACAGGTTGACTTCATGATTACCATTACCACTTTAGGTGATTTATGGGAAAAAAGTGGCTCATCTGGGTAGAGAAGCTGCAGCCAGGTATGGGACTGTGAGGAGCGATGGCAGCTTGGTGTCTTCCCAATGAGGAGCAGGCCCACATGCCCAGGCAGTGATCACTGAACATTGGGGCATGGGCCTCATGATCCCCTATATTATGGCCACACAGACCCCTGAGAGCTAGACTTGCAGGAACCATGGTCCCACGTGGTTATACAACACTAGGGACTCCCCCTGTGATTGGCAGAAATGGAAAGCATAGTAGCTCAAGCCCACTCCTTCCACCTTGAAAGCTACAGATACATATCACAGACTTGCTTACCTCCTGTCTTCCTCATACTTGGACCTGGAATGAAAGAAAAGAACAGATGACTCAGACTGCAAAGACAGAGGCTGGTCATCTGGTCAGATGCTGGGAGGAGGGTAAGTTTTTTCCTAGATGAAAGGAGGGTTAGTGGGGGGAAAAGGAGAGAAGTACGTTTGATGTGCAAGTGTTTGGTACACAGCAGGAGCTGTGTAAATATTTGCCAAGTTGAAATATCAGCCTTAGCAGAGACAGCATACATTTCATCCTCTTGGCTACTTTGACTCTGTCCTTGAAGTGCCCGACTGTGCCCATGGATCTGACTTGTATGGAATGGCTTAACCAAGGTCACATAACTACTGAGTGAGAAGCAGTATTAGGCAAAAACTTGCTTCTAAGCCTGAAGTGTCCCCACAAAGTCTGTGATACTGGGGCTTGCATCACAGGAGCCTATGACACTTTAGAAAATGGGACTTGGAATGCATAACAAAAGCAGCTGTGCCAGAAGTGCCTTAGTATGTTGCACTAGTTCAGTTTTCTGATGTGGATGAGTAAAAGATGGTTGAATTTCTCCTAAGCCAGTTCTAGCTGCCTCCTGAAGGAACTTTATCTGCTGGGCACACACAGCACTGGCCTCACTCATTGTGACAGATAAGATCTTACAGGGAGGAAGGGAGAGAGGTCAGGAAGAGGGCCAGCAGGGGGAAAGCAGAAAGCTCATCACATTCGTGGGGCCCATGGTCTGTCATAGTCACCAAATGACTAACGGGAGCTCTGGGCTCTGCCACACCCTTGACCCCTGCAGCCCTCAGCCTGACCAATGCAGCAGGGGGGCATGACTCCCTATTTTCCAGGGGCAGGAGAATCAGGCAAGAAGTAGAAGAAGGCGAGAGACTGAAAGAACAGATCCACAAAATATGTCAACCTGCTTGGCATGTTCAGTGGGGGAGGGAGGAAGCTGAAGACTCACAAAATATCTCCTAGGGCAGCCAGCTGCTTCTCGGCCACTTGGCGCTCTCGGAGAGGGTCCCCATCCAGGTCCAGCAGGTCGTTTTCACCATACAGGCTGCCCAGGCCCAGAGTGCGCTTCGTTCTAAGCCAGAGAAACACAGGGAAAGAAATAACTACACACAAATGCTCAATAGATGGACACCCAGAAAGAGTGAGGCAAACACACATAACAAGAGATACATGCAGGTCCCAGAAGGAAGGAGGAAGGGCCAAGCGGCGGAGGTGCAGAGGAGAGTGGTGGGAGGGCAGCTCCTGGGCCAACCTGTAGTCGTGGATCTGCTCCTGGATCTCAGGCATGGCTGCCTCTTGAGCTTCACAGAGAATGCCTCGGGCGTCCTCGCTGTTCCGCAGGCGCAAGTCTGTAGTGGGAGACCAGAGAAGGCAGAGTGGGGGTGGGGGGAAGGTCACTTCTGCTGAGCATCTCAAGGCATTTCAGCTCCCCTGTGACACTGGGAGGAAGGGCTGGCTTTCTGCCCTTTTAGCCTAAAGGAAGACGAGGCCTGGACCTCTCAGATCATTCCTGAATTCAGGACTGGAATCCTGATAGACAAAGTCCACGGCAAGGACAAAAATATTTTCTGGATGTTCTGTGCTCCATTGAGAGAAGTATTAAAGCCCCTCTCATCAGATGTGTCTAAGTGCCATTCTGACATCCAAGTACAGACCTCTGAGAGGCTTGCTCCCCTCTACTGCCCCAGAAGCAACTCACAAGGCTAAAAAAGGCAAGCACTTCACATTCCATGAAACCTGAGCTCCCCAGTATTAACCGAAAGATGTCTCTCCTCTAGTCCCTGCCTCCATCCCCACCCAGGCTAGGCTAAGTCCCTGGGAGCTGCACTTCACTCTCACTCCACTTTTAAGCAAGCTCTGTTCACCCTCTGCCTGGGCCCATAAGCTGTCCTCCCTGTCACACGTGCCCACAAATCATCTCTTTCTGAATGCAGCTCCCAATTCCTGTCCTCTAAAAAGCTGCTAGTGATTAGCTTCTCAGGCTGACATCACCTTAGACTGCCTCTGCTTAATTCTTCTTCTCATGATTAGAAGGAGAAGGGAGCCGGGCACCTGAGATAGCCTGCTGGGCCTTCACTCTGGACTAGCTACTGTCAGTTCCTTAACTTTTATAAGTTAAGGAAGAAAATAAAAACACCCTCCCCCCCCACAAAAAAAACCAACAAGAAAAACCACCCTAGAGATTCCAACTCTGCAGGAGGATGGAGTGAGGCCCTAGTTTCTCTATTTTCGTTCCCCAAGGGATTCTTGATAATCAACCTGGCTTAGGAATCCCTGATCAAGTCTGATTTCCTCTTTGTACAGATAAGCCAGTGGAGGCCCAGAGAGGTCATGTGGAAGGGTGGCAGACATGAACCTAGGTCTCCTAACTCCAAGGCCACTGTCTTCCTATGACAAGCTCCCCCATGGCAAAGTGAGCACCTAGGCAGGGTCTATCCCATTTGCACCTGTCCATTAGCTACTGTGCAGTGTTCTGGAGCAACTGTCCCATGGGTCCTTTCCCCTATTAGAGGACGGTTGCCCAAGGACAGGAACTATGTCTCTTCTGTCCACTGGAGCCTCCTGAGAGCTCACGACAAGAAAGGCACCAAGCGGAGACTGACTGACCAATGAGCCAACTTACCAATTTCAGCCTGTAACATCTCAGGGATCTTCACTCTCAGAGGCTAAAAAACAGAAGCGTGGAGCAGAAGTGGTCAGGTCTGCACACTCCAGAGAGATGAACAGCGTGCGGGGTGAGGAGGGCTTGGCCACATGCCTTTTTGCCTACATCTGCCCAGCATCCTTCTCATTACTCTCCAACTGCACACCTGAATTCTAGGCTAGGGTTTTTGGAAAACGGGGTCTGAGGCTACAGAGCAAGCTGGGACTATATTCATTCTGAGAGCGGCACATGCAGTTTTTTCCACTCTTATTTCCAGGCCATTAGAGTACATGGAATGGCATGTTGTCCAAAAAGTGGAACTGTGCTGACTTAGCAGCAAGGGAAAAGCCTTCATTAGGCTATGTGGTGAACTTTTCCTCCCCCCCGACTCCCAGGGAAGCTAGCCTTGTGTCACCCAGCCTTGCAGTTAGTATGGTGTCTGGCTTTTGCTACACAAGTCCTTGAAACCTGGATACTGGAGCGGCTCCGTAACAACCAACAGAGAACAACCGGCAGCTCCAACCTCCCTACTCAAGACCCACTTAAGGGGGCAAATATAAAACTCTTGTTTTTTTTTTTTTGAGACATAGTCTCTTTGCCCAGGCTGGAGTACAGTGGTACAATCTCAGCTCACTGCAATCTCCACTTCCCAGGTTCAAGAGATTCTCTCCTGCCTCAGCCTCCTGAGTAGCTGGGACTATAGGCGTGTGCCACTATGCCCAGCTAATTTTTTTGTATTTTTAGTAGAGATGGGGTTTTACCATATTAGCCAGGATGGTCTCAATCTTCTGACCCTGTGATCCACCAGCCTCCCAAAGTCCTGGGATTACAGGCGTGAGCCACCGCGCTCGGCCAAAACTCTTAAGAAAAACCAATTTTCCCCAACCTGATTAACCCTACTAGCTTACTGCCAGAAAAATAAAGTCATCTTGGAATTAGTTTAGTTGATCAGATTAGAAAGTCTGGGATGGCAGTTGCCCTCTGCAGGCAGAAGTGCTCTTGCCCATGGGATCCCTGACACACCCCTGGAAACTGCGCCAATGCACAGGGTGCTGCCTATCCCAGACACTCAGAGGCCTCCCACCTCTGACTCCTGCCTTTGGGTAGTAATAGCAAGTCAGACTGAGCTTCAGAAGCCAGGATTTTCCTCTTGCCTCACTGATCTAGATCATCTGATGTCTCTAGACCTCTGTTTCTTCAGCCCACAGATGGGCAAGGCAGGGATGGCTGGGGGGGAACCAGGGCGCTGAATCAAGGGAGAGTAAAGAGAATCTGGTACAATCTCCTCCTCCAAACATTCCAGAGAGACACAATGTGTATTCTACATGGAACAAGAGGTACAGTGAGATTTTTTGAGAGTGGCGCTGGAACAGATCCAGGGATACTAATCTCTCAGTCTAGATTTCTCTTTAAGAACATGTCTCCGTTTGGTCTGAATGTTTTGCTTAATTTTCCTCTGCCTCTGGGTAGTTCAAAGAATATAATAAAATTATAATCCAATCTATGACTGCCTCACCGCATTTTTCTCCAGGAAAATACTCCAGATGTCTTTCCCCAAGCTTCGGGACTCCTTGGGGCTTGTCTGCTGATAAACTTCTGCACACAGGTAAAAAAGCTAGGAGGAGAGATAACTGGGTTAGAGCAGTGGTTTTCCCCCAGCAGTAATTTTGTCCTCTAGGGGACACTTGGCCATATCTGGAGACATTTTTCGTTGTCACAACTACCGGGTGAGTATGCTGCTACCGGCATCTAGTGGGTAGAGCCCGGCGACGCAGCTCTATTTCCCCAAAGCCGCAGGACAGTCTACCACAACAAAGAATTCTCCAGCTCAAAACAGTGCCGAGGTTGAGAAAGCTGAGGTCACACTATTTCAGAAACCTGTGGTAAGATAATCCCCACCCCCTTCCCACGGGCACATCTTCAACACTGATCACGCCTCAACTCCATATCCTCTCCACACGTGGTATTTCACTTGCGTCTTGTGCTTGTTTACATCTTGTTTCCTAAGGGTTCATGTTTTACTTCTCTCTGGGCTGTGCCCTGTCTTATTCAGGAACGCTTCTGAGATACCAGCACTTGGACTTGCACACAGGTGTTCAGGGAATACCCGTGGATGGCTGTTGATTCTGGCTTCTGATGGTATCCCCCAGAAAGACAAAACAGCAGCCCATGCCCCAGGTGAGAAGTTTATTCTGAAGAATACAACCCCAACCTCTCTCCCCATCTCCCCTTCCTTTCTAAGCAGCTGAGCAGGAGGAGGAAACTGGGAAGGTTGCTGGCTCTGAGCACTGTCCCCAGGCACTTTGGTCTCCATCCCCTCACATTCCCTCGTCATCACCTTCACACGGAAGACGCTTTCAGCCTTGCCATCTGCAAGTTTTCTCGCAGGGCTACTGTCTCAACTCCCTAGTCAGTCTGTATCTACCTTCATTTAAAAAACTCTAGGAAGAACAACTTCTCCAAGACGATGTTCTGAACTGATCAAGACTGAGTTTTCCTGGCACTGCTCTCTTAGTCTTCCCTAGGCAACTGATGGAGTGCGTTAGCTGTGTCATACAGTGAAAAGTCCCTTCTGCATAGGTTTCATCTTCTTGGCTATTTTGTCTCTGTCCTTGAAGTGCCCGACTGTGCCCATGGATCTGACCCGTAACAGCTAGGGAGCAGAAACAGAGGCTAGAGGTTCTCTCTGTTCAGCACAGCAGGCACTCAATCAAGACGGATGCTTCTGACTTACCAGTGGACTGGGGTCCGCCTGAGAGAAGATGTAACGTAGAAAAACCCCCAGGTGAGCTGGCCGAGATTTCAGTTTCTCCAGATCCTGGAATATGATGTCGCTCTGAAAGGCAGAAGGATGAGTCTGACGGGAGGCAGGGCACAGCAGCACAGCTGGTTCCAGCTTAGCTCCCATGTGATCCCCCTTCCTGGGTTCATAAGAGAACGGCTCCCGCCCCAAGTTCCCTTCACAGCTGGTGCTAGTCAAACTACTTCTAGTCAAGAGCATCTTGTATGACACACAAAAAAAATGATGAAAGGAAAAAATTAGGAAACTGTTACCTCGTTGTTGAAATAACCCGGGTCATAATCTTCCTCTGGGCCAATAATTAAAGGCTTTGGGCTTTGATCTACACCCTGGGGGAGAGAGTCAAGTTGTAGAGATGAGAGGTTATAGAGGAAGGACAGAGGGTTCAGCTCACCCGGGTCTGGTGAGCGTTGCCATCTCACTCCCGCCCCCAAATCAGAGCACAGATGAAATGATTTTCACTTGCAGGAAGTCAACTGCTTCTGGGTGGGGCAGGGCAGATTCAGAGCAGCCTGGTCACATGACATATGAAGATGGGAAGTAGGAGAAAATGTTCTCTTCCTGTTTGCAAAAGATCTGGCGAGGGACTGTCAGTCAACAAAATAAGAGCCTATAGCTCCTGCTGAACTGCTGGGATGTGGCTTCTGTTTTCCTTAACAGACTTAACCACCACCACCACCACCCCAAACACACACTCTCCAAACGAAGTGTCTACCACAGTGCTAGTGAACAGTTATTCTGTGCCTAGTAAGTACGGGTAGCTAAGTAACTGTCAGAGACCCTACTAGTAGATCTCTCCCTCTCTGAATAAATGGAGATGTAGCTAATCTTTCTCTAATACCATTTGCATTATTTCCCTTGCCTGCTCAAGAATCTGTGGTAGATCCCCATTACCTGTCTAAAACCCAAATTTCTTAGTCTGGCTTTTTCTTTCTTTCCTCCTTATGCTAATTTAAATAAAAACCTAATCCTGATGGACATGCCACAGATTAGGAATGAGGAGAGAGACTTCGTATTGCATAAACTTCTCAGATGCTTCACTGTACACATTTTTCTCCTAAAGGTTCCTTGAGCTTTCAGAGCTTTTCTACCAACTCTATTTCTCACTCAATTTAATCTCCTTCATTTCCAGTGATTCCCCCAACAAGGGCTCTGCTTCTGGAACCCACCCAGCTTGCTGTGCCCACTTTAACCCAGGCCTGTGATACACTTTCTTAAGGGGCTTTTCCTGACAGTTCCTCTCTGATGCTCCTCACCCCTTTTTTGTTTTCCTGGGTATTTATGGCCTCTATGTCCAGAATGAGTAAATCACAAGACATGAGTGGCCCAGAGGGTATCTCGGAGACTAGAGTCTAACACTCATTAAGTATTGAAAAAAGTGAGGCCCAGACAGACTGAATGGTGTGCTCAAAGCTGCAGAATCAGGCCTGATGTGCCGTATTTGTATTTCCCAGAAACATCCCGAGTATCTTCCTTTCCTAACACCTTAGTCTCTGAACCTCTTGGGGTCCAAGAGCCCCAGGAGGTGGTGGGTGAGCACTTCCGGCTCTCCTGAGCTCTCGGATGAAATCTGAAAAGCACTAGGTTTTTGCTTGTTTAGGAGGAGGATTTTGTTAAAAAAGGTCTTTACAGATACATATTCTTTCTGATTACAAAAGCAGAATATGCTTATTATTAAAAAGATCAAACATTATAGAATGATATAACAGAAAGTGCGAGTTCCTAATGAATCCATTTCCCCTGATGCTGACAGTTTTATGGAAAGTCTAGGTTTTCTTCCTCTGCTGTTTATTAACATTTATTACTATTAAGAAACTGGAATTATACTCTATTTACTCTTAACACTTGAAAATAGCAACTTAAATAGTTTTTAGAAGATGAAAAAATTTCGAAGAGGAAAACAAGGGCTCCAAGACCATTTACCCCACACCTGCTTCTATGAGCCACTTGAAGGAAAGCCTCTCCTAGAACAGGATAAATGCCTGACCCCTTAGCAACCTGAACTTGGTCCTTTAGTTCTACAAAGACAGGGGTGTAGAGAGAGCAATGAATCAGTGGCTAGGATAGGAAAGAGCCCTGTGCTGGGGCCCAGGAGAACTGAATTCTAGTTCTGACAGTAACACGGTTAGTCCTTGAACACTCCCTTAGACTTCTTTGTTCTGGTTTTCCCAATTACCGCACGAAGATTCTAATGGCCACCTTTTTTCCTGATTGTGAGATTACATGAGATTTTTTGTAAAGATCTGGTACAGCAGCTGGTACACTAGGCATTTTAATACCCATCAAATCCCTTTCCCCACCTTTCCCCTCCATATTCTAAGAATAACCAAACTTTATACAATGGGTAAAACTAGAGTATCATATGTTGTTGTCTTTTAATTCTATTTTTTGAGAATTCGGCAGCCCAACCAGAATTGGTTCAGAGAGGCTTGCTCACACGTAGTCTTTTGCACAGTAGCTCTTGATTAGAATTTTCTTTTGATGCTGCATAACTCTAGATTTAAAAAAAAAATAGGTTCACCTAGGCCACTGTCCTCTTTTCTACAGATCACACTGTGAAACTTCAGCTTCAAGACATTCAGGAGCTCTGTGTCCTGGATAAGTCCTCCCCTAAGACGCCACTCAGAAGACAATATTGATTACTCCCATTCCAAAGTATTCACTCATTCATTCAC
The DNA here is from genome assembly GCA_036589455.1 of Ateles fusciceps. NCBI lineage: Eukaryota > Metazoa > Chordata > Mammalia > Primates > Atelidae > Ateles > Ateles fusciceps. The sequence goes on from JAZHEH010003362.1 coordinate 927,936, forward strand.
TACACATTATGAGGTAGCTACTATGTGCCAGGTGCCTACAGGGATAAAGCACATAAAGTTGAGGTAAGCTGCATAGGGAAATAACAGCAGAGGGATAAATGCTTTAAGAGAAAAAAGATGCTGCTTGGAACCCTGAACTCCAAGGTGAGAGGACAAGTTTTCTAAAATCACAATGCCACCAAAGACAGCTCAGTGAGTAGGATCATCGTTTGCTCTGTTTTCTTCCTTGTGCCATCTCTCCCTTTATCCAAATTACTTTAGAGACCCCATCTTCTGAAGACCTCCTGGACTCAGTGATTAATAGGATCCCAGAGTCAAAAGAACTCCAGAAAGTAGCTTTCAAACTTTCTTTTGACCACGACTTCTAATAAATATGTTTTCACTGCAACTTAGTACACACATATGTAACTAAAACAGAAGCTTCACAAAATTACACTCTAAGCACATGTGATGAATTCTGATACTTTCTTTTCCATGCTATTAGATTCTACTTCATTGAAATAGATGCTACTCATGACCTTCAATATTGTTATCATGACTAACCAAAAGGTGACAACCCACAGTTTGAAAATACCACCTGTATAACTCTTGAAACCAGTGTTTCCAGTGTGGGAAGTGGAACTCAAGATGATTTTAAGTGAGATGATTTTTGTTGAGGGTCAAAATGATCTTAGGTGATATGGACATGGCATTAAATAACACTGGCTCATATTGTAAGAAAGTTAGTTTCTTTTCAGTTCTCATTCCATCCTTTTGATTAACCCAGAAAAATTTCAGCCTGGTGCCTGCATAGCTTTAATACCTTTAACCAAGGCAGAACTGGCCTCAAGCTTAATTAAAGCCTTTGACAAGCAACAGAATTGAGCTAGAGTTTATTTTTCAGCTTGTTTTAAATTTTGTCTTTTTTTTTTTTTAGTAATTTTTTACATCATGTAGTTTTAAACTGAAAGGACACAAAGGAGTAAACATAAAATAAAAAGTCTTCCATCCACTTCACCCTCAAGCCACCTAATTCCCCTCCTCAGCGGCAATAACCATCAGTTTCTTAAATATTCATTTAGAGAGGTCTTAAGAAAGAGGCTCCTTTTCCTCTTTTTAATATAAATGGCAGCTTTCTTCTACATTGTTCCATATCTTTCTAGGTAGAATTTAACAAACTTGGTTCTAAACGTATATTTAGTGTTACATTTACTCTGCATTTATAGTGTGTGATGTTGGTTTTAATTTAAGGTAATGACAGATTTCCTTAAGATGAATTTAAGTTTAAAGAACTGAGTTGGCTTAAAGAAAAATATTAAGTAGCTTTATACAGGTAGAATGTTGAATATTTAGATGTCTAACGACATCTGAACATTGTTAGATGCTAACGTTGTTAGACACCGTTGACAGTGTCTGAAAAACAACAGGACAATTCTCTGGCTCTCAAGTCAGTCCACTCCATTGACAGACAGCCCAGCTTCTTTGCAAGCTGTGTGCATTGAGTCAAAACCCGTCTTCCTGAAGTCTCTCCTGAATCTAGCTCTGCCCCTGAGAGTAGGGCCTTTCAAATCAGGTTTTGCAGAAACTTAGGGCTCCATGGAAGTGCCCTTGAGGGGCAGGGGGAGCTGATCAGTAAAGGTCCTAGGAAGGCTGAGGTTTTTTTTTTCTTTTCTATGCTAGGGTTCCAAATAATAAGATTTTGTTTGAGAAAGGATTTTGCTAAGGAACAGGGAAAATGAAAATTAGTATCCTGGAGAAACACTGCCTAAACCTATTTCCTATTCTATACAGACAGAAAGACCAGCTATCTGTTCCTTAGCTGTTACTTCCTACAGATACATTCACCCACTCTTCACATAGAAACTGAGACAGCCGTACTTTCATATTTCTATTTATGCCATGTTCTCTTTCTTTACTGTTTGCTCTCTATGTAAGTGACTGTCTCAAAGTTTGGGTCGCTGAAGCAGGGGGTCAGTCTGATGATCTAAGACCATGTACTGGTAACACGCACACCTCCAAATCTTGCTTCTGAGAAAAGAAGAAAGGAAAACTGCAGGGGAGGCTCTGGATCACTCACCTGGTCACCGGTTGAGGGGGACTGCTGCATCTGAGCCCTGCCGCCTGTGGTGCTGGGCCACCCTGGCCATGATCACAGGGGAGGTTCGAGGACTGTCTAGCCCAGGGTCTGACAGTACCGAGTTCCGATTCATCAATGACTAGAGAAACGGAGAATTCTGTGAAGAGGAACCTTGTCCAGAACACCCTCAAGGCTCAGCTCATTTGGCGTTGGTGGCGATAACCACACTTACAACATCAGCTAAGGGAAGTGCAGTACTTGCTCTGTGCCTGGCATTAGACTAAGCCCTTCACTACATATGATCTCATTCCATTCTCACAGTAGCCCTTTGAGGTAGTTACTATTATTCGTCCCACTTTCACACAAAGAAACTAAGACTCCAAGAAGTAATGAGACTTGCTAAGTCAGAGAACTAGTCATGAGGTATATCCTGGACTTAACTGAGGCAGCCTCAGCCCACAGCACACATTCTTCATCACCAATTCTGTGGCCTCCCAGATAATGTCAACTGTAGATTCCTTAGGATCCCCATCCCACTCCACTTTCTCAATGACTTCCCCACATACTGATCCTTTCACATATATTTCATCATTTTCCCATGGACAGGGCAGTAAGAAAATAAAATTCCAACTGTTATCTAAAATTAGGCTTTTCACACGTTTTCAACCACATATTCACATATTTAATTACTCTGGCTAAGCAAATATTTTGCTAACTTCATTACTACTTCTTCCACTCATTCATACTTCTATACTGCAGTTTACAGTTTACATAAGCAAACAGAATACCTAGAAGAGATAACCTTTGAGGTCAAAACCTGAAATTCTTGTAGTGATTCCAGAAAAGACAAGCTGTTTGAGAAGAAAAAGATCCACAGCAAAAAAAGACTACCACTTCTGAATAGGTTGGGTTCACTGTATTAATCTAATATGATGTTATTCCTGGACAGGTGGAAATGTGTTTTTGGTCAAGTCATGTTTTAGACTATTTCGTCTTTGCTCCCTCGCTCTCAAAGGCTTGCCACAGTTAATGCCGTGGCCTCCCTCTCCACCCTACTCTTTATATAATAGAGTTGACTATGATAAAGTGGAAGTCAGATTTGATAAGCTTGCATGTTGGGGTGCATTTGAAATTTCTGCTTTGGAACCCACAGCACAGTGATTACATCCTTGGAAATGGAATGATGGAAGAGGCACACAGAGGTCTCAGTGCAGCCGGTAGGCGGCGGAGCCTTAGGGCAAGGGAAGGGATACAGAATGCATGTTTTGAACAGGCCTTGCCCTGCTGGGACTCACCTCACTGAGCGAAGGAAAGCGTTCTGTCCCAGAGTCCAAGCCACTGTCCCCCTCCTGGGAATCCAGAGACAGCCGGCCTGAGAAGAAAATATCTTATATAATAGGGAAGGAGCTGTAGCCTGGGGGAAAGAGAGCCTCTATTCTGGGCACCTGTGCCCAGGGCAGGAAGGCGAAGCTGCCACCTTTTCTTTCACGTTTCCCTTCTGCTCTCTCATCCCATGACCCCTAGACTCAAACACTTTCCTGGCACACCTCCCCTCTGCTCTCCTCACATCTAGCTTTCACCTGTCTCTGCACCTGGGAACAGGTTATGTCACCACCTGAAATAAGACTCCATAGCTCTCTCTCACAGCTAGTTTTGCCCCTCCACTCCTTCCCAACCCTCTTCTGGTCACTACCCATGTCTTCTTACAACAAGTATTTGCTGAATTCCTTAGTGCCAGGAGCTGTCAGTCAAGCTGCTGTCTGGACCATACTCATTCTGGTGTGTTCCAGGCCCCTATCTGTCCCAGCTACTGGCTATACACTCATTTCTACTGCCTAAGTTGTATCCAGGTTCCCTGTGTATCTGTGCTGCTTTCTCCCATTATTCCATTTCTCAGAGGGTGGGCACAATATATTTTCCTTCCTGGAATCTGCCCCATGGGGAGGAGAAATAGGTAAGAAACCTGGATTAGAGATATGCCAGAGGAAAAAGGGGTGATGTGGGGACTTACCTTCTGATGGTCTCTGGCTGGTGTCACCATATAGTGGAAGTATGTCCTGAAACAGAAAGGCCCACAGGGTGGGCAAATTCTGTGAACCTCTCCCCCTATGGTTTCCTTCCGCCAATCAGTGCCTTATTTGCTTACAATTAGTGGCCTCTTCTGCTCATTGCCTCAAAAATGCCCAGCTAGAAGAGATATTGCTTCATTTGTACAGTTTGAGGATTACAATGACCCCTAATGGTGGAAAGGGAGCTTTACCATTAGCGAAATTCTAAAAGCTAGCTTTATCTAATCACCCTGGAGTGCCTTACTTTGGGTTGGATACAAGAAAGAACTTCTTCACCATCAAGAAATATAAAAAAAATTCAAGCAGATGACCAAGGGAAGATATAAAAGGTTCACCTTTGGAGATCTCTGAGGAGGAGATAAGACTGGCCTGAGACTCACCGAGCTACAGGATGTGGAGGAAGCAATGCTGATAGTGCTTTGCTGTTTACAAAGCACTTTTCTACGTCACATTTAATCTTTCAATGGCTCTGGCTTAGGCATGTTACTCTCATGTTATAAATGAGGAAACAGAAGCTCAGAGATCTTAAGTAACTTGCCCAAGGTACACAGCAGGTCAACCCTAAAGCCGGGTTGGAGCTCAGACCTTCAGATTACAAGCTTAGTTTCTCAGACTCATCACCTCATAGCACAACCGACAGCGGCAGTGGCAGCAGCAAACATGTCCGGCCCCCGTGTCAAAGGCATGCTTTAACTCCGACAACTGTGATCTCCATTTTATAAATGAGGAAACTAAGGCTCCTATGGATGAATTAACTTGCCCAGGAGTCTTTAAGCTGGTGAGAATGATGCTGGATTTGAATCCAGATGGTGTAAGTCCACAACCTGAACTCCTACCTGTCAACCATGTAATATGAGAAGTCCTTCAGAAAATGAAGCAGTTTAAATTTATTTGCTTGTGTTTCCTAAACTTTTTAAATCTGGATATTCTCAAAGCAAAAGTAGATCATCTTTAAATAATTTCTATTGGCTTTGGCAAATGTTATTCTTGGAGACCTTAAAGTTTCTGGAGAGTTACTTCTTATTTACCCAAAAAATTAAGGCCTGATGGAAAGCAGAAAGACACTCACAGCAAAGTCCCTGAAGAAAATAGATAAAGAAACATCTACTCTCTGGAGTTTTCCAGAAAGCATGGTTATCTGCTGATATAGATCCATCTCAACTGACTGGCAGTCTTTTATGTAGTCTGACTTTAAAAACTGCTTTTATTTCTTTGAGAAGACTCATTACTTGAGGGTAGGTGGTGGGAAACGGTACCAGACGAAACACTGGGTAAAACCAGTATAGAAATATACATACATCCGCTATGAGGAATTATCCAGAAGAGAAGGCTAATTCGGAGACTAACACTGACAGTGTGTTTACTTCATATTCTTTCTTTCCATCACCTATGTTGCTGGAGGGCAAGAAATAGGCTTTTTCTTTTTATGGTATCCCAAGCGTCACTACAGTGCTCAGCCTCTCTGGTGCTGACCTTCGTTTCTTTGTTAAATACTAAACACTTACTAGTTCAGCCTTGAGGTCCTGGCATAATCCAAGAAGCCTTCTGTCCTTGCTTTTCCCCTCACTCTAACCCCAGTTGCACTGCATGTGGCCTTCCTAGAGCTGTGCCTGCGTCACTCACCACTGAGCCACCAGTCTCCTGCTGGATCTTCAGCTGTAACTGAGTGACTCGCCGCCGGGCACCTTCCATCTGCTCTTCCAGTAGGCTGTCAGGGTTCCGGCTATAGTCCTCACAGATACGCTGGGGATGGGTGAGGAGGAGAGGTGGGAGGGGAAAGGCAGAGGAGAGGGGTGGTTAGTAGAGAATGGATGACTCACCAGTGGGGAGGATAGGCAGTTATCCCAAAAGAAAGAGGAGAGAGAAGAGGTCTCTGCCTCCAAGTAGATGCATGCTGTTTCAACATCATTTAGGATCGGAAAAGATGTAAGTGATGAGAAAAAGAACATACGAGGCAACCAGTGAAAGACAAACACAAAGGCGTGTCCTAATCTGATCCATCCTTCAAGGTAAGCCTTAAGTCCCACATCCCAAATGAGGTCTTCTTCAGCTACCACTCAAGTACGAAATATTTAAGTGACCGTCCAGACCAGAACATAAAAAAGTGCTAAAGAGGGAACTTACACACAATGAGAACCACAAGAAATGAGGGGGAAGCAACGTCAAGTAGAGCAGCCAACACCTCTGCCAGACCCATCCTCAGGAAGCTCCTGGAGAGCAGGTACCATATCCCAGCACTTATCTAGCACTCCTCAGGGCATGCAGCAGGCGACAGCACAGGGGTAGAGGGTTCCACAGTCAGGAACACCTGGCTTTGAATTCTGGCACCTCCACTGACTAGCTGTATAGACTTGGGCAAGCTTGAATACATCCTCATTGATAAAATGGAGATGACAATACCTGCCTCATGGGATGGGTGTAACAGTGGAGTGAGACTATGTATGTGAAGTGGTTAGCAGAACATCTCGAGCAAAGTCACACACCTGAATACATGGCAGCTATTAACAGGAAATGCTCGATAGATTGATGGTGAAATAAAGACACTGGGTTCACATATTATCTAGGCTCATCTAGGGATTCACTGCTACCTGACAACCATTTTACAAATTCCCCATGTCTAATATTTCATCTTCTTCATGCCCATCAAACCCCAACCCTTCCCTAGCCTTGGCAGATAATACTATCTGGTAAAAACCTTCCCAACTATACTCCATTTCAAAACATCTTTAGCCATCTTTTTTCCTGGCTCAGAAGGGAAGCGATGTCTAAATCTTTTACAAAGTTAATCCCTCTGACTGCCTTGGGCTCTTCTTGGACACTGTTCACATATCTTCAAAGTCTCCTTTTTCCAATGACTCCTTCCCTTCATCCCACAAAATGTTCAAGTTTCCTGATTTAAAGCAAAAATAAAGCACCACAACAAAACTCTTTTGATCAATTCTGATGATTCTTTAAGTCACTGCCCCATTTGTTTCTTCTTTTCACAGCCAAATGTTTTCTTTCTTTTTTTTTTTTTAAAGGGATATGAGCCTGTGGTTTTGTGGTTTTCTGATTTTATTTTATTGTATTTATTTATTTAAATAGACATAGGGGCTTGCTATGTTGCCTAGGCTGGTCTTGAACTCCTGGCCTGAAATGATCCTCTGCTTTGGCCTCCCAAAGTGCTGGGATTACAGGTGTGAGCCGCCATGCCCAGCTCACAGCCAAATGTTTCAAAACATTAGTCTACAACTAGGGCCCTGCACTTCTTTGCTTCTGCATATACAATGTAGTTTCCTCCCATTACTGCACAGGCTACTCTTTCAAAAAATAACAAGCGGTATGATACTAGAGGTTGGTGCCATGTGCTGTAGAAGCACATATGTCCCAAAATTCCATCCTCAGCTCTCTCCTCTCTGCACTGGTGCTCTGGGTGAGCTCTTTCAGTCATCATCCAGTCCCAAGTTTTAACTCTCACCTTCATACTGAGGATATCCAAATCTCTATTTCAACCCAGGCTTTTCTCCTAAGTTCAGCCCTGTTATCTCCATATGCCTGGTGCCTGAATGGAGATAACATTATCTGAATGTCTCATGGGCACCTAACACTCAGTATACCCAAAGCTGACCTTTATTTCCTTCCCCTAAGTTCTGCTCCTCTCCTCTATCTCACTCTGTCACTGGTATCACTTGATCTACCCAGACACACAAACTTGGGGCCATCTTTTATTCTTTCTTCTCCTTCACCAATTGGTAAGTTCTACTGATTGGCCCTCTCACATGTCTCCCATTGCTATCCCCCTCCTTTTTGTTCTCACTCCTCCTGTTCCTGTTAAACCTGTCATTGCTGATCAACTGCAAAGCCTCCTAGATGCTTTCCTTACATTTAACAGACTTCTCCAAAGAACACTGGTTTGAAAATGTAATCAGTCCCCCACTCAAAATTCTTTGATTAATTCCAACAGACTCCAAAACAAATTCCAAGCTCCTCATGGTATTCAGGGCCAATAACACCTTCAGTCACGAGACTCACTTTTTCTTTTTCTTTTTTTGTTTTGAGACAGGGTCTTGCTCTGTCACTCAGGCTGGAGTGCAGTGGTGCGATTATAGCTTTGCAGCCTCGAACTCCTGGGCTTAAGCAGTCCTCCCACCTCAGCCTCCTAAGCAGTTGAGATTGCAGGCATGCACCACTATGCCTGGCCAATTTTTTAACTTTTTTAGAGACATGGTCTCATTATCCTGCCCAGGCTGGTGTTGAACTCCTAGGCTAAAGTAATCTTCTCACTTTGGCTTCCCAAAGTGCTGGGATTGCAGGCATGAGTCACCACTGCTGGTCCCACTGCCATTTCCAACGTTCTAGTAACAGCAGACTGAGCCCAACTCAAACATACCCTCATGAAGCCTTCTGATTATTGAATAAATCATTATGCCTCGTTTTGGGCTTCAAAACATTAATTTTTAAAAATTGTTACTGAGCTATAATTCATATGACATAAACATGACCATTTTAAGGTGTACAACTCAGTGGTCTCTAGTATATTCACGGAGTTGTGCAGCCACCCCTACTATCTAATTCTAGAACACTTCCATAACTCCAAAAAGAAAGCTGGTACCTGTGAGTAGTCACTCCCAATTTCCCCTTTCTCTACCCTCTGGCAACCACTGATCTACTTTCTGTCCATAAGTCTGCATATTCCGGACGCTTCGTGTAAGTGGAATAATATAACTTAGAGACTTTTGTGTCTGGTTCTTTCACTTGACATACTGTTTTCAGGGTTCGTCCATGTTGTAACATTTATCAGTATTTGTTCTTTTTTTTTTGGGGGGGCCTGGTCTTGAACTCCTGACCTCAGGTGATCCACCCACCTTGGCCTCCCAAAGTGCTAGGATTACAGGCGTGAGCCACTGCGCCCGGCCTACTTTGTTCTTCTTTATGGCTGAATAAAATCACATTGTATGAACGGACTATATTTTGCTTATCTATTCATCAGCGGATAAACATTTGAATTGTTTTTGCTTTCTGGCTACTATTAAAACGCTGGCATGAATGCTCATGTACAAGTTTTTTGTGTGAACCTATGTTCTCAATTCTCTGGGAGAATTACCTGAGAGTGGAATTGCTGGGTCATATAGTATAGCTGTGTTTCATGTTTTGAAGAACTGTCAAACTGTTTTCTGGAGTGCTTGCACTATTTTACACTCCCACCATCAATGGTGGAATAGATTAGGATAGTGAATATGCAGACAAAACATAAATAAGTATTGCTCAGATTTCTCTCCATCTCACAATGCTGGTTATTTTCCATTATTTTGGTGACAGCCATCCTAATAGGTGAGAAGTGGTAGGTCACTGTCGTTTTGATTAGCATCTCCCTGTGAATAACAATGTTGGGCATCTTCACACGCTTATTGGCCATTTGTGTGTTTACAGACTCTCTATTCAAATCTTTTGTAAGTTTTTAAATTGGGTTGTCTTTTTATTATTGAGCTAAGTCTTTTATATATTCTGGTATTAGACCCTTATCAGATACATGAATCGCAAATTTTTTTTTCCCATTTCTTCTATGGGTTGCCTTTATTTTCTTTTTCTTTTTTTTTTTTAAGAGACGGAGTTTCACCTTGTTGGTCAGGCTGGTCTTGAACTCCTGACCTCAGGTGATCCGCCCGCCTCGGCCTCCCAAAGTGCTGGAATTATAGGCGTGAGCCACCGCGCCTGGCCCCTACTTTCTTAATAGTATTCTTTGACACCCAAAAGTTTTAAATTTTGATAAAATCCAATTAATTTTTTTTTTTTTTGGTTATGCTTTTGGTGTCCTAAGAAACCACTGCCCAATCCAAAGACATGAAGATTTACTGCTACCGAAAATTTTTTCTAAGAGCTTTACAGTTTTTAAAAATACTTTTGGCTTTTACATTTAACTCTTTGTCCATTTTGAGTTAAATTTTGTTTACTGTGTGAGGTAAGGGTCCAAATTCATTAACTGTATGTGGATATCCAGTTGTCCCTGCATCATTTGTTCAAAAGACTATTTTTTCTCCATTGAATTGTCTTGGCACCTTTGCTGAAAATCAAGTGGCCACAGATGTATGGGTTAATTTCCAGAATCTGAATTCTATTCCATTGATCTATAGGTCTGTCCTTCAACCAGTACCATACTGTCTTGATTACCCTGACATTTGCCAATATATAAATATCAGCACTTATCATAATATAGTATATCTTCATTCATCCCTCCATATCCTATGGAATCACTAACTCATTAAAGGAGAGGTTCACTTCTTGTTTATCTTGGTTTTTTTTTTTTGAGACAGAGTCTTGTTGCCAGGTGCCAGTGCCAGGCTGGAGTGCAGTGGCGCGATCTCGGCTCACTGCAACCTCCGCTTCCAGGGTTCAAGCAATTCTCCTGCCTCAGCCTCTCGAGTAGCTGAGACTACAGGCACGCGCCACCATGCCCAGCCAATTTTTGTATTTTTAGTAGAGGCAGGGTTTCACCACGTTGGCCAGGATGGTCTCAATCTCTTGACCTCGTGATCCACCTGCCTTGGCTTCCCAAAGTGCTGGGATTACAGGCGTGAGCCACCGCGCCCTGCTGCCTTGTTTAACTTTGTAACCATTCCAACGCTCACCCCTAACATTACTCCCATCTACTGCCCCAACACACACTCAGTACCTAGCATACAGCAAGAACTCAGTGCTTGTGAAATAAATACATGTATTTTATATCTTTGTGTCTTTAACCTATGCTGTCTTTCACTAGCATTCCCTCCCCCATCTCTTTTGCCTGCTCAAGTACTGCTCTTCAAGGCCCAGTTGAAATATTATCCACTCTGTGAAGCCCTTCCCCATATTTCCCATTAATTGTGCTCTCCTTTGTTCTCTTATTGTAAGCTCTTTGTTCCTCCCACTCTCCCTACTGTAATTTGAATTTCCTCCATTAGATTTTAAACACATTGAGGGGGAAGAACCAGAATCTTTTTCATTTCTATATAGCCTAGAAAATAAAACAATTTTTTTGAGATGGAGTCTTGCTCTGTTGCCCAGGCTGGAGTGCACTGGCGCAATCTCGGCTCCCTCAAACTTCCACCTCCTGGGTTCAAGTGAGTCTCCTGCCTCAGCCTCCCAAGTCGCTGGGACTACAGGCGCATGCCACCATGACTGGCTAATTTTTGTATTTTTAGTAGATACGGGGTTTCACCATGTTGGCCAGGATGGTCTTGATCTCTTGACCTTGTGATTTGCCCACCTCGGCCTCCCAAAGTGCTGGGATTACAGGCGTGAGCCACCACGCCCGACCAAGCAATGTTTTATATATGGTGGCACTTACATGTATGGCTGTAATAGGACTCTGGTTATTCTACGCCAGCCAATTAATCTACTTACTGTTCTCTGTGCACATCACTCCTAGGCCTGAAAACTCTCTTCATCCTTCACCCAAGTGCCCCCCACCTCTATCAGGCTGGCCCAGGACTCACCCACCCCTTCCTTTCTTCTCTCTTTCTCTTCCTTTCCTTGGAAATGTCTCAGATAAATTCCATTGACTTTTTTTTTTGGTCTGCATATTCACTATCCTAATCTATTACACATGGAGAAGTTATTCATTCTATTAGTGAAGTTCTGCTTTAATAAATTCTACTGGCCAAAGATAATTCTTTAGTGGGCCGGAAGTTTCATTTTTTAAGGTTTTACTGTGATGGGATATTGCCTGTAAATGAAGTTGTGCACGTTGGCAGGCTGCTCTGAGAAAGTATTGTTTCACTCAGGCAATGGCCAGTCTCCCCCTTGGCAGTGACCTTACCTGTAATTCTTTTTCTTCCTGCCTCAGCATATTCCTGAGGATCTGGGGTGGCATGTTTTTGAACTTCGGGATCCTAGAGATAGAAAATATGGCAGTATAAGAGTTAGGGACGAACTCAATAGCTTAACTCTCTTCTATCTGCTGATTCTTGGGCAAGGAAAGCTATGAGAATAGAGCCTGGATCCTAAGTATGTTTTATTCAGTACCTTGCTGGAATGCAGTAAACACGGGTCTTATTTTGAGTTTATTCCTCAATTTCTAGAAACCTTGGCTGTAATTGCCTTTGGCATCCAGTTGCTCCCTAAAGTCTCCCAAGACTTGTGGGCTCAGTTTTCATTCCAACTGAAAATCCTGTTCCCTATACCTGTCTGCATCTTGTCCTCTTTAACTCTTCACATAGGTGTTCCTTCCTTGCTTCTAGAGCTCCCTTTCTACTTGTTTTTTATTTGTTTTTTCTTTGAGATGGGGGTCTCCCTCTGTCACCCAGGCTAGGGTACAGTGGCACAATCACGGCTCACTGCAACCTCTGCCTTCTGGCTCAAACAACCCTCCTACCTCAGCTTCCTGAGTACCTGGGATGACAGGTGTGTGCCACCATGCCTGGCTAATTTTTTGTATTTTTGGTAGACACAGGTTTTGCCATGTTGCCCAGGCTGGTCTCAAACTCCTGAGCTCAAGTGATCCTCCCACCTTGGCCTCCCAAAGTGCTGGGATTACAGGCATGAGCCACTGCACTGGCCTCTGCTTGTTTTTGTCTTTTTCTGATCCCTCCCTCTACTGAGTGGGCTCTGTATTTTGCACCTTGAAGCAGGCTTTTTTCTCTAGGAAGCCTTTCTCCTACACCTTGACTTTATACCATACCCTGGTTAACACTGGCTGGCAACAGTCTTGAACAGATGCATTCTGTCCCTGCCGGAAGTGTGCACCTCTCTCCAGTAAGGAGTACTTTTGGACAGCGCCCTTAGAGTCTTCCACACATTTAGGAAACACACAATGTTGCTGTGTGATAAAACCACATATGCATTTGCACGGAAGGAGGACACTGAGGCAGGGAACAACTGTTACTGTGCAGCCCTCGTTTTTGTTCAACTCTTTCAATGGTCTTCCATATGTCTTTTGGCTTGTCTCTGCTTACCACAGCCCCAATGGATTTAACCAGCTTTCCTCTCCAATGCGGAGCTCTTCAACAGGACATTAGGGTGAGGAAAGAGAACCAGAAGGATCATTACCTGCAGAGGTCTGGGTCCTGTGATGCGTTGTGGAGGTGGTAGAGGTGGAGGAGGTGGTGGTGGGGGGATCACTGGGGTGATTCGGGGAGCTCCTGCTGGAAATGGGTCCTGCTGAAGCCCAGGGATGCCCACGGATGAAGGTGAAGAGCCCAGGAGGGTGAGTGCGACATAAGCACCAGCTAGAGGGAGACAGAGACTTGCTCCAGGAGTGCTGTTCTGGAGAGACAGTCCAGGTATGGTGGGGGAGGGGAGGCTGTTCTCCCTTGTTCTGTCATTAAGCTTATAGTTCTGTAGATTAATTTCTCCTCACTTTTAATGCCCCACCTGTTCTTTAATTCCGTCATGCCCTGCATGGACCCAAGTACCACTTCCTATTCCTAACCTTCCTTCATGCAGAGACCTCAACTAGAACTCCACTCATAAATATCTGGGAACATACGCCACGGGCCGCCTCAGCAGCCCCTTGTTTCCCCCTTTATCTCACTAAAGTAAGTAGCCAGTGTCACACTCTGAGCAGACTGCCCACATGGCACAGACCAGGCACTCAGATTCCAGCCCTCTGCCCTCCCCAAACTTCCCACATTCTTAAATTCTTTCTTCAACATTTGTTGCTTCTATTTGAATGTTTGTGCAGACTCAAATTGTTGAGCCTTCCTGGCTACAAACAGATTACTGTTGCTTTTTCCTGCCAAACATAAAACAAATGAGTATGAATGTCCATGAATGGGAGAGGGAATTGAAAGGTATTTGAGGGAGACCTGGTCTCAGTAGGATATGGTCTAAATAGGAGTGGCAAAGATGGGTGTGGGTAAACATAAGATGTCTCATGACAGCCCAGTAGTGCCTCCACTTGAAATAACAGGGAATTGTGGCCATTTAAGTGGATCACTCCATGTTAAGATTAAAGATGTGACTTCACCTGCCTCACACATCTACAAAGGAAACCTCCTGGGATGGCAGGCCTGCCCTTTCCTCCCTCCTTTCCTCCCTCTCAGCCCATCTGCTCCCCTACGTTAGTTGTCACCTCTCTCCAACTCACATTTGATCAGCTTTACCACTTCCAGGTGTGAGCTATTGGTCACCATGGTGCCGTTGACCTGTTGGAGGGACAAACAATATTGAGTAATGGCGATGAACAGCCTTCTGTAAGTTCAAAACACCACTTCTTTAGGAAGCCATTTTCCAATGCTCTTCAGTCTCCTCTGGTCACTTGTTTACTCAAGTCACACTACGAATTTGTTCTGTTCATATCTGCTATTTGTTCTGTCTCTCCAGCTAGCCTACATGTTTTCAGGGGATAAGACCTGTGTCTTCATTCCTTAATTTGTTCATTTATTCACCTGTTTTTGGTATACACTTTTCCAACCATTTGTCTCACGCACATGTGAATGTCCACTGCCCCAGTGTGCTTCCTCCTTACAGAGGACTAAGAAGTCTCTGCATCTAGGATTTCCTTAATGCTTCCCCACTGTGTTGCCCAGGCTGGTTTTGAACACCATTCTGTCGAGGAAAGGCCTGAACAACCAGGGCAGGTTCGTTCAAAATGGGCAAGGACCCCAGGTTGGCATTATATGGAGGAAAGAATATCAACCTGAGAATCAAAGTCTTGGGTCCTTCCATGAGTTACTACCCCTCTCTCTTAATCTTATTTTGGTCAGTTATGAAATGAGAATAATAAAACTTGTTCTAAAAGCTTGGTTGCTTTAGAGTCAAGAAGGGTCTAAAATACGGAACACAGCTATCTTCCTCCTTGCTCTCTCTCTTACACTGTACCACTGTGCTCCCTCGCATGGGACCACCCCTAACTCAGTGGCTGTCTGGCAGCTGGTATCAAGATGAAAGTGTGCAGGATGGGGCAAGGCCAGGAGTGCCCTGCACATCTGCCTCCACAGCTGGGAGTGGGAGTGCATGTTGGGGTCACTCACTTTGATGATCCGGTCGCCCTCCTTCACACCGGCCTTCATGGCTGCACCTCCTGTAAGGAGAAGGCCTGGTCAGCAGAGTCCAACAACCTCTCCCAGAGGCCACTGAAGCTCCACCAAGGTCCCTGTCAGATCACCTCTCCTCTGAAATTTCCTCCGATTTCTCTGTGTTAAGTACCTCAAATGCTGGGTGCACTTCTTATTCCACTTTAGTGACACAACTACTTTTAAGCGAGGGTGAACTATATAAGGTCCCATCTCCTGCTCTTCCTTCCACCTAGATAAGATGCTAAACTTCTGATAGCCAGGCCAAGGCAGGAGGCAGGCAGGGCCAGGCTCTGGGAAGAGCACGTGTGCTTAATTCGAATGCATCTGGATATGTTCCAAGGTCAAATACGAGTTATTTTTTATTATCCGGGGGGGGGGGGAAATGAGTTTACTGCATAAAACATAATGGTTAAAATAATTATTAAGAGAAATATGGAGAAAAGGATTAAAACAAGAGTTTCCTAAGTCCTGAGAGGTTTTGTAAAATATTCTGGGGGGGGGTCACATCATTAAAGATGATAATAACTTTTCTTTTAAAAAAAACTTTCTAAAGCCATTTATAGTTTTTCCCTTCCTTTTTTTTTTTTTTTTTTTAAGAGACAGAGTCTTGCCCTGTAGCCCAAGCTGGAGTGCAGAAGCATGATCTCAGCTCACTGCAGACTTGGTCTTCTCAAGCGATCCTCCCAACTCAACACCCCAAGTAGCTATGGGACTACAGGTGTGTGCCACCACACCTGGCTAATTAATTTTTTTTTTTTTTTGTAGAGATGAGGTCTCACTATGTTGCCCAGGCTGGTCTTGAACTCCTGTGCTCAAGTGATCCTCCTGCCTTGGCTTCCCAAAATGCTGGAATTGTAGGCGTGAGCCTCCATACTCAGCCCAATTTCTCCCTTTAAAATAAACCAAATTAAGAGCTTCTGATGGTGACTGACTGAGGTGCTCAAAAGATCATGCTCTTCACTTTTTCAACTTATCGTCTGACTGAAGGCTACAGTGGTTTTGATCACAATATGGTTTGTTTGTTTTTCTTTTTTTGAGACATTGTCTCACTCTGTCACCAAGGCTGGAGTGCAGTGGTGTGATTTTGGCTCACGTAGCCTTGACCTCTTGGGTTCAAGTGATCCTCTCACCTTGGCCTCTGAAGTAGCTGGGACTACAGGCATGTGCCACCACACCTGACTAATTTTTGTATTTTTTGTAGAGACAAATATATTCACCATATTGCCCAGGCTGGTCTTGGATTTCTGAGCTCAAGCAATCCTCCCATCTCGGCCTCCCAAAGTCCTGGGATTACAGGCGCGTGTCACCATGCCCAGCCTCACAAGATAGTTTTAAATGACTTATAGTCCTAGTTTAATTTACATCCAGGAAGCACAAAAAACATTAAAGCCAAAACAAGTTAATGAGAAGCATAAAAATTACATATTGTACATTTGCCCCAATGTGATCATTAAATCTGTAAGTTACATTCCTCTGATCAAAACAAAACTCCCACAAAACCCATCTAAACGCTTCTACTCTGAAAGAAAAAATATAGTGATGACTACATTCCAATTTGGCTTTTCAATACTGGGACTCAAGACTACCCTCATCTAAAGTGTGCTATTTATGGAAGAATACTTGCCAATAGCTTGAAATTCCCGCTTATACATTCATTTAGAAACTAACGTTGAAGAGAACAGAGCTGTCTTGCCTGAATGTATGAAACACGTGAGGTGACTTCTAAAACTTAGTGATTAAAAAAAACTAAACTCTTCAGAGTAAGGAACTCTAGCAGAAGTTCTAGACTTCAGCAAGCATGAGAATCACTGCAGGAATTTTAAAAAAGTGTATTTCATGGACCTCTTGCCAGAAAGCAATTCAGTGCTTCCAAGGTCAGCCCCAAGAAAAAGGATTTCAATCATCTTGGGCGTAGGTGATTCTGATTCAGGCAGAACCAGAATTAAAGAAACCTAATATGTATCTGGAAAAGATAACTGCTGCTTTGTTATTCTTGTGACTTCAATGCCAATCCAAATGAATGAAGTCTCTTCTACTCTCCTCCCCAACACACACACGCACACATGCACGCATGCACACACACTCGCACACACATGGTCTCTAAAACTCATAGTCTCCTTGTAAGCCATCTTTTCCTTCTTTCCTCTCTGGGTGTGACTCTGCTCAGCCTGAGAAGGAAGAAGGTAAAGGAGAGCTGAACCTACACTTCACTGGAGGGGATCCCATATTTTCTGTACCAGATAGGCTGCAGAGGAAAAGTACAAGGTATTGGCAGTTCTACTAACTCTGTCGCACCCCAGTCCAGGAACCCTGAGAAATAAGAAAAGCAAAGAATAAAACTATCTTTTTAGAACTTCACCTCAGGATATGCAAAACAAATCTCCCAATGATGTAAGTTTACTCCCAAACATAAGAAGCCATGCTTATTTATATCCTTATATGATCCACATATCTCATTTTGGTCACAAATTTGAAATTCTCTTTTCACCTTTCCTGTGAACATAGCCCAAATCTTCCCCCAGAATCAATGCCAGTACATTTTCCCTCCTCCTCTGCACCACCCCTAACGGGAAAGCTGCTCCCAATCCTTTCCTTGCGCTCTCGTCTAAGCCAAGCTAGGATGCTCCCTGGCACCAGCCCAGTGCTACTTACTGCACTGAAGTTCACTCCTTTTAGGGACACTTCTTTACCCTTTAGGGAATCTTCCACACCCACCGTCTTTCTGGTTGTGCTCCTCAGCCTGGACCACTAACAATGGTTCCACTAGCTGGCACATGCTAGAGTTTTGATTGTTCGCACCCCTTCTATACACAATTGGTAACTTGATGGATTTGGCTATGATGCCCACTCACTCTTTACTCCCTTCCCACCAAATTCCTATTCTGCTCATCTGCTTTTCATTTCCATCTTTCAAATTACTTCTAAAATCCCTTTTTTTTAAGAGGGCTTCCCAAACGATCACAAGGAAAATGACTATGCCTCAAATCACAAACTACTCAAACTTCCAAACACCATTTCCCCTGACATCATGTCCAGCATATATCATTTATCTGTTGGTAATTTGTTATTTAATGTTAATTGTATCAGCAAATGTGCTCTGTAATCATTTGGACTATTGTCCCTGTCTCAGGTTATAAACCTCTGTAGAAAGTGACCATCTGTGCACTTAGCCAGGTAGTGTGGCGGTAAATATGAAGAAAGGGGAGGCCTTGGATTCTGCCACGGAATCTTGTCACCCAGTATGAGGATCTCCCTTTGATGGCAATCAGACATCTGCCTGATGATGACCTGACAGCTACTTTGCTGGTTTTCACTTCCCAACCAGGGAAGCAAGCATGAGGTGCAATCTCTAGAAATTCTGCCTGGAGGCTTTGCATTGAAGAGGCTTCCCCGGGCACCCATGGAGAGCCAGTTCTAGAGTAATTCATCCGTGCCCCACAGGAAAGCACAAGTTCTCCAAGTAGAGTGGCACTGTCACATACATGGTGGCTTTGCAAGAACTGTCCACCGCAGGCAGGACGGATGCAGCACTCACCAGGCCGCACAGACTGCACCAGAACAATTCGATCCCCGCTGACTGTGAAGCCGAAGCCATGCTGGTCCTTTTGGATAATGACACAGCGTTGAACAAGACCTAGAAGGTGGAGAGAAAGGTTGAGTACACAGCGTCATTGGAAGGTTAGTGTACACATGCCAAGACCAACCCAGGGAAGCCCCAGTAAGTTTCTTCTTCAAGAAGCCTTTTCACACTAACCAAATTCCCTAGACTATTCCTGTCTGAACACTACCACATGCCTCTGTATTCCAGATAGGAAACTACCTGTAGAAACTAGGTAGACATGCCTACCTATAGAAACTACCTGTAGACATGCCTCCCTCGGTGGTTGGCAAAACCTGAATACTTTGTATTCCAATTAAGAAACTACCCTGCTCTGAGGTGCTAAAATGCTTGTCTCTCACGTACATGTCTGTGCCTGTTGGTGTGTCTGGGTGAGACTGGTCAAAGAAGGGGCAGGACCAAGCCTAGCCATCCTCCTGAAGACCAATATTACCAGTAAGGAGGCTCCCAGGATTGAAGGCCAAGTAAGCCTAGAAGTTACATGTCAAGTGACACCCAATGAATGCAGCAAGTGGTATGGCGATGCTTGTTGACTCTTCCTAGAGAGCTGGATAACTCGTGCAGGGGGACTTAGGAGTGGTCTCCTGGCAAATCCAGGGAAGGATACATGACCAAAAAAAAGGATATATGTCATGTAGGCTCATAAAGATATTCCGGGGTTCACATCATTAAAGATGATAATAACTGTTTTATTTCTTTAAAAAAAACTTAAAAGCCATTTACAGTTTCTCCCTTCCTTTTTTTTTTATAGACAGAGTCTTGCCTTGTAGCCCAAGCTGGAGTGCAGAGGCGTCATCTCAGCTCACTGCAGACTCGATCTTCTGGGCTCAAGTAATCCTCCCAACTTAACCTCCCAAGTAGCTATGGGCCACCTCACCTGGCTCATTAAAAAAAAAAAAATTTTTTTTTATACAGATGAGTTCTAACTATGTTGAGACCACAGGTGCGTGCCACCATGCCTGGCTAATTTTTTGTATTTTTGGTAGACACAGGGTTTTGCCGTGTTGCCCAGGCTGGTCTCAAACTCCTGAGCTCAAGTGATCCTCCCACCTCGGCCTCCCAAAGTGCTGGGATTACAGGCGTGAGCCACTGCACTGGCCTCTGCTTGTTTCTGTCCTTTTCTGATCCCTCCCTCTACTGAGTGGGCTCTGTATTTTGCACTTCAAAGCAGGCTTTTTTCTTTAGGAAGCCTTTCCTCTACTCCTTGATTTGTACCCTTTTTTAAAAAAAAATACAGAATTATAAAAAAAAAAAAAAAAAACAGAAACAGAGGCTATATCAAATGTCTCCATCCCTGTGAGTGTATACTAAACACTGTGCCTGTGTATGGTATGTGAGATTGTATCCTGTACTGATTAAAGCGTAGGTTCTAGAGTTAATCAGAACTGGTTTCAAGTCCTGATTCTGTCCCCAATAAACTTGTGAACTTGGACATATTTCTTAACCTCTGTGCCTCAGCTTCCTCGTTTGCAAAATAAAGATAATAAAACCTAGCTTCTACAGTTGATGTATGGAGACAATTTATATAAAACCCATGAATACAATACCTAGTACACATCATGTGCTTAACATAAAAACTTAAGTTGCTTTACATTTGGAGTACACAGATCTGTTTGTATGCGTGTATACCTCTGTGTTCATATGTTTTTTCTTTTTTTTTGAGACAGAGTCTTGCTCTGTTGCCAGGCTGGAGTGCAGTGGCATGATCTCAGCTCGCTGCAACCTCTGCTCCTGGGTTCAAGCAATTCTCCTGCCTCAGCTTCCTGAGTAGCTGGAACTACAGGCGGGCACTACCATGCCTGGCTAAGTTTCGTGTTTTTAGTAGAGACATGGTTTCACCATGTTGGCCAGGCTGGTCTTGAACTCCTAACCTCAAGTGATCTGCCTGCGTCGGCCTCCCAAAGTGCTGGGATTATAGGTGTGAGCCACCATGACTGGCCAAGTGTGCTTTTTTTTTTTTTTTTTTTTTACGAGATGGAGTATCACTATGTTGCCCAGTCTGGAGTACAGTGGCTATTCATAGCCGTGATCCCACTACTGATCGGCATAGGTGTTTTGACTTGCTCCATTTCTGACCTGGGCCAGTTCACCTCTCCTTAGGCAACCTCGTAGTCCCCTGCTCCTGGAAGGTCATCATACTGATGCTGAACTTAGTAAAGACACCTGACTGGCATAGCACACTACAGCCCAGAGCTCCTGGGCTCAAGTGATCCTCCCATCAGCCTCCCGAGTAGCTGGGAAGATAGGTATATGCCACCATGCCTGGCTGTATCTGTGTGTTAATGCCCAAGGAGGTTACCTGTTGTCTCAGAGGCATCCGAGGGCTGGCGATGGTGGAAAGGGGACCTGCGCTCAGGTGCAGAATCTCCCAGAGAAGACAGGCTACTTAACCTGGAGAAGGAGTAAGAAAAGCACGTCAATGAGCTGGGCAGGGAGGGATCACCCTTGTAGTAGATGGAGGCTCTGTTGAAAGGGGCCCTGAGTCTTGGATAATGAGAGACCAACCCACTCACCCTGTAACCCAATCTGGCAGGACATTAGCCATGTGTACACCACTGGCAACACCACCTATCTGGCATCCTGGGCTGGCAGGGCAGCATGATCTCTTTAACACCCAGCAAGGTGTGAAGGGAAATAACCCTTCCTGGAGTCAGGCGACAAGAGACAATAGCAAGAAGGGGATGTGCACACGTATACAAGCTTGTTGGGTCTTACCAGGCAGCAATGGGGCTGATGGAACAGAACGGAGCAGCAGAGAAATGAATGCAAGAAAAAGACAGGAAAAACCAAACAGCCAGTTAGTGTTAGGCGATGATTTGCAAAGGAAGGGGAGACTGGAGGGGAAGGACAAGGCGGGTCAAACACATGCAGAGGTCTGCATGAGCGCAGCAGGGGCTGCAGCGGCGGCAGCAGAGACAAGCTCCCCATTTAGCTTCATCTCTTTGTCCTCAAAGTTCTACCTCTCCATAACAGTGATCTCCAGGAGGGTAAATGGGCACAAGTACAAGCCCGCTGAGTAACTGGCAACTTGCACACTTTCTAGAAAGAGGGTAGAGCAATGGCCCAAGCCTCTGAAAATTCCATTTATCCTTTGGGTACCATGGGGGAACAGGAATCTGGTCTGTTTGGTGGTAGTATTCCAACCCCATATTCAGCTCCGTTCCCTCAGCCAGCCTGAAGTACCTTGCTTAGAAACTATGAAGACCCCAAACCTCCAAATGGTACAGATCACCAAAGGTTTCACTTTTTGATCTCCCTTAACTAGGACCCTCCCAGGAACAGAAGAAATTTCAATAATTGCTGTGGCACTCCTTTTGGAAAAGTGTACAAGTTGCCAGTTCCTGAATCAACAGTTACTGCCCCTCAGAAAAGGGCAATTTCCTATTCTACCTATAGCAAACGACTAAGTAGAAGGCTACTCGTGGAAGCACTGTGTGTGATGGCAAAACACTGGAAATAATCTAAATGTTCACAATGAGTGACTGGTTAAATAAGTTACAGTAATACAACGACACAGAACTCAGTCATGAAAAGAATGAAGAGGCTCTTTATACACGATAGAAAATGATCTCTATGATATGTTACTGAGTGAAATAAACAAAATACAGAATTTTTTTGACAGTTAAAAAAAGTGAGTAAAGGGAGAATAAAGTTATGCATTTATATATGTTTAAATATTTATTTACATATGGAAAAATATCTAAAATAGCTCTGGAAAAATACAAAGGAAACATATAATATGACTGTCTCTAAGGGGAGACGCTGGGTGGCTAGGGCACAGGAATGGAACTGCAGGCTTTTGTTATATTCTTTGGTACTTTTTAAGTTTGGAACCATGAGAGGGTACAAGTAACTTATAAAGGAGGGGGTCTTTGCCCCCCCCTCACAGTGGCACCCCCTTACCTGGACAGGTGAGACTGCTTTTTACTGGCTGATCTTTGGATCAGAGAGAGAAGGACATCAAGGAGGAAGAGAGCGTGGGGCCCAGGAGAGAGCGATGCAGGACAGGAGGAAGAAAGAGAGAAAGAAAAACAAAACACGACATAAACCAGACAAGACACTAGAGATGGTTGGTTCAAAAGAAAAACCACAACAAGAGCCAAGAGTGACCCAGGGAAGGCACCTGGCCACAACACACCCATGAGCTTACTAACAGGCAAATTTATCCACATCATTTTGCCACTTAAAGCCTTTTGAGAACCCCCCCCCCCCACTGTACTCAGGGAACAGTCATCTGTCTTCAGCTAGGCCATTTGCCACAGCATTTAACAGGAAGCATAATGCCTGATGCCCGAGGAAGCACCCTTTGATGTTTTCCACAGCTGCCAATATCTATCCTTCCTGCAGCTCCAATACCCAACTGAAAATGCTGTGCAGGCAAAGCTGGAAGGTCTGTGAAAGCAGAGAGGGTCTTGCTGGGCATCCCCAGTGCCTGACGCAGTAGAGGCTCACTCCTATTCTTGGTCCTGACTGTCCTCCTTTCACTTGCTATGGTTTCTCAGCTCTGTCTCTGCCTACACTGTTCCTTCCTCCTACATGTTCTGCCTACTTTATTCCCTATGACTGCACAGGGTTATCCATGCTGGGTTTGAACTCCTCCTCCTTCAGACCTAAGAGAAGCCCACCTCGGGCCTTCTTGCCTCATGAAGACACCCTACCAGGAAGCTGGCTTCCTATGCCCATATTGAAGTCTAGAAGGTGCATTTTGAACCTGGTAACCTAATTTGGTTTGCATTTGAGCTGGGGCATGAGCAGTTTCACATAATCAAAGGCTAATGAAGCAAAGGTCCATGTCCCTGCTGTCAACAACCGACAAAGAACATTCCAGCAGTCACCAAAAGTCTCTCTAAAATAAAATCACAGGCTAGGGCAGGTATGTGGGGGACAAGGAGAAGGTAACATAAAGTATACTTGCAACAGATGCAAAAAAAAATTTTTTTCTTTTTTTTTTCTGAGAGCTTAAAGGAGAGAAAACTGCCATTGAATTGAAGGAGAAAGAATTGCCTGTGGAAGGCAGGCCTGGTGGACAGAATCAATGGACAGACTGTTGTGTCAGCTGGGTTTTGAGTCTGAGCACATATTTGGAAGGAAGACCTCGAAAGGTTAAAAATCTGAGAAACAAGGAAAGGAGAAAGGAAGGTAGTTTGGCCTGAAATGGAGGCTGTCATAAATAGAAAAGATTTTAATGGTGGGCCCTCCCTTTTCCTGAGGACATTCTCATCCAAATTTGGCAGCAGAGCTCAGGTTCCACTCAGCCTGGAGGTATGGAGGCGGTCCTGGAGAGTGGAAACTCACCCACAAATTTGCACTCTCTAAATGGCACTACTGAGACAGACTTTCTGACCCCAACTTCTCAGTTATCCCCTACTGCCAGACAAAGCAACCTGTAGGTTCTTTATCATCTTTTCCCAGAGTTGCTCCTTTCTTTATATAATCATTGACACTCATCCCCTGCAGCCACGTCTAGTGCCTCCTGCCTGGATTACTGAAAAAAACCTCTTTTCCACTCTCCAGTCCATCCAGCACTCCACCATCATAGACTAAC
This sequence comes from Ateles fusciceps, assembly GCA_036589455.1. Lineage (NCBI taxonomy): Eukaryota > Metazoa > Chordata > Mammalia > Primates > Atelidae > Ateles > Ateles fusciceps. The sequence continues at coordinate 952,198 of JAZHEH010003362.1, forward strand.
TTACCTAAACACCACTCCCTCAGGCCCTCTCATCAAGAACTTATGATTTCTCTCTGCTTATTATCCATACAATCAGAGGTGCCTCCAATAGCCTGGTATTAAAGGACTTTCATCCTGTGGACCCAAATGTCTTTTCAAATTTGTCTCTTATTACTTGCCTACTACCTACCTCTGTGGGATCCTAAGCGATGCTGTACTCATTCCCCACCTGACTTGATGGTTGCCATCCCTTCTCATCTCTGTCCATCTCCTACTACTTTTTCAAGGTCCTGATCAAATAACGTTGACTCCATGAGGCAATCCCTGACCACCGCAGCCCACATTTCATTTACCCCAACATTTTATTTTGAAAAATGTCGAACTACATTAACATTGAAAAAGCAGCATGGTGAATATCTACATACCCTTCATCCAGATTCAGCAACTAACATTTGTCACACTGCTTTATCCCTGTTTATACATTTTTTTCTCATTTGAAAGTTGCAGACATCATGGCACTTTACCCCTAATTTAGCCTAGAACCCCTAAGAGCGTTGAAATTCTTCTATATAACCACAATGCCCTCAGCATACTCAATGAGTCGGAGACAGTATTATCTAATATATAGTACACATTCAGATTTTCCCAATTGTCTTATTAAGTTCTTTATAGCTATTCCCCAATTGTCTCAATTTAGGAGCCAATCAAAGATCTCAAATTATACTTACATCATGTCTCCTTTGGATTAATTTAATCTAGAGCCCTCTCTGCTTTTCTTGGTCTTGTCCTCTCATGACACTGAAGTTTTGCAGAGTCTAGGTGAGTTACCTTGTTGAATGGCCTACCATCTGGATGCATCTGACTCCTCCTCAGGGTTAGAGTTAGGCTAAACATTTTTAAGAGACTTGTTATATAAGTGATGTTGGATGGCTTGCCCCATTTTGGTGATGGAAGGTTTGATTACTTAGGTAAAGTGGTACTCCCTGAGATTTTTTCCGATGGTAAAAATCTATTGTCTCATTTGAATTCATGAGAAATCTGTAGGATATTTTGAGATTGCATAAATACTCTGTTTTCCAACAACCTCTCATCCAGTAGTTTTACTCTTCATAGATGATTCTTGCCTAAAGCGCTTATTGCACTAATGCCTGTAAAATGGCAATTTGCTAATTCTATCATTCCTTCTACATATATTAGCCAATAAGCTTTTGTAAAGAATGTCATATCATCCCTTTTCTGGAGTAGTGTTATGAATTCACACAACCTTCCCCCCCTTAAGTAATACATTATAGTCTATTATCCTTTTTTAAAATAAAAAATGTTTAAAATGTTTCCATTTGACCAGTGGGAGCTTCTGAAAGCCAGCTCCGGTGTCCTTTTAACATGTCACCATCTGTCTTTGATCACGTCCTTGCTTTCTGGCACAAAAAGATGCTCCATGCTCACCTTGTACTTTCCCTATGCCAGACCTGGAATTAAACGTTTCTCCAAGGAGCTCTGTTCCTGTTAGCAGGAAATGCATTTAGAAACAAGATCTGGCTGCTAGGTACTCATTGCTGCTCAGCTGTCCCTCTTCCAGGCCCTTTTAATGGACAGAGCTAGAAAAATTTATTATAAAGTTTTGAGTTCACACTGGTATCTCCAATTTGAACTCAACACAACAGGGTTCTTCATCTTCCTCATTCCACATTTTATCTTCCTTTTCTCATACTGAGAACCCCATTCCTAAACAATACCGATATATGTACTCATTGCTCTATTCAATATGCAGAAAAGATAGTTCCTGGAGTTACTACATCAGTATTCACTAGTAACAACAAACCTATGCGGTTCAAGGTTTTCTTGCCGTTCTTTTGTCCTTAGACTATATCCCAGTACCATCCGTACTGTGTGTGAACATTTCTAGGTTAATCCGTTGGGTTTTTTTTGTTTGTTTTGTTTAGTTTTTTGAGACAGGGTTTCACTCTGTCGCCCAGGCTGGAGTGCAGTGGCACGATTACAGCTCACTGCAACCTCTGCCTCCTGGGTTCAAGTGATCCTCCCGCCTTAGCCTCCCAAGTAGCTGGAATTACGGGCACACACCACCATGTCTTGCTAATTTTTCTTTTTTTTTTTTTTGTAGAGATGGGGTTTTGCCATGTTTCCCAGGCTCGTCTTGAACTCCTGGGCTCAAGTGATCCAACTGCCTCGATCTCCTAAAGCATTGAGATTACAGGTGTGAGCCACTGTGCTCGGTCTTAATCTGTTTTTATGTTATCAATTTGAGATATATTTAGGTCTCTTTTTATATTTGTGCTGAATTTTAGGGTTTGCTTTTTTCAGGCTTAATTTCATTTTTTGAATAAACATTTACGTGGTTAAAAATCAAAATGAAATTCTGCAAGTATATTCAGAAGTGTACCTATTCTTTCTCCCCGTCCCCAGTAACCATTTTCATTTGTTTTTGGTTTCCTTTCTGTGTTTCTTCTGGTGAAACTAAATAAAAACCTATACATACTATTTTCCTTTCTTCTTTACACAACAGGTAATATCCTCCCCTTTTGCAGTTTGTTTTTTTCATTTACAATATCTATAGAGTAACTCGAAGAGCTCTTCCTTTTCTTTCCCATGCAGCCCGCATTGGCGCACACGTTCTCCCTCCTCCACTGCTCCCTCTGGCCTGGTACATGAGTCCTGCCTCTCTGCTGGAAGGCAGAGGTTGCAATGTGGACTTCCCGGTGTGCCCGAGTGCAGCACAAGGCACAGAGCAGGTCCTCTCTACACATCCACACGCTCCTCACCCCAGCCTACAGGGTGGGCGGCAAAGCAAGGAGATGCTTGGTGACCTTCCAGAGAGCCCACGTATCCCTTTTGGTGGCCTGCGGTGTGTCTGTGTGTGTGAATGTGTATATATGTATCTCAAAAGTTAGTTGCTAAGCAATAAAATACAGATTTCTGACTTCTCTTAAAAGGTCAGCCAGAAGTTCTGGCATCCTTGAGCTTATGGTCTCACATAGTGACAATCAGCTAAAACTGGGTGGTGGCAGCCCTCTCCAGATGGGATGTCTTACCTTTCCCAGTCACCACTGCCCACAGCTTGCACTGCCCACTGCTTCACTCAGACCCCTACAAAGTACATGAGTTCGAACTTAGGGTGGTCAAACGGGACTGGCTTCTGGAGTTTAAAGAAACAAAGATAAGCAAACAATATTGTGTCCTTTCCATCTGTCAATGGGAGGTTGCTGGTCTTAGCCTTACTCCTATCCCATCACAAACGTGTATATAAGGACAAGGCCTAGAACATCCACGTTCTGTGGTAATAAAGTTCTTACTACCTCCAGGTACTGTGCTAAGCACTTGATCTAATCTTATCTAATTCAATCCTCACAAAAGCCTGGTGAAACCAATAGTACATCCCCATGTTCCAATGCATGAACAGAGAGGTTAAGTCAATGAAGTTAAGATGTGCATAAGGCTGGTGTGACTTCGAGGGCTGTACCCCTAAACAAAAAGTTATATGACCTGTATATGCCACAGGTAGATTTGCCTGGTCTTTATTTTCTCTTTTACACACATACACATATAAGACATATACACGTCACATGTGTGCACATACATATACATATATGACATGATTGAATATATATAATACACATATGCTATAAATGTATATAAATATATAAGATACATACATATGATAGATGCATAGAGAAAGATAAAAAAGCATACTATACATAGGCTGAGCTAGGGTCTTCCTGAGTCTGGGGCAAAGTAATATTTCCTGGGCCCTTCCCCTGAAGACAAGAGCAGTAAACCAGGAAAGAGCCACCGTACCAGGACCTTAGCTCCAGATAAAGTCCATACTTACTGAACTCTGACCTGGGCTTACTAGTTGGTTTCCCTTATCTCCCAGGGTGGAGTTTTAAGCAGGTTCCTGGCACCCTAACTTTCTAAGGATTCTGCCTCCAGGCAGAATTTTGCCTCTGGTCTGAGGCTGGCAAACACACCCTCCTGGGCCTGCACGTCCCTACAGTAAGGGCTATGAGGAAAGAGGCCTGTTTGCAGAGAATCTCTGCTCATCTATAAGCATCAGTTGCCTCATCTCTTAAACTAGATACACAAATGGTCACTGGCAGTGTACCAGAAAAGGTTCACATCTGAGTTGGATCACTCCCTAGCTATCCAGTAGCATATGAATCACTTGAGGCTCCACCCTTAGGGATCCAATTCAGCAGGTCTGTGGTATGGACTTAAAACAAGTCCCTTAATTTCTGAGTCTATCATCAGTCTATTATCTTTGTTATCTGTAAAATGAACACATATTGGTGTCATCTGTTAGTCTGTCTTCTCTTTAGACTTTAAGCCCCTGAGAACATGTCTTATTCATCCTTGTATCACCAGCTGAGTTCCAGCACAGTGCTTGGTGCATAGTGAGTGTCCTCCAAAAATGTTAGCTGAAGGACCACACACGTCCTTTCTTTCTTCCAGGGCTGATATGAGGGCAAAAAAGATAGTATTTTTTAAGTGCTTGAAACTGTATAGCCCTCTGCAAATGGTTTCATTGTGCTTTTTTGCTGTCTTTTTTCCAGGTCTACAGTGGGTGACCTATGCTTGAAAAATGTCAGGGGTGAGGGGGAACAGAACTAGAGAATGAGTGAGTGAAAAATACCCCCAGGGTGCTCAAATTCTAGGTAAGGCAGGGCCAGTAAACCTCACCTTTCTACTTTCATGAAGGTGTTAGACAAGAAGAGATTTTAGGATTTGTTTGACTATCAGAGCAGACAACTTGGCAGACAGATGTGTGTGGAGAAGGGAGGCAGAGAACTGGTATGTTGAGAAGGCTGGTTACCTTGGTTCAACACTGAAAACTCAGTACACAGGCCATGTGGTATGGTTTTTAAAGCACAGCTGTAGGAGTCAAAATACTGCCGTAAGCTCAGGCTCAGCCCCTTCTTGGCTATGTAGTCTTAGGCAAGTCATCCAACCTCTCTAAGCCTTAGTTTCCCAATAAAAAATGTGGATAATACTACCTTCCTCAAAGGGTAACTGGGAGGACCAAATCACCTTCACTTACACCTCAGAGCTGAAACAGTCAAACTGCAATCGATCTCCCCAGATCCTTCTCCTGCTCAAATGCTTCCTCCTCAGGAAACACTGCCAGGCACCTGCTCATTCCAGAAATCTGAGAGTTATCTTTGACATTTCTCTGCAAATCCGATCAACCGACAAGTCCTACTGATACAACCCCTAACATTTCTGGAATCCACCTACTTCTCCCCCTCTCTGCCACCACGTTCATTTAAGACACCATCATCTCTCACCTAGAAGAACCGGCCTCCCCACATCTATTCTGACACACAGAGTGATCTTTTAAAGAGGGAAATTAGAGGATACACTCCCTTCCATGGTTTCCCGCTGTCCTTGTATGAAGTTCCAAATCCTGCACCTGACTAGTAGGTCTTTAGTGAGGTCTCATGCCTATCCTCAAGCCACGTATCTGGTCACTCTCCCTCTCACTCACTGTATTTCAACCTCAGGGGCCTTCTCTCCCACCTTGGCCTGGGGAACCCACACTCATTCCTCAGGGTTCAGCTTAAGTGTCTCTTCCTCAGAGAAGCCTTCTCTGACACTTTCTGTGTTGGACCTCCCTAAAATTTCCCTTTGTAGTGTGCCTAACTCAATAGTAACTACATTATTGTTTGGGTGCCTTTTTTTTTCTTTTTTTTTTTTTTTGAGATAGGGTCTCACTCTGTTGCCCAGGCCGGAGTGCAGTGGTACAATCACAGCTCACTGCAGCCTTGACTTCCTGGGTTCAAGCTCAAGCAATCCTCCCACCTAAGCTCCCTGAGTAGTTGCCCAGCTTTTTTTTTTTTTTTTTTAATAGAGATGAGCTCTCACTATCTTGCCCAGGCTGGTTTTGAACTCCTGGGCACAAGTAATCCTCCCGCCTTGGCTTCCCAAAGTGCTGGGATTATAGGCATGAGCCACTGTGCGGCCTGTTTGGGTGATTTTTTAAATGTCTGCTTTTCCCATTTAATGATAAACTTCATGTATCTTGTTTTCTAGAGCACAGAGCAGCTCCAGAACACAGTATATAGTAGATATTCAATAAATGTATGTCGGAAGATGAAATCAGATATACGTAACAGATCTTTAGACATCAAAATATCATAAGCTTATACTTATCACAGCAGTTGAGAGAAACATTTTTGAGTGACCTCCACAATGCATATAAATTAGGATTAAGTTCATAATTTCATAGTTTTAACAAAGACTAATAAAGTAGGAGGGTGTTAGCCTCTTCATGGACTTAAGTGAGGAGTACCACTGGCTACCCCGTAAAAACTGTTTATGCTCCTAAATTCTTCAGTGCCTCAGATTTCTAGAATTGAATTCTGCACATAAGACAGTGAAGCATCAACTAAATAAGAAAATGCATGGTAAAGTGTGTTGGTAGTTACAAAGCGGATTTGGGGGAGGGAAGGCCAAAGAAGAAATCAGAGAGGAGGCGAATTTTAACCAGAGCCTTGGAGGAAGTGGGGGGATTCTGACAGGCAGCTATGCTGTGGAAGGACATTCTAGGGGAGGAAGGAGCAGAATCAGGGACATAGAGGGGAGGCAGAGAAAGGACACAGGGACTCTGGGTAGGCTGTCAGTGCACTATGGGAGAAAAGGGGACAGATCTCACAACAGGAAGCATAACAAGGGATAAAATTAAAAAGACATGGGTCTCCATCCTGGTTGAGCTTAGGAACCTCTCGCTCTCTCTCTTTTTTTTTTTTTTTTTTCAGACAAGGTCTTCCTCTGTCACTCAGGCTGGAGTGCAGTGGTGTGATCATAGCTCACTGCAACCTCCACTTCCTGGTCTTATGTGATCCTTCTCTCTCAGCCTCCCAAGTAGCTGGGATTACAGGTCTGCACCACTCTATGTGGCTAGTTGAAAATTTTTTTTTTGTAGAGATGGGGCTGGGCGGGGGTTCTCCCTTTGTTGCCAAGGCTGGTCTCAAACCCCTTGGCTCAAGCAATTCTTCCACCTCAGCCTCTCAAAGTGCTGGAATTACAAGTGTGAGCCACCATGCCCAGCCAGGAATCTCTCTTAAACTCTCTGAGCCTTATAGTTCACCTACCCCACTCTGCCTATCTCACACAGCTTCTGTGTGAATTAAGTGAGATAAAGTACGTCAAAAGGCTCTGCAAATACTAACGTAACATATCACTGCTAGGGAGTACAACAGAGGGGAAAGACAGGTTATGGAGGGCCTTAAATGCTATCTAAGGATTATGGATTTGATTCTTTACAGATCGGGGAGCTGTTGAAGGCTTTCTAGAAGAAGTAATAGGATCAGGTTTAGCCTTTAAAAAGATAAGTCTGACTGCAGTGACTAGAGTGGCCTGGAATAGGAAAGGCTGGAGGCCCAGAGACCAGCTGCGGCAGAGCAGGTGTGCACCTGAAAGGCAGCAGTGCCGTGGAATGCACTAGAAAGCGCAGGTGAGGGGAAAGACTACAGAGAGTGGGTTACTAGGAGCAGACACTGGGAGTAGTACCCTCTAGCCCTGCACTGTCTAACAGGAGCCCCAAGTCACATGTGGCTAAGAGCACCAGAAATGTGGCCGGTTCAAACTGAAATACACTGTATAAAATGCACACCAGATTTAAAGTCTTAGTTAAAAAAAATGTAAAATATCTCAATAACTTTTTCTATTGAAATAAGAGTATGTTGAATATATTGAGTTAAATGAAATATGTCATTAAAATTAATTTCACCTGTTTCTTTTTACTAGTTTTAGTATGGCTGCTAGAAAATCTTAAATTACACATGGTTTGCATTATCGTTCTACCGGACAGCATTGGTCTGGCCTCTTTGGCCACACTGCACCACACTTCCGCCTTCTCTCCAATGGTGAGGCCTCCTTGCCCTTCAGAACAGTAAAAAAAAAAAAAAACCCCAAAAAACAAAAAGCAAACTAGAAACCTGCCCAGAGTCACCCCTCCAATAACTCGTGTCTCCCACAGCAACTGGTATATATTTCTGCCAAAGCACCTCCCACACTGTTGACCTCTCTCCTTGTTCACTGGACTGTGAGTTCCCAGAGTGCAGAGGCACACCAAGTTCGTCTGTGTCCCAGGGAGGAAGTCGAGCCCAGCTCTGAGGGCACCATCTTCGTCTCTTAGTAGAGAACCATCCAGCATGCCCTAGGCTGTGCATCCTTTCCTTCACTCAGAATCCAGTACCTCATCAGCCCCACAGGCTCTATCAGCATGGGTACTGGCACGAGCTCACATCTGACTTATCTAATTTGTCACATATTTCTTAGAAAAAGCTCAATGTCTAAGCTATGTCCAGGAATTTACCCTGATATTGAGGAGGGGTGTGGTGAAGTGTGGAGTTAGAACAGGTCTGCATCCTGGCTCCGCCTCCAGCCATCTGTGTGACTGAGAGCAAACTATGTTCTGTGAACCTCAGTTTTCTCATCTACAAAAACTGGAATATTAGCTTCCTATCCTATCAGGCTGTTGTAAGAATTGATGCAATGGAAGTACAGTATCTAGCATAATGCCTGGCACACTGCAGTACTTTAAAAATGGGCGCTCTTCTTGCTGTAAGACCCTAAGTCAGATGTAATTAGTAAGCTACTGCCAAAGCAAGCACATCCTGCCTTGCAACACAAAACCAACAAGTCCTGAGTTATCTAATATAGATGCAACCACCTTACAGATCTCCTAGATGATCTACTGCTATTATGTTTAGCCCATATCTATGTGCTTTTGTCACGGTGTCCTTCATCAAACTTGCCTTCAGTGAAAAGAATAGTGTCTCAGGACATCAAGAGGAAGTCAGGAGACCTAGATATTGGTGCTAATTCTGCCATTTACTAGCTGTGCAACTCCAGACAACACAAAGCAACTTTCAGGAATATCCAAGATCTTGGTGAGTAAAAGCAGGAGTGGGGGGTGGAGAGCAAAGCTACAGGAAGGGAAATCATGGAGGCTGCCCCAGCAGGAGGGAGGGGGCAGGCCCTTCTGACAAGAGGGCAGGACTGACAGCAGACAGCCTAGACATCTGGGTTCTGGACCCACTCTGCCCTTATCTTTTTATATATCCTTGAAAAGGGAGAAGAAAATTACATATAATAAGCATGTGTTACAGGCATTCATTTAATCTTGACAACCTAGTGAGATAACAGTGTTATTTTCCTTTGTAGATAAGGAAAATGAGGTTCAGATAAGTTACACAAATCACCCCAGGCCATACAGCTATTAAATGGTAGAGCCAGGACACAAGTTCAAGTGTGCCTGACACCAAAATCCCAGCTTCCTCTCTCTGCGCCTTGGACCTATCTTCCCCACGACCAGGTTGCTGAGCGAGGTCATCTGAGGTCCTTGTTCTAACACTGCTTGATTCTTTGTCCCTTACAACCCTTCTTCAGTGTATCAGGTCTTTGCCCCGCAGGCAGAACTACATTCATAGCCTGGAAAGGAAAGGTTCTCTCTAAAGAATAAACGGAGGGCAGGCCATGGCCAAATTCATTTCAACTGGAAAAGAAACCACCATGATCTAGAAGCAATTCTGTGTCTGCATTGGTGATATCCACAAGATGGCTAAGTATATTTTCATTTGAGTTTCCTGGTTTTCAACAAAGGGCAAAGGAGACGAGCAGAACCTAGAACCTACCAGATCAAGAACAGGGATCTGTCACAGGGACTCACTAGCATTCAAAGGAAAGGCCTCCATTTATGGAATGAGGTTTCCTCCTTGCCACATCATGGCCACTACGTGGCACTGGGCAAGCCACACCAGCCTTCAGTCTCAGCTTTCCTAACGGTAAGATGGGAAGACCAAGCCTTGTACTTTTTGCAGGGCACTGTGATAATTACATTATTTGTCATCCTAAAACCACTCTACAAACATATCTTTTTTTTTTTTTTTTTTTGAGACAGTCTTACACTGTCACACAGGCTGGGAGTGCAATGGTGCGATCTCAGCTCACTGCAACCTCTGCTTCCCAGGTTCAAGTGATTCTCAATGCCTCAGCCTCCCGAGTAGCTGGAATTATAGTGTGCACCACCATGCCCGGCTAATTTTTGTAGTTTTAGCAAAGATGGGGTTTTGCCATGTTGGCCAGGCTGGTCTTGAACTCCTGACCTCAAGTGAGCCACCTGCCTCAGTCTCCCAAAGTGCTGGGATTATAGGTGTGAGCCACTATGCCGAACCCTACAGGTGTATCTTGTTTTACCTAATATTTTCCTGAAAAGATAAGTAAATATGTTCTGAAGTAAATCATCCTGAAAGTGATAATACGTTAAATATAAATTATCAAAAGACTGGGTTGGCCGGGCGCGGTGGCTCATGCCTGTAATCCTAGCACGTTGGGAGGCCGAGGTGGGTGGATCACCTGAGGTCAGGAGTTCAAGACCAGCCTGGCCATCATGGTGAAACCCCATCTTAATAAAAAAAATAAATAAACAGTCCCCACTCCTTAACCCTTAGCACATAGTAGGGCTCCTTTATAAAAAAAAAAAAAAAAAAAGACTGGGTTTTTCTTCAAAGAAGGCATACCTTACTTTATACCTTGTATAAACAGAGTTGTTACTTGAGTCGATTTTTGATTATTGGCACAAATAAAGGACCAAAAAGAAAAACAGGTACCCAGGATAATGGCCAATATAAGAAGTCTTCATACTGCTTTTTAAAAATGTGTCATTTGGGCCAGGCGCAGTGGCTCACACCTCTGATCCCAGCACTTTCGGAGGCTGAGGCGGGTGGATCACGGCGGGTGGATCACCTGAGGTCAGGAGTTCGAGACCAGCCTGGCCAACAAGATGAAACCCTGTCTCTACTAAAAATACAATAAATTAGCCAGGCGTGGTGGCACAGGTCTGTAATCCCAGCTACTCGGGAGGCTGAGACAAGAGAATTGTTTGAACCTGGGAGGCGGAGGTTGCAGTGAGCCAAGATTGTGCCATTGCACTCTAGCTTGGGCAACAGGAGCAAAACTCCATCTCCCCCACTCCCCCACAAAAAAAGTATCATTTGGCCCAGAAAAGTCATCTTTCTGATTTACTTTCTTAAGGTCGATTTTAAATTAGTTCCCCTTTCCCTGAGGTTCATACCAAAATTGATAGGAAAGTACTAGGTGGCAGAGGAAAGTCAGTGTTCGAGCTTTAAACCAGCAAATGGGTAACTCGTGGAAGTAATGGGAGTAGATGGTATGAGGTCTGCCTCGTCTTTGTAATCCCTTTCCTACCTCGGGGAGGCTGCCTTCTTCAGCGAAGGTAACTGCAGGTAGATGCAACCTAATTTCCCAGCTGTAATGGGGGGCCATTACTGTTGCGGGAGGGGAGCCAGAGCGTCATAGGCTGAGAGTCCATACCCTCCACATTCTTGAATGGTGACTTCAGGAAGCCCTACTAGAAACAGAAGAAAGAAGGGCGGGCAGGCAGGGGAGGTTATTCTCCAGCCTGCAACAGGCCCCTCTGGAAATTCCTGTTCCACCCTTCAAAAACCTGCCCAGAAACTCCCCTCCCTCAGGAAGCCTTCCTCAATGAACTCTAGAATGATGACTGCACCTATTCTTTGCATCCTCTGGCCTTTAAGCATCTGACTTGTGCTATCGTCACAGATCCCTGCCTGTGTATTGCTTTTAAAAGAAATGCATATATTCTACCATGCGATCTAATAAAATACCTGTCCTGAAGGAGACATCTATTTTTTTGTTTCTTTAGCACCAAGTCTCCAGTCACCTGAAATGGGTCTCTCAACCAACAGACTGAGCTCTACAGCGTATATACTTGATATACACAGTTGGCTAGGATGCTGACATAAGGCCAGCCAGAGAAAATCAGAGTCAAGTTTCTAGCAGCCAGATCCCTGCAGCTCTCACCAGTTTCATCACCCAGGGATCCACTCTGGATCTCTCTGTTGTTTACTCCATCCCCTCACATTGACTAATGGGCCTGGGACCACTGGGACAAGCCACTGTGTTTATGACAAAGGCAACCCCAAGCAACAAACTCAACATATGGCTGCCTGACAGGAGGTGCAATAGGCAGGCCACAAACCAAAAGAATGCTCCATTGGCTCTGGCTATGCAGGCACTTCTCGGGTCTGCAGATCTAGATCATAAAAAAGGGAGGGTGCCCTCTCCCCTGGGGGAGATCCCAGACCATTCTGTGGGAGGAAAAGTGGTTTTTAGAGCAGTAGCTCCTGCCACTTCCAGCAAGTGTTGCTGTCCCTTGCACATTTCCTACTGAATTATGTCTTTGATGTTGAGGGGCTTGCACAACAGTGAAAGGAGTGTTAGGAAGACAAAAATTACTGGCACTGGGATATGGGCTTATAATTCCCTCTGTAGGTTTACAAAAATGGTAGGCATCTGTCCTAGAGCACTTAATTTGACTCACAATTTACTACCAGGCAGCACAGTTTAAATAAAGTGTCCTGAAGGTTTGAAGATTTGAATTATAGTCTTAGTTCTAGGCCTTATATTCCTCCTAAGCAAAAAGTGTGGTTGCATGTGCATGCGTGGGGTTGGGCAGCGGAGGCGGGGGCGTGAGATGATGGAGAAAGGAAGAGATGAATGAACCAGGTGGTCCTTGCAGTTCCTTTCCAGGACCTGGACATATATGCTGATTCTATCCGGGCACAAATCATACGATAATGAAGCTTTATTACAACAACAATGGACTACCTTGAGCAGGGCAATAACAGCATTTCAACTTGGAAATTGCTAGTCTGCAAAACATACTCTCCAGGAAATGAACCTGAATTGGCCAGGAGAGAAACAACCGCAACTGAGCAATTGATTTGGATCTTATTCTCCACTGAGTGAGGCACATAGGATACACTCAATGGAGATTTGTTGAATGCTGAATGATCAACCTTGAAATTCTAAATCCTCTCAAACTCTAGTACCCCAAAGAGCCCAACCTTGCCCTTTAGCCCACTTTTCTAAGGCTGAATTCAATACTGCCATCTCTAGTAAACTTTCCTAACTAGTCCAACTTACCCAATGGTCTTTTCAGTAACCAAGTCCATTTCTGCTGCATTTTGAGTCCATACTATGCCAGTTAGCACTTGCTATCAGATCATTTCATCCATATTGTTCCTATCTCCCTCCAACTAGATGATAAACTCCTCATGAGCAGAAATCCTGTCACATATACTTTGTTGACAGAGCCTGCAATAACACAGTGCTAAGCATATGCTCTTAGTAAATTCTTGTGACTGATTGATAAATGGGAACTCATGATGATGATAATAATAAGAGCTAGCAAATTCTTAAAGCGCCTACTAAGACAAGAATGTAGGCTCCTGAGCCCCCTCCCAGATGTGAATGCCAGCCCTGATATTTATTAGCTTTTGACTTTAGGCAAGTTACCTAACCTCTTGCCTCAGACTACTCATTCATAAAATGGGGATAACAGAATTCGTAGGATTCTATTTCGTGAGAATGTTAGGATTAAATCATTTAAAACATGCAAATAGTGCTCAGGCCAGGGCCTGGTACTCAGTAAGAACTCCTTATTGATTGTTCATTGATTGATTATTCATGTTAGCCATTCTTATTTATAACATTTAATCCTCACAACAACCTCATGAGTTGGCATTATTAATGTTGCCATTTTACAGATAAGAAAATGGGCTACACAAAGGCTGGGGTCGCTTGATTTCATGCATTCGGCAAGTGAGATGAAGCTGGCATATGAACCCAAGCAGTTTAACTTCAGACCCTTTACTCTGCTAATTCTTTGCACTCTGTCTAGAAAGAGTCTTCGCCATCCATTTGACTTTGCCATAGATCCATCTTTAACTTATGTCAGTGTTCTAATATCTCAGAACACAAATTCAGGAGGGTCGGGACTGGGGCTGCTTATTTTGAGTCTATATACTACGGCACTTATCCAAATTCCCCCCATTCAAATTCAGAATCTGCTAATGTACACTAAGCATCTACTGAGTAGCAGGTGTTATGCCGGATAGTATCTCACTTAACCCTCAGAACAACTCTGAAAATATGTTTCATGAATGGAAAACAGGTTCAGAGAAGACAGAGGACTTGACTGAGCTCCCAGGTTGGTGAGATCCAGAGCTAGGACTTGAACTCAGATTCTCTGATGCCAAATCCAACAGCCAGCCTCACTAAGCCAGTCTGGCTCTGAGTGTTTCCGGACACAAGCGAGTAAAATGCAGTACTGACAACTTTGTATGTCTGCTGGCCAAATGCACAGGCTTTAGAATGCTGATGCCAACACTCACCGGGGCCATAACCTCAGGTAACATATTTAACCTCTCAACCCACGTTCCCTTAGGTATAACAGAAGTAACTATTACACTGGATTGTTAAGAGACTAAATGGCAGAATTCATTAAAGCGCTTAGCACAGAGCATACATTAAATGCTTAAAATTTGTTAACTATTATTATTATCACCACCATAGGAAAAGGGGGACTAAAGTTGCTCACTTGTATTGGTCTAGGATTTCTCCACCTATTACTTAAGGGACATCCTTGTTAGGTAAGACAGATACTCAAATCAAATCACTGATGGAGAAACTAATGTCTAAAGAGATTGAGTCACTTGCCCTTGGTTAGGGACAGAGTTGATACTCTTAACTTTCAGCATACAACTCTTTACCGGGTCCTGCTATCTGCCGCCTCTCTGAACTTTTCGAAAATGTCTAGCATTTCAGAGTACACAACCTCTCATTCAGTTCCAAAGGAAGGCCTGATACTCCTACCACTATCCTAATTGCTCCTTTTGAGCTTTAGGGATTCACTCTGCTTCTCAACCAAAAGCGGGGGCTGGGCAAGTTGCTCCAAGTGGAAAATTCAACTCCATCCCAGGCGGAAACCCCAAATCTCTGCTGTGCCAGCAGATTTCCAGGACGCGCTGGCTCCCAGAAACCACAATTACAGGCAAGCTCAAGGCAGGGAGTAATTAGGCCCATACCATCAGCTCAGCAGTCTCCTGGCCTTTCCCTCCAGGGCTGACTCCATCTCTCTACCTCTCCCATCCCCCCCCTCACCAAAACCCCATCTGAACCACTGCACAGCTGAGAGAGATGCAATGGGAATTTCCATCCTTTCTCTCTCCAGCCCCCATTCTATTTCCAGGAAACTGAAGAAGGGTGGGGTGAGGGAGGAAAAAGCCATCTCATGGATACAAGTAATGCTGAATGGCAGTAAGAGCCGGGAAAAACTTCCACAGAAGGAGAAACATTCTTGGGGCCCCTCCCCTCGTTCCCTCCTTTACATCTCACAAAGATGACATCAGGAAGGAATTTCCTGGATGAGACCCCCCAAATGTGAAAATAAAGAGATCTTGTGAAATAGGAAACAACAACCTCAATCTCTCCAGAAAGGAAGAGCCTTGGCTAGAGAGGATGTGGAAAAGATGACATCCAGAAGGTCAAAGGAATCTAGGACTCTAACTCTCAACCCCCAAGATCACAGAGGGGTCCTGCAGAGAGTCTACCCCCTCCCACAGCTCCTTCTAATCTTGGCTAACAGGAAGGAATGCCAGGCCTTGCCTTTGTTTCTAAATATGCTGCTCTTCTATGCTGAAATGTAGGACCGATGTTCCCATTATTTCAAACTCCACACACACTTTGTACAGTACTTCCTTTCTTCCTTCCTGTGTTACTGCCCATGGCTTGGGCAGTGGATTTGCTCAGCTTAGTTTGATGACTGCCTTATATCCACCATTAAAAGAGAATGCTGTCCCTTATAGCTCCCAGTGGTCTCAGGGCTGGCTGCATCCCTCAACCCCCATAATGTTGACAGCCTTCAGTGGGTCTGGGTTCCCTGGAATCACCTCTAGGGACTCTCAGGAGGTGAAGTTAATGTTGGATAGTGCAAAAGATGGATGGAGGGGCATCTCAAATAGGGCGTGGACTTCAACATCCTAAAGGTCTTTTGAACAGCGATGGCTCAGAGGTCAGAACTGAAGGCTGTCAGGGCAGTTTCTGAAGGCCATTCAGAGCCCCCTGAATTCTGGTTGACTGAGAAATGCCCCCAAACAGTCTAGTACTCACCCAATTCCATCAAAACCTAACTTACAACACATTAATCCCATGAAGCTTTCCTTGATTTAGCCTCTCCTGAGTCTCCACAGTTTATTCCTATACTATTACTTAATCTCTTACAACAAAATTAAAGTGAAAAACAGTCAACACAAACCCATTCAAACCATTTATTTCAAGTTATATTTCACACATTCAGCATGAGCAAAAATATGAACTTTCCCTGGAGTTCATTCTAAAGAGACCTGCTTTCTGTATTAAAGGGCACTTGTTTTGACACTCTTTCTAGATATTCTTAGAGCAATATATTTCGACATCTCTGGTTTCCCCAACTAAGCTGTAAACTCCTTGAAAGAAAAGAATATGCCTCCCATTTTCGAAATTTTGCACTCTCCTCTGCTGGCCCAGTAAAACGTTTTTGCATGGGCATATGTGTGTATGTAGATACACACACAATATGCACTACAAAATACAGGATTCTACACACAGCATTGTTCAATCCACTTGTGCGGCAAACCAGTTGACAAATGGCAACCAGGACATCACAAATCTATTTATTTATTTATTTTTTTGGTAGAGACAGGGTTTTGCTATGCTGCTCAGGCTGGTCTCAAACTTCCTGGCCCTTCAAGCGATCCTCCTGCCTTGGCCTCCCAAAACACTAGGATTATAGACAAGAGCTACTGCAATTGGCCCACAAACCACAAATCTAAAAGACCAGATAGCCAAACTAAAACTGGAGATATTGAAGATGGAACCACACAACCACATGGGCTAAGAATCAGAGAACCAGTTTAATTAGATGACTGTCAAGACTCCTTCCAATCCTGAAGTTGACTCTGATTTGAAGACAGAGTGGGACTATGAGAGGGAGTGAGAGAGCCAGGAAATATCTCACTAAAAGAACCGTAATCACAGGGTAGAAATGGGTAGAATTTAGTTTCTCTCTTTCTCAAGCTTAGAAAAATAGGGTTCTGAGGACACGAAGAGAATTGCTCTCGCCGGGTGCGGTGGCTCACGCCTGTAATCCCAGCACTTTGGGAGGCCGAGGTGGGCGGATCACCTGAGGTCAGGAGTTCAAGACCAGCCTGACCAACATGCTGAAACCCCGTCTCAATAAAAAATAAAAAATAAAAATAAAAAAAATAAATGGCCGGGTGCGGTGGCTCACACCTGTAAACCTAGCACTTTGGGAGGCCGAGGTGGGTGGATCACCTGAGGTCAGGAGTTGAAGACCAGCCTGGCCATCATGGTGAAACCCCCTCTTTAAAAAAAAATAATAATAATTAGAGAATTGCTCTCTGATTCTGTCTGCCCTCTGGTGCACAAGGCTCCATTAGCCTGGGACTCAGTGCTCTGGTTCTTGGTAACAGCAGGGGGAAGTCAGGCAGTTCTGGCTTTCCAGACACTTGGGTAGGGCTCAGGTCAGAAAGGCAGTGAGAAGACCACAGAAACTGAAAAAAGTTTCACCATCTGCTGGCACCTCCTTCCCTGGATCACACTGAACCTTTAATGATTTGACTGGTATGTGATGCCATCCCCATAATACACTAAGTGTAATGTGCCAGGAGCCTGAGCCAGAGGATGAAGGGCCCCAGTGAGGCAACCTGAGAACTGCAGCATGAGCCCTGTGCCACAGGCCTAGTGAGGGGCGGCTCCTACAGGGCCACGGTGACCAAGATCGACAGCCCTTTCTGACTTGTGTCAGAATCTCTCCCCCTCAAGGGTTCTGTGCTCAGGCAGCACAGTTAGGGGCAGAGGTACCAGGGCGTGACTGACTGGGGAAATGAAGAGAACACCTTACCTGTGTCACCCCGGTTCTCTATGTACATTTCAGGGTAAAAGGGAATGACAGGACGGAAAGGAGGAGAAAAAAACAGAAGAGTTAGAGATGGAATAAATACAGACATGAGATGAAAAAACAAAGTGGGGGGGAAATGTGGAAGTTACAAACGAAAGGAAAGAGCAAGAGAATGACAGAATGAAATGGCTGGGGATAGATGGTTACGTAGAAAGATGTGGAAAAAGGAAACAGAAATCAGCAAAAGAGAAGCAGCAGCATTGACAAGGGGAGAGAAGGCAATCGCAGTATTTGAACATCAGACTGTCTCAGGGGTTGGTACAGATTCTAAGCCAGCCAGACTTCCCAGACTGAGGCAGTACTGGCAGCAGGGGTGTTAAATGGAACTTCTTATTACAGTCCTTGGGTTGAGATTTATAAAAGGGCTGTGAAATCATTAATTAGTGTGGAGTGTCTGGCACAAAACAGAATGACAGGGTGGTTGGGGGGAGGAATATGTGCAGACAGAAGTGGGTCGTCAGCATCTGGGAGCAAGAACCAGGCTACTGTAGGATTTTGGGTTAAGGTACTTTCCCTAGCAGGGTCTCAGTTTCCAATTTGGCTATACAGAATTAAACATTTTCTCTCCCTTCTCCACACAAATACCACCTAAGGTGACCTTCTCTCTGACCGCCTTATCTAAAATTGCAATTCCACATTCCTAATACTTCCTATTTTGTCTCCTTAACCACTATTATCTAATACACAGTATTATCTAACAAATAATTTTCTTATTTAATTTGTTTAGAACGTAAGCTCCAAAAAGGCAAAGGTGTTTTGTTTTGTTTTTCTCTTTTGTTCTCTGTTACAGCTTCCATGCTTACAACAGTTCCTGGAACACAGTAGATGCTCCAAAAATGCTTATTAAATGAAAGAATAAGCCTATCTCTAAACCTAGCCCAATTCAGTTCTCAGTTGTCCAAGAAAATGTAGGGGAAACATTTCATATAACTAAAACTAGAAAATAATGCAAATCTACTTCTCACAGAATTATAAATGATAAAGGTTAGAAAGAATGTCAACACTCTCATTTCACAGACAAGAAAACTGAGGACCACAGCGGTTGTTACGGACTGAATGTCTATCCCCCAAAATTCCTGTGTTGAAGCTCTACCCCCCAGTGTGATGGCATTTGGAGATGGGGCCTTTGGGGGGTGTTTAAGGTTAGATGAGGTCATGAGAGTAGGGCTCTCACGATGGGATTAGTGCCCTTCTAAGAAGAGACATCTTGCGTGAACACACACACCAAGACAACACGAAAGACCATGTGAGCACACGCCGAGAAGGCAGCCATCTGCAAGCACGAAGAGGGCCCTCACCAGAATGTGACTATGGTGGCACCTTGATCTTGGATTTCTAGCCTCCAGAACTGTCAGAAATAAATGTGTGTTGTTTAAGCCACGCAGCCTATGGTGACCCAAGATAACTAAAACAGCCTTTAATTGGAGTCTTCAGGGCCCCTAGTGGCAGAATGAGAACTAGAACCCAGAGCTCCTATCCCAGGAGGCCAGTGAACTTTCTATTACACAAGGCCTTGGAATGTGTTTGTGTATCAATGCAGGGGTGTTGGCCATTCTGGAAATAACAACACTAGGAGAAGCTGGAAGAATGGGTTCAGCGTCTCTATCTCATCCTTCATTTAACTTCTCAGAGCTTCTTACTCTAAGCTGGGAGCCAATGGTATCTATCAGCTTTGAGAGGGATCCAAAGGGAGCTGTTCTCCTAAGTCCTACTTCATTCCTTCACAAAGTGGGGGAAAGGAACAAAAGGCAAGGCATGGATTTGTTTTCAAACGCTTTCCTCCTAGCTATTGTTGAACTACAAAATTGCACTCAGGAGTAGGGGTTAGTAGAGATGCTGATCAGGTCCATGGGAAGTAAAAAGTAGACTTCCCAGTATATCACCTGTAGATAATTAAGAATGAAATGAAATAAATCCTAGGGGCAGTTTAGTACTAACGTTTCTGCATGCTTTTAAAAACCCAAGTGTGTCTGTGTCAAGTCTTTTAGGCGATCCTCACCTCTATGAAAAGTCTGCTTATACAGTGTAAAATGGACTTTTACTTAATATGCTTCCCAAATGACTCAGAGATCTTTGTATTTATGATCACATTTACCTTTACCAACAGTTAACGACAATTTACTGGTACAGAAAAATGCTTTAGACATTTGAGGCATATATTAAGGTGCAGGCATGGTTCTTGTCCTTGGGAAACGATACAATCTTGAGAAGTTAGGAGACACAGGCAAAACAGACTTAAGTTTGTGCAATGAACAAATCAGAGAAGTCCAAATCCACAAAGTGCCAATTGTACACAGAATGTACTGAGTAATAAACACAGTCATCAGAAAATGGAACTCAGCAAGGGGAGCTATCCTAAGGTTGGTGGTACCGAGCTAAGCTCTTAAAGGGTACCCAGAAGGGATAAACACTCATTTTTTATTTCTCCTGGCTTCTAAACCTGACTCTGAACCATGATTTGATCTAAACACAGGACTCCTATTAACACAGATTCATGAGCTAGTCTAATCTAGCTGGAAAACTTGCTGTGGAGGGTGAAACCAGTCTACCTGGCTGGAAAGGCTGAAAGACACTAAGCTGTTCAGGATCTGTAATCTTATATTTGCCACTTCATTCCAATATTAAAAGGCTCCCATTCTCCCCACACACTCGATTCAATACACATTAGCTGAATCTCAATCTGAACCTCTTTTGTTTTTCTTCTCAACATGAACCTGCTGCCTGAAGCACTTATCAAAGTCAATCTCACCCTTCCCCTCAAAAATAAATGAAAACCCACAGCTAACATCATACTCAACAAGGAAAGATATGCCCCTAAGAACAGCAACAAGACAAGAATATCTGGGCTGGGCGTGATGGCTCATGCCTGTAACCTCAATACTTAGGGAGGCCAAGGAGGAGGATTGCTTGAGCCCAGGAGTTTGAGACCAGCCTGGGCAACACAGTGAGATCCCATTGCTACAAAAAATAAAATAAATTTTAAAAAGACAAGAATGTTTGCTCCAGCCACTTCTATTTAATGTTGAATTAGGGGTTCTGTCCAGGGCAATTAGTTAAGAAAAAGAAATAAAAGGTATCCAGATGGAAAAGGGAAAAGTAAAACTCTCTCCTTTCACAGATGATGTCATCTAGTATACAGAAAAAAATCCTAAGGAACCCACACAAAAAAATTAGAACTAAGTTGCAGGATACAAGATCAGCATACAAAAAATTTCATTTCTTTTTTTCTTTAAGAGACAGGGTCTTGCTCTGTCACCCAGGCTGTAGTGCAGTGGTGTGATCGTAGCTGACCATAGCTTTAAACTCCTGGCCTCAAGCGATCCTCCCATCTCAGCCTCCTAAAGTGCTGGGATTATAGGCATAGCCAACCACACTTGGACTGAAAAATTGTATTCTATACACCAGCAGTGAACAATACAAAAATGAAATTAAGAAAACAATATAATTTTAATAGCAGCAAAAGAATAAAATATTTAGGAATAAATTTAACAAAATAAGTGTAAGACCTATATACTAAATACTACAAAATATCACTGAAAACAATTAAATGAAAAGACAACCATGTTTACAGAGTGGAAGATTTAAGATTGTTAAGATGACAACATTCCACAAATTGATCCACAAATTAAATGAAATCCCTATTAAAATCTCAATTTTTTTGAAATTGAGAAGTTGACCCTAAAATTCATATGAAAATGAATAGCTAAAACAATCCTGAGAAAGAATCAAGTTGTTGGACTCAGATTTCCTGATTTCAGAATCTACCCAAAAGCTAGGCAAGTCAGTATGGGACTAGCATAAGGATAGACATAGATCAATAAATAGAGCATCCAGAAATAAGCTCTCACATTTATGGTCAATTGATTTTGACAACAGTGCCAGGACAATTCAATGGAGAGATGATAGCCTTTTCAATAACTGGTGCTAAGCCAATTGAATATCCACATGCAAAAGAATGAAGCTAGACCCCTGCCTCATATCATATATAAGAATTAACTAAAAATGGATCATTGACCTAACTGTAAAACTCTTAGAAGAAAAACATAGGAAAAAATATTTGTGACCTTGAGTTAGGCAATGGTTTTCTAGATGTGACACCAAAAGCACAAGCAACAAAAGAAAAATATATAAAAACTGGACTTCATCAACATAGAAAAACTGTGTGTTTCAAAGGACATCATCAAGAAAGTGAAAAGACAAACCACAGAATGGGAGAAAATATTTGCAAATCACATATCTGATAAGGGACTTGTAACCAGAATATATAAAGCACTGTTACAAATCAACAATAAAAACACAACACAGTTTAAAAATGGGCAAAGATGTGAAAAGATACTTCTCCAAAGAAGATATACAAATGGCCTATACGCACATGAAAAGAGGCTCAATATCATTAGTTATTAAGGAAATGCAAATCAAAACAACGAGATATCATTTTACATCTACTAGGATAACTAGAACAAAAATAATGGAAAATAACAAGTATTGGTGAGGATGTGGAAAAATGAGAAGCTTAATACATTGCTGGTGGGAATGTAAAATAGTGTAGTCACTTTGCAAAACAGTTTGGCAGTTCTTCAAAATGTTAAACACACATATGCTATATGACCCACGAATTCTACTCCTAGGTATATACCCAAGAGAAGTGAAAACTTCACACAATAACTTGGACATGAAGGTTCATAGCAGCAGTATTTACAAAAGCCAGAAAGTAGAAAACTACCCAAATGTCCATCAACTGATTAACAGATATATAAAAGATGGCATACCCACACAATAACGTATTAACTGGCAATTAAAAAAAGAACTAAATCCTGATACATGCTACAACATGCATGAACCGTGAAATCATTATGCTAAGTGAAAGAAGCCAGTTACGAAGACTTCATGTTGTGTGATTTCATGTATGTGAAATATTCAGAATAGGCAAATTAGATTGATGGCTAGCTGGGGCAGGGATGAAGGAGTGGGGGAGCAGGAAAGGGGAAGAGTGTGGGGTTTCCATTTGGGATATTGAAAAATTCTAAAACTAGGATGTGATAACGGCATAACTGTGAATATACTAAAAATCACTTAACCGTATAATTTAAATGGATAAATTTTATATGTGAAATATATTTCAAAAAAAGTATAACACACAAACGAAACAAGCAAAACAACCAGCCCTCCACGTCCATGCTTTTCTGGTTTTACAGATAGGAAGAAAAGGTCTTTCCTAGTACACTCGTAAGAGATTCTCAGAAGACACTACTTCCTTACTATCTACTCTGGATGGATACCTGTTGCTCATATTTCCAAAGAAAGTAGTTTCTCTGTCTAGGAACTAGTTCAGTATTTTTGCCAAATCATCTATGTTGACCCTCAATAAAAGAGAACCTACCTCACAGGTTTGCTGTTGAGTATTAAACAACATTTAGAACAGTGCTTGGTGTATAGTAGATGCTATGTAAGTTTCAGCTGCAATCATCACCACCATCCTCATCATTTCTGGGCCATTCATTCAACAAAATTGACTGTCTAATATACATGAAGAAACGTATGATAGCTAGGTCTCAGGGATAAAATAAAACAGGGCACAAGTCAAATTCCCCTTCCCTGTCTGGTACAAAGTCACTACAGGTCTTTAGATAAGGGTACATTTTTAGGGGGTTGTTGGGGCAGTGATGTGGAGGGGGGAGGTATTTGAAGCTGGCAGGCCAATAATATTCATGTGAACTCTTCATCCTTTGCTCTGCTATCTAGTCCTGGATGCCTACAACTGACTACCTCCGCTTAGACCCTTAGCCACTGTCGCTCTGTCCTTTAGAAATCTGGTTTATTTGTAGGGTTGAATTCCATTTCCCTTCCATAATGTACTTGGGTCTATCCCCCAACTCCTCATACCTCCCCACTATCCCACACACACACCAAGAACCTTCTCTGGTGGGTGGGTTTCTTTCAAAGGCAATTTTGGTTTTCCCTGTACCGCTATAAGTAGCACAGCCATGTCTCACCATGCCTACTCCTTGGATGCCTGGCAAAAACTCCTGCTTCTTCCTCAAGCCCCTATTAATTCCTCAAATGTTAACCATTAGCTTCTTGGTGAAGCATTTCCCTGCCTCTCCCCCAGCAGTGGCTGCTCACGCCTTCCTTCTGGCCCCAGCTTTACTTGGTATTCTCCCTCCCTCTATTATAACACTTTTCATTCTGTATAGCAAATCTCCATGTATGGGTGTCTCTCCTTCAACCCACTTTGAATTCCTTTTCTTCCCTTAATTTTCATGACTTTCATTCCCATCCCCGCCTCCACTACTCACACCCAGAACTACATTTTGGATCTTGACATCGCTCACAATACTTTCACCTTCAAAAACAGGCTCGGCCGGGCGCGGTGGCTCACGCCTGTAATCCCAGCACTTTAAGAGGCCGAGGCAGGTGGATTACGAGGTCAAGAGATCAAGACCACCCTGGCCGACATGGTGAAACCCCGTCTCTACTAAAAATAAAAAAAAATTAGCTGGGCGTGATGGCGTGCGCCTGTTGTCCCAGCTACTGGGAAGGCTGAGGCAGGAGAACTGCTTGAACCCGGGAGGCGGAGGTTGCAGTGAGCCGAGGTCGCGCCACTGCACTCCAGCCTGGCACCTGGTGACGGAGTGGAGACTCTGTCTCAAAAAAAAAACAAAACAAAACAAAAAAAACACACAGGCTCCAGCTTCCCCTCCTACATTCAGTCTCTTCATGGTGACATCACCAGACCCTTGTATTTTCCTCCCAGGCATTAACCTCCTCTCAGCTTCTCTTCCTTTTAGCCTGAATTCCACAGCGGATCACCTAAGGCAGCAGTCCTGATTCCTTTGTATCCCCATCCTCCCACCAAATTTGTCCAACAAACTAGCACAGTAGCAAAGCTCCCATTTTCCAGCTTTACCTCAACTTCGTTAGCTGTACTCAGCTAGGGAAAAATCCCACCACTGTGTGATCTAACATGCAGATTCAAGGCCTCCAGCCTTGCTCAGCCTTCAGTGCTTCCAGTCAGGGTTTTATTAGTGTTTCCATGACCTTGTCCATGACCTTCCATCATAACTCTAAAACTTTATAGCTCTCCTCAGCCTCCATATTTAAAGCCTGCCCTCTCCCTATCATTAGATTGTACTGCCTCTTACCACATAAAAACAACTGGAGCCTTTAGGCATTGTTCTTCGACTTCCTACTCTACCTACAAGTTCCTCACACTCATCTTAGCCTTTTCTGTCTAGTTCAAGGTCAAATCTCACTCATGTCCCTTCTAAATCTTCAAGATTTAATTCTATTGGCTCAACCTCCTCAGCCCATAAATTTATCCAATTCTTTCTCTCTCTCTCTCTCTTTGAGACAGGGTCTTGCTCTGTTGTCCAAGCTGGAGTGTAGTGGTGTGATCATAGCTTACTGCAGCCTCAAACTCCTGGGCTAAAGTGATCCAATTCTCTCTTAACCCAAGGAAAAAATATTTCCTTGACCCAACAAGCCCCTCTAGCTATTACCAATCAACTGATCTATTTTCTCCACTTTTCATCCAGACTCCTGGAAAGAGTTGTACATCTACTGTCTCCAGTTTCTCACCTCACACTCACCCCTCAATCCACTGCAATCTGGCTTCTGCCTCCAGAACTCTGATGAGATTGTTTTCAGTAAGATTACCAACAGCCCCTCAACCAAGAAGTTCACAGCATTTTCTTTGCCAGATCTCATCTAACTGGACCTCTCTCTGCATGCAACAATGTTGATTCCTCTTGCTTTCAGACTTGCTACTCTAATCCTACCCTTCCTTAGGTGACAGTGCCTATTCTCCTTTAACCAACGTTTCTAAGAATGCTGACTCCTCATTCCTGTTTTCAGCCTTTAGTGTCTCTCAGGTTTCAGGCTCCATGTGTGACTTTCTGGGGGACAACTTAGCCAATAGATGCTCAAACTCAACTCAATGCACTGACAAACTCATCTCCATGCACTGCGCCTCTGTCCTCTTGTATTCTCTCACTCACTAGGTAGGAACTCTGGCAATCAGTCTTGACTCTTCCTTTTCTGTGACCACACAGCCTGTTAAACAATAAACCCTGACCATCTGATACAAATGTCTATGCTTCTCATTTTCCCCTCTACTTCAGGAATTTCAGAGACTGCATGATACAGTGGTTAAAAGGACAGAACCTAGGGCCAGACTGCTTAGATATCAACCCTAGTTCCACTACTTAGCAGCTGTGTGACTTGGGTAAGGTACTTAATGCTCTCTGTCTCATTACACATAGCTATAAAATGGGGGACACTCACAGGCTGTTATGAGGAATAAAAAGATTATGTGCAAAGTGCTTAGAACAGTGCCTGGTACATAAGAACTATTTGAGTATTTATCAAACGAAGAAGCAACCCCACTCTCCTCCCCTGGCTGGGTAATCTTCACCCTGCTCCTACCTCACAGGGCACATCCCCATCACTGTATTCATCTTGTGCTGTAGTTGTCTATTTAATGGTCTCTGAGCTATTTGAGGCAGGGATTGTCTTATTCATCTTTGCAGCCTGAAGGTCTACTGCCATAATTACACTCTAGGTCCTCAGTAATGCGCAGTGTGTGTCTGCTAATGGTCACAATATCCTGGAGGGCCTCACCGCATGCAGCACAGGCACCTGCGGATTGGTGCCTCTTTCCACTGAAGGAGGCAGAAGCACTGGGAAGGAAGATCAGCCACAGGACTCTTGGTGACCTGGCCCAACAGGCGTGTCTCCCAGGGGGAGCCAGATACACTCATTCACTCAGTCAAAAACATTTATTGAATTTCCACCAGGTGCCAGTCACTTTACTATTATGGTCCCTGCCCTCTGGGAATTCTCAACTGAGGAAGGGGAGAGATACCTTGTCATAACAGGGGAATTGGAAGAGTGATGTGATGACTACTGCAGTCTTAAAAATAAATCAGGAGTGTGAATATCTCTAAGATTTCAGTCAGTAATGAAACAGCAAAAAGAAGAACAGTAGGAAATACACTTGCCAGGAGTCAGGCTGCCCAGCCAATCACAAATAAGACCTACAGCCCCAGATGCCTATTGTGAGGACTGAATGAGGCCACGCATCCGTAACACCCATTACAGGCCTGGCAGGCAACAAAAGGGAGCTACTTCTAATATTATGGTTTTTATTTTTTATGGTTTTTCTTTTTTTTTTTTTTAGACAGAGTCTTGCTCTGTCACCCAGGCTGGAGTAGAGTGGCGCAATCTCAACTCACTGAAACCTCTGCCTCCCGGATTTAAGCAATTCTCCTGCCTCAGCCTCCCAAGTAGCTAGGATTATAGGTGCCTGCCACCACACCCAGCTAATTTTTGTATTTGTAGTAGAGACAGCGTTTCACCATGTTGGCTAGGCTGGTCTTGAACTCCCGACCTCAGGTGATCCACCTGCCTCAGCCTCCTAAAGTGCTGGGATTACAGGTGTGAGCCACGGCGCCTGGCCTAATATTCCTGTTTTTAAAATTCTTTTTCTCTACTGCTAGGTTGTTTGGTGTCTGTTCCTTGTGTGTGTGATAAGAGTATTGTGATTGGATTCTTAACCGTTTTCATCTTTTAGAGATACATACTGAAAAATTTACAGATAAAATAAGGTCTGTGAGATTTGTTTCATAATCTGGTGAAGGGTATGTAGGAGTGCAGGCAAAATGAAATTGGCATGAGTTGATAACTGTTTGTTCCTTATCACATCCTACTTTTATTTGTTTGAAATTTTCCATAATAAAGAGTTTTATTATTTATTTATTTATTTTTAAGGCAGAATCTCGCTTTGTCACCCAGGCTGGAGTGCAGTAGCACAATCTCAGCTCACTGCAATCTCTACCTCCTGGGCTCAAGCAAGCCTCCCACCTCAGCCCCCCA
Source organism: Ateles fusciceps (assembly GCA_036589455.1). Lineage (NCBI taxonomy): Eukaryota > Metazoa > Chordata > Mammalia > Primates > Atelidae > Ateles > Ateles fusciceps. The sequence continues at coordinate 979,913 of JAZHEH010003362.1, forward strand.
AGTAGCTGGGACCACAGGCATGCTCCACCGCATCCAGCCTAGTGAGAGATTTAAGGCTAGAGGCTAAGGCTGCTGCCATACCGTGTAAGAGTTAAAAGAGAAAATGGAAAGGAGAAGAACAACTATTGATAAAGATGTATTTCTTTCAGACTCCCCATAATAATAAAGCAAATATGGACAATCAAGATGAGGAGGAGGTGCAATTTCTCCAGATAGCTCAGTTTAAACACTTTCTTATCAATGACCTCTAAGTATTCCTCAGGCAGTCATACCCTTCCAGAGCAGCAGAGTCTGTAAAGATCATCTCATTGCCCAATTCTGAACAGTCCTGCCTCTAAATTCTCACCACACTCTGTATCATAACTACCATGGTATTTATTACACATACTTGTTAAATTATAATTGTTTATATGTCTGTCTCTTCCATTAATCACTAGTGTCTGATACAGTGGGTACTAAATGTTCACTGAATTAATGAAGAAAAGGAGAAAGGGATTTAATAGTCTCTTTTCTTTAGATTTTTTAAAGAATTTCTAGTGAGAGAGCATCTCACTTGCTCCAAAGGTCTAGCAAGAAGTTCTAACAGCCTGATTTTCTCCAAAACTCATAAAACACACAGATTGGAATGAAGAAGTAAAACTGTCATATTTGCAGACAACATGACTTAGAATCAAATAAGCTGATTCTAAACTACAGAATTAACAAAAAAGCTATAAGAGAACTAACAGGTAAATTTAGCAAGGTTTCAGGATATGAAATCTACATACAAAAATAAACTATGGGCTGGGCGCAGGGGCTCACGCCTGTAATCCCAGCACTTTGGGAGGCTAAGGAGGGCGGATCACGAGGTCAAGAGATTGAGACCATCCTGGCCAACATGGTGAAACCCCATCTCTACTAAAAATACAAAAATTAGTTGGGTGTGGTGGTGCATGCCTGTAGTCCCTGCTACTTGGGAGGCTGAGGCAGGAGAGTCACTTGAACCCGAGAGGCGGAGGTTGCAGTGAGCCGAAATCACGCCACTGCACTCCAGCCTGGTGACAGAGGAAGATTCTGTCTCAAAAAAAAAAAAAAAAAAAAATCAACTATGTTTATATATACCAACAAAAATAAATGAAAATTGATATTTAAATGCTACCAGTTAAAACAGCCTCAAAAATATGAAATTATTTTTGGGGGATAAATTTGATTAAGAAATGTGTAAGACTTGATACTAGAAACTACAAAACATTGCTGAGAGAACTTAATGATCTAAATAAAAGAAGAAATACATGATGTTTATAGACTAACAAACTGAATATTGTTAAAATGCCAATTTTCTCTATGATCAGGAACTGATCTATGGTTTCCGCACAGTCCCGATCATAATCCCAGAAGGCACTTTTGACAAATTTATTCCAAAATCTATATAGAAATGAAAAAGACCCAGACTACTAAAACAATTCTGAAAACAGAAGAACAACATTGGAAGACTTGATCAGCTGATTTCAAAACATATTGTAAAGCTACAATAATCAAATCAGAATGTTACTGACAAAGATCAATGGAACACAGTAGTCTGGACCACACATATATGATCAACTGATTTTCAGCAAAGATGCCAACACAATTCAATGAGGAAAGAATTTGCTTCTCAAGTAATGGTGCCTCATATGAAAATAATAAATTAACCTCAATACTTATCTCACACATTATACAAAAAGTAATGAAGAATAAATCATAGATCTAAATGTAAGAGCTAGAACCATAAAATGTCTAGAAGAAAACACAGGAGGAAAATCTTAGTGGCTATGAAATTGGCAAAGATTTATTAATTAAATACAAAGAGTACAAACTATTAAAGAAAACCCTGATATACTGGATTTCAACAAAATGAAGAACTTTTGTTCTTCAAAAGACTAAGTTTTTACTGTATGCAAATTTAAACAAGTTTTACAAGACACTGCTACAAAAATGAAGAAGCAAGCCACAAACTGGGAGTAAATAGTAGTAAAAATATATCTGACAAAGAAACTACAGTTAGAATACATAAAGAACCCTTACAATTCAGTAACTGTGTTAATACTAGGCAATATGCCCACTTATAAAATAGATAAAAGAACCAAACAAATACTTCAACAAAAGAAGATATATACAAGGCAAACTGACATATATTTATATATTTTTATTTATATAATACAAATTATTAGTCTTCAGGGAAATGTAAATTAAAACCACAATAAGATATTACTATACATGTACTAACATGGTTAAAATGAAAAAGACTGAAATTATCAAGTCTTGTTTACCAGGATACCGAACAACCAGGAATAGCATACATTGCCAGTGGGAATGTAAAATTATAAAACCACTTTGGGAAACAATTTGGAAATTTCTTCTGACATTAAACACATTATCTACCATATGACCCAGCCATTCTTCTAGGATTTAGACAAGAAAAATGTAAACATGTCTGCACAAAGATCTGTACATGAATGCTCATAGAAGCTTTATTTGTAGTAACCCCTATGTCCATGAACAGGTGAACAAATATACAAATTACCCATAAAATGGAATACTACTCAGCAATGAAAAGGAACACACTATTGATAGACACAACAACATAGATCAACTGGAAAATATTTGTGTTGGGTGAAAAAAGACAAGAAATGAGTATACAGTGTATGATTACATTTACACAGAATTACAGAAAATGTGAACTGATCTATTGTGAGAGAAAGGAGGCAAGTAATTGCCTAGGGAAAGGAGAGGGGAAAAAGGAGAGAGAGACGGATTACAAAGGAATGAAGATGAGGAAACTTTTGGAGGTGATGGGTATGTTCTTTATCTTGATTGTGAGGACAGTGTCACAGATGTGCATGTATGTCAAAACATATCAAATTATATAATATAAATGTGCACATTTATTGTACATCAAATATACCTTAATAAAGTGATTAAACAAAAAAAAAACAGCATTAAGAAAAAAATTATTCAGGGTCCATATTAGAAACTAAACATTCCTTTACTCAATTACAGAGATGTAGGTACTCGCTTTTTTAGTGGTAATATAAGGCTGTCCCAAGACATTCTATTTATTGTCCAGGACATAATGCTGGTAGATCCTAAAATGAGGCTATGGTCTTTGAATTTAAAATGGAGGAAAATCATAACATGTACATACACTCTTGCATTTTATCTGTTTGTACATATATACGATGATTTAATCAATTAATGCACAGGCAAGTTCCAGACAAACATTAATGGAGAGGCAACATAAATAATCAGCAAAGATAGATAATTTTTGCACAACACTTTCTCATTTGCCTTTGTAATATAATACAGGGTTTTGTGTTGCTGCATATATATTCTTAGGGATGTCGGGCTTTGACTAACATTAAAATGAACTGTCATTTTTTTCCTATTTTATACTAGAGCAGGAGCTAAGGAGTTGACAACAAGGATAAATTACAATGCTGATATCGATAAACCAATTGCATTACATGTAGGCATTGAGAATTTAAAAGCATCCATTTGAATTCAAAAGAATTCAAAAGCCAGCAAAATGTTATATACTTCCAGGTAAATGTTTGTTCATGCTCCCCACCCACTCTTCCAAGCTGCCCCAAAGAGTCTTTCTGGGTATCTAAACGTGAGATGTATAATAGGCAGCCTGTACACACATCAGAAAAGGTGAAGAAAGCAAAAGATTTAATGTTGAGAGTCTGTCCATAAATTCTCAGCAATTAACAGTCTCTGATATGCCATTTGCAGGAAGAAGGGAGAGAGAGAGTGATGTGATGGGATGCACAGTATAGGTTGAAGAGAAGAACACTGAGATTTCAGGCCAAGTGGATCCCTGGCCAACAGAACCTGTCCTTAGATGTTTTCAGGTGGGCACTATAGACATGCATCCTTCCAGTCCTAAAACCTTTATCAAGTATTTATTTGAGGACGGCAAATGCTGCATACCCAAAAAGAAAGCAGAATCACAGGCACGTCCTTGCCCTGTAATGCTCCTGAATCAAAAAAGAGACAATGACAAGGATATATTTAAAATCAAAATAATAACCATCAAGGAGGTAAACTTCACTAGCACTTCAAATGCATCCAATATTAAGCCCTAATTAGGTGGCCATGTGATGAGAGCATTAACAAGACCACCCTCTGGAAGTTTTCAATACAAGACAGTAATGACAGTGTTTCATAAAGGAAATAGTCTAAATAAATGGAATCAACTGTGGGTTATAGATGCTAATGAGGGGCCAAGTGAAACAGTGGCTAAAAAGACAAAATTCAAAAGTCTTGCATTCCTGTTCCAGTTTGACACTATGTGGTCACAGGCAAACAACTTACGCCTCAGTTGCTTCATATGGACCCTAATCCCATAGGGTTGTTTCAAGGATCAAACAGGACTCTATTTGCAAAAATCCTCATCAAAATATCAGCAAATTGAATCCAGCAACACGGATAAAGTATTCTTTATCATGACCAAGTGGGGTTTATCCCAGGAATGCAAGGTTGCTTTAACATATGAAACTCAATTTGTGTAACACACTATATTAAGAGATTAAAGAACAAAACCATGATCATCTCGATAGATGTAAAAAGAGCATCTGACAAAATCCAACCCTTTTATAATAAAAAACATTCAGCAAACTAGAAATAGAAATCCTCTACCTGATGAACATCATGTATGAAAAAGCCAAAGCTATCATACTTAACGGTGAAAACTGAATGCTTTCTCCCTAAGATCAGAAATAAACTAAGGATGGCCACTGTCACTACTTTATTCAACACCGTACTGAGTCTAGCCAGGGAAATTAGACAAGAAAAAGAAATAGCCATCCAGATGGGAAAGGAAGAAGAAAAACTTATCTCTATACATGGAATGATCTTGCATGTAGAAAATCTAGGGAATCCACAACAAAATCTATTATGATAAAAATAAAGTCAGCAAGGTTGCAGGAAGCAAGATCAAGATAGAGAATTCAATTGTTTTTCTATATATTAGCAATGAAAAATCTGAATGAAATTAAGAAAACAATTACATTTGCAACAGCACTAAAGAGAATACAATACCTAGGAATAAATCTGAGAAAAGAAGTGCAAGACTTGTACACTGAAAACTAAAAACCATCACTGAAAAAAGTAAAGACCTAAATAAATGGAAAGACATCCATGTTTATGGGTTGGAAGTTTTAAAATTGTTAAGATGGTACTACTCCACAAAGTTATCTACAGATTTGATGCAATCCCTATCAAATTTTCTGTTGATATTTTAATAGAAATTGACAAGCTGATTCTAAAATTCATATGGAAATATAAGTGACTCACAATGGCCATAATGATCTTGAAAAAAACTCAAAGTTGGAGAACTCACATTTTCTGATTTCAAAGCCTATTACAAAGCTACAGTGTGGCACTGGCATAATGGCAGAGATCAGTGGAATGGAACTGAGAAACCAGAAATAAGCCACCACATTTATGGGTCCACTGATTTTCAACAAAGGTGCCAAGACAATTCAATGGAGAAAGAATAGTCTTTTCAACAAATGGTGCTGGAACAACCAGCAAAACTATGAAGTTGGACACCTATCTCATGCCATACATAAAAATTAACTCAAAATGGACCACAGACTATAAGAGCTAAACTACGGAACTCTTTCAAGAAACATGGGAGTATAATCTTTGTGACTTCTGAGTTAGGCAATGGTTTCTCAGACATGACACCAAAAGCATAGCAACAAAAGAAAGAAGAAATTAGATGTAATTAAAAAGCCTTGTGTGTCAAAGGACACCCTCAAAAAAAGTGGAAAGACATTCCATGGGATGGGAGAAATTATTTGCCAATCATATGTCTCTGACAAGGGTCTAGTATCCAGAATCTATAAAAACCTCTCCAGAATCTATAAAAACTCAACAAAATTGGGACAAATAACCCAAATAAAAAATGGGCAAAGGATGTGAACAGACATTTCTCTAAATAAGATATACAAATGGCCAATAAGCACATAAAAAGATGTTCAACATCATCAGTCATTAAATAAATGCAAATCAAAATGATGAGATACTACTTTATGCCCACTGTCCAGCTATAATAGATGACAGATAATAGGCTGGGCACTGTGGCTCATGCCTGTAATCCCAACACTTCGGGAGGCCGAGGTGGGCAGATCACCTGAGGTCAGGAGTTCGAGATCGGCCTGGCCAACATGGTGAAACCCCATCTCTACTAAAAATACAGAAATTAACCAGATGCAGTGGCACACACCTGTAATCCCAGCTACTCAGGAGGCTGAGGCTGGAGAATAATTTGAACACGGGAGGCGAAGGTTGCAGTGAGCCGAGATTGTGCCACTGCACTCCAGCCTGGGTGACAGCAAGACTCTGTCTAAAAGAAAAAAAAAAAGATAATAACAACTACTGGAGACGACGTGGAGAAACTGGAAGCCTCACAGATTGCTAGTGGGAATGAAAAATGGTGCAACCGCTTTGGAAAAGTTTGGTAGTTCCTCAACGTGCTAAACACAGAGTTACCATATGATCCAGCAACTCCCCTCCTACATATACAACCAAGAGAAATAAAAACATATGCCCACATAAAACTTACACACAAATGTTCATAGCAGCATTATTCATAATAGCCAAAAAGTAGAAATAAACACCCATCAACTGATGAACAGATAAACAAAACGTGGTATATCCACACAACAGGACATTAATTGGCATTAAAAACAATGGAGTATTGACACATGCTACAACAAAATGAACCTTGAAAGTATCATGCTTAGTGAAAGAAGCCAAACACAAATGACTGCATTTTGTATAATTCCGTTTATATGAAATGCCCCAAATAGGCAAATCCATAGAGACAAGGTAGACTAGTGGTTGCCTGGGACTGTAGGGAGGGGGAATGGAAAGTGACTGCTAATGGGCTTGAGGTTTATTTTTGGGGTGATGAAAATGTCTGAAATTATAGACAGTGATAATGGTTGCACAACCTTAGGTGAATCTTATGGCATATGAATTACATCTCGAGAAGCTGTTATACAAGAATATATATGAAAATACTCAAACGATAAAACTGCAAGTGTTGCACATACACAAGGGATTATTATGATACAAAATAAATGGCTATGGATTGTGAAGTCATGAAGGTTAGATGAAGTAGCAATTAAATCAGCCAATTCACTAATCCTCAAAAAACTCGTCTGCAGGTATAGGTGGTACTCAGCCTGCTATGTTATGTAAATATGTTTCAATGTATTTATATCTTGACTTGAGGGCACATTTATAACAATCTCCTTTTCATCTTTGACCAAAAGCTGTATTAAAGATACAATGCATGGGGGAAGGGAAAAAAAAACAACAACACACAGGAACCTATCCTTCTCCACAGTTAAAGAAGTTTGTATCTGTGCCATAGTCAAAACAACAGAATTTTAACTCCATAATTATGTGCATCATCTCTTGACTAGATTACTGTAATAGTTTAATAGTTCTCTCATGTTTTCTCTTGAACCCCCTGTCTATTCATAATACCAGAGAAAACTTTTAAAAATGTGTCTTAGATATGTCACTCTTCTGGCATCTGGAGTGATTATTCCTTTCCTATTTTTTGAACACACCCCCCATGTTAACGATATGCTTACAAATTAAATCCCCACAACCTCTGTCTAGCACAGTATGGGAACATCCACTTAGGATCTATGAACATCTCTTGCTGAAGTCAATTAATTGCCAAATAAGACCTGAAAGTAAAATCAGAAAGAAGGAGAGATTTGTTATCTCTACCAAACTTATGGTACAGACAGTAAGCACTCCTGCTGTGGGCTGTGGTGCCTTTACTCTGCCCTTCAAGTGAAGCTGCTGCTTCCAGGTTCTTAGTTCTTTTGCAGGTGCCTTTCCAACAAGCTCAACGTTCCCTAAAGGCAAGTACCACTTATCTGTATCATCTTCCCCAATGCATGTTGAAGAGAAATGAGCACACAATACAAAGCAGGTGTAGATGCTGACTGAGACAATGGTAGCTGAAATGACACGGGGTATAAATCTAGTAGAGAGGGAAAAAGGACCTTGGATTCCAGGAGGATCAGGGCTGCCAGCTAGTTATCTCATCCCTCCCTCCTCACCACCCCTCCCCTACGTCTTCCTGAACATGCAGGCTCCTAGCCTGAGTTGGTAATCTTTCTGCCCTAGCCAATTTATTTTCTAATCTTGTAGCTTTCATATGAAGGGTTCTCCGTGAGATTGATGATGACAGACTGGGCAGCCACACAGATGAGCAGGCTCCCCTGTTAATTACTATCAGGGAGGGAAGGGACTCTATTCATGGGAGGACAGATAAAGGAGCTGAGTTATATCAGAAGGGGCCAATTTCAAAAGCTGGAAAGAGCTGTCAAAAAAGTGTGTCCTAGAGGAACCCAGGCAGAAGGAAGGAGAGGAGAAAAGGGAAACTAAGTCACTTGGCAAGAGATGGCTCCTTCATCATGCCCAGGCTGTTCCTCACAAGTCTGTGATGAGGGTAGTTATAACAATAGATAGAAAGTGCTTTGAAGAATAAAAACGCTGTATAATGCTTGGTACTGAAAGGATTATTATATTAAGTGGATTCTTATCCTTTGCCTGGTTTATATCCTGGTTCTTGCAACAGCACCCTAACTACGCTCACCAAGTATTTGATCAAGACAGGAAATAAAATGAAGTCAACTCTCAGTGAAGAGTCCCTGACGACATAAGTATCAATCTGCAGTCAGGGGCGGGTAACAGCAGAGTCAGAGGCAGAGACTCCATCGGTTTTGCATCTGCCTGTTCTCTCCTCAGCGGAAGAAAAGAGAACTTTAAAGTTACCATTTTGGGAGATTCTTTTCTCTACTTTCTCTAGCTACCTTCCTGTCCTTTTGCCCATCCTGTGCTTCCTATTTTATTAACCACTATTTCTCAGACCATCTTCCTGGATCACACTCACACACACGCACACACACAGAGTTTCCCCTAACGGGAGTGCAATTTTTCAAATTAACCAAGCTCACAGGGTGCCCAAGCAACACAATCTCCAGGGTAAATAGTCAAAACAGCAGAGGTAAGACCATGTGAGGAAAACAAAGCTCTGAGTCCCAGATCGCCCAGATGACTATAATAGAGAAGGTAGGGCTAGAATTGTAGAAGAAAGAGATTTCATCAGAGTTCAGTACCCTCAACAAAGACTGGAAGGTAGACGGCAATTTCCGAGATCCAGTGGGGCCAAACCAGAGGCCTTCCTCAAGCAAGGAGAAGCAGCTCAGGATTTAGGGTCAGAGCATAGGCTCAATACTATGTGATTTCAGGTACCAACTCCTGGGAGCCTCAGCTTTTCTTATTATAAAGGAGAATAACCATAACAGCTATGTTTCAGAATGCCTGTTTTTAAAGCACTTTCCAAAATCAGTAAAGTGCTGAACAAATGCTAATTGTTATGACGGATCTTTCCTGAGCCACCGTCTATCAGTTATGCCTAGATGTGATGGAATGTGAGAAAACAAAGGGGTGGAGAACATGGGCTTCCCTAAAGTGCAGGATGGACCAGGGTTGGGGGACAGTCTGAAAAAGTGTGAGAATTTTTAATGCCGAGAGAACCAGTCAACATTTGATCACTAGTTGATTAAAGTTATTGAAAAAACCTTAATTGGAGATTTTTAGTAAACGTTTTCAGGTAGCTGGTCCACATTACTTAAAGTGCTAGGATTACAGGACGGAGTGGCTCACTGTAATCCCAGCACTTTAGGAGGCCGAGGCAGGAGGATCACTTGAGCCCAGCATCACTTGAGACCAGCCTGGGCAACACGGCGAAACCCTGTCTCTACAAAAAATTCAAAAATTAGCTGAGTGTGGTGGCATGTACCTGTAGTCCCAGCTACCCAGGAAGTTGAGGCTGCAGTGAGCCAAGATCAAGATCATGCTACTGTACTCCAGTCTCACTGACAGAGTGAGACCCTGTCTCAAAAAAAAAAAAAGGAGTACTGTCTGGTTGTGGGTACTGTGGGAGTATTTACAGGTAACAGAGGCACAAGAAAAGATAATCGGATGTCATACAAAAATCAAAAGGGACCTACATGGGGAGAGCTACAGGAAAAGAAGAAACCCACATCAAGGAGAGTTAATAAGGTAAGACTTCACTAGTAAGTTAATTTTGGACTGGGATTTGAAGGAGAGGAGGGACAAAAATTAACAATAAAGGGGTTAAATAATTGTGGCAAATGAATTTTCCAGAAGTAACTGCAACAGTAGCTCCCATCCCTGATGCTTTTCCAGAGCCTTACCACTGCCCATCAGAGGTGCTGTCTATGTCTTCTCCCCATCCTGGGCTGGCCTTTGTGACTGCCTCAACTAACAGACCCCCTAGCTCATCAAGACATCACCTCTGCAAATGTCTTGTGATGCTTGCTCTGAGAGACTTCACCCTCCTTGTAAGAAGTCAGCTACTCTGAGGTCGCCACGGAGAAAGATAATCTAGAGATTCCAGAGAAAGGGTGGTGGGGGGAGAGAGAGAGACCCCTGAAGAGCTCTAGCTGTTTCAAGCCCCAGCTGTTTGAGTCCTCCCAACAAGTGTGCCAGAGTGAAGCAGCCTTTGGAAGCCCAGCCCTGTCCCTATGTGACTACAACTGCATGCGAGACCTCAAGTGAGAACTGCTTGGCTCAGCCCAATCAACCTCCAGAATTCTGAACAAAATAAATGATTAGAATTATGTTAAGCCCCTGTTGGGGGAGCAACGGATAAATTGAACAATACTGGTCTGTATAAAAGCTCTAAGAGCAGGACAGGCAAGTCACATCCAGGGGATGGGGAGCTGGCTTGTCAAGTGGAGACTACAAGACATGAAGTAATGATATAATAATAATAGCTGACATTTACTGAATTCTTAACTACATCAGGTATTTTGCTAAGCACTTCACATGCATTATTTTTATTTAATCTTCAGAGGAACCTCATGAAAGAAATACTTTATTTCCTCATTTTCCAAAGGGAAAAACAGGCTTAGAAGGGATAAGTAGCAGGAAACCTAGATTGATTCAACAAAAAATTCATACCCCTAATAACCAGACTGGACTGCAACATAGTGGTGAGGAGAACCCTAAAAGAGTGACTAAATTACCAAAGATTAAATAAATTAGATTTCAATGAATCTCAGAGATCAAATCCAACTTTCCCACTTTACAATCTATAAAAGTAAAGCCAAGAAAGGTTAAATGACTTAGCTTAAAACTGTATCCATTCCTCAACAACAAAAGCACAAATAACCCAAATTTTTAAATGGGTAAAGGATTTGAGTAGACATTTCTCCGAAGAAAATATGCAAATAATCAACATAAAAGATGCTTGACATCTTTAAGCACTAAGGAAATGCAAACCAAACCACTGTGAGATACCACTTCACACCCACAAGGCTAGCTATAATCAAAAAGAAAGACAGTAAGTGTTGGTAAAGATAGGGAGAAACTGGCTGGGCGTGGTGGCTCACACCTGTAATCCCAGCACTTTGGGAGGCTGAGGTGGGTGGATCGATTGAATCCAGAAGTTCAAGAACAGCTGGGCAACATGGTGAAACTCTGTCTCTACTAAAAACACAAAAAACTAGCTGGGGGTAGTGGCGGGCACCTGTAGAATCACCTGAGCTCGGGAGTTCAAGGCTGCGGTGAGCCGAGACTGCACCACTGCACTCCAGGCTGGGCAACTGAACTGAGACCCTGTCTCAAAAAAAAAAAAAAAAAAGATATGGAAAACTGGACCCTCACATACTGCTTGCGGGAATGTAAAATGGTGAAACCACTTTGGTTTTTGTTTTTGAAATGGAGTCTCACTCTGTTGCCCAGGCTGGAGTGCAACGGCACAATCTCAGCTCACTGCAACCTCCGCCTCCCAGGTTTAAGCGATTCTCCTGCCTGTCAGCCTCCTGAGTAACTGGGATTACAAACACCTGCCACCACGCCAGGCTAATTTTGGTATTTTGAGTACAGATGGGGTTTCACCATGTTGGTCAGGCTGGTCTTGAACTCCTGGCTTCAGGTGATCCACCTGCCTCAGCCTCCCAAAGTGCTTGGATTACAGGTGTGAGCCACCGTGCCTGGCTGTGCAACCACTTTGGAAGACAGTCTGGCAGTTCCTCAGAGTTCCCATAGGATCAGCAAGTCCCCCTCCTAAGTACAGACCCAAGAGAAATGAACACGTATGTCCACACAAAAACCTGCACACAAATGTTCCTATCAGTATTATGCATAATAGTCAAAAAGTGGAAACAACCCAAATGTCCACAAACTGAAAAATGGATAAACAAAAAGGAGTCTATCCATACAGTGGGATATTATTCAACCATAAAAAGAATGAAGTACTTATACATACTAAAACATGGTTAAATCTTTAAAATATCATGCTAAGTGAAGGAAGCCAGACACAACAAACCACACGCTGTATTATTACAACTACGTGAAATGTTCAGAATAGGCAAAACCACAGAGACAAAAAGTAGATTAGTGGTTTTCAGGGGCTGGGGGAAGCGGGCAATGAGGAGCAACTGCTAATGGGCCAAGGTTTCTTTGGGGGTGATTAAAATGTCCGGAATTAGACAGTGATGATGGCTGCACAGCTCTGTGAATACAGTAAAAATCACTGAACCATATACTCTAAAGCAGTGGATTTTATGGTATGGTATATCTCAATAAAGCTGTTAACTAAAAAAATTGTATCCTTTTTTCAATAAAACTATACTGAGCATCCACAGTCCCAGGCACCACAGTGTACACAAAGATAGGGTCCCTGAGTAGCTTAAAGACGCTGCACTGCTAAGGGGTAGAGTGCTGAGCCACTTTTGGGGGAGACTGCATCTTTCTCGGCCTCACCGAAACTTTACCAGGCCCCAGCATGCCACTCTCCCCCACCATCAACCAACAAGGAGGCAAAAGAGAGGGAGTTATCCTCTTCTTAGATAGTGAATGCAAACCTCAGGTCCTAGAGGGGCCATGGACAAGGAGATTGTGTTGGGAAGAGACAGAAGAACTTGGGGGACTTGACGCCTGGTTTATCTACCTCTTTCCTAGAGGTTACCTTTCACTACTTTTAGGCAAATCTGATGTCTGGCTCCCTTAAGAATTACACATTTTTACCACCAAGCCTTGACAGGGGTACAGGAAAAGAGGAACAGCACTAGGTGAGGGCTCAGCAGGCACAGAATTTTTTTTTTTTAATTCCAATTCCATTACTTTTTAGTTTGTAGACCTTAAGCAAGTTACTAAAGCCTCCCTGGGCATGTTTCCCTATCTATAAAATGAAAATGAAAATGAAAATGAAAATGCTTGCCCTGGACCACCTCAATGAGATAATGGACAAAAGACACTTTGCCGACTACATACTATACTGCAGAAATACAAAGAAGCCTCATCATCACTGCACTCTTATCTTGGTCCTCAAGCTTTCATCCTTCTCTTCCCACAAATTATGTCACCCCCACCCCCCACTTTAAAAATGGATTTCTCTTCTTGACTGTAATTCCTCCCTTAAACCTGTGACATCTTCCTCCTGCCTCTCCCACAGCAGTCATAAACCCAGGTCTTACAAAATGCATTTATACACTGGATCACAACAAATCATAATAATTGTATACACTTGCTTGTTGTCTGTCTCGCCCCAACAGACAAAAGTTCCAGTGTATCTATCCCCCAGTGCCTGGAATGTTGCCTAATATGTAATACGTATTCGGTAAATGTGTTAAATGAATTTTAAAATTCCCACAGGCCAGACCAACAAATGGGAAGTAAGATCTTAATGAGGGAGTGGTCTCTCCCCCCTGTATCCTGCCCAGTTCTTCCTCAACCTGCCAGGCCTCAAGTTTAGGATGTGTCTGCAGGCATGAGCTACAGTAGAAGTGTAGCTATCAGCCCTGAACTAGACTGAGCTAAGAGAACTAGGATTTCCTCTGGGTTTCCAATTGCTTAATTAAATGGTCCTAAGGCCTGAAGTGTTATTTAGGAAACCCTCTGGCACAGGAATTTCCAGGCCGTGTCATGTACCTACCACTATCCTCTGACCCACATCTGCATCTCGGACTCAGAGCCACTGGTCTGGAGAACCTGGAAATGATGAGAAATGGCCCACTGATGCACAGGGCAAAAAGAAAAGCAGAAGAGGAGGAAGAGGCTTGAAGGTCAGGGGACTCTCAGAAACCACAGTTGTGTGGTCCTGCACCCAATTTCAAGGGAAGTGGCAAAGGCTCTAGAATAGAACCCCAGAACTGCATGGGATCCCTATTCCCACCCCTTGAACAGAGAAGCCATAGTGGGGGTGTGGACTCCTGCAGAGGTACAACAAACGACCACTCTGTGGAAGCATGTTCTGGGGCCGTAAGCTCTTTCAGTGCAGGAATCACGTTTTAAGCGTTCTAACAACATTCTAAGAGGCAACAATGACATTCCAAGGATCCTTCCCACTGGAAAATTCAGAACCTGGGATCAGTTTGAGGAACCATTTTTAGGAAATTTATTCTCTCTCTTAATCCAAAACTGAATTATTAAAATTATGTATATTTGATTTTGACATTTACTATAAGCTTTGACATTTATCTAGTGTATGACTCTTCTGGGCTTTAATTTTGAAATTACAAAAAAATCCTGTAAACCCACCATCCTTAGAGATCTCTAGTAGACAGGATTTATTTGCATCTATGTCAGAGGTAAGCAGAAATGGGCTAAGCAAGGTTTCCTAGATGGGGAGCTTATGTTAAGCTTACAAAACGACCAGTCTGCTCCAAGGTATTCACAATCCACTGAAGAAATTCCCAGCAGAGTAGAGCCACTAACAAGTTTTGAAATAGACAATGAACAAAAGTTCTGTTCTAAGAACATAAAAAGAGTCTGTTAAGAGCATGGATGTCATAAGGCAGTGACTCTGGAAGCACAGAAGCCAGCACTGGCATCATCTGGGAAGCTGGTAACAACGCAGATCCTCAGGCCCCAACCTCAGCTCAAACACACAGAGTCTGAACGTTTGGGATGGGGCCCACAGATCTGTATTTTAACAAGTTCTCCAGCTGATTCTAAAGTATTCTAAAGGTTGAGCACCTCTGACCTAGGGTAATACATCTCTACCTTGAAAAAAATTAAAGTCCTACCGACAGGACCAGGAGCTACATTTGTTTTTCCTTTCTGATGAAACTTCATGAAAGAATTGACCAGACTGTGTCCATCACCATTTCCTCACCTCCTGTTCTCACTTAGATCCGCTGCAAACTGGCTCCTGTCCTTGCTCCTGCCCAGATATCACTCACTGAGGTCATCAACATCCTCCTAGTTACTAAGTCCAGGCATTTCTCTGTCCTTTTTGTCCATGACCTCTAGGAGAACTTGACATGGTCAATCCCTCCCTCCCTTCACTCCAGAGGCTCCTCACTGCCCTGGCTCCTCCTGTCACTCCCTGCCAGTATCTTCTGCAGGCTCACCTTCCTTCAGCTCCCTTTTGTATGCATGCCTCTCAGGGTTCCGGGCACAGCCCTCTCCTCTCTCTACACCCTGCCCCTGGACAGTCTTATGCCTCCACTGCTCTGGCTAGGTGTTGATGACCTGCTAATGTGATTCTCTATCCCAGAACACCCTCCCGACCGCCAGCCCAGGCTCCAGTTGCCTGCTGAACATCTTTCCCTGGATCTCCCACAAGCACTTCAAACACATCATGTCCAAAGGGTCACGCTGACCCTTCTCCTCCTCTCTCCCTCAACCATGTTATGTTCTTCCTAGAGTTCCTTTTTTTACTGAATAGTACTACCCAGTAGCCCAAGACAAGAGTAAGGGTGTCATCCTTGCCCCACACTCTCCTTCATCCCCATATAATCCTTGCCTCCCCCATGCTCATATAATCAACTTCGTAATCTCTGATCTCTCATTTTTCTCCACCTCTGCTGAAGTTACTTCTGTAGCAGAGACCACACTCATCTCTTGTCCAGGTTACTGCAAAGGTCTCCTAACCCATCTTCCCTCTCTCCACTCTTTCACTCTTTTAATCCCATGTCTACATTGTAGCCAGCATGATCTTGCTTTTGTAAAAGCATATCTGATCATGTCACCCCCTATTTAAAATCTCACAATGGTCTTCCACTGCCCTTAGGAGCAAGTCCAAAACCTCTAGGACAGAGCATTACGTGGTCCTCAGGCCCTGTCCTACTCATTTTCCTTTCTCCAGTTTCATTTAATTAATGTTTCTGTGGTCTCACTACAGATCACAGCCACTTGCAATTCTCACAACACCATGCTCTTTCTTGCTTGAGGCTTCTGTACCTGCTGTTCCCCTCTGCCTGGATTTTCCCTTCTCCAGTCTGGCTTTTATTTTTTGGCCTCAATGTAAAAGTCCTTCCCTCTAGGAAACCTTCTTTAGGTGTCTCTCCCAGTGCTTCAACTATTGCCACAGGAATAAGTTTGGGTGCTATCATACTTACTTCTGTCTCCCTCCACAAAACCATAAGCTCCTTAAGGGCAACGTATGCAATGTATTCTGGTTGAATCCTTGATGTCTAGCACTACGATAAGTGAAGACTTGTTAAACAGACCAAGCTTCTTATTTGAGGGGTGGCATGAATGCTCCCAAACCTGAAACGCTGTTCCTGTGAAGACACTGAAATCCTAGTGGTATTTTTTCCCCTCTCCGTAGGGCTCTGAGGGGAAGAGGGTCTGTGGTTCTAGCCGCACACAAGGTCCCATTCACTCAGCTATTTACTACACTCTCTCCAGCCACCTCCCCCCAGAACAACAGTGGCCTTTCTCTGCAGCAGCAGTCTCTTGGGGGGGGAAGCTTCTGAAGGCCCTGCTCTGGGAAATGAATGGGGCCAGCCTGGGGCAGGCGGGACAATGGCAGGGTAGGCCTTGTGCCCATCAGACCCCTGCAGGGAAAGGCAGCCCGGAAACCAAGCCGCCAATGGGGAAATCCCCAGAACTCTGAGAGGCTGAAGGCAGGCAACCCCAACAAGGCTGCTCTGTCCCTGGAAGAAATACCAAGTACCAAAGACCTAGCACCCAATGAGAACAAGAGGAATGCTGGTCTTAGTTCCTGGCAAGAGTGCTTAGAGCTTGCTTTCTTAAAATCCCTTGGCTAGGCATAGAAGGAATGCAGCAATATCAAGAATGAGCTACATTCTGAGTCAGGAAAGAACACATAAGGACAACTCTTAGTTGTCTAAAGAGCACTAAGCTGGGCCGAAGAAGACAACCCAGAACAATGAGGAGACACTGCTCTTGAACCCTTAGGAACAGGATAAAACACAAGAACCATATAAAAGAGTGGAATAGAACCAGCACAACAGTCTACCACGTGCTAGATATTCTGCCCAAACTTTTACACAAATTATTTTGTACAAGTAAATCAGAGTTGAACTGCTGTATATATGTGCAAAAGGAATGCTGAATAATATAAATGTGTAGGGTTTGGTGATATTAACCAGCAAAGGCTTCCTTGAAGGAAATAAGAGTAATGGAGTTGGGGGAAGACAGAGCACACTGATATAAAGGTGTGCAAAGAGGGAGGTGGGCCCAGAAACCAGGCTGGTCTACCTAAAGCAGGGTGACAGGGTACAGTAATGAGACCTACCATTAGTGAGATGTGAGCTAAACCGAAGAAGAAGTCATGAATCCCAAGCTGGGGAGCTTGGGCTAGAAAGGAAGGACAGTGTGTGTGTCTAGCAAAGGATCTGCCTTGGGATGAGCGCCTAGGCCCCTGATTTTTAACTACTGTCCTGCGTTTGTTCAGTACAGTCCCACACCATGCCTGTCCATCCTTAGTTGAGAATCAGCACAGGACTGAGGGTAACCCAAGCATTCTAGTAATCTAGTAGCAGCTGAGGAGAGTTTAGGACAATCTGGGGTCCCTGCCAATCCAAATGCTCTAACAACACTCACCATATGTTTGGCACCATGGAATTCACAAAAATGCTGTTACACAAATTATCCTGATCACATAGCTAGTCAGCCACTGAGCTGGGGCTCACTTAAAGTCCTATGTTCTCTACATTAGGCTACTAGAATGGTTTCTACATAGATGGCCCTCCAGCCGTGGAGCTTGGTCAGCTATGTGGGAATGAGATATGGCTGATAAATCAGGATCCATCAAATATATGATCAATTCCTCAAACCATGACCCAACTTCCTAAGGGAGCTCCCAAAACTGACTCTGCCCACTTTTTTTCATTGTTGTTGTTTTTTTGTTTGTTTGCTTTTTTGAGATGGAGTCTTGCTCTGTTGCCCAGGGTGGAGTGCAGTGGCGCAATCTCGGCTCCTGAAACCTCCATCTCCCGGGTTCAAGTGATTCTCCTGCTTCAACCTCCCAAGTAGCTGGGACTACAGGTGTGCACCACCACACCCGACTAATTTTTGTATTTTTAGTAGAGACGGGGTTTCACCATATTGGCCAGGCTGGTCTCAAATGCCTCACCTCAGGTAATCCACACACCTCCCAAAGTGCCAGGATTAAAAAGTGTGTGAGCCACTGCGCCTGGACTACCACTTCTCTTAAAAGGTTGTACTGAAGAACTCTAAAACTATTTGGTAGAAATGGCCTAACCTAAGGGTCTTAGGAAGGTTAAGTATTCACTGGATTCAGTAAATTGTTAGGTACCAATGGCAGACAAAACGACTTTTACTGAAGATCCCATTCTATCAATAGCACTACCCTTTTCCTAGTCCACCAGACTCATAAATTTAGGAATAAAATTTGATTCAGGGCAGGGCCCGGTGGCTCATGCCTGTAAGTCCCAGCACTGTGGGAGGCGGAGGTGGGTGGATCACCTGAGGTCAGGAGTTTGAGACTGGCCAGGCCAACATGGCGAAACCTCGTCTCTACTAAAAATACAAAAAAGTTAGCCAGGGATGGGGGCAGGTGCCTGTAATCCCAGTTACTTGGGAGGCTGAGGCAGGAGAATTGCTTGAACTCAGGAGGCAGAGGTTGCATTGAGCCAAGGTCATGCCACTGCACTCCACTCTGGGCAAGGAGAGCAAAACTCTGTCTCAAAAAAAAAAAACTGGTTTGGCCTTAAAATACTGGTTAATTCTAATACCAAAATGTCTTGGGAATCCTGCCACTCCTCTTTGCCCCCACCATAACCATTCTGATTCAGAAGCTCATTATCTTTTCCTAAGATCGCTACAAAACTTCTAGGCTTTCTAACCCCAAGCTCTCTTCCACTCTGTATATTAATATCAGAATTCTCTCTTGAAACACTATTTTTATCACTGTATGATACATAAACCTTCCCCAGCTCCCTTTCTACTATCACATAAAGTCTGAATCCCTTTATTCTCCCTACCCTACCCACCTTATCAATCTAATTTCTCTCTGCTCTATAATAATCTTAACACTTGCAGACCACACCGTGTTGGTGCTACCCCAGACAGAACCTTGCTTACGTTGCTTCTCTAGTCTGAAATGGCCTCCTCTTTTCTTCGACCTGAATAATTCCTAACTACTCCACCTATAGCTATTCTCATTAGCACCGACCTTCAGCTCTTTTCTAAATGTACTTTTTGGTGTACATAACAATTCAGCAATTATGTACCATCTTTTTATTTTGTGTTGTTTTGTTAATAACATTTCCCAACAAGAATGTAAGCTTGAGGCTGGGCGCGGTGGCTCATGCCTGTAATCCCAGCACTTTGGGAGGTCTAGGCCGGCAGTTCACTTGAGGTCAGGAGTTTGAGACCAGCCTGGCCAACATGGTGAAACCCCGTCTCTACTAAAAATACAAAAATTAGCCAGGTGTGGTGGCGTGTGTCTGTAATTCCAGCTACTCAGGAGGCTGAAGCAGAGAATCGCTTGGAGGCAGAGGCTGCAGTGAGCTAAGATCATGCCACTGCACCCCAGCCTGGGCAACTGAGCGAGACTCCGTCTCAAAAAAAAAAAAAAAAAAAAAGAATGTAAGCTCTACATTCTCATGTACTATTTCTCAGAACACTGAGAACTGTGCTGGGCACTGAGCCATCTGATAAACATTTTGAGTCCAACCAACCAACTGTCAGGCACCACAAATCACAGGTCATTACCTCGAGGGCTGCTAGATTGGTTCCCTGTGTGATTTGAGGCTAGGCTGTGACTGTTGACTACAGATCCCATCATACCATTTTGTAGTGGCTGCTCCTAAGTAATGGAGAGAAAGGAGCAAGGGTTGGAAAGCAAGACTCAAAATTATTTCACTCTACCTTTTCAAAGCCCCTTTCTCACACCTTCATGTCTTAGTTTGCTATTCTTGAAAATGAGGAGGAAAATCTTAAGGAAGTCAACAAAGGTAATAGAGGGATACTAGTGACTTTAGGGCCTATGCTGAAATCAGAATAGAAAAACAGTAAAATGGTTTTAATTCCTGGAAGAGGAAGTTTCGTATCCAAAGGGATTTCTAAGTGTTGAACTCATGGAACCACCCTCCAGAGACAATTGAAAATGGGAGAGGTCCTCAGCCTGTCTTTACTAGCTTAAGAGACACCCTTATTGGAGTCAAGAGGAAAGCACAAGAGGATCCCTTAAGGTCCTGCCAGATTTTTGTGATTTTTCACTGAAATCTGTCCAATTGTTTTGGTACAATAAATCGGGGTGTCTTCCAGACCTTAAGAACACCTTCCAGGCCTGGCATGGTGGCTCACACCCATAATCCCAGCACTTTGGGAGGCTGAGGTAGGTAGATTGCTTGAGCTCAGAAGTTTGAGACCAGTCTGGGCAACATGGTAATCCTCATGTCTAAAAACAACACAAAAATTAGCCAGGTATGGTGGCACATGCCTGTAATTCCAGCTACTCAGAAGGCTGAAGTGGGCGATCACCTGAGCCCGGGGAGGTCAAGGCTGCAGTGAACCGTGATCACGCCACTGGACTCCAGCCTGGGCGACAGTGAGACCCTGTCTCAAAAAAACAAAACAAAACCACCTTCCAAATCCTATTCCAATTCCATTAGGGGTCATAAATCTCTCAGTTCCTCCCCATGTTTCCATGTCCCTGTACTTCCATCTTCTCTCCCATTTGATCAGGCAGCTTTGTTCTCTGTTCTTTTCAAACTTTCACTTTCACTAGTTTTCAGGAAAGTCAGATAATGATTTCTGAAAAACCGTTTTGCCCACTGAAAGGACACAAGGCATTCTGTTTTCAGAGGCTCCAAGAATGTAATAGCTAAAAGGAATAAAATCTTAGAGGCTGGCTAGTCTAATTCCCTCATTTTTCCAGATAAGAAAACTGAGGTCCAGGGCAAGTAAGCACCTTTGCAAGGTCATTCACTCAGCTGCTAACAAAGCTGGTCCCAACATCCACGTGTATTACCTCAGATGCTGTGTTCTTTCCTCAGAACTCCAAACCTCATTTCACAAAAAATCCAACATGACTTTTTATGAAGTTATACTTTTTTCCTTTTGAGACCAGAATTGGCAACTTCTTCAGTCCTGTTTACCCCATGGGGCAAAGGAGAGATCTTGCATGCCACTAGCAGGTCTATGCTTGGGTCTTTTCCCAGTGCAGTGATTGACAAAAGAAGGAAGAACACAGTCCACAGCAAAGAGAGTTTCCAAGCCACGTGATATATCTTCAAATTCAGTTTAAAAAATAATAAACTAATAAAACCGATTTTTAAAGGCAATGCCACTACGAAGTGGTAAAACAGATTCAGTCAATATAGATTAAAATAACTCCTCTTAGGTTTATAGAACTCAACGGTTAACAAAGTCCTTTCACATACATCAGATTATCAAAACTTTAAAGCAGCAAGAAGTACTATACAAACTGGAGTTTCTACACTCCATTCCAGAGAGGCTGGGAGCTTCTAGAGCTCCTTGACATTTACACTCACTTGAGGATTAGCTATGTATCGTTCACAAAATCTTTTTATTTTTTATGAACTCATGTTGTCATTTAATTTTTCTTGACTATTAAAAAAGCTAAACAAATAGTAATCAAAGGGCATTCTTTCAGAAATGTTTTTGAGTATCTGAAGTTAAGCTTCGTCTGTTCCTGCTCAGAATGGTGATTAATCGCCAGATGTTTCAGCTGCAAATCATGTGTCTCTTATCTCACACCCCTAGATGGAAACAAAGGTACATTTTGGAAAAGACTCAGCATTTCAGGGGACTTACCATGTGTAGCTCTGCATCCCTGTCACCATGCTGGGAGGCCAACCTTCTCAACTAGGTAGAAGCTCAGCTAAATGTCTGGGGACTTCTTGGTCCCAGAGCTCAATAACTACCAGAAGCAAAGATGGGAAGAGACGCCTAATAGGGAACAGTTGCTGGGTCTGGATTTATTTTGAATTAGGAAAGTCACATGCTTTTAAGACAAGGAATGGCCAGAGATCACAGAACAAATCCTTTCTAGCTCCATCACTGACAAACATTTAAGTTGAGCCGAGGTAGATGAAGTCTCTCTCATTCAACAGAATTCCTGGGAAGGAGATTCAGTAGCCTTTCTCTTCTCATACTCTTCTAATACACTGTCTATTGGAAAAATATTCCTTCCTCCTGACCCCATGCACTTCTGCAACAATAAAGCTAGTTCACTCTGCTTAAATTCTTCAAAATGATGTAAAGATTTCAGTCACCTTTAACTTGGTTTGGGCTACTTAGCTCAGAAAGTTTTTCACAAAGCTAAATCAAATCTGTGAATTTACCATCTAAAATTGACATAGAGTTAACAGTTTAGAAAATAATTTGAAATACATATCTTGTTTGATTTGCTCTCTTCAACAGGTCTGTGAGAGAGATGAAATAAACATTATACCCCTCAAATGACACACCATATAAAAATGTTTGAGAACTGGATTGTACTTCACAGAAATGAGCTACCACTGCTTTACACATGAGGAAGCCAGAGGAGGCATGTGACTTGCCCAAGGTCACATAGTTAAGTGGAAAGCCAGGACTCAAACCACGAACTCTTGGCCTAAAGTACTTTGGTTTGATCCTCATATGAACTAACTTTGGGCAGAGGAAAGAGGTTTCACGGATGCAAACCCCTAACCCACTTGTCCATCTCAAAAACATCTGCCATGGGGAACCAGGCTAAAACTCATGATCAATCCCAGGAAAAATAATTCAGTATCATCATCTCTGTTTGCAATAGCAAACACATTTTTAGAAACTCTTGAAAGGAATATAATATATTAATGGGCAGTAAGTTGCTCATGGACAAAAACTGAAAGGGACATGAACAGCTACACTTTAGCCCATCTTTCAGTAATAACTGGTTAACACTGAAAGATAAAGATTAGTTGCAAATAATTTATGCTTTCTATGGACCCAGAAGTCACTCTGGAAGCAGGCTGCTACAGGGGATAAAAGACTGCCAAGTAAATATTCCAAAGTCTTCTTACTCTGAGCTATAATCTCTTTCCAAACACATAGTCCTTTATTATGTCGTTTATCTTCTAGAAAATACACATTACCTAGCAAACCTTCTCTAATTGACCCCATTTGACTACATTTGAAATTAACATGTGAATGTTGAAACAACCTGAAATGAAAGAATTTAGAGTTGCTGATCCGTTCGTTCATTCCAACATTCATTTGTCAAACAGTTCTTGAGTACTCACCACATGCAAGACACCAAGCTAGGCACACAGAATATAACACAAGCAAACCAAACTGTCCCTGCTTGCGTGGAGCTTACAGTCTGGTGTTGCTTAATGGGGTCTTCAGGAGTCTTACATCTTTCTAAGTCCCCCAGTTGCATGCTTTTTCTGTGGGCAAGAACTGTCACCTTAATTTTCTAAAACTCTCTTATAGCACCTTACACTAGGTTCTCTACACAGCAAACTGATAAACTGAAGGAATACTAGACTCCGTTATCTGCAGCATTTTATTCCTTTCAGTGTGATTTAAGACTGCAAATTATTTAAAATCCATAGAGTCTTGAGCCTGATGTCCAAAGTTCTGATCGAATAAGCCTACAGTTAAGGGGGCAGGATTCAATGCAGCTAGCTGGGGATCTCTGAAGGGGTTCTGAGTCCTAGCACTCAGATATCTGGGGATATCTGAAGGGGATCTGAGTCTTAGCACTCACTCTTAACAGGAAAGAGAATCAGGCAGGGTGGAGGTGAGGAATACCCTTATCCTGCAAAGCTGCACTATCTCATAGGAGAAAATAGTGCTTTAACTATAGGACTTACAGTTATAAACCCCAAGACTGAACCCCCCAGGTAGGAGCCCCAAGATAGGAAAGTGGAAGGGAAGACCTTGACTGCTGATAGGCAGTTACCCTACTGCCAAAGAGAAAGAAGAAAACGGTGCCCCACACATTCTACAGGACCAGTATAGAAGCCTAGTTAGATATGATGGGGCAATGAAAGAGCCACAGTTTCAGACCTGTGTTTGAATCTGTAAGTCCAGATTCTGTCACTAGCCAGGCAAGATGGCACTGGGCAAGCTGGGTAGCCTCTCTGAGCCTCAGTTTCCCCTTCTGTGAAA
The DNA here is from genome assembly GCA_036589455.1 of Ateles fusciceps. Lineage (NCBI taxonomy): Eukaryota > Metazoa > Chordata > Mammalia > Primates > Atelidae > Ateles > Ateles fusciceps. The sequence continues at coordinate 1,004,330 of JAZHEH010003362.1, forward strand.
CGTGAACAATAACCTCTGATGTTTCCGTCTACCTCACAGAACCACTGCAAGATTCAAATGAGATTATGTTTTATGAAAGCACTTAGGAAACTGTAATGTGCTGGGCAAATCCTGAGATTTTTATCTATGAGGATATCCAAATTCCCAGAGGAGTGTCTCACATCAATCCAGGAACCCTCACTGCCTCCTCCTTCTTGCACCCCCTCAAAACTTGGGTTTCCATCTTCTCAAATCCCTGAATTTACCAGAAAGAGTTAACCATTCCCATCTTAAAAAGGCAGGTACACTAATTCTCAAACTCCAAGAGGATGAAAAGGGAAGAAGGGCAGCCATGTAAACCATTCCAACTCCTCACCTTGACATGCCTCAGTTCTCCCTTTCCAAGGGTCAAACTTCAGAGAGGCCAACAGAAAGGGGGAGGGAGGTCTGAACTGGCCATATGTCCTTTGTGGCTGCCTGCCTCCTCTTCTCCACTGCCAAGTCAATTCCCATCTAGGGATTGCTGAACTAATCTAAATGGGACTCTGAGGCAATGCAGAGATTAGTGCTTGGGAAAGAGAGATTATATGCATTTTAGGCCACATTCCACAGCCAAAAGGAAATTATTAGCATGGATAACCGAAGGTGGACTGGGCATGGAGGGAGCAATTGCATCCTTGCAAATATTCTTCATTATCTCTCCAATAATATTTTTTTCCAGGCCCAGTCCTTTCATTTGCTTATTCAATCCTTCAACCACCCATCTATCCAGTTAGGATGTGCGCAGTGCCCACAAAACACGCCCCCCACACCCCGCAAGATTCTTATGGGGGAGAAGGGTTGAGGAGGGGTAGGGGAGGGAAGGAAGAGACAGGCACCTTACAAAGTTGTCCCAATCATTTGGAGGAAAGAATTGCAACCACACTGTAACATTACCAGTGACAGAGGTGGCTGGGTGGACTCTTGGGGGGAAGGGGCATCATGTGCTCAGACTCTGAGGGCAGTGCCGCTGCCCAGCAGGCCTATGAGCCCAAAACAACTCCTTCCGGCTCCAGTCAGAGGGAAGGCCCATTTTGCAGAGTCAAGCTTATTAAGAACAGCTTGGAAGATTAAACCTAGAGCATCAGCTGGTTGGCAGGTCTCAATATAAACTCTAAGCTTGGAGGAGAGGAAATTCTAATGTGACCTATGCATTTTGGGGCCATGTCAGCTACTGGTAAAAATCCCGACCTGTATGGGTACAAAGGATTTTTCTGTCCCATCATTCAGGCCAAGAACATCCTCTTCATTTCTAGAATTGAGATCCACCCCATCGCCAAGCCCCACCATTCCATAACAACCAGCCTGGTGGAGACCCACGCCCCTCCCAGGACCCTTCTCTCAGCAGCTCCAACACCTAAAGCCAGTCCCCCCTAGTGCACCCCTGGGGACTCACAAGACACCCTTGCGCCCACCTGAGGTTGGCAAGTTGGGGGGGACTCAAATTCAGCCTCCATCCTGGCAAAAGTCATAAACCACTGGAAACATTTCCCACTCCTTCCCCCTCTCCTGGCTTCTCTATTTATTGCTTATATTCAAAAGACGCTGAATCAAGAGCTGTGTTTTGAACACAGATACACAGAGAGCACATAACCACACAGGCTGACAGTCCCCAGAGACGAATGCTCCTAGCCCACCGGTGCCCACAGCCCACCCAGACCCTCATTTTCAACCATTTATTAAAATGCAACGCCCTCCCTCCCAGTCTTTCCTTTAGTCAATGTTGAAAAATCAAATTATTAGCAAACCTACCTGTCTATACTCTGGGGTAACCTTACACTCATGGTTTCTCGGTGTCTCCACGGTTCCAGAATCCTGCAGCTTTGGTGTCTTGATCAGGATTGAATCGCTTGCAATTTTTGAGCAAGGTGAGAGGAGGGTCTCCCAACTTGAAGATTGAATCCTTTCTCCTCCAGCTCTCAGGACCCTGGTAACTGATGCTCCACTCTACTTCTACCAGCGAGCATGATTTCCTTTCTCAGCCCCTCTTCCCTCCCCCACTTAAAAAAAAAAAAAACGAAAGGAAAAGAGGAAAAACTATGACCTTCTCAGAAACCAAAAACCCAGCCACAAATCTCTTCAAGGTTAGCACTACGGGCTAAAAAATGAATCACAGAAAAATATGCCTTCAAAATATCACTGTTAACTGCAAAGTACAGATAAAACCATCCTTTAAATCCAGTTTTCTCAGCTGTCCTTCTGTGGGCAAGAGACCCTCTAGCTCAAAGGGTGAAAAATAATTTTCTAGTCTCCAATGCTTAATATGACAACAGCAAATATATTTCAGGAAAGGGGAAAAAAAAAAAGGATTAATAAATCCGAAATGGCACTTGGAAAAAAATCTTCCAGCTGATTTGCACAGTAAAAAAATAAATAAAACCATACAATAGTATGTACACAACAGCACTCCTTCCAAGTCCAATGCAACCCTGGGAACCAAAATTTATGGACTTAAAAAAAAAAAAAGCTTTTACATTAAATGTTTTGAAATCCTTAAATGAGCCAATTGCACCAAAAAAAAAAAAAAAAAAATCAAAGAACACCTGAAATGCAATGCTTTTTACCTTGAAGATGGTAGCAATGATCACAAACCAGAGATAATCTCTGAAAATATTCTCTCCCTTTCTTTTTCCTTTAAACTTGCAGGTTCCTCCACCTACCCCAGCCTGATTCTCAGACCCAGCCTACGTTCGGCCTTTTTCTGAAAGACAATTTCCTGAGTTAGTTCTGCTGTTGGGCTCCTCCACATCCAGGCTCCGAAATTTTCTCTTGCCTCAGCCTCCATGAAACGGAGATTTCGCTTCCTCTCGTTCCCCCTTCTCCCTCTCTCTTGCCCGGCCAGAAAGACGGCTCCCTTATTATTCGTTCGGATTATGATTGTGGATTTGAGTTCGGGGTGGGTTTTTCTTCCACACCAGCCTCCTGGAAAATCCGTTCGCCTGCCTCCCCTCGGCCTCTCCCTGCCTCCCTTTCCGCCCCTCGCCTAATCTCGCAGACAGGAGCCCGCCGTGCCTCGCGCAGGACGCCCGGCCGGGCCTCCGGCTCCCGGCGCCGCTCGCCCCGCGCCCGACCGCAGTGTTCCGGCCTTCGCCGCCGCTCGGGACGCCGGGCTCGGAGCACAGGGAAGGTGGCGGCGGCAGGCCGGCACGAGCGGGCGTCTGACTGCCGGCGTCGCGGCCGCGCTCGCCTCCTTCCGGGCCCCTTCCCCCTGGCTCGCCGCTCGCTCGGGCTCAGGCCCGGCCGGCCGCCCCCTTCCCTCCCTCCTCCTCCTTCCCTGCGAGCCTTTCTCCTTCCCTCGCTCCGGCGGGGCGGGGCCGCAGGCTCCGCCTCCTCGCCGCGCTGCCCGCCGCCCGCCGGCCTTTCCCCTCACGCCGCGGCGGCCGGGGCGGGGGCGGGAAGCTGACCGCCCTTGTCTGCCTCAGTTCCCGCGGCAGCGACTCCCGCCGACCGGCCCGCCCCTGTCCCGGCCTTCCTGCGCGCCCTGCCCCCCGCGACCTCTCGCCGTAGCTCCTCGGCCGGTCCCCTCTGCGGCCCCCCCAGTCGCCGGCCCTACCCCTCGGCGCGGCCTAGCCGGTCCCCGGCCTAGCTCGGCCCGCCGGCGACCCCTGCCCTGACCCCGCCAGGCACTGCGCGCCGTCGCCGCCGCCGCCACCCCTGCCGCCTTCTCGCCGCTTTTCCTCGGCTGCTTTCCCGTTTTATTGACTTCTGCTCGGGAGCCGACCTTTGTCTTCGACCCTCTGCCCGCCCCAACACGGTGCCCGCGCCCCGTGCCCCTGCCCACGGGTGCGGGTTTACCTCTTGGCGTCCACCGGCATTACCCGGGCTACCGCAGCCACGGCTCACCCTCTCTCTTCACCTCTTTTCTGATCTTATTTTTCAAACATTTGTTGCGGCCTCCCTGGTGTCAGTTCTTGTGTTTCCTCCCGTTTCTGTGGTCCTACCCACTTCTAATACCACCGACTTTGGGGGAAGACCTTTCGCTGTTTCCTCTCGGGTTGGCTTGGGCATTTTAATACCAGGCTGTGTAAAGTGTCTTTAAACTCTATGGAAGAGACTTTACAGAGCAATTCTATTTTCATGCCCCCCTCTCGTAGAATCACAGTTTCTACATCTTTACAAGTAACATGACATTAGTCAGAAGGTCCCAAGCGTTATGATTAAAAATCATGAATATAAGGCCGAGGCGGGCGGATCACCCGAGGTCAGGAGTTCGAGACCAGCCTGGCCAACATGGTGAAACCCCGTTTCTACTAAAAATACAAAAATTAGCCGGACGCGGTGGCGCGCCCCTGTAATCCCAGCTACTTAGGAGGCTGGGGCACGAGAATCGCTTGAACTCGGGAGGCGGAGGTTGCAGTGAGCTGAGATCCCGCCACTGCACTCCAGCCTGGGCAGCAGAGCAAGACTCCGTTTCAAACAAATAAAATAAAATAAAAAATAATCATTAAAAAGGAAACTCCCACTAGGACTCGGGAGTGGACTTTGCCTTCTTGCCTAGGTAAATGCCCTTGTAAAATACTCTGCAGGCAGTGGGGTGTTTGCGTATGTTCTCTCCCTTTCACACTACCTGGATTGTTCTGGGAGGGGGTGGATATATATATGTAAATGATCCATACACGTTTGTGAGCTCCGGAATGATCTTGCCAGTGTTAGAAGTGGTAGCTATGCAAATTGCAAGAGGAAAAAGAAACAAGCATCAATTGAAGACCTACTATGAACCAGGAACTTTGCCTTTAATGTATATCAGGTGTATCAGGTTATCAAGTAAGTGCTGGGGAGCACTTGGCAAATAAAAGAACCTGCTGCCTTCACTCTGTCTCCACCAATCCCTAGGCCAGAACCCAAAACAGGTGATCTGCCCGGTACTTGAAGCACAGTGTAGATTGTTGCTGACTTAATTGTCTTTCTTTCCCATACTACCTGCAAAAATGATGCTCTCAAATGTGGACATTACTCTGTGGGGACAGACCACTGGTTGCCAAACGTTTTGAAATAATGTTTTCTTGGCCTGGTGCGGTGGCTCATGCCTATAATCCCAGCACTTTGGGAGACTGAGACAGGTTGATCACCTGAAGTCAGAAGTTCGAGACCAGCCTGGCCAAATGGTGAAACCCCGTCTCTACTAAAAATACGAAACATTAGCCGGGTGTGGTGGTGGGCGCCTGTAATCCTAGCTACTCTGGAGGCTGAGGCAGGAGAATTGCTTGAACCAGGAGGCGGGGAGCTGAGATCCCATCACTGCACCCCAGCCTGGGCAACAAGAGCAAAACTCAGTCTCAAAATAAGAATATTAATAATGTTTTCTTAATAGATGTAATATTATTGTTTAAAACAAGTATTTACATGCATTTCATTATATACCTTATACAACACTAGGGTAGAAATATTAAAAGGTTGAAATTTCAAAATGAATGAACATTTTAAAAATCACACTTTTTAGTGAAAGTTAATGGCTGTCATAACTGGAAAAGATGCTTGTCAAAGATAGGCAGATTCAAACAGAAGAAGTAAGCCCTTGATTGCATTTATTAAATCATGATACTTATTTTCCCATCCCATTCACCAACAATGCAAAGACTTCTAATTGAAATTCAACTAGTAAATTTATATCTTAGATCAATCCTTCTTGAATGATTGGAAGATGTTACATTTTTATATTCTTAACAAATGGGTTCTACCTCCATTAGGAAATTTCATTTAAATTTTAAAAATACATTTTAAAATTCTGTTTCTTAGTTTTTCAAAGTGTGCAAAGGTTTTCATAGGTGAAACCATTGTTTTTGGTAATTTTAAAAAATCACAATATTGGAACCATTTCCAGTCATCCATCTTCAAAATACTTTTTCCTAAAGTATGTGTTTCTATAGAAAAGCAGTGACTGCCTCGCTCATGGATAGACTGTCGTCTTAACCTTGGAGGGACAGCTTGGAGGGACAGATTAAGCGGTATTTTTGTTGTTGTTTTTTGTTTTTGGAAGTAAGTGCTAGGTCGCATACTCTCGACAGCCACTGCTCCTCATAGAACATTGTGAAATAAAAATGTACATCTCCTCTGTGTTCAATATTTCATTTTAGGCTTTCCCCAGGAGATTGTCAGTCTGCACAGCAAAGATTTTCATGGTCATTCTCTGTCATTACCAAGAATTGTAAAGTTTGTAGCGGTTAACAGACTTGTCTTTGTCTAGTGGATGGCGTACATTATGAAGAAAATGAATGTCAATGGTGATGTTACCTCTGGTTCCTGGAACCTACTCATATACTGTGTGCGACAGATGACTTCTGACGTAGGTCGTTAGTATTAGTAAAATGTGATTATTTTTGCTATGATTAAATACTGTTCTGAGTGCATTCTTCAATATTTTCCTCATGCATATCCTTGCACACTCCACTTTGAAGACGATGAGGGTGGCTTTAGTAAGATAGAGTTCCCCTGAAGTTAGTTGACCATTTAAGTAAACTGCAAGTCTCAGGTTGGAAAACAAAATAGATTAGATTGTGTCCTAGACAGACTAGGTTGCAGGAATCTGGAGGCAGCTGGTCATCAACGGGAAGAGCACTAGACTAGGAGTCCAGAGAACTGGATATCCCTTTCTAGCTTTGTGATGTGCCGTCTGCAGTTTGTAAGGATTTAATATGAACAAGCCTGGGCTCTGTAAGCTATAGAGTCCTGGGCAGGAAAATCAGGATAAATCTTAGGAAACGATGCCTTAAAACAACCTTGTCCAACCTGGGGCCTGCAGGCTGCATGTGGCCCGTGACAGCTTTGAATGCAGCCCAACACAAATTCATAAACTTTCTTAAAACACGATGAGATTTTTTTTAAGCTCATTAGCTATCGTTAGTGTATTTTATGTGTGGCCCAAGACAATTCTTCTTCTTCCAGTATGGTCCAGGGAAGCCAAAAGATTAGATACCCCTTCCTTAAATGAATTAGTATTAGTAAAACGTAATTATTTTTATTAGTCCTTTTAAGTTTTTCCTACATAACTCTATTAATAGAGGAATCATTTTCTCTGCCTAACATCCTGGGGAATAGGTAGGGCACTAGTTGTTATGTCTATTTACATTAAGGTTAAGGAAACTATGGCACAGAGAAGTTTTAGGTGATTTGCATGAAATCCCATTAGTTGATAGATTGAGGCTAGCATTCATACCTGATTATCTTTAAGTAGTGAAAAGCAAAGAAAAAGGTGGGTAGGTGAGTATGGCCAACTTTGATTTCTGGGAGAGATTCTGGAAACAATGGTTGATTAAATAGCTGAGGGAGAGCAGTGATGAAAAACCTTGAATGGTTCATGATGTGAATTCTAGAGAAGCAACTTGTCATCCAAGAGCAGACACCCCCATCCCAGACTGTTGTTTCTTTTAAAGAGATGGACTCCAGGTTGCCATCATTCTCCTTGTAAGGTGCTGTTAAGGGACAGGTCTGGCAAAATCAAATCACCACTGGAGAGCTAGTGCCATTGTTTTATTGAAGACCTTTCACTCCTCTTAAACCTTTATCAATTGGGAAGATAATGTGGAGAGGCTTAACTAAGATATTGCCTACTCCTAAGGCTGAGAAAATTCTGTGGCTTTTTCATTAGCCGATTTTGATTTCTCTAGAATACTTCTGGGTAGCCAGAACAACCAATTCTAAAATTTCTGTTCCAGATGTAATTTCATTGACACTCAGAATGTTATTTTCATTTAACCTGCTGAATTCCCAATAATAGTTTAATATCAAGTAATAAGCATACCCAAAACGTATATAGTACTCGCTACATAAATACTGTTCCAAGGAAACTACAAGGATTAACCACTCGATTTTCTCAGCAAGTTTTTGAGGTAGGTACTATTAATATATCAACCTCATTTTCAGATGGGGAAACAGAGGCCCAGAGAGGCAGAATAACTTACCCAGAGCCACAGAGCTGGGAACCCAGGCACTCTGGCTCCAGGGTCTGCGCTTGACTTTCCTTTATTACCTGTACTGCCTTCTTGTCACAGGCACCATGCCAGGCCCTGGGGGGAAAATGATAAAACCAAAGAACAATGAATTTGGCAGAACCTTCTCAGAAAGTTGGGAGAGGTGCAGAACTTTTTTTTTTTTCGGACAGGGTTTCATCATGTTGGTCAGGCTGGTCTTGAACTCCCGACCTCAGGTGATCCGCCCGCCTTGGCCTCCAAAGTGCTTGGATTACAGGTGTGAGCCACCGCGCCCGGCCTAGGTGCAGAACGTATTGAGGAGAAACTGGGGAGGGTGGACCTCGAAATACAGTCCATTGGTTTAACTCCTCAATCCCCCAGAGAGTTCTTTTTCCCATGGGGTAGTGGACCAGCAAATTTTTCTCTCAGTTTTTTGTCTTCCATCTCAGTATCCCTTGAGTTTTCTTCCCCCAGAGATCTGGCCCCTCATCCCTCTTGAGGATCTCAGGGAATTTAGTGGAGAAGGAGCTTCTCACCTTTGCCCGCAGTGAGAGGTCCGCATTGTTTGCAGGGTCACCCAGGTGTGCCCTTCAGCCTCCCCAGCTTGCTACCTTCCTGTCTGTGGTTACCTTAGAAACCAAGGCTCTCTCATCACACTCCAAGTAGCCGAGACGAACTGAATAACAGAGAAGATGCCAAGATAAATTGTAAAGGAAAAAAATGTGTGAAAGAAAAGCAATTTTAGATCTAAGGCTAATATTTTGGGAAGTTGGGTATGTTGTATTGTGTGTGTGTGTGTGTGTGTGTGTGTGTGTGTGTGTGTTCTTCCCAATAAGACAAAGTTCCCAGGATCAAATGTGAGAAACAAAAAAGGTGAGATGCCAAGAGGAAGATAATAAAAAACTGCCCAAATCCTGCTTTTAAAACTGAAAAATATTGCGAGGTCGAGGCAGAAGGACTGCTTGAGTTCTGGAGTTTGAGACCAGCCTGGGCAACATAGCGAGACTTCATCTCTTCTGAAAATCAAAAAGATTAGCCATGTGTAGTGGTGCATACCTGTAGTTCCCCCTACTCTGGAGGCTGAGGAGGGGAGGATCACTTGAGCCCAGGAGACCAAGACTGCAGTGAGCTACGATCATGTCACTGCACTCCCACCTGGGCGACACAGTGAGACCCCGTGTCAAAAACAAAACAAAACAAAGCTGAAACATATCCATTAAAAGAAATTTATTGACATGCAATAAATTACACATATTTAAAACGTATAGTTTTATAAGTTTTGACATGTACACACATGAAACTGTCAGCACAAGGAAGATAATGAACATTACCCTGAACAGTTTACAGGTGCTGCTTTCTCATTCTTTCTTCCCAACCTTCCCATTGGACACTCTTCCCCATTCTGGTCCCCAGGCAATCGTGGATATACTTTTTGCTCCCATAGATTAGTTTTCATCTTCTAGAATTTTATATAAATGAAATCATATAGTATGTACTCTTTTTTATGACTTGTCCTCAGCATAATTATTTTCAGATTCATCTGTGCTGCTGTTGAGTGTTTTTATTTATTGCTGAATGGTATTTTTTACATTTCAGTTTCTGATTACTTCCTACTGGTACATAGAAACACAGTTATTTTTGCATATTGATCTTGTATCTTGCAATCTTGTAAACCTACTTATTAGTTCAACTGAGTATTTTGTAAATTCCATCAAATTTTCTGAGTTGATGCTTATGTTATCTGAGAATAGTAACAATTTTATTCCTTTCTTTCTAATCTGCACTCTTTGTTTCTTTTTCTTGTCTTATTGCACGAGCTAGAACATCTAGTGCAATGTTGTTAGAACGAGCAACATAAGAATTCCCTGCCTTGTTTCTCATCTTAGTGGGAAAGCAATTGTTTTTTCACAATTAAATATGATACTGCTGTAGGTTTATTCTTTCTATCAGGTTGTGAAAGTTCTCTCCTGTTCCTAGTGTGCTGGGAGCTTTACCAAGAATACTTGTGTTTTAATGTACAATATGAGGACTACAGTTTAAATTGTATTATATTAGGAATTTTTGTTAAATAAGTAGATTTTGGCTGTTCTTGTCATACAAAAAAGTATGTGAGATGATGAATGTGATAATTTGCTTCACTATAGTAATCATTTTACTCTCAATATGTATCCCATAACATCATGTAATGAACCTCAAATATACACAGTAACATTTATTTTTTTAAAAAAACAATAGATGTATTTTTCAAATTCTTTTTTCCGCATCACTTGACATAATTTTATGGTTTCTCTTCAGTCTGTTGATATGGTGAACTTTCAGTGTCGAACAAGGCTTGAATTTCTGCTATAAATTCTACCTGGTCATGATGTATTAACCTTATTATACATTGTTGGATTTGATTTGCTAAAAATTTGTTAAGGATTTTGCGTATGTGCTCATGATACTCATGATAGATACTAGTCTACAGCTTTTCTTTCTTTTCTTTTTCTTTTCTGGGACGGAGGCTCGCTCTTGTTGCCCAAGCTGGAGTGCAGTGGTGCGATCTCGGCTTACTGCAACCTCTGCCTCCTGGGTTCAAGTGATTATCCTGCCTCAGCCTCCCCAAGTAGGGGATTATAGGCATGTGCCACCACACCTGGCTAACGTTTGCAGTTTAGTAGAGATGAGGTTTCACCATGTTGGCCAGACTGGTCTCAAACTTCTGACCTCAGGTGATCTGCCTGCCTCAGCCTCCCAAAATATTGGGATTACAGGCATGAGCTACCGCGTCCAGCTGCTTTTCTTTTTTTTATAATGTTTTTGTCTAGTTTCAGAGTAATGCTGGCCTCATAGAATGAGTTGGGAAGAATTATCTCTTCTTCAGTGTTCTGGAAGAGTTTGTATGAACCCCCCATGGACTCTGATCTATGTGCTCCTTGCCGTCTGTGCTAGCCTGGCCGACCTAGCTTGGTGTATCTACTCAGTGATAGGAAGCTCTCTTTATTCACTATCTTTTCACCCAAGCCTCAATATCCATCATTTACTCAGCTCTGCTCAGATACCTGCTTCTTGTCAGACCTCTTTCTGTTTCCTACCACTAACGCCATCATGAAGGCTTACAGTTAACATCAATTAGAAAAGCCCTGGGCTGCCAAGGACCTCTTCCTCTTCTATCCGTAAAAGCCAAGACTGGCTCAGGTTGATTAGAGCTTCCTCCTTCATCCAATGTCCTTTTAACTTGAGTCCGCTCCATTTAATTTTTGTTCCTCAATCTTCATTATTTCACCCCACATACTCATTTTAGGACTTCCAGGCTCACGCTTCACTCTGTCCAGCAACACAGCTTCCTGCATCCCACTTCCATCCCTAATGCTAACCCATTTCTCAAAAAGGCAGACTCTCCCCTTCTTGGAATCACGGTGGTCTTGGTTGAGAATGTTTTTTTTTTTTTTTTTTTTTTTAAGATGGAGTTTTGCTCTTGTTGTCCAGGCTGGAGTGCAGTGGCACAATCTTGGCTCACTACAACCTCCGCCTCCCAGGTTCAAGCGATTCTCCTGCCTCAGCCTCCCGAGTAGCTGGGACTACAGGCATGTACCACCATGCCCGGCTAACTTTGTATTTTTAGTAGAGACAGGGTTTCGCCATGTTGGACAGGCTGGTTTTGAACTCCTGACCTCAAGTGATCTACCTGCCTCTGCCTCCCAAAGTGCTGGGATTACAGGCGTGAGCCACCACGCCCGGTTGAGAATCTCTAATCTCTCCAGTCTGACTCCTGTGTGCTCTCCAGCCGTGAGGATTAGTGAGGCATCAGAATAGGTCGGTGCACATGCTGGGCTCTCCCTGCAGGGGCCGTGCTTCTCAAAAATCACCAAGCAGGGAGCCCAGCCTGCCAGCAGAGCCACAGGCTGTGATGGATCCTTGCAACTTTCCTCTCAAAACGCAGCCGGAGAGGTCACTATGTGTGCAAGTCCTTGGGCAGGACTCCCTAAACGCCTCCTGTGAAACTCATCCAAGTACATGAAGAAGTGGTAATCAGAATATCTGGGCCCTTATCCATCCCACTTTACATATTGCTGCTGGAATGAAGTAGTCTTTACCCTTTCCCATCTCGACCAGATAATCCTACTGGCTCCCTGCTGTCCTCTCTTAAAATTAAAATAATTTAAAAATTAGATGTTTTTATTATCGGAGTAATACAGGTTATTGCAGAAAACTTGGAGGAAAACAAATGGAGAAGTATAAAGAAGACTAGATAAATCTCTTGTCATTCCGTTTGAGCTGTAATTCAATTATTTTATATTATCAAAAAATTTTCCAGTTTTGAATTAGTATTAATAATGATGCTGCCATAAACATTCTTGAGGAATTATTGAAGCCAAAGCTGTGTCCACCGCAAGGCTCTTATTCTTACGGCCAAATTGTCCCCCAGAGAGTAAAAACCTGTTTCTACTTTATTCAATGAGAGTTTCTATTTCATGAAACACTTCTTGTCCACATTAGATAGTTTTGTTTTTCTAATGCTTTACAAATGTGATACTGATTAGTAAATGACATCTTATTTTTAATATATGCCCCTTATGGAAGAGGTTGCTCATTTTTTGTTTGGTTGGTTGATTGGTTTCCTTTTTAGAGACGGTTTCTGTACCAGTCTGGAGTGCAGTGGTATGATCATGGCTGTGGAGCAGCTGGATTATAGGTGTGTGCCACCACACCTGGCTAATTTTTTCGTCTTTTTGTAGAGCTGGGGTCTCATTATGTCCCCAGGCTAGTCTTGAACCCTTGGGCTCAAGCAATCCTCCAGCCTTGGCCTCCCAAAGTTCTGGGATTACAAGTGTGAGTCACCACCCCCAGCTCTGTTGTACATTTTTCCCCATGTGGATTGGTTCAGTCAGCAAAAATTATCTGAAAAAATTGGTCCATCTCAACAAAAATTAGCCCAATTTCCAAACTTTATTCCACCGTGCTCATCCTCCTTTATCACCCCCATTTCTCATGACTTCCTACCAATCTGCATCCCACAATAGCCAAGCTTCGCTGATTACACAATGCTTGCACTCTTCATTTATGTAAATAGCCAAATGTAATAATCACCAGCTATGTGTCAGGCATTGTACAAGCACATTACAAGTATTAACCCATTTAGTCTTCACAGAAGCGCTATAGGCAAGGTATTATTATTATTATAATTATTATTGTTAACTACTTCTAAAATGTGGATGCAGGCATAGATAAATTAGTTAACGTTTCCAGGGTCATACAGCTTGAAACTCGAATCCTGGAGGATCTAAGAATCAAATCCAGACAGAGGGCTCAAGAGCTGATCATTAAAGAGCTTCCCTCCTAAAAGGGTAACATGAACAGCCTTCCTTTAAAACTTAATTTCACTAGTGTGAAAATTTTTCAGATTTTAAGTACAGGAATGGGGTTAAAGTTTGAAAATAAAGGGCAAGCAGAATTTTTCTTTCTAGCCCAGATAGAGTAATAGGAACTGGATTCAGTTGTTTCAACTGAAACAATGGAAAAAAATAGACAAAACATATGAAACAATAGTTCTCAAGACACTGGATACCAGGAAACGAAGAATAGTGATTCCCGAGAAGTGGGAAACGAATGCCGGGAGCCCTACCTTGCTCCAGCTTACTTCCTGGACAGTTTCCAGGCCACAGCACAGGAAGAGGGAACTCAGGTGGAGTCCTGTGGTATTCCCCGAGTTGAGGAGTCAAAGTCAGGAGTCCAGGAGGGCAAGGTGGCTGGAGCCCACAGGCCAGAGTATCAAAAAGGAGATTGCGGCACAGAGAGGACTCCAGAGATCTCCACAGGGCCAGTCTTTTATCAATACTCAGCTGAACTTAGATCAATGAATGTATGTGAGGAAATTTCCTCAGGGTGAGGAAAGAACTTCCTGAAAGGATTAGAAAGAATAACCCTTGGCCAGGCACAGTGGCCCACACCTGTAATCCCCGCACTTTGGGAGGCTGAGGTGGGTGGATCACTTGAGGTCAGGAGTTCGAGACCACCCTGGCCAACATGGTGAAAACTCGTCTCTACTAAAAATACAAAAATTAGCCCGGCATGGTGGTGTATGTCTGCAATTCCAGCTACTCAGGAGGCTGAGGCATGAGAATTACTTGAACCAGGGAGGCAGAGGTTGCAGTGATCCAAGATTGTGGCATTGCACTTCAGCCTGGGTAATAGAGCAAGACTCCATCTCGAAAAAATAATAATAATAAAAAAGAAAGAATAACATTTGACACTTACACAGGGCCAGAAACAATGTCTGTTATGAGTGAAAGATCTCATAATTCATGAGTAAGGCAGAGTACACAGAAAGGTCTAGCCTCAATAATGAGGGTGAAAAATCAACCTTAGAATAAATATAGTCCTGGTTTTACCTAACAAAGTTTAAAAAAACAATCTGAAGGGTTCAAACTGTTTCTAAGAAACTTTACTGCATTCTATGGCAAAATTCAAGAATATATGTAGGAAATAAAAAATATCTAGCACCCAACAAATTAAAACTCACAATGTGTGGAAGGTAGAAAAGTTCCTCTTAAAGTTTTCTTTCTTGTTAAAGAATAAATCATAAGTGTGCTAATAACTCTTTGTTAAGCCCTATCCTATGTAGCTGTTAGACATGCCATGCTTACAGGCACGTAGTACATTCTATGTCCATGTACTTTAACCAAGATATCTGTGCTGGATGTGCTCACAGGCATGTCCCAGCTTGCCATTGCTTTTACCTGTTTAGAAAAGTTTTAAGTTGTTACCAATCGGGTTTTAGTTTACATTGTGAGTTCTGGCTCTGCCAGCGGAGATCAGACATGGCAGTAAGGGTGATCCCAAATGCGTAAGGGATAAATATATCTGCTTTTCCTTTGTTTGTTGTACTCCTGTGGCAAGATGGCTGATGAGAGTACCCTTCCTGCAGTCCAGGAAGTAAAAATTGCTTGCTGAGAGATCCTTTGTCTCAGTGCCGATTTTTCTTTGTGGCACTGAGTATCTGTTACCAACACAATGGCTGGTATTCAATAAAAAATTGCCAGGCATGCAAAGGAAATTATTGCCTACCATGGGGGAAAAATATCAATCAATTGAAACTGACCCAGAAATAATACATGTGATAGAATTAGTACCCACAAAGAATTATTATAACTGTATTACACACACTCAAGAAGCTAAAGGAAAGACTGAGCATATTAAGCATAGACATACAAGAAAGTGTAAAAAGAACCTAATGGAACCTCTTGGAATGAAAACTATAATGTTTTAAATAAAAATACACTGGATAGGATTAATAGCAAATTAGATACAGCAGAAGAAAAGATTAATGAATTTACAGAATAGCAATAGAAACAGAAAATGAAACATAAAGAGAAAAAAAGGACTGAAAAAAAGATTCAGTGAGCTGCGAGACACTTCAAGTGTCCTGTTACACATAAATTAGTTTCCAAAGGAGAAGAACAAAATGAGAGAAACAGACAAAAATATCTGAAGAAATAAGAAAAAGTTTCAAAATTTCATGAAAACTATAACCCACAGATCCAAGAACTCAATGAGGAAACTGAGTCTTGAAGAAGTTAAAGAACTTTCCCATAATCCCACACATAGTAAGTGGTGGAACTGAAATGTAAACCCAGGTCTCTATGCATTTAGAATAACTTTCAAACTTCTGTCCGCAGTCAAAGGGACGCTGCATGATCCGGCTCCACCCTTTCTCTCTAACCTCATTTCATGCCTCTCTTTCTGGGTGTTCCCTGGTTCTGCACGAGATTATCTCCTTGTCGTCTTTCACATCTCTGCTTAAATTCCATCTCCCACAGAGACCTGTGATCATTCCAGGTTCACTCTCCTCTCCTCCTCCTTCTGTTGTCCAAGTAATACTCTGGAGCTGGCTTGTGCTAGCTGATATTGGCTCACGAGAGCAATATGGTAAATTTTCTGGAATTTGGCAAACCAATTGAAGTCACATTGGTAGCCTGAAATTGGTCATGGTGGGAATATTTACACCATGAAAATCAGGAAACATTTCAGTCTGTGATCTCCCCCTCACCCTTTTTGTTTGCATCATATCACTTACCACAATTTGAGATGACGTGTTTAGTTTTTTGTTGTTAGATGACAATACCTTCCAGGTGTTTTGTGCTGATTAAATGTTTTATATCTATAAAGTTCTTACAATATTATCCGACATACAGTCAACACTCAATAAATGTTAGTTATTATACTTAATTTCATTAATGTAGACTCTATGTGTATTTTCTTCATTGTCCGGTGGTTTGCCGAAGCCAGCTTGTACTGGCTCACAGTGGCCAATTGCACACATCTCTTCCCAGTTCTACATTCACTGACGTCTTGTATCTTGATATTGACTGTGGTGGGAGTATTTACACCATGGTAACTGGCAAATGCTTAAATTAGGATTTAAAAATTTCTGGTTTTGGAGATCAGGGTTTAGCCTGCCATTATCTAGTGGAGTGCCTAAGATTTAGTGGGCACCGAATAAATATTTGTTGAATTAATAAATACATGACATTGAAGTCCATGTGTTTAACCATTTCATTAGGGTCTTTTCAGCCATGCCTTGAACTGAGTAGGACTGAAGGCAGAATTCCTGATCATAGAAGACCCTTTCTACAGACATCACTGGGGTGTTATCACACATTACCTGGCTGCCCGCCAGAGCAAACCTTAGCATTCTTCCCCTCCAGTTCTGGTTTCTTGGAAACATTTGGCAAAGAGGAAGAAAGATAAGAAGTAAGAAGCCCGTCATAGGTGACACATTCTGATGACGGGGTTTGTTTCAAGTTCTCAGAGTCAGCACCCAGTAACTCTGTGTAGAGCCTGCCATTGGGCTGCTATTTGGATTTTGCAGCCTTGGGGTTTCTGTGAGGATGCCAAGGTGGATGAGGAAAGGTCAGCAGACCCAGTGTGCATACGAGATTAACGAGAAGATGATGTGTGGAATTGAAGGGAAATGTTTGAGACAGTCTGTGGCAGATTGTCTCAACCCTGGTTGAGTGAGGGTCACTGAGAAGGTAGGAATGGGGCATGGAAAGGGAGGATAGGAAGTAGGTGGTCTCCTGTTGGAGAGGTGCTGTTATAAAGCTCTTTAGGGGAAAGTTAATGTGTGGGACTCTCTGTATTAGAAGCAGGTATGAGATCATGTGTCAAATTAGCTGTCACTTCCCTTCTTTCAATCTGCTGTATTCTGTAAAATGATAGTGAAACTTACTGCTCCCCTAGAGGGTATGTGTTGGAGAAAGATGGGGATGGAGAAAGGAAGGTATCTTTGTCATTATAATTATTAGTACAATACAGCAGTTTCACCACAAAATGTCATTCTTGCTTACATCTTCCAACAACAGTACATGCTTTTACAATATTTACTTTTTTTTAGACAGTGTTGCTTTGTTGCCCAGGCTGGAGTGCAATGGCACAATCTCAGCTCACTGCAACCTCCGTCTCCCGGGGTCGAGCAATTCTCTCACCTCAGCCTCCTGAGTAGCTGGGATTACAGGTGCTTGCCATCATGCCTGGTGAATATTTGTATTTTTAGTAGAGATGGGATCTCATCATGTGGGCCAGGCTGGTTTTGAACTACTGACCTTAAGTGATCTGCTCGTCTTGGCCTTCCAAAGTGCTGGGATCACAGGCGCGAGCCACCGTGCCCTGCTTACAATGTCTACTTGGTCTTCCTACTTGATCTCGAGATGTAATTACGGTGGGCAGGAAATACTCACTTTTAAATTTTTTAATTTTATATAAGTAATATGGTATTGTAGTTTTAAAATCATAAGTATAGAATATATGCAGTGAAAAGTCTACTTCTCTCTTCTGTCCTCTATCCATCCATTTTCTTCTCCCCAGTAGGTAACCTCTATTGTTCTTGTTTATCTGTTCAACATTTCATTTTATTTTATTTATTTTTGAGGTAGAGTCTCGCTCTGTCACCCAGGCTGGAGTGCAGTGACGTGATCGTGCTTCACTGCAGCCTCCGCATCCTGGTTCAAGCGATTTTCCTGCCTCCGTCTCCAGGGTAGCTGGGATTGCAGGTGCACACCACCATGCCTGGCTAATTTTTTTGTGTGCTTTTAGCAGAGACGGGCTTTCATTGTGTTGGCCAGGCTGGTCTCGAACTCCTGACCTCAAGTGATCTGCCCACCTTGGCCTCCCAAAGTGCTGGGATAGCAGGTGTGAGCCACCATGCCCAGCCCTTTTCAAACATTTTAATACCTAATCAACTCAACACAAATCTATATATATATTTCCCTACTTCTTAGACAAATAGTAACATCCCACACATACTCTTCTGCTCCCACTTTTTTCTCTTAAGACAGACCTGAGGGGTAATTCCACGTCAGTACATAATGAGCTTCCTCTTTCTTTTTGACAGTGCATAGTGTTCCATTGTAAGAATGTACCATTGTTTCATTAGCACACCAAAGGTGGATATTTAGTCTCTTCCGATATTTTGCTTTTGAAGCTATGCTGCATCAAATGTCCTCCTAATTTTGCACCCGTACCAGTATATCTGTATCGTCTCTGTTTCATAGATGGGGCAGCTGGGGCTGGAGGTGATGAAATGACATGTGTAAGATCACAGATGGTCATCAAAGCAAGTTCTACAGCCCAGCCACTGTGAGAGTTTCTCTCCAGTAGAGCATGGAGCCGGGAATTTAGTTCAGCAGCCCTCGCTGCATGCTGCCATATGCCAGACCCTGCCTAGGAGACAGCACTGTAGAGCTTGATCGGGCCTGGTCCCTGCCCTGGGGCAGCTTACATTCCAGGATTTTTGCACACGATGCAGTCAGTGCTATGATAAAGCTAGGCACAGAGGAAGGGCAGTTGACCCTGCCCATGGGGTCAAGATGAGCTTCTGTGCAAAACCCTAAAGGATAAGGAGGAGTTAGCCTAAGTAGAGGGCAGACAGGGCCTGTCAGTCAGAGGGATGAGCAGGCATCCAAGCACAGAGGCACAAGCGATTTGGTACCACCAGGGTGTCAAGCGGGTGGTGGGAAGCGGCTGCAGAAGTGTCTCTGTGAGTGTTGTGTGCGTGGGGTCCAGTGACGAGCTCCTGGATCCCATGTTATAGAGAGCATGGACTTGGTTCTTTTTTTTTTGAGACGGAGTCTTGCTCTGTTGCCAGGCTGGAGTGCAGTGGCGCAGTCTCGGCTCACTGCAACCTCCACCTTCTGGGTTCAAGTGATTCTTCTGCCTCAGCCTCCCGAGTAGCTGGGACCACAGGCGCATGCCACCATGCCCAGCTAATTTTTTTTTTTGTATTTTTAGTAGAGACGGGATTTCACTGTGTTGGCCAGGATGGTCTCGATCTCTTGACCTCGTGATCCGCCCGCCTAGGCCTCCGAAAGTGCTGGGATTACAGGCGTGAGCCACCATGCCCAGCCTGGACTTGGTTCTTTAGGTCTTATCTGAAGTCCATGGAATTTCTAGGAAAATGTTAACTTTTGTGTCTTACTTTTAATAATATAAAAAACAAATGAGATAATCATGGTTTGGAGCATCTGGGTGGCAATTTATAACCTATATTGCCAAATGATTTCAGTGTCTGCATTCGTCTTTGTGTTTGTGATGACTTGGCACCAAGTAGTGCTGCTTTAATTGTCTCAGCTAATGAGAAAAGAACGGAGGAGGAGTTAATATGTAAATAACGCCTTTGCGCCTGGAGGAGGCCAAATGTCCTCCCAGCAGGCTGAACGAACAAAGGGTTAGCAGAAGTTCCAATAGAGAAAAGTGGTGGGAGAAGTGAGTCATTGCACAGCGTGCCAACTCCGGAGACCCTGCGCTGGAACTCTCCATTCCACATCACGTTTTGTGCAGCAATTAGTTTCAGCAAACATCATCTGTCACAATAAATTAATGTTTTTATTTTAAAATGTATTGGCTTTATAGTTTGGTTTCTATTTAATTGGTAAATTGCCATTGCTTTTATAGTTTTATGTGCCATAAATATATATTTATATCTACTTTTATGTCTATATCTATTTAAATGACATTATAGTACATATAAATTATCATCACTGGGGGGGATGGAGAGTTGTTTTTTTTTTTCAGGGGACCCATTGAAGAGTTTTAAGTTACATGATCAGATTAGAAATTTAAACAGGGCATCCTAGCAATATGGAGTATGACTTGGACAGGGACAAGATGAGACTATCTGTAGGGCCTAAACTAGGTCAGCGTAGAGTTGACCAGGAGAAAGCAGATCTGAGAAATGTTTAGGAGGTGAAGTTGATCGGATCTGGCAACCTACCAGGTGTAGGAGGTGAGGGAGAAGACAGCATGGGCTGCCACGCTGGTTTCTGCTTGGGTATAATTGGATGCATTGTGGTGTCATTACTAGAGCAAGGAACACAAAGAAAAGGAGAGTGGAAGGCAGCACCAGATGTTGAGATAAAGAGTTCCATTTTGGACATGCTAAGTTTGAGATGCCTATGGGACATCCAGGCAGAAAAGCTCAGTGGGCATTTGGACCCATGACCTTGAAGCTTGAGCCAGAGGTCAGGGTTGGTCATACAGATCTGGGAGCAGTCAGCATTTAGGTGGTGGTTAAGGCACGGAGAGAAGCCCAAATGGAAACTCTCTAGGAACAATGTGTGGAATACACAGAGCTGTGGACCCCAAAGGTGGGCTGCAGAGGAATGCCCAGCAATGAGGTTGAAAAGCAACAGGTGTAGGAAGGAGAGAATGGGAAGGGATGGATCTTGGCAGCTAATGGAATGAAGGGCTGTCCACAATGTCACAACCAGAGGACAAAATAAGATAAGGACAAAAATGTGGTCACTGGATTTAGTGTGATGAAAGTCATGGAAAAAACGTGGCACCACTCTCCTTCCTAAGCAATCAGCACAACCCTGGAATCCTTTTCCATGTGCTTCCTAGTTTGTGTCCCAGTCAATTAACTGGAGTGGGCATAAGAGCTAACACCTGCTTGACCTTCTTTGTTTAGTAAAGGTGGGAGGGGTTATATCACTGGGTCAGGAACAACCCATTCTTGAGACTGGAAGTAAGGACAGGAGGAGGGCAAGTGGGCACTACTAGGAAGCGCAGTAGACTTGGTTTTTGTTTTATTTTGTTTTGTTTGAGATGGAGTTTCACTTTTGTCACCCAGGCTGGGGTGCAATGGTGTGACCTCAGCTCACTGCAACCTCCGCCTCCCAGGTTCAAGCGATTCTCTTGCCTCAGCCTCCCAAGTAGCCGGGATTACAGGCATGTGCCACCATGCTAGGCTAATTTTTGTGTTTTTAGTAGAGATGAGGTTTCACCGTCAGGCAGATCTCAAACTCCTGACCTCAGGTGATCCACCCACCTCGGCCTCCTAAAGTGCTGGGATTACAGGCGTGAGCCACCGCGCCCAGCCAAGGAAGTGCAGACAACTTTGAAGAGGAAGGGAGTGGGATATGGGGTGGGAGAAGATTTAGAATAGACGCTGCGAGCTGACCCAGGACTAGCAAAAGGCTTGTGAGGGCCCAGCTGAGGTTGGACAGGGAGGGCTTTATGGCAACAAGCCTTGCAGTTGTGAGATTTTCTCCATCAATTCACAGAAAGTCGACGGTAGGAAAAGTGACTGTGATTGACACGCAGGAGTTCATACACAGGTTTTGCTTTTCCTGATGTTCTGGAATAATTCTCCTCAAGGGCCTTTGAACCTGCAACTGAAAAATAAATGAATTAGACTGGATGATATCCCTGGCTCCATTGCTAAGTCCTGGCCATGATCCATGGTATCTGCGCTGCGTGGGTCTCACGAGGTTAGGATGTCCGAAGACCCCGTCTCACTTGGGGCTTGCTTTCCTCTGGCTGAACTCTCCAGGCATTTATAGCGGTGCTCACTCAGTTTTCCCCTGTGGGTGCCCTGCCTGGTCTGAGCCTCTGAAATGTTTGGGAAAAAACAATGAAATAATTACAAACAGTGAGTTAGCTACAGCATTAAAATTTCAAATGAAATTACAGCTTTCTGCCCAAGCAGCCAGAGGGGAGTTCTATAGAAGTCATTTATCTTTTCAACGCTCAGTGAAATAATGGATGGCTAGCCTGGTGCTTGGAATATTTTATTCTCCCTTTTCCTCAAAATCTTCTGAAGAGCTCCGTCTCCTTTTTGTTTCCTCTTTCTCCACCCACCCCTATTTCCTCCCTCCATCCTCACCTGGCAGTCATGTGAATTTCAAATGTCTTTTCATTATTGTGTTAGTGAGGTGGTCCTTGTTCCTAATTTTAAAACAGGAGGGGCTAAATTACAAGTAGCAAATGAGCAGAGAAACGTTCAGTTGCCCTCACCATCTGTTTGAAGACGTATCAAAGAGAACAGTAATACACAACAGTACTCTTATTGGTAAAAGTGGCCAAGGGCGGGGAAAGGCCAGAGCTGCTGAGGTTCCAAGAGGACTTGTCTTTTGCTGTTGGCATCAGAGGCCAGCACTTGAGCAGAGACTGTGGAGCCAGATTGCTTAGGTCTGAACCCTGGCTCTGCTGCTTGCCAGGAACGTGGCCTTGAGCAAGTTATTTTACCTCTCTAGACCTCAATTTCCTTATCTGTAAAATGGGATTAAAGGCCAAGTGTGTGGCTCACACCTGTAATCCCACCACTTTGGTAGCCTGGGGCAGGAGGATCGCTTGAGGCCAGGAGTTTGAGACCAGCCTGGGCGACATACTGAGATCCCATTCCTACAAAAAAAACTTAAAAAATAAAAGGGGATTATAATAGTGCAAAGCTGTTATGAGTATTGATTGAGCTAATGTATGCAAAGCACTTAGGAGAGCATGGCTCGTAGTGAATGGTGCATAAATGTAACTTCTATTTTTTATTTTTTTTGAGACAAGGTCTTGCTCTGTCAGCCAGGCTGGAGTGCAGTGGCATGGTCATGGATCACTGCAGCTTTGACCTCCTGAGCTCAAGTGATCCTCCCACCTCAGCCTCCTGAGTACAGAGTACTCGGGAACTGGGAGTACAGACACACACCACCATCCCTGGCTAATTATTTTATTTTATTTTTTGTAGAAATGGGGTCTCACTATGTTACCCAGGCTAGTCTTGAGCTACTGGGCTCAAGTGATCCTCCCACCTTGGCCTCCCAAAGTGTTGGATTTACAGGTGAGTCACTGCATGAGACCTAAATGTGATTTTTTAAAAACCTGATGATTTTTTAAAAACGTGATCATCTTTTGGAGGATAGTTGGGCAAAGTGTATCTAAAGTCATTACAATGTCATAATTTTTTTTTTTTTTTTGAGATGAGGTCTCATTCTGTCACTCACGCTGGAGTGCAGTGGTGCAATCACGGCATACTGCAACTTCCACTTCCCAGGCTCAAGCAATCCTCCCACCTCAGCCTCCAGAGTAGCTGGGAAAATGTCATAGTTTTCGACCCGGTAATTTCACTCCTGAGAATTTATCTCAAGGAATTAATATAAGAAAAGAAAAAAAAAAGATTATAACCACAGTCAAAAATTTCAAAAACATTTTTATTTGTAAAGCAAATAACAAGAAACGACCTAAAAGATCACCGAAAGGGTAATGGCTAAATGTATGTCAGATCAACATGACGGGATATTTGCTATGGTTAAGATGATCCACACTAGCTGCAAATACCTGGCGAAGTGTTTATTAAATAATTAGACGGAAAAAAGTGACCACAGAATTGTGTACGTGTTATGATAACTTTATAAGCACATATCACCGGGCTTTCTCCATTTTGGAATTAGAGATGACTTCTTAAGATTTATTTTTATGTATTTTAAAGTAGGTTGATTTTAGGGTCAGGTGTGGTGGCTCACATCTGTAATCCCAGCACTTGGAGAGGCCAAGACAGGAGAATCACTTGAGGTCAGGAGTTTGAGACTAGCCTGGCCAACATGGTGAAACCCGGTCTCTACTAAAAAAACAAAAATTAGCCAGGTGTGGTGGCGGGTGCCTGTAATCCCAGTTACTCAGGAGGCTGAGTCAGAGAATTGCTTGAACCTGGGAGGTGAAGGTTGCAGTGAGCCAAGATCATGCCACTGCACTCCAGCCTGGGCGAAAGAGTGAGACTCCATCTCAAAAAAACAAGAAAAAATAGGTTGATTTCTAAACAACTCCTGCAGAGCTGCCCCTCCTGGCCACTCCCCCCACTCCCCAGCCCATCCACCTGCAAGCTAGCTTGCCTTCTGTGCAACGTGCTGACTTCTGCCAGGCTGTCTGTGTGACATGGCACAGATGAAAGTGTCTTAAGGTAGGTACCCTGCCTCTTAGCACCTGGGAGTGCAGTGTTTGGCCCACAGTAGGCATTTAATTAATGTTCGTTAAACTGTATATAGTCAGTGCCTCATAACCATGTGGTCCCATAAAAGCATAATGGAGCTGAAAAACTCCTGTCACCTGGTGACACTGTAGCTGTCACCAGTGTCATAGTGCAACACACTCTTCAGGCGTTTGTGGTGATGCTGGTGTAAACAAACCTGTGGCACTGCCAGTCACATAAAAGCATAGAACATACAGTTGTGTGCAGTACATAATACTTGGTAATGATAATAAATGGCTATGTTATTGGTTTATGTATTTACTGTACTATACTTTTAATACTTTACACTTTTACTGTACTATAATCTTATACATTATTTTAGAGTGTACTCCTTCCACTAATTCAAAAAATAATTAACTGTGAAACAGCCTCAGGCAAGTCTTTCAGGAGGAACTCCAGAAGAAGGCGTTGTTATCGCAGCAGATGGCAGCTCCATGCCTGTTGTTGCCCCTGAAGACTTTCCCGTGGGACAAGAGGTGCAGGTGGAAGACATGGTATTGACGATCCTGACCCTGTGTGTAGGCCGAGGCTTGTGTGTGCTTCTGTCTTTGTTTGTTTGCTTTTTTTGTGTTTTTTTTTGTTTTTAGACAGGGTCTTGCTCTGTCAACCAGGCTAGAGTGTAGTGGTGATCACAAGTCACTGCAGCCTTAACTCCCAGCCCCAAGCTATTCTCCCACCTCTGCCTTCCGGGCAGCTGGGACCACAGGCATACGCCACCAGGCCCAGCTAATTTTTTTTTTTTTGGGGGGGGTAGAAGAGGTCTCCCCATGTTGTCCATGCTGGTCTGGAACTTGTAGGCTGAAGTGATCCTCCCACCTCGGCCTTCCAAAGTGCTGGGATTATAGGCATGAGCCACCGCTCAGGCCATGTGCTGTGTCTTAATGTGTGTGCTTGTGTCTTAGTTTTTAATAAAAAAAGTTTAAAAAGTAATAAATAAAAAAGTATTTTAAAAATAGAAAAAGCTTATAGAATAGGGATAATACCGTTATATAAAGAAAAAATATTTTTGTACAGCTGTGCAGTATATTTGTGTCTTAAGCTAATTGTTATCACAAAAGAGTCTAAAGTTAAAAAAAATTAAAATTTTTAAAGTAAAAAAGTTTGGGAGGCTAAGGCAGGCTGATCAGCTGAGGTCAGGAGTTCAAGACCAGTCTGGCCAACATGGCGAAACACCATCTCTACTAAAATACAAAAACTTTGCCGGGCGTGGTGGTATGTGCCTGTAATCCCAGCTACTTGGGAGGCTGAGGCACGGGGATTGTTTGAACCCAGGAGGCAGAGGTTGCAGTGAGCCGAGATCACGCTACTGCACTTTTAAATAAATGGGGTGTACCCTAAGTGTACAGTGTTTATACAGTCTATGGTGGTGTACAGTAATATCTTCAGTCTTCACATTCATTCCCCCACTCACTCACTCACCCACCCAGAGCAACCGCCAGTCCTGTAAACTCCATTCAAGGCAAATGAGCTCTACAGGGATACCATTTTCTATCTCTTATGCTGTAGTTTTGCTGTATGTTTTCTTTTGAGATGGAGTTTTGCTCTTGTCGCCCAGGCTGGAGTGCAGTGGTATGATCTCAGCTCACTGCAACCTCAGCCTTATGATTTCAAGCGATTCTCCTGCCTCAGCCTCCTGAGTAGCTGGGATTACAGGCACCCGCCACCATGCCCAGTTGGTTCTTGTATTTTCAGTAGAAACGGGTTTCACCGTGTTGGCAAGGCTGGTCTCAAACTCCTAACCTCGTGATCTGCTCTGCTCTGCCTCCCAGAGTGCTGGGATTACAGACATGATCCACTATGCCCGGGCTTTACTGTATCTTTTCTGTTTAAATATACAAGTACTTATCATTGTGTTATAACTGCCTACGGTATGTAGCACAGGTTTGCTGTACGGTTTGTAGCGTAGGAGCAATAGGCCATGCCGGGCCTAGGTGTGTGGCAGCCTGTACCATCTAGGTTTGTGTAAATATACCCTATGATGTTTGCTCAAAGACAAAATCACCTAACAATGCATTTTTTTCAGAATGTATCCCTGTCATTAAGCAATGCGTGATGGTATATTTTTCTATATTTCATTGGGAAGACATCCATGAAATACTGTGTTATGGAGCAGCATGTATAGTATTATCCATGTCGATGTGGACACCATCAGGATTGCCTCAGGCAAGTCCTTCAGGAGGTATTTCAGAAGAAGGCATTGCTATAGCAGACGACACCTCCATGCTTGTTATCACCCCTGAAGACTTTCCCAGGGGACAAGATGTGGAACACTGAAATCTTATGTATATAAAACATGTATGGTGCCTGAATGTTTTTCTTCCCCCTGGGTCAGGGTTTTCATTAGGGAATGAAAGGGAGAGGGTGGGGATTGTCCTCACTGCCACCAACAATTCAGGACAGCAAATACTTTGCTTTTGTTTTTGTTTTTAAATCTCCAGGGCATGGCGGTTCACGCCTATAATCCCAGCACTTTGGGAGGCTGAGGGGGGCTAACCGCCTGAGGTCAGGAGTTTGAGACCAGCCTGGCCAACAAGGCAAAACCCCATCTCTACTAAAAATATAAAACTCAGCTGGGCATGTTGGTGGGTGCCTGTAATCTCAGCTACTCGGGAGGCTGGCAGAAGAATTGCTTGAACCTGGAGACGGAGGTTGCAGTGAACTGAGATTGCACCACTGCCCTCCAGTCCAGGCCCTGGGCGACAGATCAAGACTATATCTCAAAACAAACAAACAAACAAACAAACAAACAGACAAACAAAACCTCCAAGACCTCTTCCACATGCTAATCAAGTGTTCTAGCACTAACCATCTTCCATCAAACAAGTGTGCTGCACTATCCCGAGAATACCAGCTTTACGAGGGCACAATATTAATATACATGAGACAATTAGAGGACGACACAAGACAATATGTCATCAAGTGCCACAGTACACACAAAAAGGAAAATGCTTACAACTATGCTCATAGTAAAAATCACACAGGGGCCAGGCGTGGTGGCTCATGCCTGTATTCCCAGCACTTTGGGAGCTCGAGGTGGGTGGATCATGAGGTCAGGAGTTCGAGACCAGCCTGGCCAACATGGTAAAACCCCATCTCTACTAAAACCACAAAAATTAGGAGACTGAGGCAGGAGAATTGCTTGACCTAAGGAGGCAGAGGTTGCAGCAAGCCAAGACTACTCCACTGCACTCCAGCCTGGACAGCAGAGCAAGACTCCATCTTGAAAAAAGAAAATCACACAGTGCAGGGCGCGGTGGCTTATGCCTGTAATCCCAGTACTTTGGGAGGCCGAAGTGGGGGTGGGGGTGGGAATCACCTGAGGTCAGGAGATCAAGACCAGCCTGGCCAACATGGGGAAACCCCATCTCTATTAAAAATACAAAAATTAGCCTGGCATGGCGGCCCGCTGCTCTAGTCCCAGTACTCGGGATGCTGAGGCAGTAGAATCACTTGAACTTGGGAGGTGGAGGTTGCAGTGAGCCGAGATTGCACCACTGCACTCCAGCCTGTGAGACAAAGTGAGACTCTGTCTCAATCAATTTCAAAAAAAAAAAAAAAAAATTAAATAAAAATCACACAGGAATAAATTTTAAAACTTTCTTCTTAACATATATACTCATTTCTAAGGGATTTTCGACTCTCTAGCTGAGTGGTCGTGGTAAGACGGAAAGAACATGGACTGATAATTAGGAAATTTATGTTCTGCATTTGATTCTTTTCTTATTTGGTTTTGAACAAGAACCTTCTCTCTGAGCCTGTGAAGTTATGGGGCTTGAACTTGATGCTCTCAAAGGTCCCTTGTGATTCCTAACAGCATAAGGTTCGTTTAGCCTGGGAGTCAGACTCCCTGAAACTCCTGAGGCCCAGGTGTGTGTCTGCACGTGCCTTTGGTACAGTGGAACTGAGTGCCCAGGAGCAGGGTTGGCAGGTGAACTGACTCTGCTGTGTCTCGGCCTGGTGTCCACTGTCCTGGAAGAAGGCTGAGTACCCACAGCATTCTATCTGCAGATGAGGCTGACAGCCACAGGGTGTGATGTCACCTGGTTTCACCAGAAACAAACAGGCTGCAGAGTGTGTTGCTATGTTAGACCTGTGAGCTTTTGGTGGACAGTCCATGATTTGCTAAGGGGGCTTGCAATGGGAAGGTTATCATAAAATGTTTTCATCCTGCAACTCTTTTCCTCCTCTCAGAGGACTCCAAGGTGGGCATCACCCCTTCACCAGAGTCCACTGTGCACCCAGCCTAGGCCAGGGCTCTGAGCGCCTCTGGACCGCCAGTGCTGACTCTGGCCACCAGAGGGCACTCTTGCTGTGTGAAGACCAACAGTCTTCAGAGTCCGAGGAGCCTGGTTCCCATCTTCTCCAGAACATCTGGATTTGCTGAAACCATTTTCTACTTAAGTGGTTCTCCACTGGGAGCGGTTTCTCCCCCTCTCCCCCAGGAGACATTTACCAATGTCTGGAGACAGTTTTTGTTGTCCTAACCGGGTGGGGGAGGGTGCTCCTGGAATCTACTGAGTAGGGGTCCCAGATGCTGCTAAACGCCCAGGAATGCACAGGACAGCTGCCCACAACAGAGAATCACGCAGCCAAAAATCTCAACAGGCTAAGGTTGAAAAAGTCTGCTGCACACGAATCTATTGCCTAAATGCAGAGTGCACCACCTGGAAATGTAAGTCCTCTGGGGCTGAGCTTTTAGTCTCCCAAGTTTATCTACTCCAAAAAGAAATTTTAGAAGAGCGACCTCAAGGCATTTCCCATTGCCTGAGACGTGGGGGGCTGCTGAAGAGGCGGTGGGGCCGGGCAGAGGGGACATGTGAGGATCCCCCAGGAAGGAGAATGATTCTGTCCCAGGGGCTGGTGTCTGAACAGAGCCCAAACCCCGTGACAGCACCATCCAGTTCCTTATGCTGGAGCAGACAACACTGGTTCTTTGTCTCCCCCACACTGGGCAGGGTGATGGGAAAGCCCCCTGGGGGCCCGTCCTTCCTGCAGGGCCAGGGATGGGCCTGCGGCTTTGGGGGCAAGTGAGAAGCAGTTTTCACTGTAGCCCTGGGAACTCTGAAACTCTGTGGTCCCACCTTCTTGGCATCTGGGCTGAAGGAGGGAGACTGAGACGAACTCTCAGAGATCCTTTCTCCTGGCCTAGATCCAGCTTGGAAACCCAGGGCCTGTGCGCCGTGTCCATCACCACCTTCCCGAGGAGTGAGGGCCTGTCCTGCCCCACGCTGGGGCTCTCCTTTCCCAGTTCCACGTGTGGCCGTGTGACCATGTGGTCATGCATCTGTCACTAAGTAGGGCTGAGAGGCTGCAGCAGTACATGCTCAGGACGTCCCTGAGAGGGACACACCTACTCCTGGGACTGAGGAACAGGGACAAACACTGGGCAAAGGGGTGCTCTGTGCCAGCTGAGTGCTCCATGTCATAGAAAGGGAGTGGGGGACAAATCCTAGGCTTGTAATTGGCAGCCTAGAGACAGTAAGGCAGTGGGGTCAACAGTCTTGGCTCCTGGAGTACCCCTCTCTTTTGGCATGTCCTTGTTTGGGCAAAAGACCCTCTCTGTCACATGTCCCCCACTTCCCAGGTATCTGATGCCTCACTGCTGCTCTGCTTGACATTCTTAGGGCCTGGGGAGCAGAGAAAAGGGGCCCCTACAGCTCACTCCTCCTCACCCAACCCTTCTGCTCCAGGTCGTCCGCAGGAGGTCTGAGGGACGTTCTTTAAGGACCCCTGCTGTGGTCCGAGTTCCTCCCTTGAGGCAGGCTTCCCACTGTGCCCAGGAAGCTCCTCATGGCCTCGTCTCCTTCCAGCCTTTCTCTCGTAGAATAGACGCTGGTGGAGGGAAGAGACTGGCTGGTGGGTTGTATAGCTCCATTCCAGACCTCAGGCTCACCCAGAACTCCTGCTCAGGCCCCTTCCCATCACACCAGATCAGAACACAGGAGGAGCACAGCCGGAGGATGGGCGCCCACTGCAGGGAGGTGGTCAGCCAGCGGGCGATTTGCAGGGGCATTCTATTCATGGTCTCGGTGGAGAATTACAGAGCAGAGAAGGCCGGGGTCTCCCTACCCCCACCTGCTTGGGTCCTGGGGAAATGCAGAGAGGAGGAAGTGCCTGTGTGGGACAGAGGTTTCCAGGGTCTCAGACATCAGAGGGATGGGAGAGAAGTGGCAAGGACAGGTGAGAAAGGGGCTGGAGACCTTAGCGCGGACTGGGGGAGATGGGCCTGGAGAAGACTCAGGGGAACACAACCACCCCCTGTCCTCTCCCCAGGCGAGACCCTTAGTTCTCCCCCTTAGTGGGCAAGATGGAAATTATACAAACCTTATGCTCATCTCCCTGAAGAAAGTCGAGATTAGGAATGTCCCCTTAGTCTGATTAGCAATGAGGTGGGAGAGGAGGGGCACCCTGTCTTGGATTTCCCGGATGCCACATCACACCTTCCCTGCAATGCTCCCACCTTGGGTCCAACTCCACCCCTTCGAATCCTCAATTTCAGCCCCCGTCCAGCCAGGGGAAGGTACTAACCCAGGACTGACTTTGGAGAACTCCTCCCCTACTTGCCACTCTCCCTCTCCAATTAAGGAGGATCCAAGGGCCACACTGCTTTGAGGTTCTCCAGATTGGGGGAGGGGGAGGTTTTCCTCCCCCCATTTTGAGTCTGCGGGTCTCTGGGCAGAAGCCCTCCCTGGGATCCAGGCACCCCTTTGCCCCCATCATGGGAGCAGGCTTTACCTCCAGCCCCTCAGGCCTGAGGGACAAGGGCTGAAGCCTCTCACCCGCACCCTGTCCCAGCCCGGCCAAGAGAGGACGCCCTGGAAAATGCCAGGTCCCTGGGAGGCTCGTAGGTCCTGGGAGCAGGGTGCCTGGCTTGAAGACCCCTGGGAGCTGCTGCTGTGATAAGAGAGGAGGAGAAGGGCCCCGAGAGGCAGGTCCAGTCGGAGGGGAGAGGGGGCAGGAGGGGAGGGGTGAAGGAGGCAACACTAGGCAGCTCGCCTTGGACGCTCCCCAAATGGCAGCAAGGGCCCAGCTGGCAGTGGCCTGGGGCAGAGCCACGTCCTGGAGAAGAAAGAGAGAAAGGGTCAAGGGAGCCCAGCCCTGCTCCGATGCCTCTTGCCCCTCCCATTTCCCAGGCCTTCTGGTTTCTTGCTTGGAAGCCTCTTCCTCGCCCCACTGCCCTTCCTTTGCTTTCTGTCTTATTTTTGTTGTTGTTGTCTTATTTTTTTTTGAGAGAGAGTCTCTCTCTGTCACCCAGGCTGCAGTGCAGGCTTGAACCCCTCCTGGGCTCAAGCGAGCCTCCCACTTCAGCCTCCTGCGTAGCTGGGATTACAGGCGCTTGCCACTACGCCCGGCTAATTTTTGTGTTTTTTGTAGAGATGGAGTCTTGCCATGTTGCCGGCCTTGCCCTTCCTTTTCTGCTTTTCTCTTCTCTTTTGAGACAGAGTTCTCTCTCTCACCCAGGCTGCAGTGCAGTGGCGGGATCCTGGCTCACTGCAATCTCCACCTCCCGGGTTCAGGCAATTCTCCTGCCTCAGCCTCCCGAGTAGCTGAGACTACAGGCGCGCGCCACCATGCCGTAGTCTCAAAATACAGGCGTGGTGGTAGGCGCCTGTATGTTGTGTTTGTAAAATTGTATTTGTAAAATACAAAAATATTTTTTGCATTTTTAGTAGAGACTGGGTTTCACCATATTGGTCAGGCTGTTCTCACACTCCTGACCTCAGGTGATCCACCTGCCTCGGCTTCCCAAAGTGCTGGGATTACAAGCGTGAGCCACCATGCCCAGCCCCTTTTCTGCTGTTCTTTAGGCCTCATCATAAACTCCACTCTTTGGAGAAGCCTTCCGAGATCCCCAGCCTAGGTGAGGGTGCCTGCTGCCTGCTCTCATGCCTCCGTGAACCTCTCCTCCAGGGCACTCGGCTGGGTTAGGCTCATGCAGTCATTTGTGTGCTTATTTATTTAATGTCTGCTAGCCCAACTCTGTGAAGGCAGGAGCTGTCTTTGTTTTATTTTCCCCTAGAATCTACCCAGTCTGGACACATTGAGTGCTCCAGAAAAACATGTCGGCAAATAAGGGAAGGACGGTGTCTGCTTTATCTCAACAGATCCATTCTTCACTCCCTGCGCCTGCTGCACGGGCCTGCAGCCTAGCCGGGCAAAGGACTGGATGTGTGGCCTTGGGCCTGTCATTTCCATTTAAAGTCCTCTGTATCTTCATCCATAAAATCCCCTCTCCTAGCTTAGAGTAAGCTTTGTCATGGGGAAGAAGGGGGCCTTCGGAGTTCATGACTGGGAGGCCCAGGGCAGGCATGGGGAGCCACAGCTTCCCTCTTCTCTGTCTCACTGTGGTCCATAACTCTCCTCCTCCAAAAGGGCTTCCTTCTTTCTGCTCCTTCCGACCCACCCTCTTCCCCTCTCCCGACCCTGCTGGGGCCCTACAATAGGGCCTCCCAGCTGGCGGCCTTGGAGATGACTGTGCAGAGCTCCAGGTCACTTTCTGCATGTCAAAAAGCCTAACTGCAGCTCCACATTTCTCTTAGCAAGACCACATCATTCAACTCAAAGAACAAGCATCCGCCCAGCGGAGCCACATTGGCTGGGCTACAGGGAGTAAAAACTGGAAAAGCGAATTAGTTATTATTGACCACGTCCAATGTATTTGACGGGAGCAACATTTCTGAAGTCAGATCTACGTAGGGAGAAAACGGCGACAATGATCTTCCAGGAGAAGCAGCTGGGTGGAGACCCCGTCAGAGCAGCTGCTCTCTGGGTCATTGTCCTCTTTCCCTGGGTCCCGAGATGAGGTGGGACTGCTGTTGCACAGGAGGGCTGTGTCCCCCGGGCTCCTGCGGTCAAGGCATGGGGAAGAGAGGTTTTATTTCTTAGGAGTCCTCCTCTCATTCCACCACCGGGTCCGGACCTTTCTCAGCACCAGCCCCGCAGCCCCCTGGTTCTAGTGCCATAGTCCCGGCACTCCCGGAAGCAGCTTCCTTTCCTGGCACAAAATGCTCTGAGTGAGGGTGGAGGTGAGGGGCTGGCACAGGCTTCTGGAATCTCAATCCAGAAGTGAGGCATGTGGCTACTCCCAACCTTCTGGCGACCTACCCCTACTCAGCCTCCCTTAGGGCCCAGCATAGGCAGGGCTCGTGTGCTTGCCTGCAGAGGGGAGGGAGGTGCAAAATAGCCCACTCCAAGTGGGGGCTGGGAGGAATCCTCCCCTCCCCCCCCCTCCCCTCCCTCCTTCCTCTCCCTCTTCCCTCTCCTCCCCTCCCCTCCCCTCCCTTCCTCTCCTCCCTCCCCTCCCCTCCCTTCCTCTCCCTCCCCCTCCCCTCCCTTCTTCTCCTCCCCTCCCCTCCCCTCCCTCCCTCTTTCTCTTTTCTTTTCTTTCTCTTTCTTTCCTTCCAGCTGGAGAGGGGACACTTTTTCTTTCCCTCATAGTTTCCCAAAGAGAGCAGCTCTGTGCCCAAGGCATTCCCAGAGCTGGGAGGGGGTGGGTGGGGGTGGAGAAACAGGGAGGCTGTCCAGGTGCTGTTTAGCTCCGGGCTGCCAGACCAGACCCAGCGAGTCCCAGCAGGCCCTGGGCCACCCCACACCCAAGGCCTCAGCTGCACTCCCGTGGTGCAGAGCTTGGGGCCCTCAGCAGCTCAGGGGGTGGGTGAAGGCCATGGATCCTTCTTCCATGAAATTGCCTGGAGTGGAGGGGCAATTCTTGGGCCCTGCACAAGAGGCTCAGTTTGGTCGAGTATCTCTGTGATCTTTTTCACAGCAAATCTGCGATTGTCAGTTTCCAGCTCACAGCCTCTGTAAGGGCTGATGTCTGCCTACATTTCACCTTCTTCTCCCCACGCAATGACCATGTGCCTCTGCGCTGACCTTCTCCCAGTCCCTCTGTCCTGTCCCAGGGCCATTGCACACACTGTTCTCTCGCTCACTATGCTCTCTCTGATCCCTCTGAGATAAGCTAACACTCGTGTACAGTTTGGGGGTCATCTCAAATGTCACTTTGTCAAGGAAGTCTTCCCTGATGCCCTCGGCACGCTGCCCTTCTCCTCTGCAGCAGTTAGCACAGTTAAAATCACTTATCGATCATCAGTTGGATGTCTGCACCCCCCCTGGCCTGTAAGTCCTATGAAGGCAGTGTTGCTCACTTTGGCTCCCAGCCCCTAGGACAGTGCCTGGCACATTAAACAGGAAGTCATTAAGCATCTGATGAAGAAGAAACGAATGAGTGAGTGAATGAATGAAAGAACTCTATCTTCCCAGTCTCTCTCCAGCTGAGCCTCCTTCATCCCAGGGCCCTTGTCTTGGTTCCCGTCCTGTCATCGTCTGCTGAGATGATCTTCAAAGCCCCCCCAGCTCCAGTGTGCCTCCTTAGACTCACACTCCAAGCACAACACCAGTTATCTGCATAAAACGAAGTCTGACCTCGACTCTCCTCCCTGTCCCCCCCTGCCCACGTGAGAAAGTCCTGCTCCCCTAGCATGGTTTGTGAGGCCTCTGTGGCCCGACAGCTGTTTGCCTTGCCAGCTCCTTCTCTCATCCGTCCCGCTTGTTCCCACCCCATCGCCAGATTAGCTCTCCAACAGTAAGCTACTGGCAGTTCTCCAGATTTGCTACACCTGTTCACAGCTTTTTGCTTTCTAAATGCTATTCCTGGCCGGGTGTGGAGACTCACACCTGTAATCCCAGCACTTTGGGAGGCCAAGGCAGGTGGACCACCTTAAGTCAGGAGTTTGAGACCAGCCTGGTCAACACGGTGAAACCCCATCTCTACTAAAAATACAAAACTTAGCCAGGCATGGTGGTGGCATGTGCCTGTAATCCCAGCTGCTTGGGAGGCTGAGGCATGAGAATCGCTTGAACCTGGGGAGGCAGAGGTTGCAGTGAGCTGAGATCACACCACTGTGCTCCAGCCTGGGTGACAGAGTGAGACTGCCTCAAAAATAAATAAATAAATAAGTAAATAAATGCTATTCCGTCTGCTTAGGCATCTTTTTCCATCTCCTTCACCTGCCCCAGTGTTGGTCGTCTGGGAGGCTCCAGTTCCCTCTCTGGGCCTGAATGTTTAGCACCTAGTGCTTACCTGAATGCCAGCAGCAGTCACTGGCAGTAATCCCATCTCTGCTCCCCCACTAGGTTCTGAGCCTCTTGAGGGCTGTATTTCAGCTCTGAACCCCCACAACTAGTAAACAGCTGGTGCTCAATAGGTTGGTTGAATGAATGAATGAGTTATATAGTATCCCTTGTCTCAAGCCCCATCAGCCATGTACTCAGCCAGGAAGGCCCTCCCTCCCTCTGGCAAAGATTCCCTGGGCCCTCCCAGCCCTGAGCACTCACGGTGGATGCTGCTGCTGCTCCCCTTCTTATCCCCAGAGGCGTCTGGTGGCCCCGGGGGGTCTGCTGTCCCACCAGCTGCTCCACCATGGCCCGATGGGTGAACAGCATGCTGTGCAGGAGCTGAGGGCGAGAAGTAGGTGTGGGGTGGGATGGGCTCTTCCTGGCATGTATTCCCCCAGTACACAGCCAGTTGCTAAAACAATCAAGTACTCTCATATTGATTGTTTTTATTTTATTTTTTTTGAAATGGAGTCTTGCTCTGTCGCCCAGGCTGGAGTGCAGTGGGGCTATCTTGGCTCACTGCAACCTCCGCCTCCTGGGTTCAAGCGATTCTCCTGCCTCAGCCTCCCCAGTAGCTGGGATTACAGACATGCACCACCATGCCCAATTAATTTTGTATTTTTAGTAGAGATGGGTTTTGCCATGTTGGCCAGGTTGGTCTCAAACTCCTGACCTCAGGTGATCTGCTCACCTTGTCCTTCTAAATTGCTGGGATTACAAGTATGAGCCACCGTGCCCGGCCTCTCCTACCGATTGTTAAAAGCCCACTGCCATGGCTGCTTACAGTCTCAGATGCCCTGGGCTCTTCCCTCTGATCCACCACTAAAGCAGTGGCGCCTAGCACAGAGGAGCCACCCTTCCTCACAGGTGGGCCCTGTACCACTTAGATTGTTAATACACCTGCCCTTGGGGTACTCAGGGACTAGGATGCAGGAGGAGAAGAACACTGGAGGCTGATGGGCCCCAGGGGCACAGAGGAGGGTGGGGAGCCTCCTGGGCAGAGGGGCAGGACCTGGTGGAGCCCTGAGACAGGAGCCACCTTCACGCTTACCTCACTCTGCACACCCACGGGCACCAGCGCTGGCTGACACAGGGCAGAGGCCCCCAGCAGTAAGTGGGGGACGGTGGCGCCCCGCACCTCCCACAGAGGATAGTTGACAACGATGAGCTTGCTGAAGTTGAACTTGTACGTGAACCTTTTGCCTTTGGTCTTATGCAGAATCCTCTTATTGTAGTAATATCTGGAGAATTCGAAGTGGAGAATCAATTTGGCCCGGCGGTCAGGGCATACAGTCAGGGACCTAGTCACGTTCTCCTCCCCCAGCGGGCTGACCCTAAGCTGTCCTCAGAGAACCACGAAGCAGCTCCCCCACAGGCCAGGACACTCGCCAAGCGTGGAGGGGTGGGAACCGGCAGGGGTGCCAGGAACCACGGCCTTTTCCCTTCAACTCTCCCTCTTAGGCCGTGTCGGCCGCCTCCTCTCACCTGAGGGCCCGGCTCAGCTTGTCATAATTCATCTGCGGTTTGCATTTCCTGCGGCCCCAGAGGCGGGCCACCTCATCTGGATCCTTGATGACAAATTCCCCGTACTCTCCCTGCTGCCAGGCGATGACATGGCGGAACTCTTCCTTCTGCAGCAGCTCCAGGATGAAGTGCCACAGCTGGATCTGCCGGGAGCCTGGGGATGACTCGGCTTTGTAGGCCCAGTCAGGGAAGGCCAAGCCTGGGTGGGGGAGGGAGAGTGAGGGCTCTGGAGGCCCTGCCCTGGGCCGCCGCTGGAGCAGGGGTAGACCTGGCCGAGAGGCTCACCTGAGATCCAGCTGCCGGGGGCGGCCGGGATGCCCTCAGCCAAGCAGCTGCAGTGCATGGTCCACTTCGGTGAGAGGCGCTGTGTCTGGCCTTGGGGAAATACGGTCACCACTTAAGAGGAAGGGAAGGAAGGAGGCAGAGGGGAGGACAGTGAAAGAGGAAGGAACAAGGGAGGGAAAGAAGGAAGGAAGGGAGAGGGTCAGGAGAGAGAGCAAAGGGAAGGAACAAGAGGCTGCCAGTGAAGGTGACAAAAGGGAATCTGAGGCAGGAGGGCTTCCCCATCCCCAGACAGGGTCCAGCCTCCTCTGGGGACGTCCTGGCTGCCCAGGGCTGTCGGACTCAGGGCTTGGGGCTGAGCCACTTATGTAGATGGGAGAGAAATGCAAAGGGTCCTGTATCCTGCCCCTGCTGGGGGATTTAGACAGAGAATGAGAGCTCTTCTTAGGGCTTAACAGGATTGGGGTTTTTCCCAAGAGAAGACAAAAGAAAATGTAATTAATTCTGGGCTCATTCTAAATCTTGAGTGGGAAGGAGGTGGCATATACACATACCTGTGCCTTTACAGTATTTCAAACACTTTCACATTTGAGAAGAGCAGATTTTTTTTTTTTTTTTTTTTGAGAGTCTCGCTCTGTTGCCTAGGCTGTAGTGCAGTGGTGCGATCTTGGCTCACTGCAACCTTCACCTCCGGGGTTCAAGCAATTCTCCGCCTCCACTTCCCAAGTAGTTGGGATTACAGGTGCATGCCACCATGCCTGGCTAATTTTTGTATTTTTAGTAGAGACAAGGTTTTGCCCTGTTGATTAGGCTGGTCTCGAACTCCTGACCTCAGATGATCCACCTGCCTCAGCCTCCCACAGTGCTGGGATTACAGGCATGAGCCACTGTGCCTGGCCAAGCAGGAATTTTTATTTTATTTTTATTTTTATTTTTATTTTTGCCAATGAGTCCTAAGGGCCTGGCACACAGTAGGTGTTCTATAAATGACTGCTGATAGAATGAATGGTAATGTCAATCAAGACAGTTGCTGGTGGGCAGTAAAAAAAAACAACAAAAAAATGGTAATGGACTTATAGATAGTGTCATTCTTTGTTGAACATCTGTCCCCCCACTGAGTGTCAGCTTCGAGGTCAGGAACCCTAGCTGTCTTGTTCTTTGCTGGCTCCCCAGATCCTAGTACAGGACCTCATACTCAAAGACGCTTTATAGATGTTTGTTGAATTGATGAACCATGGGCAGGAACTGGGGAATCTTGTGGTTCTCAGCTGAGAAGTGTGGGGGAGTTTATGGAATAAACTCTAGTGAGATAGACTTGCCTGATATAGGGAGAGAGGAAAGAAAACGTGTAAGCCCTAAAGCCTTCTGGATAGAGCAAAAAGCTTTCTGGATGGTGCAAAAGGCTGGTTTCCACTATAATGAATGGAAGATGAAACGATATGCAAGGGGGCTGAGGAGGGATGGGAGGGGCTGCCGTGGGGGACGAAGCCATGGTACCTGCTCCTGGCGGGCCAGGGCACTGGGAGGTCCCTGGGCCCTTAGGACTGCCTGTGAACAGCATTACGTGACCCGGGCCTGGCTCTCCACCTCTGATGGAGATAGGGCGCAGCTAGAACTTGTTAGGTTGTCAGGTCTCGAGAGCACGTGAGGGTTTGTCTGGAGTTGCTTTCTCATTTTCCAGAGGAAGCTCAGACAGGGAAAGTCACTTGACCAAAGACAGATGGTGAGTTAGCTACCCTGCCCCCTGCCTCCTAATCCATAGCACTTTCTCATATACTGAGTTACCTTAAGACTTAAAAAAATCGTCTATGTTGATGCTTTTCAGACTCTAATGTGAATAGGAATGACCTAAAAGTCTCTTTAAAATACAGATTTTGATTCAGCAGAACTTGGGGGACCTAAGACTCTGCACTTCTTTTTTTTTTTGAGACAGAGTCTTGCTCTGTCACCCAGGCTGGAGTGCAGTGGTGCAATCTCAGCTTACTGCAACCTCTGCCTCCTGGGTACAAGCAATTCTCCCACCTCAGCCTCTCAAGTGGCTAGGATCACAGGCACCTGCCACCACGTGGGCTAATTTTTGTACTTTTAGTAGAGACGGGGGTTTCATCTGTTGGCCAGGCTGCTCTCGAACTCCTGACCTTAAGTGATCCGCCCGCCTTGGTCTCCCGGGGATTACAGGTGTGAACCACTGCGCCTGACCAAGACTCTGTACTTCTAACAAGCCTCTAGGTGATGCTGCTGCTGCTGGTCCACAGACCATACTTTGAGCAGCAAGAACCTACAGAACCCATGGGATGCAGCAGAAAGAGGCTGCAGGTGTTAGAGAGTCAGGAACCAGACACTTCAGGTTTTAAGTACCCTGGCTTCCCCGACTCCTGGCACCAAGAGATCATCTGGTGTCTCACTATCCCTTTCCCGGGGAATGCTCAGTGCCAGGGATGTAAACTGACAAACTGACAGGCAGTTTAGGGCTGGAGCTTGGAGGCACCAAGTCTGGCCTGAGCTGAGAGTGTCTCTGGAAATTAAGGTGAACAGGGCAGTGAGTAGATCCAAGCCCACCCGGAGTCTGGTTGAATAGGTTCTCCGACTCATCTCTCTGTCTCTAAACTGGCAGCTGACATTCTGGAGTCTTCTCTCCTTTCCTCCCCTGAAGCAGATGCCCCCCACACCTCTTCCAGCCTCCTTTCCTGTCCTGTCCACTTGGAAATTCCTCCTTGGTCGAACCTCAATCTGATTAGGATCTTTTCTACTTCCCCTTAGGAAAACGAGCTGGGAAATGGGGCAGGGTGCAGAGGTGAGTTTTGAGAGACTCCAAGGCATGACTGTTCCCTGGAGGAAGCTGACAGAATTTCCTATGGCTAGCCCTGGCACCTGCTGAATCTGATGGTGTTTTCTGGTCTGAAGGATGTGAGACCTTAGGGTGGACTTAAGATCTGGCAGAGAGAATGATAAACCCCGTCACTGACCAGACACTTGGTGTGTGGTCCACACTACATTAAGGGATTGAAATCCACATATACTGAACCCTCACAGGAGGTAGCAGAGGGGTTGTATAACTTCCCTAAGGCCATAAGCTCTTAAATCAAGGAGTGGAAAGCAAGACCTTGAGTCAAGATTTATAATGTTCAGCCATGTAGGTGGACTTCCAACACCCCCTTCCCTACCGCCCAAAGAAAAAAACCTCAAAATACAAAACCAAGTGGCATCAGTAGGCAAGGTCAAGTCTCCCAGCTTCCTGATGCCAGCAGCCTCCTGCCCAGCCTCTCCCGTGTCTGTGAGAGTCCCGGTTGGATCCTTAAGTCTCCGAGGACCTTGCCAGTTCTGGGTGTGGAAATCCTTGCTGCTGAGAGGTCCTGCCAAATGCCTGTCCCGCATTCTTCCTTTCCTACTTGAGCCTCTGAGCTGACTGGGGAACACTTAGAGAACACCAGATCTCCGTTCTGCCTTCATGTCCAAGAGTCGTTCTTGGCACTTAACCTTAATTCCATGTGCTTCACTTCAATCTGCACTCTGGTGGTGATGCTCCGAAGGCTGGGGGTGGTAGTCCCATTCTGTCCCCACCCTGCCCTTACCGTCCAGGCTCCCGCTCTTCCTCCCTTGTGCTGTGGGCCAGACACACAAAGCTTCGAGAAGCTCTAACCATGGGTTCTGCACAGCCCCTGATCCCTCAAGACCCCCCACAGCAAGATCGGTACAGTGGCCCTAGAGGAGAATGAGTATTGAAAACCATAAATCAGGAAGGATCATAACTCAATCTCAAATGATCAAAGTGGCTTCTCTTAAGCACTTTGTGTTTCTTGAAAGGTTGTAGCAGCAAGCAATTAGTATTGCCACCATCATCATCATCATCCTGATCACCAATAACATGATCAACCCCCCTTGGCCAATGTAAGCGTTCATTACAACACATGTAGATTTTAGGTCGTTACTTAATAAAAGCAGTACAGATACGGAAGATAACAACAGAGAGTCAGCCTTAAGCCAGGGCCTGGAGCCAAAGGAAATGTCCGCAGCAGAGTTCACCTTTGGAAGATTTTAGTTCATATGAGTGGGGCCCTTATCATGCTCCCAGTATTGGGTTTCACATGCGTTCCTATGTTACTTCATTGACTCTTCACAATAACCCTTCGAGATAAGTATTATCTGTTTTGTACGCTAAGGAAATTGAGGCTCAGAAAGATTAAGAGACTTGCATAAGATCCTGGGCAAGTGGTGGAGCCGGATAGGAACAGGTCTGTCTGACTCCAGGCTCTGAGCTGTAATCAGTCAATCAGGGGCAGAAAAGTTGAGGATGAAACTTCAGAGTGGAGAGGTGAGGCTGGCGGGAGGCCCCGGGGCCCTGAAGGATGCACTTCTAGTCTAAACCCTCCATGTGGGCCCTTTGCCAGAAAAATTATCCACAAAGTCCCCAGAAAGCCAGAGGTCAGCCAGCCAGCTGGACAGAGAGCGATGCAGAAAGGATGAGAAAGATAGGAACACACACAATATATATAAAAAAGTCAGACATGGAGAAGCCAGATGCTGAGTATCAGACATGGAGAGAGGTAAAAAAAAAAAAAAAAAAGTCAGAGCGCTCCAGACCAAGCCTGCATGTACACAAAGTGGAAACTTGCATCCAAAGTCACTTTGTTGTTTGGACACTTTTAAGGGGCTGAAGTGGATTGACTGCATAATCAGATTGATTGGACAAAAACAAGTGTTTTCAGTGACTGCTTGATTGATTCAGTGGGAAAATGGGACTGCTTGTAAATACAAAGGCAGCAGAAAGAGACAGGCCGTGTGAGTCAGCGAGAAAGAGAGTGAATCAGAGAGTAGCAGACAGAGAAAGAGTGGTGCAGAAATCAGCTGTGGACACAGGTGAGGCCCCGAATATGGCCCAGGGGATGGAAAGATCAGAGGGGGAGAAACCAGCTTAGAGGAGCGACAGTGTGGGGGAGAAACCCCCTCGGAGACACAGCGATGGTGGTCTCCAGGGGGATATTTTGGGCTTGTTAGCCTTGAACAAACTGCATCCCCCACCCCTCCGCCAAATCCCCAATCTGATTAGAAGCTCTGGTCTCTCCTCTTGATCTCAGCTCCAAGTGGAGAGTGTTTGGTCCTGAGACCTGCTTTAATGCTATTAGTTAAAGCTGCTTAGGTAGGAGAGCAAGAGGGGCTGGGGGCCCGGGAGGGTCAAAGGCAGTCACCTTTTTCCTTTCGGAATTTGCGGGGAAGGGAGAGGGTTACATGCCGTTCCTTCATGTCCCCTCAGCCTCTCTTTCCTTCCCCCTCTTGCCTTGCTGGCAATGAGGGCATCTTGTCTCTCCCTGTCCAGGCAATAGAGAGGACCCCTTTTGATGCTGGGAATCATCCAGAAGAACCTGTCTCCCTCCTGCAGCCTCAGCTCTTCCTTGCATCTCCGCAGCTGGGAGAGGCTCCCCCAGTGGGTCCAGCAGCTGTCCTGCTTCCCATTCTCGCCCCTCCGTCCTCAGCCCCCCTCCAGGCTCCCTCTCGACTGCTGTCACTGCCCAGTCTCCTCATCCAGCCTCAGACCTCCGCCCAGCCCCTCCTCTTAGTTCCCCCTCCCCCTTGCAGATGCCTCCAGCTCTTGTCTCTTGGGTCCCTGGGGGCCGTGGGATTTAAAAGGTTTGTGTAACTCCATGGAGCAGAAATCCAAACCCAGACACTCCCATGCCCCACCCCCAGACCTGTCAAGATGGGCAGCTGAAGGTCAGGGGAAGGTCACCCCCCTCATACACCTTCAGGGACCCAGGGGCTGGAGAAAGGGCCATGGGGTGTCTGGAGACCAGCTTCCAGCTCCGCACCCATCCCTCTGCCCATCAGGCCTCTGCCGGTCTCCGCTTCTCTGTTTGACCCCTTTATCTTTCTTCAGCTCATTTGCTCCTTCGCTGCTCTCTCCTCTTCCCTTCCACTCTAATTCTTTTCCTTCTTTCCTCTTCCCACCCAGCAACCTTCCCTCGGTCTTACTTCCCCACCGTTATTGATATGTCTTTTCCCACCCTTTTCTCTCTTCTCCCTCGTCCTCTCTCTGCCAGTTTCTCTCAGTCTCTCCATTTCCGCCTTTACTTACTGTGTCTGTTGATCCTATGGCCTGTCTC
Organism: Ateles fusciceps; assembly: GCA_036589455.1. NCBI lineage: Eukaryota > Metazoa > Chordata > Mammalia > Primates > Atelidae > Ateles > Ateles fusciceps. The sequence goes on from JAZHEH010003362.1 coordinate 1,047,550, forward strand.
TGTGTCGCCCTACCCATCCTGCCCTCCTGGGACACCCGTTTCCCTCCTCTGGAATGTTGCCTGTCTCACCACTTCTCTCCCGCCTGGCACTCTGTTTTGCTGTCCCTGTCACCGTCTTCTCATTACTTTCTGTTGCCTTGTCTGTCTTTCCTCTCCTGCCCCCCATCTCCATGCTTTGGAGAAGGAAACTGACCACAGACCTCCCAGCTTCCCAGCCCTGCCCTTACAGCACCACCTCCCCACTCCCCTACTTCCTCCTCAGGTCCCCCCCAGCACCCCTTGACCTTTCCCCCAGTGGAACCTCACCATGGGTTCCTTTCATCTCATTCCTATCAGCTGTGCCTGGGAGAGCCCCCTGCCTGGACACCCCCTGATCCTTCCCTTTGTCCCCCAACCCAGAGACAAGAAATCCCCTCCAGCAGGTGATGACGTGGCAGAGGAGTGGGTCAGAGGGAGAGGAAGTGAAAGCTCCTAGCAAACAGCTGAGCTGGATGAGTTGGCAGAGCTGGCACGGGGCTGAGTGACTGGGACCAGGGCAGCAGCATCAGAAGCCGGCATTTGAGGTCATTCTTCCCAGCTGGGGGCCTCTGATACCTTCTGACTCAATCCCCAACCCTCAAACCCCATGTCCACTTCCAGCCTCAACCCCAACCGCAGTCTTAACAAGAACCCTTCAGCTTCCACTAAGCCCCAAGCCCAATTGAAGGCTGCATCCATGCGCCCTGGTCCCTGTGCCCACTGGAGCCCCACTGCCCTTGGGCAGGACCAGGAAGGGGCTTGGAGGTGGGGAGACAGCGGCACCACTCTCCCCAGCCCTTCTCCCCTGGTCTCCATTGGGAGGGAGTTGGGGGAGATGAGCAGGACTTCTCTCTGCCACAGGAGCCCCATCTCTGCGTCTCTCCAGCTTCACAAGCCCGCACCTGCCCTCACCATCACAGCGGCTCTTGTGATAAGGGGGGGACCCCCCGTTCTCAGACTTAAAGCTTCTTCTAGTTCCTTGAGAAGGATCCCAGGAGTCTGAGGAAGGGAGGGAGGGAGGTGAGTGGGGCAGAATCCTCTCATCCCATCAGAGGTTTCAATTCGGAACACCGCAGCCTGGCTCGGGTGGGAGCTCAATCCTGGCGGCCCTCTGCCGACCCCTGCTCCTTCCCCCATGCTGTGAGGTCTACACTGTCACCTGCCTCCCTCTGCCCAGTAGTAGCCACCAGCGGTTTGTCAGTCTTCACCCACTGCTCTTCAACCTCAGCCACAGGGATGACAGCAGAGCTCCCCTGAGACACAGAACCCTGGGGCAGGGAGGTGGCTGAGGCCAGCATTCAGTCAGCCCCTAGGTCGGCCTCGACCCATTCACCCAGGAGTCCTATCTGCCAATAGCTGACCCCAGCTGTGCCCCATCTGGGGGGAGGAGAGCCTAGTGCCAGGCTGGACCTGCTGTCATTATGATGTCCTTCTGCAGGTGCCAGGGTTCTCTCTGGTCTAAGTGCCCAACATCTGGCTCTGTGGCTGTCCCATACCTGCATGGACGAGCACTGCCACCTGCCAGGCAGCTTTGGTGTGACCCTTGAGTTCCTCTCTCCACACAGTGCCTAGCTCTCCTTACTTCTCCCCCTTCCTAATTGCCCCACGATCGGCTTCACCACTGGGGTGGTGGGGGACAGAGAAGGGCTCGTCCCTGCCAGCTGGCCCCAGCTGCAGACCTGCCATCGGAGTCCCTTACCTCAGAGCAGCAGCCAGGTCCCCGCGCTCCTCCGACTGGCTCCCTCTGGCGCTCTCCTCGCCCAGCAACGACCCCTCGCTCATCACGCGCGTTAGGGTTACTTAAAATGAGAGCGGGATCTCCAAGCTCCCAGGGGAGCTGATGTGGTTTTCAGACAATAGCATTAACCCTTTGGGGGCTGGTGACACCACGGCCTGGAGCCCCCTCCCTTGCGCCGCCACCCCTTTGGGGGATGAGGTGGGAGGGAATATCTCTCACTGGGTCCTTTGCATCCAGAGCCTGCCTCTGGGGCAGATCGGACTTGTAACATCTGACCCACAGGGAGACTGGGAGAGGGGTACCCCTTCTTTAACACTGACCTTTTGGGAAGGCCTTCTGCTGTCCAGCCTTCCCACTTTGTCAGCCCTTCTTTTATGCAGCTTTCTGCGGAGATGGAATCCAGACCTGCAGAAGGAACCCCTTCCCAACCTCTGATTCCTGACGCCACCTCACTTCTTCCTTTCTCCTCGGAGCCCCGGGCCCCTGCTCTGCTCACCATGGTGGTGCTGGGTCTTTGCAATTAGCAACTTTTCTTAGTAGTCTCCAGTAAAATATTACTAATCACTTACCTGATCTCTTTTCTCTAAGGATTTTTAAGCACTTATTATGTCTCTTTCCTCTTAGAGTTGTAGAAAATGATTTTTCCTTTTTTTTAATTAATATAACTTGAAGTCAGACAGCAGAAAGAACTTCCCACTAAGGGATAAACCAGCCAGGAGAAAGTGATGACAGGGGCATCAGATAGTCTGCTAAGGAAATATTAGAAACAAGAGAAGGGGTAGGAATCCAGAATGTCCTGGGAGGGGACAAAGGCCGTGGGTAAGAGACCTCAGGAGAGGCTTTTCCAGAGAAGCTGGAGGAGGGAAGATCCTGAAGACCAGGGCCTCTGTCATTAAAGTCCTGGGGACCAAGTGATCCCGGAGCCTGTCGGGCCTGTGTCCAATCTCCCCACTCACTATCGGAGAGAAGATTGATGGATGTCATTGGGGGAATCAATATGATTTTCTTTTTTCTTCCCCCCCCCGACTCTGAGATGCCAAGTTTCACCCTACCCTCCAGACCTGTCATTACACAGCCCCTCCCAACCCGGGAGCTGATCGAGATGGGAATGGAGGGCTATGGAATTAAATTCTGGGGGTTGTTTTCTGGTTAAATCAACCGAAGCTAACATGATGGAAAGGTGAGAGAGAGGCTGATTGATGGAGGAGACAGGAGCTGGGGGCCATGGAGAGAGGGTCCCGGTTTGGGGGAGGCAGGGAGGACTGGGCTCCGGGCCCACTCGGGCAAAGAGGAAAGGGGCTACAGGGAGGAATGGCACAGCACACTGTTCCAGGGAGTTGGGGGGTGGGTGAGGGGATATTAGCAAGCACTAGGCAGACTTGATCGCCACAGAGGCCAGAAATCTGTGGCAAGAAAGACTGAAGTTAGAGCCAACATGCTGGCCCCTGGGCGTGTCTCTTAGGTGGCATTGGTACTGCCTCATCTGGAAAGCTTATTCTGCCCCTTGCTCACCGCCACTCCATTCTCTCTCCTTCTTTTAAGAGTTTCAGGATCATTGAGGCCAAGGAGGACTCCATTAGGAAGAACGGCTCTGCCCTCCTCTTCATGAAGACCCTGCCAACGAGGGGGTCAGAGCAGAACTGAAGTGGGAGAACAGGGGCCTAGACCCAGACGCTGGCCTCCCGGGATCATTCAGACCACCTCCTGCCGCTCTAGGCTTTCCTAGGGGTAATATCCCAGAGACCTCCAGATAAGGAGGTTCTAAGCTATTGTTGGGGTCTCACTTCCTGCCCCCATCCCAGCTCCTAGTAAAGTCCCTCATGAGGCTAGCTTCAAGTCCTAATTATTATTATTTTTTTTTGTAGAGATGGGGTCTCAAACTTCTGGCCTCAAGTGATCCCCCTACCTTCGGCCCTCTGAGCGGCTAAGATTACAGGTGTGCGCCACCATCCCTGGCCTCAGGAGCTGCTTCTGAGCGGGGTTTTCACCCTTCTCTTCTGCGGCACCATCCACAGTCCCTACCTGCTTCCTGTCATCTTCCAGGAAACTGGATAAAGGCAGTTCTCCCTGCCTGCTCCCCACTTTCTGTCCAACTCACACTTCAGTGGTTGGGCCTGTGGATAGGGCTGGACGTGGAAGCTAGGCCCTCGGCTCAGACCTTGGCTGCTGGAATGGCAAGCTGAGCCTCCTCTGCTTCTTCCCTAAATATAAGCAGAAGGCTTAGCTCCCTGGCCGTGGGTGGAGGAAACGGCACATGGCAGTGGCAGGAGGATCTCCTGACCCAGCCAAGCCCCTTCTAGATGATGAGCCTTTCTGCATACATGCTAGCGTGCAGCTCAGTGCCTGGATGTGGGGGCTGCTGTTTCATGACTGGTAAGTGAATGAACCAAAAAGTACCCCATGCCTCAATCAGCGCCCCACACTCTAGCCTGCCCACTTACCTGGACTCACAACAGGCAGCCTCAACACATTTTATTGTATTTTAGTTTTTTGAGGTGGGTTCTCACTCTGTCACCCAGGCTGGAGTGCAGCGGTGCAATCTCAGCTCACTGCAACCTCCGCCTCCGGGGCTTAGGGGATCCTCCTATCTCAGCGTGCCAAGTAGCTGGGACTACAGGCATACACCATGCCCAGCTAATGTTTGTATTTTTGTAATATCAAGGATTTATAGCACGGATCAATATCCATGTGGGCTAGATTTGATTGTACAGTCAATAATGGTAGATTATTCACCATGTTGCCCAGGCTGGTCTCAAACTCCGCAGCTCAAGTGATCCGCCTGCCTCGGCCTCCCAAAGTGCTGGGATTACAGGCGTGAGCCCCAAGCTTCATTTCCATTAAACTGTCCAGCTCCCTAAACTCCCCTCACACAGTGAGCAATAGTGGGGTTGGAGTGGGTGGGGCTGGAGCTGTCTCTGTCTGGGGACAGGAACACAGCAGGAGGCGGCCCTTTTTGCTTTGGTGCTTGGGCCGAGGGAGGCTAGGGAGGGAGTGGGAACAGCCTCCTCTCCTGCGCTGCCCTCCCAGGCCCTAGAGATTAACAGCACTGACTCAGGCAGGAAGGGTCCTCTCATCGGAGGAAGCCAAAGGGTACGCTATTGGAGCTTCGAGTGGACTTTTCCTGCTCTGGTTAGTGACGTGTTTTCCACACTTGAGTAACAACCAGCACAAGAGACTAAATTCAGAGCCTACTGACTGTATCAAGACCTCACCGCCCTGAATGGGTTGTCTCAGGCCTCATTGTGCCTTTGTTACCAACTGACATTAAAATGGGCAGTACCAGAGGACACAGGGACGGGAGCAGGCCTTGGGGAGGGTTTCTCAAGGAGCTGCCCAGGGTGGAGGGCTGGCGATGGCAAGATGGTGTCATTGCCCTCCTGAGGAATAGGAAAAGCCAGGAAAACAGGCTCATCTCTTCTCCTCCACCGGCTCCTCGCCCTCTGCCTGGGATCTGGCCTGGGGTCATGGCAGCCAGTGGAGTAAAGTGCAGGGGGCCTGGCTGGTTCCAGGAAGGTGTGTCTGGCCAGCCAATCGTGTCGGAAGAAGGATATCCACTCATAAGCTCTCCTTGCTGGCTGTTGGAGAAGGTGGGCTCATTCCCTGGCATCCTGATGGGGCCCAGCGCACCCTCATCCAGGGGGCAGGGGCCAGAGGCAGGGTCCGAAGTGGTGGCTGAGACTGAACTCAGAGGGAGGGGAGGGAAAACAGGGCCGGTCCTGCAGGGAGGGACAAGGCCCCAGGTGGCCAGAAAGGGGACAGGAAAGGAGGCGCTGGTAAGCATTGGGAAGGAGGAAGGATCTGATCTCAGGAGACAAAGAAGGAGAAGGAGAGGGGGGAAATTAGAAGGAAGTGATGAGGCCGAGGGAAGAGGAGAAGGACTGGAGAGGAGGGAGGAGGCCGGCTGGCCGAGGCAGCCCTGGAATACTGCATCCGGAGGGAGGCAGGGGCTGGGGGAGGGCAGGGGAGGAGGCCGAGTGAGTGTGCGGAGTCGGTGGCGGCCGTGTCGGTGGAGTCTCTTCATGTCCCATTAGTGGCAATGGAAGGTGACATGTGGGGATCGATACCAATCGAGGCAACAGACTCCCAGTAATAAACCCATTTCACTCACACTTCTCCACCCCCCACCGGCCCGACCCCGCGAGAGGGAGTGAGGGCTTCCCACCCCAACCCGAACTCCAGAGAGGCTGCGCTCAGAACTGTACCCAGCCCTGGCACTGGGCAGGGTGGGGGTTCTTGCTATCTGGCTCTGTGAGTCCCAGGCCCAGGGTCTGCTGCCTGCCCTCGGAAATATTCAGCCCAGGCCACCTCCTTCCTTCTTTCTAGGGGTGAGGAGGAGCTGCGGCCACCTCCCAAACCCTGGGGCTATTTCCAAGGCAGAACAGGGAAAAGCTCTGGAATGCGTTGATCAGCTCACCCCGTGGGCAGGTGAAGGTGTCTTTGTACTCCTGGGTCTATAGGGAAACGTCTCTCCATGTGCACCTCCGTGTGGGAGTCTGAATGCGGGTCTGTCTGTCTCTGTTAGTAGGTGTGCGGCTGTGTGTCTCAGGAATCGTGTGTTCTGTGGCTGGCTGTCTCGGCAACCATGTATTTTTGTGTGTAGGTGTTTGTGTCATGTGACCTGTGTCCATGCACACCTATCTCTGAGAATGTGGGTGTGTGAACCTGGGCTTGGTGTGTGTGAATCTGAGTGTGTGAGCCCATGTTTCTGGGGGGTGTTTGCTCTGGGTGCGTGGGCTGTCTTTGTTTTGGAGACTATGGGGGTGTCTCTCTGTGTGTGTGTGTGGGGGGGGGTTGTGACTGTCTTTGTTCCCTGTACTTGTGGGAAAATGCTGCTGGCCTCTCAGTACTGGCACCAAAACCCTGCCCCAACCTGACCCCTTGAGGCAACGTCCTACTTTCCAGGTAGGGTGCTCCGCTGTCCTGCTTTGCCTGGGACTGACAGGTTCCCCAGATGCAGTGCTTTCAGTGCTCAAACTGGAACAGTCCCAGAAAAACAGGGCAATTGGCCCCCCTACTTCCCGGCGTAGATGTGAGAAGCCCAAAGTGAATGGCAGTGCAGATGTCAGGGAAGGAAGGATGGGAGACCAGTGGAGTGAGGAGAGTCAGAGTAGATGGAAAGGTTGACACATTTGAATGGAGGAGGAACTAGAAAAAAAAGGCTGAGAGAGCAGTAGGAGGAATGATAGTTAGATCAAGAGGGAACTTCCCCCAGGGCACAGAGGGGGAACTCTGGAAACTCACACAGGAAGGAAAAGAGATGGGCAGTCCCCCTGTCCTGGAGAACTCTAGAGGGAAGTCGTGCTGGGCTCTGCGGGGGACAGCAGCAGAGAGGGCGCTTGCTCATGGCTGCCCGTGGCTCATGCCTCCCTGCCTGTGGCTGGTGGGGGTGCACCCAGACAGAGCACCTGTGGGGCTCCCCCCGTCCTGCACACCCCACGCTGCTCTCTCTGCCGCCTCACTGGATGGGGACGAGAGCACGGCTCAGAGATGGGACTCCTTCAGTGCACAGTGTGAGGGTGTCTGGCTTTGTGTCCTTCCCTCGCTCTGCTTGGTGGACCACCTTCCTCAAAGACGGCAGAGCGGGGACTGGATGGCCCTGGGTGATGGGCATGAGGTCAGCAGGCTTCAGGGAGGGAGAGCTGGCTTATGATCTCCCGGAGTCTCTCAACTCCAGCAGGAGGGTGGCAGCCTTCTCCATCAGGTTCACCATGGGATTCCCAATCCCATCTCAGCGCCTGGCACATAATGGCCCCTCAGGTAATGTGTTTTTTTGACTAAACTCATAGCTTTGCCCCTGCTCAGTGCTTTAGTCATCCTCCCCCTCCGGGAGTGAATGACAAAGGGGCCCTTTCGGTCCTCTGGCTGTGACTTCTCCCGGCCACATCCCTCTACTCTGTCCTGCTCCTGTCTTCCCTAGGGTCTCCGGCACCGGGCCTCACGGGTGAGCAACTTTCATTCCTGCAGAAGCCTCCGGCAAGTCAGACACAGGCTGGCTCCTGTGGAGGGGCTCTGGCCTCTGCTGTCCCCTGCTGTTTTGTCTCAAGGCAGCATCTTTCAAATTGGCCCGCCATTGCCCTTTGGAGCCTTGGAGGAGTTTGAGGGGTTGTCAAAGCCATGAAGAGTCCAACTTCGGAGGTCGCACAAGGTTTTAAACTCTGTTTTGTAAACTGGGTTCTCAGTGGAGTTTTTGAAGACAGCGCTGCAGTACTAAAGATGTGTGCAGCCTGGCCTGCGCCTGACATTGGCGGGCGCCTGTGTGGGGGCGGAAACAGAACGCTGCTCCCGGAGATGTGCCCAGGTCAGAGGCTCATGCACTCCTGGATGGGCTCCCGTCATCTGGACAGGGAATTTTAGGGTGCCAGGGCCCCAGAGTGTGTGCTGGAAGGAGGAACATGGCTCCAGATGGGCCCGTCCTCTTGGCCTTGGAGAGCCTCACCTGGGCTGGGCACTGGCTGCCCTGGTCTCCGTGTGGTGCCCTTTGAGAATACAATTTCAGTATCCAGTCTCTGCCTCTCTGTGCTGCTGGTCTGTGAGCTGGTCCAGGGCTGCATTCTGGAAGACGGTGTGGGAACTGAATGGTGTCCAGCATCCCGCCCTGCTCACACTCCCTTGGGCCTTCCCGCTTTATCCTTTGTGGAGTGCTCTTGGTTGGTCCTCACATGGGGTCTTGTCTCTTCCCTCAGACTGGAGGCTTCAGGGAGCTAGGAGCTGTTGCTTCTCAGATGATGAGCTTCCTGGAGGAACTGTGTCTCCTTCCTCGGACTGGGGGGGCCCTGGGGGAGGGGCTGAGTCCTATTCCCTAGTCCTCCTTCCTCCAGGTGGAGGCCGGGTGTGTGGCCTGAGCACTAGGGGGTGGGGGTTCTTGGAGAGTGGTAAGGGATGGGAGAGTGAGGGAGCCGGGTGGGGAAGGACACACATGCCGGGCTGCAGAGGCAGAAGCCAACAGGCATGGTGCTTAGTTCCAGGGGCCCGAAAGAGTAGCAAGGGGGGATAGAGGCTCTGCAGCCTTCACGAGGGCTGGCCAACAGCCAGGCATGGGAGCTGGGGGCACAGGATGGGGGCTTGGTGAGCAGAGGCACATACAGGCTGAGGCTCTAGGCCTCTCGGGTTTGGGGTCACCCCCTGGATTCTATTTCCTCTGCTCTTTTCCGGACCTCTGAGAAGGTGAGAGGGGCAGACATCCCCGCTATCTGGAGCCAGAGGATTTCTTGGAAAAGGGTAACTCTGATTCCAATGGGAGGCAGGTCTCCCCCGTCCCTCCATCCCATCCCCTTTCCCTTCCCCCAAACACCAACCGAGGGGCAGGCTAACCAAACTTTATATATATTCTGAGTTAAGGAGCCCTGTGTCAGGTTGATAGGAAAAACAAGAGAGAGCGAAGGGGAAGCCAGGAGAATGCAGAGCTCAAATGAGAACCAAGATAAAGCAATTACCTGATCAATACGGGTGAAACTGAGTAATCTAGCAGGTCAATACTATGGGCAGGAGGCTGGGGGGTGGGCCCTCGCTGTCTCAGCCCTGCTCCCCTGCCCACCTCGGCTGCTGTCCCTCCTCCACTTGCTCCAGACCCATCCTTTGCGACAGCACTCCAATTCCCCAAGGTCCCCCCTGCTCCTCCCAGCCCCCAATCTGTGCTCAGAGGTCACCCCCATTCAACTCCCGCCTCAACTCCCCCTCACTCACATTCCTCTTCTTCCTTCCCAAACTAATCCCACTCTCTCAACAGCCCCTCTGAATTGATGCCTCCTGCTCCTGCTCCATCCCACTGGGGCAGCAGCTCAAGCCGGCTGGAAAGCCAGCTGTCTGTGTCTGTGTCCTGGGGGCAGGTGTGGGGAGGTGGTCTCATCCCCTACACCAGGAAAAGAACTAGGTTTGCAGGGACTAAGTCTTCCGCCATCAGCCAGACCTGGCTGGAGAGACAGCGGCACCTCTTTATTTCACCCTGTTATTGGTGATACAACCTATTACTCCATTTATGAAGCATTGGTGACATGCTAGGCACGGGCTGAGCTGGGCTCTGGGGGCAGGAGCTGGGAGGAGGCCCTTGGTTTCTGCTGATGCAAAGGCAACAGTGCCCACAATGAAGGACACTTGTCCATCTGGGGACTGCTGGTGTTTAGAAGGGGATCTTGGGGCTGTGGTGTTTTCAGAAAGGGATCGGGGAGACGGAGAACTTCCCCAGTATTGTGGGAACACCTGAGTTCCTGCTGGCCAAAGTGAGTACTGAAAATTCTTCTGCCACCAGAAAAGTGAAAGCTTGCTCCGGGATGAAAAGCAAGGCTGAAGTATATGGAAAGAGCACGAAGTAGGATCACAGCCCTGATTTACTCCTGTCTCTGTCACTGCTGGACTGAAAGCTCCTGGCTGGTCAGGAGTGTGTTGATTTGACTTTATGAGCGCAGGACTGGGCCTGGCATCCAGCAGGCACTCGGAAATGCTGATGAATGAATGAATAACCATTGTCACCTGGCTGCAGTCTGCCTTGTATTTCAGTTCACGATGTTGGCTTGCTTGCCTGCAGGGAGCAGGGACCTCCCCCGTGTCTCCCAGCCGCAGCCCGGCATCCAGCAGCCCTTTGGCAAATGTTTGTTTCATGAAATGAATGACTGAATGAACATATGTATGAGTCTCCGTCTCTGGGCCTTGAGGTTGCTCCAGGGGAGCTCAAACCGGTAATGATTCCACAAAGTTCCTTAGAGAAATAAAGGGCCTCTTTAAAGCAGCTCAGTGTCCGACCCCCTCCTTCCAGCTGTCTGTATCACCACTGAGAGGCAGAGAGGTATTTGAGAAAAGACACGGACTTTGGAGTCAGAAACACTGGGTAAGTACTGGCCGGGATACTCACTAGCTGTGTTGACCTGGGGCAATTCGCTTAACCTCATTGACCTTTGTTTTCCTCATCTGCAAAATGGGCATAATAATAGTGCTCTCCGAAGAAGGTGATTTTGTGGATCAAGTTAGTTAACACAAGTTAAGTGACAAGAATATGTAGATGCTCATTGTTAGTTACTTTCTTTTTTCTTTTTTTAGACAGAGTTTTGCTCTTGTTGTCCTGGCTGGAGTACAATGGCGTGATCTCGGCTCACTGCAACATCCACCTCCTGGGTTCAAGCGATTCTCTACCTCAGCCTCCCATTGTTACTTCCAACATGAAGGTAGGAGGGGTTGGTCAGCAGAGAGGCAACATTTTTCAACGTGTGCAGATAAAGACTTTTCCAGCTGGGCCGCAAGTGGGAGAATAAAAACAACTTTCTATACCTGTTTTATTCTGAAGATAGATTGATGCCTACATACCTCCGTTTCCCCTCACTTCCTTCCAGTTAGCCACCGAGGGGGCAGAAGTGATACAAAGAAGACAATTAAATCCCAGAACACTAACCAGATTGACCGCCCTCCCTACCATCATCTGTTTACACTGCTCTTTGAGGAATCCTGGGAAAAAAACAGAAGGCAGGCTTAATGACTCTGTAACAGAGGGTCCCTCCCTTGCAGCCAGAATCTGGTGCTGACCTCTGCCCCCTGGTGCTGACCAACCTCCCCTCCCTGGTGATGCCCTGCAGGACTCCAGGTGAGAGGCCGGTGGCTTCCCCCCCTCACTGGTCCATAGCTCTCTGGGACTCAGGTTGTAAAGCTTGGACTGTCTCCTAGATGGGGCTTTGGGCTGAAGATGAGGTGAAGTTGACAACCCGATGGAACTGAGACGAGCTAGAAAGGCCTGCCGCTGCTGGGTCTCACTTCTTGTTTTCGCTGCCTCTGCAGGGTTTATGGGCCACTCTGCATTGTCTCTAGACCAGTGAGGGGGATGCCCCCACCCCCCAATTCCGCCCCATCTCTGTATCAACCCTGGTCCAGCCTCCACTGTCAGTCATGGCGGAGCCAGGTGAGCTCACCTGCATTCCGGGAAAGCTTTGATCTTCGATCTTTCTCCTTCCTCTGTCAGTCCCCCTGGAGCCTGTTTGACCAGAGCTGAGGGGGCCCCTCCCTGGGCCTGTTCACAGGTGCTTGTTCCCCCCTCCCCCTGGGTTTTTGCCAGGGTCTCAACACTCCAGATGGGGACACGTGGCCTGACACCTGGAGAAACACTTAAGGTTGGGGCTTCCCCCTCCTCTTCCTATTCTGCATGTCTGATTCTTAGATGCTGCTTAGAACTGTCTTCACCTTCGCCTCAGAGATCCAAGGCAGTGGGAAGAGCATGTCATCTGGAGTCAGGAGACCTCAGTTTGAACCATTAGGATAGGCCACCCGCTCTGGGCCTCACTCGTCTCATCTGTCACACAGGGATGGTGGTACTAAAAAGCTGATGTGAAGGCACAAAGCCCCAGAGAGTAAAATAACCATGACGATGGGGTGGGACCTCACTTACACATCGTGGTCACTTCACTAAATGTTTTATGTGCATCACTGAATCCTTGAAACTGCCCTAGAGGGAAACTGAGGCACGGAGTGGTTCCATAGCCTGCCTGAGGCCTCGCAGGCAGTAAGTGGCGGGGTGGGACTATGGGATTAGAGCCAGTTCCAGAGCATCTCCGTTCCCCAGGGAGGCAGCACAGCCAGCTCCTAGAAAAGAGGCGCAGGGACACATGGGAGACAGCAGGCCTCTTTGGGGTTTCCTGCTGTCCTCCTGCTCATCCTTTTTCTTTTTTTGGGGAGTAGGGACAAGAGGTGGGTGAGTGAAGCTGCAATTGAGTCTGCCTGAATCCTAGGAAGGGGGCAGGAAGGGAAAGCCCAGGTGGGGGCTCTTCAGGATTAGAGGTGTCTTGGAACCTGGGAGGCCAGGGCACCCTTAGCACGAGGGTTCTCTATGATTTCAGTTTTTTTTCTCTGAACATTCTGCTTGAGTAGATAAATACCCCGCAAATATATCCTGTGTGTATCCTGAGGGGGAGGCAGGGTTTAAGAAGGAGGAAGGGAGTACAGTCGCAGACAGAGGGGAAGGAGAGAGGCTGAAGATCAAGGAGCGGCGGGGGAGGCATGGTAGACACAGGGACCAGGAGGGTGGGGAGAAGGCCGTGTCAAACAGGGGCTTCAAGGTGCAGCTCCTCAGGCAGGTGGCCCCTACGCTGGGCTGGAAGCTTGACACTATGTCCGTGTCACTCTCCCCTCATCCCTTTGCCTGTCCTTATTCCAAACCTGCATCTTCTATTCCAACAGTCACACCTCCTTCGTATGTGTCTTGTTATTCACTTGTTAAACATTTATCAAGCATCCTCAGGCTCCAGGCAGTGTGCTAGGCATGGGAGGAGGGCCGCTGAATTGAACCCTGTGCTGGCCTGAGGCTTCTTGACTATCCTGTGAAAAGCCAGAGAAGCAGGCAATGACAAGACAGGGAGGTGAGGGCTGTGACAGGACACAGGAGTGCCTCCTGACCTGCCAGGAAAGGCCGTGGAGGCAGTGACGTCTGAGTTGAACGCTGCACGGTAAGATGTAATTGTCTGGTGAAGTGGGGGGAAAGAAGGGTGTTCCAGGCGGAGTGGGGCAGGCCCGATGAGCAGCTTGTCAGCATGGCAGAGAGGCCTTGCAGCAGAGTGCTTATAAGCACAGGAACTGGGGCGTGATCCTGGACAAGCCAGTTTGCTCCTCTGATAGTGTTCCCCCGAAATAAAATGGCAATAAACACAGCTACTACCTCGGAGGGTTGTCATGAGGCTTAAAATGAGTTGATACAAGTCAGTCCTGGCACAGGGCAACTGCTGTATTCGCACTGGCTGTTATGGGAGCAGCTTAGGCTTTGTGTAGTGTGGGGAGAGAGTGCATCTGTATGGGTGTGTGGTGAAGGATGAGGCTGGAAGGGAAATCAGGGGCCTGGTTATGAAGGGCCTGCCAAGCTGCTAAAGACTGTAACAGGGAAATAATGGTGAGTTGGTTTTTCCCTAACTCACCATGAAGGGCTCTGAGACTTAGGTTTCCCCCCTTGTCCTCACCCTCCAGGCGCTCTCTCCTTACTTCTCTTCCACATGCTGTCACTCTCTTCCTTTTTTGCTCAGATTTCAAATAATCACCATCCACTTCTAGGCACTGGGTGGTCAACTTAGGCTGGCAGAACCAGATGCCTGGGATTCTGGTCTCAAAACTATGTGCAAGTTCATTCCTAAAACAGGTCTCCTTCTGCTTTCAGCAATGAGGGGGAGGGAAGCAGGAGGCTCTCCCAGTGAAGGGTCTCATCCAAACCCATACCCACAGCTTCTTGACTTGGTTACTTCAGGGCGTCGACCAGCCAGCCAATCACTTTTCCTTTTTCTCACCTAAATGAGATGTCTTTTTGAGCAGAGATATTGACGGGGTAGTTACAGTTTCTTAGGGCGATGGCCTTCAATGGTCCTCCCTGGCTCAGCCTGCTCTTTTGGGAAATGCCAGGGATGGCCACTGCTAGAATAAAATGCAATCCTTCGTAATCCACCCGTCTGCCTCTTCAGCCACGTCCCTCACCACACAATTCCAGCCTTCCCAACTACTCACAGGGCCCTTTAATAGAGGTCAAATTGAACACCTGGCATATTGGGACCTCCAGAAAGTCACTTTGCCTATCTCCCGTGGATGAAATGGGATTACTGTCTGGCACCATTTTTCTGAAGGTGTATTATATGATATTCAGTACTCCGCCATTATCCCTCCTAACCCTCCGGATTCTTGTCATCTACTGCGAAATACTATGTTTCCCTAGTACTGGTTTGCCCTTAAAAAAGGTGTTTTGTACTTAAAAAAACTCCAACACACCCAACGAAACCACCTTTACTGAGATATAATTTACATGCCACAAAACTTACCCTTTCAGAGTGATTGTCATTCAGTGGTTTTTGTTAGATTCAAATAGTTGTCCAACTATCATTCCTATCTAAGTCCTGACATTTTCATCACCCTAAAAAGGTAATCTGACCCGTGTCACTCTCCACTCTTCCCTGGCAGCCACTAACCCGTGTTGAGCCTCTACAGATTTGCCTATTGTGGACATTTCATGTAAATGAAATCAGGTCATGTGTGGTCTTTTGTGTCTGGCTTTGACATGTACTCTTAAAGAATCTTGGCAATAATCTTAAGATAGACATATCCACGTGACTTGGGTCTCTGGCTTCAGTTGGTTTTATCCGGTAGCAGCCATTCACTCAAGAAAATGGAAAATATCCAGAACTGTTAAGAGATCTACTTCCTTACTATGTTGGTACCTGTACAATAGGAATAAAAAACCATGAAGGTGGGTGAGTGAGGACGGACTTGGCAAATTCTCTGGCATGACCACCCTGACACAGTGTATGATGAACAACAAAACCAACTCTCAGCAAACATTACTTAAAAGTATTTTTTTATTTAACTTTAATTTCTGAGGTAAAATACTTTTTTTCTTTCAACTTCCATAACAAAATACAGAGCTATCAGATACCCCTGGAAAAAATATGTATATTATACATATATTTCTATAACATTACATCATATATATAATATATATGCAAAAATTTGAAGACTTTATAGAAAGCGGAACATCTAAAAGGCACTGCACAAAGGAGTTAAGATTACTTACACTTTATGTACATATACACACTTTACTCTGCGTAAGCCGGTAACTAGTGAAGTCACCTTTCACATGTAAATGTCTCATTCACAAATCCCTGCATCACAATTCTGTAACTCAAAGAATGCCTAAATATCTCAAAACAAATTAACTGGTAACTTTTTTTCCCCCCCGCCTAAGAAGAAACCAAGAATGGAACAGTTCTTGAAAGACTGAATCAAAGTTGTCTTCTAAACAAAATAAAAATGTATGTTTCATTACTGTTTACAAAATGAAAAGCACAAACATAATTATGGAATAAATAAAAAAACAAGGGACAAACAGCCAACTGAGTCTACCCATTTGGTGAGAAGTGATATACTTCAACTATTTTTTTAATGCTTCTGAAAGTTGCTTGGCCCATAGATGACTAGGGTGCGATCATTCCCTGTGTTAGTGAATTGGGTTTAATGCGGTGCAGCTTCAAACTCAAGGTGAAGGGACTTGGTGAAATGTTTATACTAAATATTTCACTCCTACCCATTCTTTAGGAAAAAAGGTGAGCTCAGCAAGGCTGGATGCCCTTAAGAGATACTTAACTGTTTTCTTTTTCTATAGCTGAAAAAGCAAACTGTTCACATGAAGAAGCTCTTGATTAATGAAATTTCAATATTTATATTTGCAAAATTTTAAACATTTGGCACAGCAAAATTTGGAAAAAATGGGGGGAGAGAACATAGGTCTGGTTTTTGTCCCCCTTTTTCCACCTGCTGCTGGACAGTGATGAGATAGATGCTCACAGAAGAGAAAAACCTGGCTTTGTACCAGGCTGGTAACAGGTGCTGCCAGGAGTGGGCTTGAGGGGGAGAAAAACTATCTCCCACTCTTTTGTCCCAGGCAATGTCAATGACCTCCACATTCCCTGGTCCACTTCCTGAGCAACCCCCAAGTTCGGCTCTGTATAAGGACCCTCCCCCCCAACCCCAACCCCGATGTGCAGTGCAAATCAACAATTTACTGGTGGAATGGCAATCAAAGGAAACAGGTAAAACACCAGACAATTTCTTAAAGCCAAAAAATATTTTTCATGGAGTTGAACATTTTTCGAGTGTGTTTTTTCAAGTGTAAAAGCAGTGACGTTTTGTTCAAACAGAAGCAGCATCTAGGAATTAATTCTGGCACTTGGGTTCTAGGGGGTTACAGGTATGCATCATGGATTCTTCTCCCTCTTATTTTAAAAAGGCCTCGTGTTTCTATTCCTGAGTTCATACCAACACCTGCTGGCTCTCCCCATTAGTGGACAGTGGGTGGCCAGCCAGCCTCCCTGGTTAGATCGGGCAATGCCAAGCAGAGATCCCTCATCCACCTGCTGGGCTTGCTTTCTGATTCAGAGGTAAGTCGAAGTGCAGATAAAGAAACTTACAAAAGCACAACCACCAAAGGCAGCCTGAATGGGAAGCCCTATGCAGCCTGAGTTGCTGGGGACCACCCTCCTAGTCCTGTTCCTGGGGAAAGGCAGGTCACTCATGGAATTTGAATCAGGCAAGGGGGAGGACACATGCCAGGCAAAAGTATGATGGACTCAAGTCATCCGAGGCCATCTACTGTCTCCCTCACCTGCTCTAACCTTTTCTGAGTCCCTCCCTCTTTTATGCAAGTACTGTAGTTTAAAAAGGAAAAAACCCCCCCACCATTAAAAGACAACTCTCAAATGTTACTAAGTATATAAAGTTAGCTTAGGCTAAGGTGGAGTCAGGAATGTTTTTAATTCCTAGACACCATCACTGTGCCACCCTTCCTCTCATCAGATATGGAGTGATTTCTTCTCTCCCTGCTGCTCTGCAGATCTGAGCCAGTCAGGTACTAACGTACACTACGTAGGCACATGTGCACACACACAGAAGGTGGGCTGCTGCTTCTCTCTGCCCCTAGTCCAGGCCCCTTTGCTTCACATCAGATTAATACTTTCCCATTCCTCTGAAGTTGCTGGAAGGGAATTTCCCAGGAAGAAACAATTCCTCACTGCCTATAAACTGGAGTCTCATGTGGGACAGTCAATTGAACATGAGAATCAGAACAATCTGGGCAAATGGGTATGGCAAAAATGGCAACACCACAACAGGACAGATGCCAACTCTTTCA
Organism: Ateles fusciceps; assembly: GCA_036589455.1. Classification (NCBI taxonomy): domain Eukaryota; kingdom Metazoa; phylum Chordata; class Mammalia; order Primates; family Atelidae; genus Ateles; species Ateles fusciceps. The sequence continues at coordinate 1,064,931 of JAZHEH010003362.1, forward strand.
TTCATGCCAGGCCTTTTGGCATCTGGTTGCCTTCTGTGTCTTCTTTCCACCTCTTCCTTCAGTCTCAACAAACATCCACTTGTACCCCCAGCTACCTTCCGTGTTTCCAGGTATCATCGGCTCTTAACTCCCACAATCCTGCCTTTTGGCTATCCATCCCAACATCATCAAGAGGGAATCACTAAATGTCAGCTAGATACTAAACCATGTCTCAACGTTCTTGGATTATCTGAAAAGCTGTCCATGCCCTTTTACAGGTTTATGGTGACAGACCCGTATCATCTTAAAGTATGTTCATAGTTAAGGCTTGACTTAAGAAAATAAGAGAACCGGACACAATGGAAAGAACTCTTCAGCAATGCTGCCATGCCTCTCAGTGAACCTGTTCACAGTCACACTTTGGTTTGGCTCCCCCAAACCCACAATAGAAAAGAAAACAATGAAGTTTTTTTTTCATTTGTTTTGTTTTTAAAGGCATTGGGTTACTTCCTCCTGCCCTCTTTTCTTCCCTGAACAAGAGTTTACAACTCCTCATGGCTTCTTAATAGGTGAAGTAGGTGAAAAGTCTGAGAAGCTCACAGCAGGGCTTGGTGTCTCAACTATGCAGCTGAGAGGTCGCCAGCTCCTGTTCCTTCCCAGCCCCACTATAATTGGCAATATGTTTGTTCATGTTTCCTGAAAACATTTTCTTTAAAAAGGAAAAGAAAAAAATGCCAAACAACACCAACCAAAAAAAAAAAAAAGGGAAAAAGAAAAGAGCAACATCCGAACATTCCCCATGCCCTACCCCCAGTAAGTCTGAGATTATCTTATTCCTCCCCTGCAATAATTATAGAGAAGCATTTCAGGCAAAATACTTAGTATTAATGGTCTCTTACTGCTCAACCTCCCAACCATGCCCTTTCCCCCTTTTATGTATATCTCTTGGAGCAAAATAAATTCATTAATGGCTTTCCATATATAAATACAATAGAAAAGAAAGCAGTCTGGAACCTGAACTATCATGGGACCAAAAAGTATCTTGGCCCTTTGAGAGTTTCCTTGTCAGAAAGTATAAGCCTCAACAGGAAATAGAGGCTTCCTCTCCTTTGAGTTCAATACCCTCCCTGTGTCCTACTCACCAGGAAAATAAGTGTGTTCATATCCCACCTAATTTACAACAGAAGATAACCCCATCCCATCCCCAAAACATAAAAATACAAGTCTATGCCCCTAGAATGATCAAACCAGTTTAACTCCCTCCCCCCCCCCACCCTGAAATCTTGCTACATAAATACATGTATGTATTTGATTATAGTATAAACAGCTCCTAATGCACTTCCAGTCCTAAGCATCAGCAGCGGCTGTTGCCAAGCCCTGGGGTCCTGACCCATTCCAGAGGAACTTCCCACTCTTGCTCAGCTCTCGGGCCTCAGGGTCATCATTCCAGCGCCGCTTCAACCGAAGCTTGGGGGGCATCAGGGCATCTTCTTTCTTCTCAGGTGCACTGGGCTCTTTGCCAGGCCTGTCCTCACCGTCTTCAGTCACCTCCAGAGGTTCTTCACTTGGGGTGCTAATAGGCACAGAGGGCCAGATGGGTGGTGCAGCAGGGCGGGCAAAGATGGTGCCTTTTTCCTCTTCAATGGTCCTGCTTGGCACAGCGCCCTCTTCTGGAGTGTGCTCCTCTTTCTCTCGTGCGGACTGCCTGAGGCTCTCAGCATCCTTTTCAGAGGCAGGTTCCACCTTGATTCTTGGGGGAGTAGGAGCCATGGTGGGCACAGTAACTGGTGCTGACTCCTCGCTGCTCTCAACCCTCTCTCGGTTCTCCGCCCAACTGGTGGGGGCTGCAACTTGATGGAGAACTGAGTTGACTCTTCAGGATGCATTTGGCACTGCAATGGCGGAACCATGAGCCCCCGGGTAACGGGGGAAAGGTCCGAGGACTCAGATGGTAGTTGAACACAGAACAAGCTTGAGAATGAAGGTAGTGTTTCATTTCCTCAGGGTTGAAGGAGAAACAGCTGCTGCTGGTGAAAGGGCTCAGGCCTGGTGATGGGCTATAGGAGAAGATGGTGGGAGTCAGGGAGAGAGCTGGTGAAATGGGGACATTAAGGACACCTCCACGGCCAGGGATTGGAGAGACAGCGAAGGGACTGTGGGGGTCAGGGTACATCCCTGGCCTAGCAAACAGAGGAAGCATTATGTCAGGTTTGCGTTTCTGATGGCTAATCCCTCCTCCACCAACGGCATTCCTGGAGGACATGAGATCCACGCCTCGGCGCCAGTCAGCAGCTGAGCCATCCTCTAGCTCTGAAAGCTCGGCCTTTCTATCAGTACCATTACTGGACTCCTGGCCAGAAGCAGTTAGGGAGCTAGCAGAGAACCGCCCTGGCTGCACATCACTGGTTGGAGAATGGGTGTCCAGAGGTGGGAAATGGAACCGGGGAAGAGGCTGTGGGCACTGGTGGCGCACTCTGAGGAACCACACCTGTGATAGTGGAAAATACAAAAGGCTGCATCAGAGGACTGCTCATTCGTTATCATCACTTAGACTAACTAAGTGCAGAATGTTTGGTAGTAACAGAAAACAATCATTCCAACTGGACTGAATCCCACAGTTCTCCAACTTCCTAGTAACTACTGCTCAGCTGCTTCTACTCAATTTGTCATCCTTCTCTAGGCTCTTTACTGTCTTCACAGTACTCCTTACTGTCGAAAACATCCTAATTGCTTATCCATATTCTAAAACCTAAATTCCACAGGGCAGGGACTTCCTATTGAAACTACTCCTCGTAGTTCAGGATTTAACAATTAGTAAGTGCACAATAAATATTAAGTGTAATGAATGAATGGGTAAAAGAGCCTTCTCCTCTGCAACTCTAAATATCGTGTATATTACCTGTTTCAATTTTTAGCTCTGCAAATAGTCTTTTCTTATTTCCGTAATTTTGGCCATATGTATCTAATATTTGTGTGTGTGTGTGTGTGTGTGTGTGTGTGTGTGTGTGTGTGTCAGAGAGAGAGAGAGAGAGAGAGGGAGGAGGTAGAGGCTTACTGAAATATAAACATTCGAGAACATGTAAGATAATAAATAACAACATATAGATACTTGCTACAGGAGGATGTCTGATGTTTACTCACTGCCTAGGCTACCCACGTGCTACCAAAGTTTTCCTTGTTGGAATACATATACATTTCAAGATGGGAAGCGGGTAGGGACAGAGCTACTCTGGCTAACTGCAGCCTTCGGAGAAGCTCTGCTTGGGCCAAGGCACCATTCCTGGATGCACTCGCTTGGCTGTATTTAAAAAGCAAGCAAGCAAACCAAACCAAACCAAAAAACAAATCAACAAAACTGAAAATGACATCAATGTAAAGCAATGCAGTAAAAACTCAAAGGTCCTGTACCTAACATACACAGACCATATTTTTAATCACTCCAAATCTGTATTCCTCTAACAAATTCTACTGAGTGATCTCCAATTCCAACCTGCTTTCAAACATTAAGGAGGCTGGGAGAAAATGCAGGACCTACTATTTCTTCTTCCAAGTTTGCTTGCTAAAACTTAAAGCTCTAAGTGGTAACATACACTGTGCTAACTATGTCAACTTCTATTTCTTTTTTTTTTTTTTTGAGATAGGGTCTCACTCTGTTGCCTAGGCTGAGGGCAGTGGCACCATCTTGGCTCAGTGCAACCTCTGCCTCCTGGGTTCAAGTGATTCTCATGCCTTAGCCTCTGGAGTAGCTGGGATTACAGGTGTGCGCCACCATGCCTGGGTAATTTTTGTTATTTTTAGTAGAGACAGGGTTTAACCATGTTGGCCAGGCTGGTCTCGAACTCCTGGCCTCAAATGATCCACCTGCCTCGGCCTCCCAAAGTGCTGGGATTACAGGTGTGGGCCACTGTACCCAGCCCATGCCAACCTTAGAGGCTCACAGTTCTCAACTTCCCCCAGTGGGTCTCCTGATAAGACATGAAAAAGGTATGCCATCTGAGGCCTCAGGGACCTGTGGGGTCCTGGCAGGTATCAGCAGCTTCTATCATAATGTTTGCAGGGTTCCGAGGCAAAGATGAATAAGGAAGAAGGAAAAAGGGAGAAGGAAAAAGTAGAAAAAACCCAAAATTTTAAGTATAGCGATCTAGGAGTGGAAACAAAAAAGTACGTCAATATGGTATGGTTATAAACTGCTCCCAATCAGCTGGTGCCTTCTCCTCTTGGTCTAACAGACTCTGGAGTCTGCTGGTGTTTGTAAACTGGTAGCTTTCTAGGTACATGTGACTCAGTAACATGGTGCCAGAGCCTCATTTCCCAAACTAATGTTCCACAGAAAACTGTTCTGCACGACTTTGTTTTTAAGCCACTGATTTAGAGAACAGGATGTCTGGCTTCTAAGCAGGAACCTTCACAATGCCAGTGATGAAAGAGAAAATTAAATATGGGTAATGTTGAGAAAGGCAAGAATATTTGTGTTCAGAAGTGTGCCCAGTGCCACACTGTGGAAAAGGAAGTCAAGCACGAGGCTGGGCCTAATCTCCATGTCTCTTTGGGCGGAAGACAGGTCAGTCCACTGGATTGATTCTCTTACACAGATGCCAGTAAGAACAAAGGCATCACCTGGGGGAGAGGATACTGATGGAGTATTTGGAGAATCCCAAGAAGTACATCTCTGGAAAAAAAATGATCTTTGCCAACATTAAGATGCCAGGAAGGGCAGACTTGATAGCTCATCTGAAAAAGCTACTAATGGGTAATAACTGGACACTGCCTTATTTATTACAAAACAGAAAAGGCTCATGACTTTTTATGTGTACCACAATTTAACAGACCTCATAAACCAGAATTCAGATCATGAATGACTGACAGAATGTTTTTGTTGGGCAGTCCTGATTTAATTAAGACTGGCTTGTGGTTAGATGAATATGTTTGGCTTTTGGAATTTTAACAGTAATTCTGATTTAGTAAATGCTATATATCACTGTTTATTCCTTCTAAATATATGACTGGACTTCATTAGTAATGTTCAACTTTTCACAAAGATGATGAATGCCATCTTGAAACTTACTGAAGAATGGTTTTATATCTAGATTTATATAAGTGGTTATGTGAACATATTTAAATACTGGGGGAAATTCCTTTACTGTTTCAGAACCAAGCAAGATTCACCTGTGTTTTATGTTCATTTGCCTCTTAAAGGCAAGGGCTAAAGATAAGGTGGCAATGTCTACTTTATATTTTGGCCTTAACAATAGCCAATCTAATTAGAATTCCCTATATCTAAAATGGTTCCTTTTACTTATTGAAAGGCATTTTAGTGTGGTTTATGTGTAATATCAAATAAAGATTTAGCACTTCTCACATTTTATAAGTGATATATAGGATCAGATGCTTTAAAAACAGTAGCAAGTTAAACTTCACTCTTGAATTCTTTACTATCTAATTCAGACTAAGCTATAATTTGGGATTGTCTTTCAACAGCCATTCAGATACAAAACTGTAGAACTGCTGTGTATTTGTGACTGGAAATGGTGCTTTTGCCAACCTAAAAGGACTACAGGAAATATACACAAATTTAAAAATTATGTTATCATAAGACTTAATTAAAAGCAAAACCACAGATTGAAAAATAAAAAAGCCACTGATTTAATCTTAAAATTAGGAAGAACAGATGGATGACCTTGCAAATGATTTGAGTAGAGCCAAGAGGCTCCCAGGCCAAATGTATTCTTCTACTAGCTTATTACAGTGACTACAATTCTACCCTTTTTGCTTCTTTTGGATCTTGACTTCTAATTAAGAGCACATCTACTCAAAAGCAAAAAAGCCACTTCTATGTATTCAGAAGAATGAAGCATAATGTGCAGGGAAAGGTCTTGCCTCCTAAGCAATTTAGAAATGATTGATTAAATCTAGTTCTTCATTACTTCTTTAAAAACTGGAGGATATCTCAGTCTTTACATATGTTAAGGTATACTGTAAAGACAACACAATAAGCAGTATTTTCCAAATGCATTTAGGTAGAGTAAAGGGAGGTGAGACTAGAAGCAATACTGGGAAGGCAGCATTCTGGAACCCTTACCTCTGATTAACTGGAGTAGCTATACTTGTACATGTTGGATATTAAAATTAAGATTTTGCTTAGAAAAAAAAGTTTGCTGCTAAAAGAAAGCGTGAATACCACTGCTTTAGAAGACCACCTCCACGAAGTCACCATGAAATTCAAGTGGTGGGGTTGAAAAAACTGGGTCTACATCTCTGTTCTAGCACCTTTTACCTTGTAGCCCAGTACAAGTAGCATACTGGAATCTTTGACTCCCTCTGGCAAAATGGAATTCATGAGGTCTTTGCCTAGTTCAAATCTGGATCCTGCCACTTGCTAGTTATGTGCCTCTGGACAACTTACCTCTCTGCGCCTCAGTTTCCTTACCTGTAAAATAGGTCAGAATGGGCCTATTGTTATGACGATTAAGAATTAATATTTGTAAAGCCCTTAGAATAGAACCAAGCATAGCAAATTGCATGCCACTGTTAAAATAATTTTTTATTAGATAATCATGTTACAAAAATTAAACCTTAAAAAGACACCTATCGTTCAAATATGGACCATGTATTAGATAATAGCACTATATCAATGTTAAACATCTTGGGTGTGGTAATGTTATTGTGGTCATGAAGGAGAATGTCCTTGTTCCTGGGAAATACAAGCTGAAGTACACAGGGGCGAAATGTCATGATGTCTGCAACTTAATCTCAAAAGATTTAAAAAGTATATATAAATAGAAAGAGATAAAGCAAATGTGCCTACAATATTAACCATTAGTGAATCTAGATAAAGGATATATGAGTGTTTACTGTCCTTTATCCAATATTCCTGTAGGTCTGCAGTTTTCCAAAATAAAAATAAAACACGGGGGTTGGTGGGGGAAGAGAGGCATAGACTGAAAGGTAGCAAGTCCATCCCTGAACTAGTCTGTCCTGCCCCCATCCTGACAGTATCTTCTGTATCTTTCCAATGTTTCTTATGCAAATACAAGGAAATATCTTAACAATTATATATGATGATTTTCATGATAAAATACACAAACCAGAATACCCCAACTGTATCAACCCACCCTGTAAACATGATCTCACTGGCCTCCAGGATCTAAATCCACACAACTCTATTTAGAATACTTATCACATTTCACATTGCATTAAACCTGGAATATCTTATCTCTCCTGCCAAATTCTAAGTTCCTTAAGGTAAAGAACTCTCATTATCTGTTGAACAAATGAATCCCAATCTAGAGGAATGTATGATCTATTAAATAAGAGCCAGATTTCAATAGCTCAATCTCTCAGGAATTGTTTCCCAATGAACTATTCAATAGATAACTATTCAACCTACCCTGATCAGTGTTTAACTTTGCTGTTATTTTCCTAATTTTATAATTTGTAGATGTGGATATCAAGACATTCACTTTACTGGGCTGAAGAGCAGAATGAGATAATTTACAAAATTACTAAGCAAAAGTACCTCCATAAAGTAGATGTTCAATAAACGCTACATTCCTTTGTCATCATAAAGTTAACCTTAAACAACATTTTGCCTTTCTGGTCAAAAGTTCTTTATAAACTAATGACACTAGTTCTTTAGAGCTGTCTATATCTAGGATGTGGGCAACGAGGTAGTAGAGATAGATGTACTAAGATAAATGTACAGTTTTGCTTTTCTTGTGGCATTTATTTTAGTTTTTGAGAGCGAGTCTCACTGTCACCCAGGCTGGAGTGCAGTGGGGCGATCTCGGCTCACTGAAACTTCTGCCTCCTGGGATCAAGCGATTCTCTTGAGTAGCTGGGACTATAGGCACCTGCCACCATGGACAGTTAATTTTTGAATTTTTAGTAGAGATGGGGTTTCACCATGTTGGCCAGGCTGGTTGAGAACTCCTGACCTCAAGTGATCCAGCCTTCCAAAGTGCTGGGATTACAGGCATGAGCCATCTCACCCAGCCCCCTGTGGCTTTTTGATTAGGATCTTGAGCTCAGTTAACGATCAATGTTGGTTCAATTGCCTCAGGCAGACAGGTGTGCTACGCCACTATTGTTAGGTTTCTAGATCAGAGTCTTCACAGAGTGAGGATCCAGGTTTCTTTGCCCTGGAAAACCACATTACTTCCCAGGGCTGATGAATGCCCCATTCTAGGTTATCCAAGTGGCTGAAGTTCTGGGTTTTCAATAGATAAACATAAGTCAAAGACAGAATAACAAGACCAATGAAACATTTTTTGGGAGTGGGGTGAAGGGGTATGAAAACCAATAAATTATTTAAAATTGTTGGTATATACATCTAGAGTCCCAATTCCTCCAGGCACACAGGGGTAAGAGTGAGAAACAGAGGAAGCAAGATTCGAGTGGCTAGAACAGGTCTGATTTCCTAAGGCCTCTTCCTCAGGCACAAGGAAAGAAAACAGGTTGTAATTAGAGAGATGCATTCCAATACCACTTTTTTTTTAAATGCATGCCCCAGGGACAGGAGGGATTAGTTACAGAAGGAGAGATGAAACTGTAATGATAGCAGTCAAGCTAAAACTGCCCTAACTTGTTGTGTGTAGTAATTACATATCTGCAATGGATCTCAACATTATATTCTCTCAGCCACACCCCCACTAATTTTTCAGGTTTCTTCCAACTTTTCTGAGAAGCTGTATTACTGCATGATCAGCATTCTTTGCCTTAGCATACAAAGCCACAATGACAGAGTACTTATTGATGGCCTGGTCAGAAAGCAGTTAAATACAATCTACAGTAGTCCTCTCTTATCTGAGGTTTTGCTTTCCACTGTTTTAGTCACCCACAGAGGTCTGAAAATAGGTGAGTACAGTACACAAAGGTATTTTAAGAAAGACCACATTCACATAATTTTATTACAGCATATTGTTATAATTTTTCTATTTTATTATTGTTAATCTCTTATTGTACATAATTTATAAATTAAATTTTATCACAGATATGAGTGGGGTTAAGGGAAGAAAAAACATCAAATATATGAATGGAGTTTGGGACTGTCTATGGTTTGGGAATCCACTAGGGGTCTTAGAACATAGACTCCTCAGATAAGGGGGAACTACTGTATTTTCTTGGGCAGGAGTATGATTTGCACATAGAAAAAAATCACAAACAAAAAAACACAACAACAAAGCCTTTTGAGAGACTGCTTTCAATATCAAGAGAGAAAGTGGAGAGCTGTGATGGAAAGCTATAACCAGGAGAGTCAAGAGGGGAAGCCCTACTGCACTTAACAGGAGAGAAGGTCAAGTAACCCCAGAAGATTGTTCTCTGAGGATTTACTGGTGCAGATCAGATAGTGCTTTTCACTGCAAACATGTGAACCTCCCCCTTCTCTGATCAAGGATGCTGTGGTTTTGATGATATTCACTTGATAAGGGAGAGTTTGGTAGTTTCACAGAAAATCGGAAATGTTTGTAGAAACAGGTTCCCATCTATGAAAGAACCATTGGGCTGGGTGTTAAAACTGAGTCCTGAGCTTAAAGATCATCACAAACCTATGAAACATCATTCCCAAACAAGACAGCGTAATAGTAATTAGACTACAAATAATATGCAGAAAAGGTAACCAACCAAGTAAACCAAAGAAATCTATCTTGATAATGCATAGCCTATTACTTTCTTTATGAGCGAGATGAATGAGAAGACTTGAGCAAGAACGATGAGGCAATCCAAAGGATCACATTATTTTAGTGTTTCTAAAATCTTCCATAACATGCCATGTCTTAGATTTGGATTTTTAAAAATTCTTTTCACTCAAAATTAATTCCCTACCAAGGGAGTTTGTATCTTACCACTTGACCGAATATTGATGAATGGGTAGTTGGGCATCACCAGCTTGTTGAAGTTAAATTTATAGGTAAATCTTTTCCCTTTTGTTTTATGAAGGATCCTCTTGTTGTAATAGTATCTGTAAAAACAGGAATGCATGTTAATTTGTCCTGCAGCTACTGACAGCTTTTCATACACTGAAGTAGCCACTAAGGCCAACAATTCTTGCTCTAAGTATTACTTACAAAAATCACTACCCATCTTTTGTAGCCTGGCCCTCCAGGTAGATCTAGGAAACCAAACAGCTTAATTTTCTCACTCAATTTTCAACTCAGCTCTAGTTTTTGCCTAGAGCTTTACAAAGACAACTTCGTTTTAAGATTCTAAACACCTAGCCCCAAACACTTTCTTCTCCATCTCTCCACAATTTCAGTTCTACAGTCCATTTCCTTCCGGTTGTACTGCACGCCACCAATTGCTTGGTTTCTCTTTTCTGTATTGCCCTGGTGGGGGCAGACAAGTCACTAGCCTAATGTGGTTAGTCTGGAGGGCTAAGCTCAAAAGATAGACAAAGGAATGTAGAACTGTTTTATGGTGGCAGGTCAAACAATGGCATTCCCTGATCTGGAAAACAGCAGCTAGTGTGGCCCGCCTCACCTTCAAAGACTCAAAGGGATGTGAAAGAACACAGCAAAGCCACTGCACAGATTTTACATGTCAGGTCACTAAGAATAAAGAAAGACAGGAGAACCTCAATGTATCTGGAACCTTTAGTCTTACATCTATGCAGTAGCACAGGTCATAAACTACCTTCTAGCCCCTTGAGGGCTAACAGGCTATGAAATGTAAGACTGACAAGGAGAAAAAAGAACCTGAGAAAACTTATAGTGATCAATCTTTAGACATGTTGCAGCAGGCTATGGACTGACAACCTGAGTTCACAAACACAGTTCCTGATTAGATAGGTCAGCATCACTGAGTCTTCCTCCTGTGACTTGCTTTACCCTTTTCTAAGTTTATTCCAGGGGGATCCCAAAGAAAGAAATTATAACAGATTCTAATAGAGAAGTCTAAACTAATCCTTTGGATTATAAATGAGCTCCAATCCATGTTTCACCATATACTCTCGCCCACTATAGAGCAGAATCGGCTGTCTGTCAGCATCCTGTGCCAGCCACATTGGAATTCCCTCCTACGTATAACCAAAGATATGCCTTTTCTCCTCCTGTGCCTGTGCTACTCAGATTCAACAGCTCTTCTACTCCCACTTTAAAGTGACACATTATTCACTAAGATAGTGTAGTCTTTTATTACCTGATACCCTTTTTATCTAGCATTCACCAACCAGCTTAGTCTCCTTCCAATCTGTTAACACAGATTTGGGAATCCTTTCCCTCACCTGAGGGCCCGGCTCAGCTTGTCATAATTCATCTGCGGTTTGCATTTCCTGCGGCCCCAGAGGCGGGCCACCTCATCTGGATCCTTGATGACAAATTCCCCGTACTCTCCCTGCTGCCAGGCGATGACATGGCGGAACTCTTCCTTCTGCAGCAGCTCCAGGATGAAGTGCCACAGCTGGATCTGCCGGGAGCCTGGGGACGACTCTGTTTTGTAGGCCCAGTCAGGAAACTGATACCCTTTAAAGTGAGAAGGGCAAGATTAAGCTAGTTAAGGCTAGGTACATACATACCAGCACCCCCAACTGCACATTCCACTGCTGAGAATCTAGAGTGCTTTGCAAACATGTCGTAAGTACCCTTTCAGTCAGCTAGGCCTAACCACAATGGGGAGAGGAAAGCACAGAGAAGTCACCTATCCTTGTGGCAATCATTAAATCTGATAAGAGTTGTGCAGCAGCAACCAGATGTCCTAATCTTACCTTTTCATACATTACTAAATCTCACACCTACTTTCTATGAGGACATGAAAGTGCTAAAGGGAACAAACAGGAAAGATAAACTAATGTTTCAGGAAAATATAGCTGAAACTCCTTTTCCCTAAGGTTGGAACTGTGTCTCTAACAGCAAAGAGACTCTAAAGCTTGGGATATGGGTGTGGTGACCAGACATGTTAAATATACATCCATAGGAAACAAGCCTACAACTGTCCTGGCAGTATTCATCCAGCCAAGAGGCTGTCAGTCATGGTCTGACATTTGTGAACAGAGCCCAAGTGGAGAGAACAGGAACCACTGAGGGACCTTCCAGGTACATCAGAGATGATTAACTTCTGCTCACCTCCACCTCCTTCTGGCTTTTCCACCATGCTACAGCCGGCTTTCATTTTCGCCCTCCTGCTGAGAGACACAAGCCACACAATTACTTTAAGATGCTATTTATTTAGTATCCTCCCAGAGTTTTCTGGCAGTCATTCCCAAACTTCCTTTTCCCTATTCTTCCTTCCTTATGCAACTCTCTTTCTTTCAAACATGTCACCTCCGAACTGCTACTCCCAAGTTATCAAATGATGGGCCTCAGGTCATCAGCTTCAAAAGCCATAATTATCTCTCACCTGACTTTAAACCACAAAGTGTAAACACTGTCTTTAATATTTGCTTTCCTCCTCCTGACCAACCCTTCAAATGTAAAAAAATAAAATAAAAAATAAAAAAGGAAGGTACAGTGAAACAGGTCCAAAAACGCAGCCAAAACAAGTCAAACAGTTTGTCTTCTATTACTAGTCAAGCCCACATGCCAAGATACACAAGCCTGAGTTCACCCAGATGTACCAGTTTAAAGGGTGAAAAAAACCCCAATCCATCTGATTCCCACTCAAGAATGAACATCTGATTTTGATTTATTTTACTGAATTATGTGAGATGGGAGAAGGAAGACTCTTCCCAGTCAGAAACTGCCCCCTCCCCCTTGAAAAATACCCTGGGATACAGGAAATAAATACACCATATGTACACTTACTCTATACAAGAAACACACACAAACACCCCAACATTTTTTTGAGAAAAATTCTACATTTTCTCCATTTAACAGAAAGGGGTGAAAAGCAGGCATTTCTGAAGCCCTCCTGGCCAGTGAGTGGAGGGAGTCTTGCTGCGATTTGAATTCATTCCATCCAGATTTACAGTTCCTCAATAAATTTCCTGTTCCTCCCAGCAAGCAGCTTTGTGTCAATCATTTAGCAAAAAAGGAGGCAGCCAGAGGGACACAGAAGCAGGAGAGGGCAGATCTACCCTCACTGTTCCCCAGGGTGGATGACAGGCCCTTAGCATCCACATTAGCAGCAGTCTGGAGAGAATGCAGGTGCCTAAGTGGCCCCGGGGTAGGGATAAATTCCTTATCTTGGAAATTTCACCTAACCTAGGATTCCTCTAGATCTTTTGAATATTTTTTTCTCACCAAACACATTAAGGAGACCAGCAAGTGTCAGTCTCCGAAACTACTAGCAGCCGAGGACAAGATAAGTACCCCAAAGGAAGGAAAAAGACACGGAACACACACACACACACACACACACACACACACACACACACACGGGAGATATACAATAACAGGGCACCGAGGCAAATACCCCAAAGGAAGAAGACAGACACGGAACACACACACACACACACACGAGACACACACGAGATACACAATAACAAGGCACGGGACTGAGGCACACACACACGAGATATACAACAACAAGGCATAGGGCTGAGGCAGACACACACACACACACAGACACGAGATATACAATAACAAGGCATCGGGGCTGAGGCAGGAGCTTCCTCTCCGATTTTAGTGACAATGAGGGAGGAAAACACGAATTTCCCCCACTCCTCCAGGAAGCTACCCTGGACTCTTAACTCCATTCTAATGCGCTGTCGGATCGCGAGGCCTTTCATCCTGCCACAAAACTCCCTCCAACCATCACGACTATGGGGTTCAAATCCCGTTGCAACGATGACCTGACAAGGAAGCCCTCTTGGACACTCCAGCTCTCCAATGTTCCCCATAAAAGTCTCTTTCCCAGGAGGCCTGAGGCGCCTCTGCACGCCTTTCGCATATTCACTGCAAGGGCACTTCATCCAAGTAGGTCCACTCGTCTCAACTCTGCAAACCCCCTTCCTCTGATCGCGACCACTCCCCGAAGAGTGAGGCATGCATAGTCTGGCGCTGCGGATTTCCCGTAGCAGCTCAGGGTCCTGGCTTCCACAGCTCCCAGAACCTCCTTGCCATTCACCTCCCGGACCGGGCTTCCCTTAACCCGTGGCCTCAGGGCTGCGCGGGGCCACCGCATGAACGCTGCCCTGGGTCCCTGTCGCCCCTCAGACAGACACGGGCTCCCACCCTCCCCCGCCCCCCGCACTAGGTGAGGCCCGGCAGGGTACGCGGCCAGGCGGCCTGCCCCGATTCCAGGGACGCCGTCCCCGCCGGGGGCCCGGATCCGACCCAGAGGGCCCGGCAGCCGCGGCGAGGCCGGACTCACCTCTCCCCGGCACGGTCCGTCTTCGCTCCGGTCTCCTCCGCGGCGTCTCCGGCTCCTCCTCATCCACCCAGCAGGAAGTGACCTCCTCGGCTGCTTTCGTCACTTCCATCCTCAGCAGAGAGGGCGGGGGAGGAGGAGGTGCCCTCCCGCCGGTTCCCAGCCTCACCTCGCCGCACCCAGCCGCGTCTCCCTTTCCTTTCTCCTTTCAGCAGACGCCGACTTCCGCCCGCACTCCGCCCCCTGCGCGCTCCTCCCGCCGCGCATCCCGCGCATCCGCCCCGTCACGGCCCGTGCGTCACGCTGCGGGGGCACGTTACGCACGCTCGTGGCTGGCTGCCGGTCCGGCCCGCGCCTGGGCCAGGGTCCTCCTGACGCCGAGGGGTGACGCGGCGCGAGGGGGGCGCTGGGCTGCAACGCGCTTCCCCAGCCAGGCCCGCGCCGTGAGGCCGAATGGATTTTACGGGGCGAGACGCTGTCCCGGGGTCCCACCTGCCGGGGAGGGGACTTCGCAGACCCCATAGGAAGGCCCAGGCGCCGGGGAATGGTCTCTCCACAGAGAGGCGGCCCCTCTTCTCCAGAAAAGGGCCCTGCGACCTCCCAGAGAGGGGATCCCTCACAATGGGAAGACGGGACCCGCAGACTTCAGACGCACTTCCCTACCCTCTAAGAAAGGGCCCTTTCATGTACGTAAGAAAGAAACCGCAGAGCTTTCTCTGAAGCACGTCGCTTTGGCATTTTCTCCCTGGGAAGACTGGGGAGTATGACCGCTTCCCCCGCTAGCTCCCAGCCCACTGCATTTAGTCTTAATTCGTCCCAGTCTAAGAAGCTTGCAAGTCCTCTCCCAAAGTCATTAACACCCATGTCCCCTTTTTCTTTTACCTTTTGCTCCTGCTCGGGCAATTATAAATATATGCCCAAAGCATGTTTTCTTCTTCTTCTTCTTTTTTTTTTTTTTTTTGAGGCTGAGGCTCACTCTGTCGCCCAGGCTGGAGTGCAAGTGGGGCGATCTCGGCTCGCTGCAACCTCCGCCTCCCGGGTTAAAGCAATTATCCTGCCTCAGCCTCCCGAGTAGCTCGGACTACAGGCGCCCGCCACCACGTCCGTCTAATTTTTTGTATTTTTGGTAGAGACAGGGTTTCACCTTGTTAGCCAGGATAGTCTCGATCTCTGACTTCATGATCTGCCCGCCTCGGCCTTCCAAAGTGCTCGGGTTACAGGAGTGAGTCTCCGCGCCTGGCCTCTTTTTCTTCCTTTAAAGGCTTATTAAGGATAAAGAATCTCAAGCAGTTAAGCTTTATCTCCAGTCCCAGCCCCGTAAATCTGAGTGGTGTCCAGGCATAGTTTCACTCCAGAGGCAGAAGAGAGGGAGGAGTGGGGGATCAGTAAAGCTTAAAGAATTTAGTATAAATACGAGGGTGGGGGAGGTGAAGAAGAGAGATGGGGTTGAAGGAGAATTGAAGATCAGTTTTGATCAAATGGATTAAAACTTTGTACCACTGCTCTGATAAGACCTTTGCATCGTGTCAGCCACATGGAACTTGGAAATACTAGTTGTTATAAAAGTTGCTTCCAGTTTTGAATATGCTACTAGTCATTGTCTAGCTCTTGATAAATTAACCAGTAAATTGGCTCCCTCTGGACTAACATTGTTAGATCTTTTCTAGTTTAGAAATTCCTACATGTAGGTGAACAAAATAAGGAGCAGAACGTAAACATCACAGTGACGGTTACCGATATCTCTAGTCCATTAGCTCTTTGTAGGAACTGTCTATATATTCTTTGCATCTTCTGTATAGTACCTAGAACAGCGTCTTACATGTAGATGTCAGATGTTTGCTAGAACATTCCTTTAAAATATTGGGGTTTAGCTAAATGAAGTCCTTGTGCCTTCATGTACTAGCTTTGTGACCTTAAGTGACTTAACTTCTCTGTGTCAGTTCTTCATCTATGTGAACATGTTACCTATAGTATCTACTCATGTGATTGTTGTTATTAGCTGTGTTAATATATGTAGAGTGGTTAGAGCAGAGAGTGGCATATTTTAAGTATGGCAGATGAAAAATGTTGGCAAAGATAATAATCATAAGAATTATGAGAATCCTCAATTTCTCATAGTACCCATGCAAATCTTAGTAATTGTTACAACTCAGAAACCAGGGTGATCGGGAATGAGCAGTTTCTTCTGAAAGTCTGAAATTGCTCATCTTAGGCTCATAGCTCAAATGGCAATGGTTAGAACCAGCAAGGTTGACTCCAAGGATCCTGTGCTCTACAAAGGGCCAGAAGTCAGAGTTTAGGGACCCTTTCTGCATACTTTTACTCAAGCCAGACTCCTAGGGTTCTCTACTGCTGCTTCTCTGACTAATTAAGGTCACAAAGAATGTCTTGAGTAAACACAATTAACAGAGATAAACAAGTGTCTCTACCTGGCTGGAGTCTAAATAGATATATTGAGAAATGTTTATATTCCAGCAGAACTCAACAGTTTTTACATTAAGAATCTAATCACTGGCCTGAAACTCAAGAGGTGAATATGGGTTTGATGAAGCAAACTGGAAATTCCCTAGTAATTAGTAGGTCTGAATAAATGAGTTGTGGCTGGGATCCTCTCGTGTGGTGGTAGGATCTGGGGACATTCGGATGGCTAGGGACTTCTGACCCAGCATACCCAAGGTCCCTATCCACTGTTTCCTTCACCATGGCACTGCTGCCTTCTCCATCTGCTGCAAACAGGTTTTCACAGCATGGAGATTCTTCATGTTCCTGAAATAGGGAGAGCATGAGCTTTTCTGAAAGCGTGGGGGGTGGAAACACTTAGACACTTAGTGTAAGAGTCAAGGCAGGTTGTAATCTCTCTTGAATTTCCACTTGCTCAAAGCTGTCTTGTCCACTGACATTACCTTCCTACCCCCTTCCCACCCATCTTGGTAATTGTTCCGTATGTCTAGGATAAGTTTCTGTTCCAAACCTCAAGCTCTCAATTCCATTGTCACCACAACACAGCCATTTCACTGCTTCTTAAATTAAAAAAAGAGAAAGCAAATAATTCCTAGAATTATATTTCTTTGGAAAAACCTTTCTGGATTGGTGTGCATGAGTGTGTGTGTTTCTTCCCTGGCTTGTGCTTCTTTATTGCTCCCATTTTTATTTATATTCTCCACACCCTGAACTAACCTGAACATGTATATGATGTAAATGCTTTCCTCGCTATTCTTGTAGTAGATGACTGTCTTATTCTAGCATCGGTATGTCATAGAAGTATTTGTTCTTCCTAGTGTGTTTGTCTTAGATTATAGGCCCTCAGGGGTTACAGCCACAGTCAGTAGGTCCCCACACTGCCCAGAGCAGTTTCATGTCATCATTTGAGATGTCTAATGATGACAGTTTCCTTCTCTGCTATCATATGTGCTGATGTGCTTCTGCCTTCTCCCTCAGTCCTCCCTCAGTCTCCACCTAAGTCTCCCAGTAAAAGGCTGATACCCTTTCCCCCAGTTTGTTTTCACTAAACTTGAATTCAGAAGACCTGAGTTTTAGTCCTAGTTTTGTCCTTTGCTATGTCTATTATTCTCTGACAAGCCACTGACGTCTGAGGTTCAGCCTTCTGATCTCTAAAAGGGAACACCATTGATGTCCCTGAGAAGGACAGAATGTAATAGCAGCTGTGGAGCGCTTGTAAACTCTGAAAGCCTTTACAAAGCGCAAGGTTGATAACTCTTGCTGCCATCCCAGACCTCGCACTGTTCTTAGTATCAACAACTCAAACTTTACAGCAGTTTTCACCTAATTTCGCAAACTTTG
This sequence comes from Ateles fusciceps, assembly GCA_036589455.1. Lineage (NCBI taxonomy): Eukaryota > Metazoa > Chordata > Mammalia > Primates > Atelidae > Ateles > Ateles fusciceps. The sequence continues at coordinate 1,082,952 of JAZHEH010003362.1, forward strand.
AGTGGGGATTTAGTGTTTCAGATTTGGATAGCAATCTGATTCTCAGGACAAAAATTGTTTTTTAGAACTTAGGTTCTGGAGTTTCTTATCTAGCACTGTTTTATGAGTCCTGGCTTGAGGCGATACATTGTAATCACCTTGTGCTTCAGTTTCCCCATCCAGAAAATCCATAATCAGGATTTCCAGAAGGAAAAACAGTATAACCTTAAACATTATTGATGAAATAAAAGAGTGAAGGGAAAATATGAAATTGATTTATTTTCACCCTTTGTGACTCAGTTTCCCCTTCAGTAAAGTGAAGATAAATTCTTATAGGAAAGAAAACTTTATTATTTGCATTTTACCACATTGGACTCCACTAGACTCATAAGATCTTGTGTTTTGGTTTAGTTTTCCCATCAACTCAAGGTTGTTGTGAGGATAGAGGAATTAATGTCAGTAACATGATTGGGGATCCCCAGACTAAAGGTTAAATGAGTCCAAAGCAGAAGTAACTTTGCCCAAAGTTACAGCTCAACCAGGAGCAGAGAGCCTGGCTGTTTATTTAGCAGTGACTTGGGGACTCAAGGACTCTCCCCAATTCCACGTCCATCATAGTCCACAAATACCCCTTCCTCTCATTTCCCTTTTTCAGGTGTTGGTTCCCTTCTCTCAAATCAGTGCAGGGGAGAGGGTAGTGAGAGATCACGAAGGAACAGAATGGGAGACAGGATTAACATGAGGAAATGACCATTTAAACTGCTTTGCTGACACCCCCCTTCCCACTGGCAGCCCAGGAGAAAGATTCCCCTGACCAAGTGTGACTGCTGGAATCTGTATTTCTGGAGGCTTGCTTATTCCAGGAAGCTCACTAAGTTAATTGGAGCAGAGAGCTAGCTTCTTCTGGTCTTAACCTATCTAGGGTGTGTTTTCCAAGGTCTGGCATTTGTTCCCCACACTTACAATACCAGAAACCTTGACCTGTTTACCACAAAAACCTTTTTGCTTTCTTTTGTATTTATTTGCTGTTCATATCCGGCTCTCATTGTGTTTTCTTTATGACTGTCCATATCATTTGTCATCCTAAGAGGGCAGAGGCTGTGTCTATCAGTAAGTAGTGACCAATAAAAGTAATTACTGTAATAGAGATATAGGGATCATAGTCTAACAAATGCTAGTAATGGTTATAGTGAACAATGAAGTGAAGCTTCAAATCAAGTTAATTAAAAGACTGTCACTTTAAGAACATTTTAGATGAACTTTGCTTTCATAATTACCCATGTGTTTATGAACTTGTAGAATCTTAGAGATGGAGTGAATATCAGAGGTCATCTATCTCATCCTCTCATGCAGTTGCCACCAGCCTCTCCTCGAAGCCTCATGATGATGTCATTACTTTGCCCAGCAAACTAGTCAGTGTTTTTCATCATAAAATATATCTACAAAGAGTATATAAAAATGTGTATGGATCAGTTGAAGGAAAATAATAAAACACTTAAGTACCTGCCACCTAGGCAAATAATTGAAATTACCATAGCCCAGAAGTCTTCTTTGCCTCTCCTGGATTTCATCCAAGTTCAATGCTTAGATCACCCTAATTTGTAGAAAGTTCTTTCTTATATGGAGCTGAAATGTCTTCCATGGACTCTGCACATGACTCCTGCGGTGATGCTGTGATTAAATTTAGTGTAATTACATTTAATGTTTCTTCCATGTGACAACCCATCAACTATTCGAAGACAAGTATTATGCCAGAGTTGCCAGAAGAAACATCATCATTCTTAGTTCCTTTCCTCTTACAATGTGGCTTCCATAACCAAACACAGTCCTTCACAGACCTGGCCTGACTAGCAAAGTATAGAGTGAAACTCTTTCCTCCTTGACCTGGACACTTTTTTTTTTTTTAAGATAGCCTTGGATAGGATTGACTGTTTCAGAGATCATAGTACACTGCTGAGTTTATAGTCAAACTCCTCATGGCTTTCTTATAAGGACTGTTAACCCAGGGCTCTTCTGTTAAGTAGTTTTTAAACTTAAATGCCAGACATTTTACATCAATTACATTAATTCCAGTCAATTTTATTTTGTTCGTTTTATCTGTTACTCATTCCAGCCTGCCTATATCATCTTAATTTATTAGAATGTATGATTGTATAATTTGATAGACTACTTGGAGCAAATATGAAAACAACTTCAGAATACATTAAAACATCAATGTTAAATTATCCTAAATGGAATCAGATATTTTCAGAATGGTTCAGAAGTCACTGCAGGATCGTGCAGTGTCTCATGAATTATTGTGCCTTTGATCTGTGGGGATGCCAGTCACTAGTGTTGCAGGTAATGAGATTCCAAATATTAGAGTGCTTAGTGTGTGAAACTCTGGCAGATAGTTAAAGCCACTGTGGAAAGCAGAGAACATCAAAGTAAGCTAGTCATTATGTTGGCAGCGAGGAGAGGGGGTGGGAGTTCATGTACAGTAGTTGGAAATCATAAGGAACTGGGCATCTATCATATTTTGGCATCAATTCAGAAGGCGGAACTTCTAGATACATGTATTGCCAGGATATATTTCTCTCAACAATAGATTATTGTAATGGGCTTGGCTAAGGTGCTTGCAATAATGTGTGAGGATCAGGTTCATTGGCACAATATTTAGAAACTCACCATCATTATAGCAACAGGTCTTGATTTCGTAGCAAAGATCTGGGGTGCCAATACTTTAAGGAAAGAAGAAAAACTGAAAACTTGTGAGGAAAACACCCTAGCGTGCACCTCCTTCTCCTGGCACTTAGGAAAGCACCTGGGGCACAGAGAACAGGCCCTGCAGAAGCACAGACACACACAAGTGCCATCTTGTCCAGCTTCTCCATTATGCAGATGTTGGTTGCAGACCAAGTCTTCTCCTGCCCCTGCATGCCAGTCTGGTCCACAACAGTGCTAGTTTCTCTTAAGTTCCTTGTGGAAAGTATTTTGCCCTAAGACTGCCCCTGAAGCCCTGAAACACAAATTGAACCTGAATGTGTTCATTAAACCTCATTAATTGAACTGTGTGTGGGAGGCATGGGTCCCTTGGGTCTGAAACAGTTCTAGCGAAGACTCAACACTCAGTTACACAGTTTGTCTTACGGTGCCAAAATACACTGCCACTGGGAACCCAGTTACTTGCGGTAACTGATTTTTTGCCTCCCCTACTTCTTGTTTACTCCATGTAATTCGCACCTTACCTGCCTGTGTCCTCTCAACTTGATGCAGAGAGAGAAGTAGGAATTCAATGCAAATCATGAGAATCTCTAACATCAGGAGGGTAGTCAGAATTTGGGGAACAATCAAATCAGTTACTTGACCTCACAACCAGTGACACTCATTAGTTAGGCTCTTGGTTCTTCCGTATTCTGCAGAACATGGAAGGTCAGATATGTGGGGTTTTGTGGAGCAAAAGTGACTCATACTAGAATCCAGCAGTGCTTCGTGTGGATTTGTGATTTGCTTCCTGCAATTCCACAGAACCAAAATCAAACACCATTTCAAACAGTTCAATCTTATAGTTATTCATGTATCTTTATTTCTCAGTTGAAATTGCTCTGAGCATAAGAGAGCGTTATGGGTCTGCTGGCCAGGTTCACGAAGATCATTCTTCTTTTGCTGTTTTGTTTTGGAGACAGGCTCTCACTGTTGCCCAGGCTGGAGTTCAGTGGCATGATCTCAGCTCACTGCAGCCTTGGCATCCTGGGCTCAAGCCGTCTTCCGACCTCAGTCTTCTAAGTAGTTGGGACTACAGGTGTGCACCACCACACCTGGAGATATATATATATATATATATATATATATAGTAGAAATGAATTCTCAGGCTGGTCTTAAACTTCTGGGCTCAGACAGTCCCCACTCGGGCTCAAACAGTCCCCACTCCTCGGCATCCTAAAGTTTTGGGATTATAGGAGTGAGCCACTGTGCCCAGCCAAGATTATTCTTTGTTAGAATATAAATGGCTTGGTGATATAAATACTTGCTGACACACCACCTTTGCAAGTACCAACAGAACAGAAGGGATGCCCAGTTCTGAAAGATGTCTTTCTAGAAAATGCAATAACTCCTTAGATTTGTATAATATTTTTCAAAGCATTTAAAAACATTTTAATGATTAATTCATCCATTATTTATTCATTCCACAAAAATTCATAGAGAAGCTATTGTGTGCCATTCACTATGCCAGGTTTTGGGGGAGACAAAGCTTACAGAATTTGGTCTCCTCTTATTGTAATAGCAGTTCTATTAGCAATACTCCCTGCAGTCTCTTGAAGGTGTGAATGATAGTTTTAAATTAAGTTAAATATTAAAGGTGTTCATATGTTATGCAAGCCAAACCATAATGAACAGAGTAAACATGTGAACAAAGTTTAATGTAATCAAATATAACACAAACAGGTTCATCTAGTTCATTAAATTATATTTGTGCATTCCTTCAATAGATATTGATTGAGCAGCTACTATGAGCCAAGCACAGTGCTTTGCTGGGGGTATACAGATGATTGAAACACTGGTCTCTGCTTCAAGGAGCTAATGGGAAAGGTAGACACATAAGCAGACAACTATGATCCAATGTGGAAGCAGAGTTCAATGGTTTAGTAACCCACCCAGTAGTCATTCCCAGCCCTTTCTGGCTTCCAGAGCCCTCTTCCCATTATAAAAGTGAGAATGCTTTTCTAACTTTCCTTGTAACCAGGAAAAGGGCAGGTTACCAAATTCTGGTCGGTCAACTGGAAGGATTTTAGGAAAGATTTTTCACCTGAAAACAGAGAGGAACTCCTATCCCTGAGTCTCCTGTTATAGGCTGAATCGTGTTCTCTTAGAATTCATTTATTCAAGTCCTAACTCCCGGGACCTCAGAATGTGACTGTATTTGGAGATACGGTCTTTAAAGAGGTAATTAGGTTAAAATAAGGGCATTAGGGTGGAACTTAATCCAGTATGACTGGTGTTCCTGTAGGAAGAGGGCATTAGGACATGGACATTCAACAGAAGGAAGACATGTGAGGACACAGCAAGAAGAGGCCATCTATAAGCCGAGGAAAGAGACGTCTGAAGGAGCCAATCCTGCCAACACTTTGATCTTGGACTTGTAGCCTCCAGAATTGTGAGAAAATAAAATTTCTGTTGCTTAAGTCACCCACTCTATGGTACTTTGATATGGCAGCTTTAACAAGCGAATACACCTTTCCTGGTTTTAAATGTTGTCACGTGAGTTTGGAACGGCTGCAGCCATCCTGCAGAAGGGCCGAGAATTGCACAGAGGCTTAGAACCCTGACATCATGAAGGCAACCCTGGAATCATCTACTTTCAGACTTCTTGTGAAGAGACAATAAGTCACTATTGTTTCAGTTGCTTTAGGTGTGGGAGTTCTGTTACTCACAACCACAAGCATCCTAATTAATACAAGCAAGGATAGAGACATTGTGGTATTGCGGGGGACACCAAGAAGAGGCGTCTAGATGACAATTAAGCTTGGATCTTTAAAGATGTGCAGCAATTAATCAAATAAAGGACTGGACAAAGGGCATTTCAGGTGGAGAGGATAATAACAAGAGCAGAGAATACCAGATATGTGAGAGAAACTTAGTTACAAGCCTTTGTAACCTTTGGGTGCTGTAGGAAACTCAAGTGTGGAGCTGAGAGTGGCAAGACATGAGGCTGCGGAGGTTGGCAGGAGTTGGATAATGGAGTGAGACCTCGGTTGCTGCTAAAGAGCTGTGACTTTTTCTCTGTTGGCTTGATCAGAATTTTGTGAATGGAAGATAAATTTAAGGGATCAAAATTGGAGGCAGGATTACAACCAGAAATTTTATGAGCATTTAGGAGAGAGAGGAGGGAACAGAAGGCAGTAGAATAGAGAGAGAGAGAGAGGAATGACTGATACTAAAAAATTCACAAGGCATATTTTGAAGATGTTGCATATCAACATTATTGTGCTGTATGGCAAATTAGGTATAAAAGGTAAAGGACTATATAATGTAGCTAGGAACAGAAAGTTGAACTTTATCCTGAATGCTAAACTATTTTTATAATTTTTAATGAAAAGTTTATTTAAAAAATGTACTATCCACTTCCCTGTTTTCTTCCGCAGAGTTTACTAGACGTAAACTAACCTTTTCTTGATGACTCATGGTCATCATTACGAAAAAAGGAGGCATGATGGTATACAGGAAAGGGCAAAATCATGGTATAGAGGAAAAGATTTGGTGTTAGACATCATGCAATCTGGGTTTAGTTCCAGCTCCTCCACTCGCTAATCTGCATGGTCACATAAAAGTCACTAAGCCTCTCTGAGTATTTGTTTCATCCTTGGCCGCCTGTTTCACTGTGTGGGAAAGGGCTTGCTAAAGCACCAGGCACTATCCAGTGAAATGTTAGGATACTTTTTCTAAGATGAAGTGACGTGTAACACAATGCTTGTTTACTTCTAAGTCCTATTGTCTTTTGCTCCCAAAGCAAATCTTTGAGGTTGTTTGGTGTCCCTTTGCTCTCAGAATGCTTCCCTCTCTAGAAGGCCTTTCACTCACACCCGACCTTGCTCTTCAGGGGCCATGGGCTAGGAAGCCAGAGGTCAAAAATCTTAAATATTTTCTCCAATGTAACCCACTGAGGCTCCATGTGGAGGCCTAAGGACCTGGCTTCGGTTCAATTCATGTCAGTTATTTTTGGTGCTTAAAGGCCTTTTTCACTTCCGGATTTGGTGCTGCATTCCACAGAATTGAGGTTGTCAGAGCTTAACTTACAGTTAAGCGGGTGTAACTACGGTACTTTTATATTGCCAGATGAACTGTTCAGTTTTCATTCTTCCTGCTGAATTAGTTCTCTTTTATCTCTCTGTAACCAGATTTCTATGATATCATGGACAGATCTATCCTCACCACCACCCACACACCATTACATAAATTAAAACAAAAATCTTGACCGTAAGTTTTCAACAGAGATTTCTTGCATTCCCTCTTTAAGGATTTAGGGTCCCTGAGTTTCCTCCTTCCTTCCCCTGCAATCTAAAGAAGTCCTTGACAGCATTTTGAGGGGCTTCCAGCCCCCCAACACTGTTTGTAGGAAGCCTAGGATATAAGGCCCAGGCATAAGCATGTGAGTAGTTCATTTAAATCATAGTAGATAATTACAGGAGAAGATGTATAGCATCATGCTTAAAGCCTGGACTTTTGAATCGGACCACTTCAGCTTGGGTGTGTTGCATATCTCTCTGGGTCTCAATTTCCTCTTTTGTAAAATAAGAGTAATACTTTCCGGCAAGGAGTAAATGTAATAACACATATAAAGCACTTAGCACAGACCCTGGTACAAAGTAAGTGCCCCTTAAATGGAAGGTGACCATATTGGTTAGAGAAGCCAGTCATGGGAGATAGTAAGGCTTACAGGAGAAGGATCTGGATTCCTTTGGGCAAAGGAGAAGACAGAAGTTGTTTGAAGATGGGGGAGTAGAGGATCTCAGAAGAGGGTTAGGTGTTTGGGTAGAATGGGTTCCAGACAGTGGGCTGGATTTTGGATTATCCACTGAGGACAATTTCTGGGTTCTGACCAGGCCAAGCTAGATCTGGGATGTAGAAAGGGGAGATAGCTGGGAGACTGAGGTGTTTAATACCTTCTTTAGGGACCTCAGCCAAGTCTGAAAGTTCAACCATCGCATCAAGAAACTCTTCATTATCCCAGGTATCTTCCTTTTTCTCTCACACATCTTTCCTTCTGAGTCCCCATCATGTTACCCTGTGTGGTGGGTTAAAAGAGGGCCATAAATTATTTGACATGCCTCTCTTAGAGAGGTGGGATATATATCCCCTTCTCCTGAATTTTGGCTGGCCTCTGACTGCTTTGTCCAGTAGAATACAGCAGAAGTGACACTGTCTGAGTTCTAGGCCTAGACTTTAAGAGGATTTGCAGCTCCCATCTTGCTCTTTTGTAACTCTCTTGAGGTGCTCTCTAAGAAGTTTGATCTCCCCTGCTAGAGAAACAGACCCTGAGACTACATGAAAAGGGAGAAGTACCCAGATGAGTTCAGCCTTCTTGCCACTTTAGGCAAGGTGGAAGACATATAAGCAAAGCCATCTTGGACTGTCCAGTCTAGCTGAGCCACCAGCTGAATGCCACTGGGTTAGTCCAGTCAATGCCTTGTGGAGCAGAAGAATCATCCAACTGAGCCCTGTCCAAATTCCTGATCTACAAAATTGTAATTTACAATAAACTGGTTTCTGTTTTAGGCAGCTAAATTTGGGGGTAGTTTATTATATAGCTATAGATAACAGAGCAAAATGACCAAGTAAGGTTTATTTACAGTTTTTTGAGTGAGTACAAGGGAACTTCAGGGATAAAAAGGGCTCCCCATGATCTCCATCAAAATATTCTCAGAGATAATTATTAGAATGAGGAGTAAAATGATTCACATCGTTACTGATTAAATGCTCAATGTTCAATTGACCTGGGAAAGGCAGTTGACTAAAAGTCACCTCAGTCCTGTAAGAATTGAGTCTACCATTCAAATTATTTCATGTTTAAATGAAAAAATTTAGAAAAATATTTGAGAGGGGGAGGCCCTTCCTTCTCCTCCCACTGAATAATGGAAGAGGGTAGAAGGGATCTGGGCTAAAAGAAATGGAAACAGGACTGCTGAACAGTTTCCAGAACTTGACAGTTTTGCTTAGAACCAGCTCCATTTCCTTCACTCATAAGTGGAAAAATAATAAAATCTCTGCCCCAGGTATCTTGGAGGGGCCAGCCATATACACAGTCTGGGGTAAGTAGGCACTATTTTCAAAACTCAGAACCAAATTCAGAAAAACTGAATTTGGAGCAAGTTCCTTGCTCAGGAGCTGGAATTCAGATGCTAGCTGTCCTGGCTCTTTTTCTGAGGGATTTTTCTACTGCATCATGGTGTTTCCTTTACCCATGTTGCCGAGGACAGGAGTATTTATGAGGAGTGATTATCTTGCAGTTCTCTGGAACTCCATTTCTTAGAATTTCAACCTTCTTCTCAGAGTGGTAACCTTCTGTCGTTTTGAGAAGGTGAGAAGGAGCAGGTATGTTCCATTATCTTTGATGAAGATGGAAGTTGAGCATGGAGACGTGGGCTTAAACACAGTTCATGCTTTGGAGACAGTCATTCTGATGTGGTGGGCAGAATTTCAAAAGGTTCAGTTGTCTGGCCTCAGGCATTTACCTTCTAGATGGAGATATGGCATCCTCTCCCTCTAAGTAAGACCTGAGCAACTGCAATATAATGCTGCTCCAGAATCAAGGCGAGATGGGGTAGAGAAGGTATTAGCTAAAGGTGACCTTGCAGAGGAGGTGTTAGGCATGAGCTGGGAAGGAGTGAGGGACGATATTCTAGGAGCAAATGCTTTGTGCAAAGTTTCAGAAGCAGAAACAAGGCAATGTTCATGTTCAAGACATGATAAGAAAATTGCCTGAGATAGAGCACAGGCCCTCGCTGAGGAGGCAGGAGGGGGTATGATTAGGAAATTAGAGGGAGGGGAAAGAGTTATTAATAGTGAAGGGAGGCCTGTGCCCTTAGGGCCTGCTTGCTTCTATGGATCCGGATCTCTGGACCTCCAGTATGAGTCCTTTGGTTTGAGACTAAGCCTCCAGCTCTTCCCAGTTCCATTTACATTCCCAACTCCCATCTGTATCTCCTGTGTCAGCAGTGATCACTGTAGCACTCATAGTAGCCATCATTTTTGGAGTGCTAGGCACTGCACAAAGCTCTTTCCCTGCATTTCTCTTTTGACCCTCTTGGAAGCACGAAAAGGGAGCCTACACTTTATAGATGAGGAGTCGGTGAGACTAAGACAGAGCTGGGAGCAGGTTGAGAGAGGTTTGGTAACTTGCCCCACGAATCCCTCATCACTCATAAGTGGCAGAGAGCCAGGAAGGAGCCCAGGCTGTTCAACATCAGGCTGTGTTTTCACTGTCATCTCTGTGGGCTTTGGCTTTGTGGATGTATGCAGGGCCAGCTACGTAATGTGTGGGGCCTAGTGCAAAATAAAAATCTGGTGTCCCTTGTTCAAAACTTATTAAGAATTTCAAGATGAAGACAGGAAATGCAGGTCTGGGTGCAGGACCTTGTATGACTGTATGGGTTGCCAGCACATAAGGCTGGGCCTGTCGCGTGGGTCACTGTAGAGATGCGGGAGGGTCAGTCACACTGGGTTCAGTGCTGTCAGCAGCCCCTCATTCCCCTGCCCCACTACCGGTTCTCCTCTCCTTCCTTCTGGTAAATCTCTCAGCAATCTCCTTTAGGGAGGATACAGAGGAAGGAAGGCCAACGAATGCATACTGCCAGTTGGGAGGGGTGGGTACAGCAGCCCTTTGGCTGATCTGTCTTCAAAGGACTCCCAGTCCCAGAAACCCAGCAGGGAGTCGCCTTCAGCTCACATTTATGCTGCATTTGGGGTAATGTATTGTATAGATATGCATCCATATAATAAGATACGAGCATGATTAATAATCTGGAAATTCCTGGCTCTGCAATGCCCTTCAAGTCTCTATTTATCTAAGGTGACTGACCGCTAGCACTCTGCTAAGCGATGAGAGGAGGAGGCAGAAGAAGTAAGGGGAAAGTCAAGGTTCTTGCCCTGAAAGAATTTTTGCACTCTGACGGGGGACACAAGATCTCTAAACATTAAATAATTAGCAGACAAAGCCAAATAATATATAATTACACTGTCAATTAAATATGACCAAGTGCCAAAATATATGTCACCCAGTGTCACTTGCTGAGTGGTGTCTGAAAGAAGAGAAACCAGGGTTGGCTTGAACAGATCAGCATGCAGGCAGGGCTTTGTGAGAAGGTGGTATTTCAGCTGGATCTTGAGCAGGTAGGAATTGGAAAGGGGGATGGGGCAGTTCAGAGGTGGTGTGTAGAGTGTGTGGGAGTTTTAACAAACCAAGAAGGCAGAACACAGGGTGATTGCATGCGTCTGGGAGGTGACCAGATGGGCTGAGCTGAAGGAGGCTACTGGGCAAAAGAGAGAACTCTGGAGTCAGACGAGTCAGGTTTAAGTCTGGCTCTGCAGGGAACTAGCTGCTCAAACTTTCACGTTATTTAACCTTTCTGATCCTCAATTTCCTCAAAATATAATAGCATTTGCCACTCAGGGTTGTTGTAAGAATTAAATGCAAGTAAAGCAATTAACATAGAGCCAGGCACAAAGTGTGCTAAAAAAAAAGTTAGCTATTTATAATTATTTTGAAGATAAAATTCCACCAGTCAGTAGGATCAGATTATAAAACAACTGTTTTGCTATCTTGCATTAAATCCTGGCTGCAGTCATTAGGTGGGCTAGCTTGGACGATGTATTTGACCTTTCTGAGCCTCAGTTTTTCATCTGAAAATAGCGATGATCATGTGTCACCTCCATTGTGGGGGTTGTTGAAAGGACTAATTGACACTGTATGCATGAAATAGGACAGGCATTGGTACACCATGAGAGCTAATAAATGTTAGGTATTATGACAGCCAATCCTCCCCAAACACTGCAAGGAATTTTTCTTATCATTCCCGTATTGTTGTTCAGGAAACAAAGGCTCAAAGGTTGATGAACTTGTCCAAGGCCACTCAGCCAGTCCCCAGAGAGCCACAGCTTCATTCCTTCCACGAAGGAGAAACAGAAACAATCCAGCCTGCCTTCTTCAGCCTCCAAATGGAAATTCATCCCTCTGGTTGCCAGAGCCTTCTGTGCTTCTAGAATAGTGCTTATTACAGCCGGACTTACCCTCTGATGAGTCCCTCCAGGGCAAGGCTCGTGTCTTACTCATCTTTTGTGTACCAGCATCTGACATCAGCCAGCCCCTGTAAGGTGCTTGGAAATGTTTGTTGACTTGAATTGAAATGAGGTGATTGGGGTCAGAGCCCCAGCAAAGGCAGGGCTTGATATGAGCCTGTACCTGATGTGTCAGAGGAGAGAGAGTCAAAGATGTCTGTAAGGTTTCAAGTCTGGGTGACAGGGAAAACACTAGAACTGTTGGCAGAGAATGGGAAGCTGGTAGAAGCAGATGGCCGGGGTTTGAGAAGATAGTGGGGGAGGGGTCATGCGAAGTTCAGATCCAGGCAGGTTTTGATGGAGAGATGAGGGCCATGTAATCAGGATTCTGTACTGTAAACATCCACCTGGCAGTTCTCCACCCTGGCCTGTGTGCTGGCTTGTGACCTGACATTCAGGTCCCTGCCCTGGAATTGCTCCTAATGGGAGAGACCTGAGCCACACCCAGGAAACCACAGTGCTTAGAACACTTACACAGCCACCTATCAACGCCCAGAACACAAAGAGTATTTGGTTATGGCGGTGCCGAGGAGGAGCCCTGGAGTGCGTTGTGGGGGGGTGGGCGGGGTCAGTCTAGGAGAGCTTCTTGGAGGAGGAAGAGAAGCAGGCTTGACTTTGGCCAGGAAGGGATGAGAATGAGGGTGGGGCTTGCTCACTGCAGCGAAATGGGGCTTCCTGCCCTTGGTTGGGCTTCTGGGCATGGTCCCCTAATCCATCAGCAGGAGTGCTGGAAGAGGAGTAGATCACAGCTGCTGCGAGGGGCCTGCAATGAGATCTCTAGGGAAACGAGGACAAGAATAACCATTCTAATGCCCAGGATGGCTCCATAGCTCAGCTGCCTTCTTATCTCCGTGCCATGTGGGCACCTCGCACTCCCAGCCCCTGGTTCCTCCATTCCCCCTCCTTCCCACGCCCTCAGGCTGTGGGAGGAGAGCACTGCCATCTCCCAGCTGTGTGTGGGGACAGTGGGCCTGGCCACCTGTCTCCTCCTTCACCTCAGCCCCATCACAGTCCCTTCCTCCTGGGCTGGCAGGGCCCACTCTGCTCCTGACAGGGAAACCAGCAGCCCTCCCTGTCTCCCACCACCCCCTCCCTGTGCCCTGCCTCCAGCCCTCACCCTCTCCCCTGAGCTGACTGATAGCAATAAAACCCTGATACTCAGGAAAAATGGGAGGGGGTGAATGCCCTCTTGGGCTTCTGGCTCCCCTGTCCCATCCCCTGGTATCCCCTAACCCCCTCCCTCACCTCTCAGCCCCTTGTCCTTGATGGCCACCCCAGCTTTTTCCTTGAGGCCCCTCAGGCCTGCCCTCCACGCCTACCCACCTCTCCCTGCTGGAGGGCAGAGCAGAACTCCTGCCCTGGCCTGGGCAGCCCTGTCCTTGGGGGCGGGCAGCTCAGCTTCTGGGATTTCCCCAGCCCACAGCAAGCAGGAAGTCTGACTTGGAGAGGGGGAAACCTTACTCTTGGCCTCTGTCCAGCTCCTGACAAGACCGAAGTTAAGGGGCGGAGCTGGTTTCCCTGGTCAGCTGGGGACTCCCACTGACCTCTGCTTATCAGGATTCGGGGTTTAGGTCTTGAGCCTGGAGAGCAGGTCAGGGGCCGGGGAAGGAGGAGGAGGAGGGGGAGAGCTGGAGGGCAGTATGGTGAAGGAGCTGCTGTGCCAAGGCCCCTGCCCACTTTCCCCAGGCTTGGCTTTTCCTGTCCCTCAACCCTGCCGAGTGGTGGGGTGGGGGCTCTTGGGACTGTCTCCCCCTCCTGAGCTGTGCATGGGTGCAGGCGGGTGTGGCTGGGTTCACAGCGTCTGCAACCTCAGGGCTGATAAGGGGCCTGCAGCAGCACCACCCTCTCCAGCCCTCTTGGGAACCCCAGTTGTGACTCTGGAGAAGAGCACCTTTGGGGGCACAGCACACCCGTGGTCTCATTTCCAGACATACAGGGGCGAGGAAAGGAGGGTGGCTGGAAGCTGGTCTTTGTTGTTGCCTCAGTCTCCCCTTCTCTGGGGCTGCTGCCGAAAAGTGATAAGCCCTATGAATGGGGTGGTGGAGGAACGGCCTCCTTTTCCAGGGGCTCTGGCCCAGCAAAGGCTTCACAGTCAACACCAGCTCCTCTAACTCCTGGCTGAGTCTCTCCTCCGCCCTTACTCCTGGTTGCCCTGTTCACTAGCTCCAAATGGGCCCCTGGGAGACCCCTAAGCAGCCAATACAACAGGGAACCAGCAAGAGCCAGCCCCGGGGAGGACGGGCAGACAACACTGGTGACTGTGCACATTCCACACCCCACCCACCCTGCCCCGGGGCCACCTTCCCCGTCCCTCCTGGTCCCTCAGACCCAGGCTGGGGGCCCTTTTCAGGGCTCTTCTTAGGGTCTGGGCTCTCCCGCCCCATACTCAGGGCAGTGGGAAAGAGAGAAACTGAGGCAAAAGGGGGCAAGTACGGGTGGGAAGCACAGGGGTGGGCTGGAGTCAGGGTCCAAGTGGGGTGGGGACAGCAGTCCAGAGCCAAGACCGGGAGTTTCTGGGGAGAGAGGGAGAAGCTGTGCGAGGGGCCAGCGCCCCCTGGTGGAAACCGTTGTGGCGACAGTCACCCCAAGCTGAGTCGCCCAGGCTGGCCGTTGTGGTCACGTGGGCTGTCTTTCCTGGACACTTGGGGGTGGTATAGCAGAATCCAGAGGGAGGAGGAGCACAGCCCTGCACAGAATCCAGGCAAGAGTCGCTCTAGCAAGAGTTAGATTTAAGGACTGTCCAGCAGCCCTTTTCTATTCTGGTGCCCCAGGAGTTCCTCTACCCTGTCCATCTCATTTTCTTATCCATCCAGCTTGTGGTAAGTTATCACGCCATCTCCAAGGCACCTTCTGGCTCTGGCATCTCGAGGTTCCAGGTCAGGAAGGAGCTGATGGTTTACATGACCTCTCTGGTATAGGATTTCCTTCCGCCTTGCCTGTGCTCACATCTGCTTCAGCCACACTGGCCTCCTGTTCCTGGAACACACCGCCATGTCTTGCCTGAGGGCCTTTACATAGGCTGATTTCTCTGCCTGGGAAGCTAGCCCTCAGATGTCTGCTTGACCCCTCCTTTACCTCCTTCCAGTTTTAGCTCTACTTGCCTTCTTTATGGAGGCTGTTCTCACCATTTGATGTAAAATTGAAGCCACCCCTGGCTCCAGGTCCACGACCTCACCACCTTGTACCTTTTTCCAGAGCCCTTGTCACCTTCTAACGTACGACATCATTTCCTTATTTATTATTTTTTTTTAGAGATGAGGTCTTGCTGTGTTGCCCAGGCTGGTCTCAAACACCTGGGCTCAAGCAGTCCTCCTGCCTCCGCCTCCTAAAGTTCTGGGATTACAGGTGTGAGCCACATGCCTACCTTCCTTATATATTATGATTACAGTGAAGTTCTTTTCCTCTTCTACTAGGATGACCAGGGCAGGGAGTTCAGTAGGCTTTGTTTATGGATATATTCTAGGCACCTGGGACAGTGGCTGACATAGGAGGAGCTCATTAATTGTTTGTGGAGCGAATGAGTATACCATTGAAGAGGATCTGGGCTGGAGACCGACAGGCCCACCCTAATAGCTCACAAGTAGTGTGCAGGTGTGATTGTGCCACTGTGACAAAAATGGGGTTTGATTGGAAGTGACCACATTGCTGATGAGGTAGGGCGAGTGAGAAGAAGGCGAGGGCGTGCAGGGGAGAGCACCACATAGCTGGCTTCCGTCCTTGGCTGTATCGACAGACTGGCATCCAGTTTACCGAGACATTCTCAGCCTGATCATGCACCAACCATTCTGAGATATATTTCTTGAGAAAGGAGGAGAGGGGGAAAGGTCAGATAAATTTGGAAAATGATACAGACCAGATTCCTTCTGAAATATTCATAGTCTCTACTCCAGTAGGAAAATTGGCTTACATTCTTTAATCTGGTGTTTTGCAATATATAAGTCCACAGGATTCTACATTTCCACATTCCTCCCTTTCTTTTCTTTTATTTTTAAGCTGAGCTCCTGCTAAATTAGTGTTCTGACTCATCAGATACTTTGGGAAATGCTGACTTACAAGATGAGGCTTAACTCCCTAGCATGGCATTCAAAGCCGTCGTGGTTCTTCCAATGTCTCCAGACTTCGTCTCAGACATGCCCGATGTTTCCCCCATCCCACTCGGTTCCTATTTGTTCATGGTTCTTTCAGCGCCTCCTGCAACTCCCGCATCCCCTCTCCAAAACTCCTTCCTGCCCCAGCTGAAGTGCCCCTTTCCCAACCCTTCCTCCATGCATTGTCTACACCCTTCAGTGTTCTTTTCCCATCCCCCTGCTGGGTCCCACTTGCTCTTTTTCTGCCTTGGTTTGCTGCCTCCTGAAGCTGCTCTTCCCAGGGAGGGGTGAGGTCTGCTCACCCTGCCTCCCCAGGGCCCACTCCTTGAGCGGCTTCAGCGGATACAGGACCCACGCAGC
Source organism: Ateles fusciceps (assembly GCA_036589455.1). Lineage (NCBI taxonomy): Eukaryota > Metazoa > Chordata > Mammalia > Primates > Atelidae > Ateles > Ateles fusciceps. The sequence continues at coordinate 1,099,190 of JAZHEH010003362.1, forward strand.
TCTGTGGCTGCAGAGAGGGAAGGGACTCCAGCTCACTGCCTCACACACTCCAGAAAAGGGACTTTGCTGATCCCTCTGTTAGCGCTGACCTCTGGGTGTCTTTAATATCTTCCAGTCCATGGATCCTTCTGTCCCTTCCGAAGTGCTGAGCAGTTACCATCCTAAACATGACTGGATTTCCCCAATGGACAAATAGTCAATGATATGTATAGACAATTCACAAAACTGAAATACAACTAAACTTTTGAGAAAATGTTCTAACTTACCAGTAGTCATACAAATACAAATTACATTTGATGCAATATTGTCAATAATGTGTATCAAGAATTAGAATATGCAAACCATGCTTCGCAGTTACCCTCACTGTGAATAAATCCTAAGAAGGAAAAAAGTATTGAAAACACAAGGCTTAAAAGTTATCCATTGCGTTTTTAAAAGACCTTTTTGAATGTGAAAAATAACACACAGAAAAGTACATCATAAAACAAATGTAAAGCTTAACAAATTCCCATAAAGCAAATGCCCAGCGTAAGCAACCCCACCTCACGAGGTGGACACCACCAGCCCCCCGAGGCACTCTGTGTCTCTTGCAAATCCCAAGGCCTCCCTGCCTCTGCCCTCAGAGAACCACTGCTTGTTTTTGTTTAGCGTTTGACCCCTTTGGCACACATCATGAACACGATGATTTGGCTTTGCGTGTGTCTGGGATTCATACATGCATGAAATCAAGTGTTTGTGTTCTTTTGTCTCCAGGTTTTTTCACCCAACACTACAGGAGCTTTTCCCAGAAATTCTGGGGTGCAGGTGCATTCTGCAGATGAATGGGTCGCATCGCTAAGTCACAGGGATTACTAGCGATCGTGTGTGTAAGCACCTAGCACAGTGCCCAGTAAGTGGTGGGCACTTAACTACACATTTCATACTTTCCTCTCCCCTATGGAGGAGGGCCCATCCCTCTCCGTCCCTGGAGCAGGCTCCTTCTGCTCCCATCCCAGGACTGGCTGGCTTCCCTTCCTGCTTCCACCACTTCTTGCCCCCAACCTGGAATCCCAATCCTCTCTTCCCGGGCTGCTGAGGACAGGGCTCCTGTCAGAGTTTTATCCTCTCTCTGGTGCACACAGCTCAGCCACTCCTGCGAGGGCTCCTCAGGATTTGCTTTCAGGAAAAGAGAAAGCCAACCCAGGCTATGCCCGGCTCATGTGCCTGCCACCCCCTCATTCTGCACTGAGGCCCTTCGAAGCAGAGACAATGGCTACTTCAAATTGCACTCGGCATGTCTGTACAAGCAAATGGGAACTGTTTAATATGTACTTCACAGGAAGATAAATACTCAGGCTTTTTTTTTTAAATTTTGGAAAGAAGATCAGCCCAAGTGAGCTGTCCAGGGATGGGAGATGTGAGATGTAGGGGTGAAGGGCATGGAAACTGCCTGGCTTGGGCAGGGGCAATGGTGGGCAGATGGGGACCTGAGAAACAGCCTTGGTGCCTCTTTCATGCTCTGCCCTTTAAAAAAATCACCTTTTGTCTCTGATGCTAATTTTCAGTGTCTTGTGCCATTTTGCAGGGTGGGTCTTTTGTGATCACCACTGTTGTGTCCCAGGTTCAGGAAGAATTCCTGAAAATTCATATGGTCTAAGGAAGAGGCTTTATTGGGGAAACTTACCAGAGAGGTTGGCAAGAAGAAAAGAGGATTGTGACCTTGCTTCTGTCATTGTGCCACGGAAAGGCTTGGCTGGGCCTGGGTGATTTGCTGCATACACGGACAGTGGGCTGGGTTCCAGAGGAGGGACTCTGTTCTCAGGTTGCTCTCCTTTCTTACAGGGCCAATGGTGAGAGTAGTCTGTAAGTGTATTAAACCTTTCTGTGTGTTATTTTTCACATGTAAAAAGGTCTTTTTGTTAAACACATACTCTGAATGAAGAGACACCCGGAACAGGCTTTGTGTGAGCAACATGACTGTTCATTCACCCGGGTGTAGGTGGGCTGAGTCCGAAAGAGAGTCAGTGGAGGGCGGTGGGATAGGAGTTGGTTTTATAGGTTTGGGGTAGGCAGTGGAAAGTTACAGAAGTTAAAGTTCAGGGCGTTTTTTGCAAGCTGGGAGGGGGTCGTAGGGTCTGGAGTCACAAAGTTGACCAAGGTTGGTTACAAAGTCCAACTGCCTTTTCAGTTGAGGTGGGAATAAGGAACAATAGAAGAATATCTCAGAGTTAATTGGGTACCACAGGGGTTGATCATTCTCCTTTTTGTGGTTTTCCAGTTACTTCAGACTTTCTAGTTCCAGGAACTCATCTGGAGCGTATGTGCAGGTCACAGAGGTTACCATGGCACATAGTCCATGGTGCAGTCAGTCAGCCTAAAGGGCCTTACATTCCTGTCTTTCGATATTAGTAATACAAAGGAAAAAGAAATGAAGAATGGAGGGCAGTGGAATATTAGGAAGGTCGGCACAGAGGGCTGATGGGGTGATGTTTCTCAGGGCTTCTTTGAACGGGATTGGGGGCAGTGCAGAAACCTAAAAATGGGAAAGAATTTAGACTGCTGGGAGATCTCAGGGCAAGGGGTTATGATATTGTGGGGTTGTTAGAAGGAGCATTTGTTGTATTGATTGATTGGTTATCGCTTGTGTATAATTTTGTAGGAATTGAGAGATCAGTCAGGAAAGGAAAGGTCCAAATAAGAGAAGGTGACAAATGGGTATAAGGGGGCCTGCTAATGGAAGGAGCCATGATACCCACTTAGAGGGTGGCCAGCTGGATCCAGAATAATTATTTGCCCAATTACTGAGCTTTTGGGCTCTGTCTTTTAATCTATTGATGGCATCATATACGAGGCTAAACTGGTTTACGTAAAAATAACTTTCTTCATTTAGGAATAGGCAAAGACCTCCTTTTTAGCAGTCAGTAAGTCAAGACCTCTGTGGTTTTGGACAACTGCAGCTAGGGAATTTACTTGAGCTTGAAGAAGGGATAGTGATTGAGTTAATTCTGCAATGCTTGCAGAGAAATCATTAGAGAGGCTACAGAAGGTGATGATTGGAATGGTAAGGCCTGCTATGCCTGTGCTGAATGCAGTAGTCATTCCTAACCCTACAAGTAAGGGGATCAATGGAATGACCTGCTTGTGTGGTGTTGGGACCACAAGGGGAACAGGGTGGCTTTCATCTCCGTTGGCAAACTGAATTCTGGGAGTAAGGAAAACTAGGGTACAAGTGCCTGTCCAGTTGGTAGGAAGGCAGCTGTAAGAAGAAGAACCATAGAGGAAAAAAAGTCCTTAGCTTAGACAGAACTGGAAGTGTAAACTGAAAAGATGAGAAAGTGTTCTTGGAGGGCTGGGGTCTTGTACCCAGATACCAAGGGAACTAGCAAGGGCTGTGGCTGTTAGAGGTTGCAGCAGGGTTTTAAAAGGCAAGCCAGGGGCTTGTATTCTACATGGAAAGGGTTGTGAAAGGATGAGAGGATAGAGTGAGCTTGTGAGCAGGGAGGAGGAACTTCCCATTGTATAAGAACAATTTGCCTTGTGTAGGAAGTGACCGGTAACGCAGAGTTTTCAGAGAAAGGATAGGGGAGATAGATGAGAAGGAAAAATATTGGCCTTGTGGGGGAGATACTGGGGTGTCTGCTGCTTCTTTGGCTGTTTTGTCGCCTAAGGCATTTCCTTGGGCAAGAGAATCTGACAGTTTTTGGTGTCCTCTGTGGTGGATAACTCTGGCCTTGGCTGGGAGGAGAGCGGCCTTAAGGAGGGCCTTTATTAAGGGGGCATTGATAATAAAGGACCCTTGTGTAGTGAGAACTTTTTCTGCCCATATGGCAGCATGGTGGCATAGGATGTAGAAGGCATATTTAGAGTCAGTATAGATATTAACATGTAGTCCTTTGGCAAGAGTAAGAGCACGGGTTAAGGCTGAACTCAGCTTGCTGAGAAGTGGCGGAAGAGGGGGAGTGTGGCAGCCTCGATAATAGGTCAGTGGGATACAACAGCATAGCCAGCTTTGACCCGTGCCAACCAACTGGGCTTGGAGGAACTGCCATTAATAAACCATGTGTGGTCTGGGTCTGCAATAGGAAAAGAGAAATTTGGGGAAATGGGGGAGGGTGCTATATGGATTAGGGAGATACAGTCATGCGGATCAGCTCTTGTGTTGGGTGTTAAGTGACAGACTGGGTTGAAGTCGGGTCCAAGAGCAGTGGTTACTGTGGGGGTTTTAATGCCTAAAGCTGGAGAAGGCAGGGGGCTGAGAGTAAGTGTGTAAGGTGTGAAGAGGAAACTGAACTTTGGAGGCTGTGAGAGCTATAGAGGGTAAGTGGGCACAGCCTGTAATTTTAAGGGATTCTAGGAGTGTTACAGCTGCGGCAGCCACGGCATGTAAACGTGACGGCCAGCCTAGGACTGTGAGGGTAAGTTGTTTGGATCAAAAGGCTACAATGGGCCTGGCTCCTGTAGAATTCCAACAGCACATCCTTTTATTTCTGCTGTGTAGAAAGAGAAGGGTTGAGAGGAGTTGGGGAGTGCTAAAGTAGTAGTCTTTAAGGCCTTATTTAGAGAATGGAAGGAAGAATGGGGGAAGGATTTGGGGTCTATGGGGTCAGATAGGTTTCCTTTTGTATTTATAAAGTGGTTGATTAGGGGGGCAAAACCTGGTATCCAGAGGTGAAAGTACCCTACAACACCTAGGAAGGAGAGAAGCTGTTGTTCAGTGGAGGGGATTGGGGTTTGGGAGATTAACCGGACACCATCAGCAGGAAGAGCGCGTGTGTGCTGATGGAGGAGTATGCCGAGATAGGTAACGGAAGGAGTGGAAATTTGTACTGGAGATACTAGGTATCCTTTAGAATCTAGAAGTTGAAGGAGTAGGAGGGTGTCCTGTTGAGAGGATTTCTAAGAGGGGCTGCAAAGGAGGAGATTGTTGATGTATTGTATGAGGTAGGAAGCAGAAGGGTGAAAGGAGAGTAAGTTGCGGATGAGGACTTGGCTAAAATAATGAGGGCTATTTCAGAAACATAGGGGAGGAATGGTCCAGGTCAACTGCTGGGACTGGTGGGTGTGGGGGGTCAGTCTAAGTAAAGGCAAAAAAGGGTTGGGAAGAGGGGGTGCATAGGGATAGTAAAGAAGGCGTTTTTGAGGTCCAGGACGGAATAATGGGTTGTGGTAGGGGATATGGAGGCACTACTGGTTGGATGGGGGAGCACTATCTAATTAATAAGGTGAAGGTCTTGGACTAGCCTGTAGGACTCGTCCGGTTTTTGAGTGGGTTGGATGGGGGGAATTGTAAGGAGAATTTGTAGGCTTTCAAAGGCCATGTTGTAATAGGTGGGTGATAACAGGCTTTAGTCCCTTTAAAGCCTGTTGTGGGATGGGGTACTGGCGTTGAGCAGGGTAAGGGTGATTAGGTTTTAATGGGATGGTAAGGGGCACATGATCAGTTGCTAAGGAAGGAGGAGAGGTGTCCCATACACGTGGGCCAAGGTAGGGAGATGTGAGAGGAGGTTGTGAGGGAGGCTTTGAATCAGGCAAAAGGGCAGCTATGAGATGTGGCTGTAGTCCAGGACTATTTAGAGAGGCAGATAATTTAGTTAAAATGTCTCGGCCTAGTAGGGGAACCAGACAGGTAGGAATAACTAAGAAGGAGTGTGTAAAAGAATGCTGTCCAAGTTGGCACCAGAGTTGGGTAGTTTTAAGAGGTTTAGAGGCTTGGCTATCAATACCCACAACAGTTATGGGGGCAAGGGAAACAGGCCCTTGAAAGGAGGGCAATGTGGAGTGGGTAGCCCCCGTATCGATCAAGAAGGGGACAGACTTACCCTCCACTGTAAGAGTTACTTGAAGCTCAGCATCTGTGATGGTCCAGGGGCCTTCCGCGGTGATTGAGCAGCATCAATCTTCTGCCACTAAGCCAAGATCAGGGAAAGAGGTAGCCTGAGGGATATGGGGTTGGGCTTCTGGAGCCTTAGCGACAGCGGTTTGAGTCGGGCAGTCCAACTTCCAGTGGGATACCACACAGACGGGACACGGCTTAAGAGGAATCCCAGGCTGCAGGCATTCCTTGGCCCAGTGGCCAGGTTTTCAGCATTTGAAGCAAGGTTTTGGGGGAGGAGGTCCTGAAGAAGCCTGGACGCGGTGGGTTTGGTGGTCTGAAACTTCTGCAAGCTGAAGGGGTGGCTGGGGTCTGTCTTACAGCCAAGGCAAGCACTGCAATTCTGAAATACCCTGCTGCTTGGCAGCTCCTTTTCAGTTATTAAACACCCTAAAGGCGAGGTTGATCTGTTCCTGTTGTGGGATTTGAGGGCCAGATTTTAATTTCTTTAGCTTTTTTAATGTCAGGGGCTGACTGGGTGATAAAATGCATATTAAGTGTTCTTCAGGGCTGAGAGTAGAGGTAAGGATGACATTTAAGTCACCCCAGGTGAGACTGTAGGACTGGGTTAAGGATTGCAACTTTTGTATATATTTAGTAGGATCTGATGAAAAGGAGCCTTACCGTTGGCTGATTTGGGAAAGGTTGGATAAAGAGAAAGAAATGTGCACCCTAACTATGCCTTTGGCTCCAGCCACCTCTTGAAGGGGGGAATTGTTGGGCAGGGGTGGGGAGAGTTAGCCGTGGGACTAAACTGTAAGCCGGACTGGGTATGAGGTGAGGAGGTGACAGGAGGGGCATAAGGAGGGGGGTTGTGGGCAGAGGAAGAGGAAAGAGGCTCGGGGTGGTGTAGGTAGGGCCTGGATTAGGGCCTGGTTCAGACAGGTGGGGAGGAGAAAGGTCAGAAGGGTTGATGGCCAAGGAGGATTCTGGGTTACTGGCAAAGGCAGGAGGGGCAAATGGAAGGGAGAGAGAAAATTTGGTATGGGTTGCACTGAGAGCAGAGATTAGGGAGGGATTGGAGTGTAAAACAAATGCCTGGATTGAGACCATCCTGGCCAACACTGTGAAACCCCGTCTCTACTAAAAATATAAAAAAATTAGCTGGGCATGGTGGCACATGCCTGTACTACCAGCTACTTGGCAGGCTGAGGCAGGAGAATTGCTTGAACCCGGGAGGCGGAGGTTGCAGTGAGCTGAGGTCGCACCACTGCACTACAGCCTGGCGCCCGGTGACGGAGTGAGACTCTGTCTCAAAAAAAAACAACAACAACAACAACAACAAATGCCTGGATGTAGGGAATTTCAGACTATTTGCCCATTTTATAATAAAAGTTGTCTAGATCCTGCAGGATAGAAAAATAGAAGGTACTATTTTCTGGCCATTTAGAGCCATTGTCCAATTTATATTGTGGTCAAGTGGTATTGCAGAAGAAAATAAGATGCTTAGGTTTTAGGTCAGGTGATAGCTGGAGGGGTTTGAGATTTTTCAGATGGCAGGCTAAGGGGGAGGTGGAGGGTGGGAGATTGCCCATAGCTTAAGAAGAGCAGCGGAGACAAGGAAAGTGAGTGCATGACCAAGCAGCTTAGCAGGCGTCCCAGACTAAACCTTGGTCTGTACCTGGGGTGAATCAGTTAAAGGGGGCATTCCCCATGTTGATCCTTCACCTACAAGTGCAGGTGAGTGACCAGAGCAGACGTCTCCACCACGATCAGTCACTGAGGGAAGACTCTCTTCCCTGTTCTGTGACCTACATAGGATTTTTTCCGGTCATGAACCTCATGGAAAGTCCTGACTTTCTTGTCTCCACTGAAAGGGAGAGGAAAATGAAACTACAAGAAGAAGGTTGACAGTTAGCAAGAGGGCTAAAGGAGTGCGTTGCAGCAAACTGCTTACCTGATCTGAGGATGGCAAGTGGATCCGTGGGCTGGTCTGATAAGCCTAGGTCACAGGTAGGTCTCTTCACGGAGGGAGCACAAGGAGAACAGGAACAGGGGGTTTGGTCTCCCCGCAGTAGTTTGCTCATCCCGGGTCTCAGCACCAAATGTTAAATGTGCGCTATGAATGAGAACACCCAAATAGACTTTGTGTGAGCAACATGGCTGTTTATTCAACTGGGTGTGGGTAGGCTGAGTCTGAAAGAGAGTCAGTGGAGGGCGGTGGGACAGGAGTTGGTTTTACAGGTTTGGGGTAGGCAGTAGAGTTAAAGAAGTTACAGTTCAGGGCGGTTTTTGCAAGCTGGGAGGGGGTCTCAGGGTCTGGAGTCACGAGGTTGACCAAGGCCAGTTACAAAGCCCAGTGGCCTTATCAATTAAGGCAAGAATAAAGAACAATAGAAGAATGTCTCCAAGTTAATTGGGTGCCACAAGGATTGATCATTCTTCTCCTTTTTGTGGTTTTCCAGTTACTTCAGACTTTCTAGTTCCACATACTCATCTGGAGCGTATGTGCAGGTCACAGAAGTTACTATGGCACATAGTCCATGGTGCAGTCAGTCGGCCTAAAAGACCTTACACTTTTAAATATGCGGTGATAACTTTTGAGCCTGTGTTTCCAATATTTTTGTTTTCTTCTTTAGGATTTATTCACAGTGAGGGTAACTGAGCCACACTGTATGCATATTCTTACAGTTCTTGATACACATTATTGACAATGTTGCACTAAATGTAACTTGTGTTTCTATGACTACTGGTAAGCTAGAATATTTTCTCAAAAGTTTGACTAGCTGTATTTCATTTTTGTGAATTATCTATACATATCATTGACTATTTGTCCACTGGGGAAATCTAGTTATGTTTAGGAAGGTAACTGCTCAGCAAAGGGACAGACAGATCACTGACTCCAAGAGTCAGTGCCAGCAACTAAGGTGTCTGGGAAAACCAGCTGCTCAGCACAAGGGACCTGGGGATCTAGGGGCATTTGTAAGTGTTCCAGCCTGGGGAATGGAGCTGATGATCTCATGGAAAGTTGTCTGTGGGTACAGACTCTCCCAGGAGAAGGAAGAAGCCCTAATACCAGTTGGGTGTGTCCATGAAATCCAGATTGAGCTCCAGAGCCATTTGTGCCCAGTTTTGCTCCTGGCTCCCTAGGAGTGCTGGAGACAGGCAAGCATGTTCACTGCATCTGTGGATGAGTCTGTGCACTCAGGTTTGAGGGAAACACCAGGACATGCAGCCTGGAGTTCCTGTCCTCAGTCCTGAGCCTGCACCAGGTTCTTGGTCTCCACGTGTTGGGGCAGGTGCCAGGGAAGGTGCTGACAAGCTTAGGTTGGGGTGGTGGGAGGAATCTTCTCTGTGAGAGCCCAGCAGAAGTTGGGACCTCTGGGACCTGGGTGGTCAGAAGGCTGGGAGCAGAGTTCCAAGCTGGCAGGAGCCTCTGAAGACAGACCAGAGCCTGGAATTCTTTCTGAGAGAAAAGTAAACTCAGCCCCTTTGTCTGTAGCAATACCCTGTGGGAGGAATTCTCCTTGTTTGAGGGGCTGTGTCACTCTCTGGTGAACTTGGTTTCCAGAGGAGAATTGTCTCAGTTCTACAGGCCTCTACCTCTAAAGCCTTTGGGCTGTGTCATATCATGCCCTGCAAATGTTTATTTGGCACCTGCTACCCAAAGGGCCGGTAGGAAGCCTAAGACACAAAGTTGAAAAGCTTGTCCTTGGCCTCAGAGACTTCAATTCCTATGGAGGCTACTGTCCCTGACCGCAGCCCGATGGTGTCCAAAGTCATGGTGGAGGGGAGGTGTTAGTTTTGTGCTCTTCTGTGTTTTCATCCTGCTGATCTGACCTGTGACACTGGGCTTCTGTCCCCCATCCCTGGATCCTGGCTGTCCTTAACCCCAGTATGCTGGGCTGTGGCTGTGCCTCCTGCGTGGTGGTGTATCATTCCTCTCCATGGCCCTCTTTCCTGGCTTCATCGTGCTCTGACTTGTCAATGAAAATTTTCAAACTCCACAGAATATTGGAAGAGATTTATTCTGAGCCAAATATGAGGACCGTGGTCCGTGACAGCCCCAGGAGATCTTGAGACCCATGCCCAGGGTGGTCGGCCTACAGCTTGGTTTTGTGTGTTTTAGGAAGACATAAGACATGAATCAATACATGTAAGATGTACACTGGTTCTGTCCAGAAAGGTGGAACAACTTGAAGTGGGGCTTCCAGGTCATAGGTGGAGTCAAAGATTTTCTGATTGGCAATTCGTTGAAAGAGTTATTATTTAAAGACCTGGAATCAATAGAAAGGAATGTCTGGATTAAGAGAAAGGATTGTGGAGACCCAGGTTTTATCACGCAGATGAAGCCTCCACATAGCAGGCTTCAGAGCTCTTATCAGACCTAAAAAGGTGCCAGACTCTTAGCTAATTCTCTCCTGGGTCAGGGAAAAGACCTGGAGAGGGAAGAGCATTCCCTACAGAATGTGAATTTTCCCTGCAAGAGACAGCTTGTCAGAGCCATTTCAAATTATGTCAAAGAAATACATTTTGGGGTAAAATACTTTAGTTTCTGTCAAGACCTGCTGTCTGTCACATGATGCTATAGTAGAGTCAGGTTGGAATTTGGTGTCGTATTGCTGCACAGAGTCTGTTTAGTCAGTCGTAAGACCTCTGTTTGAATGTTAATGCTGGTCAGCTGTGCCTGAATTCCAAAGGGAGGAGGGTATAATGAGGCATGTCTGACCCCCACATCTTCCTGTCATGGCCTGCACTAGATTTTCAGGTTTACTTTGGAATGCCCTTGGCTGAGAGGGGAGTCCATCAGTCGGGTGGGTGGCTTAGAGTTTTATTTTTGGGTTTCAGAGTGGACCAGAAACCTGCTGCTACTGCGTTCTGCTCTCACCCTTGCCATCCAGCTCCTGCTGCCAAACCCCAGCCTCCTAGGGCTGGCCATGGGGCCCAGTAGCCCTCCCCCAACCTATGGCAACCCTCTGGACACTGAATTGTGCAGCTAGAAGGGGGCGGTGATGGGAGTCAGTTCTCCCCTCCTCAATCCCATTTGCTTCCCTCTCCTGTGCTGAGACCCCCATTATCGTGAAGGTGGATTTGGGGACCACCTCAGGCCGTAGGCTCACCAAATTCCCTTTTGTCCTTTCCCCTTGGACTGTCATGCTACTGGTAAATTTTTATGCATGAGAAGCTCATTCTGCTCTTTTTTTTCTTTCTTGAGACAGAGTCTTGCTCTATTGGTGAGGCTGGAGTGCAGTGGTGCGATCTTGGCTTACTTCAGCCTCTGTCCCCGGGCTCAAGTGATGCTCCTTCCTCAGCCTTCTAAGTAGCTGGGGTTACAGGCATGGGCCACCACGCCTGGCTAATTTTTGTATTTTTAGTAGAGATGGGGTTTCACCATATTGGCCAGACTGACCTCGGCCTCCCAAAGTTCTTATGATTACAGGCATAAGCCACTGTGCCTGGCCTGCTCTTTTTCTTTTAGAATAATTCCAAGGCCGTTGCTTTGGCCAGCCTCTAACAACCCTCGGAACACTCAGGTGCAGACTCAGGAGTGTTCACCCACACCCTTGGGATTGGCCCCTCCAGTTTACCTGTGCCTTAGCCTCCACTGGGGTAGAAACCTGGACCTCATTCCTACCCATTCCTGCAGCTCCTTCCCTTCCTGGTGATCTGTGGACTGCCCCCTGCAGGTGATCCTGCTCTCCACCTCCAAGATGCCTTCCTGCTTTATTATTTCAGTTTTACATGGGCTGCTGTCACTCCCTGACAAAAGAAAATGCTTCTTAAGGGCCTCTGTACTGTGGCCCTCACACCTGGCACTGGCATTTCTGCTTCCACTTTCCCACTAGCCCCGGGGTCTTTTCAAGGGCAATGATTCTGCATCTCGGTCTTTGCATCCTAGCAGTGCTGACACACAACAGAGGCTCATCACACATTTGTCCTTTGCTCACCTGATGATGGAAGGCCTCCTTGCAGGAAATTCCTAGCGGCAGTTTGGTCTTCAGCCACCAGGTGGCACTAGTGAGCAGGTGTTGCTAGAAACAGGGTTGGAGGTGGCTTTGAGGGAGGTTTGAGCAGTGCTGAGGGGGTGGTGGAGTCTCTCCCTTTCTCTTTAGAGTGACTACAGGGCAGATAAGAGTGGTTAGAACCAGAGAAACTGGGAGGGGGTGGCAGGTGAAAGGCCGAGGCAGCCGTCCCGCTGTAAACATGTGACCCTGAATTCAGCGGTTCGAGCCAATTTTCCAGGGCGGAATGAGTTCAGGTGGGAACCATGGGTGGGGTCCTGATGTAGGAGGGGCCTAGGCTCAGGATTAGGATGGTGCTCCCGAGGTTCATGTCTGAGTTGGGCTGGGTGAGAATTATTTTGGACTGGGAATGTATGGATTATCACTGGTCGGGGGCATGGGGTACCCTTGAGGGGTCTGTGCCTCAGATATGAGTTATTGAGGTAAAACAGCCTCAAAGAGGAGAGGGGGGCAGTCTTGCTCACCCCCAAGACCGACTCTGAGAATTGGGGGCAGATTGGCTAGGGGGAGGGAGGAGGAGGACAGGTGTTTTTCTGGGTCTGGGAGGCTCATTCAGGGAAAAGGCCCAGCCCTGGGGAGGATTTCAGCCCCTGGATGTGGAGCCCGCTTTGAAGGACTGAGACAGGATGCCCAATTCAAGTTGGCTCCTTCAATTATGTCTCTGGCTCCCTTTCCACCCTCACGTCCGCACCGCTCGGAGCTGGCGTTCTTTTCTGTAAAGTGGGCATGGCCATCCTTGCCTCTCAGCCTGAGATGGTGGACGTGTAGCACTTTTGAACCTGGATGGACTTCTTGCTTGGTTCTCATCTGGACACTCACAGCTCCGGTGGCTGCCTGCTGGATCTTGGCCTCCCCTCCCTGGCTGTATGACCTTGCGTAAATCAGCTAATCTCTCTGTTCCTCAGATGTCTTCCAAGCCCAAGGAGGTTAGTAACAGCATGGACCTGAACACACCTCAACAAAGACTAGCCATTTAAAGAGTAATCTAATATTTATTAGTTTAATTCTCAAAAAATGAATGACAAAAAGAAAACAAATTGTGCCAGGTATCTCTGGCTGATAACTCCTAATGACAAAAATCATGTAATACATATATGATTATAAAATTCTGACATGATTCAGGTGCGGTGGCTCACACCTGTAATCCCAGCAATTTGGGAGGCAGAGGCGGGTGGATTGCTTGAACTCAGGAGTTTGAGACCTGCCTGGGCAACATGGTGAAACCCTGTCTCTACAAAAATACAAAAAAATTAGCTAGGCATAGTGGCACAGAACTGTGGTCCCAGCTACTTAAGGGACTGAGGTGGGAGGATCGCTTGAACCTGAGAAGTCGAGGCTGCCGTGGGCCAAGACTGCATCACTACACTCCAGCTTGGGCAACAGAGCGAGACCCTGTCTTAGAAAAAAAAAAATCAGACACATGTTCACTCGCTGCAGTACCATTTTCCCTTCACTCTTTTTTTCTTGACTCTCCTAAATTGTTTATTAGGTATGAATTTTACAGTTTTTACTCATATTAGCGGTAACGGTGAAGCTGGAGAGTACTGCGTCTTCTCCAAGCTGCCCGGCGAGAGGCACCAATAGTGTGGTGGAAGTTATGGCCCTTTCCAAGGCCACGGCTCTTTTGGCCTGCATATGTCAGCCCACGCATCTCCCCGTGCTTGTAGACTGGTTTGGTGATCCACTGGGTATCAGGATTTCTTCTGATAGCTTTTTGGAATGGATCAATGAGAATAACCTCAAAAAATTTGTATGTGGAATCTTCACCAACCCACTAAGAATTCAGGACCCTTAGAGCCCCACAGTGCCGTCCAGCTCGCTCCTCTGCAACGGACTGAAGGTTCTGAGCAAACTCTAGCTGGTTAACACAATGATGGTCAGTCTTGCCATAAGTTGCACCCTTAGGAACTGGGCGTTTTCAGCCACTACTGCGAACATGAATCCTATATATGACGTGACCTTGCTTTGCCTTGTGGCCCAGTTGGTGGCTTTATCAGGCCAGGTGGGACGGGGAGCCCTGTGGAGAGGAGAGAGCTGGCGGTACTGCCAGCAGCGGACCCTCAGAAGAAAGTGCGTGACATCAGACTGCTTCTTTCTCCATAGCTCCTGGAGGTACCTGATGGCTGCCGCCAGACGGTCCCTTCACTCTTGTTTCTCATGGCCCCTCTCCTCAAGGATCACCTCGTTTATTTATTTATTTATACAATTAATAGAAATGACTACATTTTATTAAATCTAGTGTGTTCCCTTGACATTATGTGATAAAATGGCGCTACATCTCTGCTGTCTTTAAAAAATCCACACCATAGGCCAATCAGAAGAGAAACATCAGACAAATCCCAACTGAGGAACATTTTCTGAGAGACCTGGCCAGTACTCCTCAAAACTGTCAAGGTGATCAGAAACAAGGGAAGTCCAAGAAACTGTCACTGCTGAGGGAGCCTCAAGAGACTAAATGTAATGTGGCATCCTGAATGGAATCCTAGAACAGAAACAGGACATTAGATTAAAACTAAGGACATCTGGATAAAGTCCCAACTTTAGTTAATAGAAATGTATCAATATTGGTTCATTAATTCTGGTGAATGTACCATAGTAATGTAAGATATTAATTGAGAAACTTCACAATATTTCTGTAAATCTAAGACTGCACTAGCAAGTCCATTAATTTTTTTATTCTTTAATTTAAAAAATTTTTTCTGTTCGATTACCATCTACAAAGTTCTATTAAGATTAATGAAAGAGTTGGTCGGGCGCAGTGGCTCACAGCAGTAATCCCAGCACTTTGGGAGGCCAAGGTGGGCGGATCACGAAGTCAAGAGATCGAGACCATCCTGGTGTTATAACTGAAAGTTGCAAAATGCTTCCACAAAATGAAAGACAGAGTAACTGGATCCAGAGTAGACACTGAGGGTGGACCCTGGGTTTCATGCCCTTTGGCCTCAGCCTGGCTGGGTGGGCCGTGCTGGCAGGAGCAAGCCTGTGGGGTGGATGCGCTCACCATGCTCAGGTGTGTTCAGCCTGGGTGGGGTTTAGAGCAAATCAGGAGAGACCGGTGTGGAGAGAAGACAACTTTCTTCAGGTCCTTCCATCCCCCATCTCCGTGCCTCTGTTCCTCCCACACATCCTACATCCCCTACCAAATTATTTCCTATAAGCAGCAGCCTTCAATATGTATGTATATACTGTACATATCTATGTATCTCTATGTATATAACACACAGATTCTGATTGTAAAATATTTGCCTGCCTGGATCCGGGGAAGCCCCAGTCGGCCCCAGGTAACACAGATATGAAGGGGACCAGGGCTTCTTCCCAGCAGAAATGGTTCTATTCACAGGAAAACTGTCAGATACCTTTTAAGTGGCTCTTCAAGATGGCCTTCACAAACTGCTTTCATTTCAGTGTCTGATCTTGTTTTTCTGAGCTGTTAGACTTTGGCAAGTGAGCATAAGGGGGATACTGGTCAGATCATCTCTACCACCCTGGGAAATTACATTTGAAAGCAATCTCCTGGAAGGCATGATTACATGCCCCACACAAGGCCATGGAACGCATCCCACCTCACGGAAAACACCTGCTGACTGGTGTGGATTTGCCCAGGAAATTGATTAGCATCATTGAAACCCCGTTGGCAATAACTCTTCCAATACCCTAAAACATACTCTGGAAGAATTGCCCTCCAGAAAATAAAAAGGCGAGAGCCACAGTTGGAGCTGAACTCCCAGGAAGCCTCAAAGTGTGCAGGCAGGCCTGGCACTGCAGGAGCTTGGCTGCAGCCTGGGGACTTCTAAGGGAGCTGGTGTGAGAGGTCTTGTCTTTTTTTTTTTTTTTTTTTTTTTTTTTTTTTGAGAAAGAGTCTTGCTCTGTTGCCCAGGCTGGAGTGCAGTGGCGTGACCTCGACTCATTGCAACTTCTGCCTTGTGGGTTCAAGCGATTCTCCTGCCTCAGCCTCCTGAGTAGCTGGTACTGCAGGTGAGCACCACCATGCCCAGCTCATTTTTGTATTTTTAGTAGAGACGAGATTTCACCATGTTGGCCAGAATGGTCTTGATCTCTTGACTTTGTGATCTGCCTGCCTCAGCCTCCCAAAGTGTAAGGTTACAGGCGTGAGCCACAAACCCCGGCTGATCTTGTCCTTTTTTAAGGCAAAACAAAACAAAAAACAAAACCAAACAAAACAGCCAAACAGGGTTCTTTCCACCTCTTTGCTGTGCTGCGGTATCTGTCTCCCATCGCGACTTCAGTGGACTGGGGGGTCCCAGAAGCACTTGCCACAGTTTCTTTTGTTCCTGGGTTAGATGGGACCCATGGCCTTCCGCATGCCTATTAGCGTCTCAATGCACTCATTCATGCCTTTGGGACAATTCTTTATAAAGATCCCTGGCTTCTATCTGAACAGACCATCCCGTCCTGTGGGCTGCCCAGCAGGGAGGTCTGTTACTGCCCTCTGGTCGCTAAGTGTTCAGGGGACCTTCAATCTTCATGTAGGTTTGGAATTCTTCTCCACGGGACATTGTTTCTTCTCTTCCATTAATTGATTCATTCAATCATGTTGACATTAGTAGGAACTCATCTATTTTATATTTTGGGTTATTAATCAATACTGCTTTATTTTGTGGCTCAGATAGTTCCCATTTTGGCCACTGGCTGTTCTGTAGCAGGCTCCTGTGTGGTGGTGTTCAGCACTTCCTTACGTTCTGGTTATGGCACTCTGAGCTCACATTATATATTTTGTTTCAGTCCTAGAATCAGCAATGAGCCATTTCTCCAAAGAGGTCTAGTTCTGTTTTGGGGGCGGGGTTGGCTTTAGAACCAAGATCTAAACACAAAGTGTACTTGTTTTCAAGCATTAGGAGTGGAGAGAGGGATTTCCCATCTACAGACAGATGCCACCTAAGTCCGTAAGGTCTTATCATTTGCCTGCTTTGTTGGACATGAGCAGACTTTACGGGCACAGATGGGTCAGAAATTCATCACAAACATCTTTAGAAGGGAATGAGAGTGGTTGAAGTAAAAGCCACTGAAGGAAATGTTATTTGGTCCTCCCCCAAATATGAAAAAGTTCAGGTATTCAGCACAGAAAACACAGTGAGAGTCTGTTGTTTGCTATTGGGCAAGCTCAGTAATAGTTGTCCTAGCACAGGTGTTCTTGTACAGGTCCGTTGATAAAGCAATCAAGATTGCATTGGAAGGGCAGGACAAGAACAAGTAGTTTGGGGCCAGACTGACCTGGGTTTGAACACTTACTGTTATTTATCTGCCTGGGACATTGGACAAATCACTGCTTCTCCAAGCCTCACTTTCTCACCTGTAAGGTGGACATAATGATCATTTCTACTTAATACAGTGGTTTGAGGATTCATGAGTGCATATCAAGTATGTAGCCTCAGCCCCTGGCGTATAGCAAGTGCTTAATAAATGTCAACTCTCTGATATATGGCAGGGGAGCCCTAGGCCAGGAAACACCTAAGCAGAAGCCTGAGGCCCATAAGGCCTGTTGGACACCCACACATATTCTGTTAGCAGATTTTGGCTTTTGGTGGCGACAGTTTTAGGAGATAAGTCAAAACTAATTTAAGCCCAAATATAGGAACATCCAGGCAGAGCAATTATCCGTAGATATTTTTCCCAGATTGGGGTGGGGATGCTGCTGCTCGATTGCTTAGATTCTGATAAATGAGCCCTTCTGGATCTGCCCACCCTACAGAGAATGGGATCAGTGGACTTCCCTTCTTTTCTCTGCACATTCCCTGGACAGAAGGTCCAGGGGAAAGGAGGGGTGGACAGGGAGCAGAGTGTTTACATGGGTGTGATGGGCAGAGGCCAGCTCTCCCTCCAAGTCATGAGGAGACTCAGGGCAGATCTCAGTAGGTGGAAGGGCTCAGCCCAGGGAAAGCCATCTCTGCATATAACAGATTCTTCCATGTCCCCTAAAGGGAGTTTTTAAGGACTTTGGCAATAATAGCATCATTTGTGGGGTCTGATGGTCTCCGTAGGCCAGTGGAAGACGAAGCATCCACTCAATGGAGCTGGCGCCGAGTGAGGGTCTTGGCAACCACAGGGCTGTGTTCTCCAAACATGTCCGCAAACAGGAGGGAGGGGCCTCTGCCTCTTTATTAGCCAGGCCTTATCTCTGATCCGTAGTTTGGCTGGTGAGTCGCGTGGGATAGTCCTACGCACTTGAACTCCACCCCAGAGACTGAGACCCTGGGCAAACATTTCTTAAGTTACCCCATCGTTTCCTAATGTTCATTGAAGTAGTTGCCCTTTAATGACCTGTTTCTTCCAGTCTTTTAGATACAAATATATAATGTACTCTGCTTATCCATTTGCTTAGGTTTAATGTGATTTCATTCTGATGAGTGAAGAATCCACCGTTTTCGGAGGGAAACATGCCTTAGAGGTACACATTTACATTTTTCTTTCATCGTAAATGGATTTCAGTGGCTTATATTTTAAAATACAAAAGTGAGTTGGCTGAGGAATTAGTGGGGGTATCTCTCCTCGGGTGTCTCCTATCCTCAAGGAGAGATTTTTTTTTTTTAATTTAAAAATTTTAGTAAGGGCAGGGTCTTACTATGTTTCCCAGGCTTGAACTCCTGGCCTCAAGCAGTCCTCCCACCTCTGCCTCCTAAAGTGCTGGGATTACAGATGTGAGCCCCTAGCTGGCCAATAATTTTATTTTGAAAGAAAATTTGGAAAATGCAGAGCCACAAGGGGGCGCCCTAGACTGTGGTCTGGTGGTAAAGTCAGCACCTTCATAATGGAGGAAGGATCTCCTAGATGCTGGGTTCAGAATGAAATAGGAGCTCCAGCTGAGCATCTGCAGGGGAGCTCACTGGGCATGCACAGGGCCTCACTAAACGCAGACACTCCCTGAAGTGGGTGCTTGTGCCACACTGTGATGAGCTCACAGCTCAGGCAAGTTCAGCAATCTGTCCAGCGTCACTTAGATAATAAGTGGAAAATGAGATTCAGACCCAATTCTGCGTGGTTCTAAAGCCCAGGCTTTCCCAGGCCAGCCGACTAAGGCTTCGGCCCATCTGGGGAGGGCTTGATACTCGGAAGGCGCTGGTCAGCGTGGAAGCGAGGCTGGTGGGCACGTGTCCTCGGGACGAGGGTCACAGGCATCCTCCCCACCAGGGAGGTGTTTCCAGCCGGGGTCACAGAGTCTTGGGGTGTTCCTGAATGTGGGGGAACAGTCTCTCACCCTTACCATCTCGGAGTCTGTGTCCAGAAGAGCCCTTGTGGTTGAGAAGAGACTTTGTTAATGGGAAGAGGCGTCCTAATTCTCTGGCGTGGTATCTGTCCCCAGAGAGGGTGACTTTTATTGTAAATGAGGGACTTGGCATTCTGCTTCATATATATAGTCTCGACTTAATTTTGTCACCATGAGTGTGTCATCAGGAATTACTGAATTTTGTAAGAATGTAAAGTTTTTGAGCCTGAAGTAATGAGAAGAAGACGGTGGACTTTGAAATTCTCCCTCTGAGAGGTAAAGTGTCTTGGGGGAATTAGTCAGTGCTACTGAAAACAGGGATGAGAAGCTGTGGCCCTGGGGAGGCCAGGAACCAGGAAGCTGATGTTTATCAGGATGGGGGAGAGGGGCTAGAAGGGAGTCAGGAGGAAGATAAGGGCCACAAGCACTTTCTAAGCATTTATCTAATGAGGTTGAAATTACTGTCCCCATTTTACAGGTGAAGAAACAGGCTTAGAGAAGTTACATATCTTGATTAGGGTCAAACAGCTAATATTTGGCAAGGCTGGGACCTGAACCTTGTTTTCCGGGTGCCAGTGTCCGGTCACTTTCCCTAATGCCAAATGGCCTCTCAGAAACCTAACACCTCTAAGTGCTTCCCTGTTTTCCTCAAATCCAGGAACTGTGGGTCTTTTGGGCAATTCTGAGCGCAGCCACTAAGTGGCGACATTGTCCTACTATGGCTCAGCTCTGTCTCTCCTGGGAAGAACGGGGGAGGGAGGGAGTAGGAGTTGCTTTGTTGTGTGTTAGGCTGTGCGTGAGGCTTTATCTATTTAGATCCTCCCAGCAACCCTGCAGAGGAGGTATTATCCCATTTCCCAGATAAGGCCATTGAGAAGCTGCTGGATGATAGAGCTTAGCTGGAGAAGCAGGAATGAATGAAAGTCCAGCTGGATTCCAAGTCCTGCCTCCAAGCATGCTAGGCTCCCAAAGGAAAAGCTTTTCTGTGCTCTGAGACTACACGGTCTTGTGGGGAAGTGGACAGTGGGGGACCCCATGTGAGTCTAGGCTGGGACAGCCTCGTCGTGAAGGAGGAGGCTGGGTGAGGAGTAACCAAGTCTTAGCTTTGGTGGATGATGGGAAGAACTGGTTCTGAGGTAGAAATCAATTACGGTTACAATCACCCATGTGAATCCCCTAATGCTGCTCTATTGGAGACCAGTGCTCCAAGCCTCAGCAATTTCTCCTTCTGCTTTGGAAGAGGCTGTGTTTTCTTCCTGATGAAACGGTTGGCTGGTGTTGAGGAGCCGCACTATATGAAAAATGTGTCCTGAATATTTAAACATTAGATCCACCCGCAGACAGTGTGTGCTGGAGCCAGCTGGAGCCGGCTTGTGAGCTGGTTTTGTGCACCTCCTCCCAGCTCTGTGTTCGCAGCCATGATGTTGGTAGTTGAAATTAGACAGAGTGTGAATATTTACACCATGGAAATTGGAAACACTAAAAACCAGGGATTTCTCCTCCTGTAGAGCCAGAGGTTAAACTGCTACCTGCTCACCACTGCCCGTCAGGCAGCAGCAGATGCACACCTGAGAGGCAGGTGAGGGCAGAGAGGTGGACCAGGGGGTGCCCATGGATTTGCGGCTCCCATGTCATAATCACTTCGGGATCTGAGTAGAACTGCTGCACATTTAAATGGATATGTTTTTCCCCCCTCTCTCATTTTTTGTTGCTGAGGGCAAATAATTGCATTTGAGAAGTTCAACCTGCATCTGACGTGCTTCTCCTGGAAAGCAAGATGGCTGAGACTGTGCTGTCTGTGAAGCCACCTAGGGGCTCAGTGACAGCAGCAGATGGTGACTGGGCAGGAAGTGAAGTCTCCTCCAGTGCCAGAGGCTCAGGTGTGCTCAGTAAATACATGCTGCGTGACAAGCAGTCCAGGCTGCCTCCTGTAGCTTAGATGGAAGCTGCTTGTCTTGTTCCTGCGTGTTCCTGACACCCCCAGGATATTCACAGGCAGGGTTGGGACTGGGATGGGCAGCGAGACCCCCCTCTCTCAGGTGCCCACCCTGCACCAGTGTGAGCCTCAGGGTTACAGGCTGAATTGTGTCCCTGCAGAATTCAAATGGGGATGGAAGTCCTAAGCGCAGTACCTCCGAATCTATTTGAAATGAGGTCTTTAAAGACGTGATGAAGGTAAACTGAGGTCAAATGGGTGGGTTCTAATCCAATACACCTGGTGTCCTTATAAGACCAGGAGATTGGGAGTTTAGGCAGGTGCACACGAAGACCAGGTGAAGATGCAGGGGGAAGACAGCTGTGTGCTAGCCGAGGAGAGGGGCTTCGGAAGAACCCACACTGCCAGCACCTTAACGTTGTTCTTCAAGTTTCCAGAAGTGTGAGAAAATAAATTTATGTTGTTTAAGCTTCCCGGTTGTGTGTTCTTTGCCATGGCAGCCTGATCTGAGCTGGCTAATATACTGAGAATGAGAGCTTCCCCACCTCACCTGTTCACGGGGCCTGGTCTTAGATCAGCACAGGGAGGGCAGAGTCAGGGCACCTGGTTACATCACAGTTGATTGACAACTTGCTAGGAGCTCTGGGAGAGTCCAGAGCACCTAATTCGCCCGGGGCAGGTCAGGGCCGGCTCCCCCAGGGCCACGTATTTAATAAAAACGTCGCAAAGCAAAACAAAACAGAAACAAGCAAAAAGCTACTGGAAATGCAACGATAAATTACCAAATCCGCTGCTACTCTGTGAATTATTTTACTGTGTTGGAGAGACCTATAAAGACGACAGGGGAGGCCGTAATACAAGTAAAAATAGACATTAATAACCAGGTGGCCCATCTGCTAGGTCGCTCACTTCACACTCATGCCCCGTCCTTGCTGTGTCCTTGCATTTGTCTATGGTGGAGTCTGGAAGGTAAAATCCTCAGTCTTTCTTGAAGTTGGAGTTCTGACCAATGAAATAAGGGGGAACGGCCATCTTGGGACTCCGAGGCCACAGGTGTGAGGATAAGTGTCTGTGTGCCCAGGACGGACGGCAGAGCAGCAAGATGGAGCGAGCCTGCGTCCCCAACCGCAAGGCTGAGCAGCTCAGCCAACGCCAGCAGACGCGCTCTCTCTCGACTTCTCGTGGGAGAAAAATAAACCCCTGCTTGCCTAAGCCTTTGAAAATCATGTTTTATGTTGGAAGCTTTAATAGGTGATTAGGTCATGAGAATTCTGCCCTCATGATGAATGGATTAGTCCATTAGTGGATTAGTGGATCCGACTTTTGGGCTATACAGACGGTCAACTGCTCAAACTGTGTTCAGACAGGTAGGCATTAAGCTGCTTATTTGAACAGAATAGGTGAACGGCAGAAACAATCCAGCTGTTTCTGTACCTCACTTACATTCTCTGTCACTTTCCTTTTTTGGTCCATAAATATTATCTGACCATCTGACAGCCCCAGAGTAGCTCTGTACATATTCTGGTTCTGGGAGCTATCTAATTGTCAATGGTTCCTTGCTCAGTTAAATTCTATTACCTGTAATTTGTCTAAAGTTTTCTTTTACGATGGGTTAATGGATTAATGGATGATTATGGGAGTGGAACCGATGGCTTTATAAGAGGAAGAGAGAGCTGAGCAAGTACACTAGCATGCTCACTCAGGCCCCTTAGATTATAAGGTTCTCTCCTTTCTCCCTAGGGTATCTAAAGCCCCGGCATCCTCCCAGCTTCATAGCTGGATGTCCTTGCTGCATTTACTGTCATAGCAAGTCCTTCGCCAAGTGATGCTGCTGTAGCACCATGTGACAGCCTGCGCCACCTCAGGACCTGACACAGGATCCCCACCAGCAAGAAGCCTCTCACTCCACGCACCCCATTGACCTTGGACTTCTAAGCCTCCATATCTGTAAGAAAATAAATTTCTCTTCTCTATAAATTACCTAGTTTCAGGTATTCTGTTAAGAGTAACATCCTGACAAGAGGAAGGAGGGTATCTTAGTTCATTTTCTGTTGCTTTTAACACTGTGGACTGATGAGGGGAGATCAAATGTATGGGTAACTAGGGTCCCCCAAGAAAGAGATCAAAAGTATGGAGAGGAGAAGATACAGCAATCAATACCATCAATTTCTTCCCCCCAGTGCTATTCCTGTTCTTGCTGATAGAACCCTGACTGGTTCAGGTGTCAAGAAGAGATACCTGGTGTTAGGGTTGAGGTGGGCATGTAAAACTAGTCTGGCTAATGATATGCAAGAAAAAGTTTACTCAGTGCTGCTTTGAGCACTTGCAAATGCCGGCACCACTCTAAGTGCTATCAGCGTTTTAACTCATTGTCTTGTCCAACAACTCTATGAGGCAAGGTGTTCTAGTTACTCCCATTTTCATGGATACAGACACTGAGGTACTGAGAGGCTAAGTCCCTGTTCAAGAGCCTGCACAGTCAGAAAGTGAGTTAGGGTTGTAACACAGACAGCTTGGCCCCAAAGCCAAATATCTTATCATTAAGCTGTAAGCCTCACATTAATTTGCCTAAAGGTCAATGCATCTAAAACCAATTTGTTGAAAAACAGTTTGCCAGAGAATCCATTTCACGAATGAGCAAATCACGGAATGACCAATTTGCTAAGTTTATAAACTATTTATTTCTATCAATTATTGATAAAGTTTGGAATGATCTGAATCAGATACGTTATAAGACCTTTGGGAAGAAAAGGTCCTGGCTTAGCTTCTTCTCTGGCTGCCATTCCTCCCACCTTCTCCCTGTCAGTCTCCTCCTCCCTCTGATCCTCAATTTCCCACTTTCAGGAATCAGCAACTCTAGCTTCTTATGAACTGACTTGTCTTTCTTTCTCTTAGCAGGGGAGCTGGGTAGAGAAAAATCAAAGTGCTTAAGGTGCTTTTAGAAAGAAACAATGAAAACCTGCCAACTAAAATGACGCAGAAATATTTAAAAGCTGTTAAAACCATTCTATACAATATGAGTTGCTTTAAGCTTTATTCGTAGTTGAAAGACAGACTTTTTGGTAAATGGATAGCTTTGATAATGTTGATGACTTGATCATTTACTGACTTGGTGCCTGGCAGGTTGGCTCACTTCTGGCCTACAGCACCTCTAAAACAGGCATGTCAAACCTGAAAGTCCCAGCTCCATAGCTGTCAGGAACATATCTGACTTTCAAGCAGAGGCATGGGATTATATTTTTGTGGGATCCACTAGAAATAGTTCATTAGCAGGAACTCAGTAAATACTCACTGTAGTAGCAAACACACAGGGAATAACGTTTTTGTTCTATGATTTTAATAATAAGCAGATAATATGCATTGATTGGAGACATCAATAATGCTGAAAGGTAAATTTTTTTCAGGTAAAAAAAAACACCAATTTTACAGATCTATTAGTTGTTACCTGGCAACCTTTTGGTTAAGAATAAGGTTAACTGTCTTGAACTAATGAACAAAGACTTTAATCAAGCATTATACAGTAAATGTATGTAAATTACCATTCTTTGTATTAAAGTTTTTTTTTTTAAAAGGTTATAGAACCTGATGTGAAGCTCATTTTTCATTTTAATCTCAAATCAATTATTTAGTTTCAGAAAACAAAAACACCCATCACATTAACTTACATTTGTAGGTTTGAATGTTAGTTTAAATAATCATTGGTTCCTTGTTTTACTGTTTTGTTTTTAATTGTATTATATACATTTTTTGGTTTATAACATAAAACCTATAGGCATAAGACATTTATACATAGTTTTATGTTTGTAGGTCTTTAAGTAACATTTTAATAAAAATAAATCAACACTTAGTAACAAAAATTCTTTTCTTTAAAAGAATGTTTTTTACTATGAAAATTTTTATTGAATTATTACAAGAAATAAAGATAAATCCTTAATAAATAGATTCTTAAAAGACAAAACACAAATACCAAACTGACAAAGTAAAGCATAAAAACTACAGGAGAATGCCATTTACAAATAATGATGGAAAATTCACAAATAAAAATATTATCCAACAATCCAATTTTAGGAAAGGTTCAATAATAGGAAAGCTATTAATGTATTATTAATACATACAAAAAAAAACATATGATACATTTACAAATGCAGAATGGGAGAGAATAACATTTGACATTTAGTTTTTGATAAGACTTTTGATAAAATTAGAATAGGTACATACTTTCTTTTTTAAGTTCCAGGGTACATGTGGACCTGCAGGTTAGTTACATAGGTAAATGTGTGCCATGGTGGTTTGCTGTACCTGTCACCTCATACATCACCTAGGTATTAAGCCCAGCATGCATTAGCTATTTTTGCTAATATTCTCCTCCCCCCCAACCCCGTTCCCTGACATATTTCAATTTTCTACATACAGCTAGCCAGTTCTCCCAGCACCATTTATTAAATAGGGAATCCTTTCCCTATTGCTTGTTTTTGTCAGATTTGTCACAGATTAGATGGTTGTAGATGTGTGGTCTTATTTATCAGTTCTCTATTCTGTTCCATTGGTCTGTGTGTCTGTTTTTGTACCAGTACCATGCTGTTTTGGTTATTGTAGCCTTGTAGTATAGTTTGAAGTCTGGTAGTGTGATGTTTCCAGTTTTGTTCTTTTTGCTTAGGATTGTCTTGGCTATATGAGCCTCTTTTGGTTCCATGTGAATTTTAAAATGGTTTCTTCTAGTTCTGTAAAGAATGACAATCCCAAAGTGCTGGGATTACAGGCATGAGCCACCATGCCTGGCCCTTCCTAGCTTTTTGATGTGAGTATTTAGAGCTGTAAGTTTTCCTCTTAACTCTGCTTTAGCTGTGTCCCAAAGATATTGGTACACTGTCTCTTTGTTCTCATTGGTTTCAAATAATTTCTTGATTCCTGCCTTAATTTCATTCTTTACCCAGGAGTCATCCAGGAGCAAGTTGCTCAATTTCCATGTAGTTGTGTGGTTTTGAGTGAGTTTCTTAAATTTGAGTTCTAATTTGATTGTGCTGTGGTCTGAGAGACTGTTTGTTATGATTTTAGTTCCTTTGCATTAGCTAATTAGTGATTTACTTCCAGTTAGGTGATCAGAGTGAGATTGTGTCTCAGAAAAAGAAAAAAAAAGATCTGCTTGCTTAATGAATGGCTTGCTTAATCGTATTAAGATAAGAAGGTGCGTTCAGTTTGGGAGAGTGCCACTTTTGTTGAAGAAGGTAAAAGTAAATCAGCTCAGTGGTGTCAGTGGTGTGCGGCACGTTGATGGTACGAATGTAGAACAGTTAGTGCAGTTTGCCACTATAATTCAAAAGCAGTATTCTAAGCTCCCCAACTGACTGAATGGACCCTTCTCACCCTTACTTGACCAAGGAAACCCACAAAACTAGGTGAGGCCCTGCAGGGAAGGGAGGTGGGGACACGTCTCATTATACACCCTCCCTCTAGTGTTTTGACACAACTGACTAGCATTCTCATTAAAATAGAGATAATAAAACTGATAAAACAGACTTTTTTTAGCAATAAGATACCAAATTCCAATCTGATTCTGGTATAGCCTCACATGACAGCGGAGCATGAAGAAAATCAAAGCCTTTTGCCCCAGTACATTCTTTGAAATGGCCCTGCAAAGTCCTCTCTTGTGAGGGAAGTTTGCATTTTGTAGAGAATCGCCTTTCCTTTCTAGATCTTTTCCCAATCCAGGAAGGTTTAACTAAGAGTCTGACACCTATTAAGTTCCAGAAAGTGGCATTTACCATCTCCGAAGCCTACTAAGAGGTTTCATCTGTATAGCAAGAATCTTGGCTTCCACAACCCACCCTTACCTTAACTCAAGCATTTTTTTTTTTTGCTGACTTCAACTCTTTAGGCAAGGCTTAACTTTTGCAACCAATCGCCAATCAGAAATCCACCTATGACCTGTAAGCTCCCCCACTTTCAGATGTCCCATCTATTCAGGCCAAACCAAGATACACCTTACATGTATTGATTTGAGTCTTTGCCTGTAACTTGTCTCCCTCTAAATATTTTACAAAGTTTGGGTTTTTTTTTTCTTCACAACAGCAACCTGAGTCTCCATGACCAGAGTTATTATTTGGGCTCCATCATGCAGGCATGCTTAATTGTCCACATGGCTAACTTCAGGCATTCTGGAAGTCATCTGATAGCAGGTGAACCAGAGTTTCCACCCTAAGACACATTATTGGCCTTTTGGCATGGCCAGCTATCCTAAGTCTGTCTGGTGTGCCCAGCACCCACCCTAAATCATATTATTAGGTGATCTGGTGATCCAAGGCCTCCGGTGAATCAAAGTAATTCCTATCAGGCATGACATTGCAAGGAATGAAAGATTACCTCCCAGCCAAGCACAAAACCAGACTTCACTTTGGGCAAGGTTAAATCCTTTTTCTATACATACCTGGAACCAATTGTTCTCTCAGTGTAAACCAAAAATAAAATACAAAGCCCTCCACTGAAACTGCCTTTGCAAAAATCATCACTGAGTAAATTATGTCAGTGAAAGAGATCAGACCTAACCTACCCCATCTTCCTTCTAATCTGTAAACTGTCTTTGTTAATTCCTGGGTATAGGCCGAATTAGCCTTGAGAAGGAATTCAGTTTATAGTTTAAACTGAAGCAAAATGGATAATAGCCCTTTCCCAAAAATCCCCTTTTCACCTGGAGACCAGTCTGCCCTCGTAGGACTAACAAATTAGCTGCAAGATTTATTTATCATGATTTAGGGGCCATGCAGCCTCTGGCTGCAAGAATTGGAAGCTCCCCAAATTGCTCCTGGGAATAACGTCACTGCTGTAAAACCTAAGATCAGTGCTTGAGATATTTTGCAGACCCTGCATTTCCATGCAGCAGATGACACCACCCAGACTGATAATCTGGCTCAACCAGTTCTGGGATCCCACCCAGGAACAGAAGTCAGCAAGAAGAACTCACTTGACCCCTTATGATTTTATCTTCAACCCAACCAATCAGCACTCCCCACTTTCCGAGCCCACACCCGCCAAATTATCCTTAAAAACTCTGATCCCCGAATGCTCAGGGAGACTGATTTGAATAATAATAAAATTGGGGTCTCTCGCACAGCTGGCTCTGTATGAATTGCTCTTTCGCCAGTGCAATTCCCCTGTCTTGATAAATCGGCTCTGTGTAGGCAGCGGGCAAGATGAACCCACTGGGCGGTTACACCACCCCAAACCATCTGAAAGGACTTCTTTCTTTAGGTCAAGGCACTCCAAATTTGACCTCAAAGACTAGTTCAGGCCATGACAAGAAGTGGGGGGTCAGACATGCCACATAATGCCCTCCTCTGTTTTGGAATTCAGAAAAAGCTGATCGGCATTTTTGTAGACCTTAAGTCTAATAAGAAACATTTACAATCTCTTCTCTCCAAAGCCTGCTACCTGGAAATTTCATCTGCATGATAAAACTTTGGTCTCCACAACCTGTTATCCTAACCCAGACATTCCTTTCTATTGACAATAACTCTCAACCCATTGCCAATCAGAAAATTGTTGAATCTACCTAGAACCTGGAGGTCCTTGCTTTGAGTTGTCCTGCCTTTTTAAATCAAACCAATGTATATCTTAAATGTATTTGATTGATGTCTCATGTCTCCCTAAAATGCATAAAATGAAGCTGTGCCCTGAGCACTTTGGGCACGTGTTCTCAGGGTCTCCTAAGGTCTGTGTCACTCATATCTGGCTCAAAGTGAATCTCCTCAAATGTTTTACTGAGTTTGACTCTTTTCGTTGACACCAGTCGTTGCTGAGACAGACCAAGTGCATGTTGGGGCGTATTTTCAATACTCAGCTGAGTAGTTGACAAAGCATCCCCCTGCCTGCACAGAGCCCCAGGGTCAGCCAGGGTGAGAGTGTAGGGCTTTCTCAGGCCTTTACTGAGCATCAGCGCAGTACCTGCAATGCACACAGCCCAGGAATGTGTGTGGTCTTCTAGATTCTGAGAAATATGTCAGGGCTTTCAAAGCCCCAGTGAACATCTCATTCAAAGCTTTTCCTTTTAAGCTTTTTGGCGACTCTATTGTTTGCATTTACTGTTATCCACTGCTGTACACAGCCACAAAGTTAAACAATTACCAATAGTTGCTTTCAACAAATGTCTTCTAATCAAAGGGCTTTTTGCACTGGGAGAGCTTTCAGATGCATCAGATATTGACATCATTGCAAGTAGGGTCTTCCTGGGAACAACTGAGAGGTCAAATAATGATGTTTGTTTGGGAATAAACCTTTAAAAGAGCTTCAACTTGTTTCTGCTCCCTTGAGTGACTACTAGACTGCTGTTTTTCACCATGAATGCGCATTGATATATTTCAAGGCAGAATGGAGTTGCAGAGTGGGATGTGGGACTGCAGAAAGTTATAAAACACAAATCTCTGTTCTTACTGAGATTAGAACTTTTCTTGAATTGCTGCAGGTTGTTGGATAATTTTCAGAATTCTGAAAAAGTTCTCTACGAAGTTGGAAAGTTTTTTCATTGCTTTATGGAAGAGAGGATTTTTTTTTTAAATAGGAGCCGACTTTATTGAAAAACAGTCAGAGCTCTCCAGCAACCAAATGATGACTCAATCAAGAAAAAACCACATTCAAAATAGTAGGAAATTCCATTGCATTTTTTTTGAACTCACCCCAGCCCTTGACAGGTATGCTCTTGGTCTTGGAAAGGAGGCATCCCAATTCTGAATTCTCTGGAATTGAACTGGAGAGAGAGCAGAGCACACCTTATTCACACTGTTCTAATCTGTCCAGATGCTGCCTACTGGAGGAATCTCAGGTAGGGAGAAGGGAGACTTACCTGCAGATTTCTGGAGCAATGGATTACAAGTGGAGAATACCTTAGAACTTCTAAATTAGTGTCCTGGTTGCTAACTCTTTCCTTCAAACGAGAGGGAGCGCAGCAGACCTTATTTACAAGGTTCTAACTGGATAGAGGTTGCCTGAAGGATCAGTCTTTGACTAACTCAGGTCTTAGGTAGGGAAAGCACTCATTTGGGCTCTTTAGTCAATCATTTCTATATTCGTGTTGAATTATAAACCTTTTAATATTAAAGCTAAAGTTATTCAGTATTTGTATACACCTCCTTTAATAGTCCATTGCAACCACCCATTATTTGGTTATTTTCTGAAATTTTCTAATATATTTTAATTTAAATATTAGTATTAGTATTATTTACCAGCAAATAGGCAGTTGGGTCTAGAGGAGGAGAGAAGGAAGAACAGATATTCAGGGAGCATCCTGAGAAAGAGTTTTAATTGTAAGCCTGCAGAATGAGGAGACAGGAGCAAATCTCAAATATACCTCCCTGAAAAGTTTGGGGGTAGGCATTTTAAGGGGTTTGGAATGGGCCGAGGCATGGGGATCATGATTGTCCTGAGTGCAGAGTGAAGTCATGGCATGGGGGAGATGAAGAAACTGCATTCTAATGCTGATTTACTGTCTCTGTTTTTTTTTTTTTTTTTTTTTGAGACAGAGTTTCACTCTTTGCCCAGGCTGGAGTGCAGAGGTGCGATCTCAACTCACTGCAACTTCTGCTCCCCAGGTTCAAGCGATTCTCCTGCCTCAGCCTCCTCAGTAGCTGGGATTACAGGAGCCCTCCAACACGCCTGGCTAATTTTTGTATTTTTAGTAGAGATGGGGTTTTGCCATGATGGACAGGCTGGTCTTAAACTCCTGAGCTCAAGAGATCTGCCCGCCTTGGCCTCCTGAAGTGCTGGGATTACAGGTGTGAGCCATGGCGCCCAGCCTCTTTGGGAGTCTTAAAACTGGATGGTGTTGGCTGGATATCCGAATCTTAAAAATGTCTTAATTATTAATGAAAGCCTTATGATTCTAACAGCAGTGATTCTATCTATAGGAACAAAGAGAATGCAAATGGTCAGTATCTAGGCCTATGTGACTTTCACTTACAAGGAAGTGGGTCAAAGTGCACCTGATCAATGCTTCATTGTGACTCCATTTCTGTCCAGAACCCCATACGTCATTTGTAGTAATGCTGTGAGGATGTGGTTTCATTGACCGTTGTGCAGCTTGCCACTTACCATAGGTGTGTACTTGAGTGAGTTATTTAATCTCTCTGGACATCTAGGATGCTGTATCACCTAGAAGGTGCATCTAAGGCTTAGATGACAGGGTTATTTTGAGAATTGATTTAATGAATTTTGTGGATTAATTTAAATAATGCATATAAAGCCACAGGATATAGCAAATATTCAGTAATTACATTTTTTGTGTAACCTAGTACTCATCTGGCACTTCTTATGCTTTGGGTTTCAAATAAAATAGACGTGACCACCCATCCCATATCAGAGGGACATCCAGAGCCTTTCCCAGAATTTCTCTGAATTCCAGGGATTTAGGTTCTCAGGGTCACTAAGTCCTGCAGACCTCTTATTCTTCCTACACTCTATCGTATCTTGATCAACATTTCTCTCCTATGTGGCACTTCCCCGCTCACTGCTGCATACACACTCTGCTGCTGCAGATCCAGATCTGTCCTCCTTTAGTTCCCCAAAACCTTACCAGCAAGCACTGCTTGTGGTGGCAGAGTCCCAGTTACCCGGAGTTAGCAGTGGCAGCAACTTCAGTCCTTGCCTCCTCAGAAGAAAGAATTGGACTGAGGGGCATAAAGCAGAAAAAGGGACTGAGGCAAGTTGCAGAGTTGGAGTGGAAGTTTATTGAAAAAGGCTTTAGAACAGGAAAAAAAGGAAAATTCACTTGGAAGAGACCCAGGTGGGCACCTGAAGGTCTGAGAGAGAGAAAGGAGCACAAAAGGGGCCTTTAACTTCGATCCTGGGACTTGACAGGCTCGGCTCTTTCCCATGACTGTTCCCCTAGGGTGGGCATGCCACACGGGCAGTGCTCTCCTTACCCTTTGGAACTGAGCACATGCAGTGTGTTTAGGGAGTTATATGCATGCACGTCTGGGGCTTTCTTCCTCTTTTTGGTGGAGTGGACTTGGAATATTATCCTTCCCCTCATTTTTGTCTTAACAAGCATGCCCAGAAAGTTGCTTCTCCCTGGGGCCTGCATCCAATAAACACTTTTAATATTAACAGGTATGGACCATCAGGAGATTTTCTCTCCCCTGGCTGCTGAAATATTATTTTTAGAAAGGCAGTGTGATAGTTGTGGAACCATCACCTGACACTCCTAGCTGGTGGGGCAAGAGCCCTCTCCTGCCCTGCTCATGCCTCTCTAACTACCTGTAACAGCACCAGGAAGTTATGGAAGTAAACTCTTACCACAGGACATGTGGCTGGTGTGTGTGAAAGTGCATTTGATATGCCTGAGAAAGGAAAAAACTCTTATCTGAGGAATGCAAGTCCTTTCACATTATCAGGCACAGAGAAACATTAAAATAAGATGTCATTCACGTCCTACTCCCCACCTTAAGCTCTGTATTCATCTCTTGAAACTGCTAGTTATTGGCACAAGTAGCTATAAATTAACCTAATGCAACAGCAGACACTGTAACTCACACCTTATAGGTAAATGGTGCATAAGCAATCACTGAACAATGTTACTACTTCTGTAAACCAAGGAGAATTCAAGTAACTTTGGATCAGCCCACCCCTGTCCATCCTTTTGCCTCTAAAAAGCTGCTTGTAGCAAAGGCTGAACAGAGCACATGTCCAGGGTTACTTGGGTCTGAGTCTTTCTGGCCACTGTCCTCACTTTGTCTTAGGTAAAGGCTTTCAATGACATGCTGTGCCTCAGCCTCCCCCTTTTAGGTTGACATGCCTCAGTACAGAATGGAAGGGGTGCTGGAAAACAGATCAGTCTTCTGGATGTTTTTTGTCAGTTCCTGGTGTTTTGCCAGCTTGGAGGGTACATTGTCTGACTCTCTCTTCCTGTCTCCAGACTATGCTACGTCGCCAGTTCCCTCTCTCCATGCTTCTCCTCCCTACTCTCACGAAATGATTTCCATTGCAAACAGTTCCCCATGAAATAGACTCTCAGGAGGTCAAACAAGAATTAACTTGTGTGAGCCAAAAATAAAATTATAAGCCACGAAATGACCGAATAGACCCCACCCCCAGCCAAGGGGATTCCCAAAATCCTGAAAAACTAGCTTAGGCCATGAAGGGAAGTGGGGGTCAGATATGCCTCACTCTACTCCTCTCCACTGGGAATCCAGGCACAGCTAACCAGCATTAACCTTAAAATAGAGATCCTAAGAGTGACAAAACTGACTCTTGGTAGCAATAAGAAACATCACAAAATGACAGATAGCAGGCCCTGAAAGAAATAAAAATATTTTATCCCAAAGTATATTTCTTTGATGTATTTTGAAATGGCCCTGTAATGCTGTTCCTTATGGGGGAAACTTACATTCTCTAGAGAACCCCCTTCCCTTTCTAGGTGTTTTGTTGATCCTGAAGAGATTAGCTGAGAGTCTAGTACCTTTTATAGGTCGGAATAGGAAACACTTGCCATCTATTGGCTCTAAGGGTGGCTACCTATGAGATTTCCTCAACATAATAAGAACCTTAGTCTCCACAGCCCCTTTTCTTAACCCAGATACTCATTTCTATTGTTTCCAGGTCTTCAGATAAGAATCTAACTCTTTCAACCAATTGTCAATCAGAAAGTCTTTGCATCCACCTATGACCTATAAGCCCTTGCTTTGAGTTGTTTCTCCTTTCTGGACCAAACCAATCTACTGAACCAATGTACCTCACATGTATTAATTGATGTCTGCCTGTAACTTCTGTTCCCCTAAAATGTATAAAATCCAGCTGTAATCCAACCACTTTGGGCATTGTTTTCAGGACCTTCTGTGGCTTTGTAATGGGTCATGGTCCTCACATTTGGCTTAGAATAAACCTCTTCAAATATTTTACAAAGTTTGACTTTTTTTTTTTTTTGTCAAATATTGCTAGTTCCATCCTGGAAGACTGTGTAAGGCCTGCTAGGCTCACACTTTTCTTCTTGTCTTACCTTGCCCCTTCCTGCTATTTCCTCTGCAGCTGAGCAGGTGGGGGCAGCCTGCCATGGGGTCCTGCTCTGGGGACCAGCCTCTCACTGGGTCCCGCAGCTCCTGGGATTCATCTGCCTCCTCTTCAGTGACTGGTGGGGTCCCTGGGAAGGGAGGGCATTGGGTGGGGGCTGGGCTAGCTGGGTCCTGACCACTGGGTGGGCTGTTCAGGTTCTAATGTCTTTGGGGAACAAAAGGAAAAGAACGCTCTGTTATGATTTACAAATGCAGTGTATTTGGTTGGAAACGGCCTTTTGGTGGTGAGAAGGCTGGGAACCCTGAGCCAGGGCAGGCTTGGCTGCATTAAGGGCACATTACTAGGGAGGTGAGGCCACATCTGCTTTGTTAGCAGGGAAGGTAAGAGAGCCTGGAGTGTCCCTGCATCTGCTGCAGGGAGCTGGAGAAGAAAGTCCCTGCCATTATGGGCTCCAGACAGAGACATGGGGACAGTGAAGACAGCACCAGGGAAGAAGCGTTTCAGTGTCGTACGTGAGTTGAGAGGAAACTACTGTTGGTTTTCCATTGTGATGACAGGAAGGGTCAGAAAGTGGACACAACTTCGTTGTGTGTGAGAGTTACATTTTATATCATTTAAATAAATTCTTAATTCCACCTGGATTACAACCAGATCCTGCCTGGCTTGTTTTCTCTTCTTCTTCAAGATTAGCATCTCTGTAGATCAGAGAGCTCTTGCTGCCTTCCTTCTCTCTCTCTTTCTGAGTCTTTCTCCATCTTCTTCCAGGCTGTGCTCACCATCCAGTTTCTGGGACAGATCCTCCCTGGCAGCCTGAGGGCTGAGCCTTGTTTCCTCTTCCAGGAAGTGGGGTCTGTTGGGGCTGCCCATTCAACCCTCAGCTAACCGGAAGTCCCTGCTCTGCTCAGCCACTGGAGGTGGCTGCTGCTCCTTCCCAGGAGAGGGCCAAGCCTGCATCTGATCCCACATCTGATCCCGCACCTTCTGCCCTCACCTTGTGACTTTGAACAAGGTGACTTGTTCCCGTTATGTCTGCGGCTCCTCTTGGACCAGATTTTCTCTCCACTTGGCTACTTCAGTGACATCTCCCTACAAGTTCTTCTTTCTAGTATTCTTATTTTTTTCAATCTTTACTGAATTATTTTCCTTAGCATAAAAACATAAAATAATCCTACAAACTCACACTTTCTCCAGTACTGTACCATTTTTTGCACCATTTTGTGGCAATTTTTCTTGAAGTAATTATCTGTATTTCCTGGTTCCAACCCCTTCCTTTCCTGCCTTTATTTCTTTTATAAATTGAGATCTAATTCACATACCATAAAATTCATGAGTATAAAGGGTACGATGCAGTTCTTTTCAGTCTATTTTCAAGGCTGTACAATCATTATCACCATTTAATTTCAGAACGTTTTCATCATCCCAAAAAGGACCCCACATCCATTGGTAGTCACTTTCACTTTCCCTCTCCTACATCACCTGGCAACCATTAATCTCCTTTTTGTGTCTGGATTTGCCTTTGGTGGACACTTCGTATAAACAGAATCATACAATATGTGACCTTTTGTGTCTGACTTCTCTCACGTATCATAATATTCTTAAGATTTATTCATGTTGCAGCAAGTATCAGTACTTCATTCCTTTTTGTGGATGAATAATATTCTACTGTATAGATATACCACAACTTGCTTTTTGAATTTTTAAAATTATTGTTTTGAATAAAGACGAGGTCTCACTAAGTTGCCCAGGTTGGTTGTGAACTCCTGGGCTCAAGCGAACTTCTCACCTTGGCCTCCCAAAGTGCTGGGATTACAGGAATGAGCCACCATACCCAGTCTACAACTGTTTATTCAGTGATCAGTTGGTGAAGTCTGAATTGTATCTAATTTTAGGCTATTATAGATAACTCTGCTATGAACATTCATGTACATGTACATTTTGCATAGACATATGTTTTATTTGTTTTCATTTTTCTCAGATACATACCTAGGAATGGAATTGCTGGGTCATATAGCCATCATCACTCTCTTGCACTACTGCAGTAACCTCACAGTCTTCTTGCTTCTGTTTTTAGCCTCTAAATTTATTCTCAAAATAGAATCTAGAGTAATTCTTAGAAAAATATAGGTTATATCATATTGCTCACTCCTTAGGTCATGGCTATAACCTACACATAGGTTATATCATATTACCTACTCCTTAGCTCATGGCTATAACCTACACGTAGGTTATATCATATTATTTACTCCTTAGCTCATGGCTGTAATCTACATGATTCCTTCCATGGCTTCCATTTTACCTGCAAGGCCCTGCACCATCTAACCAGATCCCCCCACATTCTCTTCTGCCCTGATTCCACTCTGCTATTATTTCAACAGATAAGGCATGTTCCTGCCTCAGGGCCTTTGCTTCTATCTGGAACTCTCCTTCTCCAGGTATTTGCTTGTCTCATTTCCTGACTTTCTTCAGGTTTTTGCACAAATGTTTTCTTAGTGTAGTGTACCCTGACCACCGTATTTAAAATTGCAACCTCCTCCTGGCGCCTTTCTCCCTCCTCCTTGATCTACGTTCATTCACAACACTTATTACAGGAAGGTGAAGCCGAGTATACTTAGTCTGGGTTGTTCACCTGAGACCTGAAAGTATAAAAATTCTAGAAGATAACGTTGAAAAAAACCCTTCTAGACATTGGCTTAGGCAAGGATTTAATAACCAAGAACCCAAAAACAAATGCAATAAAAACAAAGATAAACAGCTGGGACCTGATTAAACTAAAGAGCTTTTGCACGGCAAAAGGAACAGTCAGCAGAATAAACAGACAACCCACAGAGTAGGGGAAAAATCTTCACAGTCTATACATCTGACAAAGGACTACTATCCAGAATCTACAATGAACTCAAACAAATCAGTAAGAAACAAACAAACAAACAAACATCAAACACATCGAACAGTGGATACAGGATGTGAATGAACAATTCTCAAAACAAGACATACAAATGGCCAACAAACATATGAAAAAATCCTCAGCATCACTAATGATCAGTGAAATGCAAATCAAAACCACAGTGCAGTACCACCTTACTCCTGCAAGAATGGCCATCATAAAAAAAAAATCAAAAAATGGTAGATTTCGGCATGGATGTGCTGAACAGGGGAACACTTCTACACTGCTGGTGGGAACTAGTACAGTCACTATGGCAAACAGTGTGGAGAGTCCTTAAAGATCTAAAAGTAGAATGACCATTTCATCCAGCAATCCCACTACTGGGTATCTACCCAGAAGAAAAGAAGTCATTATTAGAAAAAGATACTTGCACACTCATGTTTATAGCAGCACAATTCACAATTGCAAAATTGTGAAACCAACCCAAATGCCCATCAATCAATAGTGGATTAAAAAACTGTGATAAATATATAAATGATGGAATACCACACAGCCATAAAAAGGAATGAATTAACAGCATTTGCAGTGACCTGGATGAGATTGGAGACTATTATTCTAAGTGAAGCAACTCATGAATGGAAAACCAAACATTGTATGTTCTCACTGATATGTGGGAGCTAAGCTATGAGGATGCAAAAGCATAAGAATAATACAATGGACCGGGACTTAGGGGGAAGAGAGGGAGGGGGGTGAGGGATAAAAGACTGCACATATGATGCAGTGTATACTTTTTGGGTGATGGTGCATCAAAATCTTACAAATCACCACTAAAGACCTACTCATATAACCAAATATCGCTTGTACCCCAATAACTTATGGAAAACAAAATAACGCACACACACAAAAAAAACCAAAAATAAATGGGCCAATGAGGGCTCAAAGAGTAAGCTGTAAATCCTAGTATGTAGATACCATTGCTATTCTCAGGAAACTGCAATAGTGATGAGTCAGTGAACTCATCTAAGACCTGTAATTCAGTGACAGAGCTGGGATTCAGACTAAAACCCTGGCTCCTCACTACTACATTATATAGTCTTTCCACATGATGGTGGACTGTTTAGGTAATAAAAAGGATAAATTACATCTTAACATATGTAAATTGGAAGGTGTCCATGAAATATTGCGTGTTATGAAACAGCATGTATAATATCCTGGTATTATAAATATATATTCACATCTGTTTTTGTGGGCATAAAGGAAATCTAAAAGTTGTAAAACAGTCCACAGTGGTTACCTTCTAGGATCTGCCTCTTTCTCTGTATCATTAGATTGCCTGTAACCGTTAGAAAAAAGATCTGTTAAAATTTTTGGGAAAGGCGGTGACAGGATCACAGTCGTGCCTCAGAAAGATTAAGTCACATGCAGGACAACAGGAAGACTATCATCTTGGAAACCAGTGAAAGCATTTATTCTGACTTTCACTTTTTC
Source organism: Ateles fusciceps (assembly GCA_036589455.1). Classification (NCBI taxonomy): domain Eukaryota; kingdom Metazoa; phylum Chordata; class Mammalia; order Primates; family Atelidae; genus Ateles; species Ateles fusciceps. Next base: position 1,137,524 of record JAZHEH010003362.1, read on the forward strand.
TTGTGTTGAAATGACCCATTCACAGTCTTTACTGAAATCACTGCAAAACATCTCTGGATCTGTCTAAACAGTACCAGCAGAGTGGAAAATGTGGTCTAATTGCTCCAAATGGGAAATTCCCATGAATGGCTCACAAGACTGGCTGTTCATTAGACCACCTGCAGAACTCTTAAAAACAAATGCCTGGGCCCTATCCCCAAACTAGGTATCATCTGTAATTTTTTAAATGTCAGAAGATAATTCTGACACACAGTCAAGATTGAGAAGTGAAAGCACTGGCCTGTTGGAAGTATTTGTGAAATTCAAATGGCCACATTCTTGGCAAGGAGAAGTTTGTCTTCCAAGGTCACCCTTGGTGTGTCTGCTGTGCATAGAACAGTAAATGTTGAATTGAGTCAAGGACAGAGTGAATGATGAGAGCCCACAGATTGGCATTTCTGTAATATATTTACCATGATTGAGAGTCTGAGCCTCAGACTGTGAGTCTGATCCCCAGAAGCTGTATCCCATCTATTTTTCAAAACTAACGAAACTTGGAGAAACAAAATCTTGCTAACAAATGTCATAAGACACTGATTGACAAAACTACATTGCTTATTTATTAATTTACAGTAAGAAGTATACTTGTCAACTGGGCAGTAAGAAATTCTCATTAGCCTGACGAGAATGTCCTGTTCCCAAAGGCAGGCCACATGGGAAACCAAGACATCGATGGCCTACTTGGGGAGCTGCGAGTCAGGGCAGGTGAGAAGATGCAGGTGGTGTTGATTCCATCTAGCTTTCTAGAGTCTGAGCTCTCAATTCCATTGTAGGATTTACCTGGCTGGGGCCTGGAATTCTCCTTCAACTATCTCTGTTATTCGCCTTTCTTTATGCTCCATTTTTTACTAACCCCTGACCGTGACCCTGAGATCGATCTATTGTTTCTTTGGTCATGTTCCTCTGTGAGACTGAGTTGTGCCCTGGCGTGTGAGCTGGAATCTCTATACCTATTCCGTGATGTAAGTACGTGGCTTTATATTTACTTCCCAGAAATAAAAAAACTCACTCACTTTATCTCCCTCATTTCCAAGTTCTAGCAGAGGGTGTGGAGGGAGAGGACATCCCTCAACATACTGCGTCTCACCAGCTGAACCACCAAACTGCACTGGAAGACAGACTTAGTGAGAAAAACTGGACTGTTGAATGGGGTTCTATAGCTCACGATGTTGGAATCTTCACCTAATTTATCACTTAGCCTTTCAGCAAGATCCTCTCATATTTAAAACAGAAAAACAAAAACAATAAAACTCTAGAAAAATGTAACATATAATGTCTATTCAAGAATCAGCATGAAATGACAGATTTCTAGAAAAATTACTAAAATTGATTTATCACACAAAAACAACACAGAAATTATAAAACTTATGTAAGTATCCTATTACTGGCGCATTGCTTAAAATCTTTGAAGAGTTGGTAGTTTTTGCTAACAAATATGTTTTAAAGCTTGTCAGATGATAGAAAGGTTTATTTGTATCTTGGAAAACCTGAGAAATCACACATACAAAAAAGGAATAAAGTCCCGTTGAATTTTCTGGGTCATTGTGCCCAGATTTATGGTCAAACATTATTCTGGATGTTTCTGTGTGGATGTTTGGGGATGAGATTAGCATTTAAATCAGTGGACTTTGAGTAGAACAGATTGTCTTCCACGTTGTTGGGAGGCCTCATTCAGTCAACTAAAGCCCTTGATAAAACAAGGCTGATCACCCTGAGCAAGAAAACTTCTCTAGGAGATTGCCTTCAGACTCATCTGCAACACCACCTCTTCTGGCATTCTAGCCCACTGCCTTTACACTCAAACATCAAGTATTTCCTGACTCTCCAGCCTCATGCCCTCCCACAACATATTTTGAACTCACCAAGCCTCATAATCACATGAGCCAATATGTAAAATGTGTGTGTGTGTGTGTGTGTGTGTGTGTGTGTGTGTACTATTGGTTCTGTTTCTCTAGAGAACCTAATACAAGGATTTCTTAAAATCTAAGACTGTGTTATTGGAAGAAAATTCTTCAGGAGAGCTACCTCCTCCGGCACTTCTAGCACCCCTACCAAGTGGCTGTGCCTCTGTGTATGCTCCACCAGTGACAGGAAACTCACTGTGTCCCAAAGCTTTTTTTTTGTTGTTATTTTGGGTGACTCAGACTATAGAAGTTGTCTTTAATATGAGTCAAAACCCTCCTCCCTCTATCTTCTCCTGATACTAGTATATTTATACATATACATATACTTCCAACTGAAGGTCACTCCTTGCAAATAGGATTCCTCATTCACCGAATGGCTCTTCAAGTGCTATTCAGAGCAGAGCAGAGATAAGTGCCTGGTATCACTGTTCTTTCCTTGTTTGAAAACCCTGATTTCTCTCCCTCTATGTAGTTTCCTGGCACATGTGCCAACTGTGGTGTCTCTGGAGTTCCTAACCTGGTATCTTCCTAGGGGCTGTGATATGGTGTGGCTGTGTCCCTACCCAACTCTCATCTTGAACTGTAGTTCTCATAATCTCCATGTGTCATGGGAGGGACTCGGTGGGAGGTAATTTAATCATCAGGGTGGTTACCCCCATGCTGTTGAGTCTTTTCTGCCTGATGTGAATGTGATTCCCCATGGTATGGATCACATCTGACTTCCTGGCATGTCCCCAGGGCCTTGCTCCTAGTAGAGACTTGGTTGAGTGCATTAATTAGTAAGTAAGAAGAACCTATTTGACAGGATGCTGCCCTTGAAACCATGGCATAATTAATTCTCTGCCCCCAGTGAAGGCAAGGAATTGTCCAATTTAAGTTAAGCAGGAAGGAGGCAGGTCAGATACAAGGAAGAACTTACAGACTCAGTAAGCTGTTATACTAACAGGCAGCAGCAAACCAAACAAACCCTGCAACTTTGAAAGGAGAGAGGAGGTAGCTTCTGCGGTGCCTTCCCCCTGGTCGAGCACTGATCTGAGAGATGAACAGAATGAGGATGGAGAGTTCATTAAGCTCCCTGGGCCTGATCAGAGGCCTAGGATGGTGGCTGCGGGGCAGGTCAGGGCTCAGATGAGGCCCTGATGCAGTTCATGATCACAACTCTGCAGCAGAAGCAAGTGAGGGAGCCTGGATGACACCCTGGCTGGGATTGTTTAGGGTACTGCTCCCAAGAAGGAGAAACCATGGATCCAGCACTTCCTAGGTGCCAGACATGGCACTAGATGCTTGGGACTTTATCATGTTTCATCAGAGCAGCAACATAGTGAGGGAAGTCTTGCTAGCCCCAGTTTGTAGAAGAGGAAGCTGTGGCTTAAATTTGAAATTTGAACACAGTCTACTTCAGTTTTACAACACTCAGTTACCTTTCTAGAGTCAATGGGATAGAAGGAGTGGGTTTCATTTAAAAAGGAAAGTTCTTTGGTTCTCTCATTTGTTCTTACTAAGAAAATACTCCTTTTTCCTGTTTCAGATGCCCCAGGTGTCTGCAGATGCACAGCCAACATTTCTGGATCACATGGCTCTGGAGTGAAGGATTCTGAAGCCCACGTTCTTGTAAAGGGAATGTAAGGAGGTTCTTTCTTGTTTCATGTGATCAAAAAGCCATAAGTAGCTCTAGGAGCCAAGCTGGAGGAGGTCTTGTGCAGCACTGAACCTTAGTCAGATTACACAGTTGTGCTGCGAATCCCCCTTGCAGCAACTCTCAACCTGGTTCAGTCTCCAGCATAATTTCAAGCAGAGGTTCCATATACCCAGCATGACATCCCTGAGCATTGAGAACCTGGTCCTTGAGGACAGTGGGCAGTACCAGGCTCAGGTCAGCTTACCTGAAGAGAGAGCACTTACCCAGGCTTCACATCTCACCATTTATGCAAAGTGGCAGCCCATGCTATCGTCAACTTGACATACCTCCTACTCTACCCTCCCCAGTTCAGACATGGACTAGGCCTTGCAGAGCTGAGTGCACCTCAGCTGGCTTCTACTACTGCTGTTGCCCCTTCTTTTCCTTCCGCATTGCACCATAATGAGCTCAGGCCAACCCTCTCCTCTCTCTCTCTCTCTCTCTCATACACACATACACACACACACACACACACACACACACACACACACACACACACATTTTGACTTGCTGCAACATCCTGTTTTCCAATTTTGCCTGCCAGAAGCTGAACATTTCTGTTCTCCTTTCCATTTCTTCTACATCAAGTCCTAATCTCCCCCAAGGCACATGTTTGGCTCAAGCCTATTAGGTAAAGACCATGTATTCAATACATTCAGAAAAGTCAAAAAGAACAAACTATCAATAATTTTAAAAATATGACTCCATTGATGTGTAAAAAGAAATATCACTTAAACGTTTAAAATTACTCAACTTTTAAAAGTCATAGTGGGACTGGTCCTTGGGACTTCAGCATTTATTGGTTTATTGAAGAAATAATCATAGTGACCATTTTTAAATGCCCACTGTGAACACTATATAAGACATGTTATATTATTTCTAATTTTCAAAAAAGAGAAGAAAAAAGACAGAGAGGGTGAGACTCCATAATTTGAGTTAGTTTTATAACTGAGGTTATGGTCAAAGTCAAGCATCTTTTTTGTTAACTTTTATTTTAAAGAACCAAAAAGAGCCTGAATAGCCAAGGCAATCCTAAGCAAAAAACCAAAACCAAAACCAAACAACAACAACAACAACAAACCAAAGCTGCAAGCATTATACTACCCAACTTCAAACTATACTACAGGGCTACAGTAACCAAAACAGCATGGTACTGTTACAAGAACACACACATAGACCAATGGAACAGAATAGAGAACTCAGAGAGACCATCACACATCTACAAATAACTGATCTTTGAGAACCTGATAAAAACAAGCAGTGGAGAAAGGACTCTCTATTCAATAAATGGTGCTGAGGTAACTAGCTAAAAACACGCAGAATATTGAAACTGGATGTCTTCCTTACATTATATACAAAAATTAACTCAAGATGGATTAAAGACTTACATGTGAAACCCAAAAGTATAAAAACCCTAGAAGACAACCTAGGCAATACCATTCAGGATATAGGCACAGGCAAAGATTTCATGGCAAAGACACCAAAAGCAATTGAAACAAAAGCAAAAATTGACAAGTGGGATCTAATTAAACTAAAGAGCTTCTGCACAGCAAAAGAAACTATCAACAGAGTAAACAGACAACCCTCAGAACGGGAAAAATTTTTTGCAAACTATGCATCTGCCAAAGGTCTAATAATATCCAATATCTATAAGAAACTTTTATTTTTTATTTTTTTAAAAATATAGAGACGGGGTCTTGCTTTGTTGCCCAGGCTGGAGTGCAGTGGCTATTCACAGGCGCGATCCCACTACTGATCAGCACGGGAGTTTTGACCTGCTCCGTTTCCGACCTGGGCCGGTTCACCCCCTCCTTAGGCAACCTGGTGGTCCTCCGCTCCCAGGAGGTCACCATACTGATGCCAAACTTAGTGCAGACATTCGATCGGCGTAGCGCACTACAGCCCAGAACTCCTGGGCTCAAACGATCCTCCCACCTCAGCCTCCCGAGTAACTGGGACTACAGGCACGCGCCACCGCGCCCGGCATCTATAAGAAACTTAAACTGCTAAAATGCAATAAAAAAAAAAAAAAAAGAAACTTAAACTTACAAGAAAAAAAAACAAACAGCCCCATTAAAAAGTGGGCAAAGGATGTATCAGGCAGCTAATAAATGCAGAGCCAACAACACAACTCAAATCTTTCCAACTCTCAGATCGAGTGTTTTTTCTACCACAGACTAAAAATACTAAAATATTTTTAAAGAAAGGCAGGTGATGAACAATGAGAACACTTGGGCACAGGGAAGGGAACAACATTCATAGGGCTAGGTGGGGGGTGGAGGGGAAAGGAGGGACAGCATGGTGGGGGGTGGGGAGAATGGAGAGGGACAACAGTGGGAGAAATGCCTGCTGTAGGCGACGGTGGGGGGAGGGGGACGGTGATGGAGATAGCAACCCACCGTGGCATGTATGTACCAATGCAACGATCCTGCAGGATGCAGGATGTGCGGATGTGCACATGTACCCCAGAGCCCAAAGTACAATTAAAAAAAAAAAGAAAAGAATAAAAAAAAAAATCACCCAGTAACCTAAGCTAACACAGAGCGGTTCAACAGCATTTTTAATAGTGATAGAAATGTCCTATATTTGTGCTGCACAGTACAGTAGCCACCAGCCATCTGTATATTTAAAATGGGACTAACATGAATGAGAAACTGAATGTTTAATTTTAGTTTATTTAAAATTAGCCATTCTTTCATTCTATACCTGATAAGTACAATTCAATATAGTTAATGTCTTTGAGACCCCATTCCTCATCTTAAGAACAAACCTGGTAGCTCAGGACCTTCCTACATGGGAGACAGCATACAGAGCTACACAAATAAGAGAAGAACAGTGGCCAAACCCTGAAGTCTTACTTGGAACCCGCAAGTAAACTGCGTCAGCTAGAAAGTATGTGCTGCAATCCAACAAAATTAATAGCCTCCGCTTTGAGTAAGAGGGGGTGTGATTGGAGTGCACAGCTTCGCCTCTTCCTGGGTAGATAAGTAACCTGTGGTCATGTAGCAAACTTTTACATTTTTCTTTTGTTTTCTTTTTCCTTTTAACTGTTTTCATAGCAATTTTTTCCAGTAGGAAATTGTAATTTTTCTGTGGTCATATCTATTGAACCCTTTATTATTTCCGGCTTTGGAGATGAGCTTAAAACCTATTTTCCACTCATGACTATGAAAATATTAACCAATTACTTTCATCATATTTATTCTTTTCTTTTTAGAATAAATATTATACATATTTATTCTAATCGTTTCTAATTAGCAATGTGAGCAAAACACTCATTCATGTGTCCTACTTACAGAAATTTTCTTTTCTTTCTTTCTTTCATTCTTTCTCTCTCTCATTCTCTCTCGCTTTCTTTCCCTCTCTCTCTTTCTCTCTTTCTTTATTTTCTTTCTTTCTTCTTTCCTCCTCCTCCTTCTTCCTCTTGTGATTATACTGAGCCCACCCAGATAATCCAGAATAATTTGCATCTCAAGACCCTTGAACTTGATGACATCTGCAAAGTCCCTTTTCTGCCAGGTTATGCTGGCATAGGATCCAGGAATTAGTGCAGGGCCACAATCTCAGAAAGAAAATGAGAGTGGAAAATGAAGACAGATCATCTTGGTCTAAACCTGGGGATATTCTAGAAAACAAAGGTTAGAGAGATAAGAAAGAAACTAATAAAGGAAACTAAGGAGAAAGAAAAGAATGGTGCAGGGTGATTGGAGGTGCAGACAGTCCCAAGGAAGGATATGTTAATTGCTGCTGACACATCAAGGAAAATGAGGACTGATCATTGACCATTGGATTTAGCAACATGGACTTTCCTGCTGACCTAGACCTGAGCAGTTTTAATGGAGAAGTGGGGGCAATGCATGACAGGAGAGAATTCAAGACGGAAGAGACTTTTCCAAAAAAAGGTATCCCAGTGGTTAATGTGCAACATGCAAAGATGTTCAACGATATTAGTCATTTGGGAAATGGAAATCAAAAGCACAATGAGTTACCACTTCACACACACTCAGAAGGCAATAATCAAAGAAATGGACAATAGCAAGAGTTGGGGAGGGTGTGGAGATGTCCTCCCACATTGCTGGCGGAATGTAAAAATGGTGAAGGTGAAGATGAAAAAATGGAAATGAAATAATGAGAGGAAGATGGAACACAAGAAGCTTTCTGACAGATAACCCAGTGGAACAAACTGACTGATAAGGGATCTGAAATGAGTAAGAAGAAGTCGAAAATGAGCAAAATTATGCTTCTCTGTGGTTGCAAACCATATCTCCATTACTTACACTCAGGAGAATGTGCATGAAGCAGTTAGCTTCTCTGGATTTTAGTTTTTTCATGTGTACAATGGGGGCATATGCCTCACAGAATTGTAGAAACTCCAAATGAGAGACTTAGGGCAAAGCCTACTGAATGACACTATGAATAATATCATCAGTGGAAGGTGATTTGAGGATGTAATGCTGATATCCCTGACATGGACATGAGGGAGCTTGGATAAAGTTAAAGGAAGAAAACATCTCTTCTCTGAATGTCTTGTCTACATTTGAGGGCACTGTACCTTATTCCCTGTCTTCCACCCAATCAGGGCCCTACTGCCACCTAAGGGGTAATTTCTCTTTCAATCATTAGTTGTTCCAGCACCAAGGAGCTCAGCCTGAGTTGAGGCTCGTGAGTCGGAGGCCAGGATCCTTGGGAGATCGCCAACAGGAGGATACTCCCATCTGAATACTCCAGGATTCCAAGGGTGTCTTAGTCTATTGGCTACTTTAGTAAAATACCTTAGATGCATAAATCACTGGGCAATTTATATATAATAGAAATTTATTTCACACAGTCTTGAGGCTGAGAAGTCTAATATCAAGGTGCCAGCAGATTCAGCATCTGGTAAGGCAGATTCAGTGTCTCTTCAGCTCAGCTTCAGCTCCATAGACAGCACCTTATTGTGGCATCATCACATGGCAGAGGGGGAACACTGTGCACTCAGTGGAGAAAGGGGAGAACACCAAGTCCTCACATGACGGAAGGCAGGAACACAGTGCTCTTACGTGGTGGAAGGTGGGAACACCAGGGAACCCCATGTCCTCACATGGTGGAAGGGGGCAACACTGTGTCCTCACATGGGGGAAGGAGAGACACCATATTCTCATATGGTGGCAGTGGAGAACATCATGTCCTCATATGGTGGAAGGCGGTAAGACTGTGTCCTCCCATGGTGAAAGGCAGGAGCACCATGTCCTCATGTGGTGGAAGGGGGAAACACAATGTCTTTGCATGATCAAAGGTGGGAACCCTATGCCCTCACATAGTGCAAGTGACAGAAGGGCAAAAGGGGTGACACTGGCCTCAAACCATTTTATAAAAGTACTAGTCCCATTCATGGCCCCTAGTCACCTCCTACACGTCCACTGTCCTTCATGCTTTTGTATTGGGGATTAGGTTCCAACATGAAACATCTAAACCATAGCAAGGGTCTTCAGTCGCCCTTGTCATAAGGGGAAAAGACAGGAGCTCTGGAATCATCCAGTGGTGGATCTAAGGCTTTGCTCTGCCACCAACTAGCTATGAATGCTGTTGATCAATACCAACTCTGGCAGGTTCTTAGAATTAAAAGGATAATAAGAGTAAAATGTGTATTTATAACGTCATGTTTTAAACGGGAAGAAAATATAAATAAAAATTTATCGGATCCTTGGAATGCAGAGGACTTTTAAGTTTGATATCATTGGAAGAAATCATAAAGAAGAAGAGCTGAACATTTAGTATTTTAAAATTAAAAAATCCATTTAAAAAAGAATTAAAAAGAATAATATTTGCAAACAGCCTGGGACAAAACTAGTTCAAAACAGCCTGAAAACCTTGTTCTTCTTTTTTGTTTGTTTGTTTTTTTGTTGCCTTTGATGTGGTGGGAAGGTCAATTGGATGATCACATCTTACGCTGCCCTAGGGCTAATGTGCACTGATACCTCATCATGTCCAGTCACCTGGGAAGCCAGTGAGGAGACTGGCACCCTCAGCTTTATGCTCAGCCTAAACGGGAAGACGGCAGAAATGAAGCCCTGCTATGGATCCTCTCCCGCCTGCCTCACTCATCCACCATCCGGCAGGCACCTAGCATTATTTCCTAGTGCTCAATCTCTTAGCAGGGACTCTGTTCAGATCTTTGTTTTCTGTGGGTGGCAATGAGGAAATGAGTTCACCTGAGCCATGAGGGAAACTAAGAGACCCAAGGATCTAGGCCACCAGACGTGCCACAGCACCTTGTCGTGCTAGAGTTAGCCCATCTCTGCGTAAAAGCTGGGGACTCAAACAGGAGGCAGAGGCTGCAAGAAGCTGAAGACCCCTCAGGAAGGAAGAAACACCCACATACCATGGTGGAAGCATGGCCAGTTTCACAATAAGAGGTGGATAAGGGAGTAAGGAAGTCTCCAGTTAGGACCTCAGGCCAAGTATAGTCAAGGGAGGTCATTGTGTCCACCTCGTTTCCAGGTAGAGCCACGCCAGAGAGTCTGTCAGCAGCTCCTGTGCTGCATCTCCATCTGCTGACCCCATGAGATGGGAAAAAGGTGGCCCAGACCCTTTGCACCAAGAAGTGCCTGTCTCCTCGATCCTGTCCTCCCACAGCCCCACATCCTCCTGAGAGAGCCCAGGTTAGTCCTGCAGGAAGACTCGTGATCATCCCAGGATAAACTGTGGCAGGGACCATACAGAGTGTCCAAGGTGTTCAGAAAAGTCAGATGTGGGGGAGAGATCATGTTTAAACCTTCGAGATCCAGCGAGCTCCATGGAACAAGCATCTTGGGAAGGGCTTTGAGCAGCACAGTAGTATTTCAGCAGGTGGGAGTGAGGGTGAGAAACAGGGGAGAGGGAAATTTCATTTCAGGCAGGGGAATGCAAGTGAGTAAAGAAGTGGATGACCTAGGGTCTGGGGCCAGCATAGCTACTGGGGCACTGAGGGTCAGAATAAGAAGAGGCTGGAGAGGGATGGGTCACATCTTCTCAACAGCTTCACCCATCAGAGCCCAAGTAGTCCTCACCAAGGGGGCGTGGAAGAATACCACACCTCTGTTCTTATAGCCAAGTGCTCTATCCTAGGCCAAGGAAAGAGCTGAAGGTGTTTTCCTAAGACAATCCCAAACTGTGGCCTCTTAGGGTCATTCTCTGAGACACAGAGGCTAGGAAGCTTTTGAGATGACACAAATTTCTCTTTCCACTCTACAGGAAGCTAAGTTTGGATCCACAGGCTAAGGCTGAAGATTAGGTTCAGATTAGCACAGGAGAAAAGAAAGGTGGCTTTGGTTCAGTTGTATAATGTGCACTAGACACCCCGCCCCAACACTCATGCACACACACACTGCCTGATATCCCCAGTGGAGCCCTATACAAAATCTGCAAAGAAAGCCCTGGCCTGTTCCTTTGTGGGCTCCTACCCACCCATGCTGTCCTCCAACTCAGCATCCAGAAGTCAGGTCCTACCTGTCTCCTCTGCAGCACAGTCAACGCCTCTGCATCATTCCCATGTCTGGGCTTGTGTCCTCAGAAGTACACACACCAGTGACATGGCAGAGGTGATGGGGATTTTCCACCTGCTCAATCAGACAGGGTCCCCTTGGGAAGGCTTCTGGAGGAGAGGGGTCAGGAGCCATGTCAATGATAGGGAAAGAATCTGTGCCCAAGTGTAAGTGCACCTCGGAGAGGTGTCACAGAATGTGAACAGGTCATGGGTACACTGTAGAACTGTGGCTATGAGATCAGAGTACACAGACAAGGGGCAGCTGAAACAGAACCAGCACTAAGAAAGGCAGGCGTCTGCAGGCTTCAGGTTCAGAGTGTAGGTGTCCTGGGAGTGCCAGATCCTTTTGCTTCCTCCAGTCGAATGATCTTAATGGCCCTGCCTGGACAATGATAATGAACCTCACTGTAGACAGCTGTGAGCGGCTCCTCTTTTCCAGATATTGTTCACCAATGCCCTGGAATACAAGACAGAGGGTGGTTGGATCAGCTGAGGGATAGAATGAATCTGGAGGGACCCACAGAGCCAATACCCACTGCCATGCACTGCTTATGAATTCCTCTAAAGTGTTAATTTTCTTAGTGAATGCTGGTGATTGTCCAGACAGAGATAAATAGGTGGTGGGGTTATGGCAAGTCCTGGAATTGGAAGCCCAAAGCTGGGCAGAGAGACCTGGGAGTTCCCAGGGGAGGCCCTTGCCCTGGAACTCACCTTGTCCTTGCCCTTCTGAGACACTGGCAGCCTGAGATCTTCATAGTGGTTGACATCATCGTCGACCCCATGGTTCTCCTGCAGTTCTCCACCTGAGGAAATCAAAGCTTGAATCTGTGCCTTAGAAACCTGTATCCCTTCTCACTGCCATGAACCCCAAGGCTAAGAACACGCCCATCATCCCTCCGCAGAGTCCACTCCCTGGGAGAAAAATTCAGGAGAAAGGAAGCTGAGGTTCTAGTGAGGTAGGGGAGGTGTCTGGATATGGAAGGGGAAATGCAACTTGCCTCTACTTATCTTCATCTTCTTTTTCTTCCTACATGTCTTCACAAGATAGAGCCCAGTTCCCAGGACCAACATCACACCCACAACATCCCCTAGGAGGCCTGGCAGCAGTCTAACCGTGTCCTGTTTGTGTGGACCTGTTTCTGTCGCATGGGGAAGAGTAGAAAACATTAAGGCAGGACATAACTTGACACACCCATTGCCAAGAGGAAACAGAGGGAGAAAGCAGGTGGAGAAGTGGAAAGGGGCCTGGTGCAGAAGCTGCAGAGGGAGGAGCATGGCAAGTCCATTCATTCAACCAGTTAGGAGCTGCTGCTTGATGCCAGGGAAGCTGAGATGCACAAGACGATGTCCACAGCAGCCCAGGACACAGGAGGGAAGACAGAAAATGCCAGCTGCCAGACAGAGGGATTGCAGCTGCAATAGAGGTTTCCACCTTGTATGAGGTCTTCAGGGAGGGCCTCCCAGAGGAGGTTCTGGCTAAACCGAGGTTATCAGATATTTAGGGTGGGGCATTCCAGGAAATAGGAGCACCAAGGTCAGGAAATGGGTGTCAAGACACCAGCGCTGGGGAGTTCCTGGCACCCTACTGCAGCAGAAGAGGGGCAGGGCAGGGAGGAGCTGTGGCAAGGAGAGTCAGAGGGAGGCAGGAGTCTGTGCCCAGAGGGCCTTGTGGTCATGCTAAATGCTGAACACTCCAGGATGGGGTCAGTGGAGGAGGTGGCAGCTCATTTAAAGTGATGCTGACACATCAGATCCCCCAGCAACTCCTGGAGGAAGGATTGGAGAGGGCCAGGCTGCACACAGGGTATCAGGTCATTCATTCGTTCAGTGAACACTGAGTGTGAGCAGACATTGGTAGGAGCTGTGCTTGGCACAGGGATCAAAGCAAAACATCAAGGTTTTGTAGTCTACAGGGCAGACAGTGACATAAACACCCCATTACTGCTCAGTGTTGGGTGCCATGGACAGCTCCCTAAGGAGGTGGGCCCTGAAGGCAGGACCAGATACATCATTTTCAGGGCACTGTGCAGTGCAAATTTAAATTCCCTTGATTAAAAACGAAAACCTTCAAGGAAGAAATGCCAGAGTTTTAACCAATTGTGGAATCCTGTGAAGTGTGGGACCCTGTGTGACGGCATCTGTCTTGTGCCCACAAAGCCAGTCATAGCTTGGAAAGGAATAAAAGAGAAAGTGTCGGCCACTGGGTGTGGGAGGGCTGATGATCAGAAGCTCAGAAGCTTATAAAAAGCAGGACATATTTGGGGACATAAAAGCAAGTAGTTTGGTGTGAAGTGCATAGGTGAGGCCAGACACATGGGCAGAGGAGCATCTGAGCCCTGAATTCCGTGGGGGAGTAACTGGAGGCCAGATCCCACAGATGACACAGGAAACAATCTAATTTGACCCACTTTCCCCAAAGCCCACTCTGGATGTTCAGTGGAGGATGGATGGGGTGGGAGAGCTCCTGGAAGGCTGCTGTCTGCATTGGCAGGAACATGGTGGGGGGTGCAGCGAGGAAGGTATGGATGGGAGGGACGTTTAAAGGTAGAACTAAGGTGGATGTGACTCCCACACTGCTGTGTGTGGTGAGCAGGTAGAAGGCGGTGCTAACGCACATGGCGGAGAAGAGAGCCCAGAACCCTCAGACCCTAGTGCTAGCTGAGCTCGGCAGCTCCTCTCATCCTGCAGGCTACACTCACCGCTCACCTTGGACACACACTTTCCTAAGATCTAAGATTGCAGCTTTCTTATCCACCTGGTTGCTGACCACACAGGTGAGGTGGGTGTTGCAGTGGCACAGGGGCAGGCTCACAGCCAGGGTCCAGGGGTTCAGGGCTGGTCCTGGCGTTTCTCTCTGCTCGAGCTCTCTGAGGAGGCCCTTGCTCTCCCAGGTCACTTTCAGGTCCTCAGTGGCCCCTGGAGCCCTGCACTCCAGGGTTATGTTACACAAGCCTGGTGTGATAGAGAGTAACTTGGCCAGGATTCCAGGATGAGGCACAGGCTCTGGAGAAGAAGGGGACAAATGAGTGGAATCTCACATGTATGGAATGCCAACAGCCAGTAGCAGGTGAAAAAGGTAAAACAACAAGTTCTCTTTTGGAGTTCCCAGAAAGAACACAGTCCTGCCACCACCTTCATTTTAGCTCACGGAGACTTGTGTCAGACGTCTGGCCTACAGCATAGTGACATAATAAATTTTTCTTGCTTTCAGCCAATAATTTTTGGCAATTTGTTACATCAGTGATGAAAAGCTACTATACAAATTAAGTAACATTAATCATATATAGAACGATTAATGTTACTGGAAAAATTGCTGTTTTCCCAAATTTCCATTTCCTCTCCCAAAACACTGAAAGATTTCATTCCTTGGTGTGAATCTTAGCTCTGCTATCTCTGGGGACCTCATATGCCTTATTTTTGGTAGAGAAAATCGACTCTGAAGGCTGGTGTCTGAATGGAACCCTGCATGCGGCCTATGTGACACTCTAGGGACAAAAAACCCAGAGAAGCCAGAGGATAGGGGAGGAGTGTCACTCACCATAGACAGTGAGGTAGAAAACCTGGACATATGCTCTTCCCTGAGCTGAGCGGATCATGGCCACGTACTGCCCACTGTCTTCAGGGGCCAGGTTCTCAATCCTCAGAGACAACATGCTGGGCACATGGACCCTCTGCTTGAACCTGTCCTGGAGGTTAAACCAGGTTGGAGAGTCGGCTCCCCCTGTGGACTTGCAGCACCCGCGTGTGATTTACGGAGCGCCCAAACCCCATGAAACCTCCTGCACCTCGGCTTCTACAACTACTCTGAGCTTCTCGATCACATTAAACAAGACAGAGCCGCCTCGGATCCCCTTCAGATGAATGGGTTTTCTAGAATCCTCCAAGGCAGAGTCATGTGCTCCAGAAGTGTAGGCTTCAGTGCCGCAGACACCTAGGGCATGGACACGGGGAAACGTGAGTATTTTCTCATCAGGAACAAATGAGAGAAACACAGAACTTTGGTTCCAAGTTACAGAAATCCACCCAAATCCTCCCTTGATTCTGGGGGGGGCTGCCTAGCATAATGGATTTGAAGCAATTCTGGAATCCAGTCCTGGTTCTAGTGGAGTGTGATATTGAGCAGGTTCCTGAACCCCCTGATCTTCAGTTTTCTTACCTGCCCCATAGTGACAGTAAGGATCAAATGAGATCCTAGATTAAAAGCACCTGGCACATTTTCTGACATATGCTAAGTGCATAACTGCAGGAGGCAGCTTCTAGTGTGGCTCCCAAGGATGCCTCCCCACTGTGTGCACAGCCCTGAGTAATGCCCTCCCCTGGAGTATGGGCTGCTCTGATTACTTGCAAATGCAGCAAAAGTGATGGAGTGTCCTTTCTGTCTGGCTCACACCCTCTGTCTCCATCACTCTCTCCTGCTCAGGCTGATGAAGCCAGCTACCACGTTGTGAGCTGCTCTGTGGAGAGGCCCACACGGCAGGGAGCTGGGGGCAGCCTCAGCCAACACCTTCATTCCAGTCTCTGCGTACGTAAGCCACAGGACCTAGCTGAACCACACCTGGATTCTGATCTCCATAAACTGTGAGACTATGCCCCTTATTGTGTTAAGGCCCTGAGTTCTAGGTTAACAGCTCACACAACAATACATAATCAAGATAAAGATGAAGGTTGCTTTCCTTTGCCTTTTCTTCTAGGAGGGGGAACTAGTCAGGATAGGATAGGGCAGGATAGGACGGCAAGTGAATTAGACAGGTTGTCCTATGGCAACAATTACAAAAGTCAGAGCCTAAGAACAAGAGAAGTTTGCATATTACTCACACTGCATGTCCCACAAGAGATAGTGAAGGAAGCGTCATGTCACTCATGGGTGAGGACTCCACACTTTGTAGAAGCTCCATCTGGAACCCACAGCCTCCTCACAGCCTCCTCAGCCCCCACAGTAGGGAAAGGAGGAGACAAGAGAGGCACCTGTGGGGTTTTCACTGCACTGCAGAAGTGGCGTAATCTCTGCCCATATTTTCTGGACAGAACTAGTCAGGAAACCCTGCTAACTGCCAGGGGCTGAAAGTGTGGGGGAGCAGATGGACTGTTTGGTGGCACTGAGTCCCTGCCACCAAGAAAGCACTTCCCTATGCAATGCCGATGAGGTCCTTGATTAGTCTCCCTCAGTTGCCGTCTCCCACAGAGCCCTGACCAGTGGGCACAGCTGCCTCAGTTCCGCCTCCCTCTGAGTCCTTTATTGCCCACCAGGAACAGCCACAATGAACCCAGAGACCTCCGTCCTTCCTAGGGACCAGGATGGGACCAATCTGGACCAGGTCCATCTGGGTTTGTCGCTGGGTGGCAGGCTACCCAGTGTTCTCTCTAATGAGTAAATTCCTCATTTCAAGCCTGCACCGTTCTGCTGTCCTTATACCCATCCCTGGCTCTCACTGAAAGCAAACAGCTCATGCCAATCCTTAGATGTGGAAATGTTTCAAATATTTGTTTCCAGTTATACACTAGCTCAGTTCACCAGGCCCCTCCCTTGGGCTAGGTCTCACCCCCTCCCTTCAGCTCCCTCAAGGGACTAGGCCCCACCTGAGGCTCAGCACCCCTTAGCACCAGGGCCACAGGCATTCAGGATCCACATCAGTGGGGTTAGTGGGTTTGCCAGTCCATTTTCACATTGCTGTAAAGAAATACCCAACACTAGGTCATTTATAAAGAAAAGATATCTAATTGGCTCACAGTTCTACAGGCTGTACAGAAGTGTAGAGCCAGCATCTGCTCCTGGTGGGGTCCTCAGGAAGCTTGCAGTCATGGTGGAAGGCAAAGGAGAGCCAGCGTATTACATGGTCAGAGCAAGAGCAGGAGAGACAGAGAGGAAGATGGCCGAATAGGAACAGCTCTGGTCTGCAGCTCCCAGTGAGATCAATGCAGAAGGCAGGCGATTTCTGCATTTCTAACTGAGGCACCCAGCTCATCTCACTGAGAGTGGTTAGACAATGATTGCAGCCCATGTAGGGTGATCTGCAAGCACAAGAGTTCAGGGAAATCCCTCCCCTAGCCAAGGGAAGCCATGAGGGACCCTGCTATGCAGGATGGTGTTTCTGGCCCAGATACTATGCTTTTCCCACTGTTGTCGCAACCTGCAGAGCAGGAGATTCCCTCGGGTTCCTATGCCACCAGAGCCCTGGGTTTCAAGCACAAAACTGGGCACCCATTTGGGCAGACACTGAGATAGCTGCAGGAGTTTTTTTTTCATATCCCAGTGGCACCTGGAACATCAGTAAGACAGAATGGTTCACTCCTCTGGAAAGGGGACTAAAGCCAGGGAGCCAAGTGGTCCAGCTTGGAGGATCGCACCTCCACAGAGCCCAGCAAGCTAAGATCCACCAGCTTGAAATTCTTGCTGCCAGCACAGCAATCTGAAGTCGACCTGGGACACTCGAGCTTGGTGTGGGGGAGGGGCGTCTGCCATTACTGAGGCTTGAGTAGATGGTTTTTTCCTCACAGTGTAAACAAAGCCACTGGAAAGTTCAAACTGGGCAGATCCCACTGCAGCTTGACAAAGCCGCTGTAGCAAGACTGCCTCTCTAGATTCCTCCTCTTCGGGCTGGGCATCTCTGAAAGAAAGATAGCAGCCCAGTCAGAGGCTTTTAGATAAAATGCCCATCTCCCTGGGGCACAGCACCTGAAGGATTGGGCAGCTGTGGGCACAGCTGAAGCAGACTTAAATGTTCCTGCCTGCCACCTCTGAAGAGAGCAGTGGATCTCCCAGCACAGTGCTTGAGCTCTGCTAAGGGACAGATTGTCTCCTCAAGTTGGTCCCTGACCACCATGCCTCCTGACTGGGAGACACCTCGCAGCAGAGGTTGACAGACACCTCATACAGGAGAGCTCCAGCTTGCATCTGGTGGGTGCCCCTCTGAGATGAAGCTTACAGAGGAAGGAACAGGAAGCAATCTTTGCTGTTGCTGTTCTGCAACCTCTATTGGTGATACCCAGGCAAAGAGAATCTGGAACCTCCATTGGTGATACCCAGGCAAAGAGAATCTCCAGCAAACTCCATCAGACCTGCAGCAGAGGGGCCTGACTGTTAGAAGGAAAACTAACAAACAGAAAAAGATAGCATCAGCCTCAACAAAAAGGACATCCATACAGAATCCCCATCTGAAGGTCACCTACATCAAAGATGAAAGGTAGATAAATCCACAAAGGTAAAGAAAAAACAGCGCAAAAAGTCTGAAAATTCCAAGAACCAGAATGCCTCTTCTCCTCCAAGGGATCATAACTCCCCACCAACAAGAGAACAAAACTGGATGGAGAATGAGTTTGACAAATTGACGGAAGTGGGCTTCAGAAGGTGGGTAATAACCAATTTCTCCAAGCTAAAGGAGCACGTTCTAACCCAATGCGAGGAAACTAAGAACCTGGAGAAAAGGTTAGAGGAATTGCTGACTAGAATAGCCAGTTTAGAGAAGAATATAATGACCTGATGGAGCTGAAAAACACAGCATGAGAACTTCGTGAAGCATTCATAAGTATTAATGATCGAATTGATCAAGCAGAAGAAAGGATATTAGAGATTGAAGATCAACTTAATGAAATAAAGCATGAAGACAAGATTAGATAAAAAGAGTGAAAAGGAATGAACAAAGCCTCCAAGTAATATGGTTCTATGTGAATGGAACCAAGTTGGAAAACACTCTTCAGGATATTATGCAGAACTTCCCCAACCAAGCAAGACGGGCCAACATTCAAATTCAGGAAATACAGAGAACACCATAAAAATACTCCTTGAGAAGAACAACCTCAAGACACATAATCGTCAGATTCACCAAGGTTGAAATGAAGGGAAAAATGTTAAGGGCAGCTAGAAAGGAAGGTTGGGTTACCCACAAAGGGAAGCCCATCAGACTAATAGTGGATTTCTCTGCAGAAACCCTACAAGGCAGAAGAGAGTGGGGGCCAATATTTAACATTATTAAAGGAAAGAGTTATCAACCCAGAATTGCATATCCTGCCAAACTGAGCTTCAAAAGCGAAGGAGAAATAAAATCCTTTACAGACAAGCAAAAGCTGAGAGATTTTGTCACCACCCGGCCTGCCTTACAAGAGCTCCTGAAGGAAGCACTAAATAGGGAAAGGAAAAATCAGTACCAGCCACTCCAAAAACATACCAAATTGTAAAGACCAACAACATTGTGAAGAAACTCCATGAACTAATGGGCAAAATAACCAGCTAGCATCATAATGACAGGATCAAATTAACACATAACAATATTAACCTTAAATGTAAATGGGATAAATGGCCCAATTAAAAGACATAGACTGGCAAATTGGATAGAGTCAAGACCCATTGGTGTGTTGTATTCAGGAGACACATCTCATGTGCAAAGACACACAGAGGCTCAAAATAAAGGGATGGAGGAAGATTTACCAAGCAAATGGAAAGAAAAAAAAAAAGGAAAGGTTGCAATTCTAGTCTCTGATAAAACACACTTTAAACCAATGAAGATCAAAAGAGACAAAGAAGGGCTTTACATAATGGTAACAAGATCAATGCAACAAGAAGAGCTGACTATCCTAAATATATATGCATCCAATACAAGAACATCCAGATTCATAAAGCAAATTCTTAGAGACCTACAAAGAGACTTAGATTCCCGAAACAAACAGTCTCTCAGATCACAGTTCAATCAAATTACAACTCAGGATTAAGAAACTCAAAATTGCACAACTACATGGAAAATGAACAACCTGCTCCTGAATGACTACTGGATAAATAACAAAATTAAGGCAGAAATAAATAAGTCCTTTGAAACCAATGAGAACAAAGACACAATGTACCAGAAACTCTGGGACACAGCTAAAGCAGTGTTTAGAGGGAAATTTATAGTAGCAAATGCCCACAGGAGAGAGCAGGAAAGATCTAAAATCAACACCCTAACATCACAGTTAAAAGAACTAGAGAAGCAAGAGCAAAAAATTAAAAAGTTAGTGGAAGAAAAGAAATAACTAACATCAAAGCAGAACTGAAGGAGACAGATATGCAAAAAAAAACCTTCAAAAAAATCAATGAATCCAGGAGGTGGTTCTTTGAAAAGGTTAACAAAATAGATAGACCACTAGCCAGACTAATAAAGAATAAAAGAAAAAGAATCAAATAGACACAATAAAAATGATAAAGAGGATATCACCACTGAGCCCATAGAAGTACAAACTGCCATCAGAGAATACTATAAACACCTCTATGCAAATAAACTAGAAAATCTAGAATAAATAGATAAATTCCTGGACACATACAGCCTCCCAAGACTAAATCAGTAAGAAGTCAAATCCCTGAATAGACCAATAACAAGATCTGAAATGGAGGCAGTAATTAATAGCCTACCAACCAAAAAAAATAATAATAATAATAATAAAAAGCCCAGGATCAGACAGATTCACAGCCAAATTCTACAGAGGTACAATGAGAAGTTGGTACCATTCTTTCTGAAACTATTCCAAATAATAGAAAAAGAGGGACTCCTCCCTAACTCATTTTATGAGGCCAGCATCATTCTGATACCAAAACTTGGCAGAGACATAACAAAAAAAAATATATAAAATTTTAGGCCAATATCCCTGATGAACATCAATGAGAAAATCCTCAATAAAATATGGGCAAACCAAATACAGCAACACATCCAAAAGCTTATCCACCACAATCAAGTCAGCTTTATCCCCGGGAGACAAGGGTGGTTCAACATATGCAAATTAATAAATGTAATCCATCACATAAACAGAACAAATGACAAAAAACACATGGTTATCTCAATAGATGCAGAAAAGGCCTTCGATAAAGTTCAACACCCCTTCATGCTAAAAGCTCTCAATAAACTAGGTATTGATGGAACGTATTTCAAAATAATAAGAGCTATTTATGACAAACCCACAGCTAATATCATACTGAATTAGCATAAGCTGGAAGCATTCGCTTTGAAAATCAGCACAAGACAAAAATGCCCTCTCTCACCACTCCTATTCAAGATAGTATTGGAAGTTCTGGCCAGGGAAATCAGGCAAGAAAAAGAAATAAAGGGTATTCAAATAGGAAGAGAGGAAGTCAAATAGTCTCTGTTTGCAGATTACATGATTGTGTATTTAGAAAACCCCATCGTCTCAGCCCAAAAATCTTTAAGCTGATAAACAACTTCAGCAAAGTCTCAGGATACATAATTAATGTGCAAAAATCACAAGAATTCCTATACACCAATAATAGACAAACAGAGAGCCAAATCATGAGTGAACTCCCGTTCACAACTGCTACAAAGAGAATAAAATACCTAGGACTACAATTCACAAGGGTTGTGAAGGACCTCTTCAAGGAGAACTACAAACCACTGCTCAAGGAAATAAGAGAGGACACAAAGAAATAGAAAAACATTCCGTGCTCATGGATAGAAAGAATTAATATTGTGAAAATGGCCATACTGCCCAAAGTAATTTATAGATTCAATGCTATCCCCATCAAGCTACAATTGATTTTTTTCCCCCACAGAATTAGAAAAAACTACTTTAAATGACACCATACATCTACAGCCATCTGATCTTCAACAAACCTGACAAAAACAAGCAATGGGAGAAGGATTTCCTATTTAATAAATAGTGTTGGGAAAACAGGCTAGTTATATGCAGAAAACTGAGACTGGACCCCTTCCTTACACCTCATACAAAAATTAATTCAAGATGGATTAAAGACTCAAATGTAAGACCTAAAACCATAAAAACCCCAGAAGAAAACCTAGGTCATAACATTCAGGACACAGGTGTGGGCAAAAACTTCATGATTAAAACACCAAAAGCAATGGCAACAAAAGCCAAAATTGACAAATCTGATCTAATTCAACCAAAGAGCTTCTGCACAGCAAAAGAAATTAGTATCAGAGATCCGAGTGAACAGACAACCTACAGAATGGGAGAAAATTTTTGCCATCTACCCATCTGGCAAAAGGTTAATATCCAGAATCTACAAAGAACTTAAACAAATTTACAAGAAAAAGAAATTCCATCAGAAAGTTGGCGAAGGATATGAACAGACACTTTTCAAAAGAAGACATTTATGCTGCCCACAACCATGAAAAAAAAGCTCATCACTGGTCATCAAAAAAACAGTGAGAATGTGGTTTTGAAAAATGTGGCTTTGAAATGCCAATAAGTTAATTTTTTAATGTAATTTAATTTAGTAAGTTAAATTTCTTTTTTGATTTTTCAAAAACTTCAACTCTCAGTTGCCTAGGTAAGAAACTATGATCAAAAGAACAAATCTCTTTTAGAGAGTGTTAACGCCCCCACATCTTCAATGCAAATATCAGCATTTACCGGTGCAGGCGGCTCTGTGGTTTCTCAGCTGCTTGTCCAACCACAGTGAGATATTAACTCACGCCAGTTAGAATGACGATCATTAAAAAGTCAGGAAACAACAGATGCTGGAGAGAATGTGGAGAAATAGGAAGGCTTTTACCCTGTTGGTGGGAGTGGAAGACAGTGCGGCAATTCCTCAAGGATCTAGAACCAGAAATCCCATTTGACCCAGCAGTCTTATTACTGGGTATATACCCAAAGGATTAGAAATCATTCCACTATAAAGACACATGCACACATATGTATTGTAGCACTGTTCACAATAGCAAGGACTTGGAACCAACCCGAATGTCTGTCAATGATAGACTGGACAAAAAAAATGTGGCACATATACACCATGGAAGACCCTGCAGCTATAAAAAGGATGAGTTTATGTCCTTTGCAGGGACATGGATGAAGCTGGAAACCATCATTCTCAGCAAGCTAACACAGGAACACCCCCCTCCCTCCCTCCCTCCCTTCCTTCCTTCCTTCTCTTTCTTTCTTTAGTAATCCTCCAACTCCAGGGCC
Organism: Ateles fusciceps; assembly: GCA_036589455.1. Lineage (NCBI taxonomy): Eukaryota > Metazoa > Chordata > Mammalia > Primates > Atelidae > Ateles > Ateles fusciceps. The sequence goes on from JAZHEH010003362.1 coordinate 1,160,547, forward strand.
TATAGAGAAAACTCTACACAGTTAGACATATTTCCAGGTATACAACATTGTAGAAGTGGAGAAAGCCTGTATTTTTCTGTTGATATAAAGGGGATCTAACACCTTTCTTTTGCAAAGCTCATTGTTCCTTCAAGAACTCCTGTGTTACAAGTGCTCTCTAATCCATTAGATTTCATATAATTCCCTGCAAGTTCAATTAGTGTCTGGGATATAAAAGCAAAAAATTATAACAAGAACAGCTTCCATCAAAATTCATATGCACTAGAGCTTATTATTTTCTCATTTTAAAATTTAATTTTATTATACATGCAACCATATAATTGTTTATAAAATATTGAATGTGATATACAGCCTAGATTAGGACAGTTTTTTTTTCAGTTCACTTTTTGCTTACCTTTTTTCATTCTCTACCTTCTCCCTCTGTGTTCTCCTCCTCAATTTTATGCCCTCCTGTAGCCCATGTTGGCAATCTACTGATTCCTTCCACATTTTTAGCATAGTCTTAGAAACATGTAGGTGCATAAACACTTAAATTTTGGTGGCTGCGTTTCCTTTTATAAAGTGAAGATTCTATTGGATTTAGTTTCCTGAATCTTGCTGATGGGAATCTATGCATCTTACTTCATGGAAGTTGAACATTCCTTCCAGATAATTAGAACATTTGTTTTTATAAGCACCTATATATGCCATGATATAGATATTTCTCAGCTTGTCCAATTATTCCTGAATGATACGCCCCTCCTGTTTCTTTCCAGGGTTTTTCCTAGAACAGTACTGTGATAAACATGGTTTCATCTGAGGGTCTGAGAAGCATTTCCTAGTGGAGGAAAAGGCAACTCACAGGGATGTGAAGGGCGCCTGGTATAGACACATATTACCCAAAGATAAGTTCTTTTTAACTTTTAAAGTGAACACGAATGCAAATTACAAACACAATTTTAAGACTGAGACTCCTAAGGGCTTTCTCCTTTGTGATGATTTGCTTGGAGATCCGCCCTAGGCCCAGGCAGTGGGTGACGGTTCTTCAGGGCAGCCAAGACAGCCCTGGCTCAGAGTTCCCAGCCTCCTCACCACCAAAAGGACTTTCCATTCCTTCCATCTCGGGACCCAAACCAAACATGTTGCATTTGTAATCACAACAGAGTGTTTTTCTCTTTTGTTGCCCAAAGACATCAGAAGCTGAACAACCCACCCGGTGGTCAGGGCCCAGCTAGCCCAGCCCCGTCCTTTGCCCTCCCTTCCCAGGGACTATGCCACTCACTGAGGAAGAGGCTGATGAATACCAGGAGCCCGGAGGCCCAGCAGAAGAACCGGTTGTTGGAGTGGGACCCCATGGCAGGCTGCCTGCTGGCCTGTTCAGCTGCAGCAGAAACAGAAGAGGGGACGAGGTAAGAAATGAGGACAAGCTTCAGCACAGGAGCCCTTCACACTCTTTCCCACTTCAAGGGCAGGGCCAGCAAGTTACTACTGGGGAGACAGCCCGCAAGTCTAGAGAAAGCCATTCAGCTCTTTCATCCCTTGCCAGTCCCTACAGTATCACATTCAGTGGATACATAATTGCAGAAGAAATAAAGGTACAACCTCATTCTGTGATGTTCCTTGCTGTGCATTAGACAGGCCCCTTTCTCTCAGGCACAGCCAGCTTGGTATTCTCTCACATACCCTCCCCTGACACTTACCTGCTTCCCTGGGTCCCCAGCTCTGCCCCAGGTGGCCCTGGTCACCAGTGTCAGCCTACGGTCAGGCACAGAAGTCAACCACTTACAGCAAGGCTGGGCTCTACCCTTCCTAAACTTGGTGACTTTCCTTTGTCCCTACCCCGTATAATAAGTTAAATTTCTTTTTTGATTTTTCAAAAACTTCAGCTCTCAGTTGCCTAGGTAAGAAACTGTAATCAAAAGAACAAACCTCTTTTAGAGAGTGTTAACACCCCACATCTCCAATGCAAACATCAGCATTTACCTGTGCAGGCGGCTATATGGTTTCTCAGCTGCTACTGGTCATCACCTCTCTATACACTCAGAGTAAGGAAAATCCCCTGCAGAAGCGGACAGGCTGTTGGCTGCATCACAAGTAGGAGTTTCCCTTTCAGCCTGTGTCAGCTGTGCTCCTGGTATTTCGAAGGGGTGGGGCAGAGAATGGAACATTCCCTCTGCCATAGCCTCAGCAGCCTGAGACTCACCACCACCTGCTGAGGCTCAGGTCATGTCCTCTTCTCTCCTGACCTGGATACCCCAGGACATTCAAGAACTCCCCCCTCCCATTACCCTAAGGGAGGAGCACCATCTTCCTAACCCCAAGGCACTGCCTCCATCTCCTCAAGTAGTCTTCCCTGGTGGCTGCCCAAGCAGAACACCCCAAGGCTGGAGCTACAGGCCCGTCCTATGAGCACCTCAAGGTAGTCAGGTTCCTGGGTATTAAACCCATTTAATGGCTGTGAAATCCAAACCTCAGAGGGATTATGTGATCTGTGAAAGGTCACACAGCTAATCAAGGGGCAGGGTCTGGACTCCTGACCATAAGCTCATGACTCATCACTGCCATCACAGCCACTCTCCCATCCCACTATGTGGCCCCAAGCCATCAACTCGAGTGCACTCTGCTCTCATCCAGAACTGCTCTGCAAATTTCCAGGAGAAAGAATATTCAAGATTGGCTTGATTCTCACTACCCTATATGGTAACGAGGAAGTTAATGCAAAAGGCAGTCCATGAGTTCTAAAGTTAGAAACTACTTCTGATGTGGAATCAAAATCTGGGCAGCTCATCTCAGGGCAACGGGGACGAAGCCTCATATGCACCCCGCCCCATGTCTACAGCTCTCCAGGATCAACTTCTTTGTGAAGTGCTTGGCTATGAATACTATTTGTAAGGAAGGAGAATGCAAAAGACAAGCCTTCAGAGAGGAAGCCAGCCCTGTGGCTGGAAGCCAGGAACCCTGGAGAGAGGCAGGAAATGAACATTCCATGCTGGCAAAACACCAGGGACGTTTTGAAAATCCAGACCTCTAACCTCATTTGTGACATCCCCCGCCAGCCCGTGCTGAGGCGTAAACACGTACGTGGGCACAAACCGCAACCACAGGAATTTCGGTAAGTTAAGTACACAAAGCTGCCTCATGCTGGTAATGTTTTGGTGAATTAAAGGAAGGCAACAGTAGAATGTGTGTGTCGCCAAGTGCCAGAGAGGAGATAAGTGGAGACTTCTGGGTAGTCTGATACACTGTCGTCCATGTCCCTGGCGTTTGTGTTGGTGCCCTGGAAGCAGCAAACACATCTCTCAGCTTTTACAGACTGGTTTTGGAAGCTAAAGACCATCTCTTCTTTGGTCTCCAGGCTTATAGCATTGCTTCTGGGGTCTAAGTTCAGTGGAGTTGGAGACAGGTTATGTGGCTTCGACTGGGTCCTAATATGGTCCATGGTTGGTGGAACTGTTATCAGGGACTCAGTTGTCTGTAGATTCTGTCTGATCCTTGGGTGGATTGGACTTCATCTAAAATCTTGTTCAATAGGGCTACACTGGGTCAAGAATTCACAGTTAGGTCTGCAGATGGTGGTTCTGTTTTCATGAACACAATGAGAGTAGCTCTTTCTGAGTCCCTCGACATGTAAGGAGTCTTTGAGGACTTTGGCAATAGCAGCCAACATCATTTGCAGGGTCTGAAGGTCTGTGAAGGCCCGTCGGGGGAGAAAGTGTAAGGTATATTGTTGAGTTGAAATGAGGAAACTGAGGCCAGAATAAGAAAATGAAAATCTGATTTATTTAGCTCCTGGGCGAGGTTCTATGGTCCAGGTAAGGGCCAGAGAAGTCACACTTAACTCTTTAGGGCAAGGGGTTTTATAAGGAGTGAACACATTTGATTGGATATAGAGGAGACAAAGCATAAGGCACTTGACTGGATATTGGGACCCAGGAAGGAGAGTGAAGGCAGTTATTACTGGTAGGTAGGCGGGATCTTTGGCGAGTGGGCCGTCTTGGGGAAGAATGACCTAAACGGGACAAGAATTATTGGGCAGGGTTTGGTGTGGCTTTTTTGAAATTTTTGGGCGGGGTTTTTTCAGCGGGGGGCTAGGTGTTGCTTGCAGAGTGGTGACGTAATTCCCTGTTGCCGGGAAGGATGGCCATGTCCGAGCTCCCGGCGAGGCAACTGGCCTTACAGAAAGCACCCACTCCTTGATGGAGCTGGCATCAAGTGAGGGTCTTGGCAAGAACAGGACGTTCTTACCAAATCCCAGACAGGAGTGAGGGCCTCTGCTTCATTGCTAGCACGGTCTTACGTGTGACTGGTATTTTGGTTGGTGAGGTGCTTGGGATCATGCCACACACTTAACTCTACCCCAGAGACTGCGACGCTGGGCAAACATTCATTCAGTTACCCCATGGTTTTGTAATGCTTACTTGAAAAAATTGCCTTTTTAATAATCTGTTTTTTTCTAGTCATTTGGACACAAATATATAATTTATTCAGCTTATCAATTTGCTTAGGTTTAATGACATTTCTTTCTGGTGAGTGAAGAATCCACTGGGGGTGTGGAGGGAAGTGTTATAAATATACACTTTTAAAATTTTCTTTCATTGTAAATGGGTTTCCGTGGTTCATGCTTTAAAATGCAGAAATAAGTTGACTGAAAGAATTAGTGTGTATCTATCTTCGGGCATTTCCTATCCTCAAGGATATTTTTTTTTGAGACAGTGTCTACCGCTATTGCTTAGACTGGAGTGCAGTGGTGCTATCAGGGCTTACCGATGCCTCGACCTCCCTGGTTCAAGCGATCCTCCCACCTCAGCCTACCAAGTAACTTGGAACACAGGTGTGCACCACCACGCCCAGATAATGTTTAGATTTTTTTTCTGGTAGAGATGACATCTCATTGTGTTGCCTACGCTGGTTTCAAAGTCCTGGACTCAAGCCATCCTCCTGCCTCTGCCTCCCAAAGTGCTGGGAATGCAAGTGTGAGCCCTGAGCCAGTCCCGTAGTTTTACTTTGAAAGAAAAATTGGAAAATGCAGAGCCACGAGGGGGCGCCCTAGACTGTGGTCTGGTGGTAAAGCCAGCACCTTCATAACGGAGGATCTTCCAGATGCAGGGTTCAGAATGAACTAGGAGCATAGGCTGAGCATCTGCAGGGGAGCTCACTGGGCACACACAGGGCCTCACTTACTAAATGCAGGCACTCCCAGAAGTGCCCCATTGTGATGAGCTCACAGGCTCAGGCAAGTTCAGCAATCTGTCCAGGGTCACTCAGGTAGTAAGTGGAAAATGAGATTCAGACCCAATTCTGTGCTGTTCTAAAACCCAGGCTTTCCCAGGCCAGCTGACTAAGGCTTCAGCCCATCTAAGGAGGGCTTGGTACTTGGAAGGCGCTTGTCAGAATGGAAGTGAGGCTGGTGGGCGTGTGTCCTCGGGAGGAGGGTCACAGGCATCCTCCCACCAGGGAGGTGTTTGCAGCCCGGGTCACAAAGTCTCGGTATGTTCCTGAATGTGGGGAAACGGTCCCTCACCCTAACCATCTCAGAGTCTGTGTCCAGAAGAGCCCTTGTTATTTGGAAGATACTCTCTTATTAATGGGGAGTATCTTGATTTACTGCTTTATAGATCATTGTCAACACAATTTTGTCACCATAAATGTATCACCGGGAATCTGTTACTAAATAGTATAAGAATTCAGAGTTTTTAAACCTGAAGTACTGAGGATAAGACTGTAGACTTTGAGGTTCTTCCTATGAGGGGTAAAGGGTTTGGGGGGGAAATTAGGTTACATATCTGAAAAATAAAGTTCAAAAGATATGGCCAAGGGAACTACCGAGGGGTCAGGAATCAGGAAGCTGATGTTTATCAGGATGGGGAGAGGGGCTGGAAGAAGGTCAGGAGCGAGATAATGGCAGCGAACACTGATTGAATGTTAAATCTAATGAGATGACAATTATTGTCTCCATTTTACAGGTGAGGAAACTGAGTCTTAGAGAAGTTACATATCTTGATTAAGGTCAAACAGCTAATATTTGGCAAGGCTGGGACCTGAACCTGGTTTTCTGGGTGTGAGTGTCCACTTTCCGTAATGCCAAACGGCCTCTCAGAAACCCAACACCTCTTCTCTAAGTGCTTTCCCTCTGTTATCCTCAAACCCAGGAACTGTTGGTCTTTTGGGCAATTCTGAGCGCAGCCACTAAGTGGCGACATTGCCCAACTGTGACTGAGCTCTGTCTCTCCTGGGAAGAACGGGGGAGGGAGGGAGTAGGAGTTGTCTTGTGTGTTGCGCCACGCGTGAGGCTTTCTTTTATCTATTTAGATCCTCCCAGCAACCCTGCAGAGGAGGTATTATCCCATTTCCCAGATGAGGCCATTGAGGAGCTGCTGGATGACAGAGCTTAGCGATAAAAGCAGGAATCCAGCTGGATTCCAAGTCCTGCCTCCAAGCATGTTGGGCTCCCAAAGATAAAGTCATTTTATGCCCTCAAATTTTAGTCCCGTGGGGGAGGTAGATGGGGGAACTCCCTTAAGCTTGGGTTTGAACGGCCTAGTGAAGAAGATGGGTGGGTGAGGAGTAACCACGCCTTTCCTTTGGTTACTGGAGGGGAAGAATTAAGTTTTAAGGTGGAAGTTAAATACCGTTAAAATGACTCTGGTGTTGGGACAACTGGATTTTGACATGCAGAAGAGTGAAAATGGACCGTTGTCTCACATCATGTGCAAAAATAAACTCAAAATACTTAAATATAAGAACTGAAATTATAAAACTACTAGAAGAAAACAAAAGCAGAAAGAAATAAATGGGATTATACGAAACTAGAAGGTGTCTGCCCAGCCATGGAAACAATTCACAGAGTGAATGAAGAAACAATCTACCGAATGGGAGAAAATATTTGCAAACCGTGCATATGATAAGGGATCACCCAAAATATATAAGGAACTCAAACTACCCAATAATAAGAAAACAAAGAATCCGATTAAAAAATAGGCAAAGGATCCGAATAGACATTTTTCAGAGGAAAACATAGGAATGGCCAAGAAAGGCATGAAAAAATGCTCAAAGTCCCTAATCAGCAGGGAAATGCAATTCAACACCAGTGAGATATCACCCCACAGCTATTAGAATGACTGTTATCAAAAAGATGAAAGATAGCAAGTGTTGGTGAGGATCTGGAAAAACAGAACCCGAGTATGCTCTTGGTGGGGGATGTAAATTAGTACAGCCATTATGGAAAACAGCACGGAGGTGCCTAAAAAAATTAAAAACAGAACTACCATATGATCCAGCAATCCCACTTCTGGGTATACGTCCAAAGGAAATGAAATTAGCATGTTGAAGAGATATCTGCACTTCCATGTTTATTGCAGCACTATTTACAGCAGCCAAGATATGGAATCAACCTAAGTGTGCATCAGCTGATGAACAGATATAGAAAATGTAGTCCGTAAACACTGTGGAATACTATTTAGCCACTAGAAAGAAGGCAGTTCTGTCATTTATCACAACGTGGATGAACTTGGAGGACATGATGTTAAGTGAAATCAGCCAGCATAGAAAGAAAAATACCTCATGACCTCACTTATTTATGAAATCTAAACAGTCGAAGTCATGGAAGTAGACAGTAGAATGGTGATTACCAGAGGCAGGGGGAGTGGGAGGAGATGCTGGGCAAAAGGAACAAAATTTCAGTTAGGTCAGAAGAATGAGAGAGAGCTATAAAGAGATATAAAAGAAAGTTCATGCTTCTGGCAGATAAGTAACACTTGGTCCCAGGATGCCCATTAACTCACCCTGAAAGATAAGTGACCAGATCTTTTACTCATCTATTTCTCAGTGTCCGCATCTGTACAATGAGCTTCTGTAAGTCTGCAGTTTATCTGAGAATCCCCCATGGTATCCTGCTCTATTTATATCTCTACAGAAACCAACTGAAATTTCCAATCCTCACCATTGGCTTGTTCCAAAACAAGAAATCAGAAAAAGGGTACAACATAAAACAAAGTATCTCATATGAATTGTTAATTTTTTGTTTGTGTTTTGTTTGGTTTTAGCAGACAAAGCACAGGACATGACCCTTTTTGGGGAGGAGGAGAGTTTAATTGCAGGCAACAGACATCTAGTAATCAACAACAACAAAAAAAATCAGAATGAGTCCAAGAGATCTACTGTAAAACATGGTGACTACGGCTAATAGTAACACACTGTCTTCTTGGAAATTTACAAGAAAGTAGATTTTAAGTGTTCTCATCATACAAAAAAAGATAAGTATGTGAGGTAACGTATATGTTAATTAGTTAGATGTAGCCATCTACGATGTCCATGTATTTAAAAACATGTTGTATACAATATTTATACATGAGTTTGTCAATTAAATAAAAAATAACATTTAAAAAATAGAACAATAAATAACTCTTGTGAATCCCTTAGAGTTTCTCCTGCTTTAGAAGAGACTGCATTTTCTTCCTGATGAAATGGCTGTCTGGTGTTGAGGGGCCATGCTATGTGAAAAATGTGTCCTTCACATTTAAATGTTAGATCCACCCACAGACAGTGTGTGCTGGGGTCAGCCGGAACCCACTTGTGAGCTGGTTTTGTGCATCTCCTCCCAAATCTATATTTACAATCGTCATGTTGGTAGCTGGAAATCAGTCAAAGTGGGGTATTTACACCACAGAAATTGGCAAATGCTTGAAACCAGGGCTCTTCCCTCCTTGAGAGCTGGCATTTAAACAGATAGCAGCATACCATGGGCACCCAGAAATGTGGGTGGGAACAGAGAGATGGACCAAGGGAATCATGGATTTACAAATCCCAAATCATTTCACTCCAAGGCTTTAGGTATTTGAATGAAGTCAATTCTACTGGGGTAGAATTGCTGTACAATTTAAACTGTTACTTTTCTCTCTCATTTTTCTTTGCTGAGGGTAAAAAACTGCATTTCAGAAGTTCAACCTGCACCTGAAGAAGCAAGCAAGATGGCTGATGCTGGAGTGGGTCTTGGGGACCAGCCCTGAGCTGCAGCCCTGCTGGCTGCTAAGGAGGTGGGCACTCATGGAACAACAGCGCACACCTGACTGCTCAGGGCCGCCTGAGGACATTTAAGGGAGAGGAGCTCTCCTTTATTTTTCGACAGAACACGTGGCTTGAGCTCTTGTGGGCTGAGGTGTCTGTCAGAACGGGAGGAGCTGGGTGAGGTTGTGCTCTCTGTGAAGCCACATAGGGGCTCAGTGACAGCAGCAGATGGTGACTGGGCAGGAAGTGAAGTCTCCTCCAGTGCCAGAGGCTCAGGTGTGCTCAGTAAATACATGCTGCGTGACAAGCAGTCCAGGCTGCCTCCTGTAGCTTAGATGGAAGCTGCTTGTCTTGTTCCTGCGTGTTCCTGACACCCCCAGGATATTCACAGGCAGGGTTGGGACTGGGGTGGGGCAACATGACCCCCTCTCTCTGGTGCCCGCCGTGCACCAGTGTGAGCCTCAGGGTTATGGGCTGAATTGTGTCCCTGCAGAATTCAACCGGGGATGGAAGTCCTAAGCACCAGTACCTCCGAATGTGACTGTATTTGAGATGGTGCTTTTAAAGACGTGATGAAGGTAAACTGAGATTCTAATCCAATACACCTGGCGTCCTTATAAGCACAAGAGATTGGGAGTTAGGCAGGTGCACATGAAGACCAGGTGAAGACACAAGGAGAAGACGGAGGCCTCCAAAGGAACCAGTCTGCCGGCACTTTACCCTTGTTCTTCTAGACTCCAGAACGGTGAGGAAATTAACATATGTTGTTAAGCTTCCCAGCGTGTGTTCTTTGCCATGGCAGCCTGAGCTTAGCCAACTAATATACTGAGAGTGAGGGCTTCCCCACCTCACCTCTTCATGGGGCCTGGTCCTGCATCAGCACGGGGAGGCAGAGCCAGGGCACCTGGTTACATCACAGATGACTGACAACTTGCTGTGAGCGCTGGGAGAGCCCAGAGTCCCTAATTCATCTGGGGCAGGTCAGGGCCGGCTCCCCCAGGGCCAGGTGATCTGCATGTGGAAGGGCAGCAGACGTGATAGGGGATGGCAGGGAAGGGTCTTAGGGACTGGGCGCAGGTGGGCAGGCTGGAGGCTGATGGGGCAGCCTTCTGTGGCCCATGAAGGATGGGGCTGACCCCCATAAATGGGGAGTTGTTTCCCCAATGAACAGCTCCTGCTGGGCTCTCCCTCCCTTCTGTGCCACATTAGGAAGGGTGTAAAGGTTGGGCTCATTCTGGAGGCTGCAAGTGGAATCTCCCAAGACTACATGCATCCCTAGGTGGGTGGGGAACCTAAGTCCTGAGTCTCTAGAGGGTTGAAGGTTGTGTTGGATGACGTAGCCTGTCTTCTCCTGCTTTATAAGACAGATGCTGGGAAATGAGGAACCAGGAACTGAAACATAACTCTCATGATAAAGGAAGGCTTCTATCTTGTGATAAGAAATGCACCTGTCTGCTGTGGTTGGGTGTGAATGTCACCAACACACTGAGGCAGGGCAGCAGCCCTGGGTGGGAGCTGGGCCCCAGCATAGGCCAGAGCCTTGTCTCCCAGGCTGTGAAAACAGCTGAAATTTCTCAGGCCAGCACCTGTGCAGGGCTGGGCTGGGCGTGAGGCAGCGCAGGTCTGTTTGTGACTCACAGGGTGCAGAGGGAGGCGGCTGTGGTTGGTCCAGGTCTGCCTGGGGGCCCAGACGCTCTGGAGATGCAGCCACAGGCCTCAGTTAGCGCCTGGGGGTGGTGGGGAGGGAGGTGAGATGCGTGCCTGGGACAGGCCTCGCCTCCCTCTCCCTTGGTTTAGCTTTTCAAGGTCTGAAGCCGTCATAGTGTGGGAGACTCATTTCACTGACAGGGGACTTGGATTTGGAAAGACCTCCCTGGTTTGGGAGGCCAGGGACCTGGTTCTAGGCCTGGCTCTGCCAGTTACTGACTTTCTGCATCTTGGGTTTACCAGTTAATCTCTTTGCAACCTCAGTTTCCTCATCTGTCAAATGAGAAGGTGATCATAATGATACCCCATGCCCCTCACAGGTGACCTGTCCCCATGTGTCCATGGGTCAGATCCCTCCCATGGGGTAAGAACCCCATGGAGCTTGGCCCAGCGCAGGCTCCTGTCTTATTGCCATGGGCACAGGGGCCCAGTTCAGTGACCTGAGAACAGGACCTTCCATCATCCACCTTTGAGATCCCCTCCCCATCAGAATAGTTAGTCTCAGGTTACCCAGACTCACAAAGTGGAGAAAGTCTCCAATTGTCTTATACAAAACAGTGAGCCTTTCTCTTTTGATATTATATCAAATAAATAAAATATACTAGCAGATCATATTACAAATATTTTTTAAACCTTACAAACAAAAGTAAATAAATAAAAATACAATGAAATGTGATCCATCCATGGGTTCCTCTGTGACTCTCCTGAGATCATGCACATATGGAACATTTTTCTCTGCTCAGTCAGTACTGTTGAGTTGAGATGAAGGTCACCCGATGGAGTGTTCCCACCTGCCCTGCTCAGTCAGTACTGTTGAGTTGAGATGAAGGTCACCCGATGGAGTGTTCCCACCTCTCCTGCTGCTCAGCCTCACCTTGATCTCTTGTGGTGGTCTGTGTATGTAAGGTGCAGCTCTGAGTCCCGGCCACAGAGGACGGTCACCACCTCCTTAAAAATGAGTTCTGTTTCAAGATCCTGGAGACTTTCTCTGAAAAGGCCAGAACTGTCGTGGCTCTTCTGGTCAACTTCAGGCCGTGGGCTTGGAAATGTGGTGTTAGGATCGGACAATGGAGACAGAGAGCATTGGGTCGGGGAGGAAAGAGCCTGCCCAAATGGCCTCAGTGTGACCCCATGGCTGGAGCCCATGACAGATGCAGGCCCTGGGTGTGCTCCTAACAGGGGACATTCTTCAGTGTTTGTTAATGATGAACAGTTCCTGCCTTTGGGTCACTTCCCCCACTGATTTCCATCTCTTCTGAACTCTCACGCTGCATTACCAACCATTGGTGGTCTTAAAGGCCCCTCACACTCAGCCCCCTCAAACTAACCCTCCCTTTTCCTCCCTAGGGTCTCTAAAGTCCTAGCACCCTCCCATCTTGATAGCTGGATGTCCTTCTTACCTTTACCCTTGTAACCAATCCTCTGCCTGTTGACCCTGCTGCTCTTTCTCTATCTCATCACCTCTGCCTCCATCACTGCCCTCACTCAGTCCCTCATCTCTTGCCTGGATTGCTACAGCATCTTCTCTCTGGCCTTATGGCTCAAGTATCTCCCAAAAAGCCAGGCTGCACTTATCCAGTCACCTAAAGCATCCTCTGATCCTGTCTCACCCCTGTTCAAACAAAGTCAGCGATTTCCGGTTATCCACAGAATGTGTTTTAGATGCTTCAGCCTGGCATTTAGTATAATTTACAGCCTGGCTACTCAGAGTGTGGTCCTTAGATCAATGACATGCGTATCATTCAGGACCTTGTAATAAATGCAGAATCTCAGCTCCCTTTCAGACTTAGGAAATCAGAATGCACTTTTTTGGAAAATTGCCAAGTGAATTATATGCACGTTCAAGTTTGACAACTGCTGCCTTACAGTTCGATTTCTTCTTTTTTATTTTTAATTTAACTTTTTGATTTTTATTATATTTTAAGTTCCAGGGTACATGTGCAGAATGTGCAGGTTTGTTACATAGGTGTACACGTGCCTTGGTGGTTTGCTGCATCCATCCCCCTGTCATCTACATTAGATATTTCTCCTAATGTTATCCCTCCCCAATTGCCCCACACCCTGCTACCTCCCCTAGCCCCCTCCGCCCCCTACGGTCCCCCAGTGTGTGATGTTCTCCTTCCTGTGTCCATGTGTTCTCATTTCCAGCACCCACTTATGAGTAAGAACATGGAGGCTTAGAAGTCCAAGGTCAGTGGGTTGCATGGAGTGAGAGGCTTCTTGCTGGTGGAGATCTGTATCAGGTCCTGAGGTGGCGCAGGCTATCACATGGCAATTCTAGCTGCAGCAGTATCACTTGGCGAAGGACTTGCTATGAGAGTAAATGCAGGAAGGACATCCAGCTATGAAGCTGGGAGGATGCGGGGGCTTTAGATACCCTAGGAAGGAAGGAGAACCTTAGTCTAAGGGGCCTGAGTGTGAACATGCTAGTGTACTTGCTCAGCTCTCTCTTCCTCTTGTAAAGCCATCAGTTCCACTCCCAGGATCATCCATTAATCCATTAACCTATCATACAAGAAACACTTCAGACAAATTACATTTAACAGAATTTAACTGAGCAAAGAACCACTGAGAATTAGGTAGTCTCCAGAACCAGAATAAGTTCAGAGCAATCCCTGGGCTGCCACATGGTCGGTTAATATTTATGGACCAAAAAAGGGAAGTGACAGACAGAGACTGGAAGTAAGGTGCAGAAACAGCTGGATTGGTTAAGCTGTAACCTATCCTGTTCAAATAAGTGAACTCCCTCCACAACTGCTCCCAGATTTCTTATCCATGAAGCTGTAAGCCTCACATCAATTTGCCCAAAGGTCAATTCATCTAAAACCAATTTGTTGAAAGACAATTTACCAGAGAATCCATTTCACGAATGAGCAAATCACTGAATGACCAATTTGCTAAATTTATAAAATATTTATTTCTATCAATTATTGATAAAGTTTGGAATGATTTGAATCAGATATGTTATAAGGACCTTTGGGAAGAAAAGGTTCTGGCTTCAGATTTCTTTCCTGCAAGTCATTTGCTCCTCCTCTCCCCATCATTTTACTCCTCTCTCTGCCTCTCAATCCCCCCGCTTTCAGGAATCAGCAACTCTAGCTTCTTATAAACTGACTTGTCTTTCTTTCTCTTAGCAGGGAGTTGGGTAGAGAAAAATTAAACATTGCTTAAGGCACTCTTAGGAAGAAATAATGAAAACCTGTTAACTAAAATGACACAGAAATCTTTAAAATCTGTTTAAACCATCCTATACAATCTGAATTGCTTTAAGCCTTGTTTATAGTTAAAAGAAAGAAGTTTCTGATAAATGTATGGCTTTGATAATTGTGATGACTTGATCATTCACTCAATTGGCACCTGGCAAATTGGCCCACTTGTGTCCCATAGGGCCTGTAAAACAGGCATGTCAAACAAAAGTCCTTGCTCCATAACTGTCAGGGATATCTGACTTTTAAGCAGAGGCATGGATTCTGTTTTTGTGGTAACAACTTGCAATAGTTCATTAGCAACACTGCAGTAAATGCTTACTATGGTATACTTCCAGTCTTAACCCAGTGTGGTATGCTTCCAGTCTAAACCACGCAGTCTCACTGGCATCAGTGGCTGGGGAAAATGGCTTCCTGGAGCTGCAGTGATGGCAGCCACTCCTTCCTTCTGGGAACTCGGTCTTCTTAGGCAGTCTTCAGCCTGTTGCACTGGCCAGCAGGGATTCCAAACCAGTGGGTTTTAGTTTGTGGGGTGTTGGGGGAGCGAGACTGCTGGGCTCCCTAACATTAGTCCCCTTCCAATGGAAGTAAATGGATCTCCTGCCTCACCAGAGTTCCCGGAGCTGGAGTACACAAATACTCCTGTGTCTCAGTGCTCGCTTGAGTGGCCACCTACCTGAGCAGCCACCATCAATCTGCATAGCTCTGTGCTTGGGACCCAAGGCCCTAGTAGAGTGGGCACATGAGGGCACCTCCTGATCCCCTTGCAAGGATCCATGGGAAAAGCATGGTTTTCAGGGAGGTATATAGTACAATCCCTCACCGCCTCTCTTGGCTAGGGTAGGGAGCTCCCCCTTTCCCCATGCAGCTCCCAGGTTGGCCATCACTCCACCCTGATTTTCCTCACTCTTTGTGGGTCATACCCACTGCCTAGTCAGTCCCAATGAAAGAACCTTGGTACCTCAATTGAAGATACAGGATTCACTCACCACTTTCATCATTCTCAGTGGGAGCCACAGAACAGAGCTGTTTCTATTTGGCCATTTTGGCTGGTCTCAGGATCTTATTTTTTTCCTAATCAATGTGCTGCCTTTTAACACAATAAAATTCAGAAGGCTGACAATTCAACCTACTTTGAAATCCAACAACCCATAGGATCATAATATCTAATTTTTGACTATAGGAAATAAGAAATTATTTTATGATAAGCATAGAAAGTCCCTGGTTTTTAAAACATTTCTTAAACTGAAAAATTTTAACCTTGAACTTGTCTTCAGCAGAATAGAATACCGTATAAATCTCATATTCACTATGCCTCCTCCCCCGTAATTTTTAATAACAGTAACCACTTCAATCTGGAAGCATCTTATCTTTAACAGGTATTTTGTTCCAGGTGACTACAGGCGAGAATTTAGGTACATGATTACAATTGAGTGCTATAAACTACTACTGTCTCATAATACAATAGTAACATTTGTAACTGCCTCAGATTTCTTTTATTACAAAATATAACTTTTAAATCAATTAAATAAAAATATAAGATCCACCGAGGTCAGAGAGAATTTCATATTATATTTTTCTTTATAGTTTATTGCCGGCAACTAATTTTATATTGCTTTGCATTAGTCAAAGCCTACTCTCCAAACAAAAGTGTGTACTAAAGGATACATTTTATATATATTTTTTGTTGTAGAGAACTAGCCTGTTACATGGCAAGAATGATGCCATCTTAAAGCAAACCCATTAGGATGATTGATGTTTGACTCCTGGATCTGCAGCAAGGTCTTTAAACACTGTCCACAGCAGAGATAACCCCTCATAAATAAACAGTGCCTACAGACCCTCATGAAGATGTCTATCTAACCCAAAAGATTGCTAAAGAAAGTATATTAGTGCGAGGAACGTGCAGGAGTTCATCATCTTGCAGCTGCCTGAGACATCACTTCTGTTTGTAACTCCCTATTCAATGTTTTTTTCTTTCTTTTGTTTTTTGTTGCTTTTTCTTTAAGAAACCAGATTTGTCAGCCTCTTTCTTAAACCTCTGAGCTCCCTGGGCCTTTGGGGGTAGGTTTGCCATAACTGCTCACCACAGAATATTTGGTAGGGCTGAAAAACCAAACTCAAGCCAGAGATCCCAGAAATGCCTTCCACAGCCACACTGCAGCATTGGACTGTGGAGAGAGCTGCTGCCTGTGCCAAAGACTGGAAACTGCAAGGTCAGGAGCCGCCGGTCATGACCATGCCATTACTCCTTGCATTCCATGCCCCGAAAGACATACCCTGTACCTTGCCTCAACCCCCATGTTACTCAGTTTTAATGAAAATCGTGCGTATGGGAAATGACTCAGTTGAAATACATCTGGAAAATGCAGTTTCGAGCTTTCGTCCCCTGCAGTACAGGAAGGCATCTGATATGGTTTGAGTCTATGTCCTCGCTCAAATCTCATGTCAAATTGTAGTCTCCAGTGTTGGTGGTGGGGGCCTGCTGACAGGCAATTGAATCCCGGGAGAAGATTTTACGTTTATTGCTGTTCTGGGTATTGTGAGTGAGTTATTGCGAGATCTGGTTTTTTAAAAGTGTGTCGGACCTCTCCGCTCTCCCTCTTTCTTTTGCTCTGGCCATGTAAGGTATGCCTGCTTCCCCCTTCACCTTCTGTGTTGACTGTAAGTTTCCTGAGGTCTCCCCCAGCCATACTTCCTGCAGAGCCTGTGAAACCGTGAGCTAATTAAACCTCTCTGCCTTATTAATTACCCAGTCTCAGGTATTTCTTTGTAGGAGTGTGAGAATGGACTAATACAGCATCCTAGGTCACGAGTGTAATGGGTGTTGGATGAGCCCATTCAGGACATCTGCCAGTTTGTCCTCAGAAATATACATGAGCTGGGGTTGACCCCTCTCCCAGAGTTTTACACAATGAAGTCCACCATTCTTCTGTAAATGTCCATCTTTACTGTCTCATTGTCATCCACTTCCTTTGCCTCCCATACTAACCATGCTCACCTGCACCCACACCTGCTGTCTGGGCTCTGTTCTGCCATGGGTTTCAGGAAAAAGCCCTGTGGATTCTAGAAGGTGCTCAGTCATTGACTTTGCTGCAAATCTGGGTCTATCTCAAGGAGGCATCTATCTTGTTGGCCACACACAGGCTTCCCCTCTTAGCCATCACTTTCATATTTGCCTCCTTCCACAGCCTGAGTTCTGCTTGACAGGGGACTACCCTCCTGTCTGTGATGTCATCTGGGCTTGGTGATTTAGTCCACCTTCACTAATTAGTTCTCTAAGTGAGCAGCCTGGCCAGACTTTTCAGCTCCTCCAGCCTTCCCCTTGGAACTCTGGTGAGTGAGTTTATTAGTCTGTTCTCACACTGCTATGAAGAAATACCTGAGACTGGGTAATCTATAACGGAAAGAGGTTTAATTGACTCAGAGTCCTACATTGCTGAGTAGGCTTCAGGAAACTTACAATCATGGCAGAAATCAAAGGAGAAGCAGGCACCTTCTTCACAGGGTGGCAGAATGGAGTGAGTGCAAGCAGGGAAAATGCCAGATGCTTATAAAACCATTAGATTTCATGAGACTCACTATTACAAGAAAAACATTGAGGAAACTGCCTCTATGATTCAATTACCTCCACCTGTTCATGTCCTTGATACATGAGAAGTATGAGGATTACAATTCAAGAGAGGTTTTGGATAGAGACACAGAACCAAACCATATAAGTGAAACTTTTCTACCTCAGTGAACACAGGAGGAAAGACCATGTTGGCCAGGTGGTCTCCAACTCCTGGCCTCAAGTTATCTGTCTGCCTTGGCCTCCCAAAGTGCTGGAATTATAGGCGTGAACCACCACAGCACTTGGCCCATCTCTTTATTTTCAGTCTGTGTGTGTCTTTACAGCTGAAGTATTTTCTTGTAGGCAACAGATCATTGGGTCTTTTTTTTAAAAAAAATACCCATTCAGCCACTCTATGTCTTTTGATTGGAGGTTTAGTTTATTTACATTCAATGTCATTATTTGATAAGTAAGGGTGTACTTCTGCCTTTCTGTTATTTGTTTTCTGGTGTTCTTGTTGTTTTTTTTCTCCCGTCTCTCTTTCTTTTAGTCAAGGTGATTTTCTCTAGTGATATATTTTAATTTTTTTGCTTTTTTTGTGTGTAACATAGTATGTTTTTAGATTTAAGGTATTATGAGGCCTGCAACTACTATTTTATAACCCATTATTTTAAATTGGT
Source organism: Ateles fusciceps (assembly GCA_036589455.1). Lineage (NCBI taxonomy): Eukaryota > Metazoa > Chordata > Mammalia > Primates > Atelidae > Ateles > Ateles fusciceps. The sequence goes on from JAZHEH010003362.1 coordinate 1,178,675, forward strand.
GACAACTTAACACTAATTACATAAACAAAAAAGCAAAAAGAAAACTAATAAATTTTAACTTCGTCTCTTTAATTTTCTGTTGTTTCTATTTATATCTTATTGTAATGTCTATGTCTTGAAAAGTTATAGTTATTATTTTTTATCAGTTCATCTTTTTGTCTTTTAACTTAAAATATGTGTAGTTTACATACCACAATTACAATGTTACATTGTGTTTTTCTATGTACTTGCTACCATGCATGAGTTTTGTACTTGTAGATAATTTTTCATTGCTCACTAATGTCGTTTTCTTTCAGATTGAAGAACTCCCTTTAGCATTTCTTGTAAGATAGGTCTGGTGTTGATGAAATCCTTCAGCTTTTATTCCTCTGGGAAAATCTTTATATCTTCTCATGTTTGAAGGAGTTCTTTGAAGGACTTCTTTTTGTGTAAAATCTGCTTGGTGTTCTTTAACCTTCTCGTACTTGAATATTGATATCTTTTTCTAGGTTTGAAAAGTCTCTGTTGTTACCCCTTTGAATAAACTTCTACCGCATCTCTGTCTCTACCTCCTCTTTAAGGTCAGTAGCTCTTAGATTTGCCCTTTTGACGCTATTTTCTAGATCCAGGCATGCTTCATTCTTTTTTATTCTTTTTTTTTTTCTTTTGTCTCCTGTGACTGTGCATTTTTAAATAGTCTGTCATTGAGTGCATTAATTCTTTTGTTTAATCAATTCTGCTGTTAAGTCTGATGCATTCTCAATATGCCAATTGCATTTTTCTACTCTAGAATTTATGCTTGATTCTTTGTAATTATTTCAACCTCTTTGTTAAATTTATCTCATAGGAATCTGAATTCCTTCTATGTTATCTTGAATTTCTTTCAGCTTCCTCAAAATAACTATTTTGAATTCTCTGTCAGGTCACATATCTGTCTCTCTGGGATTTGCCCTTAGTGCCTGATTTAGTTCATTTGGTGAGGTCATGTTTTTCTGAATGGTCTTGATGCTTGTGGATGTTTGTCAGTGTTTGGGCATTGTAGAGTTAGGTATTTATTGTGTTCTCCACAGTCTGGGTTTCTTTATATGCATTCTTCTTGGGAAGGGTTTCCAGGTATTCAAAAAGACATGGGTTTTGCAATATAAATTTTTGATTACTGCAACCATATCTACATTAGGGGGGGGACCCCAAGCTTAGTAACCCTGTAGTTTGTAAAAGTACTGCCTTGGTGATACTGGATAACATCTGGAAGAATTCTCTGGATTACCAGGCAGAGACTCTTGCCACCATGCCTGGCTATTTTTTTTTTTTTGTAAAGATGAGGTTTTGCCATGTTTCCCAGGCTGGTCTCAAACTTCTAGGCTCAAGCAATTCTCCCACCTTGGCCTCCCAAAATTTTGGGATTACAGGCATGAGACACCACACCTGGCCCTGAGCTTGTCTTGGATAAGAAGTGGCCAGAAGGTTGGTAGACTGTAATGAGGAGGTGTAGAGTGTGATAATAGTCAGATATATCCTCAAAGGACCTGGTATTGAACATTTTGTGGAGAAATTGTGACCTGGATACAAGAGAAAAGTAAATAAGTCTTGAAAACCTGTCTATCCTAAACTATGTGAATATGATTAAATGATTGGCAACCTCTAGAGTGGTTCACGGGAGGCAGAGTGAGAGACAGGTTTCAGTTAAGGTTAATTTTTATGATATTTACAAAGAAACCGTTCCATTCTTGTGAATTATGTGTATTTTTCCTTCAATTACATTTCTGTTTGGTTGTAAATATTATGTATTTTGATATATTATTCTTAAATTCTGCACATTTAATTAAATTCTTCTATATAAATGTTATATACTACAGTACTATTAATGTTTATATTAAGTTGGAGTTAGTACAATCTAGATGTTTATTAATTAATTAATATGTCAATTGACTCACCATGACAACCTTGTAGAAAATAACGGCAAAATGTAGAAAAAGAAGACAAGGAGATTAAAATGGTAACATGGAAAGTAATTGTTGAACACGAAGAAGGTAGCAATGGAGAAATAAAGAAACAAAAAACACATAAAATATACAGATAACATATAGGAAAATGGTTATCAATAGTTACATAAAAGGTAAATAAACATTCCAATAAAGACTGATAGATCGTTAGAACAGATAAAATGAAACGATGAATTTATATGTTGCCTACTGAGATACAGATAGATGGAAATAAGAGGATGGAAAAAGATATGCCATTAAGCAATAACCAAGACAGCTGGAGTGACTTTAATAATATTATTCAAAAAAAGAACGTGATTAAAAATGGTTATTAGAGGCAAATAAGTATATTGTATAATAATAATGAGATCAGGCCAGGTGCGGTGGCTCACGCCTATAATCCCAGTGCTTTGGGAGGCTGAGGCAGGCAGATCATGAGGCCAGGAGTTCGAGACCAGCCTGGCAAACATAATGAAACCCTGTCTCTACTGAAAATACAAAAATTAGCCAGGCATGGTGGTACGTGCCTGTAGTCTCGGCTACTCGGGAGGCTGAGGCAGGAGAATTGCTTGAATCTGGAAGGTGGAGGTTGCAGTGAGCCAAGATCGTGCCACTGCACTCAACAGAGTGAGACTTTGTCTCAAATAATAATGATAATAATAATAATCATAGGGTCAATCCATTAAGACGATGTAATAATTATAATTATAGACATATATGCAGCTAGCCACAGAGACCTAAAGTATGAGGCAAAAATGGATATAATGGAAATTACAAATAGACAATTCAACAATATTAGTTGGAGACTTTAATATTAAAATTTCAATAATGAACAGAAAATCTAGACAGTTGTTCATCAAATAAATAGAAGACAATAGAACACTAAAAACTAATTAGACCTGACACACATCTACTGAACTTCTAACTATTGAGTAGATTAAAAATTCTTCTCAAGTGTTTATGAAACATACTTTGGAAAAGACAATGTATTAGGTCATAAAACAAGCTTCAGTTAACTTAATAAGCATGCAGTTACACAGAGTATGTTCTCTGAAGCCAAAAGAATGAAATTAGAAATCAATAGCAGCAGAAGATTTGGAAAAATCACAAATCTGGGAAATATAGAAATGCACTCTTCAACAACCTAAGTATTAAAGAATATATCACAATGGAATTAGAAAATACCTCAAGATAAAAATTCTAAAAACACAACACAGCAAAACTTAATGTGATATGTTGAAAGCATTAAATAGAGGCAAATTTATAGCTATAAATACCCATATTAAAATAGAAAGATCTCAAATCAGTAACATAACCTGGAGACTTAAGAAACTAGAAAAAGAACAGAAAATCCAATCCAAAGTAAATAGAAGAAAAAAATAAGAAAGATCAAGTATTCAATTGTATGATTATACCATGTTTTGTTTATCCATTTATTGGTTGATAAAACTTTCAGCTGTTTTCTCTTCTTGACTATTATAAATAATGCCATGTGTTTCTATGAACATGTTTACAATTTTGTTGGCTGTTTAACTTGGTGTGGAATTTCTGGATTACATGGTACCTCTATTATTATCATTTTGAGGAACTTCCAAACTGTTTTCCAGTGTGGCTGAACCATTTTACATTCCCTCCAGCAATAAATGATTTATTATTATTATTATTTTTTTTGAGAAAATAAGAGTCTTGCTCTGTCACCAGGCTGGAGTGCAGTGGCTTGATCTTGGCTCACTGCAACCTCTGCCTCCCAGGTTCAAGAGATTCTCCTGCCTCAGCCTCTTGAATAGCAGGGATTATAGATGTCTGCCACCACGCCCAGCTAATTTTTGCATTTTTAGTAGAGACGGGGTTTCACCATGTTGGCCAGGATGGTTTAGATCTCCTGACCTTGTGATCTGCCCGCCTAGGCCTCCCAAAGTGATGGGATTACAGGCGTGAGCCATCGTGCCCAGCCTTGTTTTTTTTCTCTTATTATTGTTCATTTTTTTAAAAAACTATAATCATCCTAGTGGGAATGAAGTGGTATCTTATTTCAGATTTGATTTTTTCTCTAATGATTCATGCTGAAGCATATATTTTTATTATTTTATTGGCCATTTATATAAGTCCTTTGATGTCTACTCAAATCTTTGGTCATTAAACAAATTAAATTCTTTGTCTTTTTACTGTTGAGGTATAAATGTTCTTTATATTTTCTTTCATGTTTATGGTAAAATGGGCAAATATTTTGTCCCATTCTCTGGGTCATCATTCACTTTCTTGATGGTGTTCTTTGATGTGCAAAAGTTTTTAATGTTGTTGAAGTTTAACTTACCCTTTTTTTCCATTAATTATTTGTGTTTTAGGTGTCTTACTTCACAGATCATTGTCTAATAAATGAATATTTTTACCTACCTTAAAGAGCTCTTAGTTTTAGCTCTTATAACTAAGTCTTTCATGCATTTTGAGTTAATTTTTGTTTATGGTCTGCGCTAAAGATTTAACTTCATTCTTTTGCATACATATATTCAGTTTTCTCAACACCATTCTTTGACACTATTCAACACTATTCTTTTCTCCATTAAATCGTCTTAGCATCCTGGTTGAAAATCAATTGTTTATTGACGTGTGGGTGTATTATCAAACTTTCTATTTTATTTCAGGTATCTATCAGTATGTCAGTACGACACTGTCTTTATTACTTCAGTGTTGTAGTACGTTTTGAAACTGTGAAGTGTGAGTCTTTCATATTTGTTTCTAGTTTTCAAAATTTTTGGCTATTCCTATGGCACTACCATAATAATTTCAGGACTAGTTCGTCAGTTCCAAAATCCAGCTGGACTTCGGTAGGGATTGCATTGAGTTTGTAGATGAGTTTGAAAAATATTGTCATCTTAACAATCTTAATCTTGTCATTCATAAACATAGCATGTTTTTTTCATGTAAGTCCTCTTTAATTTATTCCTACAATACTCTGCATGTTTTGGTTCACTTGTTTTGCACTTCTCTTGTTAGTTTATTCCTAAGAGCTTTTTCTTTTTGATTCTATTGTAATGGAATTGTTTCTTAATTCATCTTTTGATTGCTCATTGTAAGCATATAAAACTATAACGGTTTTCTTACATGTTTATCTTGCATTTTGTAACCATGTTGAACTTGTTTACAAGCTCTAATAATTTCTTGTAAATTCTTTTGAGTTTTCTATATGTGAGATCGTGTCATTTTAAATAGAGATAGTTTTAATTCTTCCTTTCAAATATGGGCACCTTCTAACTGTTTTTCTTACTTAATTGTTCTGGCTAGAACCTACAGTATAATTTTGAATACAAATGTTACGAACACACACCCTTGTCTTGTTTTGAATTTAGGGGGGAAAAGCTTTCCATGATTAATCTTTATGTATGATGTTAGCTGCACATTTATGTAAATGTCCTTTATCAAGTTGAAGAAATTCTTCTCACTTCCTACTTAGTTGTTTTTCATCATGAAAAGGTGTTGAATTTTGTCAAATACTTTTTTGCCTTTACTGCAGTAATCATATATTCTCCCCTCCCTTTTATCTATTCATATCGTCTATTAAATTGATTGATTTTTGCACGTGGAATCATTCTGTATGCTTGGTAAAATCCCACTTGGTTGTGTTGTATAATTCTTTTTACATGTTGGTAAATTCAGTTTGCTAATATTTTGTTGAGAATTTTTGCATGTATAATCATAAGAGATATTAGCCTATCATTTACTCTTTATATCTTTGGTTTTGGTATCAGTGTAATTCTAGCTTTATAGAATGAGTTGCAAGTATCACTTTCTACTCTATTTTCTGGAAGAAATTTGTGAAGAATTGGTCTTGTGTTTTGATTACTAATTCATTCTCTTAATTGTTATAGGTTTATCTAAATTTTCTATTTCTTCTTGAGTCAGTTTTCATAGTTCTTGTCTTTCTAGAAATTTTTCTACTAATAGTTTATCTAATTCTCATCATACAGTTGTTCTTAGTATCCCTTCAAAATATTTTTTATTTTTAGGGAGCATAATACCTTTATTTATAGATTCCTTATTGGTTTAATATCCATTTAATTTCAATGGTATACAAAAACTTTAATTCTACACAGCTGTGTTCCCCTATCTTTGTATTGCTATTCTCATCTAAATTATATCTTTTACCTTGTGTACCGTTAACCTACACACTTTTGTGATAGGTAAGTTTACTTTGGTGAGTTAAGAGAAAAAGCTATTATAAATAAATAAAAACATTCCTATTGTTGTTTATATTTATCTATTTAATTACCTGTGCTAGTGCTCCTTATTTGTTCATATAGATTTTATTCACTCTCTAGTGCCTTTCATTTCAGACAGAATGACCCGCTTTGCATTTGTTATATTGCAGGTCTGCTAGTGACAAAAATTCTCATTTTTTGTTTCTCTGGCATGTCTTAATTTCTCCTCGATTTATAAAGGATAGTTTTGTGGGACAACAAATTCTTACTTGTAAGATTTTTTTCTGAACATTTTGCACATATCATCACAGAACCTGTTGGCATTCGTGGAATTAGCTGTTAATCTTATTGGGAATCCCTTGAATAAACAGCATCACTTTTCTACTTAAACACTGAAGATTCTCTGCTTGACTTTGCCTTTTGGTTGTCTCATTATAATATGCCTAGTTTTGGATGTTTGTGAGTTAATCCTACTTGAAGTTCATTGAATTTTTTGGTTGAGTATTTCAGTGTTTCTTTTTAAAGTAAAATTCGAGAACAAGGAGATGGAGTTGGGGATGTCCCATTCATACCCTCCCATAGCAACAATAATTTGGCAGCCTTCCACAGACAAAAGTACAGTTTTGAGTGCATTGGAATCCAGGCCAGATGCAGCAAAACCTTAGGAGAGCCCAAGACTGAGGAGGGTGTTTTGAGAGGGTGTGTTTTACACCCTGGTAGCAGGCTCACTGCACATATTCCTGGATACAGATCTGGAAACAACGCCATCCCCCAGTAAATCCAGATACAGCTATGTTTGGCTTTGGTCCTGCCACTAGAACCATCTGTCAAGGGACCTGAGAGGAGTCCCACCCATGCTTTGGATGACAGTCCTGTTGACCTTGGTCTTGGCAGTTCTATAATTTGGCTCCAGCCCCTTCTGTCCTCATCCCCCACTGTGAATATTGATTTCATTCTGAAACACAATTCATGCTTGCCTAGTTTTGGGCCAAGAGTATTCCTGCCCACCCAGAGACCCACTGGAAGATATGTTTGTCTACGCCCCTGTTGGCACATCTTCCAACCTTGGTCTGATTGCAGATTCTGAAGCAGCCCTGTGACCCAGCTTTATCCTTGCTCATCCATCGTCCAGTGGCAGTCTGTCCCAACCAGGAACCTGGTAGAAGGCATGCCTGTCTAGTCCTCCAGAGGTCAGCTTGCAAATTGTGAACTTGTAAGCAGCCCTTAGACTGTGGCTGAGAGTGTTGGAGAGCTGTTTTCACCCTCCACCACTCTGTCACAGTGTAAGGCTAGTCCTGCCAATCCAAGGACCCATCCAGTTATCCAGTAGGAGCCCTCTGTAGCCCTGTGACCAAGATCCTAGAGGAAGTCCAATCTACCCAAGGATCAGACAGAATTCATAGCCACTTGAGCCTCTGGTAATAGTTCCACCAAACATGGACCACATTTGGACCCAGTCGAAGCCACATAACTTGCCTTTAACCCCACAGAGTTTAGACCCCAGAAGCAATCCTATAAGCCTGGGGACCCAAGGGGAGAGGTCTTTATCTTCCAAAACCAGTTTGTAAAGAATGGAAGACGTGTTTGCTTCTTCCAGGGCACCAACACAAACGCCAGGGACATGGACGATAGTGTATCAGACTACCCAGAAGTCTCCACTTATCTCCTCTCTGGCACTTGGCCACACACACATTCTGCTGTTGCCTTCCTTTAATTCATCAAAACGTTACCAGCATGAGGCAGCTTTGTGTACTTAACTTACCGAAATTCCTGTGGTTGCGGTTTGTGCCCACGTACGTGTTTACGCCTCAGCACGGGCTGGCGGGGATGTCACAAATGAGGTTAGAGGTCTGGATTTTCAAAACGTCCCCTGGTGTTTTGCCAGCATGGAATGTTCATTTCCTGCCTCTCTCCAGGGTTCCTGGCTTCCAGCCACAGGGCTGGTTTCCTCTCTGAAGGCTTGTCTTTTGCATGCCCCTTCCTTACAAATAGTGTTCATAGCCAAGCACTTCGCAAAGAAGTTGATTCTGGAGAGCTGTAGACATGGGTCGGGTGCATATGAGGCTTTGTCCCCCATTGCCCTGAGGGTGACCAGCAGATGAGCTACCCAGATTTTGATTCCACATAGGAGTGTCTACCTCTAGAACGCGTGGACTGCCTTTTGCAGTAACTTTCCCATTACCAGGTATGGTATTGAGATCAAGCCAATCTTGAATATCCTCTCTTGGACCTGCAGAGCAGTTCTGGGTGAGAGTAGAGTGCACTCGAGTTGATGTGCTTGGGGCCACATAGTGGGATGGGAGAGTGGCTGTGACGGCAGTGATGAGTCATGAGCTTATGGTCAGGAGTCCAGACCCTGTCCCTTGATTAGCTGTGTGACCTTTCACAGATCACATAATCCCTCTGGGGTTTGGGTTTCACAGTCATTGAGTGGGTTTAATACCCAGAAACCTGACTACCTTGAGGTGGTCATGGGGTGAGGCCTGCAGCTCCAGCCTTGGGGTATTCTGCTGGGCAGCCACCAGGGGAAGACTACTTGAGGAGAAGGAGATGGTGCCTTGGGATTAAGAAGTGATGCCTTTCAAAACATTTCCCCAAGTGTTCTTCCTTGGTTATGAAAGTACAGTATGAGCAGGTCATGTTTTGGTGTAAGAGAAACAAGACCTTTAGGATTTTAAGACACTTACTGTGGGGTACCTTCCTTTGGGGAGTATGGGTGTGAGGTTGTCACCGTATAGATGTTGGGTGCAGTGCGGGAGCTCATTGCTGGGGAGGGCAGGTGGCCCCACGTTCTGGGTCTGTGAGGTGGCTGCCCTGGAAAGATGTTGAGATTCACTTGAGGTGGTTGCCAAAATATTACAGAAAATATTAAGGACATATTATGGAAAGTTATTGATTAGTCTCAAACCTTTTGGAAGGCCAAAAGGTTTTATTGGGGCAGGCCCAAGGGGGCCAGTCCATTAAGTTAGGGAGAGATAGAGATGATCAAAGGCCTTACCCCACACCCATTTGTCTCCACTCTGTTTATTCACCTTAATTTTGTGCTGGGTGGCCTCTCCAGGGAAGATCAAGTTAATCGCATTTACTCTGGGCCCTGAAACCTAAAGCTTTTGTCAGCCATAAAACCATTCTCTTAACCATGTTAATCATTCACAAGTGTGTTAACTTCTGGGGAAAAGGCCATTGGACCGTCCATGTTCCAAGGTCTTTCCCGGATAGTGGGCAGTGGCCCAAAGAGGCCAAAGGTGCAGGGATCATGGGAGAGAGCCGCTTTCAACTCACACACATGGCCTCTTCCTGAGAGGTGGGTCCCACTGCCACAGAAATCTGACCTGCAGACCCTGACTCAACAACGGATGAATTAATACACTCTTACATCATTACGGTGTTTCAAGTGGCCCGAGCCACTATTATTATTATTAAATCTATTTACTAATAAATAGATTACTATTATTATTGTTGTTAAACCAGCTGATTATTAAATCTTATAATCAGCTGCTTTCAGAGGGCTAATCGACCCAGACCTTCTGTCTGTCCACACTTGTTTTCATAACAGAGGTCTAACCCTGAATAGGAGTCAGTGATGGAGACAGAGGGTGTGAGCCAGGCAGAAGGGACACTCCATCACTTTTGCTGCATTTGCAAGTAATCAGTGCAGCCCATGCTCCAGGGGAGGACATTACCCAGGGCTGTGCACACAGTGGGGCGGCATCCTTGGGAGCCACGTTAGAAGCTGCCTCCTTCAGTTATGCACTTAGCATATGTCAAAAACTGTGCCAGGTGCTTTTGATCTAGAATCTCATTTGATCCTTTCTGTCACTATGGGGCAGGTAAGAAAACTGAAGATCAGGGGCTTCGGGAACCTGCTCAATATCACACTCCACTAGAACCAGGACTGGATTCCAGAACTGCTTCAAATCCATTATGCTAGGCAGCCCCCCCCAGAATCAAGGGAGGATTTGGGTGGATTTCTGTAACTCGGAACCAAAGTTCTGTGTTTCTCTCATTTGTTCCGGATGAAAAAATACTCACATTTCCTGTCTCCATGCCCTAGGTGTCTGCAGCACTGCAGCCAATGCTTCTGGAGCACATGGCTCTGCCGTGAAGGATTCTGGGAACTACATTCATCTGAAGGGGACCCAAGGAGGTTCTGTCTTGTTTAATATGACTGAGAAACTCAGAGTAGATGTAGGAACCAAGGTGGTGGAGGTTGCGTGGGGTTTGGGCACTCCGTCAACTCATACACAGGTGCTGCAAGTCCACAGAAGGGCTGACTCTCCAACCTGGTTGAGCCTCGAGGACAAGTTCAAGCAGAGGGTCCATGTGCCCAGCATGTTGTCTCTGAGGATTGAGAACCTGGCCCCTGAAGACAGTAGGCAGTATGTGGCCTGATCTACTTAACTGAGGGACAACTACCTGGCCAGGTTTTCTACCTGACTGTCTATGGTGAGTGACACCCCTCCCCCATCCTCTGGCTTCCCTGATTTTTTTGTCCCTAGAGTGTCACATAGGCCCCACGCAGGATTCCATTCAGACACCAGCCTTCAGAGTCAAATTTCTCCACCAAAAAGAAGGCACATGAGGTCCGCAGAGATAGCAGAACTGAGAGTCATACCAGAGAATGAAGCTCTTTCAGTGTTTTGGGAGAGGAAATGGAAGTTTGACAAAATAGCAGTTTTTTTCAATAACATTGACTATCCCATATATGATTAATGTTACTTTATTGGTATAGTATTTTTTTTTTATCACTGATGTAACAGATTCCCAAAAATTATTGACTGAAAGCAAGACAAATTTTTTATCTCACCATGCTGTAGGCCAGAGGTCTGACACAGTCTCCGTGAGCTAAAATGAAGATGGTGGCAGGGCTGTGTTCTTTCCGGGGGCTCCAGGGAAGAGCCCATTCTTTTGCCTTCTTCACCTGCTAGTCGCTGCCGGCATCCATGGCTCCTGGCCACATCCTATATCTTCTAACAGAACACTGATGTCAGTGTTCTACTATGAGTGTCGGGATAATCTCCCTATTTTAGGTCACCTGATTAGCAACCTAAATTCTATCTGTGACCTTAATTCCCCTTGCCTCGCAGCCTCACCTATTCCCAGGTCACCAGGACTGGGACATTTTAGAGGCCACTGTTCTGCCTACCACAGTTGGGAATCTGTGTGAATGGAGTCCTCCCAGTTCGCTCTCCTCTCACTCAGCCCCAGCCCGAGGCCAGCCTGTCACATAAGCCACCACAAATCCACATCTCACAGGCTTTATAGGTGTAGGGGAAAGTTTACACCGCAACACATCTTAGGAAAGTCATTTGCCAGCTCGTTTTTTCCCTAAAGTTCCTCTCTGCACACGGAAATATCCTGCCATGGAGAGAGCGGCTTACGCAGCTTTAGGTCCCATGTGATTTCTCGGGCTGGCCTATGAGTCTGACTCTTTTTTCTGTCTGCACCACAGGTTTAGTGGCACTTTCTAAGCACACTCAGAGTCATTGTTCCCAGTGCAGTCCCAGGCATGGCCTCAGCTGGAGATGTGGGGGAGGACATTGGGCCAGTTCAAGCCCATCTTCCTAAGACTTCTTCTTCTTGAAAATACCTCAATTTCCTGAATATACTGTGATCTAGGAATGGGGAGTCTAACCTTTATTTTCTTTGGGAAGATTTCAAGACTTGTTGAATCTAGGAAACCCAAATGGAGCCGAACACAGTGAATTTCCTACTTATTTCATTTGCTCAGTATTTAGCTTTGGCAAATTGTTTTTCATCAATAGAATACACCCACTTTCCTTATAGCGCACACGTGTGGCTGCAATGAGAAAATAATGAGGAAGTGAGATGTGCAATGTTCTCCACACATGTGAGATTCCTCTCTTTTGTCTCCTTCTGCCCCAGAGCCTGTGCCTCACCCTGAGATCCTGGCCAAGTCACTGTCTATCACACCAGGCCTGTGTAACATCACTGTGGAGTGTAGGGTTCCAGTGGCCACAGAGGACTCGAATGTGACTTGGGAGAGCAAGGATCGCCTCAGAGAGCTGGAGCAGAGAGACACACCAGGACCAGCCCCCAGTCCCTGGACCCTGGCTGTGAGCCTGCCCCTGAGCCAGCGGAAGAGCAGTCTCATCTGTGTGGTCAGCAACCAGATGGATCAGAAGCTGCAACCTTAGACCTTAGGAAAGTCTGTGCCCAAGGTGAGTGGTGGGTGTAGCCTGCAAGATCGGAAGGACATCCTGAGCTCAGGTAGCACTGGAATGTTCTGGGATCTCTCTTCACCATGAGCATTATTGCAACCTTCTACCTGCTCACCACACACAGCAGTGTGGGAGTCACCTCCACCTTACTTCTGCATTTAATCATCTCTCCCATCCATACCCTCCTTGACACACCCCCACCATGTCTCCGGCGATTCAGACAGCAGCCTTCCAGGAGCTCTCCCACCCCGTCCATCCTCCACTGAACATCCAGAGTGGCTTTGGGAAAAGTGGGTGGAATTAGGTTGTTTTCTTTGTCATCCATGGGATCTGGCCTCCAGTTATTTCCCCCATGGAATTCAGGGGATGTTCCTCTTCTAATGTTTCTGGCCTCACCTACGCACTTTACACCAAAGTGCCTTCTTGTATTCCCAAAATATGTCCTGCTTTTTGTACACTTCTCAGTTTTTGAACATGCTATTTCTCACTCCAACAGCCCTCCCTCACCTAGTGTTCAACACTTCCCTTTTTATTCCTTTCCAAGAATTCCTTTCTGTCATGGCCGCTTTATGGGCACAAGACAGATGCAACCACACAGGGTCCCTGACTTACTAGCATTCTAAAATTGGTTAAAACACTGCCATTGCTGCCTGGAAGTTTGTAGTTTTTAATCCAAGGAATTTAAATTTGCATTGCACAGTGCTCTGAAAATGATGTATCTGGTTGTGCCCTCAGGCCCCACCTCCTTTGAGAGCTGTCCATGGCACCCAACACTGAGCAGTAATGGCGTGTTTATGTCACTGTCTGCCCTGCAGACTGCAGCACCTTGATGTTTTCCTTTGAATCCCTGTGCCAAGCACAGCTCCTGGTAACATTTGCTCACAGTCAGTGTTCACTGAACGAATGAATGACCTGATACCCTGTGTGCAGCCTGGCCCTCTCCAACTCTTCCTCCAGGAGCTGCTGGGTGATCTGATGTGTCATGATCACTTTAAACCACCTGTCACCTCCTCCTGTGAACCCCATCCTGGAGTGTTAAGCACTTAGCGTGACCAAAAGGCCCTCTGGGCACAGACCCCTGCCTCAGTCTGACTCCCTTTGCCACAGCTTCTGCCTGCCCTGTCCCCCTTCTGCTGCAGTGGGGTGCTGGCAACTTCCAGTGCTGATGTCTTGACACAGCCATTTCCTTCCTCTGAAGATCTGAGAAATTTCTACTCCACCCTCAAGCCTCACTTTAGCCAGCACCTCCTCTGGGAGGCCCTCCCTGAAGACCTTGTACAAGGTGGAAACTTCTATTGCAGCTCTGATCCCTCTGTCTGGCAGTTGGTATTTTCCGTCTGCCCTCCTGTGTGCTGGGCTGCTACAGACATTGTCTTGTGCGTCTCAGCACCCCTGGCACCGAGCAGCAGCTCCAAACTGGTTGAATGAATGGACCTGCCATGCTCCTCCCTCTGCAGCTTCTGCACCAGGCTCCTTCCCACTGCTCCACCTGCTCTCCCCCCCATGTCTTTCCTTTGGCAATTGGTGTCTCAAATTATCTCTTGTCTTAACACTTTCTACTCTCCCCATGTGGCAGGAACAGGTTCACACAAACAGGACGTGTGTAGACTGCTGCCAGGCATCCTAGTTGGTCCTGGAACTGAGCTGTATGTTTTGAAGACATGCCGGAAGAAGAGGAAGAGGAAGAAGGAGGAGGAGGAGGAGGAGGAGGAGGAAATAAAAAGGGCAAGTTGCTTTTCTCCTGACATGCCCAGACACCTACCCTCCCTCACTAGAACCTCAGCTTCCTTTTTCTGAGTTTTGCTCCCAGGGAGTGGACTCTGCTGAGGGGATGATGGGCGTGGTCTTGGCCTTGGGGTCCATGGCAGTGGGGGAGGGCTACAAGTTTCTAAGACACAGATTCTAGCTTTGATTTTGTCAGGTGGAGGATTGCAGAAGAACCGTGGGGTTGATGATGATGGCATCCCCCTTTGAGACACTCAGCCAGAAAGTGTCTCTGAAGGGCAAGGACAAGGTGAGTGCCGGGGCACTGGTCACCCTGGGAACTCCCAGGTCTCTCTGCCTAGCCTTGGGCTTCCAATTTCAGGACCTGCCATTTCTGGTCCAACTGCCTATTTATCTATATCTGGACAATCAACAGTATCTACTAAGAAAATTTACATCTGGGTGTGATGTAGTGCTGGGCACTTTAGAGGAATTCATAAGCAGTGCGTGGCAGTGGGTACTGGCTCTGTGGGTCCCTCCAGATCTATTCTGTCCTTCCGCTGATCCAACAACGCTCTGTGTTGTGTTTCAGAGCATCGGTGAACAATATCTGGAGAAAAAGGAATCTCTCACTACTATCTACAGTGAGGTCTGTTATCCAGACCAGACCATGGAGATCATTTGATTGGAGAAGCAGGATGATCTGGCACTCCCAGGACACCTGCACTCCGAGCCTAAGTCCTGCAGACCCGTGCCTTTCCCAGCTCTGGTTCAGTTCCAGCTTTCCCTTGTGTGTGTTACTCTGACCTCGTAGCTACATTTCTAGAGGGTACACATAGCCTGGTTGTACTCTGTGACACCTCCCCAAGCTGCCCTTACACTTGGCCAAGGGCTGTTCTCCATCACTGAGATGGCTCCTGACGCCTCTCCTCCAGAAGCCTTCCCAAGAGGAGCCTGTCTGATTGAGCAGGTGTCAAATTCCCATCACCTCTGCCGTGTCACAGGTGTGGGTACTTCTGAGGACACAAGCCCAGACATGGGAACTGTGCAGAGCTGTTGACTATGCTGCAGAGGAGGGTGGTAGGACCTGGCTTCTGGATGCTGAGTCAGAGGATATCATTGTTGGGTATCAGCCCCAACCCTGTTTTTGGGTGCCCCGAGCCCTGGGGGTGATGAGGGATTGAGAAAGGAAATAAAGACACAGAAAGAGTTCAAAGAGTAGGTCCAGGGGACCAATGTAAGGTGAGAGGACCATGTTGGCCCCAAGTTCTGGTTTCCACAGGTTTTTATTAGGTGCACACACCCATTATTTGAGGAGTGGAAAGCAGGGGGGTGTTGTCGGGGGAGGCCTTGAAACTATTGTGGGACAAGATAGCCACGGGGAGAAGCATGCATCATTAGAATACAATGAAACAGGTGATTCTTCTAAGAGAAGCTAATCTAGTACCCTAAGTTTTACAAGTGATCATTATCCGTGTGCAGCCGCACCAGAGCACAGTGGGTAGGGCGCCACTAGGTCTGACCACACACAATGCATCAAGGGGCTTGTGTCTTTCGATCACTGTGGACATAGGGCAACCGAGATTACCCCATATTCTAAGAACACAGGCAGAGCAGGAGGCGTTCCACTATTTCTGTCTGCAAGGCCTTCCTGCCTTGCCAGTTGCCGCCTTCAAAGACCCCTCGGATCTTGTGAGCAGAGGTCACCAGCCTTTCCCGGTGCTTACACCAGAGCAGACCCCTGTGCAGACCCCATCTTGAAAAGGAGTTCATGGGACCAAGGCAGTGTTTTCCTGCCTTGCAACCACACCGTGGATGTGCCATGGTTAATGGGGCACTCTCAGATGGTCTAACTTTAGGCCTCCCATTACCACTTTTGCTCGCGCTTTTACAAGCTACAAGCTGTTCTCTTTTTGTGCTGTGCTTTTCATTCACTATTGTTTATTTCAGGGTATAAACTTCAGTGTACCACGAGCTCTTATAAGCTAATAAGCAAATCACACTTATATTTCTTTAATCAGCAATAGTAGAGACAGCATACGTCTGCCCCTTGTCATCTGGGCCCACATATCATTGGTGGTTAGGAACCCACAAAGGAAAAGTCCGAGGCTTCCTTTGCAGATTTTGTGTAGGGCTCCTTTGGGGGGTATCAGGCAGTGTGTGTGTGCATGCAAGTTGGGGGGGATTGTCTAGTGCACATTGTAAGGTTATTGCCGAGTTTAAAATGAGGAAACTGAGATTAGCCTAGGAAAATTAGATGCCAATTTATTAAGCTTCCGGGTGAGGTTTTGTGGTTTGGGAAAGGGGGCTAGAGAAGTTGCACTTAACTTTTTAGGGCAAGGAGTTTTATAGGGGTTAGAGGCTATTGAGTGGACATTGGGGAGACAAAGCATAGGGCAATTGATTGGATATTAGGAAACAGGGTTTGGACGGGGCGAGCTGCTACTGGTAGGTAGGCGGGATTTCGGTGCGCGGGCATTAGAGGCGGTTGATTGGATATTGGGAAACAAAGCATGAGGCAATTGATTGGATATTGGGAAACAGGGTTTTTCAGATTTCAGCAGGGTTTTTTAACGGTGGGCTAGGTGCCGAGTGCAGAGCTTGGTGTCGAGTGCAGAGCTTGGTGTCGAGTGCAGAAGTGGGCGTTGGGGAAGCTACGTGGCGGAGCTAGATGAGCACGGAATGGTAAGGTAGTTTCCAGGCTCAGGAAGGGATGGGCATTTCCGAGCTCCCGGCGAGGCAGCTGGCCTTACACACATTATACAACTGAACCAAAGCCCCCTTTCTTAACGCCTGTGCTAATCTGAACCTAATTTTGAGCCGTAGTGAGTTTTACCGATGATCCTATCTCTGTGTCATGCATGTGTTTGCATCTTAGTTTTTAACAAAAAAATTAAAAATAGAAAATAGCTTATGGAAAAGGATATAAAGAAGGAAAAACATTTTATATAGCTGCACGATTTTTTCATTTTAAGCTGTGTTATTATAAAAGAATAAGCAATTAAAAGTTTATAAATGAAAAACGTGCAGTAAACTTATTACTGAAGAAAGAAAAATACTTAAATTGAGTGCAGCCTTAGTGTACAATGTTTATAAAGCCTACAATAGTGTGCAACAATGCTCTAGGACTTCACATTCGCTCATCACTCGCCCACTTCCCAGAGCAACTTCCAGTCCTGCAAGTTCCATTCATGGTAAGTGCTTTATACAGGTGTACCATATTTCATTTTTATACTGTATTTTTATTGGACCTGTTCCATATTTAGACATGTTTAGATACACAAATGTTTGCGATTGTGTTACAGTTGCCTATTGTATTCAGAACAGTCGCATGCCCTACAGGTTGGTAGCCCAGGAGCAATAGGCTGTACCATACAACCTGGGTGCAAAACAACAAAGACAACAAATCTCTAAGGGGGTGTAATACATGGTTAATGTCTATTCAAGTGAAAAATAATCATGAAACAACAATTTCTGGAAAAACATACATTACAAAATTGACTTATATGTGTGTACAAACCTCAAAAAACATCCAGAAGATACTGTGAAATGGATGTATTTTCTCCTTCAAGGGCTTAAGGGCCAAGTCTTATTGCAGTGGATTCCTTCAAACTATTCATGAATAGAGTTTTTGTGCTAACAAATATGTTTTAAAACTTGGCAGAAGATAGCTTTTATTTGTGATTTAGGAATCTTGACAGCGCACAAAAAAATGGGACTTGAATAAAGTCCCATCCCATGGTCAAGACTGCGTGAGCAGCTCTCACTTCTCTTCTGCTGCTGTGAGACCTTGATTACATGGGGTCACCACCTGAGACCTTGATCACCACTTGTGGAGGTCTGTCCTGCAGACTCTGACTTAATGACAGATGAATAAAATGCACTCACACACACTAGAATACAGTGAATCGGAGTGGGCTAGCGATGGTCATCAGCTGCTTTCAGAGGGTGATTGCAGCTAATTGACCACAACTCCCTGTTCTTCTCTCATTTATTCAGTATAGATTTAATAACAAGTTCTAAGTCAACACACTTGTGGATAATGAACATGGTTAAAGAATTGTTTTACGAACGATAAAAGGCTTGGTTGTGGGGGGCGGGGTACCCAGAGTAAACACCATTAATGGGTAATTCCCCTTTGACCTCCCCCCTGAGAGGGCCATCCAGCACAAAGTATACATGAGTAAACAGAGTAGAGACAAAGGGATGGGGGGCAAACAAGCTTTTATTGTCCCTATCTTTTACCCTATGACTTAAAGTTCTAGTGTAATGAACTGGCTGCCTTCAGCCCATTCCATTAAAACCTTTTGGCCTTCCAAACGGTCTAAGACTATAATCTTGTAACTTTCCCTAATATTTCCCTAATATGTTGCCAGCCACCCCAAGTGGATCCCAACACTGCTGGAAACTTTTTCCAGATGAGCTCAACTCCCAGCTTCCCCAGGATCCCAAGGAGCAGAAGGCCTTCTGCCTGCATCGTCCACAGTAATGGGAATAAGAGCAGAGTTGCAGTCCCTGTTGGTTCAGACAAGGAGCAGAGAGAGAGGCCGCTGAGTGACTGGGTCCTGGGACTGCCACATTCCCTGCAGGGGGCTGGCTCAGTGCCAGGCACTCTGCTCCACCTGATACAGTTTGGGGCTGAGAATAAGCCTATGTGGTTTTGCCACAGACAGTTTTCTAGACGCTAAGAATGTGTGTCAGAAGTGAATTTACACTGTAATCCTGCCAACTCCTGCACTTATTACACCTCCACCAAGTGGCTGTCTCTGTGTAACAAAGCTTCCATTTCATGTTTATAGGACTCTGACTATAGAGAGCTGTCCTCTAATGTCATGAGTAAAGTGCTCAGCCCTCCCCTCTACCTTCCTCTGCTGATACTGGCTTCCCTTTTGAGGTCACTCATTACAAACAGGATTTTATGTCCACTCAAAGGCACTTTAAGAGGGATTCAGAGTAGAGCAGGAATAAACATTAATCCTGACATACCAATTCTGTTCCTTTCTTAAAAGTCCTGATTTCTTCCTTCCAGCCCTTCTCCATAATTTCCTAGGTAACGTGCCAACTTTTACTGTCTCTGTGTCTTCCTACATGTTATTGTCCCAGGAGCTGGGAAGGTTAGATATCACATTTCCTGGGAATGGTGAGCAACACCTCACCCTACCCTCAATCTTCTAGGAAAAGGGTGTCCCCAGAACTAGAACACTGTCCTTGCTAGAGAATTTATTGAGTTCAACACACTTCCCCTAAGGTCCTGATTTTGAATCAGGTATGTGTGTTAATATATTAAGTCAAATCCTAAATGAAGAGAAATGCAATGTATAACTTCTACAGAAGCAGAGGAGTAAATAAAAGTTTAAACTTAATGACATAAAGGAGAGCAGAAAAGACACATAGAAAAAACATAAAAATAGAAAGATGGAATAAGATGAGAGAAATAATGCCACATGCATCCGTAATCACAATACTTCAAGTGGAAAAACGTCTCACTGATTACACAATGCACATGAACAGATTGAACAGAAAACTCAATCCAGCCATCCTTAATCCAGCTATTTATTTAGGGACATTTAGAGTTTACAAGAGACATTTTTGGTAAGAAAAGCAATCACACAACAATCCTAAATATATCAGCAATGTATAAAAAAACCCTTTCAACAACAAACGCTCATACTATATAATGCAAAACACACAGAATTGCAAGAAGAAAAAGACAGATCTATTTTCATAATATGAGATCTTAGTACAAGTTTCTTAGTAATTGTAAAAGCATACAGACAAAAATTAGGGGAGAGAGAAGATTTGAGCAATTGACTGATTTGATTTAACAGATAGATACCAAACCTAACACCCAGTAAATAGAGAATGCATGGTATTTTCAAGTACACACAGAAAATTTGTGAAACTTAACAACATACTAAGTCAAAAGCAAATTTTAATAAATATTAAATATTATCATTATTTTCCAAATTCAATGCTGGTTGTACAGAATTCAATAGGCAATAATGATATGACTTTATTTTTAAATGTCACAAAGCAATTTTTCTAAATAATAAAAATGGTATGTGTATAAATGTATGAGTTATAGCTAAAATAGCATTTAAAAATTATATTAGAAGACTAAAAGGTCTACAAATTCATGAGCAAACTGTCTACTTCATCATATTAGAAAAAAATAAACTCAGAGAAATAAAAAGAAATCAAATATAGGAAAAAAAGAAAAAAAGTAATTTAAGTGAAATAAAGATACAAGCAGACATGGTCAACAAAACCAAATGCTGGCTTGTTAAGAAGACAAAACATTAGACAAAAACCTAGTAAGAATGACCACAAAGAAGAAAGAGAAGGTCTACAAACAATACAATTTAGAAACAAGAAAACAGAACACAGCAATACAGGCAGCAGACATTACAAAAAAAAAAAAAAAGAAAAGCTAATACTATCAATAACTTAGGCTAAAGTGTTAACCTGAACACTTTAGTGGATAATTTTCTAGAAAAATATAACCTACTAATACAATCCCCAAGAAGAAATATAAACCACAAAGTACTATTATTTTAAAAAAATTTCTACCCAAGAAAGAACAAGACCAAGGCAGACCCAAAAAGTTTTAGAAGTAAGTTAATTCAATTCATTCAACAGTTTTTACTTGAACATCTATGAGGACAGAGGTAGCATACATCAAATGATTTCCTTTGTATTTTCCTGGTCACACAGGAAGATTACATTTTCCCCAGACTTTCCTGCAGTTTGGTGTACGAGGCTCTCTGTCTTGCAGCCTGGGGGATGGAACAACCCTGTCTCAAAAACATAAAATGAAAGAAAGGAAAGAAAGGAAGGTAGGGAAGAAGGAAGGAAGGAGGGAGGGAAGAGGGAGAAAGGGAGGGAGGGCAGAAGGAAGGAAGGAAGAAAGAAAGGAAAGAAGGAAGGAAAGAAGGAAGAAAGGAAGGAAGGAGGGAGGGAGGGGATGGGGGAAGGAGGGAGGGAGGAAGGAGGGAAGGAAGGAAGGGGGAAGGGAAGAAGGGAGGAAGGGAGGAAAGGAGGAAGGAAGGAGGGAGGGAGGGGACAGAGGGAAGAAGAGAGGGAGGAAGGAAGGAGGGAAGGAAGGAAGGGGGAGGGAGGAAGGAAAGAGGGAAAAAGGAAGGAAGGGGGAGGGAGGAAGGAAGGAGGGGAAGGAAGGAAGGTGGAGGGGATGAAGGAAGGAGGGAAGGAAGGAAGGGGGAGGGGAGGAAGGAGGAGGGAAGGAGGAAGGGGGAGGGGAGGAAGGAAGGAGGGAAGAAAGGAAGGAAGGGGAGGGAGGAGGAAAGAGGGAAGGAAGGGGGAGGGATGAGGAAGGAGGGAAGGAAGGAAGGGGGAGGGATGAAGGAAGGAGGGAAGGAAGGAAGGAAGGGGGAGGGAGGAGGAAGGAGGGAAGGAAGGAAGCGGGGAGGGAGGAAGGGAGGAAAGAAGGAAGGGAGGAAGGGACGAACGGAGGAGGGAGGGAGGAAGGAAGAAAGGAAGGAAGAAAGGGAGGGGAAGGAAGGAAGGAAGGGAGGAACGCAGGGAGGGAGGGAGGAAAGGAGGGAGTGAGGGAAGAAAGGAAGGAAGAGATCACTCAGGCTTTAGTGTACAGAATGCTGCACAAGGGTTCCAGGAATATGTGGGAAACCCAAATTAGTTGGCTATTGCTACTCATGAAAGGTACAAGAGGCAATGGGTTGAACTCTGAGTAGCTGCAGTAGAGGTGGAAGAAAGTGGATGTATTTAAGAGATTTTAAAATTGAGAAGTCTTGCTGATGACTTGGTGATGGGGTTGAGGGAGAAGAAGGTGTCAAGGATGACAGTGTAGAGGGACCATCCTCCACTGAGGCAGGAGATACGCAAGGAAGAACAGGCCAAGGTGTGTTATCTTGGATATCTTGGATACATTCAGTGTGAGATGCTTTTCAGATATCAAAGGAGCTGTTCAGCAGAATGTTGGATTTAAAAATTAAGAACTCAAAGGTATCTGGACCTAGAGCCTAAAGAAATCTGGGCTGGAGATATAAATTTGAAAGTTATTTGTATATAAATGAACAATTTAATAAATGGTGTTGGATTAGGGAAGAATTTATAGCCCCATATCAGTTAGAACTTATGCCAACATATATTTCTTACCTATTGTTGAGCATCTGAATCCCTTAGAGAGGAATTTCCAAACAACCCTGCTCAGGCTTCATCTCAATATCCAGTAAGAATTTCTGGGCCAGGCACAGTGGCTCACACCTGTAATCCCAGCATGTCGGGAGGCTGAGATGGGAGGATTGCTTGAGCTCAGGAGTTGGAGGCTGCAGGAGCCAAGATTGTGCCACTGCACTCCAGCCTGGGTGATAGAGCAAGACCTGGTCTTAAAACAAATAAGCAAACAAAAAACAAAAGCAAGAAAGAAACAAAGAAAAAAATAGAATTTCTGGGAGTGGGGCAAATGAATGTGTGTTTTGACTGCATCACTGATTAGAAACAATTAGCATAAATATTTACATAAAAAAGAAGAATAAATACGGTGAAAGTAATTGGGTAATATTTTTATAGTCATGAGTGAAAAATAGTTTTTTTAAGCTCATCTGCAAAGCCAGAAGTAATAAAGATGAGGGTTCAATTGATATAAACCACAGAAAAATTACAGTTTCTTACTGGACAAAATTGTTAGAAAAAAAGTTAAAAAGAAAAAGCAAACAAATCAAAAATGTAAATGCTGGGCACATTCATGATGGCAGCTTACTCCTCTAACTGTTGGGAGATAGAGCTGTGTGCTCCAATCCCCCCCACTCTTACTGAAAGTAGAGGCTATGAATTTGGTTGGATTACAGCATAAACTTTCCAGCTGCTGCAGTTTACTTGTGGGTTCTAAGAAAAACATATGGAATTGGCCATTGCTCTCTTATTCTCATAGCTCTGTATCCTGTCTCCCATATATGCAGGTCCTGAACTCCAGGTTTGTTCTTCAGAAGAAGGGCCTCATAGACATTAAGGATATTGAATTGAATATGTTGGGATAGAATGAAAGAATGGCTGATTTTAAATTAACTAAAATTAAACATTCAGTTTTTTATTCATGGTAGTCACATTTTCAATATACAGTTGGCTGGTGGTTACCTTATTGGAAAGCACAAATATAGGACATTTCTATCACTATTGAAAATGCTATTGAACAGTTCTGTGTTAGGTTATGTTACTGGGTGACTTTTTTTCTGTTTTTTATTTTTTTCTTTAAATATGTTTTGGTTTCTTTAGTTTGTGGTAGAAAACACTCAATCTGAGTCAGAAAGATCTGGAGTTGTTTTGTTAGCTCAGCATTTAAAAGCTGCTTGATCATGTTCTTTGCCCACTTTTCAATAGGGTTGTTTGTTTGTTTGTAAATTTGTTTAAGTTCCTTATAGATGCTGGATATTAGACTTTTGTCACATGCATCGTTTGCAAAATTTTCCTCCCATTCTGTAGGTTGTCTGTTTATTCCTTTAGTAGTTTCTTTTGCTGTGCAGAAGCTCTTTCATATAATTAGATCCCATTTGTCAATTTGTGTTTTGTTTCAGTTGCTTTTGGTGTCTTTGTCATAAAATCTTCGCCCATGCCTATGTCCTGAATGGTATTGCCTAGGTTGTCTTCTAGGGTCTTTACAGTTTTGAGTTTTACATTTAAGTCTTTGATCGATATTGAATTAATTTTTGTATATGGTAAAAGGAGGGGGTCCTGTTTTGATATTCCGCATTTGGGCTAGCCTGTTTTCCCAGCACCATTTACTGAATATGGAGTCCTTTCTCCATGGCTTGTTTTTGTTCCCAGCACCATTTACTGAATATGGAGCCCTTTCTCCATGGCTTGTTTTTGTTCCTAGCACCATTTACTGAATATGGAGCCCTTTCTCCATGGCTTGTTTTTGTTCCCAGCACCATTTACTGAATATGGAGCCCTTTCTCCATGGCTTGTTTTCATCAGGGTTGTTGAAGATCAGACAGCTGTAGGTGTGCAGTCTTATTGCTGGGTTCTCCATTCTCTTCCATTGGTCTATGTGTCTGTTCTTATACCAGTACCATGCTATTTTGGTTACTGTAGCTCTGTAGTATATTTTGAAGTAGAACAGCATGATGCCTCCAGCTTACTTCTTTTTGTTTAGGATTGCGTTAGCTATTCAGGGTCCTTTTTGCTTCTTTAAAATCAAAGTTAACAAAAAAGCTGCTTGAGGTTGACTATATCCTCCGTTATAAAACTAACTCGAATTGTGGAGTCTCTCCCTCTCTGTTTTGAAAGTTAGGAATAATATAACATACCTTATATAGTGTTTATAGTGGGCATTTAAAAATGTTTACTATAATTTTTTCTTCAATGGACCAATAAATGCTGATGTCCCCCAAGGCCAGTTCTAATATAATTTGTAAAGATGTATTTATTTTAAAGGTTGAAGTAAATTTTTCTAAACATAAAAGGAGTAATATTTTTTAAAGTATTGGTAGCTGTTTTTCTTTTTGGCTCTTCTGAATTTATTGAAAATACATGGTCTTTACCTAGCAGGCCTGAGGCAGACATGTGTCTTGGGGGAGGCTAGGATTTGACATAGAAGAAATGGAAAGAAGAACAGAAATGTTCAGCTTCTGTCAGGAAAAGCAGAAAAACAGGATGTTGCAGCAAGTCAAAGTGTGAGCTAGGGAGTAAGATGAAGTGGAAATTTTGCCCAGGATTTTGTCAGCATGTTGTCAGCAGCCGTCCCTATTTTTGAAACTGACCCTATTTTTGCTAGTAACTGCCTCTTTCTGCTTCTGTGCCTCAACTTATTGCTTACTAACGGGAAAACCTTAAGAGAAACTGCCTCGTTGTCTAAAACCTGCTTCGTTGTCTAAAGTCCTAAGTTACTTCCCCTTCCCCTTCACCTATAAAAACTGTGTACTTTTTTTAGCCGGAGTCCAGACTTTTGGGTGTGAACCCTTGTGGGCCCTCTGGCATAATAAAGTGGGTTCTCCATCCCCCGAGTGCCGCTTGGGTTTCTTGTCAGGTAAAATTTTCCAGAACAAAGAAAGAAGAAGAACATGAAAGAAAGAAGAAAGAAAGAGGAAACAAAGAAAGGCGAGAGAGAAAGAGGAAAGAAAGAAAGAGAAGGTAGGAGAGAGTGAGAGAGAGACATCTGTGTTGAGCTGAGCTCATCCTGGTGCAATGGGGGAAGCAAAGGAAGAGTCAACAGCCGTAGTAGAAGCCAGCTGAGGTGCACGCAGCCCTGCAAGGCGGAGTCCGCATCTGAACTGGGGAGGGCAGAGTGGGGAGGTTTGTGAAATTGACAGTAGTGTGGGCTGCCACTTTCCACAGATGATGAGGTGGGACGCATGGGTAAGTGCTCTCTCTCAGGTAAGTTGACTTGAACCTGGTACTGCCCACCGTCTTCAGGGGTCAGGTTCTCAGTCCTCATGGATGACATGCTGGGCACACGGACCCTCTGCTTGAAATGATCCTGAAGGCTGAACCAGGTTGGACAGTTGGTCCCCCCTGGGGACTTGCAGCGTGACTATGTAGCCTGACTCAGGTCCAATGCCACACAAGACCTCCAGCTCGGATCCTGGAGCTACGCCTGGCTTTTCGATCACATGAAACAAGACAGAACCTCCTTGGATTCCCTACAAATGAACCTGGGATTCAACTTCACTCCAGAAGAGCTGCAGACTTCGAGGGCATTGGAAACAGTAAACAGGAGAGTGTTCTAATTGAGAACAAATGAGAGACCCACAGAACTTTCCAATTTAAATGGAATCTACCACCTCTATCCCACTGATTTTAGGAAGGTAGCCGGTGCAATAAAATTGAGATAGACATGTGTTCAAATTTCCAATTTAAGCCCCAGTTTACACTTCTACAAAATGGGTCTGGCAAGACTTCCCTCACTGTGTTGCTGCACTGATGAAATGTGATAAAGTCCCAAGGACCTAGTGCCGTGTCTGGAACATAGAAAGTGCTAGTTCTGGCAGGGCTCTGTGGCTCACCCCTGTAATCCCAGCACTTTGGGAGGCCGAGGTGGGTGGATCACGAGGTCAGGAGTTTGAGACTAGCCTGGCCAGCATCATGAAACCTGTATCTACTAAAAATACCAAACATTAGCTGGGCGTGGTGGCAGCTGCCTGTAATCTCAGCTACTCAAGAGGCTGAGGCAGAAGAATCACTTGAAGTCACCTGTAATCCCAGCTACTTGGGGGCAGGAGAACCGCTTGAACCCGAGAGGCAGATGTTGCAGTGAGCCCAAATTGCACCACTGGACTCCGGCCTGGACAACAGAACAAGACTCAATCTCAAAAACCAAAAAAAAAAAAAAAAGAAGGGACGTGTTGAATCGATGGTTTCTCTTTCTTGGGAGCAGGGCCCTAAACAGTCACTGCCAGGGTGCCATCCAGGCTCCCTCCCTTGCTCCTGCTGCAGGGTTGTGACCATGAACTGCATCAGGGCCTCATCTGAGCTCTAACCAACTCCATGGCCACTACCCTAAGCATCTGATCAGCCCCAGGGAGCTTGATGATGTCTCCATCGTCATTCTGTTTATCTCTCAGATCAGTGCTGGGCCAGGGGAAGGCCCCACAGAGGCTACCTCCTCTCTGCATTCAAAGGTGTGGGATTTGCTTGGTTTACCACTGCCTGTTAAAGTAACCCACTTACTGAGTCGCAAAGTTCTTTTTTGTACCTGACCTGCCTCCTTCCTGCTTAATTTAAATTGAACAATGCCTTACCCTCACTGCAAGCAGAGAATGACTTATGCCATGGCTTCAAGGGCAGCACCCTGTCAAATAGGTTCTTCTTAGTAATTAATGCCTCAACCAAGCCTCTACTGGGAGCAAGGCCCTGGGGGACAAGTCCGGGAGTCAGATGTGATCCATACCATGGGAAATCACATTCACATTGGTCAGGAAAGACTCAATAGGAGCATTCTCATCACAAGATTGAATCTCACAAAAGCTATACATAGAACAAATGATGCAAAGCAGTTCAAAGGAGGGAGAGGCTACTTCTCGCTGGTGGAATCAGGAAAGGCTTCATGGAGGAGGTGTCATATGTGCTCCTTCTTCATGCTTAAGCATCTTTGTTCCTTCAGCTGTTTTAGAGGTAACTGAAGGAGTCACCTTAAGGACCAACATCACTGTGGTCAGTGCAGTGCCTATTTCTACCTTTGGCCATGCAAGTCAGTGTTCTACAAATTCAAATTCCCCCTACATCTCTTTCTGCCTTTATGCCATTCCTTCTTCTTGTCCAGTCCAGGAGGCAGTTCTTGTTTGGAAATTGTTTGATTACGAAAATTATGTAAGAGGTTTTGGGAGGAACCTAGAGAGAGAGAATAAGCCATGTGGCTGGAGGCCAGTGCCACTGGACAGTCAGCCAATAGACATTCCATACTGACAAAATGACAGAAGCATTTAAAAAGTCTCAATGTTCTCCATGTTCATTTATCCTGTCCTAAGACATATGTATAAACATACACCAACTGCCAAGCCTTTTGTAAGAGTTTTTTATACTCAGGATCCTGGTGCCAGTAATGTTTTTGGGACATAGTGGAAAGCAGATCTTGATCTGATGGGGAGCGGCAGAGAGTAACTGTATGTGTTTGCATGTATGCATGTGTGTGTGTGCGTGTGTGTATGCATGTGTGTGTGTGTGTGTGTGCGTGTGTGAGTATGTACCAGATAGGAAAGCAGTGTAGAGTTCTGTGTGGTGGAGAGTCCAGAGAGAGCAGAGATCTGAGAGGGGACCGTGAGAATGTAAGCTCTTAGGAATTCACACATTTGTAGGAAAGGCTCTGAACCTCTATAAAACATGGGATGCATCATCACATCTGTCTTATTTGAATCCCAAATGAGAAGACACTCAAACTGGGATTTGGGTTACAAAAGGAATGTATTTACTGAATATTTATTACATCATGGGTTTACATGCATTGTTTCAATGAATCCCCCAATGTACATTAAATTGAAGCCTCAAAATAACCCTATTGACTAATCATTACATTAACCTTATAGGTAATACATGCTATGGTTTGAATGTGTCCCTCAAAGTTCATGTGTTAGAAACTTAATTCCCACTGTAACAGCGTTGAGAGGTAAGGCCTAATGGGAGGTGTTAGGGCATGAGTGCTTCACCATGAATAAACGAGTGCCAATTATAAAAGAGCTTGAGACTGAGAATTCAATCTCTTGCTGTCTCTTGCATGTGCTCCCTTCTCCTTCTGCCTTCTGACATTGATGGTATAGCAAGAAAGTTCTCACCAGATGAAGCCCCTTGACCTTGGACTTCCCACCCTCCACAACTGTGAGCCAAATGCATTTTTATTCCTTATAAATTACCCAGTCTCAGGTATTCTATTGTAGCAGCACAAAACAGACTAAGACAATATAGGATCCTGGATGTCCAGAGTTCCAAGTTGTCCTAGTTCTTGCCTATGGTAAGTGGCAAGGTGCTGATAACATCAGCCCAGCTACGGACAGATGCCAGGAGGGGAAGAAGACTATAGATTCTGAGAAACTCAAGACAGGATTGTGAGACCCTGGGGAGGGACAGCATGCCTGTTTCCTGATGTGGGAGGGGACTGCAGCCCTTGGTGGAGGGCAAGGTGTGTAGTTAGAGGAAAGGTTGGAGTAGAAGCCCTGGGTTATGGCATTTCCCTGGACCTCCTTACATGGCTGAAAGAGAAGAGCCACTGGCCTAGCCTGTGGGGTTTGCAGTCCCACAGCTGGGTTGTGGGAAGAGAAGCAGACAGCAGTACATGTAGACTGACAGTTGATCTTTGATATCCATCTTTTCTTTCTTCCCTCCTCCTCTGTAACCTAACTCTGTGTTCGTAAATTTTGTTAAATTAAAAAATAACTAAAACTTTAGAACATGATATCAAGATGGTGAGTGGTTTCAATGGATCATTAGAGAAAAGCACCAAATTACAGAACAACTTTAGCCAAAAATTAAAAAAACTTAGAATTCAACATATATGTTTAAATATGCAGTGTAGAAAATGGTCGCATAAGGAAATGTGAAAATCCTCTCCTCATTTCCAATGAATTATTATTATTGTTGTTATTTCACTTGTCTTGTGGTGACAGGAGAAAACCCCACTTGGAAGACCCCACTTCCAGGTGTATGTGTGTTTCACCTGACTCAGAGCTCTCCTGACACTAATAGCCCTTTACTTGTGGGGCACATTGTGAAAGCAACTACCAGCAACTGTTTAACTTTGTGGCTGCCTGAACCAGGAATAACTGTTGATGCAAACAACAGCCTAACCAAAAATCTTAAAAGAAAAACCTCGGGAATGAGATGTCCACAGAAGATCACATGCAATTGTGAAGCTGGGTGCATTTCTAGGTCTGCACACCTGCCTAGGAAAAAATCTGAGAGGACCTTAACCTCTCATCAGCTGGTGGCCTTGGGGCTCTGCACAAGCAGAAAGTGAAGGCTAAGAAAGAGTAGTCAACAGTGCAGTAGCTTCAGTGAGTTCTTAGAAAACTTTTAGCTAATTATTGAACTTCAGGGTGCTATGGGAATTCCCTGAACTTGTAGGTTGTGACAGAAGTAAGAGAGGGCTTGTGTAGACCTTGATAAAAGCCTTAAGTACACAAAGTTTGTAGCGGGCTCACTCTCACATTTGGCATCAGAAGTGAATTGACTAGAATGACCCTGACTCAATAAAACATGTGGTTTGGGAGGAGGGAGAATGAGAAGGAAGGGGAAAAGAAATTGTTGATTCCTGCATGGCAACAGAGTTATCCGAAAGTTGCTAATAGAATTTAGAAGTGATGGATTCAGCTCCTGAGTTGGAGGCTCACTGGATGCAAAAGGAAATGCAAAGTACCAAGAAAAAGGCTAAATATACAATCCCCTGGTTATTTTTATCTGTAACAGCTCAAATGAAAGCAAAGTTGAATATTAGAGTGGATTCTGGTATCAGGCGAAGCTTGGTTTCTGAGTGGTCCAAGCTATAGTGACTGGCCTCAGGGCCACTCCCAGTTGGAAAAGGCATAACAAAAATAAAGCACCTGGGGTGGATCCTAGTTCTGGGCCAGCCTTAAAGGTCTGAGCTACAGCCACTAGCCTCAGGGCCACTATCAAATAGAAGAGTTTGGCTTGAACAACAGACAAGAAAAAGATTAGAAAGAGAACAGGGTAAAATGGGAGAATTGTGGTGGGTGAAGGCACTCTAGGAGGGTGGAATTCTCTAAGTGGTTACTAAGATGTGGGAAGAATAAAAAGAACTTTAATGAAGTCAGAATGAGTCTTAATGTAGGGCTTTCGGACATTGGGTGAAGCAATACGAGTCACTGCTAGTTCTCCAATATTGAAGAGCCTTAAAATAATCAGTTTATTCATCCTCCTTTGAGGAAATTTTAAAAGCCAGAGGGCAAAGATGACAATGAGAAGCCAGTCCTCGAAGTGCCTAAGGTGATTGATGTTCCCTTAATTTGCTTATAATAAAGATTGGCAAAAGGGCCTGGGTTTTTTGTGGCATAACACTGCATGGAAACCCACTAACATAGGCACATGAGTGTGTGAAATGGTTAGAGAAGGCAATGTCTCAAACTCCTTACTGTCAATGGAAATCAGCATGTTTAATAAGACCTCATGTGAAGTGGTTGCAACTCTTGGAGGAGATAACAGGAAAGCCTTTCCTTGACTGCTCCTATTGTGGTCAGCGTGTAGTTGGTGCTCTAGGCTTGATAATGTTTAGGTTTACCCTTTCCGTCATGTAGCATTTTCAGAGGTTTCTTGGAGCTCCCTCCTTCCCTATGCTGAGGAACTGTCACCTATCTTCTCACAGGTAATGCACTCTCAGGGTGGACAATTGTTCTTTCTCTTTGGCCCCTGGTTCTTTGATGCAGCTTGGAGATGCACTGCACAGGTGCCTGACTCACACCTGAGAAACTCAAAGAGGAGATGCTGCGGAAACAGCCTGTGGCCACAGAGTCAGGACTGCCAGTGGGGAAAGCGTGTCCCCATTGAGGAGCCAAATGCACACGCACCAAATTCTCTGAATGGTCTCATTGACGCTCCTCTTACCAGGCTTGAGGTGAGGGGCAGACACCGGGGGTGGAAGGGGATTCATGGCATAGCTTTCTCCAGATGAATTCTCTTCCTCTTATTTTCCAATCTTAACTTTTATGTTACCAGTATAAATGAGAGCTTAAGAATGTTACATCTAATTTCCAGAAACTGCTTTGCAGATTTTGCAAGGGGAGTTTATTTTCTAAGAGGTTTCATTGTATCTTCTAAGTGCTTTAGGGTTTCTGAAGGATCTGAGGATATGCATAGAGAAAAAACAAATATGAATTCAGCTGTGTGGTGTGGGCAAGTGTACAGATGATGGAGAGAGCTGAAAGGCTCTGCTATGTTTTCTTCCCTAAACCTTGGGTTTTCTCGGTATATGACTTGGAGTAAACTGTTTTAGTTTTTCAAGCCTCAGCTTCATTGGCTGCAAAATGCCCCTGTCTGGCTAGAAGGATACTTTGAAACTATTGAAATCATAAACAAAGAACATGCTCTTCAAATGCAATAATAAATCTGATGTTCCCTTCCTTCTTAGAACCTAGGCCGGGCGTGGTGGCTCACGCCTGTAATCTCAGCACTTTGGGAGGCTGAGGCAGGTGGATCACCTGAGGTCAGGAGTTCAAGACCAGCCTGGCCAACATGGTGAAACCCTGTCTTAAAAAAAAAAAAAAAAGAACCTGGCTGAGTCACCATCCCTCACAGCTGGCTGGTGCAACATAACAGTGGAGGCCAATTCTCTAGGGACCACAGAGGATCTGAATGTGACTGGGGAGAGCAATGGCCTCCCCAAGAAGCTGGAACAGGGTGGAATACCAGGATCAGGCACCAACCCCTGGACCTTGGCTATGAGCTTGCCTGAGCCTGAGCCAGTGCAATGCCAGCCTTCTGTGTGTGGTCAGAAACTTCAGGGATAAGAAAACTGTCACCTTAGATCTTGGAGGAGTCTGCTGGGTTTACAAAGTGCAAGAAATGTGAGTGTGCTCAGCTCTGGGGGATACTTCTTTCCCAGGAGATTGAGGGTGCAGTGTGTTGTTGGTCACCATGTCCAGGAAATATTCAACCTTCTCAACCCCCAGGACCATACCAGGGGGAAAAAATCCACAGACACCACTGTTGGTGCATATTCTAGGAAACTATGCTGAAGAAGATAAATCAGGATTTTTAGGAAAGAAAAGAATAGGTATACCAGGCACTTACCTCTGCTCTGCTCTGAACAGCACCTGAAGAATCACTGAGTGAAGGAGGAGTCATATTCGTAAGAATTGACCTCCAGATGGAAACTCGTATTAGAGGAAGAAGATAGAATGGGGCAGGTCTTGACTCGTTATATTAAAAGAGATTTCTGTAGTTCAGGTCATCCCCAAAAAAGGACAGAAGCTTTGGGACACAGTGAGGTTTCTGTCACTGGTCAAGCATGTGCACAGGCCCTGACACTGGTAGGGTGCTGGAAGTATAGGAGAGCATAGGACTCCTGGTGAATTTCCTTCCAATGACACAGTCTTAGATTTTAAGAAATCGTTGTATTTGTCAGGTTCTCTAGAGAAACAAAACCAATAGTGCACACACTCACACACACACACACACGTTTTACATATTGGCTCATGTGATTGTGGAGGCTTAGTGAGTTCAAACTATGTTACAAGAGTCCATGAGGCTGGAGAATCAGGAAATACTTGTAGTTTGAGTCTAAATGCAGTGTGCTAGAAAACCAGGAAGAAGTGACTTCGCAGATGAAGTCTGAAGGCAGTTTCCTAGAGAAGTTTTCTTGCTCAGGGTGGTCAGCCTTTTGTTCTATCAAAGGCTTCAGTTGACTGAATGAAGCCTCCAAACATTACAGTCTGCTCTATTCAAAATCCACTGATTTAAATGCTAATCTCGTCCCCAGACATCCACCCAGAAACATCCAGAGTAATGTTTGACCATAAATCTGGGCACAATGATCCAGAAAATTTGACAGGACTTTATTTCATCTTTCTGTGATTTGTCAAGTGTTCCAAGTCACAAATAAACCTTTCTAACTTCTGCTAATCTTTGAAACATATTTGTTAGCACAGGAACTAGCAATTATTTAAAAGTTTGATGCAGTCCACCAATAATGATACTTATGTAAGTTTTACATTTTCTGTTTTTTTTTTTTGAAGTAAATTAACTTTACTGATGTATATTTTTCCATAAATTTATTTCATAATGACTCTTAACTTTAATAGATGTTATGTATCACATTCTCTTAGAGTTTTTGTTTTGTTTTTCTGTCTTAAATATGAGAGAATCTTGCTGAAAGGCTAAATGATAAACTAGGTGAAGATTCTAACCTTGTGAGCCACAGAATCCCATTCACCAGTCCAGTTTTTCTTGTTGGGTCTGTTTACCAGTGTAGTTGGTGTTTCAGCTGGCAGTATGCACTGTATTAAGGGCTGTTCTCTCCCTCTACACCCTCAGCTAGAACTTAAAAATGAGGGAGATGAAGTGACTGTGTTTTTTTGTTTCTGGAAAGTAAATATAAAGCCACCTACTTAGATCACAGGATAGGTATAGAGATTCCAGCTCACATACCAGGACAAGACTTAGTCTCATAGATGAACATGACCAAAGAAACAATATGTCGATCTGGGGGTATGGGTGGAGTGTTAGTAAGAAATAGAGCATAAAGAAAGATAAATGACAGAGATAGAGGAATGACAATTCCAGGCTCCAGGCAGGTAAATCCTCCTATGGGATGAAGAACTCACACTCTAGAAAGCTGATGGAATCAGCACCACCTGCATCTTCTCACTTGCCCTGACTTGCAGCTCCACAAGTAGCCCGTGGATGTCTTAGTTTCACATCTGGCCTGTCTTTGGGAAGATGACTGGTCAGGCTAAAAAGAATACCCTTCTGTCCAGTTGACAAGTATACTTCTTACTGTCAATTAATAAATAAGCAATGTGGTTTTCTCTATTAGTGTCTTATGGCACTTGTTAGCAAGATTTTGTTTCCCCAAGTTATGTCAGTTCTGGAAAATAGAGGAGATACGGCTTTTGAGGATCAGGCTCAGACTCTCAATCCTGGTGAATACATCACAGAAATGCCAACCTGTGGGCTCTCATCATTCATTCTGCCCTTCACTCAACCAACATTTACTATGCTATACACGGAGAACACACTAACGACCACCTCAGAAGACAAACTTGGCAGCCTCTCCTTGCCATGAACGTGACCATTTGAATTTTGCAAACACTCCAACACACCGAAGTTTTTACTTTTCAGTCCTGACCGTGTGTCAGAATTACCTTTTAACATTTAAAAAAATTACAGATGATACCTAGTTTTGGGATGGGATCCAGGCATTTGTTTTTAAAAGCTCTGCATGTGGTCTGATAAACAGCTAGGGTTGTGAGAAATTCACAAGAATTTCACATTTGGATCAGATAAACCACATTTTCCACTTTGCTAGCTGACACTGTTTAGAAAGATCCAGAGATGTTTAGGGGTGATTTCAATAAAGACTGTGAACAGGTCGTTTCAACACAGTAGAAAGTGAAAGCCAGAATAAATGCTTTCAGTGGTTTCCAAGATGATAATATTCCTGTTGTCTTACCTGTGACTTAATCTTTTTGAAGCACAACTCTGATCCTGTCATTTGCCTTGGGGTGATTTCAGTAAAGATGTTTAGGGGTGATTTCAGTAAAGACTGTGAACAGGTCATTTCAACACAGTAGAAAGTGAAAGCCAGAATAAATGCTTTCAGTGGTTTCCAAGATGATAATATTCCTGTTGTCTTACCTGTGACTTAATCTTTTTGAAGCACAACTCTGATCCTGTCATTTGCCTTGCCCAAAAGTTTTAACAGATGATCTTTTTTTCTAAGTGTTACAGGGAGTATAATAACCGGAGAAAGTGATAGATCTCAGAAGATAACCAGTTTGAATTGTTTTACAACTTTTAGATTTCCTTTACGCCAACAAAAACAGATGTGAATATATATTTATAATATCTGGATAATACTATACATGCTGTTCTATGGATAGTATGGAGTATTTCATGGACAGCTTCCCATTTACATATGTAAAGATGTAATTTATCCTTATTATTAAATAGTACTCCATCATGTGGAGAGACTATAATTGATCTAATGACTGTTTCTTTGCCGTGCAGAAGCTGTGGAGTTTGATTAGGTCCCATTTGTCTATTTTGGCTTTTGTTGCCACTGCTTTTGGTGTTTTGGTCATGAAGTCCTTGCCTACGCCTATGTCCTGAATGGTTTTGCCTAGATTTTCTTCTGGGGGTTTTTATGGTGTTAGGTCTTATGTTTAAGTCTTTAATCCATCCGGAGTTAATTTTAGTGTAAGGTGTCAGGAAGAGGTCCAGTTTCTGCTTTCTGCACATGGCTAGCCAGTTTTCCCAACACCATTTATTAAACAGATCTAACCAGTAAAATGTAGTGGTGAAGAGCCAGAGTTTTAGTATGCATCCCAGTTCTGCCACTTAATTAGCTATGAGTCTTGGATGAGTTCATTGACTCATCACTGCTGCAGTTTCCTGAGAATAACAAAGGCATCTGTGTGCTCGCATGTACTTACTCTTTCAGTCCTCATTGGCCTATGTTTTTGTTGTTGTTGGTTTGTTTATTATTATACTTGAAGTTCTGGGATACATGTGCAGAACGTGCAGGTTTGTTACATAGGTATACACGTGCCATGGTGGTTTACTGCACCCATCAACTCATCATCTACATTAGGTATTTCTCTTAATGCTGTCCCTCTCCTATCCCTCCACCCCGTAACAGGCCCCAGTGTGTGATGTTCCCCTCCCTGTGTCCGTGTGTTCTCATTGTTCAACTCCCACTTATAAGTGAGAACATGTGGTGTTTGGTTTTCTGTTCTTGGGTTAGTTTGCTGAGAATGATGGTTTCCAGCTTCATCCATGTCCCTGCAACCCAGACTAAATGCACCCTGCCTTACGTTCCTATAATAAGTGCCGTGAATGAACGTAGATCAAGGAGGAGGAAAAAGGGCACCAGGAAGAGGTTGCAGTTTTAAATAGAATGGTCAGGGTAGACTCTATTAAGATAACATTTGTGCAAAAACCTGAAAGTCAGGAAATAAGACAAGCAGATACCTGGAGGAAGAGAATTCCAGGCAGAAGCAACGGCCTTGAGGCAGGAACATGCCTTGTCTGTTGAAAGAATATCAGAGGAGAATAAGAGCAGAGGAGAATGTGGGGGGATCTGGTTAGATAATGCAGGGCCTTGCAGGTAAAATGGGAGCCTTGGTAGGAGTCATGTAGGTTACAGCTATGGGCTAAGGAGTAAGTAATAGGATATAGTCTACATGGAGGTTATAGCCATGGGTTAAGGAGTAAGTAATACAATATAATCTACATATTTCAAAGAATTACTCTGATTGCTATTTTAAGAAGAAACTTAAGGTGCTAAAAACAGAAGCAAGACTGTGAGGCTACTCCAGTCATACAAGAGTGTGATGATGGCTATATGACCCAGCAGTTCTATTCCCAGGTATGTATAAGAGAAATGAAAACAAATCAAACATATATCTATGAAAAATATACATGTACATAAATGCTCATAGCAGAGTTACCTATGATAGCCTAAAATTAGATACAACACAAATTCCACCAACTAATCAATTAATAAACAAATTGTTGGCTGGATTCGGTGGCTCATGCCTGTAATCTAATCACTTTGGAAGGCCAGTGTGAGAATTTCACTTGAGCCCAGGAGTTTGACACCAGATTGGGTAACCTAGTGAGACCTCATATCTATAATAAAAATAAAATAAAACTGAACAAACAAGTTGTGGTACATTTATACAATGGAATATTATTTAGCCACAAAAAGAATGACATACTGATACATGCTACAACATGAATAAATCTCAAGAATATTAGGATAAGTGAGAGAAGCCAGACACAAAAGGTCACATATTGTATGATTCTGTTTATGTGAAGTGTCCACAAAAGGCAAATCCATAGGCACAAAAAGCAGCTTAATGACTGCCAGGTGGTTTAGGAGAAGAAAATGGAAATGACTACTAATGGGTATTGAATTCTTTTTGGGGCGATGAAAATGTTCTGAAATTAAAAAGCGGCAATGATTGTACAACCTTGCAAATATACTGAAAAGGACTGAATTGTACCCTTTATAATCATGAGTTTTATGGTATGTGAATTAGATCTCAATTTATAAAAGAGATAAAGAGAGGAGAGGAGGGGGTTGGAACCAGAAAATATAATTATTTTGAAAAATGTTTGCTACAAGATGGTACAAAAAATGGGACAGTACTGGAAGGAGTGTGAGCCTGTAGATTTATTTTATGTTTTGTTGCTATCCTGTGCCATTTCCGTAGTAATTTCAGGACCAGTTTGTCAATTCCTGCAAAAAATCCAGCTGGACTTTGGTAGGAATTGCATGGAGTTGGTAGAATAATTTGGGAAATATTGCCATCTTAGCAATATTAAATCTTCTCATTCTTAAGTATGGTAGTTTTTCCATTTATTTCAGTCCTCTTTAACTTATTTCAACAATATTTTACATTTTTTGGTGCACTTGTCTTGCACTTCTCTTATTAATTTATTCTTAAGCACTTTTTCTTTTAATCCTATTGTAATAAAATTGTTTCTTACTTTATTTTTTGATTGCTCATTGCTGGCATATAAAAGTATAAGTATTTTTTGCATATTGATCTTTCATTTTGCAACCATGCTGAACTTGTTTGTTAGCTCTAATAGTTTCTTGTGAATTCCTTTGAATTTTCTGTGTGTGAGATGATGTCATTTTAAATAGAAATAGTTTTAATTTTCCTTTTAAATCTGGGGCAACTTCTGTTTTTTTTTGTTTTTTTTTTTACTTAATTGTTCTGGCTAGAAACCACAGTACAATGTGGAATGCAAATGTTGCAAGCAGACACCCTTGTCTTGTTACTAAATTTAGGGGGAAAGCTTTCTATTATTCACGATTACATATGATGTTAGTTGCCTATTTTTTACAAATGTCCTTTATCAGGTCGAGGAAATTCTCCTCAGTTCCTGCATATTCAGTGGTTTTTCTTCATGAAAAAGTGTTGGATTTTGTCAAATAACTACTTTGCTCTACTGAAGTGATCATCTACTTCAACCCCCTTTATATCTGTTAATATCTTTTATTATATTAATTGATTTTTATATATTGAACCATCCTGTGTTTTTGGGATAAATCCCACTTGGTTGTGTTGTATAATTTTTTATGTGATGGTGGAGGTAGTATTTTGTTGAGGATTTTTGCATCTTTGATATCAAAGGGTTTTTATATCTTTTTCTGATTTTGGTGTCAGTGTAATTTTAGCTTTATGGAATGAGTTGCAAATATCAACTTCTATTTTATTTTCTAGAAGAATTTGTGAAGGATGAGTCTTAGTTTTTAATTAGACATTTGGTTTAGTACCACAGTGAAGCCATTCTGTTTTTACTTCGTTGGAGTGTTTTGATTACTAATTCATTCTCTTAATTGTTACAGGTTTATCTAAATTTTCTGTTTCTTCTTGAGTCAGTTTTTATAGTTTGTGTCTTTCTAGAAATTTTTCTATTTATTTATTTAATCTTTTTATTTTTTTGAGATACAGTCTTGCTCTGTGGCCCAGGCTGGAGTGCAGTGGCTCAATCTCGGCTCACTGCAATGTCTTCCTCCCAGGTTCAAGTGATTCTCCTGCTTCTGCTTCCTGAGTAGCTAGGATTACAGGTATGTGCCAGCACCCCCGGCAAATTTTTGTATCTTTAGTAAAGACAGGGTTTTGCCTCATTGGCCAGGCTGGTCTCAAACACCTGATCTCAAGTTATCCACCTTCCTCGGCCTCCCAAAGTGCTGGGATTACAGGTGTGAGCCATTGTACCCAGGCTAGAAATTTTTCTACTAACTAGTTTTCTAATTTTTATCATACCATTGTTTTTAGTACCCCTTCATAGTATTATTTATTTTGGGGGAATATAATTAATACCTTTATTTATACATTCCTTATTGGTTTAATAGCCATTTAATTTCAATTAATACAAAAACATTGATTCTACACAGTTGTGTTTCTCCTTATACTGTTATTGTCATAAATTACATCCTTTACCTTGTGTATTCATTAACACAACTTTTGTGTCAGGTAAGCTTATTTTAGGTAATCTAAGGGGAAAAGTTTACTATAAATAAATAAAAACATTAATATTGTTGCTTATGTTTATCTGGTTAATTAGCCTTACTTGTGCTCTTTATTTGTTCATATAGATTTCATGGACTCTCTAGTGCCTTTCGCTTCAGACTGAACGGCTCCCTCTGTATGTGTAACGCTGCAGATCTGCTACGTGTGAAGGATAGTTTTGCAGGACAACAGATTCGTAGTTGCAAGATTTTCTTCTGAATACTTTGTGCATGTCACTGCAGAGCCTGCTGGCATTCAGAGAACTCACTGTTGATCTCATTGCGGATCCCTTGAACACGCAGTATCACTTTTCTACTTCAGCTTTGAAGATTCTCTGTTTGACTTTGGCTTTGGTCATCTCATTTTGATAAGTCTACATTTGGATGTTTTTCAGATAATTGTACTTGGAGTTCATTGAACTTTTTGATTGTGTGATTTAGTGTTTCTCTTAAAATGAAATTTGAGAGCAAGAATATGGAGTTGGGGATATCCCACTCATCTCCTTCCAAAGATACAAGCCTTTGGCAGCCTTTCACAGAAAAAAAGTACAGTTGTGAGTGCACTGGAATTCAGGTCAGAGGTAGCTAACCTTAGGAGAGCCCAAGAATGAAGAGGGCTGTTTTAAATACTTATTATATTGGGTAATGACAGAACAAAGCCACTGTACTAGAAGGGGCGTAGCCCAGACTTGTTGTAAGAGGGTGATTTCTGCACCAGACCATAGGCTGACACTGATGACCAAGGACACCTGGGTCTGAGCTGTATACCCAGGGAAGCAGGTAAGTGTCAGGGAAGGGCGTGTGTGAGAACACCAAGCTGGCTGTGCCCACAGGGAGGGGGACTTTCTAATACATTGTCAGGAACATCACAGAGTGAGGTTGTACCTTTATTTCTTTTGCAATTACTTATTGAGTGTGCACGGTACTGTAGGGGCTGGGAGGGGATAAAAGAGCTGAATGGCTTTCTCTAGAATGGTGGCCTGTCTCCCCAGTAGTAACTTGCTGACCCTGCCCCTGAAGTGAAAAAGAGTGTGAAGGGCTACTTGCTCAAGCTTGTTCTCTTTTCTTACCTCTTCCCCCTCTGTGGTTTCCTCTGCAGCTGAACAGGCCCCAGGCAGCCTGCCATGAGATCGTGCTCCAAGGACCGGTCGTTCTGCTGGACCCACAGACTCCTGGTATTCATCAGCCTGCTCCTCAGTGAGTGATGGGGTCCATGGGAATGGAGGCCAATTGGGTCATCTGGGCTAGCTGTGCCATGATCACTAAGTGAGCTGTATAGGTTCAAATGTCTTTGGGCAACAAAAAGAGAAAAATACTCTGTTGTGATTACAAATGCAGCATATTTGGTTGGAGTCCTGAGATGGAAGGAATGGAAAGTCCTTTTGGTGGTGAGGAGGCTGGGAACTCTGAGCCAGGGCTGTCTTGGCTGCCCTGAAAAACCGTCGCCCACCGCCTGGGCCTAGGGCGGATCTCCAAGCAAATCATCACAAAGGAGAAAGCCCTTAGGAGTCTCAATCTTAAAATTGTCTTTGTAATTTGCATTCGTCTTCACTTTAAAAGTTAAAAAGAACTTATCTTGGGTAATATATACCAGGTGCCCTTCACATCCCTGTGAGTTTCCTTTTCCTCCACTCAGAAATGCTGCTCAGACCGTCAGATGAAACCAGGTTTATCACGGTACTGTTCTAGGAAAAATCTTGGAAACAAACACGAGGTGCCCATTAATTCAGGAACAACTGGACAAGCTGAAGAGTATCTGTACCATGGCACATTTTGGAAACTTTCAAAAACAAATGTTCTAGTTATCTGGAAGAAATGTTTAACTGCCATGAAGTAAGATGCATAGATTCCCATTAGCAAGATTCAGGAAACTGAATCCAATAGAATCTTCATTTTATAAAAGGAAACGCAGCCACCAAAATTTAAGTGTTTTTACACCCACCTGTTTCTAAGACTGTGCTAAAAATGTGGAAGAATCAGTAATTGTCAACATGAGCTACAGGAGAGCATAAAATTGTGGAGAAAAATACGAAAGAGGAAAAAGTACAGAACACAGAATGTTAAGCAAAAAAAGAACCTGAAAAAAGGATTATCCTAATCTAGGCTGTGTATCAGGCTTTAATCTAGGCTGTATTTAGGAATGCTGGAGCTTCACACACAGTGAAGTGAATTTTTTTCTCTGGTCTCTGGATTATCCCTCTTTTCCAGTTGATCCTTGATTCAGGGAAGGGAATGCGTGGTGAAGCAATGATAATGAAAACGGGGATGAGGATGTGTCTTCATTGTTCTTAAACTCTTGCCCCCTTCCTAACATGTGTTTAAATGGGAAAATGTGGAAGGGAAATGAGAGAGCCTGAGGGTGGCTCAGTTCACATATAATTTCCCAGGGATACAGGCAGCTGCAGATGAGGGTGGTCTTCGGCTCTTGGGAACCCCTGAACATTACAATATCAGGATTTACTAAGTGCCCAACCCATGTTGCAAGCATGGATCTGGAGGAGAAAGGGTCTCTGCAGTAGGGGCTCCAGACGGAGACACGAGACAATGGAGTTGGCGCCAAGAAGTGCAGTCTGGGCATCACATGTGGATTGTTGATTTGTGAGTGTGGGGGATGGGGCTATGTCAGACAAATGAGCAATATTTTATGTTGTTTACAGAGCTTGAAATTTTATATAGTTTAAATTAATGTTTAGCTCCACATTATAAATGACTACCCACTACCTGACTTGCTTTTCTTTCTTCAGGATTAGCATCTCTATAGATCAGAGAGTTCCTGCTGCCTTTCTTCTTGCTCTCTGTCTTCCTTCTTCTTCCTTCTGTGCTCACCATCCACTTTCTGGGGCAGATCCTCCCTGGAAGCCTGAGAGCTGAGCCTCCTCTTATCCAGGAAATGAAGTCTGTTTGGGCTGGCTGTTTAACCCTCTGCTAGCCACAAGTCCCTGCTTTGCTCAGCCACTGAAAGTATCTGCCTCCTCTGCTCAGGAGAAGATAGTTGAGGTGGAGACCCTGGTAGCTGCTCAGGTCCTGGTGGGCTCAGACAATAGTGCAGCTGAGCTCTGGGGAAAGCAGGTGAGGATGGAAGAGCACATGGGCAGCGTCCTGCAGGGGAGGACCTGGGCTGGGAGAGGAAAGTGGGCTCCAGGTTTTCCTCTGCCCTGTGTTACCCAGGACAATTCTTTCCCCTAGAGACACCCCTCCTCTGTAAAAGCAGGGGTTAGGCAGATGATTTCTAAGGCCTCTCCCAGCTGTGTGGTTTTGAAATTTAGTGACGCCTGCGGCTTTGTTAAGGTTTCTGCTCTGTCTCTTCCATCCTGTCCTGTCTTATCCTGTGGCCCGAATGGCACTGACAGCTTGGCGAGCCTGTTTGGGATCCTTCAGAGAGAAGACCCTAGGCTTTCCCTGTGGCCACTTCCTCAGCCCCCAAGTGAGGAAAGTGTTATTGACATCCAATAGTACCAGATAGTAAATGCATTTAATAAAGAGATCTTCCAGATAGGCTTTGTGTGGGCAAGGCTGTTCTGTTCTTGCTTGGGTGCAAGCGGGCCGAATCTGAGAAAGGACAGGAGAAGTGGGTAAGAGTGGGAATTTTATAGGTTGGGGAAATTTTGGGGGGAGTGGTGGTGTTGCAGAGTAAGATCAGTTACAGTGGTGGGGGGTGGGTAGGGACAAGGAATTTACTGGATAAGAGGAGGCTCAGCTTTCAGGCTTCCAGGGAGGATCTGCCCCATAATTGAGTTACAACGGCGGGTGGGGTAAGACGGAAGAGTAGTTAAGATGGCAGGATGGGGTTAGG
Organism: Ateles fusciceps; assembly: GCA_036589455.1. NCBI lineage: Eukaryota > Metazoa > Chordata > Mammalia > Primates > Atelidae > Ateles > Ateles fusciceps. Next base: position 1,221,673 of record JAZHEH010003362.1, read on the forward strand.
AGTATTCACATTATCATAAGAACAGTTAAGATGGCAGGGTGGGGTGAGAGGCTTGTAGGAGGAAAGCTCTGCTGGCTGATTAGGGATAATGGTGAACCCAGGTGGCGGGGTGGGGACAATCAGCCTAGGCAGACAGGACTTCAGACTTTCGGGTCCAGGCTTGCACATGCAGACATCACATTCCTGTCTTTTTATATATAGAGAGAAAAAATTAGAGAAGAGGGGGTGATGACAGCTTTCGGCGGGTGGGGGCGAAGTTTCTCAAGGTTACTTTGTACGTGACAGGGGACTGCGCGGACACTTAAAAATTTCTTTTGAGCAGAGGAGACAGGGTAGAAGTGGGAATAGGACAGGCACGCAAATAAGGAAGGTCTGGGCAATATGTTTTGCCTCAAATGTTTAAGCTGCTGGGGGGACTTTCAGGCAATGCAATATTGTGGGGTTGTCCAGAGCAGCATTTGCCAATTTGTGATAGCCTGGATGCGGTTTTGTATGAATTGGGAGACTAAGTGGAAGATACAGGGTCCGAATAGGAGAAGAAGAAAGATGGGTATTAAAGGAGTAAGGATTGGAAGGAGCCATGACCTCCAAGTTAGAAAATGGCCAGGCAGGTTCGGCATAGGTGTTTGCCTGGTTAGCAAACTTCTGGGCCCTGTCTGAGTTTTTTGATCTTATTATACACTAGGCCAGATTGGTTTAAGTAAAAACATTATTCATTTAGAAATATACAGAATCCTCCTTTTTCTGCAGTAAGTAAGTCAATGCCATGACGGTTTTGAAGGACAACTGCAGCCAGAGTCCATTTGAGCCTGAAGGGCAGACAAGGTGTTATGTATATCTGTAGTGCTGGCAGAGAAATCAGTAGACAGACTGCGGAATGCTATGACGGAGGTGGTGATCCCTGCTATGCCAGTTCCAAGGCCTATGGTGGAGGCTGCAAGCCCTATTTCTATGAGTACTGGAATTAGCTGTGCTGAAAAACGCGCGCTTTGAATAAAGAGACCTTCCAAACAGGCTTTATGTGAGCAACATGGCTGGTTATTCACCTGGATGCAGGTGAGCTAAGGCCGAGAAGGGCATTAGCACAGGGCAGTGGGATAGGAGTTGGTTTTATAGGTTTGGGTGGTTTTTGGGGGGCAGGGGTGTTGCAGAGTAAGTTTAGTTACAGTGGTGATGGGTAGAGGCAAGGGAGTGTACATGACCACAAGTTCAGTTACAATGGCAGTGTTGGGTGAGAGGTATTTACATTATCATAAGAACCGTTAAGACGGCAGGGTTGGGTGAGGGGCTTATGGGAAGGTCCGCTGGGCAATCAGAACACAGGCAGGGGGTAGGAGACCAGCCGAGGCAAGTAAGACTTCAGATTTTCAGGCTCCAGGCTTGCATATGGAGACCTGACAAGTTGTATAGCTCTTTTCATTGGGTAGGTGTCATGAGGGGGGACAGGCAGTTGTTTATTACCATTGGCAAATTGGATTTTAGGAATAAGGAAGACTTAGGTATAGGTGCCTGTCCAGTTAGTAGGCAAACACATATAGGTAGAAGGGTCACAGAAGAAAAAAAGACCTGGGACGAGGCAGAATTGAAAATGCAGGGTGAAGAGGTGAGAGGGTGCTGAAAGGGGGGATCAGATGCCCAAATTCCTAAAGATCCAGCGAGGACAGCAACTGTTAGGGGTTGAAGGGGAGATTGGTGCGGCAGCTGTGTAGTGGAAGTGGTTTGATTTTCATAATGTATGAGGAAGTGTGTGGTGTCAACAAATAGCCTGCTACTCACATTTGTAGGGGTGGGCATAAGTAAGCATGATGAAGGACTAGGAGGAGAATCTGAGGCACACAGAGAGGGTAACCAAGGATGAAGTGAGATACAGGGAAGGTGTTTGCCTAAGCAATAATGACTGTTAATGTTTTTGAGATTATTAGTAGTGAGGCGTTTGTCAGTAAAGTGGAGTAAGTATGCCCCCATGGGCACGTTAGTATGTGTGTCAGGGCTTTGGAAATGAAGGGTCAAAGTGCATTTAGAAGGTGGAAGCTTCCAGTGGTTCACTGATGGGAAATGCATAGAGGGGGCAGGAGTGGGGGATAGTTGTTTGTGTAGTGAGGGGTCCTAGTATGGGCGGAGTGGAGTTGATATGAGGTGAGAGTTGCTGTAAATAGGTGCAGAGAAGCAAAGCAGCTTGTTGGTATAGACACATCTGAAGAGGTCCTGCTGAGCCTGTTTAAAAAGCAAAGAAGCTCTGTAGGAGGATAGAGGCGGGGGACTGTCAAAAGAGGTACGCAGATGTAAAGGGACAGGAGAGGTAGGCCAATCAGCCAGCAAGGCAGGAATAGCGGTATAAGAGGAGGAAGAAGGGAGATACAGAGCCGGCAGTTTTTTTGCCAACGATGGGTTGGCCTCATTGAGGAGGGAATGAGTTAGACTGACAGTATGTAAAAGAGAACGAGGAAGGGGTAGAGAGCAACAGAACGGGACTGAGAATAAAAGTGAGTAGGAAAGTAAAAAAGAGAACTTTATTAGGGTGAAAGAATTGGAGTGTTCCTTGCCACACATTGTCATCTATCCACTCTAGGAAGGAATTAAGGGTGGCATCTCGAGGGTAGAACCAGGAGATGTCAGCTAGGAGGGCTTGCAGGAAAAGTGAGAACCTGCAATGCAAACACGTGCAGGGCATTTAGGGTCTAGGATTGGTCTTCAGGGATTCGAGTGAGCTTAAGGGAAGTATGGGAGAGTACTTGCGACTTCCAAGAGGAGGTGGATGAGCTAGGCTGGTCGTCTGGTGGGCACAGTTTAATCCTGGAGTGGTGAACTCAGTGGGGGAGGGTCTTGCAGGCGGACAGCAGTTGGGGTGCTGTAGACAGCCAGGTAAGGACCTCTCCACTGAGGCTGTAGAGCTGGATAGGTTAAGTCCTTGACCAGTACTGACTGTCCGGCTAAGATGTCCTTGTACGGCTAGGTGTCTGGAGTGGGTAAGAGATTAGCATCTTGGTGAATTTCCTGCTTCATTTGTTGGAGAACTGGAAGATAGTCTCCAAGAGGGCTGGGGTGTGGAAGAAGGTTGGGCCCAAGTAGAAAGGTGTGGCCATAGAAAAGTTCAAAGGGGCTATACCCGGTGGGTTCCCGGGGAGTGGCATGAATTCAGAGAAGGGCGATAGGCAGAAGAGATACCCAGTCCTTTTTTAGTTGAAGGCTGAGTTTAATCAGATGTGTTTTTAGAAGGCCATTAGCTTTTTCTACTTTCTCTGATGACTGAGGGTGGTAAGGGGCATAGAGATTCCACTGAATGCTGAGGGCCTGCGAGACTGCTTGGGTGATTTGGCTAATGAAAGCAGGGCCATTATCTGATTGTATGGAAGTAGGCAGGCCAAACTGGGAGATGATACCATTTCATAGACAAGAAATAACAGCAGTAGACTTTTCTGTTCCAGTAGGGAAGGCTTCAATCCACCCTGTGAAGATATCCACCCATACAATAAGATATTTAGATTGTTTGACACAGGGCATATGAGTAAAGTCAATTTGCCAGTCTCACATGGGGAGTAAATCCTTGCATTTGATGGGTAGGAAAAGGAGGAGGTCTTAAAAATCCTTGGGGGTTGGTAGAGTAACAGATGGAGCATTGAGATGTGATTGTTTTAAGGATGTACTTCCATGAGGGAAAGAGATGAGAGGCTCTAAGAGACGGGCTGAAGGCTTAAATCCTACATGAAAGTGGTCATGGAAGGAAGAGAGGATAGAACGAGCTTGCGAGGCAGGAAGAAGGGATTTTCCATGATCTAAAAACCAGTTACCTTGAGTGGGGGAGTGACTGATACTTTAATGACTCTGAGGTTGAATAAAGAGGATTGACTGATGAAAAGAAAAATACTGTCCACTAGGTGGGGAGAGCAGTGCGCTGGTTGCTTTCCCAGCTGTCTCATCTGCTAGTGTGTTTCCTTGAGCAATGGGATCTGAAGTTTTCTGGTGCCCTTTACAGTGGACAGCCCCAGTCTTAGCTGGGAGAAGGGGCAGCTCTAAGGAGGGCCTTCATTAAAGCAGCATTGATAATGGAAGATCCTTGTGTAGTGAGAAAACCTCTTTCGCCCAAATGACAGCATGGTGATGGAGGACGTGGAAGGCATATTTGGAATCAGTACAGATATTTATCCTGAGGCCTTTGGCCAGGGTAAGAGCGCATGGGAGTGCTATTAATTCAGCCTGTTGCGAAGTAGTAGATGGAGGGAGAGTGGCAGCTTTAATGATAGAAGTACGGGAATCAACAGCATAGCCAGCCTGTCCTGAAGAGGACTGGATAGGTTTGGAAGAGCTGCCATCAGTAAACCATGTGTGATCAGTCTGGAACAGGGGAAAGAGAGATGTGGGGAAAGGGGAAACAGCAATGTCTATTAGGGAGATGCAGTTATGCGGGCCAGGAGTAGCGTTCATGTTTGGTATTAGGTGACAGGCTGGATTAAAACTGGGGCCATGTACAAAGTCACAGTGGGAGTTTCAATAAAGAGAGAGTAGAATTGGACCAGACGTGGGGCAGATAACAGATGTGGAAGATGAGAAGAGATATTAAAGCCTGGAGATGGTGAGAAGTGTATAAAGTAGGTGAAGCGTGGCCTGTGATTTTGAAAGCTTCCAGAAGAATTAGAGCGGCTGCTGCAGTGGCCTGCAAACACTGGGGCCAGCCTAGGACAGTGAGGTCCAGTTGTCTAGAGAGAAAAGCAACAGGACACGAACCTGGCTCTTGTGTAAAAACTCCGACCACACAGCCCTGGATTTTAGCAGTATATAATGAAAAGGGTTGAGACAAGCTGGGGAGAGCTAGGATGGGAGGAGTTTTTAGAGCTGTCTTTAAGGAACAAAAGGAGGAGTGAGGAAAGGATTTGTTTCCTTTAGTGAGTTTATATAACGGCTTAGTTGGAATAGCAAAACCTGGTATCCAGAGGCAAAAGTAGCCGACCACACCCAGGAAGGAGAGAAGCTATTGTCTGGTAGAGGGGGGTTGGGGTGTCAGAGCTTAGCTGGACCCCATCGCTAGGGAGAGCGTGGGTGAGGAGGATGCCCAGATAGGTGACAGATGTGGAAGAAATTTGGGCCTTTGAAGGGGACACTTGATATCCTTTTAAAAACAGGTGCTGAAGAAGCAGGATGGTGCCTTGCTGAGAAGTTTCATAAGAGGGGCTGCACAGCAAAAGGTCGTCTGCATATTGAATAAGGTGGGAAGACGAGGGGCAGAAAGAGAGAGTCGAGAGTGAGGGCTGACTGAAGTAGTGTGGGCTGTCCCGAAACCCTGAGGCAGGATGGTCCAGTTGAGTTGTTGTGAATGGTGGGTATCAGGGTCCCGGTAAAGGCAAAGAGAGAATGAGAGGAAGGGTGTAGGCGGATAGTGAAAAAGGCATCCTTTGAGATTAAGGACAGAATAATGGGTTGTGGATGGAGGAATTGAGGACAGAAAAGTATATGGGTTTTGCATCACAGCGTGTATAGGGAGGACAATTTGATAAGGTGGAGGTCCTGAACCAGCCGGTAAGACTTGTCCGGAGTTTGGACAGGCAAGATAGGAGCGTTGTAAGGAGAACTGGTGGGTTTTAAGAGGCCATGCAGTAACAGGCGGGTGATAACAGGTTTTAGCCCTTGCAGAGCTTGTTGAGGAATGGGGTACTGCCTTTAGACGGGGTAGGGATGATTGGGTTTTAGTGGAATAATAATAGGCTTATGTTCAGTGGCTAATGACAGAGTAGATGTATCCCAGACCCTCAGGTTGAGATTTGGGGACATGAGAAGGGGTTGTGGGGGAACACTTAGAACTCAGCAAAAGGGTGGCTATGAGATGGGGCTGGCGTCCAGGAATAATCAAGGAAGCAGACAATTTAGTTTAGATATCTCGGCCTAATAACGGGAATGACCAAGAAGGAGTGGGAAAAGGAGCGTGGCCCTAGCTCACACCAAAGCTGGGGCGTTTGGAGTGCTGGAAGCTTGGCCATCAGTTCCCACAACAGTAATAGGTGGAGAAACTGGCCCTTGAAAAGAGGGTAAAGTGGATTGGGTAGCCCCCATGTCGACGAGGCAGGGGACGGACTTACCATCCATGGTAAGAGTTACTCGTAGCTCTGCGTCCGTGATGTTCCAGGGGGCGCCAAGAGCATCCAGGTGGCATTAATTTTCAGTGGCCAGGCCAAGGAGATCTGGGAAGGAGCTGGCTTGGGCTCCAGGTGCTGTTGGGGCATTAGTAGTGTGGGTTGGGCAGTCTGACTTCCAACGGGGCCCTTGCAAATAGGACATGGCTTGTGAGGGGCAGGAGGCTGCCGACAGTCATTTGCCCAGTGGCCAGCATTCAGGCACTTGCAGCAGCCTGGAATCCCGGACTTCGGGCATTCCTTGGCCCAATGGCCAGGTTTCTGGCAGTTGAAGCAAGGTCCTGGAGGGGGAGCGTCGGTAACTTGCCTGACAGTTGTGGCTTAGCTGATGGAGCGGAGGTTCCTTTTACTGCAGATGCCAACATTTGCAGGTCTGAAATGCACTGCCGCTTGGTTGCCTCCTGTCTGTTGTTAAATAACTTGAAAGCAAGGTTGACTAATTCCTGTTGTGGGGTTTGAGGGCCTGTATTTAACTTTTGGAGCTTTTTTCTAATATCAGGGGGCAGACTGTGTAATAAAGTGCATATTTAGGATGAGAAAGCCTCTGGATCTAGCGCGGTGAAGCACCTAAGGGTGTTAGCCAGGCGGGCCATGAATTGGGTGGGGTTTTTATCCTTGCCCTGGCTGGTTTCTTTAAGCTTGTCATAATTGACAGATCTGTAAGCTGCCTGTTTAATACTTTAAGCAAGAGATCATGTAGTCACGTCTGGCAAGATCAGGAGTGCCCACCTGGTATTGCCATCGGGGTTCCTCCTTAGGTACTGCCCTGATGCCCTCTTGAAGGGCTGGCTTGTGGCATCTGCGGGTGTCAGCATAAGACTGAGCCAGAGAAAAAACTCTATCTCATTTATCTGGTGAAAGAGTGGAAGTTAGAATGACATTTAAGTCATTCCAGGTTAAATTATAGGATTGAGTTAGATATTGGAACTCTTGGATATATTTAGTAGAGTCTGATGAAAAGGATCCTAAGCACTGATTTATTTGGCACAGATAAGATAAAGAAAAAGAAACATGTGCCCTGATTATGCCCTCGGCTCCAGCCACCTTTCGAAGGGGAAACTGCTGAGCGGGGGAGGGGGGAGTTAGTTTTTAGACGGAATTGTGCCCCAGAGCAGGTTTGGGGAGAAGTGACAGAGGAGGTATGGCGGGGGAGGGGTGGTGGGGAGGGCAGGATTTGGCTCAGCCTGTTGGGGAACAGCCTGAGGGAGAGGCTGAGGAGGAAGGGAAAGATCAGAAGGGTCTATGGAGAGGGCAGACTCTGAACTGATGGCAGGGACGGGGGGAGCAGGTGGGGAGAGGAAGAGGGAAAATTTGAGAGGGATTGCATTGGGAACAGAGGCTGGGAATGGATCAAAGTGTAAAAAAATGCCTGGATGTAGGGTATTTCAGACCATTTGCCCATGTTGCGACAAAAATTGTCTAAATCTTGTAAAACAGAGAGGTCAAAGTTTCCATTTTTTGGCCAATTGGAGCCATTGTCTAACTTGTATTGTGGCCATGTAGTGTTACAGAAGAAGATGAGATGTTTAGGTTTTAGGTCAGGAGACAGTTGAAGAGGCTTGAGGTTCTTTAGAACACAGGCCAGCGGAGAGGAGGGAGGGATAGAGGATGGATGACTGTCCACGGTTCTGGAAAGGCAGCAGAGACAAGAAAAATGGGCACGCAACCCAGCCGCTCAACAGGCATCCCTAGTTGAGCCTGGGTTGAACCTCCTCATTGGTGAGCGGCCAAGACAGCGTCCTCTACATTGACCTGCCACCAATATCGGCCATAAGCCTGGTGGGCGAGTGACTCGGGTGAACGTCTCCACGACAGTCAAACCCCTGGGGAAACTGGGTCCCCCAGATCCGTGACCTATGTAGGATTTTTTTCTGGTCCTGAACCTCATGGAAGAATCTGGTTTACCTGATTTTCATCGTCTTTGTGGTAGAAAAAGGATGAAACTGAAAGGGGGAGGAAGTGGAAAGGAAAAGACAAAAGAATGGGAAAGCAAAAAAGACAGACTGCTTACCGAAACAGCCGGTGGTGTGGGTCTGCGGGCTGGTCTGATGACCCCAGGTCAGCAGGTAGATCTCTTTATGAAAGTTGGAACAGGAGACTAATTTCCCATGGGAGTTCCCCCTGTCCCGGGTTTCCGGCACCAAATGTTATTCGAGTGCCGAATATTAAATGCATTTAATAAAAAGACCTTCCAAACAGGCTTTGTGTGGGCAACAAGGCCATTTTATTTCTCCCTTGGGTGCAAGTGGGCCTAATCCAAGAAAGGACAGGAGAAGGGGGTAAGAGTGGGAATTCGTTTTATAGGTTGGGGAAATTTTTTTGCGGGGGGGACGTAAGTGTTGCAGAGTAAGATCAGTTACAGTGGTGGGGGGTAGGGGCAAGGAGTTTACATGATCAAAAGTTCAGTTACAATGGCGGGTGGGGTAAGGCAGAAGAGTAGTTCAGATGGTGGGGGTGGGGTGAGGAGCATTCGCATTATCGTAAGAACAGTTAAGATGGCAGGATGGGGTTAGTATTCACATTAGCATAAGAAGTATTCACATTATCATAAGAACAGTTAAGATGGCAGGATGGGGTTAGAGGCTTGTCTGGGGGGAAGTTCCCTGCTGGGTAATTAGGGATAACAACCAACACAGGCAGGGGGGGTGAGGGGGGGTGGGGGGGGGGGGGGGGGGGGTGGGGGTGTGGGTAGGGGATGATCAGCCCAGGCAGGCAGGACTTCAGACTTTCTGGGTCCCGGCTTGCATGTGGAGACCTGACAGAAAGAACTCACCTTCATGCCTCCTACACTTGATCCTCTGCTTTCTCTGCCTCTGCTCCTGTGAGGGGTTTGGAAGACGCTGTCCTCAGGCCACCTGCTGAAGGACATTATTTTAGTCCGTCCTCACACTGCTATAAAGAACTACCTCAAGCTGAGTAATTTATGGAGAAAAGAGGTTAAATTGACTTCCAGTTCCCCAGGCTGTATAGGAAGCATGGCTGGGGAGGCCTCAGGAAACTTACAATCTTGGTGGAAGGGGAAGGGGGAAGCCAGCACGACTTACAAGGCAGCAGAAGGTGGAGAAGAGAGCAGGGGAGGTGGGACACACTTTCAAACAACCAGATCCTGGGAGAACTCACTCAGTATCACGGGACAGCAAGGGGAAATCCACCTCCATGATCCAGTCACCTCCCACCAGACCCTCTGCCAACTTTGGTGATTACATTTTGACATGTGATTTGGAAACTGACACAAATTCAAACCACACCAGCATCCTTTCCCCTCCCTACAGTGTGTGGAAACATGGTCTCCACAGAGTACTCAGGAAGGTCTGCTACTGCTGTAGCTTTTAGAAGTCACTAATAAAAGCCTCAGCCAGAACTCTTCAGTTCCAGTCTAATCAGCATTAAACACTAGCTTATTTCTTCACAATATTTATCAATGAAAATGCCTTAGGAAGGTCCCTCTGTGGGGTCTGAAATGTCGTCTCCCTACCTAGTCCAATTGTCTTATTTCCCCCAGTCAGAAAGAGTCCTACATTCAATAGAGCACTCATGTTTTGTGCCCACTGTTGTGTGAAAAAATTGTATATTGAAACATGCAATTAACTCTGAATAGGATGGTTGACTGAGGAGTTAAGGAATACTTCTATTTCACTCATTAATTAATGAGGAAACTTGTAGGATGTTATAATCAGTTCAAAGGGAGGGTCAAAGACACCTATGTTGGCCAGCAAGAATGCTGAAATGAATTGACCAGTAAATGCCCTGTGATCACAGGGCTTATTTTCAAGGTAACATAAAACACTATTGTATTATAAAACAAGCTACTAAAGGAAGGGGAAATGAAGAGACCAAATGCAGTGAATAATATGATATTTTTTAGCTCACACTTGGGATAACAAGTGATTGTTTCTCATCCATCTTTTTTTATTTTTTGTAGAGTGAGGGTCTGGCTATTTTTTCCAAGCTGGTTCTGAACTCTTGGCCTTAAGCCATCCTCCTGCCTGGGCCTCCCAAAATGTTGGGATTACAGGTGGCGTGAGCCATTGCAAACAGCCCTTCCCTCCATCTTTACCACTCTTCTAGATGCACAGATGCTGTAGGCTCCTTGGTAAGATAGGAGTTGATGATGACTGTGTGGTGACCCAGAGCAATAAACTTCCGTTTAAATGCAGGGCTCTCGTAAACAAGAAGGCCTTGGCTGGTCCTTGACTCCAAAATAAGATTCAAGTGGACCTGAGAGTTAACATAAAATTTAAACCATAAGTGAACTTGAAGAAAACAAGAGATAATTAAAAACCTACTTTTGAATTGTGGGCTATCTTTTAAAGCAAGATACCAAAAGAATGAGCCATGAAATAGAAACATTTGAATTTATGCACACAACATTTTGGCATTGTGAATATCCCACAACACGGGATGTGGTCTCACAGTTTATGGAGATCAGCATCCAGGTGTGGTTCAGTGGGTCCTGTCACCCAGGCTCGCAGAGACTGGAATGAAGGTGTTGGCTGAGGCTGCCCTCAGCTCCCTGCCGTGTGGGCCTCTCCACAGAGCAGCTCACAACGTGGTAGCTGGCTTCATCAGCCTGAGCAGGAGAGAGTGATGGAGACAGAGGGTGTGAGCCAGGCAGAAGGGACACTCCATCACTTTTGCTGCATTTGCAAGTAATCAGAGCAGCCCATACTCCAGGGGAGGACATTACCCAGGGCTGTGCACACAGTGGGGAGGCATCCTTGGGAGCCACGTTAGAAGCTGCCTCCTGCAGTTATGCACTTAGCATATGTCAGAAAATGTGCCAGGTGCTTTTGATCTAGGATCTCATTTGATCCTTACTGTCACTATGGGGCACGTAACAAGACTGAAAATCTAGATGATTATTTTGCTAATCCCTGGGACCAAAAAGAAAAAAAAAGAAAAGTGAAGACTGGGGGGTTCAGGAACCTGTTCAAGATCACACTCCTCTAGAACCAGAACTTGATCCAGAATTGCTTCAAATTTATTGTACTTGGAAGCCCTCCCAGAATCAAGAAAGGATTTCGGATGGATTTCTATGACTCTGAACCAAAGGTCTGTGTTTCTCTCATTTGTTCTTGATGAGAAGATACTGATGTTTTTTGTTTCCATGCCCTAGGTGTCTGCAGCTCTGCAGCCAACACTTCTGGAGCACATGGCTCTGCCGTGAAGGATTCTGGAAACCACGTTCATCTGAAAGGCATCCGAGGAGGTTCTGTCTTGTTTAATGTGACCGAGAAGCGCAGGGCAGGTGCAGGAGCCGAGCTGCAGGAGGTTTCATGGGGTTTGGGCGTTCCGTAGATCACACGCAGGTGCTGCAAGTCCACAGGGGAGCCGACTCTCCAACCTGGGTTAACCTCCAGGACAGGTTCAAGCAGAGGGTCCATGTGCCCAGCATGTTGTCTCTGAGGATTGAGAACCTGGCCCCTGAAGACAGTGGGCAGTACGTGGCCATGATCCGCTCAGCTCAGGGAACAATGTTTGGCCAGATTTTCTACCTGACTGTCTATGGTGAGTGACACTCCTCCCCCCTCCCCGTCTTCTGGCTTCCCTGCCTTTTTGTCTCTAGAGAGTCACTTAGGCCCCATGCAGGGTTGCATTCAGACACCAGCCTTCAGACTCGATTTTCTCCACCAAAAATAAGGCACAGGAGGTCCCCAGAGATAGCAGAGCTAAGATTCACACCAGAGAATGAAGTTCTTTCAGTGTTTTGGGAGAGGAAATGGAAATGCAGCTAAATAGCCATTTTCTAGTAACACTAATCATATGTAGGATGATCTGTACAGCAGTATTTTATTTCTGATGTAACAAATTTCCAAAAATTATTGGCTGAAAGCAAGACAAATTTATTGTCTCACTGTGCTGTAGGCCAGAGGTCTGACACAGTCTCTGTGAACTAAAATGAAGACAGGGCTGTGTTCTTTCCGGGGGCTCCCGGAAGAGCCTGTTCTTTTGCCTTCTTCACCTGCAAGTGGCTGCCGGCATCCCATGGCTTGTGGCCATCACCCTGTATCATCTAACAGAACACTGATGTCAGTGTTCTACTATGAGTGTCGGGATAATCTCCCTATTTTAGGTCAGCTCATTAGCAACCTTGATTCTATCTGTGACCTTAATTCCCCTTGCCTCGCAGCCTCACCTATTCCCAGGTCACCAGGACTGGGTCCTAGACATTTTAGAGGCCACTGTTCTGCTTACCACAGTTGGGAATCTGTGTGAATGGAGTCCTCTCATTTCGCTCTCCTCTCACTCAGCCCCAGGCCAGCCTCAGTCACTCAAGCCACCAGAAATCCACATATCACAGGCTTTATAGGTATAGGAGAAAGTTTACACTGCAACACATCTTAGGAAACTTATTTACCAGCTTGTTCTTTCCCTAGAGTTCCTCTCTGACAAAGGGCTAATATCCAGAATCTACAAAGAACTAAAACAGATTTACAGGAAAAAACCAAATAAGCCCATTCAAAAGCGGGTGAAGGATATGAACAGACACTTTACAAAAGAAGACATATATGAGGCCAACAAACATATGACAAAATGCTCATCATCACTGATCATTAGAGAAATGCAAATCAAAACTACATTGAGATACCATCTGATGTCAGTTAGAATGGCGATTATTAAAAAATCTGGAGACAGCAGATGCTGGAGAGGATGTGCAGAAATAGGAACACTTTTACACTGTTGGTGGGAGTGTAAATTAGTTCAACCATTGTGGAAGACAGTGTGGCGATTCCTCAAGGACCTAGAAATAGAAATTCCATTTGACCCAGCAATCCCATTACTGGGTATATATCCAAAGGATTATAAATTGTTCTACTATAAGGACACATGCATACGAATGTTCATTGCAGCACTGTTTACAATAGCAAAGACCTGGAACCAACCCAAATGCCCATCGATGATAGACTGGACAGGGAAAATGTGGCACATATACACCATGGAATATTATGCAGCCATAAAAAACGATGAGTTCATGTCCTTGTAGGGACATGGATGAACCTGGAAACCATCATTCTCAGCAAACTGACACAAGAACAGAAAATCAAACACCGCATGTTCTCACTCATAGGTGGGTGTTGAACAATGAGAACACATGGACACAGGGAGGGGAGCATCACACACTGGGGTCTGTTGGGGGGGAAATAGGGGAGGGACAGAGGGTGGGTAGGGAGTTGCGGAGAGAGAGCATGGGGAGAAATGCCAGATATAGATGATGGGGGAGGAAGGCAGCAAATCACACTGCCACGTGTGTACCTATGCAACAATATTGCATGTTCTTCACATGTACTCCAAAACCTAAAATGCAATAAAAAAAAATTTCCTCTCTGCACAGGGAAATATCCTGCCATGGAGAGAGCGGCTTATGCAGCTTTAGGTCCCATGTGATTTCTCAGGCTGGCCTATGAGTCTAACTCTTCTGTCTGCACCACAGGTTCAGTGGCACTGTCTAAGCACACTCAGAGTCATTGACCACAGGTTCAGTGCACTCTCTAAGCACACTCAGAGTCATTGTTCCCAGGCCCTATCACTGCATCTCTCACAGACGTGTCTACTTTTCTGAACAGGGGCCTTTCTCTGTCCTTCCAGAACTGGCCTGATGTCCTGCTCCATAAAGGCTGTGCAGTCCCAGGCATGGCCTCAGCTGGAGATGCAGGAGAAGAACACTGGGCCAGCACAAGCCCATCTTCCCAAGACTTCTTCCCCTTCCTGAAAGGACCTCAGCTTTCCGAAATACTGTGCTTTGGGAAGGGGGACTTTCATCTTTATTTTCTTTAGGACAGCTTTAAGACCTGTTGAATCTAGAGAACCAACATGGAGCTGAACTCTGTGGCTTCCCTTCTTGTTTCATTTGCTCTGTATTTAGCTTTGGGTAAATAGTGTTTTATCTGTAGAATACACATACTTGCATGCCGTGGTTGCAATGAGAAAATAATGAGGAAGTGAGATGTGCAATGTTTTCCACGCATGTGAGATTCCCCTCTTTTGTTTCCTTCTGCCCCAGAGCCTGTGCCTCACCCTGAGATCCTGGCCAAGTCACTGTCTATCACACCAGGCCTGTGTAACATCACTGTGGAGTGTAGGGCTCCAGGGGCCACCCAGGACCTGAATGTGACTTGGGAGAGCAAGGGCCTCTTCAGAGAGCTGGAACAGAGAGACACACCAGGACCAGCGGCCAAGCTTTGGACCCTGGCTGTGAGCCTGCCCCTGAGCCAGCGGATCGGCAATCTCACCTGTGTGGTCAGCAACCAGGTGGATCAGAAAGCTGCAACCTTAGACCTTGGGAAAGTCTGTGCCCAAGGTGAGTGCTGAGTGTAGCCTGCAAGATCGGAGGGGCTGCCCGAGTTCAGGTAGCGCCAGGGTCTAACAGTTCTGGGATCTCTGCCCCACCATGAGCATCAGCACCACCTTCTACCTGCTCACCCCACACAGCACTGTGGGAGTCACCTCCACCTTATTTTGCCTGTAATCATCCCTCCCATTTATACCCTCCTCGCCACACCCCCACCATGTCCCTGGTGCATGAGACAGCAGCCTTCCAGGAGCTCTCCCACCCCATCCATCCTCCACTGGACATCCAGAGTGGCTTTGGGAACAGCAGGTCGGGTTGGGTGGTTTTGTGTGCCATCTGTGGGATCTGGCCCCCAGTTACTCCCCCCATGGAATCCAGGGCTCACATGCTCCTCTGCTCAGGTGTCTAGCCTCACCTACGCACTTCACACGAAACTGCTTGCTTATATTTTCCAACATCTGTCCCGTTCCTTGTAAGCTTCTCAGCTTCTGAACGTGATATTTCTTACTCCATAAGTCCTCCCACTCCTAGTGTACAGCTCTTCCCTTTTAATTTTTTTTCCAAGCATTCCTTTCAGCCATGGCCATTTCACGGGCATGAGACAGGTGCAGCCACACAGGGTCCCTCACGTAGCAGCATTCTACAATTGGTTAAAGTACTGCCATTGCTGCCTGGAAGTTTTTAGTTTTTAATCAAGGGAATTTAAATTTGCATTGCACAGTGCCATGAAAATGATGTATCTGTTTCTGCAGTCAGGCCCACCTCCTGAGGGAGCTGTCCATGGCACCCAACACTGAGCAGTAATGATGTGTTTATGTCACTGTCTGCCCTGTAGACTACAACACCTTGTTTTCCTTTGAATCCCTGTGCCAAGCACAGCTCCTGGCAGCATATGCCCATGATCAGTGTTCACTAAATGAATGAATGACCTGATATGCTCTGTGTAGCCTGGTCCTCTCCAAATCTTCCTACAAGAGCTGCTGGGGGATCTGATGTGTCAGCATCACCTCAAACCACTCTGACCCCCATCCAAAAGCATTAAGCATTATCTTGACCACAGGCCCTCTGGGCACAGACTCCTGCCTCCCGCTGACTCTCCTTTCCACAGCTCCTCCCTACCCTGTCCCTCTCATGCTGCAGTGCGGTGCTGGCAACTCCCAGAGCTGGTGTGTTGACACAGCCATTTCGGGACCTCAGAGCTCTTCCTTCCAGGAATGCTCCACCCCGAATATCTGAGAAATTCCTACTCTAGCCTCAAGCCTCAGTTTAGCCATTACCTCCTGTGGGAGGCCCTCCCTGAAGATCTTGTACAAGGTGGAAACCTCTATTGCAGCTTCAATCCCTCTGTCTGGCAACTGGTATTTTCCGTCTGCCCTCCTGTGTGCTGGGCTTCTGAGGACATTGTCTTGTGCATCTCAGCATCCCTGGCACCAAGCAGCAGCTCCTAACTGGTTGAATGAATGGACCAGCCATTCTCCTCCCTCTGCAGCTTCAGCACCAGGCTCCTTTCCACTGCTCCACCTGCTTTTTCCTGCTGTCTCTCCTTTGGCAAATGGTGTTTCATATTATCTCCTGTCTTAACATTTTCCGCTCTCCCCATGTGAGAGGAACAGGTACACAGAAACAGGAAATGGTTAGACTGCTGCCAGGCATCCTAGCAGCTGCTGTGGGTGTCCCGTTGGTCCTGGGAACTGGGTTGTTCCTTTTGAAGACATGTCAGAAGAAGAAGAAGAAGACAACGATGGAAATAAAAAAGGGCAAGTTGCTTTTCTCCTGACATGCCCAGACCCTCCCCTCCCTCACTAGAACCTCAGCTTCCTTTTTTCTGAATTTTGCTCCCAGGGAGTGGACTCTGCTGAGGGGGATGATGGGCGTGGTCTTGGCCTTGGGGTCCATGGCAGTGGGGGAGGGCTACAAGTTTCTAAGACACAGATTCTAGCTTTGATTTTGTCAGGTGGAGGATTGCAGAAGAACCGTGGGGTTGATGATGGTGGCATCCCCTTTGAGAAGCTCAGCCAGAAAGTGTCTCTGAAGGGCAAGGACAAGGTGAGTGCCGGGGCACTGGCCACCCTGGGAACTCCCAGGTCTCTCTGCCTAGCCTTGGGCTTTCAATTTCAGGACCTGCCATTTCTGGCCCAACTGCCTATTTATCTATATCTGGACAATCAACAGTATCTACTAAGAAAATTTACATCTGAGTGTGATGTAGTGCTGGGCACTTTAGAGGAATTCATAAGCAGTGCGTGGCAGTGGGTACTGGCTCTGTGGGTCCCTCCAGATCTATTCTGTCCTTCCGCTGATCCAACAACGCTCTGTGTTGTGTTTCAGAGCATCGGTGAACAATATCTGGAAAAAAAGGAATCTCTCACTACTATCTACAGTGAGGTCTGTTATCCAGACCAGACCATGGAGATCATTTGATTGGAGGAAGCAGGAGGATCTGGCACTCCCAGGACACCTGTACTCCGAGCCTAAGTCCTGCAGACCCGTGCCTTTCCCAGCTCTGGTTCAGTTCCAGCTTCCCCTTGTGTGTGTTACTCTGACCTCATAGCTACATTTCTAGAGGGTACACATGACCTGGTTGTACTCTGTGACACTTTCCCAAGCTGCCCTTACACTCGGGCAAGGACTATTCTCCATCATTGACATGCCTGCTGACTCCTGTCCTTCATAAGCCTTCCCAAGAGGAGCCTGTCTGATTGAACAGGTAGCAAATTCCTACCACCTCTGCCATGTCGCTGGTGTGAGTACTTCTGAGGACACAAGCCCAGACATGGGGACTGTGCAGAAGTGCTGGCTGTGCTGCAGAGGAGAGTGGTGGGACCTAGCTTCTGGATGCTGAGTTGGAGGACAGTGTGGGTGGATAGAAACCAATAAAGGAAAAGGCCAAGGCAAATTTGTGTAGGGGTGTCTTGAGGGTATCAGGCAGTGTGTGTGTGCATGCATGTTGGGGGCATTGTATAGTGCACATTATCCAACTGAACCAAAACCCCCTTTCTTATCGCCTGTGCTATTCTGAACCTAATTTTCAGCCTCAGCCTGTGGATTCAAACTGAACTTCCTGTACAGTGCAAATAGAAATGTGTATCATATCAAAACCTCCTCAACCCCGGTGTCTCAGGGAAAGACACTAAGAGGCCACAGTTGGGGGATGTCTTAGGAAAACAGCTTCAGCTCTTCTCTTCTCCTAAGTATAGCACACTTGGTTGTAAGAATAGATGCGTGGTATCGTTCCACAGTCCCTTGGTGAGGGCTACTTGGGCTCTGATGGGTGAAGCTATTGAGAAGATCTGACTCAGCCCTCTGGAGCTTCTTATTCTGACTCCCAGTGCCTCACAGCCATGCTGGCCCCAAACCCTTGGTCAGCCACTGCTTGGCTTGCTTGTATCCCTCTGCCTGAAATGAAAGTTTCCTCTGTGTGTTCCTCACCCTCACCCCTGCCTGTTGAAGTCCTAGTGTGCTGCTCAAAGCTCTTCCTAAGATGCTGCTTCTATGAGCTTTATGAGTCTTAAAAGTTTAAAAATGATGTTTCCCATATCTGACTTTTCTGAATACCTTGGACACAATGTGTGGTCCCTGCTACAGTTTGCCTTGGGTTGGTTATGGGTCTTCCAACGGTACTAACCTGGGCTCTCTCAGGAGGGTGTGGGGCTGAGCGGGGACAGGAACAAGAAGACAGGCACCTCTTGAGGCCAAGGGCCTGGGCCACCTTTCTCCCATCTCCTATCCCTTTACTGAGCAGACGGAGATGCAGCACGGGAGCTGCTGACAGACTCTGGCGTGGCTCTACCTGGAAACGAGGTGGACACAATGACCTTCCTCGACTATACATGGCCTGAGGTCCTAGCTGGAGACTTCCCTACTCCCTTATCAGCCTCTCATTGTGAACCTGGCCATGCTTCCACCATGGTATGTGGGTGTTTCTTCCCTCCTGAGGAGTCCTCACCTTCTTGCAGCCTCTGCCTCCTGTTTGGATCTCAGCTTTTATGCAGATGGGCTAACTCTAGCACCACAGGGTGCTGGGGCGTGTCTAGTGGCCTAGATCCTTGGGTCTCTTGGTTTCACTCATGCCAACCCCAGAAAACAAAGTTGTCAATTTTTGCTTTTGTTTCAATTGTTTTTGGTGTCTTTGTCATAAAATCTTTGCCCATGCCTATGTCCTGAATGGTATTGCCTAGGTTGTCTTCTAGGGTTTTTATACTTTTGGGTTTTACATTTAAGTCTTTAATCCATCTTGAATTAATTTTTGTATATGGTATAAGGAAGGGGTCCTGTTTTGATATTCTGCATTTGGGCTAGCCTGTTTTCCCAGCACCATTTATTGACTATGGAGTCCCTTCTCCATGGCTTGTTTTTGTCAGGTTTGTTTGAAGATCAGACAGCTGTAGGTGTGCAGTCTTATACCATGCTATTTTGGTTACTATAGCTTTGCAGTATAGTTTGAAGTAGGGAAGCATGATGTCTCCAACTTAGTTCTTTTTGCTTAGCGTTGCCTTAGCTATTAAGGGCTTTTTTGCTTCTTTAAAGTAAAAGCAAAAAAGCTGTTTGACTTTGACTATATCCTCAGTTGTAAAAGCAACTCGAGGAGTCTCTTCTCTCCATTTTGAAAGTTACAAATAATATAATATACCTTATATAGTGGTCAAAAAGAAAGAGAAAAAGAGAAGAGAAAAAGAAAGAAGAGAAGAAAGAGAGAGAGAAAGAGAGAGAGAGAGAGAGACATCTGTGTTGAGCTGAGCTCATCCTGGTGCAATGGGGAAGCAAAGGAAGAGTCAGACAGCAGTAGTAGAAGCCAGCTGAGGTGCACACAGCCCTGCAAGGCGGAGTCCGCATCTGAACTGGGGAGGGCAGAGTGGGAGGTTTGTGAAATTGGCAGTAGTGTGGGCTGCCACTTTCCACAGATGATGAGGTGGGAAGCATGGGTAAGTGCTCTCTCTCAGGTAAGTTGACTTGAACCTGGTACTGCCCACCGTCTTCAGGGGTCAGGTTCTCAGTCCTCATGGATGACATGCTGGGCACACGGACCCTCTGCTTGAAATGATCCTGAAGGCTGAACCAGGTTGGACAGTTGGTCCCCCCCTGGGGACTTGCAGCGTGACTATGTAGCCTGACTCAGGTCCAATGCCACACAAGACCTCCAGCTCGGATCCTGGAGCTACGCCTGGCTTTTCGATCACATGAAACAAGACAAAACCTCCTTGGATTCACTTCAAATGAACCTGGGATTCAGAATCCGTCACTGCAGCAGAGCTCCAGTTCCAGGGCAATGGAAACAGTAAACAGGAATGTTTGCTCATTGAGAACAAATGAGAGACCCACAGAACTTTCCAATTTAAATGGAATCCACTACTTCTATCTTATTGATTTCAGGAAGGTAGTTGGTGTAATAAAATTGAGGTAGACATGTGTTTAAATTTCTAATTTAAGTCCCAGTTTGCTCTTCTACAAAAAGGGTCTGGTAACACTTCCCTAACAGTGCTGCTGTTCTGGTGAAACGCAATAAAGTCCCAAGCACTTAGTGCCGTGTCTGGATCATAGAAAGTGCTGGATACGGCCAGGCTTGGTGGCTCATGCCTATAATCCCAGCACTTTGGGAGGCCTAGGCAGGTGGATGACCAGGTAAGGGCCAGGAGAATGGCTGGAACCCAGGAGGCAGAAATTGCAGTGAGTTGAGATTGCACCACTGCGCTGCAGCCTGGGAGACAAAAAAAAAGACTCCAAAAACAAACAAACAAACAAAAACAAGAAATGTGCTGGATCCATGGTTTCTCTGTCTTGGGAGCAGGGCCCTAATGATTTCAGCCAGGGTACCATCCAGGCTCCCTCACTTGCTCCTGCTGCAGAGTTGTGAGTGAGAACATGTGGTGTTTGTTTTCTGTTCTTGTGTCAGTTTGCTGAGAATGATGGTTTCCAGATTCATCCGTGTCCCTACAAAGGACATGAACTAATTTCTTTTTATGGCTGCATAGTATTCCATGGTGTATATGTGCCACATTTTCCTTGTCCAGTCTATCATTGATGGGCATTTGGGTTGGTTCCAGTCTTTGCTATTGTAAACAGTGCCACAGTGAACATACGTGTACTTATGTTTTTATAATAGAACAACAACTTACAATCCTCTGGGTACATACTCAGTAATGGGATTGCTGGGTAAAATGGAATTTCTATTTCTAGGTCCTTGAGGAATCACCACACTGTCTTCCACAATGGTTGAATTAATTTACACTTCCACCAACAGTGTAAAAGTGTTTCTATTTCTCCACATCCTCCCCAATATCTGTTGTCTCCAGATTTTTCAATGATCGCCATTCTAACTGGCATCAGATAGCATCTCAATGTGGTTTTCATTTGCATTTGTCTAATGACCAGTGATGATGAGCATTTTTTCATGTTTGTTGGTGTCATAAATGTGGAAAACCCCACTTTTAAGTACCTGTGTGTTCTACCTGACTCAGAGCTCTCCTGACACTAATAGCCCTTTACTTGTGGGGCACATTGTGAAAGTAACCACAGGCAATTGTTTAACTTTGTGGCTGCCTGAAGCCAGGAAGAACTGTTGACACAAACAAATAGACTAACCAAAAATCTTAAAAGAAAAAGCTTGGGAGTGAGATGTCCATAGAAGGTCACATGCAATTGTAAAGTTGGGTGCATTTCTAGGTTTGTGCAGCTGCCTAGGAAAAATCTGAGAGGACCTTAACCTCTCATCTCTGGCCGGCCTTGGGGCTCTACACAAGCAGAAAGTGAAGGCTAAGAAAGAGTAGTCAACAGTGCAGTAGCTTCAGTGAGTTCTTAGAAACCTTTTAGCAAATTATCAAACCTCGGGTTGGTTTGCGAATTCCCTGAACTTGCAGTTTGTGTCAGAAGTAAGAGAGAGCTTATATGGACATCAACAAAAGCCTTAAGTATGCAAAGTTTGTAGCAGGTCCACTCTCACAGTGGCATGAGAAGTGAATTGACTAGAATGACCCTGAGTCAGTAAAACGTGGTTTGGGAGGAGGAAGAATGAGAGGGCAGGGAAAATAATCCGTTGATTTCTGCACGGCAACAGCGTTATCTATGATAGCAGACTGCACCTGTGCAGGTAAAAGTTGCTAATAGAATTTATAAGTGATGAATTCAGCTCATGATTTGGAGGCTCACTGGAAGCAAAAGGAAATGCACAGTACCAAGAAAAAGGCTAAATATACAATCCCTTGGTTATTTTCATCTGCAGTACCTCAAATGAAAGCAAAATCGAAGGTTAGCGTGGATTCCGATTTGAGGTGAAGCTTAGATTCTCAGTGATCCAAGCTATAGTCACTGGTCTCTGGGTCACTCCCAATGGGAAAAGGCATAACAAAAATAAAGTAAGACACTTGGGGTAGATCCTAGTTCTGGGCCAGGCTTAAAGGTCTGAGCTACAGTCCCTAGCCTCGGGGTCACTACTAAATAGAAGAGTTATGCTTGAACAACAGACAATAAAGAGACTTACAGTGATTCAAAAGAGAACAGGAAAAAATGCGAGAGTTGTGGTGGGTGAAGGCACCCCATCTAGGAGGGCAGAGATCTCTCAGTGATTATTAAGATGTCGGAAGAATAAAAAGAACTTCACTGGGCTCAAAATAAAGGTCTTAATGCAGCACCTTTGGACATTGGGTGCAGCCGTGTGAATCACTGGCAGTTGCTCAATATTGAAGAGGCCTCAAATAATCTGTATATTCACCTTCCTGTGTGGAAATTTTAAAAGCCAGAGAGGGCAAAGATGACAATGAGAAACCAGACTTCCAAGTGCCTAAGGTGACTGATGTTCCCTTAATTTACTTACAGTAAAGATTGATAAAAGGGCCTGAGTCTCTTGGCACAACAATGGGTGGAGACCCAGGAACATAGGCACTTAGTGTGTAAATAGGGATGGAGAAAACACTGTCTCAGACGCCTTACTGTCAATGGAAATCAGCATGTTTAATAAGACCTCATGTGAAGTGGTTGCAACTCTTGGAGGAGATAACAGGAAAGCCTTTCCTTGACTGCTCCTATTGTGGTCAGCGTGTAGTTGGTGCTCTAGGCTTGATAATGTTTAGGTTTACCCTTTCCGTCATGTAGCATTTTCAGAGGTTTCTTGGAGCTCCCTCCTTCCCTATGCTGAGGATCTGTCACCTACCTTCTCACAGGTAATGCACTCTCAGGGTGGACAATTGTTCTTTCTCTTTGGCCCCTGGTTCTTTGATGCGGCTTGGAGATGCACTGCACAGGCGCCTGACTCACACCTGAGAAACTCAAAGAGGAGATGCTGCTGAAACAGCCTGTGGCCACAGAGTCAGGACTGCCAGTGGGGAAAGCGTGTCCCCATTGAGGAGCCAAATGCACACTCACCAAACTCTCTGAATGGTCTTATTGACGCTCCTCTCACCAGGCTTGAGGTGAGGGGCAGGCACCGTGGGTTAGTGGGATTCATGGCATAGCTTTCTCCAAGTAAGTTCTCTTCTCTTATTTTCAAATCTTAATTTTTTATGTTACCAGTATAATGAGAGCTTAAGAGTGTTACAACTAGTTTCCAGAAACAGCTTTGCAAATTTTGCACGTGGAAGTTATTTCCCAAGAGGTTTCATTGTATCTTTTAAGTGCTTTAGGGTTTGTGAAGGATCTCAGGATATGCGTAGATGACAAACAAATATGCATTCAGCTGTGTGGTGTGGGCAAGTGTACAGATGATGGAGAGAGCTGAAAGCCTCGGCAGTTTTCTTCCCTAAACCTTGGGTTTTCTCAGTATATGACTTAGAGCATAACTGGAGGCTGTGGGCTTGCTTCCTGTATAGACCTCCCTGCTGAAGTGGAATCCATTACTTTCCTGGCTTTGTTCTTTAGCACAGGAAGGAATGTTTGGGAAAGCAGGATTGATTGCATTGTGAATTAGATCTCAATTTATAAAAGAGCTAAAGAGAAGAGAGGTGGGGGTTGGAGTCAGAAAATAGAGATAATTAACTTTAAAAAAATTTGCTACAAAGTAGACTAAAAAATGGGACAGTACTGGAGGGAGTGTGAGTCCGCAGTATTATTTTATGTTTTGTTTCTATCCTGTCGCATTTCCATAGTAATTT
The DNA here is from genome assembly GCA_036589455.1 of Ateles fusciceps. Lineage (NCBI taxonomy): Eukaryota > Metazoa > Chordata > Mammalia > Primates > Atelidae > Ateles > Ateles fusciceps. Next base: position 1,245,165 of record JAZHEH010003362.1, read on the forward strand.
CAGGATAAGTTTATCAATTCCTGCAAAAAAATCCAGCTGGACTTCGGTAGGAATTGCATGGACTTGGTAGAATAACTTGGAAAATATTGGCATCTTAGCAATATGAAATCTTCTCATTCAAAACCATGTGGTATGTTTTTCCATTTATTTCAACCCTCTTTAACTTATTTTAACAATATTTTGCATTTTGCGGTGCACCCGTCTTGCACTTCTCTTATTAATTTTTTCTTAAGCACTTTTTCCTTTAATTCTGTTGCAATAAAATTGTTTATCTTCTGATTGCTCATGGCTAGCATATAAAACCATAAACATTTTTGCATACTGATCTTTCATTTGGCAACCATGTCGAACTTGTTAGCCCTAATAGTTTCTTGTGAATGCCTTTGAATTTTCTATGCATGTGATGATGTCATTTTAAATAGAGACAGTTTTAATTCTTTGCTTTAAATCTGGGCAACTTCTGTTTTTCTTACTTACTTGTTCTGGGTAGAACCCAGAGAACAATGTGGAATGCAAATGTTGAAAGCAGACACCCTTGTCTTGTTACAGAATTTAGGGGAAAGCTTTCTATGGTTCACTATTACATATGAGGTTAGTTACATATTTTTTTTTTTTTTTTGAGACGGAGTTTCACTCTTGTTACCCAGGCTGGAGTGCAATGGCGCGATCTCGGCTCACTGCAACCTCCGCCTCCTGGGGTTCAAGCAATTCTCCTGCCTCAGCCTCCAGAGTAGCTGGGACTATAGGCGGGCGCCACCATGCCCAGCTAATCTTTGTATTTTTAGTAGAGATGGGGTTTCACCATGTTGACCAGAATAGTCTCCATCTCTTGACCTCATGATCCACCTGCCTCGGCCTCCCAAAGTGCTGGGATTATAGGTGTGAGCCACTAGGCCCAGCCAAGTTACATTTTTTTTTATAAATGTCCTTTATCAGGTTGAGGAAATTGTCCTCAATTCCTGCTTATTCAGTGTTTTTTCATCATGAAAAGGCATTGGATATTGTCAAATACTATTTTGTTCTACTGAAGTGATCATCTATTTCAATACCCTTTTATATCTATTAATATCTTTTATTATATTGATTGATTTTTGTATATTGAGCCATCCTATGTGCTTGGGATAAATCCCACTTGGTTGTATTGTGTAAGTTTTTTATATGTTGGTGGATTTCATTTTGCTAGTATTTTCTTGAGGAGTTTATAAGAAATATTGACCTGTGGTTTACTTTTGATATCTTTGTCTGATTTTGGTATCAATGTAATTTTATCTTCATAGAAGGCGTTGCAAATATCAATTTCTATTCTATTTTCTGGAAGAATTTGTGAAGGATTGGTCTTAGTTTTTAATTAGACATTGGTATATTACCACAGTGAAGCCATTCTGTTTTTACTTTATGGGGGTGTTTTGATTACTAATTCATTCTGTAATTGTTAAAGGTTTATCTAAATTTTCTACTTCTTCTTGAGTCAGTTTTTATAGTATGTGCCTTTCTAGAAATTTTTTAAATTAATTTACTATTATTTATTATTATTAGTTTTTTGAGACGGTGTCTTGCTCTTGGCCCAGACTGGAGTGCAATGGCTCAATCTCAGCTCACTGCAACCTCTGCCTCCCAGGTTCAAGCAATTCTCCTGCCTCAGACTTCTGAGTAGCTGGAGTTAAGGCGTGTGCTACCACGCCTGGCTAGTTTTTGTATTTTTAGTAGCGACAAGATTTTGCCTTGTTGGCCAGGCTGGTCTCAAACTGTTGACATCAGGTGATCTGCCTGCCTCGGCCTTCCAAAGTGCTGGAATTACAGGCATGAGCCACCACACCCGGCCTAGAAATATTACTACCAACTAGTTTATCTAATTTTTACCATATCATTGTTCTTAGTACCCCTTCACAATATTATTTACTTCTGGGGAATATAATTTGTACTTTCATTTATACATTCCTTATTTGTTTAGTATCCATTTAATTTCAATGGTATACGAAAATATTCATTCTACATAGCTGTGTTCCTCTATCCTTGTACTATTATTGTCATATAAATTACCTCTTTTACCTCGTGTATTCATTAACACTTACAATTTTTGTGTTAGGTAAGCTTATTTTAGGTGACCTAAGGGGCAAAGCTATTATGAATAAATAAAAGCACTAATATTGTTGCTTATGTTTATCTGGTTAATTAGCCTTACTTGTGCTCTTTATTTGTTCATATAGATTTCATGGACTCTCTAGTGCCTTTCACTTCAGACTGAATGGCTCCCTCTGTATGTGTAACGCTGCAGATCTGCTACGTGTGAAGGATAGTTTTGCAGGACAACAGATTCGTAGTTGCAAGATTTTCTTCTGAATACTTTGCGCATGTCACTGCAGAGCCTGCTGGCATTCAGAGAACTCACTGTTGATCTCATTAGGGATCCCTTGAACACACAGTCTGACGTTTTTATTTCAGCTTTGAAGATTCTCTGACTTTGGCTTCGGTTATGTCATTTTGATAAGACTATGTTTCATTATCTTTCCGATAACCCTACTTGGAGGTCACTGAACTCTTTGATTGTATAATTTAGTGTTTCTCTTTAAAATGAATTTGAGAGCAAGGATATTGAGTTGGGGATGTCTCACTCATATCCTTCTAAAGAAACAAGCATTTGGGAACCTTTTATAGAAAAAAGCACAGTTGTGAGTGCACTGGAATCCAGGTCAGAGGTAGCAAACCTTAGAAGAGCCCAAGAATGAAGAGGACTGTTTTGAATACTTATTATATGAGTAAGGACAAAAGAAAGCCACGGAACTCAGAAGGGGCATAGCCCAGACTTGCTCTAAGAGACTGACTTCTGCATCAGACCATAGGCTGACACTGGTGACCAGGGACACCTGGGGCTGAGCTGTACACCCAGGGAAGCAGGTAAGTGTCAGGGAAGGGTGTGTGTGAGAACAGCAAGCTGGTTGTGCATGTAGGGAGGGTGCCTTTCTAATATGCTGTCAGAAACATCACAGAGTGTACTTTTATTTCTTTTGCAATTACGTATTGAGTGTGTACGATATTGTAGGGGCTGAAAGGAGATGAAAGAGCTGAATGGCTTTCCCTGAATGGTGGCCTGTCTCCCCAGTAGTAACTTGCTGTTTCTGCCTTGAAGTGAAAAAGAGTGTGAAGGGCTCCTATGCTCAAATTGTCACCTTTTCTTACCTCTTCCCCTCTTCTGTTTCCTCTGCAGCTGAACAGGCCAGCAGGCAGCCTGCCATGAGACCATTTTCCAAGGACCGGTCATTCTGCTGGACCCACGGGCTCCTGGTATTCATCAGCCTGCTCCTCAGTGAGTGATGGGGTGTGTGGGAATGGAGGCCAGTTGGGTCATCTGGGCTAGCTGTGCCATGACCACTGAGTGAGCTGTTGAGGTTCAAATATCTTTGGCAACAAAAAGAGAAAAACGCTCTGTTGTGATTAAAAATGCAGCATATTTGGTTGGAGTCCTGAGGTGGAAAGAAAAGAAAGTCTTTTTGGTGGTGAGGAGGCTGGGAAACCTGAGCCAGGGCTACCTTGGCTGCATTGAGGGAGCCTTAACCATTGCCTGGGTTTAAGGCTGAGCTCCAGCCAAATCATCACAATGGAGAGGGCCCTTGAAAGTCTCAATATTAAAATTGTGTTAGTAATTTGCATTAGTGTTCACTTTAAAAGTTAAAAAGAACGTATCTTTGGGTAAAATGTATCTATAGCAGGCGCCCTTCACATCCCTGTGAGTTGCCTTTTCCTCCACTCAGAAATGCTGCTCAGACCCTCAGATGAAACCATGTTTATCACAGCACTGTTCTAGAAAAAATCCTGGAAAGAAACAGGAGGTGCCTGTCAACTTAGGAACATGTGAACAAGCGGAAGAATATCTGTACCATGGCATATTATGGAGGCTTACAAAAGCAAATGTTCCAGTTATCCGGAAGGAATGTTCAACTTCCATGAAATAAGATGCATAGATTTCCATCGGCAAGATTCAGGAAACTAAATCCAATAGAATCTTCACTTTATAAAGGAAACGCAGCCACCAAAATTTAAGTGTTTATACGCCTACATGTTTCTAAGACTGCTAAAAATGCAGAAGCTATCAGTAGTTTGTCAACTAGGGGAGGGATAGGGGGAGGGCATAAAATTGTGGAAGAAAATATGAAAGGGGGAAAAAGTATAGAATACAAAATGCTAAGCAAAAAAAAGAACCTTGAAAAATGGATTATCCTAATCTAGGCTGTGTATCAGGCTTTAATCTAGGCTGTATTTAGGAATGCTGGAGCTCCACACACAGTGAAGTGAATTTTTTTCTCTGGTCTCTGGATTATCCCTCTTTTCCAGTTGATCCTTGATTCAGGGAAGGGAATGCGTGGTGAAGCAATGATAATGAAAACGGGGATGAGGATTTGTCTTCATCGTTCTTAAACTCTTGCCCCCTTCCTAACATGTGTTTAAATGGGAAAATGTGGAAGGGAAATAGGGAGCCTGAGGGTGGCTCAGTTCACATATAATTTCCCAGGGACACAGGCAGCTGCAGATGAGGGTGGTCTTCGGCTCTTGGGAACCCCTGAACATTACAATATCAGGATTTACTAAGTGCCCAACCCATGTTGCAAGCATGGATCTGGAGGAGAAAGGGTCTCTGCAGTAGGGGCTCCAGACGGAGACACGAGACAATGGAGTTGGCGCCAAGAAGTGCAGTCTGGGCATCACATGTGGATTGTTGGTTTGTGAGTGTGGGGGATGGGGCTACGAAACAAATGAGCAATATTTTATGTTGTTTACAGAGCTTGAAATTTTATACAATTTAAATGAATGTTTAGCTCTGCATTATAAATGACCACCTACTACCTGGCTTGTTTTTCTTTCTACAGATCAGAGAGCTCCTGCTGCCTTCCTTCTTGCTCTCAGTTTTTTTTCTTCTTCCTTCTGTGCTCTCCAACCACCTTCTGGGGCAGATCCTCCCTGGAAGCCTGAGGGCTGAGCCTTCTCTCTCCCTGGGTCCATTATCCAGGAAGTGATATCTGTTTGGGCTGGCTGTTTAACCCTCTGCTAGCTAGCGGTCCGTGCTCTGTTCAGCCACTGAAAGTATCTGCCTCCTCTGCTCAGGAGAAGGCATTCGTGGTTGAGAGCCTGGCAGCTGCTCAGGTCCTGGTGGGCTCAGACAATAGTGCTGCTGAGCTCTGGGGAAAGCAGGTGAAGACGGAAGAGCACATGGGCAGCGTCCTGCAGGGGAGGATCTGAGCCGGGATAGGAAAGTAGGCTCCAGGTTTTCCTCTGCCCTGTGTTACCCAGGACAATTCTTTCCTCTAGAGACACCCCCTCCTCTGTAAAAGCAGGGGTTAGGCAGATGATTTCTGACTCCCTCGCAGCTGTGTGGTTCTTTTAATGACTCCTGCAGCTTTGTTAAGGTTTCTGCTCTGTCTCTTCCATCCAGTCCTGTTCTATCTTGTGGCCTGACAGGCACTGACAGCTGGTGAGCCTGTTTGGGCTCCTGCAGAGAGAAGACCACAGGCTTTCTCTGTGGCCACTTCCTCAGCCCTCAAGTGAGGAAAGAGCTCGCCTTCATGCCTCCTTCACTTGATCCTCTGCTTTCTCTGCCACTGCTCCTGTGAGGGGTTTGGAAGACACTGTCCTCAGGCTATCTGCTGAAGGACATTATTTTAGTCCGTCCTCACACTGCTATAAAGAACTACCTCAAGCTGAGTAATTTATGGAGAAAAGAGGTTAAATTGACTTCCAGTTCCCCAGGCTGTATAGGAAGCATGGCTGGGGGAGGCCTCAGGAAACTTACAATCTTGGTGGAAGGGGAAGGGGAAGCCAGCACGACTTACATGGCAGCAGAAGGTGGAGAAGAGAACAGGGGAGGTGGGACACACTTTCAAACAACCAGATCCTGGGAGAACTCACTCAGTATCACGGGACAGCAAGGGGAAATCCACCTCCATGATCCAGTCACCTCCCACCAGACCTTCTGCCAACTTTGGTGATTACATTTTGACATGTGATTTTGAAGCTGACACAAACTCAAACCACACCAGCATCCTTTCCCTCCCTACAGTGTGTGGAAACATGGTCTCCACAGAGCACTCAGGAAGGTCTGCTACTGCTGTAGCTTTTAGAAGTCACTAATAAAACCTCAGCCAGAACTCTTCAGTTCCAGTCTAATCAGCATTAAACACTAGCTTATTTTTCCACATTATTTATCAATGAAAATGCCTTAGGAAGGTCCCTCTGTGGGGTCTGAAATGTCGTCTCCCTACCTAGTCCAATTGTCTTATTTCCCCCAGTCGGAAAGAGTCCTACATTCAATAGAGCCCTTATGTTTTGTGTCCATGGTTGTGACAAAAATTGTATATTGAAACATGTAATTAATTCTGAATAGGATGGTTGACTGAGGAGTTAAGGAATACTTCTGTTTCACTCATTAATTAATGAGGAACCTTGTAGGATGTTATAATCAGTTCAAAGTGAGAGTCAAAGACACCTATGTTGGCCAGCAAGAATGTTGAAATGAATTGACTAATAGATGCCCTGTGATCACAGGATGTGTGATATTGTCGGGTACATAGGTGACTCTCTAGGGGATACACATTATTTACAGTGCTTTCCTGGGGGATGAGGCACAATTTGAACTTTTACTTGAAGTATCCTTTATAATTTTCAAAGTAACATGAAACACTTTTATGTTATGAAACAAGCTACTAAAGAAAGGGGAGAATGATAAACCAAATACAGTGAATAATATGATTTTTTTATCTCACACTTGGGATAACAAGTGATCTATTCTTCCTCCATCTTTTTTTATTTTTTGTAGAGACATGACAGGGTGTTTTTCCCAAGCCGCACCTGAACTCTTGGCCTTAAGCCATCCTCCTGCCTGGGCCTCCCAAAATGTTGGGATTACGGGTGGCGTGAGCCATTGCAAACAGCCCTTCCCTCCATCTTTACCACTCTTCTAGATGCACAGATGTTTTAGGCTCCTTGGTAAGATAGGAGTTGATGATGACTGTGTGGTGACCCAGAGCAATAAACTTCCGTTTAAATGCAGGGCTCTCGTAAACAAGAAGGCCTTGGCTGGTCCTTGACACCCCACAGCCACTTACGGGCTTGAACCCAGAGATGTCTGACACTCTGGAATTGACAATCTCCCCCAGGAGGGTATCCCTGAGAAGGGTGGCTGCTGGTGAAAAAAAGATAGCAGCCTGGAAGCTGGGAACATCTGGTTCTGATTCCAGGTGGGCTTGGGCAATTCATCCCCATCATGATAAAGAGAGCAGCTAATATCAGTGGGACAATTACTGAATACTATGCTGAAACATTTTCTCTAAACTCAAATGAGTTCAGTGAGGTAAGCATTCTCATTGTTTTCATATCTCACATAAGAGAGCTGAAGCCAGAGAGATTAAATAACTTTTCAAGTTCACACAGGCAGAAAATAAAGGACCTTGACTTAAATCTTGCAGACTCTGAAGCCCCATCTTCTCACCACTCTGTGACACCAGTCAGCTATGTCACCTGACTCCAAAATAAGATTCAACTGGATCTAAGAGTTAACATAAAATTTAAACCGTAAGTGAACTCGAAGCAAACAAGAGATAATTAAAAACCTACTTTTGAATTGCGGGCTATCTTTTAAAGCAAGATACAAAAAGAATAAGCCATGAAATGGAAACATTTGAATTTGTGCAAACCACATTTTGGCATTGTGAATATCCACAGGTAAAATTAAAAAACAAACTAAAAAAATCGTATTAGATCTACCCTAATGACTGTCTTCTCTACTACATAAACATCCATGTGGGCAAAGGCACAAATATAAGGATAGTCATTGCAACATGTTTTATAGTGTCCAGCAACAACTGAAATGAGACATAACTGAAATACCAGAAGCAGAGCGGCTTTAGATGCCCACAGAGAACAGTATGCCGACGGAAGATGGGACACATCCCTGCGTACAGATCCCACGTGAGCGCCAACAAACGTTGCTATGAGGAACGGCAGAGAGCAGGACAGTCGCATAGCGTGTGTTGGGTGTGTGGAGGTGCACGTGTGTGTGTAAGTGCATAGACTATCTCTGCGTAGTAACACAAGACACTGAAAATAGTGCCTGCCTCTAGGAACCAGAACCAGGCAATGGGAGTCAGAGATAAGAAAAAGACTTCATTTTCCATCTCCTTAATTTCCCTCTCCTTAAAAAAAAAAACTATATGAATGTACAATCTGATTAACATCAAAATATTTAGAAGTCTTTTGTGTTGCTGAAATGCAATCTCTTCAGCCTTTGCATCGGGATAACAATCTGTAACCTCCAACCTTGAAGGGTGGTCCTGAGAATCATCAGCCACTCAGCATCTGAAGGAGCTGCTGAGTCATACGGACTGGGAATCAAGTTCATTGGGATGGGCAACTTCTCTTCCAAACAGAGAAAGCAACGGGAGAAATCCAGCTACGGAAACTGTGGCAACTGTAAAGCAGATGTTCCCCAATTATAGTAACAATCATAACTAAACACTACTGTTGAGTACTCTTTAAAAAACATATTACCTTTTTTAATTCTTATAGCAGCCCAGGAGTAAATGCAGTTATTATCTCTATTGCTTCTATGTGGGAACTCAAGGCTTAGATAGTTTAGCAACTTGCTACAGATCACTCATCCAGGAAATATGGTGGATCTGGAAGGTGAACCCAGGTTGAGTCACTCCAGAGCTTGAGCCTTGTGTAATTTGCTGACCAAGGGCCCTGCCTTGGCTCTCCAGGAATCGCTGAAATGGTCAAAATGGAATCCTCGGGTGCACCTGTCTTAGTTCCCCTGTGTTGCTATAGAAGGTCACCTCAGGCTGGGAAATTTATAAAGAGAAGAAGTTCATTTGGCTCATGCTTCTGCAGGCTGTACCAGAAGGGTGGCATCAGTGTCTGCCTCTAGTGAGGCCTCAGGAAGCCTGGGCTTGTGGTAGAAGGTGAAGAGGGCAGAGGAAGTTGCCAGACTCTTAACAATCAGTTCTCACAGGAACTAATAGAGAACGAACTCACTCATTACTACAAAGACAGCATCAAGCCATTCATGAGGGATCCACCCCCCAGGACCTGGACACCTCCCACCAGAGCCCACCTCTAACACTAGGGATCAGATTTCAGCATGAGATTTAGAGGAAACCTGCTGGGATGTGGCCTTTGTGGCCTGGCTTGTTTAGGAGGCTCTGGCAGCACAGCCTGTTGCAGCTCTCCTCAGCAACCTTGTGTGGGCCTGGTCAGGTGTCTGCTGTACCCCATGATACTCTGGGAGAGCACAGGCCTCCCCCCTGGACTGGGCATCAGAGGAGTATGCAATGCGGGGAGGAAGGACAAGAGCTGGGGGTAACAGGAAGAGGCTGCTGGCTGCACACATACTGCCTCTCCTAGCTGGTCCAAGGCAGAACTGGACAGGGGACTGGCCTACTGATACGGTTTGGGTGTTTGTCCCCTCCAAATGACATGTGGAAATGCAATTCTTCCTGTTGAAGGGGGAACTGGTGGGGAGGTGATTGGATGATCAGGGCAGGTCCTTCACAAACGCTTTAGCACCATTCCCTGGGTGCTAGGTGGGTCCTTGCTCAGTTAGTTCAGATGAGATCTGGTTGTTTAAGTGCGTGGCACCTCCCCCACTCTTTTGTTCTTGCTCTGACATGGGATTTGGAGGGGACAAACATCCAGCTCCTATCAGTGAGACGGTACCCTGTCCAGTTCTGCCGAGGGCCATAGAGGAGTGGTAGCAAGTGTCCAGAGGCAGAGGTACTGGCTCCCCCTTTCCCTTCCACCGTGACTGTGAGATGCCTGACACCCCCACCAGAAGCACATGCTGGCTCTGCATTTCCTGTACAGCCTGCAGAACCCAGCACATTTTAAATAGCTTTTCTTTATAAATTACCTAGCCTTAGGTATTTATAGCAATGCAAAAATGGACTGACAAACCCACTAACCGGCTGATGTGGATCCTGAAGGCCTGTGGCCCTGGTGCTAAGGGGTGCTGAGCCTGGGGTGGGGCCTAGTCCCTTGAGGGAGCTGAAGGGAGGGGGTGAGGCCTGGCCTAGAGGAGGGGCCCGGTGAACTGAGGTAGTGAAGAACCACAAACAGAAATATTAGAAACACTCTCATACCTCAGGATTGGCATGAGCTATATTCTCTGCTTCCAGTGAGAGCCAGAGTTAGGTATAAGGACAGCAGGAGGGTGCAGGCTGGAAATAAGGAGAACTTTATTCATTAGAGAGAGCACCGGGTGTCCTGCCACTCAGCGGCAAACCCAGATGGACCTGAGGTGCCGAAGAAAGGAGACGGTTCTTCTTCAAAGGACACGGGTGTTCTGTGGCAGTTTCCCCCAGTCCAGAATGCTCCCACCCTGGTCCCCAGAAAGAGAGAGATCTCTGAGTTCACTGGGGCTATGCCTGTTGAACAAGGAAGGGCTCAGGAGGAGGCAGAGCTGAGGTGGCTGTGCCCACTGGTCAGGGCTCTGTGGGAGACAGTGACTGAGGGAGACTGACCAGGGGCCCCAGGGGCACTGCGTAGGGAAGTGCTCTCCTGGTGGCAGAAACACAGTACCAACAAACAGTCCATCTGGTCTGTGGCAAGTGTCAAAGTCCCCCACACTTTCAGTCCCTCCCAGTGAGCAGGTCTCCTGACTAGTTCTGTCTAGAAAATATGGGCAGAGATCACATCACTTCTGGGCTGTGCAGTGAAAGCCCCACGGGTGCTTCTCTCATCTCCTCCCTTCCCTACTGTGGGGGCTGAGGAGGCTGTGAGGAGGCTGTGAGTTCCATATGGGGCTCCTACAAGGTGTCAAGCCCCCACCCATGTGTCACATGACCTCACTGTATCTTATGGGACATGTAGTTTCATTAATATACAAACTCCCTTTATTCAAAGTCCTTCAATTTGGTTGTTTGTCGCCGCAGGATGACCTGTCCAATTCACTTCCTGTCCTATCCTGTCCTATTCTATCCTAATTAGTTCCCTTCCTAGAAGGTAAGGCAAAGAGAGACAATCTTCATCTTTGCTTTAGGTATGTATTGTTGTGCAAGCTGTTACTCTACAACTTAGTGTGTTAACGCAACACAGGATGTGGTCTCACAGTTAGGGAGATCAGAATCCAGGTGTGGTTCAGTGGGTCCTGTCACCCAGGCTCGCAGAGACTGGAATGAAGGTGTTGGCTGAGGCTGCCCCCAGCTCCCTGCCGTGTGGGCCTCTCCACAGAGCAGCTCACAACGTGGTAGCTGGCTTCATCAGCCTGAGCAGGAGAGAGTGATGGAGACAGAGGGTGTGAGCCAGACAGAAGGGACACTCCATCACTTTTGCTGCATTTGCAAGTAATCAGAGCAGCCCATACTCCAGGGGGAGGGCATTACCCAGGGCTGTGCACACAGTGGGGCGGCATCCTTGGGAGCCACGTTAGAAGCTGCCTCCTGCAGTTATGCACTTAGCATATGTCAAAAACTGTGCCAGGTGCTTTTGATCTAGGATCTCATTTGATCCTTACTGTCACTATGGGGCAGGTAAGAAAACTGAAGATCAGGGGCTTTGGGAACCTGCTCAATATCACACTCCACTAGAACCAGGACTGGATTCCAGAATTGCTTCAAATCCATTATGCTAGGCAGCCCCCCCCCAGAATCAAGGGAGGATTTGGGTGGATTTCTGTAACTTGGAACCAAAGTTCTGTGTTTCTCTCATTTGTTCTTGATGAGAAGATACTGATGTTTTTTGTTTCCATGCCCTAGGTGTCTGCAGCTCTGCAGCCAACACTTCTGGAGCACATGGCTCTGCCGTGAAGGATTCTGGAAACCACGTTCATCTGAAAGGCATCCGAGGAGGTTCTGTCTTGTTTAATGTGACCGAGAAGCGCAGGGCAGGTGCAGGAGCCGAGCTGCAGGAGGTTTCATGGGGTTTGGGCGTCCGTTAAATCACACGCAGGTGCTGCAAGTCCACAGGGGAGCCGACTCTCCAACCTGGGTTAACCTCCAGGACAGGTTCAAGCAGAGGGTCCATGTGCCCAGCATGTTGTCTCTGAGGATTGAGAACCTGGCCCCTGAAGACAGTGGGCAGTACGTGGCCATGATCCGCTCAGCTCAGGGAACAATGTTTGGCCAGATTTTCTACCTGACTGTCTATGGTGAGTGACACTCCTCCCCCTCTCCGTCTTCTGGCTTCCCTGCCTTTTTTGTCTCTAGAGAATCACTTAGGCCCCATGCAGCGTTGCATTCAGACACCAGCCTTCAGACTCGATTTTCTCCACCAAAAATAAGGCACATGAGGTCCCCAGAGATAGCAGAGCTAAGATTCACACCAGAGAATGAAGTTCTTTCAGTGTTTTGGGAGAGGAAATGGAAATGCAGCTAAATAGCCATTTTCTAGTAACACTAATCATATGTAGGATGATCTGTACAGCAGTATTTTATTTCTGATGTAACAAATTTCCAAAAATTATTGGCTGAAAGCAAGACAAATTTATTGTCTCACTGTGCTGTAGGCCAGAGGTCTGACACAGTCTCTGTGAACTAAAATGAAGACAGGGCTGTGTTCTTTCCGGGGGCTCCCGGGAAGAGCCTGTTCTTTTGCCTTCTTCACCTGCGAGTGGCTGCCGGCATCCCATGGCTTGTGGCCATCACCCTGTATCATCTAACAGAACACTGATGTCAGTGTTCTACTATGAGTGTCGGGATAATCTCCCTATTTTAGGTCAGCTCATTAGCAACCTTGATTCTATCTGTGACCTTAATTCCCCTTGCCTCGCAGCCTCACCTATTCCCAGGTCACCAGGACTGGGACATTTTGGAGGCCCCTGTTCTGCCTACGACAGTTGGGAATCTGTGTGAATGGAGTCCTCCCAGTTCGTTCTCCTCTCACTCAGCCCCAGCCCGAGGCCAGCCTGTCACATAAGCCACCACAAATCCACATCTCACAGGCTTTATAGGTGTAGGGGAAAGTTTACACTGCAACACATCTTAGGAAAGTCATTTACCAGCTCGTTCTTTCCCTAAAGTTCCTCTCTGCACAGGGAAATATCCTGCCATGGAGAGAGTGGCTTATGCAGCTTTAGGTCCGGTGTGATTTCTCAGGCTGGCCTATGAGTCCGACTCTTCTGTCTGCACCACAGGTTCAGTGCACTCTCTAAGCACACTCAGAGTCGTTGTTCCCAGGCCCTATCACTGCATCTCTCACAGACATGTCTACTTTTCTGAACAGGGGCCTTTCTCTGTCCTTCCAGAGCTGGCCTGATGTCCTGCCCCATAAAGGCTGTGCAGTCCCAGGCACGGCCTCAGCTGGAGATGCGGGCGAAGAACCTGGGCCAGCACAAGCCCATCTTCCCGAGACTTCTTCCCCTTCCTGAAAAGACCTCAGCTTTCCGAAAATACTGTGCTTTGGGAAGGGGGACTTTCGTCTTTATTTTCTTTAGGACAGCTTTAAGACCTGTTGAATCTAGAGAACCAACATGGAGCTGAACTCTGTGGCTTCCCTTCTTGTTTCATTTGCTCTGTATTTAGCTTTGGGCAAATAGTGTTTTATCTGTAGAATACACATACTTGCATGCCGTGGTTGCAATGAGAAAATAATGAGGAAGTGCGATGCACAATGTTCTCCACGCATGTGAGATTCCGCTCTTTTGTCTCCTTCTGCCCCAGAGCCTGTGCCTCACCCTGAGATCCTGGCCAAGTCACTGTCTATCACACCAGGCCTGTGTAACATCACTGTGGAGTGTAGGGCTCCAGGGGCCACCCAGGACCTGAATGTGACTTGGGAGAGCAAGGGCCTCTTCAGAGAGCTGGAACAGAGAGACACACCAGGACCAGCGGCCAAGCTTTGGACCCTGGCTGTGAGCCTGCCCCTGAGCCAGCGGATCGGCAATCTCACCTGTGTGGTCAGCAACCAGGTGGATCAGAAAGCTGCAACCTTAGACCTTGGGAAAGTCTGTGCCCAAGGTGAGTGCTGAGTGTAGCCTGCAAGATCGGAGGGGGCTGCCCGAGCTCAGGTAGCACCAGGGTCTAACAGTTCTGGGATCTCTTCCCCACCATGAGCATCAGCACCACCTTCTACCTGCTCACCCCACACAGCACTGTGGGAGTCACCTCCACCTTACTTTGCCTGTAATCATCCCTCCCATTTATACCCTCCTCGCCACACCCCCACCATGTCCCTGGTGAATGAGACAGCAGCCTTCCAGGAGCTCTCCCACCCCATCCATCCTCCACTGAACATCCAGAGTGGCTTTGGGAACAGCAGGTCGGGTTGGGTGGTTTTGTGTGCCATCTGTGGGATTTGGCCTCCAGTTACTCCCCCACGGAATCCAGGGCTCAGATGCTCCTCTGCTCAGGTGTCTAGCCTCACCTATGCACTTCACACCAAACTGCTTGCTTATATTTTCCAACATCTGTCCCGTTCCTTGTAAGCTTCTCAGCTTCTGAATGTGATATTTCTTACTCCATAAGTCCTCCCACTCCTAGTGTACAGCTCTTCCCTTTTAATTTTTTTTCCAAGCATTCCTTTCGGCCATGGCCATTTCACGGGCATGAGACAGGTGCAGCCACACAGGGTCCCTCACGTAGCAGCATTCTACAATTGGTTAAAGTACTGCCATTGCTGCCTGGAATTTTTTAGTTTTTAATCAAGGGAATTTAAATTTGCATTGCACAGTGCCATGAAAATGATGTATCTGTTTCTGCAGTCAGGCCCACCTCCTAAGGGAGCTGTCCATGGCACCCAACACTGAGCAGTAATGGCGTGTTTATGTCACCGTCTGCCCTGCAGACTGCAGCACCTTGATGTTTTCCTTTGAATCTCTGTGCCAAGCACAGCTCCTGGTAACACTTGCTCACAATCAGTGTTCACTGAACGAATGAATGACCTGATACCCTGTGTGCAGCCTGGTCCTCTCCAACTCTTCCTCCAGGTGCTGCTGGGGGATCTGCTGTGTCAACATGTCTTTAAATCACCCTGACTCCCATCCAGAAATGTTAAGGACTTAGTGTGACCACAAGGCCCTCCGGGCACAGACTCCTTCCTCCTTCTGACTCTCCTTGTCATGGCTCCTCCCTGCCCTGTCCCTCTCATGCTGTAGTAGGGTGCCGGCAACTCCCACAGCTGGTGTCTTGACGCAGCCATTTCCCGACCTTGGTGCTCCTATTTCCTGGAATGCCCCATCCTTAATATCTGAAAATCTCATAGTCCACCTTCAAGCCTCAGTTTAGCCAGCATCTCCTCTGGAGGCCCGCCCTGAAGACCTCATACAAGGTGGAAACCTCTATTGCAGCTGCGATCCCTCTGTCTGGCAGTTGGTATTTTCTACCTTCCCTCCTGTGTGCTGGGCTGCTACAGACATTGTCTTGTGCGTCTCAGCACCCCTGGCACCGAGCAGCAGCTCCAAACTGGTTGAATGAATGGAGCTGCCATGCTCCTCCCTCTGCAGCTTCTGCACCAGGCTCCTTCCCACTGCTCCACCTGCTCTCCTCCCATGTCTTTCCTTTTGCAATTGGTGTCTCAAATTATCTCCTGTCTTAACATTTTCCACTCTCCCCATGTGACAGGAACAGGTTCACACAAACAGGATGTGACTAGACTGCTGCTAGGCATCCTAGGGGCTGTAGTGGGTGTGCTGTTCGTCCTGGGAACTGGGCTGTGTGTTTTGAAGGCATATCAGAAGAAGATGATGATGGAAATAAAAAGGGGTAGGTTGCTTTTCTCCTGACGTGCCCAGACACCTCCCCTCCCTCACTAGAACCTCAGCTTCCTTTTTCTGAGTTTTGCTCCCAGGGAGTGGACTCTGCTGAGGGGATGATGGGCGTGGTCTTGGCCTTGGGGTCCACGGTAGTGGGAAGGGCTACAGGTTTCTAAGACACAGATTCAAGCTTTGATTTTGTCAGGTGGAGGATTGCAGAAGAACCGTGGGGTTGATGATGGTGGCATCCCCCTTTGAGACACTCAGCCAGAAAGTGTCTCTGAAGGGCAAGGACAAGGTGAGTGCCGGGGCACTGGCCACCCTGGGAACTCCCAGGTCTCTCTGCCTAGCCTTGGGCTTCCAATTTCAGGACCTGCCATTTCTGGTTCAACTGCCTATTTATCTATATCTGGACAATCAACAGTATTTACTAAGAAAATTTACATCTGGGTGTGATGTAGTGCTGGGCACTTTAGAGGAATTCATAAGCAGTGCGTGGCAGTGGGTACTGGCTCTGTGGGTCCCTCCAGATCTATTCTGTCCTTCCGCTGATCCAGCAATCCTCTGTGTTGTGTTTCAGAGCATCGGTGAGCAATATCTGGAGAAAAAGCAATCTCTCACTACTACCTACAGTGAGGTCTATTATCCAGACCAGACCACGGAGATCATTTGATTGGAGAAGCAGGATGATCTGGCACTCCCAGGACACCTGCACTCCGAGCCTAAGTCCTGCAGACCCGTGCCTTTCCCAGCTCTGGTTCAGTTCCAGCTTTCCCTTGTGTGTGTTACTCTGACCTCACAGCTACATTTCTAGAGGGTACACATGACCTGGTTGGAATCTGTGACACCTCCCAAGCTGCCCTTATACTTGGGCAAGGGCTGTTTTCCATCATTGAGATGGCTGCTGACCCCTGTCCTTCATAAGCCTTCCCAAGAGGAGCCTGTCTGATTGAGCAGGTAGCAAATTCCTACCACCTCTGATGTATCACTGGTGTGAGTATATCTGAGGACACAAGCCCCTACTTGGGAACTGTGCAGAGGTGTTGACTGTGTTGCAGAGGAGGGTGGTGGGACCTGGCTTCTGCATGCTGAGTGTGAGGACAGTATGGGTGGATAGGAACCCACAAAGGAAAAGGCCAAGGCTTCTTTTGCAGATTTTCTGTAGGGATCTCCTGGGAGTATCAGGCAGTGTGTGTGTGCATGCATGTTGGGGGCATTGTATAGTGCACATTATCCAACTGAACCAAAGCCCCCTTTCTTATCGCCTGTGCTATTCTGAACCTAAATTTCAGCCTCAGCCTGTGGATTCAAACTGAACTTCCTGTACAGTGGAAATAGAAATGTGTATCATCTCAAAACCTCCTCACCCCCTGGTGTCTCAGGGAACGACACTAAGAGGCACAGTTGGAGGATGTCTTAGGAAAATAACCCCAGCTCTTCTCTTCTCCTAAGGATAGCACACTTGGTTGTAAGAACAGATATGTGGTATCTTTCCGCACCGCCTTGGTGAGGGCTACTGGGGCTCTGATGGGTGAAGCTGTTGAGAAGATCTGATCCAGCTCTCTCGAGCCTCTTCTTATTCTGACCCTCAGTGCCCCACAGCCATGCTGGTCCCAAACCCTTGATCAGGCACTTCTTTGCTCACTTGCATCCCTCTGCCTGAAATGAAAGTTTCCTCTGTGTGTTCCTCACCCTCACCCCTGCCTGTTGAAGTCCTAGTGTGCTGCTCAAAGCTCTTCCCAAGATGCTGCTTCTATGAGCTTTATGAGTCTTAAAAGTTTAAAAATGATGTTCCCATATCTGACTTTTCTGAACACCTTGGACACGATGTATGGTTCTTGCCCCAGTTTGCCTTGGGTTGGTCATGAGTCCCCCTGCAGTACTAACTTGGGCTCTCTCAGGTGGCCGTGGGGCTGAGCGGGGGACAGGACCAAGAAGACAGGCACCTCTTGGTGCAAAGGGTCCGGGCCAGCTTTTTCCCCATCCCATGGGGTCAGCAGAGGGAGATACAGCACAGGAGCTGCTGACAGACTCTGGCGTGGCTCTACCTGGAAACGAGGTGGACACAATGAGCTTCCTCGACTATACATGGCCTGAGGTCCTAGCTGGAGACTTCCCTACTCCCTTATCCACCTCTCATTGTGAACCTGGCCATGCTTCCACCATGGTATGTGAGTGTTTCTTCCCTCCTGAGGAGTCCTCACCTTCTTGCAGCCTCTGCCTCCTGTTTGGATCTCAGCTTTTATACAGATGGGCTAACTCTAGCACCACAGGGTGCTGGGGCGTGTCTAGTGGCCTAGATCCTTGGGTCTCTTGGTTTCACTCATGCCAACCCCAGAAAACAAAGTTCTTAAAAAGGCCCCTGTTAGGAGATTGAGCACTAGGTAATAATCCTGAGTACTTGCTGGGTGGTGGATGGGTGAGAGAAGACAGAGTATTCACAGCAGGGCTTCGTTCCTGCCCTCTTCCCATGTAGGGGTTACAGAAAGCGGAGGGTGTGCCAGTCTCCTGACTGGCTTCCCAGGTGACTGGCCATGACTGGGTATCAGTGTCCATTAGCCCGGGGGCAGCGTAAGATGTGATCACCAGCCTGCCTTCCCGCAGTACCAGTGGCAGCACAAAAGACAAACAACATACAAATGAAAACAAAAAAGAGAAGGAACAGGGCTTTCGAGGCTGTTTTGAACCAGCTTTTGTCCCAGGCACTTTGCAAATATTATTCCTCTTAATTCTTGTAAGAACCCACTAGGGTTGATATTGTCACCCGCATTCAAAAGTAGATGGTGGCAAACTCTGTACTTTCTGTGCAAGAGCCATTTTCTATGTACATAAAACGGCTTAAAATAAAGTGTATTAAATGTTAAGTTGACCAGGTGTGGTGGCTTAAGCCTTTAATTCCAGCACTTTGGGAGGCTCAGGTGGGTGGATCATGAGGTCAGGAGTTCAAGACCAGCCTGGCCAACATAGTAAAACTCCGTCTCTACTAAAAACACAAAAAAATTAGCCGGGCATGGTTGTGGGCACCTGTATTCCCAGCGACTTGGGAGGCTCAGGCAGGAAAATGGCTTGAACCTGGGAGCTGGAGGGTGCAGTGAGCCGAGATCGGGCCACTGCACTTCAGCCTGGGTGACATAGTGACACTCTGTCTCAAAAAAAAAAAAAAAAAAAAAAAAATATATATATATATATATATATATATATGTATATATGTTAAGTTTAAGTAAATTGAGAAGGTTCCCCTGGAGGGATTGGATGGCACCAGCAGATGAAGCTGACACCACCCAACAGCATGGTCTGAGCAGACTGGCCGAGGTCCAGACCGTGGAGGTGGGGCAAACCCTTAAATCCAGCACTGGATGGTCCAAAGCCCCTTTCTTCTTCCTTCGTGAAATAGTGAATGAAGACCCTTGCCATGGTTTGGATGTTTCACGTTGAAACTTAATCTTCAATGCAAAAGCATGAAGAGTGGGCTTAGGGAAATAATTCGTTTCCATGAATGGGATTAGTACTCTTACAAGATGGTTTGAGGACAGTGTCACCCCTTTTGCTCTTCTACCCCTTCAACCATGTGAGATCACAGTGTTGTTCTTTTCACCATATGGGGATATGGTGTTCCCCATCTTCCACCACGTGAAGACACTGTGTTCTTCATTCCACCATGTGAGGACACAATGGTCCCCTCTTCTGCCATGTGAGGACACAGTGTTCTTCCTTCCACTATGTGAGTACACAGTTTTCCCCCACTTCCATTATGTGGGGACACAGTGTTCCCTGCTTTTACCAGGTGACAACATGGTGTTCCTCCTTCCCCCCATGTGAGGACACAGTGTTGCCCCTTCCACCATGTGAGGACATGGTGTTCCCTCGTGTTCCCACCTTCCACCATGTAAGGGCACTGTGTTCCCGCCTTCCATCTTGCGAGGACTTGGTGTTCTCCCCTTTCTTCACTGAGTGCCTTTTGTTTCCCCCTCTGCCATGTGATGATGCCATAATAAGGTGCCATCTGTGGAGCCCAAGGTGAGCTGAAGAGACACTGAATCAGCCTTACCAGATGCCGAATATGGTGGCGCCTTGATATTAGACTTCTCAGCCTTCAGACTGTGAGAAATAAATTTCTATTATCTACAAATTGCCCAGTGATTTACACATCTAAGGTATTTCGCTATAGTAGCCAAATAGACTAAGTCATCCTTGGAATCCTGGAGTATTTTGATGGGAGTATCCTCCTGTTGTCAATCTCCCAAGGATCCTGGCCTTCTGACTCACGTGCCTCAACTCAGGCTGGGCTCCTTGGTGCTGGTACAACTAATGATTCAAAGAGAAATTACCCCTTAAGTGGCAGTAGGGCCCTGATTGGGTAGAAGAGGGGCCACAACAACCTTGCAATCCAGCCTGGACTTCCTTTGACCAAACCAACCAATCTACCTTTGCAAAGTCAGATGAAATGTCAACTCCAACCTTGCCTTGCATCAAAAGCCTCGGCATCCTGCCCAATATGCCTGGAACTACATACACTGGGAGACCACTGTGCCGATAGCTGGTCTCCATGTAGCCCCCCTTTGTTTGGAGGCTTTAAATGGCTCCTCCAATGACACTCTGGGATTTCTCCCACCAGATGATTGTCAACACATACTCCAAATCAATAACACTATCTCCAGTGAAACACAGTCTCTTTCCTACTTTAATAACACCTTATACACTATAATTATAGTAAAACCATTGCTGTCCCCTGGGGGCCCTCTGGGTATGCAGATCCTATGGGTGGTGATACCTGCCCCCACATTGGACAGGAACATGCACTTAGGGTGGCCATTAATTTTATTCACGGTCCGGGATAATATTCCCCTCCCCAGTAATCTAGATGCTTGCAAACCTCACTGGTTATGAATGTGCCAGACTCTCTGGTGGTGGGACCCTATCGCAGTATTCTTTCCCTGCCACTGGTACAATCCTGTTTCAGCAACAAATTAAAATATTAAGCTTATGTGTGGTAAAAGCTCTTAATGATAGTAGCACTAAACTTGTGTTGTCATTGGATGAATTTGCTCAGCTGCAGGGTTTCTAATCTGTGGTAAGTAAAGAAGGTCACTTTCCTACAGGCCAAGAACCCCAAGGTACCTTAAAATCTAAAATAATAATAATAATAATAATTCACCCAACTCATAGGTATTTAATGGTATAACCCATGGATGTGCTTAGCTTTAGAAAACTCTTATTTCAAATTCTTTCTACGAAACAAAGTTTCGTCAAAGCCAATTTCAAAGGCCTATGTAAAAAATAATTATTCTTGCTGCACTGTATGTAAATAATTAAGCCACATATAATAAAGCAAATCAGTCCTACAATGACTTGTCTTTTAATAAAAATGGAAAACTGGAAAGAAAAAATTATGTTTCAAAAACTATAGCATACCTGTTGTTAAATTCTAGTATTGCCTAATGTTTTTCAGTTTTTATTATTTTCTACTGTTTATATTAAAATTAATTTTTTCTGGCTACAAATTTCCAAAATAAACTGTGCTTTCTAAAATCCTTATAAACTAAAAACTAAATGTTTCAGCAGGTGCTACCTCTAAGCTCCCCCATCCATTACAGGAGGAAATCTCTTCACTGCTGGCACTGACAACTAATAACTGAGGGTGCCCAGAATCATTCACCCCACATCTAGTGTGTCTACAAAACCCAGGTTAATTAAAATGGTATTTGTTACAGGAATCAACTCATAAATACATCACATTCAAGTCAAAGCCTGGAAAGCTGAGAAAGCAACCCCTAGCAGCCCAAACAAATATCCTAAATATCAATGTAAAAAAGTAGGAAATCTTAAGCTAAAAATCATTAAAAAATACGTAACTAAGTAAAAACTACATAACTTACTCAGTCTCACCCCTACCTCACTAAATACTTTTTGTCATTCCTACTTCTCCTTTTAAGCCAAATAGTAAAACTGTTTAATGGAAATTATGTACTATACCACCCTTGTGGAAATTGCTTTACTCATTCTACTATTTGCAGTAAAACTATATACTGTAACACCCTCAGGGTGAAATATCAAACAAAAAATCTCAATTACTATAGCAGTTTGCTTAATTATTATCCTTATAGCAGGAATAATGATTACTAACAAAAAAATAACGCATGGGTCTTTCCAAACATGCACCTCTGCCTCTCATTAGGTAAAAAATATTTTTATTTCAACCAATCGGGCCTAGTAAAAAATGCTGCTAAAAAACTTTTTTAAAAAAGCTGCACATGCCTGTAGTCCCAGCTACTTGGGAGGCTGAGGCAGGATAATTGCTTGAACTCGAGAGGTGGAGGTTGCAGTGAGCCAAGATCTCACCAATGCACTCCAGCGTGGTGACCGAGTAAGACTCTGTCTTAAACCTCCCCAACCAGAGACATGCTACCCCCAAAATAAGCCCCCCTCTGTCCAGAAAGATGTCAACCCCCAAATAACCCCCCTCTTCCTGGAAAGATGTCTCCCCCAAAATAGCCTCCCCCTCCTCCCAGAGACATTCCAACCCTGCCACAAAACTTCTCCCTCACATAAAAACATTCCAAACTTGTAATAAGCCCCCTCACTCTAAAACCAACATATACCCCTTGGGGGGGGGGGGAAAAAAGTACTCCTACTCCTAACCAAAGTTGGCCAGAAGCCCCTCTCAGGTTTTATTTAAAGCAAACCTGTCTTTAACTGTCAGGCCACATTTCCTGTTTCTTTCCTCTTTAACTTTTACAAAAGGCTGTTTACTTGTAAAGGTATTGCATGTGTGTCTTTTCTTCTCCCCTTGCACATTTCCCACACAGAACACATGCCTGACGGAAACAAACAATGCATGACCCCACTTGGATTCCTATTTTAACAGAGTTTGAGAGTCTTATTTTATTTAAACTAAAATAACATGAGTTAATTTGTAATTGCAAACATACATAAATAGTCTGGAGGAAAGGAGCTCAACTGTGAGGGTATCTAACATGGGACTCTCACTTAAGGTTTGGGGGACTAGGTGAGGCTCTCTGTGATAGGATGCTTAAGCTGACCTCTAGAAGAGTGAGTAAAATTAATAAGAGAAAGAGAGTAAAGAGCTTTCTAAGAATGGGAAACATGAGCAAAGGCCCTGTGGTGGAAAAGAAATGCACGTTTTGGAAACTGAAAAGCTCCATTATGACTGCAATGAGGCAGTTTGGCAGAGGACAGGAAAAAGCGCAACTGTGCTGGTAGGCAGGGCAACCCTGAAGGGAATGGCAGTGCATGGCAAGGGTGCGACCTGGAGTCACCGAGAAATGAGGACATGGTAATGTGTGCTTTCTGAAAAGATCACCCTGAAGCTGGGTGCAGTGCCTCACACCAGTAATCCCACCACTTTAGGAGGCCAAGGCAGGAGAGTCACTTCAGCCCAGGAATTTGAGACTAGCCTGAGCAATGTGGTAGGATCTTGTCCCATAAAAAAATTAAAAAAAAAATAAGTTGGGCATGTTGGCACTCACCTGTACTCCCAGCTACTAGGGAGGCCGAGGTGTGAGTATCCCCGAGTCCAGGAGACTGAGGTTGTGGTGAGGTATGATTATGCCACTGTGCAGCAGCCAGGGGGATGGAGCAACCCTATCTCAAAAAAATAAAACTAAAAATAAATACGGAAAGAAAAAGATCCCTCTGGCTTCAGTGCAGAGAATGCTGTACAGGAGTTCCAGCAATATGTGGGAAACCCAAATTAGTTGGTTATTGCTACTCATGAAAAGGTATGAGAGACAATGGGTTGAACTGAAGTAGTTGCAGTAGAGATGGAAGTGGATGTATTTAAGAGATTTTAAAATGGAGAAATCTTGCCGATGGCTGAGTGATGGAGTTGAAGAAGAAAATGTCAAGGACGACAGTGTGGAGGTAGAATCCTCCACTGAGCTGGAGGGTACTCAAGGAACACCAGGCATAGGTGTATTATCTTGGATACATTCAGCATGAGCTGCTTTTCAGATATCAAAAAGGAGTTGTTAAGCAGAACATTAGGCTTAAAAATTTAGAGCTCAAAGGTGTCTAGACATAGAGCTTAAAATAAATCTGGACTGGAGATATGTTTGAAAATTATTGGAATATGGATGAACAATTCAATAAATAGTGTCAGGTTAAGGAACTAAACATTTAGGGAAAAATTTATAACCCTATATCAGTTAGAACGTATGCTAACATATATTTCAAATCTATAGTTGGGCATCTGAATCCCTTAGGAATTTCCAAACACCTCTGCTCAGGCTTCATCTCAATCGCTTCAGTAAGAATTTCTGGGCCAAGTATGGTGGCTCACTTCTGTAATCCCAGCACCTCTGCAGGCCAAGATGGGAGAACCACTTGAGTCCAGGAGCTCAAGATCAGCCTGAGCAAGATAACAATACCCTGATTCTATAAAAATATTTTGAAAATTAGCCGAGCATGGTGGCACATACCTGTAGTCCTAGCTACTAGGGAGGCTGAGGTGGGAGGATCTCTTGAGCTCATAAGTTCAAGGCTGCAATGAGCCGAGATCACACCACTGCACTCCAGTCTTGGTGACAGAGCAAGACCGAAAAAAAAAAGAAAGAAAAAGAAGAAAAAAACAATTTCTGGAAATGGAGCACATGAATTTCTAGAAATGGGAACATCAACGATTAGAAACTATTAGAATAAATATTTGTATAAGAAAGAAAAAGAAAAGAATAAATATGGTTAAAATAATAGGTTAATGTTTATATCAGTTGACCTCTGGAGTAGCTGTGTAGCAGGAGTGGCCGTGGGAAATGGATCTCTTGGACACTGAATACAGGAGGAAGGTTTATTCAGCTGGGAGCAATGTGGCATAGTTGCCTAACAGCCAAGCTTGTCTAACAAAGGGAGGTTCAGCCTTCATATAGGCTTATACTTTAGATGTTAGATGTGGAAGAATCTTAGGTTTATAGCTTTAGAAATCACATATGAAAGGGTTCCGGTTTACAGTTTTAGGACTCACATATGAAAAGGTTTCTGGTTTGATCTTGTTTTAAGTAAAAATAGTGCCTTCTGGAGAGTTTCCCCAAGGCCTAGCCTGTCACCTATAGGAAGGTAAAACCAGAGGCGCCAGTCGGTCAACCTTTTCTTCTATTGAAATGCAGCATGATAGTCAAAGGGGAAGTTGATCTGTGAAGCCTGGGTCTCCCTTTTCAGCTGGAAACTGATATCTGTTACCTGAACAATCAATTATCATGCCTACATGATGGCACTGCAATAAAAAGTCTCAGCATTAAGACCTAGGTGAGCTTCCCTGGTTGGAAAAACTCTGAGAGTATCGTCATACATCAGTGTTTGGAAAGGAGTAGTATCCTGACTCCATGAGGAGGGAACAACTGGAAAGTCTGCATTTGGTCCTTTTTGTGGACTCTGCCTTATGAATCTCTTGTTTTGTCTGATTTATATCTGTATATTTTGTCTGTAATCACCCATAAACTTGAGTGCAGTAGCTTCAGTGAGTTCTTTGAAACCTTTCAGCAAATTTTTGAACTTCAGGGTGGTTTTGGAATTTCCTGAACTTGCAGTTGGTGTCAGAAGTAAGAGAGAGCTTGTGTAGACCTTGACAAAAGTTCTAACAACACAAAGTTTGTAGCAGGTCCACTCTCACAGTTGGAATCTGAAGTGGATTCACTAAAATGATTCTGCCTCAATACATGTGATTTGGGAGGAGGAAGAATGAGAGGCAGGGGATAATAAACCTTTGTTTCCTGCAAGGCAACAGGGTTATCAATAGTATGGAACTGTACCTGTGCTATGATTATTTACTGGACATAAAAGTTGCTAATAGAATTAAAAATGACGGATTCAGCTCCTGAGTTGGAGGCTCACTGGATGCATAAGAAAATGCAAAGTACCAAGAAAATGGCTAAATATACAATCCCTTGGTTATTTTCATTTGAAATTACTCAAATGAAAGTAAAGAAGAATGTTAGATTGCATTCTGATATTGGGCAAAGCTGAGATTCTGAGTGGTCCAAGCTATAGTCACTGGCCTCAGGGCCGTTTCTAATGGGAAAAGTGTTAACAAAAGTAAAGCACCTGGGGTAGATCCTCAATCTGGGCCCACCTTAAAGGTCTGGGCTATAGTCACTAGCCTCAGGGCCACTACCAAATAGGAGAGTTGTGCTTGAACAAAATAATGGGAGACTCAGAGTGATTTGAAAGAGAATGGGGGTCATGCACAGTGGCTCATGCCTGTAATCCCAGCGCTTTGGGAGGCCTAGGTGGGTGGATCACTTGAGTTCAGGAGTTTGAGACCAGCCTGACCAACATGATGAAACCCTATCTCTACTAAAAATACAAAATCTAGCCAGGTGTGGTGATGTGTACCTTTAATCCCAGATACTCAGGAGGCTGAGGCAGGAGAATCACTTAAACCCAAGAGGCAGAGGTTGCAGTGAGCTGATATGGTGCTACTGCACTCCAGCCTGGTTAACAGAGCAAGACTCCATCTCAAAAACAAAAGAAAAAGAAAAAGAAGAAAGAAAGAAAAGAGAATGGGGAAAAATTGGAGAGTTGTGGTGGGTGGAGTTCTTCTCTCTAGCAAGATGGAAATTCTTAAGTGTTTATTAAGAAGTGAGAAGAATAAAGAGAACTTTAATGGAGTCACAATAAGGGTCTTAATGTGGCATCTTCAGACATTAGGAGGAGCAATATGAGTCACTACAAGTTCTCCAGCATTGAAGGGTGTTAAGCTAATCTGTTTATTCACCCTACTGTGTGAAAATTTTAAAAGCCAGAGGGCAAAGATGACAATGAGAAACTAGTCCACCAAATGCCTAAGGTGATTGATGTTCCCTCAATTTACTCATGATAAGAATTGACAAAAGAGCCTGGGTCTCGGCACAACACTGGGTGGGGACCCTCGAACTCGGGCACATGAGTGTGTAAAATAGGCAGTGGAGAATACAATGTCTGGGTCTTCTTACCATGGATGAAAATTAGAATGCTTGAACAGACTTCATGTAAAGTGGTTGCAACTCTTGGAGGAGGTAACAAGAAAGCTTTCCCTTGACTAGTTCTATCATGATCAACAAGCAGCTGGCTTGATCAACAAGTCCTAGGCTTGATAAAATTTAGGTTTACCCCTTCTATCATGTAGCATTTTCAGAGGTTTCTTGGAGCTCCCTCCTTCCCTGCGCTGAGGATCTGTCTCTTACCTTCTCACAGGTAATGCACTCTCAGGGTGGACATTTGTTCTTTCTCTTTGGCCCCTGGTTCTTTGATGCGGCTTGGAGATGCACTGCACAGGTGCCTGACTCACACCTGAGAAACTCAAAGAGGAGATGCTGCTGAAACAGCCTATGGCCGCAGAGTCAGGACTGCCAGTGGGGAAAGCATGTCCCCACTGAGGAGTCAAATGCACATGCATCAAACTCTCTGAATGGTCTCATTGACGCTCCTCTCACCAGGCTTGAGGTGAGGGGCAGGCACCCGGGGGTGGAAGGGGATTCATGGTATAGCTTTCACCAAATGAATTCTCTTCCTCTTATTTTAAAATCTTAACTTAAAAGGTAAATACGCCCATTTCAAATTGGAGAAATTTACCAAAACAAAGGGGCTACAAGCCCCATGGAAGTCCAAAATCCAATAGGGCAGTCATTAAACCTTAAAGTTCAAACATAATCTCCTTTAACTCTATGTCTCAGAGCCAGGTCACACTGATGCAAAAGGTGGGCTCCCACTGCCTTGGGTAGCTCCATCCCTGTAGCTTTGCAGAGTACAGCCCCACTCCCACTTCCTTTCACAGCTGGCATTAAGTGTCTGTGACTTCTTCAGGCACACAGCTCAAATTGTTGGTGGATCTACCATTCTGGGGTCTGTAGGATGGTGGCCCTCTTCTCATAGCTCCACTAGGCACAGCTCCAGTGGGAACTCTGTGTGAAGTCTCTAACCCCACATTTCCCTTTTGTACCGCCGTAGCAGAGGTTTTCCATGAGGTCTGAAACCCTGCAGCAGACTTCTGCCTGAACATCCAGGCATTTTCATACATCCTCTGAAATCTAGATGGAGGGTCCCAAACCTCAATTCTTGTCTTCTGTACACTTGCAGGTACAACACCAAGTTGTACCTCTGAAATAAGGATCTGAGCTGTATCTGGTACCCTCTGAAACAAGGTTCCATGCTGTACCTTGGCCCTTTTTAGCCACAGCTGGAGTGGCTGGTATGCAGAGCACCATATCCCAAGGCTGCACAGAGCAGGGGTGCCCTGGGTTCTGCCCAGTAAACTTTTTCTCTACTAGGCCTTCGTGCCTGTGACAGGAGAGTCTGCCTTAAAGGCCTCTGACATGTGCTGGAGACATTTTCCTCATTGTTCTGGTGATTAATATTCAGCTCTTTATTACTTATGCAAATTTCTGTAGTTGGCTTGATTTTCTCCTTAGAAAAATGAGTTTTTCTTTTCTATCACATCATCAGGCTGCAAATTTTTCAAAATTTTATGCTATGTTTCTTCTTAAAGGCTTTGCCACATAAAAATTTCTTCTGAGAGATGCCATAAATTATCTCTCCCAAGTTCAAAGTTTCAAAGATCTCTGGGGAAGGGCAAAATGCCACAAGTCTCTTTGCTAAAGCATTGCAAGAGTGACCTTCACTCCAGTTCCCAACAAGTTCCTCACATCCATCTGAGACCACCTCAGCCTGGACTTCATGGTCCATGTCACTGTCAGCATTTCAGTTAAAGCCAGTTGACAAGTCTCTAGGAAGTTCCAAACTTTCCCATGTGTTTCTATGTTCTTCTGAGCCCCCCAAACTGTTCCAACCTCTGCCTGTTATCCAGTACCAAACTCACTTCCACATGTTTGAGTATCCTTATAGCAGCTTGACTGTCTTAGTCTTTTCTCACACTGCTGTGAAGTACCTTAGGCTGAATAACTCATAAAGAAAAGAGATTTAGTTGACTAACCGTTTAGTATAGCTGGGAAAGCCTCAGGAAAGTTACAATCATGACCAAAGGTGACGGAGAAGAAAGGCAGCTACTTCACAAGGCAGCAGAAAGGGGAAGTGCTGAGCAAAGGGGAAAAAGCCCCTACCAGAACTATCAGATCTTGTGAGAACTCACTCACTATCATAAGAATCACCCCCAGGATTCCATTACTTCCCACTGGGTCCATTTCATGACACATGAAAATTACAGGAACTACAATTCAAGATGACATATGGGTGGGAACACAGCCAAACCATATCATGTAACATAAAATTATATCCATTTTTCTGACATGAGCTTCCTATCATCACACTGGAAAACAAACAGTAGTTTCCTCTTAACTCAAGTATAACACCCAAATTCCCTTTCCTCGTGCTGTGTCTACTTTCCCTGTGTCTCTGTCTAGAATTCATAGAACTCATAATGGCAGCAACTTTCTTCTCCAGCTCCCTGCAGCAGATGCAGGGACACTCCAGGCTCTATTACCTTCCCTCCTAATGGAGCAAAGCTGGCCTCTCCTCCCTAGTAAATGTGCCCTTAATGCAGCCAAGACTGCCCTGGCTCCAGATTCCCAACCTCCTCACCACCAAAAGACCATTTCCAACCAAATATGCTGCATTTGTAAATCATAACAGAGCGCTCTTTTCTTTTTGTTCTCCAAAGGCATCAGAACCTGAATAGCACACCTGTTCCAAGACCAAACTGAGGGTCAGGCTGCTTATTCTCACAGCACAATAATGAGATGCAGATGAACTGGGAAAGGAGGGCGTTTATTTCTGTAACTGGGTACAGGTAGAAGGTCTGGAAATTATTCCCAGACCAACTCAAAATCACAAAGTTTTCCAGAGCTTATATACCTTCTAAGCTATATGCCTACCTGTAAACGTGCATTCATTTAGAGACATAAGTGACTGACTTCTTCTAATCTATAGCTAAGATCTGAGTCCTGAAGGTCTTCCTCTGGAGCCTCAGTTAAATTTCTTAATCTAAATGCAAGCAGGTGCTGCTGGAGTGATTACCCTCATCCTGTCTCTTGCTAAAATATGGAGCTTTCAGGAGTTTCTTCAGACCCCCAATAAGCTTGTTTGTAGAGGTCTGGGGAGTTTCTCCAGACACCAGTGAAACTTGTTTCGTCCTAACCGAATCCTGTTAAGAATTCCTTCATTATCTTGACATGCTTCAAAGCCTGGGGAAAGGACCAGGCAAAACTCCTGGCGGCCTTTTGTTACATTCCAGCCTTTGTGTAAGGGCACTGGCTCTTTCAGCTTTTAATAATTAACTTAACCAGTCAGTACTGAAACAGTTGTCACGGAGGCCTGCTTTAGTGAGACCTGGCCTGCCACGCTCCCCACTGTCAATTTGGGCATGATTTCTATCATTCTTACATATTTATTTATCATAAGAATCACAGGGAGATGGGGCATCATAATCTTTCTTGCTACTTTCTGCTGAGAGCAGCATTGGAGCGGAAAAGGCCAATTTTTTGTAGTCTCAAATACATGTTACATTGTTAGCTCTTAGCGAATTTTACTTTTAGTGAAAAGCTGGTAAGTTTGGGATTTTAATTATGTAACAGGTGTGGGCCCTAGGACCTAGACAGAAATGCAGATAAGGTTTGACTTTTTCTAGCATCTAATGCCATGTGTCCCAGGCCTCACTTAGCTTTAAAGCAGACAAGTTGTACAGTTAAGAGTCATAGCTGCATTTCATGAAGCATTTAGGAAGCCTAATTACCTTTAAATTGTGCAATGTTTTGTATAAATTCTTTCAGGACTTTCAGCCCTCTTCTAAACATCCCTCTTTCTAGAACAACCAGTCATTTTATCCTAGGACTAAATTTACCGTACAAGATTCTCTTTTACGTAAAGCCATTTTTCTTTAAGCTTTTTATAAAAAATACCTCTTTTTTATAACTTTCTTTGTATCTCTCTTATTTTCTGGTTCCCTTTACCTTGTTTTATATATAACCTTTTAAATAAGCTTTGAATTCAACTAAAAGTATTTACCCTTTAAAAGGACACAATTTATAGAAAGAATGTTTTCCTACAATATGTTTTTATTGGAAAATACCCAAATAATAAAATATCTATTGTTTAATTTCATACAACTTTAGATTTTAGATTATGACAAGTTTTTCTATAATTTATCCCATTACATTTACCTAATTATTTATTGTAAATGTTTACCTAGACTATTCAGGAAAACTGTGATCCTTGTTATTTAATGTTATAAAACTGCCATTGCAAAACTATTACTGAGACAGTGACAAAGACTTCATCTTGCTTCTGACCTCCAAGCTATTCTTGTTCATTAATGTAGTTTATAGTTTAACTTTGAAACACAGATAATAACAAAACAAACCTCCTTCACACCTGTGAACGAGGCTGCCTAAAGCCCCAAGATTAGAAGTTATGGTATTTTACTGAATAATTCAAGACATAGCTATCTTCAATAAACTACTATTGATGTTTTATTTATTAAAAATTACACAAACAAAGATCATTCCTTTCTGGACTGAGTTTATAGTTTTGTATCCTCTGTGCTAAATTTTGACACCTTATAGTATCTGTCAGGGATAAGTATGAAATTGCTTGATCAATAAATGCAAAGAAAAATGAATCCTGGCAATTCTTCTGACATTTCTAAAGTTACTTTACCAATAATTTTAAGACTTATTTATTAAAGATTTTACTTAAGTCACGTAAACATGAAAAAAGTATTTGAATAGTCTCCTTTTTTCTGTTAAAACATTTAAGAACTTTAAATTTTTCTTAAGCCAATTAGAGCTTTTTAATATATTTGCAGTAGTAAAACATTGTGTACACAAGACATAAATACATAGACGTATTAAGCATGTCAATAATAGTACAACTTACAGATTCATAAAATCTCCTTTTTCCCTGTCTTAGACTTGATAACCTGGTTTCTTACCCTGGCAGTTGTCAGCTAAGTATCCCTAAATCTGCATATTGAAGAAAAAAAAACACCTTTTAGGTGAAAAACCAAAGAGCAAAATTCTGGGTTTTCAAAAAAGGGAGAATTATTATGAGGCTAGGTGTGACGCTTTTACAGTCCACTTAAGAAAAAATTCCCAAAGATATTTCTAAGTGTCTAAACTACACTTTTTCTTAAAGACCCAGGAGGACGCTGTGTTGCAATAGCTGTTAATGAAGAAAACAATTCACTCAACTGAGAAGAAAAAACCTTTTGCTCAATAAAAGACAAGGTCCTAGGAGAGGAGGAAAAAAAAAAGCCTAAAGGTTTTTTAAATACAAGCACACATATGCACACACAGTTTGGGTGACAGCTTTTAATTAAGCTGCCTCTTAACCATTGAGCTCCTAGAAACATCTTTTTTTTCTTCCCAGAGGGCTAGCAGCAGGAATAGACCCAGTTTTAAGCTTACATGGTATCAAAAAGGACAAGAGGGATGTGCAAACGAGTGAAGACAGATTTCGAGCAAACACAAGGTTGGGTGCACTCAGGCAGAGCAGACTCAAAACAAACTTAAAACCTGATTTTAACCAAAATGCAAGGTGGGTGTATGAGTGAGCCCTATTTTTTCCCCTAGTGGTACCAGACAAATGGCTTAACAAGTCCAGATAGAAAAACAATAGGTTCCCAGCATACAATCCAGGTAAGTCAACCTTTGAGCACTCCTGATCTCCGTTCTCTAGTAGTGAAAGGAACGTACGATTTCATGCATAAGGTAGCCCTCAGGAGGGTCCCCAGAAAAATCTTACCTGGCAGCTGCTGGGGTGCTCCTGAAGACTGTCTCATCACAAGCTGCAAGCCGCTGAATACATCACCGTCTCAGTCGCTACTGGCTGCCTCACTAAATTTGTTCCCAGACCAAACCAAGGGTCCATCTGCTTAATCTTGGGGCTTAGTAATGAGATGAATTGGGAAAGGATGGTGTTTGTTTCTGTAACTGGGTACAAGGAGAAGGCCTGGAAATTAGCCCCAGACCAGCTCAAAATTACAATGTTTTCTAGAGGTTATATACCTTCTCAGCTACATGTCTATATGAAAGTTGCATTTATCTAAAGACATAAGTGATTAACTTCTTCTAATGTTACTAAGATCTGAGTCTTCAAGACCTTTCTCTGGTGACTCAGTAAATTTACTTAATCAAAATGGGTCCAGGTGCTGGAGTGATTACTCTTATTTTGTCTTCTGCTAAATCAAGGAAGTTTGGGGAGTTTCTTCAGACCCGCAATAAACTTGTTTGTGGAGACCTGGAAGTTTCTTCAGACCCTCAGTGAAACTTGTTTAATTCTAAACAGGTCTTGTTAAGAATTATTTTATTATTTAATCATGCTTCAAGGCCCAGGAAAGCCCTAGGCAAAACACTTCATGGGCTTCTGTTACATTTCAGCCTTTGTATAAGGGCACTGACTCTTTCAGGTTTAAATATTTAACTTAACCATTCAATCAGTGCTGAAACAGTTGTTATGGAGGCCTGCATTAGTGACACCTGGCCTGCCACACACCTGGTAGTCAGGGCCCAACTAGCCCAGCCCCACCCAGCTGACCTCACTTCCCAGAGACCCCACCACTCACTGAAGAGGAGACTGATAAATCTCCAGCACTGGGAGGTCCAGCAGAGGGGCTAGTCCTCAGAACAAGGCCCCAGGTTCTGCCACCTGTTCACCTACAGAGGAAACAGCAGAGGGGGGACAGGTAAGAAAAAAAAACCTTGAACATCGGCGTCCTTACACATTCTTCCAGGGTGAAGCTAGCAGTTGTTGGCCAAAAAAGCCAGACTCTGTAGAATATTTGAAAAACTTTATTCTAAGCCAAATGTGAAGACCACGACCCATGACATGGCCTCAGACAGCTCTGAAAACAATGTCCAAGGTGTTTGTTCGGATTATAGCTTGATTTTAATCATTTTAGGGGAACAGAAGTTGCAGGCAGACATCAATCAATACATGTGAGGTAGACATTGGTTTGGTCCAGAAAGGTGGGACAACTCAAAGCGAGAGCTTACAGGTCATAGGTGGGTTCAAAGATTTTCTGATTGACAATTGGTTGAAAGAATTATTATCTGAAAACAATAAGGGAGTAGATACTTTTTAAGAAAAGAAGTTGTGGAGACCAAGGTTCTTATTATGTTGAGCAAGTCTCATAGGTGGCTACCCTTAGAGGCAAGAGATGGCAAATGTTCCTATTCAGACCTTTAAAAGGTGATAGACTCTCAGCTAATCTCATCAGGACCAGCGAAGCACCCAGAAAGGGAAGGGGATTCTCTACATAATTTAAATTTTCCTCACAAGGGACAGATTTGCAGGGCCGTTTCAAAATATACATATGAAAATGTATTTTGGGGTGAAATATTTTTATTTCTTTCAAGCCCTGCTATCATTTTCCGATGTTTTTTATTGCTGCAAAGAGTTTGCTTTGTCTTTCTTAAGATCTCTGTTTTAATGTTGATCCCTGTTGGTTGTGCCTGAACTCTCAAGGGAAAGAAGTACAACAAAGCATATCTAACCCCTGCTTCCCATCATGGCCTAACCTAGTTTTTTAGGGTTGTTTTTTTTTTTTTGGAATCCTCTTGGCTGAAAGGGGGGTGTCTACTCGCTCCTTTGGGGGCTCAGAATTTTAATTTGGCTTACACAGGTTAATTCTTGTTTGACTTCTACCTAGTAAGTTCTGTGGTGACACATGCAAGTAAGTACCTAGTAAAGTCACCACTTTAAAGAAAGCTCCTTCTGCTTATCCCAGCACCTACAGTACACACTTAGTAGGTAACAATAGGATAAACGTGGAAATAATCTCACTCTATGATGTTCCTGGCACTGCTCTGAACAGCCCCCTCTTTCTGGGCAGCCAGGTGGTATTCTCCAACACACTTCCCCCCATTTGCCAGCTTTCCCAGTGATATATAGTCCAGTTGTTTCCCCACCCAAAATATCATCTTGAACTCTAATTCCCATAAATCCTATACTATTTATGTATCAAGGGAGAAACCAGGTGGAGGTGATTGAACCATTGGGGTGGGGTGGTTTCCCCTATGCTGGTCTCTTGTTATTGAATGAGTTCTCACGAGATCTGATGGTCCATAACTGTTTGACAAGTTCCTCCTTTAGTCCTCCACCTTGTGAAGAAGGTGCCTCACTTCCCCTTTGTCTTCTGCCATAATTTTAAGTTTCCTGAGGCTTCCCCAGCCATGTGGAACTGTGAGTCACTTAAATGTTTTTCCTTTATAAATTATCCAGTCTCAGGAAGTTCTTTATAGCAGTGTGGAAATGGACTAATATACCTGGGTTCACAGCTCTGCCCAAAGCAGCCCTGGTCACCAATGTCAGCCTATGGTCAGGCACCGAAATTGCATTCTTGTGGCAAGGCTGGGCTAGGCCTCTTGATTGATTGATTGATTGATTGCTTTCCTTTGTCTCTGTTACCATAAGGGGTTCCATATCCAGACCCCAAGAGAGGGTTCTTGGACATCACATGAGAAAGAATTTGAGGCAAATCCATAGAGTAAAATGAAAGCATGTTCATTAAAGTAGAGGAATAAAGAATGGCAGAGCAGCCACAAGTGCTGATGGTTGCCCATGTTTATAATTATTTCTTTATTATATGCTAAGCAAGGGTAGATTATTTATGCCTCCCATTTTTAGAACATATAAGATAACCTGATGTTGCCATGACATTTGTAAACTGTCATGGCATTGGTGGGAGTGTAGCAGTGAGGAAAAACAGAGGCCACTCTTATCACCGTCTTGGTTTTGGTGTGTTTTATCTGGCTTCTTTACTGTGGTCTGTTTTGTCAGCAAGGTCTTTATGACTTGTATGTTGTGCTGACCTCCAGTGTCATCCTATGATTTAGAAGGCCTGACCTACTAGGAATGCAGCCCAGCAGGTCTCAGCCATATTTTACCCAGTCCCTATTCAAGATGGAGTTGCTCTTGTTCAAATGCTTCTGACACCTGCCCCAGTTGATGAGTTGAATTTCTTTTCTGGTTTTCCATAAACTTCAACAGTCAGTTGCCTAAGTCACAAGCTGTGGGCCAAGGAACAAAGCTTTTTGTGGGAAGTGTTAACTCCCCATATACCCAGGGCAAATATTGATGTTTAACTTTTGTAGGGAACCAGTAACCAAAGTCCTATATCCTGCAGGTTTAGCTCTACTCCCACACACTCAAGGTACTCAGGGCACTACTTATGAACCCATTTTAGGGATATGAGGCTTGAAACACAGATGGATTATGCAATGTGTAAAAGGTCACACAGCTAACCAAGGGGCAGGATCTGGCTTGGAACAGCAAGCTCAAGACTCACCCCCCCAGTCTGACAGCTGCTAGCCCATCTCACTGTGTGGCTTCATGTAGGTCACCTGGAGTCCAGTCTGTGCTCTCCCCCAAACTGCTCTGCAACATCTTAGACAAGGTAACACCTCTTATTGGATTCATTTCCCTCCTATCCCACCTACTGATAGGTAAAGATCTTCCAAAGGCTATTTGTGCCTCATGGCCACAAACTTTTTCTACTGGAGCAAACAGTGAGCACCTCATCCGTTGGTCACCTTCAAGTGTTATGTGACCCATTCCAACACATGTCACTGCACCTCTCCTGAGAGGTCTGTTTCATGGGGAACTGTTTGCAATGGAAATCATTTCGTGAGAGTAGGGAGGAGAAGCATGGAGAGAGGGAACTGGCGACGTAGCATAGTCTGGAGACGGGAAGAGAGAGTCAGACAATGTACACTCCAAGCTGGCAAAACACCAGGAACTGACAAAAAACATCCAGAAGACTGATCTGTTTGCCAGCACCCCTTCCATTCTGTACTGAGGCATGTCAACCTAAAAGGAGGAGGCTGAGGCACAACACATTAATGAAAGCCTTTGCCTAAGACAAAGTGAGGACAGCGGCCTGAAAGACTCAGACCCAAGTAACCCTGGACGTGTGCTCCTTTCAGCCTTTGCTACAAGCAGCTTTTTAAAGGCAAAAGGGTGGACAGGGATGGGCTGATCCAAAGTTACTTGAATTCTCCTTGGTTTACAGAAGAAGTAACATTGTTCAGTGATTGCTTATGCACCGTTTACCGATAAGGTGTGAGTTATAGTGTCTGCTGTGGCATTAGGTTAATTTATAGCTACTTGTGCCAATAACTAGCAGTTTCAAGAGATGAATACAGAGCTTAAGGTGGGGAGTAGGACGTGAATGACATCTTATTTTAATGTTTCTGTGTGCCTGATAATGTGAAAGGACTTGCATTCCTCAGATAAGAGTTTTTTCCTTTCTCAGGCATATCAAATGCACTTTCACACACACCAGCCACATGTCCTGTGGTAAGAGTTTACTTCCATAACTTCCTGGTGCTGTTACAGGTAGTTAGAGAGGCATGAGCAGGGCAGGAGAGGGCTCTTGCCCCACCAGCTAGGAGTGTCAGGTGATGGTTCCACAATTATCACACTGCCTTTCTAAAAATAATATTTCAGCAGCCAGGGAGAGAAAATCTCCTGATGGTCCATACCTGTTAATATTAAAAGTGTTTATTGGATGCAGGCCCCAGGGAGAAGCAACTTTCTGGGCATGCTTGTTAAGAGACAAAAATGAGGGAAGGATAATATTCCAAGTCCACTCCACCAAAAAGAGGAAGAAAGCCCCAGACGTGCATGCATATAACTCCCTAAACACACTGCATGTGCTCAGTTCCAAAGGGTAAGGAGAGCACTGCCCATGCGGCATGCCCACCCTAGGGAACAGTCATGGGAAAGAGCCGAGCCTGTCAAGTCCCAGGATCGAGGTTAAAGGCCCCTTTTGCGCTCCCTTTCTCTCTCTCAGACCTTCAGGTGCCCACCTGGGTCTCTTCCAAGTGAATTTTCCTTTTTTTCCTGTTCTAAAGCCTTTTTCAATAAACTTCCACTCCGACTCTGCAACTTGCCTCAGTCCCTTTTTCTGCTTTATGCCCCTCAGTCCAATTCTTTCTTCTGAGGAGGCAAGGACTGAAGTTGCTACCACTGCTAACTCCGGGTAAGTGAGACTCTGCCACCACGAGCAGTGCTTGCTGTTAATGTTTTGGGGAATTAAAGGAAGACAGATCTGGATCTGCAGCAGCAGAGTGTGTGTGCAGCAGCGGGGAAGTGCCACATAGGAGAGAAATGTTGATCAAGATACGATAGAGTGTAGGAAGAATAAGAGGTCTGCAGGACTTAGTGACCCTGAGAACCTAAATCCCTGGAATTCAGAGAAATTCTGGGAAAGGCTCTGGATGTCTCTGTGATATGGGATGGGTGGTCATGTCTATTTTATTTGAAACCAAAACCAAGACAAATGCCAGA
Organism: Ateles fusciceps; assembly: GCA_036589455.1. Lineage (NCBI taxonomy): Eukaryota > Metazoa > Chordata > Mammalia > Primates > Atelidae > Ateles > Ateles fusciceps. Next base: position 1,283,065 of record JAZHEH010003362.1, read on the forward strand.
AGAGTGCTAGGTTACATGAAGAATGTAATTATTTAGATCAATGTCTATGCATTACCTAGATTAATCCACAACGTGCGTTAAATCATTTCTCAAAATAACCTTGTTGTCTAAGTACGACTTGCACCTTCTGGGTGATGCAGCATCCTAGACATCCAGAGAGATTAAATCACTCACTCAAGTACACACACCTATGGTAAGTGGCAGGGTGCTCACAGCTGTCAATAAAACCATCCTCTCAGCATTGATAAGAATGACATTAATCAGGTGTACTCTGTCCCACTGCCTTGTAACTGAAAGTCACGTAGCCCTAGATACTGACCACCTGCATCCTCATTACTCCTATAGATAGAATCACTGTTGTGAGAATCATAAGAGGCTTTCCTTTGAGAATTGCTTAAGATGTTTTCCAGATCCTGAATTCCAGCTGACACAAACCAGTTTTATGACTCCCTCATAGACAGTAAATCAGCATGAGAATGCAGTTTCTTCATCTCCCCCACACCATGATTTCATCTTGCATTCTTAGAGCAATCAATGATCCCCTTGCCTTGGTCCTTTCCAATCCCCTTAAAATTCCTACCCCCCAAATTTCTCAGGGAGGTGTATTTGAGGTTTGCTCCTATCTCCTCATTTGGCAGCCTTACAATTAAAACTCTTTCTGGCTGTACCTTCAGTGTCCTGTACTGACTTGCCACACCTGGGGCACATCAGTATCAGCGCAGCCATGGACAGGCTCCAGGAGGAAAGGAGAAACTTAAGACAGAATTGGAAGATACCTTAAGAAAAGAAAGAATGCCTCTTTCTTGATGTGAGGAGGGAATTGCAGCCTAAGAGGATAACTGCTAATTCTGTAGGTGGAGTAGAAGCCCGGAGTTAGGGTCCTTTCCATGACCAAAGTGCCTTAGGTGAAAAACAGCCACCTGCCTAGCCTTGTGGGGTTTGTAGTATAGAGTTGGGAGCCCCAGGCTGTGCTGGGGACAGGAGCTGCAGCCGTAGGAGCAGACTAATAGATAACAGGATGGTTTCTGAATATCCGTGCTTCTCTCTCTCCTCCTCTAGACCCAACTGCCTATTTGCTGGTAAATAAATGCAAATACTGATATTTAAATTGAAATATGTTAGAGCAAAATTTCAGAAAATAATAGAATCATTGGTGGTTGCAATGGATCATTAAGGGAAGAGTATACAAATACCTTAGCTTTAATATAAAAAGTTTGTAATTCAACATGTATATAGAAATGATGGAGTAAACAGCTCCAAAAATTTATCTTCTGAGTGATTTTCCTACCTAAGATCTTAGTCAAAACAAAAACAACTCCTTCAGGCAGTCTCTATCCAGTTAGAATCTTGTAAATAAGGTCTCCTGGAAGAAATGAGCTGGGAACCGGGATGCTGCTTTAGAAGTTCTAAGGTATTCTCCACCTGTAATCTATTGCTCCACAAATCTGCAGGTACATCTCCCTTCTGCCTACCTGAGATTCCTCCACTAGGCAGCACCTGGACAGGTTACAACAGTGTAAATAAGCTGTGCTCTGATCCCTTGAGTTCAGTTTGGGAGAGAGAATTGAGAATTTGGATGCCTCTTTCCTAAGACCAAGAGCATACCATATCAGGGAAAGGCTGGAGTGAGGTCAGACAAAAATGCAATGGAATTCTAGAGCAATCTACTATTTTGAATGTGGCTTTTTCTTGATTGGGCCATCTTTTAGTTGCCTGAGACCTTTGACTGTTTTCCAATAAAGTTGGCTCCCATTAAAAAAAAAATCCCTTCTTCCATAAAACAATGAGGAAACTTGATAAATTTGCAGAGAACTTTTTCAGAATTCTGAAAATTATTCAACAACTTGCAGCAATTCAAGAAAAACTTCTAATCTTTTTCAGTTCTCTAATAAGAACCAAGAGCTTTATAACTTTCTTCCATCCCACATGCCACTCTCCAGTTCCATTTTAGCCTTGAAATATATCAGTGTGCATTCATGTTGAAAAACAGCAGTCTAGTAGCCACTCGGGAGCAGAAAAGAGTTGAAGCTTGTTTAAATGTTCATTCCCAAAGAAACATCATTATTTGACCTCTCAGTTGTTCCCAGGAAGACCCTACTTGAAATGTCAGTATTTGATGTATCTTGAAGCTCTCCCAGTACAAAAAAGCCCTTTAATTAGAAGACATTTGTTGAAAGCAACTATTGGTAATTGTTTAACTTTGTGGCTGTGTACAGCAGTGGATAACAGTAAATGCAAACAATAGAGTCACCAAAAAGTTTAATAGGAAAAGCTTTGAATGAGATGTTCACTGGGGCTTTGAAAGCTCTGACATATTTCTCAGAATCTAGAAGACCACACACATTCCTGGGCTGTGTGCATTGCAGGTACTGCGCTGATGCTCAGTAAAGGCCTGAGAAAGCCCTACACTCTCACCCTGGCTGACCCGGGGGCTCTGTGCAGGCAGGGGATGCTTTGTCAACTACTCAGCTGAGTATTGAAAATACGCCCCAACATGCACTTGGTGTCTCTCAGCAATGACTGGTGTCAATGAAAAGAGTCAAACTCTGTAAAATACTTTAGGAGATTTATTCTGAGCCAAATGGGAGTGACCATGGCCTGTGACACAGCCCTCAGGAGCCCCTGAGAACCTTTGCCCAATGTGGTCAGGGAGCAGCTTGGTTTTATACATTTTAGGGAGACATGAGACATTAATCAAATGCTTTTAAGATATACATTGGTTGTGTCCAGAAAGGCGGCACAAATTAAAGCAGGGGCTTCCAGGTTGTAGATAGATTTAACAATTTTCTGATTGGCAATTGGTTGAAAGAGTTATTGTCAATAGAAAGGAATGTCTGGGTTATGATAAGAGGTTGTGGAGGCCAAAGTTTTATCATGCAGATGAAGCTTCCAGGAAACAGACTTCAGAGGGAATAGATTGTAAATATTTCTTATCAGACTTAAGGGCTGTGTTGATATTAAATGCTGGTGACATTTTCCTGAATTTCAAAACAGGAAAGCCTAATTAGGCATGTCTGATCCCTACTACTTTCTGTCATGGCCTGAACCAGTCTTTGAGGTCAACTTTGGAGTGCCCTGGACTAGAGAAGGAAATTCATTCAGACAGTTTGGGGTCAGGAGTTTCGAGTTTTATTTTTGGTTTCCACTGGGATAATGATTGGTTGCAGGTGTGTGTAGTGAGGGGTTTAATCTTGCCTCAAGTGAGGTCTGGCTTTGCACGTGGCTGGGACATAACCTTTCATTCCTTGGAATGTCACGCCTGATATGAGTTTTTTTGATTCACTAGAGGTTAGAGGTTTTGGATCACTGGACCGCTTAACCATGTGATATGGGTTGGATACTAACCACAGCAGATAGTCTTAGGGAAGCTGGCCATGCCAAAAATACCAACAATGAGATTTAGGGTGGCAGCTTTGGTTCACATGGTATCAGGTGAGCTCCAGAATGGCTGGAGACTGAGCTTAACCATGTATGCAATTACTCATGTCTACCTGATGGGGCCCAAACAGTAACTCTGATCAGGGGAGACTCAGGTTGGTGTTGGCGGAAAAAAGCCAGACTCTGTAAAATATTTAAAATGGCTTATTCTGAAGCAAATATGAGTGATCATGGCCCAGGGCTCAGCCTCAAGAGATCCTGAGAACGTGTCTGAGGGGGTTGGGTTACGGCTTTGCTCTATTTATTTTAGGGAGACAAAAGTCACAGACAAAGACATAAGTCAATACATGTAAGGTGTATATTGGTTCAGCCCAGAAAGATGGGACATCTAGAAGCAGGGGGTGCTTACAGGTCATAGGTGGATTTTCTGATTGGCAATTAGAAAAGTTAAGCCTTGACTAAAGAATTAAAATCAGCAGAAAGAAATGCTTGAGTTAACATAAGGAAGGGTTGTGGAAGCCAACCAAGGTTCTTGTTACATAGATGAAGCCTCTGAACATCAGGCTTCAGAGAAAGTAAATGGTAAATGCCTCTTTTTGAACCTTAAAAGGTGTCAGACTTTTAGGTTAGTCTCTCCTGGATCAGGAGAAGACCTGGAAAGAAAAGGGCATTCTCTACAGAATGCAAATCATCCCCCTAAAAGAGGAATTTGCAGGGCCGTCTTCAAAATATGTCAAAGAAATATATATTGAGGGAAAAGACTTGATTTTCTTCAGGGCCTGCTAACTGTCATGTGAGGCTATACAAGAGTCAGGTTGGAATTTGGTATCTTGTTGCTTCAAAAGTCGGTTTGTCAATTTTAATGTGACTGCTGGTCAGTTGCGTCAAAACACTATAGGGAGAATGTATAGTGAGGCGTGTCCAACCTCTCTTCCCTCAGGGCCTGACTTTGTTTTTCAAGTTTCTTTGGAATCCTCTTGGTCAGAGTGGGGGTGGGAAGGGTCCATTCAGTCAGTTGGGGGAGGATAGAATATTATTTCTGGTTTACAGTGGCAAACGGCCCATACCGTTCTATACTCATGCCATCCAACATGCCACACACTACAGACAGCACTGAGCTGATTTGTTTTTACCTTCTTCCAATAAAAGTGGCACTCTCCCAAAGGGGGAGGCACCTTCTCATCTTGGAACCATTAAACAAGCCATTTATTAAGCAAGCAGATTGTTTTTCTTTCCTTGAGACAGCGTCTCACTTTGTCACTCAGGCTGGAGTATAGTGTTTCAGTCTCAGCTCACTGCAGCCTCTCCCTCCGGGACTCAAACTGTCCTTCAATCTCAGCCTCCTGAGTAGCTGGGACTATAGGTATGAACTATTATGTTCAGCTAACTTTTGTATTTTTGTGTAGAGATGGGATTTACCATATTTCCCGGGCTGGTCTCGAGCTCTTGGGCTCAAACAATCTGCTCTCCTTAGCCTCCCAAGGTGCTGACATTAGAGGTGTGAGCCACCATGCCTGGATTTTACTCAGATCTTTATTGACTGATAGAGGAGTTCATATGGCATTTTCCGTGTGATCCAAGTGGTCATAGGTTCCAGCAGCTCCTCGTGTTTCCAAATGTGGCTTCTATGGAAAAGAACCCACCTGCACACTAGTATGCATGATGTTACAGTAGGTAGGCAGACAGGAGAGAGCAGGAGAGGACTCCCCTAACCAGGAATATTAGGTGACCATCAGGTGATGGTGAGGCCGCTGTTACATTGACTCACTAAAATAATAATTGGTCACAGCTGGCACCAGAGAAAGGCAGTCTCCCAGTAGCTAGGAAAAACCTATAATTGGTGATAAGCCGATTCCCAATAAGTTCACGGGGCTTGGGTGAGTGGGCTCAGCCTGTGCAGTAAGAGACAAAATGATTTCAGCTGGTATATGACCTTATAGGAACATTCAGACTGGAAGGGAAGAACAGTTCAAGTGAGCATATGTACAGCTCCAATAAACACACTGAACATGTGGCCCCTCCCAAGTGCTGGCAGGCTACTGGGCATGTAGAGAGCCTCCCTGCCAGGAGAAGAATCAGGGGAGAAGGAGCACAAGACCCCAGAAGCATGCCAACGTATAAAACTCCAAGTCAGTCTGGATGCAGTGGCTCACACCTGTAATCCCAGCACTTTGGGAGGCCGAGGCAGGTGGATCACGAGGTTAGGAGATTGAGATCATCCTGGCCAACACGGTGAAAACCTGTCTCTACTAAAACTACAAAAAATTAGCTGGGCGTGGTGGTACGTGCCTGTAGTCCCAGCTACTTGGGAGGCTGAGGCAGGAGAATTGCTTGACCCTGGGAGGCGGAGATTGCCGTGAGCCAAGATAGCATTACTGCACACTAGCCTGGGTGACAGAGCCAGACTTCGTCTACAAAAAAAAAAAAAAAAAACAAACAAAAAAAACCCCTCCAAGTCAGAGGTCAAACTGGGTGCTTGGATCTCTCAAACCACCTGCTTGGCCCTTCCAAATGTGCTTTACTTCCTTTCATTCTGCTCTAAAGTTTTTAATAAACTTAACCTCCTGCTCTAAAACTTGCCCTCGGTCACTCACTCTGCTTTATGCCCCGCAGTGAGATTCTTCTGAGGAGGCAGAAATTGAGGTTGTTGCAGACCTGTTTGGATTTGCCACTGCTAAGAAGGAGAATTCAATCTCTAGTGCCTTTCTCCTCCCCAGAGGAGAGTTAAACTCTACTCAGAGGGGTAGAGTTAAAATTGCCAACCCTCTAATTACACGCATGGTTCCTCAAGCAACCAGTCACTATCCTGAAGCTCTGCAGGGACCTGCCAAGAGTCAACGCATTAGTATACACTCAGCTGTGGTCAAAAGGGGCTCATGTGAGTAATAAAGACATTCCTATTGCTCAGGAAATTCTAAAGGGTTTGGAAGCTCCTGGCAAATTATAAACCTGGGGTTGATCCAACTGTCCCCAGGTTTATAATCTCTGCACAGCCCTCATGCTGCCTGCCACAATCATCAACCTCTCAGGTGACACCATTACACCTTCACACAGTCTAGTCTCAACCAAACTTTAACACTACTCCGCAATGTTACATGCATGACAGCTATTGAACGATAATATAAATTAATAACAGTGCTTATTGAATGCTTCCTATGTGCCATGACTCTTCTTATCATTCTGCAGGTTTTAACTCATTTAATCCTCATAAACGCTCTATGAAATAGGTGTCATTCTCCCCATTTAGAAAATAGAAACAAGAGACATAAGACTAAGCCAGTTGTTTAAGTTCACACAGCTGGGAAATATCAAAGCCAGGACTTAAATCCAGGTGTTTGAATCCAGAGGCCACATTTTCCTCATTCTGCTGACTCCCTCTCACATTCTCCCGATACTCATCAAAACATGAAACTGCCTTTGGAAAAATCGTATCACTGGGAAAATCATAACAGGAAGGTGAACTAACTATCCCCCTCTAATCCCCTGCAAAACTTGCCTTTCCCTTAACTAGTTCTCAACTATTAGGCTGAGATAACTTTTGAGACGTTTTGGTTATAGTCCGGGGTTTCCAATCTTTTGGCTTCCCTGGGCCACATTGGAAGAATTATCTTGGGCCACACACAAAATAATACTAACAATAGCTGATGAGCTAAAAATACAGACTCATAATGTTTTAAGAAAGTTTACAAAATTGTGTTGGGCTGCATTCAATACATCTTGGGGGCCAAGGGTTGGACAAGCTTGGAATAATAGGCCTTGCACAAAACTCAACTGCTTTTGTAAAGCTAATGGGAGGCCATGAGGGTGAGGGAAGGAGAGGACCCTGAGCCCTGCTAAGGTGCAGACATAAATGATTCCAGAGGTTATAAGATATGCAGCTTTCCCAGTTACTCCTGCAAATAACACCACTATGGTAGCTTGACGTTTTGAGATATTTTTCCAGGTTTTTTTTGCGTATCTGACCCCCATGGCTCCACCTAAACCCAATGGCTAACCTGGACCACCAACCCTGCTATTGTGGCCCCACCCATAAGCAATTTAGCTTTCAGGAGGACAGTTTTGACCCCCTATGATTGCATCTTTGTCCCAACCAATTAGCAGCAAGCACCTATTACCTGGCCATCCCCCGCTCCTTCACCTAAACTGCCTTTGAAAAACCCCTAACTTGTGAACTTTGAATGAGATGAGTACAAACTCTGTCTCCCACATGGCATGGCTGGCCTTGTGTCTATTAAACATTTTATTTACTACAATGTCATGGTCTATCTTTATGTAGTGGGAGGGAATTATCCCTCAGGCAGTTACGGCATCTCTATAACCTCACACCCCAACTATGTTTCTTCATCTTCTGTGTCACCGCAATGCCTCTACACTTGCTCCAAGACACTCCTTGGCCTTCCTCCACCAGCACTACTCAGAATGCCACCAGGCGACCAGCAACCACCCAGCATTTGGCACTGTTTACCCTTTTTTTTCTTCTTCTTGAGAACCCTTCCTTGGTTTCCCTGACATCACTCCTGGATCTCCTCCTTCCTGCTGTTCTCCTCAGGTTCTTCTGCCTTCTCTTTCTCCACCTTCACCCTTCCTTTGAGTGGTGCTTCTAACATTCAGGCTGAAGTGCAGCGGTGTGATCATAGCTCACGGCAGCCTTGAACTCCCAGTCTCAAGCAATCCTCCTGCCTCAGTCTCCTGAGTAGCTGGGACTGCAGGTGTGTGCCACCAAGCTTGGATAATTTTTAAAATTTTTTTATGGAAAGAAAACACTAGGTTTAATATTTTAGAAAATATGTATAGAAATTGAACATTCCTATAAGATACAGTTCAAGTCACAACTGAATTATAAATGTAATCAGATATTCTGAGATAATGAAAAGGTTTTTAAAAAATGCATGTAAACCATAAAAGATAGAAAGTACTTAAAACTACACAAAATTCTAACCACTGGGTTTAAACTTTGACTTTAAAAAAGTAAATGTATATTTACAATCTTTAAATTTCACACATCTGCTAGTTTCACATGATCTTATCAGGATAACAGGAAAAACCTCTTTTAACCATTTACATAACAGAAAAAAATCAATAGGGAGGCTGGTAGATTGTGACATGCATAGTAGCTAAAATATGAAAGGCCAGGGACTTTCTTATTATTGGAGTCTTAAAACAGACTTAGCCAAAACTGTGTGCTAGAAAACAAGCAGTTTCACTTCAGAGACGTCATCGCAGGAACCTAGTTTCCTTATGTGGAAAAAAATGATTATAAATAACAGTGATCTGAAGGGTGGTTGACAGGATCAAATGAGATCACCTAAGCAAACAAATACATGTAGGTATCAGGACATCATCTGGGGGGTGAAAGTTTAGTTCACACCACAACCTTCCTTTAAGGCTTAAAAACCTCAAACAGTATTTCGTTCTTAATACAAGAACCAATGTTTAAAGCATAAAATCTTTAATTGGAGTGTTCAGCCCAGTTGATTATCAAAAGCTATTTATAAAATGCTTCAATACTGATGATATTAAAGCAACCAAAATTTTTCATTCTGAACCTCACATCTAGGAGATTCTCCTCCATTATGAAGGTCCTGGCCTTACTACCAGACCGGAGTCCGGGGGAGCCCCCCTCGTGGCTCTGCATTTTCTAGTTTTTCTCTTAAAATAAAACTACTGGGCCAGCTCGGTGGTTCACACTTGTAATCCCAGAACTTTGAGAGGCAGAGGCGGGAAGATGGCTTGAACCTAGGAGTTTGAAACCAGCATAGGCAACACAATGCGACCTCGTCTTTACAAAAAATCTAAAAATTACCTGGGCATAGTGGTGTACACCTGTGGTCCCAGTTGCTTGGGAGGCTGAGGTGGGAGGATGATTAGAGCTAGGGAGGTCGACCCCTTCAGCTACCAATCCTTTTTCTCCTTTTCCCCATCTTTCCCCAGTCCTAAGTAACCACGAATCTAATTTCTGTTTCTATAGAGTTCCCTATTCTGGACTTCCATAGAAGTGAAATCAAATAGATGTTGTCTTTTGTGTCCCTAGTGGGGACTGACCACAGGTGCCAAAAAAGGATTTGCTCAGAATCTTCTTAGAGAGATCTTCTGTTTTTCAGAATCCGAGGATGGGGGAAAGGTGGTAGTTTCACTCCATATTCCCTCCTGAGCTCATCAGGTGATGAGAAAACAGCCCTTCATGGGGCATATGTATGCAGAGAGAACCACACGTTAAAAGCAACAGGCACACATAATCTTTCATTACAAATAACAAATGCTTCAGAAGCAAAACACCGCAACTGATGTAGTATGAAGGAGCTGGGAGCTGGGGGGAAATGGACGTGATGTTCCAGGCAGAGGGAGTGGTGTGTGAAAAGCTCTGAGGTAGGAGGGCGCAAGTCTGATTCAGGGGCTGATGGCTTCTATTGAGGTCCAGTTTACATCCAGTATAATTCATCAATTTAAAGTATATTAACAAATTTTCCTTGTGTTTCTTAGAGAAAAATTTTAAGTCTTCTACAACTGCATGTTCGACTCACGTACTATTTTTCTTCTTACATGGGAATGAGTGACAGCCTGGTTTGTCATTTTTCTGATGATGTCATGAGTCAAACCGTCCCCCTGGAACCTAAGTGAGAGAGTCACAGGTTGATGTTTTCTGCTTAGCTACTGTATTGACACAGGGGTGTTAGTGTTAGAGGCTGGACTGTGGGTAGCTACATTCTGAGAGCTTCCAGTGAGCGTAGTGCCCATTGATGTTCACATCTGTGAGTGTGCACGTGTATTTTAATTTCTGCAGGGTCCTCCACCTCAGTAAACAGTATCATTTCTCTTACTATCTCTAGGAGCAGAGCTTAATGCAAACAGCATTCTCATTGCAGATGCTTCTAGAAGAATTACTTGAGTAAGGATGAAGAACTTTCCAGAAGCTACAAGTTTGTTTCTTGGAAAAAAAGGCAGAGTGGGCTATCTTGACTGCTGCAGGGCTGAGATTTGGGTTTACTTGGAATCGAGCAATTCTTCACTCTTGAGATGCTTACTCAGTGCAGATCAGCTCCCACTGCAGATGTTAGAGAGGCTTGTAGCTACAATGGAATATTTGGGAATTTTTCTAAAAGATGTCTAGCCCTGTCTTCACATTTCTTTTTGTGTGCAGCACCCTGAGGGAAAGACCTGGTAGCTTGGGTGAATTAATGGGACTCTTCTCCTTATATGTTAATTTGCAGAGGCTAGGGATGGATGGAATCCTCATATGGATTCCCAGCTTCCCGGTTGTGCTCCCAGGAAGTGATGCTGTTCTGCTTAAGAATCCATTCAGAGCTTGCGCCCAAAGGCCCAGAGCTGTGATGGTTGAGCTGAGCTGAGCTGAGCAGGGAAGGGAGGGTAACCCACGTATCTGGCCTCATAGTGGAGACCCAGTGTCAGCAGCTCATGGTTCTGCGGTATGTTGCGTCTGATGACAAAGCTGGTGGAGGCAGGTGTGTTGGGGCCTTACCACAAGGACCTCCAGGATAGGGGTGAAGCAGCTTCACCCTTGACCCAAGCTGCACCTGGTGGCGGTGTCAGGAAGGATGGAGCAAACCTGGTAGTTTCTGCTCCGCAAGGTCTGTCTAGCTCTCATTCACTGAAGGACACAAAGAAAATATTAATAACTACTGCAATAGTTTGTATTTACATACAACTCTTTTAGGGAAATATTTCAAAGGTAATTAGCATTATAATGAATCAATACAGCAAGGGATTGTGTAAAATGGGGTAAGTGAATTGAATTATTGGAATTGTATTCTTCAGTTATTGGCCCATGAGAAGGATGGGTTGATAGTTAAAAAATTAGCGAATTTTTAAGTAGGAGTTTTAAAAATGACTTAAATGATGGTCCATCATATGTACGGTAAATAGGTGTTAAGTCCATCGTGTGTACGGTAAAATAGGTGTTAAGTCCATCGTGTGTACGGTAAATAGGTGTAAGTCCATCGTGTGTGCGGTAAATAGGTGTAAGTCCATCGTGTGTACGGTAAAATAGGTGTAAGTCCATCGTGTGTACGGTAAATAGGTGTAAGTCCATCGTGTGTACGGTAAATAGGTGTAAGTCCATCGTGTGTGCGGTAAATAGGTGTAAGTCCAATTCACTGAAAAATGTGAATGTACGTTCGTGACGTTAAAAACTCCACATCACCCATTTAGTTCCAGTAGAATAACATTACCTCCCACATTAAATTAACTTGAATTTTATGGCTTTGTTTCTATTTCCATACTTTTAATTTTATTGTTTTGAGATAAGCATACAGCGTATAGATTTTGTGTTTGTATGCCTTTGAGTAATGTGGTAATAAAACAATTTAAGTCGAAATTGGGGTTCAAAGTGTGCATGTTTCACTTTTAAAAGGGTCTCATTCTCAGCCCGCACACTAGTGTCTGCCACGCATAGTGTCAGTGCCACCTAGTGGTTGAAGGCAGAACTGCAACTTCATTGACTGGTGGCCGATTTCAATGAAAAACAGATTCTCCCTTTGATAAGCCTCTGGGTTCCTCTAATGAGGTGTTGCAATGAGGGACTACCAGTCCCTGGTGTCTCCCATATTGGCCTGTTCCACACTGTGGCTCTTCAGCTATTTGAAACAACTGTTTGGAGTAGGGAATAAGATTTCCTATACTAGGAACAGAATGCAGATATAAATGCTGACTTTTAGAGTGAGAAAGTTTTCAGAAAGACATTTCTAACAATTACAGCAGTTCAATACTGTGCCCCACTCAAGAGCCACTAAGCCATGGTTTTAGGGTCACTTGGCAGTCTGCTCTTCTCACCCACTAGCTAAGCCATTTACAATACACCAACCTCAGAGAACACAAGATTCAATATTTTGTATCTGTAAATTTATGAATTGCTACATGCTAGAGAACTTCAGGCCATCCATGAATGGTCAAATCCACTGATTACAGAATTCTAAAGGTCATCACGGTCTTTACAATGCTCTCTCCTCAGCAGCCGGTGCCCGACCCATTCCCATTACCATGCCAGCTTTCCCCACCCAAGTTCAAGGCCATCCTGAAAAAGTTGCTTGCAGCATCACAAAGGCACCAACACCTCTAGAATATAATTGTCTTTCTGCAGCCTGGGATTGAGGACAGGGAAAAGAAGGGAGTGGTCTCCATTGCCTTCCTATATTTTATAAATCTGAACGATTTTTATAACCCAAACAATTTAACAACGTTTACAGCATAAGCCCCTCCCATGAAATCCCTGTACAGCCACGTGGTCCACTCACTCTTGTCTGTCTCACCCACAGGAGTCACAGTCACTGTAGCTCACCTGTGCGGAAGTCCCAACATGCGCCTGGACCTGAACCAGAGACATCACTCCATTATTCCATTCAGTTCAATGGGGTAGTGAAACCTTCTCTATCAATTTTATAAAAGTGATCAGAGAAGAAGGAAAAAGGGAGGGAAAGAGGCCAAAATAAACCGAGCTTGCAGCACCCGTGGCACTAATCACGCGATCAGCTTGCTCTCTGTTTCCCCATAGCTGTTTGGCGACTATTGCTGCAGAATCACGTAGACCCTCTTATCAGATTATAGTTCCCCTTAACTGTTCTATAAATACCAACTCAAAACTTTAAGTTTTCCCTTTGAGATAATCCCTAAGGTCCTGCATATTGATAAAGCTACGACTTGGCAGGCCTGAAGGACTTTATGAATAGTGGACTCACCAAAATATGCATTTTCCAAATGTTGATGATTTTCCACCTTCCCCGGACCAATCAACATCCCCAATTTTCCATCCCCTCTCCCTCCACAATCCCCTTGAAACCTCAGCCCAGAATGTTTCTGGGAGATGGATTTGAGGGTCTTCTATCTCCTCACTTAGTGCCGCTGTGACCGTGAAACTCTTTCTGGGCTGCAAACCCTGTTGACCTACTGTAATTGGTCTGTTACTACACAGCGGGCATAGGAACCTAGTGGTCCTACAAGAGTAGGTACCATTAATATATTCATATTCCCATTTTAGAAAGATGTGAAACTAGGTTTCATAACTTGTCCAGACTCACCCAGCTAGAAAGTGACAGAGCTGGGTATCTGTCTGCAGAGCCTGGACACTCAACTTCTGTTCTTAGAGTGTCTCCAGGTGGTGGTCACAGTTGGGACCCACAAACCTGTCATTATCCCCAGGCCACACAAACCCCTTCCCAGTCCTTGTGGGACATCAGACCCACCTGTGTCTGCAGAGGGACCATCCCTGCCTCCAAATGGAATGCCTGGGATTTCATTGAATTGTGCTGCTTTGTTGCCAGAGGCTCCTCAAATGGACCCAAACGTTAGCATGCTCCCAGGAAAAAGGATTCAGTGTCACTTGATTCCAAGGAAGGCTCTTGTCAAGTTTAGGTCACACACAGGCAGGAAATCAAACACGAAGAGGATGGTCAGGTCCCCCAGCACAACATGTCCAGGGGGACAGCGCCTGCCACAGACAGCTCAGGTCCAGGGCCTGCAGCATGGAGACCACGAGGTCAGGTACCTGATTCTGAGGAATGGCCTCGAATTATGGCTGAAAAGCATAATGTAGAAACCATTTGCATCTGATTTTTTCCAATTCTGGAAAATCTGAAACCTGGAGTCCTCATGGTTCTCTTAATTTATTAGGCTGCCTCCTTCATTGAATGAGAACTGTCTTGTTAACCCCATTGTCAGGTCTGTAGAACCATGACGGTCATTTTTAAATATCTCTTTTGAACACAGGTTCTTCTTATCTCAGGATCCCCATAAATCTCCTCTTTGTAAACAGGACATTAGTCATAGTCCTGCTTGTGATGGTTATCTCATGACCTTCTAGCTGCGTGTTGCCCATGACCTTGCTAATTTTATCACACTGTTTGAAACAACTTTATGTTGCCATCACTCTCTTCCTGGACTCTGTGGATGTTTCCCGAAGGCATCATAGTTGAAGGGCTTCACCCTTGTGAGGGTGTTTTGGGTGTTGCCCCTATGTTCTCATTGAGTTTGTTCTGTAAATCTATGGCTTGAACTCCTGAGCCTCCAACTGCACATATTGCTAAGTACACATTCGTTAAGTACAAGGCCACCTTTGGTTCCTTCATTGTCACAGAGGTGCAATTCTTTCCCTATCTGTTTGCAATTTAGAGCATATCTGCTCTTTTCTCTAGGGCAATGACTCTCAAACTCTAGGCTGCATCAGAATCACCTGGAAGACCTGCTGGACAACCAGATTCCTGGGCCCCTCCCATAGAGAAGAAGATAACAGAGAGGGAGAGGAGGAGGGGATAGGATGAGAAGGGAGAAGCAAAGAGAAAAGAAATGACTAGAGTTATCACATGTCATAGGGTCAGGGGTGAAATAGGTATTTATTGTCAGTGGTAAAAAACTTTCAGGACTTGTGTCACTTCTGTGCTGAGTTCCTCCAGCCTCTGCTTGGTTACTTCCAGGGAAGGAGAAACCCACTGCTTCCCAGGATGGCACCTTCAGCCCTGGGGAGCCGAGAAGAGGTATCCCCCTGTTTGGGAGGCAGGAGTGACAACCAGGAAGTCAGAGTTATTTCTGACCACATCTTCTTCTGTGTCCCTTGGTTGTGAACCTCTTATCCTCTCCCAGTCTCTGGCAGCCACTGATGTGTTTGCTGTCCCCATAGTTTTGCCTCGTGAGAGTGTCATCAAAATGGAATCACGCAGTTTGCAGTCTTTTGAGAAGAGCTTTTTTTTGCTTGGCATAGTACATTTGAGAGTTATCTGTGTTGGTGTGTGCTTCTGGAGTTTGCCCCTTTTTTTTAATTGCTGAATAGGATACCATTGAATGGAATTTGTTTATCCATTTCCCTATTAAGGGATATTTGGCTTGTCTCTGGTTCTGGGTGACTGTAAACAAAACTGCTAAAAATATACATGTATAGGTTCTTCTGTAAATCTCAGACTACATTTCATTTGGGTAAAACCTAGGAGGGAATTTCTGGGTTGTACAGTAAGTATATGCTTAACTTTATAAGAAATTGACAAACTGCAAAGCAGTTCCTAAAATGTTTATGGATATTTCAGTTCTCACAACTGCTTGGGGTGGGTACTGCTATTATCCCATTCTCAGGTGAGGATGCTCGGCTCACCTGGGCTAAGGAACTTGCCTCAGGAACAAAGTTGGCACGTGGTGGATCTAGGGAATGTGGGCTCAGGCACTCTCGCTTGATGCAAGTGCTGCTCTCTGCTTCAGTTTCTGTTTTCTCATGACTGGCTTCCTTTGCTTTCTCACAGTCTCTGCCCTCCTAATGCACATCGGCAAGGCCCAGCCTCTGTGCACCTCCTCCATCGGGACATTTTCCCCATGGTGGTGCCATCTGGGGCTGCCCTTGCACTAAGAACTGCAGCTGTGTGCAGAATGCCAGCTCTGCTGCTGGCAACCCACCCGCCTCCAGCTGCTGCCTCCCTTTGCCCGTTCCCTGTCAGAGCCCCAAAGAGACAGAGCAGTCAGCTCTCCTGGCTACTCTACTCCCAGCCTGGCACAGCCAGGGGACCTAGTGACACCTATTGGCCATCAGTTAGAACTGCAGCTACACTTGAATGTACAAGAAGGCTCTGATGCAGCTCCGTATTAAAAAGGTGAGCACCTATTCTTTACCTATGTATAAAAATTCAGACAGCTGGTACAGACATGCAATAAAAGGTAAAGTTTCTCCTCCCTTTAGCTTGCATTTACTCCTGTGATTAACATTTTCTGTTTTTAGTTATCCGGTCAGCACATGAATATAAGTAACTTGATGATACATGTAAATTCTTGATTTATCCACTTTAGATAGTGTATTAGTCCATTCTCTCTTGCTATAATGACATACCTGAGACTGGGTAATTTATAAAGAAAAGAGGTTTAATTGGCTTACCGTTCTGCAGGCTGCACAGGAGGCATGATGCTGGCATCTGCTCAGCTTCTGGGGAGACCTCTGGAAACTTACCATCATGACCAAAGACAAAGTGGGAGCAGGTACAACACATGGCCATAGCGAGAGCAAGGGAGAGGGGGAGAGTGTAGGGGGAGGTTCCACACACTTGTAAACAACCAGATCTCACAATCACTCACTATTATGAGGATAGTACCAAGGGGGATGGTGCTAAACCATTCATGAGAAATCTGCCCCAGAGATCCAATCACCTCCCTACTGGGCCCTGACTGCAACACTGGGAATTACATTTTAAAATGAGATTTGGGCAGAAACACACATCCAAATTATATAAGATGGTATCTATTAACTACATTGTAGGAAAGATCAAGAATTTAGGGCATTATATGACTTTCTTTCTTCCTGTCCCCTTTACTCCATCTTTTTAATCTATAATATTACTAGTTTTTTAGTAGTTAGATTTATGCTTAAAAAGAATATATGTAAATCTGAATTTTTTGATGTATTTTTTTTCCTTTTTTTTTTTGAGATGGAGTTTTGCTTTGTCACCCAGGCTGGAGTGCAATGGCGCAATCTCGGCTCACTGCAACCTCTGCCTCTGGGGCTCAAGCAATTCTCGTGCCTCAGCCTCCCAAGTAGCTGGGATTACAGGCATACCACCACACCCAGCTAATTTTGTAGTTTAATAGGGACGGGGTTTCACCATTTTGGCCAGGCTGGTCTCGAACTCCTGACCTCAGGTGATACACCCGCGTTGGCCTTCCAAAGTGCTGGGATTACAGGCATGAGCCACCGTGCCCAGCCTTTTGATGTATTAATATTAGAAAGATTCTATATTGATTCTCCACTACACGAAAAAAGGAAATTAGTGTATGTACTTTCCTTTGCTCTCCACCTCCAGATTCTGTGAGCCATAATATCACTTTTGTTGATTATGTTTATAGAATTTAAATACTGAAGTAGCCATAATTAAGTGTTCTGTTTTTGGAGTTGATTCTAAAAATTGAAAACGCTTAAACAGTAGTTAAGGCGTTATGATTATGTAAACACGATTTACTGTAGAACCAAGTATTGTGATTAGGCTCACCGAAAAAGAAATAAAATGCTATGTAATTAAACCTTGGGCACTCAAAGGAGAATGTTCTATGAATGAAGGTCTCTTTTTCCAATCCATTAATTATCCAGTTACCCACACTTCAGTTGTATCAAATTTGAACCACGACATTTTTAGACTGTCTTGTTTTCCCTGGGTTTCTAATTGTCTTTCTATTTGCTGTAATTGTTATTGAAGAATAACATAGCTCATCTGATTGTTTAGAGCCGACCAGGACCTGCTTAGAATCTTTATTTTGTGTTCTTATCTCTATAATTTCTGTAGTGGATCCGACTTGCTCTGGTGGGAGTAGCACAATCTTCACCGAGTCTTCTGAGTTTCTTTGGATGCATTGCTTTCTAGGGCTGCTGTGCAGCTGTCAGCTTGGATTTTTTTTGTTGCACACCCGAGTACTACATTCTCATGGATCTTGTGACACTTTCTTTTTTGGATTTTATTTTTGTTGCTAAAGTTTAGATTTGCTGAAACACGTGCTACATCAGTATAACACAGTGGTTAAGAGTTGACCTCCTGAGTTTGAAACCTTGCTTCATAGTAATCCTGTGGTCTTGGATAACTGGATCTCAGCACCGTGGCGTCTTCATCTGTAAAATGGGCACAATACAGCCTTCTCATAAGTTAATTTGAGATGGGGTGACACAATACATGTAGTACTGTTAGGACAATGACCAATAAATGATAAGCCTAACATTTTGTTGGATTTTGCAAAGGGGAGAAATAAAGGGTGTGCTCATTTGGCCATCCTGAATTGGCAGACAAACATGTTTCTGAAGTAATCAAGAAGGCCCGCCTTGTCACTATGCACACCCTTGATGCCCTCGTGCCATCCTCCATGCCAGTGACTGACATGTATGTCTCCAGAGCTCCCTCCTGAATCCAGCCTTCCATCGCTGACTGTCTCCTTGACATCTCCACGTGCATGTCCAATGCACATCTTAAGTGCAACTTACTCAAACCCAAACTCCTGATCTTCTCTGCCAACTTGTTCCACTCACAGCGTTCTCCACCTCAGGATGGAGTTGCCATCCTTCTAGAATCTCAGGCCAAATATTTTGGTGCCATGTTGATTCTTTTCTTTCTCTTGAATCTTCATTTCAACCATCAGAAAATTCTGGGCACTCTAGCTTCAAGATATGCCCAGTATCCCACCACTTCTGACCCCACCACCTTCACCCTCATCTCAACCATCATCATCTCTCACCTGGATCATGTAGTGGTCCCCCCCAACTGGC
This sequence comes from Ateles fusciceps, assembly GCA_036589455.1. Lineage (NCBI taxonomy): Eukaryota > Metazoa > Chordata > Mammalia > Primates > Atelidae > Ateles > Ateles fusciceps. The sequence goes on from JAZHEH010003362.1 coordinate 1,301,663, forward strand.
CCCCCACCACCACCACCACGTGGCTCCCTGCTGTCTAGCCTCAAACTTGTTGAGTGTGATGCTATTTTATGCCCTCTTCCTGGAGCCTCCTCCCTCTGACACCCGTAGGCTGTACATATGGCCATGGAACCTTTCGTGCCTTTGTTCACATCACCTTCTCCGTGAGGACTTCCCCGACCACTCTCTTTGTTGTTGCAGCCTCCCCTGGGCATTCTAATCACTCTATTTGGCTCTACTTCCTCTTTTTCATGGCACATGCCACCTTCTAAATGATGACATAAGTTACATATTTATCATGTTTAGTGTTCACTGTCTGTTCCTCTGCTAGAAGGTCGGCTCCTTGAGGGCAGAATTATTTATGTCTGCCTTGTTTACCAATGTATTCCAAGTGCTTAGTATAGCAAGCACCTGGCTCAGTTGTAGGCACAGAATATGAATACATGTTTCATATGAATATGAATTCTCAGTTGTAGGCAAAACTGAGGATGTGCATAGTGGCAAGGTGGGTCTTCTTGATGACTTCTCAACAATTCTAAGTTGTAGGCACTGAATATAAATTTATACTAAATAAGAGCACATACTTAGTGAAGGAGTTTGCGAATGGTGGTGAGGAGAATGGAGGAGCTCCCACACTGCCTTGCCCCACGGTTTAGCTATTGAAGGTGACACCTGAAGGAGGCAGTGTGGCTGATAAGTACAGGGAGCGACACTCTTCTTAAGGGTAAGAGTGACAGGGAGGTCGCTTTCAGAGTGCTAGAAGAGTGACAGGAAACATGAGCATGTACAGGGCCTGACAGTCTCAAGGGCCCCTTCTAGTTCTAACCTTCAGTGATTTCAGGCCTGGGGAGGTGCTGAGCTCCCTGGCCCAGGAGGCATTCCAGCATAGGCTGCCTGATGTCTCAGCAGGGATGCTGTGGAGGGGCCCAAGCGTGAGAAAAGTACAAGAAGTGGGTGCCCTTCAAGGTCTTTTCTAATAATAAGACTTGAAAATTAACCAACTCACCCCCTCTCTGACCACTCCCATACCCTAAAGCCTGAAGCCTGGAGTCCCTGGGTCAGCTGAGAAAGGTCCTCCTGAGTCATTCCCTGGCCCTCCCTACAACCCTGTTACCCCATGGTTATGGCCACAGCCCCTCCTCCTCCTTCCCTTCCCACGCAGAGCTCATTCTATTTTTGGTGAGGCCAGGTGACCGTGACTTTGACAGAGAGCACAGCCTGGACGTATGGAAGAAAGGCAAGTGAGGGGCACCTGCCTCTCAGCCTTACTCTCCTATGTCTTCCCCCAACTCTCCCCAAGTCACCAATGTAGGCACAAGGCTGGCTCTGCACCAGACCGATCCACTGGGTTTGTTCTGTGGTGCTCCACTTAAAGGCACAGGTGGATGTGGCATTCAGAGGTGTGGTGTGGGGCAAACACAAAAGATGGAGAGAGCCATGGTGGAGCGGCGGGAAGGGAGGCTGAGTCTGGGCATGGAGGACACGGCCGTGAGGCACCCGGCAGCCCGAACACTCTCACTTCATCTCTTTCATCAGAGTCCTTCATCTCTTCAACTGCCTGATGCCAGGAAACTTAGAGCTGCAGGATATGCTGGGCCCCACCCAGGAAATTCATATTTATTCAAAGCCTGCTTGTAAGCAAACATGCTCTTTTGTCAATAAGCGACCTGGAAGAGTATCTCTGGGGACATCACCCCTTTGCTTTTATTTCTCTGGAAAATGACTAAAGGACATTCAAATCAGAAAGATTTTATGAAGTTATGCAATCCCTGAAATGCTGAATATCTATATTCCCACACCTCCCATTCCCCTCACATTAAAAAGAACACCAGATTATTTTCCATCATTTTCTCCTCAAGTATGCTTTTGCAGTTCAGCAGCTGCTCCCCCTGTAATGATAGGGGAGGGACCAACGAAGGCAAACAGAAAGCAATGCTAACTTTGTAACAAACACAGGCACCTCCTCACCTGCTTCCATGAACATCTGCATGGTGTTTACGCAAACCTTATCTCCTTCCAGATGTAATCCAAGCGGCTGTTATTTCTTTTCCAGTTTTACAGACCAGGTACCCAGAGCTGAGAGAACTAAACAGCAATGGATAGTGGCCTGTACAGGAACCAGGCCTTCCGGCCCCAAGTCTCATGTGCTCTTTTCCTGCTTCACAAATGCCTCTGCCCAAATAGGACGCGGTGGCCCATGATACCCACTGAGGACACCTGGTGAAGTAACTAAGCGTGGACTCTGGGGAGGCTCAGTTCTAGCTCTGACTTACTATTGTATGGCCTTAGGCTAAACTAATTCCTTTAAGTCTCACTTCCCTCATCTGTAAAATAGGAATGTGGCAGGCCAATTCTCCCTGATAATCACACAGACAGGTTTGCATGACAGTCACACAGACAGGCCCACATAGCACCCAGCTCCACAGACAAATTTCCACCGTGCTGCCTTAACATGAGCAAATAGTTAAACCAGACATCAAAGCTGGAAATGAAACATATGGTCAGTAGGAGCAAGCCAAAATAACAGGGAACAGTTTTACATTCCTAGTGCCAGGACCTGTCTCTGGTCAATGAAATCTAAGACGAGTCAAGGTAACAGAGGCAACTGTTTGAATAGATTCATTGGAGAGTCTAAGGCAGTTATCCAGACCAAGCTGTAAAGGAGAGAAGATAGAAATAATCACTCTAATACCACAGGAGACAGGCCTTGAAGGTACTGGGGTCCTTTTAATCAGACTTAGCAAGCTTTTTTTTTTTGCCTCTGACCTGCTAGTTGAAACAAAATTAGTTACCAATAGATCTAGGCGAATGCTATACTGCACACAGGCACATAACCCCAACCTATATAAGCACTAAGAAAATTGTAACACTTTGAGTTGGTCCGGTGGGAATTATCTCTGGCCTTCTCACTGAGTCTGGTTAAAGCAATACATTCCCTTTTCCTACTTTATCTGCTTCTCATTTTTGGGCCTTGAGATAACACAGCCGGACCCAGCTTGGTTCCGGGAACAGGGACAGTAATAGATATGTATTGCATAGGCCTGTTGTGCCTATAAGATGATTTATGCAAAAAGCCTAGCATAAGGTCTGACACATTAATTCTTTAATAAATGGTAGTTATTCTTATGGCGAGCTCTCAGTTGCGCGGGCAGTATTAATCAGGGGAGACGGGAAGAGGAGAAAGACAATACGGTTGGCTAGTTGAGGTGAAATCAGGAGACATGAAACAGGTCAGCTAGATGTCAAAGAGACAGGCGGACTTTGCGGAGTGACAAAGACAAAACAAAAAGAGGAAGTGGGCATAATCCTGGAATAGCTTTATTTTAACCACGAACTTGAGGGGAAGCTGGGCCTCTCTTCTCTTTGAGGAGACCCTAAAAGTAACAGCTCAGAGTTCTGAACCAACACAGAAACAACCCCCTAAAAATGTGTGGAGCCGAGACCACCTTTATGATTGTGATGGTGAAGTTTATGTGTCAACTTGACTGGGCCACAGAGTGTCCAGACATTTGGTCAAACATGATTGTGAGTGTTTTGTGAGGGTCTATCTGGATGAGATGAACACATGAGTAATTAGACTAAATAGAGGAGATTACCCTCCCTAATGTGGATGGGCCCATCCAGTCCATTGTTTCCCGAATAAAACAAAAGAGCTGATTCTTCCTCTAGTAAGGGGGAACTCGTCTCGCCTTGGGGTGGGACATAAGTTTTTCTGTCTTCAGACTCAAACTGAAAAAACGGCTCTTCTTGGATCTCGAGCTTGCTGCCATTTAGACTGAAAGAAACTACACATTGGCTCTCCTGGATCTCCAGCTTGCTGATTGGAGATCATGGCTGTATCAGCCTCCACAGTCACAAGAGCCATACTGCTCTCCCAGTATGTGGGGCTCTTCCCCCCAAAGAAGACATTTTGATTCTCAGCAAACTGACACAAGAACCGAAAATCAAACACCGCATGTTCTCACTCATAGGCAGCTGTTGAACAATGAGAACACATGGACACAGGGAGGGGAGCATCACACACTGGGGTCTGTCGGGGGAACTAGGGGGAGGGACAGCGGGGGGTGGGGTGTTGGGAGGGGATAACATGGGGGAGAAACACCAGATATAGGTGATGGGGGAGAAAGGCAGCAAACCACATTGCCGTGTGTGTACCTATGCAACAATCTTGCATGTTCTTCACATGCACCCCAAAACCTAAAACACAATAAAATATATATTAAAAAAACAAAAGGCATTCTGCCTCTGCCTCTGTGGAGCCTCCTGAGACCACCACTTGGCAGTCGAGATTTTGTCCTTCGAGATCTCAAGTCCACTCCAGGCCACATGATATTTGAGGCTGAGGTTTGCTCTTTGTTGTGTTACCTGTTCTAAATTATAGATAGACCCATTTCACTGGGTCTGTCCTATTTCAGGCTAGAGCATGGGGAATTTGTTCACTCTCTCCTTCCTCTTCACTCAGGACCAGCACAAGGCTGCAAACTAGAAAAATGTGTCTGTCTTAAAGACTGAAGCCTTCCCTCAGGTGGGCTGTCTCAAGTCCAGCGTGGAGAGCAGACACTCAGCCGGCCCGTTTGGTTCTCACACTCTTGTCAATCATTGTGTTCGTCAGGGTTCTCTAGAGAAACAGAACCAAAAGGATGTGTGTGCTTGTGTGTATATGTTTTTGTGTGTGTACACACATGCACCCATGAGGTAAGCATACAGATATACACCTCATCTGCATATACACACATATACATATGTACACACATACAAATACACACATAGAGATTATTAGAATGAATTGGTTGTTATGACTGTGGAGGCTGACACAGCCCATGATCTACAGTCAGCAAGCTGGAGATTCAGGACAGCCAATAGTGTAGTTTCTCTGAGTCCAAATACCAGCAAGTTCAAGACCCAAGAAGAGCCGTTTTTCAGTTTGCATCTGAAAGCAGGAAAACTTATGTCCCAACCCAAAGCAGGAGGAGTTCCCCTTCCCAACCCAAAGCAGGAAGAATCAGCCGTTTTGTTTATTCAGGCCTTCAACGGACTGGATGGGCCCACCCACATCTGGGTGGAGTTCTGCCACTGTGCAGTTATCATTCTGGGATGGGGGTACCTTACTTTCCCAGTGAGAAATTTTAAATTCTTCTTTTGAGCCTGGAGCTTCTGCCTTCTCAGAGCTGCATGGGGTGTGAACTTTGTTGGTGATGTGGCCTCCAGCATAGACTGTGAGAAGAATTTTTTCTCTAATCCTCGAGAGAAGACATTGGTCTTGAGCTCCAAAGGCTGGCCCCTGAAGCAGCATGATCGGTGCAAATTGAGTTAGGCCCTGGGCAGCCAGAGCACACGCTGCCTCTCCATAGCCCTCTGCTGAGACCTACAGGGCCTCGCACACACGCAGTGTGGTCCCAGGACCTACGCTTGCTGCTGTCCTCGCTTGGCTTTCAACTAGGCCTAAAAAAGCGGTGTCAGTGGAAATGCGTTTTTCTTGCTCCACCTCTATGTTAGTTGCACATCTGTGATGAGGACAATGCCTCGGGCCTCATGCTCCATGAGGCTGCACTGGGCTGCAGTACCAGCTCCTGTCTTGGGTGTCTGGTTTCCTCCTTGAAAGATTGGGACAGCAGACTCAGCCCTGTCTATCTGGGCAAGGCCCTGACACTTGGAAGCATGAAAAGCCATGTGACAGCTGGAGTGGAGCTTTGAAAGCCCTTGGAAGGATTTTATTTTAGGGCCATGGGCCTTAGAAGTGATCACTACAATCCACTGGGGGCAAATGTTGGGATTCACTCAGGGTGGTTGGTAAAATATTAAGGGAAATATTAGGGAAAGTTATAAGATATAGTCTCAAACCTTTTGGTAGGCCAAAAGGTTTTCATAACTTATAATAATGGAACAGGCTGAAGGTTGCCAGGTCTTACCTTAGAGTATTAGGTCACAGGGTAAAGATTAGGGATAATAGAAGCTTCCCCATTTAAGTCTGTTTACCCCATATTCCTTTGTCCTCTAACTAGCTTGTTTACTCATGTAACCTTTGAGCCGGATGGCCCTCGTGGGAGGAGGTCGACCAGGGAAATAACCCATTAATGGTATTTGCTCTGGGCCCCAGAACCAAACCTTTTATCGTTCATAAGACACCTCTTTTAACCATATTAATTATCCACAAGTGTGGTGACTTAAAACCTCTGTTATTAAATCTATACTGAATCAATGTGAGGAAGAACAGCTAGTGAGGGGTTGGGTAGCTGCAATTGCACTCTGAGAGCAGCTGACAACCTCCCTAGCCCACTCATTCACTGTACTCTGTGTTTTGAGTGTTTTTATTCATCTGTCAGAGTCAGGGTTTGTAGGACAGACCCCCATAGGTGGTGATTAACGTCTCAGGCAAAGATCAAGATGAGGTGTGATGGACATCATAAAAGTGGAACATGACATCCATTGCTCAGAGATGGGAGAACAACTCTGAATTGAGAGGGCTAGGCTGTATTCATTCACTCTTTTCATGGGAAAGTGTGAGGCCTGAGGTGGGGAAACAAAGGCAGTGGCAGCTACTTTCCCCTTCCCAGGGTGGCTGAGGAAAGCCAGCATGTCACAGAGAAGCTCTCAGCAACAGCAGCTGATGGTGCTGTGGCCGAGGGCTGGCCAGGAAGCAGCATGATCCATGTGAATTGAGTTAGGCTCTGGGCAGCCAGAGCACACACTGCCTCTCCACGGATCAGCAGCATCAGCATCCCCTGGGAACATGTTAGAATCACAGTCTCAGGCTCCACCCAGACCCACTGAATCAGTATCTGCATTTTCACAGGATCCTTAGGTGATCCACAAGCACATAAAAGTGTGAGAAGCCCTTCCTCTTGCTGAACAGTTTTCCTCACTCAAGCTCCTTTTCTTACATTATTTCTTACTGAGGGAAGTCAGAATACATCCTGGACTTCCTAGGGAGCACACTGGATTTTATGCCATTTTGATTATCCGCAGTTTTCTTCCTCATTCATTCAGTCACAGAGCCATTGAGTACCTCCTATGTTCCAATAGTTTTCTTCCTCGCTCACATCATTCATTCAGTCAGCCAAATAGTCATTGAGCACCTCCTATGTTCCCATATGTGTTCTATCTGCACCCTGGTCCTCCTGGCCTTGACTTGCTAGGTTGCTTCTGTTAGGATGGGAGGTACCTGGGACCTGGTGTATGAAAGCCACTTACTTGGGCAGGTAGAGAGACGTTACCCTGGTGTCAAGTGATGACCTTAGAGTTTGAGACAGGTGGAGGAATGTAAAATGCAGCCCAGGTGGGGGAGATCCATTACAAGCGCACGGGATGTGCGCTGTCTGTTTGACAGCACACTGCAGTAGCTCCGCCAGCCTGATGACAATTGAGAAATGCATCCACCAAGAGCAGGAATTGTGTGTTGGAGTTTAGGCCAGCCCCGCGGCTCCTGAAGGCCCGCTCTCTGTGGTAAGACCCCCTCCGTGGGAGTGTGATGGGAGCAGTACTTAGAATAGCAACCACAGCTGAAGCCCGCTAAGGAAGCCGGGAACGTGCTGCGCCCCGGGGTGGGAGGCCTTGCCATTGGACGAAACAACCCGCCAGGCAGGGCTGTAACCAGGAAATAGGCGAGAGTGGGCAGGGCCCTGCGTTCTGGTCAGACCGAGAGTGAGGACATGGAGACAAAGGCCAGTGAACGTGGCCTGGGGCAGCCTAAATCTTCCCACTTCAATGCTGCTTCTCCCACAAGGGGAACTTTGGGGTGTAGAGGCTGAGATAGCAGCTGGGGAGACGTGGGCTCATCTGTGAGGAGCTGAGGAAGCGCAGAGCGGGGGACCTGGAGGCCGGGGTTGACGCCACCTTCACTTCGGAGTAGATGACAGTGGAACCCTAGGAGGCAAGAGCACCCGCGTGAGGAACAGGGCGGGCCTGGGGGTGGGGGAGGCCAGGCAGAGGGGGACGCTCACCTTGTTCCCGAGATGCCTGGGGTCAGAGGCCGCTGTGGAAAGAGGAAAGTGTTCAGCTGTGGAAGACTGGCGTGGAGCTCCCCCGCTGCGCCGGCGCCGTCAGCCCAGCCCTGAGGCTCCCGGAGGCCCGCTCTGCCTCTGCGCGGTGAGTCCATCGCTGCTCTCGGTTGGTGCCCACCCTGTCCCGTGTCGTTCCTAAGACCCTCAGCCTCTCAGCACCGACAGACCCTCTCTTCAACACCCCTTCACACTTCGTGGCCCCCTCGGAGCTGCTTAGGGGCTCTCCAGAGAAAGACGTTTGTCTTTTATCTTGTTAGTTCTTTGAGCATAATTGGTATTATGTGTTCTGGAGCGGGGGCGTGGCAGGTGCAAGTTTTAGAGAGCACGCTCCGTCCAGGTCTAGACCGCCCGAGACTGAGCCTGCGGCCTGCCTTGCCACCTCTGCAGCTGGGGGACGTCACTCAACATCTCCTGCCTCGGTTGCCTCATCTATATGATGGGAATAAAAATATCATCTGGTTTTGGTGAAGCTATATGAGTTTACACATATGTGTGTGCTCATGTGTCTGTGTGTGCATATACTATTTCTATCATCTGTCATGTGTTGAGCAGTTTTTATGTGTCAGGCACAGTCCTGATTGCTATATTCAATACATTTTCTCTATTATCATATGTATGTGTGCCATAGTTCTATATATGTGCTGCAGGTACAGTTCTAAGAGCTATCCATACAAGTATAATGTATTTACTTATTGCACTTATAGAACTGTAGCTGGCACATAATAAAAACTGTTCAACACATGACTGATATTAGAAATTATTACTGTTATATTATCATCAAACTGGAGAAAAGTATGACATTCTCCAGACACGGCTCTCCCCTTTTGGGGAATGAGCCTTGGAATGGCTTGGAATGAGCATCAGGACTCCCTGGAATTGCACTGGGAAAAGCAGAGTTTGGTCCAGAGTTTGGGCTCTGGAGACAGACTGCTTGGTGATTGTCTATATGATTTCAGGCAAGTCATTTAAGGTATCTATTCCTTGGTTTCCTCATCTGTGAAAGAGGAGTAGTAACAGCGTATACCTCATAGGGGCTTGTAAGAGTGAATGAGTTCACATGTCTCAGAGGGGTGCCATAGAACCAAGAATGAGGCACAAACAATTCACTTGACTTGAAAACCAGAGAGGGAAGCTCACTGGCTAAAATCACGCAGCACTTTTAATGAAGCAGAGGTAGAAAGCAAAGCCTGCCCCAGAGGACTTTGCTTCTCTTTCCTGCTCCTAGTAAGCAGGCAGCCAGGCTGGGATTCCCTCATTTAAAACCACTGACTGTGAGTGAGGGCTGATGACACAGCCAGACCTCCAGCATGTAGTTATCATCACAGCTGCTCCACCCTCTGCAGTTTCAACAGCATTTCCACACCTATTTTCTCATTTAGTCCTCACAGTAACCCTAGGAAACAGCGTGGTAGCTGTAATAATATGCCCCCAAAGATGTCACACCCTGATCGCTGGAACCTGTGAATATATTATGCTAAAAATGGAAAAGAGGACCTTTCAGATGTGATGAGGATTACAGATCCTGAGATAGGGAGAGTATTCTGGTTTATCCAGGTGAGTCCAATATACTCACATTGAGAAAACCCAAGCACTTGTCTCAGCTGAGGTCAGAGGGGAGACCTGTCTATGGAAGAATGGTTAGGGAAATGTGACTTGGCTACTTGGCTGGCTTTGGGGATAGAGGAAGGGGGCTCCAGCCCAGGAAAGTGGGTGAGATCTAGAAGCTGAAAAGGCAAGAACACTTTCACCCCTGAGCCTCCAGGAGTGAACGCAGCCCTGCCAACACCCTGTGAGACCCATGTCAGACTTCTGACCCACAGAGCTGTAAGATGATACATTTGTATTGCTTCATCCCACCAAATTTATGGTAATTGGACACAGCAGCAATCAGAAACTGGTACAGGTAGGTAAGTGCTGTGGACTAAATATTTGTGTTGCTCTCCAAATTCATGGGTTAAAGACCTAATCCCCAATGTGATCGCATTTGGAAGTGGAGCCTGGGGTGACAATTACATCATGATGATCATGATGATGAGACGTGAGAGATGATCTCTCCCCTCTCTCTCTGCTGTGTGGGGGATACAGCAAGGAGTCACCTGTCTGGAAACTGGGAATAGGGCACTCACTAAGAACCTGACCATACTGGCACCTTCATCTTGGACTTCCAGCCTCCAGAACTGTTAGAAATAGATATTTGTTCTTTAAGTCACCTAGTCTATGGTACTCTGTTAGAGGAGCCAGAACTGACTAAGGCGGTAGGGTAGTAATCACAGTTTATGGAGATACTGAAGCTCTGAGAGATTAAGGGAATACCCCAAAGGATGCTTTTGTTAGTCAGGTTATACTGAGGCCCTCTGCAGAGAATGGAGAAAAGAGAGTGCAGGGGGAGGCTTGGATTCGCCTGAAGTGGCTTAGGCACAAATTAAGAAGCCCCATGACCCAGTGGGAGGGGCGGCTCTATGCCTGGCTGGCTCAGAGCTGCTGAGGGGGTAGAAATTGAGCTATGCTATCTAAGTTGAGGGTTGGCCAGAACAGAGACTACCTTGGGTCTTACCGGCATGTTTCTTTTTCTTTTGGATGCTCCGTACTTCTGAGTAAACCACATCTTCTCTTCTAGGATTTACTTAGAAAGAAATTGAAGTTTCAGAGTATGCTGAGGTTCTTGCCTCTCGTTAGAGATCTTCCTCCACCCCCAGCAAGAGTCTCTTCTCTGGAAGGACTAGAGCCCTGCAGGCCTCGGCACAGTCCCTCCCCATCTCCTGCCCCACCCCTTTCCCACACCAGCCCTCTGGCTTCTGCCAGCTGCGGGGTCCTTGGGCCTCACCATTGCTGTACACTGGTTGCAGCTCAGCCCAGGCTGGTACATTGTGGTAGGTGGGCTGTTGGGAGTCTGAGTCTGAAGGGCTCCTGTGAGACAGGGAAACACGGATGTTTCTTAGGAATCCTGACAAAGTAGCTCTAATGATTACTCCTAGTAAGTGATTTCTTACTGCAAGGTGGCTGCCAAGCCTGGAAACATGGATGAGTACACAATAAATGGCCCATGGGCATTCTATTATGAGTCATAATCACATTATCTATGTTTCCAGGCTTTGTGCTCATCTAGTATGTAACAGGCATTGTGCTGATGCTTATAACAACATAATGTGAGGTCTATTTCATCCTCATTTTGTAGCTGAAACAGAGGCTCCAAGAAGTGAATATGAATATCATGTAACCAGAAAGGGGATGAGCCAGGGCTCAAAGCTGGCTCCAAAGCCTGCATGCTCGGTGATCAGAAGGCTCCGAGGCGCTCTGCATGGTTTGGTTGCTGCTGTCGTGGGCTTGCCCAGGGATAGCTGTGAGCCTTTGTGTGGCTTCTAAAGTCAACCTTTGGGCAAGATGGTGACCCCTTCTTCACAGGGACTACGTCCTTCTGGCAGATTGACCTCTCTGGGTAGTCAAGTTGTGTGGCTCCATCTTCTCAGTTGTTATCACAAGAGGTGCTGATGAGATCAGCATCTCCAGAGATTTCCAGGTTGAGTGATCTAAAGTTATCTCAAGATATGGAACGACTTGGTGGTCATAGTGGTCACTCAGACAACCAAGCCAAGAATGGTCCAGGGACGTGGGTTAATAAATGAAAAAGCAATTAACACTTGATGAGAAAACAGCCTATACAGCTAAGGGGGTGGGTGCAAAGGTGTTGGGAATTGCCTTGAGATATACCCAGGGAGGTACAACAGGAAGTGGGCACAGCCCATCTCAGCAGCACCTGACAGAAACTGTGCTCTCTTGGTAATCACCAGATTCAATTCAATTTTTCCACTCTGTGGACATTTCATTAATCACACAGGAATGCAGCTCAGGTCTTACCTGGAAGGGTCAGAGGCAGGCTTTCTCCCTGTAAAGGAAAGCAGAGGAGTGTTGGATTCAGGAAGAGGTGGAGACCCTCAGAGGGGCACAGATCAGAGAAGGCTCACTTAGAAACTGCCAGGAGTTGCTGTCACTGAAGGTTGAATCCTTTGTTATGCCCCAGGGAGGCAGCAGACTGGGCAAAAGCTACTGACCCTGCCAGAGGGGTATGCTATGATGTGAAATGGGAGTCCACAATCTGTTATCCTTTAACCTGGAGGTTTTAAAGATAATGATTGGTAGCCACAGGCAAGAAAACAGACTTGATCAGCTATAAAAAGAGTGTACATTTAAAATACCAGAAAATTACTGGATCCTATCTGGTTTCTATTTTCTATTTCTCAGAGTTTTTCTCCTCCTCTTCCCATTCCTTGGGGATCTCGTAAATGTCCAGAGGAAGATACTCTGCAGTTTATGATGTTAGATAAACTACATCTCATCAAGACATTTTCCACCTTATAGGTCTGTTTTGGAAACTGTGTATTTGGTAAAAGCAATTCTGGAGGACCCAGCGGGAAAGGCAGAGGATTGAGGGACAGAACGGAGGAACTCTTGCGAGCCTGGGGATGGCCACAAAGGCAGCATGAGGCCCGAGGGAGGGTTGCTGGGAAAGGCATGAACTCAACCCAAGGCATACCCAGAGTGATTACCCACCTGCTTTCCTTGAGAGCCAGCAGTAAAGCAGCAGTGCCCCAGCAGCAAGGCCTGCCATGCTGAGCAGGCCCCCGGTGACGCCTGTGGCAACAGAGCCACTTCTGTTTCCGGTTAACCCTGAGGGGGGAGACCCCATACATGAGCCAGAGGAGAGGCTGTGGTCTCGAACTGCCCACCCCCAGTAGCTGCTGCCTGGGCCCGAGGGTGAACCTAGGTGAGCAGGGTCCCAGCAGCCAAGCAGGGGCTGATGTGGCACAGAAGATGGCTCCTGTCTTTGTGAGGAAGTTGTCTCTGCACCTGAGGCAAGGGTCGAGGGTCAGGGTGGCTGGCGAGAGAAGAGGCAGCCAGGTGAGGAGCTCTAAAGTCAGTGGAGCTCCTTGCCCCCTGTCACCCTGTGCTCCAAGCCCCTGCATCATCATTCCAGAAGCACTTCAGGAAATAGCATTTTAGAGAGCTACCAGCTGTTACTTGTCCCTGAGGAGTGCTGTTCTGGTCAAGCACCGTAAGGGTTATCAGAGGGTCCGTGGGGGAAACATTTTATCTCCATCTGTGGCCCAGGCATGGGAAACTTACCTGTGATATAAATCGTCACCGCCTCACTGCGCTGGGCCCCTAGGCCATTGTCGGCCTCACAGGAGTAGTTTCCAGAATGTTCTGCAGTCAGAGAGAGGTTGAAGGAGGCTCCTCCTCCAGAGGGAGCCGAGCTATTCCCCAGGGTGACATCCTTATAATAAAACCAGTACAGGATCGGGGGAGAGCCTCTCAGGGCCTCACAATGAAGCTCCAGCAGGTCCCCCACCACAGCCTGGGCCCTAGGAGCCCTGAGGGTGAGGACAGGGCGAGACACCAGAACTGAGGGAGAACAAAAAGTCAATAGCAGTTTCTGCTTCTAACATATTTGTAAAAAATAAAAGGTATTATCAACAAATGTAAAAATTCATATCTCAATCTTGGAAAATAGATTAAAATAGATGATAAAGCTAATTAGTTTGACCCATGAATAGTTTTCAGTGTACAAAAACATCCAATAGAAAACTGTAAAAAGTATATAAATCACTGAAAACTTCAAATAGACAATAAATATATAAAAAGATTCTCATCTTCATTACTAATTAACAAAACACAACTAAAGACAACCATACAATACTATTCTCTGTTTTTCAGGTTGGCAAAGCTTACACAGACTGATCACACTGATGAACTTGTGGGTAAACAAGCACCTACATTTGCCCTACGTGGTAATACAAATCTAACAAACTTCCTCGAATGACAATTTGTCCATAGCTACAAAATTTAAAGTGCCCATAAACTTTGACCCAACAAATCTACTTGTAGCAGGCCAGGTGCAGTGGCCCAAACCTGTAATCCCAACGATTTGGGAGTCTGAGGCAGGAGGATCACTCGAGCCCAGGAGTTCAAGTCCTACTTCTAGGGCCATCTCCTTTAGGGATGCTGGGATAAAGTATGCCAATATATTTGTACAAGAATTTCTATTGTAGCATTTTAATAAGAGCTAAAAATTAGAGACAACCTACAGGATTGGGTAATGAAATATGAATGCTATCCAAGATGCGTTTCTTAAACAAAAGTCGAGATGCATTTCTCAGTTAAAAAAATGCAACTGGCATAACTATAGGTATAATATTATTCTAGTTTTGTAAAAATTAAATGCCCACTTTTGAATGGGTTTGTTTGTTTTTTCTTGTAAATCTGTTTTAGTTCTTTGTAGATTCTGGATATTAGCCCTTTGTCAGATGAATAGATTGCAAAAATTTTTTCCCTTTCTGTTGGTTGCCGGTTCACTCTAATGATTGTTTCTTTTGCTGTGCAGAAGCTCTGGAGTTTAATTAGGTCCCATTTGTCTATTTTGTCTTTTGTTGCCAATGCTTTTGTTGTTTCAGTCATGAAGTCCTTGCCTATGCTTACATCCTGAATGGTTTTGCCTAGGTTTTCTTCTAGGGTTTGTATGGTGTTAGGTCTTATGTTTAAGTCTTTAACCCATCTGGAGTTAATTTTAGTGTTAGGTGTCAGGAAGGGGTCCAAACCTAAAACGCAATAAAATATATTAAAAAAAATTAAATGCCTTTAGGTTTAGAGAGTATTCCTAGAAGCATACACATGAAACATTAACAATGGTTATGTCTAGAGAGTATGTGCATATGAATTAATTATGAGCAGGTAGAAAGAGATCTTTACTTTCAGTATTGGCCCCTTTGTATCATTTGATATTTTTCATCATGAAGATTCATGTGTTCTTTCAGAATAATGAATTACTAAAAGCTAAAAGGTTGTATTAAAAAGTGGCCACAATGGATGAGGAAATGTCATAGTGTCTCAGACTAATGTTAAGAGTTAGAGAGGACCATGCTTCAACCTGGCTTTACCCTTGCTAGCTGTGTCTGTAAGCTAGTTACTTCACTTCTCTAAATCTCAGTTTCTTTTCTGAAAACGGGATAAAATGGCTTAAAATTTATCCTCATAGATTTATCTTAATGATTAAATGAGATATTGGATATTAAGCACTAAGCACAGAGTCCGGAGCCTGATGAAGGCTCAGTGAGTGTTGATGTTGACATTGGTCATGATGATAATAAGAAATAATATTTCCTTTTCTGGCGGTTTCTGGTCCCTACGACCTGTGTCCTAGTTTCAGGACTCAGACACAATTCAGGCTATACAAGAAGCCCTTTAACTGTGATAACAGTAGCAGCAGAAATAACATGCATTTGTGACAGGGAATTATAGAAACAAGGGAGTGAGGATGAGCAGAAAATCATGAAATCATAAGTACAGAATGTGGGAGATATGATGTGTTGGCCTGCTGTGTTGCAAGGAGAGACAGAGCAGCCCTCAGTCAGTGGTACATGCCTGTGTGCCAGCTCTAGGGGGCAGGTGTATAAACTGTGTGGCAAGAGTCCCTGCAAATCTCAGGAAAATGGGTTGAGGTTGGTGTTGCTGGTGGAGGAAGAAGAATGAGCTTACCTGTTGAGAGCAAGTTGGGAGCAGGTCCTAAGCCTGGCATAAACAGGCCTTAAAGATACTGGCCATAAACAGGATATCCATAGCACTGTGACATCCTTGTGATGGCAGTGACACACATTGCTAGAGGTTGTTGGTTTACTGGAGCAAGGGAAGGAAAGACTTAACCCACTCTTGCTCAGGGGCTTCTGAACCACAAACAATAGAATGAGTGACCCATGCCTTAATGACATGTTCTAGAGGCGGTAGATAAACACACCGGAGCCTGTTTCTTGCCACTAGTAAAGAATGCTTTGTTCCTTGAGAAGAATGCTTTTAGTTAAATGATGATTATCACTTGCTTGCTGTCAATAAATGTGTGGGTCAAACTCTATTTGAGGCTTTCAACTGGGAATGCTGTGGCCCCCCTGTCCTCCCACCTTTTGCTCTCTATCTCTGTGTCTGTTTCTTAATTCCTTCAGCACCACCTGGGTTGGGGTCTTCATGACCAAGCTGGTCTTGGCACTTACCGAATAGGAAAATCTGAAGTCATCATCTCTTGGATGCCAATGAGGTGTCTGCATTGGCTACCGTGTGAGATGCTGGATCCTAGGTTAGCATGCCCAGATCAACCTGCTTATGTGACTCCGTCTCTATTCCTATGATACCCAGGCATCTTGCCAAGGGGAATAAAAGCGTCAATGTATATTTTGCTTTACATGACTAGAATGGTGATTGCATACCATCGTATGGTCTCCTGTTTCTCCAGGATATATTCCAAAAGCAGGGACAACCCACTTTTACTTTTGCACATCTCCTTCTAGGAACCTGTAAGTCTGCATAATCCATGTTCCCTGTCTGCCAAAATCATAGAATTCTAGGACAAGGAATGATATGATTTTCATCTAGTCTGATTTTCCCACTTTATGGGTGTGGAAATTGAGGTCAATATGGGAAAGGCACTTGGCCAATGTCACACAGCTAGTTATCTTCAGAGCCAAGTCTAGAACATTCATCTCAATACCCCTTAGCATACTTTTGCTAAACCCCAGGTGTCTCTAAACGGGTTTCGAAGTTTGGCTTGTAGGAGGTCATCACCAAAAATATTCAAAGCTCACTAGAAGCAGCTTTCCTTGGGTTATTACACTTAATTGCATGGGATCAAAGAACAGCTTTGAGAATGGAGGAGTTTGGTTGATAGGTGGCCATTGCCATTCCATGTCATCCTGCTCCCCGTTTTCTGCCCTGGTCACCTGTGTCCCTTGCTTTAAAGATCACTGAGTGTGTCTCCTGAAGGGCTGTGCACATAGCTTATGTTAACATAGGATTTTTAATGTGGAAATGTAAGGAACATTTACATCCTCAGTAATGCAAGAAACTCAAGAGTAGAGGCTTGTTGGAAGTCAGTGAGAGAAGAATCTGGACAAGAAGCAGCCTAATACTTTCTAGGGCAGAGAAACCTATATTTAGAATTCTTTGGTTTCACTTTCATATAATAATTTCAGTTTAGAATATAGTTTATGTTCTAAAAAGTCTTATTTGCATTTTTAGTGAGGGGCTTTGATCACATTCAGGAAGACTGCTGGGAAACTTCAGATTCCTGGAACCATACCACAAAGGATCCCAGACTTTCACAGGGAGGTTCTGCAGGCAGAAAGTGTGCTGGGATGCCACACAAGCAAACAGCCCTGAGGAGCTCTGTGGCTCCTTGTCAGCTGCAGGAGAGCAGGCACAGTCAGTTCTGGGCTGTGCGGCTGGTGGGTGGGGCCCACTCACCTGCAACTTTCAGTGTCACCATCTCACTGCGCTGGGCCTCCAGACCATTGTCTGCCTCACAGGAGTAGATTCCAGAATGTTCTGTAGTCAGAGAGAGATTGAAGGAGGCTCCTCCTCCAGAGAGGGCCGAGATCTTTCCCAGGGTGACATCCTCATGATAAAATAGGTACAGGATCGGGGAGGAGCCTCTCAGGGCCTCACAATGAAGCTCCAGCAGGTCCCCCACTACAGCCTGGGCCCTGGGAGCCCTGATGGTGAGGATGGGGCGAGATACTGGAACTGAGGGAGGAAAAACAGTTAACCATCAGCTGCTTCTGCTGAAATATATTCCTTCATGCTAAAGACATTTGAAATGGCAAAATGTTTTTCTCAGTTTTTAATGCCCTTGTGATGTTATTCAAAACTCAGCAATATTTTCAGATCTCCAGAAAGAATAACATTTGTGTGGCGCTATATACAGTTTGGAATACTGGAATACACAAACTCAAATGTGTTTGAGTATTGTGAAAACAAAGATTAAACTGACAGGTATCTTAGAAGTCAAAAGACAATTGGAGAAAGGATGAATCAGACCAACAGAAAAGGAAGAACAAGAGAGACTTGCAGCTTATATTACCAGGGATGTAATTGCATCTGGGCTGCATCAGAAATAGGGCCCACAAGAGAAAGGGTATTGCCATGTTATTTGCTCATTTTTATATTCACTCACCCATCAAAAATTAATTGAACAAAAATTTTTTATAAAATTGAGCAAAAATAAAAATTAATTGAGCATTTAATAAGTCCCAAGAATGGCATGATGTCCTAGGGAATCAATGGTGAGAAAGACGTAGTTCCTGCTCTCATAGAGCCTACAATATAGAAGGATGAGAGGCAGCAATTAAATAAAAATGCAGTAAGTATAGAATTATAATTGATAAAGGACAGGGTACTATGAAATGTATGTGTTGTCCAGGAAAGCTTCCTCACAAAATGACCTTTGAAATTAGCCAGTTGAAGAGGGAGGTATAGAGCGCACCAGGCAGGCAAACCGTATGTGCAAAGACCCTGAGTTGGGAATAAGACTGGCACATCTGAATTATTGAAATAGGTAGCATCACACTGAGAAGAGTCTGCAAACTACCATGAAATAGGAGGCTGGAAATCTAGGCTGGACTTCATAAGCATGCTAAGGATTTTGATCCTTCTTCATAGAGCAATGGGAAGTCTATATATCTATGCAGGGGTGTGAGATGATCAAATTTGTTGCTTTTAAAAGACCATTTTGACCATTGTGCACAAAATGGACTGTGGTGGAATGGAAGTGGAATTGAGGGGTAGGGTAGATGAGTGTCGTTGCATAGTCAAAATGATGGTGGACTTGTCTAGAAAGAGGTGGTAGAGATAAAGATTTAAGAAATATTTAGGAAGTCAAATCAGCAGGACTTAATGATTAACTGGCTGTGAGGGGTGAGGAAGAGAAATGCTCAGGAAGACTCCTCTGTTTCTGCTTTGTGTATCTGATGAGGGGGAGATGTGTTTCACAGAGATAGGAGCCTTTGAAGAGGAGGGGAATGTCAGCAGTTCAGTTTTAGAGATATTCAGATTGATGAGCTTTTGAGATATTTGAGTGAAGATATGTCATGTGCAGATGCTCAAGTGGAAGGTCCCCTTTAGAGATAGAAGTTTTGAAATAATTATTTATAGATGCCATATCCAGGACCATCCAAACAAAGGATTTAGATAAGAGAAGAGGGTATAAGTCAAAGTTCTGGGACATGCCAATGCTTAAAGGTTTTCTATAAAGGAGAAGCCAATAAAGAAGACTGAGAAGAAGTGGCCAGGGAAAGAAGAGAAAGAGGAAGATGGATTCCCTGAAGGGAGGGCTTCAAGAAGGAAGAAAGGTAAACAATATGGAATATATCTGAGATGTCAAGGAGGGTGAGGATTGAAAAATGGCCATTGGATTTAAAGCCTTGGAGGTCATCGATGACCTTGGTGAGAAACATTTTGGTGGAGAGGTTGGAAAAACCTAGTAGATTAGAGCCTAGTGGATAACGGGGGACATGGGAACAACCTGGGTAGCTGATTATTTTTGGAAGTTTAGCCATGAAGCGGTAGTGTATGGAGGTATAAGTGGGATCAAGAGAGGGTTTTCCTTGGATATGGGGGAGAGATAGGATGTGAAATCCAGTGGGAAGGATCCTACAGAGAGGGAGATGTTGGGGGCCATAGAGGAGAAAGGGATAATCGGTTGTATAGCTTCTGAGAATGCACAAAATGATGAAATCTGGATTCCAGATGCAGATGCTCACCTGTAGGGAGGAGAGTCCTCTATAATTTAGGAAAAGGAGAGATGAGTTACTGGGTGGATAAAGAGCTAGACACTCAATTTGTTGGTGGCAGTGGAAGGAGTTATTGTCTGATGGAGTAGGGAAGGAGTAGAGGTATTAATGACCTGGGAATTCTGTTCAGGTCTGAGAACAATAGTGATAGGAGAGGTTGATGCAAACAGAAGGACAGAGGGTTGTTGTCAGATAACAATGGCTTAAAATCGTCATTTTGGAGATGAAGTAGTATATGTATGTGGGAGTGGCTGACTGGTGTGGAGAGGACAGACCATGGTGTTAAGGGAGTCATACATGTGGCCATGAGAGTCATGAAATGATGACAGGTTGTGGGGTAGGGAGGAAGACAAAGTGCAGTGCCAAAGCCTTCACTGAGAGTGGGCGTGACTAGGAGTCAGCCCATGACAAGGATGCATGGAAAATCATGATGTTGTTGACTGGAACAGGAAAAGGTAAGGAGGAAGGAGAAGGATGTTTTCTAACAAGGGTCTTGGGTGGGAACCCAAACCACTCTGGGACAGGGGCAGGAGAGGCTAGAGAAAAATGTGTGAGCTAATAAGAGAATTGTGTTGGTCTTTTTACTGATTGGCAGACAGAGAAAACCACAACTAAATCTCTTCTAAGGTGAAGCACATGGAACTTTATAACTTTCTTTCTCACTATCACTGCTGACAAGAATATAGTTTGTATTTTGAAAGACTTTACTCCTATGTTAGGGGAATTTTGGTCATGGTGGCTGGACTGCTGCTAGCAGGAAAAGTACAGCAAGAGAAGGGAAGGTGCAAGTTCTTGAATGTGTAGGATACAAAACTCAGAGATGGAGGCTGTGTAGGTGCCTGGCCTAACAGGATGTCACACAGCAAATGACTCTGGAAACCATAGCTCCGATCTCGGCTATTGGGAAATTTGGGGGAGATGGTCTGTTTCTTTTCATGCTGCTGGTTCGGTCAACTTACCTATAACACTGAGTGATACTGTGTCACTGTGCTGGGCCATCAGGCCATTGTTGGCCTCACAGGAGTAGTTTCCAGAATGTTCTGCAGTCAGAGAGAGATTGAAAGAGGCTTCTCCTCCAGAGGGGGCTGAGTTGCTCCCCCAGGGTGACATTGTCATGATAAAACTGGTATAGGATCGGGGGAGAGCCTCTCAGGGCCTCACAGCGAAGCTCCAGCAGGTCCCCCACCACCGCCTGGGCCCTGGGAACACTGAGGGTGAGGATGGGGCGAGACACTGGAACTGAGGGGAGAAAATCAGTTAGGGACACATGTATTTTTAAAATTAAAAACAGCTGTGCATCCTAGCCAGAAGAGTCAGACAAGAGAAAGAAATAAAGGGCATCCAAATTGGTAAAGAGGAAGAAGTCAAACTGTTGCTGTTCACTGATGATATGATTGTATGCCTAGAGAACCTTAAAGACTCATCCAAAAAGCTCCTAGATCTGATAAATGAATTCTGTAAAGTTTCAGGATACAAAATCAATGTACACAAATCAGTAGAACTGCTATCCACCAACAGTGATCAAGTGAGAATCAAATTAAAAAAATTCAAACTTTTAAATGACACGCAAAAGTAAAATACTTAGAAATACACTTAAACAAGTAGGTGAAATATGTCTGTAAGAAAAACTACAGGACACTGTTGAAATAAATCATAGATTACACAATAAAATGGAAACGTCCCATTCTCATGGATGGGTAGAAACAGTATTGTGAAAATGGCCATCTACCAAAAGCAATCTATAAATTCAGTGCAATTCCCATCAAAATACCATCACCATTCTTCACAGAACTAGAAAAACCAATGCTAATATTCATATGGAACAAAAAAGAGCCCACACAGCCAAAGCAAGACTAAGGAAAAAGAGCACATCTGGAGGCATCAAAATACCCAACTTCAAACTATACTACAAAGCTATAGTTACCAGAACAGCATGCTACTCACATAAAAACAGAAAGGAAGACCAGCGGAAGGAGAGAACCCAGAATAAAGCCAAATACTTATAGCCAGCTGATTTTGACAAAGCAAACAAAAACATAAAGTGAGGAAAGACACCCTGTGCAGCAAATGGTGCTAGGATCATTGGCAAGCTACATGTAGAAGAATGAAAGTGGACCCTTATCTCTCACCTTATACAAAAATCAACTCAAGATGGATCAAAGACATAAATCTAAGACCCAAAACCATAAAAACTCTAGAATATACCATCAAAAAAAAAAAAAAAAAAAAGCTCTTCTAGATGTTGGCTTAGGCAAAGAGTTCATGATCAACAAACCAAAGCAAATACAACAAAAACAATAATAAATAGATGAGTCTGAATTCAGCTAATAAGCTTCTACACAGCAAAAAAAGAAAAAAAAAAAAAGAAAAAAAATCAGCAGCATAAACAGACAATCCACAGAGTGGGAGAAAATATTCACCAACTATGCATTTGACAAGAGACCAGTATCCAGAATCAACAAGGAACTCAAATAAATCATCAAGAAATAAACAAATAATCACATCAAAAAGTGGGCAAAGGGCATGAATAGACAATTTTCAAAAGAAGATATGCAAATTGCCAACAAACACATAAACATATTCAACATCACTATCGAGGAAATGCAAATCAAAACCACCTACCACCTCATGCCAGTTGTAATAATGGTGTATATGAGTTTCTGTTTCTTCTTTCCTGATCATTTATGGTCATATCAGTGCACAGGTTTATTTTTATCTTTTATTTATTTTGTCAGTCCTAATATCTATGGTTGCTCCACTTGAATTCACTTGTTCTATCCTATGTGACCCTACAGGCTACGCTACTAGTTGGTTTTCCATGGAATTTTAGTGAAGTATAAATGATTAACGATGAGTTACTGTTGGCAAAGTATTCAGAAACGATTTACAAAATGGATATTTTGAAATCTGTCATTAGTTTTTAAAAACTGTCAATTCTTTTTGAATTGTGAAATAATTCACAATTTACTTTGAAATAATAATAATCATGAGAAAATGATTGTTCCTTTACTTACTCTTCTTCCTCTGACCAACTGATTTTTCTTTGTTACAATTTTTTACATCTTCAGTGTTTACACTATTTACTTTCTATTCTGTGACCATAATTCTCACAGTTGATTAGCCTTTATTTCTATATCTAAATTAGTGGTTTCCAATCTCGTTCACACAATATTCTCACCTGAGGATGTGTCAAAAAATATCGTTTCTGTGGCCCCATCTGTGAGATTCTGAATGAATTAGTCTGGAGAGGGGCTTAGTAATGTGTCTTTTTCAAAGTTCTTGGGTGACTCTAATGTACAGCCAGGGTTGAGAACCAGTCATCTACATAGATTCAGAACTGGCTTTTCATAATTCTGTTTCCTCATTATGAGCCCTGTATGTTCATTTGCATCTTGTTGGGCTGGATTTTGTCACTAGGTGATTTTTTCAAGAAGGCTTAGTGCATTCTCAGTTTCCTGAATCCCTGTATTTTTGACAATGCCTTTTTGATTTGATATAAAATTCTCAGTTGTTATTCCTCCCTCCAGAGGTCCAAGTCTGGATATCATTGCTCTGTCTTTGGCATTGAGTGCTCTGCAAAGTCTAAGACTGACTTGATATTTTTCTTTCTGATATGACTGCATTTTTCCTTATGATCATACGCACATACATATATATATTATTTTAATACATATATTTTGTTGCACTTTAGGTTCTGGGTTACATGTGAATAATATGCAAGATTGTTGCATAGGTACATACATAGCAATGTGGTTTGCTGCCTCCATCCCCATCACCTGTATCTGGCATTTCTCCCCATGTTATCCCTCCCCAATTCCCTACACCCCTACTGTCCCTCCCCTAGTCCCCCCCCCAACAGACCTCAGTGTATTATGCTCCCCTCCCTGTGTCCATGTGTTCTCATTATTCAACACCCGCCTATGAGTGAGAACATGCGGTGCTTGTTTTTCTGTTCTTGTGTCAGTTTGCTAAGAATGATGGTTTCCAGGTTCATCTATGCTCCTACGAAGGACACAAACTCATCACTTTTTATGGCTGCGTAGTATTCCATTGTGTATATGTGCCACATTTTCCCTGTCCAGTCTATCATCGATGGGCATTTGGGTTGGTTTCAAGTCTTTGCTCTTGTAAACAGTGATGCAATGAACATACGTGTGCATGTGTCTTTATAAATAGAATGATTTATAATCCTTTGGATATACACCCAGTAATGGGATTGCTGGGTCAAATGGAATTTCTATTTCTAGGTCCTCAAGGAATCGCCACACTATTTTCTACAATGGTTAAACTAATTTACACTCCCACTGACAGTGTAAAAGTGTTCCTGTTTCTCCACATCCTCTCCAGCATCTGTTGTCTCCAGATTTTTTAATGATTGCCATTCTAACTGGCATGAGATGGTATCTCAATGTAGTTTTGATTTGCATTTCTCTAATGACCAGTGATGATGAGCATTTTTTCATATGTTTGTTGGCCTCATATATGTCTTCTTTTGAAAAGTGGCTGTTCATATCCTTCACCCACTTTTGAATGGGTTTGTTTGTTTTTTTCTTGTAAATATGTTTTAGTTTTTGTAGATTCTGGATGTAAGTCCTTTGTCAGACAGGTAGACTGCAAAAATTTTTTTCCATTCTCTTGGTTGCCAGTTCACTCTAATGATTGTTTTTTTTTTTTGCTGTGCAGAAGCTCTGGAGTTTAATTAGGTCCCATTTGTCTATTTTGGTTTTTGTTGCCAATGCTTTTGGTGTTTTAGTCATGAAGTCCTTGCCTACCTATGCCTATGTCCTGAATGGTTTTGCCTAGGTTTTTCTAGGGTATGTATGGTGTTAGGTCTTATGTTTAAATCTTTGATCCACCTGGAGTTACTTTTAGTGTAAGGTGTCAGGAACGGGTCCAGTTTCTGCTTTCCGCACATGGCTGGCCAGTTTTCCCAGTAACATTTATTAAACAGGGAATCCTTTCCCCATTTCTTGTTTTTGTCAGGTTTGTCAAAGATCAGAAGGTTGTAGATGTGTGGCATTGCCTCCAAGGCCTCTGTTCTGTTCCATTGGTCTATATCTGTGTTTTGGTACCAGTACCATGCTGTTTTGATTACTATAGCCTTGTAGTATAGTTTGAGGTCAGGTAGTGTGATGCCTCCAGCTTTGTTCTTTTTGCTTAGAATTGACTTGGCTATGCGGGCTCTGTTTTGGTTCCATATGAAGTTAAAGGTGGTTTTTTTTCCAGTTCTGTGAAGAGGATCATAGGTAGCTTGATGGGGATAGCATTGAATCTATAAATTACTTTGGGAAGTACGGCCATTTTCACAATATTGATTCTTCCTAACCATGGGCATGGAATGTTTTTCCATCTGTTTGTGTCCTCTCTTATTAAATTGAGCAGTGGTCTGTAGTTCTCCTTGAAGAGGTCCTTTACATCCTTTGTTAATTATATTCCTAGGTATTTTATTCTCTTTGTAGCAATTGTGAATAGCAGTTCATTCTTAATTTGGCTCTCTTAAGTCTGCAATTGATGTATAGGAATGCTTCTGATTTTTGCACATTGATTTTGTATTCTGAGACTTTGCTGAAGTTGCTTATCAGTTTCAGGAGATTTGAGGCTGAGACAATAGGGTCTTCTAAATATACTATCATATCGTCTGCAAATAGAGACAATTTGACTTCCTCCTTTCCTAATTGAATACCCTTTATTTCTTTTTCTTGCCTGATTGCTCTGGCTAGAACTTCCAATACTATATTAAATAGTAATGGTGAGAGAGGGCATCCTTGTTTAGTGCCAGATTTCAAAGGGAATGCTTCCAGTTTTTGCCCATTCAGTATGATGTTGGCTGTAGGGTTGTCATAAATAGCTTTTATTATTTTGAGATACGTTCTGTCAATACCTAGTTTATTGAGAGTTTTTAGCATAAAGGGCTGTTGAATTTTGTCAAAGGCCTCTGCATCTATTGAGATAATCATGTGGTTTTTGTCTTTGGTTCTGTTTATGTGGTGAGTTACATTTATAGACTTGTGTATGTTGAACCAGCCTTGCATCCCCGGGATGAAGCCTACTTGATCATGCTGGATAAGCTTTTTGATGTGCTGTTGCAGTCGGTTTGCCAGTATTTTATTGAAGATTTTTGCATCTATGTTCATCATGGATATTGGCCTGAAGTTTTCTTTTCTTGTTGAATCTCTGCCGGGTTTTGGTATCAGGATGATGTTGGTCTCATAAAATGACTTTGGAAGGATTCCCTCTTTTGGATTGTTTGGAATAGTTTCAGGAGTGGTACCAGCTCCTCTTTGTATGTCTGGTAGAATTTGATTATGAACCCGTCTGGACCTGGGCTCTCTTTGGTTGGTAGGCTATTAATTGCTGCCTCAACTTCAGACCTTGTTATTGGTCTATTCAGGGTTTTGACTTCTTCCTCCTTTAGGCTTGGGAGGGTGGAAGTGTCCAGGAATTTATCCATTTCTTCCAGGTTTATTGGTTTATGTATATAGAGTTGTTTGTAGTAATCTCTGATGGTGGTTTGTATTTCTGTGGAATCTGTGGTGATATCCCCTTTATCATTTTTTATTGCATCTATTTGATTCTTCTCTCTTTTCTTTTTTATTAATCTGTCTAGTGGTCTATTTTGTTGATCTTTGCACAAAACCAGCTCCTGGATTTATTGATTTTTTGAAGGATTTTTTTTTGTATCTCTATCTCCTTTAAAGTCTATTTTATCAGAGACTAGGATTGCAACTCCTGTTTTTTTTTGTTTGTTTGTTTTGTTTTTGCTCTCCATTTGCTTGGTAAATTTTCCTCCATCCCTTTATTTTGAGCCTGTGTGTATCCTTGCATGTGAGATGGGTTTCCTGGATACAGCACACCAGTGGATTTTGACTTTTTATTCAATTTGCCAGTCTGTGTCGTTTGATTGGGGCATTTAGCCCATTCACATTTAAACTTAATATTGTTATGTATGAATTTGAACCTGCTGTTTTGATGCTGGCTGGTTGTTTTGCCCATTAGTTGACGCAGTCTTCATTGTGTCAATGCTCTTTACCATTTGGTACGTTTTTGGAGTGGCTGGTAATGGTTGTTCCTTTCTATGTTTAGTGCTTCTTTCAGGAGCTGTTATAAAGCAGGCCTGGTGGTAATGAAATCTCTGAGTAATTGCTTGTTTGTAAAGGATTTTATTTCTCCTTTGCTTATGAAGCTTAGTTTGGCTGGATATGAAATTCTAGGTTGAAAATTCTTTTCTTTAAGGATGTTGAATATTGGCCCCCACTCTCTTCTGGCTTGTAGGGTTTCTGCAGAGAGATCTGCTGTGAGTCTGATGGGCTTTCCTTTGTGCGTACCCTGACCTTTTTCTCTCTGGCTTCCCTTAGCATTTTTTCCTTCATTTCAACCCTGGTGACTCTGACTATTATATGCCTTGGGGTTACTCTTCTTGAGGAATGTCTTTGTGGTGTTCTCTGTATTTCCTGGACTTGAATATTGGCCTGCCTTGCTAGGTTGGGGAAGTTCTCCTGGATAATATCCTGAAGAGTGTTTTCCAGCTTGGATTAATTCTCTTGTCACATTCAGGTACACCTATCAAACGTAGATTAGGTCTTTTCACATAATCCCATATTTCTTGGAGGCTTTGTTCATTTCTTTTCACTCTTTTTCTCTAATCTTGCCTTCTCGTTTTATTTCATTGAGTTGATCTTGAGTTTCTGATATCCTTTCTTCTGCTTGGTCAATTTGGCTATTGAAACTTGTGTATACTTCGTGAAGTTCTTGTGTTGTGTTTTTCAGCTCCATCAAGTCATTTATATTCCTCTCTAAGCTGTTTATTCTCATTAGCATTTCATCAAACCTTTTTTCAAGGTTCTTAGTTTCTTCGCATTGTGTTAAAACATGTTCTTTTAGCTCAGAGAAGTTTTATTACCCAACTTCTGAAGCCTGTTTCTGTCAATTCATCAAACTCATTCTCCATCCAGCCTTGTTCCCTTGCTGGTGAGGAGTTGTGATTCCTTGGAGGAGGAGAGATGTTCTGGTTTTGGGTGTTTTCATCCTTTTTGTGCTGCTTTCTTCCCATCTTTGTGGATTTATCTACCTGTGGTCTTTGTAGTTGGCGACTTTTGAATGGGGTCTCTGAGTGGACGTCCTTTTTGTTGCTGATGAAGTTATTTGTATTTTTTAGTTTTCCTTCTAACAGTCAGGCTCCTCTGCTGTAGGACTATTGGAGGTCCATTCCAGACCCTGCTTGCCTGGGGATTACCTGTGGCAGCTGCAGAACAGTAAGGGTTGCTGCCAGTTTCTTCTCTCTTGTCCCAGAAGGATACCTTCCAGATGTCAGCCTAAGCTCTCCTTTATGAAGTGTCTCTTTGGACATACATGGGTTAGGGAGCTGCTTGAGGAGACAGTCTGTCCTTTATAGGAGCTCAAAGTGCTGAGCTCTGAGCTCTGTTGTTCCATTCAGAGCTGCTGGGCAGGTACGTTTAAATCTGCTGCAGTGGGACTCATAACCGCCTTTTCTTACCAGGTGCTCTGTCCTGGGAAGGTAGGGCTTTATTTATAAGTTCCTGACTTGTTGCTGCCTTTTTTCAGAGATGCCGTGCTCAGCGAGGAGGTAGCCTAGTCACAGTCTGCCAGCAGAGGCATTACTGAGCTGCTGTGGGCTTTGCTCAGCTGCTGTGTGAACTTCCCTGCGGTTTTGTTTATAGAGGTATAGTTAGAACTGCCTCATTAACGGCAGTCTGCCTCTGTAATGACAGACTGTCTCTGTAATGGCAGACTGCCTCGGTAATGGAGGATTGCCTTGGTAATGGTGGACTGCCTCGGTAATGGCGGACTGCCTCAGTATTGGTGGACTGCCTCGGTATTGGTGGACTGCCTCAGTAATGGCAGACTGCCTTGGTAGTGGTGGACTGCCTTGATAATGGCAGACGCCCTTCCCCCAATAGCTGGACCATCCTGAGTCCAGCTGTGCTTGCTGTGAAACTCTCAGTCCAGAGCGTTTCAGATTGCTGGTCTTTGTTGGGGTGAGACTGGCCAAGCCAAATCACCTGACTCCCTGTTTCAGCCCCCTTTTTTTCAGTTGAATGGGTGACTCTGTCTCCCAGGCATTCCCAGTGCCAGTTGAAACGGCGCCCAGATTTGTGTGAGTTTTTTGTGCAGAGACCCGCTGCGCTGGCTGAAACAGCTGTGCTGGAGACTCATGGTGCTTTTCTGCCCAGGAATCTCCTGGTCTGTGGGTAGTAAAATTTCATTTGGAAATGTGGTGATCACTCACCCTCTGCATTTTCACTGGGAACTGCAATCCAGAGCTGTTCCTATTCAGCCATCTTGGATCCCCATACATATATTTTTAACCTCAAAAGTCAGTACTTCATCAACATATATCTTCTGATCTACATATTCAAGTTTTCTTTACTTCCCAACAATGTCTACTACATCTTTGAGTTTGATTTTACTCTTCAGTTCAGTTTTTCCAGGGTCTCCATTTTAATTATCCATGCAACTGGATAATTGAGGGGGCTCCACTGTCTGATTTCCATATTATAATTCTTGCCTTTATTTCTCTGCCTTTTTACTTTGCATTCTGTATTATTTTCTCAAACTGATTTTTCATTCAGTTAACTGTTTTCAAAGGTTTCCATTCTATTCTTCCTGCTTCAAATTGGTATTTCATTTCTAAAGTAGCTTGTTTTTGTTTCCTCTTGGGCTTTGCTATTTTTTTTTTTAAATCCCCTCTTATCATCTTGTCATGTCATCTGTCCATTAAATTACAAATGTTGACTGAGGATCTACTGTGTGCCAAACACTGAGTAGGCACAGGGAGGTTGTGGAGACCAAGATGGATGCAGTTCTGTTCCCGTTAAGCTCACATTCCATTGGCATTAAGGGAGACAGTCAAGAAACCAAAAATAAAGAGGCTTAAGATGCTGCCAAATATGAGAAGAAAGTAAAACATGGATAAAAACATGGTAATGGGATATGCATGAAGTCTGGAAGCTTCCTGGATAGATTATGCTCTGACTTTGGAGTAGTCTCAGAACATTTACATTTTAAAAATAGCCTCTTTACTCAAAAACTTATACTAGGGGCATGTCTGACACATCAGGCTCAAGATTTTTCTGTCATACCATTTTGCTTCTCTGTAAAGAAAATAAACTTTCACTTTCTACTAAACAAAGATTCAGTTAAAAACAGAAGCAGCTTAGCCTCTAAAAAGACACCAAATCATACACATATAATTTGCAAGTGTTTCTCGAATGTATGTCACACTTCAACAAAAGTTTTTTAATAATGCAACAAAATGATACTGATTTTAATGAGTTAGAAAACAAGGGATCATAAAAACTCCAGAAGTCTGAGGAGCTGGTTCCTAGGGAGCCATTTCCTCCTTTATTCACAAGCAGCCTTCTCCAAATCTACCATGAGTTCTGTTTGGAAATCCTTTGGAGAATTTAAGGCCTTGACCAATATTTATCTACAAGACTGTGCTTGTAGCTAAGTTAATATGTAAATGTCAGTAGAGAAATAGGACACGCTCTGTGCATCAAGAAAAATTGGCATACTGATAGAACATGCAAGGAATGAGAAGAAAATACAATCCATAAATTCATTTGGTGAAAGTTGGGGGAATCTACTGAGCTATTTGGGGGTTCTGGCTGAGCCAGGACTGAATGAGGACTGAGAACCCCGGCTAGTTAGTTGATGAAGAAGCCAAGAAGGGGGAGGGGAACTGGACAGTGCAAGCAGATTTCTAAAGGAAAGGGTGAGAGATAACTTAGCCAGGGGTGGGTGATTGGCAGGAACCCAGGACTTACCAGTGACAAAGAGGCTCACTGCCTCACTGCGCTGGGGACCAAAGCCATTATCAGCTGTGCAGTAGTAGTTCCCTGAATGCCCTGCAGTCAGAGAGAAGCTGAAGGACACTCCTCCCACAGAGGGTGTTGAGCTGCTCCCTAGGGACACATCCTCATGATAAAACTGATATAGGATCCGGGGGAGAACCTTTCTGAGCTTCACAGTGAAGTGTCACAGTAGCTCCTTCAAAAGTCAGGGCCTCAGCAGAGCTGAGGGTGAGGACAGGACGAGACACAGGAACTGAGGAAGAGAAAAAATGAGCCAAGAGTTGCTTCTGCCTCTTACTGTAGATTTCAATGCTTGGCCATGCAGATACCCAGTCTCCAGTCCAAGGTCTCCAGACTTCACCTACTCTCAGGGCAGTCAAGCAACTTCCCAAGCTTCTCTGACCAGCTCCCC
This sequence comes from Ateles fusciceps, assembly GCA_036589455.1. Taxonomy (NCBI): domain Eukaryota; kingdom Metazoa; phylum Chordata; class Mammalia; order Primates; family Atelidae; genus Ateles; species Ateles fusciceps. The sequence goes on from JAZHEH010003362.1 coordinate 1,332,492, forward strand.
TATCCCCCATACTGGTCTTTCCCTGTCTGTTCATTTTCCACCAGATCTGTAGTCTCCTTCTCTCATGGCTCCCCTTGTTGTGTAATCTGCCTTCCTTTTGCAGAGGAGATGATCATTTCAAGGAAGAAATTCCTTATCTTGCCACCACCAGACTCACTTGTACCAGTTCCTCACTCCTTCCTGCAACCATGCAGGGTGCCCTGCAACCATGGAAGAGCCATGCCTGGCCTGCCCAAGGGGGATTTTCCTATGTCTCTTGACCTTGTGTATACCTGCCTCTGTCCTAGACGTAAAGTCCTTACCTCCATTGGCTTCTTCCAAACACCATTTTGATGTGTTTAACTATCTCCATGTAAGAAAAACTATCAGACAATACAAAAACAACCCTATTTGCATTGGAAGTTCCTCACAGTCTGTTTCTCCACTTTTCTGTGGTCATTCTTCTGGAAGAAGTGACCTACATTTATCATCTCTATTTCCTTATCTCATATCTCATATGCATAGTTTGTCCATTACAACTTGGTTTTTAGCTACTAAAGCTGATTTTTCATGATTACAAATGTTGTTATGAGAATAATGTGGAAAATAAAATAGATATTTGTTATAATGACACTATAGTGCTTTTAGCTAAGTTCTCATGTGTGAATATTTGTCACATGTAGTATGTAAATCTTAATATGTATACAGACACTAATTTAATCATTGAAACAATTCATTGAGGTAGGTGCTATTGCTGTCCCTATTTCACAGATGAAGGTGCTGAGGTCCTAAGTGGCTGAGTCATACAGCTAGTAAGAGAAGAGGCAGCACTCAAACCCAGGTATTCTCGTCCTAGTCTGTGTTCCTCTGCCAAAGAATAGTTTGTGGCTAAATTCACTGATGTGACTCGGTTTTTATCTTTCATCGTCTCTTAGCTTTGCCTTATCCAAACCAGCTCACTCTCTTCTGCTTAGAACACATTCTGCCCTTGGTGACTGGGATGCACTCTCATAGTGCCTCTTTTCTCGGCCAGAGTCCTTTCTTCTCATAACCCATCTCCTCTACTGGGACCGGCCTGGGGGTCTGTCCAACTGGACACTGTCTTGTTGCACCCTCTCCTTCACTCCTGCCTGCTTCCCAAACTGGCTGCTCTATGACCTGTTTCTCACTGTGCTGCTGGAGTGGTTTTCCCCAACATTGAAATCATTCATGGAGCCCAGATTCCCCTGAAGATATGGCCCAAGCCCTTACTCTGCTTCTAAGTATGTTCTAACCATGTCTTGCCCAACCTCATCCTGTGTTTCTCCACTGTTCAGTCTATGCTGCAGTCATCAAGAACCGACCCCCACTCCAGTTCCTGGCTCATGTTCTCCCTCCCTCACCACAATCCTCTTCTCCTGCAGGTCTCAACTCACATATGAGCTCTTCCAAAAAATTTTTTCTCACTTCCCCAACTCAGATTGGCATGCCTTTCCATCTGCTCCTGCAGCCACCAGGGACTTCTCTCCTCAGGTTGATGTTTTCCCTATTATTTATCTGCATTTGCTATTAGCCCCTAAGAACCATGTGGGCAGGGCCAGGTTGGTCTAGTCTTACATGTGTCCTTAGATGTCAGTACAGTCTGGTTCATGGAATATAGGCATCAGTATGTATTAAGTAAACAAATGAGCCATTGAATAGTACTTTGTACATCTCTGAGTGTGTTTGATCATGATGTCACTGTGTCCACTTTCCTTAGGCCTTTGGATGTCAGGGCCACTGTTCTCTTTCTAAGTCATTTGATATCTCCCTTCGGGTTCCCTGGCCCTCTCTTTAATAATCTCACACATCCATGTCGACGGGGGTTGGGGGTGGCAGGGTAGGGGTGGGAACTGGATTCTTGTCTGTCTTCCAACCTGGTATTATTGTTTTATCAGAGAAAAAACTGAGGCTGCTTCCTTGCCCAGCCAAGACTGGACACTCTGTCACCAGCATAGGCCCAAATGACACTGTTTCCTTAAAACTTTGACCTGGCATTTAGCCACATATGGATGGTCCAAAACAGATCCAAGCTCAACAGAAACCTTTTTGACATCCTATTTGACAGCTACCTGAATAGTCATGAGGGCATTAAGCCAAGCAAGCAGAGGTGAAGCTGTCTCCTGGCCTGCCCCCACCTCACCGCTGTCTGTGCCTTTCTTAATACTTCCCAATCAACCCTAAGGAAAGGCTTGAGCAAGAGGGACATGCTGGGGTTACTGTGATCCAGCTACTTGTCATTGTATCTTACATGACTTTGCATTTGGTTATTCATTAATGTCTGATATTAACTGGACAGGGGACATTTCTGTGCTCCTGGGAAATGAATCTAAGTCTACATCTACTAAGAACAATTTAGTGAATGAAAATCAGGTATTTGTGGATGTACAGGACAAGTGGAGAGCACAAGAAAAGCACTTGGCTGCTCTGAATTTGATGAGCAGGGAAGAGAAAGCTGCTGTATCATTAGGAAGGGGTGGGAAGGCATCCAGACTGCAATGGGATGAGGCTCAAAGGGATAGACAGCTGGTTCAGTGAGCCAGAGAGTGGAGGAGGACATTAGGTTGTCCCAAGGAAGAAACAGAGGAAACTGGAAGTTACTTGCTGACTTCTGAAGGGCTGGGTGAGAGAGGACTCTTGACCAGGGGTGGATGATTGGCAGGAACCCAAGGCTTACCAATGATGGAGAGTTTCACAGCCTCACTGCGCTGGGGGCCACGGCCATTGTCAGCTGTGCAGTAGTAGTTCCCTGAATGCTCTGCAGTCAGAGAGAAGCTGATGGCCACTCCTCCTGCATAGTGGGCCGACCTTCTCCCCAGGATGACATCCTCATGATGAAACTGGTACAGGATGGGAAGTGAACCTCTCTGGGCTTCACAATGAAGTGTCACCTTGGCTCCCTCAAAATTCAGGTCCTCAACAGAGCTGAAGGTGAGGACAGGACGAGACACGGGGACTGAGAGAGAGAAAAAATTAGTCAAGATTTGATTCTGCCTCTTGCTATAGATTTGGTAAAAGGTAAATAAATCTTGGGAGCCCCAAATCACCAAGCCAGAGAGAAAAGTCAAGCTGGAAACTGTGTCAGGCAAACCTGCCTTTCATTTTATTCCTTGATAGGATCACCACAAAGGCTTTTTAAAAAGCTACATACCTTCCTCACAATTCGTCCACTAAAAAATTTCTTTGTGGATCCCAAGATCTTTACTCTAAATGGTTCTGTCTTAACTGGTTCTGTTTTACCCTAACAATGTAAATTGATAGCTGATTTTCACAGGTGCAGGACAAGAGACAGAACTCTAAGTCACCCCCTGCTTACAGGAGACAAATACATACTGATTGTTTCTTTGATTTTAAAAGGCAGACTCACTGGGCTAGAGGAAGACAGAAGTGAATACAGAGGATATTCCTCTACCCTCTTCTTAAATATAAATTGTGTATTCTGCTAAAGGCTTATCAATGACTCAAAAGAATGAACACTTTGTCTCCTATTTACCCATACCTTTAAAAATTTCGTCATCTTTCTCCAATATCTGTCGTTTTTCCTTTAAATATTAAAGCCCTCAAAATCATCTTTGGAGAAGGCAGGGGGCTGAATCCGCGGCACATGTCCTTAACCATGGCAAAATATGCTTTACAAGTTGATTGAGACCTGTCTCAGTTTTTGGTTCACACATTCAATGTTTGGCCAATGCAGATGTTCAGTCTCCAGGCCACAGTCTCCAGGCTCCACCCACCCACAGGGTGACCAAGCCACTTCCCAGGCTTCTCTCAGCAGCTCTCCTGTCCTCCATGCTGCTCTTTCCCTGTCTGTTCCTTTTCCATCAGACCTCTGTCTTTCTCCTCTCCCAGCTCCCCTTGTTGTATGACCTGTCTCTCTTTTGCAGAGGAGATGTTGCTTTCAAGGAAGAATTCCCTTGTCTTGCCACCAGCCGACCCACACCCTTACCTGCACCAGCTCCTCACTCCTTCCTGAGACCACACAGAACAGCCCTCCTTGGCCTGCCTGGGGGCGGGGGTCTTCTTCTGTCTCTTGACCCTGTGCACACCTGCCTCTGTCCTAGATAAAACGTTCTTACCTCTACTGGCTTCTTGTAAACACCATTTGCATGTGTTTAACCCTCTCCATGATAGAAAATAACCAGACAATAGAAAAACAACCCTATTTGCATTTGAAGTTCGTCAGTCTGTGTCTCCACTTTTCTGTGGTCATTCTTCTGGAAGAAGTGAGCTACATTTATCATCTCTACTTCCTTATCTCATATCTCATATGCATAGTTTGTCCATTACAACTTGGTTTTTATCCCCAACAATCTACTAAAGCTGATTTTCATGTTTCTGAATATAATTATGATGAGAAGGATAAAAATAATAAAATAGACATTTGTTATAATGACACTATGGTGTCTGTAACTAAGTTACAGACTTTGTGTAACGGCCATTGGTGTGTGTATATTTGTTGGATGTAATTAATAAGTATATGTCTATAGACACTAATTTAATCACAACAATTCATTGAGGTAGGTGCTATTGCTGTCCCTGTTTCACAGATGAAGGTGCTGATGTCCTAAGTGGCTGAATCACACAGCTAATAAGTGAAGAGGCAGCACTCAAACCCAGGTATTCTCGTCCTAGTCTGTGTTCTTCTGCCAAAGAATACTTTGTGGTTAAATTCACTGAATGTGACTCAGTTTTAATCTTTCATCATCTCTTAGCTTTGCCTTATCCAAACCAGCTCACTCTCTTCTGCTTAGAACACATTCTGCCCTTGGTGACAGTGGGATGAACTCTCATAGTGCTTCTTTCCTTGGCCACAGTCCTTCCTTCTCATATCCCATCTCCTCTACTGGGACCGGCCTGGGGGTTCTGTCCAAGTGGACACTCTCTTGTTGCACCCTCTCCTTCACTCCTGCCTGCTTCCCAAACTGGCTGCTCTATGACCTGTTTCTCACTGTGCTGCTGGAGTGGTTTTCCCCAACATTGAAATCATTCATGGAGCCCAGATTCCCCTGAAGATATGGCCCGAGCCCTTACTCTGCTTCTAAGTATGTTCTAACCATGTCTTGCCCAACCTCATTCTGCATTTCTCCACTGTTCAGTCTATGCTGCAGTCATCAAGAACCAACTCCCACTCCAGTTCCTGGCTCATGTCCTCTCTCCCTCACCACAATCCTCTTCTGACGTGTTTCCATTCATCCTCACGTCTCAACTCACACATGAGCTCCTCTAAGAAATTTTTTCTTTCCAGTTCAGATTGGCATGCCTTTCCATCTGCTCCTGCAGCCACCAGGGACTTCTATCCTCAGGTTGATGTTTTCCCTATTTGTCTGCATTTGCTATTACCCCTAAGAACCATGTGGGCAGGGCCAGGTTGGTCTAGTCTTAGATGCATCCTTAGATGTCAGTACAGTCTGGTCCATGGAATATAGGCATCAGTGTGTATTAGGTGAAGAAAAAAAATGAGCCATTGAATAGGACTTTGTACATCTCTGAGTGTGTTTGATCATGATGTCACTGTCTCCACTTAAGCCTCTGAATGTTAGGGGCACTGTTCTCTTTCTATGTCATTTGATGCCTCCCCCTGGCTTCCCTGGTCCTCTCCTTTATAATCTCACACATTCATGGGGGGGGGGGGGACTGGATTCTTGCTTGTCTTCCAAGTTTGTGTTAATGTTTTACAGGAGAGGAAACTGAGGCTGCTTCCAGGCCCAGCCAAGACTGGACTCTCTGTCTCCAGTATAGGCCCAAATCATGCTGTCTCCTTAAACACTGGACCTGGCATTTAGCCACCCATGAATGGTTCAAAACTTAGATCCAAAGCTCAATGGAAACTTTTTTGATGTCATAACTATTTGACAGCCACATGAATAGCCGTGAGGGCATTAAGCCAAGTAAGCAGCGGTGAAGCTGTCTCCTGGCCTGCCCCAGCCCACTGCTGTCTGTGCTATTCTTACCTACTCCCACATCAACTCTAAAAAAGGCTTCAGCAAGAGGGACATGCTGGGGTAACTGTGATCCAGCTACTTGTCTTTGTGTCTTACATGTCTTTGCCTCTGGTTTATTGATTAATGTCTGATATTAACAGAACAGGAGATACTTCTGTGCTCCTGAAAATTGAGTCTGTGTCTATTGAGAATAATATAATGAGTGCAAATTGGGCATCTGGGGAGCCACAAGACAAGTAGAGAATATGAGAAAAGGACTTGTCTTCTCAGAAATTGGGGGACCAAGGGGAGAGAAAGCCGCTGCACCATCAGGTAGGGGTGTGAAGGCACCCAGACTGCAATACAACAAGGCTCAAGAGGCAGACAGCTGGTTCAGTGAGCCAGAGAGTGGAGGAGGGCATTAGGTTGTCCCAGGGAAGAAACAGAGGGAACTGGAAGGTACGTGCCATCTTCTGAAGGGCTTAGTAAGAGAGAACTCTTGGGCCGGGGTGGATGATTGGCAGGAACCCAGGGCTTACCAGTGACAGAGAGTCTCACAGCCTCACTGCGCTCGGGGCCACGACCATTGTCAGCTGTGCAGTAGTAGCTCCCTGAATGCTCTTCAGTCAGAGAGAAGCTGATGGATGCTCCCTTTGCAAAGTGGGCTGACTTGTGCTTCAGTAGGACATGCTCATGATAAAACTGGTACAGAGTGTCTGGAGAATTTCCCTGGGTTTTACAGTGAAGTGTCACCTTGGTTCCCTCAAATTTCAGGGCCTCTTTAGGGCTGAGAGTGAGGACAGGATGAGACATGGGGACTGAAGAAGAGAAAAAATTAGTCAAGAATTGCTTTTGCCTCTTACTGTAGATTTCAAGGCATTGTCAATGCAAATACCCAGTCTCCAGTCTCCACCCTTACCTTGCTGTCTTCAGAATCACACACCCTTACCTGCACATGCTCCTTGCTCCTTCCCTCTGCTCTATGACTGTGGAAGGTTGTCCCTGGAGTGCCCAATTATTCTGAGTCCTCTTTCCCATTCCTGTTCATTTCTCCCTTGACTTGCATTGGCCTCAGGGATTTATTTGCCATTGACAGTTTTCCCTTAAAGATTAGCATAGTCCTCTAGAGCTTTTCTTCAGCTCCTACTCTCTCCCTTGGCCCAGATTGACCTTCTTTATGTACAGGTGAGAAGACTGAGTCAGAAAGAGACTAGGAGACCTGCCTGTGTAGGTTTTCAGGGCCGGTCAGGACCAGAGATGGTGTCCTGACTCCTGGTCCGGTGATGATCACATTGTCTCCTTAGAAATGAGCCTGGAGTTTGCCATGAGTGGAGGGGGTGACACAGGGCTCCACAGAAGCTGTTTTGCCCTCATCACCTTAATTACTATAGTAGCTTTGAGGTAAGGATGGTGCTGTATACTAATAAGGGAGGTGATGTAATCTGGGGTGCATATTTATAACCCATAACTAGGGAATGGTAAGCCTCCAGAGTTACATATTTGGAGTAACTATGATGTTGCTATCTGTCTTTGTATCCTACAGAAATTTTCACATTGGTTATTGCCAGTAAGTAATGCTAATTGGGACAACAGATACCTCTGTTGTCCCAAATAACATCTGCCACAGCCCACAGCTTATCCCTGTGGGCCTAGAAGAAAAAAAAATGATGTCAGAGAAGAGAGCCCTGTGAGAGAAAAGAAAGAGGAGTATTCAATGGCATTGAAAGAAATAACATAGACCTTTCTTTCCTTGGATTTTCCTGGGTCTAAGCTCTTCTAAGATGTCCACAAGAGTAGGGGTCTCTGCTTGCACAACTCCCATTCTCGCAGGTAAAAGTTCTTTCTACAGAGGCTGGTGACCCAAGCTGATGTGCAGCTGTGTCCCACTTTTCCAGCCCTATCCTCAGCAAGCCTCAGATCCCACCAACACTTACTCTGCACCTGTATCCAGTATCCCAGGCTGTCAGATATGATGCTGTGAGTCATTGTTGCTGCCTTACACCAGTAGAACCCTGAATCTTCACTCCTCATGGCAGCAATCTGAAAGTTTGGTGATCTGCTCCAGACTGATCCCAGGGTCTGGCCATTTCTGAAGAAGCGGTACTTGAGCTGGGCATCTGACCTCTCTAGAGAGAGCTGGGTCTCACAGGTCAAGGTCACTGGGCTCCCACTGATGGGCTGGGAGGAGCTGGCACTCAGCACTGGGCGTGAAAACAGCTCTGGAGAGAAGAATCACAACAGTCCCAGAGCAATGAGGCTAGAATTGCTTTGGAGAAAAACACATTTCAAGCAGCACATCCAAAAGTAGGGAAAAAGGATGCTATCAATCTCTGGCTTCCTTTTGCCCAAAGCACTGCTGCATTTCCTCTGGTCCTTGCAGGAATGTGCCCTGTGGCACACCTTTTTCCTCCTCTTCTACCTCTGTGAACCCAGGGGAGTCTCCTTTTGACCAACTCACTTCACAAAATAACGAAAACTTTACCTTGGACTTGGATTTCGACTGTGTTGGAAGCAACAGGACAACACGTTCTCTTATGTCCAGTACAGTGATATTCACCATTGTCCTTGAGACTTGCACGAGGAATACGGAAGTCAGAGCCCTTATTAAGGAATGCCAGGACTTCACCATTCTTGTGAATAGTATTCAGTGTTACTTCTGCCTTTGCCCGGCACCTCAGAACCACAAAGTCTCCTTCAAACACAGAGAGTGGAGCTTGCAGGATCAGCGAAGCTATGGGAAACACAACCGCAGTTATTTGGTTCATCTCATCATTTCCCTTTTTATTGCTTTTCCAAGTAGATTTTATTTTAAAAGATGGGTTGGGAAAAATAATTCTTAAAGTAATTATCATTTCTTTTTTTCTGATTTAAAAATGAAACGCATACACCTTGAGAAAAGTTGAAAAGCAGAAATGTAAGTAAAATCACCTACCACCTCACCACCTGTATTTTGGCACATGTTATTCCAGTTTTCTCTTCCACTTTCAAGTATTGAGAGTCCCTGTGTATTTTTTTATGAAATAAAGATTGTACTTGTAGATTTGATGACTTTCCTTTCACTTACTATGCTATGAACACTTTCCTACCTCATTAGTATCGTTACTGAACCTGATTTTTAATGTTCAAAGTTTTTCTTCACTGGTAGTAACATAATTTTTTTTTAAATGAGCATTCTTCTTTTTAAACCATTTTAGGGTCGGCCATTTTAGGGAGGTACATCTACGATTGTTTCAGTAGGCAAATTCTTAAGAGAGGGTGTGTTAAGTCAAAGAGCATAAGCATTTTATTTATTTCCTTGCTAGTACACTGCTTCCACTACGTTCAAGGATGCAATGACTTCAATTTCAAAACAGGTGACTTTAGGGCAAAAGAGGAAATGGCTCTTACTTTGTCTTTCTTTCTCTGTATAGTTATCTACCTATGCATTATCTACCCATGAGAATGAACAACCCTTCTGTCATGTATTATTCCAAGTAAATAATATGACTTAAAACTATACATAGAGGCTGGGTGCAGTGGCTCATACTTTTAATTCCAGCACTTTGAGAGGCCCAGGTGAGCAGATAGCTTGAGCCCAGGAGTTCAAGATTAGCCTGGGCAACATGGAGTAACCCTATCTCTACTAGAAACACAAAAATTAGCCAGGCATTATGGTGGGCTCCTGTAGTCACACCTACTAGGGAGACTGAGGTGGGAGAATCTCTTGGACCAGGGAGATGAAAGTTGCATGAGCCAAGATAGTAACACTGCATTCTAGCCTGGGTGACAGAGCAAGACTCCATCTCAAAAAACAAAACAAAAAAACTATACATAGATTCAGGAACCATTCAAATGAATTACTCCTCAGACCTTCTGTTACCTGAGAAGCTTGTAAAAAACACAAATTGCTGGGCCCCACCCCTATAGATTTTGATTCAATAGACATAGGGTAGGCCCTGAGTATCTGTATGATTAAAAAGCTGCCCAAATCAAACTTTAAGAACCACAGGTTTAGAGACATTAAGTCACTCAAGTAAAAATTTTCTTCAGTTTAATGTTTAAAGTTAAGCAGCTAATCCCATTCCCTGTCTGGTTGTATTCCAAGTTTTTTACTCTCTCCCTGTCTTACCAGAGTGTGAAATAAAATTGTCCACTCACGAAGGGTCTGAAGTCATAACAGCTAGAGAGAAACATGGGCTGAACTGATTTCTCAAGTCGGTGCGTCTTTCACTCTCTCTTACCTGAAGAGAAGACCAAGTGCACAGGGCTACTGAGTGAGGAGCCCTGGGCCTGGCATCTGTACTCTCCAGATTCTCGAACCTCGAGGGTATTTGCTGGGGTTTCTCTAGTATTTCTTTCCCAAGGTACAGATGGAACCATTTTGTTTTCTGTGGTGAGTAGAAGTGAAATTCCTTGCAAGTCAGAGTCACTCTCTCTCCTTGGAAGACTGTGGTCCATGGAGGCTGGAGGGAAATAACGGACTTGTGTGTCCTTGCTGAGGAGGAAAGAGAAAAGGAGTCTGAGGTGGAGGCACCCGCAGGCCCAGCCTCAGGGCCTCCTGCTGCATAGCCTGGCCCTCACCTCACCCAAGGGAGAAATTGCCCAGGGGATGACAATGAGCAAAATGATTTCAGGAGGGTGACACCAGCAGGATTCACCGTCAAATGTCACAGTTAGGCAGCCTTACGTGGAAGGAGGTCCCAGAGAAAACCACTGCTGCGCTGCCATTTCGTCATGTTCATATACTCATAAGAACCTCAAAAGGTGGTGTTAAAATCACAATTTTGTACTTTCCCTAAGACAATAAATCATATTAAGATTTATCACTGAGAAAACCTTGGCAGCTCAACTTACTTAACATCTTCATTTTGTAGATGATGATTCGAATGCCCAGAAAAATCCCATCATAGCTAATTGTGGCAGAGCAAGGAAGGGACAAGTCACTCACTGGCATCCAGAGGTGAGCAGGACGAGGTTACAGCTGCGGCCACTGATTTGGACAAGGAGAGGGGTTGTAGAGGGTTCTTGCTATTCACAGGTTCTCAATTATTCACTCTGAGCCAAAGGAATGGCAGTAGGAGCCAGAACTAATTAAATGTGGGGATGCAGATGACTTGTCTTCTCCCTTGTCTGCCCTTTCTGTGCCTTTCTTTTTCTCAAGGACCCAATTGTTGGATTTTCTGTTCCCCACACATTTCCTGGAGGATTTTACTCCAAAGCTGTAGGGGATGCAGCATTCCTGCTGACATCAGCACAGTGGGATGTTTTCAGAAGGATTTTTCTGGCTTGCTGATTGGAGAGGATCCTATCCTGAGTCCAACATACTTGCCATGGAGTTGAAGATGTCCTTCCTGGCCAAGTGGGGTCTGTTGGCAATAACAGTAAATGCAGAGCCTAGCAAAGGCCAGGAGCTGCTTGTGCATTCACCACTTCACCCAGGGAGGGTCGGAGGGTGACCAGGGCACTATCCTAGCCCTTGGGTAATGCCGAAAAACCAGGCATCACTCTGAAATCCCTACTGACCTCAGCAAGAAACAGGAGATATTAGAGATCTCAGGCAACCGTCACAAATGTTTCTATTCACTAGGAAGAGACACTCTTATCCAGAGACACTGAAGAGCCAAAGACAGGAGAACTCACCAAGCTGTCTGCTGACAGGAGCTGCAAAATATAAGAGCCAGAGATGAGCACAGAGCCAAGATTCTTTTGCTTTAAGATAATTCTCTTTTTTTTTCCCCATGCATGTATTACTTCTCCCATTAAAAATGCATTTTAAAAAATCTAATTATTCATCAAATATTTATAAATACTAAGGCATTGTGCTTGGACTTTTAAAATAAACTTTAAAATTGGTATTAGCCATAGAGAAGTTGACTGGTGGAAAAACAAACACAATGTAAAGTAATATAATTATATCACAGGGTATAAGTGCAATAACAGAAATACACAGGGGTATCTTGGGGGCATAAGGGCCACCTAGTCTAGTGTGTAGGATATGTGTGTGTGTGTATAGAGTGTATGTTTGTGTGTATATGTGTTGAAGAGGGTGGATGGATCTTGGAAGGTACCTGAAGGAGATGATACTTCAGAAAACTGGGAGTGAGAACATAGGAGTCTGCAGGTGGATGTTAGCATTTGTGTGTGGTGAGAGGCAATGGGGAGGGTAATCAAGGCAGAAAGGGCACAGAGGTGGAGAAACGACATTGGTTCTCAGGAGTTGGGAGTGTTGGGGGAAATAAGATCAGAGAGGCATGCAGAGCCCCAGTAAGTGGCTCTAATTTTATTTTAAAAGCCATAAGGAGTCATGGAAAGGTTTCAAGGAGGAGACTGACAGGGTTAGAAGTTGAACTTTGATGGAACACTCTGTCACAGGACAGACTTCAGTGGGATACAGTACGAAGCAGGGAGATTGATTAGAAGGTAGGGCAAGGAAACGGTCATGCATTACTTTGAGAGGCTCAGGTGAGCAGATCACTTGAGCCCAGGAGTTCAAAATTAGCCTGAGCAACATGAGGTAACCTCATCTCTACTAAAAATACAAAAATAGCCAGGCATTATGGCAGGCTCCTATAGTCCCACCTATTAGGGAGACTAGTAACAGAGCCCAAGCTATACTCTCTTCATGAAAGCATTGACTCCAACAGCTTGTTATCATGCCTAATTTTTTTTTTTTTTTTTTTGAGACGAAGTCTCACTCTGTTACCCAGGCTGGAGTGCAGTGGCACAATCTTGGCTCACTGCAACCTCTGCCTCCCAGGTTCAGGCAATTCTCCTGCCTCAGCCTCCTGAGTAGCTGGGATTACAGGCGTGTGCCACCACACCCAGCTAATTTTTGTATTTTTAGTAGAGACGAGGTTTCACCATGTTGGTCAGGCTGGTCTCGAACTCCTGACCTCGTGATCCACCTGCCTCGGCCTCCCAAAGTGCTGGGATTACAGACGTGAGCCACCGCGCCCAGCCTATGCCTAATTTTTAAACAATCAACTGAGGCTCAGGTCGTTTAGACCTGATACTCAGCCCAAGAGATCGTAATGTTTAATTTTTTTTCAGAGTATTTATCCAAAATGATCTTCATTATCTGTTTATTTTCCCGTCTCTAGAATGCAAGCTTTATGAGACCTAGGACTTTTCTTGTGTTCACCATATATCCTCTAGGACCTGTAACAGTGCCTGGTATATAAAAGATATTCCTTTAATATTCCCTAAATATATTTTTGCTGTATAATGAATTAATTAAAGAACTAGGTTAGTAATACAGAGATAGAAGGATAGAGATTTGAGAACTGAGTAATGAAGAAAGAGAGGACAGAAAAACTGGCAGGTTTATACATTGAGTAGATATTCTGTGTAAGATTCACATTTATTTATTCAACAGCAATTTTTGGAATGTCAATCATACTCCAGGGCAAGGCAATAGAAATCCAGCAGTGAGTGAGAGACACATCATCCCTGTCCACACAAGGCTGTTGGAGACTTGTCCAAACTTAAGTGTTTTACTGAGAACAACAAATTATTCACCATTCACCTGAATATTTTGGTTTCCTTAGTCTTTGTATTGTTTTAAATGAAGCTAATATTTTCATGAGTGCTTTCTATATGGTATGCATTTACATAGGTTATTTTATATAACCTCGTCAATAACCCTATGAAGTAAGCACTAGGATTAACCCCATTTTATAGGCCAGGAATCTGGTAGCTAGCAGGTGGAAGAATGAAGTTTTGAACTTCGATCCTATTTGACCCCAGAGCCCATGTTATAAACTCTGCCCTCTCGTTGAAAGGACCTGGCTAATACTCATATTATGTGGGTGCCACACTGAGTTGTGCTCCTACCTCAGGAATTATAGTCTATGCACCTTACAACTTTGGTGTCCTCTTTTCTTACATCATGTCCGCTCCATTTCTGCTCCTCTAGCTCCTAACTCACCTCTAAGTTTCATGAAGTCTTTACTAGCTATTTTGCATATAGTTTATTGTCTGCCTGCAGCATTCATTGGTAACTTTTCCTGGACAATTATTTAACTGGGACCTTGTTGCCTAGCTGTTTGAAAGCACATTGGCCTTGCAGGGAGCCCTTCTATGTTATGACCTTCCTGAGCATAAACATGGTGCCTCCTGTGGACTCTTATTGTTCAGCAACTGGTACAATACTGTGCATAGCTATTACTAAACACATTTGCTGAACAAATAAACATATTTAATTCTAATATTTAAACTTTAGTAAAAACCAACCAGTTGGCACCTATGAATTGATAGACTTATCCACACCCACAGGCACAAAGAGAAAGTCATATGCTTTAGATTTGTCCTTGCTTTGCCTGCCTACCCCACTCCATTCTCCCCCACTCCATTTCTGAATCAGCCAATCGCTGCAGTGGTTTGCAATTGTGTCCAAAAGAAACAGGTGTCTTTCCTGTTAGAAACCTTGCCCTCTCATGCTCGGGACCAGATCTGGCCTTGTCATACAAGGAGTAAATACATCTCCTCTGCAGAGAGGAGAGTAGGCTCTTCTATAAATAAGACAGTATGAACAAACAAACATGAAATATTTTATGAAGTACTTTTTATGAAGACTTTATGAAGTACTTTTTGAAGAAAAAAAATTAATGAAATTTTAAGTGTCATGGTTACTATGGTTTCCTACTCTGGTTAAGACTGAAGGTTTCTTCCAGCTGTGACTATTTTCTTCACCCTCAATAGAAAGCCCTGAGCTACAGAGTAAAGTTCAAAAATCTAGTCTTTTCATGTAGGAAAGAGTCTATCAGCAGGGGCTGAGCCCCAAGAAGAACCAGACCTGCAGTGGAGAGAAGCTGTCTCGACCCCACCCAGAGCTCATATTGAGCTTGTTTACTCACCCAGGAGCAGTAATATCACCTGCAGCAGCATGAAGACCTGGACCACCAAGGGCTGAGACCAAAAGAAAAGTTTTGTCAGGAATAACCGGTTTGGACTTGATCTTACAGTCAGGATACTGCACACCAGCTCCAGGGAGGACATCTGAGAAGCTACACTTTCAAAAAGAGCAGAATGCATTAGTGAATTAGAAAAAAGGAAGTGGGAGTACTCATATTCAACTACTAATCAAAGTTTCCTACCCGATGATCAAAGAAGGAAAAAGAAGTTAAGGTTTTAAAAAAATCACATACCCTTGACCCCACATTTCTGCTAGTGGGAAATTACCCTGAAGGAAGTATCTGAAGAGAGTTCTATAAGAACGTTTATTGTAGCATTCATTATTGCCTAAACACTGGACGCAAAACTTAAAAACCATGCTATGGGAACTGTTTAAGAATATTCGATTCATCTGTACAATGACAAGCAATCATTAAAAAATAAGGTAAATCAGGATATACTAAGAAGGCAAGACCACCCTGTTTGATGTGAAGAGGAAAAAAGTGAGATATAGATTGGTTTTGTAGTATTATCCCATTGGGTAGATATAAAAAATAGGATACATGTGTACATCAACTCTTTTAAGTATACTTTCTTCTTTTCCTGGAAAGTACACACAAAAATATTGATTATCCTTGAAGAGCAATAGGTGGGAAAAAGACATTTAATTTTATGTATTTCTGTACTGTTTGATTTTTTAAAAAATTACCACATGAATGTATAGCTCTTAAAGTCAAGTTTCCATCCTGGTATACTGGTCAACAGAGGTTCCTAAAACATTAGCTGCCATGAGGAGTGCCAATTTCTTTCTTTCAAAAATTTTCCCCACCCTTTCTCTCTGGGCCCATACCTTGGTCTTCCTAAGGGGGCATTTAATTTTATATCTACAAATTTTACATCACCTTAGGTGTGTTACGTCACATCTGACCCACTGCATCCTGAGGCAAGAAAACCATACAGGGGTTACTGGGGTGAATAGAGATTAATCCATCTAAGTCCAGGAGGGGAACTTCAAAGGGAACACAGTCTTTACCTGCTTTTGGTGCTAAAACAAATAGTGCTGCTAGGAACATTCTTGTATACATTTCTTGGGGCCTGTGTGCACACAATTCTATTGGATATATACCTGGGAGTGGAATTCCTGGCTCATAAGGTATGGATATTTTCAGTTTAGCAAGTACAACCAAATTATTTTCCAAAGTGGTTGTGTCAATTCACACCACACCCACCAACCAATGTATGAGAGTCATCATTGTTCTAAAATTCTTGCTCATACTGATATTGTCATCTAGTAAAATCTGGCCATTCTGCTAGAATTATCTCAATGTGGTTTTAATTTTTATGTCTGGTGAATTTGAGACTGAGCATTTTTTCATAGTCTAATTGGTGATGTAGATATCCTTTTTATGTGCAATCTCTGTTCAAATCTTCCCTCATTTTTCTCTTAACTTTAGTCTTTCTTTTCCTTCTTTGTAGTTATTTTAAACTGTGAATATAAACCCTTTGTTGGATATATGTATTGCAGATGTCTGCCCTCAATCTGTAGCTTGCTTCCTTGCTCATCGATAGCGCCTTTTGATGAACAACCATTCTAATTTTGACATAGTTCAGTTTATCAATCTTTTCCTTTACGGTTAGAGATTTTTGCATCCCTTTTAAGAAATTTTGTCCACTCCAAGGTCATAAAGATGTTCTCCCAGGTTATCTTCTAGAAACTGTAGTATTATTATTTTTTACCATTTAGTTTATATTTATAATAGCATTGCAATTGATTTTTGTGTATAGTATGAGTGTTTCTATTCACTTTTAATGTAAATATAGGTAATTTACCCAGCCCGATTGATTGAAAGTTGATTTTTTCCCACAGTACAGTGCCATTTCACCTTTGTTATAAACAGAAAGCCATGTAAGTCTATTCTTGGAAACTCCTTTCTTGCTCATTAGTCTATTTTGTCTATCTTCATGCCAATATCATACTGTTCTGATTGTTGTTTTATAATAACTCTTATTAACTGGTAGTTTAAGTCATAAAATGCTGTTCTTCAAAATTGTAATGGCTATTTTTGGCTCTTTGAATTTTTCTATACATTTGAAAATCACCTTGTCAATTCCTGCCCCCTCTCTCCCAAAAACCTAGTAGACTTTTAATAACTGGGATTGCACTGGATTTATAAATTAATTTGTATAAATTAGAAAAGATAGAGTCTCCCAATCCATAAACATAAAATATACCCTTATTTATTTAGGTCAACTTGACATTCTTTCAGTAATTTTCTGGAGCTTTGTCTGTAGAAAGTACATCTTTTGTTAGGTTTATCCTTAGGTTATTGATATGTTTTTGATGAGATTGTTAAGTGACATTATCAGATTTTTTTCTAAATGTATATTGGCATGTAGAAATATAATAGTTTTTTGTTTTATTGACCTTCATTTTTATTTTTTTGAGATGGAGTTTCCCTCTTGTCCCCCAGGCTGGAGTGCAGTGGCACAATCTTGGCTCATTGCGACCTCCACTTCCCAGTTCAAGCAATTCTTCTGCCACAGCCTCCCGAGTAGCTGGGATTACAGGCATCTGCCACCATGCCTGGCTAATTTTTGTATATTTAGTAGAGATGGGGTTTCACCATGTTGGCCAGGCTGGTCTTGAACTCCTGACCTCAAGTGATCTGCTCACCTTGGCCTCCCAAAGTGCTAGGATTACAGGCATGAGCCACCGTGCCTGGCCTTGCTGACCTTTTAATATCTACTAAAATTGCTGAATTTACTTATTTATTCTAATAGTTTAGGTTCTTTCAGATTTCATGCATACACAATCATATAATAATAGTTGTATTCATTATTTTTAATACTTAAATGTCCTTTTCCATCACTTATTGCACTGACTAGGAACTCAAACATGATACTAAAGAGAAGTGGTAATATCAGGCATCCTGTCTTAGTCTCACAGAAAAAGCTCTTAATATTTCAATATTAAATATGGTATTTTCTGTAAGTTTTTTAGGTTAATACTGTTTATCAGATTAAATACCTTTCCTTATATTTCTAATTTGCTAAGCTTCTTTTTTAAATAATGGATGCTATTTCAGTAACTACCTTTATTGCCTCTATTAATATGATCATATGATTATTTACTTTTATTGTCAATATGATGAATTACATTGATGATTACAAATGTAAAATCAGCTGTGCATTACAACTTGGCCATGATGTGTTATCTTTTTTATATATTCTTGAATTTGACTTATACATTTGCTGTGCTTTTTAGCATTTGTGTTCATGAGATAGATGGACCAATTTATTTTCTTGATGAATTTTAGTAACAAAATTATATTGGTGTCATAAGCAAGCTCCTCTTTTTCTATTCTTGTGAAGAGTTTGTATAAGATTGATGTTATTTCTTCCTTAAATGTTTGGAAGATTTTACTGGTAAAGATACGTAAGCTTGAAATTTTCTTTTGGGAGGGGCAAATTATAGATTTTATTTTTAAAACTGATATGAGATTATTCAGATACTTTATTTCTTCTTGTGCCAGCTTTGATATGTTGTATATTTTTAAAATTTGCTTATCAATATTTCCAAGTCTATTGACACAACATTATTTACAAGGTCCTCATTTATTTTTTAGTGTCTTTGAGATCCGTAGTAATGATTTTTATTTTTTCACTCATAATATTGATAACTGTCTTCTCTTTATCATTCTCTTTTTTATTCTTCATCAGTCTCTAGAGGGAATCATCAATTGAATAACCCCTTTCAAAGAACCTTTTGGCTTTGTTGATTTTTCTCTATTGTATGTTCATTTTCTATTTCATTAATTTCTCCTCTTTAATATTTTATTCTTCAAGTTATTTTATGAAGTGCCTACGCATTTAGAATTGTTACCTCTTCCTGATAGTTGGACACACTTGCTATTATTAAATATCTCTCTTATCTCTGTTCTTGTCTGAAAGCCACACTGGGAGAGTCTCATCTACATTTAGACTTGATTCAGTTGATTGGATGCTATACTTAAAAACCCAAATCTGATACTGTGTTTGCTGTAATTTTATTAATGACCTTTAGCTAACCTCAGTGTCTAGTTGAGCATGGTCCATTTGGGTTTTTGTTTGTTTGTTTTTTGTTTGAGACCGAGTCTCGCTCTGTCACCAGGCTGAAGTACAATGGCGTGATCTCGGCTCACTGCAACCTCCACCTC
This sequence comes from Ateles fusciceps, assembly GCA_036589455.1. Lineage (NCBI taxonomy): Eukaryota > Metazoa > Chordata > Mammalia > Primates > Atelidae > Ateles > Ateles fusciceps. The sequence continues at coordinate 1,351,477 of JAZHEH010003362.1, forward strand.
CCAGGTTCAAGTGATACTCCTGCCTCGGCTTTCCGAATAGCTGGGTCCACAGGCGCGTGCCACTACACACAGCTAATTTTTGTATTTTTAGTAAAGATGGGGTTTCACCATGTTGGCCAGGCTGGTCTTGATCTCCTGACCTCGTGATCCGCCTGCCTCAGCCTCCCAAAGTGCTGGGATTACAGGCGTGAGCCCTTGAGTTGGGCTTATTCTATCATGCTTAGGAATGCTCTTTTTATCATTAAGTAATAATACAGTTATCTCTAATAATGTTTGTTTAAAATTTATTTTTCTTATTAGATCAAACTTGTGACATGTTATTCAAATACACATCTTTTCTAATTTTAGTCTATCTCAACTCTTGATTTCTTTTATGGCATAGCTTTTGCATGCTTTAATTTTATCTCCTTCTTTGCAATTTTTGTAATTGTATCGTTTTCTTTCTCTTGACTATTATCCATTGGCTAGTGCTATGTGGTAAAGACATTTACTGCTCACGGAATAGCCATGTGCTCCACATTTTCCAGCTTCCATATAGTAGAGAACCATATGACTAGCTGTGTCCTATAGGCTGTTAGTGGAAGTAGTGTAAGCTACTTCCAGGATGACATATCAAGAGCAGGCATGAAATGCCCATATATCACTTCTCTTGCTATTGGCACCAAATAGCCTGTGTGATTCAGGCAGTGCAGGTACAAAATGGTGAAGCCTCTTTGAGCCTGGGTCAGTTGCCAATTCATGTTGGACATGTAACTTGAATTAAAATAAGCTATTATGTGTTGAGTTACTCAATTTTTAGAGTTGTTTCAAACTGTCTTCTTCCCACTAAAACATACTACCAGAAAAATTCTAAATTACCACTTTTTCAGCCTTACTGGAAAGTATTTTGGTGCTCTTCATTAAATGCAAATCTAACTTTCGGCTTGAGATACATAATTGTTATCATATTAAGAAAAAGATCCTTCTAGTTTTAATTTTTGTGTGCCTCAGGACAATTAAGTAGCTTGTAATTATTCATTCTTTGAAAGTGAGAAAGATTTATCTGTGAAACTATCTTGTATTCACAGGTTTCTTAAATTGGATTGCTCCTTGGAAGCTGTTTAAAATTCTACTATGATAATTTATCTGTTTAAATTTTCTGTCTTATTCCAGGACAATTCTGTTTCTGTTCCTTGGCATTAGAAAAAAATAGCTTTTTAATTATCAGCTCTGTTTTTTTGTTTTCTAATATATACATTTCTGCTTTTCTTAGGCTTGTTTTTGCTTATCTAAATTCTTAAATGTTTATGTAATTTCCATTTTTTCTACTTAGTAATTTAAATGTTCAAGGCCATGAATTTCTTCCATGCGTTAATTATATTCTATAGGTTCCGATATATTCTTTTCATTACAATATGTTGTATCTAGTTTATTATTTCAGTTCTGATTTATTCTTTAATGCAGGAATTTTTAAAATATTAAAAATATCTAGATGGTAGATTTTTCTTTTTCTGACATTTTACTGTGCATTGCATTTTAATACAACAACATGATATATATAGTTTCTGGAATTTACTACTTTTTGGAATTTATTGAGATTTTCTTTGTGACCTAATATGGTCCTTTCTCCCCCTCTTTTTAAATAAGTATTCCATGGACATTTAAAAAGAAAAGAAGGTATATTCTTTATCTTCAGGATAGGGTGTTTAGTCAGTTATTGAATATTAAATAAATCTATCACCTCATGTAATACTTATTTTTCACTGATTTATAAATTTTTAAAGTACAGGATCTGATGTACAGAAATTGATACCCAATATTTGTTGCAGATTGTATTCTCTGTAATTATAGAGTCATTTTCTGGGTCTGATTTAATACTTTATTATTTTAGCCAAATTAGACTTGTTTGATATTAATGTGATGATTCTTGTTCTTATTTGTTTGCTTGCAGTATGCTTTGTCATCATTTTATCACCTCTTAGGCTACTTTGTTTTAGAATTATTTCTTGCACATAATATATGCTTGGGTTTTGTTTTTACATTACAAATCTAGTTCTTTGATAAAATTATCACATTTCCATATTCATAAGACAAAGGTGGTTGGTCTTAACTCTGTTATCTAATTCATGTTATCAAACTTATTCTGTTAAATGTTTTATTTTCTTTCATTCCTTTGTGTTTTTAAAAAGCGTATGGCATTGCTCATGTTTTGAAAGAATTACAGTTTGTTCTTAACCTTGTAACTCTAGTATTCTTATAGCTATCTTTCTTGATTTGACAGTATCTACTTATTTCCTATTAAAAAGAAAGGAACCAGCCTGCTATTACTTTGTTCCATATGTTTTCATATGTTCTACCTCCTGATTTTTATGTTTAATAATATAATTTCTGTATTTTCAGGGTTTGTAACATTTACACTGTGTTCTATAATCATAATACTCATAATTGCCTAATTTTAGTGTTATATTTAATTGAATTAAATACTCATCATAGGTTTTAAGTCATGTTTTGTCTTAAGGTGGCACTGTCATGGAGTTCTTGCATGTTAGAAAGTACGACTTTGCTTTATTCCTCAAATATAGCTGGATTTAAAATTCTTGGGTTAATTTTTCTTCTCTTGAGGGTCTTTAAACATTAGACTATTGCCTGCTAATTTTCAACGCAGCTATGAGTTTGAAGACAGCTTTTCCCCTTCTCCACATAACTTGACTTTTTCGTGGCTGCCCACAAAATTCTTCAATTTTTTTTTTTTTTTTTTTTTTTTTTTTTTTTTGAGACGGAGTCTGTCTCTGTCACCCAGGCTAGAGTGCAGTGGTGCCATGTCAGCTGACTGCAACTTCTACCTCCCAGGTTCAAGTGATTTTCCTGCTTCAGCCTCCCAAGTAGCTGGGATTGCAGGCATGTGCCACCACACCCAGCTAATTTTGTATTTTTAGTAGAGACAGGGTTTCACCATGTTGGCCAGGCTGGTCTCAAGCTCCTAACCTTAGGTGATCTGTCCACCTTTTGGCCTCCCAAAGGGAATCAAATTGTTTTTTTTTAAAATCTCTGAAGTATAGTAACTTTATTCAGATATGTCATGTTGCTAATTCTGTATCAGTTTTCTGGGTGCTTTCTTGTATTGTATCTTTAATATTTTTCATTTGCATTTATTCTGTTGGCTTCTTTCAGAATACCACTTATGGGAATATTGAATATGTTTTATCTGTCACTCATATCAATTATTTTCTCTTTAATAATTTAAACCTTTGTTCTTTCCTATTTTATTTTGTTTAGTTTTATCAAATCCATCTTTCGTTACTATATTTTCAGCAGATTTTATTCTTTTTTCTGTTTTCTGATTTTAAAATGGCTGATTTTCCTCTTCTGTTTTTTGAGCTTTATTAATTTACTCTCAGTATTCTTCCATTTCTGCTACATTTTTTCAAGCTCAAAGTGTCGTTATATGAAAAAAGAGACTTTGTTTTTAAAATTTCTCTGATGTCATGGAGAAGAGGTTATCTGATTTTTTCTGGGTGTGTGGGTAGCTTCTGTCTATACTCTTTGCCTGCCCGTGCTTTTTCATTCTGTCTGCATGCCCGAATCCCATGCTAGTGACAGTCTGACTATGGCTCATCTCTCAACAAGGGTCACACTTTCCCAGCTCTCTGTTGACTGAAGAGGAGTGTGTGGGACAAGCTGGGGTGTGAGCTGAGGCAGCAGACAGTTCAGACTTAGGTATTTTGTTTCAGAACATTTCCTCACCATCTCTGCCATGTTTTCTTTCCTGCAAATCAAGAGGTGGGCTTCCTGGCTTAACATGATGTCCTGTAATTCACAGATTTTTCCATGTGGTGATTTAGCATGTACTTCTCTTCAGCGAATAATGTTCACACCTTCAGAGCCAGTACTGTGTACCATCTCTCTCCATGTCTGCAAAGTGCTTCATTCAGCCTGGCTGTTCCTGCTTTTTGAGGGGTTCAGTGGGATTTGAGGATGCTCCTACAGTCTCCATACTCCCATACCTTATCTTCTGAGTATGGGCTACTGGTTTGGAGCTTCAGAGCTTTGCTCCTTACTTTTGGAAAACTTGGAGCTTTTCTTGTACATGTGTATTGGAGCCTGTGTTCCCCGTCACCTCATTTCTTCCCTTGGTTGGATTTGAATTTCCATTTCACTGTGATTAGAAGCTGCTCTCCAGAGTTGATAAATTGAGGATGTAACTTTTCAAAAGTTTCACTGAAGAAAGGGTTTCTTTTCCTTTTTTTTTGGTCATTTGTGGTTGGTTTCAGAAAGTAAAGTGTGGTAGATACGCCTTTTCTCAGCTGAAGGAGATCCTTATCCTTATTTCAATAATAGGAACCATACATTGGATGATTACTGTAACACAGCATCACACCAGGTACTTCTTAAACATGACCTTATTTAACCTTTGAATCAACGGGGGAAAAAAGACAGGCAACATTCTTTTAGGCAGGTATTTTTATCCTCATTTTATAGATGAGAAAAACTGAAGCTCAAGGAAATTATATACTTTACTTTCAAGCACCTTGTAAGCCAAAAAGACACAATTAGTGCTAAGAGTTGGCTGACCATGAACCTAAAAAATTCAATAAAGAGATTCAACAGTCACAGGCATCTAAACAGGAATCTAGATGCAAGGGTTTCCTACAGCCAGCTGTAGCAGCAGCGGGGGCCATGGTTTAATGGTTACCTCTCAAGAGTAGTTACTAAGGGCCTATTCTGGTGACAGGAAGTGGAAACTTAAGTGTTCTGAAGTTTATAAATAAACACTGTGCTATTTACAGCACAGAAAGACCAAAACTAAAGGTTCTTGGAGGGCGTATTTCAACAGGCAGTGGGGGAATTAACCACAGTAATCTCATGATCACGGAGTGGGCTTGGAGTAGCTCTCTGGCTCTGTCAGTCAGTTTGGAGAGTGGGCAGAGCCTCTCAGGAGCTCCAGGAGAGACATGGAGAATTTTGTATGCTGACAAGCAAGATGCTGTGGCCACAGTAATTAGGAGAAAAATGTCCTATGGTAAATGGGGAAAGAGAGCTGATACAGGTGAAGAGAAAGTGTTGGCAGTGAAAACAAATCTGGGCAAAACAAAGATTTAACTTCTTAAATGTTAATATTAGATTTTCTTGAGGGAGAGTCTTACGGACAGTGCTCTGTCACAATGGAGAGGTGAAGGAGCATAGGCCCTTTACCAGAAAAACTCAGGGCTCTGCCACTCACCAGCTCAGTGACCCTGAGCAAATTATTAAACTTGAGCTGAAGTGTCTTCATCCTGAAAATGCAGACCTCAATGCCTTTCTCATTAGGCTGGTGTAAAAAAAAATCACAGGACATAATTCAGTATATTCAAAACCCCAGTCTGTATGACACCAAAATCTGTTGCTTTTTCAAAGTTCTATTCACTTTCTACACTTCAGCCTTTCTACCAGTTATCTTTACTTGTGGTAATGGATGCTTATTAAAAATCTCTGGGTGACTGCCTATACATTTAACAGCTCTATTGAGGTACAATATTTAATGATAGTATTCACTTGTTTTATCATCATAACCTAATTTTAGAACATTTTCACTACCCCAGAAGGAAATCTGTCATCCATTTGCAGTCACTCTCAATTCCCATTTACAACCCCAGGCAACTGAATGATTACCAGTTGACTTCCTTTCTCTATAGAGTTGCCTATTCTGAACACAGAAATGAATTCACATAATTTGTGCCCTTTTGCATCTGTCTTCTTTCACTGAGTATGTTTCTGAGGCTCATCCATGTAATAGCATACATCATTACTTTGTGGATTTGTATTTTGCAGTTTAAATCTTCTAGAGCAGTATAATAAGGTTTACTAAGAATCTACTGGAGGCCAGGCACCGTGGTTCATGCCTGTAATCCCAGCACTTTGGGAAGTATAGGCAGGAGGATTGCTTGAGTCCAGGAATTTGAAAACCAGCCTGGGCAGCATAGTGAAACCTTGTCTCTACAAAAAAACAAAAAGTAGCCAGGCATGGTGGTGCATGCCTGTAGTCCCAACTAATTGGGAGGCTGAGGCAGGAGAATCGCTTGGGCTTGGGAGGTTGAGGCTGCAGTGGGTTGAGATTGTACCACTGTACTCCAGCCTGAGCAACAGAGGGAGATCCTATCTCAAAAAAGGAAGAAAAAAAATATCTACTGTAATATTTTGCAATTTTCTTAGGGTACTGCCTGTACTAACCTGAGTGTGATAAATAAGGGCAACAGCTAGAGATAATGAGGAAAGATGTCTCGATGTTCACCATAAGCAGCTGCTCAGACTTCCTGGGCAAGCCACCCATGCTTTTGGGTTACTTTGCATCTTGCTACTAATTTTGCAACTACATTCAAAAGGGATATTTGATCTGATTAAATTTCCCCTTGGCCTTTGACCCTGAATGCTGGCCACCCTCTTTTTGTGTGCTGTGGCTTTGCTTACTTGCATAGGGTTCTAGGAACAAAAGCTCTTCAGCCTTCAGACTCCATTAGTTCTCTAATACATGCCCATTTCTCCACCTAAATCAACTCCTGGATATTTCCTGTTATTTTGTTTGTATTGATTTTTTTCTTCCTTATTAATTTAGCTACCTGCTTATATTTAGGAAAACAATAATTGAAACTGGGACCTATCATTAGGTTTGTTAAGCAAATCTCCTCCCGTCTTAGGATACATGCTGGGCCTGCCAAGGTGATTCTCATCTGAAATTCGCTCTCTCTTCTTTGTGGTCCTTCTCCCACTCAGCCGTCTCAATTCAGTATTGGCCTTGTTTATTCAGACTCTGATCCTTGGCAAGGGAGAAAGCTTGTTGTATGGAAGGAAAATTGATATTGGTCGGGGAGGGCATGTTAGCCCATGTCTGTAATCCTAGTACTTTGGGAGGCCGAGGTGGGCAGATTGCTTAAGCCCAGGAGTTCAAGACCAGCCTGGGCAATATGGCAAAACCCCATCCCCACAAATGATTTAAAAAATAAACAATTAGACAAGTGTGGTGGTGTGTGCCTGTAGTTCCAGCTACTTGGGAGACTGAGCTGGGAGGATCACTTGAGCCCGAGAGGTGGAAGTTGCAGTGAGCCAAGATTGCACCACTGCCCTCCAGCCTGGGTGACAGAATGAGACCCTGTCTCAGGAATAAATAAATAAATAAATAAATAAGAGCATAGATTTTGGAATCAGACCTAAAACTGAATCTTAGTTCTGTCACCATCTGGGTGACTGTGGGAAAATTTTTGCAATATTTTGATCCCAATTTTTTCATCTATAAAGCAAGTATTAGTTATCCTTGCCCTCTAGTTGTTGTCAGGATTAAGTGGAATATTTGTAAAGTATGTATTACAAGCACATAGCAGAAGCTGCGTAAATGGCAGTTATAAAGTTTATCCGCCCACCACCCTGAACTCTGGCCTCAGCTCTTCTTCCATTCACACAATTACTATTTCATCAAGGCATTCTTAGTCCAGGGCTTTCAGACTTAGTAGCCCCCTAAGCCCAGCACAGTCATGGTCAGAAATTCCAATGACAGGTTGAAATCGTTACAAAGAATTTATTAAAAGAGAGTAAGAACTTGTTTGGGGCCTGTTTGATTCTAGAAGATCAGTTCTCCATTAAAGAGCCCTCCTACCGATCTCTTGTGACTTGATGAAAATATCCACCTACAGCTAGCTTTCTGGGATATGATCGGTGTGGTCACACATGGCCCAGCACCCAGAAGGGCCGTGAGGTTGGTTTAATGCTTTGTTGTTGCCGTGTTGAAATTTACAGCTCTATCTTTGAACTTGTGTTTGGTACGTAAAGCCTAATGGGACAGGAGTCTGTGTATGAGCTGAGGAGATACTTACAATATGCATGTTCACATTTTCAATATGACATGATCATGGAATTCCAAGTGCATCCACAGCGAGTGGGACTTCAGTGAGACTCAAAGCAAATACCAAGTGAGTGTATGACATCAATGACTGACAGCTCCAAGAAGGCATCACTTTCCATTGGATGCAGATCTTGCCTCTCATATAGAAAGAAGGCAGTGGTGTTCTAAGAAGCATGTACAGCCAAGGAACTCTTGTCATATTTCTCTTATGTTACGTACCTATATTAACTAATCACTTTTGTTGAAAATAACAGAAGGAAAGGGAAAGATAGGGCAACCTGGGGTTGTTTTACCTTTCACTGCTTCCATTCTCATCAATAAATCAAAGGTAGAAAGTGTTGGTAGAATGTGCACATATCAAGAAATAAAAGAAATTGCATATTTTTTTGAATTTTGTAGCATTTCCACTGTTCTGATAAGAACAAAATGCATGTATGTATGTATAAGCTATGAAGTATGAATTGTCTAATTTTAATAATCCTGAATATTTAAATGCTTTTATAGTGCGATATAAAGATAAACAATTAAAATCCACACTGATAATTTATAATGTCATTTTTTCTTCTTTTAGAATGACATTAAATAGCAAATAAAAAGCATCATGACAAGTCAAGGGAAAGACCATGGAATAAAGGAAAAAGTACCTTTAATGGCACCTTTTTTTCTTGGTTTTGACCAAAAGGCCTTGCATTTTCTTTTTGCGCTAAGTCTCGCAAATCATGTAGCCAGTTTTGCATCTAACTCTTCTCTTTCTGCAGTCCCTGGGTAACTGCTACAGGAGAACTTTGGCTTTTTTCAAAGGTTGTAGAATTGATGTGTTCTCAGAGAAGGAAGGCCCTATACATATGAACTTTCTTCCTTTTGTAATGAAACCCCTCATTATTAAACCAGAAAATAGAAGCCAACTGGTTTGAGGCTTTCCCCTTGTCCCCTCAGCTTATGTAAATGTTTGAGGTGTTACTTTTCCCTGCATCTGGGAAGTCCGATGACCCAACACACTTTTGCATAAACATAAATGATATATTTATCTTGAGGTTCCTCTTTCTGCAAGTCTAGAACTGACATTTGCGTGGGGGCTGTTTTAAATCTTATCTCAAGTTCATGCAAGCTTTGGAGATTTCATTAAACATGACAAGCGAGAATCAGATGGAGCTGATGTGTACTGAAGGCTGACGGTGTGCACAGGGGGAGTCACAGAATATATGGCACAGGTCACAGAGATGATATAGGTAAACTTTCTACCTTGACTCAAAAACAAAGGCAAGAAACTGTCAAAGGGAGTTTTTTGTTTTTAATTAGAGACAAAAAGTGATATTCTGGGAGAAAGAAAGCCAATATGAATCTCAAAGTTTCTGGAAATTGTTTTGGGAACAGATTTGGAAAATTAAATTCTGGCGCATAAAATGCAACATTAATAGAAAAAGAATGAAACCTCAGTATGGCCAAGGGGCTTTTAGATTATGCTGTAGTTTCTCTCCATTTATGGCACATCATTCCCCTTGGTTCCACTAAGCCAAATTCCTGGGAATCAACCTAGAAGGTCTCCTTTACTCCCAATCAATCATTACTTTTACTGAGTTTCCTACAAAACAAGTTGTGCACCCCTCTTCTCTAGCACATCTGTGGCTCTGGCCCTCTTTACCTAACATAGATGATAGTCACAGCAACCAACCACTCTCCTAGTGTCTCCTACCTTAAAGTTATCTTTTACACAACCACCAGGAGGATCTATCTCAAACACAAACCTGAACATGTTGCTTAATTAAGCACTTCAGTGGCTTTCAGCTGTTACAAGATAAAGCACCTGATTATGGCACCAAAGCGTACTAGGGTCTCACCCTCTCTGGACTGACAGGATTTTCCAGTAAAGAGAATTTTATTCTGCAAATATACTAAACTGCTTGTAATTTCTTGAACACATGTTATTGTGTTATGCCTCTGCATATTTTCTATTTCAGTGTTAAGCCATTTCTTCATTCCCCTGCCCATCCTCTCTGTGTCCAGTCTTCCAACTCCATCTCCTTTTGCTCTTCTTCCTGTTCCCTCTTCCTTTCTCATACTTCCTCCTCTTCCTGAGAGCTAACATTTACTAAATGCTTACTACCTTCCAGATGCTGTGCTTAAGATTTCACACATTTAATCCTCATAAGTTTATAGATCAAAGTTTATTATATTTTACTGTTATTCCCACTATTCAGAGATTGAAAATAGGAGAGAGTTTGAGTGACTTAACAAAGGTTACATAGCTACTAATTCTTTTTTGTGTGTGTGTGACAGAGTCTTGCTCTGTTGCCCAGGTTGGAATACAATGGTGCGATCTCGACTCCTGGGTTCAAGTGATTCTCCCTGCCTCAGACTCCTGAGTAGCTGGGATTACAGGCGCCCGTCACCATACCCAGCTAATTTTTGTATTTTTAGTAGAGACAGGGTTTTGTCATGTTAGCTGGGCTGATCTCAAACTCCTGACCTCAAGTAATCCACCCACCTCGGCCTCCCAAGGTGCTGGGATTACAGCCGTGAGCCACCACACCCGGCCCATAGCTACTGATTCTTACCTGAATTTGAACTCAGCTTTTCAGGACTCCACATGTCACTGTCTTAATGTCTGTGTGCTATCTCCTCCAGTAAAATTTCCCTGAATGTTTCCCTTTGCTGAGTATGGTAGTCACTTTCCAGGATGATAAGCAGATCTGTATCCTCTGCTTCTTGGGCCATAGCTAGACTATTTTTCCCGCCCCTTGAGATAGGCAGGGAACTGTGACTGAACTCTAGTAGATGAAAGGTGGGAAAGATGAACGCATGCCACTTTCAGGAATGGCCCCTAGAGCCTCCTGGATCATTTGCCACACACTCTCTCCTTTTGCAGAGAATTTGGAAGCCCTGAAAATGGTGGTACTATGAAATGTGAGGAGCCTGGGATCCTGAATGACCATGTGGAGCTGAGCCTTGCCCTTTACCCTGGGAGCAAGTGATGGGATGTTTTGTTTTGGAGAGCTCTTAAGATTTCTAGGATCATCTGTTACAACTGCTACTGTTGTCTTCCCTAGCACATAGGCTTAGTGCCTATTAGTTCTAATGTTGCTTTCATATTATATGGAAATTATCTCTTTATGCATCTATCTCTTCCAGTATGTTACTGGGGAAATTTCACAAGAGAGATACTTTTACCCCTAACCTGTATGTTGGTCAAGAGAGAGACACTTTTCTGATCAAACTTTGCGTTTGGTATACCAAGTGCTCAATAAATGTTTGTTGACCTAGAAACATATCGGTACTAAATGCTAATACTAATAATTAACATATATTGAGTGCTCATATGAGAAAGGCACATTATCAGGCACTTACACTTATTGCTTTATATAATCCTGATTCATGAATGTTACTTAAGTGCTTACCATATATTGGTTTCTGTAAGATGCAGTGGGCATACATTAGTGAACAAAACAGATAAAAGTCCCTGCCTTCCAAATGGGATCTAATTAAACTTCAGAACTTCTGTACAGCAAAAGAAACAATCATTAGAGTGAACCAGCAACCAACAGAATGGGAAAAAATTTTGCAATCTACCCATCTGACAAAGGGCTGATATCCAGAATCTACAAAGAACTAAAACAGACATACAAGAAAAAAAAAAAACCCCATTCAAAAGTGGGTGAAGGATCTGAACAGACACTTCTCAAAAGAAGACATTTATGAGGCCAACAAACATATGAAAAAATGTTCATCATCACTGGTCACTGGAGAAATGCAAATGAGGTATCATCTCATGCCAGTTAGAATGGCGATCATTAAAACATCTGGAGACAACAGAGGCTGCAGAGGATGTGGAGAAATAGGAACACTTTTACACTGTTGGTGAAAGTGTAAATTAGTTTAACCATTGTGGAAGACAGGGTGGCGATTCCTCAAGGATCTAGAAATAGAAATTCCACTTGACCCAGCAATCCCATTACTGGGTATATACCCAAAGGATTATAAATCATTCTGTTATAAAGACACATGCACACATATGTTCATTGTGGCACTGTGTACTATATAGCAAAGACCTGGAACCAACCCAAATGCCCATCTATGATAGACTGGACAAAGAAAATGTGGCACATATACACCGTGGAATACTACGCAGACCTAAAAAACGATGAGTTTGTGTTCTTTACAGGGGCTTGGATGAATCTGAAAACCATCACTCTCAGCAAACTGACACAAGAACAGAAAACCAAACACTGCATGTTCTCACTCATAGGTGGGTGTTGAACAATGAGAACACATGGACTCGGGGGAGAAAAGCATCACACACTGGGGTCAGTTGAGGGGGGCTAGAGGAGGGGACAGCGGGGAATGGGGGAGGGCGGGGAGGGATAACGTGGGGGAGAAATGCTGGATATAGATGAAGGGGGAATGGAGGCAGCAAACCACCTGGTTATGTATGCGCCTATACAATAACCCTGCATGATCTGCACATGTACCCCAGAACCTAAAGTACAATAATGAAAAAAAAAAGTCCCTGTCTTCATAAAGCATAAATTATAGGTGAAACAGTCAGATAAAGAAATGAGAAAAATTTAGAATATCAGATGGTGACAAGTGCATTGGAGAAACTTGAAGTATAGCAGGATGAAGGAGGGTGATAAGGGTTGGGGTATGTTGCTATTCTAAACAGGTGGCAACAGAAGACCTCCTAAAAAAGTTAGCATTTGAACAGGCACTAAAGGCTGTAAGGTTGCCGGCAGTGGCTGCCAGGGGAAGAGCATTACAGCCAGAGAGAATAGCAAGTGCAAACGTCTGGAAGAAGAAATGTGCTCACAGCAGCTGTACAAGTAGGTGTTATCTTCGTTTTGCACAGAAGAAAATTAAATCCAGAAAATGTAAGTAACTTGTCTAAGGGCTTATACTAATAAGTGGCACATTATGGACTTGAACTAAAATCTCTTGAATTTAAAAATCTATATTCTATTTCAATACACTCCCTCTGTGCAACTTTTACTAATTACAATAAAAGAATACAAAAAGAATACACATACACACACACACACACACACACATACACACACACACCATTCTAAAAGAAACTTGGTGGTAGATACTGAAGAGTAACTGTTTCAATAGCAATTTAGGCTCTTTCTAGAGTAACTTCTTGTGATTTCTTGTTCAGTAGGAAGTAGAGAGGTAAAACCAGGGCATTTGCATGTAGCCTCTTTTCCACTAAACAGACCACCTACAAGACTCAGAGGTGAGCTTGAGTCTAATGGAGTCATGACGGTGTGGCTCTTCTGGAAACTGGGTGATGCCAGTGGAAATGTTGCTGCTTCTAAGATATGGCCTTTGGTCAGTCTAATCTTGTAGTACTGAGTGGCAGTTATGCAGCTTTTTGACTTGGGAACTTTTGCAGTAGCAGCAGTGGCCCCGTGGATCTTGAGTCAGCTGTGGTGACAGCGGCTGCCTTCTTCTCAGGCCAGTTTGGCGGTTTGTTTCTGGAAGTTGTCCCTAGAGGCTCAGCCTAGAGCCTTACTCTCTAGTCTTTCCACTAATAGCCTAAACATATTCCTTTCTTCATAAATTAGTTAGGATGGCCTCTGTTGTCTGCCACTAAACCCTGACTGGTACAGCAACTGGCACAAAATGGGGTCAACATGATTCTCTTTGATGATTTCAAGCAGGCTTCCAGTTTACTTTCAGTTGTATATGTATGGCCTGCTCACCTGTTTTGTTCCCATGATCCACCGTTCTTGTCAGTTGTAGTTTTGTGAGTACCATTTTCTTATTATTGTAGCCATGCCTTCTTTTGTCTCTGCTACTCTGAGACTCCATCATAATCAGGGAGTCTACTTCTGATGCAATGTCTTCACCTTTGTCCTTGACCTATTTCTATTATACTTTCTAAAGGTGCTTGTACTTTCATCACTAATGTATTTTTCAATGCTCTGTGGAAATACCCTCTTAAGAGATACAGGGTACATGTGAATGTAACATGTGTGATAAATCTACTGCAGCAATCCCATCTCTAGAAATCTTTGAATTCTTCCTCTACATTATACTAAGGAATTGTTATTATCTCAACTTTATTTTTCCAAGGCCATTGTTTCCTACAGATTTTGATCCACCAAGAGAGAAACTAATTAGAATCACTTCCAGCAGCCTGATCTAGTCCATTGAGTTGAGAGTCTCTTCCAAGTGTCGCTGCATCAATTTATTTAGCTTCAACGGAATTATGTTCCTCTATCCTTGGTCTACTATTCTCAGCAAAATATACAGATGTGTGCATTAAAATTAATACATTCTATTAAATCTAATTCTTCCTTGGGATTTATTGTGCAATTGGCTGTCTACAACATATTGGGATAGTAAATTAAATTGTTGCTTCTATACTTTTAAGGAAGAAGCCCAACATTTGATAGGTCTCTGGATCTTGGAAGCAACAGACATCACATTTGGTTGCCTATTCTGATTTAATAACTGAATAACTCATAAACCTACCATCTTTGAGTCAGCCCCTGAGTAATCAAGGGGTCTTTAGCTTGTCTAGGTTACAGTGCAAGCGGCACTGACCTTGGCTTTTATGATCCAGCATATCCAAAGAGCCCAAAAGTGTTGTGGCTGATCAGGGTGTCGTGTAAAGGTTACAGTAAGGCTCTACAGGAGTATCACAGTGGAGAGCTGTAGGATTTTGGAGTGAAGCTATGTTCTCTTTAAGTAACTTTTTTTTTTCACTGAACACTTGAACATGGCCCACCAGAAACCTGAGCTATTCCTCATGAACTGAAAGCTGTCTGATCCACTAAGCAAAAGTTCATGACATATTGAGGATTATTCCATCATTAAGCAGAAGTGATTTGCAGGACGTCTCACTCCAGAATGGTCTGAAAGCAATGGTAACTTGAATAAACAATGAATAGCTCAGATCCTGCTGCTCTTTCACCTCTCCTCTCTCAACCAACAACTATGACCTGGTGGTGAGTTCCCTATGACCAACTGACAGAGGAGGAAAAAAAATCTATCCTGTTTTATATATGCCCTCATATCAGCTAAGGGTGACAATTGCAGCACCACAGCCACATTTGGGAATCCCTGGAGGATTGTGACAAAAATGGGTATTCCCAGTGGTCCACTTTGCCTGGAAGATGAGATGTCCAGAGGTAAGGATCTACTCTGATTCATGAGCAGTGGCTAGTGTTTGGAGATGTATGG
The DNA here is from genome assembly GCA_036589455.1 of Ateles fusciceps. Classification (NCBI taxonomy): domain Eukaryota; kingdom Metazoa; phylum Chordata; class Mammalia; order Primates; family Atelidae; genus Ateles; species Ateles fusciceps. The sequence goes on from JAZHEH010003362.1 coordinate 1,366,511, forward strand.
TCAAGAATTTGGAAAGAATAAAACTGGATGATTCGGGAAGAATTATATTGTTGGATGTCTTTGAATGGATCCAGAGTGCGAGAATATTTGTGTCTTATGAGAATACTCACCCAAGGCCTTACTGAGGAAGATCTCAGTAATCAGGAGGCTGTGATTACCTGCTTTGGCTGAATGTCAGGCAACCTCTTTTTCCACTTACTCCAACGATGTTCAAAGGGCTCATGAATGAAGCAGCCTTGGTGGAAGGCGCAGAGGTCATGTAAGGATTCGGTAACATAATTTCACCCAGGCCACTCTAACCAGTGCTGAGTGCCCAATTGACAGACATAGAGGCCAAATCAGATCCTCAGAGGCCCATGTGCTCTGCAGTGGTAGATTGTTTGCATTGGATCCCTTCCATCATGGAGAGGGCAATGATTTTCCCCACTGACATAGATTATTCATTCATTTAAAAATACTGATTGAACACCTACTATGTACTAGTCAGAGTTCTAGGTACCTGTGGTATGTCAATGAACAAAGAAAACAAAGGTTGTTGCCTTTAAGAGTAAAAAGTAAATCTGGGTAATGGAGACTGGAGGTACTGAAGATGGGGGAAGTCGTTTCCAAATTTACATGTGACTCAAAGCCTTGAGTCACCAGGGCAGACCTCAAAGCCTTGGTGTTTATCTGGGAGGAAGAGCATTCTAAGCAGGGAGCAGCCTGTCCAAAGGCCTCAAGCAGGCATTTACCTGCCGTGTGCAAGAAGCAATGCACAAGGCAGGGCTTCTTCAGTGAAGTGCTAAGGGGAAGAGTGGCAGGAGACTGGAGGCAATGGGGGCGATCGGGTGGAGACTTGTGGGCACTTCGGGCTTCTGGCTTTCACCATAAGAGAGATGGGAGGCACTGCAGGGGTTTAAGCACAGTGGCTGCAGTGCTGAGAATGGGCTGTAGGGAGGAAAGGGACAAAGAAGGGAGACACGAAGCCACTGCTGTAACAGAAGTGAGCGGCACCTCAGACAAGGGTAGAAGCCTGGGGTGGTAAAATGAGGTGGTCTTCTGGGTGTAGATATTTTAACTCTTTATATGGAAAATTAAAAGCATCCAAAAGTAAAGAATAGTATAAGCCTCCTCTTCTTCCCATAACATACCCAACACCTGGCTCCAGAAATGGTGCACACACCATTTGCAGGAGGTCTTGGTGGATCCTGCTATATCTATACCTATCCACTTCCTACTCACCCTCCACCCTCACCTCATCAGGTTATTTCAAACCAAATCACATCATTTTATCTACTAATTTAATGTATACTGAATCTACATTAATAGCCTTTAATACTTCAATATAAGCTCTAAAAATGAATATCCTTTTGTTTTTATGAAAACACTAAAATAACGTATCGCATCCAAAACATATAACAATTTCTTAATATTAGTGTACAAATTTTCCTTAGTATTTCATGGGTAATTTTTTTTTTTAACTCAATTTGAGTCAGGATCCAGACAAGACCCATGCATTCCTTTTGGTTGATATGTCTCAAGTCTCCCTTAATTTATATTTCTTCTTTTCTTTTTCTCTTTTTTTAGGGTGATACATGTGACAAATTCATACATTCATATAATTTGTAAAGATCAAATCAGTGTAATTGTGATATCTATCACCTTAAATATTTTTATGTCTTTACGTTGGAAATATTCTAATTAATTTTCTTCATTTATTTCTTCTCTCTCGCTTTCTTCCTCCCTTTCTTCTCTTCTTTTTTTTTTTTTTTTTGGCTATCTATACCTATGCTTTGCAGGTGGTATTGTACACTTCCCCTCAGGAGACCTATAACGATTGGCTGCTAGTTTTTGTCAATTATTTAACCAGTAGGTGTTATCATGAAACATCCATACGAAATTGTGGTTTCCTATTTCTTTCATTCTTTCTTCATTTATTGGAAGAATTATTCTCACATACACTAATTAGTAACTCAAAGACACAGTTCCCACAAGAAAAGCAACTTTATTTCCTTTGAGTAGGGAATGGTATTTAAAGAATAAAACATCTGCAAGGAGTGCTTATTGCTAAGGGGTTGGTAATTATTTCTAGGCCTTTTCAGTGGACAAATGTAGGAAATACTTATCTTTTTTTTTTTTTAAAGGCAGAGTTCATTATGAGTTTATACTAATATTTTCAATTCAAATTTAGGTTTGCAGAGTTGTCACTTAAGTTTTAATTTTATGTGTGTGTTTCTTTCTCTAATCTTGCAAGTCTTTGCCCCAATGACATTAACATAATTATCGTTTGCTTTTGAAAACGCAGCCTAGAGCTGGCATCTCCAGCTATTTTGATATCCTCTTTTAAATTCCTCTCTCTGTAAACCATTTCAGGTGGGTTCTTTTATCTGCAACTGAATCCTGACAGTGTACACTGTGAGGGCAGAAGTGAAGGGGCTTTGCATTGTCTGTGTAGTACCTGTGCAGCCACTCAGTTAAACAAACGGATGCAAGTGAGTCTCCAGTGAGAGAATTGTTGTAGATGTACTAAGCAAAGATCCAGGTCACCCGGCCGTTTTCATCTCTGTGCAAATCCTAGTTCACCAAAATTTGTGCTTCTTTTTTTCAAACCAGTCCTTCTCTCTATCCCTCATCTCTAAAGCAGACTCTAGGGAATATATTAGGTCAGGCCCACAGCAAGTAATACAGGGTCTTATCCTGGTCATGTTAGTGAAGTCTTTCAGAGGCCATCCCATCCCAACTTCAGAGTAGATGAATGAGTACTCCTGGGAGTGAATGCATATGGGTGAGAGGAATTGGAAAGCTAGAATGAGTTGATCATTCCAGGGGCTGTGAGGACTTCACGGGGCCTGGGGCTTTGGATAAGGGACAAATCACATGAGTAAGACATTCTCCTAACTTTTCATTCTCTAAGCACATTCTTCGTCCTTAGAGCTGACCTTTCCAGCTGAGTTATCTGGGTGTTGTGCCTTCACCTCAGTGTAGACACTTGAGACATCCTGGAATGGAAGAAAGAAGTGGAAACAGAGAGGGAGTGTGAGGCAGCAAGTAATGGTGGAGATAAAACAGTGGGGGAAACAAAACTCACCTTATCCTCTAGAAGTGTCCTGGAGATATTAGCTGTGGAGAGAAAGAGAATCACTCAACTATGGGCATAAGGATGAAGTTAGAACTCAGTCTATGAGCTGATTCCCTAGAGTCTGGGAGCCACTGGGCCCTGTTCATTGATTATCATGTTTCCCTACCTCATCCCTTAACATGTCCTTCAATACATTTGACTTTCCATTCTATCATTTCTTAACCCAGCCCTCTGCAAGTTCTTTTCAAGCTCCATTGATCTGTTAAGTCCTCCCTCAATACCACACTAAGAAATCTCACACCCTTCCTCTACTAGATATTGAGAGATTATTTTTCTCTTAGTTTTAGTTCTTGCTTCTCTTAACTTACAATACTGTCATCTCACTACCCGCAATGGTTTGGCAAGTTCCCATTACAGTGCTCCATATGTATGCCCTGTGAGGAGAAACTCTCTCCTACATTAGCAAATTCTAGTTCTTGATTTTACTGCCATGGTTTCCTAGAGATGGAGCGAGAGTGAGGGGAAAGTTCAGCAGATATGATTTGTTGAACCATGCCTATTAGAAATTAAGAGTCTCAGAGTAAAAGGTAGAATAATCAGAGCAGTGTAGTAATTTTATGGAGAGATAGAGCCTGAAAAAAAAATACACTCCGGGGCACTTGACGTTTCTCTGTTTCTTACTGTATTGTTACCATATTCTTACCCCAAACCTTTTGGGGTTACAGACATTTTTAATGATATGATGAAAACTATGTACTCTCCCCAGAATAATGGTCATATGCACAAAAGTTTGTGTATGATGTCAGGGGCTTCATGTAAACCTTGAGGAACAGGTGAGGAAACCATTCTACAGGTCATTAATACTTCAAGTTTCTGAAATATAACGAGTCCATCAACAGAATGCTTGGCTTAAATGGTGTTTTGATAAATATGTCAAGGAAAGAGTGTATTTTGTATTTCTACTAAAAATACAAAAATTAGCTAGATGTGGTGGCTCATGGCTGTAACCTCAGCTACCTGGGAAGCCGAGGCACAAGAACTGCTTGAACCTGAGAGGCACAGGTTGCCGTGATCTAAGATCGCACTACTGTACTTTACATTGTAATGTCTGTACAACCCAAGAAGGAATTAGACATAATCCGTACTCCAATTCCTAAGACTGACACTGACACTGACATAGAAAGAGGAAGAGGACCGTATTTTCCAAATGGAAGTTAAGGACATAAAGTTGAATGAGTATATATGCATGTATGGTGCAAAAAGAAGATTATTAGAAACATAGACTTCCCTGGAAAACCTAGAAAATTTGTAGACTAATCTGTAGTCATTGTATGCATAGTTACATGAACATATTGTCTAACATAATTATAGGACAAGAAACATTCTGTGCCAACCCAGAAAATGTGTAACCTTTGGTATTATCCATTTAGATGAATAGGCTAATGAAGAAAAGCAAAATGATCAAGGTATCTCTGTAAGACAAGATGTACTCAATCAACCCAAGAAAGGTAGTGGCCATTCTAATTCTCCCATTCAAAGGGGATCCTGATTAATGGAGGTGGCTCAGGGAACCAAGTGAAAGACAAAGCAGGGGATCAGGTGATATATGTTGGTCAAATATAGTAATAGACTGTTCATGCAGCAAATATAGCAAGACAGAAGACTTTGTCTTAGCTTTGTCTTTTACTGGCTTTGTGACCTTCAGGAAGTCCTTCACCTCTCTGAGTTTTATGTATAATACTTCATTTCCATAGAACACCTTCAGCATCAGGTTACAACTGAAGTTCCTGGGAGATTTTAACTTCCCAAGTGAGGTGCCATGGGTAGATTAATACAAGAAATAGGATTGTTTGTTTCCTTGACTCTAAGGACCCAGGTTAATCAATCAAGGTAAGGAAGTGTGGGGAGGAAGATTATTAAAAGGTTTGTTGAAGAGATGTCTTTAGAAGGATTGATCAGTTGATGTCCACTGTGTCTCCGCTTTGACTTTCTGAGGTGGCAGTAACAGGTGGAGTTTGCTATTTTATAGCCCCCAGCCAGGTGAAGGAGGTCTCAGAAATTCCTCTTGAACTTCTGAAGTGATTTTGAAGTGATTTCCCTGATACTGGGTTACAGACCTCCCACCTCAGAAAGCCAAAGTGGACCATCGGTTGCAGTTACTTAGAGTAGTGTTTTTCTAACAACAGATCTCAGTTCATCAATGGGTCTTAAAATGGATCTGAATAGGATTAAAGAATTGAAGTAGAACTTCAAGAGACAACTCAGCTTATTCTGACCAAAATGGACTAACAGGGACTGGATATATCTTCCCATTTGAAACAATAAGAATGAAGGACAAAACAGTGGTTTTCAGATATTGCACCAGTTTGCCACCGAGCTGTGCATGGACTAGGGAGTTTAGACAGAGCCTGGCTTCTGGCTTGAAGCTTTGCTGACTTGAAGCAACAGAGACCAACAGTTCTGTTTTACTGAAGCAGCTAGAGTTTGCAGGACAGTACCAGAGAGATAGGAGGAATGCAGATTGAAAGCTCCAGAGGTCTGCAGAGTTCTCCTCAAGTCTTCGGCTGCATACTGATAGGCATATTTGTAAGAGGAAAGTATCTTAGGCCAGGGTAAGACCACCAGAAAAGAAGAGGCAGAATAATACCAGAAGCTGATGCATATCTTATAATTCATGGACCACCTGATGTAGAATCCCCAGAAATGCATCGCTTTACTATCAGGCTAGATTAACCCTACTGTAAAGATTGTTTGAGATTCACCCATATAAAGCTTAAAAGCAAGCCTCAAAAGGATCCAATTCATTCCAAATAACTTACTTGCTCCAGAATAAAATTTAAAATTTGACAGTAATTAGAGGAATACAATACTGTAAAAATCACATTTTCCAGCACTTAATTTAAAAATGTCATGCATATGTACATATATATGATATATATGTATAAATATTCTCAGCACAATGCCTACCACATAGTAGACATCTTACAAACATTTATTCATTCAGACCTAAGGGCGACCTTAGTACATACACTATAGGGATCACAGTGTCTATCAGAAGGATGCTTAATTTTCATCCCAATCATCAGCAAAAGTATACCATGTGTATTTCAGTGTCTATCTTTCCTCCTTAGAATCTAAGCTCCCCACTGCAGGGATTTTTGTCTGCTTTGTTTACTAGTTAACTTCCAATACTTGCAGTAGTACCTAGCACGTAAGAGGTTCTCAGTAAATATTTGTTGAATGAATGAATGAATATAGTTTGCAGCCAGAACCTCTTCCCAGAGACGTACCTTCCCCTTCTCCCAGCTGAGTAATCTGGATCTCGGAGTATATCAAATCTTCCTCTTTGGGATGTACTGGAAAGAAAAGACATTGTCAAGGCTGTTTCTGTTAGTACTAAAGTGCTACAGATCCCTCTTCCTAAGCATCACATCCACTCTTCTTGGACACACAATGGAACAATTATCTGGGAATATCTGGATTTGGGACACTTTAGGGAGTCCAGGGACATTTCCCAGGGCTGAAAGCATCTTACCTTTCCATGGCTGAGGCCGGGAACAGCTTCCTAGAGGGGAACCCTCACCATTGACATGCAACTGTTGAAGCTCCACCTGGGCAGGGCAAGTGGAATGGGAGGACTCTCCTGACCCCGGAGTGGGAGGGATCCTGTGAGACACAGAAACACATAATAATCCCTGGAACATTGTAACCTGCAGGATAGTGAGACGCCCAGGGAGAGAGGCAGAGGAGAAAGAGGATTTGGGGAAAGTCAGCAGCCAAGAGGGCACTGGAAACCCTGGATGGTTTAGAGTTTCAACAGGTCTATATAGAGTGAGGTTGTTCTTTTGAAACAAACCCTGGAGCTCTGGAAACAAGGATAGAGAGTCTCTGACATCATAGTAACAATCATCGTCTCATAGTTAGAATGACTCTTGGTTGCTTAAAAAATAGTGGCTTTCCAGCCTAGGCAGCATAGTGGGATCTTGTCTCTACACAAAATAAAATGAAGTTAGCCAGGCATGGTGGCATGTGCCTGTAGTCCTAGATACTTGGGAGGCTGAGGGGAGAGGATTGCTTAAGCCTGGGAGGTCAAGGCTGCAGTGAGCTGAAATGATGCTATTGCACTCCAGCCTGGGTGACAGAGCGAGATCCTGTCTCAAATATACATACACTGCCTTCTTCATCATCAGGAAAGACTGATTAAATGTCTTCACTTTATCATTGGCCTGGTGAGATGGCTCTAGCTGTAAACCCAGCACTTCAGGAAGCTGAGGTGGGCAGATCACTTGAGGCCAGGAGTTCCAGACCAACCTGGCCAATATGGTGAAACCCTGTCTATACTAAAAATACAAAAATTAGCTAGATGTGATGGCTCATGGCTGTAACCTCAGCTACTTGGGAAGCTGAGGCACAAGAATTGCTTGAACCTGAGAGGCACAGGTTGCTGTGAGCCGAGATCACACCACTGTACTTTACATTGTAATGTCTGCAATCCAAGAAGGAATTAGACATAATCCATACTCCAATTCCTAAGACTGAGACACTGACATAGAAAGAGGAAGAGGACCGTATTTTCCAAATGGAAGTTAAGGACATAAAGTTGAATGAGTATATATGCATGTATGGTGCAAAAAGAAGATTATTAGAAACATAGACTTCCCTGGAAAACCTAGAAAATTTGTAGAAAATCTAGTCTGTAGTCATTGTATGCATAGTTACATGAACACATTGTCTAGCTTAATTACAGGACAAGAAACATTCTGTGCCAACCCAGAAAATGTATAACCTTCGGTATTATCCATTTAGATGAATAGACTAATGTCAAATAAGAAATCTATTATTTTGCATGTTGCAAACTATTAGCTGACAAGCACAGTTTAGAAAGCTTCATTTTTGACCAATTCAAGGAATGTGAAAATGGGGGTATCTAGCCACAGGGCCAAAGAGAAATAACTTGACCTAATTTTGTAACCCCACAGTTTTGCATATTGTGTACTTGGGAAACAAAAAAGGAACTGGTAGAAGCTGAGGTCTCACCTGGTTTCATCTCCCAAGAAACGATCTCCTGCAAAATAAAGCAAAGACGCATTTGTGTCAGCAGAGAAAGCCCTTTCTCAAATACTTCACATACAGGAGCTATCTAAGAGAGGTCATCAAGAACGTAAATTCAAACACCTGCCCAGTCCTGAATTCTCTTGAAAATGATGTGAAGAAAGATTGAACAAAGCAGATAACTTGTTGAGGCCAGGACTGCACACTCCTGAGTTAAATATGCAATTGTCTGAGAATTTATTAAGACTCAAGTCTGTGTTGAAATCCCTCAGGAAACATTACATATAACCAAATCATTACTTGCAGAGTAGTGAGCTGTGGGTGAACTTCGAGGAACATCTGTGGCCATGCCCAGAGGAGCATCAGGATCTGACTCAGACTCACTAAGGAGATTTGGCCAGAGATCCAAAGCTCCCTACATCCAACCCAATGCAGGACACACAGAAGGTACTGTCAGGAATCTGGAAAGTTGAAATTGAATTAAGAGACAGAGTTGAAGGATGTGGGTAATTATTCTAGAGCTGAAAAAGGTTCTGTGCCTGTCTTCTATGCCAGGTTTCTTGGCATCCAAAGCTAGCCTGAGCTGGGCTGAGGTGAGAAGCCTTTGGAAGTATGCAGCAGACAGTGCCTGGGACAAACATCTCTGTTAGGCAGGTGAGGCTCAACTGGGGAGAGAGGGGCTGCTGTAGCACAAGATGGCAGGCACAAGCTCCGACCCAGAAAAGTCTCTTAGGGGAGAGAGGGATAGAAATCAGCCAGCTCTTATTCTCAGTCATTTCTTCAGAGCCCTTCAGTTCATTTTGGATTTCCATTTATGGTGGACTTAGGATAGGCTGAAGTATTCAACTGGCCAGTCCGTATGAACCAAAGAAACTGCCTCAGTAAACAGTTCAGATAAAGTTTTTGGAACTTTACATTAAAAATTCCACTCTTCCTCCCTTTCACTTAATACTTAATCAATCAGACTAGATATGAGCAGCTCTCATTCATGGCCTCTATTTGCAAAACTACCCCTTAAGGAAGGGGCAGACATGAGTGTGTGTGAGCGATGGGGGCGGCGACTTGGGAGTGGTGGCCTGGTGGCTACTGAGGCTGGCTGCATGCTGAGTTCAGGGGAAGGGACAGGGCAGGAACTCTGGCAAAGAGAAGAGCACAAACCTGACTTCCTCTGGCGCCAGCAGTGAAACAGCAGGACCACAGCCAGGAGAAGAGCGCTGAGCACCCCCACAGTGGCTCCCGTGGTGACAAGGCCTTCTCTGTTGCCTGGAGTCGCTAAGGGAAAAGGACCTGTGTGAACCTCAGTGAAGAGGTTCAGGGCTTGGGATTCCCTTTTCTTCAGCTTGGTTGGGTACTGAGCCCTGGAAGAGAGAAGAATCTAAAGGACTAGGACTCGTAAAGACATCTCGGGCCAGGTTGTGGCCAGAAAAGCTCACCGTGGGTGGGCCAGGGCCTGAGTGGAAAAGGAAAGAGCTCCCTCTACCTTCAGTGAATCATTTTAGAAACTAACAATTCAGGGGAAATCCTAATGTATTCTGATAACCTGGCTTCCTACGAATTTCCCCCAGACACCTGGAGAGCTACCATGGGACTGTGGCTTGGCAGCACCTAACTTAGGAAGCAAACTGTCCGAGAGAGAATGAGAATTCATCACTGATTAGGGCACCAACTGAACCAACAGAAACTCTGTTTTAAAGCTCTGCATTAAAAAAGCACATTGGAACACACGATGAAATGACATCAGCTTCCTTCCTCATAGAAGCCTGTGCCTTGTGTGCTCTGAAGGACAGGGAGAGAAAAAAAACAGAAAAGTACAAACAATCAATAAATTGTTAGGGGCTTTTGATACTTCCATGGGGTCCATTCTCCTATCCTTTCATCCACAGAAAGGGAGGTTTCATTCAATTTACTCATTTATACAGCAAATATTTACTGAGGCTACCCTGTGCCAGGCACTGACCTAACCCTTGAAGATACAGCAGTGAACAAGACAGTAAGTCCCTGTTCTTGTGGAGTTTATAACCCAGGGAGGGGAGACAAGCAATAAACAAATATATAAATTTATACCGTGCCCTGTGCTGATGAGCTAAAGAGCAAAAGCAGGAGAGAGGGACAGAGGTTGGGGGTGGTGCTTTTCATATGTATTCTTGGTCCCCAGGTAAACTAAATTCAGACCTCAGACACAGGTACCACAGAATTGACATAGAACATGCAGACAGTAGAACAACAGCAACACTGATCATGATTTCCATTTATTTTCATCTATGATTTCTGGCACAGAGGGGCCATTGGCCAGGAGTGGCTGGTGACATTTCTGACATTATCCTTCCCTTCCTGACAATACCAACAAACTGCCCTTTGACCTATGAGTGGTTCCACCTATAGACAGTGTTCAGTGGGCAGCCAGCCCAGCCCCCCAACCACAACAGCTGAAGGACTAGGGTGGAGAGCAGGGGAGAAATCTAAGGACAGAGAAGCTTGGCCACAACATCCTGTATTGAATCTTTCCCCCATTGCCTGCTGGGGCAACCACCTGTGCAAAATCAGAATCAGCCATGCCCAGGTCTAGGATTCTGGACTCAGTGGGCAGAAAGCAAGTTAGTCTGTCTTCCTGTTAACCCTGTTTCCTAGAAGAAATGGCTACTTTGGGGGAAAGTAATTGAAATCTGCCTCAGTTAGAAAGGCACAGATTCTAAATCCAGATTGTTTAGTTAGAATTCCAGCTCCTCCATTTACTCACTTGTGTGGCCAGGGAAAATTATTTAATCTCCCTTTGCCTCAGTTTTTTCAGTGAACTGGGGATAATTGTAACTATTTACTGTTGTAAATTAGTTAATGCGTGTAAAGTGCTTTGAACAGTGCCTGGCACCTAAGTGTTATGTCTACGCAAGGACTAGTTCTTATTTGTTGTCCTAACACCATGCCCTAGGCTCTAGGGAACTTCAGGCTGCTCTCTGATTAGCTTAGAGGACACCTCCAGAGGTTAAGCTTGCTCCCCATAGTCCTACCCCCAGACAACCTCAGCCCAGGGATTGAATTGTGCTCTTCTCCCCCAGATTCATATGTTGAAACTCTAACCCCAATGTGATGGTATTTGGAGATGGGGCCTTTAAGAGATATTAGATTTAGAGGAAGTCATGAGGGTGGGGCCACAAAGATAGGATTAGTGCCCTTCTAAGAAGAAACACCAGAAAGGTTGTCCTGCTCTCTCTCTCTGCCACTTGAGGACACAGCAAGCAGGTAGCCTTCTGTAAGCCAGAAGGAGAGCCCTCACAAGAATCCAAATTATGTTAGTGCACCAATCTCAGACTTCCAGCCTCTAGAACTATGAAGAAATACATTTGTGTTGTTTAAGCCCCCCAGTCCATGGTATTTGGTTATGGCAGTTCAAGCTGACCGAGACAGCCCACCTTAGCTCAGTGCATACAGCTACAGCAGAGTTTCTCTCCTGTTATAAATTCTCCTATTTCTAAGCACAGGGATTTTGCATAAAGTCCATGAATAAAAAAAGATTTAGGATACTCATTCTAAATTCATATTCATATTCCAGTAATATTCTATCAAATATTACTGCATCCTTGATGTCCATTTAATCTCCGAGATCATCTGTTTCTTAACAGATATTGATACCTAGTTTCCAGGGCTATCATGGTAATAAAATGAAACAATATGTGTGGAGTGGCCAATTCACTGCCTAGATCAGGAGAAGCTGATCCATTCTAATGACCTTAACCCCCAAGAGGGAGAGGAATAATTTGTACTTACCAACAGATTCACTGTTATCTCCTCAGAGATTATAGTCTTTGAGCTTCCTGAGGTAAACTTTTCAGAATAAGAGCCTTCCTGCAGAAGAAACACCCTCTACCATCAGTGTTATTCTGGATTTCAGGGCATTCAGCAGTCTTCAGAGGGTGCCCCTTGGCAGCTGGTAATTTTGCTAATGCCTTCTTTTCCTTCCCTAATATGATTCTTGAAATGCCATTGAGCCGTGGAATTCAAGACCAGACTGGGCAACATAGTGAGAACCTTTTTCTATGAAAAAATAAATTTAAAAATAATAGCTGGGCATGGTGGCACATGCCTGTAGTCCCAGCTACTTGAGAGGGTGAGGTGGGAGGATCGCTGGAGCCCAGGAGGTCAAGGCTGCAGTGAGCCAAGATCATGCCACTGAACTCCAGTCTGGACAACAGAGGGAGACCTTGTCTTAAAAAAAAAAAAAAATCATTAAAATGACATTAGCTCAGTCTCAGTCCTTCTCTGCTGGGAATTACACCCATTGTTCCCAGACTGAGAGGCAGACTGCTGTGGCACTTAGTTCTGGGGAAACACCTCAGTCTCTTAACCTGGTAGGGCCTGCTTGATCACAAGACTTGCCTCGAGGAAGTTGAGGGGAAAGTTGAGCAGCATCTGGGCTGTTAGCATAGCAACCCCTTGCCAGAGTCTCTGACTAAACTGTTCAGGTTTATGTCTCTGACCATCAGAGCTGACCTCGTATAAACAGCGCCTCTCTCTGCTTATTTAGCATGGTTGAAAGTGGGTACTTGACTGCGTGGTATTTCTTTGGAGAGCTTTTACATGGTTCCATGTATCTCTGAGCTAAATGACTGAATCAAAGTTCAAATCTAGGCTGCCATGTGTAAACTGTGGCTTTATACAAATCACCAAATCTTTCTGAGTTTTTCTTTCCCTTCTGTAGAATGGAGATAATAATATCTTCAGAGGATTTTGAGAGATGATATGCACAATACTCATTTATTCAGCAGATGTTTACTGAATGCCTGAGTCAAGCACTATTCCAGGCACTTGGGATACAACAGTAGTAAAAAGAAGGATCCACCCACATGAGGCTGATATGAGACACCTGGGAGAAGGCAACAAACAGATAAGGGCATTCATGGCCTGGGAGTTGGTGATAAGTGCTGTGCTGGGAGAATTAAGCAGGACCAGGAGAGCGAGAGCTGGAAAAGGACTGCCATGTTACAGAGGGTGGTTGGGAAAAGACTCACTGACAAAGTGAGTAGAGTTCTGGAGAAAGTGAAGAAGTGAGCATGAGGATATCAGGGAGGTTGCAGTGTAAAGGCCCTGAGGTGGGGTTGTGCCTGGAAAGTTTGAGGAAGAGACAGAAGGTCAGCATGGTGGGAGTAGAGAAGGCAAGACAAAGTGGTAGGAGATGAGGCCAGGGTGACAGGAGGGTTAGATTATGCAGGACCTGGATGATCTAGGCGAGTCGTTGAGAGGGTATTGGCTATCTGCTGAAGGACATGGGAAGCCAAGGAAGGATTCTGAGCTGAAGAGTAACATGATCTGACTTATGATTTAAGAGTTCCCTCTGATGCTGCATTGAGAATAGACATACAGAAGACCAGTTAGGATGTCACTGCCATGATCCAGGCAAGGAATGCCAGTGACTTGGACCAGGTGGTAGCAGTGGAGACTGTGAGAAGTAGTCAGATTCTGGCTGTCTTTTGAAGGTAGAGCTATTAGCACTTGGAAGTGGTTTAAATATGGGGGATGAAATAAGAAGAGGCAAGGCTGATGCTTAGATTTTTGGCCTAAGCAACTAGGGGAAGGGAGTTTTGTATTTACTGAGAGGAGGATTTAGACAGGAACCTTCTAAAGTAAAATCCAAGAGCTTGGTTTTAGATGAGTTGTTTGAGATGCTAACTAGCTGTTCTTATGCACTTAATTTAAATACTTTAATATATGAGCCTTGAGTTCAAACTAGAGGTCTAAAAGTTTTAGTTCAGTTTGGGAGTCACACATAGGTAGAAATCATAAGTGCATTTAAAGTCATGGGACTAAATGAGATGATATGGAAAGTGGGCACAGCTTGTCTGAAGACAGATCCCTGGTAGTTCCCAAAATGCAGAAGTTGGAAATATTAAAAGGATCAGGAAAGAAAACCTTAAAAAGTATCTGGTGAATAGGTAAAATACCAATAGGTTATGTCCCAGAAATCGAGGAGGAAAACGTTTCGAGAAGGAGGGAAGGATCAATTCTTTGAAAAGCTGGAGGTAGATGGAATAAATGAAAACAGTTTTCTGCTGGCCTTAGAAACATGGAGATCATTAGTAATTTTGGTGGAATGAGGCAAACCTGGTGGTGATGGGTTTAAGAAAAAAATAGGTGAAGTAAGGAGAGGAATAGAGACAACTCTTTTGAATTTTATTATATAGGAAAGAGGGAAATTGAACTTTGCAATAACTCAATAAAGCTTGCTTTTTTCTTTTTCTTTTCTTTCTTTTACTTTTTTTTTTTGAGAGCCAAGGATGCAACCAAACCTGAGATTGAGAAGGGATTGAAGCCCAGTAGAGACCATTTCCTTAGTGCCAAGGTAGCTGAGTGAGAACATAGCTTGGCCCCGTGTGGCTTCTCGGGGATGGAGGAAGAGACGTAATTGAGCTAAAACTGTGAGATTGCAAAGTAAGCCTTCTCTTTTCAATGGACAAAAGTGGGCTCTGTATCTGCTCTCCATGCTTTTGAGTTTCCTGACTCATATACAATTTGGCTGCCGAGAATCCTTCAGGGTTCTATTACAGTAATGAAGTCAAGGAATGCCTTGTGCTTTTGGTTCTGTGGACCTGAAGCTGCTGGTCTGATGTGTGTGGATGATTGACTGAAAGGAGAGGTGTAGTTGACACTGTAGGGTGACACTGTGGGGTGACAGAGCTGTGCCCCACCTAGAAACACAGCTGACGAGATAAGGTTCCTCTTGAAGATGAACACGCAATGGATCCAAGCACAGAGAAACAAAATTACCTCCAAAAGGCAAAATGGCTCCCGGCCAGGCCAGCATTACCTCACTACAGGACCTTACTCTGACCTGACTGAGTTATTAATATTCTAACGGAAGAAATTGTTTATCACAGTGGAGCGTGGCAAAATGGAAACACAAAAAGCAGAGTCACAGGGTAATGTTCGCTATCCCCACCCTTAATTTGAGGAAGTCTGCCGAGAGTAAATAAGGTCTCAGTAGAGATAAAAACTCACCTCTCACAGTGATGTTCAGCACCGCGCTCTGGACGGGGCCGTAGCTGTTGTCTGCGGTACAGTAGTATCCCCCCGCGTGGCTTTCTCTGATGGCAGGGAGCTCCAGCTCTGCTCTCGGGGAACGTTGAATTTTCCTCCCTAGACTCTCCTGCGTGTCCTCTCGGTGCCAGGAGAATGTGGTGTCCCCCTGTGCCTTCAGCCATGGAGCAGACAAGGACCAGCGTCTCCCCCTTCAACCGCCTGGCCCCCTGAGGGCTGGGTCTCCAGGAGCACCCCAGACACAGGGATCCCTATGTGAAAATGAGACCACAGGTGGGGGCCAGGTGTGAAGGAGGGCAGGGCTGGGTAGCTGGGGTGTTGAGCAGGGTCACTTTTTATGTGACTTCAAGGTATACTCTTCAGCAGGTACTAGCATGGTGGCCAACAGAGTATGAATTTAGAGCTGAGACTATCACTAAATGTGACAAGCTTTCCATCCTGATATACAAGGCCCCAGCAAAGAAAAAAGGACTAACCCAGAGGAAGCATTTGGGTTTTGTCTGACATCTTGGCTGGAGGTCTGAGCTGTTTTGAGGGAGAGGTAATAGCAATAGTGGCCATCGTGGCACTTGGCTGGACCACATCTGTTTTTAAAAGTCCTGATTTGGTACCTAAGTGGTATTTATTGGGTCTATTTATCTCTCCTTCTCCTCTGCTGTACATATCATCAGCACTCACATTGTTTGTAGCTACTGACTAGGGAAAGGTGGATGCTTGTCTTCTAACTAGTTTTCCCCAAGATCTAGCATTCTAGAACCTGCCAACTCCCTAGCAGGGCACCTTGTTTTCTTGTTTTGTTTTCTATAGCTCTCAAACCTAACTCCATGAGTCAGCTGGGATTCTGAAGTGATAAGAGTTTCAAAGGAAGACTGAGTTTTTAGGAAAATGGAGGTAGAAAAGTAGTCATGTATTTCTTGTATTATAGTACTTCACTTTTCGGCCTAAGTCTGGTGCCTCTGTCAGGATGATAAATCCATCTCTTCTACATAATCCTCATGCATACAGAGCCCAAGGAGCAGAGAGAGACAGGGAAGATGCCTGGCTCTCCAACACTCACGTTGCACGTGGATCTGTAGCGAGGGACTATGCTTGTGGACGCCACCGATCACTGTTTCAGCACCACACCAATAGGATCCCGAGTTTTCTCTCCAGATGATTGGGATATGGAGTTCCGGGGACCTGCTCCAGTTTGACAGGATGACACTGTCATCTCTGAAGAAGATGAAGTGAAGTGGGGTGTCCCACCGCTCTGGGAGGAAGCTGTGTTTCACAGCTCAGGTTTACGGAACTCCCCTCTATAGGCTGAGAGTCTGTGGCTTTCAGCTCTGGATGTGGAAATAGCTCTAGAGAGAAGAGGTAAATCAATTTCTGAGCACAAGAATATTTAGCACTCTGGGGAGAGACAGATTTGGACGCTCAGTCCCGGAAACTTCAGACACACAGCAAGACAAACTTATCAAGCTCTCTACCACATTTTTTCTTCCCCAGGTTTATTCAGATCCAATCACCTTACTTTCTCTGCCTCTTAGAGGACTTGAGCCTCTCATCTATTCAGAGTTTCAATAGTAATCCATAAATTCCTTCCTTACATGCTCAGTTTCCTAACCCTGACATTACTAACAAAATTTATATGAGGTGAAAGATTTACCTTGAATTTTAATCATTTTGTTATTTGATTTAAATACAAGATTTTTGTCTCCATATCCAAAGCATTGATATTTGCCATTGTTATTTGAACTTGCTTGTGGGATAAGAAGATCCCAGCTTCCATTAGATTTGAAAATAGTTTTTTCATTCCAAGTGTATTTCACAGCAATCAGTTTCCCGTTCCTCCTTTCTGGCATCTCAGAACCAATGTGTCGCCTTCAAACACAGAATATGGGGCCTGCAGAATTAAGCAGCCTGGAAAAGACACAGAGAGAAGAGATGGTCATTCAAAGCACTCCTGCTGCCTCCTTCCTCTGTGTCTCTTGAATTACAAAAGTTTTATTGTTTTCTTCTTCTTCCACAGGATGCAATCTCTTGATCCAAGCTCAAAAACTCCTAAATCAGTGTGAGATGCTTTAGGTACAATTCCTAAATAAATCCCAGACACGTCTATTTAAGCATTCATGGTCAGATTCCAAAAATAAGGATTAAATGTGGAGAATAATAGCTGAGAGGAGGTGTGATCAGAATCCCTGACATGATAGAGTACGGCAGAATTTAACACCAACCTGTTCACCGAGTCTCAGAGCAGGAGCTATGAAGGAAGTAGCACTTAGAGAACTATGCATGGAACTCTTCCCATGCATTGGAGTATGTTTTATAGCAGGATTCTTGTCAGAGACACAGTCTAGGTATAAGGGACAGTGGATGTGGTCCTATGGAAATTCCATGCTGTTCAGATTGTAATGATTTTAATTTGAGGTTAGCTATATCCCTTCTCTCGTAGATGACTGTGTTGAATGGCTACTCCTGTAGACCATGTCTTTGGAAGTAACAAAAATCCTTATCAGTCAGGTAAAACTGGACAGGAGGAGATGTGGGAACTTGATGCCAAGCAGAGGGAAAACTAGGAATGAGGAGGGCACACATCGCAACGGGTGGGGATGAAAAGCCTCAGATTGGAGACTTCCCACCTCTGAGCTCCTTCGACGGCACTTTTGTCCTCAGCACATTTATGTGTGTGTAATTTCGCCCTTATGAGGCTATTAAAGCCCTGCAGGGGCAGGATCTGAGACAGCTTCATTTTTGTAATCCCTAAAACTAACTCATTTCCTTGACTGTGTAAGTGTGTGGGGATGGTGTATGGGGATGTCGATTAATATTACCCATTTAAACTCAAGTTTCAATAGCAGTTTGAAAAACATTTGTAGGCATTGGGAGAGAATGTGAAACTGAAGTAGCTGGGATTGAGGGTTAGAGAGGAGTAAAAGACCCCAGTTCGTAGAACCTCCAGGGAGCTAGATAAACTGAACCCATTTATAAGGTTTCAACTAATTCTTCTTTCTCACCTGAAGAAAAGGCCAAGTACACAGGGTCACTTTGTGGGGAGCCCTGGGCCTGGCATCTGTAATTTCCAGATTCCCGAACCGTGAGGGTGTTTCCTGGGGTTGGGGTCAATGTTTCTCTCCTAAAGTACACACGATGCCATTCTGTTTTCTCTGTTGCATTGAAGTGAAATCCATTGCAAGTCAGAGTCACTCTGTCTCCTTTGAAGACTGTGGTCCATGGAGGATGGAGGGAAATCACAGGTTTGTGTGCAGCCGCTGAGGAGGAAAGAGTAATGGGTCTTAGGTGGAGGTGCCTGCAGTCCCGGCTTCAGTGGCTTGTGTGGGTTACACTAGAGGACATGGCTTGGGAGATCCCTAAGAGGCCCAAGGACGACTTCTGTTTCCCCAGGTTGCAGGTGAGCTGTGTTCACCTCCTCCCAGATGCAGTGGCTGCTCAGTGGTCTATAGCAGCAGATTGGCCTTTCAGAGGGAGGGCAGCTCTAGCAGGATCCACTCAGCAGTGATGGATGATGGGAGGCTCACAAACTCTCTTACTTGTTTCAGTGAACCAGGTCCTCAGGTAGATAGTTGGAAATTGCATTTCTCCTGGGCTCCCACCTGGGATCCTGGTGTTACAGAGACCTCTCTAAGATGAGTTCTTGTGTGTGAAAGGGTACCAGAAAATGCCATCTCCATTTGTCTCTTTGGCATATAAATTATTTTGAGCTAAAGGCCATAGAGAGTCACCATAAATAGGAAAAGTTCTAAAAACAAGGCGCAAGCTTTCCTTTATAAATGAAAAAAGAAATTTTCACTTATAAATAAATTTGCCTTTCTAAATGTGTCTTCCCTCTCCCCATACCAGGAAGAGGAAGACTCTTAACAACTTTCATCAATAGAGAAGGCATTCACTTACATATGCATAAAAACCCTTGTTTACCATGGTTTTCCTAGTCAACCTGCCACATCTTGCCTCCCCCACTCAGAAACCCAAAACTCCTTTTCCTTTGTTTAGTCTAAGATGGTGTACAGGTTGAGTATACCTTATTCAAAATACTTGGGAACAGAAGGGTTTTGGAGTTTGAGTTTTTTTTCAGATTTTGGAACATTTGCATAAATCAAAATCTGAAGCTGAAATTCTCCAGTGAGTGTTTCTTTTGATCTTCATGTCAGTGTTTAAAAAGTTTCAGATTTTGGAGCATTTTGGATTCCAGATTTTTGAATGAGGGATATTCAACCTGTGTAAATCTCAATCATCTGGCTGCCTCCTTGAGCCATGTTTTTCTTTGCAAACTCCCCTGTGTATGTACACTTGTTAGTCTGTCTTTTATCAAGATAATTTATGGACCCCAGAAAATTAACCTGTAGGAATCAAGAGAAAACTTTTTCTTTGCCCTCTTAAGGTCTGCTGAAAAATCAACTGATGAAAAGCACATTCATAGGAGAAATGGCCTACAAATTTATCAACATGTACAGGGAAGAATTACACAGTGATTCCCCAAATATGCCAGTGGGGCCCAGATACTTACCCAGACACTTTTAGAGGGGTTTTGGGAGACGGGGTAATGTAGGTAACTCTTTTGAGGGGCAACACATAATGACTAGGGTGAATTAATGGTTGAATGGTTTTATTTGGAAGCTGAATGAGCCTGAAAGATAGACATTTTCTTACAGTAAGGTCTGTTCACCTATGGTTACGTCCTTCAGTCTTCTTTTCTACAGTAGAGGATGATAACAGGGAGGGGAGGAAAAACAACTGTTCTTACTGGTGGGTTGGTTTGGTCTTCAGGTGGATAGGGGAAAAGTTTCTTATGTTGATCTTTTAGGGCCTTTAATTCAAAGTACTCATTATACCAGGTGGCCATATTTGGGGGTGAAATATTTTGGTTCTCTTCAAAACTAAGATAGGTAGAGAGAAATTTTTCCCTCCTCTACATGAAGCATGAGCATGAGATGGGATAGGAGTTGTAGATGGAGTGAGTATAGAAATTTGGGGGTCAATTAGACAGTTATGAAAAGGGGCTTAAGTTACATTTTTACTGACAGGAAGTATGTATGGGAGAGGTGGGTAGGCTGTGTCTGACATAAGAAATATATCCAGATAGCTGCAGAAAATAACAGTACAGGGAGCTAGATGCTCCTAACTCCCCCAGACCTCAAAGGCACTCTCTCATGACAGTAAAATAATAACCCTACATGAAATTAGGCCCTACAATCTTTGAAGCATTGGTATATAGAAACTGAAGAATGCAAGGATAATACAAATTAAAAATAAGAGGCTTAATTCTCCCTGCCAAAAGTAAGAGACTTCTCCTCCTCTTTCAGAATTTCTTTCTCTGTCCTTTTCAAATGCATATAAATGTTTACATTGGTTAAATAAGCCTATTGCCTGACTCCCAACCCAGGAAAGCCCTGGGAACCACCTTTTTGAATACAAGCATCTAGAGAGATAGTTACCCTGTCTCTCAGTTCCCGTGGGAGGGTAGGTACCTAACTTTGATGGGCTTTCTCCAATGTGCAAAACTACCTGCTGTTATAAAGATAGAAGTTTGTTTCCTCATGTTTTCACTCATAGGCAGGTGATGAACAATGAGAACACTTGGGCACAGGGAAGAGAACAACACTCATTGGGCTAGGTGGGGGGGTGGGGAGACAGCAAACCACCATGGCATGCATGTACCTATGCAACAATCCTACAGGATGCAGGATGTGTACATGTACCCCAGAGCCCAAAGTATAATAAAAAAAAATTAACTCAAAATACATAAATGACCTAAATATAAGAGCTAAAACTATAGAACTCTTTAAAGAAAACACACGAATAAGTCTTCATGACCTTGGATTTAACAATGTGTTTTTAAACATGACACCAAAGCATAAAGAACAACAACAACCACCACCACAAAGAAGTTTGTTTCCCTTCAGTTACTTAAGACAGGTTGTCTATAAAGTTAAAATGAACTAGTGGGAGAAAAGTTGTTGTCAGGCCCTCTTCCTTGAGGCCTAGTTATTGTTTATCTTGAAAACATGTATGAATGTGCTGTATCTAATTGGCTGTTTGAGGGGGTGGAATTCCTTTCTGTCTTTGCAGCTTCTTTGCGGATTGCCTGTGATGCTCATCATATTCTGGCTTATTGCTTATTCAATAATACAAATGTTTCCTTTCTCTACTACCCTTATGGAGAGGATTTCTGAGTTGGGAGAAGATTCTGTTTTTAATTATATATCTTCTAACAAGAAGCTGTTTCTGAGGCTCTTTTTAATCTGAATGTTTGTTTTCTGAGTTTTGTAGCTCTGACTTTGTGCTGGCTAACAATAACAGCAATTACAACACAAATTATTCACTATTGGAAACATCGCTCAAACAACCTGCCCAATTTAATACTACTGTCTAGCCTTCTCCAAGATCAGTGCCTTGGTAGGCTAATCTTTCAATGGGTATACAAATGAAAATTGATTGCTATTTTAGATTCTGCTGAAGATGCAGTAATTCATAAACTTGGTAAAAGTTATGCGGAACCACCGCTCTGATGACTCACAAAATCACTAACGAGTATGGCAGAGTAAGACCTATGAACAGTTACAAAGGAGAAATCAATCATAGGGAAAACACTTGTTTGGCTTTCAAAAGTCGGTCCCATGCTCTTCTCTCTAACCTGTCGCTCACTAACGTGTTTGAAAAAATGAAGTATTAACTTTCCCACCTACAGGATCTAGGTCTGAATAAAGGAATGTCAGAGAAATGATGTGAGGGATGGACTAAGGAATAGGGATTCTGGGAAAAGGTTTTTCTTTTATTTGAAAGAAGACATGCACACTGGGAGCTCTTTCACAGCTTCACTTCCCTGCTCCACCTGCCTCCCCACTTCTCCCCACTTTCTGCCTTGAACAAAGTCATGATGGCTGGAGATGTGGCAGCTACCACATTTAAAAAAAAATCAATATTAGATTCATGCTTTGTCCTACAAATTGCCTACAGCAATGTAACTTCTGTTTTCGTTTGTATTAATTTTAAACAATAAAATATTTGTATTTCATTTGTATTAACCTTAAACAATACAATCTCAATTTTGGGAATTGCTATTTACTACAAAATTTTAAATAGAATCACTTTAAATTATTTTCTTCTTGGAAACTTTTTTACTTAGACAAGGACTGTCTACATTTAAGGACTTACAGAAAATTGCTTTTTCAAAGCTTAAAACTTAAAACTTTCTTAAAACAGAAGAACTTCCCAAACAGATCTTTTAGTTACAGCTAAGTGTGAAGAAAATGCCCTTTGTCTGTTTGGGTGTAAAACAAAAGAAAACTAAAATAACCCGACTGCATGTTTTACATGAAGAAGCTAAATGTTCTATTGGGTAAAGTAAAACATCTGTGTGTCTCTGCAGACTTTTTTTTTTTTTTTTTTCAGACAGAATCTCGCTCTCACCGAGGCTGGGTGCATTGGCCTCATCTCAGCTTATTGCAACCTCTGCCTCCCGGGTTTAAGCAATTCTCTTGCCTCAGCCTCCCAGGTAGCTGGGATTACAGGCACACACCACCATGCCCAGCTAATTTTTTGTATTTTTTAGTAGAGATGAGGTTTCACCATGTTGGCCAGCCTCGTCTTAAATTCCTGACCTCAAGTGGTCCACCCGCCTCAACCTCCCAAAGTGCTGGGATTACAAGCATGAGCCATCATGCCCGGCCTCTGCAGACACTTTTTCAAAATAAAATTCTGTCTTTAAAAATTTGGACTGAATACCTTATGTCTTCAGTGGGGATAGGGCTGTGTTTCTGCTGAGAGACTGGAAATCCCTACCAGCTATGTTCCTGAGAAGCAAATGGAAGTGGGGCAGTTGGGACTTAGACAATAGGTCTTCTACTGGGGGGAAGGAGAATTTATTTCCTTTGTTGTGTGCAACTAGACTCTTCTTTGCTCTGAGGAAGCTGTCCCTGCTATGTGCAGGTGGCCATATGGCCAGGAAGGGACAAAACTTTTCAGGGCCTTTGTGTGTTTGGGACTGAGTTGGTGGGCTCCAAGATTAACCACATCTGTAGCTGTAGCTAATACCAGACACTTTTTTGTATTTCATTTTCCCATTCTAAAACACTTAGCAAAGTCTGCCAAGTTATAATCTTGTCTCAGGAAGGATGTGTGGGAAATAGTCTGTGTCCATGGCACCGACGAGGGGAAGAACAGCAGAGTTAGGAGATGCAAGTGACAGTGCACCTCAAGGGGGCCAAGACCCTCGCTTGGCTCCAGCAGCTCCCAGGGTTTTCTACGGGAATGGCCAAAACACCCGTGAGGTGGCTCCCTATGGAGGATGGGACTTTCTGCTGACGAGTAGGATAGATTGGGACTCAGAGTCATCATGATTTGAGCCATTAACAGATAAGTGTGTCTCCATGGGATGTGGAAGTTTGGGATAAATTTGTTTCGCGTGGTTAGCAGAAAAGCTGCTGGAGACCCCGCCTGCCCCTCTGAAGTATTGGCTCATTTCTTCCCTTTCCCTCTCGGATGCTATGCATTCCATCAGGCTTGGCTAGAATCCCACATCAGGTGGGGGTGGAGCTCTTCCTCCTGTGGATTCTGTGATGCATATCTCAGACCCTGCCATGTTTATCCAGCACAATGGTAGTTTTTGTTTAAAGAGTGACCCCCCAAATAACCTGATTCTTAGAGTCAAGGTCACCACACCAGCAGATGTTTCCACATCTCTGCAGCCCTCAGGAAAAGGATGAAAGGGACAAGAAGGACTCTTGTAAGTATTTGAGATAAAATATAGTTATTAGGATATCTAGAGACACAACAGAGCAAAGAAAATAAGGACTTACCAGATTGTCCACAGACTGGAGCTGCAAGAGAGTTAAGAACCAGCCGTCAGTACAGGCAAAGAGTCCCAACTATTCACCCTGAGAGCCCCACACTCATATGCTACTTCCAACCAAGAGAAAGAGAAACATGCTCTGTTCCACCCATCTGAGAGAAGTCGGGAAACACAGCGGCCAGACGCTCAAGCTATGACAGTGTGGTTTGAATTTTAGCTGTATGACCCAGGGGCAAACCACATGAACTTTCAAGTCTTAGTTTTCTCATTTGAAAAGTGAGGCTCATAAAGCGACCTCATAGTATGACTGTAATGAGTTAGATTAGTAAGATTTCAGTTAATGGCTGCTGTCATTAATTTTTTAGTATGCGGCTGCTGATGATCCCTCTTCTCTTAATTCAGAATGCTTATTATCATAGCTAATTTGGAACTCAAAATAAGACAGACAGTAGGGGGTAGTAGTCAAAAACATAGTTTCCAAAGTTAGATTATGGGTTTGAATCCTGACTCTGCTACTGTCCTAGCTGCATAAATCTTAGGAATAAGACCAACATCTTTGTGCCTTCATTTCCTCATTTGTAATTGGGAGTTATAAGAGTTTCCTCCTGATCAATTGTCAGAGAATTGGATAAATTTATATGTGGGGTACCCTTAGAAAAGTGAGATGTAAGGCCAGGCGTGGTGGCTCATGCCTGTAATCCCAGCACTTTGAAAGGCCTAGGTGGGTGGATCACAAGGTCAGGAGTTCAAGACCAATCTGGCCAAAGTGGTGAAACCCTGTCACTACTAAAAATACAAAAATTACCCAGGCATGGTGATGGGCACCTGTAATCCCAGCTACCCAGGAGGCCGAGGCAGTAGAATCACTTGAACCCACAGGGCGGAGGTTGCAGTGAGCTGAGATCATGCCACTGCACTCCAGCCTGGGCAACAAAAGCGAAACTTCGTCTCAGAAAAAAAAAAAAAAAAAGAAAAGTGAGATGGAGTCAGGGCTCAGCGAAAATTAATTGACATCCTTACACATTAACTATAACTATTTGTGTAATATTTTTCTCATATTGTCAAGGCAGATGTTCTTGCAGGTGTAGGTTGATGTTCTACTCAGAATGTCACCTCTTGAGGGCAGAATCTGTGTCCTTCAGGTCTCCGTATCCCCTGTGGTGCCTGGCAGTGTGGTATGCCAAGTATCCCCATCCATTCACTCCTTAGTTCCCATCATGTGCCAGTCACACTAACAGAACCTCCCTTAGTTGGGGTCTGGGGATCAGGTGGAAACTAGACAAATACGCTTAATAAATATTTAACGTGCAATGGACTGATTGTTCTTTAATTCCCTAGCTTGAGCTACTAGGAAATCAGTGCCTCATTTGGACAAACACTGACAAGTAGTACAAAAGCAGGAAGAAAAGAATCAAAGGAAAACCATCTTATTTCTTTTCCTCTCACACTCTTTGCAAACATCAGAGCAGGTTTGATCTCAGAATACAGAGAAGGAAATGACTATTCTCAGTAGATGATCCCTTCTTCCTGAGTTCACAATTAGGGTATGGTCCTTCACAAGGAACTCAGTTAATCTTTTCCTCTGGGTCCTCATGATCTGTGTGACTTACGAACTGAACCTAGCCATACGTTTCTTTTTACATAAACAAGCCCATTTTGGGGTAAAAATGATTTTCCATAGGCAATTAATAGCAAAAGCAGATGAGAAATACATCTTTGGAAATCAATTCTTACCATTTTTCCCCTTCTACCAGTAAATCATTATCTTTCCTTTTTGTTCATTTTCTGCTGTTCTGAAATGGGAGTAAAAATCCATGATTTCAGCAGCTCAGAAAAGAGGCCTTTTGCTCATGACAAGGCTCAGCTTTGCAGCAAGCAGAGGCCTCTTCTCCATTACTTACCAAGGACCAGGAAGGACGTCCACAGCAGCATGGAAGCCTGCTTCAGGTGGTCAGAGAAGGAGGTGTTCTTAGGAGACAAGGCAGGCCAGCCCAGATAGCCCAAGTAGCACTTGCCTACGCCTGCACCAGGCAGTGAGTTCAGTAAGCTTCTTCTCTGCATAAAGCTGATTGAGATAATGAAGTGAAAGGGAAAGTAGAGGAATCTTTCTGAAAACACCAGATAGCAATGTTGCCCGGTGTGAGAATCCCAGACCATGACAAGCAAAATTTAATAGAATTATTTAAGTACTGCTGTGACATTCTAGTGTGAATCACTTCTCAAGGCTAAAGTCAGTATATTTCAGAACTCTCTTGCCTCTGTCTTTCAAGGAAATCACAACCTATTCTCACTGCTACCAGAGATGATGTGAGATTGCAGGCCTGTTGAAATGCACATAATCCAAGGATGTCCCTGAATCTCCCCGGAGATGAAGATTTTTCATTCAACCCAGAAAAGCCCTCCTCTGACCCCTGATCCATCTATATATCTGATGAAACATCTCAATCACAAGACAACTCACACGTTGTCTAACATGTATGAAAATATCCTGACTCATTAGTCTCAGGGGGAAGCCACAACTTTTGATCTGAGTAGAAAGCAAGCTGAGTAGTGAATTATAGCCCCAT
This sequence comes from Ateles fusciceps, assembly GCA_036589455.1. NCBI lineage: Eukaryota > Metazoa > Chordata > Mammalia > Primates > Atelidae > Ateles > Ateles fusciceps. The sequence goes on from JAZHEH010003362.1 coordinate 1,393,002, forward strand.
TATACTCTTCCTAGATAATATACCATAACATTTTTACTTAATGTCCTAGAATACAAAATTTGCTACAGGAATGTCTTGGCAAATATATATTGATTGAAATATGTAGGCCTGGTATCTGGTAGCAGAGAGAATAAGTTGTGATTTCCTTGAAAGAGAGCGGCTAGAGAGGTCTAAGTATATGATTTTAACTTCATCACTTACAAGCTATGTAGGTCGAGGCAAATTGCTTTGTTACTTGGAGACTTTAACATCAAAACTTTAAAAAAAAAGTTTCCCAGCTACTTGGAAGGCTGAGGCAGGAGAATCACGTGAACCCAGAAGGCAGAGGTTGCAGTGAGCTGAGGTCGCACCATTGCACTCCAGCCCAGGTGACAGTGCGAGACTCCATCTCAAAACAAAACAAACAAAAACTTGACATCTCTTCTTTTGCACCAAGAAATCAATGGCAAAACGTATATTTCACAGTGTATGTGCAACACAAGATTCAGCTTTGTATCCTTTGAATGGTTGCAATATTTAGTTTTATTGTTTTATAAAGGCAAACTGCTATTTGCAAATGTAGGCAATCTCACCATGGATAGAAACTTTGCACAATAGTTTTATATTTAGGATAACTTTTTCTGAGATATTTGTAGAATTCTGGCATTCCTACATTGCCATATTGTTTTTCAGTATTTTCTTCCCCTACTTCAATTATTGCTATTTGTAACTCTTCAGCCCCGCTCTCAGCATTAATTGAAAAAAGCCAATTCAACCATGCTGGTTTATTTTTAGATTTTTACTTTCTGAATTCACTTTTCAATTCAGCAATTTAGGATATGCTGTTCAATCCACTCCTTTTATTTCTGGAAACTGATTTCAGTGAATAGGATTATGATTTTCAGTAATTACTCATAAATGTTTATCTGATAAAGATTCAAAGTGTTTCAATGGATTTTATTGTTCAGTAAAAAGGCCATGTATTTGATCTAATCTTTGGTAAGGAGCCAAGACCAAGATTGTTCATTGGGTGAAATGAACAAGTTATTTTCTTTTCATTCACCATGCCACAAGCAAGCCACCTAAAATTCATGTATAGCTGATTGCCATACTTTGCATCTAATTCATCAAGTAAAGTGTTAACCTGTCTGTGCGTCTAACCTCAGAAACCTATCTAACTCATCGTTTTAATTACTGCGTTTGAGGTATGTTCTGTTTTTAACTCTGTAGCACAGAGTGATTCAGATAAATAATATAATGAGATTTAAGTTCTCTGTCATTAAAAACATTACCATCTAGAATTTAAATTTCAAAACAAGTTCAATGTTAGCACCAATCACAATAGGGTCACCTCTTTATTCTGTGTACCAAGTTGTCCAGACTACATTCAGTTCTTCAGGACCTGTGGTAGATTACAAAAATGGCCACAAATTCTTCCCTTCCCTAAATCCATGTATTTGCAATATGACTTTGTAGTTGTTTACATAGAGAGGTGGAATTTATTTCTCTAGCTGTTGAATACGTTTTGGCCTGTGTCTTTGTAACATGATAAGCAATATGTCTCTGATCTCTGTCAATGGTAATCAACTTTGATGAGTGAAATCAATATCACTTGTCATCATTCTAGTCCAGAGAAAATCAGCAGGGCTTAAGTGGTAAGTAGACTCCTCCAGTCCTCAACCCCTGGTCCCTTACCCACATGTCTTCTCCCACTTGGGTCTAGTCCAGAACATCAACCCAAAGGAAATAATTATCATTGCAATACACTGGCTACAGCTGGGCTAACTAGAATAAACAGCTTAGAGAGGAATATAAATGACCGAATGGAGCTGAAAAACACAGCACAAGAACTTCGCAAGGCATACACAAGTTTCAATAGCCGAATCAACCAAGCAGAAGAAAGGATATCAGAGATTGAAGATCAACTCAATGAAATAAAATGAGAAGGCAAGAATAGAGAAAAAAGAGTGAAAATAAATGAACAAAGCCTCCAAGAAATATGGGATTATGTGAAAATACCTAATCAACGTTTGATAGGTGTACCTGAATGTGACGGAGAGAATGAATCCAAGCTGGAAAACACCTCAGGATATTATCCAGGAGAACTTTCCCAACATAGCAAGGCAGGCCAACATTCAAGTCCAGGAAATACAGAGAACACCACAAAGATATTCCTCAAGAAGAGCAACCCCCAAGGCACATAATCATCAGATTCACCAGGGTTGAAATGAGGAAAAAATACTAAGCGCAGCCAGAGAAAAAGGTCGGGTTACCAACAAAGGGAAGCCCATTAGACTCACAGCAGATCTCGCCACAGAAACCCTACAAGCCAGAAGAGAGTGGGGCCAATATTCAGCATCCTTAAAGAAAAGAATTTTCAACCTGGAATTTCATATCCAACCAAACTAAGCTTAATAAGCAAAGGAGAAAGAAAATCCTTTATGGACAAGCAATTGCTGAGAGATTTTGTCACCACCAGGCCAACCTTACAAGAGCTCCTGAAAGAAGCACTTAACAAGGAAAGGAACAACCAGTACCAGCCACTGCAAAAACATACAAAATGGTAAAGACCATTCCACACAAATGTGTCAACTAATGGTCAAAACAACCAGCTAGCATCAAAATGGCGGGATCAAATTCACACATAACAATATTAACCTTAAATGTAAATGGGCTAAATGCCCCAATCAAAAGACAAAGACTGGCAAATTGGATAAAAAGCCAAAACCCATTGGTGTGCTGTATTCAGGAAACTCATCTCATGTGCAAGGACACACATAGGCTAAAAATAAAGGGATGGAGGAAGATTTATCAAGCAAATGGAGAGCAAAAAAAAAAAAAAAAAAAAAAAGCAGGGGTTGCAATCCTAGTCTCTGATAAAATGGACTTTAAACCAACAAAGATCAAAAGAGACAAAGAAGGGCATTAAATAATGGTAAAAGGATCAATGCATCAAGAAGAGCTAATGATCCTAAATATATATGCACCCAATACAGGAGCACCCAGGTACATAAAGCAAGTTCTTAACAACCTACAAAGAGACTTAGATTCCCACACAATAGTAGTGGGAGACTTTAACACTCCACTGTCAATATTAGACAGATCAACAAGACAGAAAATTAACAAGCATATCCAGGACTTGAACTCAGATCTCAACCAAGTGGACCTAATAGACATCTACAGAAATCTCCACCCCCAAATCCACAGAATATATATTCTTCTCAGCACCACATCACACTTACTCTAAAACTGACCACATAATTGGAAGTAAATCACTCCTCAGCAAATGCAAAAGAACAGAAATCATAACAGTCTCTCAGACCACAGTGCAATCAAATTAGAACTCAGAATTAAGAAACCAACTCAGAACCACACAACTTCATGGAAACTGAACAACTGGCTCCTGAATGTCAACTGGATAAACAATGAAATGAAGGTAGAAATAAAGATGTTCTTTGAAACCAATGAGAATGAAGACACAAGTACCAGAATATCTGGGACACATTTAAAGCGTATCTAGAGGGAAATTTATAGCAATAAATGCCCACCAGAGAAGTGAGGAAAGATCTAAAATTGACACCCTATCATCAAAATTGAAAGAGCTAGAGGTGGAAGATCAAATAAACTCAAAAGCTTGCAGAAGACAAGAAATAACTAAGATCAGATCAGAACTGAAGGAAATAGAGATACGAAAAATCCTTCAAAAAATCAAATCAGGAGCTGGTTTTTTGAAAAGATCAACAAAATAGACCGCTTGGAAGATTAATAAAAAGAAAAGAGAGAAGAATCAAATAGATGCAATAAAAAAATGATAAAGGGGGATATCACCACTGACTCCACAGAAAAGCAAACTACAATCAGAGATTACTACAAACAACTCCATGCACATAAACCAGTAAACCTGGAAGAAATGGATAAATTCCTGGACACTTGCACCCTCCCAAGCCTAAACCAGGAAGTAGTTGAAAACTTGAACAGACCAATAACAAGGGCTGAAGTTGAGGCAGCAATTAATAGCCTACCAATCAAAAAAAGTCCAGGTCCAGACAGGTTCACAGCTGAATTCTACCAGACGTACAAAGAGGAGCTAGTACCATTCCTTCTGAAACTATTGCAAACAATTCAAAAAGAGGGAATCCTTCCCAAATCATTTTATGAGACCAACATCATCCTGATACCAAAACCTAGCAGAGACTCAACAGAAAAAGAAAACTTCAGGCCAATATCCATGATGAACATAGATGTAAAAATCTTCAATAAATTACTTGCAAAGTGATTACAAAAGCACATCAAAAAGCTTATCCATCGCGATCAAGTAGACTTCATTCCAAGATGCAAGGCTGGTTCAACATACACAAGTCTATAAATGTAATCCACCACATAAACAGAGCCAAAGACAAAAACCACATAATTATCTCAATAGATGCAGAGAAGGCCTTCGACAAAATTCAACGGCGCTTTATGCTAAAAACTCTCAATAAACTAGGTATCAAGGGAACATATCTCAAAATAATAAAAGCTATTTAAAACAAACCCACAGTCAATATCATACTGAATGGGCAAAAAGTGGAAGCATTCCCTTTGAAATCTGGCACTAGACAAGGATGCCCTTTCTCACCACTCCTATTCAATATAGTATTGGAAGTTCTAGCCAGAGCAATTAGGCAAGAAAAAAAAAAAAAAGAGTATTCAGTTAGGAAAAGAGGGAAGTCAAATTGTCTCTATTTGTAGACAACATGATTGTATATTTAGAAGATCCCAGTATCTCAGCCCAAAATCTCTTTAAAGTGATAAGCAACTTCAGCAAAGTCTCAGGATACAAAATCAATGTGCAGAAATCACAAGCATTCTATACACCAATAACAGACTAACAGAGAACCAAATCATGAGTGAACTCCCATTCACAATAGCTACAAAGAGAATACAGTACCTAGGAAGACAACTAATGAAGGATGTAAAGGACCTCTTCAAGGACTTACAAACCACTGTTCAAGGAAATAAGAGAGGACACATACAAATGGAGAAACATTCCATGCTCATGGTTAGGAAGAATCAATATCATGAAAATGGCCACACACCCCAAAGTAATTTATAGATTCAACGCTATCCCCATCAAGCTACCAATGACCTTCTTAACAGAACTGGAAAAAACCACCTTAAACTTTATATGGAAACAAAAGAGAGCCCTCATAGCCAAGACAATCCTAAGCAAAAAGAACAAAGCCAGAGGCATCACACTACCTGATTTCAAACTATACAACAAAGCTACAGTAATCAAAACAGCATGGTACTGGTACCAAAACAGAGATATAGACCAATGGAACAGAACAGAGGCCTTAGAGGCAGTGCCACATATCTACAGCCATCTGATCTTTGACAGACCTGACAAAAACAAGCAGTGGGGAAAGGATTCCCTGTTTAAAAAATGGTGTTGGGAAAACTGGCTAGAAGTATTCAGAAAGCAGAAACTGGACCTCTTCCCGACACCTTACACTAAAATTAACTCCAGATAGATTAAGACCTAAACATAAGACCTAACACCATTAAAACACTAGAAGAAAACCTATGCAAAACCATTCGGGACATAGGCATAGTTAAGGACTTCATGACTAAAACACGAAAGCCTTGGCAACAAAAGCCGAAATAGAGAAATGGGACCTAATTAAACTCCAGAGCTTTGTACAGCAAAAGAAACAATCGTTAGAGTGAAGGAGCAGCCAGCAGAATGGGAAAAAATTTTTGCCATCTACCCATCTGACAAAGGGCTAATATCCAGAATCTACAAAGAACTAAAACAGTTTTAAAGAAAAAAAACAAACCCATCCAAAAGTGGGAGAAGGATATGAACAGATACTTCTCAAAAGAAGACATATATGAGGCCAACAAACATATGAAAAAAATTCTCATCATCACTGATTATTAGAGAAATGCAAATCAAAACCACACTGAGATACCACCTCACACCAGTTAGAATGGCGATCATTAAAAAATCTGGAGACAACAGATGCTGGAGAGGATGTGGAGAAGTAGAAACACTTTTACACTGTTGGTGGGAGTGTAAACTAGTTCAACCATTGTGGAAGACAGTGTGGCATTTCCTCAAGGACCTAGAAATATATATTCCATTTGACCCAGCAATCCCAATACTGGGTATACACCGAAAGGATTATAAATCATTCTATTATAAAGACACATGCACACATATGTTCATAGTGGCACTGTTTACAATAGCAAAGATCTGGAACCAACCCAAATGCCCATCAATGATAGACAAGACAAGGAAAATGTGGCACATATACACCATGGAATACTATGCAGCCATAAAAAACGATGAGTTCATGTCCTTTGTAGGGACATGGATGAATCTGGAAACCATCATTGTCAGCAAACTGACACAAGAACAGAAAATCAAACACCGCATGTTCTCACTCATAGGTGAGTGTTGAACAATGAGAACACATGGACACAGGGAGGGAAGCATCACACACTGGGGTCTGTTTGTGGGGGGCCAAGGGAGGGACAGCAGGAGGATGGGGAGGTCGGGGAAGGATAACATGGGGAGGAAATGCCAGATGTAGGTGACGGGGGGGATGGAGGCAGCAAACCACATTGCCATGTGTGTACCTATGCAACAATCCTGCATGATCGCACATGTATCCCAGAACCCAAAGTACAATTAAAAAAAAAAAAAAGTCATGGTGCATAGGAAGCAATCAATATGTGCTATTATTAGTTTATATTATCTTTAGCTGTCATGCACTTAACTGATTGTTGAATGGTGTTAACATTTTGTTGTTCTTAAGTATTGTGAATTTGTGATTGATCATCCAGAAGACTGGTGATTCTGTTAGGCAGTGTGAGTGTTGTGCAGAGGTTGGATTAATCCGAGGTTCATGATTTGCTAAGTAGGTGAGACTCGGTGGTAGTGAAAGGAAGGTATTTAGGAGCCTGGCTGGAGTGTTTGATGTGCTTATCCATGGGGTGTTAGCAGGGTAATAAAAGAGGTGTGGTAGATTTGGTGAGCAGGTACTCAGTGGAATTCCTCTACCCTAGAGGCAATAAAGCACACCCCACATTTACCAAACTCTTTGGCAGCTGGGGCTCTGAATGTGACTTAAGTTTCATTGTCAGAGGTGGGTTTAGAGGTTGGAAGTGAGGCAGAAGTCACCCTTTTGCTTTTTCTGCCCTTCTGTGTTAAGGACATCGATGATGTCATTGGATTTTCTGCAGTAGCAGAGGCCCACATGTGTCTCTCTATATCTGTGGGTGTTGGGAGAAAAGGTTGGCCTTTGATTTTTCCTGAATCAATGTGCATTTAGAAGGCGTGGCATGGCTCTGCTGCCAGCAGTACTGGTGGTAACTTCCCGACCCTGAATCAGAGCTGGTTATTTGAAGGCAAGTATCCTATTTGATGCACTCATGGGGGCTAATGCCATGCAGGGTGAGTACAGGAATCTGTCTAGAAAAAATGTCTGAGTTTGCTTTTGGTGAGAAGTTACCAGGAGGTTGGTAGATAGATGACTGCAATAAGGAGGTGTAGAGTGCGATAAGGTCAGATACTTCCTCACAGGACTCAGTATCAAACATTTCGTGGAGCAATTGTGACATGGATACAACAGAGAAAAGAAGGCTTGACTACTTCTCTATCCTGAAATATGTGAGTGTGATAAAATGATTGACAATCTCTTGAGACGTTCAAGGGAGAGAGGGAGAGACAGTCTTTAGTTAAGGATAACCTTTTTTACATTTATTCAAAAAACCATTTTAATTTTGTGCCTTGTATCTTTTCTTCTTCAGTTATGTTTTATATTTGTTCATAATATATTATGTATTTTGATATGTCAACCTTAAATTCAGCAGTTAAATTAATTTTCTATGTAAATATACATTATAATATTGTTACTGTTTACATTAAGCTGATATTAATACAATCTAGGTATTTATAAATTAATATGTCAATTGTAATCCCCAGGAAAACCACTTAGAAAATAACTGCAAAATATACAGTATAAGAAGGGAACTAAAATGGCACCATACAAAATAATTGTTTAATATGAAAAAGGTGGAAATGTAGGAATAAAGAATTATAATAATTATAAACATACATATATGCAACTAACAAAAGAGCCTTAAAAGATGAGGCAAAAACTGACAGAACTGAAAGTATGAATAGATAATTCAACAATAGCAGTTAAAGACTTTAATACCAGAATTTCAACAATGGCTAGAAAAATCTATTCGGAAAATGGAAGACAATAGAATACAATAAACTAGTTAGACCTAACAGAAGTTTATTGAACACTTCGTGTTCCATCTTTTGAACTACTCGTTGGCTATTGAGGTAATCACACATTCTTTTCAACTGTACATGGAGTGTTCTTCAAAAAGAAAACATATTAGGCCATAAAACTTTATTCCACAAGCTTCAATTAACTTAAAAAGTGTGAAATCATACAAAGTATGCTCTCCAAAGCCAATGGAATGAAATTAGAAATCAGTAACAATAAGATGTTTGGAAAAATCACACATCTATGAAAATTTTAAAATGCACTCTTCAACAACTGAAGTGTCAAAGAAGAAATAATAGGATTAGAAAATACTTTGAAATGAAAAAGTCTGAAAACACAATATACCAAAACTTACAGGATATATTGAAAGCAGTGTGCAGAGGGAAGTTTATAGTTATTAATGCCTATGTTAAAAAAGAAGAAAGATCTTAGCTCGATAACTTAACCTTCCAACTTAAGAATTTAGAAAAGGAATAGCAAATCAAACCCAAAGCAAGCAGAAGGAAGAAAAAACTAAAGATTAAATATTCCATTACAGGCATATACTACATTTTGTTCATTCATTCATTAGATGATGAACATTTCAGTTATTTTCACCTTGTTTATTATGAATAACGTCATGTTTTTGTATGAATATGTTTCCAATTTTTTTGGAAGTTTCCTGGGAGTGGAATTGCTTGGTCATGTGGTAGCTATATGATTAACATTTTGAGAAACTGCCAAACTGCTTTCCAACGTGGCTGCACCATTTCACATTCCCTCAAGCAATAAATGAGAGTTCTGATTTTTCCATATCATTGTCAGCAGGTGGTATTGTGTGACTTTTTAAATTATAATATCATGGTAGATATGAAGAGGCATCTCATTGTGACTTTGATTTTCATTTCTTTAATGGCTAATGATGTGAAATATTTTTCAACATCATTTGCGATACGTCTATTCAAATTCTTTGCTCATTAAAAAAATTGAGTTATTTGTCTTTTTATCATTTGGATAGAAGAGCTCTTCATATTTTCTGGATAGTAGACCTTTATAAGACATATGATTTGCAAATATTTTGTTCCATTTCCTGGGTCATCATTCATTTTCTTGATAATGTTTTTTGCTGCATGAAGGTTTCAAATTTATCTATTTTATTTCTTTGGTTGTTTGTGTTTTAGATGTTATAGCTAAGAAACTATTGCCTAATAAATAATTTCATTCATGAATGTTTTCAGCTATGTTTTTCCTAAAGTTTTTTAGTTTTAGAGCTTACAATCCAGTCTTTGATACATTTTGAATTAATTTTTGTTTATGGTATGAGGTATGTTGTATTTTCAAAGTTTTTATTTATTTATTTATTTTTATCTTAAAGAGTTTTCTAATTCCACTGTGATTTCTCTTTGACACTTTGTTTGCTGAAGAGTACCTTTTTAAATTTTCACAGATTTGTAATTTTTCCAAACTTCTTATCATTACTGATTTCTAATTTCATCCCATTAAATTGTCCTGGAACCCTTGTTGAAAATCAATTGACTATTGATGGGTGGATTTATTTCTGGGCTTCAATTTTATTCCTCATTCAATTCAATCCTCATGTCAGTGCTACATCGTCTTGATTACTTTAGCTTTCTGTTAAGTCTTGAAATTGTGAAGTGTGTCTCTAGTCTTTATTCATACGTTTATGTGAGCATAAGGGAAGTCTAAAAGTTGAAGCAGTTAACAGTGGTTATTTTCTGAGGTCTGTTTTTTTTTGTGTGTGTGTAATCAGATTATTTGTAATATTATCAGAAAAAGATACCATCTGTTACAATTTTTTAGCATGCAAGTGACATGCTCAGTGCTCTGCTCCAAATAGATAAAGCCACATTATGCCAACAAAAGGCTTGTTATCTTGGTAACCAGTTACAGTTTTTATGTTCATGTTCCCCTTTTGCATTCTATTGTGTTGAAACAACCCCTTCAGGTTCTTTATGGAAACCACTTCTAATCGTCTCTGGATCTGTGTAGACAGTAAAGACAAAGTGAACTTCTGGTTTATCTGATCCAGATGGACAATCCTTTGAATTGCTCACAACCCTAGCTGTTCATTAGATCACATGCAGAGCCTTTAAAAACACAGATGCCTGGACCCTATGTCCAAACTGTGGATTATTTTTCTTTCTTAAAATGTCAATATGTAATTCTCATGCATAATTGCATTTGAGAACTCAACATTTGGTTTTTATGGAATCTTCATAAAATTCAAATGGAAGGTATGTGTCGAGGAGAGGCCGAGAGCTTGTCTTCCAAGACAATCCTCAGCATGTCCTCAGTGTACAGCACAATAATTAATGACTGAGGAAGAAATGAATGAATGATGAGACTCCACAGGCTGGCCTTACACAGGTGTGTTCACCAAAGTTCTGAGTCTGACCCTGAGACTCAGTCTGAGCCTAGTGGCTCCATGTTCCATCAAACATTGTCCAAAGCTGACTTGTCTTGGGGATGCGAAATCTTGGTAGCAGACATCATAAACTATGAATAGACACGTCCAGAATGCATATTTATTAATTGACAGTAAGAAGTATACTTGTCAACTGGACTGAATATTTCTGTTACCCTGACCAGTGCACCCTCTTCCACATGTGAAACCAAGACATCCATAAGTTGCTTGGGGAGCTTGGCATCAGGGCCAGTGAGCAGATGCTGCTAGTGTGGATTCTGCCGACAATCTAGAGTCTGAGCTTTTCTTGTACATTGTAGGACTTACCGGATTAGGGCAATAGACATACCAATCAGGGCAAAATAATCTTCTCCAGCATAACAGAGCACTTCATTTGTCTCTGTCACTTACCTTTCTTTGTGCTTCATTTCTTATTGTCTGTCTTTCTGATTGACATATTGTTTCTTAGGTCACGTGAGATTAAGTCTTCCCTGGATGGTGAACTAGAATTTCTATGCCTCTCCTGTGATCTGGGTATACAGAATTACATTTAACTGCTAAAACACAAACAAACAAACAAACAAAACCACCCAAACTTACTTCTCTTACTTCCAAGTTCTTAGTAGAGGGAATGGAGGAAGAGGACATCCCTCAATATGCCACATACTAGGTAGTACCTGCTGAATCGCCAAACTGCATTGGTAAACAGACCCAGTGAAAAAAACTGTGAACTGGTGAATGAGATTCTGTAGCTCTTAAGGTTAGAATCTTCACCAAATTTATCACTTAGCCTTTCAGCAAGCTGCTGTCACATATGAAATAGCAAAACAACAACAAGAAAAAAACTCTAAAAGATATAATACATAATTAACATCTATTTAATTTAAAATATTCACTAAATGCACAATTTCTAGAAAAACATAAACTATTTACATTGATTTACATGTGTGTGTAACCCTCAAAAAACCAACACAGGAAATATCGTAAAACATAGTAGTCTTTTCTCTTTCAAGGGCTTAAGGATCAAATCCTATTGACAGTGGATTCACTCAAACTAGTAATGAATAGATCATTTTTGTAAGAATAAATACAATGTACATCTTGGCAGAAGATAGAAAGCTCTCATTTATGGTTCAGAAAACTTGACAAAAAAGGAAATAAAGTCTGCGTGGGCAGTTCTCACTTCCCTTCTTCTGCTGGAAATTTTTTCCTGGTGAATTCAACTCCCAGCTTTCCAAGGAGCCCAAGGAGCAGAAGGCCTTTCGCAAGCATTGTACACAGTAATAGGAATAAGAGTGAAGTTCCAGTCCCTGTTGGGTCAGACACAGAGCAGGGAAGAGAGGCCACTGGGTGAATGACTCCTGGGGCTGCTGTGCTTCCTGCAGGGGGCTAGCTCAATGCCAGGCACTCTGCTCCACCTGACAGTTTGTGGCTTGGAATAAGCCTGTGTGATTTTGTCAAAGACAGTTACCTAGAATCTAAGAATGTGCTGTTGGAAGGAAACTTACCATAGAGTCCTGCCCCTCCTACACTTATACCACCACCCACCAAGTAGCTTTGTCTGTGCTTACACCCCACCAATGGCAGGGACCTCACTGTTGTCCTAAGGCTTCCATTCCATTTTTGTATGACTCTGACCTTAGAAAGCTCTTCTCTAATATTATGAGTCAAAACTTGCCTTTCTCTAACTTCTTCATGTTTCCCAGTTGAAATCACTTGCTACAAATATGACTCCTCACACACTCAGTGGCTGTTGAGGTAGGATTCAGAGCAGAGCAGAAGTAAATGCCTAGTATAGCCATTCTTTTCTCTTCCTAAAATCCCGGATTCCATCCCTTCCATGGATAGTTTCCTGGAGCATATGCAAATTTTTACTATTGGTGGGTCTTCCCAGCTTGCATTTATTGTCAAGAGGCAGCAAGGTTGGCATGGGATGGTCAGCACAACTCCACTTCCCCCAGCCTCCAAGAAAAGAAGTGTCTTCTGAGCTGAGCATACTCACCTTGCTGGGCACTTTTTGAGCCCAACATACTTCCCCAAGGTCTTTGGTGGCAGTTTTCTGGTCCACATTGTTGCTGACCACACAGGTGAGGCTGACATTGTGCTGGCTCGGGGACAGGCTCACAGCCAGAGTCCATGAGTTGGGGGCTGGTCCTAGTGTCCCTCTCTGCTCCAGCTCCCTGGGAAGACCCTGGGTCTTCCAGATAACGTTCAGGTCCTCTGTGGTCCCTAGAACCCTACACTTCGTGGTGACGTTGCACCAGCCTGGTGTGATGGATGATGACTCAATCAGGATCTGTGGGAGGGGCACAGGCTCTGGGAAGGAGGGAACAAAATAACCACAATTATTATTGTAAGGCATGTTCTTCATTGATTATCTAATTTAGTTTCAGAGCACCTTGCTGAGCAGGCAACATATTTCACAGACAAAGAAACTGAGATTTGAAGAAGTAAAATAGCTTGCCCAAAGTCATATCCTGAGAAAGTGGTAGAGAAGAATCCCAGATTTACAGAAGGGGTAGCATCCAGAGTCTCTCAGCTTCCTCCACCACTTGTGTGTCCCCTGCCTGTACTACATGCAGCCAAACCCACATTCGTTGCCCTTCACAAGCCTCATCAGATCCTACAATCCCCAGAGAACCTGTAGGGTACAATAAAACCTCTTGGGGAAAATACCTTCTACCAAAGAATTTGCAAAGCTAGTTCTGAAAACTGGGTTTGAGACTCAAGTTCTCATTTATACTGAAGGCATACAAACTTAGGATCTGGAGATCACGGGAAATTAATTTCTTTATAAAGAGCTATGCTGTGAGTCCCCTCCATACCTCATGTGTACCTGCCCTTCACCTCAAGCTTGGTGAGAGGGGCATCAATGAGACCATTCAGAGAGCTTTATGTGTGTTCCCTGCAGCTTCGGGATGCACTGGACAGGTTCCTGACTCACATCTGAGAAAATCAAAGTGGGAGATGCTGCTGAAACAGTGCATGGCCACAGAGTCAGGACTGCCCCTGGGGGAAACTGCATCCTCACTGAGGAGTCAAAGGAAGCTGCTTTTTGTCTGCTGGACATGGGACCTTTAAAGAATTTGTCAAGAGGGCCACTTGAAGGAACAATAGAATGCTAGGAGGGGAAAGTCTGTATGGAAATGGACCAGCCAGGAAGCAGGGGCCAAAGAGAGAGTCATCAGTGGTCACCCTGAGAGTGCATTGTGAATGACAAAGTAGGTGACAGATTGCCAGCATGGGTGAAAGAGGTTATCTATCCAGAGAAGTTATGAAAATGCTCCGGGGGAGAAAGAATCAGCCTGGACACTACCAAGCCCAGAGAATCCACTGATGCCTATATAGAACTACTCAGGAAGGCCTTTCCCATCTTTTCTACCTCCATCCTCTTTACTGCTTCTCCCTGCCTGCCCTCATGGATTTGGGAAAGGAGTTCCATCTTCTGGCTCTTCTGTTACCTTTGTGGGTGTTTGCAGGGAATTTTGTCCTGGTCTTTGGGTATCACTCTCCACATCTGTTGCTGATAGGACTGGTCTTGCTTGTCTGGGGCTGGGGTGGGCAGGTGTAACTGATACCTTTGGTTCCTGCCATAGCCTCCATAATGAGGTCTACACACTCTGACCTTCCTTATTTTGACCTTGGGCATCTTCTGGCCCACGACCCCTCTCAGTAATTCATTTCCCTATGGAGGCCCATGAGAACTGCAGAATCTCCCAGCATCATGCACAGGCTGAGGAGAGCTTGTAGCACTTCTAGATGCCCTTGTTCTGCTGAAACATACCATGCCCCAATTTCTGCTCAACAGGGCTCCCTGGGAGGAGGCCCTGCCCTCCCTTGTTCAAAGGTAAGCAGGATCTAATCCCCCTGTCTTTGTTTTTCTGGTTAACCTATCTGGAGGTCCTATCACTTGGCCTGCTCTGCTCCCTTCTGCCTCAGAGCCCCCTCTGTTGAGCCCTAGGAAATGATGATATCAAGTCCCTTCTAAGTTGTAATCAGAGTTTCAACTTTAGACATTTCTTCAATGCTTACTTAGTTCCAGAATGTTATATTCAGATGGTGGAAAATTACTCACATATCTTACCTGGCATTTTTTTAGTTTGTGACTTGGAAGAACTCTATCCTCTGAATCTACAGTCTTTAATTTGGAACACACAAATCCATTTTTTTCTATCAATACAATTTTGTTCTTGCCTATTTTGGCAGTCAAGAGGTGAACACTGCATTCTGCATTCTCAGCAGGGTTCTAACCTCTGCCTGAAGTAATAGCTGCCTGCACCCCAAATGTCAGATGTTTTGTGGGCAACAATAATTACAGAAAAGGAAAAGATACCTTGGAAACTTCCAGAGAAGAAGGCACTTGAACTGACTCAGCAAGCCTCTCCTAACACTCTGACCACACAATAGTGCTTGATAAAAACATAACAAAAATGTTTTAATTATATAACTTAGGTTCAGAAAACTCCAGGTACAGAAACAAGAGGTAACTCAATGCTAAGCGGGTCAGTGGGATTTGAAGTTCTGGAGACCCAAGAAGTTATCAGAACCAGAAACCGACCTTAGAGGCCCATGTTGTAATATCCCTATATAAGGATGAAGTCTAGGCTGTGCTTGTGCTTGTAGTGAGGCTGCACAAAGCCAGACAAGGGGTTGGGGTGGATATAGTCTGTCTTCTTATTTGGGAAATCAGGTTGGGGAATGCCACCTGTCCTGTCTTAAAGATGGGATCTGTGAGGAATTGGAATCCAATCCTGCACAGTGAATAAGTGGACATTAACTCTCACTCCATGCTAGAACTCTGAGCTTAGAAACTACCTTAAAAATAGATGAAACCTATAGGACCCCAGCAAAGGAAACAATAAATCCATGAGGAGACTTCCTCAGCTCAGGGCACAGTTTGGACTCTTGTAAAGAACAATTACTGCTGAAAATATGATAACAGTAAAAAAATTACTGACATGTTAGGAAATGCACAAGCTTCTGATAGAGAGTTAGAAAAGGCCACTAACCAGAATTCACAGTCTGGGAATCACAATTAACAGAGAAATTTGCAATGGAACTCCAGAAAACTATGC
Source organism: Ateles fusciceps (assembly GCA_036589455.1). NCBI lineage: Eukaryota > Metazoa > Chordata > Mammalia > Primates > Atelidae > Ateles > Ateles fusciceps. Next base: position 1,408,748 of record JAZHEH010003362.1, read on the forward strand.
TTAAAGTCTAGAAAAAGCTAAAGGGAGAAGTCAAGCCTGTAAAACAAAACAAAACATTTTGAAGAAACAACAGGCAGGAAGAAATAAGAAGGAAAAATCTTAAGCAAAGAAAGAAGTAAAAGACATCAGCAAATATAAAAAAGTATTGATTATATATATATAATCTTGGGTGCCTGTGCCTGTCAGGAGTGTACCTCCACTGACTAAGAATATCTCATTAAGGGCCACAGTGGGATCAGGTGCCTTCAGGAACCACTGGGGCAGGAGGTGCTCTATCCCCAGTGGTGAAAGCAGAAGGCTTGGTTAGCCCCAGACACCTACTGTAGACATGGGCTGCCCACTTTCCCCAAAGGTCTTTAATCATTTCTTATATATATTGTTTTCTTGGAAGCATTGATTGTATGATAAATATTGTTAATTTTCTGTTTTTTAAATTTATTAATTGGTCTAACTCAGATCTTCATTTGGCACTGGTGTTGTCTGTGATTGGGTGAGCTATCAACCCGAATAAATGTACTACAAATTTACCACACACTATAGACAAAGATAAAATTTTACAATTAAACAGAGGTAGAAAAGATGGATTATCTACAAAAGAATGAAAGGAAAATTACAACATAGTAGGATTATTAATCATTAATAAATTATTAATTAATCTTTGGAATTATCTAGTCAATGGGACTATTATTCAACAAGGATAAAATAAAGATATTCCCAGGCAAATTAGAACTGAGAATGCACGCCACCATTAGACAAGCACTAAAGAAGTACTTCATGAAGAATGAAGATGGTCCTAGAAGGAGAGTTTGAAAAGGGATAAGAAATAGTGAGCAGAGAAATTGGCAAATGGAATAAATCTGGACACGGATTTCAATAAAAAACAGTAACTTATAATTGTGGTTGTGGAAATATAGAATATTGGATATATAATATTGGATAAGACAAGAAGAAGAAAAGTTTGAAAGTGCTCAAAAGCCCTTTAACTTTTAGGAAGTAGATATAAAGAGATATTTATGTAGGCTTTGTGTTAGATACACATGTAAAAATTTTGAGTCAAACTCTACATGAATAGAAATACAGTGTATAAATTCCAAAAAAGTAGAGAAAAAGTAGAATAAAGATTTAAACTTGATTGAAGGAAAGAAGAAAATAGATTAAACACAACAAATAGAAGGAAATAATAAAGTGACAGAAATAATTCCATATACATCAGCAGTTACATTACCTTAAACGGGAGAAACCTCACCAATTAGACACTAGAAATGGAGAGATTTGAGAGAAAGCTAAATCCAGCTAGTGTTTATAAGAGACAAGACAGGGAGAAAGGAGATTTTCTGAGTCTATTTGGGCAGCAATAATAAAATACCATAGACTGGGTGCCTTATAAACAACAGAAATTTATTTTTCACAGTTGAAGACTGGAAAGTCTAAGATCAAGCACCAGCAGATGCAATGTCTGGTGAGGGCTTGCTTTCTGTTTCATAGATGGTACCTTCTCACTACGTCCTAGCATGATGAAGAGGGGGAACTAGCTCTTTAGTGCCTCTTTTATAAGGGCACTAGCCCCATACCTGAGATCTCTGCATGACCTAATCATCTCCCAAAGACCCTACCTCCTAATACCATCATCTTACGCATTGGGTTTCAATGTATGAATCTGGGGAGGACACATATATTTAGACCATAGCATGGGTCAAATAATAATTCTTCATCTACTAGCAATGTGTAACAATACTTTCAATCACATACCCTTATAATATATAACATAAAATTGACAGAATTGTAAGAACAGAAAGACAAATCTATTTTTATAATAGGAGACCTTAATAGGAATCTCAGTAATTGAAAAATACAGACAAAAATATATAAGGAGAAAAATTCTAATTTGATTTAATAAAGAGCAAACCTAACACTCAATAATTAAAGGATGGATTTTATTTTCAGGTACAAATGGAACATTTATAAATGTTGACTATCACTACTACTGCTAGTAGTCCACAAAGAAAATTTCAATGAATATTCAAGAGTACTCTCTCTCTTTCCACCTATAATGTGAGTTGTTTCCTGCCTCTAGGGATAATGCTTCATATATCATCTGTGTCCTCCACAGCCTCTATAGCACAATTACGGACACCCAAAAAATATCTGATTATTTTGCAACATGAAAGGGCAAATTTAGAAAGACTTAGCAAAGATCCAGAAGTCTTGAGACTTTTTGGAGCCTACTGATAATTATTCCACTCCTAATGCGCTAGCAGAGAGAAGACCTCAAGATAGCACCAGAATCTAAGATAGACCCCTGCTCACCACTTAAAGGAAAAAAGGAACTAAGTTGTAAGCAATGTCCCTACTCTACCCTCCTTTTTTGGCTCCAATGTCCGTTTTCACAAAAACTTACTCTGCACACGAATTTGGGATCTCAGGCTTTGTTTTTTGACGGTGTGAGCCACAGTATCTATCTCGCACCAGAAGGACCCTGAATCTTCACTCCACATGGCAGTAATCTGGAACGTCGAGGAGCTGGTCCAGCCTAATCCCAGGGTCTGGCCATCTCTGAAGAAGCAGAACTGGAGCTGGACATCTGACCTCTCTAGAGAGAGCTGGGTCTCACAGGTTAGGGTCACTAGGCTCCCGTTGATGGGCTGGGAGGAGCTTGTTCTCAACACTGGACGTGAAAACAGCTCTAGAGAGAAGAATCACAACAACAGTCCCAAGCGGTGAGGCTGAGATGTGCTCTGGAGAAAAACTTCAAGCAGTAGCACATCCGAAAGCAAGCAAAGAAAGGGATGTTATCAACCCCTAGCTTCCTTCAGTCCAAAGCACTGCTGTACCGCCTCTGGTCCTTGCAGGAATGTCCCTGTGATTTAATGGTATTCCAGCCCACCCTTTTCCTCCTGTTCTACCTCTGTGACCCTGGGGAGTTTCCTTTTGACCAACTCACTTTACAAAATGATGAAGGCTTTACCTTGGACTTGGATTTGACTATGTTGGAAGAAACAGGGAAATTACTTCTATTAAATCCAGTACAGTGATATGCACCATTGTTCTTGAGACTTGCATTATGAATCCGGAAGTCAGAGCTTTTATTGAGAAATGCTAGGACATTATCATCCTTGTAAATAGTATTCAGTGTTACTTCCACCTTTGCCTGGCACCTCAGAACCACGGAGTCTCCTTCAAACACAGAAACTGGAGCTTGCAGGATCAGTGAAGCTAAGGGAAACACAACCGCAGTTACTTGGTTCATCTCATTGTTTCCCCTTTCCTTTCATTGTTTTTCCAAGTAGACTGTATTTCAAAGAAATGGGTTGGGAGAAAGGATTATTACAATAATTATAATTTCTTTTTTTCTGTTTAAACACATGAGCCTTGAGAAAAGTTCAAAAGCAGAAAGTTGAAAGGTGAAAAACCAGCCACATTTTGGCATATGTTTTTCCCGTTTTCTCTTCCTTCTTCAACTACTTGGCAGTCTGTATACATTTTATGGAATAGAAATTATATTTATAGATTTGATAATTTGCTTTTCAATTAGTATATTACAAACACTTTCCTGTGTTATTAATATGGTTCCTGAACCCGATTTTCAGTGGCCACAAAATGTTCCCCTTAATGGCAGTAACATAATTTATTAAATGAGGCTTATTCTTGACCATTTAGGGTCTGCAATTTTCAGGGATGTATATCTATGATTGTTTCAGTAGGCAAATTCTTAACAGGGATTGTTAAGTCAAAAAGCATAAGCATTTTATTTGTTTCTTGCTACCAAACTGCTGCTTTTTCACTAAAGGACTTTAGGATGCCATGGTTGGTTTTAGGACAAAAAAAGAAATGTCTCTTCCTTTAGCTCTCATTCTCTCTCAACTTCTATATCATCTAACTCTCTCTCTTTTCTTTCTCAAAATAGAATATTCCTTCTACTTATCATTCCAGACACATAATATGGCTTAAAACTATAAATAGATTCGAGAATTCGTCAAATAAATTACTCCTCAAACATTCTTTTACCAGAGCAGCTTGAAAAATACAAATTTGTGGGCCCTACTCTCATTTTATTCAGTAAACATAGGGTAGGTCCCGAGTATCTGTATGATTCATAAGATGCTAAGGATATGTGACTCAAATTGAACTTTAAGAACCACGAGTTTAGAGACATTAATCCACTCAGTGGAAATTGCAGTGTTTGTATGGTTCATCCGTGCAACATTTAGTTGTTATTTGTGATAAGTATGTCCTCCTAGATACACTGCTTGAAGTCACTGTCCCCTGGGCTGAATGAGTTTCATGCAGAGAATTTAAATTTTCTTCATTTTAATGTTTAAAATTAAGCAGGTAATCCCATTCCCTGTCTGGTTGTATTCCAAGTTTTTTACTCTCTCCCTGCCTTACCACAGTGTGAAATAAAATTGTCCACTCACGAAGGGTATGAAGTCATAACAGCTAGAGAGAACATGGGCTGAATTGATTTCTCAAGTTGGTGCGTCTTTCACTCTCTCACCTGAAGAGAAGACCAAGCGCACAGGGCTACTGAGGGAGGAGCCCCGGGCCTGGCATCTGTACTCTCCAGATTCTCTAACCTCGAGGGTATTTGCTGGGGTTTCTCTTGGTATTTCTTTCCCAAGGTACAGACGGAACCATTTTGTTTTCTGTGGTGAGTAGAAGTGAAATTCCTTGCAAGTCAGAGTCACTCTCTCTCCTTGGAAGACTGTGGTCCATGGAGGCTGGAGGGAAATAACGGACTTGTGTGTCCTTGCTGAGGAGGAAAGAGAAAAGGAGTCTGAGGTGGAGGCACCCGCAGGCCCAGCCTCAGGGCCTCCTGCTGCATAGCCTGGCCCTCACCTCACCCAAGGGAGAAATTGCCCAGGGGATGACAATGAGCAAAATGATTTCAGGAGGGTGACACCAGCAGGATTCACCGTCAAATGTCACAGTTAGGTAGCCTTACGTGGAAGGAGGTCCCAGAGAAAACCACTGCTGCGCTGCCATTTCGTCATGTTCATATACTCATAAGAACCTCAAAAGGTGGTGTTAAAATCACAATTTTGTACTTTCCCTAAGACAATAAATCATATTAAGATTTGTCACTGAGAAAACCTTGGCAGCTCAACTTACTTAACATCTTCATTTTGTAGATGATGATTCGAATGCCCAGAAAAATCCCATCATAGCTAATTGTGGCAGAGCAAGGAAGGGACAAGTCACTCACTGGCATCCAGAGGTGAGCAGGACAAGGTTACAGCTGCAGCCACTGATTTGGACAAGGAGAGGGGTTGTAGAGGGTTCTTGCTATTCACAGGTTCTCAATTATTCACTCTGAGCCAAAGAAATGGCAGTAAGAGCCAGAACTATTTAAATGTGGGATGCAGATGACTTGTCTTCTCCCTTGTCTCCCCTTTCTGTGCCTTTCTTTTTTTCAAGGACCCAATTGTTGGATTTTCTGTTCCCCACACATTTCCTGGAAGATTTTACTCCAAAGCTGTAGAGGATGCAGCATTCCTGCTGACATCAGCACAGTGGGGATGTTTTCAGAGGGATTTTTCTGGCTTGCTAATTGGAGAGGATCCTATCCTGAGTCCAACATACTTTCCATGGAGTTGAAGATGTCCTTCCTGGCTAAGTGGGGTCTGTTGGCAATAACAGTAAATGCAGAGCCTAGCAAAGGCCAGGAGCTGCTTGTGCATTCACCAGTTCACCCAGGGAGGGTCGGAGTGTGACCAGGGCACTATCCTAGCCCTTGGGTAATGCTGAAAAACCAGGCATCACTCTGAAATCCCTGCTGACCTCAGCAAGAAAACAGGAGATATTAGAGATCTCAGGCAACCGTCACAAATGTTTCTATTCACTAGGAAGAGACACTCTTATCCAGAGACACTGAAGAGCCAAAGACAGGAGAACTCACCAAGCTGTCCGCTGACAGGAGCTGCAAAAAATAAGAGCCAGAGATGAGCACAGAGCCAGGATTATTTTGCTTTAAGAAGATAATTCCCTTTTTTTCCTCATACATGTATTCTCCCATTAAAAAATTCATTTTAAAAAAATCTAATAATTATTCATCAAATGTTCGTATATACTAAGGCATGGTGCTTGGACTTTAAAAATGGTATCCACCATCAAGAAGTTGACTAGTGGAAAAACAGAACACGATGTAAAGTAATATAATTGTAACACAGGGTGTAAATGCAATAACAGAAATACACATGGGGTATCTTGGGGGCAGAAGGGCCACCTAGTCTAGTGTGTAGGATATATGTGTGTGTGTGTAGAGTGTAGAGTGTGTGTTTGTGTGTATATGTGTTGAAGAGGGTGGATGGATCCTGGAAGGTATCTGGAGGAGATGATACTTTGGAAAACTGTGAGTGAGAACATAACTGTGAGTGAGCCTGCAGGTGGATGTTAGCTTTTGTGTGTGGTGAGAGGTGATGGGGAGGGTAATCAAGACACAAAGGGCACAGAGGTGGAGGAAAAACATTGGTGCTCAGGAGTTGGGAGTGTTAGGGAAAATAAGGTCAGGGAGGAATGCAGGGCCCCAGTAAGTGGCTGTAATTTTATTATAAAAGCCGTAAGGAGTCATGGAAAGGTTTCAAGGAGGAGACTGACAAGGTTAGAAGTTGAACTCGTTGGAGCAATCTGTCAGTGGACAGACTTCAGTGGGACAATATGAAGCAGGGACACTGATTAGAAGGCAGGGAAAGGAAATGGACATGAATTATAAGCCTCCCTTGGGCACCAAACGCCAGGCTATACTCTATTCATGAAATCATTGAATTCAAGGGCTCATTATCATCTCATTTAATTTTTAAATAATTAAATTAGTCTCAGATCATTTTGCCCCTCCTCACAGAGACAGAATGCTACAAAGATAGGATAAACCTCTTTGTCTCTAAATTTTAGTACCACGCTCTTTTTATTAAACTATGTTCCCTGTTTGAGAAAGTCTGAGAAAGAGACCCTAACGTTAGATAGGCTAGCAAAAGCCTTATCCCTTGCTTGGGGGATGGCCAAGGAACCAGAGAGTACACATGCTGTAGGGTAGTTATGGGACTTTTTTCATATGATTTCTTGTATCAGGGTCTCAAATTGATCAGAACCAATAAGTAAATATTTGGGGACAGAATGTTCCCTTCTTACATCAAAACAGCTTCTGACCCTTGTGTAGACTGGGGGCTAGAAAGTTGAAACACAGTATCGTCAGTATCTAATACTGACTACTGGGCACTCTGCTAGGTTTGGAGGATAAGCAATGGGTTTTACGAAGCCTACAGGCAAGTAAGTGGCAGTTACAGGGAGTGTTTGTGTATTCTATAATTCTGCTCTTTTTCCATTTACCCAATAATATTTTTAAGTTTTTCTGGCCAGTGAACATGAATTCCTTATATCATATCTCAATTATTGGCTTACTTGCTGCAAATACCCTAATATAACAGTTTCTATTAAAGTTGTGTTATTATTATAATACGTAAGTTTTTAACTTTTAGATTTAAAATCTCTTTCTACTGCTTCAATGTTTAGGAATCCATATTTAAAAATAGCCTTAATTTTATTTTCCATTAGTTTTTAATAATTCAAAAATATAATTAGACTTTATTTTTAAATTTATAGCAGAATTGAAAATATCTATTGTTTTATAATGTCTATTTTTATATATGAAATAACATGTAATTAGGTACATTTATGGGTTTCTATTATTTTCCTCCATTGACCTATATTTACATGAAATCTATTTTTGAATGTATAAATTAGATTTCCAACATTTCTGTATTTTTTAGAAAAGAATCTATCCTTTGGCATTCTTACCGATATATATTTTTTTCTAGGTAGATTTTTGAACATTTTAATGAGTTTCATGGAAAATTCCACAGGTAGTTTGAAATTACACAGCATGTACAAATCCACTTGGGGAGAACTGATCTGTTTATAATATCTCTACTTTACTACTCCTATCCAGACTGGTGATATGTCCTTATTCACTGAAGATTCCTTAGTACAATTTTATATATTTCCTTTTCTAGGTTAAAAAAAACTCTATTCCTATGCTTTCACTTTTATTGCTATTTTAGATGATTTCTTATAATCTCCAAGTGGTAATTCATAATATTCCTGGATTTCATAATTTTGGACACTTATCTTGAATCTTCCCAATGTACGAATATTCATACATTTCTAACTACACTGCATAGATGATCAAGAGCAGGCGCTGTATAGCACACAGCAATAATGGCAAACAAGCTGGTGACAAATGCCGTGGGAATGAATAAAGAATAAATAATACTTTTTAAAATCTTGGCTTCCTATATGTGTGCTGCCTATTTTTTGCTACTAATTTAGTGTGTTGGCCAGGATTTAAAAACAGTTGCAAATTATGATGATTGCAGTCATCTTGGTTCTAGCTCTAATTAGAATGGCAATTTTAGTCCTGTTTTTGTGGTGTAATATTGCCTGTCAGTCTAGAACACATGTTCTTTATCATGTGAAGTAAGTATTCTTCTGACTTAAGAATACTTCTTTTTGGAATGGATATTGATTTTTAATACTTATGTTAATACTTTTGACACCCATTGTCATCATATGATTTCTTTTTTTGTTTGTTTGTTTTTTGTTTTCATTTCGAAAGACAGGGTCTCAGTCTGTTGCCCAGGCTGGAGTGCAGTGGCATGATACCAGCTCACTGCAGCCTCAGCCCCCCAGGCAGGCTTAGGTGATCCTGCCGCCTCAGCTTCCCTAGTAGCTGGGACTACAGGTACACACCACCACAGGCAGCTAATTGTTTTTGTAGAGATGGGGTTTTGCCATGCCTCCTAGGCTGGTCTCAAACTCTTGGGCTCAAGCGATCTGCCCACCTCAGCCTTCCAAAGTGCTAGGATTACAGGTGTGAGCCACTCTGCCCAACCCACATGATTTATTCAGCATTTTGATGTGTTTTTTTTTAATATAATAAAAGTGAATTTCCATATAGTCTTCAATTCTGATACCAATACTATGTGGCAGTATTTAGTGTAAAGATTAAACTGAATTAACACATATAAATCACTAGCAAGCACTCAATAAATATTAGCATTTCTATTATCACCATTTTTGTTTTGATGTGCTCCTAAATTCTTATTTAAGAAGCCAGTGGCTTATATTCCAAAAAAAGCTTGCCCAGTCCTCTCTCAGCCTAGAGACTGCCTTAGTACAGAGCACAACAGAAGCTTTTATGAGCATCTGAGATTAGTGCTCAGCCCCTGCCCCCATCCACGTCCTAATTCATAGTGTCCACTCACCTAGAACCAGCATCAAAGGCCACAGCAACATGGGGACCTGTTCTGGGAAACCCAAAGGAAGTTTATCCTGGAGATTGACCATACAATTCAGGTCTGAGGACAGATGCTCTCCACAGTGGCACCCATGAGAATTGCCTAGGAGATTTTGGAGAATTTGAAAAAGGGAAGCCAAGGATACTGCTATTAGCTAATTGGTATTTCCTCTGCTGTGGGTCCTAAGGAAATGAAGTTGCTTTCTTTTTTTTAAGTCTTCCTAAATACACGTGACATTATGGCTGAACTAGACAAGAAGCTATCCAGGGACTTTAAGACGTGCTATCCTATTAGAAAGGCTCAAGTCTCCTTAGCTTCTGTGTCTAGGGGACTTCATTCACTCATTTAGCAATTATCTGTTGAGTATCCACTATGTTTCACTGGTTGCACAGTGTTGAACAGAGGTGACATGATCCTTGTCTTCATGTAATTTCTAGTCTAATGAGGGTAGAAAGACTTTATACAGAATAACATGTCCTCTATTTCCTATTAGGATCTAAAAACTTATCTTTCAACAGAGTACTTCTTATCTGCCACTGTCTATATACCATGTGGTTCCTTACAGATTCTATTTTGCCTATACCCTGCAAACACACTCCTATGCTCTAAAGGCTATTGGCTCTCACCTTGAGCAAAAATCTCAACTTCTTCATCACCATTAAATGAGTTAAGAGGCGAAAGCACTTCAAATAGTGCCCAGCATATATAATACATAAATAAATGAAAAATAGATGTCTATATTTCTCGAACTTGGCATGCACTAAATTGCTCCAGTCCACTTCCAGAGTATATATCGCCTAGCTCTTTTCACCCAGTGGATCCTTAGTGCTCCATAGATTTTACAAGTATCCCAAGTTTTTTCTATGACAGTTCCACAGGTGAGTGTGTGGCCAGTGCTCTGAGTGACAATAATATCATACAAGTGTCCAGGAAGCTTCCTTGGAAAGAAATATCTCTGGGTGGGTTCCCTGCTTTAGCCATCAGTAAAGAATGAAAAAGTGGATTCTATGGTTGAATGACCCTGGGACTTCCTGAGACATACACAGGTCCTGGAAAGTGTCAAAGAGATGCTAAGGAGCACTATCTGTTCAGGAGCAGATGTCTACCTCCCTCCTTCACCCAAATCTTCTTCTTCTTTCCTTTCCCCTCATTCTCATTCCAGGTCCATCCACCACTTCTTTTGACTGCTGAATTCAAGACATTTATTCTCTTTTCCAAAGTAGAGATTAGTTGTCTATTAGGGAGGGCTTAGCCCATAGAAGCTCCTAAAGACCTAGTTCTTCTAGAATTAAGGAGGGTTAAGTTCTTCAATCCCAAAGGCCTGTTTATCTTCTTAGAGGTGGAGGTCATTGTTCCCCGAGCCCTTCTCCATGCCCCTTCCCCCACTACAAGTTCACACAAACATATACAGTCATTATGGAGTGAAGACATTTCCTATCATATTTTTGTTAAAAAACAGCAGTCTAAAGCTTTACTGGAGCATATTGCTACAGGTAAAATGATTCAGCACCTAACAACTGTTTGCACAGATATAACTGGCTTCTTGAATTTCATATCCACTTTATGAAGAGTTATAGATACAATTACCTCTACCTCAGATGTTATTTCTATTCTTTTTTGACTCTGCTGATTGCAGTACGTTGTAGTTGGGAGGTGAAGAAGGGAAGTTTTCAGAAATCTGAAAAGGCCTTCTCTATGCAGTCTTGCATAAATTTCAAGTATAGTAGTAATAGTAAACATAATTGTCATCATCATCATAGCTCATACTTATTAAGCACCGACTTAATGTCATATGTTGGGCTAAGTAATTAATTTTCTTCTCACGAAACCCCTATAAGTTAGATTATGCTGTTATTCACATGTTAGAACGTCTTCAAATTAAAGCAAATTGTTGCATGTTGCACCTTCTTATTACTAAAGAGGCACAATACCTGGTGGATATCTTTGGAATTTGGATGCAATATATCCTCATTTAAGTGCATCACTCTTACCCATTTGCTGAGGAGCCCATAACACTATCAGTTTTGAGTGAGGCTCAGGGCAAGAGAAAACTTTGCAGTAATTCCAGTTTGCTTTGAAAGCTGTTTGACCGCTTGAGACTTGTGACGTGCTAGAGCCAATCAAGCCTGAAAGGACTGTAGCAAATATGGATGTTGCATGGTGCTTCTAAGCCAGAAAAGGAAAATGAAAGCACGGAATTCTAAGATTTTAGAGAAAAGTTATACTCTCTTACGGAGATTCTTTTAGGAGATAGCATCTAGTTTGCCTAGACCTTACTCAAAACTTAATACTTAACATGAGACATCCAATGACCATGCAGTCTGAACTGCTCATCATGAGTGGGGTTTTATTTAGCCACAAGATTATACACGCACAGCAGCAATCCATCCTTAAAAAGATATACATATGTATATTTAATATGTGTGTGTGTGTATATATGTGTGTGTGTGTGTGTGTGTGTGTGTGATGTATATATGACTGAGTTTAACCAGGCAAAAGTAAGTTCTATGAGCGGGGTGGCTCAGACTGCTAAGGCACCAACTTTTACTGCATTCCCTCCTCTCCTGCAGTTCACATCTATAGCTGCGTATGGAATTCCTTTTAACTAGATAACTAGAAGGAAAACCAGGGCTAGTTTCACAGATGATTTTGTATAATATGTTAGCAAAACTGGAAGTGGACTGTTGTATCATTGCAACCGCAATTAGTATTGTTCTTGAAAGAAAGTGATGAAGGAGATTCCTCAAAGGGGGCAGAACTTCAAGTAGTGTGAGTAGTAATGGTCATCTACTCAGTCTGGCTTGAAACTAAATTAATCTTGATTGATTCTGCCTTACAGTTGAGCTGAATCAATGGGCTCCCTTCCACAGGCTAGGAAGTCTGGCTTTTAGCTATGAAGATAGAAACAGCCCTGAGAATGAGAGTTACAGCTTTCAGAACAGAGGTACTCAGAGGACTGAGTCAGAAACAGGCTGAAAGTTCTCTGCTCCAGCAAACAGGACACGTGGCAGAGACACTGATTGCCTTCCCTCTACTGAGGGTGTGATAAACCTTAAATACTAAAGGAGAAAGCCTATGCTTTACAAATAAGCAATTAAGTAAGACAATTTCAGAGAGTGGCAAATTCTTTAAAAGAAACAAAATAGAAATCAACATATGTGGGCAGATAGCATAAAACAACCAACAACAGTAACTAGTATTTGAGTCATTAGTAAATTTTAGACATAGGTTCAAGCTCTTTACCTGTGTTAACTCATTCAATCCTCACAAAAATCTTAAAAGGTAAATATTGTTCTCGTTTTACAGATGAGGAAGCTGATGCGTAGGGAAGTTGAGCACTTTGTCCAAGGACAGAGATGGCAAGTAGAGAAGTCTGTCTGATTGCAGGGTCAAGGTAGTCCCAAGGATTCCAACAACCTCCCACTTTCTGATTCCAATTTGTTTATGACCTTCCTGCTTAGCATTCTAACAGGTATCCATTTTCCTTTACAATAAATACCCATTTTTACTTAAGGTTGCATAGTTGGTCCATGTTTCCTGCTACCAAAAGAGTCCTATCAGTATTTATAAATAAAAGAGCAATTTCCACTCTCAGTAGATTTAAACCTGCTTGGACAGCAAGGCTCTTCTCTTTTCCTTATTAGCATTGGAGGTCTTTCTTTCCATCAGATACTGAGGGACAAAGGAGATTGTATGAAGAAATATATGAAGGATCTGGTGAAGCTGAAGCTGAGACTAAATGGCAGTGTTGGATATTGAACACAGATAATGATCATAATGATATTGCTGTGTTCTAGACATGGAACATGGGTTTACCTGTAAAATTCGTTATGTTCATACTTGTTTTCAGGGTCCATCTCAATGGAGTTAAATCAACTACTGCACCCTAAGAAGATTTATAGCATGGACTTCAGTCCACCAGCAACCACTTACAAAATCTGCCCTTCCCTTTGAAGATCTCTTCTCTCTCTCACTGGTATTTCTCAGCAGACATGTTTACTTTTTAGGGCAGGACCTGCTCACACAAAATGGAAAGCAGGTGACTGGAGGAAATGAATGTAACTATTGCACTTTCTTGGCCTGAGATGATAGAAGACCATAAGACCATACTCTTGCCGCTGTTAGAGAAAAGGGGCTTAGGTAGATATTGATGAGTCTCCTGTGCAGTGGTCAAAAACCCAGTCTTGCCTGGTGATCATGAAGAAAGCACAGAAGTCACAGATTATTTTTTCTTCTGCATGGAGCTGCCAAAAGGAGAAAGCAGAGATTAGCATAAACCTGCTAATTTGTTAATCTTTTCAGTTTGTAACCTTTGGAGAACTTTCTCAGAACCCACTAACCACTGCTTCCTCTTTTTGTGACTACTTCCCTCTGTTCTTTTTTGACTCAGCACACTGTATGTAAAGTAATCCTATCCTAGTGGAAGGGCTGAAGAAACAGTAGCTGCTAAAGAAGAATCACAGTAATTGCCCATGGACAGGAAAGAGGGTAAAGATCCATTTTAAGAGTAGTTTCTGTAGATAGGTTCATTTAACTTCCTTCAATCCAAGGAAGGGAAAGAAAAGAATTTATAATTGTCAGGAAGAGAAGAGTTTGTAAATATAATTTTACCTACAAAAAGCAGAGTAGGCAGAGGAAACTGAGGGCATCAAAGGGACATGTAAGAGGCTCCTACATTGTCAGCATTGTCAGTTACATTCTTTTTTTGAAAAAATATAGGTGTGAGGCACTATGCCCAACCTTTTGCCAGCTATATTTTTGATACATATGTCTCTTTATTCATCAGCAAGGCACTGCTTTTGGCTTGGATATTAAGAGTTTCTCCTGTAAGTGTGTAGCACAGAAAAAAATTAATACTTTATATACCACCATATTCACTTTTGCAAAAATGAAGCTGCTTTCTAGATTAAGTGGCCCAAGGGTCATAGTTCTCTTGGACAGTAACCCTTAGTCCATGATTTTGAAATGGTTTTTTTCTGTTAGCAATTCTTATTTCTTAGTTCTTTCTCTCCTGTACCTAATTTTAGGAGGTCATGACCATCAAGACACTACACTTAAAGAACGCAATTGGAGAAGTGATTTGTCTTCCACATTACCTGTGATAATTTCTTCTCTTAATCTCAAACTCAGATGAAATCTTGGTTCCATATTTAGAGAAGTTTCAATAAATTAGCACATGTTCATAATCTATTAGATAATCTTGGCATGTTAAAAATACCATGAACAGAAGTAAAAGGCAAAAGACATACCATGGATAGCTACATCGAACATAATTAATAAAGGATTAATATCCTTAGTTTATTAAAAAAACACATAATTTATTAGGAAAAGAGTATCTTAATTTGTTGAAAATGTGAAAAAAAATTTATCCTAAATGGACTATTGATTAAAAAAAGTACACTCTCCCAAACACATAAAATTATATTCTACTTCACTAATAACCAAATAAATTAAAATTTAAACAATAAAATATAATTTCTGTTATCATTTTTGCAAAAACAATAAAGTTACAGCATCCAGTGTTGGAACTCATAAACTATTTCCTGCTGGTACCATACAGTGTAAAAACTTGCTGGATTATGAGACGCAAAGTTCCTTATACTCCTTTTCCCAATAAAAGTTTATTCTGAAGAAGCCACCAGAGAGAAAAAGATTTCTCTGAAAATTTTTATGAAGGTAGAAAAACAAAAATATCCAGAAAAATGGTAAATTAGAGTACATATATATAATGCAGTATTACAAAGCTATTAAATTCATGTCTTAGAACATTTTTAAAGCATGAAAAGTGTTTGAATATGTAAAATAAACAAACATTTAATACAATTACAGTCCAAGTACATAAAATGCATATATACACATATGTAGATACATCCTGAATAATGCAGACCTTAGTGACCAATGAATACAAATATGTCCATTTATTACTTAAGCTGGAAATTAACTTCTGGAATAATATTGTAAATTCCCTGCCATCTAGCTTGTAACAATTATATGCTACGTAAAATGCAGAAAATGACTACCGGAGAATTCCGAAGAGTAAAAGAGCAGCCAGGGTGTAGTAGGGAGATGAAAGTTGGAGAAGTGACTGGCAAAAGTTTTCCATTTTTATTGTAGATTTGATTTGTGGATTTATTTTTTGTAGCAGAGGAGGCATATTGTAGGTGGGTACAATTTTGATAGCTCACTGTCTTTCTGGCCAGATGATCTAAAAAGGAAGTCTGATTAATGGCAGTTACTAAAAATGAAGGGAGAGTTCTGGAGAGGAGAGAGACAGAGAAGGAAGTCCCTTAATTTTCTGTATGGTTAAATACACAAATTCAGGCTGACATCTGAGCCAATATAAGCACAGGACTGTCTCGAAGCAGTACAACAAGGAACTAAATAACTGAATTAAAATTTAAACCACCAACTACAGAAGGAAAGGCAGAGCATACACATTGGGTCCAACTGGGCTAAATGCCTGCTAAGACAAAAACAAAACAAAACAAAAACAAAAACAGTATGATGGATGTCACAGAGCACAGAATCTATACAACACAACGTTAAAATGTCCAAGATAAAATCCAGAAGTACTCAACATACAAAGAAACAGGAAAATGAATTCAATTTTCTAGAATAAAGATAATCAGTAGATGCCAGCTTCAAATTCGTTTGACATTGGAATGGTTTGTTGAGAATTTTTTTAGTAGCCACAATAACTATACTCAATGAAATCTAAAAATATATATGTGAAATGAATAAAAAGGCAGGAAATCTCAGCAGAGATATATAAATAGAGAACCAAATAGAAATTTTTGAAATAAGTGTATTTTTAAAATTTACTGAATGGACTTACAGGATAAAGGAAATAATTGATAAAATTAAAACTATATCAATTAAATTATTTAAAATATAGGAAGAAAGTTTGAAAAAATAAACAGAAACTAGGGACATGTGGGACAATATCAAATATATGAAAAACTATAACATATATATATTTGGAATCCCAGCAGAAAAGGAAAGAAATTGAATATAAAATAATATTTAAAGAAAATGCAGCTGAAATCTCCTCAGATTTGGTGAAAAACGTACATTTACAGGTTTGAGAAGTTCAATGAATTCTACACAGGATAAATTCAAAGAAAACCATGCCAAAAAGATAGTCAGACTACTAATTATCTAAGATAAAGATAAAATCTTGATTGTAGACAGAGAAAAATGCTACAGTATTTATAGAACAGTAATTTGGATGACTAGAAACTTCTCTCAGAAACCATAGGCACAACAAAACAGTGGAACATTTTTAAAGTAAGGGAAAATTTTTTACAGAAAGGGAAAACAATGATCAAACTTGGTTTTTATATTGAACAAAAATATCCTTCAAAAATGAATGCAAAGTTTCTTTAAAAAATTTAAGCAAAGCAAAATGTAGATACTAATTGTCAGAAAAACATTGCAAGAGATTCTAAAGAAGTCCCTGTTCAAGACCAGCCTGGCCAACATGGTATAACCTGTCTCTACTAAAAATAAAAGATGTTCTGGGTGTGGTGGCGTGTGCCTGTAATCCCAGCTACTCAGGAGGCTGAGGCAGGAGAATCACTTGAATCTGGAAGATGGAGGTTGCTGTGAACCAAAATTGTGCCACTGCACTTCAGCCTGGGCAACAAGAGTGAAACTCTGTCAAAAAAAAAAAAAAAAGAAGAAGAAGAAGATCTTAGGTTAAAGGGAAATAAAACTAGAAATAATGGGGATTATCAGAAAAAAAAAAATAAGAACATTGTAGATGGCAAATATCTGGGGGAAAAATTTAAAAGACTGCATTTTTCTATTAAAGTTATCTAAAATATAAGTATTTAATAAATCCCACAATTTTTGTGGGATTTTTAAAATATACATTGATACAATGCCTATATATCCATCCTATAAATGATTGGACATTTATGGGATATAAATGAAAGGCTAGGACAACCATCTTATACATGATTGAAGGGGTGGACATAGTAAATATACCTATTGATTTTAGATTCTACATTTTCTGTGGAGAGACAGAGCATCAGTTTTAAGTAGGCCATGAAAGGTTGAGAATGTATATTGTAACCTCTAGATCAACCTTTTAAACAATACAAGAATGTATTTCTAAAAAGAAAATAGATACATTAAGAGGGAATACTAAAAATATTCAAATAATCCAAAAGAGAAAAAGAAAAATGAACAAAAAATGGTGGAGCAAATGGAAAATAAAAATTTTTAAAACTTAACCATATTAATAATTACCTTAACTATTAACAGTATAAGAACTTTAACTGAAGGGATTATCAAAATAGATTTTAAAAAGTAAGACCAAAGTATATGTTGCTTACAAAAAACTCACTTGAAAAATAAAGACACAAATAGGTTGAAAGTAAAAAGACGGAAAAAGATATATTATTTAAACAGTAAACATAAGTGAGCTGAAGAGGTTACATTACTATTGCATTAATAATCTTTAAGACAAACAATATTATTAGACACAAATAAGGTGTTTTATTATAATGAAAGGGACAATTTCAGGAAGATATTATTAATGTGTGTACATTTCTTATTAGGGTCTCAAAATATATGAAGCAAAAATTTGTGGTATAAAAGGAGAAATAGAATAATTCCACAATCATGGTAAAAAATTTTTAACATTCCTTTCTCAGCCATTGATAAAATGAGATAAAAGCACAAAAAATTTGAACAACACTCTCAACTTTCTTGACTTAATTAATTGATATTTATAGAATACTCTATTCCAAAACTGTAGAATATGCATTATTTTCAAGTGCGCATGATATGTCACCAAGACAGACCATATGGCAGGCCATAAAACGAGTGCTGATAAACCTGAAAGGATTGAAATAATATTATGTTCTCCAACCACAAAGTAATTAAATTATAAGTCAATACCAATAAGATATTTAGGAAAATCTCAAATACTTGAGAATTAACAACATATTTTAAAACAACAATGTGTTGAAGAAAAAATGAGTATTAAAAATTATTTGGCACTGAATGAAATACTACAAAAATGTACAAGTAATCTAGAATAATGCTGGAAGGGAAAAGAAAAAAAATAAAAGAGGAAAACAAGAAACAAAAATGAGATAGAAGGTCTAAATCTAACCATATTAATGAGGACAATATTTGTGAGACACAGCTAAATGAGCATGGAGGAAAATGATAGCTTTTTTTTTTTGAGACAGAGTCTTGCTCTGTCGCCAGGCTGGAGTGCAGTGGCATGATCTCGGCTCACTGCAACCTCCGCCTCCCGGGTTCAAGCAATTCTCCTGCCTCAGCCTCCTGAATAGCTGGGACTACAGGCGCAGGCCACGATGCCCAGCAAATTTATGTATTTTTAGTAGAGACAGGGTTTCACCATGTTGGCCAGGATGGTCTCGATCTCTTGACCTTGTGATCTGCCCGCCTCGACCTCCCAAAGTGCTGGGATTACAGGCATAAGCCACCATGCCTGGTCAACTGACAGCTTTTAATGCTTACATGCAGAAGAATGAAACTAGACACCTATCTCCCACCACATAAAAAAAAAAATCTCAAAATGATTAGAGACTTAAATGTAAGACCTGAAACTATAAAACTACTGGAAAAAACAAACAAACCAACAAAAAACACTTCAGGACATTTGTCTAGGCAAAAATTTTGTGAATGAGGCATTAAAAGCATAGGCCACAAAAGCAAAAATAGACAAATGGGACTTCATCAAACTAAAAAGTTTCTGCACAGCAAAGGAAATACTCAACAGAATAAAGAGACAAATTATGCATCTGCCAAATGATTAATATACAGTATATACAAGGAACTCAAACAACTCAACAGCAAAAACCAAATAAAGAAAAACAGTCTGATTTAAAATGGACAAAAATCTGAATACACATTTCTCAAAAGAAGACATGCACATGACCAACCAGTATATGAAAAAATTCTCAATATCACTAATTATCAGAGAAATTCAAGCCCAAGCCACAATGAGATATCACATCACTCCAGTTAGAATAGCTGTAATGAAAAGGACAAAAAAATAACAAATGCTGGTGAGGATCCAAATAAAAAGGAACTATTGATGGGAATCTAAAGTAGTATAGCCACTGTTGAAAAGAGTAAGGAGGTTTCTCAAAAAAACTACGAATAGGCTGGGCACGGTGGCTCATTCCTGTAATCCCAGCACTTTGGGAGGCCACAGTGGGTGGATCACCAGAGGTCAGGAGTTTGAGACCAGCCTAGACAACATGGTGAAACCCCATCTCTATTAAAAATACAAAAATTAGCCAGGCAGGGTGGTGAGTGACAGTAATCCCAGCTACTCAAGAGGCTGAGGCTGGAGAATCGCTTGAACCTGCACTGCACTCCAGCCTGAGTGAAGACAGGAAAACTCTGTAAAAAAAAAAAAAACAAAAAAAACAAAAAACAAAAACTATTTCCCATCTTGCAAGATGGCAGGTGAAAAAGTTGAAAAGCCAGATACTAAGGAGAAGAAACCCCAAGCCAAGAAGGCTGATGCTGGTAGCAATCTGAAAAAGGGTAACCTCAAGGCTAAAAAGCCCAAGAAGGGGGAGCGCCTCTGCAGCTGCAATCCTGTCCTTGTCAGAGGAATTGGCAGGTATTCCCCATCTGTCATGTATTCCAGAAAGGCCATGTACAAGAGCAATTACTCAGCTGCTAAATCCAAGGTTGAAAGGAAAAAGAAGGTTCTTGCAACTGTTACAAAACCAGTTGGTGGTGACAGGAATGGCGGTACCTGGGTGGTTAAACTTCACGAAATGCCTACGTATTATCTTACTGAAGATGTGCCTCGAAAGCTATTGACCACAGCAAAAAACCCTTCAGTCAGCATGTGAGAAAACTGGGAGCCAGCATTACCCCCAGGACCATTCTAATCATCCTCACTGGACGCTGGAAAGAGGGTAATTTTCCTGAAGCAGCTGGCTAGTGGCTTGTCACTTGTGACTGGACCTCTTGTCCTCAGTTGAGTTCCTCTACAAAGAACACACCAGAAATTTGTCATTGCCACCTCAAATTTGGATACCAAAATTGATATCAGAGATGTAAAAATCCCAAAACATCTTACTGATGCTTACTTCAAGAAGCAGCAGCTGCGGGAAGCCCAAACACCAGGAAGGTGAGATCTTCCACACAGAAAAAGAGATATATGAGATTACAGAGCAGCACAAGATTGATCAGAAAGCTGTGGACTCACAAATTTTACCAAAAATCAAGGCTATCGCTCAGCTCCTGGGCTACCTGCGATCTGTGTTTGCTCTAATGAATGGAATTTGTCCTCACAAATTGGTGTTCTAAATGTTTTAAGAACCTAATTAAATAGCTGACTACAAAAAAACAAAAAACAACTACAAATAGAACTGCCACGGGATTCGGTAATCCCACTCCTGGGTATATATTCAAAGGAAAGGAAATGAGTGTGTTGAAGAGATGGCTGCACTTCCACGTTCATTGCATCATTATTCACAATAGCCAAGATATGGAAATTAACCTAAATGTTTATCAGTAGATAGATGGATATATACACAATTGAATACTATTTGGCCATTAAAAAAAAGTGAATTCCTGCCATTTTTGACAACACGGATGCACCTAGAGGACATGACGTTATGTTAAATAAGCCAGGCACGGAGAAACAAATAACATGATTTCACTTACATGTGGAATCTAAAAAAGTTGAACTCATGCAAGTAGAGTAGAATGGTGGTTAACAGAGGCCAGGGTGCAGGAAGGAAGGGGAAAGGGAGATGTTGGTCAGTTATATAGCAGAAATAAGTTCTGGTGTTCTATTGCACAGTGGGGTTGCTATAGTTAAGAATAACGAGTAGCATATTTCAAAATAGCAATAAGACAGAATTTTGAATGTTCTCACCACAAAAATTGTAAATGTTTGAGGTCATGGATATGCTAATTACTCTGATTTGATCACTACGCCATGTATGCATGTATCAAAACATCACATTGTATCCCATAATTATGTACAGTTATTTTTGTCAATTAAAAATAACAAAAAAGGAAGCAAGAAAAATAGCAGAGAAGACACAATGCATTCATTTTCTATTGTTGTGTAACAAATTACCATAAAATTAAAACAGGATACATTCATTATCTCACAATGCCCAGGGTCGAAAGTCTGGAACACTTTCAACTGGGGCCTTTGCTCAAGCTCTTGCAAGGCTGAAATCAAGGTGTCAGCTGTCTATTTCCTCATATGGAGGCTTAACTAGGGAAAGATCCACTTCCAACTTCATTTTATTTCAGTTGTATGATATATCCTCTTTCTCTTGCTACCTGTTGACTGGGGACCACTCTCAGCTCTTAGAGGCTGCTAATTTTCATAAGCAGCTCACAGCATGGCAGTTTGTTTCTTCTTTGAGGCCAGTAGGAAAATCCCTCTGAATCCCCAAAGAAAACCATGTCTTTGGTATGGTTTTCTTTCTTTGATTTTTTCTTTTGGATCCTTTCACCTCATTTTAATGGCTTACCTGATCAGGTAGCCTAGGATAATTTCCCTTTTGATTAACTCAAAGACAAACAATTAGCAACCTAATCGTGAGAGTGATGTTCTATTATAGTCACTAGTCTTGATCATCCTCAAAGAGAGGAAATAATACAAGGATGTGGGTAGTTACAGGCAAGAATCTTGGAAGCCATCTTAGAATTCTGTCTACCACACACAAAATAAGAAAGAGTGAGGTGGTAATAAGAGCAGAAAGAAACAATGTTAAAAAACAGAAAAAAATAGAGTCAATTAACAGACAAAGTATGGTTCTTTGAAAAGATCAACGAAATTTAAAAATAAAGAGATCAAGAGGAAAAAACACATACATCAGCAATATTAGGATTAAAAAGAGTTAGCACTTTAGATACTTTGGACATTAAAAGGATAAAAGTATTATATAAAATTTTATGCTAACAAATTTGACAACTAGATGAAATGGACAAATTCCTTTAAAAATACAACTTACCAAAATTTCACACACACACACACACACACCCGTACACACCATAAATAGTATGTATCTATTAATAGCTTAAGTTTCTTATCAAAAAACTTTATCTCCACTTATAATACCATACAATAAATGAAATAATTAAGAATAGATTTAATAATAGATATGCAAAAGAAAATTAATGACCTAATAAAATGAAAACTTATATAAAGTTAATGCATTGAAAGTCTCAATGTTGTTAAGGTAATAATTCTCCCCAAATTGGTCTAGAGATTTAATGCAATCCTCACTGAAATTCTTTTTTGAATAAATCAAAAAGCCAATGTAAAAATGTATACAGAAAGGCAAAAGGCCTTGATTAACCAAAATGATTTTGAAAAATAAAGAACAAATTTGATGGGCTTACAGTAACTGATTTCAAGCCTTACTATAAAGTAATAATAATCAAGAAAGTGTGCTTTTTGGTATAAGGATATATTCTTACCATCAATTCCAAAATAAGGTAAATGGAACAGAGTAGTCCAGAAGCAGACCCACATTTATACAGAAAATTGGTTGTTGACAACAATGAAAAGGTAATTCAAAGGAAAAAAAAAAAAAAAACAGGAGGTCTTCAAAACAGAGTGCTAAGATCATTGGATATTTGTGTGGAAAAAAATTGACATCAATCCTGACCTCATGCCATGATAAAAATTTACTTAGGATGCCTTACATATCTAAACACAAGAGCTAAAAATATTAGATATCTAGAAGAAAATGTATAAGAGAATCTTTATGATATTTGGTCAGAGAAATAGTTTTAAACAGGACACATAAAGCATGAACTATAAGAAAAAAAGAAAAAATGGTAAATGTAATCAAATGAAAAAATTTAGAAATACAAATTACAGTTAAGAAAATGTGAAGGAAAGTCACAAACTGGCAGAAAATACTTGGTAGCGATATATTTGACAAAGTTATATTGTATTGTAAATTTTACAAATTGTATATTTTCTTGCTTCCTCAACAATCCCACAAACGGGCTGAAAGCAGCCGACCCAGGCAACCAGGTGCACCAGTGTGGTAAGATTGACCCCTGCCACAAGTTTCCTTTTCCAGCATCTCCTGACCATAACCTAGTAACATTTCAACACACCAGTAAAATTCTTTTTGTATATCCGTTTTCTTGGGTATCTCAACCTGAGCCCTAGTAAAGGCACTTACCCTCTGGTCTTTGCCTGCTGTCTGCTCCCCGCTTGCTTGGCGGAGCCTTTTTCC
This sequence comes from Ateles fusciceps, assembly GCA_036589455.1. Classification (NCBI taxonomy): domain Eukaryota; kingdom Metazoa; phylum Chordata; class Mammalia; order Primates; family Atelidae; genus Ateles; species Ateles fusciceps. The sequence goes on from JAZHEH010003362.1 coordinate 1,432,263, forward strand.
TTGGTACTCCTTTCCACATCACTCCCTCTGAGCATGCAGTGATTGTTCCTCTAGGACCTTGAGTATAACAAACCTGTTTTTTCCTTTGCCTCCTCTTTGTCCGCTCTGGTGGTTGTGCCAGACTGACCATCACCAAAAATAACTCCTGTGACCACATACTAAAAAGACAAATAACCCAAATTAACAAGAGGCAAAATAAGGTTTATTCTGTAAATAGTCTGGAACAACTGGGTACTTATAAGAAAAACAAATCAATTTTTTTCTCACACTATACACAACATGAAAAAAAATCACTCTAAGTGGATTATAGATTTAAGTGTAAAAGTAAAGATATAATATTTCTAGACAACACAGAAAAGAATATTTTTGAATGCTTTTAATTAATATAGTTGTACATTTTGGGGGGTACATGTAACATTTAATACATGTATACACTGTGTAATAATCAAATTAGTGTGATTGAGATATCCATCACCTCAAATATTTATCTTGCTTCATGTTGGGAGCATATTTCTTCTGGATATATTAAAATATACATTATTTTATTTTAAAATATATAATTTATTATTTATTTTAACTAAAATTTTCCTACTTTGCTATTAAATACTAGAATTTATTCTTTCTAGCTAACTGTATTTGTGTACACATTAACCAACTTCTCTTTATACTTCTCTCTCTCTCCTTCCCTTTACAGTTGTGGTAACTGTCATTCTACTCCCTCTCTTCATGAGATCTACTTTTTAGCTCCCACATATGAGTGAGAACATGCAATAACTATTTTTCTGTGCCTGGCTTATTTCACTTGATATGATGACCTCCACTTCCATCCATGTTGCTGCAAATGACAGGATTTCATTCTTTCTTATGGCTGAATAATATTCCATTGTGTATATGTACTGCATTTTCTATGTTCATTCATTCATTGATGGGCACTGTTGGAAACAGTGAATTCCTCTTCAAAGGTTCTGCTTGTCCTCTATTTTCAAGGCTTAGCTTCCTTGCTTTCTTGCCACTAGTTATGGTAAACAACCTTCCACCCATTCCCAATCTGTAACCCATATCCATTCCCAATCTGTAACCCACATCCATTCCCAATCTGTAACCCACATCCATTCCCAATCTGTAACCCACATCCATTCCCAATCTGTAACCCACATCCATTCCCAATCTGTAATCCACATCCATTCCCAATCTGTAACCCACATCCATTCCCAATCTGTAACCCACATCCATTCCCAATCTGTAATCCACATCCATTCCCAATCAGTATCCCACATCCATTCCCAATCACAACTGTAAACGACATAACCCACATCTGTTCCTTATTTGACACCCTTAGTTCTGAAACTGCTCTTCCCACAGCTGTAGCCCCTACCCCCTGCTTCATTTGAAGTAGCCAATCTGAATCAGCTTAGATTGTGCAGTATGACCCCAGCCAATGGGGGATCAGACACAGTAGCAGGTACTGACTGCATTAGGAATAAAACCCCCTGACCTCCTTTATTTGGTGTGCTCTCTTGCAGTGATCAGAAAACAAGCAGCACCCTTCTGCAGAAGTAAATTTGCTGTGCTGAGGAATCCTTCATGTGAGTGCTCTTTTTCTTTGTGACTCCATGTTCTTATTTTAAAGAGGCCCTTAGGTTGATTATATATCTTGGCTGTTGTTCATAGTGCTGTGATAAACATGGGAGTATCGGTATCCTTTCAATATATTTATTTCCTTTCTTTTGGATATATGCAGTAGTGGGATTGCTGGATGATAAAACAGTTCTATTTTTAGTTTTTTGAGGAACCTCCATACTATTCTCCATTGTGGTTTTACTAATTTATATTCCCACCAACAGTGTATGAGGGTTCCCCTTTCTCCACATCATTGCCAGCACCTGTTATTGCCTGTTTGAAAAAGCAACTTTATCTAGAGTATGATAATACCTCACATTAGTTTTGATTTGCATTTTCCTGATGATTAGTAATGTTGAACATTTTTTTCATGTATCTGTTGGCTATTGTATGTCTTCTTTTGAGAAATGTCTATTCAAGTCTTTTGCTCATTTTTAAATTATTTGTTGTTGAGTTTTTTGCTATTGAGTTGTTTGAGCTCCTTGTAAACTCTGAATATTAATCCCTTGTCAGATTGGTAGTTTGCAAATTTGTTTTTAACATTCTACAGAGTGTGTGTTCTTTCATTTGTTGATTGTTTCGTTTGCTGTGCAGAAGCTTTCTAGCTTCATGGAATCTCATTTGTCTATTTTTTGCTTTGATTGCTTGTGCTTGTGAGGTTTTACACAGATAATCTTTGCCCAGACCAATGTCCTAGAGCATTTCCCCAATGTTTTCTTCTAGTCGTTTCACAGTTTTAGGTCTCAGATTTAAACCTTTAATTTATTTTTGTGTGTGAATGGTAAGAGATACTGATATAAGGTTTACTCTTTTGCATATAGTTAACCAAATTTCCCAGCACCATTTACTAAAGAGATTGTCCTTTTCCCATTGTATGTTCTTGGCACATTTGTTGAAGATAAATTGGCTGTAAATTTGTGGATACATAAGTGGATATTCTGTCCTACTCCATTAATCTATGTGTATTTTTATGCCACTGCTGTGCTGATTTGGTTGCAATAGCTTTGTCATAAACTTTAAAGTTGTACAGTGTGATGCTTCCAGCTTTGTTCTTTCTTCTTGGGATTGCTTTGGCTATTTAGGTTCTTTTATGCTTCCACATAAATTGTAAAACTTTTTAAAATTTGTGTGAAGAATGCCATTGGTATTTTTATAGGGATTTCATTGAATCTGTAAATTGTTTTGGGGTAGTATTGTCACTCTATAATATTAATTCTTCCAATTTGTGATGATGAAATTTTTTTTATTTCTTGTGTCATTTGCAGTTTTATTCATCAGTATTTTTTAGTTTTCTTTGTATAGATCTTTTACTTATTTGGTAAATTGATTCTTGCATATTTTATATTCTTTGTAGCTATTGTAAATTTAATTTCTTTCTTGATTTCTTTTTCAGATTGTTTGCTGTTGGAATATAGCAATGCTACTTTTATAATATTTTATGTTAAGTTTGTAGCCTGTAACTTTACTGAATTCATTCATCAGCTATAACAGTTTCTTGGTGGAGTATTTAAGCTTCTTTAAGTATAAGATTATGTCATCTGTGACCAAGGTTAATTTGACTTCCTTTTTAATTTGAATGTTCTTTCTTTCTTTCTTCTTTCTTTTCTTTCTTTCCTTCTTTCTTTCTCTTTTTCTTTTCTCTTTTCTTTTGTTTCTTCTTTCTCTTGCCTGATTATTCCAACAGGACTTCCAGTACATGTTAAACAAAAGTGGTAAAAGTGGGCATTCTTGTCTTGTTCTAGACCTTAGAGAAAAGGCTTTTAATTTTTCCCAGTTCAGTACAATGTTAGCTGTGGGTTTGTCACATGTGGCCTTTATTATGTTGAGATGTTCCTCTATACCCGGTTTTATAAAAGCTTTTATAATAAAGGCATATTAGATTTTTTTCAAATGCTTTTTCTGCATCTATTGAGATGATCATATGGGTTTTGTTTTTGGTTCTATTAACTTGATGTATCACATTTCTCAATTTGTGTATGTTGAAATGTCCTTGCGTCAATAGGATAAATCCAATTTAATTATAATGAATAATATTTCTAATGTATTGTTGAATTCTGTTTGTTATTATTTTGTGGAGTATTTTTGCATCTATGTTCATCATAGATATTGACCTATAGTTTTCTTTTTTGCTATGTTCTTGTCTGGCTTTGGCATTGGGGCAATACTGGCCTTGTAGAATGAGTTTGAAAGTATTATGTCTTTAATTTTTTTTGAAGAGTTTGAATAAAATTGGTATTAATCTTTCTTTAAGTGTTTGGTAGAATTTAGCAAAGAAGCCATGAGGTCCTGAGCTTTACTTTGATGGGAAACTATTATGGCTTCACTCTCGTTACTCGTTATTCGTTTATTTGGTTTTCTATTTTTTCATGGTTCCACCTTGGTAAGTTGTATGTGTCCAGAAATTTGTTGTTTTTTCTAGGTTTTCCAATTTGTTGATGTGTAGTTGTTCAGTAGTCTCTAACAATTGTTTGTATTCCTGTGGTCTCAATTGTTATGTCTCCCTTTTAATTTATGATTTTATTCTTTTGGATATTTTCTCTTTTCTTCATAGTCTAGCAAAAATGTGTCTTTTGTATTTGTCTTTTCAGAAAGGTGGCCAGGCATGATGGCCCATGCCTGTAATCCCAACACTTTGAAAAGATGAGGTGGTAGGATCACTTGAGCCCAGAAGTTTGAGACCAGCATGGGCAACATCTTAAAATAGAATGATTTATAATCCTTTCAGTATATGTCCAGTATTGGGATTGCTGGGTCAAATGGAATTTCTATTTCTAGGTCCTCGAGGAAGCGCCACACTGTCTTCCACAATGGTTGAATTAGTTTACACTCCCACCAACAGTGTAAAAGTGTTTCTACCTCTCCACATCCTCTCCAGCATCTGTTGCCTCCACATTTTTTAATGATCGCCATTTTAACTGGAGTGAGATGGCCTCTCAATGTCGTTTTGATTTGCATTTCTCTAATGACCAGTGATGATGAGCTTTTCTTCATATGTTTGTTGGCCACATAAATGTCTTCTTTTGAAAAGTGTATCATATCCTTCACCCACTTTTTGATGGGGTTGTTTGTTTTTTTCTTGTAGATTTGTTTTAGTTCTTTGTAGATTCTGGATATTAACCCTTTGTTAGATGGGTAGCTTGCAAAAATTTCCCATTCTGTTGGTTGCCAGTTCTCTCTAATGGTAGTTTCTTTTGCTGTGCAGAAGCTCTTAAGTTTAATTAGATCCCATTTGTCTATTTAGCTTTTGTTGCCATTGCTTTTGGTGTTTTAGTCACGAAGTCCTTCCCTATGCCTATGTCCTGAATGGTATTGCCTAGGTTTTCTTCTAGGATTTTTATGGTGTTAGGTCTTATGTTTAAATCTTTAATCCATCTGGAGTTAATTTTTGTATCAGGTGTAAGGAAAGGGTCCAGTTTCAGCTTTCTGCATATAGCTAGCCAGCTTTCCCAACACCGTTTATTAAATAGGAAATCCTTTCCCCATTGCTTGTTTTAGTCAGGTTTGTCAAAGATCAGATGGTTGGAGGTGCGTGGCATTACTTCCAAGGCCTCTGTTCTGTTCCATATCTGGTTTATATCTCTGTTTTGGTACCAGTACTATGCTGTTTTAATTACTGTAGACTTGCAGTATAGTTTGAAGTCGGGAAGTGTGATGCCTCCAGTTTTGTTCTTTTTGCTTAGGATTTTCTTGGCTATGCGGGCTCTTTTTTGGTTCCATATGAAGTTTAAGAGGGTGGAGAGATTGAGGAGGAATAACATTAAGAGAAATATCTAATGTAGGTGATGGGGGAGTGGGATGGATGCAGCAAACCACCATGGCATGTGTATAACTGTGTAACAGTCCTGCATGATCTGCACATGTACCCCAGAACTTAAGGTATAATAATAAATAAATAAACTTGTTAGTAGTCAAGTATATTTCATGAAGAAATAGTATATATGTGGATAAACAGAAACACCAATTACTGCAGAGACACAAATATTACTACTTACATTGACATCTCAGGAAAGCAAACCTCTTTAAAAACAGATTTGATGAAAGTTCTTTACTTTGAGCAATTTTCAACAGAGTGAGTAAGAAATTTTTGCAAGTAACATTAAAATCCTGACAGAAGGAAAATGTCATTTTGATGCAAATTGCATACAGAATGATCACTGAGAGAAGAAATAAAGGATTAACGAACGATGCAAAACCGCTTATTGGGAAGGATTTGAGGTTCATAATAAACAATCTTGAATATCACTTATACATGCTTAAGCCAGTTGTTTAGTAAACTACATAACATTCTCCTTCCATAGAATTGTTTGGTCCTTTTGAATTCTAGTATCATCCTTGTAACTAGAAGGGAATGTAGTGTGACAATGTAGAGCACAGACTTCAGAGTTGGTCAAATCTGGGTTTGGATTCTGCTTCACTTTGTATATGATACCCTATTGGAGAAACTATTTAAACTCCATGAGCCTCAGTTTCATCTGTAAATAGGTATTATAATACTTAACTCTTGGAATTTTTTTTGTATTTACTACACTTATGTATGTAAAAACTATATAGTGCATGATTCTTAGTGTATGCTCAACTTTGGTAGATTTTGGGCTTGGTTTTATCCATACATAGAAAAATGACCAGATTGTGTAGAGTAAAATTCATGATAGACTAATTTATAGAAAGAACTATTTTTTTTCTTTTCTGTTTATTTTTTATTTTTTTATTTTGTTGATGGAGTTTTGCTCTTATTGCCCAGGCTGGAGTGCATTGACAAGATCTCAGCTCACCACAACCTCTGCCTCCCAGGTTCAAGTAATTCTCCTGCCTCAGCCTCCAAAGTAGCTGGGATTACAGGAACAAGCCACCATGCGCGGTCAATTTTTGTATTATTAGTAGAGACGAGGTTTCGCCATGTTGGCAAGACTGGTCTTGAACTCCTGACCTCAGGTGATCTGTCCACCTCGGCCTCCCAAAGTTCAGGGATTACAGGCATGAACCAGTGGGACAGGCTGAAAGAACTATCTTTCCAAGTATAATTGGGAATTTTTTCCCAATGAACAGAAGAGTTGTGTTCTGTTCAACTCTGGACACCCTCTTCTTAGTCAAGGGCCTTGGGAAAAATAAAGTCTTGGGAATATTGGTTGAATAACAGAATAGCTCTGATTATGTGTTTATTTGAACATATAATTTAAAACCTTATTTTTTTCTATTTCTAATATCAAATTTAGCTATATTAAATATATGAGATGAAGACATTTGTTATCATTAATTATCTCCGGTAAAAACCAGGATATATTTTGGTTTTTAAATTTTTTTAGTTTAATATAATTTTTAAATTTTATTTCAGGTTCTGGGGTACATGCACAGGTCTGCTATATAGGTAAATTGCATGTCTCAGGGGTTTGTCATACAGATTATTTTGTCACTCAGGTGATAAGCATAGTACCCAACAGGTACTTTTTTGGATCCTCAGCCTCCTCCCAACCTCCACCCTCAAGTGGGCCCTGATGTCTGTTGTTTCCTTCTTCGCATCAGTATGTACTCAAAAGTTAGCTCCCACTTATAAGTGAGAACAGGTGGTATTTGGTTTTCTGTTCCTGTGTTAGTTTACTTACAATAATGGCCTCCAGCTCCAACCATGTTGCTATAAAGAACATCATCTCATTCTTTCTTATGGGTGCATAATATTCCATGGTAATATGTACCACATTTTTATTTTTATCCAGTCTATTGTTGATGGGCATTTAGGTTGATTCCACATCTTTGTAATTGTGAATAGTAGTGCAGTGAACATACATGTGCATGTGTCTTTCTGGTAGAATGATTTATATTCCTTTGGGTATATACGCAGTAATGGGATTGCTTGTTCAAATGGTAATTCTGTTTTAAGTTCTTTGGGAAATCACGAAACTGCTTTCCACAATGGCTGAACTACAGTACAGTGTATTACATAGAAGACAGAGACATTTGCCTCCTCCCTCTTTAAGGGACCTTAAAATTGTAATGCCTATATGAAAATGAATTGGCAGAGATCAGAATCTCAGTATAGGCAGGACATCATGCCCTGCTGTCAAAGGCCAGGAATAGGGGAACAGAGGCCAGTGAGAGCAGTGTGGATGGACCATCACATTAGCTGAGGCCAGCAGCTGTGGCTTAGTTGGCTTCGCTGGTAGCAATGGAGGACAACAGTGCCTTCTGGTGAAACTCAGCTTCCACAGTGATGAAATCTAAGGTTAGCAGAGGTTATGGTGTCCCTATAGTGTATCTCCAGAAATGGTGATTGTTTGAATGCATGTAAGACATTCTCTAGGGACTTCAAGAAATATTGGTTAGAGGAAGATGTGATGCTTTTCAAGGGACTTTGTTTTCCTACATGAACCAAGTGAAGGCCTAGAATTGGCAAAATTCAGAGATTAATGTTAATACAATCTCAGTTGTCCCTAGAATGTGAGATGTTCAGAGATATTTGGAAACATCAGGATTTCAGAATGGAGGTGAAGTCACTAAAAATTGTTGGTACGTTTTCATTTTTGTCATATTAAAAATTCAAAACACTGTGGAAAGAGTTTTTAATAGTGATAACTAGGAAAATATTAAGCCAGATATTTTACACAAGTAAATACTAAATAGCAATAAAAACAAATGAACTATAGCAACATGAAACAACATGGATAAATCTTAGAAATATAACATGAAGAGAAAAATACTAAAAAAAAATTACCTCTAACAATATGGTCTTTAACTTATAGTTAAAACTAATATAAAAATATATTTAAGGAAAACATATAGATACATTAATATGATAGAAAGAGGAGAGCAGGGGAATAATGAATATGAGATTTAGAATGGCTTTTTATCAGATGGAGTGAGGCAGAGGAAAAGAATGGGAGAAGCTGCATAGACATAGTAGGTTATTATCTCGGGGTTAATGGGTGCTTGTAAGAATAAAAACTGACTAGAAATAGGTCACATATAGAAAATGATGAGACTATGTCACAAAGCAAAAATCACAATTAATGTGATTATTTATACATAAGGTCTTTGCAGTGGGGATGCAGGTCACATGAAACTGTAGAGCCTTTAATAAAATGCTGGGGTTATTTTTCATCATATCTTAGGATAATTTGGTTGGGAATGTCACTCTGTAAGTACAAAAATGCATTTCAGATAGAATCGCCTTAAAATCTTGTTCTATAACTTGTTTTGGTTATTCCCAATATGGTGGCAAGGATACAGCATGTATACCAAAACATCAGCAGTGCCACTGCTAGCCACACAAAAAAGGAAACAAAATATTTGGAGCAAATTGTTTATACAGAGATAGCACATTAACAGCTTACAATTACTCTTGAATCAAATGGTCATGATTGTGCCCTTGTAGCCCCGGCTAGACCATTTCTCTCTCCTCTAATTCTACAGCCCTAGGAGCTGAGGGCCCTTCTGCCTTGCCAAGTGTCTCCACTGTGAAAATAACATACTGCTTGCTCAGAGACTGCCCACTCTTTTCCTAGGGAACACACAGACTAGGCACAGGGGAGTTTTGCAGACCTTTTGCACAGCTTCACATCCCCTGCAGCCCAGCCTCGTAGGAGGCAGAGTCTGGACAGAGGGATGATATGTCGTTGGAGAGAACGGAAAAAACTGGTGCTGACTGTTTCCTCTGGGCCACTCTGGGTAATGGGCTAGTGGTCTGATGCCAGTGATACACATGGTACATTCTCATAGTTTTCTTCATCATCTTCGTGCGCCCTGCCTCTGTTGCTCGCATGCCCGGCAGAGTCATCTAGGTGTATCTTCAACTCTGAATAGACGACTGTGAGTTCCTGGTGAAAAAAAAAAAAAAAAAAGTAAGTACCTAAATACAGGTACGGAAGGCCAGAGAGGAAAAAAAGCCAATAAATGTGACTTACTTCATCCTTCTGATGCATCCGTGGACAACTAGCTGTTGGGTAGGAGTAGCAAAGAAAAGTATTAAACTGTGGGCAATATATTCCAACTTAAAACCTACACACAATGCATCCCAAGCCAATCTTCTTGATTTGCTTGATCTCTTGTCTGTTTCCTCTGCTGGATTCTTCCAAAGCACATAGTAAAAGTACTCCCCCAAGTACAAACACTGATAAAGACTTTCCTCTGCCCACCAAATGCTCAGAACGATTTCATAACAATTTCCTTTTTGCTCTTCTGCTCATCATAACCCCAGAAGGGTACCCACCCCCAACCCACTGCAGACTTCTATGGCTGTATTGATCCTCTCAGAGAAGGAGGCAGATATGAGTCATTTCACTTTGCACAGGGAACTTGAAAGAGGCCAGAGAGGAGACTGGCATTCTAAGGACACATGGCAATTTCTCAGGAAGCCAAAGAGTTGCATTGGAGCATTGAGAAAATTTAGTATGTGTGTGTTTTCTACCTTTCCAAGGGGCTCTTTGTATCTCTTTTATTTATTTGTGCAGCCAATAAGCATTTACTAAGCAATGGGCTTCTATTATGCATTAGGTAAGTTATAAGGAGATATAGAAATGACAAGAACTCCTGGCCAACATAGTGAAACCCTGTCTCTACTAAAAATACAAAAATTAGCTGGGCATGGTGATGCAAGCCTGTAATCCCAGCTACTCAGGAGGCTGAAGCAGAAAATCGCTTCAACCCAGGAGGCAGAGGTTGCAATAAGCTGAGATCGCACTACTGCAATCCAGCCTGGGTGACAGAGCGAGACCCCCCTCTCAAAAAAAAAAAAAAAAAAAGAAGAAGAAGAAGAAATGACAGAAACTCAGTCCATGTAATCAAGAAGCTATAATTTTGAAGGGGAGAAATGGACATAGCGACAAATGTGAAAAGCATTAAGGGCACCGTGATAGAAACACATATTGAACTATGTTGTTGCCATAAAAAATAAATGGCTCCTCCCAGATCAGAATATGGAAAGGGCAGCTGGCATCAGTGTGAGTTTCACTGTGGTACCTGAGCTATGTCTTGAAATGTGAGCAAGGGTCACCAAGTAGACTAGAGGCAAGGACATTTCAGGACAAGTAAGAAACATGAGCACCAAGCATAAAGATGCCAAGAGTTCAGTACGACTAGAGGAAGGACATTAGGCAAAGCTTGCGGGAGGGGCCAGCATGCAGAAGGCAAGGATCATGCTTTGGAATGGATGTCATTGAGGGCAGTTAATCTAGGCAATGATGTGAACAATAGGGCACCTCAAAGGGATTATGCTAGAAATAGGTTGTGGAAAGGCTGGAGGAGAACAGTACTAGAAATAAAGAGACCAGTTAAAAGAATGACAATTGTCTACATATTGATTATTCACTCATTAAAACAATATTTTAGGGGGCCTAAAGGTTTCCAAGCGTTGGGCTGTGAATGCATTAGTGAAAAAGTCATAGTGTCTGTCCTCAAAGAGTTTATGGATAATGGTGGCAATGTGGAAAGGTAAGAAGAAATGGATAAATTCTACAGCTGACAATACAGGAGGCAAGCAATGCCTGGCATATTGGACTTTTTTTTGAAACAACTCTGATCAAAGACCCCTTGCTAGATTTGATAACACACTGCCACCTCACCTCTATTTGCCTAAAAGGCATCTCACCTGAATTTTCTTTTGTATGCTGGATGCTGCAGATCTGGGAATAAACCAGGTTGCTATCTCCAGGACTTACTGTAAGAAGAGATAACATAGTTGGTTGTAGTCAAGAGCCCATATTCTAGATTCTCCTTCCCAATCACCGAATTTATAACCACCTTCTATCCCCAGTGTAATGCTAGGAATGTCATTTTTTAATTAGTGACAGGGCCATGGCTGTCACTCAGTCCCTTCTCCCTCCTTAGCTCCTCCTTGGAGCCTCTGCCCCCTAGGGAATCCTCACCATTGCTGTACATTGGCTCCAGCTCCATTACAGCTAGTGATTCAGAGTGAATGGGCTCTTGAGGGTCTCTCCTGGAAGGCTTGGACAAGGAAGCCTCCTGACACTCACTAGAACTGTAAATGTGACAGAGGGGGAGAGAAAATGGACAAAAATATCTGTGGGTTACAAAGAATTTCAGGGAAATCGGTATCCAGGAAGGCCTGCAGTTAAGCACGATTCAAGTAAAAATATTGTGTCTGCTTCTGCTTGGCTCTTTTGATAAAGTATCAGAAGAAGTATGGCACAAGATGAAGCCCAGGGAAGTCTTACAAAACAGGACAGCCAAGGCAAGGTCAGAGGGCAAGGCAGCCTCAAGGCCTCTTTGAAAGGCAAAAACTCATAGTTGATTAATTTTAAATATTATTTTTGAAGACATAAATGCTTAAACGTTGATACGCAAAGACTTCTGCATTCTTACAGAGCTTAAACCTTGTCTTTTTAAAAAAGCCCCTTTCAATTTCCCCACCTCATATTACAATAATCTACCTTTCCTGCAAGATACCATGCAGGCTCTTCAAGTAAAGTGGATTTTTTCCAATTTCATTTCCTTCTGCAGTTAATATTGTAAATTGAACATTGCCAGCATTCAGTGATAATTTCCCAAATGAGTGGAGGACTGAAGAAGGAAATGAAGGCATTGTAGCCCTATGAAAGATGATGCCATCAACACATCAGTGGTCAAGTCGCTGTTGGAACTCATTTAAGGAAGCAGATAAATTAGTATGGATAGCCAATAACATGTATTCTGTGTTTAAGTAGACACAGTGAGTATCATTCACAAATATAAGTGAAAATGACATTCACTTATATCTACTTTTTTATTTTGTAAGAATGTAAAAATGGTAATAGGAAATCCATTCAAATCTTTAAAAAATATAAAGAAGTCTTGTGCACATAAATGAATCATGAAAATGTTGACAGCACAAGAAGCAGAAACCTCACCTAGATGTTCCAGTGGCAGAAAGTCCTCCTGCAAAACAAAGGAAGGTTGGTGGTAAGTGAGCTGTGTGGATAATGAACTCTCTGTTAGAACATTCCTAGAAATCAGACTCATTCTAGATCTCACCTGTGGCAAATCTCAGGGATTATCCAGCTCTACCCTCCTTTCTCCCCTCCTTCCTCACCCTATCTTATGTTATAGGTGAGGAAGGTGGGGTCTTGAAAGGCATTTGCCCAGAATCACACTTATTCTGAATCATTTTTCAATCAGTAATAGGTGAATAGTAACTCTTAAGTAACTGTTGCTGAGTAGGTCACAAACTGGGCCAGGTGCTTCCCCCAGACCCACTCTTTCATCCTGACTGCCCTACAAGGTGGAGACAAGGAGACTGAGGCCTAGAGGGGCCAAGGGATGCTCAAAATTGATACAGAATTCTTACACTGATATGAATCAGTGGGACTACCATGATAAACTCTACCTTCTCTTTTTCTAACTGTGACCCCCCTCACTTCTGCAAATCTATTCCAGCAATACTGAACTGCAACTCTTTTGGGTATATAATGGCTTTTCCATACCTCTTCTCTCCTTTTTCACTTGGCTAATTCCAATATTTTTTTCCAGAGCTTTCCCTGATGCCGACAGGCTGGATTAAGTAAACTGTCTCCATGCACATAAGCCCATGTAATATTAAAATTACTTTACCGTTTTGTAATTATTTATGTCTGTGTTTGCCTCTAATTCTCTCTTTCATGAGAGGATGTGCTACTTGAGGCTGTAAACCTTGTCTTTTTTTTTTTTTTTTTTTTGTATTCTCAATGTCATGCCTAGCAGTTAAAAATATTCAACAAAGGTTTGTTAAACAACTGAACAAAGTATGTACTTTGAGGACTTAAAAATAACAAATTGACAATTTTATAATAGATGATTACCTGTTAGAAGTCTATCCTTGAAGCCCACTCTATTAGCCTTAAAAATATGACAGTTTTCCATTATCACTGAAGTATTGAATCTTTCTGGCTTGCCCCAATACAAGCCTTATCCCAGGTTCCTATCTTTGTCCTTTGCCTTTTTAAAATCTGTGGCTCTATATCAGTCTCATTGGCTTAGAGAACACAAGTCATTGCTCAAACTAAATACACCAGCCTTGACTTTCATGAAAAATAACTGAGTAACTCCCTGTTCCTCAAGGGAGTCATCCTCCTGAGTTAAGCTACAGGGGTATGATCAGGATCTGGTCCTGAATCTCCTCAGAGCAATCACAGCCCACATTGGGCAATAACCAGTATCTTTCCTGTGGGTGGTTAGCTGAGACCCAGACTGCATCTGGGAGTCAATCTATCTTCTCATTTGTAAAAGAGAAAACTGAGACCTAGAGAGGTGGCTATTTATTATACAAGTTAATACTCCTTGAAGACATATGGGCCAGAACTGTGCTAAGCCGTTTACCTAGGTTGTTTCATAGTACCTAAAAGGTAGATTTATTATAACCACTTCATACATTATCAAGTTGTCAAGTTTTATTACTGGAATTTCAACACAATTAGATTTACTATAGAGTCAATCAACCTATCACCCCCTTTAGGAGTGATTGACTCAGGCAAGGAGTAGAGCTCTTCTCTTTTAAAAAAATGTATAAGATCTGAGCTCCTTTCTGAGAAGTCTTGTCAATGATGAGAAGGGACACTTTGTTATGAGGAGGTCCAGTAGGCAAGATTTTGAGAATAAAAAGAGCACAGACCCTCTGCTTGGTGAACTATCCTAATTTCTTAGTGAGTTTGTTATTTAAAATAACACTCCCACTAACACTCTGGGGGACAGTCCACCTGAGCCTCCATTCACATGGATCGTGTGAAATGATGGTCAGTTTTCTTTCTTGGTGCTGTGCTGACTGACAGCCTCAACACTGAGATTCGAATGTCTTCCTCTAGTATGTTATAGATTAGAAAATGGTATCCCAGATAAACAATGAGGGGGGAAAAAGTAATTTTGAAAGTAGGAGGTGTGACTAGCCTTCTATAAGTAACATAATATCACTGTTGAAGATATATACTATAAACCCTAAATCAATCACCAGAATAACAAAACAAATAATTATTGATTCTAACAAGAAAACTGAACTATTCTAAATATATATGCACTCAACATTGCAGCACCCAGATTTGTAAAACAAGTTATTCTTGCTCTACAAAAAAAAACCTAGGCAGTCACAAAATAATAGTGGGAGATTTCAATATCCCACCAGCAGAGTTAGACAGATCACCGAGGCAGAAAACTGACAAACTCTGGCCTTAAACTTGACACTTGACCAAATGGACCTAACACACATCTACAGAATATTCTACCCAACAACTATGGAATATACATTATTCTCACCTGTATGTGGAACATATCCTAAGATCAGCCACATGCTCGGCCATAAAGCAGGTATCAATAATTTTTTTAAATTATATCAATTACGCTCCTAGACTATAATGCAATAAAAACAGAAATAAAATCAAGAAGATCTCTCAAAACTGCACAAATACATGGAATTAGACAACTTACTCCTGAATAACTCCTGGGTGAAGGTCAAAATTTATGCAATTTAAAAAATTATTTAAAATTAATGAAAATAGGGACACAACTATGTATGTCCACTGTCACCACTCCTATTCAAGATAGTACTGAAAGTCTTAGCCAGAGCAATCAGGCAAGAGAAAGAAATAAAAGGCATCCAAACAGGTAAATAAGTCAAACTATCTCTTTTCACTGACTGCATGGTTCTCTACCTTGAAAACCCTAAAGACTCTCCCAAGAGTAAGGTTTCAGAACACAAAATTAAGGTACAAAAATCAGTAGCATTTCTATACACCAGCAAAGTCAGGCAGAGAGTTAAATCAATGGCACAATTCTGCTTTGAATAGCCACAAAGAAAATGAAATACCTAACAAATGAAATAGCTAACAAAGGAGGTGACAGATCTCTGTGAGAACTGAAGAAAATTACATCACGGTGGCTCACGTCTGTAATCTCAGCACTTTGAGAGGCTGAGGCAGGCGGATCACCTGAGGTGAGGAGTTCTAGACAAGCCTGGCCAACATGGTGAAACCCCGACTCTATTAAAACTACAAAAATTAGGTGGGCGTGGTTGAGGGCGCCTTTAATCCCAGCTCCTGAGGGGAGGCTGAGGCGAGAGACTTGCTTGAACCTGGGAGGTGGAGGATGCAGTGAGCTGAGATCGCGCCATTGTACTCCAGCCTGAGTGACTCCATCTCAAAAAAAAAAAAAAAGAAAAAGAAAAAAGAAAGTCCCAGGCAGGCACAGGGCTCATGCCTGTAATCCCAGCATTTTGGGAGGCCTAGGTGGGAGAATCACTGGAGCCCAGGAGTTCCAGATTAGCATGGGCAACATAGTGAGACCTTGTCAAATCAAAAAATGAATGAAATCAACTGAAATGAAATCAAATCAAAGTAGCCCGGCATGGCTGTGCACACCTCCTGTGGCTTGGGAGAATCATTTGAGCCCAGGAGGTGGAAGATGCAGTGAGGTATGACTGCACCACTGCACTTCCAGCCTGTGTGGCAGAGCGAGACACTGTTTCATAAAAAACAGGGTAGGACCTAGACACCCACCTGTTTTCCTTCGGGTCCTGGCATGATACAGCAGAGCAGCAGCAGCAGCAGAGCCGAGGATGCTGAGCAGCAGCCCCCGGGACTGCCGCAGCAGTGAGGCCTGTTCTGTTCCCAGATGTTCCTAAGTGGAGGGGAGCTGTACTTGAGTTCCAGTGACACAGGTTTTGGATATAGACAAAAACCATGTGAGTAGGGTGGGTGTGTTCCAGTTTCTGATTCCTCCATTTGAATTATCTGTAGCGTCATTTGTAATTTTCAAAACTATGGCACATGAAAGTTATTTGCCAGCATCTAAGATTAAAATGTATTTCCTTTCCCTCTCCCGTATAAAATCAGTACCAATCTCCAGAAGTCCCAAGCCTTGGTGTGCATGTTCAAAACCTCCTTGGTGCGAATTTGGACAGTCTGTCAGAGGAGTATTTTATTTACCATAACAATGACCTCTAGCCCAGGTAACACTGAGTGTCACTGCCTCACTGCGGTGGCCCCCAAGCCATTGTCAGCCTCACAGGAGTAGTTTCCAGAGTGTTCTGTAGTCAAAGAGAGGTTGAAGGAGGCACCTCCTACAGAGGGGGCTAAGCTGCTTCCCAGTGTGACATCCTCGTGATGAAACCAGTACAGGATTGGGGGAGGAGCCTGCCAGGGCCTCACAGTGAAGCTCCAGCAGGTCCCCCACTGCAGCCTGGGCCCCAGGAGCCCTGAGAGTGAGGACAGGGCAAGACACTGGAACTGAGGGAGGAAAATAATTCACTGGTAGTTTTACTTAAGTAGGTATACAAGAGAACTTAATAAAGGAATATGCAGTGTAGCTGAGTCATAGGGACATGCACCTGAATTCAGGAGAACCTGGGCTTGAATCCTGTCTCTATCCTTTATTAACTCTATAAGCTTGATTTTTTTAAAGAACTTTTTAATTTCTCTAAGTTCTAGTTTAGTCCTCTGTAAAACTGAGCTAATGATACATCATATCTCAAGCTATTGTAGTAAGAATCATATTGTATGTAAAGTACTATAAAAATTGGTTATTATTATTGACATAAATATAACTAACATCAAGGCTTCTAAACATTCCTACACCTGAATCTTGGCTCTAAGACTTGAGGCTTCCATACCTATCTAAAGCAGAACCCATTCCTCTCTGCCAAATCACCTTGCTTTATTTTTCTAGATAGCATTTAGCACTACCCAACATCTATCTATCTATCTATCATCATTGTTTTATATGATTCCCCCCATAGGATGGAGACTTACCTGTTTATTTATTATTTATAGCTGCTGGAAGTTTGCTGGCATGTAAAATTTATGCTCAATAATTGGTGATTGAATGGAAAACTGAATTGAACCAAACCGTCACAAAAATATACAGAGATAGCTCTAGCAACAGTGATTTCCATTTTAATGGACAATTATAGAAATGGCACAGTGGGAAGAATAGAAACCCCTTAATATGGCATGTGAACTGTAAGACTGCTGGTTCTGCAAAGCTGTGAGGAAAACTGGATGAACTAATCTGTGTGTCGTGCTTTAGATATAAGCTGTGTGCTTTATTGGCAAGGGTAGCTTGATAAGGATCTTAAGCTCTGCTTTGCATCAGAGATGGGCTAAAGGGAATGAGTGTGAATGTGGAAACTATTCATTGAATGGCAATGATTAAACTTGAAAATGAGCCATCTGCTGGCTGCAAGAAAGATGGCACCAGCTGCCTCATCAGGGTAGAGATGCCAAGTCCTGATATTAGAAGTGTAGAGTTCCTGCTAAATTGAAACTGACGGTTTGAATTTGTCCCTTCTGTATATCCTCTGCAATATGAAATGACCTGGGCGGGATGCAGAGGGCCTCAGGGATAAGTCTTTTACAGGGTGCTTTGTGATCTCAGTGTGCCTTTCACCCACGTCTCTGGGTGTTCATATTCTGGGAAGAGAGTTTCCAATCCATTGCATGCCTCCCTCTAGGGCTCATGAGACCTCTGGTTCTATATGGATATTCCCCTAAAATCAAAGAATTCTAAGACTGAAAAAGACCATGGTTATTGTCAACTAAGTGGTCTCCAAGATGGGCTGTAAGACACCCCATTGAAGTGTAAAGAAAATATGAGAATGTTTAAGAGTATTTCATTTTGAGCTTGAAATTTAAAAAGATATTCAGCTTTACTAATATTCTTGGTGGTGCTCTTGCTCAGGTAGATGTCACACTGTGTTTTAAGACAGGACAGGGTTTCTTATGAAGGCAGGTCACTTAGGCTCAGAGGGGCAGGACAGCAGTGCCTTTGCTTAACTTTCAGCATATAAAATATAATGCCCTTTTAATTGGCTACTTGAGTGTTTTTATATATTATTTTAATTTAAATCCTAAAATATATTTTTTTAATTTCTTTTTTTTTCTTTTTCTTTTCTTTTTTTTTTTTTTTTTTTTTTGAGGCAGGGTCTCACTCTGTTGCCCAGCCTGCAGTGCAGTGGTGCAATCATGACTCACTGAAGCCTTGACCTCCTGGGCTCAAATGATCCTGCTAGCTCAGCCTCCGGAGTAGCCAGAGTTACAAGAGCATGCCACCACACCTCGCTAATTTTTTGTATTTTTAGTAAAGACGGGGTTTGGCTGTATTACCCAGTCTGGTCTCAAACTCCTGGGCTCAAGCAATCCTTCCTTGGCCTCTCAAAGTGCTGTGATTACAGGCATGAGCCACTGTGCCTGGCCAAATCATAACATCTTTACAATGTTTTGTAATGAGATTGGGGAGTGACCTCAAATCTTTTAGTATCACGTGAAAGTTCAATTATTTTGTGGCAAAGGTCTAAAAAGAGGAATTAAATGTAAAGGTAAGTTATGTGTTTTTCCATGAAGATAAATTAGTATTTAATTTTTGTTGACTTTTTGGTGATTAGTAGCTATTGACAATGTTAATATTTAGCAGACACTTTAAAAAGTGACCTTTAACAGTACTTATATTGTTAATGCTTTCTAAACTCATGCTATGGAGATAATATTTAGGAAAATAGTTGTTTAAAAATATTTACATTTCTATGTGGTCTTATTACTAGAAATGTAAGTATATCAACTTTAAAAATTTATATCTGCACCTTTAAAAATCTGTGGAAACAGAACCTGGCAACTAGTTTATAACTCTTCCAAAGCTAAAACACATTTGATAGAAATTCAGCATGCAGTGGCTGGGCGTGCTGGCTCACGCCTGTAGTCCTAGCACTTTGGGAGGCTGAGGCGGGCAGATTGCTTGAGCTCAAAAGTTCGAGACTAGCCTGGGAGACATGACAAAACCCCGTCTCTACTACAAATACAAAAAGGAAAGCAGGGCATTGTGGGATGCCCCTGTAATCCCAGCTACTCGGGAGGCTGAGGCAGGAGAATTGCTCGAACTCAGGAGGTGGAGGTTGCAGTGAGCTGAGATCGTGCCACTACACTCCAGCCTGGGCAATAAAGCAAGACTCTGTTTTAAAAAACAAAAAAAAACAAAAAAAAACAACAACAACAAAAGGAAATTCAACATACAGCACTTCCCACTTAGTTTACAAGAACAAGTAATGAACATCAACAAAAATATAAACTTATTAACCAAATTTCAATGAAAATCTTTGCATAATTAGACTATGGGATTGAAAAAGGAGTATCATGGACTTAAAAGAGCAGTAGTGATGATCTGCTTCCACTTGAATCTAGATATATTGGTAAGATAAAGCTTTAAGCAGTAACAGACACTAAAACTCATAGGAATAAGACTAAACTCAGAATCAAACCTCAAATAACTGGACCACCATAAGTAAACTAAGATTTACAAAATAAATGAAGCATAATCAATTATAAAAATTTTAGTCAAATATTTTAAATCAAAGATTTTAAAATAATGTTTATTTCATTATTTAATCTTTCTTTCTTTCTTTCTTTCTTTTTCTTTCTTTCTTTCTTTCTTTTCTTTCTTTCCTTTTTTTGTTTTTTTTTGGACATGATCTCACTCTGTTGCCCAGACTGGAGAGCAGTGGGGCAATCTTGGCTCATTGCAGCCTCAACCTCTTGGGTTCAAGCGATCTTCCCACCTCAGCCTCCCATGTGTCTAAGAGCACAGGCACATGCCACCATACCCGATTGAGTTTTGTATTTTTTACAGAGTCAGGGGTTTCTCCATGTTGCCCAGGCTGGTCTCAAACTCCTAAGCTCAAGAGATCTGTGCACCTCGGCCTCCCAAAGTGCTGGGATTACGGGCATGAGCCACGGCACCCAGTCCCTTATTTGATTTCTATTTTTCTGTTTGTTTTGCAATGTACCTGTTAAGTTAATACAGTAGTACATGTATATAATTAATACACAAATATATGTGTATTAATACATACATAGGTGGGGTACACATTAAACACTTTTGACAGAGAGTAATGTGGGGATCAAGAATTTTTGTACCTCCATGATTTGCTGGCTCAATTACTTTATAAGGGAGGAAAATAAGCACAAGACTAGTAAGAAGACTTACTCAGGGTTATACAAATGATATTTTCCTGTTCAAGGCTGGAGTCTCTGTTTCAGCACACTGTCTGGCATTCCCGGGTTTTAATACCTCCTTAAATCATTACCCAAGTTTGGCCTATAGGAAAGATTATTATTCACCAAAATGTCATATGTGTTTTAATAATTTGGAATCATTGAAAAACAAGAGTCCATGGCAAAATCCAGAGAACATAAGGATTTGGGTTACTGGGAATTATTGCCATATCTCTTCTATTTTGTCATCTTCTCCTAGGTCCCAATGCCCTCTCCTATCCTCCAAATGTTGAGCACTTTGGGATAACCATGTCTTGGACTGGAGGTGCTCTCCTAAGTGGTTGGCCACACTGCTCATTGTTCTTAGGGGCTGGACGTGGGGAAATATGAGATGCTCCAGTGCCTCTGCTGAAGGAAAATTTTGTTAGGGGATACTGAGAACACAAGATTAAATGAGACCCAATCAGACGGCATTTGAAGAAAGTGAGAAGGTTAGATAGGTCACTGGAATCTGGAGGCCATGAAAGAGACCTGTGATCCCTGTGGGTATCCATAAGGAGAGACACTTTAATAATCCAGGGAGCCAAGTGGAAACTTAGATCGAGATAGGGGCAGAAAACTGTGGCAAGGAATGATCTGGTCATTTGTTCCTGGGTAAAGGAATTCAGAAGTAAAGGTTTTCTGTGCCATTTTCCTTTGTCAGTAATTGCTGACCCATCACATATTTGGTATTCTGGAAAGCCTTTGTGCTTCCACCAGAAAAAAAATGAGTGGGGTAGATGGATGGCTACTGATGACAATTACAGAGGAATAAAAAAAAAAGGAATGATCTAAGTTACTAAATGTGTAGTGACAAGGAAGAATCCCAGAACTCCTGGGCAGAGTTAGAAAGCGTGGGAAGTCTATTGGGATATCAACCAGCAAATAGCCCGGTGGAGCTGTTTGTGAGAAGACATGGTCTGTTGTATTGGCTGTTAACTGCTGTGGATATATCTTGCTTACCTGTGATGCTGAGACTCACTCTGTGACTGCGCTGGGCCCCCAGGCCATTATCAGCATCACAGGAGTAGTTTCCAGAATGTTCAGCGGTAAGAGAGAGATTGAAGGAGGCTCCTCCTCCAGAGGGGGCTGAGCTGTTCCCCCAGGGTGACATCCTCGTGATAAAACTGGTACAGGATCGGGGGAGAGCCTCTCAGGGCCTCACAGTGAAGCTCCAGCAGGTCCCCCCACCACAGCCTGGGGCCCGGGAGCCCTGAGGGTGAGGACAGGTTGAGACACTGGAACTGGGGGAGACAAAAGGGCTGTCAGAGGATTCTGATGATGTGACAGATGCACAACCTCTCTCAAGGATCCCTTGTCCCTTCATCATTTCTGTTTCCCACTGATCAAATTTTTCTCATCTAAAAATCAGAAGCATTTCCCCAAAACAGTGATAAATAATCCTGGGTAATTTGTTTTCATGACCACTCAGTCTTCCCCCACAAGAAGTAAGATGCTTCAACTTATTTCGCCGTCTTTTCCCCTCTCTCTCTCTCTCTCTCTCTCTCTCTCTGCCCCCTCCCTCCCACCCCCCACCTCTTCTAGGAGATCCTAGTGGCTGACAAAGAACCTAAACCCTGGCTTGCAACTTGAGGCTGTGTAAAAGGAATCAGAACTTACTCCTCACGGTGACTCGAATCCGTGTGCTGAGGATGGGGCCGTGAACGTTGTCAGCTGCACAGTAGTATCTCCCTGCATCTCTCTCCTTCACGTTGAGGACCCGCAGCTCTGCCAACAGGGGAATGCTGGGTCTTTCTACCCAGGCTTCTTACTGTTCCTTCTCTGTGCCAGGAGAATGTGACATTCCCTGAACCTTGGGCTACTGAGCAAATAAGGACCATATTTTCTCCTTCAATCAGCTGCCCTCCAGTGGGCTGGACCTCTAGATTCACATTAGACACAGGGACTCCTGGGAGAACACAAGATGGCATGTGAGGGTCCTGATGGCAGGGACCTCAAAGTCAAGGGGCAGGCTAGAGCTGCCATGAATAGTCAATAGCAGCAGCAGGTGCAGCAGGCAGACACCCAAAGTAAGAAATAAGAAATTGTGTATACTATTATAAAGGAAACAACATCCCTCTCACTCCCACAATTCCCATCCTTGGGAAATGTGGACACCAAGTCCATAATCTCCATAAACCCAATGTTTCCTGATCACATTTTATACACATTTATCTCTAAGGAATCTCTGATGCACCAGTGAACCACAAAGTAAAAGAGAACACCGGAGATCTATTTTGAAGATCAAAATAGAATCCAAACCCTTCTCCTATTCTTCAAGACTTCTCTAGGTTTACATGTATGTCTCCATATCTTTATCTATTTCAGTCCATATTCATCTTCCCTTTTTCTGACTATTTTGTTGTGAGTTTAGGTCACCCAATGGAAGCACCACAGGGGCCTCTTAAAACTGCATGTGTTCAGCTGTGCTTCTAGTTGTCTGTTGGTTTATGAGAGAACCGATATTGTGCATCTCTGCAACCCCATAAGGTTGGGCACTCAGTAACTGATCAATAACTACTATTACCTGACTCAAGTGGAATAAAATGTTCTGGGGCTGTTAGACCAATGTTGAGCTTATTAAAGAGAGAATGATACCAGAATAGCTGGACACTCCTCTCTGTTATGTCCACCATCCCAGGGGGTGCAGGAGATGTCACTGGTCTGCTCTCCTCTCCCCAGCTCTGACTCTGGAAGAGCAGCCCCTTGGATACTCACTTTGTACATGTATCTGAGATCTCAGGCTCCTTTTTTGATGCTGTGAGTCACTGTCTCTGCCTCACACCAGTAAGATCCCCGAGTCTTCCGTCCACATGGCAGGGATCTGGAGCTTGGGGGACCTGCTCCAGCTTGATCCGAGGGTCTGGCTGTCTCTGAAGAAGGAGAACTGGAGCTGAACATTTGGCTTCTGTGGAGAGAGCTGGGTCTCACAGATCAGGGTCATGGCACTCCCTTCTATGGGTGTGGAAGAGCTGGCTCTCAGCACAGGATGTGGAAACAGCTCTAATGAAAGAAAAAACATAGTCCCCAGCATGGTGAAGCTCAGAGTTCCTGGAAAGATGCACCTGTGTTCTCAGCACCAGCCACCCAGAGATAGAGAAGCATGAAGAAACCATCTCCCTCCCATGGCGGAGCCATAAGAAGCTCTTCATGAAATTCCCACTGATAAACACCTTCCCTTATCCTCAGTTTCCCTACCAAACCCAATAATCCACAGAAATCTAACCATTACCTTGAACTTGGATATTTAGGTATTTTGAAGTTTGTGTAGACGTTACTATAAAACCCTTCCTATCAGCAGTACAATGATATTTGCTATTGTCCCTGGAGACCGAATTCAGTTTGATGGAGTCTAAATTATAACTATTAGGAAGCTGTTTTCCATCCTTGTAGTAAACCTTGTTATGGGCATTTTTGTCATCTTTCCCCTGACATCTCAGAGTGACATCATCTCCTTCAAAGACTGGATGTGAAGCCTGCAGGATCAGCCAGTCTGCAAAGAGCACAGGAGCACAGTCAGTTTATCCACTGCTGCTTCTGCCTTCACTCTCATTTCTGCCCATGAGGCAAGAACCACAGTTCTATAGACACTTGCAAATGGTTCCCATCCACATTGCCACATGACCCCAACACTTGATTCTTCCTTGCCCTAGGAGAGAACCAATTCCCAGAAAACGTCCTTGAGAAATCTTCACACATCTTTACACAAAAGAAGAATCCCAGACCTGAACCCCTTTTAGCCTGATGGCCCCTGGGTCACCCACTCCCTTGGAGGAAGGAGATGGATAGACAATCCAGCATCATGCCGCTCCCCTATCTCCTTATTTTCCCCACTGGGGTCAGCACATCAAACATCCCCACGTCTGCTTACAACTCTGCCTGTGCTCCCTGCGTAAACCCAGCCCTCAGATACTCTGCCTGGTGGCTTGACTTTAGACTTCCCCTTCCTTTCCTCACCAGATGAAAATTCCACATGCACAGCGTCACTGAGGGAGGATCCTTGGGTCTTGCATTGGTAGTTTCCAGACTCTGTAATTTGGATCTCGTTATGTTTTACTCTCAACAAATTCTTATCACGATACCAAAATGTATTTCCATGAGCTAGGGAATGGGATTCCCTGCATTTGAGAGTCACTTTTTCTCCTTTGAAGGTTGTGGACCATGGAGGTTTGAGGAGAAGTACAGCTTTTGGAGCTACCCCTGAACAGGAAATAGAAAGACGAGGCAGGAGAAGGTAAATGGGAGGTAGATGCAGAACAGGGGGAGCCCAACCTATAGTCAGGAGTTTTCCTGGACTAATTTCCGTTGGGACCAGGGTGGAAAATGGAGCAGAAATAACCTGGGGAAATGCCTGGGAAAGAATCTGTTCTTCCTCGCCTTTTCCTGGAGGTGGGCAGAAGGGTATTATAGGGGAGAGGTCTCATGCTCTTGGCATAACCTCAGAAAAGCTCAGGAGATGTGATTTGCTATTGGGCAAACACTGTGAAGGCCTCAGAAGGTGGCTGATTCTGAAATTCTCTTGTCCTATACATTTCTGTCAAGATAAAGGTGAACCTGGGATGTATATACCTCAGAAGTAGTTTCTAGACTCCAGAAAATCACTTCCTACTTGTTAACATTTAATGAATAAGATTTTTTCATTTGTGTTACTTTTATACCTTTCTCAGTCTGAGAGTCTATGGGGAATGCAACCTTACTCTCCATCTAAGTTGGACACAGTAAACAATGGAGGGATATAAAGAATTTAAATGGAGACAGATGGGCTGCTTGAGAAGTCAGACTTGTGTGTGGAATTGCAACTGACTGACAGGCATGGAAGTGAGGCATGGCAGTGGCATGAGCTCTTTTTGGAGATTTGTAAGGATTCTGCTGTAGCATCTTCCTGCAAGAATGGGAGCTATTTCTGTGTCCTTTGACAGCAGCACTAGCTTGGGCATACAGAGGGAAAGGTATTAGAGAATACAGAGATCAGATATGAGATTCCTTCATCATCAGCCTCTCGCCTTTGCCCTTTGTTCTGCAAATGTTTCCTTCCCCCTCTACCCTGAGGAATCCTGATCATGTGGGGGATAAAAAAAAAAAACTGGGACTGAAAAAGTCAGAGGAAGCTCTGTTCGCCCAGTATAGTAACAAATTGACCCCAGAGCAGCAGCACTGCTGATGTGATGCGTTCCTGCAAGGGTTGGGACAGGCTGTGTGGGCTGAGGGGACCAATACCCAGAGACCAGAGGGGCAGAGAGAAGGAGAAACTTACCTGATTGTTCTCTTCCAGGAGCTGTGACGGAGCAGAAAATGAAAGATTAGCATGAAGTAATGTTGTTCAAATATTTTCAATCAGACACTCTCTGAAACATTTTCTAACAACCCACCCACAACTGCCTCTTTCACTTTTCCTTATCACTTCTTTGCTCCCTTTGTTATATCACCCTGAGTCCCTAAACAACAAAAAATAGCCTATAATTTATTTTACAAACACGATGGCTGTGTCCAAGGCCTGACTCCTCTCTGCTATTACTTACTTGGCCGTGGCATACTTCATTCCCTCCCTCTCTTCTCTGAGGGCAGAGGCAGGAAAGGACTTGCCGAGATGGTTTATCCTCCCTTCGTTCCTTGGGCTTCCTATTGTTCCTCTCCCTTTTTCAATCTCTGATTAAATTTTGGCTTAAAACTTCTAGAAAAGAGTGATGTTTCTCAGTAGACCTTCCTTCGTGTGCCTAGGTTTTAGAGGTAACCGTTTATCTGAAAAATTATTTAGTTTGAGGCTTAAAAGGGAGGGAGGGATATAGAGTCGTGGTTTGGCAGAAGGAAAAATCCAAGTTTCCTCTGTGATGAAAAAAGCAGTGGGTGAGAAACCAAGGGCAGCTTATCTGGCTTACTCTGATAGTTGCATTTGGAGCCTCGTCGTTGTCCTGGGAACCCAGCTCTGCTCACTTCCCATCCCTTGCTATCTGTCTCTGAACCCCAAGCAGAAGCAGAGATAGAAGCTCCTTGGCTTTTTCCCTGGTCAGCTTTAGGAACTGAGGCCATGGTCCCCAGTCTAGCCCATCTACTCACTCAAGATCAGCAGCAGCAGCAGCAGCCACAGAAGCATGGGTACCGGCCAGGCAGGGGGCAGGACAAGTCTGCCTCACCAAAAGCCTGTCTTATCTCCAGGAAAGCGGACAGGAAGCTGCTATTCAGATGAGACCTGCAAGAATTAGAAAAGGGAAGAACTTGGTATCATATCTTGCTTTGGGCTTTAAAAATGTGAATGTGGCTACTTCCCTAAATGCTGTTTGTATTTCAATCCTGGCAGTGATGATACATTTTCAGAAGTTTCAGTCATCTTCTAACAGTTCTGGTCTCTCAGGAGTGATGTCTCCAAGGCTGTGCCTAGATTCTCTAGAAATGTGAAGCTGTGGATTTGCTAGTATTCAAATAACTCTTTCTTCAGTTTTCATATGGGAAACCCCTTCACTACCTTGTCTTCACACAGCCTTTGTTTCCGCGTGCAGCTCCTAATGTAGCCAAGCTTAATGGGTGTGGTATGAGTCACACGGTCAGAGACATCAAAGCATATGCCTTTTTGACTTTCACGTAAGTTGTCATGAGACTCTGAACAGGAAAATAATAGAAATTTACAGATTGGGAACTACCCCTAAATCTCACCTAAATCTGTGTAAATTAGGAGATAAATCAGCAACGTACCACTGTTTTTAAATCCAGAGCCCTTTTCAGAAAGGCTTTCCCTCACTTTTCAATCAAAGAGGTTCCACCCCATTATTTTGTTTCAGGTCCTTTGTGTGTTTTTCACAGTGTTGATAATAGTTTGTGATTATTTTCTCACTTGTTTTTGTGTCCTCTTTCCCACTAACATTGAAGGGCCCCTTTTCTTACCAACTATATCCCCTGTACCTCTAACAGTTCTTTCTTGAAAGCATGCTTTTAATAAATATTGTTTGAGGGACTATTGAATAGACTGGCAAAAACTCTGAACCAGTGTTTCTCAACCATTTTTTCATTATCGCTCCCCTAAGGATCTTTTTAGACATTTTGTTTTTAGCCACCCCCTTTCTTCCATGAAAATTCAATACCACAAATATACTGCTTATCTGTTCATGTGCTGCATGTATAGCTGTGTTTTATACATAAAAAATAAGACTTTTTTTAATCTTCCCAAGAGCCAATTCTTGCCCCTTTGAGGGTGATATCACTTCTGTTAGGAATGCATGTTTTAGACTTAGAGGTAAACCATTCTCAGTAAAGTAACTACTAGGATAAAGTTGTCATCATTCAGAGACTTTGTGTCTTTACATTAAAAATGGAAGATGATCTCAGATCAAATGTCCCATCCTCAGGGTGGCCAACCTTTAGCATGTAATGAAAAGAGTGTCTTGTTTTTTAACAACTATCATTCTGTTCTTTCACACATGGAAGTTACCAAATTTTATCTTTCTCTATATATTTATGTGATTGTATAATACCTATTTTTCTCATTAGATAGTTATCACAAGGATTAGTCATCACAAATCTGGTCTGTTCTTCATTTTGTTTCAATGCCTGACAGAGCACTTGTCACATACCAATTTGTCAATAAAGACTTGCTGAATGAATGACCAACAAACAGTGAGGAACAGGATGACAATGGAATAGGATTGGATGTGTTTCAATGTATTCTTAGTCACTCCTGGTTAGAGATTTCTCCCATGTGCTGGAGAAGAGGTATTGGTTATATCAGTTTATTTAAATTAAATTGTTTATTAAAATTGTACCCAGTTAATCCATACTACAGGGTCATTATAAACTAATAATTGTAGAGTATGGTGCCACTTCTACTAAGAGGTATTATCTGACCTCCCACATTTGGGCTGGGTGTTCTGCTCAAGTGCATCAATAACACTTGAATTTCCTTCACCCCAGAGGTGATCACAGTGAAGTGAAATTTCCTGTCCCCCCCGGTGGTATTCCTCAGTGATCTAAGTATCTTTAGGAAAGGAAGTGGCTAGGGCTTATTTTTTATTTCTCTGAGGATAGCATGGCCATCAACAAAAGGAAGGCTCACTGGAACATGATGGCTTCAGGATGCAGTGTGTCAATTCAGAGTAATTCAACACCTGAATAAATGCAAATTCATTTCACGGTCAAAGGTGAAGATGTTGTTGATGGCTATGAATAGTTGTTTCCTGTGGTTGGAAAGAGATGCTCAGAAAACAGCATTTTGTATTTAATTGCTCATCTGTAGCCAAAAGTATCACATTTTTTTTCTACTTCCCCCTCTGAAGACAGGGACTATGTCATGTTCACATTATCCTAGCACCTAGCACGGTGCCTGACACTCAGTAGAACATTGCCAAATAAAATACAAGGTTATTTAAATTTGCATTTCAAATAAAAAACAAATCATTTTTAGTATAATTATGTTCCATACAATACTGGGGGATATGTATTAGTTCATTTTCATGCTGCTGATAAAGACATACCAAGATGATAATTTATAAAATAAAGAGGTTTATTGGACTTACAGTTCCATATGACTGAGGAGGCCTCACAATCATGGCGGAAGGCAAGGAGAAGCAAGACACATTTTACATGAATGGCAGCAGGCAAAGAGAGAATGAGAGCCAAGTGAAATGGGTTTCCCCTTATCAAACCAAAAGATCTGGTGAGACTTATTCACTACCAGGAGAACAGTATGGGGAAAACTGTCTCCATGATTAAATTATCTCTCGCTGGGTCCCTCCCACAACACATGGGAATTATGGGAGTACAAGTCAAGATGAGATTTGGGTGAGGACATGGAGTCATATCAGGATATAATTACATTTAAAAAGTAGTCACTGTTTATCTGAAATACAAATGTAACTAGAAGTCCTATATTTTTATTTGCTAAACATGGCAAATCTAATTGAACAGAATAACTTTTAATTTGCATGAATAAATTAATGAATGGTTGTGTTGGAGGGGATACCTGTTTTTTTCTATGTGTATGCAACTCCTACTCCTGTTCCTCCTTCTGCTCCTTAACTCACTTTACCCTGGAAGAAGTGATGTGCTTTATCTGATTGGTAAATTTGGGAAGAACAAATGAGTCATGCTAAACTTATTATTATTATTTGAGAAGGAGTTTCATTTTGTTGCCCAGGCTGGAGTTCAGTGGCACAATCTCGGCTCACTGCAACTTCCTCATCCCAGTTCAAGAGATTCTTCTGCCTCAGCCTCCCTAGTAGCTGGGATTACAGGTATGCACCATCACTTCTGGCTCATTTTTGTATTATTAGTAGAGACGGGGTTTCACCATGTTGTCCAGGCTGGTCTTGAACTCCTGACCTCAGGTGATCTGCCCACCTTGGCCTCCCAAAGTGCTGGGATTACAGGCATGAGCCACTGTGCCTGGCTCTGTGCTAAACTTAGCTCCATGCTCTTCCCTCTGCATGCAGCTCTACTGGTAGAAGGGTTTATGAACAAGCATAGGCCTTCCCCTGTATGGGGATTTAAGTGGGTAGGGAGTGGGAGAGTCTAAAGTTCCAGAGCAAATTTTGGAGACACAAACAACTGGGGCATGGGTTTAGATGTAAAAGAACTAAAAACAAAAGAACAAATATATAGAGCTATATATTCACAAGGAGAGGCTTTTGGTGGGAACAGGTCCTGTGGTTCTCAGCCTTGGGCTTTGTTCAGTAAGAGAGAAGGACATTTTCCAGATTGTAGAGGCCAATGCTCAGCCACCTTTTTTACTTAATTACTGAGCCTGGGCAAGATGCTTTCAGTCTTAGGGTACATGGTTTTGTGACCTTGGAAGGTAACACAGCTTATGGTGGCTTTGTTTATAGGCCAGTGGCTGTTTCTACAGAGGTGGGACTGTACCCGCGAATGTCAATAAGCAACAGGCACAAGAACCTTGTGAGGGCCTTCAAGATTGCTGTGAAGCCCTCGTAAGCAGGGTCAGACAAGGCAAGAGCTAACCTATGGGCAGTAGGTGCTTGGAAAGCCACAAATGCTGCCTGGCAACAGAACTTACAGGGGCTGCAAGATGGCTCAACAAAGGCCCACAGTAGGCCGAATACTGTGTTTTCTAGGTAGTCATAGCTGAAGCAGATAGTCTTTATGTTTTTTTTTTTTTTGGGGGGGGGGGGGGTTTTGGCAAAAATAGAAATCTCTATAGCATTTTTAGGCACTGGTGACTGGAGTAATATTTTTGGCTCTAGACTCCCTGTATGCTGCAAAACTCCAATAAGAATCTAGTTTTAAATTGGTAGAGTGAAGTCTAGAAAAGCTTTCTATATCTCAGTTACCCCAAATCTCACCCTGCTTTCAGGCCCAAGCAGCAAACTGGATGGATCACTCTTGAATTCAAGTGGCATTCTCTAGGCTCAAGGGTGGAAAACATTTAAACAATTACTGACATGGTTTCGAGATTACATAGTTATTGTAGGTGGCCTAATTTTTTAATTATTTCATATAGAGACGGGGCTACGCTGCCCAGTCTGGTCCTGAAATCCTAGGCTCAAACAATCCACCAACCTCTGCCTCCCAAAGTGCTGAGGCTACAGGCATGAGCAAACACACCTGACCAGATACACTTTCTAACTGAACTAAATGTAAGTGCAAGGTGAAAATATTCCCTAGGAGGCAGTCTTCTTAGGCCAGTACAATTCCATATCAAGCAGAGGCTGGTCTGCTCATTTGGGAGGGTAGATGCTATGTCACATAAGAGGTCCCTTGCTGAACTCAGAGCTGAGGTGTCAGAAGCACTTTATTCAAAGAGGAAATGAAAACTAAGAGGCTTTGAATAGATTCAATGGAAAAGAAAGACACAAAATGTTATTTTAAGGTAGATTCCTTCAATACCTAGTTTATTGAGAGTTTTTAACATGAAGAGATGTTAAATTTTATTGAAAGCCATTTCTGCATTTATTGAGATAATCATGTGCCTTTTGTTTTTAGTTCTGTTTATGGGATGAATCACGTTTATTGATTTGCATATGTTGAACCTTGCATCACGGGGCGTGAGAAACCCACAGCCAATATCATACTCAATGGGCAAAAGCTGGAAGCATTCCCCTTGAAAACCAGCACAAGACAAGGATGCCCTCTCTCACTACTCCTATTCAACATAGTATTAGAAGTTCTGGCCAGGGCAATCAGGCAAGAGATAGAACTAAAGGGTGTTCAAATAGAAGAGAGGAAGTCACACTATCTTTGTTAGCAGATGACATGATCCTATAGCTAGATAACCCCATCATCTCAGCTCAAAAGCTTAAGCTGATAAGTAACTTCAGCAAAGTCTCAGGATATATAATCAATGTGCAAAAATCACGAGCATTTCTATACACCAACAATAGAGAAGCAGAGAGCCAAATTGTAAATGAACTCCTATTCAAAATTGCCACAAAAAGAATAAAATACCTAGGAATACAGCTAACAAGGGAGGTGAAGGACCTCTTCAAGGAGAACTACAAACCACTGTTCAAAGATAGCAGAGATGACACAAAGAAATGGAAAAGCATTCCATGCTCATGGATAGGAGGAAATGATATCATGGAAAAAAATTATAGATTCAATGCTATGCTCATTAAATTACTATTGATGTTCTTCACAGAATTAGAAAAAAACCATTTTAAATGTATATGGAACCAAAAAGAGCCCAAATAGCCAAAACAATCCTCAACAAAAAGAACGAATCTGGAGATATCACACTACCTGACTTCAAACTATACTACAAGAGAACATTAGTATATGTTGACCAAAACAGCGTGGTACTGGTATAAGAACAGACACATAGACCAATGAAACAAAATAGAGAGCCCAAAAATAAGACCACACACCTAAAACCATCTAATGTTTAACAAATCTGACTAAAACAAGCAATGGGGAAAGGATTCGCTGTTTAATAAATGGTGCAGGGAGAACTCGCTAGCCATATGCAGAAAATTGAAACTGGACCCCTTCCTTACACCATATACAAAAAAATAACTCAAGATGGATTGAGAACTTAAATGTAAAACCCAAAACTATAAAAGCCCTAGAAGAATCTAGGCAATACCCTTCAGGACATAGGCATGGGCAAAGATTTTATGACAAAGACACCAAAAGCAATTGCAACAAAAGCAGAAACTGACAAGTAGGATCTAATTAAACTAAAGAGCTTCTGCACAGCAAAAGAAACTATTATCAGAGTGAACAGACAGCCTACAGAATGGGAGAAAGAAAGTCATAGATATTCCATGGCCAGACTTGGTGGAGATCTAACGTCACTTGCACTTCATCCTAGAATGAGACATTCCATCTTTATGATCCTAACAACATTTGAAAGCTTAACACTCAATAAAATAAAATAGAATAAAATTCTCTTCTCTCCCCCACTTCACTCCCTCTTATTTTCCTCTCCCCTTTATAGTGCCCTTTTTGATTCAGACAGCTGGCCATTGTGTTCTACTGATGAACTAAAATACAATATGAAGGACACACACAGATGGGACCAAAAAGCAGAATGCACACATAGAGCCCAAGTGCAGAGGCACTGCAGCTTTGTGCTTTACTGACTGCAAAATTCTTGAAAAGACTTGGAAGTAGCTAAGTTCTGCCTTAGGGTCAAATGTCCCTTCAGAGTCAAAATGGTGGACAAAATACATCTGACCTCAAGCCCACTAAAAGTGGGCATAGAATGGTTAAAAAGCAAAACCTTGAACATCGACATATGTGAAATTAGATTTCGTTTTATTACACACAACATGGAGGCACTTGACACCTTGGTGCAGTGATGGGATTATTTTCAGACTTTTTCAGAGCATTCGATTTTCACTTCATTAAATAGATTTCTCTCCTTACTCTAGAACCTAGACGAAAATAGCCAACATTCACTGAACATTATCATTCATGTGTCTACTGGCACCTCCACATTAACATACCCAAAATTGAAGTAACCTTTTTTTTTAACTACTTATACTCCCTCAGGTGTCCCCCATCACCATTCACTCAGGTGCTTAAGCCAGAAAGCTGAAAATTCTGTTTGATTCTTTTCTACTGTCATTCCCAGCTGTACCATTGCTGTTTGATAAAGTTACTCTTGACTCCTCTTGCTTCTCTTTTATTGTCATGGCCCTAGTCCAATCTCTCACTACCAGTCTTCTTTTTCAAGGCTGTTTTCCACATGTAACATATATGTACAGCATAGTACATATAACAAAAGCATTTAGCTTAACAAATTATTGTAAAGCAATCACCCATATAATCACCACCCAGATCATAAAAATGGGATATCACAAGGACCCTGGAGGTCCTTGCATGCCTCTTCCTCATCACAACTTACTATTTCCTAGGTGTTAGCTTTTGTAGTAATCACTTCACTTTCCTCTACCCATCCCTGATCAATATTTAGTTTTGCCTGTCTCTGAGCTATATATTCATTTAATCAAATTATTCATATTCTTTTGTATCTTGCTTCTTTCATTCAACATTATGTTTGTGAGATTCATTCATGCATTTATTCTAGTTATTTTTAGTGCTGTGTTGTAACTTTCTATTAAACCTATTCTATTGTATGAATGCATCACTTTTATTTGTCCATTGTACCACTTATGGCCATTTGAGTAGTATCAAGTTTTTGCATATTACAGTGATATTGTGGATATTGTGAACATTTTGGTATATATAAGCACACATTTACAGAGAAATTGAATTTTTGGGTCACAGGGTAGTATATGTGCATGTCAGCTTTAGTAGATAGTGCCAAAAAGTTTTCCAAAGTGGTTGAACCAATTTACATTCAGCCTAGTTCTCATTGCTCCACTTCCATTTAGCCATTGCTATTGGTGTGTAGTATTAGCTCATGATTTTATTTTGTATTTCTCTTATTGTTAATGAGGTTGACTATATTTTTACAGGTTTTTTGTCTTTAGATTTTCTTTTTTGTGAAGGACTCAAGTTTTGTGGTCAATTTTCTATTGAGTTGTTTGTCTTTTCTTTCTAAATCCGTAGTTCTTCATTATTTGTAATTTTGGATACAGACCCTTTGTTGGGTTTATGTAATGTAAATATTTTCTCTCACTATGAGGCCCGGCTTTGCACTTTCTTCCTTGTATCTTTGGATAAACAGAAGTTCTTAATTTCAATATAGTCAAACTTATCAACCTTTTCTTTTATCTTTGCCGTTCTGTTTAAGAAACCTTCTCTACTCTAAGTTATAAAGATATAGTCCTAAATTATCTTCTAAAAACCTAGTTCTCTTTTCTCATTTAGTTTTATAGTTCACTTGGAATTATTTTTTGTTGTTCGCATATGTAGTAATAAAGAGGCTAAAATTTATTTTACTCTATCTTGATTTCTCGTTATCTCAGGATCAATCATAGAAAGTTCTTCTATTCTCTATACTATGTTTATTTTTTTAATTTTTAATTTTTGTATCGTGTGGGTACATAGTAGGTATATATTTTCATGAGATATCTGAGGTACTTTGATATAGACATGCAATGGGTAATAATCATACCATGGGCTTTCTGCTCCTCCTGCTCGACAGACAGCCGGTTCTTGTTTCCCATCGCCAGCCACATCTCTGAGACACCATGGGGAAGGTGAAGGTCGGAGTCAACGGATTTGGTCGTATTGGGCGGCCTGGTCACCAGAGCTGCTTTTAACTCTGGTAAAGTGGATATTGTCGCCATCAATGATCCCTTCATTGACCTCAACTACATGGTCTACATGTTCCAGTATGATTCCACCCATGGCAAATTCCATGGCACTGTCAAGGCTGAGAACGGGAAGCTCGTCATCAATGGAAATCCCATCACCATCTTCCAGGAGCGGAGATCCCTCCAAAATCAAGTGGGGGCGATGCTGGCGCTGAGTACGTGGTGGAGTCCACTGGCGTCTTCACCACGATGGAGAAGGCTGGGGCTCACTTGCAGGGGGGGGAGCCAAAAGGGTCATCATCTCTGCCCCCTCTGCTGATGCCCCCATGTTTGTGATGGGTGTGAACCATGAAAAGTATGACAACAGCCTCAAGATTGTCAGCAATGCCTCCTGCACCACCAACTGCTTAGCGCCCCTGGCCAAGGTCATCCATGACAACTTCGGTATCGTGGAAGGACTCATGACCACAGTCCACGCCATCACTGCCACTCAGAAGACCGTGGATGGCCCCTCCGGGAAACTGTGGCGTGATGGCCACGGGGCTCTCCAGAACATCATCCCTGCCTCAACTGGTGCTGCCAAGGCTGTGGGCAAGGTCATCCCTGAGCTGAACGGGAAGCTCACTGGCATGGCCTTCCGTGTCCCCCACTGCCAACGTGTCAGTGGTGGACCTGACCTGCCGTCTGGAGAAACCTGCCAAATATGATGACATCAAGAAGGTGGTGAAGCAGGCGTCGGAGGGCCCCCTCAAGGGCATCCTGGGCTACACTGAGCACCAGGTGGTGTCCTCTGACTTCAACAGCGACACCCATTCTTCCACTTTTGATGCTGGGGCTGGCATTGCCCTCAACGACCACTTTGTCAAGCTCATTTCCTGGTATGACAATGAATTTGGCTACAGCAACAGGGTGGTGGACCTCATGTCCCACATGGCCTCCAAGGAGTAAGACCCCTGGACCACCAGCCCCAGCAAGAGCACGAGAGGGAGAGGCCCTCACTGCTGGGGAGTCCCTGCCACACTGAGTCCCCACCACACTGAATTGCCCCTCCTCACAGTTTCCATGCAGACCCCTTGGAGAGGGAGGGGCCTAGGGGAGCCCCACCTTGTCGTGTACCATCAATAAAGTTCATTGTGCTCAGCCAAAAAAAAAAAAATAATCATACCATGGTTAATAGGGTATCCATCACTTTAAGCATTTATCCTTTCCATTACAAACAACCCAATTATACTGTTTTCGTTATTTAAAAATACACAATTAAATTATTATTGACTATAGTCACCTTATTGTGCTATAAAATACTAGGTCTTATTTATTCTATTTTTTTGTGCCCATTAACCATCCCTAGCTTCCCTCCATACTTCCACTATCCTTCCCATCCTCTGGTAATCATCTTTCTACTCTATCTTCATGAGTTCAATTGTTTTGATTTTTAGTTTCCACAAATAAGTAAAAATATGTGTTTATCTTTTTGTGCCTGGCATCTTTCACTTAACATAATGATCTCCATTTCCATCCACGTTGTTGCAAATGACAGGATCTGATTCTTTTTTATGGCTGAATACTATTCCATTATGCATGTGTACCACATTTTCTTCATCCATTCATCTGTGATGAACACTTAGCTTTTTTCCAAATCTTGGCTATCGTGAACAGTGCCACAACAAACATAGGAATGCAGATAGCTCTTTAATATACCGATTTCCTTTTTGGGGAGTGTACTGGGTCTTACCTGAAGCCAGGATGTCTCAGAGTCTCACCTGAAGCCAGGATGTCTCAGAGTCTCACCAAAAGCCCATAGTATACTACCTGAGTATTGCTGCTGGTTATCGAGGGCCCAAGGGCTATTTATCTGGCAGGTGATAAATCTTGCCTGGACTGGGTCCTTCCCTTCAAGGTAGCAGATTCCCTTCTAGCCCATGGTGTGTCTAGAAATGTCATCTGAGAGCTAGGGCTTGGAATGGGGGCCTTAAAATTCTGCCCAATTCCCTATCCCACTGCAGCTGAGCTGCAAGACAAAGTCCTCTTTACTCTTTGCTCTCCTCTCCTCAAGCAGAAGAAGGAGTCAATTTCTTTGCTACAAGCTGCGCTGCCTGGGGTTTTGAAAAGGGTGGCACAAGCACTCTCTTAGCCACCCCAGCTGGTGTCTCTCTGGGTCGCGTGCTACCCTAGTTCACTGGCTCTAAGCCCAGCCCAGCACTAAGACTTGCCTAGGAATTGCAGTCCTTGTGTTGTAGACTGCGTTTCAGGTTTATCTAGAACCCCAGAGCACTTTAGCCACACAGTGACACAGTGACACAGTGACACAGTGACAAGGCTTGCTGAGAAACTCACGTTCTGGCCAGGCACAGTGACTCACACCTGTAATCCCAGCACTTTGGGAGGCCAAGGTGGGTGGATTACCTGAGTCAGGAGTTTGAGGCAGTCTGACTAACATGAGGAAGCCCTGTGGGGTGGGGAGTTGGGGGACAGATAGCATGGGGAGAAATGCCAGATATAGGTGATGGAGAGGAAGGCAGCAAATCACACTGCCATGTGTGTACCTATGCAACAATCTTGCATGTTCTTCACATGTACCCCAAAACCTAAAATGCAATAAAAAATATATATTAAAAAAACACAAAAATTAGCTGGGCATGGTGGTGGGCACCTGCAATCTCAGCTACTCAGGAGGCTGTGGAAGGAGAATTTCTTGAACCTGGGAGGCAGAGGTTGCAGTGAGCCGCGATTGTGCCATTGCACTCTAGCCTGGGCAACAGAGCAAGACTCTGTTTCAAAAAAAAAAAAAAAAGAACGAAAGAAAATAACATAAAATTATAGGCTGGGCACGGTGGCTCACACCTGTAATCCCAGTACTTTCGGAGGCCAAAGTAGGTGGATCATGAGGTCAGGAGTTCAAAACCAGCCTGCCCAACATGGTGAAACCCTGTCTCTAATAATAATACAAAAATTAGCCGGGCATGGTGGCGCATGCCTGTAGTCCCAGCTACTTGGGAGACTGAGGCAAGAGAATCGCTTGAACCCGGGAGGCAGAGGTTGCAGTGAGCTGAAATCATGCCACTGCACTCCAGCCTGGGCAACAGAGTGAGACTCCATCTCAAAAGAAAAGAAAGAAAGAAAAGAAAAGGTTCTGAACAACTGGGATGGGCTATTCCCCTCTGGCTAGGGCTAGTCCAAATGTTTCCTCCATGGGTAGGCACTGGCTGAACCCAGCATTGCTTTTCTCTCAGTGCTGTGACAGGGCCACACTGAGTTTAATGCCAAGTTCCCTAGTCACTGTGCTCTCCCTCCCCCAACTGCACGGATTCTCTCTATGTGCCACCCAGCTGCTGGCAGGCAAATGGGGAGGGGTGGTGTCAGCAATTCAAGACTGTCTTTACTATTCTCTTCAGTGCCTCCTTCAAGTAAGATAAACCTAAAATCAGGTATTGTGGTTGCTTACCTGATTTTTGGTTCTCATGATGGTGCTTTTTCGTAGATGTTAAAATTTGGTGTTCCTGCAGGAGGGATGATTGTGGAGATTTCTATTTGTTCATCTTCCTCTGCCTCCTCCTGTACTATGTTTATTATAACTGAAGTGTATGCATATGTATGGTTCAGTTTCTGAATTATCTATATGATTACATTGATTCGTTTATCATTGTGGCTGCATCAGCCTTTTTATAGCTTCAAAATATATTTTAATCTGAAATATTTTGTCTTTATCTTCTTTCAAAAATGTCTTACTATTCTTTGCCCTTTGCATTTGTATATGCATACCAATTTTAAAATCAACTGTTAAATTCCATAAAAAAACAAAAATAAAGTCTTTTTAGGATTAAGATTGAGATTTCATTACATTAATAGAGTAATTTGGGAAAAATGGAGGTTATTATCATATTAAAACCTTTAACTGCTAAATATGGCATGTTTCTCTATTTTCTAGGTCTTCTTTAACTTTTTCTAATGCTTTTATAATTACTTTTGTAGAAGTCTAGAATGTCTCTTGTCTTCCTTATTCTTAGGCATGATATCAAAAATGAATATATATATAGTGCATTTTATTTTATTTTTGTTGATGCGAGAAGGACATTTACTGATTTTTATATACTAATTGCTTTTATTCAGTAATCTTTCTAGACTCTTGTGTTAATTCCAACAACTTATCTATATGTTCTTTTGGATTTGCTATATTTGCATTCATATTATTTGTGAATAATATTTGTTCTTTTACTTCTTGCTTATTATATTTTTTATTCTTTTCCCTGCCTTTCTGCAATGAAAAGGGTCTCCAGGCAATGTTGGTAAGAGTGCTGGCCCGCTGTGGTGTTGTGGATTTGTAGTTCTTTCACTCAGATTTCTCCCTTCTAGGTTTAAATGGGAACTTATTATTATTTTTTAAAACACAGACCAGTGTTATTTTATCTGTGCCAATATATGTCATTGTTGAGTACTTAGATTTGAGAACTAAGGAGTGAAAGTGGGATTCAACTGTCAGCATTTTCTGGAGTGCGATGGTGCGATCTCGGCTCACTGTAACCTCCGCCTCCCGGGTTCAAGTGATTCTCCTGCCTCAGCCTCCCGAGTAGCTGGGATTACAGGCGCATGCCACCATGCCCGGCTAATTTTGTATTTTTAGTAGAGATGGGGGTTCTCCATGTTGGCCAGGCTGGTTTCGAATTCCCGACCTCAGTCAGGTGATCTGCCTGCCTCAGCTTTCCAAAGTGTTGGGATTACAGGCCAACCGCGCCCGGCCAACGTTTTCTTCCCATGCTTATGACTTTGGGCTCTGCCTAGAAATCTTAGAAGAAAGCATGTTTCCACAGAAGGATACAATTCCATTGCTGTGCAAATAGAGACTGTGACTCTGTTTGCAGCTCTTCATGTCAATAGACCAATGCGCAAAAAATTAGTCATGATTGTCCAGAAAGACAGAACCAATAGGCTATATTAGGGGATTGGCTCACGTGACTATGGAGACTAATAAGTCGCACAACAGGCTGTCTACAAGCTGGAGACCCTGGGTTGCCAGTAATGTGGCTCAAAGTCTGAAAGCTTCAGAACCAGGAAAGTTGATGGGCTAATTCTTAGCCTAAAGTAAAGGCCTGAGAAACCAAGGGTGGGAGGGTACTGGCTTAAGTTCTGGAGGCCCAAAGCCAGAGACCCTGGGGTCCTGATGTCCAAGGACAGGAGGAGAAGAGTGTGTCCCAGCTCCAGGAGAAGAGGAAGTCATTTCTTCTGCCTTTTGGTGCTATCTGGGCCCCTAGCTGATTGGACGGTATATATCCTCATTGAGGTCAGGTCTTCCCCACTTAGTCCACTCAGACTCACATGGTAATCTCCTCTGAAAATACCCCTCACAGACACACCCCAAAATAGTGCTTACCAGTCCTCTAATTGTTCCTTAATCCAGTCAAGTTGACGTCTAAAAGCAACATCACACTATGTTGGCAAACATTATTTATTATTATTATTATCAAGGTAAATAGCATTGCCAACACAATGGGGTTGGACAACAGTATGCCTGGAATTCAGGACCTCTCCAGAGGTGCCTCCTAATATATTCAACAGTAAAACTTCCACATTGATTGACATGCAATTATTTATTAAATCTTTTGTTAAATCTCTATATGTTGTAGCTACCTACTCTTTAATATTATTAAAGGGTAATTTTTAATATTATTAATATTAAATTTTAAATTTTTAAATATTAAAATTTTATATTATTAAAGGGTAATTATTTACCTGCACTTTTTCTTTTTCTTTTAATCAGTCTTGCTAGATGTTTGTTAATTTCATTAGTCTTTTTACAGAAACAGCTAGTGGTTTTGCTGGTTCTCTTTCTGAGTTCTTTTTTATTATTCTATAATTTTTTGTTATTTCTTTACATTTCCATCCCTTTTTGAAGGGGAAGAATTCTGTAGTTCCATTTTCCAGCTTTTTGAGTTGAATGGTAGGTTCCTTGACTTTAATTTTTCTTTTTTTATTAATTCAATAAATAATTGTTAATTCAATAAAATTTCCTCCAAGTCTTGCTTTAGCTGTATTCTATATTTTTTACATTACATTTTTATTATCATTCTCTTGTATATTATGATATTCTTTATGATTTCCTCTTTAATTAAAGTATAATTTTGAGTAAGTTTTTTTCTTCTGGCAGATATGAGACTATTTTTACTGTCTTCTTTAATCAATTTTGAATTTTGTTGTATTGTGGTTTAAAAACATATAATGTTAGTTTTTTATCGAATTTATAATTGACTCATTTGAATGCTCCATGTATACTTCTAAACAAAGTGAATTTTTAGTTTCATATAAATTTATCTGTATTTGAATTTATTACTCACATTTATACTTTTGTTTAGTTTTATTTATTGGTTTCCAGAAGGGTTATATTAAAATCTTCAACTACAATTATTGATTTAAATTTTCTTCTCCTGTAGTTCTGACTTGTTGCTCTATGTTTGGAGACTATATTGCTCCATGGGTATGTAAGCATGATATATGATGTTTTTTGGACCAATATTTTCTTAGAATATTGGTTTCTTACATCTTTCATTCAACTTTTCTGATTTGTTTTAAATGTATAATAGGTGGTTAAAAAAAAGTTTTGATTAGATATTATGATTCAATAGCTGTAAATTTTCACAATAAAATGGCAAATAGCCATATGTGACTTTTAAATTATATTCTGAGATGTTCCGTGACTCTTAAACTCCTCATTTGCCTAAAGAATATAAAATGTTTAGGAGAGAGAAAAAAAGATTGTCAAATATACTTCTTTGGGCAGAGTTTTCGTGCTAGATTTCTTTCCCCTACTCCTCACTACATGAGGACAGGTTTGGGATGATACTTCCCTTGCCTTGGGTCTGATACTTTTTAGAGTATCAGACAACTTTGAAATGTGTTGCTTGTATTCAGAGGAGCACAGTGGACTTCTGGTCTGACTCCTTTCTGAGAAATCTAAAGGGAAAGAATAGACAAATGGGATCTAATTAAACTCTAGAGCTTCTGCACAGCAAAAGAAACCATCATTAGAGTGAACTGACAACCAACAGAATGGGAAAACATTTTTGCAATCTACCCATCTGACAAAGGGCTAATATTCAGAATCTACAAAGAACTTAAACAAATTTACAAGAAAAAAACAAACAACCCAATCAAAAAGTGGGCGAAGGATATTAACAGACACTTTTCAAAAGAAGACATTTATGAGGCCAACAAACAGATGAAAAAAAAGTTCATCATCACTGGTCATTAGAGAAATGCAAATCAAAACCACATTGAGATACCATCTCACGCTAGTTAGAATGGCAATCATTAAAAAATCTGGAGACAACAGATGCTGGAGAGGATGTGGAGAAACAGGAACACTTTTACACTGTTGGTGGGAGTGTAAATTAGTTCAACCATGTGGAAGACAGTGTGGTGATTCCTCAAGGATCTAGAAATGGAAATACCATTTGACCCAGCAATCCCGTTACTGGGTATATATCTAAAGGATTATAAATCGTTCTATTATAAAGACACATGCACACATATGTTCACTGCAGCACTGTTTACAATAGCAAAGACTTGGAACCAACCCAAATGTCCATCAACAATAGACTGGATAAAGAAAATGTGGCACATATACACCATGGAATATTATGCAGCCATTAAAAAAGGATGAGTTCATGTCCTTTGCAGGGACATGGATGAAGCTGGAAACCATCATTCTCAGCAAACTGACACAAGAACAGAAAACCAAACACCACATGTTCTCACTCATGAGTGGGTGTTAAACAATGAGAGCACATGGACACAGGGAGGGGCACATCATACACTGGGACCTGATGGGGGGTTGGGGGGGCTAGCAGAGGGATAGCAGGGGAGAGGGGGAGATTAGGGAGGGGATAACGTTAGGAGAAATGCCTAATGTAGGTGATGGAGGGATGGATGCAGCAAATCATCATGGCCTGTGTATACCTATGTAATGATCCTGCATGATCTGCACACATATGCCAGAACTTAAAGTATAATTTTAAAAAATAAATTTTTTTTTTTTAAAAAGGGTATATTAAGTGCTTTGATGATGGGCCTGGGGGAGAGCTTTCTCTAACATTGTTGACACCAAAAGTGTGCATTCCTCAGAAGAGGATCTCACAGGACAGGGGAGAGAGACTGAAAGGGAGCCAGGTGTGTTCATCTTAGGTTTTGTCTAATAAGGCCACCTATAGGTGTGGAGAGACCTAGAAATAAAAAGCCAGGAGGTACATACTCAGAGCTGGAGAAGGGGTAACAAATTATCACCCAGACTAGAGATGCATTTGTGTGGCTCATGGAAACTTCAAAAGGAAAGACCCAGCAGGCAGTTTCTGAATAACCAATTAGAGCCTCCAAAAAAAGGAAAGACAGCAGCTTTAAATATCTGTATGCTTATGTCATCAGAAGCCTGAGCCTTTCTAATCCTGCTTTCCTATGCCAAAAGTTGTTGATGCCAGCTAGAGGGGAAAATTGGAGAAAAGAGTTGTAATAAAGCACATTTTATACTCTGTTTTTACTGTAGGCTTTTTAGGATGAAGTAAAACTTAGGCTGAGAGAAGCGGAAGTTTAAAATTTTAGTTAATGGCTTGAACTTAACATCCTAATTAGCCAATTGAGAGTTAAATATTTACCTTACCTATTATCTAAGAGTGAGCAGAAAAACCATGGAACCTGCTTAAATTTCTAGGAAAAGAAGAATTTTATTACCATGACATTCATTTTTATGATAAAATGAGAAACAAAAAATAGTTTCAGTTAGAAGTGGTACCCCAAATTGCATTATTTAAATTAAATTATGTTAAATTGATATTATTTGTTTGTTTAGTGTGTTATAGATATGTTTCTGAATGTATTGTTGGATTTCTAAAAATACAGTCTAAGAATCTATGCTTTTTTATTGTTACGTTTAACTCATTTACAATATTGTAATTACTATGCTGATAGGACCTAATTCTGCAGTTTTATTTGGTTATTTCTGTTTACCTGTTTAAAAAATATCTCTTTGTGCCTACCAGTTTTTACCATAGAATTTGAATTTTTAAAATTTTAATTAAATTTTATTTAAATGACGTTAATTATAGCATTTGAAGAAGATAATTTAATTCCACACAAAATAGAAGACACTAAACCATACCCATTAAACTGTTCAGAAAATAAATTGATAAGAATATAACAGAAGTC
Organism: Ateles fusciceps; assembly: GCA_036589455.1. Classification (NCBI taxonomy): domain Eukaryota; kingdom Metazoa; phylum Chordata; class Mammalia; order Primates; family Atelidae; genus Ateles; species Ateles fusciceps. Next base: position 1,476,640 of record JAZHEH010003362.1, read on the forward strand.
CACTTTAGATGATAAGCGTGATTACAGCCACAGAGACTTTTCCAGGCTTTCAGTGCATCTAGTATTCTTAGAAACTATTTCATTCTCTGATGCAAGGACAATAAAGCTACAACTTGGGAGAAAATTAAGTCTTTGTAATAGTCCATTCTCACATGGCTATAAAAGAATACTCAAGACGAGGTCATTTGAAAAAAAAAAAAAAGAAAAAGAGGTTTCACTTATTCACAGTTCTGCAGGCTGTAGAGGAAGCATAATGGCTTCTGCTTCTGGTGAGACCTCAGAAGACTTTCAATTATAATGGAAGGCAAAGGGAGAACACGATGTCTCAGATGGTTAGAGCAGAAGGAAAAGAGAAATGGGGGAAGTACTACACACTTTTAAACAACCAGATATTCTGAGAACTCAATCTCGAGAACAGCACTAGGGGGATGGTGCTAAACCACTAAACCATTAGAAACCATTGCCATGATCCAACTTCCCACCACCAGGCCCCACCTCCAGCATCGAGGATTACATTTCAACATGAGATTTGGGTCGAGACACAAACCCAAACAATATAATTCCACCCCCGATCCCTCCCAAACCTCATGTCTTTCTCACATTGTAAAGTACAATCATGCCTTCCCAACAGACCCCCAAAGTCACAACTCATTTCTGCAGTAACTCAAAAATACGAAGTCCAAATTCTCATCTTAGACAAAGCTAGTTTCTTCCACCTATGAGTCTAAAAAAAAAAAAGTTAGTTACTTCTCATCTTAGACAAGGCTAGTTTCTTCTGCCTATGAGTCTGTAAAAAAAAAAAAAAAAAAAAAGTTAGTTACTTTCAAGATACAATGGGGATATAGGCATTGGGTAAATACACCCATTCCAAAAAAGATAAGTTAGCCAAAATAAAGGGACTATAGCCCCATGCAAGTCTGAAACTCAGCAGGGAAGTCATTAAATCTTAAAGCTCCAAAATAGTCTCTTTCAACTCTATGTCTCACATCCAGGGCATGCTGGTGCAAGGAGTATGCTCCCAAAGCCTTGGGAAGCTCTTCTGATGTGGCTTTGCAGGGTTCAGCCCCCACAGCTGCTCTTATGGACTGGCATTGAGTGCCTGCAGCTTTTCCTGGAACATGGTGCAAGCTGTCAATGGATCCACCATTCTAGAGCTTGGAGGTTGGTGGCCCTCTTCTCACAGCTCCACTAGGTAGTGCCCCACTAGCGACCATGTGTGGGGGGCTCCAACCCCACATTTCTCCTCCACATTTCCCTAGTAAAGGTTCTCCATGAGGGCTCCCCACTATGGCAGGCTTCTGCCTGAAAATCCAGGCTTTTCCAAAGATCCTCTGAAATCTAGGTGGAGGCACCCATTCCTCAACTCTTGTACTTGGGAAGAGTATACCCACAGGCTTAACACCATCTGGAAGCTGCCTAGTCTTATGGCTTGCACCCTCTGAAGCAGTGGCCCAAGCTGTATCTGGGGCCCTTTGAGCCATGGCTAAAGCTGGAGTGGCTGGGATACAGAGAGTAATGTCCCCAAGGTTGCACAGGGCAGCAGGGCTTGAAGCCTGGGCCACAAAACCATTCAGTCCTTCTAGGCCTCTGGGCCTGTGATGGGAGTGGCTGTCACGAAGTTTCTCTGAAAGGTCTTGGAGACCTTTTGCCCATTGTCCTGGCTATTAGCACTTGACTCCTTTTTACTTATGCAAATGTCTACAGCCTGCTTGAATTCCTCCCCTGAAAATGGGCTTTTCTTTTCTACCACATGGCCAGGCTGCAAATTTTCCAAACTTTCATGCTTTGCTTTCCTTTTAAATATAAGTTCCAGTTTTACATTAGTCTGTTAGAAGTAGTCAGGACACATTTTGAATGTTTTGCTGCTTAGAAATTTCTTCTGCCAGATACCCTAAATCATCACTCTCAAATTCAAAGTTCCACAGATCCCTAGGGCAGGGGCACAATGCCTCCAGGTTCTTTGCTAATGCATAACAAAAGTGACCTTTGCTCCAGTTCCCAATACGTTCCTTGTCTCCATCTGAGACCTCCTCAGCCTGGATTTCATTATTCATATCACTATTAGCATGTTGATCACAACAATTTAACAAGTCTCTAGGAAGTTCTGAACTTTCCCTCATCTTCCAGTCTTCTTCTGAGCCCTCTACACTCTTTCAACCTCTGCCGGTTACCTAATTCCAAAGCTGCTTCCACATTTTCAGGTATCTTTATAGCAATGCCCCATTCCTCGGTACCAATTTTCTGTATTAGTCCATTCTGGAATTGCTATAAAGAAATACTTGAGGCTGGGCGTGGTGGCTCACGCCTGTAATCCTAGCACTTTGGAGGCCAAGGTGGGCAGATCACCTGAGGTCGGGAATTCAAGACCAGCCTGACTAACATGGTGAAACCCCGTCTTTATAAAAAAAAATAATAATAAAAAATAAAAAATAAAAAAAAATAAATAAAAAAGAAATACTTGATACTGAATAATTTACAAAGAAAAAAGGTGTAATTGGCTCCTGATTCCGCAGGCTGTACAGGAAGCATAGCAGCTTCTGCTTCTGGGGAGGTCTCAGGAAACTTTCAATCATGGCGGAAGGTGAAGAGAAAGCAGGCATGTCTTGTGTGGCCAGAGCAGGAATGAAAAAAGAGCAGGGGGAGGTGCTACACACTTTTACACAACCATATCTTATGAGAACTCACTCACTATATAGTACCAAGGGGGATAGTACTGAACCATTTATAAGAATTTCACCCTATTATCCAGTCACCTCCCACCAGGCCCCACCTCCAACACTAGGGATTATAATTCAACATAAGATTTTGTGGGGACACAAATCTAGATCATATCAGTCTTGAATTATTGGCTTCATCACCCTTGCTACCTACAAATGGCACAAATGAAATAGCTATCACACCCTGCAAATTACTTTTGGTATAAAAAAGGTGTTGGACTAGAGTGGAAATAGGCCATTAATATACGTCTAAAAAGGTCTCCTTCAGATAAATTTGTACACACCATCAAGCAATGAGTCACTCATTAGGATAGGAAACCAAGGTTCAATTCTCAAGAGGTCACAATTTCATTTACTCAGTATGATTTTACAAAGTGCCTACACATTATCAGCTCCCACTTGCAGCTGTTTCTAAATTTAAAAAAAAAAAAAAAACATCTCTAGAGGGACCACCAATTCCTCCCAAATCTCCAACTGAAAGGACCTTTTGGTAATCAGGTTTCTTCTGTATCTCTGAAAGGGTAACACCTTAAACACACTTTAACCCAGAGATTTATCATAGTATCTAACAATACTTGCATCCTAGACATACAACATAAAAGGGTGCATTAAATTTTGAAGGTAGCTATGCTGCAAAATAGTTTAAAATTAAATAATTGTACAGTATTGATTTATGCTTAATCTAGTCTTAGGCTGGTTCAGTAGCTAACACCTGAAATCCCAGAACTTTGGGAGGCCGAGGCAGGAAGATCACATGAGGTCAGGAGTTTGAGACCAGCCTGGCCAACATGGTGAAACCCCGTCTCTACTAAAAATACAAAAATTAGCTGAGCGTTGTGGCTCATGCCTGTAATCCTAGCTACTCAGGAGGCTGAGGCATGAGAATCACTTGAACCCGGGAGGCTGAGGTTGCAGTGAGCCGAGATCATGCCACTGCACTCCAGCCTAGGCTAAAGAGCCAGACTCCATCTCAAAAAAAAAAAAAATTCAAGTCTTAGACCAAGCTAGTTTTAGACCAGCATTGACGTTTTGTCATCTAGCAAAACTGATAGAATTAGTCTGATAACTGCTTTGGAGTCTGAATGTATCCTAAACGTCTCACTGGAGTTGTTACTTTAGCTGAGAAGCAGTTGTCAGGATCTATCTGCTACTTGGCTGCTTTTCCAAAGCAAGTGTTACTGTTTCCTGCTGTCCACGCATGATTGACAGTGGCCTCCAAAGTCTTATTCACCTTCTGGTAAGTGGAGCTGCCAAATACTGTCATTTATAATAGTGTGATGCTGAAATTCATCGGTCTTGAAGCCAACCACAAAAAGTTGTTCTAAGTCACCTGGGACTCTGATCTCAAAATGTATTTGGTATTCAGCCAGCCAGTCCTTATAACTCAGCACAAGAGCACCCTAACGAAAGGCCTGGAGATGTCAAAATCCAGCCTGCAGCCCAGATTGGTGTGCTCTCACTTGTACCTTCTCTTGATTCTAGCGTTTTGCCCCTAGTGTTAGATGAGGAGGCTGAATCACAGGTCAGGTCAGCTTTAGTCCATATAAAAAGCTCATCTTCCCCAGTAATCCCTGTGCCTAGTGTCTTGTCAGTGTTCCAGTTCTCTGTAAATGTCAGACGATATTTGATCCATCTGTTCTTGGTTTCCAGACTACCGTTCACTTTGGTGGCCTCAGGATTGGCCGAGCCTGAGCTTGTAACATCTGATTTTTATTAATCCTAATCTACAGCACTATTCCCAGATTTTGTTTTCAAATGAAGTTTTATTAATCCTAATCTACAGCGCTTGGTGAAGACATCCCTGGTAGATATGTCAAGATTGGTGTAAATGGGAGGGACAGTCATCTTCTGCTCAGTGGCAGTCACAGGAGGCTCAGCAGGGTAAGGGGGTGGATTTTCCTATGCTGCTCTGAAGGTCATCTGTTCTTATTTCTGGTGGTAACTGCTGACTTACTAAGATGAATAACAGTATTCATTTACATGTCTTCAAAACAACTTCCTCCCCACCCTTCAATCACATTACCTTTCTTGAGTTAAAGTAATAGAATTTTTTTTACTTCTTCTTTCTCTGTGTTTTTTTCATTGCTTAAACAACAGAATTTTATTATTTATTCAAACTGACTTCCCATATCTTGTGGCCTATTTCTGCATTTGTTTTTCATCTCACTGTAGCACTTCCTCTAAGAGAGTTTTTAGTGGTTTGTATGTGTCTGTGTATGCGGACGCGTGAGCGTGTGTGTATAAGATTTTCAGGGCTGTAATACCAAAGAAAAAATCTTCCTTCACCCTCACAGTTAAATAAAAGTCTAGATAGATATAAAATCATAGGTTTGCCTTTTTTCTTTGAACATTTTGAAAACATTTTCCATTGACTTCTTACATTTAGTGTTATTCTTAAGAAGTCTTAGGCTAGTCTCATTCTTGTGACTGACAGATAATGCTTTATGCTCTTTAATATTTCAAAATTTTCCCTTGGTCTTTGATATTCCTTAATTTTACTTTAATATGTAGGCTTTTAAAATCAATCCAGTTAGAAAATTATGACACTTTTCACTGTGAAATCTTTAGTCTTTCTCTGATTTTGTAAAATTTTTCATTATTATTTTTTCCATAAGTTTTCTCCTCCCTTTTACCTGTATGTAGTACCTGAATCATAGAGATATTGACACTTCCTATGCCATCATTCGTATTTCTTAACTTGTATACTCTCCTTCTCTGTACCTCTTCTTGGTATTTTTAAAAGAGTTTTTCCTGGTCTTCCAGCTCACTATTTTTTTTCTTTAGTATTATTCTATGTGCTAATCAATTCATCTGTCAGATATTTATTTTGATGATTATCATTTTTATATTTATTATCTCTTGTTGGCTGTTATTTAACTTGTCATGATTTGGTGTGTTGAGAGAGTGTTGAGGATTAGTCTCAGGCAGAAAACCTCTAGAGCTCTATCTGGACACAATCATCCCCTAGTTGCCCAACCCACTGTAGATGGTGGTGGAGAGACAGGAATTCTCAGGAGCAGTATACTTGTGCCTATTGCTATCTGCTTCCCACAGTGGCTGGGTTCTAATACTGCCCTAGTAATTACTCCACTACCACTGGGTGGTAGAATAATTGTTCTGCTGGGATAGGCAATGATCAGCTCAGAAAAATCTGGGGGGAGAGAAAAGCTCTCATCCAGAAAGCATTCTCTTACCTCTAATCTGCGTCTTCATCTCTAAGCAGCTTCTGCTTCCCTGTATTTGTTTCCCTATGTATTTATAATAGTTTTACAGGTTTTTGGATAGGCACAAGTTTGCCTCTTGTTTATATGGTATTTCCAATGTACAGTTTAATAGTAAGAGCCTGAAGCCATCTTGTCCACAAATGTAAGTCTGTTAATGAAAAGACAAAGTGCAAGTAAAACAAAATAAGTCTGTGAGCTGAGGCAGGATTAGAGGGCTTTAAAAGGCTAGTGTCTGCCCACCCAGAAAAAAAAAACTGTGTATTTTCTGAGCAGGTGTATGTGAAAGCAGAACAGCCAGGGCCTGAGGAAACCACCAAGCATTTGCATATCTGAGAGTTCTCAATCTCACCTGTCTGAGACAGCATCTACATGCCTCCTGAGCTGGTCAGAAGGACAGTGTTACTGAACTTCTGTGAGAAAGGACCAGGAGGGAAACATACCAAATTCTCCATTGAATGAAGCTGCAAGAGAGAAAAGAATGAAAAGTGAGCACAGAGCAGTATGTCATCTCTTTTCACTCTGTAATTCTGAGAGTTTTCTTTGCTACCCTTCCATACTCTACTTCCCTGCTTTTTTTCAAATTCCTTCTCCCATATTTAATATATACCCAAAAGCCACACCTTGCCCATCAGCTCTATAACCCATGCTTTATTTTATGCTCACAGGGAAGTTTCCAACATATGCATTGGCCATTACCAAGAGCTCTTCATTTTTCAGATGTTCAGCGTCTCCAGTATTTATTACTTTCACTACAGCTTCCACATCCTCAGGGCACTAGTATAATTTAAGACATAAAGTCTCAGGTTACAAAATCAATGTACATAAATTAGTAGCACTGCTATAAACAACAACAACCAAGCTGAGAATCAAATAAAAAATGGAATCCCTTTTACAATAGCTATAAAAACAAACAAACAACAATAAAAACAAACCCTAGTAATATGCTTAACCAAGGAGGTGGAAGATTTCTGCAAGGAGAACTATAAAATACTGCTGAAAGAAATCATAGATAGCACAAATAAATGGAAATACATCCCATGCTCATGGATTGGAAGAATAGTTATTTTCACAGTTTTGTGATTGCCCAAAGCCATCTACAGATTCCATGCAATTTTTATCAAAATATCAGCACCATTTTTTACAGAATTTGTTTTAAAAATTAAAATTCATATGGAACCAAAAAAAGCCCAAATAGCCAAAGCAATCCTAAGCAAAAAGAACAAATCTGGAGGTATTACATTATAAGACTTGAAATTATACTACAAGACTACAGTTACTAAAACAGCTTGGGTACTGGTATAAAAGTAGGCACATAATAACCAATGGAACAGAATAGAAAATCCAGAAATAAAGACAAATACAACCAACTGACCTTCAACAAAGCATATAAAACATAAATTGGGGAGAGGACACCCTATTTAATAGATTGTGCTGGGAAAACTGTCTAGCTACGTGTGGAAGAATAAAACTGAATCTCTATCTCTCACCTCATACAAAAATCAACTCAGGATGGGTCAAAGACTTAATCTAAGATCTGAAACCATAAAAATTTTAGAAGATAACTGTGGAAAAACTCTTCTGGACATTGACCTAAGCTAAGATTTTATAACTAAGACCTCAAAAGCAAATGCAACAAAAACAGATAAATGAATGAGACCTAATTAAACTAAAAACGCTTCTGCACAGCAAAAGCAATAATCATCAGAGCAAACAGACAACCCACAAGCTGGGAGAAAATATTTGCAAACTATCCATCCAACAAAGAACTAACATTTAGAACTACAAGGAAGTCAGACAAATCAGCAAGAAAAAAAGTCTCATCGAAAAGTGGGCTAACAACATGAATAGACATTTCTCAAAAGAAGATATTCTAAAAGGCCAACAAATATATGAAACAAAATGTTCAACATCACTAATCATCAGGAAAGTGCAAAATAAAACCACAATGAGATGCCACTTTACTTTTGCAAGAATGGCCATTATTAAAAAGTCAAAAAACAATAGATGTTGGCATGGATGTGGTGAAAAGGAAACACTCATACGCTGCCGGTGGGAATGTAAATTAGTACAACCTCTATGTAAAGCGGTATGGAGATTCCTTAAAGAACTACAAGTAGATCTACCTTTAATTTCAGCATTCCCACTACTGGATAACTACCCAAAGGAAAAGAAGTCATTATATGAAAAAGACATACACACATGTATGTTTATAGCAGCACAATTCACAATTGCAAAGACATGGAACCAATTTAAGTGCCCATCAACTAATAAGTGGATAAAGAAAATGTGGTATATATACGCTATGGAATACTACTCAGCCATAAAAATGAATGAAATAATGTCTTTCACAGTACTTGGATAAAGCTAGAGGCCATTATTCTAAGTGAAGTTACTGAGGAATGGAAAATCAAATACTCTATGTTCTCACCTAACAGTGGGACCTAATCTATGAGTACACAAAGGCTTGCGGAGTAGTGTAATGGACATTGGAGACTCAGAAGAAGGAGGGTAGGAGGGGGAGAGAGGGACAAAAACCTACATATTGGGTACAATGTACACTAGTTGAGTGATGGGTACGCTAAAATCTCAGAATTACTTTATAATGCATCCATGTAATCAAAAACCACTTATATCCCAAAACTTTTGAAATAATAAAATATTAAGATGTTAAAAAAAAAAAAGACATAGAGCTAGGGAGAGAACACACAGAAGAAGAGGGGTCTCTCCCATGTTTTGTAGGTTGTACAGGTCCTCTTTTCTTGATATTAGGTCAACTTTTTGTTTAGGAGTCCATTTTTTCACTGTAAAATTATGTACAGAATGTGTCTACTAAATACAGAGAAAGGAATTTTGTTTCTTAGCAAAGTTTTTATCTTCCCTTGTCCACAATAAAACAGTGCTTTCAAAGGATCTCACTGTTTAATACAAATTTTAATTTGTTATCTCAAGTGTGTTGATTTCATTTTGGAAGGAATGGATTACTGGATTGTGGTATTAAATAAATACCAATTACATCATGTATAAAGTTTCCTATAAGATCAGAACAGAAATTCATTTAAAAAAAAGTTTTCTTCTTTTCCTAGTAGAATTTGAAATGCATTGCTTCTACATTTTCTTGGAAATCTAGATCATCTCATTTTCTTTATTCCCAAATATCTCTGGAGACTGAAATGGAAGTGAGACCCAGCTTTTCTGCTAGAAAATGGCCACAGACTTGGGCTCTGAGAAAGCCTCAAAGATATCCAGATCCCAGAACCTCCATTCTCTTGCTGTTCCACATCTCATTCCAAGTCGTCCAGCTCGTAAAATGCCAGCAGCAATGACCACAGCACCATAAGGCCTCCTCATTCAGCTATTCAAGAGGAGATCGTCTCAGCAACTGACTTGAAGGGGTCTATCAAAAAGTAACAGAAAGTCAGGATCAAAAACAACCCTTCAGAATATTTTGCCTAGATAGAAAGCAAGGAAGTAAGACTCTCCAGTGTTTGATCTCTATTTCCTCACATAGTAGACTGAGAAAATAGAGATTGCTCTTTTCTATAAGATTGTTTTGATTCTTTTGATTCTTTATCTCAATAGTAATGTATCATAAGCTGATAGACCACACAACCACTGGGATATCTCAGGGGAAATATTGCCAAGTTATTGTCTGACTGCATAGAATAACAGCCTTTCATTTCTCTAAACTGGTAATGCTATCCGAAATGTTGAGTTAGACACAAAGATGTTCATTGTAACACTGTTTATCATAATGAGTAATTGTCAATACCATAAAGGCCCTCAAATAAGTCATTTACAAAATAAATTCCTACATTTTCAAGCATACCAGGTAATACACAAATATCTTATAATAATACTTAATGGCATGAAAACAAAACAAAATTATTAAAAGAAAAAATCAGATTACTGTTATCATTCTTTTGAAATTGTATATTTATGTATATGTAAGCACATGCATAGAAAACATTCTGGCTGATAGATATTGAGATATTAGCAATTATGCCAGAGTTAATGGAATAAAAGTGATTTTTAATTATCTTTTTTTGTTTCTCATGTTTCTAATTTTTCTATAATGGATACACACAGACACACACACATGCACACACACACGCACACACACACACACACACAAACCCCATAGGTTCTTGTGGCCCTTCTCAGATCTGAAGGGTTCAGGTTCAGAGTCCAGATTCTCAGATTTCAGCACAAGCAAGTCATATGTATTGATGTTAAGCATGTGACAGAAAGTTAAATGGTTAAGTGACACCTTTTTATCAGATAGTCTTAATCCGAAACCAAAGAGGTCACTGGCAACTTAACCATCAGTCCAGACCTTGGATTTCTGAAAGCTTGCTGTTCCCCTCAGGTTCTGGCAAGCCGGAAATATTCAGATAAGTAATTCTTAATAGACAAGGGTGAGTTTGAGATGGTTATTTGTGCTGGGAGTCACTGAGCAGAGATATATCAAGTTGCTTATGTCCCCATGTATACTTGGATATATTCCTCTGGAGCAATTTACTCCAGAGTTACTGTTAATAATGGGGGTATGTACTATCTCCCAAGGATGGTTGGGTGTAAGCAATTGCTGAGAACAATTTTTCACAGCTGGATGCACTGGCTCACACCTGTACTCCCAGCAGTTTGGGAGGCCAAGGCTGGAGGATCACTTGAAATAAGGACTTTGAGGCCAACCTGGCCAACATAGTGAGATCTCATCTCTACCAAAGATTAAAAAAAAAAATTAGCTGCGTGCAGTGACACATACCTGTGGTCCCAACTACTTCAGAGGCTGAAGTGGCAGGATCACTTGCATCCAAGAAGTCAAGGTGGCAGTGAACTGTGATTGTGCCACTGCTACTAATGCAGCCTGGGTAACGGAGTAAGACTCCATCTCAAAAAAAAAAAAAAGAAAGAAAAGAAAAGAAAAAAGTAATTCCTCATTGGTAGGGTGTACCAGATGCTACTATGAGGTTAATTTTGAGTCTCCTGAACCAGTGGCTCATGCATAATTGGCCAGAAGAAATACACCAGGAGGTTGTCTAGGCCAACTGCTTTCAAGCCTCTTGGTTCATGGACTTTTATTTTTAAGTTGGCATTTAGCATGTTTCAGTCTAAATTTATATACCAGCATATCTTGTTTTATTGTGCTTTGCAAATACTGTGTTTTTTACAAAATGAATATTTGTGGCAACCCTGCATTCAGCAAATCTGTTTGTGCCATTTTTCCCAAGCATGTGCTCACTTTGTGTCTCTGTGGCACATTTTGGTAATTCCCATAATATTTCAAATTTTTTCATTATTATTATATGTGTTCTGATAATCTGCAATCAGTGATCTATTGTAATTGTTTTCAGGCTCCACAAACCATGCCCACAGATAACAGTGAACATAACTGATAAATGTTGTGTGTTTTCTGGCTGCTCTACAGACTGGCCTTTCTCCTTTCTCTCTCTCCCCTTGGGCCTCCCTACTTCCTGAGACAAAACAGTATTGAAACTATTTCAATTAATATCGCTACAATGCCCTGTAAGTGTTCAAGTGAAAGGGGGAGTCACATGTCTTTCACTTTAAATCAAAATCTGGAACTAACTAAGCTTAGTAAGGAAGGCAAGTCAACAGCTGAGATGGGCCAAAGCTAGGCCTCTTGTGCCAGTTAGCCAAGTTATGAATGCAAAGGAAAAGTTAGAAGGAAATTAAATATTCTACTGCAGTGACCACATGTGTAATAAGAAAGCAAGATAGCCTTTGCTGATATGAAGAGAGTTTTCATGGTCTGGATAGAAGATCAAGCCAGCCACAACGTTCCCTTAAAAGCCAAAGCTTAATCCAGAGTGAGGCCTTTAACTCTCTTCAATTCTATAAAGGCTGAGAGAGGGGAGGAAGATGTGGAAGAAAAGTTTGAAGCTAGGAAATGTTGGTTCATGAAGTTTAGGGAAAGAAGCCGTCTCCATAACATCAGAAGTACAAGGTGAAGCCGCAAGTGCTGTGTCGAAGCTGCAGCAAATTATCCAGAAGTAGCTCAAATTGATAAAGGTGGCTATACTGAACAACAGATCTTCAATGTAGTGAAACAACCTTTTACTGGAAAAAGATGCCATTTAGAATTTTCACAGCTAGAGAAGAGAAGTTAATGCCTGGCTTCAGAGAATCAAAGGACAGGCTGACTCTCTTGTTAGGTACTAATGCAACTGGTGACTTTAAGTTGAAGCCAATGCTCATTTACTATTCTGAAAATCCTAGGGCCCTTAAGAGTTATGCTAAGTCTAATCTTTCTGTGTTCTACAAATGGAGCGAGAAAGTCTGAATAACAGCACATCTGTTTACAACATAGTTTACTGAATATTTTAAGCCCACTGTTGAGACTTACTGCTCAGAATAAAAGATTCCTTTCAAAATAATGCTGCTCATTGGCAATGCACCTGGTCACCCAAAAGCTCTGATGGAGATATACAAGATTAATGTCGTTTGCATGCCCGCTAATATAACATTCATTTTGCAGCCCATGGATCAAGGGGTAAGTTAGATTTTCAAGGTAAAACCTTATACATGTTGCAAGACTATTACTGCTTTGGATAGTGATTTCTCTTATGGATCTTGGCAAAATAAATTGAAAATGTTCTGGAAGGGATTCACCATTCTAGATGTCATTAAGAACATTCATGATTTGTGGGAGGAAGTCCTAATATCGACATTAACAAAAGTTTGGAATAAGTTGGCTCCAACCCTCATGGATAACTTAGAAGGGTTCAAAACTTCAGTGAAGGAAGTAACTGAAGATGTAGTAAAAACAGCAGGAGAACTAGAACTGGAAGTGAAGCCTGAGATATTGCAGAATCGCTGCAATTTCATGATAAAACATGAATGAATGAGGAGTTGCTTCTTATGGATGAGCAAAGAACATGGCTTCTTCAGATGGAATCTACTCCTAGTGAAGATATAAACAATGTTGAAATGAAAACAAAGCATTTTGAATATCCCATAAACATAGTTGATAAAGTAGCGGCAAGGTTTGAGTTGTCAGACTCCAATTTTGAAAGAAGTTCTGTTGCAGGAAAAATGTTTTCAAACAGCATCACATGCTGCAGAGAAGTCTTTTGTAACAGGAAGAGTCAGTCAATGCAGCAAAAGTCATTGCTGTCTTATTTTAAGAAATTACTACAGCCACTTTAGCTTTCAGCAACCACTACTCTGACCAGTCAGCAGCCATCAACACTGAGGCAAGACCTGCCTATCAGCAAAAAGATTACAACTCACTTAAGGCTTATGTGATCATTAGCATTATTTAGGCAATTAAGTATTTTGTAGTTAAGATGTGTACATTGCTTTTATAGACTTAATTCTATTGCACACTTAATGGACTACAGTATTGTATAAACATAACTTTCTTTTAATGTTCTCAACACTTTAATTAAGATCACTTTTCAGAAAATAATAAACATCACACCCACTGTCCTTGTAGATTTAATTGGTTCTTGAAGAAATCCTGAGATAATTCAATGTATCTTTAGCTCTTTTCTTTTTTTAAATTTCAAATTTTATTTTAGATGCAGGGGGTACATATGCAGATTTATTACGTGGGTATATTGTACCCAGGTAATGAGCATAGTACCCAACAGGTAGTTTTTTAACCCAGGCTCCCCTTTCTCTCTCCCTGCTCTAGTGGCCATAGTGTCTGTTGTTCCTATGTTTATGTCCACATGTACTCAATGTTTAGCTCCCACTTATAACTAAGAACATGTGATATTTGATTTTCTGTTTCTGCGTTAATTTGCTTAGGGTTATGACTTTCAGCTCCATTTATGTTGCTGTGGATGGTATGATTTCATTCCCTCTTATGGCTGTGTAGTATTCTATGGTTATATGTACCACATTTTCTTTTTGTTATTTGACTTTTAAGTTCAGGGGTAAATGTACGGGTTTGTGATGTAGGTAAACTTGTATCGTGGAGGTTTGTTGTATAGATTATTTCATCACTTAGACATTAAGCCTAGTACCCATTTTTTATTTTTTCTCATCCTCTCCCCTCCTCCCACCCTCCACTCTCTGATAGGCTCCAGTGTGTGTTGTTCCTCTCTATGTGTCCATGAGCTCTCATCATTTAGCTCCCACTTATAAGTGAGAACATGTGGTATTTGGTTTTCTGTTCCTAGGTTAGTTTGTGAAGGATAATGGCCTCCAGCCCCATTCATGTTCCTGCAAAGGATATGATCTCCTTTTTAATGGCCACATAGTATTCCATGGTACATATGTGCCACATTTTCTTTATCTAGTTTACTATTGAAAGACATTTAGGTTGTTTCCATGTCTTTGCTGTTGTGAATAGTGCTGCAATGAACATATGCATGTATGTGTCTTTATAATAGAACAATTTATATCCCCTTGGGTATATAGCAGTATTTCTGTTTTTAGGTCTTTGAAAAATTGCCACATTGTCTTCCACAAATGGTTGAACTAATTTACACTCCTACCAACAGTATATAAGCATTCCCTTTTCTTCATAACCTCACAATAGCGTGTGTTATTTTTTTAACTTTCTAGTAATAGCTATTCTGACTGGTGTGAGATGGTATCTCACTGTGGTTTTGTGTTGCATTTCTCTAATGATCAGTGATGTTGAGTTTTTATCAGGATTGTTGGCTGCGTGTATGTCTTCTTTTGAAAAGTGTCTGTTCATGTCCTTTGCCCACTTTTTAATGGTTTTTTTTCTTGTAAATTTGTTTAAGTTCCTTATAGATGCTAGATATTAGACCTTTGTCAGATACAGTTTGCAAAAATTTTCTCCCATTATGTATGTTATCTCTTCACTCTGTTGATAGTTTCCCTTGCTAGGCAGAAGCTTTTTAGTTTAATTACATCCCATTCATTAATTTTTGCTTTTGCTGCAATTGATTTTGGTGTCTTTGTCATGAAATCTTTCCTCATTCCTATGTCCAGAATAGTATTGCCTAGGTTGTCTTCCAAGGTTTTTACAGTTTTGGGTTTTACATTTAAGTCTTTAATCCATCTTGAGTTAATTTTTGTATGTACTGTAAGGAAGGAGTTTTAATTTTCTGCATATGGCTAGTCAGTTATCCCAGCACCATTTATTAAATAGGGAATGCTTCCCCCTTGTTTTCATCAATTTTGTTAAAATCAGATAGTTGTAGATATGTAATCTTATTTCTGGGTTCTCTGTTCTGTTCCATTGCTTCATGTATTTGTTTTTGTACCAGTACCATGTAGTTTTGGTTACCTTAGCCCTGCAGCATAGCTTAAAGTCGGATCATGTGATGCCTCCAGGTTTGTTCTTTTTGCTTAGGATTGCCTTGACTATTTGGGCTCTTTTTGTTTCGTGTGAATTTTTAAGTAGTTGTTTTTTTCTAGTTTTGTGAAGAATGCCAATGGTAGTTTAATAGAAATAGCATTGAGTCTATAAATTGCTTTGGGCAGTATGGTCATTTTGATGATATTGATTCTTCCTATCTATGAGCATCAAATGCTTTTCCATTTGTTTGCGTCATCTCCAATTCCTTTGAGCAGTGTTTCATTGTTCCCCTTGTAGAGAGCTGTCACCTCCCTGGTTAGCTGTATTCCTAGGTGTTTTATTCTTTTTGTGGCTATTGTGAATGGGATTGTGCTCCTTATTTGACTCTCAGCTTGACTGTTATTGGCATTTAGGGATGTTAGTAATTTTTGCACATTAATTTTGTATCCTGAGGCATTGCTAAAGTTGTTTATCAGCTTAAGGACCTCTTGGGCTGAGACTGTGAGATTTTCTAGATATGGAATCATGTCATCTGAAAATAGGGGATAGTTTGACTTCCTCTCTTCGTATTTGAATGCCCTTTGTTTTTTTCTCTTGCTTGAACGTCTTGCCCAGAAATTCTAATACTATGTTGAATAGGAGTGGTGAGAGAGGGCATCCTTGTCTTGTGCTGGCTTTCAAGGGGAATGCTTCCAGCTTTTGCCCACTCTGTGTGATGTTGGCTGTGGATTTCTCATAGATGGCTCTTATTATTTTGAGGTATGTTCCTTCAATACCTGGTTTATTAAGAGTTTTTTTTTTAACCAGAAAGCAGTGTTGAATTTTATTGAAAGCCTTTTCTACATCTGTTGAGATAATCATGTGATTTCTGTCTTTAGTACTCTTTGTATGATGAATGACACTTATTGATTGGCATATGTTTAACAAACCCTGCATCCCAGGAATAAATTCTACTCGATTGTGGTGGATAAGCTTTTTGATGTGCTTCTGGATTCAGTTTGCCAGTATTTTGTTGAGAATTTTCAAATCAATGCTCATCAAGGATATTGGATGTTTTCTTATTTTGTTGTATCTCTGCCAGCTTTTTGTATCTGGATGATGCTGGCCTCATAGAATGAGTTAGGGAGGAATCCATCCTCCTCAATTTTTTGGAATAGTTTCAGCAGGAATGATACCAGCTCCTCATATATCTGGTAGAATTTAGTGTGAATTCATTTTGTCTTTGGATTTTAAGTATTTATTAATTTTTTGATTGTTAAGCTATTTATTACTAACTCATTTTCAGAGCTTGTTGTTGGTCTGTTCAGGGATTCAATTTCTTCCTGGATCAGTCTTGGGAGGGTATATATGTCCAGGAATTTATCTCTTTCTTCTAGATTTTCTAGTGTGTGATGTACCACATTTTCTTTATCCAATTTACCATTGATGGGCACCCAGGTTAATTACACATCATTACTTTTGTAAATAGACTGGTGGTGAACATACTAGTGCATGTGTCTTTCTAGTATAACGATCTATTTTCCTTTGAGTATATACCCAGTAATGGGATGGTTAGGTGGAATGGTAGCTCTATTTTAAGTTCTTTGAGAAATCTTCAAACTGCTTTCCACATTAGCTAAACTAATTTACATTCCCACCAGCAGTGTATAAGCATTCCCTTTTTTCTACAGTCTTACTAGGATATGTTGTTTTTTGACTTTTTAATAATGGCCATTCTGACTGGTGTGAGACGGTATTCCATTGTGGTTTTGATTTGCACTTCTCTGGTGATTAATGATGATCATTTTTTTTTTTTTGGTCACTTGGATGTCTTTTTTGAGAAGTGTCTGTCATGTCCTCTATTCAGTTTTTAATGGAGTGATTTGGGTTTTTGCTTATAGATTTATTTAAGTTCCTCAATATTAGACCTTTGTTGGATGCATAGTTTGTGAATATTTTTCCCCACTACATAGGTTGTCTGTTTACTCTGTTGATAGTTTCTTTTGCTCTGCAGAAGCTCTTTAGTTTAATTAGGTTCCACTTGTCAAATTTTACTTTTTTTTTTCTTAATATATATTTTATTGCGTTTTAGGTTTTGGGGTACATGTGAAAAACATGCAAGATTGTTGCATAGGTACATACATGGCAATATGGTTTGCTGCCTTCCTCCACATCACCTGTATCTAGCATTTCTCCCCATGTTATCCCTCCCCCAACTTCCCATCTCCACTGTCCCTCCCCTAGTTTCCCCCCCACAGACCCCAGTGTGTGATGCTCCCCTCCCTGTGTCCATATGTTCTCATTGTTCAACACCAGCCTATGAGTGAGAACATGCAGTGTTTGGTTTTCTGTTCTTGTATCAGTTTGCTGAGAATGATGGTTTCCAGGTTCATCCATGTCCCTACAAAGGACATGAACTCATCGTTTTTATGGCTGCATAGTATTCCATGATGTACCTGTGCCACATTTTCCTTGTCCTGTCTATCATCAATGGGCATTTGGGTTAGTTCCAGGTCTTTGCTATGGTAAACAGTGCCGCAATGAACATATGTGTGCATGTGTCTTTATAATAGAACGATTTATAATCCTTAGGATATATACCCAGTAATGGGATTGCTGGATCAAATGGAATTTCTATATCTAGGTCCTTGAGGAATCACCACACTGTCTTCCACAATGGTTGAACTAATTTACACTCCCACCAACAGTGTAAAAGTGTTCCTATTTCTCCATATCCTCTCCAGCATCTGTTGTCTCCAGATGTTTTAATGATTGCCCTCTTCACAGAACTGGAAAAAACCACCTTAAACTTCATATGGAACCAAAAGAGAGCCCACATAGCCAAGACAATTCTAAGCAAAAAGAACAAAGCCAGAGGCATCATGCTACCTGATTTCAAACTATACTACAAGGCCACAGTAATCAAAAGAGCATGATAGTTGTACTGAAATAGAGATATAGACCAATGGAACAGAACAGAGGCCTTAGAGGCAATGCCACACATCCACAACCATCTGATCTTTGACAAACCTGACAAAAACAAGCAATGGGGGAAAGGATTCCCTGTTTAATAAGTGGTGTTGGGAAAACTGGCTAGCCATGTGCAGAAAGCAGAAACTGAACCTCTTCCTGACACCTTACACTAAAATTAATTCCAGATGGGTTAAAGACTTAAACATCAGACCTAACACCTAAAAACCCTAGAAGAAAACCTAGGCAAAACCATTCAGGACATACACATAGGCAAGGACTTCATGACTAAAACACCAAAAGCATTGGCAACAAAAGACAAAATAGACAAATGGACCTAATTAAACTCCAGAGCTTCTGCACAGCAAAAGAAACAATCATTAGAGTGAACTGGCAACCAAGAGAATGAGAAAAAAATTTTGCAATCTACCCATCTGACAAAGGGCTAATATCCAGAATCTACAAAGAACTAAGACAGATTTACCAGAAAAAAAACAAACAAACCCATCCAAAACTGGGAGAAGGATATGAACAGACACTTTTCAAAAGAAGACATTTATGAGGCCAACAAACATATGAAAAAATGCTCATCATCACTGGGCATTAGAGAAATGCAAATCAAAACCATATTGAGATACCATCTCACGCCAGTCAGAATGGCGATCATTAAAAAATCTGGAGACAACAGATGCTGGAGAGGATGTGGAGAAATAGGAATACTTTTACACTGTTGGTGGGAGTGTAAATTAGTTCAACCATTGTGGAAGACAGTGTGGCGATTCCTCAAGGACCTAGATATAGAAATTCCATTTGACCCAGCAATCCCATTACTGGGTATATATCCTAAGGATTATAAATCGTTCTATTATAAAGACACATGCACACATATGTTCATTGCGGCACTCTTTACCATAGCAAAGACCTGGAACTAACCCAAATGCCCATTGATGATAGACAGGACAAGGAAAATGTGGCACAGGTACATCATGGAATACTATGCAGCCATAAAAAAGGATGAGTTCATTTCCTTTGTAGGGACATGGATGAATCTAGAAACCATCATTCTCATCAAACCGACACAAGAACAGAAAATCAAACACCGCATGTTCTCACTCATAGGCAGGTGTTGAACAGTGAGAACACATGGACACAGGGAGGGAAGCATCACACACTGGGGTCTGTTGGGGGGGATAGAGGAGGGACAGCAGGGGATAGGGAGGTTGGGGAGGGATAACATGGGAAGAAATGCCAGATATAGGTGATGAGAGAATGGAGGCAGCAAACCACAGTGCCATGTATGTACCTATGCAACAATCCTGCATGTTCTGCACATGTACCCCAGAACTTAAAGTGCAGTAAAAAAAAAAAAATATATATATATATATGTATATATATAAATAAGTACTCCACTGAGTCATTCAAAGGTGGATTTAATGTTTAATACTTTTTGAAAAAAATCTGTAATTTATTTCCATGGTTTTGATAAGTTTTGTACGTATAATAATTCTAAAGATAATCCAATCCAGAAGAAATGTTTTAACACAGAGCCTTACGATCACAGAAATTTTTTTAAATGGGAGTGATCAGTAAATATTTCCAGAAATAAAGATGAATTACATTGCATCTAAAATTTTGAATGAAAAAATATCAGTGAAAATGTACGTTCACAGCCATAAAATTTTAAAAAAAAACCACATGCACACAATGGAGGGGAAAAATAGGGGGCAAGGTGAGGATGGTTAATGGGCACAAAATAATAAAAAGAATGATTAAGACCTATTAATAATGCAATTATAATCAATAATAATTTTATATTTTACAGTAACTTAAATATTGTAATTGGTTTTTTTTATGCAAAGGATAAATGCTTGGGAAGATGGATACCCCATTCTTCATGGTGTGATTATTACACATTGCATTCCTGAATCAAAACATCCCATGTACCCATAAATATATACACTTTCTATGTATCCCATGTATCCCCTAAATATATACACTTACTAGGTACCCCCCAAAATTTAGAATTTTTCTTTAAAAAAAGAGAACAATAGACACTGGGGCCTGCTGAAGGATGGAGGGTAAAGAGAGGGTGAGGACTGAGAAACTACCTATCGGGTACTATGCTCATTACCTTGGTAAGAAAATAATCTGTACACCAAACCCCTGTGACATACAATTTACTCATATCACACACGCACATATGTACCCCCTGAACCTAAAATGTAAATTGAAAAAAAAAGAAAATGTGCATTCACAGAAAGAAATATGATAGTATCAAATCCATAGAGTGTTTATATTTCATTCTGTATACTTGTAAAAGTAATACAATAGTTTATTGCAAATACCCATGTTTACTGTGTCAGAAAGCACATTTTTGCAACTATTGGCATGCCTTGGTGATATTGCAGGTTCAGTTCCAGGTCACCAAAATAAAGCAAATATTGCAATAAAGCAAGTCACAAAGATTTTTTTTTGTTTCCCAGTGAATATAAGTTATGTTTAAACTCAAATCTATGCACATAAAGAAGAAAATCTGGAGGAAATGGATAAATTCCTGGAAACACACAATCTCCCAAGATTGAACCAGGAAGAGACAGAAACCCTACATAGACCAATATAAAGCTCTCAAGTTGAATTAGTAATAAAAAGCTTACCAACTAACAAAAAAGCCCTACACCAGATAAATTCACAGCTGAATTCTACCAGATGTACAAAGAATAACTGGTACCAATCCTACTGAAACAATGCCAAAAAATCAAGGAGGAAATTCTCCTCCCTAACTATTCTATGAGGCCAGCATCAGCCTGATACAAGTATCTGGCAGACACACAACGGAAAAAGAAAATTTCAAGCCAACATTCCTGATGAACATATATGTAAAAATTCTCAACAAAATACTAGTAAACTGCATTCAGCAACACATAAAAAAGTTAATACACCACAAGTCCTGTTCTTATTACCTCATAGTAGGTGAAGGTGAGACCTTGTATCTCTTATTCATTCTTCCCTCAACTCTTTACATATTGATTGCTTAAGAGAAGGTAGCAGAAATAATTTATTTGCACAGTGTCTGGATGTAGTAGCAGTTCAATGACTATTAATAAGTAAAAGAAGATATTGGAGAAGGAAAATGATCAGAACAAAAATGATGACAGGAGATGGCTCCCGAAGCACATTCTGGCTGTGGCAGGTGATAAGCCTCTAGCATTTTCATAAGGTTTTATGGCAAGTCTTAATAATGCCCCATTCTTCTTGTTGATCTTCCCATCTGGTTCCCCCAAGTGTTATTACTTCTTCACAGAAGAGTAGATGACTTGGGAGTCCTGGGAGAGACATACAGGAATAAGGACCTAAGTGATCAAGGAAATAAATATGGTGGAGGAAGGGAAGATCAAGAACTTCCAAGGAGTCTGGCTCACCTTGTTCTCCAGAAATGTCCTGATGTTTGCTGTTAAGAAAAAAGTAATAGTTCTGAGCCCTTGCATTCTCACTTAGGCCTCACTCCCAGACTTCATGCCCAGAACATAGAACTCCTATGCTTAGTGTGTGGAATTCCATTTTCTCCTGTTCTGTAAAATCCTCGTAAAGTTGTTAACACTGAAGTCCTTCCAAGACTCTATCCATCGTCCAAGGCCCCCACCACTTACTAACAAAGCCCTTCCCTTCTCTAATGCAACTTCCCATAGGTCTCTGTTTTTATAATTTTTCTTCTTGACTTCTCTGTTACAGGATTCTGTCAGGGCTGTTTCCTGTTGTTTCCCTATGTTTCTGTGTGGTTCACCTCACTATATAGAAGGAAATTGGAGGGGGAAGCATAGATAACAGAAGACAGACTCTGAATCACACAGCATTTTCAGGGGTTGCAGGTGCTGCTTAGTGATGTCTGTTTCTTTCCCCTTCTTTCCAGTATGCATAGTGGAATCAAATCTCTTTTCTTCTCCTGAAGATTTATAGCTAGAGGGCTTGAAAAATGAAGGCACCTTTTTGATTCTGCTAGGCTGGTCAGATAGAGAAAGAGAATGATAGGGTAATCAATTCTCCGTAGGACGCTGAAGCGGCACAAATCTAAGCAAGGCAGGCAGAGGACCCAGCTTCAGAGGAGAGTAGCTAGTTGACCACTGACCAGGAAATCAGCCAAGCTGTCAACAGCCACTGGCTCCATCAGAGGCAACCAGGAACACAGAACAAAGGACAGCTTTTAGGGTTGTTGGAATAAGGGTTATAGTTTTAAGGGCATTGGAGCAGAAGCTTAAAGGACATTCCTCTGCACTGCTGCAGAACTCTACAATTCCTGCAAAGCTACGTGTCAAAGTAAAAATTCTCTAGGTCAGGTTGATCATCCAGTTACTCCTCTCATCCCATGCGAAGACTGCAGATCCTTCAAAAGAGACCCTTTAATGACCCTGTTCACCTGAGAGAATTCCTCTTGGACTTTAGACATGCTCATTCTTGCCTGATTTCCTTCCTTTGCCTTGTATCTTAGATTCTCCTTGACTATCTAACCCCACTCAAATGAAGACTCATTAGACCATCTCCCCACTTTTTTTAAGTTTGCTTTCTTCACAAGAGACTACCTCCGGGTGCCTCTTGCTCCCTCCTGGATCGACAGATTTCATATCAAGGGCAAGCAATGTATTAAAGTCTCTATCACCGGCCAGGTGCAAGGACTCACACCTGTAATCCCAGGGAAGCCAAGGCAGGTGGATCACTTGAGGTCGGGAGTTTGAGACCAGCCTGGCCAACATGGTGAAACCTTGTCTCTACTAAAAATACAAAAATTAGCTGGGCATGGTGGCACATGCCTGTCATTCCAACTACTTGGGAGGCTGAGGCAAGAGAATCACTTGAACTCGAGAGGCAGAAGTTGCAGTGACCTGAGATTGCACCACTACACTCCAGCCTAGGTGACACAACAGGACTCCGTCTCAAAAAAATAAATAAATAAATAAATAAAGCCCCTATTGCTTGGAATGCATCACTTTCCTGAGAATATGCATCTGACAAGAACCACTTTGCTTTTCTCACCTGAGTCTTCTGGCTGCTGGATGCTCCAGACCTGAGAATAAACCACATCCACATCTACAGAGCCCACTGCAGGAAGAAGACAAGAGTTCACAGATGTTGCTGGCAAAGAGTTCAAACTTCATATACATCTTCCCAGTCCCTGGTTTAATGATTATATCCTTCCTCCCAACTCCAACACGATCTCGAGTCATTTATTTTCTGGGAATGGCTGGGCCTCAGGATTTGGGGTGGCTAGACTGGTCTCTATTTCTGTCTCCTCTTTCTTTTCTGCCTCAGCCTCAGAGCCCCTCCCAGTGGAGAAACTCACCATTGGCATACACTGGCTGCAGCTCCTCCATGTCTGGGATTGGGCTGGAATGGGTGGACCCTTGAGGATTTGGCCTGGAAGCACCTCTGTGAAAAGTGAATTAACTGCATGAGTCTCCAGGGCTGTGAGTGAGAACAGAGGGGAGACAGGCTGGGGAGAGAGCAGGTAGAAGCCATGCAATCATGACTCGACGCTTGGGTGATTTTATGTCCCTTTTATAGACTACTTTGATTTGGCCAAAATGTTGTTTCTCATCTTTGGCTTTTCCAAAAGTTATAGATAAGACAATGATATTGCTCCAGAATCATTTTCTTTCTTATAAACTGTCATAAAACTTTGCCTGCTTTTTTCTCATTACTTTATCTCTCTCACTCCTTCCTGTACTCTGGACTTACATTACATATCTATAAGACAGTATGTCCCTTGAGGAAATACACATTTTATGTGTATTTTCATTCCTCTAAATACCTAACAAAAACTTACTTATTCATTATATGTATTCAATAATCTTGAATATATGAATTCATAAATTAAGTTAAATGTATCTAATCCTATACAAGATAATATCTAGGCTCATGTGGACCATAATAAAACAGTGCCCTGGTGGTGTAAATGTAATGCAGTAGAGACAAGAGTAAGTATTATAGAAAGATGCCACGTAATTACATAGCCTCAATCTCTATGTACAAGGAGAGTTCAGTATATTTAAAACTGTGAATGAAGGAGACCCCTAGAATTAAAATTTTTACTAGGAAGAATTCTCACCTGAGTTCATTAGTTGCATAATTTTCTCCTGAAAAGCAAATAAAAGAAAATTCATTTAGGGAAGAAAGCTTTATCTCTTAAAATTTTGACATGATTTAACTATGTATAATCAGCTGGTAAGACACAGGATATAGAAGAGTAATCCAATTGTATTTCATCTAAATGGCTACTTATTTATTCCAACATAACTAGTTGTTAGAAAAATAATTAATTCTTTGTTTTTTCCCCACTGATTTAAAATGCCACTTCAAATGGCAAACCCTGCATGCACTGGTGTTTCTTGATCTTCTATTATGTTCTATTGTCTCTTTATTCATGTACCTGTACAATGTTATTTTAACTATCATAAAATGTAACATATTTTAACCACTGATGACACAAATTTTATCTTATTACTGTTCTGTATTAGACTTTATGCAGCCAGTCTTACTTTTTAAATGTTTACAACACCTAGTCTGTAGCAGTGATCTTGGGGCTAGGCTGAATATTGACACTCGTAAGGCACACTAGGCCATCTCTTGCACCATTTTGCTTTGCAGAGAGATGTAAAACAAGAAACGGAGCATATCACCATCGATACATCAGCTGTGTCTTCAGAGGGAGTTCTCATAGTGATCCAGGAGATATTTTCTAATCCTCCAATTAATAGCTCAGGAAACAATGCCACATGGATGTGTATAGGGGCCACCCTGGCTCAAAAGCTTCATGCTTCGTAGAAATCATTGTCATTTGTAACACCCGTGAGTGTATGAGTGTAGCCTGCAGAGGTCACCCCTATAAGACACACGCTAAATTTCAAGAGTTACATTGCACTTAAGGATACTCCAGTTGTGCTTCCCATCAGGCTTATATAATCCTAGTCAAAGTCCTCCCAGTTTAGATGCAATTTGCCAGTCATGGAAAATGCTGCTAGTAGCTCAGCCAATATTTCAACTTTGTTAGGTTTTACAGAAAACAGTGCTAGAAAATTGACTTAGATTTAGTTTGCCAAGAAGGTAAAACTTCTTTATAATTAGGCTGTTCAGTCTTCAAGGAAAGCAATGACCTCAGAATTGTCTACCAAGCCAAACTGTCATTAAAGCATAAGTCAAGGGGAAATCAGTCATATTCAAACATGTATTAAATCCGCATATATGTTTCTAGCACCTCCTTCTTGAAGAAATTATTTTAAAATGGACTTCAAAATAGTTCTACTATCTAAGCACTTTTGAATAATAACATAATCTGATGATACATTGGTTCACAAAACCTCCAAAATATTTCAAAAATAGACATGATACAAATAATATTCTCTGATCATAATGGAACTGGTAGTTCATAACAAAACTATGAAAAAATTGACATATGTCTATAATTTATCAATTTAAAGGAAGCAAATCTTAAGCAACTGAATACATATACAAATATATAAGAAAAAAAGAAAACTAAATATCCAATTTGTTCAAAAGAATCAAACTAACAAAAACGAAAGGCAATAACTAACAAAGATGAAAGAAGAACTCTAGAATTAAAAAGCAAAATTGGTTAGAACAAATAATAAATTTTAAGTTTTACCATATAGGAGATAGAGGTCCTGTCTTTCTGGATGATTACATTTCAAAGGGACAGCTCCCAAGTTCTGGAGACAGACATTTCTGGGTTGTAACACTGGCAAGTGGCTAAGAGAAATTTTTATCTCAAAGAGGCAGAGAAAGGATTTACAATTGCAAGTTTTTCTAAAGTAAATAAGAAAAGGGAGATGAGGAATCTATAGTCAATCTGAGGACAGTATTAAGGCCAGCTTGGTTCGGGGGAGGAGTGCCCTGTGTGGACACATGCCTGAGGAATCTTAAGGAGCAAACTTCCTCTTGAAAAGCAGGTGAAGGAACATTCATTTCAGGGAAGATACGGTCATCAGCCTGAGGCAGGAGCTGCATATTTACAGGTGGGTGCAACGGTGTGTGAGTGTTCTTGTGGATGGATCTGAGCCCTGTGGAAGAGAGGCCCAGCTTGAAGCCATTTCAAAATCTGCCCAAGAGGACTGCCTGAAAGATATGGGCTTCCAAAGTGAGGGTGGAGGGGAAGGGGAAGAAGGCTCTAGATTCTCAGAAACTGAAGAGAGATGTTAAGTGCTCATCTGATCACCTGCAAGAAGCGTAGGTAATGTTAATAGTTGGGGGGGCTCTGGAGAATCCAGAACCATACCACTGAAATGAGAGCTGATTTTCTCAATCCAGCAAACCTGAAGAGTCAGCTTTTTCGGAGCCAGAGGAAATCAATGCCAACCACGGGGGCTTCAAAAACAGAAGCCAGTTGAGGAAGAGAGAAACATCTGGCCAGAAACCTTTACACACTGCCGAAGGCTGGCCTGAAGAGTGTCTGAGGTGAGTGGGTGGGAAGTGAGTGCTTTAACTTGTGATTCAGAAAGCTTTTCATCATTATCACATGAGACCAAGCACACTGATTAATGAACAAGGACTCCTTGGAGAAACTACATTTTTGTTGTTGTTTGCCTAAAATTATATAGGAGTGATATGGTTTGTCTGTGTCCCCACCCAAATTTCATCCTGAATTCCCACATGTTGTGGGAGAGACCCAGTGGGAGGTAATTGAATCATGGGGGCAAGTCTTCCCCGGGCTGTTCTTGTGATAGTGAATTTACATCTTTTGTAAATTGCCCAGTCTCAGGTGTGCCTTTATAAGCAGCATGAAAACTGACTAAAACAAGGAGTAAGTGGATAGACTTATGGGCCTACCGGAGATTTCAACCAGAGTAAGGGAAAATGTAAGCCCCTAATAGTGAGTGTGAATGGGCAACAGGAAGAGGGAGACAAAAACTTAAGTTTTATGGTTGCACTCTAAGAGTACCCTGGTTCAGTGAATCAATTACAATAGCAAAAATCTATCAATATTTCAGGAGTAAACTTAGCAAGAAATGATGAAAGCCTATATAGGTAAAACCCTAAAATACTATGACTCAAAATTTTCCAAAAGTAGACATGCTCCTGGATAGAAAAATTTCTCATTATAAAGCTGTCAATTCTTCCTTAATCTCAAAATTTAAGAGAATCCTAACCAAAACACTTTCTTGAGAGATATTTGATTATATTACTTGTGGGGGAAAAATAAATAAGCAATAACATCCAGAAAAGTTCTCTAAGAATAACACAGTCATGATGGGAGCAACCTTGATAGAAGAAATAAATGTATTGCTATAAAGCGGAGGCATACAAATCATACACACAAACACATGTACACACATACTGACATACACACAAACAGAATAGAGCATTGAAGTTAGATCTGAATAGTATTTGATATTTAGTATAGCTA
The DNA here is from genome assembly GCA_036589455.1 of Ateles fusciceps. Lineage (NCBI taxonomy): Eukaryota > Metazoa > Chordata > Mammalia > Primates > Atelidae > Ateles > Ateles fusciceps. The sequence continues at coordinate 1,504,183 of JAZHEH010003362.1, forward strand.
ACTGTTTCTATCCACAACACTTCTGTCACCGGGTGTGTGAGTTTTTCTTCCCCTATACCAGTCAATTTTCCAACTCTTACAATGCTAATTACAATTAAACTCAGTTCTGACACTACTCAGAGTTAGTGCAAACCCCATAGGTAAAGGGCTGTGTCCTGCAAAACTGCCCTCAACTCCAGATGCCAATAATATGTCATGGGCTTCATATCCTTCTGACCAAATGGTTATAAATTGGGGATTCTCATACTTCCTCCTCAGTTTCAGTAATTTTCTATGTAGAACTCAAAGAGACACTACAGTTACTCTTAATGGTTTATTTTAAAGGATATTATAAAAGATATGAATATAAAACCAGATGAAAAAAGTTAGGTAAGGCAATGTCTGGAAGTGTACTGGACACTGGAGTTTCCATTTCCATGGGAATGGGATGCTCTACCCTCCCGGTACATAGATGTATTCGCCAACTGGCAAGCTCCCCAAATCCCATTGTTTAGGATTTTTATAGTGCTTCCATTACATAGGTATGATTGATTAAATGATTGGCAATTGGTGGCTAGATAAATCTTTAGTCCCTCTCCTGTCCTCAGAGGTCCACAGGTGGGGCTGGAAGTTCCAACCCTCTAATCACAAGGTTGGTGTTTCTGAAAACCAGCTCTCATCTTGAAGCTATCCAGGAGTCCCTCTGTTGAGACTCATCTCATTAACATACCAAAGACCAGCTCTTCTGCTAAGAACAACTAGAAAGGCTGGGCAAAAGAGTTTTAAAGTCTGTTTATAAGCTGAAAAGGCAATAAGATAGTGAAAAATTGCTGAGACAGGAAAGCAGAGAGGATCAGGGAGTGTGAGGATAAGTGCACCCAGCATGGCTTTCCCCCTCTCCCCCGACCACACCAGAGCACACAGCCTGGAGGCCAGGGAATTACCCAGCCCAGTCCACCACGATGGTACCTAATCCTCCTCCAGGGGGCTGGAGGTTGGGTTTACCAATCCTGCCACTATCACCCCAACTGATACCTACCCCGCATGCACCACCTGCAGGTCTGAAGTCTGACCTGCCCAGCCTACCACAGCCACTATCAACACCAGTATGCACTGTTTGGGACTCGGAGGGTAGTCCTGCCACTGTCACTGCCATTGCCCAAACCATGCTGGCTGCCCAGGGGCCTGAGGACCCTTTCCCCTGCCTGGCCTAGCATTGCCATTACAGGTATGTGATTAAGTCACTTGGAGAAACAATAATTGGCACACTTTTTGAATACTTTTTGAAAAGCATTCAAATTATTGGGGTCCCAGATAGCAAAGACAGAATGAAAAGATTAGAAAACCTATTTATTGAAATAATAGATGAAAACTTCTAAAGTCTAGCAAAAGATTTAGACATCCAGATACAAAAGCCTCTGAGATCTTCAAACAGATACAATGCAAAAAGGTATTTTCCATGACACATTATAATAAAGCAGTCTAAAGTCAAATACAAGGACAGAATTTTTTAAACAGAAGAGAAAAGCATCTAATCACCTATAAACACATACACACACACACACACACACACACACACACACATACATACACACACACACACACTCCATCATACTAGCAGTGAATTTCTCAGTAGAAACCTTACAGGCCAAGAGAAAATGAGATAAAATATTCAAAGTACTTTAGACCAAATTCTACCAAATGTATAAAGAACGAATACCAATCTTCCTCAAACCATTCCAAAAAAAAAAAAAAAAATTGAAGAGAATGAAATTCTCTCTAACCTACTCTACAAGGATAGAATTACCCTGATACCAAAACTGGACACGAATACAAACAAAAGAGAAAACTACCAGCCAATATCCCTGATGAACATAGACACAAAAATCTTCAACTAAAGAGGGGAGGGGCTCAGGGAGAAAAACCTAACTTCGGGAATCACTTGTTCCTTGGAGCATTTGCTGATTCCAGAGAGGACAGTCAAGAGGCTTGTGCTTTTGATAGTGCTGTGGGATTTAAAGATATAGTAGATTGGAACTCATGGTGATATATGTGGAAATTTTTAAAATGTGGCTTAAAATTCTTTGACAGTTCTCCCATTTAGAGGTAAAGTCTGTGCCCTCTCCACTGATATGTGGGTAACTGTGAAGCACCAGGACACAGTAACATTGTGGTAGAAGTGACACAACATCATCATTTTTGAAATTAATTGATTAAATGTATTGCAGCTTTGTTACCACACTTGCTTTTGGAGCCTGAACCAGCATGTTAAAAATCTGACTACTTTGAGGTCACCATCCTATAAGGAAATCCAGGCGATGTTGAGAGGCTGCATATATGTGCTTGTTGACTCTCAGCTGAAGCTGCAACCTATAGCCAGCATCAATAGCCAGATATGTGGGTAAACATGGCTTCTTATGATCTGTATCATAGATCCAAGAATTCAAGGAGTCAGTGCTGTTTTCATAAAGAAGGTGGCTAATACTAGATGGATAAATTTAAAAAAAACACATTATATTGTTTTAGTTCCTTTAAATCTAATTCCTCATTACATTTTGCTCCATTGTACATAAGGTAATTATGTCTATTGAAAATTATTAAATGGCAATTAAGAATTAGAATTTTTAATTTAAGAGTCAAACACGGAGGGAATGTGTAAATATTTTAATCTCAAGTGACTATGCACAGGGGACAATGACGTATTGTATAATTAGCAGTATGACCACATTGCGCATTATACAGGGCTTTGCAGAATTTGAAGCCTAAAAATAAATTATTGGATTTTGGAGGGTTTCTTTTCTTTCTTCCTCTTTTTTTTTTTTTTTTTTTTTTTTGTAATTTCAATCTATATCAGTAGTAGAAAGGTCATAGCAAAATATGGAAAATCCATATAGTAGATACAACCTGATATCTTGTGGAACAGGCAATACAACAGCAAAGCAACAGCAGTCAAACCAAGGACACCGAACAGTCCCCCAAGAACTCTGGCTGTCATGATGTCTCTTCTATAGCCATCAGGTCCTGAGGAAAGAAAGCAGTGGTTCAGCCCCAGAGGTTAAAGACTTGGGCCCTTCTTGTAAATGCTATGTAGGGATGGCAAATACAAATTCATGGAAGAGGCCATTGAAGTATAGTCTGTACTCTTCAGTGTGGGGGAGAAGAGGAACAGCTGGATGCTGAGATCAACTCCCCCCTCCTCACACATAGCAGACGTCTCCAGACTGGTGAGACAGAGACATTGTTGTCATACTCTGTATCCAGGTAACACCCACCCACCTGAGATGGAGATTGGCACTGCCTCACTGCGCTGGGCCCCCAGGCCATTGTCAGCCTCACAGGAGTAGTTTCCAGAATGCTCTGCAGTCAGAGAAATGTTGAAGGAGGCTCCTCCTCCAGAGGGGGCTGAGCTGTTCCCCAGGGTGACATTCTCATGATAAAACCAGTACAGGATCGGGGAAGAGCCTCTCTGGGCCTCACAGTGAAGCGTCAGCAGATCCCCCACCACAGCCTGGGGCCCGGGAGCCCTGAGGGTGAGGACGGGGCAAGACACTGGAACTGACAGACACAGAGGGGTTATCAGAAAAGATCTGTAATGCTGCAACAGATTCACAAACTCCCATCCTGCAGGCTCAGCGAAGGGCCTGGCCCCATGGCTATTGTGTACTCCCCCATTCTCACGTTCCCACTAGAACAGTCAGGTTATTTTCTCAGCAATATATTTAGAAGTTCGGGGAGAATATCAGTTCTGGGGTGCTACCTACATAGTCATATGTTGTTCTCATCTGATTGTTTTCTTGTGCCCATCCAGCCCTCTTTTTATTTCTTTTGTTTTGTATCCTGTAATTTTTTATCAGGAAATAATTATAAGATTTCTATAATATTATAGTTGTTCCTGGGAAAACTGATACATAGGAGCATTTCTAAGCATATATTTTGGTGTGTTTGTTCAGCCTGGTTCAGGACTGTAGGAATGGGTTAGAACAGACATGGCCACTTGGCTACCAGGTAATTTCCCACACTAGCAAATCACCAATAACATGTCTCCCTTTGGGTGCAGTCTCTGCAAGCTAGAAACACTCTAATCACTTTGAAGGAAATGACATAAAATGAAGCAGGCTGTTACCACTATAAACCTTTTAGATCCATGACACTTCCTGGCCCAGAGCCCCAAGGTTTCTTGTAATAGATGTCTTATTATCCTATTGTAGTATGGCAAGAATACTTATGCTTCATAATCAGTGGCAGCCCTCTTTATATTTCCTTCCACAAAAAGAAACAGGTCAGCAGGCTAACCTGCAAGGGTAACCCATTTCCGAATTGCTTTTGGTTCTCCACAACAGTAATCCCTGGGGCCTCCTGAAATTTCCTCAGGACTCCTGTGTACCATGACCTTGGTTCAGGAATTGCTGGCAGATATGAATGAGAGTGTCACTCACTTCTCACACGTATATTCACCACCTTGCTCTGGATAGGCTCATGGCCATTGTCAGCTTGACAATAATATTTGCCGGCATCACTCTCCTTCATAGCCAGGATCTCCAGCTCTGCTGACAGGGAATGCTGGGTTTTCTTTCCCAGACTGGTGCCTGTGGCCTCTCTGTACCAGGAGAATGTGACATTTCCTGTACCCTCAGCCACTGAGCAGAGCAGGATCAGTCTCTGTCCTTCAGTCACCTGTCCCCCCAGGGACCCGGGTCTCCAAGCTCACGTTAGAGATGGGAATTCCTAAATGGATATAAGATAACAGCTGAGAACTCTAAAGGAAACTCTGGGAATAGGGTTTGACTGATTCCATTCTCTAATGCAAGGAGTGGGAATGTGGAGATTGTATAGATAATCCATTATAAGCATTCCTATGGAGGTAAGGAATCTGTGACAATTGTCCTTGAGGAATGTGGATAAAGATATTTGTATGTCCTCACCCTGGCTAATTTCATGGATGGTGATATTTAAAGAATTTGTGATGGATCATCCACTCCACGAGACAGGAAACTGTTCAATTTTTTGGAAGAGTCACTTGCAGACAGATGCCTTTTGCACAGAATATAGAAGGCACTGATATCATCAGTCCTGCCTTGGAAAAGTCACAGTCCCAATAACAATTCCTCTATCATTCTTAATTTCAAGGTTCAGCCAAATACAACTTCTCCTCTGACCACTCCGTTCACTCAGATCTGCTTTTCCTGATGCTTCAGATAGTGCTATATGCTATAGCACCACATTGCCTTCTGATAAGTCAATTTGTGTTGCAATTTCAGCATGTGGAGACATTTGGAGAGCCATCAGAAAGCAGGTGGTTTGTCTTTTAAAGTACCACACCCACTGCTAAATGACAAGGCATACAGTTAGTGATCAATCAAGGCTTGATCAATGAATATTGCTTAACTAATAAAAAAAAGATGATAAGGGGCTTAGTGCATTTCTGATTCTTATGAAGAAAGAAGCCAGGAGCAACCTGGAGGGTTTTTCTAGCTTAATGTTCACTTTCCTCGAGGACAGGTGTTGAACAAGGAAACAAGAAGACTGGCAATTCAAACTGAAGCTATAGCACTGCTTTCTTTTTCTCCAGGCCCAGCCTCACCGATACTTACTCTGCACATGAATCTCAGATTGGAGGCTCTGTTTTCTGACCCTGGGAGTCACTGTTTCTGCCTTGCACCAGTAAGACCCTGTGTCGTCACTCCACATGGCAGGAATCTGGAGCTCCGGGGAGCTGCTCCAGCCTGACCCCAGGACCTGGTTTTCTTTGAAGAAGCAGAACTGGAGCTGAACATACAGCCTCTGTGGAGAAAGCCGGGTCTCACATGTCAGGCTCACTGGACCCCCTTCGATGGGCTGGAAGTCACTGGCTGTCAGCACAGGATGTTGAAACAGCTCTAGAGAGAAGGATCACAACAGTCCCCAAAGCAGTGAGGTCTAAGGTTCCTGCTGAAAAGCCCCTGGTGAGAAGCAACTCCAGCAAACAAGACATTCAGAGCCAGGCACCTCTTACCCATCATGGCTCCCTTGATGGTCAAACCACAAACACTCCAGTCTGTATTTGGCCCATGAGCAGCTTCTGCCTACCCAGTCCCCACCCTGCCTTGCTGCCATGGTCTCTTACCCAGCCCATCCCAAAGAAGTGAGGGTTTTACCTTGGACTCTGATCTTTACTGTATCTGAACTTTTATCCAGGAACTTGAACTTTCCTTTGGTACTACAGAAATAGTTACCACTGTCACTTAAAACTGCACTTTGGATATGGAAACTTGAGACTTCTTTGAAAACAGATAACTCTCTGTTATCCTTGTAGTAAGCCATCGTCTGGATTATCCAGTTCCATTCTCCCTGGCATGTCAGAACTATGCTGTCTCCTTCAAAGACAGAAGAGGGCGCCAAAAGGGTCAGCTTGCCTGCAAGGGAAGGAGGGAAACTGGATTTGCCATTTCTGCAGAGAACCCAGACAGGCTTCGTTGGCAGTGAGGTGGTCTCAGGCATAGCCTCTACTTCTTTAGACAAGGTAGAGGTTCCAACCCATGCCTTAATTACTGAGAGTTGCATCCTATGTTTCTTGAGGGGATATTATAGCTTGTGCTGCTATAACAAAATGCCATAAACTGAGTGGCTTATCAGTAACAGAGATTTATTTCTCACACTTCTGGAGGTTGAAAGTCTGAGGTCAGGGTGCCAGCATTATCGGGTTGTGGTGAGGGCCATCTTCTAGGCTGCAGACTGCCAACTTTTTGCTCTACCCTCACATGGTAGAAAAAGAACCAGCTGGCTCTCTGGACTCTTATAAAGGCATTAGTCCTGTTCATGGTGGTTCCACCCTCATGATCTTATTACCTCCCAAAGGCCACCCCTACAAAGACCATCACATCTGGATTAGGGTTTCAACATGAATTTGAGGGAGATACAAACATTCCATCTATTGCAGGGGTGTCAAAGTAATCTTGATGTTTTAATGTTCATGAAGGAGTGTTCTGATAAACTCCTCATCTTCAGCTTTCTCCATCAGTGACACGGCATAGGGAAACCATTGTCCTCAGTGGGCACTTTATTTTCTCATCCCCCATGCCTTCCTCCAGCCCTCAGAACTCTACACTGTGTTATAAATTCAGGTCTCATCCCTTCTTCTTGCCTCACCAGATAAAACCATCAAGTGGCCTGGATTATTGGGAATAAGCCAGTTACTGGAATAAGATCCAACATCTTTAATTCTCGACTTGAATTCTCTACTTGAATATTTACAGAAAATATTTTTCTCATCTATTCAATGAAGCAGAGATTATTTTTAATCCAAGACTCCGTTCCTAGAGACTGATCATATAAAGAAAAAAGCTATTGCCAAAGACAAATGTCCTCCCCAGAGGTTGCTTCCCTTATTTTGACCCTGTCGCTTCATTTATTTATGGTACCAGACTATGTTTTGTGTTTGTGACATCTTCATGATATTTTAGGATTATAGTAGAGGATTTTGACCACAACATAAGGAATTAAGTTATACCTTAAATAAAAATCTTCTTCTCACTCTTCAATTGTATTATGACTGTCAGATGTGTAGAAGGAAGTAGAAGTCAATAAAATAAGAGATGTGATGACTCATAAAATACTACTGCAGAGCCAGAGCCAAAAACTCACAGGAGATTCGTGGAGTTTGGAAGTATCATTTTTGGAAAAAAATATGGTTTGCTACTGGCTGTTCCAACAGAACCAGAATTACCTGTTGGACATTGAGGAACAATCTAATTTTTTTAATGAAATTAGAAAGGCAGAAAGGTGTGTTGGAGAAACAACTAACTTAATTCAAGACTTGTGCCCTCCCTTGCAAATGGATACTGGATCTCATGGAAACTCCACCATGGGACTTGGAATCAAGTCGACTTTTAAACCACTGGTACAGTCTTCCTCCACAAACAGAAAAGATTCCTGTAGAGACGCCCCTGGTGACAGGAAGAGGAGTGGTGATTAGAGACGCTGTTGAAAAGGGCAAGACAGGCAGTCTCACTGGCTCCGGCTACCGCTGACAAAGTGAGACTTTGAGTTGGTCGTTAGGGATGATTCATGTCCTCAAACTGCTTGGTAAGAGGCAGACTGCCCCAAGAGCAAGCCGGAGGATGGAAAGCAGTGAGGAGTGGATGATCCTGAGTCCGTAACAGCAGACCAGCAAGTGGGAGCAGCGGGGTGAGCTGACTTGCAGCCCCGAGAGGAATCGCTGGGGGAGAGACGCCAAAGCTCGGAGGCGGGAAAGTAGAGGTGCAGCCCGAGAGTCTCACCAGAGACTCTCAGAACGTTCTCAGAACGTTTAACCTAGTGGTGAAAAGCCAGATCACACTGCTTTGAATCCAAGTCTACTATTGTTACCTGTGTGATACCAGACAAAGCACTTTACTCTTTGGACCTCGGTTTGGTAATAGACTATCCTATTTTTCTAAGAAGAAAAAGTATTCTTACCTTTTTCTTTCCCCCACCTCCTACTTAGCTCTTTAGGAATACAGTTAGAATCTTTATGTTCTCTCCATAAGCCACTCCTTGCACTGAGAGCTTATCTATGTGTTTACTTAGAGGTTCCAGAGACAGAAACTCGAAGCAAACCAGGTACCTCCGGAACTCTCTCCCACCAGAAGATTGCCTCAGTTTACAACATAGCTCTGCCCACATTGGTGCCAGCCAGACAGATGCCATCCAGAGCAAGTCATGTAGACTTGCACCACCTTGCCTCCTCGCCTGCATGCTGCTCACACCAGGTCCTCCTTTGAAAGTCCTTGCCTTCTGCCCCAGAAGTTGAAGTGGTACTTTCAAGGCAGAAGCCTGCACTGCTTCCGCTCAGCTACGTTTTTGAATTAAAAAGTCACTTTCTTTCTTCCAGATCTCTCTCTTGTTAATTGGACTTTGCAAGCAGTGAGCAGCTGGACCTGTGTTAGGTTAGTTTCGCATCTGAGAAATGGAACAACAAAGAGCATTTGCTTCTCATCAGGCTGCCTTAAGGATTCTGTGAGAAGCACACAATGGTGCTGGCATTTATGGACCACTCAGCCACACATCTTCACAGCCTCAATGGGGGATGTCTTTGTTGTAGAAGCTAATGATGGCTGAGGAGGAATAAGAGGACATCATAACTGTACTTCCAGAGCAACCAAAATAATGGGTTTCAGGTCTGTGAGATGGGGCGGATTTAGGGACACTGAATAAATAAAGGTGATTTGAAGTCAAAACCCCTGAGAGTGACGTCCTACCTATGAGGTAGACAAGTTGGTCCACAGTTTCATATGAGGGAACCCAAAGAGTCAGAATAGGATTTGTGTGAGTGTTTGTATCCACTTGCTTCCAGCGTGGTTGTGACTGCTCTGATGCCAACCACCTGGCAGTTTGGAGGCCTCAGCAGAAGTGTGCTGGCTCCACACTGGCTGTCATTTGGGTGCAACCTCAAGAGCTCTAATTTGTGTGCACCATTAGTGGAGTGCAAGGAGTCAGAGGCCCTAGAAGGGAAGGGCAATAAGCCGTAATGCTGACTTGTTCATCCTCAGGGAGTTCTAAATCCTCCAGCAACTGGCTGAGAGTAGTTCTCCCTACAGAGGTGCCCAATAGAATCTTCCTGACCCCCAGAGAGTACAGAGGAGAACTTCATTGGAGGGACAATGGTAGGGGCAGGGAGAAGGGTAGGTTGTGAACAGAGAAGTTTTTGGGAAAAGCAAATAAGTAGGAGCACAAAGATTTAACTCGGGGCAAGATGTACAGGACTGAATAATGTTTTTTCACAAGAATTTCAGTGAAAAATACCATTACAGCAAAAACCAAAAGCAAATGGTATTTCTCAGAACATTGCATGAAAGGACAAGGTCCCAGGTGGTGAGTGCAGCGTATGGGTGGGGCTGAAAAGAGGAAATGGGGTAGAAGACTACGCTGAGGCAATGGATGGGAACAGAAAGACCTTTTCAGCTGCTATCCTGATTAGCATTTTCAAACCTTGCAAGGGAGTGTAATTCTCAACAGACCAGAAACTTTTCCCTGGAGACAAGACTGGGGTTCAGAGGCCAAGTGATGCCCAGCCTACATAGCAGGTATAGAGCAAAGCCATGATTTCAATTTGGTCTTTCTGGCTATGTAAGTCCTGCTCTTCCCAATACCTCATGCTGGACTAAATTTCCTCTTACTCTTTTTGAAAAGAAAAGATCTCAAACTTGAGAAGACCATCTCAACTTTCTGAGAAGCTCTTGTGCAAGGAAAGGAAAGGTAAGAGAATGAAGTGGCTGTTGCCCTGTTCTCCGAATGGTTGTAGGTGATTCATTTCAGGGAGCCTGGCACCCTGGCATGATTCCACTAATGGTCAGAAACCTCCTGAGTGTTGATTGAGGTTTCCTCTAATTTCCATCCAGACAGTGGAGGGATGGGTATCACAGGGTGGAGCTCTGGGACCTTATATAGGCAGAATGAATGCAAAAGACCCGACTAGTTCCTCAGCAAGCTCCACATAGGACCCCTGAAGTTCTCCCTGGATGCTCTTTTCTATTCAAGGTGAGACCAGGATCTGCTTATCCCTACACTGTTCCTTAGAGCTCAAGGAGCCCATTCCACTTGGTAGCCAACATTCAATAGAAAAGGGAACAGTTCTCCCTTACTTTAGATTTTGTCTTGGCTCATGTGAAGATTCTGTTTACAGAATAAAATATTTTTTCCCATTGACTTTCTTCTCTGAGCACAGATTTAACTCAGAAAGAGTAAAATAAAATTAGCTTTATGTCTGTCTTTATGATTAGAACAGTAATATATGTATTTTTAAAAACTCAAAACTGCATACTAAATCTAGAGCGGGCGTTGGCAAATTATGGCCTGTGAGCTGGCCAACATTGTTTTGGTAAACAAAATGGTATTGGAACGTAGCCATCCTCATTCATTTACGTACGGTCTTTCCTGCTACCACAGCAATGACATGTGTTACAGCACACAGCTAAAAAGCTTGGCCTCTTTATTCTCTTGCCTTTTACAAGAAAAGCTTGCTGACTCCTGAGCTAGAGCTAGAAAAGCAATGAGGACACGTTTATTCTGACCCTGCAGAAGTTTGTAGTTCTGACATTTTCCTCTATAAATAACTGTTTTCAGAGGTGTGAAACATTCAGCGTTGAGCCAGACAGTATTGAGGCATTACAGTCCTGTGGGCAGGAAAACAATTCTCTCCAAATTGTTCTCTCCAATCTGCACGCCTTCTTCCAGACGTTACTGCCCTTCAATACAGCCAGGCTTTTAAAGCAGAGGCAAGCCTCTGGGACCTCGAGAAGGCTATGTGGGACCTGGTTGTCCAGACATGCAAGCAGTGATGGAAACAGGCTGCGTGACCTCAGAACATGTCGGCCTGGAGGGCAGTAATGTTAGGACGTCTTCACAGGCTTTCCAGAGCCACCTTTACAGAACCCTGGGGTAGCTGGGTGACTGATACACCCGAGACCAAGAGCAACAAAGACAAGGAGGACTCACCTGCCTGTTCATTGACTGCAGCTGTGAGGAGATCAAAAGCCAGAGATTAGCACACAGCATTTGCCCTCACAATTGATAAAGTTATATTACTCCGGTAAATTGCTCAAAAACTTCTTTCCATTTTTTCTTTCTTTTCTGTTTCCCTAATCTCTCAAGATGTGTGCTCAAGGAGAGACTGAATTGTTAGTAAGGAGAGATTAGGGAAATAGGTTGTTTAGTCACAAGGCAAGTTGCAAGCCCAACCCTTGACCAAAGGGATTGTTGAGAACACCCAGATTGGATATTTAGTGACTCTCCTTGATTTCATTTTTCTTCTGCCATCCCCCCACAAGTCTATCTCACACTCAAACTTTTCAAGTGGTAGACAGACATGACCACGTGGTCATAAAGGGCTCATCAGGAAACATACATCATGAGAGTTCAAAGAAATCAATAAATGAGTCTTTTTCCTGTGGCCATATTTTATGTTAGAGCCCTTTTATTCCAATAACAAATACTTATTTAGTGCCTACACAGCATAGAGAGACGAATCTCCTTTTTTTTTTTTTTTTTTTTTTTTTTGAGATGGAGTCTCACTCTGTCACCCAGGCTGGAATGCAGTGGCATGATCTTGGCTCACCGCAATATCCACCTCCTGGGTGCAAGGGATTCTCCTGCCTCAGCCTCCCAAGTAGCTGGGATTATAGGCACCTGCCACCATACCCAGCTTATTTTTGTATTTTTAGTAGAGACAAGATTTCACCATGTTGGCCAGGCTGGCCTTGAACTCCTAACCTCAGGTGATCCACCCACCTCGGCCTCCCAAAGTGCTGGGATGACAGGCGTGAGCCACCACACCCAGCCAGGAATCTTATTTTCTAGCAGCAGCTGTCATCGCCCTCATTGTCCACGATTAAACAGAAGAACATTAGCAAAGGGTTTCAATGCATCTGCTGAACCCAAATCTTATAGACAACAATTAAATAATTGGTGTTCATGGAGAAGGGCAGTGCTAAATGCTAATAATATGAACATTTTACTATGAGAACATATTATTCAGTGAGATCTAAGATATTAAAATAGCAATTCATGACCAGCAAATGGCAAAGTGTTCTACCTTGAACACTAAGCATTGTACTTAATGCTTAGTGGATGTGCAGCAATTTCATTGTCCTCAGCCTACTTCTTTGCATCTGCCTCTGAAGCCCAAGCTAGAGGAAGGACCTGAGCACCCCCACCATTCCCTGGCTCCGATAAAACCTCCAACCTTTTGGGAGCTGTAGACCTCATTCTGTTGCCACTTCAGTTCTCAGCCAAATTATTGAACTCACCAAAGATGACCAGCAATGACCACAGCAGCATGAGTACCTGATCCAGCTATTTGAAAAGAGATGTACTCTTGGCCACCAACTGGAGTCTCTGAGCAGGGGATGAAATGTGGTTTTCAGAATGGGTTTTGTATAATTAGCAAAAAAGGAAGTAGAAGAGTGTCACAATGTTTGACCCTTATCCTTTGTCCTGTAAGGGCTAAAACAGTTATAGCTGATCCTCTCAATGCCAGAGAAATTTCATATCCTGACACTCATGATGATAGCAAACATTTACATATGGGTTGTAATGAGTCAGACACAGTTCTAAGTGCCTTGTGCTTACAAAGTTATTTATCACTTTCAGCAAGTTTCTGAAGTTGGCACTATCTCCCTTCACATGATTGAGGAAATTGAGGCACTAGTAAATGTAAGTGTCTTAGCCCATTAGGGCTGCTATAAACAATACCTTAGACTGAGTAATTTATAAAAAACACAAATTTATCACTTGTAGTTCAAGAGGCTGGGAACTTTAAGATCAAGGCACCAGTAGATTTCGTGTCTGATCAGGGCCTTGTTTCTCGTAGATAGTGTCTTCTATGTATCTTGACATGATGAAAGGGGCAAACAAGCTCCCCTCAAGCTTCTTTTACAAGGAGACTAATCCCTTTCGTGAGAATTCCACCCTCATGACCCCTAAAGGGATCCACCTTTTATTAATGAATGAATGAAATTCATTACTGATTAATGAAATCAAGGAGAGTCACTAAATATCCAACATGGACATTCTTGACAATCCCTTTAGTCAAGAGTTGGGTTTGCAACTTGCCTTGTGACTATACAATGAATGACAGCTCTGTGCTCCAGGGAGACTGAATTGTTAGTAATGAGAGAGAAAATAAATAAAAGGTATCCACCTTTTATTCTTATTGTATTAAGGATTAAGTATCAAGATAAGAATTTTTCCAGGACACAAACATTCAGACCATAGCAGCAAGTAAAATGACCAAGATCAGCATAGTCAATTTCTAGTAGTAACAGAGCTGGGATTCAAACCTAGGGAGCCCAGTTCCACAGTCTGGCTTTTAAACATTGTGCCATATTATCTTGATATATTGTTTCTGAATGTCCTTAAAATAATAAGGCCATTGTTTCAGTAGCTCATATGTTTTAAGTAAAATTGTCTTTAGTCAATCGCTGACTTTCTAGAATGATATTTTACTAAACCTTAAAACATTTGCTGTATATTGCTAAAAACATTGCCATTTTTCCTTTTGTATCCCAGGCTGATCCTAATATAGTTATCCCACACAAAGCAAAGCGTGCGTCATGTGAATACCTATTATCACGCTCACTTTGATCAGATATAGTCCCGGTGGATGTTGTCTCATAAATGGAGCTTATGCAGGATGAAACTCTAAACCACAAAAATCATAGATGCTTTTAAACGGGACACTAACCAAAAATAAAGTATTCATAGACTCAGTGTTACCTGTTCAGGTACTTACATTTACCAGAATACTTAACATTGAATTTTTAACAACTGAATACTTAACATTTTATTCTCACTATTATCACAGTATTAGTTTGAGCAATGCTTATATTTAGGTGGGATGGTCATCAAAGCCTTGCTTATAAGAATATAAAAAGAAAATACAAAGTATCTCACAAGGAGAGATGAGTGTTAAAAATAAGTTATGTGTCAAAATGATGTGGAAAACCAAACAGCTATTAAAATAATTCTGTAGAAGAATATTTAATAGCAAGATAAGATGTCTAGGCTATATGGTTAAGAAAAAGGTGGCTACGAATGTTCATTGCAGCACAGTTTACAATAGCAAAGACCTGGAACCAACCCAAATGCCCATCGATGATAGACTGGACAGGGAAAATGTGGCACATATACACCATGGAATATTATGCAGCCATCAAAAACGATGAGTTCGTGTCCTTTGTAGGGACATGGATGAACCTGGAAACCATCATTCTCAGCAAACTGACACAAGAACAGAAAATCAAACACCGCATATTCTCACTCATAGGCGGGTGTTGAACAATGGGAACACATGGACACAGGGAGGGGAGTATCACACACTGGGGTCTGTCGGGGGGAAAAAGGGGAGGGATAGTGGGGGGGTGGGGAGTTGGGGAGGGATAGCATGGGGAGAAATGCCAGATATAGGTGATGGGGAGGAAGGCAGCAAATCACACTGCCATGTGTGTACCTATGCAACAATCTTCCATGTTCTTCACATGTACCCCCCAAACCTAAAATGCAGTAAAAAATAAAAAAAAAAAAAAAAAAGAAAAAGGTGGCTTCAGAGTGCATTTTATCTGCTGCACATCACCCCCTGCTCACCAATTAAAAAGTGTCTGAGACAATCAGCACCACAGAGTTAGTGTAATTACATCTGAAAAATCAAATCAAAGCCGAGTTTTATTTTCCTCATTTTGCTTATGTCTGTTTTCTACTATTCTTTTTTTTGTTTGTTTGTTTTGAGACAGAGTCTCGCTCATTCACCAGGCACCAGGCTGGAGTGCAGTGGTGCAATCTCGGCTCACTGCAACCTCCGCCTCTCAGGTTCAAGCAACTCTCCTGCCTCAGCCTCCCGAGTAGCTGGGACTACAGGCACGTGCCACCATGCCCAGCTAATTTTTTTGTATTTTTAGTAGAGATGGGGTTTCACCATGTTGGCCAGGATGGTCTCGATCTCTTGACCTCGTGATCCACCCGCCTCGACCTCCCAAAGTGCTGGGATTACAGCTGTGAGCCACTGCGCCCGGCGCTGTTTTCTACTATTCTTACAATAAACATATGCTATTTATGTGCTTTTTAAAGATTCACAAAAAACAAAACCTAGGTTTTACGGCCTCTCTCATCTTAAAGTGCTGAAAACAATACTACTTTAACTTCCTGCATAGGCAAATGGTCTGTATGTGTTTGAAAGAGAAAGTTGTTCTCTCCCAGGACCAAAGCTAGTCACTGATCTTATCATCAAGTCTTGCCCACTGGATGGGTTTCTAGGTGGCCCATAATTCCTCCCCCGTTCTGACCAACCTGGAAGGTATAGAAATTTTGTGCATGGGAGGGAATTAAGGAAAGGAGTAAAGAGAGGATCATGAAAAAGTTGGTGGAGGATTGGTGGTAGGTACAGGTTTTTCATAGACATCAAGGAGATTTTTCAAAATATCCCTTCACTGATTTCTATATACCCTCTATGGAAATGTGGCCTCTTCAGTTAAAAAATCAATATTTCTTAAGGTCTTAGCAAATGGTATGAGGTAAAATTCACAGTTGGTATAAAAGGTACAGGTGGAAAGCAGCAGAAATGAGGTGGGTGGGCCACAGAGGTGGCAACAAATCCTCTAAGATGATTAACACATTCCATGTGGGTGCTACTCTGTATCTGACAGACGGCAGTAATTTACCTGTGAATAGGCATATCCTGGAAGCATACCTAAACTTGAATGCATGCCAGGGACCATGACCAGAGATTAAGAGGCTTAACAGATATTTGGGGGTGGGGGGGGTGGGGAAACCAACTTAAAAATTAAGGTAATAGTGGCAGGAATAAAATTGTGTGTTTGTAGGTTTGATCAAAGTGAGAGAAAACAACACTCTTTGTGCAAGGATATTTTGCCACCAACAGGATGGAATCACAGGTATCAGAAAGAAGCAGCACTGGACATACGTATAAATGCCTCTTAGATCAACCAGGTGAACCCTTAACATGGAGATTCCATAGGTGGTAACATACTGAAGCCTATTCTGCCAGATGCAAAGCAGCAGTCGTCTCTGTGAACCGTGTTCGATGTCTTGCATGGAACACAAAGTACGGTGCCAAGTTGGGGCATGCCAGACTGAGACAGAGACAAACAGAGTCTTCATGAAACATGTCAGAATAAAACAAATCACACCTCCTACTTGATGAAGTTGATTACTAGGACAGTTAGAGGGGAAAAATAAAAAACGAAGCAGGTTAACTTCCAAGATCCCTAGATATCATCTTTTGAGCATGGGGTTCCAAAGTCACTATGAGAGAATTAAATGTCATAATATATGTGAATTACTTACTACAGTAATTGCTGCATAAATGGCAGTAGAAGTAGTCATAGTCATGGTCATCTTCATTGTTATGGCAGTAATGGCAGTAGTAGTTTCAATAATTACTATAGTTACCTTGAACAGCATGATATGTCTTTGTTGGGTGGGGCTTTCCCTAATAATGTCCTGTCCAAGGTAGTAACTAGATACTTTCGGAGTTCTATAGAGGTGATGCTGTTTGTGGAAGAACTTCTGGAGCAGAACTGGCTAATGGAAATCCAAATATTGTCTGTGCAGACTCTCTCCAACGTAATTTAGACAGAGCCAGGCCCTTCTGCCCAGAAGATTTTTTTTTTTAATGAAATTTATTATTTCTAGAAGTCCACTAGGGCCCTACATGGGCCAAACAGCATGACAGAGAATTCAGACAGGGTGTGAACGCGTGGAAGCTAGAGTTCGTTAACTCCCTGGAAGATTTGAAGATAACAACATCCCAGAGTCAGAGAAGGCCAGAGTAAGTTGTAGTTTTAGATAGTGATATCGCTAGGGGACTGGGGTTTTACAAAGTTCATTTTTTTTTCTTCTTCATGAAGAATATCAGTTCCTTTAGTAGCAGTAGAAGCTATGGTAAATCCTTACTAAAGAAGATATACTTATTCCTTCCTATAGTGGAAGTGGAGGAGAACGCAGCCTTGGTGTCGAAGGGAAGGCAGAGACACAGGAAAACTTAGGGAGGCTCTTGGAAGACATCAGAGCAGCATCTGTGATGGGGAGCAGTCTTCTCTCTGAGCATGAAAATACCTCCTGGCAGGTGGCCTGGGCCCCCTGAGAACAGCAGGTGGGGGAGGGATGTCTAGGGGTCAAAGACAATTCAGTTCAAACCTTTCTACTTTCTGTTTTAATTGTGTAAGTGTGAGTTTTCCAGAGAAGGTGGATGGGTTATGACTTTTCAGTCAAGAAGACAAAGGGGAGCTGTGAACCGTGGGTCATCGACTACACCAACCCTTAACAGAGTAACCCAGAGCGGCTTTCTGTGAGTGTCTTTCTGGCAGGCTGGTGAGCATCAGTTCTGTTGCAGTAGAAGAGTAAAGCAAGAACCAAGATCCAGATTATACTGATGGCTTTCTATCTTGTTTTACCACATTTTTTTTGCTCACTCTTCTAACACACTCTGCTAATAACTTTTTCACAGTTCATAAAGGTATGATTCCTAAGCGGAATCATCATCCATACATTCACTTACTCAGTAGAGTTTTATTCAATGTCCCCTACTTTATGGGCAATATACTTGGCACTAGTTGTCCACAGATAAAAAGATATGGTCTCTACCCTTAAAGAAATCACATTCTAGCATCAGAAGACTTACAGAGAAGAGTAAACATACTTGTGTCTCCCATGCTGTGGTGGAGCTCCGTACAGCATGTGAGTGGGTGCAGTGGAGATTAAGGAGTAAATGAATATTGAGAGAAAAATTTTAATCAAACAAATAAGACTTGGGAAGATGGAGAAGTTCTAGGCCTAGAAAGCAGCATAGTAAGAGGGCAAGGACCCATTTGGGCTGCCCAGGTATCCACAGGCACTATAGAATGGCAGATGCAAAGGTACAAGCAGAAGCATCACAAGAGGTAAGGCCCAAAGGTGGGAAGGTGGGAAAACCCTTGTATTTTCATAGGGTGGAAGACACATTCACTCCATTCCCAGGAAAGAACACCATAAGATAAAACTCATTTGGCCCTTTTACCAATGCCACTTTATTCCTACTGTTTGTTCCTCTGCATGGGAAGAGAGGCTCATCTGATTGGTCCCTCTCTTCTCTTGTCCTCAAGCAGAAAATAATCTCTTCCTGCTCATGTTTCCATGTGTAATTATCTCAATGAGTTTTCACAGAAGCCAGGGTCCTCTGCTGGCTGAACACAACTCTCCTAACAGTAAGTCCCAAAGTCTATTGACAGAAAAGTAGAGAAAACCTCCATTTGGCTCAAATTTAAGTCCCATGATCTAGTCTAGTATGGTCATTATTAAAGCTGATATTTTGTCTTCAATCTGACTTTATTTGCCGACTTAGTTCCAGACCTGTAGAAGACACGTAAGGTGAGTAACACCCATAAACTCCTAAATTTTTCAGGACTAGTGGGGGCATTTCAACCACGATCAGAACATAATCATTTTGGATTTAGATAGCAGGGTTTATGTGGACTGAACGGAATAAAACCAGAGATAAAAAAGAAGAAATGTATGGCCACTGATAGAGTCCAGGAGGGAAAAGATGAAGGCTTGAACTAAGGTGGTACTGATGAAGAGGAGGAGATAAATTTGCCAGAGTCAAAATCTGCAGAGCTTGGTGACTGATTACATGTGGGTGTGAGGGTGGAGCCAGAATCCAGGCAGATACCTAGGTTCCTGGACCTTGTTTTTACTGAGTTACAAATCTGCTTTAATTTTATTTAAGGCAGCCTGCTCTGCTTCTCTGGATTGAAATCTTCTTTTTTCCCCCCCCCCTCATAATCCTTTATCCCTAAGATTCCTCTTAGAAGCTGTCCCATACTTCCTGTGACCAAGCTAATCGCAATCTCATTATGTAAATTTTGCAGGGTTCTTCCAGAATGGCTGCTTCCTCATATTTTGTCTCAGCTTTAGATTCCTTTCTTCTTTCTTCTCTCTTTAACCATCTCACTCAAAGCTAGCATTGTCATTTCCTGAATGCCATAGTGGCAGATTTATCTGTGTCTCACAGGAAACTTACACACCTCATGACAAGAAACAACCGCTACTGACCCATCCAGGAAGACTAGTCATAAGAAGGTATATGGCAAAGCTATAAATGGCCCACTGGTTAAGAAATCCAGAGCTGAGACAAGGATAAGGCAAAGGGTGGGATCGGTTCTAGAGCTGCCCTCTAGCAATTTCCGTGTCTGTGCATAACTCAAATTAGAATTTCCTTCCAGTGTTTCTCAATTAATTAAAATTTTTTTTACTTTTATGTGGCATCAGATACATAAGAAACTATAAAGAAAAAATGTTTTCAGAAATCATTGTGGGATTGGTGGACACAATATTGGGAGAATGAAAATGGTGTTGGTTGCAAGGGAAAGATTATTATAGACTAATAGAACTCCACAAATACAGAGAAAATTAAGGATCATCAATATTATCAGAAACTCTCTGACTCCAGCCAATTGGATCAATTACTTATAATGGAAGACATGATCCAAGATGGCAAACCAAGCACTGGTATTTAAATCTTCTTACTTTCAAAGTCTCCTTAGATGATGAAAAAAAATCAAAATAAAATCATAGCACTACTGGGAAAACAAGAAGTGGGGAATACCAGTTCTGGCAGGTTGGGGTAGACTAAAGCACCTGAAAATTCTCCCACTTTAATTCTCCCATTTAAATGCTTATAAGTGATGAATAAATATTACATAATTTTAAAATATATAACTATATATGTAAGAAAGAAGAGAAATTCCCCCATTGCAGATAAAAGAGGAAGTGAAAGCAGAGTGCTATAACATGTAAATTGGCATTACTGTTCCCCTGGGAGGAATAAGGGGGAAATTAAACACTAGATACTTTTTTCTTTTGAGACAGAGTCTCACTCTGTCACCCAGGATAGAGTGCAGTGGCACAATCCCAGCTCACTGAAACCTCTGCCTCCTGAGTTCAAGCAATTCTCCTGCCTCAGCCTCCTGAGTAGCTGGGACTACAGGCACCAGCCACCACGCCCGGCTGATTTTTATATTTTAGTAGAGACGGGGTTTCATCATGTTGACCAGGCTGGTCTCGAACTCCTGGCCTCAAGTGATCCACCTGCGTCGGCCTTCCAAAGTGCTGGGATTACAGGTGTGAGTGATCATGCCCAGCCAACACTAGATACTTTTTTATGATCTTAGTGTTTAAAGTCCATGTGGAACTAGGAAACAAAACTTTAAGCGTGCAAAAGGCAGAAACATGAAACTAAAGCACCAGCGTAAAGTGTGGACCCTCAAAAGACTTCCTTTTAATAAATGAGTGGCAGGTGGGGGAAAACAAATCCACCCATCAGACAGACAGATGATAAGCAAGTTTGTCTTTGTATGAGTTCCAGGAAAATCAGAAAATTTCCCCTGAAATAACAAAACCCCAGGACCACGCCACATTAATATGTGTGCTCCAGGAAAGCCCAAATAAGGAATTACCATAAAAATTGTTCCTGAGCCAGTGAAACAAATGCAAATGGATTTTGAAGGACACAGCAAACGCCCAGGCTGTGGTGGCATCAGCAAGATGGCTAACTAGAAGATATTAGCCTTCATCCTTCCACTCACACAAAAAAAGATAGTTATCTATGAATGATAATAGCCTTGGGAGGGCTCTAGGGTCCATTTAAGAATTTGCAGCAACACATTAGGGAAAAAAAAAATGAAGAATGACTACACAGAAATAATTTCTGGCAGACTTGTGTATCTGAGACATCTGGAGATGGCCTGAAACAAAGAAGGATGCCAGGGGCTGTTTAGATCAGCCACGCAGCAGGTACCATTCACAGTCCCTAGTGGCCTGCTCTGAAGGGAACATGGGCATCATTCACCACTACGGCAGCCAACAGCCATCCCTGCTGCAGACTCCAGAAGAAGAGATACTACTGCATGCCACCTTGCAGACCATTATTAATGCAGCAATGAGGATACCTATGTCCTGAGCACACCACGCCAAACTCAAGCTGTGGTTCCTCCACATGTGACCATAGTTCAGATCCCAACTCTGTGCCTGTTTTCCATGGACACTATACATCAGACACTGGTGTCACTACCACTGCAAGCATACCCTCAAGCTGAACCTGTCATAAAAGAGATCCTCTTGGCCATGACTTCCCCAGTGGAAGAAAAAGAGATTGGAAGAATGGTGATGGCCTTCACCACTGAAGATCCTAACAGCTCTCACTATTGCTGAGGACACCCACAGCCTTGGCCACTGAGAACACCTGCAATCTTTGTCAATACCAATCTCAGCTGACAGAGCTGCCTGGAGACTAAAGCTCTGCATCCTCACTGGATGCAGTACCAGACTAGAATTGCTGCACTCCTTCACTCTCAGCTGGTACCTTTAGTTCCATCTAAAGGCCAAGATTTTTCCCTGCTAAAATCAGTCTATAAAGTCTAAAAGAGA
The DNA here is from genome assembly GCA_036589455.1 of Ateles fusciceps. NCBI lineage: Eukaryota > Metazoa > Chordata > Mammalia > Primates > Atelidae > Ateles > Ateles fusciceps. The sequence continues at coordinate 1,526,092 of JAZHEH010003362.1, forward strand.
TGCCTGCTCCATCAATGTGTGCAGACATCAAAGAAAGGCAACAAGAAAAAACAAGGAAACAAAATACCACTAAAAATTGCATGCCTATAATCCCAGCTACTCAGGAGGCTGAGGCTGGAGAATCACTTGAACCCAGGAGGCAGAGGTTGCAGTGAGCCGAGATCTCACCACTGCACTCCAGCCTGGGCAATGGAGTGATACTCTGTCTCAAGAAAAAAATGATTTTTCGGTAACTGACACCAAAGAAATTGAATTCTAAAATTTTCCTGACAAATAACTCAAAATAATTGTTTGGAGGAAGCCCAGTAAACTACAGGGGAACACCCTAAACAATTTAACAAAATTAGGAAAATGAGATATGAACAAAATGGAAAATTTAGCAGAGAGATTAAAATTATTTTTAAAAAGATAAATTCTAAAGGTGAAGAATATGATGAATAAAATGAAAAGGGACAATAGAAACATCAATAGCAGAATTGAGAAGCAGAAGAATTTGTGAATTTGAAGACAGGTTATTTAAAAATATCCAGGCAGAAGATAAGGAAGAATGAAAGAAGATGAGGAAAATTTCCTATGGAATTTATGGAGCAGCATCAAGGGAGCTAACATTTGCAATGCAGGAAATTAATAAAGAGAAATTATCAAGAAAAGGACCAAAAGTTTATTTGAGGAAATAATGTCTGGAAACTTTCCAAATCTAGGAAAAGAGATAGACATACAGATGCAGAAAGCTCAAATATCTCCAATCATATTCAATCCAAAGAAAGCTACACCAAGACATTTTATAATCAAACTGTTAATAATCAAAGACAAAAGAATCTGAAAGCAGCAGGAGAAAAGAAGGTCCTGGTATAAGGGGGATCCCTAAAAGGCTATCGGTGGATTTCTCAGCAGTAACTCTGCAGGCCAGGAGACAGTGGGATGTTATATTCAAAGTGCTGAAAGAAAAAAAGATGTCCAAGGGAGGTCGAAGCTGGAGGATTGCCTGAGGTCAGGAGTTCAAGACCAGCCTGAACAACATGGTGAAACCTCATCTCTACTAAAAATACAAAAATTAGCTGAGTGTGGTGGCGATGCCTGTAATCCCAGCTACTCAGGAGGCTGAGGCAGGAGAATCACTTGAACCCAGGAGGTGAAGGTTGCAGTGAGCCAAGATTGTGCCACTGCACTCCAACCTGGGTGACAAGAAGAAACTCCGTCTCAAAAACAAAAAGGAAAAATATTCAACTGAAAATACTTTATACAGCAAAGCCATCCATTAGAAATGAAAGAAACACTTTCCCAGATGTGCAAAAGCTGAGAGAGTTTATCATCACTACATCTACCTTATAAAAAAATGTTTAGCGGAGTTCTTCAACCTGAAAGAAGGGACACGAATTGATAATATGAAAATATGTAAAGTAGAAAACTCACTGGTAAATATTAGTACATAGTCAATTTCAGAATATTCTAGTACTGTAATGGTGGTGTGGAAATCATTTATATCTCTAGTATAAAGGTTAAAATGCAGAAGTACTAAAATTAATTATAGCTACAACAATTTGTTAATGGATACACAACATAAAAGGATGTAAATTGTGACATCAAAAACGTAAAATGTGTGGGGGAGGTAAAAAGTATAAAGTTTTTGTATGCAATCCAAATAAAGTTGTTATCAGCTTTAATTGCTGTAACTACAAGATGTTTTACACAAGTGTCATAGTAACCACAAAGCAAAAACCTATAATTGATATATGAAAGATAAAGAGAGAAAGCATACAACATACTGATACAAAAAATTATCAAATCACAAGAGAAGACAGGAGGAGAGGAAGAAAAGAACAAACGATCTATAAAACAATCAGAAAACAATTTAACAAAAGACAGTAGTAAGTCTTTACCTATCAATAACCTTGAATGTGAATTATTAAACTCTCCAATCAAAAGATATAAAATTGCAGAATAGTTTTTTTTAAATGGAGTCTTGCTCTGTCACCCAAGTTGGAGTGCAGTGGTGCAATCTTGGCTCACTATGACCTCTGCCTCCCGGGTTCAAGCAACTCTTCTCCCTTAGCCTCCTGAGTCACACACCGCCACACCCAGCTAATTTTTGTATTTTTAGTAGAGACAGGGTTTCACCATGTTGGCCAAGATGTTCTTAATTTCCTGATCTCAGGTGGTCCACCTGCCTTGGCCTCTCAAAATGCTAGGATTACAGGAGTGATCCACACACTCAGTCAGATTTTTTTAGAAGACCAAACTATATGCTGCCTACAAGAAACTCACTTCACCTTTAAGGGTACACATAGACTGAAAGTGAAAAGATAGAGAAAGCTAGTCCATGCCAATAGAAACCAAAAGAGCAAGCAGAGCTATACTTATGTAAGACAAAATAGACTTTGATTCAAAAACTGTAAAAGCAGGCAAAGAAGATTATTAATAATAAAAATGGGTCAATTCATCAAGAAGGTATAACAGTTATAAATTTATAAGCACCCAATATCAGAACACCTAAATATATAAAATGAATTGATATGAAGGGAAAGATCAACTGCAATATAATAATAGTAAAATTATTGAGTACTCCACTTTTGACAATGAATGAATTATGAAAATCAGTAAATTCCATAGATTTTCTTTATCCCTTTTCATTGTTTTTGCTCCTCTGACTGCACATAAATAACCTGACTTTGAATTCACAGATTCTTTCTTTAGCTTCTCATTTCTGTTGTTGATGCCTCTATATGCCTCAGACACAAAATCAGTAAAGAAACATCACACTTGAACTGCACTTTAGACCAAATGGACCTAACAAACATCTACAGAACATTCCATTGAACAGTAGCAGAATAGATATTCTCCTCAAGTACACATGAAACATTCTTCAAGATAGATCATATGTTAGGTTACAAAATAATTATTAAAAAATTAAAGAAGATTGAAATCATATCAAGTATCTTTTCCAACCACAATGTTATGAAACTAGAAATAAGAATAGGAGAAATATTGTAAAATTTATAAATATGTGAAAATTAAACAACACATGAACAATCAATGGTTTGAAGAATAAGTCAAGCAGAAAATTATCAAAATTTCAAGACAAATCGAAATGAAAATACATTCTAAAACTTATGACATGGAGCAAAAGCAGTTCTAAAAGGAAAATTTGTAGCAATAAATGCCTATATTTAAAAATAAGAAATACCTCAACTAAGCAACCTAACATAATGCCTCAAGAAACTCGACAAAGAAAAACCAATTAGGCCAGATATTAGTAGAAGGAGGAAAATAACAAAGATTAGAGTAGAAATAAATAAAATAGAGACTAGAAAAAATAATAGAAAACATCAATGAAACTAATGGTTGGTTTTTGAAAAGATAAACCAAATTGACAAACTTTTAGCTAGACAAACTTATAAAAAACACCCCTGTCTCAAATAAAAGATAAAACAAAATACAGACTTCAAACCATATTACCACAATTTCAAAATTTTTGTGAATAAAAGAAGACACACTGTATTCATAAAGTGTTTAGAGGCTGTAATAGATAATTTTGGATGCAATGTAGGTTGGCCTGTATGTACAAAATATGTCAAATTAAGTGTAATCACAATAACTTTTTATGTAACTTTGTTTTAATTATAAATTGGTAACAATGACTCAAAATAAATAGAATCATATTTTAGGTGGAAACACGACGATCCGTGTAAGTGGCAGGGCTGGAGTTCTATGTTGCCTGGGCAGAGAAAGCGCTTAGACCTAATGATGGGCACAGCTCTCTCTACCGAGAAGTCCTGCAGAATCACGAACCTTGAGTTCATGTGCTCTAAGCGTCACTGTGCCTCCACCCCAAGATCCCAATTTCTTTTATTCCATGTTGTTTAGTCTTGTAAACAGAGAAGCACAATTTGACCTGTTCTCAAAGGAGGCAGCAGGAATCTGGTTCTGATAACAAAGTTCCCGTTGCAGAATGGCCCCCGGAAGAGATATACCAGAAGGCTGATGCTCCAGGATCTCTGAAGAAAATATCAGGTCTGAGGCTTGGTGTCATGGATGGTTTTCAAAGAGTAGAATTTTCCATAACCTTACACAGTGTCTTCATAGTCCACATCTGTAATGTTTGCTTTCCTCGGCCTGGCATAGATGTCTAAGGAAACCTGGAAGCAAAGGTTAGGACTAGAACAGGAAGTCAAGCAAAACATGCCGCCACTGGTCCTCTTCCCCAGTCAGTTTGAAGCATCTTATCATGGCACACCACACCACACAAAAATCAGGGCCTCTTGGAAAAGTGTGGTCCAAGACCAGCATTTTCAGAGTGCCTGTATCTCACTGGTGGACTACAGAGATGCTCCTGACAAGCTGCAAACTGATGCAAACATACAATGCCTTCCTCATTCTTATGGGCCATTGTTAGGGGGGCCCATGGGCTGTCATTTTTTAAAAAGTGTTCAGAGTTTGTGTTCATAAACTAAATTTGGCATGTCACTGGAGTTTGCCGAGGATTTGAATTTTGTCCTGAGACACTTGGCTGCCACGCTACACTAGACAAAACTGCAAAGCATCTCCTGCTTTTGCACACATGCACAGAGTTGGAATTTCTGCAGTTTTCAGAGAGTATTTTTGTATCATTGGTGATATCTTGGGTTATTCAAAGTTAACCAATTACTAATTTTTAATGACGCAAATTACTATTAGCTTAGCTTTGTTCAATATTAATTTAGTTGCTGTGGATTGTTTGGCTAACCTTATAGCATAAAGTGATGGCTGCACCGCTCAACAATATTTTAGGATAAAGATTTTCAAAGAAATAGAATTTTTAGACTAGGTATGCACTGCAGTTTAACTAAAAATCATTCATGTGTGCATTGCTAAAGTAAATATGTTTGTAAGCCTCCAAAATGTCCTTGTACAATGACACCTTATTGTTGTAACTATATGTTTTTACTTCCATTGCGTTGGGAGGTAGCAAAGAGGTAGATCATGGGATTTTTGCTCTTTCTAAGTGGCTATAATTTAAGAAGTTTGAGAGCTAGGTCCCAGAGGAAAGAAAGAACGCGGAGAAGAGAGCAATAAAGACTCTTACCTTGTCCTCCCTGTGTGTCCCCCGGGGTTTCTGCTGTAGAGAAAAGGTAAGTGATGTGAGATTCCACTTATATTTAAAGTCCTTCACTGAACTAGTGTGAAGAAAAGCTTCTTCTTCTCCCATCTATTTCCCATGAATTGATTTCCATTAATTTTTTCTGTCTTGCTTTTCTGTTTATCACAAATATTATTCCCTTAGTAGCCAAAGGAAAATTGGCAGCCTGGGGCTGGGGGGAGAGGGGGTAAGTAGGCCTCCAATGCCAGTAGGGGCCTTTATACATCTCAGCTATTCTGGGGCCACCATGTATAGGATGGAACAAGAGCAGCAGCTAGGCAGCTGTGATGGGGTTATGAGGAGTGTGTCAGGCTACTTAAAGAGGGAAGGCAGAAGCCATCACCTCTGATGCTGCCCCATGATGAGGAGGGAGGCGTAAAATGTAGGCCTTACAATGACACCTTATCGTAACTACATGTTTTTACCTTCATGGCGTTGGAAGCAGGGAAGAGGTAGACCATTGGATTTTTGCTCTTGCTAAGTGGCTGTAATTTAGGAAGTCTGAGAACCAGTCCCCAGAGGAAAGAAGGGACCTTAGCATCAGCTCTGGGCTCTACTCAAGGTAGCTCCAGACCAAAGAACAGCCTCCAAGTGCACACAGTGATGCTCACAGCCTTCTGCTCTGAAGAATGCTGTTATCTGACATGCACAGCCTGATTATTCTCTTGGTGCCAGGAAAGACAAAAGTCAGAGACAAATTTATTCCCCCATGTCTCACCTGCTGCTGATTCCTGCTCCTGCTGGTTATAGTACACCAACGAATAAACCTCGTCCCCCACTTACGACATTCACTGCAAGAGAAGGAAGGAGGCATCATGACACAGCCCCCGATTCCTGTCTTTCAGATTACTCCCTACCATCCACCAGTCACAGCCATGAAGACAGATGAGTCATTTGTTTGTAGCAGAGGCTGGGACACAGCAAAGTCAGGTTTGGCAAGCAGATGTTATCCCATTGTCCCTGCCCCAGCTTGCTCTACCAACTTTGGCGTGGGTCATTTGGGAAGGCTCACCATTTTCATATACAGGCTGTAGCTGCCCTGGGGTAGGTGAGTTTGAGTTGAGGTAGGTGAACTCTTGGGGTACAGGGGTGGGAAGGCTCCTGCAAACACAGAGACACATGTTATTTATCTGAAAATGCATTCCAAATAATGCAGATATCACACTGAAGGAGAGAAGCCTGTAAGAAATGGTCCTGAGCAGAACACTAAGTTACGGGGAAATGAGCAGCTAGAATGCACAGCAGGGTGGTATGAGCCCTGGCCCTGTGCACAGGCTGAGTGGGGGCACTGCAGAGCAGGCACCAGAGGGTAACTCCATGGGCGTAAGGTTCTTATCTGACTGGCTCACTGCGGTACTGCCCATTCCCGGAATAGTGTCATTCATATCATGAGTGCTCCCTAAATATTAAATAAATACTGATTCATTCCAGACAGCAAACACTTTGCTGGGCAGAACAAGCAACTTGAGGAAGGGGCGGAAGAAAATGGTTCTTCATGGGCAGGTGCCAAACAGTGCTATTCTGATTTGAAAAAAATATCTGTTCATTGTTGGCATAAATGATAATACATTATTTTTAAAAGCCAACTAAACATTGGTATCTCTAGATGTAAGTATTTCAAAAAATATTTTCTTCCTCTAAACATCTAAAGAACTTCATGAATAACTGTTCAGTATGTTTATTCCTGTCTGTTTTACATTCCAGAAATGTACGTGCATCTTACCTACCCTAAAATGCTTTCAAACTCTCAACAGCTTTTTATATTTTCACACCTGTCAGCCCTCAGCAGAATGACTTACAGATCCTCAAATATTGGTTGGTTGATTGAATTAATGCATGATCCTGCTGAAAGCAGTGTCATTTTATTTATTTATTTATTCATTCATTCATTTATATTTATTTATTTGAGACGGAGTCTCGCTCTGTCACCCAGGCTGAAGTGCAGTGGTGCCATCTCAGCCGACTGCAATCTCCGCTTCCTGAGCTCAAGTGATTCTTGTCCTCAGCCTCCTTAGTAGCTGGGACTACAGGTGCGCACCACCACAACTGGCTAATTTTTTGTATTTTAGTGCAGACGGGGTTTCACCCTGTTGCCCGGGGGTGGTTTGGACTCCTGAGCTCAGGGGATTCACCCGCTGTGGCCTCCCAGAATGCTGGGATTACAGGCGTGAGCCACCGTGCTTGGCTGCAATATGATTTTAATATTCTGCAGGGGTGTGGAAGGGGATCAATAGGAAAAATAATGAAAAGATTTATCATTAATGTACGAAATCTAAAAGGAGGAAAGTGACAGTGAATTGTTCAAAGTTGCCAGTAGGAGAACTCAGGAGTGCACTTTGAGTATAATAAAACAGGGAAAAAAAAGAAAAAGAAAGCTTAGGAGAGAACAAATCTAAATCGATTTTTAAAATCGATTTTTCTGCATTATTGGCACATGTGGAGAAAACAGGCCTCACCTGAGTGGATCCCTGGCTGAACGTCTTCCTGCAAGACAAACAAATGAACATACACATAAACGGAGGAACCTCGCTGTCGGTGCTTTTATGTACCCTGTGCAGGGATATCCCTCATGCTCAGATGCCCCCTGTGGGTGCCACTGTGTGCCCAGAAGACATCCTGGCAATCATACACAGAGCCTTCATTTCATAGACAGAAACGCAGGTCCTGAATAATTAAGTGAGCTTCCCAAAGCCAATTAGTACCAGATCTAGGACTTGAGACCACGTCTCTAAACTCCTACGTTTATTGCATGTTTTGGTTTTGTTTTACAACCACATCACCCAATCTTATTGTGACATAAGTCCTTGGAGGCAGGTGCTGCCACAATCATGCTATAGATGGCGTGAGGTACCGAAAGATGTCAGAAAAGCTTGGAATTTAAATGGGAATCATAGTGTCCTTTCTTGCCTTGTCTCCAACTTCCTCAGTGAACCAGAGACCAAGGCTAAATACATAAATAAATATATAATTACCAGTTGTGATAACGTGTGAATCTAATAACTTGAAACTCATCATAAGAGAGAACCACTGTAGGCTGTGCAGGCCAGGTGAAGCCTCTTGGACAAAATGACATTTCAGAGGAAAAGTGAGAAAGTTCCAGCAGTAAGTAGAATGTGCAGATATGTGAATGTGCATTTCAGAGAAGAAAAAGCATGTGACAATACTTGAAGGTGAATAAGAATTGATGCACTGACGTTAGTACTGGGATACAGTCAGGATAGCTGGAACTGCTAACCGTGTTTCTCTTCTGTGGCCAATTATTTTGAATAGTACATTTTTGTATAAAAATTAAATCCCAGAAGCACAAAATATCACTTGAACCTCAATTAATAGCACATGGGGATGGAGAACTTTACAAAACATGTTACACTATGTTAATAGGCATCATTCCTACCTGCTGTGGTTGTGGGCAGTCATAGGCAAGGTGACTAACAGCATGTACATCTTTTGCAGTATAAATGTCACAATTTCAGCCTATTTCAGTGAAAACAAAGATCACAGTGACAAAATGCCACTCTCCTTAAATACTAACCTATTTTTCTTTTGAGGCCATAGCAAAATAATAAGGCCACGGTGACAGGTCCAAGGGTGCCGAGCAGCCCCCTCAATGACTCTTGAGGTAAGATGATTGCTTCTGTCTCCTGTAGGCACTAGGGGGAGAGACTTGTGCATGATCTGCTGGGAGGAAGGGCTTGGGGCTTAGAGAGCAGACATCTTGGGTGTGGGTTGTGCCCAAGGTCTGCTGTTCCAAGTGGGGATTTATTTATTTGTCTAGGGACTTGTGGCTTATCACATTTATGAAAAGAGAAGCGGCACCCAAACTTAAGTTCTCTATGCCTCTCCGATACATCACTCATGACAGCACCTCACACAGAAGCCCCGCCTTTGGTAGCACACCCCCGGAAGCATAGTGGCATCAGCAAAACTCTCCCAGGACACTGGGAAGGAGACACTGACCAAGACGCTCCATAGCTTGAGCTATACCTGTGAAGTTGAGTGTCACCGCTTCACTGCGCTGGGCCCCTAGGCCATTGTTGGCCTCACAGGAGTAGTTTCCATAATGTTCTGCTGTCAGGGTGAGGTTGAAGGAGGCTCCTCCTCCAGAGGGGGCCGAGTGCTCCCGAAGGTGACATCCTCATGATAAAACCAGTACAGGATTGGGGGGAGAGCCTCTCCGGGCCTCACAGTGAAGCTCCAGCACACCCCCCCCACCACAGCCTCAGCTCTGGGAGCCCTGAGCGTGAGGATGGGGCGAGACACCGGAACTGAGGGAGATAGTAGACTGTAAGAGAAGGCCTCTGACAATGCAGCAAACTCAATCCCTGTGCACCAATGCTTAGCCCCATTAAACTTCCTCAGCATGCCCCAGGGAAACTTTGTGTGCCCCAGGGAAGTGTGGAGCCCAATTTGAGGCCAGCTGGCTGAACGGAGGGTAGTGGAACTTACTTCTGACAGTGATGCTCACCAGCCCACTGGGGCTGGGATCATAGCCATTTTCAGCTACACAGTAATATTGCTCGGCATCGCCCTCCCTCACTGTAGGGATCTCATACTCTGCTGTCAGTGAACGCTGGGTCTTTGTCTGAAGGTTTAAACCTGTGGCCCCTTTGTACCAAAGGAAGGTGATATTTCCTGTGCCCATAGCAACTGAGCAGATGAGGACCAGCCTGTCTCCCTCCATCACCTGTCCTCCTGGGGGCTGAGTCTCCAAGCTCACATCAGCGACAGGGATTCCTGTGTGAACACAAGATGACATAGGAAGACCCTGAGTGGGGAGAGTTTCAAAGATAGTAAGTAGATGTGACAGTCCTGAAAGCAAAGGCCATGAGTGAAGTCAGTGATGTATATACCTTAATTTGGGTGAGGGGGAGGGGCCTGCTGATTGATTGGGTTGATGATGGTAGGATAAGAAAGACACCCTAGTGTTACTTCTCTCCCTGGAACATGTGTATAGCATCACCTCTCTCCCTAGAACAATGTGACTTCCATTACCCTAATCTCTCAAACTTTCATTTTTTCAAGGCACAATAGTATAGTGAAGTGATCATAAGTCCAAATTGTAAATCAAACTGCCTTATTTGAAGAGGGGTTCCAACTCTTTCACTTGCTGTGTGTGCTTGATCAGATTACTCAACTTCTCTGAGATAGAATTTCCCATCTGTAAAAGAGAGCTGGCAACGATAGTTATCTCCTGCAGTTGGATGGTTCAATTACACAGTATCTGTGAAACACTAGGACAGGGCCTGCCATGTATAAACTAAACTGCTCAGTGATTATTGTGGTGGTGGTGGTTCAGTTTCACCAGTGTTGAGTTTTTAGCAAGTGTGGGAGAGCACAGCCTTTTGGAGGTATTAGACATTTGCTTCATGGCATCATAGAATGGGAGAGGATGCTGGAAGTGTCAACCCTGATGGGGAATAACACGATGAATTACAAAGCACTCCTTTCTATGTATTTTTTTTAAATCAAGCCCCAATTGCCCTTCCACAAGCCCTGCTCCAGTAACCTATTCTACACATTCCTTCTACAAAACCTTTCCAGGCACCTCAGCCCTATTTCTCCCTTCTCTGTAGTCTTTGTCAACAGCCAGTCCTCCACAATGCACATCACATGTTTCACCCTAGTTATTGGGAGTGCTGGCTGAGCATCAGCTTCATGTAGTCAGGCACCAAGTATTGTGCAGCTCTTTCCCCCACACCCTCCAGCACAGTGAAGACACACAGTAAGGGTTTCTAGTACTCTCTGTTTGCCTGAATGGAAACACAGTGAATAAGGGAAGATCCCCTAAGGATCCTGAAAATGAGAGAAACTCAAAAATATCTTTCAAACAGCTCCTACTCTTACGGAGGTAGAACCCGTTAACAGTGAGGATTAGCCTCTTGCCCCCTGCTTTTCTCAGCCAGTAGGGGGCAGACTGACCCCACTGCCACTCACTTTGCACGTTTATCTGGGATCTCGGGCTCCTCAAGACTTTGGATGTCATTGTCTGTGCCTCGCACCAGTAAGACCCTGAGTCTTCTTTCCACATGGCAGCGATCTGGAGGTTGGGGGAGCTACTCCAGCCCGGGCCCAAGGCCTGGGAATCTCTGAAGAAGCAGAATTGGAACTGGGCATTTGACCTCTGTAGAGAGCGCATCTTACAGGTCAGGGTCACCGGGCTCCCCCTCTGTGGGGCGGGGAGGGGCTGGCTATCAGCAACAGCTCTAGAGAGGAATTAAACACAAATGTTTAATGGGGTTCAGAATTTCTGGTAAGAGGCACTTTGTGTCTCAGCACTTGCAGACAAGACTCAAAGAAACAGTCAGTTGGACACACAGGCCACCCAACATGCCTCCACCACCCCCTGGTGGCCCATGGGCCTTCCTTTGCCATGAACTCACCCTGCTCACCCTTGACACATCCTGCCCCTGTGCAGCATTATCATTCAGAAGGCAACCCTTACCTTTGACTTGGATCTTACTATTTTTTGAAGTTTCTGTTCATAAACTAAAAACACCTTTCTTGAAGCCAGCCTAGTAATATTGAAGACTGTCACTGGAATTGGCACTGGAGATGATGAAGCTTGACGTTATATTCAAAGTGAATATATTTCTTTTATCCTTGTAAGCCATTTTCATTATCTTCTTCTGTTCCCTTTCCCCTGGCATCTCAGAACCACACTATCTTTTTGAAAAACAGAATATGGGACCTGCAGGGTCAATATGTCCAAGAAAGACATAGAAGAATCCAGTCCCCCTCATTGCTGACTCTGTCCTGCCCCCATTATTGCTATTTCTCTTGGAATAAATGGGGTGTATTTGCTTGGAAGTGCCCAGTACCCACCATCCACACAGCTCAGCTCCCTTGATCTGGGGCTTCTGTACAAACCTCTGTAGAAATTATGATCTAAGGAGTTAATTTAATTCATACCTTAAACCTCAGGGATGTGTCTCTTTGGAGTGTTAGGGGCTCTTTTTCTTTTTTCTCCTTTTTCTTTTTTTCAAGACAGGGTCATGTTCTGGCTCTCAGGCTATGGTTCAGAGATGCAATCTCAGCTCACTGCAATCTCAACCTCCTGGGCTCAAGCAATCATCTCAGGCCGGGCACGGTGGCTCAGCCTATAATCCCAGCACTTTGGGAGGCCGAGGTGGGTGGATCACGAAGTCAAGAGATCGAGACCATCCTGGTCAACAAGGTGAAACCCCGTCTCTACTAAAAATACAAAAATTAGCTGGACATGGTGGCGCGTGCCTGTACTCCCAGCTACGGTGGAGGCCGAGGCAGAAGAATTACTTGAACCCAGGAGGCGGAGGTTGCGGTGAGCCGAGATTGTGCCATTGCACTCCAGCCTGGGTAACAAGAGCGAAACTCCATCTCGAAAAAAACAAACAAACAAAAAACAACAATTTCATCCATATATTTTCCTTGTCCTGAGGCATAGAATATCTTAGAGCCAGTGTCTTTCCATGGAAAACTGTAGTACCCAGGAGACTGACCAGTAGCACAGCTCTTGGAGCTAAGCAGGACAATAAATTTAAAAAGGCATTTAGGCCAGGCGTGGTGGCTCACAGCTTAATCCCAACACTTTGGGAGGCTGAGGTGGGTGGATCACCTGAGGTCAGGAGTTCGAGACCAGCCTGGCCAACATGGCGAAATCCCATCGCTCCTAAAAATACAAAAACTAGCCAGGCGTGGTGGCAAGCACCTGTAGTCCCAGCTACTTGGGAGGCTGAGGCAGAGGAATCACTTGAACCCAAGAGGCAGAGGTTGTGGTAAGCTGAGGTCTCACCACTGCACTCCAGCCTGGGTAACAGAGTGAGACTCCGTCTCAAAAAAAAAAGTGGGCACGGGGGCATTTGGGCATCTGTAACCCACTTTTCTCAATGGGGCTAGGGTGGTGATGAGGTAGGAAACTGGAAGGGCAGACTGCAAGGGTCTGGAGCTCAGTCTTACAGCTCAGAACTTGTTTCAGATAATTCTCCGACAGCAGAGACCACCTGGAAAATACCTGGTGACAGAAACTTGGTTTCCTCATCTTTGATATGGCTTTGGATTTCTGCTTAGGCTGGGATTGGGCTCTTGAGTTTAGGGGTAAAGATGAGACCAGATACAAGGCATGTATGGTATTAACACAAGTCATGAGTTAGGCTTGGACAACCATTAGGTAAGGAGCCTAGAAGGCTAGATTGACTCGGAATCTCTCTGACCACAGGAATTCCGAATCTTGTGTTCCCTAGTTGCACTTGCAGCCTATGTTCTTGGGGTAGCAGGGCAATCTCTTTTAACTCTGTGGCTAGTATTTAATGTGCAAGATAGCAGTCCTCACATTTTTAACATTGAGCGTGATCTTGTGTAGAGTCCTTGGTGGGGGAGAGGAATTCTCTTCTCCCTCCTCTGGTAAAGGTAAGACTTTGAATCAGGATCAGAGCAATGAAGTAAGTTTGCATAAACCAGAGTCCGAAAGAGAAAATGAGCTGGGGTAACAGGTGTGGCTGCAGAGGAGAGTTAAAAGAGGAAGGAGGCAGAGTACTACTTGATTCCACACATGGCTGGAGGATTGACTCTAATGTTCTCCACGGATGTGGGATTTTGGCATTTGCTTCATCACCCCTGGTGACACACACAGCTGAGGAGCACAACTGGGAATGGGAGCTCCTGAGGCTTGGAGGACAGAGATGTTTCTAGCATGAATCTTCAGCACCCTTTGCCTTCCTTGTGTAAACAGCGTCTCCCTCCCTGTGCTGGGACTTCCCAAGAAATAAGACTGTGTTCTTGAGAAGGTCAGAGCAAGACCTGTTCACCCCACTGAGCAGACACGTGTCAGGTGCAGAGGCTGATGTAAAGACAGAGCAGCCCAGGCCCAAGGAAGCCACTGATGTTTGTACACCTCAGCAGCTGTCACCCCTGATATGTCTTGGGCAGGGGAGGGGCTGCTAAGACAGCAATCCGAAGGCCTCTTGTGCTGACCTAAGTAACAAAAATTCCCACAGACCCTAAAGAATAAAAGGAAGTGCAACTCACCAGTGGGTTCACAGAGTGGAGCTAGGAGAGAATGCAGCAGAGATCAGTACAGAGCAGCAAATCCTGCACATCTACAAAGTTTAAATCCTCTGAGAGATTCCCCAACACCACACCCTCCATCCCTTGTGCCCTCCCTGCATCTCTCTCTTCCTCCCTCCTTCTCTCTCTCTTCTCCCCTTCCTTCTTTCATCCTCTCTCCTCCCTCCTTATCTTACCCCCCACTTCTCTTTCTCTCTGCTTCTTTCCCCCACATTTCACATCACTCACAGAGCACCTGCCCGCAGAACCACACATGGATCTTTTTATGATCATAAAGTAATTGCCAGTGATTTTTGTTGTCTGTGATTAGGAGGTGGCATCTTTGCCAACTACCTATCAGCTCCCCTCTTCAAGCTCCTCCTTCCCACTCCCACCTCCTCCTCTCAAAAGTCTTGAGGATCCAGCTTTGGACTCGCTGTCTCACGGGAACAAGAGTCAGGCAAGGAGAGTGCAAAGCCTCGGACTCAAGGCGTGGAGACCCTTTGTTTACCAATTTCAGATCAGAGGAGGCTTAGGTCCAGAAAAGAAATTCAGATTTCTCCAAAACTTCTCTTCTATCCTGAGGATTTGACCATAATATTATGGCTCAATGATGAAAAAATAATAGTTTTGGGGGAAAATGCAGACTTTGAAGCTGGATGCCACAGATCTGAGTACTGGCTCCTCCTCTTACAAGCTGTGTGACTGTGGGGGAAACGTCTCACCTCTCTGTGCTTTAGTTTCTTGTCTACAAAGTGCAGACAACAGTAGTACTACCTCACAGAGCCTGTGTGAAGATTAAATAAATTGATGTTCTTAAGGAACTTAGACTAGTGCCTGGAATTATTCAGTAAATATTGGGTCATCATTATATCATTATTATCTATTTTAGCCAAGCTTGGTTTGAGATACTTCTTAGGTTAATGTTTCCTTGAGACATTAGTTCCTTAGGTAGGAGAAAAGTATCAATAGGAGATAGCATAAAATCATATTTTATATATTTATCCATACAACAAGTAATTTGAAGTGCTCACTATATGCCAGGCGTGGAGTGGTGGGAGTGAACGTGAATGACAATCTTTGATGTAAGAAATTTATATTATAGTGGGAGAGAGTCAGTTTAAAAATAAGTATATAATATTTTTTTCAGAGGGTGATTGATGCTGTAAGAAAAATAAAGCAGAGAAGATACAGAACATTGTAAGATGGTCTTAACTATTTAGATAGATTTAGATAGATTCAGTAAAACCTAAATGAATCAGGAAACAAGTCTTCTGAATATTTGGGAAAGAGCATCCTTGGCAAAGAAAACAGCAAATGCAGGTATCCTGAGGATGAGATAAGCTTGTACAAGGAGGAAAGAGAAGGCAAGGGCGCCTGGAGCTGACCAGGGTAAGGGGGCAGGGATTGGTTATCAGTGTCTGAGAAAGAGAAAAAAAATCCAGTCACGGGCACTTTACGGACTTGTCAACAGTTTTGGATTTCATTCTAGGTGTGATGGGGAGCTATGGACGGTTCTTACTTAATTTACAGTATCAGTCTGACACTGTGAGGAAAACAGTATACAAGTGCAAGAAAAGCAGGGAGAACATTAGTGGGAATTTAGTTCAGGAGAGTAAAGATGGTGGCTCAGATTAGACAGTGCTGGTGATACGAAGTGGTCAGATGTTAGTATAAATTCTGAAAGTAGAATTCATAGGAATGGCTTATGGATTAAATAGAAAGTGCAAAAGAAGGGAGGGGAGAATTAAGTATGACTCCTAGATTTTTGGCCACAGCAACTGGAATAATGGTAGTGACATTTGGAGAAGCTGTAGGGGGGGAAATAGGTTAAGTTTTGTGGAGGTGGTAGTACAGCTGGAAGATCAAGAGATCTGTTTGAGTTTAAGATGCCTGTTAAATACCTGATGGCATGTTAAGTTTGAGATGATTATTAAGATGTCTGTTACACACCCGAATGCAGTTCAATACATAGGTATTTAAAAGAGGTGTCAAAGCTGGAGAAATAAGCTTGCATTTAAGCTTAAGGTGGCATATGAAGTGACATAATTATATAGCTTGGGGGAAGTGAGTATGGATGAAGTCTAGGTATCAACTTTGAGAAGGTCCAATATTTTGAGGTCAGCAAGGAATCCAAGCCAGATGCAGTAGCTTATGACTGTAATTCCGACACTTTGGAAGACTGAGGAGGGAGGATTGTTTGAGGCTAGAAGTTTGAGACCAGCCTGGTCAGCAAAACAAAACTCTTGTCTGTAAAATACATATATATATAGAGAGAGAGAGAGAGACGGAGTTTCACTCTTTTGCCCAAGCTGGAGTGCAGTGGCACAATCTTGGCTCACTGCCACCTCCACCTCTCGGGTTCAAGCGATTCTTCTGCCTCAGCCTCCCAAGTAGCTGGGATTACAGGCATGTGCCACAACACTCAGCTAATTTTGTATTTTTTTTTTTTTTTTTTTTAGTAGAGACTGGGTTTCAACATGTTGGTCAGCCTGGTCTGAACTCCTGACCTCAGGTGATCCACCCACCTTGGCCTCCCAAAGTGCTGGGATTACAGGCGTAAGCCACTGTACCCGGTGAGAAAATTGTTTTAATTAGCCGAGTATGGTTGCATGTGTCTCTGGTTCCAGCTACTTGGGAGGCGGAGGCAGGTGCATCACTTGAGACCAGGAATTAAAAGCTGCAATGAGCCGTGACCACAGCACTGCACTTCATCTGGGGCAACAGAGTAAGACCTTGACTCTAAAAAAATTAAATAATTTAGCAAAAAGACTGAGAAGCAGCAGATACTGAATTAGAAAGAAAACCAGCAGAATATGATATTCCAGAAGCCAAGTGAAACATGTTTCCAAAAAGAAAGAGTGATCAAATGTCCCTGAGAAGTTGAGTAAAATAAAAGATTAAAATTGACTCCTGGATGCAGCAACATGAAGATAGTTGATGCTTTTGCAAGAACAGTTTCAATGGAGTGGTAAGGATGAAAGATTGATTTAAGTGGGTTCCAGGAAGAGTGAGGAAGAACTATAAGGACTTAGACCAGTTTACCAGGGGTTAGGAATGGGGAAAGAACTGACTATAAGGAATTGAGGGCATAAGGAATTTTTGTTTTAGACAGAGTCTCGCTCTGTTACCCAGGCTGGAGTACAGTGGTGCAATCTCAGCTCACTGCAACCTCCACCTCCCAGGTTCAAGCAGTTCTCCTGCCTCAGTCTCCCAAGTAGCTGGGACTACAGGCGTGCACCATCATGCCTGGATAATGTTTGTATTTTTAGTAGAGATGGGATTTTACCATCTTGGCCAGGCTAGTCTCCAACTCCTGACCTCAAGTGATCCACCCACCTCAGCCTCCTAAAGTGCCGGAATTACAGACGTGAGCCACCATCCCAGGCCAGGAAATTTTTGAAGGCATGAAAATGTCCTGTATTTTTATTCTGCTGGTGGTTATATGGCTCTAAACCTTGGTCAGAAATTATAGACAGTGTTTCAAAAAAGTAAATCTTAATGTATGTAAATTAAAAGTAAATTTTAAATAAATAATGAGAGGAAGTGAAGCAAAACAGCAACTCACTGAAAACTTTATTTTTTCTTTTATTTTTTTAAGACAGGATCTTGCTCTGTCTCCCAGGTTGGAGTGCAATGGTGCTGCCAAGGCTCACTGCAGCCTTAGCCTCCTGGGCTCAAGTGATCCTCTCACCTCAGCCTCCCATGTAGCTGGGACTACAGGAATGTGCCACCATGCCAGGCCAATTATTTATTTTATTTTATTTATTTTCTGTGGAGACAAGATCTTGCTATGTTGTCCGGGCTGGTCTCAAATACCTGGTGTCAAGCAATCCTCCCGCCTCAGCCTCCCAAAATGCTGTCATTACAGGAATGACCACACCTGGTGCACTGAAAACTTTATCAAGGGAGACAGAAAAAATGGTGTAGTAAACAGAAGTCTATTTCTATTATTTGAAGAGAATAGACATTGTCAGTGATGTTGGCAAGATAGCTGACTAGAGTTGTCTATTACTCATCCCCTCCCCCCCCCAAAAAAGACTGAAACAATAAGGAAACAACTACATTATATATATATATATATATATATATATATATATATATATATTGCATTTTATGTTTTGGGGTACATGTGAAGAACATGCAAGATTGTTGCATAGGTACACACATGGCAGTGTGATTTGCTGCCTTCCTCCCCATCACCTATATCTGGCATTTCTCCCCATGCTATCTCTCCTGGAACAACTACATTTTGATTGCATTGTCTACAGGAGAGCACTGAAGTACATAGAGCAAGGGAGTGGCAGAAACCTTTCGGGGCACAGAAACTCAGGATGGCTACATAAAGAAGGCAATGGAACACCCTGCCTCTGCAACCCTGTCTCCTCAGTCAGGATCACCTTGGAGCCCAGGCTGGGATTCAGTCCTAGGAGGTGCTTTTCCCTGAAAACAAAAGGTAAAGAAGTCCCCAGAAGCCCTGATTATATCTGTGGACACTGGTAGTCTTTATTGCTGGAGAATCCTACAGTTCTCACAGCCCCTAAGTCCAGTTTTGGAAGCTGCCCAGAGTTCATATGGGTGCATTATTCTAGAGAAAGAGCCCATACTGTGGCTCCTCCCAGCCCCATGACTCAAGCTACTACTAATACTACTGCACAGCACCATCTTGAAACTAGAGCAACTACTAGAGTGTGTTCTGTTCTTGGGGCAGTAGTCACTGCATCTCTTCATCCTTGAGGCTTCGCCATCATTGCATCATGCTTATACACAGTAGTACACCATTTACTAGCCAAGCTGCCCAGCTTTCTAACCCATGAGAACAAGCTGTCTAGGAAGCACTCCATTTTCTCCATCCTAATGGCTTCAGTGCCCCAACCCAGGGACTCGAAACCTAGGCTCAGTGAGATAGCTGTGATCCTGTCACTTAAGTCCACAGTCCACATGACATTCTGCCCTGCCAAGGACCAGGCAGTCCTGCCCAGAGGGGAAGTCAAGCCTTATCCAGAAGACCAGCCATGTGCCTGCCTCCTTGGCATATGACCCAGTCAGGCATCCTGCCCCGAGGGAAGTCACAGCTGAGCCAGCAGACCAACTGTGTGCCTTCTTGGTGTGAAAACCATCCTGGCACCTCACCCCTGGGAGAACACAGCACTTGCCAATCTTTATTATTCTGCCTTTCTGGGTCAAACAACCTAAGTGTTCTGCCTAGATCTGAACTAGCCCTCTGGAGCCTGGCTGCTGAGGCACACTTCTCGGGGAGTGAAGCCAACATGCACTGTTGCCCGCTCCCCAAAGCCCAATCCATAGCTGCGACCCATTACCATTCTCAGGTCTTTGCTGTCACTACAGCTGGCATCACAGAGCTGGGGCCACTACTGTGTCCCACCACTCCAGGGGCCAGAGTCACCACTATGTAACACACTCTCTCCTGGTGCCTAAATTGCCACTGTGTCCTATTGGCTCTGGAACTTGATTTGTAGCTATGATCTGTTTCCCAGTGTCTGAGGCTTTGGAACACCCTTTATCCTTAGAGCCATGACAATGCTGTGCCTTGACCCCTAGGATCAAAGTCACAGCTATAACCTAGCCCCTTGGGCCTGAGATACTGAGGAGTGCCTCAGAGTCACATTCTTTGGCTTGGTGGAAGAGCTGTGTCCATCTATGCCTAAGACAGTGAACCTGCATCCGGGCACAGATGCCACAGAAGTTCAACAAGACACTTAGTGCAGGACCACAACCACCTCAAGCATCTGTGCCCCAAAACACAGTATTACCATGCCTGCCTGTGACCCATGCCAGGACCAACACCAAAAGAGATCCTCTCAGGAATGAGGGTCTATGAGAAAAAGAACAAGAAGATTCCTAAAGCTCTTGCCACTGAGAACTGTAACAATCTATCTTGCCACCCACACCCCCACAAATTCCTACAGCCTAGGCCACTGAGGCACACACAAGCATTGCTGACATTGATTACTGATGAAGAAATTACACAGAGACCACACTACTATGCTCACCTGAACCAAAGCCAATGCACCCTGCTCAGCTAAGAATCCATCTGTGCCCTAGGATCCAACTGCAGGTGAAAATCTTTTCCTGTAAAAGCCACTCTATAAAACTGCAGGAGGTGGCTCTTCCACCAGATGCACAAATATTAAAGCAGGGACACAACAAACACGAAAAAGCAAGGAAACATGACCTCACTAAAAGAACACAATTATTTTCCAATAACTAACTGGAGATTTATTAATTTCCTAATAAAATTCAAAATTATAACCTTTTTTTAACTCTCACAGTTGTGTTGGAGAATATTCTTTGTATCATATCTATGTCTTTTTGAAAGGCAAAGACATAGCCTTTCAATTTTTTTTTTTTTTTTTTTTTTTGCCTGACACCACGCTGGGCTAATTTTGATATGTTTTTACTATTTTACTTTAAGTTCTGGGGTACACATGCAGATCATGCAGGATTGTTACATAGGTATACACATGCCATGGTGGTCTGCTGCATCCATCCCCCCCCATCACCTACATCGGGTATTTCTCCTAATATTATCCCTCCCCAATCTCTCCACCCCCTGCTATCCCTTCCCTAGGCCCCCACCACCGAACGGACCCAGTGTGTGATGTTCCCCTCCCTGTGTCCATGTGTTCTCATTGTTCAACACCCACTTATGAGTGAGAACATGTGGTGTTTGGTTTTCTGTTCTTGTGTGAGTTTGCTGAGAATGATAGTTTCCAGATTCATCCATTTCCCTACAAAGCACATGAACTCATCCTTTTTTATGGCTGCGTAGTATTTCCTGGCATATATGTGCTACAATTTCTTAATCCAGTCTATTGTTGATGGGCATTTGGGTTGGTTCCAAGTCTTTGTTATTGTAAACAGTGCCACAATGAACATAGGTGTGCATGTGTCTTTATAATAGAACGATTTATAATCCTTTGGATAGATACCCAGTAATGGGATTGCTGGGTCAAATGGTATTTCCATTTCTAGATCCTTGAGGAATCGCCACACTGTCTTTCACAATGGTTGAACTAATTTACACTCCCACCAACAGTGTAAAAGTGTTCCTGTTTCTCCACATCCTCTCCAGCATCTGTGGTCTCCAGATTTTTTAATGTCTCCTGATTTTTTAATGATTGCTATTCTAACTGGCATGAGGTGGTATCTCAATGTGGTTTTGATTTGCATATCTCTAATGACCAGTGATGATGAGCATTTTTTCAAGTTTGGGCACATGAATGTCTTCTTCTGAAAAGTGTCTGTTCATATCCTTTGCCCACTTTTTGATGGGGTTGGTTATTTTTTTTCTATGCACATAAACCAGTAAATCTAGAAAAAATTTTGTATTATTAGAGTACTGGAAGGAAAAGATATAGAGAAAGTTATGAAAGGCATATTTGATAAAATAGTAGCTCAAATCTACTCAAGTCTTGGGATGGATATGGGCAACCAAATCTATGAAGCTCAAAAATCCCCAAATAGATTTAACCTGAAGAGGTCCTCTCCAAGGTACATTATAATAAAATCATGAAAGTTCAAATACAAAGAGAATTCTAAATACAGCAAAAACATTAAGTCAGACATAAGAGAATTCTCATAAGAGTATCAGCAGATCTACCAGCAGAAATCATGCAGACCAGGAAAGAGTAAGATGATATATTCAAAGTGCTGAAAGAAGAAACTTACAGCAAGAATACCATACCCAGAAAAGCTATCTTTCAGAAATAAAGGAGAAATAAAGTCTCACCCACACAAGCAAAAGCTAATGGAATTCAAGACCACTAGACAAGCCTTAAAATAACTGCGTAAGAGAGTGTTCCAACCAGAAGTGAAAGGAAAATAATTATTACTCCATGAAAACGTAAAGTATACAATTAACTAATAGAGGTAAATTGATCATCAAGTTCAGAAAAATCTCACTACTGTAATGGTGATGTTTAAATCTTTCAAATGTCTATTATGATGGTTAAAAGTCAATATAGTTAATAATAACTATAGTTGCAATAAGTTTTTAAGAAATACACTATATAAAATGTGTAATGTAAGTCAACAAAAATATAAACTATGGGGCAATGGTAAATGTGTAGACCAAAGTTAAATTGTTATCAGCTTAAACTATTATAACTATAAGATGTTTTATATAAGCCTCATGGTAACCACAAAGAGAAAATTGACAGCAAGTATGCAATGATAGAGAAAAGAATCAAAGCTTAGTGCTACAAAAAATCCACCAAACCACAAAGATAAACAACAAGAGAGAAACAAAGGAATGAAAGATCTACAAAACAATTGGCAAATACTCGACAAAATGACAGGAGTAAGTTTTTACCTATCAATAGTAATCTTGAATGTAAATAGATTAAATTATTCAATTAAAAGATATAGAGTGGCTGTATGGATTTTAAAAAACAAGACCCAACTATATTCTGTATTTCTATATATGCCCATAAGAAACTCTACCTGTAAAGACACACATAGAAAGTGAAGGGATGAAAATAAATACCATGAAAATGGAGAACAAGAATAGCTATGCTCATATCTGATATAATAGAATTTAAGTCAAAAACTACAAAAAGAGACAAACAAGGTCATTGTAATGATAAAGGGGTGACTTCATCAAGAAGATATAACAATTTTAAACTTATATACATCCAACACTAGAGCACCCAAAAATATAAAGAAAATATTATATCTAAAAGAAGATATAGACTGCAATATAAGAATAGTAGGGGACTTTAACACTCCACTTTCAGCAATGGAAAACCATCCAGAAAGAAAATCAATAAAGAAATATCAGATTTAAACTACACCCTAGACAAAATAGACCTAATGGACATTTTTACAACATTTCACCCAATAGCTGCAGAATTCACATTTTTTTCAACTGCACATGAAACATTCTCAAGGATAGATCATATTTTAGGAAACAAAATGCCTTAAGTTCAAAAAGATTTAAATCATATGAAGTATCTTCTGATCACAAAGGTATAAAACTTGAAATCAATAACAGAAGGTACTTCAGAAACTTCACAAATACATGAAAATTGAACAACATGCTCCCAAAGAGCCAATGAGTCAATGGAAAATAATTAAAAGAGAAATTTTAAAATCTATTGAGA
This sequence comes from Ateles fusciceps, assembly GCA_036589455.1. Classification (NCBI taxonomy): domain Eukaryota; kingdom Metazoa; phylum Chordata; class Mammalia; order Primates; family Atelidae; genus Ateles; species Ateles fusciceps. The sequence continues at coordinate 1,549,351 of JAZHEH010003362.1, forward strand.
CAAATAAAAATGGAACCACAACATACCTAAATCAGTGAAATATAGCAAAAGCAATTCTAAAAGGGAAGTTTATAGCAATGAATGCCTATATCAAAAAAAGAAGAAAGATCTTAAAATAGGTAACCTAACGTTTCACCTCAAGGAACTAGAAAAACAGGAACAAACTCAGCCCAAAATTAGTAGAAGGAAGGAAATAATAAAGACCATGGCAGAAATAAATGAGATAGAGACCAGAAAAACAATACAAAAGATCAATGAATTAGTCAGTTTTTAAGAAGATAAACAAAATTGACAAACTAGCTAGACTAAATAAGAAAAAAAGAAAATTCAAAACAATAAAATCATAGATAAAAAGGAAACATTACAACTGACATCACAGAAATACAAAGGATCATAAAAGACTACTATGAACAATTATATGCCAACAAATTGGTAACTTAGAAGAAATAGATAAATTCGTGTACACAAATAACTTCTCAACAATGAATTATGAAGAAATAGAAAATCTGAACGGACCAATAACAACTGAGGGAATTCAATCAGTAATAAAATGTATCCCATAAAAAAAAAAAAATACCTAGAACCTGATGGCTTCACTGCTCAATTCTACCAAACATGTAAAAACTAATACCAATTCCTCTCAAATGATTTCAAAAAAAATTAAGAAAACACTTCCAAACTCAAAGAGGCCAATATTTATTTGATGCCAAATCCAGACAAAAACACAACAAAAATAAAACTACAGGAATATCTCTGATGGACATAGATGTGCAAGTTCTCAACAAAACACTAGCAAACCAAATTCAACAGAACATTTTAAAAATTCATTTACCATGATCAAATGGGATTCATTTCAGGGATTAAAAAATGGTTCAACATGCAAATCAATAAACATGATACATCACATTAACAAAATCAAGGATAACCACATGATCAATACATGGACAAAAAGCATTTGAAAAAATTCAACATTCCTTCATGTTAAAAACTCTCCAAAAATTAGGAATGGAAGAGATGTACCTCAACATAATAAATGTCATATATGACAAGCCCATAGCTAATATCATACTGAATGGGGAAACATTGAAAGCACTTCTCTAAAATCCAGAACAGGAGAAGGATGCCCACTTTTGCCATTTCTATTTAACATAATACTGGCAGTGCAAGCCAAAGTATTAGCCAGGAGAAAGGAAAAAAAGGGCATCCAAATTGAGAAAGAAGAAGTTAAATTGTCCCTGATGGCAGATGAGATAATCTTATATATAGAAAACTCTGGACTCCATCAAAAAAGTTTTATCTAATAAATGAACTCAGGGGAAGCTGCTGGATACCAGATAGATAGATAGATGATATATTGTAGATAGATTGATGATAGATAGATAGATAGATGATAGAAAAATTAATAAATCAGGAGTGTTTCTATATACTAATAGTAGTATACAATATTGTTTCCATATACCTGCAAAAGAAATCAAGAAAACAATTTTATTCACAATAATTATTTTTAAAAAATACTTAGGAATAAATTTAACAAAAGAGATGAAATAGCTCTACACTGAAAACTATAAAACATTAATGAAAAAATTGAAGAAGGTGCAAATAAATTGAAAGATATCACATGTTCATGGATTGGAAGAATAAATGTTGCTAAAATGTCAGTACTACCCAGAATCCTCTACAGATTCTATGCAATCTCTATCAAAATACCAGTGACATTGTTTACAGAAATAGAAAAAACAATCCCAAAATTTGTATGGAACAACAAAAACAACAACAGCTCAAATAATCTTGAAGAAAAAAAAGCTGGAGGTATTATACTACCTGACTTCAAAACATACTACAAACCTATAATAATCAAAACAGCATGGTACAGGCATAAAAACAGACACATAGACCAATGGAACAGAATAGAGAGCCCAGAAATAAATCAACATTTATAGCCAACTATTTTCAACAAAGGTGTTAAGAATACGCAATGTGGAAAGGACGGGGTCTTCACTAAATAGTGTTAAGAAAACTGGATATCCACTTGCAGAAGAATGAAATTAGATTCTTATCTCTCACCATAGACAAAAATCAACTCAAAATGAATGAAAGATTTAAATGTATGACCCTAAACTGAAACTACTAGGAAAAAACATGGAGGAAAACTCTATGTCATCAGTTTGGCTAGTGATTTTTTGACTATAACCTCAAAAGCAAAAGCAGTGAAAGCAAAAATAGACAAATGGGATTACATACAACCAACAGGTTTCAGCATAGTAACAGAAACAATCGACAGAGTAAAGAGACAACCTACAAAATAGAAAAAAGTATTTGCAGTCAATACATCTGAGAAAAAGTTAATATTCAAAATATACAAGAAACTCAAACAACTCAATAGTAAGAAGACAACCCTATTAACAATGGTCTACTCAAAAGAAGACATACAAATGGCCAACAGGTATATGAAGAAATGCCCAACATCACTAATCATGAGGGAAATGTAAATCAAAACCACAAAGAAGTATCACCCCATACCTGTAAGAATGACTATAATCAAAAAGACCACAGATAACTAGTATTGTCAAAGATGTGGAGAAAAGAGAATCCTTACATGCTATTGGTGGGACTGTAAATTAGAAGAGTCATTATGGAAAACAGTATGGAGGCTCTTAAAATATAAAAAATTGAAATACCATCTGATTCAAGCAATCCCACTGCTGGGCATGTATTCAGAGTAAATTAAAGCAGTGTGTTAAAGAGATATCTGCACTCCCACATTTACTGCAGTACTATTCACAATAGCCAAGACAGGATCAATGTAGATGTTCATCAGTGAATAAGTGGATAAAGAAAATGCAGCATATATACACGATGGAATACTATTCAGCCATAAAAAATAATGAAATCCTTGGGGAGGGATAACATGGGGAGAAATGCCAGATATAGTATGCACCTAAAGTAAAATAAATAAATTTAAAAAAAGAAAGAAAGAAATGTCTATAGTAGGCCAAGGATGTGAATAGGATAACAAGGATATGAGGATTTTCCCCCCCATATTGATTAATAACAACAATATAGAGTAAAAAAAAAAATGAAATTTTATCATTTACAACATGGGTGAACCTGAATGGTTTTATCTTAAATGAAATGAGGTAGGCACTGGAAGACAAGTACTGCACTATCTCACTCACAAGAGGCTTGAATAGTAACGGGAAGGAAGAATGAGAAAATGTTGCTCAAGGGATATATAATTACAGAGCTCAGATATGGAGGAGTCCAGAATAGAAAAATATAGAGAGACAGAAAGTAGATAATGATTGCAAGTGGCCAGAAGATAGAGGGGTAAGGATAAGTGAGGGGTTGGAAAAAAATTGGGAATGTCTGCTAGGCATTGGGTATGAAGTTCTTCCTTGGGTGATGAAAACATTCCAAAATTGATTGTAGTGATAGTTGCACCACTCTGTGACTTTAATAAAAACCATTGACTTGTATAGCTTAAATGGGGGGAATTGTATTATATGTGAATAATATTTCAATAAAGCTGTTTTTGTAAAAGGTATTATAGCATGTTTGTATATTTATAGGAATAATTTCGAATGAAGAAACATATTGATGATGGAACAAGGTTTTTGAGAAAGTAAGAGGCTCATGGGCTTAATGCACAAATGGAGCAGTCTTGTCATCAACAGGATGAGGGGTAATACATTCGTGGTAGGGGAAGAGAAGGCAGCGTATATGAATGCAGAAATGAGTGGGTCAACAGCAATAGAAAGATGAGAGAGTTTTCTTCTGGCTGTTTTATTTTCTCAATGAAATATGAAGCAAGATTATACAATGAGAGTGAACAGAGAAGTCTGAGGTGACAGGATAAGGCATGCAATAGCGATCATGGAGCAACATGGACTATGAACAAGTAGGATGATTGTCTGGCATTGCTGTTGGCTACCTGAGATTCGGGGGTCCTACACTTAAAGGGGATAAGTCATCAGAGTTGTGCCTTAAAAAAAAAAAAAAAATCCCATTCAGCTGTTTATGCCTGGGAGTGAAGCAAAACAGAAGGGCGTATAAACCAGGAGAGTGCTATGGGGGAAGAGAGATGAAGGTGTACTCAAAGGAGTGTTGTGGTGGTGAGCTGCAGAATTTGAGCTGAGTGCCATGAGAAGGGAGCACATGAAGTGTACTCACCGAAAATGATGAGGTAGTCCTGGAGTAATTGAAGACATGCTGGAGAGAGAGCGTGAGAGAAAGTGAGCTAGAAACACAGCGTAGTCGGGGGATGCATGCTGAAAACAAAGGAGTGATGACAAGTTCTAAGGTTTGACGATGGGAAAGGGGAGTCAGAGAGAGATAAAAGGAAATAATGTTGATAGTAAGAAAAGCAAGGAATTCAGAGGCTAAACATTGTTATACAGATGATTTTTTTTTGCAGCTGTTGAAAACACTGAGAACAGACAATTATTGATGAAAGGAAGACAGTGAACACTCCCTATGAGATAAAACTGAAATGATAGTTTTAATGAAAATTCTGGCTTGTTGAAGTATCTACAACTTTTTTGGCTGAATCTGAGCCCCCAATGGAAGTAGAGATCTGAGCATCCCCGAGCATCACTGGACAGAACCTTAGCCCTGAGAAGTCCTCACAGCTCTTCAGGAAGCAGAACCTAAGTGTGATCGCATCCCATAGCCTGCTCTGAGTCATCCAACTCACCACAGATCAACAGCAACAGCCTCGGCAGCATGAGGACCAGGTCAGGGATGGTACCTAGAGATGCCTGTCATCAAAAAAAGAATGCATGTTAGAGTCGAACGGCAGCAGCTCGTCAGAGGTTTGAGGAAGTTGGGATGGGGAGTTACCCTTCAGCAGAAGCAGAAGAAGAAAAAAGAGCCCTCCAATGACCCGCCTGCATTTCCTCTTCTATGAAGGCTGAGAAAATTAAAAATATTCCTGTTTAAACTTAGTTTGATTCAACTCCACAAGTTGCACATAGTACAAATCACTATTTGAGGGACTTCAAGAACTCATGTATCTCTAAGGAAGTTTCCTAAAGGCAGTTTCTTACTCTGATGAATCTCATCAGGTTATGGTCCTGTTGAAATTCATCTTTGATACATCTACGATACTTTTCACCTTTGATAGGGGTGTCTCCTGGATTGTTTCCAATCAGCACATTCTTCTTGCTCAGCAATATAGGCCCACTATACAAACTTTCTCTAGTATAGTCACTTTAGGAAAACATGTCATTAAGTCTGAGAATGACGGGGCTGTTACCCAGGTTATGTGTAGTGTCTGACCCTTGGTGCATATGATGACTTGTGTACAGGGTCAAGCTGTTCATACAGGTACGTGCTTTGATATTTAAACTTTCAGTGTACCAATAAATGAGCATGAAATCACTGAAAAATAAAGTCATGGCAAATTACCATCTGGAGGATGGTTCAAAATGAAATACAGAAGAGAAGCACATGCAAATTAGCTTCAGGGCACTTTAGAAGTGTTCACCATCCGTACTAACTCTGGCATTTGTAAAATTGGCCCTGTTTTCCCTCAAAATCAGGGAATCTATAATCTCTCCTGTTGCTACCTTGAGCACATTAGGGCTACCAGTTCTAGGCAAGTGATGCCTAGACTAGGGATTGGAGGAGAATAATCCATTCTTAATTTTCAACATTTCTTAAGTCTGTGAGTTTCTAGGATTAAGAATAACTAGAATGTGTGGAAGGTAAGCTCTCAGGGGAAAGATGCTATCAGGCAATGATGTCTAAGTCCAGGTATCCAGTCCACTGAATATGACTGAGAAAAGAAACTAGTGGTCAGTGATACACAAAACTAGAGGGAAAAGGGAGCGATGCTGGTAACCAGGCTAACGACCCCAGGAAAAGTGCTGAAAACAAATAGATATCCCATAGCTTTATTTATTGGCTTGGGAAAGCCTGTGTGGGGATAAGCTTGCTTAGTGCAAAGTTTCAGGACCAAAGCAAAAATTCTCCTGGATTCTCTAAATCCAGGGTGTAAAGCTGTTTTTACATACAGCATGCTGTTTCATCTCTCACTTTTTCTTTTAATCTGTTGGGTTTTTTCAATGTTTTGGTTGACACCTTGTAATTGTACATATTTATGTGGTACAATTTGACATTGCAATATAATACACATATATGTTGTACAGTGATGATCAAATCAGGGTGGTTGACATATCCATTGTTTCATGCAGTTTTCATTTCGATGTGGTGAGAACATTCAAAAGCCTCTTTCCAAGCTATTTTGTAATATCTAATACCTTACTATTAACCATAGTCACCCTACTGTGCAATAAAAAACCAAACTGTATTCTTCCTATCGAATTGTCACTTTGTACACATTGACCAATCTTTCCCTCTCCTCCCTCCCCATTCCCTCCTCAGTCTCTGATAAACACTGTTCTATGCTATACTTCCATAATATCAACTTTTTATTTTTTTTAGACTCCACATATATGTGAGATCATACGGTATTTGTCTTTCTGTGTCTGGCTTAGTTCACTTAACATGATGTCCTCCAGGTGCATTCATGTTGTCATGAATGACAGAATTTCATTTTGCTTGGCTGAGTGGGTATTCTGTAGTGTATATACACCACATTTTCTTTATGGATTCACCTGCTGTTGGAGCCTTAGGTTGATTCACATCGCATCTCTTCCTGTGCTCCTGTGTGTCTTGCTCCAGTGCCTTCACCAGCTGTTCAGATTAAAATGTGTTTCCTCCTGCACAGATATAAAGGCTATAGCGTTATTTGTTAAGCTCTCTCACACTTCATGCACGCAAACCAAAAAGTAACATGCATATAAATTATGAAATACTATGATAAAATGAAAAACCATTAGCCTAGCCTCAGACTGTTCAAGTCCTTGAACATAACTAATATGATACTATTGCATCTACTTGAGTGTGCCTTTTCTAAGCCATTCCTCGTGTACTCGCCAGAGGTAACTACCACTCTGAATAATTTGTATATTCCTCTTTCGTAAAAATCAGCTTACCCGTGGGGCTCCTCCACCTGGGAATCTCCTGGTCTGTGGGCAATAAAAATCCGTCTGGGAATGCGGCATCCACTCACCCTCCGCGCTTTCACTGGGAGCTGCAATCCTGAGCTGTGGGGAGAGATAGCATGGGGAGAAATGTCAGATATAGGTGATGGGGGAGGAAGGCAGCAAATCACACTGCCATGTGTGTATCTATGCAACAATCTTGCATGTTCTTCACGTGTACCCCAAAACCTAAAATGCAATAAAAATATATATATATATAAAAATCAGCTTATTGGGTTATAATTAATATACATCGAAATGAACCCATCATAAGTATATAATTCAATGATTCTTGACAAACACACACTGATGTGAATGCAATCACTGTCATGATCTAGACCATTTCCATCATCTCAGCGGGTCTCCTTGTGTGCCTTCCCAGTCACCCCAAATCTCCCAGAACTAGCTAACTCTCCATCTGCTTTCTACTGATTAGATTTGCCTTTTCTAGAGTGTCCTATAAATGGAAACATATAATGTTTACTCTTTTGTTTCTAAGTTCTTCCCTTTGGCGTAATATTTTGGAGATTTATCCATGTGTTGTGAATAAAGTTGCTATAAACATTCATGTACGAATTTGGGGTAAATATTCCAGAGTGGAATTATTTAGTGAAAATATGCTTATCTTTTCAAGAAACTGTTAAATTACTTTCCTAAGTGATTTTTATCATTCTATAATTCCACTAGCAGTCTGAATTCCAATTTAACCAAATCCTCTCCGACTCCTTTTTCAGCCATTCAATGCGTCTGTAGAAATATCTTATGAGTTTAATTTGCATTTTTTGGTAGCCAATGAAGATGTTTATTAGCTCTTTGTATGTTTTTTTCCTTGAAATGTCTCTTCATATTAATTTCCTATTTATTCATAAAGCTGCTTGTCCAATTACTGATTTGTTATATAGTCTGAGAAACAGTCTTTTATCAGATTTATACATCATTAACATTTAAGCCAGTCTGTGAACTGATGTCTTATTTTCCTAACAGTGTCTTTCAAAGAACAGAATTATCTACCAAGGCAGGAGAATCACTTGAGCTCAGTAGTTCAAGACCAGCCTGGGCAACATAGCAAGATCCTATCTGTGCAAGGAAGAATTTAAAAGTCACTAGGCATGGTGATGTGCACCTGTAGTCCCAGCTACTGAGGAGGGGTTGTTCTGAGGGAAACCTCTGTGGTGGAGATAAGAATGTAAAAGTCTTTCTTCTCCCACTGCTTCTCTAGGCCTGCATGGAGGCCCCCTCCTCTCGCAGTTTTGTGGTCAGGCTGGTTGTGTTGTGTCAGATCCTGTTCCCCCTGCAGCTGTGAGCCCAATACTTTTCTTGCCGATAATTATACGTTTATGTTTAACCTCTATTCTTGCTAAAGTGTATAGTTTCTATGCTGACACACAGAAAGTGACTTTTATATTGTTCTGCTTTTACAATATCATATTGTGATCTTTGGTCAATGGTTGCAATTGTATTCTTTTTGTGTGATTATTACCACAACGTTGTGTAACCTCACTCACCCTCCCCCTAATGAGAGAGCCTAATAAAAAACTGAGGTTTTCAGGGAAATGTTAGACATCCGCAGAGCAGTGTTATATGGTATCTCCCCTGGGCCCAGCTTTGAAGAAAACTTTGTCTTTTTTTTTTTTCACCGACCACTTGATCACTTTGAGAGATCTTGAATCCATGTTGACATATTGGGAGCTGGTCTTCCAATGTAAGTACACAAGGCAGTTGGTACGTCCCCCTAATATAAGCACACAAGGCAGTTGGTACGTCCCCAATATAAGCACACAAGGCAGTTGGTACGTCCCCCAATATAAGCACACAAGGCAGTTGGTACGTCCCCCAATATAAGCACACAAGGCAGTTGGTACGTCCCCAATATAAGCACACAAGGCAGTTGGTACATCCCCCAATATAAGCACACAAGGCAGTTGGTACGTCCCCAATATAAGCACACAAGGCAGTTGGTACGTCCCCAATATAAGCACACAAGGCAGTTGGTACGTCCCCAATATAAGCACACAAGGCAGTTGGTACATCCAAGCAGACACTTAATTTCAGCTGCATGGCTGGATTAGATGCTCCTTTAACCAAGATCTCAGAATGAGAAGACAGTTGGAGGAAACTTGAACCCATCCTGCAGCCTAGAACCAAGCCCAGCTGAGCCCAGCAAAATTTCAGCTGACCTGTAGCTCTCAGTTTTATTTCTGGGCAAGAAATACAAGATGGCATTGTAAACCATGAGATATTTGCATGTTTTGTTAGCACAATAAAAGCTAACAGAGTCACATAACAGATTAATGGCTAGGAATTAAAATGCATTATCACTTTGAATGCATTTTCAAAATAGTATTAGTTGTTTATTTAGTGGGGCTTTGCTATATACGGTTAGGGATTCACATTCCTTACTCCTCATGTTTCCATGAAAGGGAGAGATTTTTCTCTCCATACTATGCTATTGAGGAGATATGACTTATTTGATGGGTGAAGTTGTTCTGGAAACACAGAAGATAAGCCCTGTCCAGGTCTAAATAACAGGAAGGGAAACATTAGAGGTCATTCCTGATTATGTGATCAGAGAGGGAGAAAGTCTTTGAAAACATGAGTTTAGGGCAGTACTTTATGAATTGGTAAAGTCTTAAAGAGACTTGGCCCCAGTTTGCTTTACTCAATCTTCTGATCCATATGCGAATCTAACCTGAAAACACTCTTACAGGAACACTCTGAAATAATGTTATCTGGACACCTCATGACCCAGTCAAATGGACATAAAATCAATTATCACGAGTCCTTCTCTTGTCACATTGACATCCATACACATCTCCTTAAACCACCTTACATGCAAAATGAAGACCATCATTCCACCAACATGATAAAATTCTCTTACATACACCTAAAAACACGTTAATCCCTTACCCGGAAGAGAAAGTAAAGCTCTTGAGTAATGTTTACTTACTCTTCTTTATGTCTTTAATGTAAATACTGTGATGTAAAATTAACAATTCTTAAATATCATCATTGTAAGTCAATACATTTTACGTTACATGATAAGGGAATAAGAAAGATAACACACAAGCACACACAAATATACATTTATAACAAAATAAGGAGGAGTACTCATAACAATTACAGTCATCATGTCTGACTGTTCACATGGTCATAACTGGCATTTACAGCTATCTTCTTTTACTACCCATTCTGTGTTCCCTTTCCTTCAGGAAGCACTCCAGCTGGCTATGGTTCTTTACCTCATGAAGTGACCCAAACCTTCAGTCCTGAAGGGTCTGGGCCATTAGTAGTCTTGCCTTGAGTTGGTTGTTATAATTATCCATTGACCTTAATCACAAGGCATGGTAATAGAGTAAGACGTCCTAAGGAATCTCTTGTATTCTAGCTATACTCTTCCTTATCTCCGTCTTGGAATAGTAGCCTAATTTTCCTTTAGTAGTGAAGATCAGTTGCCCTGGCCAGCACAGTAACTCCCTTCTTTGTCTGTTGATTCAGAGCCATGAGAATTCCAAAATAGCTAGGTAGCTGTCTTAACTTCCAGTTCAATGGTATCCTTGTACTTTCTGGCGGAAGCACTTTTCCCTCTAAAACTAATACCTCTAGTCCAGCAGAGCATAAGATCACAGGAGTAGAAAGCAGAAATTTTGGTAGTGAGTCACAGGGGTAATAGTGAGTGGTGCCACTCCCATTTCCACTCCTTAATACCTGGACCCATAAATATGATACCTAACACCATATATTGAATGTTCATTAAGAGCATGTACTGTTTTCTGGAGAACCTCGCCCAGCCCTGCAAAGTATTACCACCTGGCTGGCATTGTAACTGAGTCTTCAAGAAGTGATTCCACCATTCTATCAAACCAGCTGCTTCAGGTTGGTGAGAAATATGATAAGACCAGTAAATTCCATGTCACACCTCTTTTGCTATAAACTGCGTTCTCTGATGAGAAGCAATACCGTTTGAAATACCATGATGATGGAGAAGGTGTTCAGTCCACGGATGGTAGTTTTGACAGAAAACATTGTTTGTAGTGAAGACAAATCTATATCCAGAGTAAGTATCTATTCCAGTAAGGACAAAACACTGCCCCTTCTGTGATGGAAGTGGTTCCATGTAATCATGGAAGTAGTGGTCCCATTACCCTGAGAAATAGTGTCATATTGGAGATTCAGTGTGGTCTCCGCAGCTGGCGTATTAGGCACTCCATGGTGGCTGTAACCAGGTTGGCATTGGAGAGTGCAAGTTTATGATGCTGAGCTTTTGTATTATATCCATCTTTCCACCATGGCCACTTTGTTTATGAGCCCATTGGGTCACAACACTGGTGGCTGGGAAAAGGGACTGACCAATTTCCACAGAATGGGTCATTTTATCCACTTGATTATTAAAGTCCTCCTCTCCTGTGGTCACCCTTTGGTGAGCATTTACATGAAACTCAAATATTGTCACTTTTTTTTTTTGCCCATTCAGAGAGATCTATCTACATATCCCTTCCCCAGGTTTCCTTATTCACCAATTTTCCAGTCATGTTTCTTTCAAGTCTCTGACCATCCAACCAAACTATTGCTCACAGTCCATAAATTTGTACAGAATTGCACTTCAGGTCATCTCTCCTTCCAAGCAAAGTGCACAACCAGGTGCACTGCTTTAAGTTTTGCTGACTGAGAAGATTTTTCTTCACCACTGCCTTTCAGGAATGTCTCAGGAAAGTGCTGCGGCTGTCTACTTTCACGTGGTGACTGCATATTATGTAGAACCATCTGTAAATCAGGCCAGAGAGTTTTCTCTTCCCCTGTCAACTGATTGTAGGGAACTCCCCTTGAAGCCATAGGTGCAGTCAGGGAAAGAGAAGGGAATGTAGCAGGAGTGGAGATTGTGTATATTTTAACCACCTCTTTATGTAATATCACTGAAGTAGAGGGCCCCTAAATTATTTTCAGATTTTTTTCCCACCCTCTGGAACAAAAATGTCTTACCAATAAGTCTAGAGTAGTTGCCACTTCTCATGCACTACATTCAATCAGCATAATGTCATCAATATAATGGACCAGTGTGATATTTTGTGGAAGAGACAGACAATCAAAATCTCTGTGAAGTACATTATGATATAGGACTGGAAAACTGAAATACTCCTGAGGTAGGACAGTGAAGGTGTAGTGCTAGCCTTGCCAGCTGAAAGCAAAATGTGGCTGGTGAACCTTACTGACAGAGATGGACAAAAGGGCATTTTCCAGATCAACACCTATATACCAGGTACAAGGGGATGTGTTAATTTGCTCAAGCAATGAAACTACGTCTGGTACAGCAGCTGCAATGTGTGTCACCTCCTATTAAGCTTATGATAATCCACTGTCATTCTCCAAGGCCCATCTGTCTTCTGCACAGGCCAGATAGGTGAGTTAAATAGAATTGTGGTAGAAATCGATACCCCTTCATCCTAAATAATAATTGTCCTTAATTAATAACAAAATGTTGGTATTGTACTGGTGTCATTAATCTCTGCAGTTCTTCCAAGAATGCAGTCTTGCTTTTAGCTTACTATTTTCCTAGGCGGAGGCAGTACTATTGGATTCAACTTGGACGTTACCATTATAGTAGCCCTTATTCCACAGATCAGAGAAACAATGTAGTGGCTTTGTCATCTGCTGAGTGTATCTATTCCAATTAAGCATTCTGGAACTGGGGTTATAACCACAGGATGGTTTCAGGGACCCACTGGGCTCAATGTGAGACAGACCTCAGCTAAAATTCCATTGATCACCTGAACTTCATAAGCTCCTACTCTGACTTCTGTAACACAGTGATGTTTTGGGTCTTCTTCATTCAGAATCAATTAGGGCCAGAATCCCAAGAATCTGATTATTTTCTTTTCCCTAATGCACAGTTATTCAGGCAAAAGACTATCGATTTCTTTGGAGAGGTTTTGGAGAAAGATTAATAACAGATATTTTGTATTGTACTGATGTCCTTCCTCAAGGGGACCTGCCCTCCTCTTTATTCAAGAGGTTCTAGCTTTGTAAATTGTCTCAAATCTGCAAATTGATTGAGGACTGTGACTCTCTATTTCGATGACTTAGGTTATACTGTTGTTTGCTTGACCTAAAATATTTCTGTTTATACAGATCAAGTAAGAAATTAGTAGGCTTCCTATCTATTTCAGTTCCAGGAACACATGATTATCTAGTCAATGTCATAGGTCTCCGTGAGTCAGACTATTCTGATTGCTGCTTTGACTTTGCTGTCCACTTTGATAACCACACCTACATAGCCTTTGGCAGTTGAATGCTATCACTTGGCCCCTGCCAGCCTGGGATCCAATCACTCCTATTGCATTTTGATTTCCCAATTCAGTGACTGCAATTTCCACTGCAAAGTCAGCCTACAGAAAGAGTGATCACAGAAAAGAGTTTTCCAGATGCCAGGGCTCCCCCCTCACAAATTTATTTCTCACAGCTATGATAAAATGTTGTCTTCTGAACCATTCTAGTGTGTGTGAGTAGGTCTTAAATGATAAAACCACTTTAACAGTTCACTTTCCCTAAGCCTTGGAATCCCTCCCTCTGCATTAAACCAAGGCGGTGTGTGCTGCCTCACTCTTCGTGGGCCACCTTTTGTTCCGTGTTCTGTCCTACTAACCAAACAAACTGCGAGAGCCCTTTCACCTTCCTGAACTGCAACATTAAAGAAAAAATATATACTTTGCAAACCCATATCAACAAATTCAGCCTAATCAAACTTAACTTCCTTTTATCATTATCTTATACCTTTAGTATTCATTCCCACATCTGTTCCCTAGATTTCTGTCTGTTTGAATTAGAAAAATTCAAGCAGTTCTTCTGGAGTGTAGTGTGACCTCCTCATGGGTCACAATTTATATCTCACCTTTAGGGGCCTGTTGGAATGTGAGTATAGTTTTAGCTCTAGAGTCAAAGAAAAGTGGTAGGGGTGGGTCCTGAGGAGAATCGGCATTGTCTTTCATGACTCTGGGGGCGTCATACAGTTTCCTCAGGCAATGCAAGGTTAGTCCCTGAGATGGAATAGAGAGGTCAATACCTCTGGGGTGTGGATGCCACTCTGCCAGGTGTGGTTAGGCTTCATCAGAGTTTTCTCACACATCCCATCCTAAATTATAGGATCTCATTATTTCCCAACTTTAATGGTAGACATTCTGGAAGTCTGGGGGGTTAAATTGCTTTGTAGTTTAGCCAGTTGAACAATTAAGATCCTGTGTTTGATTTTCAGCAATCTCAGTTCTGTAACTACAGGACATAAGGGTTTTCCTTGAGAGCACATATGAAAGTTTTCAGGTAATTAATGTGATAATTGAGCTGTGCATTCAAATCCCTGAGCTCATCTTTTTCTTTCACCATTTTGTCCAGTAGTATTAAGAGTAACCAGCCAACCTCATTGTATTCGCTAGTTTTCCAAAAATGTTTGAAAGTATCATAAACATAGTCACTCAGCTTCTTGCTTCTTGTTGGTGGTTGATTAGGAATATCTAACGCAGATATTTTTTGTATCTTTATTACCAATTCAAGCCATGAAAAAACAGTGCTTTCTTTATCATAAATAAAGTTGTTAACATTTTTATATCTAATCAGATTATAGAGCCAATTTCAGAGACCCCATAACCAATTCAGAAAATTTATCCATAAAATTCTGTTCCTCTAGAATCTCTTTGAGCACCAAAATCTGTATTTTTTCAGAGCTCTTCAGAGACACAGAACAAATGGTGTGTGTGTGTGTGTGTGTGTGTGTGTGTGTGCACGTGCGCATGTTATAATATATTTAAGGAATTGGTCCACACAATTATGGAGGCTGGGAAGTTCCACAATCTCCTGTGTGCAATGTGGAGACACAGGAGAGGTGGTGGTGCAGTTCCAGACTATGTCAGATGGCCTGAGAACTAGACCTGATGTTGTAAGTTCTGATTCAACTCTGAAGGCCTGAGAATCAGGTGTACCAGGTTTAAGTCTCAGTCCAAGGGCAGAAGAAGATCAATGTTCATCTCAAGCAATCGTGTAGACAGTAAATATTCCCTTCTTCTGTCTTTTTCTTCTATTCAGGCACGCAACAGATGAGATGATGCCTACTTACACTGGGGAATGCAACCTGCTTTACTCATTCTACTGATACAAATGCTTACTCATCTGGAAACACCTTCGCAGACACACATAGAAATGTTTAACCAAATATATGGACACCCCATAACTCAGTGAAATGAACATATAGAATTAACCATCACAGGTAGTTTCAGGGAAAGTGTTAAGGAGGAGAAAAATAACCAAGACAGAGCCCAACCTGTTTAGTAGCTCTGTTTAGACATAAGTCAGATACCTATTAGATCTTCGAGTGGAGATAATGGGTAAGAGTTTAGAGGAGTGGTCTGGGCTTGGATACATAATCTGGGAAATCACTGGACATACATGATATTCAATCCATTAGATTAGAGGACTTCAGTCCCAAGAAAATGAGTAAGACAGGAAAGAGAAGATATCCAAGAACAGAGCCTCAGAGAACCAGTATTTAATCCAACATTTAGCTTGGATTCCAAGAGGTATTCGGGTAGGCAGCATAAGGTGGGGTCCAGAGGCGGCAGTAACTTCGTTGCAAATTCCCATAGTAGAGTAGTTGAAAGTGTCATTATCACTTCCAGTTTATTATCATTGCAACTTTATTAGCTCTTCCTCATGTTCCATTTTCTTCTAGAACCCAGATGAAGGTTCATATTTGGCTTTTGCCTCAACCATTACATAGTATAACTCAAAATAACCTTTGATGGAGGAAGGGAAGAAATGAGGAGTAAGAGGAGGAGAAGGAGTGATAAATTCCACAAGACCAGGGAATAGAGTGGTTCTGGGTTCTGTGCGGGGTAGCAACTTGCGTCTCATGTCCTTGCAATGCCCTAGGAAGACAGTGGAACCTCAGAGGGGAGCATCTCTAGGGTTCGTCTAGGAAGGGTAGACTCCATGGTGTCAAACCCAATAGTCAATTCATCATATTTGGCCCATCAGCACAGTCAATACATATCTCCTTCTTGAAACCCTTTCTTCATTTGGTTTTATAGATATTCTACTTCACTGTCTTCTACACCTGTGATGGACAGATCTTATGCATGCTGACAGCTTCCGTCCTCAAGTGCCCACATGTGTTGGCTTTTCTACCTGTAATTTTTACTGGTACTCAGGAGCTCACTAGCCCACACACAAGGCTTAACACCAACAGGAACAACTCTCAATCAATGGGATATGGGATTCGGCAGATAAATCCTTCAGCTTACTCATTCCTTGGTAAGAATATTTTGAAATAATATTCAGAAGATCCCCCAGGGAGATGGAGACTCAGTTGCCCCTAACAGTAACCAACTCATTAATGATCATTTTATTGGGTTTTATATCTTTCCTGCTACCTTTCCTTAGTCTCTCATAAGTGTTTCCTAAAATTATTACCTAATAAAAAATCTGCACCCAAGTCCTTGGTTTAGGGGAATCCAAGCTGAATGTTGGATTAAATACTGGTTTTCTGAGGCTCTGTTCTTGGATCTCTTCTCTTTTCTGTCTCACTCATTTTCTTGGGACTGAAGTCCTCTAATCTAATGGATTGAATATCATGTATGTCCAGTGTTTTCCCAGATTATGTATCCAAGCCCAGACCACTCCTCTAAACTTTTACTCATTATCTCCACACGAAGATCTAATAGGTATCCGACTTATGTCTAAACAGAGCTTCTGATAGCTCCTTTCCCAAAAATCTTGTCCTCTGGAAGACTTCACCACAGTTTAGTAAATGTGATGTGTTTTAGGCAAGAATGAGTTGTTAGAGGACGAGGGTAGCGTGAGATAAGATTGGAGGAGTAGGCAGGGGCCACATCATGCACAGGCATTTAAGTCAAAGTAAGAAGTTAACATTTAACTCATGTGCAATGAGAAGCTCGCAAAGGCCCTTTGGCAGGGTTATGACCTGATTTAAATTACATTTTAAGACAGAAATGAGACATTGAGAATAATTAAAGAGAAACAATTAAAACTTCACTAGGTAGCAAAGTTGAAGAGAGCCTTTCCAACAGGGGAAACCGGAAACATGGACAGCTTTCAGTTCTGATTTGCCTGTCTTCTTATAACCCACCTTCGCTGGACCTTTAACTGATCTGTGTTTTAATGTGGAGGCTAAGAGTTTTAAATGTCACCTGTGTAAAAGAAGTTGATAGGGCATTTATACAACCAGGGCCACTCAAAAGTAATACCTTGGAGTAATACCTCTGTTTATAGGCCCTGGTCCTTATCTTTTCAGATCCATAAACTTGATTTTATAAATGCAATGAGAGTCTATTCATTAGTAATAATCGGGTTTAGCTACTCAGCCTTACCAAATAATGAATTATCATTTTATGAATTGAAAATAAGTAAATTGGCTGGGGTTCTTTTGGTTGGAAGTATAAAACCCAACATAAGTCAATCAAAAACTTCAAAAAAATTATTAGGTACAATACAGCAGTTTGTCATGGAACCCAAGGCCAGGAATGCCATTTGACCCCAGGAAGAGACAAGAATGAGAAACCAAAAATACTCTGTGGGGTTTCTGTGTGTCTCATCTATGTTCCCCTCTGACCATCTGTTTCGTTCTTACTCATCTATCTCTGCGGAAGGGCTTCTTGTTCTCTGATCCATGTGGTAAAGCATTTTCTTGCCTTCTCTGACTCTACCTATTTTCCCCTGCTAGCTTTTAAATATTTATTAAACAAATTGAGCTACAATGGAACAGTGGGTTAGGATGCAGAAACACACTTCAGTGTCATTAGAAGTCATGGGATCCCATAGCCAGTATTCAAGAGTCTAGCTCTTTCTGTAGGCAATCTGTCTCACATTTCGCATCTAAATAATGCAGAGTAAACATGACAAGCATACCCTGAACCTAATGAATGGACAAGTCTGTCAGCACATAGTATAAGTTCCATGCATTTCCTTAGGGACTCATTTTTCAGAGGACCCCCATTATTCTGTCATTTCAGCTTTACAGTGTCAGAAATTTGTTCTCTCTTCGGTGTTTTTGCATCCTTTATTAAAACCTGGTGCTTTAAGAATGAATCCTCTAGGACAGGTAGTGACTTAGGGAATCACAGTTTTGCTTCCAGACTCCCAGCCAAGGGTTGGGCACTCTCCCTTCCACTCTCCTCCCACCCCCACTGCATCCCTCCTCCCACTCTCTGTCTTTCCTTAACTGTTGAACTGTTTTGACAGAAGTCATTGAGTAAGGAGCCAGAGACCAGTGTGGTTCTGGGGTGAGAAACATAAACACACTGATTAGAAGAAAAGCAAAAATAACGTCAGATTAGAAAGCCATGGCATAAGAGTTGGCTTATCAGACCTGTGTTAGCCTGAAGTGCAGTAGCAGCAGAACTGACTTTGGTACATGGGCTGGAGCAGAAATAGAGTGGGAGACAGTTCCACACCCAGAGCACAGCTTTTTACACATATGGTTGTGCTTGCTGGAGGGTTCTCTTCTACCTAACCTTGTTTAAGAGACTGCCACAGAGAATCTGACACAGCTGCTTCTCCGTGGGCAGAAAGAGCATATCACAACTGTCGAGACTGTGAAATCTGATTTATTTGGCAAGTGTAAATGTGTAAAGGTAGCCATATGATAAGTACTCAGCCTAGACTCAGAGTCTAAAGTCAATATTTACAATCAAATCTTGATTTTGTCCTTAGTATTATTCTGTCTTGCCTCAGGCTTACAGGCCCCAAAGTCTCAGCTGAGAAATTGAAAATGATATTTTCTGCTTGGCATAAGACAAAACTTTAGCCCTCCCTGATCTCTCTCTGCCTCTTTCTTGACCTTTCCCCAGTAACCAATATATTTTTCTTTGAATAAAGTAAAATGCATTTTTGACATTCCTCTTGTTAAATGTCAACTATGTTAGCAGGTTATATAGGGATGAAAAACACAAATTTGTATTGGGGCAATCAGAGGATGAAACATCGTTTTGTAAGTGTCATGCAAAGGTCTAGGATTATAGGACACTCCTCTGCTCCTAAAGGAATAGTCTACCTACACTAAGAAACAGCACAATAGTGCAGTGTTGCTGTTGTGATTACCTTAAGTTTGAGAAAAAAATAAAAGAAGTTCAATCAAAATGATTCTAAGCTTTCCCCCAAGTTTCAGGAAATTGTCTATCCACATTTCCTTTCAAATTTTGCTTTCATTGTTTCATTCCTTACACGTTGTTTGCAGACACAGACCTTGCCTCAGTAATGGTACTTCTGGTCAAAGTGACAGGCCTGAGGATTCCAGGCAGCTTGGGAAGAGGCAGGAGAGGCCAGAATGAATGCCAAGGGATGGGCGCAGGATACCTGGAAGCTCATCTTCCCCAGCAAGACAAACTCAACAGCTCACATCTACAGGCAGCAATGTGGGATGTTTGTCCCTGAGAGCAAGGCATAAGCCCAGTGTTCAGACTCCTGAGGGGATGAGGGAGTAGTGGCTCAAGCCTGAGGCCCAACATGAGTACGAGGATAATCAGAGCCCAGGAGAACAAGCAGGGGGCAGGCAGGGCCAGTGGGGCCAGGTCAAGCATGGAGAACACCAGGATACTATTCTGGAAAGAGAAGAGGAAAATGCAGTAAGGATAGGTATAGGCCAGGAAGGAATTATTCAATTGAAACTCACATCAGCTAAAGAAGAAGACTGGGGCCCAACATAGGAAAAAGAGCTAAGCTATGCACAGATCCCGCACTGGTGTGAGCCAGGCCAGAACCTGATGCAGTATCCCAGGGACTTACTCATCTACCTGCATGTGAGTCACAAACGGTAATGACAGCTACTAACATATCTTATTCTCACACAGTCACAAAGTCTTTGAGGTAAATCAGACAAGTGTCTTTCCATTTCACCCATGAAAACACCTAGGTTCAGAGGAGTTAGGTGATGAACATGACACAGCTTCAAAGTAGCAGCAGCAGGGCTCAAACCATAGCCTCCTGCAGCTGAATTTATTCTTTTCTGGGCACTAACTGCTCCCCCACATTCCTTGGTCAACTGTCAGTTCTTACCTGATCCCAGAGTTAGTGGTTTAATCAAGTAGCCCCACACTGATTACACAATTGGGCTTCAAACCCGTGGGTCTTTAGAGTCAGCCGCCCAGGGGCTACACTTGCATTTTCTAACCCAAATTGGGACAGGGTTTTTCCCTTCTCCCTTCAATCCCCTGAAGAGGTCTATAGTTCAGGGGTGGTATTGTGGTCTCTCTGATGAGACTCTCTCATGGAGATTCTCAGAGAGCTCCCTACCATAGTCCCGCTGTCACAGACTAATTTAAAATCTGATGACAAGTGGAATGAGGTAGAACCATCTTTCATAGATTAAACTTAGAGTTTCAAGGTTGTTTCTAAGATAATAACCTTGGGTTGAGAGTAAAGACTATTATGGTTCTGCTATGTGATTTGAAAACAATTTTAACGATTTTGAAGAGTTGCTTATTTTCTCCAGCTCTCACTTTATGTTTAATATAAAGATGTTGCTCAAATAATTTTTGTATAGGGATGGAAAACAAAGATTTTTATTGGGGCAATCAGAGGATGAAGCATCATTTTTTAAGTGTCATAAAAGGTCTAGGATTATAGGACACTGCTCTGCTATACAAAAAAAAAAAAATCTTGTTTTTACATTCAATACCTGAATATTCTCACAATCAATACCTATATAGTGTCAGCCCTACTTCTACCCACTGACTCCAGGAATAAAACCTGCCACAGGGCCTGGACTCCCCGCCATATGCCTGGAAGTACTTAGAGAGCAGGTGATGACTATGAGCAGCTTCATGGAGCTTGTGGAAATTCCCTTTTCCCCCAGACTACACCCCCATCATTTCCTCTTCCTTTATCATCCTCCTTGCCAGCCCTCATGAACTCCATCTGTAGGACTTACCCGAGCAGATGACAGCCACATCTTCCTGGTGGGTGCAGTCGTGATACCCCCAAAATCTGTGCTGGCACTGCTCCAGGGACTGCTCCTCTCCTGAGCAGTGAACATCATCCAGCCAGATGCGGCCAACCCCAGGGCCATGGCTTTTCCGGTCTTTGAAGGAGGGGAGAGAGGGACTGCCCACAGCCCAGTTGCTTGCATACCACCTGGTCCTCCTTTTGTCCCCAACCATCGTCACAGACAGAGCCCCATACACCCTTGTGCAGCACCTCCAGTCGCCCAGAGCATAACTTGTCTCCTCCTACTAGTCTCAAGGCAAAGGCATCTGCAGGATGGGGGAGTAAGTCAGGGATTGGCGAGAGGAAGGGGAAAGGAGAAAAAAAAGATCATTTATTTTTATTTTTTTTTCGTTTTGTATTTTTTGTTTGTTTTGAGACATGGTCTCACTCTGTTGCCTGGGCTGGAGTGCAGTGGTGTGATCACTGCTCACTGCAGCCTCGACCTCGAGGGCCTCAGTGATCCTCCCACCTCAGCCTCCCGAGTAGCTGGGACTACAGGTGCATGCCACTAAGCTCAGCATTTTTTTTTTTTTTTTTTTTTTCAGGAGACAGGGTTTTCTATATGTTTCTCAGGCTAGTCTCAAACTCATGGACTCAAGTGCTCCTCCCACCTTGGCTTCCCACAGTGCTGGTATTATAGACGTGAGCCGCTGTACCTGGCCAAGAAGATTACCTATATCCTCACCAAACCCCATCAGCACACTTGAAACTCTCCACGTGTTTCTGTGATTAGAGTTCCTTCTCTAGCTCTCCATCAGGTTTGGCTTCCCCTCACAAGGATCTTTTCGCTTCCCCATCTATTTTATAAATCTAACATTTATAAATGACATTCTAGTAAGTTTTAAAAATTGAAGAACTTAACAGATACATGGAAAGATGTACCTTGTTCGTGCAATATAGAATTCAAAATAATAAGAGTTTATATTAATATAGTACTTAATATTTAAAGCATTTTCAGATACAAAGGTGGGTATTATTATCTCCATTTAAAAAAAAGAATTGTTTATCTGTCCAGTTAAAGAAGTTTGCAATGATCCTTTGATGCATGAGTAGCTCTTTGTAAATACTGTCTGAATGAGATTCCACATAATTAAATCCATGAATAAACCCAGCGTCTGGATGCACAGGCATTACCTTCACATTCGACCCATGTGTCTTCATCATGGTTGCAGCTGTTACTCCCCCAAGGCCCAGAAGGGCAATCCTGAAGGGTTGCTTCTCGTCCTGAGCATGACATCTGGCTCAGCCAGATGGGTCTTTGGCCCTGGGCAGGCTTGTGGCAGCGTTTCTGCGTCAGTACAGCCCTCCCACATCCCAGCTGCCGGCACACCACCTTTGCGGCCCGGAGGCTCCAGTCCGTCTGGCACACGCTATACCACTGGTCCTGGTGCTTCACTTCCACACGTCCCTTGCAGTGCCCAGGGCCATCAGCCAGCCTGACATTTTCTGGGACTGGGGGAGAAAGAGCTTTCTGGGTCTGGGAGAGAAAGAAAGAGAAAGTGTCTGTTCCCCTGCCAGAACATGGTCTTCTCAGTAAAGGGGGAGCCAATGGGCACATCTCTCAGTTCTTTGTGTTCAGTACAAGGCATGCTAAAGTGCTTCACACTGCCTCATAGATGCCTGTTGAAAGAATGAATGAGCGAATCAATGAAGAAAATGTAGTTTCCAAATTCCAAGCTGAATCATTATCATTTCTGTAGCATTTTAATTTTTCAAATTGTTTTCACATCCAACTTGTCGTTTTGTTCCTCACAAGAGATCTTGTGTAGATTTTTAAAAATAAATACAATCATAACATACAAGATATGTTCAACACCAAACACTTTTTAGTTCACTGTTGGCATTGGGAACTAAATATCTCAGATTAGTGCTCCCAGCCCTCAATCTTTCTAAAAAATAGGACTGAGTCTTCAGTGTCAAGGCAAACGGTGACTGTTTCTCTGGAAACAAATTATGTGGGGGGAGACAAAGAAAGAGGAGACATGGACTAGCTCCTCAGTAACATCACTGTCTAATGGACAAAACAGAAGAGACTATTCATACATAGAAAGCAAGTATATGGAGACAATCAAAAGGGACACAGATCTATTTGTCTCTGTGTCTCTCTCTCATCTATCCACCTATCTGTTAGATTGTGTTAGTTTCCTATGAGTATCTCTTGTCTACCCGACTAGAAGACAAACTCCTGGAAAACTGAAACTGTTTTGTAAAAAGCATACATTACACTTTGTGATCTCATTTCTTTTCCCCATAACTCCATGCCCAGCTTTAGATACAGGATACTCTATTCAACATATGTTTAGTGGTGTGCATGTTGCATGTGTGTAAACAAGTGAAACAGGTTCTCATATAGATTGAAACTAAGATAAAAAGCGTTTACTCAACCAAGTTGGAGTAACAGTTCTAAGTGAGAATGTTGTTTATCTCCAGCACTAACAATCGATAAAATATGAGATGTGAGGGGGCGAGGTACCAATTAGCCATTGTGCGAAAGTCTATGGTGGGGAATGAAGACCAAGGAGAGTGGCCACGATGGGTATGGCAGCTGGCAAATGGTCCAGGAGCCCCAGCATCCTCATCATGTGAACAATCATAAGCTGCTTCTTGCTCACATTGAGCCAGTGTATCTTCTGTTCTTGTGCGTCTGACCTCTTGGATGAGGACCTCTTGTTTTTTTGCTGCTGGTGGCTCATATAAATAACCACTGGGGGTTCCACTGGCATCTCCACAGCCCAGCTCCCGGCACAACACAGCCACCTCGTTTTTGTCCCAGCCATCATCACACACAGTGCCCCACTGGCCTTTCTGTTCCACCTCCACCCGTCCTTCACAGCGGTGGGGCCCCCACCAGCCACACTCTAGATGGAGACTCTGCAAAGAGACAGGTTGTTAGCTAGAGACCTGAGAGGAGCTCAGAGGGTCCGTAGGCATGTACTCCGTCAATTTTCCTCATCTGTGAAATAATGGGATAGATTTTATGATCAAAGTGGTGGCCCTATGACTACATTGCCCAAAAGTGGAAGCCCCAGGCCAGAACAGAGGTGTAAAGAGAATATCTGTTGTGTTTTTTCTTCTTCATGACTCTGTCTCTTTCTATGGCAGCCAGATTGAGGCAGAGTGTCTATAATTTAGGCTGAACAACCTAACTCTCTCTCACTATCAGTGGCCCATCATGCCCATCCTTGCTGCTTCCTATGAAATTGTTCCTTGTTCAAGAGACCAGCTCAGAAGAAATATAGAGCACTGGAAAAGGGAAGAGTCAGAGTCCCAGAGCCCCAAGAGTTTAGTCTAATTCTAGGGACTAGAAGCAGAAGAGAAGATCCATAGAGTCTCCAGATAAGTTGTGAGAAATCTAGGACTTGGTTCAGTTTTATGACTAGAACTCTGGAAATAGAAAAGACTAACAGAGATGGGGCGTGATGGCTCATGCCTGTAATCCCAGCACTTTGGGAGGTCAAGGCAAATGGATCACTTGAGGTCAGGAGTTCAAGACCAGCCTGGACAACATGGTGAAACCCTGTCTCTATGAAAAAAAAAAAAAAATACAAAAATTAGTCAGAAATCGCTTGAACCCAGGAGTTGGAGGTTGTAGTGAGCCGAGGTCATGCTACTGCACTCCAGCTTGAGCAACAGAGCAAGACTCCATCTCAAAAAGAAAGACAGAAATGAAAAAGAAAAAAAAAAAGGAAAGACTAACAGAAATTCTCTTCCTTCCACCAAGACATGCAAGGAGGGTACAGATGGCTGTGTAGGGAGACCAGAAAAGAGCCTCTCAGACAGCAAACATTTGTTAGGTGCATACTACGTTTCTGGCTTTTTTAGTGAACTCAGGGAACAGTGATAAACAAGAGAAAAGAATAATCTGAATATCAAGATGAGAACCCAGGAGCAGCACTTCTTAAGGAACCAAGTTGCATCCATCAGGGTATATAGGATTCACCACACCAATAGCAACGTTTGCAGCTGTCCCTCTCTGGTAAAGTCTGTACGATCAAGCAGAAGGGGAGACTGGAGGGATTAATGTACAAGAAACCGATAATCCACAACCCGTAGCCTCCCTCTGCTGTAGACTCATTCTCTCACCCTCTCCTTGGGTTTACAATGTGTGCATTACCCAAAGACTCCCTGAGCAGGAAATCCAGCCTCTACTCTGCTGGCCAAACTGTATGCTACAAGCAACAATGCATTTCAATTCAAAAATACCATTAAGCCTGGCAGGGAGACCTGGATATGCTGGAAACTAACAAAAGAAACCAAAAGGAAGTTCATTTTTCAGGTATGCTCATAAGGCGGTGAAGTGCATTCTAGACCTAAAATGAACCTAGCTATTACTGGGATGCAGGCCAAGTGACCACAGAAACCAAATAGGGGAGAGGTGCCCTGCCAGGGTAAACCACCCAAAACCCTTCTAAATTCTGGAGGTGGCAATCTGCCCACACAAGACTGAATGGGTAAGGCAGGAAGTCAGAAAGGAAGTCTGCTGGGCCTATTTTGAACCAGTCTTTCTCTGTGGCTCAAGAAGCTTCAAATTTTCCCCTCTCCTGAGCTTGGAGGCCTCCCTCTCAGAAACCCCCAAAAATCTTACCTAGGAATCCAGGTCTGATGCAAATGGCTGGGGAAGAAAGAAGGAAATGAGTGAGGTCAATTTCCAAGGCTTTATTCAAAGAACACGACCTCTAGAAGGCCTTCACAGAGCCATGTGAGACAGAGTGGTTGATGCAGAGCCTCCAAGGTCAGTCCTGTTGGGACCTTCTTCTCCTGGGAGGACCAGACCATAGGGACACTGGCTAGGAACCACAGAGACCAATTCCACCACAGCTAACTGGGTCAGCCTGTTTCCTTCACGCGTGATGGTGGATAGACTGGTTTTCTATTCTAGTGAATTAGATTGATTGGTTATTACTGCCTGAAGCAAAAGTGTGATGAGGCAGCCTCTTGGCTTAACAGAAAAGAGTGCTGGAGGCCACTGGGAAGATGTACTGGTCAAGGAAGGTAAAGATGCCATGGTGGGCAGTGCCGAAAGCAGGGGAAAGGGGCAGGATTCACCTGTGTGCATTGGCACAGCATTTAGACCAGTAAGCAAACTCATACTGTTAAGCGCCAGATAGCAATATTTTCAGCTTTGTGGGCCATACAGTCTCTGTTGCAACCACTCAGCTCTGCCATTGTAGCATGAGAACAGCCACATATATGCACACAAATGAGTACGGCTATGTTCCAATAAACCTTTATTAGACACTGAAATTTAAATTTCTTGTCATTTTCATGTGTCATAAAATATTATTTTTCTTCTGTTTTTTCCTACCATTTAAAAAGTAAACATCATTATCAACTTACAGGCTCTTTTAGCTGATTTAGATGAACAGCTCAGAAAGTAGCTGTACATGTAGTTCCAAACCTCCAGATTCCAACGCCAGCCTATCTTTAAAATATGGGGGTTTCTTCCCCCATGTTTGGACTCCTCTCTCTATAAGTTCCCTCCTAATGCTATAGAGAGTCCTGAGCCATGTAACCTCCAGGAGTCCCTGAGGCCTATGCATTTTCAGCTGTAAAACTCACCCACCACCCCCATCTTATAGGAGTTTTCGAAAGGCACAAATATCTTTGGATCTCCAGCCCACAGCTTTTCATTCAAGTAGTTCAGTGGTTTATCCTGGAATAGTTTCTTTTCTTGGTTTCCAAATAACTTCTCATTAGCCTCATTCCCTTAATCTTCAGAATGTGGCCACTCTCCGATCTTCTCTTCAACTGTCTAAAACTCAAGGTTATATTATACATATGGGAATAATGTATTACCCTCACCCCAACGTGTATTTCTGAAGGAAAGTGAGCATTCCGAGCCTGATAGGCAGGTAGAAAAGCGATATAGCCAGGAAGCGACTTGGAAGCTCTGCAGCAGTTTGGGTAACTGCAGAAGGCACAGACCAGAAAGGCTCTAGGAAGGAGGTGGAAGCACAGATAAGCCTGGAAGACACACTAGTACATCCGTGAGGGGCAGGACTCGCCGTGGATGCTGTGGGGGGACGCATGGATGTTTAGGACGTGGTCAGTACCTTACACTGAACACAAACTGTCCTATTGTGGGCTTCGGTGACGCACTAGATTGTCAAGACATAAAAGTGGATGTGATTGATTAGCATAGGGATTTACCAGGCATTGTTAGATGCTTGATGTTAGTGATCTTGTAAAAAAAATACTCCTACAAACCTCTGAGGAACATAATATTATCCTCACTGCATAGATGAGAGAGCAAGATTTCAGTGAGGCATGATAATCTACAAATTCAGACAGCTAAGAAATCAAAAAGGGAGGATGGAAAACCAGGTCTCTTTGGCTCCACAATCACCAGATTCACTAGGTTAATCTCTAGATTACTCTAAGCAATGAGAAACTGAAGAAAACTAGAAAAACATTGTATGAAACACTTTTAAGAGGAAACCAGAAACATGATCAATGAAACGTGATTGTTTTTGCAGTTCTACTTCCTTTCTGGCTCTACTTGCTACTGCCCAGTGCCCATTCATTTGTCTTCTAATAGTACATTTAGGAAAACTTATGTAAAAAGAGAAATGGGATAAACTATCATAAATCTGTCATTACAAACATAATAAAATAGAAAAAAACCTGATAATGTGAATTACAAATGGGTATGGGTTAAGCGGCTTTTTAAGGATTAGAATAGTTACCAGATATAGAAAGGTGCGAGAAGCTCATCCTTGAAAAACATCTGAATCTGTTCCAGGTTGGCAGGGAGAGAGTTCTCCTAATCAAAGTTCCAGAAAATTCTGAAGCCTAAACCAACTGGTGCAGAGATACTCACTGAGAATCAAGGAGAATAGCAGAGCCATGACCAACGCAGCTGAAGAAGTTGAGCTGAAATGTAAGGCTAGAAGGAGGTCCCCAAGCAGCAATATTTAGTTTTGGCTGCAAGTGTGTTAAGAGGAGGGGCAAAGACTGATCCAGAGTGAGTCAAAGTATTATAAGATGACCAGAAACCAATAGATTCAGGGGACAGAACTGACAGAGCTGGACTTGCTGAAATCAGCACGTTCCAGAGGAAGGGGACGTGGCCAGAACTGGTAGAAAGATGCTGAAAATGAAACAAAAACAGGATATCATGACTTGGTTCTGCTGTAAGTCCAGCTCCATCCATCTCTGCTTCAGCCCCTTTGCTATGTAAACAAAAGAAAGCCCTACCACAAGGAAAGGCAGGTGCCAAAAATACAGCCATCTCTCAGTAGAAGACAAGGCAGTACTTAGTCTCCAAGGATGGTTGGCAGGGGAAGTAGGCCAGTTTTGATTCCTTTACTCCAGAAGGAAGTGCCTGGAAAATATGGAAGCCAGAGGCCATGGGATAAGTGCAGAGTTGCCCTTGGAGGCACATCCCATAAACCATAATCCAGTGTAGGGTGCCAATCTCTGCATTTAGGCCCAGCTTTATTGGCTTCAAACCAGCTTTCTCAGTGCTAAGCAGAGGGTCCAATATACAGATCTGTTCTTCTTCTCAGCTTGTGCTGGTGTATGCCCATCATTGGAAGCTGGGTGGAAACAGATCCCTGAGGTGAGGGACATCGTGATCATTGAACTCAGGTTGCCTATAGGTCTAAGGTATGATGGACAGAGATTGAGCAGTAAGGCCCTCTCAGGCCCCTCTGCCTTGCTATATTATTAAGTACACCTGTGCTTCATGAGCTATTCTACTCCATCAAGCAATCAGTTTCATATGCTAACATAATTCCTGCATTCCAAGCAGAGTAATTGTTCCTCTACAGTAAGACATTTTTGCTTCTTTGTAACATTCAGGTCACTCAGCAGAAAGCTTGGTTCATTGTTGGCATTCGTTTTTAATCCTGTGTTTCTTTGTTTACTTAATATTGTATTCAATGAAAAGCTTTTAGCACTCATGAATGCCAGGCAATGTGATGGGTGGATTCAGTACATGAGGGAACAAGGGATAGTTTTGCGCTGTAAAAGTATACGGTCTAGTAATTGCAATAGCATGTGGAAACTGCTGTTAAGAGAGAAAAATATAAGAAACTTTGGAGGCCAGGCTAGGTGGCTCATATCTGTAATCCCAGCACGTTGGGAGGCTGAGGTGGGAGGATTGCTTGAGCCCAGGAGTTTGAGGCTGTAGTGAGCTATGATCAGGCCACTGCACTTAGCCTGAGTGACAGAGTGAGACCCCATCTCTAAAAAAAAAAAAGAAGAAACAAAAAGAAAGAAAACTTTGGAGGAAACGGTTTCTCTGTTTGGAGCTAATCAGAGAAGACCTCACAGCAATGATGATACTTGAGCAGGAGTTTAGGATGAGTTAAGTGGAGAATCAAAATAGGAAAAGATTTTGCTATGCATATGCAGACAAGTGAAACAGCATTACTTATTTAAGGAGCCACAGATAGTCTGGAATGACTGGATCACAGCCTGCTTGGTGATCAGGGACCACGGGCTATTGATGTTGAAAAGTAAAGACACTAGATGATATGCAAGTAGCAACAAGAGCCAGATAATGGAGCGTCTATTATGAATGGGTTTGTAAATGCCAACTATTCACATCCTTCCCTCTCTAGATTCTGAAGTGACACAGTAACAGGTACAGAAATATCAGCTTTACTGTTGATGAAGCTATATTGGACTGCCACTGGGATCCAAGATGCTATGCATTTACCTTCTTTCTTTTTTCTTTTTTTTTTTTTTTTTGAGACGGAATTTCACTCTTGTTACCCAGGCTGGAGTGCAATGGCACGATCTCAGCTCACCGCAACCTCCGCCTTCTGGGTTCAAGCAATTCTCCTGCCTCAGCCTCCCAAGTAGCTGGGACTACAGCCTGCGCCACTATGCCCAGCTAATTTTTGTATTTTTAGTAGAGACGGGGGTTTCACCATGTTGACCAGGATGGTCTCGATCTCTTGACCCCATGATCCACCCGCCTCGGACTCCCAAAGTGTTGGGATTATAGTACCTTCTTCTTTAGGAGCCAGATGTGCACAACTGAGTTTACCCTCGGAAAAGAAAAGACTTTGTGTGGCCTGAGGGCAGACAAACCCGTTAGCCAAAACACGCTTCATGATTCAGAAATATTTTTCCCCATTCCATGTGGAAAACTGAATGAAGGAAGAGGAGGAAAAAAAAAGAAAAATTTCCCCCCAATATAGTATTTTATTAACAGGTGAGAGAACATGAAGAAAGGAAAAGGAAGCTTTTCAGCCAGGAAGGATATTATCCCACAGGACATAGGGAGCCACGGGAGGGTGTTACACATTTGAGGTGCATATTTTGGCTGCAGCACTGAGGAGGAATTGGAATGGAGAAGACCAGTAATGGGTCGTTAAGACCCATTGAAAGACCACGCGCCAGTGAGAGCAGAGGAGGACTTAAATAGGAAGCAGAAGAACCTACCTGAAAGCTACTGTGTTTGGGGGGATAAAAGTTACTTAATGTGAGCAAGGAGGCTGTATTGGCTGGGAGCTTCTAAAAAGTGGTAAAGGTCCGAAATAATCGCTAAAAGGAAACAGAGACTGAAAAAAGACAAGTAAACTATTTTCAGCATCGGGTAGAAAAACTTCCATTTGTAAGCAGCATCCACGTGCCCAGTTGTGGGATCTTCTCAGGCTGCAGTCAGAAGGCTGGTGGGAGAGGCTCATAGAGCCACAGAGTTCAAGCTGAGGGACTCACCCAAGTGGTATATGAGGCTAGAGAAGATCAGGACGTGGGCTGATGAAAAGTGAAAACAGAAAATAAGTTCTGGGAAAGGGAACCTCAGTGAGGAAGTGCTGGGGAAAAGGAGAGTGTTAGAAAATTCAAGATATAGGAAGTTGTTCAGAGATTTGGAGAGAAGTGCTTGAGGTTTCAGATAACCTGTTCTGGGCAATGACCAGGCACAAGCTGTGGTATGGGAAGAGAGCGAAGGAGGAAGTTTCAGACGCTGAGGAGTTTAGGGAATTGAGAAGAAGTCATCAAGAAGAGGACTGCCCAGAAGAGGGAGGTGGAATGGAAGCCACAGGCTGGGGAAGCCCAAAGCTGTGCGGAAGCAGATACCTGTCTGGAGGACGTCAATACATGACACACAGCAGAAGCTGGAAGACACTGTGAGAGGCCCTCTCATGAAGGGCAGGCTTCGTGTCCTGCTGGTTTGGCATCAAGGTGAAACCCCTTGGATAAGTAGTTGAGTATGTCAATTATTAATGGGCTCTGTGAGAGTAGAAAACCATCCAAATTGCTTCGCCTTATACATCAAGTGCTTAGTATGCAATAAATGATTGCTGACTCAACAAATGAATGCATGAATGATTGCATTATGAGACAGATCATCACTGAGCCTTTAGACTCACCAGAAATGCCATCTCTTGGCTCTATTCCTTGTCCACATTGTGTTTTCTGGTGGCTGGGACTGACATTCTGAGATGGTTACAGAATGACTGGGCCTCTCCTGGGCCGATGTTTTTAAGCAATTGATCTAGAGTATGGGGTTCTGGTGGGTTGGGTTGCTCTTTCCTGTGTACACCTGCAAACACCTGTCAATAATCTCTTTGATTCCCTCTTCTTGCTCTCACTGTGTCCCTTCTCCATCCCTGACAGTGACCAAGATGGAGGGGGAAGCTCAACATTATGTCACATGATAGATAGATGCAGGACTTGGGGTTCAGGGAACATAAGCACAGTCTTCAGGCATTTAAAATAAAATTGTTCTGTGGGATTTCTGAGGAGGAAAGACCACCTACGTATGGAAACTACAGATGACACAGGTTTGAACTTTGAAGGTCCATCCACTGATACACAGATTTTTTTCAATCAAATAAAGAGGGCAAATTTTTAACCTATGCAGGAACTGAGTATCCATGTACAATAAGGAATGACCCTATAAGAAAACAATTTTAAACCCATTATGAGAAAAAAAAAAAAAAAAAACAGAAGACAAAATAGTTTGCCCCAGAGACCATGAGCTCTCTATAACTGTAGGTGTTTAGTCACATTGCCTGTCAATAGATCCATTACTTACGGTTGGTTATTATTAATATTTTTTTAAATGTCACCAAATCTTAGGGTTGCTTATTGCAAAGAAATTTCCACTCACTCACAGGAAAGAGATCCTAAGGACTTAGGAGTTAAAACTCTAGCACCAATCCTGTCAGCTTGGGCTCTTGTGGATGCCACAGGGCAGACAGGACACCTGCGCTGTGGCCTCCCTCGGGGTCATAAGAAAATCACAGTGGTTTTCCATTCTTCAGGTATCTGCAGTGTGGGATCCAAGAGGACAGAGAACAGGTGATGGCAGCCCAAAGACTGGAGTCCACGGGGAGGAAATTCAGTGAGCCTGCTTGCCCAGGGTGCCCTGGCTGAACCCAGACTGGCTGCCCACATCCTGCTGGCAGCAAAACCATCCCTATCTGTCCGTGTGTCCTGGTGTGCTCTGCCCTGGAACTTCTCCCTGTGCTTCTCTGGACTTTCCTGGAACCATCTTTAAAAAGCAGCCTTACAGTGCAGAGGCTAAGAGTGTGGGCTTTGGACACAGGCAGACTTGGCTCCGATTCCCACTTGGTGAGTTACCAGCTGTGGGCCCTTGAACAAGACATATTGGTTCTTTCTTGATAGTTTTGTTGACTAGGTATATACTTTTTATTTTTTGGCTAGGATAATCAGTTTTTATTTCTTCCTTTTAAAAACTGAATGTTCAATTAATTTAATCTTGCTTAATCCACATTCATGTTCCTCTTTTAAATGGGAAATCATAAGTGACAGGAAAGCAAATAGCTTACAGGGTCACACCTCAGAGAAGCACCCTGAGAGGAGGCCAGCTCTCATCCAAAGGCTGCTTAGCCTTGCCTAGGCACCTGTGCGTCTCAAAGTAGGGTCAGTGGACACATATTCATGTTAAAAGCCCACATTCTCATAATGTCAGAATAAATGGTTCAGTATAGGACCTGTGAGGGAAGAGGAAAGAGGAGCTGTCCCAGGAGCTGACCTGGCATGGGAAGTGTCATGAGGGTTACTAGACATCACTGCACTTTGTTGCCCCGGCATGGAGAACCAGCGCAAAATTGGAGTTTCGTAAGGAGTCAC
The DNA here is from genome assembly GCA_036589455.1 of Ateles fusciceps. Classification (NCBI taxonomy): domain Eukaryota; kingdom Metazoa; phylum Chordata; class Mammalia; order Primates; family Atelidae; genus Ateles; species Ateles fusciceps. Next base: position 1,582,434 of record JAZHEH010003362.1, read on the forward strand.
ATGAACAGTGTTCTCATGAGCACTCCCGACTTAGCCTTGAGAATATTGTGCTGTGAAATTCCAATCCTTCCTTACCAAGAAGATGATTTTCCTTAATCTGTAAAATTAAGAGAACCATTTGTTCTGCCCAGCTCCTCACCACCCCGATTTCTCTTCTTTAGGGTCTGCCAATCCTCTCTGTGTGTCCACATCATTTCTGTCACATGTGGTCTTGGGGGGTGGGGGGAAAGGTGTAGTTTTCTATTTTCAGCTCCTCACTCCTGTTTTATTAACTGGTGTACATGACCTAGTCTTGAAAACAGGTTGGAAATGGAATAAAGACATAATAGGGATATAGGAGATGGCTAAAAACATGTAGGAAGTGGGGGAAAGGAAGAGCGGACTGAGACTATCCTCTGTCACTGCTTATATCAGTGCTCTCAAAGCTGGTAATGCAATTTTCATTGAATATTACTAATTGAACCACAAATATTTACTGATTATCTCTTGTGAACCAAGCACTGTCCTAGGCTCTGGGAAAAAGAAGAACAAGACTTAGAGTTGGTTCAAACATAGTCTTTAAGCCACAAGCACCATATTAAAAGGCAGTACTTTTGAATGCGGCAATATAAATGTAAGCAACTTGGGATAATTGTTTATTCATAGTCCCTGTTGTATTCGTGTAACTATTAGTACAGTATCTATCTTTAATATTTGGTTAATAAATATTCTAATCAATCAATACTTAGTAATTAACTATAATATTAAAAATTAACCATTATAAATAATGGTCTTGGCTGGGCATGGTGGCTCATGCCTGTAATCCCAGCACTTTGGGAGGCCAAGGCAGCCAGATCACGAGGTGAAGAGATCAAAACCATCCTGGCCAACATGGTGAAACCCTCTCTCTACTAAAAACACAAAAACTAGCCGGGCATGGTGGTGCACTCCTGTAGTCTCAGCTACTCAGGAGGCTGAGGCAGGAGAATCCCTTGAACCCGGGAGGCAGAAGTTGCAGTGAGCTGAGATCACACCGTTGCACTCCAGCCTGGAGACACAGTGAGACTCAAAAAATAATAATAAAAAAATAAAAATAATTTGAACAAATGGTAAATAATCAAAAAATATAAAATATATAAAATATTTTTAAAATAAAATAAAAATAATCTGAACAAATGGTCTAGCACTTATTTTTCCAGGCCTTGCCGGCCCTGGGGGGGGCTTCTGCAGGGCTTCCCCCAAGACCTGGAAAAATAAGTGCTAGACCATTTGTTCAGGACATATTCAAAGATTATAAAACTGGTCCATCTTGCCCATCTGGGCTTTATTAGACAATGCCAAGAATTCATTCATTAATGAGAAATATGTATAACAAGGAATTTTCTTAAATAAAGTTTTTAGTGTACTGTGTACTTTCTTCTGTCTTTCTCTAAACAAACCAAGAGAGGGACTTGGAAAATCCATGAAAAATTTCTGCTCAGGTTCACCGAAGTTTCGAGGGACCTGGTCTGGTAGCTGGCTCATGTCTGTAAGGGTCTGATGGTCAGCAGCTGGCTAGAGCTGTGTGAAGAATCACCTGTGCACGCAAATTTAGTCATTTATTATTTATTCATTTATTTATTTATTGAGACAGCATGTCTCTCTGTCACCCAGGTAGGAGTGCAGTGGTGCAATCAGAGCTCACTACAGCCTTGACCTCCCAGGATCAAGTGATTCTCCTACCTCAGCCTCCTGAGTAGCTGGGACCACAGGTGAATGCCACCACAACCGGCTAATATTTCTGTGTTTTTTGTAGAGATGAGGTCCCACCATGCTGCCCAGGCTGGTCAAATGAAGGTGACGCTACTCAGAGGATTCCTGGGAGAGTGAGGTGACCCCCACAAAAAGAATTGTATGAGGAAGGCCCAGGAGCAATAGGGGTATTGTAAGTAGTCAGCCAGAGGCATCACAGCATCAGGGAACAGCAGGTGGATACTTATGTGGATAAGTCTCTGAAGAAGCTACGGACGGGTTGCTAGACAGGCAGCAGGTGACAGGGCACTCATTCAAGGGACACCAACTCCACTGTAGCTGCCTTCTTAAAGAAGACTTTGCCCTTCATTGTTAACTCTCTTATCCTGCCCCTGCTCCTTCTTTGGGGGATCCAAAATAGTAGCTGATGAGTTGGGAGGAAGTGAAGCAAAAAAGAGAGAAAACTAACAGCGTCTCCTCTTTCTCTGCTGCAGGCTTCCAAGCAAAATCAGCCCTGTGCTGAGACAGGGGCAAGAAAGAGGCTGTCATATGAAGAAGTCACCCTTTAAAAAGAACCAGATTTGCATTTTGCTTGCTTGCTTTCTCTTCCTCTTCCTCCCTCCCTCCCTCCCTCTTCTTCTCTCTTTCATTCTCTCTTTCTCTCTCTCTCTTTCTTTCTTTCTGTCCTATCTGAAGAAAAGACTACTTAATAAATACCTGAAAGTGATTGGAGGTCTTATAAGATTTGCTTGAGATTTTTTTCTGGTAGTGGAAAAATTTAAAAGACTCAACAAAGTAAGTTAACAAATAAGTTATTGGCTGATAATGAAATTACTTTGTGTTTGCACCCTACCAAATAATTTAATAGACTGACGTTTGCCTGGTTAGTCAATAATGCTCTGTGGAGGATTATTGCTCTCTGGAAGCTTCTTCTGGGAATGATAAAAGAGATGAGTGCTGCATCAAGCTGGGCTTCATGGGAACATCCACCATCCAGGTTACAGAGGAGCAAAGGACATGGAGATGTTAATGTGACTCCCATTCAAGGTAAAAGCTCTAAGCTAATAAACATTTGTTTTGTAAATGTCTATGGTCTGATATGGGATATAATACAAAGATAGTCTTAATGTCAGACATATGTGAAAGAGAGAGTAAAAACTTACATACTGCAGTGCAGAAGTGCAAAACAAATAAACTTTCATTTTTGTCTACAGCCAACCATATCTTGTTTTTTAGTTCTCACCTTTGCTGATGTCATAAGAAAATGTATGCCAATTAAATTCATATACTTAAAAAATTATGCTAATTAAATATATCTCAGACTTGGCTAATTTTAAGTGGTTTCTTCTTCCTCATTCAGCCTCTTTTGGATGTATATTCAATGAATTCCAAACTTAAACTTCTCAAATAGTTGTTTGATTTCCTTTCATAAGAAGATTCTCTTTGTTTTCCTTCTGAAGATGGCAGGTGGAAGTAGAGGAGGAAGGCACAGGCGGGGGAGTAGAGGAGGAGACACAGAAGGCACTTACTTTCCTGAAGGCAACAGAGCCAGGCCTGTGAGCAGTGAGTTTCCTGGCTAGTCTCCTTGGTGCTTGGGTGGTCCATTATCAACTTGGGACATCCTGGACTGCTGTCTGCTGAGGTGTGGACTGCTGTCTGCTGTCCAGCCTTTCTGGGGTATTTTGCTGGCACCTACTGCTCATTTCTGTGATAGGCACCATTTCCCTTGAATCATTATTATTTCTTTTTCATTATCTGCAGCCTTTTTATCCAAGCCCAAGACCTCTGCCAGGGCACAGGTCTTCTCACCATTTCTGTGCACCTGCCACAGCCCTGAAAGTCCTGCATTTTTTATGTGTTCTCCCTCGGGCCTGTTTATCTAGAAGCCTCCCCCGAACCTGCTGCTTTATAGATGCCACGAAGGATGTAGAAGGCCACGGAGCCCAGCCAGACCACTCCCTCTGTAGGCATGACATAGAGAGTCAGGATCTGCCCCAGACTGGCACACAGCTGGAAATCTTCTAAGGAAGCTATATTCTCCAGACTTGAAGCCCCATCCAGATCTGAGACAGGGGTGAGGGGAGGAAAGGTGAGCAACTTCCTCACCACACCTCCTCCCTACCCTGCTCTTACAGCATGTTTTAGAGATAAGTAAGAGTTCTCAAGTAGGAAGGTAATAGGCACTGAAACTTCTGAGAAAAATTAGCTATTTTGTGTTTACGAGGTAATGGGACTATTTGTTTTTATGTCATGAAAGTGGGGGAAAGTAGAGCAGGGACCAAAGGAAATGTGTGTTGACTTTCTATGCTCACTCCACTACAACATATTAAAAGCTAAAACTTGTGGAAATGCTCCAGGTTAAAAGAGACTCTAAGGAGACCTAACAATTAAATTACTGTAGACTGTATCCTCCTCCACTGGATCCAGGAGGAAAAAAAAAATGCTATAAAAATCACTATTGGGTCAATTATCAAAATTGTCATACAGGTGATAGATTAGATAATTAGATAATATTATTATCTCTTTATACCATTTCCAGCCTCTTTTCAAGAGGCAGCACACTCCAGTTGATAAAAGAGAAACTAGGACCTTGAAAAACCTGCCCAGACAACATGGAGCAAACACGTGTGGATACAGAGAGGACTGGCAGAACCTGAAGAAGAGAAACTGGGGCTGAATAGAACAGATAGTTCTCTCAATCATGTAGATTAAAAAATCATCTCCCTTTGCACTGCATGAAGAAATAAAAAAAAAAGAAAAAAAAATCATCTCCTTGACGAGGAAGGATTGAAATTGCACAGTACAATATTCCCAAGGCTAAGTAGAAAGCGCTCATGAGTAAACTGTGTATGTGTCTTTTTACAGAGTCCTTATTACACCATTAACACAACATCAACTCCTCAGGTAGCTCAGCTTTACTCTCTTCTTGTGAGCCCCATACTGAATCATTTATTTTGGCATTAACAGAATAAGGGCTTTTAACATGGAAATTTCTATCTTTCACAGGGCCTAAGTTTAGAATCATAGATGTCCAGGGACTAAGCTTTGAATCACAGAAGGGCTAATTAAGACTAATAAGCAGTAGAAAGCAAGCTGGCCTCCCTGCTTTGTGCTCCTCTGAGGTGTGACTCTGTAAGCTGCTTGCTTTACCATCACTTTTGATTTCCTATTTAAAAGAGGAACATGAAGGTGGATTAAGCAAGACTACTTAAATAATTATTTGATAAAAGGTGGAAATGAAAACTGATCACCCTAGCAAAATTTTAAAAAGCATAAATCTAGTCCACGCAACTACCAAAAAAGAGCCAATATGTATTTTCTAGGCCACACAGCTCGTAAGTAACGACTGGGAATTAGAACTAGGTCTACCGGCCTCCACGACTCAGGCACTTAGCCTCTGCACTGTAAGGCTGCTTTTTAAAATGGTTCCAGGAAAGTCCAGAAAATTACAGGGAGAAGTTTCAGGGCAGAGCATACCAGGGACACAGGGACAGATAGGGATGGTTTTGCTGCCAGCAGGATGTGGGCAGCCAGTCTGGGTTCAGCCAGGGCACCCTGGGCAGGCGGGCTCACTGAATTTCCTCCCCCGTGGACTCCAGTCTTTGGGCTGCCATCACCTGTTCTCTGTCCTCTTGGATCCCACACTGCAGATACCTGAAGAATGGAAAACCACTGTGATTTTCTTATGACCCCGAGGGAGGCCACAGCGCAGGTGTCCTGTCTGCCCTGTGGCATCCACAAGGACCCAAGCTGACAGGGTTGGTGCTGGAGTTTTAACTCCTAAGTCCTTAGGACCTCTTTCCCATGAGTGATTGAAAATTTTTTGCAGTAATCAACTCTGAGATTTTGTGATTTTAAAAAACGTATTAATAATAATCAACCAGCCATAAGTAACGGAATATCTAAAAACAATGTGACTAAACACTTACTTCATTGAGAGCTCATGCTATCTGGGTCAACTTATATCTATTATCAGTTGTTTCTTTTGATGAGTTGACAGAAAAATGTTTTCCTACAGTTTCCATATATAGGTAGAGATTTCTCCTCAGGAATGGCACAGACAAAATTTAACCTAAATGTCTAAAGACTGTGCTCACCTTCCCTGAACCCTAAGTCCTGGATCTGTTCTTTGTGTGACATAATGGGGAGCTGAGTCTCCATCCTGGTCACTGCGAAGGATAGAGGTAGCTGAAAAAATGAGAGCAACAGAAGAGAATCAAAGCTACTATCTACAAGTGTTTGCAGGTGTACACAGGAAAGAGCAACCAAACCCACGAGAGTCTAGATCTACAGCTCACGGAAAGCATACAGCAGCCTAGGAGAGGCCTAGTCATTCTGGTAACTATCTCAGAATATCAGGTTCAGCCTTCACCCTAGAAAGCATTCCCCCCAGTGACTCTCACCAGTGGGCCTCACCCAGCTCCAAGGCCAATCAGTCCTAAGCAGGACAAGTGCATATTAAGAGCCTCATCTTGGCCAAGAAGGACTGAAATGAATCTTCCTGCACTAATATTATGGTGATGGGCCCCCTGAATGACCTGAAACCTATTAGCTCTCACGTCTTTGATGATGCAAACTCCATCTTGACAGAGCACTTATTTCCTGCCAGTTATTCTTCCTGAAGACACTACTGCCTCTATTCCCCAGCCTGTACAAGACGATGTGGACATAATGGGCCAGAAGTCGAGCCAAAATTGGCATTTCCGCTGTGTCTAAAGGCTTGGTGATGTTCCTTCCCAGCTAATACCTTCATTCAAACATTCATTGATTTAGTAACCATTTATTGCATGCCAAGCACTGGGATTGTAAGGGGGAACAACTCGGATGGTTTCCTACTTTCAGAGTCCACAGCCTAGTAATTGACATATGCAATCCATAGAAATTCAGGTGAAAGAAACTGTGCTTACAGAGCACTGTAAGTCCCCTACCACCTTTAGGTTACTGTAATCAGGCAACAACATAACAACAACAACAGAAGAAAAGTTCATTGGGAGAAATAATATTAGCTCATCTCAACGTTGGGCCAGGGGAGCTCCTGTGGACTGAAACTTTGGAAACTACTCAAAGAGCCTGAAGTGTGGGGGGCTACACAATGATGCCAAACAAACAGGATATGGAGCCCACTTTTCGTTAGAGTACCATGCCGGGCGTCTTCTAACCTTTAGTGTGTGTCTTGTATCAGTATTCTTCAGAAAACTGTCTACTTCCAGACGGCTTTGGGCTCTTTCCCTGCAATCCCACACCGTTTGTCTCAGCTGGCAGAGCCTCCTGTTACTCATCTCAATTCCCGGAACCCCTTGGCTTCTGCAAGGGATCAGTGCTGGAGTTTTAACTCCTAAATCCTTCCCTCTCTTCTAGTCCCCTGTCTTGGACCTCATCATTGCCCAGAACTGCTTCTCCTCTGAAATATGAAATGCCACCTGCCAAACCTCTGAGCATAGCTTCTCATTTCTTGAGCTTTCTAACACTTTCTTTTTCCCAGCCCTTTCTCATTGAGGTCTCCTGTCCCCTACCTTGTTTCTATTTCCATTTTTTTATCTGACCATTTCCTAATCTTCTCTAATACTGATCCATGGTAAACAACTTGAGTTGATCTCTCAACCATAGCCTAAGTTGTCAGGTATTTGATTATTTAACAACCTGTCTTTTAACCATCTTTACCTCAGCACATCCTTAAGAAGACAATAAAGGGAACATCTGCATTTGTACTTTGTTACTGTCAGTCTAAACCCTGATGGAATCAAAACCTGAACTTATTCTTCATCCCTAGCCTTATATTGAAGCCAAATGTTTTATAAACACTCAAATCTCAAGATATCAATCCTAAACCAAAGGTATCCTAGACCTATACCCGGTTATGAGTCTAATGCTAAAACTCCCATAAATGTTGTCAAAAACATAAAAGTAAATTTATTTTAATAATATATTTAGTTAATCCAAAATCATGTGGAAAAACTTTCTAATGACCCTGGTAATTGATATCTCCTAGAATATATGTTAATGCCTGTACAAATGCTAATCTTAGTTACCATGCAGCATATTGACTTCAAAGTTATTTCTAGATAATTTCTGTTCCGTTAGATTTCTAACCAGATGTACTGGATAAAAATATCCAAAAACCATAAACTAAAGTGTGTAATAATTATAACTTTTCTATGATGTGTATAATTAAATTTAACTTCTATCTCTAATCTCCATTTTGCCTACTGCCAAGTAAGTAAATAGACATTAATCTTGCCAACTCCGGTTAATTTTAATTATGTCAGAGTTTTCTCACTCAGCCCAATATTTCCCTCTCCCATTTTTCTCTGAAAAAGGCTCTAGAATAAGGGGCATGTATGCAGTGCAGAAAGGCACATGTTGGGGGATCAGGTCCTTAGGAGTCACTTTCTATCCCTGTAGGCATCTGGAGCATGTCTTCTGGCCTTCAGGCTACATCATTTCTCCAGGTTGACATCTGATAAGATGTCCATATTCCCTGCAGGTTAATCCATGCAATTTGCTTCCTTGTCCCAAACGTGGCCTCTGAAGGAGATTTTGTGGGGCTCGTTCAGGTTCACTAAATATAAGTTCTTTAGGAACAGAGATGCTGCCTAAGTTGTACACTGTTGTTCTCCCAGTTTATAGCATAAGACCTAGAACATAGTACATGCTCAAGAAATGTTTGCTGATTGATAGACTGCTTGTTCTTTGGTGCCCCCACATCGCGATCTCTAACCTGTTTCTACGTCCTGGCAGAATACAGGATTTCTTGCTGTCCAGAGCTCTGTATATAAAGCAGGTGTGAATTTGGATTTCCCACAACTTTTCTGAAGGTTGAATGGAATCTGACACCCACAGCTGCATCTTCATTGAATTTCTTAAAACAGAGGTTGGGTATCACATGTCATGACACTACTGGATCCCAATAAATTAGGTTCTGCTTTCTCATCAACATCCATTTTGACAAGGTATCACTTTCAAAAATACCAAAATTCAACCTCCAAAAGTTTTGAACAGTAACACAGACTTTTATAGACTATCTCTTGAGGAGACAGACAGTTTGGGGAATGATATGATGGATATTATAATAATGGCACATTAAAAAACTTTCCAGAACTATCCCTTAGAAATATCTCTTGTCAAATTTAGTCATCCCTGCACCTGCTCACCCTGACTCTTATTTTTCTCAAATCTTCAGCTTCCCAGTCTCACTCTAGACCTGCTATCCCAATTTCCTTACTCTCCTGCCCCTCCTCTCACCTCCCAGAGCTTTCTTTTATATTTTGTTTTTGTATACCTTCAGGTTCCCTCTCTTTGTTAGAAAGATCCTAAAAGCTGCTACTTCAATTCCAGGAGCTGACATGTAAAATATGCTACATTCAATAATATGCTAAGTAAAAATACATAATGATATGTCAGTTGAAGTTGTTGGGTGGTACTTCTGGGAGAGCTTTTGTGAACTGATTTGAAAAGATTCATTCTTTGCAGGGATATCTTTTAGGTGAAAGAAAAACAAGTTCCTAACATATTTAAGCCATCATGATTTCAGGTTTTCGTAACTAGCTATTAAGCAAATTTCTAATATTTAGTAACTCAAAATTATGTCAAGATGCTAAAATTGTTTTTTTAATGATTAGGGGGCTTAGTTCAATGAAGGTGAAAATAAGATTTGAGATGATGAAGTAAACACATATTAATATTTCTCTACTTATTGAAACGTGATCTTTGTATATTGGCTGTTTTGAATATTTATAATATATAGGATAATGTAGAACATTATAGTATCTAATAAATTAAGCATAAGATTCCAATTTTTTAAATGTGTAACAAGTAAGTTATTTAGAACTGTTGGGGGAGTTGAGAAGAAAAACGATCAATATTTATTTGAGCTCTAATATTTTTTGCACATGATTCTCTAAAAGTTTTCTAATTAAGAAAGAATTTTCATTGTATACTGGGGAAACATTCCTAAATACTCAATTATCAGTATATTTTCTTGAAGACAGTATATTTTCATAATACTTCATGACTTCAATCTGATCATCTTAAATTGATGACTCTTATTTTTTATGTTTCTCTTCATTTTGGTTCTCATTTTCCTCTTCATTTAATAATTTATTCAATCTCTCATTTTTCTGTTTAATATCACAAAGAACAGAATAGCCAAATTCAATAAGGGCAAAGCCTTATCTCTGTGTTTATAAAAATGTCCAGTGGTATGCACAGCAAACAACTTGCCACATGCAATAAACACTGAAAAGCAAAAGAGTCTCAAGAGAAACAAGTATCATAACTAAGTGTGTCAGAACTCCAAACCTCTGATAGGAAACTTCTTTGGGTAAAAACACAGGCAAGCATTATGAGTAGCAGCATGTAATTATACCATCCCATCTTGATGATGCTCTGTCTCCTAACCACTGATTTAGAGAAATCGCAGCACACCTGGCTTCTTAAGTGACCGATTAAATAAACCAAACCACTAGAGCGTTGAGAAAAAATTTGTTCAATAGAATTGTGGTTTGAAGCTAAAATTTATAAGAGAATTTCACTCAGTTTGTAAACATAATTGAGGAGAACTTAATAGTCGCCCTATTTATAAGTGCAAGTTATTTGATTTGTGATTACTTAAGTGCATGAGAAGATTTGTTAGATAATTTACTGGAAAAGTAAATCAAATGCAGTGCTTTAAATTTTAAAATGCAGTTGAAAATGTCTAGGAAATTTAATTAACTAAGCTATTTAAAAATTCCCTTTTCAAAATACTTGTTCAATTTTTATTCTTGTAAACTTATATTTGGAAGTTTTGTTTTAAACTGTAAGCATCTGAAGAGTTTTGCATGTGTCTCCAAGCCACCCTCAAATACACTCCAAACCTCACATTGACACTCTCCTTTGGTTACATGGGTCAGCCCAACTGAGCAGTGCAAACAAGGAATCTTCCACAAAAGACAAGGATAGAGAAAATACAGAATATAAAACACTTTCGTTTTTGTCCCTGCCAACTTTCTATCGGGGGAAATTGTTGTAATCTTCTCAAAGAAGTTTTTGAAATTTAATTGGGCCACTTAGGGCCCCTGCAGCTTCAACGTCAACGCTCATCCTTGACATCATTTTGTCCTTGCTGCCCCTTGTCCTTGCATGCTCCCCTATGCCACCCTTTGGAGTGATCTTACCTGGCTCAGCCTACATATGTTTGCCAGAATTCTCTTTTAAAACCTTTAGATTTTGGAAATTTGTAACAGTCCTGATGGAAAACACATCGACAGATCCGGCTGCTGTCGTAGGAACATCTGCCTAGTATCATGCCTCTTGATAAGTGAGGATGGCATATTCACAGCTTTTTTCTTAGTGAGTGCCACCAGATGTCACTCTTCTCCATAACTGAGATCAGTGCCTCGGGTATCATTGCCTTTTCAAATCCTGTGAAGTCCTAGATTTGTTATCACGTCTGTGCCATCCATGGGGAACAGTGTAGGCATCAACTGGACCTTTCAGGATCTCATTTAATCTCCAGTATTGTACCTCCCAGGTTGATCAACCGGTAATCAAATCTCTGAGAAGCGTGCTCACAACGCTGTGTCTTCCTTTACCATCACTACTAGAGCCCCATGAGTTTTTCTCATTTATGGTGGCACATGACCTCTAACTGTGGTTCCAAAATTGTTTAATGGTGTGCCTCACAACAGGCCCTATCCAAGGTGCTAGTATAGAACAGGGGGCTGCCCAGAACCTTTCTCCTTCTAGGAAAGACTCTAATGTATTGGGAAATTGGATATTCATGGAAGTTGTGTTTAAAAAAATAATAATCTGACCTGTAGGGAGAGTTATTTTGTTTCCACATCAATGAACTCACTTAATACTCTAAGTATAGTTCTCCATCCAAAATAACCAGGTCAAAACTGCATTATTTCCTCAATGGGCATTATTAATATGTCACAGTTTTCTTCACAATATCTCTAACTTTGTGCAAGGCCGGGGGGAGGGGGGAGCTATTTTGGGGAACATAATATGATGGGGATATATTCCTACTTATTTATGCCATAAGCCAGAGTGTGGTGGGCCTAATGAAAGTCACCTCCTTTCTAACTTTATTTAAAAAGAGGAAATTTCATTGTACAACACAAAACCTAATTTCCTCAGTATCTTTTTTCTGCACCTTTTTTCTCAAAGACACGTTAAGCATAGCACTTATTATTTCCAAAACATTTTAAAAGTCTTTCAATATTCCAGTTCTCCTAGCTCTCTTCTTCCATCACCTCCTCTCTTATCTCTAAACTCCTTCTCTCTTTTACTTAAAATATTTTTCTTTTGCAGCTATTTCAGTGTCCTTTCTCATGGAAATTAATCACCTCATTCTCAGCTTCTAGTTTTCTTCCTATTATTTCAATCATGCCCAGACGCTGAACGAGAGAAAAGACTTCTATTTATAAAGAGAAACAGGAGAAAAGGCTGTATGTTTATATTTATATATTTTTCTGAGCACAATGTAGCTAAATTAACAAAAATAAGCATAAAAGATAAAATACAACCATAGTAGGTCATTTGGAAATAAGTATATTGCTCATGGCATTGAAAAATGGTAGTTTTTTAGAAAAAAAACTACAATATATGAAAAGATCTGTTCAAATTCTTTCTGATTCAGTAATCCCATTTTAGAAATATACCCCTAAGATGAAAAGAAATGTCAAAATCTACCAAGAGGTTTGAAACAGTGTACTGTGGCATAAGGTAACAGAGGGTATCATAAACATTACATCTGATTTACAGCCAAAATCATGACGGAAGCTGTACACATAGGATACGCCACAGGACTTAAAGAAAAATAAAGTACTGCAAAACTGAGGCAAACCAGATTCAACAAATAACAGAGGGAATGTGCCATGGCCTAGTTCTTCCCAACAGGAGTAACCCATCCAAAAGAATTATTTATAGATTTTTTTTTGATAAGTCTTGGTAGCTCCCAATTCCCAACAAGGAGTACAAAGTAGTAAGGTGGCAATCAGTGAGCTATCATCTTGGAAACTATAATACAAAAGGACTGCTGGTGCGAGTGTAAACTAGTTCAACCATTGTGGAAGACAGTGTGGCACTTCCTCAAGGACCTAGAAATAGAAATTCCATTTGACCCTGCAATCCCATTGCTGGGTATATACCCAAAGGATTATAAATCATTCTATTATAAAGACACATGGACATTTACGTTCATAGTGGCACTGTTTACAACAGCAAAGACCTGGAACCAACCCAAATGCCCATCGATGATAGACTGGACAGGGAAAATGTGGCACATATACACCATGGAATACTATGCAGCCATAAAAATCAATGAATTAAAAAAAAAATCGATGAATTTGAGTCCTTTGTAGGGACACGGATGAATCTGGAAACCATCATTCTCAGCAAACTGACACAAGAACAGAAAATCAAACACCACATGTTCTCACTCATAGGTGGGTGTTGAACAATGAGAACACATGGACACAGGGAGGGGAGCATCACACACTGGGGTCTGTTGGGGGGACTGGCGGGGGCAGCCAGGGGGGTGGGGAGGTCGGGGGAGGGATAAAATGGGGAGAAATGCCAGATGTAGGTGACGGGGGGATGGAGGCAGCAAACCACATTGCCATGTGTGTACCTATGCAACAATCCTGCACAATCTGCATGTGTACCCCAGAACCTAAAGTACAATTAAAATGCTCGTTACAAGTAACTGTGTAAAAGTCTTACATAAGACATTACCAAAGGGAATTCAGCAGGACATTAATACATATCACAACCAGGTAGGGTTGAAAGAATTATTATTAGGAGATGTAATGTAATCCACCATATTGTTAAAAGGAAACAAAAATAACCCTGGGAAGATGTAAAACTTCAACAAGTACTACTGATTAAACAATAAATGAGTTTTGATGACTCATAGAGTATGTTACATCATGAAGCACGTGGCTTCTTCCTTCCCCTCAATCCCTAACTTAAAGTCTAAGCTACCTGTGTGACCTACATGCAACCCCAAATCAAAATGCCCAAAATTTACCTGCCCTTTCACAGATTTTTATTATTCTATAAAATTTCAGAGTAAATATATTGAATGGCTAAAAAAATCCAAATGAACTTTTTATTGGTATTTTATTACATTTATAGATTAATTTGAAAGATGCACAGGGAGTGATTCCTATTACATCCTCCATTCAACTCACTTATTTGGTCTGTGCAAATGACAGGTGTATTTTGAAGAACAACAATTGCAGTAGATGCTCCAGATGTGGTTTTGTTGGACAGAGAAAATCATCTTGCTACCAGCACTCACCATGCAGCTTTTGTCCTGGCAAATGCCTTTTTACCTCAATTCCTGTTAATTGAGAACACCAGAAGCATTTAAAATACACTTTATTTTCCTAACGTTGTGGTATATCAGCTTTTCAGCCCTCTGTCACAGAATCAGGAAGACCTTGATCAGTTTCTCCTGTTTGTAGGACATCACACACTCATCCACTATATCAACGGCGTCATACTGATTAGACCAATTGAGCACAAAGCAGCAACTCTAGACATCTTGGTAGGACATATGCATGCCAGAGGGTGATAAATAAATCCCATTTGGGTGAAATTTCTGGTGGTCCAGGGCTCTTAGACATGTCAAAATGTATTTTGCAAAGTGAAGGACACGTTTTGGAGCAAAGCCACGTCCATCTTTGTAGATAACTAGTCTCCTTTTGAAAAAACTAGCTTCTGACTTGCTACTGTCCTAATAGAGTCTGAACCCTTGACCATGGGCCACCAAGTTGCGTGTAACATTAGCTGCCTATCATGAAGTGGTATTATTTGACTTAGCAAACCAAAAAGTTGGCATGCACAGAAACATTCCATTACTACACGCTGTGACAAAGAGTGGATCAAGGGCAAGGTGAAAAATGGGTTTGAGGGCAAAGAAGCTCAAGGTCAATGCAACATGCAAAGAATTTCTCTCTCCTAAATCAAAGAGAATATGTTGGGACAGTGAGGAATGGGAGGGATGATGGAATAAAGAATCTCTTTCAAATAGAATTCAAATGAGTTTTACTAGAGAATGCAGATTATTCCCTGAAGAACCCTGTATATTTGCCTGTTTCTCCAGATAAAAGAAGAGGAAGCTCAAGAAAAAACCCACTTCTGAATGAAGAATAAATTTGGAGAGGGAAAAGCATACGTGTCCAAGGAAGTTGTGGCATCCCATGAAAAGTGGTCAGGAAGATGGGTCTCCAGACAGAGAAGTGGTCAGGCAGATGGTTCCTGTGGCTAATGTGGAAGCAGAACATCTTCAGGCACATTTAGGGCTGTGGCTTCTTCTCCTATAGACTAAAATTAGAGGAACTTGAAAAAAGTGAACAGATTGATCTCAGGTCAGAGCCACACAGTCTGTCTCTGATGGAGACACTGCAGCTCTGTCATACCCAGATGTTTGGGTAAGGAGGAAAAGTTATTAACTACTTGGACTTCCTTAAGGTGAAAGAAAGACTTTTTATTTTAGTAAAAAACTCAGGCTTTGACAAGTCAATCACAGACTCCAGTGACACACTCAAGTACCACTGTAGGACATCTGAGAATCTCAACAGCTTCTAAACAATGAGGCTCAAAGCTTAGGGCAAGGCTAACTCTCTTCAAGGGCTTAGGCTGGGAGAGGTAGTGGACTGGCTTATAAAGAAAGAGAAGGTGCGTCAGCTCTTTGATTAGCACTCTCCCAGACTAGTCTCCTAAAGAGACATGTGAGCCATGGTCTTTATGTCCCACAGGATATATGTACCACATTCTAGTACTGAGAACACAGTGCACTTCTGACCATAAATTTGAGCTCATTGCCCTGGGAAATGCATTTGAATCTTCTCTAGAGCTTATTCAATCTTCTGTCCCAAAAGCCAGATACTAGTATCCCATGGAAGAAAGTTCAGGAACCCAATTCTTCCAGATATGAGAGACCCGGCTTCACTTCGGCTTCTTTAGAAATGGCAGAGCTCTAGAGCAAAGCTGATGCAAGTCCAAGAGCTTCCCACTCTGGAAACAGGAGAAAGTTAAAGGCTCTGTGTGTACTGATGTCAGAGGGAGAATATGTGGGTCACAGGGTATGGGAAGAGAGTCAACAACCCCAGATTCAAGTCAATAGTGAGTGTCAGAGGGACCTGTCTGCCAGTCTGAGGGCTTAGCAGAAGGGAAGGGGACAGATATTTGTTTCTTCTTTTCTATTTTGTTCCTAGAAACAGGGTTCCTCTTGAAAGCATCTAGGTCCATCAGTCATCCTGGTCTCTATTTCCCAATGGTGCAAAGAACTGGGACAGTTATCATGATATTCCATAAATCTCAGGCTTCATAATGCCTCTATATCTCTATATCCTTGTTCTTCACCACACATTTATACTAGGTAACTATAGGGTGCACATCAGCTAGCTGTAATGGTTGTAGGGGAAGACAGTAGGGTAAGTGAACTGAACTCTTCTGACACAGAGCTGATAAACAACTGGGAAACATGATCTACAAACCTAGAACATGAAAAAGAGAGAGATTAGTATGGGTTGGAGCAGAGAGAAAACAGTGTCAGGAAAACCATTAAACTTGAGATAGGTCTGAAAACATGAGAAGAAACGGGGATTTACGACCTTCAGTAGTGACCTTCAAGTCAGGGTTAATATCCTCCAGTATCCTCCCTCAGAGCCACCTAGTGAGCTCCCAGACACATGCCCTGTGATGTCTCAGGACTCGCCCACCCTAACCTTTCTGAGTTCCCAAAGTGATCTGTATCTGGAGGCCACATGTTCCTACGTGAGGAGGCAGGGATTTTGCCCTCCTCCACAGAAATAGGTTCAAAATTGACTCCCATTTCACGTAGTGGGTTCTGTGATGCTCCACCCAGGTCCCCTGCTAGGGATGAACTTATTCCCCCAGCTACTAGAATTGCTGCTGGCAGATAATCCTCTCAGGAAGGATTGTTGTTAGACCTCTCAGGAAAGACCTCGGCCCCTCCATCCAGGGACATCCTCCCTCTCCAGAGCACTGTGTCCAGTGGCTGTCCACACTAGGGTATAAAGGCAGGGCCCCTAAATCCCAACTCAGGACCACTTTGAAAGATCATCCTAGACTTAGGCTGTCTATGGGGTGGGCTGAAACTTTTGTGGAGACTGCATCAAAGCCCGGCTTCTCTTTCAACACAGGCTTGTTTCCTTCCCTTCGACAGTTTTCTGTACAGAGATCACTCCCTAATAGATTCCCTACGTATTCATTTCCATCTCAGCTTCTGCCTTCCTGGAAACCCAGCCTGTGACATCTTATGTTCACTCAGGGGTCCCCGTATTTACATTAACCCTGAGTCCCAGCCCATTTCCTTACCTAGAGTAGATTGAATGATTGAATGAAGCTCTTGTCTGTCTCCTTGGTGTCTAAGGTGCCAGGGAACACCACATTCTCATGGTACAGAGAAGGCACTGGGAAGGTTTGGAAAAGAGCACTAGACCTTTCCAGAGAGTTAACAGATGACCTCTGTTGTGAGTGGGGGGTGATGCTGTTCAGCTGGGAACAGCCAAGGCTGTATTTTTAGTGGGCAGGTAAATATCAATATCAGAAGGACATTTATCTTCATTCATCTCAACCAGCAAATCTCAAAGTATGGTCAATATCCCCAGAGGCATCATGAGAATGTCTCAAGGAGGACCCTGGAACCACCCTATGGTGCACAATTAGCCACTTTATGTGGCAGAGCCTGGGAGATAACTTGCCAGCTCCATGGTGCTGCTATTGCTTTCGATGGTGGTGATGATGAAGGTACTACAGGTCCTAGAGGGATAGCTATGGGGAATTTATGGGAATTCAGAATTCAGGACAGTTATATGAAATGTTGAAAATTCTTCAAAACAGCTCTGCAGGTGATTCCTCTGCATGTAAGATCAGGACTGTGGGGGATCTTAGATATGAGAATGGGCTGTTTACCCTCCTCCAGCCTCCTTGAGTAGATGGGCAGATGGGTGGGTTGTGGAGGCAGCGGGGGCCTTCTCTGATAGTCCCTTTTCCTCTGTCATTTACAGTGTCTGTCTCCCACCCTCAGAGCTCCTGGTGCCCAGGCTGACATGGGGGAAATGGTGGAGCTTCACTGTGAGGCCTGAAGAGGATCTCCCAATCCTGAACCACTTTTTTAAATTTTATTTTTATTTTTGGAGACAGAGTCTCACCCTGTTGCCCAAGCTGAAGTGCAGTGGCAAGGTCTTGGCTCACTGCAACCTCCACCTCCCGGGCTCAAGTGATTCTTGTGCCTCAGCCTCCCAAATAGCTGGGATTACAGGCACCACCATGCCTGGTTAATTTTTTGCGTTTTAGTAGATATGGGGTTTTGCTGTTGCCCAGGGTAGTGGTCTCGAACTCCTGAACTCAGGCAGTCTGCTTGCCTCAGGCTTCCAAAGTGCTAGGTTTACGGGTGTGAGCCCTAGCACCTGGCCCCTGAACCACTTTTATCACAGGGATGTCCCCCTTGGGCTCAGCCCCCTCTGAAAGAGGAGCATGATTCAGCCTCTTGCTGACTACACAGCATTCTGAAAACTACCCCTGTGAGGCGGATGATGGCTCCAGGACCCAGCACAGTGAGTCAGTGGCACTCTTTGTCACTGATTGGCTGTTCAGCTGCCATAGGCCATAAGCCACTGAGCTGAAACATACTTTCCAGTCTCGTGGCTCAAAACGGCTTTCTGATTCCAGAATATGTAACAGTGTTTCTGATGAGCTACCTGAGTGTGGAATATCCAGGAACAGAATTTCTCAGCATAGTGGTTCTATTCTGTGCTCTCACCACAGAGTTTCCATAAGGATCCCTTAAGCCTGGGAGGTCGAGGCTGCAGATGACTGCTTATACCACTGCACTTCAGCCTGGGTGACCAGGCAAGACTGTCTCAAAAAAAAAAAAAGTTTCCCTAGCCATGCTTCCTATGTCAGTCAGATCTCAATAAAAGAAACAGACCTACTAAGCAATGTAAATAATAAGGGATTTATTGTAGGGATTTGGCATTACACAATTGTGAGAAATTATTAAACAGTTGACAGAAGGCTATTTCTTCTGTGGCTGGTGTGGCAGCCTGAAGTCCACAGGGCAGGCATTTGGGGAAAAGTAAGCATAACCTGGAACCTGCAAGAATGAGTGGAACCCATGAGGATGAGTTAGAACCTGCATTAGTCTCTCAGCATCTCCAGCTGACAGCCTCGATGAGGATGTCCTGCTCATCAACGAGGACAGTGAGGATGTCCTCATCAATGACGAGGATGAAGGTGGCACCTTTCATCACTTAGCTAAACATGAATGAGGCCAGGAGTCAGAGAAGCTGAAGAAGACCCTGCAGGAGCTTGAGTCGCTGCAGGCTGCTACCCCACACCAGCACAGTGAGCCAGAAAATAATCTATGAGAGTGAACTGCAACAGAGCCTTGGGTGTTGAGGGCCCTCCAGGAAACACAAGAATATGGCTGCTACCTCACCTCCACCTTCCAAATCTTGCTCAAAATGTCGCTCGTAGCCCACAGTAATTTGGAACAATGCAGGTCAGAGAATTTTAGGGAATGTAGTTACAGTTTAGCTAAATTGACAGAATAAAAGTCCAGCATGCTTCCTATCCTACCCTACCCCTACTCATACTTTCATTGGGAGAAAGCATGATGTGATGGCAATATCATGAAATATTGTAGTCATATAGACTTGGGTTCAAACTACAACTCGCCAGATATGTCTTTAGGAAAATTCACAAATCCTGCAGAGCCCCTCAGCTTCCTCTTTATAACATGGGCGTATTAATTCCTGTTTTGTTAAATGGGAGATGGACTTAAAGGTAAACACATAAACTTCCCTTACTAGGTATTTGTTCCTTTTCTTTTCCACAAATTTTTGGCACTCCTAGAGGGTAGTAAGGATTGAATAATATCTTTATTGCTCAATACATACCTCATACCCTTTCCTCCTGACTTCTCAGGACTTCACCACATTCTAAGGAACAACAGAAGGAGCATATTCTGTATCACACAAGTCTCATGCAAGCCATGATCTTCTGTGTGCAGTCCTCAAGCCCACCCAAAGAGTCCTTAAAAGTCTACAGCTCAGAAAAGTTGCTTATGGACTTGATCCGAGATGGCCGATTAGGAGCAGTTGAGGATTGCAGCTCCCAGTGAAAGCGCAGAGGGTGAAGTGGACGCCGCATTGCCAGACAGATTTTTATTGCCCACAGACCAGGAGATTCCCAGGGGGAGAAGCCCCACGGGTCGCCAGCGCGGCTGGTTTGGCCGGCGCAGCAGTTTTGCCGGCGCGACTGTTTTCGCCGGCGCTGCTGTTTTGGGCGGCGTCCCGGCGCAGCGGTCCCCCACACAAAATACGTGGGTCCGGGTCCGTTTTAGCTGGCAATTGGAGCTCCGGGAAGGCAGAGCCGCCCATTCATCTGATTAAAAAAGGGGACTGAAACAGGCAGCCAGGCCAGGAGATTTCCCGGGCAAAAAAACGCCACGAATCTCCGCGCCCCGCGGTTTCAGCCGGCGCAGTGGGTCACCGCACGGGAAATCACACAGATCCCGGCGCCTTTTCAACAGGCGGCTGGAACACCTGGGAGAATCTGAGGCAGGGAGCCAGGTGATCAGGCTGGCTGGTCCCACCCCCCACAAAAAAACAGCCATCGGAAACGCTCTGGATCGAGAGTTTCACAGCAAGCACAGCTGAGCCCGGGACGGCCCAGCTCTGTGGGGGAGGGGCGTCCGCCATTACTGAGGCAGTCTGCCGCTACAGAGGTAGTTTGCCATTGCCGAGGCAGTTCTCACTACACCAGTATAAACAGGACTGCAGGGAAGTTCATACGGCAGCTGGGCGGAGCACACAGCAGCTCAGCAAAGCCTCTGTAGGCAAACAGTACTAGGCTGCCTCATCGCTGGGCAAGGCAGCCCTAGAAAAAGGCAGCAGCACCAGGGAAACTCATAAATAAAGCCCTAACTCCCCGGGACAGAGCACCTGGGAAAAAGGGATTATGAGTTCTGCTGCAGCAGACTTAAACGTACCTGCCCAGCAACTCTGAATGAACAACGGAGCTCACAGCTCAGCACTTGAGCTCTATAAAGGAAACTCTGTCTCCTCAAGCAGCTCCCTGATCCCCACATATCCAACAGTCACTTCACAAAGGAGTGCTAGACGGACATCTGGCGGGTATTCTTCTGGGACAAAGATACAGAAGAAGAGACTGGCAGCAACCATTACTGCTCTGCAGCTGCTGCAGGTGATCCCCCAGGCAAGCAGGGCCGGGAGAGGACCTCAGCAGTCCTACAGCAGAGGGGCCAGACTGTTAGAAGTAAAACTAAGAAACAAAATAAATAACTTCATCATCAACAAACGGGACATCCACTGAGAGACCCCATCTAAAATCACCAACCACAAAGACACACATAGATAAATCCACAAAGATGGGAGAAACCAGCGAAAAGGAGGTAAACACCCCAAACCAGAACGCCTCTCCTCCTACAAGGGATCACAACTCCTCACCAGCAAGGGAACAAGGCTGGATGGACAATGAGTGTGATGAAATGACTAATCAAGCTTCAGAAGGTGGGTAGTAAGAAACTTCTGTAGCTAAAAGAACATGTTCTAACCCAATGCAAACAAACTAAAACCTTGAAAAAAGATTTGACGAAATGCTAATTAGAATAACCAACTTAGAGAGGAATGTAAGTGAATTGATGGAGCTAAAAACACAACACAAGAACTTTGAAGCATACACAAGTTTCAACAGCCGAATTGACCAAGCAAAAAAGGATATAGAGGTCGAAGATCAACTCAATGAAATAAAACGAGAAGGAAAGAGTAGAGAAAAAAGGGTAAAAGGAATAACAAAGTCTCCAAGAAATATGGGACTATGTGAAAAGACCTAATCTACGTTTATAGGTGTACCTGAATGTGAAGGAGAGAATGAATCCAAGCTGGAAAATACTCTTAGGATATTATCCAGGATAACTTCCCCAACATAGGAAAGCAGGCCAATATTCAAGTCCAGGAAATACAGAGAACACCACAAAGATATTCCTCAAGAAGAAAACCCCAAGGCACATAATCGTCAGATTCACCAGGGTTGAAATGAAGGAGAAAATGCTAAGGGCAGCCAGAGAGAAAGGTTGGGTTACCCACAAAGGGAAGCCCATCAGACTACAGAGATCTCTAGAGAAACCCTAAAGCCAGAAGAGAGTGGGGGCCAATATTCAATCTTAAAGAAAAAACTTTAACCTAAATTTCATATCCAGCAAACTGAGCTTCATAAGTGAAGGAAAAATAAAATCCTTTGCGAAAAGAAGTACTCAGAGATTTCATCACCACCAGGCCTGCTTTACAAGAGCTCCTAAAGAGGCACTAAACATAGAAAGGAACAACCATACCAGCCACTCCAAAAACATACCAAAAGTAAAGACCATCAACACAATGAAAAACTGCATCAACTAACGGGCAAAACAGCCACCTAGCATCAAAATGGCAGGATCAAATTCACACATAAAATATTAACCCTAAATGTAAATGGGCTAAATGCCCCAATTAAAAGACATAGACTGGCAAACTGATAAAAAGCCAAACCCGTCTGTGTGCTTATCCAGGAAACCCATCTCACATGCAGAGATACACAAAGGCTCAAAATAAAGGGATGGAGGAGATTTACCAAGCAAATGGAGAGCAAAAAAAGTAGGAGTTGAATTCTCATCTCTATAAAATAGACTTTAAACCAAAAAGATCAAAAGAGACAAAGAAGGACATTACATAATGGTAAAAGGATCAATGCAACAAGAAGAGCTAACGATCCTAAATATATACGACCCAATACAGGAGCACCCAATACATAAGGCAAGTTCTCAATGACTTACAAAGAGATTAGATTCCCACACAATAATAGTGGGAGACTTGAACACCCCGTTGTAATGTTATACAGATCAACAAGACAGAAAATTAACAAGGATATCCAGGACTTAACTCACACCTATAAGCAAACCTAATAGACATTTACAGAACTCTCCACCCCAAATCCAAGAATATACATTCTTCTAGCACCACATCACACCTACTCTAAAATTTACCACATAATTGGAAGTAAATCACTCCTCAGCAAATGCAAAAGAACAAAATCATAACAAACAGTCTCTAGACCACAGTGCAATCAAGTTAGAACTCAGAATTCAGAAACTACTAAACCACACAGCTTCATGGAAACTAACAACTGGCTCTTGAATGTTGACTGCATAAACAATGAAATGAAGGCAGAAATAAAGATGTTCTTTAAACCAACGAGAACGAAGACAAACATACCAGAATCTCTAACATTTAAAGCAGTCTCTAGAGGAAAGTATATAGCAATAAATGCCCACATGAGAAGCAAGGAGAGATCTAAAATTACACCCTATCATCAAAATTAAAGAGCTAGAGGAGCAAGATCAAAAACTCAAAACCTAGAGAAGACAAAAATAACTAAGATCAGAGCAGAACTAAGGAGATAGAGAACAAAAACTCTTCAAAAAATCAACAAATAGGAGCTGGTTTTTTAAAAGGTAACAAAATAGACAGACCACTAGCAATTAATAAAAGAAAAGAAAAATAATCAAATAAATGCAATAAAAAACGATAAAGGGGATATCACCACAGATTCCACAAAATTCAAACCATCATCAAGATTATTACAACAACTCTATGCACATAAACTATAAACCTGGAAGAAATGGATAATTCCTGACACATGCATCCTCCCAAGCCTAAACCAGGAAGAAGTCGAACCCTAATAGACCAATAAAAGGTCTGAAGTTAGGCAAATTAAAGCCTACCACCCAAAAAAAGCCCAGGTCCAGATGGGTTCACAGCCGAATTCTACAGACATACAAAGAGGAGCTGTACCATTCCTTCTAAACTATTCCAAACAATCCAAAGAGAGGGAACCCTTCCTAAATCATTTTATGATACTAACATCATCCTATACAAAACCTGGAGAGACTCAGAAGAAAAAAAACTTCAGGCCAATATCCATATTAACATAGATGCAAAAACTTAATAAATACTGAAACCGATTGAACAGACATAAAAAGCTTATCACCATGATAAGTAGGCTTCATCCCGGGCATGCAAGGCTGGTCAACATACGCAAATCTATAACATAACCACTACATAAACAAACCAAAGACAAAAACCAATATAATCTCAATTGATGCAGAGAAGGCCTTTACAAATTCAAAGCCCTTTATGCTAAAAACTCTAATAAACTAGGTATTGATGGAACTATCTCAAAATATAAAAGTTATTTACACAAACCAAAGCCAATATCATACTAATGGGCAAAAACTAGAAGCATTCCCTTTAAATCTGGCACTAGACAAGGATGTCCTCTCACCACTCCTATTCAATATAGTACTGGAAGTTCTAGCCAGAGCAATAGGCAAGAAAAAGAAATAAAGGGTATTCAAATAGGAAAGGAGGAAGTTAAATTGTCTTTATTTAGAGATATGATTGTATATCTAAAACCCCATCGTCTAGCCTAAACTCCTAAACTATAACAACTTAGAAAGTCTAGGATATAAAATAATGTGAAAAATCACAAGATTCCTATACACCAATAACAGACTTAAGACAGCCAAATCAAGAACCAACTGCCATTTACAATCGCTACAAAAAATAAAATACCTAGGAATAAACTAAAAGGAACTAAAGGACCTCTTAAGGAGAACTACAACCACTGCTCAATGAAATAAGAAGACACAAAAGATGGAGAAATATTCATGTTCATGGCTAGGAAGAATCAATATTGTCAAAATGGCCATACTGCCCAAAGTAATTTACAGATTCAATGCTATCCCTATCAAGCTACCAATGACCTTCTTTGAGAACTGGAAAAACCACCTTAAACTTATATGAACCAAAAGAGCCCGCATAGCCAAGTCAATTCTAAGCAAAAAGAACAAAGCTGGAGGCATCACACTCCCGCACTTTAAATTATACTACAAAGCTACAGTAATCAAAACAGCATGGTACTGGTACCAAAACAAGATATAGACCAATGGAACAGGACAGAGACCTCCACGCTACACAACACATCTACAACCACCTATCTTTACAAACCTACAAAAACAAACAATGTGGAAGCTAGTCCCTGTTTAATAAATGGTGTTGGGAAAACTGGCTAGTATGTGCAGAAAGCAGAAGCTGGACCCTTCCTACACCTTACACTAAAATTAACTCCAGATGGATTAAAGACTTAAAATAAGACCTAACACCATAAAAACCCTAGAAGAAAATCTAGGCAAAACCATTAGGACATAGGCGTAGGAAGGACTTCATACCAAAACACCAAAAGAGTGGCAACAAAAGCAAAATAGACAAATGGACCTAATCAAACTCCATAGCTCTCACAGCAAAAGAAAAGTCATTAGAGTGAATCGGAACCAAAGAATGGGAAAAAATTTTTGCAGTCTACCCATCTACAAAGGGCTTATAACCAGAATCTACAAAAACTAAAACATTTACAAGAAAAAAAACAAGCCCATTCAAAAGTGGGCGAAGATATAACAGACACTTTACAAAAGAAGACATACATGAAGCCAACAAAATATGAAAAATGCTCATCATCACTGGTCATTAGAGAAATGCAAATCAAAACTACATTGAGATACCATCTACGCCAGTTAGAATGGCGATCATTAAAAAATCTGGAGACAACAGATGCTGGAGAGGATGTGGAGAAATAGGAACACTTTTACACTGTTGGTGGGAGTGTAAATTAGTTAACCATTGTGGAAGATGGTGTGGCGATTCCTCAAGGACCTAGAAATAGAAATTCCATTTGATCCAGCAATCCCATTACTGGGTATATATCCAAAAGACTATAAATCGTTCTACTATAAGGACACATGCACACGAATGTTCATTGCAGCACAGTTTACAATAGCAAAGACCTGGAACCAACCCAAATGCCCATCGATGATAGACTTGGACAGGGAAAATGTGGCACATATACACCATGGAATATTATGCAGCCATCAAAAACGATGAGTTCGTGTCCTTTGTAGGGACATGGATGAACCTGGAAACCATCATTCTCAGCAAACTACACAGGAACAGAAAATCAAACACCGCATGTTCTCACTCATAGGCGGGTGTTGAACAATGGGAACACATGGACACAGGGAGGGGAGTATCACACACTGGGGTCTGTGGGGGAAAAAGGGGAGGGATAGTGGGGGGTGGGGAGTTGGGGAGGGATAGCATGGGGAGAAATGCCAGATATAGGTGATGGGGGAGGAAGGCAGCAAATCACACTGCCATGTGTGTACCTATGCAACAATATTCCATGTTCTTCACATGTACCCCAAACCTAAAATGCAATAAATAAATTAAAAAAAAAAAAAAAAAGTCTACAGCTCATAGGCTTCTGTTCCATGTGGACTTCTCAGTGTGGCTGGGCCTTTGCTGCCCATTGGACTTTCAGACACCCAGTCTGTTTCCTCTGGCCTTTGGTGGATGGATTTTTCTTTAGATTGTTGGTTCTCAATTTTGCTGCACATTGGAATCACCTGAGGAGTTTTTTTTAAAGTACCGCTCTAGGGATTCTACTTCCAAATTCTCTAGGAGTCTGGGATGATGCTGGGCCATCAAGATTTTTTACTTTGGCCGGGCACGGTGGCTCACGCCTGTAATCCCAGCACTTTGGAAGGTTGAGGCAGGTGGATCATGAGGTCAGGAGTTCAAAACCAGCCTGGCCAAGATGGTGAAACCCTGTCTGTACTAAAAATACAAGAATTAGCTGGGCGTGGTGGTGGGTGCCTGTAATCCCAGCTACTTGGGAGGCTGAGGCAGGAGAATGGCTTGAACCTGGGAGGCGGAGGTTGCAGTGAGCCGAGATCGTGCCACTGCACTCCAGCGTAGGAAACAGAGCAAGACTTTGTCAAGAAAAAAAAAGATGTTTTTGTTTGTTTTTATTTTTTGTTGTTGTTGTTTTATTTGATTTTTGAGACGGAGTTTCCCTCTTGTTGCCCAGGCTGGAGTGTAGTGGCCTCAGCCTCCCAAGTAGCTGGGATTACAGGTGCCTGCCATCACGCCCCACTATTTTTTTTGTATTTTTAGTAGAGACAGGGTTTCACCATGTTGGCCAGGCTGGTCTCAAACTCCTGACCTCAGGTGATCTACCCTCCTCGGCGTCCCAAAGTACTGGGATTACAGGTATGAGCCACAGTGCCCTGGCCAAAAAAAAAAAAAGATTTTTTACTTCAAGTTAGCCCTCAGGTTATTACAGTATTCAGACAAACTAAAACTACTGCCCTAGTCTTACAGGCCCCCTGCACGGCTGACCCCGTGAAGGAATGTGGCCGTGTTTATTATGATCTTCCTGTCTGCTACTCATATTCCTATTTTCTTTGGATCCCCAGAATAAAAATGATGGGTAAATTATGTTTGGCGTTTTATATAATTGCTAGAGCTGCCATAACAAAGCACCACGGACAGGTTGGCTTAAACAGTATGAATTTATTTTCTCACAGTTCTGGAGACTGGAAGTTCAAGATCAAGATATTGGCAGGATTGGTTTTGTGAAAGCTGTCAATATCAAAACGAAGTCACTCAGGTCACCCAAATAAAGAGTCAAGAGGTTAGGAAGGGAGGGCCTTCTTGCACATGTCTATGACGAGAACTAGCACAAATGCTCTCTGGAGGGCTCTTATGCACATAGACCTGTCACAGAGCTTTTGGGGAGGACTTTCTAAACTGCAGCTTGCTCCATGAGTCACAAGGACAGCCAGCGAGATGCACAGGAACACTTGCCTGACACACTGTCTCCCCTGGTGACCTGGTGTCAGCTCCTGTGATGTACATCTGCTCCTCCTTACGCACCCATGGTTTACTGTGGCACACGCATTCCATGTTGTAATGCTTCCGCTTATTCCAATTAAACTCAGCACTTTCAGAGACCTCTCTCTATTTGTTATTTAGGTTGACAGTTTCTTTGGAGGCCTCTCTTTTTGGCTTGTTGATGGTCATCTTCTCCCTGTGTCTTTGCACGATCTTCCGAGTGTCTGTGTCTTCATCTCCTCTTATCAAGATGCCAATCATATTGGATTAGGGCCCACTTTAATGACTTCATTTTAACTTGATCGCCACTTTAGAGACCTTATCCCCAAATACAGTCGAATTCTGAGAAACTGGGGGTTAGGACTTCAACACGTGAATTTTGGGAGTATAAAACCCAGCCCATAACAGGCCTCTTCTATTACATCTTCTTGGCCAATTTACAGCTTATACGGCCACGTGACGTCTGACTGCAGCAGTCTGATACAGCCCCACATTCTCCTTCTCTGCAGCAATTGACTTAGTCTTCATCCTCAGCTTTCTAGTGACTTCTCCTTGGTTCCCACAGTCAGGGCTCAATCTCACTCTGACCCCACATTTGCTCTGTCCTCCTTGGGCTTCTTTGTCCTTTTGCATTAAGTGTTTCTCAGGACCGTATTCTTCCCTCTAACTTTTCTACTCCCACGAATCACATCACTATCTAAGCTTTAACTATGGCTTCCAAGAAAATAATTCAAAAATCTGTATCTCCTCTTCTGGGCTCCAGGTTGGTTTTTAAAAAACAGCTTTATCAAGGTATATTGACAAAGATTGTATATATTTAAGGTGTGCAACTTGGTGTTTTAATATACAGGTACATTGTGAAATAATCACCATAAAACAGTAATCAAATTGAACTAATTAACATATTACGTTACCTTACACAGTTATCATTTGTTTTCTTCTATTTTTTGTGGTTAGAACACTTCAGAGCTACCCTTTTATCAAATTTCAAGTATGCAATACAATTGTTAACTAGTCACCAAGCATGCTGTACATTAGATCTCCATCCTGAGCTTCAGGTTTAAAAACTTTTCAACTACTAGAGATTTCTGTTCCATGGTTACTTCAACTCAATCCTGTCTAAAATCAAAAACCTCTTCCTCCGCAGAACTAGTTCCCTTCCTCGTGTCCTATTTCTGTCATAGATTTCAACATTCTCTCACTTCCCCTTCTTTCCTGCCAGTCAGTGAGAACAGCACCTATCACTACCTCCTTACGGTGGCTCTCATAATTTCCCTTTGTCACACTTCTCCCCACTTTCCTTTACCATTGTCATTCCTAGGGAAAGTGTTCCGCCAGCAGGGAGGCTGAAGATCTCTCTTAGGAGATCAGAGAGTTGAGTCTGACTGTGGTCTCTGACACCTCAGAGCTCCCCCTAAATAGACCTGCCCTCTTCCTGTGCAAAAAGAGGAAGAAAGGCTTTCCTACACAGATCTCGCTCCTCATAATTCTTCAAGCAAACTGCAGCTGAATAGACACCCGAAGGGAAAGCAATATTTTCAGTGCTGGTGGGACAGTGCTAAACTTGCACTGGAATGTTCTGAACTGACTCATCAACCATAAATCCCTTGCAGCAGTTGTTATTACACCTCTATTATTTAATATGCTTGACATAAAGCACAGTGGGAGAAACGGTAGTCAGACGAGTCCTTTACTCTGAGGAAATTACAGAAATCTGGTGTGAGACACATATGTGTGCTCGCTTCAGCAGCACATATACTAAAGTTGGAACAAGACACATTTGTAGAGTCCTCTTTGAAAAATACATTTACTCTAGCCTCCCCAAAAGGTACATTTTAAATAGAAGTACAGTCTATCATTATAGATGGTAAGTTTTATTGAAGTTTGCTGTAGATTGAATGTTTGTGTTTCCCCTGAATTATTTATATGTTGAAATTCTATCCCCCAAAGTGGCAGCATCAGGGAATGGGGCCTTTGGAAGGTGTTTAGGTCGTGAGGGTGGAGCCCTCATGAATGGAGTTAGTAACTTTATAAGAGAGACCCCAGAGAGTTCCCTTCTCCTGTCCACTGGGTAAGGACACAGCAAGAAAATGGTTGTCTATGAACCAGAAAGCAGACCCTCACCAGACACGGAATCTGCTAGCACCTTGATCTCAGACTTCTCAGTGTCGGGACCTCTGAGATATCAATGTTTGTTGTATATAGGCCATCCACTCTCTGGGAGTCTGTTATAGCAGCCTGAACTGACTAAGACGAAGTTCTACAAAATTACTAAGACTAGCTCTCGTAGGACTTGCTACACGCCCACAGTGAGCTGAGCAACTTTGCAAGCATTAGCATATTAATATTTAATCCTCAGAACTACCCTCTAAGGATGATAATGTTCTCTCTCTTTATAAAGTCAGAAGCAGGAAACATGTTCGAAGTCTCTCAACCCAAGATGATGGGGCTGGGATTCACACTCAGGCCTGTCCCCCCACTGATAACCACTGCTCTCTCTAGCCTCCCCCAAAGGTACATTTTAAATTGGGCAGCTTAAGTAAAAGTTCAGTCTATGGCAGATAGCAATAGGATATTACCACTTTGGATGGGCAGGAGAAAAGCCATGGGCATATGAGACATCACTGTGTGTTTAGAGAAAAACACTAAAATGGCTTGACAGAGACACTGGAACATTGGACCTTGACTGTAAAGAGCATTGAATGCTTCAGGAAGGAGTTATTTTGTTAATGCCAGGAAGCCACTGAGGTTGCGTAATCTTATTTTCTGACGATCCTGTTGGTGGGTGTGTGAAGGAGTATCTGAAGAGTAAACAAACCGATGAGGAGTTTGGGAACATGGAAAAGAGAGTTCCCACACTCCATACTTTTCCCATGCCTAGGCCAGCACTGCAGAGTCCACAAGCCCCAATCACAATCTTCATACACCAACGCATGTTAACCCATGTTTCATCTGTGGGAGCAAGGCACTAACAGAACACACACTTGGAAAATTCCCTGACTTGCTGGGCAGTCAGGCATTGGACTCAAACACCAGCGCAGTTTCAAGACAGGGCAGCAAACAGTGGGCACCACAGTCCCCTTTCCATAACCAAGAAGAGTCATAAATCCCAGAGAGTTTATTTTTACATCCTGTATTTAATCAAAGCAATTGACCTATCAGGTATATGATAAATCTTTGGAAGAACTTTCCTCTCCAACAAGTTCATGTACATCCATCATGAGGTGAAGGGGAGACACCAGGTGTCTTTTCTGTAACGCCAGCACCCAACAAGACCATTTTCCTACCTCACTTTTTTTTTATACAGATGTCACTACAGAGCTTTGTTCTGCTTCAGGAGGGTGATTTCGGCTTTGTTCTGCTTCAGTGTGGTTTTTCAAGTCAGACAAGGATCAAATCAACCAGAAATTCTGAAAACAGCAGCCACGCTGTCATTGCCCATTCAATGCTTTCTGTGTGCAACTGATTGTTCACTTGTTATTTGGAAACAGACTGCCAGTCTCACCCGTAGCTGGGCTCTGACAGCCAGGACCCAAGGGTCCTCTATTGTGAAACTGTCCTCCCCCAGCACCTGTCATTGTGGAGGGCCCATATGACCATGAGATCTAGCAACTCACATCTGCTCCACTGACGTCACCATGTAAGGAACAATTGTGTTTTGACAGAGAAGGAACAAGGGGGATTCTAGACTTGCTAGCGGGTCCAAAAGGAAGAAGTTTTCATGGGCTCTGAATACTGAAGCTGGAAGGAAGCTTAGAGACTAACTTGGTCAAGGATCACCACCTTTGTGCGTAGAAAGACAACACTAACCCCAAAAGCATCAAGATAGACCATAAGTCCTACTGATACGTGTGAGGAGGGGACAAGAAAGATGTATTGGGGACTCCTGAGTCAGTGGAACCTCCCCAAGATGGACCCTTTGAATTGCCAGGTGGATCTGAGGGTACTATTATCACCATGGCTACCAGACTGCAATGCTACCATCAAGGACCCTTCCCTCTCTAGAAGAAGAAATTGAAGGCCAGAGACATGAGTTGACTGTCCCAAGTTCACACCGTTTTGTGGGAGCAGAGCCAGCACCCGCTCTTGTAACATCACGTGCTGCTTTCCACCATTTAGGACACTTTCTGACCAATCGTCTGGATTGTAAGCTCGACACAGGTACTGTCATATCTGCCTTCACCACACCATTCCCAGCACCTGACACAGGTCCCGGAATACAGCAGAATGCACAGTAGATATTTGTTGACTGACCCTCATATGCACTTCATGGGAAAAGAATAGTAGCCAGCATTAACGAAAACTTGACATATGCCGGGAAGTGTTCAAGGCACTTTATTTGTATTAATTTATTTAACCCTCAGAATAATCCTGAGACTGTTTTTATCATCTTTGCCATCTTATAGATGAAGACGGTGCAGATCAGGGAACTGAAGTCAATTGTTCAGGTTCACACAGGAACCAGCAGACCTGGGACTCTAGCCCAGGCAGAATATTCTGGGTCACACTCTCTTAATCACCACAAAATACTGCCTCCTTATTCATCTCTTCTGTGTCCCCAGCCCTAGAAGAGTGCTAACGCACTCAGCACTCCATAAATATTCAGAGGATAAATGACAGGCCAACAGACAAGAACCCACGTCTGCTGCTCTTCCAGCATCAGGCAGGCCTGCCAGTAGCACTGCATGGGTGGCTGCTGTCCCAGCTCTGAGTAAGGTAGCCTAGACCCCTCTGACTGAGAGGAAGGGGTAATTCGGTTCTTCCTGATTGAGGCTGAGCCTTCCTTCATTAGCCCAGTCTTTCAGAGCAAGCCCAGCCTGTTAGTAAGGAGTGCCCTCTGCTGACACAGACACATTCCTGCTGTCTCGGTCCCTGGTGTAAATGGAGAGAGACCATCAGTGTTGCAGTGTGAGCTGTGAGAAGAATTCAACCAGTCCCAGCCTGAGTCCTCTGGCTAGGAGGGCTTCACCTCCGATTGCTGCATCCAGATTAATTTTAAGTTCAAACCAGAAGGAGATTTGTGATCACTGAGTGATGAGCACCCTTTAGCCCCATGTCCAGTTGCCCATCTCCTCTCCAGCTGAGATTCCCCCCTCTCCCTCTTCCTGTTCCTCCTCACTCTAAGCTCCATGTTGAAAGGTCCCATAGACATTTTGTGACCTCATTATCCATGCAGGGTCTTTGTTTTCCTGACTACTGAGTTTCTGAGATCCTCCTTCCCAACCCCTTTTCTTCCCAGCTTCTATTCCAGTCTCACTTACTGTATCAGTGAACATCTTTTGTTTCTCTTGCTGTCAAGACGTCAGTCAGCCTGAGATGGCTCCCAGTTCTCACCCACCCCAGTGGGGCTGCAGCCAGGGCGCAGTAATGATAGTGGTTCTTTCGGAGCTAAACTTCCAGAACTGGACCCAAGGACGAAGAAAGATGTGAGAAAGGCACCAAGTGGGTGAGGACTGAAGGGGTCTGGCCCTGCTGAGGTTTGCAGGACAAGAATGAGGACAAGTGATACTGATGTCACTCATCAGGGTTGATTTCTGTTTAATAATTTTTAAAATGCTATAAAAAGGAATTGATGGCAAAAGGAGAGAAGGATTGAATAATATAGCGGCCGGGCACAGTGGCTCACACCTGTGATACAAAAATTTACCCGGGTGTGGTGGTGCAAGCCTATAAATCCCAGTGTAATCTCAGCTACTTGGGAAGCTGAGGCATGAGAATCACTTGAACCCCGGAGGCGGAGGTTTCAGTGAGCCAAGATGGCACCATTGCACTCCAGCCTGGGCAACAAGAGCGAAACTCTGTCTCAAAAAAAAAAGAAGAAAAATATGGACAAGCGTCTCCCCCAACAGCCCTAGTCCAGATACAGCATGCCTAGTCCATGACCTGTAGACAGGAGACCATGTTTGCACACCTAGACTGGCCCAGCCCCGATCATCCGTGTTAGAGGACAGAGGGAAGGAAAAGGGAATGGCTCCATGATGCAGAAGCCGAAAGAGGTCAGTGGAAGGAAACCTGATGTGTTCTCTAAATCTCTCTACTGATTTCACCCCATTCTTCTCCATCCCCAACCAGGGTGGAGTAGAGAGAGACCCAGACGCCTGTTCGCTCTGCTCCCTCTGCCCATCACGATACCATCTGCCTAACTTCAACTCTAATGGAAGTCAATGGGACAGACCAGAGGCTAGATCCTGGACCACTCTTCTCTGAGACATTTCAAGACCCAAAACTCATGCTTTTCATACCTCATTTCCAAAAGAGAACAGGTGAAGTTTGTATGAGGAGCTGTCTCTCCTCTTTAACTTCCCTTTCCTATCTGATCCCTAATACTGATCACAAATGCTAGTTGCCCTTATCACCATTCTCAGTTTTTTAATATTATTTCTCTATCACTAGACTATGGGCAAATCGAGGACAGAAGCCTCCTCTTGTTCTCTCCTACAACACCTGTAACTAGTACAAGATCTGCCTCATTGTAGCTATTCAATCATTGTTGATGGAGAGATGAAATGTTTGCTCAAAAATAAGTTAACCCTGACTGGGCTCGGTGGTGCATGCCTGTAATCCCAGCACATCGGGAGGCCAAGGTGGGAGGATCACAAGGTCAGAAGTTCCAGGCCAGCCTGGCCAATATGGTGAAACCTCGACTCTACTAAAAAAAAAAAAAAAAATTAAAAATTAAAATAAATTAGTTAACCCTTTGGCTGGGCTCCATGCTGTTGTTCTGGGGGCCCATTCAAGCACACATTCAAAATCACCTGAAGCTGAAGGTCACAAGCCCAAGAGATAATCTGCTTAGGGTTGCCCACTCAGCTTTGCCAAACAGCAGTTACAGGCGTCTCCTATGAATGGACCTGCTCAGTTTTCATCCAGCCACAGGAGCTAAGCTTGTGCATCATCTGCTTAGGATGAGTAACATTCCTGGTCCCTCCTGGAGACTGTGGAAGGGGGCTTGTGGCAGCCATGAAGGTGCACTACTCAGATCTCCCTTCAAGGAAGACTCTGCTCCAGGAGTTCACTTAGCCATCAGCCTCCAGCTGCACCAGGATCTGCTGCAACGTTTGAACCAAAGCTAAAGTCTCCCCAGGTGGCGTCAGCCACTGAGCACAGCGGGACAGCAGGGGTACTTTCTGCTCCACATGGCCATTCTCCTAACATAGACTCCTCTACTGGCAACCTGCCCTGGAGCTTCCCACTGGGCTGGAGAGACTTCCTCAGAGCTGCACCAGGGTCAGAGTTTCTTCCCCTCCCATCTCATTTTACAGGCATCAGCTGCATCACTATCTGAAGACTTTCCCTGCCTCCTTTTGTTCCCTCTCTCCCATCTTTCAAAATCTCTTGACCTTACAATTTCATCTTTAGTATCTGCTTCCCAGAGGACCGGAACTGACACAAGCCCTCTTTCCATTGTGGCTTTAACGCTGTTGCACTCACACCGTTACTGACATGGCTTGTGTGCTGAACCTATGAGCCGCATGGAACCATCTTCTACTTAAGGATAATGACAGAGAGAAATCACCCCGTCAGCTGAGGTGATGGTCATGTTTCTTCCCAATAGACCATCCAGTGAGTTGGAATACAATTTTTAAAAAAAGTGAGATAGAACGGAGTCTAGCAACCCTGAATCTAGCAACCACCATACGTGCTTGTCCACACCCTTACATGGCTCAAAACTCATTTCTCTTTGTAGGTCTGAGCAGCCTTCCCTCTGAAACCAAATGGTAACTTCGTGGCAGGTTGATTAAACCTGCTGAATGACATAGCTAAACTTATGAATGAAAATAATATCTGGCTAACCACTCCTACCCTAGTCTCTTAAAGCTTCACATGAAAGACCTATAAAGTTCCAGGAAAAGACAAACCTAATAGTGACACTCAAAATGAGGACTTTTAAAAAAACAACTATTGTCAGAGGCAAAAGGAATTTGCATGAACTTTAAGGCCATTAGAATTGAACTGGAAAAATAAACAGAAGAGAGGGATACCTTGGGTATGTTGGAAAAAACAGAGCAGGTGGCTTATCTGAAAGTTAGTAGAAAAGGTCATTTTCCTACCTCCACCTCACATTCCCCTCACCCAGTTAAAAAATACTGAACCTATACTAAACAGAGACCTGGACATCCACCTCGACTGTGTGGGGAGGCGCCTTTGAGTGATGCCCACCCAGCACACAAATCATCAATCTTTTCACTGAAAGCGTTCTCTTAAAGGCTGATCAGATTTCTCTACACTTAATTTTCAATGGAAAAGGTCTAGAGTACTGTGGGGGAAAGAGTTACCCCCAAGAATGTGTGCCCAGCCAAAGTGCTCCCCCTTATGTGGGATAGAAAGAAAAAAGCAAACATCCGAAGCGGAAGTGTTCAAAACATGCACCTGTCATGCATGGGCTAATCTTGAAACAAATCACTTGAACATACTCCCCAGTCCTTAAAGAGAGAAAGTAAAGTTTAAAAGCAGAGAATGGAGATGTCATAGAATGAAAGACTGGTAGGTCTTCCCTTAGCTTAAATTAAACTCTGAACCAAGCGAAACAATGGAACAATGTGTTATCAAGTAGCTTTGCCAGCCTGAGGTCAAAGTCTGGCCCTGTATAGTTCCCAAGATTGTCTTCTGCTTTCCTGCAGATTCTATTTTGATTGTGCTTCCTCTTCCCCCTGGGGGGGGGGGAAAAAAGCAGTTTACGGATAATCTCTTGCCAATTTGATAAAAGACTACATAAAACACTAACTGGGCCCGTTCCAACTTGGATTAGTACGGCCAAGCAGTGTGTACGCTTGGGATGCTGAGCCAAGATAGTTATTAAACTAAAAGTCGTTATTTCCCCCCCCTTGCTTCCATTTCTCAAAGCAGATGTGCACAAAAGAGCATAACGACTATTTTCATTGCTAAAGAATATTATTAATGACTTTCTACATCTTCAAAGCCAATCAGTATAGCCTGAATCATTTTTTAATTAAACAAGACTAATAAACCACCAGGTGGAAAATGCATGTCACTAAAACATTTTCGTAAAATTTGCCAACTAAGTTTTATTAGTGTTCCTTTGTTAACTATGATTAAAATTCACAACACATAGTGTGAGATTATGCGAACAGGTAATTTTTGAGGTTTTATGAAAATATACTGAAATGTAACTAGGTTGTTTCTCGGTGCGGAATTCTAAAATGCTACCATTTCCTTCTTTGTACTTTGTTCTGTATTTATAGGTGTTTTCTCTAATATGCTTGACTAGTTAGTGTATTCATATATATCAACATGTACGTTTACCACATGAGCACAATTAAATTAAATTAAAATTTGTGCAGTAAATAGACTGGTAGGAAATATACTGAAATATTAATTTTGCTTATTTTCAGCTGCTGAGACAGCTTTCCCCTACTTTTCAGTATTCCCAATATTTCTGTAATTTGCATTTATTATTTTTCTATTAGGGAAAAAGTTTTATTTTAAAAAATATTATTATGGGGCCAGGTGCAGTGACTCATGCTTGTAATCAGCACTTTGGGAGGCCAAGGCAGGCAGATCACCTGAGGTCAGGAGTTTGAGACCAGCTTGGCCAACATGGCGAAACCCCGTCTCTACTGAAAACACAGAAATTAGCCATGCGTAGTAGCACATTCCTGTAGTCCCAGCTACAGTTCCAGCCTGTAGTCCCAGTCTCCAGCTGAGGCAGGAGAATCGCTTGAACCTGGAAGGTAGAGGTTACAGTGAGCCAAGTTCACACCACTGTACTCCAGCCTGGGTGGCAGAGTGAAACTGTGTCTCAAAAAAAAAAATATATATATATATATTATATATATATATATACACATATATGTGTGTATATATATACACATATATGTGTATATATATACACACATATATGTGTGTGTATATATATATATATATATATATATATATATATATATATATATAAAAATCTGGGTGCCAGGGTGGGGTGAGGAGTGAAAGCACTGCTCTCCTAAGTATGCAGTTCAGGCTCAGGACCCATGAGGGCAGGGCCAGCAATCTGATCCCTGGCCATAGGCAGCCTTGCTCTCCCTAGAGTGTTGTCTTCCTAAAGCATGCTATCAACAGTAGAAAGCGGTGTGGTTGTATCATCACAGATCTATATCCCCTTCCCAGCCCACCCCCCAACTATGCTGAGTGTTAAGGTAGAGGTAAACACAGCACCTTCCCGAGCCCAGAGATGAGTCATTGTCCTACATGGATATTCAAGATTAGCTTCAGGGTA
This sequence comes from Ateles fusciceps, assembly GCA_036589455.1. Classification (NCBI taxonomy): domain Eukaryota; kingdom Metazoa; phylum Chordata; class Mammalia; order Primates; family Atelidae; genus Ateles; species Ateles fusciceps. Next base: position 1,620,183 of record JAZHEH010003362.1, read on the forward strand.
GATGGCACTTGAACTGAGTATGAGCTGAGTTATCCAGGCAGAGATGACACTGACCAGAAGTAGAAATTCAGTACAACACAAGACTCAAAGCCAGAGACTTGAGAACTGTTGGTCCTACCTCTCCTGGGAGGTGGATAGCAACGAATAGTCCCATGAATTCAGAAATAATGGCACCAATGCCAGACTTTGGAATGCTCACAATCATTGCTTTGGGTGTGTTTCTGATTCTTTTACGGCAGGATTTGGAGAAACAGTCCAATGACAGAGTCTACCAGAGACACTGAGAAAGATCTACAATGCAACGTGTGGCAGCCAGGGGAACGCAGCCTTTACTAATTAGACTCTATGTGTAAAGTGATAGGAAATTTTATTCCCCTGTAATTGCCAAAAGTGCTGAAGTTTGTGAGAGAAATGGCAATAGTTTGTGTGGGCAGGGAGGGTGGCCTATACCTCCCAGGGAACAGAGTATAGCCAAAAAAAAAAAAAAAAAAAAGACACAGGTCCAGAGGAGTGTGTGTGTGTGTGTGTGTGTGTGAGGTGTGTGTGTGTGTGTGTGTGTGTGTGTATCAGCAATGGAGAGCACCATTCTAGGGAGATGTCTAAAAGAGAGGACTTATGCAGGAGAGCTCAGTGGATGCGGGGAAAGGAGAGCCTGTGAAAATTAGAGAAGGAGAGGGAAGGATTTGTTCTGGACCTTCTGCCTCGCAAAGAAGAGAGCTTGAAACTAAAGAGGAGTGTCGAAGGTGGAATGCACCATACGAACAAGTATCTCCTGATTAAACATTTGAAATGCTTTCAGTTAGATTTTTCTACTAGCCAACCATTTCCTAAAATGTGACTTGGTGCAAGTTTAGCCTCAAAAAGTAATATTCTGGGCATATTTTGTATGGTTCCCGCCTCCCTTTACCCTAAGGATTTCTACTCTGGGCCAAGAGTACTTCATGGGGCTGTGTGCAGAGGCTCACACCTGTAATCCCTGTACTTTGGGAGGCCAAGATGGGAGGATTACTTGAGTACAGGAGCTTGAGACCAGCCTGGGCAACATAGCAAGACCCTTTCTCTACAAAAAAATTAGTCAGGCATAGTAGTACATGCCTGTAATCGCAGTTACTCTGGAGGCTGAGGTGAGAGGATTGCTTGAGCCCAGGAGATTGAGGCTGCAGTGAGCAGTGATCACACCACTGCACTCCAGCCTGGATGACAGACTGAGCCCCTGTCTCAAAAAAAAAAAAAAAAAAAAAACTAGTCCTTCGTGGGGTCATATGACTGTCAGGCACCGTGAGCTGTGAAGGCCTAACTCAGTGAACAGGAGGATGTGGAAAGCAAGCCTGATTTACAAGTTACAACTGAGTCAATCTGAGTTGTAATTATGTGCACAACTGTTCCTGGGCTGCCTGCCATTATACAAGGAGGGCTAATATGCTTCAGGTTAAACAAACATTTATCGAGTACCTGCTGAATGCCCCACACTGGGTCTTGTCCAGGCCTCTGATCTATGGGCCATGGACACATTCAGAGCCCATGAGGTGCTAACTCCAGAGGAATTCCTGGTAAAAAGGAAGGTTAACAAAGTCACCATCCTTCAAAGGTCCCTTCTGGGAACCCGTGTCCTAATCCTAGCCTTTCTCTCTGCATTCTTATTACAAAAGGAGTTTCCGGAAAAGTGTCCTAGGGGAAAGGATCACATCTTTTTTTTTTTTTTTTTTTTGAGACAGAGTCTTGCTTTGTCACCAGGCTAGAGTGCAGTGGCACAATCTCGGCTCACTGCAACCTCCACCTCCCGGATTCAAGCGATTCTCCTGCCTTGGCCTCCCAAGTAGCTGTGACCACAGGTGCACACCACCACGCCCAGCTAATTTTTGCATTTTTAGTAAAGACGGGGTTTCACCATCTTGGCCAGGATGGTCTCAATCTCTTGACCTTGTGATCCGCCTACCTCTGCCTCCCAAAGTGCTGGAATTACAGGCATGAGCCAGTATGCCCGGCCAGGATCACATCTTATAACTTTTGCTTACTTAAAAACCAAACTATTGTGTCTGCTCAAGCCAGTCCTCAGGGACAAGTCAGAAAGATTCTATGTAACATGATGCATAGCAGGAGCAGAGGTAAGAGAAAAATAAAGCATTTTTTTCTTTCAAGTTCAGCCCCATCCAATAAACCAGTAGACATATAAAACAGCTATTTTTCCATCTCTGCAAAAGAGTTCAAGAAAGAAACAAACAAAAATGAGTGGATATCTCTGCCACCAGGAGGGGATAAATGGACAGAGACCTTTACTTCTCAGGTTTTTTTGTCCTATATTATTTCAATGTTTCATAACAAGCTTGCACTACTTTTATAACTAAAAGAATTAATTTTCTTAAAATGTGGATGTTAACCACAGGTCAAGCCCAGCATCCTGTAGTCTTTCCCTCAGCTAGTGAGTGTGAGGAGACAATTTGCTCAGTGACGTGCTGGTAAACTCGCTGCCGCAGGGTGAGACAGTATCCTGATTTGTTGTGTCTGCTGATATTTCCATGACATAAAGATTCCCAGCACAATTGATTTCAAGCTACCAACAGTTTAACAACTGGCTCACAAAATTCCTGGATATTCAGCAGCTTAACAACTGGCTTGCCGAATTCCTGGATATGTAACCATTGGCTTTACTGGCTGTAGCACACCAGAAAAGCATCGTGTGGGAGGCCGTGGCCAGAGCCCTTTCTCTGGCCATTCATCTCCAGGCTCTGTTAATTACCAGCTGACTGACAGGCCAGCCTCTGCCCAAGAGGAATGAAGGGTCACCCATTTCAACAGCAGAATGTCAGGGCATTCTGACAGGCAAGCCCTATGACCCAGCAAGCTGCTCATCTGGGCCAAGTGGAAGGTTCCTGGAGGGTTGGGAGGACAGAAACAGGCAGAAGAATGTGTCAGAAGAGACAGAGGAGAAAGATAAAACCAGACTTCAGACGTCAGGGACCTTCTGCAGCTGCAGAACCCCTCCCACAGCTAGAAGAAAAACAACCTGGGAAAGTGACGAAGTCAAGTATTCTTCAGCACACCAGTCTAATTATGACAGTAATGACCCTAACTGCGATGGACTGAGTGCTCACTCTGGGTATGTGTTTGTGCTAAAACATTTTACTCCTCACAGCAATCTTTTTCTTTCCTGACATAAGTAACAGGAGCATTTGATGCCAGCTCCTTCCTTCTTTCTGCCTGTAATAGTTGTGTGACACCTGAGTTGCACAAGGTAAACACTTCATTTTTCCACTTTACAGCAGGGACCTAACCAGGTTAAACAACTTACTCCCAGAACATCAAGCTAGTTCCCAGTGAAACTGTGATTCAACCTGATGTTTTATGCCAAGAAAAAGCTAGATTTCTTTTTTTTTCTTTTTTTTGGCGGGGGGATGGAGTCTTGCTCTGTCACCCAGAATGTAGTGCAGTGGCATGATCTCAGCTCACTGCATCCTCTACCACCCAGGTTCAAGCAATTCCCCTGCCTCAGCCTCCTGAGCAGCTGGGACTGCAGGCGCATGCCACCATGCCCAGCTAATTTTTTTTTGTATTTTAGTAGACATGGGGTTTCACCATGTTGACCAGGATGGTCTCGATCCCCTAACCTCGTGATCTGCCCACCTCGGCCTCCCAAAGTGCTGGGATCACAGGCGAGCCATCACGCCCGGCCCTTGATTTCTTTTTCTTTTCTTTCTTTCTTTTTTTTTTTTTTGAAATGGAGTTTCACTGTTATTGCCCAGGCTGGAGTGCAATGGCACAATCTCGGCTCACCGCACCCTCTGTCTTCCTGGTTCAAGCAATTCTCCTGCCTCAGCCTCCTGTAGCTGGGATTACAGGCATGTGCCACCACGCCCAGCTAATTTTGTATTTTTAGTAGAGACGAGGTTTCTCCATGTTGGTCAGGCTGGTCTCGAACTCCCGACCTCAGGTGATGTAAACCTCAGATGTCAGTGACGTTCTGAAGCTGCAGAAACCCTCCCACAGCAAGAGAAAAACAAGGTAGGAAAGTGACAAAGTCAAATAGTCTTCACCTTGGGCTCCCAAAGTGCTGGGATTACATGCATGAGCCACCGCACTCGGCTGAAAGCTAGATTTCTTTACAGTTTCACTAAGTGAGGCAAAGTCCCTCAACAGGAAACTGGGATCCACCTGTGGATGTTACAGTCTAACCTGAAAACATTCGGGTTCACTTGTCACCTTGCTGGCTTCATTTAGAAAAGAGTTGTTTGTTCTGGCTGTACCTGCTTGAGGGGGGTAGAACAGAGAAGAAGTGCTTCCTTAATTGGCCGTATGAGCTTTGGACATAACATTTCATCTCCCCTAATCTCAGCCTTTAGCTACAAATGTAGATGACGAAGTCAATTATCTCTAAGAATGACAGACCCACATGTAGACAGACCCATTTTTTTCTATGAGTCCAAATATCTGGAAAGCCTGGGAAATGAGAAACTTCTTTATGTAACAAATGTGCGTTACTAGGTGCGAGCCACTATTCTGAAAGGCATCGGGGATATAAGTCTTTTATACAGAAAGTTGAGTTCTTCAGGAACCAGGAAATGGAAAGAAACCAGTGGAGGGAACTAGCAATCCCACGCATATATTGTGTGGTGGATATTGCACAAAGTCTACGAAAAGCACTCAGAAGTCAGACTGCTGCAACAGGAAAGATAAGGTTGACCAGGCGCAACGCCTCACACCTATAATCCCAGAACTTTGGGAAGTCAAGTCAGGATTGCTTGAGCCCAGCGGTTCAAGACCAGTTTGGGCAACATAGTGAGACCTCATCTCCCCAAAAATAAACAAAATTAGCCTGGTGTGGTGGTGTGCACCTGTAGTCCCAGCTGCTTGGGAGGCTGAGGTGGAAGGATCACTTGAGCCCGGGAAGTTGAGACTGCAGCGAGCAGAGATTGCACCACTGCTTTCCAGCCCGGGCACAAAGTGAGACCCTGTTTCAAAAAATAAAATAAAAGGAAGAAAGAAAAAGAAAGGTAAGGCCAGTAGAATCTGACTAACCTGGGTGGCATCTTGGCTCTGTCAGTGTGTGACTCTGGGCTGGTCATCTCTGAATTGTTTTGCTGTAAGTCAGTAAACGATAGCTATGCTTATTTTGAAAAAAATAATGTCCTGCTTTGTCAAGATTCCACAGGCACAGTTGTTCAGGAGTAGGAAGAACCTATCTGGCCACTTCAATGAGGTCAGGAAGTAGTGAAACTCCTGGGAGGAGGTACAATAGTGTCTTTACAGGACTCAGCAACATCAGTACATGGGACAGGCCTGGGTGCCTAGAGATTCCGGAGCCCCTTGGGAGAAGGAGAAAAGAAGAGGATATCACTGTCAGGCTTTCTGGGGCTCCATAGTGAGAAACGCATTGCAGCCCCTGTGCTCCAGCTGGCTGAACAGGTGGGGAATCTCCCTAGATACACCCTTAAGCTTTGAGGATAACAGAGCTAGACAAAACCCAGTGCAACCTTCCAGACCTTCAGACTCCTCTGTTCAGCCCTCCAAACCCCAGGGCCCTGAGCCTCATGGTTTCCGGGGTCTTCATATTGCATCTACCCCTGTCTAACCTCCAAGCGGAAGGCCTAAATTTGTTCAGGGCTTTTCCTGCCCTCTTTATCAAGAGCTACTCACTGGCTCTTCATCCTTGCTCTCAGGAAAGCGACCCTAGGGAATATATGCTCATCAGGGTGACACATGAAAGGACTGTGAGATCTCCCATGCTGCCTCCCACTTAGAGGGTAGGAAGCTTCTCTGGCAGCTAGAAGTTCTCATAAGACAGAGTTCTGGACAATGAAAGCAAAGGAGATGTCTGCTAAGGGTTTTCTGGAAAATCTTTTTCTTCCCTGACATAAGTAACAGGAGCATTTGATGCCAGCTCCTTCCTTCTTTCTGCCTGTAATAGTTGTGTGACACCTGAGTTGCAGTAGCTATCTTGTGACCTCAGGTGGCAGTCATGAGGACCAAGAGCCAAGATACTAAAGACGATGATGAAACCTGAGTCCGTGATTATGCTGTTGAGATGACAGACTGCCTGCCTCTGTCCAAAATGCTTGTGCACAAACAATAAATGTTCTTTTGTCAAAAGCTAATGTTAGCAGAGTATTCTGTTTCTTGCCACTGAAAACATTTCCAAGAGGTAAAATTGGGTAGGCTAGTGATTGAAACATGAGAGAAAAAGAGGCTTAGAGACAGGGTAACCAACTTGTCCTCGTTTGCCCAGGACGTTCCTGGGTTTAGTATTGGAAGTCCTACACCCTGTGAGCTTTTTCGGTCTCAGGTAAACGAGAATGGTTTGTCACTCTACTCAGTGATACCCTTCAAAGATGAACTTTCTAAGGATGATGAAGAAAAGGGCCTGCCCAGGGTGATACGGGTGGTGATCAAGACTCTGGACCACAAGCCAGATTCCTGACTCTAAATTCAAGGCTCTTTAGTCGTGTTGCAAAGTCATGGAAATGAATTGTCCTTCCCAGGAAACAAAATTACCATAATTGCCAAAGGGCACCACGCCCACTGCCTCAGACCTCCTCCTCTCTCTAACCTAGGCTGGAAGGGTCTGGTTTGATACTTTGCAGGGAATTCACCCCTTGGGAATCAATCATCTTTTCCCTTTTATAATCCGTTTCCTTCTCAAACTCAAGATAGTTCTCTGTACCCGCTTCCTTTTATTTTATTTTCCCTCCAGGGACCTATCATATTAGCCACCTGCCTACAGGAGGGAGTGAAAGGGATTGGATTCAGGAGGGAGAGGTGGATCGTATGTGGAAATAAGAGAGAGACATAGTAAAGAAAATCCTGGGCCGGGCTCAGTGGCTCACGCCTGTAATCTCAGCACTTTGGGAGGCTGAGGCGGTTGATCGCGTGAGCTCAGGAGTTCGAGACCAGCCTGGCCAACATGGTAAAACCCTGTCTCTACTAAAATTACAAAAATTAGCCAGGTGTGGTGGCATGCACCTGCGGTCCCAGCTACACAGGAGGCTGAAATTGGAGAATTGCTTGAACCCGGGAGGCGGAGGTCGCAGTGAGCCGAGATTGTGCCATTGCACTACAGCCTGGGCGACAGAGGGAGACTCTGTCTCAAAAATAAAAGAAGAAAGAAGGAGGGAGGGAAAGAAGGAAGGAAGGAAGGAAGGAAAAGGAAAAGAGAAAGAGAATCCTGCCCTGGCAGTTAGAGCAGCTGGTGCCTCTTGCCAGCAGATGGCAGCACCACACCGCAGAACCTGATGAGCACTGAGCGGAGAGAAGGGGAGGAGCGACCCAAAGTGAAGTATGTTTGGAGTGGGCGCGCAGGGTTGAGGGAGATGCTGTAACCTCAACCCACGGCAGGACAGCCGGCAGGGAGACTGCCAGATGCAGGGTCTAGACTGCAGAGTTCCATCCTGGGATGGAGTCTGCAGTATCTGGTCCATCCGCGCTTGCATCCAGTACTCATTTCAAATCCTGCCACCTGGTATTTGGATGACTTTGATCAAGTCATTTCTCTGCTCTGAGCCTGAATTGTCCTCAGCTGCAAAAGGAAGCCGTCTCGTCAGCTCAGGCTGCAGTAACAGAACACCACAGGCCCAGTGGTTTAAACAGTGGAAATTGATTTCCTTATAGTTCTGAAGGCTGGAAGTCCAAGATTAGGGTGCCAGCATGGTTAGTTTCTGGTTTCCCTCTTCCTGGGTTGCAGGCAGCTGCCTTCTTGCTGTGTCCTCACATGGCCTTTCCTTTGTGTGCATGAAAAGCAAAAGAAGGAGAGAGAGAGAGACAGAGAGATCTGGTGTCTCTTCTCATAAGGACACCAGTCCTATATGATTAAGGCTGTACCCCTATGAGCTCGGTTCACCTTAATTAACTCTCTAAAGGCTCTGTCTCCAAATAGTCAAACTGGGGGTTAAGACTCCAACATACAGATTCAGTCCCTTATCTTGAAAGGTAAAAATATATATATTGGCCAGGCACGGTGGCTCATGCCTATTATCCCAGCACTTTGGGAGGCTGAGGCAGGTGGATCACGAGGTCAAGAGATCGAGACCATCCTGATCAACATGGTGAAACCCCGTCTCTACTAAAAATACAAAAATTAACTGGGCATGGTGGCGCGTGCCTGTAGTCCCAGCTACTCGGGAGGCTGAGGCAGGAGAATTGCTTGAACTCAGGAGGCGGAGGTTGCAGTGAGCCGAGATTGCGCCATTGCACTCTAGCCTGGGTAACAAGAGCGAAACTCCGTCTCAGAAAGAAAAAGTATAGCCAGATAGATAGATAGATAGATAGATAGATGTAGATAGATAGATAGATAGATATAGATTTAGGGAGGACATGATTCGGTCCATAATACAAGCTCACAGGAATACCTACTTGACATGGTTGTTATGGGGGCACATAAAAATATGTGAATATGGTAACAAACCGTATGGTTCTGGTCACTCTAGACAGTGATTAGAAACTTGTTTAAAATTCCCTGAGACTCAGGGAAGAACAGAGCACTGTGCTTAGGAACGACCCCGCTTCTATCTTTTCCCATCTCCCAGCTCATCTCAGGCAAGCCCAGGCTTTCCCTTCGTGGAATACAAGTTGCTCAATGTCCTTTGCTTCTTCTTCACCATTACAGCAAAACTGCGTGAGACTAGGCTTGAAGAAGGACTTCCTGGTGGGCAAGAAGCACTGGGCAGAAGGTGGGAGATAGTAAATTATCTCCTGTGTCTTCCCATTGGAGATCTAAAAACTCCAGTGGGAAAAGGAAGCCATCTTGCTAAATCTGTCTACCATCTGTGCAACAATTGGTATGAATGCAAAGGGAGAAGACCTTAGTTAACTGGCCTCAACCCCAAGAAGTCAAGCTAATCTTTTTAAACTAGAGCTCTGGGAAACACATTTGGAATCTATGGGGTCTTCATGGAAGGTTATGGGCAAGACAGGTGTGGCTTGGGATGGATCAATAAGAGGGTAGAGCCTGGTGCTTGCACTTGGATTTCCTTCCCCCACAACTTGACTCCTCTCTGGTGGACATGCCCAAATGCACTCCTCCTCCATCTCAACATAAGTGCCTCTCTCCACTTATGGTATCAGTTAGAATCTCAAAGAACCTTAGAGATGTGACCACCTGCTTCCATTGTCTTTGGGGCCTGGGGGAACAGAAAAGAAGGCTGTGATGGGATGCTGAGGAGGTCGGCCTGACAACCATCTTCATTAGCATCCTCATATTACCATCATCAACAACAACAGTCCATGTTTATTGAACTCACTGCGGGACAGGCTCCAGGCTGGCTCTCGTGGGACCGTGTTCATTGGAGTCTGAGTCCCGGTGCTGAAGGAACATTTAGTCTAGCCAGGCGAGCCGTATAATCAATGGCATGTGTAATGTGTTTCATGTGTGCATGGCACTTTGCAAGTTTTGAAGAATTTCCTGGAGGTGGTGAATGTAACTGAAGCAGTGTAAGAAGGCTTCGTGCAGGAGATGGGCTTTGAACTGAAAGCTGAATATAGAGTAGCAGACAATAAGAAGAGAAGGGCAGGCAGGCAGGAGGAATGCTAGGAGGAAATGCTTGGGGGAGACATTTACCTGGGGAGGTATGCTAGATCTCAGCCTCTGTGGCTGTTGCTGAGATAAGTAATGAGTGATAAGACCGGGAAGGAATGGAGACAGTTCTTAGAGGATCTTGACTGTCAGGCAGGGGTATTCAGATTTCTGCACTAGGCCCTGGAGAGCTAGTGAAGCTGGAGTCTGTCCACGCTCTACCTGAAGCTAAGACCTAGCATTTTCAGACCAGTCTTTTAACACCTATTTCCTCCCCCTCACTGTCTCCCCAAGGGTTAGACCAGGGACTAAAATCCTCCTGTGACTTAGAGCAGAGGGCCCTTCTACTGGGGCCTGCATCCAGAGGCCTCCACTTCCCCCTCCCCTCCCCGGCCTTCACATTCCAATTCCCTAGCTGTGAACTCATGTGAGACCGTAAGTCACAGTACCATAAACCACTCCAGAGTGTGTAATAAGTGAATTATTTACCAATGACCCTGGCTAAATGTTCACAGGGATAAATGATTAAGCCGCAGATCTGTCAAAAAGTTCCCATAAATAAGTAATTCTGTGCCACCTTAATGGGCTTTGTAAATTACTCATTCATGCCACTGCTGGGTCACTCTCTGGGGTAAATTCCTCACACCTGCTGATTTACTGCTGAGGTCTGCACAGGGTGATACAAATTCTGCTAGCCAGCTGGGCAGACTCCCCAGGTGCCAAGCCACCTGGCTAAGCCCCCAGGGATGAGGATACTAGAAACGGCAAGTCTCCTGCATCATCTGACAAAAATGTCAGAGGTGGGCTGACCTTCTGGGCCACTTGGAGTCTGTCCTGCAGGGCAATGTGGCAAAGCCAGAATCCTTTTCTTACAGGCCTCCATTCAGTGAGCATGTACTTGCCACGTGTGGTGTCCCAGGCTCTGTGTTAGATGCCCAGCCACCAAAGACACAGAAGTGTGCCCCAGTGGGCTTGGTTGCATGAAGGAAAGAAGGCTGGACATGCAATGTAACTGATGCCATGCCAGAATGCTACCTGAACCCACTGGGGGAATATCTAGCTCAGCTGGAGAAATTGAGGAGATGCTAAAGTATGAAGTTTGAGTTTCATTCTGCACCAGAAAAGCCTCACTCCAATTCAGTCCAAATGGACTGGGCCCTGTTGCTATGACAGTGAACAGCCCGGCAGTTTCTGTGGCTTACAACCACAAAGGCTTATTTCTCACTATGCAATCTTGAGGGTCAGTTGAGGGCTCTGCTTCACCCCATCATCCTCCTCCCCCCAGGACCTGGGCTGACGGCACAAGTCATCTAGGTTATTTTTAGTCTCTGTGACCAAGAGTTAACAGAACATGGCACAGCATAACGTGGTTCCTAGAACGGCTGGCCAGAAGTGACACTTCCACTCATGTTTTATTGGCCAAAAAAAGACCCATAGTCATGCTTTAATTAAACCGAGACGGGGAAATTCTAACCTAGGGAAAAGAGAGAAAAAAAAAGGATTTGTGAACAATCCTAATGATGACCCCACATGCAAATTCTGGTCCTGTGAATTTAGGAACTGCTATGGACTGAATGCATGCATTCCCTACAATTTTATTTGCTGAAGCCTTAATCTCCAATGCAATGGCATTTAGAGGTGGGGCCTTTGGGAGGTGATTAGGCCATGAGGGTGCATCCCTCACGAATGGGATTAGTGCCTTAAAATACACAAAAGAGATGATCTCTCTCTGTCTCTCTCCACCATGTGAGGACACAGCAAGAGATCCAGCAAGAAGCTCAGAGCCCATCTGCTGAAGCTCAGAAGAGCGGCCCAGAACCCCATCTGCTGAAGCTCAGAAGAGCAGCCCAGGACCCCATCTGCTGAAGCTCAGAAGAGCGGCCCAGGACCCCATCTGCTGAAGCTCAGAAGAGCGACCCAGGACCCCATCTGCTGAAGCTCAGAAGAGCGGCCCAGGACCCCATCTGCTGAAGCTCAGAAGAGCGGCCCAGGACCCCATCTGCTGAAGCTCAGAAGAAGGGCTCAGGACCCCATCTGCTGAAGCTCAGAAGAGGGGCTCAGGACCCCATCTGCTGAAGCTCGGAAGAGGAGCCCAGGACCCTATCTGCTGAAGCTCAGAAGAGCGGCCCAGGACCCCATCTGCTGAAGCTCAGAAGAGGGCTCAGGACCCCATCTGCTGAAGCTCAGAGAGGGGCTCAGGACCCCATCTGCTGAAGCTCGGAAGAGCAGCCCAGGACCCTATCTGCTGAAGCTCAGAAGAGGGGCCCAGGACCCCATCTGCTGAAGCCCAGAAGAGCGGCCCAGAACCCCATCTGCTGAAGCTCAGAAGAAGCGGCCCAGGACCCCATCTGCTGAAGCTCAGAAGAGGGGCCCAGGACCCCATCTGCTGAAGCTCAGAAGAGCAGCCCAGGACCCCATCTGCTGAAGCTCAAGAGCGGCCCAGGACCCATCTGCTGAAGCTCAGAAGAGGGGCTCAGGACCCCATCTGCTGAAGCTCAGAAGAGGGGCCCAGGACCCCATCTGCTGAAGCTCAGGAAGAGCGGCCCAGGACCCCATCTGCTGAAGCTCAGAAGAAGGGCTCAGGACCCCATCTGCTGAAGCTCAGAAGAGGGGCCCAGGACCCCATCTGCTGAAGCTCAGAAGAGGGGCCCAGGACCCCATCTGCTGAAGCTCAGAAGAGGGGCCCAGGACCCCATCTGCTGAAGCTCAGAAGAGGGGCTCAGGACCCCATCTGCTGAAGCTCAGAAGAGGGGCCCAGGACCCCATCTGCTGAAGCTCAGAAGAGGAGCCCAGGACCCCATCTGCTGAAGCTCAGAAGAGCGGCCCAGGACCCCATCTGCTGAAGCTCAGAAGAGCGGCCCAGGACCCCATCTGCTGGCACCGTGATCTTGGACTTACAGCCTCCAGAACTGTGACAGATACATTTCTGCTGTTTAAGCCACCTGCCTATGGTATTTGCCATAGCAACCCAATCTAAGCAAGACTCTAGTGTACATCTGTGAGCAGGTTCCTAAACTTACCTTTCACTTTCTTCAGCTATGAAATGGGTGAAGAATAGCAAGGACTACCTCCTAGAGGATTAAATGTGATCATCTGTGTCATGCACTGAGCGCCATGCCTGGCACATGGTAAATTCCCCGTCGCTCTGTTAGCCTTTGTTATTACCATTGTAATTATCCTTAGGTGTGACAGCAGCAGCAGTATCCTGTAGAAGTAGACCTCTGAAGTTGAATATCAAAGAGCAGGTCACACCCACCAACACATATGCACACTCACCTTTACTGGTTAACTTGGTCTGAGGTAAGAGCATCCTCTCCAATATCCTCTCTCCATCACCACCACCAACATCATCAGTCAGAAGCAGGTGGCAGTGATGGGCGTTGCAGCAGGCCTGAGCTGCCACCATCTTCGGTCTTCTCTATGCACATGAAGCATTCGCCTTGCTCAGGTCACTCCCCCCACCCCAGGCCTTGGTTACTTCACTACAAAACCAGAGCAATAATACTATTTAATATGCCGAGGGCTGGGCCAGAGAATCCTTCGACTTCCCCTTCCCTGCCGACACCTTTGATTCTTTTCTCCAACTGTCATCACCCCCACGCCTTGTAGCCTTCCTGGACCATATCTCTGCACTACTCCTGCATGACTCATGGCCTGGGTTCCTGGTGGCCCGGAAAGCAGAGGAGGAGCTGCAGATGCGGCCTGGGTTTCCTCTGCCTTCCCAGAGGCCAAAGAGACATCTGTTCCTGTGGCTACCACATCAGCACAAAATGTGTGCCAAGGGAACAGCAGGAAGGAGAGTGTGTAAATTGGCTGGTTTTCTGTGAGTGTTTCAAACTGCCTCGTAGAGGCACAGAGCTATTGTTGGGAGGAGATCCCTGAACTGTTTTTGACCACTGAGGCTCCCAGCCTCCTTCATCAGCTTGCACAGGGGACTATGGGGCTTAATGAACTGACTGTCATTTAGATGATCAAGGGTACAATTCTGGGCCCATGGGCCGCAGCCCTGCCTGCTCTGCCTGAGCAAGCCTGAGGAGGCTGGGAAGCTTTATGTTCCACTCTAGAAAAGAAGACATGATTTCCCATCTTTCATAATCAAACCAACTCACACTTATTCACAGCTTGGCAGGCTTTCAGCACTGTGTGGGCATCAGTCAACTCTTCATTCAGTTCATTCCACGGCAAGCCTCTGGCCCGAGCAAGAGGCAGGTACTAAGACATGTTTACTGTGCAGTTTGTGCCTTCTAGAAACGTACAGACTATTAGGGGAGATGAGACAGAGGTGTTGCAAAATGATTGTGTAAAACAATAGGCGTTGAATGCGGCGAGGGTCGGTTGAAAACAGCTCTCTGATGACAATGAGCAGACAAAGAAAAGATTTGTGATATCAGAAGCTTTTTTTACCCACTTTGCAGCCTGGTGGGTGTGGTCCTAGCCTTAGATATGGCAGACGCTTCAGGGAGAGGTCAGGGTTCTGACCACCAAGTCCAGGCGAGCTGGACAGCTATGGAGGTGAGGAGAGCGCAGCAGGAGAGAGTGAGGACGACACTCACCGTGCGGGTCTGTGAGCCAGTTCAGCTGTTTCTAGCACATTTATAGAAGCAAGGAGAGCCGGTCTGGTGGGACAGGGCATAAAGATGGGGAAACTGTCAGGCTCTTTGCACTTCTCATGTAAGACTTCTGATATTCCAATCAAAACAAATATTTGTTGCGAACCTATTTATATGTGTCATGCGCTGGATTCGGGACTTTCTGTTATCTAATTTACAACACAGCCCTTTGGATGTGTTTTACAATTCCCACTTCCCAGATTATTCCATTGAGGCTCAAAGAAGGAAATGACTCACGCACTGCCAAGTGTTGGGCCAGAATATACAGTCCAGTCTTCTAAATCCTACCTCCAAATTTCCACCCCCCCATGACCATCGTCCACTAGGGGGCCATAGTGAGCCACTTAAAACACCAAATCCCATCATATTGTTAGCCTGCAATCCAGCAGTAGCTCCCAGCATCCCCAGGACAACGTCAAAACCCTGGGTATGGCATACAAGACCTTCTCCATCTGGCTAATTACATTTTCAATCTCGTATTCCATCTAATCCCTGCCTCACTGTCTGCACTCGGTGATAAGAAACGCTGTCATTTATTGAGCATCTACGACGTGCCAGACGCTGTTGCAAGCACTTCACATGAATTGATTTCTTTCCTTCTCATGACAACCCTATGAGGCAAACACTATGATATTCCCCCACTTTACGACTGAGGAAACTGATTCACGTCGTGGTTTAGTAATGTGCCCAAGGTCACATATCTTGCAGAGAATCTTGGAGTCACACCCAGGCAGTTCAGTTCTAGAAGAGAAATGCTGCACTCTGCGAATTCCACACACAACAAGCTGTTTCAGGCTTCCAGGATTTGATTTATATCCTCCCTTCTACCTGAAATACCATTCCCTTCTTTCTTTCCCTGGATAAAAATCACTTATCTTTCAAGACTTGGTTTAGGACTTATCTTTTCAAAGTATTTGCGTTAGTCCATTTCACATGGCTATAAAGGAATGCCTGGAGCTGGGTAATTTATAAAGAAAAGAGGCGGTGGCTCACCCCTGTAATCCCAGCACTTGGGAGCCCAAGGAGGGCAGATCATGAGGTCAGGAGTTTGAGACCAGCCTGGCCAACATGGTGAAACCCCATCTCTACTGAAAATACAAAAATGAGCTGGATGTGGTAGCAGTCCCAGTGACTCGAGAGGCTGAGACAGGAGAATCGCTTGAACCTGGGAGGCGGAGGTTGCAGTGAGCCAAGATTGTGCCACTACATGCCAGCTTGGTGACAGAGTGAGACTCTGTCTCAAAAAAAAAAAAAAAAAAAAGAAAGAAAGAAAAAAGAAAAGAAAAGAGGTATGTTTTGGCTCAGCAGTCTGTATAAGAAGCATGGTGCTGGCATCTGCTCCTGGTAAGACCTCAGAACCTTTCAATTATGGTAGAAAACAAAGGGGAAGTCAGTGTAGCACATGGCTAGAGAAGGAGCAAGAGGGAGAGAGAGACGGTGCCAGGCTCTTTTAAACAACCAGGTCTCATGTGAACTCATAGAGTGAGAACGCACTCATTACCACAAGAATAGTACCATGCCATTTATGAAGGATCTGCCTCCATGACTGAAACACCTCCCACCAGGCCCACCTCCAACATTATAAGTCACATCTCATCATGAGATTTGGAGGGGACAAAACATCCAACCATATCATTCGGCCGCTGGCTCCCCCAGATTTCATGTTTTTCTCACATTGCAAAATACAATCATCCATTCCCAATAGTCCCCAAAAGTCATAACTCATTCCAGTATCAACTCAATCAAAAGTCCAAAGTCTCATCTGAGATTCAAGGCAGGTTCCTTCTACTTATGAGTCTGTAAAATCAAAAACAAGCTATTTACCTCCAAGATACAACAGTGATACGGGTGATATCGGCATTGGGTAAACATTCCGCTCTGAAAGGGAGATGCCAGCCAAAAGAAAGGGACAACAGGCCCCACAGGAGTCTGAAACCAGCAGGGCAATCATTACCTCTTAAGGTGCCAAAACAATCTTTGACTCCACATCCTGCATCCTGGGCACACTGACGCAAGAATTGGATTCTCAAGGCCTTGGACAGCTCCACCCCTGTGGTTTTGCAGGGTGCACCCCTGTGGCTGCTCTCACAGGTTGGAGTTAAGTGTCTGTGGCTTTTTCAGATTCAGGAGCATGCTGCCAGTGGCTCTACCATTCGTGGGTCTGGAGGACAGCATCCTCTTTCCCACAGCTTTACTAGGCAGTGCCCTAATGGGGACTGTGTGTGGAGGCTCCAATCCCACATTTCCTCTCAGCACTGCCCTAGTAAGGTCTCTCTGTGGGGGTTCTTCCCCTGCGACAGGCTTCTGCCTGGGCACCCAGGCTTTCTAACACATCCTCTGGAATCTAGGTGGGAGCTGCCAAGGTTCCTTCCTTCTTGCATTTTGCACACCTGCAGGCTTAACACCATGTGGAAGCTACCAAGTCTTATAGTGGCACTCTCCAAAGCGGCAGCCTGAGCTGTGTCTTGGCCCCTTTGAGTCAAGGCTGGAGGTTGAGTGACCAGGACGTGGGAGCAGTATTCTGAGGCTACACAGAGCAGCAGGGCCCTGGGCCTGGTCCCCAAAATTAGTCTTTCCTCCTAGGCCACTGGGCCTGTGATGGGAGGGGCTGCCTTGAAGATTTTGGAAATGCCTTTGAGGCCTTTTTCCCATCGTCTTGGATATTAGCTCGTGATTCCCTTTTAGTCATGCTACTCCCTCTAGCAAGTGGTTACTCCACAGCCTGCTTGTATTCCTCTTCTGAAAATGTTCTTTCCTTCTCGACATCCAACGAGGTTGTACGTTTTCAGAAGTTTTATGGTCTGCTTCCCTTTTAATGATAACTTCCCATTTTAAGTCATTATTTTGTTCACACATCTGACAATAGGCTGTTAGAAGCAGCCATGTGCATCTTGAACGCTTTGCTACTTAGAAATTCTGCCAGATACCCTAGGTCATGACTTTTTTTTTTTTTTTTTAAAGGTGGTGTCTTGCTCTGTTGCCCAGGCTGGAGTGCAGTGGCACATTTCTCGGCTCACTGCAACTTTCGACTCCCTGGTTCAAGTGATTCTCCTGCCTCAGCCTCCTGAGTAGCTGGGATTACAGGCACACACCACCATATCCAGCTAATTTTTGTATTTTAGTAGAGACGGGGTTTCACCTTGTTGGCCAGGATGGTCTCGATCTCCTGACCTCGTGATCCACCCACCTCGGCTTCCCAAAGTGCTGGGATTACAGGCGCGAGCCACTGCCCCCGGCCGGTCATCACTTTTAAGTTCAACAGCTCCAGGGCCCAGACACAATGCAACAAATTCTTTTTTAAGGTATAACAAGGGTGACCCTTGCTCTCTCAATAAATTCCTTATTCCCATGAGACCTCATCAGCCTAGCCTTCACTGTTCATATTTTCAGCCGCATTTTGGTCAAAACCACTTAATAACTCTCTAAGCAGTTACAAATTTCCTCTCCTTGTCTTCTTCTGAGCCCTCCAAACTCTTCCAACCTCTGCCTGTTACCCAGTTCCAAAACCGCTTCCACATTTTCAGGTGTCTTTATAGCAATGCTCGACTTCTTGGTACCAATTTTTTTGTTTGTCCATTTTGCATTGCTATCAAGAAATAACCTCAGGTTGGGTAATTCATAAAAAAAAAAAAAAAAAGAGGTTTCTTTTGGCTCACAGTTCTGTAGGCTGTATAAGAAGCATGGTGGCAGCATCTGCTCCTGGTAAGGCCTCGAGAAGCTTCCAATCATGGTGGCAGGCAAAGTGGGAGCCAGTGTATTATGTGGTAAGAAAGGGAGCAAGATAGAAGGGAGGAGGTGCCAGGTTCTTTGAAACTACCAGATGTCATGTAAACTCATAGAATGAGAACTCACTCATTACTGCAAGGACAGCACTAAGCCTTTCCTGAGGGGATCCACTCCCATGACTCAGAAACCTCCCACTAGGCCCACCTCCAACATTTCAATGTAAGATTTGGATGGGGGAAAACAACCAAATTAAGCTAGAGTTTAAATTCTCCAAATTAGGCTAGAGTACGGAGGTACACACCCTGTAAACAGCTCCATGCCATCTCTTCTGCCTCGGTGTCTGTCTCCCCCCTGGACTTATGGCAACTTCAGGACAGACCATACTATATTTATTTTTATTTCAACAATCTTAAAGAAAGAATCTTGGCCCCACTTCCCTCTGTAGCTACCACCATTTATTCCCTTCTTTATACAGCATAATGCCTTACACCACTGTCCATACTCATTGTTTCTCACGTCTCTCCTCACATTCTTTCTTGAACCCACTTCAGGCAGGCCTCAGACCCCACTACCCCACCACGAAGGTTGCAGCTTTTGACACAGCTGACCACCCTTTCCTCCTCGCAATTTTTTCTCCCCCTTGGTTTCCAGGACACCACACTCCCCTGATTTTCTCCCCCACTCTCCTTCAAAGTCTCCTTGGCTAGTGCCTTCTTTTATTCCTGACCTCTAAAGATTGGAGCGCCCCCAATTTCAATCCCTGGACCTCTTCTCTTTTCTTAACCACACTCACTCACCTCTTAGGTGATCTCATTCAGTCTCGTGGCTTTAAATACCATCTATATGCTAATGACTCCCAAATTTATAACTCCTGCTCGGAATATTCTTTCCTGAATTCTACATTCTGTTATCCAGCTGCATAGTAGCTATCTCCACTTGGGTGTCTAACAGATACCTCAAACTTAACATGTCCAAAAACAAGTTCCTGTTCTTTCCTTATGCCCCCACCTGCTCCTACGACTTTCTTTCCTGTCTCAACAGATGGCAGTGCCTTCACCCTTCCAGCTGTGTGAGCCGAGATCCCAGGCATCATCCTCAACTTTGTTCTTCACATACCTCACGTCTAATCATCAATAAATCATGCCCACACTGTCTTCAAGAGAAATCCAGACCCCAGCGCTCATCTTAACCCAAGCCACTCTTCACAGAAGGTTGAGCAGTCCCCCCCATTGCCTTTGCCCCTTCCCCTTTGTCCTCTATCCCTGACTCGGCAGCCAGCAAGTTCCTGTTAAAGCATAAGTCAGGCCATACTGTGATCATTCCTCTGCTCAACCTTCCATTGGTAGCACATCTTATTGATATTAAAAGCCCAGAGTCTGCCGGGCATGGTGGCTCACGCCCGTAATCCCAGCACTTTGGGAGGCCGAGGCGGGTTGATGACCTGAGGTCAGGAGTTCAAGACCAGCCTGGCCAACATGGTGAAACTCCCTCTCTACTAAATATACAAAAATTAGCCAGACGTGGCGCCATGCACCCGTAATCCCGGCTATTTGGGAGGTTGATGCATGAGAATCGCTTGAACCCAGGCGGCGGAGGTTGCAGTGAGATGGTGCCACTGCACTCCAACCTGGGCGACAGAGCGAGACTTCATCTTGTTCTACAGACGAAGCCCAGAGTCTCTACAGGGACCTCTATGGCCACTAATTGCCTTTCTAACCACTGCCTTTCTGATCACTTACTATTCTCCTCACCCTCTGGGCTTGCATTACACCCCCCGTCTTTGCTGTTCCTCCAACACATTAAATGTGCTCCTACCTCACAGCCTTCACGTTTGCCGTGGCCTCTCCAGAATGCTTTCCCCAGATTTCTGGATGTCTAACTCCCTCATCTCCTTTAAGTTGTTATTAAATGTCACCTCTTCAGGGAGTCTTTTTGTGGTAAAATCTTCCCACCTCCCAATATGTTCTTTCCCCCACTTTCCTCTTTGTCCCCTTAGTACTTATCATTACCTAACATACTATGCATTTTACTTATTTATAATATTAACTATTTATTTCCCCTTCACAAAGGCAGAGATTTGGGGAATTCTCCTTTTATCACTGCTGTTTCTTCAGTGCCCAGTACAATACTTAGTATGTATTAAGCACCCAATAAATATTGGTTGAATGAATGAATGAATGAATGATTCTTTGTAGTTTTAGCACCTACATCCTTTGTAAGCATTCATTGAACTAAGTTCTCCAAAGTCGACCACAGAGTAGTGTTTCTTTATTGGCAGCAGGAACTGCAAATTTTCCAAGCATCAGACGCTACTCCATTCACATGTAAATACAGAAACATAGCCCTGAGCCAGAGAGAAATTACTTCTGTGTTCTCTCTTATATGTTGATTGCCTAGGCCTCCATCCCATCCATCAGAAAGAAGAACAGACAGTTGACTGCAATGCAGTTCACTTTCGAATAGAAGAAATGACTTGAAAACCAGCTACTTGATGAGCAAAGTTCGGGAAAACACTCTCTTCAGAAGGAGAGAGGCAGTTTCTTGCTCACCTGGGAGGAAATTTCTGGTTTATTGTGTTTGTCTCCAAAGTTATTGCTTTCCAATCCTGCCAGAAGCCACCAAGGGAGCACTGCCTTTCAGAGTGGGGCTTCCAATTCTGAAAAATTAATTTTAAATAGAGACACATTACACCTCCCCCACAGAACACTTAGCAAGAAAGTGCTACTTAGACTCTGCTTGGCTGCCAAGTCTGCTCAGGCTGGGGTACTGATGGTGGGTGGCTCTCTGTCCCCCAGCCCATCCCCATAGACCCAGCCCTGGCCTGGCTCCCAGCTCCTCCTTTCTGCCTGAATCTATACACACAGTCCTGCCTTCTCGTTTGCTCCTCTTCAGCAATTTAAATTCTACAAATATTTATTAAATATCTGCTTTTTTGCCTTGCCCTGTGCTAGGTACAGGGAAAGGGTACAAAGACAGAATGAATGTTTCCTCAAAAAGGTACATTTTAGAGGCTGGACATGGTGGCTCATGCCTATAATCCCAGCACGTTGTGAGGCCAAGGTGGGAGGATTACTTGAGGTCAGGGGTTTGAAATCAGCCTAGCCAAGATGGTGAAGCTCTGTCTCTACTAAAAATACAAAAATTAGCTGCGTGTGTTAGTGAGCACCTGTAGTCCCAGCTACTTGGGAGGCTGAGACAGGAGAATTGCTTGAAGCGGGGGAGGCCGAGGTTGCAGTGTGCCAAGGTGGTGCCACACTTCCCGTTTCTCCCTACATTGTGAGTTCTAGACCACCAGGCTACTTACTGCCTAACTCCCCCTCTCCCAATTACCATATTCCAGCTTCCAAGTCTTTCTTTCTGCCCAAATTTTTGATCCACAAAACTGTGAGCAAGTAAATGTGTATTGTTTTCAGTGGCTATATTTGTGACATTTTGTTACACGGCAGTGATAGCTAATACAACAGGAAAAAAAATTGGCCTTTAAGGTTTACTTCTAATCTTAGCCCTTTTACTCAGTGATATCACCAGCCCCAGAGGTCTTGAACCAGAAAAGCAGTAACCAAGAAATGTGCCTGGTCTGTTTCCATAGGATCTTTTTTTTTTTTTTTTTGAGACAGAGTCTTGCTCTTATTGCCCAGGCTGGAGTGCAATGGCACAATCTTGGCTCATCGCAACCTCTGCCTCCTGAGTTCAAGTGATTCTCCTGCCTCAGCCTCCTTAGTAGCTGGGATTCCAGGCGCCCGCTACCACTCCCAGCTAATTTTTTGTGTTTTTAGTAGAGACAGGGTTTCACTATGTTGGTCAGGCTAGTCTCGAACTCTTGACCTCAGGTAATCCACCTGCCTCTGCCTCCCAAAGTGCTGGGATTACAGGTGTGAGCTACAGCGCCCGGCCTTCATAGGATCTTTTTCATACAGGAGATGCCTCAGAGCAGAGCAGCCATGTCTCTCCCATTAGTTTGAAACACACCCAATGCCAGAGACCACATCTCCTGTACTTTCGGATCCGCTGTTGTCTCCCCTGCCTTCCCTCCAGGCCCTGATATTCCTCGGGTATTAGGAAACCTTGGTGGATTAAAGTTTTCAAGACACTCCTCTTAAGAGGACAGGTGGAGGAAACAACCCAAGTGTCCGTCTATAGGGGATTGGTTAAATAAATCATTTTACATCCACATAACGAAATACTATTCAGTTATTACAGAAAATAAGTGAAACCATCTGCATAGATATGGGGAAATCTCCTGGATATATGGTTAGGTGAAAAAAGCAAAGGGTAAATCAGTGAAAACTACCATTTGCATAAGAAAGGAGGAATAGACACATATGCATCTGCGTGGGCTTCTCTTTGCATAAACACTGGGAAGACACAGCAGAAGCTAATTAAACCTACTCACTGTAAAGGGTGGGGTGGGGGGAAGAAACAGGGTAGGTGGAGGTGGTAGGAGAAGACTCCTCGATGTATTCAGTTTTGTGTCATTTTTTGGAAATTTTGAACTAGTCAAAGTGTATTATTTAAAGGCACTGAAACACTGGGAGCAGGAGGGAAGGTGGGAATTGATTTCTAAAGGACCAAAGAAACTGAAGAGCTATGTTCTACAATAGGCAGCCCCCACATCACAGAGAAAGAAGCCAGAGGCCAGCTTTGCTCTCGGGACTGGGAGGTTGATAACTCTGTGTACGAGGTTACATTTGCCAGGTTACTTGGGCCTGTGTGGCCAGGTAGCTCTGAAAGGGCCTGGATGTGGAGGGAAAAGCAGGAGAGGTGTTAGGGTGTGTTGGTGCGTGTCACAGCATCCAGTCTAGAGTAATCCTGTGACCTGCAGGACTTGGTGGCAGACTGTCTAGACATATAAGGTGTTACGGGCTGAACTGGGTCTCCTAGAATTCATATGTTGAAGTCCTAACCCCAGTAACTCAGAATTGATTATATTTGGGGGATAGGGTCTTTAAGTTAAAATGAGGTCATTAAAGTGGGTCTTAATCTGACCGATGTTCTTATAGGAAGAGGAAATCAGGACACAAGTGTGCAGAGAGGGAAGACCATGTGAGGTCACAGCGAGAGAGGCCAGCTACAAGTCAAGGATGCCTCAGAAAGAACTAGCCCTCCCAGCACCTTGACTTGGAACTTCTAGCTTCCAGAGCTAGGAGAAAATAAACTATTGTTTTTTTATTTTATTTTGTTTATTTTTTTAACAGAGTCTTGCTCTTTCAACCAGGCTGGAGTGCAATGGCATGATCTCAGCTCACTGCAACTTCAATCTCCTGGGTTCAAGTGATTCTCCTGCCTCAGCCTCCCAAGTAGCTGGGATTACAGGCCCCTGCCACCACACCTGGCTAATTTTTTGTATTTTTAGTAGAAACGGGGTTTCACCATGTCGGCTGGGCTGGTCTTGAACTCCTGACCTCAGGCGATCCATCTGCCTCGGCCTCCCAAAGTACAGACGTGAGCCACCGCGGCCGGCCACTATTGCAGTTTAAGCTACCCAGTCTGTGCTACTTTGTTATCGTAGCTCTAGAAAATTGTAATACAGAAGGGGACTGGAGCGCAGTGGAAACCACTTTGCTAGGAAAGGGGTGAGCTTGGAGGACAGAGGTGGGTGGTATCGGGGTGGCACTGGGGAAGCACAGCTCAGGGGGATCCTGTGACAAAATGAAAAGGGTGGGTGCTTTGAAAAGAGGAGCTGGCAACTTTGTGTGGAGGGGGGATGGCAGAAGACAGAAAGTCTCATTTCTCTCTCTTAAAATGCCATTTTCCCCTGGGCCAGCCCATTTCCCCACGGCCACACTCTCAATGTGCCTCTGTTCTGTTCAGGGAGCAGAAGGTTTGGCTCCAAGGAGGGGACGGGCAGGGCTGCCCCCGTCCCTCCCCCGCCATCTGACAGCCCATTGTGTCCACAGAGCTGGGTGGAGTGATTCCGAGGGAAAAAATTCCCTCTTGCTCCGGGAAGTTCTCTGGCTCCCCCGGGGTCCTCAGTGCAAACTGGGGCAGGGGGTGGGCGGCTCCGAGGGTGGGGAGGGGCTGCGGTCTGGGGGCTGCGCCTCCTCCCCTGCTTTCCGCCACCCGGCACCTCGCCCCTCGCCCCTCGACCCCGCGGCAGCTGGGCTCGGGGCCTCCCCCCTCCCCCAGCCCTTTGTGGCTCTAGTTTATTTTCCAGTTAATGAAATCGGGGGAGGCCAAGTCCCTGCGGCTGCCCCTGGAGACGCCGGAGTTCTGAAGGCATCTCCTCCGCGAGAATCCAGCCTGCGTCCCGGTCCCCTTCCCCCGGCCCCAGGCTGCCGTTGGGTCACACCTTTCGAACATCCCCTCCACCCGGGCCTCAGTCCGCCAGTAGGGAGCGACTGCGATCCGGCCTGGACCGAGGCCGGTGTTTGCTGGTGTGGGAGGGAAAGCCCTGCGGCCTAGTGGTCTAGCGCTGCCATATGCCCGCTGTGCATCGTCCAGCAAGTCACTCGACCCCTCTGAGCCTTTGCTGCACCCTCTGTAAGACATGCCTTAGTAAGTGGAACACTGCTCTTTCCTCTGGAGTCAGGGAAGCTGAGGGAGACAGAAGGAGGAAACAAGCTTTGCAGCCTCCCAGCTGCCTAACCGTGGGCAGGTTACCTAACATTTCTGGGACTTCAGTTCCTTCACCTGTAAAATGGAGACGACGTAGTTACAGAGGAGTAAATGAGAGAACTCAGGTAAAGCCTCGGAGGTAGTGATGATGCATAGTAACCATCAGGAAAGGTGGTGGTGTAGTTATTATTATTATTATTCAACACTACCTTAATAAAATACCAATGCTGTGGACAGAGGTGAATCCAATTATTTTTATTTTTATTTTTATTTTTGAGAAGGAATTTTGCTCTTGTTGCCCAGGCTGGAGTGCAATGGCGTGATCTTGGCTCACCACAACCTCAGCCTCCCAGATTCAAGTGATTCTCCTGCCTCAGCCTTCCGAGTAGCTGGGATTACAGGCATGTGCTACTACGCCCGGCTAATTTTGTATTTTTAGTAGAGACAGGGTTTCTCCATGTTGGCCAGGCTGGTCTCGAACTCCTGACCTTAGGTGATCCGTCCTCCGCGGCCTCCCAAAGTGCTGGGATTACAGGCATGATCCGTCTCGCCTGGCGGGGAATCCAATTTTATGCGGCATGAAGCTTACACCAGCTGGAGGCAGGGTCTCCAACCGGTATAAGCTTCAGGCCCCATACAATTTCTGCAAGAAAAAAAGATGAAAGTATAAATGCAAAATTAGATACATACTTGAAAATTTATTTTTAAAATGAGAAGAGGAATCATAACAAGTTGCAAATTAAAGAGTTGGCAAATCAAAAATCATTTAAAATCCAGAAAAATAACATAGTAATTTATATTAATTAACTGCCTAGCACACTTATATAATATTTTTTTAGTTTTTCTGGCAGCATGCTCTTTGATTGATTCTTCATAGTGATTTTGTCATTTTTTTATACAGAGCAGAAAGATAATTCAGTTTTCCTCTGGCATGGTTGATGAAAATTTGTTTTTTTATTATTGATAGTATTTAAAAGTGTGTTTCAACTTTAAAATTTTGTGAGGCCGACGTGATGGCTCATGCCTGTAATCCCAGCACTCTGAGAGGCCGAGATGGGTGGATCACGAGGTCAGGAGTTCGAGACCAGCCTGGCCAACATGGTGAAACCCTGTCTCTACAAAAAATATAAAAAATTAGCTGGGCATGGTGGCACGCGCCTGTAATCCCAGCTACCAGGGAGGCTGAGGCAGCAGAATCACTTGAACCCAGGAGGCGGAGGTTGCAGTGAGCTGAGATCTTGCCATTGTACTCCAGCCTGGGTGATAGAGCAAGATTCTGTCTCAAGGGAAAAAAAAAATAAGTAAAATAAAATTGCTCTAGATAATACCATATATAATTTTAGGATAGGCCAGATATGGTGGCTCACACCTGCAATCCTAGCATTTTGGGAGGCTGAGGCGGGAGGATCACTTCAGCCCAGGAGTTTAAGGCTGCAGTGAGCTATGATTGTGCCACTGCACTCTATCCTGGACTACAGCAAGACTCTGTTTCTATTAAGAATAAAAGGAATTAGGATTGTCAAATTTGAAAAGGAAAGCTATGCAAATTTTTTTTCATAATTTATCTGTAAGATTTCAGGACAGTTCAGGCTTTCTTATGTAGTTACTAATCTTAAATACTTGTTATAAAGGATAATAGTCAGTAACCAGTTTGTCCTAGATGTAGTGATCTATTACGAATTTTATGAATGTTATTTTTATCAAACTACCAAGAAATTAGAACTTTTTGCAATGTATTCATATGAATTGCTCCTCTTCATTAATTGAATTATTAAATAATCCAAGATCCCGTTAGAAATCTATCTCTTCCTCTTACTGCAGTATCTCTTTGAGGATAATCTGAGTTTTATGTTACAATTCACTTCTTAATGTCAGAATAATTTCCATCTAACAATTTTATATAAAAATCAATGGGAGCTGGGCACGGTGGCTCATGCCTGTAATCTCAGCACCTTGGGAGGCCAAGGTGTGTGGATCACAAGATCAAGAGATCGACACGATCCTAGCCAACATGCTGAAATCCCGTCTCTACTAAAAATGCAAAATTTAGCTGGGCGCGTTGGTGGGTGCCTGTAGTCCCAGCTACTCAGGAGGCTGAGGCAGGAGAATCGTTTGAACCCAGGAGGCAGAGGTTGCGGTGAGCCAAGATTGCACCACTGTACTCCAGCCTGGCAACAGAGTGAGACTCTGTCTCAAACAAACAAAACAAAAAAAATCAATGGGAAATACTTTTGTATGGTATGTTTATAATTTTATATCCCACCTTATTAAACGTATTTCTGACAGGAAAATCTTCTATTTTGATAAAGCACCAGTGAGAACCCAGTCCACTGCTTGCAATATTACATGTCTAGTGATCAGGAGAATTTTCTATGTGCTGGCTTCTGGCTCTATACAATTCACATACTACTTCCAGGTCCAGGGACTAGAGGACATGTTCGTGCCACCATGACCCTCAGCTTCTGCATCTACATGTCATGATGATACCTGAGTCAGCTCGACGGCTGCAGGAATATTCCTGGAAGCCATTCCTATAATCAGAAGTTAGCAACAACTATATATACAGGTGATCATGGGCCACATCACATACCCCTTTAATCAAACCTAAATGTAGGCTGAGTGAAGTATCTCATGCCTGTAATCCTAGCACTTAGGGAGGTCAAAGCGGGTGGATCACTTAAGGTCAGGAGTTCAAGACCAGCCTGGCCAACACGGTGAAACCCAGTCTCTACCAAAAATACAAAAAATTCGCTGGGCATGGTGGCGAGTGCCTGTAATCCCAGCTACTTGGGAGGCTGAGGCAGGAGAATTGCTTGAACCCAGAAGATAGAGGTCGCAGTGAGTCTAAATTGTGCCATGGCACTCCAGTCTGGGCAACAAGAGTGAAACTCCATCTCAAAAAAAAAAAAAAACCAAAAACAAAAACCTAAATGTATTTTCAACTCAATTTCCACTTAGCCAAGCCCCCAAAATACCCATGGCTCCTTTACTACCTAACATGAAGGGAGGTGGGGCAGAGAGGAAATTATAACGGAAAGAGACATCAGACTTAATGAATTGTAGTTACAGCATCTTACTCTTGCATCTTTTATGCAGGACCACATGAACATTCTAGCAGGGTGCCTCCGAGGGCCTCAGCAGGGCCCTGGACAAGTGAGCTTCATTAACTTTACATAAGTCTGCCCCCAGGTGCAGACTCTATAATTTCAGGGGGCTGTAGAAGGTCTCTCTAGTATACCTCCAAAATGCCTCCTTATCAAGCAGAAGGGTGTCTATAATTACACTGTCAGAAATGTACTCCCTTGGTTGAAGCATTGTGCCAATGCTTGCTCTCTTTTAAAATACGCTTTGGTAGGGGGTATGAGGGGAGGCAGGATCTGGAGTCCCTCACATTTTAGTATGAATGCATTCACCAGGGGAAGTTTAGAGCTGTAGGAGAATTCTCACGGTTGTAGAATAAAGAATCAAGAAAGAAAGACCGTATCACCAAAGGCGAACTTTCTTCACTTCACATTTTGTGTGTAAAGTGATGTGCTGTGTCCTGCAGCCAAATCTGGGGTCCCAAGCGGCCTATGTGAGCAGGTAGAGTCAAGGAGAAACCCCCTAGCACCCAGCATTATTTTTAGTCACTTTTCAAGTATGAGCAATAATAGAAAGTAATTACTAATAGTATTAATTGCAATTTCTCAACAAAATCACGTTGCTTGGTAAGTATTTTGGATGGTACTGAGCGCATTAAGCCACATTTTGGTGACTTAGTTCAGGCTGAATTGGAGAGACGTGATTTTTCTAACTTCCTCTGGCTTGTTTCCCCTGCCGCCCTCTGTCCCCCACTGCCCAACCTCAGCTTGTAAGAGATCCTAACTCAGGAACCAGCCTAGCCTAGCCGAACTCTACCAACACCTACCCCATCCACCGTGGGTGATTTCCAGACCGTACTTTCCATGAGCTGAGCACTTGGTGATGTGTTTGTGAAAAGGAGAATCTCAGTCCACCTTGCTTTGCTCTCCATTTAGACTCTAAACAGAGGTGGTGGTAAAATCACCTGAGAAAGTCCAGGAGCAGAGGAGCAGAGACTGAAGAGGAGAGCCCGTGTCGTGAGGAGCAAGCGGGTGGCAGGTGAGCGTTTATCTCTCCCTGAGCTGGCTCCGAGCTTTCTTTTCCCCATGTAAATGAAGCAAGAGAGGAGAAGGCCCCCAGATCATAGATAGGGCCTGGGCTGCTTTTTTCATAGCAGCCATTCTCTGAAAAGTTTCTTCAAAAAACTCCACTTCGATAACACCAGCGCCTGAGCGAGCCACATTGGAACTCTCTGTGAAGAGGCAGGCTGTCAACTGGCTGTGTGCAATGTCTTTGAGAAGAGAATACAAACCCTGGGATATTGGATAGAAATGAGGCTACGGAACACACAGCCCAAGGTCTCCGGGAATAGAAGAAACATGGTGGAGTTTGACACACTAGGTGAGCATCCTGTGGTCACATTCACATAAGGTATGCCTTTGGGCAAGCTACTTAACCTCTGTCTGCCACAATTCCCCTACACAGAACTGGGAATGATAATGCCTATCATGTCATTATGAAGATTGAAACGAATGCCCATAGCGTGTCCACCATAGTACCAGGCACGTTGTAGATGCTCAAGGAGGACTGGATTGGCAGGAGGGACAGATATTTGGCTGAAATAAATGTGCTCTGAGCTTCCTCCCTATGACAGGCCAGGGAGGAAGTAAGATGTGTGGGGAAGGCTTTCAAAGTGTGGAGAGGAAACAAGCTATGTAAAGACATGATGATAATAGTAAACAGGTGACCTCCAGAAGTGGAGAGTCAGTGACTTTGGAAAGAGAGAACTGCCAGGCGCAGCAGCTCACGCCTGTAATCCTAGCAATTTGGGAGGCTGAGGCGGGCAGATCACGAGGTCAGGAAATCGAGACCATCCTGGCTAACATGGTGAAGTCCCATCTCTACTAAAAATACAAATAATTAGCCAGGAGTGGTGAGGGGCGCAGGTAGTCCTAGTTACTCAGGAGGCTGAGGTGGGAGAATCTCTTGAACCAGGAGGCGGAGGTTGCAGTGAGTCGAGATCGCACGACTGCACTCCTGCGTAGGTGACAGAGGGGAAACTCTGTCTCAAAGAAAGAAAGAAATCGAGAACTAAAAGGCATGCCTTCCCATCAGGCAGCTCAGGGAAAATGTGTCTGAGTTGGGCCCTGAAGGAGGAGTTTTGACCAGAGATTACGGTAGAAAAATATATCATATGAAGGGGAAAGCATGAACAAAGAATTAAGGGGGTAAAAACCTGAAGACTGCTGGGCGAGGTGGCTCAGGCCTGTAATCCCAGCACTTTGGGAGGCCGAGGTGGGCAGATCACAAGGTCAAGAGATCGAGACCATCCTGGCCAACAGGGTGAAACCCCGTCTCTACTAAAAATACAAAAATTAGCCGGGAGTGGTGGCACGTGCCTGTGGTCCCAGCTACTTGGGAGGCTGAGGCAGGAGAATGGCTTGAACCCAGGAGGCGGAGGTTGCAGTGAGCTTAGATTGCACCACTGCACTCCAGCCTGGCGACAGAGCAAGGCTCCCTCTCAAAAAAAAAAAAAAAAAAAAACCTGAAGACTTCAGAGAACCACTAATAGGTTGGAGATTAGGGTCCATGTGACATACGTGAATAAAGCTGGAAAGTAACAAAGCTACCCATGAAGCTAGAAGGTAAGTTAAGGCCAGAGAGTTTGTGTGCCTTAAATGTGCAGCTTCAATGTTCAGAATTCTCCAAGAAGCAACGAACCGTTGCACGTCTTTGAATACACATTTTGGAGAGACAGCTCCACTTTTCAGAGCAGCCGAATACCCCCAGAGCAGGTGCCTGGCTCAGCCATCCTGTGTCATCAGAAGAACAAGGAATGTGGCCACCACTGAACAGGGAAATGAGGGAGGGCAGGCAGGCAGGGAGAAGTACTCGTGAGTTACACCGTTATAAATACACTTTAGGGCCGTGTGACTTGGCCATAAATCGCCGCACTGTGCTCAGGTGATGTCACCCGACGCTCGGCTGTATTTATAGCTTTGTTCACTGTTCTCTGGGATTTTTTTTCTTGGCACATTCGCGGTAATGAGTGTCTCCCCCCACACACTCATCCTGAACAACAGAAGATAAACTTTTATGCCACTTCTGCTCGTCTTCTCCCAGCTCCTTGGAAGGATGATTTCCTGGGCTTATCAAATGCCTGCTTAGCTGGGAATAGCCTTCTGCAGTTCAACCGCTAGTCACTTGGCTTAGTACTCTGTAAAATGGCGCTCGGCCTCCTCTCCACTCCAGGAAAGGCTTTGTGGAACTCAGAATCAGAAACATCTCACTTTCTGCCAGGCATGCTGGTAACAACAGTCAACACCACCAGTACATGCTCTACCTGCACAGGTCTTGTGACCTGGCATGGGAAACAGAAACTGATTACTTAATTAGAAGCATGTTGAATGTTACCGGTGGAAATAGAGGGTGCTTGAAGGCAGTAACAAGGTGATCTAACTTGTCTGGAGGAATTAGAAAGGCTTCCATGGAGAAGTGGCGTTTAGTGTGAAGTCTGAGGGATGAGTAGGACTTAGCTTAGGGGGCAAGGTTGGGGTAGAGCCCCAGGTGGAAAAGAATATTTCAGGCAAGGGACCACATGTGCTGAGACCCTAAACAATGAGAGAAATATGGCCAGTCCCCAGAACTTAGAGAAGCCTGGTGGAGTTGGAGTATAAAGAACAAGAGGGGGAATGGAGGGCAGTGAGGTTGGGAGGGAAGGCAAACGTACCCCAGGCAGGCTCTGGGAACCAACGGGAAGGTGCTGTATCAGATCCTAAGGGAAATGGGAGCCCCACTGAATTTTAAGCAGGGGAATAATGTGGTGAGATTTGAGCTTGAGAAAAATTACTGGGCCTGGGCTTGTGCCGAGAGGCCTTGCTGGTGTCGAGGCAGGAGAGAATATATCATGGAGCAGGGTAGTGACAGTGATGATGGAAGAAAACAGGCCACTGCCTGGGGAAAAAACCAATCCACGGGATTTGGAGACTGACCAAATGTGAACGGGGATGGAGAGAGTACGTTCTCACGGATGTCTGGTCTCAACAGGAGGACGGAGGTTGATGCCATTCTCGAAAGAGGACTGCTGAGGGAACAGCCAGGGTCTGTTGCTCTGTTTTATTTTTCGCTTGGAGGACAACATATTCCTCTGAATTTGCTTTTCTCTGGACCTGTTCCCCCAAGCCTAGACTAGGGTTTTACATGAGCAGGACCTACAGATGGGGAAGCATTGAGGCCCAGGGCTAAAGGCTAGTAGGAGAGGGGAACTGCCAATGCCTGGAAGACAAGACTTGGTACCAGGACCTGTTTGCTGGCTGTGTCTTGGAGGCTGGAATAGAAGCACTGGGGGAGAGAGTAAACCAACATTCTCCATCTGCCCATTTAGGAAATGCCACCTGAGCCAGCAGCCAGACCCTGCCTGGCAGGTACCACGAGGCCTGTTCCCTGGCACAGCAGCCAGAAAGCCAGTGGAAGTAGACAGGACTTCCACCGTCCTGGAGCTTGGCGGTCACAGGTAAGAAGGCACCAAGTCAGGTGAAAGGAGTGGGAGTCAGAAAACTGGTCCCCAACCCTGGGCCTGGGGAAGAATCTTGGCTCTGGTTTGTTGAGGGGGAAATGGGCCAAGAGTTTCCAGAAGTAGTTCTCAAGCACAGAGAATTTACAGAATACCCTATGGGCCCTGATGGAACCCCTTAAAAAAGGCATCCCCCAGGGAATATCTCCTACTTCATTATTAGAGACAAAGAGTATTACAGTACTGTGAGGGCATCAGAGTTAGCAGGAAACTGAGCCCAGAGAGGGAAGCTATCTAACGCTACACTCAGACTCTGACTGAAGATCCTGAATCTCCATTTCTAGGAAACTTTTCTTGATGCCTGCAATCTGAGTAACTCCTGTTTTGCACTCAAAAAACACAGGCATTTTTCTCTCTGCACTTCCCAACTCTGTTGTAATTATCTGTCTGTCTTTCCCACTGGATGATGAGCTCTTGGACGACAAGGGGGTGTGCTTTATTCTTCTTTATATCCCAAGTGCTTCACCCAGTGCCTGGCATACAGTGAGCTTTTAATACATGTTTGTGGGATGAATAGATGAATGAATGGGTGAATGGACTAATTAATTAATCTCAACCAAAACCCTTAGCAAGCCTCTGTTCGGGAGTTACAAGAGTTGGAGTGACATTGTTAAGAGTTGTGCTTTAAGCTAATGGCCTCTCTTAGAGTCAGGGTTAAGTAAGCTTCGCCCTTATATTTCCACCCCTGTGAACCTTCTTTAACTTCACTCTTCAACTGCCATGATGTTCAGTGTCCTTCATACAACTTCAGGCCATAATCCTAGCTGCAAATTCAATCTCATCTCTACCCTGGATGAAAACATAAACCATAACCCTGTAAACCAGTTCTGATACGACATGGATCTGATGAATGGGTGGTTATAGGTCTTCAAGGAAGCCCTGGGGGAAGGTTAAAGTTCAAGAGACTCTGGGCTTGGGGGTAGAATTCAAGAAAACTAAAACCAAGGGCCAAAGGAAGATGAGAGACTTCTCCCTTCTCCTCAGTATCCCTCGCTTCCTGTTCACTTGATTCTCTGATTTCCAGACCCCTACAGAAGTCTAGAGCCACATAATGGTCAGAACTGTTTAAGTGTCAGGAGTGTCTTTGCTGATAAAAGCATTTGGGGCCGGGCGCGGTGGCTCACGCCTATAATCTCAGCACTTTGGGAGGCCGAGGCGGGTGGATCACGAGGTCTAGAGATCAAGACCCTCCTGGTCAACATGGTGAAACCCCGTCTCTACTAAAAATACAAAATTAGCTGGGCATGGTGGCGCACGCCTGTAGTCCCAGCTACTCGGGAGGCTGAGACAGGAGAACTGCTTGAACCCAGGAGGCGGAGGTTGCAGTGAGCTGAGATCACGCCATTGCACTCCAGCCTGGGTAACAAGAGCAAAACTCCGTCTTAAACAAAAACAAAAAAAAAACAAATAAAAGCATTTGGAATAAGACTGGGGTTCAGGGGTGGGGAAGATGGAGTTAGTAAGACACATAGGTGAATCCTGGCCTGAGAGGCCTGAGTTGTAGTCCCTTTGACAGACCATTTTATCACCTCTAAGGGGAATGGACTTCATGCTGTCTCCAGCTCTGCAGCTCACTGTTTGAGTTATCAATTCATTATTACTTTCTCCATTTTTTCCAAAACGTCTGTTTCCCACTGCCCTCCCCGCACACACACATACCCACCTCCCATCTCAAGGCCTCTGCCCAGAGTAGCTGAATGCTAACCCTCTTCTCCCCTTTTTCTAAGCAGATCTCCTCAACCAGGCTACTCATTGGAAGCAGGGATCTTCCAGTCCCTGTGACTCAGGCAATCAGAGATTCATTAAACCTACGAAGAGATAACTGGTTCATTTAGCATACACTGCCCTCCCCTGCACACACTTCCCTCCCCCGCACTGAAGCTGGAACATGAAGTGATGGAAAGGGAAGGGCTGAAAATGGGTGGCGTGGAATGGATCCCAGTCATTCCCAGGCAATGCTGACACACGGTAGATATACACACTGGGAGCCTGTCTTTGCCAAGGTCATTCTTTCTAAGCCCCCACCTCTAAGCAGCTTCAACCCATCCAAAGCATTTCTCCCTAAATATTTTGGATACTTCTCAGTAGAGAGTCCTTTATGGTGGCTAGCCTCTAGTCTTTCTCCTTCAACAGCAGCACTGCTTCCTTAAGTGTCCTCTGACACCCATGCCCCATCCATGGAGCTTGACCTCCTTGGTCTGCCATCTTCCCTTCTGTAGGAGGCCTGAAATGACCACTTAACCCCCCTGCTGCCCAGGGTGCCTCATTTCTGTTGTGCACCTTATTGGCATCCTTATATCTTTTTTTTTTTCCTTTCAAATGAGTTAGTTTAATTTCAGGTGATACAAAGTTTAGGGTAGAACAAGGACCAAAGAGCAGACTCTGGCAAGATTCTGAGCTCGTTTTACTTTAAATTCACAGTTACAGTAGGAATGACTTAGTGAAGTAAGGTTGTTTTTTTTTTTGGTTTTGTTTTTTACAAAAGTTTATTCTTAAACGTGCAACAGTTCCGCAACAACGTTTAACTCCAGCTACAGGTGGCAAAGATGTTACGGCAGGGAATGCAGACGTTTAAATACGGATGAGATAAAGGGTCACCATCTCCTCAGGGACAAGAACAGCTTCCTTTTTGCCAGATTTCTTAATTCCACCTGTGGGCAGGGGCCCCTTCCCCCGTGGCCTTTGCTTTTAGCTCCTCGAGTTTCTTCTGCTCTTCTTTTCGTTTCTGCTTGAAAGCCTGATCTTCCTCGTCCATCTCCTTGGCCTGCTTCTTGGGCTGTTTCAGGGGCTTCTTCCTGCCACTTTCGTGGCCGGACATGGCGCCTGCCCCCTCTTCCCAGACCCTGCCACCAGAAATGTGCATCCTCATGTCTTAATGCATCAGGGACCTGGGCCTCCTTGGTGTATCTTCTTTGCCGTGCACAGATGTCGGAGAGGGTGGACAACTAGCATTTCAACTGCTGAGATCCCTTTTTTTTGGCAAGACATCAAGCATAGATGACAAAACTGAGATGAGGAAACACCAGTTCAGGCCCAGAATTCTTCCTCACTTTTTTTTTTATAGGACCAGATACTGCCTACAGAGAGGCCGGCCTAGCTGGACCCAGGCTCAGGGCCCCCCAGCCACTAAGGGGAGCTCGGGGGTACTTTGACTGATGCTGTCTTTCCTCTTGCCCCACTCTCTCCCCCTCGCAGTGCAGATTAGAGACTTTTTCCACTGCCATAAGGCAGTGCCTTGCCTCCGCTGTTTTTCTTGTACCTCTCAAAAGCTGAGCATCTTAAGGAAAAAGAGCACAAGAGAAATAAACTGGTATAACAGCAGGAAATCTCAAGGCTGACTATCTGGAAGGACTTACGCAGTTTCCTGGGCTACAAGATACAAGAGTGGAGAAGGGATGAAGAGCCCCCTTTACTGGGAGGAGTTTTGAAGAAGGGGTACATCTCTCACTCTCACTGCTCTGGGCTATAGTCTGCAGCAGAAGAAGAGACAAAGTGACCTCTTGTGAACACTTACCCTTGGGGACTCAAGGTTCCTTTTAGAATCAGGATTATTGGGCCGGGCGTGGTGGCTCATGCCTGTAATCCCAAGCACTTTGGAGGCCAAGGCGGGCGGATCACCTGAGGTCGGGAGTTCAAGACCAGCCTGACCAACATGGTGAAACCCCGTCTTTAAAAAAAAAAAAAAATCAGGATTATTTTCCAAGCTGAGAATAAGGATCTTGGCCTTTCTCTCCTCTGTCTCTGGTAAGCAGCAGCGACACAATCCTCCACCTCTCTAGGGGGAAAAAGAACAATTTATAGAATTGTTCTGCTGTTCTTAGCCCTCATTGAGACAAAGAATTCATTTCTGTCTCTCAAGGTGGCTGCTCCTGCTGATGGTCATAAATTGCCTTCCTGCTCACTCTCTGACCTCTTGATCTTTTTGCTTTTGTGCTCAAAAAATTATTACTATTTCTCTTAACTCTATATATAAACTTTGGCTCTTTCTCTCCTTTTTTGTAGGTGAAACAGCATCCTCAGGGATTACTTCCTCCGCCTCCGCGCCTGCCTGCTTCTGTCGGGGCAGGGCTCTGTGCATGAGGGTGAAGACAAATCCACAGGAGGGGGATTCAAAAGATCTCTGTTTGGGGGAGCTCCAAACCTGAAAAATAATCACAGCTAGCATTTACTGAGCATGCACTGTATGCCTGGTATTATTCTAAGAGCTGTATGGATATGAACTCAATCCTCACAACTACCCCATAATGTAAGTACTACTATTATCCCTGTTTTCATATGTAAAAAAACAAGAACTACAGATGTTAACCACATAAAATGTCCAAGGTCACACAGAAAGGAAGGGACAGAACCTAGATTTAAATCCCTGTCTAGTTTCAGGGCCCACGTGCTTTGCTATCAACTACTCTGCCAGGTACCTCTCTGACAGGGAGGGGCTTACCCAGCTTTTGCTCTGCCCTCAGGGAGCTCCAGACTGGGGAGACATGCATATTCCTTGCCCCTAAGAATCTCCAAGTTTGACAGGGGGAGGCAGGTATCCTGTCCTAGGAAGGTATGTCCAGTCTGATGGAAAAGACAGAAGCTTTATCTTTGGATCATCTGACTGATACTAAGGACTCAGCCCCAGGATGTGTACAATTTGATGAGTTATGTTATTAGATTCCAAGAGACTCAGTTAATTCGACTAGACCAAATTGTAAGCATTAGTGCTAGAGAGATGAGGATGGAGCAAAGCTGGGGCAGCTTAATTGGGGTTGCCCCCCAGGAGGGGAGGGTGATACAAGATTGGCAATAAGCAGAAGAAATGCTAGAAGAGAGAAGCGGGCAGGACTCTTGGTGGTGTGCAGGCTTGCCAAAGACAATGTCTGGAAAGCAGGGATTTGCTTAGCCGAGTAGTTCTCCACCCTGGCTGTCTACTAGAATCACCTGGGGCTATGTCTGAAAATACTGATGCTTGGACTTCACCCCAGAACAATTCATCTTTAGGAATGAGGGCATGGCACTGGTGTTTTTTAAAAAAGCCCTCAGGGCCAAGCATGGTGGCTCACACCTGTAATCCCAGCACTTTGGAAGGCGGAGGCGGGTGGATCGCCTGAGGTCAGGAGTTCGAGACCAGCCTGGCCAACATGGTGAAACACTGTCTGTACTAAAAATACAAAAACTAGCCAGGTGTGGTGGCATGCGCCTGTAATCCCACCTACTTGGGAGGCTGAGGCAGGAGAATCACTTGAACCCGGAAGACGGAGGTTACAGTAAGCTGAGATCATGCCACTGCACTCTAGCCCAGGAACAGATCAAAACTCCATCTCAAAAATAAAATAAAAATAAAATAAAATATAAGGCCTTCAGGAGACTCTATGCACAGCTGGTGCTGAGGACCACTAGCTGGGGATGAAGTCTATGGGGTCTTAAGCTCTGGGATCTGGGATGCTGCATGGCTTATATGGAAGAGATTCTAAAGATGTGAGTTTCTGGTGGACTGAGGTGGTGAGGATTTGAAATTAAAGGAAAGGGGGAGGAAGAAGAGACCTAAAGGACCAGAGGAGACAGACCAGATTGTTGTTTTGGCCATTAGTGAACTAGAGAGGCTTGGCTCCTCTGTTTCTAGGATTTCCAGGTAAAATGGAAGGTCCACAAAACTCCGAAAGCTTTAATAACCCAGTCTCTTCTCATAAAAAAAAAATAGCTATCAAACCTGATACCAGACGTGGAGATTAGGCAGGAAGCACTGAGAATATTCCCTTCCTTTGATTAAAGACTTTTTAAAAATTGATATTTTCCTAGGCCAAGTGTGGTGGCTTATGCCTGTAATCCTAGAACTTTGGGAGGCCAAGGCAGGCAGACCACTTGAGGTTAGGAGTTCAAGACCATCCTGGCCAACATGGCAAAAACCCGTCTCTACTAATAATACAAATATTAGCTGGATGTGATAGCGCACACCTATAATGCCAGCTACTCGGGAGGCTGAGGCACGAGAATCACTTGAACCCAGGAGATGGAGGTTGCAGTGAGCCAAGATCGTGCCACTGCACTCCAGCCTGGGTGACAGAATGAGACTCCATCTCAAAAACAAACACACACACACACACACACACACACACACACACACACAATACTTTCCTAAGTCAAGGTCACCCTGGGCTTCCTCTCCATGCCCCATCATGTGGAGTGGAAAGGAGAAAAGCCTATCTTACTGACATGTCCAGAGCACCCTGCCTCAGGGCCTTTGCATTTGCTGTTACCATCTGCCTGCTGCATTCTGCCCTCAGACGCCTGAGTAGCTGAACCCTCAGTGCCTTTCAGGTCTGTGCCCAAACGTGGCTTTAGCAGAACAGCTTTCTTTTACTCCCTGTAAGAACAGTAATTCCTTCTCCCTCTCCCTAATCCTTATCCTGCTTTATCTGTCTCCCATGGCATTTACCATAATTTATATTTTTTCTACTAGTATATTTTATATTTTTTCTACTGCCTCTCACTTTCCTCCAGAATGGAACATTAAAGGGAAGGACTTCGTCCATTTTTTTTTCATTATTGTCTCCCCCAAAGCCTAGAATGGTGACTGGAAAATAGCAGCCTGTAGCTGAAGAACTATCTGTGGCATGTATGATTAATGAATGAACAACTGAAAAGCCCTATTTGTCTGTTGTGAGTTGGTGTCTGTCTGTGTATGTATGAGATTGCAGTCCTCTTTCCCTGGGCAAGGTATGGCTCTATTCTTAAACCGTGTGTTTGCCTGTGCTTTGGAACATATGAAGAATTCTCTGGGTCTGTGCATATGGGGCTTCTGCATGTGAGCTTGGGTGTTTTCCTGCCTGTCTCTGTCCTCTAGTTGTGTGTGGACCGCAGGCTGGTGTTAGATCTGTGGAGGAAGAGGAGCTGTGGCCGCTACACATCAGCAGAGGGCACCAGAGGGCCACGCACCTACTTTCAGGGGCAGAAATTAAGAAATCTTGGCGGGGAGTGTTAGAGACCCAGGAGTTCTGGTATCTGGGAGGAGGGAGGTGGAGACCTCTTTAGACCAGCACATTACTGTAAACTTGTGCAATTCCTGCAACTCTCCTGTTCACTCCCTAGGGCCCAGACCCTCCGGCATCCCCAGCAACCCTGTGAGCAGAAGCATCTTGTTAGGGGTGAGAAGAGGAGCTGGTTGCCAAACTGGGCTCTTAAGAAAGTGGAGATCCTTCCTGAATGCGCTTCCTTCCTAGTTCCTCCGTCCCTACCCAAAAAGATCTCCAACTCCAGCGTGCTTAGAGATCCTTTGGTGGCTGTCCTCTCCTCTGGCTTGCATTCAGGGAAGTGAGGCCAGGCCTTGGCCCTTCAAAGCCATCCAGTTGGCTAGCTTCTCCATCGGGACGGGTGGAAGGCTAAGATGAACAAAGAAAGGAGTCAAGTGTGCCTCTTTCAGGCTGCTAAGTCCTCCAATGTCTAGCTGTGCTCGACCTTGTCTGGGTGAAGCCAGGGCAGGGTCTCAAGGCAGGTCCAAGGGGCAGCTCAGATTCTCCAGCTCTGGGTTTTGTGGGTAAGGAGAGATGCAGGTATGCCCCTCCCCCTCTCCCAAGGTTTCATTAGTCAACTGAGAAATCTTAATTTGGGGAATTTAGGGTTTAGACTTTGGGTGTGGGATTTAAAAAGAAAGGTCTTTATGTTTATTTAACTCCCTGCCCCCCACCCCACTTCTAGACACACACACGGAAACACACACACACACACGCACGCACACACACACTCCCCATCCTCTGAGCTAGAGGCTGATGTCCCTCAGCCGTGTTCCTCCTCCACTGCTTAGTTGCATAGCCCGCGACCAAGACTGCGTCTATAAATGGGAGGGGGGGTGGGGGTGGACTGGGGTCCTGTTGTGCCTGCTCCAGGCACCCCCTTTCTTTGCCCTCAATTCCTTTCTGTTTTTGCTTTCCTTCCATCTCAGTTCCAGCGAGGGGTGTGCGTGTGTGCGCGCGCGTTGGGGGGGCAGGGGGAGGGCCCGTGGAGGGAGGCGCCGTCGGAGGGAGAGTAGACGTCAGGCGGAGGGAGGGAGGCAGGCAGGCAGGGAGGCAGGGGGAGAGGGGGAAGGAAGAGAAGGGGGAGAGAAAGCGGGGGCAAAAACCGAAAGAGACCCAGAGAGTTAAAGCTTGAAAGGAGAAATAATTAAAGGGGGAGGGCGACCGGGACGAGAAAAAGGACTGGGAGGAAAGAGAGATAAAGAGAATCGGAGGGCAGGGAAGTGAGTTTGTGCGCGTGAGTGTGCGCGCGCGCGCGTGTGTGTGTGTGTGTGCAGGGGCGGGCGCGGGCGGGCGGGGGGGGTTCCCGGGCTCCCCTCCTCCCCAGCCCGCTCCTCTCGCTCGCTCGCCAACTCCGGGCCCTAGCCGCGGGCGGGCGCACGGCGGGCGGACAGCATGCTGAGCCTCCTCGTCTGGATCCTCACTCTCTCCGATACTTTCTCCCAAGGTAAGGGCCCCCAGCCCGCCCCCGGACGATCGGCTCCCCCGCCGGGGCCGGGGCACTGCGCTCCCGCTGGGGGAGTGCTGGGGTGCCCGGCGGCCCGCGGCCAGCCTCTGGGTCCGGACGCCACGAGGCGGGGGCTCGGTCTGGGCGCAGAGCCCCGGGGGGCGGGGGCGCGGGCGCGGAGTAACCCGGGCCTGGGGAGAATGAGTTTTCCGTTGATTTGCCCAAGTTGTTTCCTCTGGCTGCGCGGGAGAACCGAGCATTGGGGTCGCGAGGGCTGGAGGTCCGAGTAAATCGGGGAACCGAACGCTTTCTCCCGAGCTTCTGGCAGCCCTACCGACCCTCGTCCTCTGAGGCCGGGGTTCCGGACTCCTGAGTC
Organism: Ateles fusciceps; assembly: GCA_036589455.1. Classification (NCBI taxonomy): domain Eukaryota; kingdom Metazoa; phylum Chordata; class Mammalia; order Primates; family Atelidae; genus Ateles; species Ateles fusciceps. The sequence goes on from JAZHEH010003362.1 coordinate 1,661,021, forward strand.
CAGGCTAAGGGGAAGGCTGGGAAGAGGGTGGGATTTCGGATGTCGGGTGAAGGGGTGAGCGGAAAGCTGGGTCCCACCTCTCGAAGATGTTGCTAAGGGGGATCCCTCTACTCCAGCCCACCCCCTCGGGGGACTGAGTCTGAACCAAGGCTCCTGACTGCCTGGGGCTGCCCCCCTCTAGAGGAAGGGAGGGGTGTCTCGGGGCCCCTCCCTCTAGAGGAAGGGATTTGGAACCCCTGCCCGCGGAGGCTCTGAGTGGAGAGTGGAGTTCCAAATACAGCTTCAGGCCCGCTTGATACGGAGGGGGGAACTCACCGGGGCGGGGGCGGGGGCGGTGGGGGGGGGAGCTGACACTCTACTTAGGCTCAGGAAAAGTGTTGATGTCTGGGGTTATTTGGAACTGGCAGGGGAGAGGCTGGGAGGTGAGGGAGATGGTTGAGAGAGGTGAGGATGTCAGTGTATCCTGGGCAGGGCTGGGGTTGGGGGAGGGAAGCGGGCTGAGGGAACCAAGGGTCCAGAATGCAGCAGGGACTGGGGTCTGTGGGAGTTGGTTCTTGCCTCCCGGGTCTGATTCTAAGGAAGACTGAATCCCGCTGAACTCCTTCCCTCCCCAAAAATGGAGCTGACACACAGAAATTGACACATAAACACCGTAAAACATTCACAGACACTGAGACAGACTACTCACCTACTGAGACAGAGACATTCCCACAAACATCCCCCACACTGACACAGACACATATACACAAAGACACTGAGACATCTGAGGCAGACAGATTCCTCCCCCCAGATCCGCGCACACTCACACATTCATCCACCCAAACCTTACAACTACACACAGTACATGTATGCAGGCGTTTACAAGGACAGGACACACGCTCTCACAGAAACCAACCCTCTAGCAAACAAAGAAACTTGAACAGACATTCATAAGGGCAGACACCTATGGAGATGTGCAGCCTGCAGATGGTGGAGGTGATCTCTTTTAGGGGGTGTCTGGGAATGGATCTGGGTAGAACAGCCTCAGGTATTACTGCCCTGCTTTCAGTTCCCTTCCTGCGTTTGTAGGTGCAGTGTTAATGCTGGACCTTTCCTCTCCTTGCCAAAGGAGCTCCAAAGGCAAAGCTTGGCTGAGTTGGTGGGGGCAGGTCTTGATTCATCTCTCCCCAGAGGGCACCCATGGCAGCCCCCACAACACACATATGGGAAGGGCACACATCTGTGGTGTGAGCCAAGAGTGAGGGGTGGTGCTGGGGGAAAGGAGGAAGCCTGGCCCTGGGGTTGGCAGGCCAGGCCGGCCACTTGGCAGAAAGTTGGGAAGATGACTTAAGTTCTGACTTTGTTCAGCCAAGCTGCTGGTGTCGGGGGAGGAAGGGGGTGGGCCATGGTGGTGGTGGTAGAGGGGCCCCTGGGTCGGTATTGGTTTATGTTGGGGGCAGGCTTACATCTGCCCCTTTCTTGCAGCCCTTGCATGTCAGCAACATGGATACAAATGAGCATTAAGGAACAAAAGCAGCAGTTAGCAAACAGGAGAGACATGTGGATTGAATCGGGGACAGAGAGAAGTGTGTGCTGTGTGCCTTTCCCTCTGGAAAGGAGCGAGGGGCTAGGGAATGCTGAGCTCCCACCTCCCCCGCTCCAACAGGGGGTGAAAGCAGGACCTGGTGAAAGTATGTGGGGGTGGGGGGAGTGGATACCAAAGAAAAGAAAGGGAGAGACTAGACAGGAGGGGGAGAGAAATCACTCGTGAGTGTTGGGGGGAAGCTTGGCAAGGGACTGGGGAGGAGGCGAGGAGGGAAGGAGTGGGGGTCTGGGGAGACTGGGACACACATGGGGGTGGAGGGCTTGGCAGGACCCCCCTTCCTTAGCCTCCATCCTCAGAAAGGAGTTCTAGGTCAGGGACTGGGGCAGTGAGAGAGGAAACGGAGGGGGGCGCTACATCAGGGAGGAGGGATGGTGGCTGGAAAATGGGGGATGGGGGAAGTAGGTGTCAGGAAGAGGCCGTAGAATGGAGGGGAGCAGAGAGACGAGGGGAAGGGGAGATTCAGCCTAGGCTGAGAAATAAAAATCACATTTTAAAGAATTTCAATGGGCTTCATCAATCTTCATTTTTCACTAAATAATTTTCTGTATCTTATCTAAATGAAAACCATTATCCTTCCCCCCGTTTCCATCATGTGCCGGCTCCACAGACTGATTGCGCCGAAAATTGAAATATTTATTCATTTTCTGGGAGATTTTCTCACTCCCTAGTCTCGGGGGAGGAGAAATTGAAAAGAAAGATTATAGCTAATCAGAGCAATGTGGTATGACAGGCCGGCTCGGGGCGGGAGCTGCCTCCAGAGGGGGGATGGATGTGGGGGCAGGAGAAAAATAAGCCCAGTCAGTCCCCAGAGCTCCCCCCCATTCCTGTCACAGCTTTTGAGGGGGAGTAAAGGGTAAAGGGAAGAGGCCTGAGGGCCTCCTAAATTCCCAGGATTCAACTCCCTGAGTGCAGCTGAATCCTGGCAGAGAACAGCGGAACAGTGGCTCTGGAGAGTGGCTGGGCACTCCCCCTCTGGGGGCTACACACAGACACATACACACACTTCAGATGTCCCACTTCTGCCCAGAGCAGGGCACTGAGACTGGGGAAGAGGCAGGGGGAGACATGGCAGAAACCAGGACACTGGGTTCCTTTCCTTGACCTTGACTGGACTCCACTTTCTGACTTCTACTCACTTAGACTCAAAGGGAGGGTGTGAACCTAGGACTCGGTGCCTCAGCCCTGGGCCCCAGACCCTTCTCGCCTCTGCTCCTTCCCACAGCTGAGTGGTTGGTTGTGCTGGCCTCTGCCTTTGGTGCCCCAGTGAGATGGGGAGTAAGCCCCCACCTCTTCCCCCACTCTTACTCTAGGACCTCTTTACCTCCTTGCAGGGACTAAGTCTTAATTTCTTGTATCCTATGGTTTCTGGCACAGTGCTAAGCATGTGGTAAGTGCCCCTTAAATATCTTATCAATTGATTGATTCGATGAGAGTGCTGCAGTGCTGGAAAGAGGCAGCATTCCGTGGCAATTAAATCACAGACTCGCATCCAGCCCTCACCTCCACCAGTTGGTAGTCATAAGCTTGAACAAGTCATGTGCCTTCTCTGTGCCTTGGCATGTTCTTCCAGAAGTGAGAATAGAAGTCACACCTCCTCGGGCCGTGGTGGCACTTGAATATGTTAATCCACGTAAAGTGCATGGAACAGCATCTGGCACAGCGAGAAGTGCTCAGTTGCTGTCTTGACTTTGAGGTGAGACACAGATAGGCATTCAAATTGCCTGTGCTTCTTTTTCTTCTCTCTTTTTTTTTTTTTTTAAGATGGGGTTTCACCATGATAGCCAAGCTGGTCTTGAACTCCTGACCTCAGGTGATCCACCCACCTTGGCCTCCCAAAGTGCTAGGATTACAGACGTGAGCCGAGCCACCGCGCCCGGCCTCTTTTTCTTCTCTTTATGATTTGTGTGTATGTGTGTGTGTGTGTGTGTTCTTGGTCCTGGGCTTCAATAACCCTCTTCTTTGTATCTCTCCTGGAAAGAACTGGGTTGTGGCAGACCCAGAAGGAGAAACTCACCCCCCCGCCTTGGAGACCTCAGAAAAGATCTGGGGAAGGGATTCGAGGAGAGAGAACAACAGTGGAAGAGGTTGGCATTGGAATGAGAAGGAACCAGAGTTCTTGTGTGAAACGAGGAGGGACACTAGCCCCGAGGTGGCAGCATTTCAGAGTCTGAAAATAATATGGATCATTTATTGAGCCCTGTGTCAATTACTTCATATGCATTATCTAATTTAATCCATGCTACAACCCCCTGATATTGGTCTGTAATTATCCCCATTTCATGGATGAGAAACTGAGATTAATTAATTTATTTTTTTTAGATAGGGTCTTGCTCTGCCACCCAGGCTAGAGTGCACTGGTGTGATCGTGGCTCACTGCAACCTCCTTCTGGGCTCAAGCCATCCTCCTATCTCATCCTACTAAGTAGCTGGGACCACACATACCTGGCTAATTTTTTTTTTCTTTTGAAGAGATGGGTCTCGCTATGTTGCACAGACTAGTCTCAAACTCCAGGACTCAAGCGCTCCTTCCACCTTGGCCTCCCAGAGTGCTGGGATTATAGGTGTGAGCTACTGTAGCTGGCCAAGAAACTGAACTGTAGATACATTAAGTATCTCTTTGGGAAACCCAGGTGATCCCAAAGCCTGTACCCTTCTCCTTTGCCAGATCCTACATGCCAGCAGAGACTGATGCTGGCTGGGACCGGGATTTCCCTGGTCCATAGCAGAATGAGAACTAGGAAGAAAAGGGAGTATTACATAAAGGTAAACTCGCTCAAATTTTAAAAACAATCCTTTATTCTGAGATTATGTCCTACATTTGTTGGTGTTAAATTGTTTTTCTTTGATATGATACATCTAGCAAATGACGTTGTTCAAGGACTTGGCAAATAAAAAGGTTTATTTTATTTTATTATTAAAGATGGCGTTTCACCATGATGGCCAGGCTGGTCTTGAACTCCTGACCTCAGGTGATCCACCCACCTCGGCCTCCCAAAGTGCTAGGATTACAGGCGTGAGCCACCGCACCCGGCCAAAAAAGTTTATTTCTAATATTAAACACAAATTTAATCTAATTAAACTACGAATTTGGGAATTACTCTTGTTCCATGCAAGGCTGACTCCTGGAGAGGCCCAGAGCCAAACAGAGACAAGAGAAGTGCTGAGAGGGGGTCTGGGGAAGAATCCTGGGACCAGGGTCTCCCCCAGGTGTCAGCTTCCAAATTTGTCTGGTCCCTAGGTAGGCTGGTAGAATTGGAGGCTAGGGTCTTAGCTGTCTTGTTCCAACGTGCCTAGGGAAGTTTTCAACACTCCTTCTCAGCCTGTGCCCTGGGGAACTGCCTGACCTAGGGTGGTGAAAAGTGATTGTAGGTCAACTCCATACCAAAGCATCAAAATAACCTTTTATTGAATTCCTACTGTGTACTTTTCCCGCTAATGTTACTCCCATTTTATAGATAAATAAACCACAGTTGAGAGTTTTAAGTAACTTGCTTAAGGGCACACCTGGGGCGTTAGATTCCAGATTCAAACCCTCTTTTGTCTCACTACAAAGCCCCTTGAGTGTCCTTCAACCTGCCCAGAAGGGCCACACCCTCTCTCTCTTAGAGTTAAGGCAGTTGTGGAAGGACAGGAGGAGAGCCTGGGCCTTTTTTCCTTTCCTGGTGCCTCACTGAGCTCAGCCCTCTTCCCCAGTTCTCAGCCCAGAAATGCCAAGGCCATATCTATCTCCCTGCCTTGCTTTGATGATCAATTGTGAAGCAAAAGTTAGATGTCAGGATACATGTTTTAATTAGTGGGGCTGGGACCAGTAAATACTGCCTCTTGTCAGAAGGAGGTATGGAAAGCCTCAATCTGGCTGGGTGCTTGTGGCTCACGCCTGTAATCCCAGCACTTTGGGAGGCTGAGGAAGGCAGATCCCCGAGATCAACAGTTCGAGACCAGCCTGGCCAACACGGTGAAACCCCGACTGTACTAATAATACAAAGAAATAGCTGGGTGTGATGGTGCATGCCTGTAATCCCAACCCCTCGGAGGCTGAGGCTGGAGAATGGCTTGAGCCTGGGAGGCGGAGGTAGCAGCGACCCAAGATCACGCCATTGCACCCCAGCCTGGGAGACAGGGTGAGACTCTATCTCAAAATAAAAGGAGAGAAAAGCCTCAATCCTTTTTCTCCCACTTTTAGAGTCTTTTAATCTTTGTATCTGTTTGGGGCTTGGCAATTTTAGCAACTTTTTACATGTAGCATTTGATAGAGAGATACAATCATCCTACCATGTAGGCAGGATAGTTATTTCTCCATGTAATAGATGAGAAAACAGAGACCTAAAGAAATTAAATAGGCCGGGCGCAGTGGCTCATGCCTGTAATCCAAGCACTTTGGAGGCCAAGGTGGGCGGATCACCTGAGGTCGGGAGTTCAAGACCAGCCTGACCAACATGGTGAAATCCTGTCTTTAAAAAAAGAAAAGAAAAAAAAAAAGAAGTTAAATAAATTGCAAAGGGGTGGCAGTTGTTCTGGAGGGAGGGGATGGGGACAATTCCTTAATCTCCACAATTTCTGGGAGTTGTTTCCATCTGAGGCTAGAGAAATTTCTCTTCATTCGTCCAGAGGTGAGAAAGCTGTGCGCCTTCCCGATCTACCAGTTCCTGTCTGGTTCCTTCCCAGGGCCTCTGGGCCGGTGTACTTGGCAGTCTCCTGGAGGGTGCTTTGACCTGGAAAAGGATGGGGGTGTAGGAGTGGGTAGTCAGTGGTAGAGGAGAAAGAGGCTGTCATGTCCTTGATCCTCAAATGTGAAACCAGGGAGCAGGAAGAGGCACTTTCAGAAATCAGGAAAAATAATGGGCTCTCTCAGTGCGAGGGAGAAAGCCATTCACTTCTGTGATTTGCTATTTTGTGTTTTGCATATATTGGTAACTAATTTAATACTGACAGTAATGGTTGAAGTTAGGTGTTATCCCCATTTTACAGATGGGCAAACAGGGATCCAAAGAAGTTAAGCAGATTGTCCAAGATGATCCAGCTAGTGACAGAGCCAGGACTAGAACCCAAACAGGAAAGTTGGGGCAGGGACTGAGGATAATTCCTAGAAGGAAGACTGCACATCTACCTATTCCGCCTTACTGCTGCATGCAAGCATTTAAATGCAATCTCACTGTATGCATATGCATATATATTCACACATGCCTTCATGTGCAGCTATCCATGCAACCACTTCTCCCCATACACATCAGCACAGCTGTCTCTCACCTTTACGCCAGTCCTTTCAGTCACCGGAGCACTAGTGTGCAACGGTACTCCATTCTTGTGAGTCAGTTTTCTTCAGCCACAGCAGCCCTCCTGAGTCTTTAAATGCACTGCTTGTTGCCTTGCCTTTCATGCTCTGCATCCTCTCTGATAGATGCATGCACTGTGAGTTATACAAGTTGAGAAAGAAACTTGGGGTTCCTCATTCCGTAACTCTGGTCCCTCTCCATTCTGTAGCTCCAGCTCTTATACCTTCCCACCCCTGATTGTGCCAATGCAAACCTGATTAAGCTTCTGTAGCATCGAGGATAAAAGCTGCTCTAGCTCCCAGACACCACAGAAGATGACATTTTCCTTTCTTCTTTCTGTCCCTCTTGCTTTCCCTCTATCAGCTGACTCCAAGCTCCCAGCTTGTCCTTCCCTCCATGTTTAATTTATTCAGCCACTTTTATTAACCTCTGTTGTCTCCAGGGGCTGCAGTCCTCATCCCTCTCTGCCCTCCTTGAGCCCATTTAACAAAATAGGGATCGTATTGAAATAAATGAGCCTTGCAGCCAACCAACCTCCTCAGGATTAAGGGTCTTAAATCCAGGGGTAGAAATCTCCAGAACTCTCTAGCAAATTCCGTTAGTTTCCCAGGAGAGAATGCTGCTGCTTTATTCATTTTGCGGTCTGGCTCTGGAAGGTGATGGGAGACTCACCCAGAATGCTGTGGGTTTTGAGGCAGGGAATGGATAACAGGACCCAGAGTGTCTGCAGGTGTACTCGGTGCCCAGCAGAGTTATCCCAGGAGGCTGTTCCATCCTAGGCCGGCTTTGGAATCGACTAGGCATTGGGTGCCTTTTCTCTCTGCCCCTTCCGAGGCAGTCTGAGGCGTATATCCTCACTGGAAGATGTGTGGGAACAGGAAGGACTTTGGTTCCTTCCTTCAGTGGAAGAGAATTTTGTGCTTACTGTGTGCAAGGCTCCAGTGTTGCAAAGTGAATAATGTGCTATTTCCCTGCCCTTGGGGATCTCACTTGGTGATTTGGGTGCAAATTACTTAATCTCAGTAGGCCTCGGTTTCCTCTTTCACCAGATGGGGGAGAATTACTATTTTTTAATCATCAACTGTATATTACTATATGCAAAACATACTGGTAGGCATTATATGGGCTAAAAAATGTGATAGCACGCAGCACATGGTCCTTCCCTTCTAAGAAACTAAGATATACATACAAGAAGACTGCTGGTGGTGCAAGCCGTGGAGTGATTGGTGCTGAGATAGCAGTGTGCAGGTCAGAGCTGGAGAGTCCAGAGAAGGGAGTTTGCTGGTGGGCTGAAGTGACCAGGAAGGGCTCCATGGAGGAGGTGGGCCCAAGGGTGTACAGGACATGGATGTGGCAGGAAGAGGGAGAGCATTACCAGACCCGCTGGACTTCCTAAACCAAGATGTTGCTGCTGGGATGTGTGGGGGGGACACTGAGGCCAGTTGGACTGAGGATTTGGGTTGGTTGGGGGAGAAATAGATGAGATGATCTAGAACGGTAGACTGGGGGACAGACAGGAGGAGCCTGCTAGAGCCAGGCCAAAGGCTTCTTACAAAGACTGCCCTGTAAGAACTAGGGGAGCCGTGGATTTCTGTTTTTTATTTTAATTTAATCAATCAATCAATTAATTAATTAATTTATATCAAGACATGGTTTCACCATGTTGGTCAGGCTGGTCTTGAACTCCCGACCTCAGGTGATCCGCCCGCCTTGGTCTCCAAAGTGCTTGGATTACAGGCTTGAGCCACCACTCCCGGCCTATTTATTTATTTTTGAGACGGAGTCTCACTCTGTCGCCCAGGCTGGAGTGCAGAGGTGCGATCTCAGCTCACTGCAACCTCCGCTTCCCGGGTTCAAGCAATTCTCCTGCCTCAGCCTCCCAAGTAGCTGAACTACAGGCGCCCGCCACCACGCCCAGCTAATTTTTGTATTTTTAGTAGAGACGGGGTTTCCCCATAGTGGCCAGGCTGGTCTTGAACTCCCGACATTGTGATTCCGCCCCCTCGGCCTCCCAAAGTGCTGGGATTACAGGGGTGAGCCCCAGTGCTCGGCCAGAATTTCTGTTTTTTAAGCAGGCAAAGGATGTGTTTAAAACAGATATAATCCCCATCTCATTTCTCACCAAAGCCTCTCCTCCTCTTAAACACCACATCTACTGGAGATGCTATAGAAATTTGTAACCCCTCCAATTAAAAACATGAAAAAAACCCCCAGATGACCAAGGTTTGGCCAGGCAGAAGTGAACAGAAAATCTTAGAGAAATATCTGTTCTGCCTTGAGAAGTCTCAGATCTGTGGCTTAAGCTCCAGAGACTTTGGGAGGATGAGGAAATCTTTGTCTCTGAGAATCCTTCAGTATAAGATAAAGATGCCTGGAGACAGAGTTCAATGGCTTCGCAGCCTGACTCTGAGACCAGCTCTTTGTTACCTGTCCTCACCAAGCTTGGGCCATGTCTACACTGCCCAGAGTCAAGGGGGAGCCCTCTGCTTCCATCAGAGGGCCCATCCGGGTTCAGTTCCCTTCAGGGTCAATTCTGGGCCATTTCCACTGGTCAGTGTGGCTTCAGATACATGTGCATTTAGGAGCTGAGCCTAAAGATTCTTAAACCTTCTGCTAGGAAGCGAGCTCTGGTTTTTCACATGGACTCCTTTGAAGAGGGTCCCACCAGGGGGGTGAGAGGATGTGTTCAACTTACAAGTGTTGTTTTCTTAAATGGCTGTGCTGGGCCTAGGCCTGGTAATGGAAAGGTAGCTGAGACTTAGTCCCTGTTCTTGAAGCACTCTCAGTATGGTGTGGGAGATGGATGTATAAACACATATTGACAATTTTATAAGATAAAGGTTGAGAGAGAGGTATGTGAAACATGCTGAAGCTTACTGTCCAGTGAGGGGGAGCGGAACAAGGAGCCGGGCGGGGGAGGGGGCCACAGATGTGAGGCTCGGGGGCTGCGGAGCCTCTGGAATGCGGTGCCACGAGATAGCCAGGCTCTGGACAATCCCCGATTGTACCCCCTGCTCCGGATGGAAGGAGCCAAGGAATCCAAAGGAGTGAGCCCTGGTCCCTCCCAAGGATTATGATTTCCAGGAACAAAGGCAGTTTATATAAAGCACACTTCCCCCAAATCGAATCTCCCAACCTCTTGTGTCCAGTTCTGTACCCTCCACCCCCCCACTCCCACCCAATAGGGCTGTTTCTAAATTAACTTTGTCCTTGTAATCAGCTTAGCAGAGTTTTATTATTATTATTATTATTATTATTTTCCTCCTCCTTCCTGAATTCTCCCAGGAACAGCCCGGGGCCCTGCTCGCTCCATTACCCAGCATTGTCAGGCCATGAGGTGCTTTTAACTGCTCTTCCCATTCCATTTGCTTAACTGGGAGGTTATTAAAAGGAAAGGAGCAGAGGTGGGCAGGCAGGGCAGAGGAAGAGAGAACACAGTAGAGAGTGAAGGCATTTCACTAAAAGGAGCAGAAACCCAGGACTAGGCAGGCCGGCAGAATGCAGCCTCTGAGAGAAGTTGTTTTCATCTTGACTCCTGAGTCATCCAGAAGGACATTTCATCTAGACAGTGGGACTACTGGGTTCTAATCCAAAACCCTGGGCAATTGACTTGCTCCTCTTTGTCTCAGTCCTCCCCGCCACTGCCACTCCCCTCTCTCCCTGGAAATCTACCAGCTTGTCCTCACTGTGGGATGGGATGGGGGACTCCCAGAGGTCCCACACTCCCCTCGTTGCCCGACCCTCCCCACACACACACTCTGGCTGTGCTGCCAGCGCCAGAACCCTCTAGCATTCACCCCCGGGGCAGCTACATTCTGGATGATGTTGGATCCCAGACTGCCAGGCCTATCACACAGCACACATCTGGGAAGTCTCCCATCACCAGGCGGTGGGTGAAGTGAGAATGCAAACTCATTTTAATGTCAGTTTGAGCCAAATATAATTAGAAAGGAAAATCTCTGACTTTGCAGAAAAAAAAAAATCTAATGCATTGCAAAGCCAAGTTGAAATGACTTCTGGATTATCTGCACCACTGCCGCTCTCCATTTATGCAGAAAATCGAGAGGGGAGCCTGTAAAGCCTGTGCCTAAGGGATTTAGTTCGTGCACACTGCCTTCAGTTTCATGCCAGGGTCATGTTTTAAGACTGGCCTCTTTCAACACAACCTGGTTCCTGGAATTGGGAAGTACCTGGAGTGCCCTGGGACCTCCTCACCAGGGGGCCTGTGGCAGAGTCAGCCTCTTTGCCAGAGAGGCTTCTCCTGTGCGATCATGACAGAGTCACTTACCTGAAGCCTCAGTTTTCTCATCTATAAAATGTAAATGATTACATCTATCTCCTCGGGTTGTTGTGAGGATTGAATGAGAGAATCAATATTAAGGAACAGTATCTGGAATACAATAGGTACTCAATAAATGATAGTTGTTATTAATATTGCACAGTCTTTGCTTTTTACAGTTTAGTCCAAGGCAGATCTGGAGAAAACAGACAATAGACATGAGACATGAACAAAGAGGCCAAATATAGATCAGTCTGTTAACAGGGCCAAGGAGGGTGACCAGGGATGTAGGTAACCCCTGAGCTCTATTCTCTGGGGTTCAGTGCAGTGGGAGCTTTGGGAGGCAGCACAGTGTAATGGAAAGCACTCTGGTTTAGAATTAGGTCTGTGTCTTGGGTCTGGAAATTGAATGGCCTTTTGCCCTCTGTGAGTCTCAGTTTCCTTTTCTGTACAATGGAGTGATAGCACCCACTTTACCCTTTTGTGAGTCCTGGAAAAGCACTCTCAGGACAGTGTACGGTAAGTTAAACTATCATTTTAAAACCTGTCTTCGGCCAGGCATGGTGGCTCACACCTGTAATCCCAGCACTTTGGGAGGCTGAGGCAGGCAGATCACTTTACATTAGGTGTTTGAGACCAGCCTGGCCAACATGGTGAAACCCCATCTCTATTAAAAATGCAAAAATTCGCTGGACATGGTGATGTGTGCCTATAGTCCCAGCTACTCTGGAGGCTGAGGTGGGAGGATCACTTAAACCCAGGAGGCAGATCGCACCACTGCACTCCAGCCTGGGCCACAGAGCAAGACTCTGTCTCAAAAATAAATATAAATAAATAAAAAACAAACCCCTTCTTTCCAGATTTTAACCCAGTATGTTAGAGCAATGATTCTCAAACTTTAACCTGCTTACAAAACATCTGGGGATCTTGTTAAAATGCAGATTCTAACTCACAGAGTCTGGGGTCAGATGGAAGTTCTTTCTGTATTTGCACCAAGCTCTTGGATGATGCCGATGCTTTTTGTCCTAGGACCCCACCTGGAGGTGTTAGAGGATGCTTTCCTTGGGGAAATAGATCTTCAACGTTCTAATGAGAATCAAGAGAAAATAGAATTTATTTAACTGAATTCACTTTTCAGCCAGCTTAGTTGTATAACAGCCCTGATGGATCATTGATTCAGGAACATTCATATGTTCATTTTCTGGAAGCAGGTTGTGGGACAAGAGAGCGCACAGGGCTTGCCAGCACGCCCATCCTCAGCCCCAAGATTGACCTATCCAAGCTCCTCTCTGCCACCTCACAAGCTCCCTGCCTCCCCCACCCCACCTTGCCAAGTCTTCATCCAGGCTGCCAGCTGCAGAGTTGAAAAGCAACCTGCTGGTGTGCTGGTGGAAACTCATCCTTGCTGGAGCCAGTCATTTCCACTTTTTTTTTTAAATGAAAAAAGTCCTCATAATTCATCTCTCAGTGGGAGATGCCAGGGAAAGCATTTTGACAGAGCTTCTGGCTGAGGCCTTGACCCTGTTGGCTTTGGCTTAAAAACTGGGTCATGAGCAAGTTGTGTGATTTGGGAAGGAAGGAAGGTCATAGACTTAACTGGCTACATGATTTGGGGGAGCCATGGGGAACCGTCTCTGGGCAGGTCAGCACCTCACACTCACATAGACCTCGTGATTGTTCAGCCCACATGGTGAGCAAACTCTCCCTCCTTTCTCTGTGTGCAGAACCCCAGGCTGTAGAAGGATATTCACAGGCCAGAGGCCTGCCTTCAGGATTCCCTTGGTTCTGTGGGAGAAGCCTGGCCCTTACATGCAGGGAATCCTGTCTACTGGGGCAAACAGGAACTCCCATTAATTTTCCTTCACCTTCTCCTCTCCCCCGGAACATCAACACACATTCAGCCATCAGCAAGTGTGAATGAGAACACAGGCAAAGTAGGGATGGGGGTGGGATCAATGTATTGGGCTTCTTGGAACGCAGAACCGGAGATCAGGAAGTTCCTTAAGAACCTCAAAGTGGACTCTCAAACTGTCTCTCTTTAGGTTGGACTAATTTGAACCAACCCAGAGACATCAGTGTTTGTCCTTTTTCTGAAGAGAAAGGAATTTCATTAGTACTCTCTGCTCACTCACTTTCATTTCAAATATTCCCTGGCAAGCAGGAAGTTCTTCTTTGTGTCTAACCTGAACCTTTACTTCTCCTGCATGGAAATTGTCTAATTAGGTATTGTAACTGAATACGTCTCCAGTCTTCTCTATGTCTGGATAAATAACATTTTCTCCAATAGGTTTATTTTCTCGTACTTCAAGGCAAAGCTCCTTGAAATAGAGAAGCAAGCCCAGAGAGGTCATTGGCAAGACTGCCTCCTGGGCCCCATGTAAGCCCAAGAAGTTTATCTTGTTGAGGATCAGATTTGCTTTCCAGCAAACCACCAAGGCTGTCCTCCCACAGTACCCCCAGCCAGGGCCAGGAGAACAGTGTTCACGAGAACCTGGCTGAGTCACCATGCTCTTACCGGTCTAGTTTCCCCTTCTCAGCTGCTCAGAGCAGTAGGGGCTAGAGGGCTCTGGTGTCCTTCCCCCTCATTTCTAGCTGACGGCCTAAGGGCCCCTCCTCCTCCCTCAGTGGGAGCCAGGCTGAGAGCAGTGCTGGCATCTGCCGCTGAAGCCAGCATGTAGGAAAGTGGGCCTGGGGGTGATGGCAGATGTGGGCCTGCCCACAGCCAGGGCCAGCTTTAGCTTAGGAGCAGGAATATTTTCCTCTTGGAATCACTCAGAGATGTCCTTAGTCCCGCCTTGCCAGAATGGATCCCAAGAGATAGCAGCGTACGCAGAGAGAGGAGGGGATGGGGTCTGTGTGACGGGGTGCCTGACTTTGGAGATCTCCTAATCTGATGAAGGAGTGTGGGCATTTTCCTGGAATGCTGGACCGTATAAGTGCAAACTCAGCTGTAAACTTGAACTTGAGGCTGGAGACTTGGTTTCTGTTACCAGCTGGCTAATTATAATGGGGGGGACATGGGTTCCCAATCTCCCCCAGTGTATAAACACCTATAAAGAGCATTTAAATAAGGGAAGCTTTTGGACCCTGTTGTGCATCTGCACGGGAGGATAGAAAGAGACACTGCAGCTGGGTTGTCAGCAAGGGAAGGTTCCTCAGAAGGGGTGGGGGAAGAGGGAAGAGGGAACATGGAACCAAGTGGAAGGAGGACACCGGGTGGAGCCCATGAGAGAGTTGAAGACGATTCTTATAGGAGGGCTCATAGAAAGGGTTGGGGGGCCAGAAGGAGGTCGCCCAGCAAGGGCTATGTGGGCTGGAGGGTCTGGAGGCTGAGACCTGTGGTATAGCCTTGTCAAGTGTGGTCCCTGCAGTTTTCACACATGCTCCCCACACGCACAGGCAGAGCCCACGGGCACCTCAGGAGAGGACTGGGGTGGAATGTAAGTCCTCGGAAGAAGAGGAGCCCATGTGTCTGGGGTGAGAGTGCAGGTGGGCAGCCTGTCCTGGAGTTAAACCGGGCTCAGCTTGGAGCCTGCCTGCGAGGCAGCCTGGGTTTGCTGGAGGGTAGGGCACCCTTCAAGGGTAGGAGGCTAGGACAGCCGTGGCCGGAGTCCTGCAAGTGCAGCTCGCCCGCGGCTGGCCGGCTGGCCGTCCACCGGCAGTCCCTGTGTCCTGGCTTTTTTCTCCGCCCCCCGGCCGGATGCTCCCTGCTCCTGCTGTCCTTCCCTGTCGGTTGGTCTGTCACTCGGCAGGAGTGAAGTGCGCCCTGCTCCTGAAGCATTTGGAGCTTGATAATTTGTGGATTATAGCTAACTCTCGATAAAGATTCCCCTAATTGCTTGGCTCACCTCAGGTTCTATCATCAAAGCAAAGCCGGGAGGCCCCCCTCTCGCCCTCCTTTTCTTTTTATTATCTCTTAATTAATCATTCTGGCTTTCACACTTAGCAGATAATTACAGTCTCCTGGGCACGCAGCTCATTTTCATAACCTCCTGCTCCAAGCCGGCAGCTAGGGGGGTGGGGGAGGAAGAGGGAGAGAAGGGGAGAGTAGGAAGAGACATGCTGGAGGAAGGGGGGCAGCGAGAAGAAAGGGACACTTGGGGTGGTGAGGCAGCATGGGAGCCAGGACCCCTGGGATGCCCAGGGGACTCTGCCAGAGGGCAGGAGGCTGTGCCCCCTGGGAGGCCTCACCTGATCTGCAATCCCGGCTGCTGGCACAGCCTTTATCCCCTGAGCTCCCTTGGCCTGCCCCAGGGGTACAGCGGGAGGTGTATTATAGATTGGTGTCCAGAAAGCTCAGTGAAGGGCAGGAGATGGTCCCCAGTGAAGTTGAGTCAAGAATGGCTGTGATGGGGAAAGGAAGGGCAGAGCTGCCATCAAAACAGGACCCGGAGACTGGCCTGGGAACTTTTCTGTTTTTGGGGGAGCAGGACACTTATCCTGAGGTTTGAGCCGGTGGAAATGACCAGGGAATGATCACTCAGTAGGACGATCAGACGAAGAGGGGAAGGCCTTACCTTTACTCAGTACCATGTGGGGAACCACGCCAAGCGTTTCACAGTGTGCTCATCACGCCCGTTTTAGAGATGGAGAAAACCGGAGAGCCAGTCATTTGTCCAAGTCACAACAAATTCATTCTAGGTCTGTCTGGTTAGTGGTAAGGTCATGTTCTTTCCACCCGGTGGCCCGGTCTCCATGGGGTCAAGCACAGGACAGGACGTAATGGAAAAGGGAGGGAGGGGACACCATTCCTGCTGGGCCTTCCCCCTCTGGACCCAGTGGACGGTGAGCTCTGGTGTCACCTTGAGGCTTTCCTTGGGCTTTCACCCCAGAGATAAACAGAAAGGACACCCTTCTAGATGATGAATGGAGAGGCCCAAGAGACAGAAACCTCTGCCTGTGAGTTAGACACAGAGTTGGACCGGGGGACCCTAATCTCTAGTGTGCCTCATGTCTGTCCCTCATTCCTGTTCCTCAGCAGTTCTTTGTGGCCCAAGCTGCTTCAGGTCCCCAAGAAGGGGATGGGGATGTGGAAAAGTCCTTTCCCTGGCTGTATTGAATTTTCGTTCATGACCCTAGTCCAGTGTGCTTGATTTTTAGAATTAAATGAATTGGATCCTACTTCTTTGCCATTAACTAGCAGTTAGACCCTAGAATATAAACTCTGAGTTTCAATTTCTTCATTGGTAAATGGGAAACTTGAAAAGATTGGTGACAGTATATGCAAAACAGAGCCTTTGACCCATGATGGGTGCTTAACAAATGGTGGCTGTTATTACTGCTACCATTATTACTGCCATAGGTGAAAGCACCTAGCTTAGGAGAGAGCACATAAAGCAAATTAGTTTCTTAAAAAGTTGGTGAGGGCCGGGCATGGTGGCTCACACCTAATTTAATCCCAGCACTTTGGGAGGCCAAGGCGGGCGGATCACGAGGTCAGGAGATCCAGACCATTCTGGCTAACATGGTGAAACCCCATCTCTACTAAAAATACAAAAATTACCTGGGCATGGTGGCTTGTGCCTGTAATCCCAGCTACTTAGGAGGCTGAGGCAGGAGAATCGCTTGAATCAGGGAGTCAGAGGTTGCAGTGAGCGGAGATCACGTCACTGCACTCCAGCCTGGCGACAGAGTGAGACTCCGTCTACAAAAAAAAAAAAAAATGATGAGGGAGGGAGGGTCCTTTTGTTCTACTTCCTCAAAAAGGAGGGAGGGCACAGGATTTCTACCTTGTGCTGCTTCTGGGGTGTGCTATTGAGAAAGTCATGGCAGCCTGTGCCGCCACAACTCTTCTTTCCACAAATAATTGTCAGTCCAAGCTGGAGCTACCTCTGGCTCCAAGTTGATCTTGCCTCTGCAGCCTTCCAGACCTCAGATTGCCCACCTCAAGCCTGTGTGCCGATGGGTTAAACATACCCAGTGTCACGTGGCTTGCAACTTCTGACTCAGCTTCTGGTTTCCTGGGCATTACAATAGGAACATCTATATTCAGGAGGCAGTATGGAAAGAGCACTGGGTTGTATTTTAGGTCTGGATGTGGATTTTAGCCCCAGTTGTGCCTCTACTGGAGTGACCTTACTCAGTGACCTGGGCCTGTTTGCTTATAAAATGAGGTTAATCTCCAAGATTCTTTCTGGTTGCACAGTTTCCAACTCTTTGCTATTCAGTGGGAGTTCATGAAAAGGACTGGCTCTTCCCAAGTGAGGTTCTGGATCTCTCTGATTTGGTTTGTGAGCCAAGGCCAGAGGTACTGATTTTAGAGGGCCAGAGCAGAGGTATCCCAGGAGCAGCGTTTGCTCAGGAACTAGGGTGGAAGCAAACATTTCATGCATCTTCAGATCTGGTCTGAACTTGGGGTAAGGTGAACAGGAGTCACCAACAGACACACACACACACACACACACACACACACACACACACACACACACACACACTCTGTTCTCTCTCTCTGTTCCGAGAATGTCCCAGCCTGTATTTCATTGGGGTAAGGAGAGCAGGGTACGACACTCACACACACACACACACACACACACACACACACTGTTCTGAGAATGTCCTAGCCTGCATTTCATTGGGGTAAGGAAAGCAGGAGTCACCAACACACATACTCTCTCTCTCTCTCCCCCTCTCTGAGAATGTCCCAGCCTGCCCTGGAAGGTGGGAACCTGGACCAAGGGTGTGGCTGCTTGTGTATGCATGTTGATAAGAGTTTCTCCCTGAAGAAACACGCTCTGGCTTTGCCCTGAACTTGAGCTTTGGTCTATGAAAAGGTTTTGCAGAATCTTGTGGGAACATAAACATTTGGCAGATTTCTTTCCCTGAAAGCTATTTCTTCTCTTTTTCTGGGAACTTTTGCCAGCAAGATCAAGGGCCCTCCACCCTTCCCTCCTCCCTCCCCTTTGCCTGAGACACCCAACCCCCCTTTCTCCTCCTCTCCAAAATGAAAATAAAGTTAACTGGTGTGTACTGGGAATCATTTCAGAGCAAACTGGGCCAGAAGAAAAGAGTAAAGCAAACAGATAGCTCTCCCAAGAGGAGAAATCACAAGAAGTGAAGGGGAGAGAGAGAGAAAAAAAATAAGCCAATGGCATCAGTGGTGAAAAGTGAATTCCAGACATTTAAAATTCTTTTGGTTTTAATCATCTCAGAGGCTGACCAGAGCTGAGCTGTGGGGGAAGGGAAAAAATGAAAACCAGGGCCCTCTACGCGGAGCGGGCTGGAATCTCAGACTGTCTGCAAAGACCTCCAGCCTTCCTATGCAAGTTGCTCACTCTTCTCAGCTCAGGCCTCATGACCTCCTGTGTCTGACCTCAGAAGGGTTACATCCTCCAGAGACCCCATCCTGACTAACCCTCTCTTTTTATCTCACTTTACTCTCAGTTTTCAAGCACTGACCTTTCGGTTTTCCAACCGGATTGCAAGTTCCCCAAGGCTCTGGATTCTGTTTTGTTAAAAACAAAACTAACAGACGACAAACCACAACCTGTTTCATAATCATGCCTCGGTCCCCTGCGTGAGGGTTGGACCTTCAGAGAAGCCCCAAGGCCTCTTTCTCATCTGTAAAATGGGCTGAAGAGCTGTGCCCAGCCTTGAAGAGCCTCCAGAAGGAACGGGGGAGCTGGGGAGGAGCCTGGCGCCCGGTCCCCCTCTGTGCCGTCTCTATTGGGCACTTCAGGAGTCTCTCAAGGCTGCCCTTGTAGGAGGGGGTGGACACATTTCACTGAGGCCTAGGGGACGTAGGGGGTCTTCTTGTCCCCTTTCTCAGGGGTAGGGCTGGTTGGCAGTGGGTGAAGCTCCTGGACACAGGTGGCTGGGAGATAGGATGAGGGATTCCCAGCTCTTTTCCTTCCCCTGGGCCCCGGTGGGTTTTAAGGTGAAGGAGGGGAACCAGGAAATCTTGCCAGCTGTGGAGAGGCGATCAGTGGGAGACCCCAAGGGCAGCAGGGTGGAAGGAGCCTGGAGGAGAAGCGGGAGACCAGGCAGTGGGCACCAGAACATCGCTAATAGCCACACGCAGAAGCCTCCTTTCCCTGGACTGGGTCCCTCTGTGCTCAGCATCTTTCTTCTTTCTGAGCTCCCCTCCGCCAGCTCTTCCCCCTCAGTGTTGAGCTCTCAGTTTCCTTCTCCATCTGGAGGCAGCTCTCATTCTCATGACCACCAGCTGTTTCTCCCCCTCCCCCCCCCCCCCACTTTCCCTCAAACTTTGATTCCTGGGCCTTTGGACTTCGGTCTATTTTTTATAGTTTTATAGTGTGTCTCCCACCTCCTGCTTCCCTTTCCCAGTAAGATTAAAAAATGTAGAGCTTGAGGGTAGATTAGAGTTGACCTTAGAATGGGAGTCAGGAGACCTGGATTTAAATATCACCTCGTCGTCTTGGACTACTTTCTCTTGGGCAAGACTTGCTTTTTTTAGGCCTCAGTTTATTCAGTAGTAAAATGAAGAGCTCTGTAAATGATGCCTGAGGCCCCAAAAGTGCTTTACAGCTTCTGGAAAAAAGAGCAAGATCTGGCCGGGCAAGGTGGCTCACACCTGTAATCCCAGCACTTTGGGAGGCTGAGCCAGGCGGATCGCGAGGTCAGGAGATTGAGACCATCCTGGCCAACAAGGTGAAACCCCGTCTCTACTAAAAATACAAAAATTAGCTGGGCATGGGGCTCTTGCCTGTAACCCCAGCTACTCAGGAGGCTGATGCGGGAAAATCACGTGAGCCAGGAACTTGGAGGTGGCGCCACTGCACTCCAGCCTGGCAACAGAGCAAGACTCCATCTCAAAAAAAGAAGAGCAAGATATGGAGTTCAGACTACTCAGATTCAAGGACCTGTCACCTCCTGCCAGTGTAACCTTGTGCAAGTCACTTCACTATTTTTTTGTTTTGAGACAGAGTCTTGCTCCGTCACTCAGGCTGGAGTGCAGTGGCACGATTTTGGCTCACTGCAACCTCCGCCCGCCACCTGGGTTCAAACAATTCGTTGCCTCAGCCTCCTGAGTAGCTGAGATTACACGTGCGTGCCACCACGCCTGGCTAATTTTTGTATTTTTAGTAGAGACAGGGTTTCACCATGTTGGCCAGGCTGGTCTCGAACTCCTGACCTCGTGATCCACCTGCCTCAGCCTCCCAAAGTGCTGGGATAACAGGTGTGAGCCACCGCACCCAGCCCACTTCACCTGTTTGTAGGAGAACGGTGGCATCTGCTTCATGGAGTGATGATAAAAACTGCGTTAAAAAACCTGCATAGAATGTGTGGCTTGGTACCCAAGACACTGTAAGCCAGTGGTATATGTTAGCTCTTACTGTTAAATCCTAACCTTTTTTTGGAGTGGTGTAATAAAAAGAGTCCTGGATTTGTTATCAGAGACCTGAGTTCACATTCCATCTTCCTTCCCACTTTCTGTGTGACCCTGTGCAAGTCTGTTTCCCCTAACACTTTATAACATGGAATTCATAAGTCCTGGGATTCATAAGGCTGGGATTCTTGGGGTCTTCCTTAGAAGGGGAGGTGCGTTCTCCTCCTTCTGGTGCTTCGCCCCTCACTGGGAGTTGTGAATATAAGTTAATGTAAAGTCTATGGGGGCCAGGGCCTTTGTCTCAGTCTCCATTACCCCCCCTGGTGCATGGGCACTCAGGAAATGTGAGATAAATGATGATTATTGTAAGATACTAATCTATGTACAAAGAAACTGAGGCCCAGAATGGGGGAAATGACTTGCTTAAGCTGGACACAGCTGACTCTTTGCTGTAGGGGCTGTCCTGTGCATTGGAGGACGTTTAGCTGCATTCCGGCCTCCACCCACTGGAAGCCAGTAGTACCCTAGTCTGCAGGTGTGACAATTTAAAATGTCTTCAGACACTTCCAGACGTCACCTGGGAAGTAAAATTGCCCCAAGTGAGAACCACCGAGCTAACCAGAGAAAAAGCTGGAACTGGAAATCAAGTCTTCGGACTCCCTTCCCATAGCTTTTCCTTTTTTTTTAATTTATTTTTTTTATGTTTTTAATAAAGATGGGGTTTCACCATGTTGGTCAGGCTGGTCTTGAACTTCCGACCTCAGGTGAACCGCCCGCCTTGGCCTCCAAAGTGCTTGGATTACAGGCGTGAGCCACCACGCCTGGCCTCCCATAGCTTTTCCTAAAATGCCACACTGTTGTCCACTTCTCCCTTTATCCCCTACCCCATAACATTAGGAGAGAGAGGTGTATGTTGTTGAGGACAAAGTATTTTGTCCTCTAGCCCATTTCAGACATAACTGATTTCCACATAAGTTGCGACTGACCTGTCTGTCCAGGGTTGGGGCTAAGGAAGGAGGGAGGTGGCAAAGAGAGTCACCTGGCCAGTCCACTAAGCAAGTGGACGGAGGCCCTGACTTCCCCTAGAAGCGTCTCATGTTTGTGATGAGGACTGCTGGACCACCTACCACATCATCACCCCGAGCAGATAAAAGCAGACTCCTCGAGATGCCAGAGAGAACTGTTTGAGGTGCCTACGGCTGGCTCCCCGTTTCTTCTCACCTTTCATACCCCTATCCCCCACAGTAGCTCTGAGAGGACCTACAGTTTGAAAATTACAGATTTATTCCAACCCTTGAATGTTACAGACGAAAATCCAGACTCAGAGGGGGAAGTGCCCGGCTGCCCCATAGCACTGACCAGAACTGCAAGTTCCGCGTTAGCCTCTGCCCTTGCTCCGCAACCAACACCAACACCTCCCTCCCGAGACTGGAAAATGGCCACTTCATCTAGGCTGTCTCCACAGACCTCCCTGCCTCCCCCTACCATTCCCCACTGCACAGATCAAAAAGTCCTTTCTGGGCTGGGGGTGGGGGTGGTGACTTAAGGAGCTTACTGTCCATTAATTGCTGGAGGAAGGTGGTGGTCCCTGGAGGATTTTAGGTGACACTGCTCCTGGGACTGTCAGCAGATCCCCCCCATCTTCCCCAGAGATGCCCTTGTTTTTCAACCTCTGCCCCCATCCCTCCTAAGGGGCCTGTTCTTGCTGTCATGGCAACCAGGGGATTAGGACCAGCTTGGAAGCCCAAAGATATGGGAGAGGGCTTAGTAAGAAGGCAGGTGGAGGAGGAAATGAGAGAATGAGGTGACGATAAAAAAAGCAGAGCTGGGTGGGGCAGTGGAGGGCAATGAGGAAGGTAAAGGGAAGGCGGAGATGAGAGAGAGACCTCATCTAGAGTAAGAGAGAAAAAGGAGGGAGGAGGGAGAGGGAGGAGAGAGAGAGAGAAACCTCAACTTTTATTTAAAATCAGAGAGCAGTTGTAAGCCTGGAGTTGTTGCCATGGCAACAGCAAAGAAAGGGAGATAGAGAGCTTGTGAAGCCGTGAAAACCCAATAGGGGTAAATGTTTAAAGCCAGGAACAAAAACCATTCAGAGATAATTAAGTAACCGGCTGCAGGTTCCATACTCCTGCCCATTGTCCGGGATGCGGCCTGAGATTCTAGCCTCCTTCCCCCTCTCGCCTTCTCCCACCCTTAACTCCTTCCCCCTCACTCACAAGGATTTCAGAGCAGCAGCCAGGGAACACCCGACCCTCCCTGTGATCTTTTTTCCTTTATCGAGGGACTGACCTGCTTACTCTGGTCCCAGCTCCTCAGACCAACGCTGGGTTTCTCTCCTTCACTATTAAGAAAAATATAGTCTTTATTGGGGGGGGAAAGGAGGCTTTGGTCAGATAAATGGAAGAACTTCTTGACGCTGACTTACTAGATGGATAACTAAGTTGTGGACTTTTTCCTTCCTTGAATACGACAGGCAAGGTCCACCTTTGTGTGAACTGCTGCCCTCCAGGTCTCTGAATTGCTAGGATTCTTGGGGTCTTCCTCAGAAGGGGGAGGTGCGTTCTCCTCCTTCCGGTGCTTTACGGGGGGCTACTTAACTGTGTTTAATGCTACCACTAATTCCTCTTTGAATGCTTCTTAGGATTTTTCCAGCAGGCTTAATCTTCCCAAGCCTCAGGATGGCCAAAAGCTAAGCTGATATTTGGGAGGGTTAGGTGTACTCTGAAGAAATTTTTTTTTATGCCAAAGTCCTTTTTTCTTTTTGAAATGAGTTTCATAAAGTCATCTTACTCCTACCCCAGACATCACAACAGCTGGCTGGCCCCTCACCTCATCTCCTTAGGGAAATAATCTTCTGAGTCCTGCCATACCTTCAATGTCTCCTAAGAAACTGTGACTATCAGAGATGGCTGTGATGTCCTTTTCTTCCTCTCATCTCTGATGCAGTTCTGAGCTGGGGGACAAAATAGCTAAGTAGGAAGAGTCCTGTTTGTACCTGAGGCACTCCCACACTTCTGCTGTTATCACCCACCTCCAGTCCGTTCTCGCATTTACTCTCGATTTTATCC
Source organism: Ateles fusciceps (assembly GCA_036589455.1). Classification (NCBI taxonomy): domain Eukaryota; kingdom Metazoa; phylum Chordata; class Mammalia; order Primates; family Atelidae; genus Ateles; species Ateles fusciceps. The sequence goes on from JAZHEH010003362.1 coordinate 1,684,512, forward strand.
TCCGACTAAGCCAGACCACTGGAGAGTTGCAAACCGAGACGGAAAGGTTTTGGCCCCTTGAAGAATTGCTTTTACTGAACTGAGCATTTGGTGCTGTGCCACCAGCCTGCACTGAAGAATGCTTTAAGGAACAGCCCTGGGAGACTCCTTATTGCATTTATGGTAGGAATGTTCTCCAGGACATGGTTCAACACATTGCAGTGTCCTTTTATGAGGATCCACGGGAGAAAGTTTCACAGCTACTTTACCTAAGCCTCTGGTTCATTTTTATTTTACGGATACTGTAAATTGTGTCATGAATTTCGAATTTTTCCTCTTTGCAGTGGCTGCTTGGAAGCTCAGGGCTAAACCCTTGTACTTCATCTGATGAAGTGCTTAGGATCTTTTTTTTTCTGAGACAGTCTCACTCTGTCACCTGGCTGGAGTACAGTGGTGTGATCTGGGCTCACTGCAACCTCTGCATCCCAGGTTCAAGTGATTCTCCTGCTTCAGCCTCTAGATGGGACTACAGGCGTGCGCCACTATGCCCAGCTAATTTTTGTATTTTTGGTAGAGATGGGGTTTCACCATGTTAGCCAGGATGGCTAACAATCTCTGTACCTCATGATCTGCCCGCCTCGGCCTCCCAAAGTGCTGGGATTACAGGCGTGAGCCGCCGCGCCTGGCCTGAGACACTTAGGATCTTATGGCATATGTTTAGTACGTTAGTTTTACCCCAACCTCAATTTATTTCTCCCGTTTTTAGTCTCTTTCCCTGCTTCCCTAATCACCACCATTCCCATCCATTGTCGAGTTTCTTGTCTTCTTTTTAATATCATTGACGGAACCTATGTATGCTGCTTCAGATTTTGTACGGAACAAGTAAACTAATTGAGTTAAGATCTGTAAAACATACAGCATTGTGCCTGACAAATATTAAGAAAGCAAAGAAAATTTCAACTACTATTTTAAGTAAATAAATAATACAAATTGTTTCTAATCTTTATTTTAGAGATGTAAATACAGACCAGAGACTGCAGAAAGCTAGCCAGATCAAAGGCCGCCAATTAAAGGCAGTAAATATGGTTAACTCCCAGTTGACCCAATAGAAAGAAGAGCCTTGACATGAGTAACACCCAGCCACTGATATTTTTTTTAATCTTTTTTTTTTTAACTTTGGGATGCCTCATGGTGATAATAATGATGATAAGTAATCAGATTTGCCTTGCTTATTAGAGTTGACTTGGTCTGCTATTTAAATGAGTTTCTAATTCCCTGCTCACACCAGACTGACAACCGAAACATTCTGGGTGGCAAAGGGAATCAGCTTGCCTGGGATTAAGATTTTTCCGTGGATAATCTCCAAAGTGAGGAACCTATGTGTGAGTAATTGAGAGCTGACAGCATTTCGTTGGATCAGTTTTGCCTAGTCAGACAGGGAGAGAACCAAGCCCAGGAAAGACAATAGGGTAAGACTAGAGGAGGTTGACAGAGTGTGACTTCTATTTCTCAGCCTTGCTTGCACAATCTGCCCTAGCTCAGGTGAGGCTGGCCTTGCGTTCTTTGTCTCTTATTTGCTCATTTCCAACCAACTTTTCATTTGGTCCAAGGGTAAAGAAAAAAGAAAAAAATCGCCATGACATCTCTGTTTTGCTCAACCACGCTTTCACTGAGCATTTACTGTATGTTAGGCACTGTCAGGTCCCTGTGAGCTCCCTTTCCTGCCAAAGATGGGTTCCAGCGGAGATGCTGCTCAGTGCAAGCAGCCCAGGAAATGGGCATCCCCCAGCAAGTGCTCCTCATTTTCCTCCTTTCCTGCTTCCTCCTGCCTTTCTCAAGGGCCCTCTGCCTCTCACTCTTCTCTGTCGTTCCTTCAAGGTCTTTCCAGCCCTTCTTCGTTTTCTCTCCTACCCTCTTTACCTCTCCCTCCTTTTTAAGGTCCTTCTTTTCCTTTTACATTTTCAAGGCCTTTCTCTTTCTTTCTGTTAAAATAAATTTTTGCTGGTGAGGTGGCTCATGCCTGTAATCCCAGCACTTTGGGAGGCTGAGGGGGGGTGGATCACCTGAGGTCATGAGTTTGAGACCAGCCTGGCCAACATGGTGAAACCCTGTCTCTACTAAAAATACACAAATTAGCTGGGCATGATGGTGTGTGCCTGTAATCCCAGCTACTTGGGAAACTGAGGCAGGAGAATTGCTTGAACCCGGGAGGAGGAGGTTGCAGTGAGCTGAGACAGCGCCACTGTACTCCAGCCTGGGCAACAGAGTGAGACTCTGTCTCAAAAAACCAAAAATAATAAAAAATAAATTTCTGAGAAAGAAAATAGTTTTTTTTTTCTATTTTTCTGTTTTGTTTTTTTTTTTTTAAAAAAACCTCTTCCCTAATTACTTACAAGGAAAAAAAAGAAGGCAGCCCTCCCTTTCAATCTTTCAGTTCTTTTGCCTAGAAGACAAAAGATCCTTCAGAGTTAGAGAGGAAGAGGGGGAAAAGAAAAAAAAAAGATTCCAGTTAAAAATCTTAAAAATCTTCATCAGGGTCAAAAACCTGACAGAAAAGCTTTGTTTGAAGGGAATGTGAAGGGGGAGGGGCGGGAACTGGCAACCGGCAACTCTCAACCTCAAAAGGCAAGTATCTTGAGAGTTGAAGGAAATCTGGAGATAGTGAACACTCCCATTGAAGTAGTGGAATAGCTTTGATTTCCTTTTTAACCGGAGAGTCTTGTCCTTTTGAGGCCAGTGGAATATGCTGAGAGGAAGAATTGTGGGGGGTGGGAAGCGTGGGGAAGCAGGAAACTGCCATTTTAATTTCCCCCTAGGTCAGAATTGTCAGGAGTTACGATGACTGCAAAGAAGGCCTAGGCCTGAAGCCTCAGGCTCTGGTGTGCTGCACCACGGGTCCCAGCTTAGTACTTGCCAGAAAGGGAACCAAGCAGAGAGTAGGCAGAGTCAGGATGCCTGGGGAGGGCCGTGATGTAGAGAGCTGGTGATGGTGAAGATGGTGAAGCCCTGGGAGAGACCCGTGGGCAGGTAGGAGGAAGCTGGCAGCATGGCCCTGGAGCCAGGAGGCATCAGAGGGTGAGATGGTGCCAACCTGGGATGCAGTGTGGTATGTAGGGAAGCAACGTTCCAACTGCTCAGCTCCTCTAGGACTTTAAGCAGAAAGACTCAGAGATGTCCCTTGATTGGAGGAAGGGTGTAAGCAAAAAGTAGCATGGGCCATTATTGAAAGGGTGTCAAGAATGAAACTGCTAGAATGAGGAAGCAAACATAAAGTCGGACATCCAGACAAGGGGGAACCCTGGAAAAGAGGGGAAGGATAAAGAGGGGCAGGACCCATCACTCATTAGGCCTCCCTCCCCGGGGGTCATCTGATGGAGGGTCAGTGGGCCAGTGTGAGAACTCTCTGTGGCAAGTGTTTAAATCCCAGGCTGCCTTTTGACCCAGCACCTGGTATCCAGCCATCGATTGATGTGCCACGAGAGAACGTGAACCAATTTTATCATTGGCCTGAACAAAACATAATTAGGAGGAGAAATTTGCTTCTGCTGTTGTGTTTGCTGCAGCAAAGAAGTTACATAAGGCTCATTTGGATGACTTAGGAACACCTTCCCTATTCCTGTTCCTGTGTCCCTGGCTTGAACCAAGTAAACAGAGGCCTAGAGCCTCCACTCTGCCTTCTGGAAGTTCCCAAGACAGACATGCGCTCAAGGAGCAGATCTAAGACCCTCAGCCTACAGCAGACAGGGAACAAGGGCACACGTCGAATAAGCTGGTGTATTGTCATGACGAACAAGTGGACAAAGGGGAGAAAAGGGAGAAGGGGCGAGAGAGAGGAGCAGGCTGGAGGGGGAAGGAATAAAGAGCTGAGGCATAGCTCGACTCCTATGATGTTAGAGGAAGGGAAGGTGGAAAAAAAAAGGCATTGAATTGCTCTCAGACAATTTCAGAAGGACAAGATGGAGTCTGGAAGGAATTAACTCTGTTACGTCCTGTACTAGTATTATTACTACACTTGGGCAGAGGAACAGATTTGGAGCATTTTGGCAGACACTCTTTGGGTGATTGAGAAGGGGAGGTGGGAGGGCATGGCTGTTGGGGTGACTCTATGGGGGTTGCATTTGGGCTGAATGTTAAGGCCACAGACACATCCCAGGCTGAGCTCCACGCTGGCCCCCTTAGACTGAGGCTTTCACTCAGGGCACTTAACTTGGGTGGAGGGGGAGGCAGGAGTGGAAACTCCAGGCCTAATTGCTAGGTCTCTCTCAGCTCTTCCAGGGAGCACGGGGCAGGAAATTCCTCAAATTCCAGGCTTGTAGGATCATTGCTGAGCTTAACCGCAGAGCAAGAGAAAGGCAGGAGAAGCAGAGAGCTGCCTTCTCTCCATCTTTTTTTCCCTTGCAATTTTAAAGCTGCAGCAAATTAGAAGGGTTTGGAGGGGCTGATGGCTATGAGAGAGGCCCCAAACATAACACCCCTCCCCCCACCCCCATAAAGAAAGTCCCAAATCTGGAAATCCTGGAGAAATTAACCCTGAATTGAGTAAGTTTGAAGTCAAAAATAGACTGCTGTGGCCTGGGATAAGCATCTTTCCCAGGGTGAATTTTTTTAGCTCTTTGGAATAGCTAGTGGAAAGGAGCTTGGTTTAGGAGAACTGAGAAAGAATTGACTGTCTTGCTGAAATAAATGATGGCTGTGCAGAGAGCACATTGGAAGGGGTCTTGGGGGAGCATTTCCTTTTGCTCTGAGGGTGAAACCAGTCAGGTCTCTCCCTTTCTGAGCTCCCCTCCCAGAGCAACTGGTCAGGATATCCCGGTCATTACCTCCGGGAAGATGGTGCTCCCTGGACAGCCCATACATTTTCTCACCTCCATGCTGCTCCATCAGTCACAACAACCCCACTTCCCACCCTCTACCCTCTGACATCTGGAATTGCCTTCAAGATGCACCTCCATGTCACTCTCTTAAGGTAGTCTTCTCAGCTCCCCCCAAAGAATGAACTGTCCTTTCTTTGGGCTTCCAAAGGAAATTGCTTTGAAATTCCAAAAGATCATCTGTTCTGTTTTAATCCTAGTGGGTTATTTAGCTTTGGCACTAGACTGTAAGCTACTTGTGGACAGGGACCATGACCTGTTTATATCTTTAACTTCCGTCTCTTACCTCTTTCCCCAGCATATAGCAGAGTGACTGCCACATAGTAAATCTACCCCCCGAAAAAAAGCTGTTGAGTGAATATTCCAGTTATTTGAGTGTGGATTATCCACTTGGTAGATCCCTATAATTAATGTTTAATTCAAAGTCTAGTTTCTCTTCCAGCTCAGCTCCTCGTACTATCACTTAATATGTGCTCAGAGAATGCAAACAGTTTTTAAATATTATCTTCAGTACAACATAATTAGGTGCTGCTAAAAATTCATTATCATGCTTTCCAAAGCCAAAAAGAAATGACTTTGGTATCATCCACTCCACTGCTCTTCCTCAATGGTGTGGATAACTGAGACGTAAACATTTTCATCGTAATTGATGATGGGACCACCTTAAAGGGCAGTGGGATTTATTGGGTCCCAGGAGGAAGAGGCAGTGGCCCACATCCTGTGTAATTCTTTCTTCTCCAGTTGCTAAGCTCCTTGGATTTGCACAGAGCGCTTTGAATTGATGGTCCCACCCTCAGCAGCGACCTAACACTGGCCAGTGCGGGCTGGCATTAAGGAAGTATCTCCACCAAAACCTCAAAAATTCACAGTCAAAAATGCTGTATCGGCCGGGCGTGGTGGCTCACGCCTGTAATCCAAGCACTTTGGAGGCCAAGGCGGGCAGATCACCTGAGGTCAGGAGTTCAAGACCAGCCTGACCAACATGGTGAAACCCCGTCTTAATAAAAAAAAAAAATGCTGTATCCTAGGGCTCTTAAGTTTTTCCTTGATGAAATTATAAAATCCTTTTACTTGTTCTTCAGACCTATTTGTCCCTCTTTGGTTCTCAGGATTCTTTTCTGGTGACCAGGAGAGATTCTTTCACTGCGCTACACTGCAGATTCTCCACCAAAAAGCAGAACTCAGCTGGCTGCATCATGCCAAAATGACTCCTTGCTTTGGCTAATTCAGTCAACTGGTGAAAGTATCATGGTGTTTTATGGAAGGAGCCCTGTTCAAGGCATTAACCTCATCTTAGTTTCATTCTTGATTCTGCTACTAATGAGCTGTGTGGCTTTGAACGGGTTGCTTAACCTCTCTGGGGTTTGGTAATCATAATCCCTAATGTGGATGTTGGGCTAGGGAAAAGCAGAGGCTCTTTTTAGTTACAACTCTGTGTAAATCTGTAATTGAAGTTAAGAAGAAATGTGCATACACATGACTTTTGACTGAGTACTATTTACTTTCTATAACAGTTTACAGGATATATATAAAATTATATTTTCAGCCTCCCTCCCTTTCCTGGGGGAAGACTGAATGGGCCCTAGAGGTTCTGTGGGTGTGGCAGCTGTGGTGGGTTTTACAAAAGGGGTTTTTCTTGGTTCCTTCTGTTCACTTGTAAGATTTCAGAAGAAAATTGTGCCTATACGTAACAGGATAAATGTAAGCAGCTGCACAGAAATGTAATGCAACCTGAGGTGTTAAGTACTGAAGGGACAGGAAATAATACTGGGTGCGGTTATGGATGGCTGGTTTGACCAGGCTTCCTTAAAGAGGTAAATCTGGAGCAGGGCTCAGCAGGAGGAGACATGGCATGGATTGCAAGGGGAGAAAGAAATCCACTCCAGGTGTGTGGGTGGGGTGCGGTTGGGGTGGCGCTTGGTGGGTAGTTATTGAAGCCTTATGCACCTGGATTCTTAGTAGGCAGCTATTGTGGGTTCTGGAGAAGTGGGTCAACGTAACGAAGTTTGAGAGGCTGCATTCTGATTTCTGGGCACATAAAAGTGGGGGAGGCATGAAGCAAGGAAGATGCTGAAAGGGCCATTATCATCCAAATGAGACCAGTGGGATGTAAAGGATAAGAGCATTAAAAATATCCTGAGAAAGAGAGTCTCAGAATTATTTCTACTGGGGCATTTAACTTGTGCGAGACACCTACTATGTTCTGGGATGCCAGTTCTGGAAAGGACCTTAGAGGTGCTCTGTTCTATGAATTATGAAACCGAAGATCAGAGAAGGGATGCGAACTGCCCAGCGCCACCCAGCGGATTCTGACAGAGGCTGGTCTAGAAGCCCTGATTCCTGACTCCCACTCCACTGTTCTTTCCGCTACAGCTAAAAACCACCCATATTCTTTGACTTCACTTCCCCCTGTTGAATTTACATCTAGTGCCAAAGGGGCACCACTGGGTACACCCAGGACCCTTACTATAGATGTGCTTCCCACCGTGGTTAACAGTTAGAAATTGCCCCAGATCCTTTGCCAGCCGCCGAAATCCAGGCCCTGAGATTTAAACTCCCCAAACAGCCTCCAGAACAGATTGCATAATAACTTAATCGTAAGGGCGGGAGAGAGAGGGTCCAAGTGTTCAGGCAAGTACCGCTCTGCCAGCTCCTCTCCACATCTGCATCTGCAGGCCTTCTGCTAAAGTGCCAGGCCCTAACCCGTTTCCAACCCCTTCCTCCCCTCACCCTCTTACCTGTGGATACTCAGTGTTCGTGCAAATGAAGAGAGACCTGGGATTAAGTCCGGGAGCAACCAGTGTGTCCCCCCTGGATGATGTTAGGGTCCACGGGTGTCTTCTGAAGTTCTTTTGGAGCCCTGTGCGACCCTGTTCTCTCCTCTGCACGGGTTTCGCCTGCAGCCATGAAGCAGGCCAAAAGAATGCAAAGGCCATGGCTTGCAAGGTTATGTCTTTTACTTTGGGCCTTGGAAAGGGCAAAAAATGCCAGTTGTGTTGCTAGGCATCATTCCAGGTCTCCTTTTCCTTTGGGAGTGGTGGAGAATGGCAGGTAGAGAAGCTGGCCCCCCCGTGGACTGGGCTATGCCTTATCATTCTTGTCTACGAAAAACCTCCCTCACCCTCTTATTGATGCTGAGGGCTCTGTAGTTTTAGACAGTCAATAGCATGTTTTCATTTCAGTTAGTTTCAATTCAGCAAGCATTTATTGAGTGCCAGGCACTGTTCGGTGCTGAGGAAACAGAGACGAATACAATATGGTTACTTGCCTTCCAGTTAAGTAAATTTTCACTTAAGAACAATAATACCAGTCTCAAATACAGCACACAGACGGACTACAAGGGAAAGTATTTTGAAGTAGCGAATAAGAGGCATAATTACAGGAGTCCCTCTGTCAGACAGGACCATCAATCCTCCATTCTCTGTTTAAAAGACAGCCTGGTACCAGGGAAAGAGCACAAGAAGAGGGATCAGGAGATTTGCGTGTCTTCTCCCAGCCTTGCCATTCATATTCTAGGTGCACTGGGCAAATCATTTCACTGCTCTGACATTCAGTGTCCTAACTCTAAATTGAGACGGGATTAAATAATTTCTTCGATCTCTTGCAGCTTTAAGATGGAGTCAATCCAGAGCAGCTTCCTGAAAGAAGTGCAATTTCAGGAACCGTTTGGAAAGTGGGAAGGAAAAATTAACTTATTGTGCTGCGAAGGTGTCGTGTTGTCAGATATCTTGGTAAAATGAAGAAATGAAGATAGGACTATGTGGTAGCGGAAGAGGATGGAAGAGACACAGGGTTTTTGTGTTTTTTTTTTTTTTTTTTTTTTTTTTTTTTAAGACGGAGTCTTGGTCTGTTGCCCAGGCTGTAGTGCAGTGGTGCGATCTCTGCTTACTGCAACCTCCGCCTCCTGGGTTCCAGCGATTTTTCTGCCTCCCTAGTAGCTGGGACTATAGATGTGCACCACCACACCCGGCTAATTTTTGTATTTTTAGTAGACACAGGTTTTCACCATGTTGGCCAGGCTGGTCTCGAACTCCTGACCTCAGGTGATCCATCTGCCTCGGCCTCCCAAAGTGGCTGGGATTGCAGGGGTGAACCACCATCCCTGGCCGAGACATAGGGTTTTGAACAGCTATTGTGAACAGGTAGCGTAGGAAGTGGTAGACCGGGAGGATGAGGGTGGGAAGGCCCTTGGACCCAGCTGTAGAAGGTCATACCTGAAAACATAATGGCTTATAGAGGAGAACTTGAAACAGACCTGGCAAAGGGGATCCTGGTGTTTCCCTCTGTCCCTTCCCCCAACCCAGCTCCCCAGGATCCACCCTGACCTCAGAATTGAAGGCAGCTCATCCCAGCGGCATTTTTAGAACGGGTTAGGGTGTGACAAAACCAAATTAAGTAACTCCTCAGAAGTCGGGACTTCTTGCCCTAAGCTGACGAAACCAGACCAAAAACAGGGGATCCTCCCTTCCGATTTCCTTAGCCACGGCTGTGGGCAGCCCAGGTGTGTGACCAGCAGACACCCTGTCACCGAGGGACCCATAGACACTCCTACACAAAACCTGTCCCTTTGTAGCTGCCTCCTCTGGGTGGAGAAAACCTCTTCGCTTTTCTTCTGACTCTGCAAACTGAAACTGACCTGTCACCGGGTCTCGCCTTCTGGACTAACGCACGGATTGAATGCAGGGAAGCACTTGGGATGAGAGAAGTCAGATGTGTCCTCCCCATGGTCCCCTATTCTCTCTTCCCACCAGGAAAGGGAAAGAATGCATGCCCAGATTTCTTTCTGGGTGGCGAAGACACGGAGTGGGAGAACCACAGGCCCTGGTAGGCCCAGGAATGAAGAGGAACGGAGTAAGAAAAGGGGACAGAGAAAACTTGGAGACACGACAGAGAAGGAGAGCTGGAATAAACAGAGCAGAGGCCAGAGGTGAAGCGAAGGAGCAAGAGGAGCGAGGAACTGGAGACTGAGGAGGGACAAAGGCTAAGGGTGCCCCAGGGAGAAGGCTGGCCAGAGACAGGATCTGAGAAAGGAAACAAAAGAGAGAGGTGGGGGTGGGAGACTGCCAAAAGTGGTCTAGAGAGGAAGGAGGAAGGAGAGTCCAGAAGGAAACATAGCCAGAGAGAGAAGAGAGGGGACAAACAGCAAGACCAGGCCAGGCAGGGAGAGATGCAGCTGAGCGCAGCGCCAAAGAGGAGAAGCAGAGGCCAGAGGGTGAGAAGATGGGAGAGGGAACGGGAGCAAAGGCGATGGAAAGGAGGGGCAGGCCGAAGAGGCAGAACCCGGGGAGGGAGCTGCAGGGAGGCAGCATGGCTGGTTTAATGAGCCGCTCTTCTCTCCCACTCCCCAGGAGAGGCGGCTGCTAATTATGCCTTCATCCTCCCCAGGCAGGAGGAGGTCAGGAGGTCTGAAGAAATGCCCTCCCCCAGCAGAAGGGCAGGGGGAGGGGAGTGGAGGGGGGGGGCTGGGGCAGGGGTAGGTAGGAGTGCTGAGCTGGCCGGGCACCAGATGGGGCCCCTGCCTTGGTCTCCTGCGGGCCTCTCTCCCTGCCAGCCCTGGTGGGGTGGCGAGAGGGGGCACACCTATTTAACTTGGCACTCTGGCACTGCCTTCCTCTTGACTAAGTCATAAGAAGGCCAAAGGCTGAGTGAGAAGCAGAGAAGGAGCTGCAGGCTGGGGTTTCTCCTCCCCAGCACCTCCATGGGGCCTTTTTCTCTGTCCCATATTTCTGTTTGATACTGATGCTTTGCCTCTGAATCTCAGAGGCACAGAAAGCAAACCAGGGGTAGGTGCAACTCTAGCCTCTGGTCAACCTGGCTTCTTCCCTGTTCCTGTCCTGCCGGGTAATGTGGAGAAGCTAGGTCTAGTGTATCTTCACTGTAGACTTGCTTATCTGGGCTCACTGACTGAGCATCCTCTAGGCCCGGTGGAGAACACCCCAATGTTAACCTCATGGGAACATGCAGGAGATGGGGACAGCGTACTTAGAGAAATACAAGGGAATGGGACACTATGTAGAAAAGTGGAAACAGCATGGGTTTGGAAAGGAGACATACTTGGTTACCGCCCCAGCTCTATCACTTACTAGGTCTTGGGCAAATGTCCAAGCACCAGTTGCGATATTAACTAACCAAGTGCCAGATACCCTTGTAAGTGATATTACTTCATTTGATCTTCACAATGATCCTATGAGGTAGGAATTTTATCATCCCCATTTTACAGAACGGGAGTCAGAGTCACAGAGAAGTAACTTGTCCAATCTCACAGCTAAGATGCGACAGAGCAGCTGGGATTGGAGTCAGGCAGTCAGTCCTGGAGACCATGCTCCTAATTTCCATGCTCCAAAGCTGAAGGGAAAAAAAGCAAGCCCCTTTTCCTCTGCTCTGCATCCCACACACCCCGCAATAGTAAACACAGAAGACTTCTGCGACCAAATGCGTGGTGTTTCCCCGCACTTCAAGCAAGCAGTCAGTCCTCTAGCAGACGTGGGCTGGGTGTCCTTCAATTCGACCCTGACACCATCTACCTGGAGGTAGCATCAGATCCCCCAGGTGGAGGGCTCAGTCCCACAAGACCGTCACGCACTTCCAGTGTCAGTCTCAAGCCTCCCCTTGTTTTACCTGTGCTTCTAACTGGCTATAAATGGGTGTTCCCAAGACCTCGTCCTGGGGTTTTATTACTTTTCTCTAGTGGCTCACAGAGGTAGGAAACACGTCTACTAGTTTATTATCAAAGGATAGTAGAAAGGATATAGATATTTTTTTCTCTTTTTTATTTTATTTGTTTATTTATTTATTTATTTAAGATGGGGTTTCACCATATTGGTCAGGCTGGTCTCAAACTCCTGACCTCAGGTGATCCACCCGCCTCAGCTTCCCAAAGAGCTGGGATTCCCGGAGTGAGCCACCGCGCCCAGCTGAAAGGCTGAAAGGATATAGATAAAGAGATGCACAGGGCAAGGCACGTGGGAAGGAATGTGGAGCTTCCATGCCTTCTGCGGGCGTGCTACCCTCCAGGAACCTCCATGTATTCAGCTACCTGGAAGATCTCAGAATCCTGTCCTTTTGGGGCTTGTGAAGGCTTCATTACATAGGCATGATTAATTAAACCATTGCTCATTGGTGATCAACTTAGCCTTCAGCCCCTCTTCCCTCCCTAGAGGCTGGGTTATGGAGCTGAAGGTCCCAGCCCTCTAATCCTGTCTTGGTTTGTCTGGTGAACGCCTTCCCATCCTGAAGCTACCTCCCATCCTGAAGTTACCCCGGGGCTGCCAGCCACCAGTCAATTCATTAGCATACAAAAAGACACTTATTGCTTGGGAGATTCCAAGGACTTTAGGAGTGTATGCCAGGAGCCAGGACCAAATACGTATTTCACCAAGCCTTTCTCAGAAATGAGGAGAAGACACAGGTGTGTGGGGAAAATTAGATCAGCTGAAAGCACTGGGTGCATAGTAGGTCCTACATGTTCATGTCGTCTCAAAGCAAAGCAGTAGATGTTAAATTACCTTGTGAGTAGCATAGCCAGGAAGCTCCCAGCAAGGACAAATAACTTCTTATCAGGGTACCTGGAGAAGGATTGACCTTCAGGAAGAATTAATAGGATTTTAGTCTTAGGGATAGTGCAGGGGTAGCCCCAGGGAAGGAATGATAATCTAGAGACCTCTTCAAAAAAGACCCACACACCTATTTCCCCATCACACTTCCCTGCAGGTTTTAATAGTGTTGTTTCTGATCACCGCCCCCCCTGCACAACTCCTCCCTCACTCTCCACCCTACCATGTCCCTGAGGTAGGGCCTGCTCATCCCTGCCCCCAGGCCTGGAACATGCCACTGTCTCTGCCGGAATGTCCTCTTTCTCTCTCCACAACTAACCTTGACCTTGACCTCCTGCAAAAGCAGCTGCAGTGGTCTGCAGAAACTGTGACTTTATAAGCTTGTCTGCCTGCTCAGGGCCTGATGGACACCTGGGTCCTCAGGGCGTACCGTTGCATGGTAATTTGCACTAGTTGGTCCGTCGCTTGAACAAACCCTCCCTAATGTTGGGGAGTGTTTAGCTGTGTGATGTGTCCCATCCGGAATGGCTAGAGAAGAGTTAATGCAACTTAAATGAAATTTAGGGAGAATTTGGGCTGCTCTCTTTCCTCTTACGTTGTTCCAAAGCTGGATGTAAATTCTGCTTTTAATTGTAGCAACTAGCTCTTGCAAGGATCTCTCTGGAGTGTTCATTCCATTTGCAATGATGTACCAGGCCTTATGCGAGGCACAGGGGCTATAGTTTCCACTGAGGATGGAAAAGCCCAGGAGACATTTTCCTGGTGATAAGCCCTGGGATGCTTCCACATCTTAGGGTTTGCTCAGTTGTTATTTTTTCATTTATTTTTTTCTACTTTTTTCACTCACGTAACTGAAAATTACAGAGCACTTTTCAGTTTACTAGGGATTCACATCTTTTTATTTAATTTTCACTACAGTCTTGTGAAGTAGGTATTATGATGTCCATTTTATAGGTGCACAAGCTAACAACTGAGAGGCTAATTCTCTTGCTCTGAATCTCGGTAGAACCAGATACCGTCAGGATGCAGAACTTGACCTTTCTTCAGATATTAATGTATATTCCACTGCACAACACTGTCTGGTGAAAATTACCCTACCTAGAGGGCTCATAGCCCTTTAAGTTAGAATAAATGACCTTTATCTTTGTGGTCATCTGCTCAAACCTTTATTAAACACATAATTGCTTCTGGCTCAGTGTGGATGTAGTATAAAGAGGTATGTGTGGTCCAGCCCCTGCCCTCTGGGGCCTGCAGTCTAAGCCAGAGGCACTGACATGGATAAACCTGTACAGGGCATGTACAGCAGAATGAAGACAATAACCTGTCGTGAATCAGCAGCAAAGTATTTACAAGACTGTGCAAGGCAAGGGTAGGCGCATTTCCAGGGTAGGACAGAAGGAACAACTCTTGCCAAGGTGCCGGGGCAGATCTCCACAATGCCAGACCACAGAGTGCATCTTCAATAGCTGCCCTAATTCTCTCTCCCTGTTGTTGTAACAAAAACCTGTATGTGTGTGTGTGCCCGCGTGTGTGTGTACAGGCACGCATGTGCATATATGCACATACGTATAATGCACATAAAATATGTACAATTTTTAAATGCTATTCTTCAGGCTGCCAGTGCACAATTGGGTTGGTGAGAAGGTGAACAGTTATGGGAGTCTTATATTTAGATAATGACGGAGAAACTTGTAGGCCTCCTGCAGCAGTATAGTGAAATTTTTTCTCCTCCAATGTACATCAAGTTTATCTCTTAGCACTGAGCTTTTATGAGATGCAATGAGCACATGTAATATAGGAGAGAGAGAGAGAGAAGCAAATAGCAACTCCGAAATCAGAGAGATACGAACTTTAATCCTAGACCTGCTGATGTTCAGTCACAATTGTGACATCACACAATCTCTCTGGGCTTGCTGAGCCTCAGTTGCCTGTCATCCAATTGGGAAAATTATCTGTACCTTGCAGGGCAGTTCAGAGAATTAAGTGAGGTTGTATAAGTGAAGCACTCGATAACCGATGGCTTAATGTATTTTTGTTAAATTTTTAATTTCGTATTTTTAATAAGTAATGTACATAGTACAAAATTTAAAAACTACAAAAGAATGAACAGTGAAAATAACTCTCCCATCATTCTCTTCAGGCTACCATTTCTCTTAACCTTAAGTATTTTGGTCCTTACAAAATCCCTGTGTATAAAGCAGGGCAGGGTTTTTGATTTTTATTTCTCAGGTATTGAAATTGAAGCCCAGAGAGATTAAATGGTTACCTAAAGTTACCCACATGAAAGTAGTGGGACTAGAGGCCACGTCTTCCCATTAGTACCCCAGCTTGTTGTATTTCATGTTTCACACTAGGAGATATGGTCAGAGATGGATTCCAGGCTGCTGAATCTTGTGACATTGGGACCATAGGCTCTTCCGAGAATCTTATGAAAGTTATGGATGCTTTCTTTCTCACCCTAACATACACATGCCATTCAGACTTGCATGTATTTTAGATGGTTTCTCAACTACTAGAAGTTCAAAACTCTAAACCATCCCAATGCCTCTGTGTCCTCACCAGGGTTTTAGCTCTGCGGGACTTATCTGGAGGGCAGTGGCATGTGCTCAGTGACCTGTAAACCAGATCTGCTCCCCAGGGTTCTGGAGTCAGAACCCCGGAGTTGTGGGCTGGACCACACGTACCTCTTTATACTACATCTTCACTGAGCGAGATGCAATTATGTGTTTGATAAAGGTTTGAGCAGATGACCATGAATGACAATAAAGTTACAATAAATGACCTTTATTGTCATTTATTGTAACTTAAAGGGCTATGAGCCCTCTAGGTAGGGTAATAGCCCAAGGTTCTGGAGTCAGAAGATGTGGGTTCTACTCCAGGCCATGGCATGTCTTAGTTTTGTGACCTTGAGTGCGTCCCTCAATTTCTCTGAGCTTCGTTTGCTTTGTCTGTTAAATGGGGTTGGTATTCTCTGTCCTCAGGAGCTGTGGACTAACATTTATAAAGTTATTTTGCAAACTGTGAAATTACAAATAAATCTAAGATATTATTTCTCCCTGCAAGGCCTGGAGCAGGTGAAAACAGAAAGAAGTGGTCTCATCCCCTGGAATTTCATCCAGTAGCTGGAGTACCTGCCCTACATGGTAGAGGCTGTCCAGCCATGCACGCCCTTTCTCATTTGGTAACCATCAAGCTCCCCAGGACTAGGCATGAGTGCTGACTCATGTTGCATTGAGCATCCCGTCATCCAATCTCAGCTCCATCTGCTTGTCCTGGTCTAAAGTGGGTGATAATCCCATTGCTAAGACATGTCTCATTAAGAAGTCTCTAAGATGGAGCCAACAAACAGCCCAGTAGCATCAAGGCTGCTGCCTGGGAAAAGAGTGCCCCCCCGCTCCCCTGTTCATTAATGATTATGGGAAGCTTTTATTCCCCCCAACAAAAGTGTTAATTAGACATCGTTCGGAACAGGGATATTACACAAATAAATTAAACTCAAACCAATCAACAAGCCAGCTCTGTGCTTCAGGTCCCTAACGAGAAGGGAATGAAGGCTGTAATGGGAAACAAACGGTAGGATGTCTTCCCTAAAATCAAATAATAAGTAGGAAGGTGGCCTGCGCTTCTAGCCCTCCTCTGTCTTATTATTCCTTTCTTTCTTCCCTCCCCTCCCCCTCCACACACACACACACACACACGCGCGCACACACACACACACGTGCACGCACATACACGCACTACCATGAGGCTTGGAGAGTTAGGATTCCATTCTTGTGACTGAAACTGGCTGGGACTGCCCAGTGGTACTTCTCAGGTGCCCTCTAGGCTCAGGGGCCGAGTGGGATGGAAGGGAGTCAGAAGAGCCCAATTCCAATCCCTCTCCGTCACTCACCACCCTCCTCATCAGAGAGTAGTATGTGTAATGCTGAGGAGTTCACAGAGATGCAGTAGGTACTCCAGTGTTGAGTCCCAATGGCTGGGAGACTTTTGGAAGCATTCTGTGCCCTGGCAGCAAATTCCTGAGGCTGATTGCCCCCTGTGGGGAGAGTGGGAAGAACTGGAGGGAAAAGAGTTTTAGTCCTCGTCTTTTGAGGGATCCCAGTTGCTCAGAGGGATAGATTATAAAAGATTGAAAAGTCTTCTAAACATGGACAAATGAAGCCAGTGCAGTGGCTCACACCTATAATCCCAGCACTTTGGGAGGCAGGAGCAGTGCTTGAACCCACAAATTGGAGACTAGCCTGGGCAACATGGCGAGAAACCATCTCTACAAAAAAGAAAAAAAATTAGCCAGGTGTGGTGGTGCACACACAGACCCGGCTACTTGGGAGGCTAAGGTGGAGGGATTGCTTGAGCCTAGGTGACTGAGGCTGCAGCTGTGATTGCACAACTGCACTCCAGCCTGGGCAACAGAGCCAGATCCTGTAAGTGAGAAAAAGAAAAGAAAAACATGTAAATGAGAACAAGATAGGGCAAAATTAAGTATTAAGAACTGGATGTCTGGCTGTATGGCAGGGTTGAGAAGTCGGGGCGGGGATTCTCACCACTTCCACCAGCTTGGAAGATGCTGGAGAGGATGGGGCGGAGCTGGGCCTGTCTGGCTGAAGCAGGAAGTTCGGGCTTGGGAGCCGGGGAGAGGAGGTTGGGGTAATGAGAGGCTGGCTGTGCGTGGACTCCCTGAGGGCGAGGCTGACGTTCCCCTAGCGTCTCAATCCTGGGAACATAGTAGGTGCTTGAATGCATGTATGAAGTTGGCTTCTATGCAAATGGGCTGTAAGGGAACTTGTCTCTGGGATTAGTAGGAGTCAGAAGGTAATTGAAGGCAGAATTAAAAAACTTATTTTTCTTGGGAACAGGATGCAGAGGGTGGAAGTGTGGAAAAGGAAGTCTGGAAAAGGTCCCCTGCAGGTCGGAGAAGAGATGAGCTGTGGATATCGCTTCCTTTAAGTCCATATCAGTGTGTCCGCAGGCGTAAGAACCGTCCCCCCCACCTTGTCCCCGGGCTCCTTATAAATCATCCACAGCCTGGGATGGGGGATTCCACTTATTTATTTATTTATAAGATGGAGTCCTACTTGTCACCCAGGCTGGAGTGCAATGGCACGATCTGATCAGCCTGGCTAACATGGTGAAACACCGTCTCTACTGAAAACACAAAGATTAGCCAGGTGTGGTGGCGTGTGCCTATAATCCCAGCTACTAGGGAGGCTGAGGCAGGAGAATCACTTGAACCTAGGAGGCGGAGGTTGCAGTGAGCTAAGACCGTGCCACTGCACTCCAGTCTGGAGACAAAGCAAGACTCCGTCAGAAAAAAAAAAGAAAATGAAGTTTTTCTTCATCCTTCTCCTCTTTGATTTTAGATGCCTCAGTTTCCCATAGATTCCCCTTTCCCAATTTTCATTCTATTTTATATCTAAGTACTTGGCACTCTTTATATCCCTGGAACCCAAGCTTCAATAGGATTCTGAGCATGACCAAAACTGAAGGGCGTTGTTTTCTAGTCTCTGTTATCCAGTTACCTGGACCTTTTGCTTTGTAATGTGACCTAGTGAAAGAGAGTGTGTATTAGGAGTTAGATGTGGGTTTAAGTTCCTAATCTCTCGCCAGCTGTGAGACCTTATGAAAGTCAGGAAACTCATATTCAGCTTCCCAGGACTGAGTTCTTGTGTGGCTGAAAAAGTTAATATAAAAGTGATTTGTGAATTGTAAGCTGTTCATCAAACATGAAGGAGTATTATTTCTTGCTAATTCCATCTTAGCACAGTTACTTAGGCAATAGGGGTTAAGGGACAGGAGACTCTGGTGATCTACAACTTTGGCAGCTAGGGTAGCCATATTTTTGGATAATGTGGGGCCATCTAGTTATTACCTGAAAAATCACACATTTATTTCTCATGCTACCAGATGTAAAGGTGTATTATGTTTTCATTAAAGAAATTTAGGAAAGCTAGAAAAACAAACATTTAAATTCTATGTTTTCTTTTTCTTAAGATGGGGTTTCACCCTGATGTCCAGGCTGGTCTTGAACTCCTGACCTCAGGTGATCCACCCACCTCGGCCTCCCAAAGTGCTAGGATTACAGGCGTGAGCCACTGTGCCCGGCCAAATTCTGTGTTTTCTGTCTAACAAACATCTATTCTGAAATGGTTGTGTGTGTGTGTGTTTATGTGTGTGTGTGTTTGTGTATTTATTTTTGCCATTGTTCTGTTTTTCTTACCTCCTTTTCTTCCACCTCTTTGGGTATGTATTTTATCTTGGAATCTGGGAATTGAAGCAGGAACTGGTAGGAGCCATTCCCGTTGCCCCCTGGCTAGGTAGCTGTTCAGGCTCCCTCTCTGCCTCTTTTAAGAGATCAATTACTTACCATCCGTCAGTTTCTTTTATCTTTCGGAAGGAACGTGTTTAGAACAGCCCCCTTGGGACTAGGGCCCTGGGCAGTGAGTGTAGCAGAGAAGTGAGGTCCAGATGCTGTATGCTGATGTATAGTTGCAACTGTACTCAGGAGCCCGACAGCAAGGACTGCAGAGAGCTTTTCCCCCGTCTCTGGCATCTTTCCTCCATCAGCAGAAGGTCCAGGGTATCAGGATAATGACAAGACCCTGCCCTGAACAGTAGAAGCGTAGATACAGAGAAAGGAGAGAAATCAAGGGGGGAGACAATTAATATATTATGAGTGCCTACTCTGCATGAGACACTGCTAGATATTCTATTTACTGTTGACCCATTTAATTTAATTCTTATGGAGCCCTGTTAAATAAGAATTACTAACCCTGTGTTCTAGATGAGATGTTAAGGCTCAGAGAAGGGAAGGTGGAGCTGGGATTCAAACCCAGGACTATCCGACCCCTAGCAGTCGACGATCTGCCGGGGCTTCAGAGAACCACTCCAATGGAGACAGGCCGTGCCCTCCTACATGGAGACCATGTGGCTAATAACAGTAATTGAAGGCTTGGGTGATTTTAGCCACAGTCTATATCCTAGTAGCAGTAGTGTCAAGAATTTGGGAGGAATATACCTCTGCCCCTTGGAAAGGCATTTTACCTCCCCAAAGTCTCAGAAACCTACAGAGCCCTACAGAACTACACAGAGCCAAGGGGATCTGGTATTTCCAGGGGTGGATTTACGCATTGACAGGGTTTACCGTCAGCCTTCAATTCTCAGCAAATGCAGAGAACCATAGTGTGGACAGATACTTTCCTAAACCGACAGTCAAAACCCAGGGATACTGAGGATAACTAAAAATGTTGTGGTTGGTTTGTGTTTTGATACAGAAGGGACCTGGGCCTAGATAGCGCAATGCATATAGACTATGGTGCAAATGGCGCCCCTGGAGCACAGAATCAGAGTACAGAATTTCCATTGATTCATTTATTTATTTATTTATTACTGTTCCACACTTATTTTCTGGTTGTAACTTATTCAGATAAGTACTGCAATGAACTTGTAGCACCAGGTGGACAGACCAGCTGGAGGCGCTGGCCATGGTAGATAGTTTAGCTAGTTTAGGTGGCTTAGGGGAGCTAAACTGAGGTGGAGAATGTGCAGCTTTTTCTGGCAGACTGGATCATAAGGGGACATGCTTGATGCTTAGGTAATAGAAGGCAGTCCACTGTGTAACCTGTATTTACAAATGGGGAAAGGACATGGAGAGTGAGAGCAATCCAAGAGTGCTCCTGGACCTTTCCAGGTTTTGGCAGGACCTGCAAGGAGAACGGCAAGGTTCATGGAGGAGGATGGTGTAAGTTCTCTGGAAGCAGTCACAACCCGGGAAAGAGAGGCAGCTTGATGGCGCAGATAAGCATCCCGTGGACCGCGATGCTTGGTGCAGGCTTGATCAGCTCACTGGTGCTGATGTCCTCCAGTCTACCCGAAGGGCTTGGACTGGATTATACCTGAGGCCTCCTGATGCTTATGGCTTTCATATTTTCTGGCTTGAAGTGAGGGGAAAGAGAGGGCAGTTTGGGGTGGACAGGAGGCTGTCTGAAGAAGAAAGACTGGGAGAGCAGACCAATGAGGGCCGTCAGACAGAAGTGAGGACGGCTGACGGCTGGGCTGTGGGCTTTAATCTGCCGGAGGAGCCTTGGTGAGTAGGTCTGCAGAGGGAGTCTTGGACTTTGATGGAGCCTGGGGCAGGGCAGTCTCAGCGGGGCCCTTCAAGGCCTCCTGCGTCTCCTTTGGTTCTCCTATGGTAAAGAAATCCCAGAGGCTGCTATGGGCCCACAGGTGTCATGCAGCTGTGAGTCCAGATTTGGAGTCCTGGACACCTGGGTTCAAGTCCCACTGCTGCCAGACTAGCATTGGACCTTGGCCTGGTTGCTTCATCCCTCTAGGCTTGTTGAAAGGGGTCAACTGGCCGGGCGCGGTGGCTCACGCCTGTAATTCCAGCACTTTGGGACGCCGAGGCGGGGGAATCACGAGATCAGGAGTTTGACACCAGCCTGGCAAATAGGGTAAAACCCCGTCTCTACTAAAAATACAAAAGTTAGCTGGGCATGGTGGCACGTGCCTGTAGTCTCCAGCTGCTCAGGAGGCTGAGGCAGGAGAATGGCTTGAACATGGGAGGCAGAGGTTGCAGTGAGCCGAGATCGCACCACTGCACTCCAGCCTGGGAGAAGAGTAAGACTCCGTCTGAAAAAAAAAAAAAGAGGAAGGGGGTCAATCACACCTACTTTTCAGGGTGTCATGAGCATTAAGTGAATCAATGTCTATAAAACAGCAGAGTGCCTGGCTTATATACATGTTCAATAAATGACCATTATTTTAATTACTATTAGCTATCAATTCCTTCCAAACCCTGTCTGTAGCTCCGTCCTCCAGGAAGCGTCCTCTGATTAGGCTCACGGGAATCCAGTTGCTCCTCACACTGCACCTGGGCTCTTGCAGCCTCACTTTGGGGTTCCCAGGTAGCTGTTGGCCTGTTGTCCTGAGTGTCCTAGGAACATGGTCTTCAGGTTGGGGGCCTGTCTCCTTGTCTCCCCAGATCTTTCCTCAGGGCCCATTGTAGATTCTGGCCCACAGGGCACTGGGCTGAGCCCAGGGTGCCTGACGGATGGACTTCCTGCGACTCATTCCTATTTCCTCCCCAGGAATCAATCCCACGCCCAATGTCAGCTAGACACGGGGCAGGACCAGCCTGCCAGCGCCTCAGTGACTCTTGCTAAGTTAGCATCTGGCTCTGTGCCCACAGACCTTCCTGGGAAGCTCGTCTCAGGCCTGCCACCCCTCTGCCTGGCTGATGAGGGAGGGGAGGTGAGTTGTTTCTTCCTCTTGGAGAAATAGAGGTCCTTGTGGTGACTCCATGCATTCTCCCCATGTGTGAGCCGAGTTCTGTGCATTCATCCGTCTAGTTCTCAATTCAGCAAATGTTTACTGAGTCTTCCACTCTGCGCCCTGCACTGCTCTGGTCCCTGAGGACCCAGTAGAGGTCGCTGTAACGAGGCTGTGCCCCTCGTAGCTGGAGGGGGTCCGTCGGTGGGGGGGAGTGGGCAGAGGACAATAGCAAGTAAACAAGAACATGTGGACTGTGAATGAGTGCTGTGACGTTAAGGTTGACACAGAGCGGCATGAAAAACACGGATGTCTTCCGGTCCTTTTACAGCTGTCTCTTCCTTTTTTTTTTTCTGGAGGCAGTCTCATTATGTTGTCTGGGCTGGTCTTAAACTCCTGGCCTCAAGCGATTCTTGTCTTTGCCCCCCCCCACCGCCCCCTGCAAAAAAACCACTGAGATTACAGGTGTGATCCAGTGTGCCCAGCCATTGTCTCTTCCTCTTTTAAGGAATGCTGCCTCGTGTGTAGTAGGAGAGATTACTCTTAGCCCTGAGAGATCTCACAAACTGAAGACTGAACACAAATAGGGTTCCAAAGGGTCTGGGGGAAAAATTCTGTGTCATGTCAGAGAAACGGCAGACTTGCCCACTAGGGACTTTGTTTCATTCACGGCTGTAACTTCAGAATCCAGGATAGTGGTACGTAGTAGGTCTTCGATAAATACTGATTGGCTCCAGAGGGCTAAACTAGGAGGAATGGATGTGAACGTTACAGAAAGGCAGAGTTCCACAGATGATAAAGAACACCTTTTTAATAGCTGTAGCTGTCAGCAGATAGAAAGGGCTGCTTCATGAGGCAGTGAGTCCTGCAGCCCGGGAGGGTTCAGGAAGAGCCAGGCTGACCGCATGCTGTGCACGCTGGACCGGAGACTTCCGATTGAGAGGAAGGTTGGACAAGGTGACCGCCGTTGTCCCTTCCAACACTAAAGGCTCTGCCATTTCAGCACCACCCCTTTCCAGGCCCAGCCTGCCTGATTTTGCATCATAAATGCCCGGACTTTGCTGACAATGCCTGCGTCTTGCTTGCCATAGAATTGTCTGCGAAGAGGCGCCCTGACTGCTCAGCAGTGAAAGGGAAAATCACTTGGAAATATACTTCCCTTTACTGACCCTGCAGCTCTGTCCTCATTTTATTTTTCGGTATCAAATTGCCAACAGTAAAATTGCTGGATGCACGGCATGTGTTGTTTGCTTCCTTTATGGCCCCTCGTTCCCACCAGTTGGCCAGTGGAGAAAACAATTAGTGGTATTGGCTCGAGTCTCAGGCTGGAGGACATGAAAGCAGCAAGGGCTGAGTGGGATGTGAGAGCTGGGCAAGCTGGGGCGACCAGAGGGCCGGGATGCATCCCCACCCCACACCCCTCACCTATTCATCAAGCCAGCTTTTCCCCCAGTCACGCCAATTGTTCCTGAACCCTCTGTCCTGCAGGGACGACCTCTTTGCCTAAGCACAGTTCTTTCCTTTTCCTCCCCCACTCCTTCATGTCTCCTGTCGGGCCTGCAATGTAAGTACAGTCTGGTCATGTATTGATTGTCTGTTTCTAGGCCTTCTTTCCAAATGGCCTAGATGTTTCTACCTGTGTTGCTGTATCGGTCTCAGGGGGAGGTCCCAGAAGGCAGAGAGCATGTCTGTCTTATTCTTTGTAGGGAACTGTTCTTGTCACCTCTGGGCGTTGTTGTTATGTTTTTTGGTTTGTTTTGGTGTGTTTGGTTTTTTGTTTTTTGGCAACCATGCCATCTCCTTGTGGGCTGTTGATCTGCTTATAAAGCAGAGCTCCGAAGAGAGGAGGCAGCTGATCACAAGGGGTTCTCCAGCAGAGAGCATGAGACTGGGCCTCCCTTGAGTATTTTTCCTCTGGACAAATTGTTGCTTTCCTTCATTATTGCTCATGTCTAGGGGAATAACATAATCCTCAGTTCGTTCATTCATTCATTCATTCACTCACTCACTCATTCAGCCATACATTCACTCACTTGTTTGTTTCATTAACCACAGTTATTGAGGCCCTTGCATAAGACCATTCCTGGGCTTGACCTCCAGGATGTAAATATAAGTAAGAACCAGCCCCTGACCATACATCTAACAGGGGGAAACAGACATGTAGACTGAGAAATGCCGTAAAGCATAGCAAGCAGTCTTATAAGAGAGGCCAGAGATGTGGAGAAGAAAAAGCTGGGACTGTAGAATCAGACAGACCAGGGTTGAAATTCGACCCCAGCTTTTATTGCTTTTATACCTACTCCAGCAAAGGTTTGATGGAATGATAACATCTATCTTCCAAGACTGTTGTGAGGGAGAATTAAATTACATAATACATAGTCAACACTCTATAAATATGGGTTCTTCCTCTCCATCGTCCAGGAGAATATAAAAGGAGTTACTCACTTTGCCTAGGCAAGTTAGGAGGGCTTCACAGTGGAGGTGGTTTTTGAGCTTGATTTTATAACACAGGGAACAGTTTTCTTTCTTTCTTTTTTTTTTTTCTTGTGGAGAACGGGGTCTCGCTATATTGCTCAGGCAGGTCTCAAACTCCTGGGCTCAAGCTGTCCTCCCGCCTCTGCCACCCTGATGGCTGGGATTATAGGCATGAGACACAGCGCCT
Organism: Ateles fusciceps; assembly: GCA_036589455.1. Taxonomy (NCBI): domain Eukaryota; kingdom Metazoa; phylum Chordata; class Mammalia; order Primates; family Atelidae; genus Ateles; species Ateles fusciceps. Next base: position 1,708,844 of record JAZHEH010003362.1, read on the forward strand.
GGCCAGAGAACAGTTTTCTAGGTGAAAATGGAGGGGGAAAACATTTCGGAAAATGGGAACAGGCATTTCCTTAATACCAACCCTAGTAAGGAAAAGGCTGGTGTATTCAGGGCTGGAGATGTGCTAAGGTGGTGTTTGGCGGGGGTGCTGAAGATGAGGTGGAAAGGAAGTTGGGAACCTGGTTATGAAGGGCTTTGGGTGTCCAGCTGAGGATTTTGAATTTTATTATCAACAACAAGGATATAATGGAGGTTTTTAAGCAGTAAGTGATGTGAATTGTTTTGTGTTTTAGGATAACTCTGGGGTGGGGTGGGGGCAGGGCGTGTGTGGAAGTAGAAATGGAGCAGAAGAGGGAGAGCAGGTACATGTGTATCCAGAAGAGACTACAAGCTGTCATGCAACAAACATTTATTGAGCAGCTATTATGTGCCAGGCGCTCCACTGAGCATTTGGAATACAAAGATGAATTGAATAGGATCCCTGGGGTAGACAGGTAAATAGAGAACACAATAAACTGTGGGAAGAGTTGTGCTAGAGGGAAGAACAGGTCCTGTAGAGGCCTTGGGGAGGGTCAGCTAATAAAAGATGCTGTGGACAAGGCCACTCATTCATCCACACAGGTGTGCATACATCTCACAACTCCTGTGTGCCACTCACAGACAACTTCATAAGGTGGTCCTGGTCTTGAAATTATACAGAAGGGAAAGAATACACATTTGAACCAAGGGAGAGACAGTTCAGGAGAGGAAGCATTTAATTCAAAAAAGTATTCTGGAGTTGGAATTGACAATCAATTTGAGATAAGGATTAAGGGAGAGGAGGGATCCAGGCTCCTAACAGTCCCTCTGAAGGTGCTGAGGCTTGAGTGTCTAAGGGGAAAGGAAAACCAGCAGAGGAGCTAATGGAAATGACCAGAAACCTGAGGGACCCCTGCCCTCTGAGCCTCGCTTCTCCTTGTCTTAGAACCGAACCCAGAGGGGGATGACTCTCTCCACCCTCCCCTGGGCTTTCCTGCCTCTCTCTTCAGATTCCTGTCTCCGTCCTTTCCCAGGAGAACCAGGTTCAAATCTCAGCTCCTTACCTACTACGTGCATGATGGTGAACAAGTCTCCCTCTGGTTTGTGCGGTGGTGGAATAGGGGTGCTTTGTACCCTGTAAAACTCTAGGCTGATGCTAGAACTTTAACTGTCGTCATTGCAGGCAGCAGGTTGGCTTGGGTGGAGTGGAAGGGCATGGATTTGGTGAGCTAGAGATGGCGGGGAGGGTTAGGCAGTTGGTCTGGTTCAGAGATTCTTTCTGAGGAAGGAGGTGAGAGGAACAAAGTGGACCTCAGAAGTTCAAGGGCCTTCACAGGAACTCAGAGAACTTGCTGCATTGCCCGAGCACTTCCAGAGCTCGGAGAACTTGCTCAGAGAACATTGTTACGTTGCCCGTTGCCCGATCACTTTCAAAGCTCATGGTGTCAGAGGAGGCCTGGAGGGAGGGACAGGAGAGGAAGGGAGCTCCTTCAGCATCAGAGTGAGGCAGGCCCAGGGCTGTGAGTGGCTGCATGGTGTGGGCCTTCACACCACGAGAGTGTGTGTGTGTGTGTGTGTGTGTGTGTGTGTGTGTGTGTGACTCAGACCTGGTAACTAAATAAGGTTTCCGGGTGAACGTGCAGGTAAGGGGGGCCCAGCCTAGATGCTCACGGCCTCCTATTGCTTTGGTTTTGATTGGGAGACAGCTAAAATATTTGGAAGGAGTCTTTAACATGAGCCCAGAAGTATTTGCTTCTTTGGCTACGCTATTACCTCATTCTCTGTTACCTGAGCCTCAGTTTCCACATGCGTACTATGGGATACCAGTCCCTCCCTTGCAGAGGTGTTATGAGATGAGGTGAGATTATGGAAGCAGAGCTCCACGCTGCCAGACCACTAGCCAGGGTTTACTGAGTGCCAGGCGCTGGTCTATGCGCTTTACAGATGCATATTGCCTCATTAAAATCTTCACCACAACCTGAGGTAGGTACGACTGTCCCCCAGTTTTGTGGATGAGAAAATGGCTGTATAGACTGACTCTGGTCTGTGCTCTAGACCACCTGCGGCACCCTCCTGGTGTTACTGTCTATGCCTTATAATTAGGATTGTCCTTCATCGTGAGGGTGGGGGCACTCCAACACCTCCTGCAAGGGAGCAGTGATGGAGAGACGGAGAAGCTGCGTGCAGAATGGACCCTGAGCTCCACACTGTGAGAGGCTACGGATGGGAAAAGAGAGTGGATGGAAAGCTCCCAAAACTGAAAATGGTGACGTAAGCATGGGATATTGTTGTCCCGGCCAGCACCTCATTCCCCCGTTATGGAAAGAGTAGAGTAAGAATGCTGACTCCAGGCCACCCTTCCTCCATTCCTGCTCAGATGTGCTCAGTCCTTTCAGCTGCACGCCTCCCTTCCCCCAACCTGTGGCCTCCACCCCAGGCGGGATCAGATATGGCCTTTGTCTTTCTGCCTGGCTGCTCCCTTTCAGGGATAAAGGCCTCTGTGTCTGGGAACACTGATAGTTCAGGGGAGCTTGAGGGACAGCTTTGGGAAGTCAGACAGGACTCTCAGAACAAACACCTTTCCTCTCCACCCAGTGGTCACAGCTCCCCATTACCCTCCCCTAGGCTGGGTACCCCATGACCATGAGTTCTGGGGGCTATGGAGAAGGCCTCTGCTTTCTTGGGTCCCTGCTTAGGGGGAAGGGGGAAAACAGGAGAAAAATGTGCCTTCCTGGAGAGGCACTGGGGGTGGTGGTGCGGCAGTGGTGGGCTGTGCCATCCATGGCAGGGAGCTCTGAACAGCAGCGTCGTGGTGAGGCCCCCTCCCCGCTCTCTCCATGTGCTCCCACCAAGACCAGCCATGGTCTCAGCAGTGCCAAGAGGCGGTGGGGGCTCCTGACCGCCCATGCCGGGTTGGGAGGTGGCAGTTTCCATGAGGACATCATGTACTTCCTGCCAGGGGGAAGACAGGTGCTAACTATTTCCTCGCTTAAATTAAGGTAAGCTGAGAATCATGGTGTGGAGGACAAAAAGACGAATGCAATTTTATGTCATTTTATTATCAAAATTATTACTAATGGCTAGTGTTCACATGGCGTTTACTGTGGCTAAACAATTTACATTCGTTAGTTCATCTAATCTTTACAGTCATGTTTTATAAATGAAGAAACTGAGGCTTAAAGGGGTTACTTCACTTATCCCTGGTGACATTACCATTGAGGCAATGCCGCAGTGAGATGAGGGTCACGCCCTTTGTAAAACCCTAGGCTGATGCTAGGACATTAAAGCCGAAAAGACCCCATGTTGAACCCTGTTTTTCCAGCTTCACGCTGCAAATTACTAGCTTTGTGACATTAGGCGCATTATTTAATGACTCTTAGCCTCCACATTTCCATCTGTAAAATGGGGTTAATAATAAGATATGTTAATGGCGGATGTTGAGGATTCAGTGAGGCAATCCACATAAAAGAACGAGCTCAGTGTTTTGGACATTCACTCATTCATTTAGATGTGAACTAGATGCCAGCCGCATGCCAGGGACTGTCCTGCATGCTAGATATGCAAAGGTGAGCAGCTGGACATGGCCCCTGCCTTTGTGAACACAGCAATCTCTGCAAGGCATGGTGGGTGCCAGATATAAGAAGCATTACGTAAAAGGCAGCTATAAAAAAGTGGCAGAAGAAGGTGAGTCTTCTGTCCACCTCCAAAGCCAGGTCGGGCTTAATACAAAGTCCCACATCTGGAAGGGACAGTCATCTGTACTGACTGAGAGGTCCATGCCCAGAGAGTGCTTCCCTCCTCCCTGGACACTCACTTGAATGAGAAGTGGACAAACTGGACTTCCCTAATGGAGGACAGTGGTGAAGCTTCCAGAAATTATAACAGATTCATTTATTTATTCACTATTTTTAAAGCATTAGGCATTTTTTGTTTGTTTTGAGACAGTCTGACTCCGTCACCCAGACTGGAGTGCAGTGGCACAAAATCAGCTCACTGCAACCTCTGCCTCTGGGGTTCAAGTGATTCTCATGCCTCAGCCTCCTGAGTAGCTGGGATTACAGGTGTGTGCCATCTTACCTAGCTAATTTTTGCACTTTTACTAGAGGTGGGGCTTAACCATGTTGCCCAGGGTGGTCTCAAACTCCCGGTCTCTAGTGATCTGCCTGGCTTGGCCTCCCAAAGCACCAGGAATTTTTCTAAGTGCTGAGGATACAGCAATTAACAAAATGAGAAAAGAAAATCTCTACCGTCATGGACCTTGTGTGGCTTCTGTCAGAGACGGAGACAATAAGCAAATTAATTAATAGGTACAATATCAGTTAGTTGGATCTTGATAAAATGGAAAATAATAAAGCAAGGGAAGGAGAATCGGAGGCTGGTGGGCAGTGGTCCAATTTTAAGTAGTGCAGTTAGGAAAGAACTCACTCAGAAGGTGATAATCAGGAAAAGATCTGAAGGAGTTCAGGGAGTAGGCACGTTAAGGGGAAGAAGCATTCCAGGCAGGCGGAAGAGCAGATGCAGAGGTCCCGAGGGGCAAATGCACCTGGTGTGTGAGGATGAGCCAGCGTGGGTGGAGGGAAGTGAGCAGGGGAGCTGGTGATGGAAGTGGGGTGTGCCTGCACATGTGCACAGATCATGAGGGGGCTGCAATACTGCCATATGATTCTAAAGGTAACACCCAGACTCCACAGGTTAGGTAAGAGCACAGTCCCCAACAAGATCGCCCTGTTTCAGATGTCAACTTCAAATTTGGGAGTCCCCAGGCCACCTGCACTTCCAACCAACTGGCTACAAATTCAGTGGTTCCCACAACCCCTTTGGGTTCAATAATTTGACAGAATGGCTCTCAGAAATCAGGAAAGTGCTGTACCGTTACAGTTTTATTATGCAGGATATGAATCTGGACGAACCAAATGAAGAGACCTATGGGACGAGCTGTGAGAGGGTCCCAGGCATGGCGCTTCCGTGCCCTCTCCCTGTGGAATCAAGACGTTTCACCCTCTCTGCACATTAGTGTGTGCACCAACCAGGAAGTTCCATGACTCTAGGTGTCCAGAGTTTTCACTGTAGTTTTATTATCAAACCATTTGACCATATGATTGAATTCAGTCTCCAACCTCCCTCTCCTCTGGAAGCTGGTGTCATGTGGCTCAGTGCCCTAACCTTCCAGTCACATGGTTGATCTTTCTAGCATCTTCAGCCCCAATCCAGAGTCACCTCATTAGCATAAACCCAAGTGTGCAATGAATAGCAAAGACATTCTTATCACCTGGGAAGTTCCACGGGTTTAGAACCTCTGTCCCAGGAATCTGGACCAAGGCCAGAAAAATTCTTCATTATAGGACCAGAGCCTTGAAGGAATCCTAGGACTTGGGCTTTTACTTTGAATGAAATCGGAAGTCACTGGTAGATTTTGAGCACCGGAGTGACATGGTATAGTTCATGTTTTAACAGAATTACTTTGGCTACTATGTCAAGAGTAGATCGTGTGAGGAAAAGGCAGGAGCAGAGAGACCCGTTAGGCAGCTACTGCAGTAATCCAGGCAGGAGATGATGACTTGGGCACCATTGGCACACCTAGAGGCCACAAAGAGTCGTCTGTTTCTGGGATTATTTGGAAATGAGAGCCAACAGGACTTCCTTACGGATTGGATGGAGGGTGAGAGGGAAACATGAGTCAAGGATGACATTGAGGCTTTGTCTTGTGGACCTGGAGGAATGAAGCTGGCTTTGACTGAGAAGACCAGGTTTGCGGGTGGAAGATCAGGAGCTCAGTTTTGGACACACTAAGTATGAGAGGCCAGTGAGAAACCCGATTGGGGGTGCCCGGTAAGCAGTTTGAGTGATGCCACTGCAGCTGGAGGGGAAAGGTCTGAGCTGGATAGAACATCGAGGTAGAGATGATGTTTAAAGCTGTGCAACTGGTTGAATTCACCAAGGGAGTGAACTGAGAGGGAGGAGAGGGCCAAGCGGGAGCCTTCCCCAGGACAAGGAGGAGGAACTATCAAAGGAGGCTGAGGAGCAGGCTGGGGAGTGGGAGGAAAACCAAAAGACTGTGGGGTCCTACAAGACCAGGTGGGGAAGGTCTTTGAGGAGGGAGAGATCATCTGTAACAAGGGCTGCTGATCTGTAAGCAAGATGAGGATGAAGATGCGGGCCGATGCTGGATTTAGCAACTTGTAGGTCATTGGTAACTCAGCACTAAAAGTTCTGGTGTGAGTTCACGAGTGAATGGGAGGAGAAGGACTGTGTGCACCACTACACTTCAGGACTTTTGCTATAAAGGAGAGCAGAGTGTGGAGGGGGCGGCTGGGCGTAGGGTCAACAGAGGGGCTTTAAGAGAGGAGAAAATGCAGCCCCTTTGTGTGCAGGATGCCTGTGGAAACAGCAGTTTAAGAAACAAGGGGTGGTTGGTCATGAGAAGAGGAGACTCCAGGGACATGTCATAACTTTCCTCACATGCTTAAAGGACTGTCATAAGGAAGAGAATTAGATTCATTTTATGTGACTCCAGAGAGAAGGACTAGGACCAATGGTTACAAGCGACAAAGAGGAGGATTGTAGACAGCCTAAATAAGAACTCTGTGCATCCGTTTATTTGCTCATTTGGGAAGTCAGTGCTGAATGCCTGCTGCACGCCTGGCACTGGCCTGGGCACCAGGAGTGGTCATGTTGAAGATTTCAGCCCTTTCTGGCTAATGGAAGAGAGCAACGCAGACAAACAATGGTTGTGCCCTGTGGAAAGTGCTGACAAAGCCCCCCTGTCCGACTGGGGTGGGGAATGGGGGGTTCAGGGGAAGGTCAGGCTGGGTGGAGAAGCCATCATTGTTGGCTGAGGATATTCCGTCTTCTGATAACTGAGAGCCTATTTGGCCTGAATAAATGAGGCTTAAAAAGGCACTTGACCCTCAGTTATCAGGTGCATTTTCTGGATGGCTAGGCCATGTAGATACAGCCTTCATAAAAATGATGTCTGATAGATGGGCGGTGCTTTATCATGTACAGAAAACTTCTAATCCTACCAGCAGCCTGCCAGGATCATTCTGGTGTCCCTGTTTTATAGTTGGGTTAACGGAGGCTCAGAGCAGTGAGCCTTGCCTAAGGTCACATCATTATTATAAAGATGGAGCTAGGGGCCAGAACCAGGTTCATGAGTCCCTGGTCCAGTGAACACACCCTCCCAGAGCTGTGAAATGCTGACGATAATTTACCTTCTCACTTCTTTGACCGTTTCACAAAAGTACTTTGGGGCCAGGATTTGGGACTCAGCTGAAACATTTCCTAACTCATGCCCCTTCCCCTGATTTCTTGGGGCTTTCCCAGTCTGCCTTCCGCAAAAGAATCTACTCTGATGAAGCCAGACACTTTCCTGGCCTCTGCCTGGGGCTTTCTTCCCTGCTCTTTCGCTTTGGTTCCAACCCTTCTCTTTGAATCTTACATCACATTCTCTTCCTTTAAAAAGATCTCTGGGGTCGGGCTCGGTGGCTCATGCCTGTAATCCCAGCTCTTTGGGAGGCCGAGGCAGGCGGATCACGAGGTCAGGAGTTCGAGATCAGTCTGGCCAACATGGTGAAACCCTGTCTCTACTAAAAATACAAAAATTAGCTGGGCATGGTGGCATGGTGGTGCGTGCCTGTAATTCTAGCTACTTGGGAGGCTGAGGCAGGAGAATCGCTTGAACCAGGGAGTTGGAGGTTGCAGTGAGCCGAGATCACACCGCTGCACTCCAGCCTGGCAACAGAGCGAGACTCTGTCTCAAAAAAAAAAAAAAAAAAAAGAGATCTCTACACTTCAAGAGTGGTCTAAAACTATGGGATTCCTCATACTTCCTAGGCCAGCAGTCCTGGGGTTCCTCTGATGTTGGTGAGAACTATTGCTCCAAAAAATTAGGAGAGTGAGATATCTAAATGCTGTAAATAAGAAGGATGGAAGGAAGAAGGATAGGGCAAGAATAATAGTGATCATTAAAACTTACGTCAGGCTTACTGCCTATGAAGAATTATTTATGTTATCTCCATTTTACAAATGAGGAAACTGGGGCACAGAGAGCTAAAGCAGGTTGCCCCAGGTTGAGTAGCATAGCTGGTTACCGCGTGGCCATGCCTAGCTGCTGTGCTCCACGGCTTCCCTTAAGAAGGAAAGGAGCGGAGAAACAGGACTAGGAAAGGCTTTTTTCAGCACAATTGTTTTGAGCCGGCAGTGTGCTGAAGCTGTGGGGGAAGAAATAGATCTAGTCCTTGCCCACGGTGAACTCACAGCTACAGAATTACAGAACATCAAAGTTGGAAGAGACTGTGGAGATGTCATCCAAATTGGGACACGGGGAGGCGAAGTGAAACACCTACGAAGGAAAAGGGAACACATGCTTTTGCACACGTACAAAAATAGCATAAAACGTACAAGTCCGCGGTTCAAGGCAGGCCATTAACAACTAAAGTTGAGCACCTGTTACAGTAAATACACGTCTGGGGGCTGCTGCAGGAGTGAAGTCAAGTCCTTGCCCTCCAGCTGAGGGGAAACTGCAAGAGGAGGAAATAGGATGACATTGACTAGAGAGTGTAAGGTATTTAAGGTGTTTGAAAAATGATGAGCAGTCCGATTTGATAGGAGTTGAGCTCACTTATGAGAGAGAGAGGCGAACCGGTAAGGTGGAGATGTTAAGGGAGGTAATGCAAACTCAGCTCAGAGAGTCCAGAGAAGCGGTCAGGTGGGGTTTATCAGGAAAGGTTTTCTGGAAGAGGGGGCATTTGTGTTGCACTAAAGAAGAAAAACTTGGATTTGCAAGTATGGAGACAGAACAAATAAGGTATTTGTAGAAGGAGGTGGTGTGGGAAGTAGAAAAGGAGGGAATTAACTTTCGGATTCAGTTCAATTCCGCAGATGTAAGTTGAGCGTCTACTAAGAGCCGTTCATGCTTGATCAGCATAAAAATGAATTAAAAACATAGTGCCTGTCTTCAAGGAGCTTATAATTCAGGACTTCACAGAGTTAGAGGGGGAGGAGGCACAGTACTATGGGAATTAGGCGGGGGCCCTTGGCTCCGAGTGAGGGTTTAAGGAAGGTTCTGGGGCCGTAAGCTGGATCTGTGTCTTGAAGGGTACAGAGGAGTGAGCCAAGTGACGGGAGCGTGGGAGCGTCCTGAGGTGGAGCACCGAGAGGGTGGTTTGACGTGTGCAGACACCTCTGATAGTCGGGGATTCCTAGAAGGTAAGGAGCATGTGGAGCGAGCAAAAGAGGATGCTGAACAGGTGAATAGCGGCTAGATTGGGCAGGGTCCAACCAAACCTGAACTTCATTTGAAGTCAATGGAGAGCCTTTGAAGGGTTTTTCACAGGGCAATATTATCATTCGATTTGTGTTTCAGAAAGATTATTCTTGCAACTGTGTTGGAAATGGATTTAAGGGGACCAGGCTGGTGACGGGAACCAGTTAGAAGGTTGTTGCAGTACTCCAGGGGAGTGAGGACCAAGACCTCAAGCAAAATGGTAGGGTGGAGAGGAAGGCATAGAATTCACACTTATTCAGGAGGGATATTTGGTGGTACCTGCTGTGAGGTAAGAGAAGAAAGTCTGGGATGAGCTCCAGCTTTAAAGGTTTAAATGAGAGTAGGGAGGTAGCAGGGTTGGTAGGCAGAAGGACCGCAGAAATGCTGCTGAAAATACCCATATCACGGCAGCCATGGCCCCTCAACGAACTGGGAAGGGTCATCAGAGGCAGAGTCCACAAGTTTTGTGGACTGAGCTGGTCTTCAAGTGACGGTGAGCAATTCCTGGAAATCCGTGGATGGGGACCAAGGACTTGGCAATTTTTCAGGTTTAAAGTAAAAACTCAGTATCTGGAAGTGGAGATTGGAGGTGAGAGGGGTGTGTGTGTGCACATACGTGTGAGATGTGGTTGGAGATTATCTACAACATTTGGCCAGGAATTTCTGGGTTCCGGGGACTGCTGCACTTTGGAGAACACAGACTCAATGCAATTCTCCCCATCCCAGAGTCGTGCAAGGGATCAGGGAAATTTCCTTGACTCCTTGATTTAATCCAATCCTCTTATTTCACAGATGAAATACCTGAGACCCAGAGAGGTGAAGTGAATCCCCTGAGGTCACACAGCTGGTCAACAGTGAAGCCAGAAGCATAACTCTGGTCTCTCTGGACTTCTAATCAGGTGCTGTTTTCACTCCCACCTTTCCTCCTCAGTTCCCATTCATGGTAAACATCCCTGGAACACTGAACATTGGAAATTTCCTTGACACCTTACAGAACGGTGGGATGGGGGGAATTGGATTCTGCCCATTAAAGCCAGAAGCCACTCGTTTAAGGGACCACTGAGCACCGCAGCACAGTGTGTTCAGTTTCCAGGAATCTTTACCGTGAATGGAAACTGGGGGAGGAAAGTGGGGGAGTGGAGACGGTAACTGATCAGAAGTCCAGAGGGACCACAGAGCTATGCTTCAGGTTTTACTACTGACCAGCTGTGTGACCTCAGGAGATTCATGTCATCTCGCTGAGCCTCAGGTATTTCATCTGTGAAATAAGAAAATTGGATGAAATCATCTCGTGGGTTTCTTTCAGGTCTAAAATTTCATCATTCTGAAGAACGCAGTTAGATATTTGCTCTAAGATTAGTCTGCTTGAGCCTTCGCTGATCTCACTATCTGCACTTTATCAAAATCCTACTTTTTCTGGATTCTTGAAAACTTAAGAGCAGGAAGTTCTTCTTCATGTCTACCTTCCCTTTCTCCTGCTTCAGCATGCACCTTACTGGGGGAGAAAAGACATCTGTCCACTGTTGCTCAGAACGAAGGTCCCACCTCATACTTCAGTGCTGGCTCCAGTGAATCAACTGTTGCGATGGTGAATGTGGTGCATGGAGGCTGAGAAGCAGATGGGCAGCCCAGTGTAGCTGCAAGGTTTTCTCACACTCAGTCCATACTCGGTGCCTTCCCCTATCCCCTTGCCTCTGTGCCTGTGCTTATGCTGTTCCCTGGAAGATCTTCTTTCCTTCCTGTGGTCTTTCCTGAAGCAAGAGGAGATACAAGAACCCTGACTCCCAGCTCCTACTTCCAGCCTACACTCTATCATCTATAATGACAGATGATAAATTATTATTATTAGTGGTTCATGGTCACACAATGAATACTTATAGATGACAGAAGTGGCATTATTGAAATAATAACAGTGGCTAATATTTTAAAATACTTGCTATGTATATATATCTCATTTAGTCAGCACAGCCAGTAACCAGCATGTAGCTGCATCAGCAGCAACACTAGGGTAACGATCACTCTATTCACTTCTTGTTTCCTTCTTGTTGTGGAGACACAGGGAATGGACACCTGTTCTCTTCTCTCTTCCACTCTGTTCCTTCTTCCAACTTCTCTCTCTTGCTTACTCTTCTCCTGGGAAAAATGCAAGAGCCATTTTTCTAAAATCTTCTCTTCAATGAGTCCCCGTCATCTATAGGATGAAGTTCATACTCCTTGGAATGACCTTGGATGGCCACCAGGCCACTTGCCGTTGACTTCTGCTTCCCTCTTCTCCAGGAAGGGAGAAGGGTGAGGTGTCAGTGCCTTCACCGGCTCTCTGGTTGCCCAAACTGAAAATGACCCCCCTTTCTCTCAGCTTCCACATTCTCCTAACCATTAAATCCTGTTGATTGTACCCCTTCATTTATTTCATACCTATTCCATTTCTCTTATCCACTGTCTTCATTTTATATCCTTATAATTTTTCTCCAGGAGCTGTACGGCAGCTCCCTGCTGTACCTACCCTCCCTCCAACTAATCATTCCTCTTAACTACTGTGATAAAAGCCAAACTCATGATCCAGCATATAAAACTCTACATGATCTGGCCCCAACCTACCTCCCTTGCCCCATCTCTGTTCTCTCTCTTCTCTTGAACTCTAGCTAATCAGAACCACTTGCTGCATACACAGCAGTCCACAAACATCCATGCCCCTGAGCCCTTGAGAACATTTATCTTCTGCCTGGAGGAACTGCCCTGCTCCCAGCCAAACCACCCGACATCCCCCTATTGGCTTAGTGAACACCTATCATATTTCAAATCTTAGTCTAAGTGATATCTCCTCTGTGAAGCCTACCTGACCACCAAGCTTCCTTCCTTTATCATTGCACCTTGTATTAGTCCATTTTGTGTTGCTATAAGGGAATACTGGAGGCTGGATAATTTATAAAGAAAAGAGATTTATTTGGCTCACGGTGCTGCAGGCTGTACAAGCATGGCACCTATATATCCACTCAGCTTCTGGTGAGGCCTCAGGAAGCTTTTAGCCACGGCAGAAGGCAGAAGGGGGAGCTGGTGTGTCACATGGCAAGAGAGGCAGAAAGAGAGAGAGGAGGAGGAGGAGGTGCCAGGCTCCTTTAAACAACCGGCTCATGTGTGAACTAGCAGAGAGAGAACTCACTCATTATCCTGGGGAGGACACCAAGTCCTTCATGAGAGATCCACCCACATTATTCAAACACCTCCCACAAGGCCCGCCTCCAACATTGCCAATCACATTTCCACATGAGATTTGGAGGGCACCAACTTCCAAACCATATCACACCTAGACAGGTTGGCTGTCTTGCCTGGTCAGGGCTCTAGGAAGAAGAGGATCACCCAGCACCTGCCCCAGGCGTGTGCCTATGGCCTTCACCCTCAGCCACCCCTCCCTTGTCCCTGGTCACATGTCACTGCTGTCACATTTGGCTCTAACGACACGTCCCCTGCATGATTGTGTTGATGTGCGTAAGTCTGTACCCACCTGTATGTTCCTTGAGAGCAGGAGGCATGTGCGATTCTACTTCCTGCCTCCGTCCCCCAGCCCAGCACCTGACACACAGTAGGGTAAAGGTGCATTACATATTGAGTGGATAAATGAATGAATGACATTCGAGACCTGGCACAATCTGGTCAGAGTCTAGCTGTCCTTTCTTATCTTTCATAAACAATAAAAATGCAGCATCTTAAGGTTGCCATGCGCAAGTAGCTTGCAAGTGTATTTAAGGGGATTATCACTTTTAATCCTTACAACCCTGCCCTTCCACAAATACCCAGTGACTCAGCCACACCAGACTCTTCCCCAGACACACCACAGGCTTCTCTGCCCCTGTCCTTTCTGTTCTTTGTGCCCAGAGTCCTTTTACTCCCATATTTCCTGGTTTGAGGTTTAATTTTGCCCCTTACACAGGCCCTTCTCAGATTCAGCCTCTCCTCCTTTCCCATTGTTGAAATTGATCATTTTTCTCCTAAACACTAAAGCTGACGGGTGACCTGAGTCTCCTATTTAGCTGAAGCTAAATATGATTTAATATAAATTTCTCAAGGACAAGGCTATGCCTTATTAATCCCCTTATCCTATGGGGCTCAACGTAAACTCTGGCACATAGTAGGTCCCTAATACTCGTTTGCTAATTAGAATAGAACGGAATTGAATGGAATCAATTGTTTAGGTTTCAGAGTTCTTCCAGTTTTTGCTGGAACCACAGACCAGAAGGAATGAAGAAAGTGGTGGGAATGGGTTGAGACTGAGGGTGGTTGAGGGCAGGACCAAAGGAGGGGGAGGCTGCTTAACCGTGACGGGATCTCATTCACAGAAGTTATATAAACAAGATTTCTTGCCAACAAGTTGCCTGTGGATATTTATGGAAACATCCTTGTTACTATTATTTAATTTTTTATTATCCCAACAGCATGCTGAGCTTTGAGTAATGTGCTGGTGGCCAACCTAGGCCTGTGCCAAGAGATCGTCAGGACATCTTCTCAAAATGGTTCTCCAAGCCCCCTCCCTGTCCTCAAAGAACTCACAGCACCTTGAGAGTGGGAAGGCATCTTCCATGTCTTCTCTCCAGCCATTCAGTTTACAGATGGGGAAACAGGGACTACAGCCGGGTGGCCCATCCACGGTCCCCCTGGCAGTAAGTGGCAGAGCTGGAGTTCAGATTCAGTTCCGATTTCCAGCTGATATGCTTTCTGCTGCTCTCTCTGCTAAAACCTGCCCTTACCAAAGTGTCATTAGTATTCCTCATATTCTATCTTCCTCAATTCTGTTCAATTCAACAAATATTTATTTTATCGAGTGCCTACTCCTGCAGAGAGACCTGTGCTGGGGGATATTGAAACAATAGAGGGACGGGGAAGATGGCAGTTCCTGATCTTGACAGGTTTACTACCTACACTGTGGGTGGAGGTGGGAGGTGACTGGGGGTGCACTTTTACTGAGCACGAGACCAGGCATCTTCAGACTCATTTCTTTGAGCTTTCTCGCTTCCCCTTTTTTGGGCTATCCACCATGAATCACTGTTTTTCCGTAGAGGAAACTGGGACTCAGAGAGGCTGCACTGGCGCCTGATTGACACTAAGTGCCTGCCCTTGCGACTCTGCTGCCTGCTTTCCCCCTGAATGAATGAGAACAAAGAAGCCTGGGATTGCCTAGCCTATTCTTGGCCCACCTAAGAAGATGGGAGCACAGAAAGAGATCAAACCAAGGAAGAGGAGGCGGCCACTCTGGAGCCCCTGGAGCCTGACATTCGCTGTTATCACCAGCTGTTTGCACCTTGCCAGCTCCATTCTCTTTGGTACCTCTGGCCCCCTCCACTTCCTTCTGGAAGAAACACGGGTTAAGTCCTTTACTTATGCTACCCTCATTGAGCAGAGGATTTAAGAAAGATAAGCTGGCAGGTCTGGGGGACCTGCATGTGGGGTATCTTTGTTGAGAAACAGGAGATTTATGTGTCAGGAGCCTCAGTTTCCCCAACCTCATGGGCAAGAGTGGCAGCCCCCCTTCTGTGCCCTGGCCATCCAAGGGCCATCTCGGGCCAGCACGTCATTAATTTGTGTGCCTTGCAAACACTTTATTGGCATCTCGTGGTGTTGAAAGTCATGTAATTATGAGCAGAATTTATATGTCGCCAGGGCTGCCTGGGCTCCCTCCCTGCATCGCCTTGCAGGCACTGCAAATATTGAAGGCTGGCTTAGAAAAGAATCAAACCTACCTGGCTTGATATCTATGCACCCTGTAGATAAGGTTTTAATTGAAAATCGGTTCATCTGGTCCGCATGCCTAATTACAAGGTGCCTGCACTGCCAATGGAGCATATGGGTAGGAGCCCGGCACCCTCTAGGAAGGCCTGGGGTTGGGGTCCCACATGGGGATGGCAGTGACTTTGGCAGCTTTACCTCCTCCGCATCTACCACCTGAGGCCTTCTGGTTTCTTACCCATGAGCAGGCACTGGTGTTTGCTGGGAGGACTCTCCCTCAGCCCCGTCCCCCTCCTTCTCTGGCTGGTGCTTCTGCAGTGAGGACAGGATGCAGCTCACTGCCTGCTTCCTCCCTTCTGCCCTGCTAGGGATATGCTCCTCCCCCCACTCCCATCCTGCCCACTCCTTTCCTTTCAGCCCAAATGGGCAAAACCAGTCCCTGTTTGTCAACACCATTCTCTTTCACACCTCTGGGCCTGGCTGGAGGCCCCTCGCCCCCTTCCAGGGCACTCCTTCTCCATCCTGCTTTGTACCCTCCCCCTCCCGAGAAGCCCCTGCAGTGGTGATGACAGATCATCTGCCCTTGTGTCCCTCTCCCAAGGACTTGCCTTTCCCATCAGGCTGGAGCATCCACCATCACCTGCAATTCCTCCTCACAGGGCAGGACAAGGTTCTGCACCTGGGGGAGTGATCAGCAGGGGTCTAGGGGTGAGGGAGCCGGCCAAAGAGCCCCTGAAGGCTGACGGTCATGACCAGGAGAGGCAGGGGTCAGGTTGGCTGTCTTGCCTGGTCAGGGATCTAGGAAGAAGAGGAACACCCAGCACCTGCCCCAGGTGTGTGCCTATGGCCTTCACCCTCAGCCACCCCTCCCTTGTCCCTGGTCACATGTCACTGCTGTCACATATGACTCTAACAATAATTCCCCTGCTGGAGAGCAGGAGGAAGAATTCATTTTCCAGCTCCAGCCAGGCGACTGTGAAATATGATTTCTAAAGTGTTAATAATGCATCACGTTTAAATAGCACTTTACATCTTCCAGAGCAGCTGGCTGGGTGGGGGTGATGGCAGCCTGGGCTTGGGGCTGTGGGACTGACTTCTGGGTTTCATTTCTGAACTTCTCATGTGGAACATGTACCTACTCCTTGGTGCCTTAGTTTCTCCTTCTAAAACAGGGGAAGGAATCATTCAGTCTTGGCCTTCTGCCAGGATATGGAAGTGCCGTATCCTGGCATCTTTGCCACTCCCATCTCCTTCTTCCAAACCATTTATTGTTTTTTCATCTTCTAGAAATACTCCAGCATTCCTTCCTTCCTTCCTTCAGTCATCAAACCCTAATTGAGTGCCTGTCATGTGCCAGGACCTGAGATGCAGAGATGCTACTGCCTTTGGGGGCTCTCGGCAGTGGATGAGATAGAGACGTGAGTCCGGTGCCCCTAGCACTGTGGCCTAAAGTGAAGGGAGCTGAGGGTTGACACCTCCGCTTGGCTTTATTTGGGGTGTGGGGACATGTGGAATGGCCTCTGCAGGATACCAGAGCTTCCGGTAAATACCAGCCAGCTCTTTCTGTTATCCCAGAAAGGAAACCCTGCCTTGTCTTTGGTGGTCTGCTCAAAGCCACTAACCCTTTAGGGACCTTGACTTCCTAAGATCTGGAATCTTTCTCAGTCCCCTCTTCTGTGCCTTCACTTGTGTACAAGATAAGTACTCCTGTCTTCTAATTTCTCTCCAGGGTTTTTCAGAGACTTAGAATATTCCTCTCTATTTGTGCCACTGAGCCCTTTCCCACCATCACCTAAAGGCTTGGGAGCTATTTCTCCATTAGTCACTTCATATCCGTAGCCACTGCTTCCAGGAAGGCCTCCTAGGATGATCTGAGGGAAAGAGAAGATGTGTAATAGTTTTATGGGGTCACCCCAGGTTTCCCCATTGCTCCCACTCAAAAGTCAGTTGCCCTTGAAATGCCAGAGTACCCAGGTGCTCCACTCTTTGCAGCAGGTGGTCCCCTGAAAAGCATATGGAAATTCTGTTTTTGTAGGTAAAATCATATTAATTTCCAAGAGACCTGGATTTCTCATTTCCAGCAGTCCTCCTTGTGTCACCAACTGTCTGCAGTGTCTTTGGACCTCAGTGTCCTCATCTGAAAAACGAGGCTATTGAAATGGTGGTCACTGGGGGCTTTCTCTAACCTTCTTGGATGACACTGCTACTTCAAACAATTCCTTGGTGAATTATTAGGTAAAGAGAAGAAGCCCTTTGATAAGCATGTAATTGCCTTCCAGTTGATTGATTTCACAGGGTGAGTTGGGGGCTTGTGGTTTTCTGGAGGGGCAGCTTGGCTGTGCTCAGTAATGTCCTCATAGATTGCTTGTGTCTTCAGCTGCGTCTGTGGCCTGCGAGTCTGGCCCAGAGTGGAAGCTCCCAGAGGGCCAGGCCTCGGGTTCTATAATTCTGCTTGCACTTTGTCCTGCGCCACCAGCTGGATGCTGACGCAGAGCTTTGTGGCGCCTGGGATGAAGAAGACACTTCCTCCCTGCCCTCGGCCCCTCTGACTCCTCTCACTTCCTAGGAAGACAATTCCTCACAAGTTTTCCCAACGGGTTGCGCTGCCGCTGCTGCTCAGCTGACACCATAGCTGACGAGTTATTAAAAATCCTTCATTATTATTCTGTGCTGTCTCTCTCCCTCCTCCCTCCCTGCCCTGCCCCAAGCTTCCAAGGCCCATGGCTGTCACTGAGAAATGCCTGGAGGCCCCTAGCCAAGAGCTGAGGCAAGCTTTTCCACCCCCTCCCTCAAAGTGGCCCCCACGGATGTTGGCAGCCAGCCAGCGGCAATGGGTCTCACCCAGGGCTGGGGATTCTGACACCTGAGTTCCCGACCCTGCTTTCCGAAGGTCTCCGGGAGCTAGTGCAGGTACTATGAGGCTCAAAGGTCTTTATATCAAGAAATAGTTGGCAGCCAGAGAGGGATTTTCAGTCCCTCAGGGATCTTGGTTGGGGAGACATCTCTTAGATATGCATGTTGCAGACGACATCTGGGACCCGATGCTTCATCCCCTGGGGAGAGAGTGACAGGCCAACTCCATCATCCCATTCCTGAGCTGGGGGTCCAAACCCAGCTCATCCATCACTCGTCCTAATAATCAGATTTGGCTGCAGCAAGAACAGAACATAATACTCAGCTCCTCTCCCAGACGCTGCAGCCGACAGGTCCTGAGAGACGTGGAGGGCCTTGCTCTTTGGAGAGGCAGAGAGGGAGGGGCGGGGACCCAGAGGGAGACATCCCTGCTCCTGAGCTGTGGGACAGATTGGAAGGGTCTTCAGAGCAGCTCCACACCCTTCACAGCACCCTCCGCACTGCGTGTTTCTATGGGCACGCCATAGCGCACTCCTGCGCCCTGGGTCTGAGCAAGGGACCCCAGGGTCAGGGCTGTGGGTGGGAAGATGTGTCAGTTCTGCCTTCCAAACTGGAGTCCTTTCACTTACTCCCTGTCAGATTCCTTTCTGCAGGAACTGGCCTCTTCAGATCTAACTCATTCTTACTGCTGTCTAAAGCATCAAGTCCCTTTGTCAGGAGCCTCACAGCCGTGGCCCAGCCCTCAAACCCATGTTCAGTCCCAACTGCCAACACCCAGTCCCTGGGACAAGAACAGGACCGTAGGGGAGAACGCTCTGGGTGTCTGGGTTAGAGGCAAGGATAAGCGTCCACAATTGGCCTGGGAATTCAGGGGCCAACGTGTCCACTTTGGCTTGGCTTCCAGGTTGAGTTGACATCTTTTGTTTGTCTCTACCTTGGTTTGCCTAGATGAATTCTGAGGATCCCCATCTATCCAGAAGGTGGGGGCAGAAAACGCCTGGGATTTGAGTTAGGTGAAAAGAGATTGGGGTTAGGAAAGTGGCCTTCAGGATTAGGGTGGGGAATACGCAGAGCGCGGGTGTGGGATTGACCAGTGCTCAGTATGAGCATTGGGGTAGGCAGGGGTGGGGGGTCAGGCTTTCCTTCCCCATCCCTACCCAAACCCTCATCAGCCTCCCCCATGAGCCTGTCTCAGCTTTTCTACTCACCCCCAAATTCTGTGGATCTGGGGGCGCCATCTCTGCTCACTTGTCTCGCTGTCCTGTGTCAGTATATCTCAGCCTCAGAACCTCCCCAGACACCAGAGGAGGAGCCAGAAGCAGGTGACTGAAGAAGTTATCCACTAAAGCTTCACACAAAACTGCCTGAGAGGAGCTGGATACAGCTGTGCCATAGATACCCCACCTCCAGGTGTAGGAGAAGCCTTCAGAAAGCAGCCTGCCTCTTCCCTCACACTCTTTCACTCCATCTCTGATTCTTCGTTTCCCTTTCAGATCTCCCTGTGTTGCCCACCCCCAAGGAATGGGGAGGTGATCTCTCATCCCCGCACCTCTGTTGTCCCTGGTGTCTGCAGTAACCTAATGATTTCTCATTTAGTAGTTCAGGGCTGGATGCAGAAAGGCGCCTTTTGATTGCTTGTGACACCTACCTCACAACAAATTTAGCACCTCGCTTCCTGGACGAGGCAATATTCCCCCTCGATTATCTCCCAGCAAGAAGGACAGGGTGCCATGCATTCCAACGAGCAGCGTTTGCTTCCTGATATCAGAATCAATCAAGCTCACAGTCCTCCGATGGGTGGATGGATGGATGGATGGATAAGTGGGGGATTAGGTTCTCAGGGGAGCACAGGAGGACTCCAGGAACAAGAAAGGGGTAGAGGACAGAGCAGGGCACAGGGGAACCCCCAGGAAGCCCAGCCCTCAGTGGGTTTATGAGCAGAATTCTCTGAAATGGAAGGTGGGGGACAGGAGCAGTTTAACCTCTACTCAGGTAATTCTGGAACTTCCTTCCCAAACCACTCCTGAAATTAGGGTATTTCATCCAGCCACCTCCTAAACTCTGGGCGAGGAGACAGCCCTGGAATCATGCTACTTCACCCTGGAACAAGATGAGAGCAGAAGAAACACTTCCCTGCTTCAAGCCCCAACTCCAGCATTCCTCAATACCTAGTATTGCATGGAAACAACTCTTCCTACAAAATAACTTGCTCCTGGCTCGATGCCAGGAAGAGCAGGAATTCTAGGGATCTGCCCCATATGACTGATGAGGGGGAGATGAAAAGAAATTTCTCCAGCCCAAGAGGCAGTTGGAGGGATGGGTTGAGAGTCTCCTCAGAAGGGCTAACGGAGGAGGAAGGCGCAGCAGGAAGGCGCAGTGGAAGGGGAAAGGGCAGATTGAAATGAGAGACCAGGGGACTTCTGCAGGACATGGGAAAGGGATCAAAGGAGGAGAGAGAGAGAGTGATAAGAACTCAGCTGAAGACAGAAGGGTCCCACGCACGAAGACAGAAGTGTGAGAGCCTTAAGCTGTGTAGGGCAATGGTGGAAGGAAGGAGGGTGGGGAATGGGTACAAATGGCTCATCCTGGTGGCTACAGATAGGGAGGTTGCGAAGGAGGGCAAAGGTCAGAGACCCCCAGAATGCGAGCTGTGAGAGAGGACAGAAGTCATCAGCACCCCACCCAGGAATGCAGGATGCAGACTCCCTGCTGGGAAAGGCGCAGGAGGAGCAGAAAGGAAAGGGGAGGGGGCTGATCACTGGGAGGGGTGGCAGATGGTCGCTGTCGTTAAACGGATTCCAGTAAGTCCGGGAAGCCTTAGACAGCACAGACAAGCATGGGTAAGCAGTGGGAGAAGAGAATCAAGGAGCAGAGACTTGGAGGAAGGAACTTACACAGAAACCTCCGACCAACCTGTGTGTT
Organism: Ateles fusciceps; assembly: GCA_036589455.1. Taxonomy (NCBI): domain Eukaryota; kingdom Metazoa; phylum Chordata; class Mammalia; order Primates; family Atelidae; genus Ateles; species Ateles fusciceps. The sequence goes on from JAZHEH010003362.1 coordinate 1,729,619, forward strand.
TACATATAATCTAACGTATTCCTACTTCAACCCTAACCCCAAACAGTAACCCCGATCCCAACCTCCACCTCAACAGTAATTCCAACCCCAACCTAATCCTAGCAATCACTGTAACCCCGAATCCTAACTAGAACATGGGCTCTTGAAGAGGCACAGCATCTCAAGTCCCCTCAGATCCAGGTACAGCATAAGTGATCAATAGATGCTTATTGAATAATGAGAACATAATAAGCCAAACCTTAGCTCTATCCTTAGAGCTGCTTCAATCCTGACCCCCCCCCGACCCCTGCCTACTCCAATGCTCATACTGAGCACTAGTCAATCCCACACCCCAGCTCTGCGTATTCCCTACCCTAATCCTAAAGGCCACTTTCTTAACCCCAATCTCATTTCACCTAACTCAAATCCCAGTTTTTTTCTGTCCCCACCTTCTGGGTAGATGCGGGGACCTCAGTTAGAATTCATCTAGGCAAACCAAGGTAGAGACAAACAAAAGATGTCAACTCAACCTGGAGGCCAAGCAAAAGAGGCTTGAGTAGTCTGGGAAGACTGCCTGGAGGAAGGGGATTTGAAGGTTGCATAGCAGACTGTGGATGGATGTAGGTCTGCTGAGAGATGGTGGAGTGGCTGGCATGTGGACAAGTAGGTTACTCTCTCTTTCTGCTACATACTTGCCTCCTTCATGGAAATGAGGCCACAGAGCTGCTCTGGTGTTCATATGCTTTGGGGTCTCAGGAACAGTCATGAGTGTGCATGTCCTAAAGAGAAAGTCTTTCCATGTGCTCACACCACAGACTTGCAATTGGTCACCAACACCATGTCCCCCACCAATATCCTGTAAATTTCTAAGAGTGGTAAGATAAGTGGTTTCGGCTTCCTCTGCTCTTGGGGCATTTGTTTTCCTCCTGACAAGGAAACTGAGTCAGGCACAGCAGGGGAGAACGAGAGCCCCAGCCTCATCAACCTGGAAGTTCTACCTCTGAGTGCTCCCTCCTCTATGCAAGCCTCTGCCTATTGGATGCTGCCGTATTGAGACCTGCTCCTACAGCTCTTAATTATGGAGGCTCCACTCCAGGCTTCCTCTGCGCCCTGCAGCAAATTAACACTCTGTGCCCCTTGCACGTGTAGAGTGAACCGAGTTAGATGGATCGATTCAGCAGCCGGTTGGAACTGATTTTACTTTACACAGAATTGATCCAGATGACCCCAACCTGGGGATTCTAGGAGCGCCTTTGCAGGAAATCTTTTTAATGGAGATTAATTGGAAATCCCTAGCGTGTCCTGCTTACGTTCAGAAACTGCCTCGTTCTCCCTTTTGGTGGCTATATACCAACACTAGTATGTTGACGTGTGCTAACACATGCACGCTTACCTAGACAGGTGAATGCAAACAGGGACACACGTGTCCCCCCTTGCGCGCAGATACAAAACACACTCCCATCACCACACGCAGTCTCATCCTTTCTGATTCATCTGGAGCCCGTCCCCAACCCTTATCAGGCTGACACACAGAGCCCTGTGCAGCTTAGATGTGCGACAGCTTCCACTTTGGTCTGAATCTGGACCTCTTTCTTTGTCTATGTCCATTCTCTCAATAGCCCAGAAGTTTCTGGAGGGCAGAGACGAGAAATGTTCAGAAAGAGAAGGTGTTAGATTTTGAAAGATGTCTGGTCATGGTTCCAATTTATTTATGCCTGAAACCCAGCCACTTCCAACTGCTCCCTGGACTTTTATGTTCCTATGTCTTGGCTCATGCTGTTCCCTTTGTTTGGAATACTCTTCTCCCAGTTCTCTGGCTGTTGAAATCTTTCTTGTCTTCAAGGCTTAATGCCATTCTTGCCGATAAATGTGTATTTATTGAAAACCTACTCTGTGCCAAGCAAGGCCACCCATGTCCAACTTACGAGGCTATAGTAGGGGATCAGAACTGTAAAATGAGTCAATGTGACTCACGGCCAAGGGAGACCAGTTTGGAAGTCGGATATGAAAAAAAATTCAGTGTTTTTGTTCATTCAACAAACATCAATTAAGATATTCACTCAACAATCATCTATTAAGGCTGTGAGCTCCTGAGTGGAATAAGACCCCCATGTCCATGCCCTCGGGAGTATTCAGATCGCACAGGTTCCCACGTCATTGTCCCCACCAAGCTGGCCCTGATTTCATCTTAGCAGCATTGGCTACTACTGCATGACACTGGTAGGGTTTTTCAGCACTTAATTTGTAGTTAACTCATTTGTCTCCCCCTCATAGAATGTGAGAGCAGGAAACTTCCATTTTCCAGCTTGCTCATCCCATCAAGCACACTGCCTGGCTTCCAGGAGAGCTGTGCTCAACACACCAGCCCGGCTCAAAAAAGGCTTTGCTTTCCCAACTTCACACTGGTGTCTATGCCCTCTGCCTTCCCAGGACGTTTTCTTCTCCCTTGTCTTGCTGCTTACCAGGAAAACTCCTACCCATCCCTCAGAGCTTGTCATAGAAATCACTTCCTACAGGATTTCTCCTGCACCTCAGGTACTTTCCTCCATGTTGCCCCATCGTGGCTGCCTTCACACTGTATGGGCTTGGTGCTTGGGTATGTCTACTAGACCTTAAGCTGGACGATGGCAGGACCAGGTCTGTCATGTTCACCTTTGTATTCCAGGGGACAGTGGGCCCTGTCCTGGGATGAGGCTGCATGGTGATGTGAATGTGTTCTGTATTGAATGTGGTAGGCATTCAATAAGTATTTATTACATGAAAAAGTGTATATTGAATCGAGTTTATTTTGTCTGGAGGGTGGTGTTTTATACATTCAGCCTTAATTCAGTAACCAAACAGTAACCAAACAATAAGCATTTATTAATAACCAAACAATAAGCATTTATCGAGCACCTGCGGTGTATGTGAATGATGCATGACTAGGATTACATTTATTGCCTCAAGAAGTTTGCCATCTAGTCATCTGGAAAAGGAGCCAGAATAAAAAACAGTGTAGCTGCAGACTGAACTCCAGGTCTGAATCCACGTGATTATGTTCAAGTCTCATTACCGTTTCTCTGACATCTTATGGTTAACTGTCGGTGGGGAAAAAGGTTTTACGTATACCTTTGACTTCCATCCTAAACTGTTTTTTGACCTGTTCTTTCCCCTTCAGATGGCCCTGTTTAAAGAATTCCTTTCTCTAAACTTCAAGTCCACCCTAAGTGACCTGTTACAAATTAATTACTTGGGGTGTAAGTCCAAAGTCAGAAGAAAATATATGGTGTGTAAATAGAATCCTAAAGCACCAGAATTGAAAGGAATTCTAAATATTGCCTAGAGCCTTCCAGAGCATTTCTGCCAGGTGGCCATCCAGCCTTACCTTGAATACCTCTAGTGATGGGAAGCCACTGCTATGTGCTATTAGAAAGTTCTTATGTGAATAACAGTATCTATTCCTTGGGATCTACAGCTGTTCATGTTTATCCTAGGGCTTGTATGGAAGGCACAGTGATGGGGTCTGGGGACACCAGTGTTATGGGCATGTCTAGTGTCTGCCAAGCCAGCCTTTCTTAGAGGCACTAGTGTGGAGCCAGGGAGAATCGATGTCTACAGCAGTCATCAGAGCCTTGCACTCTCCCGTATTAGTTGCTCACCTCGCTCATAGACTCAGATAGTCTATCTGGAAATTCTAGAGAAATCTGCAGAGTTATCTGTGATGACAGTGTTCCAGCCTCTGGAAGGAGAATAATGTCTGTCACCTAAACCTGTTGGCCATTTTTTTTTTTTTAATTTTGAGGCGGGAGTGGGAGGTGAGGGGGCATAGACATGTAATAAAACTTGTTAAAATTAGAAGCAGAACTGTCCTTTAGGGCGCTTGCCGGGTATCAGAAGACCTGAATTTACTTCTGGTTCTTTTGGTTTCAGGGTCAAGGAGAGAATGCCCTTGACTGCTGCCCAGCCCTTTGTGGATTTCTGAGTCAAGGCTGTTTATTCCAGAGACTGTTCCTAAAAGTGCCAGGAGACCTCTGTAGAGGGTCTGGGACCAGCCTGCATTTCTTCCTGGGCTTCCAGCCTGTTGCAGGGACCCAGGTACCATCCTGGCTCCTCTCAGACTGAGCTTCGAAGCTCTGTTTGTAACAGTGGTAACTAAGGATGTTGAAGCAAGCAGTGGAGGTTTTCAGAGCAGAATTTCCACTTGCCTTCATTCTGGAGCCTGTAGGGAGGTGTCGTGCCCAGAGGGGATGGCTTTTATGTAAAAGAAGGGAATGGGGTTAGACCCCAGGAAAAATTTTGTGCCTGCCCAGGAAAGGGCAGGATGGCAGGAGATGAAACTGATTGACCTCCCTTCTAAGAGGGCAAGGTTCGAGAGCCCCTTGAGGACACCTGTGGGAGGGGAGGTGAGCTGTGAGCTGTGTTTGTGGGGGAGACACAAAGACCCTGCCCTCTGTTGCCTTGTGTGTTACCTCAGCTATAGCCCACCTCATTCTCTTCTCTCCCTCCTTGGCTAATCCTTTCAGAACGTCCTTCCATTTCCCAAGGACTTCATTCCTTTTCTTTGATCTGGAAGCTCAAGACCTTCAGATGAGGCCCAAGAGTGGGAATTGCAGCCCGGATTTCTGCCTGTGGAGCTCCACTGCCCCTGCCGCCCGCCCCTCCCCTCAGCCTTCTCCAGTTTCTTCTCTCTCTCCTCTGTCCCTGTCTTCGTTCTTACTTTCCTCTCCCAGATGGTCTCCTTACGTTTTTTTTCTTGATTCTCACTTCTCATTTTTCATACATTTTCCCAGCCTTCTCTTCCACAATTCCTCTCTCCCCACCTTGTTTTTGTTTCTTCTTTCAGTGAAGGAGGGTTTCCAGGAAGAGCCTCTTCTTGCCCCACCATCAGTGCAGGAAGCGTAGGCTTTGGGGTGTACCTGCTTCTAGAGAGGGGCCCTCTGTCATTGTGAGGCTAGTGCCAAAGCCACCGGGAATTTGGAGACATGCCCACCCCATGTACCTCCCTCCCTCACGGACCCTCAGTTCCTTCAAAATAAAGAATGTTGGAGGGGGTGACCGTCAAGGCCTTTCCCACCCACCTCTCGTCATCATTCTAATTCAGTTCTCTTCTTTCCCCTTGCCTGTCTCTGTCCTGTCGCCTGTTTCTTCATACCGTGGTGTCCTCTGGGCACCTTTCTTCCTTACCAGACCTTAAAACAATCATTAACAGCCCCTTGCTCACTTTTCCCTCAACCAGCTTTCTCTTGATCTCCTTTGCTCTCTGTTCCTGCCTGCGACTCTTTCTTCCCATCTTTTTCCCTTCCCAGTCTGCCTTTGCACATCGAGGCATCTCCTTAGTGTCCTGCGTCTCGCTTTCCTTCCCTCCCACCATGCGGACCCCCGGGGGATTGCTGGAGAGTCAAGCCTTGGGCCCTGCCTCCCTGTGCTGCTGTAGGTCGGGGAGGCAGGTGCAGGGCCCGGATGGGGAGGACAGAGGCTGCCCCTCCCTTCCTGCTTTCCCACCCCAGCTCCTGGTGCCTTCCTCCATCCCCTGCAACCTTCTCTGGCCCTGGCCTAGTTTCTGCTCTGCCACCTCCTTCCCTCTTTGTCTTTTGCCCTCCTTCCTCTTAGCTTCCTATCTGAACTAAGTCCTTGCCTGCCACCTGCCTTCTGTCTCCCCCACCTTCCTTCTCTTGCCCTCTAAAGCCAGATTGAAATTCAGATTTTCAGCAGAACCGTCCACCCTGCCACCCGCTTTCTGCTCCCGCCTGTCAGTAGCACTTGCTATAGCCAGCACATTTAGGCTCCCTGTGCCACTGTCCTTCCCATAAAACATACTCAGGGGCCCCTGCCAGGGCACATTTGCACAGAGCTGGCCTACTAGGCCTGGCCCAAGTGCCCCGAGCTGGAGGTTGAAATGGGGCAGGTGGGGAGTGTTTCCAGCCACCACTGCCAGCCTTTTCCATGTAGAGCTCAAAGTCCTGTGAGTGGGTCTGGGCTGGCAGGTCGCTTCAGGGACCCCAGCCTGCCTGACCTTTATCCTCCATGCACCACCTTGAGCCTGTTGGCAGGGATGTGAGAACGCTTGATGGGAGTTTCTAATGGGAAAAGAAAGGACAGCCTCTCTTCTCCTATGCTGGATACCTCATCTGAGTCCTCAGCTTCTGTCTTAGTGACACAGACCCGCAGACCTCCCTCCACATCCCTGCAGGATGAAGGAAGAAACGCTCCAGGGAGGAAAGCCAGGGTGGGCCTAGGTACACTTCCTCCCAGCAGTCTGGTGCCGAGTGCCTAAGTGTCCTCAGGTTGGACTGAGGCCCCAGGAGAGCAGGAGGCGGGGGTGCAATCTGAGCACACTAGAGATGGGAAGGCCCATGGGGGCCAAGTGAATCTTCTCCTTCCATTTACAGGCTAAGGAGTCTGAGACCCAGATGAGTGAAATGACCTCTCCAAGTCATACAACAAGTTGGTGGCAGAACCAGGACCAGACAAGCCCACACCTCCTCACTTCTGGCTCTGTATCTGCCTCTTCCTGGCAGGGCTGTGCTGGGCGTTTTTCAGGGCTCTGTTCCTGCCTCTTTGGGTGACTAATCCACAGGCTCAGAACAGTAAACCTTCTTGCCTTGCCACTGAGCACCAGCCACCCGCTGCAGCTGGCCTCTGCGGTCTGCTCGAGATGCAAGGAAACCAGGCCAGACGCTGGCCACTTGTAAAATCCCATCTGGTCCCTGGAAAGATTCCCCTACGGCTGTCCCCTACCATACCCCCAGCCTTAGAGATGGACATCAGGGTGGCGGTGGCCAAGCTGCTTGGAGTGAGGGAGGAGAGATTGATTCTTCTGCCCATGGCTTCGGCTTCCTGGGATGAGAAAGGACCAGAAGAGGGAAGGCAGTAAAGGTGGATCAGTCTGGGCATTTGAGGCTCCTACTGTTGAGTGTCTTTTTCACTGTAAACTGTGAAATGAAGCCAGAGCGCTTTGGTGGGCAGAGACAGGAGGTGATAATAAGTCCTTAAATGTTTGGAAACTTGTCTTTGGGGAATGCCATTTGTCATTTCCCACTCTTGTGTCTGGTGCCCCGTCACCTGACATCTCCGCATAGTCATTCTTCTGAGATTATCCACTGAGAGCAAGGTCATGGAGTTTTCTGACCCCCTGATGCCTCACCTGTCAAAGGAGGGAGTTAAGAGTCTCTAAAGTCAGTCATATCAAAATATGACATTTTAGGATTCTGGGCTCGGCTGTATAAAAGGCAAAATCAACAGACCCAGACCCTTCATCCATAGTAGCTGGGCAGGCGCAGAGCTTTCCTCCGGGGAGTCTCTGCCCGCCTCCATGGCCCTGGCCAGGTTTCTTTCTGTCTGTCCTCACCCTGCCCAGCCCCAGCCCAGCACTCCCCTCCCTTCCTCCTTCCTCCTTGCCTTCTCTCCTCCTCTATCAGAAGTGCCAATCTCTCCCTTTCTTATCTCCTTCCCCCTTCGAAGGCCCAGCCTAGAGAATTGAAATCCTCTTTTCTCTGAGAGAACCCAGTGAGAGACTTCTCTGAGAGAACTCCCTTTTCATCGAGAAGAAGGGAATGACGGGGGGTGAACAGAGTTCTGCAGGGGCGGGGGGAGCCAAGATGTGAGAGCAGAGAGGGAGGGAAAGTGGAGTGTGGAGAGATTTAGTTCCATCTGAAAGCTGTCGGTGCGAATCAAAGACTTCCCTTTGAACCAGCAGCATGATCTGGAGTGGAGAGCGTGGGGACTGCTCTGGCCCAGGGGGTTCATTACTGCTCGTTTGATAAATCCGGGGAGACAGGGCCTGTCCTCCACCACCCCCCTCCTCTGCCGCCTGGCTCCCTGGCATCTCATGTGCTTGGCCCCATTCCCTCTCTGGTTCCGGGCTGGCCTGGCAGCCTGGGCTCTGGGAACATGACCATCAGGGCACGTGTGCAGAGACACAGGAGCAGACGGGCATCCATGGGTACAGGGACAAGTACTTGAATGTGGGAAGGATGTGTATGCTCACGTGATTGCTGATGAATGTGTGTGCTTGTGTGTTATGGTGCGTGTGTCCCTATAAGAAGTGTGTGATGTGTGTGTGTGTGTGTGTGTGTGTGCATGAATCTAGGCATTTCCAACCTCTCTAGGATAGATTTAGAGGTTACCTCCTAGTTCTTCCTCAAAAACGGGATTCGACCTCATTGTCCTCCCAGGCCTTTGCAGGGGCAGGAAGTGTGTTCACGCAGAGACTGACCTGGCTCTGGACCCCAGTGCTGTGTTGAGGATGGAGCAGGGAGCTGGAGAACAAGGATAGTCGCCCCAGGAAGATCAGGGTTAAGAGGGAGAGAATGCTCCAAGTGAGGGGACAGTATTAAGGGGAGGTAGAGGGGCCCCCTGGACAGGTTTGCACAGTGGCCTGAGCTGGGAGGTTCCAAGAAAAGACAGCAGTGGCCAGGCTGCTGAGATGGCATTCCAAGGAAGCCAGTGTTCTGGCTCCTCGCTGTGCTCTCTGTCCGATACCTACCAGCTGTGTGACTAGACGGAAGTTTCTTAATGTCCCTGAGCCTTAGTTTTCTTATGAAGGATAGTCATTGTACCTGCCTCATTGGGTTGTTGTGTACAGAAGTGGCAGGCGATCAGTCCGCTGCACAGAACAGCGATTGGCCCTTTATAAGCAGGGGCTGCTTCTGCAGGTGGCCACTGGTGGCCTGAAGGCTGGTGCTTCATGAATTACTGAAACCTCCCTGGATGCTGTTGACCGGGGTTCCAGCCTTGGGTACCACTCTTCCGTCCATGTAGGGACTTCTACACCAAACCTTCTGTGTTGTGGCAGCATGTGGGGCAAGTCCTGTGTGGCTGTAGAGTGCTGGCCGCCCCGACCTGAGGCGTGCGGGAGGAGGTCAACAGAGTTAACATGGGAGTCTAAGCTGAAGGGCGGGAAGCAGGAGTGGGAGATGGCCAGAACTCGGGTCACCGATAGTTTTCTTCTAAGTAGAGGTTATGAGTCTAGTCTATTTAGGGAGAGACTTCCTGGATCTTCCTGTAGCAGAAAATACCTGAGTTCACGTCCCATCTCTGCCACGTAACAGCTCTACCTTAAGCACCCTGCGCCTTATTTCCCTTTCTCTATAAAATGGAGATGATAATAGTGGATTGTGATACAGAAACAATGTCTACAGGGCATCCGCCTTGGTGCCTGGCACATAGTTGGCATCTTATAATTGGGAGTGTTTATTATTAAGGAACCTTGTTGGGGTTGAAGGGGCAAGGAAGATAAATCAAGCCTCTCTGTTATCCAGGGGCTCCCAGGAGAGTGGGGGAGATAGAAACAGACACAAGGGTAATTTTTGATCCAAGGCAGTCTGTGATAAAGTGTTATAACCAGAGGCCCCAACGATGCAGCAGGAGGATCGGGAGGGGTGCTTCCCAGCCTGAGGCTAGAGGAGCTTTGCGTTATGGGTGCGGGTGGTGAAGGTTGTGGGCTGACCTGAAAGGTAGGATGTCTGAGAGAGAGGCAGAGGGGGAAGCTAGTGGGCGATTGGGGTTCTGTCGCCTCTCACCTCTCCTCACCTGGGGAAGAGGCACACAGCTGCCATGCCCAATCCCCTGTTGCTCTCCTAACTTCTCCCCAGAGTCCCTCTGTGCTCCCCTCATCCATCAAGGCTCTGATCTCCTCCACCTAACTAGGCTATTCACCTCCCTGCAAACCCTGGCTGGGCCTCCTTGTAATCTCTTTCCCGGTGAGAAAAACAGAGTGTCCAACACTTCGGCAGGAGATGGGGTGCCGCCAGGGCCCCCACTCCCCTCCCACCTCTGTCTTTCTCCTGGTCTCCATCTCTCTGCCCCCTTCCTCCCTGCTTTGCCTTGGGTCTCTATCACTCCGTGGGGGTCTTTGTCTCACTGGCTCCTCCTGGTGCTTTTCTCTCTGGATCCCTGTCGGTCTGACCTGCATCTTTCCCACCCTGGGCTCTTTCCCACAGAGCTTGCCTCTTCCCTTCTCACTCTAGTCTCCGTTCCCTCCTCGCTCTCCCTCTGCCTCTGTGTGGGTGTCTGTCTTTGTCTTATTTCTCGGCATCATCTGCGCCTCTGTCAGCCTTCTCCTGGGTACCGTGTGGGTGCGTGTGAGTATGTGTGAGTGTGCGTGCCCTGGCACACGGGTGTGCTGCTTGGTTTTTCTCTGCCTGTCTTCACAATGACTGCTTAAGAGCTCACCACAGCTGTGATGGTGTCTGAAGGCAGGGAGGGAGCAAGATCAAAGCAGGTGGGAATACACTTGAAACACACGCGCAGACTCTCACTGGCTGGCACCAGACTGGAGCTGCCAGGATTTGACCCGGCAATAGGAGGCTGGTCTTGTTTTCACTTTATGTCTGTGGTCAGGACCTTCCTGGCCCCCGAGGTCACCTCCCTCCCCCCGACATACAGTCGTGTTTTTGTGTTTCTGTTTGGCACTGGTTTTATTTCCTGGAAGTGGGCGCAGGGGTAGGAACAGGATTGAAATGTCACCCCCAGTCCAGGGCAGGCTCTGCTCTGCGGCATGGATGGTGGAAGGCCAGGCAACCAGGACCTGAGAGGTAGGATGTGCACGCAGATGTGTGCCTAGGCCACTTGTACTGGGTTCTTGGTGACTTCTTGACACTCAAGGTCAAACCAATACCTCACCCGCCTTTTACACTGTAATGGTACTGGGTCCCCTCTCCCCTTCCTGCTGACTGAGGAGCCGTGCCCTGTCCGAGGCCTGCACCTCACCGATCACTTTCTGTTTTCTTTTCTCTCTTGAGACAGAGTCTCGCTGTAGTGGTGCGATCTCGGCTCACTGCAACCTCCGACTCCCAGATTCAAGCAATTCTCTACCTCAAGTAGTTGGGATTACAGGCACCCACCACCACGATCGGCTGATTTTTATATTTTTAGTAGAGACAGGGTTTCACCATCTTGGCCAGGCTGGTCTTGAACTCCTGACCTCGTGATCCACCTGCCTCTGCCTCCCAAAGTGCTGGGATGACAGGCGTCCGCCACCGCGCCCTGCGCCTCACCGCTCACTTTCTCCTCTGTTCTCCACATCCCTCTCGCCGCCACCATGTGTCAGACCGACCAGAGCCTGTCTCCCTTGCCCTTCCCTCCTCGGCTCCAGGCTCTCTGTTTTCAGGGAGCTTCCCAGGACAGACTCCAAGTTCTGCCCCAGGATTGCTCCTCCTCTCGCTGGGAGGAAGGTGCTGTCCCCTTTACCCCCCCCCAGCCTGTCTCAGCCTCTGTGGAAGTCTGTAAGCCTCCCCCTCGGGGCCGGGGCCTGCTCTGGCTCCTTTTCTGGATGGAGATTTCACAGGCAGGACTGTGGGACTCAGATTTACTCACTCCCACTCCCTCAGGCAACAGACATATTTGGAACACCTGTGGTGTGTCGGGCAGCAGGCCCTGCACAAGGTGATGGGCTTGATGATGAGTGACATGGTCCAGACTCCTGGAGTTTCCCCTGGGGCCCAGCAGGGGACAGGGTGGCCAGCAGGGAAGGGCTACAGCAGAAGTGAGATGTGAGTAGGAAGGCCTTGAGGGAATACACAAAAGTCATGGGAGACTTCCCGGAGGAGGTGACTGTTTGAATTCTGAGGGAACAGGGGGGAGCAGTGTCCTCCCCAGGGAAAGGCCTGTGCAAGGGCATGAAGAGGTGACAAAGGCTTAGTGTATATAGATCAGAGAGAACAGGACTTGGTGAGGGCAGACTTGGGGCATTCCCATAGTCATAAGCCAGGTCAGCATAACCCAGGGGCGTCTGAACTCTATTTGGGATTCTGTGTTGACTGCAGGGGCTGTGTTGGGACCAGAAAAACATTGCCTGTGGCTTTTGTAGGCTCAGGATCTCAGCCGCCTTTCCGTCGAATTAAACTCCCGACTCTGCAGGGTTTTTACTTCCATTCCCCCTGTGTCTGGACTGAATTACTTCAACCAGGCCTAAATCAAGAGGAAACTTCAAAACTCCCAGGAAGTCAGACACCACCTTCTTTGTCATGTTCCTGCTCAGGTTTCCCGTTGTCTCTCTAATTGTCTAACTGCTCAGGAGAAATAATGATCATAGCTGCCATTTAGTGCGTGCAGGCAAGAGACTGAACCAAGCAGAGCATACACCTCATCTCATTTGACGGTGACAGCCATCCAGAAATAGACATTAACATTCCCTAGTTTACCAGGGAGGAAAATGAAGCCCAGCAAGTAACTTGGCCAAGGTCACTGGGTGAGGAAGCCACATAGGCAATATGTAAACCATAGTCTGTCTCCTAAACCTATGCTCTTGGTATTTGAGCACAGAGGGATCTAGCTGTCCTTAGTCCAGGCTTGTCATTGTATAGGTGAGCCAGTGGGGGCCCGGATGAGAAATTGACAGGCCCAAGGTCACACCACTCCTCACCTCTCTGCAAGACCCCCATCTCCTGATTCTTACTTCAAGTGCTGCCCAGCTCCATCTTGCCGCAGGGTCAGCTGCCTCTCCATTCCAAGTGGACAAGGGCCAGCTGCTCACTGCCCTTGAGAGACTTCAGCAAGAGACCAGGGTATACAGGCTTCATGCAGGAAAGCTATGCATATAAATTCCACCTCTGAGCCAGGGCTCACCAGCAACCCCACTCTTAAGCCCTTGACTTGGGCTCCGGGGGCCATGGGAGGAGAAACGTGAGTGTGGAGAGTTTGCGGCATGTAGCTGCACTAGAGAAATGCGCAAGGATATGAATAAATTTGAATAATAATGAGGGCAATGCTTGAATTAATAATGTTGGCTGCTCACCTGACCCACCCCTCCCCCCAGGATCTCAGCACCTGCCACCCTAATCTCTCAAAAGGGATTATCCTTTAGAAAACATGAATGAGAGGTCAGGTCAGCAGAGTTGGGGGAGTCACTCATGGAGTATGGGAGAGGGACCCTGTTTCTAACTTCCTGGCCCCTGCAGAGCCAAAGAGCTAAATTTGCACACTGAATCAAGAGTAAAGAGGCTGCCTCATGCTAGATCCCATTCTGGTTATCAGTCCACACTGGGCCCCGGCCACCTCTTTTTCAGTCCTCTTTGTGTGCGATAACTAATGTGGATGGATGTTGGTTGTTCAGGGAGATTCAGATGGAGGAGGGAGCTTGGCCCTCTGCCTTAGAGGAGAGGTTCCCATTCTCCTGAAACACATAGGGCAAACGCCCTCACCTACCTGCTGCCCTCTGCCATGTGACAAAGAAAATCATGGGCATAGCCCCTGATAGTTTGAGAGAGGAATCCCTGTACATAGTGATGACAGCAGGGCCAAGTGATGTGACCAGTTATATTTGCCCAAGGGGCCAAGGAATCAGGCTAGGAGGGTTTCCTGGAAGAGGGAAATGTAGAGCAGGTTTGGGAAGAAAAGGAGAAATGGGGCTGGTGAAGGAAAAGGAAGGGAGGAGAGGAGACTAGGTTGCCACTTCTGTGGGGGCTTAGAGGGAGATCCCGGAGTGGGGGAGGGGTGAGTTAGGTCTGCTTACACACAAGAGTGATGATGAGTCAGAGGAACTTTAGAAAGCTGTGTTAGGAAAAGGTCAGATTTGGGGATTGTGACCTCTGCAGATTCATGAGCTGGGGAGGGAAAGAAGAAGGAGGAGGCCGTGACTTTTGGGGAGAGCTGATTTCGGTTAGCTGGTGTGACAGGTTGGGAGCATGGCAAGGAAGCCCCAGAACTCTCCTTTGCCATCCTCCAACCACTCCCTTGCCCCCCTCCTCCTTTCCCCCACAGCCCCATAGCTCACATAGCTCTGCAAGGAGCCTAGGCCTGCCCCACCACCGGGGCGGACCAGTGCTGGTTGGAGCTGGTGGGTGGGAGTGGTGGGGGAGAAAAACCCGCAATGCAATTCCCTGCTCCATTTAGGCTCCACAATTAAAGGCAATTACTCTGCAGTTCTCTAATCAAATGCTCCCGGCCGAGCTGCCAGCCGGGCAGCCATGTGTAGCTCCCACAGCCGGAGGGAGAGTGGAACAAAGTCACGTGGCCTCTCAGCTCCCACGGTGAGGGAGGGTGGGTGTGTGCAGGTGTGTTCGTGTATACACACTCCTGCCCCCCTGCACTTGGGAGCAAAGGATGAACACCGAGAAGGGCACATGTGCCAAGAAGTGGGTTCAGAGCTCCTTTGTTTTGGATATGCTTCCCACCCAGGAGGTTTCTATACGCACGTGTACATGCCGGCTCCATAGAATCTACCCTGAGGTATTCATGGAGGAATTGTACCCGGCATAGCTGCACGTGTGTGTTGGTTCACACTGGCTCGCATCAGCTCACATAACACATGTCTAAGTACGAGTCATTAATGTGGGGGGTGGGGTGGGGCAGGGGGTAGTAGAGGAACAGCCAGAACCTGGATGCAGGGGCGCAGGTTCTAATCCCAGCGGTGCCATTAACTTGCCCTTGAGTAAGTTACTCTCCTCCTTGGACCTCAGGGTCCTCCTCTGTAAAAGGAGGAGGACTAGGCCCATTTCTAAGGGCTTTACATAACAGTGCCCCATTTTCTGTGATTGCTGAGCACTTCAGCTCCTGAAACCCATTCCCATAGGCCTTGGAGGGAGGAAGGAATAAAGGGCGAGGACGTGGCATCTTGGAACGAAGGGTTGAGACTGAAGGAGGGCAGGGACCAGAGAGTTCCCATCCCCAGCCAGAGGCTCCCTCGCTCCTCCTGTGTGGTGACGGGGACCCCTTAGAGAAACCCCTCTCCTTACTCATCTTACCCAGTGCCAGCTTTGCCTTTGCAGGGACCCAGACCCGCTTCAGCCAGGAGCCGGCCGACCAGACAGTGGTGGCTGGACAGCGGGCCGTGCTCCCCTGCGTGCTGCTCAACTACTCCGGAATTGTGCAATGGACCAAGGACGGGCTGGCCCTGGGCATGGGCCAGGGCCTCAAAGGTGAGTGCCTGGCTACCCAATGCCCAAACTGTCCCATCTTCTCCCCCATTCCCCCACTTCCAGCATAGACTCCTGGACTCACCATCCCTTAGTTCCCTCACCACCCTCCTCTGTGCTCCGGCCTCCCCTCTGGCTCTGCTCCCCAGCCCCATCTCTACGGCTTTCCCACCCTGCAGCTCTGCCTTTCCTCCCATCGTGGACTGGCTTGAGGAGGGCAGTAGGAAGCCGGAGAGGCCCAGGAGACCAAGAGACCTTTACATCAGAGAGCTTCAGGCAGACACAGACCCCGCGAGGGGCGCTGCAGGCAGACAGCCGTCTAGCAGGCGGTGCTGGGAGACTCCCGAGTCTGCAGCAAGGGTAGGAGAGGGCACAGGCAACTTCTGTGTCCTGCAAGTGTCTCATGCCGGCCTGGCTCGGTGCCAGCCTCTCTCCTCCCCGCTGCCCAGGCGATGTCTGCTCAGAGGCCAAAAACTCATTTTAATATCAGCCTGAGCACTCATTTATTTATTCATTCAACAAGCCTTTATTAAGCACTGGCTATGTAGCCGGTGCTGAAGCAAACACATCAAGTCAGTCAAACACACACAAAAAACCAGCCTCCTATATTCTAAAGCAAGTAAAGAGACTTTTGGAAAGGCTGCCCGGCAGAGTGGACACCTGGGTTCTAGTCCTGCCTCCACCACCTGCCGGCTGGGTGACCTTAAGAAAGCCACTTCACCTCTCTCTGGGCCTTGGTTTACCAATGTGTGAAACAGGCCTAGTGGTTGCAGGTCTCTCTGTGGGAGAAGATATTTGTGAAAACACATTTTAGCTGTAAAGCACTGCAATGATGTAAATATGGGTGTGGGGGTGGGCTGTATGTTTTTATTCTTATTATTGTTGAGGGAGCTGAGATAATGTGCTGTGAGTTCCATGTGTTAGTACAGGTAGGGAAAATTTGTCTGTGAGGAGCCATCCCTATAAGGGAAAGAGATGAGTCTGGTGGATCTACTGATGACAGAAAAAGAAAGAAACTGGGAGAGAGAGTGAGATCGATAGATATGGAGTGAGAAGAATCGATAGCCTCTGGATAGAGGGAGATCACGGGAGCGGATGTGGGAACGTGACGGGAGGGCTGGGAAGCAGAAGGAGGTGGGGGAGCCTGGAGGAAGGAGGGCAGAGCCCACTGCCTCAGCCACCGCTTCTGCAGGAAACCAGGACTCTCTGGTTTAGGGGCTCCTCCAGGGACCTGGCAGGCCCCTGCCTCATCCTTCCTCCCTGGGCCTGCCTCAGGCTTCCCTCTGCCTTCTGAGTCCCGCAGAGGTGCTCCAGTGAGCTCATGTCTGTGCCGCGATGCCCTATATTTCCTGGTGCCCACACACTGGCTCTCCCTCCCTCCCCCGTCTCCTTTGCTCCCTGCTGTGTGCCTTTTTCTCTCCTCTTTTCTCCTATTATTATGAGAGGCATTTGTCTGCAAACAGCCTCAGAGATTTCATCTGCTCCCCCTCCCAGCTTCAGCTGCCCTCCTGTCTGTTCCTCCGGCTGTATGGCTCCCAGCCTCACTGTGGGGTGTCGTGGCATCAGGTGTCTGTCTCCAGGACCTCACCTGCTCACCTGCCAGTGGTGTCCCAGGAGAGGGCAGAGGAAGGCGTACTGGCATGGGATGGCTGAAGATGCGTCCTTGTCTCAAGGTTGGGCCTCACTGTTTCTGTTTCTGCAGCCTGGCCACGGTACCGGGTCGTGGGCTCCGCAGACGCGGGACGGTACAACCTGGAGATCACAGATGCTGAGCTCTCTGACGACGCCTCTTATGAGTGCCAGGCAACGGAGGCCGCCCTGCGCTCCCGGCGGGCCAAACTCACCGTGCTCAGTAAGGACCCCAATGCCCTTCAGTATTCCCAGGCCCCGTCTCTCTGTATCCTGGCAGTCTCTCCCACTTTCCAGTTCCCGCTTTAATTTCCCAGCTTCTCCCCTCTCTGTGGCTGGCCTCATCCCTGCCCTAATGCTCAAGTCCAGGTAGAAGAAAATAAACCAGGCAGGCAGAAGATGTGGGATGCTGTGGGACGTGGGCTGTGTGAGGCCCGGCATCCTCTCTGCTCCAGCCAATGCCTCGGCCACTCAAGGACAGGGCCTTTTAGAACAAGCTTGTCCCCCACAGGAGCAGGGAAGTGTGGGGTGATGGAGACCCTGGGCCCTCCTTCCCTAGCTGTCCTGGCTGGCAGGCTTGTTGGTGAGGGGACCTCTGTCTCCCTTCTCCTTTCCTCTCAGCTGCCTCAGAGACCCCAAAGGGCCCCTGTGCCACTCCTCCACCTCACCCCAGCCTTGTATAGCCCTTCTTCCCCCTCAGCTGCCTCCTTTCCTCCCTCAGCGCTCACCCCCTCCTCTCAGATTCACCTGGGGGCCTCCTCCAGGAACAGGGGAATAGGACTGGAAGGAATGGGCCTGGAGGCTGAGAACTGGGGTGGGGGTGGGAGGCTGGGATCTTGCCGTGTCTGGATGGCTGCTGGCTCTTGGAAGTCCTGCGCCCAGGCAGCCACCCACTGGGGGACCAAGCAGATGTCCCTCTATGGTAACCCCCGAGGCCATTTGCATAATGAGGGTACTCTCTCCTGCAGCAGTGCTGCAGAACCAGAACGAGGCCAGCTTCAGCACACCCGTTGCCCCCCTGCCCACCCGGCCCCTGGCCTCTCTCCAGGCCTCACTCTTGCAGTGCTTCTGAAGCCACCAGTATTCCCGTTGTCTCCAGCGCAGTTGCCTCAATGGGCCTCTGATGCTGTTTCGCTTTCTGTCTTTGGCTGGGACTCTGTCCATCTGTAGCTTTCTTCCCGAGTTTCATCGACACAGCCCCTCTTTTCAGCCTCCGTTTGATATGTTTTGCCCCCCTTCTTTTCCTTCCCTGTAACTTGAAATCACTGTGTTTGTGGGAGCCCCCAAGATGGATGGAGAAAGGAGAGAGGAGCTGAGATGAGGGAGATTGGGCACAAGGAAGGTTTTCTGTTCTTTGTTTGCTTGATTGGTTGGTTTTTTGAGACACAGAGTCTGTGTCACCCAGGCTGGAGTGCAGTGGCGTGATCTGGGCTCACTGCAATCCCCACCTCCTGGGTTCAGGCGATTCTTATGCCTCAGCCTCCTGAGTGGCTGGGATTACAGGTACCCACCACCATGCTTGGGTACTTTTTGTATTTTTTAGTAGAGACAGGGTTTCACCATGTTGGCCAGGCTGGTCTTGAACTCCTGACCCCAGGTGATCCACCGACCATGGCCTCCCAAAGTTCTGGGATCACAGGTGTGAGCCACCGCACCCAGCCTGTTCTGTTTTGTTTTTGTTTGTTTTTGCAGGGAGGGAGATTAGAACATGACAAGTCCTCAGAGTGTAGTGGGAAGACAGAGTCCTAGACTGCCGGTGGTTAGGAGACCTGGGCACCTTGGCCATTTTGGCATCACAATCCTAAAGAGGTGATGACCTCTGGGCATGAGTTTTCTCATCAGTAACATCGCATAATGACGCCAGACTTTCTTAGCAACTGCTGCTTTGCTGCACGGGGGACTTGTAAACTGTGAAGGTCTGGGTGAATGTGAGGTGTCAGAATCAGTGAGGACTGGAGGGACCCAGCAGCCGATTTCATTGGATAAAGGCCCTGAAGGACCAGCAGTCAAGGCTGTTGGATGATTTGCTTTTCCTCTCTAGGACTAAAATGGGAAGAATTAGCAAGGAGCAGGAATGAGGTTAGACAGCAAAAATTAGAGGGTGAGCTTGAATGCCAAGACATCATCTTCCTCTCCCTCACCGAAGCGTGTCAGCCCCATGCTCAACCAAGCATTCCAAGGAACCATGAGACTCTTAGGAAACCTTCTTCCTTCTTTTTCCCTCCCTAACGCTCTCTATCTTAGACCCTGAACGTGCTACTGCTGCCCTGGAAAACTCCCATCCTAATGAGTGGGCCTCAATACTCTTCTCTCTCCTACCTTATCACAGAGACAGAGAGATGAAGAAGGCCAACTAAGCTTCTAAGTGTTTCTGTAACAATGTCTTATAATGGCACCCAGTGGCTTGGTTCAATCAAGGAGGAACCTGGAAAAGGAGAATATCAATGGGACCGTAGATGGAAGAGTGCCTTGTTTAAAACTAGCAGGCCAGTGAGGGAGAGCTACATAGCAGGGGGAGCCCACTGACTTGTTTTGAGGACATGCTGGGTATTGAAGGTATGGTCCTTGCTGGCCTGCCTGGGTGATTTGGATGGATGAGAGAGGAGGGAGAGGCCTCAGGAGTAACTTTAAGCTGAAAGGGAGACAGAGATGGTTAGTCCAGCTGCTCTCTCCTCTCCTTGTCTTTTTCTCTTAAATTCTGAAATACTCTACCACCTGCAGCACACGGCAGCAACAAGAAGACATGACACTTCCTGCATCCCTTCCTGCACACCTGCTTGCCTACAGGCTTTGCTTACGGCATCTGGGGGGACCCAGAGACTAGGCAGGGCAGAAATGAGGAGCCGGCCGTGCTCAGTGCCTGGTACTAGCCTCCCTGCATTGTCGTCAGCCTCACAGACTCCCCTCCTCCCCAGCCATCCTCCTTAGTGGCCCCCTGGCTCCCCCAGACCAGCCTTCTTCACAGAATGGCCTCTGTCATTCTTCCTTAAGGTAGGACTTTGAAGGGATGTCTCCCATTCCCCCACAGATGCAGACACAACATAGATACACAGACCTCCAAAACCACAGTGATGAGCATGGCTTCTGGGTCAGGCAAGCCCGGTCCACATCCCAGCTCTGCCCTCTAACTCACTGTCCTGTCTCTGAGCACATCTGCTTATCCTCTTCCTTATCTGTAAATTGGGGTTAATGATATTTACCACGAAAGGATTAATGAATATACTTTGTGGTAGGGATTAAATGAAGTCATATACAGGAGGCGCTTCGGCTGGCACAAGATGAACGTTCAGTGCATGGTAGGAATGACTATTGTTGGTCCCACCACCATGTACAGTTGGCTGCACCTTCTGCGCTTTGCTTTGCCTCCACAATAACAACTCTGGGGAGTAGGTGTCCATATTATTTTTGAAGTTTAATAAACAAGGAAACTGAGGCCTTGCTTGATCACAGACTCAGGGGCACATGAGTGTGGGAAGGCACATGAGCATATTGTGTGCAAATCATAAAAACTTGCTCATACACACATGCACACATGGACTCATGCCCTCTAACAGCTGGCTCAGCAGGCACCTTAACAGCTTTATTGTCATTTGCCCCAGAGCTGAAGGGCAGGGATGAGCTCATGGAGGATGGGCAAAGAGTTTGGAAAATTCTAGAGAAAGGTGGACTGCTGGCAGAGGTGACAGATAGGTAGTCTTTGTGTGAACAAAGAGGAAGGGGCATTACCAGGGCAGAGGAAGCTGATGCCCTCCCCTTTGGTCACACGCCTGGGCGCACACCTGAGCATGGCATCTCCTCGGGGCTCTGCCCATCCAGGATCTTCCTCCTGGGTGTGGCAGCAACATGTGGCCTTAGAGGAGCCCGAGAAGACCAGGAGGCCCTGAACAGCAGCTCTTTATTCATTTCTCTCCACCTTTCTCTACTTTCAAGCTGCTCCCCGACCCCATCCCCCACACCTTCCCCCCATCTGGCATTGAAACCAGATACACCACAGAACAAGGAGGAGGACCCAGGGATTCAGCGGATAATTGGCCGGGCAGGAGTTGGAGCCACGGCTACTGTCATCCAGGCAGCAAGGCTAATACATTCCATACCTCACACATGCCCTGCACATTATAGTCTGTGTACAGTATCTCATCTGACCTTCACGAGGCTCCAGTGAGTAGGCATTGCTATGTCTTCGTTTCTTCTCTGATGGAGAAACTGAGACTCAGCGACTTTAGGAACTCATCCGAGATCACACAGCAGGTGAACAAAGGTGCCAGGATTTGAGACCAGGCAGCCTGAATCTAAGTTTTATTATTTTCCCACTATATCACTAGGCACGTGTGAGTTGAATAGAATGAAGTTGTGAGTAGTTTCTTTCTACCGGAAACCCCAGCATGGAAACCTTCATTGTGTAAATTCTAGGACAGCCCTGCTCACCACTGGGCACCGTGGGTCTCCCCTGGCTCTCTTCTTGGGTATTCCCTCTGGACTCTCCTCTGAGTCTTTCTTGTCTTTCTCAGAAAGAAGCAAACAAAATCTTGTATCGGTGAGGTATGCTGGCTCATGCTTGTAATCCCAGCACTTTGAGAGGCTGAGGTAGGAGGATTGCTTGAGCCCAGGAATTTCAGATCAGCCTGGGCAGCATAGCGAAACCCCATCTCTACAAAAAATAAAAATTAGCAGGCCATGATGGTGTGTGCCTGTACTTTCTGATACTTGAGAGGCTGAGGTGAGAGGATTGCTTAAACCCAGGAGTTCCTTTCTCATTTCTGGTTGATGAATGCTGGGTGGACCAAAAAAATTATAATCAAAATCTTTCTGCCTTTGTTTCACTAGCATCCATTCATTAGTTCAGCAAATATCCCTGAGCGCCTGTGATCACCCAAGCTCTGGGCTAGACATTGAAGGGTTGATAGTATATCAGAAGCAGCCCCTACCCTCAGGGAACTTAGTCTGGTTCACCTTAGAAGCCTATGGAGATAGGGCAGGGAGAGACCCCTTATTTGCTAGCATCAGACATCGGTCAATTCAATTCTGTAAACATTTAGCAAGAGCCGACTTTGGTCACATTCTAGGCACTGGTGACCATATGAATATTAGTGAGACAGGGTTGCTGTTTTTCCAGGGATAACAGTTTTGGTTGGGGCAGGGTTAGATCACTGTTAGAAGTAAACGAAATCCAAGGCAGATGGCGCTAAGAGCTCTGAGTGACTGGCAGGGGCCTCCACGGTGCGGGTGGGCTGTGGCATGGAAAGCCTTGTGCATCAGTTGGGATTTGAACAGGATGGGAAACACTTCAACAGAAGCTGTGGGAGAAGGGCATGCCATATGGAAAGCAGAGCATTGCAGGTCTTGGCTTGAGGACCCTGAACAGGAGGCTGAAATGCTTGGAACTGATGCCCTAGACAGTTGCAGCCATTGAAGATGTTTGAGCAGGGGAGTGGCACATTCTTAGCTGTGGTGTAGGGAAAAAAGCCTGCTAGCAGGGTGACATGGAGCTTACTGTAATAGGCTGGCCCATCTGGCTGCTCCAGGGCAGAGGAGCAGACAGGAGGGAGGATGCGAGAAGTCCTGTGGAGGTAGTCACCTTTCTGAGCCAGACTCCCAAGGATGTGAGCTGTACTCAGAGCCTGAGATAGCCCAGCCCTTTCTCAAATTTGAGGCTTCCATCTGTAGCTCTGAGCAAAAGTAGGGGTATGCAGCCCATGCCTGTAATACCAGCACTTTGGGAGGCTGAGGCAGGTGGATCACCTGAAGGTCAGGAGTTCGAGACCAGCCTGGCCAACATGGTGAAACCCCTACTCTCTCCTAAAAACACAAAAATTAGCCGGGAGAGGTGGTGGGCACCTATAATCCCAGCTACTTGGGAGGCTGAGTCAGGGGAAATGCTTGAATCCAGAAGACGGAGGTTGCAGTGAGCTGAGATTGTGCCACTGCACTGCAGCAGGGCAACAGAGCAAGACTCCATCTCAAAAAAAACAAACAAAAAAAGATAGTAGGGTCATATAGTACAGAAACTATTACAGGCCAGGAAAGAACCACAGACAAGGACTGGGAAAGACGTGTGAGCTGAGAACCCAGGTGAAGCCACTGCAAGAGCAGTGGAGACAGGGGTTGTAGGTCAGGGACAAGGTGGTACTGCCTATCTAGAGGCACACCTGCAGGTGGAGGATGCTTTCAGAGCCAGGAGTTTTGGTCGTCAGGGAAGTGTTGGCCACACCCTGCGCTGACTTTGCTCTGCTTTCTCCACAGTCCCCCCAGAGGACACCAGGATTGACGGAGGCCCTGTGATTCTACTGCAGGCAGGCACCCCCCACAACCTCACATGCCGGGCCTTCAATGCGAAGCCTGCTGCCACCATCATCTGGTTCCGGGACGGGACGCAGCAGGAGGGCGCTGTGGCCAGCACGGTGAGCTACGGCCAGCTCCCCCAGCTCCTCCTGGGCCTAGCCCAGCTCACCTCTCCTTTCCTGCAGCTGTTTGACCACAGATTCAGGGGCACACAGACATGAGAGGGGTCCTAGAGGTCATCTGGCTCAACTCTCTCATTCTACAGTTGGGAAAAATGAAACCCAGAGAAGAGAAATGAATTCCCAGGTTTACTGTGCCATTCAGTAGCTGAGCAGAGACTAATAGAAATAATAAGTTGCCATGGATTAACCACCTACTGTGCGCCAGACACTGTGCATGCTAAGTACTTTATGGACAGTCTCTCTAATCTTCGTAGGAGTCCCATAAAGGAGGCATTATTTCCAATTTACCAAGGAGGAAACTGGTGCTCAGAGAGGTTGAGTGACTTGTCCAAGGTCACACAGCTGGCAAGCAGCAGAGCTGGGGTTTGTATCTGGGTCTGACTGTGCTCTCTCTCCACTGATCACTTCTGTCTCTTTCCTTCAGCATCTGGTTGTCAGATTATTCCAATCATCCCAACAAAGAGGCTGGGGACGCAGGGATCCTTGCATACATTTTTTTTGTTTTGTTTTGAGACAGAGTTTCGCTCTTGTTACCCAGGCTGGAGTGCAATGGCGCGATCTCGGCTCACCACAACCTCCGCCTCCTGGGTTCAAGCAATTCTCCTGCCTCAGCCTCCCGAGTAGCTGGGACTACAGGCGCACACCACCATGCCCAGCTAATTTTTTTGTATTTTTTTTTTTTTTTAGTAGAGACGGGATTTCACCATGTTGACCAGGATGGTCTTGATCTCTTGACCTCATGATCCACCCGCCTCAGCCTCCCAAAGTGCTGGGATTATAGGCGTGAGCCGCCGTGCCCGGCCCCTTGCATACATTTTATAGATGAGGAAGCCATGAAAGATCTCAAGTGACTTGCCCAGGATGACATAGCAGAGTGGACAGTAGCGCTGGGATTCCAATCCAGATTTCCTGTCTGGGGTTACCCTGCCAGCCGTGGGTTAACGTATGTGGATTCCGTGCTTTGCTGGTGCTGCAGGAGCACTTCTCAGTGTGGGGAGAGAGATGTTCCCACGCTCCTCAGCATGCAATCCCAGGGATACCTGGATTCTGGCTTCAGTTCTGCCCCGAGCACACGATGTGACCTTGGACAATTCACTTCCCTTTTTTCTGGCCTTAGTTTCTCATTTGTCAGATGAGCATTTGGCCCCAGTGGTACTTAACTTTTTCACAACCAAAACCTGTTCTGTTTCTTCATCAGGGATACATGTTTCTCGATATTTTGGTAACAAAACAAGTTGGTTTGTTAACGTCCATTTGTCATCCACCCCCCATTTTTCATATTCATTAAAGACAGTGGAGCTTCAGAGCAGCACGAGGCAGCCAGTGTTACTGCACTGGCCCTGAACCGTCCCTGTCCAGCAAAGCCGCATGCATGGTGCTCCAGCCACAGGGAAGTGGTAGCCACACCTTGCTTGGATAAACAATATGGCTTCCCTCAGGCCGTTTGTGATATGGGAAACAGCTCAAGGGTTCCTGTGACCATATTTAAGGACCTTTGGCTGTCACTGAGCAAGTGTGAGACTTCAAGCCTGTGAGTCCCTTCCCTGCTCTCAAGGAGTTTACAGTTTAGCAGAAGAAACGCAACCCTGAAACACTCACACATGGTGCCTACGAGCAAGGCTGGATGTGCCTAGAGCTGTGAGCAGGACACAGTGACTATAAGGGCATAAATTCAGTCTGGGAGAGAGTCCTCGGGGCTGGGCTGGCTGAAGAAGTCTTTCCAGAAGAGAAGGGATTTGTGCCGGACCCACAAGAGTGAACTCTAATGTAAGCTTTGGACTTTGGTAATAATGTGTTAGTTTTGGTCCATCAGCTGTAACAGACTCACCACTCTAACACAAAGTGTTAGTAATGGGGAAAACTCTAAGGTCAGGGAGGAGATACATGGAAGCTCCCTGTACTTTCTGCTCGATTTTTCTGTAAACTTAAAACTGCTCCAAAAGATAGTCTATGATCTGGGCATAGTGACACACTCCTGTAGTCGCAGCTACTGACAAGGCTTAGGCAGGAGGATCTCTTGAGTCTAGATGTTGGAGGCCAGCCTGGGCAACATAGCAAGACCCTAAAAATATATCATTTTTATTTAAAAAGAATTAATAGTCTATTGCTTAAACACACACACACACATGCACACAGAAAAGAGGTTGTGGGGAGTGAACGGGGGGGGTGAGCTTTAAGCTAAAGTACCCCTCCAGCCCAAGCCCATGTCTGAGTCAGGTCGCCTTAAGAGCAGAGGAGGGGGCTTTTAGTGTGACCATGTCTCCCACCCTTGTCATGTCCCAGGAGTTGCTGAAGGATGGAAGAGGGAGACCACTGTGAGCCAGCTGCTCATCAACCCCACAGACCTGGACATTGGGCGTGTCTTCACCTGCCGAAGCATGAACGAGGCCATCCCCCAGTGGCAAGGAGACTTCCATCGAGCTGGACGTACACCGTGAGTGGCCTGGGGGGGAGCAGTCTGGAGCAGGGGGGTCGGAGGAGAATGTAGACAGCCTTTTGAGAAGCACAAACTAAGATTCCCCCTGTGGTCTCCAGGACCAACGCTTGCCTTCACATCTTTCATTCCCTGGATTAAACCGTGGGGACTAAAGGCTGGTAGAGAGCATTGGCTGTGGAATCAGGCAGTCCCCAGGTCTAAACCAGCCTGTTATTAGTCAATGATTTACGCTCTCTGGGCCTCGGTTTCCAATTCTGTGTACTGTATATTGCAAAAAATAAACTACTGGCCTACAATCCCTTATTCAAACTAAAAGTGATTTGGTGTCAAAGCCTGAACCAAGGCTCTTCATAGTCTTTAATTCAGTCTTAAGTTTCACTGCAGATGTGTTCATATGTGTGGCTATGGGATGTGACTCAGACGCTGCTGGGGATCTTACACAGTAAACGGCCTATGCACAGCATTGCTTTCTACATATGAAACATTCTGAATTCCGAAATGCATCTAGTCCCAAGGGTTTCAGATAAGGGATTGTGGACCTGGACCTGCCTCCTGGGGTTGTGAGCATTAAATGAGATATAGCAGAAGAACATCTAGCATGGAGTATTCTTACCTGGTAGGTGTGTCATAAATTCTGTCTGCCCAGGGAGCCATGGGGGTGTGGGCAGCAACTGGAGATGCCCACACCCCATCCCTTTTAGTGAGCCAAGCAAGCCCACACTGACGCCTAGTGGCCACAGCGGGTCATTAGTCCATTGCCTTATTTGTCCCTTCGGTTCCTTCCTTGGTGGTCACCCTAGCGTGCCCCCTAGAGGCTCCGTGTGGAAAAGGTGAGAAAGAGCCTGTTTATTGGAGCTGGTTCACTGCAATCTCAAATTCCCAGATGCCCCCCCAGAGTGGTCAGGTCTGAGTGTATGTGTTAGGGAGGGAAAAAGAAACTCAAGGGACAGAAAAGACCCTGACTCCCTGTCCTCTACTTTGCAGACCCTCCTACAGTGACCCTGTCCATCGAGCCACAGACGGTGCAGGAGGGTGAGCGTGTCGTCTTTACCTGCCAGGCCACGGCCAACCCTGAGATCTTGGGCTACAGGTGAGGGGGTCAGGGGCTGGGAGCACTCCGGGGAGTGATACAGAAGAGGTCGGGGTTGGAGACTGTACTGGGGAGGCCAGTGTAGTGGATATAGTTGGGAGGGTCTGAGCCCTGATCCCACCTCTGTGTTGCCTCCTCCCCCCAGGTGGGCCAAAGGAGGTTTCTTGATTGAAGACGCCCATGAAAGTCGCTATGAGACAAATGTGGATTATTCCTTTTTCACGGAGCCTGTGTCTTGTGAGGTTCACAACAAAGTGGGGAGCACCAATGTCAGCACTTTAGTAAATGTCCACTGTGAGTAGCTGGGAGGGCAGGGATGGGGACAGAGAGCAGGGGCCACCGAAGAGCCTGGGGCAGAGTCGGGGATGCCTCCTCCAGGGAGGTGGCAGAACAGGAGGAAGAAGATTGATTGGCGTTAACCTCATGAGCTTGAGACTCTAACAAGTGGCTTCTTTATCCCTCACAGTTGCCCCCCGGATTGTAGTTGACCCCAAACCCACAACCACAGACATTGGCTCTGACGTGACCCTCACCTGTGTCTGGGTTGGGAATCCCCCCCCTCACTCTCACCTGGACCAAAAAGGACTCAAACATGGTAAGACTCTTAACTGCCTATTCTGAATACTGGGAGGAAGGGGTGTGGCCACAGATGGGGCCAGAGGAGTCAGGGGGCTGCAGCATTGTCTTTCAGATTAAACCTGGGCTATTTCCAGGGCCTTGGGATTTGGAGGAGAAATACAGTGCTTACAGTTAGCCCCACCTCTTCTCACGGGACCGCTGGCCAGTTCAGAAGCACTGGGGGGACAGACCTAGCTGTGCATGGGAGGCAGGGTGGGATGGGAGGAAGGAGGGCCTGGGGCGGGCCTGCTGCAGTGGCGAAGGTCTGCAACATAATGCCGCACAGGGCGGTGGGAAGCTGAGGCGATTCGCTAGAGAAGGCCGGGGTGGCCTGCCGCTCTGCAGAGACCCTGTTAGACCATGTGGGCCAGAACTGCAGGAAGAGGAATCTCAGAGTAAAATGTCCTACCTCACTTGGCAAGGAAAATACTAGAACAGGTCATCAGAAGAGGCTAATCCTCCTAAAATGATTGCAGCCTTCACCTGCCCTCTCTGACCTCCACCCCATCCCTGCCCACTCTTGCAGATGTGTAGGTGTATTTACGTGCCAATCTGTGTAGAGTCAGGGCATGGACCAAATGGACTCGGGAACCCCATTTCCCTTCTGGGAATTCACTTGTGGCCCTTCCTGCTTTCTTTCCAATGCCTCCAATGTGGGGCCATCATGGACCTAGGGGCCCAGGCCTCCTGGCTCCCCCACCCGAGGCTGCTCTTCTGCCCAGGTCCTGAGTAACAGCAACCAGCTGCTGCTGAAGTCGGTGACTCAGGCAGACGCTGGCACCTACACCTGCCGGGCCATTGTGCCTCGAATTGGAGTGGCGGAGCGGGAGGTGCCGCTGTATGTGAACGGTGAGTGAGTGGCCGGAGAGGCAGCCGGGCCTGGGTGGGCCGGCACTGCAGTTTCTAACTGGTTCTGACTCGTGTCTTGCCCACAGGGCCCCCCATCATCTCCAGCGAGGCAGTGCAGTACGCCGTGAGGGGTGACGGTGGCAAGGTGGAGTGTTTCATTGGCAGCACACCACCCCCAGACCGCATAGTGAGTGCCGGGTCCGCCTGCGGACAGCCCAAGTCCTGCTTCTTTGCCCACACCCAGCCTCCTCTGGCCTCTGCTGGTTTCGCTCCTTTAATTTCCCCCGTCCCATTTCCATCCTTGAATCTTCTGCCTTCTGTCTGTCCCTCTGTCCCTTTACCTGCTCAAACCCCACCTCCTCCCTTACTTATATGTGTCCCTGAGCAAATTACTTAGTGTTTTGAAACTCAGTTTTCTCATCTATTAAACAGGGGCAATAACTCCTACCTAATGGGGTTGCTGGGAGAAGTCATGGCACCAACAGGTGTGAGATGCCTAGGCCAGCTCTCAGTTCATGTTAGTCCCCCTCTCTCCCCTGGGCTAACACGCTTCCCCTCTTCTCCCTCGTCTGCCCTGTCATAGACCTCCTGCTCTGTCATAGACCTCCTGCCCTGTCATAGACCTCCTGCTCTTTTCATTGCTCCCCCGCTTCCCTGTCTCCTCCTCCCCCGGCTTCTCCCTCTTCCTTCCTCCCCATCAGTTCTCCCGCCTGCCTGGCCCACTCTTCTCTCCCTCCTGCCTTCCTCCCACCAGCCCCTTTGCCTTGCCACTCTCCTCCCTCCTTTCTCCTCTCCCCCCACACCATGAGCCATTAATTCCTTCCGTGACCATTAACTGTCAAACCCCTCATCACATTTAATGACCATTTGGCTAACTCCAGGGCTGCCCAGGGACACTTCATTACCACGGCCGCCCGGGCAGCAGGCGGCTGGGCTCCCGGGGGGGGCTTCCCTTGCAGATCTAGGAGGATTGATCCCTGGAAAGGAGCCAGTTCTCAGCTGCTCCCCCTTCCCTTAGGCTCCACTCTGAGGAAGGGGCCACGCAGGGGAATGGCCCAGCTGAGGGGTCAGGGATGGAGGAGTCCGCGGATACCCCACTGTGGGTTCTGCCTGTTATGAGTCTGTGGATCAGTCTCCAGGGCCAGCCAGGCAGGTCGTGTGTGTTGGTTCAAGGTATGCCTAAAGATTGAGTTACACTTAATTAGAATCACAGGCCGGGCATGGTAGCTCACGCCTGTAATCCCAGCACTTTGGGAGGCTGACGAGGACGGATCACCTGAGGTCGGGAGTTTGAGACCAGCCTGACCAACATGGAGAAACCTCATCTCTACTAAAAATACAAAATTAGCCGGGCGTGGTGGTACATGCCTGTAATACCAGCTACTCGGGAGGCTGAGCCAGGAGAATAGCTTGAACCTGGGAGGCAAAGGTTGTGGTGAGCCGAGATTGTGCCATTGCACTCGGCCTGGGCAGCAAGAGCGAAACTCTGTCTCAAAAAAAAAAGAATCACAGACTATCAGAGATGGAAGAAACCTTGAGCACTGTCTAGCCCTAGCCTGGTTCCGTCAATGTATACATGAAGAAAATGAGGCCTAGAGAGGGCCAGGGAGGCCACACAGGGGCTTGATGGGGAGGCGAACCCAGCGTTCTTGAGGACCAGTGCACAACTTTTTCTGCATCTGGGGTTCCCAGTGTTGGTTCAGTGGATCAGCTGCATCCACATCACATGCTATCATTATGAAAATAGAGATTCTCCTCCCTGGAGATTCCTATTTAGGACATAAGTCCCAGGAATTTATATTTGAAAGAATCTCCCTAGGTAAATCTGATGTCAGCCATGTTTGAGAGCCACTGCTCCCCCTTGAGTGGAGAGTCAGTGCCAAGGGTGTGAGGCAGTAGGTGTGACTTAGGTTTGTTACAGGGAGGTGTTAGGCTGGGCTTGGGGGCCACACATGGTACATAGGGGTGAGGGCGCCTTGAGGGTGGATCAGCGGGCACGTGGGCATGGGCTTCTGCCACTGCCCCTTTCTTAACTCCTTCCTGCCCTCTCCACCGCAGGCATGGGCATGGAAGGAGAACTTCTTGGAGGTGGGGACCCTGGACGCTATACAGTGGAGAGGACCAACTCAGGCAGTGGGGGTGCTATCCACGCTCACCATCAACAATGTCATGGAGGCTGACTTTCAGACCCACTACAACTGCACTGCCTGGAACAGCTTCGGGCCGGGCACAGCCATCATCCAGCTGGAAGAGCGAGGTGACTGGCAGTGCTGTCTGCCAGCTGGGGTGCAGGGCAGCCTGAGGATTCTGCTCCCTCTTTTCTCCAGGGGCAGCGCTCAGTTGCTCCCCTTCCCTTGAGCTATGCTCCGAGGGGAGGGGAACACATAAGGGGATGTCCTGACTGGGAGGTCAGGAGTGAAGGGGTTTGGGGCTGCTCCCCTCTGGTTCCTGCCTATTGTAAGAGTCTGTGCATCAGTTTCCAGAGGGATCTTAACTCCAGAGGGAAAGAACTCTCTTGGGCCTCCCCACCAGAACCTGGCCTCCATGCTCAACTGGGGGAAATTCCCTCACTTTATTAAAGTTTATTAAGCATTCGCTATGTGCTAGGCTCTGCCCTAGGGGCTGCAGGAAGTGCTGTGAATAAGACACAGTCCCTGACCTCAAGAAACTTTCAGTGTAGTGGAAGGACTTACAGAGTGGTAGCAAATGAATTCAAATGGAGAAGAATCAAATGAACTGCAAACAGGAATAACACTGCCTATCTCACTGGCTTGTTGTGAGGATTAAATGAGAGAATATTTACAAAATACCTGGCATATAATAGGTGTTCAGTAAGTATGGGCTCCCCTACCTCTTCAAGAATTGTCACTCTGCTAGCAGAGAAGTGTTCTCGCCTTTAAGGCATTTCTCGAATGATAAAGAGGTATTCCTTTGACTTTTGGAAGCTCCCAAGTCCGAGGAGGAAATACAGCATTTTTTGTTTTATTTTTTGAGAACTAACCATTTGACATAGGAGACGGGGGAACCCCATGGAAAATGACAGCATCACATCAGTTCAGTCTTAACTGAGGATGCCAGCAGAGGGTTGGGGTGGAGAAGAATGGAGTAGATACAGTTATGTGAGGCTCCACAGGGAAGGATCTCAGAGAGGAGGAGCTCTAAGCAGGATCTGGATTCAACTGGGGTTGCTAGGAAGAGAGAGAAGGCTGGAGGCAGGATTCCGGAGTTCCTCCTCGGCTCTGGGAAGCAGAGGAAACCAGGAAAAACTCTTAGAGCCCTGGGTAGATAGATGCAAATGGGCAGTCACAATGGTATTATGGGTGGGAAGGCGGTGAAAGATGTCGGAACATGGGTGGCAGATTGGGCAATTTGGGAGACAGCTGACCGCAAACAAGAGCAAGGAGCCAAGCCTCACAGGCAGGTGGGCTGAAGGACAGGGACAGACAGACACCCAAGGCCAGGGGCACACTCCCGCCCCAGCTGCAGGGATGAGACATGACCATGATCTCCACTCCGATGGAACTGGAGCACAGACAAAGTCCAACCATAATGCGAATGCGGTCCTTCCTCTCAAATCCAACCTTGACTTAAACCTAACGCTGTCCCCCAGGCTCAGTCAAAACTTAGCCCTGTACACAAGCCAGGGTTGCCTCTGTAGCTGTGGCCTAGCCTTCAGCCAGCACTGAGCTTAGCTCCCAGTATAACTCCAGCCTCACCCCTCCACCTTTCCTTCCCCATCGAAAGAGGTGTTACCTGTGGGCATCATAGCTGGGGCCACCATCGGCGCGGGCATCCTGCTCATCTTCTTCTTCATCGCCTTGGTATTCTTCCTCTACCGGCGCCGCAAAGGCAGTGAGTATGGGCCCTGTGCAGCCCACAGCCTCCCCCGGCCCTTCTGGGGCCTTGACAGGCAGTGTTCGGGATGGATGGGGGGATTGGCTGTTGAGCTCCAGCCCAGATGGAGCCAGAAGCAGCCACTGCAGAGGCCAGCAGGAAGCACTTGGTCCAGGCTGCCTCTCCCATCCCAGGTCGCAAGGACGTGACCCTGAGGAAGCTGGATATCAAGGTGGAGACAGTGAACCGAGAGCCACTCACAATGCATTCTGACCGGGAGGATGACACCGCCAGCGTCTCCACAGCGACCCGGGTCATGAAGGCCATCTACTCGGTGAGGGTCCTGCTCCTCCCTGGCCTCCTGCCCTCTCCACCCTCTGAGGACCAGCTCCATCCTAGCTCTAATATCCACTGTCATTCTCTCTTCCTCCGTTGGCCTTCCCTGGTCCTGCCACACACACTCTCCCACATTCACACACATACTCTCTCACACACACCCCCCAGGTTAGTCTCCTCCAGCAGAGGATAGGCAGGTGGGGTTCTCCAAAGTCTTCCTTTGCCCCATCTTTTCCCCCACAGACTGTGAAAGTTGGAAACCCCCAGAGGCTTTCTGGTCCATCTGCCTCATTGCTGAGATGAGGAAACAGCCCTGGAGAGGGGTAGTGACATTTACAAGGTCACATTACATGTTAGCAACAACACTAGTGCTCGAACCCAGGTCTCTGGCCTCTTCTGCCACATCCCACAGCCTCTGCTGAGAGAACCCAGAACTCAAGTCTGCCTTTGCCCTCAGACCCCTCCCGTGAGCAGGTGGCCTCTGAGTGTGGGGGAGGGGTTGGTGAGAGGCGGCAGGAGCAGGGCTTCCGCCTGCTGACGCCCCGCTCCTGCTGCTCCGCAGTCTTTTAAGGACGACGTGGATCTGAAGCAGGACCTGCGCTGCGACACCATCGACACCCGGGAGGAGTATGAGATGAAGGTGCGGAAAGGGGAAGGGCCAGGGCACCAGGGCCGGTGGGACAGCGGGTCTCTGAGGGCCCACAGTGGGGAGGCGAGGACAGACTTGGGGAGGAGTGGTTGGGAGGATTTTTGAAGGAGCAGAGGAGGTGAAATACTAGATGGGGATATGGGGAGAGCCGGAGGAGGAGGCCCAGAAGGCCATGGTGAGACTTGATCGCCACCCAAGAGGGCACACTGCCTCCATCCTCTTCTCTCATTGCTCCCAGGACCCCACCAATGGCTACTACAACGTGCGTGCCCACGAAGACCGCCCGTCTTCCAGGGCAGTGCTCTATGCTGACTACCGTGCCCCTGGCCCTGCCCGCTTTGACGGCCGCCCCTCATCCCGTCTCTCCCACTCCAGCGGCTATGCCCAGCTCAACACCTACAGCCGGGCCCCTGCCTCTGACTACGGCCCTGAGCCCACACCCCCTGGTCCTGCACCCCCTGCTGGCACCGACACAACCAGCCAGCTGTCCTACGAGAACTATGAGAAGTTCAACTCCCATCCCTTCCCTGGGGCAGCTGGGTACCCCACCTACCGACTGGGCTACCCCCAGGCCCCACCCTCTGGCCTGGAGCGGACCCCATATGAAGCGTACGATCCCATTGGCAAGTACGCCACAGCCACTCGATTCTCCTACACCTCCCAGCACTCGGACTACGGCCAGCGATTCCAGCAGCGCATGCAGACTCACGTGTAGGGGCCAGAGCCTGGCTGGGCATCTCTGCGGGGCAGAGGAGAAGGCTTTCACAGCTGTTCCCTGATATTCAGGGGCGTTGCTCATTGCTCCCTTCTCGGACCAGCCTTCCTCCTTCCACCGTGGCAGGTGGGGAGCAGGTCTCCCGGAAACACCCCGTCCCGAGGACGGTGCTCTGTGCATGCCCCAGCCTCCTGGGCCTGCCCTTCCCTCTTCTTCGGGAGGATGTGTCTCTTCTGACCTGCACTCTTGCCTGACCCCAGAATGGGGACAGGGAAAGTGAAGGTTGGGGAGAGCAGAGGGGGCACTTTTTAGCATTCCCTTTCTATCCCACGCCTCTGATCTCCTGTAAGTGGAAATGGGGGTACCCAGGGTTGGGCAGACTTTGGCCTAGGAACATGAAGTATAGAGGGGTGGCTGTGGCACAGATGGGTGGAAACAGGAGAGCCTGGCCAGTCCCTCTGTTGTCTGCACTCAGGCCCTGGGTGCACCTCTCCTTCCTCAGGGTACTGCAGAAGGGAGCTTGGATTTATTTTCGCTCTTGTCTACAGAACAGCCATAGCACTGCATTCAAATCCCGCCTTCATTCAGCTGGGATCAAATTGCCAGTCACCTTGGCTGCCCACTGTGGACATCTGTCTGTCAGCATGCGGAGGGATCCAGGAATCCCTGGCAGCACTGCCCGCTTTCCTTCTCCTATGTTGGGCCAGCCAGCTAAGTCAGGGTCCTGGTGGAGAAAGAAAGATGAGGACCATGTCCTGATTGACCCAGAGACCACTGTGTGCCACACAGCAGTTTCCAGAACCAATGCTAGAGGGAGCCACCCCAGCCTCTTACCCCGCAATCTGCCCCACTTCCTGGCTTTAACTCTTGAGCTGGTTTAGGGAGTGGTGAGGTAGGGGTGGGGGTGCTGTAGGAGGAAACAAAAAACAGTGAAAACCTCATTTGGAAAGAAAAGCTGTAGGGATCTCCCCCACCCAAATACAAGTCCCAGTGGAAAAGAAAAGGTGGTACCTATTCTTCTCCATGGGGTTCCTAACACCTTCCATTACTCTCAGCCTCCAAGCACTTTGAATTCATTTTATACATTCAGGTTGCCAGACCTGTCACGCAGTGGGCTAGGATAGGGTTAGGGAGGGGCCTGGCCCTCAGGCTCTGCTCTCCTACCCTAGGGCTCATCAGTTGGTTGGAGCCCACCTTCCAGGAGACGTGGAGGCAGGTTTTGGTTTTTTAGGTGTCTTTTTTTTTTTTTCTTGGATCAGATTCCTTCTTCCACTTTCAGTGCCTTGAGTCAAGCTTTGGATGACCGACCCTACGTGGGCGGCTGTGCAGGGAGTGGATACTTGTGAGTCTTGGACACACTGTGAAGTGTTACAGTGTTAGGGGAGAGATGGGTGAGGGGACCTGGAGAGGTAAGGGGCCTGGAAATGCCCCTGACAGAGAACTTGTGCTGACTGGGAGAAGGTGGCGAAGAAGGGCACCAGGCATTCCACGGGCCATTTCTCCTCCATGTGCACGCACATCCAAGACACACCTTCCACGTGACCACTTCTCAGCTGCCACCTTCTGACCAAAGAGAACAGGCGCTCCAAGGAGAACCTGTACCCCTGCCCAGCCTCACCTTCCTAAGAAGCAGTGTCTGGAGTCGGCCGTTTCCCACCTCCCCAACTGCATGTCCAGCCCAGTGGGAGGCAGGGCCTCTGGTGCAATTCCCAAAGCATTCCTTGCCCTTTCTCCATGGTCACTATTCATAACTCATGTTCGCTTTAGTGGGTTACACGCTCATCAGCCACAGGCCATTACCACCCTTACGGGTGGGTCTTGGGGGGGGTGACATTCCTGGCCAGCCCCTTGCTAGTAAGGAACAGATAGTACCCAGGAAGGAAGTCGCTGTAGTTCTAACCTCACAGGACGCCTCTGCATCCTCCTTCATTTCAGCAGAGAAAATTCCTGTGAAGTGGGGCCCTACCTTGGGCATTTACAGGCTTCCAGCTGTGTTCCAGCCCTGGAAGCTGATACCTTTCAATAGAGTCCTTTTATAAGAGCTCAGTAAGAAGGTCTGTCAAGAAATGCACATTCCCATACAGACAAGTTCATGTGAATTTCTATTATTTTCACAAAAAACAGAAGCTATGGGTAACCCAAAGACTTAAAGTCTAAAGGTGGTGGCTTTTTAAACATGAATATTCCAAAAAAAATCATTTTTGTTTTGGGTTTGGCTAGATTCTCTTATATATCCCTTTTTGGCTTAAGTGTTAGTTTAATTCTACTGAGATGATGGAGAGACAGGCCTACGGTCACTAGGTAACTGAGCTAAAGGTGCAGGGAGAATTGTTGAGAAAGGAAGCCTAGTTTTCAGAAGCCTGACACAGCTTCTTCCCTGTTCTCTGCCCCTTAACACATTAACTGGAGCCTCTTGGGTGTCAGGCAAGCACCCTGGAAGGCACAGGGAAGCGTCAGCGACCTTCTGTCACTTACATGCTGGTAGCGATCAGAATCTGAACTGAACCTGCCTGGCGGGCCCAGTGGAATAGCTTTTCTGGGGGAGTGGAAAGTACCCTCGGTCACAGAGCTCTGCTGTCGAATGCTGGAGTGCTGCAGCACGGTGAGGCCTCAGTGCTTGGTGATCCTGATCACATCTGATGGCTTGTTACAGTGGGAAGAGCAAGGAGACCCAGGACCAGACCCAAAGCTGCCAAGGTTAGATCTCAGCCTAACTCTCTGTTCACTGCCCCCAGTTTTTCTGGCCTGCAAAATGAGGGGGGAGGGTTGTACACATCTAAAACTATTCTGTTTCTGCTATGCCTATTGGGTGGGGGGCAATTGCTGGCAAGAAACTGGGAGCAGTAGCAAGCATGGTGAGGGCTGGGAAGCTGGTTGGGGTGGGATTCTTTCCTGTTCGAAGAAGCTTTCACCATGGACTTCATTATCTTGTCAGAAGTGTTGTGAATTAGTTTCCACCAGGGACCCCTTTATCCCAAACAGCAACATAAAACACACCATAAGCCTCAGAGTAAAATTGATGTGGGGTTATCCTTTGGCCATTGGGTCATCTGTGCTGCTCTCCACTCATTTCTGATGGGTTTGCAAAGGTGTCTTTTGCTAGGGCAGGCCATAGTGAGTTTCCTATACTATGTGCCCAGGTTTCAGGCACTGCTTCTGTAGGAGAAATGGGAGCAGCCTTCCTCCACCCTGGTCCTTGGCAACATTCCTCTGGGCCAGGGTCAGCTCGTTCCTCTTACCAAACAGGTGAAGCCTGCAGTCCAAGGTGCCTGGAGCCAGAAGTCAGGGAGTAAGTGCAGCTGCCCCCTCTGAGAAGGAGTAGCTTGCAAGGGGAGCCGGGGAGAGGAAAAGGGGTGCAACAGCATTGGCATACATTCTGGATCTTGAAGAGGATCTTGTGATTTTGGCTGAGCCATGGTTGCTC
The DNA here is from genome assembly GCA_036589455.1 of Ateles fusciceps. Classification (NCBI taxonomy): domain Eukaryota; kingdom Metazoa; phylum Chordata; class Mammalia; order Primates; family Atelidae; genus Ateles; species Ateles fusciceps. The sequence goes on from JAZHEH010003362.1 coordinate 1,766,474, forward strand.
CCCCTCGTGAAGGGCCCACCCTATATCCTAAATTCTGGATCCTTCAAAGTCCAGCCACGGAGTTTGCATGAAGCAAAAAGCCTAATAAGTGAGAAAGGAAAGAGGCCAGGGATGGGAGCCGTGTCGTGCTCTCCTGAATGAATGGAAACGTTAGTATGAGCACCGTGTCTTCAGGTAGCGTGCTCTCTCCTTATCCCAGCAGGGCGACTATTCCCTTAACTCGGAGGGGGAGCTTTATCTGCTTTCAAAATGGAGCACGTCGCGCTGGAGTTTCTTGCCCTGGTGCCCTCTCGTTAACCTGTCAGGAGCCACAGTCCCAGGCTCCATAAAACGGAATCGGTTTCTCAGTATACTTGGCCCATGTTCATAGCAATGTTCAGCCGTTTGGGTTTGAAGAAACTGCGTTAAAGCCAAGACCCCGTTTGGAGTGAACTGCCTTGTTCCTTGCTGCGTGGAATGTTCTGTCCCCCACAGCTAAACTCCAGTTCCTCCCCAAGCACCCTGGCCTCAAAATCCTGGCTTCCCCACCAAGTCAATGCTGTCCGACCTGAGCCAGGCCGCTGCTTGGTGCCTCTGCAGGCCACTGTGCGTGTTGAGAGTCACTGAAAAGGAGTGGTGAGCTCCTGACCCTGGTGAGGCCATAATGAACACTAAAGTGCACAGACCAAGGGATGTAATTGAAAGGCAATTTATATTTTTGTGAAGATGCTATAAAATTAGCATTTCCATTCCCTTCTCTTGGCCTCCTCCTATCCCCCCCTATGGTATTTCACCTCCTCTCCTCAAGGCCAGACTTTGTGAAAGGCGTCGGCTCACCTGTGTCAGCATGGTCCTGACACTCACCTCTGGGCTGCTGGAGAGGACTGAAAGATGTGTGGTTTGGTAGGTAGGGGGTGGGTGTGGGAGGTAGGGGGGAATCCCATTTTCTTGCATCACTGTGAGGGAGCTCCAGGCCCTGTCCCTGGAGAAATAATTGCTGCGCAGAAGTCACAGGCCATACTGGGCAGTTCTGGTACAAACCTGCCCTTAAAAATAATAACAATAATAATAATAACCCCATTTGCATAGAACTGTCACTCATTCCTGCCAGTCTGCTGTCCCTACCCTGGTTTTTTGCTGGCCCCAACCACTGGCCTTGTTGAGTACTGATGGGCCCTGGGCTCTTCTGTTTGCTTCTGGAGCTCTTCAGATGCTGCTCCCTGAGAATACTCTAACTCTGGGCAGAGAGCAGCCAAGTTCCCGATCCGACAGAAGTCCACACAATCTTGTTAGCAACAGTGACCCAGAAAATTTTGCTGCGTCCAATTTCACCAGAAGAGGCCCAGGACTCCCTGTGGTCACATTTTCTACCCAGCCATTCTTGGGATTACAACCTCCATTTCTAGCTCCAGTTGGATTTTCTCCACCCACACCCCAGAAGTAAATGGATCCACGATGATAATTAAGAGAAGAGAAAAAAAAGATATTATTTTTGTTAGGACGAACCATCGTAGATTTTTAGCAATGTGTATTTGTGTGTTCCTCACACCTTTTCCTATTCTGCCTTTTTTTTTCCTTTTTTTTTAAAATATTATGTACTATATTTTTAGTCTCAAACACACTATATATTATATATATTTAATTTTTTTATATATATAAATATAAATGTTTTAAAAAGTACCATGTTTTGTGTTATTTAATGCATTAACAGGTAGTGACTTAAAAGCCTGCCTGGCTTTGGGTGATAGTCTGGTTTGGGGTAAAAAACAGGTTTGGACTGAGATTGCAGAAACAATGTTTGTGTCACCTCCAGGCTGGGGGGCGCATTCTCTAGTTTGCCACCTGTGCAGAACCCTGAGGCCAGTTATGGCAGTTCAGGGACAAACAGCTGGAGGCTCCTGCGTTTGGAACACAGCATCCAAATGTTCTGTGCCAGATCCCATTATGGGAATGGGAAACGGGGAGACCTTTGAATCTGAGTTGCAGATCCCAAAGGAATTGGGACAGGCAGGTGTGTCAGAATGGCTGGTTTTGTTTATTGAAAATGCTGTGGTTTGGGTAAAAAGCAAAGTTACCAGGTCTCCAACCTTTTGAACCTGTAGTGAAGCAGAATGAGAAAAACAGATGCTGCAGCAATGCACACACACAGAGGCCAGGCTGCTGAGAAATCCTAAATTCCCTGAGTTGAGTTCCCAAGGGCCTCACTTTGCTCGTTTCTCAGGAGTGTGTGCAGATACCTGAAATTGCTTCCAGATAATGTTTTGTTTTATTTTGTTTTGAAGTTTTGTGTTGTTGTAGAGATGGGGTCTCACTATGTTGCCCAGGCTGGTCTCAAACTCCTGGGCTCAAGTAATCCACCCACCTCGGCCTCTGGAGTTGCTGGGATTACAGGAGTGATCCACTGCACTTGGCCCAGATAATGTTTTTTTTAAGCTATAAATCATTAGAGAAATAGGGTTTATTGTTTTCTTCATCCAGTTACCAACCAAGCAAACTCAAGACAGTTTACAGTAGACTTTTTTGTATACAAGGGGCACCCAACATAGGAAGATAGGTTGTAAGAGCTGAAAAATACTTTAGAAATAATGCAATCCACTTCAGAGGGGTAGAACTCAACAGCACTGGAGCTGCAGCTGAGGGAGGGCGCAAGGTGCCATTGGGCCTGGGGTTTGGAGGCATGTAGCCAGGACCAAGAACCTATAGGTAGCCCCGGGGTGAATCCAACCTGGATGGGAATGAGAGGCCAAGGTGCAGGGTAAATTTGGAGGCTGCATTGAGGTAAGTTGCACTGGCATAGGTAAAAATGGCATTAATCGAATACAGAAGCAAACAGAAGAGAGTAGGGAAAAATGAAAAAGCCAGGACACCAAGCAAAGCTGTGCAAATGTGGAGGCACAGGTGAATATTATTAGGCCAAGTGGTGTCGGGTGGGGCGCTTCCTGTGTTATGTGTCCACCTGGGATGCATTTATTCATCTCTGCATCCCCAGAGCCCAGCACAGGGCCAACAGGTTCTCTGGGAGAAGTCTGTATAGGGCACTACATAAGGCTCCAAAGACCTACACTTGCTCTCAGCCACAAGAAAGGCCACAGGACCTTGTCCCTGTGTATTAGGCCTCTTCCTGCAATGAGAGCCCCAGCCCCTCTATGTCACCTCCAGCCTGAGGATAAGCAATAATGACACGACCCCTTTATCATTTTGCTCTGCAAAGTTTTAAATGCCACCCTCTTCTTTGGAGGGTTTTGCTTCACAACAGGAGCGATTGGCCTAGACATAAACATGCTCCTGTCTGCCTCCTAGATTGGCCTAGACATAAACATGCTCCTGTCTGCCTTCCACACCAAAGTGTGAGTTCAAGTTTCTCCATGAGATGACCCCACATGGTTCAACCCTCCCTTTCACTCACCCTACATTTCAACACAATTAAATGGAATTATGCCTTGTGTGTGATATGCTCCTGCCCTTTCCTCCCTCTGTGCTTTGGTCCAAACTCTTTTCTCTGCCTGGAGTTCCCATGTCCCTTCACTTTCCCATTTCTAAGTTTTACTCATCTTCAGGGCCCAGCCCCAAAAGCTATCTCCTCCAGGAAGCCTTGCCTGACTCATTACTCACCTTCTCTTCCTCCTGGGAAGTCCCATGGGTTAGCTATTATCTCACTGATCTCATCTCATTTAAAGCCTTCTGCTTTGATAACAGGATTTTGTGTATGACACATTAGCACTTTCCTCCTCAAAGAAGGTCACTGACAGGCAGAGAGCATGTATCATTTATTCAGTATCCATCAGCCAGCAGAGTGCATGTAGTTTCTCAGCATGTGCTGGAGGAATGCAGGTATGGAGGGAAGGAAAGAGGGACGAGAAGCAAACCCATAAACACAATGCATAAAAGGAATTTAACCTAGAGGAATTCATGCTTGATGAAATAGTACGGCATGGTGATTAAAAGCATGGACATTCACGTCAGTCTACCGAGCCAACAGACACGGCCAGTACTTACTCTTATTAAATTCTCCCTTTCCAAGTTCCCTGGCTGTTAGACAAGGCCAAGCTGACTATAAACAGAAGTGGCATGTCACTTCCAGACCAAAGCGTTTAATTGCTAGTGTGAGACCCTCCAGCCTTGTCTTCCTCTGCCCAAGTGACAGGAGCCCATTTATTCCAAATGGTATGGCTTTGTAATAGTGGAACCTGTCTGCCTGTGTCCCAGAGTGACTATGTGAAGCAGAGCCCTTTGACCAACCCATGGTGAATATGTAGTTTGAGGGAGAAATGAAATCTTTGTTAAGATACTGAAATTTTGTGGTTGTTTGTTACTGCAACACAGTATATCCTATCCTGATTAGTAGAGACGGTGCTAAAATCCTGCCTTCACCACTTGCTCCTTGGGTAAGTTACTTTACCTCTCTGCATCTCTCTTTTCTCCTCTGTGATGCAGACTAGTAATCAATACTATCCCACAGAAAATGCTTAGCAGAGTTCCTAGCAAGTGAATACCCAGTAAAGGTAGCTTTTGTTAGCCTAGAGAAAGGGGAGCAGTGGGCATCTGTCCCTTTCCCTCCTTTGCCTCTTTCTTAGAGGCATCAGGAAAGATGTCTACATTTGCCCGAGGTTATGGAAACAGCAAGGACTTTAGAAGGAGAAGATTTAGCTTAAAATCCCAGCAAAGCCTCTGGTAACTGCAATGCATGGCAGGTCAGCACACTTTTTGAGATACCATTTCTTTATATTTAAAATGTTGTAAACACTCAATGAGATGAGATAGACAAAATCCTTTTGTAAACTGCTAAATGCTATTCAAATGTGAGTTGATTACTTTGGTCTATTAACTCTCTGAAGCATCTGAACCCCCCCCCGCCCCACTCTCTGTAGCACCCTATGCCACACACCTCGCTGCCACAAACACAACATGAACGCTGCTCTAGCAGTGACCTGCTATTAGGAGAATGTGCCCATCCAGCTGGGCGTGATAGAGCCCATGTTGGCAGCACCCAGGGTTCTAAAACCAAAAAATCAGCTCTTTGTAAAGCAGGAACCTGGGGGAGGAGAAAGATCACTTCATCTGCACTCACTTTCCCATTTCCTTTACTCATTGTAATTAGCTACACAGAGGCGACCTCCCAGGGGAGAGCAGAGCCATCAGCTCCCAGAATGGAACCAGGGAGCTTTGTCTTTTTGTTCCTCTCCACATAATACTGCTCTCTTGGTTGTCGCTATGCAAACACATCCTGCATTCATTTGCAAACCGGGAAATATTTCATATTTTGAGGATCATATTAATGGTCCACCTCCCCAAAAGGGACACTGATTGGAACTTCTATTCAAACAGTATCCTGTCAGCACTCCTAGTAAAGGTGCTGGCTCCCAGAGTCACGTGACCACCTGAGGGACGATCAAAAACTTTGCTTTTCTCAGAGCCTCTATGATCCCCTCACTAAAATAGATGCTTGACAGTGGTTAATAGAATCTCAAAAATTGAAGGCACCTCTGGGGTCATCTGGCCCTATTATGAACCTAAAGGAGAAGCCCCAGTTCAGCTTCAGAGACAAACGGGCTTGGCATCAAGACCATCAGGGGACCAGAAAGCCAGGTGACTCTTTATGGGGTCTGGACTTTGGGATCTGAATATCTGATTCCCCCAGGCTTCTGCAGGCACCAACTCTGTGCCTTTGGGGAAATCATTTGCCTTCTCTGAGCCTCGGTTTTCTCATCCATAAAAATCTTTCATTCACGCAAAAGACATTTATTGAACATTTTCCATGTGTTGAAACTATACCAAAACCTGGGCATACAGCAGGAAACAAAACAATGCCCCTGCTTTAGTGGAACTGTGCACCTAAAAGGAAGAAGCTGAGGCAAAATTAATACACATGGAGAGTTTATTTGGGCCAAGTGTGAGGATGGCAACCCAGGAGCATAGACTCAAGTTGGCCTGAATACACATTCCAGTTAGCAGCACTTACAAGTGGATTTTTAAAGGCAAAAAAAAAAAAAAAGGCGGCGGGTAGTGGGACAGGGAGTGGACTGCTACAAAGTTGTCAGGAATTCTTATTGGTTTACACAAATAACACTGGTTAGTGATTGGCAATAAACTGTTAAACTATAGGGTGTGGGTTACAGTGTCCTGTGTGGCATTATTAGGTTCATTTATAGCCACTTGTGGCAAAAGTAAGCAATTTCAAGAGACGAATATATAGCTTAGAGGGAGGAGTGAGGCGTGATTGTGATCTCTTTTAATTTCTCTCTGGGTCTGATAATTAAAAGGACTTGCATTCCTCAAATGAAAGTTATTTTCTTTCCTCAGAACTTACACTGCAATGATGGGAGATAGATGATGAACAAACAAATGGATGTCAGAGAGGAGTCAGGAGGGACACAGGGCTGGGCAGAGTGGGGCGCTGGGAGGAGAGATGTGCTATTTACGTTGGATGGTCAAAGAACATGTCCAGGATAAAAGGACAGGTAGGTTGGGCTTATATCTGGGGGAAAGAATATACTAGTCTGAGGGAACAGCACCTGCAAAGAACCAGAGGCAGAAATGAGTTAGAGAGTCAAGGGCCAGCAAGGAGTGTGGCTGGGGCAGCAGTATGAGCAGGGGGAGGGGCGGTGAGAAATCCCGAGAGGGGGTGAGATGGAGCAGATCCTGTGAGGATGGCAGGCCATTGAGAGGGCTTTGGAAATTACTGTGAGATGAGATGACGTAGTAAATCAAGCCATCTGAACTGTTTCTGTAGGTCAAAAATGGGTGAACAGCAGCAATTTTATATGGTTCAACCTAATACATGTAAACGTACAGTACTGTTGATTTATTATTACCACCTTTAAAACAAGCCTTTCTATTATGTTGGCAGGATTAATTGAAAGGCATGTCTTCCTCCTATTGAGGCTGAGCGGGCCTCTTTATTATTTTTACCCAATGGCTGTAGCTCTGCCTTCAGGACAGTGCTATCTGGGGAGTCTGCCACCTCCCCCTCCCTCTCCAAGCCGTTCTTTTGATACTGAAATGTAGTTGTCATGATATCATGTCTCTTCTAAGAGGTTTCTTTTCTCAGTTAAATATTTCCAATTCTTCAAAACCTTTCTCTTAGGATACATTTTCGGATTCTTCCCATTGTGCTCACCCTTTCTTCTGAGTGAGTTCTGAACATACGTTAAGAAATTCAGCATCTTCCACTTCACCCTACTAGTCTGAGGGGAGAGTTCCCCATCTGAACCCATTAAGATCCTCTATGTTCCTTCGCCTCCTATTCTTCAGTAAATATATACACTGAATTCTGGCTTTTGCCCAGGAAAGAGTGGTGGTCCCTTCACTACCCAAAGATCCTGATACCCATCCCCCTCCACTGAAGTTGGAAACGGTACCAGATTCTCAGGCAGAAATCCCAGGGAGATGAAATAAGAGGGGTTCCCAGATCCAGCAGCTCAGCTATGGCCATACCAGACACTACAACCTAGATTCTCTGGGGGATGTCCTGAGACTTAATGTGCTCTATGCAGTGGGCCTACTTATAATTTTTTTTTTTTTTTTTTTAGACCGAGTCTCGCTCTTTTTACCAGGCACCAGGCTGGAGTGCAATGGCGCGAGCTCGGCTCACTGCAACCTCCGCCTCCCGGGTTCAAGCAATTCTCCTGCCTCAGCCTCCCGAGTAGCTGGGACTACAGGCGCACGCCACCATGCCCAGCTAATTTTTGTATTTTTAGTAGAGGTGGGGTTTCACCATGTTGGCCAGGATGGTCTCGATCTCTTGAACTTGTGATCCACTCGCCTCGGCCTCCCAAAGTGCTGGGACTACAGGCGTGAGCCACCGCGCCCGGCTACTTATAATTTTTTAACAACATGGGTAGCATCACAACAACCGAGATCCTTTCTGCTTTCAGAATCTAGATCTGTTTTCTCCTTGGTTTTTGAATCAAAACATGAGTTCTAGTCTAAACTCCACTTATTAGCCATTTGACTTTGGACAAGTTACTGGAACTTTCTGAGTCTTAGCTTTCTTATCCATAAAATGAGAATAATGACACTACCACACTAGCAGGAGGAGGACCTAGCACAGTCGGGCACTGAGCACGCATCCCAAAGCTACCATTAGGCCTCCACTGCTATCCCCAAGTCCGAGGGTCCCTCAGCTTTTCCTTGACTCCTGCAGTGGCTAAGTGGTCTCTGATTCCAGTTTTTGTGCCCCAGGGGTCTGTTCTCCACAGCAGGGCATTGGTAGCAATCCCCTACCTATTCTCAGTTTCATTATCAATACTAAAAATCATTAGATTTTGTCCTAGTCTGTTTGATCCTGCTATAACAAAATACCAGAAGCTGGGTGTCTCAGAAAAAATACAAATTATTTCTCACAGTTCTGGAGGCTGCAAAGTCCAAGACACTGATGGCAGCATACGAGGACCCATTTCCTAGTTCACAGATGGTGCCTTCTTGCTGTGTTCTCACATGGTAGAAGGCACATGCAGCGCTATATTAGGGCCTCTTATAAGAGCACTAATCCTATTCATGAGGGCTCCAACCTCATGACGTCATCACCTCCCAAAAGGCCTCTCCTAACCATCACCTTGCAGGTTAGGATTTCAACATGGAAACTTTGGGGGGACACAAGCATTCATACCATAGAAGACTTTAACAACAATGAAATACAACCTTTTGTATGACAACAAAGTAATCCTTTTAAAATGTAAATCACATCACATCACTGCTCTGCTTTAGCCCTTACAACTTCCTATCCCACTTAGAATAAAATCCATGCTTCTTTCATGTCCTACAAGCCCTACCTTAGCTGTCCCCTGCCCACCCTCTCTCCATTCTTACTTCGTCACTTGACACTCTAGCTTCACTGACCTGGCTGTCTGTGACATTCTATCATGGGATAAAATTCCAAATCCTCTTATGGAGATGCTGAGGATGGGGGCTTGCAATAGGGAAGGAGTTAATGTTTAGTAAGTGAGCCAGACACTTTCATATATGTGATTACCTGCAATTTTCAGAATAATGGGCCTCTGAAGTTAGACCTTACAGGGAATTCCCCTATCCTTCATCCCCAGTACCCAGAAGCCAGCTAGAAGAAAAGCTCAGCAAATAAACCTGAGAGGCTTCCAGCCTCAGGGCCCCTGAAGCTCCAGCTTTCTCCTCCTAATAACCTAAAGGGCTATTAACAGTTTCTTCACTTATTAAAACAATTTTTTTTTTTTTTTGCAGCCTGTCCCTTAGGTGTTGGCTACATGCCACACACACACAAAAAGCCTGAAACCCTACATTATCCAAAAGGACAGTCCCGCTTCAGGGTACGAAAGAAAAGCAGACCTCATTGCTCAAGAATCAGTCTCTTTCTGATGGGAGGACACAAACCCCCACCTCTGGGCACAGGTTTCTCTGGCATTTAAAATCTTCAAGGGGGTAAAGGACCTTAAAGGCAACTGTAGAACCACTAGGATTTTGGTAGATTAAAGAGAAAAAACAAAAACTAGTATTCATGTTTAGGCCAATGGGCTGATTAAGCATGTCTAATTCAGGTATCTGGGGTCCATCAATAACACTGAAGCACTCTCAGGGCAGGGAAACACCTGAATGTCTTTTTATCTTTAAAAAATTGGGGGTCTGAAATTTAAAGTAAAGGACTAGAATTGCATTTTTTTTTTTTGAGATGGAGTCTTGCTCTGTCACCAGGCTGGAGTGCAGTGGTGCAATCTCGGCTCACTGCAACCTCCAACTTCCTGGTTCAAGCAGTTCTCCTGCCTCAGCCTCCAGAGTAGCTGGGATTACAGGCACATGCCACTATACCCAGCTAATTTTTGTATTTTTAGTCGAGACAGGTAGTCGAGACAGGGTTTTACCATGTTGGCCAGGCTGGTCTGGATCTCCTGACCTCATGATCTGCCCCGCCTCGGCCTCCGAAAGTGCTGGGATTATGGGTGTGTGCCACTGCACCTGGCTTAGAATTGCATTTTTTTTTTGAGACAGAGTCTCACGCTTTGCCGAGGCTGGAGTGCAATGGTGCCATCTCGGCTCACTGCAACCTCTGCCTCCTGGGTTCAAGCGATTCTCCTGCCTCAGCCTCCCAAGTAGCTGAGACTACATGCACACGCCACCATGCCCAGCTAATTTTTGTATCTTTAGTAGAGACAGGGTTTCACCATGTTAACCAGGATAATCTCGATATCTTGACCTTTTGATCTGCCCTCCTTGGCCTCCCAAAGTGTTGGGATTACAGGCATGAGCCACTGCACCTTTTTTATTTTTATTTTTTTTGAGACAGAGTCTTACTCTGTCACCAGGCTGGAATGCAGTGGCACTATCTCAGCTCACTGCAACTTCCACCTCCCTGGTTCAAGTGATCCTCCTGCCTCAGCCTCTGAATAGCTGGGACTACAGGTGCATGCCACTATGTCCAGCTAATTGTTTATATTTTTAGTAGAGATGGGGTTTCACCATGTTGGCCAGGATGGTCTCCATCTCTTGACCTCGTGATCCGCCGACCTCGGCCTCCCAAAGTTCTGGGATTACAGGTATGAGCCACCGCGCCTGGCCCTAGAATTGCATTTTTAAGAGGGAATTGGATCCGTGATTTCTGAGTTTCTTTCTATGCACTAACATGTAGGATTCCATGAATCTGATCTCTTTTAGGGATGTCAAAGTGGTGACAACTAAACCATCTGAATTTTCAGAAAAGTACGATTCCAAACGTTCTGCACCAATTTTCTATTCAGAGCTCATGGTTTCTGTACCTACAGGGTTCAGCACAAATCAGTGGCGGGAGCAAGGCTCTAGGTCTTTTGGCTCTAAGGCTTTCCTTTCACAGCTTGCCTTCGTCATAACACTTATAAGTCTGTTCTCACACTGCCATAAAGAAATACCTGAGCCTGGGCAATTTATAAAGAAACGAGATTTAATTAGCTCGTGGTTCTGCGGACTAGCTTCTGCTCTGCTTCTCGGGAGGCCTCGGGAACCTTACAATCATGGCAGAAGGTAAAGGGGAAGCAGGCACGTCTTACATGGCTGGAGCAGGAGGAAGCAAGAGACGGGAAAGTGCCACACACTTTTAAACAACCAGATCTCGTGAGAACTCACCGTCATGAGACCAGCCCCCAGGGGGAAATGCGCCCACATGATCCAATCACCTCCCCTCAGGTCACACCTCCAATACTGGGGATTACAATTCGACCTCAGATTTGGGCGATGACACAGACCCAAACCATATAATTTGGTGTTGACTTTGTGCACTATCTCTGAATCTTTTTGAGCCTCCATAATTGTCTTTTAAAAAGACACTTTGGCTCATTCTTTTCTCTTTCTTTTTTTGAGACGTGGTCTTGGTCTGTCACCCAGGCTGGGGTACTGTGGCACGATCATGGCTCACTGCAGCCTCAGCCTCCTGGGCTCAGGTGATCCTCCCACGTTAGCTTCCTGAGTAGATGGGACTACGGGTATATGCCACCACACCTGGCTTGGCTCATTCTTATTTAAAGACTCAAATCAGTCGTAATCTCCTCACAGAAGGTCTGTACCCCACCATGCCAAATTAAGTGACCCTCCTTTGTCATCTCATAGTGCCCCCTCCCTATGGCCTCATGTGCCTCTGTTATTGTTTTTATACCAGCACAGCTTACTAAGTTATTGACAACTTAAAGAGGAATTGCAGTGCCAGCTGTCATCTACATCATGAAGTCTTGCTCATTTTTAAAAAATATTTTGGCTGGGTGCAGTGGCTTATGCCTGTAATCCAAGCACTTTGGGAGGCCAAGGTGGGCAGATCACTTGAGGTCAGGAGTTCAAGACCAGCCCGGTCAACATGGTGAAATCCCGTCTCTACTAAAAATACAAAAATTAGCCCAGTGTAGTGGCATGCCTGTAATCCCAGCCACTCGGGAGGCTGAGGCAGGAGAATTGCTTGAAACCAGGAGGTGGAGGTTGCAATGACCTGAAATGGTGCCACTGCACTACAGCCTGGGCAACAGAGTGAGACTTTGTCTCAAAAAAAAAATTTCCTGTATAAAAGAAAGAAGAAAATGCTCTATGGCTAAGGCCCAATCTCTCCCCTTCCCTCCACATCTAGGTTTTTGAAAGCCATTGTCTTTACTTGCTCATTTCACTCTCCCCCTCTCAACACAGTGCAGTCTGTCTTCTGCTCATGCCAAGCCTCCCAAACAGTTATCGTTCCAGTGGTCAAATCCAATGGTCACTTTTCAGTTATTTTTTTCTATTACAGAATTTTTTCTTTTTTTTTTTTTTGAGATGGAGTTTCGCTCTTTGAGGCAGCAAAGGGCAGTGGTGCGATCTCAGCTCACTACAGCCTCTGCCTCCTAGGTTTATGCAATTCTCCTATCTCAGTCTCCCAAATAGCTGGGATTACAAGCGCCCACCACCACGCCCAGTTAATTTTGGCATTTTTAGTAGAGATGAGGTTTCACCATTTTGGCCAGTCTGGTCTCGAACTCCTGACCTCAGGTGATCCACCTCCCAAAGTGCCGGGATTACAGGCATGAGCCACCGTGCCCAGCCAGTCTATCTCTTAAATATATTCTCCAGTGTTTTCTCCTGGGCTGTCTCTCCTTGTACTCACATTTCTGAGGCTAATCTCATCTAATTTTTTGTCTTCAAAACACCAAAATCATGCTGATAACTCTTAAACCTCTATGGCAGCCTCAAGTGATCCTCCAACCTCAGCCTCCTGAGGTAGCCCACTATACCCACATGTCCTTAGTCTAAGCTCTTCGCAGCCAAGCTTCTCTCTTTCCTCATCCCTCATGTGCAATCAGTCACCTGCTGGTACCTGCCAGTTCTGTCTCCTCACTCACACTTCAGCCTGGCTGCCTCTCTCCATTTCTTTTATGCCTGCCTTGGTTCAGGCTTTCTTAACTAGTCTGGATTAACACCAGACCCTGCTATCTGATCTTTCTGTCTCCAGCCTGACCCCATCTAATCCATACTTGACTCTGCTGCTTCTGAAAGAATCCTTCTAAAATGCAAATCTGATATGATACTCTCATCTCTGAAATCATTCCATGGCTCTCTATCAAGGTCAGGGTAAAATTAAGCTCATTAACAAGTTGGTTGAAGGTTTCCTTAAACTGACCTCAGTCCTCCTTTCTGTGGCCTCACCTCTTGTTGAGTCCCTTCATAGGGTTTTAGAAGGCCACCTGAGTCTACTTACAATTCTCCATGATGTGGGCCATGCCATTTCTTGCCTTTCTCAGCTTTTTGGAATAGGATCCCCATCACTTTTGTCCACCCCCATTTATCTCTTGCTGTCTTATGGTCATCCTTCCAAACTATATTGGGCTTCACTTCCTCCTAGATTTCTTCCTCGCCTGCTGCTGTCTGGATTGTGGGCTTGTCCTAGGTAATACCCCCATCCTTGCACCTGAGTCACACACAAGTTTGTGACTGTGGGCTTATCAGCTGTGGTCTCTTCCTTTTCTCTTTCTTTTTTTTTTTTTTTTTTTTTTTTTTTTTTGAGAGTTTCCCTCTTGTTGCCCAGGCTGGAGTGCAATAGCATGATTTTGGCTCACCGCAACCTCCGCCTCCTGGGTTCAAGCAATTCTCCTGCCTCAGCCTCCCGAGTAGCTGGGATTACAGTCATGCGCCACCACACCTGGCTAATTTTGTAGTTTTAGTAGAGACAGGGTTTCTCTACGTTGGTCAGGCTGGTCGAGAACTCCTGACTTCAGGTGATCCACCCGCCTCGGACTCCCAAAGTGCTGGGATTACAGGCATGAGCCACTGTGCCTGTCCCCTTGCTTTTCCCTTTCTATGCACTTAGCATACTAGGTTGTCACTGTCTACTTGTCTGGCTTCCTTATGAGACTAGGAACCCCTTGAAGACAGGCTCTGGGCTCAATATATACCCATCTCTGCCCTCTTCAATATCCTCCTTCTACACAATTCCTGAGAATGTCTAAATCCCCTGAGGAGGCTTCACCCAAAGACCCTCAATCTTGCATAGCATCTTAGGGGGAGAGCAGGAATTGCAAGAAGGATATAATGGTAGGTGGAGGACACCTATGGGCTTCACCTCCTCCTAGATTTCCTCCTCTCCTGCTCCTGTCTGGATTGCGGGCTTGTCCTAGGTGCTACCCCCATCCTTGCACCCGAGTCACACACCAACCTATGATGGGTTGGTGATTCGAGCCTCTAGGTTCTTCTTTTAAAACTCATTCATTCATGCATTCGGTACTGGACACCCTGTCTCTGGGGGTATGGAGAGAAGTAAATTACGGTTTCCGTCCTTTAAGAGTGTGTAGTCCAATAGCAGAGAGCTACCGGTATGCAAATAACTCTAAACGTGATGTTATCGCTAAATACTAGGAGTCTGAACAAAGTGCTGCCTTAGCAGGAGAGGAAGCTATTACTTCTGACTGCCGAGTTCAAAGTGAGGAGACTGAAACCTCCGAGGATGAGAGGGCAGCAGGCTTTCTCTCATGAAGAAAGGCATCCCGGGCAAAGCCGCCGAGCGCTTGGTGTGGTTCTCCTGGGATAAGCCCACAGTCACAAACTTGTGCAGGGATGGGGGCACCGGGAAGCAGCTCAGTGTTCAAAGCTTTTCATGATTCTCCGGACCTGCTGCGCCGCCGGCTCGGCAGGGGCTCGGCAGGGGCTCGGCAGGGGCTCGGCAGGGGCTCGGCCGGGGCTCGGCCGGGGCTCGGCAGGGGCTCGGCAGGCGCCGGCGGCGGGTGGGGGCGGGAGGCTCTGCCCGCTCGGTGGCGGCCGCGGCCTCCTCCGCGCTGCTCTCCACGCCTGGTTTATTATGCACGAGGCAGGCAATTTGCCTTCCTCCTGGGGGACCCATCGCGGAGACAAGAAGGTAGTTTGTTCTCTGTAATGGCTTCTGCTGGAGTGTGGCGGGGCCCAGGCGCGAGCAGCGCAGGATGAGCCCGGCGCCCCCCCGGCGGCCGCCCGGAGCCTGAGGTCGGCGCGGGAGGAGCGCTGACTCCGCGGGCCGAGCCCTTCCCTGCCCTCCTCTGCTGCTCTGTAGCTCCCGAGCCGTGGCCCCTGCCTTTCTGCCGCCTACATGTCTCTCCTCTTCCTTTCTGCCCCCAGCCGCTTGCTACTTAAGGGTTGTCCTTTGTTTCTGCCATTTCCCCTGTCTTTCTGCTTCATATTCGTTGGGTGCCCCCATCCCTTTCTCCCCATCACTCTCTTCTTAGTGCTGGGGACCTGGGGGTGAGGAAGGAGGCAGGAGGGATACAGGGATGACTCAAATAGGCATCTCTTCCTTCACGGAACTCAGCCTGGGGGGAAACTTAGCTGGTTCCCTGCCTGTCCTAGGCCCTCTCTCTTTTTCCTTCTGGTCTCCTCATTGTCTGTTTCTCAGCTGACCCTGGCCTTTAGCCCCTGTGCCCACAGAAAGACATCCCCATCACCTCGCCCATCGTTTCCGGGTGATGAAGATTCTCTGAGACAGATTCCTAGAATGAACAACCTGAAGAACCTTCTCTCCTGAGGTCTCGCCTATTGCCTCCTCATTCACCAGAAATGTTTCCCTCCCTGAAGCTGAGAGAGAGAGAGAGAGAGGACGGGGGGCGGGGGGGAGAGAGAGAGATAGAGAGATCCAAACACGGCCAAGCCAGGCCAGAATCTCCTGGAGAGTTCTTTGGAGTGTGGAGTGACTGACTGATTCATCTAGTTGACCAGTTGACTATCTTCCCAGCTGTGAGATAGAAAGAAGCTGAGGAGTGCACACAAAAATTTAAAAAATTTTTTTAAAAGGCAGAGGCGGGGGCTGGACGCAGTGGCTCACTCCTGTAATCCCAGCACTCTGGGAGGCCGAGGTTGGCAGATCACCTGAGGTCAGGAGTTCGAGACCAGCCTGGCCAACATGGTGAAACACCATCTCTACTAAAAGTACAAAAATTAGCCGGGCATGGTGGCCGGTGCCTGTAATCCCAGTTACACCGGAGGCTGAGGCAGGAGGATCGCTTGAACTCAGGAGGTGGAGGTTGCAGTGAGCCTCCACTGCACTTCAGCCTGGGTGACAGAGCAAGACTCTATCTCAAAAAAACAAATAAGTAAAAATTAAAAAGAACTGAGGAGACTCAGCCTGTCTCCCAGGGGTCCCATGCAGAATTATTCCCAGCTCTCACTCCCACCCTCACCTTACCATCAATCATCACCATCACACCAGGCCATGGAAGATGTGTCCGTGCAGATGTCTGTATAGAGGTGTATGAGCACTGAACAGAGTGAGTGACAACATGCCATTTACATACAGATGACTGCACTGTGGGCCCTTGGCTACTTAACTCTCGAGTCTCAGTTCTCTCTTCTGTAAAATAAGGAGGTTGCATTGCATGGACTCAGAAGTCTACAAACTGTGTTCATCTATGATTATGTTAGGGCTACAGGCCAAGGAGAATATCCCAACAACAGAGTGTCCTCTATGTCTGTGGACTTAGGAAGGTTCTCTATGGAAGAGAGTGGCAGAGTAGGCTGGGGGTAGGAAAGGAAGAGGAGCAGGCATGGCTGGGGGTAGGTATGTGTCGAACAGCTCTGGGCAAGAGGGGCTGGGCTGGAATGTCAGGGGAGCCACAAGAAGAGTATGGGGACAGGGCTGGGTGTTGATGTTCAGAACTTCAGGACACCCCAGAGGTGACATCCTCAATGTAGAGGAAGTCGAAAGGCTCTCAGGGGAGCAAGAAGCTGGGTGGGAGTGTCAGGTAGAACCAGAAGGATCTGTGCTGCTTGGGGAGAAAGACATCTGAGGAATAGTGACCAGGCCAGGACTTGACCAGGGACCACTGGACCAGGAGCCTCCTGGCTATGTGGCTTTGAATGTAGGGAAGAGCTGTATTATGTGGGACCTGGTCTTTCTGTGCTGAGTCACTTCCAAGTCTGTTGTTATCTGAGGACCCTGTTCCCTGAGGTTTGCTGGAATTTTCAATAGTACAGGGGTTGTCCTCCAAAGAACTTGTGGGTTTACTCTCAAGGTATCTCTGTCCTTTACCCCTTTTCAGGAGTGAAAAGTGGCTCCTCACTGAAAGGCTGTCGGTCTCCAGGTATGTATGTTTTTGTGGGGGCATGTGTGTGCACGGTGACATCTGTGTTAGGGAATGGGCATACGTGTGGACTCAGCTGTACCTGGATGGGAATTTGTGGGTGCGGGCCTTTGCAGGAATGGGGTTGCTGTTGAGGCCAGGTGGGACTTGGGAGCACCTGTGAAATCTCAGCCCCTAGCTCTGGGGAAAGAGGGAGGAGCCAAGGGAAGGCACGGGAGCACAGGGAGAGAAGTGTTTCAAAGGGAACCCGCCCAGGTGAGGGAAGAGAATGAATGGGCCCGAGGAGGAGCTGGAATCTTTCCTCAGTCACAGATCTTACCAACAAGAACAAAGGAGCAGGGAGGAGGCATGGCAGAGAGGGAAAAAGGAGGGTGAGCAGAAGCCAAATGGAGAAGGAGGACAGAGGAGGGAGGGAGAGCAGGAAGGACAGAGCCAGAGGAGATTGATCCAAGGAGAGGCCTCATCAGTTCAGCTGTGGTTGTGAACTTGCTCTGTGCTGGGGTGGAGGGGGAGGGGGAGGGCTGTAGCTGGGGAAGGAGGAAGCGATTCCTGCCCTTAGGTCCGGAGGTCCTGTAGGGGACCACATACAACCCAGGTAATTTCACTATGAGCTAAAGGTCAGTGTGTGGGATTGTGGGAGCAGAGATGGCTGCTAATCTTGCGTGGGGTTTCAGAGAAAGCTGAGGGGAGGATGAGCAAGAAACTGAGAGGCATTATATAGATATAGTGAGAGAGAGAGTCTGGCAGGGAGCAATCTATTTTGAGGGACTAGAAGAGGTCAAATTCAGTGCTAAAGAAAATGGCCCAAGAGATAAGTATTGATCACAAAGCCTCCTCACTGAAGCTCTCCCTGATCCCCTCAGTGGAGGACATCAATCACTCCTGCCTTGGTGGCTCCTCCCGGAGGACTCTTACATATTCAGCTCTTCTCTTTGATGATACAGACTAAAGTATGTCATGCTTAGTGCCAGGCGTTCCATTGGTGCTTCGCAGATGCTCCATGAATAAATGAGTAAATGAAGTAGTATGCCTTGCACCAGGAAAGCCTTCCCCTCCAAGGAAGATTTTTTTTTTTCCATTTCATTGATGAGGAAACTGAGGCTGTCCTTCAGCTTTGGGAGGATTTAATACTAAAATCTTAGCATCCCTGGGCTCGAACAGTCTGTTTTTCTAAAAAAAAAAAAAAAAAAAAAAAAAACTTAATATGCTTATAGGCTTGTTTTATTTTTATTGGCTTCCATGTTGGTCAATATGAAATAATCATAAGTTAAAAATTGCAGTGAAGGCCTGGTGTGGTGGCTCACACCTGTAATCCCAGCACTTTGGGAGGCCCAGCCGGGCAGATTACCTGAAGTCAGGAGTTTGAGGCCAGCTTGGCCAACATGGTGAAACCTCATCTCTACTAAAAATACAAAAATCAGCCTGGCGTGATGTCACGCACTTGTAATCCTAGCTACTGCGGAGGCTGAGGCAGGAAAATCACTTTAGCTCAGAAGGCAGAGGTTGCAGTGAGCCGAAATTATCACTGCACTCCAGCCTGAGAGTGAGACTCTGTCTCAAATATATATATATATATATATATATATTTAGTGAAAATTACTACCATTTGAATTTTTTTCTTTCTTTCTTTCCTTTTTTTTTGTTTAAGGTAAGAGGTTTGGAGGATATATATAGCATCTTTCAGGTTTTCACCCTCCCGGGTGAAAACATGTTTAAAAAATCTTGCCAGGCAACAACAACGAAAGTCTTTAACAGAAAGGGGGAGGAACAGGGAGAAGAAAGTAGGAGTAGAAAGAGTCTGGGCAGGAATCCAGGGAATGAGAGAAACCCGGTGAGAAACTAGAATTCTGTCAGCTCCTAGATCGGAACCAGCAGCGGGGTTGGACCCCTCCAGGCTCTGCACGGCTTCACCCCCAGGGGGAGCTGCAGAGAACCCTGTGCCGGCGCAGCGCGGCCCTGATTGGTCAGTTCTGGTTCTGGCTTCCCACAGAGCAAACAACTTTGAACCAGGCACCAGCGCCCCATGCGTCTGTCATCCTTTAAGGGAGCCACTACTCAATCCCGAGAAGTGTTTGTGCTTCAGTTAGAGCTCGTCCCAGTTCTTCCCAGCTCCTTAGTCGGCCCCAGCTTGCGGCCAGCTGGGCCCAGCCCCCGCCCTCCCGCAGTTCAGCACCCGCTGCCTCCCCTATCCCCGCCCCCATCCCCCAACACACGCAGTCTGGAGGTTGCCATACTGGGAGAAGGGTACGGCAGGGCACAATTTGTCTTCGTGTAATTATCTGTCAGGTACAGCTTCTGAAACCTCAGCCACCTCCCTGCAACCATGCAGGAAAATAAATTACACACGAGCACGCAGAGACACGGCGGCACCATCTTCCCCTGGGCCTCCAGCGAGCTTGGGGGGAAGAAGCGCTGCTCATCCCAGCCCAGGGTGCTATACCTGCATAGGAGCCGGCCACCCATCTTCCCCTCTTCCTGGCCCTGCTGCTGAAGCTTTCATCTTTTCAGCATGTTCCTTGCTGCGGGGGGAGGGGAAGTCCATTTGGCTTCTAAGAAGTCATGAATGCCCACAGAGAAAGAAAACAAATTCTATTTCTGATGAGAGTTGTTGGAGGTGGGAGAGAGGCCTTAGGATTGCCTATAATTTATCAAATGGACTGTAATGCAGCTACACGTGCAATGTACCGAGTCCCTGCTCTAGGATAGAGATGGTGATGACAGCCGCTTTTTAGGAGGCAACCTGTGGGTCCCAGGCACCAAGCTGAGCTCTTTACGCATGCTTTTCTCCTTGGACCCATACAATAAAACCCTGTGGAATGGATGTGTTTATCCTCATTGCGGTGATGAGGACCTAGAGGCTCAGAGACGTTGACTGACTTGCCCGCAGTCACACAGCTGGATGTACCTAACTCTCAGTCCAATTTTTCAACATTAGCAGATGGGACTTTATGGGGCGGGGGGCGGGGGAAGGTGGTGGTGGTGAATGTGAGGCGGGGCCCTTGACTGCAGAGTGGAAGGGGGTGGGCTGGGGTGGCTGCTGCTCACTTCCTTGGTAGGTTCAGTTTCTTCCCCTTGAGATCTTTTTGGATCTTTGTGAGAATTAAACAAAATAGCAACTCTTGGTACTTATTGGAGCTCAAGAAATTAGGTGGCTCATCCTTCAGCCCTCCATTGTCCCACTGTACACAGAGGAGCTTGGTGCTGGGAGCTTGGTTGGTCACAGAGGCCCCTGAGGACTCAGAGGAGCATTTTGAGTCAGGGGGTCCTGATCCTTTCTGTGCCCAGGACCCCTCTGGCAGTCTGGTGAAGCCTGTGGACACCTTATGGTGTTCCCAAATGCAGAAGCTGAAATATATAGGATTACAAAAGAAGCCAATTTTACTGAAATACAGTTATTGAAAGCATCAAAAAACAAATTTGTGACATGGTAATCTACTGCCTTCTTTAATAATGCATTCGATGGCCGGGCATGGTGGCTCACACTTGTAATCCAAGCACGTTGGAGGCCAAGGCGGGCAGATCACCTGAGGTTAGGAGTTCAAGACCAGCCTGACCAACATGGTGAAACCCCCGTCTTAAATTAAAAAAAAAAAAATGCATTCGATAACCAGATCTAGTGGCAGATCTAATAACTACTATAATTTCCAAGTTGTGATGAGTATAAACAATATTTCAGGAGACTACAATAACTGATAGGATATGAAAACATTTGCTTTCTGTTAGTGACAGAGACACAGGTATTGCTAATACTACTGTGGCTTGTAATAAAGACATACTCAGTTCACTCAGAGGTTGGTGAAAATCTAGTCACCCTCCCATCTAAGTACTAAGAACCCTCAAAACTTATCCATGGATCCCAGGTTAAAAGTAGAAGTAACTGGTCGAAATCCATGTTAATGTAATTTTTTTTTTAGACGGAGTTTTGCTCTTGTCATCCAGGCTGGAGAACAATGTCGCGATCTTGGCTCACTGCAACTTCCCCCCTCCTGGGTTCAGGCAGTTCTCCTGTCTCAGCCTCCCTGGGATTACAGGCGCCCGCCACCACGCCTGGCTAATTTTTGTATATTTAGTAGAGACTGGGTTTCACCATGTTGACCAAGCTGGTCTTGAACTTCTGACCTCAAGTGATCCACCTGCCTCAGCCTCCCAAAGTGCTGGGATTACAGGCGTAAGCCACCATGCCCCGCCCCAAATAAAGCCTTTCTTCAGACAGAGGATTTAACAGTATGTGTGCCTAGCTTTTGCTTTGTTCTACCCCAAAGAGCTTTTTGGAATATACAAGTCATTTTTATGGACCCTGGGCCATTTTTATGGACCGGGCCAGGACCTGTCCAAGAGCCCTAAGGCGTAAGCTTGGGAAGCAGGGCTCAAACCTTTCAGTGCCCCTGACTCTGATCCTCTGTGACCTACACCTCCCTGGACAGGATGTCTCGGGTCCCCCTCTTCCTCTGCCTCCTTGGTTGAGCCCTGCTCCTCTACTCCACACTGTTCGGTGCCTCCTGTGTGGCTCACTGTGGCACAGCTGTGAGGAAACCTTGCTTGGGATATTTGTCTGGGTGACGGCAGGGACCTGACCTCAGAGGAGCTATGGCAGCCCCTTCAAGCTGAAGAGAAAGACAGCGTCACCATTCATTTGGGACCAAAACAACAGTGGCATTTACTGGAGATGAGGGAGTGGCGGTCAGAGGCCCTGTTGGTTCTCCTCTGGCAGACTGGATAAATATCACTGTACAAAGCCACTGGTGACCAGAGCTGCCCACATCATCTCACTGGGAGTTGAGGTGGTGTCTGCTGGGGTCAAACAATGGAAAGAATGCAAGTCTTAAACTCAGCAGATCTGGCTGCACCTCTGACTCAGCAGATCTGGCTGCACCTCTGACTCAGCAGATCTGGCTGCACCTCTGTCTCAGCAGATCTGGACCTCTGCCTTGCTTTGAAACCTTTAGCAGGTTACTTTACTTCTCTGAGCCTGTTCTTTTAGAGAGAAGACTAGCTTCCTCTCAGTGTTCTTAGGAGGAGTTGGAATAAGGTAGGTAAAATCGTTTTTTAAACTCTAAAACATTAGTCACTCATTATTATTAACGAGAAAGTACGGTTTTCCCAGATCACATTTGTATGGTCGTCTTCTAGAATCATTTTACTCAGATTGAGCATTAATTGCATCAAGGAGACCAACTGAACTCCAAGGAACATGCTCTTGCTAAATCACTGCTCCTTTCTGAACCCAAGCCAGGCATATTGATTATTCTGCATATATTAAAAACAATCTACCTCTATATGAAAAGGATCTAACTATTTAGCTTCTCCTGCCTGAGACAGTTGTAGTAAGAAATACCAAAGAGCACCTTACACTTCAAGAAGATCCTTTCTATCTCTTTCCTTAGCTCTTTACAATCCTATGACATGGGTTTTTTTCTCTCCATTTTACACAGGGGGAACCTGAAGCTCACTTATACGGGGAATTAGTAGCCGGGTCAGTCTAGGAGTTCATCTTCTGATTCCTTTCAGTATCTAATTAGAATTAAGACAGACTCATTCGGCTGGGGGGCATTGGCTCAGGCCTGTAATCCCAGCACTTTGGGAGGCTGAGGCGGGTGGATCACTGGAGGTTAGGAGCCTGGCCAACATGGTGAAACCCTATCTCTACCAAAAACGCCAAAAATTAGCCTGGCATAATAGTGCACCCCTATAGTCCCACCTACTCGGGAGGCTGAGGCAGTAGAATCGCTTAAACCTGGAGGCAGAGGCTGCAGTGAGCCGAGATTGCACCATTGCTCTCCAGCCTGGGCGACAGAGCAAGACTTTGTCTAAAAAAAAAAAAAAAAAAAAAAAAAAAAAAGACAGACTCATTTGGGAGATTTTGGGGGTGGAGGTGGCAGTGATTTAAAAAAAAAGCCTGGGGGAGGTGTTACAACATGAAAATCATTCTTGCTTAAAGGAAGACTGGTAACTGGGACTCTAAAGGGATATGTCCTCTATCATCCCCAGGCCTGGGTCAGCTGCCCCTATTTACTCATGGTTGGGAAATGTCACAGCTCCTAAAACAGCTGTTTAAGGGACACATTATCTGAAGGGACTTTTCCTGTTCTGGAAGTACCCATTTTTGGAAGAGCTTATTTTACTTTTTGTCCTGAGCCCTGTCTGCTGTTCTATTTGTGTGGGGTTTCTGCCCTCAGGTGGTGAGAGAGGTGAGCTACAGGTGGGCTAGCAGGTTCTGGGAGCTCAGCTGTTGCCAATAGGTACCTTACTGTGGTGCGTCTAGTGGGACTGTCACCCACTGTGTGGTGCTCTTGACACGTGGGTCTTCCCCAGATAAAGATGGGACCTTGTGCACGCAAGCTTCGGCTTCCAGCAGGAAAACATCTCCGTAGTCCACAGTGTTTTGTTTCCCAGACCCCAGATCTTAACTCTGAATGCCAGAGAAAGCCAAAAACTGCTCTGAGGTGATGGAGAAAGCAGTGTTTCAAAAAGCTTGCCTAGGCACTTTATATGAGGTGTCTTTTTAAAGCCTAAACTGTCTGTGACATAAGTGTTGTGCCCATTTTACAGATAAAGAAATGGATAAGAAAATTTAAACTAAAGGGTTTAAATCAGCGGTTCTCAAACTTTTTACTTTAAATCTGCCTTTACAATCTTAAAAATTAAGGAGGATCCCAAGGAGCTTCTGTTTGTTAGAAATTAGCACTAAACTTTAAAAAATACTGATTTTATTTAAAAATAACTATGATAGGCCGGGCGCCGTGGCTCATGCCTGTAATCCTAGCACTTTGGGAGGCCGAGGTGGGTGGATCACCTGAGGTTAGGAGCTCAAGACCGGCCTGGCCATCAAGGTGAAACCCCATCTTTATATATTTTTTTTAAAAAAACTATGACAAACTTATATATTAACAGAAATAACACATTTGGAAAGAAGAATGACAGTGTTTTACATGCTTAAGGTGCGTCGTGTCGTCTTTTAGTCTTTTTTTTTTTTTTTTTTTTTGTAGTAGTAGTTGTTGTTTTGTTTTTGTGATGGAGACTTGCTCTGTTGCCCGTGCTGGAGTGCCGTGGTGCAATCTCGGCTCACTGCAACCTCTGCTTCCTGGGTTCAAGCAATTCTCCTGCCTCAGTCTCCCAAGTAGCTGGGATTACAGGAGCACACCACCAGGCCTGGCTAATTTTTTGTGTTTTTAGTAGAGATGGGGTTTTACCATGCTGGCCAGGCTGGTCTCAAACTCCCAACCTTGTGATCCGCCCGCCTCAGCCTTTCAAAGTGCTGGGATTACAGGCATGAGCCACCGCGCCCTGCTAAGATGCATCATACAGTCTTTCAAAAGCTCTTCTGTACACTCATGAAAGAATAAGAGTGAAAAAAACAATATTTTTATTAAAATAGTTTTCACTTCATGAATCCCTTGAAAGGGTTTTGGGGTATCCCAGAACTGTACTTTGAGAACACTGGTTTAGGCAATCTGCTGTGGATGCTTAGCTGGTATGAAGGGTGGAGCCAGTATTCCATTCCCAGTTTCTCTGAGCCACACCTCCACACTCAGGCCTCCCCCACTTACCCTCTCTGGACACCAGAGGGCTCTGTAAAATGAGAGTGGAATTCTGGGTGGCCCAAGGATCTTCTAGCTCTGACACTCCATGAGTCTGTCTGGAAGATGGCAGCTCTGGGCAGTGCTGATTCTAGAGCTGCTGCCCCCTGTCCACTTAGGGAATCCACAGGTTTTGAGCGTCAGTGGGCTGGGACAGTTAGCATCTCGCAATCTCTTGAGAAGACAACTCTCTGAGTCCCAATTGGGGTGTCTCACCCCATTCCCAATTTGTGGCATCACCTGTTTCAGCTACTGACCCAGCCAGCTGGCGCTCCAAGCTAGGAATATGGGAGTGGGCAAAGGTACCCATTGCTATTACCTGCTTTTTGGCAAAGTTCTGAAGATAGCCCCTTCTAAATTCACTTCTACCTCTTCCACACACACGCTTAAAAAACTACTGAGCAGGTTGGACCTGGTGGCTCACGCTTGTAATCCCAGCACTTTGGGAGGTCGAAGTGGGTAGATCACCTGAGGTCAGGAGTTCAAGACCAGGCTGGCCAAAGTGGTGAAACTCCATCTCTACTAAAAATACAAAAATTAGCCGAGCATGATGGTGCACACCTGTAATCTCAGCTACTTGGGAGGCTGGGCCATGAGAATCACTTGAACCCAGGTGGTGGAGGTTACAGCAAGCCCAGATGGCGCCATTGCACTCCAGCCTGAACAACAGAGCCAGATTCTGTCTCAAAAAAACTACTGAGCAGAGAAATGTTTACAAAAGGGCAATTCAGGTGGAAAATATACAACAGGCAAAGTTAGAGAAACAGGGAAGAACCAGGAAATTTGGAACGTTTTATGATAAAACTATAGCATTTTAGCTTATCTTCTTGACTTAATTTCTCAATTCCTTGTATAGGAGAAATTAGAGAACTTTGGAAAGTTTTTGATAAAACTTTGGAAACCTTTATGATAAAACTAAAGCATTTTAGCCTATCTTCTTGACTTAATTTTTCCCTATTCCTATTCATCAACCATGCCAGATTAACCTTGAATGTTTAGTTCATGTGTCACTTTCCTTCCCTGGCTGCCTCTAGCTTGAAATTGAACACCCTAGCCTGATATTCAAGGTCTCTCCCACGGGCGGGTGTTATTTTCTCACCTGACTCCCCATTGTTCCCCTGCATGCATCATGCAGCTGGCTCGCTGCCCCCTTGTCATACCTCATGAACCCCTTTCCACTCTTAAGTCTAGGCTGGCTGTTTCCCTAACATTGCAGCTGCTTCAGGATGCTTTCCCTGATTGCTCTAGCCCACAAGGACCCTTCTGGCTTTAGAATACCAACACCCCATCCTTGGCCTTTCTCAGAAACCACCTGTGGCTGCTGTTTGCCCAAGGGAAGCCCTTAGCCACATCTGGATTGAAAGCTCCCCAAAGAAGGGATTAACATCTCATCCCTCTCCACCACCTTCTCTCTGCCCTCCCCGCACTGCCCCCATTGCTCACTGGCTGCTTTATGATGGTCAGTGCTTGTTGGCTTGATGCCTACAGGTGCAGGAGCTGGAGCAGCAGACAGACCTCTCGGAGGGTGTTGGAGAAAAGCCATAGGAGACAAGGGAGGCAGACACAAGCACCCCCAGCAGGGGATCTCCCTCAAGAGAATACCATAAACTCATGCCAGCAGCATTTTAGAACAAAACAATTTCTGACAGAGAAAGAAGAGCTTTCTCAAAGCTGAGGATGTCTTATTCCAGGATGAATGCAGGGGAGCAGCATGGGAGAGAAAAATAATTCAGGCTCTGCTATGGGCCTTTGAACAGATAACCAGCCTCCCTGATGTTCTGAGCCTCGATTTTCCTTGTATATGAGGGGATAATGCCCTTTTCACTGTGCAGCTAGGTAGCAAAAAGATACCACATGTTAAGAACCAGTGTATAATTGACACTCAATATATAACAGATGTTTTTAAAATTCTGAAATTTCCAGCCCTGGAGATCTTCTGGAAAAGAGATTCCTATTATTGTGGACGACTTGATTATAGTCCTTTATGGAGGTGGAGGGGAGGGACTGACTATCCAGCTGAGTATCTGCCTATGCTGGTACTGCAAGGACCAGGTTTGCTGATCTTTTGCTGCCATCTGATGGACATAAGCTTACAATGCAGTCTGGCCGGTTTGTCATTAAGTCCCAATAACAGAAAACAGGAGAATGTCAGGGGCTTGAGGAGTTTGAAGAGTAAGTAAATCCTGAAGGATGGAAGGAAATGGCTCTGACTCCATGGGAGGAGGGCAACTTTGAGTCCCTGGGAAGTGTGAAACAATCTGACCCAGGGAGTCTTTTTTTTTTTTTTTTTGAGACAGTCTCACTGTCGCCCAGGCTGGAGTACAGTGGGGTGATCTCAGCTAATTGCAGCCTCTGCCTCCTGGGTTCAAGCAATTCTCCTGCCTCAGCCTCCTGAGTAGCTGGGACTACAGGCGCGTGCCACCACACCTGGCTAATTGTTTTGTATTTTTAGTAGAGACGGGGTTTCACTGTGTTAGCCAGGAAGGTCTTGATCTCCTGAACTTGTGATCCACCCACCTCGGCCTCTCAAAGTGCTGGGATTACAGTTGTGACTCACCATGCCTGGCCTGGCCCAGGAGTCTTTTAATACATGCACCTAACTAGTAAATGCAGAAATGAACCAAGTGGAAGGAGCCTTAGAGATCTATCCCCGTTTCCCTTCCACAGCTCAGTCACCAGTGATTACTGCCCACCAGGGCTCTGTGAGATACAGTCCGCCTGTGTCTCCAGTCTCATAATGCTTTCTTTTTGTGCTCAATTTCTGTGCTCCAGAACTGCTGACTGTCTTTCTATCCCATTAATGTAGTTGACTCCTCCCTTCACAGGCCTTGCCCCGTGCTGTCTACTGGGGGGCCTGGCCCTTCTCCTTTTGCCCCTCACTTGTTTCTCATCCACTTATCCCTCAGTTCTCAGCCCGAGCATTACTTCCTCAGATAAGCTTCAGATTCCCTTCATACATACTCTCATAAAGCCAGATTCCTTTTTCAGAGTATGCAGTTGTTTCATTAACATGCGTCTCTCACTGTGCTGTTTAGGCTCTAGGAGAGAGAAGACAGGGCGCCTTCTGCTACTCTTGTATCCCCAGCACCCAGGACAGGGTCTGGTGCACAGTAAGAGCTCAGTGAATATCTGCTGCGTGAACAGAGGCATCTGCATGATAGGAAAGAAAGATCTGAAGAGTGTTAAGAGTGCTGAAGATCTTCTGCCAATTCTAAGGCATGCTCAGCACTTTGGTGGAAATTCTCCCCAGCAAAGAGAGGCATGGAACCCGTGCCCACTCATATCAAGACACTACTCCCATCCCACCCCTACCCCACGCTGTTTTCCAAGCACACCATGCTCCATTGAGAAGGAATAAGATAGCCAGCTTGGGAGGAATACTACTGGCTTTTAGTAAAGAGGGCCTCAGCTGTCAGAGGCAACAGGACTATATCTTTCTCAGCCATGAGGCTTTTCAGTTTCATCTGCCAGCTACTTGGTGGTCTGTTTCTGCCGAAGCTGGTCAACCACAGAAACAAACACCCACCACCACCACTGGCAACAGGCATTCGAGGAGGCAGGTGGGAGCCCTCACTGGGATGGACTCCCCTTGGGTGTGGTAGCAACCCTAGCTTCTCCACAGCACCAAGGGACCAAGCTTCTTAATTTCTTTTGTTTTGAGACAGAGTCTCACTCTGTCACCCAGGCTGGAGTGCTGTAGTACGATCTCTGGGCTCACTGCAACCTCTGCCTCCCGGGTTCAAGCGATTCTTCTGCCTCAGCCTCCTGAGTAGCTGGGATTATAGGTGTGCACCACCATGCCTGGCTAATTTTTATATTTTTAGTAGAGATGGGGTTTCATCATGTTGGTCAGGCTGGTCTTGAACTCCTGACTTCGTGATCCACCCACCTTGGCCTCCCAAAGTGCTGGGATTACAGGCATGAGCCACCACACCCAGCTCAAGCTTCTAAATTTCTAGGGGCTAAAGTGGAAATGAAAGAGTGACCCATGGTTTGAGATGCAGCGTGCATGACCTACGTACCTGGAGTGACTTACTCTTCCAGTGGCCATGCACAGTTCCATGATTATAAGCAAAGGGGAAAGCTTTGGAGGGGAAGAGTCCTGGTTTAAGACTTCCAGAGTCATGTACATGTGAGGGTGCAGGCCAGGGGACACCTGAGGTGATGCTTCCAAAAGGAAGGGTTAACAATAGAGCTGGCAAAGAGGTTCCTCTCCTCGAAAAATATCATTCATTTCAGGCAAATGGTCAAATGCTCCCTAGGGTAACCCAAACCGAATTGAATAAGAGTTTAGTTTTTCAAAAAACTGCCTCTTTAATTTGAAAAAGGAGTTAACTTGCTCCAAATTCTGAAAGGACAAAAAAAGAAAAGAAAAATTATCATTTTAGAATATGATATTTTAAAATTTTGTCAACCCACTAAGTTGGAGGGTGAGAGAGAAGAAGAGAGAAAAGTATATGGTGCTTCAAATCATTTCTTAAGAAAAAAATACTTTTTCCTCCCAGCCTTGAGTGAAGAGGAGGAAGGAGTTTGCCTGCAATTCAGCATAGAGTGAGCCATTTCGTTTCAAGGATCTTCTGGAAACGAGCTTCCAGAATAGCTTCATTATGTAACTTGAGATGCTGTGAGCTCCCAATAATTTCAATATCCCATGGTCAGCACATGCCCAATTTATAGAGGAAAATTTAGGCTTTGTAATCAATTTTTACTTTTCCATGTACTTCTTTCCTCTGTTAGTGCAGAAATCAAGAGCCATTTACTATTTCAGTCTTGAAGATACACACACACACACACAAAAGTTTTTCAAACTCAGAAGCTGGGAAAAGCTGAAGAACTGCAGGAGGAGTGCATTAAAAGAGGGGCTGTGCGGCTGGGCGCGGTGGCTCACGCCTGTAATCCCAGCACTTTGGGAGGCCAAGGCGGGTGGATCACGAGGTCAAGAGATCGAGACCATCCTGGTCAACATGGTGAAATCCTGTCTCTACTAAAAATACAAAACTTAGCTGGGCATGGTGGCGCACGCCTGTAGTCCCAGCTACTCGGGAGGCTGAGGCAGGAGAATTGCTTGAACCCAGGAGGCAGAGGTTGCGGTGAGCTGAGATTGCGCCATTGCACTCCAGCCTGGGTAACAAGAGGGAAACTCCGTCTCAAAAAAAAAAAAAAAAAAAAAAAAAAAAAAAAGAGGGGCTGTGGTGGAGGAAGGAAATGAGGTCCGGGGGGACACCAGGCAGTGGAGGAACAGGGTGGCCAAAGTGGCTCTGGCTCCCCAGGCTCTGGGCTCTGAGACAGCTCTAGGGGGCCTGCCTCTTGTACAGCCAGGTCTTTACCTTGATGGAGTCCCCACCAAGAGATCGCGGTCTTTATGCCAGCCGTGTTGCCGCCTTTCTTGGGTGTGGCTCTCTGTTTTTCTGCTTTTGTTTTTGGTTACTTTCCAGACCAGGATAAGTAGAATGAGCAGAGTCATCATGAGTGTAAGGAAGAAGAGAACTTTTACCAGGTGAGCAGGGTTACATATGGCAGTGGTGAGTGTACCCATGTCCCAGAAGAAGGCTGGAAATTGTGGGGAGGACATAAGCTTCCAGAAAGAGCCGAGATAGAGATACGGTGCACGCCAACTGCCCACACCACCAAGAAAACACCAAGAGAACTGGCCTTGCTCTTGTTATATCCTAGGAGTGGATGCGGTATAGCGACCAGACATCTACTGATTCTGTTCTTCACATGGGGCTGTTTTCCTTTGGATATAATGGAGAAGTCCTAGGTGTTTGCTCAGCAAGGCTGAACAACTGCTTCTGATACAAACACAGATGACAGTTCAGTTAGCAAAACTTCTGGATGGGGGATGGGGCTTCTGAGGCTTTGTGATGTCACTGGAGGGTGAATTAAGGTCTGAGCCAAAGGTTCCAGTCCAGAAAGCTGTGTTCTCTGAGCACCGTCTCTCCTTATGTGTGACCTCCAGACTGAAAAGGGAGTTCCCAGTTGCCTGTGCTGATGCCCCTTCAGTTCTCTTTTATTCTTTTTTTAAGTCCTCTTTTTAAAAACCTTTTCGATTTTAAAATAATTTTAGACACACAGGAAGTTGCAAAGATAGTAAAAAGAGGTCCTGTGTGCTCTTCATCTAATGTTGCCCTGTAGTACACAATCAAAACTAGTGAACTGACATTGGCACATGTGCAGTCTATGCCATTTTATCACACCTGCAGATTCTTGCAGCCACCTCTGCAGTCAAGATAACAGAACTATTTTATCACCACAAAGATCTGCTGGTGTCCATATTCTATCAGTTCGAGACAAAAGTAGAAACCTTAGCTTCTTTTAAATCCCTTGTCACTCCACTTGTGATATAATTGTATTAAAGATTTTTCATCTATATACACTGAAATCCACATTCGGGGAATGTTATACTTTTTGCTTCAGCCACCAAACAATTTAGAAAACTCAAGAAGAGAGGGAAAGTCTATGTATTTACACAATTTAAAGTTATTCAGCCCTGGTCATTTCTATAGTTCTGTTTTCAAGTTCACGGATTCTTTCTTCTGTCCCTTCTGTTCTGCTGTTGAACTCATCCAATGAGTTTTTTTTATTTTGGTGGTGATAGTTTTCAGTTCTAAAATTTCCATTTAGCTTCTATTCAATAAGATTTTCTATTCTTTTGTGCCAAGTGTATTCATGATTGCTCGTTGAAACATTTTTATGATTCTTTAAAATCTTTGTCAGATAATTCCAATATCTGTGTTATCTCGGTTTTGCCATCTGCTGATTTTTTTTTTTCATTCAAGTTGAGATTTTCCTAGTTCTTGGTATGATGTGTGATTTTTTAATTGCACACTGGACATTTTGGGTGTTATGAGACTCTGGGTCTTACTTAAATCTGTTTCAGCAAGCTTCCTCTGACACCGTGCCTGTTAGGGGAGGGAGTATCACTTCGATAATGTCAGGCAAGGGTGAAGGTCCAGGTTCTCTACTCAGCCTCCTTTGACTACCCAGAGTGGGGGAAAAGGTGCTTTACTGGTGGATATGGGATTCCAGAGCCTCCTCTGACTTCGCCCTGGCAGGGCTGGAAGGGGACCTTACTACTGCTGCTGGATAGGGAGCTTGTTACCTCTGGATAGGGATGAAATCCCAGCTCCTTACTCCATCTACTCTGATAACACCCTGGTGAGGGGTGGAGTCTGGGGAGGGTACCTCCTTACAGCTAATTAAAGGTGGAAGTCTAGGCTCCCCACTTGGCCTTTGCTGAGAGGGGTGGTGGTGGGGCTGTGATTTTTTTCCATGGTGTTTGGCTAGAGTAGGGCAGTTCTTGTCTAAAAGTTTTCTGCCTTGCTGGATTGCCTTCCTAGTGCTTTGGCTACAGAGAACAAGCAGACTTTTCTTGGGACCTTATTTTGTGCGTGCCCTTTGGCATTTCTGGGCTGCTTCTATAGCACCCAGCTGGGGATATGTGAGTCAAAAAGAAAATCCATGAACTCACTGCATTCAGTTCTTGGGTTCCAAAATCAATGTTCCAAGATTGCTAGTCAGTCTGCTTCTTTTTCCCCCACCTTTCCGTCTTTGTATGTTTGTTTTACATGTAATACCCAGGGGTTTTAGCTGTGTTTAGTTTAGCAGGAGGAATGGGGGGAAGTGAATCTACTCCAGGTGCATCCACTCCATCCTGTGTAGAACCCATTGCTGCTATACCAAGGGTCAGGCAAATGATAGCTGTGTGGGAGTCCCAGGATTTGAAGTCCAAAGACTCAGATCAGAGTCTGGGCACTAGTACTTCCCATGCTGGTGACCTTGGTTAGGTCATTTAGTGTCTCTGAGCCTCCGTTTACTCATCAGAAATGGAACGAATGATAGTGATAGTACCAAATTGATAGGTTTTTATGAGAATAAAACGAGCTGATAAATACATAATAACTTTCAAACCATAAAATTCCATACAAGTGTAAGTTATTTTAAATATGATCTAGGATGGAAGTGAAGGGAAGAGAAGAGGGGGTATCTGGAAAAACTAAGGTAATTTTTCTCAAGTCAGTTCTCTCACTCTTATAAACGTGCAAAGATCTGTAAGTAAATTCTCCGCCATCACCATTCCAAGATATCTGTATCAATTCCCTAGAGCATGGGATCGGCAAAGATGTGAGTACGTTAAGGATCGTGAGGAGTTTATCCTAGATGATCCAAGTGGGGCCTGAATACAATCACACGTATCCTTCTAAGAGGAGCGAGTTTAGAGAGAGACAGAACACAAAGGAGAAGGAGATGGAGCGGAAAGAGAGAGAGAGATGTGGCCACAAGCCAAGGACTGACAACAGTCACCAAAACCTGGGAGGGGCGAGGAGTCCCCAGTAGCCTCTGGATGGAGCCTGGTATTTACATCTTGATTTCAGACTTCTAGTCTCCAGAGCTGTGAGAGAATGAATTTCTGTTGTCTTGAGCCACCAAATCTGTGGTAATCTGTTATGGCAGCCCCAGGAAGTTACTGGGAGAAGCTTACAGAGGTCAGCTACTTGGGTGAGGCCATGGTTTCACTGGTCACTGCGCACTCCCTTTAGACAAGGAGTTCAGCGTTCCTGCTGGCTGGCGCAGAGGATTCTTTGAGGAGGCCCTGGCCCTGGAAGTTGGACTGCTGACCTGTGGAAAATGACCCCACAACACATCATCCCCTGAACCAACCATCAAAGATACCAAGGTTGACTTGTTCTTCATTTATGTCTAAAGAAGTGGGGTCTGGAAACAGTCGCATGGAAGGCCCAGACGGCTTGAGCTCCCTCTGGTGTCTTCAGAGCAAGCTCCATTGGCTCACCCACCGCTCGACTAAGGAAAAGTTGGTCACTGGTGAGGGCTGGCTGGCACCTCTGGATGACCTAGAGGGTTTTATCTGGAAGCCTAAGTAGGAAAAAGAAATAGAATATGCCACTGGGGGGAACACTTTCTCTACATTGCTGGTGTTTTCTTTCTTGGGGCAGAAACCTATAAAACAAACACACCTGGCCTCTCTCAGCTCTGGCTGTCACTCTTGGTCCCAGGATGCAGAAAGCATCCCATGCACCTGCCGCTTTCTGTACATTTCCCAGGGGCATGTCCTCAGGAGTAAGAGGCCTGTGTTTTCCATTGATAATTATGATGGGTGGTGAGCCAGTCCAATGTGGCTTTTTATCAGTTATAAAGGTGAGTTTTGCCATCTGCCTCATTTCTTTGTCTCCACTGGTCCAAAACTTGGATGAGAAAATGAGACCTGTTATATATTCAGGTGGAAAAGGAAGACATTATGTACCAACCACTTAAACCCCAAATACCTGGTCCTCCATGGACTCTGAACCAGGCCCTGAGTTTTCTCACCTCAAACATGGCTACAGTTCTAAGAGCCTCCCAGCTTCCAGTGTCTCTCCTCCCTTGAGAGCACTTAGTTTACATTTCTAATGCGGAAGAGAGGAGATTAAAGTTTACTGAGCCTCCGCTAAGATGCTTTCCTAGGAGCTTTGACGTGGTGTTTTATTTATAACAACAACTCTGAGAGATAGTAACAGCAATAATTTATTGCATTATTTCTTTTCTTATGCTAGTTACTGGGCTGTTACACCTGCATTAGCTTGCTTTGTCCTCTCAGGTAACTGAGGCTCAATGAAACTGAGTAATTTGCTCAAGGTCATGCAGAAGTTAGGGCTAGAATCAAGCATTTAATTTAAGACTAAAAAAAAAATTCCCAACACAGTGCTTTTATTCTTGTGCTTCTTCTGTTGTAGTGCTGTTCATCTATTGCTGAGAAACTAGAGTCATTAGGTTTTTCTAATTTTTTTTTTTTTTTTTTTTTTGAGACGGAGATTCTCTCTTGTTACCCAGGCTGCAGTGCAATGGTGTGATCTTGGCTCACCGCAACCTCCACCTCCCGGGTTCAAGTGATTCTCCTGCCTCAGCCTCCTGAGTAGCTGGGATTACGGGCACCTGCCACCACACCCGGCTAATTTTTGTATTTTTAGTAGAGACGGGGTTCCTCCATGTTGGTCAGGCTGGTCTCGAATTCCTGAACTCAGGTGATCCGCCTGTCTCAGCCTCCCAAAGTGCTGGGATTACAGGCGTGAGCCACTGCGCCCCACCTTCTAATTTTTATTTTAAAAATTTTAAATAAAAATAATATTTTTAAAGGTGTACAACATAATGTTTTGTTATATAGATACACAGTGAAATGAGTACCACCGTCATGCAAATTAACATATCCACTTCTTCACATAGTTATCTTTCCCTTTTTTTCCTTTAGTGGTGATAGCCTGTGAAATCTGCTCTCTTAGCAATTTTCCAGTTTATCCTACAGTATATTAACTATCACCAGTGTATCTTGTATCAATGCAAACTCATTCTTAGGGGCTTATAGTGCCCTCTACTAATTACCTGCTCAACCACTTCAGCCGGTGGGTTGTGTTTTGTTGTTGTTGTTGTTTGTTTGTTTTTCTAGACAGGGTCTCACCGTGTCACCCAGGCTGAAGTGCAGTGGTGTGATCTTGGCTCGCTGCAACCTCTGCCTCCCGAGTTCAAGCTATTCTCCTGCTTTAGCCTCCTAAGTAGCTGGGACTACAGGCATGCACCACCACACCCAGCATAATCTTTGTATTTGTAGCAGAGAAAGGGTTTCACCATATTGGGCAGGCTGGTCTCGAACTCCTGACCTCAAGTAAGCCACCCACCAAAAGCTTCCCAAAGTGATGGGATTACAGGCGTGAGCCACCACGGTGGACCACAGCCAGTGCTTTTACGTGACTCCTACATACCTTTTTGCCCTGCCCTCTTTCCTTTTTCTATCTCTAAGAATTTTTCCCACCTTGGTCACCTCCCCTTCCTGTTCTTAAAGAATTAAGAACTTGGCTGGGTGCGGTGGCTCAGGCCTGTAATCCAAGCACTTTGGAGGCCAAGGTGGGCGGATCACCTGAGGTCGGGAGTTCAAGACCAGCCTGACCAACATGGTGAGACCCCGTCTTTAAAAAAAAAAAAGAAGAATTAAGAACTTAAATCTTAAA
Source organism: Ateles fusciceps (assembly GCA_036589455.1). NCBI lineage: Eukaryota > Metazoa > Chordata > Mammalia > Primates > Atelidae > Ateles > Ateles fusciceps. The sequence goes on from JAZHEH010003362.1 coordinate 1,802,015, forward strand.
GAACTTAAGAACTTAAAAGCTTGAAAAACAGGAAGAGAGGTGTCCCAGGTGGGAGCAATGAAAGAGTCAATGAAGACTGAGAAGCTGCTACCTTCTGATCACCCTAAATCAATGTTCTCCCCAGTCCACCAAGTTGTTCATTTGTTCTTTCATTAATTCATTAATGTTATCTATCCCAAAACATGTATTGAATTATTTATTTATTTATTTATTTATTTTTTTTTTGCCAAGGAGAAAGAGCCAGGAGCTCTGGAAGAAGCAATGATAAATCAGAGGTAAAATTCTGGGGAGCTTACATAATAGTATACGGCTGGGTTGTCAGGTTGAGGCAGAGATGATATCATGATCCTTTGCTAGTGTAGGAACACTTGAAGAATAAGGCAGGCAAACAAATATGTAGTGAATGCTACATTTTAAAAATTTTTGCTGGCTGTGTGTACATTATCTCACTTAACGTCCAGAGTGTCCCTCCTTCCGGCTGTGTTCTGGGTCCCATCCCTTTAGCCTAAGGGATTCTTGCTTTCTCTCCTATGTTAGTAATTTTTTTTTTTTTTTTTTTAGAGAAAGTCTTGCTCTGTTGCCCCAGCTGGAGTGCCAGTGGCACAATCTCAGCTCACTGCAACCTCCACCTCCCAGGTTCAAGCAAATCTCCTGCTTCAGCCTCCTGAGTAGGTGGGACTACAGGTGCATGCCACCATGCCTGGCTAATTTTTGTATTTTTAGTAGAAATGGGGTTTTACTATGTTGGCCAGACTGGTCTCAAACTCCTGACCTTGTGATCCACCTGCCTCATCTTTCCAAAGTGTTGGGATTACTGGTGTGAGCCACTGCACCCAGCTGTAATGTCTTTCTTTCCGACGGCTCTTTCTTCTCAGCATAGAAATGTTAATATCCTTATTGTAATGATATTTTTGAGCACTTACTGTATGCCAGGCAGAGTTTATCTTTGCGGTTGGTTGAGTAATAACCCTGCAAAGATGTCCACATCCTAGTCCCCAGAACCTGTGAATATGTTACCTCACATGGTAAAAGGGACTCTGCTGATATGATTAAGGATCCTGAAATGAGATTGTCCTGGATTATTTGGGTAGACCCACTGAAATCACAAGGGTTCGTAAAAGAATCAGACATAAAGCAATGTGACAACAGAAGCAGAGAGAGGGAAGGGGTGGGGAGAGAGAGAGACAGAGACAGAGAGAGAGAGAGATTAGAAGATGGTAAACTGCTGGCTTTGAAAACTGAGGAAGGGATGAAAGCCAAGGATTATAAGAAGACTCTAGAAGCTAGAAAGGAAAGGAAATAGATTCTCCCCTAGAGTCTCCCAAAGAAATGCAGCCCTGCCAACCCATTTTAGAACCCCTGATCTTCAGAACTATACTGTAGTAAATCTGTATTATTTTAAGTTAGTAAGTTTATAGTAATTAGTTACAGCAGCAATAGGAAACTAATATGTCATGCTGTCTCTATTATTTAAAATCAAACCAAAACACCAAACAAACAACTCCCTTCTTCCTGTGTTCTCTCTTACTTTCCATCAAAGCCAAGCTTCTTGAAAAGTGCTGCCTCCATCCCCTCCCTCCCACTTTGATTTTTCTTCCATCATCACTACTCAATTTTTCCCAGGGCCAACAACAAAATTCAACTCATATATAAGAGCACTTTCCAATTCTACCTTGACATAGCAGAATTGACCAATTCCTCATTCTCTAAACTTCCTGGTCCTCATCAGTTCTTGCCTGGGTCACTGTAATAGTTTATCAGTGGTCTTCTTACTTCTGGTAGTCTTATTCCCTTACCATCTATACTATTCAATGTTAATGGAGTAGTACACATAAATAAGTCAGGCCACTTCTCAAAATTCATCATTTGGGTCTGCGTTGCCTTTAAGATAAGTCCAGATGTCACCACATGGCTTATAAACTCTACATTCATGGTGTGCTTTTCTGTCCACTGCCTGATCTCTTTTCCTGTCCTGCTTTCTGGGGCATCTTATATTCTTTTACAAAAGACACCTTACATCAATAGCAAGTTCCAGGTAACAAAGTGGTGAAGAGCAATGACTCTGGACTCAAACTTTCTGGTTTGAGTCCTGGCTTCATCATTTATTAAGAAGACTATGACTTTGTTCAACATATTTAGTCAGCCCCTCCATGCCTCAGTTCCCTCATCTATGAAAGGGGGCATAGGACCTACTTCAAAGAGCCGTGGTTGAGCTCTTGATGTAGTGTCCATCCCAGGATAAGTGCTCAGCAAGGGCTTACGTCTATAACCTCCTGGCTTCTGTATCTGGTGTTCACTCTGCCTGCAATTCTGCATCACCTGCCTCCACCCTTCTCTGCTCGGTCAACCTCAACTTTAAGACTAAGCCAGTGTTGTTTCCCTTGGGAAGCTTCCCCTGACCTCCACCACTTTCTGGCTATAAATGCATAACCCTATCATAGTGCTTAGTGCTGAAACTGTTTCCCTCTTCTCACTAGATCATAAGCAACTTGAGAGCAGGAATTGCATCTTTAAGTATCCACAGAAACTTGCATATAAATATTCCTCAGTACACATTCATTGGGTGAACAGATAAGTGCAACATTCTGGATAAATTAATGTTTCATTTTAATCTAGGAACATGATTTTTTAGACAAAAATGCTGCCTCTATTTTAAAGAACAACATAGAGAACCTAGGCAGGTAATAAGAGAGAATTTTATGTCTGAAGCTACTTCCTGGGAATGATACTGTTTCCCCCAGGGTTCTGAAGGCCAAGGGGCATTTTTCTGGGGCACAGCTGTTGCTTTCTGTTCCATTGTGGAGGTGTGGAGAGGAAGGGAAAGAGGAGGAAGGGAAAGAGAAGAAGGACAGGCCTCAGCCCCTGAGAACTCTACCTTAGTGTCCAAGCATAGGAATATCCTTACTTTGGAGAAGCTTTCATCACTTATTTTGTCCCTGGTAGCCTGAAGGGCCTCAGCTGGATATACATTAAAGCCCTCTCAGTCCTTCAAGGTCAGTTAATATTAAGTGTATTTTGTTGAATAAATAAATGGAGGAATGTTGCATCCAAAGGCTGTTGTGTAATAGTAGAAGAGGCTATAATTTCCCTTTCAGTAGAGTCAAATGGCGGGAAGGGAGCTCCTACTGGCTGAGTCAGGCTTTTAATTAACCAAGAAAGGCCTTGTGAAAATGGAGCAAAAAGTTCAGGAAAATATCCCATCCTTAGCTGTCTTACAGTTTTCTCTTTTGCAAGCCTTTACAAGATAGGTTGACCAAATAAATCTGATTTACGGAAGTGCAGATTCAAATACAGGCCTTTAGATGTTTCAAATATTTTTCTGCAAACATAATCTGATACGTGCCACAGGAATAAAGGGCAGTAGCTCTCGAGGAGGAGTGGGCAGCAGGGATGGTGGTGTATCAATAGGAGCCTAGGCGTTTTCAAAATACACACAAGTTCCCTCTTCCTCAAAACCATAAAAAAATATTTGTTCACATATTTAGTCAACTAATGTCGTGTGCCTTTTGTGCACAAGGCACTTTGGGTGCAAAGATGAATAAAACGGGCTCACACTGTCTCAGCCCTCATGGGACTTAGTCTAGTTGGGGAAGACAGATTAATTTGAAACAGTTGGGAAGTGCTGTGATGAGGGAGCACAGGGAGCTCTGCAAGCAGTAGATTAGTCTCCTGCCTTAGGCTTGGCAGTGTCAGGACTCCTTCAGGATAGTGGTGCTGTCTACACTGAGACCTAAAGAATGAGGAGGAGTTAGCCATGGAAAGATGGGGAAAGGGAGAAGGGGTTTGGCTGGGCGCAGTGGCTCACTCCTATGATCCTAGCACTTTGGAAGGCTGAGGCGAGTGGATCACTTGAGGTCAGGAGTTTGAAACCAGTCTGGCCAACATGGTGAAACCTCGCCTCTACTAAAAATACAAAAAATTAGCCGGGCATGGTGGTGGACCCCTGTAATCCCAGCTACTTGGGAGGCTGAGACAGGAGAATTGCTTGAACCCGGGAGGTGGAGGTTGCAGTGAGCCGAGATGACGCCACTGCACTCCAGCCTGGGTGACAGAGTGAGACTCTGTCTCAAAAAAAAAAAAAAAAGAAAAGAAAAAAAAGAAAGAGAGAGAAGGGATGAGGTGGCTGACAGGTGTGCTGGGTAAAGGAAACAGCATCTGTGCAGCAGAATGTCATGTATCTGGAACCCTGGAACGTCCATTATGACCTCAAACTGAGGACACAGTAATTCACATAACTATGAAGCAAGACTAATCACCAATCCCAAGGCAGGACTCCCACCACTGGCAGGACAGCAGAGATTGACATTATGCCAATCACCAGAAATAGGAGTCCACACACTTCCGCCCACTGCATCCTGGCCTGAAGTTCTACCAGTGTCTGCTGGAGACACTCAGATTCACATGCAACAAATTTTGTGAGGTGGGATTATTACTTATAGGCAGGCAACATGGGACAAAATAAGCCTAGGAACCACTGTGAGGTGGTCCTCAAGGCTTAAGAAAGCTTCCTGGGCAGAATTGAGCTTGCCCATACATGCCCCATGTGCACCACCAGTAAGGGGTTCCAAAAGGCAGCCCAGCCTGAGTTATATACCTCAGGGGTCATGTGACTCACTGGGAAAAGCTGGAAAGGGCATCCTGCCTCCAGGGCAGAGAGGTACAAAGCCTGGGCTGTCCCTGGCAGCTTTTCTCTAACTCCAGATGTTACATTCCCTAGGAGGGACAGGAATGAGGAGGCTAGGTCTATTTCAAGCAGTTCCTTCCTTTCTCAGGATGTTGTATTCCCAGCATATTTTAGAGTTTTTCTTGAGAATTACAAGCAAGAAAGAGAGGACAACTGGGTTTGTCCAAAGCCACTTGGAATATTCTCCTGTGCTAACATCCTAGAGCTGCCATTAAAAGTGGAAAGTTAGTTCTGCTACCCTGAACCATACCACAATATCCCATCCTTAACCTCCCCTAGATTTAAAACCATCCCCTAGAAGACAATATGGAGGTAAAAAGAGAAAGGGCACTGATGGAGTCATGTGTACCCAGCCACGGAAATGAATGCTGTGCCTTTTGTTGTCACCTCCTCCAAGTGAGGGTCTCCAAGAGAATCACTCATAGAAATTGGTGAGCTGGCAATAAGAAGTGACTGACATCTCAATCCCTGGTTGGATATCTGCTGGTGAGCTTGTTGATCTGTACTCTGTGATTACTGGAGCAGAAGAGAGAAGGATGACAGGGAAAGACCTATCACTTTTTTTTTTTGAGACGAAGTCTTGCTCTGTCACCCAGGCTGGAGTGCAGTGGTGTGATCTCAGCTCACTGCAACCTCTGCCTTCCGAGTTCAAGTAATTCTGTCTGCCTCAGCCTCCTGAGTAGCTGGGATTACAGGTGCCCGCCACCGCGCCTGGCTATTTTTTTTTTTTTTTTTTTTTTTTTTAATTTCTAATAGGGACAGAGTTTCACCATGTTGGCCAGGCTGGTCTCAAACTCCTGACCTCAGGTGATCCAACCACCTTGGCCTACCAAAGTGCTGGGATTACAGATGTGAGCCACGGAGGCTGGCCAAGAGCTATCACTCTTCCCATTTGGTTTGGCAAGGATGTGTGAGTCAAATGAACAGTGTGGAAATCGGTGTGAGCTTACCATGAGTTAAATGAATAATGTGAAACTCAACAGGGTGTGGGCCATCTTGCTGGTTCTCCTTCCAAGACAACTGGCCGCCAAGCCAGGAAACCTAGTTATGCCACCAGAGCAGGGCTGAGGGGTTGTGGAAAACAGTTATGAGGCAGGAGAATAGGGTCTGGAGGCAAGAAAACTAAGGCGGTTTCATGCTGACTTCCTAACACTAAATTGAAAGGAAAGCCCTAACTTTCCATGCCTAAGTCAAAAAATGACCAGAAGCTACTCCCTTTAAAAACTCCCACCTTTTCTGCCTGGCAGATGGGAAATTGAAAGTGCTACCTCTGACTGGTTGCTTTTTGCAACCAATCAGATGTTTGCATAGGAGTGTAACTTTGTAACTTCACTTCAGCCTCTGATTGGTTGTTTTCCACAACCAATCATACTGATTGCAGGCCACCACTTCATTTACATTGGGTGAACACTAAGTGGCCAATGGGAAACCTCTAGCGGGTATTTGGACGCGAGAAAATTCTGTATCAGGGCTCTTGAGCTGCTGCTCAGGCTGCTCCCACACTGTGGAATGTACTTTCACTTTCAATAAATCTCTGCTTTTGTTGCTTCCTTCTTTCCTTGCTTTGCTGTGCGTTTTGTCCAATCCTTTCTTCAAAACGCCAAGATCTGGACAACTTGCAGTCAAGACCAGTAATAGTTAAGCTGCAGCAGATTTCCCATCAAGGAACTGTGTATTGGGAAGAGCTCCCAGGAAGCTAACCCATGTGTCCATTAAGATCTAGCATTTGGGCACCTTCCAGATGGAGGGTAAGACCAATCAGCCTTCAACTGAGAGGCAGAGAGAACCAACAGACAATTGCAATTACATGCCCAGTTAAGCAAAATGACTTTTGGCCCTCATTCCCCAGCCCTCCCTGATTTTTCCTCTGGGTCCCAACACAGTAACTATTTTAGGGAAAGGCAAACTTCTATTAAAGGACAGAATACACCACTTCCCCAAACCAAGTTCCACTGCTGAAGTCTGGCTGGTGCTGAGGGGGAAGGAAGGGGGTGCAAAACTTGAAATGAGATTTAAGATTTTAAGTGGACTCCATTAGACTGGACTTGTAATAATTTACTATAAACAGAAAACTACAGAATCTGTCAGGGCTGGAAGGGAAGAACTGAGAGTATGGTTGAAGGGACTGGTTAAAATCTCATTGAGAATATGTTCAGCAGAGTTCAGAATGTTTATCAAATTGTTTCTGAATGCAAAAAACCTTTGAAGTAAGAGGCAGCCTGGTTTGTTAAACTGTTAGTTTCTGAAGATGACTGGAACACAGAGGGAGAGAAGGAAGTCTGGAAGACTAGGAAGAAGTCAGGCCATGACAGCCTTGTTAAGGTGTTTGGCTTTATTCTGAGGGCAAAGAGAAGCCATGAAATATTTTAATGATCAAATTTGCATCTTAAAATGATCCCACAGGGGGTAGGGTAGGGACGAGAAATAGGGAAATCATTTGAGCAAGAGAAAATGGTATGGCAGTGGGGGATGGAGAAATGGCAGTGTGGATGGAAAAAAGTGGGAAGATATGTAGGTGGAGAATTGTCAGGAATTGCTTATTGACAAGACGTGGTCTTGGGGTAAAGCATAAGGAAGCTTCTCTTTCTATACCTCTCCTTCCAGCTGATCCTAGAAATCTGTCCGTTTTCCAGTCACTGTTCACACTTCATTAAATGCTGTAGGAACGCCAGCTGCTGTCCCATGGGGGCCTGGAGGTCTGTGGGCACCCACAGTACTATTTCCACAGTCTTCCCAGCAGCGAGATGAGACAGGCTGTGCCTTGAGTGTTAATCTGGTTTGGAGACCGAGGTCTCCACGTTTAAGTGACTTGCTTAAGACCTCTGGGTCGTTAGTCCAAATTTCACCCTCAGCTTTAGGGCTCTTTTAATAACACTTCATTGCTGCATCCCAAAGTTAAGCAAAAGAAACAAAAATAAAGATAAAAAGGAAAGTCCTGCTCCAAATGCATAGCCTGGAGCATAGCAAAATAGAGACCCGCGCCCTGCTGTCCGGGCGTCTCGATGTGCGCATGCGTCCCAGGCAGAGGCCGCCGGAAGAGGTCAGACTGTTCGCCAATGTTCCAATTTGGAGGCAAGCCCTGGCCAAGAAGGGGAAGTGCGCATGTGCTTCAAGTCGTTTCCGGGCAGAGGAAATTGGCTAAGCCCATTAGCTAGTGGGGGATCGGGAAAAGGGTGGGTCTCTCGGCGTGTGCGCGGGGCACGATGGGTGTTGTAGTTTTTGCTGGGGGAGGTAGCTGTCTGTTCTTTTAAGAGGAAATTTTTGCGACCAGTAGGTCCGAGCTGGCTCAAAGAAGTTGCTTGCACTGGGGGAATCGAGGGTGGACTAGCTGCGTGGGTGTGGCTTAATTCTGCTGTTTCTCTTTTGGATGAGACCTTACACTTTTTGCCTTGCCTTCGTTAACGCTCGGTTCCTCCCACATCTTTGGCTTCTCTACTATAAATCCCTGCCACCTACAGATTCCTTTTATTATCCCATACTGGCTCCGACTAGTCTTAAACACCCTGTTTCCGTTCTCTTTCTCACATGCAGTTCCTGGAATCTACATCCTTCTCTCCCTCGTACCTTTTCTTGGTTTTTGTCCTAGTCAGATCTTCTCTAACACTGCCTTTGCCCCAGGAGTCATGCCAAGGACCCCATGCAAAGGATCCCACAGTGAACGTTTGTAGGCACGAGCAGATCTGAACCATCCTGCTTCATTTCACTTATTTCTCCTTCTCTTCTGATCCTTGTCTCTTCTGGTTCCACCTCTGTGTTCCACTTCTATGTAGCCTCTTTGCTTCTTTTAAGTCTGGTGAGTGATCCTTGGTCATAGATAGTAACCCTCAGACCTGCCATTTTGTCTCTGGCCTTCATAGGTTGTAATTCTACAGAGGACACAACCCTGGATTGACTTCTAGGTCAGAGGGTGGGAAGTGAAAAAAACTAAAAAGAGAGGAAACTGCTATATTAGGTTTGAAGAAGTCGTCAGGGAGATATATGAGGAAAGAAGGGGAAGAGAGAGTAAAACTTCTTGTGCCTTCAAAAACTCTTTAGTGCTGGGCGTGAGCAGGGGTCTGTGAGCTCTGTGGTAGGGATGCATTAGTTAGAATCCACCTAGATGCTGAGAGTTCAGTCGGAGAGAACACAGACATACAGGTGAGTAACACTGCAGAATGACATCAACGTATCTTTTACCTTTTTGTGTGTGCTTCTGCTCTTTCCCATAACTCCCCCAGCTAATTCCAAAGTATTTTGCCTCTTCACATCTCTCTCTGTTATGTACCCCTCCTCCTCTTCCCATCCTTAAGGCCCCTTTCCCCCTTGTTCTGACCCAAGCTATTTCTTTTGTATATCATGTTAAAATCGTATTTTAATCTAGCTTCAAAAGCATCTTGGTTGTATTTTCAAAGAAATTCCAGAATCTGCTTATCTCCTTCAAAGCATGAAATACAATGAAACCAAGACTATTTTTTCTTTAAAAATATGTATAGTGATATTTGAAAGTGAAGAGTGATAATGGATGAATGAAAGTTGACCAGAACCCAGGAATTTGAGACCAGGTGAAACCCCATCTATACAAAAAATACAACAACTAGCCAGTCATGGTGGTGACTGGACCTATGGTTCCAGCTACTTGGGAGGCTGAGGTGGAAGGATCACTTAAGCCCGGGAGGCTGAGGCTGCAGAGAGAGCCATAATCGTGCCACTGCACTCCAGCCTTGGCAACAGAGTGAGACACTGTCTCAAAAAAAAAAAAAAAAAAAAAAGTTACCATACCTCATTTTGGTTTTCTTCCTTTGTTTTGAATTCTCAAAAATGTTGGATTCTCGTAATAATATGCATTTGAGGCATGTAATTTTTTTTTCTTTTTTTACTCAAGTTTGGTTAGCAGAACATTTCCAGGGTATCACAGTATACTGAAATATTACAAGAAAGGTCCATAAATGCTAAACATTCTCCTATATGGAAAAGGTTCAGCAACAGGAAGACAGTGAAAGATAAAGACAGCCACTCACCAAGAAGAGTGTGTTAGTGTTTTCCCCTAAGATGTGATCATCCCATAGAAGCGTTCCCCAGGGGAGTGGGTCTGTGCAGGCAGTTAAGTGGGAAGAGTTTCACTTAGTGTGCTGTCCTTCCTCAGCTTCAAGAGAATCCACTTGAAGGAGAAGTCCCATATATTATGCCCAATGTTTTGAAGCTTCTTTCAGTGCCTTCCTTTCATCCAGCACCAAAATCCTCAATGGTGAAGAAATCTATAAATGTACTGAATCTGAGAAAAAGTTGGCACAACTACACCTTCATGCAGCCCTGGAGAAACCTATACGTATAAACAAGGACAGTTTTCATTCAACTCTCAGAGCTGATTGTATATTGGTGAACACATGTTTTTCTGCCATTGCTTAGGGATAAGACAACGTAACAGAAACATCTAAAATATTGAAGAGAAAAAAAAAATCCTGTTTTTAGGTCTTCTAGAAAGGGTAATTGAGCATACTCCACAGACGTCGGCTAGTTTACCAGGAAAAAAAAGGAGCCAACTTGAGTAATGGACTCTAGGTGACAGTTCTATTTGAGCTGATGAAATTGGTCAGCCATGAATACTGTCAGTATCTCCCCCTTACAATTCTCTTGCTGTTTTGTTTTTACCCAATCTTCGCTATTTGGCCTAAACATCACCTCTGTCAGTCTCAGAGTTACACTCTCCCTCCCGTATTCTCAAATTTTCACATAGTTGTCTGTGTGATTGTAACATTATGGTCTCAGCTGGTTTCAACCTCTGGTCCATTTACTCACCTCTTTTGATCATTTCCTTTTGTCTGGACCATAAATGAAAGTAAAAAAGACATTAGGTAAGGAGAAAAGGACATTTGTTCATAATGGCTTTCACCTTGGCATTTGCCTTGGTTTCTGGCCTTCTTTACTCTGGGATGCTTTCCTTGACCCCTCTCATCCCAGGGTGAGTTAAGGGGCCTTTCCTCAAACTTGTTAGCCCCAACATTAGTACTTAATTATGATGTCAGGTTTAGGTGTATATCTACCTTACTAGTTGTAAGCTCCATGCAGACATGGAATACTTCCTATTCAGCATTATGTTCTTAGTACCTGGCATACAATCAGTGCTCAGTAAATACTTGTTGAAAGAACAGATGAGTGAATGTGAAGCTCTTGTTTTCGCTAAACCCTTTTAAACCCTCTTGCTTCCCTCTTCCCCATCATTTTCCCAGAGCTCTGAGCTTCCTGTCTCCCATAACTCCCCATCATTTTTCCACAGATCTGAGCTTCTCCGCCACCATTAATGTTCATACATTTTGCCTAGTTTAACCCAGCCTGTTTGTCACTGGCTACATGGAAAGGTACTGGATGTGGATGATTGCTGTTAATATCAAAATCTGTCGGAAGTGTCTGTATGTATTTTTTCCAGCCTTAAGCTTATTTTGTGAAATTAAAATAAATATGAAGATTCTATAGGTCTTGAGCTAGTGTCACTTGAAGATGGAATTTCTCTGGTAGAATAGTTTCTTGCTTGTTGCTGATACTGAACTGTAGGCTGTTTTTGTAAGGATGATCAACTCTGAGTCATCTTTACATCCTGTGAAGAGAATAGACTTGCGAAGATGCTCATCTTTCTTTAGTTTGGGATCAGTGTTTTCATTTGATTATATTTAATGTTGGGAATTCATACTACTTCCTAACATGTCATAACACTACAGTGTGAAGTCCCCATTTAGGAGGCATAGAAATCTTCCTCCTTCACTGACTGTTCAATTTCTGCCACCCTTTCAGCTGTATTAATTATGACATGTCTTCCTGGATAGATGTAGGTGCCCTGGAGCAAGGCACACCAAAAAAAAAAAAAAAAAAAAAAAAACACTCCTTGTTCATCCGCCTGATTCATTGTAAAAACATACTCTCTATGATGGCCTCAGTATTGCCAGTATTTCTTTTCTTTTTTCACATTCATATCTGAAAAATGGCTCTGGGATTCAGAAGCTGAAATTTAGATTCTTTGTCAGTAAATAGTTTCCCTCTGCGCATTTCATTTTCCCTTGAATTCCCTCATATTGGGAATTCCCTGGGGTTGCACATCAACCTTCCTTTGACTCTCCTCAGGTGGCTCATACAACCCTATTTGAGAAAAAGATTGTTGGGGGAAAGAAAATGTATAGCAGAAGGGGGAAGCAAGAAGGGGAAGAACAATTATACTTAAAATGGTACTTCTAGGTTTAGTTTTCTTTTCAGAGATGCTATGAAATATAGCATAAAACTTTCCTTTTGCAAATTGTGCATTAATTTTATCCTCTTTCTTTTGAGTCTAAGGATTCTTTCTAGGCCCAGTGAAAACTTTTCCTAGATGACGTGTCCATTTGAAACACAGCATGTGCAGAGATTCCTGATAAGGTGCAGGAACATGATCAGGATTGTTGTGAACAAGCTTTGGTAGAGGGAGGGGTGTGGGTGTTAGAAGCAGTGTGCAGGGGGAGCTGTAGAAGGTCAGTTTCAGTTCCCTCTTTTTTTTTCTGATCAAAATGAATATGAGGAGTGTGTTTACTCCCTTAGGAGAGTCTAGAGAGGAAAGGGATGAGGGAGGTGAGGGAGAAGTAGAAGGGACTACAAGGAGGTCCATGTCACCTGGATTATGCATTTCCTGTACCTGGGGAGCATTACTGAAACGTACAAAGTTGCCTGTCAGGAAAGGGGTCCTGACTGGTCTCCCTCCCTCTGGAGGGACTTTGACCACAATTTTGCAGATTGTCAAATAACTTGTTCAAAATCTCACTGCTGTTAGTAACAGAGGAGATGAAAGAATCAAGGTTTGAGATCTGTTTGACTAAAAAGCTCTTGCTCTTTTCCTTACGTTCTGTTGGCTAAGACAGTTTGGTGGTGGGATTGGGGTGGGGTGGAGTCATTGGCGTTTCTGATACATTCCCGAGTCCCTCATTAGTAGGGAGGGGGTGTTGGGATGCAGATGTGAACATGGACATGCTAAGTGAGGACACCATATCCTGCTGTCTCCTGTCCTTTTTCTCCTTATGTTATGACCCTTGATCACTCAGCCAGACACACCAGTGCTTACATACTCACACTACAGCACCTTGACAGCATGGAGAGACACCGAGGTAAGGGAGGCATATTTGGGCAGAGTGGGAAATGATCTTGGTCCTTGGGTGTCTTTGGGGATTCTTCTGCCTTTCCTCAAGTACCCCACTTTTGTCTGATCATGTGTGTGTTTGGGGTGGGGTGGCTGGTGCCTAAATAGGATGGGATACAGTGTTCTGGAACCTATGACTTCATCTGCTACTTGATGCAGGCAGATCTACCCAGGAAATACCTCCCTCCACCTTCATTCAATCTATGTTTCCATCCCCAAAATTCTGGACTACCTCCGTCTCTTTCTACTAAGAGCCTTTGCAGACAGTATCCTGGAGATGGTTTAAAGAATCGGCCAATAGCTTGACTTGTTTCATTTGTTTCTTGGGTTAGCAAACCCCACAGAAAACCCACTATTTCTCTTGTCTTCATAGTGACGTGGAACAGACTTGCTTGCTGTGCTTTATCAGGCTTGGCTGACTGATTATAAATTGAGGTCTCTTACCCTTGGAGTATAAAAGCAATATATGTATATTATAGGCATTTCAGAAAAATAAAAAAATTATGAAACAAAAGTCATTTGTTTTTATCTTTACCTAGAGAAAAACAGTTAACATTTTAGAAATTTCCCTTCCAATAGCTTTATCTGCACATACATGAAACCATATTAATATATACAGCTACATTTAATAAGATGTAACTTAAAAGGTATAAACAAGGCTGGGGAGAAGAAACCAAAGTGTTTGTAATAGCTGTCTCCTTTTAGTGCTTTTTTCCTTATATAAACACTTAACATCAAATAGGACTGATAAACAGGGTTGTAAAAATTGTAAGGCTACACTATAGATAGAATAGTAGAGCTTCAGTAAGTAGAGACAATTGCCATAAGGCAGCACTGTTGTCCATGGTTACGTTTCCCGTACCTGTTGCTGGGTGGCTTATGGGACTGTCTATCGATCAGGCAGAGTGGGCAGCAGCAGTCAAGGAATGAAGCGAGGCATCGTTGCGTCAGGCCTGAGGGTTGAGTGAGACTATGCCCAATATGATTAGTCCCAAATTAAGAAGTTAGAAGGCCTATAGAATATGTAGCACTGTCTAATAGAAGTATAATGCAAGCCATGCGTGTAACTGAAATTTTTCTAGTAGTTATATTTAAAAGGTAAAAGGAACCAGGTACAATTTTATTTTTATGTTTTAGACAGGATCTCACTGTGTTGCCTAGGCTGGTCTCGAACTTCTGGAATCCTCAGGCTCAAGTAATCCTCTGGCCTCAGTCTTGAAAAATGCTAGGATTACAAGTATGAGCCACTGTGCCTGGCAAGAATTAATTTTAATAATATATTTAATCCAGCATATCCAAAATAATTTCTACATGTAATCAGTAGTTTAAATATTATTAATGAAGGCTGGGCGCAGTGGCTCATGCCTGTAATCCACCAGCACTTTGGGAGACAGAGGTGGGTGGATCATGAGTTCAGAAGTTCAAGACCAGCCTGGCTGATATGGTGAAACCCCATCTCTACTAAAAATTAGCCGGGCATGGTAGCACGTGCCTGTAGTCCCAGCTACTCTGGAGGCTGAGGCTGAGGCAGAAGAATAGCTTGAACCTGGGAGGCGGAGTTGCAGTGAGCCGAGATCACGCCACTACACTCCAGCCTGGGTGACACTGCACTCCATTAAAAAAAAAAAATTATTAATGAGATGTCTTACATTACTTTATATGTGTAAGTTTTCAAAATCTATTATATACTCTGCCCTTGCAATACATCTCAATGCAGACTAGCCATATTTCTGGTGCCAATGGCTGCCATATTTGATAATGCAGATCTAGAGAAAGTTGTTCAAGTGGCTAATGGCAACCATATTGGGTAGTATAGATCTGAGCGGAAGGATCACTTGAGCCCCAGCAGTCTGAGACCAGACTGGGTAACAAAGCAAAACCCTGTTTCTAATTTAAAAATTAGCTGGGCATGGTGATGTGTGTCTGTGGTCCTGGCTACTCAGGAGGCTGGGGCAAGAGGAGTGTTTGATCTGGGGAGAGTGAGGTTGCAGTGAGCTGTGATCACGCCACTACACTCCAGCCTGGGTGGCAGAGTGAGACCTTGTCTCAAAAAAAAAAAAATTAAAAAAAGAAATTAAATGTGTCACATCACATTATTCATATGCTGAGACCTTTTCAGTGGCTCAGATCTCACTCAGCACCCTTACAAAAGCCCACAAGGCCTGTGGGATCTGGTTCCCTGATGATGGGGGCCCAGGTAATGGTAGCAGAGGTAGTGAGCAGTTGTAGAATGTTGTTGGATATGTTTTAAAGTAGAGTTGATAGATTTCCTAATGGGCTGGATGTGAGCTGGAAAAACGAAAGGAGGACAGAACGATTTTGTTTTTTGCCTCAACAGCTGTAGGAAAGGAAGTGCCAGTGATTAAGAAGAGAAAACTGGTATAGAGTAGGCCTGGCTCCTGTCCAGCACACGATAATGCAGTAAATATGTGCATCGCCGTGATCAGTCCAAGCACCACGACTCTGTGAGGGGGTATTAATGGACTCCATTTTCCAGTGAGGAAATTCGGATTCAGGAAGGTAAGGGTCTTGTGCGAGTTAACATAGTTGATATAAATTAGATTTGGTGTTGAAACAAGGACTTCCTGGGTGGTCCTTAGTTCTCACAAGCTCCCGGGCTGGCCTCAGCTTTTCACAGTTGGTAGCACCACAATAAAGCAACACAGCCAGACAAACAGGCCTCTAATGTCCTCATATTGCTCATGACCTGACTTAACTACTTTAATTAATTAATTTTAAGACCGCGTTTCGCTCTTGTTGCCCAGGCTAGAGTGCAATGGCGCAATCTCAGCTCACTGCAACCTCCACCTCCCAGATTCTCCTGCCTCAGCCTCCTGAGTAGCTGGGATTACAGGCATGTGCCACCACGCCTGGCTAATTTTGTATTTTCAGTAGAGGCAGGGTTTAGCCATGTTGGTCAGGCTGGTCTCAAACTCCTGACCTCGGGTGATCCACCCACCTTGGCCTCACAAAGTGCTGGGATTACAGGCATGAGCCTCCCCGCCTGGCAGACCTAACTACTTTAGTTCCTCCCACATCTCTTTCCAATTTTCTGGAAATTATCTTTTCTCACCTTGTGATTCAAAGTCCCTTCTGGCCCTCTTCAGACCTGATTCTAGGCACCACTTGTCAGATAATAATCTTTTACCTTGTCATGGTTTCTTATAGACTATGCTTCTTTGGAATCTACTGCAGCTTCTTGATTGGTAACTGGACATTTTACAGCCATCAAAAACGATGAGTTCGTGTCCTTTGTAGGAACATGGATGAACCTGGAAACCATCATTCTCAGCAAACTGGCACAAGAACAGAAAATCAAACACCACATATTCTCACTCATAGGCGGGTGTTGAACAATGAGAACACATGGACACAGGGAGGGGGAGCATCACACACTGGGGTCTGTCAGGGGGAAAAAGGGGAGGGACATCGGGGGTGGGGAGTTGGGGAGAGATAGCATGGGGAGAAATGCCAGATATAGGTGATGGGGGAGGAAGGCAGCAGATCACACTGCCGTGTGTGTACCTATGCAACAATCTTGCATGTTCTTCACATGTACCCTAAAACCTAAAATGCAATAAAAAAAATATATATATATATATTTAAAAAAAAACACACAGTTTGCATGTATAATTCAAATCTGGGTTTTTATATTCATATACAGCCTTGAGAAAAGTTTTTTAAAAAGATTAGTTTGTATACATATTTTATTCATATGGCAATTTGCTGGGTCTGAGCTTTGATTGAGGGTGCTACCATTATGATCATTTTAGCTTCTCATAGATTTAACTTGACACTATAAAGCTTAAAAAATTAGGCAGTTACCAAACAATTATATTAGGTGATAATTTTTGACTATAGAAAAAGATGAATCATCAGGTTTTTTAATATGAAATTTTTTCTCTATGAGTATTTGCTACCAGACCATTAGCAACTTGGCAGAGAAGTTATAAGGTAACACAACCTAGAGAAAATAAAACTTTGTAATTGGAGGTTAATCTGAAAGGCAAGCTAGAACAGCCTGAAAGAGCAATGTGAATGTGAAACTAACATTTGATATTCATCAGGTTAATTTTCACTAAACTTCCTGGGATATACTCTTTACTCAGTGAGATAAACTTGTGCAATTTTTGACTTGTGAATAGTTGAATGCAATTGTTAGTTGGAGTTTAAGACCAATAATTGCATTATCACTTGGTCTTAAACACCAAGTAATAATTGCATTCAACTATTCCTTAATTCAATAATGCTAGACACTATTCTGAGTGTTGGAAGATATAGCAGGGGACAAAACTGATAAAACATCTGCTTTCATGAAAACTAATGAGGAGACGTGTCCAGTGACAAAGTTTAGAGTCAAGAATGGGTTAAGTTTGGGGAAAGAAGAAGACTTGACTGTGGTTGGGATTCTGTGGTGGAAAGTTTAAAGAAATGGTGAGGGACAGGGAAGAAGTTAAAATAAGGATTTTGTGGGTGAGACAGAATGTCAAGTTGGAAGGGCCCCTAGCCTCTGGGGTAGCTTTCAGGACAAGTACTTCCTCTTCCCAGTGTAAACAGAACTTAAGAGCTACTCAGTGGAAAACAGAACTTAATATCTATCTACTCAGTATTCATTATGTATTTACTGAATTTTAAAAGGTTATTTTTTTCTTCATGCTCAGAGAACTTATACGAAGTTTTGTTTTATGGAGGACTGAAACAGAAAATTTTTAATCAAAGGCTACTGAAAGATTGAATTGTAGAAATATTGGAGACTAGTTGTGTTACAGTGTGAGGGAGCTGTTTAAAGATACCAGAATAGGGTGGGGGATAAGTGAATGCTTTTTTGCATGGAAAATAATAGATGTTGTGCACTCCTAGTAGTCAGAAGAACACCGGATTTGCAACACAGATTAGTTCTGTGATCTTTCCCCTTCTTTGAAAGAAGTAGCAAAAAACGTGCTGGGGAAGTCATGGCGCAGAAGGCATTGGTGTTGTGTCATTGCTTCTTCAATAATTTTGTCAGGCGCCCCAGGTTCATAGATTACCCTGAACTGTTCCAGTATTCAACTGGAAAGGAGAGGTTTCAACAGAAGAAAATTCGTTTTTCAATATTTTTTTGGAGACGGAGTCTCACTTTGTCACCCAGGCTGGAGTGCAATGGCTGGACCTCGGCTCACTGCAACCTCTGCCTCCTGAGTTCAAGCCATTCTCCTGCCCAGCCTCCCGAGTAGCTGGGACTACAAGTACGTGCCACCACGCCTGGCTAATTTTTTTTTTTTTTTTTAGTAGAGATGGGATTTCACTGTGTTAGCCAGGATGGTCTTGATCTCCTGACCTTGTGATCCGCCCGCCTCAGCCTCCCAAAGTGCTGGAATTACAGGTGTAAGCCACCATGCCTGACAACAGAAGAAAATTCTTACAAAATTTTATAGGTTAAAGTGAGTTATAGTGCAAAGCAAAGTTTTAAATAGATAAATATAGGCAGGGGCATGGTGGCTCATACCTGTAATCCCAGCACTTTGGGAGGCCAAAGCGGGCAGATCACCTGAGGTCAGGAGTTTAAGACCAGCCTATCCAACATGCTGAAACCCCGTCTCTACTAAAAATACAAAAATTAGCCAGGTGTGGTGATGCACACCTGTAATCCCAGCTCCTTGGGAGGCTGAGGCATGAGAATCACTTGAACCTGGGAGGCAGAGGTTGCAGTGAGCCGAGATCATACCACTGCACTCCAGCCTGGGCCATAGAGCAAGGCTCAGTCTCAAAAGAAAAAAAAAAAAAAAGAAACAAAGAAAGAACTATAAAGGCAACATAACTAGAAAGAAAATAATGGGAGCTATTGTTAATATTAGATTAAAAAACACAAAGTACTAACACTAATATTTAAAAAAGAAAGGCCTCTACATTAAAAAAAAAATCTCCAGAGGCTAATTGTATACAGACAAGATTATAGTTATAATCTTTTAAGTCATACAATTTTAAAATAGGGACTCAAAGTTACACAGGCTACCCTGTTCAAAGTTCCCAGCCAGTTTCAGCTTTCTGTATATGGCTAGCCAGTTTTCCCAACACCATTTATTAAATAGGGAGTCCTTTCCCTATTGCTTGTTTTGGTCTGGTTTGTCAAAGATTGGATGGTTGTAGTTGTGTGGCATTCTTTTTGAGGCTTATGTTCTATTCCATTGGTCTGTATCTCTGTTTTGGTGCCAGTACCATGCTGTTTTGAGTACAGTAGCCATGTAATATAGTTTGAAGTCAGGTAGGGTGATGCCTCCAGCTTTCTTTTTTTTTTTTTCCTGCTTAGGATTGTCTTGGCTATGCAGACTCTTTCTTGGTTCCGAATGAAGCTTAAGGTGGTTTTTTTCTAATTCTGTGAAGAAAGTCATTGGTAGCTTGATGGGAATAGCATTGAATCTATAAATTACTTTAGGCACTATGGCCATTTTCATGATATTGATTCTTCCTAACAATGAGCATGGAATGTTTTTCCATCTGTTTGTGTCCTCTCTTATTTCCTTGAGCAGTGGTTTGTAGTTCTCCTTGAAGAGGTCCTTCACATCCCTTGTTAGTTGTATTCTTAGGCATTTTATTCTCTTTGTAGCAATTGTGAATGGGAATTCACTTATGATTTGGCTCTCTGTTTGTCTGTTATTGGTATATAGGAATGCTTGTGATTTTTGCACAATGATTTTGTATTCTGAGACTTTGCTGAAGTTGCTTATCAGCTTAAGGACATTTTGGACTGAGACAATGGGGTTTTCTAAATATACAATCATGTCATCTGCAAACAGGGACAATTTGACATTCTCTCTTCCTATTCAAAGAGAGAACGCTTTCTTTCTTTCTCTTGCCTGATGGCCCTTGCCAAAACTTCCAATACTATGTTCAATAGGAGTGGTGAGAGAGGGCATCCTTGTCTTGTGCCAGTTTTCAAAGGGAATGCTTCCAGTTTTTGCCCATTCAGTATGATATTGGCAGTGTGTTTGTCATAAATAGGTCTCATCATTTTGAGATACGATCCATCAATAACTAGTTTATTGAGAGTTTTTAGCATAAAGGGCTGTTGAATTTTGTCAAAGGTTTTCTTTACATCTATTGAGATCATTATGTGGTTTTTGTCTTTGGTTCTGTTTATGTGACGGATTACATTTATAGATTTGCATATGTTAAACCAGCCTTGTATCCCCAAGATGAAGCTGACTTGATGATGATGAATAAGCTTTTTGATGTGCTGTTGGATTTGTTCTGCCAGTATTTTATTGAATATTTTTGTGTTAATGTTCATCATGGATATTGGCCTAAAATTTTATTTTTCAGTTGAGTCTCTACCAGGTTTTGGTATTAGGATGATATTGATCTCATAAAATGAGTTAGGGAGGAGTCACTCTTTTTGTATTATTTGGAATAGTTTCAGAAGGAATGGTACCAGCTCCTCTTTGTACCTCTGGTAGAATTCGGCTGTGAACCCATCTGGTCCTGGACTTTTTTTGGTTGGTAAGCTATTAATTGCTACCTCAACTTCAGGCCTTGTTATTGGTCTATTCAGGGATTCAACTTCTTCCTGGTGTAGTCTTGGGAGGTTTCAAGTGTCAAGGAATTTACCCATTTCTTCTAGATTCACTGCTTTATTTGCATAGAGGTGTTTGTAGTAATCTCTGATGGTAGTTTGTATTTCTGTGGGATCGGTGGTGATATCCCCTTTATCATTTTTTATAGCATCTTTTTGAATCTTCTCTCTTTCTTTTTGTTAGTCTGGCTAGTGGCCTATTTTGTTGATCTTTAAAAAAAAACAGCTCAGAGAGATCCAAGATGGCCGATTAGCAACAGCTCAGGATTGTAGCTCCCACTGAAAGCGCAGAGAGTGAGTGGACGCCACATTTTCAGACCAATTTTCATAGCCCACGGACCTAGAGATTCTTGGCAGAGGAGCCCCACGGGTCGCCCAGCGCGACCCTTTTGGAGGGCGCGGCCGTTTTGCAGGCGCCCCGACGCGGCGGTTCTCAGTCCGGAGTATACGGGACTGAGTGCCCTTTGGTTGGCGTTGGAGCTCCGGGAAAGCAGAGTCTCCCATTCAGCTGATTAAAAAGCGGACTGAGGCCGGGCGCGGTGGCTCACGCCTGTAATCCCAGCACTTTGGGAGGCCGAGGCGGGCGGATCACGAGGTCAAGAGATCGAGACCGTCCTGGTCAACATGGTGAAACCCCGTCTCTACTAAAAATACAAAAAAATTAGCTGGGCGTGGTGGCGCGCGCCTGTAGTCCCAGCTACTCGGGAGGCTGAGGCAGGAGAATGCTTGAACCCGGGCAGCGGAGGTTGCAGTGAGCCAAGGTCGTGCCACTGCACTCCAGCCTGGCGCCTGGTGACTGAGTGAGACTCTGTCTCAAAAAAAAAAAAAAAAAAAAAAAAAAAAAAAGCGGACTGAAGTGGGGAACCAGACTGGGGAGATTCCCGGGCAGAAAAGCGCCACGAATCTTAACGCCGCTGTTTCAGCCGGCGTAGTGGGTCGCCGCAGGGGAAGCCTGGTACCCGCCTCCACAAAAAAATAAAAATAAAAACAGCGGTTGGAACTGCTGAAGATTGAGAGTTTCACAGCAAGTGCAGCTGAACCCGGGAAGGTCCAGCTCTGTGGGGGAGGGGCATCTGCCGAAGGAAAATTAAGAAATAGAGGAAACTTTACCACAAGCAAGCTGGACGTCCACTCAGAGACCTAGTCTGAAGGTCAGCAATTACACAGACGACAGGTGGATAAATCCACGAAGATGGGAAGAAACCAGCGCAGAAAGGCGGAAAACACCCGAAATCAGAATGCCTCTCCTCCTACAGAGGATTGCAGTGCCTCATCATCAATTGAACAAGGCCTGATAGAAAACGAATGTGAGGAATCAACAGAATCAGGCTTCAGAAGGTGGATAATGAGAAACTTCTGTGAGCTAAAAGAACATGTTCTAGCCCAATGCAAGGAAACTAAGAACCTTGAAAAAAGGTTTCACGAAATCTTCATGAGAATGGACAATTTAAAGAGGAATATAAGTGAATTAATGGAGCTGAAAAGCACAATACGAGAACTTCGAGAAGTATGCACAAGTTTTAACAGTCGAATTGATCAAGCAGAAGAAAGGATTTCAGAGGTGGAAGACCAACTTAACGAAATAAAACGAGAAGACAAGATTAGAGAAAAAAGGGTAAAAAGGAATGAGCAAAGTCTCCAAGAAATATGGGACTATGTGAAAAGACCTAATCTACGTTTGTTAGGTGTACCTGAATGTGACGAAGAGAATGAATCCAAGCTGGAAAATATTTTTCAGGATATTATCCAGGAAAACTTTCCTAACCTAGCAAGGCAAGACAATACCCAACTCCAGGTAATACAGAGAACACCGCAAAGATATTCCTCAAAAAGAGCAACCCCAAGGCACATAATCATTAGATTCATCAGGGTTGAAACGAAGGAGAAAATACTACTGGTGGCCAGAGAGAAAGGTCAGGTTACCCACAAGGGGAAGCCTATCAGACTCACAGCTGATCTCTCAGCAGAAACCCTACATGCCAGAAGAGAGTGGGGGCCAATATTCAACATCCTTAAAGAAAAGAACTTTCAACCCAGAATTTCATATCCAGCCAAACTAAGTTTCATAAGTGAAGGAAAAATAAAATTTTTTGCAAACAAGCAAGTACTCAGAGATTTCATTACCACCAGGCCTGCTTTACAAGAGCTTCTGAAGGAGGCACTATGTATAGAGGGGAACAACCAGTATCAGCCACTTCAAAGGACTCATTAGTAAGCTGCATCCAGATCCATCTTACATGCAAGGATATACAGAGACTCAAAACAAAGGGATGGAGGAAGATTTGCCAACCAAATGGAGAGAAAAAAAAAAAGCAGTAGTTGCAATTCTCATCGCTGATAAAATAGACTTTAAAGTAATAGAAACCAAAAGAGATAAGAAGAACATTGTATAATG
Source organism: Ateles fusciceps (assembly GCA_036589455.1). Lineage (NCBI taxonomy): Eukaryota > Metazoa > Chordata > Mammalia > Primates > Atelidae > Ateles > Ateles fusciceps. Next base: position 1,824,774 of record JAZHEH010003362.1, read on the forward strand.
GTAGAGGGATCAATGTAATGGGAAGAGCTAACGACCCTAAGTCTATGCGCACCCAATATAGGAGCACCCAGATACATAGGGCAACTTCTTGGTGACTTACAAAGAGACTTGGACTCCCACACAATAATAGTGGGAGACTTTAACATTACATTGTCAATATTGGACAAATTAATGAGACAGAAGGTCAAGAAGGATACCCGGGACTTGAACTTAAACCTCAAACAAGTAAACTTAATAAACATTTACAGAACTCTGTACTCCAAATCCACAAAATATACATTTTTTTTCAGTAACACATCACATTTATCCTAAAAGTGACCACATGGTTGGGAGTAAATCACTCCCTAGCAATTGCATAGCATTTCATAGGTTTAAATGAAATATTGGTTGGCTGGCTGTTTATTTTCCTCCCTTATTCCTCTCCTGTCTCCATTATATAACACAATTATTAGTATAAAAAAAGCTTTTAATATCCATTTGTAGACTGTATACTAGCCTGGGCAATAGAGTAAGATTCCCGTTCTCTCTCCCCCCCTTTTTTCTTCTCTTTCTCTTTATTCTCTTCCTTCTTTCTCTTTTCTCTCTTTCCTAAAAAAGACAAAAAAAAAAAAAAAAAAGCAGACTTGCACTTAAAACCGACCTAAGCCACTGGGCAAGGAAAAATGCAAGAAAAAAAAAAAAAAAAAAAAAAAAAAAAACAGCTCCTGGATTTATTGATTTTTGGAAGGGTTTTTTTGTGTCTCTATCTCCTTCAGTTCTGCTTTGATCTTAGTTATTTGTTGCCTTCTGCAACATGAGGCCAAAGAATTAAACATGAGGCCAAACACCATAAAAACCCTAGAAGAAAACCTAGGCAATACCATTCAGGACATAGGCATGGGAAGGACTTCATGACTAAAACACCAAAAGCAATGGCAACACAAGCCAAAATAGACAAATGGGATCTAATTAAGAGCTTCTGCACAGCAAAAGAAACTGTCAATAGAGTGAACCGACAACCAACAGAATGGGAAAAACTTTTGCAATCTACCCATCTGACAAAGGGCTAATATCCAGAATCTACAAAGAACTTAAACAAATTTACAAGAAAAAAACAAACAACCCTGTCAAAAAAAGGAAAACATTTACACAGCCAACAAACATATGAAAAAAAGCGCATTATCACTGGTCATTAGAGAAATGCAAATCAAAACCACATTGAGATACCACTTCACACCAGTTAGGATGGAGATCTTTAAAAAATCAGGAGACAACAGATGCTGGAGAGGATGTGGAGAAAAAGGAATGCTTTTACACTGTTGGTGGGAGTGTAAATTAATTCAACCATTGTGGAAGACAGTGTGGCAATTCCTCAAGGATCTACAAATAGAGATACCATTTGACCCAGCAATCTCATTACTGGGTATATACCCAAAGGATTATAAGTCATTCTATTATAAAGACACATGCACACGTATATTTATTGTGGCACTGTTCACAATAGCAAAGACTTGGAACCAACCCAAATACCCATCGATGATAGATTGGATAAAGAAAATGTGGCACATATACACCATGGAATACTATGCAGCCATTAAAAAAGGATGAGTTCATGTCCTTTGCAGGGACATGGATGAAGCTGGGAAACCATCATTCTCAGCAAACTGACACAAGAACAGAAAACCAAACAGTGCACATTTTCACTTATAAGTGGGTGTTGAACAATGAGAACACATGGACACAGGGAGGGGAACATCACACACCAGGGCCTGGAGAGTGGAGGGCTAGGGGAGGAATAACGGGGTATGGGGATTGGGGAGGGATAGCATTAGGAGAATTACCTAAGGTAGATGATGGGGTGATGGATGCAGCAAACCACCAGCATGGCACGTGTGTACCTATGTAACAAACCTGCCCAATCTGCACATGTATCCCAGAACTTAAAGTATAATAAATAAATTTTAAAAAAACAACAACGAAGTTACCAGCCACATGCAAGGACAGGAATGAATCTCAGATTCATTACAGCTGATTTTCTGGAGACAATTTTACGCTGCTGCAACTGAAACAATGCCAGACACCATTAGGAATTACATGTCTTGGAAGTCAAACAATAAACATAGGTTTATTATTGGGCAAATCCATGCTTAAACAAAGCAAGGACACCAAAGCTAGAAAGAGAAGGGAGGAAGGATCTGTGTAGAAGACTGAGTAGTCCTGAAAGAAGGGGAGGGAATTTTTATACATTTATTTGGGGAGCTAGATAAAAGGAAGTGACCTGCTGAGCACAGGCTTAAAATTTTTTGAACTATTACTCTCTAAAGATGAATACTAAGAAAAACGAGGGTTCAAATGTCTAGTGTATAAAACCAAGAAGACTATGGACCAAGCCTGGAATATTTTTAAGGAAGTATTTGCATTCTGAGGATTTCTCACCTAAGTGGGAACCATGTGGCTAAGTCTTTAGCTCGCAATAGCTACTGACTCATCTGGGCAACTCCTTTCATACTTCTATTGAAACCAAAATGTGTTAGATCCACAGTATAACATATTTTAAAAGTAGGACTTAATTAAAAACATTTACTGAGTACCCGAGATGTGTCTGACCCTGTGCTTAGCACTGGAGATACTGAGATAAATGGAGAAGATGCCATGCTCCAGGAACTCACAGACTAGTTAGGGAGACAGGCTGGTAGATGGTGGCAGTGTGATGAGAGCTGTAATACAGGTGTGCACATGGTTCTGTGGAAAAACAGAACTATCAGTTAGCTCAGATTGGGTGAGGAGTGGGGTCGGTGAGAGAGGTTCCTGGATTAAATGGCATGAGACTGATGAGTAACTTGGAATTAGCCTGAAGATGGAAATGAGTAGGAATCTGGAGTATGTTTACTAAGAGAAATTGGATTAAGATTCAGCTAAAAAATATCAAGTATCTACTATGTTCCAGGTGATTTACACACATTATCTAATCTCTTACATAAGCCTCAGGTGAGATTCTGATTTCATAAATAGGGAAGCTGATGCTCAAAGCAATTAAATGGCTTGCTCATAAAGTGGAAAAAAACATGTGTGTTAAAGTTCTCTTTTTAGGCTCTTTTAGTCCACAGTGTTTCCACTTTTAAAAGGGATGTAGTTAAAGCTAATCAGATCTTCTAGCCCAATTTCTCTTAGTGTCACTGTGTAAAATAAAATGCTGTCATTATTGTTTGCAGGGACGTCTGGCCTCACTTTGGATAACCCAGACCTTTTCTGCTTCAAGTGTCCCACTGGATAGAACAGAGGAGCTGTGAGAATGTCTTCCCCAGATTTCTCTTTCCTAGTGGGAAGCTTATTGTTTCAGAGTTAAGAACTTGCCTCCAGGCTACAGTCCCATGGCTGCCGTTCTCTAACTGCATAACCCTGGAGAAGTTACTTTGCACTTCTAAGATGTGGTTTCCTAAAATGTGATTAATAATGGTGCCTAACTTGTCAGGCTGTTGTGAGAATCAAAAGAGAAAACTAAACGTAAAGTACTTAATGTATTGCTGGCACATCGAAACTACTCAAGAAATGTTGGCAGTTAAAGCATTATACTAAGAGGTGAGTTCACTTCCCTAAACTCAAGTTTCACTCTTGATTTGAACCTTGGCTGACCTCTAAACTTCTCTGAAGCCTACACTGTGGTTGTAGGCTGTGGATGAAACAGAAACTGACCACAGGCGTCAAGGCCAGAGCTCTGCCAGAGAAGCCAGGTAGGTAGAAACTCAATTTTGATGCTACTATGGAATACTATAGGCACATTTCCATTTGAGATGTGGGTGAGTATCTAGTCAAGAGCTGAGACAAAGAGAGGGATAAGACCATGAAGTAAGGAAGCGAAGAGGAAAGGAATGTGGGAGAGGGAAAGAGAAATGGGATGATTTGGCTGGATATAGATGCAGATAAAGGGCAGATGGAAAGAGAGAAGAATGAGATAGGAGAGAGAGAGTGGGAGAGGGATGGGGAGAGGGAGAATAGGGAGAGAAGAAGGAGGAGGAGGAAGAAGAGGAAGAGGAGGAGGAGAAGGAAGAGGAAGAGGAGGAGGAAGAGGAAAAGGAGGAGGAGGAGGAGGAGGAGAGTATGATGGGAGAAGGAATCCAGAGGAATGAAAGATCTAAGAGACAAGGCAACATATGGTTTTTAAAAAATCTCTGCAGGTGTCGCTAGGTGTCTGTTATATGATGTTTACTCTTCAGAGGCATTTGCTTTGTAAATCTGTGGGTCATGGAGTAGAAGAAGGAAGTTGACAACATGACAAATGCTTCCTTTCTTTCCTTGAAATAAAAATCAGAGATTCTGAGAAAGCAGCCATTAAAATGAGTTTTTCTCCATCTTTTGGCCTCTCTATGAACTTTGTTCCATTTCACTGGTGTTGATTGTCCTCCTGATATGTCTTAGATTTCCATCTTACTTGAACCATAGATCATGAAAGGTGAGGCCATGAAATTAAGCTTTTGTTACAAAGTAGAAGAATTTCAGAATTGGAAGAGCCCCCCCTCATGGAGTAATCTCTTCAATGGACTGTTTGGCAGATGATCACCCAGGTCCAGTATGGATATCACTACTGGAGAGTTCACAAAAATCAGACTGTCCTTACTGGGTAACTCTAACAGCTATATAATTTTCAGTTGCACTAAAGTTTGCCTTTTGGTAACTTTCACACATCGGGCTTAATGTCACCAGCCCAAGCAACTGAAAAGTGAGTTTCCATTTCTTCTTGACAGACTTTTAAATAGTGGCTAGTCCTTTAAATTGTTCTTCTTTTTGATAATTTAAGGCCTTTCCTCATTCTGTAGGACCTCTTCTAGACAGGTTGTAATTGTAAATGTTCTTCTTCAGTCAAAGTGCTCAAAACAATATAACATGAAACATTATAGTGGACAATTCCTGGAAACAAGGCAGAGTAAGAGAATACAGACAGCCTACCCATTCCAATGCATACTCCAAAGACTTGTAAATGCTGAGAGAAATGCAATCTCAAGATGTAAAACAACACAGCTGAGCTCAAGGGAGCCTTCCTATAACAAAGAGAAGTATTAAATATTGAGCTGACAGAGCAGCAGCTCATGGTATTTTGGTACTGGTTTTGCCTAGGTGACAGGGACTAATGTCCACGCAGGGACAGAAGACTTTATGTTGGAATAGTGGGACACTCGGCAAAAGAGGTCCCCTGCATAAAACTAGGTCCTCTAATAAGTGTAAAGTTTATAACAAAAGAACAAAAAAACCTTGCCCACTGGTCCTGGGAAGTGATGAGAAAAATTGCTAGGGCTCTGGGTTAATGAAGAAAACAAAAAAAGAGGATATTGGAGAAATGAAAACCCCAGGCATGTGACATTCACTCGTTTGGGACCTCAGTATTTTGTTGTTTTCATAGAGTGTGAACCAAAAGCTGAGAAACACAAGGACTGGTGCAGAGCCATTGTCATTCCTAGGGCTTTGGCAAAGCAATTGAGAAATAGTTCTACATGGACTTTTTCATAACCTAAAGGATGGTACTTCCACAAAGCAAGACAATAATAAAACATTAACGAAAATGTCTATGAAGATGAGGGCACAAGAGAAAGCACAAGTTACACTGGGAAAAGAGTCAACAGATACAATAAGAAAATTTACATCCAAATAATTAAGGGTAATAAGGCAATAAGAAAGACATAAGTATGCTTAAAATGTTTAATGACCAAAAGGAAGGAACAGAAACCATAATGTGAAAGAAGACGGTATGATAAAAAAAGAACACAAAGAGGTTAAAAAATCATATTTTGAAGAAGTGAAAAATATTAACAAATCAAAGGACCAGTTAAAAATAAATAGCAGATCAGGGATAGTTGGTGGTAAATTTAGGAAAGTAGAAGATAGCTCTGAAGAAAGTGCTTAAAAATGCATTGAGTGATTATCCTAGTCCATTTTGTGTTGCTATAACAGAATGCTTGAGACTGGCGAATTTATACAGAAAAGAGGTTTATTTAGTTCAGGATTGGCTGGCTGCATCTGAACTTCTGGTGAGTGCTTTGTGCTGTGTCAAAATATGGTGGAGAAATGAAAGGGGAACTGGGCATGTGCAAAAATGGGCAAAATAGGACAGGCAACTCTGCCTTATATGAACCTCCTCTTGCAGGAACTAATCTATTTCCACCAGAACTAATCTAGTCTCATCAGAAAGACATGAATTCATCTTAATGACTTTTTAATTCTAAAATCATGTCTTAAAGGTGGTACCTCAAAACACTGCCACATTAGAGACCAAGCCTCAACATGAGTTTTGGTGTGAACAAGCCATATTCAACCCATAGCAGAGATAAACAGAAGGAAATTATACAGTGAAGCTAAAGAGATATAGAAGATGGAGAAGCAACCATTAAAACCATGAGAAAATCACAAAACTAATGAAAAATATTGGAGTTTTAATTATAAAAAGTACAACTACTCTTGGGTTAATATATGAAAACGTTTCTGTTTGGGGTCATTAGAAACAATGTAGCTGTGAACACTCTTGTACATACCTCCTGACACACATAGACATGCATTTATGTGAGTATTCAGGAGTGGAATTGCTAGGTCAGACTTCAAACAAATAATCTAACGATGCACCTTAGAGAACTAGAAATCAAGAACAAACCAAAGTCAAAATTAGTAGAGGAAAAGAAATAATAGCAATCAGAGCAGAAATAAATGAAATTCAGACCAAAAATAGTACAAAAAAGCAATGAAATGAAAAGCTGTTTCTTTTAGAAAGTTAAACAAAATTGGCAAACCTTTAGCTACACTATGAAAAAAGAGAATACCCAAATAAATAAAATCAGAGGTGTGGAATTACTAGGTCAAATCTAGACTGGATTGTTTGTATGATATATATAGTTTCTATTTCAATTTATGGTGCATGGTAGGTCTCTATCCACTGTGAGTCTACAGAAGTGATGTGAGACTCTTTGGATCCAACTTTAGATTCTCTGACTGTGCTATATGACCTTAGCCTACTGGGCACATATCTTCTTTGTTTACTGGTAGAACATATAAAAAGTGTATCTACAGTGTTCACAGCTCCTAGGCTTCTATTCTATCCAGCAATGCCTGCTATGCTTTTGATGTCATGTTACGCTGCATACTGTGTCTACATGCAGAAACATTCTCCACACATCCTACACCCACTAACATGCTTGCACTCACTATCTATATAGTTTCTTCAGGGCTGAAACTCTGCTTTCCTTTGACTCTATCCTACTTCCTTCATCTCAAAAATATGTACTGAGTGCCTAAATTCTCCCAGGAACTATTCTAGGTGCCGAAGACAGCAGTGAACAAAACCAAGAAAGTTTCTTGTAGAGTCTACCAGGATTAAATAAGAAAATGACCATAAAGCACTTACAATAGTTGCAGACGTAGGATATGTGCTTGGAAATTTATTTGTTTAACAAATTTTTATTGAGGTTTTTTTTTTTTTTTTTTTGAGACGGTCTTGCTCTGTAGCCCAGGCTGGAGAGCAGTGGTGTGATCTCTGCTCACTGCTACCTCTGCCTCCCAGGTTCAAGCAATTCTCCCACCTCAGCCTCCTGAGTGGCTGGAATTATGTGCCACCGCGCCTGGCTAATTTTTGTATTTTTAGTAGAGACGGGGTTTCACCCTGTTGGCCAGGCTGGTCTCAAACTCCTGACCTCAGGTGATCTACCCACCTCGGCCTCCCAAAGTGCTGTGAATATAGGCATGAGGCACCATGCCCTGCCGAGTATTTATAATGTTCTCATCAGTGTAGTAGGCACTGAAGACAGTGTTAAGTAAGACCAGAGGCAAAAGATCAGCATCAGCAAATAAACGCATGATATAAATGAGCCACTTAATTTCAGGTAGTGATATGGGTGTATGATTCACATACATCAGTGAGAGCAAACAAAAAGTAGTTTGGAGATCAATGGGAAAGTTTTATTTTAGAAATTTAAATCAAGCCAGCCAACTGAACAGTATGGCTAGGAGTAAAAAAAGAATCAAAACGTAATGCTGGTTTTTAAAAGGGAACTAAGCCAATCAACATATGGCAATCAGAACCAATCAGAATACAATCTAGAGAGACAGGAGACTTTGATGCCAGACAGCTAATCAGTAGTAAGCAGGTGGCACCCATTATTCCTCTCACTAATAAAAGGAAAAAAAAATACACTGCCCTCTTATTACTTGGGTTTCTTATACCTTAAATAATTTCTGTAGCTATTTTTACTCAAATCATTTGTAATTCTTTGATTCTAGTTCTGCGTTCCCCCCCATCCAAGAAACTCTTATGCTCTTCTCCAGCTGTGATGGCCTAGTATTATAGAATACCAAAAAAAAAAAAAAAAGAAAAAAAAGAAAACACACCAGTCATATCACTTAAACACCTCCTCAGAGGGGGGAGGTGCAACCTCAGAATGCAGCTATAAGAAATAAAATATGCTGAACCAGGAGTTAGAAGATCAAAATTCTAATTGCATCTCTGAATCATTAACTGTGTGTTACTTTGGATTTAGTTAGATTTAGTTTCTCTTTGATTTAGTTTCCATATTTACAAATTAAGAATAGTAATCCCTATCTCTCATAGTTGCTGTGGGGATTAAACAAAGTGGTATATGAGAAAGGTCTTTGGAAACTAAAAATAAAAGTGAAAGAAATGATTAATCTAAGGGCATAGATCACAGCCAGCCCCTGGGAAAAGCAGAAAGTACTATGGATTGACTTTGCTCCCTCCATGGGCTTTTTTTTTGGTTTGTTTTAAACAGCTTGATTATCATTAACATATAGAAATTGTATATATTTAAGGCATAGAATTTGGTATTTTGATATTTGTATACATTGTGTTAAATTAAATGTGACCTAAAGCTGCCTCCGTATGTAGTGAAGTATAACCTAATTTAATATGTGAACAGTATGTAAACAAACTGCAACATAACTTGAGAGTATATTCTTATAACAAGTAACCAGCAGGGTGTGGTAGCTCATGCCTGTCTTCCAGCACTTTGGGAGACTCAGGTGGGTGGATTACTTGAGGTCAGGAGTTCTAGATCATCTTAGCCAACATGGTGAAACATCATCTCTACTAAAAGAATACAAAAAAAAAAAAAAGGGCATGGTAGTACATGCCTGTAGTCCCAGCTGCTTGGGAGGCTGAAGCAGAAGAATTGTTTGAACCGGGGAGGTGGCAGTTGCAGTAAGCTGGATTGTGCCACTGCACTCCAGCCTAGGTGACGGAGGCTCTGTCTAAAAAAAAAAAACCAACCAACCAAACAAGTAACTGAGCCTCAGCCAATCATAGCAGCCAATTATAGGCTGCAAACTGCTCAAACATGTTGAAATAAGGCAAATTCGGAGCTGTAATCAATCAGGCTATTTATGTATGTAATTTCCTTTTTCTTTCTATAAATACTGCCTGTCCATGTTGCTAGATGGAGCTCTCTGAATGGTTCAGGGTGCTGCCCAATTCATGAATCATTTCCTTGCTCAAATAAACTCTACTAAATTTAATTTGTTTAAAGTTTTTCTTGTAATAGATTGATGTAAGAAGTGAAATCTGAAGTAGACCTCTAGTAACCCACAGGATCACTGAGTTACCAAGTAAAGGTACTTGCTAGCGTTGAATGTGCCCATTGATCTCTCGTAACAACTGGGATCTGGGTAAGTTTATTTCCAGATTCAAGCTCTATGGAATTGTATTATGAGCTCTTTGACTTTATCTGAGGATATTTTACTGAACTGGATCCAGGATTGGGTTGTATCTGATAACTAACTGGATTGGTTCCAGTTTGGGACCTTGGGTAAATACTTTTTGAAAATGACTTCCTCCAAACATAAGAAGCCTAACACTACATTTTCTGGGACAATAGCTAATGTTTTATATAAAAATTGTGATCCCAGAACCTGTGCATTTTTGGAAAAACTGGTTAACTTTAGTAGAACAACTTAGAATTATAGTCACCACAATGTGGAAGTTTTAACCTGGTTAAAAATATTCACTTATGAGGTGCATTAGAAAAGAAAGGATCTAAAATGCTAAAAAAGAAAGGTGATACATTCTTTTTTTTTTTTTCTTTTCACCTCCACCTCCCCAGGGTGATACATTCTTTAATTGGCATGTAGAAGGATCTAAACATTTAAATCAAAGTCTGTCTCTTTAAAGGTTCCTTACAAAAGGCAAATGAAAACAATCTTAAAAGTCTTTTTAATAATTATTAGTCAAAAGCTTTAGCCATCTGGGTTGGAAATCTTGTTCTATGGACTGAAAAAACAATTTGAGCTCAGATACTCTTCAATAAATTAGTGGGCTTGGATTATTGTACCTGGCACATGGCTAAAATTTTGGAATAAAAGTTCTAACGTCTTTTTCTGTCTATATGTTTATGTATGTGAATGGAAATATTTATATGTTTTTCTAAAAATTAAGCATTAATATAAAAATACATTGATATAAAACTAGAATTTGGTCCTCCTGTTAAAACAACACATTTTTTTTGGAGTATTTATGTGTTCTAAATAGGAAATTGTGAAAGGTCTTTCTTTACCTTTTAGGTAATTGGCCCAAAAAACAAAGATTCTGTGTTTTACCAAGATAATTTCCTTTGCTTTATGTTGTCTTTTTTAGGTTTTTGATTACTTAAGAACACGGAGCCTTCTCTACTAAAAGAGCTTAGGTTTTTCTATAACTATGTAACTTTCTATATTTGTCTTTGAAGTCTTTTAATTATTACTTTGGTTAAAGAAATGAATTGTTCACAGTGACCTGTGATCCTATTTTGAGCAAATATTTTAACTCTTTGATATTTTTGATAAACTTCTAAAATCAAATTCTAAATTAAGTCTTTTTCTGGATCTCAAATTAACTTTGGTATTTTCAAGATGGACTTTTGGAACTTTTCAACGAAACACCTCCCCTGATAAAAAGAGAGATATTAAAATAACTGGGCTTATTTGACATATTAAATTGTATGGGAAGCACTGTCAAATAATAAAAGTAATACATTTTATTTGAGTTCTATTTGCATCGATATGTAATTAACGTGTTTCAGAAACTGTATAAAGATTACAGAAATCTAACAATCCTGGTATTGTAATAACCTAACCTGGCTTAGCCTAACTGACTCCATCTTAGCTGCAAACCTGACAAACCATTCTTGAGCCTCTCCCTCCCTGCCACGGCCCCTCAGGTGCATTGCTGGGTCACGCTGCACTAAAAGCTTTGAACCGTTAAGAGTGGTTCACACTGTTCACAGTACCTGTAACCCCATCCTGCTTGGCAAGTCTACCTGCTATTGTGAATACCTTCCTTGGTGATTGATTGGACAGAATGTTCCCCCCTGCTACCCCCCTTAGTTACTGTATGAAAATACCCTTAGCAACCAACAATCCTGGGAACCTCCTGCCCCCTGGTTACAAGCATCCTCCTACTAACTTGCTTCTTCTGCTTCTGTAAAATTCCCCTTCAGCTAGGCTGCCGCCTCCCCTACCTAAATCAAAGTGTAAAGGGATATCAAGCCCCTTCCTGTGGCCAAGAGATTTTGAGCGTTAGCTGACTCTCGGTCGCCGGCTGAATAAAGGACTCATAATTTGAAACTCAGAGCATGGTGTTTTCTTCTAACTTGCTCGGTTATTACAGTATAACTCTAACAATCATAATTCTAGTTATTATCTTAAAATGTTTTATGCAACAGAAATAACCAAAACACTTTGTCAATTGCATCATTACTGTAATGAACTGTCATCATATATTTAACCATGGCCATTTCAAGTCTTGTCATTCACAGGGTGGTTAATTAATTACTCTGATACTTTCCTGAGTAACTGTAAGCCTAAAGTGCTTCATCTTCATGGAGATTCATGAAAAAGACTCTAACAGGTACAGGTTTCTGATAACTTTAAGATCACACCATTGGACTGTGCAAGAATTCCCAGAACTTTAGTGGAGTAAGTGACTGGTTCACAAAACTCCTAACCCAACAACAAGCAGAACAAGAATTCATACCAAGGAAATACGTGGCAGATTTTCCTGCTAAGTCAGCCAGTGCTGAAATTATTAAGATATGCAATTTGAATGAACTCCCATAAGATTGAGTTAAGTCGAATTACCTGTGATAACTTATTTAACAAATAGTGCTACACACCTGAATTAGAGAAACAAAATAGACATTTAAGAGGATGTAAATCCAGTGGTAAGCATAGATTCATGGAGAGCCTGGATGGCTACCTGCTTCTTCCTGAGTCCATAAAGTTTCCATTATCAAAAGCTCTGCACTCCACAACTTATCATGGAAGAGATAAAAGTATCCAAATTGTGAAGAAATATTGGTGGAATGACTCTTAAAAGTGCTAAAATGATCTACACACACTGTTTGGCTTGTCAAGTCCATAATTCTGATAAGACAATCAAAACTTTACGTGGTGTATTTCCACCATTTGAGGGATCACTTGACCATTCACAGATAGACTGTGAATTTCAATTTCTACCCTCAACGAGGTATCGGAATGTTCTTGTAATATTTTCCATGTTTTCTGATTGTATAAAAGGTTTCCCACGTAGAAAAGCTGATGCTATCTATGATGATAGTTAAGAAGTTATCAGAGGCTGGGCGTGGTGGCTCATACCTGTAATCCCGGTGCTTTGGGAGGCAGAAGCAGGAAGATTACTTGAGGCCAGGGGTTCCAGATCAGCCTATTTCTGAATGTCACTTTCTTTTCTGTTTGTAAGTACTGCCTGCCCACATTGCTGGTGGAACTCTCTGAAACTTTACTGGTTCAAAGTGCTGCCCAATTCATGAATTATTTCTTTGCTCAAATAAACTCTGCTAAATTTAATTTGTCGAAGTATTTTTTTTAACAATTGCGAAATGATCACAATTAAGCTAGTTAACATACCCATTACCTTTACATAGTTACTATTTTGTGCACATGTGTGCACGCATGTGTTTGTGTGTGGTGAGATTTAAGATCTGTCTTCTTAGCAAATTATAAGTATTCAATACAGTATTATTAACTATCTTCACCATACTATGCATTTGATCTCCAGAACTCATTTGTCCCGAAACCCTTTGACCAAAATTAACCCAGTTGCCCCTTCCCTCCAGCTCTTAGAAACCACTATCCCACTGTGTTTCCATAAAATTTTACTATTTTAGAGTCCACATATAAGTGAGATCATGTAGTACCCACCATGGGTTTATTTTGAGGCCTTGAATAAATCACCATCTGTGCTAGGGTATTCTGAGTTAGTCTCGTTATAAAAGATGATTTTTTCAGTAACATATTGCAAAACATTTCATAATTCAATGGTTCTTTTCCCCAGAAAAAAAAAAAACCCGGGAAATATGCAATAGTCAAAAAGTGTCTGACTCAACTGACCTTTGGAAAAAAACATCGGTATAACTCCAGATAGCCCTAATTTCTGAAGGTAATACTGCCTGGCTTCTGTTGATAAACAAATAAACAAAAACACAAAACCACACACACACAAACCAGCTTCTTGTTTTTAAGTGTGCAAGAATGCTAGAACCTTAAAATTTTTAAGATATACATAAACTAAACAGAACAGTTCAAGTTTTTTTTTTTTTTTTTAAATAAGATGGGGTTTCACCATGATGGCCAGGCTGGTCTTGAACTCCTGACCTCAGGTGATCCACCCACCTCGGCCTCCCAAAGTGCTAGGATTACAGGTGAGAGCCACCGTGCCTGGCCAGAACAGTTCAAGTTTTTAAAGGGAGCTTGGAAATTTGAAGAATGCAAAGTTAAAAATATTGCCCCATGATTCATATAATTATTTTTCTTTTTAATATTATCCTCATAGCTTCCCTCGTATCCATTACTTCGGCAATTGTGTAACCAAATTTAATCACTTAACACCTTATTGGTTACAAGAACATGTTACTATGTTATTTTAAGTTGTTTTGGGCAAATTACACATAATTAGATAGGCTGGGTTAGGGCTGTCTACAAGATCCCAGCCTAGAGTGTGGTGCAGAAGTCTGTTTTCTCCAGGACTCTTGCTGCAACAGGATGTGGGAGAAGGGGAAACATTAATGTTAGCAGAGTGGGAGGAACCAGATTATGGAGACATGATCCTTGCATTCCAGCACCTCTCCAGCTGATTTAGAAGAGGACACAGAAGGAGACAGACATATGGCAATTTCTAGAATGCTAAGCTCTGCTACATGCTGAGAGGACAGGTTCTCAAAGCCAGTTCCTGTAAAAGCAGTGGAGGTGGTGACTGCCCTGCTTCTGCCTAGGGTCACATAGCCTGACAGATCTGGAAGGACTCCCCTGAGAAAGTGACCTTGGAACTGATATCTGAGTGGAAATAACTAGGCATTGGGAGGGGGTGAGGTGAGGAGAGGGCCAAGAACTTTCGTGTAGAGGGAACTTGTGTGGAGACCTTAGGCAGGAAGAGTTTTGCATAGTGGAGGAACTGAAATCACAGCCAGGTTGAAGTACAGAGCAAAGGATGCTGGGGTGTGAGGTCATGTCAAAAGGTAGACACCAGGGCTAGAGGCTGCATAATCTTACCGGCTGTGCTAATGATTTTCTACCCCAAGAATGCTACTTCAGGAGATCAGGCAAGAGGTTAGATGGTGGTGACAGTGGAAATGTAGAGAAAGGAACTTATTGGAGAGATATTAAAAAAGAAGTGAAATAGAGATTAGTGATAGATTGGATAAAAAGAGTGAGGGGAGAGGGGAGGTGTCAGGCTGCTCCCCAGGTTCTGAGTTGCCAAAGAGGGGGTCTTTTCCTCAAGGTGATCTAAGGTTTGGAAACACAATTTTTAGTCACTTTTTATTTTCTATGTGAGAAATGGGGAGTTGGCTGTCCAGGTACACGCTGTCATCTTATACTTGTTCTTTAAAAGGAGGCGCATATTTGGGAAGTAAATGAGTGAGGAGCCAGAGGAGAAGGTGAGTGGGCAGAGGCCAGGGAGGAGAAGAGGACGAAGGGAGTCTGGGGGGGCGCCGCAAAAGGAGTCAGGGAAGACACAGCAGAGGCCGGGGAGGGGGAGAGCAAGGACCATGACAGGGAGAAAGAGAGGTTGGGGAACACTGGGGTGGAGGAATCCTGGGATATGACAGTGGTAAAGAATCGTAGCTAACCTAGTCCAATCCTCTCAATGTGCAACTGAGGAAATTAATTTCTATGCTTTTACTTTATTGTAAATGTGATATTTACACGAGAAATTTTGGAAAACATAAAGGTGTAAAGCAAATTAAAATCAGTCTTCATCATTCCACCTAGAGACACCTAGTGCTAATGCAAGGACTTTGCTCCCTTTTTCCCTTTGCATTTTTACCATGGTCCGAATTGTAACACAGATACAATCTTATGTCCTGCCTCTAAAACTTAAATAACAGTTGGAAAGCGTCCCACACGCTGACCCAGTCTCCGTTGAAACGGATTGAGACTCGCGGCTTGTGAAACCTACTGAGGTGAGCGGCTGCGCCAGGACTCCTGGGACCCAACCTCTTGCAGCTCGCACGGCTAACCGCGAGGACGCCCTTCAGCAGAAGCAGCCAACCGGAGACTCGCCGAGGTAGGAAGGCTGCCGGCGTCGGGGGTTGGGAACTGGCCGGCACCCAGGCCGAAAGCACGTGGGCTGAGCAGGACGGGAGAAGAGGGCGCAGGTCAGAGCGCGGCGCGTGGCGGGGTTCCGCGAGGTCCCCACGCCCGGCGACATGGGGTGCCTGCTGTCTCTGCTGCTCGGGCGCTCCTCCAGGCTTGGACAAGCGCTGAAGGTGAGTGGAAAGAGTGTGCCTGCCACATGCTGAGGGGGACAGGTGTGCTTGCGGGAGGGTGGAGAGGGAGCCGGGCAGGGACGGAGGGCGACGCCCGATGGGGCGGGTTAGACCCGGGACGCAGCGGCGCGATCCAGCCAGAACACTCGCTGCTTCCTGGCTCCTGGAGAGGCAGCGCGGCTCAGAGCTCGCTGGCATCAGCCCCCCTCCTGAAGCTCGTCTCCCTGTTGTTTCTTTCTTTCTTCCTTCTTTTTATGCTGGCTGCTCTCCCGGCCACTTGCTACGCGCCTCAGGTCTTCATTCTCTCCCAGTTCCGCAAAGACTTTTCCCCCCTCCGCTGCCTCCAGATCTCCTCCTTCGCCAACAGCAGCTGGACGCGCACCGACGGGTTGGCGTGGCTGGGGGAGCTTCAGACGCACAGCTGGAGGAACGGCTCCTACACCATCCGCTCCCTGAAGCCCTGGTCCCAGGGCACGTTCAGCGACCGGGAGTGGGAGACGCTACAACAGTTATTTCGGGTCTATCGAGACAGCTTCACCAGGGACGTGAAGGAATTCGCAAAATGCTGCACTTAGCGTGTGAGCTGAGGGATAGGATCCTGGGCCGGTACCCAAGGGGAGAGAATGGTCACAGCAGCTCAACTGGGAGACTGTGGCTCCACCTGACGAGGTTCTCTGCTCTGTCCACCCTCTTCCAATTTCCCTTCTACCGGGGAGATGTCCCAGCCTCTGACTCTTCAAAGTGTCCCTCGTTCCTGCCTACTCCAGGTCACTTATTCTCCTTCCCCCGAAGTCTTGGTCCCCATTATAACCCGCACATCAATTTCTTCTCTTTCATCTCTCCCAGTCTTTTAAGCCCTTCTTTGATCTCTCTCCATTCCTCTCCACAGATCCCATGGAGGTCCAGGTGTCTGCTGGCTGTGAGGTGGACCCTGGGAACACCTCGAATAACTTCTTACATGTAGCATTTCAAGGAAGACATATCCTGAGTTTCCAAGGATCTTCTTGGGAGCCAGCCCAAGAGGCCCCAGATACGGCAAACTTGGTCATCCAAGTGCTCAACCAGAACCAAGGGACGAAGGAAACGGTGCACTGGCTCCTTAATGACATCTGCCCCCAATTTGTCAGTGGCCTCCTTGAGTCAGGGAAGTCAGAACTGGAGAAGCAAGGTCAGCCGGCCTTCCTCACCCCCTGCAATCCACTCTGGGGCTCCAAACGGGGCTTCTCCATTCCAGGGTTCTCATCCCTTTGAGCATTCAAAGGAGAAGAAGGCCCAGGAGGGGGCTGGATGGGAGAGGGTATTTATTCATTTCACAGACATCAACTGAGCACCACTTGGGTTCCATGAATTGAATTAATAAACAACTGGGGGTGAAAATATCAGGCAGGTAGGATCCTTACTTGGCTGGGGGATGTTAATTAATGCAATGTTTGAAATAAGCTACATATGTTGCTGCAGGACAAAGGGTGTTATAGGAGAACAGACAAGGGGCATTTACAGGGGGCTGGGACCAGAGAAGGAGAAAGAGTATCAGGGCAGGTTCCCTGAAGAAGGTGGCACAAATGGAAAGTTGTGAGAGGCTTCATTTCCAAAGTGAACATGTGGGGAGCATGAGCCTGGTATGAGGCCTGGGGCCTCTAATGCAGAGTTTTCACTTTAGATTCCCCCATTCCCTTGTTGGATACAGTGAAGCCCAAGGCCTGGCTGTCCCGTGGCCCCAGTCCTGGCCCTGGCCATCTGCTGCTGGTGTGCCATGTCTCAGGATTCTACCCAAAGCCTGTGTGGGTGATGTGGATGCGGGGTGAGAAGGAGCAGCCGGACACTCAGCGAGGGGGACATCCTGCCCAATGCTGATGAGACATGGTATCTCCAAGCAACCCTGGAGGTGGCCGCTGGGAAGGCAGCCGGCCTGGCCTGTCAGGTGAAGCACAGCAGTCTAGAGGGCCAGGATATCGTCCTCTACTGGGGTGAGAAAGAGCTGGGGCCCAGGCTGGAGATGCCAGGAGGTGGTCCTCAGGCATAGAGGGAGGCACTGGGGAAGACAGTGGCTTGATACATCGAGGATAGAGGAGTTTCAAAGACGAGGCCACCAGCAGGAGGGGATAGAGAGAGGGGTTTCAGATACAGGAAGGAGGGAAATAAAGACCCCAAAAGTCAAAAAGGATTGAGATAAAGTATTCTGTACACAAGAAGAAACAAGACTACAAAACTCAAGGATCCAGAAGTAGGCAGCAAATAAAGAATTCCAAGAAGATTCATTCCTTGGCAAAAAGGGAGCCAGGCCTTTGGGAAGGCAGGTTAGCAAAGATAGCTTGGTTGGTTGAGTGCTCCCTGTGTAGGGGCCAATGAATCTGCATATAGTGTCTCATCTCATCATGCACAGTTCTCTTTGGAGCAAGTACTGCTCTTCTCATTTAACAGATGAGAAAATGGAGGCTGAGATAGGTTAACTGCTGAAGCTGCATAGAAAGTGGATGGGCTAGATTTAGACTCAGGTCTGCCTTGCTACAAAGCTGTTGCCCGTTCCCTCTATGCTACACTAGCAAATGCTGGAGTGGGCTGAATTTGGGATGCCCAGGTTCTGAAAACAAGATGGGGAATCTACATTTATGAGGAATAGAAATGGGTGTTTTAAGTGGAGGAGGAAATAAAGAAGTACCTGGTGTGCTCACACATGCCTAGACCAGGGGATTGGATATAGAGAGGGAGGGGTCCTGTGCTAAGAGACAGCCTTTTTTCCTCCAAAGCAGGTGGGAGCCATGCCTCCGTGGGCTTGATTGTCTTGGCAGTCCTGGCATGCTTGCTGTTCCTCCTTGCACTCATCGTAGGCATTACCTTCCAGTTTAAGAGGCAGCCGTAAGTCTCCCCTTTCCCTTTCCTCGACCTCTCTCCCCCTTGATTCGTGGGTCCCCTTTTCCGTAATGGTCTTTCCTTTTCTATTCTCTCACAGTTCCTATCAGGGCATCCTATGACTTGCCTTGCCACATCTGTGTCTCTGAAACCCAGGACCTCTGGACCTCAGGTTCCCAGGACTTCAGTCCCGGTTTGCTCAGGAATTGAAGATGAAAGGAGTTCTCTACCCTTGAAAAGTAGAGAACAGTCATAAGGCAGCTCTCATCACACCCTTTTAACATTTATCTAAAAGAATTTAAATTCTTTAAAAAAATATTACAAGTTTATAAGCCAAGCGGCTCTATAAAATCAGAAGTGTAAATACATGCAAACTTGTGTCTGAAGACCTACCAGGGACAAGCAGGTAAGGGCTGGGGTGTGAGCGTGTGTGATGGGATCTGCAATGAACTGGAACACACATGTCCTATCCAAAGGAATCAGCTGCAGCTGCTTGTTGTCAAGTATAAAGTCAGGGCCTGGCTTGGCTTTAACCATTTTTCAAAACTGGAAATCTGGATTTTCATGCGAATATGTCTGATTTTAAAAGGTTGACTCAAATTTTTTCAAAATGCTATGTGGGACACCGCAAATATATACCTGCTGACTGATGACAAACCCAGGAGTTTGTGTCTTTTTTATAAAAAGTTTGCCCTGGATGTCATATTGGCAGTTTGAGGACACAGTTTCTATTGTAAATTTGGATTTATGACTGAAGAAGGACATTTTCTCTTTAAAAGAAAATTAGGTTGTAAGAAACAGAGGCATCCCACATTTTTATTTGGTGTAATTAATAAATGAAGAGAAATCGTTGTGTATGTGTATTACGTTGAAAAAAAGCTACTCTAAGTAGGGATATTTCTCTCATATGGTCATCACTTTTTTCCTTGGAAGAAGACTATCATGAACGTATCCTCTCCTTCCCCAAATAATAGCAACAACAGCAGTCTCCTTTACTTACAGCTATATATATATATATATATATATTTTTTTTTTTTGAGACAGAGTCTCGCTCTGTCACCCATGCTGGAGTGCAGTGGCGCGATCTCGGCTCACCACAACCTCCACCTCCTAGGTTCAAGCAATTATCCTGCCTCAGCCTCCTGAGTAGCTGGGATTACAGGCATGTGCCACCACGCCCAGCTAGTTTTTTTTGTATTTTTAGTAGAGACGATGTTTCACCCTGTTGGTGAGGCTAGTCTTGAACTCCTGACCTTGTGATCTGCCCCACTCGGCCTCCCAAAGTGCTGGGATTACAGGCATGAGCCACCGTGCCCTGCCGGGTACTTATAGCTATTCAAAGAGACAATGGAGGGGAAAGGGCCAAGACCACTTGGGCAAGCATGAGCTGCAGTGATGATGGTGATGGTAGCCCAGCTATGCTATGTTCTTATCTTAGAAAGGACAGAGCAGGAAACTTACAGGAACAGCAGATCTTTCTGATGCCAAAGAAATAAGAAGGCCAAAATCATGTTTGCCTAGCTGGGAGGTAATCTCCTGGCAGAAAGGGCGCCTGAACATCCAGAAAAAAAAAGTGAGACTTAACTGTTGGAGAGTGTTAGCTTGAGAAAAGTAACATTTCACACTCTCTATACTAGACTTGCACATATGAATTTAGGATGTGGGTGAAGATTCTGCTAGCTTCAGCTGGACGTGTCACTCATGCTTATAATCTAAGTGCTTTGGGAGGCTGAGGTAGGGGCATTACTTAAGGCCAGGTGTTTGAAATCAGCCTGGGAAACATAGTGAGATCTTGTCCTACAAAAAATGTAAAAATTAGCCAGACGTCATGGTGAGCGCCTATAGTCCTAGCTACCCTGTCTGGAAGCTGAGGTGGGAGGATCTCTTGAGCCCATGAATTCCATGATTGTGACTGCACTCTAGGTGTGACAGAGGGAGACACCCCTCCCCATCTCAAAAAAAAAAAAAAAAAAATTCTGCTAGCTTCTAAATCTGTGGTTCCCAAATTGTAGTAACCTGACCAGACCAGCAGCCTCAGCAGGACCTGGGAACTTGTTAAAAATGCAAATTGTTATGGGCCTCATCCTATACTCACTGAATGAGAAACTCTGGGTCTGGGAGTGGGCTCAATAGTCAAGCCCCCTGGTGATTCTGATGCTTAGCTAAAGTTAGAGAACCACAGTTCTTAGACATCACGCAATGTTATACGGCAACTTCCTTAAAAATGCTAAGTGAAAACGGAGAATGGTCTGGCCTTAGTCAGGGAGGGCGTCCTGGAGGGAGGGGAATTTGAATCAGGGCCTTGAAAAACAAAGGCAGTGAGGTGAACCAGCAAGTGCACTGGCTGAGGGGACTGGAGTTCTAGCCTCTGAACCAGTTTCCTCCTGTGCCAAAGGAAGATAATAATGTCTGTCTTATCTCCTAGACTTGTGGAGTCAAGTGTGTAATATGTGTGGCAAGCTACAATGCCTTAAACGACGTGGAGCCTGTTGCTGTGTTTGGTACCACATTGCCCGTGGGTCGTGCTCTTCAGCTTAGCTTCCTCGAGCAGTGTTAAGTTTGTGAACCAACCCCACTGGCCTTCCACATTGAGGGCATGTGTGTTAAAGTCTCTACTGATGTCCTTTTGGAAATGCCTCTGCATGAATTTATGGTAGCTCTGACTCATCTTTAAACAATTTATTTAGGAAATAAAGGCTTCTCTCTCCAGGAAATTTTTTCTTCCTTCAAATAGTTCCAAATACCTCAGAAAATCCTGAGAATTCATTTTAGAACATGCTAATACTCTCTTTATGAATATCATGTTTCTTATTGAGTGTTGTGCTGTGTCAATTTATTACCAGTCTGCTCCAAATTCATCCTTCATAATAGGCTCAGTGATAATGAACAGAGATCCTTTAAAGTCAACACAATGACTTTCTCCTTTCAAGTCAGCACATTGTTAAGCTTTTTCAGTAAAGGGCCCTCGAGGGACACAGCAGGAGGAAGGGGCTCTCCTGCAGCTTCCAGCTACTGCGTGGTGGGTCAGCTGAAGGAGGTGTGAAGACATCCCATGTGGCGCTGCCTGTGGTCCCTGCCCCTCCCAGCACCCCATCCTATCTGCAGATCCTCACATCACCTGTGCTTCATCTACCCACTGCCTGGAAGTGTCCACTGAGCAGTACTTCCTCTGCAAGCCCCTGCCTCAAGCCAGGAGGGTTTCTTCTAACTTATCTAGCTACTTCAGGCCATCTTTGGCCTGCGTAAACCTGTGAATGTCTGTGCTACCCAAGGTATGGCACTGAACCATACCTTCTCCAATAAGATCTGCGTCCCAGCCTTCGGGAGGACTCACCCTTCTGAGCTATTCTTCTTTGGATATTCTCCTTCTACCCTAGGGCTTTTTGTTGAGTTTTCTAGATATTATAACTGTTTTATTATGTTTAATAATTCTGTTAAATTTCCTCTGTTTAACTCACAGTGGAGTTTCTGTTTTCTGATTGACTCAGGAGGATTCATGTGTCTTCTCAGCTGTACACAGAAGTCTGTGAACTTTCCAAAGCTACTGCTTGAATTTGCTTTGGCTTGTGAGTCTATGGCATGGAGTTGGTCCACTCGGCTTTGTGGTGTAGCTCTTTCTTTATAAGCTTGGAATGGATGTTCTTCTTTGCCAAAACCATCCTCGGAAGTGCCTGCTCCACTCTTGTTTTTCAACTTTTTTTTTTTTTTTTTTTGAGACAGAGTCTCACCCTGTCACCCAGGCTGGAGGGCTGTGGCATAATCTCGGTTCATTGCAACCTCCGCCTCCCGGGTTCAAACGGTTCTCCTGTCTCAGCCTCCTGAGTAGCTGGGATTACGGATGTGTGCCACCATGCCCAGCTAATTTTTGTATTTTTAGTAGAGACGAAGTTTCACAATGTTGGCCAGGCTGGTCTCGAACTCCTGACCTTGTGATCTGCCTACCTCGGCCTCCCATAGTGCTGGGATTACAGGTATGAGCCACTGCGCCCGGCCTCAACATTTCTTATTGTACATGTTTAGGTTTGTTACAAAGGTATATTGTGTGATGCTGAGGTTTGGGGCATAAATGAATCTGTCTCTCAGATAGTGAGCATAGTACCAAATAGGCAGTTTTTCAGCCCTTGTCCCCCTTCCTCTCTCCCACTCTTGTAGTCCATAGTGTCTATTGTTCTCATCTTTATGTCCATGTGTACTTAATGTTTAGCTCCCACTTATAAGTGAGAACGTGTGGTATTCAGTTTTTTGTTCCTGCCTTAGTTGGCTTAGGATAATGGCCTCCAGCTGCATCCATGGTGCTGCAAAGGACACGATTTCAGTCCTTTTAATGGTTGCATAGTATTCCATGTTGTATATGTACCCCATTTTCTTTATCCAATCTGGAGTTGATGCTGCCCCACTGTTAGTGTATCTTCTCCTCTCATTGCCTGGAGTCTCTGTTGCTTAGGGTGACTGTAATTGAGAGGGTGTGCTTAATAATTACGCCAGGATGACAGGTGTAAACTGGGACTGGCTCAGACAACCTTTGCTCATTTATTCTTTTCCATTCATGCTGTGCGGTTGCTTAAACTGGCTCTTGTTCCTTTTTGGCCTGGACCCTATTCTCAGGCCACATATGTCTTCACAGTTCCCACTCCCTGTGATGTGACTTGAAAAATGCCTCTAGGTGGAAAGGCAGGGGACAATTAAAGGCTCACCCGGATTATTTTCCCATATTCAGTATCACAACAGTCACTTTCTGCTTTTCTCAACATCTGAAACACTTGTTTAATATAGTTTGATGATTTTCCACAGGTTTTTTTGTTGAAAAAGTTACGTACCAGTCTTTAATGACTAAGAAAAAAGTCCCATTCATTACTTTAAAATTATGTATCTCAGTTATTCATTTACATGTATTTTAAAAATCTCAGCTTGCATTGTAAACCCACTGTGGAAACTTTTTATTTGTGAATTCGGTGTCAAGCACTGTGAAATCCGGCAGTCCCCAAGGAGATGAGGGAATTGACTGATTCCTAAAATGTTTGGTGACTGATGATGACAGTAAGGGTGCTTCTCTGTGTTTCTTTTTCTAGCCTTACTTGTTACTCAGAATAATAAGATTTCCTATATCCAACCAGATTTGGTGGTGCTAATATTTCTTATCCTAATGTTTACTCTTAGAACACTGGGTAAACATTTACAATGTTCTTAGTTTCCTTGGCAGAAATGAAAACAAAACTGGAGACATCATTTGTGAAAGATAAATTTTGGTGGTTAGAGAGCTGAGGGTAGTGGTAAAAGCAAAAGGACATGAAGAAGAACAATTAAACAACTTGGTGTTGCTGATATCAGTGTTTAATTGTTGGTGTAAAGGGCTGTTCAGTCAAAACAGGTCAGAAAACTTTTACCAAACACCTGTTCTACAGAGCTAAAAATAATCCAGTTTGCAAGAGGCAGAAAATCAAAAGGCAAATAAGAAAAAGCAAAGGATGCTTTAGAACAAAGAAGCTGCTATTGGAATCCCACAAAAATATGTATTTTAAAAAGTATTTAATTCAATGTATTTTGAAAAAAATTCAATCTTCTCTCTGTAGTTTATCTGAAGCACTTGATACTTTAATGATGCAATGAATTCATTGACTCTAGATTGTGTTACTGGAAGCTCTTAAGTGCCCTTTTACCTTTCCTTCTTCTTGTGAAAGAAAAGTAAATATGCTTTGACTTCCCCCAGTGGGGAAGGTGACAAATGAAGGCTTCTGTGCTCAATATTTTTATTTCTCATGTGATTTTTAGATAAGTGGATTTTGGGGGCAGCCCATTAACCAGATGGGCCTTAGGAATTTATGATTTTCATTTTATTTGTTTAGATTTTCTTTCTTTTTCTTTCTTTCTTTTTGGAGATAGGGTCTTGCTCTGACACTCAGGCTAGGGTACAGTGGCGAGATCATAGCTCACTGCAGCCTCAAACTCCTGGGTTCAAGGGATCCTTCTGCTTCAGCCTCCTAAGTAGCTGGGATTACAGGAGCATGCAACCATTCCTGGCTGTTATTTTTATGTTTTAGAGACGGGGGCCTCACTATATTGCCCAGGCTGGTCTTGATTTTCTGGCCGGGAGCAGTCCTCCTGCCTCGGCTTCCCAAAGGGCTGGGAGTACATGCATGAGCTACCAGGCCAGGCCTGGTTTGGCTTTCTTGGGGCATTTTTGTTTAGTTTTTAATACACCTCCTTTTGAAAAATCCTAAAGTTATATAACTGGATAATATTTTGACATTTTAACATATGAATTTTTTTATTTTCTTACATTTTTCTCTTTTCTCCTCTTTGCCCATGCAAGATATTTACACATTTCTCTTTGCCTCAGAAAAATAATGTGGCAAGATAGAAAACAGAAATAGTTTCCCAGTCATTGTGTTACTTCCAGCAGCACTACCAGGGAGGGGACAAAAGCCCTGAGAGAATCACTATGAGGTCCTCCTGGACAACACGTCATGGGTAGCTTAGCAAAACACGCATACTTATAATTGTGGCACAGAAATATCAGAAAGGATACTGAGTCTTAAAGGGCTGTGCAGCAAGTGATATGTTTATTTCGGGGTTAATATATATGGCTTAACAAATGAGTGTGACGTGAATGTAAGAGTTAGGATTCTGGGGACTGGGGGCAGAAATGAGGAAAAACTAAAGTTACAGGTTTTCTACCATTGGAGGAATGATGCTCAGTTAGAAATTACATTAACTAATGGAAAATAAAGAGAGCGATCTATATATCCAACATATTGTCTGAGAGTCACATATATTACCTATGGGGTTTGGGTGTGATTACCAAGAATTATTTTACAGAACATGTCTGTCGCGTGGATAGATCATAACCTCTAGCACTGGAGCCAATGCATTTTGAGACAATTGCTGTGACTGTATAAAAACATTTATTTGAAGTCTGGAGATGGACTTGGAATTTAATACTGATTCCTGAAACTTCTGTGGACTATAGTAAACACAGCTGCTTGCAAGATGACTGCAGCATGATCTACAACCCATAATGGACAGACAGTGGTTGGGAGATAAAAACAGAAAAACAAACCAGGGTAAAACCCGTCTTGTTAGAACTTTCTGAGAAGATTAAATTCCACTGGCTTCAGAAAAATAACTAGAAATGGAGGAAAGTGGAAAGTTACGTAAATGGCCTGTATCTCAGACTCTACATTTCAACAATAGTAACAATAGTAACACAGCTATCACTGCAACATCAGCTTCTTGGTAAGAGATGGGCACTGGCCTGGAGAAATTTCCACTAAAAAATGTGACTCTGGCTCATAGGGAACAGTGTTGGGTAGGTGTAAAATCATATTTGCATTACAGACTTTCAAAGAACTGAAGCTCATAAAAGAGAAACAGAAGTGAAGCTGGTTTCTCATCACCATGATCAAAAGAAATCTGACACAGTTAATGTGATGCTGGTGGTATAATCCTAGACCAGGTGAGCTAGCCCAAAAATGTAACAGTTGAAATAGCCTACTGACTTTGCAGCCTTTGGGGAGCCAAGCAAAAGCAGCCTTCTATTGGGCCTGAGAGCTGGCTGCTAAGGCAAAGGGACCATCATGTCACCCACACATGGAAAAAGAATAAATACATTTAGCTCTTTTCACTGATGATGTCACCATATACCTGGAAAACCCAAGCAACCTTATTTGGAAAAACAAATACTAGAATTTATAAGGGGATTTCAATAGGTAAAAAAGATCAACATATGAAAATCAAAGCTATTTTTCCTGTTAACAATAACCAAGTAGAAATGTAAATGAGAACTAGTCCATTAAAAAAAGACAAAAATTTTAAACACTTAGAAATACATTTCATAAGAATCTTGTAGACCCCTATGAAGAAAAGTATAGAGTCCTCTGAAGGACAATAAACATGTTCTGAATTTATAAAAAGCCATGCTATAGTCTTAGTTTAGAACATTTTGTATAGCTAAATAATTAATTATGCCTTCAAATTTGTAAACTAAATTCTAAGCACTATTAAAATGACCCCAACATATGAAAAAAGAGTAGAAATGGGGAATCTGCCATAATAGATCTTAAAACCTATAGCCAGTATCATCAAAACATCATGGAAATAGAAGTTGATAAATAGAAGAATAGAGGAACAAAATAGAAAGCTAAGAAATAGATCTCAGTATATATGAAAATTAGTCTATGTATGAGATGTTATTTCATATTACTACAAAGAATAACTAATGGGTGGACCTACTATTACATAGAAAAAAAAATAATTGGAACTCTGCCTCATAGGATAAATAAACTCCAGATGTATTAAAGATGTGGAAGTTTAGAATTTTTTCTTTCTGTTTTTTTTTTTTTTTTTTTTGAGACAGTTTCACTCTTGTCCAGACTGGAGTGCAATGGCACAATCTCGGCTCAACGCAAACTCCGCCTCCCAGCTCAAGCAATTCTCCTGCCTCAGCCTCCCAAGTAGCTGGGATTATAGGCATGCATCACTACACCTGGCTAATTTTGTATTTTTAATAGAGACGGGGTTTCTCTATGTTGGTCAGGCTGGTCTCGAACTCCCGACCTCAGGTGATCCTCCTGAGTTGGCCTCTCAAAGTGCTGAGAGTACAGGTGTGAGCCACCATGCCCAGCCTAGAATTTTTTTCAACCAAAACAGAAATTCACAAACTGTAAAATAAAATATACATATACTGACAAGTAAAAAGTTTTTATGGCAATAGATAACATAAACCAACTATATAGATTGGGAAAATATCTATACAAATGAAAGATAGTGTTAGTTAATATTAATAACGAGCATAGTCACTCACAAATTTATAATAAAAAGTTCAACACTGATGTAATAAATGGGCAAAGACTATGAAAAGATAACTCATGAAGAAAAATTCAAAATTGCTAACATAAGAAAGATACCCATCCTCATTAGTAGTCACAGAAGAATCATGAAATATCCATTCTAACTTATCAAATTGGTAGCAATGAAGGAGGATAATATATTATTTTTAACAGCTTTTTGAAAGCTATTGGCAAAAATCTCTTTACATGAAAAATTAATGGGCCCCTGAACTCAAAAATTCTACTCTTGGGAACATATTTTGTTAAAATGAAAGCACCAGAGTTTGAGGATGTATGTACAAGACGATTGTTGCAGCCCTTTATGTATGTAAGTATGTATTTTGTAGTAGCCAAAAACTGAAAATAGATATTGATTAGGACTAGGTACAGTTGCTTAAAGCAAAAACAGCCCAAATAACAAAGGCTTAAACAAGTAAAAGTTTATCTTTCTCTCTTGCAGGATAGAAGTCCAGACATAAGCACTCAAAGGCTAGCTTCCTGAGGTTAATAGGGATCTGGGTTGTCGAGCCCATTGCTCTGTTACTCATTGTTACCCCTCATGCCAAAAGCTAAAGTTTGATCTATCACAAGAGTTTTCTGGGTAGCAGGATGGAGGAAGGAAAAAGGACAACTCCCTTATCCCCACTTTTAAAGTGAATTAAAAGAAATAGGATACACAAACACAAGCCTTCTGCTACTGTCTTGGTAGGAAGCATTCATGCGACCATACCTACATGCCAGTAAGGCTGGGCTGTCTCACATTTCATCTGGTGAGAATATGGCTAACTAAAAGTCAGATTTTGTTGCTGATGAATTTGATGAAGCAACTTGCAGTTTCTGTTATAGGCAAACCATGGAATAATGGGCGGTCCTCGGAAATGAGTTAGATAGAGTAACTTTGACTTGAAAGAACTAGAACAACTGTACTAAGTTTCAACAATCTGTAACCAATTTATTTCTCTTACATTTTCTTTTGTTTGTTCACAAAATTATATATAATATGTCTGTCTAAAAAGTTTTAAAAGACCATTTAAAAAGAAAAGTTAAAACATAAAGAGATAAAAATATTGTGTTGGTTTGTTTGGCAGTTTTTTCTTTTCTTAGTGATACATGAAATATTTGCATAATTACAATTGGTGACATCTTAGCATAATGAAATAGGATACCATAATTTAAATTAATATGAAAGTATGATACAACATTAAGACAAGAGATGGCATATGACTCTGATAATACCTTCATTTACTTTCCTAAAATTTTACAAAAGTTTTACTCTTGGTTATCACTTCAAAAGAATAGGTAAAATCTTTTTTTTTTTTTTTTTTTTTTGAGACAGAGTCTTACTCTGTATCCCAGGCTAGAGTGCAGTGGCGCAGTCTCAGCTCACTGTAACTTCCGTCTCCTGGGTTCAAGCGATTCTCCTGCCTCAGCCTCCCTAGTAGCTGGGATTACAGGCACTTGCTACCCTCCCCAGTTAATTTTTGTTTTGTGTGTTTTTTTTTTCAGTAGAGACGGGTTTTCCTATGTTGGCCAGGCTGGTCTTGAACTCCTGACCTCAAGTGATCCACCCACCTCGGCCTCCCAAAGTGCTAGGATTACAGGTGTGAGTCACCATGCTCGGCCAATAGGTAAAATCTTAATACCTGGCTTTATACTACCACAGCACATCTTCCTGACTCTTGGTATCTAACTCCCTGGAGTCCACTTTTGGGACTCTACTCCTCACCCTCCTGGAATCTATTAATTGTTAGCTCCCCTGATTAGTGTGCTGGCTGTCTTGTTCCAAAATCTATTGATCAATTACAGGTCATTCAAGGGCTTTTCAAAATGGAGGAAAGATAAATTTTTTTTTTTTTTTTTTTGTAGAGATACCATTTTCTCTTTTCTTTTCTCAATTTTTGGAACCTAGGTGAAAAAATACTTCATCTAAAACACAGGGTCATGGATTCTATGAATTGATTTGCTGAAACTAGAAAGATAAAACCACATTTCTCAGACTTCTTTTCAGCTTGAGTTTTGGATGTATATTTGGTTTAACATTTAGATGCACTCTTGGAACATTTTTAGGAAGGCTTTTAACTACAAATGCACCTTTTTAACAGGTATAGAATTATTCAAAAACTGATTAAATGAATACACACCTTGAAAAACACAGACCACCAAAGTTCACTCAAAAAGAAATATATAACCTGAATAACTTTTTCTGATATTGATAATTTGTATTGTTTCTCTTTTTTCTCTACAGATTAGTCAGGCTAGAGGTTTATCAATTTTATTAATCTCTTCACTGATTTTCTTCTTCTGTTTAATTTGGGTTTAGTTTATTTTTTCCCTAGTTTTTAAAGATAAAAGCTGAAGCTATTGATTTGACATCTTTATTCATTTCTTTAAAAAGGTAATTAATAGCTAATATAATTAGTGACACAAATAAAATATATCATGCCTCTTCAGCAGGTAAGTCCTGATGACAAAAATAACGTAATATACAGATGATTAAAAATTCAAACAAATGCTTACAGAAAAGAAAATTAGTATCCCTTCCTCTCTGCTTTTCATTGCCCCTCTCATAAAGGGTGACCTCTCTTATTTCCTTTTTTTTAAAGCTCATCATCACTGGTCATTCAAGAAATGCAAATCAAAACCACATTGAGATACCACCTCACAGTTAGAATGGGTATCATTAAAAAATCAGGAGACAACAGATGCTGGGGAGGATGTGGAGAAAAAGGAACACTTTTACACTGTTGGTGGAAGTGTAAATTAATTCAACCATTGTGGAAGATAGTGTGGCAATTCCTCAAGGATCTAGTAATAGAAATACCATTTGACCCAGCAATCCCATTACTCGATATATATCCAAAGGATTACAAATCATTCTATTATAAAGACACATGCACACCCATGTTTATTGTGGCACAGTTTACAACAGCAAAGACTTGGAACCAACCCAAAGGCCCATCGATGATAGATTGGACAAGGAAAATGTGGCACATATACACCATGGAATACTATACAGCCATAAAAAAGGATGAGTTCATGTCCTTTGCAGGGACATGGATGAAACTGGAAACCATCATTCTCAGCAAACTGACACAAGAACAGAAAACCAAACACTGCATGTTCTCACTCATAGGTGGGTGTTGAACAATGAGAACACATGAGCACAGGGAGGGGAACATCACACACCAGGGTCTAGGGAGTTGGGGGCTAGGGGAGGAATAGCAGTGGGTGGGAGGATTGGGAAGGGAAAGCATTAGGAGAAATGCCTGATGTAGATGCTGGGCAATGGATGCAGCAAACCACCACCATGGCATGTATACACCTATCTAACAATCCTGCATGATCTGCACATATATCCCAGAACTTAACGTATAATAAATACATTCTTAAGTTGATATACAATAATTGTATGTATTTATGGGGTGGTACATGGGATATTTTGATACATGCATACAATGTGTAATGACCAAATCAGAATGTTTACCATATCCATCACCTCAAACATTTACCATTTCTTTGTGCTTGGTAACATTTCAAATCTTTTCTTCTAGCTATTTTGAAATATACAATATGTTAACTGTAATAACCTAGTTTGTGTTAGCCTAACTGACTCCATCTCAGCAGTAAACTCCAGCTTAGCTTCTCCCCTCCCTGCCTTGGCCCCCACAGGTGCATTACTGGGTCACGCTGCACTCAAAGCTCTGAACTGTTAAGAGTGGTTCACACTGTTCATAGCACCTGTAACCACTGTAACTGCATCCTGCTTGGCAAGTCTACCTGCTACTGTGAATACCTTCCTTGGTGATTGATTGTATGGAAGGTTCTCTCTGCTATCCCCCCTTAGTGATTGTATGGAAATACCCTTAGCAACCAACAATCCTGGGAACCTCCTGCCCTCTGGTTACCAGCTTCCTTATCTAACTTGCTTCTTCTACTTCTGTAAAATTCCGCTTCATCTAGGCTCCCCCCTCCCCTACCTAAATCAAGGTATAAAGGGAAATCAAGCCCCTTCCTCGGGGCCGAGAGATTTTGAGCATGAGCTGATTCTCGGTTGCCAGCTGAAAAAGGACTCTTAATTTGGAACTCAGAGTGTGGCGCTTTCCTTCTGACTTGCTCGGTTACAACAAACTATAGTTACCCTACTAGGCTATTGAACACCAAACTTATTCCTTCTATCTAACTGTATGTTTGTACCCATTAATGTGGCCACATCACATTTTCTTTATTCATTTATCCATTGGTGGACACTTACATTGATTCTATACCTTGGCTATTGTGACTAGTTTTCCATAATAGCTATACTAATTTACACTCCCATCAACACTGTGTAAGCGTTCCATTTTCTACATAACTTCACCAGCATTTTTTATTTGTTGTCTTTCTGATAGTAGTCATTTTAACTGGAGAAAGATGATATCTCATAGTGGTTTTGATTTGCATTTCCTTGACGATTAGTGATGTTGAATGTTTTTTGGTATACCTATTGGTCATTTGTATGTCTTCTTTTAAGAAATTTCTATCCATGTCCTTTGCCCACTTTTTAATGAGATTTTTTTCTTCTGTTGTTTGAATTTCCTGTATATTGTGGATACTAGGCCCTTACCAAATGAATAATTTGCAAGTATTTTCTCCCATTTTGTGGGTTGTCACTTCACTCTGTTGTATCCTTTGCTTAGTTTAAGATAGTCCCATTTGTCTATTTTTTTGTTGCCTGTGCTTTTGGGATCTTAGCCATAAAATCTAACCAATGTCTTGAAGCATTTCCCTATGTTTTCTTCTGGTAGTTTTATAGTTTCAGGTCTTACATTTAAGTCTTTATTCTTTACATTCAGTATACCGTAAAACACGACCACAGATGTAAAAAAAATGGGACCCATAAAAAAATCAACAAATCAAAAGAAACAGATTCACGGGTAACCCAGACACTGGAACTGGCAGAAAAGGATTTTAAAAACTAGTATTATAAATATATTTGGGAAATTATACATAAAAGATGAAATGAATGAATATATGAAGAATCTTATAAAAATTAAAAAAGAAACTCATAGAATGAGTTCAGAAAAACAAAAACATGTTTGATGGCCATAACAGCAGAACAAGAAATGCAGAAGAAAGAGTCAATTGTCTTCAAAGGTCAATAGAAATTATCCAAAATAAGACATAGAGAAAAAAATACTGACATATTTATAAATCTATACAGTGTCTACGACTTTTAAAAATAATAATTAGACTGGGGCAGAAATCATCTTTTAAGAAATCATGACCAAATTTTCTCTAAATTGAAAAATATTAATTTGTAAGTTCAGAAATCCTAGTGAATTTCAAACAGAATAAATACAAAGAAACTATGCTATGGCATGTCATAGTCAAACTGCTGACCAACCAAAGTATAGAGAAACTTTTTGGCATAGATAAGCTGCTGAAAACCAATAATAAACAGATAAATTTAAAAACACTCATGAAAAAAGACACAGCACATCCAGGGGAACAATGGGAAGAATGGCGGTTGACTTCTTGTTAGAAATGGAAGCCAGAGATGAGGGAATAAAAGATATCTTTTAAGTGTTGAGAACAAACAAGAAAAAACAACCCATCAACTTAGAATTCTACATCCAGCAAAAATACCCTTTACAAATAAAAGTGAAATAAGACATTTTGAAAATGAAAATGAAAGTGCAGGGAATTTGTTGTCTTTAGACCTACTAAGAAATACTAAAAGAAGTCTATCAGGATGAAGAGAAATAATACAAGTTATAAACTCAGACATATAAGAAGGATGGAAAATAATTGAAAATAGTAATAATACATTAATCAGTTCACGAAGAAGTAAAAATT
Organism: Ateles fusciceps; assembly: GCA_036589455.1. NCBI lineage: Eukaryota > Metazoa > Chordata > Mammalia > Primates > Atelidae > Ateles > Ateles fusciceps. Next base: position 1,858,006 of record JAZHEH010003362.1, read on the forward strand.
ATAAATGTCAATTCACTTAATAATAAAACTTCAAAATTAATGATAAAAAGATTAATAGAAACAAAGTAAAAATTAAATCACAAATATGGTTGGAGATTTTTAACACACCTTTCAGCAACTGATAGACTAACCAAACAAAAATCAATAAAGATATAGAAAATTATAGAAATTCCATTTGACCCAGCAATCCCATTACTGGGTATATATCCAAAGGATTATAAATTATTCTGTTATAAAGACACGTGTACATGTATGTTCATTGCAACACCGTTTACAATAGCAAAGACCTGGAACCAACCCAAAGGCCTATCGATGATAGACTGGACAAGGAAAATGTGGCACATATACACCATGGAATACTATGCAGCCACGAAAAATGATAAGTTCATGTCCTTTGCAGGAACATGGATGAAATTAGAAACCATAATTCTCAGAAAACTGACAAGAACAGAAAATCCAACACTGCATGTTGTCACTCATAGGTGGGTGCTGAACAATGAGAACACATGGACACAGGGAGGGAAGCATCACACACTGGGGTCTGTTATGGGGAACTAGGGGAGGGACAGTGGGGTTAGGGAGGTTGGGGAAGGATAACATGGAGAGAAATGCCAGATATAGGTGATGGGGGGGGTGGAAGCAGCAAACCACATTGCCGTGTATGTACCTATGCAACAATCCTGCATGATCTGCACATGTACCCCAGAACCTAAAGTACAATTAAAAAAAAAATAAATCAATAAAACAGAAAACAAGCAATAGAGAAAATCAATAACGCCAAATGTTTATTTTTGATATTAATAAAATTGATAGCTTCCTAGCAAGAATGATCAAGAAAAAGAGAACTATAACAAATTATCAGTATTAACAATAAATGGAGGAATATTACCACAAATCCTATTATTAAAAAGATAAGTTGAAAATTTAATGAAAAAATGTATACCAATATATTTGAAATTATTAAATGAAAAAATTCCTTAATAAACTCAATTTACTGAAAGTGAAACAGAAACACAGAACATTTGAATAGCTCTATGATAATAATTTATTAAAATAATAAATAGTAAATAAGTAAAATAAAAATAAATTAACAAATATTAACATATTTCGTTTTTAAAAACCCTCCCATAAAGAAAAACCATCACCCAGAAGGCTTAGTGAATTCTATCAAACATTAAAGAAGAAAAAAATACCAATCTTACTTAAAATCTTACTTTAGGAAGACAGCATATTCCTAATACTGAAACTTTATAAACAAATTATAAGAAAAGAAAATTCAGAATAATAGTACTCATAAAGTTAGACACAAGAATTCTTTAAATAATTTAATAAAATCTAGCAACATATAAAAAGGTTATTAAATCATGATTATGTGGGGTTTATCATAGAAAAGAAAGATTTGCTTAATATTTGAAAATTAAAGTGTAATTAATCTCAGTAATTCTCCTCTACTTTATTCCTATATCCTCCTATAGTTTATTCCCATATAATTCCTATATTCAAAATATAGGAGAATATAGAGAATTATATGAAAATAATCATATGTTTATTTGAACTTATAAATAGAAGTTTTGAAACACTCAACATCTGTTTATGACAAAAAGCTACTAGTAAATTAGAAATTAAAAGGAATTTCGTCAATTTGACAAAAAGCAACAACAAAAAGTGATAGCTAACATAATACTTAATGGTGATATCGTACACTTTTCTTACACTGGGAACAAGGCAAGAATGTCTGTGCTCTGCATCTCCATTCAGCACTGTACTGGATGTCCCAATCTTTTTTTTTTTTTTTTTAATTGTACTCTAAGTTCTGGGGTACATGTGCAGATCATGCAGGATTGTTGCATAGATACATACATGGCAAGGCAATTTGCTGCCTCTATCCCCCACCGTCACCTGTATCTGGCATTTCTCCCCCATGTTATCCTTCCCCAACCTCCCCCACCACCCTGCTGTCCCTCCCCTAGCCCCTGCTACAGACCTCAGTGTGTGATGCTCCCCTCCCTGTGTCCATGTGTTCTCATTGTTCAACACTTGCCTTTGAGTGAGAACATGTGGTGTTTGATTTTCTGTTCTTTTGTCAGATTGCTGAGAATGGTGGTTTCCAGATTCATCCATGTCCCTACAAAGGACAAGAACTCATTGTTTTTTATGGCTGCATAGTATTCCATGGTGCATATGTGCTACATTTTTCTTGTCTAGTCCATCATTGATGGGCGTTGGGTTGGTTCCAGTCTTTGCTATTGTAAACAATGCTGCAATGAACATACGTGTGCATGTATCTTTATAACAGAACAATTTATAATCCTTTGGGTACGATACCCAGTAATGGGATTGCTGGGTCAAATGGAATTTCTATTTCTAGATCTTGAGGAATTGCCACACTGTCTTCCACAATGGTTGAACTAATTTACATTCCCACCAACAGTGTGAAAGTGTTCCTATTTCTCCACATCCTCTCCAGCATCTGTTGTCTCCAGATTTTTTAATGATCGCCATTCTAACTGGTGAGAGATGGTATCTCAATATGGTTTTGATTTGCATTTCTCTAATGACCAGTGATGATGAGCATTTTTTCATACGTTTGTTGGCCTCATATATGCCTTCTTTTGAAAAGTGTCTGTTCATATTCTTCGTCCACTTTTGAACGGGTTTTTTTTTTCTTGTAAATCTGTTTCAGTTCTTTGTAGATTCTGAATATTAGCCCTTTGTCAGATGGGTAGATTGCAAAAGTTTTTTCTGTTGGTTGCTGGTTCACTCTAATGATTGTTTCTTTTGCTGTGCAGAAGCTCTGGAGTTTAATTAGATCTCATTTGTCTATTTTGGCTTTTTTTTTTTTTTTTGCCATTGCTTTTGTTGTTTAGTCATGAAGTCCTTGCCTATGCCTATGTTCTAAATGGTATTGTCTAGGTTTTCTTCCAGGGTTTTTATGGTGTTAAGTCTTATGTTTAAGTCTTTAATCCATCTGGAGTTAATTTTTGCATAAGGTGTCAGGAAGGGGTCCAGTTTCTGCTTTCTGCATATGGCTAGCCAGTTTTCCCAACATCATTTATTAAACAGGAAATCCTTTCCCCATTGCTTGTTTTTGTCAGGTTTGTCAAAGATCAAATGGTTGTAAATGTGTGGCATTGCTTCTGAGGCCTCTGTTCCATTGGTCTATATCTCTGTTTTGGTACCAGTACCATGCTGTTTTGATTACTGCAGCCTTGTAGAATAGTTTGAAGTCAGGTGACGTGATGCCTCCAGCTTTGTTCTTTTTGCTTAGGATGGTCTTGGCTATGTGGGCTCTCTTTGATTCCATATGAAGTTTAAGGTGGTTTTTCCCAGTTCTGTGAAGAAGGTCGTTGGTAGCTTAATGGAGAGAGCATTGAATCTATAAATTACTTTGGGCAGTATGGCCATTTCGGCGATATTGATTCTTCCTAACCATGAGCATGGAATGTTTTTTCAACTGTTTGTGTCCTCTCTTATTTCCTTGAGCAGTGGTTTGTAGTTCTTGAACAGGTCATTTACATCCTTAGTTGTATTCCTAGGTATTTTATTCTCTTTGTAGCAACTGTGAATAGGATTTCACTCTTGATTTCGTTCTCCGTTAGTCTGTTATTGGTGTATACGAATGCTTGTGATTTCTGAACATTGATATTGTATCCTGAGACTTTGCTTTTCTTTGTCTCTTTCGATCTTTGCTGATTTAAAGTCTATTTTATCAGAGACGAGAACTGCAACTCCTGCTATTTTTTTGCTCTCCATTTGCTTGGGAAATCTTCCTCCATCCCTTTATTTTGAGCCTTTGTGTATCCTTGCATGTGAGACGGGTTTCCTGGATACAGCACACCAATGGGTTTTGGCTTTTTATCCAATTTGCCAGTCTGTGTCTTTTGATTGGGGTGTTTAGCCCATTTACATTTAGGGTTAATATTGTTATGTGTGAATTTGATCCTGCCATTTTGATGCTAGCTGGCTGTTTTGCCCGTTAGTTGATGCAGTTTCTTCATTGTGTTGATGCTCTTTACCATTTGGTATGTTTTCAGAGTGGCTGGTACTGGTTGTTCCTTTCTATGTTTAGTGCTTCTTTCAGGAACTCTTGTAAAGCAGGCCTGGTGGTGATGAAATCTCTGAGTACTTGCTTGTTTGTAAAGGATTTTATTTCTCCTTAGCCTATGAAGCTTAGTTTGGCTGGATATGAAATTCTGGGTCGAAAGTTCTTTTCTTTAAGGATGTTGAATATTGGCCCCCACTCTCTTCTTGCTTGTAGGGTTTCTGCTGATAGATCCGCTGTGAGTCTGATGGGCTTCCCTTTGTGGGTAACCCGACCTTTCTCTCTGGCTGCCCTTAGCATTTTCTCCTTCATTTCAACCCTGGTGAATCTGACAATTATGTGCCTTGGGGTTGCTCTTCTTGAGGAATATCTTTGTGGTGTTCTCTGTATTTCCTGGACTTGAATATTGTCCTGCCTTGCTAGGTTAGGGAAGTTTTCCTGCATAATATCCTGAAGAGTATTTTCCAGCTTGGATTCATTCTCTCCGTCACATTCAGGTACACCTATCAAATGTAGATTAGGTCTTTTCACATAGTCCCATATTTCTTGGAGACTTTGTTCATTTCTTTTTACCCCTTTTTCTTTAATCTTGCCTTCTTGTTTTATTTCATTGAGTTGATCTTCGACCTCTGATATCCTTTCTTCTCCTTTGTCAATTCGGCTGTTGAAACTTGTGTATGCTTCACAAAGTTCTCGTGTTGTGTTTTTCAACTCCATCAATTCACTTATATTTCTCTCTAAGCTGTTTGTTCTCATTACCATTTCGTCAAACCTTTTTTGAAGGTTCTTAGTTTCTTTGCATTGGGTTAGAACATGTTCTTTTAGGTCAGAGAAGTTTGTTATTACCCACCTTCTGAAGCCTGTTTCTGTGAATTCATCAGACTTGTTCTCCATATAACTTTGTTCCCTTGCTGGTGAGGAGTTGTGATCCCTTGGAGGAGGAGAGATGTTCTGTTTTTTGGTGTTTACATCCCTTTTGCACTGGTTTCTTCCCATCTTCATGGATTTATCTACCTGTGATCTTTGAATTTGCTGACTTTGGGATGGGGCCTCTGAGTGGACATCCTTTCTGTTGATGTTGAAGCTATTTCTTTCTGTTTTTAGTTTTCCTTCTAACAGTCAGGCTCCTCTGCTGCAGGATCGCTGGAGGTCCACTCCAGGCCCTGCTTGCCTGGGAATCACCCACGGGGGCTGCAGAACAGTAAGGGTTGCTGCCAGTTTCTTCTTTTGTTATCTTCATCCCAGAAGGGTACCCACCAGATGTCGGCCAGAGCTTGCCTTTACGAGGTGCCTCTTGGGATATATGGGGGTCAGGGAGCCGCTTGAGGAGACAGTCTGTCCCTTATCAGAGCTCAAGTGCTGTGCTACGAGCTTCCTTGTTTTGTTCAGAGCTGCTGGACAGGTATGGTTAAGTCTGCTGTAGCAGAACTCATAACTACCCCTCTTCCCAGGTGCTCTGTCCTGGGAAGGTGGGGCTTTATTTATCTGGATGTCCAATCTTATTAATTAAAAATTAATTAGGCAAAAGATGTGAATGTCATAAACTAGAAAATAATAAGTCTACTACATTTATTTGTAGGTGACATAATTATTGTCTATCCAACAAAGAACATTTAATTTCATTCTATGCTTTTTACTCAGTCCCTAGCCTGCATAGTTAGTATTGAGTTTGCAAAGTTGGTAAGAGAATAAAATTAGCAATATGGTAATCCAATTCAGGACGAAGGACAACCATAGAGATTTGATTAGAAATGTATTAATGAGTTAACAAATTATCTTTGCTTTATCTAAAACTTTAATATGAATAGCAGCAAAACCAACACAAAATATAATTTACGATGGATAAAATGACATATAGAAACATTTAAATCAATTTGGAAATCTGGAAATTTTTTTTTTTCAGAAATAATGAGTACAAAAGAAAACTCACAAATGCAAAACCTTTGTATAGATGAATTCAACATTTGATTCACGAATTAGTTTTTTTTTTCCCACCATGAATTTTTGTCATCTGAAATAGAGTTGATGCTAATGAATATACTTTTAATACAACAAAGATAAAAGGAGGAAAACAGAAGTTATTTAATTGTGGCCTTAGAATAATAGAATTAACTTGGCTTACTGAAATTCATTTGGTATACTTTAATTTGGAGGTTTAAGTAAACAGTGACTCCAGGAGGCTAGAGAAATTAGGACTTTTAGATTACAAATGCAATATGGAGATCTCATTTAATAACGACTGTAACTTTGAGATAAAATATGGGGGAAGTAGCCCAGAGGCAGCTAAAATCCTCTGTTTACAGTAAGGTCTTATCTACAAAGCTCCCCACATCAATATTGTTTACTTACAAATACCAAATTGAGTTTGTCTGCACTTCTGAAAGTGGTGAGTTAAGATAAGGGTCCCAACAGATGAACAGCTGTTACTGCAGGTGAGTGTTCTACATCAGGCATGGGATTTTCAACTGATAATGGAGTGAAGCTGAATGACATACAGTATTTGGAGGATTTTCCCTTGAAACTGTTAAAGAGCTGTAACATGATGTTTGTGAATGTCACCACTAGGTGGCACTGAAAGTTAAACAGTTACTGAACAGGTTGTGGCGTATTGAAGTTTTCCTATGGACAAAATTGATTTTTTATTTTGTGTCTATATATTTTTTGTTTGACCTTATAACATGACAGTAGCAGACATCTCTTGTACCCTGCCTTACACCTGAACCCATTTGTTTTCCTCCAGCCCTTGCTGAGGCCCTTGGTTACAGAACCTCAGCTCAGCTCACTGCATATCCCCTGCTTATTTGCCCTAAGTCTTTATTCACAATGTGGTTGGGACACCTGTGAGAAGTGACTTAGCATTTATGAATGATCAAAACTGCAAGTGTGAGGGAATTAAGATGCACTGGGCAATCCGTGACTATTAGGGGGCGGGAGTCATGGCTTTGTGTTCCTCTCAGGTCCCTCAGGTGGACAATTCTGAGGCAAGATCTTCGTGGCTCATCAGAGGATTCCAGTGAGGTCAGATCCAATTTTCCATAGTGGTGACCAGCCTGATAACACCACTGTATTGACTTTCTCTCCTTTCTTGTTTTACTCTTCCCTATATATTAGCCTTAGTATCTGGTAACATGTCCCATAGTAAAGTCATTTGTAAAGCTCCCCACATCAATATAGTTTGCTTTGGCTTTCTCTCCTTCCCTGTTTTAGGGTCTGCTTCCTGTAAGGAACTCAAGCATAACCCACTACCCTGATAAAGAACATTTGCTTCCCTGTTTTAGGGTCTGCTTCCTGTAAGGAACTCAAGCATAACACACTACCCTGATAAAGAACATTTTCAGTGCTCAGAACTCTCCTTCATGGCTCTTCTTCTCTCATTCAATGTTCTTTAAAAGAGAACTAATAACCTATTAGTTCTATTTTTGATCTTCCTACTGGAATCCTGGCCAGTACTATTTTGTGTTTGCCTTCGTTATTTCTTTTTTCTTTTCTTTTTTTTTTTTGAGACAGGGTCTTGTTGTGTGCAGTGTCATGACTTTGGCTCACTGCAGCCTCACCCTCCCAAGTAGCTGGGACGACAGGTGGGTGCCACCATACCCGGCTAATTTTTGTATTTTTCTACCTCATCTCTACAGATGGGGTTTCACCATGTTGCCCCGGCTTGCTTTCTTCCATTCAACATCATTTCTGTGAGATTTAGCCATGTTGTGGCATGTAGCAGTAGTTCACTGCTTTCCATTGTGGTGTAGTGTTCCATTGTGTAAAATATACCACAATTTATCCATTATCCTGCGGGTAGTCGTTTGAATCGTTTCCAGATTTTAGCCATTTTTAATAATGTCACTTTAAATACTTTTGTACATGTCTTTTTGTGAACATAAACACCCATTTCTTTTGTGAATAAACACAGAAATAAAATCACATAGGTCAGAAATTTTTTACATTTGATAGACACTGGAAAACAGTTTTTCATAATGGTTATACCAGTTTCACCTTCACTCTTTTCTGCATCCTCACCAATATTTGGTGTTACTAACTCTTTTAATTTAGCCACTCTGATGGGAGTGTAGTGTATCTAATTTTTATTTTAGTTCATATTTCCCTGTTGATGAATGGTACTTAACATCTTTTCACATGCTGTTTGGCCATTTGGATCTATTATTTTGTGAAATGACTGCTTAAGTTTTTAGCTTTTATTTTGGGGTGGGGAGGTGTCCATGTTTTCTTTATTTGAAGTTCTTTATATTTTGTGGGTACTAGTTCTTTGTTGGATATATGTATTATGAATATATATCGATGTACATATTTTTTTCTTTACCAATCTCTAGTTTTTCTTTTACTCTCTTAAAGCTATATTATGATAAAAGAATTTCTTAATGGGATATAGTTTATTGACATTTTTCTTTATGATAATTGTTATTTACTTGAGTAAATTATTGTTACTCCAAGGTTATGAAATATTTTCCTTCATCAGGGACTCTCAAACTTGAGTGGGCATCAGAACCACTTGGAAGGCTTTTTAAAGCACAGATCATTGGGCCCTACCCCCGGAGTTTCTAATTCTTTGGGTCAGGGATAAATCCAGGAATTTACATTTCTTAAGATTCTCCAGATGATGGGATGGAGGATTGGTATCAGATCTTCTTTAATGTTTGGTACAGAAGTCAACTGTAAGGCCATCTCTGGTCCTGGGTTTTTTTGTTTGTTTGTTTTTGAAGAGACACTTAATACTCGTTACTTGTTACTGGTCTATTCAGATTTCCGATTTCTTCATAATTCAAGTCTTGGTGGGTTATATGTTTTTAGGAATTTATTTCTTCCAGGTCATCTAATTTGTTGCCACATAGTTGTTCATAGTAGTCTCATATAATCTTTTGTATTTCTCTTACCAGTTGTAATCACTCCTCTGTTTTTTTTTTTTTTTTGTTTGTTTGTTTTTTTGAGATGGAGTCTCGCTCTGTTGCCCAGGCTGGAGTGCAGTGGCACAGCAATTTCGGCTCACTGCAAACTCCGTCTCCTGGGTTCAAGCAATTCTCCTGCCTCAGCCTCCCCAGTAGTTGGGATTACAGGTTTGCACCACCATGCCCAGGTAATTTTTTGTATTTTTAGTAGAGATGGAGTTTCACCATGTTGGCCAGGATGGTCTCACTCTCCTGACCTTGTGATCCACCTGCTTCAGCCTCTCAAAGTGCTGGAATTACAGGCGTGAGCCACTGTGCCTGGCCCAAGACTCCCAATTTTTTACAGATTAAAAAGACATGCAGGTGTTTCCCTGCCCTGAGAATGCTTCATTGTTATTGATGGACCCCAGATACCTGAATTAGACATGCTTAACCATCCCATTTGCCTAAACTTGAATACTAGTTTTTGTTTTTTCTCTTCAATCTACCAAAGTCCCAGTGGTTCTACATTTGACTTTTTTTTTTTTTTTTTTTTCCCTGATGAAGTCTTGCTGTGCCACCCAGACTGGAGTGTAGTGACACAATCTCAGCTCACTGCAACCTCCCTCTGCCTCCCAGGTTCAAGTGATTCTCCTGCCTCAGCCTTCTGCGTATCAATGACTACAGACACCCGCCACCACACCCGGCTAATTTTTGTATTATTAGTAGAGACAAGGTTTTTCCATGTTGGCCAGGCTGGTCTCAAACTCTTGACATCAAGTGATCCACCTGACTCTACCTCACGAAGTGCTGGGATTGCAGGTGTGAGCTACCACGCCCGGCCTCCTGTTTCATTTTTTATTTTATTTGAGTCTTCCTCCCTCTCCCTTTCCAACATTGGAATTATGATGGGATACAATTCAGCTTATAACATGGGACATGCTGGCTTTCCAAATTCTTCTCCATTTTTGGAAGCTACTCTTGCGAAAAAATTTTTTAAACAGAAGTGTTTTACAGCCATCTAGACTTCAAAGACTCTTGCTAAGGCCCAAGAAGGTAACCTTTAACTTCCAAAATGTTTGTAATTCATTATAGTGATAAAGGGGTCAATTCACCTTAAGGATACAACAACTGTAAATATATATGCATGCAACATGGGAGCAACTAAATATATAAAGCAAACATTAATACATCTAAAAGGAGACACACACTGCAACAAAATAGTAGTGGAAGATTTCAATAACCCACTTTCAACAATAGCCATATCTTCCAGACAAAAAATCAATAATAAGGAAACATTGGACTTGAACTACACTTTAGACCAAATAGATCTAGCAGAAATATACAGAACGCTCCCCCCCAACAGCAACAGAACACATAATATTTTCAAATACATAGAGAAAATTCTCCAGAATAGATTATATGACAGGCCACAAGTCAAGTCTTAATAAATTTAAGAAGACTGAAATATAACAATTATGTTTTTGACTACAACAGAATAAAACTAGAAAGCAATAACAGGAGAAATTATGGAAAATTAACAAATATGTGGAAATTAAACAATATGCTCCTGAGTCAAAGAAATTAAGAAGAAAATTTAAAAACATCTTGAAACAAATGAAATAGCAACATAACATACCAAAATGTATAAGATGCAGCAAAATGGAGTTCTAAGAAGAAGGTATAAAGGAATAAATTCCTGCATCCAAAAAGAAGAAACATCTCAAATAAACAATCTAACACTACACCTCAAGGAACTGGAAAAAGAACAAACTAAGCCCAAAGTTAGAAGAAGGAAAGAAATGACAAAAATCAGGGTAGCACCTAGAAAAACGATAGATACTACTCGTTCTAATCTAAGTATTTAGCATAGCACTTGATATTTGTGGACAATTAAGAAATAACTGAAATGTAATACAAAGGAACTTTGCTTTCTATTGTCTTATATTCTGAGTCACCTATATCTTTGAGCTTTTCTTTACTACAAAAAATAAAGATTATTTTAAAAACTTATTAATTCTGCTTTGGTGCTTTTGTCTTTTCTGAATCTAAACATTCAGAATCTAAACATGTCTTTCATTACTTCTGGAAAATTTTCAGTCATGCTTTAAATTTTTCCTCTTCCAATTAAGTGTTTTGTCTTTTAATGAAATTCATATTGGCCTCATATTGGATTTCATGCTAGTTTTCATATCTGCTAACTTCTTTAATATTCAACACTTATTTCTATATTGCATTAGAAAAAAATTCTTCAGTTCTCCCAATTTAGAAGTATTTTTAAATTGCTTTCTGTCTTTGTTGTTTAATCCACTCGCTGAGTTTTTAATTATAGTAAAATTAGAGTTTATATTTCTGGAAGTTTAATTTGCTTTAAAATACATTTGGTATGTTTTGATAATGTCTTTGTTTCTTTTCAAACCTTTTGACTTTATGGTTTTAAAATATAAATTCCTCTATATGTGACATCTTAGGGAAACGAAACTTTATTGTCTGCCAACTTTCCTTCACGATGGAATCTTTCTCCCTGGGTTCACAGCAACCTCCGCCTCCTGGGCTCAAGAGATTCTGGTGCCTCAGCCTCCTGAGTAGCTGGGATTACAGCTGTGCGCAACCATGCCTGGCTAGTTTTTGTCTTTTTAGTAGTGACAAAGTTTTGCCATGTTTGCCAGGCTGGTCTGAAACTCCTGAACTCATGTGATGCACCTGATTTGGCCTCCCAAAGTGCTGGGATTACAGGCGTGAGCTACCGTGCTCAGCTTGAAATTTCTTTTAAAATTAATTTATTAGCTTACGTATTTCAGGCTCATGCAAGTAGATGCTTTTGAACTTCAAACTCAGACCTGCGATTAGCAATTCTCAGCAGTTAACAAACGAAAATCCAATCCATATAATTGGATGCATTTTTTTCTGTAGTCCATTCTATCACTGAAGTGAGGATGTAGAAGCTTCAGCTGCAACTCGTACTACATTTTCTTTTAACCGAAGGCCTTTTTTCCTGATCCAAGTGACTAACAGCAGCCAAACTCCTAGGGATCTATACAAGAAAATGCTTAGTAGGTCCAGGTGTGGATGCGGTTTTCCTTTCTGGGTTTCCATTTCTTCATTTTGCTCCCTAGAGGACTTCCCTTATTTCATTGTAAATGCAGGTATGAGTTTAAAAAGAATTTTAAAAACCTTGCATTTCTGGGTGTTTTCTATTAGTATGTCTCTTCAAGTCATATGGTGTGCTGTCTTTCCAAAAGCAGAAACCCTGGTTGTTTTATGCATTACACACAGAAATCCAAGGGTCACGTGACAAGGCAATGCTTTAGGTTAGAAAGTGAGTCCAGGAGGAGGGACGGAGGTTAGATTGAATGGTTAGGAAGTACAAGAAAGTGAAGAGGCGGCTCTGGGAGCTGAGATAAAGGCTAAGGGAGAATGACAGTGAAGACACAGCAGAGTGAGAAAGATGGAGGAAGAAGAACACAGGTATGGGAAGGAACAGGAGCATGGTAAAACACGAAGAACAAGCCATGGTGATAGTAGAGAATATTCGGTTCTTTTAATCTAGTTATTTTACAGATAAGGAAATTGAGGCCAAAGTGTTAATGATCTCTCCAATTCAACACATCCAACAGGTGTCCCATGTGGGGGTTCACGTTGACTCAGTCTAAAGCTTATTTTAGACTGCAAGAGATGTGCTGTAAGAGGCCAGCAACACACAGGCAGATAAAGGGAGACCCGCTGGAAGCCAGAATGGCAAGGAAAAAACTTGAAGCAGAGTGGAAGGGAAAATGAGAAGCCCAGGCAGTGGGTTTCTCTGGCCAGGAAATTGAGGTTTCTGTTAGTGAAGAGGGGAAGTCAGATGAGATGAGACTATGTGGGGAGGGGAGCTCTCTCATCTGGGTTCTGAGGAGAGCTTCACTGGGGAAGGAGGAATTCAAGAGTCGTGTTAACATTTGGAGGAACAATAGGTAAGAACTGTTACAGTGAACAGAAACATGCTTTTGGCCTGAACACCAATGATTCAAGAAAGTGGATCCTCGGGAAAGGTTTGGTGGCAAAGGGAAAAACACTGGACTTGCCTAGGACAGCTGGGACACCTGCCTGATTGAGTTCTAATCAGGGTATATGTGACTCACCCTAGTTTTCTTCTCTGGGGTTTCCTGTGTCTAGGTAGTCCAAAATTATCAGTGATCAGTAATAGCCATCTCTTTCTCTCTTATTTTCCTTTTCTCTGGTCCTGGTCACCTTCCCTACCTATTTTATTTCTTAATTTTTGTCTAGCATTCTGCTCTTTCTCGGCCTCCACCCCAGCTTCTCAGTATCCCCCAGCCAGCTCCCAGGAGCCCAGTTCCTTTCTGTTCCCTCCTTCAGGTCCTGCCCTGTACCCACCATAGCTGAGTGCACACTCAGGAGTGGAGTTGGCTGGGAAAGTTGCAGACCCACAGTAGGACTATGACTCTCTTTAACCAGCTGCTGCCTGCATCACTGATCAAGATCAGGTCTGCCCACAAAAAAATTGGGGGAGGAAAAACTTGTGGCTTGGCTCCACTTCTCTTTCCAATCTGCCCCCAACTTCCTCCTTCTTTAGCGTCTTTTATGCCCCTGCTGTATCTGAGCAGCTCCCAACACTTTTGTCCCAGAACTCCATTTCTCAATTAGGTAATTCTCTTTCTTTTCCTTACCAAACCTAAGCTGACTCCTCTTTGCTTTTCTGACCCCTTAATCAAGGGTGTAGGCCACGTTACTTGTGGCGTTGTGCAGAATAAAAATGTGGGGGGCCCTGTCATTCTCCATTTGGGCTGCTACAACAGAATGCCATAGACTGGGTGGATTATAAACGACAGAAATTTATTTCTCACAGTTCTGGAGGCTGGGAAGTCCAAGATCAAGGAAGAGTCAATGTCTAGTGGAGGCTTGCTTTCTGGTACACAGAGTACACTTTCTGGATGTGTCCTCACATGGTGGAAGGGGTGAGGGGTCTCTCTTGGGTCTCTTATAAAGGGACTAGTCACATTCACGAGGGTTCCAAACCCATAATCTAATCATCTTCCAAAGGCCCCACTTCCTCACACTATCACATTGGGTGTTAGAATTTCAACGTATGAATTTTGGGAAGACACAGCAATTCAGAACACAGCACGTCTGCATTCAAATAGGCAGGAAAAGAGTGCTTTTAAAGGTATTAAAATATAAAACTTTTTCATTCTTTCTGAAGTTTCTCTGTCTCAACCTGTTATGGTGTTTTGTTATTTTTGTTTATTTGTGTAATTTGCTAGTGTTGTACTCCTTGGGCACAGGGATACACACAGGGTGAGCAGAGGCTCACCTGGGGGTCCCACCCCATGACTCTGAGCACATGCAAGCTGCCCACTGGCTGCTGGGTTCCTCTTTCTGGGAAGAGGAAGTCAGTCTCCCCTTCCCACAGTGGCCACTCTAACCCTCCACAGATGGGCGGCCACCAAGAAATTGCAACCACTGCATGGAGAAGCACTTGATTCTTGGACCAAGGGTGGGAAAGCAGGTCGTCCTGATCTGTCTCGAAACACTCTGTGGTGCAGCCTGGGTGGGGAATGACTAAAGCCAAGCTCTGTGCAGACACTGTGGGGTGCATGCCCCCAAATCTTATTCTCCCTGGGTCCCTGGCAGAAGCGAGGTAATTGTGAAAGGTGATGGCAGAAGGGGCCTCCTCTGCTGATGGGATCAGGTGGCTATATGGGCAGAGGGCAGCAGGGTGGAGGTGAGCAGGAGGGCAGGAATTGCCTGTGGCCCCAGACAGTGGAGAGGAGCAGATGGCAGGGAATCAGTGCTGGGAAGGTGAAGTGATGGGAGCCACGTCCACATGTCAGCCGAGAAGCCCTCACACAAGTTTTATTGGCTCATTGGACTTCATTTATAAAACACATATTGAGATAAAATTATGAAAGACGACGATCATAGGACATCAGCTATGACGCTGCATTGGTTGCATGCCCCATGAAGCAAGCCCTGGATATACAATACACAGACTAACTCACTGTTTGGGGGATGATCCTGACTCTGCCTCTTTACAACCTTCATCTTTCCATCCTACAACCCTGGATAGCTCAGCCTTTCCCAGCTATTTCTGTCATCTTCCACCTTAGTCTGAGTCATGCAGATGCCTTGTGCCTGATCAGCCCAGTCAGTGTTGTTCCTCTCCTCCCGTCTCCCTCACTGTTTCATTCCATACTCTTTGCATTAACTTGGGAAACATTTGTATGTGTATGTTAGATTTAGTGCCCTTGTTTTGCTGCCTTGGCATGAAGTCTACACTCCTCTCCCAGATTTCCTATTTCTCTCCCTTCCTTCTTCCTTCCTCTGACTTACTATAGCAGATTTATCTGTCTCCCACCCCAAGCACACACTCTCTTGCTGAATACTGATCTCCTGCTCCCTAAACAGGCCTTCCCTGCAGCTCTGTTTCATTCGAGTAAGGGAAAAGCCTCATGAAGTTTTTAAAGGGCTTTTAAAGGATTATAGTTCCTATATCTCTAAAGTTTTCCCAGGAGCCATTCCATGTGAGAAATCAGGCTTAGCTTGCTAAACCTGTATAGTTGACCCTTGGTCAGGGTTAGGAGCGATGGTGGCCACGTGCAGTCAAAAATCCATGTATAACTTTTGACTTTTCCAAATCTTAACTATTAAAAGCCTACTATTGACTGAAAGCCTTACTGATAGCATAAACAGTTAATGAACACATATTTTGTATGTCATATGTATTATGATATTCTTAAAGTAAGCAAGAGAAAAGAAAATATTTCTAAGAAAATCAGAAGGAAGAGAAAATATATCTGCTATATATTAAATGGATCATCACGTGTTCATCTTGATTCACCTTGAGTAGGCAGAAGAGGAGGAGGAGGAGAAAGAGTTGTCTTAGCGGTGGCAGAATCAGAAGAAAATCCATGTATAAGTAAATCCACACAGTTGAAACCCATGTTATTCAAGGGTGAACTGCAGTGTGAGGGTTTGAGTCAATGTAGTCTGGAGCTAGCTGGGTTAGTGTTTTGCTGTTGCTGCAATAGTCTTCAAGTTCCTCTACATTACTCTGTTCCTAGGGTGGGGTTGGTTTGCCAGAGGTTTTGTTAATGTCTCCACCCTCAGGTTTTGATGTTTCCTTTGTGAAATATCTCTAGAGGACCCACCATCATGATCTCTGCTCTTCTAGCTGCAGACTCCTCTTGTAATTGATATTTATGACACCGCCTGGGAGAGGGAATAGGACCACTATCTTTTGGTCTGGTGCGATCTCATTCTCAGGCAGGTGACTTGTTTTTGAATTTTTTGAAGTTCTGTCATATAAATGTCTCTGCCTTTTTTCCACCAGTTTGGGACCTCTAATAGTTTGGAACCAGGATGTTTTCTTGTTTCTTTCCATTTTTTTTCCCTCCTCAGCTGCAGTGGGTTTTCACATATGCCCTGGGGGCAGCAGGCCTTTCTGCCCTTGCCCCAGCAGGTTAGGGCTTTTTTTCTATGTGTCAATAGAGGAGATGGGTCTGGTTGGGACTTCCTACCGTGCAGCAGCTACTCTCATATCTCAGGCCCACATCACGAGAGGGAATTTATCTGATCTACATCTCTGACCCTAATCTTTCAGAAGACCTTGGTGAGGTTTATGAAAAAGGGCTTAGAGACTGATGTGAATTTCCCTGTTTCTGTGACTCCCAGGTCTCCTATATAAATTCAAGTTGTGATTTTGATAGTCCAGCATCAAAAAATTATAAGTATGAACGTGAAGCTCTTTCCAGCTTTTTTGTATGCTAATCTTAACTATAAAAAAATTATGATAGACTGGACAAAGAAAATGTGGTACATATATACCATGGAATACTAAGCAGCCATAAAAAACGATGAGTTCGTGTCCTTTGTAGGGACTTGGATGAATCTGGAAACCATCATCCTCAGCAAACTGACACAAGAACACAAAGCCAAACACTGCATGTTCTCACTCGTAGGTGGGTGTTGAACAATGAGAACACGCGGACTCAGGGAGAGGAGCACCACACACTGGGGGCAGTTGGGGGGGGGGTAGGGGAGAGACAGTGGGGGGGTGAGGAGGGTGGGGAGGGGATAACATGGGAAAAAATGCCAGATATAGTATGCACCTAAATAAAAATAAAAAATAAAAAATTGGAAACCCAGGGCTCAGAAAAATGATGTCACTTCCCCCCAACCCCCAAAAAATTGTTCGTAATTCCAGTATTTTGGGAGGCCAAGGTGAGTGGATCACCTGAAGTCAGGAGTTTGACACCAACGTGGTGAAACCCAGTATCTGTTAATAATACAAAAGTTAGCTGGGCATGCTGGTGCATGTCTGTAATCCTAGCTACCTGGGAGGCCGAGGGAGGAGAATGGCTTGAACCTGGGAGGCAGAGGTTGCAGTGAGCCAAGATCGCGCCACTGCACTCCAGCCTGGGTGACAAATTGAGACTCTAACTAAAAAAAAAAAAAAACATTTGCAGGCCAGGCATGGTGGCTCATGCCAATAATTCTAGCACTTTGGGAGGGTGACACAGGACAATTGCTTGAGGCCAGGAGTCTGAGATTACAGTGAACTATCATCATTTCACTGCACTCAAGCCTGAGTAACAGAGTGAAACCCTGTTTCAAGAAAAAAAATTTTTCCCCCTAAATTAGCTTCAGAGAATTTTTTTGAAATTTGAAAAATAAATAGCCCAAACACATTTACATGGATGGTACCTACAAAGCACAAGCACATATTTAGAAGCCCTTGAACAGTTAAAAGCAGCATATAAGAGGAATGTAAATCTGTCCAGCAGACACTTGTTTATCACAAAACAACCCTGAAACATCCAAGTAGGACTAATAAGAAGGGATCCTGGGATAAAGACTTTGAAATACTCCATTAACTTTACTGCTGATAAGTTCTGACTAATTTCTTAGAAGTTATAGGAAATTTATAGCAGGAACCTATATGTAAATTTCATGCTAGTAACTTGTACTTTTATTCTAAATAAAACTATATAAGACTGTCATCTCACTACATAAGATTACAAGTAACCTTTATGATATTTTATAAATTCTATTATAAAGACACATGCACACATGTTTATTGTGGCACTGGTCACAATAGTGAAGACTTGGAACCAACCCAAATGCCCATCAATGATAGACTGGATAAAGAAAATGTAGCACATATACACCATGGAATACTATGCAGCCATAAAAAAGGATGACTTCATGTCCTTTGCAGGAAAGTGGATGAAACTGGAAACCATCATTCTCAGCAAACTGACAAAAGAACAGAAAATCAAACACCACATGTTCTCACTCATAAGTGGGTGTTGAACAATGAGAACACATGGACAAGGAGGTGAACACCACACACCGGGGTCTGCGGGGCTAGGGGAGGAATAGCAGGGGGGTGGGGGGAATTGGGGAGGGATAGCATTAGTAGAAATACCTAATGTAGATAACGGGGCGATGGATGCAGCAAACCACCAGCATGGCACGTGTATACCTATGTAACAAACCTGCACAATCTGCACATGTACCTCAGAACTTAAAGTATGATAAAAATTTTATGTTGAGTATCTCCTCCACAATTAAAAAATGAATGCCTACACTGAATTCATTCATTCATTTGACAAATATTCACTAACACCTATCACTTGCCAGGTACTCTGTTAGGTGGGGATACAGTATGATAACAGCATGAAACTAACACTCCAAGTCAATTACTGAAGTAAAAATTCTGGGCTGGCAAATGTTAGTTAAGAGTCCCCATTTTAGAAAATATTATTTCAAGAGGCTTGTTTTTATCTAGAGTGTTTACAATGTAATAAAACTCAGTACACCAAGATTTATAGTTCTTGGAGTGTTTTTCTCCCCTCAGTAAGCTCCTTGAATAAAGCAACTGTGTTGTCAACCACAGCATATTCTTCAGTGCAGCAAGGTGCTTGGCTCCAGGCAGGTGCTAAGAGAGACTGTTGGGTGAGTGAATGTATATCAATGAAAATCAAACAGAGGACATTTTCTTTATATGTTTTAGTGTTCCGGTGTGGTTTTTTTTTCGTGGTGATGGTTACTGGCTCTTCTCTAAGAATAGTGGAAAAAGGTGTTAGTTTATACTGTCACACAGGCAATCATAGGGGATATTGAAAAGCAAAGGAACCAATGTTAAATCAGAAATGTGAATGTAGTGCATGGGGGGATTAGACAGGAGAAGAGAATACATGGGAAAATATTGGAAAGGACAGAGTGATCAAAAGAGCAGGGACATGGGAACATTGGGCAGCACACTGGGAGCCATTTAGTTTTTATGCTCTTATTGTATGAATAAGAAAAAAAATGTCCTTAGTGGTTACGTGGCATCTCAATGTCACAAAGGACTTGTTCCAGAGAAGTTGAATTAGGGGAGGGTGAACAAGTTGGAGGTTGGTGACAAGGAGAGAAGCTGGAAACGAGAGAGGAGAGTCAGAAGCAGAGGGAAATGAGAGACTGAGTAGGCGTCTCAGGGTTTGTGACAGCATAGATTTTCTTTGTTGCAGTCAGGGGAGGTTTGTCTGTTGGTTGCAGAGAGAAGTCAGACTAGAGATATCGTGGGGTAGGTGTGTTTGGAACAGAAATCGAAGACCAAGTTTTTGTGAGAGAAGGAAATAACATCTGCAAATGACATGCTATTTTTGCTACTTCCACTGCTAGCTGTTCTCCCAGGTGGTGAAAATGCAGACGGTAAGAACTCTGACAACTGCCCAGTTTGCTGCATGAAGCGCTCTCTCTCTCTCTCTCTCTCTCTCTCTCTCTCTCTCTGTGTGTGTGTGTGTGTGTGTGTGTGTGTGTGTGTGTGTGTGTGTGTGGTTTTCCCTAGCGTATATCTGGAGAGTGAGAGTGCCAGGCTGGTTCCATTCTGACTGTCCATGACTCCAGGTTCCCAAGCTCTTATGAAGGTGGTTGATAAGGCATGGGACTCTGTGGTAAGCAAAGGTCTGCTAAGATCATGATGGCTCCCCTTTTCTCCAGATTCTGAATTCCCCCACTCTGGCAGCTTTCTCTCTCCATTCTCTTTCCCAGTGTCTTTCTTGCATTCTATCTGTTCTTTTGCCACAGGGCTCAAGGAACTTGTCTCCTTCCATGTCATCCAGATCTCATCCTTTTATAACCGTTCCTGGGAACGAACTCAGGGCTCAGGTTGGCTGGGTGATTTGCAGACTCATACCTGGGACAGCAATTCCAGCACCATCATTTTCTTGTGGCCCTGGTCCAGGGGAAACTTCAGCAACGAGGAGTGGATGGAACTGGGAAATGTTAGTCCATATACACTTCATTCGGTTTAATGAGGGAATTCATGGCCACGCCAGCGTACTGCAGTTTAAATGTGAGTTGTTTCCTCCATGGGAAGTAGGCAGGTGGGAGAAGGGGATGTTTCATGCTCCTTATTTCTGTAGGAAACAGCCTTTCTTCTGTATCTTATTCTATTCTTTCCACCATAAAACTACAATTGCATACTTTTGTTCAAGGGCTACCATCCAGACCCTAATTCTTCAAACACTTCTGCTACTTATAAACTCCTCTCTGATAGATTGCTGGGTTGTGCTTTATTACTTTTTCTTACAGGTATCCCATGGTCACACTTTTTCCTGCCCTACAATCAGATATCTTCAGCTTTCTCACTTTCTCATTCTCTTCAGCACTCTCCATTTATATACTCATTGTAACCCATTGCATTCCGTTCAACCTAAGTTATGTCAGTTCTCTTACAGCAAGTCCTTCCTCACCCACAGCCTTCACATCACCTTCTTTGACCAATTTTCCCTCTTCCTTATGTTATTAATCTTTTCCTCCACCTACAGCTTCCACTAATTCCCCTTTCTCTGAATCCCTGACCAAACCAAATTTTATTCCATCTCGTCAAACCCTGAAGACTTCCCCCTTCTGCTTCTACAATCTGCTGCTATTCATTTCATTTTATGTTTTTTCTCTCTTTTCCTCTAATCCATAACCCCAGATCCTTTTGAGATACAGGTGATAGGAGGCTGTGAGCTGCACTCTGGAAAAGTATCAAGAAGCTTCATTCGGATAGCTTATCAAGGATCAGATTTCATGAGCTTCCAGGAGGATTCATGTTTGCCATTTCCAGGGGCTGGAAATGCAGCCAAGCGTTTCTGCACAGCAGTCAATCACGATCAGACCAAGAAGGTCCTAGTACACCTTCTCAATGAGACCTGCCCACGTTTCCTCTTGGGGCTTCTTGACGCAGGAAAGGCACATCTCCAACAGCAAGGTCAGTCTTGCACCCTCCATCCAAGAACTAGTGATTTGAAAATCATACCCTGCTACCACCCGCTTCAAATTCAGAATAAGGAGGAGCCACCCAGAAGTGGGAGAGGCTGGGTGCAGGGGCTCACATCTGTAATCCCAGTGCTTTGGGAAGCTGAGGCTGGAGGACCACTTAAGGGCAGGAGTCCCAGACCAGCCTCAGCAACAGAGTGAGACCCCTGTCTCTAAAAAAATAAAAATAAATTAGCCGGTCATGGTAGCACACACCTGTAGTCCTAGTTACTCAAGAGGCTGAGGCAGGAGGATCGCTTGAGCCCAAGAATTTGAGGTTACAGTGAGCTACAATTTATAATTATGCCACTGTACTCCTGCAAAGTGGCAGTGAGAACCTGTTTCAAAAAAAGAAATGGGAAAGGTGTTTCTATCTAAACTTCTAAACTCATATGGAGATATGAAACTCCAAGTCTCTATGTGAATATCTTTTCTGACCTTTGCAGTGAAGCCTGAGGCCTGGCTGTCCAGTGGCCCCAGTCCTGGACCTGGCCATCTGCTGCTGGTGTGCCATGTCTCAGGATTCTACCCAAAGCCCGTGTGGGTGATGTGGATGCGGGGTGAGCAGGAGCAGCCCGGCACTCAGCGAGGGGACGTCCTGCCCAATGCTGATGGGACATGGTATCACCGAGCAACCCTGGAGGTGGCCGCTGGGGGAGGCAGCCAACCTGTCCTGTCGGGTGAAGCACAGCAGTCTAGAGGGCCAGGACATCGTCCTCTACTGGGGTGAGAAGGAGCTGGGGCCCAGGCTGGAAATGCCAGGAGGTGATCCTCAGCATAAAGGAAGGGCAAGCTGAAAATTTTAGAATTTTTGGGATAACCCCAACATGAATAAAAATAGGTAATCTAAGAAATAGAAGTGTTGAAAATGAGGGCCCTGTAGATGCAGGAGGATGCTGAGGGTTAGATGAAGACTCCATCTCTGAGCAGCGATGAGAGGAAAATATAGAAAGAAAGGAGATTAGTAAATGACACTCAAATAATAAAACGAAGCCCAGGGTAATGCAGTGAAACAGGGAGTGGATGAGGTAAAATGGGGTGGATTTAAAATAACATTTTTGGTGTCTCCCCCAAATTCACAGAACATCACAATTCCGTGGGTTTGATCATCTTGGCGGTGATAGTGCCTTTACTTCTTGTGATAATATGTCTTGCATTTTGGTTCAGAGAAAACGCTGGTGAGTTCTTTTCATGTGCTTTCCTACTCCTATCCCCTATCCCACTTGTATTTCCATGGTTTTTGTTTTTCTTCTCAGTTCTCTCCCCAGCCCCCTTCCCTCTTACTCAGTTCTCACCTCTACCTTATTCAGAGTGACTTCTATCTCTGTTCTCATCCAGTTTCCATTGAGACACAGCATGAGCCTCCTCGTCACCATTCTCTTTTGGGATGAGAAACCAGCAGCCCAAGGGCTCAGGACACACCTGAACACGTCGTGGTGATGACATCCTTTACACTCTCCTTGTAAAACTTTGTTATTTTTGCTTGTTTCTGTTTAATGATCATTTATCAATATAAGCTCACTGCAATTTTGCAGAATTTGTTGTTCTGACCTGGGTTTTGGGACTTCAAAATTCAAATTTTATCTCTGAATGGAATGGGGTCCTAGCAACCTCCACATGCTCAGCCATTAATGCATCAACAGCCCCTTTAGATTCCCTTCCTCCAGGGGGCCTTCCCCGACTCACACGTGGGAAGCAGTCTCTCCCCTGGTCTGAACTCCCACATTTCAGCCATATTTGCTAACTGTACTCCTCACTTCCTTTGTTGCAGTAATTTAGGTTCCCCTTTTCCTTCTAATTTTTCAGCTCCTTCAATGCAAAGTATGTGTGTTATTATATGCGTCCCTGGTGAAGGATCTTGCCTGCATGAAACATGTTCTCAGTAAAACTGCTGAATTTATGCCAAGTTTGTAGTCTTTTTTTTTTAAAATTCTTTTAGTTCCTGGTGCTTTTGAAGTCATTGAGACATTTGAAAGCCTTCTGGTTAAAAGTTTTCTCACTTGGAGATTTTGTACATTCCTAGTTCTATAGTTTCTTCCTGAGCTCCAAAGGAGAAATAATTTTTCTTCTTACTACTCCTATCACTCAACTATAGAGAGCTATTAGAGTTAATTTATTGTTCCAAGCATGCAAGGCAGGATGCATGTCTTTACTATTCAGTGGTTCAGGGACAAGCAGCAGAGTTATCACATTGGAGCTTGATAGAAAGGTAGAATTTGGACCTCGCCTTAGATTTTGAGGTATAATTTTCATTTTGAAAAATCAGCAGGATACTCAACAATCCATTAAAATTTGGGAGACACTTGGGCGGGTGATGCCTGAGATGTAGTAGAAGCGTGTCACTAAAGAGAAAATGATTTAAAAAAGGGAACAAGAGTGTTGCTTCTCACAATTGAAGTGAGATCAAGGCAAGTAATATACTTACTGTACATTGCCATTATTCATGGCAGTTGTGTTCTGTGCAGTTGCTGCAAACACTGAATTCGTGAGCACTGAGTCATTGTTCCCAGGGGAAATACAGATGTTCAGTTTTTGTGAGATTTTTCACAATATTTTTGTTAAGTGATGAATACATAAGCTTTTATTATGTGTGTTTGTTTAAATCATCTTATTTTGGCCGGGCACAGTGGCTCACGCCTGTAATCCCAGCACTTTGGGAGGCTGATGTGGGCGGATGATGAGATCAAGAGATCGAGACCATCCTGGCTAACATGGTGAAACCCAGTCTCTACTAAAAATACAAAAATTAGCTGGGCTTGGCGGCACGCG
Source organism: Ateles fusciceps (assembly GCA_036589455.1). NCBI lineage: Eukaryota > Metazoa > Chordata > Mammalia > Primates > Atelidae > Ateles > Ateles fusciceps. The sequence continues at coordinate 1,881,988 of JAZHEH010003362.1, forward strand.
CCTGTAGTCCCAGCTACTTGGGAGGCTGAGGCAGGAGAATTGCTTGAACCTGGGAGGTGGAGGTTGCAGTGAGCCAAGATCAAGCCACTGCACTCCAGCCGGGTGCCTGGTGACAGAGTGAGACTCTATCTCAAAAAAAAAAAAATCATTTTATATATGTATGTATTTACAATTCATTCATTATATGCAGTAATTCTGTATAATAAAACACTATCTGAGAAGTGTTTAATATTTTCCTGACCTTGGTTTACATGACCATAAGTTTATTTGGTTTTCAGCCTCACAGCAATGTTGTCCACTATACTTAAAAAAAAATGGTTATCTCATGAATCCACAGATGTAGCTATTTTCCCATAGCTTCAGCACAGCATATAGATGTTACTTTCTAAAGCAGCCTCACCTACAGATGGGTGAATTTCCTTTCCCTTTTCCTGCATCTACTGTATTAACATTGAACTCACAGTCAACAATCCTATAACAAAGCTTATTTAACACAGACATTTTTCTCTGTAAGGCATGTCACAGCCTTCTTATGCTTAGGAACATGAGACAGCACTTAAGCACTACGCTTGGGAACATTTAAGATTGTGAAATCAACAAAAAACATAAAAATGTGGAAAAGTTGGCACTACACAGACCACAGAAAGGGCCCTTGTTTACTGTGAGAGCTGGAACATGAAGGCAGAGGACCACGTTTTTCAACCTTAGTTGGGAACATGTTCTTTGGGGGTCTCAAATTTTGTACCTCTCTGCACATATTCATGAGTGATTGTGAAAGTGCTATGAATATAGACCTAGAGGTTACACATAAACTTTTGTGGGCAGACAAATTAGCAAATATATCATTTTTGAATAATGAGGATTTACTACTAACCCCAAATAAAAGTATTTGTGAAGATATCCATCACTAGACTTCAATTACTTTAGGATTCATGAATTCAACAAATATTTATCATGATTCTGCAGTGTGCCTTTTTCATTTTTTGTTGTTTCTGTTTTCTAGTATAGTAACTTATTTGAGTTGAACTTTGGAAAGGGACTTAACTCTAATTTAAGAAACTGAGAAGGGCTCAAGGCAAGGGAAACATCCAGGTATACGAGGTATAGTTGGCAGCAGCTACATATACAGATATTTTTGGAAAATGAAGTGGTGATGGGACAAGGCAAAAAGAAAAATATGGGACAGAGGAGAACAAAGAATGGGACTGCTGCAGTCTTTCTATCTGGGTTAGACATGATTGATTCCAACCCATCTGGGTTTCAATCCACCTTGCCACATTTGCATGGTAGCCATCTGGCTTTTGGTTGGTTGATAATACCTTCAGCTCTACTGATCCGCCTAAGGCAATAATGAGAACTCCTCCTCTACAATGTGACAGGCTAAAGGATAGGAGGTAACCTGAGATTTAAGCCAATCATTGTATAGATCCTACTTACCCTTGCTCAGAGTGGTGGTTGAGGGCTATGGACCTGTTCTAAAATGACATTGTTTACATTGTGTGTGATTGTGTTTGACAACAGGGAAGAGATCCTGTCTCTTGTCCTGGATGGTGTGGTGTGAGGTATAAAGATTGAAACAGCTCAAGTCATTTTGTCAGCACCAGAGAAATCACACAGGGAAGAAGGTAGAAGAGACAGGTGTGGTTCGGACTTACTACCTTGTAGTAGCTGCTCTCATACCTCAGGCCCACATCATGAGACAGGATTTATCTGGTCTACATCTCTGACCCTAATCTTTCAGAAGCCCCTGGTGAGGTTCATGGAAAAGGGATGAGAGACTGATGTGAATTTCCCTGTTTCTATGACTCCCAGGGCTTTTATATACTCATACTAGCCTTTGGTAATTTGTTCAAAATTTTAGCTGAATTCTTTTTCTTACTGGCTTGTATAGCATCTGGCATCTGTCCCAATAAACAAGGATTTGCCTTGCATCTGTCCTTGGAGGAGTCTGTCTTTATATTTTGGGTTAATTGGTTGCCCTGACATTTCAGTTCTTTGATAAATTCAAGTTATGATTTTGATAGTCCAGCTTCAAAAATCATAAGTACAAAAATGAAGCTCTTTACAGCTTTTTCCCTGCTAATCTTAACTTTAAAAAATTATTTATAATCCCAGCAGTTTGGGAGGCTGAGGCAAGTAGATCACCTGAGGTCAGGAGTTGGAGGCCACCATGGTGAAACTTCATCTCTATTAATATAAATGTTAGCCAGGCATGGTGGCACACACCTGTAATCCTAGCTACTTGGAAACCCAAGGTAGGAGAATTGTTTGAACCCAGGAGGTGGAGCTGAGATCATGCCACTGCTCTCTGGCCTGGGTGTTAGAACAAGACTCTGTCTACAAAAAGAAAAAAAAAATTTATTTGCAGGCCAGGTGTGGTTGCTTATGCCAATAATCCCAGCACTTTGGGAGCCTGACACAAGAGTATTGCTTGAGGTCAGGTGTTGGAGTTTACAGTAGCTATCATCATTCTACTGCCCTCCAGCCTGAGTAACAGAGTGAAACTGTCTCAAGGAGAATTTTTTTCCACCTACTAGCTTCAGATATTTTTTTTTGAAAAGCAAAAAAAAGTTAATAGCTTAAACACATTTATATGGAAGATATCTCCAAAGCACAAACATACTTAGATTACCAACACCAGCTCGGCGGTAGAGACCACCACCCAGGTGGTGCTGAAGGAATTAAGGAGACACCCAGACAGAACAAAGTGGGACTATTCTGGGGGCCAACAGCCTTCCAAGCTGAGAGCCTCAGGGGCTTACAACATTCTGGGCTGAGGGCCTCCAGGAGACTTTGACCCATGTATTTATTCTATCTGAAGAGGCGATTATTATGAACAAACAGGTATTCTGTGTTTTCTCCTAGAATCAAGATAAACTAGGTAGGCAGCTGGTGCCTGCTTACCACTGATCAAGGACAAACCAGAAATTACTCTCCATGAGGGAGCCACGGGGGCAGGGTCACATACCATGTGCTTAAAGAATTGTTTTAACTGGTGTATGATATACATATACTGTTTTACTACTTTAGAATGCCCCAAGTCGTTTTCCACTTGTGGGGAGCAGCTAGGTTTTCCTTGCTGCTGTTCTTAGCAAACAACATATTTTACCATACTCAACATTTCTCAACATTTCCCCCTTCTTGCTTTGACAAAGCTAGGTAAGCAAGCACAGCTTTATCTTGGCTATTTCTCAGAGGATTCGGGATCCTCCACACCTGCAGACTTCACAAAGCGAAACAAGACAAATCAGTAACAATCACAACAATTGTAGATCCTCCAGGTGTTTTCACCCAAGTCATTGGATGAGGGTTGCCAATCCATCAGCAGCTCCCTCAAGCACCTTGGATTAAAGTTAGATGTGGCTGAGAAGCTTGAAAAACTTGTTCTTTTAATTTTGTCATATCCAGTGATAAGTCAACATGTCCTTCCAGGTGATGTTTTATTATTTTCCAATTATGTTCAGTCTCATAACACTTTTATAGTTAATAAAGTCAATCTAACTCTGTCACCACCAAAAGGTAAGAGGGTTTTAACACAGCTCTGAATCTAAAGAGCTTTTATTCCTTATAAATTCTAATGAATAAGAGTTAGGGCCCCATCCTGTTATACTTTCCTTCCCAGACCTTTATTGGTTTTAGGGCCATAAGCATTTTCCAAAGTTCTTTTTATTTAGCTCCTATCATCAGCCCTACCATTTTTGGTTGTGGTCCTACTGATCCTCATTTACGTCTACTGGGAGATCTAATAAAGTCATGGGCTGCAATAAAGGAAAGAAAGGAATATATGCCCAATATGTGAAATTTCCTTTTACTTCTGCCCCAATTCCAGAAATACTCACTGCAATAGTGACAACTGCCATCATGGCTACCATCAAGTTACTCATAATAATAGGCTTTCCTGCTTTCTTCAGGTTTTCCTCAGCCATCTGTGAAAGCTTTAAATGTCTGGATAGTACCCACACTGGTTGTTGATTTGGACCCAGAGAAACACAAACAAATTCTCTACCCCCACATTATTACATTTCCTTTTTCCCAATTCTTTGAGTGGATCTCACCACCAGATTAATTGCCCTACAGTTTCTTCCTTGGATTGTTTATTCAGATGTTGTTCAGCTGCTGTTAATTGTCCTTCTCTTGGCAAACTCAAAAAATATAAAGTTAATAATGCTAAATTTAATTGCATTTGTGGAGTTCTATATTCACCATCTCCTTCCACAATTAAAAAAAGCTCCAGGACTTCATTTATTTTTAATCCTGCCATTGCTTGTGCCAATCAGGTAGCCTGTGAGCTGTTCTATGGCAATATTAATCAGAGGTTGAACATTAGCATTTATATTAGCTTAAATATTAGCCTCTTCAGTCCACCAGGTGTTAAATTGTAAAAATTGAGGATAAACAAGTTCGGTTAAAGTATCCTAGTCTATAGCAATCAACCTAAATTGCCATGCTTCGAAATCTCCTTTTTCTTGCTTGAATTTCTGCCTGAATGGAACTGGTTACCATAATTCTAGGAGTACACATGGCAATAGGAACAGTTTCACCTTCGAGGTTACTTCCACTTTCTTTAATGGAGAAATATTGGGAGGATCTGGGCATTCCTCAGCAAGATACTGAGGGGGGTGCTGACAGGCACACCTTTTTCTCATTTGACTTTTCATCCCTTTGTTCTATAATTTCTCTGCATACTTCATCATACTCTCCTTCCTCTCCTAAATCTTTTTCCTCATTGTCTGCCTGAAACAGCTCCAAAACAGAACGCACCACAGCCCAAACAGACCACACCAGAATAGGAATGTCCTTTGCTCCTTCTCTATGTACCTTCCTTAAAGTAGTACCCACTTTTCCCCCCATTCTTCTAGGCTCATTTTCCCTGCTCAGGAAACCAGGAGCAATATTTTTTCAACCGCATAAAAAAGCTGTGTTAAGAGGTTTGTACTAACTTTAATTCCCCCTCTTCTAGGTAAATGATGAAACAAACCAAAACAAGCTTCATTTTTGCTTGATCTCATGTTACCCTAATACTACTGAGCCACCTCAGCTCACCCTGGGAGATTTTTCAAGAGTTCTTGGGCTACTCCTAGGCTTCCCCTAACTTACCTGGGAGATTCTTTCAAGAGTTCCCGGGCTCCTTCCAGAGGCCCCAACTTACCCTGGAAGATGTTTTCGAGAGTTCTCGGGATACCTTCAGCTCAGCTTCTCCTTTCTCTGTTGCTCGGGTGACCCTTCATCCTGGGTTCAAGTCCCATGTCTGGGTGCCACTTACAGAGACCAGTTTGGCCATAGAGACCCCCACCCAGGTGGCACTGAAGGAATTAAGAAGCAGACACCCACATAGGACAATGAAGTGGGACTATCCCGGGGGCCAACAGCTTTCTGAGCTGAAAGTCTCAGTGGGCTGACAGCATTTCAAACTGAGAGCCGCCAGCAGACTCTGACCCACGTATTTATTCTCTCTGAACAAGTGCTTATTATTAACAAACAGGTGTTCTGTGTTGTCTCATAGAACCAAGATAAACTAGGTAGGCAGCTGGTGCCTGCTTACCACTGATCAGGGACAAACCAGAAAGTATTTTCCATGAAGGAGCCACAGGGGCAGGGTCACATATCCCATACTTAAAGAATTGTTTTAACAAGTGTATGATATAAATATACTGTGTTGCTACGTTAGAATGCCCCAAGTAGTTTTCCATGGGGTGGGGGGTGCAGCTCTATTTTTCTTGCTGCTGTTCTTAGCAAATAATATGTTTTATCATACACTCAGCATTTCTCAATATTAGAAGACCTTGAACAATTATAAGCAACATAAAAGAGGAATATAATTCTATCAGAGACTTGTTTATAACAAAACAACCCTGGAACATCCACGTAGGACTAATAAGAAGGGATTCTGGGATAAAGACTTTGGAATATTCCATTAACTTTACTTCTCACAAGTTCTGACTAGTTTTTTATAAGTAATAGGAAATTTATAGCAGGATCCTTTATGTAAACCTCATGCTAGTAACTTGTACTTTCCTCCTAAATAAAACTGTATAAGACTCTCATCTCACTACATAGGATTACAAGTAACATTTATGATATCTTTAAAAAGTTTTATATTGAATATCTCCTTCATAATTAAAAACTGAATGCATAGACTGAATTCATTCATTCATTTGACAAATATTCACTAAGCACCTACCACTTGCCAGGTACTCTGTTAGGTGGGGATACAGTATAATAATGACATGAAACTTACACTCTAAGTCAACCACTGAAGTCGAAATTCTGAGGCTGGCAAACGTTAGTTAAGAGTCCCCACTTTAGAAAATATTTTTTCAAGTAGGCTTGTTTGTATCCAGAGTGTATACAGTATAATAAAACTCAGTACACCAAGATTCATAGTTCTTGGAATAAGTGTGTTTCTCCCTAAGTAGAGTAAAAGCTCCTTGAATAAAGCGACTGTGTTGTCAACCACAGCATATGCTTCAGTGCAGCAAGATGCTTGGCTCCAGGCAGGTGCTAAGAGAGACTGTTGGGTGAGTGAGTGTATATCAATGAAAATCAAACAGAGGACATCTTCTTTATATATTTTAGTGTTCCTGTGTTTTTTTTTTGTGATGGTTACTGGCTCTTCTTTAAGAATAATGAAGAAAAGGTGTTAGTTTATACTGCCACACAGCGCAGTCACAGGGGATTCTGAAAAAGCAAAAGAACTAATGTTAAACGAGAAATGTGAATGTAGTGGGGTGGAGGGATGAGACAAGGGAAGAGAATACATGGAAAATATTGGAAGGGACAGAGTGATCAAAAGAGCAGGGACATGGGAACATTGGGCAGCACATTGGGAGCCATTTAGTTTTATGCTTTTATTGTATGAATGAGGAAAAATTGTCCTTAGTGGTTAAGTGGCTTCTCAATGCCACTTAAGACTTGTTCCAGAGAAGTTGAATTAGGGGAGGTTGAATAGGTTAGAAGCTGGTGACAAGGAGAGAAGCTGGAAACTAAGAGGAAAGTCAGAACCAGAGAAAAATGAGAGACTGAGTAGGCGTCTCAGGGTTTTTGAAGGAGTGGATTTTCTTTGTTGCAGTCAGGGGAGGTTTGTCTGTTGGCTGCAGAAAGAAGTCAGACTAGAGATATCGTGGGGTAGGTGTGTTTGGAAAAGAAATGAAAGACCAGTTTTTGTGAGAGAAGGAAATAACATCTGCAAATGACATGTTGTTTCTGCTACTTCCATTGCTAGCTGTTCTTCTAGGTGGTGACAATGCAGATGGTAAGAACTCTGAGAACTCTGACAACTGCCCAGTTGGGTGCATGAAGGGGTGTGTGTGTGTGTGTGTGTGTGTGTGTGTGTGTGTGTGGTGTGTGATTTCCTTAGCATATACCTGGACAGAGAGTGTGCCAGTCTGGTTTTATTCTGACTGTCCATGACTCCAGGTCCCTGAGCTCTTTTGAAGATGGTTGATAAGGCATGGGACACTGTGGCAAGCAAACGTGTGCTAAGATCATGATGGCTCCCCTTTTCTTCAGATTCTGAATTCCCCCACTCTGGCACCTTTCTCTGTCCATTCTCTTTCTCAAAGTCTTTCTCCTCATTCTATCTGTTCTTTTGCCACAGGGCTCAAGGGGCCTGTCTCCTTCCATGTTATCCAGATCTCATCCTTTTATAACCATTTCTGGGAAAGAAATCTCTGCTCAGGAGGGGTGGACGATTTGCAGACTCATACCTGGGACAGCAATTCCAGCACCATCATTTTTCTGTGGCCCTGGTCCAGGGGAAATTTCAGCAATGAGGAGTGGATGGAACTGAAAAGGTTATTTCATATACACTTCATTTGGTTATCAGAGAGAATTCATAGGTACGCCAGTGAATTGAAATTTGAATGTGAGTTCAGTTTCCTCCATGGGAGTGGGAATGTGGGAGAGAGGGGGATGTCTCAATGTTCCTTATTCCTGTAGAAAACAGCCTGACATTCTTCGGTATCTTATTCTATTCTTTCCAACATAAAACTGCAATTGCAAGGCCGGGCGTGGTGGTTCTTGCTTGTAATTGCAGCAATTTGGGAGGCTGACGTGGGTGGATCACTAGGTCAGGAGTTCGAGACCAACCTGACCAACATGGCGAAACCCTGTCTCTACTAAAAATACAAAAATTAGCTGGGTGTGGTGGCGCGTGACTGTAGTCCCAGCTATTCAGGAGGCTGAGGTAGAAGAATTGTTTGAACCCCGGAGGCGGTGGTTTCAGTGAGCCGAGATTGTGTGAATGCACTCCTGCCTGGGTGACAGAATGAGACTCTGTCTCAAAAAGAAAAAAAGAAAAAAACCAAAACCAAAACAACAACAGCAACAAAAACTGCAAGTGCAAACTTCTGGGCAATGTCTATCATCCAGACCCTAATTCTTCAGACACTTCTGCTACTTACGAACTCCTCTCTCACTGATTGCAGGGTTGTGCTTTATTTTCTTTTCTTACACGTATCCCATGGCCATGCTTTTTCTGCCCTACAACCAGATATCTTCAGCTTTCTCACTTTCTCATTCATTCTCTTCAGCAGTCTCCATATATATACTCATTGTAACCCACTACATGCCATTCAACCCAAGTTGTTATAATCCCAGTTCTCTTACAGCAAGTCCTTCATCACCCACAGCATTCACATCACCTTCCTTGACCAATTTGCCCTCTTCCTTATGTTACTAATCTTTTCCTCCACCTACAGATCCCACCAATTCCTCTTTCTCTGAATCCCTGACCAAACCAAATTTTATTCCATCCCATCAAACCCTGAAAACTCCCCACTTCTGCTTCTACAATCTTTGCTTCTACTCATTTCATTTTATGTTTTTTGTCCTTCCCTTTCCTCTAATTCATAACTCCAGATCCTTTTGAGATACAGGTGACTGGAGGCTGTGAGCTGCACTCTGGAAAGCTCTCAGGAAGCCTCCTTCGGGTAGCTTATCAAGGATCAGATTTCATGAGTTTCCAGAACAATTAATGGCTGCCATGTCCACTGGCTGGAAATGCGGCCAAGCGTTTCTGCAAAGAGCTCAATCATTACCAGTCCGACAAGGATGTAGCACACCGTCTTATCAGTGACACCTGCCCACGTTTCCTCTTGGGTCTTCTTGATGTAGGAAAGGCACGTCTCCAGTGGCAAGGTCAGTCCTGCACCCTCCAAGAACTTTTGATTTGAAAATCATACCCTTCCACCACCCCCTTCAAATTTAGAATAAGGAGGAGCCTCCCAGAAGTGGGAATGGCTGGGTGCAGTGGCTCACATCTGTAATCCCAGTGCTTTAGGAAGCTGAGGCTGGAGGACCGCTCAAGGGTGGAAGTCCCAGACCAGCCTGAGCAACCCCCATCTCTAAAAAATAAAAATAAATTAGCCGGTCATGGTGGCATACACCTGTAGTCCCAGTTACTCAAGAGGCTGAGGCAGGAGGATGGCTTGAGTCCAAGGGTTTGCGATTACAGTGAGCTATTATTAATAATGATGCCCTTGCATTCCAGCAGAGTGACAGAGTGATAACCTGTCTCGAAAAAAGAGAAATGGGAAAGATGCATCTATCTAAAACTTCTAAACTGATGTGGTGATACCAAGTCTGTATCTGAATATCTCTTCTGTCCTTTGCAGTGAAGCCTGAGGCCTGGCTGTCCTGTGGCCCAGTCCTGGCCTTGGTCATCTGCTGCTGGTGGGCCATGTCTCAGGATTCTACCCAAAGCCTGTGTGGGTGAGGTGGATGTGGGGTGAGAAGGAGCAGCTGGGCACTCAGCGAGGGGACGTCCTGCCCAGTGCTGATGGGACATGGTATCTCCAGAGCAACCCTGGAGGTGGCCATTGGGGGAGGTGGCTGACCTGTCCTGTTGGGTGAAGCACAGCAGTCTAGAGGGCCAGGACATCATCCTCTACTAGGGTGAGAAAGAGCTGGGGCCCAGGCTGGAAATGCCAGGAGGTGGTCCTCAGCCATAGAGGGAGGGCAAGCTGAAAGTTTTAGGAGTTTTGGGATTTAGCCCCAACATGAATAAAAATAGGTAATCTAAGAAACAGAGGTGTTGAAAATGAGGGCCCTGTAGATGCAGGAGGATGCTGAGGGTTAGATGAAGACTCCATCTCTGAGCAGGGATGAGAGAAATATACAGCAAGGACATTGGTAAGTTAGATACTCAAATGAAAAAAGAAGCCCGGGGTAATGCAGTGAAACAGGGAGCAGATGAAGTAAAATAGGGTGGATTTAAAATAACATCCTTGGCATCACCCCAAATTCACAGAACATCACAATTCCGTGGGCTTGATCATCTTGGTGGTGACAGTGCCTTTACTTCTGATAGTATGTCTTGCACTTTGGTACAGGAAACGCTTGTGAGTTCTTTTTTTTTATGATTAAAATGGTAATTTGTATGTTATGTATCTTTTATTAAAATTTAAAACCTTTTTTTTTTTTTAAACAAATCACAAATTTCACAGTTTAATATTGGGGGATGGAGGGAGGGCAAAAACAACAAACGGATAATACGTTTCTCCACCTCACTAATGTGGCAAGACCTATGGACTACGCGTTCTCTGCAGGTGTCTTTCCTACTCCTACCCCCACCCCTCTTGTCTTCCCATGTTTCTTGTTTCTCTGTTCTCTGTTCTTCTCTCCCCAGCCCCCTTCCCTCTTACTTCTCAATTCTCACCTCTACCTTATTCAGAGTGACTTCTATCTCTGTCATCCAGTTTCTGTTAAGACACATCATGAAGGTCCTTGTTACCGTTCTCCTTTTGGGGTGAGAAACCAGCAGTCCAATGGCAGGACACACCTGAACATGTCACTGTGATGACATCCTTTCCACTCTCCTTGTGCAACTTTTGTTATTTTTGCTTGTTTCTGCTTAATGATCATTTGTCAGTATAAGCTCAATTTAATTTTGCAGATTTGTTGTTCTGACCTGGGTTTTGGGACTTTAAAATTCAAATTTTATCTCTGAATTGAATGGGGTTCTCCACATGTTCAACTATTAATGGATCATCAGGCCATTTTAGATATCCCTTCCTCCAGGGGACCTTCTCCGACTCACACGTGGGAAGCAGTCTCCCCCTGGTCTGAACTCCTGCCACATTTCAGCTGTCCTTTGCTAACTGTACTTCTCACTTCTCCTTTGCTGCAGTTATTTAGGTTCCCCTTTTCCTTCAAAATTTTCAGCGCCTTCAATGCAAAATACATGTGTTTTCAAAATATGCATCCCTGGTGAAGGATCTTGCCTGCATGAAACATGTTCTCAATAAAACTCTGTGTTGAATTTATGCCAGATTTGCAGTCTTTTCTTATTCTTTTCCTTCCTGGTGCTTTTGAAGTAATTGAGACATTTGATATTCTTTGGGTTAAAAGTCTTCTCACTTGCAGGAGACTTTACACATTCCTAGTTTTATAGTTTTTTAGCTCCAGAGGAGAAACACAATTTTTCCTCTTCCTACTACTATCATTCAACTATAAAGAGCTATTACAGTTAATTCACTGTTCCAAGTATGCAAGGCAGGATGCATGTGTTTACTATTCAGTGGTTCAGGGACAAGCAGCAGAGTTATCACATTGGAGCTTGACGGAAAGATAGAATTTGGGCCTCACCTTAGATTTACTGAATTATAATTTGCGTTTTGGAAAATCAGCAGGATACTCAACAAGTCTATTAAAATTTGAGAGACAGTCATGCGGGTGATGCCTGAGATGTAGTACAAGTGTGTCACTGAAGAGAAAACGATAAAAAAAGGGAACAAGAGTGTTGCTTCTCAAAATCGAAGTGAGATCAAGGCAGGTAATGTACCTACTGTACATTCTCATTATTCATGGCAGATGTGTTCATGCAGTTGCTGCAGACACTGAATTCATGAGCACTGAGCCATTGTTCCCTGGGGAAATACAGATGTTCAGTTCTTGTGAGATTTTTCACAACATTTTTATTAACTGATGAATATATAAGCTTGTTTTATGTATGTTTCTTTTTAAAATCATCTTATTTTATATATGTATGTATTTACAATTAATTCATTATATGCAGTAATTCTGTATAATAAAACACTATCTGAGAAGTGTTTAATATTTTCCTGACCTTAGTTAACATGATCACAAATTTATTTGGTTTTCAGCCTCACAACAATGCTCTCCACTACACTTAAAAAAACGGTTGTCATCTCATGAATCCACAAATGTAGCTATTTTCCCACAGCTTCAGCATAGCATATAGATGTTACTTTCCCAAGCAGCCTCACCCACACATGGGTGAATTTCCTCCTCCCATTTCCTGCATTTACTGGGCTGTTGTTTTATTAACATTGAACTCACAGTCAGTAACCCTGTAACTGTAACAAAGCTTTTCTAACACACATATTTTTCTCTGTAAGGCAAGTCATGGCATTCTTATGCTTAGGAAAATGAGACAGCACTTAAGCACTACACTTGGGAACTATTTAAGATTGTGAAATCACCACCAAAAAACACAAAACTGGAAAAGCTGGCACTACCTAGGTCACAGAAAGGGCCCTTTTTTACTGTGTAAGAGCTGGAACATGAAGACAGAGCACCACGTTTTTTGCCCTTAGTTGAGAACATGTTCTTGGGGGACTCAAATTTTGTACCTCTCTGCACATATTCATGAGTGATTGTGAAAGTGCTGTGAATATAGATCTAGCGGTTGCAAATAGATTTTAACAAGCAGACAAACTAGCAAATACCACATTTTTGAATAATGAGGATTGTCTATTGACCCCCAAATGATAGTATTTGTCAAGATATCCATCACTAGACTTCAATTACTTTAGGATTCATGAATTAATTCCACAAATATTTCCTATGATTCTGCTGTTTGCCATTTTCATCTTTGTTGTTTCTTTCTCAGTTTCCTAGTATAGTAATTTATTTGAGATGAACTTGAGGAAAGGGACTTAGCTCTAATTTTCTTTGGAAACTGAGAAGAAGGGCCCAATGCAAGGGAAACATCCATGCAGACCAGGTGCAGTTGGAAGTAGCTGCATATACAGAAATTTTTGGAAAATGAAGTTGTGATGGAAGAAGAGGAAAAGAAAAATATGGGATAGAGGAGAGTAAAGAATGGGACTGCTGCAGTATTCCATCTGGGTTACACGTGATTGGTTCCAATCCACCTTGCCACATTTGCATAGTAGTCATCTGTCTTCTGGTTGGTTGATACCACCTTCAGCTCTAGTGATCAGCCTAAGGCAACCATGAGAACTCATCCTTTACTGATAGACTAAAGGATGGAGGGTAACTTGAGATGTAAGCCAATCATTGTATAGGTCCCGCTTACCCTTGCTCACAGTGGTGGTTCAGGGCTATGGATCTGTTTTTAAATAACATTGCTTACATGATGCTTATTCTCCTATTTGACAATAGGGAAAGAGATGCTCTCTATTGTCCTAGATGTTGTGGTGTGAGATATGAAGCCTAAAACTTCTTAAGTCATTTTTTTTCAGCACCAGAGAAATCGCACAGGCCAGAAGGTAGAGGCAACAGTCTCTCAGAAGAGTCCAGGTTAAACTGTATCCAAAGCCCGCATGAACCCTGGACTTTTCCGTGATGTTAGATGATACATTTCCTTTACTGTTTCACCCCATCAATTTGGGTTTTCTCTTGTTTGTGATTGAAAGCATCCTCTCTGATGTACATGGACCCCAGGGGACACTTAGCTGATTTTACTTTTGGTTGAAATATTCCTCTTTATTTCCCTGTTACTTCTCCTTCCTTCTTGAGATTGGCTATAATTTAAAATTGATTTTTTTTTCTTTCATAGTTTGAGCATTTTTTATCTGAAATGCTTGGAATCAGAAGTATTTCAGATTTCAGATTTTTTTAAACTTTTAGAATATTTGTGTATACCGACCAGCTGAACATCTCTAATTGGAACATCTGAAATTTGAAATGCTCCAATGAGTATTTCCTTTCAGCATCATGTCAGTGCTCAAAATGTTTTAAATTCTGGAGCATTTTGCATTTCAGATTTTCACATTAGGAATACTTGGCCTGTCGTTTTTTCTTATGTGTGTCATTATCTTTTCAAACTCTTACATTGTCCTGTTATTAACTATGCCTTCTGGATTAATTCCTCTCCTGAACTTTTCTTATACTTCCGACTGGGAATAAAAGTGCTGGTTCTGCTGTTGAGTGAGTGACTTTGGAAAGGTTCCTTGATCTTCATTCTTTTCTTCAGTTAAATGGAGGCAAAAATATATACTCTTAGGATTTTCATAGGACTGCAAATTCAATCTAGTATTATTAAAAAGCTAGGAGTTTGGTCTATGCCCTGCTGCTTGCCACATAGAAAACCAGTTACTGAGGCAGTAAGTATTGCCAGGGAGGAGTGCTTTAATTGAGTGCTACAGCCAAGGAGATAGGAAATCAATCTCAAATCCACTTCCTTGATCGACTAAAATTAGGGATTTATATAGCAGGGAAGTAATGGAAACCTGTGTGGCAAAATAGGAATTAGGGAGAGGTAAGGAAGAGGAGTTGGTCAACAGCAAGCAAGTGGTTACTTAAGTGGGTGACAGGGTGAGGGGTCTGGCATCTCATTGTCCAGATGCAATAATTTGGTAGGTTTTAGGTTTTTTTGACAAGGTTTTGGTTCCTTGGTCAGGAATGTATTGCTAGTGGTTTGGCTGTTGCGGGCTAGGGGAGTGTCAAAAGCCCTCCTAAGCAGCTGCCCAACACTTTTCGGCCACAGGTTCTCTTTCTTTCTCTGGTTCTACCTCTGCCAGCCCCAGCTGTGCTCCTGATTGCCTAGGAAAAGCAGCCTCTGAAATGTGTCATCTGAGTCTGGATGGGTGAGTGTCTTTTGTGGGTACCAGGCAGTGGGATCTTTTCCTGTCCATTTGGGGAATTCTGAAGAAATTTTCATTTGCAAGTTGAACAAGCCCAGCTGATTGATGTAGAAAAGCACCCTGACTGCTTCAGTTTGGACACACTTGAAACTTGGTTGCTGCAGCAATTGTATAGTGTTTTAGTGAATGCTTGTTTATTTGTGTGTGTCACTGTAGTCACAGGAAATCAGAATTTGATAAACTGATAATATTTTGTTATACTGTTTGGCTCCAGTGTTCTTTGGAACGTGGAGAAGTTTGGCTTGTCCGTGGGTCATGCTGTTGAATGAGACAGTGGAGTGGTGTTACAGTGTTACATATATCTAGGCTTTTAGGCTGCTGTTTTAAGCAGGGTTAGACCTGGTTAGTACACGATATTCTTCTGTAGTACTGTTTGGTCTCAGTGTTCTTTGGAGTCTGGGAAAGTTTAGCCTTTAAAAATCAAACTGCCACAGAAACTGTTATACCCAAATTTTGGTTCAAAGCCTTCATTGTATTACTTACTGGGGAAACAAAGTTGAACCATGTGAACATGTTCCTAAACCAGTGGGTTGGTATTGCTGTCTCATGGCTAGAGTTCCAAGGTAAAAGCTACTGGATCTTTGTGTGGTATGTTTATACATGTTTAGATGTGTTTATATAACCTTATCCTTTTAAACTCTTACACTGTCCTTATTATAAACTCTTAGTATGTTATATGTTATGTCTGACAAATTGGCTTATAAATAAAAGAGCACTCAAAAACCAAATAAATAAATCCAGGCAATTTTCAACTTTAAGTGACTTAAGTAAATCTTTAATAAACAAGCTGGCTTTAAAATCATTGGCAAGATAAAAATAGAAATGTCTTAACAATGTTAAAATACATTTTTGTCTGGGTTTTATAATTGTCTCTGCTGGATACTTTGAGGTATCAGTGTTTGGCACAGAAGGTTATAAAAGTATAAATCCAGCCAAAACAAGATGATCTTTGTTTGTGTGCCTTCTTTGGAAAATAAGACTAATTTAATGTTGTTAGTTTAATAAAAACAGCCGAATTCTCTACGTTATTGGCAAAAGAACCTATGTATTTAAGTTGCTTACTTAGGTGAGTGCTTGATATTCATAGGTCACAAATAATGGTGAAGAAAGCAATAACTTGAAATGATGACCAGCTTTGTCTAAATACCTCAGTTTTCAGAAGCAACTCATATAAATTGTTTAAAAGAAGGAAAGAACTGAATACATGTAAATGGGATACATGTTTGTAGGTAAGGTATTTGTGTAATTTAAAATCTTAAAATTATTTTTGATGCTTCTTTGATATCTGGGTCATTTCCAATTAAGAAAGGGTTATGATACCCCCAAACCTAAAATGCAATTAAAAAAAAAAAAAGAGAAAAAAAAAAAAAAGAAAGGGTTATGATATGGAAAAACATGTTTTTAAAAATTGTGGAATATTTTCATCTATAAAATGCGAATATTTGATAGACAAAGATTTCTTGCTTCCTAGTTTTCACTAAAATTTAAGGTTACTGAGAATAAGAATTATCGTTAATATATAATTTAGTACATAAAACATGCCAAAGAAGATGTTTTCTTATTGAAAAAAAGAATAATTTTGTCTAAGTCAAAAGTTTTCTGAAGTTTGATTCCATTTATGGACTTGAAAATCTTATTTATGAAATAAGGTAGAAAGGAACAGTAAGTAGAGGAGAGAGATGTAAAGAAAGTTAAGGATATAAATATATGTTTTTGGTAAGAAAGATCAAAAAGAAAAGAGGATAATTTTGTACAAGAATCTTTTTCTGACTTTTATTTTAGGTTTGGGGTACATGTGCAGGTTTGTTATACAATAAACTCATGTTGTGAAAGCTTGTTGTACAGATTATGTCATCGCCCAGGTACTAAGCTCAGTACCTAATAGTTATTTTTTTTCTGCTCCTCTCCCTCCTCTCATCCTCAGTGTCTGTTGTTTTCTTCTTTGTGATCATGAATTCTCATCATTTAGCTCCGGTTTATAAGTGAGAATATGTGGTAGTTGGTTTTCTGTTCCTGTATAAGTTTGCTAAGGATAATGGCCTCCAGCTCCATCCACGTTCCCACAAAAGACATGATCTCATTCTTTTTTTATGGCTGCATAGTATTCCATGGTGTATATTCACCATGTTTCCTTTATCCAATCTGTAATTGATGGACATTTAGGTTGAATCCATGTCTGCTATTGTGAATAGTGCTTTAATGAACATTTGTGCACATGTGTCTTTACGGTAGAATGATTTATATTTCTCTGGGTATATACCCAGTAATGGGATTGGTGGATTAAATAAGTATTTCTGGTTTTAGCTGTTGGAGGAATCACCATACTTCTTTCCACAATGGTTGAACTAATTTACACTTCCACCAACAGTGTATGTGTTCCCTAAGAATCTGATAGTAATTTTTTTTTTTAATTTAGGACAAAACAGAAAGTCCAACTAAGACACAGATAATTTGTTTAAGTCATATGTTGTTTCCCTTCTGTTTCTCTGTGTGTTTATCTTCATGTATGTACAGAGAAAATAAAAAGTTGAAAAGTTTATACAGTAAATATCCTTTAAAAACTAAATAAAAAATTGGAGACATTTGGCTAATTAACATTGTTCATAGTTAAAGCTCTTAGTCTTGATGAAGGTACAATAAGAACTATTATAAAGAAGAAATGCATTGGCAGTTTGATAGCTCTTTTTAAATATAGTTAAGCATGAAGCCAGATGTAACATGGGGTCGAATTTTACATAAATGCTTGCATTGCTTTGTTTCACATTGTATTTGCTATTCTACATAGAAAGTGCTAGCACTAAGTTACTTATTGGTCATATGCCTAAAGTGAATTTCTTATTTGCACAAAATGTATAGTGGTACTGGTGGACTTAAAAGACATTAATTTGTATAACAGAAACGGAATGTCTATCTTTTTTTTTAGGCTCTGGATAACACTGTAGACTCTAAGGTAAACTGAGTAGGAGAAAATTTGGGGGTTATTTTCCTATTGGTTTTTGCTTTTAATTTTCATTTATTTGCTGTTTGTTCTCCTTTGGGTTTTACATATACATATATATATATTTATTTATTTTCTTATATATATATATTTATATTTCTTTATTTTCTAAAGTAAGGCTTGTATTTGGTTCCATGAATAGTCATTTTGTTTCCTATGCATTTCCAACAATTTATCATTTGCTTTATTTATCTAAAATTCCTAAAATTGGTAGCGCACCCTAGCCATTTAAAATTTGGATTGGGGCTACGTGCAGTGGCTCATGCCTGTAATCCCAGCACTTTGGGAGGCTGAGGCCGGTGGATAACCAGAGGTCAGGAGTTCCACAAGCCTGGGGAACATCGCAAAACCCTGTCTCTACTAGAAATGCAAAAATTAGCCTGGTGTGGTGGCAGGAGCCTGTAATCCCAGCTACTCAGGAGGCTGAGGCAGGAGAATAGCTTAAAACCAGGAGATGGAGGTGGTAGTGAGCTGAGACTGTGCCACTGCACTCCAAGTTGGATGAGAGAAGTGAGACTGTGTCTCAAAAAAAAAATAGTTCAGTTTTACTTTATAAAATTAAGAATATCTCTTCAACAAAGTATACACTGAGAAAAGTTAATATGTAGACAATTGAGAAAACTATTTGAAATGTTAACAATAAAATGGGTATCTATAACATATATGAGATATACACCCACATATAAATTTGGAGATGTTTATTTATTATGTATATAATATGAAAAAACAACAGTCTAGACTGTTGGGAAGGTCTTCCAGAAAGTGCTGAATGCAATGCATCAATCCATGAAGTGTACAGTAAAATACCTGCATTGCAATTAGAGTTGTACACATCAAATAATAACGCTTTTTTTCTTTATAATTGAGATTTTATTGGTTGTGTTGAGGGTCAGTACACAGATATTTCAATTCTTAACATAGGTACTGAAAATCTAAAAAGCCATGTATTTGCTCTTGCAAAAGTAGAGATGAAGCTGGAAAAGGCAGCAGGAGTCCTGGTGTGGTGGCTCAGGCCTGTAATCCCAGTACTGGGAGGTTGAGGTGGGCAGATCACCTGAGGTCAGGAGTTTGAGACCAGCCTGGCCAACATGGTGAAACCCTGTCCCTATTAAAAATACAAAAATTAGCCAGTCATGGTGGTGGGTTCCCGTAATTCCAACTACTTGGAAGGCTGAGGCAGGAGAATCACTTGAACCTGGGAGGTGGAGGTGCAGTGAGCCAAGATCTTGCCACTACACCCCAGCCTGGGTGACAGAGCAAGACTCCATCTCAAAAAAAGAAAAGGCAACAGGAAAGGACAAATCTTCAGACAAAAAGGTGCAAACAAAAGGGGAAAGGAAAAGGGAGCAAAGGGAAAACAAGCCAACATGGGTAATCAAGAAACTAAAGAAGATTTACTTTAGAAAACAAAGAAACTAAAGCCAAGGAGAGTCCAGCCTCTGAAGCTGCCGAGAAAGAAGCCAAGTCTGATTAGTATTATATTCCATGTCTTATCGGCCATCCCTGTCTCCTTTCTTGTACAACTCAGAGGAATATTCCGTAAATGCAAGGTTTTCAATAGCTCTAGAAACATTTTTTTTTTTTTTGAGAAGAACTTGAGGGAGGACACAGTTATTGGAGAAAGTCAGAAATGTTATTTATGTATGCCACTAGATTCACTGAATAGCTGCTATCTCTTAAGCCAGAGGATACAAGTTGCCAGAAAAAAAAGTAACATATATTCCCTTTCATAATTTTATTGAATTTTTGTTGAGTCCTTTATGTCTCGATAGAGTGTATTAAATATATAAATATATCTCTAATTTACATCCTGTATTGTGACATATTTTGGCATTTGATTTACCATTTTTTTTTTTTTCCCAACCAAGAAGAAAGCTAGTATGAAAGAACAAAAAGGAAACTAGCTCAGGAATCAGGAGCCCCAACTTCTTTAGGCAACAGCTTGAGTCACTGTTTCAAGAAAAAAAAGAAAAGCACTTATCCTTTCTTTTTTTTTTCTTTTTCTTTTTTTTTTTAAAGAAAAAGAGAGAAAGAGAGAAAAAAGGAATAAAAGAGAATGAAGGAAAAAGAAGAAGAAAAGAGGGAGAGAGAACGGGAATCTTGCTCTATTGCCCAGGCTAGAATGCAGTCTACAAATGGATATTAAAAAGCTCTTTTATGCTAATAATTGTGTTACACAATGGAGATAGGAAGGAATAAGGGAGGAAAATAACAAACAAACAGCCAACCAATATTTCATTTAAACCTATAAATGCTATGCAATTGCTGGGGGAGTGATTTACTCCCAACCATGTGGTCACTTTTAGAATAAATGTGATATGTTACTGAAAAAAAATGTATCTTTTGTGGATATGGAGTAGAGAGTTCTGTAAATGTTTATTAAGTTTACTTGTTCGAGGTCTAAGTTCAAGTCCTGGGTATCCTTGTTAACCTTCTGTCTTATTAATCTGTCCAATATTGACAATGTAATGTTAAAGTCTCCCACTATTATTGTGTGGGAGTCCAAGTCTCTTTGTAAGTCACCAAGAAATTGCCCTATGTATCTGGGTGCTCCTATATTGGGTGCACATAGACTTAGGATCGTTAGCTCTTCCCGTTACATTGATCCCTCTACCATTATACAATGTCCTTCTTATCTCTTTTGGTTTCTATTACTTTAAAGTCTATTTTATCAAAGATGAGAATTGCAACTCCTGCTTTTTTTTTTTTTTTTTTTTGCTCTCCATTTGGTTGGCAAATCTTCCTCCATCCCTTTGTTTTGAGTCTCTGTATATCCTTGCATGTGAGATGGGTCTGGATGCAGCTTACCGATGGGTTTTTTGGAATGGCTGATAATGGTTGTTCCTTTCTGTATACAGTGCCTCTTTCAGAAGCTCTTGTAAAGCAGGCCTGGTGGTAATGAAATCTCTGAGTACTTGCTTGTTCGTAAAAAATTGTATTTTTCCTTCACTTATGAAACTTAGTTTGGCTGGATATGAAATTCTGGGTTGAAAGTTCTTTTCTTTAAGGATGTTGAATATTGGCCCCCACTCTCTTCTGGCTTGTAGGGTTTCTGCTGAGAGATCTGCTGTAAGTCTGATAGGCTTCCCCTTGTGGGTAACCTGACCTTTCTCTCTGGCTGCCCGTAGTATTTTCTCCTTTGTTTCAACCCTGATGAATCTAATGATTATGTGCCTTGGGGTTGCTCTTTTTGAGGAATATCTTTGTGGTGTTCTCTGTATTACCTGGAGTTGGGTATTGTCTTGCCTTGCTAGGTTAGGAAAGTTTTCCTGGATAATATCCTAAAAAATATTTTCCAACTTGGATTGATTCTCTTCGTCACATTCAGGCACACCTATCAAACGTAGATTAGGTCTTTTCACATAGTCCCATATTTCTTGGAGACTTTGCTCATTCCTTTTTACCCTTTTTTTCTCTAATCTTGTCTTCTTGTTTTATTTCGTTAAGTTGGTCTTCGACCTCTGAAATCCTTTCTTCTGCTTGATCAATTCGACTGTTAAAACTTGTGCATACTTCTCGAAGTTCTCGTATTGTGTTTTTCAGCTCCATTAGTTCACTTATATTCCTATCTAAATTGTCCATTCTCGTTAACATTTCATCAAACCTTTTTTCAAGGTTCTTAGTCTCCTTGCATTGGGCTAGAACATGTTCTTTTAACTCACAGAAGTTTCTCATTATCCACCTTCTGAAGCCTGATTCTATTGATTCCTCACATTCATTCTCAATCAGGCCTTTTTCAATTGGTGATGAGGCACTGCAATCCTCTGTAGGAGGAAAGGCATTCTGATTTCGGGTGTTTTCAGCCTTTTTGCGCTGGTTTCTTCCCATCTTTGTGGATTTATCCACCTGTCGTCTGTGCAATTGCTGGCTTTCAGATTAGGTCTCTGAGTGGACGTCCAGCTTGGTGGTGGTAAAGTTTTTTCTGTTTCTTAGTTTTCCTTCGGTGGACGCCCCTCCCCCACAGAGCTGGACCTTCCCAGGTTCAGCTGTACTTGCTGTGAAACTCAATCCTCAGCAGTGCCAACTGCTGTTTTTTTTGTGTGTGTGTAGGGGGGGACCAGCCATCCCCTGCGGCGACCCACTACGCCGGCTGAAACAGCGGTGTTAAGATTGGTGGTGCTTTTCTGCCCGGGAATCTCCGGGTCTGCTTCCCCACTTCAGTCCGTTTTTCAATTAGCTGAATGGGGAGATTGTCTTCCCGGAGCTCCAACGCCAACCAAAAGGGCACTCAGTCCCATATACTCCGGACTGAGAACCGCCGCGCTGGGGCACCTGCAAAACGGCCGCACCAGCCAAAAGAGTCGCGCTGGCGACCCGTGGGGGCTCCTCCGCCAAGAATCTCTTGGTCCCTAGGCAATGAAAATTCGTCTGAAAGTGTAGCGTCCATTCACCCTCTGCGCTTTCAGTGGGAGCTACAATCCTGAGCTGCTGCTAATCGGCCATCTTGGATCTCTCTCCCTAGAAACATTTTTAAGAAGGAGCAAATCACATCTCATCCCATTTTTTAAATGAAAGTGCTTTTTTTTTTTTTTTAAAGGTGAAATCATTCTCTGATTGTTTATTTTTTGGTACAACCAGAAAATAATATGGGATATTGAATTATGGGAGGCTTTGACTGTCTTGGGTGTCAGCTTCACCTTCCATGGATGAGGCATTAGTTTTTATATTCTACAATACAAAACTTACTGAACGGCAATATGGAATCACAGTCGTGCCCTGATGTCTTGAACATTTTAAATTACTTCCAGTCCCATGTTGTTTTTTTAATAGAATTGTTTCCTAAAGAAAACCCCTGCTTGATCATGGCTCTCCCTGTCAGAATTGTGTGTACTGTATAACATCTTCTGTCATGGTAGTCCTGTTTTCCTAATAACTTTGTTAATGGTGCTGTGAAATATTAAACATTTGAATATGTAGTGTATACGCTATTTCATTGTGAATTCGTGGGATGTCTGTAACAGTTTATTAACATGTTAAGACACTGGTATTTGGTAGCCTCTTAAGGAAAATTTGCCTCCAAATTTTAAGCTGGAAAGTCACTGGAATAACTTTAAAAAATAATTATAATACATGGCTTTTTACATTCTCAGTACATATGTTAAGAATTGAAATATCTGTGTACCGACCTTCAACACAACTAATAAAATCTCAATTATAAAAGAAAAAAGGTGGTATTATTTGATGTGTACAACTCTAATTGTAACACAAGTATTGTACTGTATGCTCCGTGTATTGAGGCATTGCATTCAGCACTTTCTGGAAGACCTTCCCAACAGTCTAGTCTGTTGTTTTTTATGTATGTATACATAATCAACAAACATCTCCAAATTTATATATGGGTGTATATCTCATATATGTTATATGTACCCATTTTATTGTTAAAATTTCAAATAGTTTTCTCGATTGTCTGCACATTTACTTTTCTCAGTGTGTACCTTGTTGAAGAGAAATTCTTAATTTTACAAAGTAAAACTGAACTATTTTTTTTTTTTTTGAGACTGAGTCTCACTTCTGTCATCCAACCTGGAGTGCAGTGGCACAATCTCAGCTCACTGCAACCTCAATCTCCTGGTTTTAAGCTACTATCCTGCTTCAGCCTCCTGAGTAGCTAGAATTACAGGTTCCTGCCACCACACCAGGCTAATTTTTGTATTTCTAGTAGAGACAGGGCATGGGAGAAGATATTCACAGACTATGCATCTGACAAAGGACTAGTATCCAAAATCTGCATGTAACTCAAATAAGTCAGCAAGAAAATGACCAATAATTACACCAAAAAGTGGGCAAATAACGTGAATAGACAATTCTCAAAAGAAGATATACAAACAGTCAACAAACAGGGAAAAAATGCTGAACGTCTCTAATCATCAGAGAATTGAAAATTAAAACCTCAACAAAATACCACCTTACTCCTGCAATGATAGTCATAATGAAAAAGTAAAAAAACAATAGATGTTGGTGCAATGTGGTAAAAAGGGAATACTTATACACTGCTGGTGGGGATATAAATTAGTACAACCAGTATGGAAAACAGTATAGAGATTCCTTAAAGAACTCAAAGAAGAACTACCATTCGATCCAGCAATCCCACTATTGGGTATCTACTCAAAGGAAAAAAAGTCATTATATGAAAAAGACATGTACATGCATGTTTATAGTAGCACAATTCGCAAATGCAAAGATATGGAACCTAAGTGCTCATTGACCAATGAGTGGATAAAGAAAATGTGTTACATATTTACTGTGGAATACTACTCAGCTATAAAATGGAACAAAATAATCTATTTTGCAGCAACGTGGATGGAGCTGGGGGCCATTTTTCTAAGTGAAGTGACTCAGGAATGAAAAACCAAATATTTTATGTCTCACTTGTAAGTGGGAGCTAAGCTATGAGGTCACAAATGCATAAGAGCAATGTAATGGACTTCAGGTACTTGACAGGGTGAAGGTTGAGGGGGGGTGAGAGATAAAATACTACATATTTTATACAGTGTACACTGCTGGGTGACAGGTGCACTAAAACCTCAGATATCACTACTCAATAACTTATCACGTAACCGGAAACCACCTGTATCCCAAAAACTACTGGAAAAAAAATACCCCAAAACAAACAAAACCCCAAAAGATTGAGATAAATGTTTGTATTCTATCACTAGATGGCAGTAGAGATTAAAATGCCATTTCTGCATACTTGTTATCAAAAATTCTGTCTTAAGGCTCCCCCTAAATCATACAGAAGCTCAGAAACCTATCCTTAAATTCACAATAACTTTTTGGCTCTAAGAATATGTTAATAACAGTACAGGAATAGAGTCCAGAGAAATATATGGCCAATAAAATAAGATAAAGACAAGAATGGAGTAAGTTTTTAAAGAAGTGCCATGCATGATACCCTAATGCTCTGGTTAGATGCGGGTCACATGTTGTTAGAGGACCATGATGCTTAAGACAGTATCAGTTACATAACTCACAGTGTCTAAAAGACAGACAATAGTTTGTTTAGGAGAATTACAGCTATTCCTGGTCCTGAGGCCACAAGGACATTTCTTCCATCAGCTCCTATAGAGGAGAAACTGCTTAACGCAGTAAACAATGTTCTCAGAAAAGTTCTTTATGAGGTCCATAGGTCTTTTTGTGATTAAGTCTCTTAAAGTAAGATGATTATGTCAGTCTATGACAAAGACTGGGAAAAGTAATTCTATACAACATAACAGGATGTAGTTCAGACATACAGCTTTCTGATGTTCTAGCAAACCCAAGGGTAGATTTTGTTATGTCAGAATGAATAGACTTCGCATCTCTCAAAGACACTATTTATGTTGAATTTATTTGAATTATTTTTAAAGCAGCAGCAACTTTGAGATTATGTATTCTAACATATACCTGATGTAAAACTATTGTCTATCATCTGTTAAATACAAAACAGTAACTTTAACAATAGGTTGACCTGCAAGTGGAATTGGCAGTTGGAAATTTCTTGTGGCTTTTGCAAATCTACTCAAAGACTTCTGCTTGAATCTTAGGCTGGCTTTCAGGAGGCTTATAGCACTCATAGAGAGCACCAAGATTCTTCCTGAGACCTAATTCTCGGTTTTTTTTTTCCCTAATACAAAGGTACTAGTTGACATAACTGCAACCCCCTTCATCCAAATGCACAACTAATTCCACTTCATAGAGAATGCCAGATATGGCTTTAGACAGGAAACTATTTGAAACAGATATGAATCTTAATATGGGTATAAAGTGAGAAAAGAGAGTAATATGGGTATAAAGTGAGAAAAGCAGCCATGGGTCCTGGAGCTATTTCCAGATTGGCCATTCTAGCAAAACTGTTTACTAACTATAGACCTACATAGCTAACTGGATAAATGGCTTGCCAAATGGGTTACATGGCAGGGAATGCTGGTTGTCATTTCCTCTGGGGATGTTGTTTGTCATTTCCTCTAGAATAGTTGAAACCTGCTCATTATTAGTAGGGCAGAATAAAAGCTATGTTTCTTGGCCACCCTTTGAGCTGGTTGTGGTCATGTGATTACAATCTGACAAATGTGATGTATAATTTCTGCAGAAAGCAGCTCTGAAATCCTGGGATATGAATGTGCTCCCTTGCTCCCTTCTTTTTGCTGGCTGAAAGGTGGATTTGATGGAAAGAACTCTGGCAGTCATCTCAGAGTATGGGATGACCACTGGAAGGAGGACTAACTGTGGTAAAGACCAAAACAAAGCCAAAAAATAAAATTCCCCCAAAACAAAAAAGGAAACTGGGAACTGAGTTCCTGACACCATGGAATGCCACACTAACCCTGCATTGCCTGCTCCTGTCTTTTAGAGAGAGAGACAGAAATGTGGTTGCATTTTTTTTTTGAGGCAGAGCCTCGCTGTCACCCAAGCTGGAGTGCAGTGGCGCGATCTTGGCTCAGTGCAACGTCTGCTTCCCAGGTTCAAGCGAATCTTCTCCTTCAGCCTCCTGAATAGCCAAAATTACAGACAACCACCACCACCACACCTGGCTAATTTTTGTATTTTTAGTAGAGGTGGGGTTTCATCATGTTGGCCTCCAGGCTGATCTAGAACTCCTGAGCTCCCGATCGCTTCTGCCGGCCTCGGCCTCCCAAAGTGCTGGGATTACCAGGGTGACCTACTGCACCTGGCTACATCTTTTAAAAGATATTGTCAGTTGGAATTTTCTGTCACTCACAGCCAAACTTAATTTTAACTAATTCAGGATGTCAGCTGGGTATCAATTAATCATCACTAGCATTGGTCTATGAAATGTTTTTTTGAGGCTCTCTATTTTTCTTATTGTGATGACCCATGTGGATTACTTAATTTTTGCTAAGGCAAAATCAAATTTTGATAATAGCACCTAAGTTATTTGTATTTAAGTTCACTTTCACTATTGTCTGTATATTTTCTAAAGCAAGGGAGAAAATGCAACTAGCATTCCAAAATTTATATGAAAATAAACTTGTTAGAAATCAGAGAGAACTTCTGGGAAAATGATAGAGTGAAATATTTTGTAACCAATTTCACTGAGGTAAATCCCAGGTAGAGAAAGAAACTTCATCTATATTGAATCTAGTCAAGAGCTCTAACAATGCTCTGCTTAAGATGGGTTTGCTTACAACAAAAGCCAAGAGTATCTGTTTTTTTATGTTTTCACCCTTTCTACTTTGTCAGAAACACTGAACAGTTTTGTCTGTTCTAATCCTTGTTAGACTTCTGATTTTAAAAGAGGAAGAGAAAAAAATGCCAAATTTGTAGACACCTTCAGAGTTTAGTTTTATCGTTAAAAACTGTTTGAATAATTAGACGTTTGCATTCCTGAAGAGAAAATAAACATGTAATCTTTGATCTTATTTTGTTCAACAAAATTGCAGAAAATCAAAGTGGTAAAAACAATGTAAAATTTAATATTTTAATACTGATGTTGTACACTGTTTTACTTAACATTTTGGAGAGTAACTGCCTCCCTCTTCAACTCAGGAAAATACTTTTTTGTGTGGCTAGTATAATTAGTTTCTGCAACAACATCAACAAATAAAAGAATGCTTATTATTGAAAAGAAAGACATAGTAAAAGTTGGTATATAACTTTCAACTAGACTGCCTCAGCATCATGGCTATGTAGTATCTCAAAATAATAAAAGCTATTTATATGAAACCACAGCCAATCTGATATGGAACAGGCAAAAACTGGAAGCATTCCCTTTGAAATCTGGCACAAGACAAGGATGCCCTCTCTCACCACTCCTATTCAATATAGTATTGAAAGTTCTAGCCAGAGCAATCAGGCAAGAAAAAGAAATAAAGGGTATTCAATTAGGAAAGGAGGAAGTCAAATTGTCTCTATTTGCAGATGACATGATTGTATATTTAGAAGGCCCCATCGTCTCAGCCCAAAATCTTCTAAAACTGATAAGCAACTTCAGCAAAGTCTCAGGATACAAAATCAACGTGCAAAACTCACAAGCATTCCTATACACCAATAACAGACTTAAAGAGAGCCAAATCAAGAACGAACTGCCATTCACAATTACTACATAGAGAATAAAATACCTAGGAATACAACTAACAAAGGATTGGGTTAGAACATGTTCTTTTAGCTCAGAGAAGTTTGTCATTACCCACTTTCTGAAGCCTGTTTCTGTCAATTCATCAGACTCATTCTCCATCCAGCCTTGTTCCCTTGCTGGTGAGGAGTTGTGATCACTTGGAGGAGGAGAGGCGTTCTGGTTTTGGGTGTTTTCATCCTTTTTGCGCTGGTCTCTTCCCATCTTTGTGGATTTATTTACCTGTAGTCTTTGTAGTTGGTGACTTTTGGCTGGGGTCTCTGAGTGGTCGTCCTTTTTGTTGATGATGAAACTATTTCTTTCTGTTTTTAGTTTTCCTTCTAACAGTCAGGTCCCTCCTCTTTAGGATTGCTGGAGGTCCACTCCAGACCCTGCTTGCTTGGGGATAACCTGCAGCGGCTGCAGAACAGTAAGGGTTGCTGCCAGTTTCTTCCTCTGTTATCTTTGTCCTAGAAGGATACCAGCCAGGTGTCAGCCTGAGCTCTCCTTTATGAGGTGTCTCTTTGGATATATGGGGGTCAGAGAGCTGCTTGAGGAGACAGTCTGTCCCTTATAGGAGCTCAAGTGCTGAGCTGTGAGCTCTGTTGTTCCATTCAGAACTGCTGGGCAGGTACATGTAAGTCTGCTGCAGTGGAGCTCATAACCACCTTTTTTCCCAGGTGCTCTGTCCTGGGAAGGTGGGGCTTTATTAATAAGTTCCTATGTGATGCTGCCTTTTTTTTAGAGATGCCCTGCCCAGTGAGGAGGTAGCCTAGTCACAGTCTGCCAGCAGAGGCGTTGCTGAGCTACTGTGGGCTCTGCCCAGCTGCTGTGTGAACTTCCTTGTGGTTGTGTTTATAGAGTATGTATAGTGTTTTCATACTCCTTCTAATGTTTGGATCAGTTTCTGATATTTTATACTTCGAGTTTTCCCTCTTGGGGAATATCTCCGAGAGTTCCTTTAATAGGAAGTCTTCTGCCAGTGTCACTTCATTTAAGATACCTTCATTCTTTTCACCACAATCACTTTCCTCACAGGTTAAGTTTGCCTTCACTAGGTTCCTATAGCTTCACCTCTGTAGTCTCTCCAACAGTGGCATTCTCAGCATTCCTATGGTCAGCTATTTGTTCTATAGCTTCTTTTATATTTAATTCAAATCTCACTTCTAGCATTGGCCCTTTTCTTCTTTACACATTCATCTTTGTTGTCTAATGTCCTCTTTCTATTATTCATTCACGTCAGATGGTGTGTGGGTTTATTACTGGGATACAATGAAACCAGAGGACTACATGCTTATATGTTTTGGTGTTTTTGCACAGAACAGAACAGTAGTAAAACTCACAAACTTCGACATATGTAAAGCAATTGGTTACTGATTATAATGTGGATTTGTTATTTCCATGGTGATTCATGGACTAAAGAGCTAGTGGTAGTTTATACTTTGTGCAGTTACTAAGAGTTACTATACTGTGACAACTGAAATTTGTGCCACAAATTTCAAATTTGTTGTTGGGAAATTTGTGCTAGTTAAACTAAAACCTTGCTGACTAAAATTTGTGCATTTTGAAACTGGACAAAACACAGACTGTCTGTATCAGAAAAAAGAAGAAGACTGCATTGATTGTGTTGAATATTTTTGCGTTTACTTTGGAGTGATAGAGTGCCAGAAATAAGTTTTGTGCACTTCTGCGTGGTATAGTACTACTACAAGCTTGGCATCATTTTTTATTGTTAATTTCTTGGATCGGGCATTATAAGACAATAGAATACTTTAAATCTCTAAACACATGTGAGAGCAAACCTGTGATTAAAAATTTTTGTAAGGTCAAAAAGAAAAAAAGATTATCCAGAGTGTAAGGTGACCACAGGGTTCCTTCTTGTCTTTTGGTTCAGTTTTTTTTTTCCCCTGGCCAATTTTACTGAGGTTACAGTAGAAGATTTCTCCTTCAACTTGCACTTTTATCTGATGGTCTCAACATGATTTCACGACCTATGTGGATACTGTAGTCAAAGCCCTCAGGAACTAACTCTTGTCAATGTCTTGCGAAGCTCAACTGTTAGCTTCTGTTTCCCTATCTAGTTTTTAATTTCTGATTTTTTTGTTTCTTGCAGATTTTCTTATCTTGTGACTTTAATGTATGCAAGTATAAATAATTTTTAAAAGTATAGCTTACCCAGTATATCTATGTGTTTCGTAATTTGTTTGTTTCTTATCTTTTATCTTGCGATATTAATGTCTTATCTGTGGTTCATATATTTACACACAGAAACCTAAGGATCAGGTGAAAGGCAATACTTTAGGCTTCAAAATTTAGCCAGGGTGCTGCTTAGAATGAATGGGTAGGGAGTTTAGGTAGAATTGGTGGTAAGATAGAGAGGAGACCCAGGGAATTCAAACAAAGCGTAAGTAGAAAGCAATATGAGATCATAAAAAAGTATGACATTAAGGCAAAGAAGCAGAGAAGAGAAAGAAAATTCTATGTAAACAGAAATGAACAGAAGCACTGGCCAAGTCAAAGAATATTAAAGTTGAAATGGAATTAGAAAATATCAACTTTTCCAATTTTGTCATTTTACAGTGGGGGATTGGTGCTTCTAGTAAGTGGTCCATCTAGGAGTTTTCATAGCTCTCAGACTGAGACCTTTTTGCTGTTGCAGGTGGGACTGGGTCGAGGATATAGTCTAGCCACAGGAACTATGCTTGTAGGCCAGAAAGAGGGAGTGAATCATTTGAATAAGAGTTGAGGGGGAAATGAAAGGCCTTGTAAGAGTCATGTGGTTGTGGAAGGCTTGTGGGGTTTCTCTAATAGGGAAGTAGGCAGAGGGCAAGGTTTCTGCTGGAGGGGGAAGGGGATGACAGAGTGGTGTGAGACTGTGTTGGGTGGGGACATGACTTTGGAGTTCTGAGGAAAGCTCTCTCTCTCGGGGTGCAAAAGTCACCCACTGTAGTGGTCTTAGGGAAGTGACAGGCAAGAATAGCCCAGGCAAAGGCAAACACACTGACATTTTTGGTCTGAGCAAAAGGACCAGAAAAGGGAAGTTGAGGAAGCCTGGTGACAAGAAAAGTACTGGGCTCCTTCAGGACAGCCCAGCCCCTCTGTTCAGACGGGGTTCTAATCACAGTGTGTCCCACCCACTTCAGATTATTCTTTTAGGATTTTGTGCGCTCAGAGAGCTTAATCACCACTTACTCTTCTCCCCATTGCATCTTATATCAATTTCAGATTCTTGCATCTATATTTATAAGTACTCACCAGTATGAAGAGTCTGCCAGTTTTCCTTCTTACACTACCTCCACCCTTCCTCTTTGGGGACTGATATATGTAAACTCTTGTGTATAAAACTGTCATACTTAGGAGTCTGGATTATTTTTCATGAAAGCAATTGGAATATTTTAGGCATGAGACAGACGTTCTCAGGATCACATTTCCCATGGCAACTCTGCGGCAGAGTGCTGTGTGCAGGGTCACGGACTGTGGCACACAGGCTGGGACTGTGGCCATGATTGTTCATCATGTGTCCCACATGATGAAAGCAGGACTGCATATCAGTCAGGTCAGAGAGGAAAAACTAGGTGGATGGAGAGAAATGACGTGGTGACTGTGGGGGAGCAAAGGACAGGGAAGTTTCCAGAGAAGACACGTTTCTAGGTGTCTATTTGAACGGGTATTGCCATGACAAAGGTGGGGGTGGTACTCACTCTTCTAGGTCCCGTGAGGGGGAATTTCCCCTAAATACTTTTGGTTTCTTGCCTCACCCCTTAATCTTTCCTCTGAAAACAGAGTGATTTATCTTACTGATAAATTCAGGAGGGAAACTGGGCAAGTTTATGTCAGCACCTCCTCCTGCCCTTTACCTCTGTGGGCGAGCTTGCTCCCTGACGGCTCAGTCTTGCTCTCCTCCTCCAGGCCCTAGCTCTCATGGGAACAGCCGCTCAGGTGGGGAAACTTAGGGTTTTATCAGGATTGCCTGAACTAAGTGAGTGTATTAGTTTTCCTGGACTGCTCTAACACAAAGCAATAAGCTGGGTGGCTTAAACAACAGAAAGTTATTTTCTCACAGCTCTAGACGCTAGAAGTCCACAGTCTCCATCTGGAAGACTCAATTTCTAGTGAGGGCTCTCTTCCTGATTTGTACAGACAACTGCCTTCTCACTATGTGCTCATATGGCCTTTCCATGGTGTATGCACACAGACATACATACACGTGCGCGCGCGCACACACACACACACACACACACACACAGGAGAGAGAGAGAGGCAGAGACAGAAGGAAATTGGAAGAGCACTCCACTGTCTTTTCTTATAAGGACACCAACCCTATTGGATCAGTGCCCTATCCTATAGACGTGAGATTGACATTACTTCTTAGAGGCTACATCTCCAACTATAATCACATTGAGAGTTAGGGCTTCAACATGTGAAGTTTTTTTCTTTGGGAGGGTGTACAAACTTTCAGTCCATAACAGTGAGAAGGCTACTCCATTTAGGGTCCAGTACGAGCAAGATCGCTTGGATTACACACTTAAAGCAAATTATTTAGTGGCATTATCAGAAGTCAAGATTGACCACTAGATCCATCGATCTCATGTTATTTTCATCTTGTTTGCTTCTGAATTCAAGAGGGCAAAAAGGATGATACTTACTGGGTTTTTATAATATTATCCAATATAGCTAGGTTATGTTGCAGTTATACATAAACTTTAGAACTTGCAGGCTTAACACAACGAGATTTATTTCTCATATAGGTAAACTGCATGTAGATCAGGCTGCTCCTCTCCATCTCATAGCCTTGCCATTTGGAAATTTGACCACCAAGTGGTACTGCAGGGCAAGATGATCAGATGTGATATTTTCAGTGGTCAGGATTGGAGCTGGCTTATGCTTCCAGCACCACACATTCCATTGCCCAGAACTCAGTCCATGACCTTAACCCAACCATTAGGAAACAGACGTTTGCATATTTCCTGTAGGCCCATGGGGTGGAAAAAAAAACGTGATAAACACATAGTATGGTATCTGCTATTGTTTTCTAAAATCACAAACCAAGTATTTGCTATTAACAGCACAAGACGGACAAAGCTGACACCTGGTGCTTATGAATGATCTGGGTAGGGTTAGAACAGGGTATTGCTCTTAAAGATTTTGTAGCTCATAGAAATTGCCAAATATTTGTGGCCATGATAGGAGGAGCTCGTTGAGAATGACTTCCAGCCTCACTGTTAACATGGACAAATCTAAGTAAGAAATAATGTATATATCAAAGCATCATGTTTACACAGTAATACATACAATAAAAATAAATCTGAAAAAGAAACAATGTTACAAATGGGATTTTTCTTTTGAGACAGGGTCTTGATCTGTTACCCAGGCTGGAACACAGTGGCATGAACATGGCTCATTGCAGCCTTGACCTTCAGGGCTCAAAAGATCCTCCTACCTCTGCCTCCCATGTAGCTGGGACTATACATGTGTGCCACCACATTCAGCTAACTTTTTAATTTTTGTCGAGACGAGGTCTCACTTTGTTGCTCAGGCTGCTCTCAAACCCCTGGGCTCAAGTGATCTTCCCAGCTTGGTCTCCCAAAGTGCTGGGATTACAGGCATGAGCCACTGTGCCCACCACAAATTCATGCCCATATTTTAAGTGTCTGCTCCAATGCATTCAGTGAATAATTAATGTAATTTAAGAAACACTATAATAATAAATATACTTCCTGGATCTCAAAAAGATTTTGTGTTCATGTATTTACACATATTAACCAGCCAGAGTCACTGACAAATCACTGAATACTTCATATAAATTACTTAAATCAAATATTGACAAATGCTGCCCTTTTTATACAATGCATTTAGGTCAGATCACAAAATTTAACTTAAATATAGATTTTTGTGGTCTCCCCATGTATGAGTCCTCTTGAAAAGCTGCACATTCTGACTACCATAATCCTATACAATTCCATACTGTACCAAATTTAGTCCTTAGTTGAAATGCCTACTCTGTTCTTCCAGGACTTCAAATTATGAATTTCCCAGGCGGTTAGGCAGTCAAAATGCTTCTCTAGAGAATATAGTTCTAAGTAGATTTATATCTGGGATTCTACACATTGAAATGAAAATCACAATGCATTTTAATTTTTTGTTTAAATGTCTTCTGCAGTTTAAAGCTCTTTGATAGAAGAGATTACATTGTTAATCTCTGTATGTTTATATGCCTAGTAAGATACTGGTACCAACCACGTACTGTGTAATTTTTTAGAGGGTTTACTATATAGATTAAATGCAATAGAAGGGCTTCTTCATGTTTGTTAAGGACCTATGCAATCTGAATGACTACAATTTTATCTCTAAGGATAATATAGAGTAGATTGTAGTTTATACAGCTACACAGGGAAATACTGGAAGATACAAAAAAGCAAGATCTCAAATTTATAAAAGAATCAGTGAGAATAAGGAAATAAGAAACATGGATCAAAAAGGGGTGAAATTGGAAAGAGAAAACTTTGAGGACATCCAAAAGGGGAAAACAAAGAATGGAGTGATGAGAAGAGGGGGATACTATGGAGAGTGGAGGCAAAGTTAAGTGGAGAAACTGGAAGAAATGTGATGTTAAAATAGGAAGTGGGAAAATAATGCAGTTTCTCCTTTTTATCTTACAAATGATATGCAAGGTTCAGAGGGATGAAGTGACTTTTCAATACCACACACTACTTTGTCTAAGGTGGTTGAGGAAAGAAAGTAGATATGAAGGAGCTTAGTGGGAGAGCAGCTGGAATCCTGAGACAAGAGAATAACTTCAGTTCAGAGCAGGTGA
Source organism: Ateles fusciceps (assembly GCA_036589455.1). Taxonomy (NCBI): domain Eukaryota; kingdom Metazoa; phylum Chordata; class Mammalia; order Primates; family Atelidae; genus Ateles; species Ateles fusciceps. The sequence goes on from JAZHEH010003362.1 coordinate 1,916,703, forward strand.
AGAAATGAGAGACTGAGTAGGAGGCCCACGGTTGAGGGAAGCAGATCTTCTTAGCTGCTGTTAGTGGCTTGTAGGGAAGATCGTCTGTTGGTAGAAGGAAGTCAGAATATGCATACAGAGGGGGTAAGTTTGCTAAGAACAGAGATCAGCAAGCAGCTTTGCCAAGAGAAAGGAACATCTGCAAACGACATGCTGTTTCTGCAGTTTCCATTGCTAGCTGTTCTCCTCCCAGGTGGTGACAATGCAGACGGTAAGAACATCTCTGTCAGCTGCAGGGTTACATGTATCTGGGTAGAGTGTGGCGGGCTTTCCCATGGTGGATCAGTGAAGATGCCAGAATGCTTGCCATCTGAGCTTACCTGTCTCCAGGTGTAGTTTACTGCTTTGGAGGATGGTGGCAGGGCATCGGGCTCTGTGTAAGGAACATGTTATAGCAAAAATAGTCATTAACTTTTCTCCATGGTAACTGATTCACTTTCCATTTCCTCTCCATTTTCTTTGCCTCTCTTTTTTCCCTTACAGAACTTGGCCTTCTCCACCAAAAGCAGCCCCGGAACACGTCTCATTCCATGTTATCCAGATCGCATCATTTGCCAACCAATCCTGGGCGCAATGTCAGGGCTCAGGATGGCTGGACGAGTTGCAAACTCATGGCTGGGAGCGTGAATCAAACACAATAATTTTCCTGCATACCTGGTCCAAGGGCAACTTCAGCAATGAGGAGTTCTTAAACCTAACGTGTTATTTCGTGTCTACACCATTGGATTAATACGGGATATTCAAGCCCATGCCAGTCAATATCCCATAGAATGTAAGTTCAATCAACTAAATTATGGGAATTCTTCAGAATGTTGTATTTCTGGGAAATATTCTCTCCTAATTTCTGGGCCATTTCCCATTATCCCATCCCACCATAAAATTCTGCATACATGAACCTTTTAGGGAATATTCCAGATGTTGACTCCCTCAAATTTCCTAGGCTTTTGCTATTTTTGGAATATTTTTTTCTTGTGCTTTATTTTTCTCCTGTGGTCTCCCTCTGTATACTACAATCCAGAGGTACGCAGTTGTCCCACTCTGTGCTTGACTTCCTTAAAATAAAATCTATTCCCTTATTCGCTTTATTCAAAGATCTATGTCCACAGTTCGACAACCATTCTGACTAATTTCATGCATCATGCATGAACCACTATCCTCCACCTCCCTCACACAGGCTCCCCCTTCACCCTATATCCTATATTATGTGGCTCACCTATCATTTTTCCACACCTTCCTCAGCCACTTTTTTCTTGTTGTTGTTATTCAAGGCATTTATCCCCCTTCCCTATCCCCAGCAATTTTTCTCTCTTGTTTCTGATCAAATATGTCTTTGACTCACTCTCACACCCATATAAAGCCTTCTTGCTTCACTTCCTGATACCCTAGGTTTTCATGTTGTTGTTTTCACTTTTTTGTTTGAACTCTTTTTCTCATTCCTCCCTTCCTCCAGATCCCTTCGAAGTACAGATGAATGCAGGCTGTGAGCTGCATTCTGGAGAGAGCCTCCAAAGCTTCTTTCAGGTAGCTTTCGAAGGAGTAGATTTACTGAGTTTCCAAAACAGAACATGGGTGCCATCTCCAGACCGTGGGAGTTTGGCCCAAAGTGTCTGTGATCTACTCAATCAGTATGAAGGCGTTAAGGAAACAGTATATACTCTCCTAAGAAGCACCTGCCCCCGATTTCTCTTGGGTCTCCTGGACTCAGGGAAGATGTATCTACATAGGCAAGGTCAGTAGTTCCAGCTCCTTCCTCTAAGATTTTTCTGTTCAAGTCCTGCCCCTTATTCTCCCACCCTTCAAACTTAGGACAAGAAAGAAGATGAGAACAGAGGGGTTTCTGGGTGATAGTTTCTTAGAAGCAGGAAAAAGATAACTGTGCATATTAATGTGGATGTGTGGATGTGGATGTAAGCTGCATGTAAGTTTCTTCATCAGAATACTTTTTCTGCTCTCTGCAGTGAGGCCAGAGGCCTGGCTGTCCAGTCGCCCCAGCCTTGGGTCTGGCCGGCTATTGCTGGCTTGTCATGTCTCCGGCTTCTACCCAAAGCCCGTTTGGGCGACGTGGATGCGGAATGAACAGGAGCAACTGGGCACTGAATATGGCGATATTCTTCCTAATGCTGATGGGACGTGGTATCTTCAGGTGACCCTGGATGTGGCATCTGAGGAGGCTGCTGGCCTGTCTTGTCGAGTGAGACACAGCAGTCTAGGAGGCCAGGACATCATCCTCTACTGGGGTAAGACTGAAGATTGGAAGTGTAGGTAGTGGTTGAGTTTAGAGGGTAGGGGGAGAGGAAATTTTGAGGACAGTAGACTTAGGTGAGGGATCGTAGAAAGAAATGAATAGGGTAATTTAAAAATAGAGGAGTAGGACCTGAGGGACACATGGATACTAGAGATTTAAGGGGAAGTGAGGAATCCGTCCTTGAGTAAGTTTGGGAACAGAGTGACTGAAATAGGATAATTGATGCAACTCATCCCATGCACATGTTAAGTAAGGAAATCAGTAGGTGGAGTAGGATCAGCAGTGAGTTTACAATGGCATCCATGTGTCTTTCCAACATGCGCAGGACACCACTTTTCCATGAATTGGATTGCCTTGGTAGTAGTGATGGTGACCTTGGTGATTCTAACAGTCCTTGTGTTATGGTTTAAGAAGCACTGGTGAGTTTTTGTATTTCCTCCTCTCCTCCCAGTTTCTTATTTCACATTCCATTTTTATCTCTCTAGCTTTTATCTATTGGCTACAACACCTTATCCTCAGTTATCACCTCCAACTTATTCAGGGTTTCTCCCATTTCTGTTCTTTCACAGCTCATATCAGGACATTCTATGAGACTCTTCCCCCTGACTCCCCCATTGTAATAAGAACCCAGCAGCTCAAGAGCCTAAGACAACACACTGATGCCATCCCTTCTACTCTCCATTTAAATTGTTTCTCTTTCTGCCTAATAAACATTTGTTAATATAACCCAAGTTAGAGATTAGAATGGCTTTCTTGGAATCTCCATGTTTTTAATAGCACTCAAACTTCAAAGCTCATTTCTGACGTCATTTCCTCCAGCGATCTTCCTTGACCCATACTGAACCAGAGAACACTTCAACTGTTATGTGCATGCAACAGTTCCCACCCTGTGTTGTAGCTACTTGGGTCTTTCGTCTCACATTTTTAAGATTTTTGGAGGCAAGAATCGTGATAAATGTGCCTTTCTTGCATATGATGTGCTCAGCGAAACACAAAACAAAACACCATATCTAAGTTGGATTAACTGTCATGTTGGCAATTTTTCTCATTACATTCCTTCCCAATGTTGTTGTGGCATTTGAAATATTGATACTCCTGTTTTTGTATCAATGCTTCATACCTAGAAGAGGAATTCTACTTTCCGTTAGCTCCCTCATTTTCTCCCTAAACTTTTAAGGAAAAGTGCAGCCTTGCCCCTTGATACACTTATTTTCTAAACACAGAGAGTTACAAATACAAATAGGAAGACAGTGTGCAAGTTATGTATGATTAGTGGTGCAGACATGTCACAGAATACTTAAGAAAGAGGAGCAAGAGAGTTGGACCTCAGGGTTGGAGTGGGATCAAGGCAACTGTTGCACTGAATGTGGAAGACAAATTTCCTAAAGGAGTATCCTGTCTGAGATAGCCTTAGCTAAACTTTAGTTCCTTTAGGTTTCATTCACCAATTCAACTAATATTTTTTAGGTACCAATTTGAGACAGGCACACACAGCCGCTAAACTGGCGGAGGATATAACAAATGAGACGGTGCCCACTCTCCGGAAGCTGCAGTGTTTGCTTCCTCAATCTGTCAGTGTTTCTTTTTCATTGTTTTCATTTCTTTAAAAATATTCAAATAAATTTATTGATGTATAATTTACAGTAAAATTTCAGTCTTTAAGTGTATAAAGTTCCGTTAACTTTGATAATTATATAAGCTCATGTAAACAAAATCACAATCAAGATATAAAATTTCATAACCCCTCATACCTGTCTGTAGTCAAGCACACCACTAACCTGGTGTTCTTGCAAATACTGATATACTTTACGCCACTTAAGCTTAAATGTGTATTTCTATGATTTTATTAAGATGGAAATAAACATATATACTTTGTATTGGCTTTTTTTGTCTTCAGTTTGGCATATGGCTGTAAGTAATTCATGCCACTCAGTGTATTAGTAACCATTCCTTTTCATTGCTGAATAGAATTACATGTATGGATATAACTTTTTTTGGAGGAGAAGGTGGCTTCCCAGATCTGGCAAGGTCTTTGTCTCCTTGTGCCCACTCACCTAGCTTGGGTTCTGCCTCCACTGCTCATGTCCTTGGCTCCAGGAGGCCCTCGGTGACTCTGCTGCACCCACAGTCAGCCTGTGACCTGCAGATACTGAGAGCTCAGTAGAGAGGTTGCTAGGACACCTGGAAAATGGAAATAAAGCCAAAAGTATATATAATTAAACTTATTTTTGGGAGGAGAGACAAGATGTTTGACTAGACGCAGCCAGGAAGAGCTTCTCCCACCAAGAGATAAGACCATCAAGAAGAGCAGCATACTTTGAGCAGATCGTTGGAAAGAAGGCATTGAACGTGGATGGAGGGAGAATGCAGACCCTGGGCTGAAGGGGGGAAGAAGCTGTGAACCTGACACAGGGTTGCCAAACACTAGGACTTGTTCCTGATCCTCAGTGGCTTCTAGGGAAAGGGTGAGCTAAATAGGCATGAAGTGGCCCACTTTCACCATGAACCTCTGGAATCCTAGCTGCAGGAGACCCCATAATCCACACAGACATTTCAGTTGGCAGGGAGAGCTACTTGCAGAGTTGACAGGGTCAGGACTCTAGTGTCTGTGTAAGCCAGAGGGTTTGGTGTGAGAATAGCTACAGTGGAGCATGGTTAGGAATATCCATTTCCCAAGGCTTGCCATGCTCCTCTAGGTGGCTTTGACCACTTTGTTGACTATCAGACCTGGACAGACAGGGCTACCTTGCTAGTTGAATGGGGCTAGCCTGATCTGAGCACCCCCATGTCTGCTGGCCTCTCCCAGGATCCCTGTCTGTCCGTATCTGCTTGCAGCACAGTCTCAGATGCTCCACTGAGGCAATTCTCAGAGGCCACTGCCATAGCTCTTTCACTGGCTCACCCCAACAAACCACCGGAGAGCTTCTGCTGCTGGCCTCACATCAGTATGCACCTGCCTGCAGCAACCCCAGCTGCTTTGCTGGCATGCACACACAGACCTTGCTGCTTTGCCACCACTGGTGTGCATACATGCATGAAGACCTCACCACTGCTCCCCTGTCTCCACTAGCCCACATACATGCATGTACCCTGCCACGCTACCATCCCTGGTATACAGGTGCATGGAATGTGCTACCCTGCTGCCCTGCCACCACCAGCATGTATGTGAGTGTGTACCCACCATACCCACTGCTTCCAGTACATGCATGTGAGAGCAGACCCCATTGCCACTGCTCTTTTGCTGGCAGCCTCCCGACCCCAACCATGGTAGTATTGTTGCTAGTGGACCGGGGAACACCTTGGCCCCTCTGGTGAAGCAGGGGCTTAATCTCAAGAGGCCAAAGAACAAGGTTCTGGGCCTGGTCCCAGGCCCTAGGGTTAGAGCACATAGCCCAGGAGTGCTGAGTGGAGCCATGCCTCCCCCGAAATCATCAAGAAATAAAGCTAGCTGATTGAACCAAACTTATACCATAGCTAAACCTTCAAGGGCATCAAAGAATATAAAAGCAAAAGTCCCCATCCAAAGGGTAGCAACTTTAAAGGTTAAAGGAAAGTCAGCCCACATAGATGAGAAAGAACCAGTGGAAGAACTCAGGCAGCTCTAAAAGCCAGTGTCTTCTTACTTCCAAATGAACACACTAGCTCCTCAACAGTGATTACTAACAATACTGTAATGTCTGAGATGAGAAACATAGATTTTATAATCTGGATGGTAATGAAAATCATGAGATTTAGGAGAAAGTTGAAACTCAATCCAAAGAATCTAAGGAATCCAGTAAAATGATACAATAACTGAAAGACACAATTGACATTTTAAGAAAGAACTAAACTGATTTGATAGAGCTAAAAAATTCACTAAATAATTTTATAATACAGTTAGAATATTAAAAGCATAATAGACCACAATGAGGGAAGAATCTCACAGCTCAAAGACCAGTTCTTCTAATTAACTCAGTCATACAAAGGAAAGAAAAAACAATATAGAAGAATAAACAAAATCTCTGAGTAATATGAGATTATGTAAAGAGACCAAATCTATACTCACTGATGTCCCTGAAAGAGAGAGAGAGAGAGATTGAGAATGCAAACAACTTGAAAACATATTTGGGGAAATTGTCCATGACAATTTTCTCAACTTTATTACAGAGATCAATATTCAAATTCAAGAAATTCAGAGAACCCCTGCAAGATACTATACAAGACAACCATCCCCAAGATACATAATAATCAGATTATCCAAGGTCAATGTGAAAGAAAAAACATTAATGGCAACCAGAGAAGGGGGAGCAGGTCACCTACAAAGGCAACCCGATCAAGCTAACTGCAGACCTTTCAGCAGAAACCTTAGAAGCTAGAAGACATTGGGGCCTATATTCAGCATCCTTAAAGAAAAGAAATTCTGACCAAAAATTTCATATCCAGTCAAAATAAGATGTATATGTGAAAAAGAAATAAAATCCTTTTCAGCCAAGTAAATGCTAAGGAAATTTATTCTCAGCAGACCTGCCTTACAAAAAGTCATTAAGGGGGTGCTAAACATGAAAATAAAAGATGCTTACCAACCACCACATAAATGCACTTAACAGACCAGTGACGCTATAAAGGAACTACACAATCGAGTCTACATAACAATCAGCTAATGATGACAAGATCAACTTTGCACGTATGAATATTCACCTTGAAGATAAATGAGCTAAACACCCCACTTACAAGGCACAGAGTGGCAAGTTGGATAAAGAAACGAGACCCTAGCTGATGCCTGTAATCCTAACACTTTGAGGCTGAGGCAGGCAGATTGCTTGATCCTATGAGTTTGAGATGAACCTAGGCAACATGGCAAAACCCGATCTCTACAAAAAATATAAGAAAATTAGCCAAGAATGGTGGTACATGCCTGTAGTCCCAGCTACTGAGGAGGCTGAGGTAGGAGGATCACCTGAGCCTGGGGAGGGGCAGGCTGCAGTAAGTTGTGATCATGGCACTGCACTGCACTTCAGCCTAAGTGACAGAGTGAGACCCTGTCAAAAAAAAAAAAAAAAAGGAGAAAAAAGAAACAAGACTCAACTGTATGTTGTCTTCAAGAGACCCATCTCACATGCAAGGACACCCATAGTCCAACAGTAAAGAGATGGCAAAAAAATCTGTCAAGCATGCAGAAAAGTGAAAAGAGCAGGGGTTGCTATTTCCTTCTGTTTGTTAGTTTTCCTTCTAACAGTCAGACCCCTCTGCTACAGTTCTTTTGGAGTTTGCTGGAGGTCCACTCCAGACCCTGTTTGCCTGCTGCAGAACAGCAAAGATTGCAGCTTGTTCCTTCTGGAAGCTTCATCCCAGAGGGGCACCTGCCAGATGTCAGCTGGAGCTCTTCTGTATGAGATGTCTGTCGACCCCTGCTGGGAGGTGTCTCCCAGTCAGGAGGCATGGGGGTCAGAAACCCACTTGAGGAGGCAGTCTGTCTTTTAGCAGAGCTTGTGAGCAGTGCTGGGAGATCCAGTTCTCTTCAGCGCTGACTGGCAGGAACGCTTACATCTACTGAAGCTGTGCCCACAGCTGCCCCTTTCCCCAAGTGCTTTGTCCCAGGTGCTTTGTTCCCCAAGGTGTTTTGAGATGGGAGTTTGATTTGTAAGTCCCTGACTGGGGCTGCTGCTTTTCTTTTAGAGATGCCTTGACCAGAGAGGAGGAATCTAGAGAGGCAGTCGGGCTACAGTGCCTTTGGTGAGCTGTGGTGGGCTCTGCCCAGTTTGAACCTCCCAGCAGCATCATTTACACTGGGGGTGGCGAAGCTGCCTACTCAAGCCTCAGTAATGATGGACACCCCCTCCTCCCACCAAGCTCAAGCATCCCAGGTTGCCTTCAGACTGCTGTGCTGGCATCGTGAATTTCAAGCCAGTGGATCTTAGCTTGCTGGGCTCCGTGGGGGTGGGATCCGCTGAGCTAGGTCACTTGGCTTCTTGGGTTCAGCCCCCTTTTCAGGGGACTAAATGGTTCTGCCTCGCCAGCGTTCCAAGCGCTACTGGGGTTTGAAAAAGACTCCTGCAGCTAGGCTGGTGTCTGCCCAAAAGGCCACCAAGTTTTGTACTTGGAACCCAGGACCCTGGTGGCATAGACACTGGAGGGAATCTCCTGGTCTGTGGGTGGTGAAGGCCATGGGAAAAGCATAGTATCTGGGTCACAGTCCATCAATGCTCTTGTCACAGTCCCTCATGGTTAGGGGAGGGAGGTCTCTGACCCCTTGTGCTTCCCAGGTGAGGGGACACCCCACCCTACTTCAACTCACTCTCTGTGGGCTACACCCAGTGTCCATGAAATGAACCAGGTACCTCAGTTGGAAATGCAGAAATCACCCATCTTCTGAGTTGATCTCGCTGGGAGCTGGAGACTGAAGATGTTCCTATTTGGCCATCTTGCCCAGAACCCCCACTTGCTTCTTTTTATTCTTGTATTCTTTTTTCTTCTTTGGCTGTATTTCAAATAGTCTATCTTTGATTTCACTGATTCTTTTTTCTTCTGCTTAATTCTGCTGTTAATGCTCTGTATTGCATTTCTTATTCATTGTATTTTTTAGTCCTAAGATTTCTGTTTGATTTTTCATTATTTTTGTCTCTGCTAAACTTCTCTGATAAATTTCTGAATTGTTTTTCTTCTGTTCTTTTTCCTTCTAACAGGCCCCTCTGCTGCTGTTCACGTGGAGTTTGCTGGAGGTCCACTCCAGACCCTGTTTGCCTGTATCACCAGCACAGGCTGCAGAACAGCAGCCTCTGTGTTTTACTGAAATTCACTAAGTTTCCTTAACAAGCTATTTTGAATTCCTTGAGAGATAATACTTCTCCTCACTTTAGGTTTGTCACTGGTTTCTTGTTTTGTCTGTTTGGTGAGGTCATGATTCCCTAGTTGTTCTTGATGCTTGTGGATGTACACTGATGTGTTTGCTTTGAAGAGAGGCATTTCTTTCAGTCTTCACAGTCTGGCTTTGCTTGTGCCTGTTTTTCTTCACTGGGCCTGTCCAGAATTTAAGCAAACCTAATGTCAGAGCCCATGACTTCTGCAGCCATTTCAGCACTAGAGGGAACTCTAAGCCCAGGCTCACTGTGAGTCTCATGAGAGCTGTCAGACTGGCATGAAGCCCTTACATTGAAGGACTGGGGAAGACCCAAGAAAAGTACCCAATCTGTGTGAGGAAGCTGGCCAGGGACCTAAGTCCAGATGCCTCTAATTGGCTCAGATGGGTGCACATTTTCTGGTAGATCCCTGCACATTTAGGACAATCCCCAGTTGAATTCAGAGGCGATGGTTCTGAGACTGTCCCGTCAGGATCTGCTGTGGAAGAGTGGCTGACAAACTCACCTCAGTGGTCCAGATGTGTGTACTTCCCAGCAGTTTGCTGCATGGGCAGAGGAATTCCCTGAGTACAATGGGAAGGGCTGGAGCTAAGACCATGCATCCTCAGGATCCACTGTGGGATGGCTGCTGGCAGCCCTCCCTGGTAGCTCAGGTGGGTACACAATCTCCCATAGTTCCATGTATGTGCAAGATAATTTCTTAACTGCAATGAGAGGAGCTGGAGCTGAGACTGTGTCCCCTCAGGATCTGCTTTGGAACAAAGGCTGGTGGTCCCATCAAGGAGGTTCAGAGAAAATGGGTAATTGCCTGGCTGTGAGATAAGGGTAAGTCTTTCTCTGGGTTATGTGAGTAGTAATAAACTAAGATCACAGCTGAGTGGGTCTGGAGCCAAATTACAGGGCAAGTTTCAGATTCACTGCCAATATTTAATGGGCAGATGAGTTTTCTGCCAAGACACTAGTGTGAGTGATTCCTTCTAGACACATTAGTAGATGTTTTTGCTTCAAGACTCAAGGCCAAATGGGGCTGTAGCCAAGCCTTTGGTTAATGGGAATGTTTCCAAGTTTGTATCATTGGCAGGTCTGCTATCCAGGCACTGGGCTGCAATCTCAAAACTGCCTACACAGGGCTTAGGTTCCACTGAGTTTTCATAGGTTCAACCCTGATTCCTGAGTCTTCCAAAGAGACTTTTGTCTGTGGATGAGTAGACAATTCTCGGAGTGGGGGGATATGAGTGGGTTACCTCCGGTTCCACCATCTTTCTGACATAGTGTTTGTATTTCTATTCTGACTGTATCATGTATATTGTGGAATTAGGTGAATACATAATTACAGTGACTCATTGGAAACCAAGATTTTCTGTGTGGGAGAAAGAGAAGTAGAAGTGAGACTGATGAGTAAAATACGTAGTTCTGAATTTGAAATGGAAGTATAAATATGAGCTTGTGATGATATTTATCCTTAAAAAATTCCTACAGGCTATTTTATTTTTTTAGGTTTGCCCCCTTAGAAGGCCTACAAATCAGGAATAACCAAGTAATTTCCATATCCACTAAAAAGGACCAGAGATCCTTGCTAATTTCCAGTGTAGGGCAAGAAGTTTCAGCAAGAGCCTTGAGCAACTTTGCCACATCAGAAAGTAATAGAGTCTTTAATGACAGAGGCGTATTGATGGAGTTCAAGAAGAGTTGACTTGAAAAGGATCTCACTGTCACAGATAGGACAATTTGAGCTTCAATAAAACAATTACTATGATAGATCCAAGCATTTCAAATAAGGTGAAATTCATAGGTATACAATTATGCAAAAAAAATATTGGTCACTTGGGGGAGAATGCCATATAAAGCATTCATTCTCTTGAGAACTGGCAAATAAATAGAAAGAATAAATTATTTGTTCTTTGATTTCCTCAAGGTAATAAGATAGTTACTGAGGATAATGTCTCTTTAGGAATATTCTAACAAATAAGTGAAGAATGTTTAATACTTTCTTCTTTAACCCCTAGGCTATTTGTTCATAAGATGTGACCCAGGGCACCTTGAGGTCCCTGACTCATTTTCAGAGAAACCATAGTTCACAATAATTCTTAACAAAAATTCTTAAACAGGCTATTTAAATTTTTAATTATATTTCTCTCATGATTGTATGTTGTTCTCTAGAGACTATGTGGAATATACTATTGCATCAGGTTGGATGCCAAAGCAGAAATGAAAATGTAGCTGTTTTCTTATTAAGCCAGAAATTAAAGAGAATTGCCAAAATACAAAATAATTAAATAAATAATAAATAAATAAATAAATGCAGCTATAAAGCCACACTTCCGACTACAGAATTGGAAAAAAATTAAGAATAAAGATGTAATTTTTGTTGATACGTAATCGATGTTTAATTGTAGAGAAGTTTATAAATATTTTAATTATTAGCTTTTACTTCTAAGATATATCTAGCTATCTGTCTGGACAAACTATATATATATGTATATCTATACACACACACACATACACACAATCTCCATATAAACAAAAGTTTTTCTGATAATCTCAATTTTTTTTATTGTGGTGAAATTTATATACATAAGATTTACCAGTTTTGCAATTTTTAAGTGTACGATTCTGTGTTATTAAGTACATTCACACTGTTGTGCCATTCTCAATAACTTTTACATGTGTAAAATGTGTAAAAGTTGAGACCTATTAATCTAGTAATGAATGAAGACCACCAAACATTATACGCCTCTTGTGATATATACATAGTATAATAAAACCTGAATCTGATCACATCACATGTCAATTGATGTATAGTAAACAAAGAGGACAAAGGGGCATGTTCAAAGGCATCATAGCTATGTAATCAGCAAAATCCAAACTGGATGATTTTACAAGAAGAATGAAGCAATTTCTAGGATAAAAATGAGAGAAGAAACCTACAGATTAGAGAAGATTTATGGAACATACCAACTAATTTTAATGCAGGAATCTTATTTTTATTCCAATTTAATGAATAAAATGTTTAAAAGCAATTCATGAGACAGCTGGAAAAAATTTGAATGCTGACAAACTAGATATTCAATGATATTAAGAAACCTTTGATTTTGAGATTTCATAATGTAATTCTGGCTACATGTTAAAAAAGTCTATATATTACAGAAAGACTCGTTAAAATACTTAAGGATGAAATAATACAATCTCTGAAATGTATTTTAATCAAGAGTTGATAATTATTTCAAAACTGTCTAATGAGCAAAAGGTGGTTTTAATACTGCTTTCTTTATCTTTTTATATACAAAATTATTAATTAAAAAGCTGAAAAGGAGTCATTCTTTGCCTCGTGGTCTTAAGTCACTTAGTAGCTGGTTTGGTTATCAGATTGACTGCTGCAGTATCACAGTACTTGCAGAATTACTACAAGCACAGTTCAAGTAACTCTTATTTTATTTATTAATGGCTCCAAAGTACAAGAGTAGAGATGCTGGCAATTTTGATACGCCAAAGAGAAGCTGTAAAGTGCTTCCATCAAGTGAAAAGGTGAAAGTTCCCCATTTAATAAGCAAAGAAAAAAAATTGTATGCTGAGGTTGCTAAAATTTTCAGTAAGGATGAATTTTCTATCCATGAAATTGTGAAGAAGGAAAAATAAATGTTGCTGATTTTGCTGTTGCACACCTCACACTGCAAAGGCTATGACAGAGTGCATGCATGGTAAATGCTTAGCTGAGATAATTAAGACATTAAACTTGTGGGTGGAAAACATAAACAGAAATGTGTTCCAACTGATGACAATTAGGTTTAGCAGTATCTGCAGGTTTTAGGCACCACTGGGTGTCTTGGAATGTGTCCCCTGTGGATAAGGGGGAATGACTGTATTTTAATATATTGGCCAAAATAGCACAAACACATACACACACTCTCACAAAAACAGTTGGGAAGCCCTTATAATTCGAGGCTGAAGATCTATTTCTGAAAGTCGTTCATTCAGAAGTTATAGTTATAATCATGAGTAAATCAAGGTTTACCAAGGTAAGGACCTTTAGAGGAAAATCTTAAGCCCCCCCCAAAACCACTGCTGAGGGCTGATAATTTGAGAAGAAAAAGAGTAAGAGTAGGAAGCCAAAGGTGGTTTTCTTCAAAGGAGTGTGGAGCAGAAACAAAGAAAGCATAATATTTTTTGGCTAAGTGTAAACTATTTTAGCAAGAAGAGGAGGATCTACTATGTTAACTAAAGAAGAAAAAGGAAGAAATTAGATGACTCTGAAAGAAAACACTTAACTTGGCAGTTACAGCAACTCAGATTACTTTTACTGAGAAAATGAATTTGCAGCTAAGAGATCTTGCCAGAGATCCACAAATAGGAAACACTGTCCTCAAGGAACTTACAGATAGAAGGAGAGGTAAAACAAAAATAACTCTAATGCTATGGGTACAGAGTAAGTGGGTCTCCACATGGTTCCTTTTATTATAGCACTAGGAAAGGCTTGCTGGAGGAAAAAACATCTCAGCTGAGCCTTGAGGGCTAGAAAGTCATCCAGGCAGAGACAGAGAAGAAATTACATCAAAAAAGCTCTACATCTCTATAAATACAGTGATCCTGGCATAATTATATTTGGTTTACTTTGAGAAATGATATTTAACCAGAAGCAGGAAAAGAAGTTTTAAAATAGGAACCCAAGGTTAAATCACTATTAAGTCATACGTATCATATTTCACTTATTTTGAGACACATTCTTTCCAACATTTTAATGTATGTAAAATCTGGGTGGATCATACTGTTAATACAGTCTGACAATAAATTTACAGTCTTAAGTACTTTTTTCTGCTGATGTTTTAAATTATAATTTATTTAAAAATATATGAAAACTGATTTCATAAAATTTGATAATCATTTGATGAAATGTGATAAGATTGACTCTTGGGCTCATATCTTGGGCTTTCTTGGTACTTATTTCAAATGGGAGAGGAGACATGATGAAGGCTCATGGGATATTCTGATATGACCTGTGAAAAACAGAAGAACAAAAGAGCTCTACATAAGAGAGATTTGTACACCCATGTTCATAGCAATATTATTCATGATAGTTAAAAGTGAAAGCAACCCAAGTGTCCATAGACAGATGAATGGATGAACAAAATATGTTATATGCATATAGTAGAATATTACTCAGTTTTAAAAAAGGAAGGAAACCCTGTCACATGCTACAACATGAATAAACCTTGAGGACATTACGCTAAATGAAATATGACAGTCACAAAAAGACAAATGCTTTGTGATTCCACTTACATAAGGTACCTAGAGTAGTTGCATTCACAGAGACAGAAAGTAGAACAGAAAGTCTTAATCAGGGCCTAGAGAAGAGGGGGAAATGGGAACTTGCTGTATAATAAGAATAGAGTTTCAGTCTTGCAAGACGGAAGAGTTTTGAAGATTGCTTGCACAGCAACGTGAGTACACTTAACACCACTGAACTGTACACTTAAAAATGGTAAAGATGGTAAACCTTATGTTATGTGTATTTTAACAGAATTTAAAAAAATGTTCACGTAAAAGAGATGGGAGTTGGGGAAAGGGCATGGTGAAAATATTGAGGATAAACTATTTAAATAGATAAAATGGTAAAAAAGAATGGAAGGGTGGACAGAGAAGAACTATTAGGAAAAAAAAATAAACCCACAACTCACCGGCGCCTTATATACCATAAGGCAAGGCATAGCAAAAGGATCAAGGAAGGCACCATTATTGCCCAGATTATTGAGCCAATGGAAGTGGGGTCTCCTGGCAATTGAGAGACAACAAAAGGATGCCACTTCATATCCTATACACAGAATCCCTTGGCCCTCCTTTGCCCACCTACTTCCAATGTATGGTCATCTCCAACTTCTCTCTCCTATTCCTGGACACCATATATCCATCCTTTGATCTCCTCTACCCAGTTTACAGGTCCTTAATTCCTACCTTTTTGATAACTTGGATTATCTATTTTTACTTCTGTTGGGATTGGGGTCCTGGAAATCAACCAACCTCTTTCTCTCCCTCTTCACCTCTCAAGCTCTATCCTTCCCCCAGTGCCTCCCTCTATGCCTAAGGATCACTTCCTGGCATTTCCGGCTTGGGCCTCGGCTCTTTCTTACTCCAGTAGAGGATGATGTCCTGGCCCTCTAGACTGCTGTGCTTCACTCGACAAGACAGGCCAGCTGCCTCCCCAGCTGCCACATCCAGGGTTGCTCGGAGATACCATGTCCAGTTAGCATTGGGCAGGACGTCCCCTCGCTGAGTGCCGGGCTGCTCCTGCTCACCCCGCATCCACATCACCCACACGGGCTTTGGGTAGAATCCTGAGACATGGCACACCAGCAGCAGACGGCCAGGTCCAGGACTGGGGCCACTGGACAGCCAGGCCTCAGGCTTCACTAAGGCAGGAAGGGGCAGAGAAACTGTCATGTTATAACTCGAGTTCTGAGGTTATAGACTCAGAAACCTACAAACTTGAACAGTGACCCCACTGACTCCTTTGGGAACCAAATAACTTGTTAATTAAGCTCCTGATATCTTCCTACTCTTGATCTTAGAGGAGGTGGTGGGGAAGTGAAATAAGAGCAGGACTCACCTTTTCTTTGCAGATCTGCTTTTCCTGCATTGAGGACGCCCAAGAGATATCGGGGACAGGTTTTATAGAGGAGAAGTCTCACAATTTCCATGATACCTTGATATTGCATGATTAGTGTGCAGACCTTCTGTGCCCTGCTGCCACCTTCTGGGGAAGGCACACATGAGGCATTCTTGACACTCAGGAAACCCCGTCCTCCTAAAGCTCCCCTTAGGAAGCTTACTATGGCACCTCCAGAATGTAGCTCACAGCCTGCTATGCCCTGGATCTCAAAGGGGTCTATGTAGAAGGAAAACAGAGAGCAAGTTATTAAACAGAAATAAGAAAGGCATGAGAAAAGAACCTAGGATTTTAGATTTTGGTGGGGGATAAAGTTCTTGGGTGTAAACTGATGGCGAGCTAAAACCTAATTATAACATTTAGACATTTTCAGAAACAAGAGCATTGGGGAAAATGTGCATGCCATGAAAACAAAGGTATGTGATAAAGGTGTACAGTGAGTAAGAGGGAAGAGGAGAGGCACAGCGTGGTGCAGTCAGGAGTGTGGCATTCCAGAGTGAGCTTGAGGTTCCTAGCAAGAGGAGGGTGCATGGAGGAGATTATTGAAGAGATGGATTAGGGGAGAAAGCCACACATTAGATGACTGAGGCACAGGGTAGGAGAAGTAAGGGTCCTTGAGGAGAAGTTTCACACAAGACAATCCAGCAGCTGGTCACAAAGTCGGAGCCTTATTCTGAGAATAAGAGAAGAGTGCAGAGGTAGCAAGAATCTAAAATACGAGGTGTGAAGGTGTGAAGCTGGAGTGAGAGACTAACTACTCCAGAAAAGCGTGTGCATGGAGTTGGGTAAAATAGAAAGGAAGGGAGAAGGATCAGAGAGAGCAACACCTTGCAAAAAAAAGAGAGAAAGAGAATCCTTGAAAATATTCCCAGTTCAGTGGACTGGACTCACATTTCATCTGGAAATCACCGGCAAAGTCTTGTACTTCTTGAGCGAATCCAAAGAGGTAGACTCGGAATATCTCCACTATTTCAGCAACCTCCGTATCACTAAAGTTACCTTTAGACCAAGGCTTCAGGAATATGGCAGTGCCTGAGTCACTATCCCAGCCATGAATCTGCAAATCATCCAACCAGCCTGAGCCTTGAGTTTGTGCCCAGGTACTGTTGGTAAAGGACGAGGTCTGGATGACATGAAAGGTGGTCGGCCCCTGGAAGGCTGTGAAGAGTGGAAAAGCAGATGGTGAAGATAAAGGGAGAAGCAGAAGACAATTAGGAAGAATGGAAATGAAAATGATTCAGAAAACAAGAACCTAGAATCTAAAGAACACATAAAGCCTGACACATTTGACTGCCTTAGTGCTTCAGGCTACAGTCTCGACCACGAGAATGGCTGAAGAGGGCTGGAGACAGAAAGACCCAGACCCTTAGTTTCCAGTTGCACCTAGGAAAGTACTGTATGCTTTTTTAAAAAACCCAGACCCCTGCACCATTGCTGGGAGCTGCCAGAGTGATCTTACCATGTTCACTGTCACCACCGGGAAGGAGAACAGCTAACAGCTGAAATGGCAGCAGCAGCATTTCACTGGGAGATGCAACTTCTTACTGGCAGAGCTGGTATTTGATCTCTAATTTCAGCAGACCTTTTCCTCAGTGCCCTGTAGTGACTTCTTCTCTCTTCCAACTGACGAATCTCTTCCTCATCCAAATTGCTTTTCAGAGAAAAATGTGCCTCCCACAGCTCTGAGCCTGTTACCCCCACCTTTTATTCCCTCAAGCCCTGACTTTTAAACTTTCTCTGACCTCCCCTGATTTCCAGCTGCTCTCCCTGTCCTCAGCTTCCTTCAAAGCTCTTTGGAAAAGCCCCCATATGACTCTGAATTTTCATTTCACCTTCCCAGTTCAGTGGACTGGACTCACATTTCATCTGGAAATCACCAGCAAAGTCTTGTACTTCTCGAGCAAATCCAAAGAATTAGACTTGGAATATCTCCTCTATCTCAGCAACCTCTGTATCACTAAAGTTACCTTTAGACCAAGGCTTCAGCAATGTGGCAGTGCCCGAGTCACCTTCCTTAGCCTTATTCCCACATCTATAGAATAAGATGGTGATGTTAAACAACTGCTAAGCTTTTAGTCTGCTTTAACCTAGAAGGATGCTTTTGGTTTATCCACCTCACTTCGTCTTTCCGCTTCCCAGCTGCCTTATCTTCTCTGGCAATCCGTTACTGCCCCTTCCCAATGTTCTCAATGTCTTTCTTATATTGCCCTCACTGTCTGGTATTCCTTACCTCACATTCTAAATTAGCTGTGTGTGCGTGTGTGTGTGTGTGAATATTCACTTACCTAAGGGCAAAGCATTTAAAACATTGCCTGTACTATAGAACTACAACCCAAATGCCAGAATCAATAACATAAAGACTGCAGTTTATAATTCAAACAAAATTATACTAATTTTTTCTGGGAAAAAATATGACAATTGCTACTAGCACGTGACCTTCCCTTCAAGAGCTCTTGACCTATGGAGTTTTGAGTAACAAATATTCATGAGATAAACAGAACTCTAGGAGCTATACCATGTGCATCTCCAGCCTAAGCCAAGGACAACTTTTTGGTTTAGCAGTAGACCTTTTTTCTTCTTTTGTAATATCTCATAACAGCTGTCTACATTTGGACCTTCATATCACTACATGAGGTATGAATAATAGAGCAAAGAGGTCGCTATTTTTTTTATCCAAAAAGTTCAGAGATGTTTGTTTTAAGATGTCACTTCCTATCTTCTTGTATGCCCATGAAAAATTTCAAGAAGAATTTTTGAATTTTCTCCAATTAGGGAAAAGTCACATATTTGCACAGATCTATATATCATGCAGAAACGTAGTGGCAAACAGTTCCAAATGTAGAGAGTTATCACTAACTAATTTTATTATGCGGATAAGAAAATGCAGAGTAAGTAATGTCGTGTTCTCTATTCCTGGGAACAAATGGTTCACAACATTAATAAGACTAGCCTTCATCCAAGATTATCACTGCCTAATTGGTAAATACAGAGTAGCTCTCCAAATTTCAATGTATGTCTCTCTTAACAATATTTCCAGACTCCAGTACATAACAGAATTGAATCCACTTTTTGGATAACAGCCATAGACAACAGCAGAGACTCAACATTGGCTGTCACTGACATGACCATTATTATTTTTGTCTTTATAAGCTTTTTATTTTAGGTAGAACACCAAATACAGAGTTCAGAAAAAGCTGGTAGACAACCTGAGCTCTTTTCCATTAAAATGAGTGAATTCTTGCAAGACTTCCAACTGAATTGATACAAACTAAATCTGAAGTGTTTCTCATTTAAAAAAATAATCCAAAAGAGTTAGTAGGTCACATGTGCAGAAAGCTGAAACTGGACCTCTCTTTACACTTTATACAAAAATTAACTCCAGATGGATTAAAGATTTAAACATAAGACGTAATACCATAAAAACCCTAGAAGAAAACCTATGCAATACCATTCAGGACATAGGCATAGGCAAGGACTTCATGACTAAAACATCAAAAGCAATGGCAACAAAAGCCAAGATAGCTAAAAGGGATCTTAAGAGCAAAGGAACAATCATTAGAGTGAACCAGCAACCAACAGAATGGGAAAATTTTTTTGCAAGCTTTCCAGCTGACAAAGGGCTAATATCCAGAATTTACAAAGAACTCAAACAAATTTACTGGAAAAAAAACAAACAACCTCATCAAAAAGTGGGCAAAGGATATGAACAGACACGTCAAAAGAAGACATTTATGCAGCCAATAAACATATGAAGAAATGCTCATCATCACTGGTCATTAGAGAAATGCAAATCAAAACCACATTGAGATACCATCTAATGCCAGTAAGAATGGAGATCATTAAAAAAATCTAAAGATAACAGATGCTGGAGAGGATATGGAGAAATAGGAACACTTTTACACTGTTGGTGGGAATGTAAATTAGTTCAACCATTGTGGAAGACAGTGTGGCGATTCCTCAAGGATCTAGAAATAGAAATACCATTTGACCCAGAAATACCATTACTGGGTATATACCCAAAGGATTATAAATCATTCTATTATAAAGACACATGCATACATATGTTTATTGCGGCACTGTTCAATAGCAAAGACTTGGAACCAACCCAAATACTCATCAATGATAGACTGGATGAAGAAAATGTGGCACATATACACCATGGAATACTATGCAGACATAAAAAAGGATGAGTTCATGTCCTTTGCAGGGACCTGGATGAAGCTGGAAATCATCATTCTCAGCAAACTGACACAAGAACAGAAAACCAAACACTGTATGTTCTCACTCATAGGTGGGTGTTGAACAATGAGAACACGTGGACACATGGAGGGGGAACATCACACACTGGGTGGGGCCTGTTGGGGGGGTGGGGGGAGCTAGGAAAGAGATAGCAGGGGGTGGGGGGATTGTGGAGGGATAGCATTAGGAGAAATACTTAATGCAGATGACAGGGCAATGGATGCAGCAAACCACCACCATGACATGCGTATACCTATGTAACAAACCTGCACGATCTGCACGTGTAGCCCAGAACTTAAAGTATAATAAATAAATAAAAAGACAAAAAATTATCTGACAGAAGTAAAAAAGGCAAGAAAGTTTTCAATAATTCTGTTTATCATTTTACTGATAAGAAATACAATAAAAGGTATAATAATTGAAACAAAACTAATGAAACTTTCATATTTAGAGCTATCATTAGAAAATCTGAAAGGTTCTATAAGATAATACGTTAAACTTAATAAGTTAAGTTAATTTAACATGGATACTGGTTGCAAGGTCAATTTTTTTTTTTTATGTATAACATACTGTAGGCATCTCCTTATTCGTGTTTTGTTTTCCACAGTTTTAATTACCCATCGTCAATGGCGGTCTGAAAAACAGGCAATTCCAGAAATAAACTATCTATAAGTTTTTAATTGTGCAACATTCTAAGTAGTATGAGGAAATTTCATGCCAGCCTACTTCAACCTGACAAGGATGCAGATCACCTCTTAATCCAGCATATCTACACTGCATATGCCTCCCAACCATTAGTCACTTAATACCTGGCTCAGTTATCCAGCTGTCCTGGTCTTGCAGTGCTTGTGTTCAAGTAACTTTTATTTTACTTAATAACAGCCCCAAAGCACAGAAATATTGATGCTTGTAATTCAGATATGCCAAAGAGAAGCCATAAAGTGCTTCTTTTAAATGAAAAGGTGAAAGTTCTTGACTTAAAAATGAAAAAAAAAAATGCTGAGGTTGCTATGATCTACATTAAAAAGGAATCTTCTTTCCATAAAATTGTGATAAGGAAAAAGGGAATTTGCACTAATTTTACTGTCACACCTCAAATTGCAAAGGTTTTTACTAGAGTGTATGAGAAGTACTTAGATAAGATTTTAAAAAGCCATCAAATTTGTGGGTGGAGGACAGGAACAGAAAGGGGTTCCAACTGACAGCACTCAGGTTCAGCAATCTGGGCATCCACTGGGGGTCTTGGAATGAATCCTCTGCAATTCAGAGGGGACTATTTACCTGCTACTTTGTATTCTTTGACCTACATCTCCTCATGTCCGCCCACCACCACCTGCTTCCTGCCCTTGGTAATCACTGTTTTATTCTCCGTTTTTGTGTACTCAACTCTTAAGATTTCACATATAAGTGAGATTATGCAATCAATATCTGAGAAAGCCTATGTCCTGAGGAGCTTATTGGAAGTGTATATGGTCTTTAGGCCCATAGAAGTGCATGAGTCAGAAGCATCGATTAAAACTTCGATTTAGAAGTGTGCACGTATTGATTTTTTAATTTGAAACAAATATTGGGACTACAGATAATCTTTCCCTAGAAGACAGGTTTCCTAGGCCAAGGAACAAGGGTACCAATGCACAGTAGAAATAGAAACCATGCCACGGAACTGAACGAGCATAGTCACAGCATAGTGTGGAAATATGTGACACTGTCATGTGGACACTGTGGACACTGCCATGTCCATTTCTGTACTTTTGAAACAGTAAGGAAATACGAAATACTGGATACGATATGTGGGAAAGAATATAACTTGGAAATCTTGTTAATTTCTAGGCCTTTCAAAGGATCTCAAGTGCTGCACTTTTCACGGAAAAGATAGTGCATAAGGTAAATTTTTCTCTCAAATACGGCATTTGAAGAATTCCAAAATTTTCATTTTGTCTGGCAATTTTCTTAACTAAGTTTAAATTTACAGTCATCTTCTTGCAAACGTTGCCAGAATCAAAATGGAGTCACTAAGTTTAAACAAACAACATTAAAAAAAAAAAAAAACTGGCAGAGCTAGGGAAGACTATACTGAGAGGGTTCTCACGCTTGTATACCTAATTAGAACAATATCATAAAAGACTCCACAAAAGCCAGAGCCTTGAAAAGGCCATCACAACCTTACACACACACACACACACACACACACACACACAAAAAAAAAAAAAATGGTTCAAAGACATCTCTGCCAGTAACTGTCTGTTTAACCTCTGACTGCTGTCAGCCTTGTTACTGATATTTGTAGGCAAGGATAATTATTTCAAAACAAACATGTAATCCTCTTCATTTTTTTTTTCTTTAAAAATTTTGCCTTTCTTTTTCAAAGTCAGCACCCCGCCCTGCCTTGGTTCGCCCTCACTGGGCTTCACCCACTGTCCAACCAGTCCCATTGAAATGAACCTGGTACTTTGGTTGGAAATACAGAGATCACTCCTCTTCTGAGTCTCTCTTGCTGGGAGCTGTGCTCCGGAGCTGTTCCTATTTGGCCATTTTGGCGGAAGTCTATTGTACAGTATTTTAATTGCTAACTGGGAGGATCTTAGATGTTCTAACTATAAAAAATGAGAAAAAAATGTAACTATGTGAAGTGATGGATATGTTAATAACTTGATTGTGGTGATTACTTCACAGTATATACATATATCACAACATCATGTTATGGACTGTAAGTATACTCTATTTTTAAAAAATTAAGGCAGACTATAAATATATAATTTATCATCTTTACCATTTTTAAATGTACAGCTCAGTGACAATAAATACATTTATTTTTATACTCAATTTGTATTTGCTGGTTCTACCTCAATAAAGCTAAAAAATATATTTAAATAAATGTTAAAGAAATTTAAGTATATACAAACAAGAAAATAAGTATGTAGAAATTCATAAAAATAAGCCAAAAGAATACAACTCTTATTTAAATTATTTGAAAAAAAATTAGCAGATGGAGCATTTTCTTACATTTGTACAAATATACTTAAAATTTTTAACTCAATTTAGTGATTTATCTCCCATAAATTTCTTAAATAGAAAGATTAATTTGTCCAAGGTCACATCTTGTAATATGTTTTGAGAGAATTTTCTAGTTTTGGAAAAAGGGGATCTGTGAATGTTACTGTGGGGGCATCCCTGAGAAAACATAGGAGGGGGAATTTCTTTTAAAAGAGACCTGGCCACAAACAGTAAGTATTTTTAGTAAAAAATGTGGTTAGGCACTGATGGAATTTTGTAAAGCAGGAAGGAAATAACTGTGCCATATAATGTTCCAAAAATTAGAATGAATATATATATTTGTCTTCAGAATTTATCTTCTAGATAATTTTAATTTGGAAGGAATACCATTAAATATTTTGTTAATGATTATTGGGTTGCTATTACACACTATTTTTTTTCTACTTTGCCCAGTATTTTGCAGTTATCTGTGAATTTCGTAACCTCAAAATTAAAAACTAGGGTGTGGTTATCTTTACTTACATAATAGTGCAATTTTTTGTGGAATAATAAAATTTCTTTGTTCTCTAATGATGCTTTGCTTTATTTTATTTTGCAAATGATTTAAAAATTCTTTTTTTTTTTTTTTTTAAACAAAGTCTCACTCTCTTGTCCAGGCTGGAGTACGGCGGCACAATTTCAGCTCACTGCAACTTCCACCTCCCAGGCTCAAGCAATTCTCCTGCCTCAGCCTCCCGAGTAGCTGGAATTACAGGCACACACCACAGCACCTGGCTAATGTTTTTTATTTTTAGTAGAGACAGGGTTTTGGCATGTTGGCCAGGCTGGTCTCAGATCTGCCTGCCTCAGCCTCCCAAAGTGCTGGGATTACAGGCGTGAGCCACCGCGCCTGGCCTGATTTAAAAATTCTAATGAATACAGTTACTTGTAGCATTGATGTTCGGCATAGGTCATTCCAATAGTTTTACTATATATTATGGTTTCTGTAGGTTAGTATGTATTCTCTTGAATATTTATCTTTGTTTACTCTTCACAAGTTTATTATGAAACCAATTTTGGATTTACATTGCGATTTATAAATAAATTTACACAGCAACTTACAGCTTTGAACGTATTTGTAGAAAAGAAATACTACTGAAAATAAATGTAGACATTCAACTCAGGAAACAAGGAACCTTTTTATCTTTCTTTAACCTTAGAATTTAGAAGTGATACTAAGAGGAAACTAGGTTTGGACCTTTTTCAATAATTCTGACCACTGTTCTGTAAATTCAATCTATAAATAAAGTAGAGATTCGGGGTTGAATTTTGTTTTGTATTTTTCACAAAGACTTCTGTCTCTGATATCTTAGTGTCTGGCAATTGTTTTTGGTAGTGGGTGGGCTCTGAATAAATGTCAGTTGAATAAATGTATAAAAACCAAGCACAGGAGTGTTATTTCAACTGCCTACAGGGTGTCACAACAAATACCAATGAAAAAGAAACAAAAATAAAGACTCAATACAGTAATTAATTCTCCAGTGAACACTCCAGTCCTCTAGAGCTACTTCCCTGTGTCCACCAAAAGCGCTCTCTAACCAGACACAAGCAAGGGGATGCCAGTGCTCTCAGGCCATGAACTGTGATGGGAAGCCTCATACCTGCCCTCACTCTTTCTTCATACCCAGGGCGAAGCTGGTCCGCTGACTTCCAACGTGCTGTCTTCATTTGGGTAGGGATGGGGATCCAAGGCCCCTATATATTTCCTCCAGACTCACCCATAAAACATGGGTGAAATCTACCTGCCCTCTAGCTCACCACTTCCAGGTCAAGCTCAGTCATGGACCACTTTATGACAGTTGGCTTGACTGGGGAAACTGAACAAGAGGGGAGCTTTCTTTAGATTATCTGATAATCTGCATTGCCATTGCTTCTCCTTTTTCGGCAGCATGGAGAGTTGGATTATGGAGAGTTGCCTGTGATTAAGCAGCTACATCTAGGATGCCGAGTGTCTTCTGATCATGATCAAGAGAAGAGCGAAAAGACACAGGAGGAGGAGAGGATCACAGAGAGGTAGAAATGGGAAACTGGTGGATGGGCCACTAGGCACCACGGAGTGACTACCATCACTTCTCACAGATTAGATAATCGACAGCCCAAGTATGGATTTGATTTCTCCAAGGCCAAAAGCTACTAAATTTAATAGCCAGACCACAGACTTTGTTTTAAGCCAGGATCTGTTTTCCAGTGGTTGGTGCAATTAGGCAGGTTGGGAGGATGTAGACAAGGGCAGTGAGAAAATCTGGAGCCAGATAGTGGGAGAAACAGGGGAAATGAAAAACCCCGTGGGAGGCTGTGGCAAACGGAGGCAGTGGCGCTTCTCTAACAGTGAAGTCAGCAGAGGGAGAGATTTGTCTGTCTGTGCAGCAAGGGAGGTCAGATGACAGTACAAGTACATGTGGAGAGGGGTACTGATTCTGCATTCTGAGGGCAGGTGTCCTGCCAAGTTATCCGTCCTTTAACAGAGCTTCAATGCTGCTCCTGCTCCTCCTCTTCGAGGGACTCTGCTGTCCTGGGGAAAATACAGCAGGTAAGAGGAGTGCAGGTGGAAAGTTACCTATGGCAGGGCACCGGAGGGCTGAGAGGAAGCTCTGGGGAGGACCTGGGGGAAGGGAGCAGTACTCCTCTAGGATGTTCTTGGAGTATGCCTTTCAGGCTAGTTCCCAGCAGAGAATTCTTGCCCACAGTCTCAGTTTTTGTCTCTGATTTTGGAGAAAGGTAGCTGGCCCCAGAGGAAAAGCGTATTGGAGTATGTGCAACCTGCATAACCTCTCTCTCTCTGGGTTCCTTTTCTTCCTTTGGCATCACTTCTCCCATCCCTTTACATTATCTTCACTTGTCATTTCTCTCTCTCTCAGCTCCCCAGGCTCTACAATCCTATCGTCTAGCAGCAGAGGAGCCCCTGGCCTTCCGCATGCTCCAAACTTCCTCCTTTGCCAACCACAGCTGGGCACACAGTGAGGGCTCAGGATGGCTGGGCGACCTGCAGACTCATGGCTGGGACACTGTTTTGGGCACCATCCGCTTTCTGAAGCCCTGGTCCCATGGAAACTTCAGCCAGCAGGAGCTGAAAAACTTACAGTCATTGCTTCAGTTATACTTCCATGGTTTTATCCGGGTAGTACAAGCTTATGCTGATCATTTTCAGTTTGAATGTAAGTTTGTTGCTCTAAGCTGATAATTTGCTTGGGAACATCAGCTATTTTCCAAAGCAGAAGATAGTATATAGACTCTGACCACCATTTAACCTTACTAACCTTACTCGTCACTCTCTGGCTCCCACTCCCTTCTCTGCTTCACCCTTCACCACAACCCACACTCTACCATATACACAAAAGGGCCTGCATGTGCATATCTCAACATACCCTTGAATATACCTTCCTGTTCTGGCTCTTTGGAATGACTGTCTCCTCTGGATCTTCTGCCCTTCATTCCTGCCCTCAGACTCAGCCTTTCTCAACCCAGTTTCTGCCCTTCTTTCTCCTTGGCCTGAGTGTTCACATGGACTGGCCTAACCAACTTTCATGTGAATTCTTTATGACCAATCTCCTATCTTCCTGATAGCCTTCCCATCTACCACTTTCCCATTAATTATTTCAAAGTATCTTCATTATCTTCAAATTTTCTTCCCACAAATTTTCTTCCCCTTTCCCATTAAGCTCTAGCCTCCATATGATTTCCCAGCAAAATTTTCTTCCCTTGAATCTCTTTACTCTTTAATTTGTTTGTTTTCCTTCCTTGTCATTCTTTCCATATTGATCTCTCATTCCTGTCCACTCTCAGACCCCTTTGAGATCCAGATATCAGCTGGTTGTAGAATGAATGCCCCACAAATCTTCTTAAATGTGGCATATCAAGGATTAGATTTCCTGAGTCTCCAAGGAATTTCCTGGGAGCCATCTCCAGGAGCAGGGATCCAGGCCCAGAACGTCTGCAAAGAGCTCAATTGCTACCTAGATTTTAAAGAAATACTGCAAAGCCTTCTGGGTCACACCTGTCCTCGATTTCTGGAGGGGCTCATGGAAGCAGGGGAAGTCAGAACTGAAACGAAAAGGTGAGCCTAACTCTCTCTCCCCTCTTGTTCCTAGTACTCTAACTCTCGTATTTGAATTTGCCACTCATCATCATTTTGAAAGACATAGTGACAGGCTGGGAGGTGAGATGTGTGGGTTTAGGACTGTTTCTTAGACAAGAGAAAGAAGTGATTATTAAATCACTCTTGGAATTATTATTAAGGCACCTGAGTCCCTAGAGCTCCGGCCCAGGGTACCCTTCAAAATTCCATTTTTCCTATCTTCTTCTGCCTAGTGAAGCCTGAGGCCTGGCTGTCCCGTGGCCCCAGTGCCAGGCCTGGTCATCTGCTGCTGGTGTGCCATGTCTCAGGATTCTACCCAAAGTCCGTGTGGGTGATGTGGATGCGGGGTGAGCAGGAGCAGCGGGGCACTCAGCGAGGGGACGTCCTGCCTAATGCTGACGAGACATGGTATCTCCGAGCAACCCTGGAGGTGGCGACTGGGGAGGCCGCTGGCCTATCCTGTCGGGTGAAACACAGCAGTCTAGACGGCCATGATCTAATCATCCACTGGGGTGAGAAAAGCTGAGGCTCTGATGGGAAATAATGAAAGATAGCCCTGGGGCTTTTGAGTGAGGGGCTGAGGAAGTGGGTAGGAATGCTAGGCACAAGAAGGGTAAAACTGGGAGAATCAAAATAAAGAAGGATAGAGTATGACAGCAGTTAAATTTCAAGAAAATAGAAGTTGGGAATTAAAGATACTAACAAAAAAAGGGGGAGGAACTAGTGATTTGATGGGAGAGGGTTGGGAGGAGATCACAGACAAAGGATCAGGAGGAATTGAAATGAGGGCTCTGGAAAACAGATGAAAACTCTAGGAAGGTCCCACCCTTGTGAAACGAGAAATCTCAGCTTGGTGGAATAGAGTACTTTGGGGTTGATGTTCTCATTCTATCCCTAACTAGGTGGATATTCCATCTTTCTCATCCTGATCTGTTTGACTGTGATAGTTACCCTGGTCATACTGGTCGTACTTGACTCATGGTTTAAAAAACAGAGGTGAGCCTTTTCTTGTTCTTTGTTTCTTCAGCCTCTAATCAACTCATTCTTTTTTCCTCCATCTTTTTTTCTTTCTGCCTTTCCCCTTTATTTCCCTTCTTTGAGATTAATATCCTCCTCTTTTCCACAGTTCAAATAAGAACATTCCCCACACACCCAGCCCTGTCTTTCCCATGAGAGCCAACACTCAGGACACCAAGAATTCAAGACATCAGTTCTGCTTGGCACAAGTATTCTGGATCAAAAACAGACTCTTGGAGAAGTGGAAGACTCGCATAAACCAGCTCTGGTGACATTTGTTTTACCTTATACATAAAATCCTTGTCTGCATCTTCTTACACATAGTCCACGTCCCATAAGGGAAGCACGCTTTTAAACAGCTTGTACTAGCAAAGATACTGATCCCTTTAAAAATATTTTTTCCCCATTTTCCAGTGATATTTTTTTTTTCCTGCTTTTGGCTACATATCCATCATTGTTGATTTTTCAAAGTATAATCTAGATGCTCTTTTTTATGGACTCCCAGGATCATCCAATTGAGAGCTCTTCCATACTCCCCAAATTGAACTGATCTTCACAAACACACTCATCTCTTCCTACTCTCAATAATAGTTATTTGGATTTTTTTTTTTTTAATCTCAGTTGCTTGAAAGTAGGATTTAGGCCTTTGTGTCTGTATTCATGACCAAAAACCTTATCTGAATTCAGGGCCAGCTTCATAAGCATGGACCTGTGCAGACACATGGAATCGTATGCTCTGAAGGAAACTATGCTAGATTTAATGCTCTGCTGTTGTTGTCTTGGAATCTTTAATCATTTTCAAACAAGAGATACTGCATTTTCATTTTTCACTGACCCCACAAATTATATCACTGATTCTGTCTGAATGTAATATTTCTCAATAAATGCTGACTGAAATAAATTTTTTGTCAGATCAAGTGATGTCGTCTTACTCCATTCCTTCTCTGAGATCTCAGCATCATTTGATGGTGCTCTTATTAAAACTCTTTCTCTCATGCAGAGAAATAGGAACACTTTTACACTGTTGGCGGGAGTGTATAGTTCAACCATTGTGGAAGACAGTGTGGCGATTCCTCAAGG
The DNA here is from genome assembly GCA_036589455.1 of Ateles fusciceps. NCBI lineage: Eukaryota > Metazoa > Chordata > Mammalia > Primates > Atelidae > Ateles > Ateles fusciceps. The sequence goes on from JAZHEH010003362.1 coordinate 1,945,925, forward strand.
ACCTAGAAATAGAAATTCCATTTGACTCAGCAATCCCATTACTGGGTATATATCCAAAGGATTATAAATCGTTCTATTATAAGGACACATGCACATGAATGTTCATTGCGGCACCGTTTACAATAGCAAAGACTTGGAACCAACCCAAATGCCCATTGATGATAGACTGGACAGAGAAAACGTGGCACATATACACCATGGAATACTATGCAGCCATAAAAAACGATGAGTTCGTGTCCTTTGTAGGGACATGGATGAATCTGGAAACAATCATTCTCAGCAAACTGACACAAGAACAGAAAATCAAACACCACATGTTCTCACTCTAAGGCGGGTGTTGAACAATGAGAACACATGGACACAGGGAGAGGAGCATCACACACTGGGGTCTGTGGGTGGGAACTAGGGGAGGGACAGCAGGGGGTGGGGAGTTGGGGGAGGGATAACATGGGGAGAAATGCCAAATATAGGTGATGAGGAGGAAGGCAGCAAACCACACTGCCATGTGTGTACCTATGCAACAATCTTGCATGTTCTTCACATGTACTCCAAAATCTAAAATGCAATAAAATATATATATATATATATATAAAATCTTCCTCTCTCCCTTTGCCTCTCACCAGAGTTGAAGGAGGCAGATGAGTGCCTCAGATTCCACAGTGATTGGGATGTTAATGAATTTTCAGGGATATTTTAAAAAATAATAACATAAGGGCTATCTCCTGCCAAAGTGAGGACAGGTTTGAACTGGCATTCCTACTTCCCTGAGCCATGTCTATATATGTGTATCTTTGTGGATGTGCATATTCATGGGAGAAATTCATATTTTGAGCAATTAGAAAGAGCACGTAGGGTCTGAGGCAGAGCAAAGGCGATGAAGCAAACTAGTGATTGGATGCCAGTTAAGCTACATGTTTGTTTTTATTTATTAGCTTGGCTTATTATTATTTACAGTTTGTTTTCATATGGAGTCTTACATTTATCTACTCACTTTAATTGAGATACATTTGATTGAGCCTACTGGAAAGCAGGAAGCTGGTAGAGGTGCAGTGTTTGTATACATGTCCAGTCAACCCCTCCCTTGGATGGAATAATTGAGCAGGTTGTGCAGATTTCTTAGTGGAAGTTATAAACTTCGTGCTGGGCGTTTTCAAGTAATCAGCAAGGGTCCCATGATTACACATCCAGGCTGCACTCTTACTCATAAACAAGGTATTGAGGCCAGCCTTTTCACTGTTGAGAATCCGTCACCTTCCCTATGATATATCCAGTCAGTTATCTAGAGTCAGGCCACTGGAGTCTAGAGAGGAAAGTGGAATTTTAAAGGGGTGTTTGGAGCAACAAATGATGAAAAGTCAGGGTTCCATTACGTGGTATAACTCTACAGGGGAGGACCTCTAGTAAAATGAAGAGGTTGAAGTAGGAACCTTTCTGCTTTTGTCACAAGGTAGGTAGTGAAAATATATTTCTGATGATAACCACTTAAATAGATTTCCCCCCATGACCCTAGTGCTTGAGTTTCAGTAATTTTTGAACTCCTGATCAGGCTCAGGATACTTCCTCTGGTCCCCTGTCCGACATTTTCTCCACTGCATATTATGCTTCTGTGACACTAGATATTTTTTCTGTCTCTTAATTATGCCAGACTTCTCAGTTCAAGTGTCACACCCTGATTAGCCTAGGCAGAGCACTCCATCTCAGTCATATACTAGTCCAATTTATTTCAAATACTTAATTTAGTTAAAATTTTATAAATCATTCTATTATAAAGGCACATGCACACGTATGTTCATTGCGGGACTGTTTACAATAGCAAAGACCTGAAACCAACCCAAATGCCCATCAGTGATAGACTGGATAAAGAAAATGTGGCACATATATACCATGGAATGCTATGCAGCCATAAAAAAAGATGAGTTCATGTCCTTTGTAGGGACGTGGATGAATCTGGAAACCATCATTCTCGGCAAAGTGACACAAGAACAGAAAACCAAACACCACGTTCTCACTCATAGGTGGGTGTTGACCAATGAAAACACATGGACACAGGGAGGGGAACATCACCCACTGGAGTCTGTTGGGGGGGGATTGGGGGAGGGCTAAGAGAGGGATAGTGGGGGGTGGGGGATGTTAGGGAGGGATAATACTGGAAGAAATGCCTGATGTAGGTGACGGGGGTTGGAGGCAGCAAACCACCATGGCATGTGTGTACCTATGCAACAATCCTGCAAGATGTGCACAGGTACTCCAGAACTTAAAATATAATAAAAAAAAAATCTGAAGCTAAAAAAAAAAATTATCTTTTTATGTATTCATGGACTTTTTCATCTGAAATGTAAGCTCTGTAACATCCTGGATTTTATCCGTCTTGATCACGTCTGCGTCTCTGTGCCTAGATTATAGCCTGACATACAGCGGGTGATTTTAAAACGTTTTGTTGAGTGAAAAAATGGGATTAAACTTTGTCTTGTCGGAAAAGAGTTTACTAGTATCTATCTGATAGGCCATAGATTTGTAGGTACTGATAGGGGTCCAAAGTGCTGATGTCAATAAAAAAATAGGTGAATCATGGATATTGTGCAAAGACTGTAAAATGGTCACTCTTTGAAGGAAAGAGCCCAATTCTATCTTTCCTTCAAGTCATTACCTTTACAAGTCTCAATATCCTAAGATACAGATAAAGCTTAGTAAGAAGGGACTCTTACTTTGACTCATTTGATACCCAGGAAGAAGGGAGGAGACCCCAGAGCATTTTATCAGCATTCTCTGTACTATGAGTAGCAACCGCAGTTAACCACAAATACCACTTTGTTTTTTTCTTGTTGTACTTTGGTGATCCCCATGGAATCTCTTAGGGACAGAAGACTGTTGTCTACAGTGATTTTAAAGCTCTGGGTTCTTGAACAAAATACCTTATGCATTCAAAGTCAATTTTTCACAAGGCCCTTTAGTTGAGAAGTGGGCATATATTTGGGTGAGGCACAAGCTATACCTTTTGGGGACAATAGGTCTGGGCTGCCTGCACAAAACATCCTTCTTCCCCTTAAATTGACATAAAAGGGTTAAAAAAGAGCCTGAGGCCAAATAATAATGTTTAAGAAATGTCAGCTCAACAGGACTTGAAGAAGTTTAAATATCAGCCCATAATAGTGTCAGGAAAGCTCTGGGTCATCCCTGTAGTGTGGTAAACCTTTGGGCTGGGTAATTTTACTATAAATCCTGGATGATAGAGTACTTAAGAGCAAAATATGTTGCTAAATTGCCTTCAAGACAGAGGTGTTACCTAGTACTATTAACCACTTCATTCTGGCTGAAACTCTGGGACATGGGACTTATTCTAGAGGACCAGGGTAGGCTTTTTTTCAATATATTATCTTTATATTAATTGAGTTGGATACATTAAACATTAACAGCTTTTTACATGTCAATTCTACCTTAATACAGTGGTTAACAAAAGGAGATGAGTTCTTAAACACAAGTGTCACCTGGGTTTGCCATCTGTGGTTACAAAATGGGACATGATTGTATCTATAAGCACATTGGATACCAATTTCCATTCCTACCACATATAAAACCAAGTAGGTAATCTGCTTTGCTGACAATACACATCTGGAGCTTTCTGCATTCTGTTGTAAACACAAATACAGTAGGAACGAGAGTAGGTAGTTTTGGAAAAAGTGATGGAGGGTGTATTCTTGGTGGTTGCTAAATTTCTCCAGAAATAGCGTTAATTGTTTGGGGGAGGATGCAGTGGGACTGGTGGAATCAGAATATGCTGTGGCTAAAGCTCCAAAGAGTGCAGTAGCCACATGCCCTGGATAAACCATGACCTAACCCTCTGCTATCTTCTATCTAATGAATGAGGTAAGCTGAGGATATGGAAGACTTGATAAGTGGAGCAACCTAAACTGAAACAGGGCTCCAGGCCTCCAAGTGGATCACCTGCAAACGAACAAAGATGTTTATGCAGTACCTGCTCTGGAGCTCGTGTTCAGAGAAGGAGGTATAGTTAAGGGCACATGACTCCTTCTTCAGGTTACCCATAGAAAGTACCTATAGATTTTTGAAACTTAGACTTTACTCTTCAGGAATTAGAACTAGTTCATAATCCTTCCTCATTAACCATTTTCTCATTCTCATTTTCTTATGTAAATGGTTCCATTATCTTACTAGTTTTTCAAGATCAAAACTTTCTTCTGTTTGCTTTATTATTCTTCCTGAATAGCAAGTCACCAAAGCTTTCTTTATAAGTTCTTTTACGTTCCATTCCCTCTTCCTTGATCCAGATCCAAGTGTGAATACCACTGCCAAAAATGTAATGAAAATTACCAAACCCATTATCAACAATGTGAGGATGATTACATATTGAGCATGAACTCTTAGTACAGCAAATAAGAGAAGTATCTGTTTTATGGTAAAAATGAATGAATAATAAAAATCGTTTGAATGGGGCCTGCTGTAAGCCAGGCATTCTTCTCTATACTGTATACATACTAACTTATATATAATCTTCTTATCATTCCTGAGCATATAATATTATTCCCATTTTATATATGAGGAGACAAAGGTCACATAATTAGTAAGTATGTATGCAATTTTGCTCCAAAATCCCTGCTTTAACTACTACATACACATTCACTAAATAACTATTGGAAGCTTGTTATGTGATAAATGTTATTATGGTAATGAAATGCATTAAAGACACATAAATATATTACCCTGTCTTCATGGAACTTACATTGACAGTGGAGGGGCTAGAAAGACAGACAATAAGTAAATAAAAATATTACATTAAGATGATGGCATATTAAGATTAATAACTGAATCAGGGGGAAAGGAATCGGAGAAAAATTATTAATTATTTCCAAGCTTGTGGACAGAATGGGCCACTCTGACAATGTGGCTTTTCAGAAGGGAACTAAAGCAAGAACAAACAACAAGTCATGCAGTATCTGGGGAAAGAACATTTCAGGCAAAGGAATGACAAAGAAAAGCAGCATTGGCATGGCTGTTTTCTAAAACCTGTGAGGATTCCAGTGTAGATAGACTGGAGTAAGTGACAGGGAGCATAAGAAATGAGGCCAGTGAGTTGGAGTCAGACCACAAAGGGGACTTATAGGCCACCATACAGTGATTAAAAAACATTGCAGGGTTTTAAATGAATGTAAAGTGGTTGTTAGGTAAAAGGAGATGAGTTCTGAGAAGCATAGAGTAGAACAGTGGTTGTCAGAGCCTAAGGGGAGGAGTCAATGGCGAGATTGTGGTCAATGGGCACAAAATTTCAGTTACATAAGATAAATAAGTTCTGGAGATCCAGTGTACAGCACAATACCTATGGTTAACAGTGTTGTATTGCATATTTAAAATTTGCTGAGAGAGATATTGTGTTAAGTGTTCTTACCACGTGCACAAAACATTACCACTACTAATGATGGGGTATGAAAAAACTTATGGCTTTGATAGTGGTGATGTGATCATGGGCATGTACTTACCTTTATATTAATTGAGTTGGACACATTAAACATTAACAGCTTTTTACATGTCAATTCTACCTTAATACAGTGGTTAACAAAAGGAGATGAGTTCTAAAACACAAGTGTCACCTGGGTTTGCCATCTGTGGTTACAAAATGGGACATGATTGTATCTATAAGCATATTACAGAGATCCCAATCTGCTTATCTTCACTAGCATGAACCTATTGCCACTAAAAGTATGCCTCAGCTGTGCTCACAACCCAGTCTTTCAGCATCAGTTACCAAGTAACACCTGCTTTGTTTATTCCTCTCCAGTTCATGCTTCCCTTTGCCAACTGTTTGCTGTTCTCAGGGTTGCTTGGAACAGCTTCATAAGTGCTGGTACCCATGGCAAGATGATATTTATTCCGAGGGTAGCTACCTCCTATTTCTCCAAAGCTTCTGCCCAACCTTCAGATGGCTTTACGGAGGGATGCTCTATATACAGGCATGGGGTAGAGCTATCCTTCCATTCTTGGACTCATTTGATACCCAGTTATAGAAGTTGCTTGGCTTGTATTGTCTTCTAAAAGCCTCCATGTACAATAACATCAGATTCTGACTCCCACCCATCTCTTGGGGTTCAGTGAAGAATCTCTTAGCAACTTTTCTTTCAGTTTCAGTTGACTGGCCAAATTAGCCAGTTAAGTCATAGCAGTAAATTAAATGACACAGGTGGCAAAGGATTAACATAAACCACATTTGTTAAAATACCTAAAAATATTCTCTTCTGTCACTGTTAATGTAAGCGCCTTGCTTACTGCTACATATCATATGTATGTGCCTCAGTGCCAAGATTATACATTTAAAGAAAAGAGAAATTTCATCAAGGGAGGTAGTTGGTTCCACCTCTGTGTCAAGAAAATTTTAGATTACCAACATTCTTCAAATGAAGAACAATGGATCTAAAATAGAAAATGAAAGTATTTAGTTTCAAAGCAAAAGATGTTTGAATGTTATAGTATATTTAATTTTTATCAATTTTAATCAATTTTAATAAAATTTTATCAATTATCATAAATAAATATACAGTGTTATATATGTGTGTGTATATATATATACCATTCTATTAATTAGGGGTTATTTATATGCATATTTGTTTGCATAAGCAGGCAAGACTAAACAGAGGAAATAATAAACACAGTAATCACAAAAATGTATCTATTACAACCAATACAGGAAAATTGTTTATCAGAAATTGTTATCTAATTCTCAAGTGAAAAAGGGGTCCTACAATTAATCACAGATAGTCATTGTTGAGAAGACCACTATGCACAGGTTACCATTGTTGGAAGAGGACTCCAATTACATGTAGGGTAGCAAAAATCATCACCACTCCAACCACCAGGAACAGAAGTCCAAACACTTCTGCCCAATGTATCCTGATATCAGAGTTTCCAAGGAAAACACAGCACAGTCAGGCCATGGATAGAACAACACTGTACTCATATAGAGAAGAGATAGAGCAAAATCATTTTCAATAGTGTGTGCCAGTCTCCCATGGCCAGCGGGTCCCTCCTGGCAGCCCGCACAGGGCAGTCGATCTGTACGCATCTCTCTTGTGCTGCAGCAGAAGGATTCTTTCCTTTTCCCCTTGGAGTCTGAAATACTGAAAGCTGGGAGTGTGCTACAGAATTGGGTCATTTATGCACACACTTAACCAAAATGGAGGAGCACACATTGAGTCTGAAATAGGGAAAGATTTTCCCATAGAAGAAAATAAGTCTGGCAAAAGTGGTGGGGGTTCTTTGTCTCCTGGTAAGAAAATGTTCCAGGCCTAAGGCCCATTCTTACGTGGCCAAGCTGTGGAGTTGGAAGACCACATGTATACGACTGCCTTTCCCTACAGCCCATCCCGACTCTTGTCTGGCCACTGAAACAGCAGATAAAACATATCAAATCACCCACCTTGATTTGGAGGCGAGTTATGTCCCATGAGGCCCCTGAACAACTTGTGTAGATGCAGTTTGCTCAAAGAGCCTCTTTTATTTTGAAAGAGCACTTTACCAGAGTTGATAGGGGAAGCAGAACCAGGAGAACGGTTCTCATCAGAAACCCCAAGTGCTTTAAGGTAACCAAAGAGGTAAAAAATGAGTCTAGGTGGACTGTGGATGTATAACTGACAAGCACCTCACTAGTGTGGATATTCAGCTTGGTTTCTACCCTCCCTGAATTACTGATATGTAAATAGCAAGCGACGTTGGCCACAACACAACTAACACCATGTTCTGCCAGCAGATAACTGAGGGCTATTCAGTTATTCATCACCCCCTTGGCTAGTGAATTTAGTGAATCTTGTTCTTAGATGGCTCAGGCAGTAGCGTTAACCAACTCCATCATAGTCAATGGCAAGTTGTGTATTGTTTTTCCAGGATATGTATGCCTATGTTGGATATGAGGACACAGACAGTAGAATAGAGTCAGCTCGTCAGTTTGTCCTCCTGGCAGGGGTGTCTCAGGTAACCCTGTGATATGTCAGAAATGTGGATCCTTCCAATTTAGTGTCATTTTGAAAAAACACCTGAGACATTCACATTCCCAAACAGCATGCCCATGTGAGGATACAGGCACTCTGAAGTCTAGTATGCCCCACAGAGGAACATATAATCCAGGGGAGTGCATGTATCGCTGGTCAGAGAGCAGTTGTTGTTGGAATTCACTTGGGGTGACTGGAAAAATATTAGGGACTTATTAGGGAAAGTTATAGATTAGTTTCAACTCTTTCGTAAGGCCGAAAGATTTTATTGGGACAGACTAAAGGCAGCCAGTCCATTATATTAGGGAAAAGACAGGGACAATAAAAGGCTTTCTCAGTTTAAATCTGTTTACCTCACATCCCTTTGTGTCTACACTAACTGCTTACTCATGTAAACTTAGCGTTGGATGGCTCTCTCAGGGGGAGGTCAAAGGGAATTACCCATTAATGGTGTTTAATCTGGGTCCCGAACCTAAAGCTTTTGTCATTCGTAAAGCCACTCTTTTAACCATGTAAACTATCCACAAACATGTTGACCTAGAACCTCTGTTATGAAATCTTTACTGAATAAACGTGTGGATGTACAGGGGGTCTGGGTCGAATGGCAGCAGTCGCCCTCAGAAAGCAGCTGATGACCATTCCTAACCCACTTGAATCACTGAACCAGATGTGGAAGTGCATTTATTCATCTATCATTGAGTCAGGGTCTGCAGGACGGACCTCCTCAGGTGGTGATCAATGTCTGAAGTTGTGATAAGAGTCGGTAGTCCAACTGTACAAAGCTTTGTCTGATTTAACCATGAATTAGGTAGCAGGGTAAAGTTGCCCGATGTATGGACCTTCTCATACTATCTGTGATGTTTAATTTGCCTTTAATTTTTTTTAACTTCTGATTTTATATCTGTGGAAGAGGTAAGTAAGCTTCATGCATGGAGTATTGGGTGCCCTGCATATTTGAAATGCACTGAGGGTGTCACTCTTCAACTGGAACCTTTAATGACCATTGGAAATCCTATCAGGCTGTTGAGAGGCCACACATGGACTATTTGAGGAAATTCAGAGAAAACATTCTGAATACATGGGTGGCAGATCCAACAACCCTTCAAATCTCCACTTGCTGCTACTGCTCGGCTGATCTTCACCAATGTGTTGTCAATTCAGGCACTCCAACTACATTATTATACCCACAACACACTGGGTATTATCAAGGAACAAAAGGGAGGGAAATTAGTATCCCTACTGACTACCTGCTTCTGGTACTTTCAGTGGCTGGAGGCCTTCCTGTCTATTAGTTGGGGTTCTAGATGTCCAAGTATTGCAACCCAGGCTGTCTGTCCCAGTCCTGAGGCTACTATCTATGTGGGTACTCATTGTCCTTGTTACTTAACCCAGATCTTTTGGACTTGAAAATCCAGTCCAGAAAGGAAGGTCACACCCTGCACAAACTTGACATGCTGGTTAATGTCACTCATGAGAATGGAAGAATTGGATTTCCCAGTGCTTCTAAAGTGATCTTAGCACCCTAACACTCCTGGGTTCCATTACCCACCCTAGTACAATCCCATAAAAAGGAGGACCCCTGGGATAAGTATTAGATTAGAGTCAGAGAGGTGGTATTTAGGGTACAATGGCAATCTGAACTGCAAACCATCTCTAAGACTTGCACTGTAAGTGGGGGAAAAAATGGTTGGGAATACTGAGTTTGAGATTTTGAAGTCCCAGCCTAATATGGCTTGGCTGTGACTCCACCCAAATCTCATCTTGAATTGTAGCTCCCCCAATTCCCACATGTTGTGGGGAGGGGACCTGGTGGGAGGTAATTGGATCATGGGGGCAGGGCTTTCCCATGCTATTCTCCTGATAGTCAATAAGTCTCATAAAATCTGATGAATTTATAAAGAGAAGTTCCCCTGCACAAGTCCTCTCTTGCCTGCCACCATGTAAGGAGTCCTTTTGCTTTTCCTTTATATTCCACCATGATTATGAGGCCTCCCCAGTCATGTGGAACTGTGAGTCCATTAAATCTCTTTTTCTTTATAAATTACCCAGTGTCAAGTATGTCTTTATCAGCAGCATGAAACAGACTAACACACAATCTAATCAAATGGCTGCCTGATCTACCATGACATCCACCATGTCAAACACTAAGCTCAGTGTTTCCCAACATGCATTGCAGTATCCTCTTTCCCCTGCAATGGAGTGCAATGTTTAGTGTCCATACTGTCCTAGCCAGATGTGGGTACCACCCCACTAGCAAGCCTTATTTGTTGTCCTATTTTTAGTTGTTAGAGTCTACTGTTTCATCGTTTGATGGTTCCATTAACTTGCAAATAAGAGTGCACATCGTAAGCCCATTGCATTTTATGAGAGTGCACCCACTGTTGTGCTTGGGCAGTGAAAGATGTTTCTTGGTCAGAGAAAAGCCTCGTATATTATCTATAAACATGACACAGTTTTTTTTTTTCCCCCCCAAAGGAGGCTATGGTATTTCTAGCATCCACATTTTGAATGCTAGATATTATTGATACCATAACCTGAATAGGTGTCAACAGTGGCGAGGCACCACTAGTGCCTGTGGCTAGGGGCCATGGATTTGATGTGGTCAATCTGTCAAATTCAGGCAGGTCCTAGTCTTTGGTTAATTTGTTCTTATTTTTCTCTTTGGATGATGTGGTTCAATTAGCAAGAGCCACCAAATTATATGGTGTCCTTATTTTCCAGGATCATCTCTTGAGTCTTATCCCATTTTTATATCTAAGATGGACTTCTATTTTCAGTCCATATAGGTAGTAGGCTGCCTATTGGCCACAAGCTTCATCAGAAAGAGAATTAATTTATATTTTGTTTTAAAAGATCATTTGTTATATGAGTATAAATATGAGTAGCATATTTTTTTTTCTCACAGGCAGAAAGATGCTGCCATAGTTCTTGTCCACACACAGGCATCTTTTAATAGCTCAGTCATTTGGTTGACTTTCTCCTGATCAGGTAGCTAAGTAGTTCTCTGCCTGGGATTCAAGACCCTCTGGAGCATCCTTTGAAATATAGCTGGAGGTAGCTATGTCCCCCGCAACTCTTGTATTCTGTGCAACTGAAAAATTAGCACCATTGGATGCTGCCAAGATTTATCACTTGTGCACTTTGGAGGAGTAGTCTGAGCCATACCTCCACACCTGGGCCCACTTGAGCCACAGTTGGATTGCCAAGAAACTCTGCTCGGGAGTGTAGAGAGCCTTGAAATTTTCTGCCCCAAGGTCCTGGCATTCTGGGCCTGTAATGGTTGGACTAAAACAATCTAATCAAATGGCTGCCTGACCTACCATGACAGAAGAAGCCCTGAAAAGCTCAGAAACGCCTTTGGGATCATTCTTCCATTGTCTTAATATCACCAGGCTTTTGCCCATTCATACTAGTCTCCTTATTGTAAGGTTTCCTGGCCACACCCTTGGTGTCCTCTCCTGTACTCTTTTTTTCATTTTTTACAATATAGCCAGGCTGAGAATTTTCCTAATCTTTAATGTCTGCTTCTCTTTTGATTATACATTCTATCATTTTTTCCCCTCTTTTTTCACATTTTAATGTAAGCAGCCAAGAGAAGCCCGACCACACCCCCAACACCTTGCTTAGAGATTTATTCCGCCAAATATCTTTTTTCATTGTTTATAAGTTCCTCCTTTCACATAGCACTAGGGAATAAATAGACTTTAGCAAAGTTCTTTACCATTTTATAACAGGGATGGTTTTTCTCCAGTTTCCAATAATATTTTCCTAATTTTGATCTGAGATCTTATCAGAATAGCCTTTACTGTCCATATTTCTGCCAATATTCTTCAGATCACAATCACTTAGGTAAGCTCTAAGAAGCTGAGGCTTTTTCTACACCTCTCCTCTTCTGAGCCCTCACTGGAATCACCCTAATGCTCTGTTCATAGCAGTACAGGATTTTTCTTGCATTAACATCCAAACTCTTCCATTTTCTATTTGCTACTCAGTTCCAAAGCTGCTTCCACAATTTTATGACGAGGGGATATCACCACCCATTCCACAGAAATACAAACTACTATCAGAGATTACTACAAACAACTCTATGCACATAAACCAGTAAATCTTGAAGAAATAGATAAATTCCTGGAAAGTGTCACCCTCCCACGACTAAGTACACCCTCCCACGACTAAACTAGGAAGAAGTTGAATTCCTGAATAGACCAGTAACAAGGTTTGAAGTAGAGGCAGCAATTAATAACCTACCAACCAAAAAGATCCAGGTTCAGATGAGTTCACCGCCAAATTCTACCAGATGTACAAAGAGGAACTGGTACCATTCCTTCTGAAATTATTTCAAACAATACAAAAAGAGGGAATCCTCCCTAACTTATTTTATGAGACCAATATCATTCTGATACTGAAACCTGGTAGAGATACAATTAAAAAAGAAAATTTCAGGCCAATATCCATAATGAACATCAATGCAAAAATCTTGAATAAAATACTGGAAAATAAAATAAATAACATATTATTTATTTATTTAAGATTTTATTTTAAATCTTAAATAAAATACTGGCAAACCAAATGCAACAGCACATCAAAAACATCTGTGTAAGTTTAACCAGCCTTGTATCCTGGGGATGAAGCCTACATCACGATCAAGTAGGCTTCATCCCCCGGGATACAAGTCTGGTTCAACATACGCAAATCTGTAAATGTAATCCATCACATAAACAAAACCAAAGACAAAAACCACATGATTATCTCAATAGATGCAGAGAAGGCCTTTGACAAAATTCAACAGCCCTTTATGCAAAATACTGTCAATAAACTGGTATCAATGAACATATCTCAAAATAATAAAAGCTATTTATAACAAACCTACAGCCAATATCATACTGAATGGGCAAAAAATGGAAGCATTCCCTTTGAAATCTGGCACTAGACAAGGATGCCTTCTCTCACCATTCATATTCAACATAGTGTTGGAAGTTCTAGCCAGAACAATCAGGCAAGAAAAAGAAATAAAGGGTATTCAGTTAGGAAAAGAGGAAGTCAAATTGTCCGTATTTGCAGACAACATGATTGTGTATTTAGAAGACCCCATCGTCTCAGCCCAAAATCTCTTTAAGGTGATAAGCAACAGCAGAAAGTTTCAGGATACAAAATCAATGTGCAAAAATCACAAGCATTCTTATACACCAATAACAGACAGAGAGCCAAATCATGAGTGAACTCCTATTCACAATTGCTACAAAGAGAATGAAATACGTAGGAATACAACTAACAAAGGACGTGAAGGACCTCTTCAAGAAAAACTACAAACTACTGCTGAAAGAACTAAGAGAGGACACCAAAGAGATGGAAAAATGTTTCATTCTCATGGTTAGAAATACTGAGGAAAATTTGTTAATGCTTGACATACCCTATAAGAAATGCTCCAGGGATTAAAGGCTATAATAAGTTGACAGAAAAAAAAATGCTCAAGGAAGTACTAAACCTGGAAGTGAAAGGATGCTATTTATAATAATAAAAACACACAAAAGTATAAAACTTACTGGTGAAGCAATCACACAAAAGAGGAAGAGAAAGGACTCAATGGTACCAGTACAGAAATTTACCAAACCGCAATGACAAGATAAAAATAAAGGAATGAAGAATATACAAAACTCCAGTAAACAATTAATAATGTGATAGGAATGAAGCCTCACTGGTAACTTTGAATGTAAATAGATTAAATTCTCTACTTATGAAATATAGAATGGCTAAATGGATAAAATTACATAATCCAATTATATGCTGCTTACAAAAAACTCACCTTACCAGTAAATACACATAAAGATAGAAAATAAAAGACTGTAAAAAGATAATCCACACAAATGGAAACCAAATACTAGTAGGAGAAGGTAAACTTATATCCGATGAAACAAACTTTCAGTCAAGAGTGATCGAAGAAGACAAATAATATAATGATAAAGGATCAATCCAGCAAGAGGATAGAACAATTTTGAAAATATATGTACCCAACATTGGAGCGCTCAACATTGGAGCACCCAGATCCATAAAGCCAATATTACTAAATGAAAAGGGAGAGATTTAGTGCAACACAATAAAAGTGAAAACCTCAACACCTGACTCTCAGCATTAAACATATAACATACACAGAAAATCAACAGAACATTAGGTTTACATTGGGCCTAAGAGACCAGTAGGCCTCTCCATAGTAGACCATATATTAGGCCACAAAACAAGTCTCAACAAATTAAAAATAATCAAAATTATATCAAGCACTTTCTCATACCACATTGGAATAAAACCAGAAATCGATACTAAGAGAAACTTTGGAAACTATACAAATATATCAAAATTAAAGAACTTAATGACCACTGGGTCAATGGATAAATTAACATGAAAAAAAAGGTCTTGAAACAAGTGAAAATGGAAACAGAACATACCAAAAAATTTTTGCCATCTACCCATCTGACAAAGCGTTAATATCCAGAATCTACAAAGAACTAAAATAGATTCACAAGAAAAAAAACAAACAAGCCCATTCAAAAGTGGGCAAAGGATATGAACAGACACTTTACAAAAGAAGACATAGATGAGGCCAACAAACATATGAAAAAATGCTCATCATCACTGGTCCTTAGAGAAATGCAACTCAAAACTACATTGAGATACCATCTCACACCAGTTAGAATGGTGGTCATTAAAAAATCTGCAGACAACAGATGCCAGAGAGGATGTGGAGAAATAGGAACACTTTTACACTGTTGGTGGGAGTGTAAATTAGTTCAACCATTGTGAAAGACAGTGTGGCGATTCCTCAAGGACCTAGAAATAGAAATTCTATTTGACCCAGCAATCCCATTACTGGGTATATATCCAAAGGATTATAAATCGTTCTATTATAAGAACACATGCACATGAATGTTCATTGCAGCACTGTTTACAATAGCAAAGACTTGGAACTAACCCAAATGCCCATCGATAATAGACTGGACAGGGAAAATGTGGCACATATACATCATGGAATACTACAAAAAACAGCCATAAAAAATGATGAGTTTGTGTCCTTTGTAGGGATATGGATGAACCTAGAAACCATCATTCTCAGCAAACTGACACAAGAACAGAAAATCAAACATCGCATGTTGTCACTAACAGGTGGGTGTTGAACAATGAGAACACATGGACACAGAGAGGGGGAGCATCACACACTGGGGTCTGGTGGGGGGACATAGGGAGGGACAGCAGGGAGTGGGGATTTGGGGAAGGATAACATGGGGGAGAAATGCCAGATATAGGTGATGGGGGAGGAAGGCCACAAACCACTCTGCCATGTATGTACCTATGCAACAAGCTTACATGTTCTTCACATGTACCCCAAAACCTAAAATGCAATAAAAAAGAGATCTCTGAGATCTAGAGACCTGAACCACACTACCAACCAACTTGACCTAGTTGACATAAATCCTCTAACAACAGCAGAAAGCATAATCTTTTCAATAACACAAGGAACATCACCAAGAAAGTCTATATTCTGAGTCATTAAACAAATGTTAATATATTTAAAAGGACTGAAATCATATGAAAAATGTCCTATCACAATAATGCAATTAAACAAGAACACAAAAATAGGAAATTTTGTGGAAAACTCTTATATTTGGAAATGCAAATAACCTCTGAGTCAAAGAAAATAAAAGAAAAAATTAGAAAATATTTTGAGTTAAAAGAAATTGAAAATACAACATATTCAATTTATGAGTGCAGTTGATGCAGTTAATGCAGTGCACAGAAGGAAATTTATAGGTTTAAATAATTAAAATGTTAAAAAGCAATGTGTGGCCTGAAATTTTCTTTTTTGGTTGTGTCTCTGCCAGTTTTTGCTATTAGGCTGATGCTGGTCTCATGAAATGAGTTAGGGAAGATTCTCTCTTTTGAATTGTTTGGAATAGTTTCAGAAGGAATGGTACCAACTTCTCTTTGTACCTCTGGCGGAATTTGGCTGTGGACACCTCTGGTGCTGGACTTTTTTTGGTTGGTAGGCTATTAATTTCTTTCTCAACTTCAGTCTTTGTTATTTGTCTATTCAGGGATTCAACTTCTTCCCTGTTTAGTCTTGGGAGGGTGTAAGTGCCCAGGATTTATCCATTTCTTCTTGATTTACTGGTTTATGTGCACAGAGTTGTTTGTAGTAATCTCCAATGGTAGTTTGTATTTCTGTGGAATCGGTGGTGATATCCCCTTTATCATTTTTTATTGCATCTATTAGATTCTTCTTTTTTATTAGTCTGGTTAGTGGTCTGTTTTGCTTATCTTTTCAAAAAACCAGCTCCTGGATTTACTGATTTTTTGAAGGATTTTTTGTGTCTCTATCTCCTTCAGTTCTGCTCTGATCTTAGTTATTTCTTGTCTTCTGCTAGCTTTTGAATTTGTTTGATCTTACTTCTTTAGTTCTTTTAATCATGACATTAGGGTGTTGATTTTAGATCTTTCCTTGCTTCTCTGGTGGGCATTAGTGCTATAAATTTCCCTCTAGACACTGCTTTAAATGTGTCCCAGAGATTCTGGTACATTGTGTCTTCATTCTCATTGGTTTTGAAGAACATCTTTATTTCTGCCTTCATTTCATTATTTATCCAGTAGTCATTCAACAGCAGGTTGTTCAGTTTCCATATAGTTGCGCAGCCTGTATTTTAATCTTAACCTTAAATATTTTTAATATTTATTCTCTGATAAAGGGTATAGGAAATAAAAAACAGGAAATTAAAAAAATCATTTACCCAGACCCATTACTAGTCAGCCTGCTCAGAGGACAGCTTCAAAAAGTAGGCAAATGCTACTCAGGAGGCTGAGGCATGAACATTGTTTGAACCTGGGAGACAGAGATTGCACTACTGCACCCCATCCTGGATGGCAGAGTGAAACCCTATCTCAAAAGAAAAAAAAAAAGGTAGGCAAATATAAGCAGGTGCATATAATATTGCTTCAGGCTTTGGGACTGTGAATCTCACAGCTTAGATATTATTGTGAACCTTTAGCATTTGCTCTTGAATATCAGACTAAGTTAAAGAGCTCCCTGATTTATTTCTCTGGAACATCTGTAGTATCCAGAGTGGAGCTGGGCAAGAGTGAATCACACATTTTGCAGTGACAGTCATCGTGTTAGGAGGAATCCAAGCACACCTGAGCTGCTAAGTGGAACAACTGCCCCATATAGGAAATCTGTTGACATGTAGTTGACATGCAGAAAAATAAGCATAACAAAAGCTTAAACTTAATTTTATTTACACTTATGCCTTGTGTGATGTTTAGTACCTTACATGCATTATTGCATTTAATTCTTTCAGTGACTGTCTCAGATTGGTATTTTGTCCCATTATAGAACTGAGGAAATGAAGGTTCTGAAAGGATAAAAGAGATTACAATGAAAAAAAAAAATGGCAGGGTTAGGATAAGAATCCTGCCTGTCTAACTGAATAATTTGTTTTCTTAATAATCTAAATATACAAATTATTTCATTCACTTTATATTTGGTAGAAAATGGTGACTCTAAGTCCAAAATTATCACCTGAGGTGTTATTGTCTGGGGAAATCCCTGAAATTTCTTGTCTTCAAGGGAAAAATACTCTATATAGAGATTTTTAAAAATCTAGACAAATCTTCTTACCCAAAAACAACAAAAGGAATTTTCTTTATAACATACAGTTGGTTCTCTGTATCCATGATTTCTGCATGTTTGGATTCAACCAACTGCAAATAAAAAATGTTTGAAAAAATTGCATCTGTAATAAATATATAGATGTTTTTCTTATCATTATTCTTTAAACAATTAGGTATAACCACTGTTGGCGTAGCATTAGATATTATAAGTAATCCAGGGATAATTTAAAGTATACAGGAGTATGTACATAGGTTTTATACAACTACTGTGCCATTTTGTATTAGGTACTTGAGTATCCATGAATTTTGGTATCTGTAAGAGGTTCTGGAACCAATCCCTCTGGATACCGAGGGATCTCTGTAATAGAAAAATACGTCATAAAGGATGTTAAAGTCCCTTAGTTTCAAGGTACTGAATTAACTGTTGGGAGATAATTGTCTATGTGTCTCACTTTTCTGCTCACTGTGGGAGAACTCTGGCACCTTTGTTTCAGAACAGTTTTTCCTTAGTGTTTCTGTGGTGACAGCCATAGAAGAGGCAGATATTAGATATTGTCTTTTTTTCTGAGGTGTGCTTATTGTCCTTATAAAAGTTTCAACTCCCCTATGTCAAAGATAATTTGTGCTAGCCAATGTGAAATCATCAAGCAAAATTCTATTTAAGTGCATTTCAATAGAGAAGCAAGACCAAAACTTAGTATGAACTAAGCAACTTCATCAAAACCAGAAGCAAGAAGGTTTTTAAAGGTTGAGGTAAGCTAGTAGAGAAGTACTGGAGGACAGTACACCATCTATGATTACTAATCGGCTTCATCAAAAGGAAAAATACACCTCTTATATCTTTATGTCAGGAGGTAGTAGTTTTGTGACTTTAGTAAGGCACCCACCAAAGTCAGGCTGCTACTCTGCCATAGAAACTGTGAGATAAGGGTACCGTAATTTTTGATGATTACATTTCAAAGAGATGGCTCTCAGGTCCTTAAGAAAAATATTTCTGGATTCTAAACTTGATAAAAGACTTTTAAAAAGATTTATATCACACAGGGGCAGAGAAATAATTTGCGTTTTCTAAAGTAAATATTTTAAGAAAAAGGAGGGCAGAAGCCTGGAGTCAGGAAAAAGCCTGTCTAAAGTTCAGTCAAGCCAAAGGGAACATTAAGGCTATCTTAGCCACTAAGCTCTGGGTTCCTCTCCTGTAATATACATCATTATATGTGCAGATGTTCCAGCCCGCTTCACATTTCTTTGTGGGAACTGATGCTCACCACAAATTTTGATGGTCTGCCTACTACTATTACTGTGGGTAATAAGCTTTCCTTTGTCTTGGACCCAGGAGTCTTCTGCTGGCATTCATGAAATTGAATTGACTAACTTCATAGCTTGCAACAAGTGCAAAATCTCAGACTCTTTACAGTTCTTGAAATTCTATTATGTAAGTAAAAGTGATAATTTTTGGAAGGTTTGTGGACAGTTCATGCATGTGAAGAAAGAACTCAGTAGCCAGGCCTCGTGAAGAAAATGAACACCACCAGAATATCTTAGCTGTAGGATCTTGTTAGTCATCTATTTAGGGAATTATCATTGGATGATTTCCAGCCCTCTCTGCCTCTACTCAAGATTTTAAATCCTGGGTAAAAGAAAAGAATTTGCTCTGCTGGGGTCATGAGCCCAAACTTGTGGTCAAAATGATAATTTCCTGTAATTTGTTTCCCCAGTTGGTTAACATGGAGTCAGGAAAAGAACGTTCCCTGAAAGAGGGATGCTGACAAACTGAAAATAGTAATCTCCATTAGATTCCACTGCTGGGCTTTACAGCATGTACACGTGTTTGAATACACAGACATATCCCTTCCTTTACATAGTTCCCAAAATGTCGACTCTTAATCTAATAAAATACTATTAAATAACCACCTACAGTGTGTTAGCCACTTTTCTAGTAAAAGAACACATTAGTGAACAAAACAAAGAATCCTCCCTTTAAGGAGTTTACATTCTAGTACACAGAATAAAAATAAACAGGATAAATTAGTAAATTATATAATATATTAGAGGTAATATGTACTACAGAAAAAAGTGGAGTGAGGTAAAAGAGTAGAGGTGTTAGGAATGATGATTTTAAATAGGGTATTCAGGAAAGCTTCATGAAGAATGGGACATTTAAGCTAAGACATGAAAGACGTGAGCAAGTTAGCAGTTGTACACGTAACTGGGAAGGAATAATCAGTTCAAAGGCTTGGAGCCTAGAGCATTCCTGGGGTTCTAGGGAGTCCAAGGAGACTGTGGTTCTAATGGAGAGATGGAGGGAGAGAGGAAGAGCAGATGGATTCAGAGGATTATCAGTTGGGATAAAGGTGGCAGCAGAGTGACCAGTTAGGAGAGGCAGTTGTGGTAATCTTGGATACTGGTAGGTTAGGAAAACAATGGGAATAGAGAATGACTCTTGGATTAAGCATCATAAAATAAAATGAAATGTATTTACTGCTCCTAAAAGGAGAACACCTAAAGTCACAAGTTAGTCATAGGAAGGACCTCTGGATGATGATGTTCATGCACTTTAGTCCTGTCATAGCACCATCTCAGAATTACACAGTCTTTGGACTGGGTGGTAAATTTAAGTACCACCATCACACTGTTAAATAAGATGAATTTTAGAAGAAAGTTTTAAAAGCTGGAAATATCATTAGGGGTTATAATCCTCAGTTCTTCCATGGATGATGGTGATATAATTGCTGTTTGTTTATTTATGTTTAATCCACTCGTTTGCTCGAGCCATGTTTTTTTTTTTGTTTCTTCATTTAACTTAGTAATTGATTGGCATTTGATGCAAATCTTTATTCCAGACAAGTCAGACTCCTTGGAGAATTAATGAAATTGTGCCTGTCTTCTTTTATCTCTAGGCAGGGTCGTATAGTAAGACTTGCAAAAAGACTTTCAACATTCTGTCTCTTCTTCACATCTTTATAATGTAATTTAACCCAATTTCTCTCTGATGCTCAGATAAGCCACCCTAAGTGACAGCATACTCCTTTGTTTTCTTGGTCATTCAATAGCTTGGGAAACCTGAAATGACCAATGGTTTCATTGATCCAATGACTATTTTTGAGGAAGTGCTCTTTCTTTAGGTTCCAAATTCTGTAGGCCAATAAAGAATTGGGTTAGCACAGACAGAAATGGTTGGGAAGAAAATATTTTGAGTAAAACTAGATGTTAACGGTTGAGAGTTGAACCCTCTGCCTCGTTCCTAGGATTCCCACAAGCCCACTACATATCAATTACGATTTCATATTAAATGCTTCTTCCACAAGATGGCATACTTCTGTTTCAAGATATCTTATCGAATTTAATATCATACTGAATTCTCAATAGGTTATTTCAGCAAATGTAAGACAGAGTTGCAACAAACTGAAAAAAACCCCCACAAAATATCAGGGTTAATAAGTATTGTTGTCATCTAGCAATGAGCAGTAGCCAGGTAAGCTTTTATGAGGCTAAATAAATTTTGCTGAGTGTATAGATAGCTTTCCCCACTGCCAACATAGTCCCTTGTCCATCGTCCCAGGTAATACACACTAGGTAGGCTGGGAAGAATGATGACTGATGCTCTCAAAGTAGGTTACCACATCTACTGGACAGTTAAGATCATTTGTATTTTGGGGTTTTACTGATGAACATTTATGTAGATACAATTATATATTCAAGATTGTCCTTAGAGGTTTTTCTATCTGCTTATTCCCCCAAAAATCCTTATCAGCAATGGTATGACTTTTGTCCTAGGTCTGTCATAAAATGGCAAGACCAAAGCAACTTTCCAGGATTTGTTGTAAATTTCACCCCTGGATGTCTCTTCACCCAAATAAAGTGAGAAAACATATGTTCTGCCTGGAGGGCTGCCCACTGACGATTCAGGTCCATCTCTGAGTGACCAGAGTCCACTTCTTCTTGGTATTGTTATATCAAGCAGAACTAGCTGGAAACCATGCTTGGAAGTTTTCATGCTGAGTCATATGTTCATGGGAAACTCCCTTAAATGCCCATAGCTGCAGACTGAAAGAAGAGTAGGAGTATGGTTTTCTTTAGATATGCCTTCTGGGATTGTAAACTAGTGCATATCATACTTGTGTATTTGAGCATTTTTTTTTAAATCTCAGTCACATATATACTTCTTCCAACTCATGATTAAAAGTCATTGATTACGCCCAGTTTTGTCGATATACACATCCAATATCTGATAGTGTTGCCTGGTCACTTAGTTTCTACCAAAGACCAGTAAGTAGTGAGCCAGAAACTTTTTAAAAAACACATTTAAAATTTTTATTTCAATAGTTTTTGGGAAACAGGTGGTGTTTGGTTACATGATTAAGTTCCTTACCGGTGATTTCTAACCTTTTGATGCACCCATCACAGGAGTGGTGTACCTTGTACCCAATGTATAGTCTTTTATACCTCACCCTCCTCCTCCCAACTGCTCCCTTGAGTCCCCAGAGTCCACTGTATCATTATGCCTTTGTATCCTCGTAGCTTTGCTCCCGCTTGAAAGTGAGAACATACGATGTTTGGTTTTCCATTCCTGAGTTACTTCACTTAGAATAATGGTCTCCAACTCCATCCAGGTTTCTGCAAATGCCATTATTTTGTTTCTTTTTATGACTGAGTAGTACCAGGAGCTTTTTATTAAATAAAAATAAATACTTTCTAAAAGGGCCAGTCTTAATCTGACATCAGCATTGTCGTATGAAAACTTTCTTCTTTATTATTGTTTCTTGTAGTTTCTTGATTCGTTGCAAAAATAATTAGCTATCTCTACAATATGAAAGGGAATAATTTTTAAAATAATTTTTTAAAAAAATAAGTAAATTTAGTTTTGAGATAAAAACTCGAACTATTTACATTTACAAATGTTTGTTAAAACAAACACATAAATTTATAATAAAATATTAAACATTTATATTAATGTATGATTTCAGAAAAACAATTGCCAAAAAAATAAAAAAAACCTTACAATCTCTTTTCTCAAGAAAGCTTTTTTTCTTCCATGATAAAAATCTAATATTGACATCATTACAAAGAGAAAGAAAACTACGACTTTCTCTTTTGAGACATGTAATAGGTATTTTCCTAGGTTACTTAATGGAGACAGTAAATATAAATTGTTTTCCTTAAAATTCATGCTCTAGTTAAATGTAACATTTTATGGAATATTTCAAGTAATTTTCCTTTTCAAGCTTATATTTTAATTGTATATTTTAATTCAGTAGAAAAGATAACAGCTGGTAGGGAATACCCTGCTAGAGGAAATATACTGCTGGTTCTAATCTCAAATGTTTTTTCTTTAATTTTCCTATTTTTCCAGTGAGAAAATCACCTTCAAATCAGCAGAATCAATTTTCATAGGCAGGTAGATAGACACACTTGAAAAGGTATATAGAGGAGACCCTGAAGTTGCAAGAGTATATTTGCCTAAAGTGATTTGTCCCATTGTTTCAGAGAAAAAAGGGTAACTAGATCTTTCAATGTTTTTCTTATACTTATTTATTGGATACAGTGTGATGTTTTGATACATTCACATATAATGTTATGATCAGATTGTCTTCTGAGTGTTTGAAAGGAGCAGCTCCTGTGTAGTCGACACTTATCCTCATAAAGCAAAGAGTGACGGCAACTTGGGGTCTGAAATGCTTACACAACAGAACAAATTCTGACTCAGTGTACCTGAGGAAACCTGGTGGTTCATACAGAATTGTGAATGGGAATTAAAGGGGGGCATAGTGAAAGCCTGGAGAGTACAAGTGTGAGAGAGTTTTAATTTACCTGGGAGAAATAGATTAATATCCCTCAAAGAACCATGCCTGTTGGGAAGCCCATTGCGATGAGTGAGTAAACCAGCACTGCCGGTCAGTCATGCAGGAACAATCCTACTCCTGATATTGTGGATGGCGGGAAGGACAGCAGCACATAGTGAACCAGCTGTCTCTTATTTTTGGTATGGAAACCACTCTGATTCCCCTTTTAAATGTGTAAATCCCCCAAAATTCAGTATAGAACGCCTCAAGAAGGAAATAGTGAATTTCCTCCTAACAAGGCATGTCGGGGGTTGAGGGACAACTTGGACAAACAAGAGTTGTCACTGCATCTGCATCTTTCTTAAGTTGTAAAGCAGTTTATACAATCAATATGGACTTAGTTTTAAAGGAAAAATAATAAACCATACACCCACAGCATTAGCACATTTCCCTTCGCTTGCATGTTACATTTCTATTATCATCCATAGAAAAATACTTTCTTACATAGTTAAAAAAAAAAAAATCAACAGAACCCTCACATCTACCCAACAGGGCCAGGTAATTGGTTGATTAATCCAAAGTCTGACAGAGTTGAAAATAAAAAAGATGACTTTTATATACTAAAATGTTTTATTTTAAGTCAAACCATTTAAAATACATATATTTATGAGTATATTCATGTAAGGATAAAGCTTTTACTTTGAGTGTTGGACTACTTGATTAGAGTTCTTCAGTGTACCTCTAGCATTAAGCCCACTCGCAATGCATTACATTTATTTTGGTGAATTTAAATATGAGCAGCAACTTAGAGACACTTGCAAAACCAAATGAACAGGACTTCTAGAGTTTTGATTTTATATTCTTTCTCATATTTAGCCCTTCCAAAACACTCACCAGGATGTATTAGAAACAAATGATTTTTTGCAATTATACGTTATTAGGTTGCATAGTACAAACTTCCATTTTATAAATAGAGTAAATAGAATGATAAACACAACTGTTAGAAGTGGTTTTGAACACAACCCCCAATCCCCACTACAATTTGTAAGGGCAGAAATGTGTAGGCACAATAGAAAGTAATCTGTTAAAGATGAGTGTTCATTGTGCCATGGAAATCAGTCAGGGTGCTTTACAGAGGGAATAGAGCATGCTGGTTAATTTGTTACATAAAAATATTGTTGGCCAGGGGCAGTGGCTCATGCCTGTAATCCCAACACTTTGGGAGGCTGACTCCTGAGGTCAGAAGTTTGAAACCAGCCTGGCCAAAATGGTGAAAACCCGTCTCTACAAAATAAACAAAAATTAGCTGGGCATAGTGTCGGGCACCTGTAATCCCAGCTACTCAGGAGGTCGAAGCTGGAGAATAGCTTGAATCCCAGAGGCAGAGGCTGCAGTGAGCCAAGATTGCACCACTGCACTCCAGCCTGGGTGACGGGAGTGAAACCTTGTCTCAACAACAAATTTATATGTAATTTTCACAGTCATACAAATAATGATATTTAAGCTTTTCATTTGTGAGATGTAACATAATTTTAACAAATGAGAAAGTTTTAATTCTAGCATGGATTGGGTCTCTGGGCAGAAAAAGAATCTAATTAACAGTAATTGACTCCCTCAGCTAGAGGACAAGCACTGTGAGAACGAGATAGTTCACATATTTACTCAAAAGGAAATCTTAGCTGTCCAGACGAAAAAATTCAAAGCTCATCTGTTTCAATAGTTTTAAATAACATTTCTTAAATTATGTAGCTTGAAAATGATCAAGTTTAGATTTAAAATCAATTCTGATCGGTGTTTGTAATTCAAATTATATTATTGTAATCAATAAAATGTCAGGTTCATATAAGTGTTAGGCTATGATCATCATAGAGATTATGGCCATTTTTGCCTCTTCAGAGCACTGTGTTCTATTTGATCAGCATGAGGATGTCATTATTGTGTATTTTTAGTCTATTACTAAACAAAATTACATCATCTGAAAGACTTAAACATATCGCTATGTGAAAACAAAACAAAAACTACAAACAAAGTTCAATTTACAATAAACATAATAAAAATCTAGAATTATCAACAATTCTGATCATGTTGACTAACATTTTTGTCACTGTAAAACCCAGTTTCTTAGTATTAATATCTTGTTCTTCATTTAAGGCCCAGTTTAAATTTTCTCTCCCTTCTTTGCATCCCACTTATTCTAAATCTTTTTCCCTTTCAGATGAAATAAA
The DNA here is from genome assembly GCA_036589455.1 of Ateles fusciceps. NCBI lineage: Eukaryota > Metazoa > Chordata > Mammalia > Primates > Atelidae > Ateles > Ateles fusciceps. The sequence goes on from JAZHEH010003362.1 coordinate 1,971,575, forward strand.
TAGTTTCTTTGATGCTCATAACCCTTTATTTATATTCTTTTAACTGATCTGATTATCTTGCATTATCATATTTTTTTCAGTATTCATCTTTCCACCCACCCAGTCCCAACCTCCATAAACTAAATATTTGTTCATTTTAATTTTTACTCTTTGAATGGGACTTGGCACACAGATGAATATATTATTAGATGAATGCCCATGTCCTAGATAAAATGCTCCCAGCCACTTCAGACCCTGTTGTGTCTCTCCAACCGGAAAAGCAATTCTCGTCCTTATATTTGTTTTGTGTTGTGCCTTTCCTTGAAAAACTCTCATGCTTTTCTCTTTTTGTCAAGTGTAAATTCTTTTCTTTTTAAACCAGACATTGGACAATATAGTTTGTAGACTGACTTGCATTTTTTTGAAATAGGAGTAAATAAAAAGGCAACAAGTAGTCTTAATCCTTGGAAACACTGTGTGAGACATGCTTCAAAGGTCAGAAAATTTTATGCCTTTGATTTCTTCTGTGACTGTCCTAGTTAATTTTTTTTTTATTATTATTATTTTCGTTAGCTCGTCCTGCTTGTCACAGGTATTCCAAGAACTCTTTTCAATGCAGCTTTCACCTCCTTGTTCCTCAGACTGTAGACAAGAGGATTAAGTGAGGGAGTTACCACCGTGTAGGTCACTGCCACCAACTGATCCTTGTCTGAGGCAGACCTGGACTTGGGCCGCAGATAGATGATAGAGGCACAGCCATAGTGGACAAAGACCACAGTGAGGTGTGAAGCACAGGTGGCAAAGGCTTTCCTCTTACCCTCAGCTGAGGGGATCTTCAGGATGGTATTAACTATGAAGCCATAGGATATGAGGATTAACAGAAAAGGCACCATAATCACCAGGATGCTGAGGCTAAATAAAGCCAGCTCTTTCACATGGGTGTCAGTGCAGGCTAACTTGATAACAGCTGCCATGTCACAGAAATAGTGATTAACCCTGTTGGGGCCACAAAAAGGCATGTCACGAATGAGGTTGGTGGCCACCAAAGCAATAGAGAATCCTGTGGCTCCTGAGAGAGAAATCAACCCCAACCCCAGCCTTTTGTTCATGATGAGTGCGTATCTCAGAGGATGACAAATTGCTACGTAGCGATCGTATCCCATCACAGCAATGAGGAAGCAGTTGGTGCAAGCAAAGCCAAGGAAGAAGAAAAGTTGGGTGGCACAGGCCACGAAGGAGATGGTCTTGCTGTCTGAGAGCAGGTGGACCAGCAGCTGAGGGATGATGACAAAAGTGTAGCAGGACTCAGAAAAGGAAAGGATGAATAGAAAACCATACATGGGAGTGTGGAGAGTACAACTCAAAGCGAATAACGGCCATGATGGTCACATTGGCCACCAGGATTGTCACGTATAGGAAAAGGAAGATGACAAAAAGCAGCAGCTGGAGCTCCCCCAGGCTGGAGAAGCCCACCAGGATGAACTGTGTAACCACAGTGGTTTTGTTGAAACCTCGCATCTATAGAACTTTCTGTGAAAATGTTTGAGAGACAAAATGATAACTATCATTGTATTAAGAACATTTTTGCAACGCCTTCACTTTAAGTATATTGTCAGATTCATAATATTAACATCTCTTTCTCTCAGTCTATCTAGATATAGGCAGCCCCTTTAATTTTTTCCAACAAATCATTAATTTGAAATAACAGAGAAATGATTAACTACAGTATATAAATACCCAAAAGTTAAAAGGATCCAACTATTTGACAAAGTGAGAAAATTCTCTCAGTTTTAGAAGAACATCACCTTTAACATGGAATAGAAAATTTAACTTATTTTTCTTGTACTGTCTGTATCTGGTCCTTGCATGTATATTCTATCCTAGTATGTTGGTTTCTTTCCCTAATGTCACTACCCATTTGATTAGCATTACTGTAAAGGCATTAAAGCACTTTGCCTCAGAGCATGGACTCAGGAACCAGAATGCTAGAGTCTGAATTTTGCCTCTGCCACTTAGAGCTATGAACTTCAGTGTGACAGTTTTTTGTCATTTGTAAGACATAAATAATAATAGAACATATTATATAGGGTTGTTATAAGAATTAACTTAGATTGTATAAGTAAAGTACTTAAAACAGCATTTAACATATAGTAACTCCAGTCTATGTGTCAGCTGCTTTTGCAGCTAAGGAGTTGAGAGGCAAGTATCTTGGTTTGATGCTCAAACACTAGAAGAGCCTGGACCCTTAAATCAGGATAGAGATTTTCTGCATTTGACTCATGTGTTCTTATCCCTGAGATTCTTTTTTTTAAAAAAATTGAGCAAAAAATTTAAATATGCACAAAGAACTGTCATTTTTACATTAAAATTATTTTCCTTTTAAATTTTGCTTTTTGTTAGCAACTAATAATTGTATCTATTTATGGGATATGATGTGATGTTTGCATACGTGTATATATTGTGGAATGATCATAGCAGGGTTCTTTAATAAATCTACCTTTTTAAATCTAAGGAGTCTATAGCCTTTGAATTCTCTTGCATGATTCTACGACACTTGTTCTGTATGTTTATGGATTCCTGTGAAGGGGACGCAAGTGTAAAACCTGGGTCACAAGGTTATGGTACATCTGTCTATGAAACAAAATAGATTCATGATCACTTGGGATAAGGGTGGAGCGGGAAGACTTAGGTTAAGATACAAGAAGAAAGGAGAGGAAATAACATCAATGCATCTTGGATCTCTTGCAAATAAAATAGCCAGAAAGTGATAAAGGCAAAAGAAAAAATTATCTCAGGAACTTCCCATTATCTTATAGTTTAGGTTATTCCTTCTCCCAGAGCCCTAATCATTTTTCCTTTCAGAATTAGCTTCAGAGATTCAGGAGAACCAGATATAATATTTGCTAGTTCTCAACATCTCCCAACTGTTGTTTACTTTAATGGTTATAAAATGTTAGGAGTGGTTTGAAATGACACACTTGGGTTTGCTCATTATTTATCATCTCTGTTGTGGTTTATTTGCTTAGGTAGTTCCACACATCTGTTACAACAGCTTTTTCCTTTGTATCAGACCTTGCAGAAAATACGATGCTTTCATGTAAGCTGCCTCATTTGACTCTAACATCCTGGTAGACAGCAAAAGTGTCTGTCTCTCTCTCACAGGTAAGGCAAGTGTACTAAGTGCCCTCTCCTGGGCAGAGTAACCTGTGAACATCCTCATCCTTGCATTTTACATGTTGCATTGAACACACCTCCTTATATATTTGGCACACTTTATAGATTATAAGCTTATTATGTGCAGGAATAACTTTTTAAATTAAAAAAAGAGTCACTAGAATATAACATAGCTTGTGATTTATCATGTGGTCAAGATTTCAATCTGATTAGAATGTCAAAAAATTAAATAATATGCTCAAGTGGTAGATCCAATACCAGAATTCAAGTCCTCTAACTTCAAATACACTCTGTACTTACCACATTTTATGGCACCCATTCTTTACCTTGTGAGATGATCTGCCTATATACTATTTCCAAGAAACTAAAGCATAGCTTGTTCAAGTAAAACTTGTTTTAGCATTTCTGACTTCTCTGGAATAATCCAATTTTAATTATCCAAGTTTTTGAATTATCAAATTTTATAATATGAGCTTTAACCTTTTTAATCCTAAGATTAGGGGAGATAAGAAAAAGGAAAAAGAGGTAGGAAAATAGGCAAACCAAGGATACGACTGATGAAAACACAAAGGCAAGGAAGGTCAAGAGGATGTTGCTGAATTTCAATCACAATTTTATGAATCAAACAATTTTCAATGTCTCCCCCAAATCATCAGCTTCTTTTTTTGTGACTTACATGAGAATTTGGTTATATACAAAATATCCTCTAATCTTGGCTACAACACGAGTACTGTTTTTATAGATTTTTTCAGGTTGCTTCATATGTTTGTTTTGCCTACTGTTTTTCATACTCAAATCCTTCCATGTCCCATGTTCTCCAATAAACCTTCCCTGCCTACTAGAGTCCTTACAGATGCTCATTCTCTTTATAGCCCTTAGGGACTTTAAAATCATGCAAGTACGGGAACAGGATAGTATTATCTTCTATTACTTTATAATCAATTTGCCTGTGTAGATGCCTCATAACCCTATTTACATTGTTTCTTTGAGGCGGGGGCATAGCAATGTATTCTAAACAATCTGCAGCAGCTTTAAACAATACTGGGCACATAACAGACACTTATTAAATACTTAATAAATTATGGCATGGTTTAATTCTTAATTTGTTTATGAGTTTTCTCATATGCTTTTTTTAAAAAACAAGAATGTATTCTTTATTCTACTGTAATCCATATCATTCTTAAATTTTTATTTTTCTGAAAATTATTATTTAAAAAAGAGAAATCCCACTGATGAGTTTTTCTGCCTTTCTAGTTACTTCTGTTGCTTGGCCCCTCAGCATTTAAATTTGATATATTAAGATGAGGTGGGTGTATATGTGTGTGTATGTCTGTATTTGTGTGTGTATGTGCACTCTGAGTGGAAGCTTTTTCATTTCAAGAAAAGAGCAAATAAAGTTTTACTTTGACTCAGAATCCTTTTTATAACAAAAACTATGCAAATGAATTCACATCTGAATTTTTGGCAGAAAATATTTCTTTCTTTAGGTAGTAACTGACAAAGAAAATAGACTTACCTACTTATGTCCAAAGATCAAGGAAGCTGCCATGTGACTTTGTTGACTTATAGTCTGGTAGATCTGTTAAATCTTGAAAGAGGTAGCAGAAAGTCAGTTGTAAAATTAATGGCATTTGTACTGAAAGATTAAATAATTGGAATAAAATGCACCAAAGCATTTCATAAAGGGCTAAATGGAGACTTAGTTGCCCAAACCTTTTTGAGTCTTAAATAAGAACTGAAAATAACCTGCTCTATAGTCATATGTCAATTCAGATTCTATATAATTATATTCAAGAGTATTTATAGCCCTCTGGGATTCTAAGAAGTAGGGCCTTCTGAGACTTAGTAAGAGCTAAAGCAAGAGAGAAAATAAATGACTAACCTTGAAGAGGACATATTATTTAATACCAAAAGAAAAAATTCAAACTGCAATAAAACACTCTATCTCTGCAAAGCACTACAAATGTAGATAAGTATTCTAGTGATTTCCTGACATCAAGCCTACAAAACATTGAAATTCCAGGAGAAACCAAATTCTCCAACCAGGAGATACACAATAAAACTGCCTTGATAAGGCATAAGAGATGAAGGCAGGAGTTGGTAAGTGCAGGTATGCTTGGCACTTTTCGGAATTACATAAGCAGGCTCTGTTCTCCTAAATCAAAGCCTGGAAAAAAATCAAAGAACTAAATTTCTTAATTCTGTCCAAGGAATTATTGTAAGAAAATGACTTTCATCCAGCAACCATTCATTGAGTGCCATGATTTGGAGAGCAGTATATGAGGCATTACAGTGATACAAAGATAAAATATATGAACTGATTTGACCTAGGAGAGAAGACAGATGCAAGCAGAGCTGACTGTAATAAGAGGTATAACGGTGCTCAATGTTACTGCGACATTAACAACAGGGCAGCTACAAGGATGAGCATCCCCAGCAGAGATCGCCTTGACCACAACCAGGGCTGAGACTCAACAAATGATTTTATGAACAAAAATGTTCTGGAATAATAAGCCAAGTAGAAATATAAGAATTAGGACTAAAAAGTCAATGCTGAATGTTTTGTGCCTCGGACACTCAAAGGAAAAAGGAATGATGAGGAAGACTGAGAACTCCTATTTCTGGTAGCAGCTCAGCTGGTCACATGAAAAAACTTTCCTTCTGAAAACAAAATTGTTGAGAAAATATTTTTAAAAATCTTTAGAAATCTATTGACAAGCTGAAGGCATAGTAGGAATTTTTAGGTCAAAATCTGAAGAAAGCAAATCCATCAAGAAACACTGGAAACTGCTTCTGTTCCAAGGAGATCTGTTTATCTGGACGAAATTACAAACCCAAGCTGTTGATTTGAGAGAATCACAGGCACGATGAGGCTGACAGAAATTAAAGACAGAATCTAAGAAGTCAGGGAGTTGAAAATTAGATGTTAAACATGTTTCCTGGTTTCCATATTTGATGCTTTGACATCTGAGGCCTTCCTGAGCAGAAAAGAACCAGCCCTCCTGGGGTTAGCAGATTCATAGGGATTTAATTTCATGTGCAATCAAACAAATCCAGAAGTCATACATACGATTGCCTACTTTTTCATACTCTTGGACTGAGGAACACTATTTTCTTAACCTAATCACCCCACCAGGCATCAGGCAACTAAGGATAGTCCTGGAACCCAGTGAAATGGTTTAAACTTGCCAATCCTAAACCTGCTCGAAACCACTTACCCTGCTTTGCCTCAAAAACCATTATGAAGGCTCTCCAAAACTTCCCGTTGCTCTCTGCCTACAAATGAACTTTGTGCTCTGGTATTCTCCCCATGGTACTTCATGTGCGGTGTGATATGACCCCTACCCACTCAGGCACTCAGGAACTCTAAGTAATCAACTGTCTTTCAATGGCAGTCATCTCTTGATCTGCTGACCTCACCCTATCTGAATAAAAATAAAATCAACATTTTAAAACATATTGAAGGAGAGGACCAAAGTTGAAGAACTGACGGTATCTGACTTCAACTTACTGTAAAGCTACAGTAATCAAGACAGTGTGGTATTGGTGAAAGAACAGTTAAATAGAAAAATAAATGGGCTCTCAAGCTATGATGAGTCATTGAGGAACCTTAAATGCATATTGCTAATCGAAAAAAAAAGCTGTCAGAAAAGCCTATATACTATGTGATTCCAACTACCTGACATTCTAGAAAAAGCAACAGTATTGAGATAGTAAAATGACCAGCGGTTTCCAGGGATTCAGAGAAGGAGGGGGAGGGAAAAATCAGTGGGGCCCAAGGCATTTTTAGGACAGTGAAACTATTCTGTATAATACTATAATTATGATATACAACATTATGCATTTCTGAAAAATGTAGCATGAACCCAAATGTAAAATATATGGACTCAGGTTAATAATAATGTGTCAACCATTGGTTTAATAAATAAAAAATATACTGCAACAATTCAAGATGTTAATAATAGGAAAAACTGTGCAGGAGAGAGAAGCCATAATGGAATTTGGTATTTTCTGTGCAATTTTTCTATAAACCTAAATATGCTCTAAAAATAAAGTCTACTAAAAAAAACAAAAAGAAAATAAGATTCTCATAGACATGGTATATGTAGAGATATAGGCCAAACACAGTATGATTCCTTTTATATAATGATCAAGGAAAGGTTAAAATTATGGTGATAGAAGTAAGGACAGAAGTTACATTTAGAAATGTAATACCTGAGAAGCAGTACAATAGAGCCCTACAGGGTTCTCATAATATTTAATTTATTTATTAGTTATGTTCAATTTGTAACAATTTCCTCAAGCTAAACCCTTATGATTTATGTGTCATTTAGTGTACATATTATGTTTTAAGATATTTACTTTACTTAAAATATGCAAATTAGAGTTTTTCTTTTGAGAATAGTGAGCTAGAAATTTTCAGTCAACCCAGAGACTAGGAATAACTACAACAACTACAAAAACTATTGGAAAAAAAATAAGATCGAAGGCATCAGACTTTAACAAAGAATTAGGATTTAGGAAAAGCAGGAACCCTGTGTTGTCCTGGCATTTGGGAGTAATTATCTCTCAAGGAGAATCTGACAATTCGTGAAGATATTACCAAAAAATCAAAAGGCTGAGACACATGGAGATAAAGGGCAAATATATAGATCATAGACCACTGAAGAGTAATGGGGCTGGTGAACTTCCCAAGCTTTGAATTGACATTTGAAAAGGGAATATAATAGGAACAAAATTAAACAAGAAATAGATCAACTTTCACAGAAGCCTAAGCTCAGTTTCAAACAGCCTTAAACCCTGGTAAACTTGAGCCAAGACTTAATTTAATAAGTCACTACCTCTATAAGTCACTCTGAACAGCAGATCATAGTGGCATTGGGGGTCTCTTAGGATCTGTATAGGTTAATAGACAGCATATCTTATAATCCCTAGAGGGCCTGGGTATTTTTCTTTATCCAGTACACAGATACCTTAGCAGATGGAAAAGTTCTCTAGGGAAATATTGGAACAAGGTTCTCAGGATATAATTGTGGCCATGCTGCAGCGTCTTTTCTCAAAACTCCCCATCTGCTCTCACAATCAAGGGGTTTTGGGTTTGGGAATTGTTGTTGAACTGGCAATTGTGTAGGGGGACGTGAATTAAAATGCCAGTAACTTACTTTTGTCTCTTCGTCAGACATGAAATAAATGTCAAACATCACTTTAGTTGTCTGCTCATCTGCTTCATTGCTAGAAATCCCTTATCCATTAGCCATTTCTACAGATCCCTGCAGGACAAAACTCCTCTCATTACTCTGAACTTCAGATTTATATTGGTCATTTTCTGTATCTTCTCCCTGACAGTTTCATGTAGCTTTCTGCCTTCCATCCCCTGGAATACTATTATTCTTATTGATAGCAGTGAACTGAATTTCTCTGTAGCATCATCACCATCGTCTCTAGGTTACTAATGACAATTTCCACAGAACTCTTCAAAGATGTTCATATTCTCTTCACCAATGTACTTACTGATACATTTATTAATGCATTGGTGAGTGATTATTTTCCAGATCCCCTGTGTAATGCTGGTTAGGGATTGGCCAAGGAGGTTGTCCAAAGTAATTCATTCCAACACATCTTCTCTGAACCTTTGAATGAATTCCCTTACAGTGAGTGAAAAGATGTGGCATTTCCAAATTATTAACCATAAATCAATGTTTAGTTTAGGTTTTGTTTAGTCTATTAGCTAGCAAAATATTAATGTCACTTTTGGATGCATGAGCTAATATATTAAATTCTGAAGCCCAAGAGAGTGCTCCCATAGCAATGAGTTTGACTGAATTCCAATTTACGTTTCCTCCCCCTTGGCCAAAATCTTTACAATTCTTGCCTACATATACTCTCCTAACTCCCACAGATACAAATTGGAAGGCATTTTATTATTATTATTATTATTGCAGTTTATCTGTTCGCAGAACAAACCGTGCACCTCTGTATCCAATTACATTGTGATCTAGTTCCTGTAGTAGGCCTAGAAACAAATTTAAGTGATGGGGCAATTATTTCAGGTGCAACCCTGAGTCTTTTATGTAGAGGACGGTTGATTACCTTAGATGTGGTGTGTGTGCCTGTGTGTGTGTGTATGTTGGGGGTGTAGTATTTACCTCAACAGACAAGGGTAATTCAAAGGAAATGGGTCATCAAGATCTCAGCCTCACTCAGATCTGCTAAAAAATGTCCATTTCATGTCTCAAAGTCTTACTTCTTATTGAATAGAAGAGCACAGGTCAGGCTGATATTTGAAAGCTAAATGTACAATCAGTTTGTGTGCTTCATCCTTAGCCATGGCTGCCCTGAAACCCCAGAAGATCCTTCAAATGTGTCATAAAACATTTTGATTTTTTCATATACCTTTTAAAATGCTTATTACTTATAATTTCCCTTTTGTCTATGCTTACTCTCTATGATAATTTTTTTTTAAAAAGCCAGAAGCTTAAGAAATCTCTGAAATCCCTGTTATTGCCATGTCATCTATGTGACAACCACATGATCACCCAATGTCTTGCCCTCCCTTTGTAATACATCCTATGCTATTACTGGTGCTTATCTGGCAATTAAATGTTATTAGATCAAGAGTTCAAGACCAGCCTGGCCAACGTGATGAAACCCTGTCTCTACTAAAAATACAAAAAAATTAGCCGGGTGTAGTGGTGTGTTCCTGCAGTCCCAGCCTCTTGGGAGACTGAGGCAGGAGAATTGCTCAAACCTGGGAGACAGAGGTTGCAGTGAGCCGAGATCATGCCACTGCACTCCAGCCTAGATGACAGAATGAGACTCCGTCTCAAAAAAAAAAAAAAGGTATTAAATACTGGAATGAACTCATCCTTTTTTATCCCAATAAGCAAGTTATCTGTGTACTCATTAGATATACAAGCAACCCAATCCAAGAATCCTATTTTAGGATTTTTTTTCTTAAGTCACTCTTGCTCCTAATCACTGTTTCACCTAAGGTCCACTAGAAAATAAATAGCACATCAAAAGGAAATTTAAGAGGCAGGAAAATACCATAGACAATGAAATAATCTGGGATTAGCAGCATCCCAGTTTTTATATCTTCTGTATTTATGCCCTGTTATTGTAATCCATATAGGTCAGGCTTCTGAGGACGAAGCTGAGTGAAGAATGGTAGAGAGCAGATCTGGAGTGAATATGTACATATCGAATATCAGGATAATATTGACTAAAAAATCTGATGGAGATAGTACAATACAAGAAAATTTCAAGCCACTCTCTTGATCATGGGTGCTGTGAAAATTGAGCAGAAGCTTTAGGAGCTATGGCACAGCTCTATCATCGTGCTTCTTCCCCCTTAGTGAGAGCAGCATGCTACTCTCTCAAAGGCTGTTTCTTCCATCTTAATCACAGAATAAAGGAAGAAGAATCTTTTGAGAGGTGATACCCAGACACAACTTGTTTAAGAAACAGAACTCTGTGGTTCTAAGCCATTTAGAATTTAGCATTATTTGCTATTGGAGAATAACCTAGCAAAGACTGACTAATAGAGATATAACAATTAAATAATTAAAGACTTATAAAACCCAAAGCAATGTAGTGTAGATGTGTTAAAATGTTAAAATGTGATATATTAGGGGTTCTTTTTAGCTCTACATATGAATTATGCTATTTTATTTTTTTAATTGCATTTTAGGTTTTGGGATACATGTGAAGAACATGCAAGATTGCTGCATAGGTACACACATGGCAGTGTGATTTGCTGCCTTCCTCCCCCATCACCTATATCTGGCATTTCTCCCCATGCTCTCTCTCCGCAACTCCCTACCCCCACTCTGTCCCTCCCCTATTTCCCTCCAACAGACCCCAGTGTGTGATGCTCCCCCTCCCTGTGTCCATGTGTTCTCATTGTTCAACACCCACCTATGAGTGAGAACATGCAGTGTTTGATTTTCTGTTTTTGTGTCAGTTTGCTGACAATGATGGTTTCCAGGTTCATCCATGTCCCTACAAAGGACACAAACTCATCATTTTTGATGGCTGCATAATATTCCATGGTGTATATGTGCCACGTTTTCCCTGTCCAGTCTATCGTCGGTGGGCATTTGGGTTGGTTCCAGGTCTTTGCTATTGTAAACAGTGCTGCAATGAACATTCGTGTGCATGTGTCCTTATAGCAGAACGATTTATAATCCTTTGGATATATACCCAGTAATGGGATTGCTGGGTCAAATGGAATTTCTATTTCTAGGTCCTTGAGGAATCACCACACTGTCTTCCACAATGGTTGAACTAATTTATACTCCCACCAACAGTGTAAAGTGTTCCTATTTCTCCACATTGATATATTAGGGTTTACAACAAAATTACCAATGATAGAGGGGTTTGGCTTATAATGCATGTATTTTTATTCGTTAGGAAGCCACCAGTATACATATACACACACATTCAGAATTAAAGAAATGCAAAAATCTACCATTATTTGGGAGGTTTCACGTATCTTTTAAAATAATACCATTATCTATATATAAATAATATATTTATGGCTGTATATTTCCTTCTAAGTACTATTTTAGTTAAATATCACAAGTTTCCAAGCACAGTATTTAAAAATATTTTCTTACTAAAATATGATTTCTTTTTAAACTATTATTTACAAGTGTGCTTTCTAAGTTTCAAACATATGGGGATTTTGTAGTAATGTATTCTATTCATTTTTTATGCAACAAATATTCATCTTTTGTTATATACCATGCACCCTTCCAGCTGTAGTCTAGACATGCATCAATGAGCAACATGAATAAATATCTCCATAAATATATTTATGGCTACATATTTCTAAGACTTCCTTTTCAATATAGAAAAGAAGAGAACTGAAAGCTGCATGCAGAGCCTTAAAGTCATATGTTAAAGGAAAAAAAGTTACAGTAAAGATAGGACTTGAAATAGTTAAAATAGAAAACAAACTTACCATACAGATACCAACAAAACCAAAATTTGTTCTTTGAAAAAAACATAAAATTGACAAATCTCTAGTGAGACTGATAGTGAAAGAAAAGCCCAATATACATTATAAGAAATGAAAAAAGAGATATAACCACCAACGCTGCAGAGAATAACAAGTTAATACGGACATACTGTAAAGAATATATATAGCTATGTATAATTTAGATAAAAATAAATTAATTGTTAATAAAATAAACCATAATATGATTCATTCTGGAAGAAATTGGGGACTTATACAAACATTTAACAACTGAATTATTTGTTAACCTTTCAATAAAGTAATATCCAGTTCCCAAAGGTTTCAACAAAGATAATAAAATTTCAATGATTCACTGCTTCTTCAGAGAATATAAAGAGAGATCCCCCAAGTCATTGTATGAGGCCAGCAAAATCTTGATTTAAAAGCTTAATGAGAATTGTTAAGAGAAATAAAAATTTCATACCGATATTCATTCATAAGTACATACAATATACACACACAAATAAATACGGCATAATTTAAATCCTATCTTCTCATTACACAGTTATACTATATTTTCTGGTCATTGGACTCAACATCCTATTAAAACCAAGTACACTTATGCTACAGACACATTTTATTCCATTTTAACTTTTTCAGGCTGAAGTGCAATGGGACAATCACAGCTCACTGCAGTCTCAAACTCCTGAACTCAAGCGATTCTCCTGTCTCAGCTTCCCAAGTAGCTGGGACTACAGATGTGCCATCATGCCGAGCTAATTTATTTATTTATTCACTTTAGAGATGGGTGGGGAGACCTTTTGTTGTCCAGGCTGGTCTCAAACTTCTGACCTCCAGTTATCCTCCTGCCTCAGCTTCTCCAGTAGCTGAGATTACAGGTGTCAGCTGCCATGCCCAGCCACAGACACAACTTAATCATGAGGGATTATAAAAGAGGCTAGCTCTACACATTTTTAAAAGTGCATGGGCCCTTTTGTGAGGAATTGCCTTTTCAAATGAAAGCTGCCTACTGTCGTAGAAGGGTGTTCAGGACTCAGCTAGCCTACGTAAAACTAAACATTTTATTTTCCAATGACTGACTTTCTAAAAAGGTGTGAAACTATTAATATCTCATTAAAATCAGCAGGAAAGAAACTGATTTAGAATAATTATGAGTTGGATGTTTTCTTTGAGCCTATCTACCCAATCAACCTGATTAACTCTTCATCTTTGTGATCGTTAAGACTGTTGTATATTAATACATAGAAAAACAAACTGTATTTTTAAATAATCTCTCACTAATGTGTGTGGAAGATATATCCTTGATGTGGAAGTTTCTTTATTGCCAAACACAAACCTGCTCATCTTCCTCAGTGTAAATGCCTCTATGGCAATTATTTATTGGTTGTCCCTCAAGGCTACCCCATTCTTCTATATTCTGCAAATTACATTTTCTTTAACTCTCTTGCCTTCTGGCTTTTGATACTTGTTAAGCACTGAAAAAAAGGATATAAGAGAAGGTGCTTCTCTTCTGCTTCTAGCTCCCGTTGGCATTTCCCAGCAGCAGTAGACAGCTGGGGCTCCAGCCTCCAGTTTCCTTTAACACTTTTAGTACCAATTTTGCTGTGTTCCCTTAGAGGTACCAGCCACATCCACGCCAATCCTCTGGGCAATCCTGGTACTACCTGTGGCATGCTCCCACACTCACTGGGTATATGCAATGTATCACCGAATCAACCCTCAGTCCATTCTCACTTCTGGAAGGTTCTAGCACTGGACCTCCAGAGTTTCTTCTCTGAACTCCTGGTTTCTATTAACACCACATTTTCTCCATCCATTGCAGGTCTAAGCAGAGTAGCCATTCTCCTTAATTATACGTATGTGTTTCCCCAGCATCCCTTCTTTGCTTTTTCAAATTTTCAGTCATGTAAGCAATTCCCTATATTAAACCAGTTCTGTTTGAAACAACTGCCATTACTTTTGTTTTACTGGCTTACCTTGAGAGTTAGAGCCTCTGAAATACAGAAGATAACATTGAATATTGACTTCCATGATCTGTGGGAGAAACAGAATGCTCAGCATAAGATGGAGTGCATAACGGAAGTGGCACTCTGGTAGAGATTCAGGACTGACGTATGTTCTCACTTATAAGTAGGAGCTAAAAGTGGGTACACAAGGACGTAAACATGGAAATGAGAGACACTGAGCACTCCAAATGAGGGAGGGTGAGAGGGAGGTTAGTGTTAAAAAACGATTTATTAGGTACAATGTTCACTGTTTGGATCATGGGTACACTAGAATCCCAAACCTCACCATCACACAATATATCTACATAACAAACCTGAACATGCACCTGTTGAATCTATTTTTTTAAAAAGCTTTTGGTTTGAGAAACAGAAAGTGGAATCAATAGAAGGTGTATGAGTCTGGCAGTCTAGGAGAGAGATTTGGGAAGAGATATCTAAAGGTGATAGTTGGGGTGGAATGTGATTCTTTGCTAAATGCTTTTTCGAAAATAAAGATTTATCTGAGGGTTGGATATTGGTTTATATGGGGAACAGAAAACAGCTACTGTATGGGTCGCCTTCTGTTGGTATAAATTTGTGCTTGTCTTAGCACTCAGTGAGAGCTGTCTTATGACTTCAGTTGTCATTGATATGCTCAATGTTAAAGGATGTCTTAGAAAATTGGTCCTGATTTATGAAGACAGCCTCATAGGCTACAAATCTGGTTTTAGTGCTATTATAATTTTTTGCGGCCGAGGTAACAGAAATTCCATAACCCTGACTTGGCATAACTTTTTCTGTCTCCTATGATGTATTCAAAAGACACATATACATAATAGGTAATGATGAATGGGAATTCAGAATATCAATTTATTATTATCGGCTGAGTTTATGCTTAAAACTCAAGTGCAGATTTCTCTGTAAGCTAAGTAAGCATACGTGGCCTAGTTAGAAGGCCTAAGGGACTTTACCCTCTTGCTAAAGGCAACTACAAATCTAAAAATCTTACCAGTCTCCTGCAAATTACATACGACTGGACAACAGCGATATGTGTGTATGCACGTGTGTGAAAAGAGGAACAGAGACAGCAAGATGTTTTAACATGTGGGAGTTCAGGCCCAACGTCAACTTAAATCTTCATTCACATGGAAAAAATAAGAGGAAGGATAAAATGACAGGAGAGTCATTTTTTATGTTCATGACCTCTTGACACACAGTGATCTTGCCCACTTGTCAGTGTTGTGGCGTCAGACCCCAGAATAATAGGATTCATAGCTTTTGGAAAGGAACAAGATTTAAAAGACTATTTATTAAACATCAAGAGTGTATCTTCCCACAGATGACACATGGCTTAGTCTTCTATTGTTAAAGGTGAATACTTACACATTCTACCCTATTAATTAAAAAAGTCACAGTCTTTTCAAGGGCCATGTAGGAGCATTATAAACGCATTAATAAAGAAAATAGATCATGTGGACTCAGTATTAATTCTTTTAATCATTAGTAGGGAAGTCATTTTATTTGAGTGTCATTTTTCTCATCTACAAAATGTAGATCATAATATATACTTCCCAGGGGTGCTCTAAAGTTTAGATGAAGTAACATTTTTAAACAGCAGCACACAATGCAGATATAAATAATTAACGCATTAATCTCAACTTATTTACTTTTCATGAATCAGCTTGACAGGCTGGAGGCCTGGAGTGAGCAACATGGCCAAGGAAAAGACAACTTGGTGGCCACTGAAATTAATTTTGCATCAGTCTGTGATTTTCAAGCCCCGTCATCAGCAAGTTTCAAGCTTCAAAGAAATGGAAGAAATGCAGTTGATTTACATTTTTGTCAAATGTCCTATAATAAACAGGGCCTGTGAACAAAGCATTCCACTTCCTTCCCTCCTGCTTCAACCACTAGAAGCAGGACATAAACCCCTAGAAGGTGTATGTCATTGATGAAGAGACTGGTGGAAGAAAAGGAAAAAAACTTAGAAGCAAAATAAATCAATCAGGAGAGTTTTATTGACAAATGGATCTTGAAAAGAGAGACAATGTGAGAAAACATCACCATTGTGGAACTTCCCATTTGCCATCACTCCTGCAGAAAGGAGAGAGAATGAAAACATCAGATTCAAGTTCTGGTCTCAAATGTACATGCAAACTCCTGAGTTGCATGGAGAACAGACTGATTGCTCTGTATGCAAAGGTTTCCACTTGGCGAAGTTAGTGAAATTGACTTAAGCTTTAGCTTGCCTTTCCTGGTCACTCTGGGTGATTTTTAGGTCTTCTCTTTAACCCATTCCCCTGTGAATATCTTAAGGTATGCTCACCAAATTTAGATGTGTGCCACTGCATTAAAAATGAGAAATAGTCATATTTCATTAATACACTTAAAGCATGGAAATGGATAACTTTTCATAATTTTCTAACTTGAACATTATTTGGGTGTATCTTACGCATCCAACATTGTTAATAGCACTTTACAAGTATCTCATTTAACAATTGTGATCTGACTATGTTGGAAGACTGACATTCAGAAAACATCTGGAAAAATCCTAGAGATGGAAGCTTTCTGAATTCCTACAACAGCATTAGGCTTGTGTAACATTTTGCAGGGTTAGTTTTCAGCCTGGCTGAGATTTGAGTGACAGTATTTACATGAGCCTAAAATTCTGAACATACATATGCTTTCCTATAATAGCCATGTTATTTTTCACTCACTTGAAGAAAAAAAAACTTCAATAGGCAGCAATTCATGTGAATGTGGCAAGAGTTGTGTTTTTCTACATTTTATATTTGGAGATGAAGGGAAATGATTTCTGTTCCTGTACATGATGCTCAATTGCTTGATCACTTATGTTCTGGGAGTTTTTCCCTGTATAACGTGCTTTACTATTTGGAAAGAGCAGAAACAAGATATATATATATATATATATATATATATATATATGTATTTTTTTTTTTTTTTAGACGGAGCCTCGCTCTGTTGCCCAGGCTGGAGTGCAGTGGCACAATCTCACTGCAACCTTCTGCCTCCCAGGTTCCAGCGATTCTCCTTCCTCAGCTTCCTGAGTAGCTGAGATTACAGGAGCGCATCACAGCACTGACTAATTTGCGTATTTTTAGTAGAGACAGGATTTCACCATGTTGGCCAGGCTGGTCTTCAACTCCTGACCTCAGGTGATCTGCTCACCTCAGCTCCCAAAATGATGGGATTACAGGTGTGAGACACTCCGCCTGGCCAGAATCAAGATTAATATTATGACAGGGAAATTGTTCTCACAATTCTACAAAGGGCTGATCTGAACTCTTTATTTCTCAAGCTATAAATTATTGGGTTGAACAATGGAGTTACAATAGTGTAGGATACTGATATTAGAGCATCCTGGCTTGAGAAGTAGTTGGACTGAGGCCTTAAGTAGACAAAGGAGGCACAGCCATAGTGGACAGTGACAATAATGAGGTGAGATGCACAGGTGGAAAAAGCTTTGCACCTACCCAATGTGGAAGGAAACTGAAGTATGGCAGAGACGATGTAAATGTAGGATACCAAGATCAACAATAAGGGGATAGCCAGGACCAGTGTACAAAGCATGAAGATGACAATCTGACTAAAGTGGTTATGGTAAGATGCCAGCTTAAGGACAGGAGAGATGTCACAGAAGAAGTGATGGAGCTGATTGGAGGAATGAAAGGGCAGGTGAAATACCAAGGATGTTATGGTCTGTGCAACAGTGAAGCCACAGGCACAGGCAGCAGCCACTAGTCCCATACACATCCCATGTCCCATGAGCACTGAGTAGCGCAATGGGTTGCAAATGGCCACATAACGATCATAACCCATGGCTGCCAGCAGGAAGGAGTGAGAACAGCCAAGGAAGAGGAAGGAAAACATTTGGATGGCACAGCCCACAAAAGAAATGGTCTTCTTCTGGGCCAGCAGGTCAACCAGCATCTTGGGGGACAATGACGAAGGTGTAGCAAGTTTCAGAGCAGGAGAGGATGGCAAGGAAGAAGAACATGGGGGTATGAAGGGCTCTGTACAGCACAATGGTGGAAACGATGATTGCATTGGTGCCCAGAGTGAACAGGTAGAGGAGCAGGAAGATAACGAAGAGCAACTGCTGCAGCCTGGCCAGGGATGAGAAGCCGAGGAAGACGAACTCTCTCACCCCAGTCTCATTGACCCGCTCCATGGAGCATACACACATCATCAAGAGACAATTCGGGAGGGAAGAGGAGTTAGCACCAAACGAAATGCCTGAAAATTAGTAGATTCACAAAAAATTGATCATTAGCATGTGTTCTCAGATTTTGAGTTATAAACTCATCTTTTCTCCTCCCTCCTGTTTTTCCAAGACATGAGGTGGCTAAAATCAGGCAAGCATTCATCAAACTTTGAGTCTCCACAGTATTTCTAAAACCATAGCCAAAAAATTCCTGTTGCTTTTCAGATTCAAACAACCGTTCCATTCCCACAATGAGGCTGTTACTCAGATTCTTAGCCTCTCACTCTTAGATTTTCTTACAGTACTTGTCCTTTTCTCTTTCTTGTATCCGTATTCTCTCAAAAAAAAAAAAGTCTTTCCTGCAGTTGCAAAGTAAACCATCTGAATATGCCATACTTATCTATAACTCACTAATCCTCAATGGTTCCTAATTGTCATTCTCCTTACATCTAAACTCCCATTCTTAGTTTTAATCTCTCCATAACTTAGACACAAATTCTCTTCAATGCTGTTTTCCTTACCTTCTGGTAGGAATCGTCAGTTATACTTTCATTATGCTGGCTCTTGCTTCTGTAGCTTTATTCTGCTAAAGTGGAAAAAGTTCTCTCTTCTTCTTTCTGTTCATTAATTTCAAGATGGAATATGTATATACCTTCTCCAATACCTATATCAGAGTCTTTCCTCTGGCAGGGAGGACCAGAGTCTTTCTTCAGGATTCTGTCCATTTTCATCACTTCCCTTAACTCCTTCTGAAGTCATATTATGGCTACTTTCCCACGACCACTCTTACATCTCTGCAACCCATCTTTCCCCTGATGACAGAGGAAGCTTTTAAAATATAAATTGTATTATATTGCTTCACTCTTCAGTATTGCCCAGCTATGTTCTGTACTTCCTTGCCTCTATTCCTTGCTCATATTCGTTTGTTACTCACTTTCATTTACAGATATTTTATTGTTCTTCTGAAGCCTCCATTAAATCTCCCTTTTTGAAAGCTTACTTGCCACCTCCTGGTGAAAGGAGTTGTTTCTTCCTCAGAACTCACATAAGACATTGATAGCCAAATTTACGTGGTGTTTATCTAATTTTGAAATATTGTAATGAATTATTCTTATATCTATTTTCTCCACTAGATTTTGTACCTTTGAGGAAAAGATATGAATTTTAAGTATCTTTGCCTGAGTTCTCCTCAGTATCTGGAGCCATATTAAGTACTTAATACCTTCTCAATAAATAATTGTTACATGAATAAGAGAATTAACTTGCCACATTATCTATTTTATTCACGGTCAACACAGACTTCTTGGAATCACAGAGTAAGAGAATTCTGTGTTACCTCATTCTAGGCATAAGGATTGCTCAGTATCAAGAATACTAACAATATCTGTACCACATAAAACTAAGTCTGGTCCATTGAAACCTGAAAGAGAAATCTCAGTTTACAGTAGAAAACTGTCACTGAAGAGAGCACCTGGTCATCAGAATTCTGTGTACTTAGGATGATTCCCAATTCCTAGTACGTTTGCTGCTCTTTAGAGCATACTAGAATGCAAACAAGTGACAGAAAAATCATAAAGATAACCTTACAATTATCCCGTTTAAAAATATATTATTAAAATTACCTTAATATTAATAATAAAATTAGTAACAATGCATCTTTATGTTATCTGAGAACCTCTGAATCAAGAATATCAGATGATACACAAGTATTAAGCAGTGTGATTATAACAATATGTCAGCCACTAGGTCTGCAATGAAGATACACATTTAAATAAGACCCAGTCCCAAGCCTCAAGTTCTTTATGTTTCAAGGGTGAGACACATTCGGAGGAAGACGTTATTAAAAAATGTGGTGATTGAGATGATAGATATGTATTTGAAATTACAGGAGCACTCAGGAGACAAATCTTGTATACATCCTTGAAAAATAATATGTATTTATTACTTATTTCTGCATTTCTTTACTTATGAAGAGGCTGAACTAAAGTGTACTTGGCAAAATATCATAACATGGGCACTATTTTGTTTCTAAAACTTTTAATCTAAATATATAAATAGGGCAAGTAAGTACATTTGCTTCTCCTTGCTTCTAGAAGAGTGCAAGGATGTTTTCTGCTTGCATATTCGACTTTATATCACACTCTCCTCCAACCCCATGGAAGGAACAAGTACCTTCCTCTTCCTCTATCTTATTCCTCTGGTTCTTTGCCCAATGTCTAGCACAAGGTTTTTTTTATTGCCTAGGTGGTTGGCATATTTAACACTAATATACAATTAACTTTCAAATTCTATATTCTCTAGTTTTTAGTACTACTAATAAAATTCTACATATATAATTTGAAATTTTACTCTCACTAGCACGTATAAAGTTGAGTAATGCAGGAATAAATAGGCTTTAAATTTAGACAGATGTAGGCTCTAATCCTGACTCTGGCAAGTTCTAGTGGTAAAACCTTAATAAACTCCCTAAGGTCTATTTTCTTATTTGTATGGTAAGAATAATTCCTGCCTCCTGGGCTATCATGAGAATTAATTCAGGTAATATATATGAAAGAGATTTGTTCCACAAATAAGGAGTACTTGATAAGTACTTTTGTTACTTTATTGTTGTTTTATAGATATTGGTGTCAGCAATATTTTCGCCAATGAGGTAATAAGCATTTAACTCATGGCAAGTTATTGAATTGGATTTTTTCTGTACTTTTGCAGGAAGAGAAGATTTAAGAGAAATTATTCTTCCCTTGATGTTCTCCAAACCTGACTGAAAGTAACTTGGCTTTTGATGGAGATCTGTTTTGCTCTTGGAGGGAGGCCAAAAATATCTAGGCATCAATCTCAACAATTTATTAAGTTTCTAAAGACTGGTGCAGATTGTCCAACAATTCTCATATTTTATGATTTCATGATTTCTATTACTATCTAAGCACTATACATATAAATATGAATAAAATCATTGCCCCTTTCTCAGAGAAGAATCAAACACCTGCCCATATTACAAAACAGCCTACAAACATTATACAATAAGTATAAACAAAATGTCCTGAAAATCTTGAGGGAAAACTTAGGAAAGGCTTTGAAGAACAAGGAGTATTTGAATTTCACCTGTAAGAATTTTAATAAAAATGCTGGCTGAGTCTGAATGACATTATTTATTCTGGATATTTTGATTCAACTAATAAAGCTTTTCTTTAATGTTGATTGGCCTTTCAGGATTTAAAAAAATCCTACTGTCTTACTGTTTTATGCATACGCACAGAAACATCCCATCTATAAAGCAAAAATGTAAGTTTACAAAGGCTCATGAAATAAGAGACACTAATTATTCTCCCTTTTCTCTTCTGTTTCCTTACAATAAACTTCATGTTGAGGTCACAAACTCAAAAAGCAAACAAGTAGACAAAAGAAACAAGTAGCAAATAAGTAGACAAAAACAAAGAAAAATAAACTCAATTAAGATTTTTTGGGAGCATTATTCCACTGTATCAGTCTATCATTATTGCTTTTGGTGTTTCCAGGAAGAAAAAATAGAACACAATTTTGGTATCAGTGTATTAACCACAATATAGAATTATATTGTAGAAATGTAAGGCAAGTTGGCGTTTATTTAAACATGCTCTATGTTCTATATTTGGTGAAAATACTGTTATATATATTCTCTCATTTAGCCCTCACAACACCCTTATGAAGTAGTTATTACTTTTAATATCTCCATTATAAAGATAAGAGATTTGAGAATAAGAGTTTGGGGGACTCCCCTTAAGTTCACACAGCTGGTGGAACCAACACTAGACTACAGTGTAATCTGTGTGTGTGTGTGTGTGTGTGTGTGTGTGTGTGTGTGTGTGTGTGTGTTGCGTGGTGAGAAAAGGAAAGCAGTATTCAGACACTCTCCTTCCAAATAAAGCTGTTTAAAGGAAAAGACTTTGCTATAATTTTGTCATGGGCTCAGTTTTCAACTTTGCTATGTATTAGCTACAGGACTTTGATGTGTCTGAATCAATTTTCTCATCTTTGCAATGGGGTTCATTCTGATTTCAGCTAACCTAACTTTCAAGATTTCTTTAAAGTGGATGAGATAATGCTTTTGCAATGGTTGAGTGGTTTTACAGATTTATTTATTTAAGTTTAACTTGGAATTGAAAAGGGGCAGAGAGTGCGGCCAGTTTTGAGAACATACCTTTCACACTGCCTCCTGTAGCTTTGGGTTCAGGATGGATTTAATAAAATAAAAATAATTTCGTATGTTGCAGTAGTTCTTGTCTTTTACTTGAGAGATTTCCAGAAAGCCAGAGTCACAGTTACAGCTGTATATGGTCTTAAAGATCTAGCTTAGTGGTTTCATCGGACAGATAAGGAAATTGAGCTTCAGAGAGTGCCATGAAGTTTCCAAGACTAGAAAGGAACTGAGTAAATGTGTTAACAACAGAACAGAGGTCTTTCCTCTTTCAGAAGAATGTGATTTCCACACTATTATTCTGCCTTCTGAAGACATTTATTTCATTGATAATTACTTTCTCTCTTTTGTCAGCCATTACTTACGGTGTTCTCTTCCTGAGTCTATGTGCTTGTGCTAGTGTTTCTACCTGTTTCTGTTTTTGAGTTCCCAGAGGGCAGGGTTTCTTAGTCTTTATATCTGTCAACTATAACAATTTGCAGAGCATTTATTAAGTTCTCAGCCATATGTTTGGTATTATATCTTTGTGTAGATCCTATCTGATACAGCGCTTTCTACAAAAAGGTCATTATTTAAAATTTTATAGTTAAAATATTGTTGAGTGCCCTGTCGAATTAAATCAGAACCAAGAGAGTGCATATATAAATTTAGAAAGAAAAATGAATCCGTTAATTAAAAAATATATAAATTTATATTCACAATTTTGTAGAAATGCACTTTAAAACCCAAATAATCCTGCTTAACATTATTTGATATCCTTTGAATTGTGGGTCTCTCTGTTACTGGCAGTGCACTTGAATGGGCTTATCACCCTTCTTCTCTTACCTGGGATGTGAAAACAGGAGTCCTGCTGGAAGACAGATGTTTACTTTCATTTCCTGTCCAATGCCCAATTTCTCAATATTGTAGATGCTGAGTCCAAGCAAGATGGGTGTCTATTATTCACAGAGTGCTTCCATTTTCTTCTCCCTCTCCCTAAGACAAGCCAGGGACATGGAGGCTACAAGAGACAGAATTCAAGTTGATGTGTAGAATGGAAAAAGGTCAGAGTGGGTCACAGGCTACTGATCTTTACTCAGAGGTAGAGAAGTGCTTATGGTCTGGGTCTTAGACCCAGACCACAGTCAAATGCAACCAGTCTCCTGCCATTTTATGGCAATTGACTAAAGACCACAAGCCACAGCTATCAGTGACCATAAAGCAGTTGGAATTTTCATTTTATTTGTTGGTAGCAGGTGGTTTTTCTGTGAGTCTCCTGATGCCAGAGCCATTGCCATGGAGACATTGTACTGGGTTTAATTAACTGCTGAGTTGATTGTGGAAAATAGAGGCAAGTTACCAAGCGCCAAATTGCTTAAAACTGGGCCAAGACATTAGGGCTTAGGGAGCAGAAGGCTCCAAGCCACCCTCAGATGCAGCAATTTTAGAAAATTTGACTAATTTTAAGCTCATTTCTCAATTTGTTATGTTACTGAAGAGATGAAAGAGAATTTTTACGTAGATATTTTATAATAATAGGTGTATTGTAAAACATGTTGCTTTAGCTTAAAATTTGTTTTTGTACTCATAATTTAGGCTGAGAAGGTAAATTTGGCAATGGCTTTTTAGAGTTAAGTTTGTGTTCAGAATAAGCTGGAGGAGGACCCATTTCATCAACGTAACCCCTGAGTTGATTGTTTTCTACCTCTCTACTCCATCACTCATAAATGAATATAGTGTGCTATATTCATTTATTGCTATATTCATGAATATGTATGAGACACTAAATAAACATGTGCCGAACGTTGGGTGAATAAACGGTCATATACAGCAATATCTCAACTAAACAAATACCTCAGCGAAATGAAAATACCATCACTTATTTTCTCCAGTATTTCTGGTTTCCACTTTCTTCATGGCTCAACTGGCAATTATATAATTCTTTTTTTAAAATTATACTTTAAGTTCTGGCATACATGTGCAGAATGTGCAGGTTTGTTAAATAGGTATACACATGCCATGGTGGTTTCCTGCATCCATCAACTCATAATCTACATTAGGTATTTCTCTTAATGCTATCCCTATCCTGGCTCCCCCACCCCATGACAAGCCCCAGTGTGTGATGTTCCCCTTCCTGTGTCCATGTGTTCTCACTGTTCAACCCCCAATTATGAGTGAGAACATGCGGTGTTTGGTTTTCTGTTCCTGTGTTAGTTTGCTGAGAATGATGATTTACAGCTTCATCCATGTCCCAGCAAAAGACGTGAACTCATCTTTTAAAAATTATTATCATACTTTAAGTTCTGAGGTACATGTGCAGATTGTGCAGGTTTGTTACATAGGTATACATATACAATGATCATGGTTTGCTGCATCCATCACCCCGTCATCTACATTAGGTATTTCTCCTAATGCTATCCCTCCCCAATCCCCCCAGCCCCTGCTATTCCTTCCTTAGCCCCCTAACCCCCGGCCCCAGTGTGTGATGTTCCCTCCCTGTGTCCGTGTCTTCTCATTGTTCAACACCCACTTATGAGTGAGAACATGTGGTGTTCAGTTTTCTGTTCTTGTGTCAGTTTGCTGAGAATGATGATTTCCAGTTTCATCCATGTCCCTGCAAAGGGCACAAACTCATCCTTTTTTATGGCTGCATAGAATTCCATGGTGTATATGTGCCACGTTTTCTTTATCCAGTCTGTTGTTGATGGGCATTTGGGTTGGTTCCAAGTCTATTGTGAATAGTGCCGCAATAAACATACGCATGCATGTGTCTTTATAATAGAATAATTTATAATCCTTTGGGTATATACCCAGTAATGGGATTGCTGGGTCAAACGGTATTTCTATTTCTAGATCCTTGAGGAATCACCACACTATCTTCCACAATGGTTGAACTAATTTACACTCCTATCGCCAGTGTAAAAGTGTTCCTATTTCTCCACATCCTTTTCAGCATCTATTGTCTCCTGACCATTTTCACAATTTTGATTCTTTCTCACCATGAACATGGAATATTTTTCCATCTGTTTGTGTCCTCTCTTACTTCCTTGAGCATTGGTTTGTAGTTCTCCTTGAAAAGGTTCTTCACATCCCTAGTTAGTTGTATTCCTAGGTATTTTATTCTCTTTGTAGCACTTGTGAATGGGAGTTCACTCATGATTTGGCTCTCAGTTTGTCTGTTATTGGTGTATAGGTGCACATCGATTTTGTATACTGAGACTTTGCTGAAGTTATTTAACAACTTAAGGAGATTTTGAGCTGAGGCAATGTGGTTTTCTAAATATAAAATCAGGTCATCTGCAAACAGAGACAATTTGACTTCCTCTTTTTCTATTTAAATACCATTTACTTCTTTCTCTTGCTTGATTGCCTTGGCCAGAACTTCCGGTACTATGTCGAATAGGAGTGGTGTGAGAGGGCATCCTTGTCTTGTGCCAGTTTTCAAAGGGAATGCTTTCAGCTTTTGCCCATTCAGTATGATATTGGCTGTTTGTTTGTCATAAATAGCTCTTACTATTTTAGATATGTTTCTAGTTTATTGAGAGTTTTTAGCATGAAGCATTGTGGAATTTTACTGAAGGCCTTTTTCTGCATCTATTGAGACAATCATGTGGTTTTTGTCATTGGTTCTGTTTATGTGATGGATTTTACGTTTATTGATTTGCCTATGTTTAACCAGCCTTGCATCCCAGCGATGAAGCTGACTTCATTTTGGGGGATAAACTTTTGGATGTGCTGCTGGATTCAGTTTGCCAGTATTTACTGAAGATTTTCACGTTGATGTTCATCAGGGATATTGGCCTGAAATCTTCTTTTCTTGTGTCTCTACCAGGTTTGGTATCAGGATGATGCCTCATTATATGAGTTAGGGAGGAGTCCCTCTTTTTCTGTTGTTTGGAATAGTTTCAGAAGGAATGCTTTCAGCTTCTCTTTGTACCTCTGGTAGAATTGGGCTGTGAATTTGTCTGGTCCTGGGCTTTGTTTGGTTGGTAGGCTATTAATTACTGCTTCAATTTCAGAACTTGTTATTGGTCTATTCAGGGATTCCACTTCTTCCCGGTTTAGTCTTTGGAGGGTGTATGGGTCCAGGAAGTTATCCATTTCTTTCAGATTTTCTAGTTTATTTGCTTAGAGGTGTTTATAGTATTCTCTGATGGTAGTGTGTATTTCTGTGGGATCAGTGGGGATCTCCTCTTTATCATGTTTTATTGTGTCTATTTGATTCTCCTCTTTTATTCTTTATTAGTGTGGCTAGTTGACTATTTTGTTAATCTTTTCTAAAACCAGCTCCTTTATTCATTGATGTTTTGGAAGGATTTTTTGTGTCCCTATCTCCTTCAGTTCTGCTCTGATCTTAGTTATTTTTTTGTCTTCTGCTAGTTTTGAATTTGTTTTCTCTTTCTTGTCTAGTTCTTTTAATTATGATGTTAGGGTATCAATTTTAGATCTTTCCTGCTTTCTCCTGTGGGCATTTAGTGCTATAAATTTCCCTATAAACACTGTTTTAGCTTTGTCCCAGAGATTCCAGTTGTTGTGTCTTTCTTTGTTCTCACTGGTTTCAAAGAACTTATTTATTTCTGCCTTAATTTCATTATTTGCCCAGTAGTCATTCAGGAGCAGGTTGTTCAATTTTCTTGTAGTTGTGTGGTTTTGAGTGAGTTTCTTAATCCTGATTTCTATTTTGATTGCACTGTGGTCTAAGAGACTGTTATGATTTTCGTTCTTTTGCATTTGCTGAAGAGTGTTTTACTTCCAATTACGGGATCAATTTTAGAATAAGTGTGATGTGGTATTGAGAAGATTGTATATTCTGTTGATTTGGGGTGGAGAGTTCTGTAGATGTCTATTAGGTCCACTTGGTCTGGAGATGAGTTCAAGTCCTGAATATTCTTGTTTCTGTCTCATTGATCTGTCTAACATTGACAGTGCTGTTAAAGTCTCGCACTATTATTGTGTGGGACTCTAAGTCTTTTTGTAGGTCTCTAATAACTTGCTTTATGAATCTCGGTGCTTCTGTATTAGGTGCATGTATATTTAGGATAGTTAGCTCTTGTAGTTGCATTGATTCCTTTATCATTATGCAATGTCCTTCTTTGTCTTTTTTTTATCTTTGTTGGTTTAAGTCTGTTTTATCAGAAACTAGGATCACAACCCCTGCTTTTTTTGCTTTCTATTTGCTTGGTAAATCTTCCTCCATTCCTATATTTTGAGCATATGTGTGTCTCTGCATGTTAGATGGGTCTCCTGAATACAGCACAGGATGGATCTGACTCTTTATTCAATTTGCTGGTCTATGTCTTTTATTTGGGGTACTTAGCCTGTTTACATGTAATGTTAATATTGTTATGTGTGAATCTGATCCTGTCATTATGATGCTAACTGATTATTTTGCCCATTAGTTGATGTAGTTTCTTCACAGTGTTGATGGTTCTTACAATTTGGTATGTTTTTGCCATGCCTGGTACTGATTTTTCCTTTCCATATTTAATGCTTTTTCCTGGAGCTCTTGTAAGGCAGGCCTGGTGGTGACAAAATCACTCAGGATTTGCTTGCCTGTAAAGGATTTTATTTCCCCTTTGCTCATAAAATTTAGTTTGGCTGGATGTGAAATTCTAGGTTGAAAGTTCTTTTCTTTATGGATGTTGAATAGTGGCCCCCACTCTCTTCTGACTTGTAGGGTTTCTGCAGAGAGATCCACTGTTAGTCTTATGGGCTTCCCTTTGTGGGTAACCCTACCTTTCTCTCTGGCTGCTCTTAACATTTTTTTCTTCATTTCAACCTTGGTGAATCTGTTATGGGTCTAGGGGTGGCTCTTCTACAGCAGTATTGAATTTGAATGTTGGCCTTTCTTGCTAGGTTAGGGAAGTTCTCCTGGATAATATCCTGAATGTGTTTTCCAACTTGGTTCCACTCTCCCTGTCACTTTCAAGTACACCAATCAAATATAGGTTTGGTCTTTTCACATAGTCCCGTATTTCTTGGAGGCTTTCTTTGTTCCTTTTTATTCTTTTTTTCTCTAATCTTGTCTTCATGCTTTATTTCATGAAGTTGATCTTCAATTTCCGATATCCTTTCTTCCACTTGATCAATTTGGCTATTGATACTTGTGTATGGTTTACAAAGTTTTCATGCTGTGTTTTCAGCTCCATCAGGTCATTTATGTTCTTCTCTAAACTTGTTATTCTAATTAGCAATTCTTCTAACTTGTTTTCAAGCTTCTTAGCTTCCTTGCATTGGGTTAGAACATGCTCCTTTAGCTTGGAGAAGTTTGTTAGTACCCACCTTCTGAAGCCTACTTCTGTCAATTTGTCAAACTCATTCTCCATCTAGTTTTGTTTCCTTGCTGGTGAAGAGTTGTGATCCTTTGGAGGAGAAGAGGCATTCTGGTTTTTGGAATTTTCAGGCTTTTTGGCAGTTTTTTCTCATCTTCATGGATTTATCTACCTTTGGTCTTAGATCTTGGTGACCTCCAGATAGGGTTTTTGTGTGGATGTCCTTTTTGTTGACATTCGTGCTATTCCTTTCTGTTTGTTTTCCTTCTAATGGTCAGGCCCCTCTGCTTCAGGTCTGTTGGAATTTGCTGGAGGTTCACTCCAGACCCTGTTTGCTTGGGTATCACCAGTGGAGGCTGTAGAACAGCAAAGACTGTTGCCTTTTCCTCTCTCTGGAAGCTTTGTCCCAGAGGGGCACCTGCCAGATGCCAGGCAGAGCTCCCCTATATGAGGTGTCTGTCAACCCCTGCTGGGAGGTCTTCTAGTCAGGAGGCACAGGGGTCAGGGACCCACTTGAGGAGGCATTCTGTCCCTTAGCAGAGCTCAAGCACTGTTCTGGGACATCTGCTGCTTTCTTCAGAGCAGGCAGACATGAATGTTTAAGTCTCCTGAAGCTGTGCCCACAGCCACCCTTTCATCCTGGTGCTCTGTCCCAGGGAAATAGGAGTTTAATCTATAAGCCCCTGACTGGGGCTGCTGCCTTTCTTTCAGAGATTCCCCGCTCAGAGAGGATAAATATAGAGAGGCAGTCTGGCTACGGTAGCTTTGGTGAGCTGCAGTGGGGTCCACCCAGTTTGAACTTCCTGTGGCTTTATATACACTGTGAGGGGGAAGACAACCTACTCAAGCTTCAGTAATGGTGGATGCTCCTCCCCTAATCCAAGCTCAAGTGTCCCAGGTCGACTTCAGACTGCTGTGCTGGCAGTGAGAATTTCAAGCCAGTGGAAACTGGCTTGCTGGGCTCCATGTGGGTGGGATCCACTGAGCTAGACCACTTGGCTCCCTGGCTTCAGCTCCCTTTCCAGGGGAGTGAACAGTTCTGTCTTGTTGGCATTCCAGGCACCACTGGGATATGAGAAAAACTCCTGAAGCTAGCTTCATGTCTGCCCAACCGCCAAGTTTTGTGCTTGAAACCTAGGGCCCTCGTGGTGTAGGTGCCTGAGGGAATCTCCTGGTCTGTGCGTTGTTAAGATCGTGGGAAAAGCACGGTATCTGGGCTGGAATGCACCCTCCCTCACAGCACAGTTCCTCATGACTTCCCTTGGCTAGGGGAGGGAGTTTCCTGACCCCTTGAACTTCCCAGGTGAGGCATCACACCACCCTACTTCAGCTCACACTCCGTGGGCTGCACCCACTGTCTAACCAGTGCCAATGAGATGAACCAGTTACCTCAGCTGGCAATGCAGAAATCACCTGCCCTCTGCGTTGATCTCGCTGGGAGCTGCAGACCAGAGCTGTTCCTATTTGGTCATCCTGCCAGCCATCTAATTAATAGAAAGTCAACATCACTTTCTATCCCTATGTCAGTGGATGTTGAGGACCTCTAACAATACATTGGTGCATAGTGAGAGCTCACCAATAATCTATAATGATACCAAGAGCAAAAAGGTTACCAAGAGAAAGAAAGGATGCCCACAGAAGTTAGAAGCAAGAAGAGTGGCATTTAATATATTGAAATGCTGGACGTTTGGTTTTTGTTATTTATTCCCAAATTTCACTCCTACTACTTATTGTAATAGTGGCCCAATTTTATTTTGGTTTGTTTTGTCCCCAGTCTCATCTAATTTCTTTATCCTAAGGTTTCAGAGAGGAATAGGTGCCATGCACTAATTCAGTTAGGTGGTCAGGACATTGGTGTTTCTTTACTGTAATATTAGGTTCAGGATGTGTGTATGCTCCAACTGTGGACAATCAGGAACAAAAAACAAAATCCATCTCATGATGCTTGTTTTAACATCTGTAGAAACAAATTCTTTCTTCCTCTTGACTAGATTTTAGGAGCTGAAAGTGTTGAGACTACTGTGTTTAGGCTAAAAATAGAACCAAGTCACAAGAAGCAGAGCTATGAGATGCAACCAGATAATAGTTTGAACTTTGAATCAAGCTGAACTTGAAACCATCATGCCATTAGACTTCTCAGCTTATGTGGGCCAAGAGATTTATTGTTTGCTAATGCCAGTTTGAATTGGATTGTCTGTTATTTACAACTTAAAGAGTGCTAAGTCATACGAACATATTTCATTCCAGAAAGGATTTGAGATGATTTAAAATAGGTACTATTAAGGCAAGAATAAATATATTAGGTAAATATATTAACAAATTAGAGCAAAGGTAAAGTATTAATATACTAATAAGGTGAATTTAGCAGGAATCATTACATAGAAACATATTCCTTGAGGCCCAATTTATTTCATCAATTTTTAGACCAAAAATTAAATAGCAAATTTCATACTATTCAATAGACAATAGAAATATGTAAAAGCCATGTTGTTCACAGATTCAAAACATGCAAGGAATGTGATTTCTAATGGAGACGTGTTGGCCACATTAATGAAACCCTAAGTAATTATTGGATATCTGAGTAGAATGGAAGAAGTACTATGAAACAATGTGGCTGTACTACACCTTAAAATATCAGATTTATAGCCTAAATGAAAAGCATAGATTTATTTATCTAGCCTCAGTCCACACAGATCTCTGGTTTATGTGAATCATTACTCTGCATGAAGACTGTCCAGACTTTCCCCAGCACAATTCCCACTCTCTAACCTCTACGGGGCCTTGGGAGTTCGAGATGACACATGACAAGACATGAGGATTTATTGTAACTTCTTTCCAAACATCCCAGCCCATTTACCCGTATTTCTTCCCCCTCTTGTCAAACAGGTACAAGAGTGTGGATCTGCAGCCCTTGAACTGAGTAACTTCAACTTCTGTTGTTTTACTTCAAAGAGCATTTTAAAATCACCTGATGTTTTCACACCACCCACCTTATTTTTTTGTTCTCTTCTCAATAGTTCCTTCTTTTAAAATTATGCCTGGTGTTCCTTCATGTCTTTGCTTGTTCTTCCTTCTCATGGTCTGAGTTTCAGAGTTCTATGTCACTTCTTTGCTCTACAGGCATCTCTTCAAGAAGAGCTTAAAGGGTAAAAGCCAAATACCCCTCTTTTTCTCAGTTTTTCTCCTGCACATCCTCTATATTCTTTCTCCTGCACAGTCAGGATAATAAGTCTCAGCCTGAAATGGAAATAGTTAAAAAGGAGATGAGAGGAGGAAGTAAGTAATTCATTTTAAGTGTCAGATCTCTGAAGTTCAATTTTGTCTCTGGGCTGTGGACAAGATGGCTCACAGCCAGGCCCCCAGCGTGTTTTAGTTTGAGAGCAGGTTGTGAAAAATAGCAGAGAGAAATGCCTAATGCCAGCATACAAACGGAAATTGGTGTAAGTTCATTTTTCAAAATAGAAAGTAACTGACACATGATAACCAATTATAAAAGTAATCAAAATCATTATAGCAATGTATTTATTGATTCATTTATTAGATAATTTTGCTATAAACAGCATGTTAAAAATTTTATTAAATATGTATTTACTGAATAACTACTCTATGACTTAGACTATTCTGATCATTTCGAAGATGTAATGATAAATGATATACAGTTCTTGTCCTCATGGAGTTTTAATGTATTTATGGAGTATAAAATAATAAGAAAAACAATTGTATTTTGTTGTATTTTGTGTATTAAACTAACAATTTATATCCAGATACTAGAAACTGTCCATTATTCCTTTGCCCTTGTATTTTTAACTTAGCCTTTCAATCTGATTCTTTCCTAAATTGTGAGAACCTTTTATTATGGTGCAACCTACATATACAAAAGTACATAAATTAAAGTCTATACCTGCATTCACAAAGTGACACACACAAACCCACAATGAGATTTAGAAGTAGAACATTAACCACTTTCTTGCCTGAGACACGATTATTCTGAACTTCTATGATCATACATTGAGTTTTTCAGTTTTTGAAATTTATCAGTGGAAATACAGAATACATAAGGTTTTTGTTTAGTTTTCTTTCACTTAAATAATGTTTGTGAGATTTACCTGTTATTAAATGTAATAGCATATTTTCAGTGTTGTACAACAATAAATGACATGAATCTTCTTCAATTTATTTGTTCTAACTTTAATGGATACTTAGATTATTTCCAGATTTGGGCTATAGTGGAAAGCAGTGCTAAGAACATACTTGTACTCTTTAAAGTAACATATGACTCAATTTATTTGGTACCCACTAACAGTGAAACTGCTGAGTCACAGCATACCGCTGTAGATGAAACTTTTAGCAACAGTTCTTTATTCCTTTCTATGTCCTTTGCTATATGACTCTGCAGTTTCTCTTGTGGGAGGCAGAGTATAATTTCCTACCCCTGAACTTTGGGCTTTTTATTGGGATTTATATTAACCAATGAAATGTGGGCAGAAATAATAGCCAGTTCCAACCCTTAGCCAAAAGAAGCATTGCAAGTTTTCTGCCATCACTATGAAAAGAGCTTTTTTCCCCAAGTAACTTGTGTTCTTTTAATTTGGGCTGTCGCATGAATATAGCTGATACAAATCTAACCCCAATCTACCAAAAAGGGTCAAACCCAAGAGACATGCAGCTTGAAGGAGAGCCACTATTCTAAGCCCACCTTAGATCCTTAAGTTGACTTGCAGACACAAAAGCAAATAAAAAGTTTTTAAAATGTTGTTAAAAACCAAATAATGTAAAATTTAACATCTCAACCATTTTAAGGTAAAGTTCAGTAGTGTCAAGTATATTCATATTATTGTAAAATAGATCTCCAGAACTTTTTCATCTTGCAAATCAGAAACTCTGCACTCATTAAACAACTTCTCTTTTCCTAAGTGAAATACAGCAGTCACAAAAAGACAAGCAAGGACTTTTTAACCCGTTGTGTTTGGAAATGGTTTGTTACACAGCAAAAAGTAAATGAAGGTCTACACATGTTCTAGTATACTAGACTCTGCCAAATAGTTTTTCAAAGTGGCTGTATAAGTTTACACTCATGCCAGCATTGTATAGAAATTCCAGTTGCTCCTCATCTGTAACAACATTTGATACTGTAATTCATTTTTATTTGAGAAATTCTCATGAGTATGTGTAATTAGATGTGCCTTTTCATGACATTAATGACATTGAGCACATTTTCATGTTTACTAGCCACTTGAATTTCCTCTTCCTTGAAAGTCTTGTTCAATATTTTGTGCACTAAGTAAATAGGGATATTTGTTTTTATTATTGATTCAAAATGTTGTATATAACAAGAATATCAATACTTTACTGGTTACATGTACTTCAAATATCTTAGGTGACTTTGCAAATCTCATTTTCACTCTATTAAAGATGTCTTTTGATTAACATGTTTGCCTATTGCTTAGCTCTTACTTACAAGTGAGAATATGTGGAATTTGACTTAGACTTGCTCTTCTTTAAGATAACTTTTGTTCTCTTTGACTTCTTGTATTTTCATATTTCATACCCCTAGGCATAGTAATTCTTTCTGTTGACATACAGAAATAGAATTTATTTTTGTGTTACAACTTTGCATAAGGCAATTGTGTAAATACATTTCATTTTAAATTCTTATATTTACCTGCATATTCTCACAGAATTTCATTTTTGTGTCACTGTACTATGTATGTATTAAGGTATAATTGACAGAAATTATATATATATATTTTATATACAATGTGAAGTTTTGATATACAAATATGTTGTTCAATAATTGGCACAATCAAGCTAATTAATATATCTGTCACCTCACATAGTTACCTTTTTTTCATGTGTGTGTGGTGAGAATACTTACTCTCTCAACAACTTTAAAGTATAAAATATGTTATTGAAAATAGTTAACCTTCTGTACACTAAGTACCTAAAACTTTTCATCCTATAACTGAAAGTTTGTACACTTTGACCAAAATGTTCTCATTTCCCCCACCTTCTTGCCCCTGGCAACCATCCTTCTACTCTCTGCTCTTTTAAGTCTGAATATTTTAGATTCCACATATAAGTTACATCATGAGGTATTGATCTTTCCGTGTCTGATTTATTATACTTAGCAAAATGTCCTCTAGTTTCATCCATGTTGTAAATGGCAGCATTTCCTTCTTTTTAAAGGCTGAATAATATTCCACTGTAAAAAACTATATATACCACAGTTACTTTAGCCCTTTGTTGAAGGACATTTGGTTGTTTCATATCTTAACTATTGTAAATAATGCTGAAATGAACATGGAAATTCATTATCTCTCTTTGAGATAGCAATTTTATTTTCATCGGATACATACTGGAAGTGGGACTACTAGATCATATGGTAGTTTTATTTTTATTTTTTTGAGGACATTCTATACTGTTTTCTACAATGGCTGTATGGATTTACTTTCCCACTAACAATGTACAAGGGTTCTCTTTTTGTTCTTTGCATTCTTTCCAACACTAGTCATCTTTCAATTTTTTAACAATAGCCATTCTCATAGGCACGAGGGAACATATGATTGTGGTCATCTGCATTTCCTCGATTAGTCAAGTTGAACACTTTTCATACACCTTTTGGCCATTTGTTTGTCTTCTTTGGAAAAATACGTCTACTCAGATCTTTTAACCATTTTAAAATGAGGTTATTTATTTTTATTTCTATCGAGCAATATGAGTTCCTTAGGTATTTTGGATATTAACCCTTTATCAGCTGTATGGTTTATAAATAATTTTTCGCCTTCTGTAGGTTGCCTTTTCATCTTGTTGGTTATTTCTTTTTCTGTGTCCTTAACAAATTAGGGATAGAAGAAATGTACCTTAGTGTCATATAGGTCATATATGGTAAGCTCACAGCTAACTTTATATTCCATAATAAAAAGGCTTTTCTTCTAAGATCTGGAACAAGACAAGGATGTCTATGCTCATCAGTTCTACTCAACATAGTACTGAAAGTCTTAGCCAGAGCAATTGGGGAAAGAAAAGAAATAAATGTCATCCAAATCAGAAATAAAGAAGTAAAATTATTTCTGTTTGAAAATTACATAGTACTATATCTAAAAAACAAAAACTTCATCAGAAAACTATTAATACTGTAAAATGAACTCAGTAAAGTTGCAAGGTAGAAAATTAACATATACAAATCACTCTATGAAAAAGACTCATGCATTCGTATGGTCATTGCCATGCTATTCACAATAGCAAAGACATGGACTAAACCTAGAAGCCTATCAATATTGAATTGGATAAAGAAAATGTACATATACACCATAGAATACTATGCAGCCATAAAAAATAATATACTCTGTATGAGAGATGGCCTTTGCAGCAACATAGATGCAGCTAGAGGTTATAATCCTAAGCAAACTAATTAAGGAACAGAAAACCAAATACTGCATGTTTCCAGTTATAAGTGGTAGCTAAAATATTGAACACACATGGACATAACGTAGGAACAATATTCACTGCAAACTACTAGAGGCGGAAGTGAAAAGGGTGTTATAGGTTGAAAAACTAGCTATGCAGTACTATGCTCACTAGCTCGGTGATGGGATCTGTACTCCAAAGCTCAGCATTACACAGTATACTCATGTAACAAGACTGCACATGTACTATCTTTATCTAAAATTAAGAAAAAAAGAAATTAAAAAAATTAGTTGCATTTCTATATACTTACAGCAAACTATCTGAAAAAAAATTTTTTTAATGCCATAAGAAGAATGCAATATTTAAAAATAAATTTAAGGAGATTAAAAATCTATAAACTGAAATCTATAAAACACTGATGGAAAAAATTGAGGAAGACAAAATAAATGGAAAGATATACTATACTCATGTACTGGAATAATTAATATTGTCAAAATGTCCATATAGCCCAAAGTGATCCATAGATTCAATGAAACTTGTATCAAAATTCCAACAGCATTTTTCACAGAAATAGAAAAAGAATTCTAAAATTCATATGGAACCAGAAAATGTTCTAAATAGCTAAAGAAATCTTCAGCCAAAAGAACAAAGCTGGAAGAATCACTCTTTCTGATTTCCATTTATATTATAAAGCTACAGTAGTCAAAACTGTGTGGTTCTGCCATAAAAACAGACACATTGATCATTGAAACACAGAAGAGAGCCCAGAAATAAATTCACGCATCTATGGTTAATTGATCTTTGTCAAGGGTGCAAAGGACACACAATGGGGAAAGGACAGTTGCTTCAGTAAATGGTGCTAGGAATATGGGATCTCCACATGCAGAAGAATAAAACTGGACTTTTATACCATACACAAAAAATCAACTCGAAATTGATTAAAGGCTTAAATGTCAAACTTAAAGGCTTAAGCTGTAAAATTTCTAAGAAGAAAACACAAGGAACATGTTCCCTGACATTGGCTATGGCAGTGGTATTTTAGATACGACACCGAAAGTAAAGACAACAAAAGCAAAAATAAGAAACTGTGACTACACCAAACTACATAGGTTCTGAATAGCAAAGAAAACAATCAGTGGCCAGGTGTAGCAGTTCATGCCTGTAATCCCAACATGTTGGGATGCCACTGCAGGTGGATCACCTGAGGTCAGGAGTTCGAAACCAGCCAGGCCAACATGGTGAAACCTCATCTCTACTAAAAATACAAAAATTAGCTGGGTGTGGTGGTGATTGGCTGTAATCCCAGCTACTCGGGAGGCTGAGGCAGGATAACCGCTTGAATCCAGGAGGCAGAGGTTGCAGTGAGCTGAGAACATGTCATTGCACTGCAGCCTAAGTGAAAGGAATGAAACTCCATCTCCAAAAAAAAAAAAAAAAAAGAAAGAAAGCAATCAGCAATATTATTATGCAATTTCTATGTTACAAGCAGCAACTAATCTTTTGTGTGTTTTCCTTATATTAAGAAATATCTCTAATAAAAATATCCAATAGAAGCAGAGATAGCGGGCACTGTTGTCTCGTTACTGATATTAATGGGAAAATTTCCTCTATTTTATCCTTATTATAAATTTTCAAAGATACTCTCAAATTAAGATAGTTTCTACTATTTTCAGTTTTATGTTTGAGAGTAAATAAAAAGTAAAACCAGGGTCTTTGTGACTTCAAAGTCCGTGTTTTCTATTCTATAATTGACCTCTTAGAACTTTAATCACCAGCCCCCTCATTTTCCAGAAGTAAATTTATATTTATTATTTAGAAATAATTTACTGCATATATTTCTTTCTATCTATCTATCTACCTATGTAGATCCAGGGATAGGGAAGGATCAGGAGATATGAATAGTGACCTATCCCAATTCAAAGATATCTGAAGTAATTTATCTTTATTTTTGTAAGTTATTTCTATTATTTATATTACTATGTATATAGAAGTTTCATACTGTAAAATCAAAATGTGATGTAAAGCTCATCTCATCTAATATTGTTGTTTTATGGAAGAAGAAAATGAGGCTCAAAAAGATTAAACCA
Organism: Ateles fusciceps; assembly: GCA_036589455.1. Classification (NCBI taxonomy): domain Eukaryota; kingdom Metazoa; phylum Chordata; class Mammalia; order Primates; family Atelidae; genus Ateles; species Ateles fusciceps. The sequence goes on from JAZHEH010003362.1 coordinate 2,009,837, forward strand.
TTGCTTTAACCCATTTCCTGTTTGCCCTGAGAATACTGTATTGGCACAGAACTCCACTTTTTTTTTTTTTAAACAGGAAATGGGTTAAACTTTACACACACACATATATACTTTCTCATATATACACACACACATGTGTGTGTGTGTGTATATATAAGTTTAATAAAAAAATAACCGCAGTAAATTATTTCTAGAAAATATTCATCATAAAAGGAGTATTAACAGTCCAGGAATTCTAAAAAAGATAATGCAGTATTTGTAGCGTTGATCTGCCAAAACAAATATTTGCAATGCATAGAAACAACGTAGCTTGTGTTCTTGAAAGTTTTAATGTTCACATAATTTTCTGGAGACCAAGTGGTATAACCTTTGCACTGCATATAGGCTAATCTGAAAAAGAAATTTTCAATACAAACAATCAAGGTCACCTAAAGTCCTTCTTTCTTTTTTTTTCTGTCAAGGAGTCTTAAGAAAAGGACAAATATGTTTATAGAACTGAAGTTCTATCTAGGAAACTTTCATGAATATAATTTACTGCCATATCAGCCCACTCATACGGTTTTGGAGTATGAGTATCTACTCAGAACCTTTCTCAGAGCCATCTTTACTTCTTTATTTCTCAGTGTGTAGACAAGAGGGTTGAGTAGTGGGGTAATCACAGTATAAGTCACTGCCACGAGCCGGTCCTTATCGGAAGAGTACAGGGATGTGGGCCTCAAGTAGATAAAGGAAGCACAGCCATAGTGGACAATGACCACTGTGAGGTGCGAAGCACAGGTGGCGAAGGCTTTACGCTGTCCTTCCACCGAGGAGATCTTGAGGATGGTGGAAACTATGAAGACATAGGAGATCAATATCAACACAAGGGGAACCAGCAATACCAGAATGCTGAGGAAAAAGATGACCATCTCCTTCAGGTTGGTATCTGTGCAACCCACTTTTATGACAGGGGGAAATGTCACAGAAAAAGTGATTGATCCTATTGGAGGCACAGAAGGGCGCACTGAACACCAGGATATTGACAATCACAGAGATCAGGAAGCCACAAAAGCTGGAGGCTAGAATCAGCTGCATGCAGGTGGCTCGGCTGACAATGAGTGTATAGTTAAGAGGGCTGCAGATGGCAACATAACGATCATAGCCCATCACAGCAATGAGAAAGCAGTTGGTACAAGCCAAGCCCACAAAGAAATAGAGCTGGACTGCACACCCAGAGAAAGAAATAGTTGGAATTGCAGACAGCAGGTTGATTAGCATTTTGGGTACAATGACCAAAGTGTAGCAGGTTTCAGAGCATGAAAGGACAAAGAGGAAGAAGTACATAGGAGTGTGCAAAGCCCTGTCCAGGCGAATGACTGTCATGATGGTGGCGTTGGACATCAGAGTGGTCAAGTAGACTAAAAGGAAGATAAAGAAAAGAAGGAGCTGCAGATCCCCCAGGTTTGAGAAGCCTGTAAGGATAAACTCGGTAATCACACTCTGGTTCTGTTTCTTCATTGGTCAGTGGATTAGACTTAGGTAACCTGAAACTGAGAGGAGAGAGAATTTGACAAAAGCGAAATGACCCTAGAGAAACTCAGTTTGCATTTCTTTAAAAAGCTGACAATACTGGTTTAAAAAATACGTAACACACATTAAGTACATAGATCAGGGTATACAGAAGCACCAAGGAACATGAATTGTGACATACCCCAATTCAAAGATACCTCAAATTATTTATTTTTACTTTTGTAAGTTATTTCCATTCTCTGTATTCCTATTTGCCTAGAATGCTCATACCATAAAATCAAAATGTGATTTAGACCTCATCTCATTAAATACTCTCATTTTATGGAAGAAGAAAAATGAAGCTCAAAAAGATTAAACCATGTGCTTACTCACATGACAGTGATAGTTCTTAAAAATCACTTATCTTTGCTAACACCTTATACAAATCTGATTCAGAAAAACAAACAAAACAAATAAAAAGTGATGTACCCAGTCTCTCACATACATAACTCAAATAATGCTTGTTCAGACATAGACAAGTATTTTAATTTACTTAAAAGTATTCAGATTCTATTTACCCATGATCAATTGTGAAGACTTTGGGATGGCTCACATATTGGGGTTTCCCTTGTCATGAGTCCATGGGAATCTGAAATTAAGAATCGAATTAACCTCAGAGCATTATAAGGCTTGAGCATTATGAGACCTGGGCTGAGATCTGCACCCTTTTGGTCCAGGCCTCTATCTCCGTTGCCTGCATAATGCTCTAAGAACTTTCATCATTATCTGTGAGAAGATCTGTGGTTTGATTGGGAGATCAAATAAATGCTGAAACTTTTATATCAGATTATTTTTATTTTGGAAAAAAGATCAGAAATCTAACTCAACTTGCATACAATTCTGTGAACCTCTTTATAGCAATGTAGGAAGTATTGTCCAACCTCCATAGTCAAGGACAAATTTTAAGGAGTCACTGACTTCCAAAGCAGGCTGTTCCCTTGCTAGATAGTTTACTGGCTACTTCTGAGCTGAACTATGCCTCCTTGAAATAGTCACCCATTGTTCCTGATTTGTCCTCTGGGGATACTCACAATAATGTTAACTTATTTCTATGAATGACAGCTAGCCTTTAGTTATTGAAATAAAATGATCATATCTCTTTATGGGTCTTATTTTCCTTCTAACTAATTATTTAATATATATTTTATGGCAATGTTTCTGGAATTTTCTCTGTCCTAATTACCATCTTTGATGTGTTTGTTCTTAGCATTAGGTCATGCATCTGCCCCTCAGCTGCAGACAACCTGGTTGGCTGCAGCCATCACACATAACTAACTTTGCCTCTCTGCCTCTACACATAACATTACATTTTCTTTTCTATTTTTGTTATCACTCACAATTAGTATTTATCTAGTGAGGCTGGGAAGGACACAGGCTCTGGAGTCAGACTGCCTAGGTTGAGACCATGGCTTTGCCAATTTATAATGTTGGGGAAATCACTTTGGGTCTCATGATTTAATCTCTCAAATGGCAATAATAATAGTAAACACAAAAGGTTTGTGTGAGCACCAAATGCCCACAGTGAAGTTCTTGATGTATAAGTGGCCAATACATGTAGGCTGTTAAATATCTAGTCAAGCCCCCCTCACATTACAAATGAAGAAACAGAGAGGCCCAGAGAAGTAAAATCTCAAGATGTAGGTTGCATAAGCTGTGAGGCAGGAACTGTATCCCAAATACCTTAAGTCTCCCATCTAGGGTTTTGTCTTTTGAATTATCTGGGTTCTAGTTTTAATATTTCCTTTGTATTGCGTGTTTATACACGAGTGACTGAGGAAATAGATCAATGTCTTCTTTACTCTGTATGATCCCCACAAGGCTTTCTGTTCCACTCTTCCATCCACTCCCACCTCTTATCCTTCCACCTTACTCCACCATATATTTTTCCTTATGCCAAGGTACATATTAGGTATTTTCTCCCTATTTCCTAGTTTAGGTCTATTTTAGGAATATATTGCTGTTTACACTCTTAGTTATTCTCTGCATTTACTCTCGCTCACACGGTCAGGGTTTGTTCAGCTGCATCTTTGCCCTCTCCATATGACCTCTGTCCTGCTTCTCATGCTGGAGTCTGATGCTATGACCCACTTCACCAGTGTATGGTTTCCATCAATTCTTCTGCCTCTGAATCTTTCTTCAGTATTTAAAATATTTTTAGAGAAAACTGACAGATATTACTCACAAGAAAGAGGGTAGGTCCTACATCTCTAGTACAAAGAAGACACTTACATCCACAGGCAGTTTTAACACAATTCCATGTTCCTTTTTATCTGATATCCCATCAAAGTCTAAAGAGGAGAGAGAAATAGGAAAACATTTAAAAACTGTCAGGTAGTGTATTTCTCCTAGATCTTACTGGGGAAAGTCCTGGGTCCATTTGCTTTTAAAGATGAAAGACAGCTCTGCCTGGTCTCTGAGCTGGAAGTAACAGTACAGCCCTGATCTTAGCAGCTCTGTGCCCTTGACAGCACATGCTCCAGCAAAATCCCTGGGTCTTATACAGTTGTGGCGCCTCGGGGGACTGAGGCCTTGGAGGAAGGATCTTCCTTGGACTCTAGGCATTAAAAATGTAATATTCAACCTTAAAGAAAGAAAAAAAAACTGAGTAGCTACATTATGTGGTTTACTTGATCTGGGTAAAAGATGAATAGCTTTAAATACTATAATTTTTTGCATTGGTCATTCATTTTAGAGCAAGATTACATTTGCTGAATGAAGTGATGATTGTGACTTTCTTAATCATTAGCTTTGTAGATGCTAAATATATACGAACTGTTTTAAGGGATAAAATAAATGACATTCTTGACAATTTTTTTTCTCTCTTCTAAAGTTGTTAGTTGAATTATGAGATTATTTTTTCTATAACTCTCTTGCTTTATGGATAAGGTATACTGGCATCATAAGAGGGCATACACTCTAACCTTTTCTACATTCCTCTACATGCTTGATTTATCTCTTCAAATACATTAATCAATGCAGACATTCATCAGGGCATTCATTGTCCATTAATTTAATGAATATACATTGAGTACCTATAACACTTCAGGCACTCTGGTGAGTGTTTTGCTGGGGAAGGTGGCACAATGATGGCTTCATCTGTACCAACGCTGATTTATGAACCCATATACATCTGAACCTCCTGAGGTGCACATGAAGATGCATATTTGGGAGCTTTACCCTAGGATCTCCTAAATAAGAAATATTTTAGGTGGAACCTGGAATATTTTGCAATCAGTTTATGTGATTTCTTTGATTTTCAGAAAGTTTAGAGCTACTGACTTCTTTCTGACAAAAGCTTGATGTTTAGAAGATGAGATAAATAAATAATTACAGCAAGCAAAGAGGGCTAAGCTAGGGACAAGCACAAGGCAGTACAGCACTACTGAGAGGAAGTACAGTTCTCACATTTAGTACCAAAATGAGTGGATCTCAAACTCCTTAAACTCCCCTTACACCTTCCAATCCAATCCAACAATATTTCTTTTCTTTTCTTTCCTTCTTCCTTTTTTTTTTTTTTTTTTTTTTTTTTTAATTTGAGACAGAGTTTCACTTTGTTGCCCAGGCTGGAGTGCAGTGACACAATCTTGTCTCACTTCAACCTCCACCTCCCAGGTTCAAGTGATTCTCGGGGGTCTCAGTCTCCCAAGTAGCTGGGATACAGGCACGCACCACCACATCTGGCTAATTTTTTGTATTTTTAGTAGAGATGGGGTTTTGCTGTGTTTCCCAGGCTGGTCTCAAACTCCTGAGCTCAGGCAATCTGCCCTTCAAAGTGTTAGGATTACAGGCATGAGCCACCACGCCCGGCCACTAATATTTCCTTTTGTGAAGGATTCAGAATTTTTTGTGGTATTAAAAAAATCATATATTTACCGTGTTTCAATTTTTAATTCTGAGAAATATGAGGTTTTCAACTAATATATGTGTAATATGGACTAATACAAGTAAATTTTCATGACATAGGGGTCTCATTATTCCAATGTTAATGTGATTTCTGTAGAGAAAGAAACGTATATTTGGAAGTAAGAATTATTTACATTGATGAGTCATTTTAGACATCAAAGGGCTGAAGGACTATTACAGCAAACCCTTTGTTCTACCCATTTTTCATATTAGTCATCATTATCCATTCATTAGCTCAGTATCATTTCCATTTTACAGAAGAAACTTAAAGATATCACATAGTGCTGTTGGGCTGAGGAGAGTAAAACTGAAGTTTGAAGAGGCTGAAGCAACTATAATTAATGGAGCAAAATACTGGAGAGGAAGATCAATTTAGAGAAAGAGTTCCAGAAACACCCCATATGGGTACCTTTGCATAATGAGCTGATTACTGACATGTGTAAGCATAAGGTGAAACTCTACAAGACTGGGCTAAAGAGTACTAGGAGGCTCTTAGCTAAATAATTCCTAGAACTCACAGGAGGTTGGAAGATGTTTGAGCCTGAGCAAGCTGGGGTGGATAAATATCACAGAACAATTGAGACCTCCAGTAAAGGTCTCAAAATCTCATGCCTTAGTAATAAAGATAAGCTAGGTCTCAGTAAAGCCCACTCTTGAACTGCCTTAACGATACTCAAATATAAGCTTCACCTGACATATTCTATGTGGTCCATTGATTTTCAGCAGAGGTGTAAGGCAATTTAGTGAAAAAAGTCTTTTCAATGAATGATGCCAGAGCAACTAAGAATCCTCATGTAAAAAAAAAATAAACATTAAATCTTCCTGAATGCCATAGATTTACTCAGGATACATCATACACCTAAATATAAAAATTAAAACAGTAAAAATTTTATGAGAAAATATTTGTTACATTAGGATAGGAAAAGTTTTTTTTTTAAAGAGCACAAGAAACACAAACTCAAAGAGAAAAAACCAGATACATTAAATATTATCAAAATATCAAAATTAAAAGCTTGTGCTTTAAAAATACATTAAGAAAATAAAAATACAAGCTACAGATTGAGAAAAATATTTGTATCATGTGTATCGCATACAGTATTTTTAATATCCAGAATATATAAAGAATTCTGACAAATAAATAATTAGAACTCCGATTACCCAATGAAGAAAAGCAATATACTGGATCAGATTTTTCTCTCTCTCAAATACACATAGACACATACAGACAAATAGACACACACACACACACACACACCAGTAAACACAGAAAAAAGATGAACGACGAACATCAACAGAACCATGATGAACACCGTTACATACATCTTAGAATTTTTATAATACAAAATACCGAAAATACCAATTATCAAGCAAAAATGTGGAACAACTGAAATCTTTTTACCTACTTTTGGGAGTGTAAAATTACAACTACTTTGGAAAACATTTTGGTAGTTTTCTTAAAAATTTAAACATTCAACCACAAAGTGACCTGGATTTCCACATGTATTTATTTACTCAAGACAAGTGAAACACATGTCTGCAGAAATACTTATACACAGATGTGTACAGCAGTTTTATATGTAGCAGCCAAAATTTTTAAACAGTAAAAAAACCCAAAGTGCAATACATCCATACAGTGGAATGCACTGAGCAATAAAAAGAAACAACTACTGATATACAAATACGTGAATAAAATTTTAAATCATTATGTGGAGCCAAAGAGGTTAGACAAAAATGAACAGAAACTATATTATTTCATTTATATACAATCCTGGATGACCCCAAGCTAAACTGTAGTGACAGAAAGTAGATCAGTGATTCACTGTAATTTAGGATGGGAGGAATAGATTGTGAAAGTGCATGGGGTAAAAATAAATGTTTGCTATTTTTATTGTAGTGATAATTTCACTTGTACTACATTTATAAAAGTTCATCAAATTGTACATTTTAAACATATGCAGTTTACTCTAGGTAAAATAGACCATATTAGTTAAAAGAAAAATCGTTAAAGGAAGAGATTTATCTAGAAATTAAAGTAAATGCCTGCCAAAATAAAATTACAAATGTTATAAGTATACACAAAGAACATATAAAAGAGAACCAAATGAGACTAATTATTGAAGTAAAATATACATATAACATTCACCATCTTTACCATTTTAAGTGTACAGCTCAGTGTTGATAAACACATTCATATTCTTTTATTTTTACCTTCATTTCCTCCTCATGTTTTCCTTCTCAGCTTCTTATAACCACCATCTTATTCTCTACCTACCATAAGATCCACTATATTTAGAAGACCCCATCGTCTCAGCCCAGAACTTCCTTAAGCTGATAAGCAACTTCAGCAAAGTCTCAGGATACAAAATCAATATGCAGAAATTACAAGCATTCCCATACACCAACAACAGAGAAACAGAGAGCCAAATCATGAGTGAACTCCCATTTATAATTGCTACAAAGAGAATAAAATACCTAGGAATACAACTAATAAAGGATGTAAAAGATCTCTTCAAGAAGAACTACAAACCACTGATCAAGGAAATAAGAGAGGACACAAACAGATGGAAAAACATTTCATGCTCATGGTTAGGAAGAATCAATATTGTGAAAATGGCCATACTGCCCAAAGTAATTTATAGACTCAATGCTATCCCCATCAAGCTATCCCTGACCTTCTTCACAGAACTGGAAACGTTGTCTAATAAAAATAAAAGACAAGGTGGAACACTTAATTTAAAGCTCAAACACAATTGTTGAACCAAGTAGTCTCTCAAATCTATAAAGGAAAAATGCAATAGGAAAATAAAATAGATAATTTTCAAAAGTTGAATAACAATAATTTTTTAAAAAGTGTTTTACTTCCACTATCAATCAAAGAAATGTAAATGGAAGCAAGGTATCATTTTTATATTTCATCTTGGTTGGAATCTAAAAGATTAAAGGTAACATTATATACATTATGAAGGAACTGGCATCTTAACATATTGTTAATGAAAGCATAAGTTTTATAACCTTTGTAGAGATACTGTGCTAACACAATGCATATTAAAATTTGAAATGAGAATAGATTTTGACTCAGCAATTTCATTTTGTGGGTAATGTGCAATTTCTCAAAAAACAATTTCATTTACCCAAACTCTGAGAAAGTTATTAAAATTAATAAAATGGCATTTATAAAGTTGTTGCAAATACAGACAAGAAAAATCAAAACTCTAGCATCTATTGCAAAGATTGAGGTAGGTTTACATATTGTTACTTTTTGAGAGTAAATAGAAAGCTGTCTAAGAATTTAAAATAATAGGTTTGATAGAGAAAGTAGAGGCTTATATACATATCGGAAGACTAGGAGAATAGATGTCAGGAAAGCTGCTCTTGATTTTCAGAATTGCAAGGATCACAGGAAGCCCTCACAGATGGTCTTGGCTGCTGCAGTACTGATGGGTGATTCTCAGGAAATCTGAACTCGAAAGGCAAAAGTTCACATCTATCATCTGGTAAGTGCTGGCATATCATGCTGCCCCAAACAACTGGCTTCCCTCTTCTCCCATCCACATGTTTCATGAATGCTCCTTCTTTGTGAAACCCTTTTGGCCAGGTGATATGGAAAGCAGACATCAGGATGTCCAGGATTTTATTCCTACATTGCGGTACAGAGAACTTAGAAGTTTAAGTGTGATACTAAGTACCAGTAAAACAGAGTCAGCACAGGTTTCCCCTCTAGATATTCACCATCCATACACATCTTTCTGTTCATGTTTAAATTTCCAAACAGTAATAATGAATATAATGCAAATATGCCTCACATAAAGAGGTACCCACATTTATCTCTAAAAAGGAAACAAGAGTTCCACAAGTTAATAAATTATTTGATAGCCTTTTCTTTGTAGATGTAATTATAATGTTTTATACCATCAACATACCTTATATAAACTAGTAGGTTAAGGCAAGGTGGGAAAATGATCAACATAGACATATATACATAATAAAGCAAGCAGTAAAATAAAACAGCTACTGGAATCCTTGTTTCTGTAAGCTAATATGACTGTCACTGATGCTTACAATTTTTTAAAGTTTCACCTATTTATATTCTTTTGAACTCACTTCGTACCCCAACATTTTTGAAGGGCTTGAGCCATTAGTGACTTTGCCTAAATTAGGTTGTTTTAGTCTTCTATTAAATTCTGCTTTTGTATATGAAGTAATAAAAAATGCCCTAGAACATCTAGATTCTAGACAAACTCTTTTCTGCCTTGGTAGTGTAGCGGCAATGCCCTATTTTTCTTTAAAATACAAGATTCATTTTTGTCTGGAGATTACTGGAACAGAAAGACAAAGTAGACTGAAGTGGCTAAGGGGCCATCTCAATTTCCATTTTTGTGTTTCTCATCTGCATCAACAGAGCCTCCTCTATCCATCAGGACTCCCCCAGTTCTCCAGATAAGTCACCCTCTTCAGAAGTTCTGATGTTCTTAGAGGTATTATTTCACAAAGCTCACACTTACGCATGTAAGTCGTTAGGAGTAATACAGAAGGAATCATTTCATCTCCCCTCACACTGGTGCTCAGACTTACATGTTTTTGTTATTAGAGAGTGGACACAATCCTTTGGCTGCTGGTTCAGAGTCTATTCTGCTTTGGGCAGACACATGGGGCTCTATTAGGTGTTGGCACAGAGCCAGTGCAGTAACTGAGCCTCAAGTAAACCATTTCATATTCTACCAGGTCACCTCCTTCTGAGTGGTGGAGTAGCTTTCCCAGTAGTAAGTAATTATAATTACGTCAATGATTTGTAAGGTCATTTCTCCCAAAGACCAAGTCCTCAAATACACATACATTAATTTCTGAGCTCTCCTTTCTGTTGCTATACTACTTATTTCTTTCTGCACCAACAGCCTGCTCTTTTTTTTATTATTAAAGCATAGTTTTACTGGGAAGAGTGAGTGCCTATATTACTTGCCCTTCACAAAATTGTTTTACGTCTTCATGTAAATCTTGGAAATCTGATTGTCAGGGTGATTTCAAAATGTATGCAGGGATTTGGGTTGGAATTATAATGGCTTTATAGATTAGCTTGAATAAAACTCACAACTTTATACTATTTCGTCATTCTGGTAAAATACATTCATAATATAACACACCGTTTGATGATGGAGCTCAGCTAGATTTGATATATTTACTAAAATTTTAGGTTTTTGCAAAACATCTCAATGTTCTTAATCTCAATGTTTCTGGGGGCAGGGGCCTGGAAAATAAATTTGTAATTCAGCCCTCTTTTGATTCTTAGAAACACAAAGGTTGAGTGTCACTAGACAAATTCATCAATCTTCTGACTTAAAATTTAGTAAAACTTTTCCACTTGGTCTGCTGCATTACAGTCTTAATTGTGGTGGGCTCTCCTTCAGAATCCATCACAGATGGACTCAACTTTCAAAGCCTACATGGGCTAATTATGCTCATGGCTTCACCTCCCCAGGCTCCTCAACTGAGACATTTGAGAAACTGATGACATTATTTTTTCCAAAATAAACCTGACTTCTAATTAACCTCAAGACAACGCCTCCAGGGCAGTAGATCTAGCCTCAGGAGTCCAGTGATTACAGTGCATGCTTCTAATAACCACAGCCCATGTTGGTCATCAGAACTTCTGAAGATGGTGATTTATCTGGAGAACTGGGGAGTCCTGATGGATAGAGGAGGCTCTGTTGATGCAGATGAGAGTTTCTATTTCAAGGCAGCTTCCCTCTCTTCTGCTGTTATTTCCTCAGGCTCTGATCTGTGGCTCTGACGCTACTTGTCAGGAGACCCCAAATACTGAATTGCTGTTTCTCTCTAAATTAGAAGGGAGAAAGCAATGTAAGCACTTACTGAGCAGTGGGAACATTGACCTAGTTTAGGGTTTTGTGGGGCCTGGACTTGAATGATGAGTAGTGTTTGAGAAAGCCTCTCTTTGTGCCGCACATGGAGATCAGTGATGACATTACTGGTAAGTAGCAGAGTTAAAAACGAGAATCAAAGGCTACCTTTCAGTGTAGGTACTAAGAGTGACTGAGAATGGCCTTTATAATTATCTGAATTTGGCTGGGTATGGTGGCTCATGCCTGTAATCCCAACACTTTGGGAGGCCGAGGCAGGTGAATCACCTGAGGTCAGGAGTTTGAGACCAGCCTGGCCAACATGGTGAAATGTTGTCTCTACTGAAAATACAAAAATTAGACAGGCATGGTTACGTGCATCTGTAATCCCAGCTGCTCAAGAAGCTGAGGCAGGAGAATCACTTGAACCCCAGAGATGAAGGTTGCAGTGAGCCAAGACTGTGCCACTGCACTCCAGCCTGGGCAACAAGAGCGAAGCTCCATCTGAAAAAAAAAAATTATCTGAATTGTTCTCGATGATCATATTGGCTTATTCTCACTCCTAGCTACATTTTATTTTCTTCCTTCCTTCCCTCCCTCCCTTCCTTCTTTCCTTCCTTCCTTTTCTACTCCTCTTTCTCATTCATTGATGAATTCATGGCTTAAATGAAACAGATACACCTTTCTCTTCTCTCACTTTTCGACTTCTCTTTCTGTTGTGTAGTCCTGGATGTATGCTTTTAGCTGTAATTGAATTCTAGTATTTAAACTCCATTTTAATATGGCAACCTGGAGAAATTAAAGATTTTTATTTGTATCTAAGAAGTTAAAAATTCTACTCCTTTACTATCTGAGGCTGCCTACATAATTTCTCTCAGTTAATTGATTGATGTTTTCCTTAAAATAAATATTTGTATTTCTTAAAAGTTTTACATGTGAAAACTCTATATATTGCCTTCTTCTGGGGAGAACCCAGCAACCTCAAGTATTATGTCTCCATTTAAATCCAGATTACATAAAATCCCAGTGGAACATCTGAGGAATTAGAAAAATTAAACACTGAAGTACCATCTCCAAGGATCATAGCCTGAATTCTACTCATAGGGTCTAAAATATCACAATTAAGGGGATTTTGAGATCATCTAACTAGAGAGTCTTTGATTCTCTGAGCAGGAAAGGCTCCTAGGGGTCATAGTACTTGGCTACTATCTTAGTCAAAATTCCTTTGTAAAATGTTCAGGGATCCTCTGCTCCAGTGCCTTCCATGTATCCCAGTAGTTTATTCCATTATTGTTTATGCTATCTCTTTAATTAAAAAAAATCTAAATATCGAATTTAGGTACCTCATCTAAAGTCACACAAAACTAGACCTGAAACCTAAATCTTTTCATGTCACACTGAAGATCTTTCATCTTCATTTTACAGCTTGAAGGTATTTGTCAGGATGAGAATTTTTATTTTCCTTGTCTTATGTCTTTCTGTCAGTACAGATGACAACACACTGTGGTGGTCCCTAATGGCCTCTTAAGCAGATGGAAGCTGCCTTCTCAGATGCACCATGGAGCTGAATCCATAGATCATAAAAATGCAATTATATCACTCACACAATTCATCTAGGCTGTGGATTTATATTAACATTATGTAAAAATCCACTGGACTAGAATCAGCTGGCCTCATGTGCCTGAGCAAAAAACAATCCAAACAATTCTCTTTGGTATTGGTTAGATACAGGTACTCCTTCAGAATCAGATAATTCTTCTGTGGTCTACATTATACACCATATTCAGTTGAGTGAGGGCCCAGTGGTGGTTAGAGGTTGATTAGTTGAAAGAGGATTCAGATGAAAGCCTTTTGGGGAAGTGATAAGGAAAGGCAAAGCAATGACCATAAGTTTAGATTTCCTCACTGTTTTGAATATACAGGAATTCATTTGTTGAGAAGGAGGTATTATATAGGGAAACTTTTACCCTTCTGTATATAAAAACATATAACTAATACACACACACACTCATATAAACAAATATAAATGGAGGTATACATTGTATTTACTTTTTCTATGTTTATATATAATAGTGATATCTTTATAGTTATACTAACATTATTAAAATAAATAATAATGTCAACTAAGTTTAGAAAGAGTTTCTAATACCTAAGAAAGAAAAAAAACATCATTTCCAAATTCTATGAATAGATATAATGAATTTCAGAAATGCCTGATGAATTAACTTAGGGTTCAGAAAACAAAAAAAGTTGCTCTTGACTAGAAAAATGCAAAAGTAACAACAACAAAATTCTGGTAGCAGATGGCAATAATTTCCCAACACAAAATGATGTAGTAACTTCAGAAGTATGTAAATGAAGACTGGGTACCAGAAATACATACTGGATGATTTTCTATCCAGATAGCACTTTCTTTACTTATTTGGATGGGTTATTGAAAAATGTTCCTATGAAAAAATTAGGCCTAAGATGACTTTAGAAATAATTTGTTATAGCAATTTGCAAGTTTGCAAAGTATTTTTAGTGGCAGAATGTTCAAATGAAATCTTATTAACATAACAATATATAAAAGACACAAAGTCTAAGGTTTACAGCAGGGTAGGGAAAACTGGCCAAACCCCAAGTGTGCCATTCTTGCCCACACCCTGTGGCAAGCTCTATCATTTCTGCAAAACTCTTTTTTTCTCTGAGTTTCTCGATGTTATCTCAGCATGGAAAAGTGAAATGTGCTGGAAAATGCCACAAAGTCAGTCATCTCTCTTTACTACCCTGGTGACTGTTCTCTTCCTTAAAAAGGAATTTTTTTCTTTAGCTAATGTACTAATGATATTTATTTATTTAGTTTTTGAGACAGATTGTCACTCTGTTACTCATTCTGGAGTGCAGTGGCGCAATCTTAGCCCACTGCAACCTCTGCCTCCCGGACTCAAGTAATTCTAACACCTCAGCCTCCCAAGTAGCTGGGATTATAGGCATGTGCTGCTGTACCTGGCTAATTTTTGCATTTTTAGTAAAGATGAGGATTTGCCACATTGCCCCGGCTGGTCTCGAACACCTGGCCTCAAGCAATCCACCCACCTTGGCTTCCCAAAGTACGGGATTACAGCTGTGAGCCACCGCTTCCGGCTAATGTTATTTTTTGTTTCACTTTTGACTCAATGTTTCAACTTGTGGAACTTCCCATAGTATTTCTTATCCCTCTCTTGGAGATATAAAAAATTCCCAATAAATGCATGTGTCCTCACACCTTTACTTAGAGATTATCAAATACTTTCTCTCCTTTCTCTTTTTATGGTTGGATAAACTGAAGTCCACATGATTATGTCTTAACATTATTGATTCTTTCATTCTATATTCTGATCAGCTTCAGGTAGCTGAAGTTAACATTTTTCAGTTTGGAAGGTGAGTTGCCTTGGGTTTACAGTGAACGAGAAAAACAATAATCTACATGTTACATAAGAAAGAAAACAAGGAAAACTATTAGCAAATTTGCTAATTCTTGGACAGAGAGATAACCTGTTCTTCACATTAGAAAAGGCCTCCAAACTGGTTGTCAGTTATTCTTTTGCATATTTCACCTAACTCTTCTTTCAGCAGACATTTTAATGAGGGAATGAAGAATCCCACCAAATATCCGGAAATGCCTGCCACCTGCAAACTTGGTGTGAATTTTTCCATACATTTTTGCTCTCCTTTCTGGATCCTGGCTTCTACCTCTGTCCCTGACTCTCCTGTATAGAAGTCCTTTCCATGGAGCGGGTCAATGAGACTGTGGTGAGAGAGTTCGTCTTCCTCGGCTTCTCATCCCTGGCCAGGCTGCAGCAGTTGCTCTTCGTTATCTTCCTGCTCCTCTACCTGTTCACTCTGGGCACCAATGCAATCATCGTTTCCACCATTGTGCTGGACAGAGCCCTTCATACCCCCATGTACTTCTTCCTTGCCATCCTCTCCTGCTCTGAGTCTTGCTACACCTTCGTCATTGTCCCCCAAGATGCTGGTTGATCTACTGGCCCAGAAGAAGACCATTTCTTTCGTGGGCTGTGCCATCCAAATGTTTTCCTTCCTCTTTCTTGGCTGTTCTCACTCCTTCCTGCTGGCAGCCATGGGCTATGATCGCTACATGGCTATCTGTAACCCACTGCGCTACACAGTGCTCATGGGACATGGGATGTGTATGGGACTAGTGGCTGCTGCCTGTGCCTGTGGCTTCACTGTCTCCCTGGTTACCACCTCCCTAGTATTTCATCTGCCCTTCCACTCCTCGAATCAGCTCCATCACTTCTTCTGTGACATCTCCCCTGTCCTTAAACTGGCATCCCAGCACTCTGGCCTCAGTCAGCTGGTCATATTTATGCTTGGTGTATTTGCCTTGGTTATTCCTCTGCTACTTATTCTAGTCTCCTATGTCCGCATCATCTCTGCCATTCTAAAAATCCCTTCCTCCATTGGGAGATACAAGACCTTCTCCACCTGTGCCTCCCATCTCATTGTGGTAACTGTTCACTATGGTTGTGCCTCTTTCATCTACTTAAGGCCCAAGACCAATTACTCTTCAGGCCAAGACACCCTAATATCTGTATCATATACCATCCTTACCCCATTGTTCAATCCAGTGATTTATAGTCTGAGAAATAAGGAATTCAAATCAGCCCTACAAAGGACAATCGGCCAAACTTTATATTCTCTTAACTAAAGAGCCATTTTTTAAAACTACTAATGCCTAGTACATGCCAGGGAAAATGTGCACTTTTACATATTTTCTCATTTAATTGTCCAACTGCATTGTAATGTAAGAACATTTCACATATGAGAAGAATGAGGCTCACAGAAGTTAAGACAGTCTGGCTTTCTACTGTGCATGATATTTTAACAAGACTAATCAGATATGGGAACAGAGCCCTCAGTTCCATAATAAATTTAATTATATTTTACTGCTTTAAATATTGCTAATTCAAAATCTAATATGAGAGCAAAGACGCATCCAAACTTATGAGAGCTATGTCTTGAAGTGGACAGCTTGGCTACATCAAGACAGCAAAGACGTATCCAAAAAAGGAAAAAAGCAGGAAATCCATCTATCCCTACTTTCCTTTTTCTAAAGACTCGAGATAACTTTGTTTCCACACATTCCGCTAGAAAACTTGGCAGTCCTTTTTGTTCCCAATTCATTTCCTTAACCTACATGTTGAAATATCTTTGCCTTTACTTGGAGTTGTTTTTTTCTTTCCTTGTTTGAGGTGGAACCACTTCGTGGTTCTTCTCCTGATGCACGTGTATGTCCTTCACATATTAGTTTGTCTTAGTCCCCACATTTATTCCTGAACCACCACACTAATTTGCTCTCTTCAAGGAAGCTACAAGCATTACCTACTTGCTGAAATATCTCAAGTAATTCCAAGCAAAATGCTTGAGTTAATGTTACTAGAGGGCTAGAGTCCTACAACGACCAGAGAACCCATGGAAAACCCCCCCAGTGACTCCCCTTGCCACACAAGATAATGCCAAGAGTCCTTCATTATCACAGATCTATCATCTAGTTTCTGCCTATCTCTCCAGTATTATCGTTTCTAATTTTGTTGTTCTGTTTTCTACATGCCTTCTTGTACGTTAAGAAGCTAACCAACTATTTGCTTGTTTCAAAAGTGACAATCTTCTGTTTTCTCATGTGTTGGTTATTCTCTTCAGCTCACTTCTTTACTTAATTTAATACTTGCTCTCATATCTGAAGACCATCCCAGCTATCTTGCTTTCCTCTAAACCCTCCCTTGTCTGCCTGCTGCACCCTACTGATGAGATTAGCCTCTGCCACAGCCTGGACTTATTTTTATTGTATCTTGTATAATTTAAACAAATATTTATTCATTTCCTAATATGTACTAGCTACTGTTTTAAAGCTACTGGAAATAAATGATGAACAAAATAAATGTGGTCTCTGCCCTCATAGACCTTATTTTTATTGTATCTTGTATAATTTCAACAAATATTTATTCATTTCCTAATATGTACTAGCTACTGTTCTGGTTCAAGACAGTCCCAGTAAACAGGAAAATACTTTACCAGTTTAAGTTTATTCTCTGAAGAAAAAGTGCATGCAGGGGATAGAGGAGAGAATACTAAGATAAACCAAATTTAGATTGAATGGTGTGGGGTTGGCTTCCCAGAGAAACTGACACTTAACCTGCATGTAACCTGAAAGGTAAGTAAAAGTCATCAAGTAAAGGGGATTATTTTAGGAGATGCTTTTAGACAGAAGAAGCAATGTGTGCAAAACCCCTGTAGCAAGAACTGGATGAGTTGGAGACAAGCAAAGAAGGCCTGTATAAATGCTTTTTGTAAAAAAAAAAAAGCATTAATTGACAAAATTAATTAATTGACAAAAATTATATATATTTATGATATACAACATGATATTTTGATATACATAGGTATTGTAGAATGGCTAAAGTTAATTAATATATACCTTTAGCTCATGTACTTATGTTTGTGGTGAAAACACAATCTACCGTTAGCAATTTTCAAGTACATAATACATTATTATTAACTATGGTCACCATTATATGCAATAGAGCTTTTAAAATTATTTCTCCCATTTAACTGAAATTTTGCACTCTTTGACAAACATCTTCAAAACTCTCCCCTCAACCCCTCACCCTGATTTCAGCCTCCGGTAACTACCATTCTACTCTCTGCTTTTATGAGTTTGACTTTTTTAGATTCTACATATGTGTGAGATTACGTGGTGTTTGTCTTTCTGTGCCTGGTTTATTTCACTTAGCATAATATCATCCAGTTTCATCCATGTTATTGCAAATAACGGAACTTCTTTCTTTATATAGCCAAATCATGTTTTATTGTGTATATATGCCACATTTTCTTACATTAGGTTGATGCAAAAGCAATTATGTTTTTCTAGATAACTTGTTGCACCTTTTACATCAGCACTCGCTGCTTCACCTTGCACTTTTATCTTATGAAGACAGCGCCTTTCCTTGAACGTCATGAACCAGCTTCTGCTGGCTTCCCACGTTTCTTCTGCAGCTTTCTTATCTCTCTCAACCTCCTTTTGTGTGTGTGTGTGTGTGCCATTACTTTCAATGGCAAAAACTGCAATAACTTTTGCACCAACCTAATATATTTGTCCATTAATAGACACTTAGGTTGATTCCACACCTTGACTATTGTAAATAATGCTACATAAACATAGGAGTGCAGATATCTCTTTGACATTCTGATTTTATACATCAAGTATATCAAAATTATAAGAACACATGGTAGTTCTATTTTCAGTTTTTTGAGGAACGCTCTTACTGATTTCCATGTTGGTCATACTAGTTTACAACTGCCAACAGTGTACAGGGGTTCCCCTTTCTCCAAAACCTCCCTAACACTTTTCATCTTTTGTCTTTTTGATAATAGCCATTCTAACAGGTGTGAGGTAATATCTCATTATGGTTTTAATTTGCATTTTCTGATGAATAGTGGGGTGGAGCATAATTTTTTCATGTACCTGCTGTCCATTTGTATATCTTGAGAAATATCTATTCAGATTCTTTGTTCATTTATAATTGGGTTGTTATTTTTCTATTGAGTTTTTAAAGTTCTTTACATATCATCAATGTTAACCCCTTATCAGATACATGGTTTGCAAATATTTTCTCTCTTTCCGTAGGCTGTCTCTTTGCTCTTTTGATTGTCACTTTTTCTGTGAAGAAGTTCTTTGGTTTGATGTAATCCCATTTGTCTATTTTTGTTTCTGTTGCCTGAGCTTTTGGGGTATAAATGCTTTTTCTGCTTTCTCTCTGCAATGAATTTGAATTTACTGACAGCGTGGGTTTGTGTATCAGACACAACTTTGTTGATCCAGTTCCTTGTATGGTGCCTGGCATAACAGAAATGTCTGTTTTATGAATGGCCATGACAGCTCTGCAATTTTATGTCCCCCCCCCAAGTCTTGCTCTGCCACCTTCATGCCTTATCTTGTGAATATTAACTCCATCCATCCTAGCAACCAAACCAAGCACATGGAAGTCTTCTTCACCACTTTTTTTTTTTTTAAATCGTCATACCACCCATTGTGTCTTACAGATTCCACTGGCTAAAAGGTCCTCAATCACATTTTTTTTCCTATTTTTACAGGATCATCCTGTCTTCTCTGGATTACTGCAAAAACTTCAAGTACTGGGGTCCCCAATCCATTCTTCACACTGCTGCCAGGGAAGTCTTAGGGTTGTTGTGATTGTTAAATTAGAAAATATGTGTCAACACTTAAAACAGTTGTCTGGCATATACTGAGAACTATTTTAATGTTGATTTTTATTATCATTGTCACCATCATCATTCTAAAATAAAAATCTAATTAAATAACGTCCCATATTATAAGACTTTCAATAGTTCCTGACAGATTTGAAGGTACATGTTAAGAATTTGTTAAAAATTCTACCCCAAAACCAGTTCCTGGATTGACTGATTTTTTGAAGGGTTTTTTGTGTCTCTATCTTCTTCAGTTCTGCTCTGATCTTAGTTATTTCTTGCCTTCTGCTAGCTTTTCAATTTGTTTGATCTTGCTCCTCTAGTTCTTTTAATTGTGACATTAGGTTGTTGATTTTTATATCTTTCCTGGCTTTTCTGTTGGGCATTTAGTGTTATAAATTTCCCTCTAGACACTGCTTTAAATGTGTCCCAGAGATTCTGGTACATTGTGTCTTCGTTCTCATTGGTTCCGAAGAACACCTTTATTTCTGCCTTCATTTCATTATTTAACCAGTAGTCATTTAGGAGCAGGTTGTTTAGTTTCCATGCAGTTGTGCAGTTTTGAGTGAGTTTCTTAATCCTGAGTTCTAATTTGATTGCACTGTGATCTGAGAGGCTGTTATGATTTCCATTCTTTTGCATTTGATGAGGAGTGTTTTACTTCCAATTGCATTGTCAATTTTAGAATAAGTGCGATGTGGTGCTGAGAAGAAGGTATATACTGTGTTTTTGGGGTGGAGATTTCTGTAGATGTCTATTAGGTCCACTTGGTCCAGATCTGAGTTCAAGTCCTGGATATCCTTGTTAATTCTCTGTCTTGTTAATCTGTCTAGTATTGACAGTATGCAGCCAACAAACATATGAAAAAAAGCTCATCATCACTGGTCATTTGAAAAATGCAAATCAAAAGCACACTGAGATACTATCTCACGCCAGTTAGAATGGTGATCATTAAAAAATCAGGAGAACACAGATGCTGGAGAGGATGTGGAGAAACAGGAACGCTTTTACATTGTTGGTGGGAGTGTAAATTAGTTCAATCATTGTGGAAGACAGAGTGGCAATTCCTCCAGGATCTAGAAATAGAAATTCCATTTGACCCAGCAATCCCATTACTGGGTATCTACCCAAAGGATTATAAATTATTCTATTATAAAGACACATGCACACGTATGTTTATTGCAGCACTGTTTACAATAGCAAAGACTTGGAATTAACCCAAATGCTCATCAATAATAGACTGGATAAAGAAAACGTGGCACATATACACCATGGAATACTATGCAGCCATAAAAAAGGATGAGCTTATGTCCTTTGTAGGGACATGGATGAAACTGGAAACCATCATTCTCAGCAAACTGACACAAGAACAGAAAACCAAACACCACATGTTCTAACTCATAAGTGGGAGTTGAACAATGAGAACACATGGACACAGGGAGGGGAACATCACACACTGGGGCCTGGGGGGTGGAGGGCTAGGGGAGGAATAGCAGGGGGTGGGTGGATTGCGGAGGGGATACCATTAGGAGAAATACCAAATGTAGATGACCGAGTGATGGATGCAGCACACCACCACCATTGCACAAGTATACCTATGTAACAATCCTGCATGTTCTGCACAGGTACCACAGAACTTAAAGTATAATAATAATAGAAGAAGACCAAAAAGTAGATCTACCATTTGATTCAGCCATTACACTAAAAAATAAAATTCTACCAAAGTACTTCTTGTTCCAATAAAATACATTGTTTCATGCCTCTTTACCTTTACATGTATTTTCACAAAATTTATTATTTCGTATTATTTGTCTACCTACTACTCAGATTTCAAGACATCACTGAAGCATAACTACCTCTCAGAAGTTATTGACCTCCATAATCCAATTCGTATTTGTTTTCCATATCCCTTTATAGTGACATACACATATCTCTCATAATGCCCTATCAAAATATGCTTTCTCTGTTTCCTCCACTGGGGGTTTCTTTCTTTCTTTTTCTTTCCTTCCTTCCGTCCTTTCCTCCCTCCCTTCCTTCCCTCCCTCCCTCCCTTCCTTCTCTCCCTCTCTTCCTCCCTCCCTTCCCTCCCTCCCTTCCTTCCTTCCTTTTTGCTTTCTTGCTTGCTTTCTTCTTTCTTTTTCTTTCTTTCTTTCTGTCTGTCTTTTTCTTTTTAAGACAAAATCTCACTCTGTCACCTGGCTAGAGTGCAGTGGCGTGATCTCGGCTCACTGCAACCTCTGCCTCCTGGGTTCAAGTGATTCTCCCGCCTCAGCCTCCGGAGTAGCTGGAATTACAGGCGTGCGCCACTATGCCTGGCTAATTTTTGTATTTTTAGTAGAGACTGGGTTTCACCATGTTGGCCAGGCTGGTCTTGAACCCCTAACCTCAGGTGATCTGCCCACCTCGGCCTTCCAAAGTGCTGGGATTACAGGTAAGAGCCACCGTGCCCAGTAGGGGCTTAATTTCTTAAGGTAAAAATGACCAATTATTTGAGCTCAAATAGTCTAAACATAACACAGTTCATGACGGAAACTAAGCTTTGGGATAAATAAATACATCCATGCTGCCTCGGGGCCCTATAACTGAGTTCTCCCACACTCTGCCACATCTACCAGATTTGCTCCTTTCTGCTGTCACTGCCGGATCTACAAGCACCTGTCAGTCTATGTCTCTGCCGTTTCTCAAAATAAATTCTTCCCCTTGAAATAGAGGCTAGAGTTAAGGAGTGAACATTCTTGTCTCCAGCCAAAGGGCAAAACTCAGGAACTATAGGCCGAAGCCCATGGGAGGCTTTTCTGCTGATTGTGTTTCCAGTAGCTTCCAGATTTTCAGTGAATTACTTCACCAAAGAATCTAAAATAGGAAACCAACTAATTTCATGAGTCGATTGCGTAGTTTATCTATTTGGCAAAAAAGCCTTGAGGAGCATTTTCCCTTTGGATCATAGTTGCTAATTCAGGGAGGGCAGAATGTGTCAGAAGCAATGTAGTCCTGGCTCCCTAGAGTGCTAGATAGTAAAATTACCAAGCAGGGCATTGATGCTAATGATAACCAGAAAAAAAGCCCACTAATTACGGTCCTTAGGGTTGTAGCTGATCCAGCCCATACAGAAGAGGCACAATGACTGCTGTTCTGGGGAGCGAGGTAGTAAGTCATTTGTCGCTGTCTTGAAAAATTTGAGAGCAGCAGGAAGATGTGTAATATACCGGGAACATGCTTGTTTTGGCAAATTACTTAGACTTTTCCTTAAAGGGCCTGGGCCATGATTAAGATATAGGGTAACTGCATTCCTCTGTACCCCAAAATTCATATTTTAAAGAATGTGAAACTCTTTCATATTGAAGATTTGGTCTTTATTCCATAGATGGCTTGAAGAAATTAAATTATCTAAAATCTTAGGACATATTTATGTCATTTCAAAGACATTAGCTAGTTATGCCTTTTATCTTATGTTTAATTCAGAAATTGTTGAGATTTTCTTAGAATTGCAGTCTGCAAATACATGACACTGAAGGTTTGGGAGGTGGTAATAGGAAAAGTAGCTGGATGGGGAGACAAAATAACGCTCAGTTTGGGGTCTTAAGGTCAGGAAAAAAGAACATTAGAGATATTGTAGAATGGTCAGAAAGGCTGTCCCTAGCACCAGTCTTAAGAAGGAATAAAGGAAGAAATGAAGGAAATATTTAAATAGGGCTTCTTATATATAATTCTGGGCTATGTTTTTTACTTATGCTGTCCACTAATCCTCATGATATCCCATATTACAGAGGAGAAAACTAAAATTCAGGAGGATTAATTTATTTGCTCACAGAAAATGCAGAAATAAGAACGTGAATTTCATCTCTAGTGCTTTTTTCATAATGTAAATTTTTATCTAGCTTCCTTGCTCACTCACTGGGATTTTCTTTATCAACAACATGAGAAATACCTACAAATTAGTTGCAATTATTTATTCATGTATTAAGTTGTTTGCGATCTTGTCAGATAGATTTTGAATATTTGTTCTTGTTAGAAACTCTGATGCTGATGTGGTTAGACAGATGTATATAAATGTTTGATGCATGGTACAGAAACTTTTGTCAAATGAACAGCATAGCCTTTGCCTTCTAAGAGCTTAAATTGTACTAGATAAGAAAGATCATTGTATAGAATGATCTAAAATGTAAGAAGTCCTAGAATGTATGTTTCACAAGGGCAAAGATCTTTGTTTTGTTCACTGTTGTATCCCAAACACCAAAAAAGGTGTCTCAGAGTTAGTAATGTATACAATAAATAGTTGTTAAATTGAAAGAGTGCTTGGAAACCTGACTTACAGGGAAATGATTTGAAAGGTTAGAGGATCTGTCCTAACACAAGAAAAGGCATTGTTGTTATACAACATGGCTCTTTGCATGTTCAATGACTATGACATTCCATATTATTAAAACATTGGGATAAAATCTGGGAGCTGAAGGAAACATTCACAGTGTTGTAAGAGATCAAATTATCAAAAGCCTTTTTCCTTTTCTTTCTTTCCCTTTCCCTTCCTTTCCCTCCCTCCCTCCCTCTCTTCCCTCCCTCCTTCCTCCCTCCCTCCCTTCCCCTCCTTCCCTCTCTCCTGTTTGCTTGCTTTTCTTTCCTCCCTTTTAAGAAAACTGGAATTTTACAATGTTTGTAGGGATTATTATACAGTTCTGAGTAAGAAGGTACTTGGTTAAATGTAAATTTCAATGTCTCTGTGATTGCCACTTCTTAGCTGAACTGTTTCAACACACACCTTATCATTTAATCTCCTATCTTCTCCCACCTTCTCCCAGCTGTTCTCTGTGTTCACAATGCCATGCCTTTCATTCTCAGGCCCCTCCATCTCTGTTGCCCAAATCACTCTGGAAAATAATCTCCTCCAATTGCCCCTCCCAAGTCAACAGGAGTGAAGGTAAAAGTGAAAAACAAAATGAAACAAAACAAAACCCTATAGTTTCCAACTTTGAATAAATTTATTTCTTCTAATTTCTTCCTTCAACTTGGTAAAGCCAAGTTTCCTTCTTCTAGACTCCATACTGTCATTCAATGCACAATCATACTGCCTTTCTTAAACCAGGTACTATTAGTTTGTGTTATGATTTTCAATTTTTACTTATAAATACATTTTTACATATAAATCTGTATGGGCAACTTTTAAGAAATAGAATATTGGAATAAATTAGATAACTATATTCAAGGATATTGATATATTTTGCTAAATTTCTTTGCACAAATAAAACCAAATTATAATCCTATTAGTAAATTTTTTGTTACTAGTCATATAAAATCACCACAGCTAATTTGATGAGTGTAAATAATAACTCCATTTATTTTTGACTTGAAGTATATTTCAAATAAAGTAAAATAAATTTTTATATGTTTGATGCACTCTATTTCTATTTTATAAACCGTACACTTACATCTGTTTTCTTCTTCAAAGTTTGTTATTTTCTCTATCGGTCTGTAATAGGTTTTTCATCAACATTAACATTTGAAGAATATTTTTGGTAGTTTTCCATTCGTTGTTTGCTTTCTAGTATTTCTAACTGTGCCTTGTTGTAAATAAATATTTTATTTTATACAAATTGTTGCTTAATACTCCTCAATAATATTTCATTAGTTTAAGTTTAGCTTTTCAAATTTTCTATCCAATAATAAAATGTTTTCTAATCCTTTATAATTTTTTTGTATTTTATTAATATATAAAACAAATTTTGAACATATGCATTGAAAATTTTAAATGATATTTAAAATGTATTAAAGATGTATTTATTAAGTTACTATTACATGTCAGAAACAGTTTAGATGGCACTGAGATGTTTTATACTTTAAAAATAATTAAATTTTTGTTTAGGTAAACAAGGTATAAACTTTCTTCTGATAACTGCTTTACATTTAGTTCATATAGTCTAATATATATACCTGACACTATTTTCTAGAACTCATTTTATTTTGCATTGTATTTTCCCTTTGACCCAACACTTAATAGTATTTTCAAGTATTCATATGAAAGAGCTTTCAAATATATGATTTCCATATGATTTTATTTTTATTGTTACTGATCAGTGGTTTTGCTCAAACATACAGATAGGTTTTCTATATATTTTTAAAATTAAATGAAAAATTTTAAACAAACTTAAAAAATTAATGTTTTAATTAATGCTTCTTCAAATATATAAGAGAAATGTGTAGGATACATTTTAGGTTTTACTGTTTTTGATCAATGTTTATGAGCACTTGGATAGTCATGAATATGAATAAGATGAAAGGGTGATGAATCATTTCAATGTATAGATGCATGTCTTTTATTTCACAGCATTCTGACTGGTGTGAAATGGTGTCTCGTTGTGGTTTTGATTTGCATTTCTCTGATGATTTGTGATGATGATCATTTTTCATAAGTTTCTTGGCTGCTTGTATGTCTTATTTTGAGAAGTGTCTGTTCATATCCTTTGCACATTTTAAAACGGGGTTTATTGTTTTTTGCTTGATTTGTTTAAGTTTCTTGTAGATTCTGAATATTAGGCGTTTGTCTGATGCATAGTTCGTGAATATTTTCTCTCATTCTGTAGGTTGTTTGGTTCAATATATGAAAATTGATAAATGTAATTCATGACATAAATAATTAGAAATAAAAATTTATATGATCATCCCAGTAGATGCAGAAAATCTTTCAATAACATCTAACATCCCCTCATGATAAAAATCCTCAACGACTAGGCTTTGAAGGAACATATCTCAAAATAATAAGAGCCATATATGACAAATCCACAGCCAACATCATATTGAACAAGCAAAAGCTGGAACTATTCTTGAGAACTGAAACAACACAAGGATATCCATTCTTACCACTCCTATTCAAGGCAAAAGAAAGAAATAAAAGACATCCAAATAGGAAAAAAAATGCCAAACTATTTGTCTTCATTGTTGGTATTATTCCATATCTAGAAAATTTTAAAGACTTTGCCAAAAGGCTCCTAGAACTGATAAATGACTTTAGTTAAATTTTAAGATACAAAATCAATCTTAAAAAATCAGTGGTACTTCTATACATCAATAATGTCCAAGCTGAGAGTCAAATCAAGAACACAATTACATTTCAATAACGGCAAAGAAAATGGAATATCTAGAAATACACCTAATAAAAGAAGTGAAAGGTCTCTGCAAGGAGACCTATAAAACACTGCTCAAAGAAATCAGATCACACAAATAAATGGGAAAGCATTCCATGCTCATGAACTAGAATAATCAATATTGTTAAAATGGCCATACTCCCTAAAGCAATTTACAGATTCAATGCTATTTCTATCAAACTACCAATGTAATATTGTCATAATTAGCAAAACTATTATAAAATTCATATGAAACAAAAAAAGAGGGCTCAAATAGCCCAAGTAACCCTAAACAAAAAGAACAAAGCCAGAGCATCATAGTAACCAACTTCAAATCATACTATGATGTGACAGCAACTAAAACAGCAGGGTTCTGGTGCATAAACAGGAACATAGACCAAGGGAACATAATGAAAAAAAAAGCTCAGAAAAAAAGCTGCACACCTACAGCCATGTGGTCTTCAGCAAGGGTGACAAAACAATAGAAAAAGACTCCTTATTCAGTAAATGGTGTGGGGATCACTGGCTAGCATCTGCAGAAGAGAAAAACTGGACCCTCACCTTTCATCATATACAAAAATTAACTCAAAGTAGATTAAAAATTTAAATGTAAACTCTCAAACTCTAAAAATCCTAGATGAAAACCTGGGAAACACTATTCTCAATATCAGCTTTGGCAAATAATTTTTGGCTAAGTCCCTAAAAGCAATTGCAGCAAAAACCAAAATTCATAAGTGGGAGCTAATTAAACTAAAGAGCTTCTGCACAGCAAAAGAAACTATTGACAGAGTGAAGAGATTCTTATTTCTATTTGTTAGAACCTGAGGGGAGGTTTAGGTGCAGTGATTAGAATACATTTCATATTAGCTAATTTTATTTAATGGGATTCTACCTGACTAAAAATTATTCTTGTCTTCTTTTATACTGTTTTAATTAACTGTTATTAGAAAATCAAAAGTATACTATGTTGCTTTGACTTTTTACTACAGAAAAAAATCTATTGTAAGTTTCAAATCTCAATTTTCATTGCTTTTCATTTTTTCATGAACCATATACAAAGATTTCCCTAAAAGCAGTATATATATCAGAATTCAATGACTCTACAACAGACCATGTTTTATTTAAGACATGCTGGACTTCATGTGTGTCTATAGATAAAGGTGATGATGGGTAAAGAAAGAAGGAAGGTGATAAGGATAATTCTGGTCACTTCAGAAAATACTTATTCGGCATATAAATACAGATAATTAGTCAAAATCTGTTTGCTTATTTTTCTTGAATGTCTGTATTATTGTTGTTCAAAGTGAGGAATAAGTGATATTAACCTAATTCAATCCATCTATATTGAACCCAACCTTCTGTTCAGGTATATAATATATTTTTTGAAAAATGTGTTTGTGGTTATTTTAATTATGGTTACAAATATAACTGGGCATTACTAGAGTGGCAAACTGTAAGTTATGAGCCTGAGAATGAAAATAATTAACTTACGATTATTTTTTACCAACAATCTTGGAAGAGCTGTGATGTGTTCCAGAAACACTTAAAGATCCTAGAATAGGACTAAAATGGTGACTGTTAAATGGCTCACAATGCTCCAAAGGCCTCTATTTAGTGATTAAACTAGACACATCTGGGCAATTCTGATTCTTTTTCATATAAATTTTATAATCATCTCATCAACCTTTAGAAGAAAAGGCTGCGGGGATTTGTTAAGAATTATGTTGACTACACAGACCAATTTGATCAGAATTGGTCTATATTTTATTAAGTCTTTACACTCATAAACATGGGTATTCTTCATTTACTCATGTGTTTTATAATTTATCTTAACAATGTTTGAAAGTTTTCTGTGTATATGTCGTGCACTTTTTTGGATAAATCTAACACTAGGCTTTTTTTATTATATTGCGAATTGAATTGTTTTCTTAATATTTTTAGAGTGTTTGTTGCTTGTGGTAGTAGGCCAAATAATGAGCCCCAAAGATGTCTATGTCTTAATCACTGGAACCTGAGAATATGTTAGATTATACAAACAAGAGGAATAGAGGGTGCAGAAGGAAAGTCAACTGACCATAGAGATATTATCCTGTATTATTCTGGTGGGCCCAAAGTAATCATAAGCGTTCTTAAAATTGGGAGAATCAGAAAGTCAGAGAAGGAGATGTAACTTTGTTGACTTTGAAGATGGGAGAAGGGGAACATGAAACAATGAACACGAGAGGTAGCTAGGAACTGGAAAAGGTAAGTAAAAGGCAAGATTCTTCTGTCACCTCCAGAAAGGAACACAGGACTGCATGACCCAATTTCTTATATTCATATACCTGAATATGTTTTACTTCTTTCCCTCTTTGCAGATACTGACAGAAAACCTCACCACAGTCACTGAATTCCTGTTGCTAGGTTTTTCCAGCCTTGGTGAAATTCAGCTGGCCCTTTTTGTGGTTTTTCTTTTTCTGTATCTGGTCATTCTTAGTGGCAATATCACCATTATCAGTGTCATCCACCTGGATAAAAGCCTCCATACACCAATGTACTTCTTCCTTGGCATTCTCTCAACGTCTGAGACCTTCTACACCTTTGTCATTCTACCCAAGATGCTCATCAATCTACTTTCTGTGGCCAGGACAATCTCCTTTACCTGTTGTGCCCTTCAAATGTTCTTCTTCCTTGGTTTTGCCATTACCAACTGCCTGCTATTGGGTGTGATGGGTTATGATCGCTATGCTGCCATTTGTCACCCTCTGCATTACCCCATTCTTATGGGCTGGCAGGTGTGTGGAAAACTGGCAGCTGCCTGTGCAATTGGAGGCTTCTTGGCCTCCCTTACAGTGGTAAATTTAGTTTTCAGCCTCCCTTTCTGTAGCGCCAACAAGGTCAATCATTACTTCTGTGACATCTCACCAGTCATTCGTCTGGCTTGTATCAACACAGATGTTAATGAATTTGTGATATTCATTTGTGGGGTTCTTGTACTTGTGGTTCCCTTTCTGTTTATCTGTGTTTCTTATATCTGCATTCTGAGGACTATCCTGAAGATTCCCTCAGCTGAGGGCAGACGGAAAGCGTTTTCCACCTGCGCCGCTCACCTCACTGTTGTTATTGTTCATTATGGCTGTGCTTCCTTCATCTACCTGAGGCCTACAGCAAACTATGTGTCCAACAAAGACAGGCTGGTGACGGTGACGTACACTATTGTCACTCCATTACTAAACCCCATGGTATATAGCCTCAGAAACAAGGATGTCCAACTTGCTATCAGAAAAGTGTTAGGCAAGAAAGGTTCTCTAAAACTATAAAATTGAAATATTATTACGTTTTAGATTTCTCAATAAATAATGCCTTTTTATCACATGCATATTTTAATGGTAACAAATTTATTGAAATAATAGGGGTCTTTAAGATGCATGCCATAAAATATGTTTTTCTCCTTATAGTCTCTTTAAATCCAATCCATAGGCTAATGTTTTTCATTTTCACACATGGAATCTCAGAAAGCTCTTCAAATTTAAATACCCAGTCCACTGTGATAACTGAAAATTTAAAATTAATTTAAAGCTAAAATTTCTGCCTTTTCTGGGTGTTGATTTTTGAATTGGGAAGCCTGCATTAGGACCAATGAAGGTTGACTTAATGTACTAGCTCTCTCAGCAAACACTTTTCTCTCTACTTATTTCAATGACTGACCCCTCAAGCATTACACTGGGGGAGAGAGGTATAGGTGGAGGGAACGTCTTCCTTGATTGCCACTGTCATGCTCTGGCAATAGTGCTTTCAGATGTTGCACACTGAGTCTCATGCAAGGAGCCTTCATAGCTGCTGAAATAATTTCTTACTGGGACTTCTACCACATTTCTTGTGATATGGTTGAATCTGCTTCTAGCTGACAGTTTGTGAATTTTTCTCTTAATTCTGAGATTTCAACACTTAACTGGGTCATCTGTTTTTCTAAAGGTCTTCTTGGACAAAAAGTTATTTTTAAGTGATTCCACAATGACTATGTCTCCTACATGGTCAATATATGATCCAAAAGAAAATTTTGACAATCCTTGCTACCCATAGTCAGTTGAGTGCAGACACCTTTCTCTGTGTACTGGTATTTCAGGCTTATCAACTGCAGATTTCTACATTCAGATTTCTCAGGTGAGCTCAGATATCAATCCACCGTGTTCCCTTATCTCCAGCAGATGTATATCAATAACTTGAAGCAGTTTTCTACTCTTGAAGAGAGAGAAAATGTTAAAAAATCCAAGAGCTTCCTCCAAAGATTATATTTCTTCCCCTTTCTCTCAAAATTTTTATTTTTTGAGTAGTTCACAGATTTTATTCTCAGCTTTTGTGCCTCAGCTGAAACTAAGAAAAACTGCCTTTTATGACATTGCTGCCTGTTTTTCCTGTAGAATAAGATGTTATGATGGTGTTTATCGGTAAATATTGAGTTCATAAAGTTACTGTCTGTATACAGAATCAACTAGTTGGCCTGACCAGTGGTATAGCCATAAATAATCACCTTAATCATTCTAGATCACATTTTGTAGCATGTTTTTTGAGAATCCGTTCAAAGCTATGCATCTAATATATGAAACACTCCTCATACACATATACAGGAAAAAAAAAAACTTGCTTACAATCTAAGGAGTGTACATCATATACAAAGTCCATCCCTAAATCCAATTCATGGGAATCCTTGTTCATGGCCAAAGTCATATAATCCATTTAAATTTGCTTTCATCATTTTATCTTTTCTTTTTACTTTTAACAATTTGTTGTAACTTTTCTTTACCTGATTGAAAGATTATTTATATCCTCATGTCACAGAGTTTACATGTTTTATAATTTTACTATAATGGCAGGATAAACTAATAGACATCCCACTGCTATCTTCTAGATCTCTTTAATGGATTTAATTTCCTTTTTAATATCAAATTTCAGAAATTTTATAACAAAGTAAGCAGTGAAGCTATCCTGGTCAAGATAGCATATTCAATTAACTAAAGTAGTGCTATTTTATATCATATTCAGTAAAAATTTAGAAGCTACTATGTGATCTAGAATTTGAGGTTTTTAAATATAGATTATGTATACATTAGGAAAACTAAATTCTATACTGTGAAAAAGAATGACAACTAAGCAGGAAGTTTCAGAAATAAACTACACTTAACATCTTGGTCAACTTTCATAAAAAGTAGCTGATTTTTGTGTTCAACACTAATGTACAGAATATTTTCTACAGCATGCTGATATAAGTGTGATTAAAAATTTTTTTCTATCTTACTTTACAGATCTAGTTTTCTATTATCCTGGCATATAGGTCTCTTGAATTCATTTTTTACTAGGAGAAACATGAAAGACTTAAAATTATGTTTTAAAGCAATTATAGTAATAAACAGTAGAATAATACTTCTACAGAAAAAATAATTTACAATGACAAAATGGCCTTGTTTGGCCATCATTAAATGAAAAGGCAGTAGAAGATAAACCTAAATTTGCCATACTGTGCATCACATTCCTTTACTTAGGGCTTATGAGGTGTGATCCTTATGGAGAATGGTCCTGTGCTGGCCTAAGAACCAAAGAATTTCTTATCTGACAAGATTATCATCTTCTTTGTCCAATGTCCACCCTCAAAGATTTTTTTATTTTCACCTATTTCATGAAGTATTGCCTGATTTCCATTCTTCAAAACACCATAGCAATGTAAGCTTTACTTATACTTCTTACTGAGCTCTAATATATTGAGCTGATTATGTACATATCTTATTCTCTCTGCTGGACAATCAGCAATGTGACAGGAAGTAATTTATTATACCTGGATATTAACTCTTCCTAAATGTCTTCTATATCCCTGACATTCACGATATAACTAATACATGTCTCTTAATTTTAATTGAATAAATGACTGCTTGGCCTAAGTAAAACATCCAAAACTACACATGAAAGTGTAGCAGTATTTATGTCCCCCCAAAACTGTAATAAAAAATAACAAGGATAATTTATTTTGCTCATTAATCTCTACATGGGAGAGGGCTTATAAGATTGGCTTGTCTCAATTCCATACACTGTCAACTGAGCTGCCTGACTAGAATTGAAGGACCCACTTCCATTTGGCTCATTTACATGCTGGCAAAATAGTGTTGGTTTATGGTGGAGCTGAGTCAGGGCTATAGGTTTTAAAAGTCAGTTTCTCTCCATGTGGCTCTTTCCATGGGGTTCCATAAACTTTCTCATCACATCATGACTGGTTTCAAAGACTGAATGTTCCAAGATAGAGAAAGAGGAAGCTGCTAGTCTTTTAAGGCATAACACCAGCTGGTTGTCTGCTTCTGATATCCAAAAAGACAATGATGTGATGGGCATAGGATAATAGCAATGGATATCTCCTTTTGAAAAAGGAGGAAATTAGACACATCACAGTCATTGGTCCATAGAAATTCTCAAATTCATCTGGACACATGTTGCCAGTCCTGTTTCCTGGGAATGAATTCCATGACTTTTGTATATAACCTGTGATGTCATTTCACCACTTTCTGATCACCCTTTTCTATCCACAAGACGTAGCTACAATTTGCAGACATGTCGTTTCTCAGTCTGATACCTCCATGTAAGAAGTTGAGGGTTCAAAGATCTATTCATTTTTCTTGGCTGTGTAGTCTTTAGCACATGTTGATAGAAGGCCTTTTTAAAACTGTGTGGGTTTCTTATGTTTCAATTTATAAATTAATTCCATTAGATAAAAGTCACATCCATATTCATTTCTTTATTATGGGTCACTTGTGAGGCAACAGTAGTAATAATTGCTACATGGCAATTCCTTTAAGATTCTTAAAAAGAAAAGAACTGGAAAAAAATGCCTTAAGCACAGGGAGGGGAACATCACACACTGGGATAAGTAGCGGGGAGGGGTGCTAGGGAAGGGACAGTGCAGGGAGGGGATGATGGGGAGGGAAAACACAGGGAGAAATGCCTGATGTAGGTGACTGAGGGGGAGAAACAGCAAACCACCATGGCATGTGTGTACCTATGCAACAACCCTGTGGGATGTGCACATGTACCCCAGAGCTTAAAGTACAATAATTTTAAAAAAAATTTTAAAAAAAGGAATTATCTAAAAAAAAAAAGGCGGCTTATTGTTAAACTTTAAGGATTCCTACCCTTAGGATATTTATAACTCTTGTTAGATATAGCCCAAAATATTTCTGAGTTCCAACAAAAGGTGTTACAGCTACATTCTTTATATATATATAATATATATTTTTTTATTGCATTTTAGGTTTTGGGGTACATGTGAAGAACATGCAAAATTGTTGCATAGGTACACACATGGCAGTGTGATTTGCTGCCTTCCTCCCCATCACCTATATCTGGCATTTCTCCTCATGCTATCTCTCTTAAGATGTTTACCCTGAGACATTAGTTTACTGATAGCACCTTGGATTTCATTTCTTCCTTGAAGCCATTTTGTACCTTGTCTTTGTTTAGAGAGACTGTGCATGAAAAACATCTTTATTTGCAAACTCAACAAGATTTGCATCTTTATGTTTCCTCTAGATTCTCAGAAACTTAAGAAACTTTAAAAAATTATGTACTTTTTAGTTGACCAATAGTAATTGTGCATATTCATTAGGTACATAGTAATATTTTGTACAGGGATTAGACAAAGGTAGTTAGAATATCATAATCTCAAACATTTATCATTTTTTTCGTGTTAGGAATGTTCAACACCCTCCTTCTGGCAATTTGAATCTGTATATTATTGTTAACTATAGTCATCCTACAGTGATATAGAACACTGTAACTTATTCCTTTATCTAGCTGTCATTTTGTATCCTTTAGCAAATGTCTACCTAAACTTTCCTTTGCTCTGCTCTTCCGTTCTTCTAGTATCCTGTGTTCTACTCTCTATTTTATTGTTGGTTGTAATTTTCTATAGTCTTCCCAGAAATTTCTTCAGTAAGATAATGAGGTTACTAAATAGTCTATTTTCCAGGCTGTAGCATGTGGCCATGCTGCCAAACTTCCAAGCAACAGATAAGTATCCATGTTTTACCTAACTCTAATAACAGTTTCCTCTCTGTCATTCAAATATTTTTATCTGTGCTTCAATGCCTTACCAAGAGTTGCCTCATGATCCTTTCACTTTTTAGTAAGAGACTCCTTAAGCCCTTATGGATTATTTATTCCACCAATTACAAAATTAATGCCAAATGTTTTAAATGTTGATTATAACAACACCCTGCCATTAGATATCAAATTCTGTTCTCATTATTTACTGCTGCATAATGAACAACTTACAACTTTAGTTGCTTAAATTAGTCATAATTATTTTGCACACAAGTCTGCAATTTTGGCAGGATTCAGTGGGGACAGCTGGAATCTGCTCTATGTGCCATCAGGTTGGATGATTCAACTGTGGCTGAAGGATTTACTTTCAAGATTGCTCAGTAATATGCTTGGTATGTTCATGTTAGCTATTGGCTGTTTGTTCAGCTGGGGCTATTGGTCAGGAGCCTTGGTTTCTTACCATATAGATTCTCCAAGGGCTGCTTGGGCTTCCTCAAAACATGGTTGTTAGGGTACAAAAGTGGACGATTCAAGTAGCAGCTATTAGACTTTAGAGGCCAGGGTTAATAAACGGATACAGTCTTACATTTGTTATAATTTATTGGTCAAAGTAGTCACTCATCCTATCTGGATTCAGGGGAAGGAAGAAGCCACCAAAAGTTTCTGTCTGTATTAATCAGTTGGGTTTTTTCTTTTACTTCCTCATCTGGCAGCATTTTAAAAAAAGAAATAATTTAAAGTTCTTGGATGCATGTGCAGGACGAGCAGTTTTGTTACATAGGTAAACGTGTGCTATGGTGGTTTGCTGCACCTATCAGCTCATCACCTACGTATTAAGCCCAGCTGCACTGGCTACTTATCCTGATACTCTCCCTTTCCCTGCCCCCCGACCATAGGCCCCAGTATGTGTTGTTCCCCCTCCTTGTGTCCATGTATTCTCACTGTTAAGCTCCAACTTGTAAGTGAGAATGTAACTGAATTCTGAATTCCAGGGAGCGGGGGAGTATCAGCTCCCCAGAGAGGATGTTCTTCCAGGCTCTTGGTCTCTCATTGACCCAAGAATGGGAGAGGGGACCATGTCGGGCACGGTGAGTGATTAAGTACATATCGGACCCCAGAGAGTTTTGCAGAAAGTGATTTATTTAGACAGAGAAAGAGAAAAAGGAGAGAAACAAAGATGTGACAGAGAAGCTTCCAAGAGACTGTGGAAGGGGATCCAGGTCTGGAGTCCGCCTAGATGTGGGGGACAGGGACTTTTAACCTGGGAGGAATTCCCACCTCATCCAAGCCCCCTGGCTTATGAAAGGAGTTCCTTAAACTTCCACTGGAGTGATTGAACTTTGATACTTCCCGCGTGTGCCAAAGTTTAAACAAAGACCCTTAAGATCCCAATGGTGAAGGGGAGATATGGCACTGGGAAATTCTTGCCTTAGAAACTATGCCCTCTTGTGGACCCGGGAATAAAATACATTCCCCTCAAGAACATGCAGGACATGACTTATACAAGAGCAGTTCACGTGAGCACCTCAGAGAGACATCCATGTGTGTCTAGCATTTGTCCCATTTCCAGCACAAGTGGATGCACTCACTGTCAGAAAGAATTGATATGTGAGCTGAAATGGGGAGATAGCTGATGGCCTTTGTGAAAAACTATATGAAGGCAGTGTCACTTTTTTCTTCATAACCCAAACTGTATTCATATACTGAGGAAATATTTACCAAATTAACATTATATTCCAGAAGTAAACCTGTTTCTAATGTATCTGAAAGATCCTGCCATTCTAATAGTCTGTCCTCTATTCTTCATATCTTCCTTTATTCTAGCTTTCAGAAATAGGAATGTGTAGCAGCTTAAAAAAGAATACTTTTCTTCAATTGCAGAACAAAATTCTAGAGGCACTATGTTGGGAAATTCAAAGAAGAAGGTTTCATTGATGTATATTTTAACAAATGATGCCTGGAGAACCTCCACATCTCTCACTCTTTAGAGAATTTCTAAGAGGAAGTCAACTAGTCCCCATGGATAATAAGACTCTTTCTTTGGCCAGTGAATTCTCAGTGTATTATCACGGTTCCACTTGCTAATTAGAAAAATTATGGACAAGTATTGGGCACAATGTGGTAATTAGCTCCCTGTGGAGGTGGAGAGCTCAATTACCAACCAAGGCATTGAGTCCATGGCTAATGTAAAAAGGAAAGACCATTGATGATACCCATTGAGGCACTACCTAAAGTACCCATGGAAAAAGGGCACACAGGTAACATTTTTCTGTGGAGTAATGCTGTTTTCTTATTTTGTTCTTGGGAGTTCCTGAAAGATGGAGAAGAACCCTGAGGCATCATGACAGGGAAGACAATTTTGGCAAATTTCACCTAGAAACCTTCACAGAAGTTTCTAGGAGGTGCCTGAGAATGAATAAAACAGGTACTAGAACTCTTATTTCAACAAACATAAAATTTTAATGTTTATTTAGAGAACTTTTTTATTAAGAATATCAGTGACAGTCACTTATTTATATGTCAAATTTAAAAATTGTTGAGTTTTTCCCATAAGCTAATGATCTGTTTACTTCTACTTATTAGTAATGAAAAATAGAAATTGCCATCAAATGACAGAAAGAAAAGCCGAATAGTGGAAAAAAATAAGGATAAAGATTGTGACCAAGACAAAGGCAGAGACCCAGGATAAGTCTTAATTATTTCATAGGGTGGGGGCGATATTAGTCTTAGAAAGGAAGAACAAAAAAATTACAGTAAACATACAACGTATGAGGAAGAACACAGAAGTGTTTCTCACTTAAGAGGCACATAGTAGTGCCTCTTAAGGAAACCAAGTTACTACAAAATAAACTAATTGGGATTATTACTAATTCATTAATAGACATTTATTTATCAAGTATATCTCAATTATTTAAATATTGGATAAAGTTGAGGATACAAAGGGAATAAATGAGGCGTTTATCCTTGAGACTCTTAAATCTATTGAAGACACCAGTAAGAAAAAAAAATTAGATATCATATGTTGAGTATTTTGATAAAGACAAACTAGAAAGCTTTAAATTACTAAGAAGGAAACAGCGTGCTCTCCCTAGACATACTGAAGAAAGTTCAATAATTGATGACTTTAAAAATATGAGGAATGAGTGGGCCTTACATGAAGGAGAAATGATATTGGAGGCTGAGATACTCTCTCTCTCTCTCTCTCTCTCTCTCTCTCTCTCTCTCTCTCTCTCTCTCTCTCTCTCAGTGGAATCTTGAGACACAAAAGCATATAAAGGAAACTCTAAGTATTTCAGTACAATTCCTGTGTGAGGAAAACTTAGAGGATGAGATTGTAAATATATGTGGACAGAGAATCAGCTGTCCTATGATTCAGCTTAAGGAATTCTGCCCTTACCTTATAGGTGACAAAGAGTTACTGAGCAACGTAATGTGGAAAAATCAATTCACTATTTCTACCTGTTAAGAAGGTGATCTAATTACTCTATTTTTTGTCTTTTCCTCCCGTCTTTCTCATTTTTCTAAGCTTTCCTTTCAACATGTAATGACTTCCCTTCCAAACTCAGGTCACTATCTCCTATTTACCAGTTATTTTAAGCAGTATTCTAGACCGAGTTAAGTAAAGTCAAAGATTTCCATAGTAAGTTTTATTTTTAACTATTAGTTTCCACATAGGTTTTAAGGATTAGTTTGAAAGAACAGAAGGTTGATGGGGTAGGAGTTATAGAGTAGATATTGAGTAATGCAACCTTTCTTTTCTTTCAGTTACACCAACTTTCTTTGCATACTTTGTGACTATTAATACTGGGGGATGAGCCTGTAAATGATCAAACACTCCAAGAAAGGACATATGGAAAGTGGAAAGGCATAGATGATGTCTCAGGAAAAATGTTAGTGAGGACTCTGTGCTGGTCAAAAGAATGGTGTATATTCTTCATTTATGAAGTTTAGAGATAAGGCAATTCAAAAATATACGTAGATGGAAAATAAAACTCTTGGTTCTAGTCCCATTTCAAAATTTTATTAAACATTTGCCTAAGCAAAATAGCAAATATTGACAGCAATTTAGTTATTTATAAAGGACTTCAAGTCCCCAAATCAGATGTTTCTAAAATTAAAACAAAAAGTTTAGCTAGTGAGATAATGGAGGAGACTATTTGATAATCAGAAATAATAAATAAGATAGCAACATTTTTATGGGATCTTTTGTTCTACAGTCAGAGAATAATGTCAGAGATTTTTCATCCCAAAATGTTGAAGCAGAGTATTAATATTACAGGTTATGTTAATATTAAGGGAACAAGTTTGGAAAATCCCTGGAATCAAATGTCACCTACTTGAGAGTTTTGAAATGATTTAGAGGATAAAGTGATATTACTGGTCATTAATTTTTTTTCAACAAGTTTTCAAGCACTTAGTATATGTTGGGTATCATTGTATGTGTTAGAGATGCAGTTTCTGTTATCTGGTAAGTTATGGTTTGTAGAGTCAAAGACAATCTTATAATAGTAGTGGCAAAGAAAGTAAGATTCTAGTGATTACTAAGGAAATCACAAAATATGGTGCAGCATGATTAGGAAGCAGTAGGAAGGATTCTATGAATAAAGTCATTTTAAATGAAAATTAAAAAGAAGGTAAACAACATATATAAGGCAGAGACTATTTCTAGATACAGAAAGTAGTATGAAAAATGACTTGGTCGTGTAAAAGTTCTCACTGCTGAAGTACATATGAAGGAATATATAATGGCAGTTATGAGTGAAAAGGTAGAAGTGGGAAAAGTGTGAAACACCTACAATATTTTATAGATAATTGAGAGTCAGGTGGTTTGGTAATACGATAGGATTTGTTCTATAGAAAGACAATTCTGCCGCTATTGTGGAAGATTGCTCAGAGTGTAAGAATCCAGGCAGTTCACTTATAATACTACAGTCCAGGCAAGGGATAATTTCTTGCAAAACAATAAGAATAAGAATGAATCCTAAAAGTGTTTCAGAACAAAAATAGATTGATCGTGGGGGATTAGAAAAATGGTGAGTTTAAACATACATTAGAAATTTATGGCTTAGATGGCTTAAGAGTATTTTATTTATTGAGATACAGAATCTAGATAAAAGAACACATTTAGGCAAGAGGTAGGAGAGAATAAGAATGTTTTGATT
The DNA here is from genome assembly GCA_036589455.1 of Ateles fusciceps. Taxonomy (NCBI): domain Eukaryota; kingdom Metazoa; phylum Chordata; class Mammalia; order Primates; family Atelidae; genus Ateles; species Ateles fusciceps. Next base: position 2,049,728 of record JAZHEH010003362.1, read on the forward strand.
AAAGCGTATGTAATTCAGTACCAGCAATGATAAATATGTTGCGGCCTTAGGAAAGGTATCTGAGCCTACTTATTCAGAAATTTAGAGACAGCTTGTTGCAATGACAGTCTTTTGGGCCGCCAAGTCAGGTACCTCAAGGGTAGTACATAAAACAATGAGCAACAAGTGAATGCTGAAGCAAAATTAAATGACTCTAGCCATGTCTTTTCTGTAAGGAGAAATCAGGCCTATAATCCTGTAAGAGTTTGTAGAGTAATCATGAAGCTAGTCCTAAAACAATAGCAATAGTTTAAAACCAGTTTATTTTTAACAAAAGGAATGCATAAAAATTGGTTATACAATTAGTTGTAAAAGGGAACTGCATTCTTCAAGTAACAGAAAGATCAATGGATGTTTCTCTACATGGGGAAGGTATAAAAACAAGTGTAGAAAGGTGAATCATCAGACATAGGTGCTATTGCTTATCTATGCTATCACTTATTGATGGATATATCAGTAATCAGAATAAAATTGTGATCCTTGGAAAGAAAAATTAATGTAGATAAAGGATTTTGTAAGATTAGATTATAAGAATCCTCTCTAATCCGCAGGGAATATGTTCCAAGACTCCAATGGATGTCTGGAACTATGGATAGTACTGAACGCTAAATATACTATGATGTTTTTCTACAACACATGCCCATGATAAAGTTTAATTTATAAATTAGGCACAGCAAGATATTAACAACAATAATAATAAAATACAGCAATAATAACATTGTATCAGCATCACTACTCTTGCACTTTGGAGCCATTATTAAGGAAAATTAAGGTTACTTGAGCACAAGCTTGGTGATATAATGACAGTTGATCTGATAACTGGATGACTTCTGAGTGACTAACGGATAATAACATATATGATCTGGATACATTGTGCAAAGGAAGGATCCTTGTCCAGGGCAGGAAGGAGCAAGACAGTGTGAACTTTCAACATGATACACAGAAGGGGACACAACTTTAAACTTATGAATTATTTCTAAAACTTTTCCATTTAATACTTTTGGATTGCAGTTGACCTGGGTACTTGAAACTGATCTGGGTACTAGAAACCAGTGAAAGCAATACTTTGGATAAGGAGGAACTAGTGTATTAAAAAATTAGATGGTATCTATATAAGTCTCCAAGTAGGGGACCTGATGGATAGGCTTTATTTGAGCAAATGACTGTACACTTCATGTGAACATTTGTCCCCAGATTCACTGCTAAAATCAGCAGCAGAAAAATAGCAGTTTGAATGCATATCGATTTAGAAGAGCTTCTGGTAAAATTTACAATTCTTTTTCCTCTTCCATACTTGTTGTTTCTCATTCAAACAAGACTGGCACAGCTACTTTATGAGGGTAAGTCTCCCTGAATTTTAAGTTCCAAAGATCTCTGGACCTGATCATATTGACCTTATTCCGTGGGATCAACTCATCATGGCCAATTCCTCTTCTGTCACTGAGTTCCTGCTGCTGGGCTTCTCCAGCCTTGGGGGAGTTGCAGCTTGTGCTCTTCGTGGTCTTTCTCTGCCTCTATCTGATTATCTTGACTGGAAACATCATCATCATATCAGTCATTCATTTGGATCACAGCCTCCACACACCCATGTACTTCTTTCTAGGTATTCTTTCTATCTCTGAAATCTTCTACACAATTGTTATCTTGCCCAAGATGCTTATCAACCTATTCTCTGTACTCAGGACACTCTCCTTTGTGAGTTGTGCCACCCAGATGTTCTTCTTCCTTGGTTTTGCTGTCACTAACTGCCTGCTTTTGGGAGTGATGGGTTATGATCGTTATGCTGCCATCTGCCAGCCTTTGCACTATGCTGTTCTCATGAGCTGGAGAGTATGTGGACAACTGGTAGCAACTTGTATTATTAGTGGTTTCCTAATATCTCTGGTGGGAACAACTTTGGTCTTTATCCTCCCTTTCTGTGGCTCCAACAAGGTCAACCACTACTTTTGTGATATTTCACCAGTTATCCGTCTCGCCTGTGCTGACAGCTACATCAATGAACTGGTCATCTTCATCTTTGGGGTCTTGGTGCTTGTTGTGCCCTTGATATTTATCTGTATTTCTTATGGCTTCATTGTCTGCACCATTCTGAAGATTCCATCAGCAGAAGGCAAGCAAAAAGCCTTCTCCACCTGTGCTTCCCATCTCATTGTAGTCATTGTCCATTATGGTTGTGCTTCCTTTGTCTACTTGCGACCCTCAGCCAAATATACATCAGGCAAAGATAGGCTGGTGACAGTGACCTATACCATCATCACCCCCTTTTAAACCCCATGGTTTACAGCCTCAGGAACAAAGATGTACAGCTGGCTATTTGGAAACTGTTTGGAAAGTCTGGGTTTTCTCTTAAGAGTTTATAATCAGAACACCTTCTAACAGTATGGACACCATTAGACCAATTGTGTCACTAATTATTAAAATCATGAGATTATCTAGTCTATTTATCTATATAACTGTGCAGCCTTGGAGGAGTTGTTTGACATTTGGGGCCTTAATGTTCTATGTAAAACAGAGATAACAATATTTTCTTCCTGGAGACATTGAAATTAAGAGAGATTACAAAATATCTGTCAATAAAACATAACTCTCCTCTTCTCTCTGCTCTTCCTCTGGATGTATAGTTTCAAAATCTCTGATTGCACTCTTTGTTTAAGGTTATGTCCAACTTAAAATGAGGTGTCCATGCCTGAAGGTGGCTTAGATCTAGTGGTATGACGTGGCAGGGAAAATGTACCATACTGGCAATTAGATGATTTCAAACTGGACACTGATTAGGTCATGACGAAAGCTTTGACTCTTCTCTGAATGTAAATTCTAATATATGGAAAGTGGGGGATAATGTAATTTTCTTGTTCTATTTCATGGGGGTATTATTTGTATCTTATAAATAGTTTAAAATAAAGTGTAAAAGAAGTACAAAATGGGAAAATGTATACAATGTAGAATTCATATCAAATAAGCTTTGCATAACTGAGAGGATTTTATTTCTTTCAAATTCTTCAAAACAGGTATTTTGGGATGGCTTTTCTGACTGTTCCTTAGAATCACTTCTTATGTAACATAGGAGTTATACTATGTAACATAGAAGTTATGCTACATAATGGAAAGGAAAAGAATATTCAATCACCCTGTCCCACCTCAGGCTAAGGTATCTACATGGCTTTCCACACTGAATTTATTATGAAGAGAAAAGCTACCAAGTTTGACATTTATCATGGGAATATATAAGATTTAAGAGAGAAGTACTTCAGTGATCATCTGGTCCAGAATTTTCCTCATCAGTATCTCTAAGGGAAACCAGCCTCCACTGACTGGGCATCAAAGGCCTTACAAAATGTGTATTTCCACTGCACTCAGTTCTATTATTCCTCCCATTTCTGCTGATGTTTGCCTCTGCTTTTCATGCATTCTATCTCTTGTGTCATACAGTAAGTCTAGTCCTGATTCACAGATATTTGAGATGGTTATGATGACAATCAGAACGTTTTCCATAAGTTACGTGACCTGAATTTCAGATGCCTCACTATCCTGGGTGCAGTCCTCTAGCTATGCTATAGATTATCAGTATTCTTTTAAAAGAATAATAAATGTAACTGGAGTTCATATTTCATATGCAGCATTTTTCTGGGGTATAACTGTATCCTTCCATGTTAACCTAATTTAGATTTTCAAATTAAAATGTGTCGAATCACAAATAATGTTTTCTTATATTTAAAAATTATACCTCTGTTCCTATTTTTATCTCCCTTTTCCAATTTTTCACCTAAGTATTTTTATTTATTTTCATTTTACTTCATTTCATTTTCATAGTTAAGCAATTAATGCATTTCAAGTAAAACATTGGTTATTGACATTGTTTTCTTCTGTTCTTTTTTTTAAATATATATTTTATTGCATTTTAGGTTTTGGGGTACACGTGAAGAACATGCAAGATTGTTGCATAGGTACACACATGGCAGTGTGATTTGCTGCTTTCCTCCCCATCACCTATAACTGGCATTTCTCCCCATGTTATCCCTCCCCCAACTCCCCACCCCCTGCTGTCCCTCCCCCGAGCTCCCCCCTCATAGATCCTAGTGTGTGATGCTCCCCCTCCCTGTGTCCATGTGTTCTCATTGTTCAACACCCACCTACGAGTGAGAATATGCGGTGTTTGATTTTCTGTTCTTGTGTCAATTTGCTGAGAATGATGGTTTCCAGGTTCATCCATGTCCCTACAAAGGACATGAACTCATTGTTTCTCATGGCTGCATAGTGTTCCATGGTGTATATGTGCCACATTTTCCCTGTGCAGTCTATCATCAATGGGCATTTGGGTTCGTTCCAAGTCTTTGCTATTGTAAACAGTGCTGCAATGAACATTCATATGCATGTGTCCTTACAATAGAATGATTTATAATCCTTTGAATATATACCCAATAATGGGATTGCTGGGTCAAATGGAATTTCTATTTCTAGGTCCTTGAGGAATCATATGGATTTACAGCTGAATTCTACCAGAGGTACAAAGATGAGCTGGTATCATTTCTTCTGAAACTATTCCAAACAATTGAAAAGGAAGGACTTCTCTCTAACTCATTTTATTAGGCTGGCATCATCCTGATACCAAAATTTGGCAGAGATACAACAAAGGATATGAGGCAGATCTTAGTTACAAGGATATGAGGCAGATCTGGTATCTGTGATAGAATTCTGATTGGTTCACTTAAAAACTAAATTATTTATTATTATTGGGGGAGTATTTCTCAGTATTTGCTGCATCTGGGAGGAGGGGCCACCACACGTCCCCATTCTCTTTCTTCTCTTTGGGAACCAACAAGTTACAAGAAGCTAAAACATTAGGGGAGAACTGAAGGTGTCTGCCTATGCCAGTTCATTGAGTATAGAAGTCTCTCTGATGGGATCTGATTGGAGGGTTCAGTAACAGGAAGCCCATTGTTTCCTAAGCCACTTCCTCCAATTTAGCCATAAATACTAATGAAGATGTTTTTTGTTTTTTTTTGTTTTTTTGAGACAGGTTTTCACTCTGTCACCCAGGCTAGAGGGCAGTGGTGAGATCATAGCTCACCACAGCCCCTACCAACCTGGCTCAAGCAATTCTCCCACCTCAGCCTCCCAAGTAGCTGGGACCAAAGGTATAAACCACCACACCCCAGCTAATTTTATAATTATTGCAGAGAAAAGATCTTGCTAGGTTGCCCAGGCTGGTCTCGAATTCCTAGGCTCAAGGGATTCTCCTCCTTGGCCTCCCAAAGTGCTGGAATCACAGGCATGAGCCACAAAGTCTGGCCAAAGATGAGATTTTGATTTTCATTTTGCTGTTTGATTTGTCTCCTCAACTGGCTTAAGAACATGGACAGGCATAAGAGTAGTGATATATGGCTTCATAAAACCTCTGACATAGTATCAGTTATAATCAGGTATTGCAATTTACTGAATTTTTATAATTAATGTCATTTAAACGAAGGAAATGTATTCAAGAAAATTAAAAACACCAGGAAATGTTTTTCTCCTTTATGTGGTTAATATTTTTGGTGAATAGTAATTACAGAGCTAATATATGTTCATCAAAATACAGGTAATTATAAAGTAAGCCGTAACTCTGGAGAAAATAACTTGAAAGTGTCACTTAAAACCTCTCTAGAATTTTTTTTACATACACATTTATCTATCACTAATTATATCTTAATTAATGTAGTTGTTCATAATATCAAAACTATGCCATATTTTATATTCTACCCTTTTATTTAATATAATTACTTTGTAACATTGTTTTCTTTGAAATATGACTTGCAATATCTATATAGTGTTTTATTTCATAGGTAAAACATACTTTACTTAAATATTTCAATTATTTGGAAAATGTACATGCTTTTAAAATTAAATATGCTGAATTGAATATGTGTGTGCATATAGCTTCATAAATTATATCCCTAATACAGACTCCTGTATTTGAAATTATAGAGCCAGCAGAACTATTTCTAAATTGACTACCAGAGTTTGAAATAATTTATATAACCACTGGCAGTCTAATACAATTGCTTATGTCACTTATGTGATGGATAATATCTCACATAAATAACCAATTAAAATATTTGGATATATTAATATTGTTCAGATTTTAATTTTTTAATTTAATTTTTAAGTTTAGGGGCATATATATAGCTTTATTATATAGGTAAACTTGTATCATGGCATTTGTTGTACAGATTATTTTGCCACCCAGATATTATGCCTAGTACCCATTAGTTATTTCTCCTGATCCTCCACCTCCTCCTACCCTGTACCCTCCAATAGGCCCCAGTGTCATTGTTCCCTACTGTGTGTCCAAGAGTTCTCATCATTTAGCTTCTACTTACAAGTGAGAATATGTGGTATTTGGTTTTCTGTTCTTGCATTAGTTTGCTAAAGGTGATGACATCCAGCTCTATCCATGTTCCTGCAAAAGACATGATCTCATTTTTTTTATGGCTGCATAGTATTTCCTGATGTATGTGTAGTGCATTTTCTTTATCCAGTTTATCATTGATGGGCATTCTGGTTGGTTCCATGTCTTCACAACTGTCAATAATGCTGCAATAAACATATGTGTGCATGTGTCTTTCTAGTAGAATGATTTATATTCCTTTGGGTATCTACCCTGTAATGGGATTGCTGGGTCAAATGATATTTCTGTTTTTAAGTCTTTGAGGAATTGCTAACTGTCTTTCACATAGGTTGAACTAATTTACACTCCCACCAACAGCGTGTAAGTGTTCCTTTCTCTCCACAACCTCAACAGCATCTGTTTTGGGTTTTTTCTTTTGACTTTTTAGTAATAGCCATTCTGACTGGCATTAGATGGCAACACAATGAGATATCACTTCACACCAGTTGCAACGGCTATTATTAAAACCACTCATTGTGATTTTGATTTGCATTTCTCTAATGATCAGTGATACTGAGCTTTTTTTTTCATATGATTGTTGGCCGCATGTATGTTTTCTTTTGAAAAGTGTCTGCTCATATCCTTTGCCCACTTTTTAATGGAGTTGTTTGTTTTTTTCTGGTAAATTTAAGTTCCTTACAGATGCTGAATATTAGACCTTTGTCAGATGTATGGTTTGCCAAAAATTTTTTCCATTCTGTAGGTTGTTTACTCCGTTATAGTTTCTTTTGCTGTGCAGAAGCTTTTCAGTTTATAATTATATCCCATTTGTCAATTTTAAATATCTTTTTAAAAATTACGGAGGTGTATCGGCTCCTGCATTAGTTTCCTAGGGCTGTCATTACAAAGCACCAAATACTGTCTCAGTGCCTTTGAGGTTAGGCATCAGAAGTCAAGTTCTCGGCAGGCGCACACTCTTTCTCTCTCAGTTCTAGGGAAACATCCCTCCTTGCTCCTTCTGGCTTCCAGGGTTCGCCAACAGTACTTCCTCCTTGGCATGTAGATGCACTGCTGCAGCAACATGGTTGCTTTCTGCTTGGGTGTGTGCACGTTGTCTTTCCTCTGTGTCTGTCTGTGTCCAAAGTTTTCCTTTTTATAATGACACCAGTCATATTGTCTTAGGTTCCACCCTAACAGCCAAATTTTAGTTCAATTACCTCCATAAGAATCCTACTTCCAAATAAGGTCACATTCTGAGAGACTGGGGATTAGGACAACATACTTCTGGAGGCAGGGGGAGGAGTGGGACATAATTTTGCCCATAACAACTGCCTACTTTTAAAATTATGTTTATATTTTTAACTTGTTTTGGCATTGAGAGTTTAATTTTTATATGTTTATTTTAAAGTTTTTTTAGTAATGTTAGTATATATTATTATTAACATTAAAAATTAGTAATAGTTTTCACTTTATTTGGTATAATCTTTTGTTTTTAAAAGCCTTAACAAATTAGTCATTTATGTTATTTTGAGGGAAGTAGATTGGGTCTCCCTATGTTGACCAGGCTGGGCCCAGGCTCCTGGACTCAAGGGATCCTCCTGACTTAGTCTCTTGTGTAGTTGGGACTACAGGTATGTGCCGCGGTGCCTAACACGCATTTATTTATGTTTATCTTTTTCTTTTACTTCTACAATATAGGGAGTCAAAAAACTCTTTTCTAACCACATGAGAGATGAATTATTCTTTATATTTAATTGTTTGTCCTATCTGACACTTATTTTGATAAGTTGTATGGAAAAAGCATTTATCTTCCTCCTTTCCTGCCTCCCTTTATCACCCCTCTCTCTCTCTCTTTCTTCCTGAATCAAGTAGCTTTTCTAAAATTTAAAAACTAGTCTCTCAATCTGACAGCAGAGGTTACTTCTTGAGAACATGTTTCTCTAGTCATGATTGTGTGTACACACACACACACACACACAGACACGAGAGCAATGTTTCAGTGCTGGAGATTGAAGGATAACCAAAGACAAGACTGAGGGAGAAGTGTGTAGTGGTCATCTCTCAGTTCAAGCCTGAAAGGAATCTATACATTTTTCAACTACTGAAAGCCCCATTTTCCTGGGGCCCACTTCCTCTGCAACATATGGTCTTTCTGAGGGCTGCCTTTACTTCACGGTTCCTCAGACAGTAAATGATGGGGTTGAGGAGTGGAACAATGACAGTGTAGAGAACAGATACCACTTTGTTGGAATTGTAGGTATACATGAGTTTGGGACAGGCATAGGTGAAAAGCGTTGTGGAATAGAAGAGAATTACAATGGTCAGGTGGGAGGCACAGGTGGAGAATGCCTTTTGGCGGCCCTGAGCAGAAGGGATCCTGAGGATGGTGGCAAGGATAGCAGCATAGGATGCCACCACAACACAAAGAGGAATAGCAATGACCATAAGGGCCAAGAAGAAGTCCACCAGCTCAGCCTGTGAGGAGTCCTCACAGGAGACGCTGAGGAGTGGAGAGATATCACAGAAGTAGTGATTGATCTGAGGTGTGCCACAGTAGTAAAGCTGTGCTATAAAAACCATCTTAATCATGGCAGTCAGGAGTCCACAGAACCAGCATCCTCCAGCCAGTGTGCCACAGAGCTGGCTGGTCATGATGACTGGGTAGCACAGTGGATTGCAAATGGCTACGTAGCGGTCAAAGGCCATGACAGCAAGAAGGATGTACTCAGTGCAGACAAAGGTCACAAAAAAGTACAGTTGAGTCATGCAGCCATTGAAGGAAATACTTTTGTCATGGCTGAGGAAGTCAACAAGCATCTTGGGGCTGATGACTGTGACATACCACATTTCCAGGAAGGAGAGGTGGCTCAGGAAGAAGTACATGGGCTTATGCAGCTGCCCATCACTGTGGATAGCTAAGATGATAAGAAGATTCTCCAGCAGTGTCAGCAGGTAGGTTGCCAGGAAAACGGAGAAAGAAGAAGCTGGAAGGCTGGTCGCGTTGGAAACCCCAGAAGAATGAAATGTGTTGTCACTGTACGATTATCTACTTCCAGAATTATGGCGGTCATGACTGGCTGTGGGCACAGACAAAGTCACTTCCTTCCATGATGCAAGCACTAGTCTATGGTTATTTGTACTGATAGGGCCCACCACCAGCAAATTTATCACAATAGGTGATCTCTGCTTTTTTAAATCTTTTTGCCTCTTGAATTATGATGAGAATGAAAGCTTCTGAGAAAAGGTGAAATTTAGGGAGTTTATAATTCAAATTTTTTTCAGATTTTCTCAAGAGCAGTAACTTGTGCAAGGTCATACAAAATAGAGATTAATATAACTTTCTAAATCCCAGTTCTGTGCTTTGCCAATATATCACTTTTGGGCACATAAAAACTGGTCTCCATATCACCCTTGCAATAGGCAAAACATCCCCCATCTACTGAATATGAAGAGGAGGAAGAAGGCCCAATTGCCCATTCTCTAGGGGTAATTTATGTGACTCTGGAGTGGTTGCATGACCCCACTTATCTGTGAAAAGTAGAGAATTTCCCTGCTTTTATTTAACAAGGTCCTTACTCTTGAATGAAGTTATAGTTGAGCACATGCATAGGATTAAAAGCAAAATAAGGTTGATAAAATCATTCACCAGCTTTTCAGAGAACAAAACTGAATGGAGAACTTGAAGGGTAATATTTTCTTCAGTCCAATCCATTGCATAGAATGCTTGCTTAGGAGTTTGACAAAAGTGCATTCAAATCCAAATTTTGTCTTTGTATTGCTAAGTGAGCATAACACATAATCTTTTATAATATTAGTTACTTTATTTCTAAAATGGGGACAATACAATAGGGCTCATATTTTGTGAACATCAAATGGGATTTAGAGTTTAAATTCAATTCCTGTGAAACTTGCTTTTACCTTTCCAGGCTACTCTACTTACACCCACATACATAGCTCGTCCTCCTTTCAAAACAACACACACTCCACTCTATACACAGAGCTTCCCCACCCCAACTTTCACCCCTGCCGAAAACAGCAAAAAACTGGTGCAAACAGCAGCTATTGTTAATGAGAAAAGGGAGAGGACTGTGGGACTTTTCCAAGGGTGCTAAATTTAAAACCGTAACCTGTTGGGAGTGATATCAGAGAAAACGAAGACGAATGCCTTTTTTTACTGACCCTTCTGCATTTCTGATCAATAATTTAGCAAAATGTGTGACCTCTTTTTGTGCTGGGCTGAGAATCATTCCCAAACCTATTGATATTCAACACCTTCCAATGGGAAGTTTCAGTTCTCACTCTGTGTCCTATTGCTTCATTTATCTTTTCTGTTCTTCTCCAGAGCTACGGTCTTCCTTGCTCCTTGTTTCTCAACAGCTCTATTTTATGGTGTAAATACATAGGACAACCAGGGGAGGGTTTTTTTTTTTTTCCTAAGGAACAGTCATGAGGTAAAAGAGCCAGAAAACTACTGTCCACACTATCCATTTCCTTCTTCCCACTTAGATTTCAGCTTTAGAATCCCGAAGAAATGCAGAATAGGAAGGCAGGATTATTCCTTCTTAGAGAGGGAAATGGACACAGATAACCCTGAAAAGGCAAATAATATATAATAGTGTAAATTCAAATAATTTAGTTTTCTGTTGGAATACAGTTCCTAGAGAACACAGGCACATACCCAAACACACACACAGTCAACACAAAACTTGTCGTTACTCAGCACAGCTTGGTATTCCCTAGGCAGTGTGAGAGGGGGGGCTTACAAGCAAGGCAAGGTTTCAATCCTCCTTCGTGTTTTCTTCATCCTCATAAAGAAAAAAAAATCTTTGAGTCCAAAAATTCAAACCACTTAAAATATATCTGTGAAGAGTGTAGGTCAGTCTCTATCTGGCTCTCTTACTAAATCACCTTCCTTTTCAATGAATTGATGAAATGAACCTGTTTCTAGCTATTGAGGGCAGTATTACTATCTGGGAGGCACTTTCTTAGTCCATAGTAAAAGGATATCGGTCTCCAGAGCCATGTCCTTGGGCTTAATCTTTGCATGTATTATTATTTTTAAAAATATTCTAGAACACTGCAGGCAAGGCATAATACCCTAATGTCCTCGTTTCTGGGAACCATCCCCCAGTGTCCTGTAGAAGATGTCTAGCCTAAAAAGCTTAGAACAACCCTACTAAACAATGCAATGTATTCTCCATTTCTTTGCAGTAGATATTGCCATTCTTAGGGTAGCTGCTTCAGACATGAAGCTGGAAATAAAAACATCTAATTTAATTTTAAGAAGAATTAGTAAATAAAGTGGGGGATATTTTTACAGAACTATGCATTCATTCATTCTTTCTCTAATTCCAGCAGAAATATAAAAGTCCAGATGAAGCACCACAAAATAAAAATACAAAGAAATTGTTATACTGGACCGAGCATAGAAAGTCAACACCAAGGCAAAAGTATGCCACATTGCAGGGTCTCTATTGCCGGCGGCCCCGAAAGGAGGGTGTCAAGAACTTTTATACCCGTAAAAATCACCTTGGGAGTGAGGGTGAGGGGGTAGGGGTGGGGGTGAGGGGTTCCGGACATTCCGAGGGCCAGAGAACTTTTTGACATTCTGATTGTTACTTAAGTGGTTCACAAAAGTCAAGTTTAGCATTTGTTTACACATTGTCTGGGTAGGGTGGCAATTATAGTCCTTAATTACTTACTCACATTTGGGTTATAGAGAGCAGTTTCAACAGAAAGCCGAGGTATGGTTGAGGTATGCAGGTTTATGGGGCTTTTTACCATGTCACAAAATGAAAAGGGAGTATGTAGTATTATATAAAGAACAACTGATTAAGCAGCTTTATCATTTGAGCATGAAATTCAGCTTTGAGGTCTCTAGCAGTCAAGTAGAAGAGGAAAACAAATTGAAAGTACAATATGCTCACATTCAATTTTCAAAGTTATTCACACATGTATATATAGATCTGTATTTTGATGTGAGTTAATGTATAAAAAGATAGAGTGCTTTATCAAAAGGCACATACATTGTAGATATAGCAAAAGTTCTAAATTCCTAATTTCTAGGGCTAGATTGAGTCACATCCTAGTGCCTTCTAAGACTGTTTAGACAGTCCATTGGACAGACTTGTGAGATAGAGAGCAAGGCTCACATAGTTAACAGCATTTCCTCCAGTGGAAGTTTCACAGCAACTAGATTCTGAGGAGGCTATGCTAAATACGTTAAAGTATCTTTACCGCCAAATGATAACCCACATTTGTGTATGTGAAAGCACATTCACATCATTTTATCTGATCTTCACCATCAAGGAGTTAGCACAAACGTCACAGTGCTGACTTGACCCAGGGATATTAAATGTCTAGCTGAATGTTACACAGCTAAGCTGCTTAATGACAGAATTGAAATTAAATGCCAAATTTATTTTTTATAGTCCACTGATTTTTGTGTATGAGTAGGCAGAGGGTGATCTATGAATTGGGTGAGGTTTTTTTTCTTCTGATAATTAAATTGTAAAAATAGTTTTAATAGCACTCTATGCAAGGAATAAAAATTTAAGGAGTGAAGAATCAAAGGGCCAGAATGAGAGGCAAGAGCCAGCTGAAGGTTCCCGTACCCCGGATCTCAAACGCTTACCTACCAGCAGGATAAACCATCTCACTGCTTTTTGTAGCCGACTCTTAGTCATGCATCATGGACTTGTCTCATGAAATAATGGCATTTTTAAATCAGTGGTATTTTCATTCAAACTTTTTTCTTTTCCCTCAGATAAGGAAATCCCAGAGTGATTTAAGTGATTTTCTTTAGTTTAAACAACTATATAGTGGCAGAGTAGCAATTTATTAATGATTACATTTTAGTCCCTAGCAAGCTTTATTCCTTAATTGTCTTACACAATTCATTCAATTTAATTATTTAATTTCTTCTATGGCTCCCTGTTATACACTTCATTCAAATTAATTCCTTATCTGACCCAATTATCATTAGCTCAAGGACAAATCGTCTTAAGTTTTAGCCTGATTTGAACAGAATTCTAAAAGTTAGTGTGAGTCTTAAAATTATGATTTTTCTCAGAAAAAAAATATATTTTTTAGCTTTCACAACTGCTAGCCCATTGTATTGATTCACACACACACACACACACACACACACATTACTAAGGAAGTGGAAAGAGATCCTTCAGCTCTAGAAACACAGGATTGTAGGACTGCAAAGAACCCAAGAGGTAATATGATTTAGGTCCCTACCACATTTGTGAATCACCAATGCATAGATGTAAGCATTCATCTAGATTTTGCCTGACTTTTTCAGGAATGGAGATTCAGTATCTATAAAACTACCATACTTTAAAGAAGAGAAACTTTTAATTTGGGAGATGCAAGTCTTTCTCTTCTGAAACCCAGTGCACCCATATTCAGGGTTCCTGGTTCTGTTTCTAAACATAAGCCTCGTCATCTTCTCAGAGGATAAACTTCACTGTTTGAAAATAGTGTCAGGTCCATTAAACCTCCAATTCCCTGCCCCACCCTCCATATCCCCTGTCTCATCATGTCTTTCCTTTTTTAAGCCACTCAATTTCCATATATATATGTATGGTTATATATATATATATAAAACCAGGTTATCAATTCCCTAGAGTTTGTGATCATCCTCTTTGGATGATTCCAGCTTAACTGGGACATTTAATGGGGACAAATATCATCAGGCTGTGGAAAATATAACAGGTATTTAAGGCTTAGTTTCATTCTGGAATCAGAGAATAGGAGTATCTTCTTTATCTCTTTGAGCCTTCCACCAGAGAGGAGCAAGAGGCTCTCTCTGATTTCCCAGAAAGGGTGGATATGACCTTTCCCATAGGTAGTGAACAATGAGCCCAGGATAACAATGTGTCTAGGAAATGACCTGCTCTGTTGTTTGTGGGAAAATGAGGTGTAGAGAAGAAAATGTATATGGTCAAATTGCTCCTGGTAATGGAGGCATTTTAAAAATTGCCATCCAAGCTCTGTGGGGATTGGTTGGCCAAACTGAGGGTCTCAGAAGTCTTCAAAAATGGAACATAGGTAGTGAGACAAGTAACAGATCAACTACTTGTGCTCAATCTAGTCTTCTACTAATTCCTGCAGGAAGGTGAGAAAAACAAAAAAGTATAGGTTAGCTATAGGTGGGCATATCAGTCTTGGATGCTCAATTGTAAGGCATTCTCTTAAGGGAAGGAACACAGTCTTACTCTTTCAAATCAGTTTCAAAGAGATGCAATTCTAATCCAGCTCCGTTTTCCTAGGACCTTTCAGGAACAAATATGCTTCAGGGTTATATGTGTAACAGCTACGGTGTTTGTGGTAGAACAGAGTGCCTAGTTGCTATGTATTGAACCTCTCTGCACCTTTCTGTTTCTACTGTGAGTTGGCTTTGAAGATTTTAGGAAAAAAAAATGTGTATTTCATATCCCTGATCCTTTATTCTCTTTATTACTTTCCAAAATCATGACTTGTAGTTTGACATAACTTAATTTCCATCTAGATCCTTTAGGAAAAGTGGCTTAATTTCTATGGGTCTCATTTTGAGCACGATTAATTTTTGCAGTTTATTTCAGGATTTCAAGTTGAAAATAAATGTGGTCACATAATGTGATGCAATTTTTTGACTCACCAGGACAACAGAAAAAGAATTTTCTTGCTCTATGGCACCATCACTAGAAATGAAATTCTAGTGTTCTATAGCACTGTAGGATGACTGTAGTTAACAGTAATATGATACATAGTTTCAAATAGCTAGGAGGATATTGAATGTTCCCAAGACTAAGAAATTGTCAGTGTTTGCCATGATGAATATGCTAATCATTCTGATCTGATCACTGTTCATTATATGTACGGATCAACATATCACTATGTACCCCACAAATATGTATAATTATACAAACATTAATTAAAAATAGAAAAAATTGTAGCAGGAGGAAAAGTATTATAAGCCATCCGACCCTGCAGACATCATCTTGTCAGCCCCTGCTCTTATTTAAAAGTACACATGCTTACTCACATGCCTATGTTCTACCCACTAATTCTCGCATACACATATTCATTCATCTACACCAGTCCGTTAATTCCATCTTCTATGACATTTTCTCTCTTTGTCTCTTAAGTCAGAGTAGACTTGGAATCTGCACTTTGCAAGGCAGAGTTGGTCAAATGCATTAAGGCATCTTTAGAACAAACCTTTGGGATATTTTCATAACCAGGTCTATTTCACTTAGAGTAAGTTATTACGGTAGAGTCTTAAAATGACATGAGAATCCATATGACACTATATTTCTGAACCCTTAACATATTTCATATGGCTAGATATACATAGATGGTGAAAAAAATTTTGTTGAACTGGAATGAATCTATGCACATACTAAATTCCTCTCCATCATTAACTTGTATCACTACTCACTATAGGCTTAAAGATGACAAAGTGTTTTTAAAAATCAATGAAATAAAATTTTGGATGAATCAGTAATTTATACACAATTTATCTTCAATTATTCTCTACTTTCCTTCATAAAAATAAATAATTATAAGATGGCTAAATTCTCCTTTGGAAATATCTGATTCTTTTTTCAACTCACCATTTTCTCAGGAATGTAACCCTTTTTCTACTTAGCTCTGTCAAGGATGGCCAGCTTGCACCGAGAAAAGAGAAGAAATCACGTAGACCAAGAGAAGGAAAACAATGTCCATAAGCCTAGAGAGTTGCTGGGCAAGTCTGGTTTATGTCCCTACTTGAAGAAGGCACAGAATGGAGCTATTTGTGCTTCTTCCTGCTTTCAAGCTACAGGAGGAGACAAACAAACTCCCTTCTATCCACAAGGGGCCTCCCAAGAGACATGGCCTTCAGGAACATATCTGGCCTTTCCAGGGCTCAAGAGGATCCTGGGAGAATATTAAGGAAGAGCTAGCAAGCTAAGTAGAGTCTTCAGGCACAAAAGAGACCTTAGACTGGCTGGAAGTACACTGCCCATCCTCCCCAAAAAGACTTGGGAAGAGAAAGGTGGCAAGGGGAAGTTGTGTGTGTGTGTGTGCGTGTGTGTCCACTTTCTGAGGAACAATCTCACAAATAAGGTCTTCCAGAAAAAGACAGTGCTATAACCCAAGTCATTCAGAAACTAAGAATAGTAAGTACCCTTCCTTATTTGTAGCACATGCACGTTAACAAATAGTAAGTACCCTTCCAAGTGTATGAGCACATGCACGTTAACAAACTCCAAACACACTCAGGTATTGTGCTTTTAAGTACACACAGAAGTAACTGTAATGCATCAGTAACTCAGTAGATGTGAACAATGAATATACTGCATTCAGATATCTGTATTTTCAAAAAATAAGAACATGTTCTATATTTACTCTTATTATCTACAACTAGTACACATTCAGAAGCATATAAAGGCATTCAGAGAAAGTAGATGGTAATAAGATTATGTGGAAAATAAACTGGGATGGAAATTGGACAGTTATCTCTTTAGGTATATATGTTGCTTCCTGGGTTAGGACAGCTGCACATCCAGGATAATTATCTTTAGAACCACAGACCCAGGACTACAGCAGAAAGTGAGCAGGCTCTGTTGGATTTTGATATGTACTGCTATGAAGGATGCTGACCATTGTAGGAGACTGCTTTTCTGGAGTTGGGAAAGATGAGAACTAGCCAAAAAAGAATAACATCTCCTAATATAAAATTAAGCTCTTTATTTTAAAATAACAGAATTCCCCTGAGGAAACATAGCAAAACCCTTCAGATTCCAAAGGGCCTAGTTCATATTTTCAGTAGTGACCACTTTTTCCTCCTTACCATTTTTCAATTTGATAAAAAATTAAAAAGGAAATTGTTCCCACAGAAAACTAGAATAACACTATTTATTTCCAGGCAGTCTCTTAGCTCATTACTGGTTCTTTGGTGATATTCTGTGTTGCCATTCTATAGGAACCTGACCATTCACTCAGTAAATATGTATTGAGTATCTTCTAAGTGTCAGGAACTATTCTGGTCACATGTCACTACTCTTTTCAAATAGTTTTACTGTAATAGTTTTATTCACCCCTTAGGAATTTGCTGATAGACTTCAAAAACCAGAACCTTTTCTGATAACAGAGGAGGTTCAAACTGAGTGCTATTAAACCTCTGTTTCCTATTTACTATTATCAAAAATTCAGTAAATAGGAAACAGAGGTTTAATATCACTCAGTTTTAATTCCATTCTGTTGAAATAGAGAAGGAAAACATGATACAGATAATTAAAAATTTCTGTGAAATGTAAAAGAAAGAGGACATGGTTTTCAAGTCAGCAAAACATGGATTTGTATTGTTCTTTGTCAGCTCTGGATGTAAGTTCTCAAACCTCTGGAAGGATTACATTCTTCATATTTAAAAGGTGATACATCAAACCAAAGGTTAGTCTTGAGTAGCAGCTCCGAGTAAAGATTCTGCAGCTAGAGTGTCATGGTTCAAATCCTGGCTCAGTCATGTTCTACTTACATGATCTTGGGCAAATTATTCTGTGTTTCTGTTTTTTTTAAATTGAAAAAAATGAAACAATAAGAGTACTTATCTGTTAGAATTATTGTGTTGATGGTATGGGTTATATATATAAACTGTTTGGAACACTTGCCATATAAATACATGCTTTTATGTGTGAGTATTTGTATTACGTCAAGCAAATAGAAGGTGTTCAGAAAAGTTAATTTCCAATTTCCTTTATAATTTACTTGCACACAAGCATAAGAATTTTTGTCATTTTTGAAATTTCCAGAATATTTGAATGAAACAATGAAGCTGTTTTTGACTGAGTCATGAGTTAACTAGCTTCTCATCAAGAGATTGTCCAATTTTTCCAGTTTTCATGTAAAAGTAGAGGCAGAGCCCACTGTATGCTACTTCTTAAATAAAGTTCTACTTATTTAATTTGTAAAAGTTGATGAAATATAGATGACAGACTCTTAAAAATTATTTTAAAATTACTGGACTAAGGATTCCCAAGGAAAGAGACTTTTCCTAATTTACTGCTTTTGAATACAATGTCTGTTACATAGTAGGCACCTAAAATATCTGCTCAATGAGGAAATGAGCTGAGTCCTATTTTATTTAAATGACATAAAAATGTGTAACTTTAGTGCAGAGGAAGATAAGGAATAGCAGAAGCTCCTGGCTGATTAAGTACTATTGTGGGGAGATTTGTAGAAAAACTATGATCACTATCTAAGATCTTTAACAAAAAATCTTCCTAACTAGTATTGTGAACTGAGGAACTAATACAAATAAAACATGGTCTTTTCTTGGTTTATAATAATTTCTCAATACCAAAATATATCGTTAGAACTATGAATGCTTAAAGTGAAAAAAATCTAAGTTTGTTATTATTTTCTGTCAAAAAAGAAAGAGTTTTAAGAGTTAGTATTAAAAAACAATAGGTAGACTACATCTTTGAGTTGAATGAGAAAAAGTACATGCTTATATATTGTAAGAAGTTGGGCTCTGAGGAAATACTCAGAATAATTTTGCATTTATCTTTGGTGAGAAGAAATGGAGTAATTTTTAAATGAGTAAGTTAAAGTTTACCAGTGAAACCTATTTTTCTTTGTGTTAGTATTTTATAATTCTTTCTGAAAATTCTAAAGTTTCCATTATCTTAAGTCACAAAACGTTTGAGATAATCACGTCCTGTGCCTTCTACGGTGTCTTGTGAATTAAAATCACAAAATTTTTATTTTATTTTTAAATTTGAGTACATTCTTAGTCAATTGAATAGTGCTATTTTAAAAGAGATTAACTTCATTTAAAAAATCATGATACCCCATTCTCCACAATGTGCTTATTTCACACGGCATGCCTGTGTCAAAACATCTCATGTACCCCATAAATATATACAACTACTATGCACCCACTGTTTTTTAATTAGATGGCCAAAATAAATAAAATAATGATAAGCTTCACTGCATGCTACTTTACCGTTTACTTCACTGCATGCTACTTTATGTTAGTTTACTCCCTACTTTGCAAATTAAGAACCTTAAAAAGTAGGGGGGCGCCAAGATGGCCGAGAGAAGACAACACCGGAATGCAACTCCCGGCAAATGAAACTCAGAGGGCTAGAGGACTTCACCATTCCAAAGGAGGTTCTGGGTTTGTTTTGGTGGGACTGACAGGGCACTGAAAATAGCCCAGGGAAGGAGCCACAGGGCGAGAGCCACCCAGGGGGGGCAAATCAAGACGGGGAGGCGGGGTGCGTCCCCACTTGAAACGAGCCGGCTCGGAGGGTCGGGGACTTAACCCCCTGGGTGCTCCGTTTTGTATCCTGTGCTTACCTCATCTCTCCTGCAACCCACGGTCCACGAGAGCCCTGCCAGACGGTGTGGCGCTGTGTGTAGTCGACGCAAATCTGAGCTACCACCGGGCACAGCAAGTTGTCACACGCACCCATGCAGAAGTTTGGACTAGTGCCAGCGGGACAGACCGTCCCACAGAGGGAGGCAGAGTTGAAAGCACGGAAACAGACCAAAAGGCCTGGCAGGCCCCACCTCCACAGAACTCAAATTGAAGCCCTCGTTAGAGAGCTTGGCAGCAAATACACCAGCTTGACCCCAACTAGGAAGATTCAGCTGGGGAAGGTGAGACGCCATTGGGAAGATGGCGCCGATCTCACCTGCAAACAAACTCCAGGGAGGACCCGCCACCCAGCAACCTGACTGAACCCGAGAGCCCAGCAACGCCCTCTACAGGCCAAAAAAGATACAGCTCCAACCTCAACAGAAAAAATCCACTCAGGAGACTCCTGAAATCACCAACTTCAAAAATCAAAGGGGAGATAAATCCATGAAGATGGGGGAAAAAAACAGCCTAAAAAAGAAAAAAGCACCAAAGAACAGAATGCCTCTTCTCCTCCCAGGGATCACAACTCCTCACCATCAAGGGAACAAAAAAAGAGAATGAATTTGATGAATTGACAGAAGTAGGCTTCAGAAGGTGGGTAATAACAAACTTCTCTGAGTTAAAAGATCATGTTCTAACCCAATTCAAAGAAACTAAGAACCTTGAAAAAAGGTTAGACTAAATGCTAACTAGAATAACAAGCTTAGAGTAGAACATAAAGGACTTGATGGAGCTGAAAAACACAGCACGAGAACCTCAATGAGGCATACACAAGTGTCAACAGCTGAATCGATCAAGCAGAAGAAAGGATATCAGAGATAGAATATCAAATCAATGAAATAAAATGAGAAGGCAAGATTAGAGAAAAAAGAGTGAAAAAAAATGAACAAAGCCTCCAAGAACTATGGGATTATGTGAAAAGACCTAATCTACGCTTGATCGGCATACCTGAATGTGACGGGGAGAATGAATCCAAGTTGGAATACTCTTCAAGATATTATCCAAGAGAATTTTCCCAACCTAACAAGGCAGACCTGCATTCAAATCCAGGAAATACAGAGAACGCCACAAAGATACTCCTCAAGGAGAGCAAACCCAAGGCACATAATTGTTAGATTCACCAGGGTTGAAATGAAGGAAAAAATCCTAAGGGCAGCCAGAGAGGTCGAGTCACCCACAAAGGGAAGCCCATCAGGTTCACAGCAGATCTCGCAGCAGAAACCCTGAAAGCTAGAAGGGAGTGGGGGCCAATATTCAACATCCATAAAGAAAAGAACTTTCAATCCTGAATTTCATATCTGGCCAAACTAAGCTTCATAAGTGAAGGAGAAATAAAATCCTTTATTAACAAGCAATTGCTGAGAGATTTCGTCACTACAAGACCTGCCTTACAAGAGCTACTGAAGGAAGTACTAAACAGGGAAAGGAACAACTAGTACCAGCCACTGCAAAAATGTACCAAATGGTAAAGAACAATGACACAATGAAGAAACCATGTCAAATACAGGAGAAGAAAACCAGCCAGTAACAAAATGGCAACAATTTGTCGTTGTCAACTTCTGATAGCTGGCCACTATGCTGTTTATTTTATGTTTATTTTAGGCTGTGGAAATTATGTTAGACAAAGAGCAAATTAAATTTTCTTATTCGAGTTCAAAATGAGCCGTAAAGCAGCAGAGACAACTTGCAACATCAGCAACACATTTGACCCAGGAACTGCTAACAAATGTACAGTGTAGTGGTGGGTCAAGAAGTTTTGCAAAGGAGACGAGAGCCTTGAAGATGAGGAGCATCGTGGCCAGCCGTCAGAATTTGACAACAACAAATTGAGAGCAATCGTCAAAGCTGATCCTTTTACAACTACATGAGAAGTTGCCGAAGAACTCAGCGTCGACCATTCTTTGATTGTTTGGCATTTGAAGAAATTGGAAAGGTGAAAAAGCTCGATAAGTGAGTACCCTTGAGCTGAGTGAAAATAAAAACAAATAGTCATTTGGAAGTGTTGTCTTCTCTTATTCTATGCAACAACCGTGAACCATTTCTTGATCAGATTGTGACTTGTGAAGAAAAGTAAATTTCATATAACAATCGGCGAAGGCCAGCTCAGTGGTTAGAGGAGAAGAAGCTCCAAAGAACTTTGCAAAGTCAAAATCTTGCACCAAGAAAAGGTCATCGTCACTGTTTGGTGGTCTGCTGCCTATCTGATCCACTACAGCTTTCTGAATCCCAGCAAAACCATTACATCTGAGAAGTACGCTCAGCAAACCCATAAGATGCAAGAAAAACTGTAACACCTGTAGCCAGCATTGGTCAAGAGAAAGGGCTCAATTCTCCATGACAATGTCCAACTGCATGTCACACAACCAATGCTTCAAAAGTTTAATGAATTGGGCTATGAAGCTTTGGCTTATGCACCATATTCACTTGACCTGTTGCCAACCAGCTACCACTTCTTCAAGCATCTTGACAACTTTTTGCAGGAAAAACACTTTGACAACCAGCAGGATGAAGAAAATGCTTTCTAAGAGTTCATCAAACCCTGAAGCATGGAATTCTACACTACAGGAATAAGCAAACTTATTTCTCATTGGCAAAAATATATTGATTGTAATGGTTCCTATTTTGGTTAATAGAGATGTGTTTGAACCTAGTTATAATGGTTTAAAATTCACGGTACAGAACTGCAATTACTTTTGCACAAACCTAGTTCAATTTTTCAGCCATACTGCCAAACACTCATGATTTTCATATATTTCTGCATCTCTAGCCTTGTGTGTTGACCTTTGCTCCCAAATTTATTACCTTCCAGATGGTTGCTGGAATTCCAGCATCAGATCCAGGTTCAGAAAAGGGAAAGGGACAGTGCTAGCAGCAGCACTAGACACATCTTTCTCTCTAAAAGACAACCTCTCCAGCAGAATTCCATTTATATTTTACTGAGAAAAAATTAGATACATAGCCAGTCTTAGTTTCAAGAGAAGCTGAGATATCAACTATATGGCATCAATGTAGGTTTGTTGCCTGGGTCAGGCATGTTTTCAGCTTCAAAAAATTAGGTTATCCTAGCAATGACAAATGAGGTCACTTTTGGCCAGGCAACTAAAAAACACTTTTTTTCTTATTTGAAACTGAGCTGCAAATAAGAACCATTTTCAAAGCATGTTTTATATTAAAAGCACCATTGTTGGAGTAAAATAGAACGTTTGAAGAAATCTATGAAGTAAGTAGTTAGAAACCCTCAACACCAATTAATGCACTATAGGAATCTCTCACAGTAGACGAAGAATAAATCAAAAGCACTGTGATCTTCCAATGACGAAAACATGAATATGACATAATGAGAGTTATAGAAATAGCATGTTTTAATCATTTTTTAAAGGAGAAACTTCACTGACTCAATCTGATGACATCTTGGCACAATTTTAGATTATGTAATTGGAAATGCTAAACTTTCTGGTCAACTTGTTACCTACTCCACATAGTTACAAAGATGGCTGGAGCTTTCCTTTCTATATATGTTTTAGAGAAAGCCAATTCTCCAATCTCAGTTTGAGTAAGACTGAGTTTAATACATGGTTAATAGAATGGGCACATCTATTAGAAAGCATATCATGATATTTGTAATAATAAAATGATAATAATGATGAAGCTTGGCATTTATTAAATGCTTACTGTGAGTTAACTGTATTACATGCCAGAAGGTCTTCTTAGGTTCCACCAAACAAACTCACACACTATCAAAGGCTTCACCTGGCATCAAATTAACTCAGGAAAACAGGATAGTAAATCCAACATTCCAGAAGGGCAGTTTTAGGAGTTTCTGTTATGGGAAAGAAACCTTGAATGCAGTTGAAGGAATAGACTTTGTCATTTAAAGTCATAGCTCAGGTAGGAGGACATAAGATTCTCATCAAGGGGTGCAGTGTCCACCTTAACTTGGAATTCTCAAGCCCTGTAAGCACCTGTATCACTTGTAACATTTTCATGGGCTTTCATAGCTTTTAGAATTCCCTGCAAAAGGCATGCCAATTTACAAAAGTAGCCTGAAGCTATAATTTCCCACTAGATATTTATAACATATTCATCATCCTCCCAGTTCAGAGGTCGTTTACCCATCAGAGATAATTTGTACTACAAGCAATGTTTCATAGTAATGTTTATTAGGTTTCTAGGGAACCAGAACTAGAAATTAACCCAAGATCAAATCTATCCACAAAGAAAGAGAAAAAAAATCCTTACCCTTTGCCCACATATGCATTATTTATTTAATATTAACAACAAGCCCATATGATGGAAAAGATATTATTTTTATTATCAAAGAGAAACTAAGAGCAGTGATGTAACATTCCTTGCCTATGATCACATAACTGGTTATTAGTAAAGCCAGGATCAAATTGAAATTTGCTGGTTTTAGGGTCTGAATTCTGAACTCCATGTCTTTCTTTCATAATTCTATGAAAGGAGGGGAGAATATAATGTAAATGGAGCTATATTCAGAGATGTTTCCAAAACTATTTAGAAATTGCATGAAAACAAACAACTGAAACTGTTTTAAGTATCAGATCTTTTATTGTTATTTTGTTTTTAATACTGGAAAATCGAAAATGATCGTTGATAAAGTAGTTTCCGTTGATGGACACACATCTTTTTCTCCCTCAAAAGCTCTCAAACTAGGCAAATGTGCACTGACCAACAATCTGTGTTCATTGGAATTTGTTCAATTGTATGTTTATTTTTTTGTTTCACATATCTCACATCTAAATAATCATTGAATTTGGTTCAATATGCATAAATTTGCATAAATGAGCCTGGATTCAAGATATAAAAAATTTCTCTGAGCAATTCAAGCAACTTTCCAAAAAAATCAAAGAAACCTGCTAGAATATCTATGATTCAGGCTATGAACCTGAGGCATCCCAATTGCCATAGAGATATCTGCATCCTATATATGGCTCTTCAATCTTCTTTTTTATAAAAGCATTTTCTGTTCCTACAGTCCTTTGACTGGGAACACAATTTAAAATATTTGACAACTGGTATGGCCCTGTTACTAATTAGTTAAAACAGGTGCTGGCCATAGTGAAGAAGAAGATCTGTATGTAAGTTTTCTATAACATTTTACCTACTACTTGGTCAATATTTATTAGGTCAACCAGCTTTATATTCCCCTGAGATTCAAAGAAGGGAGATGGAGAGGATATTTAGCCATACTGAGTCATGAATATATGGTTAAATACAAACATTGCATCTCTCTCTGCTTTGACTTTCAATGAATGTGAGTTTTGTAGAGGTAAAGGGTATTGATTAGATGACATGAAATTTAGTTCTTGGGGTATAACATACTTGTGCAGTTTCTTATGAAAGTGGGATTTGAGAGTCTGGATCTTTGAAATTGTTCCATTGAAGTCTTCCTAATTTTTTTATTGACATATCTACCAGTAAGTTCCCTTTTATTCTCATGTTATATTTTCTCACTTATAAAATAATGGGCTTGGTCTAGACTAGGGAATCCCAAACCGCCTATGAAATAGGAGTTCGTAGGAAGTTTTGAAAATTTTTCACAGCAGAGTTATATTCCAGACATACTTAGTAAGACTCTCCACATATTTTTTTTTGGGGGGGGGAATCTTTATTTTAACAAATTCCCAAGTGATTCTTTCATAGCTAGCCCAGCCTTAGTTTGAAAACCCCTGTAAAAAAACCTAAATGATTCATAAACTTTTATTTGTGTCAGAAGGTCCCAGACAATATTTAGAGAAACTGTTGGCAAGTTATATTTATGTGCCCTTTAAACCCATTACGATTCCTTGAGGAAGCCCTACTAAGATTCCGATATTTTCACCCTCCCAGGACCTATTGTATATCAATCCGCAATCTGCCCATCACTGTCTTCCTGAAGGCATCCTTTACCTCCTTGTTCCTCAAGCAGTAGATGGCTGGGTTGAGGAATGGTACAATGATAGTGTAGAGCACAGAGATCATCTTGTTGTGGTTGAAGGTGTACATGGCCCGGGGCCGTGCATAGGTGAAGAGAGTGGAGGAGTAGTAGATGACAACCACTGCCAGATGAGCGGCACAAGTGGAAAAGGCTTTCCGGCGTCCCTGGGAAGTAGAGATCCTCAGGATGGCTGCAATGATGGCGGTGTATGATGAAACCACAGCCAACAGAGGGAGTAGAATCATCACCAAGGCCAGAAGGAAGTCTGCTAGCTCTGCTTGCTCCTTGTCAGAGCAGGTGAGGTTGAGTAGTGGGGAAATATCACAGAAAAAGTGGTTGATGATGTTGGGTCCACAGTAGGACAATTGGGAAATAAAAGAAGCTTCATCATGGAGCTGAAGAAGCCACTTCCCCAAGAGGCAGCAGCAAGGCGAGTTGCCAGACTGGAAGGCATGAGACTAGGGTAACGGAGGGGTCCACAGATGGCCAGGTAGCGGTCATAGGCCATAACTGCCAACAGCACACATTCAGTACAGGCTAAGGCAATAAAGAAGTAGAGTTGGGTCATGCAACCTACATAGGAGACTCTACCATCCCGGGTAAGAAAGGCTGCCAAGAGCCGAGGAATGGTGACATTGATGTACCATAGCTCCAGGAGAGAGAGATGGCCAAGGAAAAAGTACATGGGGCGATGAAGGCTTGGAGTGAGCCATATTGTGATGACAATGAGTGCATTCTCCAACAACGTCAGAAGGTAAATTACAAAAAAAAGGACAAAGAGGAGCAGCTGGAGGGGTGGAGTGGTAGGGAAACCCACCAAGACAAAGTCCTCAACATGGCCTCCACTCAAATTTCTCATGGTCTTTGTCCACTTGAGTGCCTAAAATAAATCACAGCAAGAACAAGAGGTTTGAAAGATAGGTGCAGCAAACCGCCAACATAGCCTCAAGGTTATAACCCCTGAAGATGCTTAGGGGTATATTAATTATTAAATCATTTTTCCTCTTTGCTGTTTTGTCTCTCACCTTAAAGAAATGTTATCAGAATTGAGTACTCAATTACCTAGCGATTTTAATTACAGTTGGTATTTGATAAATACTTTCTGAATGATTTCAAAACTGCCTTGGCATGTCGATTCTTGGTTCTTGTCCAGGACGTGTTCTTCCCTTACATCCCTTAGAAACAACTATAAACTCCTAAGCCCAGAGCACCTTTTCTCAGTATTTGTTGAGTGAGTGAATAAAAGAAGCTCTGTTGACCTCAAGCTCAAGCCTACAAGCTTATCTCTCAAGGGAAATTGTACTAAGAGGAAGTAATAACTCAAGGAGATTGCTTGAACTATAATGCAAGGCAACATGGCAGTATGAAGGTTGGTTTGAAAACTATTCATTTCCAAATGGAGAGAAAATTCAGTACAAAAAGGTAATGAAGCTCTGCTCCAGAGAATATTTTTCCATTCATTTTACATATACATTTGAATACATTTTTAGTGCTAGAATTAGACAGTCTTGTTTCCAGGAGGTATACTAGGTTAAAAAATGGACCTCCTAAAAGTTGTGCATGTCTTAATTCCTGGAATCTGTAAATGTTACATCATACGGCAAATATTTTGCAAATGCGATTAAATTAAGGACTTTGAGATGGAGGGCTTATCCTGGAGTTTTCAGGTGGGCCTTAAATACAGTCAAAAAGGTCTTTACAAGACAGAGGCAGAGTGAAATTGGAAACAGATGCACAGAGGAGAGGCAATGTGAAGATGAAGCAGAAAAAGATTTAAGGATGCTGGCCTTAAGAAGCCGAAATGATTTGGCCACAAGACAAAAAATGCCTGCCGCCATCAGAAGCTAAAAGTGCCAGGAAAGAATTTCTCAAGAGCCTCTGGGGGAGTGCAGCTCTGCCTATTTCTTGAATTGAGCCAAGTGATACTGATTTTGGATTTCTGGCCTCCAGAACTGTGAGACAATAAATCTCTGTTATAAGCCACCACATTTGTGGCAGTTTGTTACAGCAGCAATGGGAAACTGATGCAGCTGGTGAGGCAGGAAAATGAAAGAGGAAGCCATTTTTTCAACCGTTCTATGCTTTTCCAGTCTCCTATCAACACTGCCAGTGACCTAACATCTCCAGGAAAACTGATAAAATTACAAGTCTGACTTGAGATGGGGTCACATGTCATTAAGTATTTTCATTTTTGGCGTGATTTAAGTACTGTCTTTAAACGTTATTTTCCTCTATGAAACTTTAAAAATGATATTCTAGTTGCATAGTTTTAACTTGACATCATTTTTTTTTTTTTTTAAGATGTGTTCTTGGTATGTTGTCCGGGCTGGACTCAAACTCCTGAGCTCAAGGAATCCTTTCACTTCAGCCTCCTGTGTAGCTAGCACTGCAGACACAACATCTATTTGTTATCAGACATTTATGTGGCCACCTAGAGTCTAATTTTGTACTGCATTGTGAGAATTGAAACTATTAGATTACTTCTTTATGTATTCAACAAAATCTAAATATCAATGCTATGGTAATGATATCCACTAACACTTGCTTAAACAAGTACATAAATGAACACATCTTTTTAAAACTGGAAATTTTACATCATTTATTTCACCAAACTCATAATTCATGGTATTGTAATATATTTATAATTGCAAGTCTTTTATTGATTTCTCTGTATCTACCTACATGTTTTCATTCACTGTACTTTTAAGACCATGAGTGCTTCATAAAATATCTCCTCTAGCTGTTATATAACTAGCATACATTTAACTAAAGCAATATAAATATATAAAACATCTAAAAAATATATTGTACAAAAAATTTTAAATTTACTGGAAAACTATCTCATAATAATGTATATTATGTTTGTGTCCAATGTTTGTGTGCATTGTAAGACTTATTACCACAATGAGAAAGATTTTAGCATTGATTCTATTCTGAATTTTCATTTTAGAGAGAAACACTAAGAAAACTAGTTCACATATAAGTGATATTGATGTACCATAGCTCCATAAATGAAAGTTTGTTATAGAAGTAACACCAGATTATTTACACTTTTAATTAATTGTATGCCAGAAAATATTCAGTAACATATCATCAAAATTATTTTTGTTGATCTATTAGCTAACAGCTTGATTAGCTTCTATTTCACTTGTGTTGAAAGAAACAGATTGTAAACCCCTGACCTGGGAACGGATTTGATACCCAGTTCTCAGTCCTTTACTCTCTCGACACTGACATTGGCATTGGCACTAACTTACACTCTTGGGCACTTCCATGTGACAAGATTTTGCTATGCCTTTCTTTGTTAAAAAAAATGAAAAGGGAAGTGGAAAAGGAAAAGACACTTTCTCTAGCAAATCAATTTTAAGAGCTCTTAAGGGAGTTGAAGATGAGAGAATCAGTCCTTTGGAACTATTCCTGCCTGGACCTTGGAAGATTTTTGGTTTTGTACCCTCAAGTGTCCCATAAGTCCAGTTTGGAAACAGTGCCTTCATGCTTCAGATACTTTTCTGAGTGAGAGTTTAAAGAGAAGGTATGCATGGCAAGGTTAGGGACAGGGTAGGAAGGAAGCCCAACATTCCCCAGGTGTAGGTAATAACAGAGGATGGGAAAAACTTGAAAATGATGGCTGGAAACTCTCAAGAGACAAGGTAAGGGAATTGAGATGCTAAGGCAGACTGAACAATATCAGAACATCTGAAGAGGGACTTGTCCTCATCCCTCTATTATCAGTGTAACAGAGTGGTAGCAAAATATAGTAGGCACTCAATAAATATTACTGGAATGAGTTTCAGTCTTGGTTTGTATAGGCTTGAATTTAAATCATTCAGATTCACATTATACTTAGAAAACATAGATAATTGAACTAAAGGAAAACTAGGGTTCTTTGTCAGTTACTGCACTGCATAAAATTGGTTGAAATTCCAACTTACCAGGGTCAGTCCTGAGGGATGTGGGAGAAAAGTTGTTGGAAAATGGAGTGAAAGGTGGGAAGCAGCCTTAGAAATTTACTGACTGTGAGGAGAGAGATCCAAGATGGCCGATTAGCAGCAGCTCAGGATTGTAGCTCCCACTGAAAGCGCAGAGAGTGAGTGGACACCACATTTTCAGACGAATTTTTATTGCCCACGGACCAAGAGATTCCTGGCAGAGGAGCCCCCACGGGTCGCCAGCGCGACTCTTTTGGCCGGCGCGGCCGCTTTGCAGGCGCCCCGGCGCGGCGGTTCTCAGTCCGGAGTATACGGGACTGAGTGCCCTTTGGTTGGCATTTGGAGCTCCGGGAAGGCAGAGTTTCCCATTCAGCTGATTGAAAAGCGGACTGAATCGGGGAAGCAGATCAGGAGATTCCCGGGCAGAAAAGCGCCACGAATCTCAACGCCGCTGCTTCAGTCGGCGTGGTGGGTCGCCACAGGGGAAAGGCTGGTCCCCCCCTACACACACACAAAAAAACAGCAGTTGGCATTGCTGAGGATTGAGAGTTTCACAGCAAGTACAGCTGAACCCGGGAAGGTCCAGCTCTGTGGGGGAGGGGCGTCCGCCGAAGGAAAATTAAGGAACAGAAAAAACTTTACCACCAACAAGGTGGACGTCCACTCAGAGACCTAATCTGAACGTCAGCAATTACACAGACGACAGGTGGATAAATCAACAAAGATGGGAAGAAACCAGCGCAAAAAGGCTGAAAACACCGGAAATCAGAATGCCTTTCCTCCTGCAGAGGATTGCAGTGCCTCATCACCAATTGAACAAGGCCTGATCGAGAATGAATGTGAGGAATCAACGGAATCAGGCTTCAGAAGGTGGATAATGAGAAACTTCTGTGAGCTAAAAGAACATGTTTTAGCCCAATGCAAGGAAACTAAGAACCTTGAAAAAAGGTTTGACGAAATGTTGATGAGAATGGACAATTTAGAAAGGAATATAAGTGAATTAATGGAGCTAAAAAACACAATACAAGAACTTCGAGAAGTATGCACAAGTCTAAACAGTCGAATTGATCAAGCAGAAGAAAGGATTTCAGAGGTCGAAGACCAACTTAATGAAATAAAACGAGAAGACAAGATTAGAGAAAAAAGGGTAAAAAGGAATGAGCAAAGTCTCCAAGAAATATGGGACTATGTGAAAAGACCTAATCTACGTTTGATAGGTGTACCTGAATGTGACAAAGAGAATGAATCCAAGCTGGAAAATATTTTTCAGGATATTATCCAGGAAAACTTTCCTAACCTAGCAAGCCAGGACAATGCTCAACTCCAGGTAATACAGAGAACACCACAGAGATATTCCTCAAAAAGAGCAACCCCAAGGCACATAATCATTAGATTCACCAGGGTTGAAACAAAGGAGAAAATACTAAGGGCAGCCAGAGAGAAAGGACAGGTTACCCACAAGGGGGAAGCCTATCAGACTCACAGCAGATCTCTCAGCAGAAACCCTACAAGCCAGAAGAGAGTGGGGGCCAATATTCAACATCCTTAAAGAAAAGAACTTTCAACCCAGAATTTCATATCCAGCCAATTAAGTTTCATAAGTGAAGGAAAAATAAAATTTTTTACAAACAAGCAAGTACTCAGAGATTTCATTACCACCAGGCCTGCTTTACAAGAGCTTCTGAAAGAAGCACTATGTACAGAAAGGAACAACCAGTATCAGCCATTCTAAAAAACCCATCAGTAAGCTGCATCCAGACCCATCTCACATGCAAGGATATACAGAGACTCAAAACAAAGGGATGGAGGAAGATTTGCCAACCGAATGGAGAGAAAAAAAAAACATCACATTTATTCTAAAAGAGACCACATGGTTGGGAGTAAATCACTCCCCAGCAATTACATAGTATTTCATAGGTTCAAATGAAATATTGGTTGGCTGTTTGTTTATTTTCCTCCCTTATTCCTTCCTGTCTCCATCGTATAACACAATTATTAGTATAAAAGAGCTTTTTAATACCCATTTTTAGACTGCATTCTAGCCTGGGCAATAGAGCAAGATTCCTGTTCTCTCTCCCTCTTTTTCTTCTTCTTTTTCCCTTTCTTTTATTCTTTTTTTTTCTTTCTTTCTCTCTTTATTCTTTTCTTTTTCTTTCTAAAAAAAAAAAAAAAGAAATTTACTGACTGTTCACAAGTTTGTTGGAAGCCAAAATTGTAGAAGTGGAATAAACCTAAATCTCGCTACAAAGGTATGGTGGGAAATTTAATCTCTATCTTGTACATCTTGCTGTGGAAATAAGCAAACGTCCATGGATATAGCCAGATGCACTCACTTATATAAGCCTACCATGGCTTAGATTGTCTGCTGATTCAAAGACAAGCCTGCAAGTTGGTCCCCTTGTGCCCAGAGGTACCCATAGTCCTACCTCCTGCCTACTCCTCAGTAATATTATGTCATGATCTTCATGGGTTTCCAGCTCAGTTGCTAAAAACTGAATCCTGTTTGCTATTCCATCTGGCCTGCTACTGCCAAGAATTTTTTTTCTCCAACTAAGGCAACTCCAACCCCTATTCTCCACCAGAAATGGTCTGATCTTTTATTATTTTCCTGCACCAAGTCTGTCCTCCCTTTTTGGAGAAGGCTTCCTTGATAGATTACTTCTGAATCCTAGTAGTCGGATCCCTTCTGTAGCTCGGAGTATATCAGGGCCCTGTGCCCACTGAACTCTTCTTGTATTTGTCCTTTTTTGTTTCTTGTTTGCTTTAACTTTTAGGTACGTCTTTTCTCCATCATCAGTCTAGGATCCCTTCCTCCTTTACTAGCTCTACAAAATGTTTGTATCAGGGGAGGATTCTACCATCAGGGTGGCAAAGTACATCTTAGCCTGTAATGCTAACAGTCACACGGTGATGATCTCTTTAAACATACACTTCTCATTTGGCAACTTAGGTTCCAAGTAATAATTAATAGGCAGCACCTTGAAGATTTCTCCCATTGTATTTTCCCTCAGAACCAAGAACAGCTCTTTACGGGTTGGTCTTCTCAGGTCTAGATGATATTTATGCTATTGTACAATTTATCTTTTATTTGTCTTTGAATGCTCCCTTTCACCATTACCCTCCCCTTTACTCCTGTTTACCATCCCTCTTATTTATTCCTCCAGTCACATCAGAGTTCTTCAAGACAACACTCTGTTATTTTACATCTGATCTTTTGCACGTGAATAAACATAATAAACAACAGTGCCTCTGTGAGGACTTTGTCCAAAAGGTCCTTCACACTCACAGCTACTATCATGACCATGACTCTGTTAATAGATCTATGGGGTAGCTGTGTATCTTCCTGGATTTTTTCTCCTTGGTACCAGAGATCTCACTTGTTCTTTTCTAGTTAAGTTCATCACTTTGGCCACGATACATAAACAATACATATTTATCAAATTAGTTAAGAAATGAATAGGGTAATACTTTAAGAACTTGGAAATTTAAAAGGTAGAATATCATTTCAGGGGTAGAATGTCAAATCTGTTTTATTATTTGTGAAATAATTCTGCTGCTGCTGCTGCTGGTAATATTTATCATTCCTACTTCATTAGACTATATCACATTTAAAGAGACAATTAGCTGAGAATTATTTGCCCATTATATGAAAAAATTCATTATTGTAAAGCACTTTGGCGATGCCATAGGTCTGTGGGCCTGAAACCATGTAGATATAACTCAGATCAGCCAAATTAGCGATTCACACCAGCACATTTGCCTGGATTCTTGCTTAACCTCTACCTCCTAGAGTTACATAAGTGAAGGTTAGTAGTAGATTGCCTGGTGTCCAGTGGTGCTGGGAAGTGACACAAGCCTTCACCTGGAGACACATTGGGCAGAGCCCCATGCCTAGGCATATCCCACACCCAGAGAAAACTTTTTTCTTTTCTTTCTTTTTTTTTGGTTCTCCTGAATTCCTCATTTTATCATCACAAATTGAAGAATCTTAATGTGCCACCAAAAGCTGGTGAATTAACAACAGAGGACTGTCTGAAATTATTATAATTACTGTCTTTGTATCTACAAGGCATATAAAGAAGATATAATAATAATTGATTACTCTGTGCAGGGTAGTGAGTATTTTTCATATGCTAACTTAATTCTCGCAGCAACCCAATGAGTTTAAGCACCATTATTTCTATTCATAAATGACACAGATAAGTCTTTTGTTTTTTCTCAAGATCATACATCTAGAAAATTGTAGAAGTGGAATAAACCTAAATCTCGCTATAATGGTATGGTGGGAAATTTAACCTCTATCCTATATATCTGCCATGGAAATAAGCAAACATCCATGGATATAGCCAGATGGACTCACTTATGTAAGAATAAAGGGTTTTTGTTTGTTTGTTTGGCTTCGCTGTGTATGGTAGTTAAATTCATTCAATAGTTTTTTTTTTCAAATCTCATTCGAATTCATAGACATAAAATTAATATAATTGGTATTTCTTTGAGCCTTGCCTTAGGGCAAGTGAGGTGCTACACCCTAAATACACCAAGGTTGGCTTTTGCCTTGTTTATCATGGCTTTCTACTTTCTGGGTTCCCCTTTCCCACGCATGTTTTCCTGCCCTGACCAAAGTCTTTACAAATCTCTAGCATTTTACCACATTGCCACTTAAAAAAAATCCCTCACCCTTGTGAACATTTCAAATGCATATTTCTTGGGTGCTACCTCTAGAATCATAAGCATATAATTAAAAGATTAAAATGACGATACTCACTCTGAGATGTTCGAATGATTAAGCTTTTACAAATTTTAAGCACATTGTATATCTTGAGAAATTCAAGCGGTTTTCAGGATTATAAGGAACTGAAAATTGTAGGGAATGGATGAAGGATTTGAGGGCGTCTAACCTGAATAAGGACAAAATTTCTCACAGAAGTTCACCTACTTCTTTGCTTGCCTGTCTTCCATATTCACACACATACCCTGCTTTTGGATATTTGTCAATAGGCTGGTTACCTTTTGCAGGTATGGTGTGGGCAGGTATGGTTTGCTCTAGGAATGCTTCAATTAAGTTGATACTTCATGCGGGTCTCTAAGTTGTTTGTGGCATGATAGGGCTGAGGTTTGGCAGATGGGGCCCTGAAGCAAACAGGGGCAGTGGTAGCCAGCCCATATTACATTTTCCTCATTACATTCTCATCAGGGACATAGCTCCTTAGTAAGTATTGTCATGGTGATCTATCTCTCCCCCAACAAGATTATATCCAAGTTGCCTCAGGGACCATTTGTTCTGGGCATAGGAGATACAATAAAAGAACATTGTCCGGAGGGACATGGGTATGCACTGAAGTGGAGTAAAATCCTCGGGTTCATTGCCTGAGTGCCATCCATGTAGTGCTTCTGTAAACCTTATTTTCAGAGATGCCTAAGAGGT
Source organism: Ateles fusciceps (assembly GCA_036589455.1). Lineage (NCBI taxonomy): Eukaryota > Metazoa > Chordata > Mammalia > Primates > Atelidae > Ateles > Ateles fusciceps. The sequence goes on from JAZHEH010003362.1 coordinate 2,084,825, forward strand.
GCATAGATATAAGATAATTCAAGACTAAAATTCCAATCAGGAAGTAAAACAAAAAAGTAAGAGTGATGGACAAATTAATTCTGATGGGTTATTTAGACTGTTACATTTTTTGAGAAGATGTTTATTTGTAAAACTCTGTTCACTGTTGCCTGCTTTCACTTGTGTTTACATATTGGAAGAGATGATTAATCTCTCTTCCATAAGTCTACAGGTTCCACGAGAAAAGTTCGCTTGCTGCTTGCCCTTCTTTACAACCCTTTGTAAATAAAACCGGGTGCACAGGGAAGCTGTCAGGATAATTGGTGGGAAGATGTGTAGAGGAGTGCTTGTGAATTCCTGATTCCTGCCTCAGATCTGAGTCTGTTTCCAAAAATAATGGGAGTTTCTTTCTCTCACAACTCGGGTTCTCCTTACTGTCATTTATACCCAGGTTGCTTCTTTGCTTCTTGGTCCACTGAACTGTCACAAATGGAGTAGGGTACCTTGTAGGGTATATGCTAACCAGCCTATCACTGCAAGTGTTCAAGCAGAGCCCAGATGACCTGTTTAGGATGCAATACTGGAGAGGGAGTGCCTGCAGTAAAAATGATGGCTGTCTTCTCTTGGCAATTATGGCAATTTGTTGTTACTGCAGAACAAAAGAATTATAAGTAAGTACTTTGCAAAGATAAAATAATGCTATAACGAGTTGGAGAAATACAGTTGTCACTGAGATTTTAGCTCAAAGTGGTAAGGAGATGGTAACTTTCAGAAAACACAGAAGGTGGAACAACATGAGAAAGCCAGGGATAAGTTCAGGCTTGACATATTAAGCTCAACGGAAAGCAGATATATGCAGCAATAAATCAGAAATAATGGCTTGGATCTTATGTCTGTCTTTAGATTATAAACTTGGGAGTCAGCATTAGTAAATACGTATAATCACACTTGGTAAATGTAACCAGAGGAATAGAGTTGAGAATGAAAAGAAAGAAAAGAGAAGAATGTAAAGGAAATGCTTGAGCAATGTAGACCAAAGAAGGAGAAAGACTGGAAGTCTGAGAAAGGAATTGTAAGAGTACAGTGTTTTCTGGAGGTTAAGGGGCTAGACAGTTTCAGGAAGGTGAGGGTGGTGAGAAAACAAGACAAAAGTATTAAAATAAAAAAGAGGAAGGTATTTTAATACTTTCTCCTGTTGGTACAAAAAATATGCAATTGCCATTTACTGAATAATCACTATGTACTATATGCTGGACATTTTGCTAAAAACTTCATATTTTATTTATCTTAGCAATAAAATGTAGCTACAATCTAAACAAGTTTAGATTGGTACAAAAATACACTGCTTAAATAAGATAGAACTGTATTTCTCTTTCATGTAACCCAACAGTGATGAGCGGTTCACAGTTGGCAGGGCCTGTGGAGCAGATTGACTTCACAAGGTTGTATAAACCACAGGCAGATGGTTGGTCCTCTCAGACTCAATAGAAAGCTTCTATTGGCAAGACCAAAGCACTGGTCTGGTTTTCCATATCCTAGCCATCGGGAAAGCAGAAAGAGAGAAATTGATCTTAAGAGTGAGATATAGAAGTTTCACCCATCATTTACACTTATATCTCATTGATAAGAACTTGGTCACATGATAGTCAAACCTGGCCACAAAGAAAGCTAAGAAATGTAATAACTAACTGGCCATTTGTGTACTCAGCCAAAGTTCCAGAGGGTTCTATTACTAAACTCACAATAAGAATATATATTCTCATTGGCAATTTCAGATACAAGAAATTATGATCCCGTTAAAGAGGTAAAAACAATGCTTTAAAAAGGTAAGTGATTATCACAGAATCACACACTTAGTATGTGGCAAAGACAGAAATTAAACTCAGGTCACATTGATTCTGAGTTTATTTTTAGATGCCTGTAGATTCGTATGCAATTATGATAAATAATACAGAAAGATCTCATGTATACTTTTCCTAATTATCCTCAAGTGTAATGTCTCACAAAACTATACAATGCTGTGACAGCTAGGATATTGATATTATTACAGTGAAGGTACAGAACATGTCAATCACCACATGAGTCCATACTGTTACTCTTCTATAGGCACATTCACTTTTCTCATACCCATATTCCATTCTTAACCCTTGGCAGCCTGGCAACTACTACTAATCCATTCTCACTTTTGATAATTGCTTCATTTGAAGGATACTATACACACACACACACGTGTGTGTGTATACATATATGACAGAATCACAAACCTAGTGACAGACAAAAATTAAACTTAGATGTATATATTTATAAATGTAGTATTTATAAATATGTATGTATACATATACATGTATATATTTATAAATATACATATGTACATTTATAAAGGTACATACATAGTTTAGTGCTCATGTGAATTTTTCTCTTCAGTGATTATACTTTCAAATTCAGAGTTTTCATTTGATTCTTATTTGTATTTATTTGTAGTATGTACTTTTAGTGATGTTTTTCATTTAGCATAATTATCAGGAGATTGATTTAGATTGTATGTTTCTATCAATGGTTTGTCCCTTTTCATTGTTGAGTAATATTTCAAGATATATACTACAGTTTAACTAGTTCCTTCCTGAAGGAAATTTTGGTGGTTTTGTATGTGTGTGTGTCTGTGTGTGTGTGTGATGAAGTTTTACTCTTGTTGCCCAGGCTGAAGTACACTGGTGTGATCCCAGCTCACTGCAACCTCTGTCTCCCAGGTTTAAGTGATTCTCCTTCCTCAGCCTCCAGAGTAGCTGGGATTACAGGTATGCGCCACCATGCATGGCTAATTTTGTATTTTTAGTAGAGATGGGGTTTCACCATGTTGGTCAGGCTGGTCTTGAATGCCTGACCTCAGGTGATCTGCCTACCTCAGCCTCCCAAAGTGCTGCAATTACAGGCTTGAGCCACCATGCCTGGACTCCAGTTTTTGATTATTTTAAATGAAGACAATTTAAAAATCTTTGAGATTGAATTCTTAGTTGACAAGTTTTGTTGTTTGAACACTGGGTATGTTATCCCACTGCTTTTTAGTCTTCATTGTTTCTGCTGAAAAGTCAGCTGTTAAACTTATTGGGGCTGACTCGTAAATAATGAGCCATTTTTTCTTTTAATGCTTTCAAAATTTCCTCATTGTCTTTGACTTTCAGCATTTTTAGCATGTTGTGTCTTTTTATGTATCTCTTTGCATTTATCCTACGTGAAATTTGTTGAGCTTCCTAGATGTGTAGCTTTACGTTTTTCTGTAAATTTGGAAAGATTCTGCCAGTATTTCCTTAAATATTTTTGTTTGTTTCCTTTCTCTTTGTTCTTTCTTCCTGGTACTCCCATTACACCAGTTTTGGCATGTTTAATTGTGTCTCACATTGCTCTGAGGCTCCATTTTTTTTCATTGTTTTTCTTGTTTTCCTTCAAATTGCATAATCTTTATCTCTCTACCTTCAAGTTCATTAGTTTTTTATTCCTGCTAGTTCAAATTTATTGTTGAGTGCTCTTGTTAATTTTTCTCTTCAGTGATTATACTTTCAATTCCAGAGTTTTCATTTGGTTTTTATTTATCATTTCTATCTCTCTGTTGGTATTCTGTATTTGATGTGATATTGTTATATATCTTCCTTTACTTCTTTTATGGTGATTTTCTTTAGATCTTCAAATATATTTACAATGGTTACTTTGAAGTCTGTCTTTTAGATGTGGCATTTAGTCACATTCTCACAGTTTTTGTTGTCTTTTTTTTAATATGGGTCATAATTTTCTCTTTCTTTGCATAATTTATATTTTATATTGGAAACTGGAATTTTGTATAATATATTGTAGAAACTCTGGTCACTGGTCTTTCTCCCCTCTCTCCCCATTAGGTCTTGTTTTAATCATTTCCTTGTTTACTTATTCAGTGACTGGCTGGATTATTTTAGTAAAGCCTATCCTCTCCTATAATTCTTCAGTATTAAGTCTTTAACATTGCTTTCCAGAAGACACACAGTGACAATAATTTTGGCAGAGCTTATGTTGTTCCCTTTTCTAAATACATCCAGCTTTTAATCTAATAATTACCAGTTGATTGCTCCATTGTTTAAAAAATGTCCTAGAACATAAATTTCTCTACCAAATAATTCAATAAAATTCAGACTTCTTTGAAGGAATACTGACATCAGTGTTTGTGATTTGTTATTACCCCAAGAGCACTACTCCTGGCGCTCTCTTTCTCCTGTTTAGAGGACATAATAAATGATATTCAGGTAGAAACAGTCTATTCTGAGGATGCTAGCCAACAATATGGGTAAATCCTATAGTGGTCTTATGTGGATACTGTATCTCCTGAGTGCTCCCATAAATCTGTATAAGCCTTAATTCATGTTACATCATAATTTCTTAGCCTCCCCAATAGTAGAATATAAGTTTTTTTAGAGCAAAAAATATATCTTATGTGTTTTGTTTTCCCCATGGTTAGTGTCTTGAATACAATGAATTACTCATATATATAGAAGAGACAAATGGGCATTATTTTCCACAAAAAAAACCACTCTACATTTAGATGCAGAACAGAATTTACCTCTTATTTTGTTTCTTCATTAATGTCTTACTATATTGCTTATTGACACTAGAGAATATTTTCACTTCTTCCCATTAAAGAAATTTATTGGTATAAAAATTTAGAAAACCCTAATGAGAAACTGGGTCAGAGACAAAGTCTTGAATTATATATGTTATAGAAGAAAGATATGATATAAAAAGGAAAAAAGTTTCACATGCATGCTGAAGTATATAGCTATAGTTTATTCATTTTTATTACTGCCACAAAGAAATAATTATGGCATACATGAATATGCCATAATTTTTCTATCCATTCTGTAGTATATTAGCTGAATAATTTTCAGCTTTTGACATTTTGCAAATATTGTGTTTAAGGACATCTGTGTATGTCTTATGATACACATGTGCATACTATTCTTTAGGGTATACATCTAAGAGTAGAAAAGTTTAACCACAAGGTATGAGTATCTCCAAAATAAGTTTGTATTACCAGACTGTTTTCTAAAATGAATGAACAAGTATACACTCTTATTAAGAGCACTGAAGAGTTCTTGTTGCTTTATGTTTCTTTTTTGACACTCATTAATCCAGCCTTATAATTTTAACCATTCAAGTGATTATGTGATAGTACTTCACTGGGGTTTTAATGTTCATTTTCATGCTTACTAATGAGATCAAGCACGTTTTAAGGTATTTATTGAACATTTGAATATTCTCTTTTATAAAGGATCTATTTGCATCTCTTAGAAATTTTTCCTTTGTCTTTTTATTTATTGAGAATTTTATTTCTTTTAGAAATTATTTATAAACTCATAAACTACACACTGATGTTTTGGTCAATGACAGACCACACACAATGGTGGTTCCACAGATTATAATACCATATTTCTACTGTGTCTTTTCTATGCTTAGATATGTTTAGATACATAAACACCACTGTGTTAGAATTGCCTACAGTATTCAGTACAGTAACATACTGTACATGTTTGTAACCTAAGAGCATTAGGCTATATCATACAGTCTACATGCAGAGGAGGTTTGCGTAAGTACATTCTGTGATGTTACACAATGACAAAATCACAAAATTACATATTACTCAGAATACATTCTCATTGTTAAGTGACTGTATATACCAAATGAGGGCCTTTGCCAGTTACAGGTTACAGACTTTCTTCTCTCTCTGTGCATTGCTTTGTTTAATCCTTACATTATAAAATAAAGTGTAAACACAGAGAATTATCTAAACAAATACATAGCTTATTTAATCTCTCATGGGCAAAACCCCTTGCAATTACTACCTAGACCAAGGAAAAGAACGTTGCCCATCAGGAGCTGTTTCATGTGGCTCTTGTCCTGCTCATCACAGACTCCTCCTTCTAAAAGGAATTATGATCCTAAATTTCATACTTATCACTCTCTGAAATTTCTTTATAGCTATATTATTTGGCTTTCTTTTCCACTCTGTCAATAACATCTTTTTGATGAATAAAATGTCTAAATTTTGATTTAATCAGCCTTTTTCCTTTTAGTTAAAAATTTTACACACAGTTTAAACAGTATTTTCTATCCCAAGTTAGTGAAGATATCTTCTTATATTATCTTTAAAAGTTTTATAGTTTCACTTTTCAAATTTAGTTTTTGATTTTTAGAAATTGATTATTTTTTCCAGATTTTGTTTTTCCCATATGGATATGCTATTTTCCTAGCACCAGTTATACTGAACATCTATCATTTTCTCACTGTTTTGTAATGCTTATTTGTCATAAAGCAAGTGACCATATGTGCATGAGTCTTTAGATATTTTCAGCTTCCATTTAGTTACTTATTTCTGGCAACTAGCAATCCCCACCACAGTCACTATATCAGGCACAAGCAGGCTAATTGGTCCAAATTTAGGTTCAGGATCTTGAGTCTAGACTTGACGTAATATCCTCTGCATCCACCATAAGGGAGTAAATAGTATTTATTTTTGAGATGTTTAGCTTCCCTAGATTAAACAACCAATTGTCAGGAGTGGAACCAAAGTGAAAGAAAACACTTGCCACTCAGTAATGGCTGCAGATTGAAGGTAGCAGAGATTTTTGTCTGTACATTTGTCATGAAAATAATCCCAAAGAAACAGAGTCATGGTCAGGCGTAAACTTAATCAGTTAATGTGCATAATAAGTTTATCCATTATTTCATTTATTTCATAACATTCCCATAAGTAACAGAACTCAAAAATTACATCAATACTCTTATATATCTTGTCAGAAATCATTTGTCTTATGGAAGGTACATTCCAGTGCTTCACAATTTTGCCGAAAAATTCCTTAACTTTTATTATTATTATTTGAGATGGAGTTTTGCTCTTGTCACCCAGGCTGGAGTGCAATGACGAGGTCTCCACTCACTGTAACCTCTGCCTCCTGGGTTCAGGCAATTCTCCTGCCTCAGCCTCCCGAGCAGCTGGGACTACAGGTGCCCACCACCATGCCTGGTTAACTTTTGTATTTTTGGTAGAGACAAGATTTTACCATGTTGGCAAGACTGGTTTCAAACTCCTGGCCTCAAGTGATCTTCCCATCTTGGCCTCCCAAAGTGCTGGGATCGCAAGTGTGAGTCACTAGGCATGGCTGACAGCTTCAGATATTTAAAACATCTCTCAATGCAGTGGTTTTATATGCTTTTTTTTTCCTTCCACACTCTTTACCCAATTAATGAATATTCAGGACACATGGAAGTTGATTATTAGAATCCTATATCTGCAGAGGCATTCTTCTTCTGATACTGGGTAGTAGAAGGGTTGGACAACTTCTCTTAACAGGCTAAGTAGATGCCTGTGATGACTTAGTTCCCAGTCTCAGTTACTTGCTGCTTATATCCCAACCTCTGGAACAAAGCAAGTGGTTTAGGCTTCTCCAGGTGTCACAGGATAAATGCCCTCATTGAATTCTGGGGACATTGAGCCATGCTTCAAACAAGCATCAACAACCTAAGATTATTTTTTCAAGGCAACTGTGTTTCCTGTCATTCTTCTGAAAGCATTTTTCACGTCCTTATTCCTCAGGCTGAATATGATGGGGCTGAGGAAGGGGTAATGACAGTATAAGGGACTGCTATGAGTGTGTCATCTCCTCCTGAGGCTTCTGGCTTCAAATAAACAATAGATGCAAAACCAAAGTGGATTATAATCACAGTGAGGTGGGAGGCACAGGTGGAGAAGGCCTTCTGCTTGCCCTCTGTGGAAGGGATCCTGAGGACAGTAGAAATAATGAAGACATAAGTCAGGATAATGAGCAGGAAGGTACCCAGCAAGCTGGACACTGAGATCAGTGTTACAATGAATTCTGTGAGGTTACTGTCTACGCAGGACAGCCTAACAACTGCTCACATATGGCAGAAGAAGTGTTTGACAAGGTTGGGTCTGCAGAAGGAGTTCCTGAATATCAGTGCAGTCTCTGTAACAGAGATAAAGAAGCCTCCAGTGCAAGCAGAGGCCACAAGTTTTCCACATACAACGTTGGTCATAAGCAGTGGATATCTTAGAGGGTTACAGATGGCCAGGAAACGGTCATATCCCATCAAAGTGAGGATGATACAGTTTGTGCCACCAAGACCCAAGAAGAAACACATCTGTAAGCTACAACCTATGACTGAAATGCTTCTGTCCTTGGCCAGTAGATCTCCCAGCATCTTGGGGATGATAGCCAGTGTGTAGCAGGTCTCAGAGAAGAAGAGTGCACTAAGGAAGAGATACATAGGGGTGTGGAGGTACTTGTCCACCCAAGTTAGACCCATGATGGTCAGATTACCTGCAAGGGTGAGAAGGTAGAGACAAAAGAAGACCACAAAAAGAAATGTCTGTACATGTGGGTACACAGAAAAGCCAATAAGAATGAATTCCTTCAGGATTGTCTGGTTGATCTTCATTGTTTCAATGTCTGAAATTTGAAAGAAACAACAACAAACATTCAACTCCATTATCTTTTGATATCATCATATGAAAATTGTGATGACTAAGACAAATCATCAGAATTATAATTACCAACTGCTTTTTCATGCAGTTTAGCAAAACCATGTATATGTAGGTAATGTGTTTTTCTCATTTTCCAATCACTCATTTTTTTCTTTATTCAAATACTAATTAGTGATGGCTTAGTATACGACAAGAAGGCTTGCTCTGGCCAATTTTTAAAAGGATTTCTTTTTGGGGGGCAGGTGTGGGAAGAAGCACTCTGGTTGATGCTCAGGTGAAAGAGGTTCAGATGCATTAGGTGAGCCTTATCTGGATGAGCTTCTGAACACTGAGAAAACTTTTAAGTGGCTAACAGACAAAGTCAGGGTCCAACATAGAAACTTCCACACAATGTGTGGTCTATAAATATTTACTATGTAAATATTGAGAATTGATTTCCAAATAATTTTAGGACAAAACTTGGACAATGACTTGCAATTGTTGGAGAAGCCTAAAGTCATTACCCCTTCTTAGAGAATATATTTAGGTCCTATAATTTTAAAGGAAAGTAAAAAGACATGTATCCTTCTTTCTACTTTGAGAAGAGGGAAAGAAGAAAGAGGGGCACCCTAGGACTCTTAGGATTGACAGTAATTAATTAGAATCTGTAAATGGTTTTGATAAACAGACTGTACAAGCACTGTGCAGGTGTCAATTGAGATTTTGTCTATTTTGTTAATTCCAAGCTCAGCCTTCAAAGAAAATAAGTGGCATTTACTAATTGTATAAATTTTCCAATAATACTACATCTGATTTAATCTCATACTTCTCAGATTTCTATAATATGTTTTTTGTCCTTATATTTAACACATTGTTTCAGCCCTGTAGTATATTGAAGTACTATTGTTCCTGCCCCATATGTCAATATATTTAATAACTAGCATTTATAGGGTTTATATTTTTCCAAATTCTTTCAAATGTTTATTGATTTTACTCTTCACAGCATAAATATAAAGTGCATGGGACAGCTGTGAAATGGGTAGGACAAGTGTGATTTCTTATTCTAGAAATAAAATTATGTCCAGAAGTGGCATATTTGTGACTAGAGGCAAACAGTTTTGACTTGAATTGTATGTTCTTTTATCAATGCTTATCAAGTCAGCATGAGTTTCTTTGGTTTCTAAATCTACTTGCAGATGATTGTTTCACTTTTCTCTATGATCAGCATTCTGCTGCATTTTCAACTATTTCAGAGGCTTATCCCTAAGCCACAATGGAATATTCCTCCCATCAGTAGAGCACTACACACACCAAGGCTCCCAAGCACTCTTGATCCTTCACAGTAACTCTGTAAGAAAGGCCATTATGTGTATTCTAGAACTGAAGGATTAAGTATAGCAAAGAGAAAATATGCAATATATTAGCAAAACAATAAGTTGTTTTAGTACTTGATGTCCTCGGTACAAAACTCAAGCTTTTCCTAATATACTACCAGAGAAAGAAAAGTCTGATTTCACACATGTTCTATCTCTCCCAAAACAGCTCTGGGAGTTGAGGCAGAAACTGGGGGGCGGCAAGGATGTTGGAGAAGGTTCTGTCTTTAAACTCACCATTAAATTCATAAGCATTTTGGAAATGCAAATAATCAGCAATACAAATTCTAAGATAGACCTTTTCTTGTCTAGTCCTTGCTTGACTGTGTGCTAAATATTTCCTTGGTGAATCATCAGCAGTAGAGTATAAATGTCAGAATCTCTACTTGGGGTAAATTCTAAATGTGTGCGTGATTGTGTGTGTGTGTGTGTGTGTGTGTATGTGCGTGTTGTGAGGGTATTATGTCCCACCCTACATCACCTATCTCTGAAGTTGTCCCTAAATCCATCTGTGCTAAATTTAATTTGGGATATTAATCCACTGACCAAAATATTTATATATATACACACTTCCCAAAGAGAAATGGTAAAATGGAAAAGATATGTAATTTTATCCCAATGATCCTTTCTTTTTGTAGTGACAAGTAGATACGAGAAGAGAGTAAAACCATCTAGAATAGTTTCCTACCTTGTGTATTTTATCAGGCTCCAAAGTGAATTCACTGTCACGATTATGTTCTTCTGAAAGAAAATCTTCACAATATTGCTGGAAGCATACTTTTTTCACCACTCAAAAGAGACAGAGATTGATTTAGTATGAAAAACACTAAACACTGATTTAGTATGACAGTCTGGATTCTTACTTTTATCACTGCTAGCTTAGTGCTATTGGGAAAGCTGCTGCATCTTCTGGATTTGAGTTTCCCCAGATGGGAAGAAAAAGGGTCCCGAGTTTATGCAAGCTTTCGTATTCTATGGCTCTAGAGTTTTGTGACATGAATTATTAAGTTAGCCCATACCGATGTGATCAGCCCCCACTGCCCACTAAATTACAATGGTTTGCAGCCATCTTTTCTACTGATTTAGAGGTATTGTTTGATTATTATAAGTGCTGGAGATTCATCAGCTCTAGAGGTTTGGTTTTGGTTAGGAGATCCCAATGGATTCCCTCTCTCTTTCATCAGAGGCTGCAGATAACTTCCTCACCCAACTTTGTAATTTGCTCTCATTAGTTACAATGCTTTGTGTAACATGTAACTTGTAAAAAAACTCTTCTGGGACTCTCTTGAGATTTTAAATTTTCAGAGTTTATATCCTGCTCATAAACAATGCTTTCTACTACTTTATAAGTTTTGTTTTGGTAGGGAGGGTGAATAAAATTTGCAACCCTAAATGCTTATTCAATTCACTCTCTCACTGACAAAAATGCTCTCCTAGACCAGACTTTAGTCACACTCCTCTAAGCTCTCTTCTCAACTGGACTTCAAATTCAGGGTTCCGTGTCCATCCTTGTTGAGTCTCTACCACCTAATTGTAGCAAGAACCTTGCTACACTGTTCTTAGAGATGTATAAGTAATAAAATAGTCTGGAATTTTGAAAAATAATTTGTCAATCTCTTAAAAAGTTCAATCTATTCAGGTTCCCAGGCAAGATGATATATATTCACTATTTTTCCACCTTGCTTCTCTAAATACAACCAAATAACCTGGAAACAATTAAATAGATCATCATAAAATGACTCTGAAAGGTAAAAAAGAAAGAGAAGGTGGACTGACCACAGGACTTGGAGAACACCACCATGGTAAGCTCCCTAGGACTTATTTTACCTCCCATAGATCTCAGACTGGGATGTGGAAAACCTTGAACTGTCATCAGGCATAGACAAAAACGAAGAAAGGAAAAGTAAAATTCATTGTCTTTGGTCAAAGGAAAAGGAAAAGAAAAGCCCAACAGAGACTCATCACCAATGGCAATGAGAACTGTAATCTGTTCGTAGCTGCAATACTAAGGAAGCTTGAATCCCAATTCAATCCCTATCTCGCAGCAGCCATTAAGACCTCATCTGTCCATAGTTACATGGCCAGCAGAGCCTAGAAGAGTAATCTATCCTCTGCCTCACACAAGCTGAACAGCAGCAGGATGATCATTCCCAGAAAAACCTAGGAAGCTCAGTTTGTCTCTTGGACAAGTGTTGATTTGATAGGCGGTGAGCTCTTTGGCCCCAGAGTCTATGTCAACAAGGCCCAGGATGGTTGCCAGAACCTACTCACTAAGCCTAACTATGGAGACCTTAACATAATATTAAACATGCCAAGATACAATTGAAATCACCCTTGATACCAAAAAAATATGAATTAAGTGAGAAAAGACAACCAACTGATGCCAGTACCAAGCGAACCTGAGAGTAGAACTGGAAATGATTTTAAAGTAGCCTCCATAAAATTGATTCAATAAGCAATTGCAGATTTTCTTGAAACATATAAAAAATAAAAATTATAAAAGCAGTAACAAAATGGGAATTACAGAAATGAAAAATATAATAAGTAATAGTTCAAGTTATTTCAGATCTGCTTGGGAAGTTCTCTTTATATTGGGGGACTGCTAAATATTTATTTGTATATGGAGATAAATACCTAAATATTATGCATATTACTATTTTAAAATATTCCTGTTGGCTCATTAAAAAAATGTATTCAACAGAATTTAAATGCAACAGTCATTTTCTATTTTACATCTTCCATCAAAAATATATCTTATTTTTCTTTTGGAACGTTTCTAATACAAACAGACACACGTATATATATATATATATGTGTGTATATATATATGTGTGTGTATACATCTTTGGTTGACTGCCTTATACTTCTCTATAACAAAATGTGTATTTGTTAATTGTAAAATGAGTTTTTATTATATGTTATATAAAAGAGAAAATATTAAGTGTGAAAGTTAAAATTTTAAAGTAAAATTATCCTTGAATAAAAACACTGCTTTAAAATTACCTCATATATTCATAGCTAGTATTTTATTTCTGTAAAAACAAAACAGATCAGAATCTGTTTTATTTTTACAGATAGAAACACTAGAAACTCTTATTTACAGTAGTATGAAAAAAGTCATTAAAGGAGCTTTAATGAATTTATTTTTTAATAGTAATGCTATTCAATTCTTTGAATTCCATCCAAGTTATGTAACATTCATAGGTTAATGATCTATCACTAAAAGTTAAATTCAATAATATAATTAGAGGATAATTTTATCAGTTACTTTTTCTATGTTCCCCAAGTAATAAGGACTCTACTTAACCTGTAAAAAAAGGTATTAATTGTCATTAACATTCCATTTTTTTGCTGTTTCTGATGAATTCATCATAAGTTTTTCAGTTATTATCAAATGACTGTTAAGTATGATTGTTTAGCTCTTTCTTCTAAACACTTTGCTTAATGTTTTATGTTCAGAAGCTTTGGAGAAATGAAAATACTATTGATTTCAATCACCTTGGTCCATGGATTATTTTTTGTTAAAATTCTTTTAGCCTATAATATGCATTAGCTATTTATATACTCTTCTATTCACCTGACTTTGGAAATGTTGAAGACAGAGATTTCACTCATTGAATTTAGTAAACACTTTATGATAAAACTTAAGTGACAGCAAGGACTTCTACTTCCAGGTAGGGTCTTTGTGACCCAAAGAAAATATAGTGGTAGGTATCCTGAATTTTCTTGTTGCCTCATATATCTCAGTCTTTGAGGTGGTAAAGTCAGCAACCCAGATACACAAATGAGTATAGTTGTTTTTGTGTGTTTGTTTTTGTTTTTCAAGCCTAAGAAAAGCCTGCTTTCCAGTGTCAAAGACCAGGAGGGGGACACCCTATTAAGACATAACATTCTTAAAGAGTAACTGCTAACTACAGCTAAATACCACAGAAAGTTCCATAATCCTATGTTACAAAAAGCCAAGTGGGGAGTCTAGACTTCCACCTTCATGAGGATGTAACAAGGTGCCTCAATGTCCTTGCCTGGGGGTGGTGTCAAAGAAGGCTTAGCAGGAAGCTAGGGTCTCTGCTGTCTCTGCTGACTGATAACAAGCTCCCTCTGGCCCCGATCTCCCCTAGAGGTGTCTGTGAAGACCATGTAGGAAACTGGAATTTCCACCCTCACTTGGAAGAAGAAGTAAGGCATCCTGTGGTATCAAAGACACTGCAGAGTCAGGATTTGCACCACTTCCCAGAGGTAATAATCCTCATTGATGTCAGTGGAGGCTAAGGGAGCCCCAAAGAGGCACTCCGTCAGAATGATCAAGGTAGTGTAAGCAAAAGAGAGTAGGGAGCTGGAAATCCCACCCAGCCCAGCAGTAAGGAGGATGCTCTCACAATCCCTGAAGTCAATGGAGGCTGAGTGAAGAATCTGGAGTTCTAGCCTAATTTAGTAGTAAACGTCAACACTCCCACTTTCCCCTGTTGGAGTGGTGTTAGAAGCAGCCAGGTAAAACAGAAGCTTTAAATGAGATCCAAAGTCATAACATGATAACTAAAATACTCAGGTTCTGATAGAAAATACCTCATCATGCTAAGAACCAAGAAAATTTCCATTTACTTTTTCTTTCCAGTTTTTTTTGTGTGTGTCATTGAGCAAACAGTAAACAGGATAAAACCAAATAATTCCATACCAAGACACATCATAGTCGAACTTCCAAAAAACTAAAGCCAAAAATATCTTAAAATTAGGAAGAAAAAGTGACATTTTACCTATAGGAAAAACATGTTTATCAAAGAAGTGAACATTTTTGGCAGTTGATGATATGTGTTTTCAGTATTCCATTAAAGCATGAACCCTTAACAAAAAACCGAATTATCAGTTTAGCCAACATCTCCAGCTTAATATCATTTAATTGTCTGAATATCAGATACAAATGATCTAACTCTGACAATCATCTCATTTCAAGCTTTTAGCATCAAAAAGAATACCAACTCATAGGTAAGACACAATTGAGGTATAGTTATAATGCAGTTTACTTGTCTCAAAGAACATATGTCTTTTTTAGGAACTAACATATGTAGTATTTTATTTAACTCAAACACGAATTCACATATTTACTTTTAATGGAAATAAGTGTTACGTTTAGGACAGTCATAAAAACAGAGAGTTGACTCATCCAAAAGTGAACATCACATTTCATTTAAAAAAGCATCATAAACCAAGGTAATTTTACAATGTATATTTTCTCTAAACTCCAAATATTTATTAAGTCTCTCTTCAATGAAGAGAATTAAAACGTCTAAACAGAACAGATGCTTGCAACTTTGCAGAGAAAAGGGAATGCTTATACATTGCTGGTGGGAATGTAAATTAGTTCAGGTGCTGTGGAAAGCAGTCTGGAGATTTCTCAAAGACCTAGAGGCAGAAATTTGACCCAGCAATCCTACTACTGGGTATATACCCAATGAAATATAAATAATTCTACCATACAGACACAGCATATGTATGTTCATTACCGTACTATTCACAATACAAAAGACATGGAATCAACCCAGATGCTCATCAGTGGTAGAGTGGATAAGGAAAATGTGGTACATGTATACCGTGGAATACTACCCAGCCATAAAGAAGAATGAAATCATGTCCTTTGTAGCAATGTGGATGGAGCTGCAGGCCATTATTCTAAGCAAATTAACACAGTAACAGAAAACCAAATACTGAATGTTCTCATTTGTAAGTGGGAGCTAAACATTGAATAAATATAGACACAAAGAAGGGAAAGATAGACACCAGGGCCTACTTGAGAGTCAAAGGTGGGAGGAAAGTGAGGATTGGAAAATTATCAGCTATTATGCTGATTAACTAGGTTACAAAATTATCTGTACATCAGTCCCCTGTGAAATGCAATTTACCCATGTAAAACACGTGCACATGTACCCCTTGAACCTGATAAAAGTTGGACTGTAAACAAACAGCAAAAAACCCTAAAAAAAAAAATAGTGATAATACCACAGGCTGACAAGGCTGTGGAGACAGGATCTCTCATAAACTGCTCGTGAGAATGCAAAATGGTACAGCTACTTTGGAAAATTGTTGTCAGTTTCCTTTAAAACAAAACGCATACTTACCATACACCTTATAATTACTTCGAGCATTTCTCTCAGAGAGATCTTAATTTCCTTATAAATAGCATATATCTGTTAAAAAAATTATGACAATGTGTTAGATTTACATATTTGGTACTAAGACATTGCAAATTTTCTACATTTAACTGGAAGGACTTCAATGTGAAGTTTAAGTAGAGTATGTTAAAAATACATGCTGTAATTCCTAGACCAACAACTAAAACAACACTGCAAGAAAAATAGTTATAAAATCAATTGTTATCTTTTTCCAATGTCTAACTCATCTTTTGGACCTTCCTAACCCCAAAGCAGTGTCCTGGGAATAATATGGTAAGTAAAAGAAAGGCTCTCTTAAGTATACTTGCCACTGTATCAACAACTGGCTGTGTTATCTCGGGTAAGTTATTTAATATTTTTCATGCCTCAGTGTTCTTATCAGAAAAATAGGAATAATAATAATCCTTAAATATTTTATTAAATTTACATAATGAAATTAGTTGATATCTGATGTTGAATACATGTGACCAATTACCATTGTTTCTATTGAATCAGTGAATGAGTGAAGACGTAGGTTGAAGGTGCAAATATTTACACCATTAGTATATGAGAGAAACATGCATTTTAAGAGTGACAAGTCAATTAACCTAGTTCTAGGTGAACTTTTGGGACATTTTAAGGTTTCAAAACAATCTGAAGGTGGAAAATATATTACATGTCTGGGTGCAGATACTGCAGCATTGTGGAAACAAAGGAAGAGAATGAAAATAAGGTAAAGTTGCTTTCAGAATGATGCACCTGAGAAAAAATGGAATAGACAAATGAGGACATAGGAAGCAACTGACTCTGAAAGAGATCAGGATTTTCTTCAGAATGACTTTGAAACCAGACACATATCCAAAGTAGTTATAGCAAGCTCTTGAGACAACAGTGGAGGAACAACTGAATTCTTGTTTATTTTTAAATTATACATCTTATGGTGTAAATTTATAAGCATAAATCCTTTTAGTTCTGTAAAGTGATTAGGCTCAGTTACACTTCTATAAAGTGTAACTAACACTATCTCACTACACTGTTGTAAATTTTGAGATTTATCTTGTGAAAAAAATTAGCGTACTATTTAGCACACGATACCATACCAATTAATTGAATCATGATCCTAGTATCTCTTGTTCACATTCCCCTCTCTGCTTTCCCCAAAAGGATATTCCCAACTAATGACAAAAAACACAAATTAGATGTGCTTCCTGAGACAGCACCCACTGGGACTAGAGAATCCTCTGAGAGAGAAGCTGTTTGGATGGAAGAAGATATGATTTACCACCTGGAGCTAGGGGTGTGGAAGAAGGTTTCTTGGTATCATGTGGAGACATCACCCTGCTCAGAATAGGAGATTCCAAGATGCATCTCAAGTCTTTCTCCTGTGGGGCTAGCCTGCTGTGAGGCAGTCTAGTGTATGGAAGCTAAAAGGCAGGACTTGCTCTCTGAGCCTCCTCAGGTCAGTGTGAGCCTCTTCAGGTGAGTGGAGAACCCTCCCTTGACTGATCTGTTATGCTTTGGTTTACAGTAGAGTTTTTGGAGGCAGCAGTACCTGACTTTTGGGCTGAGAGATGCCTGCTACACAATCTGCCTTGAGCCCTGACTTTTTCTTCAGTGCTCAATATAGATTCACAGGTAAAAGGAGCCTGCCCTACTCTGCCCAGGGAGTTTGGAAGGGTAAAATGGCTTGGAAGAGGGGTTGTACAGATACAGTGATTATCGTTTAGCAAGCTATTCCTTATTCTATATTCTTATTAGTGAGTGCCCCATAGTCTCTAAAGAGGTTCATCATTGTATGGGGAAAATAATGATAGATTAAGACTCACCATACTTGCTTTCTAATCCTGGTTCTGTGTGACTGCAAGAAAGTCACTTCACCTCTCTTGGTCTTTGTTACCTGATCTATAAAACAAAATCCATCAAGATCAAGTCTCCCCACCTCCCTCTCAAGTTCTAACAAGCAATATGGGTGTGTCCATATGTGTATTCTTATGTGACAGTGTATGTATAAAGATGATATAAATGTATATGTGGTGTATCTATGAATTTGCATGCTATCTAAATATATACATATTTGTAATGTATGTGCATGCCTGATATATTTGTGAATATGGCCATTAATAGTAAATGTATAATGTGTAGTTTTAAATGTGTAAAATATGCATAATTATGTGTGAATCCTATAAAGCATACATGCATCTGCATATATGTAGTCATATATGTTTGTGTGCAAGTATGTGCACATGAATGTATGATTGTTTATTTGTGTATATGTATATGCACATACAGTCACGTGAGAATGGATCCATACATGTCTAATTTAACAAATACCTTTTTGAAGTTTGAGTAGAGTCTAAATCAGAACTTCCTTTTTAAGTTACAACAGGAACAAGAAAAAGAATCCATATCATCCCACCTTTTAAAGAAGCTAGTCACCTACTGGCAAGGTAGAAGAAATCAACAAATTTATCAGGGATATCTCTCAGAATGGGGCAGACCAATGTAACCTCCTGGAGAGATTTTGTCTTCCTGGGCTTCTCCAGTTTTGGGGAGTTGCAACTCCTGCTCTTTGCCTTGTTCCTCTCTCTGTATCTCGTCACCCTGACCAGCAATGTCTTCATTATCATAGTCATCAGGCTGGATAGCCATCTGCACACACCCATGTACTTCTTCCTTTCCTTCCTATCCTTTTCCGAGACCTGCTACACTTTGGGCATCATCCCTAGGATGCTCTCCGGCCTGGCTATGGGGGACCAGGCTATCTCCTATGTGGGCTGTGCTGCCCAGATGTTCTTCTCCGCCTCATGGGCCTGTACTAACTGCTTCCTTCTGGCTGCCATGGGCTTTGACAGATATGTAGCCATCTGTGCCCCACTGTACTATGTCAGCCGCATGAATCCCACCCTCTGTGCCCAGCTAGTTGGCACCTCCTTCCTGAGTGGATACTTCTTTGGACTGGGAATGACACTGGTTATTTTCCACCTCTCATTCTGCAGCTCCCATGAGATCCAGCACTTTTTTTGTGACACGCCGCCAGTGCTGAGCCTAGCCTGTGGGGGATACAGGCCTGAGTGAGCTGGGGATCCTCATCCTCAGTCTTCTGGTCCTCTTGGTCTCCTTCTTCTTCATCACCATCTCCTACGCCTACATCTTGGTGGCAATGCTGAAGATCCCCTCTGCTGAGGGGCAGAAGAAGGCCTTCTCCACTTGTGCCTCACATTTCACAGTGGTCATTATTCACTATGGCTGTGCCTCCTTCATGTACTTGAGGCCCAAAGCCAGCTACTCTCTTGAGAGAGATCAGCTTATTGCCATGACCTATACTGTAGTGACCCCTCTCCTCAACCCCGTTGTTTACAGTCTAAGGAATAGGGCTGTACAGACAGCTCTGAGGAATGTTTTCAGAGGGAGATTGCTGGGTAAAGGATGAAGGTTACCCCTATAGGACACTTTCTTCTGAAGAAACCAAGCCAAAGGGTCAGATATTCAAGGCCTCAGGCCAAAGCTCTCTTACCTCCAATCCTGTGGAAAAGCCTTATCCTGCCTGCTGCCCTTCCTTCCGGGCTTCCTGCTCTGCTCACTGCGTGCAAGTCAAAATGAGCCTCAAATCCGAATTTTAACTTTCAGCCTCCTAGATGCCACCCCTAGTTACTGAAACCCATTAAGAATTAAAAATTTTATTAATTAAGAATTTTTAATTGAGTTGAACAAAATGAGGGAAGTTTGGAGTGTTCAAGTTCAAGGCAGGGCTGCCAGGAGCCTATCAGGGATACTGTAGAGATTTCTAAAATCATTACATAATTAGACTATTTGACCTGTAATGTTCTTCCAAGACTTGAAACCTGGTGAATATCAGCTTGACAGGTTAGGTTAATGCTTTGTTAAATGAATAGGTGGATTATTCTTACTCCCACTGGGTGTCTTTCATCTTTTTATGTTTTTATATTTTTAAAATTTCAACTTTTATTTTATATACAGTGGGGTACATGTGCTTATAGGTTCATCATTGTGCTGTTGACAGTAGCAAAGACATGAAATCATATTTTTATATAGTTGTCCTCACTATCTCTGACTCTATTACTTTACTCTTTTTGTTTTAATTGATTTTCCAAGCTGGGTAGTTTATATTTCAGAAAATATATTCACTTCGTATTTTTTTTGGTAATTGTTAATGCTCTCTGGTAGCTTCAGAATCTTGCATGTCAGAGACCCACCTCATTTGGGTCACTCACTAAACTAGATACTGTCCTTTTGAATTTATTGCAGAACTATTTGCTCTGCCTATTTCACTTTCTACAAACAATGTGTTATATATAGTGGCAGACATTATTAGAGGAAATGTAATGAACTCACAAGACTGTCAGGCAGGAGTTTGAATGGAAGCCCTTCAACTTACTAGCTGTGTAACTCTAGGTAAGTTATTTAACATTTTCAGCTTCAAAGTTCTTATCTGTAAATGGTTGTAACTTCAGTTTTGTGTTGGTGACTAAACAGGATCATGAATACAAAGAACCTAGCACAATCCTTGAATCATAGTGATCTTCCAGTGAGTTCCAGTTGCTATTACTAAAATGTGTGAAGGAAAAAGATATTGGCTTTTAGTTTAGGGAGAGTCTACTCTAGGTGGAGGATCACAGAAGCCTTCATGTTTTAAAGAGTACTTGAACTTGCTCCTAAAGGATGAGAGAGCTTTGAATGCACTGACTGGGGGAGAAAGTACATTCTCAGAAGAGAGAACATAACAGCCAAAGGCTTGATGGTAAGACAATATAGGCCTGTTTTAGAGTGTGTGAATTGTTCAGAGGAGCTGGAAACGCCTCATAAATAATGCAGAGAAGTTAGTTTGAGTCAAGACTTACTTGTTGAAAGAATTTGAATACCTTGCTTCAGACATGGTCCTTTTGTCCATAGGAGATAAGGCACAGTAAAACTGTGAGCTGAGAGTGGCATCTGGGAAGGGATTTAGGAAGATTAATCCAGCAGCAGAGGGGATGATAGATTTCAGCAGAGAGAAACCAGAGGCCAGGAGATCAGCAAGAAACCCACTGCTATCAGCTTAAAGAAAGGCAGAAAGGCTTGAATATGGATAGTCACACCAGAGACAGAAGGAAATCACAAACATGAGATTTTGAGAAGGTAGGATGCACAAGATTTGACAGTGAGATAGAAGTGGGGCATGGCTTGAGAGACAAGGGAAGAATTTAGGCTGAGAAGATATTTTTCAGATAGAAATCCACATTTTTCCATGCTCTCAAGAAAGAAACACATCCTCTAATAGAAATTTGATGAAAACCAAATTTGAGACGAAGGAAGCTGGTTCTCAGAGAAGAGAACCAGGACAAAGAGAAGTAGGTGAATCAGCCAGACAGCCAAAAGGGCCTCCTCAGGGCAGAAAGACCATCTGCTCTAGGGTTCTTTTCACTATAGGGAAAAGTAATCCCTCATTGCACTGAGGCCATGTGAGCAAATTCATTTCACCAATTCATTCAATCCACTCAGCATAACATTGGCTAAATGCACACTGACCAATGGTTGGAAAAGATGTTTCAAGAATTGCTAAGCAATACTTAAAGGTCTAACTTCCACACGTAGTAGTCTTAAGTATGGAAGGGTATAAAATCAGTTGGAGGGATTATTTCCAAATAGGTGTTTCTGGGATCTATCTCTACAGACCTTGAAAGAATTGATCTGGGATAGGGACAACATAAACAGTCTTCAAAATCTTGTTTGGTGATTCAAATTTCCTCCCTTGAATAAGTATGTGACTATGTGCTTAAAAAGGGCAAAGTCTTATTCTAGGTACACATGAACAGTAAAACAAAAGTCCTTCTGATAGGAACATGACCACATATGCCCAACTCATGGTCCTTTGAAAGAGCCAATTAATACCAGAAACTCTGGAGTCAGACTTGTTAGGTTTTAAATCTAGTCCTGACTATCTAAGAAGATAATTAGAAAGACAAGGCAAGGATTTCAGTTTAAAGTTGGTAGAAGGTCAAGAAAAGATAAGTATTAATTAGGAGGCACTTAATTCTGAGAGGAAGAGGGAAATTTGATGCAAATTCTAATTATCATAATATTATATGTCAAATATTTATAAGCCCTATTAATTTATGCAGATTGCAATATTATTACTATTTTTTACTTGAGTGCATAGGTGGACAGATCTGATTTCAGAAAAAGCTGTATACAGTTATGACAGTTTCATCTGATGTCATTTTTATTATTGGTTTTCCAACCTTTATATTAACCAATCTCTTTTTTAAGGTCAAGCTACTTGTTCTTTGTCTTTAAGAGCATGATTTGATCCAGTAAATGACTAATAATCCGATTTAGGCTTTGAAAATTCTTGGCAGGCTTAGCACTGGGGGAAGAAACCACATCCATCTTTGCTTGTGATTATTTTCAGCACAGATAGTTTTAAATTATCCATATGTGGTAAGTGTAATATGAAACAATACTAATTTTTGATGGCCTATATCTTTTCTAACTGTGCTATTTTTGGTAACTCATAAGACAATTTAGACATTTCTGAACATTAATTTTGAAAATACTTTCTGCTTGCTACATTCCATAGTATTTGACTATTTAAGAAAAGAATCACTAAAATACCTGTATGTTGTTAGCATTAATGATAACTTTTTAACTTTAACCAATTTCTTAAAAGGCTTCTGTGACAGGATTTACCCTGGACAGATTAATTTCTATGCGGAGGAAGGGACTGATACTTAGGATGGTAATCAAGTGGTAACATTAATGAATTGGTAAGTGGGAACTATTTGTGCAGAATGCTAGGAGTTTTATACACAGCAAATAAATGATCTAAGAATTCTCACCAGCAAATGACACCATTACCTTTGATAAATCAATTCAGAATGTCAGCATGTAAACCTGTTCAGAGTAAACCTGGCCTGAAAGTTTTTGAAGATAGCATCACCTCTTCCTTTTTAAATTAATTCTTTAAATTAATTTTAAAAATAATTATATTAACTATTACTTTAATAGGATATGGAAGTATTATTTTTATTACATTAAAACTTAAGAGAAAATACAGGAGCTTAGAGGACACTGGAAAGCCCTGCTTTGCTGGAATTTTTGTCATTCTGAGAATAACAACATATCCTATAATTTTGAAGTATGGAAAAAATAAGTTAAGAATAAAGCAGATGTTATGCTGATCTGTGTGTTGTTTCATTGCACAAACTAAAATATTGATGTTCCTCAGAGTATCAAATATCTTCATTTTCAAATTTAAATTTGAATATATTCCAAAGTTTAAAAAATCATTTGCAAATTGCCTTGGATTTTATCTACTCTACCATGGCCTTTCTTTACAGTACAATTAGCTGCCCACCCTTATATGAGTACATTTCCCAGAAATACAGAAGTTCAACATTTTACTTAACTTTTCCTCAAAAATATTTTTAAAAAGAAGTACTTTATTCTATAATCAGAGTAAAACAAAAGATAACGATATGCAAAACAGAACAAATAAAAATAGAAACCTTGACACCCCTCAACAGTGACTAGTTGCATACAAAATAGCTTCCACTCCCCCAACTCTATTAAACTTTCTATCTCCCACCCTTGAGATTATTTAAGATCCTGCAATAAGTGTAATACACACACACATACGCACACACACACACACACACACACACACACAGGCCATCTATATCTTCCACATTTGCCTGTACACTTCACCTCCCAGTAAATTTCTCATGACACTAAGATTTTCTTATCCACGAGGAGCTGCTTATTAGTTTCCAAAGTAGGAATTGGTGAAGCCAACGTAGTCATAGCCAGAGAGATGGCTTCGACCCCGTGGGTCCATATATTGCTGCATATGTGTGGCACAGAATGACACTTGCTCTGGGGTAAGGGCCTGGAAAGCATAAAAAGAGAAAAATACAGTTATAGGGATTTGAAATAGCTGGTTCCTTGGGGCTTCCTGTATTATGCCCTAAATGCAGGAGATGGAGAGTCTCTGGAAAAAGCAAGCCCTGTTTCTATTACACACAATTTTTTTTCTCATAAATTTATAATTTCTAATGAGTAACTTAACTTTTAAACTCAGCCTTTTCTTGAAAAAGAGAGCTTACTCACTTTGACTATTCTATGAATCCCAATCCCTAAGGTTGTTTTATTAAACAGAAGGGATAAGAAATAGCCTTAAAAACTGAGTTGCAGATTTTGAATTGACTCTCACATTCAATAAAGAACCACAGTACGTTTTTGAGTTGGGTCAAGACAAAATGAAGTGGTGACCAAAGCAAATTACAGCTTGTGCAAGGGAAGGTCTAAAAAAAATGTGGGTGGAAAAAAAAGTGGGTGGGTTTTTTCAAAGTAGGCCACCAGGCCTGAGATGACCAAAATTCAGATTAGGGTGACAGTATAGTAGCGGAAGCAACCAAAACCGGACCTGCTTCATGTCTTCTTTGGTAATATATGCCTTGCCCTCCGCCAAGGCTTGGAAAGCATTCTCTATTTCATCGCTGGACTTGATGTTTTCTGACTCCTTGTCAATCAGGAATGAGGTATAGTCCTCCAGTGAGACATAGCCCTTCCTGTGGGAGAAAGGAATCAGGAGCTTTGCCTTCACAAGGCAGAGAAGGAAGGTCCCCCCCTCTACCTTTTTTTAAATAATACTCAGTGTCTCAGAAACAGAGGGAAGCCAGGTACTCCAAGTGCCTCTTCCAGCTAAGCTTTCTGAGATGAGATGGGTTATTCTCTCCATTTTGGCTCTCCTTCATCACCCTCTTACAGCCAAATATACACTGTTTACTAAGCTCCAGACTCTGTTTTGACATGGGTCATTCAGCCTGACTCTCAGTGAATTTTGAAATTTCCCATCAGCACCAGTCCTTAGGTACCTCAAATAACTTCTGGTCTTATTTGGGTTTTAGTATTAGCAAGAATTAGTTCCTAACAGTAACTTGATCTCTCAATGATTCTAACACACTCTCATAAGCACACAACCCCAACCCCATGTGTTGGTCTCTGAATCACTTATGTCTCCTTAAGATCTCACATACATGAAGGGATTCTTCTCTCTAGTCTCATCCTCAAAAGCAGCTGAAATTCATAGATTGAACATAAATCATGAATTGGGGAAACTGCGAAGCTAGTCCTTGAGTTGAAGTTAGTACCATTTACTGCTGAGCTAATCCTAAAGGGCACCAAGAGCTGCCTAATTCACTTATGGTTGCCTATTTCTTCCTATTTTCAGATGAGTTAATTTTATGTTTTATGGATCATTTTACTCTCTGTGCTTCTTCCTCCAAACCCCAATCCCTGCTGTTGTCAGAACCTTAGTCCTCTTCCTACCTCCCTGGATCCACAGCATCCAGGAACTTCTCAAACTTGGGCTCAGGTTCACCCTCCTCCACCATGGGCAAGTAGTAATTGAGTCCTCTTAGGCAGGACCGGAACTCTTTGTGAGTCAAGCGCCCTGTCAAATTCTCATCAAAGTGTCTAAAGAATAAAAAAAGAAAAAAAATTATCAAGCTCAATAGAACAGAAAGGAATATGTCTTATTGTGTCAGCTGGAACTTTATTGACCTGTCATAAAGCTGTCAGAGGACTGAATAGAAAGCCTGTTTGTGAGAGATCCATGATGGTCAAATAGGAACAGCTCTGGAGTGCAGCTGCCAGTGAGAAGAATGCAGAGGGTGAGTGATCACCACATTTCCAAACGAGTTTCTACTGCCCACGGATGAGGAGATTCCCAGGCTGAAAAGTGGCACGAGTTTCCAGCATGGTTGTTTCAGCTGGTGCTGCCGGTCTGCACAAAACTCACACAAATCCGGGTGGCTGTTTCAACAGGTGCCTGGAACGCCTGGGATACAGAGCCACCCATTCAACTGAAAAAAAGGGCACTGGAACAGGGGATCCAGGTGATCTGGCTCAGTGGGTCCCACCCCCTACAAAGACCAGCAATCTGAAATGCTCTGTATAGAGAGTTTTGCAGCAAGCACAGCAGGACCGGGACCAATCCAGCTCAGTGAGGGGAAGGACGTCAGCCATTACTGAGGCAGTCTACCACTACCAAGGCAGTCCACCATTATTGAGGTAGTCCCCCACTACTGGGGCAATCCGCCTTTACTGAGGCAGTCTGCCATTATTGAGGCAATCTGCCATTACTGAGGCAGACCACCATTACCAAGGCAGTTCTAACAGGAAGTTCACACAACAGCTGTAACAGCAGCTCAGTAACACCTCTGCTGGCAGACTATGACTAGGCTACCACCTTGCTGGGCAGGGCATCTCTGAAAAAAGGCAACAGCATATCAGGAACTTATAAATAAAGCCCCACCTTCCCAGGACAGAGCACCTGAGGAAAAAGGCATTTATGAGTTCCCCTGCAGCAGACTAAACATACCTGCCCAGAAGCTCTGAATGGAAAAACAGAGCTCCCAGCTCAGCACTTGAGCTCCTATAAGGTACAGACGGTCTCCTCAAGCAGCTTTGAGGAGCCGTGTATCCCTGAACCCTGTATATCCAAAGAGACACCTTGTAAAGGAGAGCTCAGGCTGACATCTGGTGGATACACTTCTGGGATGAAGATAACAGAAGAAGAAACTGGTAGCAACCCTTACTGTTCTGCAGCTCCTGTGGGTGACCCCCAGGCAAGGAGGGTCTGGAGTGGACCTCCAGCAGGCCTACAGCAGAGGGGCCTGGTGGTTAGAAGGAAAACTAAAGAACAGGAAGAAATAACTTCAGCATCAACAAAAAGGAATCCACTCAGAGACCCCCATCAGAAAGTCACCAATGACAAAGACCACAGGTAGATAAATCCATAAAGATGGGAAGAAACCAGTGCAAAAAGAATAAAAACACCAAAAACCATAATGCCTCTCCTCCTTCAAGGGATCACAACTCCACACCAGGAAGGGAACAAAGCTGGATAGAGAATGAGTTTGATGAATTGACAGAAACAGGCTTCAGAAGGTGGATAATAACAAACATCTCTGAGCTAAAAGAACATGTTCTAACCCAATGCAAAGAAACTAAGAACCTTGAAAACAGGTTAGAAGAAATGCTAACAAGAATAAACAGCTTCAAGAAGAATATAAATGACCTGATGGAGATGAAAAACACAACAAGAGAACTTCGCGAAGCAAACACAAGTTTCAGTAGCCAAATCGACCAAGCAGAAGAAAGGATATCAGAGATTGAAGATCAACTCAATGAAATAAAATGAGAAGGCAAGATTAGAGAAAAAAAGAGTGAAAAGAAATGAACAAATATGGGATTATGTGAAAAGACCTAATCTACGCCTGATCAGTGTACCAGAAGATGACAGGGAGAATGAATCCAAACTGGAAAACACTCTTCAGGATATTATCCATGAGAACTTCCCAACCTAGGAAGGCAGGCCAACATTCAAGTCCAGGAAATACAGAGAACACCGCAAAGATATTCCTCAAGAAGAGCAACCACAAGGCACATAATTGTCAGATTCACCAGGGTTGAAATGAAGGAAAAAATGCTAAAGGCAGCCAGAGAGAAAGGTCGGGTTACCCACAAAGGGAAGCCCATCAGACTCACAGAGGATCTCTCAGCAGAAACCCTACAAGCCAAAAGAGAGTGGGGGCCAATATTCAACATCCTTAAAGAAAGGACCTTACAACCTAGAATTTCATATCCAGCCAAACTAAGCTTCATAAGTGAAGGAGAAATAAAATCCTTAAGGAACAAGCAATTGTTGAGAGATTTCGTCACCACCAGGCCTGCCTTACAAGAGCTCCTGAAAGAAGCACTAAACATAGAAAGGAACAACCAGTACCAGCCACTCCAAAAACATACCAAATGGTTAAGACCATAGACACAATGAAGAAATTACGCCAACCAAAGGGCAAAACAACCAACCAGTAATAAAATGGCAGGATCAAATTCACATATAACAATATTAACATTAAATGTAAATGGACTAAATGCCCCAGTAAAAAGACACAGACTGGCAAATTGGATAAGAAGCCAAGAACCATTGGTGTGCTGTATTCAGGAAACCCATCTCATGTGCAAAGACACACATAGACTCAAAATAAAGGAATAAGAGAAGATTAACTAAGCAAATGGAGAGCAAAAAAAAGCCAGGGTGGCAATCCTAGTCTCTGATAAAATAGACTTTAAACCAACAAAAATCAAAAGAGACAAAGAAGGGCATTATATAATGGTAAAAGGATCAATACAACAAGAAGAGCTAATGATCTTAAGCATATAGGCACCCAATACAGGAGCACCTGGATACATAATGCAAGTCCTTAATAACCTACAAAGAGACTTAGACTTCCACACAATAATGGTGGGAGACTTTAACACTCCACTGTCGGTATTAGACAGATCAACGAGACAGAAAATCAACAAGAAAATCCAGGACTTGAATGCAGATCTGGACCAAGCGAACTTAATAGACATTTACGGAACTCTTAACTCCAAATCCACGATATATACATTCTTCTCAGCACAACATCACAATTACTCTAAAATCAACCAAATAATTGGAAGTAAATCGCTCCTCAGCAAATGTGAAAGAATGGAAATCATAACAAACAGTCTCTCAGACCACAGTGCAATCAAATTAGAACTCAGGATTAAGAAACTAACTCAAAACTGCACAACTTCATGGAAAATGAACAACTGGCTCCTGAATGTAGACTGGATAAATAATGAAATGAAGGCAGAAGTAAAGATGTTCTTTGAAACCAGTGAGAATGAAGACACAACATACCAGAATCTCTGGGACACATTCAAAGCAGTGTCTAGAGGGAAAATCATAGCAATAAATGCCCACATGAGGAGCAAGGAAAGGTCTAAAATTAACACCCTATCATCAAAATTGAAAGAGTTAGAGGAGCAAGATCAAAAAAACTCAAAAGCTAGCAGAAGACAAGAAATAACTAAGATCAGAGCAGAACTGAAGGAGATACAGACACAAAAAACCCTTCAAAAAACAACAAATCCAGGAGCTGGATTTTTGAAAAGATCAACAAAATAGATAGACAGCTAGCCAGACTAATAAAAAAGAAAGAGAGAAGAATCAAATAGATGCAATAAAAAATGATAAAGGGGACATCACCACCAATTCCACAGAAATACAAACTACCATCAGAGATTACAACAAAGAACTCTAGGCACACAAAACAGTAAATGTGTAAAGAATGGATAAATTCTGGACACTTGCACTCTCCCAAGACTAAACCAGGAAGAAGCTGAATCCCTGAATAGACCAATAACAAGGGCTGAAGTTGAGGCATCAATTAGTAGCCTACCAACTAAAAAAAGCCCAGGTCCAGACGGGTTTACAGCCAAATTCTACCAGACTTACAAAGAGGAGCTGGTACCATTCCTACTGAAACTATTCCAAACAATACAAAAGAGGGAAACCTTCCCAACTCATGTTATGAGATCAATATCATCCTAATACCAAAATCGGGCAGAGACGCAACTAAAAAAGAAAACTTCAGGCCAATATCCATGATGCAGAAATCATAAGCTTTCCTATACACCAATAACATACTAACAGAGAGCCAAATAAAAAGTGAACTCCCATTCACAATTGCTACAAAGAGAATAAAATAACTATGAATACAACTATCAAAGGATGTAAAGGACCTCTTCAAGGAGAACTACAAACCACTGCTCAAGGCAATAAGAGAGGACACAAACAGATGGAAAAGCATCCCATGCTCACGATTGGGAAGAATCAACATAGTGAAAATGGCCATACTGCCCAAAGTAATTTATAGATTCAATGCTATCCCCATCAAGCTACCAATGACCTTCTTCACAGAACTGGAAAAAAACACTTCAAACTTCATATGGAACCAAAGAGAGCCCTCATAGCCAAAAAATCCTAAGCAAAAAGAACAAAGCCAGAGGCATCACACTGCCTGACTTCAAACTATATTACAAGGCCACAGAAATCAAAAGAGCATGGTACTGGTAGGAAAACAGAGACATAGACTGATGGAACAGAATAGAGGCCTCAGAAGCAACACCACACATCTACAATCATCTGATCTATGACAAACCTGAGAAAAACAAGCAATGGGTAAAGGATTCCCTGTTTAACAAATGGTGTTGAGAAAACTGGCTAGCCCTGTGCAGAAAGCAGAAACTGGACCCCTTCCTGACATCTTACACCAAAATTAACTCCAGATGGATTAAAGATTTAAACGTAAGACCTAACACCATAAAAACCCTAGAAGAAAACCTAGGCAAAACCATTCAGGACATAGGCACAGGCAAGGACTTCATGACTAAAACACCAAAAGCAATGGCAACAAAAGCCAAAATAGATAAATGGGATCTAATTAAAGTCCAGAGCTTCTGTACAGCAAAAGAAACAATCATTAGAGTGAACCAGCAACAAACAGAATGGGAAAAAGTTTTTGTAATCTACCCATCTGACAAAGGGCTAATATCCAGAATCTACAAAGAAATAAAACAGATTTACAAGAAAAAACAAACAAACCCATTCAAAAGTGGGCAAAGGATATAAACAGACACTTTACAAAAGAAGACATTGATGAGATCAGCAAACATATGAAAAAATGCTCATCAATCACTGGTCATTAGAGAAATGCAAATCAAAACTACATTGAGATACCATCTCACACCAGTTAGAATGGCAATCATTAAAAAATCTGGAGACAACAGATGCTGAGAGGATGTGGAGAAATAGGAACACTTTTACACTGTTGGTGGGAGTGCAAATTAGTTTAACCATCGTGGAAGACAGTGTGATGCTTCCTCAAGGACCTAGAAATAGAAATTCCATTTGACCCAGCAATTCCATTACTGGGTATATACTCAAAGAATTATAAATTGTTCTATTATAAAGACACATGCATACGAATGTTCACTGCAGCACTGTTTACAATAGCAAAGACCTGGAACCAACCCAAATGTCCATCATTGATAGACTGGATAAAGAAAGTGGGGGCACATATACACCATGGAATACTACACAGCCATAAAAAACAATGAGTTCATGTCCTTCATAGGGACATGGATTAACCTAGAAACCATCATTCTCAGCAAACTGACACAAGAACAGAAAACCAAACACCATATGTTATCACTCATAGGCGTGTGTTGAACAATTAGAACACATGGACACACGGAGGGGAGCATCACACACTGCGGTCAGTGGCAGTGGAGGGGGGCTAGGGAAGGGACCGTGGTGATGGGGAAGGTGGGGAGGGATAATGAGGGGGAGAAATACCAGATATAGGTGATGGGGAGATGAAGGCAGCAAACCACCTTGCCATGTATGTACCTATGCAACAATCCTGCATGATCTGCACATGTATCCCAGAACCTAAATTACAATTAAAAAAAAAAATGGTGATCATTAAAAAAATCTGGAGACAACAGATGTTGGAGAGGATGTGGAGAAATAGCAACACTTTTACACTGTTGGTGGGAGTATAAATTAGTTCAACCATTGTGGAAGACATTGTGGCGATTCCTCAAGGACCTAGAAATAGAAATTCCATTTGACCCAGCAATCCCATTACTGGGCATATATCCAAAGGATTATAAATTGTTCTATTATAAAGACACATGCACACATATGTTCATTTTGGCACTGTTTACAATAGCAAAGACGTGGAACCAACCCAAATGTCCATTGTTGATAGATGAGACAAGAAAAATGTGGCACATGTACACCACGGAATACTATGCAGCCGTAAAAAATGATGAGTTCGTGTCCTTTGTAGGGACATGGATGAATCTGGAAACCATTATTCTCAGCAAACAGCCACAAGAACAGAATCACACACAGGGGTTTCTTGGTGGGGACTAGGGGAGGGACAATGGTGGGTAGGAAGGTTGGGGGAGGGGATAACATGGGGAGATATGCCAGATATAGGTGATGGGGGATGGATACAGCAAACCATATTGCCATTTATGTACCTATGCAACAGTTCTGCATGTTCTGCACATGTACCCCAGAATCTAAAGTACAGTTATATATATATATATATATATATATATATATATATATATGAAAGCCTGTTTGTGTCCCTGTACTTTTTTTTTTTAAACCTAATGGATACAGACAAAAGCATAAAACATTGAGAATGAAGAAATGTATTTCCTGAATTCCCAAAATCTCATAGAAAGCCACGACTGGAGCCAATGAACATCACTAGATCTTCATTTAAGATCCTACCAAGCCTCACAGCGTGACAGAAACATTATTTGTAGACTCATTCTGAAGAGTCTGAAAAACAAAGAAGCAGTAAACTATGAAATTACACTCACTTATAGATTGTGCTAAACTCCTTTAGAGTCTCTTCACTCACACCTATGGTGTCCCTGAAAGAAAAAAAAAAAAACACAAATTTACCCTGTATATAAAACACAGAGTAGCAGAACACAAGCCATGAGAGAGGGAGAGAGGAATTTTAATGGACAATTTGCTAATTGAATCATCTAGTTCAGGAGTTGGCAAACTATATAGTACATGGGCCAAATCTAGCCGCCACCAGTTTTTGTACTGTCCAGGAGCCAAGAGTAGTTTTTGCATTTTCATGTGGTTGAAGACAATCAAAAAAAGAACATTTTTTGAAACATGAAAATTATATAAAATTTAAATTTCAATGTCCATAAATAAAGTTTTATTGGAACATGGCCATGGTCATTCACTTATCACAGCTGCTTTTTTCACTACGACTGCAGAGTCAAGGAGTTACAACAGAAAATATATATGCTTCACAAAGTCTAAATTATGTATTATCAGGCCATTTACAGTAAAAGTTTGCCAATTCTAATCTAGATAAAAATGTTGTCAAAAAGCTATTGAGAACTAGAGATGCTTAGATACAATGAATTTACCTAGAAAATAATGAGTTTCTGCCCCTCTGCTCTATTTGGCCACATTTTAAATACATCTTTTATTCTAGACATTATATTTTAGATAAAATTCTATGAAAGGAAATGGTTTCCTAAGAGATCACAATTGAGAGTCTCATTAAAGTGTCACATAAGAGATCACATAAGATGGTGAAGGGACTCTGAGAAACTGGGTATAAAAGTCAGTTGTTGTCCAAATGAGTGATGAATAGGCTCAGGTGGATGGAGAGCACTATCTTTTTTTTTTCATGATGGATTTCAGTATAAAGAGAAATAGTCATTCTGTGGGGCAGTAAAGACACAGACTGCTGGTTCTCTGAAGCAGCTCTTTTATCTGATGCAGCAAACTCTAGCTCTTAATTAAGGTCCTAAAGCTAACACCACCTGCATCCCTCCCTGCCCTGGCCTTATGCCCTCAATACTTGGCCTGGATCTGTTGCTCCAGGTTGTGTTGCATCCGCAACCCAAGCTGGTAGAGTTGGTCCCACTGCTGGGCCAATCCAATGGTGCTGTATTTGATATCGAGGATCAGAGCGTCTTCCAAGTTGTCCCCCAGGTCCTCAATCTTGGTTAGTTGACGCTTCATTGCCTGGATCTCCTTCTGTTTTCTCTGGAAAAATGACAGAGAAGAGAGGCAGTCAGTTGTCCAGGTTACCAGCTCAAAACCTAAAGGTGGAAGAGTAGATAACAGGCTGATTTTATTTTCAGGGATCTTCTTGTTCTCTGAAAAAATGAACTACTAAGGAAAACCTCTTCACTTCTGTAGCCCTCATTTATAAAATAATGGGAAATTTAGGTGATTAACACTTGTCATTCTGGTATTCTGTAATATATAAATCTAAAAGTAGTTATACACACACACACACGCACATACATCCATATCTATCTATCTATCTATCTATCTATCTATCTATCTATCATCTATCGAGAGAGCCAATAAACAAGAACAGAACTTCCAGGGTCGATGCATCATCATTGGCTCCCAGTGCTCTGCACTGGGACTTTTCTGCAACACTGATTATGGCTGAGCTCTCAGGCTCACTTAAGCTCAACAGTGTTGTTCACTCCTGAGCAGCCTTCATCAACTTGGGATGATGTTCATGGGCTGCTCCTGCCATCTACGTATTTTATATGCCAAATTTCTGCATCTTACTCATGCTTTTTCAATGAGGGAACATTGCTCCCCACAGAGGGTAGGTGTGAATTCATTCTGATGATTGTGGAGCACAGTGAAAAAAATCTGGGATACGACAAAGCTTGTAACCCTTCAAAGGTCAAATTTGCCTGATATCTTTTTTTTAAAAAAAAGTTTTAATTATATATAATAGATGTACACATTACAGGGTACATGACAATATGTTCATATAATTTGCAAAGATCAAATCAGTATACATTGGATGTCTGTTGCCTTAAGTATCTGTCTTTACGCTAGAAACAATCAAATTATTTTCTTCCAACTATTTTGAAATATACAAGATATTATTGTAAACTATAGTCACCCTACTGATCTATCAACTACTAGTCTTATTTATTCTATCAAATTGTGTATTGATATCCAATAATCAACCTCTCTTCATTCCCCTTTCTCCCCCTACTCTTCCTATCCTCTAGTAACCTCCAATGTACTCTCTATCTTCATGAGATCCATTTTTTTAGCTTCCACTTATGAGTGAAAACATACAGTATTTGTCTTACTGTGCTTGGCTTCTTTCACTTAACATAATCACATTCATTTCCATCTGCATTGCTGCGAATGTCAGAGTTTTATTTAATGAATAATATTCCATTGCATATATCGTGTTTTCTTTATCAGTTAATCCACTGATGGGCATTTAGGTTGATTTCATATTTTGGCTGTTGTAAATAGTGCTGTTATAAACATTGGAGTGCAGGTATTTCTTTGATATATTAATTTCCTTTCTTTTAGATATATACTCAGTAATGGGACTCATGAATCATATGGTATTTCTCTTTTCAGTTTTTTTTTTTCCTTTGAGATGGAGTCTTGCTCTGTCACCAAGCTGGAGTGCAGTGGCAAGATCTCGGCTTACTGCAACCTCCACCCTCTGGGTTCAAGCGATCCTCCTGCCTCAGCCTCCAGAGTAGCTGGGACTACAGGTGTGCATCATCATACCCAGTTAATTTTTGTATTTTTCATAGAGACGGGGTTTCACCATGCTGGCCAAGATGGTCTTGATCTGTTGACCTCATGATCTGCCCATCTCAGCCTCTCAAAGTGCAGGGATTACAGGTGTCCAGCCTCTCTTTTCAGTTTTTTGAGGAATTTCCATACTGTTTTCCATAGTGGCTGTACTAGTTCTACTTTCTCTACATCCTCACCAGCATCCCTTATTCCTTGTCTTTTTGATAAAAGCCACTTTAACTCAGGTGAGATGACAGTCAAAACTACCTGACATCTTACTCTTTAGTATTTCATTTTTTTTGTTAGAAAGTAATTAAATATAATTACTTGATTTTTTTTTCTCCTGGAAGAATAATGGCAAAAAAAAATGTTGAGAACACTGTTCTAACCCATTACTTCACTCAATTGTCAAGAGATGATTAGACTTAACTGTCATCTTACTACACCATACAAAAACAGAAATTTGCCAGTGTTAGGCACTTTTACATTTGCTCCTCTACTTCATCATTACGTTCTAAATCCTCTGGAGTCACAAAACGTGAACCTGTCCTCCCACTGTTCCCGAAGCCTCTCCCACTCTGGGCAGCTCAGAGTCTTCCATAAAATTCTTTCTTCAAGGCAAACAATGACTCTACAATGGGTATTAGCTCTAGTGTGTAGATTCAGAAATTGAATTTCAGAGATTTAAGGAGACTGAGGTTTATATTCATAATGTGGTGGCCCATGGTTAAGATGCAAATTGATGATAGAATCGGAACTACAGTCTTAGCTTTCTGACTTTAGGTGATACATACCTAAAAGTATTGCCTGGGCTGCCCTTAATTGATCATTTTTGCATTCTTTATAATTTTAACAATATCTTCAGCTAATGAAAACACAATACTTACTTTATTTGCTTCCAGCTGGGATTCCAGAGTTCCTGTTTCTTTGAGCAATGATCTAGTTAAGAACCAAAGGAAAACATTACGCATCACATCACAGGTCAGTATTTCATACACGCATACCAACTCAAAGCTCCTCTGCTTCAACTGCTCCTAGGTTATGTGGCTTCCATGAAGCAACGTTTTATAAAGCCAAATTTTTACAACCTTGCCAGACTGACAAGAAGAGAATACTCTCCAGAGTTCTCTGACTAGGAGAAGGGATTTACGTATCCCTCTTAATTATTCTTCGTAAACACACACTTAAGCAATGTAGGCAAGATTCTATCTACTGAAGTGTAACGGCAGAATAAAATAGAATGAGCTTTTCTTTCTCACTCCACATTTTTATTTACATACTACCAGATTACAATGGAATGAAAATGTCTCAGCATTAAGTCCTTCTTAATGAATTCTTACAGAAAAACATAATAAAACAAACATGATGATAACATAAAATACTGACCCATCCAGAAAGTAAGCCCTGGACATGGAGGTCCGGAACAGGAATCACAAGAGAGAAAAGGGAGATGATATGTTAAAATTGATTACTTTAATGATCGCATTTCCTCAGATGTATGAAACATTTTAAATCTTTTGTAGCCACAGAGCATGAATCTGACCACCCACTGGTTCCCAAGGCTTCCCCCGACTCTGAGATCAGAGTTTCCCATAAAGCTCCTTGCTTCAGGACAAAGAGCAACAATGTCAAGCAAAATGCTTGGTGTTGGACACACACAGCCAGGATGTGATTAAGTTACCAAGAAAAGAGGAAGAGGAGCGTGTTCTGTGTCTTCTCTGCCTTCTGTCAGATGGCTTAGACATGGTACATGATTTCTTTTTGTTCATTTACCCTTGTCAGTGACAATGAAGGAAAGTATGTATCATGAATTATCTAAACCACTACATTAACCCTCAGAACACCACAGTTTTGACCCACCCACAGGATACTATCTACCAACTTTGACCAGGTATTCTAACATTACATCTTCTAAGTCTCCTTTTTCTAGGTCATTTACCCCAGAAGATGTGACATATGTTATCTTCAGGTACAGAAGAATTTGTTATTAATAAGCACAATTAACACATATTAACTCAATCGATTCTCATTACAACTTTAGTAGGTACACAACAGAATAGCTTCGTATGAGGTATTCATAGAAGGTTCTGCTTTTGGTTGTGGTAGTAAATACATATGTGACCTTGAGCAAGTACATTTATCCACTTGAATGTTCCACACTTGGAAACAGAGCCAATAAGATCTGCTTTGTATGCTTTTCAAGGTTGCTCTGACAGTTAGGTGAGGTAATGGATATGGAAGTACTCTGTAAAGTGCAGTGTGGCATGCAGATATAATAAATTGTTATTATTTTGGACTGAAATTACAGGCAACAGAAAGAAAGTTGAGAGTATCAAGGAGAGAATACAGAAGTGTACATAACGAGCATCAGGATGAAATTGTCATTTCTTGGTTTTCCAAGGACTGATTCAGAAAACAGTCAACTCCAAATATAAAGCATAGGCAAGATACGGTGATTTGAGGGCAGAATACATGCTGTAGGAATCTCTCCTCTTCCCTTCAAATGCATATTTCATCCCTATGGCAAATGGTGTGTGGCGTAGGGGTGATGGTTTGGGATGTAGAATAGCATACCTGGTTTCCAGGATCCATTGAAGGAAGGCACTAGCATTCTGTTCAAACTCCTGACACATCTCAAAGTTCTTGACCTGTCTTGCCTCTTCCTTTTGCAGCTCCTGCTCCCGTTCCTAAAACACCAAATCACAGACAATGTGACTGACATTGAAGGCCTATCTTTGCCATAATTTGTTGGTAGTCTCAGCTGCATATCTTTCCTCTCTCAAGTCTAACCTAGCTTCCACAAGTGTGTGCCTATGTGCCCATATTCCATGTAGTCCACCTCTCTCACCTCTAAAATGTAAAGGTAGCTTATGTACTTCCCAAGAGTACTTGCAGGGTCCTCTAAGACCAAGCTCTGTAACAAGTAAGTTAGTAATAAAGGCAAATCTCCCTTCTTTATAATTTTTTTTTGGTGAAATTTAATTTAAATGAATATAAAAGCAGCCTTAAAGGGCTTGCTACCCTTAGAAACAATAGTTGTCATCTAAAAATGGTGACATTATAGTCTTTTATTACACTTTCTAATGTTTTATAGTTTCAGTAATGAAAATTATTATACACAGACAAAAATTTAAAAAGATGTACATAGCAAGGCACTTTTGGAGGTGTATATAAAAAAGAAAACATCTTGAATGGGGGGGATATGTAGACTCTGAATACATGCACAAACCTCATGAACTTTTCACAGCTCATCATTAGAACCAGTCTCAGGCTTCTGTTTGCTTCTCAAAATTATTGTTCAACACTCAGAAGCAGGAAACTGCTCAAATTATGGGGCATAGAGTATACCTGTTGTGAACATATTTTTCAATTTTTCTTAGACAGTCATGTTTTAAGACTACTGTCTTAAACTACTGTCCCAGTATAATTATTAATAGTGCTCCTTCTATCTCAAAAGCCTCTTAACTTGGATAATAAAGTGGTTATGTTCACTGTAGCCAAAGGAAGTTTCTGCCATGTTCCAGGTTACCTCGATGATGTCGGATAGGTGCTTCCAGATCCTTTCCAGCACCTCCAAGGTTAACCAGGTATAAGGGCTGGAAGGCACACCTAAGGCCTTAATCTGGTGGTCCAGCTCCAGCAAATATTTAAAGTCTGCTTGAGCCCCAGCCAAGGAGGCCAAGAAATCCTCATGGTCTTTCTGCAGCTGCCGAATTTCATTCAGAGAGACACAGTGCACAGGCTCTGACAAGTTTTCTTCCGCCTTTCACACCAGTTGTTGAATGCTGAAGCCTTATGTGCAAATTCCATGAACAGCTCCTCAGCCTTCAGAGAGAGAGAAAAAGATACTACCATCTTTCCTGATAAAGCCTCTCAGCAGAACAGAAGATTGAGGATAAAAATAATGCCTGTCTTTAAATATCTGCAGCACCAGGAATCTAAAAGGGCAGAACTAAAACCAATAGGGTCTATGTACTTTGGTGGGTGAACATGTGAGTTAGAGGTACAAGCCCTGGTTCTGGCATTTCTCATTGTGTGAAATTGTTTAAATCTTCCATCATTTACAAATGAGAGAGTTGAATGATTTCGGAAGCTATTTCAGTTTTAAAATTCCAAAAGTGGCAAAGATAGTTTTCAATTATATGATTTCTTATTCTAAAGTCTATGCTGTAATTCTACCTGGCAGGTAGTAAACATAAAAAAAAAAATAGGCATTGGATGAATGGATGAAATAATAATTGAATAAACAAACCAAGAATATCTGTAGTCTCCTTTATCTACTTCATCTTCTTATCCTACAAGCTTCTGTAGACCACACCCAGCTGACTTCTCTTTGACAAGGCTAGGTCATTTTCCTAACATCCTTTTAAACCTTGTTCAGGCCTCATTTCATGGCCAAAGCTTTCCAAACCACTGTTTAAACTCATTTTCTACCCTCTAACCTGTATCCTTAGCACAAATATATGCATCATTGTATTATTGTCTGGAGTTATCCACATGCTCTGAATAGCTCTGAATTTTCTGTATTACTGAATGACCGAAAAAGCATGATTTTTTTTAAACAGCAAATGATCGAAAATACTTTTATACTTAAAATACATCACAGATTTTGGGTTAGCAGAATGTACTTCTAAAGAGGTTTGTCTTGAGCAAACATGAAAATGAATTTTTCATTCTCAAATAAAAGAACTAAAAAGAAAACTGCCCAAATGGAGGAGGGATTACCGAGGTATTAAACCATTACATCTGACCCTGTACTCATTTCAGCAATCTATATGCCAAAATAGATCAATACAGAGAAAATTAACATGACCTCTACATGGAAAGGACACAGAAACATATAAAGCATTTCATATTATTTTCATAATATTATAGATTGAGTGAATATTTTATAAATATTTTATAATCAGAAAACTCTTTAGTTTGAAAATTTTTAAAAAAATTAAAAATATGAATAAGCATCTCATGTAGAATGCACATATATGTGTAAAGTTGCCCACTTAACTGACTTAATTTTTCACCTAAGATTTATTTCTGTAGGTCCTGTGTTTTTCAAAAGTGGAGAAATTAACTAAGAATCTAACCTGACTTTTAACTCATGTGTTATTTCCTAAATTCTCTAACTCCTTGACTTAATTTGTTACCAAGTACGTTTCTTAGGGTCTAGGAGTGCTCAGTAATTCCACTGACCATTCTGAGTTCCTTTTATTATTGATATTTTTATGACCAATATCCAATGCCTTAGCTGCTGATATTTTTATGATCAATATCCTATGCCTTAGCAGCCAACATTTAAAGGAAAATTTTAATCACATATTTATATGGAACGTAGGGGTTTATGTTGCATATTTAGATCCATTATCTTTTTTAATAGTAATAACACAGAAAGGCAGGATAGGATGGTTATATACTCTATTTTCTAAATGGGGTATCAAGGTTTGGGATGTTAAGTGACTTTTACAAGGTCTTCAACCTAGGAAAGCTTGATATAAGTTGAGAACATGTTTTATGACAACTTGTCCAATGCTTCTTTTTATTTGGGTTAGGAAAACACAGGGACAACCTTGACTTTTGCCTGACAGTTTTAACTCTATCATATACAAAGAACTCCCACCCTCTTATTCCATCCACCTCTCCTACTATATTTGCCTGGCTTCCATCTCAAGTTAGTTATGTAACCAATCAATCTAAAAAAAAATTTTAAAGCTTCTTTTCAATCTACTTTTTGCTCAGTAAAAATATCTTCCCAACCTCTTTCAATGCAATAGAAGGTTTGTGTATTATCCAAACAGAGTTTCCAATATCTGTTTCTGAATTTCATGGCTAACATGCAGATAATGAGACTCAATCATGCCTCATTGTTTTTTTAAACCTTTTGTAGAGGCAGCTGTTTCTCCATCAATTTCTGTCTGTGGACTGCAGAGGCTTCCAGCAACTGTTCCCAGCGCTTCAGCAGGGCAGCATAACGCTCTTCAATGGCTTTAGACCGGCCGTGTTGAGCGGCAATGAGTTGATCCTTCAGGTCAGCAACCTCGGAAAGTCTCTCTTGCTGAAAACTCTGCAGACTGGCGTCCAGAGTGTCCTGAGAAAGATCAGGAGAGAGGCCATGAACAGGAAAACGGTGCAGGGGTCATTCACATCTGGATTCCACCAGATTTTAATTATAGATAAAGCAAGAATTAAGATTATGATTAAGAAAAAGGAAATATAACTTAGAGACGTATGCAAACATTTGGGGCTGAAAGCACCAGTTTATGTATATTTTACTGTTAGATTTTATGTTATATATAAGATTAATTGATATGGTTTGGCTGTGTCCTCACCCAGATCTCATCTTGAATTGTAGTTCCCGTAGTCCCCACATGTCGTGTGGGGACCAGTGGAGGTAATTTAATCATGGGGGCAGTTACCCTCATGCTGTTCTTGTGACAGTGAATTTGTTCTCACAAGATCTGATGGCTTTATGGGGGGCTTTTCCCCCTTTTGCTCAACGCTTCTTCCTGATGCCATGTTAAGAAGGACATGTTTGCTTTCCCTTCTGCCATGATTGTAAGTTTCCTGATGCCTCCCCAGCCATGCTGAAATGTGTCAATTAAACCTCTATTTTTCATAAATTACCCAGTGTTGGGCATGTCTTTATAAGCAGTGTGAGAACAGACTAATACAGTACACTGGTACAGCAGAGAATGGGGTGCTGCTATAAAGATACCTGAACATGTGGAAGCGACTTTGAAACTATCTAACAAGCAGAGGTTGGAACAGTGTGGTGGGCTCAGAGGAAGACAGAAACATGTGTGAAGGTTTGGAACTTCCTAGAGATGTGGAGGGTTCAGAAGACAGGAAGATGTGGTAAAATTTGGAATTCCCCAGACACTTGTCAAATGGCTTTGATGAAGTTGCGGATAGTGATATGGACAATGAAGTACAGGGTGTGGTGGTCTCAGATGGAGATGAGGACCTTGTTGGGAGCTGAAATAAAGGTGTTTCCTGCTCGGCTTTAGCAAAGAGACTGGCAGCATTTTGCCCCTGCCCTAGAGATCTGTGGAACTTTGAACTTGAGAGAGATTATTTAGGGTATCTGGCAGAAGAAATTTCTAAGCAGCAAAGCATTCAATGGGAAGCAGAACATAAGAATTTGGAAAGTTTGTAGCCTGATGATGCAATAGAAAAGCAAAATCCATTTTCTGGGGAAAAACTCAAGCCAGCTGCAGAAATTTGCATAAGTAATAAGGAGCTGAAGGTTCATCACCAAGACAAGGGATGGGAGGAGGAATGCCTCAAGGGCATGTCAGAAAGCTCCATGGCAGCCCCTCCCATCACAGGCTGCAAGGCTTAGGAGGGGAAAGTGGTTTCCTGGGATGGGCCCAGTGCTCCCTACTTTGTGCAGCCTAGTGACTTGGTGTTCTGCATTCAGCTGTTCTAGCAGTAGCTAAAAGGGGCCAAGGTACAACTCAGGCCATGGCTTCAGAGGGTGCA
Organism: Ateles fusciceps; assembly: GCA_036589455.1. Taxonomy (NCBI): domain Eukaryota; kingdom Metazoa; phylum Chordata; class Mammalia; order Primates; family Atelidae; genus Ateles; species Ateles fusciceps. Next base: position 2,127,308 of record JAZHEH010003362.1, read on the forward strand.
AGCTTCAAGCCTTGGCAGTTTCCATGTGGTGTTGAGCCTTCAGGTGCACAGAAGTCAAGAATTGAGGTTTGGGAGCCTCTTAGATTTCAGAGGATGTATGGAAACACCTAGATGTTCAGGTAGAAGTCTGCTGCAGGGTCAGAGTCCTCATGGAGAATCTCTGCTAGGGCAGCACAGCAGGGAAACATGGGGTTGGAGCCCCCCCCCCCCCCAAAGTCCCCACTGGGGTACTACCTAGTGGAGCTGTGAGAAAAGGGCCACTGTCCTCCAGACTGCAGAATGGTATATCCACCAACACCTTGCACCATGCACCTGGAAAAGCTGCAGGCACTCAATGCCAGCCATTGAAAGCAGCTGGGATGGGGGCTATGTCCTGCAAAGCCACAGGGGTGGAGCTGTCCAAGGCTATGGGAGCACACCTCTTGCATCACTGTGCCCTGGGTGTGGGACATGGAGTCAAAGAGATCATTTTGGAAGTTCAAAGTTTAATGACTGCCATATTGGATTTCAGACTTGCAGGAGGCCTGTAGGCCCTTTGTTTTGGCCAATTTATTCCATTTGGAAATAGGGTATTTACCCAAAGCATGTACCTCCATTGTATTAAGGAAGTAACTAACTTGCTTTTGATTTTACAGAACCATGGACAGAAGGGATTTACCTTATCTCAGATGAAACTTTGAACCTAGACTTTTGAGTTAATGCTGGAATGAGTTAAGACTTTGGGAGACTGTTGGAAGGGCATAATTGTGTTTTGAAATGTGAGGACATGAGATTTGGGAGGGCCCAGAGGTGGAATAATATGGTTTGGCTGTCTCCCCACCCAAATCTCATCTTGAATTGTAGCTCCCATAGTCCCCACATGTCATGGGAGGGACTCAGTGGGAGATAATTTAATCATAAGGGCAGTTACCCTCATGCTTTTCTTATGACAGTGAGTGAGTTCTCATGAGATCTGATAGTTTTATAATGGGCTTTTCCTCCTTTGGCTTGGCACTTCTCCTTCCTGCCACCATGTGAAGAAGGATGTGTTTGCTTCCCCTTCTGCCATGATTTTAAGTATCCTGAAGCCTCCCCAGCCATTCTGAACTGTGAGTCAATTAAACCTCTATTCTTTATAAATTACCCAGTCTTGGGTATGTCTTCATTAGCAGAATGAGAATGGACTAATACATTAATATTAAGGAAATACTGGAGTATGATATGACATTCTAAATTTTCACAATAAAAAACAAATATTTTCTACAGCACATACCTTTCCAAGATTCTCTTATATTACTTATTACATTCTTTGTTCTAATTAGTAGCAGTGTACTACTAGGGACCTTGGAAGTACACAAACTAACAAAAGACCTCCTAGATGTGCCAATTATATAAACACATTTTTTTGCAGAAATGTTGATATCAAAATCACACAATATTTGGGAAGTTCACTTTTCAGTTTTGATAGAGTGGCTTCTATTTGAGGATAACTTTATTAACAGCTTGATAAAGGTACAAAAAGTCAGCTGCTCGAAATGGATCAGAATGAAACCTAGGTAGCTATAACTCAAGGGACTAAAATTCCAGACAGAAGTGAACAGCACTGAAGTCAGAATAATAGTCTCTCCATATTTACCTTTGAAGTATAAGCTGTATAAGTTCTTATACATTGAAGTATTAGAGGCTGAGGAGTGAGCATTGCTCAGAGCATTTGACAATCTCATGGAGATAAAGAGATATAAATTGGCATAATAGGGAACTGTGGCAGCCAGGATTTGAGAAGCTATAACAAGGAAACTGCAGAAAAATAGTGAATATCCTGTTGTCTTTTCCCCTCAAAGCATTGCAGATGCCAAAACTCTGTAGAACACAAGTCCTAGAAGCCAAGCAGAAATGGTAGCTAAAAATGTAAAATCCTAACTAGAGTTTTCAGTAGTGACACAGTGCTGACTTCAAGACCCATCAAGCAGAAGCAGCCCTCGTTAAAGGGCTTCCATTGAAATGCCTGAAAGTCCACAGGGGCAAAGTGAAAAAGACAGTACTCAAAGAAATTGAAACTATGTCCTGAATCATTTCAATCCCTGACCAAAAAGTGGGAGGTTGGATGGCAGAGGTTGTTTAGTTATAGCTTTAAACCAAAATTCATGAGTTAATTATAATATTTTAAATATCAATAGACTCACTTTTTCCATAAATTTATCAAATTAGAGAAAGTAATACCCAACGACATAATATTTATAAAAGACACATACAAAATATACACAAAAATGTTTTTTAAAGCCCTAAAGGTGGAAATAGTTATTTCTGCAGATACTGAAAAATGTTAGCACAGTATACTAGTATCTGAAAAAGAAGACTTTAAATCAAGAAATATAATTCAAGATAAAGAGGAACATTTTATAATTAAAAGTATCAATTCAATAAGATGATTTCACAATTCAAAATGTCAACACAACTTTTAGCCTAACCTCAAAATTTGTAAATATAACAAAGCATTTGAACAACATGATTAAAAATGAAAATCTGGTTGATAATATAAATCACTGAAAAATACATACTCTTTTCAAATGTATATACAATATACAATGAAATAGACTGCTGCTAGATATAAATCAAGTCTCTGAATAATATAGAATATGTTTTTAAAATATAGTGGAATTAAAATAGATATAAATGTCAAACGGATGACAAAAGTCCCAAATATTTGAAATTAAACAATTTACTATCAAATGATAAATGGATAATAGAAAAAATCAAATAAGAAATCTCAGAAAAGTATTTAACTAAATGATAAAAGAAATGACAAAATTTGTGGAATGCAGCTAAAGCTTTCCTTTGGGAAAAAACTTATGTATTTAAAATTGATATATTAGAAAAGATAAAAGGCTAAAATTTTGATAATCTAATTATCCATCTCAAGAAATTAAAAGAAAACATCAAACTAATCCCAAATAAAGCAAAAAAATGATAATAATATAAAAAGCTATTAATGGAATAGAATACACAAAAAACTTAGAGAAAAATTAAAAGCTGAAAGTTGGTTCTCTAAAAACAAAATGTTGAAAACCCAGTAGCAAGACTCATGACAGAGAGATGAAAATAATAATGAGGAAATTATTAATATTAAGAAGGGACAATCTTACAGATGCTACAGAAAACAGAGTCCAAAAATTCAGAAATACATCATCATGGAGGATGAATTTCTGTGTGAATCAGATCTTGGCCTTACCTAACATCTATCAATCTTACCTGTTTTGCTAGGAGTGTGAGGAAGTCACCAATGTTTGCACCATTGCCATTGGTCTTCAGGCTTGTTTCCTTATCAGCTAAAAGGCAAAAATAATTAAGAAGAGAAAGACAGTTGGTCTTGTTTGAGTCATGGTAAGAAGAAAGAGAATATTTATAATGCACAAGAAAGCTTCTTGACTCTTAGAGTTGATGATTCACTGGAATATGTGAGCAGTGGGGGATCAAGAATGGATCATTCTTCTACTTACACAGGATAAAATTTAATGAAACAGAGCTAGGGTCATGAGAGTTTTTGAGTACTTCATAGAAAAAAACAGAGAAAAATTGTAAATTAGATAAAAATTTTAAGTAAATCAAACAAACACTTTAGATTATTTCTTAGAACAATTTGCTATGGCTTTCCCTTTCTGAATATCACACACAAAATCTCCAATTCCCCAAAAATGTGTTCTCTGGAGTTACTGTGCATAGTTACTGCATCAGCATAGTTCTCTCTCTCAGTGTGTGTTGTGTGTGTGTGTGCCCGCGCACGCGCGCATGCGCGGGCACACACACACAAATGTAAGTGTAATTCTGTCCAGAAAGGATAGGAATGGGTAGTGATGGAAACACCTCTTTCATATGGTAAGAGAAAAGTCCCAGAGACCATTGTACACGTGAGATTTATTAGGATTTCTCAAACCCAAGGGACCCTGGACCCTTGACACATTATACCTATCCAGGCCTCTACCACATCAGCCTTCCAGTTGAATTCCTGAAAGGCATAATCATCTTCCAATTGCGACTTCCAAGCAGCTATTGCCTTGGCCAGAGAAGGCGTCTTTTCATTCAGAGCCTCTATCTTGGAAGAAATCTCTTTGTTCTGACTTTCCTCCTGCAAAACCTGTGAGAAGGAGAGAGACAAATATATTTATGAACCTGAAGGGCTAGAAATGTGAATCCTTTAGTACCAATAGAAAGCACTCATCTTTCTCATTTCAACTATATAACCACAGTCCTCTGGTCTAATGTAATTATTTTATTATTCTTTCATGTCTAAGAAGGTTATTTCCATTCCAGCATTTAGATGATCTTCTATAAGTGTGACCTTCTTAGTTGGTATAAGTTTCTAGAAGGTAGGGAGTCATCTCTGCTCTGCTTAATGGTCTTAATAGCAGTTAGATCAATGAGGATTTATTTAAAAAGCTACATTTAAACAAAGAAATAATTCTCAAATTTAAAAGAAGTTTCAGTGTGGTTTCCTTCCTAGAGGCTTAGAAAGAAATTTCTTCAAATTATTATAACATTCTATGACCAAAGCTAGTGATAAGACTTTTATAAACACCATGTTCTATATAAGACAACAAGAATGTCAACAAAGGATTTAAGGAAAACTAAAATGTGTATGTATACAAACTTGAAAGAAGAATTACAGCAATTGGTAGATAATTGTTTCCTAACCACCACCACCACAAAACGCAGTTTAGAAGAGACTATTGAAGTTCTGCGTGTGATCTTAGCACTGCTCATGTTTCTATATTTGGGCCAGTCTCTTTTGGAAAATGGAAGTTTGAGCTGGAATTCTTTAACTAGCTCACCTTATTTAGGATGTCTTCTCCTTGTGCACACACATTTTGTACTCGGGTCTCATGGACAGCAAAGTCGTTTTCCAAAGCTCCATGCTTCTTTAGCAAGCTCTGCATAAATGAATCAGTGAGAATCAAGGTATTCAAAGCTAGAAAATCTATTTTCACCCATATTCAGAACAACTATACTCCATTGCTTTCTCAAATTCTCACTTATCAATGACTGCAACTTACTGGTTCCATAATCTTGGGCAAGTCACTTACATCCTTGGAGTTTAATTTTTTATATTCAAAACTGTCAGGATTAGTCATATTGCCTTTATCTTCTTTCACTAGAAAAAGGTCTTAATATTACAGGTAAAAACACTGACTACCTAGGAAAATAATCAAATTGAAGAGAAGAAAATCAATCCATTCTGCCTGTTCCTCACCTGAGTAGCAGCTAATGTATCTCCAGAATCCCCTCGGGCAGCCATAGCATTCTTTTCATTGATCCAAGCCTCCTCTTCCTCAGCATTCTGCATGAATTGCAAGTATTCTAGGGATTCTTCCAACTGAAGTCCTCTATAATAGAGTGACAAGTCCCAGTGAGGATAAGAACAAACTGGTAAGCAGTGGGAGTACAACGGGGTGGCACAATCTCATTAAGACCAATCAGCTTATTCTCAAAAGGCAGCCACAGTTAAACTGGGCCTCGACACAATATGATAAGTGCCAACTGGTCAGTGGTGAAGATCTGCTGTAAAATGGAGGAGACTCCTGCCCTAGAAGTTCATTTTGTGGCACCATCTACTCTTAAGAAACTTTGTTGGAGAGAGGAAACTCTGGCCAAAAAAAAAAAAAAAAGGGAAATGGCGACTTCAGTGTTGAAGAATATCAGCAGTGACACAATGTCTCTTTCTACTCTGAGCACTGCCTTCTTTCTTATATGATGAAGACACCACATAGTGCCAGAATCTCCCTTTTATCTCCCCCAGGAAAAAAAAATGTCTTCCTATAAGCAAAAGACAATGGAATTACAGACAAAACTTTTTAGATTTGGCTATATGTGTGATATGGTTTGGCTCCATGTCCCCACCCAAATCTCATCTCGAACTGTAATCCCTATGTGTCAGGGGAGGGACCTGGTGGGAGGTGATTGGATCACGGGGGGCAGATTTCCTTCTGGCTGTTTTCGTGGTAGTGAGTTCTCACAAGATCTGATGATTTAAAAGTGTTCAGCACCCACCCCTCACCTCAACCCCCTGCTCTGCCTTGGTAAGATGTGCTTGTTTCCACTTTACCTTCTGCCATTACTGTAAGTTTCCTGAGGCTTCCCAGTCATGCCTCCTGTAGAGCCTATGAAACTGTGAGTGAATTAAAGCTCTTTTCTTCATAAATTACCCAGTCTCAGGTAGTTCTTTATAGCAATGTGAGAACGAACTAATACATTGTGTATGTGGTTCAAACTGGCTATATGGCTATAGGGAAAAATAATTCTTAGTCCAAGGGCTGCATATAATATAAAAACTGGGAGATAAAACAAAACAGATGTGTGGCTAATAACTTGATATGAAGGATAACACATGTAGGAAAACAATAATAAAAGACAGCTGCATGTAAATGCAGAAGGAGTGGTAGATTTAGAACAGAGGCAGTGATCACTGTTCCTGGAGTACATGGGGAAAGCTTCATGGTAGACTTGGCATTTGAGAATTGACTTAAGGAGGTAGATAGGCAGTTGGGGAGAGTAGACAATGCTGAGCAGGCACTTAAGTATCCTCCCAAGAGCTGCCCAATATCCAAAATCCAGGAAGAGAACTGGGCCTTCTATACCCCACTCACCGGGCCTTGGCCAACTCTTTGAGCTTCTCCCAGTGTTTAACAAATTGAGCCAGCCGCAACTGGATCTCCTCTTGCCCCACAGCAGCCTTGTCTTTCAGCTTCTCCGCCATATCCAGCACATTCTGAAGAACACCCCCCCATTCATGTTGCATTACTCCACAATCTCTCCCCATTTAGCCATAGATCCTTAGCAAAGTATCCAGCTCATCCTACCCTCCAGATTATTTATAAACTCCACGTGACTTTGTGAGGGTCCTGAAAGTCCAGGGAGAATAATGAAAGCTGCAGCAAGATTTACTCTGCTAACCTGTCCCAAGTATTTTGGCAAATATATCAGTACTTACACTAGGCTACTCTCCATAATCTGCTTTTTGGTCTATTCATGGTCACAGGGTAATCCTGTTGCCAAGTCAGACCCAGAGTTGCTTTGCTCCCAGATGGCTCAAGTACAGTTTTCCCAGATGTCCCAACCTGCATCCCATTTGTGAATCACTGCCCAGGAGTGGTTAGAAATGCTCCTTTTATAGGATACTAAATGTGGAAGAGAAAAGAAAATTTTAAACTTTTTGACCAACTCTCTCTGGCCTTGACATCTTACTTTCACATTTTATAGCACCCTCTTATTTATCTGTAACACGAAGGGTTGCAGTAAGATGATTTCTATATTTACAGGTCTGGTATTCTATTCCTACCTGGATAGCAGGCTCATGTGCCACCAGCTCCCCCCTCTAGGCGTTTGTGCTTCTTCAGCAAGTTCTGAACGCCCTGAAGATCTCTCCCATAGTCCTGGGAGCTCACTTGTATCAACTTCTCCCCTGGAATCAAGACAGAAAACAGAAAGTCTGGAGTCTAGACATCTAAGGTCACCCTACAGCAATGGCTAAGAGTGTGTGTGTGGCTGGTAGTGAGGGTGGTTGTAAATTCTTTAATACTCTGTTGCCAATGACCAAAAATATAATTAGTGGAAGAGGCTTGCAGTAAAACTTCTGACTTAGCTAATGCAAATTAAAATAACATACTGATCTCCACCATATGCACAACTGTAACAGCCTTTGCATTAGTCCTTTTGCCTGTCCACCTGTGTATCTTCTCTTTTTTGCTCAAGAATATACACTAATGTTTCCTTTTTCAAAAAAATGTGAAAATTATATATGACCTCTGTGGCTTTTGTTATTTTTGTCTATTAATATCAATAATAAATTCAGATAGAATGGGTGTAAAGAGCTGATTTTATAGTAGTCATGGCAGTTGGGATGCTTCCAAGTGTAAAATGTTTGAGCGTCACCGTGAAGCACAGTCAAAGACTACATGGACAACATTATTCTGTCTTACGGTTTCCAAAAATATTTTTAAAACATTATTTATTGCTCCATGTACTGTGCTTCCCTCTAATTTATTGATTACTCATAAGAATCAGCAGCTTCGTAGAAGAGAAGCGTGATGAGGCACGTTAAATAGGAAGTGGGCAAAATAATGTGATTTGCTAAGATTTTCTCAATCATATTTTACAAGAAAAATGGAATGAGTAACGAAACCATGGCAGACACTTCGTAACATTCTCTATTGAGTGTCCAACTCAGTGTCCTATAAGACACACTGGATGTAGAAAGAATCATGACAAGGGTCTGATCAGCTGTGTAAACGCCCAGCTGTCTCTGTGAGTATTGCGTATCATTCTATGAACTATCTAGAACAAACGCAGATGGCTTCTAGATAGATCCTGTCATGTATGTTAACGGCTCCTCACTTCTTCCACACCTGTCTTTCTCTGGCTTGAATACAGTATGGAAATTTGGGAAAAATAAAACTAATGTTAAGTTTACGCTGAGGCAAAAATGAAGTAATACTAACTTCCAGAAACAATTACACATTTCATTTCAGCACACATTGGAACAAGTTTCGTCAATTATCTACTCTCTTTAATCATCCACACAATTTGAGCTGGTGGCACATACTGTATCCAGGATTCCTCATCATCTAGGTCCTGGAAGAACTGGAACAAAGCATAGGCCTCTTTCAGTTTTTCATGGTGTGCAGCTGCTAAGTCTTGGACATTCAGGAAACGCTCGTTGACACTATCTCTTTTCTCCGTAATCTGGTCAACATTGAAAGTCCCACTGGAGAGCAGATCTGCAGCCAATGTATTCAGGACCTTGAGTGCATCCTAAAAGTCCCAGGATACTCAGTGAACAGTATAGTACAGGCATTACTCAGATCTCACACTTTAACAATGGTCGTCTGGCTCAAAGATTGGGTCAAATGGATTGGTTTTAAAGGTATGAAATTTGATTATGTGTTATACGTGTTAGCATATGTGCAGATTGGAGAAGGGCCATATGTGAGAGGAATAGAGATAGCATGGTCACATTATTCAAACTGTACATGTAGCCTCTGGGTCCTGTTTCTCTTTCTGATATTTTCAGTATTTGCCTTCTCTTCCCAACTGAAAAAAGAAAATCTTGGTGGGCAATCGTTTGTCCCCATACAAAACTGTATTCCTTCACAGTACTGACTTTGACAGCCACAGTACTGACTTTGACAGATTGATTAAATATTCAACAAGAACTACTCTGTTGATAACATTCTTAGCTGCCCATTGAACACACCTGTCTCTTCTGTGTCTACTCCTATTCTAACCCAGCCCGAGTGATGTCATAGGAAACATCACCAAGTCCCAAGACCTTTGACTTCTTCCTCTTCTGTGTGTATCTGTATTATCAAGCATAATTCTTTAGTATAAAATTAACAACTGTCAGGATTTTTATCACTGCTGTCAGGACAAATTTTTGGTTGGTATTAGGATGCAACTGGAATCCTTGACAGGATTTCCAGGATGTATGCGTAGTTCAACTTCATTTCACATGACCCCATTTGACTTTTTGTTTGTCATTCTATAAACATCCACTTTCTTTCAAAGACCAGATTAAATATAGAGTTTGAAAGATAATTGGTTTATATGCATGCATCAGTAAAAGATAAAAAAGACAGTTTTTAGGGTCTACTTCTTGGAATCTTAGCGTCTATAATTTAGTGATAATTGATTATCAGTGACAGTTTTAATGGCTTCACAGGCCATTAATTTTACCCAATTAAAATGACTACTGGTTGAGTACACTAAGAACAATTTTGCAAGGCTATGTTTTCAAATGGTCTCCTAAGACAGGAGGGAGAAAAGCCAGAAACATTTCTATTCTTCCCAGAAGAGTGGGATGCCAGCACTACTGACCTCTCGAGCCATCATCTCTGTCTCCAATAGCTGATGCTTCTTGAGTAGGTTTCCTGCTGAAGCCAAGTCCCTGGCTTGATCTTTCATCGCCAGCAATGTCTCTGCCTGGAAATACAGAAATAAGCAATAAAGCTGCCAGGTGAAACTACCTTTAAGGAGAATAAGATTAGCAGCTATGTCCCCAGACTTTTCTCAAGAAAGGTCAAGGAAATTGCCCATGTATAAATTCATTTGTCTGACAAGTATGTATTAAACTCTTGTGCAATTACCTCTGAGAGCCAGAACTCAAAGTCCCGGATGCTTGTGTTGAACCTCTGTTGACGACTGGCCTCATTGAGCTTCTGCCCTTTGTCATTTGTTCTCTCAAGCAGGTGATCCCAATGTTCCTTCAGCTCTTTCAGTTGCTCCTAACCCAAGCACAGTGAGGAGTCATTACAATCTTTACTATCCTGGGTCCTGTGACTACTTGAGAGAATAATGTAGAAAGCCTGTGAAGGCAGGGACTAGCCAAAATTTACTGATACTTGAATATCATACATTTCAAACCAGTTATACTTAATCTGGCAAAACAATAGGCGTTGTTGGACAAAAGAGAAAGTTTGAAAAAAGGTCCTGTGTTGAGTAAAGAGACTGACACCCAAATGTCAAAAGACTATTGGCAGAAGGGATAGAAAACGTAAAACAAGCATAAGACTTTGGGATTAAGCCTAAAGCTTACTTAGAGTTCCAGGTACTATGATGGGAGTAATAAGGTCTGGGCATCACTGCCTTTCTCCTTCTTTGTGCAACCATCAGAGGGAAGACTGTTCTTCTGTGACATGGTCACAGAACATACTTTATATCTCTACTCATGGACCATTGAAAGAGTATACAATTCCTCTTTGTCTGCCTTTGTAGCCCAAAACTCATCCTGAGCTTTACCTTCACGGCCTCTTCATTGCCATCACAAGCGCTCCGCTCAATCAGGGAGTTCCCCAGATTGATGACACCATTCACCTGGTCAGCTCGGCCATACACTTCATTTGCAAAGGTCTGGTGTTTCAGGTATTTCCTCTGAAGGGAAAACAAAACAGAAATTATATTTTTATTTAGGGAGACAAGATAAGGTAAATTATAGTTAAAAGGAAGGGGTGATATTTCTGTCATAACCAAGGTGATGGTAACTTCTGAAGAACCTGCTGCACTTCGACTCTTAAGTCTCTGAGAGTGGGCATGGTAGTCTCAAGAGTCAGAAAGTGTTAGAGGAACAAGGGTGATGACCATACAACCAACAAGCTCGGAATGGTGAAATCTTTCAAAGTTTCTGTTTTGAACTTGCCTGAATGTTAGTGGGGTCTTTGTAGGATTCATCACAGGCTGTGGGCAGCATTTCACTGATCCATGCTTCCAGCTCCTCAAGGTCACGGTAGAATTGTTTTAGGTCAGCGTAGTCTCCAAGCTTTGTCCGCTCAGCAATCAGTTGTGCTCTGAGAGCCTTCCATCTAGAGGAGGGGACCAGATCACTCTATGCCTTCCTCCACCCTTCCCATGCTCTGATGCCATATCCACAAATCTTCCCATTGGGCAACATGCCTCTTTTCTTCTCACACAGTCTTATTATCAGATATAAAATGCAGAGGTAAAGCCAGGTAATTTCTAAGCTATCTTTTATGTCTTCCATTCTATAAATCTAAGTCAGAAAGTCTGCATAGATACCAAGATAGCTTTAGGCATCTAGAAATGACAGGAAGTCAGAGTACCTCCCAATTCAATGCTAGCAGAGGTTAGTTTGCTACATCTTCCTATAGCACATAAAACAATCACTCAGGCCTGACCTGTCTAGCACACGTTGGAGCCGAGTAGCAATCTCCTCCTTGGCATAGTGTTCATCAGCAATGAGGCGCTCAGCAACTTGTTCTAGGTCAGTGATCTTCCCTTCCTAAATAAAGGAAAAGGAAAGAGCCCAGATGCCTGGAGATTAGGCCCTTGGTGCAATCCCAGACTCCCCCCTAGAAAAGAATAGAGGTATCCTTTGTGGTCCAGAAGATACACTCAGGATCAAACAATAAATGCCTTACAGGGTGGTGAATTTCAACTTAACAGAAGGAGAAACATATAATAATGGGCTACTTGTGTGGTACTGAGTTCCCTAAAGAACGGACACTTCTCATGACCATTGTAGAGGGTGAATCCTGTATTAAGTGAGATGTTTAAATAGTATACAAAGTCATTTTCAATCCTAAAGTCAGATTTTAGATTGCTGGACTTAAAGTAAGAAAGTTCACTTGCTGCCTGTGACTTGGGTGAATCAATGTCAAGTGTCAGGCTGCCCTGCCTGCCTCAGTTTTTCTTTAAGAAGCAAACAGGAATCAGAGCTGTGTGCAGTGGCCCATGCCGGTAATCTTAGCACTTTGGGAGGCTGAGGTGGGTAGATCACTTGAGGTCAGGAGTTTGAGATCAGCCTGGCTAACATGGTAAAACCCCATCTCTGCAAAAAGTACAAAAATCAGCTGGGCGTGGTGGCGGGTGTCTGTAATCCCAGCTACACAGGAGGCTAAGCCAGGAGAATCGCTTGAACGTGGGAAGCAGAGGTTGGAGTGAGCCGAGATTGTGCCACTGCACTCCAGCCTGGGCAACAGAACGAAACTCCATCTCAAAAAAAAAAAAAATGTGATTCAAAGTGTTTACAAATTATAAAACCAGACAAATGTTTATAAATTATAAAACCAGACAGATGTGTAGGATTTCTGTTATTATTACTACTGATTATTATTTTAATTTCTTTACCAGGCGTTACCTGGGCAGTGATGGCTTTGTCCAAATCATCCCGTTTCTTCATCAGGGTCTCCAGACTGTCTAAGAGACCTTTGTCGTCTGACCTCAGGGAATGCTCACGTGCCACCATCCAGCTCTCAATTTGATCACAGTTCCCTTGGAACATCTATGGGGAATTAAACGAGAGGCATATGGTACTGTCCAGGTGGTGTGAGGAAATGATGTTCCACCTCTTTCATGATTGTGACACAAGGGGTTTTGCAAGGAGTTCGTTCTTACCATCTTCCAAGAAACACTCATATGACAAATCTTATCTGTACTGGAACTTTTCCTCTTTCCCAACACACACTTGATGTTTATGTATAAGCTGCCTCCAATTTCTGGGGTGCTATTTCCTGTTTCTTAAACCTTGTTAATACTGGTTGATCATTTCCTTAAGACTCTGTAAAATGTTATCCTTCAGGATAGCCTGTGACACCACCACTAATTTCCCCCAAAAGCTTTAATCACTTATTTCTCTTTAGCCTGAAAGCACTCATACATTATGTTTTATCCATAAGCATCTCACTGTAGTAGAAAAATATGTCTATATGTCTAATTTGACTATTTAAGAAATGGGAAACTATCTTACTAATCTTTGTGGCACCGGGAGCCTCCACGGAGTAGAGTCTCAACAAAAATCAGCCAATCAATTCCTCAATCAATCAAGAAATGATAATCAACCCACCACATGTTCAGGACTGATCACCATCTTGTTTGGCTCTTCCAACAGGAAAGAGCAGAGAATATGACAATGATCAGTACAGAAAGCATAGAACGATGCTAGATAATCACGAGATGAGCTCCCTTTCTGTTTATAACATGGAAAGTCTAGTGAACTGAGCCTGTAATGACCACATAAAATGGCATAGAAGAAACAGACTACTCAACCGGCTTAACAACTGGGAATTTGCTGTACCTGCAACTCCAGGCACTGGTCTAGGAACTTCTTGCGTTGTTCCCAAGCCTTCTCCAAATCATCTCTCTCTAGCCTGACAGCTTGAAGCTTTTTTACAATTTCAGGGCTGGCACGGTGCCCACTGTCTATAAGTTCTGCACCAAAGTCCTCTAAGGCTTGGAAGGAGGGAGCCTCTGCCTCCATGTCAGCACGGTGCTCCTGTGGGAAAAAGGGGGAAGAAATCAGTGAGGCCAATTCCATTGGAAATTTTTAAATAAGTAGAGGTTTCAGGTCATATAATCAGTGGCTATGGCTTTTGTAGTTATACCCAATGTCTCTCCAGCAAGATCTCCGTGCCAGTTAAGTCTTCAGCCAGCTCCTGAGATGATACCATGCCACCAATGCTGCTGATCCAATTCTGCAGATCCCTAGATAAATAGACACATTGGAATTGACAAGAAAACCTTGCAACTTGCTACAGGGCTGTTTGTCCCACAGCTTTCCATTCTCTAGAAAACATTTCCAGCATAACATTTTTTTTTTTTTATTGCATTTTAGGTTTGGGGGTACATGTGAAGAACATGGAAGATTGTTGCATAGGTACACACATGGCAGTGTGATTTGCTGCCTTCCTCCCCATCACCTATATCTGGCATTTCTCCCCATGCTATCCCCTCCCCAACTCCCCCCACCCCCCCACTATCCCTCCCCTTTTTCCCCTTGACAGACCCCAGTGTGTGATACTCCCCCTCCCTGTGTCCATGTGTTCCCATTGTTCAACACCCGCCTATGAGTGAGAACATGCGGTGTTTGATTTTCTGTTCTTGTGTCAGTTTGCTGAGAATGATGGTTTCCAGGTTCATCCATGTCCCTACAAAGGACACGAACTCATCGTTTTTGATGGCTGCATAATATTCCATGGTGTATATGTGCCACATTTTCCCTGTCCAGTCTATCATCGATGGGCATTTGGGTTGGTTCCAGGTCTTTGCTATTGTAAACTGTGCTGCAATGAACATTCATGTGCATGTGTCCTTATAGTAGAACGATTTATAGTCTTTTGGATATATACCCAGTAATGGGATTGCTGGATCAAATGGAATTTCTATTTCTAGGTCCTTGAGGAATCGCCACACCGTCTTCCACAATGGTTGAACTAATTTACACTCCCACCAACAGTGTAAAAGTGTTCCTATTTCTCCACATCCTCTCCAGCATCTGTTGTCTCCAGATTTTTTAATGATCGCCATTCTAACTGGCGTGAGATGGTATCTCAATGTAGTTTTGATTTGCATTTCTCTAATGACCAGTGATGATGAGCATTTTTTCATATGTTTGTTGGCTTCATGTATGTCTTCTTTTGTAAAGTGTCTGTTCATATCCTTCGCCCACTTTTGAATGGGCTTGTTTGTTTTTTTCTTGTAAATGTGTTTCAGTTCTTTGTAGATTCTGGTTATCAGCCCTTTGTCAGATGGGTAGACTGCAAAAATTTTTTCCCATTCTGTTGGTTGCCGATTCACTCTACTGACTGTTTCTTTTGCTGTGCAGAAGCTATGGAGTTTGATTAGGTCCCATTTGTCTATTTTGGCTTTTGTTGCCACTGCTTTTGGTGTTTTGGTCATGAAGTCCTTGCCTACACCTATGTCCTGAATGGTTTTCCCTAGATTTTCTTCTAGGGTTTTTATGGTGTTACGTCTTATGTTTAAGTCTTTAATCCATCTGGAGTTAATTTTAGTGTAAGGTGTCAGGAAGGGGTCCAGCTTCTGCTTTCTGCACATGACTAGCCAGTTTTCCCAACACCATTTATTAAACAGGGGACTCGCTTCCACATTGTTTGTTTTTGTCAGGTTTGTCAAAGATCAGGTGGTTGTAGATGTGTTGTGTTGCGTCGGAGGTCTCTGTCCTGTTCCATTGGTCTATATCTCTGTTTTGGTACCAGTACCATGCTGTTTTGATTACTGTAGCTTTGTAGTATAGTTTGAAGTCCGGGAGTGTGATGCCTCCAGCTTTGTTCTTTTTGCTTAGAATTGACTTGGCTACGCGGGCTCTCTTTTGGTTCCATATGAAGTTTAAGGTGGTTTTTTCCAGTTCTTCAAAGAAGGTCATTGGTAGCTTGATAGGGATAGCGTTGAATCTGTAAATTACTTTGGGCAGTATGGCCATTTTGACAATATTGATTCTTCCTAGCCATGAACATGGAATATTTCTCCATCTGTTTGCATCCTCTCTTATTTCATTGAGCAGTGGTTTGTAGTTCTCCTTGAAGAGGTCCTTTACGTTCCTTGTTAGTTGTATTCCTAGGTATTTTATTCTCTTTGTAGCAATTGTGAATGGCAGTTGGTTCTTGATTTGGCTGTCTTTAAGTCTGTTATTGGTGTATAGGAATGCTTGTGATTTTTGCACATTGATTTTATATCCTGAGACTTTGCTGAAGTTGCTTATCAGTTTCAGGAGATTTTGGGCTGAGACGATGGGGTCTTCTAGATATACAAGCATATCGTCTGCAAATAGAGACAATTTGACTTCCTCCTTTCCTATTTGAATACCCTTTATTTCTTTTTCTTGCCTGATTGCTCTGGCTAGAACTTCCAGTACTATATTGAATAGGAGTGGTGAGAGAGGACATCCTTGTCTAGTGCCAGATTTCAAAGGGAATGCTTCTAGTTTTTGCCCATTCAGTATGATATTGGCTGTTGGTTTGTCGTAAATAGCTTTTATCATTTTGAGATACGTTCCATCAATACCTAGTTTATTGAGAGTTTTTAGCATAAAGGGCTGTTGAATTTTGTCAAAGGCCTTCTCTGCGTCAATTGAGATAATCATGTGGTTTTTGTCTTTGGTTCTGTTTATGTGGTGGATTATGTTTATAGATTTGCGTATGTTGAACCAGCCTTGCATCCCCGGGATGAAGCCTACTTGATCATGGTGGATAAGCTTTTTGATGTGCTGTTGCAATCGGTTTGCCAGTATTTTATTGAAGATTTTTGCATCTATGTTCATCATGGATATTGGCCTGAAGTTTTCTTTTCTTGCTGAGTCTCTGCCAGGTTTTGGTATCAGGATGATGTTGGTCTCATAAAATGATTTAGGAAGGATTCCCTCTCTTTGGATTGTTTGGAATAGTTTCAGAAGGAATGGTACCAGCTCCTCTTTGTATGTCTGGTAGAATTCGGCTGTGAACCCATCTGGACCTGGGCTTTTTTTGGGTGGTAGGCTCTTAATTGCTGCCTCAACTTCAGACCTTGTTATTGGTCTATTCAGGGTTTCGACTTTTTCCTGGTTTAGGCTTGGGAGGATGCATGTGTCCAGGAATTTATCCATTTCTTCCAGGTTTACTAGTTTATGTGCATAGAGTTGTTTGTAATAATCTCTGATGATGGTTTGAATTTCTGTGGAATCTGTGGTGATATCCCCTTTATCGTTTTTTATTGCATTTATTTGATTATTTTCTCTTTTCTTTTTATTAATCTGGCTAGTGGTCTGTCTATTTTGTTGACCTTTTCAAAAAACCAGCTCCTGGATTTGTTGATTTTTTGAAGAGTTTTTCGTGTCTCTATCTCCTTCAGTTCTGCTCTGATCTTAGTTATTTCTTGTCTTCTGCTAGGTTTTGAGTTTTTTTGATCTTGCTCCTCTAGCTCTTTCAATTTTGATGATAGGGTGTCAATTTTAGATCTCTCCTTGCTTCTCATGTGGGCATTTATTGCTATATACTTTCCTCTAGAGACTGCTTTAAATGTATCCCAGAGATTCTGGTATGTTGTGTCTTCGTTCTCGTTGGTTTCAAAGAACATCTTTATTTCTGCTTTCATTTCATTGTTTATCCAGTCAACATTCAAGAGCCAGTTGTTCAGTTTCCATGAAGCTGTGTGGTTCTGAGTCAGTTTCTGAATTCTGAGTTCTAACTTGATTGCACTGTGGTCTGAGAGACTGTTTGTTATGATTTCTGTTCTTTTGCATTTGCTGAGGAGTGATTTACTTCCAATTATGTGGTCAATTTTAGAGTAGGTGCAATGTGGTGCTGAGAAGAATGTATAGTCTGTGGATTTGGGGTGGAGAGTTCTGTAAATGTCTATTAGGTTTGCTTGATCCAGGTCTGAGTTCAAGTCCTGGATATCCTTGTTAATTTTCTGTCTTGTTGATCTGTCTAACATTGACAATGGGGTGTTCAAGTCTCCCACTATTATTGTGTGAGAATCTAAGTCTCTTTGTAAGTCATTGAGAACTTGCCTTATGTATCTGGGTGCTCCTGTATTGGGTGCGTATATATTTAGGATCGTTAGCTCTTCTTGTTGCATTGATCCTTTTACCATTATGTAATGTCCTTCTTTGTCTCTTTTGATCTTTGTTGGTTTAAAGTCTATTTTATCAGAGATGAGAATTGCAACTCCTGCTTTTTTTTGCTCTCCATTTGCTTGGTAAATCTTCCTCCATCCCTTTATTTTGAGCCTTTGTGTATCTCTGCATGGGAGATGGGTTTCCTGGATACAGCACACCGACGGGTTTTGGCTTTTTATCCAGTTTGCCAGTCTATATCTTTTAATTGGGGCATTTAGCCCATTTACATTTAGGGTTAATATTGTTATGTGTGAATTTGATCCTGCCATTTTGATGCTAGGTGGCTGTTTTGCCCATTAGTTGATGCAGTTTCTTCATTGTGTTGATGGTCTTTACTGTTTGGTATGTTTTTGAAGTGGCTGGTACTGGTTGTTCCTTTCTATGTTTAGTGCCTCTTTCAGGAGCTCTTGTAAAGCAGGCCTGGTGGTGATGAAATCTCTGAGTACTTGCTTGTTTGCAAAGGATTTTATTTTTCCTTCACTTATGAAGCTCAGTTTGGCTGGATATGAAATTCTGGGTTGAAAGTTCTTTTCTTTAAGGATGTTGAATACTGGCCCCCACCAGCATAACATTTTTTATCTGGCTCTATATGCTGCACAGATCTTAGGTTTGCTTTTTTTATTGTATCACTTAATGATAACAATCCCTTGTGTTTGAAAGCCTCTTCACTTTTATTATCTTTTTCAATTCTTTCAGTAACCCTGCAGAGATTCTGGGAATTTTTTGTTTTCATTATGGAGATAAAAAAGTCAACTCAGAAAAGATAATTAATTTGCCCATGTGATATAACTAAAAGCAGACATCTTCAGTAGAACTCAGACCTCTGGAATCCTAGACTGTTATATATTTCATTACTTCTGTTGGTTCCTGTTTCTCTTAAGTGGTTTCTAGGGTTTGAAGATACATCTTATTATAGAGTCTCAAAGAAATCATGTGTTTCCTCTTACTTGTATTCTCAAGAGAATCCAGCACATATTTTGCCCAACACACACATACATATATATGCAGGCCTCCACATTGTTGATTAAATCAAGGCCTATTTCCCTACCCTTTTAGTAGTCAGGAAGTTAGACAAGGAAAACTAAGGTCTATCTTCCTGAAAGGCAAATTTTAACCACACATTAACTTTAAAGCATATATGATGGATAAATTAAGCATCTCTAAAGAATGTCGTTACTCTTGTTTGCTCAATAGGAACCCTTAGCTCTAGAGAAGAGAGGTCTCTTCTTCTGTAAATTCATTTATTCAAGCCATCAAGTTTTACTGGGTGCTTACTAAGTACCAAACATTGTGAAAAAGACATATCTATGTTTTCTAGAAACTCACAGTTTACGTTAAAAATGGAAAAAAAAAAAAGCAAACAGAGCATAGGCACTAATAGCAATTTTAAAAACCTGAAAGCAAAAGTATCATAAAGGGGTAAAATAAGATATTAATGTTGCTCAGGTCCTGGGAACACTGCTTTGAAATACTGAGGAGTATAGCTTCATAAAGGGAAGGAGGAAGCATTGGAATGGGTGTGGGTGCTATTTATTTAAACTGTGTCAAAAACTGTAGCTTTTCAGTGCCGAATTGGGGAGGGGATTTCTAAGAGTAACTATAGTCATTCGCCAAAATTTGCCTCCTTTTTTCTTGAAAAGCATTGCATTGAAAGCTACAGCTTCCTGGACCCTCAACCCTAATGCTCCTCCCAGCGGACTGATGTGATGGAGCGGAATGTGGGAAGTGTTGCACAAAGTGTATGCTTGTGAGGTGAATTTTGGATTGTGTTAATGTCTAGACTTTAGCAAGATAGTGACAATTCTCTGGAATTTGGTCCCAATATTTCTAAGTTTATCCCTTACTACCTTCTTACCACCTCACCCCTGAACATGTTCTTATTCCTATTCTTTTCTTATGATTGTGTCTTTGTTTGCCTAGTTCAATCTACGTGAATTGTTTTCTCTTCTGTTAAAATTTTGACTGATAAGGTGTAATAAAAGACTACTTTATCTACAGTACATCATCTATTCTACCCAACTCTGAATTCCCACTGCTGTTTGTTAGAATGTGTGATTTGGGCCACATTATGTTCTACCATAGTTATTTGTATCCAGCAGAATACTGAATATAGTAGAAGACTGAATACTACTGTCTCTTCAGTAGAACAAAACTCCAATACCCCACAACATAGTACCTTATATGCAGTATACATATACAGAAGCTTACTTAATTGGCTTAGATGGCTTCACATTCTTTCAAACTTTGTATTTTATTGCTTCAGGTATCAAACCTGAAATTTTTATGCCTTGCAAGAGGTGAGACTTGAACATATTAGTGCCCTCCAAACCCAGCAGTGAACATCGTCTGTACCCAGATTGCTCTTAAACAGTCTACTTAGGAGCCAGACATGGAATTACCCACCCCACTCTACCTGGCTTTGCTGAGGAACAGGTAGAATTTCTGGGCTTCATTTAGGTTCTCCTTACGATCCTTTGTACGCCCCTGCAGGTCATCCCAGGCCTCATTCAGCTCCATCCTCTTTCTCTGCAGGTCCTCAGTGGCATCTGGATGGGACTCACAGAGCCGCTCGGCTGTCTCCCCCAATATGATCACCTGGGGAGGTGCAATAGCTCTGATAATCAGCCTATAGATGCACCTGAGTCTTAATAAGGAGAGTCCTGAGTCCCAGTGTTCAGCTACCCAAACGGACATCAGTGATGTACAAGCACACCACAATACTTTAAAAAATAATATCAACCTTTTAGTCCACATAACTCCCTGAGGTAGTTATAATTGGCATTACCATGCTTCTTTTTAAGAATAAGAGGGTTGTGGGGAATAGTGGTTAAGTGACTCTGCTGGTTAGTGGCATCCTCAATTAGGAAACCCAAGAGTCTTGATTCTTCATGTGAGGAGCTTCTTTCTGCTCTGCATAATAATGCCAAGCCTCTGAGTGTACCCAGCAAGCTCCAGAGTACACTTTTGTGTTAAAGCAGAATTAAACTCATTCAATTCCTTGCTAAGAAAAACATGCACCATGCTCAGGCATTGGCCTGACAATGCTGGGTATGGACATTTGCTATTTCTCCTGGGCTACTGGCCTCCATCTAGCTGCCACAAGTTTGTAACCCACTAAAGAGGCAAGGGGATATAGGGTGCTCACTCAGACAGCAGGAGTTTACCACGTTGTTTCCCCACATTAATGGTCATGGGGTGTAACCTTTTCATGGTCTTGCCTTAGTGAGAGAGTACAAGAACAAATATGGCACAAGACAAAGAGAAATGTAAGAATAAGAGACCGGGAAAGAGAACCAAAGAAGGGGGCATGGGTATAGGGCTAAATGCAAAGTGAAAAGTGTTGGAAAAGCTTTGAAGGACATGTCTCACCTTATCTCCCAGGGGTGTGAGGTCCCTTTCAAAGCCCTTATGCTGTCGCTGAAGAGCCTGAACACTGAACAGATCTGAGCCGGGGTCTGCGGCACTGAGGGCCTGGCACTTCTTCTCAATCTGCTCCTTTGTGTCATCTGCTTCTCTGGTATATAAGAGAGTAGAGAGTTTAAAAGTAAGGATATGTACCAGAGGCAGGCTAGTGGGGCTCACAAGAAAGTTACCATCACTACTACTCCCCACCTTCCCACCCCCACCTCCACCAATCATCATCATTCTTTTTTATGTACTAGAAACTTAGGCTCATTTAATCTTCACAACTCCTAGAGTCATGGTTACTATTACCATTCCCATGATACAAATCAGAAAACTGAGGACTGAAGAGGATATGTATTTTCTCAAGATTATATCACTGCTGAATGGTGGAGCCTAAGCTTGAACCAGGAGATCTGACAGTTGTCACATGTTTAACCATCACATTTCATAGCTTTCTATCTTAAGCGTTCTGAACACCCAGACCTGTCTGAGTCTGTTTTCCTTCCCTGCATCATCAAAAATACATTTATACACAGTAAAGGTGTTTGGTTTCTGTTTTCTTTGTTTACTTGTTTGTATGTGTCTTTGTGGTTCTTAGTTTGAAAATCAAACAGGAAAAATGTTGAATGAGCTGTTAGTCAATGTGATGTCTGTTGCCCTCTACTGTCAGCTTCTAATTCAGAAATGTAATTACTTAAACCTCTTGTTTCAACTTCAAGTTTCTTTCTTTCTGTTTTGATTTTAAAGACAGGGGTCTCACTCTGTTGCAATAGGCTGGAGTGCAATGGCATGATCAAGGCTCACTGTAGCCTCAGCCGCCTGGGCTCAAGTGATTCTCCCAGATCAACCTCCCAAGTATCTGGGACCACAGACCTGTGCCACCACACTGGGCTAATTTTTTTATTTTTTTATTTTTTTGTAGAGATGATGTCTTGCTTTGTTACCCAGGTTGGTCTCCAATTCCTGGCCTAAAGCAATTCTCCTGCCTTGCTGGGATTATAGCTGTGAGCCACTGCACTCAGTCTGTTTTATTTATTCTCATGGAAATATATATAGACTTCTAATTATGTTCCAAGGCCCAAGCCTAGGCGTTAGAAAATTGAAGTTGGTTTTCTGGAAGTGTCCTGTTTGCAAAGTGAGAATTAAACTACTAAAAAACCTAATTTTCCATTGACACATTGTCTCGATCTCAGGAAAAAAGATTATACTGATATCTATGGTCCCACTTTAGAAGGTGTTTTTGAGTGGGTTTTAAAGCAGCACTGCTTTTTAGAGTTAAATTTCTTACCTGTGAAACATCTCAACGGCATAGGCACTGCCCAGGAGCTGCCGCTGTTCATCTGCAAGCCTCTGCAAGGAGTCCCAGCGGGCATTCAAATCCTAAAAGAGGCAAAAACATCAGACTTGAGACGGGGAACTAACGCACATAGCTCAGTGGTGTCTGACGAAACCATAGTTGCTCTTATGTTATTTTCTTCAGAAATTGCATAGCTTTGCTTCTTTCTTGGACAGCTTGAGCATGGGCCTCATTTTTGCCAGTGCAGCAGAGAAAGTGATTTCTTCCCAAACTGATCTTCTAGGGTGAAACCATCAACTCTGGAGCAGTAATCAATGCTTGCTATTACAGAGACTACACTGTAAACTCCAAAAGAATGAGTGGAAAGTGTTATCTTGGTAGTTAGAAATGATCACATTTCTCTAAGACAAACAGTTCTGTATGCTGAATTGAATAAACTGAGTAGACTCGTAAAGCCCTATTTTCTATAGGGGGTAAGTACACTGCTCCCCTTCACATTTCTTCTCCCTCTTATCCCACAACAACCACTACAACAAGAGGGAGAAAACTCATCCTCACTGGCTTATGGCAATCCAGAGAACTAGACTGAACATTTATTGACGTTCATTAGATCTTTTATGGCATCACAGATCAGATCTGAATCAGGTCAAGAATGGCCTCTCCCCCATTTCTACTGACCTGTATTCTCCTCCTTCAGTATGTTGATCAGAACCTGGGTCTTCCAGTAAACTTCATTAATCAACCTCTTCCCACTATCATAGATTCTTTATCTGCATGTTCTTTGTATTCATGTCATTGAGAATTTCTTGTGTGTGTCAGTGAGAGGGAGGGGAGTATGTGTTGTAATTTAAGAATTTTAGGTCAGTCCAAATGTATATATTCCAAAATTGCAATTCAAATTCAATTATATTATTGGGTTTAAATGTAAGGAAAAAACTTTATGTTTAATCTGGTATAGTCTGGTACAGAAGATTAAAAGGAAATTTGGATATTGTAATTTGGATATCATGCAATCAAATACTTGCTTTTCAGATGTGGAAACTGAGGTTTGTAGAAATGAAGAGACTTGTCTGAGGACACACAGTCAGACAAGAATAGAGGTATGAACTTAAATCTAATTTACCTAACGTCCAGTGTAATATTATCTAAACTTCCTAATACTGCCTCTGAAAGCTACATCTGAATTTCTGCTACCAATACTTTTATCTCCTTTCCTACTCCATCTATGAAATGACATATATGAAAGCATGGAGAACACTCAATATATGTTAACAAATGAGCCTGCTTTAATTAAGTTAATTTAGTCGACAAAAATATATGAACTATTTGGGCTATTGTCTTTGGCCTTTCCTGTAGCCAATTCAACCCTGCTGTTACCTTCTGCATGTGGATATGCAGAATATAATGTTGCATGTTGTAGTGAAATGGTAGGGAGGAGGAATGGAGGGAGCCTTAGTTACCTGCCGAATTTGAGCTCCTTCTGGTGTTAGAAGTCCTTCAAATAGTAGATCATCAGCTACCTTGTTGATATCCATTAGCCGAGGTTTATTGGTCTTCAAATCCTGAATGGGCAAATTCATCCAAAGAAGTATAAATACCCTCATCAAGAATCTGCCATACTTACCTGTCCATCTCTGCCCCTACTTGGCTAAATAGCAAAACATTGCTAACCTCACCTATAATACATACCAAACTCCCCTCCTCCAATCCGCAACTGAGAAGAGTATCCTTAAAGATCTTGACAACTAGTGGCTATCCAAAACTTGTCAAGAGAACTACTATTTATCTGCAGTATTAAACATAGTCATTTTTCTAGATTTCTTAAAATCTCCCCAGGATTAAGTTATACCACTAGAGGGGTTGATACCTGAGCTGTGTAACATCCTTTTCTACCAGTACAAACTCCAGCTTTATAGAATTTCATTAACTGAGTTATTATCTGCCTATATTACAAGATATTGTAAGAAACAGCTCTAAGGAGTGTTATCTCTCTCCCCCACCCCGCTCTCTCTCTCTCTCTCGCTCTGTCTGTGTGTGTGTGTGTGTGTGTGTGTGTGTGCGTGCGTGTATGTTGAATCCCATGTGGAAGATATCAATAGAAAAACAAAGAAAAGAAGGAATGTACACTCACTGCTAGTTAAGATAATGGAAAAAGGATGCTGAAAGGGTTTTAGGTAGGCAAAAACTTAGAAATTATTTGTCAAATCAGGTTCTTCCCTTTCCACCCAAACTCTGCCCCATAATTAAACGGTGCACATGGTCTAACAATACCTCATCTTAATCTGGGCATTAGAAACAAAGTATAGCATAGAGCAAGTTGTGAATAATTTAGGAAGACCAGCACTCCAGTCAAGATTTTGGAGTGGCAGGGACTGAAGGCTGCAGTTAGGGTAACTAGTTTTCTCTGCATTTCCCTTCCAGTTATTGACAACTAAAATACCCAGAGGGAGCTCTGAGCCACAGAGCTGTCAATAGCTTTGGGGAGAATACTTAACAAGTGTGAAATAAATTAAAAGATCACATAGACTAAGCAGCGGGATAAAAGGGAACAATGGCAACCTTCAAAAAGGTGTCTGGAGAAGGTTCCTCTTTCTCACCTTTTGGAACTCATCAAACTTTTTCTGCAGCTCCCAAACATCATCTAGTTCCACCCCAGTATTTTCTGCCTTTTTCTCTTGAATCCATTCCAACATATCTCCTGCCTCATAGGCCAACAAAAATTCATTGTAACGTTGCAATAGACGACGTCTGCGCTCTTCTGCGCGATCCAAGAGGGAACGGTATCTGGATGGAGAAGTCAAGAGAATGGGAAAAGTGGAACAAAAGAAGGAGAAAATACAGAAGAGCAGAGGCTGAGGGAAAAACATAGAGAAAAAAGGGATAACAATGAAAGGGGAAAAAACAAAAGCAAAAGAACAGTAGAAGAGAGGAGGAAATAAAGATAGAAGGAAAACAGCCTTGGGGGCAGAAAGATAAACACATAATATTACATTTAAAAATAATAAAAATGCCAGTGGCCCAATAGTATGGCTGGCAACATTCCTTTCTCGTTTCATCAAAGTGACATTTTTAAATTAAAATTGATAATTAGATGTGAAAAGCCTGGTGCAGTAAATGAAGTTCATATAGATGTCAGGAGACTTTTTAACAACCTTGAAAGAATGTGGGGGCAGGAATCAGAAAAGCCCTGTTCAGTGTCTGACCTCAGGAAATTGATTGAACAATTCCGGGGGTTGCCCTTCCTCAAAAAGAAGCCAAAATATTTAAAGGATTCTAGGTTTACTTTCAATTCTTAAAAGTCTTTAAATTTTCCATGGCACCTCTAGTCTAACAGACGCAGGGTCATGATAAGAATGTCTTCAGCCACAAATGTCTGGCCACACACTGTTCAGTTCTCCAGGCTCCAGAACTTACTGGTTCTCAATCTGCTCCTGGCGTTCGGTGATGCTGCCTGGCTCTTCTCGTCGCCGCTGTGGGAGCATCGGAAACTCATCATGTGCCAGTCTCTTGACATAAACCGCTGGGACAAAGCCCTGATGATCGTCAGCTTCCACCTTCCACCAGTCCTGAAGGGAGAGCAGATCCCCACTCCTTCATTAATTCTTGGAAAAGCCACAAACAGGAGAGGCTTCAACACTAACTAAGTCTCTTGGCACAGGTACAGGTTAATGGCAAAGATAAGCTAACTGTCTAATGGGTGGCACATAATTTTCATATATGACCAAGAAATTAAATGAGGAATTGCATAGACAAGCTCCTGAAATCAAGATTTTGATACCTAATGTTAGCTCCTTAACTTTGGAGAGGTTTTCAAACAATGAAGACAGCTCTTTTAATGACGGAGCACTTTGTTCTCAGGAATTTACAAAAAAAAACACATGGAGCCAGGCTCTAGCTGGACTTCTTGGCAGTGCAGGGTCTGTGTAGGGGGATATCGCTCAAAAATTTCTTCTCCCCTATTCTTCTTCCAGAGGTCTGAAAAATGTGAATTACTCTGAAATTCATATACCTAAGTGTTGTTTTAATTTTTGAACTGTTGCTAGATGTACTAACACTCTGAGGTTAATTTCCTTAAAAAATAATGAAGAGGCCTAGACAAAGATAAAAGGGACTGGCACACATTATTTGATAATGAAAAACCTGCCTCTCCAAACCATTTTCTTTTCTTCTTAAAAATTTTGCCCAAACTTCTTAAAAAATAGCCCAAACTTTTTCTTTTCTTTCTTAAAAATTTTTGTAGGTTAATTAGGTATTAGAGTATAAAAATTACTCGAGTTCTTATGAAAAATATATTTAAAAATCCCAATCAATATTTTACCACTGTTCTCCCAGGCACAAGATCTAAAGAAAATCAATAAAAGGCTCATCTTTTAGTAGGCTCCTTCTAACCCCAGACACTGTTATTTTATCACTAGGAATATTGGTACAGAAGAGGAACAAGTAAAGAGAAAGAAAGAAAAGTATGGCTTAGTCCTTGAAATATATTATAGAATTTCCAGTCACACTTTCTATATCTTTGGGTTAATTATATAACTTCCATTCTTTATGATTTCAACTCCAACATCAGGATTATAATTCCTAAAGATATGTGTAGGGTCCTGCAAAATATATAGAGGAAAAATACTACTTAATCAGTTATAGTTATTTAGGAATTAAAAGTAATCAAAAAATGTTGGATGGTGAAAATACGAATATCTGGCAGGATTGGGAGAGATGGTTCTGAAACAGCCACTTTTTGATGGAAAGAGTAGAAGGAAAAATCACCTTATTGATGGAACTGAGCAGTGTTAAGACATCACCTTTCTTCATGGTGACTTCTCGGGGGCTGCGGGCCTGGAAGTCATATAAAGCCATGACCCTTTGTTCTCCAGCAGCTCCCCTCCACTGGTGCAGACTGTTGTAGCTGAACAAAAACAGGAAGCAGGTGTTAGTCACACACTGGAAACATCTCCCTGTGCAGCCTACCAAGGGTGTGCAGTCCCTTGGGCTTCCCAGAAGAAAAGAGCCTCTGGGTGGACCCTCTTACATGACTGCAGAGATTAAAGTATGTGGTCTTTTTAGAGAGACTGCTCCATTCTGACACTTATCAAGGGGACAGGCAGGTTGGGAACTATAAACCCAGAACAAGGAAGCAAATACATAGTTTGTCAGAAACGTATTAAATACTCTAAGCCATCAGTTCTTAAAATGGGAGGAGTGTGTTTTAAAAAGTGGACTCCTTTAAGAAGGTCTAAAAGGATTATACACATCAACATTTCAGAAAATTGTTTGAGAAAGTGAAAGACCCGCTGTCTGTCATCACCTTTCCCTGTGCCTCCACTGATAATTATTCCCACTCCTTCTGGCCATTAAGTTACTATATCAAGAGCTCTGGACCTTCAATTTGAGGGATGAGTGATCAAAAGCACAGGAAAATCCACAGAATTTCAAAATTGAGAACATTAACTGAGATCATTAAAAATATTTTGTGCCTCCGTTTAGTAAGCAGCCTGCAATGGTAGACTTTTACTTTCTGCCAGTATCATGTCTCTGAGAAATGAAGCAAAGCATAACCCCTCTTCCTGAGGAATGACCCACCCCTTCCTCAGATTGGAGTTGAAGGTGTACTTCCCCCTCTGATGTCATATCCTTTAGGTAACGTGTTTCCTCATACCATACAATGTATAAATTCTTGTTTAGGCACCCACTGTGCAGAGCCTGGTGAAGACACAGCATAGGAGGCCTGTAAATGTACACTGATTTGACAGGTTGAGTCTGTGTCTTTTGTTTACTCTGAATGTGCAGATTAACAACCTTTCATTAGAAAGAATTCCTTGAAGGTAAGAAGTATGTCTCTTTTTTTTACCACTACATACAGGAGACATTGTTCTAACATTTATTTGATTCCAGTTCGATTAATCTTCATGACACCCCACTTCGCCTTATACCTGAGCCATTCTCATATTCTCAACCAACTGCATCTTCCATTCTCACGTTCTTACCCAATTGCATTTTCCACAAAACTTAATTGTTTTGTGCCTCAGTGCATTTGCTCTCATGGCTTATTGACTAGAAAAACCCTTCTCCTCTTTCCCTGTACAGTAAACCACCCATCTTTTTTTCTTTAGTAATTCAGATAAGATGGTTTCCCTCAGCTACGAACACTTTCCTATTTTCCAGTACTATTATTTCAAGAGAACACAAGAGTCCTTTATTTGAGACTCTTCATCCTGTTCATATATCTATTACATGCACTTATTGTTAAATCTCTGGGCTTCTAATAGACTGTAATTTTTCTGCAAATCAGGATTTGTTATTCATACTTGCATATAGTAGCCATTTAATAAGTGTTGGCATTAAAAATTAAGAAACAAAGGAAGGGAATAAAGAAAAAAAGATAAGAAGAGATACAAATGAAGAAAAGAAAGAAAGAAAGAAGGGTAGAAATATAAAAGGAAGGAAAGAGAAAATCCAAAAATACATCAATGAACCATGATACTATTTGTCAAAAACTTCTTTGGACGAAGTCTCCTTTGGACGAAATTGTGGATGCTACAGTTCCTGCATATAAACATCACAGAACTTAGTGCTTTCTTTGTCATTGTTTTTGGGGTTGTGGAAAGTAAAAAGTCAACAATAAAGACAATTTCTTTTTCTCTGTGGTGGGAAGTGTGAATCCTGTCATCAGTAAGTTAGTCTTACCTGGCAGGCTTTTGCCTGATTTCGTAGAGCTTCCATACTGTTTCCAAATGCATTGAGATCCAATAGAAAGGCCTCATGCTTCTTTAGAAGAGCCTGGGTTTATTGATGGAAGATCATCAGAATGAATATAGGAGGAACACTATTATTTCAACTACTATTATTTTGAGTTATGCTATTTGTCTTCAATCCTGGTAAAAGCCACTTTCCATCTATTATAAAGTTCTTTTTAACCCTAAATTTGCAAGCCTTAAGAAAACGGGAGTTAATAAGTTGT
The DNA here is from genome assembly GCA_036589455.1 of Ateles fusciceps. NCBI lineage: Eukaryota > Metazoa > Chordata > Mammalia > Primates > Atelidae > Ateles > Ateles fusciceps. The sequence goes on from JAZHEH010003362.1 coordinate 2,156,834, forward strand.
AATTTCAATAAGTTTACTAAAATCAAAATTAACTCAAACTTGCAAAAGTATTTTTATCAGTAAGATTATACCTGAAAAGAGGATGCCGTTGATATTGTTACTTTGATAAACATTAGCATAACTTAAAAAGAGCATGCCAATTATTTCTAGTGCCAAAGGTTTGTGAAATACTACACCAGCTTCCTATAGGACAATGAGCAAAACAAATAAATGGATATGAAATGTGATTATAACCTTTGAGGTTTTCCTGCCCCAACACATCTGTCCAATTTTATTTTAATAAAGTAGTTAAGGTGTCTATATCTTAAAACCACCATTGGTTTATAGAAGCTCAAGTTTGGCCGGGCGTGGTGGCTCACGCCTGTAATCCCAGCACTTTGGGAGGCCAAGGTGGGTGGATCACAAGGTCAAGAGATCGAGACCATCCTGGCCAACATGGTGAAACCCCATCTCTACTAAAAATACAAAAATTAGCCAGGCATTTGGCACGCGCCTGTAGTCCCAGCTACTTGGGAGGCTGAGGCGGAAGAATCGCTTGAACCCGGGAGGCGGAGGTTGCAGTGAGCCGAGACTGCGCCACTGTGCTCCAGTCTGACAACAGAGCAAGACTCCATCTCAAAAAAAAAAAACAAAAATAAAAAATAAAGCTCAAGGTTACTCTGGAAAGTTTAGGATGGAACTATGACTATGATTCTGGACACCCTCTTTTGATTTAGATAATCTCTAAGAATGCATGAATCTCTGTGGGATGAGAAAATGTGGTGTATCTTTCGGGATTCCTGTCAACTCTGAGGAAGTCTCAGCAGATGAAGGCCAAGGCGATAACTCCGGAAACCCCAAATAATCTAGCAAAATGTGTAGCTGTCCCATCACCTAAGCAAACCCTAAATTGATAATGTGGTTGCGTTTGTTGAGGATTTGCAATGTTAAACCCACTCCCACCTTACCCCAGCTGCTTCTTCATCAGCCCCATAGTTAGTATTGTCTACAACAGGCTCCTTCTCTCTGATCCATGTTTCTGCTTCATGCAGATCAGCCAGGTACTGCTGGAACTGGACATTGCCTTCAAGATCATTTTGTCGCCTAGCAGCTCTAGCACAGAGAGACTCCATATTCTGGTTCAAACTCTTGACCCTAGAGGCCACATCTTCTGCAGCAAAGTGTCCTATGGAGTAGTTATAGAAAAGGTGAGTATGATCATCATAAATGTTTACCATACTCTCATCCTTTTGGTATCTTGAAAAAGAGAAAAGAAGTTATAAGGATGGTGCCTTATTTAGTCAACATTATATTTTTCTTGAGTTACCTGGGAATTTAAATATCCTAAGTGAGATTAAGTAGCAATACTTACGAATGGGAGATAGGCGTGTGGTGCTGAATAGGTTGGTATAGTCTGACAAATACAGACTTGAAAACAGAATACGAATGTGTGGGTGATGCTCAGAGTTCCAAAATCATGTCTTCTTTAGATTAAGCAGAAAAATCAGCAGATTTCCATTTCTGCTGATAAAGGATTTATTATTATGAGAATTGCTCTCTACCCTAAACAACTAAAAAACAGTAAAAGCTGCAAGATAAAATGATTTTCAGACAATGGATAGAGGGCTGTGATTACTGAGAGAAGGGAAATAAATGAGCTATGTTCTATAATTGCCAAGCTTATGCCCCTAGAGGTTTCTGGGCTGTAGGGCTGGGGAACTAACTCAAATAGAACTATCAGTCACACTGAATTGAGGAAACAGAGATCAACATTTGGGAAAAAGAACTAGAACTTGTGAGGTAGGGTATTAAAGAGAAGGGTGTTACAGAGAGATAGAACATGTCAGAGAAGTACCCTTGAGTATTTGTCTGATTACTTACATGCACACATGTGTAAAGAAATCCTGGAGGGTAAGAAAAGAGTGACTTAAAAGCAGTGGCCAAACAACTTCTAGAGCTCAAATCAGAATGAAAATAGTTAACATTACCACCCACCAAAGTGGAAAAATATTGTAATACATGAGGTAGGGTCCTCAGAAGTAACATATCTTAATATTAGACTGATCTCCAAATCAGTCCCTGAATAAAGCCTGCCCCAGAAATGCTATAACAAAACAGATCCAAGAAGCTCAACAATCACCAAGCTGAAGAAACAAGAAAAACTCCATCAAGTTACATTATAATCAAATTGTTTAATATCAGTGATAAAGAGAAAAGCTTTAAAACAGAGGGAATAAAAAAGACATATTACATACAGAGGAGCAAAGATCACGATGACAGCAGACTTCTTATCAAAAACTTGCAAAGTCAGAACACAACTTAGTGCATCTTTAAAATACTGGAAGAAAGAAATTCTCAACCGAGAATTTTATATATAGTGAAAATATATTTCAAAAAGGAAAGTAGAATAAAGACTTTTAGATGAATAAAAGTGTAGAGAATTTATGGATAGATAGACCTGCAGTATAAGGAATGTTAGATGAAGTTCTTCAAGCAAAAGAAAAATAATGCAAATGAAAATATTAACCTAGCCTTAGAGGCGTCAAGATGGCGGTGAGAAGGCAACACCAGAATGCAGCTCCCAGGGAATGAAACGCAGAGGGCTAGAGGACTTCACGATTCCAAACGAGGTGCTGGGTTCCTTTCGGTGGGACTGACAGGGCACTGAAAATAGCCCAGGGAAGAAGCCGCAGGGTGAGAGCCGCCCAGGGGAGCACATCAAGACGGGGTGGAGGGTGGGGGCCACACCTGATGTGCAGCCAGCGGGGAGGGGGTGGGAGGGCACTTTACCTCGGAGCTCCAGTTCGGATACTGTGCTTACCTCATCCCTCCTACAACCCACGGTCCATGAGAGCCCTGCCAGACTGTGGGGCGCTGTGGGTTGTCGATGCAAATTTGAGCAGCGTCTCCCGCCAGGCGGGGCAAATTGTCACATGAACCTGGGCGGAAGTTTGGACTAATGCCAGCGGGACAGACCATCCCACAGAGGGAGGCAGAGTTGAAAACAAGAAAATAGACCATAAGGCCTGGTAGGGCCCACCTCCACAGAGCTCAAACTGAAGCCCTCGCTAGAGAGCTTGGCAGCAAATACACCAGTTTGACCCCAGCCAGGAAGATCAAGCTCTGGGAGAGACGCCATTGGGAAAGCAGCGCCAATCTCACCTGCAAACAAACTCCAGGGAAGGACCACCCAGGCAACAACCTGACTGAACCCGAGAGCCCAGCAACACCCTCTACAGGTCAAAAAAGATACAGCTCCAACCTCAACAGAAAAAACATCCACTCAAGAGACTCCTGAAATCACCAACTTCAAAAATCAAAGGGAGATAAATCCATGAAGATAGGGGGAAAAAACAGCGCAAAAAAAAAAAAAAACAAAAAAACAGAAACACCAAAGAACAGAACACCTCTTCTCCTCCCAGGGATCACAACTCCTCACCATCAAGGGAACAAAAAAAGACAGAGAATGAATCTGACAAATTGACAGAAGCAGGCTTCAGAAGGTGGATAATAACAAACGTCTCTGAGCTAAAAGACCATCTTGTAACCCAATGCAAAGAAACTAAGAACCTTGAAAAAGGTTAGACGAAATGCTAACTAGAATAACCAGCTTAGAGAAGAACATAAACAACTCGATGGAGCTGAAAAACACAGCACAAGAACTTCGCGAGGCATACACAAGTTTCAACAGCCAAATAAATAGATCAAGCAGAAGAAAGGGTATCATAGATAGATCAAATTAATGAAATAAAATGAGAAGGCAAGATAAGAGAAAAAAGAGTGAAAAAAAATTAACAAAGCCTCCAAGAACTATGGGATTATGTGAAAAGACCTAATCGACGCTTGATTGGCATACCTGAATGTGACAAGGAGAATTAATCTAAGTTGGAAAACACTCTTCAAGATATTATCCAAGAGAATTTTCCCAACCTAAAAAGGCAGGCCAACATTCAAGTCCAGGAAATACAGAGAACACCACAAAGATATTCTTCAAGAAGAGCAACCCCAAGGCACATAATTGTCAGATCCACCAGGGCTGAAATAAAGGAAAAAATGCTAAGGGCAGCCAGAGAGAAAGGTCGAGTCACCCACAAAGGGAAGCCCATCAGACCCCCCAGCAGATTTCTCAGCAGACACCCTACACGCCAGAAGAGAGTGGGGGCCAATATCAACATTGATAAAGAAAAGAACTTTCAACCCAGAATTTCATATCCGGCCAAATTAAACTTCATAAGTGAAGGAGAAATAAAATCCTTTACAGAGAAGCAATTGCCAAGAGACTTTGTCACTACAAGACCTGCCTTACAAGAGCTACTGAAGGAAGTACTAAACAGGGAAAGGAACAACCAGTACCAGCCACTGCAAAAATGTACCAAATGGTAAAGAATAATGACACAATGAGGAAACCACGTCAACTAATGGGCAAAACAACCAGCCAGTAACAAAATGGCAGGATCAAATTCAAACGTAACAATATTAACATTGAATGTAAATGGCCTAAATGCCCCAATCAAAAGACACAGACTGGCAAACTGGATAAAAAGTCAAAGTCAAGACCCATCAGTGTGCTGTATTCAGGAGACCCATCTCACATCCAAAGATTCACATAGACTCAAAATAAAGGGATGGAAGAAGATTTATCAAGCAAATGAAGAGCAAAAAAAGCAGAGGTAGGAATCCTAATCTCTAATAAAATGAACTTTAAACCAACAAAGATCAAGAGACAAAGAAGGGCATTACATAATGGTAAAAGGATCAATGCAACAAGAAGAGCTAACTATCCTAAATATATATGCACCCAGTGCAGAAGCACCCAGATACATAAAGCAAGTTCTTAATGACCTATGAGGAGACTTAGACTCCCGCACAATAATAGTGGGAGACTTTAACACTCCACTGACAATATTGGACAGATCAATGAGACAGAAAGTCAACAAGGACATCCAGGACTTGAATGCAGATTTGGACCAAGCAGACCTAATAGACACTTACAGGACACTCCACCCCAAATCCACAGAATACACATTCTTCTCAGCACCACATTGCACTTACTCCAAAATTGACCACATGATTGGAAGTAAATCACTCCTCAGCAAATGCAAAAGAACAGAAATCATAACAAAACAGTCTCTCAGACCACAGCACAATCAAATTAGAACTAGGATTAAGAAAAGCACTCAAAACCACACAATCACATGGAAACTGAACAACTTGCTCCTGAATGATGAATGGATAAACAATGAAACGAAGGCAAAAATAAAAATGTTCTTCAAAATCAACGAGAATGAAGACACAACGTACCAGATCCTATAGGACATATTTAAAGCAGTGTCTAGAGGGAAATTTATAGCAATAAATGCCCACATGAGAAACAAGGAAAGATCTAAAATCAACACCCTATCGTCAAAATTAAAAGAGCTAGGGGAGCAAGATTAAAAAAACTCAAAAGCTAGCAGAATACAAGAAATAACTAACAACAGAGCAGAACTGAAGGAGATAGAGACACAAAAACCCTTCAAAAAATCAATAAATCCAGGAGCTGGTTTTTTGAAAAGATCAATAAAATAGACAGACTGCTAGCTAGACTAATAGAAAAGAAAAGAGAGAAGAATCAAATAGATGCAACAAAAAACGATAAAGGGGGAGATCACCACAGATTCCTGAGACATACAAACTACCATCAGATTACTACAAACAACCCTATGCACATAAACCAGTAAATCTGGAAGAAATGGATAAATTCCTGGATGCTTGCACACTCCCAAGACTAAGCCAGGAAGAAGTTGAAACCCTGCATAGACCAATAACAAGGTCTGAAGTCGAGGCAACAATTAATAGCCTACCAACCAAAAAAAGTCCAGGTCCAGACAGGTTCACAGCTGAATTCTACAAGATCTACAAAGAGGAGCTGGTACCATTCCTGTTGAAACTATTTCAAACAATAGAAAAAGAGGGAATCTTCCCTAACTCTTTCTATGAGACCAACATCATCCTGATAAGAAAACCTGGCAGAGACACAACTAAAAAAGAAAACTACGGGCCAATATCCATGATGAACATTGATGCAAAAATCTTCAATCAAATACTGTCAAACCAAATCCAACAGCACATCAAAAAGCTTATCCATCATGATCAAGTAGGCTCCATCCTGGGGATGCAAGCCTGGTTCAACATACGCAAATCTATAAACGTAATCCACCACATAAACAGAACCAAAGACAAAAACCACATGATTATCACAATAGATGCAGAGAAGGCCTTCAACAAAATTCAACAGCCCTTTATGCTAAAAACACTCAATAAACTAGGTATCGATGGAACTGGAACATATCTCAAAACAATAAAAGCTATTTATGAGAAACCCACAGTGAATATCATACTGAATGGGCAAAAACTAGAAGCATTCCCTTTAAAAACTGGCACTAGACAAGGATGCCCTCTCTCACCGCTCCTATTCAATATAGCATTGGAAGTTCTAGCCAGAGCAATTAGGCAAGAAAAAGAAATAAAGGGCATTCAATTAGGAAAAGAAGTCAAATTGTCCCTATTTGCAGATGACATGATAGTATATTTAGAAGACCCCATCGTCTCAGCCCAAAACCTCCTTAAGCTGATAAGCAACTTCGGCAAAGTCTCAGGATACAAAATTAATGTGCAGAAATCACAAGTATTCCTATACACCAACAACAGGTAAACAGAGAGCCAAATCGTGAGTGAACTCCCATTTATAATTGCTACAAAGAGAATAACTAGGAATACAACTAACAAAGGATGTAAAAGGTCTCTTCAAGGAGAACTACAAACCACTGCTCAAGGAAATAAGAGAAGACACAAATAAATGGAAAAACATTCCATGCTCAACATATATGAAACAAAAACTGATAGAACTGAAAAAAGAAGACAAAAATCCACAACCATTGTTGAAGATTTAAAAAATAGGCGAATTTTTATAGTAACATAGATATTCCAAGTAAACATTTGTTGGTTTGAATCACTGGGTTGGGATCTGAAGTTTTGCTCACCAAACTGAATTTTAACCTATACTTTTGAAAACTAGATATTGGTTGCATCAATTGATTCTTCAATCAAGAGAGGAAAAATCGCAATGTAATCTGCATTGTTTACACTATACTTAGACTTGTGATGTTCAGAACTGAACATCATACTTAAGCACCAGGAATTTCTTAATTGAATGAAAAGAATGAACAGAGGCACTGAAACTATATAAAGTGAGAAGTTGAAGAAACGGAACGGCTTACTATAAAATAGTTAGACATTGCATAACTAAGAACTGCCTTCACAGATCTGGAAGCTCCAACATGGAAAAGAGACCTGATTTAATTCACAGGGCTTTGTAAATTAGATTCTGAATTCTGAATTTCTACAAAGAAGCATGTTAATGATTAGTGTAAAGACATTTTACTTTAATAATTTTTGTTTTACAAAAAATAGTAGTTCACAGGATTGGAATATTCCTATTATTGGAATATACAAACAAAGCCATATGCCTATTTGTCAGAAATGCTAAAAGAGAATTAAGTGGGAAAATGGGTCAGACATTTTTAAATTCCCTTGAAGCCCTAAGATAGTACAAACTTCTTCCCAGAGGTATGGCCTGGTGATGTTTTGGCCAACGGAATCTCAATCATACATACCTTCCTCTACCATTTTTTCCCCCCCTTTCTGTTATCGCTTGAATGCGTGGTTCATGGCTGGCAATGTTCTCCAGGATGACTTGGTGCCTATTCAGAAGATTTTTGGAGGCAATCAGGTCCTTTCCTGAAGAGGAAAGAAATTTCAAAGTTTGGGATCATCCTGGTGTATGGAAGTAGCATATCTCACTTTTTTGGAACTCTTGGACACACAGGTTCTTCCTTTGAGTTCTAACCATTGAGTAAGATTCTTTAAATTTATATCATCTGTCTGAATCCACTTCACTTATCTTTGCTTTTTCTCCGGCATCTTTTTATTAATAAATTTCTGTTCATTATTATATAACAGATAATGACAACATCACTATTTTTGTTGAAAGATAGGTAGGAAGGCAAGTAACTTCTCAGTTCAAATGTCCAATATTATAAACACAATTGTCTTTCAGCATATTGTGATGTACAAGGAAGGAACTTCTACTTACTGATTTCTATGGACTTCAGAAAGTTTTTAAATCCTCTATGATAAGTTTTCTCATCATGAAAAAGGCACAGTGTAACTGGTTTGAAGATCTATTTGTAATCATTAGAAATAACTTACAAAAAGTGCCTCGTTGATTGCCTACCATTAACAAGCAAACAATAAATACTACTTTCTGTGAATTTCCATCTTATAAGATCCCCTAATCCTGCTGTCTGCTTCATCCTCCCTGTCTCTTAACCGTGTTTGCCCTCTAAACTTTCTTTGCCATCTAAACTTTCTTTCTTACTACTTCCCATTCAAAACATCTCTCCAGAAACTTTCTATGCCTTTCCAATAAGCCTCAGGCTTTTTCCTTCAAGAAAGTTTTTCCAGACTAACCCTTCCATTGTCATAATTGTGCAGCCCTTCATAGATTTTTTCCAAAATATGCATGTCAACCTGCACTGTATTTGTGTACACCTTTTTCTCTACTTCAGTATAAATATACTGGCTTTGACACTGGTGAACTAGCAACTTCTGAAGGAAAGAACAATATGTGCTTTATCTGATACTTCACTCCTGCTATTGTCGGAATAAATAGCTCATATAATTTATAAGAAGGGGCCAACTACAACCTAGACACAAACACCTAGTATCTCAGACATTAACCATGACTGCTCAAAGAGCTTCACAGTAACTTAAGTTTTAGAGCAAGCAACCAAATACTGAGCACTCTAGCTCTTCCCAGAGGCCCTAAATTCATGGCATTGCTCATGTTCAGTTTTAGGAGGTGTATCTTTTAGTATAATTTAAAAACATCTTTTTATGAAGGACTGGATAAATTTTCATGAGTCTGAGAAGAAAGAGCTAAGAGCAAGCTTTCTACAATCCCACTGCTGTACCTTAGATCTCTCAATCTATAGACCCTGGTCCTTTCCTAATGTCTCAGCCTGCTCCGGCTGTACTAACCAAGGTAGGTGGAAGCAGCTGAGGGTTCAGTCTCTTGGATCCACGCCTCCTCGTCCTCTGTGTCTCTACAAATCAGCTGTAGTTGTAGTAAGTCAAAGAGCTTCTCTTCCGGGTAGCCAGTGGCTCTTTCAGAGCTTCAAATCGGGATACCAAGAACTCCTGCCTTGCCCGTATGTCCTTAGAATCAGGATGGCCTATTTCTTCAAAATATGCAGCCAGCTCTGTGAGGGTATCCACCTGATCCTAAGGGAGAAATAGAACGAATGTCAAGAAATCCCATCATTTAGTAGGAAGTGATAGGAGTTTGGCATGGTGGGAAAGGGGGCATGAGAAAATCAGTTCCCGTACACACTGTGTTATTATCTCTAATTAAATCAGTGAAATGGAGTTGGACGGATTGCTACATTGAGGATCACTACATCAGGTGAGGCTATTCGTAGGAAAGTCGTTCTCAAAACATGTTTTAGAAACATCAATATATTTATAGAATGCTTCAAGGGAATCAGAAAAATTAGAACTGCAGAGTGTGATTAAGAGTATTGACAAACTGGATCCCAAGAAAAAAGCAGAAGTGTTTTTCTATCTCAGTTCACCTTCTATATTCTTTCTCTCTCTTTAAAAAGAGCTGTAACTGCAAATAAATGGAAAACTCCTCAGGCTTAAATTTGTTGCATAGCAGAAACAATACCTATGAGATGAAAGGTGATGTTATAAACAAATGTCAGAAGCCCAGAAAGAGAAATTGAAAGGAATGCCGTGTCACCAGATAGTTGTCCTCCTTTGAGACATATCTGAGAAGAAGAGATACAGAAACAGGATTTTGAAGGCTCTCCCTAGAAATAAAATTTTAGTTGTATACCTATATGATAAAATAGATGTCATAGGTACATTACCTCAAATTTTTATGAGTGAGGTAAACTATACCTGGCCTGGCAGAAACCCAGTACCCAGGATTTTTATCTGCTTGTTTTTTCTCATTTGTTTGTTGGGTATGAGAGTGGCACATAAGCAAGGAGGGAGAGCATTAGGACAAATACCTAATTCATGTGGGGCTTAAAACCTAGATGACAGGTTGATGGGTGCAGCAAACCACCATGGCATATGTATAACTAAGTAACACACCTGTGCATTCTGCACATGTATCCCAGAATTTAAAGTATAATTTTTTAAAAGTTCTTCAAGAGACAGAGAAACATCAGGCATTTGGTTTTATTTTCACTATTTTGCCATTCAGTGCTCAATCTATAAAGGATTTTATCTATGGCTCCTCCATTTTGAGAGAAGTTTAAAAACAGTGACTAACAGTAACTTCTTAAAACACATACTCACTTCTCCATAAAAAATTAGAGGCCTTACACTTTTACACTGTTCATGGGAGTGTAAGTTAGTTCAACCATTGTGGAAGACAGTGTGGTGACTCCTTAAGGATCTAAAACCAGAAATCCCATTTGACCCAGCAATCCCATTACTGGGTATATACTCAAAGGATTATAAATCATTCTACTATAAAGACACATGCACATATATATTTATTGCAGCACTATTTACAATAGCAGAGACTTGGAACCAACCCAAATGCCCATCCATGATAGACTGGATAAAGAAAATGTGGCACATATACACCATGGAATATTATGCAGCCATAAAAAAGAATGAATTAATGTCCTTTGCAGGGACATGGATGAAGCTGGAAGCCATCATTCTCAGCAAACTAACACAGGAACAGAAAACCAACACCACATGTTCTCACTCATAAGTGGGAGTTGAACAATGAGAACACATGGACACAGGGAGGGGAATGTCACACATCGGGGCCTGTCGAGGGCTAGCGGGGGAGGGGAGGAAGAGCATTAGGACAAATACCTAATGAATGCAGGGCCTAAAACCTAGACAAGGGGTTGATAGGCGCAGCAAACCACCATGGTACATCTATACCATGTAACAAACCTGCATATTCTGCACATGTATCCCAGAACTTAAAGTAAAACAATTTTTTTTAATTAGAGAAATTATAAGGAAATAAAATTAAAATCTTTCAGTAGCCAACTGTTCTCATTTCTTAGGACATTTTTGTAAATCAGAACATAATAGAAGGATTTTCAAACATAATCATTATCATCATCACTATGGGTCCACTGCACTCTTTGAAAACCTCTAATGTAGTGCAAGACACACCAGAGAGAATATCTGGCTCATATCCTTGGTTGCCAGTCCATTCCTGTTTGATCTTGGGAAAGCTCTTCGCCTGTTTTGATCTTAGTTTCTTCAACTATATAATGAAAACTTTGGGCTAGAGAATATTGAAGATCTTTTTCAACTTTAACATTCTATGTCTAAAATTTCCCTGGCAAGCATCATTTCTTTGCCTCTATCTCCACTAGAAGTTCAAATTCCTGGTGATCAGCCACCCTAACTTTCCCAAATGGTGTGACACACTCCTATTTCTTAAGTTCTTACACATACAGTTTATCTTCTTCAAGATGTCCTTTTTTGTTTGCTTTTAAACAAAAAAATTAAACAAATTGTACCCTTCCATCCTTTGAAACTCTGTTCTCTTGGTAGATTTCAAAGCTATATTTGTGTGATTTTACTACTACAGTCTTTTACTTTATTGAAGGCCCCATTGAGCCATCTCTAAAGATATACAAATGACTTTTTTCCTATTTTCTGTAGATTCTTCTATTTTATCCATTTAACTCAGAGTGACCATAGAGTAGGCATCATGAAAGTGTATTTTTGAAAGGCAGATTAGTGGGATCTTCTAGGGAATGGTGGAATAATCTTTAAATACAAGTTAGCATTCCTAGGATGAGAAATTGAGTTGGCTGGAAGTATATTTCCACTGAATTCTCCCAAGCCATAGAATATCCACGATCTAGGAACTTTGGGAATAAATTCATTTTAAATAATAGTCTGGTATGATGTTGAAGGAAATATCTCTGAAACTAGCAGCCAGACATCTGTTTATTAGAATCCTGGCTCTGTTGTTAATTTTCGCTGTGACTTTGGGAAAGTCACTTTACTTCTATGGGTTTCAATTGTCTTTATTTAAAAAAAAAGTTAGAATTTAAAATATTTTTACTCTTTGAATCACAGAATACCTGAACAGGAAAAAAAAACTTTAACCCAAGCCCTTATTTCACAGATGAGGATAGTGAGGATACTGAGATGCAAAAAGAGAAATGACCTATCAAAGATCACATAACTAGTAACCCATAAGGATGTATATACTATCCAGATTTCTAGATTGAGAGAAGAGTGTATATTTAGAAAAGCCAATAGAGCCTTACATCCACCATGAGGTTATGACCAAAGACACTGAGCACTCAGCACCCCTGGCTAGATTGGAGGAGATCTGGGGAAAAGGCAGTTGGTTTACTAAAAATTTTGAATTTTTACCTTTGGTTCTTCACTCTTTTGCTCTCTGAATAATAATAATTACTTATTATGAGTGTGCTCAGAACATGTACACCCATTGCTTATGACTGGCCAAAGAGCTAACAACAAACCTGATGAGCAGCCACAGCTGACTCCAGGAGGCCATGTTTCCTGAGTCGATTCTGCACATCGGCCAGGCCTTTCCCATAATCCTCAGAGGTGACTTGCCACTCCACCTCCTCCAGCCAGCGCTGCAGATCTTCTGCATTATTTTCAAATTGCAGCTGCTGATTGGCCTCATACAACTGGGTCCCTGGGAGAAGACATCAGGTGGAAAACATTAGGTACCATAACTATTCCTCTTTACACTATACCTTCCTCCAATTTAAAGATCAATATAATATTTTAATATTGCAAAGAGGAAAATATAACTGTCTCACGTGTCTCACAAAAAGTCATCTTAATTTGTAGAATTCTGATAATATTTGTTTCTGAATATAGTAATGTTCTCAAAGCAAAAATAAATAAGAAGTTATATTGCCTGATAAGGTATAGTTCTGCAGTGTCAGATTTTAACCATCTTGGGTGTTTACTTATGTGATTTTTACTCTCTATCCAGACCTCTTTTTCAAGAAAATTCAAATCCAAACACTCTATTTTCTAGGAGAAGCATAATGAGGTTGGTTCAGTTTGAAATTTATAAGTTTCTTTTTTATAAAATTATTTTACTGAACTTTGATTTCACCCTCTTAGTGCCTGTCTTTTATCACCAACTGTTCCCCACAATTTTATCTTCTAAAAAATGTCTTTATTCACACTCTGCTCAAACTGATTCTGTACTATGATTTTACAGCAATTATTTGAATTATTTTTGCAAAGCAATTGCTGTGTCTCCTGATGGTGAAGAGTAGCAGTGAGATATTGTCATAGCCAAGTTGGATTTTGTTTTTTTAAACCAAAGATAAGGATGTTATAAAAAAAAAAAAATCAGTATGATATATTTCTTCTGTAATCAGGGAAAAGTCATGTTTAAAGATGGTATCTATAACAAGGGGCACACTAATAGGAAATACATTACTTGTGTTAATTACTAAAATTTGATTAATTTTCCAAAGTAAGGGGTAAAATATAAGTGAAAACTCTCCAAGAAGACATGTGGGATTGTTTTAAGAGCTTATAGCTGAACCTAAACATTTTCAAATAGGTTTAAAAAATCAACAAGACATCAGACTGTATAAGAATAAAATGTTGCAGGAAAATCACATGTGACATTAACAATCTTTTAATGTAATAACCTGGCTCATAGTATCTTGTCTAGTTTATAGAACTAAAATACAGAAAATTCATGGTTCAAGAATATTTGTTCAAGGGAAAGAAAAACAACAAAGTGGGGGAAAAAGTGAGGAAACCCAAAGTGATTTTAGCGTGTCTGCCCCTGCCAAAAAAATTTCTTAAAAAACCCTACACACCTGAAGAAAACATAAAATTGTGTTAATATACAGTATTATAATTTCAGGCTAGATTTTTTAAAATTTACCAAGAAAAGAAGGACACAAGGAAGCAAATGGGTAGTAGACCTTCTCATAGAGGCCACCAGATAAATTCACAGTGCTAAAGGTGAATGTAGTAGATTTCATAATTTAGAAAATGACCTTTCACCGAAACCTCTGTTTTTTACCTTTCTGTGCTGTAGCCTCCAGCAAGTCCTTCCAGAGGCTGTCAACTTCACTCAGACGAGTGGCCACATGGTCAGAGGCATAGTGACCACCATCAATCATCTCTTGGCCAGTTTTCTGTATGTTTTTGAGCAGGATCTCATTATCTGCCAATTCCTCTTCAAAGGCTTGCTGCTTTTGAACCCTGCTCTTCAAGTTCTGTGTGTCCTAAGATTAAAAAAAAAAATTACTTGAAGAATGAGGGACAGAAATTTTGAGAATAAGAGGTTACTTCTCACTAGAAATCTAACTATAGTAAGAAGAGGATAAAAGGAAGAACTTTCTTAGTCCAACACTTAAGAAACTCGTGCAATCAATCCCTCTTTCTACATGTGGCAGACAAGGCAAACTAATTCGGCATTTTTTTCCCACTGGGTTTAGATATGGGTTGAAGATCATTTTGAATATGACACCCCATTCAATCACTAACAATCAGAGCTGTCATGAAAGGTAAAAATTATTTTCCATTCCTCACCTAGTACATGAACCTTCCATCCATTTGACCTATATATAGATCTGTTTGTTAAATATATACTGGAGATGTAACTCATCTAGTGAATGCAAACACACACTAACAAGTTTCACAAAATGAAATGCAAGGATAAGATGTTCATAGCTCTATCAAGATATAAGAACAAAAGGATCAGAAGTATACAATTAAGACTAAATGATATCAGGAAAACAAACACTTTCAATAGATACTAGCCTAGAAATCAAAAGCCTAATTCTTACCCTGATGGTAAATGTGAAAGTTTGTAAATATATATGTGTATACATAATAGTTTACATTACATAACATTTTTGAGTGCAAAATATGTGTTAGTACAACCCTAAGGAAGAGGAATCTATGGCTCAGAGATAATTCTGCAATTTCCATAAACAAACTGAAGCAAAAATTCAAGCCCAGGTTTACCTGCTCTAGAGTTCATGCATCTAACTTTTTGTTAAACCACCTTCTAAATAACTGGATAACTTTGGGCAACTCACTTCCCAAAATAGATCCTGGTTTCCTTATCTATAAAATAAGGGGTTGTTCCCTTCAAGCTGCAAAATTTTATAAGTGTATATTGTACCAAATATTTAGGTTACTTTTGAGTTCCTAGTAGTTTTCAGAAACTGTAAATGTATTGTTGGGATTAGACACAATATTTACCTACTATAGGGATTCAGAGGGGGAGCAGAAAATGTGAGAAAGGGGCAAGAAGCAGCTCAACAGGAACATTCGCCATTTGGCTAAGAATCACCAGAAATTGTGCCAGAGGACAGAGGTGAGGAACATCAGGGTTTAGGAAAACCAAAATCTAGATCCTTGATATTTAACTGGATAAATAGCCTTCAGGGAGTCATTGACTTTTTCTGAACTTCTGTTTTGTCATCTATAAAATGAGGCTCACCAGCTAAATGTTAAATTTCATTTTACTCTAAGACTGTGCTTCCATGAAATGAACTCCTGATAAGTCTATCTAGCTCCTGAAAACCCTGCCTACCTTGTAGTCTTCATCATCTGCCAACTTTTTCTTCTTGTTGATCCAGTTCTTTAGGTCATCTGAGTCCTGATACAGTTGTTGCAGAAGCAATGAATCCTTTAGCAATCTACGTCTAGTGGCAGCCTTTTCACGTAGGGCATCCCGCCGGGCTAACAGCTGCAGAAACCATGAGTAAACTTATGGTCAGCAAAACCAAATGTGAACACATGAGATTCACTGACCACCCTGGCCACCATGCCCGCATCACTTTTCCTGATTCTGGTGCACAGGCACTCAGAAGCTCTAGGCCCTTGGACATACCCCGTCACGGATAGCAGCAATGTTCTCTGAATCATAATGGTCATCAACAATCAATTTGGTTGCAGTCTTGTCTACAGTCTGAAAAAAAAATAAAAATGAATGCTATTCCCTCAGTGACTACTGAGTAAGTGGCCACAGTTTGGGCAGCTATTTAAAGATGAAGCATAGCAATGTGAGAGGAGAAGTCTGAAGGTCAACAGATGTAAGTCCTCATTCAGATTTCTGTTATAAATTGTATTTCAAAACATATACCTCAAGGCATATCAATCACCTTCTCTGTGTCACAATATTTTTTAAATACAGGTTACAATAAATAAATTTAGATGTCACAATGAGGTGATTGGTTTATTCTTGTCTTCAAAAGGAAGCACTACCAATGATACAGCCATCTATCTATCTATCTATCCATGTATTCATCTCTCTTCTCTCTCTCTCTCCCCTCTTCTCTCTCTCTCTCCAGTAATATGGGAGAAGAGTCAGAAATTGCAGAGGTAAGTTTTTACCCATGTTCAAGCAGAACTCTCCCAAATTACTAGAGCTCAGAATTAATGTGTTGGAATAGAAAAACGATCTAAAATAAATGATAACATTTTATAAACAATAAATTATTTTACACTCTTAGCTTTGACCAATGAGGATCAACAGAAAGAACAAACATATCAATTAACAAGGGCCTTGATATTAATTGGACTTTCACCTCTTCGCCATATTGATTTAATATTAACAGAGAAGACTGGGAGTTTGCCTGTTATTTTTGTTGCTGCTGCTGCTTCTGGTGGTGGTGGTAGTGGTATGCGTGTGTATGCGGCAAGGGTGGTGGTAAAGTCAGCGCAATCCTAGAAACAGTCAGAGACATACAATGTATTGTACCCATGAGGTCTTCCTTTGACTTCCCTGAGTCCTGCCTTTATATTCACCAGCTTTCTGGGCCATTGTAACTTAAGGTTCACAGGCAAACTCTGTAGTTGCATTTGATGAAAAACAGAAAGATAAAGATATACTCTAAAGGAAAAATAGGCTGTAAAGGAAAACAGAAGACAGCACTTAGATATCTAGATATTACTATGAAAGAGAAAATTATATTGATATTGCTAGAGAAGGAGAAATAAAAAAAATTAAAATTTCTAATAATGATTCTATATTAAATAACGATTTATTAATTTCTATTTACACTGTAGAAAATATAAAACATGGATCCAAGATGGCCAAATAGGAACAGCTCTAGAGTGTAGTTCCCAGCGAGAACACAGAGGGTGAGTGATCACCGCATTTCCAAACGAGTTTTTACTGCCCACAGACCAGGAGATTCCTGGGCGGAAAAGCACCATGAGTCTCCAGCATGGCTGTTTCAGCCGGCGCAGTGAGTCTCTGCACAAAAACTCACACAAATCTGGGTGGTCATTTCAACTGGTTCCTGGAACGTCTGGGAGACAGTTGCCCATTTGAAGAAAAAAGGGCTGAAATAGGGAGCCAGGTGACCTGGCTCGGTGGGTCCCACCCCCACAAAGACCAGCAATCTGAAAGGCTCTGGATTGAGAGTTTCACAGCAAGCACAGCTGGACCCAGGATGGTCCAGCTCTGTGAGGGGGAAGGGTGTTCACCATTACCAAGGCAGTCCTCCACTACTGAGGCAGTCCGCCATTACTGAGGCAGTCCACCATTACCGAGGCAGTTCGCCATTACAGAGACAGTCCGCCATTACAGAGACAGTCCGCCATTACTGAGGCAGACTGCCATTGTGGAGGCAGTTCTAACTATACCTCTATAAACACAACCAGAAGGAAGTTCACACAGCAGCTGGACAGAGCCCACGACAGCTCAGCAATGCCTCTGCTGGCAGACTGTGACTAGGCTACCTCCTCGCTGGGCAGGGCATCTCTGAAAAAAGGCAGCAGTACATCATGAACTTATAGATAAAGCCACACCTTCTCAGAACAGAGCACCTGGGAAACAAAGGCAGTTATGAGTTCTGTTGCAGCAGACTTAAATGTACCTGCCCAGCAGCTCTGAATAGAACAATGGAGTTCACAGCTCAGCACTTGAGCTCCTATAAGGGACAAACTGTCTCCTCAAGTAGCTCCCCAAGTCCCATATATCCAAAGAGATACCTCATAAAGGAGAGCTCAGGCTGACATCTGGCAGGTATCCTTTGGGGACAAAGATAACAGAAAAAGAAACAGGCAGCAACCCTTACTGTTCTGTAGCCGCCGCAGGTGTCCCCCAGGCAAGCAGGTTCTGGAGTGGACCTCCAGCAGTCTGAAAGCAGAGGAGCCTGACTGTTAGAAGTAAAACTAAAAAACAGAAAGAAATAACTTCATCATCAACAAACAGGACGGCCACTCAGAGACTCCATCCGAAAGTCACCAACTACAAAGACCACAGGGAGATAAATCCACAGAGATGGGAAGAAACCAGTGCAAAAAGGAAGGAAACACCCAAAACCAGAATGCCTCTCCTCCCACAGGGATCACAACTCCTCACCAGCAAAGAAACAAGGCTGGATGGAGAATGAGTCTGATGAATTGTTAGAAACAGGCTTCAGAAAGTGGGTAATAACAATCTTCTCTGAGTTAAAAGGCCATCTTCTAACCCAATGCAAAGAAACTAAGAACGTTGAAAAAAGGTTTGACAAAATGCTAATGAGAATAAACAGCTTAGAAAAAAATATAAATGAATTGATGGAGCTGAAAAACACAACACGAGAACTTCATGAACAATACACAAGTTTCAATAGCCGAATCTACCAAGCAGAAAAAAGGGTATCAGAGAAGCACTAAACATAGAAAGGAACAACCAGTACCAGCCACTCCAAAAACATACCAAATGGTAAAGACCATCTACACAATGAAAAAACTGCATCAGCTAATGGGCAAAACAACCAGCTAGCATCAAAATGGCAGGATCAAATTCACACATAATAATATTAACCTTAAATATAAATGGGCTAAATGTCCCAATCAAAAGACACAAACTGGCAAATTGGATAAAAAGTCAAAACCCATCAGTATGCTGTATCCAGGAAAGCCAACTCATGTGCAAGGATACACATAGGCTCAAAATAAAGGGATAGAGGAAGATTTACCTAGCAAAGGGAGGGCAAAAAAAAAGCAGGAGTTGCAATCCTAGTCTCTGATAAAATAGATGTTACACAAACAAAGATGAAAAGAGACAAAGAAGGGCATTACATAATGGTAAAAGATCAATGCATCAAGAAGAGCTAATGATCCTAAATATATATGCACCCAATACAGGAGCACCCAGATACATAAAGCAAGTTCCTAATGACCTACAAAGAGACTTAGACTCCCACACAATAATAGTGGGAAACTTTAACACTCCGCTGTCAATATTAGACAGATCAACAAGACAGAAAATTAACAAGGATTTCCATGACTTGAACTCAAATCTGGACCAAGTAAACCTAATAGACATCTACAGAACTCTCCACCCCAAATCCACAGAATATACATTCTTCTCAGCACCACATCACACCTACTCTAAAATTGACCACATAATAGGAAGTAAATCACTCCTCATCAAATGCAAAAGAATGGAAATCATAACAAACAGTCTAGCCATATGCAGAAAGCAGAAACTGGACCCCTTCCTGATACCTTACTCTAATATTAACTCCAGATGGATTAAAGACTTAAACGTTAAGACCTAACACCATAAAAACTCTAGAAGAAAACCTAGGCAAAACCATTCAGGATATAGGCATAGGCAAGGACTTCATGATTAAAACACCAAAAGCATTGGCAACCAAAGCCAAAATAGACAAATGGGATCTAATTAAATTCCAGAGCTTCTGTACAGCAAAAGAAACAATCATTAGAGTGAACCAGCAACCAACAGAATGGGAAAAAATTTTTACAATCTACTCATCTGATAAAGGGCTAATATCCAGAATCTTTAAAGAACTAAAACAGATTTACAAGAAAAGAACAAACAGACCCATCCAAAAGTGGGTAAAGGATATGAATAGATGCTTTTCAAAAGGAGACATATATGAAGCCAACAAACATATGAAAAAATGCTCATCATCACTGGTCATAAGAGAAACACAAATCAAAACCACATTGAGATACCATCTCATGCCAGTTAGAATGGCGATCATTAAAAAATCTGGAGGCAACAGATGCTGGAGAGGATGTGGAGAAATAGGAACACTTTTACACTGTTGGTGGGAGTGTAAATTAGTTAAACCAATGTGGAAGACAGTGTGGTGATTCCTCAAGGACCTAGAAATAGAAATTCCATTTGGCCCAGCAATCCCATTACTGGGTATAATCCAAAGGATTATAAATAGTTCTGTTGTAAAGACACATGCACACGTATGTTCATTGCAGCACTGTTTACAATAGCAAAGACCTGGAACCAACTCAAATGCCCATTGATGATAGACTGGACAAGGAAAATGTGGCACATATACACCATGGAATACTATACAGCCATAAAAAACAATGAGTTCATGTCCTTTGTAGGGACATGGATGAACCTGGAAACCATCATTGTCAGCAAAATGACACAAGAACAGAAAATCAAACACCGCATGTTCTCACTCATAGGCAGGTGTTGGACAATGAGAACACATGGACTCAGGGAGGGGGAGCATCACACACTGGGGTCTGTTGGGGAAACTAGGAGAGGGACAGCGGTGGGTAGGGAGGTCAGGGAGGGATAACAAGGGAAGAAGTGCCAGATATAGGTGACGGGGATGGAGGCAGCAAACCACATTACCATGTATGTACCTATGCAAAATCCTGCATGTTCTGTACATGTACTCCAGAACCTAAAGTGCAATTATATATATATATATATATATATAATATAAAACACAATCATACTCTTCATTAGAAAAAAAAATGGCCCACCGTCTAGAAAAACTTTCTAAATATGCCTTGTAGAATAAGAATTGTCTGATAAAAATTGAGTATTTTTCTGGCTATTTTCACTTTTTTTTTCTAAAGATAAGTATTAAGTTTTGGCTTTCTCACTATATAAACATCGTATGTTTATAAAATTAAATCAAAGAGTTTGAAAAACACACAAATAAACACATAACAACAAAAGAAGAGTTGTAACTTGATTATGGAAAATCCTCAGGTTACATCTGGGAGTTATAGGAGTAATGCTGTCTAGGGACAGGTATTGTGTAAAATTATGTATACGAAGAGGAAGCCAATGCCCAAACTAGGGCCCATTTCTTACTGTAATCTTCTCTTCCTGGGCAGTAAAGGCCTCCTCAAAGTCATCATGCTTCTGAAGAAGGGCTTCTGCACTGCCCAGTGAGTTTCCCAGATCCTCGTTTTCCAGGAAAGCCTGTAGAAGACAGAAAGACACACCTAAACTGTGCCTCACTGGTAAGAAACATTCCTCTTGACATATATCTGAAAGAGGACTAAGGCAGGAGGGAACATGGTGGGAATTAGCATGGATTATAATAGTGGGTAGAGATTAACCTTAAACAGCAGGAGCTTCAGGCCTCCTTCCTGATACTCTCACATGATTTTCTCACCTATGTTTCTGGGTCTGTCTACATGGAATTCCCCAACCAATCTAGGCATTATTCTGAGCTCTCAAAACTGCCTCAAGTGCCCTACTCATCTCCACTCTAATGTACCCTGCCTGAATTTTCAGTTTTCTCTTCCTGACCCTTTACCAATTTGATATTTATTTTGCCTTGCATTCAACTGTAGTTAAAGCCTCTCTGATAGGTATGTAAGCATTTTTATATGCATTTGTTGATGAGGGAACTGTAGAAGCCTTATAAAAAGGGCCCATCTTCTCTTTCCCTTGTGGATCACCCTCTAGTTCCCAAGACAAGCTTTGACTCACAGGAGTGGTTGTGAGGGGAGCTCACAGTAGTCTTGCTGGCAAATGAAGGGTGAAAGAAATGACTTCTAGAGATGGTATGTAGCCCTCCCATTACCTCTTGTCTGCTCATCCAACTGTCCACTTGCTCACTGTCTCGGTAGAAGAGGTGAAAGTCCAAGCACTGCTCATACTGATGATGACGCTTGTCCCACAGTTCCAGGAGGGCAGCCCAGTTGTTGGCAAGTAGTTCCATCTTCGGAAGAAGGAGATGATGTATATGAAAGATATTTAATTTATTTTATTCTACATTTATTAAGCATGTAATAAATGCAAAGCCATATGAAGGATATGAAAAATAAACTGGAAATGGACTTATAAGATTCCAACATTTAAGCAAATGATTGTACTATAAGAAAAATGGGATCCATTCTATGAAAGAGATGAAACACTGTATGTACAAGGAAATGAAAAAAGACTAATTCTCATTAAGAGAGCCAGGAACTAGAAGTATGGGAAATAATGGAAAACATCATACCAAACAGATTTAAAAGATAGGGAATGGGTATCAGGACTTAATGCCATAAGCAAATGAACCACAAATAATTGTTAGATAATGTAATGTGAGCTAGAGAAAAGGGCAGTGTCTAAAAAAGTATAGACAGTTGATGAAATCCAAGTTCATAGATCACATAAAACATCACACTGAGAAGTTTGCATTTTATTCTGAAAACAAATAAAAACCATCAGAGAAAGAGAAAAGAGACATTCTCAAACACATGAAAAAACTTTTTTCTGGTCAAGCATATGCCCAGTAATTTTCAGCTTATTACACCTCCTGCTATATTATCTCCATCAAAAACGCAGAACAGGGCTGGGCGTGGTGATTCACACCTGTAATCCCAGCACTTTTGGAGGCCAAGGTGGGTGGATTACTTGAGGTCAGGAGTTCAAGACCAGCCTGGCCAACACGGTGAAACCCTGTTTCTATAACAAAAACAAACAAAACAACAACAACAACAAAAATTAGCCGGGCGTGGTGGTGTGCACCTATAGTCCCAGCTACTTGAAAGACTGAGGCAGGAGAATCACTTGAGCCTGGGAGGCGGAGGTGGTAGTGAGCTGAGATTGGCCACCGCACTGCAGCCTTGGTGAGAGAGTGATACTCCATCATCAACAACAACAAAAGCATAATAAATTACCAGAATCCCATAATTATTGAGTTTTCAAGAACTTTGAGTTCTGCTCTTTCTTCTGACAGAGCCTTGTTAAAAAACAAAGCAAAACAAAACAAATCAAAAACTATATTATAATGTTCCCACAGAGTTCTGGGAGAATTCGAAACTTGGTTATCTCAACCTCATCCACAGCACAGTGCTGGAGGCTGTGCTTAGTATCTAGTGAGATGCAAAGAGGCATGAAGCTCTTATTGTGACTGTCATTCCAAGGAGTGCCTAGACTCTGCCACTGGCACAAAATCTCTCTGGGTCAGGGTGCAGAGGTGAAGCCCTGTGATGCAGGAGGTTAGGATGATGGCAAAACTGATTTCTCCATTCAGTGGAATGCTGGATGTTTAAGATTGTTCTGTTATTTGATGTAAATTTGAAAATCACAGATACAGGAATGTCAGCTTAATTTGAGGTTGTGTAGAGAAAGAAGAATAAGTACAGATGTCAACAACCACAGGCACTGTGCTAGGCACAGTAGGGGATCCAGAGATGAATAAGTTGCAGTCCTTCTAGAGTTTACAGTCTAGAAATGAGAACGAGAAGGTCACAAAACCAGGCATATGTCAGGAGGCAAAATGACATGGAGGTTTCAAATTAGGTAGAAGTTAGAGGGTTGATGAAATAAAGGCTCAGAGATGAGGAAGAACACATCATATCTTGAAAATTTCAAGGGACTCAATTTAACAAAACAGTACAGGTAAATCTCCACATCTGTAGGTTTCACACCTGTAGATTCAACCAACCATGGATATATAAAATATTTTTTAAAAATTCCACCTGTGCTAAATATATACAGACTTTTTTGCTACTATTCCCTAAATAATACAGTGTAACAATTATTTACATTGCATTTACATTGTATGAAGTATTATAAGTGATCTCAAGATGATTTAAAGTGTACAGGAGAATGTGAATGTGTTGTATGCAAATATTATGCCATTTCTTGAGCATCTGCTGATTTTGGTACCTGAGGGAGGTCCTGGAACCAAGGCCCCATGGATAATAAGTGACAACTGTATATGAAAGGAAGCAGTGTAAAAGTTGGGTTCATATTATTAACATGTTTAAAGGACTTCTATCCTTTTCCCATTCATAGATTATCATATTATTGTGAGATTATGTAATAACTAAATATATAATCGGAATTTCGCTAACTCTGTTAAACTAGATTACCTTTTCCCGAACTTCATCAGAGGCTTCATGACTGGCATCCAGGAGGTCTTGACCAGTCTCAGCAGCAGATTGAAATCGGTCATCGTAAGAGTCAATTTCATGCTGTGGCCACAAATCAAAATGTCTCAAAATTCAGCAAGAAACCTGGCAGTCAGCCAAGTCACCTGCCCCCCTCCTCATACCAGGGAGCCTTTCTTCTCTACCTTATGCTGCTGATGCCTGTCCAGCAGAACTTCCCCCTCCAGCCACATCTGTTGGCAGCTCATCAGCGTTGATTGCAGCAGTCTTCTCCTTCATCCAGCTTGAGAGTTCATCAAAGTCAGATGAGAACCGATGGTACCTGTGGGAAAAGTGAGGTAAAAGACAGCAAGGAGAAAACAGATATGAAAGGACACTAAACAAAGAGTTAGGTTTGGGATGAGCTACCATGTGTGAGATGCTCCTTGCTCTAATCCTATTTTCCCCTTTTCCTGATATATTTCCTGTTATTTATAGTCAGAGTTTAGTAGTACAGGTTGTAAGTCCTTCACACCAGGTTGTATATTTCTAGGGTAGGTGTGTCACTGTAGGATGTGACCCATGGGCATTATCTCCACCACCTCAAGGTCACACCTACCCCAGAAGTACTTCAAATGGAGTGAGATGCTCACAATGCAGCCAATAAACAATACGTGTTGTTATAGAAATAAGAAGCACCTCGTGGGAAGGAAGAACTGAAATTAGCGTTAGGATTCCTCATGTTTCTATCTCATCTTTAACTCTATTAATAAGAAAGAAGAACTGCAAAACACCCATTTTAAAAGGTTAAATGCTCATCATTTGTTTTTAACTCATAACCATAAGATAAGCACTGTCCTCTGGTTATTTAAGGACTAACTATAAGAAGGAATACTGAAATGAGGCCTGGTTATTAGGGGCTTTTGTAAGCTTGTAATCCATATTCAGGAAATAATACTGAAATTATTTTGATGTCTTAAGTTTGTATTTCATGTATTTCGGTTCCTTAGCTACAGCCAGAATTCTGAAATGTTTTTTCAGTTGGTTTTCAAGCTTTTTGAGCCACTTCATAGCATCTTAAAATAATACAAGCAGAGAAAGATGGAAATCTGCAGATGAGTGGATGTGTGATGCTGATCACAGTAGTCTCCCTTTATATGCAGGAGATACATTTCAATATGCCCAGCAGGTGCCAGAAACTGCAGATAGTACTAAACACTATGTACACTATGTTTCTTCTTATACCTATATGCCTATAATAGAGTTTGATTTATAAATTAGGCACAGTAAGAGATTAACAATAATAAAATAGAACAATTAAATAAGAATTACTTAAACATAACCATTGTGATACTAGGACAGTCAATCCATAACTTAGACCACTACTAAGTGATTAGCAAGTGAGCAGATATACAGCACAATATGCTGGACAAATGATTCATCTTCCAGTGGGACAAAGTGGACCAGCCAGACATTTTATCATGCCTTAGAATGATAAGCAATTTAAAACTTATAAATTATTCATTTCTGGAATTTTCCATTTAACATTTTCAAACTGTGGTTGACTGCTGGTAATTGAAACCACAGATAAGGGGTATGACTATATTATATCAGTCTACAAAGGTCTTCCTTTGGTGAGTTAAATCTTTTGTCTCTACTGAGCAGGCAGGAGAGTTGATTCCCTCGCTATTTGACTCACTTTACTCTTATTTTTGCTCTTGCTATTACATCTGGGCCCTGTAGAGATAGGTAGAGAAATAAAGAAGAGGGATTTCCCCACCAATAAGTAGCCTGCAGTTTTGCATATCTGCTGGTGGCCAGGGCACGAATATGCTCCCAGTTGGAGACCAGATCTTCTTTCATCTGCTGGATCTCAGGTGCATCTGAAGGATGGGAAACTGTCAGCTTCTCTGCTTTGGCACATAACTCCTTTACCTTTGAGATAAAAAGGAAACCTAGTAGGAAATCCAGGTACTCTGACTCCCCCTTGGCAAAGCTTTGTGGGAGAGGTATAAAAAAAATCGTATGAATAATAATTTATAAATAGACATATGAATATATTTCTATTAATATACCAATGTATTGATAATTAAAGTTCACTAACTACTTTTCCATCTCTCATAATGCTAAGTAATTTACAAAAATGTTCTCATTTTATATTATTCATTTAATAATACCATGAGGTAGCAATTATTCTTAGTTTTCTTTAATGTGAAAAGTGAAAGATCAAGTATTTTATTTGCTTAAGATCATTCAGCTAGAAAATGTCAGGAGCAACGTTCTGACCTAAGTCTTTCCTTCCCCACCCCTCTATTCCATTTCCCTAACTTCTACTGTGGGAGGTAGAAAGACATTTCTGTCCAAGAGGCCAAGAAAATTTCAGTAATGCTGGATCATTTTCACCGCAACCTCTGAGGAGCAGGGTTACTAGGGCAAAATGTGGATATGGGTGGCTTTTCGCATGTGATTAGCCCTTTCATTATATTCAACTATAATCGGATGATGTCTAGGGCTTGGAATTTCATTACCATTACTAGTCAAATTATGGGCTCTATTATTCATTATTAGGGAAAAAGACCAAAAACAAAAATAAAGAGGAAGAATGAAAGAAAAAGTAGAATGCTGGAAGTTTGCAGAAACTGGACACAGGGATAGGGCTAAAATTAAATCACAGAAGGTGTGGATCTTTCTGTGGGCTGACTCCCCCTGAGGACCCTCAGAAGTAATTTGTTTACGTTCTGGCTATATTTGTAAGGGGAAGAAGGGAAGGATGTAAATCATTTAAGAAAATAAGCTTGTTCTAAGTTCTAGTGTGCCTGAGGTTTTCCAGGTTTCAAAAGGAAATCTAAAGGTAGGTTAAGCATTAAGTATCTTGAAGTTTATTTTAAAAGGAGAAGAAAATGTTTTTCTGATCTTGAATACAAAAAGAATCAGGATTCAGTTGCAACAGAACAAAGCATGGTTAGATGAAAGGATAGAGTCTGGCCAGGGTGTATTTCACTCAGTGAGATGAGGATTCATCCTTGAAGTTATATATATATATGTGTGTGTGTGTGTGTGTGTATATATATATATGTGTGTGTGTGTGTGTGTGTGTGTGTGTATTTAATTGTAAAATTAGAAAAACACAAGAGAATATAAACATTTGTGTATTTATAAATAAAAATAATTCAAATGAAAATAAGATATACCCAGTATCCATGTATGAGTTATGAACTGGAATGAGGAAATATATTCAAGTGCACCATAATTTTTTCTTCATTGAAAAGAGTGAACTTATTGTGCTTTCTGTAGGTGTGGTATTAGGCAAGATAATCAACAATTGCCTCTTCTAGCTCAAGAGGCTAACCATTTCTCTGACAGCACCTTACCTTGTCACTCATGACTGCAAGATTTCTCTCAAGTCCCTTGTGACTGTGAAACAGTCCTTCAGAGGCAACAAGGTCTTTTCCATAGTCCTCAGAGGTGAGTACAGGTTCCTTCTCCTTGATCCACTGGATGGCTTCAGTCACATCCCTGCAGACATTAACAAGAGCTCTAGCCAAAGAAGATAGCATGCATTGCAGGGCAAATGGTCCAACAGAGCACACAGCAAAGACCACCCTAGTTTACCCAGGAGCAATTACCCTTTCTTCCTACATACTAGCAAAAAGTAATATAAAGTGTTCTTGCTTAATGGTTATTTCCATTGAGATGTTAAGGACCTGGGCTTCTTGACAGCTGAGCCTCTAGAGATGTGTTCAATATCTGGGTCAGCTCTTTACAAATGCTTTTCTTCTTCCTAACTCCACCTTCCGTCTAATTATTAACCTGCTTCCCTTCCCTCTGCAGAGCTTACGTTCCTAAATCACCAGTGCTATTTTTAAAATTATTTTGAT
Organism: Ateles fusciceps; assembly: GCA_036589455.1. Taxonomy (NCBI): domain Eukaryota; kingdom Metazoa; phylum Chordata; class Mammalia; order Primates; family Atelidae; genus Ateles; species Ateles fusciceps. The sequence goes on from JAZHEH010003362.1 coordinate 2,184,865, forward strand.
CTCAAGTCTCTACATCCTTGGCCATAGAGTGGGTCACAGATTTCTTTACCCTCTCCTTTGCTGTCTCAAAGGCAAGTACATGATCCACCTTACTTTGAAGTGTTGACCACTAATTGCTAACAGAAGTAGAAAGAGCCTAATACAAATGACACAGTTTTTATAAAGCACTTCAAAGTTTTCTATAAAGCGGTGGCCAGATCTATACCTTTTGAATCGCTGGAGGTCTGCAGCACTGGACAGAGATTTCTGTCTCTGGAGAGCCAGACCATGAAGGCGCTCCCAGGCAGCATTCACCTCATCTTGCCTAAATTTAATTAAGGGTAGCTCAGGATGGTTTTTCTATCAAAAGAAAACAACATTGGAGTTAGACAGAGAAGAGATTATATTAAAAAATATTTACATACTTTTCATTTTACGCTGGTTTATGTTTTCAGAAGTGAAGACTCACCACTGTAGCCAGACACTGAACTGCATCATAGCCCTAGCCCCTAGCTCCTTGATGTACATTACCAAAATCTAGAAAAATGATCTCCGTGACCCAAGGGAAAGTGCTCTTTCGGGCAGTTCCTTAGCGAGATTGGGGCATTATTGGCAAGAGACCCTGAAAGTACTCTTTTGTGTTTTGAAACATGAGAGATAAACTCATCCTGTTTCTGCTTAATTCAACGTATTCAATATCCACAGAAGTATTTTATTAACCTCCCAGATGTTGCATCTGTGCCCACAGCAGTGGACCAGCCTATTAGCACAGGCTTTCCTGCCCTGTTGTTATTTTTAGTGTTCTACCTTGTCAATGCTTGAAATCTCCATGAAATCCTGGAAACCAAGGAAAAGAAGAGGAAATTCCTTTTTATGAAATACAATTTAATTTTCTCAAATATTCGTACTGTGGGTCTTAACTTTTTTGTGGTCCTCATGCCTTTGAGAATCCAATAAAAGCTATTTTCCTCTTTCCAGAATTATAGAAACATGCTTTCACATATGCTTTTGCAGAACATTTCAGACATTTTTGTAAACCATCCAAAGTAGTGAGATTTGTGAGTACTAGATTAGGCTAGAAGCATCAGTCTGTTTTGATACTTTGCAGTTTTGAGACATTTCCATATGCCTATTCTTCCTGTCCCTATTTCTCTCCATTTTCATTCCCGTTCTCAAGTTTCTCCAGACAGAATTTTCTATTTTCTCCTTCTCAAGTACATGGTTCCTTCTATTACAGCAAAGTAGAGCAGACAGTATAATCTAACTGTCTCAAATTTATTCTTTCCATGGTGGACGGAAAAAATGGCATGCTATTTTGCTGCTCATCCCTTCAATAGGTGGAGTATGTTTCTTCAAGTCTTCGATTTCGGATGGTCTTTAACTTGCTTACTGATAGAATGTAGCAGAAGTAATTTTCTATGCACTCCAGCCCCTAGGCCTCAAGAAAACTTTCATTTACAATTCTCACCTTCTTGTAACACTGCGTGGTCTACCGAATGATGACAGGTCCCCCAGAGAAATCCCCCATCATCCTCACCAGGGTCCCAGATATGGGATTGAGGCCACTTTAGATTTTTCACCCCCGCTGAGCCACCCGATAACTTCAGACACATAAAAACACCAGGTGAGATCAGGAAAACAGCCCAGCAGAGCAACTCAACCATCTGACTCACAGAGTCATTAACAAATAAGATGCTAAGTTGCCTGATTAGTTAGATAGTAATAGATAAATGGAAAACCCCACAGCAAGAGAAAAGTGATGGAGTTAGAAAATTTAGAAACTACTGGAAATATGGCCTGAAAAAAAAATAGGAAAACAGATTATTTTTCCTACTCCAGCACTCATTCACCCTGAAATCTTCTTTTTATTAACGCAGGACAATCATCCTCCCTATAGAGCTGCAATCATAATGAAACTATAAATGGAAAAGCAAAATATAGTCAACCGTTGGGGTGTATTTATTTTATATATATATAGTTACATATACATTTAAACTTACATATATATATATATGCATCACACACTTAAGTATTTTCTTAAGTAAATAAAAGTAAAACTACTTCCATTCCTTCCTCAATCCTCCCAAATAATCATGTATAATGATAGTATGTATACATATATATGCATGTATAACGATATTATGTATACATATATTTGTATGTATAATGATAGTTCAACATTATTTTATATGCTCTGCTACTTTATTTTTGTGTTTTTCATGAAGAAAGAGTGCCCTATTAACATGAGTAATTAGTGTACTGCATGGTAGAGAAGCTGTTATAACTGGCAATAGCTTCACTGCCCATTGTGTATTTAATTCCTCCAAACATACACAAACACGCTCTTTCTCCCTCTCTCTCTCAACCCTCCATTTCAATAGACTTGTAAGGCGTGGGTCCAGAGGGGGAGAGGAAACCGCTCAGAGTATGTGACTCCAGGGTCATGCCAGCTTCTGTTTCTCATAATGCCCCATATCCGTCATATCCCACCTACTAACGGCCAGAAGTTATTCTTAAGGATCAGAACCCTTTCCATGGAGGGAGTCTTTTGCTCCCACCTCACCTCAGCACACTCATTGGCATATTGGTTCACTTCATCAACTCTCCTCTCTCTAGCTTCCAGGTCCACTTGGAAGTCTTCAAATTTCTTATGCAGAATTTCTGTGCGCTCCCAGTCTTCACCTAGCTCCACTGATGTCACTATAGCCTCCTGTAGACACAGATAAGTTTATTTAGTTGCCGGCAAACATTTAGGAGTTTCTGCAGGTCAAAAGCTCAAAACCCCTGCTTGCATTCCCAGGATAACTCAAATGGAGATACTGGGGGAGATTGGGAGAAGCTCTCCTGGGAAAGCCCAGCAGCAGAAGTATATTTGTTAAGGTGGCACCTTGGCCCAAAGGAAAGTGCTCTTTCAGGAAGTTCCTTAGTGAGAATGGGGCACGATTGGCAAGAGACCCTGAAAGCTCCCTTTTGTGTTTTGAAACATGCGGGATAATGTTTCTACGTTAGCATCCTGTTTCTACTCAATTCAACATACTCAGTATACAGGAAAGTATTTTATTAGCCATTTGCTTATCTAAATCTTTAGTCCTAACGATTGAAGTATTCTTTAAGTATTTAGAAAAATAAAACCCTCCATCATTATAGGCATTGATAGACAAAGGATTAGAGAAAGAGCTGCCAATACTCTCAGCCAGACCCCAGAGTAAGAGCAAAATGTAGAAGGAGTTAAAAATTATGGAAGCAGAAGAGGGATGAGCCTAATTATCTTTCAACGCATGGTCTCTATGTAAGTCTTGCCTTTTCCATATTCAGATCCATATATTCAGATTTACTCCATACAATGTTAACCTCCAGATACCCCTAGATTTTGGCCCCAAATTTCCTCTTCTTCCAAAGAACAAAGGCCAGGAACAGACATCCTGACTTCCTTGTGAATAGTCTGTGGTAATTTGCTTGGGGTACCTAAGACAGAGGAGTGGGAGGCCCTATGTGCTTGCTGTTTTCAGTTCTTTACCTTGTCTCCGATCCACTCTAAGATGTCAGCACACTTCTGCATGTACTGCTGGAACTGGAGGGCCTGCAGCAGCAGAGCACCCTTCTCCTGGGTCAGCTCCAACAGCAGGTCCCACAGGCGGTGTAGTTCCTCTATATGGGCCTTTAGGAAAGAGGGACAGAACCAGTCAGCCACAGAGGCTGTGATCAGGGAAACACCCAGAGACTTGTGCAAAAAGGGACCTGGATAAAAATTCTTTCTCTCAATTACTCATGCAGTAGTTGCTCAACAAATACTTAAAGGAGGAAATAGGATATATATGGAAATAGCTAATAAGCAAAGCCAAACGTGAACTTACATCAGAGAACATTTTGTAAAAATGCTTTGCAGTTTTAAAGGATGGAATAATTACAAACAATAAGATGGGAAGGAGGAAGGAAGTATGGAAAAGTGCTCATTTGAACTGAGCCTTACGGAGCAGAAAGATTTTTGACAGGTCAGTAATAAGCATAGCATGTTCTAAGAACAGCAAGCAGCAAGGGCAAAGGCACAGAAGAAACTTAGCATAAACTGTCTGCCGGAAAGTGTGAGAGCTATAATTTTTATAAGTTATAAGAAAATCATTGGCACCAAAACAGTAAGACTGTTTTGGGACTACACAGTTTGAGACTCTATAGAGGGCTTTGAATGCCAGGTTAACGCAGAACATTATGTACTACCTGTCTTATATAACTGAAATTGCCACCTATGTCATATCTAACTACTCCATTGCTCTGAGTAGCCTGTGGACCACATATGTCTTCAAACCCTGCAGTGGTACCATTTGCTATAGCCCCAGTGATTCTGACAGAAATGAAGATGTTTCAAACATTTCTCAAATATTTTAATTAATGTAGATGTTGGTTACATGCGAAACTGTTATAATACAAAAGTTCTATTTTATAGAAATAAACAAGTTTTGAGATTCTTCTTTAAAATAAGATTCTATTCTGGCTACAATCGGTGTTCCTTGATCATGTTTTGATGACAGAATGGACTAGAGTTGTTACGCTATATATAGAAAGGCCAGACCCAGTTTTAAGAGATATAATGCAAATTTGTTTTGACAATTAAAAAATACATAAACGTAAAATGTTCACTCACACAAACAAACTGAATATACAATGTTAGCACAAACATTTGAAAGAGTTCACTGATCAAGTCCAAAAATAGCTGTTACATTAATAATAGGTTACAGAGTATAAATGCTTATTGAAATAGTGATGATCTTCAGTTCTAGATGTTCAGAGAAGATTTTCTGAATACATAGGATTTTAGGAGTTTTTAGAAGTAATAAGAAGGGAAAGTTTGGAGAGGTACAATAGTAGTTGTAGGATATGAGGTGTGAAAAGAAAGAGGCATCATAGACAAAGAAAAAAATATTTTGGAAAACATTCAGATGAGAGAGCATTCTTTGCTTGGAGAAGTTAAGAGACACGGACATTAAGCTTAGAGAAAATAATTAGAAAGAACATTGGGGAAAGCTAATTGAACTGGGAAATGTGGAACAGGTTTAGGTGGGCTTGATCTTGAGCCAAATTATCCTGCAATGGTGTAGGAGGAACGTTATACCATTTAATGACAGCTTTCATATCATAGTTCTCTTCACCCCAAGAAACACAAAGACATCCCATCATTTTTTCCGCCTCAACCCCCGTGGAAGATAAGAGGCAGGAGTCCTGGTTCTCAAGCCAGCCACCTCAAGGTTTATATCTGATATAATCAATTAAAACCCTGATAACATAACCAATAATTGGAAACTTCTTCAAGGGCCCATACATATACCTTAGTTTCTTCATGGGCAGAATGACCCTCAGTAAATCGTTCTTCCCTGGTTTTTTCCAGTTCAGACATGACTCTTGATTTTGCTTGCACCTCTGCTTCAAAGGATTCATGCTTCTGATATTTCCCCTAAAGTTTAGAAATCAGAGTTTTTGGCTAATGAAGCAGAGTCTTCATGGGAAATGTTCACTCTAGGTAGAGCCACTAAACACAGGTTCTCAAAGAGTCCTAGGCTCAGTTAGAGGCCATAAAGAGTCTTTTCCTGTCCCCACTGCCTTTGGGAAGTTTTCAGTAAATACTGAAAACTATGTTGACCCTTATGACCTATGCTGAGCCTTATTTTAAAGGTTCAATAGACTGCCATAGGAATAAAAGAGCATAACACACAGTGTCCTTTCTCATCAGAAAAGAGGAATAACTGAATTTTTTTGGAAGTAGAGCACAATGAGAAAGACGATAGTTATAACAATGGCTGTTTAGAAAAATAGAGAGGGTTTTTTTGTGTGTGCTGTGTCTGTTCTTGCAATATATAAATTGATCTACTTAATATAGCACATTATTTTGTTCTTTTTCTAGGTGTTTCATGTCCAAAATCAATTGCTTCTGATTATGACTATATCACATGATATAATTTTAGGTGAACAGAAAGGGGTAGGAATTTTCACCAAATTTCTTCTACTGAAACCTCTCATTTGAAGTTAAAAGCCATGAATAACAATTTAGGAAAATAAAACTCTGGTTAACTCATCTTTCTCTGAAGAGCACCACATGCAATAATTTTAGGTGATCAAGAAATGGGTAGGACCTTTCACCACACTTCTACTGAAACCTCTCATTAGAACTTAAGAGCCATGAACAGCAATTTAGGAAACATGTAAGAGCCATGAATAGCAACTGAGTTGACCAGGTTAACAAAAATTGGATTTTTGTTAACCTGGTTAACTCTTATCTTCTGAGAAGAGTGGAGAACAGTTGCTTCAGAAGCACTGATGACTCTTCACTCTATTTCCCTTCTTAACATCCCAAAATGTCAAAATCACATGGTTTGTCAGAAATTTCTTGAATTTGCAGTTGCTGGTTTGCTTGTAGATCAATTTCAGATGAATATTATAACCATCGAATTCTATATAGAACAAATTTCCTTTCCAAATAACACTCTGATGTTTAAGAAATTGAATACATGGACTATTTAGAGACAGAATTTCTATTCCTAACATGTAGTCTAATCTTTCTATTACATCACCCCCACTACAGTTAACTAGATATACACTTAAATTACCATAATGTTTGTTCCAGATCTGAAAAAAGTTGATGTGATTTTTTACTTTTGGCATTGATGAATACTTGACCGTGAAAAATTTATGAAGTATCCTATGCTTTTATCAATAAGCAATATCCTTGGTTAATGATTTAAAACAATACAGGTTCTGAATGTAAGTTCATTGTAAGAAACAGTTCAGTGCTTTCAATAACAGAAAAATTGAAAAATTTGAAAAATCACATTTTGTTTGGTGTTGATGTTCTCAGTCTTACCTCTCCAACTTCATAAGGGAAAATGCACTTTTAGATTTTCTCTTAATTCAGTTCTTTAACTTTCCATCCCACTGACTTATTTTTGTTTCTAAATGGAATCTAATTATATCCACACATACCCATTATCATTAACATAAAGAAAAACCTATTTCCCTCTCTAGAGATCTGAGGGTTTGCTCTGGGGTAGTCAAGAGAACTGAGTGACCTGTATATTAGCTGGGTCTTCATAGCTCTTATCACTTAAAATCTTGACTTCTCCATGATCCACTTCCCCAGATCATCTGCATCTCGCTTGAAAACTTGTAAGTGGTAGGAGTCCTCAAGCTTCTGACCCCTCTCAGCGACCCGCTCCTTGAACCTTTGATACCGAGTCAACACCTCCTGACGCCTCTCCTGGATCTCTTCTGCTGTTTCCAAAACCTTTGGCCCGCTGCTCTCCACAACCTGCAAGTTAAAAAGATTCTGTTTGTTGCTAGTTCTCAAATATTTAATGTGTTGCCCCGTTTATATGCGTCAAGGCATTTACTCATGCTGGACCCATGTTCAGATATCCTGAAGCCTGAAGTGACTATTGTTAGAAGGGCTGTAGTATATTTATATAATTTTTAACCAGATAGAGCTACTGTTTAGGTAAACAATTCTTGATCATCCAGAAGACTCTCCCTACTTTTTACATAAATTTGTGCTAGGATTTAAGTTCTACAGATAAAATTAAATTGGACTGATCTTGGAACAAGTTTAAATTAGCAAAATCACAGAATTTTGGATAAACAAAAAGAAATACAATGTTATTGCTTTCAAGGGCTAAAAAGGTGTTGACAAGTGCTTATTATTTTGAACTTACTTTAATAAATAATTAAGAATGGCTTGTATTAATTTAGTTAATGATATATGCAAGTTTGAAAATTTTGTTTTATTCATACAGCTCATATATTGTTTACTCTTTATTTGCTTTCTCACAAAAACTATAAATCAAAAGTTCAGCCATCTTCTACCCAAATATCACACAAATTTCAAATTATTAGCATGTCTGCAATTGGTTTTTGAAATATAAAACCTTTTGCTGTCAAACAATATGTAAGTATCTTTTTCCCATAGAGGGAGCCAACTTGTTTGTGAAAATATCCAGCAAAATCACCATAGGGTTCACCTTCATTCATCTGGATATGAACATCATTTTCCCTAGCTTACCTCAGCCAAAATGTTTATTATGGAGTTTAAATTTTAGTCTCCTGTTATTCCTCCTTAGTATAATTGCTACTCTGTGAATTGCTATTACTGGCATGGCTATAGAACTAGATCATTCCATGGAGACCCATGTTGTTAGTGGATATTACTTTGCTTCAAGTTACCTAGTTATTCTCTATGGGAACTGACTTAAGTCATTACTGGGCTTTGGTGCTGCACAGACATAAGCTCAAAGTTATTGTTCACAAAAATGAGTTAAAATTATCTACTTGTTAAAACCCAAAATAATTATTAATGTTCCTGGGAAAGATAGTATAGAAATTTTAAAGGAGACAGCTTTCATAATAACATTAGTGACAAACTGCACAATAAAGAAATATGTACTCACTGTTTCCTTTGTAAATTGCTCCATTTTTCCTAAAGGTTTAGAACCTGGCAAGATAAAATGTGTCAGAAAGAGAGAGAGAGTGAGAGAGAGAGAAATAATTCACGGGGAACTGTCCAGTCCAATTCAAGTAGAAATACAGAAACGTTAAGTATGTGGGGGAAAAAAAAAAAACTCTTGCTTGATCCTAGAATCCCACCAGTCACAGACAATCAACATTATCTTTAGAAGACATATTCAGCTGAGGCAACTGCTAACTTTACAGATACTGGGTGACTCAGCGGTTTTGGGAGGCTCTGGTTCTCAAAGTTAATACAATTTCAAAAAATGAAACTAAGGTTTTTGGATGAAAAATTCGGGGGAAAAAAACCCCACATATACAAACTAATGAGGTCACAAAGAATTTGAAAATAGGGCTGACTTCTAACACATATGATACAAATCATCCTATTTTATGTATTAATTTTAATGGAGAACAAAAGGAGGTAGACATTTTTTCCATAGGCACAGTTGTATTAGACTAACTTACAAAAGTGAAGAAAACAAGCAAAAAGAAGAGTGGGGTGGTCTTAGACCTTTCTACAAGGCTTTGGAGCTATCCATGACAAACTTCATTCCACTGTAAATACAATTTGAATAATCTAATTTCCATGATATACCAGAGAATATTTTGATTCTACATTTGTGGTTCTACATCCAAGACATCCCTGTTCTTGGATGTCACAGAAAAACTGAGTCCTTTACATTCTCTTCCTGAAAGTCTGGATTACTTTACTTTTCCATATAGTTTTATTACATTCAAGTCAAATTTAGTAGTCAAGACAGGAATATAATTTTAGAGCATGCACTATAACACATACACACTGAGGAACATTTGTCTGAGGTTGGGATAAGGAGGGGATATTATTTTATCTTTAAGAGAAAAGAACCAACATCTATGAAATATTTAGATGATATTAAGATGATCAATTTACATTAACTTCTAATCATTAAAATTTCTGTGAGGCAGGTATTGAGAAAACAGTCCCTAAAAAACAAAAAAAAAATTTTATTCTATGGTTAACTGGTTTGAAAGTATTTAAATAGTCAAATCCGTATCAATGTGACGATCATGACACTCTGCTACTCATTTTTTTAGTCAATCTTCTCTTAGTCCATCAACATTATTCATTCTGTTTTCCTGTTCCAGAATCATCTTACCAAGAATGCCAAACGTGATAACCTTGTGACCAAAGAAACAGTATGACCCGTTGTGAATAGTGCTGCAATAAACATACATGTGCATGTGTCTTTACAGTAGGATGATTTATAATCCTTCGGGTATATACCCAGTAATGGGATTGCTGGGACAAATTGTATTTCTGGTTCTAGATCCTTGAGGAATCGCCACACTGTCTTCCACAATGGTTGAACTAATTAAAACTCCCACCAACAGTGTAAAATTGTTCCTATATCTTCACATCCTCTCCAGCATCTGTTGTTTCCTGACTTTTTAATGATCACCATTCTAATTGGCCTGAAATGATATCTCATTGTGGTTTCGATTTGCATTTCTCTAATGACCAGTGATAATGAGCTTTTTTCTTGTTTTTTGGCCACATAAATGTCTTCTTTTGAGAAGGTTTATTCATACCTTTTGCCCACTTTTTGATGGGATTTTTTTTCTTGTCAATTTGTTTAAGTTCCTTGTAGATTCTGGATATTAGCCCTTTGGAACCAACCGAAATGCCCATCAATGATAGACTGGATAAAGAAAATGTGGCACATATACACCATGGAATACTATGCAGCCATAATAAAGGATGAGTTCATGTCCTTCGCAGGGACATAGATGAATTTGGAAACCATCATTCTCAGAAAACTAACATAGGAACAGAAAACCAAACACCACATGTTCTCACTTATAAGTGGGAGTTGAACAATGAGAACACATGGACACAGGGAGGGGAATATCACACACTGGGGCCTGTCAAGGGTGGGGATTTAGGAGAGGGATAGCATTAGGAGAAATACCTAATGTAGATGATGGATTGATGGGTGCAGTAAACCACCATGGCATGTGTATACCTATGTAACAAACCTGCACGTTCTACACATGTATCCCAGCACTTAAAATCTAATAATAAAAAAGAAAAGAAAAATGCTTACTAATTATATGATGGTTATAAGAAGAACAGTATGGCCCAATCAGCAGAACTGATCATACAGAAATAAAAGTGTCTTTTCAACATATGCGTTGGGAAAATTGCATATTCACATGAAAAATAATGAAATTGGACTCTTACGTACAAAAATCAGCTGAAATGGGATTAAATACTTAAATTACAACCTGAAACTGTCAAACTCCTTGAAGAAAACCAGGAAAAAGCTTTATCACTTTTATAATACATAACAAAAATTATATATTTAGAATTATTTTATATAATTTTACAAAGGCGGGAGTAATTTGGAGGGCTGTTGTATTTGGCCATGGCTATCACCTCTGAGAGAGTCTGTACTCTACATGGCAGTTTAATCAGCACTGAACAGCTTGCCTCAGCCTCTGCTCAGGCATCAGAGCAAAGTGATCTGTTTGGTCTTGACAATTTCTTCTTGGATAAGGTACCAGAAACAAAGGCAACAAAATCAAAAACAGACAAATTGAACTACATCAAACTAAACATCTTCTGCACAGCAAAGAAAACAATCAACAACAAAAAAAATTCACTTACAGAATGAAAGAAAATATTTGCATATATCTAACAAGGAGGTAAAATCCAAAATATACAAGGAGATTCTTCAAATCTAAAGCAAAAATTAAAATTAGAAAATGAGCAAAGAACTTGAACAGACATTTCTCCAAAGAAGGCATACAATTGGTTAACAGGAAGAAGAAAAGATGCCCAACATTACTAATTATCAGGGAAATGCAAATCAAAGCCATACTGATAGAATGGCTATTTTCAAAGAAAAAACAATGATGAGTATTGCTGAAAATGTGGAGAAGTTGGAATAATTGTACGCTGTTGATAGAAATGTAAAATGGTGCAGCCACTGTGGAAAATAGTGTAGTATTTCCTAAAAACTAAAAATAGAATTATCACATGATCTAGCAGTTCCACTTCTGGGTAACATCCAAAAGAATTAAAATCAGGATTGTAAGGAGGTATTTGCACTTTTGTGCTTTTATGGTTATTGCAGCACTATTAACAAAAGCCAAGAAATGGAAACAACTGAAATGCCTATGATAGATGAATAGATAAAAAAAGTGGCATCTACATACAATTGAAATTATTAGGTTGTAATAACAAAGGGAATCCTGTCGTATATGGCAACATGCGTGAACCTTGATGAAATTATGCTAAATCAAATAAGCCAGTCACAGAAGGACAAATACTGCATGATACCACTTTATATGAAGTATAGAAAATAGTCCAATTCATAGAAACAGAGTAAATGGTGCTTGTCAAAGGCTAAGGGAAGAAAACACAGGCATTAAATAGGTATGAAGTTTTATCCATGAAAGACGATTGAGTTCTAGAGTTATGCTGTACAACATTGTACCTTTACACAATACTGTATTAATGTTAACAATACAGTATTATACACTTCAAAATGTATTAAGAGGATAGATCTCACGTTAAGTTTCTCTCCACATTAGAAAAAAAAAAAAAGTGCATAAGAATCATCAGAGTCTTTAGAGCAAAATTGCAATATGAAAGTCCACAGGAAACATTCAGGGAAAAGGTATGATACATAAAAACTGGTGAGTTCCTTCAGTTTTCTGTCATTGCAGGCAGCAGAGATTCATGGTAAAGTTTGCTTGAACAGTACCTGGCTGCTACTCTGGCATTTGATGACTTAATATTCAGTCCACCCTGGACTCAACATCCCTTGAAACTAACACTGATTCTCCAGTCTCTAAGCACTGTTTATTAGTCCATGTAACAGGGCGTGTCCCTGAGATAGATGGAAGGGCATGATGAAAAAGTCTTATACCTTGATGGTTTAACACTTGGACCTCTTACTTTCTTCTTGTACTTCTACAATCTCCCAAGAATATTCATTGGCTCTGATCACACAGAGACCCTTATTCAAAAGGACTCAGGAAAACAAAATGCATGACAAAAACCACAGAAGTATAAAAGGAGGTACAATCTATAAAACTGCATGCTCCAAATTCCCATCAATGATAGACTGGATAAAGAAAATGTGGCACATATACACCATGAAATACTATGCAGTCATATAAAAGAATGAGTTCATGACCTTGCAGGGACATGCATAAAACCGGAAACCATCATCCTCAGCAAACTATCACAGGAATAGAAAACCAAACACTGCATATTCTCACTCATAAGTGGGAGTTGAACAATGAGAACACATGGACACAGGGGAGGAAAACATCACACACTGAGGCCTGTTGGGGGGGTGGGGGCAAGGGGAGAGAGAACATTAGGGCAAACACCTCATGCATGTGGGACTTAAAACCTAGATGATGGGTTGATAGGTGCAGCAAACCACCATGGTACATGTATACCTATGTAACAAACCTTCACATATATTCAAAAACTTAAAGTAAAAATAAAATACAATAAATAACTGCATGCTATGTGATATAAATTGGTGCTGAGAGGTTACAGGAGACACAATAGAGTTGGTTACAGACAGATTAAAGAGAAAACAGAAAAAGGGTTTTATTTTTTGATTAGAGAATTGCAAACTTGAGTAATAAGTAAATTTTCAAATAAAGTTAAGGGGTTAATAATATTAGAGGACCCGAAGTGAAGTTAAAGTGAATACAGTTGACTGCAAAAAAAAGTAAACTTTTCATTTTTTGAATTGTATTATCTAAATGCTCTGACCCATATAGAAGTCAAAAATTAGAGAGATTTTAAAAGGAGAATTACGTATTTAGCAGTATTTAATACAGTTTTACAAGGGCAGGAATAATGTGGAGGGCTGTTCTATTTGGCCATGGTTATCACCTCTGGGAGGGTCTGTATTTTACATAGTAGTTTAATCAACACTGAGCAGCTTGCCTCATCCTCTGTTCAGGCATCAGAGCAAAGTGATCTGTTCTATCTTCTCCTGGACTCAGAAACTTTAAGAGATGCTTTATATCCCAAAATTCTAAAGTCTTCTCAAGTGGAATCACTAAAATCCATACCTATTTTCTGTGGATCTTTCAGAGTTCAGCTTTTTCTGCTGATTACCAATAAAGACAAATATTTTAACTTAAATGTAAAACTAATTTTTCTTATAGAAGTATAATTATTTTATTATTATATTTACTTTTTGTTTCTCTAGAAATAGTTTTCTTTTTAATACTTCTCCAATTGTGATTTCTAAATGGGTTAGAACAGTAGATAATGTCATTCAAATAATTTTACAAGACCTTTTGCAGTTTACTGTAGCCGCTTTGCTTTACCACTTCAGGTATTCTAAGGTTATTTATCCCTTGACTCTTGGCTTAGAATTGCAAACTTGAGCAATATATAAGTTATCAAATGTATATTTTGCTCAAGTTTGTAATTCTCTAATCAAAGAAATAGAACTCTTTTCCTATCTTAATCATCTCTCACGTTCTTATTTTATTATTTTTCTGTTAACTTATTTTGCTTTACTGCTCTGAGTAAGGAAACCCTAAAACTATGGATTTTTAATGCAATTAACTATGTAATTGAAATTGGAAGACAGCTTAGGCCAATAGAAAATACACTGCATTTGAAGCTAAACTATCTGGTTTAAATTCTGGTTCCAGCGTTTAATGATCAGATGATTATTGGAAATTTACTTAAAATTTATCAAGCATATAATAAGGATAGTAATGACTAATACCTAGTCCAGAAAATCATTATATGGCTCAATTTAGGTGGCAGACTAAGAATCACTTTGCATGTAAGTCTACATAGTAATTTTTATTGTAAACTGATTTGAATAATGCCAACTGCATATATTTATGCCCTTAAATTTATACATTGACTGAATCCTTCAATTCTGAAAATCAGAATGTAAATGACATGGATCTGATATGGGATAATTTCTCATAAAGTTACCTACTTATCTCTTAAAGTAAAATTTTGCAATGTATCATTAGCATATCTTGCATAAAATTGCTTCATGCTCCTGTCCACTAATAATTATCTCTGATTACAGCAACCCTGAAAGGGATTATCTCAGCCTAAATTATCAGAAGATTTACACAACTGGAATATTTGGTGACATGGTCCCACTCAGGGAAATAAACTTAAAAGAGCTCAGTGAAAGAATATAATTTCTCATTTGAGTAGAGGCAAGTAGAAAACAAAGCCAAGTGTGGAACTAAATGTACCATTGCATTCAAGGTCATGACTAAACTATGAAGTTTAATTACTATATTTATGGTACTAGATTCTCAAGATATTAATGAAAGCCCTATTTAACATCTAGGTACATGTCAGTCACGCAAATCTAAGTGGATTACCTGTTGCATAGCTTCATTTTACTATTTAAAACTGTCTCGATGGCCATGTGCTGTGACTCATGCCGGTAATCCCAGCACTTTGGCAGGCTAAAGCAGGGAGATGACTTAAGGTCAGGAGTTCGAGACTAGACTGGGCAGCATGGTGTAACCTCGTCTCTACTAAAAAAAACAAAAATTAGCCAGGCATGGTGGTGAACACCTGAAATCCAAGCTACTCAAGAGACTGAGGCATGAGGTTTGCTTAAATCCAGGGAGGCTGAGGTTGCAGTGAGCAGGGATCATGCCACTGCACTTCAGCCTAAGGGACAGGGCAAGATTCTGTTTTTTTTTTTTAATGTCTCTATGTGCAAATATACTGTACATCTTTATGCATTCCCTCCCCAATCCTTGGCATTCTCTGTTGAATAATATGGAAATAGTCTGAGTTTCCCTTTCTATAATGTATAGCTTCAAGAGATAACGACTGTCTCTCATTATTCATTTACCCATCCAGAAAACTATTATAGAGAGTTTCTATGGGCAAAGCATTCTATTAAGCATTGGGAATGTGAACATGAATAAAGTAAGATACCTTCTTTAAAGTAGCATACAGATTAGAGAGACATAAGATACATAAACTGTGACATAAGAAAGTATAAAAATCATGCCAAATAGAGGGTCCAAACAATGTGTTATAGAAACAAAGAAATGTGTGTTTACTGCAATGTGAATAGGCTGGAGAAGCCATCATGGGAGAGACAGTATTTTATGACTCTTGCTGAATTAAAAAAATCAAAAACCAAGGACCCGTGTATGGTTTTATCCTACTTTCTTTGAATTCTATGATAAATCAACCTCTGAGGACATTTACTAAGTCCACAGAGATAATAAGAATGACTAAACATCATTTACTACCTCTACACCAAAAAAGGAAGCACAGCAGCAACAAACACACTGGAAAGGTTAATGTAAGTACTTCCATAAATATTCTTTGATAATTAAGAGGTGTGTATTTGGTCTTATTTGACATGACGTGTGAATATCATTGATTGGAGCATGTGCTTTTTTATTGCTTCCTTTATCTCTTTATTCTTCAGACTACAGATAACTGTGTTGAAGAATGGTGACAGCACTGCAAACATTAGGCTGATGTTTGTGTCCCAGAAAAAGGAGTACTTGGCAGAGAAGAGCAGGCACCTCAGGGCTACACTTCCAAAAAAGATTAAGAAAATAGCAAAGATGGGAAGCACAGGTAGAAAATGCCTTTGGCATCCATCAGCAGAGCAGTTTCTTAGGATTGCTGCAATAATCTGGACATAAGCCAAAGTCACCAGCATTATAGCTGTATGATCACCACAGCATGTACAATGTCCACAGGCTTGATTAATACAACTGTGCCAGTGTCCACACATGCTAGATTCAGGATGGGATCAAGAAGATATTCTGAATTGGATTTGGACCACAAAATGGTAGTGTGGATATCCAAGCAATCTCAGAGAGCAGCACGAAGAAGCCACAGTTGCAACAACCTAGCGTCACCTGAGTGTAGAGCTAAGGTGTCATGATTGTAGGGTACCAAAGGGGATTACAGATGGCCAGGTATCTGTCCATAGCCGTGGTGGTGAGCAAGCAAACCTCAGTGATGCCAAGGGAGTGAAAGAAATATGGGATCTAATTAAAATTCAGAGCTTCTGCATAGCAAAAGAAACCATCATTAGAGTGAATCGACAACCAATAGAATGGGAAAAAATTTTTGCAATCTACCCATCTGACAAAGGGCTAATAACCAGAATCTACAAAGAACTAAAACAGATATACAAGAAAAAAACAAACACCCCATTCAAAAGTGGGCGAAGGATATGAACAGACACTTTACAAAAGAAGACATATATGAGGAACAAACATATGAAAAAATGCTCATCATCACTGGTCATTAGAGAAATGCAAATCAAAACCACATTGAGATACCATCTCACGCCAGTTAGAATGGTGATCATTAAAAAATCTGGAGACAACAGAAGCTGGAGAGGATGTGGAGAAATAGGAACACTCTTACACAGTTGGTGGGAGTGTAAATTAGTTCAACCACTGTGGAAGACAGTGTGGCGATTCTCAAGGATCTAGAAATAGAAATTCCATTTGACCCAGCAATCCCATTACAGGACATATACCCAAAGAACTATAAATCATTCTACTATAAAGACACATGCACACGTATGTTCACTGCAGCCTTGTGTACAATAGCAAAGACCTGGAACCAACCCAAATGCCCATCAAGGATAGACTGGATAAAGAAAATGTGGTACATATATACCATGGAATACTATGCAGCCATAAAAAACAATGAGTTCATGTCCTTTGTAGGGATTTGGATGAAGCTGGAAACCATCATTCTCAGCAAACTGACACAAGAACAGAAAGCCAAACACTGCATGCTCTCACTCATAGGTGGGTGTTGAACAAAGAGAACACGTGGATTCAGAGAGAGGAGCATCACACACTGGGAGCAGTTGGGGGGGGGTAGGGGAGAGAAAGTGGGGGGATGGGGGAGGGAGGGGAGGGTGGGGAGGGGATAACTTGGAGAGAAATGCCAGATTTAGTATGCACCTAAAGTTAAATAAATCCCATGACCCTGGGATTAAGAGTCCCATGCTCTACCAACTGAGCTAGCCGGGTATTTTTAATCAAACAATATTTATGAAATGGATTTTCTCTTAAAATTCTAGCTTCATCATGGCTTTCTAATACCAATTGTAATATTTACAATATTCACCAAAATTAATCTAATATGGAAAAGGTAATTGGTAGTGAGTTAAAAGAAAAAGGAAAGGTAATTGGTAGTAAGTTAAAAAAAAAGAGAGGAAAAGGGATGTGAACTTCTTGAAGGTATGTAGTAAGTTGTAGAAGGCTTGAGGGAATGTGGATTTCTTGAGAGTGTGTAGTAAGTTGTAGAAGGCTTGAGGGGATGTGGACTTCTTGAGGGTATGTAGTAAGTTGTAGAAGGCTGGAGGAAATGTGGACTTTTTGAGGGCGTGTAGTAAGTTGTAGAAGGCTTGAGGGAATGTGGATTTCTTGAGGGTATGTAGTAAGTTGTAGAAGGCTGGAGGAAATGTGGACTTTTTGAGGGTGTGTAGTAAGTTGTAGAAGGCTTGAGGGGATGTGGACTTCTTGAGGGCGTGTAGTAAGTTGTAAAAAACTTGAGGGAATGTAGACTTATTTGCCTTGGTTTACAATACCTGCAAATAATGAGTTTGAAAAGAAACAATGAAACGTGTTAAAAATTTGACCATATTAAATCAATTTTGGTGGATTTGTTCATAAAATGGAAAAAGACTGGTAAATCTTTTATTCTGTTTCTATGGGTACTCAAATAAATATTGATAAAAAATTGAAAGCTAAACTTAATGCTCTTAAACAAATTGTTACTGTTTTAGAAGATAAGGTTTATAATATACAATCTCGTCTTTTTCTACACTGTCATGTTAATTTTAAGTACATTTGTGTAACTAATACTCCTTATAATGAGACTGAATGAAATTGGCCTTTGGTTAAAGCCCACTTGCAAGGTATTTGGAGTCATAATAATATGTCTTTGGATGTTTTTAAACTATAACAACAAATACATGCTATTGATTTTTCTCGTCAGGATCTCCCACGAGATGCCACTATTGCTCGTGATATTGTTAACACTTTGTCTTCTTGAACCACAGTTTTCATCTGCCATCTTTCTCTTTAATTACAGCAATGGAAGGCTGTGTTCTTCTCATTGTCCTTCTCCTGCCATTCCTCTTTCACCTTGTGTTCTCCTCCCTCCAGCGTTTTCAACTCAAACTTTTAAAATAAAAACGGGGGAGATGTGGGAGTCACTCCAGCGTAGAGACCCCCAAGAGTGTCTCCGCCATAATGGAGTTTGACCCCAGAAGCATTTTCCCCCTCCTGGAGGCAGTCGAGCTATGGGAAGGCAGGAACTAAGGATGAGGAATCGTGTCAAAGGGCTATTTTGAACTTCTAGGTACTTACACAGTGGCCTGGTGATGGCTGTGTGGTTTTACTAAGACATTGTGTTTTGTCTCGGTTCTGGCTTTGGACTAGTTTTGTGACTCTGTTTATCAAGTACTGCTTGAACCCTGTTATTATTCATGTGATTCTTTAAGATTACTGTTCCTGGAATTTATGGTGGGACTAACCTTTAAAGAATGTTACTTTGATAAATATAAAACTCTTTCACAATAGATAATAAGAAGAGCATCTGCTTGTTTTGCATCTTTTTGTTACTTTAAAGACTTCAGTACTGTTCTCTTTTAACTTGTATCTTATCTACTTTGCCAGATTTTGTAACCTTCTGTTCCCTTTAATGTTTTAACTGAAGCAATGTGGACTGATGTCAGTGTCTAAAGGCTAACAGTATATATTGGGACCCTATACACAAATAAAATTGCTGTTTAGGCACTGCTGTCATTGCCTTTCAGCCCTCCAGACCCTGCTTCTCTGTCTGCTATGTTTTCCTGCGCACTCTCTCTTCCAGGTATTGGGACCCTCTTGCTGGCGGAGAGTTCCCCCAGCATTAATGCCGGCCCCGACAAATAAATGCAGTGCAATTTTAGGTAAAATAAATATATTCAAAGTTAACAGGGAATAAGTTAGCAGCTTCTGTCCTCTCCAAGCCAGAAGGCATATGTTCCCTTAATCCTGTGTATTCACTAAGAGCAAATTTACAAGGTAAGAGGAACATCAATACACAACAAACTTTTTTCCGCCATGTTTTTCCCTCAGCTTGGAATTTTTTTTTATTACATGCATGAATACACACACACAGAGCTAGAAAAATTACTTTATATTTATAATTTGAAATGAAGGTATGTTTAATCACAGAAGGATTTAAGGCAGGGTAATAAAGCAATCAGATTTAAGTTGTAAGAATAGCTCAGTTTGCAGTGGAGAAAGAAGCTTGAAGTTGAGAAAGTATGGATGTAACACAGGTAGTGTTAGCCATATTAATTTTTAGGGATATTGATAATATTTAGGAAATTATTATTTATTACAAAACTTAAAAGTAGAGAGGATGTAGAAAAATGGTGTGACCCTTTCACATAATGGAGCTTTATGTGTATCCACTCTGTAACAATATTGCACTTACAATAGCATAAATTAGTCAATCAATTACAAAAATAATGACATTTTTCATGTCATTTGAAGAACATTAAAAATATAGTACTTAAACTCAGTGACACTTCTTGTATTTCTTTTTCCCTCTGTCCTCCTGTTCTTAAACTAAGTATTCTCTGAAGCCTTTCTTTTACCCAGACCCCTGCACCCACAATTAACAGCTTTTCTCTGATTATTCTTCTCTTCTGTATCCCAGACTTTTATTTGATAGCATTAACCCTTTTTATATGATCTCTCCTTAACTTTCGCCTTTCTGTTTGATTTCAAAATATCATGAGATTTAGGGTTAAAAGTAATGAAAGGGTTGTGGCACAAAGTGGGGGAAATCACACTGACAGCTATAGGATTTGTGTTGGCAGGCTAGAGAAGTGTGAAAATTTATTAACATTTGCTCAGTAATAAGCTTTATCCTATTCCGACTGAATCATGAGCCCTGGAGAAAAAATCACTTTTTATGAAGCATGTATGATATGAAGACTCAGCAAGAGAAAGAAGCGTCAATGAGGCAGGATAAGAAAGAGTTCATAATCCTAAAAGCCAAAGGAGAAGAGTGCTTGAAAGAGCCATTACCTAATACAATTGATCGATTGTCTAGAAAAATCAGAATGCAGCATGGTGGTATGTTGGTTTATTCATTCAACAAATGATGTTTATGTTTACTACTTAATATGTACAATGCATATGATCACAGTGAATGCAACATCTGGGCTTTTTATTTATCATGAAAAAACTGAATATTTAATGAGTAATAATTAAATTGCTTACTGATTAATACTTGGATAATCAATTTAAAAATTTGAGTCATTCTTCAACTATAGAAGCTGGAGGCACCACAGATAAAACCTAGTCTTTTTAAAGGATACTTTTTAAATTATCATGTCTTACAGACAAATATTTTGATTGCTTTAAAATTAAAGTGAATGTTTATGCAGAATATTTCAACAAAATCAATTTACTTTAAATAACGTGAGTGGCAGAAACTTTAATAAAGTCAGATTGAAAAATACGTCTAGTTGAATAAAGATTAAATAGAAGCTATTGGCTTTAGCTATTAGTGAATTTTTTTTTTTTTTTTTTTTTTTTTTTTTTGGTGAGCTTTGGGAAACCAGTTTCAATAGGAAAGGAGGAAGTCAAATTGTCTCTATTTGCAGACGATATGATTGTATATCTAGAAGACCCCATCGTCTCAGCCCAAAATCTCCTGAAACTGATAAGCAACTTCAGCAAAGTCTCAGGATATAAAATCAATGTGCAAAAATCACAAGCATTCCTATACACCAATAACAGACTTAAAGACAGCCAAATCAAGAACCAACTGCCATTCACAATCGCTACAAAGAGAATAAAATACCTAGGAATACAACTAACAAGGAATGTAAAGGACCTCTTCAAGGAGAACTACAAACCACTGTTCAATGAAATAAGAGAGGACACAAACAGATGGAGAAATATTCCATGTTCATGGCTAGGAAGAATCAATATTGTCAAAATGGCCATACTGCCCAGAGTAATTTACAGATTCAACGCTATCCCTATCAACCTACCAATGACCTTCTTTGAAGAACTGGAAAAAACCACCTTAAACTTCATATGGAACCAAAGAGAGCCCGCATAGCCAAGTCAATTCTAAGCAAAAAGAACAAAGCTGGAGGCATCACACTCCTGGACTTCAAACTATACTACAAAGCTACAGTAATCAAAACAGCATGGTACTGGTACCAAAACAGATATAGACCAATGGAACAGGACAGAGACCTCCGACGCAACACAACACATCTACAACCACCTGATCTTTGACAAACCTGACAAAAACAAACAATGTGGAAGCGAGTCCCTGTTTAATAAATGGTGTTGGGAAAACTGGCTAGTCATGTGCAGAAAGCAGAAGCTGGACCCCTTCCTGACACCTTACACTAAAATTAACTCCAGATGGATTAAAGACTTAAACATAAGACCTAACACCATAAAAACCCTAGAAGAAAATCTAGGCAAAACCATTCAGGACATAGGTGTAGGCAAGGACTTCATGACCAAAACACCAAAAGCAGTGGCAACAAAAGCCAAAATAGACAAATGGGACCTAATCAAACTCCATAGCTTCTGCACAGCAAAAGAAACAGCCATTAGAGTGAATCGGCAACCAACAGAATGGGAAAAAATTTTTACAGTCTACCCATCTGACAAAGGGCTGATAACCAGAATCTACAAAGAACTGAAACACATTTACAAGAAAAAAACAAACAAGCCCATTCAAAAGTGGGCGAAGGATATGAACAGACACTTTACAAAAGAAGACATACATGAAGCCAACAAACATATGAAAAAAATGCTCATCATCACTGGTCATTAGAGAAATGCAAATCAAAACTACATTGAGATACCATCTCACGCCAGTTAGAATGGCGATCATTAAAAAATCTGGAGGCAACAGATGCTGGAGAGGATGTGGAGAAATAGGAACGCTTTTACACTGTTGGTGGGAGTGTAAATTAGTTCAACCTTTGTGGAAGATGGTGTGGTGATTCCTCAAGGACCTAGAAATAGAAATTCCATTTGATCCAGCAATCCCATTACTGGGTATATATCCAAAAGACTATAAATCGTTCTACTATAAGGACACATGCACACGAATGTTCATTGCAGCACAGTTTACAATAGCAAAGACCTGGAACCAACCCAAATGCCCATCGATGATAGA
This sequence comes from Ateles fusciceps, assembly GCA_036589455.1. NCBI lineage: Eukaryota > Metazoa > Chordata > Mammalia > Primates > Atelidae > Ateles > Ateles fusciceps. The sequence goes on from JAZHEH010003362.1 coordinate 2,207,555, forward strand.
CTGAACAGGGAAAATGTGGCACATATACACCATGGAATATTATGCAGCCATCAAAAACGATGAGTTCGTGTCCTTTGTAGGGACATGGATGAACCTGGAAACCATCATTCTCAGCAAACTGACACAAGAACAGAAAATCAAACACCGCATGTTCTCACTCATAGGCGGGTGTTGAACAATGGGAACACATGGACACAGGGAGGGGGAGTATCACACACTGGGGTCTGTCGGGGGGAAAAAGGGGAGGGATAGTGGGGGGGTGGGGAGTTGGGGGAGGGATAGCATGGGGGAGAAATGCCAGATATAGGTGATGGGGAGGAAGGCAGCAAATCACACTGCCATGTGTGTACCTATGCAACAATCTTCCATGTTCTTCACATGTACCCCCAAACCTAAAATGCAATTAAAAAAAAAAAAAAAAAAGGTTGATAGAAAAAGACAGATGGCTGATACCTGAAGGTGAAGAGGAGCCAGAAACTATACAGAATCTCAACTAAAAAATCTTACTTGAGGTCCCTGGCCTTACCAAAAAAATGTCTTAGCTTGACCTATGTGCTTTTTTATAGCTTCTTTTATTTCTTTATTCCTCAGGCTATAGATAATGGGGTTGAAGAAGGGAGACAAAACTTCAAAGGCCAGAGCAATGGCTGTATCCCAGAACAAGGAGTAGGTGGCAGAGAAGCGCAGGTACATGAGAGCCACACTGCCAAAGAAGAGCAAAAAGACAATGAGGTGAGAGACACACGTGGAAAATGCTCTGCGGTGGCCTCCAGCTGAACGAATCCATAGAATTACAGCCACGATAACAATGTAGGGCATGAAGATGAGCATCACAGCTGTAATAATCTCCACTGCATGGATGACATCCACCACCTGAATCATGCCGATGGCTCGTGTGTCTGTGCAGGCCAGGCGCAGCACTGGGAGGAAGTCACAGAAGATATGCTCAAGGTGATTCGAACCACAGAATGGCAGTGTACAGATCCAGACAATCTCAGGAAGGGGTGTGATAAAGCCACAAACACAGCAACTTAAAGTCAGCTGGGCACATAGCTTGAGGGTCATGATAGTGGGATAATGAAGAGGGCTGCAGATGGCCAGGTAGCGGTCAAAGGCCATAGCTGTCAAGAGACACACCTCACTGATGCCGGTAGAATGGAAGAAATACATCTACAGGAGACAACCATTGAGGGAAATGCTCCTTCTCTCACTAAGCAGGCTAGAGAGCATCTTTGGGATTGTGGCTGTGGTATACCAAATCTCCAGGAAAGAAAGAGCACTGATAAAAACATACATGGGAGTGTGGAGGTGCGTATTCAGATGGACCACTGTGAGGATGACCAGGTTTCCAACAACAATGAAAGCATAGATGAAAAGCAGTGGAACAAAGCAGACAACAGACTTAATCCAGGAATAAGGGAAAGCAGAGAAGATAAACTCCTGAGCGATGGTTCGATTGGGGCTCTCCATCTGCAAGCTGCAAGTGAGAGTTTCAATTTCCAGCGCACTCAAGCCTTCCAGGAGGCATCGACTATTGGTTAAAGAAATACACTTATAAGAAGCCAGCCTCTGGATAGAGCCCTGTAATGGGGATATAAAGGGAGACAACGAAGAAGGATATGGTCCATATTCTATAATTACCTACAACTTAAGTTGTCGTGGAAAAAAACAATCAGAAAACACAGTCAATATTTTGGATGTGAGATTCTCAAATATTAACATGCATCAAAATCACCTGGAGGGCATGTTAAAACTCAGATTGCTGGTCCTTATAGTGAAAGTTTGTTGCTAACCTATAGTTCTGAGGTAGGGCCCAAGAATGTTCATTTCTAACAAATTTTCAGGCAATGGTGGCCCTGCTGGTCAGGGGACCGTATTTTAAAACCATTTTGTTTAGGCAATCATAGAATTAGACAAGGCATTCAAGGAATCACAAATAATTAAGACGACATTATTTCCCATATTTAAATCTTATCTTCCCGCACTGTTCCAAAATTTTTTTCTCAATCTCCCAGTTTATTGGATTCTTGGCATATGATTTGAATGGCATATTTTCTATAATAAAGACAAAGACATTACTGGTGAATTCTTTCAACCCTCTTACTTTCTCTAATAACTCTCCCTCTCTTCATACATATATTCTTAATTATAATTCAGAGAATATTTGGAGAAGAAAAGCTATAGAAATAATCATAAATTATTTTACCTTCTTTTAAAAGATGGTCCATTCTATCTCCTTTGCTTCCTTCTCTTTTATGTCTGCTTGGTCAGGAAATCTTGAAGGGGTTTTGTACCAGAAGCCTTTGGTCAAATGAAGTAATTCTTGAAAACTAACTATATTAATAAATAAATGCTTAATATAGTTACACAGCTGCTCTGTTACAATTGAATGGGGTAGTTGGAAGGGCAGAGCTGCAGTGCCCTGTAGAATACAATTTAAACTGCACACATTATAGGATATTGTCCTAATAATTTATTCTCTTTTCAGAATGATTTGTTTTACTTTCTCTATCTCTTCTGCAATTAAACATGCATATTTCTTCTTATCTTGGGACAAAATGCTGTTTCTATTCAGATTATTTCCCTCCTTTGTAACAACTGCATTATTTCTCTAATTTATAAAAGGTATTTATTCTATTCATTCTTCTTCGAATCTCTTTGAATAATTTATCCACCCTCAACTTCCCATATCTCTTTAAGGTATAGCAGCAACTTTCTGATTGAAATGTAATGGCCTCCCTCTGTCTTCATTGCCACTAACTTCCAAAGGTCAATTTCCCAATGCGTGATCTCTTTCCTTTTTTTCCTAAGTATAAAGATAAACCCAAATGTGTCATCATTTTCTTTTCTCTGTATTTCCTTTCACACAGAAGAGTCTATTGTTTCAAGATCTTATTTATTCAAGACTATTTATCAACTTGTATTGGCCTTCTATTCTCCATAATTATTATGACTCCAGAATTTCTTGTTTTTGATATCTCTCATGAGCTCCACATTTTTTTGGGACTCTTACTTAGAAACCTCGCTTTGACCCAAGCGTATATCCTTACCTATTACAGGCTGTTAAATTGTGTTCCCTGAAAATTTATAGATTGAGTTTCTAACCCCCAGTACCTCGGAATGTGACTGTACTTGGACATACAGTAAAGAGGTAACAAAGTTCAAATGAGGAAATTCGGATGGCCCTTAATTCAATAGGACTAGTGTCCTTATAAAAAGAGGAAATTTAGACACAGTTTCGGAGGGAGAAACATATGAATGCTTAGTGAGAAAAACAGCCACCTACCAGTCAAGAAGGAAGGAGTCAAAAGAAAGCAACCCTGCTGAAAACTCAATCTCAGACTTCTGGTCTTCAGAATTGTGAGAAATTAAATTTCTGTTGTTTAAACCACCCACTCTGTAGTTCTTCTTATGGCAACCCTTGCAAACAAACACAACACCCTTACCCTCAGCACTAAACCAGATTCTCTCTCTGACTTTTAAAGTTTTTGTCCACCTGGATAGCAACTGTACTCATTTTATGTCTATTATTCCTTATACTCTAAAACCAAATTAATCATCAAGTTCTGTCCAATTTACTTATTTTTTACTATATCTCTGACATCTTTTACTCCACTCTCTTTATCCTAACTGGATGCCCAGTCATAGTGTGTACACTCTTGCATTGAGTTTCCAGAACTTTCTGCATCCAGTCTTAGTTTTGGCTACCCAAGCCTCCATTCTCTACAAGTCAGCTTTGTGAAGCATTAGTTTCCTCTTGTGACTCTCCTCTCAAATCTATACTTATCATTTTCTCATCATTTTCTTCATCCAAATTGTCCCTTCTTTATAAGTGAAACAATCTCAAATCCTCTAGGGTAACTGTGTCCTAATCACTGAATCAGGAAATAATAAATTCCCTTTTAATGTCTGGCAATGATCATTGTGTTGCTTTCCATATGCTTTAGGAAATGGAAATTTATTAATAACTTCCTATTTATATTAGCTATGCATGCATTTATTTGATTGTGTGACTACATTCCATCAAACTCCTATTTTTTTTACACATAAAAGTGAGCATCATCTTCCTTTAACATGGTCCTAAAATTGATTTGTTGTTATTTTCTGCAGAAAATAGAGACCTTGTCTCCTGTTGCTATGGAAACTTGCAAATTATCTATCCAGTTTAGCAAAACTGTTATTTCAAACATGTAACATATGTTACATATGGGTGAATTTCTGTGAATTTTTGGACTTGAGATGAGGAGGGTGCCATCAACATAATGAAGACAGCAATGTAATGAATTAATCAAAAGGGTCTGGCAATCCACAGGTAATATGGATAAGAAGAGTTGAAGATCAAAGACCAGTGGTTACAGACACCTTCAGAAAACATTATTTGTTGACTAAAAGAAAACTAGGCATCAGGGAGAGGAGCATCACACACTAGGTGCAGTTGGCGGCGGGTAGGGGAGAGACAACAGGGGGTGGGGAAGGAGGGGAGGGTGGGGAGGGATAACATGGGGGAGAAATGCCAGATATAGTATGCACCTAAAGTTTAATTAATTAATTAATTAATTAAAGAAAACTAGGCAAACTAAGTCATTATACAGATGACCTTAATAATAAAAGGCAACATTTATTAAACACTTACTATGGGTCAGGAACTGTACATACTATGTAAACTCATTTAAGAACTATGATTATACCAATTTTACAAATGAGAATACTGTGGTATAGAGAGGTTAAGAATCCTGCCTAGTGACACATAACTAGTAAGCATTAGAATTAGAGTTCAACTCTAGAAGTTTAATGTCATAGCCTCTGCTATTCTTTACTGTCCTTGTCTCTGTTATTTGAACCATGCCTTTTTGACAGAAGAGTGGCTACTGGGCTAAAACTATTGCTTTAGCTCTGTGCTCCTAGTCATAGAGAATGTTTCAAGAAAACCTACTCTCTGTCCCATGAGGGAGAAATGATTAACTACTTTCTTCTACCTAAAGAATGGTAATAAGAAGTATTTTACTTTTTCTGCAATTTTAATAGCATTGGATAAAAAAGAATAAAATATGGGATGCTCAGTAATCTGGAAAACAGCGGAGTGGTCCTATGAAAGTGGGCAAATGTGGATGCTCTTGTAGGCTTTACAGTTCTTTAATTGTAATTGCTGACATTATTTAAAAGGTGTCTCTGGAGGAAGCTCGACGTGAATTTAACTTATAGGTTATAAAGATAATAGCATAGATTGTTCTTGTCGATTAAAAGGGCTTTTAACGTCTGTGAGTAAAACACATTAAAATGGTTTTATATGTTTTGTTATAAACTACTTTCTCATTGTCTAATATATTAATCTCATATAAGCACATGGCTACTTAATAGAACAGACTTTTTCAGGGGTCTGTCCAAAGTGCCAATCCCATTCTAGTTTTTATGGAATGATATAGTAATAAAAGATGCAATTGCATATTGAAAGCCTTAAAATGTTTTTACAATGTTTTAAAGCCTAGAAGTAATGACATTTATTTAGTAAGTTACTTATTCCTGAGTATAAATGTGATGGAATAGATATTTGATAATATTTTTAAGGTTCACGTAACTTATAAGAGTTATATTTTTTGTATCAATTCAAATTATATGTATTAATTATTTGAAGCACTATCCTGGCTGAATTATATAAAAGATTGTGAATACCTCCTGTAACATCTTTTAGCCACAGAAGGGGAAGAAACAATTTCTTCTCCTCTCTCTCTCTCTCTCTCTCTTTCTCTCGCGCGTAAATTGTTTGGATACTGTGTATGCAAGTACTTGTGAGTACAGTTCCTAAAGGTGTCCACTGGGGTAAAAGTTGTACTCTATGGTCTGTCTATGGATTCTCCAGCACCCTTGGTCCATCCTCTTCCACAACTCATGTTGCCAGAAACCTAGTAATGCTAATATAGCAGGTTCAAATTCCCATAAGAAAAATAAAATGTTATGTAGGATTGAAAGGTCATCTCCCCTTTCTTAGCTGCTTTTAATTTTAATGGTTTCCTTGTTAGATTAGAGCTCTAATTCATATAGAAAAATGAATATAGTGAAAGTATATTATGAAGAATCACCAATATGCATTTCTTCCTGTTTTTATATTTTTCCTTTAGTTTTTATTTTATTTTAAAAGACTTTTTAAATGCCATAACTTTATTTTCAAGCACAGATCAAGTAAAGATGGCTATGGGAACTTAAACTAGAACTTTTGAAGTTAGGATAGCCCTGCTTTATATAGCATGTGACCCACCAGGTGAAGACTAGGGAACAAATATTTAAGTAAGCAACTTTCTCACCTAACGTGCTAGAAATATTTCAGATATTTATAAATTTCAACCTCCCCATCTCTAGCCATTCAAGTTGTTCTCAGTATGGAATTTCCAACACTTAATGGAAAGATTACATCAAATTGTCTTCTAAATAGGCCCTTTCTTGCCTCTATTGAATTTTTTTGAATTTTTTTTTTCTACACTATGTCTTCAGGAAACCATTTAGATTTTGTCTGCTGAAGTCACTCTTTTCTGTTTGTCAAGATTTATATAGGTTTTTAGTGTTTTTTTTTTAGAGGAAGCAATGTGATATATGTTGGAAAGGGTTGTTTTATGTTTTGTGTGTTTGTGTTTACATGTTGACATGACCACTGCTGGACCACTCAATAAGAAATGAGAATCATGATCAATATTTCTGGGCTTAAAGCCTTTAAGAAGTTAATATGATCTAGGCTTTGGTCATTTTATTGGACTTGTTAAAGAAGAAAATTTAAATGTAAGATACAATCACTATATTCATTTCAAAATTTTACTTGTATGTATTAAAGACAATTACAATAATTGTGCATAAATAATTATAGAAAATTAAATTAAGGCCATGTTAGATGATATGGAAGGAAGGGGAAAGTTTTTAAAGTTATTAGTCAAAAAGTTAAATGAATCATATGTGCTTTTGAAACTACCATTCAATGAGTACACCAGAGATTTTTTTACTGCAAATAGTTAAAGAAAGTGAAGATGCTTAACCCTGGAAAGGGCAAACAATAACTAAAATTGATATTTGTGGATACCAAAGTATATTGCTGTAAATAGTATCTATATTGTAGTTTTCTTTTAAACATGTGTGGCAGTACTAATAATCTAATCTTACTAAACAGGTATGCTTATTATTCTAATGAATATGTAACTACATAACTAAAAATAAAGATATAACTTAATTAAATATTGTTTTGGCTTTTTCTTAGATCTCTATTTTTGGAAATACCCAATCAGGTAATCCATGATTCATAATTAACCAAAAAAAAATCTTTTCTAAGATCTGTTACCTAAATAAAGATATAATACCTCCGAGTACCGCTTTTGAAGTGCAAACTCTGTAGTTCTAACCCTCTAAAGTGGCAAACAAATTTTCTTTAATCACGGCACTTCAGAAGAAAGAAACTACAGTTATTAAGCCACATAAAGAGGTTCCTCATGATATGCACAGCAAGTTTTACAATGATGACACAGAGAGTACAAATATGTTTTTCTAGGTATAGGGAAAATAATTAGGATGACAGCGTGACAAAGCACTAGCTATAGAGTAATCTCATGTTCTAATCTCTTAGACAAACATTAACGCCGTGGAAGGGGCTGGGTGCAGTGGCTCACACCTGTAATCCCAGCACGTTGGGAAGTCGAGGTGGATGGATCACCTAAGGTCAGGAATTCGAGACCAACCTGACCAACATGGTGAAACTCCATCTCTACTAATAATACAAAAATTAGCTGGGCATGGTGGTGCATGCCTCCCAGCTACTAGGGAGGCTGAGGCAGGAGAATCGTTTGAATCCAGGAGATGGAGGGGTTGAAGTGAGCCGAAATCATGAGCCGAGATTGTGCCATTGCACTCCAGCCTGGTCAACAAAGTGAAACTCCATCTCAAAAAAAAAAAAAAAAAAAAAAAAGACAATGAAAGGGAACCTGTGGTTCTGAATTAACCTCCAGACTTGCCAGACTTGGTCAACACTTTTTGAAGACAGAACAGTTTTTTAATTGCATTCTTCATGTCCTTGTTTCTCAGGCTATAAATGATGGGATTGAAGAATGGAGCAAGTACAGTAAACATCAGTGCAATGGCTGTGTCCAAAACTGGTGGATAACTGTCACTGAAACGCAAGTACATAAGTGATACACTGCCAAAGAATATCAGGAAGACCATGAGGTGGCCTGCACAGCTAGAAAAAGCCTTTTGCCTCCCTTCAGCAGAGGGAATCCTCAGTATCACAGTGACAATTCTTATATAGGACAGGGCAATGATTAGACCGGCTATGATGATGGTCACAGTATGGATCACATCCTCAATCACAATCATGGACGTGTCTGTACAGACCAGGCTCAGCACAGGGACTAAGTCACAGAAGATCTGATGGATTTGGTTGGGCCCACAGAAAGGCAGTGTGGAAATTATCACAATCTCGGGAAGCAGGATAAGGAAACCAAAGATGCAGGAACCTGCAGAGAGCTGAGCACAGAGCCGGGGGGTCATGATCATATGATAGCGAAGAGGGCTGCAGACGGCAACATATCTGTCAATGGCCATGGTGGTCAGCAAGATCCCCTCTGAATTTCCAAGTGAGTGGAAGAAATACATCTGCAAGAGGCAGCCAGTCATGGAGATGGCCTTCTTTTCACTGATGAGGTTGGAGAGCATCTTGGGAATGGTGGATGTGGTGTACCAGATCTCCAGAAAGGAAAATATACTAATAAAATTATACATGGGGTTGTGGAGATGGGTGTTCAGCCTTACAGCAGAAAAAATTAATAAGTTACCAATGATAATAAAAGCATAGATGAAAAGTAAAGGAAAGAAGTACAGGAGACTACCATCCTGAAGCTGAGGGAACCCAGTGAAGATAAATTCAGTCACTGTTGACTGGTTTCTGCTCTCCATATTTCTAGTAAAGGTAAATGAAGGAGAGGACAGAGTTCGGCTTATGAGGAGGTGGAGAAAAAAATAAATAAGAAGTACAGGTAAACAACTTTGAGGAATAAAAAGAACTACTTTGAAGGTTCCATTTTTTTTCTGACTTTAAACTACTGTACATATGGTGCAATATTTGATTTTTTTCATACTTACTCCTCCAGAGGCACAACTGCAGAAATAGGCATCTCCAAATGTTTTAAAAGTAAAAAAAAAACTAGCTAAAATTATTTTTAGCTTAATCTCTAATATAAGTATTTGCATTTATAAGTTATACACATTTACTATATTATGACATAATAATACAAAATATACATGTGTATCTTATATGATAAATTGTAAAATTAAAAAGTATGAATATAAATAAACATAATAGAAGTTATATTATGCCCTTTCCCAACCTGACTGGGCTGTCGCGCACATGCTCTTTGAAAATCTCTTTTCTAGGGTGTTAGAATGTAAACCTGAAATTGACGTTGAAATCCGAAGTCTGTTACTACCTATACGTCTTTTGGAAAATTACTTAACGTCTCAGAGTCTCAAGTACTCATTTGCAAAACAGGATTAAAAATAGTACCTATCTAACAAGGATGCTGTAGGATTTAGTAAATACTTGCAGACAGATTTGAACAGTGTTTGACAGGCAAACTTCTGGAAAGAGTGATACAATTACCTCACCGCATTTCTCACTCTCCTTTAACACTGCTGTGAGCTTCCTCCCGAGCATTAAGCTGATACTATTCTGATGACGTTCAACAATGCCCTGCTAATTACTAATGGAAACTATCAAGTCATCTCTGGCACTTGACACTTTCTTTACTCCTGCTTGAGACTTTGGTCCTCTGTTTCCACGATTCCATTCTTAAGGGGCGTGACTCCCAGACAGCTTCAAAGGCACTCCTATTTTATTTATTTGCATTTGTATTTTCTTTCTTATTCTGCCTCTTCTGTCTTATATTAATTTATGTTGTTTTTCTTAAACTCTTTCCCAAGAGTTTATTTTCCCTAGGTTCCTATCATCCACTCCAAACTTACAGTTCTATACGCTCTCTTAGTGATCTCAATCACTTACAGGATTTAAACTATTAATACTTCTAAATGTTTTGCTCCAACCAATCTCTCTTTTATAAGCTTCACACCAACTATCTGACTCTTAACTCTCTGCAGCTTCGCCTGCTGACATTCTCCCACTCCTCTCTCTCCTGCAATCCCATTGTTCACATTGCTTTCTGTTTCCCTCCAGTTTGTGCTACTTCCTCTGACTTTAAAGTAACATACCTCTCCCTCCTCTGCCCCCTCTCCTCACACAAAAGCAATATATACTGCTGGTTAAAAGTCTAGATGCCAGAAAAAAATCACTAGCATTTAAATCCTCTTTATGGCTTGCCAGCTCTGTGACTTAATATGAAGTTACTCAGCCTCTCTATGACTTTATTTATTTATTTATTTATTTATTTCATTTTAGGTTTGGGGGTACATGTGAAGAACATGGAAGATTGTTGCATAGGTACACACATGGCAGTGTGATTTGCTGCCTTCCTCCCCCATCACCTATATCTGGCATTTCTCCCCATGCTATCCCTCCCCAACTCCCCCACCCCCCCACTATCCCTCCCCTTTTTCCCCCCGACAGACCCCAGTGTGTGATACTCCCCTCCCTGTGTCCATGTGTTCCCATTGTTCAACACCCGCCTATGAGTGACAACATGCGGTGTTTGATTTTCTGTTCCTGTGTCAGTTTGCTGAGAATGATGGTTTCCAGGTTCATCCATGTCCCTACAAAGGACACGAACTCATCGTTTTTGATGGCTGCATAATATTCCATGGTGTATATGTGCCACATTTTCCTTGTCCAGTCTATCATCGATGGGCATTTGGGTTGGTTCCAGGTCTTTGCTATTGTAAACTGTGCTGCAATGAACATTCGTGTGCATGTGTCCTTATAGTAGAACGATTTATAGTTTAATATCTCATTTTTAAAATTGAGAACATATTAATATTAGTTAATGAGGTCCCGAGAATGACTAAACATTTTATAATAACAATAGAATTATATAGTATAGTATATGGTATTATTGTCTCACTAATGCTGGCATGATTCCAAGCACATTGTATATATATTTTCACTTCATGTTCTTAATGCTCTAATGAGGTGAAATTATTATTCCCATTTTACAGATGAGAAAACTTAGGCATAGACAGGTTAAGTTCTTTGTCTAGAAATTCTCAGCTAATGAAAGGCGAAGTCAGAATTTAAATTTATGCACTGAATCTCTAGAGACACACTGTGACTTACCTCTAGGTTGACCACTTCTAGCAATAGGTGTATTTTAAAACCTTCGTGTCAGAAATATAGGGAACACTTGGAAGCGTTGGGTGCCATTATGCTGTATTGAAGCATTCGTCAGGCTCCATCATCAACTCACTTGTTTTACCTTCTCTAGACTGTGAGTTTTTCCCTCAGGGATGTGAATGTTTTTTATCCCTCATAGTGACTACAACAGGGTTAGTATGTAGAGATGGTAGGTATTAAATAAATAAACTTGGAACTCAGCCATTTGGTACAATTATAATTAAATGCACAAGACAGCCATGAGTATGTGAACTAAGGAAACTAAGGACTGTTTGAAAAGGGAAGTATGACAATTTAGTTCTAATGAGAGCCGCAATCAAGTCTTGACTAGACGATCTCTCAGAAAATGGCATCATAAATGTGGCATGCTGTTTCTTATATACCCATGCCTAGGCCCACACTGAATAGAACTTCCTCCTATAAATGCCTTTGCCTTCCACCCTTATTTGATGTTCTAAATTCTTTAATAGTAAAGTCTTCAGGTTATGAGGTTATTATTATTATGCATAACAAGTGAATTCATTCTCTTCATGAGTTGGTCATCTACACTCACCTTTGCCAAAATACACAGGGACTCCTCAGTCTGTCTGAGTCCCTGCATCCTTGATATTACTTCAGCCTCTTCAAAAAGGGATTTATAGTCTCTCCATAGAGCATCCTAGGGAATAACAGGATGGGGAATGGGGCGCTGTGGGGGATTCTTCCCTGCACTGCACTGAAGTGGATCACCTTCTCTCATGGGGTTAATTAACAGAACATTTCCCCCTCTTACTCTTGTGTTGTTAGATTTTCAGATCAACATTGTTAATAAATATATATACTTTTCCTGATTGTATTCATCTTCCCAAATTTGTAAGCTTCTTTCTCCAGCACTTTCATGATGGTCTCAACTGTTCTTGAGCTTCTTTGTCCAGCACTTTCATGATGGTCTCAAGAAGAGTTGAGACCATCATGAAAGTGCTGGAGAAAAGCAGCTTACACTACCAGTGTACTCAACACTATCAGTGTACTGTGCAAAGGGCAGTTTTGACATGGTCCTGCCCCTCTTACATGAACACTAAGATTTGGAAAGCCTTGAAGAGAATACACTGACACCAGAAGATCATCTTGAAAAGCTATGTTACAGAAAATAAGGCCATTTCAAATAAACATGTCACTGGGGATTTAGTGCCAATACTGAAGAAAGTGAGGAAACTGTATCTTTTTGTTTGTTTTTTTCATGCCATGAGTGTGTATGGGTCTTTCCTACCTTGAACAACTCACACTGGTTCTGTTGTCTTCTCTATTGATGATCAATATCTCATCTTCTTCCACAAGAGTATTATTTATAACATGTGCTTCATTCACTGATCTCTCGATAACTCAAAGTTCTCTTTTTTTCTTCAAAGTTAATTGCTTTTATCATGTCATCTTCTTCTGGAAATATGTATTAAGTTCTCAAATAGGAAGACATACTTTCTGAGTTTTGTCTAACTTTTCTTCTTATGATTTGGGAACCTATTTTGGTTACCTAACTTGTAGTTTCTTTTTTTAATTCAAAAATGTCAACAGGCCAGATTCTATTTCCAGCGATTTTGCATAATATAAAACAGTCTGTTTCGATCCCATGACTCAAGTATTCTCAAGCTCAGAAATAGTTTTCTTTAATTGTATCTGTTATTTTCCTCTGTTTATCACTTTAGAATGTGCTGGAGACTACTTTTAACCAAGTAATTTTATTCAACCAAATTGGGTGAATTCAACCAAAGCAGTCAAAGTAAATGAAGTTTGAATTCAACTTGGCTCCAGAGAAATAACAACAACAAATATACTATAAATAATAATCATAGCTAAGTATTCCTGGGTATGAGTTTTTGTTTTAATATATTACTCTTTACTAAAGCACTCTTTAAAACATCAATAACAAATGATAGTAATTAGTTGCAAAGGACATTAACAGAGAACACTTATTTTGCACATGCTCAGTGTTATGCATACTCTAAGCACTTGCATAGAGTAACTCATTTAATATTCATATTAGCATTTGAAGTCCTACTTTTAAAATATTACTTTTGTACTATTAGATGATAAAACTAAGATGCAGACAACTTACTTATCAACTTGTTCAAGGTCACAAAGCTAGTATGAGGCATCACTGAAATACAAACCTTAACCTCTTCCACAGAGCTGATTCTTTTAACTACCACGGTTTATAATTCATAGTTGTAATTAATGCTTATGCACTACAATAAGCATTTACATTAAAAGTTTATATACAAGTAGTAAATTAATGTTCAGAAAATACGTTAATTATGTTTAATGGCTTAAACATCATATTTGCTTTATATAGTTTATCCATCTGTATAAATCTAGACAGGTCCATGCTATCTTAATTTAGCATGCATAAGCAGGATATACATGTACACGGGAAGAATGAGGATAAGGAGACACAAAATATCAGTGTCACAATGAATGGATTATATATTAGTTATATGGTTTATTTTGTTAGAGTGACATCCACAGTGAAAGATGCCTATGATCTAGAATTAATCTGAAGATAAATTAAACATCTTCTGAGGACAGAAAAGGTTCTTAATTGCAATCTTCATGTCCTTATTTCTAAAGCTATAGACGATAAGGTTGAAAAAGGGAGCAAGAACTGCAAACATCACTGCAATAGCTGTGTCCAAAATCGGTGGGGAAAGTGGCAGAGAAACGCAGGTACATGAGGGATATACTGCCATAGAACATCAGAAAGACACCAAGATGGGCTGCACAGGTAGAAAAGGCCTTCTGGCGGCCTTCAATAGAGGAAATTCTCAGGATCACAGTGATGATTCTGATATAAGAGAGGGCAATAATCAGGACAGAGAATATGATGGCCACAGCATGAATCACATCCTCAATCAGAATCATGGACGTGTCTGTACAGGCCAAGCGCAGCACAGGTTCAAAATCACAGAAGATCTGGTGGATTTGGTTGGGTCCACAGAAGGGCAGTGTGGAAATCCATACAATCTCTGGGAGCAACACAAGAAAACCAAAGTTGCAGGACCCTGCAGAGAGCTGAGCACAGAGCCTGGCGGTCATGATGGTTGGGTAGTGGAGAGGATTACAGATAGCAACATACCTGTCAATGGCCATAGTGGTCAACAAAATCCCCTCTGAATTTCCCAGTGAATGGAAGAAGTACATTTGTAAGAGGCAGCCAATCATGGAGATGGTCCTCTGCCTACTGATAAGGTTGGAGAGCATCTTGGGAATTGTGGCAGTTGTATACCAGATCTCCAGAAATTAGAAAATGCTGATAAAATTATACATGGGGTTGTGGAGACGGGTGTCCACCCTGATTGCAAAAAACACAACAAGATTCCCAATGACAATAAATACATAGATAACAAACAACGGAATAAAGAAGAGGAGGCTACCATCTTCAAACTGTGGGAATCCAGTGAAGAGAAACTCTGTTACTGGAGTCGTTTGGTTACTTCTCACCATGGTCTCAGCAACCTTAACTGTTGCTGTTAAAGATAGAAAGACACAGCTCACTTCCTATAAGAAATTGACAAAGTCAGATGCGACACTGAGTGTGGCTAGAAAAAGGGTAAAGTTTTCAGGCACAAATATCAAGGTGAAGCCTTGGAAGGAAACTCTATTCTCAGCAGCAGAAAAGAATTAAGCTACCAGAAATTGGCCAGAATGGAAAGAAGCCATCAGTGAGAAATTCGGCAGTGGAAGATTTGGTATCTTGTCAGTCAGGTTAAAAGTCAGTGCGTGACAAATACTGAAAAGCAGAGATTTTTGATAAATATCTAAGTCTCAGCATTCAGATTGTTCATATCCTGACAAAGACCATTACCATAAGAAGGCAAGAGCCTTCTATTTATATCTATCATCTATCTATCTCTTCCTGCTTCTCTTACCTCTTTCACTTTGGTAAATAATCTTTCAGAGCGAGCTTCAACTTTTCTCTTGTAGTGCCAGACTACCAAAACATCCATGTTTAGTAGCTCTTTGATATTATGCAGAATATAAAACATGTTGCTAAAAAAGTTTATGAGAATGTTGATCAACAGTCAATTCACATGTTTTTTAATATCCTGATTATTTTCAAGATACAATTCTGAATTCATGAAGCTGGATGCTGGATGCTAGAAAATTAGCAGGTTCCTCTTACTCCAAACTGGTTATCATTGATGAATTGACTGAGAAAAAAAGAAATTAATCTAAGGACCAAATAGAAACAGGCTTTTGCTACATTATAAGGTAGCTTGTCAAGAAATAATAATTTGAATATTGACAGTCACAGAGCTAGACCTTAAATCTGTTGATGCAGAATGGATATTGATCAGAAAAATTCTTTTGGCTTTTCTTGAAGAAAGTACTAGCTAGAGAGGAGAGATTAAACATAAAGCAGAAAAATGAAACAAAACAAGACAAAACAAAAATGTAAACAAACCTTGATATCATTTGGAGCCAGTTTATACATTGATTGGGGGAGAAAATAATTTACTTTCATTACTCTATGAGCAGAGAAAATCCATAACAATGTATAAAAAAATCTCAAATCTAAAGAGCAAGCTTTGAAATAGAGTATATTCAAAGGCACAGCAGAGTGAATTTTTATATATTCTCTTTGAATGTAATTATCTTATATTTATCTTAGTTTATTTTAAATTGATAGATACAATTACATGTTTTCATTATATACAAGATGTTTTGACATATATATTCATCTTAATTATCTTAGACACTGGATTATATTATAGAAAAAAGGAATGTTAATATATACAACTGATCTGATTTTAGTTTTAAGTTTAAAGATGATTCTAGGAATAAACTATGGCTTTTCCTATTTAAAATGAGAGGAGGCTTATAGATTACAGATAATGGCCTAAATGCTAAAACACTGTATAGGCAATTGAGTGGTCTAATTATAAAAACCAATTTTTCCATTTTAAGTTATTATTAGTTTATTTATTTACATTTATTGATATCCTATTGTGTTTCAGTTTATAGTTGACTGGGATTTGAGAATATATAACCAAATAAAACATTAAAAATAAAGAAATGTTCTTACTACAATGAATTAAAATTAATGAAAAGTGGAGAATTTTGGAGGAGGAGTAGATTTGGAGTAAAGTGAAGAGATAGGCTTAGAGTGGCTGACTTTGGAGTATCAATGGGATCTTAAAAGGTATCCAGGGAAAGTATGTAATAAAGTAGAAAGTAAAGTGACAGAAAATTGCAGCCTGGGAAAACACCAGTATATAAGAAGAAATGGGGAAGAGGATCATGAAAAGCTAACTGGCAAAGGTGCATCAGAAAGGTAGAAAATTTAAGGAAGAAAGTAGTATGTGACAGTTTCAAATCTTGAAGATTATTCAAGTAATACAGAGGTAGAAATATGAGAATATTTTAGATGGAGTGATTTGAAAATCATTGCTAACTATATCCAAATAATTTTCAGTGGAATATGATGAAGGAGGAAGGCACATGGGAGTGGGTTAATTCATTCAAATGTGAACAATTTATTGAGCACATAATTTAGAGAAAGTCCATAGTAGAAACTGGACTAAAATAAGTTAGTATTTAAGAACATGGAATTTAGTTATAGATTGCATGGGTCTGAACCATGGCTCTAACACTTCTTAAATCTGTGATTTTTGGGTTTCTCAGTTTCCTCATCTGTAAAATGGAGATAATAAAAACACTAAATTTGCATAGTTGCTGTAGAATTACATCAGTTTATACAAATAGAATGCTTAGAACAGGGACTGGCACATTCAAATATTGTTATGGAAAACAAAATCTCTTTGCTACTCCTATATATGCAATGGTGTCTCTGGAAAGATAGGTAATTAGAATACAGTATATAAATGCTATGAGAGTTAAGTACAGGGTACACCAGTTCTAAGCTTGGGAAAGACTGAGGTAAACAATTTGTTTCTGAAAATCTGAAGTATATATAGAAGGGAGACAGGCAAAAAGCTATAAAGAGGTGTTTCAGAAAGAAAGAATACCAAGGATAAAGATTTTTTTTAAACCCACAAAAGTAGACTGATGCATTCCAGAAATTAAACTCATTGCCTCTGGGAAGAACAGAGAGAGAGAGAGAGAGAAAGCAAAGAGAGAGAGAGAGAGTGTGTGTGTTTGTATGTGTGTGTGTATGTGTGTGAGAGAGAAAGAGAGAGAGACTATGATGATGATGCTATAGGTAAATCTGAAGAAATCAGCAAAAAGCTTATCTTGAAAAAAGTAGTAAGTTTTGTCTTGAAGGAATGAGACTTTACCCTGCCAGAAATAAGGAAACCACTGAAGAATTTTAAAGAGAAGTACATTTATTTGACAAACTTTAGATATTGAAAAGTGAGTCTAGTTGCATTATGTACAATGGATCAAAGCAGAGATGAGTTGAGGTAGAAAAACTAGGTTAGTAGATAAAAGGCCAATATATAAAAAATCAATTACTGTATATATTATATATACTAAGAATGAACAACTGGAAGATAAAATTTTTAATATTATGATTCACAATAACAAAATATAAAAAGTTATAAATCTCTCAAAATATATTGCAGAATCAATATGCTATAAAACACTAATGAAAAAAATCAAAGAAAACTTAAATAAGTGGAAAGATATTGTGTTTATGGATAGGAAGACTTTATATTGTGAAGATACCAATTCCCCAAAACTGGTCATTCAATGCAACTTAAATAAAAATCTAGTAGTTTACTTTTGCTTTTGTTTGTGTTTTTATTTTGAGTTACTGACAGGAGAATTATGAAAACTATATGAAAAGCCAAAGGACATTCTTCACAGAATTAAAATAAAAACTATTTAAAAATTCACATGTAACCAAAAAAGAGCCCAAATAGCTAAGTCAACCTTCAGCTAAAAGAACAAAGCTGGAGGTATCACATTACCTGACTTCAAACTGTACTATAAGGACACAGTAACCAAAACAGTATGGTACTGACACAAAAACAGACACATAGATCAGTGGAAGAGAACAGAGAAGCCAAAAATAATTGCACATTTCCATAATGTGCACATCTACAGCCATCTGATTTTCAAGAAAGCTGACAAATTAAGCAATAAGGAATGATGCTGCAATAACTGGATAGCCATATGCAGATTAAAACTGGACCCCTTTCTTATACCATATGCAAAAACAAACTGAAGATGAATTAAAGACTTCAATGTAAAACCTAAAACCATAAAAACTTAGGAAGATAACCTGGGAAATACCATTTTGGACATAGGACCTGGCAAATATTTCATAATGAAGACACTAAAAGCAATTTCAAAAACAAACAAACCCACAAAAATCGACAAATGGGACCTAATTAAGCTAAAGAATTTCTGCACAGTAAAAGAAACCCCATAAATAAGTGTGAAAAGGATATGAACAGATATTTTTCAAAAAAGACATATACATGGCCAACAAGCACATGAAAAAGTGGTCAACATATCATTAGAGAAATGCAAATCAAACCACAATGAGATACCATCTCACACCAGTCAGAACAGCTAAACTAGTTCAACCATTGTGGAAGACAGTGTGGCACTTCCTCAAGGACCTAGAAATAGAAATTCCATTTGACCCAGCAATCCCATTACTAGGTATATACCCAAAGGATTATAAATCGTTCTGCTATAAAGACACATGTACATGTATGTTCACAGTGGCACTGTTTACAATAGCAAAGACCTGGAACCAACCCAAATGCCCATTGACAATAGACTGGACAAGGAAAATGTGGCACATATACACCATGGAATACGATGCAGCCATAAAAAAATGATGAGTTCCTGTCCTTTGTAGGGACATGGATGAATCTGGAAACCATCATTCTCAGCAAACTGATACAAGAACAGAAAATCAAACACCACATGTTCTCACTCATAGGCGGGTGTTGGACAATGAGAACACAGGGACACAGGGAGGGGAGCATCACACACTGGGGTCTGTTGGGGGGGGGGCCAAAGGAGGGACAGCAAGGGGGTGGGGGAGGTTGGGGAGGGATAACATGGGAGAAATGCCAGATGTAGATGACGGGGATGGAGGCAGCAAACCACATTGCCATGTGTGTACCAATGCAACAATCCTGTGTGATGTGCACATGTACCCCAGAACCTAAAGTACAATTAGAAAAAAAAAGTCAAAAAATAACACATACTGGCAAGGTTGTGGAGTAAAGGAAATGCTTATATACTGCTAATGGGAGTGTAAATTAGCTCAGCTATTGTGGAAAGCAGTGTGATGATTTCTCAAAGAACTTAAAACAGAATTACCATTTTACCCAGCAATCCCATATTGAGAATATACCCAAAGGAATATAAATCAATCTACCATAAAGACACGTGCATCCATATTTTCATCACAGAATTATGCATAATAGCAAAACATGGATTCAACCTAAATATCCATCAATGGTAGACAGGATTTTTAAAAAATGGTACATATACACAATGAAATACTATGAAACCACAAAAGAGAATGAGATTGTGTCCTTTGCCATAACATGGATGGAGCTAGTGGTCATTATCCTAAGCAAACTAACATAGGAACAGACAACCAAATATCACATGTTCTAACTTATAAGTGGGAGTTAAATTTTGAGTTCATATGGACATGAAGAAAGGAACAGCAGACACTATAAAAATAACTACTGCAATTTTTTTAAAAAGGAAACAAAATACCTGACAAGTCCTGGGCAGAATGTGGAGTAACTAGATCTTCCATAGATTGTGGGAATGCAGAATGTTACAACCACTGTAGAAAAGAGTTTAGCAGTTTCTTATAAAGTTAAACATACAATTACTATTAATCCAGCAATAACACCCCTAGCTATTTACCCAAGAGGCATAAAAGCTTATGTTCACTCCAAAACCTGAAATCAAATACTTATAGTGGCTTTATTTGTAAAACTGGAAACAACCTAAATGGTGGTAAATGGATAAAAAAAAGTGATAAATACATTTAATAAATAGAATACTACTCAGCAATAAAAATGACTGCAGGTACACACAGCAACATGGATGAATCTTAACTATGTAAGTGCAAGAAGTCAACGTCAAAGGCTACACACTATATGACTCTAACATTCTATAAAAGGCAAAAGTATAGGAACAGAAACAGATAATGATTGCCATGCCAGAAGGTCTGGTCAAAGGAAATGTCAATTTCGAATGGCGCAATTAAAAAATTTGGAGGGGGAGGCTGCAAGGACTGGACTTTTTCCTTGTCTTGATTCTGGTGATTATTACATGATTATGTACAGTGTATCTACTGTCTCTATACAGTAAGATGACCCCCAGATCTCCACTGATCCACCTGACCCTCAACCTTCATTTCATGGGATAAAAGAAACAGGAGAATCAGCATTTTTTGGAGGGAGTTTAGTCTTTTGCTCATACTATCAAAATAAATGATTAAAGGATTCCCTGTCACTTTCATTTTGGCTCCTTGTTCTTTTACTCAGCTACTCCTGGCAGTTCAACCTTCTCTCTCCCTCTGTCTCTTCCTTTCTGTCTCAGCTCAGTTGAGGTCCTGACAAATTGGGGCAGTAAGCAAGGTACCTAATTAAGAACAATCCCATTCTGCAAAAGAAAAAAACATGAAGATCCTTTGGGGTACTGTAGGGAGGTGCTAGAGGAATCTGCAGGACATTGTAGAGAGATGCTACCAGATTATTTGCAAAAGTCTGAAGGTCCTGCAGGGCACTTTGCAATTGATTCTTGGGAAGTGCCAACGAATCCCAAGGGGAACTTCTCTAAACATACCAATGAAACTGGCAAAGTGCTAGCAGAGAAGGAATGGGGCATTCTTGAAGGATGCTAGCATATTGTTTATATAAACTATTTGTTCTGAGGGAGAACTTTATTTCTTTTCTTTAGCTCCTGTTTGTTAAAGACCAGAAGGGCCAGGAGAAAGCTAAGAAAACTTGGGTGAAACTAGCCTGCCTTGTACAGCCCCTAGAAGTACTGGCCAAAAAAAAATAACTGTCTTCCTCAGCCTGCTGCTCCTCCTGGTTCTTTAATTCCTGCTCCTGCCCCAGAAAACTCATCACCAAATCCTGATAGACCAGCCTCTATAAGTGATAAGGGTTATCTCTGCCCCTCCCTGTGGGTCTATTGATGGATTAGAGGTCCTCATTGACTTTTGCCCAGACCTATCAGTTTTCAAAAATAAACAAAACTAGGGGTTTGAACAATGCCCTTCTGTACATAGGGGACTAGAGACTCTAAACCAAGATTAACACTCAAAAGGGAAACAAAAGAAAATTGTACATCTTAAATTTTTTAGCTACCCATTCACAGGTGACTGAGTCTCACTGGCAACGAAATGAGGATAAAACATAGAATACTTTCTGTTTCGAGGTCACCATAACTGGTATTCTTGCCCAAGCCCAATTATGAATGGATTCCATCAGACCCCTATAAACCTCCACTGTTGTAATCCCTAATATTAAATGTATTAACGGTACTAATGTGTAGTCTATGTATACCTCTGCAAGCCTTTGCCCCCATGCTGTGAAATTGTTGCAGTTTAGGTTATTTTAGCAAGGCATATGGAAAACTGTAAACCTACCGGATACACGGACATTAGCTATTCGTCTGGCCATTTGTTGGAGCCACTGGGAAGCCTAGTACTGACATGTAGAGGCTCCACTATGAGGACAAGACATTTAGATAGAAACCAGTTTTGTTCCTACTAAGCTTTTTGTTACCCATGTGGATGATACCAGAGAGGTAAGCATAGGGTTGCCAATAAGGATATCATAACCGATAAGCAGACTGCCCTTGTCAACTAAACACAGAGCCCCAGAGCAAACCGATGTGTGCCTGATCACCTCCTTGATCCACAAGAGGATGGCCATAAAAATCCAGACCCCATCTTAGACTGGGCCTACACACATGGACTGCCACTGTCATCAGAAGTCTCAAAAACAGAATGAAAACCTGGTCTGCTTGTCAAAACCTGACTAAGGCTAACCATACTGTGCCCATGGACACAGTTCAAAGCCAATGGGCCAGGATGTTCTTGGCTTGTAAATCACATTGTCCCATTCAGAGGGTTCCTCTAGATCCTGACTACAGCTGACACTTTCTCTGGGTTTGACCTAGTCATTCCTGTCCATTTCACTCACCCAGGCCATACTATCCAGGTCCTAGAAAAACACATTTGCTTTCTGTTCATTTTTCCTGAACACATCACATCTGATAATGCCCCCAATCTGCCACCCAAGCTGCACATCAAGAAGCCCAATCATGGGCCATAGGATGGATTCTCTGTGCTTCATAACATATACAAAATAAACAATAATTATTTTTAAAATATAATATTTTGATGACTACAGGAGACATATTGATAACAGTGAACTAAAAGCGGCAGCTGGGGAGACGTGGGGAAAGGGAAGCCTACTAATAATCCTTTTTTCAGGCTTGTTCTTAGAAGTTTTCCCCTTCCTCCAAAAAAGAAAGAAACAAATAAAGAAAAACAAACCAAAAATATTTCCCTGTGCTGCCTTTCCAAGCTGCTGAGAACTGATAACACTGACTATGAGATAACAGAGGATGGTGTCAGCTTCTACATATTCCACAAAAAATGCCTGCAGATGTCATCCACACTTGTAAGACCCATAGACAAATGCCACAGACAAATAAAACTATTTAAAACTGACTGCCCCAGGCAGTCACTCTAAAACCAAAGATTAAACTAAATTATTCGAACTGAGCTGGAAACCCAAGGGCAGGAGGTCCCATGATGGGGGGCTATATTGGGGCCCCTGCTAACCTGACTGCCTAAGGTATTCCTGGCTTGGCATGCCTTAACAATGTTTAATTCTTTGTTTACAGGGGACCATATGAGTCCTCTGAAAAACTGCTTCTTGTGTGTGTACCCTGACTGTCGTGACAATGCCAGAATCCTGGGAGGCCTTTAGGTCAGCTTATTGGCACAGTTGCTTTGCTTCCGAACTGATGCTCCAGGCAGGTAAAAAAAGATTCATATAGAAACAGGAGAAAGCCTTCTGGCTCTTTAAAGTAGATCCTAGCGGGCTTGGTAACATCTTTTCCTTGCTTGGTAACAGTTGGGACTCAAGTTCCATTCAATCCTCCAGGCAAGCCTGATCGTCTTACTTGGAATGACCTTGATTATAGTCGAGGTCTACTATTGCCTCAGACTAATTACCTGTGCTGTTGCTCTCACAGCACCTCAGCACCTGATCCAACTCAGGTCCGTGTTAAAGTAGCCTATGTTTCTCACTCATGTCCTAAAATATCAAGTTGCAGAGTTCCAGCTCCTGGTTAAAAACTATGTGGGAATTTTCAGGCTTGAAAATAGGCAATGACAAAGGCTTCACCTGGCAGGCTCATGGGAAAGCTGCTCTCCCCACACCAGACTTGGCACAGGACCAAGACTGCATTGCAGTCTCCACAGTTAGTCAAGGACTCAGGAATCCATGGCTGGTCATGGCTTTTGCATATTTATATTCCTAGCCCCAGAGCCTTCATCCTAAGTCTCTTTATCTGAAGACGCTGGCTGAGGTCCTTTTGAAGTGTCTCTGCTGAGAACTCTGGTGTGGCAGGGGATGCACGGGGTGAGGTGGTAAGAAGAGAAAACTTTGAAGACATGTTGCCCTACTCTGACTTAGCCCAGTACTTTTCCACTTCTAGCTCCCTTTCTCCCCTTCCCACAGGATCCATAAAATTGCTGCAACCTTTTTGGGGGACTCCCTCAGCAGTGGAACAATCCCCAGGCCTGCACTGATCCACTTGACCTGTATGCAAGTCCACGGGAGAAAACAGAACAGAGAGGGTAGCACCTTCTCCAGTTTTAGCTTGTTGCTCACATTATCCCCCCTAAGTGATTAAAGATTTCACTGTTAACTCTCATCATGGCTCCTCATTGCTCTGCTTGACTACCCCTACACCTCACAGCTCAAGGCTGTCTCTCAGCTCTACTGAGCCCTGACCTATACACATGAGGAGATTAAAGGAAGAGACTTATATACTATCTCAATTTTCAAATTAGTATAGAGATGACTGCTACTAATTCCAGAAATTTGAGATCATTAAGCCCTCTAAAGCAGTCAGAGTTTTACTGTGTTTCTGGCATTCCTATTTCTTCAAAGTGTTTGGTACTAATCCTTTTAATAAAATCAGGTTACCTGTGTTTTGGCAAAATCAATATTCTACTCTACAGAGATTAATACGTCAGTTAGAAGTTTATCTGTTGCAGACTCAGAAGGAAAGACATAAACTCACCCAATCCCACTGAGAGAAAGGAAGGTAAGCAAGAAAAATTGATCTGGGATAGAGACTGTGTTCTGTTTGAGTCAATACTTTGGCATAAGATTTTTAGTAATAGACTATTCTGATATACCTGACCTCTCTTATTAATGATATTGATGGTTTATATTTATTTGGCTCAAATGAGATACCAGTATGTGCAATGGTGTCCTCCCCCAATCATAATTAATAAAGAAAAAAATCTGAAGGTATGAAAACAGAGAAACAATGTTATGACCAGTGAAAAAGTCTCAATTATTCAATATGTCATGCTCCAGAAAAAAATAACCTTACCCTAATTTCTAATCCTGTTTATCCTCCCCTCCCCCACCAAGACTAATTCTATTCAGCCATCCATGCAGCCTCAGATATGTCCCCAAATATTGTTATTTAAGTCAATAGAAAGAGCATGGGCTAAGTGTCCTTTTCCCTTTACTTATTTGGCAATTTACTTTCTCCTTGACCCCTGACAAGCCTACATCTTGAAACCATGTGCATTCTCCTCTTACCTCTAGCAGAGACAATGAGGTCCCTATGCTTCCATGGGTTTATGAAATTTAAGTCCCTTCTGTTCAGCAGGAAGCACTGTTATACCTGTTTCTAAAGGTTTATTGGGGAGATTTCTCTACTGGAGTATTTCCCCTGATAACTAGAGAAAAGCAGTAATTCTATTTCCCCATGGCTTAATTAATGGAAACCTCCTTCTCTGATATTTTCTCATTAGTTTTCCACAGTGTCAGGAACTCCAAGCATCTAAGTAAAGGCTTTTCCTGGCAGGCTCACGGGGAAAGCTCTTCCTCCCAAACCAGGCTCTGTGCAGGACCAACGCATTGCAGCTTCTGAAGCGAGTTAGTCAAGGACTCAGGCTGGTCATGCGCTTTGCATATTTATATTCCTAATCCCAGAGCCTTCATCCTGGTCTCTTTATCTGAAGACATTGGCTGAGGTCCTTTTGAAGTGTCTCTACTATGTCATAAGTAATCTCTTATACTCCCTCTACATGGCTAACTCCATTTTCTTCAAATCTTTGTTCAAATTTGACTCTCTAAATAAGGTTCAACTTTACCAATCTATTTTAAAGTTATTATCCTGCTACCCACACCAGATCATCTATCCTATTTTCTTTTATATTTCCTACAGAATACATAGTTTCATGTAACTGTTATACTTTTTTGCTTATTTTTAGTGTGTATTTTTAAAATACCTCTCCTCATTATAGCATAAGCTACATAGGGCAGGGAATTTTTTTGTCAGTTGTATCCCAAGGACCTAAAACAGTGCTGGGCCAAGTAGCCTCAGTAAATATTTGTTGCATGAATGAAAAAAAAAAGGGAGTTATATAATTATTTCTTTAGTGGGTTAGTATCTTTAAAACTCATCGGGTCTTTAGAGCCAATAATAAAATTATTTAAAAGGATCAAATCCTATTATTCATGTTTTTGTTAGTAAATTTACATATATTTAATATTTTGTGTTTGTATTATTTAAGATAATTTATCTATTAGAATACCAGATCTACTTTGAAACGATAATTTTAAATTTGTAATTGAGAAATTAACTTAGACTTTGAAAATTTAACTTCATTCAGGTTAAATTTAATAGTCTATAAAAATTACACAAATACTAAGCTATTTTAAGTTCAAATCTTACTTCATTGATCACAGTATTGAAACATTTAAAAGGATTTAAGATTTGCTTATTTATAATTTTCTTTTTAGATTGAAAAGATTATTTTAAAAACCTGATGAGACTTTATTAAGTCAGCAAATTGAGATACTTAAAAATGAAATACATATATCATATTTAAATGTAGTTTAAAGAGAATTAAATGCCAAGTTTATGAATTAGACCAAATATTTGTGTAATACCTTTAAAAATGAATGATAAAATATATTAGGTTTATAAATAGAATACTAAAGATTTAAAGTGGGAATTCAAAGAAGTAAAGAAGACTAAGTTTTTAAATGTTTACCTCAAATAAATTTAAATTGCATAATCGAAGAAACATATATAATTTTCTGCATGCAAAATGTGTTGTGATCGTTATTTAAAATCTCACATTAATGCAGGAGAAGATTTAATGATACAGGAGGGAGAAGGGACAAACAGTAAGGCTGGGTCCACAAGGCAGGGGAGAAAACAAGGTCTGGAGCTGAACTGAAATTGGGACTAAGGTCTTTTTTTTCTACTTTAGCACTCCCAAGTGAATACAAGAATTTATCTGCCTTCCTGAAAACAGTTGATTGAGACTTTTTTTTTGTCCAGCACTATTGATATTTCCATTATTATCTGCTTACTCCCCACACCTCTAGCTGGCCTCCTGGTTATTATGATTCTGCTGTCAGTTGCCCTGTGTCCCTGATTTTTTCTCCACAGGAGCTGAGCAAAACCCTTTTTCTAGAAATAATTTACTCATCTCTTAAAAATGCTATTGTAGTTTTGTGGGAGGAAGGCAGGGACATTTATCTCAAAAGATAAAATGTGTGTGTGAACTTTCGAGTATCACCTCCAAAGCAGAGAAGAAGAAAGGGAGTAACACTCCAGAGCAAACTTGCAGTGAGAACAAAGGTGTTGAGATATAAAACTGCACAGTATTTTAGCATAACATAACATAACCATAAACATAAAACATAACATGGAACGTTTTTAATAGAAGTGATATTAATTTTTTAAAATTTACCAAAATATAACTATATATATCTTTGTATAATTTTTGTATTTATGTTTTTGGTCCTAAGCCTATATATTATATAGCTATGTAATCTTCAAAGACCCAAGAGTGTTTGTTCTGAAATCTTCAAAATGATGTGAAAATTAATCCATAAAGGAGTTCATAATAACAGTATTATACAAACATCACAAGTTCAGTGACTCTGTGTGCTGCATAATCATTGTGATATATCAGAGGACAATTTATGGAGGGGGAAAGATCTCTGGGCTGAATGTTAAGGAGTCAGGCTTTTTTTTCCAAGCCCAAATCCTTCACTGCTGTGTATCTTGTTAATCTTTTTAAAATGAAAAAAAAATGACATAATGGTATTATGATTACTAAATGAAAGATTTGATAATGGAAACATTTAGAAAGTAACAAATATGATTTACTTAATAATAAAGTAATAAATATGATTATTGTTTAGACAGGTATTCTTTATTGATTTGAAGATGACACCACACTACTTGGAGTTACAAAGTAAAGAAAATATTCCATTATAATCTGTGACTGACAGAAACACAGGTAAATCTATAGTAGACTTCCCCTGTTAAATCAAACATTAGTCCTTACATTAGAAAATTAGAAAGAAGAGCAAATCAATAGCATGAATCAAAATGCATACAGTGGGTTTATGTGCAGATTTATTACATGGGATTTTGCGTGAAGCTGAGGTTTGGAGTATGGATCTTGTCACTCAGGTAGTGAGCATATTACCTGATAGGTAGTTGATTTACCCACCCCTCCACACCCTCTAATGGTCCACAGTGTCTATTGTTTCCGTATTTATGTCCATGTATGCTCTATGTTTAGCTCCTACTTATAAATGAGAACTAAAAAATAAAAGAGATGATAAAAGACATTCATAACATATTGTGAACCACAAGCAAGGATGTCAGCAGATTACTCATCAAAAACATTGCAAGGGAGAACAAAGTAGAGCACATTTTTACTCATGGGAAAAAAAAATCTTATATTTTAGACTCCTATATCTAGAAAAAAAAATCTTATAAAATGAAGACAAAATAAAAGGTTTGCTCAGATTTACAAAGCTTTGTTAAGACTTTCAAAAACAAAAAGGATTAATCATCCAGAGACTCACAGTGGGAGAAAAGTTGGAGGAAGCTTCTCAGGTGGAAGGAAAAGGACACCAGATGAATACATATTTTCACAAAGAAATGCAGAGTGCAGGAAAGGAGAACAATGTAGATATATGTATAAGAAGGTTTTCCAGTCATTTAAATATCTTTAAAGCTTAACGTACTTATTCTGTTTATGTTTTTAAAGTTTAACTTACTTTTTAAGCAAAAGTAATAACATTTATAAATCATACTCATTATAGCCTTAGAAAAGACCAATAAATTAAAATGTATGGACACACAACTTAGTACAGTTGTTATTCATATTCAAAATCACTGAAAAGACACTTCACTTTGAAAATACATGCCAAATCAGATAAAACAGACTTTACACCAACAAAAATTAACTAAGATGGCTCACGCCTGTGATCCTAGCACTTTGGGAGGCCAAGGCGGGCGGATTGCCTGAGCTCGGGAGTTTGAGACCAGCCTGGGCAACAAGGTGAGGCCCCGTCTCTGCTGAAATAAAAAAAATTAGCCAGGCATGGCAGAGTGCACCTGCGGTCCTGGCTGCTTGGGAGGCTGAGGCAGGAGAGTACCTTGGACCTGGGAGGCGGAGGTTGCAGCGAGCTGAGATTGTGCCACTGCACTCCAGCCTGGGCAACAGGCAGAGGTTGCAGTGAGCTGAGATCGTGCCACTGCATTCCAGCATGGGCGACAGATCAAGACTTTAAAAAAAAAAAATTAACTAGGACAATGAAGGGCACTCATAATGATAAAGGGTATAATCCAACAAGAAGATTCAACTATCTTATATATAAGCACATATATGCACCTAGCATAGAAGCACCAGATTCATAAAACAAGTTCTTCTAGGCCTACAAAATGACTTAGACAGCCACACAAGAATAGTGGAAGACTTCAACTCCCCGCTGACAATGTTATACAGATCCCTGTGGCAAAAATTAACTAAGAAACTCTGGACTTAAACTCAACACTTGAGCAACTACTACAGAACACTCCACCAACAACCACAGAATATGCATTCTTCTCACCTGCACATGGAGCGTACTCTAAGATCAACCACATGCTAAGTCATAAAGCAAGTCTCAAACTCAAAAAAATTGAAATAAAAAAAAAAAAAGTAATTTAAAAAAGACAATACTGCCAAAATTCCTTTAAACATTTTTTTTTAAAAAAAGGAAAAGTGTATGGTAATTTTAAAAAACTGATTTGTTAGCATTTTAAACTTAAGGAGATGATGAGATTTCTTTGAACAGATGTGCATAAACTCCCATTATTTCCCAGAGGCACTGAACATCTTTTGAGAACAGAGGATTTTCTTGATGGCGTTTTTCATATCTTTGTTCCTCAGACTGTAGACTACCGGGTTGAAAAGTGGGGCAAGGACAGCAAACATCAGTGCAGTGGCCTTGTCCACTGGTGGCGGGAATGTGACAGAGAAGCGCAGATACATGAGTGCCACACTGCCAAAATACAGCAAGAAAATAGTAATGTGGGCTGCACACATGGAGAATACCTTCTGACGGCTCTCACCAGAGGGAATCCTCAGGATCACAGTGATGATTCTTAAATAGGAAAGGCTGATGACAGAGACAGAGGTCAGAACGGAAATAGCATGGAGCACATCTTTAACCAGAACGATGGATGTATCTGTGCAGGCCAACTACAGCACAGGTTCAAAGTCACAAAAGAGTTGATGTATTTGGTTGGGGCCACAGAATGGAAGAGTAGAAATCCACACAACCTCTGGCAGTAACATGAGGAAGCCAAAAATGCAAGAGCCAGTGGAGAGGTGGATGCACAGTCGAGGGGTCATAATGATTGCATAGCGAAGGGGGTTACAGATGGCTACATACCTGTCAATGGCCATCACTGTGAGGACTAGGCCTTCCATGACCCCAAGTGAGTGGAAGAAATACATCTGGAGGAGGCAGCCAATGAAAGAGATGGTTTTCTGTTCACTGAGAAGGTTGGAGAGCATCTTGGGGATAGTCACGGTGGTGTACCAAATCTCCAGGAAGGAGAAGACACTGATAAAATTATACATAGGATTATGGAGACAGGTGTCCAGTTGGACAGCAAAGAAAATCATGAAATTTCCAACAGTAATGAATACATAAATCAAGAGCAAAGGAATGAAGAATAAGAGGCTGCCATTCTCAGATTGAGGAAAATCAGAGAAATAAAACTCAGTCACCGTTGTTTTGTTCTCTGGATCCATATTTTCAGTGGTTTCACTTGTTGGCTAACAAAACACAGAATTCTAAGTACATACAAAGAACAAATAAAAGCTTTCTTTTCAAGCAGCTGAACAGCCTTGAAATTAGGCTGGTTAACTAAAATATACTGTATGAGTTATTTTGCAAAATATAATGTTATCCTGTCAAATTTCCAAATGCTTTCTAGTAATTATAATAACTTAGTTTGTCAATTATTCTGTTGGATAAGCTAAACAGTATTGCTAATTAGACATATAAATTGGTACAAACTCTCCTGAATGGCAATTTGGCAATTTATATTGAGAGTTTAAAACTGTTTAAGGCCTGCCTTTCACTATGTAGTCTAGGGGAAATATTTCAGATATTAAAAAATAGATATATGATGATATTAGCTAGAATACTTAATATAACAGTAAATTAGAAACAAGTAAGTAGACATTTTTATTTTTTGAGATGAAGTGTTGGGGACACAGAATGTGTTGTGACAAAGTAATGCCCTCTGTGGATAAGAATAAGCTCATTTTTAAGTGGGCATGTTTAAAACTAAACTATGATTACCAGCTTCCCTTGGTCTTACTCATTATTAACAATTGAATGAAAAGACAAAATCTAAATATCACACTGAATATAATTTAAGATACAACAGGCTAATCTCATGTGAGATATATGGGCATGCAAATTAACCTAATCTACATTCTAAAAGAGGGTGTATTAGGATTCTCTAGAAAGACAGAACTAATAAGAGATATATTTTATATATATTAACATATATATAAAGGGGAGTTTATTAAGTATTAACTCACACTATTAAAAGGTCCCACAATGGGCTGTCTGCAAGCTGAGGAGCAAGCAAAGCCAGTCTGAGTCCCAAAACTGAGGAACTTGGAGTCTGATGTTTGAGGGAAAGAAGAGTGCAGCACAGGAGAAAGATGTGGGTTGGGAGACCAGGCCAGTCTACTCTTCTCATGTTTTCCTGCCTACTTTATATTCTAACTGTGCTGGCAGCTGATTAGATGGTGTCCACCCAGATTAAGGGTGGGTCTGCCTTTCCCAGCCCACCACCTCAAGTGTTAATCTCCTTTGGCAACACCCTCACAGACACACCCAGGATCAATACTTTGCATCCTTTATTCCAATCAAGTTGACACTCAGTATTAACTATCACGGGGGGTTAGTTAATAGTTGAAGTGTACTAACCTAGAAATTACATTCTAGGTATAATTTGCTAACATTTGAAATACTTAAATCAGTAGTCAACCTCAAGAGGCAGGTTTGTCAGGAGCTTCAAATATTCTTATCTGTATCCATAGTGTAGAGCTTATTAATTAATGTAAAGCAAGTTTTGTAAAAACCTGCATGTAAAGCAATAACTTCGGCATGACTGACATTTTGAAACAGACAATTCATTGCTGGGGGAGGATCTTCGTGCATTATAGAATGTCTAGCAGCTACCCCTGGTCTTACCTATGAGGCATCAGTAGCACAGACTCCTCCCTCCATCATGACTACCAAAATGGCTCTAGAAATCACCAAATGTCCCTGCAGGGAAGAAGTAGAAGAAAATTTGTGCCAGTTAAGAACTACTAGCATACAGAATTTTTTTTTTTTAGTGAAAAACCAAGTGATGAAGATATGTTGATTGGCAGGAAGTATACCTTAACCTCTGGCTTGCAGGGATATGAAATATGATGAGCTAAGCAGCCTACAGAACTTGGAGAGGTGCAATAGGCACACAATCCATTCATTCTCGTGTTCCCTCCTCAAAGGGAGATTTATCACCTAACCTCACTAAAAAGTTAACTTTTCTACTGGAGAGAATTTTATTACATTTTATCTTTGATAGAAACTTTCATTTATTATGCTAACCAGAAAGCATAAGAAAAAGAGTTAAGACTTCCATGAGCTTCCGAGAAAAGGCTTAATAGTAGTATTTGTGTGTCTATGTGTGTGTGTGTGTGTGTGTGTGTGTGTGTGTGTGTGTGTGTGTGCCTGTTTGCTAATAAATGTTTGCATGGCAGAATTCTGACTCTTCACTTGGTTCTGAGGTGAAGATGGGACCTCTACATGGAGAAAGCTACTGATATCTACCAAAAAAGTCAGACAACTGTGAACTGCCAGTGGATGCAATAAACAGATAACATTATTTTGAAACCACAATATCAGAGACTATACACAAATAAGAACTCAGCTTGGCATATGGCAACTACATTTTTTTCTCTTGATTTTTATACATACAACAAAATAAGTCTATGTTGAAACAGGAGAATATGAGGGGAACATCCCCTTGTTTTTCTTTAAAAAAAAACTTTTACATAAAAAATAGAGGTTCATAAAAACTAATTTATACTCTAGCAATTTTTATCTTAATTATTCTTATTGTTTCAAGACTTGTCTAACTATAAGTCACTCTTCACATAGCCACTGAAATAATCTTTCCTCAATACAAAGCTGTCAATCCTCTGTCTGAAAACCTCATACTGGCTCTCTATAGGGTTCCAAATCAAATCTGAACCTTTAAACAGAACAGATAATCTGGCTGTATATGAGATTTTAAAACTATTTTATCACCCCAATATCTTATGATTGTATTATCCTCAGCAGTCTTTCCTAGTATGACAGAAAATGATACCCATATAATTGTTCTGTGTTCTGCTTACAGAGGCAGTAGGGAGATAAACAGGGAAGCTAGCATTAAGCTCTATGTCCAGTACAGTTTGGAATTAGAAAACTGAAACCTGGAAAATTTTTTTAAAGGTAGGTCTATGGGAACTTGAGTCTTTAAGAAGGAAAAAAGATGCCTGTAGGAAGGCAATTTGATAGAGAGTCTTGGGAACAAAGTTATACCTCACAGGACTCTCACATTTTCTGTAGGAGTGGATACCCCAGAATCTCAACCATAAGCTCCACTAGTTGTTCTGACATTTCTTAAGAGTCTGTCCTGATGCCACTAAATACAATACAAACAACCTAGATTCTAATTTAACTCGGAAATTAGCAGAATTGTGGAAGAGTCATAGAGCTAGTGGGACAATTTTGTAGAATTAGTCCAAGTCTTATGAGGATCTCTAATTGTAGGGTACACACTCATCAAAGCCCTCCATCCCTAAGTTATGGTCCTTTCCTTTACCTCATGTGTTGTCACAATCTCAACAAAATTTCCACAAGTCTTTCCTTTAAGTCCAATAGAAAGTAATACGGTTCTGTGACAATTGTCCCCCTATATCTAGTAAACAAAGTCATTCACTCATATCCCAAACTAGAAAGTCCAACACTTCAGTCCATAGCTACCTCTTCCAGAAACCAACAGAGCCACCTTCTCTTTGCAAATGTCTCCATCTTCACTGCTCTGCAGCCCAGTAAGTAGGAAGGTTGTAACCACAGTCACAAGTCTAGGCTTCACAGGGAACAGCTAAGTGGGAGAAAGTCTTTCTTCTAAAGGGTTCTCTCCTGGGGAATTAGGGAAAAGCAACTCTATGCCCCTTGTGTCTAATTAGGAAAACACTTGCTGCCACACTCCCCTTTCAGGAGGTCAACACACCTATGGGAAGCTAGGTTTTTAAGTCAGGATAGAAGTGAGATGAAAAGAGTACTCTGTCCAAGGGGTAAAAGAATTGTTTTAGCTACAAAATATCTGCTAAGAAAGGTGAAGGATAAGGAACAAAAGGAATGAAACTAACAAAATGCGGTTCAAAGGCAGGAGAATTTACTCTTCGGAGCAGTTTAGAAATCGCACAGCACAACCCTGACATGTATTGCAAAAAATTCAGCCAGGAGCTGTCCAACACAGCTTAGTAGAATTTCTTCAGAAGGATCCAGGGATCACAGGGCCATTGCAGTGGTGGCAGGAGTGAGGGGCTCTCATGAGATTTCACTGGCTTCAGGGGTTCCAGCAGCAAATATCCCCAAGGGTATGGAGTCAGGAAGGGATCAGAGGGCAACATTTCCTGCTACATGAAAGCTGTATTGGTGAGCACACATGAGCTAGCCCTTGGACAGACCTGAGAATTAAAAAAAAAAAAAAAAAGGCCTAATTGACATCAAAGGCTGCCCCTTCTCATTCTGTCTCCTTCGTTCCCACAGGGCTTGAACCACTGATTCTCTCAGCCAGCCCAACTGGTCAATCAGTTGGTCCAATAGCCAAGACAAAGCTTAGAGTGTTGACAGATAATCTGCAGAATTATATTCTGTTTTCTGGCAATCAGAAGAATGAGAAAACATTTCTGCTATCTGTGGACTCCTGCTTAGTCTAATGAGAGATGTGGGACAAACAAAAAGATATTAATAGCAAGAGAAACAAAAAGAAAAAAAAATAATGAAAATAAGGGCCAATATTGGTCCTAAAATCAGTGCCAGAGATATTAGTGTGAGGAATCATTCTTGAAGACTGCAGTAATTTGGAACAAGGTTGAGAAGCTTGGGGCAACAGTATTTTTTTTTTTTTAAGACGGGGTTTCACCATGTTGGTCAGGCTGGTCTTGAACTCCCCACCTCAGGTGATCCGCCCGCCTTGGCCGCCAAAGTGCTTGGATTACAGGTGTGAGCCACCGCACCTGGCCGGGGCAACAGTATTAAAAATTATTATTTCTGAGGTTCAGCCGTAAAGGTTAAGAATATCCTTGTGAAAAGAATCAACGTGCAGGGTTGAGAGAGATTAGAGAATAGAAAAGGGTACACATCTAAAGAGGTTTCAAATGCACACGAAAAACTTCAGAAAGTTTAGAGAAAATTAAATGGCCTAGGTCTGGGAAAAATGAGTCCATAGGGATTATCCCATTTCATGACAAGAAAAACAGTAAATTTGATGGGTAATGACGTTCTCGTTAATAGCTGCTATTAGATTCTAAGGTCTCCAAAGCCAAGACCATTCATATGATAGTCACAGAGTGAATCCTCTACACCTAACAGGGTGCCTGACATAGAGTTACTACTCAAACTTTTAACAAATAAATAAATAAATCTTGATGATGGGAGGAATAAACCCTTTCACCACTCAGTGTATGATAATTATTTGTGATTACATTTACTTATTGAATTCCATATTTCCTTTAGAACTTTTCTTAAGTTTAGTGATTAGGATGGAAGCCTGTGAACTAGGTATGAGATCATGGCCAATAAAGACAGGGCTCTGGGACCAGACATAATGAATTTCTGCCCTGGATTCATAATAATTATCTCTGTGTACTTGGACCAGTTGTTGCAACTCTGTGTATCATGTTTCTCATGTAAAAAGAAGTTAATATTTATTAAATAGTATTGATAATACATGAAATATTACATGTTAGGAAAACACCACGTTTTCACTCGTAGGTGGGTGTTGAACAATGAGAACACAAGGACACAAGGAATGGAACATCACACACTAGGGTCTGTTGGGGAGTGGAGGGCTAAGGGAGGTACAGTGGCGGGTAGGGAGATTGGGGAGGGATAACATTGGGAGAAATACCTATTGTAGGGGATGGGGGAATGGAGGCAGCAAACCACCATGGCATATGTACACTTATGTAACAATCCTGCAAGATCTGCACATGTACCCCAGAACTTAAAGTATAAAAAAAAAGTTAGCTTTTATGAATATTAAATAGCCCCAGGACTAGAATTATCTTAGTCATCATCCAATCTAGCTGTTCCCAAATCTTACCCATCATCTGAATTTTCTGGAGATTTTCAGAAATGCAAATGTCCAGGCTTCACTTTCAGATTTTGTGAACTACAAATGTTCATAATTAGTTTTAGCAATCACTGATCTAATCCAACTACATAATTATAGATGAGGCTGAAGGCCAGCAAATTAAGTGCATCATCCAAAATGGCACAACTTAGTGTCAGAAAAAGATATAAAATATCGTCCTTAAATCTCCTTGTCCAATAGTCTTTCCATGATGCCATAATCACATGAGGACAAGGGAATTCACTGAGAAAAGAACTATTGTCTCCTGGGACTCACTGAAAACTGGTAAGGTTTCATTAAACTTTGGGGAAAAAGTTTGCATAATGTAGTTTTTTGAACATCAAGTAAATTACACAAAATTATACATTTATTGGGGACAGAGACTACAATAGAGTACCTAAGGTAAAATCCCAGCTCTGTCACTACTTATGTGACCTTAGGCAAGTCGTTAAACTTCTTTGAGTTTTAGTTTCAACATTTAAATAATGGTGATCCCTGACCTATTTACTTCAGGGTATTTTAAATTTCAAGAGGTTTTATATCTGTAAAAATATTTTAAATAGTAATGTGCTCGAAACATATAGTAGGCTGCTATTGTTATTAATTTTGGTGGAACCCCTTTGGATCTAAAATTCTGTAACACATCATGTACATAAGCAGTTCATATTTGCTGAAATGAGTTTGGGAATTAAATGAGCTAAAAGCAGAGAAGACCTCTATCTAGTATCAAGAAATGATTTACTTGTGTGGAATACTGAATGACAGGGGATGCATTTCCAGAAAGGGAATTGGGGAAGTTAGCAGCAGCAACTTTCAGAACTTTCATGTCTGTCTTGCCTCTTCTATTCTGCTTCCTGGTCCCACTAGCATGTCAGATCACTGAAGAGACTAGCAGGAACCTAGCTGCTAGAGTGCAAGGAGGAAGCCAACCTGTGCTAAAAGCAAGAGGGTCCATCTATACTGGTTCAGCTATCACCAGCATGGTAGAGGCATTAACGTAAACTGGCCATCCACTTCTTATCCACAGCCTGCATACAGCAGTTTATCATTCTTTTTAAAAATAATAGAACAAGTAGCTGCAGCAATAGGAAAAGAGGATAGACGTGGAAAAGATAAGTAACATTGAAATTTTGCTCTTCCAAGAGACTTTTTAGAATTTCCAGGATCTATATCTATTTCCCAGTCCAACCAGCCCTCTTCTGATACTGGAAAAGCCTTCCAATAGCATCTTTCATGTCCTTGTTTCTCAGGCTATAGATGATGGGATTGAAAAAGGGAGCAAGGATAACAAAAGTGACAGCAATTGCTGTGTCCCAAAACACTGAGTAGGTGGCTGAGAATCTCAAATACATGACAGCCACACTGCCAAAAAATAGGAAGAACACAGCAAGGTGAGCAGCACAGGTGGAAAAGGCCTTGTGACGACCTTCAGCCGAGCGCATTCCCAGAATCACCATAATAATTCGGATGTAGGACAGAGCAATGACCACAAAGGAGGCTATGATTTCCACTGCGTGGATGGCATCCACAATGACCACTAGGGATGTATCTGTGCAGGCCAAGCTCAGCACAGGTGTGAAGTCACAGAATATCTGGTGGATCTGGTTGGAGCCACAGAAAGGCAAGGTGGCAATCCACGCAATCTCAGGGAGCACAAGGAGGAAGCCACAAAAGCAGGATCCAACTGTCAGCTGGATACAAAATTTGGGAGTCATGATGGTTGGGTAACGGAGAGGATTGCAGATAGCTATGTACCTGTCAATGGCCATTGCTGTCAGGACACAGCCTTCTGTGATACCAAGTGAGTGGAAAAAGTACATCTGCATGAGGCATCCAGCCACAGAGATGCTCTTCTGCTCACTGACTAGGCAAGAGAGTATCTTGGGGATGGTGGTTGTGGTATACCAGATCTCCAGGAAGGACAGGACACTGATAAAGAAATACATAGGGGTGTGCAGGGCCATGTCCACCTGGATGACAATGAACATCATTAAGTTTCCAGTTAGGATAAATCCGTAGATGAGAAGCAAGGGAATAAAGAATGAGAGGCCACCTCCGTGCGGATGTGGGAATAGAGAGAAGAGGAACACAGTCACCATTGTCTGATTCCCACTGGTCATCAACTGTGTCATCTGTGAACAGAGAAAAGGAAATAAGAGATTCCTAGAACTGGAATGTTGATTACCCACTGAATTTTCTATAATGATTTACTCAAACTGATTCTAGAATCTTCCCGAAGAGACCAGTTAGAAATATCTCTTAAGCTTTACCTCCATGCCAAAATCATCTGAAATATTTACTGTTGGACTACTAAATCACCTTTTCTTTCTGGTAAATATCTTCCATTGATGTGCACAAAGGAAAGCAACACACAAATTTCATTCTCTGGAAATATTTTCTGTAGGTCTGGTCACTTTTTAATTTCTGGTTCCGTCCCTCTGTCTTTAGCCTTAAAACTTGTACCTTCATTTTAAACTATGTTTTACTCTTGTTTTTCCGAAAAGTTATTAATTTAAACATATATTATTGGAGCTCTTTTTCCAGCAATGTTTATGTTGCTTCACCATCTTCCCCAGCACTGATCTCTAGCCTGAGCCTAGCTAAAGAATTCAACTTTGCTGGGCACGGTGGCTCACGCCTGTAATCCCAGCACTTTGGGAGGCCAAGGCGGGTGTATCACCTAAGGTCAGGAGTTTGAGACCAGCCTGGCCAACATGGTAAAACTCTGTCTCTACTAAAAAAAAAAAAAAAAAATAGCTGGGTGTGGTGGCAGTCACCTGCAATCCCATCTACTTGGGAGGCTGAGGCAAGAGAATCGCTTTCAGCTCAGTCTTTAGTACTTACCCTGCCTGACACCATGAGAATGCTCCTCAAAATCTCTGCAGCCACCTGCCTCTTCTCCTAGCTTGTCAATAAGGGTATAAATGTCTCTGAGGCCTCTTCCAGGAATATCTAGAATGGAAAGACGGTCTTTCCTGGGAATTCCTCTTTGTATGATGCAATGGCTAAAGGAAAATCATGTATCTTTCTCTCTCCTCTAAGGGACAAATTAGGAGAAAAATGTTACCTAGTAAACATTCCCCAGGGTAATATTTCATAAGTTGTCCTGGGACCATAAAACCTTTTCTCTCCTATAGGAGTAGAGTATAAAGCTGGGGACTGGGGCATAGCTGTGGGAGTCAGAATAAACTTCAGCCAGGATCATGATTCTCTGGAATACTCAATCAGTAAACACTCTTTTCCTCTCCACTTTTACTGATTTTCACTATGATTTCTTTTCCCTCTGCTGAAATAATCAACATCATCATATTTTAAAAAAAAATCTATTTGTATGCTAAAAAAATAGCTAGCATGGTAAAATTTATGTGGTTTTCTTTTCATCACATTAAAAAAAAAAACTATTTGTATAAGGTAAGCAAGACTACAGTGATTCCCATTTTGCAGACGTCGAGACTCAGACGCCAAAGGCTTTCTCCAGTTCACACAGGCAATACAAGGCATGGAAGAGATTGAACCTTAATCCTCTAAATTCAAATCTAGTTAAACACTAGCATTACCTTTCGATTATATCTCTAGTGATTAGGCCCAAGTACATATTCCCTGGTCTTTTGAAAAGACTTGGTCTTTCTTACCTTCCAGTATTGACGGCGGTGGTGAACCATCTCGAGTGGCCACTACCTTCAGGCCCGCTGCAGCAGGAAGGTGTGGCTGGGGTGGGAGCCAGGTACAAGGGGGAGACCTGCCCCTTCCGAGTTGGGGTGGGGGCTCCCCGCGTGTCACTGCAAGCCACTGCTGCAGACCCAGGCATCCCTGTGCTTGTGGGACCCAGGAACAGGTGCTCCTGGGTGCAGCAGCATTCACCAAACCCAGGCTGTAGATCTGGGTCACCTGCTCCACAGAGCAGACAGAAGCCCCACCCAGGAGGATGGGGCTGCAGTTACCCAAGTCATGACTGCAGATCACAGCCTCCCACTCCCCCATGCACGTGCAGCCACCCAAACCATGGATGCAGACCTAGGCATCTCTGTACTCCTGGGGGCACGGGAAGGTCCCCCTGCCCTCACAGGCTTGAAAGCGCCTGCTCCTGCTGCCTGGCTTCTCCCTGCTTCTCCACTCCAATCTAGGAGCAAAGTAGGGATGAGCCCTGGTACTATTGCAGTCCGTCCAGGTGTGCACACACTTAGGGCAGGGTTGATACACCAGCCCCTTGATGCCTTGCCCCCCTCCAGATTTTGGGCACCAACAAGCATAGGAGGGAAGCCGAGGGGGCACTGAGGGCCCCCCTTCACATTTATAGCTGGGGAGACATGAACGGCAACAGGAGGCAGACAGGTTCCTGGGCAGACTGGGGAAGGTCCCTGGTGATATCCCACATTCAAGACAGGGAGAGCCTGAAAACTGGGGACTGGGCTCCCACCCAGAGTAGGAACTGCTGGCGCCTTTTCCAGACTGCCCATGGACCAACAGGAATGCACTGCCTCCCCTCTAAGACCCATAGAAGCCCGGGGCTTAGCCAGAGCAAAAGTCCAGGGATAACAAGGTACAGACAGGAGCAACCCACTCTAGGGCCTCCTCTCTGCTGAGAGCTGCAGAGGTGACAGAGACAATGGGTGATGGCAGTATGACCTGCCTACAGAGAGGAGCTACCCTCTCTGCCAATAGATGAATACCTGTGGGGATGACTTGCCTAGCAGAGAGGAACTAACCTCTCTGCTAGAAGCTGAACACTCATCAGGAAACCCAGGCTGCATAAAGGAGCTGCCCACTGTGTATTTACTCTGAGCTGTTCTGTCACTCAATAAAGCTCCTCTTTGTCTTGCTCACCCTCTGCTTGTCTGTATACCTCATTCTTCCTAGGCACAGGACAGGAACTCAGGACCCACCAAACGAGGCTAAAAGAGTTGTAACGTAAACGGGGATAAGACATGTCCCTTGCTCACCATGTTGTGGTGAACAGAAGGAGAGGAGAGAATAGTTGCAGCCATTCAGGGAGCCCAGATCTGGGAACTTCCTAAGCCAGGGCTGTGAATCCTTTTTTTGTTTGTTTGTTTGTTTGTTTGTTTTTTTGAGACACAGTCTTGCTCTGTTGCCCAGACTGGAGTGCAGTGGTGCAATCTCAGCTCACTGCAACCTCTGCCTTCCAGGTTCAAGAAATTCTCCTGCCTCAGCCTCCTGAGTAGCTGGGATTACAGGCGTGTGCCACCATGCCCAGCTAATTTTTGTATTTTTAGTAGAGGTGGGGTTTCACCATGTTGGTCAGGCTGGTCTCGAACTCCTGACCTCATGACCCGCCTGCCTCGGCCTCCTGAAGTGCTGGGATTACAGGCATGAGCCACTGTGCCTGGCCTGTGACTCCTTGAGACCTTGTGGTTCCTGGCATCTCCAAGTTTCAGGGTACCACCATGTTCTCTGGTGCCAGCTGTGGAAGCTGCTTGTGGTGCACCTGGTCCAGCCACAGCCTTGTCAAGAGCCAGTGCCTATGCTGGCATCTAGAGCTGCCCACCCCACTGCAGCAGCCGACCTGTCTGACTGCACAGTGATTGGACCCCACACTCGCTCACACACTCCTTGCTGCTCCATGCAGTCTCCCTTGGCAGGCCTGGGATCTAGGCCAGTAGCATGAGTAACTTTCCAGGTTCAGTTGGCAGAATGAGCCCAGAGGGCCAGAGCAAAACTTAGGCATAAAATTGCATTGATGTTGTGTAGAATGCATTTAGGTAAAGAAATTATGGAAGTAAGAAGTATTATTAATGTATTCAACTCAAATTTATTGAGTACCTACCAGACATCAGACCCAATTCTGCAACAGTCTGGAGTAAAGGCCTAAAATAGAACTGTAATAATGGAATTAAAGGATAGAAGAGATGGGAGTAATTGTGAATAAAGAATCAATAGGACTTGACACCTGACTGTATTTGTGCCATGATGGAAAAAAGAACATTAAAGGTAACAGCTTCATAAGCTTCAGTAAGTCTGCTAGATGGCACTATTGACAGATATAAGACCAGCTAAAGCAAAAGCTTGTAGGGGCGATTATAAGAAGACGAATTATAGATATTTTGAACATGTGAGAGAACTTTTAAGTAGAAATGTCTGTCATTAAAGATGAAGGACTGGATTTCAGAAGAGATGACAAGCCTGTGGACACAGGTGTCTACATTGTTTAAGTAGAGATTATAACTGAACTATGAGGGTGCACTAGATAATTGAAAAAAATGTAGGGGAGATGAGAAGAGACTGGAGGATTGCAATTGGGAGGTGAGAGAAAAATGGTATTAATAGTAAACAACTTTCATTTATTAAATATGTGACAAATATGCTAAGGCATTTTTACATTTCATCTCATTTTATCCTTTCATAGTTCTATAAAGTAGTCATTACGGTTTCCACTTAAAAGATGAGAAAACTAAAGTTTAATGACTATGTATCTTCCCTCTAGTCAGGTAGCTAAGTAGGTGGCAGAGCACAAATTTGAAGCTAGATTTACCTTACTGTCTTATCCCGAAATGCTTAGGAAACTAAGAGAAAAAGAGGGCAATGATGTATTACAGAAATCAAAGGAGAGAATTACAGTAACAAAGAAACAAATTGGGAAATAGACTAGCTTTTTCTATTATTATT
Organism: Ateles fusciceps; assembly: GCA_036589455.1. NCBI lineage: Eukaryota > Metazoa > Chordata > Mammalia > Primates > Atelidae > Ateles > Ateles fusciceps. The sequence goes on from JAZHEH010003362.1 coordinate 2,250,465, forward strand.
TGTAACACTTAGTGTCTAGAAATTTATATATATTATATAAATTATTATCTCCATTCAAGAATTATATACATAGAGATGTATATATACCTATATACATATATGTATACATATATTAAAATGGGTGTTCATCATAAAAAATAAAACTCTGAAAATACGAAAAGAAAAGAAACACACAGCATTAGACTATAAAGAAGGAAGAATGCAATTAAAGATGATATAAAATTTACAAATGAAAATAAAAACAAATTATAACATGAAGTTCAGCAAGTGCATAGAAACAAACTGATATATTTAACACTATATTATTATATATCAGTAACAGGTGACAGAAAATGTAATGAAAAGATGCCATTTGAAGTATCAACAAAAATACAAAACTATAAACAATGTGTTACATCTAAACATAGCACTTTATAAAACTGTATTGGACTATATCAAACACATAAATAAATTGATCCATATGCTGTATTAATGAATAGAATGTCTCAGTTACATAAACATGTCAATCATCTACAAGTCAACAATTTCAATCAAAATCTCAGGTTGAGGAGGGCGGAGTGGGACATGTAAGAATGAGGGCCAACAAAAAGACATTTCAAAGGAGATTAAAATGCTGGCACTTGTCCTACTATTTACTAAAGGTTATTATGAAGCAATATTTGTAATAAAATACTAGTAGGAGTAAACAGCCAATAGAAGCAAAGAAATAAACTAATGTAATATGGAATTTTAAAATACGTGAGAGCAGTAATAGCAGATCACTGGGGAAAAGATGAAGATAGCCAGCACAACAGACCTGTGGAAATGGTACATTGTTTAATCAGTTGTATTGGAATTTCAGTTAAAATTTTTAAATTCAATATAAATATAAACCATAAATTTAAAGACTGATGAATTAGTAAAACAACAAGATACACACTAGGAGACTGTATTTTTATTAATGTATATATAACTGATTATTATTTAGAATGTATAAAAAGCTTCTACAAAGTAATAAGAAAAGACAAATAATCAAATGAGGAGTAACACACACACACACACACACACACGATATTCAACTGCAAATGAAAGCAGTAGCATATTGTTTACACAACAGCCAAGTAGAAAAAAATATGACTACACAGAACATTTAAAAAGATGTGCAACACTCTTTACAATAGCAAAGACCTGGAACCAACCCACATGCCCATCGATGATAGACTGGACAGGGAAAATGTGGCACATATACACCATGGAATATTATGCAGCCATCAAAAACGATGAGTTCGTATCCTTTGTAGGAACATGGATGAACCTGGAAACCATCATTCTCAGCAAACTGACACAAGAACAGAAAATCAAACACCGCGTGTTCTCACTCATAGGTGGGTGTTGAACAATGAGAACACATGGATGCAGGGAGGGGAGCATCACACACTGGGGTCTGTCGCGGGGAAATAGGGGAGGGACAGTGGGGGGGGGGGGTGGGGGAGTTGGGGAGGGGATAACATGGGGAGGAAATGCCAGATACAGGTGATGGGGAGGAAGGCAGCAAATCACACTGCCATGTGTGTACCTATGCAACAATCTTGCATGTTCTTCATATGTACCCCAAAACCTAAAATACAATAAAAAAAAAAAGATGTGCAACAATAAAAAGAATGCATGCATTGTTGATGGTAGGCATATTTTGGGAAACAAGTTGGCAGCATCTAGCGAAGGTGAAGCTGCAAATGTTCCAGAATACAAAACGCTGATGGCTGATAAATGATTAAATCGTGCTACATTTATACAAAACAGCGGGGATTTTCACAAGTATTCCTGATAAATGATTAAATCGTGCTACATTTATACAAAACAGCGGGGGATTTTCACAAGTATTCCTGATAAATGATTAAATCGTGCTACATTTATACAAAACAGCGGGGATTTTCACAAGTATTCCTGATAAATGATTAAATCGTGCTACATTTATACAAAACAGCGGGGATTTTCACAAGTATTCCTGATAAATGATTAAATCGTGCTACATTTATACAAGACAGCAGGGATTTTCACAAGTATTCCTTCTGGCTGGTTTATTCCTTTCCTGTGGGGAAAATACCTGGAAAGTATTTCTGTTTGTTTATGTTTTACTAGACATTGTTCTAAGACTCAGAGTAATGATGAGAGGTCTTGACAGAATAAAATAAATAAGTATAACTTATAGTTTACTATCACCTACATGTCAGACACTGTACTGTGGTTTACAAATATGAACACTAATATTCAAAACACTCTTAATAAAATATTGTTATTAAATGATGAATTAAGACTCAGAAATGCTAAGCTACTTTCTAAAGATTAATTAGCAAGTGACTGAATAAAATACGATTGAAACCCAAATATATGTGGGTTCAAAAAACATGCTTTTTCTACTGTACCAGTCTTCTCCACATGGAATGATTGCAAGTGGTACATAAAATAGTATGAATTTTATATTCTAAATTTTATTTGGCACATATTGTTGAGGACATGACTATATTTATATTAAGTCAAGTAAATTTGAAAAATGTCTCTATATATAATAGGTAAGACACAGATTTTTTTAAAAATCCTAAGTATGATACATAAACATCCAAGTTTTGAAAATAACTGTACCCCATCATGTTGAAGGAACGTGTACCTTTCCTAGTCTCTGGTCCCAAGCCAAATGTGGCTCCAGCAGACAGTATGAAGGTCAGTGTAAGACTGAAAGTTAGTCAGTACTTGCTACAACTCCACCATCCCATGCAGAAAAGTACTGAATTTTTGGTTTCATCTCTGGTCACTGTTGATCCCTGGGGTCACCATATCCTCAGCCCCCAGCATTGGCCTACTCCCAGCCCCGACTCACGCCAGCATCCCAATTCTCTTTAGCTGCCTCCTCATAGCCTCCTTGATCTCCTTGTTGTGCAAGCTGTAGATGAAGGGGTTGAGGAAGGGTGTGAGCACTGAGTAGACCACTGCCAGGGCCCGGTCATAGTCCAGTGAGTAGCTCTTCTTCAGCCGCACATACATGAAGAGGATGCTCCCATAGAATATGAGAACCACAGTGAGGTGGGAGGCACACGTGGAGAAGGCCTTCCTCTTGCCGGCAGCTGAGGGAATTCTGAGCACTGTGCAGATGATCTGCACGTAGGAGCAGAGGATCAGCAGAAAGGTGGCTAGGATCTTGCAGAAATTTATAACAAAATCTACTAGGACATTTATAGACGTATCAGTGCAAGCCAAGCTCAGCACGGGAGGGGAAGTCACAAAGATGTGCTGAATGCGATTGGGGCCACAGAATGGGAGGCGTGAAATCAAGGAAATTTCAACTACTGGCCCAGCCAAGCCTCCCAACCAACAGCCAATGGCAATCTCTGCACAGAGTGTTAGGGTCATGAGGGTGGGGTAGTGGAGGGGCCAGCAGATGGCTAAGTACCTATCGTAGGCCATAGCTGTCAGGAGATAGCACTCAGTTGCTCCAAGGGAGTAAAAGAAATAGACCTGCAGGAGACATCCAGAGAATGAAATGGTCTTCTCACTGAGCAAATTTGCCAGCATCTTAGGGATGGTGGCAGCTGTATAGCCAAGCTCTGAAAAGGAGAGGATGCTGATAAAGTGGTACATGGGTGTGTGAAGTCGGGAGTCCAGGCAGACCACCAGGAATATCAGCAGGTTTCCCACCACAGTCGTGAGGTAAATGAGAAGCAACAAGAGAAAGAGATAAATCTGGACACCCTGGGAGATGGGGGAAGCCCAAGATGATGAACTCTGTCACCTGGCTCTGGTTCCCTGTGGCCATTGCTCACCATTCATGTGCCTAGATGCGTAGTGTGGAAGCACAGGAAAAAAAGTTGAGCTACAGAGGTTCTAACAAGAAGGCAACCCTCATTTACTATTGCCCTCCATTCTCTCACCTCCAGAGTAAAGCCCTCTCAGTAAATGCTTTGAGGTCAACATTTCAATTCCATCCCTCCCTGCCCTTCATGGCAACAGCCTCCTTCAGACTGTCCACCTTTATATTTAGTCTTCCCTGATTAAAGCAGCTCAATTTTGGCCTTCCTAATCCATTCTGTAGCCCAGTTGACTTTCTCAATAGAATCTATATAGATTTTAGAAATTTAAGCATTTCGAATCCAAAGTATATATTAACATTTATACGTATTGTTTGTCTAAGGAACAAATCATTTATACTCATAATATATTGATACCATACTGGGCAAAGTATATATAATTTCAGTATTATTTTCTAATTTCTCATTTCAATTTGTTTTCTTCTTCAACTTTCTGGCTACCAAAGAATCAATTGTTTTCCCTTCTGCTCCCTCATATTCCTTTATGAGAACTCAGGTTTGCTAGTATCTTTCAGGGGCACATAGGTCAGAAATTAGACCTCTTTTGGACACTGGTGAGAATTCAAGTCAAAATAAGAAGGTTGAAGTAAATAAAAGAGCCAAAGAAAGACAGGAGGCAAATCACTCTCTCTGAATTTCAAGTCCAGACTGTGGCCACTTTATCAATTGTTTCTGCCATTTCCCCCAGTCCTTCAACTCCAAGTGTTCTCTTCTGGTTCACTGCTTCTGTAGATAGTTAATATACATGCTCTACTGTGTTGAGGCCACTGTAACAATAATTGATTATTTTCAGTACTCTAGGTATTATACTTAGAACAGGGACTAAACAGATAAATAAAATGTGGCACCTGATGTTAACAAACTAATATTTCAATACAGAACATGGAGAAACAACTAATTATTATACAGCTCTTTCATGGACTACTCTATCAACATAAAAACATGCTATTATTCTCATTTACTAAACAGACAAAAAAGCAAGTGCCTTAAATTCTTTCTTTTTACTTACTTATCCCACAGCCACTGCTCTATTTTTTTCTATGTCCCTGAAAGGAAACTCTTCCAAGAGTTGCCTATACGCATTGCCTTTAATTCCTCTCTTTAAGTTTCTTCTTAAACCCACTTTAATTAGATTTGCACTACCACTGCTCCATTAAAACCTCCTTTCTCATAGACATTAATTACCTAGGATTTGCTGGATCCAGTGGTCATTTCTCATTCCTCAGCTTACTTGGACTATCTATGTTTTCTGACAGTGTTGATTTATCCTGTCTGTTCATACACTCTTCACTTGATTCTCAGGATACTATACTTTCAGTTCCTTCCTATATTATTAGTCATTCATTCTCATTCTCCATCATTAGTTTCTCCTCCATGCCCTACCCTTTTAATGTCACAGTGCCCAGGGTCAGTGTTTAATCTTTTTTTCCTTCTGTGTAAACTCAACTCCTGTGCGAATACCATCTAATACCATAGCTTTAAACACTGTAAAAGTGTTGAAGATATTTGAATCCATATCTCAGGCAGTATTTCTCTCCCCTACTCCAGACACATATATTTGACTGCCTACTCACATCTCCTCTTGGGAGTCTAAGAGCCATCTCAAACTGAACTCCTGATGGCTCTACCCGTAGTCTTCCTTATTGCAAATGATGGCAATTGCAGTCTTCCAACAGACAAGCCAAAATCCTGCAGTCATCCGTGTTTCTATCTTTCTGTCATATATCCAAGAATGGACTATGTTTTACCACCTTGGTTCAAGTCACTTTCATCTTACCTCTATTACTGTAACTGACTCCTAACAAATCTCCCTACTTGCATTTGTCCACCTGCAGCCTCTTCTCAACACACCAGAGTGATCCTGTTAAATTCTAAATTAGGTTCTATGTTTCCATTGATCAAATGTTTTCAATGACATAGTTTACAGCCTTTGCTGTAGCTCTTTCCTTGCTCTAGAATCTCTTTCACCATTTGGATGGCTCTTTCATTTATTTCATCTTTGCTCAAATTTCACCAGCTCAACTACCTGGGCCACCCTATATAACTGCACTGTGCCTTCATTCTTACAATCCATATTCTGTACTACCATTGCCTTTCTCTACCTTATTTTTAACTTTTTTCCAGAGGACTTGTCATGTTCTAAACTATAAAATGTACTTATTTATTATTCCCACTGTTTATTGGTTCTCTCCTCTTTGAGAGTATAAGATCCATAAGGGCAAAATTTTTTTTTCTTTTCTTTTTTTTTTTTTTCTTGGTGACTTCAATCCACATTTTTATTTTTGTGGGTATATAATAGGATTATACACGTCTACTATGGTACATGAGATGTTTTGATACAGGAATGCGATGCATGACAATCACAGCATGGGAAATGGGTATCTGTCCTCTCAAGTATTTATCCTTTGTGTTACAAACAATCCAATTATACTCTTTAAGTTATTTTAAAGCATACAATTAAATTATGATTGACTATGCTGACTCTGTTGTGCTATCAAATACTAGACCTTATTTATTCTCTTTACTATTTCTATTTTGTTTACTGGTGTATGTCAAGTGCTTAGAGCCATGTCTGAAATATAGAAACAACTCAACAAATATTTGTGTAATTAATATGCAAATCTAGTAAGATAAATGCTAATTTGCATATGCAGTAGGAGTTCTGAACCATGGACTGGATATGGTGATAGATCAGGAAAATTTCATAGAACACATAATTTTTAAAATTATTATTATTTTTTGGAGATAGTGCCTCACTTTATCACCCAGGCTGGAGTGCAGTGGCAGGACCTCTGCTCACTGTTGCCTTGACCTCCTGGGCTAAAGCATTCCTCCCGCCTCTGCCCCGCAAGTAGCTGAGACTACAGGCACATGCTACTATGCCTGGCTAATTTTTGCATTTTTGGTAGAGAAAGAGTTTAGCCATGTTGCCCAGGCTGGTCTTGAACTCTAGGGCTCAAGTGATCCACCTGCTTTGGTCTCTCACAGTGCTGGGATTACAGGCATAAGGCACTATGCTCTGGCAGAAGATATAATTTTTATTTGAAACCAAGAAAGTGTCAGAATTTTTTAGATGGAAAAATGAAAAAGAAAAGTATTTAAAGCAAAAGGGATTGCTTGTATAAAGTCAAAGAGTTATGAAAGACACCGAGTGTTCTTTTTCTGCCTTCCAGTCTTATCACTTCTTCCCTTTCCAGAATCCTAAAATTCATCCAAACTTTGTTTACTCTAATTTTTTTTGGCATTTTCCCAAACCTAGGCAACATGTACATCCCATATACAAAAGTCTTTCTCAATCAAAGACTTAGTATAGGAAGTTTCTCTACTAAGATTCCAGAGACCTACTTCTGGGCCAAACTTTTATATGGGCGATTTTGGTTCAGCATACTTACTTTATTATCCAACATTTCTTTGTCTTAGTTTTTCTCACTTTAGATCCATGTCTAGCCACTGCCCAATTCTGCCTTCTGTTTCTTTCAAGTCTTGGATGTATACCTGCCTTCTATAAAGGATTGTCCCTAAATTTCTATTTCTTCTCAGATCCTTCTTTTCTAGATGTTCTACATGCATTCCCTTCTAAATATAAATATAAGGTTCCATTCTAGGAGCTACCTCTTTCCTTTTCTGGCCTCCAGTTGTCAGAATCTAGACAACTCATATGTGAGTGGAACTAAATTTTCCAATTAAATTTTCAGATCTACATGGAGGGCCGGTCACAAGATTGAATATGAGAAGCCAGTATCTTGTCCTCTCCTTTCTCAGAAGGCAAAGTTTCCACATAACTCCAAAGATTTACTATCATGCTATACATTGTATCATCATTCACTAATGACCTGCTGTTGTTCACTCCCTCCATACTCTGTCTAAGCAATCAAAGGATCAGATCAAGTATTATTTTCCACAGAAAACTAGCACCCCCAAATCTCTCATCTTCCAAATTCACAGTTCTCACAGGTTTGGACCATTTCCTTCTCTTCTTCAGAGTCCAAAGTTAGAAGAGAACGTCCTGCTCAATTCCTATGTCTCATTTGCAATATTATACTCAGCCACTCCTGGGGCCTGGAGGGGTTGAAGTTTATCACTTTGATGGAGCCTGTGGGAGTAAGTTAAACCATAAAACAAATTCTTCTCACATAAAACTGGATTCTTGATAGGGTCCTTGTAGAGGCAGAAGCCCATGAGCCTTCTGAGCAGACCTCCTGGGTCACTAACATGCTCTCTCAGGAAGGGAACTGACATACAGCAAGTTCATTAGCTAGTAGTCCTTCTTTACCTATTAGTTACTACAGAACTGCCAGTCCAAGTTGAGATAGAACATCTCTCAAGGCAATTACTCCCTTTAGTAAATAACAATAACCGATGTGGAAACTAGGTTCAAATGGGTTCCTGTACTGCATGACTTGGGAGTAAGCACATACATCTCAATTATGATAGGATCTTTATAAAATTTGACTGAGCTTCTCTGACCCTGAAAGGGTGAGGACAGGAAGACACTGAGGTCATAAGTATCAAGGCCGACTCCTAATCTTGTCTGTTGCTCATATTTGCAGCAGTCACATGCTGTCTTACACACTGCAGTCTCCTCTTTACTCTAGTGTTACCTGCTCTGTAAAGAGTACTGCCTCAGAATCTTGCATTTCAATCCCAGCCATTCTTCCAAGTACTTATGTGACATCAGGCACCTCATTGAGCCTTGCATAGCAACATTGCCAAGAGAGTGGATTTTAAATACTCTCGCCACAAAACAAAAATGATAAGTACTATGTGTGAGGTGATAAATATGTTAATTAGCCTAATTTGACCATTCTACTCTGCATACATGTATCAAAACATCACATATAATTATTATTTGTCAGATAAAAATTTAAAAAGTATAAAGCTTTTCTTTCCTCATAAAAAATGTGATAATGTAAAAAAAGTACTTACAAACTGTAATATAAATCATGAGAAGAATTAACTAATTTTTGTCACTTTCCCAGTTCCCCTCACACTTTCAATATTCTTCATTCAAGTTTATATTTTTTGATCTCCTAATCTCTTTCTTGAAGAAATTTTTTCAAACTGAGTTGCAAGTATTTAATATTTTGTTTGTGGTAAATAGACTTTTAATTAATAACTTAATATTTGAGTCAAAGTGTTATTTTTTGACTAGTATACATAGAGTTTAACTAATAATTTTATTTACTTAATGACTACAGGTTTATTCAGGTTTTCTAAATCCCTATAAGGCAAATAAGGGTTAAAGAACCACTACCTTTTAAATTAAATTTTCCACCTCTGTCAATTTCATTTCAATTACTTCTTTTCTGTGAACTAGAATATTCTCTACTCCTAAAAGATGTCCAACAATTCTGCTACTGCCCCTCCAACTGATATCCTATCTCTATTTGTGCTGAGTTAAATGCTTCACAACTGACTTTCCTCAAACAAAGATTTTCTACTTCATTGAACGCTAGCCCTCTTTTTGACTAAACTTCAACCTTGGCCTACAAAATCTATAGATTGTCGGCAAAAATGATTTTATCCACCCTCCCCACCTTCCCTTCCAAACCACATGTATTAAAAGACTTAAACAAACACCAACATAGTTTATAAGAGCTCAAGGCCATAGATAATCCTAGCACCTCTTTAAATGCCTGCCTGAGAAAATTCAAAGCTAACAAAATAATTTATGTGTACATGTATGTATATGTGTGTGTATACACAATTATATTCATATATTACTGATTAAATCTGTTCTTACCACCTTAGTGTCTGGCATTATTTAGCTTTGACATAACCTGCCATTTTAAAAAAGACCCTGATTTATAATATTTGCTGATAATACTCCCACTGTATTATATAATAGTGCTATATATATAATTTATAATATTTGCTGATAATACTCCCACTGTATTATATAATAGTGCTAATACTCCCACTGTATCTGATTTCAAGCTATTGGTTCCACAGAATTTCTAATAAATCAATCATTTCTCAAAAACTATGAGCAGACTTTAGCACATAACTGCCTGTCTTTTTATGGCATTACATGTCTTGAACCTGCAGCTCCATTAACTTCCTCAGTCCTCATTAACATCTCAACCTCTTGTCTTTTACCACCACTGTTTACAGAAAATAACTGGCTGTATATAGCAAACATAGAAACAATGTACTGTGTGTTTATTTTACCAAAATATGTGATAAAATTGTGTGGAGAACAGCAGGGAAGATTTGGAGTAAAGGACATGCATATCTATGCAAAAGTTCTCTACCAAGCTCATGAATCTGGTGAGACAAAACACTCACAGAACAAATAAGGAAAAGCAGATTTATTATTCACGGACAGGCAGCAATGAGAAACAGAAGCCTAGGGTTCATCACAAGTCTATTCCCACAGCTCAGGAAAGCTGCCCAGGATGAAGGGACTCCCACTACACATTCCCCACATTGCACCGCAGCTGAGGGACCGAAAAAGCACTAGTCTTTGCAACACAGTTCCATAGTTAATTATAAACATCTATTTATCATGTGACCCAGCAATCCTACACTTATGCATTTTCCCAAATGACATGAAAATGTATGTTTACACATAACCATATAATGCTAAAAATGATTATTATCTGTAGATAGCTTACCTGCCCACCGAAGTTTGTGAGTTAAAAAAAAAATACAGGTCCAGAAAAGATAACCTAGTGTGATACACAGCGGCTAACTAAGGACTAGTTACCAGTACTATCCAAGGAAATTCAAAAGGCAGATGTGAGACAAGTTGAGGTGGGATGTTCAGAAAACAAGTGAGTACAACTAGGGAAGACCGATGCATTCTATAGAGGAGTGGGTTTCAGTCATGATTAGATTCATTATGTCATTGTTCAAGCCCAAATATGTTATTGACAGATGTGGGTAAGATTCATTACATGTTTCATTTATTGCACTTGCATCAAATATTCATCTCGTTAGGCTTTGTGCTAGATTCTGGACACAACGAATAACGAAACTGAAATAATTTGAGACAAAATCTAGTTTATAGATACTTGTAGAAAAGAATGACAAACTATATCTATCTATATCTATACATACACAAATGTCCACAAATGTATAAATTGCCATACATATTTTGAGGAAAAGCAAAACATACATCAGAGATAAAAATGAGTGACATAAATTAGATCGAGTGTTCAGAAGTCCTCTCAAAAGTAATGTCTGGAAATTGGTATTTGAACAGAAACTCACAGAACTCTTTTTCCCTCTCCCCTACCTTGCCCCGTTAAAATATAAACGGGGATTGGTTAATGTCCCTCTCCTGAATACATGTAAAATTTGTACAAAAATATCTTCTATGAAAATGATTTGTAATCTGTAGACTTATTACCTGGGAGATGTCTTGAGATGTAAAATCCCATCCAAGGTTGTGGGTTTTTTGTTTTCTCCAAATAAATCTGATCTTTAAAGTTCAAAAAAAAAAAAAAAGGAAGAGTGAGTCAAATGAAACGTTGGGGAAAAACAGGGTAAAGATCCTGAAGCCAAAAAAAATCCATAATATATTTGAAGACCTGAAAGAATAATCATGTAACTAGGGAAGAGGGAGCTGAGGGAGAAGCGGTGCAAGTCTATGTTGGAGAGGAAGGCAGGGAAGAATGTTGTTTAGCCCTATAAAGTATGGTGAGGCTTTGAATTTTATCCTAAAGGCAATTGAGAATTTCCCATGTTTTTATAAAATGATATATACAATTTAGGTTTCAAATACATTTCTTTGTATTTTATGTGGAAAAATATATTAGGATAGAATGAGAGTAGAAAAAAGGAGTGTGGGTAGAATATTATTATATTAATCCAGTGGAAAGATATTGGCGATTTATACCAGGATAGCAACACTAAAGAGAATAAGAAATAGATTTAAGAATATATGTTGTGAAAAGATTAGCATACATTAATAATTGATTGGAATTATGGGTGCAAGAAAAGGAAGCAAAATAGAGTATTTGAAATTTTCTAGAACAAACACGGGGGAAACAAAAGCATCAAGCTTTTATGGTTAGAAATTTTAAGAAATCATTTTTGACATGTTAAGTTTTAAATTATTGAGAATTCCAATCCAGGTAGCATCGATAAGTAGGAAGTTGAACATATAAGTCCAAAATTTAGAGAAAAATTGTAGTTTGGAGATAAAAATTCAAGAGCCCTTGTGATAGAGATTGTATTTAAATCCATGAGAATAACTCTGAGTATCTAAGGAGCTAGCATGGCAGGACAATGAAGGCTGGGAAAGACTCACTAGAAAGATAAGAAGAAAATTGGGAGGTAATGATGTCATGAGAGTTAAGGAATAAAAAGCTAAGAGAGTTGAGGCATAAAAACTGGTCATGTGTCAAGAGTTCAGGCCAGAGGAGGAAAATAACTTTCTAATGGATTTGGTAGCATGGAGGTCAATAATGACCTTCACAAAATATTCGCTAGAAGGTCTGAGTCAAAATAAGATTGGAATGGGTTGAAAAGTGAATATGAAGTAAAGAAGAGGAGATACGGTGTGTTGAGAAGTTTGATTGGAAAAAGGAGCAGAGAAATTGATCTCTAGCTGGATGGACATGTGTGGCCAAGGAAATATACATGCTTTTTTTTTTTAAGAAGAATATAGATACTAAAATATTCTTAAATGCTGACATAAGTGATCAAGTAAAAAATGGAAAAAGTAAAGATGTAGAAAACAAGAAAACCATAAAGAAATTAAGTCTTTGAAGAGGTGAAAGGAAATGAAATTCAGAGCATGTGTGATGATGGGAAGATTATTTAAGGCCAAGCTAAAGGAAGATAGAACTTTTATGAATTGAATATTGAGGTGAGAAAGGACCTTGGAAGAAAGTCAATGATGAGCAAGACTAGCTTTATCCCCCCTTCTGGAAGATGGTCCTCTTGATGGCTTTAATGAGTTCCTTGTTACGAAGACTGTAGATAATTGGGTTGACCATTGGTGTTAGTACGGAGTAAACTATAGCAAGTGTCCGGTCAAGGGTCAGTGAATAGCTCTTCTTTAGTCGCACGTACATGAAGATAATGCTCCCAAAGAAAATGAGGACCACAGCAAGATGTGAGGCACAGGTAGAGAAGGCCTTCTTTCTTCCTGCTGCTGTTTTTATCTGCAGCACAGCCCCAATGATCCTTGCATAAGAAATCGTGATAAAGAGGAACGTGATAAGAATTATGAAGGCATTAATGGCAAAGTCCACCAGAATGTTAGTGGATGTGTCCTTGCAGGCCAAGCTCAGCAAAGGTGGAAAGTCACAGAAAATGTGTCGGATTTCATTGTAACCACAGAATGGGAGCTGGGAGACCAGGATGACCTCAGCAATTGGACACAGGAAGCCACAAGTCCAACAAGCGGCAGCCATCTGGGCACAGAGGGTGGTAGTCATAATTGCAGGGTAGTGGAGGGGCCGACAAACGGCCAGGTATCTGTCATAGGCCATGGCTGTAAGAAGGTAGCATTCAGAGGCTCCCAAGGAGTGAAAGAAATAGGTCTGAAGGAGGCATCCTGCAAAAGAAATGGTTTTCTTCTCACTGAGAATATTAGCTAGCATCTCAGGGATGGTAGTAGCCGTATACCACAACTCCAAGAAGGAGAGAACACTGACAAAGTGGTACATGGGTGCATGTAGGGCTGACTCCAGTCGGATGACTAAGAAGATGAGCATGTTGCCACAGATGGTGAACAGGTATGCCAACAAGAGCAGGACAAAAAGCAGCCCCTGACATAGCTCCCACTGGCAAAGCCAAAGAACACAAATTCAGCCAGGTTTGAATGGTTGTATTGATCCATGGGAGGCTGAGATAAAGAAGGAAAGAAGAAAACACTGGATTAAGTTGACTGCTGAATCCATGCCAAAACCTCATTTCTCTCTCTTTAACTTAAAAGTAGCACGCAAATGACTACTATTACTCCCACTACTATTACTGTAAAAATAATAATAGCTAACTCTTATTAGCACTTAACTATTCATCAAACATTTTTACAAGTGTCTTGCATTCAATATTGAGTTAATTTTTATAGTTCAATGAGATAAGCACCATTGTTTTGCCTATTTTGCAAATAAGAACACTCAGGAATAGAGAGAAAAAGTGATTATAACACTTTTTTATTTCCTGTAGATACTATTTCCCAGAAATAACATCTAGACCACCCTCAAACATTCTAGCTTTATACTATCTGACTGTTTCCAAGCATTCTAACTCCTCTTTGCAGGTCATAGTTTTTCCTTCAGTTAATTCTTAAAGAGCGAATTTGGGGTATGTGATTAACAGAGTAGCAAATGTTTTCTTACTGTTCAGTTCACCTCTATAAACATTTATTGAACAAATATGTGTCAGGCAGAAGGAATACAAAATTCAACAAGGTACAATCTCTGCCAGCAGAAAGCTTATAACCCGGTAGAGAAGCAGACATTTCAATAGGATTTGTAAAGTACAGAACACTTCAGAGTGCCCGAAAAGTGGCTCATTTCTCAGACCAGGATGACTGAATAAAAAGCGTTTAGAGAATGCACGTAAGATGAATTTTCCAAGAAGAGCTTGGATCAGCTAGGTAAAAGAGAAATGATGGGGAGGAAGGCAGCAAACCACATTGCCATGTGTGTACCCATGCAACAATCTTGCATGTTCTTCACATGTACCCCAAAACCTAAAATGCAATATGTGTGTGTGTATATATATATATAAAGAGAAAAATAAGTATTTCAGTCAAGAATAAAAGCAATGAGCCGTAAGCCACTCATTAAGGAAACACATCTTCCCCTGTGTGGTAAGCAAACTGGGAAAGCTCACTCAATGCTTTAAGAACTTATCTCAGTAGATGCAGGGCATCACTAAGGAATGTTTGATAGATGAGTGACCTGGTCAGATGTAGACTTTTAAAACATAACTAAAATTTAACTATTCTTACTGAAGCTCAGAGATGAAGGTATGAATTTGCCTTGTGGGTGTTGCTGACAGGAAGATGGTTTAGGGAGGTTATCACATTTGGTGTAAGAATGCAGATTCAAAAACAAACATGATAGACTGGCAGTAAACATGAATCCTGTATTTTCAGAAAATCAATTATATAAGTACAGGTGAAGAGTATATACTTGGCTTGGTGAAATTTTATATAAAACAGTATTGGACATTCTAATTATTCTTAAGCAAAATCTGAAACAAATCCAAAAAGAAAAGAACAACAAAAAACACAATGCAACTTTAAATGCATGAAATGATAGCCAGTGCGAGTCATACCATACCCTGTGTAGCTCATACTGCATTTGAAGAGAACTGCCCAATTCTAGTCTCATACTGACAAACAAGCCTCTTGCTTATTTTCATCATCCTGACACTCATCACAATGACTGTCACATTAAAAGTATTGAATAGGATTTTAATAACCAAATGAATTAATTTAAACAATTATATTAATAATTAGTAGACCAGTAGTTTCCCTGCAACTCTGCCACTCACCCAACTCAAAATATTTCTTCCAAACTCAAATGCCCTGCAGTAGAAATAAACTTCTGGTTTGATATTTTAGAATGCTAAACTCATTGAAAGCAATTGATACTTAAAAGACTCTTCTTGATTTTCTTCTAACCTAAAGAGACTGTATATTCACCTCTCCAATTACAGGAGACAGATATGTTAAAAAAGAAATTCTTGCTTCATTGCATTTCATTTGCTTCTAGGTCATCTCTCTTCTCCATCTGGGAACTGCTTCTTAGCCTTCAAAATTAGATCAAATCTTAACTCCTTAAATATTCTACTGCTGAATTCCTCAAAAAATGAATTATTTATTCCTTTTCTATGTCCTCATAATATTTACATTTAGCATGTTGTTACCTTTTTAAGTCTGTCTTCCCCATAAATTGTTAAGATCTTTGAGAATAAATGTAGTACTTCATTATTATGTAGTTCCCTGCTAATGCCTAGGACAATAAGTATATAATTGTGAACTCAATTAGTGTTTTATTCTAGCCTAAATTTAAGTTACATTTTCTCTACTGCACCTGAATGCATCCTTTTTGTTGTCTTCTTAGCTGTTCAAAGCTTACAGAATTCTAATAAAGTTAGCATCTCAAATTTAGTCTGGCCTCAACTTTCCCTAATCTTGTTGAAAGACCCATCATTACTCCCACTGACTCAGAGAAATTAAACTCAATAAATAGTTTTGATCATCTTTTATGTGTAAGGAACTGTTATTGGTAATGTTTCCCCTTTATACAAGTTAGCTTTTCTGAAGCCAACTGTATGTGTAGATCAAGTAAGGTCTAGCAAACGTAATAATTTCAGGAGCAACCTAAAGGCCTCTGGACCCCAAATTATTGAATGACCAAATGTCTGTAATCTTCCAAATAGAAAATCTGTGTTAGGCCTTCTCTAGGTTAAGCATTTTCAAATGCAGTTTCTCCTGAGACAATACAATATAGATGATCCTCGACTTAGCAATGGGGTAACAGCCCAAGAAACCTATCATAATAAAAATAAGTTGAAAATGCATGTAATATACCCAAACATCATATGCTAGCCTAGCGTCCCTTATATGTGCTCAGAACACTTGCATTAGCCTACAGTTGGGCAGAATCATCTAATACAAAACCTATTTTATAATAAAGTATTGAATATCTCATGTATTAATCTGTTGAATATGTACTGCTTTCACACCATTGTAAAGTAGAAAAACTGTAAGTAGACTCATCATTCATTGGGGACTCTTTATACCTCATTAGATGTTCTCAATCTCAGCCTCTAGTTCACGAAAATTGTTTTAGAAACTTCTACTTTCTACCATCTGTGTCAGCACTTGACCAATCTGTGACAGCACACAAGACAATTTCTTATCTGTCAACATTTTAAAAGCAAATGATTCATAATCTCTTTGTTGTAGAATAAATGAAGAATCAAATGGAGGGAATGGTGGACAAGATGGCCTTTAAATTCTCTTCCAAATAATACTCTAAGATGATCAAAATCGAATTATTTCAAGTCCCAGTTACTTAAGTCACGTTTTCACTAAATCAATTGTTATATTTCCAAGCAGTATGTTTTCAAATCCCTTATTGTGTGCCACCTTTCCAATCCCTGATCAATACAGTTAACGAGCTCCCTAGTTCACCTACCAACCACCGAACATCATTCAGCATCTGCTTTGATCTTGCCTGGATCAGTGTCTGTGTGGGAGTTGGAAACTGGGTCTATGAGCCTTTTCTCTTTTACAGCAAATCTCATCCTCCTGAGGCAGAGTCCCCAGAGTTAACATTGATTGTTTTTGCCACAAGTGGCAGAAGGAAGCCAGAGGCAGGTGAGAATCAGGCTCGGGGGAGACTCCTGGAAATCCAAATTTACCTCTCACCTGCAGAAGTGGGCTCAGAGAAGTCTTTCCCAGTGTTTGCCATCTCATCACCCTCCCTTGCCCCTTCTATTCCCTCATCGTTAGTGACTTCTGAACCTAGACTCTTGAACTCTGGTTCTGAAAACGTGACCCTAATATTCCCACCATTCTCATAAACTCATGCACTTTCACATTTCTTGACTCCCTTCAGAAATACAGAGACCATTTCCCCTCATCATTTTAGCCAATTACTTTTTCTGATAATATGCTGAATCCCACCTAATATTATTCTTCTTTGAGAAGCTGATAAGAGCTGCCTGTTTTTAAAACAAACAAACAAACACACTGGGGTTGTGGAGCTTCAGAAACTTTAATTTGAATTGTAGCTCCAATTAAAGACCTGTTTACCTGAGCATTAGCTAAGCAACGCATATTGTTCTAAGCACAATGTATGTACTAATACAGTCCTCACAATTACTCTATGAGTTTGGTATGATTGTCATTCCCATTTCACGTTTGAGAAAACTGAAGCCCAGAGAGTTTAATAAAGTGTCCAAGGTCACACAAGTGCCCTACAGAATTGTAAACCAAATCACTCTGACCCCAGAATCCATTATCATCACCTCTAAGCTCCACTGCCTCAGAAATGTTCCTAATAGTCAAAGGATCATAACCAAGGTCACATTACCGTCAAGTGGCACCTGTCTTAAGGTCTGTGCTCTTAACTACTTCTCTATCTACGTAGCCTCAGGCAATCATGTATTTATTTGAACCAGTATTTTATTATGTATAAATGTGTGCTGTGAGAGTTAAGATAAACTGTAAACACTAACTATAATAGTTTTAAAGTGTGTTAGCTTACACTTCCCACTTCATGTAGCAGATGTAGAATACATGTTTGAAAACTAAACTTCTCCAAATAATTAACTTTGTCTAAGTGACTTAGCAACTCAAAACCTTATTTTCTTCACCTTTAAACTGAACATATTTGGGTTGCTTTGAGAATTACATGACAGGACAAGGCCTTCCAGCAAAAGAAAGGAACATGCTCATAATCGAACAAAATTAGGTTTATTGACTCACTACAATGTGGGTGACACACACCACTGGAGCTGCGGGACATTTCTGTAAGAGTGTTAGATGGGAATTATTACAGGATGTGGGCTCACATTAGGCAATTTTAGGTGAGGAGGAAGGGTTCAAGAAAGCTAAGCTTGCTCTGGATTTGGTCCTATCAATTACTAGGCATAATTCCATGACTAGGTATCTTAATGAATCTTATTCATTAAAGTAGACTAAAGCTGTAATTGAGAAAAATGATATCAGTCACTCATTTTAGCTAGGAGAATAGATAGGTTTTTCTGACTGTACAGCGTTGTATGTAATTAGACAGGATTATTAAGTGGTATTTTTTCCCTCTCACTTCATTATGGTCACAGAGTGACTTTGTCTGATGTTGGTAATCTGTGAGAACATCATGAGCCAGGTTGTGTTTTGTTCAGATAAAATACATAAGGGGCAAAATACAGTCTTGTACATAGTAGGTGATCCATTAACTTTAAGTCTCTTTCCCTCCTACCAATCATACTTTTTTCCTTTTTAGTGTTTTTAACATTAATTGACAATGTTCCCTATTGAATTAACTGTATTACAAAACAATCACAATAAATATGTAACTCTGGATTGTTCAAAATTTAGTTTTCATGAACTGAAATCCATCTCCTTGTCACTTCCCCCTCATTGGTTCTATGGCAACTCTCTGGATCCAACATAACACGAAGTTCTGCCAATACTATAACCCAGCTTTCATGTCCTGCCTTGATGAATTTTCTTCCAGCTAAATGGCCTCCAACTTGTCTACCTGTGCATTGAAGTGCCCTCAGCATACTGATCCCTTTTTCTTAGACTGGTTCATCACTGTTTCACTCTCTGAAATGAACAACAAGGCTAAAGATATGTCATACAAAAATAGAAATAACCTAATAGCCTAGGTTTTAAAATCACACTCCACTCTGCTCGACCACTCCTAGAACACATTTCTCTTCCTGTTCTTGGGTCTCTTTTACCAAGTAACACCTACTTACCCTTCTGGTATCCATTCTAACATCATCTCTTTGAAGAAGTCTTATCTGACCACTCTGTCTAAACATTCTGCCTTCCAACCCTTATTCTATCCATTGCTTCCTGGTTATTCTTTTTGTAACACCAGCACACATTTTAATTATATATTTGTATGTTTATTTCTGTCTTTCCACCAATAAATTATAAGGTCAATGAAGATAGGAATTGTATTTTTTCAACACCATCATTCAATTCCTATTTTTTTTTTTTTTTTGCACAAAGTAGATATACAGTAACTATTTGTTGGATGAATTAATTAAGAAAATGCTACTCTGACTCCTCTACCCCTCTCCACCCACACATATGTACACAACATTTACATCAGGATAGGCCAGATTCTTCTGTTATAATTTTTCAGAATACTGTGTATTTCTGAATTCATCCCATTTCTAATAATTCATTGAATGTGCCTCTTTCATTTGTTTTATTTTTAATTGACACATAATAATTGTACATATTTATAGGGTAGAGTATGATGTCTTGATACATATATACATTGTGTAATATCAAATCAGGGTATTCAGCCTATCTGTCTCCTCACATTTTTAATGTTTCTTTATGGTGAATCCATCCAAAATCATTTCTTCTAGCTACTTTGAAATATGCAATACAATATTGTTAACCATAGTCACCCTACTGTGCAACAGAACACCAGAACTTCTTCCTCCTATCTAATTGTAATTTCATACCCTTGAACCAATTTCCCATCTTTCCCCCTCCCCTTTTCTTCTCCATCCCTCTAGTAACCACATTCTATTGTCTAGTTATATGAGATCAGTTTCTTTAGAGTCCACATACGAGTAATATATGTGGTATTTGTCTTCCCATACCTGGCTCATTTCACATAACATCATGTCCTCTAGGTTCATTCATGTTGCCACAAATAACAGGATTTCATTCCTTTTTATGGTTGAATGCCATTCTATTGCACATATATACCACATTTTCTTTATATGTTGACAGACCCCAAAATATGAAAAATAAAAATGCCATATGATTCAGCAAGCCCACTATTGGCTATATATCCATAATAAATAAAATCAATATATCAAAGAGATATCTGCACTCTCGTGTTTACTGTGGCAGCATTCACAATAGCCATGATATAGAATCAACCTAAGTTTCCATCAATATCTATCTTTCAAACTGAATTGTAAGTTTTTTGAGGACAAAGGCCATCTTTGTTCAATATTTGCATGTTCAGTCCTACCTACTTATTGCCTAACCTGATGTTTTTCATCAAAAACATATTCAATTCATTTAAAGAATATATTTAAACCATATTTTCCTCTTTCTGTACTTCTTCAAGAGTTTCTTTATGGACCTAGCACTTACTTTTTTCACGTTGATGCCCAAATACAAAATCCTTTTCTGCTTCCATTAGAGCTCGTCTTATGAAATTCAGTATATTTTCCTAGTGCTTTAAGGTATTTTTAGATTTTTATTCTATTATCTTCCCTCTTATGTATTAAATCATTTCATGTTAACTAAAATTTGACAAGTATCTAGGTTCCCTTCTGGGTTATTAGTAAAACTTTGGGTGTTACTGTTGATTAAGTAGAGACTACTATGACAGACTCCTAGATACTTATCTTCAAAGTCATTTTTAAATAAACATTCTTTAGGAAAAGTTACCCATCTACCTATAAATTCTCCTAATAATACTCTCATCCAAGCCACATTTTTCTTTTTCTCCCCAAAGTGTATCCAGGTTATGTTCTTAGGACTAGAAGCATGCAGAGAGAGTAAAATAAAAATGAAGAGCTTTAAAAATAACTACATAGAGCTAGGAAAGACATTGTATAAAGTACCTAAGGATTCTGGCTCAGAATTCAGACTCATCAGTGGGGGAGATGCCAAGTTGGGAGCTAACATAAAAATAATATGTCACCACTTATTCATTTGTCCTGAGAATATAATTTGTCCTAAGATTATAATTTAATCAATATGAAGTTTACCAGTCTATACAGGATACTAATAAATACTTTAGGGCAGGGGCAGGCCAACTTTTTCTTAAAGGACCATATAATAATTATTTTGGACTTTGGAAACCCTCCTCTTAATCTTGTGTTGGATATTGTCCTCTCTAAATCTTTTTTTTTTTTTTTCTGAATAGTTCTGATATGAATATTCATTGACCAGCCCTTGTTTGAGCACCTGTTCTCAATCCTTTTGTGCATATACCTAAGAGTGGAATTGCTGGGGCATATGGTAAGTCTATGTTTACCTTTTTTTTTTTTTAAGATAAAAAGAGAAAGGAGGAAGAAAAAAAAAGAATGAAATAAAGAGAAAGAAGAAGAAAAAAAAAGGGGGAGAGAGAACGGGAATCTTGCTCTATTGCCCAGGCTAGAATGCAGTCTACAAATGGATATTAAAAGCTTTTTTTATACTAATAATTGTGTTATACAGTGGAGACAGGAAGGAATAAGGGAGGAAAATAACAAACAAACAGCCAACCAATATTTCATTTAAACCTATGAAATGCTATGCAATTGCTAGGGAGAGATTTACTCCCAAACATGTGGTCACTTTTAGAATAAATGTGATGTGTTACTGAAAAAATAATGTATGTTTTGTGGATTTGGAGTAGAGAGTTCTGTAAATGTTTATTAAGTTTACTTGTTTGAGGTTTAAGTTCAAGTCCCGGGTATCCTTCTTAACCTTCTGTCTCATTAATTTGTCCAATATTGACAATGTAATGTTAAAGTCTCCCACTATTATTGTGTGGGAGTCCAAGTCTCTTTGTAAGTCACCAAGAAGTTGCCCTATGTATCTGGGTGCTCCTATATTGGGTGCGCATAGACTTAGGGTCGTTAGCTCTTCCCGTTACATTGATCCCTCTACCATTATACAATGTCCTTCTTATCTCTTTCGGTTTCTATTACTTTAAAGTCTATTTTATCAGAGATGAGAATTGCAACTACTGCTTTTTTTTTTTTTTTTTTCTCTCCATTTGGTTGGCAAATCTTCCTCCATCCCTTTGTTTTGAGTCTCTGTATATCCTTGCATGTAAGATGGGTCTGGATGCAGCTTACTGATGGGTCCTTTGAAGTGGCTGATACTGGTTGTTCCCCCTCTATACATAGTGCCTCCTTCAGAAGCTCTTGTAAAGCAGGCCTGGTGGTAATGAAATCTCTGAGTACTTGCTTGTTTGCAAAAAATTTTATTTTTCCTTCACTTATGAAACTTAGTTTGGCTGGATATGAAATTCTGGGTTGAAAGTTCTTTTCTTTAAGGATGTTGAATATTGGCCCCCACTCTCTTCTAGCTTGTAGGGTTTCTGCTGAGAGATCAGCTGTGAGTCTGATAGGCTTCCCCCTTGTGGGTAACCTGACCTTTCTCTCTGGCCGCCCTTAGTATTTTCTCCTTCGTTTCAACCCTGATGAATCTAATGATTATGTGCCTTGGGGTTGCTCTTTTTGAGGAATATCTTTGTGGTGTTCTCTGGATTACCTGGAGTTGGGTATTGTCTTGCCTTGCTAGGTTAGGAAAGTTTTCCTGGATAATATCCTGAAAAATATTTTCCAGCTTGGATTCATTCTCTTTGTCACATTCAGGTACACCTATCAAACGTAGATTAGGTCTTTTCACATAGTCCCATATTTCTTGGAGACTTTGCTCATTCCTTTTTACCTTTTTTTCTCTAATCTTGTCTTCTCGTTTTATTTCGTTAAGTTGGTCTTCGACCTCTGAAATCCTTTCTTCTGCTTGATCAATTCGACTGTTAAAACTTGTGCATACTTCTTGAAGTTCTCGTATTGTGTTTTTCAGCTCCATTAATTCACTTATATTCCTCTTTAAATTGTCCATTCTCATGAACATTTCGTGAAACCTTTTTTCAAGGTTCTTAGTTTCCTTGCATTGGGCTAGAACATGTTCTTTTAGCTCACAGAAGTTTCTCATTATCCACCTTCTGAAGCCTGATTCTGTTGATTCCTCACATTCATTTTCTATCAGGCCTTGTTCAATTGGTGATGAGGCACTGCAATCCTCTGCAGGAGGAGAGGCATTCTAATTTCGGGTGTTTTCAGCCTTTCTGCGCTGGTTTCTTCCCATCTTCATGGATTTATCCACCTGTTGTCTGTGTAATTGCTGACCTTCAGACTAGGTCTCTGAGTGGACGTCCAGCTTGTTGGTAATAAAGTTTCCTCTATTTCTTAATTTTCCTTCGGCAGATGCCCCTCCCCCACAGAGCTGGACCTTCCTGGGTTCAGCTGTACTTGCTGTGAAACTCTCAATCTTCAGCAGTTCCAACCGCTGTTTTTATTTTTTTGTGTGTGGAGGGGGGTACCAGCCTTCCCCTGCGGCGACCCACTATGCCGGCTGAAACAGTGGCGTTAAGATTCGTGGCGCTTTTCTGCCCGGGAATCTCCCGGTCTGGTTCCCCACTTCAGTCCGCTTTTTAATCAGCTGAATGGGAGACTCTGCTTTCCCGGAGCTCCAACGCCAACCAAAGGGCACTCAGTCCCGTATACTCCGGACTGAGAACCGCCGCGTCGGGGCGCCTGCAAAACGGCTGCACCCTCCAAAAGGGTCGCGCTGGCGACCCGTGGGGCTCCTCCGCCAAGAATCTCTTGGTCCCTGGGCTATGAAAATTCGTCTGATAATGTGGCGTCCACTCACTCTCTGCGCTTTCAGTGGGAGCTACAATCCTGAGCTGCTGCTAATCGGCCATCTTGGATCCTCTCTAAATCTCATGGTTATGACTAAGATCCCAAAAGCAAATGCAAAAAAACAAAAATAAATAAATGAAACCTCATGAAACTAAAAAGTCCTGCACAGCAATAGAAAAAATCAGCAGGGTAAACAGACACCATGCAGAGTGGAAGAAAATATTCACAAACTATTCATCCAGTGAAAGACTAATATCCATAATCTATAAGGAACTCAAGCAAATAATCTTATCCAAAAGTGGGAAAAGGACAGGAATAGACAATTCTCAAAAGAAGGTATACAAACAACCAACACATATATGAAAACAATGCTCAATATCACTAATTATCAGGGAAATGTAAATTAAAACCATAATGAGATACCACCTTACTCATGCAAGAATGGCCATAATCCAAAAACTGGAAGCATTCCCTTTGAAATCTGGCACTAGACAAGGATGCTCTCTCTCACCACTCCTATTCAATATAGTATTGGAAGTTCTAGCCAGAGCAATTAGACAAGAAAAAGAAACAAAGGTATTCAATTAGGAAAGAAGGAAGTCAAATTGTCTCTATTTACAGATGACATGATTGTATATTTAGAAGACCCCATTGTCTCAGCTCAAAGTCTCCTGAAACTGATAAGCAACTTCAGCAAAGTCTCAGGATACAAAATCAATGTGCAAAAATCACAAGCATTCCTATACACCAATAACAGACTTAAAGAGAGCCCCAAGAACGAACTCCCATTCGCAATTGCTACAAAGAGAATAAAATACCTTGGAATACAACTAACAAAGAATGTAAAGGATCTCTTCAAGGAGAACTGCAAACCACTGCTCAACGAAATAAGAGAGGACACAAACAGATGTAAAAACATTCCATGCTCATGATTAGGAAGAATCAATATTGTGAAAATGGCCATACTGCCCAGAGTAATTTATAGATTCAACGCTATCCCCATCAGGCTACCAATGACCTTCTTCACAGAACTGGAAAAAAACTACCTAAACTTCATATGGAATCAAAAGAGAACCTGCATAGCAAAGAATCCTAAGCTAAAAGAACAAAGCTGCAGGCATCATGCTGCCTGACTTCAAATTGTACTACAAGGCTACAGTAATCAAAACAGCATGGTACTGATACCATAATAGAGATACAGACCAATGGAACAGAACAGAGGCCTCAGAAGCAATGCCACATATCTACAACCATCTGACCTTTGACAAACCTGACAAAAACAAGCATTGGGGAAAAGATTCCCTGTTTAATAAATGGCGTTGAGAAAATTGGCTAGCCATGTGCAGAAAGCAGAAACTGGACTTCCTTATACCTCACACTAAAATTAACTCCAGATGGATTAAAGATTTAAATATAAGACCTAACACCATGAAAACCCTAGAAGAAAACCTGGGCAATACCATTCAGGACATAGGCATAGGCAAGGACTTCATGACCAAAACACCAAAAGCATTGGCAACAAAAGCCAAAATAGACAAATGGGACCTAATTAAACTCCAGTGTTCTGTATAGCAAAAGAAACCATCATTAGAGTGAACCGGCAACCAACAGAATGGGAAAAAATTTTTGCAATCTACCCATTGACAAAGGGCTAATATCCAGAATCTACAAAGAACTAACACAGATTTACAAGAAAAAAACATCCCATTCAAAAGTGGGCAAAGGATATGAACAGACATTTTTCAAAAGAAGACATATTTGAGGCCAAGAAACATATGAAAAAGTGCTCATCAATCATTGGTCATTAGAGAAATGCAAATCAAATCCACATTGAGATACCATCTCACGCCAGTTAGAATGGCAATCATTAAAAAATCTGGAGACAACAGATGCTGGAGAGGATGTGGAGAAATAGGAATGCTTTTACACTGTTGGTGGGAGTGTAAATTAGTTCAACCATTGTGGAAGACAGTGTGGCAATTCCTCAAGGACCTAGAAATAGAATTCCATTTGACCCAGCAATCCCATTACTGGGTATATACCCAAAGGATTATAAATCATTCTATTATAAAGACACACACACACGTATGTTCATCATGGCACAGTTTACAATAGCAAAGGATTATAAATCGTTCTATTATAAGGAGACATGCACACAAATGTTCATTGCAGCACTGTTTACAATAGCAAAGACTTGGAACCAACCCAAATGCCCATCGATGATAGACTGGACAGGGAAAATATGGCACATATACACTATGGAATACTATGCAGCCATAAAAACGATGATTTCATGTCCTTCGTAGGGACATGGATGAACCTGGAAACCATCATTCTCAGCAAACTGACACAAGACAGAAAATCAAATACCACATGTTCTCACTCATAGGCAGGTGTTGGACAATGAGAACACATGGACACAGGGAGGGGAGCATCACACACTGAGGTCTGTGGGGGGGTAACTAGGGAGGGACAGTGGGGGGGTGGGGAGTTGGGGAGGGGATAACATGGGGAGGAATGCCAGATATAGGTGATGGGGAGGAAGGCAGCAAACCACATTGCCATTTATGTACCTATGCAACAATCCTGCATGTTCTTGCATGTACCCCAAAACCTAAAACACAATAAAAAAAAAAATATATATATATATAAATATATAAATATAAAGAATTGTAAACATTATCTAGAATCAGTTAGGTGGATATGCATACTAAATGACTGAGGCTTCCAAGTTTAGTTCTTGCCTAGCCAAGAGCATTGTTTCTTCTCTTTTATGTCACCACTTGTCCATAAAGAGTGCTTACTTGGCATTTATTCTGTATCAGAAATAGAGTGAGAGAAAATGACAAGTTTTGGTATTATTGTGCAATGGCTCACTGCCCCATAGGCTTAGAAGCCAATACTATGACACCAGCTCTTAGGAAAGTAAAGGCCTTATTTCAAGATTGATCAGCAAGGAGGCAGGAGGCAATGTTCAAATCTGTCTCCCCGAACTGAGGTCTGGGCACAGGTTTTATAGGCAGAGAGCAACTAAGAGGGAGATAGGAAAATGCAACAAAGCGTTACCTGACTGGTTCCTGAGAAGAGGTTATGCTGGACCTTGATTTTTATGACTGTGCTGCAGCAGAACAGTTCATCCCTTCCTTTTTAATTTGGTCACCATTCTGTGGTCTAAATACTTAGGTTCCGCATGTTGTTTACTTTTTTGTTCTGGTTGGCTGCAAGGTCACAAAGCTGGTACACTTATTTCATCTGGGCATGCTTGGGTTAATTACAACCTGAGGGTCTATTGCAAGTAAAAAACAAGTCACCATTTTGTTGTATTTTGTTACTGACAAAGTTAAACCAGATTGAACTGGTTCTGTGGTTACACTGATACCTTCATCAAGCAATTCATTATTTGAGGAGAAAGATGAGATCTAAAATTATTTGTTAAAAACTTAAGTAAAAAAAGTCATACTCAACATGTTCAAAAATTCATAGTATCATTGCTACCACTTGGAAAAACAACATATGCTTATTGGAATTTAGAAATGAATAGAGGAATAATTTTTGAAGTAACTATTTAACTAAACATTTAATGTACTATGTAATATGGTGTTTAAAACATGCTCTAAATGTTAGGAAAAAATGACATGATATGCAACTAATGTAATGTGAGAAATAGGGGAATTCACAATAATTTGCTTATCTATTTATTTAATACATTTCTAAAACATCTTATATGCCCCAGATTTTATTCTAAGAACTGGAGAAAATGGGATGCATATAACACTTGCTTCCCTTTAGATATTTATTACATAGAGTGGGAGGAGACGGGTCCTCAAATCATCTGATTTTTTTTAAATATAAGTTTTTTTAAACATAAGAAAAAATTTTAACTTCACACATACAATGAATCTTTGAACCCTTTACAGGTATTATTTATTGAAGCAAATAAACTTATAACAAAATAACTAAGTAAATGAAGTGATACATCCCAAGGTCACATGTCTTTGTTTGCTCAGTACAGATGTGGTTTATATCTGACGTACATTGATAGCATTTCAGTTTGTTCTCTGATGTACTTGAATTTAAATGTCCTATGAGCTAGAATGTTAGCCTTGATGCTAGTACCGAGTGAATGGTCTGATTATGCCGCCTTTTAGATCTGACTGCTTCTTATTGCCTATCTTGCTAGAGTCAATATCCAATTGTCACCATAGGAGAAGGGGTCAAAAGTTGGACTTTATCTTGAGCACTTACCCCAATATGTCACATTAAGGCACTACTTCTCAAACTTTTATTTTCATGTCATAGCACTTATAAAGGGACAGTATCTGTAGGGCACACTGAGGTGAACAGAAAGGCCACTTTCTGCTGGAGGAAACCAGTCCAAGGATTTCAATTCCCATAGGCCCTATCTGACCATTCAGAGGGTGTGTGTTAGGGGCAGGGTAACTCAGCACATTTGTTATTTGTATCTGTTGAAAAGCTCTGTGCTAAAGATGACCTGAGCTTTATATTCTAAAGGAAATACCTGAGGAGGTCTCAAGAGAAAAAAAAAGTACATAATGAAAGGCAAAGGGAGTTTGCAGCTATAAATGGATCTGAAAAAAACAAACAAACAAAAAAAACTTCTGGTGGAGTTTCAGCAGGGCACTCAATCTCTATCACACCCATTTGACTCTTAAGAGTTTGCTTATTCACTTATTCTTTTGTCCAAATATGAGTGGATACCAAGCACTATAGTACGAATTAATAGATGTATGCCACTTTAAGTTGTTAGATGACTACTTATGTCTTCACTACAGGACGGTAAGTCCCTCGTGTTCTCTGCACAGTATGCACCCCCACAGATATTAGCAATTAATAATAATTGCTATAATGGTTTTAGTAATTATTATTACCATGATTAATGTGATCTAAGCCATTTCAATTCGAGGCATCCTCTAGTGCTGCCACCTCAGGGAAAGAAGAGTTTCTGTTGAGCCCATAATAGTTCCTGCAAAAAGAGTAATCTGAGTGAAGTGAGGTACAGAAGGAGAGAAAGGAGCCTAAAAGCAGTAGACTCAGCCTGTCAGCAGAATAGAGTTTTGCACCTTGCATTTGGAGAAACAGCATAGACTTCTTGAAAGCAGGGACTACTCCTCAGTTTACAGAAAGATAAATTTGGACCCTTAGGTCAAAAGAAGATGCCTGTGTAAAACTAAGCATTACCAAAGAAATAAATCCCCACTGAAGACATTTATGTGGAAAACTTTGAAGTAATAATGATTAATATTTATATGCTTAATATTCTTTTATTTCCCCATTTTGCATATAGGGAAACTGAGGTAGAGGTAGTGTACTCCAGATCACACAGCAAGTAAATGGTGGAATTGATGTGTGAACACAGGCAGATAGGCTTCAAAGTCCATGCTGTAACCCTGTCCTGATTCTGGGATACTGAGACTAACTTGTTTATGAAATACTTACTATGTGTTATTTAACTTTGGAACACTTTGATGTCGATTTTTTTTAAAGGAAAACAAATCTGGCATCAGAGAGAGCTTATGTTTTTTGCCCAGAATCACAGAGACAAAAATGGCAACACTGAATTTGTGGCAACACCTGAATTTGTACCACCACCTTTCCATCTCTGCTCTGGAAATTCAGATCTTATACATCTAGACCTAGTTCAGGTCCTGCTTTCCTTAAGAAGTGCTATAAGCATAGAATCAAAACTCCCTAAGCTGAAAGAAATGTGAGTACTCATCCACTGCCAGCCTTTCATTTTGCAGACAGACAGAAAGAGGCTGAGGAGGGTCACTTGGTCAGCTGAAGTTGATTTAGGGTTAAATTTGTCTCTCTTTACTGCAAATTCAATCATCTTCCTAATTTTATTATGTAAATATTGGGATGCTTTCCTTCTTCACAGGGATATTATAAAGATTAAATTTTTGAAAAATAAACACTATTTCTAGCATAGTATAGACATACAGAAAATAAAGCAGTAAGATATGTAAGAATGAGGAAAATTAAAAAGTATTCAAGATTAGGCAATACTTAGTCTCTGCCAAGATCTGGTCCTATTTTTCTCACTAATTTATACACCATACTCTAGCAGGTACTTGCCACCCAGTTCACACACCATTAAGGAAAGGGGGATTACTCTGCTCAGCAGAGGAAGCAATAGAGGAGCTGGAGAGAAAAGAATTGTGATCAGGACTTCAGTTTTTTCTTCATCAAGCAACCTTTGGTCACATAACAACCCAGAATCCCTGGATGCCACAAACTGATAAGCATTCTGCTCATGACTCACTGATCTACATCTGCAACTTTATACAAGCTAAAATTTTAGACTTCTTTTTGACAACCTAGTTTTCCACTTTCTTACCTTTCTCTAGGAATCTTATCTTGACTAAACCTGCCACTCCTAGCTTTAGTTTGTCTTCTTTCTTTCTTTCAGTATTGCACTGTCTCTCTAAGTCATAAATACAGTTTAACCACTTGTTTTACATCCCAGTTTTTTCTCCCTTTGTGGCACTTCTTTCCCATTAGAATGGGATAATCAGAGACCATAACCCTTTTCTCTTTACATCTTCCAACTTTGACCAATTCAGGCACAGGTGTGTGCAGCACACTTGACTATGGATGTATTTGATTTCTGTACTGGTGTTTTCTTTGACTCTGACCACATGATTCACAAACCATCCAGCTGATTCTCACAATTACCAACAAGCTGGGCTATGACAAATTAGATCATTGAGGTTTCCTTAAAATAGTTCTGATCCTGTCAATGACCCTTCTAAAAGCCTCCTTCACTTCCTTGTTGCGAAGGCTATAGATGATAGGATTGAGGAAAGGGGTAACAAGGGCATACACCAAGGCGATTAGCTTGTCTGTGCCCTCAGGTCGATGTCCAGGTGAGCCCACATATACTGTGAAGGCAGAAGCATAGAATAGTGCCACCACAGTCACGTGGGAGGAACACGTGGAGAAGGCCTTGGCACGACTGGCAGCTGAGGGTAGCTTCAGCACAGCATTCAGGATACCTCCATAGAGCCCCAAAATGAGCACAAAGTTGCAACCAGTGGCCACACCAATCACTGTGCCATGGGTCCTAGCATGCCAGCTTGTGTCCACACATGCCAACCGCATTAGCGGTGCCAAGTCACAAAAGTAATGGGCCACCTCTTTCAAGCAAAACGGTAGAGTGGCAGTGAGGGTGGCTGGCACAAGTGCAGCTGAGAAGCCAGCCACCCAAGTGGCTCCAGCTAGTCGTAACTGTACCTGTCTGCTCATGAGTCCATGGTAGCGGAGTGGGTGGCAGATGGCAAGGTAGCGATCCAGTGCCATGACACCCAACAGGTAGCACTCAGTCATGCCTAAGGAATGAAAGACATACAGCTGAATAAAGCATACAGCTGGTAAGATGGGTGAACACCCACGGAGCAAGGTATGCAGCAGCGTGGGCACTGTGGTGCTGACATACCACACCTCTACAAAAGAGAGGACACTGATAAAGAAGTACATGGGTGTGGACAACCCAGAATCTAACTGTACCAGGACAATGATGAGAATGTTCCCTGCAAGAGTGAGGAGATAGATGCACAGGATCCCCAAGAAGGCAAGAGGTTGTAGTGTCCCAGTGGTAGTGAAACCAGCAAGGATAAAACTCTGGATCCAGGTATGATTGACGTGATCCATAATTCCTAAGAACAAGGGGTAAAGATAGAATATAAATTACTTCAAGCTTCTTCTCTATTCAGAAAATCTCAGCACTTGAAAGGAACTTGAGATATTATCTAATCAATGTTCCTCACTTTACACTAGAGGAACTGAAGCCCCAAAAGCAATATTGGTTGTCCCCATATCCTAGTCTGTTGGTAACAGGGCTGGGATTAGAAACCAAAGCTCCTAGTCCCAGTTTAAACCCTTTCTGTGTTATAATATTGCGCTCCAGTGACTCAGTGATTTTCTCTCCTACTACACCATCAAATAATAAGAGAGCCAGAAAATTCCTATTGCTATCCCTCCATAGTTTCCAATGATAAAATAACCAACAGTATTGGGCTGTGGAGAAGGGAGAAAAGTCATCTCTCAAAAGTGAATGTTGAAGCTTCTTTCAGGAAGCCCCTCCGAAGTGTTTAAACTATCCTGGTAAGGACTAGAAGAAGAAAAAATGGAAAATGAAAGAAACGCAGAATCTTTGAAAACTGTAAAATCCTAGGCCCATGGTGCCTGATGATAATTCACCCAGTGGATACACTGTGCTGTGAAAACATGATCCCCAAAGGATATGTGCCAGGAATTCTCAAAAAGGAAAAACCATGAAGTCAAGAAGAAGCCAAGAAGCCAGCAGTCTGGTATAACAGGGAGACACTTTTCTTTCTTTTCTTTTCTTTTTTTTTTGAGATGGAGTCTTGCTCTGTCGCCAGGCTAGAGTGGTGCAGTGGTGCAACCTCGGCTCACTGCAACCTCCGCCTCCTGGGTTTAAGCGATTCTTCCGCCTCAGCCTCCGGAGTAGCTGGGACCACAGGCACGTGCCACCACGCCCTGCTAATTTTTGTATTTTTAGTAGAGATGGGGTTTCACCATGTTGGCCAGGATGGTCTCGATCTCTCGACCTCGTGATCCGCCCACCTTGGCCTCCCAAAGTGTTGGGATGACAGGCGTGAGCCACGGCGCCCGGCCGATCCTCTTCTGAAATCAGGGATTTGGTTGCCACTCAGGGGCAATGGACTTAGGTTGAGCAACTTTTTACTTAACCTCAGCTTCCTCTTCTCAAAAAAAAAAAAGCCTGAGTTTGTTTCCTAAGACCCTTACAACACAGATAACATATGTTTCCCTAAAGTTATTGGAAAATGATTATGGGTTTTGAGGGGGAATCAACACCGATATCACTTGAGTTTTCCTTCCACACCCTAATAAGCCTCATTCAAAGCCTCTTTCAAATACGTTCAAAGCCTTCATCTACTTGTTTTCTTTGACTACTCTCATCTTTTCGGCACCACTCCTGTCCATTACCTGATGGTTTTGATGACGTCAGAACTTACAGCATTCTCCTCGGCATCCTTTCTACCCCGAGACACTCCCCTACTTATATTTCATATTCCTGGAAATGTGGGCCTCCCAGGGGCTCCCTGCTGCATGTTCCCTGGAGTTGCTAAGTGTATAAAGCTTTCAGTGAGGACTTCTCTGGGGCAAGAAGTTGTGCAAAAGGAAGTGCAGCAGGGCAGCTCTATTTCTCAAATGACTTTTCTCAATTCTGCAAACCTCACTGTGGACTTTAGAATCCGATCCCAGGGGCATTGCCTCCTCTGGGCCACTAGAAGTTTTGCAAGTCCCAGGTAGACTTTAATAAAAAGAGACAAATTCAACTCATATCCTTGTGCCTACATGGAGAACAACACCTTGATCACTCCAAAAATGAGTTTAATCTTCTCAAAAATTACTTTGCAAAACGACTTCTCAATCAACTGCATCTCCACTCCATTCTAAGAAGATCGCCCAAATGACCAGAAAGGAGGAAATAATCTGTTTGTCCATTTTTTTGGACAAAACAAATGGACAAACAGATTTGTTATACTTTCATTTTAATATATGTGCAGTCCATGTGCAGGTTTAATATATGTGTGGTGATGTGCAGGTTTGTTACAGAGGTAAACCTGTGTTGTAGGGGTTCGTTGTACAGATTATTTTATCACCCAGGTATTAAGCCTAGTACCCATTACTTATTTTTTCTTTTTATTTTTTCCTTCTTTTCTTTTTTTTTTTTTTTTTTTTTGAGATGGAGTTTTGCTCTTTGTTGCCCAGGCTGGGGTGCAATGGCAAGATCTTGGCTCACTGCAACCTCTGCCTCCCAAGTTCAAGCGATTCTCCTGCCTCAGCCTCCCAAGCAACTCAGATAACAGGCGCCTGTCACCATGCCCAGCTAGTTTTTGTGTTTTTAGTAGAGACGGAGTTTCACCATGTTGGTCAGGCTGGTCATGAACTCCTGATCAGGTGATCCGTCCGCCTCAGCCTCCCAAAGTGCTGGGATTACAGGCGTGAGCCACTGTGCCAGACTCCGGTTGCTTTTTTCTGATCCTCTCCCTCTTCCCACTCTCCAACCTCCAATAGGCTCCAGTGCATGTTGTTCCCCTCTGTGTGTCCATGTGTTCTCAACATTTAGCTCCCACTTATAAGTGAAAGCATGCAGTATTTGGTTTTCTGGTTCTGTATTAATTTGCTGAGGATAATGCCCTCCAGCTCGGTCCATATCCCTGCAAAAGTGTTTTTCCATGATTAACCTTACCAGAGTGTGAGAAAAATCCACAGTGCCATCACTTCTGCTTTGACTGTCTCTGCCTCCACAACAGGCACCATCACCACTACCCTCACCATTTCCCCTATCATTTATTCATTGATTTAATCATTGTCAAATACTCGCAATGTGCCAAGTAGTGCTCTAAACCACCACAACCAGTATTGCTATCAGTTTATACAACCACCATATTGTTTTTATGTGGCATTTACATATGTTTATTTATGTTTTCATCATCACTTTCATTTTCATCACCATCAGTATCATCTTCATAAAAGCCTTATGGTCAGTACATGGACTCTGACCTCAACTGAACACAATCCCTAAGCATGTACTGGATGGATGTAGAGGCCATATAAATAACAGATTGAAGCACTGATCCAGTGGAGAATACATTTGCATCACTTATAGATACAAATGTAGTTTGATATTTAAGAATCAGAGGGAAAAAAACCCACACAAGATAATAGCAAAATTAAATTGGATATCAGAACATTCACTGTAAAGCATTTTCACATAGATCACATCAATATAGAGGAAACCATTGAGTCTCCTCATAACAACTTGAAAAATTTCCTGAGAGAGCTGGAATTATTTAAACAGCAGGAAAAAATAATATTTTGTTTGGAGAGTTTTACTGTAGAAAATATTTTAACATCAAGATTGGAAGACTCTGTCCTTGAGTAAAAAAAAATCCAGGTGCTTGAGTATTTAGAGGTTCTCATTCAGCTTCTGCCTTAAGCCAAGATTCCACTTCACCTGAAATATGTGGGCTATAAATCTCCCTACTAATGTAGTCAGTCTCTGTTCTGGGTAAGCCAGGAACAGAGTAAGCTCATGCTCAGGAAGTAGGAGCTTGCCTGAGTGGGGAGGCACTACTGAGATATGAAAGTTTTTGATGAGCTCTGAAAAGTTGTAGCAATGTGTAGGGTCTGTAAAAGTTCTGTGCATTGAAAGGAGACAGAAGGTGGTAGAGGTACCTCTGCTCAGAGGCCCAACAATATGCAATGCACCTAAGAATCTTTGAGCAATGTGTGCAGAACAGGTCTTAAATATTTCCTCATCAGCTAGATCTGAGGCAGTTGCATTAATTTCCCTATCCTTATCCAGTCTAGATTTTTTGCTTCCTCTTCCCTTTGGCCACACAAGTGGAGCCTTGAACCCACTGCTGAACTGCCACTGTTATACATGGCCTGTTTGGGGGACCTGGGTACCTCAGTATCTCATAGAGAACATGAGAGCCAGATCTATCCAGTGAAGCAAATCCTCCCACAAAACTTTTTTCCTAAGCAACTCAGGGGAATAGAACAAAGTGCTAACAAGTTTTGCTAATGAGAAAGCAAACAAACTGCTTAATTGAGCTGGGGAAGCCAGGGAGAGACGCAAGGAAATAGTTCCCAGGAGGGAGCTGGTACCACGGAATGATTCACAGCCTCAACTTCTGTGATTATCAACATTTTCTCTACAGAGACCACTCCCTCTGTAGAAAGGGAACAGGGGAGCTTTGGGGAGGCTTCAGTTTTCTCCCCTTTCTCCCTCAATTAATGCTAATTGGGAACATGGGAATGTAGATCAGGATGTCAAAGAAACAGCTCTAGAATACAGTCCAACTAGGAGTCCCTTCCCCAGGCCTGATTAGGAGACTTTGCCTGAACCATACAGAAGGGAAATGTTTCCTACATTCATAGGAGTCACCGTGGAGATGTAGATTAGGAGTCAGGAGACCTGGCTTTTAATCTAGGCTTTGCTACTAACTAGCTCTTGCACAAAGTGGGTCACACACATTCCTTGACCTTCATACATTTTAAAGTTTTTTTGAACTATGATAAATGGTGTTTTTCATTTTGAAACCAGGGTAAAAGCATCAAGAGAAAGCAGATCAAGTTAACTGCATGACTCCTTTTTTAAAATACATCAAAGCAATCCAACACACAAAAAGAGGAATGTATACCATGGGAGTTCAAAATAAAAAAAGGTGTGACCATACTTAGTTGTTCTTTCAGAGCATTTTTTAAACTGTCATTTCCTTTTTTGAAAAAAAAAAAAAAAGCAGTCAGCTCATCTGCCTGTCTGCACATCTCTGGTTGTCTGCAAACCCATCCACATACACATAGTGCTGTTTCTCATGACTCACTCTCAGACACTACTAAAAGACCACAAACGCAATTTTCAATGTTGGTTATAATAGAACATACAGTCAGAAAACTGAGTTTTAATTTGAATTCCATAAATCATCATTGTAAATTGTAGGGCAATTTAGCTAACCCTTTTTGCCTCATATGCAAAACTGAAAATACTTAATTGGAAGGTTGCTGAAAGAATTAAGAAAGATAATTTAAGTTGGTGTATAGTAGGTGCTTAAAAAGTTTGTTGATTCCTATTATTGTTCACATCATAGTTACACATATCATACCTAACAGAACACAAAGACTCCTGAATCCGTAAGTGTATCATTCCGTTCAGAAGTTCAACAAAGGGCCAAATCCCAAACAGTTTTTGTGTGGAATAAGAGTGCCCCTTCAGAAGTCCTGCAATTACTTATTGACTAGACTGCTTAAAAGTGGTCAAAATCACTTCTGAAACTGACCTAGAGTCGGTTCTCTTTGAAGATATGAACTTCACTTCCAACAAAGGGCAAACAGAACCATGGTGCTCTTTTGGCCATGGCCTAGAAAGAAAACCCAGAGATATAAAACGTTACAACTTAACGCATACCAGCCTTGAGAAGTTATTGGGAAGAATCAGGGGATATGAAAAAGAACGGTGATTAAAGTCTGGCGTAGAGAAGAAGTTCAATTAATACAAGTTCTTGTCTACTTTTAGCAGCAGCTAGACTACTAAAATCCTATCACTTTTGATCTCACTGACAGGGCTGCTTACAAGCTCTCCCCTTCCTGGATGTTTTATGACAAAGAAATTTTGTTATCTTTAAATTCCATAACACCTTCTTTCTTGTTTAATACACTTTATTTTTTAGAGCAGTTTTAGATTTACGACAAAATTAAATGGAAATCACAGTTTCCATATGCCCCTCACCCTACACATGCACTACCTCCCTCATCATCAACATCCCCCACCAGAGAGGTACATCTGTTACAATCAGTGAACATGTGTCCAACATTGACACATTCTGCAATTTATATTAGGGCTCGCTCTTGGTAGTGTACATTCAAAACATTTAGACAAATGCAAAATGACATGTATCCACCAGTATAGTATCACACATCACTGCCCTAAAAATGATCTGTTCTCCATTTACACCTTTTCTTCTCACAACCAAATGGCAACCACTGATTTTACTCTCTATACTTTTGTCATTTTAGAATTATACAGTAGGTAGCCTTTTCAGATTAGTTTTTTTCATTTAATTATACACATTTAAGGTTCCTCCATATCTTCTCAAGTCTTAATGTCGCATTTCTTCTAGGGTTGAATAATATTCCATTGTCTGGATGTACCACAGTTTATTGAGCCACTCACCTACTGAAGGACATTTGGTTGCTTTTGAATGTTGAGTAAAGATATTATAATCATGTCTGAAGATTTCTTGTGTGGACATAAGTTTTCAACTCCTTTAGGTAAATACCAAGGAGAACAAGTGCTGGAATGTATGAGTATTTTTAGTTTTCTAAGAAATTGTCAAACTGTCTTCCAAAGTGACTGTACCGTTTTTCAATTCCACCAGTGATTGATGAGTTCTCTTGCTCCACATCCTCACCAGCATTTGGTATTGTCAGCGTTTTGGATTTTAGCTACTCTAATAAATCTGTAGTGGTATCTCATTATTGTTCATTTGCAATTCCCTGTGAACATATGATATTGAGCATCTTTTCATATGCTTATTTATCATATATATATCTTCTTTGATGAAGTATATGTTTAGATCTTTTCCTGATTTTTAAAAATCAGGTTGTGGATTTTCTTATTGTTGAGTTTTAATAGTTCTTTGTTTATCTGTGAATCTATAAATCAAGTTGGGAAGAACTGACATCTTGACAATCAATATTGATTCTTACTTCCTATGAACATAAAATACCTCTCCTTTTATTTTGGTATTTTTACATTTCTTTCATGAGAGTTTTATAGTTTTCCTTACATAGATACTGAATATATTTTGTTAGATTTGTACCTACTACAGTCTTTTAGCAGATACATCTTTGGCAAATATTTTCTTTCAATCTGTGGTCTTTTTATTGTCTTGAAAATGTCTTTTGCAGAGTAGAATTGTTTTTTTTTTTTTTTAGATGGAGTCTCACTCTTTTGCCCAGGCTGGAGTGCAGTGGCATGATCTTGGCTCACTACAACCTCCACCTCCTGGGTTCAAGCAATTCTCCTGCCTCAACCTCCTGAATAGCTGGGACTACAGGCATGTGTCACCACGCCCAGGTAAATTTTGTATTTTTAGTAGAGATTTCAGCATGTTAGCGAGGTTGGTCTTGAACTCCTGACCTCAAGTGATCCACACACCCCTGACCTCACAAAGTGTTGACACTACAGGAGAAATTTTTAATTTAATAAAGCCCAACTTTATTAATTACTTCTTCTATGAGTTTTATTTTTAATTTCTTTAGGAACCTCATATTAATGTGGCTGTACAATCTACATTTCTATCTACAGTGTACAGGGGTTCCCTTTTCTCCACATCCTCACTAACAATTGTCTCTTATCTCTTCAGTAATAGCCATCCTAACAGATGTGAGTTGATACAGATGTGAGATTTTAATTTGCATTTCATGAATAGTTAATGAGGTCAAATGCCATTTAATATACTTGTGCTGTCAATGGATTGATTTTAAACTTTATATGTAGTGCCAGATATGTAGTATGAATAATTCTAGAGATCTATAACACAACATAAGGACTACAGTTAATAATATTGTACTGGACTTAATATTTTTGCAAAAAGATTAGATGGTGCTTATGCTACAAAATGAAAAAGGTAACTGTGAGAAGATGGATATGTTAACTGCATCACTATAATAATCATTTCAGTATAAATATATGAAATACGTTGCACTTTTTAAATATATACAATAAAAATGTGGAAAAAATGTTGATATGCACAAAATCTTACTATGATTTAATTGGGATTGCATTGAATCTATAAATCAAATTAGGAAGAACTGACATCTTGACAATCAATATTGAGTCTTACGTCTCATGAACATAAAATACGTCTACTTTTATTTAGTACTTTTATGGTTCTTTCATGAGAGTTTTATAGTTTCCTTATGTAGATATTGAATATATTTTGTTAGATTTGTACCTACTTCATTTTTCTTTATGCTAACAGAAATGCTACTGTGTTTTTAATTTCAAATTCTACTTGTTCATTCCTAGCACTTAGGAATGAAGTTTCATATATTAACCTTGTATCCTGCAGTCTTGCTATAATCATTTATTAGTTCCAGGAGTTTTTCTTTTGTTGTTGTTTTTTGGTTTTTCTACATAGATAATTATGATATCTGTGAAAAAGACGGTTTTATTTCTTTTTTCTCAATCTATACAGCTTTTATTTCCTTTTCTTGTCATAGTGCATTTACTGGAACTTCCAGTACAATGTTGAAATGGAGTGGTGAGAGGGAACATCCTTGCCTTTTCCTCATCTTGATAGGAAAGTTTGGGATTTCTCACTATTTAGTATGATGCTAGCTTTAGGTTTCTTGTAGATGTCCTTCATCAGATTGATAAAGATCCCCTCTATTACGACAAATTTTTTTAAAGTCACCTCTTGAATGCTTTCCTGCTTTGAAATTTCTTCCTTCAAACACCCTAAATCATCTCTCTCACGCTCTAAGACAAAAATCTCCAAGGGAGGGGCAAAATGCCACCAGTCTCTTTGCTAAAACATAACAAGAGTCACAGAGTAACCTTTCCAGTTCCCAACAAGTCTCTCATCTCCATCTGAGACCACCTCAGCCTGGATCTTATTGTTTATATCTCTATCAGCATTTTTGTCAAAGCCACTCAACAAGACTCTAGGAAGTTCCAAACTTCCCCACGTTTTCTTGTCTTCTTCTGAACTTCCAAACTGTTCCAACCTCTACCTGTTACCCAGTTCCAAAGTTGCTTCCACATTTTTAGGTATCTTTTCAGCAGTGCCCTACTCTTGGTACCAATTTACTGTATTAGTCTGTTTTAATGCTGCTGATAAAGACATACCCAAGACAGGGGCATTTTACAAAAGAAAGAGGCTTATTGGACTTACAGTTCCACATAGCTGGGGAGGCCTCACAATCATGGTGGAAGGCAAGAAGGTGCAAGTCACATATTAAGTAGATGGCAGCAGGCAAAGAGAGAGCTTGTGCAGGGCAACTCCCATTTTTCAAAACTATTAGATCTCAAGAGACCCATTCACTGTCATGAGAACAGCATGGGAAAGACCTGCCCTCATAATTCAATCATTCTCTCACCAGGTCCCTCCCACAAAAAGTGGGAATTATGGGAGCTACAAGATGGGATTTGGGTGGGAACACAGAGCCAAACCATATCAGGGCAGAAAGCTGTCCTGAAATGTGGTAACTCCTGTCATGAGGTCCTTTGGTTCCCAAACACTTAAGTGGGGCTCCCCATGAGTTTTCCTTGTGTTTCTCTTTACCCTTTACCTTCAGACCTGCTCAAAGCATGAGCATAAGTGAGAAACTGAAGCAATGAACACCCACATGTGTTAGTGGCTGTCATTCTAGATCCTCTTGCCTTTTTCTGATTTACTCTTGCCTTAGTGGGGTTATTCAGACAGTTTCCAAATCCAAACTTTAACTCTATGTTGCTGGTTTGGATTAAGACAATCAGCTTTATTCTTCCCTCAGATCGCCCTGGATCATTTTACCCTGTTAGCTGTTTTGGGGATCCTTTTCCAGTCATGACCACATTTTGCTTACAGATCAGCTAGTCGGTAATCACAGCACTGTCTACTGTCTACTAACTGGTACCATTCATTTGACAATTAGAGTTATGATACTTTGTAGTGCACCCACTGTTCTTTACAGAAAAAAAAAATTGCAGTACAAAGGGTTTATCAGGCCCCCTATCATTCCAGAGATTCAGTGCTCTTCCAGAACTTTCAAAGTTTCAATCATGATATAAACTGACTATCCATAAATAATGCAGAAAGCATGAGTGATCATGAATTTAATAATCAAGGCAGCTCAGTTATACTCAAGAGAGCAGCTAGTATGAAACTCTTTCAAATTATTTCAGTAAGGATTTATATATTCATAATGACTTTCTGCCTTTGTCAAGCTTCAGGTGTATCAGTTATCAATAACCAAGTGAATATGTAGGTACTATTTAAACAAAAACAATTTTATAGTAGACCCGCTCCTAACCAAGAGATGAAGTCAAGTTCTGGTAGCAATAGACATCTCTACCAAGATCTCCTGCTTCTGCCACTCTGTGAATGGGAAAAGAGGGAGAAACCTTGGTGTTTCACCTTTCCCACTTGACATTAAGATCCTCATTCAAGGGGCTACCAGTTTCTAATGACCTATATGTAAGTTAGCTTTATAAGAAAGTTTTGAGTTTGAAACTCCTTTCAGCAAGTATTTGTAAGTCAAAAAAGCAAAGAAGCACTGTTTGCTATCATTTCTGCTTGTGACTGAGATTACGTTTTGCAAAGAGGAATTGTCCAGTTTCTCTAACATCTGAAATAGAAAGCTACAAAGGTTGACAGGCGTGGCCTCAAAATTGTTTCATGATTACATAACTTCTTTCTAGTTAGGAGTTAGTACAGTGTGAGAAGGCCATCTACAATCAAGAGTTTCAGTGGCTCTAACAAGTGCTGTTTTTCCTTGTTAGCTTTCATTTTCTCAGCCCTTTACAAGATTATAATAGTCTGCAGTTTAATCTTTCCAAAGCTTTACAGACAGTGATTCTATCCTAAACAAGACAGTGACTCCAGAATTTCTGAAGACTATTTTGGAAGAAGTACCCATTAAGGTGAGATTTCTGGGAAGTTCTTTAGAGAAAGATCTGGGTACTCAGTTGGTAACCACTCCATTACAGTGGAGAATTAAGAAAGAATTGTATCAATCATATTCAGAAAACTGAGAACTGAATCCTTTACCTGTCTAGGTAGAAAATAAATATCTTTTATTCTACCACACCTGGAGTATGAACCAAAAAAAATGTATCTTGTCTACAGCAAATTTTAAAATTAATTCTCAGGTGTCTATTGACATAAATTGATCTTTAGAAGAGACACTTGGTTTTCTTGGCGGGAGGATGGGTAGGAAACTTGGTGACTGGGTTTGGGCCTAAGTTAAAAGACAAGACAGTTCTGTGAGAAAATCATTATGAAGTAATATTTAGTAAAAAATAAACCAGGATATAAATCTCTATTATATGATTTTATCTCAATTTTAGAGAGCAGGGACATGTGCACACATTAGATAATTTCTCAATTTTACAAGTGTTTACTCAAAAATAATCTTTACTTTTTCATGAATCAGTTTTATTTTATGCTTCATTTTTACAACAAGTTTAAGAAGAAGTATTTCTCTTTTCAAATGGTCTGTGCTTTACTC
Organism: Ateles fusciceps; assembly: GCA_036589455.1. Lineage (NCBI taxonomy): Eukaryota > Metazoa > Chordata > Mammalia > Primates > Atelidae > Ateles > Ateles fusciceps. The sequence continues at coordinate 2,293,160 of JAZHEH010003362.1, forward strand.
AGTCACAGATAACTTTTTTTTTTCAAGGTATAATGAAAAGACAGGGAGAATCAATTATATATTACCTACTTGGGGGATACATTTTGACTTTTTTATGGCTTAGTACCTAATGAATGTTTTCTAATTATTTAATGCGTGCTTGAGAAGAGTTTATAAATGTTGGATTCCAAATCCTATTTAAGTTAGAGAAAGTGTCTTGATTAAGCTTGTTAATTATGTTTGAAAAATCTAAATCTATTTTTAATTTGTTATTTCAGTAACTGAGAGAGAGAGATGGTGAAATCTCCAACTCTAGTAGTGATTTTGTTAATTTCTCATTGTAGTTCTTTTGATTTCTACCATACATTTTCACATAGAATATGCATATCTAAGTATATATGCTGTGTGTTTGTTTAAAGAGAAGGAAAAATGTACTATATGCAGCCTTATAAAATAATAACAGATTATATATATTACATAATTTAATATATTATATCTTTTTTTTATATTTTTTATTGCATTTTAGGTTTTGGGGTACATGTGAAGAACATGAAAGATTGTTGCATAGGTACACACATGGCAGTGTGATTTGCTGCCTTCCTCCCCCTCACCTATATCTGGCATTTCTCCCCATGCTCTCTCTCCCCAACTCTTTTTATAAGTTGCATACTTGACCATTACATAGTGAAACTATGCACTGATACTTATTGACTAAAGCCTATTTTAAGCTACACTATTTTTCCTTAAAGGTCTTTCTTTAAGTTAGAGTTTGAAATACAACTTTATCTGTTTCTCAAACTTAAATGACCTTATGGTGTATTTGTATTTTGTTAACAACATATGACCGGATTTATTTTTAATACAAATTGAAAATTTTTTCCTCTTAGTTGATGAGTTTAGCCCAGATATGTACATTCTATAAAGGTATATATTGGCTTTGCCATCTTACTTTGTTTCCATTTATAGCACTTATTCTGTGCTTTCTTCTTCTTTCTGGCCAAGTTTCTTATTTTTAAAAAATCTATATTTTCCTTAAAGACAAACCCCTTAGCAGACTCTCATATCTTCTGGTGCCCCAAACATACAACTCCAACTGTAAGAGTATGTTCAGATATTTCCTGTTTTCTTCTCTTTGATTCTGGCTTTATTTTTAAGAACGCTAATTAATGTATTTCTTTACTCTTACTTCCCTTTTGGCCTCCAACATTTCTTAGATTTATTTCTTTTCATAATAAGTAGTTCTTCACAAAGAGCTATAGGTATGGATATTTTCACTGCCAAACTTCTAAAGCTTTGAATATAATAATTATTTTCTTTAATTATATTAAGAAATGTAACATAAAATGTGTCATCTTAAACATTTTCAAATGTACAGTTGAGTAGTATTAAATACGTTCATGTTGTTGTGCAACCAACCTCCAGGAGGCTTTTGCATCTTGCAAAACTAAAACTCAAAATCCGTTAACCAACAATTTCACCATTCGCCTTTCCTCCAGACCCTGGAAAACATCATGCTACCTTCTGTCTCTATAAATTTGAAAACTATAACTCTTCATATATGTTTAATCACACAATATTTATGTGCTTTTTGTGACCAGGTTTTTTCATTTCATGTTCGCAAAGTTTATCCATGTTGTACTGTAGCATGTATCAGAATATTCTTTCTTCTTAGGGTAAAATAATATTCCATTTTATCTATTTATCATGAAATATATAATATACTTCTTTTTATTCATTCATCCATTGGCAAACACTTGTATTTCTTTTACATTTTTCTGTTGTGATTAATGCTGCAATGAACATACATGTACATACCTTTATTTGAGATCCCACTTTCACTTATTTTGGGAATATATGAAGAAGTGAAATTACTGAATCATATGGTAATTTTATTTTTAATTTTAAGAGTAAGAGTCACATTTATTTTCATAGCATCTGAACCAATTTTACATTTCTACCAATGAGGCACAAGGTTTCCCTTTTCTACTCATCCTCACCAACACTGGTTATTTTCTGCTGTTTATTTTTTTGGCAGTACCAAAAAACTTCATCCTAGGAGCTCTGATGTTTTGTGCATGTATGTTTTTGTTATATCTCACTGTGGTTTTTTGGTTTTGACTTGCATTTATATAAAGATTATTGATGTTGAGCATACTTATATGTGCTTATTGGACATTTATATAGCACCTATGAAAAAATATATATTCAAGTCCTTTATCAATTTTTGTCACACTATTTGGATTCTGTTGTTGGGGCTGATTTGAAGGAGTTTGCTGTATATTCTGGATGTTAAGCACTCATCAAATATGTAAATTATGAATATTTTCTCTCATTCTCTAGGTTCCCTTTTTCACTCTGTTAATTGTGTCTTTGATGTATACAAAATTTTAATTTTGTTGTAGTCTAATTTATCTCTTTTATTGTTGTGTTGTTGCCTGTGCTATCAGTGTTATATCCAAGAAATCCATTGCCAAATCCAACGTCATGAAGTCTTTCCCCTTTGTTTTCTTCTGAGACTTACATAGTTTTAGTTCCTACATTTATGTATTTGATCTACTTTGAGTTATGTTTTGTATATGATGTTGGTAAAGGTCCAACTTCATTATTTTATATATAGATATCCTAATTGCCTAACAGCGTTTTTGAGAAGACTGTTCTTTACTGATTAAATGACCTTAACACCCATGTCAAAAATCATTTAACCATATTTTTCAGGGTTTATTTCTATGCTATCTATCATATTCCATTGTTCTTTATGTCTATCTTTATGCCAGCACCACACTGTTTTGATTACTGTGTTTTTATATTAAGTTTTGAAAGCAGGAAGTCTGAAACCTCCATGTTCTTCTTTTGCAAGATTTATCACTATGAAATGTTCTTTGTCTCTTATAACAGTTTTTGACTGTTATTTTTATATTATCTGATACTAGTATAGCAAACTCTTCTCTCTTTTGTTTAATATTTCAATGGAACATATTTTTTATTCTTTCACTATCTTTGTCCTTAGATCTCTAAAATTAGCCTCTTGTATGCAACATATAGTTAGATCCCGTTTTTAAATTCATTGTGTCATATATCCACACACACACACACACACACACACACATATAATTTTAATATATGCTTTTTGATTAGTAAGTTTAAACCATTTACATTTGAACTGATTATTGATAAGGAAGAACTTAGAACTACTGTTGCCTTTTTTATTTGTCTTCTGTATGTTTTAATAGGTTTTTGTCTCTCACGCCTCTCTTAATGCCTTTTTTGTGTTGATATTTTCTGTAGTAAAACATTTTTATTTTCTTCTATTACATTTGTATATATCCTACAGATATCTTTGTGGTTATCATCAGGTTGCATATGCCATTCTAAAGTTATAGCAGTCCATTTTTAACTGACACCAATTTAGTTTCAATCATATGCCAAATATTTACTCCTTTACAGCTCCCCAAAACATATTTTAGGTTATTAATGTCACAAATTGCGTCTATATATTATGTACCAATTAACATTGATTTATAAATTGTTTTGCTTTCATGTTTTAAATTCTATAAAATAATAAAAAGTGATTACAAATCAAAATAGCAAAAGTCAGGATTTTATATTTATGTATATATTTACCTTTCGTGGAGAACTTATATTTTTGTATGAGTTTGAGTTACTGTCTAGCATCCTTGTGTTTCAGCTTGAAGAAATCCCTTTAGTATTTCTTTTAGGGCAGATATAGTGGTAATGAAATCCTTAAGTTTATGTTTATCTGGGAATGTCTTAATTTTTCTCATTTATGAATGGCAGGTTTCCCAGATATAGTTTTTTTGATGGACAGACTTTCCTTTAAACACTTAAAATGTATTGTCCCAGTACCTTCTGGTCTACAAAGAATTTGCTGACAAATGTGCTCATAATCTTATTGAAGATTTCTTGTGTATAATGAATTGCCTTTTTCTTGCTCCTTTTTAAATGATTTTCTTTTTGTCTTTGAGTTTTGGTAATTTGATAATAATGTGTCATAGTGTAAGTTTTTTTGAGTTTATCATGGTTGCAGCTTCTTTGGTTTCTTGTATCTGTACATTTTGTCCTTTCTCAAATCTGGAAAGTTTTCTGTCCTTATTTACTCAAATAATTTTGTTATTCCTTTCTATTTTTCATCACCTTTTCAGACTTACATAATGCATCTATTGCCCCACTGGATGATGTACTATAAGTCATTTAGGTTCTGTTCATTTTCCTTCATATGTTTTTAAAAATTTTGTTCCTCAGCCTTGGTAATTACACCTGACCTGTCTTCAACCTCACTGATTTTTCTGCCTATTGGCGTGTGCCGAGAAACTCCCCCTAGTGAATTTTACAATGCAGTCAATGTGTTTTCCAGCTTCAGAATTTATGGGATGTTTTCCTGGTAATTTCTGTCTTTATGCTATATTCTCATTTTGTTTATAAATCATTTCCTGATTTTGTTTAGCTGTCTGTACATATTTTCCTTTAACTCATTGATTACATTTAAGAATGTTGTTTTAGGCTTTGACTGAGGCTGTGTTTCTTTAGAGAAAGTTTTTGGAGATTCATTTTTTTCTTTTAAATTGAGCACGTTTACCTGTGTCTTTGAATACCTTTGGTCAAAAACTGGACATTTGCAAAAACAGCTCCCTCTGAACTGTTCTTAATTAGCACCATTCAGGGGAGGACTTTCACTCTGCAGCTAAGTGTAAAATCTAAACATTCTCTGAGGCCTGTATGGACATGTGTCTTGCCTGGGCTTATGTGTACGCATTTTTTAAAGAATTCTCTCATATACACACTACTTTTATGCCATAATTTTACTAAGAGCCATACCTACCTCTTTCATGACCTTAGATGTTCTACTGTATTCCTCTATCCATAAAGAAACCTACTTGGTTGTCTGACAAAAATCTTTTAGTAAAAGTAAGGCTAGGTGGAGGTAAATAATCAAATAAATGCTGCAATTCCACACTAGAAAGCAGATAGGAGTACAGCAAAATGACAATTTTAGAGACGCATAGGACACAGAGAACAAGTCCTAAGTCCCAGGGAGATAAAATGCTAATGAGAGCTGATTAGAGAAGAGCCAAGAGGGACTAGTTTGTTCCACAAGTCAGAACCGTAATGCTGTGGCAGAAGGTTATTCATATAAGGTAAGCAGCTGCAGCCCATTTATACTTAGGCCATTTCGATCATAGTGGGTGTGCGAAGAGTCAGGAACCAAGAGGCAGGCATTGAGGGGTAGGCTTCGGCCCCAGTAAAGTATCAGAAGAGGAACCAGGGACTTTGACACCACAGAACCCATACTGTAAACACTGCAACAATTACCTGTTTCCAAACATCATTTCACCACATTCACCTCTGACCCAACTCAGCAATCAACATTAAAAGGGAACAACTTCACAATTTCCTAATAAAGCAAGTCTTGATCCATTGTTCACAGTGACACGTGGTAACTTAGTTCCTTTTTCTCATACACATCCAAGGACAACGTTTTGGCCTGGCCACTCACTCATAAAAGCATGTCTCATTTTTTAAAATTGTCTGCATAAATGTGTAATGTTTTGTGTCCTTTTTACTTTGCAGGCCAAGCTATGACTTCAGAAATGGTGAATGAATACAAGAAAATTGTTTTGCTAAAAGGATTCGAGAACATGGATAATTATCATTTTACAACAATTAAGTCCTTACTGGCCTGTGATTTAGGACTAACTTCAAAAATGCAAGAGGAATACAACAGAATTCAGATTTTAGATTTGATGGTAAAAAAGTTCCCAGGTGTTGCCTGTGTAGACAAACTAATAGAACTGGCTAGAGATATGCCACCACTTAAAAACCTTGTTAACGAGCTTCGAAAAGAGAAGTCAAAAGGTAATAGGAAAAACGTTGCATATGGCTACTCTGCCCTGAGTCTCCCATCTTGAGTAGAAACCCACCTTGGTCATGGCTGGCACATCCTTTTCCCAACTTATAACTCAGCAGTCATGCCAATGTTGGCACCTCAGAGACCGACCAGTTGGCAATTTAGAGTATTCTGTTTCATATAAAAGAGACTGATATATTTAGAAAAATGTATCTGGGGTAGGGATAAAAAACCAAAGACAGGGATTTACAAGAAGCCGAGGTTTTCAGTAAATTAGAAATGTCAGAAAATGAAAACTACTTTTTAAAACATAGTTTATTTGAAATATTTGTATTTAACCAATTTACACAGCAAATAGTTCTATTAAGAGATGTGTGGACTTTTTCCACTTAATAAATCACTGGCATTTTTTTAAAATTCAAAAGCCAATGTTAGCACTTTGCCACATTACAATTCAGATCATATCTCCTTTCAGGTCATATTTCTGTCATTTGAACAGATATTGCACAGCACATGACCAACCTGTCAGCATCATCGAAGCCTTAGATATTTAAAAGAAATAGTAGGAGAACAAGGCTGAGAAAGGGTTGACTGAGGCACATGGAGTTCACAGGACAGGAAGCATGTTCTCACTGCACAGGGGAAGAGTGAGGAAAGCACTGAGGAGAATGAGACAGCGCCTGTGCCTACGTGCTGCTGTTGGCCTCCTAGCAGCCAGGCTGGGGTAATGCAGTAGAGGTAACAGGCACATCTGAATCCTCATGCAGGAGCTGACAGCAGGTACTATTGAAACTGCTTCAGCTGTTTTAGATAAGCTATTTCAGTCTAGATCAATCCAGGTTTATTGTGCCCCTTTTCTTTTGTCAGTTGCTAAGAAAATGAAAGCAAAAGAAATAACTCCAATGAAAAAAGGAAACCAGGAAAAAGTGGGTCCTGCGGCACCTGCATCCACCGCAAGAAACACGCTCACATCTGAAGGAGGAGAGAAGATTCCTGTAGCTCAGGTAAGCCTGAGAAGAGGAGCAGGATCAAAGTCCCACAGAAGATTCTCTGCTATGGCATGTGACTCTTCATTAATATCTCAACACAGCTTAGATTTACCAAATTAGTAATTCTGGATCATCTTTGTAATAGGTAAAGAGCTAGGCGTCATAAAAAAGTAATAAAAAAATTTCTGTGACGTAAGTATATTATCATCTCCATTATAAAAATGGGATAATAATATTTTGTCCATGCTTACACAAATCTAGATTGTCTCATTCCAAGTCTGGTGCTCTTCTCATCACACCTTGGTGGTGATAAGAGTAATGCATCTGTTGAAATCACCCATCTCCTTTGTAGTGCAACAATCTACACGCAATATTATCTATCCTCCACATCTTCAAGTGAGAGGTTGTAATTCCCTGGATTTTCCAAGGACATCCCATCCAATATAAATAGAACTTACTATGATTTAATGAAAATTTGCTCTGCTTCTTTTAATACTAAACCCCATTAACAGGAAAATTAAACTGCTTTCAGAAAAGAAAAACTCCTATCAAAGAAAAGACTGGAGTCAAAAGGAACAAGGTGACCCAGGAGCAGAGTCAGCCCCCACATACCTCAGGAGCCAGCACATCTGAAGCTATGGGCCATCCCCCAGTACCCCAGATCCCATCATCAGCTCCATCCAACACTTCATTTACTCAGGTACACACTCTTCCTGGTCCTCTTCTCCAATATTTTTTAGCCCAGTAACAGTGCATTCCACTTTTACTATTGTTACTCTCACGCATAACTCTTTCTGTTACTGATTTGCTGTGGGAAAACTGTTTTCTACATTATGGTAACTTGTTCACATTGGTGAGAAGTCACATCTAAGTAAAGTCCAATTACCCACAGGTGATCACTGTGTGTAAAACACCAGGAAAGACCACTAAGCATTTCTGGTCTGTACAGGTCGATAGTTTGGCTCCTAGTACTTGTACATACAAGCCCATGGCTCATCTTTGCTTCCCACACTTCCTGCTACAGATCGGGCAATGTTCTCTTCAGAAAAGTGTTCTGCTACAACTCAAATAGGCCAGGCCACTGTGGGGAGAGGACATTAGAGATAAACAAACTTGTCCTTTTGTTGTTGTTGTTAGCATTCTAGCCACTGTGAAATGCTGTCTACATACTTGAGAACATAGCCCCCAGAAATCCTCTGCCTGAGACTGCTTATATGCTGAGCCAGGCCAAGCCAAGTCTTTCCACTTGTAACAGCACTATTTCTTGGGAAGAAACAAAGGAATTGGGCTGTCAAAATGGCAGAGTACAGTAGTGATAATTAGAATTTCTTAATGTTTGAGACTAGTGGTGGGCATGGTCCTTCATTTTTAATGCTATCCAAGTTGTTTTCACTTTTTTGATTGTCTTTGGTAATTTAAGTAAGTAGAGGAGATATTTGGATTGGTTATTATATTCGAATCTTTAAAGTTTCTTCACAGCAATGCTTTCATCATCTACTGCTCTAGGTTGTTCATGCAGAAGATCATGCTTTGTTTCAGGAAGATTATTCTGAGTCAATGAGGGTGATCTCATCTCCAAGCCTGTTGTCTGCTACCTTAAACTTTCACTAGCTAAACTACACTAGCTCATGTGCCTTTCCTTTCTGTCTAGCAATTCCTGTCTAGCCTAGCCTCCAGCTCCAAATATCTGAGAAAGTTTTTGGGTCGAAAAGCTTTGCAGAGTCACTCATGTAGAGTGACTTTGTATTCCTGCTCAAAGTTTTAAGTTTATTTTCTTGTGTCCGCCCAACACAGAATCAGCAAACCCAGGCCCTACGTCAGGTGGATGCAAGAAGAAATGTTCTCCAAAAGGGCCCATTGACAGTGATGGTACTGAAAGCAACAGAGCCATTTAAATACGAGTCCCCAGAAGAAGGGAAAAGCACAATGTTTCATGCTACAGTGGCAAGTAAGACTCAATTTTTTCAAGTGAAAGTCTTCAATACCGACTTGAAAGAGAAATTCATGAAGAAGAAGGTCATTACCATATCTGATTATTTTGAATGTAAAGGAATAATGGAAATAAATGAAGCATCGTCTGTGTCTGAAATTGATCAAAATTTTGAGGTCCCAAACAGAATTATCAAAGGAGCAAATAAAACTCCCAAGATCAATCACCTTTATAAGCAAGCATCTGGAACAATAGTGTATGGGTTGTTTATGTTAAAAAAGGTAATCCCTTAATTTTGTTTTAATTTTCTCTACCATTACTTGGAACTAAATGTCTTAATTTGCCAGACATTGCTTACTGTCTGAATACTGGAACACAATAATTTATATTGACTAGAGATAGTGATGAGGTTGTCACACAAAAGAGGCAATAGGACTAAGTGACCTATTAACCTTCTTACACCAAAATAAATGCAAGGACTTTGAGTTAGTAAGAAATACTGACAATAATGATCTCTTGTCAGCCACAATGAGCTAGGACAATACAGGGTCTAAATCAATAGGCTCAGGATGATAATATCATTTCTTTCAGTTCTATTCCAATGGGCACTCAATTTTACTTTGAATTTTGATAAACTTATTTTGAATAATGAATTGTGCTACCAAGGTTGAATTCTGATGGTGACATACATTTGGAGTAACAAGTGGATTGGCTGGTATGCTCATAAATGCAAATACGTTCAACAGCTATCCATATAATCTAAACATTTGTGCTGTTGCTCTTCTGTAAGATAGCACTAAACAACTGAGAAATATTGAATTCCATGATACTTAAAGAATAAGGCAATTTCATCCTATTATTTACAAAAAAAAAGATTAAAAGGCACAGAATTTTATTAATATGTTCACGTCCAGATTCAAGATGCTAGTTAGGATAATGCATTCCATCCCTTTCTCCACTCTAAAACATCACACATTTCTGTGAATTCAACTCACATTTTATATGACTGACTGCTTTATAACCCTATATACATGTTTCAAGATAGCCCCTTAAATTTACCTCCACATTTTTTCACACTCTTTTTAAGAGATCTTGCTTAGAAATGCAATTACGGAATTGATGAGTAATAGCTTAAGTGTGTGAGACATTATAAATTGAGGGAGCTAGGTCAAAGGCAACAAGATATTGGTAAAGAATAAGTAATAAGGAAGGCTGAAAAAGAATAAATGATTGTGTTATAGAAGTTTTTTCTTTAAAATTCCTCATAACCTGAAGTTACTCAGGAGTGGACAACCAAATATTGTATGCGCTCACTTATAAGTGGGAGCTAAGCTACAAGTACATAAAAACATAAAAACATACAGTGATATAACAAACTTTCAAGACTCAGAAGGGGGAAGCTGGGAGGATGGTGAGGGATACAAAACTATATATTGCGTGCAATATACACTATTTGGTTGATGGGTACACTAATATCTCAGAATTCACCATTATATAATTAATCCATGTAACCCAAAACCATTTGTACCTCAAAAGCTATTGAAATTTTTAAAAAGTAAAATAATAATAAAGTGAAAATCCTCATAATCAACTGAATGAATAACTGTAGAAAGCATACATTTGTTTTTCCATAGGACCAGGAGCCAAGAAGTTCTGTAGGAATTTTTGATTCCTCTATATCTAGGTGCTTCATTAACTCTCACCTGATCTGAAGATGGTAGCAGGAGAAAAAGAAGAAAATATTTATTGTTGCACAATTGCAGGAAGAAAAATACCTTGAGCAGGAAAAGCAAAAGAAAAAAAAAAGCCAGATAATAAAAAATAGGCCTTGTGAGATGGCAGGCCAAGCCACATGTATAATCTGTACCTGTCATTCCTGTCATGCATATTGCATTAACTTTGTCATGAGGCTCTTTTTCATGTATATGATACTAACAATACTCTCAGAAACAGGATGTTAATCTTCTTTGCAGAAAACTGTACACAAGAAGAACACAGTCTATGAAATACAGGATAATACAGGAACCATGGATGTAGTGGGGGAATGGAAAATGGCACAATATCAAGTGTGAGGAAGGAGATAAGCTTCGACTCTTCTGCTTTCAACTGAGAACAATTGACTACAAGCTGAAACTGATGTGTGGAATTCACAGTTTCATCAAGGTGGGAACAGGATAGAGGAGAATGAGTTTGGTAAAAAGGCAAATAATTTTGCTTAGGCTTTGGAAAACCCCAGATTCTTCATGTATTACTCAGACAGTCCAGCGGGTGGAAGGAGAACCTAAACAATGCCCATGCACTCATTTGTAAGTGGAGGATTTTTAAAAAGATATTAAGGTAAAGGCATTCATACGGCTATAGAAAGGATATAATACTGTGTTAATTGATTTAAAGATGTGTATAGGTGCAGGAAACATAGGGCTCAGGAGCAAGGGCTTCGAATAAGACAGATGTGATTTGAATCTTGAATTTTAACAAGCACTAGTTGACTGATATTGGGGAAATAGTTTCATTGGTCCTCTAAAATAATGGAAATCTCCTTCAGGATGTTTTAAACATTGAGGCAATACATACATATTAATTGTGTCACAGTCTGGCACATCATAATAAACTGATCTGTGGTAGATAGTATTTTTTTTAGGATGGTAAAGACATTGGGATAACTTTTAGGCAAAGGAAATGACACATGAAAATTCCAAAAGTGTGACACTGCATAATGAGTTCTGTACAAATGAAATTCAGTACATGCAGAAGACTGTGGGACCAAAATATTTTTAAAAAGGCCAGGGAGGTGGGGAGTGCCAAGGCCGAAAGACAAAAAAGAAGCAGAAGTGTGGCTTTTTCGAAAGTAAATTAATGGGAACTTCATTGCTGAAAATACATGAAAAACTGAAATAAAATTACACTGAAGAATGCCTGATCACTTTGACATTTTAGCAAAAAATACTCCAGTGACGATCTATGGAGTTGCATTACAGAGAGATTAGGCATGGGACAGAGATATCTATTAGAAGTAGTGTGCTGGGCTGGTCCGAAGGTAGTGAGTTATCTCAATTGATTGTTCACAGTCAGTTACAGATGGAACTCCTTGTTCTACTCTTTCCCCCCTTCTCACTACTGCACTTGACTAGTCCGAAAAAAAAAAAAAGTCGTAGTCTGCTGGAGTTCACTCATATCCTTACTAAAGAGAGCTTACTGTTGAAGATTCAGGAATTAAACGTGGTCTTTTGAAATCATCCATGTGAAAATATGTATACCACCAGACTGCAAATGTTACAAATCGAAACTTTTTAAAAATTGGGCAGTTGGTTAATCAGGACACCACATAAGTTTATTTCAAAAATTTGTTTAGGAAAGAAAAAGACAAATAGGGATTAGTTAATGGAAGGAAAATGAGTTTTTTGAAGGTAGATCTTCGTAACTTTGTGACTAATGAGCTTTCATAGGGGAGGAGAATGTAGCCAATGGGAAGAAAAGATATGGAAGGTGAAAGGAGAACTATAAACAGAGCTTCATTTCAGTATCTAGGGTCTCATTATATCTCTCTTATCTCTCTTAAAGGTCATCAAGGCCAAGAAAAACAAGAAGAACCAATGAATATTAATTGAAATCTGCAAGCTGCAATGCAACAAACAACTTCTGCTTAAAAAAATTGTTGTTAATAACTGTGATTGTGTAAATGTTCAGTAACACATTTAAATAATGGATTTAGTAGGTATGTTCTAGCATATTAAGAGCATTTATATCTAAATTATAGATTAGGTTGCTTTCTGGATTAAAATTTCTTCTTATAGGCTTCCATTTTTTTTAGATATTACATTTTGCACTTATGACATTCATAAGGTAAAAAATACAATATCTTTTTTGAAGGACACTATTTTCCCAAAGTGTTTTATCTGTTCTCTTAAGGTCAGTAGTGAGCTGCTTGAGGCTGAATGCTTTGTGCACTGTGAAGCACATTAAGGAGATGGGGAGAGACACACAGGGCCTTATCAACACTGGAGTCTATATCCAGAGGATAGGACCCCAATAAAGGCTATGCCTAAATTTATGTAGCCCATGCTTAAATCAACAAACACTGTGGCCTAGGGAAGTAGTAGACCAAGAGGAAAGGATTCCTTTATGCAATTATGTCCTCCAGAAGGGGCCCATTTGGGTAATTGGTTTCTCTGAAGGGGACAACATTGGTGATTTGCATAAAGATACCAATATATGCAAGACACTTTCCCCTCCTTAGTTGATGTGGATTATCATATCCATCATATGCCATTTATCTGATTTGCAGATACACATGTATTCAAAATTAGAGCACTAAAAGCATAAAACATACATTAACAGATCTGAGGGGAGAAATGTACAGCAATGTAATAGTAGGAAACTTCAGTACTCACAATAATGAAGAGATTATCCAGGCAGTTATTCAATAAGAAAATAGCAGACATCAACAATTCCATATACCAATGGACCTAATAGATATAAACAGAACATTCCACACAACAACAACAAAATACAAATTTGCCCTCAAGTCCACACGGAGCATTGTCCAGAATATGTCACATGCTGGGTCACAAAACAAGTCTTAACAAATTTCAGAAAAATAAAATTATAACAAGCATCTTTTCTATTATAGAATTATCCTAGAAATAGGTTATTTGGAAGAATCAATATTGTTAAAATGACTATACTGTCCAAAGCAATTTACAAAGTTAATGCTATTTCTATTAAACTACCAATGTCATTTTTCACAGAATTAGAAAACGCCTATTTAAAAATTCTTAGGGAACCAAAAAAGAACCCAAATAGCCAAAGCAATCCTAAGCAAAAAGAACGAAACTGGAAGCATGATATTATCTGACTTCAAACAATATTATGAGGCCATGGTAATCAAAACTGCATAATACTGGCACAAAAACAGACACATAGACCAATGAAGAATAGAAAATTCAGAAATAAAGCTGAACACTTGTAACCATCTGATCTTTGACAAGGTGAACAAAAACGAGCAAGAGGGAAACAACTCTCTATTCAGTAAGTGAACTCCCTATTCAGTAAATTTAGTAACTGGCTAGCCATATGCAGAACAATGAAACTAGACCCTTACCTTTCACCATATATAAATTAACTCAAGATGGGTTAAAGATTTAAATGTAAGGCCTCAAGCTACAAAAATCCTAGAAGAAAACCCAATAAATATCCCTCTCAACATCCACCTTGAAAAAAAATTTTGGTTAAGTCCCCAAAAGCAATTGCAACAAAAACATAAAATGACAAGTAGGACCTAATTAAACCAAAGAAGTTCTATGCAGCAAAATAAACTATCAACAGAGTAAACAGAGAATCTACAGAACGGCAGAAAATATTCATTCATTCATTATGCATCTGACAAAGGTCTAATACACAGAATCTATAAGAAATTTAAAATAACAAGCAAAAAACAAATAACTCCATTAAAAAATGGGCAAAGGACATTAATAGTCATTTCTCAAAAGAAGGCATGAGTAGTCAACAAACATGAAAAACTGCTCATTATCACTAATCATCAGAGAAATGCAAATTAAAACAACAATGAGATACTATCTCACGCCAATTAGAATGATGATTATTAAAAAGTCAAAAAACAACAGATGCTGGCAAAGCTGAGGAGAAAAAAGAAGACTTATAGGGTGGTGGTGGGGATGTAAATTAGTTCAACCTTTGTGGAAGCAGTTTGGAGATTTCTCAAATAGCTTAAAAGTAAGAGAGGACACAAACAGATGGAAAAATATTTCACGCTCATGGTTAGGAAGAATCAATATTGTGAAAATGGCCATATTGCCCAAAGTAATTTATAGATTCAATGCTATCCCCATCAAGTTACCATTGATCTTCTTCACAGAACTGGAAAAAACCACTTTGAACGTCACATGGAACCAAAAAGAGAGCCTGCATAGCCAAGACAACCCTAAGCAAAAAGAACAAAGCTGTAGGCATCATGCTACCTGACTTCAAACTATACTACAAGGCTATAGTAATCAAAACAGCATGGTACTGGTACCAAAACAGAGATATAGATCAATGGAACAGAACAGAGGTCTTGGAAATAATGCCACACATCTACAACCATCTGATCTTTGACAAGCCTGACAAAAACAAGCAATGGGGAAAGGATTCCCCTGTTTAATAAATGGTGTTGGGAAAACTGACTAGCCATATGCAGGAAGCTGAAACTGGATCCCTTCCTTATACCTTATACAAAAATTAATTCCAGATGGATTAAAGCTTTAAACATAAGAACTAACACCATAAAAAAACCCTAGAAGAAAACCTAGGCAACAGCATTCAGGACATAGGCACAGGCAAGGACTTCATGACTAAAACACCAAAAGTAACAGCAACAAAATAGACAAATGAGATCTAATTAAACTTAAGAGCTTCTGCACAGCAAAAGAAACAATCATTAGAGTGAACCGGCAACCAACAGAATGGGAAAAATTCTTTGCAATCTACCCATCTGACAAAGGGCTAATATCCAGAATCTACAAAGAACTAAAACAGATTTACAAGAGAAAAACAAACAAACCCATCCAAAAGTGGGCAAAGGATATGAACAGACATTTTTCAAAAGAAGACATATGTGAGGCCAACACACATGAAAAAATGCTCATCATCACTGGTCATTAGAGAACTGCAAATCCAAACCACATTGAGATTCCATCTCATGCCAGTTAGAATGGCGATCATTAAAAAATCTGGAGACAACAGATGCTGAAGAGGATGTGGAGAAATAGGAACACTTTTACACTGTTGGTGGGAGTGTAAATTAGTTCAACCAATGTGGAAGATAGTGTGGCGCTTCCTCAAGGACCTAGAAATAGAAATTCCATTTGACCCAGCAATCCCATTACTGGGTATATATCCAAAGGATCATAAATTGTTCTATTATAAAGACACATGCATACGTATGTTCATTACGGCACTGTTTATGATAGTAAAGACCTGGAATCATCAATGATAGACTGGACAAAGAAAATGTGGCACATATACACCATGGAATACCATGCAGCCATAAAAAAACGACAAGTTCATGTCCTTTGTAGAGACATGGATGAATCTAGAAACCATCATTCTCAGCAAACTGACACTAGAACAGAAAACCAAACACCGCATGTTTTCACTCATAGGTGGGTGATGAACAATGAGAACACTTGGGCACAGGGAAGGGAACAACATTTTGCCCTGGGCTAGGGCAAACTGATGAGCCAGCTCTTGGAAGTGCCTGACTTCACTGCATCTTGTTAAGTTTTTCAAGGAACACTAAGTTCTTCCCGTCATGAGAGGCACAAAGCAAACTTTACCTTGGGAGACGGAGGCTGTATGACCTTCAGGGACTGACCCGCAGGGTGTTGAACTTCAGGGAAGAGCAGTGAAAGAACTCTGCAAAATTTGTTGTGGAATTTTGAAAAAGAGCTATCATGCACTCCGTATCCGCTTGATTAGACAATCTAAGTAAAAAGGAGGCAATCTGGGCCTCTGGCCTACCGTGCACACAAGTGTAACAGTCACTTTTATTTACAGTGCAGATGGAATATCTAATCCATTTTAGACAGGTATTTACATCCTGATACCTTGTCTCAATTGCTATGGTTTGCCTTAGGTTTTTTACCTCCGCTACAGAGACTTTGATTCTGTCGTTGTGTCTAGGAGGAGTGATTGATAGAGAGGTTGAAGGAGCAATAAAGCATATTTCAAACTTTCTTTGGAATCCTTTCCTGAAATGTCAGCTTCGATACCATAAATGACTTAATGAAGGGGGAAGAGTTTTCAGATGTTGCAATAGCAATAGTAAGCTGTATAGGATTACATTGGAATGGTAAATACACTGACAGTTTGTACTATGGGCCTGGAAAAACCACACTCAACACCAGCCCAAGAAAGCAGCCAGGAGTATGGCTATACCCTTCAAAGTCACAGGAGCACGGCTGCCCAAGGCCATGGGAGCCCACTTCTTGCATCCGCGTGACCTGGATGTGAGACATGGAGTCAAAGATCATTTTGGAACTTCAAGGTTTAATAACTACCCTGCTAGACTTTGGAATTGCATGGAGCCTGTAGGTCCTTTGTTTTGGCTGATTTTTCCCATTTAAAATGGGTTATTCACCCAATACCTATACCACCATTGAATCTAGGAAATAACAAATTTGCTTTTGATTTTACAGGCTCATAGGCAAAACAGACTTGCCTTGTCTCAGATGAGACTTTGGACTTGGACTTTTGAGTTAACGCTGGAGTGAGGTAAGATTCTAGAGGACTGTTGGAAGGGCATGACTGTGTTTTGAAATGTGAGGACACGAGATTTGGTAGGGGCCAGGGCAGAATGAGATGGTTTGGCTGTGTCCCCACCCCAATTTCATCTTGAATGATAGTAACCTTAACTTCCATGTGTTGTGGGAGGGACCCAGTGGGATGTAATTGAATCACAGGAGTGGTTTCCCCCTATGCTATTTTCATGATAGTGACTGAGTTCTCACAAGATCTGATAGTTTTATAAAAGTCTTCCTTCTTCACTCAACTCTCATCTCTCTCTCCTGCTGCCACGTGCAGAAGGATGAGTTTGCTTCCACTTCTGCCATGATTGTAAGTTTTCTGAGGCCTCCCTAGCCATGCAGAACTGTGAGCCAATTAAACCTCTTTTTTTAAATAAATTACCCAGTCTCAAGTATTTCTTCAAAGCAGCATGAGAATAGACTAATACACTATGTCATAATATTCTGCAATTAAAAAGTCATAAACACTTAAATTACTGTCATAAAGCTAAGAAGAAATAACTTGCCATATTCCAAACCCATGGAGGAGTTCAAGCTACACTTCCTAAGTATTCCCTTCTCTGCTTTATTACTTGATAGCCACCTGCCATTGGCTAGGGAAGAAAAAAGATCAAAAGAGTAGGCATTTGCACCACTAATTTTCTACCATCTTGTATTTTCATAATTTGGTATTTTTTTCCCTTTCTGACACTCATTAGCTAATATAGTAAACATTGAAGAATATAGGAACATTAACTGGGCACATAGGAGTTTTCTTCCTTGTACCAAACATTCTCCAGCACTAAATGAAAAACTTAAAATGCAACAAATTTCATATACCACTTACCCATCACTTATAATTTATTTTTCTCTTCTTCATATGTTAACACCCAAAATCAGCAAAAGCTGTTAATAAATCTGAGTTCCAACTAATTTTGCCCTTGCTGCTGAACAATTCTAAGTAAATTATAGATATTAGTAACTTGAGGTAAGAATTCCCAAAACTAGATGTATAGGGTGAGGAGTTAATTACTGACAACAGTAGAGAATCCCATTTCCAGTTTGGGGAATAAATAATATCAGGGGAAATCCTGAGAGCCAAAAGTGGAAGTATGAAAGTAAAGACAAGAAGAGAAATTATTAATCTAGTAAGATTCTTCAATGAATGCTTTGTAGAGGTTGGTCTATTCTAGAGAAATGGAGCAAATAGAGGATGGAGATGACAGAAATTAAAGGCACAGAGTAAGGTGCTATGGTTTGAATGCTTTGTCCCTCCAAAACCGATACTTAAACTTAGCACACAAAGCAACAGCGTTGGCAGGTAGGGCCTAATGGGAAGTGCTTAAATGATGAGGGATCTGCTTTTTTTTTTTTAATATATTAGGTTTTGGGGTACATGTGGGGATCTGCTCTTATAAATGGATTAATGCCACTATAAAAAGACCTTGTGGGGGTGACTTAGCTATTTTTGGCTCTTCTGTCATGTGAGGACACAGCAAGAAAGCCTCATCAGATACTGATACCTTGACCTTGGACTTCCAACCTTAAGAACTGTGAGAAACAAATTTCTGTGCTGTATAATTACCCAGTCTATGGTATTCCATTACAGCAGCACTATATAGACTAAGACAGTTGGAAAATATGCCTTGTCCATTACAGAAAGGGTCAGAGAACAGTAGTTTTCATGAACCAGAAACGTCATTCACTCATATACTCTCCATGTGTCATGTAATAAACATGAGATGAATGGTGCCAGTTCTACCTATTACGGTATATTAGAACTGGTCCACATCACCCCTGAGGTTTCCATATGAATTCACTCTCCTCTCTGGTCCCAACACTAAGTCTCTCCTTTATTCCCCTCCATTCCAAAGTAGAGAGATCATTCCTAGAACTACAGAAGCCCTTTCTGCCAACACAATTTTCTGGATGGCATTTACTTAGGGGAAAAAGAAAAGCAGGTAAAACTGCAATATAGACTACAAAATTGCAGAGAAGAACTAGGTTGAAGAAGCTTTCAAGTTGGAGAGGAAGGAATGCCACTGTCGTAAAACGTGTTCTGGGTAGGTGACTGCAAAGTGAGTGGTAGAAATTTCTAACCCACAGACTGCAGGGAATCCAAACAATATCTTTACACAGGAAGTAGACAGACTGAGAGTGCAAACAGATGGCTTAATAGGCCAGCAGTGATTGTTTTTCCCCCTCTTTTCCCATTCCTTTTTCTTCTTATGGCTTAAAAGATCAGTCATGTATGTATTGCACAGGCAGAGATCTGCATCTTGTTGCTATTACCCAAGATGGCCTCACACGTATCCCATGAATAAATCTTTGACTACCTACCAATTTGGAGTGGTCTGCTTCTTTCTTTGGTCTGAGCTTGCCCTGTTCTTATGAAGGGTAGATTTTGGTCCAGCAGGGAGTTTTCCCAACAGTCACCTTGCTATTTAACTATATTCACTCATTGTGCAAGTATCCCATCTCCCTTATTGCAGCTTGTGTAACGAATTCAACTTTCTTAAAAACCTATTATATACATAAATCACAAAGTATATATACTAAGTAGAACACACTCTATGGAATACAGAATAATATGGAAAAAATTGATGTAGTGGGGAAAAGAAAGCATAATAACAAGGGTGAGGAAGGAGATAAGCTTTGACTCCTACTTTCAATAGATCAATGAAACAAAGATCAAGGCTGATATCTGAATTTCATAGTTTCATTTAGATGGGAGTTAGATAGACTAGTGTTTATCTAAAGGATTAAATAAGTTAGTTTAAATTATTTAAATAATTTCCAAAAGAGAAAACAATTTATCCTTTCCAAAGGATAAAATAATTTAGTTTAGGCTTTGGGAAAATCAGATTCCTGTGTTTTAATACAAAATGTTAATGTTCAGCTTCAGCAGGAAGCATGAGAAATCAATCAAATACCCTTGTGCTAATATTGTAAGTGGCAAGGCTTTGAAATAAGATATACCTCGTTTGAATCTGGCTCTAACCCTAACTAGTCACATGATTTTCGAAAAATAGCTTAAATGGTTATTACAGACTGGATTGTGTAACCCAGATTCATATGATAAAGCCCTAACCCCCAGTGTGATGATATTTGAAGATATGAGGCCTTTGGAAGTAATTCGTTTAGGATGTCAGGGTCTTCATGATGTCATTGATTCCCTTTAAAGAAAAGGCATCAGATCTCGCTCTGTCTCTGTTGCTGTCCTCTCTCTCTCTCACACACACACACACACACACACACGCACACGCACAGGCACACACACGCACACGCACACACTCTTTCTCCCTCAACCCCCACCTGATATTGAGCCAGTATGAATATGGCTATCTGCAAGCCAGAATGAGGGCCCATACCAGAACTAAGTTGGCTGGCACCTTAATCTTGGAACTCCAGCATCCAGAATTGAAGGAAATGCCTGTCGTTTAAGCCATCCAATCCATGTTATTTTGTTATAGCATCCTGAGACTCAAATCAACTAAGACAATAGTCTTCTCTAAAGTGGGGAAACTGCCTCATGGGGTTGATTTGAAAATTCAGTGACATAAAGCATATACATTACTTTTTACAGTCTAGTGTATCATGAGAAATCAATATGAAATAGGAATCATTGTTCTTAGCAAGGTAAAGACATTTAAAATATTGACAGGGGAAATGTCACCTACAAATACTCAAAAGTGTAAAATAACACAAATAGTTTCACACAATTGACACTTTGTTGTATGCGGAAGGGTATGGAAAATGAGGTCAGAATGGTAAAATAGTAAGCTACCCTTTTTTATAAAGTGAGGAATAGAAGTTTCATTGTGAAAAAAGTAGGCAGATAATTGGGAGATTTTATGCAGAGGATGAATTGAAGGCAGTGTACTTATTCCCCAGCTAGAAATTAGAAAAAATAGATTATTAAATATTGAGGAATTTTTCTGCTGGTCGTCAAATATTTTGCAGTCTATAGGCCACAGAGAAGGTGATATTTACACCACAGGAATTGGCATTTGCTACAAATCAGAGCTCTTCTGTAGTTGCTATAGTTAAATTAACATCTACCAGTTTTGCAACTGCATTCTATTTATTGCATTTGTTCTTTGTTTCTTTGCCCCCTCTTTCTGCCTTTTATGGTTTTAACTGAGCAATGATTTCTTTCTTTTCTTCTCTTAACACATGAATTACACTTCTTATTAATTTTATATTAGTTGCCTGGGAGTTTCAAAAATATAGCTTTAACTAACCTAAATCTATCTTTAAATATTATTATATTGCTTCACGTAAACAACAGATACTGTGTAACAGAGGATTCCCTATTCCTCCATCTTTTTCCTGGAACATCTGTGTCATTCATTTTTTGTATTTATATACCATAATAACTGAATACCTTATCACTATTATTACTTTAAAGAAAGTTATCTTTTAAATCAATTCAGAATCAAAATTTTCAAAATTCAATTGACTTGCATTTATGCCTTCTCTGATGGTCTTCTTTTTTGTGTGTAAATGTGAAACTCTGATCTCCTTCACTTTTGAATAATAATTTTGCCAGATACAGAATTCCAGATTGGTATGTTTCTTCTTTCATTCATTTAAGCATTTCATTTTATATTCTTCTTTCTCTTATTGCCTGAGATGTTTCTGACAAAAATTCCACAGTGATTCTTGGAATTACTTGTCTACAATACATATTTTACTTTCCTCTGACTTTGATCAAGATTTTGCTTTGTCTTTTCTGCAGCTGAAATACAGAATGTCCAGATAGGATTTGTTTTTCAGTATTTATCACACTGGATAATATCTGAGCTTCCTGCATCTGAGGCTTTGAAGCTCTGATTGGTTTTAAATGTTTCTTGGCAATTATTTTTCCAAATACTGAGACAGGAGATAGAAAGAAACTATCTTAGGCAGATAGTGAGAGCAAGAGAGTCCTTGGCATAACTTCCCTTCTAACAAAAAGCAGCCTAAGAAATCACTTATTTTCTAATAAACAGCAGCCTGAAAGATCGAGCTGCAAACAAAAAGAAGGAAGCTGAGAGCTTGCACAGGGAGATGCTGGCAGCTGTACCAGTAGAAAGGGGTACCTGATGCCAGGCATGTTCACCCTGGGGGCTCCACCTTCCCTTTTTTGTTAGCATGTGTATAGTAAGAAAGAAATAGCAACATGGAGTAGGTACCCACCTGCATAATAAAAGATTGGGGTGGGGGCAGCCAGAGATTCGGGTTCTACGCAGATGGCACAGCTGGTCCTAACCAGTTTTTCACACCCTATGTAGATTAGACACTGTCTCCCCCACTAGCTCATCTATAAAAATCCCTGCATTTCACCACAGATTAGCAATCCATTTTTCCAGGACCCCTCTCTGTAGCAGAGAGCTGTTCTCTTTCTTTTGCCTATTAAAATTCTGCTCTAAACCTCACTCTTTGTGTGTGTCCATATCCTTGATCTCTGTGGCCATGAGACCAAGAACCTCAGGTGTCACACCAGACAAACAGACCATTTCAGTACTTTTTATGCTTCCTTCGTTCTTTACCTTCTGACTTTTCAATTATATGTATGCTACATCTTAAGATACCCCACCACAGTTATTAGATATTCTAAGGACTGGAGGGCTTAATGCTTTCTTCCTTTGCATTTGGTTTGGGAAATTTCTATTGATCTATCTTCTAGGTAACATTCTTTTCTAGATTACGTCTGGTCTATTGATTATTTTCAATTTCTACTACAGTTGTTTCGCATCGTACATTTTTGTTTGATTTACCTTAGTGTTTTCTTCTCTCTGCTTAAGATACCCATCTACTCTTGCATGCAGTCTGCTTTTTCCATCAGAGTGCTAACATATTAATCATAGTCATTTTAGATTCCCGATCAGCAAATTTCCACATCAGGGTCATATCTGAGTCTGCTCCTAACGCTTCTTTTGACTCTTCAGACTCTGTTTTTCCTTCTCTTTAGCATACCTTGCTTTTTTTTTTTTCAGTCAAAAGGAAGAGCTATGTGATCAGGTAATACAAACTGAAATAAATAGACCTTTAGTATAAAACTTTTTGTTAATCTGGCTATCTGTTAAAACATTATTTACTTTTTGTTCTAGATGCAGGTGCCAAAGGTTTCAGATTCCTTTTTTCTTTTTGTCTCTCGTCTTGACTTTGAACTTCCCTGAGCAACCTCCTCAGAGAGTCAGTCTACCAGAAATAATCAAGAAAAATAAGAGAGGATAATATAAATGATCAGTGTCAGGAATGTGAAGGGATGACACTACAGATATTACAATGGTAATAAAAGAATATTATGAAGAATCTTATGCAAATAAGTTTGTTTACTTACTTGCATAATTCCTGTAAAACACAAATTTATTACAGAAAATATTCCTGTGAGATACAACTTACCGAAACGGTCTTGTAAGGAAATAAAATGATTAAATATTTTTCTATCTATTAGAGAAAGAGAAATTACAACAAAAATCTTTCTGTGGTGAAAGTTTGGGGGAATACACACTTTGTGAATTCTATCAGACATTTGAGGATAAAAGTTTACCGCATCTATACGCTCTGTTTTAGAAATGCCAGTTTGCAATCACACCAAAATTAAAGACATTACACAGAAACTAAAATAAAAGCCAATTCTCACATGAAAATAAATGCAAGAACACTTTTAAAATATTGAAAAATTACACTTATCAATATATGATATAATGCATCATTAAAAGTGTTTTATATCAGGGATATAAGATTGGTTCAACATTTAAAACTCAATCACCTTTTTCTCTTCCTTAAGAAAGAGAAATCTATTTACTTGAAAGACAAAAGGAGAAGGCACCTGCCTCAGGTGGCTGATACCCATGAATGCATAAAGCAATCTTGCTAACTGAGGTTCCCATACAAATGGGTTTTGTTCTGATTCTGGTGTAATTAATTAGAGAAAGGCTTTAACACTCTCCATTTCCATTTTCCTCTCTGAGATCACAAACATTATCACAAGCTATTATCCATGGGTTTACAATGGATTTTTAAAGTCCCAAATGTGGTTTCTTGGTGTGATTGCTGTTAAAGGAAAAGCTTCAGCTTCATTAAATTTAAAAGAGTTTAATTGAGCAATGAACGATTTGTTAATCAGGCAGCATCCCAAGCCAGAGTAGGCCCAGAGACTCCAGGGCAGCCAGGTAGTGGAAGATATACGAACAGCACAAGAGAAGTAAGATACAGAAAATGGACATGACATAGAGAGACAACTGGATCGGTTATAGCTCAGTGTTTGCCTTATTTGAATACAGTTTGAACAGTTGGTCACATTTGATTGGCCAAAACTTGGTGATTGACACAAGAGTATACCACAGTCTGTTCACACTTTCATTTAGGCTACACAGAGAAACCTTTAGGCTAAACTTAAAATATGTAAGAAGGGAGCTTTAGGCTAAACTTGATTTAACATTGCTCATCTACTTACTTTGGCTTTTCTCTTTAGAGGTTTTCTGCTGTCTCCTAGACTGATGACTGGGTACAGATTGACAAACTTTTTTTTTGTAATAAGCCATACAATAAAATCTTTATACTCTGCCACCAGATGGACTCTGTTGCTAGTCAACTCTACATCACACCATGAAGCAGACATTGACAATGCATTAATGAATAATTATGGCTGTGTTTCAATAACATTTTACTTACAAAAGTGGGTAATGTGTTAGTATCGTCCCACAGGGAGTCATTTGCTAACATCTTGGTTAGAACATTAATCTGGTGAGAACTTCCTGAGGACTTTGAATGATCATGGTAATTAGTACTTCAGATGACACAAAGTCATGGAGGTTCACCCAGACATTTTCCCCCTTTTGAGGAACTCTTGTATGTTTTATTAGTGAGCTTTCTGTGTGAACCTACAAATTGCAAATTATTGCCCACTGCTTCAGAATCAGTAAAAAATCCACATTTTTAAAGCATTTCTTTGCTTCATATATTATAATTTTATCTGCACAGTATGGATTATGGAGCAATGTTCTGAATTGTCTTCTTCGGTGACAGTAATTTGTGTGTTGTATGCTGGAGTCCTAAATGAAGGCATTACCCTACATGAAATGATCACCAAAAGGGGACAGAAAAATGTCCTGAAACATGGTAGTTTCTACCAAGCTTCCCTTACCCTCTGACCTTTGAATTGGGGTAACCTGGCCTTCCTAATATCCCTCTCTACCTATTGTCTTAAAACCAACTCAGTGTATCCACATTAACAGCAACGTAAACCTATAAACGAAAACCATGAACACTCAACGGTATTTTTATGTATGGTCATCCTTCCAGATCCTCCTTGCTTTTTCTTAACTTACTTCTGCTTTAATAACATTATCATATGGTTCCAAATCCAGACTTTATCCTCTTCACAACCCAGGTTTGTACTAAGACAATCAGCTTTCTTCTGCTCCATAGATGGCCTCAGATCATTTGTATCATCTATGAAGGAAACCAAAAATACTACTACTCAAAATACTGAGGATTGTTAAGTTAAAGACACTGAAAATGCAGGGGAACACTTTGCCTCAGGCTCTATTTGGCTGACAGCAGGACATAAATTCCTTATTGACTGGAGAAAGCACTTGTTTTTCAGCCCAGAGAAGGCACCAGCAAGAACCTGAGGAATCCAGGAACAGATTTTACTACCTTCCCGAATTTTCCCACCTTTTAAATGACTGGAATTACTTTCTCCTTTGCTTTCCACTATATAGGATTTATCGCTCTTTATTGAAATACTATTTAAACAAGGTTTCTAAGCCACAGCCTGGAGAGAGAAATACTTTTGAACTGAAGCCTATCCCTTGTGATGGGTAGAGCACACATTAATAAACTGCTTGTTTTTCTTTTGTTAATTTGACTTTTGTTTTCAGGAGACTGTCAACTAAGAACCTAAAAGGGGTAATTTTTAAAAACATGTTTTCTCCCCCTACTGCTGTATTTGGGGCCCCACTTTCCACTCATGGCCACATCCTGCTTGCAGATCTGCTGCTGAGTTAACACAACATCATCTGCCAATTGGTGTCATTTGTTTGACATCTTGGGGTTATAGTACTCTGAAGGGCACCCACTGCCCTTAAAACACCAAACACTGGTGAGCAAAGGGTTTAACAGGACTCTCGCCCTGCCAGAAGTTCAGTGCGTTTCCAGGGCCTTCAAGGCTTCACTGCTGTCATGTTGTGAGCTCACTATCCACTTGTGTTTCTCCATGAATAATGAAGAAAACGTGAGTAATCATGAATCTAATCATTGAGGTAAAGTAACCTAGTCATCATCAAGAGGACAGCTAGTGTTAAACTTCTTTATATATGTTTGAGAAAGGATTTATATATTCATAACAACTTTCTGATCTGGCAATCCCTAGGTTTGTCAACTACTAATAACTGGGTGAATGCTTCAGGTAATATTTAAACCAATTGCAATTTCATAGCAGACATTCTCCCATCCAGGAGATACCGTAAAGTACTGGTGGCAATAGATGCTTCTACCAGTATCTCCTCCTGTCGCTGCCACTCTGCACAGGAAAGGAGGGAGAAGAAGCCACCTTGCTTCTCTTATATTTGACAATCATTCAACAGAACAGAGGTCCCTAATGACCCACATGTAAGTCTATTGGCTAAGAAAGTTCTAAGGTTGGAGCTTCATTCCGCTATCAATATTTGTAAGAAAAAAAATATAACTTTGATACAAATTTTACTTTCATTAAGATACCTACAGGAAAGAAACTCTTCATTTTCTCTAACAGAATCGAAAGCTAAAAAATACTGGTGGGAGGAGTCTACACATGGTTTCACAACTCCTCTCTCCCTGGGGAAATAGCAGAATATGAGGAAGCCAGTACTAGTCAAGTGACTCTAAGGAGGGCCATTTTCCCTTGCATTCTTTGAAAATACTTCATTTTCTTAGCATTTCAGGAGATTACAACATTATGTATTTCAGTTTCTGAGAGTGTTACTGATTTATTTCCTTACTCAAAACAATCCTTGTTTCCTACATTTCTGAAGATCTCAAGATCTAGACTACCATAGAAGAAATTCCCAGTAAGGTGAGTACTATGGGTATTTTTTGTAGAAAGATCTGGATGCTTCCTTGAAATCCACAAAATCACAAGGGAAAATTCAATATTGGTTCTTCAGGGCAGTGGGAGGAAGGGAGTAGGGCTGGTATCAACTATAATCAGAAAAGTGAAAACTGCAGTTACTAATTCTAATTCTTTACTTACTTCAAAGATAGTAGACATCTTTTATTCCACAACTGAAGCACGAATGAAGGAATATGCATTTTGACCATTGGAGATTTTAAAACAAATTCTGTGAGTGTATATTCTCTGAGTTTAGAAAGCTTGGTAGCCATTGGGGTCTGTGCATAAGACAAGATAATGATTTCATTCTTTTCATGGTTGCATAGTATTCCAAGGTGTATATGCGCGACGTGGATGCAGCTGGAGAACATTATCCTAAATGAACTAATGCAGGAATAGGACACCAAATACAGCATGTTCTCACTTATAAGTGAAAGCTAAACATTGAATTCACATGGACACAAGATAGGAACGGTAGACACGAGGACTGCTTGAGAAGGAAAGATGGGAGCGGTATGTGGGTTGGAAGGCTACCTATCTGGTACTATGCTCACTACCTTGATGATGGGATCATTATACAACAAGCCTCAGCAACACATAATTTACTCATGTAACCAACCGTACATGTACTCCCTGAACCTAAAATGAAAGTAGAAGAAAAAATAAGACAAGATAATGATGTGCACAAAGTATCAGGAAATAATATTAAGTAAAAAATACATCTAGACATAGTGAGAACATATGTTAGAACATACATGTGTGAGAATATGTTTTATAACTATTATAATATTCTATAAATGCACACACATAATAGAAAATTTATCCATTTTGCAAACACAATTATTCAAATAAACAGTGTCAATATTTTCCTAAGTATGTTTGACTTTTACATCAGCTGTATTCTACACCAGGTGTAAGAGGCAGTTTTTCAGACATTTTAAGATTACTTCCTGCCCTCCTGAAAGTTAATTATTTTTAATTTTTCTAATGGAAAGGTATAGAGGAGAGGCAGAGAAGTCAATTTGAAATAGATTTATATTGTCAAAGTTTAGAATATTTAGAAGACTTTTTGTATAGCCTGGTGCAATATTTCAGTGTGCTTGAATAGAATATGAGATTTTAAATGATTTCAGAATTTATATATGTTAGATAAATATTGCTGTCAATATTTATCTCGCTCAAATTTTTTTAAGTGTTATACATTTTTTACCTTGTTCATTTAGTATTTAAAGATATAACATAAAATCTACCATACGACTTTATTTTCTTGTACTTCTCTGAAATTCATATATATTGTAGATATGTTCACATGCATATAATGTATATTATGTGTGTATGTGATCATGTATACATGTGTCCATAAACATACACATATAAATACATATACTTGTGGCAGTATGTGTGTGAATGTGTGTATATGAGGATAAATATATGACACTATATTATCGTGAAGGACTATACAGTAGTGAAAAATAATACATATTATTATTAAATTCATAATTTAAACTCTTGTATCTTCCTAGGAATTCAACCATTTATCATGTGGTATCTGATAATACTTTTTGTCTTAAGATCTTTTAAAAATGATGCTAACATAAACTATCTTCTAGCTTCTCCTTGCATGATAATTAAAAAGTTTTTTTCACCATTAAGTGATCTTTTACTGATAAACATACATACAGAATTTTTAAGTCAAATTTGATGAAAGTTGTCATTTAACTAGTTAGACCTTTTATGCATAAGCTAATAATTAACATATTTTGGCCTGTTTCTGCTATCTTCATTTCGATTTATAACACTTCTATATTCTCCTCGTCTTTTTTTAACCTATATTTCCATCTCACCCTCTAAGACAATTACATTAATAAACTGTCATATTCTTTTTCTTTCCTCCCTCCACCATGTTGGTCCCCTTTCTGTTTCCCTTTTCTTTGATCAGAACTTCCTTTTTAAGACATACACACATATAATCAAGTTCATTTTTCACTCTTACTTGTCTTTTGGCCTGCAGCTTTTTAAAAAATTTTTCAATTTTCAATCGAAAAGTACTTCCAAAAATGTTGGGTGTACATATTTGTCTGGAAAAACTATGAAGGCCTTGAGGTTCAGAAAATAGTTTTTGTGGATCTTTTGTTTAAATATCATTTTGTTTAGATTGAAATTCTAGTTTTAAAATTATTTTTTTCTTCAAGACAAGGTGATAGCATTTCTTTTGTACCCAGGAAGCTCAATATGTTTTGAATTTCAGAACTTGGAGTTTTATAAAGACTATATAATGCACATTTGCTAGAAAACCCAGTGTTATAAGGATCATTACTGTAAAAGCAAAACCACTAATATTTCAGCAACAAAATATATGAACATTCGCATTTAAGTGGAGAAAATAAAAATCATACATGGCCTCCTGTAACCTCACATTTGGTTTCATTTTGCAAATAAATTGTGTTGTCACACTCACTAAACAAATCAAGACTTCCCATTTCTAAATTTTTTGTTTAGCAATTTATATGGGATTTTGTACCAGCATTATATAAAAATGATTCCACTGTCCTGTTTCAAGTAGTTTTGTTGTTGAGAATCAGTTTCAGTCTAATTTTTGAATCTTTGCAGGTGATCTATTCTTCATTCCTGGAGGCTTACAGAGTATTTATTTGCCTTTTTATATTCTTCAGTTTCACTCTATGTCCTTATATAGACTTTTCCTTCATTCCATACTTTTCAATCTGAGGACACTCAGGGTCTCTCAAGAAGAAAGCAATTAGCAGCCCCAGAAATTTAAATATCTAAATTACACAAGAGGTAAACAAATACATGGTTTCTAAAATTAAAATATTTATTTTTGTTTTTGTTTTTGTTTTTGGATGGAATTTTGCTCTTGTCACCCAGGCTGGAGTGCAGTGGCATAATCTCAGCTCACTGCAGCCTCCACTTCCCGGGTTTAAGTGATTATCCTGCCTTAGCCTCCCAAGCAGCTTGGAGTACAGGCACCCACCACCACACCTGGCTAGCTTTTGTATTTTTAGTAGAGATGGGGTTTCACCATGTTGGCCAGACTGATCTCAAACTCCTGATCTCAGGTGGCCCTCCTGCCTCGACCTCCCAATGTGCTGTATTAATTTGAAAAGAAATACAAATCCATACCATGCTCTGAGTGTCATCATGTGCTAAAGTGCACAGGTGCTAAAGAGGTCCTGAGGAGTAACACTCTGTCCATAAGGGGACTCTGAAAATTTCTAGAAGACAAACCCTCAGTTGAGTCTTAAAGGTTGTATGGGAGGTAGTCAGAAAGAGGAATGTGGGAATGGCTTTCCAAGCAATGAGAAGACAATTAGCAAAGTCATGAAACATGAAAATTCATGGTATGTTTTATACTTCTGAAATGTAAGATATAAGGAACATGCAAGTGCCACAGGTAAAAACAAATGCAGATTATTCACAGCCTTCTAAAATAATACAAGCAGCAAGGAATTGTTGAAAAGAAAATGGGTAAATATTGAAAGATCTCAGCGGGATAAAAATGTAGTTTATAGAGAAAAATGTGGATCTGTGAAATGAAAATGTATTAGACAAATCAAGTAACTATCGAAATACTTCCAGCCAGTAAATCCTGTGTTCCTGCAATAAAGAAAATGCAGATGTTCAGGAAAGTGATAGTATTATGGGCACAGAGAGCAAACAGGGCAAGGAAGAGGATACTAATGATAGTTAACTAGAGAAGAGTTAAGGAGAATAGGGTCAGTGCCCCAGAATGAAACTGTAGTTTTGTGGCAGAAAGCTATTCATACAAGGTGGAAGACTGCAGCCTATTTACACATAGGACACTTCAGTTATAGTGGTGGGTATGGGAAGATTCAAGAAACAACAGGCAGGCTTTGGTGAGTAGACTTCAGTCCCGATAAAGGATGGAAAGAGAAAACAAAGACTTTGACACTGCACAGCCCATACTCTAAACACGAGACTATTGCCTGTTCTCAGACCTCCCTCTAACACCTGGACCCAACTCAACTATCCTTATTCAATGGGAAGAATTATTTAGACATTCCTAAAGCAGCAGTTCACTCAATTTCTACAGTAACACATTTAGTCACTAAGTCCTTCTTTATCACACATATTCATGAACAACTCTTTCATATGGACCACTCAACTCGCATAGGCATACATCTTCTTTTAAATTGTCTGTATACATGTGTAACACTATATGACATTTTTCTCTTGTAGGCTCACTTGTATCTTTAGAGATGGCAAATAACTACAAGACCATTGTTCTACTAAAAGGATTAGAGGTCATCAATGATTATCATTTTAGAATGATTAAGTCCTTACTGAGCAACGATTTAAAACTTAATTCAAAAATGAAAGAAGAGTATGACAAAATTCAGATTGCTGACCTGATGGAAGAAAAGTTCCCAGGTGATGCTGGTTTGGGCAGACTAATAGAAATCTTCAAAGAAATACCAACACTTGGCAACCTTGCTGAAACTCTTAAAAAAGAAAAGTTAAAAGGTAATTGGGAAGAGGGAACACCTTCTCCCTGCAACCATCCCCAAATCCTTCCCAACCTTGATTAGAATGCCACTTTAGTCAACTAATACATCCTTTTCTCAATTTGTGGCTCATCAGTCATGACAACTTATGGCATGCCATTACTAATGTGGATTGACACATATTGGAGTTGAGATGCAGTAAAGAACAAAAGGAGAGGGAATTGAAGAGAGATTGTGACTTCCAGTACATTCAAAAGATCAGATAATGACTAGCCAGGTGTGGTGGGCCTGTAATCCCAGCTACTCAGAAGGCTGAGGCCAGAGAATCACTTGAACCCAGGAGGCAGAAGTTGCAGCGAGCCGAGATCGCGCCATTGCACTCCAGCCTGGGCAACAAGAGTGAAACTCCACTCCCCCACCACCAGAAAAAAAAAAGATTAGATAATGACAAAATAAAACTATAAAAATTGTTGTTTATATCTAAGAGATGTACATTTAGCCAATTAATGTGTCTGTTTTATTGAGAATATTCAACACATCATTATCCTTTATAATACAAAAGATAACACAGAATTTAAATGTAAGCATCATTCTTGGAAGTATGAAGACCTCCCCTCTTGTCATATCATTGAGTTGAAATAATTAAAACAAAGTCAAAACTCACCATATCTCACCTCACAAACCTATATAACATCTCCTTTCACTAGTTTCTGCAATTTAAATAGGTTATCTGGAGGCTGTAACTAAGTAGTCAGCATCATAAGAACCTTAAATTTTAAAAGGAAATGATAGGATAACAGGATTGGGAAAAGGTTTCACTGAGTTCAGAGGACAGGAAGAATGTACTCACCACACAGGGGAAGAGCGATGAAACCGCCGAGGAGTATGAGTTAGTGCCTGTGCCTTTGTTTCTGCTGGCCTCCTGGAAGCCAGACTAGGCTAATGCGGTAGACGTAGACTAAACCACACCTGAACTCTCAAGCACGCGCTAACAGCACGTAGTATTTGAACTGCTTCAACTGTCCCAGATCATCTGCTCTGGGTTTATACACCTTCCTTTTTATTTCATTAGTTGTGAATAAAATTGAATCTTTTCCAGTCAAAGGAAAAACCCCATCTAAGAAGAAGCAGCAGAATGAAGCAGATCCTGCTACACCTGAATCCACTCCAAGCAACACTCTCACAGCTGAAGGAGCAGAGGAGACTCCTGGAGCTCAGGTAAGCTTCAGGAAGAGGAGCCAGCTTCAAGGCTCACCGTGGAAGCTCTGCTATGGCTCCTTCACTCAATCTCTCCAGCAGGCAGTTATTTCTTCATATGTTTCCCATCAAGTTTCAGATTTATCAAATTACATAATAATTGATCATCTTTCTGTGAGGCAACAAGTTAACCACTTTAGTAAATGTAAATTATGTAAAATAAGTATATTTTCATCCCCAATAGAGGATGTTGAGAGTCAAAAATGTGTTTGCCCATGTTTGCAAAAACGTAGCTTTTTATCTGCAAGTCAGCACATCCCAAAACACAAGTAATTAAGGAGTGATGTGTGTTACTTTCTCTGCTCCCTTTTTAAAATGGAACCATCTATGCCCTGTTCTTTCAATTGGACTGGGGATGTACAGCACCCACTTAAGTTTCCAAGAAACACAATTTATATGTAATAAACATACTACCTTGTAATGAAAATGTGCTCTGCTTCATTTGACACTTAAAATAATTAACAAAAAAAATAACTACTTGTAGAAAAGAAAAAACTCATCTGAAGAAGAGACTGGAACCAAAAGGAGTAAGATGTCCAAAGAGCAGACTCAGTCTCCCTGTCCTGCAGAAGCCAGCATGTCCACAGTCATGAGCCATTCCCCCACCTCCCCAGCCCTCATCATCAACTCCATCCAACACTTCCTCAACTGAGGTATTCTCTTCCTG
This sequence comes from Ateles fusciceps, assembly GCA_036589455.1. Taxonomy (NCBI): domain Eukaryota; kingdom Metazoa; phylum Chordata; class Mammalia; order Primates; family Atelidae; genus Ateles; species Ateles fusciceps. The sequence goes on from JAZHEH010003362.1 coordinate 2,326,695, forward strand.
GTCTGCTTTTGATTCATTTTCTTCAACCTAAAACGTAGGAATCTGTTTTCATCTTCTACTGAAAAATGTCATCAATAATCAGCCAGTAAATCAAATGTATAGGCTAGAATTTATTCCATTTTAAAATTTTGCTTCCACAGTGATACTTTATGAACTTGACATTATCTGTGACTTCAGGAAGTTTTCTGTTCTGTGTTGTTTGGGGAAGAGAGAGAGAGCTGTAAAATCTGGAACTTTCAGCAGTGGACTGTCTACTGCCCCCATCTGTTTCACACCTCGTCCCTTTGCTCACTAATTGGTTCAAGTTTCTTTGACATACACCATGCTCCTTTTTACTTTAGGATTTTCGCACACCATATTTCTTTCACCTTAAACCTTTACCTGGCCAACCCTATCTACCCTCTGGATCCCAATATTGTGATCTTATCCTCAGGGAATCCTCACTTAGACCCCTGTAACTTAGGTTAAACCTTCATGGTGTTCTGTTTCCTAGGAACTTCTTTCTTTTCTACTATTTATGACAACTGAAGTTAGTAAGTGTTTATCTTTTCCACCTACTAAAAGTAGTTCCAAGATTAACGCTATTTTGTAATTCTGTGGACCACTGTATTCCAGGGCCTCGTTCAGTGTCTGCCTCATGGGAAGCTCCCAATAAATATTTTTACTCAATAAAAAAATGTAAACCATATTCTAAGATATGAACCACTAGAGCTAAGCAAAGGACATATAAAGGTCATCTGACTCAGTCAAAGGTACCTATTGTGAGGCCAAAAGGATGGAACAGGGAAGAGAGCTCAGGAGTTTGGGGAAATGTAGGCAGACAGAAGACCATACACCAAGATTTGCAAATGAAAGAAAGTAAACTACAATTTATAGTTGCATGTTCTGATAATCCTTATACTGTTGTACTCATCTCAGATTTGGACAGGTCAGCCTTTACTTTTAGACTATCAGGGACAGTCTAACACCTAATTGAAACTCTCATGAGCTTTATTATAAAAATGAATGTTCTATATTTCTGATACACAACAGAGGGGATCAACTATGCTGGGCAACAGGGGCAACAGGTGATGAAACACAACACCAGCCATAACTGGAACCTGCTCTATTACCTTTAACCTTTCATTAGATTTTGGATTAACTTAAGACTATTTCAGAAAAAAAGGAATAAATGTAGACAAATAAGATTAAACTTAATTAAATTTATGTGAAATTCCAGCATCCATAACATGCCACATTTCTCTATATACCCTCTCATATTTACTCCTATGTATACACGTATTTTTTCTGAAAATAGCGTCATACAACGTATTGTCCTATTATGTCTCTCTGAGTGGTTATAGGATCCCCTTCATGCACGTCCTGGATTCATGTGGCTCCTTGTGAGGTTGCAGTTCAGTTACTACTAATATTCTCATGGATGAGTCTACTGTTACTGATGAACTTGCACTGGGAAAGGACTTTTCTGTGTTAGGCTGAATGGGTCACACTGATAAAAAGTCAGATCCAATAAAGTCCAATCACTCACAAATGATCGCTGTGTATAGTAGTCCAGGTCAGACCAGTCCAGGAGCTGCTGGTTTGTGGATGAGGCCTACCTATTCCTCCAGAACTTTTTCTTGAAATTGAACTACTTCTCCTTCATTAATGTGTTCTGCTGCAATTTAAGGAAACCTGGATGTTACAGAAAAAGGATATTAAAGACAATCCACTCTCATCCTTGGTTTTCTGTCAGCATGCTACCTCCTAGAGCCCTGACATTGAGAAAGGCTGCAGTGGTGGGAATGACACTCTGCAGAGTGTCTGTAGCCTGAACCTACTGAGATGAGGGCATTCTGAGGGGTTGAGCCCACAGGTGTTATCACCTGCTTTAACAGTAATTATCTTAGGTAGGAAAAATATGAGTTTTCCTCTAAAAATTGCCCTGTCTACGTTGGTAATAACTAAACCCTCTGTTGTATGTGGTTTCTGGTAGACACTCCTTAGCATTTTCAGTGCTATTCAATCGTATTTCATCTATTTTTATGTTCTGGCATTTTAAGCTGGTAAGAATAAAACTGCAATTCATTATTTTATCCTAAAATTTATATTAAGTAACTTCATGATAATTGGCTCAGCATCCACTTGTCTTATGTTGCCATTATGTCTTACATTTTAAGGATTATTCTGTTTAGAGAAAAGTCTTTTTCTTTACCACGTGGTCTCCTATATTACTTCCTCTGGCTATTAGACTACTTCAGGATATCCTCTCTTTCCCTATATCCTGCTCTACACATCTATGAAGTTTTGGGACCCAAAGTTGCGACTTGAGATCATTGAAGAGCAGTTCTGTATTCCTCACTCAAAAATTTGTTTTTTTATATTTCTTTTTTACCAGGCACAAAGCCTAAGACCATTGGTCAGGCGTCAGGCAACTGCCAGAAAAAATATTTGCTCGAAAGACCCAATGATAGTGATGGTACTAAATGCAACAAAGATATTTAAATATGAATCCTCAGAAAACAAGCGAAGAAGAATGTTTCATGCTACAGTGGTTACGCAGACAGAGTTCTTTCATGTGAAGGTTTTAAACATCAACTTGAAGAGGAAATTCACTAAAAAGAGAATCATCATTATATCAAATTATTCTAAATATAATAGTCTCCTAGAGGTGAATGAAGCCTCTTCTGTATTTGAAGCTAGTCCTGACCAAACGTTTGAGGTTCCAAAGGACGTCATCAAAAGAGCAAGGAAAACTCCGAAGATCAATGTTCTTCACCAACAAGCTTCAGGAGACATTGTATACGGATTATTTACGCTACATGACGTAAGGCATCAAAGCTGTTTTGTTGCATTTTCTGCAAAAACACTTGAAATTAAGAGCCCTGATATACTAAATGGAACTTTGCATATTTACTTAACATTAGAATTCAGGACTCTCTCAAAACGACTGACAATTAGATAAAGTCTTCTTCAAGGTTAAGACCAAGATTAGGAAACCTACTAATGTTCTCCTTCCAATGTTTTTCTTTCCAAAATGTCACCCTGACGTTCTTTAGTAAAGCATTCACTGAGAAACCATGAGACTTCATCAGCTAAGACTATTCTGAGCCATAACAATCAAGAATAGTGAGGGATCTAGCATAATACTAAATTTATTTCTTTGATTATAATCTCAGTGGTAGCAAAAATCATATTACTTTCATTTTGAATGAAGTATTGTCCTTTGAGGCTTGAGTTCCAGTTTTGACAGTCAAGGCAACAAATGAATTGACTGTTCATACCTGGAAATCAAATGCAGAAAACAGGTAGGACAATGTTCAGACCAAATGAAACCCATTCATCAAAAAGTATTGAACAACTGAGAAACAGAATTCGGGTGATACTTGGAAAGTCAGGTAATCTGTACTTGAATATTAGACACGTCATGTTACCGAAAAAAAAAGAGCAGAATAATTTTTCTAATATGTTACTGTCAAAATTCATGAAACTAGTTAACATGAAAGATGCCAACTCAGAAAACTATCTATACCTGGCTATTGACTCCAATAATTTCTTAGATGACCAACAGCTCACAACCCATTATATTTATTTCTAGAACAATCTCTTATTTTACCAGCATTGCTTTCTGTACACACTCTTAAATTATTTTTAGAAATACATATCCAGGATGACGGGTAATAGCCTTGATGAGCAAGAGATCGGAACATTTGAGCTTAAAGACCTAAGTTCAGGTGGGGGCAGACGTTGAAAGAGATTCAGTACATAGAGAAAGTCAAAAAAGTAATTAGATAGTTAATAGAAGCTTGCTTTTTATTATAGATTCCTCATAACATGGTGAATGATGAGCTGCAACAGATGCTTATTCTTTTTGCATAGGGGCAGGGGCCAAATAACCCTACCAAAATTCAGGTTCCTTTGTATCAAGGTACTTTGGGAAGCACAGCTGTCCTGGAAATGCAAGAAGTTGAAATTGAGAAGATAGCCCATTGCTCAAGAACTGTCATAGAAAACTTAGAACATCAAGGACTTAAACAAAAAAGAGTATCAAGGGAGAGCTCTGTGAGATGGTATAAACTAAGGCATATGTATTGTATGTTGATACTCTACTAGGAGTTGCTGTCTTGCATCTTGTTTTCAATCTGTTGCAAAAGACTTTCCTTTATGTATGGTAGTTACTATGGTCTCACCAACATGATATTAATTTTTTGTTGCAGAAAACTATAAAGAGGAAGGTGACAACCTATGAAATTCTGGATGAAACAGGGAGTATGAATGTAATAGGAAAAGGAGAATGTCACAAAATCCCCCTGTGAAAAAGGAGACAAGCTTCAACTCTTCTGCTTTCGACTGAGAAAGCGGAAAGATGTGTTACAACTGATGTCAGAAATGCATAGTTTCATCCGGGTGAGAAATAGAGACAGAAATGTTAGTTTTCCGAAGATAAAAATCATTTGCTTTAAGTTTTAGGAAATCATATTTCTGTTGTTTTACACTTAAAATTCTGCAGAGTACATGAGAAACCAAATGATGCCCTTGCACTTACATTTAAATAGAGAAAATTATTAAAATATATTGAGAGAATGACATTCATTATCGACTTCGAAAGAACATGAAACTTGTGCTAAATACTAAAATACTGAAGAAATTAGGAGGGCATGGGCCTAATTTAAATTAGTGATCAAAAACAAGTTCTTTGCAGTAAGATAGGGTTGGTATATATCCTGCTCATTAGTTGCATGATATTGGAGAAATAGCTTAAATGTTCCTCATGAGATTGGTTTGAAAATTAAATGAGATCGTGGATATATAGTTTGTATCCCATTACCTTCCTTGTACATTATGACAAATCAGTGCGCACTAGATACTACTGCTCTTAACAAGGTAAAGACAGACACTGGAAAGATTTTAGGCAAAAAAAATGTTGCATACAAATATTAAAAGTGAGAAACAACATAGTGAGTTCTGTACAACTTTGGAATACGTGGAAGTGTGTCAGAAACTCACGCAAGACAGGTAACGAGCAGTCCTCTTCTCATCTGTCTTATCCCATAAAGAAAAAAATGGAGTTCATTTTTTAAAATAAGTAAATAAAGACGTAAATAAAGATTTTATTTACTAAGAATGTTAGAACATTTTACATTTTAGCGAAAAAATACGTTGGCAGCTGTGTGGAGGAATACATTAGATAGAGGCAATGTTTAGAGGTAATGACATCTATTAGAATGTAATAAAGGATGATATTCTCACATATTTAAAGATGTTGTGCTTTCCCTGATATTAAAAAACACTAAACAAAACAAAAAAAAATGAATACTTTCAGATACAGAAGAAAACAAACCAGAGAAGCCATGACTCCAGCAGCATGGCACTACGCCAGGAGCAGAGTCAGCTTCCAAAACCTTCAGAGGCCGGCACAACCCTCCCACTTGAATGCCATCTCATCAAGACTCCTCAGGCGCCACCAATAACCCCATCCAGCAGTTCCTTTACCAAGGTACGATTTTCTGGGTCCCATGCCTCATATCTCCCAAACATAAATTGCAAGGATTATTAGACTGTTGAAGGAGTTTCTCTTCTTATCCCTAACTGTGTATAATCTCTAGATGAAATTAAATCAGTCGTTTATTTACTGACTGCATACAGTGAGATACCACCATATTATTGTCTTTGATATCTAAGATGTTTATTTGTGCAATAATTGCTGACCTCAAGAGGGTTAGTATCTTATGTGGTTCTACCTATAGAGACGGGGAGGGGGGAATGGCCAGACAAGCAGAGATGAAGACAAAGAGTGTGTCATGACCCACATTCCAGTTTCTTTCACACCTTTCCCCTTTGCTTACTGGTATTATTTCTGAATTTATTTTCAGTATTCCAAGTTGAAATAAATATTCCAAGTATACATTTTAAAACATGCTATTTTGTTGTTGGGAATCCATTTCTCCCATCCCATCACTGGCAGGAATCTCCTTAAATTTCAGAGGCCAGCTTAAATATTTTCCTGTGGCAAGTCCTCAATGATACAAGACAGCGGAACCGATGAGTCCTCCTATTCTTTGCTTTTACACAGCCTCCTGTCAATGAGAGTAAATTACTAATTTCACAGAAGTGAACAGAGAGGCTTATGATGTAAGATGTTTCCCATACTGCCTTGATTTGGGGTTTCCTGTAATCCCAGCTACTCAGGAGGCTGAGGCAGGGAATTGCTTGAACCCGGGAGACGGAGGTTGCAGTGAGCCTAGATCACGCCAGTACACTCCAGCCTGGGTGACAGAGCAAGACTCTGTCTCAAAAAAAAAAAGGATAAATATTTATCATGTTTTGACTCATATTGAAAATTATTAACCAGAAAAAAATAATCTATTTTCTTCCCAACAACTAAGGACACAACTACGCAAACTTCTGACATCAAACTCCTAATGAATTCAGCCCCAGAGCAGAGGCAGCCTCAGCAAACTGCAATGGACTCATTTCCATATGAGTGTCAGCATCGGGTTTCTCAGTCATGCCCACAAACCTCATCAGGCAGTTTCTCATACAAGGTACCATCGTGCATTTCCTATTCCTGTGCTTCACAACATCATAATTACTGGGGTGATTGGATCATGATAGGCACCTCACTGATCTCTACTGAATACAGTCTCTTTAATAGAACTTATCATCATTAGTTAAGTATGTTCTTTGAGACCCTATTTAGTGTTTGTCTTTTGGTATTTACAAAGTATATGTTCATGAAATAATTCCTGACTCAAGAGGATTACTCTCTAGGTGTGGAGACAGATTGTGGGGATATAGCCAGATAAAGGAAGGTGAATACAGGAATGTCTTCATTCTCAAGATTCTAGTTACCTTTCATCCTTTCCCTTGGTTCATGACCACACCTCAGGTTTTACTTGAAACTGTCTGTGCTCTTTTCCAAATCAGAAGCTTTGACATAGATTACTTCCTTTGCTGGGATCACTCTCTCCAGTCTCTTCTCTAACCCACTTCTGCATAGGTGACAGCCTAAATCCCTACCTAGGACAAGTCCTCACTGGTACCAACGTTTCAGATTAGATGAGATCCTCTCATTGTTGGTTCTCTCGGGTCCTTCATTTATGAGCTTTCCTAGCTCCCTTTACTTTTCCTGATAGCATTTGAACAACTGGAGTGAAGGAGTGATTTCCCCCTTTCTATACCATAAGTTCAGAGGGTAAGTAGAGTCTACCTCAGAGGAACAGAATACAAGAGGGGGAAAAAGTCAGTTCATGCTATGTGCATCAATTATTATTCCAGATTACCTTATCTGACATAATGGGACCCCTGTAGTCACCTGCACTCGGGGTTCAGCAGCCTGTATTTATGGTGAAAGTGTGGGAAATTTGGAGGAAAAGCGAAATTATTAAATCACCATTTTTTACAACTATTTCTCACCCAAGCCCCAAGCTGCATTCTGATCCTGACTCAGCAACAGACACCTCTACCACCTTATACACACTCTGCAAGACAGGCTTCCTATATTCAAGCTCTCTATTTTGTTTTTGTTGTTACCTTTGTAGTTCTTAGCTAGTTAGCTTTAATTAACTATATTGTCTCAATAGTTTATTCAAGTATTATTTGAGCTAACAGCCTGTGCCTTTTTGCCAACTTGGCACAAGTGGCTATGAATGGAGCCCTTGCTCAGTCATTGAAACCTCAGATCCATATTCTCTTGGCCACTTCAATGTCCACTTAAATGAACATCTCCAGAAGCAATGCTTTTATCACTTATATTGGTTGAATAGGCCTATGTAGGAATTTCTAGATCTTACCTGCCAAAATCTTAATCACAACCCTTGCTAAAGCTGTACAAATTATTCTGCTGTACATGAACATCTCTAGAGCACAGGAATCCCAGGAGGATCTTATACCTTTATGGCCTCAAGCACCTAAACACATCATGGAGCCATTTATTCTTGGGTGTCCAACTAGCACCTGAAAAAAAAAAAATAGTATCTAACTACTTACTTCTGGCTCATTAGATGAACAGGAAAGTCTTATTCCATTCATTATGGGTTTGCTGAAAGATTTTATCTGATATAGGTTGTATATGCATTGGGATTTAGAACAAGAAGCAGCCTATTCTTATCGTTGATTTCTTATGTTAACCTAAAGCCAGAAATGCAAATTGACAAGAATAAGGATCAGAGATGGTAAGGGAAAGAATTACGCTGAGAAATTTTTAAAAATAATTTAAAATATTAGTCAACCACAGTATATATTTTCTCATCCAAATTCCACCATTGTGATGGACTGTTTTATTTGACTGTTTTTGAGAAGATAACAACTCAAGATGTTTTTGTCAATAAGTGGTAGAAATAAAGAAGTTTCTTCAATAAGATACTTTCCATGCCAATTTGATCTAGAGTTTCCATGAGAAAGGTAAATGGGGAGTATGAGACACAAGTGATCAGACTAGACATCCAAATCCTGGCAGAAAGAGTGTTATATCAAACATAAATAATATTCTACTTTCTGAGTATTTACAGGGTACCGGTTTTCAAACCTGCGTTCTATATGTATACATATATGTATATTATCACATTCATTTTTCATAACACAGTCATGAGAATGCTATTCTCACCCTTATACATAAGAGAAACCAAAATACATTGGATTTAAAAATATTCCCCAAGTTTACAAATATAGTAAGTGTGCTAAATGTAAATTATACATACTTTATGTATCTTTTCTTATTTGTTCTTCCTTACACTGCCTCGATGATATTATTATTAGTCACATTTCATATTTCTGAATACTGAGGAGATGAGAGGTTAAATCTTCATTTAACATACTGCTTTTGAAGGCCAAGATGACTAACTAGGAACAGCTGGTGTGCACCACTCTTGTAGAGAGAAGAGAATAGCAAGTAAATACTAGATCTTCAACTGAAACATCCAGGTGGACACATTGGGATCCACCAAGAAAACAACTTTACCTGTGGAGAATGGAGAAAAGTGAGACAAGGCAATTGCTCACCTGGGAATGGCATGGAGTCAGAGGAGGCTTCTCCACTGCAGGGAAATGGTGAGTGAGTGAGAGTCCCTGGGGGACCCATACTTCTACCATGTACCTTTGCCACTGTGGGCTCAGGAGATAACCCCATGAGACCACCCCACTGGAGCCTTCAGACTGACATGGAGAGCTAAGCGGAGCCTGGGCAGAGCCGCCGCTCAGGCACGTGAGAAATCCTGGGAGCACGAATCCCTGAGTATCCTGGAATTAGCAGCTGCAACTCTGGCAATAGGGGGAGGCCTTCAGGAAAGGGGCTGAATCCAGGGGACTGAGCAGTGCTGGACTGCAAGCCTCACCTCCGCTGCATGTCACAGGATAAGATCCAGAATCTCTGGGACATTGCTAAGTCAGTCTTAAGAGGCAGGTTTGTAGCACTAAGCATTCACATCAAAAAATTTGAAAGATCTCAAATTAACAACCTAATATCACAACTAGAGGAACTAGAGAAACAAGAACAATCAATCCCCAAGTTAGCAGGAGGCAATAAATAACCAGTATCAGAGCTAAACTCAAGGAAATTGAGATGTAAAAAACCAGACAAAAGATCAATGAATCCAGTTCATTTATTGAAAAAATTAATAAGGTAGATTGCTATCTAGACTAAAAAAAAGAGACAAGATCCAAATGAACACAATTAGACATGACAAAGGGGACATTACCACTGACCCAATAGAAATGCAAAAATCCTTAAGAGACTACTATAATCACCTCTATGCACACAAGCTATAAAGCCTAGAAGAAATGGATAAATTCCTAGAAACATATTACCTCTGATGACTAACCCAGGAGGGAATTGAATATCTGAACAGACCAATAAGAAGTTCTGAAATTGAATCAGTAAGAAAAAGCCTACCAACTGAAAGTAGCCCATGTCCAGATGAATTCACAGCCAAATGCTATATGATGTATAAAGTAGAGCTAATACCATTCCTACTGAAAGTATTCCAAAAATTGAGAAGGTGACACTCCTTTCCAGTTCATTCTATGATGCCAGCATCATCCTGATACCAAAAGGCAGAGACAAAACAAAAAAAAGAAAACTTCAGGTAGTTATTCTTGATGAACATAGACACAAAAATCCTCAACAAAATACTAGTAAACCAAATCTAGCAGTACATCAAAAAGCTAATTCAACACAATCAAGTAGGCTTTATCCCTGGAATACAAAGTTCCATACACAAAACAATAAATGTGATTCATCACATAAACAGAACTAAAACAAAACCTACATGACCATCTCAATAGATGCAGAAACAACTTTCCATAAAATGCAACATTCCTTCATGTTAAAACCCCTAAATACACTAGACACTGAAGGAACATAGGAAGAACCATTTCCAACAAACCCACAGCCAACCTCATACCTTATGGACAAAAGCTGGAAGCACTCCCCCTTGAAAACTGGACAAGACAAGAATGGCCTCTCTCACCATTCCTATTCAACAGAGTACTGGAAATCCTGGCCAGAGGAATTAGGTAAGATAAAGAAATAAAAGGCATCCAAGTAGGAAGAGAGAAAGTCAAACTATCCCTGTTTGCAGATGACAAAATCCTGTATTTAGAAAACCCCATATCTCTGCAGAAAAGCTCCTTGATCTTATAAACAACTTTAGCAAAGTTTCAGGATACAAAATCCATGTACAAAAATCAGTACACATTCCTATAAACCAACAACATCCAAGCTGAGAGTCAAAACAGAAGTGCAATTTCATTCATAATTGCCACAAAAATTTACAAAAAGATTTATTTATTGTACTCATCAATGTTGGAAATCACCATACTACATTTTTTTTTTTTATAGAGCAGGCTATTTGTGGAATGAGAGGCTTTTATCAGGATGTAGTACGTTTTGTATGTTGTGTCTTACGTACAGCACTGTGTACATCACTTTGGATCCTTTTTTTTATAATCTTCAAATCAAAGTAATGAGGCAATCATTCCATTTTTTAGATGAGAAAACTGAAGCTTGGAGAAGTTAGGCAATCATAGAGAGACTAACCAAGGCCGTGGCTTTTGTAGATAATTCCTGTCTACAATAAGAATTACAAAACACTGCTCAAAGAAATCAGAGGACATAAACAAATAGAAAAAAGTTTCATGATCATGGATAGGAAAAATCAATATTATTAAAAATGGCCATATTTCCCAAAGCAATGTACAGATTCAATACTATTTCTATCAAACTAACAATGACATTCTTTACAGAATTAGAAGAAATTATTTTAAAATTTACATAAAACCAAAAATGAACTCAAATAGTCAAGGCAATCCTAAGCAAAAGGAACAAAGCTGGAGGTATCATTTTATTTAACTTCGAACTATACTACAAATTTACAGTAACCAAAATAGCACAATACTGGTACAAAAACAGACACATAGACCAATGGAACAGAATAGACAGTCCAGAAATAAGGCTGCTCACCTACAATTATTGGATCTTTGACAAAGCTGACAATAGCAAGAAATGGGATAAGGACTCCTTTTTCAATAAATGGTGCTGGGATAACTGGCTAGCCATATGCAGATTGAAATTGGACTATTTCCTTACACCATACACAAAAATCAACACAAGATGAATTGAAGACTTCAGTGTAAAACCAAAAAATATAAAAACCCTGGAAGATGACCTAGAAAATACCATTGTGGATACAGGACCTGGCAAAGACTTTATTTTGAAGATGCCATAAACAATTACAACATAAGGAAAAGTTGAGAAATGCGGCTTCATTAAACTAATGAGCTTCCACACAGCAAAAGAAACTACCAACAAAGTAATCAAATAATCTATAGAATGAGAAAAAATACATTTGCAAACTCTGCTTCCAACAAAAGTCTGATATCCAGAATCTATAAAAAAAAAATCAATTTACAAGAAAAAATGAGCCACCCCTTAAAAAGTGGACAAAGGACATGAACAGACTCTTCCAAATAGAAAACATATGCATGACCAACAAACACATGAAAAAATGCTCAACATCACTAACTATTAGAGAAATACAAATCAAAACCACAATGAGATAATATCTCACACCAATCAGAATGGCTATTACTAAAAAGTTAAAAAATAACAGATGCTGGTGAGCTTGCAGAGAAAAGAGAACACTTACATATGACCAGTGGGAGTGTTAATTAGTTCAGTCATTGTGGAAAGCAGTGTGACAATTTCTCGAAGAACTTAAAACAGAACTCCCGTTTGACCTCGCAATCCTAGTACTGGGCATATGCCCAAATATAAATTATTCTACCACAAGGACACATGCACGCATATGTTCATTGCAGCACTATTCACAATAGTAAAGACATGGAATCACCCTAAATGACCATTGACTTTAGACTGGATAAAGAAAGTATGGTACATATACACCACTGAATACTACACAGCCACAAAAAAAGAATAAGATTATGTCCTTTGCACCAACATGAATGTAGCTGGATGCCATTATCCTAAGCAACCAAATGCAGGAACAGAAAACCCAATGCCACATGTTCTTAGAAACGGAGCTAAACAATGAGAACATATGGACACAAAGAAGAGAACAACAGACACTGGGGACTTCTTGAAGATGGAGGATGGGAAGAGGGAGAGGATTAAAAAACAATTCCTACTGAGTATCAGGCTTAATACCTGGGTGACAAAATAATCCGTACATCAAACCCCAGTGACATGCAGTTTACCTATATAACAAATCTGCACCTGTACCCCGAACCCAAAATAAAAGTTAAAAAAATAATTTTTAGTCTTACAGTTAATATTCAAATCCAGCCTTAATGAACGCTAAAACTTAACTACTTCATAGTCATATATTGCTTCCAGAGTCAGAATGTAGATGTTAAAATTTCTGAAATATTTTTCTATATATTTAAAGTTAGACATTGTTATGGTTTGAGTTTGTTTTCATAATTCAGGTTGTGCAAGACTTCTCATTAGGAAACTGTGACTCAGTATCTCACTTTTTTTCTTTCACTGCCAAGTTAAGACCCATGAATCAGATGCCTATATCTTCAGTGAATGGGCAGGCAACTTGAAGATAAGGTGAAAGGAAAACTGAGTCACTATCCTCCAATCTAGTATCTTACCCATTACCAAACTGTACTGTGACCAATCTTCTTTCTTTATCACTAATACATGTGTACCAATTGAAGACAGGACTCTTGTGTAAGGAGTTCTCATTTTTTCATTTTGTTTTGTTGCTGCTGTTGTTCATATTGACTGGTCATTCCAATAACTCATATTTCTCTGTATACTTTCTAAAATTATTATTTGTGGGGAGTGCTATCAATCAAGCCTATTTGCCATCTTATTTCAGGTGGATAGATGGAGCCCATTCCTAGTCATTACCAGCTCTGAGCCGTTTACTCTCTGCTACTTCAAAGACAAACTTAACATTTAAAGACAGTCCATTTTCTGATGCATAATGGCTTAGACATAACGGAGTGACAGTTTCTAAGTTCTCTTGTCTAAATATGTAATACAACCATTTCTACATTCACAGAAATTATTCTGTTATTCACAAAATCCCTTAGATGTAATAATTTTAGAAAGAGACACACATCTCCATGGCTACCTACACCTAAATGCGCCATGTACCTTTTCTGCTTTGGTGACCCACTCAAAAGGTGTCTCATCACTCAATCTATGATTCACCAGCTGAGCAGGAAAGCCTTGCCCTTTTACTCATCAGGGGTTCTCTCAAAAATTCTGTATATAATATAGGTTCATTATGCTTTGGGATCTAAACCCCAAAGAAGACAGAAGTATGACCATCTATCATGACTCATCTGAAGCACAGATCACAGAATGGCATGAGTCCTGATCAGGGATGGTAGTAGGGGAAAAATTACTATAATTACTATGAGGAAAATAATCAGCAACTATTTAAATTAATATCCAACCAAAGCTAAGATCTTACACATCCAAATTCTGCTACTGTAGTTAAAATGTTTTATTTATATTTTATTATGTATATTTTTAATGATTTAGGGGGTACAAGTGCAGATTTGTTACATGAATGAATTGCACAGTGGTGAAGTTGGGGCTTTTAGTGTATCCATCACCTGAATAGTGTCTGTTGTATCCATTAGCTGATCTCTCATCCCTCACCCTACTCCCACCCTTCCACCTTTCTGAGTCGCCAGTGTCTATTATTACACACCCTCTATATCCAATATCACTTCTCGGCCTTTCTGCTGATAATGATAATATCTGTTCTTATCAGTTTTGACTTATTTTGAAGAGATACTTGTTAAATTCACTTTTATCAATAAGATTAGACTACTAGCTTTGGTAGAAGTGAACAGAGACTAGTTTATTTAGTATTCTTCCCATATCTCCTCAATGATATTTTCTACAACTGGGTCAACATAAACCATAAAATATCTGTGAATAGAGCAAACATGCAAACACTGCATAGATTATAATAATGAAAATAATAATGATATGTCTTCTTACTGGGCATTTACTGGATTCTGGAGGAAAGCGGTGTTTATTACAAAATTTATAGCAACCTTTATCCCATTTCACATATGAGAATCATGAGGTTCAAAGGGGTTAGAAATCTCTCCCAAACTAATAAAGATAATTAGTGTTAGATACAATATTCATATCCAACTTAGTCAACTAAAATTTTTTCATAGTTGAGGGAGTATTTCCTTCCAGTATGAGAGAGTTGATATTAAAATATCTGTATCAATAAGCATTTAAAATAGTGTTGAGTTTTACATTTGTTTTCATAATCCAGACTCTTCAAGCTTCTAAAACAGGATGAGGTGCACAAGATGGCTAGAGTTTATCATCCTCACTAGGAAACCATCATAAGCAAACAGATCTTTTAGCACTTTCCTTCCATCTCCTTAAGGACAAAAGAAAAATATGGAAATCTACAAGTAGAAATTGATGTTAGAAGTAGAATGTCCTTAAGTGCTTTCCTTAGTGACATTAGAGAAGTCACATATGATTTTCCAGACACCCTCTATCCTTACATTAACAAAGTATAAAAAAAGACAGGTACTGGGAATGCCCTAGTGAAATCTGGAATGGTTCCGATTACTGTTGGGAATCCTGAAGGGTTTTGGATACATGATGCACACCACTGGATAAACAGAATCCTGACTGGAACTATGCTTTCAGAGACTGCTGATAGCAAAGTGAAGATCTGTATGCCCAAACAACCAACAACTGAGTTTTCTGGGTCCTGAAGAGCAAATTACAGGGATCCTTTTGTGTATTTGCTTGATGAAAATGGCTTCCATCCATTCGGCTAACATTGTTCTGAAACTTGCTACCCTTATAACCTAGGAGAGTTATTTAACAAAAATAACTCCTGCAGAGGTGCTTGGCCAAGTTAGCCTAGATTAATTTTCACCAGAAACATAGCCAGGGCCCAATTACACACCTATAGAATTTAAATAAATAAAATGAAGGCTGTAGTATCATTTGTGAATGTACAGGTGAAGAGGTTAGGATACCTAAATTTATGTCGTTTGCCAGAGAAAATGCAAGAGGGACGACAATGTGAAAAGAATAACATAAAAAATAAATTTTAAAAAATCAAAACAGATAGATGATGATATAGATATAGATATATGGAGCCAGAGACATAATCAGGCTTCATCTCATAGTGAAACCATTAATCAGAAAATTCAATCCGTTCCTCAGAACACAGGTGCCAGAATCACCCAAACATATGACTCCAATAACACAGTATCTTCTCAAAAGTGGATAGTCTGCATAGGTAAACTTCAGTCATCAGAGAACCTCCAACTCTGAACCATCCTCAGATGCCACAGAAAACATTACAAACCCTATCCGGTAGTTCCTTAACCAAAGTACCAGCTTCCTGTTGCCATTCTTTGTGCCTCCCTTCATTATAATTGAAGGGATACTCAGTATCTTGACCGAGCATGTTAATCAATCTCTGACTAAATACAGTTTTTTTATTTTACTGTATTTCTCATTCATTTATGAAGCATATAATCAGAGATGCTACTAGATTCTAAGATTGTTATGATTTACAAGGAATATATTGATAAAATCATTCCTGACCAGTGGAGGAGAGGAGAGTATAAAAAGATGAAGAGAGAAATACAAGAGTGTGTTCCTCTCTGACATTTCATTGTTCATTCACAGCTTTCCCCATTGCTTCAGAACCATAGTTCAGTTGATTTTCAACATTCTTACTCTTTCCTACATGTGTTGTTTCATATATGGTATACTCCCTTTGTCTGGAATCTTTTTTCTCCTGTGCCTTCACTGGCCCTTATGTATTTCTGGGCCAGCCTAAAACTGTCCTCAAGCAAGACCTCCTGATAACCCCCTCCAAAAATAAAACAGATCATCTCTTTGTGTCCTTCACACGTCCATTTATTTCCTTTATAATACTTGTCACAACAGTAATGACGGTATATTTTCAACCCTGTAGGTAAGCTGAGATTATATATACTACCTGCACAGGAGAGAAAAGCAAGGGTGCATGAATGAGTTTAGATCCGTGTGTATCAAATCCTATTCCACACTGCATTTTATTTACCAATAAGTAAATAAAAGTTACTTACTTATTTACCAATAAGTAAATAAGTAAATTGGACTGTGTAGTCACCTGCCTCTGTGCCACATAATCCTCTATCAGGAGCGAACGAGAAGTCAACTTACAGAAAGAAAAGGGGGAGTATTAAGTCATTATTCTCTTATCCACTTTTTCACCCAAGCCCCAAGATGCACAATGACCCAGCCTACAGCCTCTATGACTCCCTCACACCTGTGAGTTGAAGACAGACCTACTCTTTACAGGAGTTCTCCATAGGTGATTAGATTTTTGTTTATTATTTTGTTATTGTTACCCAAAGTTCATATTTTCCTGAAGAGTGTCTACGGATTTTATCTGGTGGATCAGTAAACAGCAGTGTGTTTTTGTCACCTCGGCAGAAGCGGCCTCAAATAGACCCCATGCCTAATCATTGCCAGCTCAGATCTGTTTTCTCTTTACTATAATGCTGGTTTCTGTGTATGCTGAAATGTAGGTTAAGAAAACTAAATGTATGCCAGTATCCAAAGAGATGAACAGAAGGAAGATTCTATAAAAAGGGATTTTGAGAAACACACACACACACACACACACACACACACACACACACACACACACACATATGTATTACATCCAACTTATATAGAAAAATATTAAGCAGAAAAGAAATTTCTTTCTGTCATAAAGTGGAAGACTAAATTACCCAAATTTATGACTCCAGAAGGATGAAGACCACCCAGGAGCACAGTTATTGTCTGAGATCCATAGAACCAACCCACCAACTGTGGCCGGTCCTGTTTCTTCTGATACCCCACCAACCCCATCCAGCAGTTCCTTAAATAAGGTACCACCTTTCTCTTTCCATGCCTGCACCTCTAAAACATAATTGTAGTGGTAATCAGAGTCTTCAAAAAGATTCTCATGTAATCTCTGACTATATATTATTATTTTACTGCATTTCTCATTCATTTATCAATATATAATTGGACACGCCACTGGATTCTAAGTCCTTCAATATCACAAAATATGCATTTATTAAATCATTTCTATCTTCAAGAAAATTATTGTTTTTCATTACTGCAAATGTAGTGTATGTGGGGGAAGTATCCAGACAAAGAGCGACGAATACAACAGTATGTTTGTACCTTCCTTTCTAGTTTCCTTTCACAATTTTCCATTATGACTAATGACCATATCTTACGGTTGATATTTAAAATCCCTATTTCTTTCCATAGCTGATGTTTTGACATAAGCTACTTCCTTTGTTTAGTATCCTTGACTCTCATCTCTTCATTTGCCCCAGTATATTTCTGGGTCAACCAAGATCCCCCTTCCTCAGAAAAAACTTCACTGATGTCCTCCTCCTACCATAGAACACATCATGCCAAGGTGTCCTGAACATTGCGCTTTATTTTATTTAGAACATTTATTAAAATTCTAATAATAGAGTGTTCTTTAACCATACTTGATAATAAGTTCAGATTATAGATTTCTTGTCCAGGAGAACATCAGACAAAGGTGAACTAATGAATTTATATCTGAGTGTTACAATTAAATCCAAGCCTGCTTTTGGCCACGATACGACCAGTGGAGTCACCTCCACCTAAAAAACAGAAGACTATGATCTATAGTGAGAGGGAAGGTAACTAAAGAGAAAGGCAAGAGGAGAATCACGTCACTACTCTTTTAGTTGAAGATGTGTAACCACACAGACTAATTGAAGACAGATTACCTGTATACAGGGGTTCTCAATTTGTGGTAGTTTTTTGGTTTATGTTTTTGTTTTTGATAAGCCCAAGAATTCTGTTTTCCTCAATAAATTCTACATATTTAAATGAGAGTCAAATCTAACTAGCATGTCCTCTTTAGCCATCTTGACTTAGGTGACCATGGATGGAACTCATGTATAGTCATTACCAGCTCAGATCCACATTTCTGTTACTTCACAGACATAACTGGACATCCCAGGACAACATTCTGGGAAATAACTTATTTCTCCTACATTCTGGCTTTGAAGGGACTACATAAAGTTTTCTTAGGTTCTACCATTTTAAATAGGCATTAATGTCTGTTTCTATAGCAATTAGATTTATTTGACTGTACCTAAACCTCCCTTAGCCCAGGAATCCCAGCTAGGGTCCTGAGTCTGCTATACCTAACCACTCCCATAGCCATTCCTTCTTTGATATCTAGCACTTCCACAGGAGGCCTGGAAAATATGTCTGATTACTCCCTCTGTGATTCACTAGCTCTGAAAGACATCCTTGCTTTTATATATCATAGGTCATCCCTAAGTGATTGTTTGTATTTAATAACATGGTTGCTCTATGCTTTTGGACTTAAAGCCAAAAGCAGACTATTCTTATTTTTCATCAGCTCTCCTAAATCAAAGAACACAGAATGGTTGGGAAAACACATAGAGATATTACTGGCTTAGAATTACTACATGGGGAAAAAAGAAGTTTATTAATTTTATTCCAATCACTACAACTTTATCTGGGTTTTCCACAAAAGGGTCAACCTAAATCACGATATATTTCTGGATCAGGCAGACACATAAACCTTGCATAGTATTTGAAATAACAATGAAAATAATGATATTTTTCTAACTGAGCATCTACTGGGTAAAGGGTAGAAGTAAAAGCTATGATTTTATGTACATGATTGCATTTATTTTTCAATACACCTCTATGAGCACAGTAGGAAGACCACGCTCCAGGGAAAAAAATGTGTTCTGCTTTTTTAGACAAGTTAAGTTTGAGATTCCCACAGGACATCTAAGAATTATCCATCTGATACTATAGAGCTTGAACTTGGACGATTTTTGCTGGGCCTTTTACTGAATTACATCAGTATAGACATAGTTGTTAAAACGGGATGTAGCTGAGAGTATCTGATAGAATAGAAATAATAATGCCACTCATTTACTGAGGATGCAGAATGACTCAGACTCTTCTAAGAGTTTTTTCAATAAGTATCTTCATTAATCTTTTACAATCTGATTGTTTCATGTATTAACTCATTTCATTCTTTGTGGTACACAATGAGCAGAAGAAAGAGTTAAATTTGAGGATGGTCAATATAGCTCATAACAGTCCTACATTACCAAGGATGTCCCTAACCAAATCAGAACACAAAGATACCCTCTTCGTGAGATACACATACTGGTCGACACAGAGATGGTTGGATCTACATGACAAAGTTCACGCTCTTTGTCACATATATTCATGTGGGATTCTTTGAACAAATAAAGGCTAATATTGGAATGCAGAAAGATCAAAACAAAGGCTAACACATTTAGACACACAGAAATGCCAAGGCTTTCCAATTGCTCCAGTTCTCAGGGCCATTAGTCAAAAGTCCCAAGCCTTCCTTGATAGCAGTTGCACCAAGAATACCTTTTGTGACTTCCTCCTATCCTTCTGCCCAATGAGAACTTTCCCTTTAGCCCTTGTCATTGGACACACCAGCTCCTTTCTCTCTCCTGCTGTTCCCTGACATCTCCTGCCCTTTCACTTAGGCTCATGCTGGTTAGGAGTGAATATCGCATGTCATGGTCCCAAAAGAGGGGGAAGATGTGACTTAAAGGACTGGAATTCATTAAAGGATAAAGGTGAGAATGAGAAAAGAGTCCTTCTGACGGAAATAGAAGAGACGTAACTCACAGTGAGGAGAGACAGTGTGATTGAAGGGAGAAAAGTATGACCACCTGCATCTCAACTGGTTTATTTTTATCTCTCTGCTTCAAGGTCACCAAGGACAAGGATATCAAATAACTACTGTTCAGTCTTTATTCAAGTGTGGAAATTTTGCCTGAAGTCCTCCACGTAAAAACCTGATGCCATTGATAATGATGTTAATGAAGATAAGATTGAAGCTCAGAAAATAATATATGTATATATATCTGATTGAAATACAGTATATATACCAGTTATTAATTCTAGGAAATGGAGTATTATGGGTGCATTTTATTTCATTATTTTTACTTTTTTGCCTTTTCTTCATATCATATTTTACATTAGAATTTTCACGATTTGAAAAAAATAAATTTTATTTCTAAAAGAGTGCTTCCCCAGGAGTCTCTTTAATCCATCAGTAAGTTACTTAAAAGCAAAGACACTGTGCCCTGCAAGTTAGGGTGGGGCACACAGATTTATAGTTTGGATGGGATCTTTAAGGAAAAGACCCTGCTCAAGACTGAACTGACTGTGCCCGGCACAAAGAAACCAGACAGAGGGGACAGATGGGGTGAAATCCAGCCTATGATTCTGTTGCAAGCACTGTGTCCTGGGAAGCATTTGCTCCAGCCCAAAACTAGAGATATTGTTTCAAAATTGGTCTCTTGGAGGGGGAATGATTGGGTAATTTGCTTGCCAAATCAGGCACCTTTTGGCGATGTGCATGAAGGCACTTGCCTTTGTCAGAGGAATTCCTGGTCCAGTTTGATGTAAACTATCTGGTCTGTATGTTTCCTTCAGCACCAACAGCTCCTCAGGAGCTCTCCAACCATATTTCCTCTTCTCACATTCCACTATATGAATCCATCAGAAAGTTGCCCCAGGCAGACAGTTTACTTAGGCAAACTGAAGAATAACTAATTTATTTTAGAGTAAAATGGCAGAAAGTATGTATCTAAAACTTACGATGTATTTGTAGATAATATATTTGGTACCTGGTACAATTATTTTGTGTCACTTAATCTTCATAGTAGCTCCAGAAGGTTGACAGTTCTCTCCTTTTTACTCTCTGTATGTAAAGAAAAAAGGGCACAGAAAGGCAAATTTAATTTCCAAATTTACTTTCCAAGTGACAGTTAGGTGGTCTTATATACTACTTGATTTAACATCCAAGGTTGTTATTCTGGCTTGGGTTAGGTGTGCTAATGTTAGCAGAACAGGGATAAGATGAATATTAAACAGTGAATAAGACAGGATTCCACCTGAGATGGAGAAAGCTGAAAAGAGCCTCACTCTCACCCTTACAATTATGAAAAAGTTGCTGTCCTTTGGATGCGGCTCCTTTATTTCATATTCTTTGATGTCCTTGAATGTTTCACTGTGCTAAAAGGTGGGTTTAATTGATCAGCTTTATTTCTGAATAATTTCATGGTGCCAAGGATCAGCTCAGCACTGTTAGGTTGTATGCTCTACCCCTGCGGGTCTGAAACTGCAACCACACCTCTTTTCCCGGCCATTTGAGGTGAAGGACCTGCTGTGCTGAAGGGACTGAGGTGTTCTCAGTCCATTGACAACAACATTTATGTGAGGACATGCTGGCAAAAATGCTTTGGTGGGACAGCAATGGTGGGTCTGTGCAGCCAAGGCCATGCTGCAAAGTGGGTGCGGCCAAGCACAAACTCTGGGACAGGCCAGCAAGAGGAGGGGCACTCTAACCAAACCGGCCCCACCTTATGAGCAGATAGTTTATTTCTATCCAGGTCCAGCAGCCAACAAAGGCTGAAGCCACCTAGAGGAGTATGACAAGCCTTAAGGGATGGGCATCCATGCCCATGCTGCACTGCAGTCATTCCTGCGTCAAACCCTCTGTCTATGCATTCTGGAGTTCTGTGTCTGCCAACTCTCCGGGGATTTCTCCCAGCCAGCTCAGATGTCTGTGGGAGTTGTGGGATCTCCTCCAGCTAGAATTCTGGAAGTCCCTGATGAGAATGGGCCACTCTATACCTATTTCACTCAACCTTTCCCACATTTTTTATTTTTTAAGAAACTTCAATGTTTTCCTTAATGATTATACCATTGTGCATTCCCATAAATAGTGTATAAGGATTACAAAGGTTTCTCTACATCCTCACCGACATCTGTTATCTTGGTTTGTTGATAATAGACATCCTAACAGATGTGAGGTGATGGGGATATTGTCAGTCTTCCAAAGTGGCTATAACAATTTACATTCCCACAAGCAGTGTAGAAAAGTTCTAATTTCTCCACATACACATCAACACTTGTTATTACATAATTTGTTATTCTAGTCAGCCTAGTGGGTATACCCAGCCTAGTGGGTATGAAGTGATTTGCATTTCCCTGATGACTAATGATGTCAAGCATTTTCAAAAATGCTTATTGACTGTTTGTACATCTTCCTTGGAGAAATTTCTATTCAGAGTCTTTGCCTAGTTTTTAATTAGTTTGTCTTTATTATTAAGTTGTATAGTTCTTTATATATTCTAGATACAAGTCCCTTACGGAATACATGATTTGCAAATATTTACTTCCATTCTACTGGTTGTCTTCTAATATTCTTCATAATGTTATTTGATACATAAAAGTTTTTAATTTTAATGAAGCCCAATTTAGATATTTTTTGCATGTGCATTTGATATCATATCTTAGAATCTATTGCCAAATCCAAGGTCATGTGGATTTACACCTGTGTTTTATTCTAAGAAATGTATCATTTCAGTTCTTACATTTAAGAGTTTTGATCCATCTGGGCACAGTGGCTCACGCCTGTAATCCCAACACTTTGGGAGGCCAAGGCAAGTGCATCAGGAGGTCAGAAGTTGAGATCAGCCTGACCAACATGGTAAAACCCCATCTCTACTTAAAATACAAAAATTAGCCAAGTGTGGTATCAGCTGGAAGAATGAGGTGTATAATATAATGGGTATAAACTGGAAGAATGAGGTGTGTAATATAAAAAGTGTAGGTTGCCTTGAAGAGATTATTAGCAGATATGGACATTAAGGGAGGTTCTATGTATGGGCTTAGAAAGAAAAGAGGACAGTCAAAGAGAAAGTCTCTATTATCTTTTAGGATAAACATGTCATCATGAACAGAATGTTGCTAGAAATATAAATGTTAAAGGTGCTTCTGATGAGGTCTCAGATGGAGATAATGTATATGGGCAGAAAATGGGAAGAAAGGCAATTCTCATTACATAGTGAGAGAAGGCTTGGCTCTCTTGGCTGTATTGTATTCTGTTGAATAAAGAGTAGAATCTGTAAGTGATGAACTCAGATACTTAGCTGAGGAGATCTCTAAACACAGTGTTGAAGGAATACCCTAATTTCTTCTTATTGTTTAAAATAAAATGAGGAGATAAACTGAAGAGAGAAATTTTGAGAAAAATAAACGAAAGTTTGAATACAAGCATTTGAAAACTCCTTAGCCTATTCACATTGCAAAGAGAGAGAGACTCTAGAGAGAATACCAAGAGAGATGTATTTCTGGATAATGGATAACCACATGCTAAACAGATTAGGTACATGGCAAGTGGATACCATCAACCATCTCAGCTGATATGCTGTCAGCTGTACCAAAGTATGCTGAGCATGAATACAAAGAGCCTTAAAATCTAATATAATTTTCTTTACTAGTTTTTGAACTTGTTTCGGACTTGTATCCCTTTTTTCTTTCTGGTCTTTTCTTTTAAAATGGAAATGTCTATGCTATGCCTGTCAGATCATAGTATTTTGAAAGAGATAACATATTTTCTAGCTTTTCAGGTTCACAGATGGAGAGGAGTTTTGCCATGCAATTAATTATATTCTGAGTCTCACCCATATTTATTTTGATATTTAGTTGAGATTTTGGACTTAATTAATTCTGATGAATGAGTTGAGACAGGGGGATATTGGGATGAGGTGATCAGATTTTACATTTCATCAGAATATGAATTAGTGAAGGTCAAGAGTGGAGTTCTACTGGTTGAACTGTATCCTCCCAAAGTTTGTATGCTCAGTTCCTTACTTCTCATACATCAAAGTGTGACTTTATTTGGAATAGGATAATTATGGATACAATGAAGTAAGCTGGAGGGCATTGGGTTAATGATTGTCTAACTCGATACCACTGGTGCCCTTATTTTTTTTATGGAAATTCCAGAGACATATTTACAGGTAGAACATCATTTGATGATGAAAGTAGAGATCAGAATAATGCATTCATAAGCCAAAGAACACCAGAGATTTCTGGCAAACCATCAAAAGCTAGGAAAGATACATGAAATGGTTGCTTTCTCAGAAGAAATCAACCCTACTGACCTCTTGATCTCAGGCTTAATTCCTCCAGAGACATGAAATAATAAATTTCTGTTGCTTAAGCTACCAAGTCAAAGGTACTTTGTTACAGCAACCCTTTAAAACTAATACACTCTTAAAGCACCATCTTCCTTTTCATCAGAACATTTATCTCAGTGTATCACATTAAATTTCCTGTTAAGAAAAATAACTACCTTCCAAATTCAAGTATAAGCTCCATAAAATTTGGATTTGTTAATTTCCTCTTTTATCTACAGAACCTTAAAGAGTTTCTGGTAGCTATGAAGAACTCAGTAGAATGGATGAATAGATAAATGGGTGAACGAGTGAATGGCATGCTGGCTTCTCATCAATGCCTCTTTAAGGCAGCTGTAAAATTTGGCTTAAGTCCCTAGGCTCTATAGCCAAGTTACATTTCATCTTGAACAGTCAACTTCCAGTCATGATTTGAACATGACCATGTATCAAGATGGCCATATTTAATTTTTTAAGGCACTCTGTGACAAAAGAGGATAAGAGAAATTATTAGATATTGTTTCTGATAGAACTTAAGCAGTCTAGGCTGAAGAAACAAAGTGATCACCTTGCATTTAACAGAAAGAAGAATGATTTAGTTATTAGATTAATTTAATATGACTGTCTAAAGATAGAATGAGCTGTATTATGAGACTGTGAGTTTTCTGTTGTGAGCCTTTCTTTTTGGAGGGCTGTCACAGTCTATCATTCCTTATTTTTTATTTTTTAAATTTTCTACATTGGCAGATAACATTATATGTTTTTATCAGGTACAATGATATTTTGAAGTATATGTACATTTTGAGGTGATTAAATCTTGCTAATTAACAAAATATATTGCCTCACAAGCTATCATTTTTGTCATGAGAAAACATAACATCTACTCTTTTTACATTTTTCAGGAATACAATATTTCATCTTTAGCTATAGTCACCTTGCTGTAAAATAGATCTCTTGATATCTATTTCTACTATCCTTTTACATATCTTTTGACCAATATTTTCCCATTTCTCTCTCCCCTACAACCACCCTAGCCTCTGGTTACCACCACTCTACTCTCTCCCACCTTGAGATCAACTTTTTGAGACTCTGCATATGAATGACTGAAATGGTTGGGCTCTGTGTCCTTACCCAAATCTCATCTCAAATTGTAATCCCTGTAATCCCCAAGTGTCAAGGAAGGGATTTGGTGGAAGGTGACTGGACCATGGGGGTGGTTTCTCCCATGCTGTTTTCATGAAAATGACTGAGTTCTCACAAGATCTGATGGTTTCATAAGTGTTTGACAGTTCCTCCTTCACATGTTCTCTCACCTGCCATCATGTAAGGCATGCCTGCTTCCCCTTCTGCCATGATTGTAGATTTCCTGAGGCCTCCCCAGCCATGTGGAACTGTGAGTCAATTATACCTTTTTTCTTATTCTTTTTTTTCTGTATAAATTACCTAGTCTTGGGAAGTTCTTCACAGCAGTGTAAGAACAGACTACTACAATGAGATCATGTGATATCTGTCTTTCTGTGTCTGGCTTATTTTATTTAACATAATTTCCTTCAAGTTCATCCAAGCCATCACAAATGAAAGGACTTCCTTTTTATGGTTAAAAGTATTCTATTTTGTATATATACATTTTCTTTCTTTTTTGTGGGGGCTCAGGGATGTTTATTTTCTTGGCATTTGGGAGGCATCCTCCTCCTCCCCCAGGAGAGGACAGAGAGAGTTGCCTGGATGTTTATGGGCAAATGGGTGCACCAAAAGCCTGTGAGAGCAAATGAGATCATTGGAAATCATGTAGTCTTGTGTTCAAGTCTTATGTGGTCTCTACATTTCTGAGCTTTTAGGAATAACAGCAGAGGTTGCAGTAAGCCAAGATGGTGCCTCTATACTCCAACTTGGGTAACAGAGTGAGATCTTGTCTCAAAAAAAAAAATAAAAAAAGTTTAAAAAGAATTCTTGGCCACACTTGGTGGCTCATGCCTATAAGTACAGATTCACCAATAGCTTGCACCATGTACCTGGAAAAGCCATAGGCACTCAATGCTAGCTGTGAAAGCAACCAGAAGGGGGGCTGTACAAAGCCACAGGGGGTGAAACTACTCAAAACCAATGGGAGCCCACCTCTTGCATCAGCATGACCTGGATATGAGACTGCATTTACATGGTTTACCAAAGGTTTGAAGATAAAGGAAAGAAATTATAGCACTGAAAAAAGCTATAATTTTTTATAGTGTCAAAGCAGATCATTCATTTTGGAACTTTAAGATTTAATGACTGCCCTATTGGATTTTGGACTTGCATGGGGCCTGTAGCCCCTTTGTTTTGGCCAATTTGTTCCATTCCAAAGGGGTGTATTTACCCAATGCCTGTATTTCCATTGCATATAGGAAGTAACTAACTTGCTTTGGATTTTACAGACTCATAGGCAGAAGGGACTTGTCTTCCATGAGATGAGACTTTGGACTTGGACTTTTGTATTAATCTTGAAATGAGTTAAGACTCTGGGGGACTATTGGAAGGGCATGATTGTGTTTTGAAATGTGAGGACATGAGATGTGGGAGGAGCCATGGGCACAGTATCTATGGACGAGTATGTCTGCCCACTGTAAATCTCTCTTTTTCCTTAATAATCAGGGGCAGATTTCTCACTTATTATTTCATTTATCATTTTCAACTTTCTATTTTAATCTCAGACTTTTATAGACTTTGATCACAAGCTCTCTCAGCTTCCTTTTTCCAGGCTTAAATGTCCTCATACTTTGTTATCTCTCTTTCCATCTACTGATCTTTCCCATAAAGTGATTATTAACTGTCTTCATTAAAGATTTCTGCCAATCTCCTCTACCTTCCAGGAGGTGAGGTGCTGGGTAGAATACTACACAGTGCTCCATGTGCAGACATAACGATGGTTATGCAGAAAGAACTTTCAGCAAGGAATGAAAATTGAAACCTACAGAAAACACAACAAAAAACTGGTTTCCTCCAAGGATAGTTAAGGGCAGCATGGGGCACAAATAAATAAATTTGCTACTTTCAAAGTAGGCCTAGGCGTGATCTAGAATAGAAATTTAGAGCTGTAAAGGAACTTAATTTCTGCAGGTCAGTTAGTTGCTTCCACACATTATGTGAAGTTACTGTCACCTTGTGGCAATACCTAAGCACTACACTTTCTGACAAAATAACCTAGGAAAATATAATCCGTAACACAACCAGCCCTTTTGCTAAAGCGCCTTAAATACTGCCTAACAGTTTATATCTGAATAGAACTATGGCATATATCGTTATTTACATAGTCTCCTCCCTACTTCAAAGAAATCATGTGAACATAGAAACCATGGGATCCATGTTGAGTGCTTGTGTGCACACGTGTGCACGCGCATGCGCGCGCGCACACACACACACACACACACACACACACACACAGTAAAAGATGTCATGGTTTTTGCTGTTAGAGTTGAACTTAAAAATCTCTAAATTGTTACATTTGGAGGCTCTCATTTGGGGGATCCTTGTGTGAGATGCTCCTTTGTTGGCCAATTTTAATCATACAGACATAAATAAATGATATATCAATTGTACATAGATTAAAAAATCAGAAATGTAAACAAAATGCAGATAAGATGGAGAAATTCAATGATCTGTCCAATAATATAAAAACCGTTTTTGTGTGCGGACAACTTACATTGTCATTACTGGAAGGAAATAGAAGGATAAATACTACTTGAATTTGAAAGAGCGGATGTATGAATAACAAGACTCCCTTGAAGAAGAAAGGATCGTCTGGGACCACAGCAGGCTGGGGACAGGGAGAACAATGGACAGGCTGTGTGGAAGAACAAAATGATCTAGTATCCCAGTTTATTTATTTTTTTCAGTGCTATAATTTCTTTCCTTTATCTTCAAACCTTTGGTAAACCATGTAAATGCAGTTTTGAGAAGTTAAGATTGAAATTTCATATTCATGTTCACTGCAATTGAACTGGAGACAAAGATGGGCAAGAAGGAAAGATGAAAAAGGGGGGTAAAGGGGACAAAGACGCTGGTGTACTAAGTTAGCAAACAAATTACGTCAGCGTTCCCTAGGGGACTTTCATGCTGAAATGTAATCCCTAGTGTTGGAGGTGGGGCCTGATGGGAGGTGTTTGGATCACGGGGGTGGATCCCTCATGAATAGCTTAGGGCCATCCCCCTGTTTCCTTCATCAAGATGCATTCCCAGAAATGCCATAAAGGAAAGGGCCAGGCTTGGCAGAGAAAGGGATCTGGCAGATGCGGGACTCCTACGTATACTTTTTTTCTCCTCTTCCTGAAGACATTTTGCCATAAGCATATAACTCAACTTCTGAAAAATATGGTCTTCCTCACTGCAGACACGGTGCCAGCATTTTGAATCACCACGGTAACTGTCTTCATCTGTTCTGTTTGCAGTATGTAGTTTGCCTGTGAC
The DNA here is from genome assembly GCA_036589455.1 of Ateles fusciceps. NCBI lineage: Eukaryota > Metazoa > Chordata > Mammalia > Primates > Atelidae > Ateles > Ateles fusciceps. Next base: position 2,355,681 of record JAZHEH010003362.1, read on the forward strand.
AATATTAGACTTATCTGGAAGAAAGAACTTAAACCTATCCAGTTCCTCATTGGTAGTGTTATCCAGGCCCGTTAGCAAGAGTATCTCTGTATATCTACTCTCCATTTCATGACTTTAGGATCAGCTTATAAGGAATCTAAACTATGTAAGATTATACCACCCAAAGTGATTCTACATTCAAAATAAAGCAAGGTGAGCTGTTAATATTTTTTAAAGGGGAAATACAATGTTTACAGTGTTGGGAACCAGCCCAACCCTGTGCGGGGGGTGCCCCGTGTCCCTGCAGTGATGAGGGAGTGAGAAAAGGAAATAAAGACCAAGACACAAGAGTAGAAGTTCACAGCATGGGTCCAGGGGTCCCACACACTCTCACACGGTGATCTACGTTGGCACTGAGCTCTGGGCTCTACCTGCTTTCATTAGGTGTATACACTTGTTAATTGAGGGATGGGGGAGCAGGGAGGGATGATCAGGGGAGGCCTTGAAACTATTGGGAGAGGCCTTGAAACTAAGGTGGGCAAGATAGCCAAGGGGGAGAGGTGTGGTCTGCAGTGTTCAGTAGCAGACATGATTCTTAAGCAAACCTAGTTGCTACCAAGGTACATTTGCATCAGAGGCATAGCGGATAAGGCACCACCAGCTCTGACCACACCCAATGCTTTTATCTCCCGAGCATTGCTGGTATAGAGCAATTAAAATTACTGCATATTCTGAGAACCTAGGCAGAGCCTGTGGCATTCTGGTAATCTCTGCGGTGCAAGGCTTTTCCTTCTTGCAAGCTCCCATCTGCAAAGGCCCTCTCGGATGTTGTGAGCAGAGGTCGCCTCCCTTCTCAGAGGTCTTACACAAGTCCTCTTTACAAGATCCTCATGCAGCCTCCTTTCTGAGAAGGTATTCTCGGACCAAAGCAGTATTTACTGCCCTGCAACCACCCCGCGGTGTTCCAGGGTTTCACAGCACTCTCAGATGGTCTTTGCACCCTGTTGCTGCTTGATTTCTATTTTACTGCACCAATATTTGTTATAGCTTAGTTCGAGGTATAAACTTCAGTATACAATAAGCAAAGCAAGCTTATAATTATTTGACTAGAAATAACATAGGTCTGCCCCTGGCCATCTTGACCCACATACAGTATAGTAAAAGAGATTTTGGTGAAATATAAGAATTCCTTAAGCAAGATGGTCATTCTTCCTGGGAAAGACATCTTCAGAGAGTATAAAACACCTCTGGAATTCTTAGTAAATGAGATACATTTTCCTGTTATTTTTAAAAACAGTTATTCAGGCTGTAAGGCTGGAGGCCTCATTCGGAGTACCTTGCGACGTAGGGAAACTCCGGCCGCCCAGGGCCAAGAAGCCAAAACCAAAAAAGCTCCGGCTGATGCAACCCTGGCCCGGCTCTTGCACTAAAAACCTGCCTGATAACCTGCCAACCTATAGCGGCCCCGCCCCGTCTCAATCCCGCTCCCCCAGAGCCAATCAGAGTGCCCTACTGTTGCTCTTCCTCATAGCCATAACAACCCCCACGCCCCAGGAAGTCAGTGCGGCTTCTCTGGCCCCCTTTCCCCAGACCACAGAACCTCGCCCGGGAGCTGAATAAACTGGCATTTAATTTTCTTATACTGGCCTCAGTTTCTTCATCTTAAACTCGGCAATAACCCTTACAAGTGGTGCCAAAACCTGGAAGGATTTCAAGACCCCTCCTGGGGGGAAACTCACTCCTCCACCCTAAGCCAAACTAGGGGAGCTGCCGCCCATCCAACTTGTCTGCAACCATCACTTGGTAAGACTCCTATTGCCCATAACCCCATCCTCTGTTTTGCTCTGAACCTTGGGGTACCCTGTCCATAATCACGGCCGCGTCAGGGACTCCTTCCCGTCTCCAGCTAGCTCGCCTGCCCCGGAAGACAGGAGATTGTGGAGACATCCCTATACTCCTGTCCTTCACCGGAGTCTCCAGTACTCAGGTGTTGAGGTCCGGAATGCCGTTCCTTACTCCTGACTACTCCGTGACAAGAGAACGGACTATAGGTAATCAGGAGTCCTGCCTAGACCCCAAGTTGCCATTGGGGATGTCTAGTCCAAAATTTACCCAAGCTGGGCCTCTCCATAAAAAAGAAAAGGCTGCTTTTCCTCTCCACCGTGGCCTGGCCCCAGTATCTTCTGGACAACCAGTCCAAGTGGCCACCAGAGGGAACTTTCGATCTTGGCATTCTAACCGATTTAGACAATTTCTGTCAAAGAAATGGTAAATGGTCGGGGGTCCCCTACGTTCAGGCCTTCTGGTATCTTCGCTCCCGTCCCACCCTCTGTTCCTCTTGCACCACCGCTCAGGTGCTTCTGGCCAAGAAACTCCCTCACCGCCCTGGGCCCCTCCACCCTCCTCCTCCTTTTCCCACCCCAACCCACCCGAAGAACTATGCTTTCCACCCGCCCGACCCACAAATCCTCCGCCATATGCGGGAACCTCAACCCCCTCCAGCTCCTCCTCTTCCTGGTTCCAACCTAGCCTCTCCTGTCAGTGCTCACACTCGCTCGCGCTGTGCTCCTAATGATGAAACCTCCCTCCTTTGCCCCCTTCGCGAGGTCGCTGGAGCGAAAGGCGTTGTCCGAGTACATGTTCCCTTCTCCCTCTCTGATCTATCAACCATGGAGAAACGCCTAGGGTCATTTTTCCCACCAATCCTACTGCTTACACCAAAGAATTCCACTACCTCACCCAGGCTTACGTCCTCACCTGGCATGATACCTCCCACAGGTATATGGACAGGCCGAACTCCTATCCCTGCTTCCACCTTCCCCTAATCACCGAGACAGACGAGCAGTCTTCCTCCCAATGGTCGTTGGTCTCTCTCTCTCTAGCATCCTCTCTGGTGGCAGCCGGGCTGGGTAGCGGTGCCCTAGGCTACCTGGTGGCAATCCCCAGGCTTACCTGGCTGACCCCTATTATCACTCCCATTATCATCGTTTGCCTTCTGTTAATGTTAGCCCCTTTTTCCTCAGGTTTTTACAGGCCCACATAGGGTAAATTTCCAGGGTAGCCATAAACCAGATGCTACTTCACCCCTATGTCCGACGCCCAACCGAGGCACCAGCCAACTGACCCTTTTCCTCACTACGCCCCTAATTAGCAGGAAGTAGCCAGAAGAAAACGGCGTCCTATATCATCAAAAGGGTTGGAATGTAAGGCTGGCGGCCTCATTCAGAGTACCTTGTGACGTCGGGAACCGGCGCCCAGGGCCAAGAAGCCGAAAACAAAATCCTCCGGCTGATGCAACCCTGGCCGGCTCTTGCACTAAAAACCCGCCCGATAACCCGCCAACCAATAGCGGCCCGCCCCGTCTCAACCCCGCTCCCCCGGAGCCAATCAGAGTGCCCTACTGTTGCTCTTCCTCATAGCCATAAAAACTCCACGCCCCAGAAGTCAGCGCGGCTTCTCTGGCCCCCTTTCCCCGGACCATAGAACCACTCAACTAGAGGACAAGCTTCGCGTGGCTATTGAAGCGTCGGCCGTCTCCCTGGCCTCCCTCCAGCGACAAATCACATCACTGGCCCAGGTAACTCTCCAGAACCAAGGGGCCCCTGACCTGCTTGTAAGGCCGGTTGCCTCGCTGGGAGCTCGGACACGCCCATCCCTCCCCGCGCCTGGAAACTACGTCACCCACCTCTGCACTCACCACCCACCTCTGCACTCAACACTAAACTCTGCACCCGGCACCTAGCCCGCCATTGGAAAACCCCTGCCAAAATTTAAAAGAAGCCCTGCCAAAACCTACCCAATAGCATTCTGCTCCGTCTAGGGTGGCCCGGGCCCGCTCGCCAGAATCCCCCTGGGTGGCCCGCTTGCCAGAAATCCCGCCTACCTGCCAATGGCAGCTTGCGCCGTCCACGTCCTGTTTCTCCACAATCAAACAAAACGCCTTCACTCCCTATAAACCCCACGCCCAGGAGGAGTCAAGCGTGACTTCTCTGGCCCCCTTTCCCGGAACACAGAACCTTGCCCGAGAGCTTATTAAATTGGCATTTAATTTTCCTAGGCTGGTCTCAGTTTCCTCATTTTAAACTCGGCAATAACCCTTACACTGCTGACAGCAGAAAAGGGAGGTACCTGTCTGTTTCTTCAGGAAGGGTGCTGCTATTATATCAATGAAACAGGCCTTGCAGAGGAGAATGTCAACATTCTCTATCGCCTTCAACAAGATCTCCGTAAGAAGCAAATTGCATCAAGTCTCGCCTCTCAACTGGTGGCAATCCCCCAGGCTTACCTGGCTGACCCCTATTATCACTCCCATTATCGTCGTTTGCCTTCTGTTAATGTTAGCCCCTTTTTTCCTCAGGTTTTTAGGCCCGCATAAGGAAATTTCCAGGGTAGCCATAAACCAGATGCTACTTCACCCCCTATGTCCGACTCTCAACCGAGGCACCAGCCAACTGACCCTTTCCTCACTACGCCCCTAATCAGCAGGAAGTAGCCAGAAGAAAATGGCGTCCTATATCATCAAATGGGTCGGAATGTAAGGCTGGCGGCCTCATTCAGAGTACCTTGTGACGTCGGGAAACCGGCGTCCAGGGCCAAGCAGCCGAAACCAAAAAACCTCCGGCTGATGCAACCCTGGCCGGCTCTTGCACTTAAAAACCCGCCCGATAACCCGCCAACCAATAGCGGCCCGCCCCGTCTCAATCCCGCCCCCCCCCCCCGCCAGAGCCAATCAGAGTGCCCTACTGTTGCTCTTCCTCATAGCCATAAAAACCCCACGCCCCAGGAAGTCAGTGCGGCTTCTCTGGCCCCCTTTCCCGGACCATAGAACCTCGCCCGGGAGCTGAATAAACTGGCAGTTAATTTTCTTATACTGGCCTCAGTTTCTTCATCTTAAACTCGGCAGTAACCCTTACGCAGGCATAACTGACTACAACACAATGCACATTTCAAGTGTACAATTTAAAAGTTTTTGACATGTAACAGTAAAGCTCAATTTTCAATTTCTTCTTTAATAAATCATGTTTTTGGAATTGTATTTATGTGATTTGAATATTTATTTGCCTAAATCTCATGCTGAAATGTGATTATTCCTCGTGTCGGAGGTGGGGCTTGACGGGAAGTGCTTGACTCACAGGGGTGGATGCCCCATGAATGACTCAGGGCCATCCCTTTGTTGGTCAGTGAGTTTTCCTCTGAGTCACGCAGATCTGGTTGTTTAAAGTGTGTAGCACACTGAAGACCTAATGTGACTAGTGTCCCGTTAGAAGAAAACAGGATCATCTCAACATGTTGAGGTGGGGGAAGGTGTCTTAAGCACAAAGGTCCAAGTCAGGAAGGAAGAGTTGATTAAATTTGATTGCATGTGTGACATGGTAAAAGCCCCATAAAACTGCATACCTCAACCATACCTCAGCTTTCTGTTGAAACTGCTCTCTGTAACCCCTAATGTGACAGGCAAGCAGTCCAAACCCACACCGTCTTGGCCCCTGACTTGTAATAAGTAATTAAGGTCTGTGATTTCCACCCTACCCAGACAATGTGTAAACAAATGCTTATCTTGACTTTTGTGAACCACTTAAGTAACGATCAGAATGTCAAAAGTCCCCTGGCCCTCGGAATGTCTGGGCCCCTCACCCTCATCTCCACCCAGGGAGGTGATTTACGGAATCCACTGGCCCTCGGAATGTCTGAAGCCCCTCAGCCCCACCCCCGCCTCTCACCCTCACCCCCGAGGTGGTTTACAGGCATAAAGGTCTTGACACCCTCCTTTCGGGGCCACGGGTTGGAGACACGTGAGTCCTCTGTGGCTGCTGACAATAAAAACCCTGTAATTTGGCATATTTTGTCTTGGTGTTGACTTTCTATGCTCGGGCCAGTACAACACATGTACACTCTAAATTTCTTGATAAAAAGACAAAATAAACATAATGAACACTTCCAAATCCTGAAAGAAAATATAGGCAATGTATATAATTCAGAATGTATGTAGAACCACATATCGTCCCATTTATGCAGCCCACATGAAAAATGGACAATAGATATGAATAACCACGTGACTCAAATGCCCAGCACACATATATGAACAGGTGCTCAGAATTACCAGTATTCAGTGACTTCTAAAGCAGCAACCTATACGGCAGAGGATTTGAGCCAAGAACAAGAAAAGATGTTTACCAGCTTAAGATAACCAACTGTGACTTTTAGGGGAGCTTGAATCCTCCCTTTGATAGAGACAATGTTAATATTGTAAGGAATATCGCCAAGTTTAAAATGAGGAAACTGAAATCAGCTGAGGAAAATTAAATGCCAATTTATTAAGCTCCCGGGCGAGTTTCTGTGGTCCGGGAAGGGGGTCCAGAGAAGTCGCGCTCAACTTCCCAGGGCAAGGAGTTTTATAGGGTCAGAGGCCATTGGGTGGACATTAGGAGACAAAGCACAGGGCAATTGATTGGGTATTGGGAAACAGAGCTTGGGGCAATTGATTGGATATTGGGAAGCATGGTTTTTCAAATTTCTGCGGGGTTTTTGGCGGGCTAGGTGCCGAGTGCAGATTTGGGTGGGGGGTGGAGAAGTGGGCTCTAGGGAAGCTACGGTTTCCAGGCTTAGGGAGGGATGGGCGTGTCCGAGCTCCCGGTGAGGCAACTGGCCTTACAAATATATTCTGAGTTATTACTTTTAATATGAAGTTATTATTTTTCCTACAGGCAGGTGATACCTAGAGAAACTCTACTTATCCATGTAGAATTTATAAGTAAAAACTAAAAGTATTATCAGTAACATTTTCAAAATAAGGAACCCATTTCAAATACTTAAAATGATTAAACCACCTGAATGTCCCAGTCTTACCATTGAAAGAAAAGAAGGAAATTTTCATTTTTTGAACATCTATTATACACTAAACACAATCAACTCAGCATGTTTCCTACTTATCTATAAGAATGCAATTCTCCTATAACCTTATTATTTGCTAACAGATATCAATCACAATTTATATATAAGAAAATTAAGACAGCTCTTTCTCTGACATTTTGCTTTTCTCATATAAATATGAAATTTGCATTTTACTCCATGAAATCTGTTTACTTAAAAAATATTTTAAGCTGGGCATGGTGGCTCTGAGCACCTTGGTAATTCTGAGCACCTGTTCATATGTAGTCCCAGCACTTTGGGAGGCTGAGGTGGGTGGTTCACCTGATGTCAGGAGTTCAAGACCAACCTGGCCAACATGGTGAAACCCCCATCTCTACTAAAAATACAAAAATTAGCCAGGGGTGGTGGCATGTGCCTGTAATCTCAGCTACTCAGGAGGCTGAGGCAGGAGAATCACTTGAACCTGGGAGGCAGAGGTTGCAGTGAGCCAAGGTCGTGCCATTGCACTCTAGCCCAGGTGACAGAGTGAGAGCACCATCTAAAATATATACATATATTTTAAAGTATTTGCTATAGGGTAAAATTAATACCCAAAGAAAATGCACACAATCTATATGGTAGCTTCATGACCCAGGGGGTGTACACACTGTAGTTGAGAAGCGTGGTCCTGTACCATGCATAATAGCTGACACTGGATGGCACCTTACTGTGTGCAAAGTGCTTTCACATGGAGTCTGGAAGACATGAAGAAAAGGAAACGTTGAGGAACATATAATTATCTCTGAATGGGGATGATAATTCCTATCTCTGGGTTGTAAATACACAGCATGGTATGCCTGATACAAGACAGCTGGCATTTATTATAGTCTCCCAATTTTTACATTTTAAATTAGGTGGCGTGAGTTATCTGAAACCACACAGCTAGTAAAAGACAGTACAAATTACTGAATTCAGGTCTTCTGAATCCAGGAGCTCTGCTTCTTATGCCAACTGCCTGTTTATCCTACAGATAGTATGGAATGATTCTCTGTTAAAAAAAAATAAAGAAAGAAAAGAAAGAAAAATAAGACTAGTATTTTTTGCCGTGATTTCAAAGACATCGACCCTCAGATATATAGTAGTGTAATAATTGAAGCATTAGCAATTATTTTATTTATCAAATTATTTATTTATTTTCACCTAGAATATTGGCACAGCTTGTTCCTTCACTCTGTTCAGATTTTCTGCTTAATTGTTTTCTTCTAAGCTCAACCTTCAATGAACACATGCTGCAAAATAGCACATTATACCATTACTCTCTATTACCTTACACCATTTGTATTTCTTCATAGCACTTATCTGCTTATAATACACATGCATTATATTATATATGACATTGTAGTATAAATGCTGTTGCTATTTGATTATTCTTTAATTGCCAGCCTGCTGAAATAAAAGTGCCTTGCGGGCAAGGATTTGTGTGCTGTTTATTGCTGTACTCCTACCACCTAGAGTAGTGTCTTGCACATAGTAGGTTCTCAGTAAACATTTGTTAAACAAGCATGTGTTGAATCAACTGTCTAGGCATCCCATCTAAGACTTCAGCCCTGGGAATCTCTAGTTCCTAAGCTCTATTCATCCATATGGCTTGATTACTCAAGAGCCAGAGGTACCTAAGCATGCACAGAGCAAATGTCCTCACTGCACATTCCTGAAGAGAGACGTCCAAGACAGAAATAGCGTAGATAAAAAGCAGAATTGTAATCAAACCGCATCTATCTACTTGTAGAATAATTTCAAAAGAGAGCAAGGTTAAGAAGGCTTTTGAAAATCTAAGGTATGATGCCAAATGTATAACATATACATAATGGAAGTGGCAAATTTAGAAGACAGATTCTGTCTCTGGAGGGGGAGTAATCCAACTTCCTACGGTTCCACTGTGCAAGTTACCCTAGATTCTAAGAAGAAAGTAAAACATGGTGTATTACAAGGAAACTTGAAGTAATTGAGTTTGTGTGAATTTTTAGACTAAGCTGATAGATAAACACGTGGTTTATTTTAACGTTTCTGCTTCAAATAACCTAGTTATTTTTTCACCATAATTTAACTGGTGGATCCAGTATTTATTTAGACGATGAGTATATTTTTATTCTGGCTATATCATAATATTCTGCAATTACAAAATTATGTAACATCTAAATTACCGCCATAAAGCTATGAAGAAATAACTTGTCGTATTCCAGATTCTTAAAGGAGCTCAATCTCTGTTGTCTAAGTAATCCCTTCTCTGTTTTGCTATTTATTGTGATTCTTGGGTTGGAATCAGGTTTTGGCTGTATCAGCCTAAGGAGCAGTTAGCCACCTGTCACCGAGTTAGGGAACAAAAAAGACCAAGGCGATAGGTATTTGCACCATAAACTTCTCCCATCTTGTATGTCCATAATTCTGTATTATTTTGCATTTCTGACACTCATGACTGGATACTTTAAACAGTCAAAAATATAGAAACACTTATTTGCATGAATAGGAGTTTCTTTTCTTGAACCAAATATTATCAACCCTTAATCTAAAACATAAAAAATAAAATAAAATTCAAATACCACTTCTCCATTACTTGTAAATTTTGTCTCTTCTTAATATATTAATATCCAAATTTGAGCAAAAATATTAAGGCCGGATGCGGTGGCTCATGCCTGTAATCCCAGCACTTTGGGAGGCTGCTTGGGCTCAGGAGTTCAGGACCAGCCTGGGCAACATGGCAAAACCTCATCTTGAAAAATTAAAAAAAAAAAACAAGAAATCTAAATTTCACCTCATTTTGCCCTTATTGCTAAGTAAATCTGAGTAAATTATAGATTTTAGTAATTTGGGGTAAGAATTCCCAAAACCAGCTGGGCACAGTGGCTCATGCCTCTCATCCCAGTCCTTTGGGAGGCTGAGGTGGGTGGATCACTTGAGTTCAGGTTCAAGACCAGCCTGGCCAACATGGTGAAACCTTATATCTACTGAAAATACAAATATTAGCCAGGCTTGGTGGCACACGCCTATAATTCTGGCTACTTCGGAGGCTGAGACAGGAGAATCACTTGAACCTGGGGAGGCAGAGGTTGCAGTGAGCCTGGGCAACAGAGCAAGACTCTATCTCAAAGGAAAAAATAAAAATCCCAAAACCAGATGTTTAGGGTGGGGAGTTCATTACTGGCAACAGCAGAGAATGCTATCTTCAATTTTAGAGATAAATTATATCAAGGGAAATCATGACAGCCAAAAGTGAAGTCCCCGAAATGAAACAGAGAAAGGAAATTATCAATCTAGTAAAGATCCTCAAAGAACGCTTTCTGGAGAATGGTTTTAGATAAAATAAGCAAATAATGAATGGAGATAGCAGAGATAAAGCCGGAGAAGTAGAAACTATGTTGAATGTTTTTATCCCTGTTAGGGACAAGAAAACCCCCTCCGCACAGGCTGACCCCTTCATTCCTCCCATTGCTCTGCAGCTGCATTCCTGAATCCCTACCTAGGCGCCACATCAAGGCTGCCAGACGTGCTACAATTAAGCAAAGGCTGATTACAGCCATCCAGGCAGCTCCAGGGAGGACAGGGAGAAACATATGTTGGTTATCCATACTTGTAAATTCCCGTCTGACACATATCTGTAAAAAATTCCTGGTTTCTCTTTTAAAAGACTGCGGCCACAAAAGTCACAGGATAATGTATTGTAGGTCTGCTACAAGTTAACAAACTATCTCTGTGCCTGTTACCAGTGGATAGATTACCTCAGTCCTAAAACCCCCTTATGCCCCTCTTACCTATATAAACCCCTCGTTTTGTAAGCTCAGGGCTGCCTCCTCTGACTGTTAAGGGGCAGCCCGGCAGGTTAATAAAACTTTCTTGCCTGACTTTGGGTCTATTCTCCTATCTCTCGACTACCCTTACAATCCCCTTCAAAAATAATGTTGAAATTTAGTACCCAATGCAACAGTGTTGGGAGCTGAGGCCAAATGGGAGGTATTTAGATAATAAGAATTTCACTCATATAAATGGATTAATGCCACTCTAAAAGGGAGTTGTAGTGGATGAATTCGCCCCATTTGTCATGTGAGGACACAGCAAGGAGGCCTCACCAGATACTGATGTCTTGACCTCGGACTTCCACCTCAAAACTGTAAGAAATACATTTCTGTTCTGCATAAATTACCCAGTCTATAGTATTCCATTACAGCAGCACTATAGGCACTAAGACGGTGGGAAAGTATGCATGTCCATTACAGGGAGGGTCAGAGAACAGTAGTTTTCATGAACCAGAAACTTCTTTCACTCATATTTTCTCCACGTGACATGCAATATACATAATTTGAATGATGCCAGCTCTGGCTGTGTACAGTATATCAGGACTGGTTCACCTCACCCCTAGATTTCCATATGAATTCACTCTCCTCTCCTACCTCCATACTGAGTCTCTTCTTATTCTGCTCCAAAGTAAAAGGATCATCCCTAGAACTACAGAAGCCTTTTCTGCCAACAAATGTCTGGAGTTTACGGTATTAGTTTTGGGCAACTGGAAAAGTAAAATGCAAAACTGCAATACAGAAACTACAAAATTTCAGGGAAGGACTGGCTGACAGAGGCATTCAAGTAGGAGAAGAAGGAATGCCATTGTTGCTAAATGTGTTCTGGGAACTGACCTTAAAGTGACTTGTGGGAGGCTGCAGTCCCACTGGAAAATGCATACTGGTGCCAAGATAACTGCTGCTTCCAGGACATCCTCCCCCTCCTTAGGAATGTGAAACAAATTGAAGGAAACTCAAACAAACCCTTTAAGCAGGAAGTGAATAGATTAAGAGAGCAACCAAATGGCTTAAGGTACTATCAGTATAATTATCCCACCCCTCAGGCCCCACCCCCACTAGCGCCTCCTTCCTCTTTTCTTCTCAAGGTATGAAAGACTACTAAAGTGTGCATTGCAGGGGTGGAGATCTGCCTCCTCCTGCTCCCGCTTAAGACTGCCTCCTATATAAGTTTCTCTGGCAAAGATCCTTGACTACGAACCAGCCTGGAGTGGTCTGCCTGTTCTTTGGTCTAGAGCTTGCCTTGTGCTTATATAGGGTGGTTCTTAGTCCAGCAGGGAGTTTTCCCAATAGCCACCTAAGTACCTAACTGTATTCACCCTTGGTGCAAGTACCCCATCTTCCTTATCTCAGTTTGTCTATAGAGTTGAATCAGCCCTTAACCCTATCATATAATAATATACTTTAATTTTAATCACAAAATACATATGATAAGTCGAATATAATCTAGGAACTACAGAAGAATATAGAAAGAAATGGACGTAATAGGGAAAAGGAAACAGCAGAAAATCAAGTGTGAGGAAGGAGATCATCTCTGACCTCTAATTTCAACTGAGAATCAATGGACAAAACATCAAAGCCAATATCTGAAATTCACGGTTTCATTCATGTGAGAGCTGGAGAGACAAATGTTAGTATTCCAGAAAAGAAAATAATTCAGTTTAGCCTTTGGGAAAAATCAGATTCCTGTGTTTTAACGTTCAGCCCTAGCAGGACGCATAAGAACCCAAACAATGCCTTTGTGTTAATATTGTTAAGTGGAGAATTTGTAAAGAGATAACGAAGAAATGACATTCACTTAAGCTTAAAAGGATATGGATGTTTTGCTAAAAAAATAAAATGTGTGGGCCGGGCATGGTGGCTCACGCCTGTAATCCAAGCACGCCTGTAATCCAAGCATGCCTGTATTCCAAGCACTTTGGAGGCCAAGGAGGGCGGATCACCTGAGGTCGGGGTTCAAGACCAGCCTGACCAACATGGTGAAACCCCGTCTTTATAAAAAAAAATGAAATAAAATAAAAATAAGAAAAGATATTATACAAAGAGAAAAACAAAGGCCAATTCTTTCATGAAAATAAATGCAAAATAAGCTATTAAAATTTTAAAAATTAAACCTATCAATATGTAATAAATTATAATGCATCACAAAAAAAGTGTATTTTATCTCAGGGATGTAACATTGGTTCAACATTTAAAACTCAATCACCTTCTTCTTCCTTGAGAAAAAAATCTATTTACTTGAGAGGCAAAAGGAGGAGGCAACTTGTTCAGGTGGCTCATGCCCACGAATGCATAAAATCAGACTTGTAATTGAGGCTCCCATACAAATGGATTTTGTTCTGGCCCTTAGGGATAATCAGTTAGACAAGGCTTTAACATTCCCCATTTCCACTTCTCTTAGATTGCTAACCTTATCATAAGTCTTTAGTCATTAGTCTACAATGGTCTTAAAAAGCTCTGACTGGTTTCTCGGTGTGGTTTCTCTGCTGCTTACTTGAGGAGAAAAGTTTAACACATCTGTACACAGATGGCTGGGTACAAGTTAATTTTTTTTGTAAAGAATCATTTGATAAACATCTTTAGGCTCTGCAGCCAGATGGACTTTCCTACAGCTATTTAACTTGACATTGCACCATGAAGCAGATACTGACAATGCAAAAATAAATAAGCATAGGTGTGCTTCAATAAAACTTTATAAAAGCAAATGATGTGTGAGGATTGGCCCATTGGCAGGAATTTGGCAACATTTTGCTTAGAATGTCAAATTGGTGGGGAACTTTTCCCTGAGGACTTTGAATAACCATGAGAATTAGTATCAGATTATAAAAAGTTATACAGGTTCATTCACACATTTTTTTGCTTTATCAGGAATTTTTGTATATTCTGCTAACGACATTTCTTTGTGATAGCACAAATTCCCAGTTGTTGGCCACTGCCACACAGGGGGAAAAGTGCACATTTTTAAGCATTTCTTTGCTTCATCGATGAAAATTTCACCTTCACAGTATGAATGATGGAGCATTGTCCTAAATTTTTCTTATTGGTGACAGTAATTTGTGTATTGTACACTGGAGTCCCAATTGAGGACATTACTGGATATAAAATGATTTTAAGTAAAAAGAAAATGTTTTGAAAATATGGTCATAACTTCCAAAGGTCCTCTACCCTTGACCCCTGCATTGGGGATCTCCATGACCTCCCTAATATCCCTCTCTACCTACTGCCTTAAGGCCAGCTCAATCATAAACAGCAACCCAAAGCCAGTAAAAGATCATCATGAACACTAGAAGTGTTCATTGCCATCATTCCAGATCCTCTTTGCTTTTTTTTTGACTTACTCCTTCTTTGATAGTTATTCATATGGTTTCAAATCCAGAATTCAGCTATTCTCTCCATGGCCCTAGTTTGGATTAAAACAATCAGCCTTCTTTGGATCTGTAGGTAGCCTTGGATAGTACAAATTCACAGTCTATGGAGTTTCCTTTCCATCATGGCCACATCCTGCTTGCAGATCTGCTGCTGGGTTAACACATCATCATCTGCTAGATGATGCCATTTATTTGACATCCTGCGGTTACAGCACTCTAAATGGCACCCACTGCCCTTTACAGAGAAAAATACATGCTGAGCAAAGGATTAAACAGGCTCCCTATGCTACCAGAAGTTCAGTGCATTTTCCAGGATTTTCAAGGCTTCAGTGCTGTCAAGTTCTGAGCTCTACTATCCACTTTGTATTTACCCATGAATAATGCAGAGAACATGAGTAATCATAAATCTAATCATTGAGGTAAAGTAACCTAGTCATAGGCAAAAGGACAGCTAGTGTTAAACTCCTTTATATAAATTTGAGGAACAATTTACATTTTCATAATGACTTTCTGATCTGGAAAGCCCCAGGTGTGTCAGCTATTAACAATTGGATGAATAGTTCAGGTCATATTTAGACAAATAGCGATTTTATACCAGGCATTTCCCCATCCAGGAGATGCAGTAAAGTACTGGTAGTAATAGATGCTTCTGCCAAGATCTCCTCCTACCACTGGCACTCTGTGCACAGGAAAGGAGGGAGAAGCCACCTTGCTTCTCTTATATTTGAACATCATTTAAGGGGATATAGGTCTCTAAGGGCCCACATGTAAGTCTGCTGGGTAAGAAAGGTCTAATGTTGGAACTCCTTTCAGCTGTTAAATTTTCTAAAAAAAAAAAAATATATATATATATGTATATACTGATTTATTTGTATTTATATACATTTATGAGATACAAATGTAATTTTGTCAGAGCTTTTAGCGTACACATCACTCGAAAAATGTTCATTGTACCCATGAAAGTAATTTCTCATCCCCCATTTCCTCTCACCACACACTTCAGCCCTCTTCAGAAGGAAACTGTTTCTTTTCTCTGACTAACAGAAACGAAACCTAAAAGCAGTGGTGGGAGGAGTTTCCACATTGTTTCCTAACTCCATTCTCTCTGGGGCAGTAGCAGAGCTGCAGAGAGCCAGCACTCTCAGATTACTCAGTGTCTTCAACCAACACCTTTTTTTCTTGTTATCTTTGCAAATACTTCATTTTCTTAGCATTTCAGGAAATTACAACATCCTGCAGTTCTGTTTCTGGGAACTTTACTGATTTATCTTCCAGCTTGCACAAAATAAGCATTGATTCCTGCATTTCTGAAAATCTCAGGATCTGGACCACTGTTGAAAAAATTTCCAGTGAGGTGAGTACTGTTGCTAGTTTTGTAAATAAGGTCTTGTTATTTCTTTGAAGTCCCCAGAATCGCAAGGGGACAATCAGTATTGGTTATTCAGGGTCATGGGAGGATGGGAATAGGGCTGGGTTTTCAGAAAAGTGAAAACTGAGTTCCTTGATAAAAATCCTTCACTTAGGAAGATAACAGGCATCTCTGAGGCCTGAACAAGAGAAAATGCATTTTGACCACTGTAGATTTTTTTTTTCTTTTCTTTCTTTCTTTTTTTTTAAAGATGGGGTTTCACCATGATGGTCAGCCTGGTCTTGAACTCCTGACCTCAGGTGATCCACCCACCTCGGCCCCCCAATGTGCTTGGATTACAGGCGTGAGCCACCGAGCCCGGCCAACCATTGCAGATTTTAAAACTAATTTTCTGAGTATGTATTGGCATTCATTGATATTTAGAAGACGGCTTTGGTTATTTTGACCAGAAGTAGTGTTGGAAACTTGGTAGCTGTGGTGGGTTCTCAAGATAGTGACATGAAAAAAGTATCATGAAAGACTATTAAGTAAAAAACACATCTGAGCATACAGCTGTATTATGTGATATCATCCCAATTTTAAAAAACATGAGAACAAATGTACACATACAGTGGAAAACTTTTTTCAGTTTCACAGTTATTCAAGCACGTGGTACTAGAGGTAGAATTTCAGTCATTTTGGAATTACTCTCTGCCCTCCTGAAAGTTAATGATTTTTTTTTCCTTGTGGCAAGGTATAGGGGAGTAAAGGAGGAGTCAATTAGGAAAAGGTTGCTATTGTTTACTTTTCAAATTTTTAAAAGATGTTTTCTATAGCCTGGTACAATATTTCATGTGTGCTTAAATGGAATGTGGTATTTTCAAATGTTGATTTCAGAATGCTATGTATATATTAGATAAATGTTAAGTTTATTAATTATATTGTTCAAATTTGTGATATCATTACAGATTTTTTTACCTTGTTCATTTAGTAATTGAAACATAAATTGAAATCTCCTATTATAAAGTTTGGTTTTTTGGCTGGGAACTGGGGTTCATGCCTATAATCCCAGTGCTCTGGGAGACCAAGGTGAACAGATCACTTGAGGTCAGCAGTTCCAGACCAGCCTGGCCAGCATTAGCCGGGAGTGGTGGTGAGTGCCTGTAATCCCAGCTGCTCAGGAGACTGAGGCAGGAGAATCGGAGGTTGGGAGGCGAGGTTGCAGTATTGTGCCACTGCACTCTAGCCTGGGCAACAGACTGAGACTCTGTATCAAAATAAAAGATGTTTTTTCCTTGTAGTTCTCTCACAATCATATATGTTAGGTGTATGTATAATATATATTCACACACACATATATGTATATATAGTCATTTATACAAACATGTACACACATAGAAATATATGTGTGTATAGTGGAATGTGAGATTTTAAAATGTTGATTTCAGAATTTTATGTATGTATTAGATAAATGTTAAATTTATTATGTTCGTATCATTACAGGTTTCATATATATATGTGTGTGTATATAAAGAGAAATATATACTAATAATTATAGGACCATGAAGCACTATCAAATAATAATAAATAATATCATTAGATAAATTAGATACATTTATTTTATTATTATTTTTTCTTTTTTTCTCACAATAATGCTTTGTAGCAAAATTAGATAAATTTATTACTAAAACAGTTCTAATTTCCTAGTTGAACCTTTTATCATTATAAGGTATCTGAAGTTCCTTTTGGGCTTAAGGCATATTTAAATTTATACACACATAGATAAACTTGCTTTCTTTAGTGATTCTTTGCAAGATAATTTTTAGCAATTTTTTTCACCTTTTGTTAACATGTATTTATATTTCTTAAATCAAATTTGATGAAAATTGTCACTTAACAGATCAGACCTTTTAGGTGTATGCTGGTAATTAACAATCTGCTATCTTCAGTTTATGACACTTCTATATTATCTCACTATCTAAGACAATTACTTTAGTGAATTGTCCTGTTCTTTTTCTTCCCCTCCCTTTACCATGCTGTTAGAATTTCTGTTTCTCTTCTGTTTGATCAGGACTTTCTTTTTAAGACATTAGGAACACATAAGTTTATTTTTCACTTTTCCTATCTTTTGGCTGACAGCATTTTAAATTTTATTTATTGTTTTCTTATTAAATATTATTTTCAATAGATTTTTTTGTGTGGTATGAGTCTTTGTCTTGCAAAAAGATCGAGGCCCTGAGTATCAGATAATAGTTTTTGAGACTCCTCTGTTTAAATATCATTTTGCCTAAATTAAAATTCTAAATTTAAAATTATATTTTACCTCAAGACAAGATGAAAGCCCCTCTCCTGTAACTGTGGAGCTAGACATATTTTGAAATAAAGAATCTGGAGGCTTCAGAAAGGCTATTTAGTATGTATATTCTAAATATTGTCTTACTAGAAATTCCAGTGGGATATAAATACTCCAAAATCAAAAGCACTAATACTGCACAACAAAACATGTGAAGGTTCACATTTAAGTGAAATAAATAAAGATTATACATAGCATACTGTCACCTCCAATCTCTTTTCATTTTGCAAATAAATAGTGCTGTCACACTCACAAAATAAGTCAAAACTTTGCATTTAAAATTTTTTTTTGGTTTCGTAATTGATATGGAACTTTAGACCAGCATTACATAAAAATGACTCCATTGTCCTGCTTCAGACAGTTTTGCTATTGAGAATCACTCTCAATCTGATTCTTGAATCTTTGTAGGTGATCTATTTCTCATTTCTGAAGGCTTACAGAGTATTTTTGTTTATTATATCCTTCAGTATCACTATAATGTGTTTTTGTGTAGATTTTCCCCTCCTTCTCTGGACTTTTCAATCCAAGGACACTCATGTTCTCGTAAGAAGGAAGCAAAGGAAGCAATTTTTTTTTTTTTTTTTGAGACAGAGTTTCGCTCTGTCGCCCAGTCTGGAGTACAGTGGTGCAATCTTGGCTCACTGCAACCTCCACCTCCCAGGTTCAAACGATTCTTCTACTCAGCCTCCTGAGTAGCTGGGACTGCAGGCACGTGCCACCACGCCCGGCTAATTTTTTGTATTTTTAGTAGAGATGGGGTTTCACAGTTCAGCCAGGATGGTCTCGATCTCCGGACCTCGTGATCCGCCTGCCTCAGCCTCTCAAAGTGCTGGGATTACAGGTGTGAGCTACCATGCCTGGCCAAATTAATAGCCCCAGAAATTTAAATATCTTGGTTATACAAAAGGTACACAAAGACATCATTCCTAAAATTAAAACATTCATTAACTTAAAAAGAAACTGGAATCCATACCATGCACTGAGTGTCATCATGGAAGTGCACAGATGTTAAAAGGCCAAGAGGAGTGACACTGTCCATAAGAGGATTCTAAAATCTACCAGGAGACAAAGCCACAACTGAGTCTTAAGTTTGTACAGGAAGTAGTCAAAGAAAGAAATGTGGGAATGGCTTTCCAGGCAGTAAAAAGGAACTAGCAAAGTCATGAGGCACGAAGATGTAAAGTGTGTTGTATTTTTGTGGAGCATAGATACGAGGAATACAAAAGTACCAGAAGTAAAAAAGATGCAGCTTATTCAACACTTTCTGAGACAGTACAGGAAGCAAGGAATTTTTGGAAAGAAAAAGGAGAAATAATTGAAGTATTTCAGTGGAATAGAAATGTTATAGAGAGAAAACTGGCTGTGCGAAAAGAATTAGACAAGTCTGAAAGGAGAAAAATTAAACAACTAGTGAAATAATTCCAGTGGATATATGCTATGATGCTGCACTAGAAAGCATGCGGATTTTCAGCAAAGCGATGGTTTTATGGATACGGAGAACAGAAGCCATGGTCTAGCACCAAGGAAGGTAGGATGCTAATGAGAGCCAACTAGGGAAGATTCAAGGAGAATAGGGTTGGTGCCCCAGTGTGCAACTGTAGTGCTGTAGTAGAAGGTTATTCATATAAGGTGGGAGGCTGCAGCCCATTTACAGATAGCCACTTTAGTCATAGTGGGAAGATTTAAAGAAACAACAGGCAGGCTTTGGGGGGATGGGCTCCAGCCCCAGTAAAGGATAGAAGGAGGAACCAAGCGCTTTGACACTGCATAGCCCATGCTCTAAACACTGAGACAATTGCTTGTTCTCAGACGTCCCTCTAACACATGGACAACTCCACTATCCTCAGTCAATGGGGAGAATTTCTTAGACATGCCTAACACAGCAGTTCTTCACTCAATTTCTCCAATAACACATTCGGTCATTAAGTCATTCTTTATTACACATATTCATGAACAACTCTTTCATATGGGTCACTCCCTCACATAGGCATTCATGTTCTTTTAAATTGTCTGTACACATGTGTAACACTGTATGCCATTTTTCTCTTGTAGGCTCACTTATATCTGCAAAGATGGGAAAAAACTACAAGAACATTGTTCTACTAAAAGGATTAGAGGGCATCAATGATTATCATTTTAGAATGGTTAAGTCCTTACTGAGCAGCGATTTGAAACTTAATCCAAAAATGAGAGACGAGTATGACAAAATTCAGATTGCTGACTTGCTGGAAGAAAAGTTCCCAGGTGATGCTGGTTTGGGCAAACTGATACACATTATCAAACAAATACCAACACTTGGAGACTTTGCTGAAACTCTTAAAAAAGAAAAGTTAAAAGGTAATTGGAAAGAGGGAACACCTACTCCCTGCAGCCATCCCCACATCCTTCCCAACCTTGATTAGAGCCTCACCCCGGTCACAGTTGATACGTGTTTTCTCCAATTTGTGACTCAACAGCTGAGACAATGCTGGTACTTCAGATGCCAAAAGTTGACAATTTAGTGCATTCCATTACTAGTGTGGATTGATGTATTTCAGAGTGTGTTTGGAATTAGTGAAAGAACAAAAGTGAGAGGGAGTTGAAGGGGGACTGAGACCTCCAGTACATTAGAAAGATTATATGATGATAAAATCATAAAAATTGTTTAAATTCAAGATATGTACATTTAACCAATTAATGTATCTATTCTATTGAGACTATTTAACCCAGCATTACCCTGTATAATTAAAAATGCAGTACTTAAATGTGAGACTGCCTCTCAGAAATATGATCTCTCCTCTCGTTGTATTGAGTTAAAAAAAGGATTTTAAAAAGTCTAAGTCCAAAATAAATATAACCTGCCTCATGGAAACCTTTCACTGGTTTCTATAATTGGAATAGCTTACCTGGGGAACGTGACCAAGCAGTCCGCGTCATGGAAACATTAGTTGTTAAAACTTTAAAAATTTTTAAATTTTAACTTGGGAAACGGTTGACCGAGGCACATGGAGTTCAGAGGACAGGAAGCATGTGCTCAGTGAACAGGGGAGGAGTGAGGAAAGTGCGGAGGAGCATGAATCAGTGCCCGTGCCTGTCTTGTGACTGCTGGTCTCCTTGAGGCCAGGCTGGGCTAATGCAGTAGACGTAGACTAAAGCACAGCTAAACCCTCAAGCAGGAACTGAGAGCAAATTGCCTTGAAACTGCTTCAGCTGTCGGAGATCGTTTATATATCTTCCTTTTTTCTGCATTGGTTGTGAATAAAATTGAATGTATTCCAGCACGAGGACAAACCCCAACAAAAAGAGGAAGCAGGAAATGGATCCTGCTGTACCTGCACCCTCCGCAGTCAGCACTGTCACAGCTAAAGGAGCAGGGGCAACTCCTGGAGATCAGGTAAGCTTCAGGAAGAGGAGCAAGCTTCAAGTCCCACAGAGGAAGTTCTGTATGGCTCTTCCACGCAACCTCTCGAGCAGACAGTTATTTCTTCCTGTTTCCCGTCAAGCTTCAGATTTACCAAATTGTATGAGAATTGATCATCTTATTGATGATCAAAGCAGTGAGCCAAACACATAAGTAAACATAATGCCGATATATATAACATAAATGTGATATCTTTGTTCCAGCAGAGAGGATTGTAAGCATGAGAATGAGATAAGTAAATACTTTGTCCTAGTTTATAAAAACCTAGTTTTTCTAATCCCAAATCAGCACATCCCATAGCAGAAATAATTAGAGAAATAATGTGTATAACATTCTCCTCTTTGTTTAATGAAACTACCTATGCCCACATCTTACAACTGGCCAGAGATGGCAGCACCCTCTCAAGTTTCCAAGAAGCATCTTGTTAGGTATCATAAAACTACTACCCAATAATGAAAATGTGCTCTACTTCAATTGGCACTGAAAATGAGTAACAGAAAAATCAAACTACTTGCAGAAAGAAAAATCTCAACCAAAAAAAAGACTGAAACCAAAAAGAGTAAGATGTCAGAGGAGCAGACTCAGCCTCCCTGTCCTGCAGGAGCCAGCATGTTCACAGCTGTGGGCCATTCCCCACCTCCCCAGCCCTCATCATCAGCTCCACCCAACGCTTTCTCCATTGAGGTACGCTCTTCCTGGTCTCCTTTTGCTTTGTTTTCTTCAACCCAAAGTACAGGAATGATTTTATCTGTTACTAAATTGCATCAATAATTTACTAGTTAATCAAATGTATGTATTGAGAAATTTAAATCTATTGCTTCCACAGGGATACTTGATGAACTTGACATTATCTCTGACTTCAGGAAGTTTTCTGTCCTGTATTGTCTGGGGAAGGGAGAAAGAGCTGTGGAGTACACAACTGTCAGCTGTGGGCTCACTGTCTACTGCTCTCATCTCCTTCATACCTCTTCCCTTGGCTCACTATAGTATCTCATGTCATACCTCTCCAGCACCTGCTAGTTTGTGAATGAGGTCATCCATGCCTTCAGCACTTTTTCTTATAGATTAAACAACCTCCCCTTCATTAAAAGTGTTCTATTGCAATTCAAGGAGACCGAGATGTTCAAGAGAAAAGATATTAAAGGAAAGCCACTGTGAGCCCCAGGTTTCTGTCAGCATGCTAGCTGCAAGAGCCCTGACACTGAGAAAGACTGTGGTGGTGGGAATGACACTCCGTAGTGTCTCCAGCCTGAGCGTACTGGGATGATGGCATTCTGAAGGGTTTAACGTGTTCTCACCTGCTGTAAGTTAACTGAATCTTAGGCAGGAACACTATGAGGTGTGCTCTCAAAATTGCCTTGTCTACACTGGTGATAACTGAACACTCTTAAGTCTACAGTTTGTGGTGGGCACCGTTTTTCATTTTAACTGTCATTTAACTTTGTCTATTTTTAGGCTTTAGCACTTTAACCTGGCAAGAGAAATAGTATAATTCATTATTTCATTCTAAAATTATTTATTTATTTTTATTTTTATTATTGTTTTTGAGACGGAGTCTTGCTCTGTCACCCAGGCTGAAGTGCAGTGGTATGATCTCGGCTCACTGCAACCTCCGCCTCCCGGTTCAAGAGATTCTCTTGCCTCAGCCTCCCAAGTAGCTGGGATTACAGGCGTCCGCCACCACACCCAGCTAATTTTTGTATTATTAGTGGAGCCGGGGTTTCACCATATTGGCCAGGCTGGTCTCAAACTCCTGACCTCAGGTGATCCACCTGCCTCACCCTCCCAAAGTACTGGAATTACAGGCGTGAGCCACTGTGCCTGGCCCTAAAATTTATTTTAAGGAACTTCATGACACTGTTTTTAGTATCCACTGGTCTTGTGTTGCTCTTATGCTTTACTTCTTAAGGATAATTCTGTTTAGAGAAAGGTCATCTTTTCACCATATGGTCTCCTCTATGACTTTCTCTTGCTATTATACCAGTTTAAGATATCTTCTGCCCTGGCTAGCCATCCCTCTCTACCCTGACTCCAGCTCTAAACATCTGTGCAAGTTTTGGGGCCCTGTGTTATCACTGAGGTCACTGAATAGCAGTTCTTTATTTCTCAGTGAGACATGTTTCTTTGTTCTCTTGTGCTATCATACACAGAGGCCAAAAACAGTGGCCAACGTCAGGGAACTGCCGGAAGAAGTACTCTCCGAAAGGGCCCAGTGATAGTGAAGGTACTGAGTGCAACAAAGCCATTTGAATATGAAACTCCAGAAAAGGAGAAAAAAATGATGTTTCATGCTACAGTGGCTACACCCACACAGTTCTTCCATGTGAAGGTTTTAAACATCAGCTTGAAGGTGAAATTCAGTGGAAAGAAAATCATCACCATATCAGATTATTTGGAAAATGATAATCTCCTAGAGGTCAACGAAGGATCGTCTGTATCTGAAGCTGGTCCTGACCTAAAGCTTGAGGTTCCAAATAAAATCATCAGCAGAGCAAAGGAAACTCTGAAGATTGATATTCTTCACAAACAAGCTTCAGGAAATATTGTATATGGGATATTTACGCTACATAAGGTAAGTCCTCTTAATTGTTTTGTTTCATTTTTCCACCAACACCTGAAATTAAAACCCTTGATGTGTGAGATGAAGCTTTGCCTATAAACTGGATGCTAGAATCCAGGACTCTCAAGACTAATGGCAGGTGGATAAAGCCTTCTCTGAAGTTAAGACTGGGACTGGGGGACCTGTTAATGTTTCTTTCCCATGTTCTCCTTCCCAGAGCATTAAACTTCAGTCTTTACAATGATTGAGAAACCTTAAGACTTTATCAGTTGTTATTATCTATGCTAAGTCACAATGACCAAGGACAGTGTGAGGTCTACATTCATACACACATAATACTAAGTTTATCCCTTTGACTATTATCTCTACTGTAGTAAAAATCACATTATTTTCATTTTGAATGAAGTATTGTCCTCCAAGGCTTGAGTTCTGGTTATGACAGAGCAAGAAATGAATTGACTATTAATGCCTGAAGAACAAATGCAGAAAGTAAGATAATGTTCTGACCAAGTAAAACTAATTCATCAAAAATAAATTGAACAATTGAGAAATATGAATTTTGATGATACTTGGAAAATCGAGTAATCTAAATTTGTCATTTATATATAAGTAACCAAAAAATAGAGCACAGAGTGCTTTTCCTGATATGTTCTGTCCAAATTCATGAAACTAGTTAGCATGAGACTTTCAACCCCCTGCTCCAAAAAAATCCATCCTCTGCTATTGATTCAAGCAATTTCTTATCTGATCGATAGTTCACTACTCATTATATTTGTTTCCTAGAACAACTCCTTATTTAACCTGCATTACTTTCTATACATACTCTTAAAGAGATGATTTTTTTTTTCATATATTTTTTTTAAATAAAGATGGGGTTTCACCATGTTGGTCAGACTGGTCTTGAACTCCTGACCTCAGATGATCCGCTCTCCTTGGCCTCCAAAGTGCTTGTATTACAGGCGTGAGCCACTACGCCTGGCGAGATGATTCTTATATACCCACTTCTACAATGATGAGTAATAAGCCAAAAGCTGGATGGTTGAGCTCAAGGACTTGGGTTCTGGAGGGGGTACAAATATTGGAAGAGACTCAGAAAATGCAGAAGGTAGAAAAAGTAATTAAAGAGTTACTAGAAACTTGCTTTTTCTTACAGATACCTCATAATTCACTGAATAAGCAGTTGTAGCAGGGCCAGAGGCCCCAAAAGGCTATCAGGGATTTCAGATTCTTCTGTATCAAGGCACTTTGGGAAGTATAGCTGCCCTGGAGGTGAAAACAGTGGAAACTGGGAAGAAACTCAATGTTCTGAGAACTGTCACAGAAATACCTCAGACATGAAAGACTTAAACAAAAAGGATATTGAGGGAGGGCTCTCTGCAAAGATCTGGCCTAAGGTATATGCATATCTGTACTAGGAGTTGCTGTCCTGTATCTTGCTTAACTCTTTTACAAGGGAGTTTATTCTGTATGTGGTTGTTATTAATTACATTCTCAGGAACAGAATATTGATTTTCTGTTATAGAAAGAAGTAAATCAAAAACAGAACAGCACAACCTACGAAATCGAGGATGACAGAGGAAAAATGGATGTAGTGGGGGACAGGACAATGTCACGATATCCCCTGTGAGGACGGTGATAAGCTCCATCTTTTCTGCTTCCAACTTAGAAAAAAGAACCAGATGTCAAAACTGATTTCAGAAATGCATAGTTTTATCGAGGTAAGAATTAAATAGGTAAATATTAGTTTTCCAAAGTGGAAATGACTTGCTTTAAGTTTTGGGAAAAACAGATTTATATTTATTTTTTTTTTACAAAGTCCAGCAGAAGGCATGGGAAAACAGATGCTATCCTTATATTCACATTTATGTTATTTATTTATTTATGTTTTCTGGATGGAATGATATGAAAGGAAGGATACAATTTTTAAAAGAAAGAAAAGCTGACCTTAATTGAAAAAAATTAAACTCTAAATTTTACCTAAACTTTTAGGTGATTGTAGGGTTAGGATTTAAAATTACATGTTCTCCATTTGTAGACTAGAAAATGTCATGTGTGTGTATGACACTTTGTAGTTTGTAACATTAAAATATACATATATTTAGTGATCCATAAAATTTCCTAGTTTGAAAATTAAAATTATTTGCAATGATCAAAATTATGTTTCACAGGCAAAGGTTTATGCAAAGGAAGTTCTCTAATTTGTTAGTTTGAATTCAGATATTCACTTGTTAAGTTTCCTTACAGTACATGATTTTATACTGTTACCATTTTGAATGTTTTTGTTGTTGTTGTTACAAATGGTAGCTTTGTTTAGGAACACAGTAGTTCAGCTAAAGTATTTTAGTAATTACCTTTTTTTATTACACTTTAAGTTCTAGGGTACATGTGCAGATCTTGCAGGATTGTTGCATAGATACACACATGCCATGGTGGTTTGTTGACTCCATCCTCCCGTCACCTACATCAGCCATTTCTCCCAGTGTTATCCTTCCCCAACCTCCCCGACTCCTGCTGTCCCTCCCCCTAACCCCCAACATACCCCAGTGTGTGATGTTCCCCTCCCTGTGCCCATGTGTTCTCACTGTTGAACACCTGCCTATGAGTGAGAACGTGCAGTATTTGGTTTTCTGTCTTGTGTCAGTTTGTTGAGAATGATGGTTTCCAAATTCATCTGTCCCTACAATGGACATGAACTCATTGTTTTTTATGGCTGCATAGTATTCCATGGTGTTTATGTGCCACATTTTCTTTGTCCAGCCTATCATTGATGGGCATTTGGGTTGGTTCCAGGTCTTTGCTATTGTAAACAGTGCCACAGTGAACATATGTGTGCATGTGTCTTTTTAATAGAACAATTTATAATACTTTGGATATATACCCCAGTAATGCATGTCTCTTTTTAATAGAACAATTTATAATACTTTGGATATATACCCCAGTAATGGGATTGCTGGGTCAAATGGAATTTCTATTTCTAGATCCTTGGGGAATTGCCACACTGTCTTCCACAATGGTTGAACTAATTTACACTCTCACCAACAGTGTAAAAGTGTTCCTATTTCTCCACATCCTCTCCAGCATATGTTGTCTCCAGATTTTTTAATGATTGCCATTCTAACCAGCGGGGAGATGGTATCTCAATGTGGTTTTGATTTGCATTTCTCAAATGACTAGTGATGATGACCTTTCTTTCATATGCTTGTTAGCCTCATAAATGTCTTCTTTTGAAAAGTGTCTGTTCATATCCTTCATCCACTTTTGGGTGTGTTTGTTTTTTTCTTGTAAATCTGTTTTAGTTCTTTGTAGATTCTGGATACTAGCTTTGTCAGATGGGTAGCTTGCAAAGAGTTTTTCCCATTCTGTTGGTTGCCGGTTCACTCTAATGATTGTTTCTTTTGCTATGCAGAAACTTTAAGTTTAATTAGATCCCATTTGTCTATGTTGGCTTTTGTTGCCATTGCTTTTGGTGTTTTAGTCATGAAGTCCTTACCTATGCCTATGTCCTGAATGGTATTGCCTGTGTTTTCTTCTAGGGTTTTTATGGTGTTAGGTCTTACGTTTAAATCTTTAATCAATCTGGAGTTAATCTTAGTATAAGGCGTAAGGAACGGGTCCAGTTTCAGCTTTCTGCACATGCTAGCCAGTTTTCTAACACCATTTATTAAACAGGGAATCCTTTACCCATTGCTTTTTTTGGTCAGGTTTGTCAAAGATCAGATGGTTGTAGATGTGTGATGTTGCTTCCAAGGCCTCTGTTCAGTTCCATTGGTCTATATCTCTGTTTTGGTACCAGTACCATGCTGTTTTGATTACTGTAGCCTTGTAGTATAGTTTGAAGTCAGGTAGCATGATGCCTCCAGCTTTGTTCTTTTTGTTTAGAATTGTCTTGGCTATGCAGGCTCTCTTTTGGTTCTACATAAAGTTTAAAGAGGTTTTTTCCAGTTCTGTGAAGAAGGTCAATGGTAGCTTGATGGAGGATAGTGTTGAATCTATAAATTACTTTGGGCAGTGTGGCCATTTTCACAATATTGATTCTTCCTAACCATGAGCATGGAATGTTTTTCCATTTATTTGTATCTTCTCTTATTTCCTTGAGCAGTGATTTGTAGTTCTCCTTGAAGAGGTCCTTTACCTCCTTTGTTAGTTGTATTCCTAGGTATTTTATTTTCTTTGTAGCAATTGTGAATGGCAGTTCGCTCATGATTTGGCTCTCTTTAAGTCTGTTATTCGTGTATAGGAATGCTTGTGATTTCTGCACATTGATTTTGTATCCTGAGACTTTGCTGTTTCTTATCAGCTTTAGGAAATTTTGGGCTGAGACTATGGGGTCTTCTAAATATGCAATCATGTCATCTGCAAATAGAGACAGTTTGACTTCCTCCTTTCCTAATTGAATACGCTTTATTTCTTTTTCTTTCCTGATTACCCTGCCTAAAACTTCGAACACTATATTGAATAGGAGTGGTGAGAGAGGGCATCCTTGTCTATTGCCAGTTTTCAAGGGGAATGCTTCCAGTTTTTGTCCATTCAGTATGATATTGGCTGTGGGTTTGTCGTAAATAGCTTTTAGTGTTTTAAGATATGTTCCATCAATACCTAGTGTATTGGGAGTTTTTAGCATAAAGGGCTACTGAATTTTGTCGAAGGTCTTCCTTGCATCTATTGAGATAATCATGGTTTTTGTCTTTGGTTTTGTTTATGTGATGGATTATGTTTATAGATTGGCTTATGTTGAACAAGCCTTGCATCCCCAGTATGAAACCTACTTGATCGTCATGGATAAGCTTTTCGATGTGCTGTGCATTCAGTTTGCCAGTATTTTATTGAAGATTTTTGGATCAATGTTCATTATGGATATTGGCCTGAAGTTTTCTTTTTTAGTTGTGTCTCTGCCAGGTTTTGGTATCAGGATGATGTTGGTCTCATAAAATGAGAGGGAGGACACCCTCTTTGTATTGTTTGGAATAGTTTCAGAAG
Organism: Ateles fusciceps; assembly: GCA_036589455.1. Lineage (NCBI taxonomy): Eukaryota > Metazoa > Chordata > Mammalia > Primates > Atelidae > Ateles > Ateles fusciceps. The sequence goes on from JAZHEH010003362.1 coordinate 2,384,363, forward strand.
GAGTGGTACCAGCTCCTCTTGTGTGTCGGGTAGAATTCAGCTCTGAACCCGTCTGGACCTGGACTTTTTTTGTTGGTAGGCTATTAATTGCTGCCTCGACATTAGACCTTGTTATTGGTCTATTCAGGGTTTCAGCTTCTTCCTGGTTTAGACTTGGGAGGACACAAGTGTACAAGAATTTATCCATTTCTTCCAGATTTACTGATTTATGTGCATAGAGTTGTTTGTAGCAATCTCTTGATGGTAGTTTGTATTTCTGTGGAATTAGTGGTGATATCTCCTTTATTGTTTTTTATTGCATCTATTCGATTCTTCTCTCTTTTCTTTATTATTAGTCTGGCTAGGGGTCTGTCTATTTTGTTGATCTTTTCAAAAAACTACCTTCTGGATTTATTGATTTTTTTGAAGGGTTTTTTTGTGTCCCTATCTCCTTTAGTTCTGCTCTGATCTTAGTTATTTCTTGTCTTCTGCTAGCTTTTGAGTTATTTGATCTTGCTCCTCTAGCTCTTCCAATTTTGATGATAAGTTGTTGATTTTGGATCTTTCCTCACTTCTCATGTGGGCATTTATTGTTATAAATTTCCCTCTAGACACTGCTTTAAATGTGTCCCAGAGATTCTGGTACGTTGTGTCTTTGTTTTCATTGGTTTCAAAGAACATCTTTATTTCTCTCTTCATTTCATTGTTTATCCATTTGTCATTCAGGAGCCAGTTGTTCAGTTTCCATGTAGTTGTGCAGTTTTGAGTGAGTTTCTTAATCCTGATTTCTAATTTGATTGCACTGTGGTCTGAGAGACTGTTACGATTTCTGTTCTTTTGCATTTGCTGAGGAGTGATTTACTTCCAATTATGTGATCAATTTTAGAGTAAGTGCGATGTGGTGCTGAGAAGAATGTATATTCTGTGGATTTGGGGTGGAGAGTTCTGTAGATGTCTGTTAGGTCTGCTTTGGTCCTGATCTGTGTTCAAGTCCTGGATATCCTTGTTGATTTTCTGTCTCCTTGATCTGTTTAATATTGACAGTGAAGTGTTAAAGTCTCCCATTATTAATGTGTGGGAGTCTAAGTCTCTTAGTAGGTTGTTAAAAACATGCTTTATGTATCTGGGTGCTCCTGTATTGGGTGCATATATATTTAGGCTAGTTAGCTCTTCTTGTTGCATTGATCCTTTTACCATTATGCAATGCCCTTCTTTTGTCTCTTTTGATCTTTGTTGGTTTAAAGTCCATTTTATCAGAGACTAGGATTGCAACTCCTGCTTTTTTTTTTGCTGTCCATTTGCTTGGTAAATCTTCTTCCATCCCTTTCTTTTGAGTTTATGTGTATCTTTGCATATGAGATGTGTCTCTTGGATATTGCACACCAATGGGTCTTGACTAAAAAGTTTGCCAATCTGTGTCTTTTGACTGGGGCACTTAGGCCATTAACATTTAACGTTAATATTGTTATGTGTGAATTTGATCCTGCCATTTTGTTACTGGCTGGTTGTTTTGCCCATGAGTTGACGCAGTTTCTTCATTGCGTCCTTGGTCTTTACCATTTGGTATGTTTTTGCAGCCGCTGGTACTAGCTGTTCCTTTACATGTTTAGTGCTTCCTTCAGGAGTTCTTGTAAGGCAGTTCTGGTGGTGATGAAATCCCTCAGCAATTGCTTGTCTGTAAAGGATTTTATTTCTCCTTCACTTACGAAGCTTAGTTTGGCCGGATATGAAATTCTGAGTTGAAAGTTCTTTTCTTTAAGGATATTGAATATTGGCCCCCACATTCTTCTGGCTTGTAGGGTTTCTGTGGAGAGATCTGTTGTGAGTCTGATGGGCTTCCATTTGTGGGTGACCCATCCTTTCTCCTGGCTGCCCTTAGGATTTTTTCCTTTATTTCAACCCTGGTGAATCTGAAGATTATGTGCCTTGGGGTTGCTCTCTTGAAGAATATCTTTATGGTGTTCTCTGTATTTCCTGGATTTGAATGTTGGTCTGCCTTGTTAGGTTGGGGAAGTTCTCCTGGATAATATCCTGCAGAGTGTTTTCCAGCTTGGATTCATTCTCCTCATCATGTTTAGGTACACCAATCAAGCGTAAATTAGGTCTTTTCACATAATCCCATATTTCTTGGAGGCTTTGTTCATTTCTTTTCACTTTTTTCTCTAATCTTGCCTCCTCATTTTATTTCGTTGAGTTGATCTTCAATCTCTGATAAGCTTTCTTCTGCTTAATCCATTTGGCTATTGAAACTTGTGTATGCTTCATGAAGTTCTTGTGCTGTGTTTTTCAGCTCCATCAAGTCGTTTATGTTCTTTTCTAAGCTTGTTATTCTAGTTAGCATTTTGTGTAACCATTTTTAAAGGTTTTTAGATTATTTGCATTGGGTTAGAACATGTTCTTTTAGCTCAGAGAAGTTTGTTATTACCCACCTTCTTAAGCCTGCTTCTGTCAATTTGTCAAACTCATTCTCCATCCTGTTTTGTTTTGCTGGTGAGGAGTTGTGATACCTTGGAGGAGAGGTGTTCTGTTCTTTGATGATTTCATCCTTTTTTGTGCTGGTTTCTTCCCATCTTTGTGGATTTATTTGCCTTTGAAGTTGGTGATTTCAGATGGGGTCTCTGAGTGGGTGTCGTTTCTGTTGATGTTGAGGCTATTTCTTTCTGTTTTTGTTTGTTTTCCTTCTAACAGTCAGGCCTCTCTGCTGTAGGATGGCTGGAGGTCCACTCCAGACCTTGTTTGCCTGGGAATCACCCAGGGGGGCTGCAGAGCAGTGAGGATTGTTGCCTGATCTTTCCTCTGGTTACTTTGTCTCAGAAGGTTACCCACCAGGTGTCAGCTGAGCTCTCCTGTATGAGACGTTTTTTTGGTTATACAGGGGCAGGGAGCCGCTTGAGGAGGCAGTTTGTCCCTTGTCTGCCTGCAGAGGCACTGCTGGGCTGCCTTGTACTCAGCCCAGTTGCTGTGTAGACTTTCACACTTTGGGCACTCACAGTTTTTCAGCTGTCTCCTGGAGCCTGCAGCAGCAATCCACTTCCTTCAAAGGTGCCATTTTGAATGTTCTACTCACATTTAAATAGAGAAACGTATTGAGATATATTAAGAGAATTATGTTCCTCATAGCCTTCAAAAGAATATAAAACTCATGGTAAAAAAAAATAAAATATTTGAAGAAATTAGGAGGGTAGGGAACCAATCTAACATAGTCGTCAAAAGCAAGAGCTTTGGAGTAGGATAGATTTGGTCCACATCTGGCACATTAGTTTCCTGATACTGGGAAAATACCTTAAATGTTTCTCATAAGATTGGTTTAAAAATTAAATGAGATAATAGATATACATTTCTTATTCCATTGCCTTGTATATTATGGGAAATCAATATGCAATAGGTACTATTGCTCTAGCAAGATAAAGACAAACATTGGAAAGATTTCTAGGCAGAGAAAATGTTACATGCAAATGTTAAAAGTGTGAAACAGCATAGTGAGTTATATATAACAATGGTATATGTAGAAAGGTATAGGGAAATGATGCAAGACAGGTGAAAAGCAGCCCTCCAGCAAGCTGGCTTTTGTCATAAAGATAGAAATGGAGTCTCCAATGTAAAAGCATGAGTAAGTAAATATTGAAAGATTGTAGGAAGAAGAATGCTTGATCATTTCACATTTTAGCAAAAAAAAAAAAAAAAAAAAAAAAAAAAATTCTGACAATTGCCCGAAGGGATACATTAGAGAGACCATGTTTGGAAGTAATGAGACCTATTAGAATCTAATAAAGGATGGTATTCTCACAAATGAAAAGATGTTGTGCTTCCTCTAATATTGAAAACCATTAAACAGAAAATGAATACTTTCAGGTAAAGAAGAAAACAAACCCGAGAAATTATACCCCCCAAGAGCATGAAACTACCTCAGGAGCAGAGTCAGCTTCTAAATACTTCAGAGGCCAGCACAACCCTCCCTGAGAGCCAGACTCCTCAGATGACACCAATAACCGCATCCAGAGGTTCCATCATCAAGGTACAATTTCCTGGGTCCCATGCCTCCCATCTCCCAACCCTAATTTACAGGGATTATTAGACTGTTGCTGTAATCTCTGTGTGTAATCTCGGTATGAAATTATGCCACTGAATCATTTATTCAGTTTATACAGTGAGATAGCACGACGTCATAATCTTTACTATCTAAAAGGCATTCATTTATATAATGATTGCTGACCTCAAGAGGATTACTGTCTTGTATTGCTCCAGTTGTAGAGAGGGTAAGGGAGACTGGCCAGATAAGCAGAGATGAAAACAAAAATGTGTTCGGATCCTACATTCCAGTTTCTTTACCCATTTCCCCTTTGCTTACTTGTAATATTTCTGATTTTATTTTCATAGTTCCAAGTTTCTACCCACATTACATATTTTGACACATGCTATTTTCTTGATGGTTTTCTATTTCTCCAATCTCATCATTGGTGGGAATCTCAAGTTTTATGTGCCAACTTAAATTTTTTCCTCTGGGGAAGTTCTCACTGATACAAGATACTGGAACTGATGCGTCTCCCATTCTTTGCTTTCACAGGGTCTCCTGTCAATAAGATTAAATTACTAATTTCACCAAAGTAAACAGAGAGATATATTTTATAAGGTGTTCCTCATACTTCCTTGATCTGAGATTTTCCTTCACAGGGTCAGCATACTCAAGTTATATCTGTGGACTAGAGCAAACCTACAAATCTCAGTCTAGAACATGGAATGACAGTGACAATAATTATATTTCTACTTTTTCAGCACTTAACTAGGTGTTGATTCTTACATGTTGTTCCTGATACACAATATCTCATTCTTTCTTCATAACCATTGGGAGGATGCTACTTTCTGCCCCCGTTCACATAGAAGAAAATAGAGGTACACCAAGGTTAAAAATCTTCCTCAAGCTTTCAAAGAACGCTAGAGTCATGGTTTATATCTAGTCTTATTGAAACGTAAAACTTGAAAAATTAATGTTTATATATGGCTTTAGATGAGAAGTTTACATATGCCACGTCAGTAATTTATTTATTGCTTGTATAAAGGTTGCATACCCCATGCTTTGCAAACCTTCTGATAAAAAGTGTGGTGGCCATGGGTGATCAGAATGTGTTCTAATAAGTAAGCCATTCTCCAGGAGTAGAATCCTTTCATTCGCATCTCTAACAGAGTACGTTTTCTATATTAAATAACTGAATGCCAGAAGTGGTATAGCTGTGGAAATTAAACTAATATTAATAAACAACAAAAAAGGTAAAGTATAGTGAAAATAAAGGAAGTTATACTTCCTTGCCCTTGGTACAGGGTATTTTAAAAAATCACTTACTTGCTAATGCCAAGGTAAATTCTTGAATATTTCTAAATATATTTGAGAACCTTGAAGCATTCTAGCTGGCTGATGCAGACTACAGAACAGCAGAATTCTGTATCTGAATTGTGAATTTTAAAGAATCTTTCTGGCAAAGTGACGATCAAAACATCTAAAGCAACATAGAGCTGGGTTTCCTGGAGCCTGAAGAGCTCCGAGAAAGAGAAAGAGTAATTTAAACAAATAAAATTTATGTGATTAAATTTCTCACTGGTAATTAAGTATATTCATTGAGACCCTACTAGATTCTGTGGCTTTTGATATTTACAAGGTATACGTTCATGAAATCCTTCCTGACTCAAGAGGATTACTGTCTTTTGTTGGTCCAGGTGTGGAGAGAGATGGTGGGGAAGTAGCCAGATGAAGCAAGATGAATACAAGAATGTGTTTATTATCTATATTCCAGTTACCTTTCATCCTTTCACTTCATTCATGATCACATTCCAGGTTTTATTTTAATCTATCCATGCTCTTTCCCAAATCAAAATCTTTAACATAGAGATTGCTCCCTTTGCTGGGATCACTTTTCCAGGCTCTTCTCTAACCCAGCTTTCCACAGGTGATAGCCTAAATCCTTTCCTAGGGAAAGTGCTCATTGGTATCCACATTTCAGATTAGATGAGATCCTCCCATTGTTGCTTCTTTCTGGTCCTGCATTTATGAGCTTTCCTAGCTCCCTTTACTTTTCCTAGTGGCATTTGAACAATTGGAGTGTGGGGGGTGATTTTCTCCCTTTCTATACCATAAGCCCAGATGGTAGGTAGCATCTACCCCAGAGGAACGGAATACAAGAGGGAAAGAGAGTTCATGCTATGTGCATCAATTCTTATTTCAGATTACCTTTTGCTCAGCAGTGATATGATCCTTGTAGTCACCTGCACTGAGGGTTCAGAAGCCTGTGTCTGTGGTGAAAGGGCAGGAAACCTGGAGGAAAAGCGAAAGTATTAAATCACTATTTTTTATAGTTGTTTTTCACCCAAGTCCCAAGCTGCATTCTGACCCAGCGGCAGATACCTCCAGCCACCACGTACACACCCTGGAAGCTTGCCTTCTATATATGCAAGGATTTTATATATATATAAGGATTCTCTATTTTGATTTTTTTTTTTTTTGGTTTGTTTTCATTGTTGTAGTTTTTAGTTAGCTTCAAAAAGCTGTATTTCCCTCTGTCGTTTATGCAGGTGTTATTTGAGGTATAGAACCTGGGTCTTTTTGCCATCTTGGCACAGGTGGCTATGGAAGGAGCCCTTGCTTAGTCATTGCAACCTAAGATCCGTATTCTTTGTGCCTTTTCAGTGACTTAAGTGGCATCTTCAAATAACTATGCTCTTATCACTCATATTTCTTTGAAAGGATTATGTGAGAATTTCTAAGTCCCACCTGTTAAAATATGAATCACAACCCTTGCTACAGCTGTACAAATTGTTGTGCTGTATGTGAACTTCCTTGCAGCACAGGAATCCTAGGAATATCTTATCCCTTCATGGCCTCATTGCACCTAAACACACTATGCAGCCATTCTTCTTGGGTGTCCAGCTATTGTCTATAAATACAGTGGCTGTCTAACTACTTTCTTGGTGACTCCTCAGATGAGCATAGTCTTGTTCCACTGATCACAGGATTTCCCAAAGATTTTTCTCTATGCTATACATTCTATATGCATTGGGGTTTAGAACAAGCAACCTATTCTTATCATCTGTTCTGTATACCTAAAGCCAGAAACACAAATTGACATGAATCAGGAGCAGGGATGGTAGGGGATAATTTACTCTGAGAAAAAAAATTAGTGATTTAAAATATTATTCAACCAAAGATTATGTTTTCCTCATCTAAATTCTACTCTTGTTGTGGGACTGTTTTATTTAACTGAATTTGTGAAGATAAAACTTCAAGGTGTTCTTGTCAGTAAGTGGCAGAAGTGAATAGAGAAGTTTCTTGAATAAAAAGCTGCCCATACCAACTCAATCTAGGGTTTCCGTCAACAAGATAAATGGAATATGAGATAGCAGTTAATCAGAACAGACATACAAATCCCCACAGAGACAGTGTAATAATAGTAACATAAATCATATTTCTACTTTTTAAGCACTTACTAGGTGCTGGTTTTAAAACCTGTGTTCTTTATGTTTATCACTGAATTTTTTCCTCATAACAGTTGTGATTGATGCTATTCTCAGCCTCATTTTACGTAAGAGACAACTAAGATTAAATAGAGTTTAAGGCGCTTCCGCCATCTTTCCAGCCTCAGTCGGACGGGCATGGAGACGCTTCTGGAAGGAATGCCGTGATGGCTGCGCAGGGAGAGCCCCAGGTCCAGTTTAAACTTGTATTGGTTGGTGATGCTGGTACCGGAAAAACGACCTTTGTGAAACGTCATTTGAGTGGTGAATTTGAGAAGAAGTATGTAGCCACGTTGGGTGTTGAGGTTCATCCCCTAATGTTCCACACTAACAGGGGACCTATTCAGTTCAATGTATGGGACACGGTCTGCCAGGAGAAATTCGGCGGACTGAGAGATGGCTATTATATCCAAGCCCAGTGTGCCATCATAATGTTTGATGTAACATCCGGAGTTACTTACAAGAATGTGCCTAACTGGCATAGAAATCTGGTGCAAGTGTGTGAGAACATCCCCATCGTGTTATGTGGCAACAAAGTGGACATTAAGGACAGGAAAGTGAAGGCAAAATCTATGGTCTTCCACCAAAAGAAGAATCTTCAGTACTACGACATTTCTGCCAAAAGTAACTACAACTTTGAAAAGCCCTTCCTCTGGCTTGCTAGGAAGCTCATTGGAGACCCTAATTTGGAATTCGTTGCCATGCCTGCTCTTGCCCCACCGGAGGTTGTCATGGACCCAGCTTTGGCAGCGCAGTATGAGCACGACTTAGAGGTTGCTCAAACAATTATTCTCCTGGATGAGGATGATGACCTGTGAGAATGAAGCAGGAGCCCAGCATCAGAAGTCTAGTTTTAGAGGCAGCTGTCCTGTGATGCCAGCAGTGCAGCGTGTGTGCCACCTCATTATTATCTAGCTAAGCGGAACATGTGCTTCGTCTGTGGGATGCTGAAGGAGATGAGTGGGCTTCGGAGTGAATGGGAGTTAAATACACCTTCATTGTTTGGACCTGCATATTTAGCTGTTTGGAACGCAGTTGATTCCTTGAGTTTCAGATACGAGACTGCTGCAGTCACATCACAATATTCAGTGGTGAAATCTTGTTTGTTACTGTCATTCCCATTCCTTTTCATTTAGAATCAGAATAAGTTGTATTTCAAATATCTAAAAAAAAAAAAAAAAGATAAATAGAGTTTAAAAATATTCTCCAAAATTCATAGACAGTGAGTGTGCTAAATGTAAATTATGTGTACTTTACGTACTTTTTCTTATTCATTCTCCCTTACACCACCCCCAGATGATGTTATTGTTAGTCACATTTCACATTTCTAAACACTGAGAATCTTAGGGGTTAAAACTCTACTCAAGCTAATAATGATTTTTAGTGTTTAGAGGCAAGATTCAAATCCAGCCTTAATGAACTCTAAAGCTTGACCATTTAATGGTTGCTTATTGCTTCCAAAGTCAGAACATAGATGTTAAACGTTTCATATATTTACATATATTTAAAATTAGACATTGTTTGGTTTGTTTGTTTTCATAATCTAGTTTCTGCAAGGCTCCTGATGAAAAATGAGATGCCGTAAGTCTCTATGTCATCCTGTCTTTCACACTGTCATGTTAAGACCCCCGTGTTCATCTGCACCCAATAATCAGATGCTGTATCTTCAGTGAATGGGCAGGCATCCTGAAGCTAAGTCAAAAGGAAAAGTAGATGACAGCTTTCCAAGCTAGTGTCTCATCTAAGTGCCAACTGCACTGTGACCACACGGTTTTCTAAGCACTCATTTCTGTGTACCAGTTGAAGACAGGCCCCTGTGTACAGAATTCTCAGTTTTTCATGTTGTTTTGTTGTTGTTGTTACTGTTTTGTTTGACTGGTAAATTCCAAAATTTATATTTCCCTGTATACTTTCTAAGAGTTTGATATGTTGTATCCCTATACATGCCTATTTGCCATCTTGCTTCAGGTGGATAGACAGAGCCTGTGCCTAGTAAAGTCATTATCCACTCTTCTCTGCTCTTTCAAGGAAAACTGAACATCTCAGGACAGTCAGTTTTGAGATGTATAATGACTTGAAAGGAAGTTAGTGACATTTTCAAAGTTCCCGATTGCCTAAATATGTGATACAGCAATTTCTGCAGCCACAGGAATCATTATGCTGTGCCTAAAGACCCTAGGACAGGGATCCTAGAAAGAGGCACATGTCTCCATGGCCGCTGACACTTAAGAACACAATGCATTACTTCTGCTTTGGTGACAGCCCAAAGGTTGTCTTACCACTCACTCTAAGACTCACCAGTTGAGCAGGACAGCCTTGTCCTTACTCATCATGGGTTTTCCCAAAGATTCTGTGTATGACATAGGTTCATTGTGCTTTTGTATTCAAAACCTGAAGAAGAGAAAAGCATAAGTTTTAGTCATGACTCGTCTAAAGCATAAATCACATAATGGCCTGAATCATGATCAGGTATGGTAGCAGGGATTAATTACTATGAGGAAAGCCATCAGCAATTATATTAAAATATTACTCAACCAAATCTATGATTTTAGGCACTCAAATTCTGCTGAAATAATGAGAATATTTGTTTCAACTTATTTTGAAAAGAAAATTACTCAAGACAGTTTTATCAATGATATTAAGCTGCCACATTGTAGAAGGAAATAAAAAAGGTTCTTTGGTAATCTGTCTATACCTCCTCAATCAGGAGCTCCCTACAACTGGGTCAACAAAAAGCATTAAATATCTTTAAATAGGGCAGACATAAAAAATAACACTGCACAGAACATAAAATAACAATGAAAACATTTTTCTGCTTATGGAGCATTTATTGGATGCTGGTCTACAAAAACTGTGTTTATTACAAAACTATGTCATATATTTGTCATTGTATCTCCACAAAGATTCAATTTTTATCTCCTTTCACATATGAGAATCATGAGATACAAAGATGTTAAAAATGTCTTTCAGGCTAATAAAAATAATTAGTGTTAGAGGAAGGATTCACATCCAGCTTTAGTCAAGTAAAAATCTTTGGTAATTATGCAAATATTTTTCTTCCAATGTGGGAGAGTATATATTAAAATTTCTGTAATATGTCCATAAATATTCATATACGTAGTATTGAATTTTGCATTTGTTTTTATAACCCAGATGCTTCAAGCCAGAGTAAGGTGCATAAGGGGTCTATAGGCTTGGGTGTGCTCACCAGGAAGCCATAATCAACAAGCAGGTTTTATAGCCCCTTTTCAATCTATTTAAGGACCAGAGAAATACATTTTATAGACGGGTCTCTCTTATATTAGAGATGGGTCTCAATCTGTTGCTCAGTTAGGAGTGTAGTGGCGCAATCATAGTTCACTGCAGCCTCAAACAGCTGGGCTCAAGGGATCTTCCTGCCTCAGCCTCTCAAGTAACTGGGACTAACGGTGCACACTACTAAGCCTGGCTAATTTTTAAAAACGTTTTGTAGAGACTAGGTCTCGCTATTGCCCAGGCTGATCTTGAACTCTTGGCCTCAAGTGATCCTCCTGCCTCAGCCTCCTGAGTTGCTGGGGTTACATGCGCAAGCCAATACACCCAGTGTGAATATTCTTAAAGTCTTCTGTTAGTGACATAAAGTAGTTATACCTTACTTTAATAAGGTATAAAAAGACAGCTGCTGTGAATGCCTTAGTGGAATCTGGAATGATCCTGATTACTGCTGGGAATCCTGAAGGATTCTGCATACCTGATGCACAGCACAGGACAAACAGAATCCTGCCCCTGCAACTGCGCTTTCAGGGAATGCTCCCGTCAAAGAGAGGATCAGTATGCCCAAACAACCAACACATGACTTCCCTTGAACCTGAAGAGCAAATGATAGGAATCTAATTGTGTACTTGCTTGATGAGAATGGCTTCTATCACTTTGGTTAATGTTGTTCTTTAGTTTGCTGCCCTGATAAACTGGGAGGGTTATTTAACAAAAATAACCTCAGTGGAGGGACTTAACAAAGTTGGCCTAGGTGGGTTTTCAGCAGAAATAGAGTCAGGACCCAATTACACACCAGTGAAATTTCATCAATAGGATCAAGGCTGTAATGCTGGTTTGTAAGTGTACAGTTGAAGAAGTTAGGATATCTAAATGTATACTCTTCTTCCGTAGAAAATACCAGAGAGATGATAGTGAGAACAGAATAAAAGGAAAAATAAGAAAACAAAACATATATAGATATAGACATGGATATATTAGGTTTTTATTTTGATTTTTATTGAGACGGAGTCTTGCTCCGTCACCCAGGCTAGAGTGCAGTGACATGATCTTAGCTCACTGCAACCTCCGCTTCCCGGGTTCAAGCGATTCTCCTGCCTGAGCCTCGCGAGTAGCTGGGACTACAGGTATGCGCCACCATGCCCAGCTAATTTTTGTATTTTTAGTAGAGACAGGGTTTCACCATGTTGACCAGGATTGGTCTTGATCTCTTTTTTTTTTTTTTAATATATATTTTTTATTGCATTTTAGGTTTTGGGGTACATGTGAAGAACATGCAAGATTGCTGCATAGGTACACACATGGCAGTGTGATTTGCTGCCTTCCTCCCCCATCACTTATATCTGGCATTTCTCCCCATGCTATCTCTCCCCCAACTCCCCACCCCCCCGCTGTCCCTCCCCTTTTTCCCCCCCAACAGACCCCAGTGTGTGATGCTCCCCTCCCTGTGTCCATGTGTTCTCATTGTTCAACACCCGCGATCTCTTGACCTCGTGATCCACCCGCCTCGGCCTCCCAAAGTGCTGGGATTATAGGCATGAGCCACTATGCCCGGTAAAAGGTATTTTTAAAGCTATTCATTATGATTCAAGACTGTCCTTACCTCTGGGAGCTAAAGCTGGTAGAAGATGGGTTCAGAGAGCAACATGCTGGTAATTTTTTCTTTCTTAAATAGTGAGTGTTTTCATAGCTATTCATGCTACCAAGTATGTAGTTTTAAATGCTGAACAAAAAATTTTATGTTCTAAATTTAAAAATATACTTCTTTAAATAAGATTCCATTACTACATGTGGCATACTTAAATAGAGAAACATTTTTAATAAAATGATTTTCATCTCATCTTGATCTGGGGTATCCATCAACAGAGTCAACATAAAGCATGGGAAATGCGTGCATCAAGCAGAAATCCAAATCCTGGACTAGGCCATTATTAACAATGTCAATAATTATATTTCTGCTTGTTGGGCATTTACTGGGGTCTAGGCTCTAAACTTATTGGCTATGTGTATTATGTAACTTATTCTTCATTACATCCCCATACATATGATATTGTTAGTCTCAATTTATATATGAGAACACTAGCATTCATAGTTTTGGAATAATGTTCAGTGTGAGAGAGAAGATTTTAAATTGTCTCTAGTGTATTTTCATGTATGCCTACGCTAACATTTCAGAATAGACAGTGTCAGGATTGGGTTTGTTTAATAGCCTGAACTCTGCAGCCTTTCAGTGATGGAGGAGATACACGAGGGTGGTCAGAGTCTGTTCGCATTGGAGAGCCACAGCGCTGTAGCAGGCTCCTGCAGCCCTCTCACCTACCACTTTTTCAGCAAATGTTGCAGGAGAATTATATTAGTGAAAGTCAGAAGTGAGAAAATGACAAATTGAAATCACATGTAAATGGTTAGAAATGAGTTTTCACTGTTTTAATTAATGGTAGTCAAAGTATATGATTTTGCAGACACTCTCTGTCCTCGTTTGCACAAAGTATAAGAAGCCAGCTGCTGGGAATTCCCCAGGTGGAACCTGGAACCTCTGCGATGACTATTGAGAATCCTGATGAATTCAGGTCGCCTCATATAGACAGCAAGGGGCAGCATAATCCCGCCTCTGGTACGGTAGCTTCGGGAGAATCCTTGCAGCAAAGATCGGTTTGCTGAACAAAAAGATGGAAAGGTTGGTGTTCTAGAGCCTGAAGAGCAGGTAACTGTTACCTGTATGTGTACTCATTTGGTGAGGCAGGATTACTTACTTGTAAATACTCCTCAGTTTGGCTGATTTTACTCTGAGACATGCTCCCGTTATCATCAGGGAGGGTTTTTTACCAAAAAATGACACTAAGATGTGTGCTTAGCTAAGTGGTCTAACATCAGCGTACAGCACAGAAAGATCCAGGAATCTAAGAGCAGTGAAAGAAACGTTAGTCATCTGAGTCTTGACCATTTCAGACCGAAGACTATAATGCTGGTCCTGTGTGTGCTGAAATGTGGACCGAGGAAACTAAAGTTATGTCAGTATCCAGAGACATTAGCAGAGGGAAGAGCCTATAAAAAGGGGGATTTTGAAAATATCATATGTGGAGCCCATACCTACTTATTAATAACTCAGACCCATTTTTTTGCCTTCTACTTCAAAGACATAAGTGAATATCCCCGGAAAATTCCGATTTCTTATACATACTGGCTTAAAAGGAACAGTGATGTTTTCTTAGGTCCAACCCTTCTAAATAAGCAACATGTCCATTTCTGTAGCCATGGAATTTATTGTGCTGCACCTAAACCTCCTTTAGCTTAGGAATCCCAGCCAGGGTCATATGTTTTCCACAATCAGTTCGGCTGTTTTCCCTCTGGTGTCCAGCTAGCCCCATAGGAGGCAAAACCTGTCTGACTACTTTCTTTTTTTTTATTTTATTTTACTTTAGGTGCATACTATAGCTGGTATACTTTCTACAGGATCGAGTAGCTCTGCGGGAAAGCTTTATTTGTACTCATGATAGGTTCTCTCACAAGTTATGTGGGTGATATGGGTTATTCCTGGTTTTGATTTAAAAATGAGAAGCATTACATTTTTATACTCGATATCTTCTGCCATATCTCCCTTAAAATAAACAACACAGAATGATCTGAAATAGGAATAGGATTAATTGCTGTTTTTTCCTGAATAATAATTCCCCCAGTACTGGTATACGAATGTGTTCATCCTCTACATTCCAGTTTCTTTCCAATCCTTTCTCTTTGGCTCTCTTGTCATACATCAGAGTTTAGGTTCAGTATCCATGCTCTTAACCACATCAAGGGTTTTGATACTTCCTTTGATATCAAATTTTTCTATCTCAGTTCTGTTCCCAAATATCATCAACCATGAGGTGCCAGTCTAACCTACCTTTTTAGCAAATTCTCACTAATACCCTCCTCCCAGGATAGATCATATTTTCCCATTGTTTGTCTTCATAGGTACCTTTCTATTTCTTTATAGCATTTATTATAGCTATAATAAACCTATGTCTTTTTTCCCTATTCGGCAGTCAATTTAGGTTACAGGTACCCTTTCCTAAGGGAAGGCAACAGAGGGGCAGGAAAGTGAGTTTACACTTGTGTGTATCCACTCTATCCCAGCTTGCCTTTTGTTCTGCTCTGAAATCACCCCTGTATTACCTGCAATCCAAGGCTAGGAGGCCTATACCTAAGGCGAATGGGCAGGGAAATACTGACCCACAGCACCTCGAGGGGTTACGAAATACTAAGATTTACATTACTCTTCTCCAGTGTCGTCTCTCACCCAAGCCCCAAGCTGCCCCGGGCCCAAGTTGCGGACTCGAGCATCATTCCACACATGTAAGTTGAGGACAGGCTTTCTAAATGCATGTTTTCTCAGTTTTTTTAGACAGTCTTGTTTTTTCAGTTAATTCCAAGAATCTGTATTTCCCCCTGTATAGTGTGTCCTGGTTATTGGTGGGCAAAGCTAGCTGCTTGTAACTGTTGCCATCTTGGAACTTGCCATCAAGGCCACAGGTAGAGCCCTTGGGTAGTCATTAAAACCTCAGGCCCGCTGTCTCTCTGTTATTGCAGTGACATACGTGGACATCATAAGACAACTACCCTGTTCACGCATACTGGCTTGGAAGTGACACTTTCTAAGACCTTGCCTGCCTAAATATGCAGCACAATCATTTTTACTTGCATAGGAATCATTCTGCTGCTCTGAGAGCTCAGGATCCAAAGCAGACTCATCCTCCTAAACACACCATATAGTCATTTCTTCTCTGGGATCCAACCATCTTCACAGGAGGCTGCAGAAATGATGTCTGACCGGTCAATCTGTGATTCTCTGTGTAAGCAGGAAATCCTTGCTCTTCTACATCAAAGTTTCTCTCAAATAGTTTTTCTATAATAGGGTTCTTTTTGACTTTTTACTTCAAAGCCAGAAACAGACAATTACCTTTGATTTACGCTGTTACATATCCTGAAGCAAACAGCACAGAAGGGCATAATTCATGAACAGGGTAGGGTAGAGGGGGATTTACTCTGAGAGAAAAAGATGCATGCACTTTTAAAATATTATTCAAACAATTAGTATAATTTCATCATCCAAGCCCAGCTATTGTGATGACAGTTTAAGATTTCACTTATTTTTAAAAGATATCTCAAGACAATCTTGTCAATAAAATTAACATTGCTACACATGGCAGATCTGAAGAGAGGGGCTTCTCTTACATTATGCTTCCTATTTTGCCTCCATACCAGGTTTCCATCAACAAGGGCATCACAAAGCATGAAATATCTGTTCATTGGAGCAAACCTGCAAACCCCTAACAGATCGTGGGAAAATAATAGCAATGAAGAGTTATTTACTGAGCATTTACTGAGTTCTGGACTCTCAAATCCATTCTTTATGTACATTACCTAATTTATTCTTTATAACATCATAAAAAAATGCCATGGCTAGCCCCATTTCACATATGAGAAAACTGAGTTGCAAAGAAATCTTCCTCAGGGTCACACACATAGTATTAGAGTCTGTATTCAAACGCAGCCTTATTGAACTTAAAATGTGAACATTTAAAATGTGAACCTTTAATGAGCACAAACTGAATCCACAGTGGGTGTGCAAATGTTAAAATGTCTGCAATTTATTTTTAAACAATTTTGAATATACAATGTTGTGTTTGGGGTTTATTTCCACAGTCTAGGGGCTCAGTGGTGGTCAGAGACTGTTCTAATCAAGAAGCTCTTCTCCATGAGAAGCCACTGCAAGCAGTTCTTTTGTGTATCTCTTATCAACACTTCCCACTTAAAAAATAAGGTTAACAAATGGCAAAACCGGTGAAAACTGTGCCAAATTGGCAAAACAGAATGAATATTTATTGGACTTCCATTAGTTTAATTAAAGGTAGTCAAGGTATGTAATTTTAGAGATATTCTTCAGTCTTACTTGAAAAAATATGTAAAAATGTAGTTAACGGGAATGCTTTAGGTAAAATATTAAATTGTTCTGAGTACAGCTAAAAACCCTGAAAGATGCTGTTTGCCTGATCCACACTGTAGAGATCATAGAATCTTGCCTGAGGAATTGTGAATTTGAGAGAATCTTCCTATTTACAGCTATGATCAGAGCTCCCCTAAAGGATAGAGATCTAGGTTTCTGTATGCTGAAGGGCACTTGAGAGAGACTGGTTTGTGTATCTAATTGATGAGTAAGGCTTAGTAAATAAATGTCCATAAATGTAGCCAACTTTGTTGTAAGCCATTCGGTCCTAAAAATAACCCTAAGAGTTATACCTGACCAAGTGACTTAGTCCAGTTTTATAGGACGTGAAGACTGAGTATTTCATCCCAAAATAATGCAATTTCAATTATCTGAGTTTTTAATCCTGACTGGGATCAGAGAAGGCTGAATGATACAGGTATTTGAATATGTGCTATTATTCCTTCTGCAACTCAGGAAAAAAAAAAAAAGAAAAACTGGCAGGGTGAAGATCCTGTTTAAAAATGAAAAGATGTGTTTCATCTGACCTTGAAGAACATTAACTAGAAAAAAAGAACAAACATCTATTTTTTTTTGTTTTGTTTTTTTTAGGAAAGTGAAGATCCGTTCACCAAAATAAATGACGTCTGGAGGATGCCGAAGGTAATGTGGCAGTTTTCAGGACCGTCCATGACCAGCATAGGCCCAGCTGGGAGCCATCCCCAGACTCCTCAGATGTCTGCATCAACACCAAGCAGCAGTTTCTTTACCACGGTACCGCTTCCCTCTTCCCAATACTTTCCCCTCTCTACAATATAATGACAATGATTAACAGAACCTTGAAAGCACTTCTCACCATTCCCCTACTACATACAATACTTTATTTAACCAAATCAGTCATTTATTTATCAAGTGTGTATTTTAAGGTCCTATCTAAAATTAAAGTTTTCTTATTAGCATCTCTATTCCATAGCAGGTATAATTAGATGTTTGTTTAATTTTAGTTTTCTTTTGGCTTACATTTTTACTTTTCTCTCAATACACCATGAAAATAATACCTTAAAATAGAATAAGGTGGGAAAAAAAACAGCCAACCTTAACACCATCACTGATTCTTTCTTTCATTTATTATAACTCAGATAATATCATCTTTAAAAATTTATGAAAAGAAGCTACTTAAGCAAAAATAATTAATTTTTAACTATCAGAAACCTCTATCTAATGCCACATTTCAGTACATAGTCTTTCTGATTTTACATCTGTCATTATGTATATACAAAGAGTACTTTCTTCTCTCAGAGTAAATTACATTACACATATTTTTCTATAACTCTGGTTTTTTATTAATATGTCTTGAACTTCTATTCAATACACATATTTTTCTGTAACTCTGGTTTTTTATTAATATATCTTGAACTTCTATTCAATCATTACAACGTTGATTTAAATTATTTTATTGTACCAGAAAAACTGCACAGTTATTCCACACATTATAAAAATGGTCCTATATTATTTGGCTTTAGGTGGCTTTCAGTATTCTGTGTATTTAAAATGGACGTAATAAGAGCACATGTCTCTTGGGTCTTTTTTCATTGCCTTCAGAGTAGCTTTATAATTTTTTCCCTAGGTCCTATGCACCGTGTGTCAGGGCATTGATCTCATAGCTACTGTGAGGTGATTTGATACTGATTAACTTCATTGGGAATGGGTTTCTTAATGCTATGGAAAATTGGCCACATCGATGAGTCCATCAGAGTTAAAGCCATCACTCACAGATGGCCGATACCATCTTCCAGGTCAGGTCACACTGAGCGCTGCTGGTCCGTGGAGGCAGCTGTCCTGCCTCCATGTTCCGCTCTCTAGGACTCCCTTGATCCCTTCTTGCCTCCATACTTCCTCTTCCAGATCAGCAACCTACCCTGAACTCTTGGGATTGGGTGCACCAGCTCCTTTCTCTCTCCCATTGTTCCCTGACATCTGCTCTTTCACTTGTACTCATGCTAGGTAGGAGTGAATATCTCATTTCACAGTCCCAATTAAAGAGGAAGGCATGACTCAAAGGTCAATAATTTATTAAAGGAGATAGATGAGAGTGAGAAAAGAATTATTTTCAAAGCAATAGGGGAAGAGATAATGGTGTATGGGGGAGGAGACACTGTAATTGAAGGAAGAAATATAGGATCACCAGCATCTCAACTGGTCTGTCTTTATCTCTTTCTCTTTCAAGGCCATAAAGAGGGAAAACAAGAAAGACGCACTCAATCCTGATTCATATATGAAAACTTCATCAAACTCCTTCTTCTAAAATATGGATGCTGTTGATAATAATGCTTATGGAGATAAGATCTAAATGCCTAAAAAATGTACATATACCTGGTTGAAATACAACATTATACATATGCTGCTATTATATATACCAGCTGTTAATTCTTAGAAATGGGGTATTGGGAGTGCTTTTTTAATTCTTTAGGGTTTTGTATAAAATGCCATATTTTGCATCTACAACTTTTATAATTTGAAAAAAAGCAAATAAACATTAGCTTTCTTTGTGAAAGGAATGCTTCGGCAGTCTCTTTAATCCATCCATAAGTTGCTTAAAAGCAAATAGTTTGTGGTCTGCAAATCAGGGTGCGGTACACCAGCCTCAAGCAATATTTGGATTTGTACTTTGGGTGTGATGTTTACAGGATAAGGCCCTCGTCAAGAATGAACAGGCTATGTTCTGCTGAGAGAAACCAGGCTGAAGGGGAAGGTAAGGGTGAAATCCAGCCTGCGGTTCAGTTGCTAAGCACTGTGTTATTGTTTTAGCCCAGAGCAGTAGATGACTTTTCAGAATTGGTTTCCTGGAGGGGGCATAATTGGGTAATTTTTCTGCCAAATGAGGTGCCTTCTGGTGATGTGCATGAAGGCACTTGTCTGTGTGTGAGAAATATCTGGGCCTGCGTGATATGAAATACCGGTTTTATTCACTTCCTCAAACACCAACGACTCTTCAGGCGTGTTCGAACCGTATTTCCTGTTCTCACAATGCACTATAGTGATCTGATCCATTAGAAAGCTGCCCCAGGCAGAACTGCATTAGGCAAACAGTGAAGATAATTAATTTTCTTTAGAATAGAATAGCAGAAAGTACGCATCCAAAACTAAAATTTAGCTGCATTTATTGATTATCTATTTGGTACCTGATACTTTGCAATTATTTTGTGGCACTTAATCTTCATATTAGCTCTAGAAGGTTGATCATTTTTTCCCTCTTACTCACCCTATAATATGTGACAAAGATAGAATAGAAAGGCAAAGTTACTTTCGTAATGACACTGAGATAGTAAATTAGCTTGATGTAGAACCCAGGCTGCTGTTCTCGTTTAGGGTGTGCGTGTTAGGAGGTGTGTGTGGGGGATGTGGTGGAAGCTGTGAGGGATGGAATGGTGCCGTCTACTACTGTCGCAGGGCTTTTCTTTAGTTCAGCTAAACACGGGGGTCCTTATCACACGGCCACGAAAAATTAGGCTCGCAGACAATCTGAAGAATGAGAAGGGCAGTTTATTGGGTGAAAAGGAAAAGAGGGAAACAGGAAATTGGGCAAAAGGCAAAAGAGGAAACTCTGCAAAGCCAGACTCCCTGCTGGTGTGCTTCCTGCCTTGCAGTTTTAATTTCAGGTTCCACCCAGGAAGAGGAAGGGCCAGGCTCTTCCCCCACTGCAGATGACGTAAACTTCTGTGGCCCCAACCCAGTGTACACTCCTCCCTGTGTGCAGGCTGGAGTTTCTCTGGGGACCCCTTCCCACCTGGCCGTCTCATTGCCCCCTCTAAAGAAGTGTGCATCTGTCTGCCATTAGAATAAGGACAAGGGTAAGGACGAAGACCGATCCTAACTGCTTTCTGCTGACAGGGGGCGCTGTTTTGGGGAAAACAGCAGTCAAAGTCTCTCAGAGGCCTATTTAAGGGTTCCCGGCAGAGGGGGCCATTGTCTGCCTCTCCGGTTGCGTGACTGTTTGGAGTTTGATGGCCTGAAGGCAAGAAGAGTCCAATCGTGTTATTAGAAAACATGTATCAAAACGAAACAAGGGGAGGGGTAAGAATAGTTCAAAAATCCCAAGGCCTTTGATCAGTTTGTACAAAGAGAGGGAGGCCAAAAGCCTGACTGGTAAAAAAAAAAAAAAAACTTTACCCTTTGCCAGCATGTTGGGCTTCTGGGTTCCCTTCCCCTGAACCCAACCCTAAACTGACCAGTTTAAAGTTTGCGAAATTAACTCTTTCCAGTTTGGAGGATGCATAGGAAGGGAGTGTCCCCATAGTATGGAGACACAAGTACCTATCGGTGAAGAGAGAACTGAGAGGGAGAAAGGAAAAATGAAAGGTGTTTTATCAAAGGAGTCCCCACGGGTTCAGGATGCATTTGAAAGGGGTACAGACTGAAAATGAATAGCTACTCATCTAGAAGGAGGGGAGCAGGCATCCCTGGTTCTCATCTCTTCCTAGCAGATACCTGGGGTATGTGAGGGAGAGAAGGAAGAGCGTACTCTTTCCTTCTTCCGTCCTCACATCCCTGAGTCCCTGTGTAGAATTTTGAGTCTGGCTTCTTTCACTGAGTGTACAATAAAGATCTATCCACGTAGATGTGTGTATCAGTAATTTATTCCTTTTTATTGCTGAGTACAATTCGATTATGTGGATCTACCAAAGTTTGTTTATTCATTTTTCAGGTGAGAGATAATTGAGTTTTTTACAGTTTTGCATAATTACAAATAAACTTCCATGAATATTTACATGCAGATTTTTGTGTGAACATATATAATTATTTCAAGTGGATGAAAATACTTAGAGCAAGTTTGCTGTATCATGTAGTAAGCATATGTTTAAATTTATAAGAAATTGCCAAACTCTTTTCTAAAGTGACTTTAAGACTTTTCATTCCCACCAGCAATAAGTAAGAGTTTCAGTTGTTCTGTATCCTCCTCAGACCATAGCATTGTAGATATATATTAAGTTTTTAAAAATGGACAGACTCTTTTGCATAAAAGTTATATCATTTGACATTCCCACCGGCAATGCATGACAGTTTCAATTTTTCCAAATCTTTGTCAGCACTTGGTTTGGCCCATGTATCTTAATTTTAGCTGTTCTAATAAATGTATAGTGGTACCTCCCTGTAGTTTTAGTTTGCATTTCCTTAAAGATGAATTATGTTGAGTGTATTTTTATGTGCTTATCTGACATCCATGTATCATCTTTTTGTCAATTTTAAACATTTAGTCGGTTGTTTTCTAATTATTGGATTTTGAGTGCTCTTTATAAATTCTGGAAACAGGGTGTTTTTTTTTTTTTGACAGAAGCTTACTCTGTCGCCCAGGCTGGAGTGCAATGGTGCGATCTCAGCTCACTGCAACCTCTGCCTCCCGGGTTTAAGTGATTATCCTGCCTCAACCTCCCGAGTCGCTGGGATTACAGGCACCTGCCACCACACCGAGCTAATTTTTGTATTTTTAGTAGAGATGAAGTTTCACCATGTTGGCCAGGGTGGTCTTGAACTCCTGACCTCAGGTGACTCACCCACCTTGGCCTCCCAAATCCCTCCCTGCTGGGATTACAAGTGTAAGCCACTGTGCCCGGCCTGGATACAGTTTCTTCAGCAGCTATGTGACTAATAAATATTAAGCCCCAGTCTATGGTTTGCCTTTCAGTGCTCTTAATGGTACCTTTTGAAGAACAGAAGTTCTTCATTTTGATGAAGTTCAAATTATTAAGCATTTATGTTGTGTAGATTGTGCTTTTGGCGTGGTATCTAAAAAATACTTGCCTAGACCAAGGTCACACAGATTTTCTCCCGTGTTTTCCACTAGAAGTTTTGTGGTTTTAAGTGTTTATGAAAGCCAGTGATCCATTTGGAGTTTATTTTTGTATAAAGAGCGAGGAATGGCTCAGAGTCATTTTTTTAAGCATAAATATCTGATTGTTCTTGCACTTTTTTTTAGTCTTTTCTCCATTCAACTGTGTTTGTACTTTTGTAGAAAATCAACAGACTGTAAATGTGCAAGCTTAGTTTTGGCTCTCTAGTTTTCCATTGGGCTTTATGCTTATTCTTTCTCCAATAACACAAAATTGTCTTATACACCTTTTAAAATATTTCCGAATCGCTGCCCTATGGGACAAAAATATACATCTTTAGTTATGTAGTATCTAGTTGTAAATAATACTGCGCTGCCTCACATGTTGTACAAGGGTCTTCCAACAGCATACTCCTAATTCTTCCCTCTTGTATTTTGTACAATTGTTGTCATCTAATTTCCTTTTAATTTGTATTAACATATAATACACTGATAAAGTATTTTTGCTTGAAACAAGGGATTGACAAACTAAACAAGACAGTGAGACTGTAATGAATGAGAAACAGACGTTTATTGTGATCATCTGTTGATATTTTGAATTTGTTTATCCAGCAATGTTCCTATCCTAACTTGGTGGAGAGAGGAGCCTGTAAACTGCTGCACTCAGGTAACTTGAATCTGATTGAACAGGCTGCACCACGTATTCTTCCCGGTTGGTTTGAATTGGTCCTTTTCCTTTCTCTATTTTTTTTTTTTGGTTCTTAATAACCTGATGGAGAAAAAACACACAGTCTGAGATGCAGTCGACCAGTTACCCCTCCTCTGTTTGTAGTCACTATGGCCTTCTGAAGTGTACACCATCTTCTCATGACATTATTTTGTTTCCACCCTTCTAATACATTGATCCGTCTTGGATCATATTCCTGAAGTGAATATCTGACCTGAGAAATACACTCTCGGCCTCCACTATTTTACAGGGAGAGACAGCAGGCAGTGCATCTGACACAGACCTGGGGGAGAGCACCAAGTAGTGGCAGGAGATGGGTAGGAGGGTGTGGTGGAAGGTCAGAGGTAGGGGTTTACGTGGACTCAACTGCCCTGGACTATGGTAGGTGCAGGCATGGTGGGACTGGCTAGGGAAATGCATCCTCAAAGTATTTATGGTCTGTCTACTTTAAAAGACATCTGAAAAAGTCAGAATGCCTTTTCCAGCTCTGGGCAAGCTTTCTGCTTTAAACTTTTAGTGTTACTGAGGAGCTCTTTGTTGGGCTCTGTGTGCACAACAGTATGTGTCTCTGTCTCGAAAAGCCCATGTTCTCTTAACTGTGTATCTAGAATACGTGTTTCCTAAGACGGAGGTTCCTCAGTTCTGTGAGATGCTCGTGTACTAAATATCAATGTCTTCTATTCCAGTGGCTCCAGTCCAGCTTTCTGATAGAAAACATAAAATAGCATCCCCTTGGAGAGTTGACTTTGCTCCATGCAGTTCCCACCTTTATGGTGCTATGAACTCCAGATGTCAGCTGTAGTTTTTCTCCATTTTTTGACAGTGTGAAGAACATAAGTCGAAGCTTATCTCCTTCCTCACATTTTACTGTGTCCTGGTTTCCAGCCACCAATACTTCCATATTCCCAGTGTTGTCACTTAGGTGTAATATACCTTTCTTCTTTTCTGTTACCTGCAAAAGAAAAACAACACCCAACCCCTGATAAACTGATTAAAGAATGCCACATCAGTCACACATCAGACATGCCAGAAGAAGGATCCAAAAAGAAATAGAGTTGATCCTTGAACAACACAGGTTTTACCTGTGTAGATCCATTTATATGGAAATTTTCTTCTGTCTCTGCCACCCCAAGACAGCAAGACCAACCCCTCCTCTTCCTCCTTCCTCCTCAGTGTACTTAACATGAAGTCAGTGAGGATGAAAACCTTTATGATGTTCTACTTAATGAATAGTCAATATATTTTCTCTTTTTTATACTTTTCTTAATAACATTTTTTTCTCTAGCTTACTTGTTAAGAATATAGTACAAACTATATGTAACATAAAAATATGTGTTGACTGTTTATGTTATCTGTAAGGCTTCTGGTCAAGAACAGGCTATCGGTAATTAAGTTTTTGGGGAGTCAAAAACTATATGCAGATTTTCAGCTGCTAGGGGTCAGCAGCCCTAATCCCTACATTGTTCAATGGTCAGCTTGAAGAAAAAGATTCTGCTTTGAAACTAGCAGGTATGTATCTAATAGATGTTAGCAAATTCACATAGAGGAGGCAGATGCGTCTTACTTAGAACATGTCTCCTATGTCCATCCTTCCAGTCCCAAACTCCCTTCCTTTAGGAAGAGGCCAGGATGGCGCATAGAAGCAACAGCTGCTGGATAGAGAAGATGGAGATCTCCAGGACCAGTAGCCAGGTTAATCAGGGAGAAAAAAGAAGACCCTAAGGTTGGAAGAAACTATTTATTTATTTATTTATTTATTTTTTGAGATGGAATTTTGTTCTTTCACCCAGGCTGGCGTGCAGTGGTGCGATCTTGGCTCACTGCAACCTTCATCCCCCAGGTTCAAGCGATTCTTCTGCCTCGGCCTCCCAAGTAGCTGCCACTGTGCCTGGCTAATTTTTCTGTTTTCACTAGAGATGGAGTTTCGCTATATTGGCCAGGCCGATCTCGAGCTCCTAACCTCAGATGATCCATCCACCTCAGCCTCCCAAAGTGCTAGGATTACAGGGATGAGCCACCCTGAAGAGAGCTATTTAAAACAAGTCCAGGAGAGACATGAGGTAATGATGCAAGACCCAGTCGGGAGACTAGTAAGCAATCAAAGACAAGAAATAATTCACAATCAAGTCTGAGATCAAAAGGGAACAGGATGTTAGTTAGTTATTTAGGAGATTGATAGTATTTTAGGTTTAATTTTATGGATGAAATCAATCTGTATTAGTGGATAGCTGGCCAGATTGAAAGCTGAAAACTGGGATAAAGAACATGACCTTCCTATCCAAGGTCATTTTACACTTGTATTTTCCAAGAGGACTGGAGAGTCTTCCTATAAATTCCTTCTGAAACTAACCCAGGGCAGCAGAGGTTGTTCTGAGGCTCTGAATGCAGGGTCAGCAGGTTCCCTCTCTATGGTTCTTTAGGTCCTGTCCTAGATCAGAAAAAGTCATGCCACAAGGCTATTTCCCTGAGGCTCAGAGTCATAATATTTTAAATTTCTCACTTCTAATAAGTCTCCTCAAGCTAACTCTTTCTTCTGTTTTCTTCATTTAATCACAGTTCTTTAATCCTGCCTTACTATTGGTTTTTCAGGTCGATTAATCTGGTTTATTACTCAACTACACTTATATCGCATTCACAACAACAGTCATTTAAAGATGTTATGTACAAAGTATAAAACTAACACAGATTGGGAGGCTGAGGTGGGCGGATCACCTGAGGTCAGGAGTTCAAGACCAGCCTGACCAACATGGTGAAACCCTGTCTCTTTTAAAAAATAACACAGAGATAAAAATTATGTGAATGAACTAGTTCCTTTTTTCAGAGGCTACTGGGATAAGTTGAAACAGGATTGTGACAGATTTTTGACAATAAAAACAATTTTTGAGTTTTTGTATGAATTTTGGCATGTTAACTCTGCAGTTCTTTAGAACTTTATTTTTTTGTCTATATAGAAATATATTAAAACCATTTCTAAAGTCGCTTTAAGATCAGATGAAAAATATTATTTCTAATCAATATGAAATTAGATATGAAAACGTACCTTCTGGACTACAAACAACCCATTCACAATTGTTCCAAGGGGCTGAGCTTGAAGCGTGCTGATCTTTGGGGTTTCCCCAGCTTTTCTGATAATGTTCGGTGGGACATTAACCCTTTGGTCAGATTCAGCATCTAACACACGTGAGGCACTAGTTACTTCTAAGAAACCACTGTGCTGATAATATCTTGATATTATAATTATTCTCTTTGGAATGAATTTATCTTTTAGCAGTGTATTAAAAACTTTTACAAAGAAGAATTCCTTCTCTGTAGCCACTGTAGCATGAAACATCTCTTGCTTGCCTTCTTGGGTCTCAAACTTGAAGGGCTTCGTTGCTTTCAGTACCATAACCGGCAAACGGTCTTTCTGAAACCCTTCTCTGATAGATTCCTGCTGGACCACCATCTGTTTCTGCTCAGGCTAAAGACAAGAGAAGAAAGATATCAGCTGTGAGTCTAAAAGGTATAGAGTCCTGCTGGACCACCATCTGTTTCTGCTCAGGCTAAAGACAAGAGAAGAAAGATATCAGCTGTGAGTCTAAAAGGTACTATTGAGAGGACCTTACTTCACTCACAGTGCTAAACCTGAGGAAGCCAGCTGAAGATAGGTATAATCAAGGGAAGAGTTATAGAGGGGTCAGGAAGAGGTCGAAGGCCTAGAATGATCTGGATACAACAGAGAACGCGGACGGAAGATTTCAGCTCCTGTGTTCAGCTAAGACGGTGTAACAGCTTTTGGAGGTAGGATCCCTGAAACAAAATTCTGCTTTGCCAATTGTTATATATAAAGAGCTCATTAGATCTCTGAAATATTGCTAAGGCATGGGGTAAATCTGATAAATCGGATTCCATCTTCTATCGATTCCGTTAGGGCATAATGCGTCCTTGTTTCTTTGTCCAAAACGTTCATTTTACTCTGGTATAAAAGTGAGGGAGTTCAGTGACCTGCACAGGGCACCCCAAATTCCATGGGAGACGCTGTATGTAACAAAATGCAGATTATATTTAATATAAGTGAAGGGGGGAGACCTAGGCCAGAGATCTTACCAGTGAGTTAAAGGAGAAGTTTAAAAGGAGAATCAATACTACATGTATGGATTTACCCTTAGAAATAATGAATTATAAACTAAGGTTTATATTTAAAAAATACATCTTATTATTTGAAATTATAAAAGAAAAATTTAAATACCAAAAAAATAGATTTGGTTAAATAAGATACGGTATAGTCACAAATAGATTGCTATGCAAATATTAAAAATGCTTTAGAGAAATAATATGATAAACTTATAACTGATTCAATAAAGGGAAAAGTCCTAAAAAGATAAAGGATAAATAAGCAGTTAAAGCACACACACAAACACACTGGAGAGATATTTACCAACATCAATATAGTTTTTTCCTAGATGATACAATTATAGGTAATTTTATTCTCTTCTCTGTGTTTTTTTTAGTTTTCGAATTAACAGAGATAAGATGCCTTGTTTTGGTTTGTTTTGGGGAAAATGCTACTTTTTAAAAGCAACTTGCAATCTAGAACCAGAGGGAAATATAGGGGAAAACAAACAGAGGCATAAAAAGCCAAGTATAGGAGTTTCTGAAGGGTGTCTGATGTGACCTGAAGCTTGGGCCGGTGGAGCCTGGGCCGGTAAGAGTCCCTGATGGGCAGTACAACTGACTGCATTTGGACCAAGGCAGGGAAAGGTCAGCTTCACTGAGGTCCACTACAAAAGTCCTTCTCTTTGGTTCATGTATCTTTAGTTGGGTCTTCCAGACTAAATAATGCATATTTTCATTACTGATGACGGAATCACACCATTTATACTTGTTTTCCTGAAAAGTCGGGATGTTGCTGGGCCAAATGCAGAGGAAATGGCTACTCTAGACAAATAGATGAAGTATATAGTTTCTATAGCTCATACAGCTGTAAAATGAGGTAATACCTGCTTCACAGGAAATGAAATTGCATGTGTGGTTGATTCTGTGCTGGGACTCGGATGTTGCCTGCTGCATCCTCATTCTCGCCAAGAACAAGACCCTCCAGGCACTACTCTCTTACCTAAACGGGGCCGCCTCACTTTGTCCATGCAGCTGTATAGAGGACTTTTTTACGTTACTTTTAAAAAGCAATTTGTTGTCAGGAACCAAGGGGAAATACTGGGGGAAACAAACAGAGGCATGGCAAGCCGAGTGTAAGAGTCTCTGAATTGGGTCTCTGATGTGACCCAGAACCTGGGCCTGTGCAAATCACAGACTCCCCCAAGTCATGGGAGCCGTGAAAGGCATTCTCAACTCCTGAGCTCGGTGTCAGATAGGCCAAGGCCTCTACTGCAAATACATTGTTCTCGACATTCTTCCTCTTCTGCTCCTTTCACTTCCTCACAGATACTAATTCTGAAAGTGATCTAGAATAGACTTCCTGTAAACAACGGTCTGCCTCAGAGTTTTCTTCTTACAGAATCCAAAGCATAACCAAGTGTTAATGTGTCCAGGGCCTGGCAGAGATTAGAAGCTCAACAGGTGTTTAATCTGATAAATCAGAGGTAGTTCCTCTTTCTGTGACTCAGATCACTTTTCATACTGTGGCCTTGCTTCCCTTATTTGCATGCTGTGAGATAAAGAACAGAGAACCATGTGGGAAATGACAGTGACAATGACTAGAGGATGCTTTTACAAGGACAAAGGCCACTCCACTCGCCTCCTCCTACCTTAATATGAGGAGAGACTTTTGGTGCAGCACGTTGCTTTGTGACATCATTTCTGATGGCTGCAGATGCAGCAGGACTCATTTCAGCTTGACTTAGTGGCTTTGGTTTTGTTACCGATTTGTATTTCTTATCAACTGATTAAAAAACAAAAGACATGGCCAATAAGCATATAAACATATGAGCAGTGCACATTTTCAAATGTCACCAGAAATAAATATTAAAACCATATTAAGATATCTTCAAGAACAGCTAACTTTTCTAAAAAAAATAAATAAATAAATCTTATTTTAAAAATAAAGAAACATGACATAGACACCTGTAATCTCAGCACTTTGGGAGGCCAAGGCTGGAGGATAGCTTGAGGCCAGGAGTTTGAGAGAGTATGAAGCATTTTGGGGTGTGGCCAGGCACACAGTTAGGCTTGGTGCAGAGCAGAGCTGCTGTCCTGGTGGTGTGGCCCCAGTCATCATGAGCCATGTCTGAAAGAATTAATCACATTTCATATGCAAGCATGCTCTCTGTTTGACTGTGCTGTTGTTTTTAATGAGAGCATCGTTGACAGTGCTTTAACCTGACTAATTGTGTTCTATGTAATAATGAGTGGGCTTGAGTAGGAGGCCGGGTTAGGGAGAAGGAGGGAGAATGGATGTGTGAATTCGGGAAAGGTGTCTCTTCCTTTGGAGCATGGATGGGTTCCAACACCCACTCACCCTCTCAGCTGGGTATCTTTGTGCGGGCCACAGCCTGTGCCACATGAAGCATCAGCCCTGGTTGGGAATAGAGTCTACAGGGGGAGAGGTTAGAGCTTCATCAAAGAAACAACTCTCTTAAGTGACCTCCATTTAGCTTACCTGCTGGTCTCCAATCCTTCTGCAAAACATACTACTGGCAACTACTGCTGCATGTTTTGGTTATTGTTGTCTTACATGCCACTATAATTTGCTTCCCTCCGTTTGGACTGAAAGCATATCAAGAGCCAATGGCGTGAATTCCTAAACTTGTTTGGACCAGTTAAATTTGTTATTGTAATTGAGTAATTTAATTGTTACATAAATGAAATATGAGTGAGAAAAAATAGATGACAAACATTGGTCAACATAGGGAGACCCCATATTTATAAAAAATGTTTTCAAAATTAGCCAGGTGCAATGGCACATGTCTTTAGTCGCAGCTACTTGAGAGGCTGAGGGAGGAGGATAACTTGAGCCCAGGAGTTCAAGGCTGCAGTGAGCCGTGATCGCACCACTGCACACTCCAGCTTGGATGACATAGTGAGACCCTGTCTGTCTCAAAAAAAAAAAAAAAAAAAAAAAACAAAACAGACAAACTATGAAGTAGTAGTCTTAAATTGGTATAACACTTTGGAAAATGGTTTGGGACACTATTTATTCAAATTCAATATCTACTTACCTGAACATCCAGTAATTCCATTCACAGGTGTACAGTCAAGAAGAACACACACAAAAATACATACAAAGTATATAACGCTTATAATGTACATAAATATTCATAGCAGCATTATTCTTAACGGCCTCAAATGACTAAAATAACAATCAAAAATAGACCAATTCTGTCTATATATGTATATGAGTTTATGTGTATATGTAATTATAAGTTAAATGAAATCTCATATAGTAACGAAAATGAATAAACTGCTGCTATGAAACAAAGGCAGATTTCTAATTATGTTCTATAAGGCTTTGCACTGTCTGTGTCAAGGGGACCGCATCCTGCCCTCTGAAGATTCTCTGTACTCCAGCCATACTGGCCTTCTTTCAGTCCTCACGCAGGTTAACACTTGCTCATGGGGATTTTCACAGTGTTCCCTCTGACTGAAGGTACCTTTAACTGCTATGGATTTTTCAGAGCTTAGCTAAAGGGTCACTTCCCTGTGGAACCTGCTTTTGACCAACACCAACTCTAACTCCTGGCTTATGTTAATACTTCTTTGACACATGCTGCTAAAGAACCATCTTCCTTTCCATCACAGCATTTTTCTGAGTTCATTACATGCATTAATTCACCTTGTAAGAAAAATGTCTACCTTCCCTTTAGAGTATAAGCTGTACAAAATCTGGATTTGTTTTTAACTCCTTGTTTTCTCATAAGGACCTAAAAGAATTCCTTGTACCTATTAGCAATTCAATAGATGTTTACTGAATGGATGAAGAAATGGATGGATGGGTGGCATGTTGGCTCCTCACTAATGCCTGCAAAATGCAGTTGTATAATCTGGCTGGGCTCCTCCAGGTCTATGGTCGGGTTATATGTTATTTTGAAAAGCCAATTCCTAGTTGTGATTTTTAAAAAGACCATGTAATAAGATGGCCATGTTTGGTGACTTAAGGCACTCTCAGGCAGAAGAGGGACTGAAAAATTCTCAGATGTCATTTCTGATAGAATTTGAGCAATTCTGGGCTGAAATAACAAGGCAATCACTTCGATTATAGTAAAAAGAGAAACGATTTAATTATTAGAGCTAAGAGTAGAATGAACTGTTTTATGAGGTAGTAGGTACTCTGTCATTACCTTTCAAAGAGCAGAAAGTGGTTGACTGACTGGGATTTTGTAACAGGATCTCTGCTCTAGAAAGAAGTTAAACTAACCTTCCAATGGTAAGTTAGTTCCATGAAACTGGTTTCAGAAAGGTATGCAGATAATGTCTGCCTTCTATGTTGACAGCATATGAGAGAAAACAGTCATGGGAGGTCAAGAGAATCCCCCTACCATTCTGCCACATCACATCAGCCATATTTCATCTCACACACAGTGGTACCTAAGCAATATCTGTGAATAAGCTTGTCTGCCCACTATAAATCTCTCATTTGCCTTAATAATCAGGGTGTACATTGTTATTTATGATTTCAGTTATCATTTTCAGCATTTTATTTTAATCTTACAGGACTTTTGTAGACTTTGATCACATTTTCTCTTAGCTTCCTTTCTCTAGGCTTAAGTGTCCTTATATTTTCTTATTTTGCTTCCTACAAAAGCTTCTCTTGTCTACTGATTATTGCCTATGTCTTCATTAAAGATTCTCCAGGTATCTTCTACCTTCTTTGAGGTGAGGTCATGAGTAGAATAGCACATGGCACTCTATATGCAGACATGCAGTGGCTGTGGAGAGGGATCACTTAACCAAGAATAAAAGATGAACTGTTCAAAAAACAAAAACTGTTTTCCTATAATAATAGAAGTAGCATAGACACACAAAAATTTCCTACATTCAAAGGAGGCCTAAGTATGTCTGTGGATGGAATTTTAGAGCTATGATGGAACTTAATTGCCTTCTTGCAAAGCATACAAGAAGCATACTTTGTGTTTTGTGGTTGTTTGAGACAGGGTCTCACTGTTGTTGCCCAGGCAGGAGCGCATCAGCTCACTGCAACCTCCGCCTCCCAGGTTCAAGTGATTCTCCTGCCTCAGCCTCCCGAGTAGCTAGGATTACAGGTGCCCACCACCACTCCTGCCTAAGTTTTGGACTTTTATTGGAGATGAAGTTTCACCATGTTGGCCAGGCTGATCTCGAACTCCTTTCCTCAAGTGATCAGCCCATCTTGGCCTCCCAAACTGCTGCGATTACAGGTGTGAGCCACTTGTGCCTGTCCAAAAAGTATACTTTGAATCCTGCAACTGTTACATGTGGAGACTGTCATTTGGGAGAGTCCTTGGATGATCTATTCCTGAGTTTCCAAGCTAGTCCCAAACTGGATCTTTTTTATCTAATCAGAATAAAAAAATCCCAGAATCATTAGAACAGCAAAATGGGGGAGAAGATTTTAGAAGGTGAAACTTTGTGCTATCCTGGTCAAGAGAAGAATTAATTCTTGATTTAATGCCAAAATAAAAGATGTTTCTAAATTTCTCAGCCTATGTTTGCCAATATGCCTAGATTTCTGCCTCACCCCAGACAAGAAAAAGAGCAGTTGGTTACTTCAAAGTAAAATGTGTAGTTACTGCCATCTAGGGGCCATCTCTAAGAACTACACCTTCTAACTTCATACAGCCTGGGAAAATACAATGTGTAACAGAAGCAGTCCTTTCTCTTCAGTGCCTTAGATACTACCTAACAGTTTATAGCTGTATAGAATTATGAACGTACATAGTATCACTTACATGGCTTTATTTAGCCTTCCTATAAGTCATGTTTGAGAAGTGATGTCATACGTGTTATACACTCACAAATGCTATTAAAAGCTGTTGTAATTTTTGCTGTTACAGTTGTACTCTTTTTTTTTTTTTTTTTTTGAGACGGAGTTTCGCTCTTGTTACCCAGGCTGGAGTGCAAGGGTGTGATCTCCGCTCACCACAACCTCCACCTCCTGGGTTCAAGCAATGCTCCTTCCTCAGCCTCCCGAGTAGCTGGGACTACAGGCGCGCGCCACCATGCCCAGCTAATTTTTGTATTTTTAGTAGAGACGGGGTTTCACCATGTTGGCCAGGATGGTCTCGACCTCTTGAACTCGTGATCCACCCGCCTCGGCCTCCCAAAGTGCTGGGATTACAGGTGTGAGCCACCGCGCCCGGCCTACAGTTGTGCTTTGAATCCTAAAACTGTGGCATTTGGAGACTCTAATTTGGGAGTGTCCTTGGGTGATAAGCTCCTTTGTTAGCTCTCCTTTGTTCTTCAGACATAAAGCGGGGACATAGCAATTTTCTTAGGAAACAAAATCAGAAATTTAAATGAGATTTAAACTAAACGTAGATGGAGATGATGAGTGATTTATTGAATAATGTAAAAAACCTTTGTGTTGTGGGTCTAGTGCCACCTGTACTGGAGATAGGGAGAGAATCCCCTAATAGAAGGAGGAGATTGTCCCCTGAAGAAGGATAGTCTGGGACCTCAGAAAGCTGGGGACAGGAGAGGAATAGACAGACTATGTGAAGAAGAAAATGTGCTCAATATCCCAGTTTATACTTTTCCAATGCAATAATTTATGTATATTTTCAAGACTTCAGTAAAATGTGAGTGCATTATATACTGTGTAAATGGAGTTGGGGGATGTTAACTTTGAAATCCTACATCCAGGTTCACTGCAATTGAACTGGAGACAAAGATAGGCAAAGAGGAAAGATGATAAATGGAAGTGGTAACCCTAAGGGCTGCAACAAGAGATGCCAACAGAAGATGGAATGGATTTGTGGAATTTGTAACAAACACTTCCTAGAAGTGATTCTCAGTAAAAGTAGGCAAAGAGACGAGTGCACTAAGTCAGCAAACAAATTCCAGCAAACGTGCACTGGGGGCCATATCCCAGGGATGCCATAAAGGAAAGGCCCAGGCTTGGCAAAGAAAGGGACTGGGAAGTGCAGGACTCCCACTTTACCTTTCTCCTTCTCTTCCTGAAGACGTTTTGCCAAAAGCATGTAATTCAACTTCTGAAAAATATGGATGGTCTTCGTCACTGCAGACACCACACCAGCATTTTGAATCATCAAGTTAGCTAGTTGTGGTCTATTTGCAGTATGTAGTTTGCCTGTAGCAATATTAAACTCATCTGGAAGAAAGAACTTAAACCTATCCAGTTCTTCATCGGTGATGTTCTCCAGGCCCGTTAACAGGAGTATCTCCTTATATTTGCTCTCCATCTAAGAAGTTCAAGATCCACCTGTAAGGAGTCCAAAACATAGAAGATTACATCACCAAAAGTGATTTTACATTCGGAATAAAAGCAAGGTGCGCTGTTACTATTTTTTGAAGAAAAATGTTAACAGTAGTAAAAGAGGTTTGAGTGGAACATAGGTAAGAACTTCTTAAGCAAGGTGGTCACTATTCCCGGGAAAGACATTTTCAGAAAGTATACAACACCTCTGGAATTCTTAGAAAACAGGATATATCAGCTGGGCACAGTAGCTCATGCCTGTAATCCCAGAACTTTGAGAGGCCAAGGTGGGCAGATCACCTGAGGTCAGGAGTTTGAGACCAGCCTGTCCAATATGGCAAAACCCCGTCTCTACTAAAAATACAAAAATTAGCCGGGTGTGGTGGCAGACACCTGTAATCCAATGACTCTGGAGACTGAGGCAGGAGAATCGCATGAACCCAGGAGGTGGAGGTTGCTGTGAGCCAAGATTGCACCACTGCACTCCAGCCTGGGCAACAGACTGAAACTCCATCTCAAAAAAAAAAAAAAAAAAAAAAAAAAAAACCAACAAAAAAGAAAACAATACATTTTCCTGTTGTTTTTAAAATAGATTTATCGAGGCATAACTGACATACAACACAGTGCATACACTGGAAGTATAGAATTTGATAAATTTATGAGTGGGTCTATTTCTGGGTTCTTTATTCTGTCCATTGATCTATTTTTGATATCTTGTTGCTAGAATCACGTTGTAGTAATATGATTGTTTATGTATAGTATCCAAAATAATAAAACATAAATAATAATTCAACAATGTTTCTAACTATAAGATTAATATGCAGAAATACATTCCTTTATTCTAGCACCATTCCAAGAGAGAAAAATATTACATAAAAAAGTAATTTCCAATAGCAACAAAACTACAAAGCACATAGAACATCTAATACCATATATTTAAAAGTTTTAAAGGGAACCTTATAAAACTTTATCGAGAAATTTAAAAGACCTAATTAAGTGGGTATATGTGTGATATTTTAAATGGGAAGATTTGATAAAATGAAGACAGCAATATTGTCAAATTAATCTATAAACTCCCATGCAAAATCTCAAAGGGATTTTCATAGAAGTTATCAGGATGATCCCAAAACCTAAATGAAAAAATAAAGATAAAAATGTGCAAAATAAGTTAAATATGTTTTTTAGGATGTGCTATCCCTACTACTGGATATCAATACTTACTACAAATGTATGATAATTAAATCAGTATGGTAGTGGCACAGAGAAAAATCAACTAATACAGTGTGGAAATAGAACTACATGTAAATTAAAACATGGTATATAATCAAAGTGGCATTCAAAATCGCAAGGAAAGAATGGCCAACTATAAAAAGTGTTCAGACAAATGACAATATATGGGGAATGATATACTGAGCCTTTATCTTACATCATACACAAAATATATATCTGGCTGGATTAATTATCTAAATAGACTAGTAATGGTATTGAATAAAACAGAATTTCTCCATACATTGAAGTAGAAGGAGGTTTCTTTTATTTTTTTCTTATACTTGAAGTTCTGGGATACATGTGCAGAACGTGCAGGTTTGTTACATAGTTATACACGTGCCATGGTGGTTTGCTGCACCCATCAACTCGTCATCTACATTAGGTATTTCTCCTAATGCTGTCCCTCCCCTAGCCCCCCACTCCCTGACAGGCCCCAGTGTGTGATGTTCCCCTCCCTGTGTCCGTGTGTTCTCATTGTTCAACTCCCACTTATGAGTGAGAACATGCGGTGTTTGGTTTTCTATTCTTGTGTCAGTTTGCTGAGAATGATGGTTTCCAGCTCCATCCATGTTCCTGCAGTACATGAACTCATTCTTTTTTATGGCTGCATAGTATTCCATGGTGTATATGTGCTGCATTTTCTTTATCCAGTCTATCATTGATGGGCACTTGGGTTGGTTCCAAGTCTTTGCTATTGTGAATAGTGCTGCAATAAATATACATGTGCATGTATCTTTATAGGAGAATGATTTATAATCCTTTGAGTATATACCCAGTAATGGGATTGCTGGGTCAAATGGTATTTCTGGTTCTGGATCCTTGAGGAAGCGCCACACTGTTTTCCACAAGGGTTGAACTAGTTTACATTCCCACCAAAGGTGTAAAAGCCTTCCTATTTCTCCACATCCTCTCCAGCATCTGTTGTTTCCTGACTTTTTAATGATCGCCATTCTAACTGGCATGAGCTGTTATCTCATTGTGGTTTTGATTTGTATTTCTCTAATAACCAGTGATGATGAGCTTTTTCTCATATTAGCCACATAAATGTCTTCTTTTGAGAAGTGTATGTTCATATCCTTTACCCACTTATTGATGAGGTTGTTCTTCAATAAGACATAAAAAAGACAAGTCATAAAAAAAAACTTTGTCAAATTTGATTGCATGCATATTTTCAATTTCTTTGTAGGAAACATACATATGTGTGCACACCCCCCCCCCCCCCCCACACACACCCCCAAAGTGAAAATACAAAATACAAGGCAAAAACTGGGCAGATACCTGCCATATATATAAAAATATATATATATATAGCTAATAGAGATTTTGCTTTTGGAATACATGGAGAAAGATGTATCAATAAGAAAACAGTAAACAGTTTATTTGAAAAGTGGACAAAAGCTGTGAATGAGCAATTTGCTCAAATATCCAATAACCATTAAAAAGATGTTTGACATTATTAGTAATTAATGACTTACAGAGCAGCAACATATAAGGTGGAAGAAATAAGCCAAAGAACAAAAGAAGATGTTTATGAGCTCAAAATAACTGTGAATTTTAGGGAAGTTGAATACTCCCATCAGTAGAGTCAATGTTAATAAATTCCAAACTATCATTGTTAGGAATTTTTTTACCAAACTTATAATTTTTTTTCCTATATGCTGGTAAGGGCTCGAGAAACTCTACTTATATTACATGCAGAGTTCAGGAATGAAAACTATTATCAGGACCATTTTCAAAATAAGGAATACATTTTTAAAATTTGTAATAATAAAGCCATCCAAATGCCCTCACTCTACTGATGAAAGCAAGGAAGGACACTACCCTTGTTGAATATCTAATGTGATGATCAACTTGGCATGATTCCTATTTTCCTATTTGTCCATAAGAAACTAACCTTCCTATAACCCTCTTATGTAATAAAAATCACATTTTAATCACATTTTATATAAAATTGACTGAGCTTTTTCTCTGAAGTTACATTGTCTTATAAATGAAAAACTTGCATTTTACTTCATAATATCTGTTAAAAAATGATTGCATTATAGGGTAAAATTTATTTCCTTTTCAATTTTTATTTTAGGTTAGATGCAGGTTTCTTATATAGGTAAACTCATGTAACAGGGGTTTGGTATACAGATTACTCACCCAGGTAATAAGCATAGAACCCAAGAGGTATTTTTGCCTAATCCTCTCCCTCCTCCCACCTTCTACTTCCAAGTAGGTTCCATTGTGTGTTGTTCCCCTTATTGTGTTGGTGAGTTCTTGTTAGCTCCCACTTATTGAGAACAAAAGTGGTATTTGGTTTTCTGATCTTTGTTAGTTTGCTAAGGATAATGGTCTCCAGCTGTATCCATGTTGCTGGAAAGGACATGATCTTGTCTTTTTATGGCTGCACAGTATTCCAAGGTGTATATGTACCACACTTCCTTTATCTAGTCTACCGTTGATGGGCATGTAGGTTAATTTCATGTCTCTGCTATTGTAAATACTGCTGCAATGAACATATGCATGTATGTGTCTTTATGGCAGAGTGATTTATATTTATTTGGGTATATATCCAATAATGAGATTGCTGGGTTGAATCGTAATTCTGTTTTTAGTTCTTTGAGGAATCACCACACTGCTTTCTATAATGACTGCACTAATTTACACTCCCACCAGCAGGGTATAAGTGTTCCCTTTTCACCCAACCTTGCTAGCCTCTGGTATTTTTTAATAATAGCCATTTGACAGGCATGAGATGATATAATATCTCGCTGTGATTTTAATTTGCATTTCTCTAATGATTAGTGATGTTGAACATTTTTTCAAATGCTTGTTGGCTGCATGGATGTCTTCTTTTTAAAAGTGTCCATGTTCTTTGCCCATTTTTTAATAAGGCTGCTTTTGCTTATAAATTTGTTTAACTTCCTTAAGATTCTGGATATTAGACTTTTGTCAGAAGCATGGTTTGCAAATATTTTCTCCTATTCTGTAGGTTGTCTGTTAATAGTTATTACTCTGTTAATAGTTTTTAAATATTAAAAACTGTTAACTATTAACAGAGTAATTAAACATTACTCTGTTAATAGTTTCTATTTCTGTGCAGAAGCTCTTAAGTTTAATTACATCCCATTTGCCAATTTTTGTTTTTGTTGCAATTGTTTTTGGTGTCCTCATAAAATCTTGGCTAGTTTCTACATGCAGAATGGTATTGCCTCAGTTATCTCCCAATATTTTTATAGTTTTGGGTTTTACATTTAAGTCTTTAATTCATCTTGAGTTGATTTTTGTATATGGTGTATGGTAAGGGTCTAGTTTCAACCTTCTGCATATGGCTAGTCAGTTATCTCAGCACCATTATTGAACAGGGAGTCCTTTCTTCATTGTTCACTCTTGCCACTTTGTCAAAGATCAGATGGTTGTAGGTGTGCAGCCTTATTTCTGGGCTGTCTAATCTGTTCCACTGACTGTTATAGGGTGAAATTTATATGCAAAGAAAATAAATGCAGATCTATCTGGTGGCTTCATGATCCCAGGGGTACACACACTGTAGTTTGAGAAACATGTACCATACGTAATAGCTAACCACTGGATAAGGCCTTAGAGTTTACAAAGTGCTTTCATCTGGAACCTTGAAGAATGAAAAGGAAACAAAATATTCAGTGAGTATATAATTATCTCTGAATAGGGATAATTCCTACACCCAGGTGTAAGTACTCAGCGTGCTGTCAGTAACACACACCAGTTTCCATTTATTATCATCTCCCAATTATTACAAGTTAAATTAAGCATTTGTGGTGGATACTACCTGAGGCTATACAGCTAGTGAAGGGCAATACAAGGCCTGAACTCAAGTCTTCTGAATACAGGCTCTCTGTTCTTTTGCTAACTGCTTTCTTATCATTCAGAGTGTGGAATGATTCCCTGTTTGTTTGTTTTTTTAAAGATTGATGTTATTTGCTGTGATTTAGAAGGTACACCCCTCAAAATATCTAACCCTGTTATAATTCCAATATTAGCAATTTTTGCCTAAATCATTTGTCACTCTTAACCCAGAATACCTGCAAAACTTTCTCCTTTATAGATTTTGGGTCGATTGTCCCCTTTTAAGCGCAACCTTCCCCAGGCACAAATAGCAGATGACCCATTACTCTCTATTACCATAAGCTATTTTATTTTCTTCATAGCACTTCTCTACTTAACACTGCATTATGTACAGTGTTGCTGTTTATTTTTTTAACTATCAGTCTCTATTGGAATGGAAATGCCTTATGGGCAAGGGCTTTGTTTTCACTGCTGCACTGCTACCTCCTAAAATACTATCTGGCATATAAAAGATATTCGATAAACATTTGTTGAATAAATATTCATTGAATCAACTCTCTAGACTTCCCTCTTTAAAAATTTAGCCCTCAGGATCTCTACTTTTTAGGCACTATTGAATCCATTTGGTTTGATTAATCAAGGGCCGAAACTGCTTAGGAGAGAGAAGAATAAATCTCTTCACCCTATAGTCTCTAGTGGGGATTTCTAAGCCTGGAAAAATATAAATTAAACCTAGAACAAAGCATTGTG
This sequence comes from Ateles fusciceps, assembly GCA_036589455.1. NCBI lineage: Eukaryota > Metazoa > Chordata > Mammalia > Primates > Atelidae > Ateles > Ateles fusciceps. The sequence goes on from JAZHEH010003362.1 coordinate 2,424,786, forward strand.
GACAAGTAACAACTCTACTTATAAAATAATTTCAGAAGAGAAAAAGGTTGAGAAGGTTTCTTGACATCCAAGAGCTTTATGTCAAAATACATTCAGGAAAGGAACTTAGAAACTTCTATCCCTGGAGGAAATAATCCAACTTTCACTGGTTCCATTGCATCAACTGACCTAGATTCTATCAAAGTAATTGAGTTTGTGTGAACTTCCAAAGTAAGTTGATTCCAAATCAATCATGAAGTTTATTTTAATGTGTTTCTGCTATTAGCTTTTTTTTTTTTTTTTACCATATTTTAATTGATAAATATAGTATTTAGGCTATGGCTATATTTTTATTCTGGCTACGTCACTATATCCCACAATTACAAAATCACACAACACTTAAATTGCTACTGTAAAACTAAGAAGCAATAACTTGCCTTATTCCAAACCCCTGGAGGAGTCAGAGCTTTGTTCCTAAAGTCATCCTTTCTCTGCTTTGCCAGTTGATGACCTCAAAACTGGAATCGGTAGGTGAAATGATTTCATTAATTTTTGACTTTATAAGCCTGAGGAGCAGTCAGCATTTGTCATTAGCTAGGAACGAGCAAGGTCAAGGTAGTAAGCATTTCTACCTTCTACTTTTTTCAATGTTAATTATTCCTTATTTTTATTTTACTTTTGATACCCATAAGCAGTTATCTTAAAGATGTGAAGAATATAGGAACACGTATTTTGAGTGCATAGGAGTTTCTTCCCACAGACCAAAGATTCTCAAACTTCAAATCTGATAAGAAAGAGAATTCTGAATTCAAACACCACCTAATCATCACCTATACGATATCTTCCTCTCCTCAATGTCAACATGTCAAGCAAGAAATACTAAGAAATTTAAATTTATTTTGCTCTTATTGCTGAGTACATCTGTGTAAATTATAGATCATATTAATATGAGGTAATGAGGAACTGTGTTAAAGGGACTTTCCGGGTCAGCTGGGGGCGTTGTTTCCAGTGCAGAAATTCTCTGGTTTTCCCGCCTCTGGCACGGTAGGGCCCTTTGTTTCTACTTTCCCGCCTCTGGCAGGCCAGGTAGACGCCTTCCTGCCTCTGGCCCGGCTAGGCCTTTTGTTTCTAATTTCCTGCCTCTGGCTTTTGGAGGTGGGGGCTCTATGACTCAGGGTTATAAAACAATAGCCAATCCAGTAACGGAGTCAACGATCAATCAATCCAGAGGACGTTTGAAAGAACGCCTCTCATTGGATGAGAACATGAATGGGGCGGGAATAACTCAAGGATAAAAAACTCTAGCCGACTCAACCTGGCTGGAATCCTCTCCATGCCCTCCCACGAAAGTGTGGGAGCCGTCCTTTCACTCTGCCTAATACACTGCACTTTTGCACACTCTTTGGGTCCACGAGTTCTATTTAAGCTGTAAAACTCACTGCACAGCCAAGGAGGCCTATTTCCCTGTTCTTGGGGTTGGGAAGGCCAAGTGCCTAAGTCCCAACTGTAACTACTTCACTTCTGTCGTGGCCTAGTGGTTAGGACTCCTGGTTCTCACCCAGGTGGCATGGGGTTCGACTCCTAGTGTGGGAACCAGGGAATTGGCTGCAGTTACTCTGGTTACAGTAAGAATCTCGAAAACTAGTTTAGGATGAGGACTTCAGGGTTTGTAGCAGTAGTGAGTCTCATCTCCAATTTTGGAGTGAAATAATGTCGGGGAAATTCACAGAGTAAAAAGAATCCTTGAAGTAAAGTGGAATAAAGAAAATAAAGAAATTGTCAATCTAGTGAGGATCTTCAATGAATACTTCCTGGAGAATGGTCTGTCTCAGATGAAACGAGCAGTAGAAGATGGAAATAGCCGAGGTAAAGAAAGAGGTGGGAAAGTATGCCTTGTCCATTACAGGGAGGATCAGAGAACAGTAGCTTGGCTGAACCAGAAACTTCATTCACTCGTATACTCTCCATGTGCCGTGCAATGAACATGAGATGAATGTGCCAATTCTGGCCACAAACGGTAGGATAGAACCGGAACCATCACACCCAGTGCTGAATTAATCACACATATGAATTTACTCTCCTCTCCTGCCCTGACACAGGATCTCATCTTTATTCCACTTTAAAGTGCAGAGATAATGCCTGGAAACACAGAAGCCCCTTCTGCCAACAGAATTGTTCAGGGTTTATGGTTTTAGCTTGGGGCAAAGAAAAAGTAAAAGACACAGATGCAGTCTGAAGAATGGCAGAACATCAACTAGGCTTAGAAGCATTCAAATTGGAGAGGAAAGAATGACATCTCTCAAGTAACTGAATTCCCACTCAGTGCTAATGCTCCAACTTCCCCTTCATCCCACCCCAACCTCAGACACTTGTTTCACCACTCTACCTTCCACCCTTAATTTTGCACATTACTGCTTGTCACTGAGATTTATTTAGTTTTCCTAAATTCTTAATCTGTCCTCATTCTTAGCCACCATTATGGTCTACTCCTACTTTTCAATTAAGTTGTATTTTTTACAGCTATCCACTTACTCTCTCTTGGCAGTTCATTCACTTCACCACGTATTGGACCCTAGGCTAGATAATTTCTACACTTTATGTCATTACCAGACCTATGATCAGGAGTGGTATTAAAATATATGTAACAAACTATATGGCACAAGGATTGACCATTAAAACAGACACTGACTGTACATGTCCAGTAGTGCCGTCTAAGACCACTATGTCATCGACTTATGGACTAGTGATCTCCTTGTCATTCTGCTCTAACCACACTGGCCTCATTACATTCTTGAACCCTTTTAGGGACACTCTCATTTCAAGGATATTTGTATTTGTTGTTCTTTTTGTTTTGAAAATCTTTTGCTAGATTTATATGGTTTGCACTTATACCTTCCTGCCTACTACTTATTTTAGATACTTTATTCATGTTATTTTTTTTATTTTTCTACTATCCTCAGTAGAAGGATCTTTGTGTAAGATCTTTGTCTCGTTTGTTCCCTACTGCATTTTCAGCATTGAGAAGAATGACTGACACAGAGCATGGGTTCAATGATTATTTTGGAATAAATCAATCAACTAATTTAATCTATACAACAATGCCCTGATATAGATAGTATTTTCTTCATTTCACAAACCAGGAAGTTGTGAATCAGAGAAACAGTGTAACTTGCAAAAGAATGCACAGACAGTAAATGGAAGAGCCTGAATTAGCCTACATCTGTTTGATTGTAAAAGTAATGCTTTCCTGCTGCCCTAAAGGGGGAAAAAGGCTCATGGTTTCTGCATGGTCCAACAAGGCTGTGTGGGTTTTGTGCTCTCTTGAGTTCCCCTCTGGAACCCTATTATTCAGCACACATCTAAATTGCTGTTAACATGACTCATATTGATAATGTTTGCATCTTGAGTCTACAGGGTATATACCTGGGGCTTAAGGAGTGCAAAAACAAATGACAGAAGAAGAGGAGTGCTTAGACCCACAGGCACTGATTAACAATTGAAGGTGAAAGAGAGGGTAAACCATTAATTATCTTAGGTTTCTACTTGGGAAGTTAAATAGGTTGTAAATGAAACTAAAGACAGAGAAATAAGTTTATCAAAGTCTAAGAAGTATGCATGGGAGAAGTTTTGATACATTGTGCTTAAGATGCATTTAGGACTAGTGAACAGAGGTATCCAAGTATCCAGTTGGTTACTGGCCCAATTCATTATGCCCTCCCCCAAGTCTCATTTTGATCACCTGTCCCATTATCCTGGTTCCCTATTTCCTGTTTCCCTAATTCACTGTCATCTCTGTCATCTGTTTTTTGTTTGTTTTTGTTTTGAGACGGAGTCTTGCTCTGTTGCCCAGGCTGGAGTGCAGTGGTGCGATCTTGGTTCACTGCAACCTCTGCCTCCCGGGTTCAAGTGATTCTTCTGCCTCAGCCTCCTGAGTAGTGGGATTACAGGCACCCACCACCACGTCCGGCTAATTTTTTGAATTTTTAGTAGAGACGGGGTTTCACTGTATTAGCCAGGATGGTTTTATATCTCTGGACCTTGTGATTTGCCTGCCTCGGCCTCCCAAAGTGCTGGGATTACAGGCATGTGCCACCGAACCCAGCCTGTCATCTGTTTTTTAGCTTCACAATAACCCTGACTGTTCTTCTACAGGAAGTCTGAATTCCAGAACACGATATTCAAAGGGACATGGCCAAAGGTGTTTGGTTTAAAATATGTCAGTAACTGAGACAATCCAACAGGGCAGGTGAAGATAATAATTTAAACCAAGATTCTAAGCAGGATGTAGAACTCATAGTCAAGTGAAAATCTGGGCCACACTTCAAGCCATCTGACCTTTAATAGGAGAATGAAAATCCAGAGAATCGAAATCTGTGAGTGGGTTAGAATCAAAGGCTCTGCCAATCAAGTTAAGGATTAGGGAATTCCATTCTCAGAAGGGTGAAATGTACAGCATGGAAGCAGAGACGGGCACTCCGTTGTTTAAACCAAGTCATTTCAGCATGGAGAAGGGTTGGGAAAGGAGGAGAAAACTTCTGCACAGTTAGCATGCATGTTATTGGATCTGTGGCAGCAAGACAAATTCAAGTCTCTGACTCATGAGCTAGCTTATAGTTACTCCAGGCTATAGCCACGACTGGCTTAGAAATTTGGTGGGGTTTAGCATTACAGGAAATGAAATAGCCAAGGGGACTCGAGTTTGCTGGTTAACATCAATCTTTGGCTCTGGCAATTCAGCTAAATAATATTCTCTCCAACCTTTGGGCTTGGCTTTTATTGGAGACACACACACACACACACACACACACACACACACACACACACTCCTATTTGCAAGCTTGGAAGAGAAATCTGGGTATCCATTTTTTAATTTAACAAATATTTAACACTTTATATGTAACTGATACTGTGGTTAAACAAATGAGAAAAAGACAAAAAAAAATCTCTACTCTCATATAGCTTCTCTTTCTTACTACCATAGCGCCAGTGATGGGCATGCTAACTGTGCAAACATTTTCTTCTCCCTTCTTAACTTTCTCCCTACTGAATTGACCTTGGTTTGCACAAGTGAGTAGTACTTTGCTAGTAGAAGAAACATATATACATATAATCTCTTGTGTATATTTTATATATATCATATAAATTATTATGTGTGTGTGTGCATGCACACGCATGTGTGCACACGCACTATGGAGGAAAATAAAGCAGGAGCAGGCAGAAGTGCCAGAAATGGGGCGTGAAATTGCTAATTTAAATAGAGTGGTCAGAAAAGGTGAAGATCAGAAATGGAAAAGGTAACATTTAATCAGAGGATGAGAAAATAAGGAAGCAAGCCTGGCAGCTTATCGGAGCAAATGGGATTCTACGAAGAGAGAACAGAAAGTCCAAGGGGGCCTCAGACAAGGGTGTGATCAGAACATACAATTAAGTTGGAAAAATCAGTGTGGTTGGAGAGGAGGAGAAAGAGGAAAGAGTAGATGGAGGTCAAGTCAGACAGAATTAGACCTGACTCTGAAGTGCCTCATCAGCAACTTGCTCTGACTTTGAATGAAATAAGAGTTTTGAGCAGAGAAGTGCAGGATATGACTTACATTTTGCAACAAGGTGAGAAACAAGGTCAGTTAGGAGGCTGTTGTAATAATGCAGGGGAGAGATGAAGACGCTCATCCAGCAGATCGCAGTGAAGATAGAAGAAGCGATTGTACTCACATTACATGCTTTAATTCACAGAAAATAGAATTTCCTATTAGACTGGACCTGGAGTGCTGAAGAGAAGCTAAGAAACACAGGCCAGGCGTGGTGGCTCACACCTGTAATCCCAGCACTTTGGGAGGCCGAGGTGGGTGGATCACTTCAGGTCAGGAGTTCGAAACCAGCCTGTCCAACATGGCGAAACCCCATCTTTACTTAAAATACAAAATTAGCTGGGCATGGTGGTGCATGCCTGTAATCCCAGCTACTCGGGAGGCTGAGGCAGGAGAATCGCTTGAACCCGGGAGGTGGAGGTTGTAGTGAGCCAAGATTGTGCCACTGCACTCTAGCCTGGGCAACAAGAGCAAAACTCCATCTTAAAAAAAAAAACAAAAACAAAAAAAAAACATAGATTTTTTTTGACTAAACACCTGAAAAAAGTCAAAATACTACTGCTATTGCAAAGTGGATGTCAGAGTAGCATATTTGGAATGTGCTGGGAGAAGGTTAGGAATGTGGACTTGGACATGTTAAGTTGGTGATGCCTGCTACAGCTTCAGATACCCAGGTGGAGTTTAGGAGAGTGCTAGTCTAGAGATGTGAGCTTGGGAATCACTAGCACACACGTAGTAACAGTAAAAGCCATAAAGATAAACGATTTCACCAAGGGAGGAAGTGCAGAAAGGGGAAGTCCAAAGTACGCCCTGGCCATTCCAGTGTCGACAGTGTGAGGGATGAAGACTGACCAGCCATGGTGACTGAATGGGCATGAGTGATGAGATAGGTAGAAAACTAGGAAGAGCAGTGTTTAAGGTGCTGAGAAGGTAATTCTTAAGGAGATAAAAAGATAAAATGTGCCACATGTTTCTGACATACTAGGTAGGATGAGGGCTGCAGAAAAGACATAGAATTAGCAATTAGGGGTTACTGGTGATACTGATAATAGCAGTTTTGATAGAGAATGGTGCAGAAGAAATTTTAACTTGAGTATACAAAATATATTAAGATTGGTAAGTGCTGTGAAGGAAAACAAAACAGGCAAGGCAGGCAGAGGGGGTGCCAGGAATGAGGAGTAAAATTGCTCGTTTAAATTGAGTGGTCAGAAAAAGGGTGGACAAAAAAAGGGAGAATGCAAGTAAAGCCAACCTTTCTGCTATAAAGGTCCAGAGAAATATGGTAAGTGCTGGAAGGAGATGTGGGGTTGACAGAGTGTTTTCTTTTTGTTTGCTTGCTTTTCTAACATTGGAGAAAATACAGACTACTTCATGCTGATGAGAATGATCTGGGAGAGAGGAAAAATTGGTGAGATAGAAGAACAAAAAGAAAATTTCTTAAGCAAGTAAAACCTAGGAATGATTCCTCTTTGAGACACACCTTATGAAACAAAGAAGGCCCACCCAGCATTTCCCGTAGGTGGTATCTGCAATGGAGGAACTGTGCCTTCCTTCTTCACGCCAGGACTGCAGAACCCCACAAGGATTTCGAACTGTGTTAACTTGCTGCTTAAGGCTGACAGTTATTCTGCCAGACACAGACTTAAATCCTGGTTCTGCTATTTGCTAGCTGTTTTGTGACATCTGGTAAATTATACCCTTCTAAAGTGTCCATATCCTTAACTGCAAAATGGGGGAAATGTTATTATCAACATTAAAGAATTAATGTTAGAATAAGATAATTCCATTCAAGTAAGTCACGAACTTACAACAGAGCCTTGCAAAGAGTAATCATTCAGCCAGGGTTAGGTATCAGTATAAAAAGTGATACTATGCTGGGCGTGGTGGCTCACGCCTGTAATCCCAGCACTTTGGGAGGCTGAGGCGGGCAAATCACGAGGTCCAGAGATCGAGACCATCCCGGCCAATGCAGTGAAACCCCGTCTGTACTAAAATATAAAAATTAGCTGGGCGTGGTGACACATGTCTATAGTCCTAGCTACTTGGGAGGCTAAGGCAGGAGAATTGTTTGAACCCGGGAGGCGGAGGTTGCAGTGAGCTGAGATCGTGCCGGTGCACTTGAGCCTGGCACCTGGCGAGAGAGAAAGACTCTGTCTCAAAAAAAAAAAAAAAAAAAAAGTGATAGTAGTAGATATCTAGTCATGATATTTTTGTGACAAATAATAGTTTCATATGGGATGGCAGGTCACAATCTGGATTTGAGACTGAGATTAAAAGGTAGGAGAATATCTTATTTAAAATGTTTTATCAAAGAATAGATTAAGAGGACACAGGGAAGGTAGAAGTGCAAGGTTGGAATGAAAAGGCTTTCCGGGCTGGGATGAGCAAACCAGGGCAACAGATGATGAAGAACTAGAATGATGTTGAAATCACACCAGAGCATCCCACTGGCGCTAGACCAGGGGCTTCGTGGGTGGTCCTGGGGTCAGGAAATGAAGCCCTGCACTGTGTAAGAAGAGGCATTCATTACTGGAAATTCCCAAGTGCTATGTGAGGCTTCATTCAAGTAAAATGGTCACTGCCTTGGAAGATAGGGGAGCCCAGGCAGGGGAATGTGGCATAAAGATCAGTCTTACAAATAGGCTGATAGATAAACCCCAATGGAAGCTGAAGCTTCAGGAACACCAGCTCAAAGACACCAGAGAACATGGCTAAAGTGAATAAAATAAATGAACCCATCCTTTCACAGCTGGTATCCATTTTTGCAGGTTCAAGTTCTCAGAGGGGTGCATAGCATGGCTGGTCTTTCCTCAGTTGTCTTTCTTGGTGGAGAAAGGGTTCAGTCTCTTGTCTCTAACCCAGTTCCTCCATGGTGCTTACCTCCTGATCCCTGGTGTGATCAGCAAACCGGGTCTGCAGTCTTCTCTTCAGAGAGCTTAACTAGCAGGCGGGCTCAGGAGACCATGCCCAAAACACCTAGGTGACTTTCAAAGCAACAAAGGCTGTGACACTTCTGAACGGCTTCACACATACCCCCGAATAAACACTTCCCTTCACCCCCAGGGCCAGCGCGGGTTGAAGTGACAACTGGAGCTCTAATTGGCTGAGCTGGTTTGGGTTCTCTCTAGCAGCCACAGAAGAAAATTCTTGTAGCAACTTGTAGCTGAGTCATCCCACACAGTAACACTGATTGGAAACTGAAAGTGGTCAGGAAGCTGTAGAAAATGACCACAGACAACTTATTGGTACACTTTGTGACTAAGGGGCCTAGCAGATGACATTTTATTTTTTAATTTTCTTTTGAGATGGAGTCTTGCTCTGTCTCCAGGCTGGAGTGCAGTGAGGTGATCTCGGCTCACTGCAACCTCCGCCACCTGGGTTCAAGCGATTCTCCTGCCTCAGCCTCCAAAGTAACTGGGACTACAGACACGCCCAGCTAATGTTTGTATTTTTAGTAGAGACATGGTTTCACCATGTTGGTCAGGATGGTCTCGATCTCTTGACCTTGCGATCTGCCCGCCTTGGCCTCCCAAAGTGCTGAGATTACAGGCGTGAGCACCGTTGTCTGGCCCAGATAACATTTTTCTGGTATAAACAAGCACACTGATCTCGGAGGGCATCTAAAAGTGTTGCCAGTAGGCCAGTGCAGATTCTTGTCTTCAAAGCATAAGAGAATCTGAAAATGAGACCAAAGTGAAAGTATAGACGTTTTATTGTGGAGCAAAAGCAAGGATACACCCAAGGGAGGAGTGTGGGCACTCAAAGAATGAGTCACAGGCAATGCGGTTCATGTAATATAGGTATAAGCACAATGAAGGTAGAAAGTACTCTATAATAAGAGGAGGAGTTTTCTGGAAAATGGGTGGGCAATTCTCAGAATCAGAGTGCCACGGTTTTCTTGCCTAAAGATAGTTAATCCGGAACTGTTATGGCGTCAGGTGCATGATGGGAGTGGGAGGTTTCATTATGGAAATTTTATGACATTAAGGGCATAATGAAGCTAAGGGTCAGCAGTCAGCCAAGTTTTCAACCATCTTGGATTTAACCAGTTGCGGCCAGTTTCTTCCATGTTACGTTCTCATACGTGCCTAAGGAGGAAGTCTGCAATCTGTGTTCATTGTCACAGCCGGTTGTAACAGTTCCTGTCCAGTAGGGGGCCTGTCCCTCTGCTCTAACGTGTTTGACCCCGTTTTTATTGCTTGTAGCTACCTGCAAGTAATCGTGCCTCATTACCTCACTAACTGCTTGCCTCAAAAGCATATATACAGTCTTTCTTCCAAACCCAGATTCCTAACCCTAAATTCAGAGCTTGAGGGCTTGATTCTGGTCAGCAATTTACTTGAACTTTTCATTTCTCATTCACTGAATCAACAATTATGCACTGAACATCTAATAGGATGTATTAGTTTCTGGGAATATAATAGTTAATAAGACAAAGTTCCAGATGTTGAGCGGCTCTGCCAAGTCATGGAAACAGACATGTAATTTAATAATCACAATAGCACATGGTGATAAGTGTTATAATTAAAGCATGCTCAAGATGCTATGGGAGCAGAGGAAAAGCACCTAGCCATGCTCAGGTCATCAGCCCAGAGCTGCAGGACTGCCTTCACTTTCTGCTGTAAGGCCTATTTCTATACTTTTGCCAGCTGTCAGCTCAAATATCACCTTATCTGTGGGGATTCTCTGACCAGCATGTTCTCTACCTCTTCCCCACATTATTTTTTCCCACATGTGGTACTGACCACCATCTGACATACTGTATATGTTATTTGTTTGTCTGTTCTCTGGCTCATGCTCCTAAAATGCAAGGCTCATGAGGAAAAAGATTTCTGCCTCTAGCTCACTGCATCCACTTCACCTGACACAGTGCCAGACACAAAGTGTTCAGAAAATGTTTGTTGAATGAATGAATGAATGCATGAATGAGTGAATCATAGAAGGCTAAAGAACACCAAAGAGACAACAATATATAAGAAATAAAAAGATGTAAAGTGTATGAATTTGGTAACTTACTGAGTAAATGAGAGAAAGCTCCCTGCTGGGGGAGAAACTGACAAGCACCAACCCCAGAGAGGCTTAGTGATTTGAGGCTTCAGGTACTGTGAAAGGTGAGTTAAGTGATTAGGCTGGGAAGTGGTCTCAATGAAGAGCAGGTACACTGCTGCACCTGGGGCAGATAGACAAGTACTCATCCCCCAGCTTTGTTTTACCAAGAAATTTAGTCAGAGTGATACCCAACTGGGTGACACAAGACACAGAAGGGAAAGGGGGCAACTGTGCTGAAAAAGGAGGTTTATTAACAGTTTCACAGAGGAAAGTGGGATTTCCAAGCCCTTTCCTCCCTGACTCCTAGAGTACTCATAGCCAGGGTTATGCCATAAGCAGAACACTGGGGGATCCCACCGTAGCGACTGGCCCAAAAGGGGAAAACCCCACAGTTACTGACATTTTGAGTTTTCCAATACAAAGACTCAGGCCCTTTCCTGTTAATCCTATAATTAAACTAACTCATAAATAAACCAGGTCCACACAAAAAGAATTCAAGTCAGTTTTGTGTGTATATATGTGTGCACATTTCTTTCTTAAATATGAGTAAACAGATATAAATAACATTCAGAAAAGCCTCCAACTTAAAAAAAAATGAAAAAGAAATCAGAAGAAGGAACTTAAACAAGGGCAAAGCAGAGGGTAGAAGAAGAAATATATATGGTCATCAGAGAGATAAGAAAAGACATTACATCTATGAAACAAAGATAGTGCTAATACTTGTAAAAAATGAACAAATTAACAGAAGAGATTTTATAAATATGTTTTCTAAATGTGATATCAGAAACATTTTAAAGCTAATAGAGGGATAAAGTTGAAGAGCTCTTTCTAAAAGTATACCTAGAAAACAATGAAATGGAAAAACAGGAGAGAAAAGATAAGACATACAGGTTGATTCCAGGATGAATAATAACCAGCTAATAAGCATTTAAACAAGAGTCAATGGAGAAAAAGAAAGTTATCAAAGAAATATCCAATTTGATGAATGAGACAGAACACACACAAAAGCATGTCATTTTGCATTTTTTTCTAGGTTTTTTTTTTTTAGTAGACCATTTTTTTAAAGCAGTTTTAGGTTCACAATAAAACTGAGCTGAAGGTACAGAGATTTCCCATATACCCCTTTCCCTCACACATGCACAGCCTCCTCATTATCAACATTCCCACCAGGTGGACCCTGCATGGAAACATCATTATCACCCAGTCTCCATAGTTTACATTAGGGTTCACTTGGTGGTGTACATTCTGTGGGTTTGGACAAATGTATAATGAGTATCCACCCTCATAGTATCATACAGGGTGGTTTCACTGCCCTAAAATCCTCTGTGCTCTGTCTAGTCATCTCTCTCTCCCCACAAATCCTGGAAACCACTAACCTTTTTACTGTCTCCATGCTTTTGCCATTCCCGGAATTGCATATAGTTGAAGTCATACAGTATATAGCCTTTTCAGATTGTCTTCCTTAGTAATATGCATTTAAGATTCCTCCATGGTTTTTTGTGGCTTGATGGCTCATTTCTTTTTAGCACTAAATAATATTCTGTTGTCTGCATTTATCTCAGTTTATCCATTCACCTACTGAAGAACATGTTGGTTTCTTCCAAGTTTTGGAAATTATGAATAAACTTTATAAGTATCTGTGTGCACGTTTTTATGTGGACCTAATTTTTCAACTTTGGGTAGTATTAAGGAATGAAACTGCTATATTGTATAATAAGAGTGTGTTTAGTCTTGTAACAAACTACTGTTTTTTTTTTTTAATTATTTTTTTTGTAGTTTGGGCTCTGGGGTACATGTGTACATCCTTCATCCTGCAGGATTGTTGCATAGGTACATATATGCCATGGTGGTTTGCTGTCTCCCCGCCCCTTTTCCCCCACCGTCACTGACATCAGGCATTTCTCCCAGTGTTATCCCACCCCATCTTCCCTGCCCCTCCACTGTCCCTCCTCTCCCCTTCTTCTCCATCCCCCACACCTAGCCCAGTGAATGTTGTTCCCTTCCCTGTGCCCAAGTGCTCTCATTGTTCATCACCCACCTATGAGTGAAAATATGTGGGGTTTGGTTTCTGTTCTTGTGTCAGTTTGCTGAGAATGATGGTTTCTAGATTCATCCATGTCTCTACAAAGGACATGAACTCATCGTTTTTTATGGCTGCATAGTATTCCATGGTGTGTATGTGCCACATTTTCTTTGTCCAGTCTATCATTGATGGGCATTTGGTCAAGAAATGTTTATGGGCAAATGAAAAGTATCTAATAAGTACTGCATCGAACAGTTTTAAGAATAAGGAGAAAATATATGACTCTGAAGACTTTTTTATCTTGTCCATAGATTTCTTAAAAATGTATATACTTTAGAAATACATCATATAAAGAATTGTTCAGACTTGTTTAGTGATGCCTCAATTTCAGAACTTTTACAAAGAAATCACAGGTAAAAGCAAACACCTCAATGCAATTAAATCCTAACTTTAAAACAGTATCCTTTAAATAGTGGTTTCCAAACTTTAACATGCATCAGAATTTCCTGGGAGAAGCTTGTGAAAATACAGATTTTAGGCCTCACCCCCAGCGTTCCTGACAAGTTCCTGGGTGATTCCGATGCTGTTAGTCTTGGTGCAACACTTACAGAACCACTGCTTTAATATATGATGATCTCTGGTATCAATGTCCACATGCCTTTGCATTTTCTAATAGTAAATAAACAAAATAACATTTCTGATAGGACTTCAACAAACTTTAAATCTTTAGACTCTTGAAATGTTCTATTTAAATGGAATAGAGCATCTAACTTATTTATCTTGGCTCAAAACGATTCCCCTGAGTTTAAAAGAAGAGCCACGGGATAGTCTAATACTAGATAATCTATGACTTCATGAAAGCATTTGTTCACAAAATACATAACTATTATAATACAGGGGCCTTGCTTTTATCTTCTTCATGCATCTTCTCTATAGAAAATTCAATAAGAAATTATGAAGATTTTCATACTCAGAATGAGAACTCAACTTATGAATATACACATAAATATCACAATGAATAATCATACTCAAGACTCAGTTTCAGGAACTTCTTCATCAGGGCAACAGTAATATTCCACAAAACATATTTGCCCTTCTTCATTCTAATAATATGCTATAATGAAAGAAATCCTGTCATTTATGTGAATAGAAACCTTACAAGATAGGACTAATGCCTTTGTAAAGGGTATCAGCAAAGAAATCAAATCTGTTGACCTGGGTCTGATTACAACAAAATGCTTGCATCAAATAAGAATCTTTGGAAGTGAAGTTGTGAACTTCCTAAATTTCCAAAAGTAGATAACCTGAAATAATGCTTGTCAGGAGACATGATTATCTGTAGAACCTCAGTCATCACATCCAATTTGGGAAATGCTTTAGAGCCCCTCTGACTGCAGAACAATTTTATTAATAACATTGGTGCTGCAGAAGTCAAAATCCAGAGGCTCCTCAGGCTTTTGAGTATTGATTTTGCATACTGTCACCATTCCTCCTTCTTCCAAAAATAGCATTCAGGGGTCATCATAACCTTGGTAACACATTCAAAGTGCAGTTAAAATCCCTGGCATAGGACTTGATCCAAAAATAAACAGTCTAAAAGGACAATTAAGTTAATTTAAAAAGTAACAGACTCTTCCTGATATGTAAACTCTCAAAATACTCCACCCTTTGCAGTGTGGCCCAGATGCTAGAGAGCCCTTCCCAGCCAAGTCCCTGGGGAAGTAAGATCCATCTCCCTGAAAACAAGTAAGCGGAGCAGCTCCCAACACTCTTAATTTTTACTTTCAATTTCATTGATTTGGGCTCTAATTTTTTTAAAACGTTATTTTCTTATGCTTACTTTGCAGTTAACTTACTCTTATTTTCCTAGTTTCCTAATATGGGAGCTTAGATGATTGATTTTTAGGTATTTCTTTTTTTTCTAGCCACATGCTTTTAAAATTTCAAAACGCCAAGAGAGAGAAGACTCTAAAAGCTTCTTGAAAAGGAATAGATCATATCCATGGATTAGGAATAAGAATAGAATTGGCATTCTTGACAGCAACACTGGAAGGTAGAAGAGAGTGGAGCAATTCCTTTAATATTTGAGAAAAACAATTTTCAGGCTGGTCTTCTATACCTAGCTGATAATTATAATAATTACATGTACATGTAAGGAAGGAACAAAGCTATTCAGGAATCTCCATGTCTTAGTTTGTTTGGGCCTCTATAACAAAAATACTATAGACTAAGCGGGCCTCTATAACAAAAATACTATAGACTAAGTGGCTTATGAACAACAACTTATACACATATTTATTTCTCACAGTTCTGGAGGCTGGGAAGTCCAAGATCAAGGTACCAGCATATTCAGCGTCTGGTGAGGACTTGCTTCCTGGTTCACAGAGAGCCATCTCTCTTTTCTTTTCTGTGCTTTCCTTTCTCTCTCTCTCTTTTTTTTAGACACAAGGTCTTGCCATGTTACCAAAGCTGGGCTCTAACTCCTGGACAGCAGGCATGCACCACCACACGTAGTAAGACGATGGCTTTTTGCTGTGTTGGCACATGGCAGAAGAGCTGAAAGAGCTCTCTGGGCACTATCCCAGATAGTATAAGAGCACTAATCCTATCCATGAAGGCTGTGCCCTCATGATTTAATCACCTCCCCAAAGCCCCACCTCCTAATATCATTACATTAGGGGTTAGGATTTTAACAGATGAATTTTGGGGGTGACACAAACATTCAGTCCACAAGGATGATGTCACCCTAGGATAAGGGTGACCAGAAGCCCTTGAACCTTGACTTGTACACAGCTAGACTGAAACTTGATCAAAGCAGGGGACAGAAAGTTCAAGAAAGAATATTTCCTAAGGAAAAAAGTGTGTGAGATATATGTGTATGTGTTGCAGAGAAATTACCTGAATTTATTTTGAGAGAAATTTTACTATTTTGGATGTTTTAAAAGAATTAGCGATAAGCACATCAAGATTGAACAAAATATTAAAGATGTGTCCTTGGCTTCAGAAAAAAATAAAGATGGATAAAGAAGGAATTTAAAAATACTATATGGCTTAACTATTAGTTTTATTTAGCTAGTTATGGTAATGTAAAACACCAAACAGTGATTTAATCAACAATTGTGAAATGACTATATTGGGAAAGAGGGGAAGAGAGATGACTTACATGTATTTGTAAGATGCAAGACTCCAACAATGTAAGAAAAGAGGTATAAGAAAACTAAATTTCTATCTTCAATTGCAGCAAATCAATAAATAATGGAGTGGCTAAAATTGAAAACTAGGAATATAACATTATTATGAAAGGTTAAAAAATGTTGCCTCAAGTGAGTGGGAATTGGGAGCAGGAAGGTATGAGGCAGGGGACTATTCTTTATTATCATCCTTGTAATATTATTGACTTTTAATCAATAATAATACATTAATTTAATGAAAATAAATTTAAAACATAAATAGCTCTACTAAATGCTCACTAAAGCATCTTCCTATTCTGTCATCCTAAGGATCTATATTCTATACCATTAATCCAGATATGACCTATTATAAAATATAATAATATTTCAGAAATAGAATTCATTACCTCCAGCTAAGGGAATTTGAAAAGATTCAATTAGAGAAAAACAACAGCACTTGGACTAGTCCTATTAGAAGGAATATGAGTTTTGATATGTGGAAGTACAAAAAGTGGAATTCTAGGCCAATGGAATTGAGTAGTCAATACTTATGGACCATCTATATATAACCAATTGTTGATGCATTCTCGAGTCCCTGATTGTCTCTGGCACAGAGAGCTAACTTTTACCACTCAGCCAGTAAGCCAATAAATGAGAGATCTTTTTCACAGGTTATCTCATGTAACCCTACCACTTTATGTGGTAAATATATTAACTACACCCCATAAGTGAGGGAATAGAATTTTAAGAGGTTAAGTCATTTGCTCAAGG
The DNA here is from genome assembly GCA_036589455.1 of Ateles fusciceps. Taxonomy (NCBI): domain Eukaryota; kingdom Metazoa; phylum Chordata; class Mammalia; order Primates; family Atelidae; genus Ateles; species Ateles fusciceps. Next base: position 2,441,363 of record JAZHEH010003362.1, read on the forward strand.
GTACCCTGCTAGTATGTGGTAGAGTAAAAATTTAAACAATTATTTTCTAAAATTCCAATCTCTTTCCATCACTCTGCCCTGCTTTTTTGGAATATTTGTACATAATTTATATATTCTATGTAATGTGATCACATGAAAAAACCCTGAAGAAGCAGGGCCTGCCCTCCTCCAAGCCCACCTATTTGTTTCTTGTTCACCATGTCCTTCCCTTCTCCTTTCACACAGCTCAAAACACAGCTAGACTTTCTATCGGAGAGAAAGCAACAATTTCAATTGCTCAAGATTCCTACTGCAAACAACATAAGCTACCCTTGCTAGTTTAAGGAGACAGGAGACTTTATTAAAAATATTAAACCCAGACCAGGCACGGTTGCTCATGCCTGTAATCCCAGCACTTTGGGAGGCCAAGATGGGGGGAGATTGCTTGAAGCCAGGAGTTCAAGGCTGCTTGAGCCACAAACAGCGACCTTGTCTCTACAAAAAATAAAAAATTATCAGGGCATGGTGACACGCGCCTGTAGTCCCAATTACTTGGGAGGTTGAGGCAGGAGGATGACTTGATTGTCTAGGAGTTTGAGCCTGCAGTAAGCTATGATCACACCACCACACTCCAGCCTGAGTGACAGAGTAAAATCCTGTCTGAAATACACACACACACACACACACACACACACACACACACATACATACATACATATATATACCTCAGAGATCACTGGAGAGTCTGAAGGACTGAAGGAACAAAGACCAAACTCACAGAAAAAGGAAAAACAAAAAACAAAAATGTATTTCCCACACTTTCTCCCTCCACCCACATACACACACACCAAACCAGGCAACAAAACTATTCTGAATAAGTTCACTGCTTTCTGCTCCCTAAACATATAATGCCAAGACCTGACTACACTGCAATTGCTAAATCTACAGTACAAATGCCACTTCTGTATGTATGTTGCAATTGCTGCTATTGCCTAAAACCCAGACATCTCTGAAGCCAGCCACATCAGCAAGATGGAAACTCCATGGAGAGCCGGGTTCTCATGTTGATGACTTCTAAATCAAGCCTCCCTAGGAAGCATCTGACAGGGCAAGCCTAGGTCACCTGTGTCTATCTGCGCTGCAAGAAAAAAACTGAGAATTTGACCTCTGTCTTCTGAGTTGGGGACGTGGAGAATTATTACATATGAATTATTTAAAAGATTCTGAAAAGACACACATAAGACATATGGGCACTAAAAACTCGTTCAAGAGGGATGAGGATTCCAGAATTACTCCCAGATTTCTGGCTCGGGAAAACAGGTGAATGACAGTGTCATTAGGGAGACAGGGAGCACCAGGGAGGAGTAAGTCAACGTAAATGAGGAAAATGTGGGTTTAGCACTGGAGGTGTTGCATTTGAGGTGCCCATAAGATATGTAAATGGAGATGTTTAATTGAATCTGTGAGCCTGGAGCTTAGAAGAAAGGTCAGAACTCCAGACAGTAACGTGGACAGCATCCAAATACAAATGGCAGCTGATGCTGCAGAAGAGGGTGATACTGTCATGAGAGGTCATCATGACTGAGAAGGGGGCAGGCCTCCAAGCTTTAGAGATCAGACAGCAAGTGGTTGGGCTAAGAGGAAGAATCAGCAAGGAACACTTACAAAGAAAGGTCAGAGCAGTAGAGAAAGAAGCCAGACCTGGTGGAGTGCTGGAAGGCAAGGCAAGGAGTATTTCAAGGAAGAATGGCATTCAGTGATGTAGTGTGTACTTGAATATTGCTAAGAGAACAGATCATAAATGTTCACACGCGCACACACACGCGCACACACACACGCACACATACGTGCACACAAGCACACACAGATGCACACGCATACACACGTGCACGCACACACACGCACACATGCACAGGGACAGGCACACGCACGTGCACACACAATGTGAGGTGGCAGACATGTTTATCAGCTTGATTACAGGATCATTCCACAATGTATACAAATATCAAAACATCACATAGTATACTATAAGTACATACAATTTTTATTTGTTGATTACACCTCAATAAAGCTGGTGGTAGAGTGTGGGGGGAAAGAAGAATAGGGTTCAGATCTAGCAAATCCTGTTTCAGGTCTAGGAAACATCCAACAGATAATTACTGGCTTCCACCAGATTTTACCCATCATTCTATGACGTTTTGTAGCAGGAGCGGCTGTGGGAAACGGATCTCTTGGACTCCGAATACAGGAGGAAGGAGGATTTATTTGGCTGGGAGCAAGGTGGCATAGTTTGCCTAACAGCCAAGCTCCTCTAACAGAGGAAGGTTCTGCCTTTATATAGGCTTATACTTTAGTTGTTACACGTGGAAGAATCTTAGGTTTATAGCTTAACATATGAAAAGGGTCTCGATTTACAGTCTCAGGAATTACATATGAAAAGGATTTCAGTTTACAGTCTCAGGAATTACATATGAAAAGGTTTCAGTTTACAGTCTTAAAAAGCTTCAGTACAGCCTTAGAAATGAAAAGGGAAGTTGATCTGAGATGCCTGGGTCTCCCTCTTCACCCTCCACCCCCTTTGAGACCCTCACCACTTTATAATATTAGTGAGAGGTCTCACTTTCATTCTCACTTTCCAGATTTTCTGAAGAAACCGACTAATAATGTTTCATATAATATACTTGTGATGTCATTTTTTTGGTTAACTACAGTAGTGATGAATCCCCTAATCATCTGAAGGAACAGGGGGGAGTAGACAAGGGGAGCAACAAACACACACCTATCATTATTATAACACGTATGATGAGGGTCTTGAATCCTCCTAAGGATGAGAATCAACCTCCGAAAAAGGACTTAGGGTTAAATCCGTGCCACACCTATACAGGCACGGCCAGTTTGGTCATGTCTCACACAGTATCTTCAGCTTGCCCTGGTCATCTATGTGCAGACAGCAGTTGGTTAGATTGAATTTTCCACAGACTCCCCCTTTGGCTACTAGCAAATAATCTAGGGCCAGCCGGTTCTGATAAATCGCGTTTCTCATTTTAGTTTCTTGTTGGGCCAAGAGGGACAGAGCTTTGCCCATTTCGTTAGTGAATATTTCCAAAACAGCCTGCAACTGGATGATCCGGTTGAGCATGTAAATAGGGGTCTGGTATCCCCATGAGCCATCCTCAGCCCATGTGGCCGGCCCATAATACTCAATAATTCTCTCTGGTGGCCACTCATCATCTGTCCAATCCCCTAGTTTTAGGTCTCTCTTCTCCTTAGCGGAGTAGACTGGATACCCTAACAGCTCACCTGTCTTAACAGATAATAGGAAGAAAGAGGGCTTAATGATGCCTATGACACAGCTACCTGTCCATCTCACAGATTACAAACCTTATATTGAGTACCATTATATAAACAGGTTCCCTTCGGTGTCCCTGTACATTTATAAGAACTGCAGGACAAAAGAATGGCAGTAACTTTTACGTCCTACCTGGTGTACACACTGAGGGCATTCTTCAAAATTAGTTAATGTTCCTACTGTACAAGTCCAAATAGTAAGAAGAACAAGTCCCATGATGAATTTCCTCATGCTTCAGCCGTGCGTGCACCAGCCAGCTTCCGGGATGTGGCTGGAGCAAGGCTTGTTGTCCTTTTTAAGGTGATTCTACAGTCCTTGCCTTGGTCTAAGTGTCTAAGTCTCAGCTGTTGCTGATTTTTACATGGCTGTGGTGGATTCAGGCTGGGATTCCCTCTATCTTCACGGCTGTGGGATTGGTCAGGATCAGGTCTGAGGTCCTTTCCATTGTGGCTTTAGAAAGACTGTACTCCTGTCCTTTATCCACACGTGATCACCTAGTGAGAAAGGGTAAACTGGGGAGAAAAAGGCTTACAGGACATCTGTCATTTACCCAGACTGAAATATCCTGGGCGATTTTCCCTAGAGCTCGTAACTGCTGTCCTAACTCAATCTCCCCCCTACTTCTGAGTTCTCGGGAGTGCCCGGAGTATGGGAGGGGGCCTATGATATAAGATTTCATGAGGAGAATATCCTGTCTTCTAGAGGGGATGCATCTAATTTTGAATAACTCCAAGGGAAGTGCCTGCACCCACTCTAATCTTGTTTCCTGACACACTTTCCCTAAGCTGTTTTTGATGGTCTGGTTCATTTTTTCCACTTTTCCAGAACGCTGAGGTCCGTAGGCAGTGTGCAGTTTCCAGGTGATACCCAAGGCCGTTGCTGTTTTCCAGACTAAATCTGCCACAAATGCTGGTCCGTTGTCTGATCCGATGCGCAGTGGCAGTCCAAACCTAGGGATAAGATGTCGAAGCAGCACACGGGTTACTTCATGGGCTCTTTCAGTCCCACCCAGAGCACACCAGGACCAACAAATACTTACGTCCCCCACACTTGGACATTTCAATAAAGTCTACCTGGAGATCTTCAAGTGGAGCTGCTCCATAAGCTTGAATTCCGGGGGGGAATAGTTGGACCCTGCCTCGCGTTGTGTTGCCGACATGTAATGTATTGCTGTGCCACAGTTTTTGTTAAGGCTGCTAAGTGTGAGATGTAAAAGTACCAGCCCAGCATCTTTTCAAGTGACTCTTGACCTAAATGAGTGGTCTCATGTACGGCTTGTACAACTGCTGCCCCCAGCAGCTGTGGTACTGCTATTCTTCCATCTGGCAGTTGGATCCACCCTTCTTTAATCAGTTGCCCCCTTCTGTCTGGAGAAAGTCTCTTTTTCTCCTTAGAGTAAGTAGGTATTAGAACAGGGATCTGGGGAATGAGCGGGGCTGTAACCGCTATTCGGTAGGCGGCAGATGCTGCCTTACCAGCTGCTGAATCCGCTCAGGAATTTCTCAGGGCCCCTGAGGTGTGGGCCCACTGATGTCCTCGGGAATGCATGACCGCCACCTTCTGGGGCATCCAGACTGCTTCTAGCAGCTGCAAAATTTCGTGGCTGATATTTTATTTCTTTTCCCCCTGAAGTTAACAGGCCTGTGTCTTTGTACAGTGCTTCATGTACTTGGAGAGTCAGGAAGGCATATCGAGAGTCAGTGTAAACGTTTACAACCTTATTTTCACTCAGCTCTAAGGCTTGAGTTAAAGCAATGAGTTCAGCCTTCTGAGCCAAGGTGCCCTGAGGCAGGGATTTGGCCTCGATTACAGTGTCCAGAGTTACCATGGCGTAGCCTGCACACCTTTCCCCTTGTGGATTGACAAAGCTGCTCCCATCCACATACCACTCCCATCCACATACTACTACTGTCCATGACTGATCACGAAGATCAGGCCTGCTGGAATAGACTATGTCCAGGACTTCAACAGTTGTGTTCAACGGGACCCTCTCACATTGGGAGCAAAGTGGCAGGGTTTAAGGTGTTGCAGACTTCAATGGTGATGCAGGGATTTTCACATAGCAGGCCCTGGTATTTGGTCAGCCTAACATTTGATAACCAGTGGTGCCCTCTGGTATTCATTAGAGTCACTACTGTGTAAAGTGCCTTGATATTTAAGTTCTGTCCCAGAGCTAGCTTATCTGCTTCTTGTGCTAGCAGAGCAGTTGCTGCCAGGGCCCTTAAGCATGGGGGCCATCCTTTGGAAACTCCATCCAGCTGCTTAGAGAGGTAAGCTACAGGCCTGGGCCAAGGTCCTACAGTTTGGACTAGGACCCCAACTGCCACTTTTTCTCTTTCTGCCACATATAATATGAAGGGCTTTGTTAAATCAGGCAGCCCCAAAGCTGGAGCTGACGTTAGTTTCATTTTCAGTTCCTGATAGGCCTGATGCTGCTGGGATCCCCACTCAAAGGGCTCCTTGTCTCCCTGCTTTGTCACATCATAGAGGGGTTTGGCTAGTACTGTGAAGTTTGGAGATCCACAATTTACAAAACCCACTGCTCCCAGGAGCTCTCTCACTTGCCTTTTAGTCTCAGGTTCTGTCACTTTGCAAGTGGCTTGCTTCCTCTCTGCTTCTAGGCTGCATTCCCCCCTTCCGGATGGTGAGCCTCAGATATTGCATTTGCTTTTTGGCTTTCCTTTTAGACACTTTATACCCACAGTCCTCCAGGTGCCAAAATAAGGCATTTGTCTGCGCACCCGACTGCCGTGGGGTGTCCCAATAGAAGGTTATCAGCATATGGGGTCAGCATGCAAGCGAGAAGCTTCTGGGGGGGCGGTCATGGGCTGATGCCTCCCCAAGGATGATGAGAGAGTTTTTGAGCCCCTGGGAAGCTGGGTCCAGGTGTATTGAATGGTTACATCTGCTTCTGGGTTTCTCCGATTGAAATGCAAACAGTTTTTGACTTTCAAAAGCCAGCCTGATGCTAAACAAAGCATCCTTTAAGTCCAAGCAGGTGAACCAACCATTCTCTGCTGGCAATAATCCCAGTAGTGTGTATGGATTAGGCACAGTTGGGTGCAAAGTCACTGTGGCCTGATTGACCAGGCGCAAGTCTTGTACTGGCCTATAGTCTTTGGTCCCTGGTTTGAGAACAGGCAAGAGGGGGGTGTTCCATGGAGACTGGCAAGGAACTATAATTCCATAGTCCTTTAAGCATTTTAGATGGACCTGAATGCCTTCTAGCATCTCTCGGGGAACTAGATACTGCTTTCGTCTAACCGGCTGAACCCGAGGCTTGACTTCAATGAGCACAGGGTCTTGGTTAATTGCCAGTCCAGGTGGATTGTCCTCTGCCCAGACCTTAGGCCATTGTTTTGCTAACTCAGGCTCTATTTCCTGGTCTGGTTCAGTTACAAAGAGTCTCCACTCTTCCTCACAAGGCACCCTGAGGGCCATCATGATGCCAGTTTTAGGCAATGCCAACTGTAAGATGCCATATTTATCATACGCTGGTTTTCGGGACTCTCAGGATAAAAAGGAGTGTACATGCGGTAACCTTCACACAGTCTTTCATAGAATTGAGTAGGGCTTTCCTCTTTTCCTTGAAGAACCTCAGAGACTTTATTAATGTTTGTAACTCTCTGAGCCCCTTTTTAAAATCCTTCCAGCAAGGCTTCTTTGTACCAGATTAGGTTGTTATTTTTCCAATTGATAAGATCAGCCGAGGTGAATGGCAGGTACATGAAAACACGCTTTCTACCATGTGGCCATCCTCACCCACTCCCATGTACCTCTGCTCTCTCAAAGCCATCTGCACCCTGGCCTTGGGTCACGGACGGGCTGCCAGAGGGGGAATTCCCTCTGGGAAGTGGGCAGCAATGGGTGGAGTTTTTCCACATTCTCTTTTGTCTGCTCTGGAGGATTTAGGGGTGTGCAGCTCTGGTGGAGATGCTGAGGCTTCTGGCCCAGAGGCAGGGAGTCCTTGAGAAGGAAGAGGAGGCATTATTCACAAAAACTCTTCTGCTGCTGGGTCGACCAAAACCTTGGAAGTCTGCTTTTCTCGGCAGCGAGGGGGGATGGTGGTTTCTAGCAGTCTGTCTCTTGGCTACTAAAACAGTCGCTGCCTGCTCTCTTAGCCACTTTGGAGGGTTTAACACTAACTGCAACCACGAATCTATGTATGGAAATTGATCGAGGTGTTCTAGCTCGCTGTATATCACCTTATGCCTTACTTTGGAGACAAGGGACCTGTCTAGGGTCTCCTCTGGGGGCCAGTCTACCCTAAATGCTGGCCAATCTTCCCTACATAAAACCCTTGATTTCTCTGGTGTCATAGTTACTTTATAATTTCCACTAAATCCCTTCTTGAAAATTTGCAGCATGGTTTCTAAAGGGGTGGGCTTGCTATGAGAGTGACCCATATTAACACTTCAAAGAAACAATTCCCACAGTTAGGAGAGTGTTAGTGCAGCAGTTCCCACCTAGCAAGACACAGCACAGAGCACTCTCTGATTTACGTTCACTTCAATCCTTTTACAATGCCCAGAGGTTTCTTCACTCAGCCTTATGTGGCTGTCTCTAATTCTTACAAATTGCTCGCCGCATGAGGCCCTTCCTAATGGGCCTGATACCTTTCATGACTGATGAGTCTGGCTGGACACATCTACACACACAGACACACATCCGATTGCTCTCCTTCCAATTCAAAACCATAAGCAAAAGCTTCCAAGGTTAGTTACAGAGACGGCTACCTTCAAAAGTGCCAATCTGGCACCCGTGGGTGATCAGGCCACGCTTCCACCCAACATGGGGTGGGCTACTTTCCTGGGTTTAATCTTACCAAATTCAGTGGTCTGGACTTCCCCAAATACTCGTTCTTCCTCGGTGTTCAGCCATTGGGTGGCTCCACACTGCAGGGCCTCCCTGCTCTGCTCTGGAGAGGCTTTTCCACCAGGCAAATACCTGCCCAGGAGCACTCTCAGGATGCGTCACCCCAGCGAGCAGGAGTCCCCCTGCAGGGATGCTCCACAGGGCTAGGCAAACCACCTAAGAGACATTTTCCCGCCGTCTGCTATCCGAGACTCGCTTCCGGGCAGATGCACCAAAAATGTAGCAGGAGTGGCCACAGGAAACGGATCTCTCAGACACCAAATACAGGAGGAAGGAGGGTTTATTTGGCTGGGAGCAAGGTGGCATAGTTGCCTAACAGCCAAGCTCCCCCTAACAAAGGAAGGTTCTGCCTTTATATAGGCTTATACTTTAGATGTTACACGTGGAAGAATCTTTGGTTTATAGCTTAACATATGAAAAGGGTCTTGGTTTACAGTCTCAGGAATTACATATGAAAAGGTTTCAGTTTTCAATCTTAGGAATGAAAATGTTTCAGTTTACAGTCTTAGGAATGAAAAGGGGAAGTTGATCTGAGATGCCTGAGTCTCCCTATTCAGTTTAATTTGGTTTGCTCTACTTATATTTTATCTCAACGTACTGGAGACAGAGAATAGGTAAAAAGACAATAAGGGTCAGGCGATAATACTAATAAAAGCCAGAGAATAGATCCTAAAGCTCTTCCAGCTTCTGAATCAATCATCTTGGTCCTCGTTGTCAGTGCCTCTCCTCTTTCCACCTCGTGACCATGGATGCTTTGTTTGTGACATGAGCCTGTCTCTATTCTCTTGTTGGCCAGCTCATCAGAGAGCTCTGGGGCCAGGCCTTTCCTGGCCTCCCTCTGCCCACATACACTTGCCCTCTACTTCATCCTCCTCCCCCATCTGGCTAATTCCTACTCATCCCCAGGTCCCTCTTTATATCTCACTTCCCCCAAAATTTATTTTCTAATCCTCCAAGCTCAAGTCTGAGTTAAGCGCTCCTGTTGTTCATTTTCCCATCATCTCAAGGACTTTCCATCACAGCAATAAAGTGCAGAGAAGTAAACTCACAGGCTTGGACACTATGCCCATGCAAATTAAAATCCCTGCTCCACTAACTTGTGTGACCTTGAGCAAGTCTCTTAATCTATTGAAGGTTGACAGTCCCTAATCCTAGAAGGTGTCAAAATTAAGAGTTCACACATTTAAAACACTAAGCAAAGTGACTCAAAGTACTTTCTCATCCTTACTTCCCTTTTACTGTTAATGGAACCGCAACTTTCCCACTGACCTAGGCTCCCAACCCAACAGTCTCTCCTTCTTCCCTTTTCCTTGAACCCTACACTACTGAACGTCCTTGATACTGAGAATACTAGTGACAGGGCTGAGTCAGGGGGGATGGTAGGGATGATGGCAGTCAGGCAAGGTTGCAATAAAAAATAAAAATCATCACCATGGCTGAGACTAAGTTAACTTTTAAACGTCAGTGGAAGGAATGATACTTGGCTGAACTGTGGGAGTATACCTGAAGACAAGAACAGGGGGGATCAGGAGGACGATTTTGGTATTTATAGCCCAACATTTATAGTAATCATTTATCAATAAATTCTTAACAATAACCTATTATTCCATGCCAGGCTTTCCCTTTATTCTGGCAAGTCTATCATTTATTTAATAATTTATTGCATTTTAGGTTTGGAGGTACATGTGAAGCACATCCAAGATTGTTGCATAGGTACACACATGGCAGTGTGATGTGCTGCCTTCCTCCCCCATCACCTATATCTGGCATTTCTCAAATCCCCACCCCCTGCCTCCCACTGTCCCTCCCCTATTTTCCCCCAACAGACCCCAGTGTGTGATGCTCCCCCTCCCTGTGTCCATGTGTTCTCATTGTTCAACACCTGCCTATGAGTGAGAACATGCGGTGTTTGATTTTCTGTTCTTGTGTCAGTTTGCTGACAATGATGGTTTCCAGGTTCATCCATGTCCCTACAAAGGACACAAACTCATCATTTTTGATGGATGCATAGTATTCCATGGCCACATTTTCCCTGTCCAGTCTATCATCGATGGGCATTTGGGTTGGTTCCAGGTCTTTGCTATTGTGAACAGTGCTGCAATGAACATTCGTGTGCATGTGTCCTTATAGTAGAACGATTTATAAACCTTTGGATATATACCCAGTAATGGGATTGCTGGGTCAAATGGAATTCCTGTTTCTAGGTCCTTGAGGAATCGCCACACTGTCTTCCACAATGGTTGAACTAATTTACACTCCCACCAACAGTGTAAAAGTGTTCCTATTTCTCCACATCCTCTCCAGCATCTGTTGTCTCCAGATTTTTTAATGATCGCCATTCTAACTGGCATGAGATGGTATCTCAATGTGGTTTTGATTTGCATTTCTCTAATGACCAGTGATGATGAGCATTTTTTCATATGTTTGTTGGCCTCATCTATGTCTTCTTTTGTAAAGTGTCTGTTCATGTCCTTTGCCCACTTTTGAATGGGCTTGTTTTTTTCTTGTAAATCTGTTTTAGTTCTTTGTAGATTCTGGACATCAGCCCTTTGTCTGATAGGTAGATTGCAAATTTTTTTTCCCATTCTGTTGGTTGTCGAGTTCACTCTAATGATTGTTTCTTTTGCTGTGCAGAAGCTGTGGAGTTTGATTAGGTCCCATTTGCCTATTTTGGCTTTTGTTGACAATGCTTTTGGTGTTTTGGTCATGAAGTCCTTGCCTATGACTATGTCCTGAATGGTTTTGCCTAGATTTTCTTCTAGGGTTTTTATGGTGTTAGGTCTGATGTTTAAGTCTTTAATCCATCTGGGGTTAATTTTAGTGTAAGGTGTCAGGAAGGGGTCCAGTTTCTGCTTTCTGCACATGGCTAGACAGTTTTCCCAACACCATTTATTAAAGAGGGACTCCTTTCTCCATCGCTTGTTTTTGTCAGGTTTGTCAAAGATCAGATGGTTGTAGATGTGTGGTGTTGCCTCTGAGGCCTCTGTTCTGTTCCATTGGTCTATATCTCTGTTTTGGTACTAGTACCATGCTGTTTTGATTACTGTAGTCTTGTAGTATAGTGTGAAGTCCGGTAGTGGGATGCCTCCCGCTTTGTTATTTTTGCTTAGAATTGACTTGGTTATGCGGGCTCTTTTTTGGTTTCATATGAAGCTTAAGGTGGTTTTTTCCAGTTCTGTGAAGAAGGTCATTGGTAGCTTGATGGGGATAGCGTTGAATATGTAAATTACTTTGGCCAGTATGGCCATTTTCATGATATTGATTCTCCCTAACCATGAACATGGAATGTTTCTTTATCTGTTTGTATCCTCTCTTATTTCGTTGAGCAGTGGTTTGCAGTTCTCCTTGAAGACGTCCTTTATGTTCCTTGTTAGTTGTATTCCTAGGTATTTTATTCTCTTTGTAGCAATTGTGAATGGCAGTTCATTCTTCATGTGGCTATCTTTAAGTCTGTTATTGGTGTATAGGAATGCCTGTGATTTCTGCACATTGATTTTGTATCCTGAGACTTTGCTGAAGTTGCTTATCAGTTTCAGGAGATTTGGGGCTGAGACAATGGGGTCTTCTAGATATACAATCATGTCGTCTGCAAATAGAGACAATTTGACTTCCTCCTTTCCTATTTGAATACTCTTTATTTCTTTTTCTTGCCTGATTGCTCTGGCTAGAACTTCCAATACTATATTGAATAAGAGTGGTGAGAGAGGGCATCCTTGTCTAGTGCCAGATTTCAAAGGGAATGCTTCCAGTTTTTGCCCATTCAGTATGATATTGGCTGTTGGTGTGTCGTCAATAGCTTTTATTATTTTGAGATACGTTCCATCAATACCTAGTTTATTGAGGGTTTTTAGCATAAAGGGCTGTTGAATTTTGTCAAAGGCCTTCTCTGCATCAATTGAGATAATCATGTGGTTTTTGTCTTTGGTTCTGTTTATGTGGTGAATTATGTTTATAGACTTTTATATGTTGAACCAGCCTTGCATCCCTGGGATGAAGCCTACTTGATCATGGTGGATAAGCTTTTTGATGTGCTGTTGCAATCGGTTTGCCAGTATTTTATTGAAGATTTTTGCATCTATGTTCATCATGGATATTGGCTTAAAGTTTTCTTTTTCTTGCTGAGTCTCTGCCGGATTTTGGTATCAGGATGATGTTGGTCTCATAAAATGATTTGAGAAAGATTCTCTCTTTTTTGATTGTTTGGAATAGTTTCAGAAGGAATGGTACCAGCTCCTCTTTGTATGTCTGGTAGAATTTGGCTGTGAATCCTTCTGGACCTGGGCTTTTTTTTGGTGGTAGGCTCTTAATTGCTGCCTCAACTTCAGACCTTGTTATTGGTCTATTCAGGGTTTTGACTTCTTCCTGGTTTAGGCTTGGGAGGATGCAAGTGTCCAGGAATTTATCCATTTCCTCCAGGTTTACTAGTTTATGTGCATAGAGTTGTTTGTAATAATCTCTGATGATGGTTTGTATTTCTGTGGAATCGGTGGTGATATCCCCTTTATCATTTTTTATTGCATCTGTTTGATTATTCTCTCTTTTCTTATTAATCTGGCTAGTGGTCTATTTTGTTGATCTTTTCAAAAAACCAGATCCTGGATTTACTGATTTTTTGAAGGGTTTTTTTTTTGTGTGTCTCTATCTCCTTTAGTTCTGCTCTGATCTTAGTTATTTCTTGTCTTCTGCTAGGTTTTGAGTTTTTTGATCTTGCTCCTCTAGCTCTTTCAATTTTGACGATAGGGTGTTGATTTTAGATCTTTCCTTGCTTCTCATGTGGGCATTTATTGCTATATATTTTCCTCTATACACTGCTTTAAATGTGTCCCAGAGATTCTGGTATGTTGTGTCTTCATTCTCATTGGTTTCGAAGAACATCTTTATTTCTGCCTTCATTTCATTGTTTATCCAGTCAACATTCAAGAGCCAGTTGCTCAGTTTCCATGAAACTGTGCAGTTCTGAGTTAGTTTCTCAATTCTCAGTTCTAACTTGATTGCACTGTGGTCTGAGAGACTGTTTGTTATGATAAGTCTATTTTTAAAAATGTAATAGTGATGAGTGGCAGAGTTAGGTGGATTTCTGCATTGCCAGAGTGATCCTCTGATCCCTGAGGTTTTTTTGCATAATGAAAACATTTTCAGTTTATTCTTGCTTCTTTCCTGTTTCTCATGTAACCAAGCAGATGAAAGGAAATTACAAAATGGTGGAAAGATTTAATGCAACTGGTGATAAGTTGGGTCTCTAGTTGGAACATTGGGTGAACAGAAAAAGGGCAAGAGGCATAGGATGATTGATGTTATCAGGCCTGCTTGAGGTCTTGAGGTGACTGAACTGCCTCTGGAAAAGGGCTTGAGGTATGTGACTATGAGATGTGGGGCACAAAAGTTGTGTCTCTGACATTTGGATCCTACATCTTCCTAATCATGTGGCCGAGATGTTTTTTCAATGATAGAACATGCCTTAGAACCAGGAAAGGAAGGAGTGACAGGATTCAGGAGCTGCATGAGTCAGCTGGGCCAGGTGTCTGCTGCTTCATAATGTCAAGGGCATGACCTACAGCTTCAGTCTCATTTTCCCAATTCAGTATCAAAACATATGCCTCCATTGAGGCAAATGATGTTCCTCCACAAGCCCCAGCTTCAATGAAACTGCAGTGTCTAAATAACTGCAGGTTTTTCTTTCTATGTATTGATGGCTGATATGATCTAAATACTTGTCTCCTCCAAAACTCTTGTTGAAAGGTGGTAATACGGAGAGGTGGGGTCTTTAAGAGGTGACGGGTCATGAGGGCTCTGCTCTCATGAATGGATTAATGACTTAATGGACTAATGGTTTATGATGGGGAGAGGGACTTGTGGCTTTAAAAAAAAGAGGAAGAGAGACCTGAGCTGCCTCACTAAGCTGCCTCTCCACGGGATGCTCTGTGCTGCCTCAGGACTCTGTAGAGTCCCCATAAGCAAGAAGGCCCTCACCAGATGAGATCCTCAACCTTGCACTTCTCAGCCTCCAGAACTGTAAAAAATAAATTTTGTTTCTTTATAAATTACCCTGTTTCAGGTACTGTTATAAGCAAAACGAAATGGTCCCAAACAATGACTAAGAGCAGCTGTGCTCACAGGTATCTCCATTTTCACACTTTAACTTAGTTCATCACTAAACCTATTACATCTTATTTCCCTCCTTTGTCCTTTATTCAAAGAAAACACTGACTAAGAAACCAAGTTTCTTAAGAAAACTTGGTTAAGGACTGTCATTTGTATGAGGCAGGAAAGGTGTTCACAGCCTGGGAGACCATTTCTGGCATGAGAGACCAGCTGTGAGCCTCTCACCTAGGTGCTTACAAGCATTATTTCAATTTAATATTCCTAACAATCCTGCAAAGTGAGTATTATTATTATTCTTATTTTATAGATGAGAAAATAGAGGCAAGGTGTTGTGTGAATGGACCAAGGTCATACAATTAGTGAATGGTAGAAATGGGATTTGGACTTCATCTGGTGTCACCAAATCACATCCTCTTAAACGCTACCAAACACTGCCTCCTGGTGGCAAAATGAAGAAGTTCATTTTGTTTATGAGAAGTTCATTTTGTTTATGAAGTTTGTTTATGAGAAGTTCATTTTGCTGATGAAGAACTTTAACCTGGTGGCAAAATGAAGAAGTCCAACTCCATAACCGAGGTGTATCAGGAAATAGAAGCACAGGAGGTGTATATAAAGCATGTGGCTTGCTTAAAGAAGCCCCTATGTTGGATTGTTTGTTCAGCCTCCTTACCTACAGGCTCCCCTGCTTAGTTTCACTATCTGGCTCTACCTTAAAAAATTACTTTCCTAGTTTTACTCTTTTACTCTCAGGATAGCTGAATGCAAAACAAAATAAAACACAGGACCGCTCTGCTTAGTTCTTTAAATTATGTGCCAGTCCAAACAAAAATGGCTCCTCAAAACATTTATCCTGAGTCCCAGAATCACACGATCACAAGAATATACAAATGGTTTCCTAAATCAGTTATTCTTCTAGGCTTTCCATAAATCACTGCTCTTTCATCTCTCCCCCTACCGATTCAATTGGTCTTTAGTTTAGCAACTATTTATTTTTAGTAACTGAACTGAAGGCTGTTACCATCTAGATCCCTCAGCCCGACAACCAAAGTGCCTATTCTCCCGGCTGCTGGAAGTGTTACAGCTGACACCTGAGTCTGTATTCCAGGCCTGCCCTCTGCTGAAGGGAACTGCCTTCCCCAAGGTTGCATCCCTCCATGGAGAAAGCCTGAAGCCAAGGACTGGTCTATGAGGAGGTTCAAGGTCACAGCCTTCTTGCCTCACTTAGGCATATTAGCGGCCATCCCAGCTCTAGGATTCCCAGGGGGAGTTGGCTGCAGCCCTCATTACAATTTAACATTTCCCTCTGCCCAACCCAGTTTCCATCTCTTCTGTATAGGTTTTCCCTAGAGCACCCTCTAATAAATCTAACAGTCTGTTTCTTGAAGACCCAACATAAGACAACATTCAGCTCTTAACTTCAGTCATATTCACAAATGCTGTCTCTTTAAATAAAGTGCAGGAATGCAGTGTAAAGATACATACACCAGAAAAAGATATGAATATAAAGTGCAAAAATATACCAGAAGGTAAAAATAATACATGAATTTAAAGTCTATGAATCAGTCTCTCTCGCATGCTGCTAGAAAGTGTGTGATTGCCTCACATTTCATAATTTTGTCATTGTAATTGTCATCGTGCCACTAAAATTCCATGCCTTTCCATGTTGTTTTTGTTTTTATCTCTAAATAAAAATGTTTAATTAAATGCCTTCTATTGCCACTTCAGACCAAGTCCAGAACTTTACCTTAAGGTGAAAACTCTTACTATCTTTCTTACAAGGTTGTGTTTAGGAGGTTTTTCGTTTGCCTTTTAGTTTTTACCGTGAGCAGTTTGTCTAGTCTCCTGACATGGAACTGGAGGTAACTGGAGGTAACTGGAGACACAGATCCCTTTGTCAGAGTCAGCATCAAACATGTGTAAGGCATGTTTTGCCTCTAGGAAACCATCAGGGAAATAATTTTTCATTGCTCTTTGAATTAAAATTCTCTTTTACATCGATGCTAAAAACTTCCCCTAAGCAACCTCTACCACATTAGCATAAAGTGTCTGAGTTTCAAAGATTCAACCTCAAATGGCTCCCTTGTGTTACTTAGGAAGCAGAATACCAGGAGAAATGATCATTTCTTCTTTCTGAGTAACTTCCTATTAACCTCCCTTTCCTTTCAGTCTCTTAGTGAAATGGAAACATCAGAATGAAGGGGACAGGCTGTATGTGGGAAAGATGAGTCACCGAGAAACCTCAAATCTAATGCTAAACTTGTAGAAACTGGTTTGTATGGTCCTGAGAATGGTAAAAATAATTAATAAAAATAACTTTAAAAGTTATTTAATAAAGTAACAAATAATACAACTAGTAAAATAAAAGTTACTTTTTTAATATATTTAACCAAGATGCAGAGGGAAGAGGATTCTTGTTTTGTTTTGTTTTCTGAGATGGAGTTTTGAACTGTCACCTGGGCTGGAATGCAATAGGGTGATCTTGGCTCACTGCAACCTCTGCCTCCTGGGTTCACGCTATTCTCCTGCGTCAGCCTCCTGAGTAGCTGGGATTACAGGGGCACACCACCACACCAGGCTAATTTGTTATATTTTTAGTAGAGACAGGTTTTAACTATATTGGCCAAACTGGTCTCAAACTCCTGACCTTGTGATCCGCCCACCTCTGGCCTTCCAAAGTGCTGGGATTACAGGCATGAACACCCCGCCTGGTCCATTCTTGGTCTTATAAGTGTAGAAGACATAAAAGCTTGTGTTCTATCCTATTAATACCTTAAAGACATGTGTGGCATTACAACCACTGAAAAAATGCTGGGTAGAGTTAGTCCACAATGACATACCTGTCATGATGTGCTTTGTCAGGCTCTGCCTTTCCCTTTACTTATTCTAGGCTGAGACCCTTTTGATTACTGTCATCAGTGAAGAGGAGGAGAAACTCCTCTGATTTCTGTAGATTCACAAGTTACAAGACTATCTTATATGCTTGAGGATGGCCAGCATGTAACTGATGACAATGAATTAAATTATACACTTACAAAGTACAATACTTACATTATCCTGATCATCTCTGTGTTGAGAGCAATCTGTAGGATGGGATAAATCAAGGCAGCCAGCTGAAGTCCTGCCCTTTGGATCCCCTTGTGGGAAGGTATTTGGAGAGTAACTCAGGGGGCTGATGTGTAAAGGGAGTGCTAACAAATGATATGAATGTGTGTGTGTTCACTGACACACCAGCAATTGCTAAAGCAAAAGAGGTGGCTTCATCCCTCTCTGTTGAAAAGGGCCTACTGAGAATGTAAACACTTAAACTGCTGTCACCTATAAAAATATTCTAGCATGAAAGGGGCCTCAAGGAGACATAGAATTGAAAGTAAATGGTAGCAATGTAGGAGGCGGCAGAGGGTGATTGTCCAAGGACACACACACTCTAAACATAGCCCTATTTCTAATGCTCAAATTAAGGAAGAAAACAATTAAGTGAAATCCTTAGGTGAGTCATCTTTTCATGAATTAAACATTATTGAAAAAGGAGGGCAATTAGATATAACCTAACGATTCCAGTTCCTGATATTTATTGTAAGAAGCAAACATATAAACTCATTTAAATAAATGACTATTCACAATTTTAACAGTAAAACATGAAAATATTATCTGAACATCCAAAACTAAGAGACTAACCACCAAAATGACTCAGGAAATGATTCACCATGTTGCATAAGCTGAAAACAATTAAGTTACTACATAATATGTAGAAGATGACCCAAATTTTATAAATATATATGCAGCAGAAGTTTGTAATAGCAGATAACAATTTTAGCCCTAACTATGCATAAGTTAAACTCCAAAAACATACTCTGCAATTACACAGAATAGAGACTGGCCCCTCTTCTGGACCAAGGCCCACATTATCATACTGAAGAACGTTAAAGTCTATTTTCTGGGAAAAGGAAGAACATGGTGAAGGGTGAGGTGGGAGAAGCGGGGAAGCAGAGGCAACCCCATGTCAGGAAGTAGAGAAGGAAGTGAACCTCTAGGCCCAGCCACAACCCTAGGAATAGGAATAACTGAATTCATGTTCGAACGCAGAAACCAAGATGCAGAGGGAAGAGGGTAGGTTAATTGCCTGACGTTACAAAGGTGTAAGTAGAGGAGTCAAATTTTGATCCCAGGAGCTGGGCGTGGTGGCTCACACCTGTAATCCTAGCACTTTGGGAGGCTGAGGTGAGCGGATCACTTGAGCACTTGAGGTAGGTCAGGAGTCTGAAACCAGCCTGGCCAACGTGGTGAAACCCTATCTCCATTAAAAATACACACACACACAAAAACCAGAAAAACAAATAGCTGGGTGTGGTGGCAGGCACCTGTAATCCCAGCTACTTGGGAGGCTGAGGCAGGAGAATTGCTTGAACCTGGGAGACGGAGGTTGCAGTCAGCCAAGATTGCGCCACTGCATTCTAGCCTTGGCAACAGAGTGAGACTCGGTCTAAAAAAAAAAAATTAATCCCAGAAAATGTATTTCCAGAGGCTGAAATCTGAACCCCATACCAATCTGATTCTGCATAAAATACTGAAAGCACATTAACACACACAAATACACAAACACACACAACTTCGTGACACTTAATGGAAAAGAAGTATCAGTGACAGCATATATATAATTCTACAAGATCTAGCGTGATACTTCAATTTCCATTTCCAGCTATATGATACTGAAAGGCATCTGAATTTCCTGAGGGTCAGTGCACTGACATAGCCAGAACACATTGAATTCTGGGAGAAAAATTGGATTTAATATTTGCTACAGATTAACAAATAGGAAATCTTACTCACTGCTGGTAGCATAGGGAGATGCAACTTGTTTGGAACATAATGCTGTATTATCTATTAATTTTGAAGATACATACATCTTATGACCAGCGCTCCTAGTCCCGGGGGAAACTTTTAGCGGCACTGTTAAACCCAAAAAAGGGGATCCCTGTCAAAGGCACAAATCAATTCTGGCATATTCATGGATACTCATGTGCTGGAATACATTACAGCTGTGAAAATGAATGGCACTTATGACATAAATGAAGATCAGCAAGTTACAGAAGAATGTATATAACAATTTCATTTATTTAAATTATAAAAATGTATAAAAAATATATTGTTCATTGGTATAAAACTTAAAAATAGGTAGACAATAAGACACAAAATTCAGTCATTACTTCAGGGGAGTGGAAAGTAGATAGAACCAGAGGACACACAGGAGCTTCAGAATAATAATAGCCTTCTATTAGGTTGGTGCAAATGTAATCGCAGTTTTTGCCATTTAGAAGTAATGGCAAGCACCACAACTACTTGTGCACCAACTTAATACTAATATTTCGTAAATTGGGTGGTAGGCCCATAGTTGGTTGTTGAGCTGGTGTACTTTTACACCTTAAACATGTGCTGAAAAGTATTCTGTATGCTGTATTCAACAATTTTAAGAAATCAAATGTTCTCAATTTTTTTTAACTATTGGTAACTTGACATACTATAAAATTTTTTTGCAATGATTGATGAAAATTTACATGTTAAAAATCAATTTTCCAAATTTGAGGATGTCATTTTACCTATTTGCTTTGTAGTTCTAATTTATTTGGGGCCAATTATTCTTAGTCTAGGTTGCCTATGCAAAAAAGGTAAAAAACAAAAACAAAAACAAAAAAACCTGAATATAAAAAATAATTGTTATTTATTTTATTTAGCCCATTTCTTTCTTTTTTTTTTTTTTTTTTTTGAGACGGAGTTTCACTCTTGTTACCCAGGCTGGAGTGCAATGGCACGACCTCAGCTCACTGCAACCTCCACCTCCTGAGTTCAAGCAATTCTTCTGCCTTGGCCTCCCGAGTAGCTGGGACTACAGGCTGCACCACCATGTCCAGCTAATTTTTGTATTTTTAGTAGAGACGGGGTTTTACCATGTTGACCAGGATGGTCTCGATCTCTTGACCTCGTGATCCACCTTCCTTGGCCTCCCAAAGTGCTGGGATTATAGGTGTGAGCCACCGAGACCGGCCTAGCCCATTTCTTTTTGTCTTTGTTACAAAAGCAATTTAAATCATTACTGAAAAAAAAAAAATCAGAAAATGTGGCCAAGCAAAAGCAGACAAAGAACAACACTCATAATCCCACCATCCAGAGAGAGAGGCACTACAGGTATTAACTCTTCTGTAGAAATCCCTTCAGATCATTTTCATTGCTCTCTGTAAATTAATATAATTATGGGGGAGTACTTATCTTGCTTGTACATGCTCTATAATCCAGCATTACAGTTGGTCTAAATCAAAGGGAAGAAAACTTTTAAATCTATCCCTTCTTCCTTTTTCTCTGTATCCTAAGGGATTCGTGAAATAATTCAGCCGTTTCCCCAAGGCAGGAAAAAAAAAAAAGCATGGATAGAGAATAGCTTTTTTTTTTTATTATTGCACTTTGGGTTTTGGGGTACATGTGAAGAACATGCAAGACTGTTGCATAGGTACATATATGGCAGTGTGATTTGCTGCCTTCCTCCCCATCACCTGTATCTGGCATTTCTCCCCATGCTATCTCTCCCCAACTCCCCACCCCACACTGTCCCTCCCCTATTTTCCCCCAACAGACCCCAGTGTGTGACACTCCCCTCCCTGTGTCCATGTGTTCTCATTGTTCAACACCTGCCTATGAGTGAGAACATGCGGTGTTTGATTTTCTGTTCTTGTGTCAGTTTGCTGAGAATGATGGTTTCCAGGTTCATCCATGTCCCTACAAAGGACACAAACTCATCGTTTTTGCTTGATGCATAGTATTCCATGGGGTATATGTGCCACATTTTCCCTGTCCAGTCTATCATCAATGGGCATTTGGGTTGGTTCCAGGTCTTTGCTATTGTAAACTGTGCTGCAATGAACATTCGTGTGCATGTGTCCTTATAGTAGAACGATTTATAATCCTTTGGATATATACCCAGTAATGGGATTGCTGGGTCAAATGGAATTTCTATTTCCAGGTCCTTGAGGAATCACCACACTGTCTTCCACAATGGTTGAACTAATTTACACTCCCACCAACAGTGTAAAAGTGTTGCTATTTCTCCACATCCTCTCCAGCATCTGTTGTCTCCAGATTCTTTAATGATCGCCATTCTAACTGGCATGAGATGGTATCTCAATGTGGTTTTGATTTGCATTTCTCTAATGACCAGTAATGATGAGCATTTTTTCATATGTTTGTTGGCCTCACGTATATTTTCTTTTGTAAAGTGTCTGTTCATATCCTTCACTCACATTTCAATGGGCTTGTTTTTTTCTTGTAAATCTGCTTTAGTTCTTTGTGATTCTGGATATTAGCCCTTTGTCTGATGGGTGACTGCAAAAATTTTTTCCCATTCTGTTGGTTGTCAATTCACTCTAATGACTGTTTCTTTTGCTGTGCAGTTTGATTAGGTCCCATTTGTCTATTTTGGCTTTTGTTGACAATGCTTTTGGTGTTTTGGTCATGAAGTCCTTGCCTACACCTATGCCCTGAATGGTTTTGCCTAGATTTTCTTCTAGGGTTTTTATGGTGTTAGGTCTGATGTTTAAGTCTTTAATCCGTCTGGAGTTAATTTTAGTGTAAGGTGTCAGGAAGGGGTCCAGTTTCTGCTTTCTGCACATGGCTAGACAGTTTTCCCAACACCATTTATTAAAGAGGGACTCCTTTCCCCATCGCTTGTTTTTGTCAGGTTTGTCAAAGATCAGATGGTTGTAGATGTGTGGTGTTGCCTCTGAGGCCTCTGTTCTGTTCCATTGGTCTATATCTCTGTTTTGGTACCAGTACCATGCTGTTTTGATTACTATAGCCTTGTAGTATAGTTTGAAGTCCTGTAGTGTGATGCCTCCTGCTTTGTTCTTTTTGCTTAGAATTGACTTGCCTATGTGGGCTCTCTTTTGATTCCATATGAAGTTTAAGATAGTTTTTTTCCAGTTCTGTGAAGAAGGTAATTGGTAGCTTGATGGGGGATAGCATTGAATATGTAAATTACTTTGGCCAGTATGGCCATTTTCATGATATTGATTCTCCCTAACCATGAACATGGAATGTTTCTCCATCTGTTTGTGTCCTCTCTTATTTTGTTGAGCATTGATTTGTAGTTCTCCTTGAAGACATCCTTTATGTTCCTTGTTAGTTGTATTCCTAGGTATTTTACTCTCTTTGTAGCAATTGTGAATGGCAGTTTGTTCTTGATTTGGCTCTCTTTAAATATGTTATTGGTGTATAGGAATGCTTGTGATTTCTGCACATTGATTTTGTATCCTGAGACTTTGCTGAAGTTGCTTATCAGTTTCAGGACATTTGGGGCTGAGACGATGGGGTCTTCTAGATATACAATCATGTCATCTGCAAATAGAGACAATTTGACTTCCTCCTTTCCTATTTGAATACTCTTTATTTCTTTTTCTTGCCTGATTGCTCTGGCTAGAACTTCCAATACTATATTGAATAGGAGTGGTGAGAGAGGGCATCCTTGTCTAGTGCCAGATTTCAAAGGGAATGCTTCCAGTTTTTGCCCATTCAGTATGATATTGGCTGTTGGTGTGTCATAAATAGCTTTTATTATTTTGAGATACGTTCCATCAATACCTAGTTTATTGAGGGTTTTTAGCGTAAAGGGCTGTTGAATTTTGTCAAAGGCCTTCTCTGCATCAATTGAGATAATCGTGTGGTTTTTGTCTTTGGTTCTGTTTATGTGGTGAATTACGTTTATAGACTTGCGTATGTTGAACCAGCCTTGCATCCCCGGGATGAAGCCTACTTGATCACGGTGGATAAGCTTTTTGATGTGCTGTTGCAATCGGTTTGCCAGTATTTTATTGAAGATTTTTGCATCTATGTTCATCATGGATATTGGCCTAAAGTTTTCTTTTCTTGCTGAGTCTCTGCCGGGTTTTGGTATCAGGATGATGTTGGTCTCATAAAATGATTTGAGAAAGATTCTCTCTTTTTGATTGTTTGGAATAGTTTCAGAAGGAATGGTACCAGCTCCTCTTTGTATGTCTGGTAGAATTTGGCTGTGAATCCTTCTGGACCTGGGCTTTTTTTTGGTGGTAGGCTCTTAATTGCTGCCTCAACTTCAGACCTTGTTATTGGTCTATTCAGGGTTTTGACTTCTTCCTGGTTTAGGCTTGGGAGGATGCAAGTGTCCAGGAATTTATCCATTTCCTCCAGGTTTACTAGTTTATGTGCATAGAGTTGTTTGTAATAATCTCTGATGATGGTTTGTATTTCTGTGGAATCGGTGGTGATATCCCCTTTATCATTTTTTATTGCATCTGTTTGATTATTCTCTCTTTTCTTTCTTATTAATCTGGCTAGTGGTCTATTTTGTTGATCTTTTCGAAAAACCAGCTCCTGGATTTACTGATTTTTTGAAGGGTTTTTTTTTTGTGTCTCTATCTCCTTTAGTTCTGCTCTGATCTTAGTTATTTCTTGTCTTCTGCTAGGTTTTGAGTTTTTTGATCTTGCTCCTCTAGCTCTTTCAATTTTGACGA
The DNA here is from genome assembly GCA_036589455.1 of Ateles fusciceps. Lineage (NCBI taxonomy): Eukaryota > Metazoa > Chordata > Mammalia > Primates > Atelidae > Ateles > Ateles fusciceps. Next base: position 2,465,198 of record JAZHEH010003362.1, read on the forward strand.
TAGGGTGTTGATTTTAGATCTTTCCTTGCTTCTCATGTGGGCATTTATTGCTATATATTTTCCTCTAGACACTGCTTTAAATGTGTCCCAGAGATTCTGGTATGTTGTGTCTTCATTCTCATTGGTTTCGAAGAACATCTTTATTTCTGCCTTCATTTCATTGTTTATCCAGTCAACATTCAAGAGCCAGTTGTTCAGTTTCCATGAAACTGTGCGGTTCTGAGTTAGTTTCTCAATTCTGAGTTCTAATTTGATTGCACTGTGGTCTGAGAGACTGTTTGTTATGATATCTGTTCTTTTGCACTTGCTGAGGAGTGATTTACTTCCTATTGCGTGGTCAATTTTAGAGTAGGTGTGATGTGGTGCTGAGAAGAATGTATATTCTGTGGATTTGGGGTGGAGAGTTCTGTAAATGTCTATTAGGTTTGCTTGGTCCAGGTCTGAGTTCAAGTCCTGGATATCCTTGTTAATTTTCTGTCTCGTTGATCTATCTAATATTGACAATGGGGTGTTAAAGTCTCCCACTATTATTGTCTGGGAGTCTAAGTCTCTTTGTAAGTCATTAAGAACTTGCCTTATGTATCTCAGTGCTCCTGTATTGGGTGCGTATATATTTAGGATCGTTAGCTCTTCTTGTTGCATTGATCCTTTTACCATTATGTAATGTCCTTCTTTGTCTCTTTTGATCTTTGTTGGTTTAAAGTCTATTTTGTCAGAGACAAGAACTGCAACTCGAGAATAGTTTTTGTTATAAATGTCAACTCGAATCAATTTGGTAGTGGTTGCATGAGCTGTGTTTTGAGACACTTTGTGAAAATGTACCTGAGCTATGAATTCTCAATACTGAGGGCTCACGAAGAGAAAGGTAAAGTAAGAGCACCGGGGCCTTGTGTGTGCCACCCCAGCCTACAGGGCCTCTGCTTATGTGACAGCTCCCCTCTGTTACCTCTGTTTCCCCAGCTACATGCTCAAGAATGCTCTCTGCTATGTTCTGCACCTTTTTCTTGGTCCTCATCCTTTGCTGAAAGATACCTAGTTTACTCTATCTGATATAGAAAATTTATGCAAGTTAAGAATTTTAAGGTACCATGCTTGTCTTGAAGTGAAAAAAAAATACTCTTAAAATATTATAATGGGTGTTTGGAAATCTGCAGTGGTTAAAAGCATTTAACATTTTGGTCTCTGAATTGGCAATATCATACATTATATACTATCCAGAATTCCCTAAGAAGGTAAGACCACTGAAAAGAACTGCATCAAAATTTCAATTCAATGCTTTATACTGGTGACTATGGATGCTCATTTTCACATCAGGGTTTTTATGATGGAAGGAGGGACCAAATTGAGAAGAAATTGCGAAGAGTATGGAATTAGACTAGGGTCTCATGTATAAAATCTCAATAAAATTTGAGACATCATATCATACAGCAGGTCCATTTTCACAAAATCTCACGTTACCACAAGCCAGATGGTAAGCTGTCTTGGTAGAGTTGGCCTGGGCTTTGGGATGACTCCACCACCACAGACAGGATGTTGATTCCTGATTCAACATAAACACAATGCTACTGTATGCTGAAAAGGTCCTTCTTTAATTAGTTTTCCATGCCTTCTCCTTTGTGCTTCAAGAGAGGCAACTTTGTGTAGTAGAAACAGCAGATGCTTAAACATTTCTAATACATCTTCAAATCCTAGTTCTTCCATTCACTAGCTAGTTGGCTTTGGGTGAGTTACTTAGCCCCTGTCTCTGTCCTCTGTCTCTTGTCTGTAAAATAAAAATATAATGCCTATCTTGCAGTAATGTTGTAAAGAGAAATAGGATAATGTGCAAATCACCTAGCACAATGGCTAGCTCATAGTGTGAGCTTAATAAATGTTCATTGTGTCATGTATACCAGGGGGAGTAATAATCTAGTATTTAATAAATAAATTGCTATTTATTTTCACTTTAGAAATTATGGATTTTGGTGCTCTATATATCCACAGGCTCCTTTTCCAGCTTTAAGAGACAATCTAAATGTATTTCTTTGTAAGACTGCCTCTCTAAACTTTTCATAATTTCTGTAGCTTACCAGTTCTTCCCTGAGGTATGACTGCAGCCAGGATTGCAAATGGCACTCTCAGGGCAGACATACCATGGCTAGTCAGTAGAGTCAGAGCTGGAACCAGCCAACAAGAAGAATGCCTGTAACTATTTGTAGGTACCAGCAGGCTGGAGAGCAGAGGTATGGCATAGGTTGCTTCAAGACTTAGAGTAACTTTCATTCCCTGAGCGTGGAGCATGATGAGGGGGATGGGGAGCATACATAGATGAAACTGACCTTCAGTGACAAAAACAAACAAAAAGCATTCCCTTCATCTTTCAATATTGTCACCTGCTGGTGATCTAGGTGATTTCCCAGTCATTAGGCTGCTCTGAAATTTAGGCAGCTCCAAGGCATGGAAAATCTGGGATTTTAAGAAAGTAAAGTCGGGGAGTAGGCAGATCTCTACCTGTCTTTTACCCTACAAGGGCATGAATTCTTGAACTGCAGGAGACAGAAAAGTCCGAATTCTGCCCCAGTCTCAGGCAAACCGCTAAGTCTTGTAACTGTGTAGTTTCTGAGACCTGACATTCCTTACTAGGCACTGTGCCAATATATCAGATTCTCAAACAGCTCCTGCTTAGGATGAAGCCCTTTCACATACATACATCATGTAATTTTAATAATACAGTTAGGTAATATCTACCCAAATTTCATAATAGAAGAAATTAGAAGCAGAGGCTTCAAACTCCAAGGTCAATTTTATCCCCTGGGCCATAGCTATATCCTCCCATTGCTTATTCCTTCCAGTTCCCTCACTTCCCAGCCTGCAACACCAAACCACTATCTTTAGGAAACTCTCACCACATGTGGACACACAAAATTTCACAGTCCCAGTGAAGTACAGAATTATGCTAAGAACAGACAGACAGTGCAAATGATTATACAATAGGCAATCCAAGTGAGAATGGATTTTGGAACCAGAATGCCTGGCTCACATCCTCATTTCTCCACTTAACTGAGTGATCTGAGTAATCTTGGTCAAGTCCCTTACCCTTCTATGTTTAAATTTCCTTATCTGTCAAATGGAGATAATAGCACCTATTTCATGAAGTTGTTGTGAGGATCACATAAGTTAATGTACAAGAAACACTTAGATGAGTAGACGAGTGCTTGTTATATGACATAAACTATAAGTGCTAGCTCACATTACCAAATCAGCAAATCAATTTTCTAACTCAAGAATTGCAGGCACTGCAACCACTCAGCCACAAAGGAGAAATAAAGTGATACTTATGCCATTCTGAGACAGTGTTACATTCCCAGGAAGGGTCTTCTTCATTTTTCTCATTTTGTACATCTCCAGACAATTTACAAAAATACATTTAAAAAAATCTCTATGGTATAGTTCAGAGTTGAGTCAGAATAAGCAATTTCAACCATGAATTCAGATATCTTAAGCCTACCAACTAATGCAAGCTCATACCTGAAAACCCTTCACATACCCAATAATGATAATTTAAATATCTTAAATTCATCAGTGTAGATATCCAAATCCTTTTGACACAGAATTTTTTCACATTGAACTTTCATCTCACCACGGAAAAGATCAACCACTATGAGACACAGAATCTACAGATTATGTGGCCAACTTTCTTCATACTGGTGGCACAAGCCAGGCACTGTGCTGACCCTGAGAATACATCAGAGAGCTAAACAAACAGCCCCTTACCTCACAGAGCTGAAAACCTAGAGTAGTATATGCTCTCCAACAGTTGCCATTAACCGTATATGACTACTTCAATTTAAAATAAATTAAATATTAATGAGTAAAAATGTATTTCCTTAGTCATGCTAGCCACATTTCAGGTGTTGCATAGTCATGTGTGCTTAGTGGCTACTGTATTGGACAACAGAGATATAGAATATTTACAGTGTTATGAAAAGTTCTATTGTGTATTGCTTACCTAGAGAAAGATAAAAATAAGTAGGCCAGGTGCGGTGGCTCACACCTGTAATCTCAGCACTTTGGGAGGCCGAGGTGTGTGGATCACGAGGTCAACAGATCGAGACCATCCTGGCCAACACGGTGAAACCCCGTCTCTACTAAAAAATACAAAAATTAGCTGGGGGTGGTGGCATGCGCCTGTAGTCCCAGCTACTTGGAAGGCTGAGGCAGGAGAATTGCTTGAACCCAGGAGGTGGAGACTGCAGTGAGCCGAGATTGCACCACTGCACTCCAGCCTGGCGCCTGGCCAAGAGCGAGACTCTGTCTCAAAAAAAAAAAAAAAAAAAAAAAAAAAAAGTACACAGGCAATGAGAATACAGTGTGAAAATGCAATGATGGAAAAACACAGGATACTGAAGGAAAAACCTGTAAAGTCAGACTTTGTAGGAGATAGGGATTAGAGAAAAATTCCTAGGGTTAGTGGCATCTAAACTGAGACTGTTTGTTTAACAAACATCCTCTAAGCATGTGCCATACTCCACTTGTACCATGTGCTGGAGATACAGGAAAGCACGTACTGTAAACAAAGGTTCTTTCTCACAGAGTTTCAGTGGAGGAAGATAAACAAACACACTCCTGAGAAAATTTCTGGTGACGATGAGTGCTATGGAGAAAAAAACAGGATGGTAACAAGAGGCTACTTCGATCCACTGAAAAGGCAGGCCTCAGTTGCATTTGAGAGTCTTAAAAACATAGTGGCACAAGCTTCATGGTTGTGTGATTTTCTTTTTTCCATCAATGCTCAGTCACCCTGGAGAAGTCAAGAAAGTCAGACTGTTGGGGTCCTGTAACAGGAGGAGGGTGAGTCCACAGAATTAAGGATAAGGCAAGGGTTATTAACGCTCTCAACCATGAAATCTGAGTTTAACAGAAAAGGCAGTGAAGACAGGTGGACTGATTCACACTGAGAAAGAGACTGCAGGTCAGAATGGGGCAGGAGGAGACAAAGGGCAGGGACAACTGGCCACAGGATTGAAAGGACAGTCAAAGAGCCAGGTAGATGATGGTTACAGAGCAAAATGTTCAAATTTTACTGTTCAGAGAAAAAAGTTCTCTGGAGTGGCCACAGAACTGGGTGAACGAAATAGACTAGAGGTGAGAGCAACGCGGGTGAGAACACATAGATGTGAGATTCTGACTTGCCCCATCATGCACAACTCAGGATGCATCCCACAAGGTCATCACAGACCTGCTTTATTTTTCCTCCCAAAAGCTACTAGACCTATCACAACACTCTGCGCCCATTTCAGGAAACGACATTTCTTTTTTCAAGTCACCTTCTTGGCTTAAAAACAGGAACATAATGACACCTGCTAATGGGCTGGTGCCTGCTCAGATCCCCAACCAAGTCCCCAGATTTCCCAGCTGGAATTGATTCTCCTTGGTAGAGGACACCCTACAGCTCTAGAATCCTCCCATGTTCCCAGCAATAGCCAGAGGATCACTTAATCTTAGCCTTCAGGCCTAACCTTGCCTCTCAAAACAAGATCAGTCTAAGACAAGAGAGATTCATTTAAAGAGCAGCAAGGAAATCCCCTGGCCTCAAATAATACCTCCAACTGTGTTTACATTTGCACACTGGCCTTAATAACTGCCTTCTTTGGCCTTAAAAAAAATGAAAGCAAAATGTCATTCTTACTCCTAGCCTTATCCTCTCATTTTAGCTTCTACCATGGAATTGTTTATGCTTCAGCCGAGGCTCCATGGTCTGCAATCAAATTAGGAACCCTGACAGCATGCCCACAACAAGTGAACTGGCAGATAAAACCTGGCAAAAATCATCATGCAAAGTAAACTTTACAGAAACATGATCTGTCCTTTCTCTACCCTATAATGCCTAGGGTATTCCTACTCACCCTTCCAGACTTTGCTCTTTTGACTCTCCATGTTAATGAAGACTTTCCCAACCCTTAGCCACCTTCACCTATAAAACACTCTCTCCTATATGACACCACTATTTCTCTCTATTGCAACTTTCTGGCTCCCTTATGAAACCATTTGTGTTTTTTTAAGCAAGGGAAATTTGTTTTAAGTTCATCTTTATTTTTCTGGTACTCTTGTAATATTTGGTACATCAAATGCATGTAATGAATATTTTTGGGAGAAAAGAAAAGGCAGGACAAAGGCAAAGAGGGAGGAAGGAAAGAAGGAGTGCATGAAATCAGGAAAGAGAGAAACAATGGGTCAGTTGGAGAGAAATGACGAAAGTCTAGATGTTCCTATTATAAAACTTGGAGGCAGGAATAAGTAGAGAAGTAGCCATCAAATCTGTTCTGAACCTAAGCCTGCGTTAGTCTCTAGGGCCTAGAAAGTCTATAACAGTCTTTACAACAGTTGAATCTGGATTCCTATGCTATTTGTCTTATATTTTACCTGCAGAGGAAAGCAAAGCTTAGTGAAGAGGAGGCTAAAGTCAAAGACCTGGTTCTTGGCTGTGTGGCTAGTTGGTCCTGTGACCTCGAATGAACCACTTAAACCCCCTGAATCTCAGTGTCAGCAGGCTAATCATATCTGTTCTACATCCTTTTGGGGAAGTTCAAGTGAGATAACAGAAGTGAAAAATCTTTGTAAAATCACTGAGGATGGATGATTACTGTCACTGGATTTACATCTACATGGCTCCCAGATCTACCGTCCCCAAGGCCAAAGTGTAGATTCAGATGACCCAGGCTGTCTCAGCTACATATAGAACAAGACATACATCTTGCTTTCATCATAGATAAGTTAGACAACATCACATATACTCATATGATATGGTGTGGCTGTGTCCCCCACCCAAGACTCGCCTTGAATTGTAATAACCTCCACGTGTTGTGGGAGGGACTTGGTGGGGAGGTAATCGGATCATGGGGGCAGTTTCCGCATGCTGTTCCCATGATAGCGAGTGGGTTCTTACGAGATCTGATGGTTTTATGTGTCTGGCATTTCCCGTTCTGGCACTCATTTCTCTCTCCTGCTGCCCTGTGAAGAGGTGCCTTCTGCTTAGATTGTAAATTTCCTGAGGCCTCCCCAGCCATGCAGAACTATTAGTCAATTAAACCTCTTTTCTTTATAGCAGTGTGAGAATGAACTAATACAGTAAATTGGTACTGAGAGAGTGGGACACTGCTGTAAAGATACCCGAAAATGTAGAAGTGACTTTGGAACTGGGAAACAGGCAGAGGTCAGAACAGTTTGGAGGGCTCAGAAGAAGATGTGGAAAAGTTTGAAACTTGCTAGAGACTTGTTGAATGGTTTTGACCAAAATGCTGACAGTGGTATGGACAATGATGTCCAGGCTGAGGTGGGCTCAGATGGAGATGAAGAACTTCTTGAGAACGGGAGCAAATGTCACTCTTGCTATGCTTCAGCAAAGAAACTGGTGGCATTTTGCCCCTGCCCTAGATATCTGTGGAACTTTGAACTTAAGATAGCTAATTTAGGGTATCTGGTGGAAGAAATTTCTAAGTGGCAAAGTGACTAAGAGGAAGCAGAGGATAAAAGTTTTGAAAATTTGCAGCCTGACCATGTAGTAGAAAAGAAATACCCATTTTCTGGGGGAGAAATTCAAGCCAGCTGCAGAAATTTGCATAAGTAATGAGAAGGCAAATATTAATCACCAAGAAAATGGAAAAACTGTTTCCAGGGCATGTCAGAGACCTACACAGAAGCGCCCCCCCCTCCCATCCCATCCCAGGCTCAGTGGCCTAGGAGGGAAAAATCACTCCCTGGGCTGGGACCAGGTGCCTCCTGCTCTATGCATTTGGGAAATGGTGCACTGCATCACAGCTGCTTTGGCTCCTGCCTTGGCTAAAAGGGGCCAATGTACAGCTCAGTCCATTGCTTCAGAGCATGCAAGCTCCAAGTCTTGGCATCTTCCATGTGGTGTTGGGCCTGTAGGTATGCAGAAGAAAATAATTGAGGTTTGGGAACCTCCACGTAGATTTCAGAGGATATATGGAAATGCCTGGAGGTCCAGGCAGAGGTGTGCTGCAGGGGCAGAGCCCTCACAGGAACCTCTTCTAGGGCAGTGTGGAAGGGAAATATGGGATAGGAGCCCCCACACAGAATCCCCACTGGGGCACTGCCTAGTGGAGCTATGAGAAGAGGGCCACTGTCCTCCAGCGCTCAGAATAATAGATCCACAAACAGCTTGCATTGTGTGCCTGGAAAAGCAGCAGACACTCAACACCAGCCCATGAAAGCAGCCAGGAGGAGAGCTGTACCCTACAAAGCCACTGGGGCATAGCTGCCCAAAGCCATAGGAGCTCACCTCTTGCATCAGCGTGCCCTGGATGTGATACTTATAGGTCTAAGGAGATCATTCTAGAGCTTTAAGATTTGACTGCCCCACTGGATTTCCGTCTTGCATGGAGCCTATAGCTCCTTCATTTTGGCCAATTTCTCCCATTTGAAATGGGTGTACTTACTCAATGCCTGTACCCCCATTGTATCTAAGAAGTAGCTAACTTGCTTTTAGTTTTACAGCCTCATAGGGAGAAAGGACTTGCCTTGTCTCAGATGAAACTTTGGACTTGGACTTTTGGGTTAATGCTGAAATGAGTTAAGACTTTGGGGGACTGTTGGAAGGGCATGATTGTGTTTTGATTGTGAGGACATGAGATTTGGGAGGGGCCAGAGGTGAGATGCTATTGTTTGCCTCTGTGTCCCCACCCAAATCTCACCTTAAATTGTAATAATTCTCATGTGTTGTGGGAGGCACCAGGTAAGAGGTAATTGGATCATGGGAGTGGTTCCTCCATGCTGTTCTCATTCTAGTAAGTTCTCATGAAATCTGGTATATTCTTCTGGCATTTCCCCTGCTGTCACTCAGTCTCTCTCCCGTAAAGAAGTACCTTCTGCCTTGATTGTAAGTTTTCTGAGGCTTCCCCAGCCATGCAGAACTGTGAGTCAATTAAACCACTTTCCTTTATAAATTACCCAGTCTTGGGTATTTCTTCGTAGCAGTGTGAGAACAGGCCAATACCTCATAGTTTCCACAATTCTCACATTTTTGCTTCTGCATCTACTATGTTGGTATGGGTTCCACAATATTCCTCAGCTTAGTGTTCATCTCAGGAAGAGTCAGTCACAGCAGCAAAACTTGCTCTAGGTCAATCTGGAGAGAACGCCGTTTCTTCTTTACACTTCACCAAAGGAAGAATTGACCAAGGGCAGATGGAGTAAGGTTTTCACAGTCCTCAACCCATTGCTTTAGGTTCTGGACCTGGCATACATGAGCAAGGTTGACTGAAATAATCATTTTCCCTATTTTTAAGGTGGTGCTTACCATTGATTAAAATACGAGAGATACACTCACTCCTGAGTCTTCCCTTTTTCCATTGCCCTACACATTTCTCCTTTCTTCTCACGTTCACTTCCATAGCCTTTCCAAATAACAACTCTGCAGTATTAAAGGAAATTCTAGGGTTAGTTTCCTCCTTTCCATTTCTGACAAATCACTTTCCTCTCCCAAATTTGCCAATGCCAGCCAAAGGATGATGTAAGGGGATTTAAAAAGTAATTGCAGGAGCTATTTTGGAACCTCATTAAGTAATGGGGTTTGGCACAAATCTGTCTGGCTATTATTTTCCCCCAGGATGGGTCATCCCAAATTTTCTGATCTAGTAAGCAGAAATAACAGGAAAAGCCTACACTATTTTTTTGTTAAGTTTTACTTTCCCCAAGAAGGTGATATGGTCTGTGTAAAGTGTACACCAGGGTATTTGAATATTAATGCTGCATATGAAGATGCCAATATTAGGAGCTAAATGTCAGAAGATCTGAAAAGCCCATGAAAAGAAGATGGAAAGAGACTATTCCAGGGTAGGGGCAATGGAGGCAGAGCCACAGTGACAAGTGGGCTTCTCCCCCTGATATTGAAGCATTATGGCATCATGGCTGCAGGCACAGATTCTGAACCCACACTACCCACAGCGGCAGCCATAAGCCATACATAGCTCTCAAGTATCCTAAATGTGCAACTTAGGAACTCAATTTTATATTGTATTTAGTTTTAATTTAAAACTCATATTCAATTCGGTTATTGAAAATAAGTATGGTTGAAATAAATTAAATATGTAAACCTTCATTTTCAACTAAATTTTATGAAATATAAATACTAATGAAATATTTCTGATTATCATTCAAATTGAGATATGCTGTAATATTAAAATACACACCAGACTTCAAAGACATAATACAAAAAATGTAAAGTGTCGTACTAGTAATTTTTATGGTGATTACATGTTGAAGTGATATTTTGGATATATTGGGCTTAATTAGACATATTAAATTAACTTCATTTGTCTCTTTTTACTTTTTTGAGGTAGCTACTGGAAAATTTAAAATTACACATGTGCTTGCATTATATTTCTCTTGGACAATGCTTTTCTGGAGCATGGACTACATGGGTTCAGATTCAATTTCTAACACTTTCTAGCTAGGAGATGTGCTCAAATGTGTTTTCAGGGCCTTTTATGAAAAGTAGGCCAGTAATATAGTACCTACAATATAGCTGGTGTGAAATATAAGTGAATTACATGTGTCACAGCATGTTCCAGGTGTTGTTTCATCAGCCAGAACCCTGTGTGGCCAGAGGTGCCTTTGCCTGAGTGTTGCTCAGGCCTGCTGGGCTCATTCCACCCACTCAGCCTGGCAGGTTGTGCTCAGTCTGCACTACCAGCCTGGATCCCATGCCTGCCAGTGGTGAGCCAGGCACAGAGCAGCAAGGAGTATGCAAGCAAGCAAGTGCGAGGTCCAGCCACTGCACACAACCAGGCACTCCAGCTTCTGTGTCAGAGCAGGCAGCTCCATTATAGGCACTGGGTCCATGTGAGGCTGCGCGTGGACCAGATGTACCGCAGGCAGCTTCTGCTGTGGGCACTGGCATCTGGACGGGGGGATGCAGTAGCATCCAAAAGCTCACAGATGCCAGAAGCCACAGAGCTCCAAAGAGGGTGTTACAGCCCTCACTTGGGGAGCCCCTCGGTCTGGGTCACAGCTCTTCTTTCTCATCACCTGCAACATGGTGAGCAGGGGGGGCATGTTTCCAACCTGTTTATGTTACAGCTCTTTCAGTCCCAGCATTCACCAGTCCCGAGTTCTTGTCTCATGTACAGAACAGTGAGGTAAGTGGACAACTGGAGAGAACAAGCTGGAGAGGAGCTTTATTGAGTGACAGAACATCTCTTGGGAGACCCAAAATGGGTACCTCCTATACACAGTCAGGCTGTTCTAGTGAGTGTCCAGCTCACAGCAGAGAGGAGATCTGGAGTGAATAGTTCTTACCTGTCGTCCCAATGAGTTGAGACCAGAATTGGGTAGCTCCTTCCCACAGCTAGTAGTCCTGATGTCTGAGTCTGTGCTGATTGGTCCATGGGTGGTCATAGGTGGGCCTGGAAAAAAGTTCTCACTCCCGGCTACAGACTCCACCCAGAACTGACAGCCTGGCCCCCAGGCTTCAGGCCATCCTTGGTTTGAAGGTGGGGCTTCACTGGGGACCCACCCATTTCTGCCCAGGAGCCTGTCTGCCTCATCTCCATCAATTATGTTGTCCACGGGCACCCAGGCTGTTCATGGCCAGGTCATGACAGTGCCTGGGCTCAGCTACAACTTTGCTCCACATGAGAGCAGGCGCCCAGTGAGGGGAGAGGCCAGGGAGTGAGAGCAGGCACTTCTAAGACTGTGGGGGTTGGGGGCTTCCAAGCTCCCAAGAGCACATCAGTGCTGCATCCAGAGCTGCAGGTGGGTGGCTGCAGTCATGCCCAGGGAGCGCAGGTCTCCCACTCCAGCAACTCTGAAGCGGGAAGGGCTCCTACCTGTTCCTGGTTCCCACAGGCTCTGTGGAGTGCATAGCTCCAGCTGCGCCTCCCTCGCTACAGCCAGCATCTTCACAATGGCTGCTCTAGACAGGCCTCTGCTGCAATCACATGTAAGCATGTAATTGATGAACAGCTCATGTCACATGGTGTGCTGAATATATGTTACCTATTATTATGCTTATAGCTGTCATGGTTGGGGGAATATCAAGAAACCGGAAGAGGACTGTGAAATGTCAGAAAGAAAAAAAAATTATCTTTCTTCTGAAAGCCTCATAGAAAATATCCATTCAGATCTGGGTGGAAAATGCCTTGAGGCCTTGCTCCCATGGTTTGCAGCTGCACACTAGGACACCACTGATATTCCCTCATGGGCTGTGAGTCAGAACATTCTCTATCTCCTGCATAGATTCCTACAGATGCCAAAGGGCACAACTAATGAAAGGGTGCCCTGATATAATAACTGATATTAGTAAACATGTGGCACTGAACCAGAAGTGTGAAGGCTCTCTGTCACAGCTAGCCTCATACCTTTCAGAAAGTCATTAGTTTCTCCGAGCTCTGTTTCCTCATCAGCTAAATAAAGATAATAGAAAGTGCTATTGTGAGGATTAAATAAGACAGCAGGATAGAAAGAGCTCTGTCAACTACATATAGTACTGTGCCAATGACAATACCTTTTATTTTTAGAATCATTACTGCAGGATTAGCCTTCTTCCTGGACAAAACATGTAGATGCTTCTGTAGGATTATTTCCAGAGATCATGAAGACCTACCTGTCTTCCAGACTTCTGTGGTAAAGTAGTAAAATCCTATGCTGTAGAAAATTCCAACAATTCTTTGGGAAATGAAAATGCGAAAGACATTTAGGGATCAATCAGTAGATCACCATCACCTATTAACTCCTTGTCTCATAGCTTGCAGTGATCTGACAAGGCTTTGAGGAAAGCAGCCACAGTTTAGGTAGGTTTGCATTTTTCATTTACTCTTTAAGTCAATAGGGGTGTGTGTGTGAGATATAGCATGTTACTGAGATGATAATACTAAAGCAGGATAAGAAAAATGAATCAGGACTGCAGCGGGGAGTGGAAGATGCAATTTCAACTGGGTAGTCAGACTATGCCTCATTGAGAAGGTAACATTTAAGCAAAGACCTGAAGGAGTTGATTACACAGCCACCTGTGGAAGAATGTTGCAGAAAGAGGAAAACACTCTTGTGCAAACTCTAGAGCCGGAGTACACCCCCTGATTCAATGAAATTGAAACAAAAAAATACCAAATATAAATGAAACAAAAAGCTGGTTCTTTGAAAATATACATAAAATTAATAGACCACTACCAAGATTAACCAAGGAAAGAAGAAAATCCAAATAAACCCAGTAAGAAACGAAACAGGAGATATTACAACTGACACCATAGAAATAAAAAAGCTCATTCAAGGCTACTATGAACACCTTTATGTGGATAAACTAGAAAACCTGGAAGAGATGGGTAAACTCCTGGAAAGCTATAACTCTCCCAGCTTAAATCAGAAACAATTAGCTACCCTGAACAGACCAATAACTAGCAGTGAGACTGAAATGGTGGCCGGGTGCAGTGGCTCACTCCTATAATTCTAGCATTTTGGGAGGCAGGCGGATCACCTGAGGTCAGGAATTTGAGACCAGCCTGGCCAACATGGAGAAACCCCGTCGCTACTAAAAATACAAAAATTAGCTAGATGTGGTGCTGTGTGCCTATAATCCCAGCTACTCAGGAGGCAAAGGCAGCAGAATCATCACGTGAACCCAGGAGGCAGAGGTTGCAGTGAGCAGAGTTCGTGCCACTGCATTCCAGCATGGGTGACAGAATGAGACTCCATCTCGAAAATAAAGTTAAAAGAAAATTACAAACGAAAAAGCCCAGGACCAGATAGATTCACAGCAGAATTCTACCAGATATTCAAAGAAGAATTGGCACCAATCCTGTTGACACTATTCCACATCATAGAGAAGAGAGAACCCTCCTTAATTCATTCTATGAAGCCAGTATCAACCTAATACCAAAACTAGGAAAGGACATAACAACAAGAAAAACTACAGACCAATATCACCAATGAATGTAGATCCTAAATCCTTAACAAAATACTAGCTAACCAAATCCAACAACATATCAAAAAGATAGTCCACCGTGATCAAGTGGATTTCATATCAGGGATGGAGGGATGGTTTAACATACGCAAGTCAAGAAATGTGATACATCACATAAACAGAATTAAAAACAAAAATCACATGATTATCTCAATGGATGCAGAAAAAGCATTCAACAAAATCCAGCATCCTTTTGTAATTAAAACTTAGCAAAACTGGCATACAATGGACATACCTCAATATATTAAAAGACAACTATGACAAACCAACAGCCAACATCACACTGAATGGGGAAAAAGTTGAAAGCATTCCCTCTGAGAACTGGAAGAAGACAAGGATGCCTACTCTCACTTTGGAGACAAAGTTTCACCATGTTGGCCAGGCTGATCTCAAACTCCTGACCTCAAGTGATCCACTTGCTTCGGCCTCCCAGAGTTCTGGGATTACAGGTGTGAGACACCATGCCCAGCCCATTATATCAAAGTTAAAAACTACAAATACACCACTGGGAACTCTGATAACTTTCAGGACATCGTGAAAGCAATGAAATGCAATTTTTAAAGTGAAAAGCAATTTTTAAAATGTGTGTCAAGAGCCATTAAAAAGTTACAGCTTTAACTTAATAATTGCATTTAAGTAATGTAGCTTATGAAATAGTTCAAGAGAAGGTGGCTTCATCGGAGTTACATATAATGAAAACCTGAAGGTGTTCACCTCAGAGTCACTTATGAGAAAAAAAGAAAATTAAAAGAAAGCAATCCTAATGTAACAAATATTAATGACAAAGTGCCAGGATCTGTACTAGGTGATGGAGATACAGTTCGGAAAAGGCAAACAAATCCCATGCCTAAATAGGACTTATAGTTTTGTGGGGAAAACACATAAAGACATGCGTCAAGTTGTGATAAAATAAATGAAAAAAATAAATGAAGTAAAGTAAAATAATTGAGCCTATAAAGGATGGAGCCAGAAATTGAATTCAGGTCATTTGAGCTCATGCTTTTCTCAACGTGTTACCAACTTGCCTCAAACAGACTTCCAAAGACTCAGAAAATTCACTGATATCTGTTGCTAAAAATTACCCATAGACAAAACAAAAAGAGAATAGTTCAGGACTCTAAGGCACTTGCCCACCCAGGGGAGCAGGTGACTGTGTTAAGCCATGGGAGACAGCTATCAGTGACCAGCTTGCAGCAAAGGAGTTAAAGCAGAGCCTAGGGTCTTCCTTTTAGCTTCTTCTCTGATCTCCAGGTAGATGGCTGAGACCAAGACCATGGTCCACATAAAACCTCTCTGAGGAGCCATCCTATGGTATCTCATTTTGAGAACAAAATCTGAGCTATCACCAAACTTTTGGGTGTGCAGGTTATCTAACCATAGTCAGACCAATTTTTTAAAAAAATTCTTTTATATTAGAAGCACCACTATTACAAGAGGCCCAAATTCTATGTTCCTTTAGACACTTTAGCTCTGCCATTGTTATAACAGGGTCTGTGGACCTCAAAGTGCCATTAAAAATATTTAAAAAGAAACTTACACCATCAACCAATCTATTGCCAGAGTGTGAGCAGCTGATGGAAAAGACTAGATAAGAGCAATCAGTACCTTTAATAAACTGCTACCCAAAATCTGTTTGCCTCAAATCATAAAGTTAGAAAAATATGTGTTCCTTCTCCATTTCCTGCCTCTCTAGATTACAGAAATGGTATCTGCACTAAGCAGACAACTGAGATCAAACACTTCACTGCACACATGTTAATTTTTTTAGTGGTTAAAGAGACATCTGTTCACATTCCTCTCTTTTGTACATAGGTTCAGAAATCAGACTGTCTAGAACGCATCGGAGAAGGGTTTGGGGTAGAGTGAGAGTGTTGGACCCTTGCAACATCACATTCCATTTACCATCTACGGAATTATACATCCTTACACTAATGTGCTCTCGGTGAGGGTAAGGCAGGTAGAGCCCTCATAACAATATGTATTGGGGAAGGCTTTCTTATAATCTAGTATTTATCATCTACAATGAACAGTAAGTAGGACAAGAATCATCTTCATTAGACAAAACTGCCCTAGACAAAACTACCCTATGCTCACGAAAACAACCACAGCAAGAACAGGTAGGACTGGGTAAAGTAACCTGCTCTTTGACCTCAAATTAGACCAACAGTAATTCTAATAGCAAAGTGAATAGGGAATTAGGCCAAGGACAGTGCACATCTCCTTTGGAAGGTGCTAGGTATGTATAGAGAGTCCTCCTTGTTCGAGAAGGCTGAAATACTCTGGCATAGGGTCTATTAAAATGCATTACAAAACAAAGCAAAATAGACGTTGTTATTTAAAGCTAGTTAGGTGGTGGTTGCACAACATTGTGAATGTATTAGATGCCACAGAACTGCTCACTTTAAAATGGTTACTTTTACGTTATATGGGTTTCACCTCAATTAAAAGAGAGAAAGAGAACTTGCTTCTAAACAGTTACACAAAAAAGCTACATCTGGAAGCAATTTACTTGTACTTTAAGAAAATGACTTGTCCCCACAGAGTTTATGACAGGATTTATGAAACAAAAATCAAAGAAAATATATATAAAGATTAGTCCTAAAAAAGATTTTTTAAAAGACGAATGTGAACATAGAAGAAACAAGTATAATATAAGATGGGGCCAGGTGCAGTGCCTCACTTTGGGAGGCCGAGGCAGGCAGATCGCTTGAGGCCAGGAGTTTGAGGCTTGGTCAACATGTTGAAACCCCATCTTTACCAAAAAAAAAAAAAAAAAATAGACATGGCGGTGGGCACCTGTAATCCCAGCCAGTCATGAGGTTGAGGCTCGAGAAGTGCCTAACCTAGGAGATGGAGGCTGCAGTGAGCCGAGGTCACCACATTGTACTCCAGCCTGGGGGACAGAGCAAGACTCTGACTCAAAAAATAAGTAAAAATAAATAAGTAAACAAGACGGTAACACCAAATCTAAATATATCAATTACCGGATACATATAAATTAAACTTGCCAGTTAAAACACAATGTCAGACTGGAATTGAGCCCGGGTTCCAGGAGGATGTGTTCTTCCAGGCTCTTGGTCCCTCACTTAAGAAGGGGAGGGAGGACCTCCCAGGTGTGGTGCACTCATAAGTAAATATCAGACCCCGAAGAGTTCTGCAGAAAGTGATTCATTTAAGCAGAGAGAGAAGTAAAGGAGAATGAAATGGATAGAGAGAAAACCAGCTCCCACGAGGTCATGGAAAGGGATCCCAGATATGGAGTCCGTCTGAATGTGGGCGACCGGGACTTTTAACCTGGGAGGTCTTCCCTCCCCATTCGATTTCCTGTCCTATGAAAGGAGTTGCTTTAAACTTCCGCTGGAGTGACTGACCTTTGATTTTTTTTTCCCCTACGAGCAGGAAAGTTTAAACAAAGACCTCTAGTCCCCGGATGGAGAGGTGGGTGGAGGTATGGTGCTGGGAAGTTCTTGCCTTTGAAACTATGCCCCCTTGTGGACCGGGGGAAGAGAATACATGAGACACACTCCATTTCCTATGCTATTTACAAAAGACATTCTTACTGAAGGACTGAAAAGAAGGAGAAAAGATACGTCAGCCAAATACTAACCAAAAGACAGCTAGTATAGCTATGTTCGTAATAATCAAAGAAGACTTTAAGACAAACAACACCATTAAAGACAGTTTCTATGCAATGATTAAACATTAGTCAAATGTAACAAAGCAATATAACAATTCTAAACATGCATGCACCTCATTAAATAGACTTAACAGATATAAACGAAAATTGAGAGACCTCAAGGAATAAATTGACAAATCCACCATGATAGTGCAAAACTACAATACACTTATTTCAATAAATAATCATTCAAGTAGCCAGAAAAGAAAAAATATTGAAAAGTCAATACAATTAACAATCTTGATCTGATGGAATACTTAGAAATATTTATTATATACTCAGGTCTATAGAAGATATCACAACAAATTTCAAAGAACAGTTATCATATGAATGTAATTTGTTCCCCTAGACCCCATAAATTTAGCTGTGGCTATGGGAAAAGTGGGGTCCAGTCTTACGTGAAATAAATTTTCTGACACCAAATGGACTAAAGAAAAAAGAAGTTAAAATATGTGACAGAAAAATGTTTAAAGCTGTAAGGCCAGTTGCCTCACCAGGAGCTCGGACACGCCCATCCCTCTCCGCGCCTGGAAACTACATCAGCACTCCGCTCGACATCAAGCCCTGCACTCAGCATCTAGCTCTGCCATGTGGCTTCCCCCAATGCCCACTTCTGCACTCCATACCAGAATCTGCACTCAACACTAACCTCTGCACCTGGAACCTAGCCCACCGTTGGAAAACCCCGCCAAAGTTTAAAAGAAGCCCCGCCAAAACCTGCCCAATAGCATTTTGCTCCGTCCAGGTCCCACTCCTCCTGGGCTGCGCTCACCGGAAATCCTGCCTACCTACCAATAGCAGCTTGCGCTGTCCACGTCCTGTTTCTCCACAACCAATCAAAACGCCTTCACGCCCTATAAACCCCACGCCCACGAGGAGTCAAGCGTGACTTCTCTGGCCCCCCCCCCTTTCCCGGACTGCAGAACCTCCCACGGGAGCTTAATAAATTGGCATTTAATTTTCCTAGGCTGGTCTCAGTTTTCTCATTTTAAACTCGGCAATAACCCTTACAAAAGCCACATTTCTTGAATATGGAGTTTATGGGGTGAGAGTTTATCTGCTAGACATTTTTTTAAACTGCAAGAATACTGTTTTTAGAATACAGTTTTATACTCTGATGTTTCCAACCTAATATTACATGATAGGCATTTTGCCATATCATTGCTATCTTTTATCTAGGATCTGCTCCCCAGGCCCTACATTTCTGTCTCCTTCAGCTAGAAATCAAAAGACCTCTTTCTAAATATAAATTTATGCCAATTAAGATACCTGCAGACCAACACACCCAGAAAGTTATAATTCCTTTTAGACTTCACCTGGGTCAAACCCCTGAACAGTATATTTTAATTCCTGATGCAGCCAAATGTACTTTCTTTTGTTAAGGTCTCAGTTGTGGTGAAATAAAAGACGACTTCTATTCTCTCAGTCAACTGAAGGTTTAGAATTGGACTACCTACAGCTTTTTTTTTTTTTTTTTCTGGAATAGAGTCAATACCAGCCCTTCTTTCCATCACAGAAACCTATAACTACTATTTCCTCCTAATTTTCTGGCTAGAAACTGGTTCTCAAAGCTTTTTCTAGAAAACGTCCCACAGGGCTTACCTCACTGGAATCTCCTTCCACAGCAGCCAAGTCCGTAAGTCAGAGCTTCAGGGAGGACCACGTATCTTGATAGGGTAGGAACATACAGTTCTTTACTGCAAATGGTGGTATATGATAAGAAGTTAGCCAGGTAAAAGTGCCACTGGCTAGTTTTACTTAGAAACTTGACTAGCTCTTACTGTTTAACTGTGTGCTAATCCCTGGGAAAGAGAAGGCACAAGTATTACAGGATTTTAAGGCTACTCCCATTAAAATTCTTAGCTTTCTATTTCCTTTTTCTGACAAGCCTGAACAGTTTTTCTCCTATTAGCTTGAGAGCTCAGCCAAAGAGTATTTTAGGGGTAGAGAAATAAAAGCAAAGGGCTCTTCCTTTGTTTCAAAGGGGTTCACAACTTAGAGTAGTGGACAAGAGACCATATAAAGGGAAAGAACTGAAAACAAAAAGAACACCCCAAACAGATGGTCAGTATGAGGGACTATGCTGAGGAGTCATAAGCTATAAGCCAACAGAATGGAAATAGAGGGAAAACACACGAGCACAAAGGGTTTCAAATGGAAGAGGAAAACTGAGTCTGGGCGAAGGCAGTAGCTTGAGCTCATTAGAACAACTGTGACCTTGGGTTTGGTGGGAAAAGGTCCAATAAAGTGACCAGTCCTGCTTGGAAAAGGCCAGTGCACCTCTAGTCTTCTAAAGTCACTTTGGGCTGAGCACGGTGGCTCACAACTATAATCCCAGCACTTTGGGAGGCCAAGGTGAATCACTTGAGGCTAGGAGTTCGAGACCACCCTGGCTACCATGGCAAAACCCCATCTCTATAAAAAATACAAAAAATTATACAGGCATGATGTCACATGCTTATAATCTCAGCTACTCAGAAAGCTGAGGCACAAGAATCACTTGAACCTGGGAGGTGGAGGCTTCAGTGAGCCAAGATCATGCTATTGTACTACAGCCTGGGTGACACAGGGAAACCCTGTGAAAATAAAATAAATAAATAAATAAAAAGGAAAGTCACTTGGCACTGGGAATTCTTCTGAAACTGTATTAACGTCCCCTGAATGCTACAGGGAGAAAATTCAAGAAGGAAAATGTGCTGAACTTTTTTTTAAGTTGCAGAAAGAGAAAGATATGTGAGTACAGAAAAAAAATTGGATCTGGCTATCAGGTTATTTTTGTGTGTGTGTGTGATTTTAGTGAGAGTTGTTTCAGAAATGAATGAGAAAAAATGAGTAAGTGGCCAGAAAATGGTAATAGCTTGTACAGACTGTAGTTAGCAGAAATTTAGCTGTCAAGGGAAGAACAGAGATAGGGTAAAACAACTTGGGAGGCTACGTAGTAGCAGAAAAAACTTATTTTAAAAACGGAGGTGACAGGTGCATGTGTGTGGGAGAAGAGAGAGAGAGAGGTTGACGGCCAAGAATCAACAAAAACTTCACAAAGAATGAGGCTAAAAAAAGATCAGATCAGGATTCTAGAGGCATTAGGGAAACATCTGCTCTGGAGAAAAGGTAAGACTAACCTTAAGGAAGAAAAATACCTCCTGCGACAGGGCAGAAGAGGTGGGAAGATAGGAAAAATAATATATCAAGTATAACCAATTTTGTATCCAAGATTTTTTTTTATAAAACAGAAAAGCACCAGGACATCTAATAAGATGTGGTTTCTCCAGGAGGCCCTGAGTCAAGTAAAGTGTAATTATCGACTCTTTCTCCTAAATTAGTGAATTATTCTTTGTACGAGAAAAATTATGAAAGATATGGAAGTTCAAGAGCAAGCATTTAGGCTCAGAACCTTTAAAATAAAATGGTTAAAAATACAAAAGGAAAGGAAAACAGGTGGAGGCCATGTTTACCTTGCTAGACTTCTGGGTCAGGATGACATTTTAAGCACAGCTTTGAACTTCACACACACACACCCTTCCCCGTGCAGTGTCTTGCTTTGTTTTGTTTCCAGCTTTATTACAAAAAAATTCAAATTTAAATTTGACAGAATAAGATAAGTGATATGCCCATCACTTAGATGCAATGAATGTTAACATTTTGCCTTAACTGCAAAACTGTATGTATCTTTGTGTCCCAGTATAAATTTACTGATGAAGCATTTGAAACTGGGTAAGCTATCATGACATTTAGCCAATAACAACATCAGCATACGTCTCCTAAGCTAAGAAAAATCTCTTATATATCCTCTATACCTTTATCACACCCAGAAACATGATCAAATATACCCTGATATCCTCCATCCAGGCCATACTCAAATTTCCCAAACTGAACCACAAATTCATTTGTAGTTAGCGTTTTCAAACTAGAATCCAATCAAGGATTATGCACTGCATTTAGTTGTTTTATATCTTTTGCTAATTTTAAACCAGAAGAAAACAAAGCACAGACTGTGCCTTTTTATCCCCATGACACTGGCGTGTTAAAGAGTCTCAAACAACGCTTTATAAAATTACCACATTCCTGATTTGTTGTATCTCATAGCACTGTTTAACACATACCTGTGTCTCCTGTACCTTATGTATTGGGAATCTGAACAAACATCTTGATTACACACAGATAAAACATTTGCGGTAAGGGTGCTTCAAAGGTAGTGCTGTTAGTTCATATTGCATTACCTCATGAGGCACACAGTGTCAAGCTGTCCACTATCAGTGAGGCAGAGTTTCATGATGACAGTTTTATTTTAAAGGGTGCTTCACCCATTATAAAAGGCAAATATATGTAGGGTGGTACTTAGGCTTATCCAAATATTCTATTTCCTAAAAAGCTTTTACCTAATGGTTCCAAAATTCATTGATAATTTTTTCCTGAACCAATTATTTCAGGGTATCAAAATGGTGACTTCTACTGGTATCATTCCTTCTACACGTATTAGCTGGGAATCTGCAATACTCCCAGAGCTCGTCCTTTAAAAAGCAGTATAATATCATCCTAAGGAGATTTTGGGCTGAGACGATGGGGTCTTCTAAATATACAAGCATGTCATCTGCAAATAGAGAAAATTTGACTTCCTCTTTTCCTATTTGAATGCCTTTATTTCTTTTTCTTGCCCGATTGCTCTGGCTAGAACTTCCAATACTATGTTGAATAGGAGTGGTGAGAGAGGGCATCGTTGTCTAGTGCCAGTTTTCAAGGGGAATGCTTCCAGTTTTTGCCCATTCAGTATGATATTGGCTGTGGGCTTGTCATAGAGAGCTTTTATAATTTTGAGATATGTTCCATCGATACCTAGTTTATTGAGAGTTTTTAGCATAAAGGGCTGTTGAATTTTGTCAAAGGCCTTCTCTACATCTATTGAGATAATCATGTGGTTTTTGTCTTTGGTTCTGTTTATGTAATCGATTACATTTATAGATTTGCGTATGTTGCACCAGCCTTGCATCCCCAGTATGAAGCCTATTTGATTGTGATGGATAAATTTTTTGATGTGCTGTTGCCTTCAGTTTGGCAGTGTTTTATTGAAGATTTTTCATAGAAAAATTAACTCCAGATGGATTAAAGACTTAAACATAAGACCTAACACCATAAAAACCCTAGAAGAAAACATAAGCAATATCATTCAGGACATAGGCATAAGCAAGGACTTCATGACTAAAACACCAAAAGCAATGGCAACAAAAGCCAAAATAGACAAACGGGATCTAATTAAACTTAAGAGATTCTGCACAGCAAAAGAAACAGTCGTTAGAGTGAACTGGCAACCAACAGAATGAGAAAAAATTTTTGCAAGCTATCCATCTGACAAAGGGCTAATATCCAGAATCTACAAAGAACTAAAACAAATTTACAAGAAAAAACCCCATCAAAAAGTGGGCAAAGGATATCAACAGGTACTTTTCAAAAGGAGACATTTATGTGACCAACAAACATATGAAAAAATGCTCATCATCACTGGTCATTAGAGAAATGCAAATCAAAACCACATTGAGATACCATCTCATGCCAGTTAGAATGGTGTTCATTAAAAAATCTGGAGACAACAGATGCTGGAGAAGATGTGGAGAAAAAGGAACACTTATACACGTCTGGTGGGGAGTGTAAATTAGTGCAAACATTTTAGAAGACAGTGTGGCGATTCCTCAAGGATCTAGAAATAGAAATACCATTTGACCCAGCAATCTCATTACTGGGTATATACCCAAAGGATTATAAATCGTTCTATTATAAAGACATGTGCACACG
Source organism: Ateles fusciceps (assembly GCA_036589455.1). Classification (NCBI taxonomy): domain Eukaryota; kingdom Metazoa; phylum Chordata; class Mammalia; order Primates; family Atelidae; genus Ateles; species Ateles fusciceps. Next base: position 2,488,618 of record JAZHEH010003362.1, read on the forward strand.
TATGTTCACTGCAGCACTATTCATAATAGCAAAGACCTGGAACCAACCCAAATGCCCATCAATGATAGACTGGATAAAGAAAATGCGACATATGTACACCATGGAATACTATGCAGTCATAAAAAAGGATGAGTTCATGTCTTTTGCAGGGACATAGATGAATCTGGAAACCATCATTCTCAGCAAACTGACACAAGAACAGAAAACCAAACACTGCATGTTCTCACTCATAAGTGGGTACTGAACAATATGAACACATGGACACAGGGAGGGGAACATCACACACTGGGATCTGTTGTGGGGTGGGGCTAGGGGAGCAATAGCAGGGGGTGGGGAGGTTGGGAAAGGATAACATTAGGAGAAATACCTAATGTAGGTGACAGGGGGATGGAGGCAGCAAACCACCATGGCATGTGTATACCTATGTAACAATCCTGCAAGATCTGCACATGTACCCCAGAACTTAAAGTATAATAAAGAAAGAAAGAAGCAATACAATAGTCATTTGGGCTATTCACCAATATTCTGGTGATTAGGTTTTTTTTTCCTTCTGCATACCTAGGGAGTGTATTAATCAGTTTTTGCATCAGTAACAAACAACCCAGTATCTTAGTTGAGTATGACACAGATTTCTTGCTCACAGGTCTGTGATTTGGCTGAGGCCCAGCTGTAGCTCTGGTGTGCTTTGTTCCAGTCCCTAGTTTGGCAGTACATGTCTCTCCCACCAGAACTCTGAAAAACGAAGCAATGGCTCCTGGGGATCTGCTCCTCTATTACTGGATGGTATGAGCACCAAAGAGTGAGAGCACGAGCTGCCTCCCTCAGTGAGGATGACACGAATCAGAACACTTGTAACCTCAGGAGAGACATGCAGTGAAAGTGAAAAATAAACTCTGCCATTTTAAGCTCCTGAGATTTTGAGGTTGTTTGGTACTGCAGCAAAACCTATCTATCCTGACAAATACAAACAGGGTACAGCTTAATTATTTCCTTTTAATTACTAATTTTCAGAGTAAGAAGTTTGCATACTAATAACCTCTACTGTGGCAAATAATCTTATATTTTATGTTTTCCTTTGAATGTCATTTTGGACTTGGACATTTTTATTAATACATTCAAAAACATTATTTTTCTGATGCTCCTATTGTCCCAAACTCAGTCAGTGACAACCCCTTCAAGCTGTATCCTTTTGTCAAGACCCTAATTGTTCTCAAGAAACTCCCTGATACAGTAAGAGATCTTAAAATCACTGTAAATATTCCCCTGTCTCAAACCTAGAATCAGTCAGTTCTACAAGGAGCCCTAGTTCTTTTTAGAGAGAATGCTATTTTAGAAAACAATACCTTAGTGTCAGGTGTGCTCAATACTACTGGATCATAATGGTTTCTAAGTTCTTTCATTGGACAAAGTGGATAAAGCATGTATTTTCATTCTCTCCCCTACCCTCTGTGTGTGTGTGTGTGTGTGTGTGTGTGCGTGCGTGCACGTGTGTGTGTGTGTGTCACTCTGTTTCCTTATCCCTCTCTTTTTCTACACACAAACACACACATACAGAGAGACTTATAGATTATATGTAGATAAATTAGAGATACATTATATAAATTATATGGCATATAATACATGATATATATTACATAGATTATGTGTAGCATGTTATATAGAATCTTATGTTCATACTAATATTTACAACTTAGATTTGATTTTATAGAGTTATCTCCCTCCTAATTTCTTTGTTTCCGTATTTGTTTCTCTTTTCTCATACATTGAAAATGTTGCATTCTGATGTTACTAACCTCTTATTTGCTTTATTCTAGAATGTACATAAAATAATTTCAAAATTATAATAGCAACAATACAACTACTGGATTAAGTTTAAGATTTCCTTGAGTACTTTTGTTCTGAAAAATTGTGCCACCAAAAGATGTATAGTTAAAAGTCCTGTGTGCAAAAGACACTTAATATAATTCCTTTCTTGTATAGTCATGTATCTATTAGATATGCAATTCAGTCAATTTTTTATAGCTTTTGATTAGGAAGACGACATGTGCAATTTTTCTTACACAAGCATCCTAGGACAGCTTGTTCTCTTGCCCTTCTGTGATTGCCTGTGTCATTATCACAGCTATTGTTCTGTCTTTTGCTCCTAAACTGTCCTCTCTGCCACAGAGCTGGCTGTGAAAAATGTTAAGCATTAAGTATTCTTATTCCAATTGATGAAAATCCTTCATCATTATAACCCTTGAACCAGAGCTAAAAGATTGGATTAGCACGTGTAAAACTGCCATTGAGGGGGAAAGCAACCAATTGCAGGGAAGACAAGAATCAATGGAGAAATGGAGAAGGACAAAGAAGTACAGCTCCATAGAAAAGGCTAGAGCCCAGCTATGACTGTCGGAAAGAAAGGCTGGTTATGGATATCCAGTGCTGTAAACACATTCTAGAGAAGGCTGAAGGAACTTGAGTCAGAAGGCATGTACAACTGTGTTTGTCAAACAGAAGCTCAAACAGAAGGAAATGCATTTACCCCACAACAGAAAAACAACACTAGCAACAACTGATTTTTATTTAGCGGTTTCTGTTCCAATAATTTACTTCTATTAGGTCATTTAATCCCTTTGATAAATCTATGTGGTAAGCCCTATGATTGTTTCTATTTTACCAATAAAGAAACTGAGGCAGAGAAATGTTGTGACTTACCCGTTCTCCTAAAGATCGTAAGTGGCAGAGTCAAGATTCAAACCCAGAGATTCTCAGCCAGAATCCGACACATCATAGCAAGCTCTTTCCCTAACAGCAAGATATTTGGCTGTGGAAAGCTAAACAGTTATTCAAGACAAATGAATTCTCTATTGCCTGTATAAACTGGTGATGGAAACCATTGAGGGAGCCCTAAAAAACCATGTTTCAATTCTGGTTAAGCCACTTAATCCCTAGATAACTGTGGAGTAATCTTCATTTAGAAGCCATTATCCAATACTACTGCTCAAATAACACAGTGTGACAATTGTTTTAGGTACAATCACTACTTGATCATGTTGTGAGTGTACCTGTGAAGACAATTTATACAAATGGAAAATTATGAGATCTCAGAGACCAGTTTGATGTGTTTTTGTAGCATGTTTTGTTGCTGTTGTTTGTGTTTTCTAAGTTTTTGGTTCTTGGTTTTCTTATTTTGTGTGTGTAATTTCGACCTCCTTCAACACCTGTGCTTTCAGTTTTCTCTCCTATCCAAGTGTCTATGCGTAGGCTCCCAGCACACAGCTTGGTTTTAGGTAGAAGCAGCTCCCTGAGCATCCTGTGCCGATGTTATAGACCTGGTAATGACTCAGCGTGCCCCACTGACAAAGCTGACATTTCAAGGGCACTCTGCCAACTGGAAAGCCAGAAATAAACAAGAAACTGATCCTGTGGATGCAAAGTGGTGAGAAAGCACCCTTCTCTTGGCTCTCGATTTAAAATCATGTCACTGAAACTTAAAGTCTTTGCTGTTTATACGTTTTCCACTTCCAGCACAGGAGTTTAAGCCCGCAAACACCTGTCCTTGATTTCCACCCAGCTCCTTGGTTACTGCCATGCAGTCAAATTAAGCAGAAAAATAAAATAAATTAATGAAGTAATCATTAATCCTCTGTTCTCTTGCTCTTTGTTGATTTCATTATTCATTTGAAGACATGATTGCAGGGAAAGCAGAAAGAATCTGGGGAGAGAAGGTAAAGAGAAAAGCGTACAGATCAAGAAAAAAGGCCAGCAGATCTCAATCTGCAGACCACAGAGTCATCTCAGGAGCAAGTTTACTAATATCAATGGTTGTATTAATCTCAGTGACACTAGTTGCTATATCAACCAAAGTTCCCAATGGCTTAACACTAAAAAAAAAGAATGTTTTGCTCACATTCCAGTCGAATGTAAGCACTCTTGGTTTGGTGGCTCTCTTCCAAGCAGTGACTCAGACACGGTTTCCATCCATTTGTCTGGCTGTCTATCTTCAAGATTTGTTTGCCAACATCGCCACTGGCATCAAATATCCAGTAAGCTGACAAGAAAAGAGAGCAGAAAAAGAGCATCTGCTTTTTAACCATCCCAGCCTATAAAAGATGTGTCACAGCCATACCCATGCCATTGGCTTCCATTTCCAACTGGAAGCAAGGGAGTCTGAAAGAAGCGGCCCCTGGATGGGAAGCATGACTTGCTGGTGTAAAGTTAGCTGTCCAGACATCAATCGCCCCAGGAGGATTACTCGGGACACAGTCCTGAAAGCCATTTGTGCAGAAAAAAAAAAGGCAATGAGAAGGAATAGAAAGGCACAAAGATCAAGGCTGCCATCTCTCAGAAACCTTGGTTCTCGGTTGAACCAATCAGCCCGAGTCAAAATCGTGAAGTCACCTGCAGAAGGCCTTTCCTCTCTTTATGCCTTGCTCCTCTCAGGTGTTCTCTTGATGGGCATTTACATTTTTCATGGTGACCCCAAGTTCCTTGGGCCACCCTATTTAGTGGCAATTCTGACCCATTCTCTGCAGACAGTGCTAGATGACCAGTTAGTCAAGAGCTTACATGCCCACAGTTGAGTTGAGCCCTGTTTTTGATAACATTTGCATCTTAATGTTCCTAAATCAATTAACCTAAGGCTATAAAAACTTTGGTCTTCATGAAAATGATTTAGTCATTTCATCATAGTCTAATTCAGGAGAAATTTGACAAGTAGAGAATCCTTTGGAAACCCCTCAAGTCACTATACACAGGTAGCTTCCAATTATGCAGGAGTAAAATCAACCCACAAATGAAATGCTAAGACTAATAAAATCTCTGTCATTATCACAGTTATTTATAGCTTACAAGCCCTTTAATTTCTACATACAAGTAAAAACACCATTATTTAAAAAAATACTCTCTGCATGAGAAAACTGAGACTTGAGTAAGCTAAATTACTTTCCTATAGTCACAAGACGTGTAAGGAGTAAGCTAAAGACTGAAGCCAAGAGATCTTGACTCGTAATTCAGTGCTTGGTCACAATTCCGAGGGAAATTGGTCCTTTCTTGTAATATGCAATATTTCTAAGGCATTTAGAAATCTCTGTCTTTTAAATTACTTCAAGCTAAAAGTACCCTATTGTTCCGTTTTCCAACCTTATGTTTGAGATTCATTTCCTTGTTTATTACCTCTCAGTCTGTGTTCAGATTTTCTTCTTTCTTCATCTTTAAATGTTTTCTGATGGCCAATTATCTGGGAAAAAAAGATTCATAGTTTGGCAAAAGTTACATGGATGATATTAATGTATTTGCTTCACAATCCATAGAAAGCTGCCCAGATTTATTGCTGTCTATTCTTGCCACCCATCCACCCATCCTCGCCATCCTGCAACAAGCCGGTGCTTCATGCTTTCCATTCTTTTTAAATCACAAAAGCTAACTGAACAAGTGCTAAATGAGTGTCGGAAGGTCGCAGGAAAGCAAGTAAAGACCTGCCACACATATAGTCAAAAGAAGACTGTAGTTACAAATAAGGTAAGAGTAGATTTCTTCCCAAATATCTATGCAAATTCACTCTATTACACAGCAGGGGTGATATATATTTGCCACTAACTATGCGTAGGAGAAAATCTACCTCATTTACTCCATTTTCCCAGAATCTCTATTTTGCTCAAGACACTCTCTTCCATCCTCATCCTGTATCTGTCTCTTTCTCACACCCTTAACTCCTTTCAATTATTCCCTCACAATCTCTGTCCTCCCTTTCATTTTGTCTTCTAGAAATTCTTACCTAATTATTCATGCTTGGTCCTAATATTTCTGCTCATTTCTTCCTCTCAAAACTAACCATATTACATCTCTCTTTTTTAAAACGGTATTTTGTGGTAGCAAAATTCAGAATGAGCTTCTAGGGTTTGCCTTGGCAAACTACAAGCAAAATTCAGCCTGTAATGCATTTTGGTATGGACCCCAAGCTGAAAATGTTTTGTACATTCTCAAAGAATTGTAAATCAAAACAAATAGTAATATTCAACAGAGATGGAAGGACCCAGAAAACCAAATATTGCTCTCTGGTCCTTTAAGGAAGAAGTGTCCTATCCCCCCATTCCAAACTATGTAAAACCTCTGGTCTCTGTCTATTGCCACCCTCTGTAATCTCCTCCCCCCCAGTTTATTTACTAAAGTAGAGGACACAGTGTTATAGAGCAACCACATGCAAATGGGAAATGAAACATAAGGCTCCAGATATTTTTCTTTATGTGGCATGACAATTATTAGAAGAGTTTAAAATCTCCTCTTATTTCAATTTTCTGTTTTGGGAAAAAATGTATTTTTGGTTACAGAGAACAACTCTTCAGATCACAGCCTTGACCTTCCCGATGTTTCAGAGGTTTATTGGAAGACCACCAGCACACTTCCCTCCCCAGCCCAGGAGACCAGGAGGAAAATGGACGAGGTGGTGATGACATGGGAGGCAGCAAGAAGGTGGTGCAGGAGAAAGGTCTGAATAATTTATCTTCCAGGCGTATCTTAGGTGGCGGCAACAGATCTCACCAAACCACATCAAGCTAGAAACTGATTTTATTATTTTTCCCGCATTTGAATGATGGCTCCTCTCTGCTTTTGAGTCTCCTGTTAGCAGCCTGAGGTGCAACTGGAGAGGTAAAGTGTCTGGGAGGCAGTGATAGCAGCGTCCCCGGGGGAGCAGGCTATTGGCATGCTGGTTGTGCTGCCAAGCCTGACTGCTTCTCTGAGACAAGCATCAGAGCCAGAGTATGTTGTGAGTTGGTAACAGCATATCCCGGGGAAAGCCCCACTAAAAATCCTGACCATTATGAGAGGAAATATGCTCTCATACTGTCAGCAAAACAGTATGAAAGCAAAATAATAGATAAGCAACAACACACTGGAACATGCTTTATAGCAAAGACCTACCAATAGCAGGCACGTATTAGCTGTAGAACAAGCTAAACTCACATGCTTAGCCAGAGGCTGTGAGCTTAGATTTAGGAGACAAATATAAAAACAGTAATAATGTCAAGGGAAAGACCCTTGCAGGCCCACAGCACTGCTCCTACTAGAACGTAAGTCCACAGTGATTTTCATTTTCAAATAAAAATCTGCTGAGCCTATGTGAACTGTTATATTTCAATCTAAAGATGAGACAGGGTAAGTCACTTGTTAAGGGCCACATGGTTATAAATGACAATACAAAGCATTAGAGGGCCAGGGAGAGCCAGAGAGAGAAAGAGAACAGATGAAACTAGACAGATGTGGCTGTGACTGTCAAATCTGCTACTCAGAAGCTATGAAATTTTGTGCAAGTTACTCACTTCTCTGAGCCTTAGTTTTTCCATTTCTAATGTGGGAATACTATCTACTTTTCATGGATTTTGTGAGGATTAGAGGCTCTTTTTCTAATGTGAATGGTTCATGGCTGACCCTTTAGAGAGAAAGAGGACAGGGAGAGGAAAGTGTGTAAGTAAGAAGTGCTTACTCCAGGAAATTCAGGGGCAAAGTTGGCCTGTGTATCAAGACACTAGAATTTCAGGCAGTTACATCCAGATTTCCATGACCTTTGTGGACAAGGATTAGAAAACATGCAGTTCTTACAGTCAGTCCTACTGTGACTATAAGAATTCATGGCTGCCGGGCGCGGTGGCTCATGCCTATAATCCCAGCACTTTGGGAGGCTGAGGCGGGAGGATCACTTGAGGTCAGGAGCTCGAGGCCCGCCTGGCCAACGTGGTGAAACCTCATCTCTACTAAAAATACAAAAATTAGCCAGGCATGCTGGCACATGCCTATAATCCCAGCTACTTGGGAAGCTGAGGCAGAAGAATTGCTTGAACCCAGGAGGCAGATGTTGTAGTGAGCTAAAATGGCACCATTGCACTCCAGCCTGTGTGAAGAAGTGAGACTCTGTCTCAAAAAAAAAAAAAAAAAAAAAAAAAAAAAAAAAAAAACTCATGGCTACAAAAAACACTTCCACTCTAGGGCCAGGAATTCTGAGCAAAACATTTGCAAGTCAGCCCACTCCAATCTATTGCTTGACGGCCATTCTAGAACCTCGAAAACTGTGCAAAGGAAATGTTCCTTCATTTCTGCCTCTAACTTCGAATCTCCTGTTTTCTGACATTCTCAGCTTTTTGGAAGCCTTCTGAACACATTCATATGATGAGAGCTATTTCCAATCTGAGAATGGGAGTTAGGGAAGGAAGAAAGGAAACAAAGAGGGGAAATGCAAGACTAAACGGCCACTGGCCTGGGAGTCTCCACCCATTTCCTGCACTTTGGCCACTGCTATAGGTAATTACCAGGTAATATCTCTTCCTCCAGTGTGCAAAGTCTCTGGTATTACCACTTATGAAAATCTAACCTAAAATTGACAGAATTACTTTGGAAAGCAAGAAAGCATACCCTGGTGAAGCTGAACAAGAAAATAAACGATGACGCAGCCATCCAATTCCCAAGCATATAATCTGAACTTGCTTGCTCTAGGAGATATAAAATTATTCCAACAGCATTGTTCATAACAGACAAAAAACCTGGAAAAAACTGCATGTCCATCAAAGGCAGAATGCATTAATAAATTGTGTTATGCCATGGAGCATTATACATAGATGAACATAAACTGTTTTACATCTAAGAACATGAATAAATCTCAAAACACAATGGTAAAGGAGACAAAAACAACTCATATAAGAGTATGTTTCCCCTCATACAAAGTTTAAAAAGCAAAACAGAGTGATATATTATTTGGGGATAGCTATATGTGAAATAAAACTATAAACAAGCCAAGGGAATGACTGGTTACCTACCCCTAGGGACTGAGAAAGAATGCAGTTGAAGAGGTTCACCCAAAGAGTCTTCAAAGAACTAGCAACATTCTCATTTTAAGCAGACTGGTAGGATTCTAAGTGCTTATTTTATTATTGTAATTATACTTTCTAAATGGTTCATATACATTCCATATACCCTTGGGTATGTATAATTTATTTCACAATAAAGAAATTAATGTAACCCAAACATGCATGGGGGCCCCTAGGGTTGCCTCTGCTCTCACTCCACACTATCTTGAGTCAAGTAGCAGATCAGTGTCAGCCCTGACTAGCGTTACAGTCTGAATGTCTGTGTCCCTCCCAAAATTCATATGCTGAAATGCTAACCTCAATGTGATGGGGTGGGGCCACTGGGAGGCCAAGTCTCTGGTATTATCAGTAACGAAAATATAATCCAAAATGGATACTATCACTTTGGGAAGCAGGAAAGAATACCTTGATGAACTGATCAGAAATGTAATCTATGACACAACAAAACTGTTCCCTGTTGGCATCCTTAATGGGATCCCTAATGGGATTTCATAAGTGCTCTTATGGAAGAGGCACAAAGAAGTTTGTTCCCTGTTTCCACCACATGAGGACATAGCCATCTATGAGTCAGAAAGCGGACCCTCGCCACTCGCTGAATCTGCCTTGACCTTGGACTTCCCAGCCTCCAGAACTGTGAGACATACATTTCTGTTGTTTGTAAGCCACCTGGTCTGTAGCATTTTGCTGTAGCAGCCCTTTGCCTGGAGCATTCATCTCCCTGCTTCTCATGTCACCAACTGAAAGTGGCTTCTTTTTCATCTTAACCAAAGTTACTCTGCCCATCAGTCTCTGCTGCAATCTCTTATCTGTTCACTTCATAACAAACTCATTACAAACTGTAACAGCTTTGTTTACTTGTTTCTGTTTCTTTTCTTTTTGTCAATCTCTCCTACTAGAACACATGCCTCTGGAGAGTCAGGACTTTGTATGCCTTGTTTATTGCAACCTCCCATCTCTCAGCACAGTGCCTAGTATAAAACAGTGGCCAGATATGGTGACAGGAGTGTGATAATAAAAAATGTATCATAAACCCACAGTAAAATAATGACTTTGTAATAACTTGTCATCTTATGTGCCAGGACTTACACACACACACACACTCATCACCCCAAGCCCTGCCATTTTTCTGCATGACTCTGGGTTTACATGGGTGGCCTGTCCAGAATCCTGCCTTCTCCTTTGAGTTTTCTATCTCCATTAAACTTCTATTTGCCTTTACTGCAACCATTAATCCAGATTATTTTTGTGTGTGTTTAAAGTAATACAATTAAATATTCGATACTTGGAGAATAGCCTAGTATCATTACAGCTAGTTCTCTCAATTAGTCCCACTCTTTGTGCTGCTTTTTGACAGACCCAGTAGTCCTCTCCTCTTTCTGACTTCACTTTCATGTCCACCTAACTTCACCTCTATGGCCTTCCACTGAAAGCCACTTGCCAGTATCCTAACCCCCCTCTGCCTTTGTCCTTCCTTCCTTCCCACACCCCTTCTTCCCAAGCTTTAGACACTTTAACTCTCAGGTTCCTCAGTGTTTGCACCCAGGCTACTAATCTCTGCTAGAGAAAAATCACACAGCTGTTAATTCATGATAATAAACCTCATCTGATTCTCCACACTGCTCCAAAACATTTTCTAGTCAGCCCACTCTTCAAATTTCAGTAATGACGCTTCAAGATTTCTTCACTCCCCTTATATGTTTGATCTCTCTACACTGGGACTCGTTCTCAGCAAATCACTCACATTCTTACCTCACAGAAATTACCGAGTTTACTTGTGAGGAGCTCATCCAATCTCCTAACTGCAATGGGTTGAATAGTGGACCCCAAAAAGACATGCCCAGGTTTTAACATTTAAAACCTGTGACTGTGACCTCATTTGTAAAATGCGTCTTGCAAATGAAATTAACATAAGGATATTGAGATGAGATCATGGTAGATTTAGGGCGGGCCCGAAATCCAACGGCAGGCATCTTTCTAGAGAAAGGCAGAGGGAGATTTGAGGGACAGAAAAGATGGCCAGGTAAACACAGAGGCAGAGTTTGGAAGTAGGCAGCCCCAAGCTGAGAAACCTGTTCAGAGGAGTAAAAATCTGCTTCCACCTTGACCTCGATTTTGGACTTCTAGACTCCAAAACTTTGACAGAATAAATCTCTGTTATTTTTGAGGCACCCAGCTTGGGGAAATTTGTTATGCTAACTAAGCTGACACCTGCCTTCATACCTGCTCTATCCACCTTCTCTTCAGTTTTATAGTAGCAAGGGTGGATTGTTCCTATTTAAGTCCACAGCTAGGTTGTGGACCCCACAATAAGACACTGTGGTGAATGGTGCAAGGCTTAAGTTAGATTGCCTGGGTATCAATCCTGTTTCCACCACTTACTATGTGATGTTGGTTACTCACAGTGACATTCTATGCCTCAGTTTCCTTCTCTCAAAAAAATAGGATAACAATAAAAAGTACCTAAGAGGTAAAAGAATCATGCTGTTAGAATAGTTACCGAATAAAGAAGAGAACAACTTTTATTATTATTATCATCACTAAACTATCTATTGATTACTCCCTCTCTTGCTCCTTCAGTCTTTTCTTCTTTATGAGGTAATTTCTATGAGCATTTAAACATTCTTGACCATTCCCTATCCAAAAAAACAAACATCACCACTCTCTAAACCACACTCCTCCCTCCAGCTCCCACTCCATCCACTAACTCCATTTCACAACAAATGTTTTAGTTGTATGCACTCCTTACTTCTCCTATCTCACTTCTCACTCACTTGGGAACTCACTGAAAGCTACTTTCCTTGATTTCCCAATGAAACTGCCCTTGAATTACCATGTGTTACCAAATCCTGAATGAAATATCAGCCCTTATCAGCAATACTTGACACTGGCTCATGCACCCTTTTTAAAAAGCTTCTTTTCATTGATTCTGGCCCCAGCCCTCCTAGTTTTCTTCCTGCCCATCTATCTGGTCAGCCTCATTTGCTCACTTCTACCTCCTCTAATGATTCCTTACATGATGGGTTCCTCCGGGCTCTTTCTTAGCCATTCTTCTTTTCTCATTTTACCTTCTATGAGATATTGACCAATCCCAAGACATCACTTTACTCACAACAGACTGATCATTCCTAACTTGTATCTCTGGCCTAGATTTGTCTTACCCTTCCAGGCTCATATATCTAGCTGCCTACTAGACAGATCTACTGGCACATATTAGACACCTCAAATTCAACATGTCTTAAGTGGAAATACTCATCTTCCCTGGCCTTTTTGAGAATCTACATTCTCTATCCATCCCCCCTTCTCAATAAAGGGCACTTCCATTCACCCATTTGCTCAAGCTAGAAAGCCAGGAATCATCCTGGACTCTTCTTTTCCTTTACCTCTTACAACTGATTTCCACTGAGTCTTATCCATTGATATCTTAAATGACCTTCAGATTCATTCTCTTCTCTTTCTCTCCACTGCTCTAATACAAGCCAATACTACATCACATATACCCTTAACTGTCTCCAACCTAGCTTCCCTTCAGTCTTTCTCCAAATTCATCTGGAATAATCTTTTCATACTGTATTCCAAACTATAAATCTAAGCCTGGTCACCACACGCACACACACACACACACACGCACACGCACACTTAAAAATCTGTCCTTGGCTGGTATTTTCTCTTAGGATAAAATCCAAACTCCTTCAAAAGGTTTATCAGTTCCTCCACAATCAGTTCCTCCACAATCTGGCTCTCGGCATTAGACGTCAGTCTCACAGTCTGCCTGGAGTGTTTTTGTTCTCGCCTTCCTTCATAGCTTAATGCCACTTCTTCCAGGAAGCCCTGATGACCCTCTAGCCTCCAGATGTTCCATGATGTTCTCTGTACTTCCACCAAGCGTGAACCCTCCATAATGTGCTGGGATGACCTAATCAATGTCTGTCTTCCACACTCCAGAGCAAGCAGTGTAAGACTCAGAACCATGCCTGTCTTATTCCCAATGCATCTCCAGTTCCAGACCTACAGCAGGCACTTCATAAAGACTGGATAAGTAAAGAACAAATGCTGTTTTCCTTGGGGAATAATTTGGTACACTTTATACTGTGTTTCTCTTATACATATATCTCATATATGTATGGCCTTATACATATATGTGTATATATGTTTAATTATGGTCATTAAATATATGTGTTTTGAGTTTTCTATCTCCATTAAATATATATATGTGTATATATTTAATGACCATAATTAAGAGTTATTGACTGAATTACAGAAGTAGTAGTTAGAATAATTTATCTCTGAACTCTGTCATACAGTACAGAGGAAAGAAATTATTTAATGTAAATGTGTGATGCAAGCATCTTGGAGGAAAAGTTTTAAAGGACACTATACTCAGGTTAAGACAAGACTATTAAAAAAATAATTTATAGCAGACTAGTCTCCTTAGGGATCAGCTTGGAAACTATTAAGAAACATACATTTCAGTTAAAGAACCTAGAGAAAAATAATTTGGGCTAGAAAGTGGGTGGACAACAAAATCTAAATTTTAGGGATTGTTGGTAATCTATTTCTTGATGGTATTTCAGATAAAAGTCTGAAATTTTATTTTTCATATATAGATCATGGCTGAGATCTATAAACAACACATGCATTTAAACAGAGTAGATGTGGTATTTGACCAAAAGACCAAAATCAAGTTGGGAAAGAACACATTTTAAAGTTCCTGCTTTTACCCCAAAATACAGAAAGTAAAATAGTATCTGAAAAAAATGAAACTCAAAATTCATGGAGGCAAATGCTGTGTGCAAAATCACCGACTTGCCAGGAGTGGTGGCTCACGCCTGAAATCCCAGCATTTTGGGAGGCCGAAGCAGGTGGATCACCTGAGGTCAGGAGTTCAAGACCAGCCTGGCAAACATGGTGAAACCCCGTCTCTACTAAAAATACAAACACATTAGCCAGGAGTGGTGGCAGGTGCCTGTAAACCAGCTACTTGGGAGGCTGAGGCAGGAGAATCACTTGAACTCGGGAGATGGAAGTTGCAGTGAGCCAAGATTGCATCATTGCACTCCAGCCTGGACAACAATACCAAGACTCTGTCTCAAAACAAAACAAAACAAACAAACAAAAAACTTAACTTTACCCAGAAAAAAGGCTTTAGAGTTTGCACTGGAAAAGCCGGCTGGCGACGTTGAGCAAGTTACCCAGCAGGTGGCGCCCTCAACCAATGAATGTGAAGAAGAAGCCACAACGGACTCAGACACACCTACATTTTAAGAATTAAAATAATCTCTTTATAATATATACATTCTGATCACACACTCAGTAGATTGTGGAATCCATATACCCTTATCCTCTGTACAACACACACATACACATGCGTGTGGACACATTCCTCCACCAGGGAACAGAGTAACACCCTTTATTATAAAGGCAAACATTAGCAAGCTGGACATACAAATAGACACCTATTGATATACACATGTGAATTGCATCTGTTTATCAGAGCCAGTCCAGCACCTCCAAATGGGTCCTTAACACTGCCTACTAAATATTCCATATTTTTCTGCTGTATTATTACCATCCTCTCACTCTCCACATTAACTAATCCAAATTTCTGTGCTGTTTTCAAATATCCAACACCTCCTCTTTTCTCAGTTATTCTCTGTCAAGACATGGCTATTTACTTTAAAAGGATAGCCACTGCCATCAGACGGAATTTCCTCATCTTCCAGATGTAACCGGGTTTTTCTTAAGTGCCAGTGAGGCACAGCTCCTGTGGGTTCTTGGCCTCCAACCTTTTAAAGAATAAGCGGTGGGGCCACTGAAGGTACACTCTATGCTCGTAAAAGTAAATGTCGGACTCTAGAAGTGTTGCAGAAAGGTGATTTTATTTAGGTAGAGAAAGAGAAGGAAATGAGAAGAAGAGAAAGGCTTCCACAAAGAGTGTGGAAGGGAATTGCAGAGGGGAAATCCGGCCAGGTATCCGGACACGGACTTTTATCTTGGGAGGACCCCCACCTTTTCCAAGACCCTAGGCCAATAAAAGGAGTTCCTTAGAACTTCCGCTGGAGTGACTTTTAGTTTCCTCCCGCGCCTGCGAAATTCAAACATAAACAGTTGAATCTCCTGGATGGAGAGAGATGGCAGGGGGTCATGGCGCTGGGAAATTCTTGCCTTTAAAACTACGCCCCCTTGTGGACCCGGAAAGGGAACACATTCCCTCTCAGATACCAACACACGAATCTTCATCTAAGCATCCACCCTCTTTCCTTCCAGTGGTCCCGGAGGAGCTGGCCCCAGCTACCCACTGTTAATGCCTTCTTTGGCACTCTGTATTCCCTGTCCCCTTCCCAGAAACCTTGGCTTCCATTTATGCACTTGCTCTTGTGGTCTCTCGCGTGCTCTCTCTCTCCTTCTCTCTCAGCGATTTCCTTCCTAATGGCTTTCACAGAAGCTCAAGTCTCCCATTAAAAAGCAAATAAAATGTATGGAACTACAGATACAAGAAGTTTGGCCATGAGTTGATCACCGTTGAAACCGAGTGGTGGGTACATGAGGATTCATAATGCTATTCTAATTTTATTTATGTTGGAGGTTACTGTAATAAAAAGTTTTAAAGAAAAAGAGATATTTTTGTTTGACTCTTCATAGCTTCCTCGCCGCCCTCTCTTCATCTCTTCATGCCCACACTTCTAAAAGTTGCCTGTATACGTTCTCTGTTTCCTTACCTCCAACTCCTCTGCAACTCCCTCCATCTGCTTTTTCTTTTTTACCTGACACTCCAGAGAAACTAAAAGAGCTATCACCCTTGACTTTCATGTCACATAATCAAATGGATACATTTTAGTTATCATCACTATTGACGTCTCAGAAGCATGTGATACTCAAACAAGTTTCTTCTTATATACTCCCTTCCCTGGGATTCAGAAATTATAATATTCGGCTTTTTTTCCTACCTCTCACCACTGCTCTGACTCCTCTTACTCTGTTATTAAATGCTGAAGTTCCTCTTGGCTCATTCTTAGGCCCTTTCTCTTCTCATCCTGTACTTTTTCCTATGGGATCTTATCCATATTCTTGGCATTGAATTCCAACATGCATATGACTTCCAAACTTAAATCAGCAGTTCAGACCTGACCTAGCTCTCACTTTCATAAATGGGTGACGTCTCCTCTACTGTGTTTCAAAAGCACCTCAAAATTAGAAGCTTCAAACTAAACTCACCATTTTCTCCCCCAAACCTGGCCTTCTTCCAGTGTTTCTGATCTTAGCTAATGGTGTGCAAACCAGAAATCTTAGAGCCTTTTTTGTCAACTCTTTCCCCTTTGTACCATTTGCAATCCCTCAACAAATCCTGCAATGTTTTAGTTCATAAATACTTCTAAAATTCTTTTTCTTCTATATCCACCATTACCACCACCAGCATTATTATCACCCCCTTAATCCAGGCTAATATTGCTTTTCACAACAATCGTTGGTGGTAACTTCTAATTTAGCTCCAGCATCAATCCTGGCAGCCTTCCACTTTGTCCTCTGAGCAGCAGCTGGAGTAATCTTTCCAAAATGCAAATCCAATCATGTTATTCTTTGGCTTAAAATCTTTCAGTGGTTTTCCATTGTTTTTAGGATAAGAAGAAAAAAACCTTACAGAGACTACAAGACCCTATGGGGCCTTGTCTCTCTAATTCACTTCATGCGACCGTCTCCCTTACTCTCTGCTGTGAAACGGAACTCACTTTACAGTCCTTCGTGCATGGTGTTCTCCCTCCCTCTGCAAAAGCTTCTTGTATGCTGTCTCTGTATAGAAGGCTCTTTTCTTCATTCTTTGCCTGGTTATTTCCTTCTTATCTTTCAGATTCAAGTCAAGAGACAATTCTTGGGGGACGTTGTCCTTGATCTTCCCGCAGAGGTCAACTCTCCTGGCCACAGGCCTTCCTTGCTCCTTGGATCTCTCCTTCATTTACCATTGGAGCTTTGCATGTATTTCTGTGATCACCTCCGTCCCTTTTGTTCATCATTGTACCTAGTTCAGTTCTTAGCACATAGCAAGTACTATAAGCATGTGTTGAATGAGTAAATCAATTAATGATGATTATTCATTCAACTCTGTCAGGTTTCCATCTCCTTAACGTGTCTCCAGACTACCTTCACCTTCATCTCTGAGTGGATGATCAGGAACTATACCTCATTTTTAATATGAATATAGTTCTGTGCTTTCGCAACTTATGCATGCCAGGATTTCGGGGCATGTCAGATAACACTTTAATATTTGGCACCAGATGATTAGTTTTGTATTTTAAAAATGCAGATAGAATGACATAGAACCCCAAATCTGTACTAGAATGTAGCATAAAGTCTACGACTTCAGAAAAATGCTGTGCTTGGTACAGGCCACTTTAGGCCCTGCTTTCTGAACCCGGCAGTAAGTCATTACTCTCCTCAGCCATTAGAGACACACTTCAGTTCAAAACTTAAAAGGCACCGCTAGATGTTTATACATAATAGAATTTTTTTTTAACAGTTTCATGTTCCCTCAAAATAACATAACTTGTTCTAAATAGTCTGATATGTTGGATGGTACCACTTCCTTCTCCAAAAGTGGTCTATAGATGTAGCAAAGTTATCAGCAATTGTTAGTGATTCCCAGAAGGCGCTCCCTTCAAATTCAGGACTAAGCTGGGTCCACAGCAAAGAATTCACCCAGAAAGAGCTTTGTGCCAGAATACAACAGACAAGCCCTGGTCTCCTGTCTCTTTACAGCTCCCCAGGCATTTGTTTTTAGTCTAATTCCATCTCTGTAGACACTAACCTGCCTTCTCAAAATAGACACACTCGCCCTCAACCCAGGCTTTAAAGCCCAGCATTGCCCCACACAGAGAAGTCCTAACGTGACCCTTTCCACTGGGACTAAAACCGAAGGATTGTTGTAGGACTTCTCTGCTCATACCCCTAAAGAGAAATCTAGGGCTCCTACAGTGATCAGTGCGGGGGAGAATGTGTCTTGGAGGGTAACTACTATTTAAAAAACATTATGCATGTCTTGACTTCCACTAGGACTCCACTATACCCAACCATCTACAAGGGTAAGAAACATGGGCAATAGCTAAATCTCTCCAGTCCTCACAAACAGCCTCCAAGAAACTAGCTTGATCCATACAATCTGAAGGTTTAGAAAGAATATCTACAAACAAGGAGGTTAGCATTTGTGTTTGTACCTCCTGTGTATCTACCTTGACAATTTTACAGTTTACCCTATTTAATTCTAGGTATTAGATCATTTTCTAGATGAGAAAATCCAGGGACTTACAGAGACTTAGTGCATGTCTACATTCATACAAGTAAATGGCAAGACCTCAGATTCAGACCCATATCTGTGTCATTCCCATGAAGTTGCTGCTTCTACTACGCTCATGGTTACCAACTTCCCTTATCGTAATATGCCATCTCTCACCATTCATTCTCTCACAAGAATCATCACTGAACAATATTACCACCCTGGAAGCAAAAAGACCCAACTAACCTCCAAGGAGGATATAGTTTAAAGATATTCTGTTCCATTATGATTTATAGCAAGTACTAAGGACATAAACACTGCAATCATATTTTTGGGGATAGGGTCTATTTGCTACAGCTTTAACTATAAGCAAAATGAGCATTTTTACCACTAGGTAATAACTATTGTACTGACAAAAAATAACTAGTTCCAGACAAAATGTAAGTGATCTGTGCCAGGTAAGCTTTCCAGAGATGATAAATCACTTTTGTAAGTGGACTGTTATAAAACCTTCCACCTCCAGTGGTACAGTACCACTGCCTGGGAACCACAGTGCCACAGCTTGCTGCGGCTAAAGGCTTTGGACCCAGCAGACCTGCAAACCTGCATACATATCTGACTCTGCTCTCTACCTGTCTATTCTAACTCTGTCTATTCTCTACCAGCAGATAAAATTTGCCTTTTAACATAGAAACCAGAACCTCTGCTCAAACTCATCAATGGTCCTCACTAACATCTAGAAAAGCCTGACCTACAAGCCTTATGTCAGGGATTGCCAGTGGCACTGGAATTGCCCCTCAGAAGTGGTTTTAACATTTGATGGAGTGGTTTTTGTTCTTATAATGATTGGGGTCCACTGTTAGCTGGAGAGAGGAAGAACATACCGGACACATGAGTCCCACAATGTGCAAGGGCATCTCTCACAAAGAATTGACCCATGATGTATACCTCTGAATGATCTACTAAAAGCATATGTGTTGGGGCCGGGTGTGGTGGCTCATGCCTGTAATCCCAGCACTTTGGGAGGCCGAGGCGAGTGGATCACTTGATCTCAGGAGTTCAAGACCAGCCTGGTCAACATGGTGAAAGTTGTCTCTACTAAAAATACAAAAATAAGCCAGGTGTGGTGGTGCACATCTATACTCTCAGCTACTTGGGAGGCTGAGGCAGAAGAATTGCTTGAACCCAGGAGGTAAAGGTTGCAGTGAGCCGCGATTGCGCTACTGCACTCCAACCTGGGTAACAGAGTGAGACTCTGTCTCAAAAAACCAAACCAAACCAAAACAAAAAAAAAAACACCTCTATGTATTGGTATCTGAGCCTAGAGTTTAACTTGTTTTTATATGTTAGAGAATTTTCTGCATGATTTAAAATTTCTTAAATTTTCCAGGAATGCAAAGTACTGTGCATTTTGCAAGAAGACTTACTTTGTTTTAATCAAAAATTTATCCAAAAGTGTTCACCAGTCTAGAAAACCATGACACTGCTGGTGAATGACATCCCTCGTGAGATTTAAGTCAGCGGTGCCGCATGGCTGCATTGGTCTGCACATGTAGCTGTTGCACTCAGGGTGGTTCTTCATATAGGTGCAAGACTGCTGGTATGGCATTTACATATTAAAAAATATATTATTCATTATGGGTTTATTTCCCTTTATTCCTCTCTTACATTACAATTAGGATATTATATTGATTTGTTTTAATTACAGGCATGGGAAAGATATGTTATCTATGAATTTCATTGCAGGGTAGTAGAGGAGAATTGAAAAAATAATGGATTTAACAAGGAAGAGTTGGATGCGATAGGGCTGAGGACACTGTCCTAGATGATGTGCCCTGTATCAACCTCTAAACCTAACTCTTCCCATCACTCCCTCCACTCCACCACACTGACCTGTCAGCTTTCCAGTCAAGCTGGTGCCCACATCAGAGTCTCTGCTCTTGCTGTTTCTCTGTTTTAAATGCCCATCCTCTAAATCTCATTGTCCTCCCTCACTTCATTCAGGTCTTCGCTCAAAAGCCACCACCTCCAAGAGGTCTTCCACAACCACCATTCATCACATCACTCTCCACCTCCACGCATCCTTTGCATTCCTCCATAGCACAAACCACTACCTAAAATGCTACTGGCTATTACAATATTTATTTACCTGTCATTTGCTTCCATCATGGGAATATGTACTCCATGAAGGAGGTGGAATCTACTATTTTGGTGCCTGGAATAGTGGGAAGTGGCACGAAGTGGGTGCTTGATGAATATTTGTTAAATAAGTAAATTAATGCGTGAAGATACTGCCTGTGCTCCTGCTCCCTACAAGCTAGGAGTAATCTCTTTCTCTTTCCTATCTACATAATTTCTAGTCAATCGAAGTCAGCATTAATTCTTTCAAACACATCCATCAAATGCCTACCATATTTCAGGCACTGAGAATACAATAATAAACAACACATATCCTGCCCGCACACTTTGCAATTAATGATCAGCTCCAGCATCTCTGAAGTATTTCAATCCTACAGTGAAGTGACTTTATAAAACGCACATCCATTTCTATGTTATATTCTGAGTATCTTTAAAATATGGTAATTATGATATTCGTAAATTAGGAGATACCCCTCATGTATTCAGAAGAAAATTGTTATTACATACAGAAGAATTTTTACTCATGTGGAAAATCTTTTCCCCCAGTCCTAGTGATATTCTTCAAGTCTCCAAAACACTACCCTTCAGAGATGAAGAGAGTTGAAGTCTAGGTAATAGTTGAATAGGTAAAACTTCTAGTTCCCTTGAGATGGGTAGCCAGGAGGACCCTTCACCTACCTGGCTGAGATAAAGTCTTCTCTCTAAGGCACAGAGGGACCACATGTTCTCTGAAGGATCCTGCCAGCTAGAAAAGTCCAATCGGTCCTCTTTCTTAGGGTAGCACAGGGTAGCATCGGGCCCGCTGATGACACACAGCCACCCTGGAAGTTCCAGGCAAGGGCTGAGAATTCAGACCCTTTTCTTTCCCTACTTTGTGTCCAGGTACCTTTCCCATACGCTTTGTAGAAAGACAAAAGCAACCTGAAAACTAACATAGCTTCTATATTTGCACAGCGCTGTACAACAAACTTTTCGTCCATTTTTACACTTGTAGGAAAGACAATATACTCTCTTCATACATAAGCAAATTTAAAGTGCACATGTTCAGCAACTTGGTAAGGCTGCATCTTATACCGAGGTCCTCTGACTCCAACAAAGGGAATAGAAATGATAGGATAAAATCAAGCTTGGGGAATTATCTGTGGATTTTAATTCTCACAGGCATAGAACTTCACATAAAGAGTTGACTCTATCACATTCAGATCAAACGTTTAAACAAATCCCAATACAATATCTGTTTGGGCGCACACACCCACCCTGTTCCCACCTCATTCCCAGTCCTTACAATTCCATGAAGTCTGATTATTATTCCTAGAAAGACTCCAGAAATGAGCAAACCATAGAGTGGGCCAGAACAAACCTACACCCTTGCCCCGAATTTTAACAGTGATACAGGAATAATATCCTTACCCGCTCAGAATTCTCATGGTTAAGCAGCTCCATTACCATGCTATGCTACAGGGAGAATCAAGAAGATGTATGTAGTATTCTAGATTATGGTTGAAAAATGTGACATACCCCTTTCCTGAACTCCCTTTCCCACCCCCACCACACACTAACTTTTCCTTTCAGGCCAGGGCTTAAAGCAAAAATATCTGGGATAGGCTGAGTTAACAATAAACAGAAAGCTCCAAGAAAGAATGCTCAGGAACTTCTGGTCCACACCATGTTCAACAAAGGCCATATCTAGGGGACTTGTGGGAGAGAGATAACATCTGAATTGGCCTTCCACCAAAGTAACCCAGAAATGTAAAGCCATGTCAGCTCATTGCAAGAATTTTAAGTCTTTAAAGTACCATACTACTTCAAGAGAATTTCAAAGTTTCCATTTGTATAAACACGCACACATAGAAGCAGAAAACATCAATCTCCCTCCAGAGTCCTCTTGTCTACCCCCGTCAACTCCCCCTACCTTTTGGCATGGTTGCTTTAAGCTCCTATGCAGACTTTCCTGCCTGCCCCTACCTCAGCTTCCTCAGAGTGCAAGTGCATGGCTGTGTCCTCTGGTCGCCTGTCCACAGTCCCATATGGGAGAGATGCTGAGTCTCCCCCAGCAGTCCTGGAAAATGTATCTTCTCAGGTGTCCCAGGTTCACCTGAGGTGGAGGTCAGTTCCTGGCAGGGGCAGCTCCCTCTAGCTAATAAGCTGGAGGTAGCAATATGCAAGGGAGAGAGCCAGACCAGCCCAAAATAGAAACCCAAGCTACATCGCAATCTGACCACGCTCCCAATCTGGCTAAATGTGGCCCCTTAGACAAGACAAGGAGACAGCAGAAGTGAATGCAGGAGGAGAGAGGTGGTGAGAACATGGCTTGTTGAAAATCAGGAATTATGGAAATAGCATTCAGATGCAACACTTGAGTTTGTCCTACAAACAGAAAGGGGTACAAACTTTTCACAGTAAAGAACACTGAAGTATAAAACCTTCAAGTTTCTGGGGATAAGCTCACCCAACTTGCTGCTGGTAATTAATGTGTTGCTCTGTAGTTTATTCCACTGAGACAAAGAGCAATGATTACATTTTACCTGATAGATCAGGAAGTGAGTGATGAGCTTTAGCACAAAAAGCCCCAGGAATGAAAAAGTATAGCTGACAGACAATGCAAGAAATCATCCTCTGCATAACCCTGTCCACCTCCTGACATCCACCAGATGATAACCCTTTGGTCAAGGAAGGTATTACATCAGAGGACAGTTGGACATTTTCTCATTGGCATATGGGAAAATCTGCCCTTTTGTGGTTTCAGAGGTCAAAGGAGGGAACCACAGTACTTCCAAAACCTGTGACTTTGTGTCTTGGTCACTCTGTGCCAATTATCCAACTGTGAAGTAAAGGATTCAAATGCTGTGTCAGTTGGGCTGAGCAGAGAGACGCAGCAGACATCTGAGCCTTACGAGACAATGAAATCCGTAAGAGAGGAATACAGAAAGAAGGAAGAGTGAGGGAAAGGAAAGGGGAGGAGGTCCAGGATTCTCAAGGCAAGAGGTTTACTTTCTCTCCTCTATAGCCTCCAGGGAGGAATAAATATAATTATCAACCTAGCCTGACAGTATTCAAAATAAAAGAGGCACCTGCCAGGTGACCATCTCTGCCGGGACTCGAACCCGGAACCTCTGGATTAGAAGTCCAGCGCGCTCGTCCATTGCGCCACAGAGACCTCACCACACACACAGCATCAGCACCAGAACTGAAAAAGCACATACCTTCTGCATCACCGAGCCATCTCAGCATCCTGCTCTCTGAGCGGTGGGGGGGGACAGGGACAGCTGGAAAATCTGGAGTGGAGATCCACCAGCCGGCTTCATCAAAGCTTTTCTCAATGCTGTGGGTCCGATGGTCCCCAGAGGATTGGAGGAATGTGACAGCAGTCAATTTCCCAGACTCAGAATCCCTGATGGAATAGGACAGAACCAGAGCCTTTGCTCTCCTTTCCTCTCCATCCCTTAGGGATGATACGAAAATCTCTCAATTCTCATGCTAATTAAGCACAGTGCACCCAACCCTGCAGAAAACGCAGAAGGCATCTCTACCTCCACCCCCACTTCCTCACTGTGGTTTCATCCCAGTCCAGCTATTCTCAGACAGGGGCTGGGCAACGCTTGGGGGATTCAGGAAAAACCTCGATCCCAGAGACAAAGGAGCTGCTTCCGTAAAGAAACACTGTGAACAACGGCGGCAGAGAATGGCAGCTGAGCTCTAAAAGACTGGTCTGGTTCTCAGCAATGAGAACCGTATCTGTCAAGCCCAGACAGGAGGTACCAGGAGTCTGATGTGATGTACCTTCAGCATCTTCACTAGAATTAAAGATGGGAGTGGAGAAAGAACAGTGTCCAGTGTGTGTGTTCAGTGTGTAAGTATGTGTGAAAGTATATGTGTGTGTGTGAAAGTGTGTGTATGGGGGGAGAGAGAGAGAGGAAGAGAGGGAGGGAGAGAGAGTGTGTTTGTACACATAGGGTTGGAGGTTTAGAGTGGCAGATCTTTGATGAAATACAGATGTCCTCACACAGCTCTGCACGAATACCTGTATATCTTTCCCCCAACTTCCTCAGCCCCAAGTCCCTGACAGCTTTTTTACCCAGTGCTACCTACTTTGAAGAACGAGGACTTCTCAGCTGTCTGTGTTTGCCAGAAGTATCCTAGTACAATCAAAGTGACCAACCCTCTGTAACCATATATAAAGACCTCCATACCCAGCTCAGATCCAAGAAAATGATTTCTATTTTTAGAAGCCTCTCAGAGAAGACAATTCCATAATCACTGTTGTTTATAATTTGCACTGAGCCCATTCTTCTGAATGTCTAATCTAAATCCTTCTTATCTCACTTTTAGGTCATTTTCTCCTATTTTGTTCCCAGATACCCAGGAATAATTGGATTCTATGCTTCCAACGACAATGCATTGATTTAAAGACTGATTGTGTTCACCACCCCACTCCTCCTCAAAAGGTTACAATAAAAGCAATGAGCCAACTCAGATATCCCTCCTCCTCTTTCACTGTGTGTCTCCAGGCCCCCAGATCTGGACACTGCCAGCCAACTCCAATCATACAAAATAGTTATTTCTAACCTGTGAGGCCAGGTGATGGATAAGTAAAGAAACAATATGACTATATGAGATGATTAGATTAGAAAACCTTTAAGGGGCTTTCTAACTCTAAGACTACAGTTACAACATCTCCCCCTTCTCTACCCATTCATATAGCCCCAGGAATGAGACATGGTAGAGAACACAACCAAGGCAATTCAGTCAGATCAGGAATATAAGCAAAAGACTCTAACACATGGAGGAAAGCAGCTACTCCAACCAGGCTTGCCTTCCATCTATGATTTAGAGATGGGAGTTCAGAAAAGTGAGGCTGATTGTGTCTATTACAGACTTGAAACAAGGAGGCATAGAATAGATCTTTCTATCCAGAGATTGTATTACTCTGAGTGGCTAGTAACAAGGTGTTGGTGAAGGAGTTAGTCAAGGGGTCTATGTGGTTGTAAAGGGAAGCTTAACTCCACAGGCTGCCAATGAACCATTCCAATGTAAGGGAAAGGGAAAAGCTAGACTCTCAGGATACTTCCTGCCAGGCTCAGTGTTCACTTAACACACACACACACACACACACACACACACACACACACACACGCCTTCTGCCCTTCATAAAGAAATTGTCCCATATCAAAGAAATCTATCAGCCCCCTGAGTGATGTCCAAAGCATCACTGCTTCTTACAAGAGCCTGTGTTATCTACAACCTGAATGAAGAGTCCCAGCTCTCCAGCTCCCTCCAGGAGCTTCATTCATGTTCTGCAATGTTCCCACTTCGTGCTGGGAATACGATGGAGAGATAAATAATGGCATGGTTCTACACTCAAGAATCCCATAGTTAAACTGCAACATAGGAATGACCGTGAAACATGGATGGGAGAAAAAAAAGGAATCAACCTTATTACCTGCCAGATAAAATACCAATTTGCAAGTCCACACAAAGACTATAACTCTGGAAGCAGAAAGATCCATCTTCACAGGAAGTTGTATAACTTATTTGTTTCGAGACTCTGAGAAAATTCCTAAATTCTGATCTTCTATTTCCTCATTATAAACTAGGAGCACTAATGCTAGTGATATGCTACTGATAAAGAGATTTCAGGAGGCAGATTTTCATGTCCCCCTTCTTTCTCTATTCCATAAGTTAATTCTCACCTCTATTGCCTGGGTTGTTTCTTTCCTATTGAATGCCCTTCCTTCATCTTCCTCTCACCACCCCACAGAAATCTCTTCATTCCAGCAAAAAACTCCTCCACCAACAGGTCTCTCCAGATCCCCTTATTCTTATAATGTATATCAACAAAAGTACTCTGGACTTTGTCCGAGGACCTTTTTCAAATAAGAGATGTCTCTCTGACATCTCATTGTGTTTTATCATCCATAAAACAGACAAAGCCTCTTGATAGTGTCAATAATGTCTTTAAACGAGGTTTTTAATTTAAAATAAGAAGAGAAACAATCAAATAAATCTATAGTTTTAAAGGGCAGGAAAGGTTAGGTCAAGTCACTCAAAATGATTGAAGCCAGTACATCTTTTTCTTCTTTTAAACTAGCTGTATGTCATTCATGTTTATGTAAACTCTCTGGAAGAAAAGTACATTTCCCTTCCAAAAAACCCATCTGTATTGATTTAATTCTCCAAAGATCTGTGACTCAAACATTACTCATACCTCTAATTGAATATACCACTCTGTGACCCTGCAGACAAACTAGTGATGCTCATTCACTATCTCATTCACAAGGTGTTGCTGGGATACATATGATAAATGCCCTTCAAATTTTCCCTTTGGTCCAATTAAATCCTACATCTTACTGTGGTCTGTCTTACAGCTTTTCTAAAGGTTCCTATACCAACTAGTCCGTATTTTAAATTCTAAAAGCTATTACATGGAGTAAGACAGTGAATTTGTCATTGAGATAGCACAGCCCTTACATACTATACTATACTATACATATACTATACTATACATACTATACTATACATATACATATACTATACATATACTATACTATACATATACTATACTATACTATACATATACATATACTATACATATACTATACTATACATATACTATAATATACATACTATACTATACTCCCAGGCCCTATGATGATGTAAACCTTATTAACCCACATCTATTGTGAGCACACCTTCTAAAAGTGTTACCATATACCATCTTCTCATGTTCCTACCTGCTATCAGCTCCCTCTTGCTATCCCACCCCAAGGAGTCAGCCCAGGTCTTTCCTCCTGTGAGTACCTCCCAGGAAGTCTGGAAAAGGTGCTTTGCAATGTCAGGCCTATAGAGTGAGACCTCTTGTGCAGGTGTTCAGTTCAAAACTCCCACCCCTTAAGGAAGGGTAAAATGGACATACCCACAATGCAGAAGCCTTTCAGTCCTTCTCAGACACTTAATCTTCATGAGGTCTTACCCCATATTCATTTCTCCATCCCTATTATATGTTTTCTGACCCATCATAATAAAATATTTATGTTCCCAAAGTCTATTTTTCCTTCCTCCTAGCCTCTGAACCTGACTGCAGATTGTCCATTTCCTTCTCAGTACCCATTCTCAAACTCTAAGAGGGAAGAAATGAGATAATCCAGGTAACAACTGAGCCTAAGAATCAAGCTAAGGAAAGACAAATACAGAGCAAATTATCCTTTCACCATCCCATCCAACTTTCAGAAACAATTCCAGGTCTAGCCCAGTCAAACTGAGTTATTGAGGCCTCTCAAGCCTTCACAAAAGTAGACCCAGAACCAATCTATCTTAACAATGGGCTGGACCTCCAGGGCTAGTCAAGGTCACAAGAGTTCATACAGAGGTCAACTCCCAAAGGGAGCCTGAGAAATGCTAAGAAATCTGGATATAGAATCTCCCTTTCCTTATTGCCTCTCACCTACCTCTGACAGACTTCTCCAGGAAGCCATTTAAAGAATTCTAGAGCCTGGGCACAGTGGCTCAAGCCTGTAATCCCAGCACTTTGGGAGGCAGAGGCAGGCGGATCATGAGGTCAAGAGATCGAGACCATCCTGACCAACATGGTAAAACCCTATCTCTACTAAAAATACAAAAACTAGCTGGACATGGTGGCAAGTGCTTGTAATCCCAGCTATTCAGGAGGCTGAGGCAGGAGAATTGCTTGAACCCAGAAGGCAGAGGTTGCAGTGAGCCAAGATCGCGCCACTGCACTCCAGCCTGGGTGACAGAGCAAGACTGTCTCAAAAAAAAAAAAAAAAAAGGATTCTAGAGAGTGTGTCTCTAAGGACATGAAGTATCTCTTTGGTCAAGAAGGACAAGGAAGCTAATAGTGTTCAACAAATGGGAAGGCAGTAGGTTGTCGTATCCCATTAAATCTTTCTGGGAAGTTTGGGGAAAACTTTCTGTTTCACCCAAACCCAACAAATAAGATAATTCCTGGTGCTAACTCTCTAGTTCAATCTCCTTTATCCTCTTTAGACTCAGGAGGCTCTATCCTGCTGTTTCTAACCCCAAGCCATCACCTGCTTGTGTAGGTCCCCAGTCCTGTCTTACATTTTCTTGTTGCCATTCTCATCAATGTCTCCTTCTCCCTTGGAGTATATAACCCTTAGTCATTTCCTGCTTCACCTCTGTCCATACCTTTCCTCATTTCTGTCCATTTCACTTTTCCCCACTTTCTGCAACTGGCATTCCTTAATACTTTACCATGTAATCTCTATAATGCTCAATTCCTTGGCCATGTCCCCCATCTGTTCTCATCTGCCCTAGATTCCATGTACTCCAAACACATTGGCCAAACTCATTGTCCCCAGTCTTCCCTAGATTCAGCCCACTGCTCTTCTCCGTCTCTGCCCCCTCTTAGCCATCGTCCTCAAGGCACTCTGAGTTTCCCAGGCCTCCAAACTCCTCTATCATTAAAATCTATTGCTGAGACCCAGAGTCTTGGTTTTTGTCAGCCCTTCATCCTCAGTCTTTCTTTTCTTTCCTCCAGATTTCATTCTTCAGACCACTTTACTTGCCCACCAACCTTTTAGTCTTTGTCTCATCTCCTTAACTCTTCAACTGGTAGTACCTGTTCTTCTGAATCTCCTTCCTCCCCATCCATACAGCACCAGATTCCTGAGGCTTATCCAGAAGGACTTGCTGGTCCTTCTTTCTTCCCCATGCTCATCTCCAGACATTCTGCGTTCTGCCTGACTCTATAACACACTTGTGTTTGTTTTACTTTTATCTGGGACGGTGTACGCCACTGGCTTTAAAACTGGGAGGCCCTGAACAGGGCCCTGCTAATCCCCATGGGATTGAGTTGCCATGAGAATGGACTGGCAACAGGACTTCTTAATCTTCAGCCACTATGGAGCCTTGATCCTTAAAGGGCCAGATACTCTGGGCCAGAGATAAAAGAATTAGAAGAGAGATCCTTAAAGGGTCAAGGATTCTATTACAGTAGGCCAAGGGATTCAAGAACATTGGTTTTTGCCTAATATTATGAATAAATTAGGCTTTTGATATCTGTTCCCTACCTCAGCCCCACTTCACATTCAGCCTGGAAAAAGCCTTGAGGGTTACATAGTAAGGCAGACTCCTCTGCGACGGCAAGAGAAGAAGGGTGTTCATCTTTCACAGTCCATCAGTTTAATTAAACCAGAGTCTGACCGTGAAAGTTTCAATCCCAGAGACTAAACTTGTCCTTACATAAGAACCTTATGTCTGACAAATTACAACAGGGTCTATACATGGTTTATCCTTATACAGCAGGAGCGGCTCTTTTCAAGTCTGACCCTGATGAACATCAAGTCCCCACACTGAAGACAGGGTCCAGGGGGGAACATTTTACCTTGAGTCGGCCAGCTCATCTTCTTCAGGTTCTCCTCCTTTAGAAGGTAGTAGCTCAATTTCCAAGGCTACCTATGATTCTAGGAAACAGTATCAATGGTGGTAATAATGATGATAAAGATGGTTTGAATGGTCTCATTTTATCATCAGAACTTTCCTATATTGTGGGAAGAGTGATCATCATTATTTTTCTTTTACAAAAGAACCCTGATCAAAGACATTAGGTGGCTTGCCCGAAGTAACTCAGTTTGTAAGAGGTGGGACTAGGGCGAGGTACCATACAGTGTCCTGACTTCTGTGACCTCTCCAGGGAGGCCTCAACAGGTGTCTACTAAGAGGCACTGGCTGCCTTCATTACAATTTGTTCCAGGAAGCGAAATTCTGAGACCTTTCCCCTAACTCTCTTCCCAGTCTTTGCAACCATTGAACAGTGCCCTAAGCATAGGACAGGATGGCCAGCCAGCCCTGAGAAGGGCCATAGAGTAGAGTCAAAGGCTGTGCTGCTTAAAAGACAGAACAAGCAGCACAGGCCGGTGAATAAGAGAGCTCTCTATGGGGTCTTGTTTAGTGGCGCATTCTCCTCCCAGGTTCCTTATGACCTAAGAAACTGATTTCCAGATTAAATAAAACAACTTGCTCAAGATCAGTCAGCTCGGCATTCACAAATCTGGTCCTCCATTCCAGGTTTTCCAACTCCTAATTTGGTGCTTTTTAAAATTTCATTAGTGTTACTGAGTCACTCTCTTAATTTTTTTTTTTAAATTGACAGATAACATTGTATATTTATATTATGTACAACACGGTATTTTGAAGTGTATACATACTGTGGAATGGTTAACTCTAGCTAGCCATTATGGAAAACAGTATGTAGGTTCTTAAAACATTTAAAAATAGAGCTACCGTAGGATCCAGCAATCCCACTACTGGGTATATATCCAAGGAAAAAAAATCAGTATATTGAAATATATGCTTGGAATCCCCAACATAGTCTTTTTAAAATTATTATAAGTTATGGGATACGTGAACAGAGCATGCAGGTTTGTTACACAGGTATACATGTGCCATGGGGGTTTGCTGCACCCATCAACCTGTGATCTACATTAGATATTTCTCTTAATGCTATCCCTCCCCTTGTCCCCCACCTCCCGACAGGCCCCAGTGTGCGACGTTCCCCTCCTGATGCTCATATGTTCTCATTGTTCAACTCTCACTTATGAGAATATGCAGTGTTTGGTTTTCTGTTCCTGTGTTAGTTTGCTGAGAATGCTGGTTTCCAGCTTCATCCACGTCCTGCAAAGAACATGAACCCACTCTTTCTTATGGCTGCATAGTATTCCCTGGCATATATGTGCCACATTTTCTTTGTCCAGTCTATCATTGATGGGAGTTTGGGTTGGTTCCAAGTCTTTGCTATTGTGAATAGTGTTGCAATAAACATAAGTGTGCATGTGTCTTTATAGTGGAATAATTTATAATACTTTGGGTATATACATAGTAATGGGATTGCTGGGTCATATGGTATTTCTATTTCTAGATCCTTGAGGAATCACCACACTGTCTGCCATGATGGTTGAACTAGTTTACACTCCCACCAACAGTGTAAAAGTGTTCCTATTTCTCCACATCTTCTCCAGCATCTGTTGTTTCCTGACTTTTTAATCAGGAATTAAAAAGTTCTAACTGGCATGAGACGGTATCTCACTGTGGTTTTGATTTGCATTTCTCTAATGACCAGTGATGACGAGCATTTTTCATATGTTTGTTGGTCATATAAATGGTCTTCTTTTGAAAAGTGTCTGTCATATCCTTTGCCTACTTGTTGATAGAATTTTTTTTTCTTGCAAATTTGTTTAAGTTCCTTGTAGATTCTGGATGTTAGCCTTTTGTCAGATGAATAGACTGCAAAAATTTTCTCCCATTCTGTAGGTTGCATGTTCACTCTGATGATAGTTTCTTTTGCTGTGCAGAAGCTCTTTAATTAGATACCATCTGTCAATTTTGGCTTTTGTTGCCATTGCTTTTGGTGTTTTAGTCATGAAGTCTTTGCCCATGCCTATGTCCTGAGTGGTATTGCCTAGATTTTATTCTAGGGTTTTTATGGTTTTAGGTC
The DNA here is from genome assembly GCA_036589455.1 of Ateles fusciceps. NCBI lineage: Eukaryota > Metazoa > Chordata > Mammalia > Primates > Atelidae > Ateles > Ateles fusciceps. The sequence goes on from JAZHEH010003362.1 coordinate 2,520,329, forward strand.
TTACGTTTAAGTCTTTAATTAATTTTGAGTTAATTTTTGTATTAAGTATAAAGAAGGCATCCAGTTTCAGTTTTCTGCATATGGCTGCCAGTTTTCCCAACACCATTTATTAAACAGAAAATCCTTTCCCCTATTGCTTGTTTTTGTCAGGTTTATCAAAGATCAGATGGTTGTAGATGTGTGGCATTGCTTCTAAGGCCTCTGTTCTGTTGCATTGGTCTATATATCTCTTTTGGTACCAGTACCATGCTGTTTTGGTTACTGTAGCCTTGTAGCATAGTTTGAAGTCAGGTAGTGTGATGCCTTCAGCTTTGTTCTTTTTGTTTAGGATTGTCTTGGCTCTACGGGCTCTTTTTTGGTTCCATATGACATTTAAAGTTTTTTTCTAATTCTGTGAAGAAATTCAGTGGTAGCTTGATGGGAATAGCATTAAATTTATAAATTCCTTTGGGCAGTATGGCCATATTCACAATATTAATTCTTCATGAGCCTGGGGTGTTTTTCCATTTGTTTGTGTCCTCTCTTATTTCTTTGAGCAGTGGTTTGTAGTTCTCTGTGAAGGGGTCCTTTACATTCCTTGTAAGTTGTATTCCTGGGTATTTTATTCTCTTTATAGCAATTGTGAATGGGAGTTTGCTTATGATTTAGCTCTCTATTTGTCTATTATTGGTGTATAGGAATGCTTGTGATTTTTGCACAATGATTTTTTATCTTGAGACTTTGGTGAAGTTAAGCAACTTCAGCAAAAGAGTTTTAGGACTGAGGCGATGGAGTTTTCTAAATTCACAATCATACCATCTGCAAACAGAGATAATTTGACTTCCTCTCTTCCTATTTGAATACTCTTTATTTCTTTCTCTTGCCTGCTTGCCCTGGCCAGAACTTCCAATACTATGTTAAGTAGGAGTGGTGAGAGAGGGAATCCTTGTCTTGTGCCTGTTTTAAAAGGGAATGCTTCCAGCTTTTGCCCATTCAGAATGACACTGGCTGTGGATCTGTCATAAGGAGGTCTTAATATTTTGATATACATTCCATCAATACCTAGTTTATTGAGAGTTTTTAGCATAAAGTGGTATTGAATTTTATTGAAGGCCTTTTTTTGCATCTATTGAAATAATCATGTGGTTTTTGTCATTGGTTCTGTTTATGTGATGGATTATGTTTATTGATTTGTGTATGTTGAACCAGTATTGCATCCCAGGGATGAAGCTGACTTGATCATGGTCGATAAGCTTTTTGATGTGCTGCTGGATTCAGTTTGCCAGTATTTTATTGAGGAGAATCTCTAACATAGTCTTCACACTAAGAACGTAGGGACGGGGAAGAGTAGAATGCTTTGCATTTATTCTTAACTGGTGAACGAGAAAATCAAAAGCATCAAATAACCTCTTCTTGGAATCACAGAATGCTCAAAATGGAAAAGGGTTTTAAAATAATCAAGTCTCTTTTATTCATGGGTCAGCTAAATTTTTGTCACATATTGTTATTACTTTTTTAAATTTAGAGAAAAACTAATTTGAAGATTAATGCTAAGTGGGTGAATATTTGCTCTTTACTTTCTATATGTTGGTAGTCTTTAATTTTTGTCAAGCCTCTCCATCTGTAATTACATAGATTGGTAAACTTGGAATCACAGAAATTAAATTATGTATCCAATATTACGAAAACAGACACATCAGTATGATCTAATCAGAAAACTATAGACTTTCAAGTTGGGATGCCCAGGGTTTGAATCCCAGCTGGGTATGATGACGGACACCTAAAGGCACCTAAATGATCTCTCAGATTCAGATAACTCATTTGATTTTAAAAATACACAGAAATAATACACGTATCTTGTAAAGTCGTTATAAGAAATGTGTGATAAAGAAAGAGAAAATCTTTATTAGACTAGTGCCTGACAGTCTTTATTTTTAGAGGGAATAGTTAATGCTTGGGCTCTTTCCCTTTCACCCATCCATTCCTCAACTGACTCCACTCTAGCAACTGCTAAATGTCCTCACTAAAGTCACTAATGGCTTGTTGCTAATTGTCAAATTCAATAGTCTCACTTCACCTTTCTGCAGCATTCCACACTATTAAACATACCTTCACCCTTCACCCTTAGAAACGCTGAATCCTCTTGTTTCTGGGGCAGGCCACTCTCTTCTCATTTACTCCTGTTTCTCGGCCCGTCCTTCTCAATCTCTTTCACCAGTTCCTCCTCTTCCTTCTTAAACATCAGTGTTCCATAGAGCGACACTTATCAGACTGCAAGCCAGAAGGTTAGCAGTACTTTTATATTATTAAATAGCAGAGAAAAGAGATGATAGAGTAGGATATGACAGAATAGAAAAGAAAATAGCTGAGTATCACCCTCTAAGAAGACCATGTGTTGTTTCATGAAATTTTTGTATCAGCTATATGTGAATGTATATACATAGATGAGTTGTGGTCAAAAATACTGTCATACAGTGTACTTTGGCCCTCTTCTTTATATCTTCTCTGTGGATGATTGTAAATGGCATATGTACTACACCTACCACCAGCTATGAGCTGAAAACTCTTAAATCTGTATCTTAAAATCAGACATATAATGTGAAATCCAGATTGGGATACTCAGCCATCTTTAGATTGCCATCGCTATGTGACTGATAGTGATCTCAACTGCAAAATGTACAAATCAGAACTTATATTTCCCCATAAATCTGTTCTTCATAATACACTAGTTTATTTATTTTTTATGAGACAGAGTCTCGCTCTGTCACTCAGGCTGGAGTACAGCGGTACAATCTTGGCTCACTGCAACCTCTACTTCCTGGGCTCAAGCAATTCTCCTGCCCCAGCCTCCCTAGTAGGTGGGATTACAGACACCTGCCACCATGCCCAGCTAATTTTTGTATTTTAGTAGAGATGGGGTTTCACCATGTTAGCCAGGTAGGTCTCGAACTCCTGAGCTCAGGTGATCCGTCCACCTCAGCCTCCCAAAGTGCTGGGATTCCAGGCGTAAGCCACCTCACCCGGCTTAATCCACTAGTTTAATTAATGGTTATCATCATCCACCTACTCATTTATTAATTTATTTGCTCCATAAATCCATAAACACCTACTGTATAATAAGAACTGTGCTGCGTATTGGAGATATAAAGATGATGATATCGTGTCTATTCTTAATAAAAATTACAGTCAAAAACAGAAAAATAAACAAAATCATGAAGCAAAGTAGCCCAGCTGTAGAAATCATATGTCCAGCATGCTACAAAAACAAAAATGGGCAAATGAATCCAGACAGAGAGAGAGAGAGCGAGCGTGAGAGGGGAGGGAGAGAGAGGGAGAGAGGGGGAGAGAGGGGGAGAGAGGGGGAGAGAGAGAGAGAGAGAGAGAGAGGGAGGGAGGGAGGGAGGGAGAGAGGGAGGGAGGGAGAGAGGGAGGGAGGGAGGGAGGGAGGGAGGGAGGGAGGGGAGGGTGTGTGTGTGTGTGTGTGTGTGTGTGTGTGTGTGTGTGTGTGTGTTGGGGAAGCCAAGGAGATGAGAGAGGAAAGCATGAACAAAAATACAGCAAACACCATCTTGTCTGTGTAAGAAACTGCAAGAAATGAGATACTGCTGAAGTCCAAATCCCAGGCCATGTGACAAGTGACAGGCCATGTGGAAACAAAGATCAGATCATGCAGATCGACGTATGTCATGTTAAAGGCCAACTGTAATCCTGTAGGAGATGCAGAGGCAGTGAAGGGTTTTAAGTAAGGGAGAATGATGATTTGATTTGCATTTTAGAAAGATCACTCTGGCTGCAGCAGATAATTCCAAGAGAGCACATTGAAGAGGCTTTTGCAGTAGTCAAGGTAAGATGTAATGGATATCTAAACCACAGTAATAGAATTGGCTACATAATAGTAAACTGAAAGAAGATTGATTTGATAAAAGCAATTTTGGGGGAGACAAAACTGGCCATCCAGTCTCTTAAATCCATAAACATGAAGTGAGTCAAGCCTCCTCCCGCTAAAACTTTATCTTACAAATTTAATCAGCAACTATGGTCTATTCACCCTGTCTCTTTAGTATCCCTCAAATGTATGCTTCACTTTCCATTCCCATTGCTCTTGGCTTAGTTCAGATAGTTCATCCTCTGTAGCCAGGACTATTTGGTATTTTAATAATCTCTCACTTGTCTACCTGTAACCATCCCTGCAGCCCTTCCACCAATCAGCCACACCACCAACAGAGCAATTATAATCTTTCTTGAAGGCAAAGCCCCTTAAAGTTTCTCTCTTGTTTAGAGAAGAGACTAAAAGCCATTTGTGATCTGATTCTTGTCCATCTTTTCAACATCATTTGCTATTATCCCCCCAGCCTCATCCTTCAACTTATGTTTTGCAGTAAGTAGAGTGTCCTAAATGAAAAAAAAAAAGTTTCTTTTTCCATACTATAGGACTTGGTATGCTGCAATGGTTTCTCTTTTGGAATGCCTTTCTCATGTCCCCACCCTCACATCTGTCTGGAAGACTGTTCCTCTTCAGTTTCAATCAACTCATTTTCTATAATATCTTCCCTGACATCCACCACAACCCCAAGCAGATTGGATCACACTCATCTTCACACCATTACTGCACCCTGTGCATATGGCTATCGGAAGACTGAGCACTCTGTAACGTACTGAATTCTGCGCATCTCTGTTCCTACCAGAGAGAGAGCAACTTGAGTTCTTTTTACCCTTGATAGTCTGGGCAGTCCCTGGCACAAGATAGTTGTTCAATATATGTTTACTGAAGAAAAAGAATAAACAAACAAAACCATTAGAACAGGTCTTTGTCCTTCTAGCCACATATCATCCTATAATACCACAGTTCTTGATTTTTCTAATTGAAATATTAGATGGAAACTCTTAAAATAAGACTGAGTACTTCAGGCTTCTTCAGCTGCTCTTCTTCAAAGTAGCAGAATATTCAACTGTCTCCAGAGCTACAGTTTTCATTATCCAGTTTATTGAATATTTCCTACTAGATGGGTTGCCCTCAGCTTAAACTCAATGTAATCTAAACAAAATTCGTTGTTAGGAATTTTTTGTGCCTCCTGCAAATTTATATGTTGACACCCTAATCCTTCATGTATTTAGATGTGAGTCCTGTGGGAGGTGATTTGGTCATGAAAGTGGAGCCCTAATAAATGGAATTAGTGTCCCTATAAGAAGAAACATGGAGAAACAATCTCTTTCTCCACCATGTGAAGACACCTTGAGAAGGTGGCTGTCTGCAAACCAGGAAGAGGACACTCAACAGGAATCAAATCTACCAGTACCTTGACCTTGGACTTCCCAGCCTCCAGAATTGTGAGAAACCAAAGTCTTGCTGTTTAAGCCATGCAGTTTATGGTATTGTTTTAGCAATCTCAGGTAAGACACTAATCCTCCCTCATTCCAAAATACTACACCCCACAACAAGCTCCTCCCAACTCCACTATTTCTTTTCATGGTTCAGCATTTTCCAAGTCACTCAAAAGCCAAAACTGAGAGCTGCCTTAGCCTTCTCCCTCCGTCTTGCTTACCATAACCAGCAACAAATGTAGCACCTCTCTTCCATTCCAAATTCCACTGCCCTCACTCAGGACTCCTTCACTTTGTTCCTGGATTTCTATAATCATCTTTTAACTCATCTTCTTAGAATAAGCTTTTAATTAAAAAAAATAATCACTTAACACATAAGCACATCATTATTATAAAAATATGAAGCATATAATATGGACAATTATAGCCCCCCTTGTGCCTTAAGTCTCACTCCTACCCCAGAAAATAATTTTCCAAGTTTAATATGCATCTGAACAACAGAAACACTCAAGTGCCTACCATGTGCGAGGCACTATTTAAAGCACTTTAAATAGATTAATTTCTTTAATTCTCACATCATACAACCCTAGGGGTCATGTAAAATTATCTCTATTTTCCATACAAAGAAAAAAGGTACTGAGGCAGTTAAGCATCTTACCTGAAGTCACACAGCCAGTAACTATTGATTTACTTAAACACATATTTATATGTACATAAAATTTAACATATACACATGTATATGTTTTAGGCTTTTTCCCATTTTACACAAAAGGGATAGCAGTATGTGTATTTTCTTTGTATTTTCATTAACAATATACCTTCTGTATCTTTCCATTTTGGTAGATATAAATTTACCTCATTCTTTTTAACTGCAATGTGTTATTACAAAGTATGATATAGCATAATTTATTTATCCAATTCACTATTGATGAATATTTATGTTGTCTTCAATTTTTCACTACTGAAAAAAAATGAAGTGATGCATATCTCTGCACATAAATCAGAGCACTCATGTGTGAACAAATCTACAGCATCATTTGTAGAAATAGCACTGCTGGTATTTCTATTTTTAATTTTGATACATTCTGCCAAAATATCTTCAAAGAGCTGTGCCAATTTATATCCTCACTAACAATATATAAAGGTGCCTATTTCCCTAAGCAGTTGCCAACACTGAGTATTATCCATCATTTTAATTTTTAACAATCTGATGGGTTCTTTGATGCATTTTAACAGTCTAGGATCTCTTTGGTGCTGTAACTTGTATTTCTGAAAACCCAAATGCCGTTGATCATCTTTTCAGATGTTTATTAGACAACTGTATTTTTTTCTGAGAAATCCTACTCATAGCCTTTGCCCAATTTTCTCTTGGACTGTCTGTCTTTTTATGCTTATTTGCTGACTATTTTGCATGTTAGCAATTTGATAGTTTGGTATATATGTTGTAAGTAAAATTATACCAGTCTGTGACTTACTTTTACATTTTGTCTATGGGTCCGCAATTTTATCGGTTTTAAAAATCATGCAGTATTGGAGGCCGAGGCGGGCGGATCACGAGGTCAAGAGATAGAGACCATCCTGGCCAACATGGTAAAACCCTGTCTCTACTAAAAATACAAAAAAATTAGCTGGGCGTGGTGGTGTGCGCCTGTAATCCCTGCTACTCAGGAGGCTGAGGCAGGAGAATTGCTTGAACCCGGGAGGCGGAGGTTGCAGTGAGCCGAGGTCGCGCCACTGCACTCCAGCCTGGCGCCAGGTGACGGAGTGAGACTCTGTCTCAAAACAAAAAAAATAAAAATAAATTATGCAGTAAATCTTATCAGTCATTTCCTTTATGGATTCTAGGTGTTGTGTCTTGCTTAGGAAGATCTTTCCTACTCTAAGATTAAGTATGTTTTCAACAATTTTTACAAACATTTTTCGTGGTGTTTTGTTTATAAAATTTATCATGAGTCCACCTGAAATATATTGTTGTATATGATATAAGGGAAGGCTAGACCTATCCCATACCAACTGACAAACAGATAACAATTATTTTAATGTCTTTAAACAGTACGACCCTTTAGTCACTGATTAGAAGTGTAGCATATAATAAAGGTAGCACTCTTCATACACTAAATTTCCAGGTTGGTTTGTAATTACACTCTCTCTTTGATTCCATGGTTCTATTTATGTATTTCTGTGCCAAGATTTCATGTTTTAATTGTTGTAATTTTAAAGTAGCTTAGGATAGCTAGAAAAATCATCCTCCCCCTTAGCCCCATGTGTTTTAAAAAATTATGGCTATTTACTCTTGACTTTATCTTCCAAGGGAATGTTAGAATCGGCTAGTCAAGTTCCATAAAATATCTTATTGGGATTTAGCATAGCATTGCATCAAATTTATAAATTAAAGATTACCATCTTTACCACAGTGAATCTTAGGATTAATCTTTAAATACCAATTCAGTAACATAACATCCTGCTACAGAGTTTTTCCATCTGACATTGGGATAAAGATAAAGCTCTTCAGTGTCAAGTTTTCAAATCCCACCTCCCAAATTTGGTTTAAACTAGCAATCTCACCAAATTGATTTCCCTTATTTCTCAACCACAAAGTTTTTCAAAATAGTATACTGACTATATCCTAAATAATCCTTCATTCCCTGTGCTAGAAATGCTATACAGTTAGGAAAAGAAGACAACACACCCTCACTCTGAAGTGTTAATATTCTGGGTCTATCCAAGATCCATCATTACCCTTTAGCAAGGCAAGAACAGGTATACTTTTCCTTATTAACTTAAACAGATTTGAGTTTGCAGGGGGAAAAATAGAGCTTTCTATGATTAGATAATCTATGACAATACAGTCATCCCTCAGTATCTGCAGGGAATTGGTTGCAGGACGCCCACACCTCTGGCACAGGATCCAAAATCTGCACATACTCAAGTTCTACAACTGACCCTGTGAAACCAACAGAACCAGGAAACTGGCACATAGAAAAAGTTTGCTCTTCATATCTGCAGGTTTCTCAACCAGAGGATATTGTTTGGTTGCAGATATGGAGCCTGCAGATCAAGAGGGCAAACTGTATTTATTGAAAAGGCGGCCACGTATAAGTGGATCCACACAGTTCAAACCCGTGTTGTTCAAGGGTCAACTGTACACTGTTTTTTGTCATTGATGGGAAAGAGAACTTGGCGTTGAGCAAGGAAACAGATAATGGGATTTGAAACTTAAGGAGACCTCACTGGGTCCAAATTCTCAACATGCAGGACAGAATTCATGCAGTCTTTGACTGATGGGTAAATATTAGAAAGAAGTGAGAAAAGGTTAGAAGAACTGAGATAACACTACTTGAGAAAAGAAGACTAAAATTAAACTGGAAAATCTTTCAGGTATATGTTAAAACTTAGAGGAGTTGGGAGTTCTGTTTGCCCAGAAGCCGGGGCGAGGCTGCATTACAGCAAAGCCACCACACTGAGGGAGCAGAGGATCAGGAATGACAAAGGGTCAGGGTGGCCACACGAGGGTGGTAGAGAGCAGGCTAACAGAGAGACCTTGGCAAAAGTGAAAAAAGTTACCAGAACTGAAAATCTAGATCCAAGCAGTGCTTTATACTCGGACAATGAACACAGGGCAAGATTCTATGGCACACTCAGAGGAACATCCCCCTCCTCTAAGGTGAAAAGGGCACAGAAAAAAGTAACTAACATGTATTGAGTTCTATGCTAGGAATTTTACATAAATGTCTTCATTTAATAATCTTTACAAGCCTACAAAATAGATAAAAGCAATGTCTGATGTTTAACAAACGAAAAGACTGATCTAAAATGACATAAGTGGCACAGTTGGTATTTAAGCCCAGATGAGTCCACTTTCTAAATTCATGCTTTCTCACTCTCCTGCACTCTTCTGCCTTTCCAATGAGTCAGAAATGTCTCCTTGGAGCTGGGCCCAGAACCTGGTTAACTTTCTCAGAGCAGCACACACAGTCATTCTCAGGCCTTCACAGTCCACATGAAAACAAGCTATGGCCTTTTCTGAACATAGTGAGAACACTAAACGTATCTGCCTCTACTCTTGGCTTAGCCACAGGAATAGCAGCAGCAATCACCAGCCTGGCAGGTGTGGGCACACAGGCACAACAGTCCATAAGGAAGCCCTGGGACCAAAAACTGGTGGCACACCTTAACAGATGTCACCTTGCTAGGGAATATTACTTTCATTAATAGCAGGCTCTGGGATTTTAGGATTTAAAAAGAGTTTAGGACCAAAATGGACCACAAGCTGTGAGTTAGCTAAAAGGAACAGATTAAAAATAAAGAATACCAAAAAACACATGAAGGGGCATGGAATAGTATATTATGTTCAACTCATGACCATCAGCCGAAGCCTAACTTACCTACTGGAACCTGTTCTGAACACAACTATTTAAGTGAAAAGGATCAGAGAAAAGGTACTAAAATGATAAAAGAACTGGCAGAAGGTTAAGAATTAGGACATTTCACCTAATGTAGAGGAGGTTAAGGGGTAATTTAATAACAGTCTTAAATCCTCTAGAGGGATATTATATAGAGGCTCATAAAAAAGAAAGAGATGTCTTCTTTCATGAACAAGAAGGAAAAGTCTTAAATGGCAGTGGGAGGTTTACTTTGGACCTAAGACAAAAGTTCTTGCTTGTAAAATCAAAGTGTAAAATCAAAGAATGCGAACACTCTTCTCCAAGTTAACCAGCATTTAATAAGTAAGCACCTATTATGTGCCAGGTACTATTATGTGCAATATCCTCTATCCTCTAAGTTCCTGGCAACTCAACTTTGATCAAAGTTGACAGGGTTTCTTTCCTCATGGAATTTACATTTGCTGGTAGAAGGAATAAAGACAATAATAAACAAAAGATAAATTATTAAGAAAACAGCAGAAAATGAAAGTGATTGCAAGGAAATGAGACGGCCTCTCTGACGAAGTTAATTTAGGCTAAGATGTGAAAGCAGAAGTGGCTTAGCACAAAGCAGGGCAGGAGTATTTCAGTTGAGAAGGAAGGGCCATGCAAAGGCATAGAACGGGAATGGGCTTGATGTACTGAAGATTAAAAACAAAAAAGCAAATAAACAACAAAACAGATACTGTGGCCATGAGGTTACATGAGGTTAGAGAGATAGGCAAAGGCCAGATTACACAGGATCTTACAAACAAGGTCAGCAATTGCTAGAGAGGAAGAGTCAAGAAAATTATTTGTTGAAAGACTCAGTGATATTTTTTGGTTTTACACCTTAATACAACTATGTTCTAATGAGCTACTTACACATACAGTTCCCTCAGGAGTTAATGAGCTGGTCAGGAGACCCAGGCTACAGTGGGTCATTTCTCAGGATTGTCAGGGCATAAGAATCACCTGGGAGCACCTGTTAGCACTGCGGTAAAGGATCTTTATTATCACAGTTATCTGTATTATTTGTAACAGGTGGCTCCAAGTAACTATTTGAATCAGGCACAGGTGGGTATGCTGGTCTGCTGGCATGACCAAGAATTTTAGAGATACACCTAAATTAAGATCTCAGCTCCAACAGTTAAGGTGTGACTTACAGGAAGTTAATGAAATTCCTGAGCCTCATTTTTCTCATCTGTAAAATGAGAATACTACTACCTACAAGTCATAGGGTTGTGCATAAGACTAAATGATAGAGCATAAGCAAGGTGCTAAGTGCATAGTAAGTACTCTATTAATGCTGAATGAATAAATACATGCATGAACATATGAAACCTATGCATAAATAAAAAGCTAAATATATTCACGTTCACTCCTTGTAATGCTTGTTGTTTTGAGTCTTCAATGTTCCTTACCACCAGAGAGAGCCCAAGATCTCAGAGAATGAAGGAAGGATCCTGGATAAGAAAAAAACCTCCACATTCTGTCTCCTACTTAGCCTTCTTCTTCTCTCTCCTCCCATTCAATTGGCCTAGCTATTCTGACTCACCACCCCCTACCCCTTTCCCACCTCTACCCTCCCCTGAAACAGAAAGAAAAATCTCATTTGGCTTTCCTCCCCCCTCCAATCTGCCCTGGAGATGACCCCTAGCTGGTTGCCAGGGAGATGGTCTGGGGTAACAGGTGCTACCAAGGGAAGGCTGTTTCTGTCAGGAACTGCTTAGGGTGACCAACCATCCCAGTTTGCTCAGGACTTACCTGATGTTAGCACTGAAAGTCCTGAAAAACAATGTAGTCCCTGGCAAACTGGGACAGTGCTCATAATCCTTCACGCTTTACTCTACAAAACCTAATGTTGCTGCTGCACACAGTTGTCAGCATCTGTGTGCCCTACAGCACTGTCCACACTGAGTATCGGTGTGTGACAGTGTTCTGTGTGCTCTCGACTTTACCCATAGGAACTAAGACAGGACCACACTCAGTGGGTCCTCTTCAATGTCATGGTGCTGGATTTGGGTCTCCAGAAGGGTCAGGCTTCTGTATCAAATCATGTGTATCCCTCCAATCTATCCATCCACTACTGCCAGAGTTATCGCTCTGAAATGTAAATCTGTCACTGACATTTCTCTGCTTAAAATCCTTCCGTGACTCCTTGTCTGCAGAATAAAGAGCAATCTCAAACACAAATTCCTTGCACAATTTAGCCACAACTAACCATGCTGCTTCCTGTTCCACTGTTCTCACATATGCCATTCCCTCTTTTGTATTGTCTTTCATCCCTTAAACCTGACCAACTCTTAGTCTTAAGGTTTTCCACAAATTTACTCTTTGCCTCCTCTCTTCTCTCACTGTGCCTTATACATAATTTTACTGTAGCACTTATCACATGATGTAGTGATTATGTGTTTGCAAGCCTATCTTCTCTACTGGACTGTGAGTTCCTTGAAGGTAGATTTCATGACTTACTCATCTTTGTATTCTCAAGTGACTAGCACCAGACGTTGACATTTTGTTGCAGCATTTTTTAACATCCACTTCTATTTTATGATTCTAAAAAGAAAACCATGACTGTCAGATTGGTCTCAATTACCAAGTATTTTGCATCCCCAAATATCCTATCCCCAACCCTTGCATTATCCCTCATCCCTCACAGCTAAAATGAGGCTCAAAAATGGGGTGGTAATTGGGAATAAGGGTATGACCACCCATGGAACATTTTATTTTATATATCTTCAAAAGCTGGGAGCTTATAGATTTTTTTTAATAGGCTGCAACAAAACATCCAGGTCAAAATCAATCTCAACTAGCATTGTGCAGGCACATAGACATGCAAAAAATAAAATGAAATAAATAGCCGGGCATGGTGGCTCATGCTTGTAATCCCAGCACTTTGGAGGCTGAGGCAGGTGGATCACCTGACATCAGGAGTTTGAGACCAGCCTGGCCAATACGGTAAAACCGTGTCTACTAAAAATACAAAACTAACAGGGCATGGTGGCGTTCAAGTGTAATCCCAGGTACTTTGGAGGCTGAGGTGGAAGAATCGCTTAAGCCGGGGGGTGGTGGGGGGGGGGTGGAGGTTGCAGTGAGTTTGAGATTGAGTCACTGCACTCCAGCCTGGGCAACAGAGTGAGACTCTGTTCCAAAAAAATTATAAGTAAATAATAAATATTTTTAATCAATAGCAAAAATAAATAAAATTATAAATGGATGAATAAATTAATGATCAAGGAGTTCTGTTCTGGACATAACTTTTTGTGTTCTTATAAACAAACACATTTGTTTGCCAGGTATGACATAAAATTATAAGACTCTTGCTTGATTTTGTTTATATTAACAATTATACCAAAGTAACACTGCTCAGAAACTTTCTAGAACTCCTATTTGGTAACTGCCTTAAGAACCAACAAGTAAGTCAGCTTATAAGTCATTTACTATTACTTTACAGCCAAGTCTTGTTCATTATATTACACATGAACCACCAACTTATCCATAAGGCTTGAATCCTAAAGACGTTTGGCTGTTTTTAAAATTGAAAGCCAGACTCAAAGGATAAACATTCTCCACAACTGAAGTTATGCAAAGGGCTGTGGCAGGTTCTCAAGTTAATTCTAAAAATTAAAAAATGTACTTCACGTAAGTGGATGAAAATATTTGTATATGTCTATTAGGATCAGTTACTTTATTTTGGACACATATATCAATGTGATCACATGCATATATAACTGCAGGGGGTATGCCAATGAAGTCTAGTTATATGCATGTATGTGCTTCTGGGAATAAAATGATTTGTCAAGCCTATGTATTTATAGACATATCATTTGGGATTACCTCAGAATTAACTAAGGCTCTACCATTTTTCAGTTTCTACACAAAGCACTCAGAAAAATGAGATTCACAAAAATATCATTCCTGCCCTCAAAGAGCACATAGAGGAAAGAAACATAGACAAATCATTGCAACACAGTGAAAGAAGTGTAATAATGGAGATACATATTCAAAACAGTGGTAGCACCTAGCAAGGAGGGATTATATGTAGGTAGAAAGCTTCAAAGAGGCAACACCTAATCAACGCTTGGACGGATAAACGCGAGCATAAGTTTCATCAGGCTTAATGAGAAGGGCAATCCAGGTATAGAAAATAGTATGTGCAAAGACATTGAGGCATGAAACAACATAGTGTGTTTGGGAAATTACAAGCCATTTGATATTGCTGGAGCACAGAATCTAAGGGAAGGAACACAGAGAGATTTCGATGGAGAAGCGACAGCCATGTAACTAAAAATGCGTATTTTGGTTTGCAGATGATTATGTGTGTCTACTGTCTTTCCATAATATATCAATCAGCCTGTAGCTGGAGCAACAGTGACACATGTATTTATTATATGATTTCACTTTTGCCTGAATTATCACAAAAAATATCTCTGGTCTCTGCTCATATTTGTTTTACCCCCCATTACTCTCTCACCTTTTACTCCTTTCCCTCTGAAATCTAGTTTCTAGCTCCCTTTCCCCTTGACCATCTCTTCTCATATTAATCTGAGTGCATCTACAGTCTCACAGGCCATTCTCCTTTCTAATATCATGAAACTCCCATCTCTCCTTCAGAACCAAGCTCAAATGACCTCTTCTCTGAGGAGCCTTCTTGGCTAAGTATAATGACTGAAAATTTAGATATTGGAGTAAGACAATCTGTACTTAAAACCCAAGTCTGTCATTTGCCATCTTTGTGCTCTTGCCTCTTCAAGCCTCACTGTCCTCATCTGCAAAATAGGGGTAATGAATACTGACCAGCGTGCCTGTGAATATTAAAACGGAGAATAAATGTAAAGAACTTAATATAGAATTCGACCCTTAATAGTTATGGCTAATCATAAATTTAACTTGTCTAGAAATTCTCATGCCTAAGTCATATATATATACATAGGGCAATTTAATTTGGTAGATATTTACCTTGACTTTATCTGCTTTCCTGATAAGCCGTGGGAGGCAGTGCTGCTGCTTTGCACAACTCCAATTTGAACAATGCCCCCTGGAGTTGTGCAATATGGCAACTCTGGGAAAGAGGAGGCTTTTCAGTTTGTTTCTATTTATAGTTTGAATATTTTAACTTTGTAAATAAATTACTTTAATATCTTAAGGCATCAGTGGGGTCTCTGGGCTGGGAGATACGGGTTTTTTTTCGTTTGTTGGTTTGGTTTGTATTTCGTATCACTATTTTAAAAAAAACTAAACAAATAATAATATGCTTTGAGGAAACTCAGTCTTTTAGAAGTCATTCCAGTCACTATTAGTTAAGATCTCAGTAGACGTTCAATTAAAAAGTATTTGTTGGCAGAAGAAGAGTGAGCACAAGCCTTCAGGTCAAGTAGACCTGGATTTGGAATCACTATTTACAAGTTACATAATCTTGTTAAACCTTTGTTTCCTTGATTTAGTAAGGGGAGCTAATAATTCCAGACATACTCGGGTACTTTCTGGTACTTAAGTGAAGTACTGTGTACATAAAGTACCTAGCACAAACTCTGGCACTTGATGGGTTCTCAATAAAGGTACCTAGGATGATTTTTATTATGTGCAAGTTGCTGCCTTAAGACTGGTTAGAATCAAAATGCTAGTTAAAATTGGCGATTAAATTCAGGTTGGTATTAGAATTAACAGTCAGAGCCCATAATAGATTAGGGTTAGAAATGAAATTACAATTCGATTAAGGTTACAATTGTAATGCATACGGGGGTTATTATTAAGGTTGGTGTTAATTAAAACTGGATAATGGGAGTAAGAAGCCCTATGAGGAGTACTCGTTTAGATGGGTGGAAAATTGAAGAGGAAAGCAATGTGGAAACCTATGTAAAATTTACTGATACAGAAAACTCATACAGAGGAGAAAAAAGGGTTAGAGTACAAAGCAGAATCTGAATGGATATTAAGCCTTCTTAATTTTTTTTTTCTCTACAGGTGCTGTCATCTTCTCCCTGATGAATATGTAAAATTCACCCACTCAGGCTGAGTTCTTTCCCTTTCCCTCCCGGGCAAGAGCGGCGTGGGGGAAAGGAATGCCCAGGGCCCACACAGCTGCGCCTAGCCCAGCACCAGTGCCAGCATCACATTCCTCACCCCCAGCTACCCAAGCTGTTGCTGAGTGGACAGGGGCATCTAAGAGGCAAAACCCATCTTCTCTCCACTCCCCTTCCCTGCTTCCTCAGATTTTCACTGTAGCTACCAGCTCTGTAATCCCACAACCTACTCCAGACTTTGCGCACGTCTCTGGGAAATGCATATTGTATGTCACAGCATTTCAGAGTGAAAAGTAACCATAGAGATCACAATCCAACATGGATACTTTTATTTTACCTATTTTCATGATGGGGTTAATCCTTGTAGGTCAGTCTTTCTTTGTAAAATTATATTCCTAGTGAGTAGGGTGGGTGCCTGTAGGATACGGAGTGCACATGTAAAAAGGGCATTAGAATGACTATAGGCAAGAAGTTATTCCAAATGCGAACATCCACATCAGTAGGAGAAACTACTGTTTCACTCTGAAGTATGCAATAGTGAGGAATTCCTCAAACTGGACACTGCTCTAGATTTTGGGAATGATTTTCTTATCCTTCCTGCCTACAAGGGTACTATCTCCCACCCTCACCCAGTGCTGGTAACCCCTTTATCAGCTAGCTGTATGAACAGAGAAAGTCATTTAGCTTTTCTGAATTTCATTTTCCTCATCTGTTCAACAGGGATAATCTTGAAGGTCCTATACACCTCTAACACTCTCTTATTCTGTAATTCTAAAAGCCAGTGACTGTTTCCTATTCCCACGACTTAAACTGATGCCAAACTGATGCTGATGATGCAGAAGGAGAAGAGGAGCCAGTAGAAAAAGAGCATTCCAGAGTCTCATTTGCTACCTCTTAATACTCTCTGCAAAATAGCTTTCCTTTTTATCTGTCACCCTTGGTTCTTGTCCCATGCAGTTACAGTAGAGGGCAGGGCCAGACCAGTAGTTATTAGAGAATTCAGGGAAGACAGGTGGAAGGGGGATCACTGCAGAGCAGCAGACGGAAAAGGCGATTAATTAGAAGGCTATGAGACCTAATCCTACATCCTGCCCTCTCTATCCCACCCATCCCCACTCTTGCTCCCCTCCCCCTCCATTAACCTGTCCTCCCTTAAGCCCACTTAGACAATCTCTAAGATGTCTTCTAGCTGGAAAGATAATACTCTTTATCCACTAAGACACTTCAACTAGGGTTGCCTGATCTTTCCCCTCTGAAGCTGATTCTGTTTTGAAAACACCCACATTACTGCCTGCTCTCTGCACAACTCACTTCATGCCAACATGGCCCCACCTCTGTGGGAAAGTTCAATTTTCCCAATATTTCTTCCCCACCCTCTAACCCAGCCTCTTCTCTTATATCCAGGTTTTTGTACCCCTCAAATATAGTACCCCCTTTATTTTCACATTTTGGAGATTCCACGATATCTGCAAACCGCAGGGAGACAGAATGGTCTGGAGTCACTGAGATATGTCAAGTTGGGCAAGTCAGACAGCCAAAGATGGTCAACACTTCCCTGCAAGAAAATCTTAACTACCCAGGCACTCAAGAAATGTCCAAGAGGCAAGCAGAACCCTTCTCCCAGAAACCATCAACTCTAACAACTGTAAGAGAAAAACCGTGGGGCAGCATCCTGGCAATCCAGAAGGATTTCCCTGGAGAATATCTCTCCTGACTTCTCCATCATTGCTTGTCATTTATACAGGACTTTGCTGGTAACCAAGTACTTTCCACATCCCTGCCCTTGAGTTTCTGGGTGACAGGGGACATTAACTAGATCACAGGGGACCAAAAAACTCTTGTTTTCAAGAAGGAAAGATTACCCAAACCTTAAGAATTAGCGCAATGAGACGGTCATCAGCACAGAAGAGAGCTGGTCTAAGAGGTAGAAGACATGCCACCAAATCCCTCATCTAGGGATAAAATATTAGCCTCACAGGATTGGAGGGCACTTCAAAATCATATTGTTGCACATCCCAGCCAACACTTGTGTCTTCCACTATTAACTGTCAGTGTAACCTTGTTCAGTTAGCCTCCTTTGAGCCTCAGTTGTACCTATATCATTAAGGGGTTGTAATAGTATTTTTAAAGAATTCTCATATGCCTAAAATTATTTTATTATAGAATTCCAACATTTAGAATTGTATTTCCAAAAGCTAAGTTTCAGCAAAACTGATTCAGAAAGATCCCTGAGACAGATGAAGACTCTTTCAGAGATAGTCACAAAGAATGGCAAACACCAGGGACTTGGGACACTTAAGCCAAGACTAAGTAGGAACACCCTGCATCTCTTTTCTATCTTGTTATATGTGGTCTCAGGCGTGAGAGCTGCTTTGGTCACAGATGCAGGGGTCCTTAGAGGGTTTCTAGATCAGACTCTTCACGAATCTTACTCACTGAAACTTGGGGAAGGGCGCGATCGCGCGACAGACCAAGAAGAAGAAAAAATACTGAAGAAAAGGACTGGGGATAAAGAGATGGAATAGGGAGGGTTAAGAAAGAAAACGACTGAGTTGCTTTGAAGGTTGCCAGATTGGGCAAGAGTCTGGGGTGAAATCATGTTTTCAGAGGGTGAGTTATTTCCTTGACATGGGATTGAGGGAGACATTGGTTCCCAAGGCCTGGGGGTTTGCTGGAAGATGCCTTTCAAGAGAGATTGCCTAGGGCCACGAATTGTTGCTGGACAGATAACTACGGGCTCTTGGGTAAGAGGGATTAGGGATGTTAGTGTTTAGGAGAATGATGAGAATTAGCAGTTATCCACTGGAGATCTGTCCCTGGTACACTGTTGATAGGGCGACCCCAGGGCTTAAGACCTGGGGCCACAAATTTTTGCTGGGCAGATAACTATGGGCTCTTGGGTAAGAGGAATTAGGGATGTCAGTGTTTAGAAGAAGGCTGAGAGTTAGTAGTTATCCACTGGAGAGATGTCCCTGGGTACACTGTTGATGGGGGGCCCCGGGGTTAAGGGGGAACACCAGTTGCCAAAGGATGGAGGGCGGAGCTGGAGGATCTCAGGCTAGTGGGCCCGCCCTTGCCCAGGCCTGCAGTGGCCGCGCTCGCCAGCTGGCCCACGGCCCTGTCTGGACTTCCCCTCCCTCCACCCCAAGCCTAAGAGGGGTGAGCGCGGGGTCCCACTGCTGAGCCAGCTCCCTCCCTCTGATCACACCCGAGCCCGGCTGGCGAAGCTCCCGGGGGAGAGGGGTGGAAGACACCACGAAGGCAAGGAGGGGGTGTGGGAGGCGGGGGGAGTGGGGAATGCGGCAGCCTGGCCCCCCCCCCGCGACCAGCCCAGCCCCCTGCCAACCCCCCCTCCACCTCCAACCAAATGGTTTGCTCCGAGCGCCCTATTTAATCCCCCGCGACTGCAGCAGCGCCGGCCTCCCTCCCGGTCCCCACCTCGGCCCCGGGCTCCGAAGCGGCTCGGGGCGCCCATTCGGTCAAAGTCGTAGTCCACCCCCTCCCCATCCCCAGCCCCTGGGGAGTCAGGCTCGCCAGCGCCCAGCCAGGGAGCCGGCCGGGAAGCGCGATGGGGGGGCCCAGCCGCCTCGCTCCTGCTCCTGCTGTTCGCCTGCTGCTGGGTGCCCAGTGGGGCCAACCTCTCCCAGGACGGTGAGTGAGGGAGGGGGCGGCGCCTGGGGAGGTGGGGGAGTGACCCGAGGCGGGGGCTGGGATCCAGAGTCTGGCGGAGGGAGCCTGTTGGCTTTGTTTGGAAGCGGGGTTAAAGTCGCCAGCCGCTGCTAATACCCTTGTGTCTGTCTCTGAGCATCCGTGTCTCTGTGGACTGTGGGTGTGCCGGCGTGTGCAC
This sequence comes from Ateles fusciceps, assembly GCA_036589455.1. Lineage (NCBI taxonomy): Eukaryota > Metazoa > Chordata > Mammalia > Primates > Atelidae > Ateles > Ateles fusciceps. The sequence goes on from JAZHEH010003362.1 coordinate 2,539,906, forward strand.
CCTTCTGTGTACACCACCGAGCGTGTGTCTGCGTGTGCACCGGGGTTTGGCTCTCGCGGCTGATGTCCGTTATGAGCAGCCTGAGGTCTGGATGTGTTGCTGTCCGTGCGCGCGCGCGTCTGTGTTGGTGTCTGGCTCTGCGTTTCTCTGTCAGTATCTGTGTGTATGTCTGTGTCGGTGTGTGTTGGGGGCGGAGTGAGATTTGTCGCTGTTTCAGTCAGGGCGTGTGTCGGGTGTTTGTGTATGTATGTCTGTAGGGGTTGGGTAGCCAGTGCAATCCCCTAAACTGCTGTATGCAAACATTCTGCTCCCCCGCCCGTTCCCCACCACGACCCGCGGCCCAGCTCTGAGTGGGCAGAGAAGGGGGCCTGGGTGAGGCTGCTGAGGGGGGCGTGGGCAAGAAGGGGGCCCTTATCCTTGGAGCAAAACAACAACACAGGGCGGAGGGGGCCCAGGATGGCAACATCCCTGGCAGTGGTAGAAGCTGGGAAAAGAAATCCAGACAGGAGCAGAGGCGGGGTGGGGGTGGGGGGGCGCAAAAGAAAGGATCAAGATATTTGGGGGAGGAGGATGCATGAGAAACCCAAAGCTTTTCAGGGCTAAGCACTGATTTTCCCAGATTTGGGGTGGGGTAGCATACCTAGCCCCTTTGCCCCAGTCTGGAACTCAAACCTTCTTTTAGGATCCTAATGGTAGAGAGATGAAGGAGGGGAGTCGGGGAGAAAGGAGGAGGGGCCGGGGTGAGGGGACTTGGGGGAAGAGCCCCCTCCCGCCCTGAGCCGTGCTATGTAGGTCAGCGCTGTGGGGGGCACCTCAGCTTTCTTAAAGGCTACTAACGGTTAGTGGGATGGCAGAGGGGCAGCGTGTAGGGAAACCCGGAAGGGGGCCACAGCTCAGAGCCTCAGGTCCCTGAGGAGGGAGGGCAAGCTGTGAAGAGACTAAAGGAATGCATCCTCCTCTCCCCCCTCCGCCCGGTAGGAAGAGGAGGAAGGCCGGGATGGAGGAAGGGGGAGAGGGGAACAGGACCTCTGTTGAGCAAAGGGAAGTGGGGGAGAGTGAAGGGGGAGGGTGGTGGCTGTGCCCGGCCAGATGCCAATGAAAAACAGAAAGAACCGCAGGGGGAGGAGGAAAGGGGAGGTGGCTCCTGGGCGATGGACCCAGTGGCCAGCAGGGATGGGCACAGGGCGGGGCGGGGTGGAGAGGGGAGGGGTTGAAACTGGGGAGGATGATGTAGAGAATTTCATCTGAGGAAACAGGCGAATAGCCAGGGTGCTGGAGGAATAATCGCTCCACCTCACCTGACCTCCCCCAGCCCTGTCTCCATCGTGATAAAGGAGCTTCCCCCTGGTATGGGGACCCTGGAGATCCCCTTCCTTAAGTTGGCTGGCTGACTCCTTCTGCTCTCTACCCATCAAACTCCCCAAAGGGAGTTCCCGCCCTAGTCACCACAGAGACAGCAGCCTCTTCTTTCCTCTACGTGGAATCCCCTTCCCCAGAGGACTGCACTGATGACCCCACTCACTGAGGAGCTGAAGGCAGTCCCTGGGGAGAGTAGGTTAAGTTCGAGACAGAGAGGCTGCTGGGTGTTTGTGCCTCAATAATGACCCTCCTACTAGGCCTTGACTTTCAGCTGCAGCCCCTGGCCTTCCTAACCTGCTGAGTTTTATAAAGAGAGGCAAATATGATCGAAACTGCAACTGTTCAGTAATGGGAACTGTTGGTGCTAGGCTGGGCCCCAAAAAGAAAGACGTCATCCAGAAAGCTGTGAGCTCTTCTACTCTAAGATGTAAAAAAACTATAGACTAGAGTAAATCAGTATACTAGCCAAGTCTTTCTTCACCAACTACACTCTTCTTCTTGGTCCTCAAATTGGGGGCTCAGCCCCTATTCAGGCTTAAAGTTGAGAAGAAGAGAAAGGTTCTATCATATTTAGAAATATGTTTCAGAGCAGTGGCCTAAGAGAAACAGTGCAAGGCAGTAACTTCTGAATGGGGAATTTCTAGAGGAGAGGTGGGGAAGTGGGAGATAAACAGCAGGGGTCTGTTTCCAAAGAGGAGTCAAATCAAGCATAATTTTCCTTGTTGAGCATTATCTTTACAGAAAATGGACATCTGTCTGGTGTGCAGTATCTCAGGACACGCTGATGCATGAGACATAACCACCATATCTTCTATCTTAGATTAATTCTATCTTTTAGTTTCTGGATCTAAGAAGGCTGGTGCTGATGGTGGGAGGTAAATGCACAGATTTAATGCTCAGGGAGAGTAATCCTGAAGACTATTTTGCCCAGGATCTTGGAGATGTGTCTAGTACCCCCGAGTTGGCCTGAGGCCCCTGGGAAGAAAGCTAGGCAGTATGTATCTTTAACTGGTAATGTTTGATCAAAACTATGAGAGAGGCGGTGTCAAGGTATAAGGACAAGATACTCTTACGCTGATGCTTGAATTGTCAAGAGTGTTGTGGTAGCATATCTATTTTGATTTAGAATAAGAAAACAAACTTTATATGCTGCTAGGGCATATCGTCCCCTGGAGAACAGCATAAATTTTTTAAGCTTCATAAGGCTGAACAGAGATTGAGAGGGCAAGCAACTGATATCTAAGACTGGCCAGGAGTATTGTAGCTAGAAGTTCAGGAATGGGTAAGACATTTAGAATGTGCCATCCACCCTTACTTCTCACATTTCTCCACTAGTATTCACAGAAGTTGACAATTCCAGATTTGGAGGACACAAGTCCTATGAATTTAATGTGTCCTCTGTCTGGTGAACAGCTCAATACTAAACGGCATGACCAGCTTTTTTGGGCTCTCCCTTCTGAAGTTATTTCCTGTGAGTTGACCTAGGGTAAAGACAGATAGATGGATAGCTTCTCTTTGTTTCAGATAAGGTTATAGCAATTTAACCTTGTACTGCACTGCCCCACACATGAACATCTATTTCTTCTCAATGACCTCTGTCCATGACCATCCATTCTGCAGCCCCCTGGCCAGATGCCCAGTGAGGATATCATGCCCTATGTGCCACAGAAGTCCAGCAGGCATTCACTCTAGTGCTGCCCACAGATCTGTTTGGCAGATCAACTCCAGCCAGTTTCTGTTCCTAGTTGCAGCTGTAACTGTTCTGTTTCTGTTCCTGTTCTCTTCCTAGTTACAGCTGTAACTCTTGGGAAAGATATGCTCTCCTTTTAGACATGTGCATTTTCTGGCATGGAAAAGTTAAGATCATCACAGAGACACTCGTATAGCAAAGTTTAGTTCATCCCATAAAGAACCAGTCTGTTTCATGTAGGTCCCAATCTATGGAATGTCAGCTGCCTACCCAGCAGTTGTGTCATTCTATTCCAAGCTTCTCCATAGATCTGAATAGCACTGTTGGTTTTAATAGTTTCCCCTAGGGCAGCAGTTTTCTCATTTTGTTTTTAAAACAAAGATGTGAGACATTTTTAACAAATAAGTAAAACATATCAAAGGAGAATTGCTGTTGTTGAAATAATGAAATAAGACCTATATCTCTTTTCCCTGTCTTACTGACTTTTACACATTCCTATAATCCTTAAGGAACTACCTGGGGTTCTACCACACAGTTCAAAATCCTCTGTCCTAGACTGATAGAATGAGCCAGCTTACTACCCCCTAGGATCTTCTCTTTCTTCTTCCAACTGAAGAAGAAAGGAAGTCCAAATCTAATTGCAAGAATGCCTTGTTGGAGATATTCACTATTCACTTGAAGAGAGTGACTCATAGTTCTGCAGCCATAAAATTCCACAGACAGCATCTCTTTGGTGTTCTGGTTACTTTGAAATAACAAACTGAGTAGTTGTGCCATTGCTCTGTAAATTCTTAGATTTGATTTTGGTACTCCTTGCTGTTACTACTTTCTTGCAGTCAAATAATATGTAAAACGGAATCAAAAGTTTCTTTTCGTTAAGTCACATGGTAGGAAGAAAATCTTCACAGTATCACCAGAGAAATAAAACCCCTGAGGCTGTGACTAGTCTCATTCTTTGTTGCTTCCTACTCCAGTGGAACTGCCTACTGGCTCAACTATCCCTTTTTTGTCATCTAAATCTCAGTTATGGAATTTTACCTAAGGATGGTGATCTAGGTTCCAGATTCTTGTTGAAAGCAAGCTGTGGACTGGACCAGCTCCTTACTGACTACTGAGTGAAAAATTCAAAGTTATAAAGTTTTGGTAATTATATCTTCTTTATTTTTCATGTTAGAATGTAATGTTTCATGTTTAACCATTGGCTACAGGCCCGTGCACTAGAACATTTTGTTTCCTGTATGGGGTCATGTTTTAGAGGTCCACCCATAATCTCTCAGAATAGCAATCCCCGCGGAAATGCTTACAAAAGACACAGAGAAGCAAACCATCAGAAAAGGACCCTGGAGAAGCAAGCCATCAGAAAAAGATTCCGTTTCTAAAAGCTTGCTCAGATTAAGTAGAAACACTCCATGTCATCATAAAATGAAGAAGAACAAGTTTCCAGGGCTGGAGACCTGTTTCTGCCTCCAGGATCAGCAGTAGTGATGATTTTTTACAAGATCAGAACCAGCTGGTGCCCAGGGCTCCAATAACTACCCAAGTAAAAACCCAGTCCAATCCTGTTATATATGACAAGGAGATCCATCCCTTCTAGTACAGAGAAGTCAAACTCTCAGGAGGCTTGAACACATGAAGCTGTTGTGATTTTTAAACAATAGAAGCTAAGATGCTAAGAAGTAAAGGTACATATTCTTCACTGAAGCAGCAAGTACTAAATAATCATCTCTCTCTTCACCAGAATTTTCCTAAGCCTTAAGACAATCATCAAATTTCCCAACAGACAGACTTCTAAATCCTGAGAATAATATTCTTCTTTAGAGGCATGATTCCATACCTCTCTTCCAGGTGTGATTGTCTGAACTACTTACAGCAATTTTGGATACATTAGGGCATTCTGAGTCTGAGACATCTCATACCCTACCTGATGAAAATACACATTTTGACTTTCTTGTGCCCTACTGTCTCTGAGGGGGGCACAGGCTCTCTGTCTCCCTCTTTAGAAGATAGGCCTAATTTTACTCATGATAAGTTGTAGCACATTAAAAGCCCCTCCATCACCACTAATATTTAGGCAACATAATCGCAGAGGCTAATGTTGACAAACTCAGTCTGGTGGTGGTCCTCATTTTTCAGCACAATCTCTTGGCTGTATATCAACCTGACAGGTTCAAACAAAGCACTTCAGGAGAACTTATAGAGCAAGTGATGAACGTAGAGTGATTCTAGTAGAAACCATGATGTCTGTTCTTTCAGTTCCTGTGCTTGAGAGGTGGCTGCCTTACCCCATGATCCCAGTTCCTCTGTACTTTGTGGAGCAAACTATTATACCTGTGCTTTGAGCTCTCCATGGTGCTAGACCCTGACAGTGACACGCCAGGCTTTTCTTGTTGCTCTCCATGGTCCTGTTTTACCTCCAGGTTTCATAATCTCCTTGTTCTCCACAGTGCAGTCCCCCACAACAGGGCTGGAATCTCCCTCCCCCGACCACAAACACACACACACGATCTTGGTTATGGTCCCTGACCTATTCCACCACAAATACAGAACAAAACTCTGAGATACATATCTAGGAAGTCCTCCCGGCCATCTGATCAACTGCAGGAAGGAACAGAAGGGCAAGCAATTCGCAAGTTAAAAAAGAAGTGCTAGAAGGGTTTTATAAGATTCTTGGGAAATTGTGGCCTACAGTGACCTCGAATGGCCTCAAAAGAACTGAATGTTTTGTCATATTTGGATTCATAGATTAAAAATAGAACTATATATAGTTCTGTTTTAGATCAAGATAGTATTGCTCATATATATGATAACCATACACAGTTGTACTTTGGTATCCATGAAGGATTGGTTCCAGGACCTCCCACAGATACTAAAATCTGCAGATACACAAGGCCTTGATATCAAATGGAGTAGTATTTGCATATAACCTATGCACATTCTCCTGTATGCTTTGTCATCTCTAGATTACTTATAATACCATATACAATCTAAATGCTATGTAAATAGTTGTTTTACTGTATTGTTTGGTTGATAATGACAGGGAGAATGTCCAAACAAGTTTAGTACTGGCACAACTTTTAAAAATATTTTCAATCTACAGTTGATTGAGTCTATGGAGGTGGAACCCATGGATATGCACGGTTGACTGTATACAGTATAAGTGTGGAATGCAAAATGAATCCTACTCAGTTTATAAACATGTACCTCTTAACAGAACTCTGAGCATGACAACCAACTCTAACTGTCCTGTCATAGTGCTTTTTACCCTTTTCCCCTCAACCTTAGCAAAGATAATACATGACAATGGGTCATTAGCATAGATAATGGAGGAATCCAGTAAATGAGAGGCATAGAAAACAAGTATCAAGTCTACATCCATATCATCCTGAACGTACCAAATCTTGTCTGATCTTGCAAGCTAAGCAGGGTTGGACCTGGTTAGCACTTGGGTGGGATAAAACAAATATCAAAACCTTGACTTAATGCCCTCACATTTATAACTACCTTGTACAAAACTAAATGGCTTTAAATATAACCATCTTCTCCCAGAGAGCACAGGTCCTTGGCTGTATCTCAGTAGATGCATGTTTAAACTGTACTCTGCTATGCTTTGAGGGGTATCTTCCAATAAACCAATGATGTCAAATGGGGCAGGGAGCTGAGAGTGCTCAGCCCTTGTCAGTCTTAGATTAGCCAGCCTGTTCTTCACATCACATTAGAACTACACAAGCTTCTCATCTCCTAAATGCTGATTTTTTCCATGTCAATTTATGGATAAAAGTTAATATAATCGTTAATTCTCATGAGTGACCTACTGCAGAGTACAGCTGGAGAGGCAGGCTTCCAGAATGAATTTCCAGGACTCCTCTTTCATTTCTTCATTTGAAACAAGGAGAAACTTCATTCCTCAAGGACAGGTAATGAGAGTGATTTATCTCTATGAGCGAGCCTTCAGCAAGACAGAATTAGGGTTATAGGAACAGCTGGAGTGTCTCCCATCTACTCATCTTCCTAAGCCCCCTGTTCTCATGAAGAGCAGGTGAGTTTCAGAAAGGACTCAAATACAGAAATCTCAACACATTTTTCAGTACATATATCATCCTTTAATGTGAACTCCTACCTCTGGGATTCTTTAACCTTCTCTTCTCTATCTTTCTCTTGGAAGTCTCCAAGAGAACAATAAGAAAGCTAAATAACTTAAAGAACAAACTAAAATGTTGTCTTCTCTAAGGATTTATTTTCCCTTTCCCCAACTAGATTTACACTAATTGTGTATTGATTGCTAATTATAAGCACCTTTAGCTCATTTACTTGTAGTTCAGGGTCAAGATGATCAGGTGCATCACCTTGCCCTAGGGAAAAAAGAAAAAGAAATGAAGGCTGATGTCTCAGCCACTCATCTGTATGCCAACCATTATTCATTTCTCCCCTTTCTTCATATACTTCAAAATATTGGCAAGGTAGGATGAAGAACTAGTACTTCTGACACCAGATTTTATTGGAAATATCCAGATTCTTGTTTCATGTATTTATTTTTACCCTTCTACGACCTGGCTCTTTGCTTCCAATTCTGATTTCAGTAAGTACATCAATGACAGGTAACTTGGAACTTAGCATAGCGGTCAGTGAGTCTTTGAAGAGCCTGGAGCTGAGTTCTTGAGTTATTATAAAATGAGGAGCCAGTTTTACCATCTGCTCCTAATCATCTTTTTTTATTGCCCAGAAAATGCAAAAATTACCGTGGAACAATTGCACTCACTAGTTCTTACTGTAGTTCTTAAAGATGAGATATTTCCAAATACATATTATATGTTTTTTCTCCTAATCTCTATCCTCTAATCTCACACAAATATAAAAATCACCACCACTAAGCCCCTGAGCCTCTCATATTTTCATTTATCCTCAACTGCCACTTAATGCCAACTTTTTTCTGGTTTCCAAGCCCTGGAGTCCAATGTCAGTGACAGATGGACTGAGTCTCAGCCCTGGAGAGGAGAGGATTCTGGCCCTCTCCTGGGGGAGTTTGAGCAGAAGAGAGAGCCTGAATTCTGCTTTGGGGGAGAATCTCTGAGTTTAAGCCATATGGTTTTCTGGAATTAAGGAGTTCTGATTAATATGGGCATATGAAAAGGGCTCTGTATCTGGGTCATAATAAAATCTGTGCGTCCATGTCAGACAAAAAAAACCCACAGAAAAATGATTAGTGAGAATCATAGTGTGTTGTGTGTGTGTGTTGAGGGGCACATGCCAAAATATGCATGCATCTTAGGGAATAAAACCACATTTGCCCACATCAAATAAGAGACACTCAACTGAGACTTAAGAAGAGAGATAGAGTTCTTTATGTCAGAACAATATTATTTTCCATTTTGGGGACTGAAATCTGTAGACTTGGGAGAATGTATCTGTTTCACGGAAGAGTTAAATTCTCAGGAAGGTACAAAGTGAGGCTAATGTGAACAATGTACTGCAATTTTAAAAATACAGATTTTTTAAGTGAGAAGAATGTAGGGAGACTAAATAGCAGTTAGGATTGGGGGAATCAGTAAAACTAGAGTAGTGTGGGTGTGTAGAGCGGAACACATGTTTCTTCATGTAATGCTCCTAACCACTGCCCTGAACCTGTCATCCACACCCCGACTCTGATCATCCAGTGAAGGAGACAGTAAAAACAAGTCAGGAAAATCAGAACCAGCAGAGATGAATGCTTTCTTGCTTGACTTCTAACAAATTAAACTTTTCCACAGCATTGTTATCCCACCACACCAAGCCATCAGCTGGAAATATCTAAAGTGCAACATAAGGAGCATAAAATAAGACAGAGCCCATTGAGAAAGGGAATTCATCCATGCCCTCAGACAGGTATTGGGGCACTGGGTAGGTACTGCAGAGTATAAGCAAGCTGTTGGAACCTGGGCTGAGATTTCTCATCTCCAGGGAATCTATTCTTTACTTCTCCCTGATTTTCTGGATTTTCTGGCCCATTCTCAGTCTCTGTTTTCCCATACACTTCCAATGAGCTAAACTGAATTCTGCATTTGACTCTGCTGTTTCCTTTCTCAAATACTTTCCTAAGATGGGGGGGGCTTTCCCCCACTGTGCTATTACATATGTGTGAAAGCAGCAAGAGACACTGAGGGTAAGGGTAAAAAATTCCTCTACTTAAAGGGGACAACTAAGAGTTCAGTCTGGCATCCTGGCTGTATTGCATTAGAATGCAGATTTTAAGTCATACCTGTCAGTATGTCTAAAGTATTTGATCATAGTGAGAAGGGAATGAGGAGATGGAATAAACAGACACTCCTAAAATGGCTCAGGGCTGTTATCATCCTGTCTTCAGGATACCACCCCAAAACAACTGAGGGGGAGTCAGTACCTGCACACAATCTGTGCTCTAGAGGTCCTCACTGAGCCCTCCCCTGTGCTCAGTTTCACCTCAGCCCCTCACCCTCAGTGCAGAACACTAGATGCTTGTCTAGAGCACATAGCCCAGTCCCAGAAGGAAGCAGCTAAGTAAAGGAAGAGACTCTTTTGGGATCAAATCCCCTTCCTTTCTGTCTCTTGACTGCAATTCTCCTTGCTACAACTCAGTATTGGCTACAGAGGGGCTTGTTTTGGTTGGGGGCCAGCCCAGGGCTCCCTCCTGGTGCTAATGCACCCAGAACACTGACTCAATAGCAAATCAAAGCAACAGCTGTCCCACCTCCTTCGCTGCCACCCACTTCCCAGTCTCTGCTCCTCAGAATCTTAACTAAGTATCTGAGGGCCCCCCTCAGCCTACCACAAGCCCACTTCTGCCTCCAGATTTTTTTCTCTCTCTAGCTCAAGAATAGGACATGTTCCTCTTTTTTTCTCTTCTGCTCTGGCCCCTGTCTCCTGCTTCACAATCAGGTTAGCATTCCCTCAGCTCTTCACGATGCAGGTGCCAGCAAGTGCACGTGCACACGCGCATGCACACACACACATGTGCACACACATGCACAAACACATGCAACCTGTCCTCACAGTCACCCTTTTTAGCTCCAAAGGGCATGGCAGTGACTTCTGCCTGATGGCCTCTTCTTCTGTGTGAACTGGAACCTGCCAGTAAAGCCCTGAACTGTATGAAGACACCATCTGCCCCATCTTCAGGGACTCCCTCTTCATCATAACCCAACTTCTCCAACCTACTGGGCATTTAGTAGACTTACTTCTCATAAGGTCCGCGGTCCTGGAGTTCTTTAGTGCCATGTACAGGAGATGGGGCATAGGAAGGGTGGGTGCCAGTGGAAATAAAATCACACTCAGTGTCAACTTAACCACTGAATTAGTCAGTCCACAAGGACTGCTACAAAATGCCAATGGGTGCAGGTCCCACTCACTGCCTGTGTGACCATGCTCAAGTTCCTAAACCTCTCTGAGCCTTGGTTCCTCATATTTGAAATAAGAGGATTGGACCAGATGATACTTAATATCTTGCCAACTATAAAAATCTATGCTTCTAAGAATCATAGAGGGGGATAATATTGGGCAGAATTAGGTGAAACAGAAAGAAAAAAGGAATTACTGAACTTGGGCAATAGAGAGTCAGGAAGGGCATTAGTCCCATCCTTCTATAAAATCAAAAAGATCTTAGAAATAACCACCTCTAGGCTGGCCGTGGTGGCTCATGCCTGTAATCCCAGCACTTTGGGAAGCTGAGGTGGGTGGATCACGAGGTTGGGAGTTTGAGACCAGCCTGACCAACAAGGTGAAACCCCATCTCTACTAAAAATACAAAAATTAGCTGGGCATGGTGGCGTGTGCCTGTAATCCCAGCTGCTCAGGAGGCTGAAGCAGAAGGATCACTGGAAGTCAGGAGGTGGAGGTTGCAGTAAGCTGAAATTGTGCCACTGCACAACAGAGCAATACTCCATCAAGAAAAAAAGAAAAGAAAACAAATAACCACGTCTGACCATTAGGATTCAGTAGACAATGACCAGATATGCAAGCTGACTGCAAGGTTTTAGGAAATAGGTAAAATATATGTATTCATAATACCTTAAAGTTTGGATAGGGGAAAACATTTGAATTTTGTCTTAAGATTTGGATATTAAAAAATCTTTAGAATAATTGTTTTTCAGTGAGAACCAAGGGTTAACTCTAAGATAAGCTTTTAATTTTAACCCTACCTTAACACCCACCACAGGCAAGCTAGCTAACTATCCCAAAGATTCCCTCCTTCTTCGGCCTGGAAAAGCCTAGCCACACATCATTCCAAAAGCAGAAAACAAAAGCCTTTCATTTTTAACCTGCTTAGGATTTAACCAAAAGATGTCTGTAATAATAAACCTGTTTGAGCCCGGACTGGGTACAGGTTCCTTCCAAATCCAAATTCCTTGGGTAATTCAATAGTGCAGGACCCCTGAGTCCATAAATCCCTGATCTCTGGGCCCAGGCTTTACCAAGCTGAGCAGCTAATCCGCATGTTAGGGCTTCTTATAGTGAAGATTCTGTTTTCCATTCCTATTGACCATCTATTTTCACTCGTATCCTGTATGCCTCCTAGGAGAGTAAAGCAAAGCTGGGACAGAGTAGTTTATCAAGAGGCTGCTTGATAAACAAAACTCTAGGAGGAAAAACCAGACAGCAACAGAGATAATAGAGGGAGGGAACAAGGAGGAGCAAGGTCTCAGTAGCCCAGCCAGAAAGAGGGTGGATGGGGCAGTGAGGTAGAGAGAAGGCTTAGATCAGGGAGGCAGGCAGCTGAAGCATGACTGAGCTCTGAAGTTCCAAAGTGGATGTGAGCTAGAGCGCAGTGGAGCTAAGGAAAGGAGATGCTTTAGGAGATCCTGTTGCCTGTGAGGGGACAGAGGCCTTTCCCCGAGGAGCAATGAAAAGAGAAAAAAATAGTACCTGAAAAGAAAGAGGGTCCCAGATGACAGAATAACTCCCACCCCGTATGGCCCAGCTTCTATTTGACTGCACTGTTATATCGTGGCCATTAGGGAATTAGGAATTTAAGGGAGGGACAGGCATAGTTAGAAAGGAATGGAGGGCTGGAAGTAAGAGAATATTTTGACATTCAGGCAATCAAAGTCTTAGACTAAGAATTTACAAAGTGACTTCAGTAAATATGGCATCGCTGCCGGCTGCCCAAAAAACAATTGAAGGAAATTAACTGTCCAGAGTCCCTTCTGACCAGGTTTTTGTGCGCTACAGGCAAAGCAACTCCTCCAAATCTTGAAGTTTTCATCTCATTCAGAATTCAGATGGAACTGGTCTGATTTCTTTCAAATGCACAATCAAACATTCACTGTCAAAGAAAACTGTCACTCTGAGCATAAAGAAAAGCTCCAGAGGCTAAGTTCTAATCCTGATTTTGCCATGGCCAGTCTCTTGTGTGTGTGATCCAAACGAACATAGAATTCACTAAGAAGCTGGGGTTAGAGAAAAATGAGAATGACATAATCTGGACAAGGAGCCCAGCGATGGATGTAGATAAACCATTCTAAAAGTGGGTCCCTTCAGTATTCTGGGCCACAGCCCCCAATATGTTTTTCCCTTGGAGATAACACTCCTCCACCCACCTGTCATGGTAGTCGTGAGGAATAACAAGTAGGCTGGGATGAACAGTATTTTTAACTCTGGAGTTAGAGAAATGCTGAGTCATCATCATCATCATCACCATCATCAACTCCTACTCAGGGAGCTGTTTTTTCTACAGTCAGGGAAGTGGGACTCTGGACCCAGGCACCGGCAAGGCCATCAGCAGTTATGCAGGAGAGCTCTGTCCTCTTGTTCCACATCTGACATGTGCACCTGTGACCCTGTTTATGGCTGAAAGGCCTACAATATGTTGTAGGTCCCCAAAACAGACACGGTGGGGATGATATATAAATCGAGCAATCAGGGGTTATCCTGGAAGACTTTCATAGACTTCCCACTAAAGTTACTTAAATTCAAGACAATACATGTTTATTTATTTGAGTCACTCATTTATTTATTCAATAAATATTTATTGAGCACTTACTATGTGTGAGATCCTGTGCTATGAGTGAAAAACTCCATAACAGGTGCCAATGCTGCTTTAAAGAAGCACATTAGTAATTCTCCAATTCCCACTTCTGCCACTCTTAAAATGAACAATCAATCAGAAGAAAATTAGAGGGTGAAAGGGCTACTTTGTCCTTTGAAATGCTGGAAATCCTAAAGATACTAGAACCCATGAGCAAATAAACCAAGAATTAAGTAACCTCCAAAGCAATTCAGAACAAATAAGATAATTTTTTAGTTTTCAGCCTAGCTGCAAGAGTGCTATGAATACACAAGGAGATTTTTAAACTAGATATGCTATTTGCTTGGTTCTCTGAAGAGTCCCACATGGTGAGTCACTTAAGAGTGCATGAAATAGTCCCAAAGGTATAGATGCAGGTACATTAAAGCATCCAAGCAAAAATGTAATTCAATGGGTACGAGCCACAGGACCATCAATATCACAAGCGCCCATTTCCAATTTGCTATACTGTCATTTTCATCATACTGCAGGTGAATTTTGTAAATATTCTTTAGGTGAGTCACCCCTGGCCAGCAATGCAACAAGGAATCTCTCCCACTTTATGCTGTACCCCACCGCCACACACACAAAATAACATGCTTCTGCAGAGTGGGGCAGTGTAGTAAATACGTGCAGAAGGCCTGGGCTTTGTGGTCTGAGAGGTCTAAGTTTAAAGTCCATTCTATCCCAGTACTTATTAGATACATCATATGAATAAGTTTCTTAACTTGTTTTTAACATGTGTGTCATAATATCTATATATTAAAAGGTTGTTGTTACGGAATAATGAATATACAGCACCTAATTTGGATCCTGATATATAGAAACTGTTGATAAATGCCAACTTCTTCTGTCTTATAGTTTTCTGATTAGCCTACTATCTCCCTTGGCCTGTTTCTTCATATCCTGTTTGGTTTGCTATTTCCTCTCTACTGACAGATTTTGAACCTAACTCTCACAATAGAAGATGATTCATTCAGTAAAGAAATATTTATTAAAGCACCTCCTATATGCAATATGCTACATTAGGGCCAATACTGGATACAAAATTCATCAGGCCCTACCTATGGAATCTTTATAATTTGGGAGGAAAGTCAAACTTGCAGTACAAAGTAGAAAAAAATGCATAATTTAAGAGAAAGCAGACAAAGTGTGTAACTCAGAGAAATGGGGAATTATTTCCATCTGGGACAATCAGGGAAGACTTCTGATCAAGGAAATGCCACAAAATGTATACTTTATGCATAGATAAGGTTTAGACATGTGAAGATGAGTGAAAGGCATTATCAGCAAAGTTACTGTAGGAAAAGGAATGGATGCAGGAAAACAAAGCATTCATAGAGGGAATTCCAAATGGCTTCGCTTGCCTGGAATTCGGGGTGAGTGAAGTAGTGAAAAGACAAAACTGAAAGGAAGCTTGGCATCAGACTATACAGGACCTTGAAAGCCAGGCTGACAAGTCTGGGTATTATCTGCAGACAGTGGAGAGTCAGTGATGGTTTCTAAGCAGGAGAAAAATAATCTGACCAATACGACTGAAGCGCTCTTCATTTGTTCTTCTACCTGAGCAGCCTGGGTCTTCTCTCACTAATGGTTGTATGGTGTCAATGACAGAAGCTCCTTCCAAGCTCCTATTTCCACTTCAAATTCCATACCACCCATTCAGAGTACTCCTAAGTTTTCCTTTCCAGTCTGAATTCACTGAGGGAATTCATGCTGATGTCATAAATGACTGACACAATCTGAATCCAAAGAAGGTACAAGTCTTTCACAACCCAGGTTATAATTTCTGCTACATATCCATGTTTCTGTTGATAGCATTATAAACAATCATCTACTCTCTAGGGAGTGGCCATACGGAATTTATCATACAGGCTTACAGTTTTATAAAAATGACGAGATAACTTTCAAGCATATTAAGAGACAGTTCTCAAGAGAAGACATGAGGTTATAAGTGCATTTCAAAATTAGAGGGAAAAATGTCACGCGTGGGGGAAGAAAAACAAAACAGCCAGCTCTTGCACAGTTTCTTAAGACACCACAAATGAGAGTGAGTTCTCTGTAAACCTATAGAGGCAATATATCATGCATATCCCCCATTAGGCCATTTATTGGAGATTATTTGGTTATCAGTCCTCTCATCTGAACAATCCAGTTTGGTTTGAATGATCTACATCACTTATTCATCCTATGCAGAAAGAAGATGCCTGTGAAATGCAGGAGGAGGGGAGGGGATGAAAGAAATATGAGCAAGAGAAAAGCATCTGAGGAGGATGCAGAAAAAAGCACAGATGAAAGAAGAAGCAGGAGAGTGAAGACTAAGCCCATGCTGTTGGACAGAATACATGCTCTGCCTGATTAACAATATACATAGCACAGTGCCAAGTGTGGCTGAATGAATTACCAGAGCCAATTAAATGTACTGAGAGCCCACTATGGGATAAGTGCTAAAGATACAATGATGAATAACTTCAGGCTCCTGCTCTTAACCAGCTCAAAGTTTAGATGAGGAGACTGATAACTAAACAAGTAAATCATACTGGAATGCCATAAGAAATATAAAATGTTGAAAAAGCCCCCAAAACACCATCAGAGACAGATTCTCGAGAGGTATACTATTTGTGTGCCTTTAGGTAAATAATTGAACCTCGTTGTAAAAAGCAATTCTATCTGGCTGCCTGTCTCTTGAGTTTGTTTTGATATTAAATGAATTCGTGGTTGAAAATCCACTCCGTAAACGTAAAGTCTTATACCATGGTATGAGACGGCGATTTCCTCCATTCATTTGGGCAAAGGCCTATTTAGCACTCACGGTGCACTGGATACCAACACAGAGGGGCTGAATGTCGACTCCTCTCTGTCTTCTCCCTGTTCCTCTGCCGTCTCACACCTCAGCACAACCAATTTGGTTCCCTACTGTGTATTGACGTTGACACAGTGCACCCACGAACACACAACGGGAAAAACAATATGAGCACTCACCACCTTCAGGTTGCCTCCATCCTCCACGTGCACGGAAGGTAGCAGGGTGAGTGTGGGGGGGCACTCAGGGAGAGCCCATGCTGGATGTGACAGCACTGGCCCCTCTCCCCAGTCCCCTTTCCTTCTCTCATTCTCATCCTGCTTGACTCGCTTTTACCAACACTTCCCTTTCCCGCCTTTCTTGCCTACTTCTCTCTACTGGTTACTGGTTTTCTCTGCTTTACTCCCTCTCAGCATTTGGGCATTAGCGCTTCTCCCATTTAGGAACAGAGTAATTCCTAAAATCTCCGGGAAGCTGCCTGTGAGGAGCCGTGAAGAGGGGGAGTGCCTGCATGGAGGCCAGCGAACCTCTGTGCTAGGACTCTTTAACGCTGCCCGCTTCCTGCCTGACTCCCCTCCCCCCGCCGGCCTCCAGTTCTCCCCTTCCCTCTCGACCCCTCTTTCTCCTGTACCCCTCGACTTCTCCCTTCCCTCTCCTCTTGTCCCTCGCCCCTTTCCCTTTGCTTCTGATTAGGAAATTCTCTCCCTAGTCCTGTCCTTTTCCTCCTCAGGGACCCTAAGCCCGCGTCCCACCTCTTTCTTTTTTAATCTCGACCTCCCGGCCCCCGCGCGCCCTCTCTTGGTCCTGGGGCCCCCTTCTCCCCTCTCGTCTTCCACCAGCCTCTCCGCAGCGGGCTCTCGGGAGCGCTGGGACGACTGGCGAAGTTCTCCCGCGACTCCTGGGCCCGGACGCCAGCAGCCCCGGGCTCTGCTCAGCAGCGGATGAGCTCACTGAATTTTGCGCGCTTGATTGGCTACACCGGGGCGCTGCGGCGGGAGACCCTGAAGAGATTCACGAGGCCGGTTTCTTTGTCCCTCCGCCTCTTCAGGTTGGGCTGGGGGCAAGGCCCGTGGCACGGACTTACCCTGTAGGAAGAGAGGCGAGGGGGTGACTCAGGCCCTGGAAAAGGGGTTTGCGCTTCCAGAGGGAGGAGCAGACCCCGCCATTAAGTTAAAAGATAATTTGAGTATCCCATAGAAGGTAACAATCTGGGAAGACGTGGTACTACTTTCAGTCTTAACCACGGTGTGTTTCTTCAATGGTGGGAGTCTCACATTGAAACAAATAGAGCTTTGCACTTAAAATCAGGCATTTAATTTCTAGTCTTCGTCTCCTATTTGTATGACCTTGGGCGAGTCATTTCATTCTATTTCCACTCTGCAAAATAGGAATGACAATGTCCTTGTACTTATTTTACAGGTTTATTAAGAGGATTACTTGTGAAAGTATTTTCTAATTATCAAATGTGCAGTCATTTCAGTGAATCATACGGTGGAGCAGAAACAATTCTGAATAAGGAATGAGAAATCTTAGGTGGTCTTTCATTTTTCCGTAGTGACCTTCACCAAGTCACTTTTAACCTTTAAGGGTTTCATTGGCCTCATCTGCGAAGTGGGAGAACTGGACTGGGTGGGTGAACTCTTAAGATTCCTTTGGCTCTAACATTCTATGATTGACTGATAAAAGTTAGCATCCTCCTTTAATTCACCCCTTCAGAGAAAAAGTCACTTCCTTTCTCAGGACTCTAGTTAATTTCTCCCCTTGGTGAGAAACCTACCTTCTCTTAGGTATCCTGGCGAACCTACTTTTCCTAGGAACCTGGCCTTTCCCACATGCCCAGCAGTGAGAGTCGAGCCCCACACTGTAGCAGGATACATGTAGGGCTCATGCTTGATGGAGGTTCTCTCCCCCAGGCTACTGGCAGGAGCAGGATTTGGAGCTGGGAACTCTGGCTCCACTCGACGAGGCCATCAGCTCCACAGTCTGGAGCAGCCCTGACATGCTGGCCAGTCAAGGTGAGAATCCAGGCCCCCTCATCTCAATGTCCCTCAGTTCCCTCACTCATCCTCACATCCTCTCCCACTCATGTTGCCTCCACCACATGTTCTCACTCTTCTCATTACCACACAGCACTGTCTCCCTTCCATCTGACATTTTAGTTCTTAGGCTGCACCACCAAATTCTGTTGCACCTACTCCTTCTTCCCTTACTCCAGTACAGAGACCTCTGTACACCCTACACTTCTTTCCGAAAATAAAATGATTCCAGGGGAATATATTACTCAGAATAAAGAGGTCCTGGAAAGACACAATCAAGGCGGAATTCTTCAAAGGGAACCAGTGACAAAGGGATGATTGGTCAAAAATTGACACGTGGCTATGGTAAATGAAAGTTTTCTCAAACCATTTGTTGAGAGGTTTTAGGAATGTATCACTTTCAACTTTACCCCAGCCAGCTCAGTCTCTTGTACACTAATCTCAAAATCATAGTTTTAATGCTCAGTTTAGATGATGACTTGAGAAGCGTTTCAATGAAAAGGGCACCGCATTGAGAGACACGGGAACAGAGTTCTAGTTCTAACTCAAATTAGTACAATGAGCTTAGGCAATCATTGCATCTCCATTGCCTCATTGCCTACATTTGTAAAATGAGGAATTCCACAATCCCAAAGATCTCACTTGGTTCTACTAATTTTTACAATTCTTAATACTGATACTAACCACCAAACTTATGCTCCGATTTGGGAACAGTCACCCTGAACAGTCGATGCTATCAGTCCATGGCATCAACTCCAGCACAAACATCTTCATTCTCGGGGCCTCTGCTCTGCTGGGAGCATCCATTGAGTATTTCCTGGAAATGGAATTCCAGTAACCAAGAAAAGAATAAGCAGTCAGGGGTAAGGTGGGGTGCCAAAGGGAGCATGGAATTGTTTTAAAATTCTCTATAGGGGAATATAGGAAGTAAGTTTCTCAGTTTCCTATTCAGACATAAGCAATGTTGGTGAAACAATTTAGTATCAAGGAACAGATTTTGTGGTGATGTTTTAGAATCAGAGCTGGAAGATGTTGCCTATTTTAGATTTGTTCTGTGGAGGTCAGTGCTACCGAGTCACAGAAAGTCAGTTCTGCAGATGAGGGAATCAGTACTGGAAATCAGAATCCGTGCTATGGGGAACATGGGACAACAGGAAGCAAATGTCCTGGCGCCAGAAGGGCTCCCAGGTAGGCCTGGCCAGAAGGCACAGTGGAGATTCAGATATCCATAAGATACCTTCCTAGTCCTTTTTGTATTGTTTTATTTAATGTCACTAAGGAGAGAAGGATTAGAAAGCATGTTTTCATCACATTGAAGAGAAAGCCTTAATCCTTCCCTCTTTAAAATGACATCAGATGGTGATTTGGGTTGTGTGCTGAGAGGCGGGTAACACTAATACCCTGGGGAATATGCTAAAGGCCTTGATTGAAGGGAAGTTATTGTTAGAAGAATTGAAAAGTGTGTAAAAACGTTTCGCTTTAAAAATATTTTGTTTGTTTTGTAGTTTTCTACCAACCATGTCTTGTGTAAAGGAATGTACAAGCCAAGAGCTGGTTTAGCCTTTTCTCCATTTTAGTTTTAGGATTATTAGTCACAGCTGCTTCTCCTGTTCTTGTTCTTATATGTAGGTGGTGGCAGGAAGGCAAAACATAGAACGACAGATATGTATGTGTGTTTTCAAAGGTGAATGGTAGAACCATAGGGAAAAGACATATGTGGAGTGGTATGTGTAGATTTGGGGTGCCTTTACTCCTCTAAATGTTTGTGGCCCTGTCAGTTTCATTCAGGAAACATTTAACAAGTGACTATTTGCTTTTCTGTGTATTCGAAGTAAGAAAAGCCGAGGTCTGTCCTTCCCCCCACCGCCACCACCACCTCTTTCCTTCCCCCATGAAACCTTAAGGGTACACAGGGACCTTGTTTACACCAGGGTCTTGGATGGTCTGAATTAGATGAGGTGTACTTTGGCTCAAAAATGGGAGGAGGGGCTAGGGGCCCTCAGGAAACTAACCCTCTTCTACTCCTGCAGACAGCCAGCCCTGGACATCCGATGAAACAGTGGTGGCTGGTGGCACCGTGGTGCTCAAGTGCCAAGTGAAAGATCACGAGGACTCATCCCTGCAATGGTCTAACCCTGCTCAGCAGACTCTCTACTTTGGGGAGAAGAGAGGTAGTATCTCATGAGTTATCTTTCTCCGTGAAAACCATGGGCTAGAGAAGGGATTGCAGACACCAAGGGGAACTGTTCCTGTAGTCCGGAGGCTGAGAAACGTGGCAGTATGCTGTTTCAGGATATAACAAGCCATGAGTTCCCCAACTGGTTCCAGTATTTCAGCTCTGGTTTAGAGCATGCATAGTCTTCTAGGGTTCTGGAGTGACTTCACCCCACAGGAATTCTAATAGGAAGCGGAAGTCC
Source organism: Ateles fusciceps (assembly GCA_036589455.1). Classification (NCBI taxonomy): domain Eukaryota; kingdom Metazoa; phylum Chordata; class Mammalia; order Primates; family Atelidae; genus Ateles; species Ateles fusciceps. Next base: position 2,560,223 of record JAZHEH010003362.1, read on the forward strand.
ATGTTGCCCCAGGTATCTTACATGGAAGCTTACAAGATCCAAACTGCTTTCTGAGTATCTCTTAGGCTACTACGTCCAATGACCCAGAAAAGTGACTGAATGACTTAAAGACTTCTTAAGCTCAGGAACAGTTATTTTTTCCCCTACCCACCATACTAGACCCCTTCCCCCAAAGAAGCTGGCCTGGGATTGGAAAATAAACATGAGAGGCACCAGTAAAATCCTAGCTTTCCGTTCTCCTGATTTCCCCAGCCCTTCGAGATAATCGAATTCAGCTGGTTACCTCGACTCCCCACGAGCTCAGCATCAGCATCAGCAACGTGGCCCTAGCAGATGAGGGCGAGTACACCTGCTCAATTTTCACGATGCCTGTGCGAACTGCCAAGTCCCTCGTCACAGTCCTAGGTGAGACTCCCAAATCCCAGTGTCTCTACAGCACGCTTCCTTGCAAACACACCTCCCTACATGGGTCCCTGAAGCAGCCTGGAGCCAGGCAAGTCTCCAAGCACTTTAGGAAAGTTCAGCCTGTGTTCCCCTGGCAATGGGATAAAATGTAAAAAGAAATGGGTTTTAATCCTTTGTACTCTACTTACTGTTTGATCTAGGACAAACTTCTTACTCTCTTTGAGCCTGAATTTCCTCGTATAACAGAGAGACGATCACACCCCTTCTACTTACCTCCCAAGATGGTGTGAGGAAAACACAAGACGTGCATGTGTTATAATTTCCAAAATAAGTACCCCAGTTGCTTACATGGTCTCATCTTCATCGTATATTTCATTCTATATTTCACCTTTCTTCTTTGCCTCTCTGAGACTCACACTATCTCTGTGACCACCAGTTTTGGTATAAGTGGTGGGTCATGTATCATGTCTATGCTATGGCGTTATCTCCTCACTACCATGCTGCCTCCCCAAGGTCTTCCCTCTGGTCCTCAGAGAGGAGAGCAAAGAGAAGGATGGTTTCTCTAGTCTTCTAACCCATGAGAAATTATAGTAGAACCTAGGCACGCAGAGAAGCCATCTCCACAGGGACAGCAGAATTGTGACCCTATGGTGCCTCTCCTTCCTATCCTGGCCATCCCCTATCCATGGCAGGAATTCCACAGAAGCCCATCATCACCGGTTATAAATCTTCATTACGGGAAAAGGACACAGCCACCCTAAACTGTCAGTCTTCTGGGAGCAAACCTGCAGCCCCGGCTCACCTGGAGAAAGGGTGACCAAGAACTCCATGGTGAGTACCTCCTGCCTTGGGTTACAGGGGAAAGTGGTGCTGGAAAAGAGAGAGAGAAGGGCCTGTCTATGAATGTACACAGGAGGCATGGTATGGAAGAAGAAAAGGGGAATGACAGATATTTTGTGTGCACTTATGTGCCTATGTGTGTGTTGGGGCCTACATTCTCCCTGTGAGTACATATCCATGCCACAACCTTCTAAGTTTATCTAGGTTGAGACTCACCATCTGTACATCTACAATAAGGCCCACATGATATCTGTATGTTAGGTTTACTCTGTGTCTCTCTCTGTGTGTTTGTGCGTGTGCCACTGTTTCCACACTCTAGGGGAACCAACTCGCATACAGGAAGATCCCAATGGTAAAACCTTCACCGTGAGCAGCTCGGTGACATTTCAGGTTACCCGGGAGGATGATGGGGCGAACATCGTGTGCTCTGTGAACCATGAATCTCTAAAGGGAGCTGACAGATCCACCTCTCAACGCATTGAAGTTTTATGTATGTCATGGGCTTGGGGATGAAGAAGGCTGAGGTATGAGATGAGGACCAAGGAAAAAGAGAGTGAAGGTGACTGTGCATGAAACAACACGCACAGTTAAGTAAATAGGAAGAAATGAAACAAGGACTGACGAGATTAGGCCGGGGATTGGAAAACTCTTTACAGAGGGCCCAGTAATGAATATTTTAGGCTTTGAGAACTATACAGTCTCTGTGTCAACTACTTAATTCTGCTGTTGTTGTAGGGACGCAGTCATAGACAATATGTAAACAAATGAGCTGGGCTGTGTTCCCATAAAACTTTATTTACAAAAGCGTGCAGGTGGCAGGATTTGGTCCAAGGGGAAAGTTTACCAACCCCTGGGCTAAGCCAGTGTAATGTAGCCAGACTGCAAACGTTAGTGGTAACTGTAGTAACTCAGGATTCCCAGGAAGTAGTTTCTAGTCTGCGCTCCATCACTTACTAGCTGTATTATATTAAAAAAGTTACTTTACCCACTGAGCTTGATTTTTTTTATACGCTAAGTGAAAGAGATGAGCATGAGGTTCACTACAGCTTTATCTCGGTTTAGCATTCTGTGATTTCAAGAAAACATGGGTGGTAGGAAAGCACAGTTTCCCTGGCATCGTTATTCCCAGACCTTTTCCTTACTGACTACCCTTCTATTTGCCCCAGCTCCCTGTATTTTCCTGGGATTCTGACCTGAAATGGCCACTGTCACTTTCACTACACCTAGCCCTTCCAAGGACATTCACACCCTCTATGGAATTTGCCTTTAGTATGGATAGCACACTTCTGAGGAATTTTGGAAATGGAAATTTCTCATCTGAGGAAATTTGGAAATTGGTAAAGAACAGCCCCTCGGAGTGGAGAAACCAAAGGGAAAAGAATCAGCTGAAGTCCAGCGGGAGAAGGTCGAGTTAGGAAATGGTGAATTTCCTGTCCTAACTTACCTAAAAGTTGGGCGGTTTTCAAAATAACCAAAGCCCTAAATCCTCTTCCTGTGGAACAGACCCAGGCCCAATTATTTTCCTGATTTCAGTGCTATTTAATCATCTCCTATACCCGTTACTCAAACTTTAACATGAGGTAGGGTTAAGACTCAACCCATGGGCAGAAAGTCTAGACAAGCATTTCATCTTTCTGTGGTTCTTGCTTACTTCACTGAGTTATCATGAGGATAAATAAAACAATACCTATGAAAGAACTTTGTAAATGTCAAAGTTCTATATTGCTATAAGGTGCTTCTCTAATTATTAGTTCCGAATGTGAGGCCTTGGCCTAGAGCTTCCCCAACCCGCTCCTTGGTCCCTGGCCAGAGCTAAAGCCTTGGTTCCCTGCCTGAACCCCAAAGACTCCTCTGTTAGATACCAGACCATCTGGCAGTTACTCGCCAGGGACCCTTTTGGCCCAACTCTGATCAGCAGTCAGTCAACAAATGTTATACTCCAGGCACTGTGCTAGAGATTTCTGTGGCTGCGGGGTCCCTGGACACCCATTCTTTCACCTGGCCTGATGCCCTTTGTCCCATTTGATTTGGCTGAAACACGTTCATTAACTGGTTGTTAAGGTTGGCTCTATCCTTAGGGGAAGCTCAGCCTCTTTATCTGTTGTTCTCGACCAGCATCTGGTTGTATTGTTCTGAGAGGCCATCTGGACCTAGCCTCCCAAGCAGCCCTTTGGCGTCCATGGCAGATGCCATTCTTCCTTCACAGAGCCCTTCTATATTGTGTCAGTGCCTTTTTGCAGCCAAAATATGACCCCGATCTCTTGCGGTTTCAAAGCTCTCACTTCGTATTTGGACTGACCATTCAAAATGATGTTTTGTGTCCAAGCATTGCTTCCAGTTCTAAGCTCCCTTGCAGAGCAGAGAGAACTGAGAAGTTGTGAGCTTAAGAAGTGGCAAGTTCAAGTTTATTCGTTCTGTAAAAGATATGTATGAGGTCCTGCCTATGTGCTACAAAGTTTGCTAGGCACAGGTCAGCCACTCATTTCCCCTCTCAGCTTTCTGTTAAGACCTCTCCTAGGGCCCCACCAAGAACAGACCTTCCAGAATCCTATCACACAACGTTGCAATAGAAGTTGCTCACATATTCAATAGCAATAATGGTCCTTGTTCATAAGAAGTAGGAGAAGGAAGGTCTTTGTTCAGCTTCTTGGGTTGAGGAGACATTTAGAGGTAGAAGCTGTAGTGGGTAACCAAGCGAGGGAATCTCCTAAGCTGTGCAGGGAGGTTTTCACTGATACCATTTTCTTCTCCACAGACACACCAACTGCCATGATCAGGCCAGACCCTCCGCATCCTCGTGAGGGCCAGAAGCTGTTGCTACACTGTGAGGGTCGTGGCAATCCAGTGTAAGAAGATCCATTTCCTGGTCTCCTCCATACCCTCCACACTCTCAGATGGTCTCCTAATGTAACAGCTCCTTCCTATCTCCTCCGTATTGTCTGACCCGAGCCTCTTATTTCCCTGACTAATAATGTCCACCTGCAATTATTTCTTCTGCAAATCAGCACAAGTGGGAAGGGGCCACTCCCTAGCTCAGTCCCTGAGGTTCCCACAAAGGCCAAGTTAAAGTAAGATACAAGTTAAGAGACCTCCAGCTTCCCCAGAACAAACCCCAAGAGGCCACTTGGAACATAGCAGTTTGGTGTCTCTGGCCCCGATAATTTATTTCTCCAGCCTCATCTAACAATCCTTGACATTCCTGCTCCCAGTTATTTTTTTTTTCTTTTAGCTCCCTGGCCTCTGCTCTCCTGAGCTCTTCTGATTTGTCTGCCTCGACAGCCCCCAGCAGTACCTATGGGAGAAGGAGGGCAGTGTCCCGCCCCTGAAGATGACCCAGGAGAGTGCCCTGATCTTCCCCTTCCTCAACAAGAGTGACAGCGGCACCTATGGCTGCACGGCCATCAGCAACATGGGCAGCTACAAGGCCTACTACACTCTCAACGTTAACGGTGAGTGCTTCTCAGTTCTCTTCCTCCAGAATCTCTCTTCTCTGTCCCTCTTATGCCCTTTCTTTCATACTTCCTGATAACATCCCCAAACTGTGACGGGGGAGTGGAGTAAAGGAAAGCCAGCCCACCGCTGGGGTGCCTGAGGCCTTAGGTCCCAGGTCCACTCTAGAATGTGTAATGGCCACTTAGTGAAAAAACATTAGAAGGGTGGGCTCTCATCTGCCTTTCTTTGGTAGTGGCGGCCTGGGTGACATCATTTTCCATCCCCTGCACTCATCTGACAAAAAGAACAATAATTCTGTGTGCAGAGGCCCCCGGGCCCCTCAAGTGTGGGCACAGGTGCATTTCCTTCTCTAACTGGCCCTTCTCAGAGTTGCTTCTCCTACGACTAGGTCTGCGGTGCATGCAATTGCTATCATTTTCCTGCATACCTTGAACACACTGTACTGGGTCTGGACAGAAAATAGAGAGAAACTTGTATTATGCCAAGAGATAGAATCTTTTCTCAGATGCCGTATCTTCTAGAGGGACCAGGTGATGCTCCTTCTCTGAAGTTCTTCTCAAAGCTGTGACCACAAAACGCAGCCTCAGGAGTAGTGACAGGGTGGCACAGAGGCCCCTTTATGGAAAGTTGACAGGGGATGTTTTTGGAGATCCCAATGGCTGCAGGTTCCACCAGAAAGTCTTATAAATCTTTTCTCAGAATAGGGACGTGTATTGTCGGGGGAAACATCAGAGGCTCCCTTACTTGAAACACTCATTAAAGCAGTTGGGGGGGGATGGCAGCCAAGCCTCCCGGCGATGAGAGGCCTGAGTTCTTGGGATCAGAATGTCTGGATGGGTGATTCCCACTCCAGGGGCCGACCTCAGCATGTGGGAGCTGCCTCAGCACAACAAGGCTATTGTAAGATGCCAGGAGCAAGGACAATGCACTGAGCTCCGGTCTCTGCCCCCCAGATCTCTCCAGACCAATCTGATGATGATTGGCAGCGAGAGAAAGTTCTTGTGCCCTTGTGGTTGCTATCTTGCTGATCTCCCCCCTCTGCCCTGTGCTAAACAGCTGGGCGGAGGGAGTCCTGTTGGGTGGTGTCTGGTTCCAGTGCTGACGCCTGGTGGTAGAAGGAGCTACTGCATCTTCTTCCAGGAATATCCTTAAGCGGGCCTGACTGGAATGAAATTAAACGCAGTTCTACCTAGAGACAGGGGCGTGTAATTGATGAGCCCAGAGGTCGTTTGGCCATGGAAACCTGTGCTTTTCTAAGGAACTGCCATTTCCGTAGCCTGTGGAATAATTATCCAGGATTGATTTTCCAGGTGGATCCTGTCTTACATACTCCCTGAGAGAGACAGCGGGTAAACTTGCTCTGCTTCCTCCAAGTTACACCTTCACCTCCACCCCAATCATACCCTAGATTCCCTGGACTCATCCTCTCCCTTCCTCCCAGGCAGGGCATAAAAAACCAGAACACAAATGTTTTCTTTTCAAATAAGGCATAGACAGGCAAGGAACTGAAACGCTGGCCCAGCCAAGCCTGAGGAGACATAAGGTGGGAAAGACAAAATATGTAAGGAATCAATGAGGCATTAAGACTCAAGCTGAGTCCATGGAAAACAGCAGCGCTGCCATGGGTGGGGAGAGTTATGTCTATGGCTACATGAGAACTGTGTGCTGGGCCTGTGCGAGTCCTCTGATATTTGGGACTCTGGCTATGGCTGCTGCTGTCTTTGCTATGCCTGGCCCAGTCTGTGCTGTTGATCCTTTATACAGGTTACCATGGAGGACAGATGCTGTATATCCAGTGGCAGAGACGTTCATATCATGGGAGAAAGCATCTTGTCCTTTCCGCAAACATTTGGATGGTGGCAAAGTGAAGATGGAATCCCAGGCCTCCTTCTTAGGAAACGCTAGGGGCTTGGTTGTCACTGGAGCGCTAAACTCCCCTGTCATGAGGGAACAGTGTTCTTTACATAGGGGTCACAATCTATCATCTTTTGTAAGGTGCTGTCAAAGTGCTTAATTCTTAGCTCCATCAGCTTTTACTGCTCCTTCCCTATCTGATCTTAAGGCAGTGGGTGAATAGGCTGAGGAGGCCCCTAGAGCCAGGGGAGCTGGCTCAGAATATCAAGAAGACAAGAGGGTAAGAGGGCATGGAAATAGAGAAGGAACACTCTGATAACCCAGAAATTAAAAGGAAAAAGAGGGAGAAAAGAAAGAAGGAAATAAAAGCAGGGGGAAGGGAGGAAACTAGAAAGAGAGGAAGGAAGGAGAAAAAGGGGGAGAAAGGAATGAAGGAAGGGAGGGAAGGGAAGGAGGGAAGGAGAGGCATTAAAGTAATGATCTTCGACCAAGGTCAAGCTTCAGTGCCAAGATCTCAACTTAGATGGCTAGGTATGGGCAGATTTATTTATTTATTCATTAACCCATCAGTTTGTTTTAACAAATCCTATAATCCAGGCATGGCATATAAGCACACAGTAAGGCATGGTGAATGATGCTGCCCCATTTTCCTCATGTGAGTGCTTACTCCCTTCCAAGTAAGGCTATTCATGGCCACATTGGAATGCTGCAAGATAAGGGCTCTCCCCAAATCTGACTGTGTGTGTTGCCCTTTCCTCCAGACCCCAGTCCGGTGCCCTCCTCCTCCAGCACCTACCACGCCATCATCGGCGGGATCGTGGCTTTCATTGTCTTCCTGCTGCTCATCATGCTCATCTTCCTTGGCCACTACTTGATCCGGCACAAAGGTCAGAGGCACAGGGAAAGCATCAGCAGAACTTGGGAAGGGCAGGGAGACCAATCAGAGGTGGGCACGATGAGAAGCCGACAGTGGAAAGGGCCTTCAGAGACTTGTCAGCCCTTTGGAGTGTTTAGGGAAGAAAAACGAAGCCAACCCCATCATTGCCAACCCTGTGATAACTGAGCACCACCAACCCGGCGGTAAAGCCTGATCACTTGGGGATCGTCCAAGTGAAATCAAACCTTCCCACTCAGTCAGCAGTTGCTCCCATGCTGCTCTACCTCCAGGTCTCCTGCTGCAAGACACAGAGCTCCTGAAACTGCATCTCCATCTCATTGCTTCCTGCACTTCCTTCCTTTCTGTCTGTTTAACTTCATTTTCTTTCTCCTTTGATCTCATTGCCTTTCTTTTCTCTCCCCACTTTTTCTACCTTCTCTCCTTTATCCATGCCTTCTCTCTACTCTCTTCCCATGTTCCTTCCTCTCAGACTTCCGGCTCTGCTATTAATTCTAGCCCGAAGCCTGACTCCATAGGCTGGTCATACATAAGCCAGATCTCAATTGCCTTGCTTATGAAGCTGGCATAGCAGTTCCTCTGCCACCAAGTTGTCTGAACACGTGCAGGCATACATACATACACACACACACACACACACACACACACACACACACGCTCACACTTCTCTTTCTTGCTTTGTATTATAGATGAGATTCTACTTAGGGGCAGGATTCATTATTCATGGAGGGTGTGGTCAGGTGAGGGATGCTGGAAGCAAAATGGGAATTAGGTAAGGTGGAGTAGAAGAGAGCTATTGGCAAGAGAAAAATTACTTGAGCAGTGTGTGAGTGGGTGGGTGGGAAAGTGGGCAGGGTGGACTCAGAGGTTGGGAAGCTGCTCCTGAGAGGGGGAAGCCTCTGTCTCTACACAGGAACCTACCTGACACACGAGGCAAAAGGCTCCGACGATGCCCCAGATGCGGACACGGCCATCATCAATGCAGAAGGCGGGCAGTCGGGAGGGGACGACAAGAAGGAATATTTCATCTAGGGGCTCCCGCCCACTTCCTGCGCCCCCCCCCAGGGGCCCCGTGGGGACTGCTGGGGCCGTCATCAACCCGGACTTGTACAGAGCGACCCCAGGGCCGCCCCTCCCGCTTGCTCCCCAGCCCACCCACCCCCCTGTACAGAATGTCTGCTTTGGGTGCGGTTTTGTACTCGGTTTGGAATGGGGAGGGAGGAGGGCGGGGGGGGGGAGGGGGAGGGTTGCCCTCAGCCCTTTCCGTGGCTTCTCTGCATTTGGGTTATTATTATTTTTGTAACAATCCCAAATCAAATCTGTCTCTAGGCTGGAGAGGTGGGAGCCCTGGGGTGAGAAAAGCAAAAAAACAAACAAACACAAAACAGAACCCTGGAGTGTTAGGGGGAGAGTGAAGGTAGAGGGGTGAGGGAGGGGCATGGGGCAGGGCTGCTTTGCAGCTGGGGGCTGTCACCAGCCCTGCTTTCATCCTCTATAACAGAGCAGCTTCCCAGACTTCTCCAGAAATCCTGGAACGGGATGGTTGTCGGCAAGGGCTGGGCATGGCTTCTCCTTTGCTAGCCACACACCTGAGCACTACCGACAGGGAGGCAGGTGCCACCCTGACCCCTCTCTTCCATAGCAATGGGAAAGTGATGAGTAAGGGAGCCCTGGGGAGATGTGACCCGCAAAAGGCAATGCAGCCATACAGGGACCTAGGCCTTCAACCTGGGGAGGACGCAGGTCCCTGTAAGGAAAAGTAGATTTGGGGAGGAAGGATGGAGGTGGACCATCGCCCCCTTTCCCTGCAAATGAACAAAGCCGGGCCCTTTCCATAGGAACCGCCCTTGGGGATAGCAGAGTGAGGCTGCCCCTCCTTGCTCCAGCAGTGGTGGGAGAGGCACTGCTCTGGGGCCTGAACCGCCCCTGCTTCCCTGCACTGAGGGGCCCCTCACTCTTACCCAAGACTCTGGATTGTTGCTTAGCAACTCCTCCTCCCACCTTGGCCACCCTGTGCCCCCTTCCTGGTCCCAACATCAGCCCTTAGTCCTTCCTCCCCCAGCAGCCAGACAGACATAACAACAAAACTACTAAAAGGAGCTTCACTGCACTGAGCTGTTTCCTGCCCAAACTAAGGGAATAATGTGAACTGTGTGCATGTGTGTGGTGTGTGTAGTGTGTATGCATGTGTGTGTGTGTGTGTGCATGTGCGTCTGAGAGACAGAGCAAGGGATTGAGGAGGAGGGCCAAGAGCCAGGGGTCCTGGGCAGGTGGACAGGGCTGTGGGACATGTTGGGGAGGCTTTGGGAATGGGGTATTCCTAGTCAGGGTTCATGCCTCAGCTGGGAAGTTGCTCCATGCTGGTATTCCCTCTGCCACCCCTGATGCCCATCCGTCTTGGAGAAAGGAGTCCCTGGGTGTGTGTTTGCCCAGCTGTCCATTCCATCTCTCCCTGAAACACAGCATTCAGCCCTTCCCTGGATTTCCCACTTCTGAGCCATGGAGTTAGTGCCACAGCCTTTGCTATGCACCCCTCAGGCCTCTCCTTGGCATTGACCCTGGAATGACCTACCACCACCTATTTTTCCCACAGTCTGTACCCAGTGAATTGAGGGCTGGGTCCCCACCCCTCCTTTTGGTTTCCTGTCTTCCTTCTCATGGTCCCTGCTGGTTGCTGTGGAAATGAGGTTCCTAGTCCTCCCTGTCCTGGCTGGACTGCCCCGCCTCAGCTCCAGGATGCCCTTGGCATCACTCCCACCCTCCGCCAGCTTTTCCTCCGTGCTCTGACAACGGGCATGCAAAAGGGGCAGCTGCAATCTGGCAGGTCTGCCCACCCCCCTTCAGTTCAGGTACTACTGTTGTGAATCTTCCAGTTGCTGGTTAGGGCCCTGGGCACCACAGGCAGCCCCTCACCTAAGCCAGGGCCTACTCCTCTTACACAGCAAGGGAGCCTGGGGCCCCAGGCCTGCCAAGCTTCTTGTCTCCCAGCATCCGCTTTTGGGAAATCACTTTTCCTCTTCGAGCTGAACCACTCTGTCCATATTACACAGAAGCCATATTTGTACGGGGCGGGTGGGGAGGGGAGAGGGGCTGTTGTGCTGTGTGTGTCTGTCCAGGGATGGGGGGGGTGGGGGGAAGGGAGCAGGGAGGGGACCATGTATCTTTATAATCTTTCTAACTCTCCTGTGCTAATCTCAGAGGGGCCACCCTCAATATATCTGGATTATCCGTGTCATTCGGCTGCCTCCTTTCTGCTCCTCTTGCTGCTGCTGGGATGTGTGTATGTGAGGACTTCTTCCCATACCCCTTGCACGTGGTGCCTGGTGCCTCAAAAGGTGGTGTGTCCCTTGCCAGGCCACTCTCAAGGATATCTATGTACAGCAACAATATAACTCTCCAAAGGGGAAAGTGTGTTCACCTCCTTTTGCTAAGCCCTTCCTTTCCGGAGAGTGTCTTGGGGGGCATCTGACTGCTTCCCCCCAGCCTCTGCCGGCATTGCTGGAGAATGTTGAGACGGCGATGGGGGCACCATCAACCCCACCCTGGAGAGCATCACTAGACACCACCAGACTAAATTCACTTTCCAGCCCCTTCATGTTGAACCTGAAACTTGAGCGAGTGACTTGGGAGGAAAGGGGGGAAATCTCTATGACGTACCCATCCCTCTGCACCTTGGGTCTGAGGTGCTTTGCCCCCCAGGAAGCCCTACATGAATGGGACAGAAGGACCTTGACAGCTTTGGGGTTGAAGCAGCCAATGCTGTCTTAGACAAATGCAACAGCCCTTTCTATCTCATTGCTCTGACTTGGACACTCCATGGCTCACCACTCCCTACGTCCCTGCTATGTCTTCCCAACTGAGGAAATAAAAGCAGAGAGGGGTGATGAAACAGTGGAGATCCTGGGGAAGCAGCTGAGGGGGGCAGGCAGTGGGGGAGGGGCCACTAAAAAGAAGTGACATGGGCTTAGGAGACTCGGCCTGCCTGCAGGGTAGATGCCCTTTCTCTCTGCTTGCCAGCTCTGCCCCCTCAATAAGAAACTTTACATATTGCTAAGATGCCTGGCCAGTGAAGCAGTTCCACAGACTTTATGTCCCCCAGTAGAAATTTGAAAAGAGATCACCCTGTGGGCAACAGTCCCATTTTAAAATAACCTGTCCCATCGTCCCCTAGAGCCTACTTCAACTTGTCAGACCATGTATTCCACTTCGTATGCCAGAGGCCTGCACTGCGCCCATAGGTGGCTAGGCAAACACCCAATAGCTACCTGAAATGGCTTCATCATGTAGCCTCGACAGCCACCCCAACCCTCCCGCCCTCACACTGAAACACCCAGACCTAGAGATAGCCAGACACACAGCAGACGAGCCCCTCACATACAGATATGTGCCCACTGATACACAGCAAATGTGCATAGAGATCAATGCACACAAAGAGCCCATGCCCATCTGCACACACCCCTCAGGTGGGACAGATTCGACCACTACCACCCTTTCTCCCAAACACGTGGCTTTTGAACTGGCTTTCCCTGGATCAGGTTCAAGGGGATGGAGGAGCAGTGAGAGTCAGCCGCCCTTCCACGCCGATTTCCCAGCACCTCCCTTATCTCTGCCTCACAAGTCACCCAGCCCCACTCTTTTCCTTCCTTGTGCTTGAAGAATCTTTATTTGCTGGAAAGCCCCCTGGTTTCTCAACCTCCCTTTCCACTTCGGTAAAATGCCCACTTTCTGGTCCCCCACCTTTTTCCTGAGTGTAGTCCCGACCGGTCAAATCCAACCTCAAAACAGGAAGCCCTGAGGCCAGTACCCCCCAATAGGCCTGAGGCTTGTGCAGGCAGTGGGCGTGGGGTAAGACTTCCTGATGCCCCCTGTCCCTGCCTGGAGCCTGGTGGCCCTCATTAGTCCTTGGCTCTTATCTTGGAAGCACAGGCGCTGACAGCCGTCCCAGCCCTTCTGTCTGCCGGCCCTGAACCAAACGGTGCCATGGGGAACTGTCTGCACCAGGTGAGTATGGGACCAGGCCCCAGAGTCCCTTACTCCCATGCCCCTCATTTCCCCTGCTATTTGCCCCTCAGTATTTATATCTCTTCCTTTTCCTCCTCATTTTTTCTCCCTTCCTTCTTTTCTTCTTCCTTTAAAGTCTTTTTCCATCTTCCTACACTAGTATCCTAGTTCCCCTCTTGTGACCTCCCTTTGCCTTTGACTCAGTTCCATCCTGGTCCCCTCATGCCTTCCCTTCTGACCTTGCACTGCTCCTACATCCCCAGATGCCCTTGCTTCCCCAGGACTGTTCCTGCTCCAGCTTCTCAGGCTCCCAGCTTTGTCCTTTTCCACTGTCCACATTGGCTCCGACGCCTGCAGAGACCTTGTTCTCCCACCCGACCTTCCTCTTTCCTCTCTGTCCTCCCGTCTCACCTGCCCCTCAGTTCCCAGGAGACTCTGGGGGTAACTCTGATGGCCTCCTCTGGGTATGTCCTCCAGGCGGAGCTCTCCCCATCGACTGAGAATGCAAGTCAGCTGAACTTGGAAGATTTATGGAATTTTTCCTATAATGGGAATGATTCCTTCCCAGAGATAGACTACGATGCCAGCCTGGAAGCAGCTGCCCCCTGCCACTCCTGTAACCTGCTCGACGACTCCTCACTGCCCTTCTTCATCCTCGCCAGTGTCCTGGGCATCCTAGCTAGCAGCACTGTCCTCTTCATGCTTTTCAGACCTCTCTTTCACTGGCAGCTCTGCCCTGGCTGGCCTGTCTTGGCGCAGCTGGCTGTGGGCAGTGCCCTCTTCAGCATTGTGGTGCCCATCTTGGCACCAGGGCTAGGTAACACCCGCAGCTCCGCCCTGTGTAGCCTGGGCTACTGTGTCTGGTATGGCTCAGCCTTTGCCCAGGCTCTGCTGCTAGGGTGCCACGCCTCCCTGGGCCCCAAACTGGGTGCAGGCCAGGTCCCAGGCCTCACCCTGGGGCTCACTGTGGGACTTTGGGGAGCAGCTGCCCTGCTGACGCTGCCTATCACCTTGGCCAGTGGTGCTTCTGATGGACTCTGCACCCCGATATACAGCACAGAGCTGAAGGCTTTGCAGGCCACACACACTGTCGCCTGTTTTGCCGTCTTCGTCTTGTTGCCATTGGGTTTGTTTGGAGCCAAGGGGCTGAAGAAGGCATTGGGTATGGGGCCAGGCCCCTGGATGAATATCTTGTGGGTCTGGTTTATTTTCTGGTGGCCTCATGGGGTGGTTCTGGGACTGGATTTCCTGGTGAGGTCCAAGCTGTTGCTATTGCCAACATGTCTGGCCCAGCAGGTTCTGGACCTACTGCTGAACCTGGCAGAAGCCCTGGCAATTGTACACTGTGTGGCTACGCCCCTGCTCCTGGCCCTGTTCTGCCACCAGGCCACCCGCACCCTCTTGCCCTCCCTGCCCCTCCCTGAAAGATGGTCTTCTCATGTGGACACCCTTGGAAGCAAATCCTAGTTCTCTTCCCACCTGTCAACCTGAATTAAAGTCTACACTGCTTTTGTGAAGCGGGTGGTTTCTTATTTTGTCTGGGGGAGAAGAAGGAGAATGGAGAGAGAGATATTTTATGTCAGACTTTCTTGCCAGTGTCTGTTTCTATAGCTGCCCTGGGGGAGAAGCTGAATGATGAATAAACACCCTCAGGGCACACAAATGTTCTCTTTAGGTGTGGGGTCACTGCCATCTCAAGGGAGAAGAGAAACCAGAACATGAGGGGGAGCAGTTAAACCCAAAAACCCAGAAGGTATGGCTTGGCTGGTAATGGAGGAAAAGCTGTTCCAGGAAGCAAATGGAACAGAAACCAAAACAGAGATAAACAGGGAAGAGTGATGACAACGCCCAGAGCAATACCCCCTCCTCCATCTGACCTGCCCAGCCTCTCTGTCTTCTGTCTCCTCTCTGGCTTTGTTTAGAGATCGGTGGTGGTGGGGGAAGGTGAAAGAAACATCCCAGGGGATGTTAACTCAGTTCAGGGAACATCTCAAGATAATTTTAAAAGCCACTTCCTGGGAGTCATCTCTCCCAGGTTCCTCAGCATGACCCAAATGTGTGTGTGCGTGTGCGTGTGTGTGTGTATACATCTGTTTCTCGATCTGTTAGAACCTACCTTTATGTTAGATGTATTCATATAATAACATAGGTCTGCCCACGAGATTGCATCTCTGTCAGCACCTGAACTACCCACACCTGTGTGTGTGCACTGACTTTTCTCAGGACCCAAACCCCCACTCAATTCTGCACCCATCCCTGTTTCCAGGATATAGAGTAGGATTTATGACTCACTCCTTACCCAAATGAGTTTTCCTTACCCTGGTTTTTAAGCCTTGTCTTTTCTGTGTAGGATGTGTGGAGGGAAGAAAAGATCAAGAAGTTGTGAAGGGTGGAGAAACTTAAAGGGGGAGGCCCTGTTCTGATTCATCTTCTGCTTGGAATTCCCCAATTTCCCTTTCGAAATCTCAGGTTTTGAAATAAACCTTTCTTTCCCACAGCTTTCTTTCAACCTTCCACACAATACCCCAATACCCTGGGCACCTCTTTCCCAAAAATACCCCCGATTTCTCTGACTGCTTAATCATGACCTTTGATATTTTTCTCAATCTCTACCTAGCCAAGTTTAGATGATTGGAAGGATAGAAGCTCCTCCTCATTGGAGGCACAGGTTTTACCACCAAGAACAAATTCACCCTCTACCCTAGAGGCTACAAAACAGTCAGTTTCTACCTCTAACCCAACTAAAGGTTGGGGGAAACTCTGAGCAGATAGGTTATATCAGTTTGAACCCAATTACCATCTTTCCATTTTCCAAAGATATGCCATACCTGGCTTCCTCACTAAAGTGTTTCTGCGTGACTCTCTGGGCTTGGGAATAGTAGGCCAGTCTGGGAGAGGTGCAGAGATGAGTTAGAATATCTTAGGCAGGAGGGTGCAAAAGGCTTAGGGAATTTTCCTGGGTGGGTGCCACGACAAAGCCTCTAAATCTCCCACCTCCTGTCTCTTAGCAACTACCAGGTTAGCTCCTGATTGGTTCATCATATATTGAAAGGCAGGGTTTAGGGACCGATTGAGACGCGGGAGACATTCTGAAACAGAAAGGAAGGAAAAGAAAATGAAGAAAAACGAAATAATTTACAAACCTCAATTATGCTCTGGTTTCCAACGACAGTTCATGGATGTGTTCTAGTCTAGTATTTTCCCCCCCTGTGTTTTGTAGGCTCCTCTCAATATCCCCCCCCTCCCGTCCTTGACCAGTCTTCCAATTCTACCAGATGTTGTTCTCCTCCCTTACGAGGTACTGATTTGGAAACTGACCTAGTTGAGGGGGGAGGAGAGGGCGTTTTTGACTCCCTGAATCTTTCAGTGTCAACCTGATACAAGAGAGGCTTAATTTAAGACTGCTAGGCTTGTCTTATCTGCCCCAACCCTGTGTCTCCGGATAGAAATCCCTCCTCATTCAGTCCAGTTAGACAGAACCCCAGACTCCTGGGTAACAGCTTGGCGGCTCTCAAGCCTTTCGAAAGGGAAAGGCAGCTGCAGAAGCCCGAAGTTGCTAAGAGGTTAGGGTGGGCTGGAGACAGTGCCCCCCCACCCGCCCCCGCCCACATCCTCCCCATCCCCCACGCCCAACGGCATTAACCATGCCTTTCGGGCTGCCCCTTCCTGCCATGGCCTATGCAGCATTTGGAGAGCTCCTCCTTAAGTCCAGCCTGGACATCGATCATTTCTTTAAAGTTTTCCTGGGGACCTGCCACCCCATGCATTTAACCCACTGCATGCCACCAACCACCCTAAAATTGGTCTGAATCTGGCATCTTTTCTGCGACCCTTCAGGAATACAAATCCTGTCTTCTTAGAGCCCTTAAGAATTTAATCTTAGGGTTGGCAGGGACTTTAGCTGTGTATGAGATATTGGGCCTCCTGGCTAAAGAAAAAAATCCTCTCAGAAAGATGAGAGCCAGGGAGGCAAGCTCTTGGGAAAACACAAGACCCTGAGGAAGGTCAGTTTGCTTTGCTTTCTAAAGGAGAGAGATCTATTATTCGAGGGAAGTTTGAACATCACACTGATGCTCATAGTTCATTTATTCCAGGCTGCAGCCCCTCCCTTAGGATTTAGAAAACAAATGCTTGGTCCTCACACCCTTTTCCATTCCTATTTCCCTATCTCCCAACCCTATCACCACCTTCCTCCCTCAGAGGAATTCTGATTGAGAACTTCACTGGGATTTCAAACCCAATTCATCGCCAAATCTAATTGCCAGGGATTTGCATGAAAACCATCGTATGCTATCTAATTATTCTGACAACAGCAGCCCGCAGTCTGGGCACAAGGAGAATTGCAGTTTTAATTAACAATAATGCACCTTGCCGATGAATGTGACTGTTTAGGTTAATTAACAAGTCCAAGTCCTTCCAAATCATCTCCAGACATCTTCTAGGTGATTTGGGCAGGAGGGGTGTGGGGGAACACAGGGTGGGATGGGGAATGTTTAAACACCAGTTCAGCAAAAGTGCGTGTTAGCTTCTTCTTTCCTGTAACTATTTGGTGAAGGGAAGAGAAAATCTTTGAGAGACTGGCTCTGGAAAATTGGTTAGGGGAATTTGGGAACATCTTTTTTTTTTTTTTTTTTTTTTTGAGATGGAGTCTCGGAGTCTCACTCTGTTGCCCAGGCTGGAGTGCAACGGCACGATCTCGGCTCACTGCAACCTCTGCCTCCTGGGTCCAACTGATTCTCCTGCCTCAGCCTCCTGAATAGCTGGGATTACAGGCGTGCACCATAACACCTGGCTAATTTTTTTTGTATTTTTAGTAGAGATGGGGGTCTCACCAGGTTGGCCAGCCTGGTCTCGAACTCCTGACTTCAGGTGATCCGCCCACCTCAGCCTCCCAAAGTGCTGGGATTACAGGCGTGAGCCACCGCGCCGGCGGAAACATCATTTTAAGTGGACGTATCAGACACCTTTATGTGGCACTCAGATTTAGGAAATCTTTTGGACACATTTTTATAAATGAGAAGACTAAGTTATTAACTCTCTAGCATCTCAAAATCATTGCCCAGTTGTTTGCAAACTTGGTCTCCAGCATGAGAGCCTCAACTCCCCCCATCAATACCATTTGTCCTCAGCTTTCTTTGTATGTTCCTACCACATCTGTAGTCACCTAAAGTTGCCTCCTCCCTTGGGTTTCTTAGATAATGTCTCAAGTTTCACCCTCGCCTTCCTCAAAGACAATTGTATTTTCTTTCTTGGGTAGTTCTCTGTATCGTGGAAGAATACATTGTATGTAGCTCCAAACTGCACCTTTTTTCTTTCTAGTGTTTCTAAGAGCATGGACCTAGTCTTCTCCCTCTAAATCAGGCATTACTAACGTTTAGGGGATAGGAGGAGGGTTACGGGTCTCTTAGAAAATCCAATGAAAGTAATAAAGTTCTTTTTTAGAAAACTCGAACATTATACCCTACGTTTGTCGTTTAGTTCTTCGCTGCTGCATTTGAGTTAATCCCAAGTGCTTCTGAACTATCTGGCAGGACTTCCACGATTAGCCGGTGGCCATGTCTCCCCGCTGCTCATGAAGCTTTATGCCCAGGGGTGAATTTTGTTCTTTGAAGGGGCAAATCTCTTTCCCACTCTAAGAGTCTTTGCACTTGATATCTCTTCTGCCCAAAATGCTTTTTCCTGTGCTCTTTATGTGACTGGTACCTTCTCATCCTTGGGGTCTCTGTGCAAATGTCATCTCCCGCAAGAGTGACCTTCCCTGACATCCAGAGGAATGTAACCTGGCCATGCCGTTCGCCCAATTATTCTCTACCAGTTCCCCTGGGATGTTTCCACTGTAGCATTTATCACATGTTAAATGTTTCTCTATTCATTTATTTGCTTATCAGTTTACTGCCTGTCTACCTCCTCCTTCCAACACTAGAAAAGAAACTTCAACCATGCAAGAGTCTTTTCTTTGACTGGCACGTGATCGGAGCTCAGGAAACATCTACTAAGTACCCGAGTTAGTTAATTTCATAAATAAAGATTCATTGCCCACACTGGAGGATTCACAGTCCAGAGAGGGAAGAGGAACAAGCAAATAATTGGTGCAGAAAACTGACCTCCTATCCCCAAGTCTTCCAGAGTCTCTCCCATGTCATTCCAGTGTATGGGGACTGAAGAGGCTGGAGAATCTACAGTAGATTTCTGGCCCGTGAACCTGTTTTTTTGTGTCAATTTATGGCTGATTGGAGCTGAGGACTTCACCACAGTTCCCAAACCAGGCATTAAAGAAACAGTGTTTCCTTTCCTTTGGGATACTGCTGGTTTTTGGCCAGCAAGGGAAATCTGGGAAAGGTTGTCATTTTTTATCTTTGCTTGAGGAAAATGAGTCACTGAGACTCCCCCAGAGTTCTGGGAGACAAAGTCCTTCACTGGCTCAGAATCAAATTCACAGTCCAGCCACCTCCTCAGATTGCATCACACTCATGGAGAGCCCACTACCCCCCTTGGACCTAAAAGTCACTTTGGTCTCCATGTTGATATTTTTTTCCTTCAGTTTTCTCACCTCCCTTTTAGCTTCAACCTAGCTCCCCCGCCAACGCCAACCCTGCCCACTTCCCAGCCTGTGAAGGCCCGTTCCTACTCTCACCTTCTGGCCTCTGTCGCCCCCCCTGTGGCAAATTATCTTTCTGCAGTTTTGGGAACAGGATCACCCTTTAAGGCACTTAGGAGTGTATAATTCCATTTCACTTAAAGAATTTGTTGAGTAGCTACTACATTCAAGATGCTGGGGAAGGTACTGGAAGACTTGGAAATGAATCATACACAATTATTGACATCAGAATCTCCCTGGACCCGCCTGGTCCCTCCATCTTCTCCCTCTCTCCCTCCTTCCCTCCCTCCCTTTCTTTCTTCCTTTTTTCCCTATTTCTCAGAACTTCCCAGTCCTCTCCCAAACAACCTTGAACACATTTGGATCCCAGGACACATAGAAAATCCCAAATCCCTCAGTCACCTAGACTTCTCAGAGCAAACTTCTATTTCACAGTCAAAGGCACATAGCAAATCCAAAAGCCTCTAGTCAGGGGGTGTTCCTGTCTCAGTGTCATGTTCAGAAGTGTTCCTTACATGCAGATGCAGAGAAGATACAAGAGCGAGAAGCTCTTGCCCTTTCACACTCCTCCGGGCAGTTGTGGTGGATTCTGGAAGCCAACACACTGATAGACAATTACCCCAGAGTAGAGGGAATGGGTGCAGAGCCTTTGAGAAGAAAGTTCTCCACAAATTAGCTGGCCCTTTCCTGTCTGTGACCTGATAAAGAGGGGAGGAAGAAGTGGACTGTCTGTGCTATCTGCCTGATGCTTCCCAAAACACGACCGTGAGTCTCCTTCTCCCATCCTCTCCCTTAAGCCCCAGAACAGGGCTGTTCACTTCACATACTGGGTTGATTGACAGGCTGGACTTACATGGCACACTTTGGGGGAGTGTGACAAGAGCAAGGGAAGGGAAGGTCACTGGGCTAGCAAACACATGCAGAAATTAAATAATAATCAAATAGTTAATCATAATAAAATGTGAGAGGAATTATGCAAAACCTGTGTTTTAAAAAAATCAATAGCACAAAAACAAGATGGAAGATACCTGGCTCAACAGAAGTTCTTATAAAAATAAAAAATTTAAAAGACTTAGAGGTTTCACTTGGCTACAAGCTAAAGATGATTCAATAGCGCATGAGGTAGCCAAACGCTAATGTGGACTCAAGCTGCATTAAGAGACGCGGTGTGCAGGACGAGGGAGGCACAACACCATTCCTGCCCTGGACAGGCCATATTTAGAATAGAGGGCTTGGCTCTGGGTGTCGCATATTTCAAGGCCACTAACAAATGAGAGTTCTTAAAAAGGGGGTGGCTAGGCTTAAAAAGGGGCTGAGGTGGGAGCATCCCTTGAACTTGGGAGGTTAGGCTATAGTGAGCCATGATCGTGCCACTGCACTCCGGCTTGCTCACGCTTGTAATCTTAATATTTTGGGAGGCTGAGGTGGGCAGATTGCTTAAGCCCAGGAGTTCCAGACCAGTCTGGGCAACATGATGAAACCCCATCTGTACACACACACAAATAATACAAAAATTAGCTGGGCACGGTGGTGTGCGCCTGTAGTCTCAACTACATAGGGGCCTGAGGTGAGAGGATCTCTTGAGTCTGGGAGGTTAGGCTGCAGTGAGCCATGATCGTGCCACTGCACTCCAGCCTGGGCAACAGAGTGAGACCCCGTCTCAAAAGAAAAAAAAAAAAAAAAAAGGTGGGAGAGAGAGCTAGTGGCCAAAATGTTGACATTCTAGAGACCACGCTACTTCTACACGGAGAGACTAAAGGTGCAAGGGGGTCTGGCGTGGGGAAGATTTCTACACTGGAAATGTGTAGAAAATATGTAGTTGTCTTTAACTCAATAGTTGTGCTGTTCAAAAAGCCTTAGGCATGTATATAGCTTCAGAACTGGAAACACTGAATGAGAAGAAGTAACAGGGAGGCTGATTTTGGCTGAATGTTAGAAAGAGATTTTTACAATGCAGTCTGAGCCGCAGGGATGGCTGTCACATTCTGGAAGGAAGGGAAGGGACTGGAAGGGGAGGGGAGGGGAGTAGAAAAGAGGGGAGGGGAGGGGAGGGGAGGGGAGTAGAAAAGAGGGGAGGGGAGGGAGAGAAGAAATGTGTATGAGCAGACCATGTGTTATACACTGCTCTGTGTTCTTGTTTTACAGTGGTGAGCATATCAGATAGCCAGCCTTGCCTTTGTGGAGTTTGGAGACTAAAGTGAAAGGCAGTAATTAGACACATAAACACACAAATAAATTACAAATGCTCTAATGAGATAAAAGAACTGGTGCAAATAAGAGAAAGAAAATAAGAAGGTAAAAGTAATTTGAGTTATGAGTTCATAGTTACAGAAAGGATTCAAACTGTGGCTTGACATTAATAAATTATCAAAATGTAGCAGAGAGCATCCCCTGAATTGGGATGGAGCTGGGACCAGTCCAACTGCTTTCTTTCAAACTGGCAATGCACTGGAATCACCTAGAGGAAGATTTTCAATCGTCCTTGACCTAATCCAAGATACCCTTAATTATAATGTTTTGGAACTAGAAGACTCTGAAACTCTGTGCTAATATGTTAAGTGAAAGAACTAGACTAAAATGCATAATCCTTGATTCTGGTGTCTGGGTGGCACTTGTGATGACTTTACTCTCCTTGCTTGGGTTATGGACCTAAATTCCTCTGGTTCAGAGCTATAATACCTTTTGTCTGTTCAGGAGATCAAACAAAGGGATTCCTAGCCAGATATGCACCTGACCGGAATTTTTCCAGGAGGTGGGTGGGTACCGTTCCAGGCACTAGTTGTTGCAGAGAAATTGTAGCTGGTGCCTGGGGTCCCTCTAGTGGTCAGAAGCTGTCACTTCAATTCGCTTCTCTGGCCCAGCTTTGGCCAGAGAATTTTGCTGGTATTGGCTCTAAGAGGGACGAAGGAGTCCTGCAAAAAGCAAGCAGAGACACCTAGATACATATATATATTTCAGAAGGCTCTTCTCTAGAATTAACATTAAAAGCCGAGGTGACGTAACTCAGGAATTTCTTTCCAAATTCTTCCTGACTTTTTACTTTGTCTTGGCTAATTTAAATTTAGAGAAAGAAGGGAGTTGAGGGATACACAACTTTTACCAACCAGAGTACACAGCTCCCCCAGGATACCAGGCCATCAGTTAGGGATTCCAAGTTTCATTTTCACTCTCTGGCAAAATGGAAAACGTATCAGAGCTGGGGTGGTCAGAGAGAGCACTGGGTTGAGTTGGGAGACCATGAGTCATGCATTCTGAGCTATAACACTTCACAGCTTTCTAAGTTTCTAAGAGCAAAAGCAGGTAATGACATCTTCCTTGGCTGGCTCACAGGTCTGATGTAAAGATTAAATGGACCGACAGATGTGGAAGCTCTAAAATCAGTTACAGCTGGGAGGAAATACACTGCAATTAGTATTGAAGAAGAGTTTGCCCTGCAGGCAATTCAAGAAATGTCCATTGCCTTTTGGGGCCATTCTACCTAAACACAAGTTCTTACAAAGGCAGCAGCACGTGGGAGCTGGACTGCTGAGAGTTACCCTTCCAGCTCTGTCTTTGGGTTCATACTCAGCCCTGTGACCAAAGGACTCACAGAATCTGCCTAAAACAGTGTTTAATAGGGACCTCTAAGGAAGAATTCCTTTACAACAGAGGTCAACAGGGGGCGAGGGAAGGGAGGGGATGGTAGCAGTGATGGTCATGGGAGCTGTTGGTGGACATTTTAATGGCATCTGCGCTGGCTTTTGCTGCATTATAGTATTGTTTAGAGAAGGGCATAATACGCTCTTGAACTGCCACAAAATCTTTTATCATACGTAACCTTACTACAGGAACCCTCAGATGACCACACTGCAACTTCTCACAACCCTCTCCTGTGGTTTCCGTTCCTTGGAATACGGTGTCCTTTGGAAGCTCCTTGTTGTGGGGGGGGCTGGAGTGGCTGGGAGAACTCACCTGCTTACCAGCCACAGAGTTCCCCCCACTCATTGGAAATACATCAATGCCACTCTCATCATCTGCTAATGCCACTCAAGGTGTGGGCTATGGATCAATATCGGCATCACCGGGGAGCTTGTAGCAAATGTGGACTTTCAGGTTCCACCCCAGACCTGGCCACTGAATCAGAAGCCACACTTTAACAAGATCCTAAGTGATGCGTTTGCACACGAATGAAGTTTAAGAAGCGTCCCATGTTTTGCTGGATCTTCAACAAAATGAGAACCTGTCTTTATCTAGAGTGTCCTCTCTCCCACCCCACCGCTACTTCCAGCAGCCTCCTTGTCTTCCAGATTCCACCTTAAAATTCAGGAATCATCATGCACTGGGGACAGGCCCTGCACAAACATCTAGTTCCCATGCTTTAGAAAAAGTGACAAAAAGCCACACCCCTTTCTTTCCCAGGCTCCCCCCTGCCCCAGAAAAACAGACCTTCCTCAAATCTTCCCCCAAATGGCACAGGTCTAAGGGCTGTGTGGCAATGGGGAACACAACCTTTCTACCTGCCTTCTTTCTCCTGCTCTGGGTAGGAGGGGCCTCTGGAAAGAAAGGTGACTGTGGGGAACCGTCACTACCATCACTGAGACAGGTGTGACGCAAAAGCAAAATCAGAAGTGAGTGCTGAGGGGTGCCAAGGAGCTGGGCATAGGATGGAAGAATGTGCCCCTGGGAGGTAGCAGAGAGACCACACAGAGTCACAAGGCATGTGGGGTCTCAGGCTGTGCACCCCCAGAGACTGGGGTAAGCGGACACACTCACATGCACAAGTGTACACAGCCACACACGGTCTACTGCTTCCAGGCTCTGTGTCCAGGTACACATCTCAGAAGGCAGGCAGAGCCCATGCCACCCATCCCCAGTGGCCAGATCTTGTCTGTGCTCGGTCGCACAGACATGTCATAGCCCAGTCCCCACACACTGCACACACTCTACTGATCCTTGAAATGACTGACAAGAGGTCTCTCTCCTTGGCAAACACTGTCCCCTTTCTGGGTTCCTCTTTCAACACAGACATTTTTCCAGGAGGGGCAATGGATTAAATAACAGACACTACTCGTAAGTTAATGAATCAGAAATTTTGCCACAAGGAGGGTCGAGGGCAGCAGGAGAAAAACAGGCAGCTGAGGAGTGACAAGGAACTGAATGAAAGAAGGAGCAGGGGCGGGGCAGCCAGGAGACAGACTTTACCTGCACCACAATTACACTGAAGAACAGTGCCGCCCGTAGTGCAGGATGGGGGCCCTGGATTACACAGATCTGACTTTTCAGGGACAAATGGGGGAACTAGCATTTCCAGGCTTCTGATGGGCCTCCTGGGCTTCAGCCAGACTCGCCTCCAAACAATTCCACCTGCAGTCAAAGTGATTCTTTTTTTTGTTGTTGTTGTTGTTGTTATTGAGAAATGCTCAGTGTATGATAGAAAAAGTGATTCTTAAAACATGCCAATCTATCCCTATCAGTCCTGCGAGTATCTGTGGCTTCCCCATCATCAGAGTGTAAAGACAAGCTTAGCATAACTCCCAAGGTCCTCTCGAACCTTCCCCAAACCTGTCTCTCCAGCACCAGCAATCATGCTAACTTTTAGACATGATGAATGACCAGTAGTTCCCCCAAAGCAAGCCACCTTCCCTCAGCCCTCTGTGCCTTAGCGTGGGGCCGCTCCATCAGCCTAGAAAGCTCTCAACACCTCCCTTTCATCTAGCTAATGCCTACCTGTTTGAGACTTAGCTCTGGTGTTCCCTGACCTGTGCCCATCCTCTCTGTCCCTGCAAGCAGTGTTGGTGAGTTAGGTGTGCCTGCTCTGTGCTCCTGAAGCACACTGGGCATAATAATTACTATCGTGGGCCGGGTTCGGTGGCTCATGCCTGTAATCCCAGCACTTTGGAAGGCCAAGGTGGGCGGATCACGAGGTCAGGTGATTCAGACCATTCGGGCTAACACAGTGAAACCCCGTCTCTACTAAAAAAAAAAAAAAAAAAAAATTAGCCGGGCATGGTGGCAGGGGCCTATAGTGCCAGCTACTCAGGAGACTGAGATGGAGAATCACTTGAACCCGGGAGCTAGAGGTTGCAGTGAGCCGAGATCACACCATTGCACTCCAGTCTGGGCAACAAGAGAGAAATGCTGTCTCAAAAAAAAAAAAAAAAATTACTACCATGCATTATTTAACTTCTGTTGTTATGTGTTGCTCCTACCAACCGGGTTTCTTAAGGACAAAGGCTGCAGCTTTCTTATCTTCTACTTTTAGAACTTAGTCCAGTGCTGGAATGATAGTATGCATTCTAAATGTCTGTTGTGTATATTAATGCATGCATTGAGGTTAGATTAAGTATAAAACCGTTTGTGAGCTAATGGATTCTTTTTACTAAAGAGAAAAATGGGGCTCTCCAATCAGAAGTTATGCAGCTCGTCCAAGTATCAACTTTTAGAAACCAGAAAATTCTGAGATTTGAACCCAGGTCTGTGTTCCAGATGAGTTTAAGGTCCCTGTTCCCCTCTCACTCATGTGCCCAGCTGGTGGTGAGTCATAACAGCACTGCCCCATTGCTACATTTCCCCCTCATACATTCAAGACATTCACGTCTGACCTTCCAGGAGGGACCTTAAAGTGAATCAGGTTTTGCTTTCTTGTTTCTATTTTATTATTTATTTATTTAGAATTAATTTTATTGTATTTATTTATTTATTTTTGAGATAGAGTCTCACTTTTGTCGTCCAGGCTGGAGTGCAGTGGCTAGATCTCGGCTCACTGCAACCTCCGCCTCCTGGGCTCAAGCAATTCTCCTCCCTCAGCCTCCTGAGTAGCTGGGACTACAGGCATACACCAGTATGCCCGGCTAATTTTTGTATTTTTAGTAGAGATGGGGTTTCACTGTGTTAGCCAGGCTGGCCTCAAACTCCTAACCTCAGGTGATCTGTCCGCCTCAGCTTCCCAAAGTGCTGGGATAACAGGCGTGAGCCACCGTTCTCCACCTGCCTTCTTGTTTTACAGATGGTGGCTGAGGCTCAGAGATGTGGAATGTTCCCACATTACTGTAATACTCACAGCAATATGATAATGTTATCATGTTATTACATCATGGTGGGGCCGAAGATGGGGCCTGAGATGGCAGGGACTGGACATGAGACAGGGGACAAGGATGAGACAGGCTACTTTTCCCACATCAGCTCAGAATGCATCAAAGCAATGTATATTTATTGACATTATATACATGTCAGATTATCTGGGTGCCCGAGCCCCCTCCCAAACCCCAGCAATAGGAGAAATGTGACCAGGAGAACAAAGGCTATGTTTCTTCAGCTACCGTCTCAGGTCAGAGGGAGAACTGGATGGAATCCATCACTTGGAGCCCACTTCCTTCTGGCCTCGCCACAAGGGGCCACATCCAGATGGAGAAAATAGTTAGGAGGGTCGCACATTTGCATACATTTGCATGTGTTTGCATATTCACACAGAACATGCAGCTCATTCTCAGGCAATTTTCAAGTAAATGTGATTATGGCCACCTTCAGGTTGTCATGGATAGATTTTGCTCTTCTCACTTTCGTTCTCACCCACCCACGGTCCCTGGGCCTTGATACAGGACGAGCCAGTGTGTGCGTGTCGGGGAAGGGGATACGTGAAGGCTCAGGAGCACCAGCACCAGGGAGAGGTGGCCCCGGGGCCAGGCACAAGGGCAGCACAGCAGCCTCCCCTTACCCCGAATCCTCAAACATGCCATTCCGGCTGCTAGGTGACATCTGCTGTGTTCCTGCTAAGATACCAACTAGCTGATTGGAATGGACATTCTCAGCAAGTTACACGCTTTTTCACTGGTGAGGTGGCAGTGCAATACAACAATCTTTTTGGCACACAGGACAGTGGGCAGATGATGAGCATTATATGAATATAAGCTGTGAAATCAAACATCAAGCTCCCAGTCCCTTGAGAATCTTTTCCTCGTGACTGTATTATCCCCAAATCCACCTTTTCTCATAGAACCTGCTTTCCCTCCTATTTAGCTCACAGTAGGTTTTTCCCAACAGCCTTTTAATGGTCCAGGGGCTCAAAAGGCCCAGAGGGGAGCCTGTTTGTGCTTGCAAACTGACAGACAGTGGGCAGGCACAGCTACGTGCATGGAGAACACAGGAAATAAAGAACAAGCCTGATCGTTGCTGTTCTGCCTGGCGCTGAGAGGAGAGTCTCAGAGGCAACAGGACACCAGCGTGTTCCTTCTTTGAGTTATTAAGTGAGAGAAAAGTCTCCCCCTGGCTGATTATTCCTGTGAGTTTGAATACTCAGCTAGCATATGAGTTAAATGAGAGAACTGTTTTAGCAATTACAGATTAAAACTTTTCCTATATGAGTTTGCAGATCAACTAATCAGCAAATACTTTCTATGTGCCTCAGTGAAGCCAAGCTGAGCAGCTGAACTCTAGTAGGCATTCAGTAAACACGTTAATTTAATTCAGTGTAGTGTAGATATTGTACTGTTATTGTGGAATTCAGAAATTAAAAACATAGTGACCTTGCCTTTCTAGGAACTCAGAGTCTGTAAAGATATTAATACTTGAAATATTTTATAATATTAATAATACAATAGAAGGCATATAACACAGTTGTCTTAGTCTGTTTAGATTGCCATAACAAAATACCATCGACTGGGTGGCTTGTGAACCACAAACGTTCATTTCTCACAGTTCTTCATGCTGGAAAGTCCTAGATTAAAATGTTGGCAGGTTTGGCATCGGCGAGGGCCAGTTTCCTGGTTCTTAGACAGTTGTCCTCTCACATTTTCTCACATGGCAGAAGGGATAAGGGAGTTTCTGGGGTCTCTGTTATAAGGGCACTTAAGCCTTCATGACCTAATCACCCTCCCATGGCCCCACCTCCTAACAATTATATTGGGGGTTAGGATTTCAACATATGAATTTTGATGGAACACAAACATTCACTCTTATTACAGCAGTCGTTAAAAGCAGAGGCACTGAAATTAGACACTAACGTTCAATTCAGCTGTGTAACCTGAGACAAGTCATAGAACTTCTCTCAGTCTTAGTTTCCGCTGAAAGTAGACCAGCAGCATCTTTTACATTGGGTTATTTGGAGCATTAAATTGACTGACATGTACAGAACTTAACACATTGCTTGGCACTGAGTAAGCTTTCAAGATGTTAGCTAAAATTTAAGAAAGGCATAATTAAGTACCAAAATACATGTTTTAAAGTTGTATGATTTTTAAAATTAGAAAGAACCTTAAAAACTCTCTAATCCAGTGTTTCCCAAATAATGGTCTGTGGATTGTTGCCAATTTGTGACTTTTTTTTTTTTTTTTAACCAGTCTGTAGCAAAATGGAATACAGAAAGGCAACATAGCGGTAAACTATTCTTTCCTTGGTGTTCAGTTTCCTTTCTTTGAGTGAGCTGACAAAAGGCAGGTGGTAAAATCGTTAATCCCATGTGAGTTCTCCGTTTATTACTGTTGTTGTTTTGTTCATGAAATGCAGAAGTCTGAGAACCACTGCTCTAATAGATGAAATTTCCCATCAGTGGAGTCACCTTATAGGTCATCCTCTTGGCTCCGTTTGAACAGGGTCAGGGTGCTGAAACATTATTTATACTCTAGAGCTCAGACAGAGCTAAGAGGACAAGCCTAACTCCTCTTCTACATGACTGTCCTTCAGATCTTTGAAGACACCAACCATGAGGAAGCTTGGTATAGTGAGCAGAGCCTTAGGCTTAAACTCAGTTCCAGGTCTGCTAACATATTGACTTCCTCCTTTAAACTTTTGTTAAATGGACTAGGAGGATGGTGAAAAATGTTGTTGGGATCAAGGAAAATAATGCATGGGAAAGCACTTTGTAAATAGTGCATTACCATGCAAATGTTATACCTACAGTTTTGTTGTTGTTTGAGATGGAGTTTCATTCTTGTTGCCCAGGCTAGCGTGCAATGGTGCGACCTCGTCTCACTGCAACCTCTGCCTCCTGGGTTGGAGCGATTCTCTTGCCTCAGCCTCCAGAGTAGCTGGAATTACAGGCAGCTGCTGCCACAGCTGGCTACTTTGTTTTTTTGTATTTTTAGTAGAGATGAGGTTTCACCATGTTGGCCAGGCTGGTTGCAAACTCCTGACCTCAGATGATCCACATGCCTTGGCCTCTCAAAGTGGTGGGATTACAGGTGTGAGCCACTGCACCCAGCCTACACCTGTAGTGATAAGACAGCCCCATTTCCACCAAGAGATCTCCACACAGCACAGTATCTATTTTTTTGTACCATTGGTTTTTACTCCTCTGGACATGGGTGGAGTAAGGATTAGTCAATACTCTTCACAAAACATGATACCCAGAACTGAGCATAAACTTCAGATCTAATTAGTAACATGGAGTAAAATGGGACAAAGCGCTGACCTGCATGGTCGTTAGAATCTTGGCTTCCATGGTATTTCCCCCCTTTATACTTTCTGACCTTAGCACTCTACTTTAATGCTACAATCATAGTACAAATGTGTCTTGTTTATCTTTTGGCCAGTTAATATTTTACAGCAACTGGAAGCTTTGCCTTCTTAATTTGGCTTAGAGACTACAATATTTAATCCACCTTTTCCAACTTAAAAACCTCTCTGGAGAACATGGCAACTATCTAAGAGTTTATTAGGGCTGCCTTTTCTTTGCCATGTTTCTATTTCACCACCTCCATGTTATCATTTCTTCTTCCTTTTACATGGAATGTTCCCTTTGAAAGCTATTTGAAACTACGATTTTGCCAAAGGCCTATGCATTCTGCTCTAACTTGCCATACAATGTCCTGAGAAGTATCGTGAAATAGATAGAAGGAAAGCATAGAGGTTAACAGTGTCAACTCTTGGAGCAGCTTATTTGCATTCAAATCCCAAGTCTGTTACTTATTGGGTTTTTGATCTTGAGTCAGTAACCTAACCACTTTGTTTCTTAGACCTTTCTTCTGTAACAAGGAGATGAATATGACGTCTACTTTGTCAAGCTCTTCTGAGGAATCAGTGTATTAATATATACAAAAGTTCTGAGCACAGTTCCTGGCATATACTGAATCCTCAGTGTATCGTGAGCATTAATCTTATTATTGCCCTTATAGGACCATGTGAAGTTTTGGATTTGTTCTGCTACGTTCCCCTTCTTGTATCTTTTGTGCAAGCCTTTATTCAATCTGAGCTCATCAAAGAGCTCTTTATGAAACCCCATGGGTTTTGTTAGCTGCCTTCTCCTTTTTTTGTCAGGATGACTCATGATTATTTTATTTGAATTTCATTTCTTAGAAGGGCCCATCCTGCTAGAGGGTGGAATCCCATATTAATTTTGCATCGTGGGTCACAAGATCATAATCTTTTGCTCTGAACTTTTAGACATTTGCTCTTCTGGTGTCTGGGATGTACTGATCTGAATATTTTAGTTAATTTATTCATGCATTGCCTGTTTCCCAAAAGGAATTGAGATGGTTGCCATATTTTATTATAATAGGGGCCACCCTATCATTTATTATCAGTTTTGGAAATGTCACAGTCACTTTCCTCCCCGTTTCTTATCACACACACATCATTATCCAGGTCTTCCTAACTGGTTGTAATTAAGTCTTGACTAGCAGTTTCCTCTCATTACTTTTTTTTGCCTACTGAGAGATGAAGTTGTCAGCAAGGCTGGGCAAATATTCATCAGATGTTCTGCATGAGACTTCCAGCAGATGTCCTGCTAGTTGAAGTCCCTCATCACCACTAGATCTTGCCTCTCTGCCAATTTTTGCAATTCGGAGAAAAGCAACCAGAAAGATATCTGTGTACCAGTTGCAGATGTGCGTGCCTTATCTCCTCTGTAAGAATAAAACTTCCTGGAAGACGCCCTATTGTAAATGCCTTTCATACATGCCTAGAACTCTGTTAGATTATTATTAAAATAAATTGTTATCTAGACTGTAGGATTATTGCTTAACATGAAGCTCTCTTGAAAGAAATAGCTGTTAAAGTCCTTTTGGGATCTAATTCTGTGTGCTAGTGATCAGAGTACTTGCCACCCTTCCGCAAAGTGTGTCCCTCTTCCAGAAACCTGAGAGAAAGTGTGAAATACCCTTACTCTTGGTAGACTTCTTATCGGAGACATCTAACT
Organism: Ateles fusciceps; assembly: GCA_036589455.1. NCBI lineage: Eukaryota > Metazoa > Chordata > Mammalia > Primates > Atelidae > Ateles > Ateles fusciceps. The sequence continues at coordinate 2,591,378 of JAZHEH010003362.1, forward strand.
GACTTAAACCATCACACCTCTGGCTGGCCATTCAGTCAATCTGAACTACTGGTTGTTGGTTGGCTAGACATATTTATTTTTTCTTTTCTTTTTTTTTTTTTTTTGAGATGGAATCTTGCTCTGTCACCCAGGGTGGAGTGCAATGGCATGATCTTGGCTCACTGCAGCCTCAGCCTCCCAGGTTCAAGCGATTCTCCTGCCTCAGCCTCCCGAGTAGCTGGGACTACAGGCGTGCACCAGCAGGCCCAGTTAATTTTTTGTATTTTAGTAGGCGCAGGGTTTCACCATGTTGGCCAGGCTGGTCCCAAACTCTTGACCTCAGGTGATCTGCCTGCCTAAGCCTCCCAAAGTGCTGGGAGTATAGGCATTAGCCACTGTGCCCGGCCTGCTAGACATATTTTTATGTATCTTTCATCTGCATAGTAATTATTGGTGACTCATCTAAGAAGCACCCTCCTAGGAGGCATCAGAAAAGGATGGCTCTTTGCCATACTAATAATCAAGGTTAAATTGGATATAACTCTCCTGAGGGAAGATGTCAGCTCTCTGATTTACTCTAGCTATCAAAGGAAGCCAGTGAAATACAGTAAAACCATTACTTATTGAGCATCTACTATCTGTCAGATACTGTTGTTAGGATAAAAAAATGTAAAGATGAATAAGATCTCCCCTGCTCTCAGAAAACTCACAGATATGGTGGAAACAGGCATATAAATAGATCATTGCAACAGTGTGATGAGTACGGTGATGGAGATATCGGTCTGCTTATTTCAAGGCAGAGAGTGGAGGCACTCAGACCAGCCAGAGAGGAGTGGTAAAGGACCTGCTTGTCAGGGTGGCTGCATGTCAGCCGTGATGCTGAACTAAGTCTTAAAGCTTAACAGGGACATCCTGTTGTAAATGAATGCCATCCAATTTTATTTTGATTGGAGAAATATTGTTTTGGTGAAAACTGAACACTTATTTCTGCTAACTGGGAAAATGATCGGCCTTTGGGTTTAAAGGCTGGACAGGAGAAATTGCTAGGTTGCTGCGGTTGGCCTATGCAATCACGTGTAAATAGGCTTTGGGGCAAATATATGGTTCCCAATAGACCAATACCCTTTTTATGTAAGGAAGCTGGGATCAGCCCTTGTTGAGAGAAGTCTGGGGAGAAAAGGTGAGAGGATCTCAGGGAAATGCAGGAGAAAAAAAAAAGCTATCAGGATAAGTCCCTGAAGCCATTTACAGAACTAGACAGGACACTGAGCCAGAAAAGGTACAAGTTGGTGGACAAGAGAGCTGTCTGCTTGGAATCAGTGCCTACACTAGAGGATTATCTCAGCAGTGGCTTGAAGGGACAATCTTCCCAGAAGGGCAGCTGGCCAGTCAATTTCTCGAGCTCTGACCATTCCTGCTGTCTAGGGACACAGTTATTGCATGCAATCCGATCTCTGCCTCAGATATGTATCAATTCTTCGGTCAATGCAATGGGTCTAGTTATATCAAGGATCCCCTGATTTGACTCACTCAAGTAATGCTCCTGGACATACTGAGACTTTAGAAAACCCTTGGTCACCTAATAGGGTAATGGAAAAATGGTTTTGAATTATTTCCTATCACCATCCAGTGAATAAAGAGCTAAAAAACCTCTTCTTAGGAGCCAGGCTGAAGCAACATAGGGACAGAGGGAAGTGGATACCTCTGTTACCAAAGGACAAATAGGACCTAGGCAGGTGAGCTGAGAAGGGAGGTGGGGACTACAGAGAGAGGTGAGAATGTGAGTCAGCAGAGGGAGGAAAACTATCAGAGTCTGAGCAGAGAATGTCAAGCAGGTCTGTATTATCAGAGCTTGAAGTGGGAGGCCGGGAGTGACAGGGGAGGCTCGGAGGCAGTAGGCAATGGAGAACTTTGTAGAACAAGTTAGGGAGCATGCATTTCATCTGGTAGGCAAAGTAGATTCAGGAAAGGTTCAGGCAGAGAAATGTAATGATATAATTTGTTTCTTAAATAGCATAGATAGATCACTTTGAAGGTTCTAGAGACAAAGGGTTTGGGAGAGCAAACTGGGAAGCTGCTGTAATTGGCCAGATAAGAGATGAAGTTGTCTGAACTACGAAAGTGATGGTAGAGATGGCGAGAAGAGGATGGATAAGAGGAATATAAAAATAGTGAAATTAGCAGAACGTAAATCAAAGAGGGCTGAGGAAGGAGAGGATCATCAAGGATGGTGCTTTGGGTAAAAAGGCATTTGCACGGTCTGCCACATAATGGGCATTTGATAAATATTTATACAACTACAGTTCCCTGTCGTGATGATTGCTTTTCTATTATTACTACTGAGCGTTACTAAAATGAGAATTCTAGTTTCAGCTTACTCGCTATGTGATCCTAGGAACATCAGATTGTCTCTTCTATAAAATGAGAGAGTTTGACTAGATAAATTCTAAAGTCCTTTCCAGCTTTAACTTTTCTGGCAAAATATTGTGGACCAATATTGGAAACATATTATAAAGCTCCTGACAATGTTTTCATAGGTAGACGTACTCCAAACTTCAAATAACCAACTTAAAATAAATTCTTAGAAGAACATTCTAATTTGAGAACTGCCAGTACTCTCTTACCTCATTTCCATTTTCCCCCTGCAGGTATAATTTCTTCATGAATATAAGTCTTGCCTGCCCAGAAAAGTTTAAGAGACTGTGACATATGTTTTGTATCTCCTATAACATGGTATAGAGCCAGGTACACTTCATCATTCAAAATTTACTTGAGTTGAATTCAATTATGTCTCTCTGCAGGAGCTTCATCCTAAATACTTCAAGTATACATTCATTCTTCTATTCAATCAGCAGATACTTACAGAGTGCATAACCAGGTGCAAACTGAATAAGACATCAACAATTCACTGAAGGAGTGAAGAGTGTAGCAAAGTAAATAAGATATTTATGTAGGAAGCCATAATGTGTTCTGGGAAGTGAATGATGGTGTGGTCTCTTCTATGGACACTTATGGACACTATAAAGTGATGTGGCTATTAAAAGCAGACAGTAATTACTTCCAGTGAAAAGAAAGTGAAGGCAGATGTCTCTGGGAGATATTATAATGGCTTGGCCCCCGCACTGAAAATTATGTAGCTATTAGCACTGTTTGCTGGTCATTAAGACTGGGGTGCTGGGGTGTATGCTCACTAGAGGGCAGAGTTTGGGTGGAATGAAGCTCATCAGACCAGTCAATGGTGAAATTCTAGCCCTTGGCTTCACAGGGAAGGCACGGTGTGTGGGGGAGATCACTAGACTTGAAATTAGAATGCCTAGGGTCCATTCTCATGACCCAACTTTCTGGATCGTGTGAATTTTGATCATCAGTGCAACGTGTCTTATCCTCCAGTTGCTTCATCTGAAGGGTCACTGGAAATGCCTGCTTAACTTTGTGACAATCAGTGGACATGATAGTGGTAATTAACATTGTAGCTAATGGTCACTGAGTGCTTGCTGTGGGTATGCAACTGTGTGAAACACTTTAATGTATTAATTCATTTAATCCTTTCAGTAATCCTAGTAAGCAGTTACTCTTGTATCCCTTTTTTATAGTAGGTAACACTGGAGCACCAGTAACTATCCCAAGGCCATGCAGGTAAGAAGCAGTGAAGAAGGTATCAAACCCAGTCAGTCAGGCTCTTGAGCCCACACTCTCTGATCATTATGCCCTATTGCCTCTCTTCTAGCAGACACTTTGTAAACCATAATATGATATCTAATGGGAAAAATAATATTGCTCTAATGAAGTACACCAGTTGGTCCAGACTAAAGGTAAATAGAAGTAGCATAGTTCAATAGGGAAAGATGCATTATATTATATACAGCTTAAAAATAGAAACCAGTTCTCTTAGTAGCTTCTGGATATGTTGTCTGCCCAGGCTATTAAATTACAAATGATATAATTTACAGAAACTTCTAGCACTTGGAAGAAACATGGTGATTATCTAGCCTGGCTTTGTCCTTGTGCAATTAAAGATACGCCCCAGAAGTTTAAGTGACTTGACAAGGTCACACATTTGGCAAAGTGGAGAACCAAAACCTAGTAATTATAGAATATAGAATGAAAAGAGTGGGATGTTAGTCTAATGCACAAGATAACCTTCCTTTTTTAGCCCTCTGTCTTGCCACCAACCATTCCTACTTGGTGGCCACATACTTGGAAAAAGGCCACATGATCTTTCTGGCTCCACTCAATGTCTAAGATACCCTGCTTCCTTTGCTTGCATCCCACAAACTACTTCCCTCATCCTGTTTACTGAGCAGATCTCTCCTCAGTTGATGAGATTCTGTTTATCTCCCTTTAAAACCCTACCTCTCCTGAATGGTCTGTCATGGTCTGCCTTTAAAATCCTTGCTCTTTCTCTTCCTCTTTCTCCAAATAATGATGGGACTCAGTTGTACCCAAAGTTCACTTTACAAAATATTTCCTCAGTACTCTGCAGAAAACACCAAACAAAAATGCCATTTTAAAAGAGGTGTATTTTTTCTTTTAGAATGTAAGCGCCTCAAGAGCAGGGACAATGCTTTCCGTATGTTCTGTTGTGCCTAGTGTACTGTAAATGCTCAATAAATACTGATAATTGGGAAAAAAGATACGCTACAAAGTTTCTGTTGATTGATGAGTTGACCTTATCCTATCAAGGTATATTTCTCCATAATTGAATTGCTTCCCTAAGTTAATGCTAGAGATATACACGTTTGATTTGTAATGTTCCTTGTGGAAGATATCATAAAGTAGAACCTTATTGCTCTATTTGTATTCTATCACTTGCATTATGCCATACAAAGTCTAAGAATGTGTCTTTTTTTTTTTTACATTCACATTAAAAGGTAGCTACTTCCTCCAAAAGTATAAGAAAGAAATTTATCCACTATCTGTTACAGTTACTCGAAGTATCTGTCTTAACCAGGAAATTTGAGCCTTTAACAAGCACTCTTTTGAATGCTCTGCATTTTGGAGGCCAGGAAACCTCTATTTATTTATTGGGCTCCAAGATTCTGTTACTTTGGTCTCTGTTAAATGAGTGAAGCCGATCTGATATACTAATTTAAGCTGTGTTTCTAGCTGTTAATGGCTTCCTCATCCGATTCAGATGAGGTGTGTGCTTTGACGGGAGCTTTCATAAAAAGATTTTAGGGTTTTGGGACAGAGCCCCTGGAGAGAAGGGAACTTGTAAAATAAAACAATAATAAATTGAAAATAATAACAATATCACAAGCAAAACTGCTATCCCTGAAATGTTTGCTTTGTGTCAGGAATGTTGTGCTTTCTGAATGAGATTCTTAAGTGTTCTTTGAGGGCATCAAAGATCAGACTTATTTTAATTATGTTCTGTTTTCAGAGTGCCTATAAATGTAAGCTGGAGACAGGACTGGGTCACATAGGGCTTTAGGATGTATACATGGTATTATATTTCCTCAAGGTATTTTGAATTTGGGGAGAAAAGGAAACCTTATTTTTAGGTGAGCTAGGCTAAACATAGGCCTAAATCTTTCTTACAGGAGCCAAACATTAACTTTAGAAGCAATCTTTTAATTCATTAACTAGTCAATGATTCAACTCTGTAACCAAATCTTCATTATACATTTTCAAGATACCAGTCATCGAGAAGGATATGTTCAAAAGAAGACTAATTCCTTCTCTGGATGAGAGGCTGTCCTGGCTCAATCCTGGATATGCCTGAGAGCAGGGAGATATTGGTTTTTTCCCATGAGTGCCTGTGCTGTGAGCCCATCCCCCACACACAGAGATAATCAAAGGCATAGAGAAATGTGTTTAGTTCGGCGGCAAGGCTAAGGCCCACAGCTACGATTTAGTCAGGACATTGCCCTTTGGCTGCCCGCTCAGTGCCCACAAGTTCAGGATGTTGGCAAAGAAACAGGTGGTGTCCATCTGGGCTGCTGAAAGCACATGGTCTTCTCTGAACATGTGATGGAGCAGGCACCCAGGGCAGCTCCCAAACAGCAGGCTCCATGGCCGCCTTCACTGCTGATTACATTTCCACTGCACCACATAAGGTGAGAGCAGTTGCCCCCCTGAAGGCCATGCCCCAAGACCCCTTGCTTTCCCCTTCACTTCTCAGCTCCACCCCTCTCCCACAGCTGTTTCAGAGGACAAAGAGACTTTATGGCAGTGTGCAAAGCTTTCAGGATGCAAACTATATCTGGATTAACAACTATAAGTACAGTTTTATTACTTCAGCTTGGCATTTGCTGACACATAAAGCAAGTCTTTATTGTCATCCCATCCTGCTTCCCAGTTTTAACTTTTGTTCCCCTCCCATCCGACTCCAATTCCAGAGTTATTTTCTTTGCTTTCTTGGGTGACCGAGGAGAAAATGTCCTTTCTATTTGCCCTCAGGTCCACACCTCATTAAAGCCAAAGCTATCACCCTGACTACTGGATTCCAATGTGATGAGTGCTTAGTTACTACCACAAGATTTCCATGAACAAGCTGATAAATGGCACATGTTTGAGAAAGCTTTAGGGGTCTGGCAAGCACAAAGGAGTAAACTCTTGATGAGATGAGAAAGCTAACTATGCAAAAGGATGGTGGCCAGTCTTTGTGATAATCCACTGGTCACATCCCACCTGAAGTGTTGCTTGAATGCAAGGAACATTATCAAACCAGCATGTATGGAGAGGTTAGGAACAAGAGTAGTGAAGGTCAGGAAACTATAGCTAGTTCACTTAAAAATATTTATTGAGGCCGGGCACGATGGCTCACGCCTGTAATCCCAGCACTTTGGGAGGCTGAGGCAGGCGGATCACAAGGTCAAGAGATCGAGACCATCCTGGCCAACATGGTGAAACCCCACCTCTACTAAAAATACAAAAAAAAAAAAAAAATTAGCCAGGCGTGGTGGCACATGCCTGTGGTCCCAGCTACTCGGGAGGCTGAGGCGGAAGAATCGCTTGAACCCAGGAGGCGGAGGTTGCTGTGAGCTGAGATTGTGCCACTGCACTCCAGCCTGGTGACAGAGCAAGATTCTGTCTCAAAAAAAAAAAAAAAAAAAATTTATTGAGGATCTTATAATAACAGCAACAGGCATTTTCCAGTGCTTAATATGTGCCAGTCATTATGCCAAACACTTTCTGTGAACCACCTAATTTAATTTTCACAATGAATACTTGAGATAGAAATGACTGTTATCCAATTAAAGACAAGGCTGTCAAGGCTATGGAAATTATGTGGCTTGTTCTATGATAGTTTGCATATCATAGAGCCTGTATGTGGTTGATCCAGGATTCAAACTCAAGTAGTCTCACTTTAAACCTACAGGCTTAACACCAGGTGCAAGATCACGCATTTTATTCTTGACATTCAAAACAGTTGATAAACACAACAAATAGTATGTCTGCTCTTATCGATTTTACAGTCTAATGGCAGTGATAAATAAATAATTGTCATGTTATGGTAAGGGCCATGAAAAGCTCATGGCTTGTTCCTATGATAGAATATCACTGGTCATCTTGCTTTCTCTTTTCCTCTTACCACCCTGTGCATAAATATAAAATTAATCTTCCTAAGAAAATGGATCTTCATATTTATAAGGCTGCAACAGCCTAAACCCTCCTCAACTGAAACATGTTTATAAGGAAGAACTGAAAGGTCTAAAAAAGTCTATTCTAGAAAGAGAAGACTCAGGAACACAGTAGTTATTTTCATATAGTGAAGGAGCAAGTAATCAATGGTTCAAAGAATTCTTCTGTAGCCTACAGCACCTACCATGTGCCAGGGTCTGTGCTCGGTACTGAAGACACTAAGAAGAATCCTAAAAATACTAAGAAGAAGTCTGAAAGTCAACTATGAGAATCACTACTTACGAAACTAATTGATTTGCAGACACTAGGGAGAGATCAATGATCTCTTTGAGAGAAGTACGTGAAGAGATATGCTAAGCAAAGAGAATCACGGAACCACCAAGAGACAGGCGACTGATAGATAACTTGATTTAGAGTATCTTAAGAAAATAGATAATCAAACAACACTATTTTTGTTATTGGTGATTCCTGGAGGGGGCAGAAAACGTTTAGGTTTTTAAGTCAGTCAGTCTGGGCTCTGAATTCTGCCCCAGTTACTTGCTAGCTATTGATTTTGGGCAGAAAATGTAAAGTTTATGATCAGATATTTCCTCATTTGTAACCATGAAGATAGTAATACACATATCAAAGAAGTAAGTGACAGATGTGATCAATACTTCTGAATGCAGGAAAACACAGTAAGTCATTGTTAGCTTCATTCACTCTTTCATTCAATGTCACAGAAACTTGAATGGGAAAGTCATGTCAAATGCTGAAGTTGAAGTACAGAAAAGAACAATACCAGAAGGCAGGTAGGAGGAAGGCTGTATTTTATTTGGAAGATGTTGGTTATGAATGACAAAATTTAACATGAAGTAGATAAAACAGAAAAGACAAGAATAAAAGGATGTGATTGTTCATATAACTCAAAAACCCACAATAAGTGAGGTTGGATCCAGGGGCTCAAGTGAAAGCATGAGATGCCTGTCTCTCAGTCTCCTGGCTCTTGCTCTTCTGTGTTGGTTTTTTTCTCAGGTATGCATTCTCTAGTTCATAGCAAAAATAGCCTGTGGCATCTCTAGACTTACATGGTCTTTAGTGTTTACAATTTTGAAGTAGAAAAGTCTCAGAGATATCAATCCCCCAAAACCCTGTCCTTGCTGGGGCCATATGCCTACCTCTGACCTAATCATTATGTCTAGGGTGGGGCAAGCAACTTTGATGAACCATCGTGTACTACATGCCCAGTACAGTGGGTGGGACCTCATCTCTCCCAAGACTGTCATGAGCAGATGATTCAGGTTGACCAATCAGAAAATTCTAACCCCTGACACACAGACCAGAGCTAGGGAAGTACAGTGACTAGAATAGCAATTTTTTTGGTTTTTTATGTGTTTGTTTTACTAGAGAAGGAGAAAAGGATGAAGAGGAAAAAAAGGCATCACTGTCTACAACTGGAAGGGAGATTCAAATTCAAGATGTATAATTAGACTACTGATAAATGTTATTGGTACCATCTGAGACACAGGCAAAGAGGGAATAAGGCTTCTTATCACCAATACACATAGTAGCAAGCTAAACTTACGGCATTTTATTACCATGAAATTATTTAAAACAATTGCTAGTATCCGTAACACTCTTTGATTTGGGCAAGGAAATTCTGCCTTAGGTCTCACATTGGAGAGGGACCACTGTATCATAAACACAGCCAAAACTAAATTTATTTAAAAACCCAAAGCAGGGCTGGGTGCGGTGGCTCATACCGATAACTCTCACAACTTTCATTCCCCCAGAGAAATGCTTCTCCACGTTTCTTGTCCTTTGTCCTCAATATAAAAGGCAATTATGAGAAGAGAGGATATTAAATGTTCCCAACACAAAAAAGATAAGTGTTTTGAGGTGATAGATATGCTAATTACCATGATTCGATCATTACACATGGTATACATGTATCAAAGTATCATTCTGTACCCCATAAATATGCATATTTATTATGTGCCAATTAATAATAAAATTAATTTAAGAAGCAATTGTATCCAAATACCATTAAGTTGGTATGTTGTGGCACTAGGAGACGGATACTCCCTGGCACTAGGAGAGGTTTGAATGGCAGAAGCTATTAGGACAGAAAAAAACAAATTAATTAACTTGTCAAATTTGTCCTCTAGGATAAGATGAATACAGCACATTCTTGTATAAAAGATTATCATTCCCCTGTAGTGCCAATTGTCCATTTTCTTGCTTCTCTTTGCAGTTCGATTTGTGGCTTCACAGAGACTCATCAACTAGCACAGGAGCACGTGGAAGATGAGAAATGTTTTGCAATGTTAAACAATTTATATAACTCTTAACTTTAGCTACTTGTGGTCAATGTAATATGCATAATATTAAAATGGTATGGCACTGATTCTTTACATTGGCAGGTACATGGACAATGAACTCTAAAATTGTGAATAAATTATTTTTGTGAAAATATTTGAGTTGATTTCAGTTTAAAAATATATATAAAATTTTAGCTTAAAATCATCTTGAATTCAATTTTTGATATTTATTAAATCAAATTCATATTTGCCTTTTTATTTCAACATATTTAAGTACTTTAAAATAAAACTCCCCTAAAAACATAAAAATTATTTTGTTTATAAAATCTTTTATATTTAAATTTGAATTTTAATAATATACTCAAATTTCATACACTTTAATGGCTATTTTTAAAATCCCTTAAATAAGAATGAGTACAAGAATGTGATAGAAACACTGAGAAATTAGAGTTCATCAAAGAAAAAAAGCTGTAAAGAAAAAGAAAAGATAAAAGAAAAAGAAAAAAGAAAAAGGAAGAACAATTTAGAATTATAAACAATGAAAGTGACCACACTTCTGACATGCAAGACTCACATAAAATGTGTGATTATTACATTACAAATGTTTTATTACATAAAGAATTATTTATAAAAACAACGCACAGGGGCAAGAAAATTATTCCTACCAAATCTTCAACTTGAACAGGTGAAAGAAATTACCTGTAACTTCAACCCCTTACTAAATAAAAATTTAATTACTAATAAAAAATGAGAAAGAAAAAGAGAATTATTGAAAGCAAATTTGCAATTTGGAAAGGTCAAACACAATTTTGACCTGCTCACTGAAATATAAAGAAAGTTACATTTATGAAATTAGCAAATGCTATGACTAAGGAAGAAGAAATTAGCTTTACTATCTTGAGATTTATTAGATGAAGATATTAGAAAATGGCCATGACATCCTTTTGACATTGTATAAATAGTTTGAGCAAAACATTTCAATTCAAATTAATATATCTATGCCAGAATTTTAGCCAAAACTTCAGTGGATTTTTTGGTGCCATATACATTGTATAGTTTAAATTTGTCACTAGAGGACATAGACCCAACTATGCCAATAGATGTGACATTCTTAACAAAAACATTTGTTAAGAAATGTGGCTCATGCCCGTATAGTCCCAGCACTTTGGGAGGCCGAGGTGGGTGGATTACCTGAGATCAGGAGTTCAAGACCAGCCTGACCAAGAAGGAGAAATCCCATCTCTACTAAAAATACAAAATTAGCTGTTCATGGTGATGCATGCCTATAATCCCAGCTACTTGGGAGGCTGAGGCAGGAGAATCGCTTGAACCCAGGAGGCGGAGGTTGCAGTGAGCCGAAATGGCACCATTGCACCCCAGCCTGGGCAACAAGAGCAAAACTCTGTCTCAAAAAAAAAAAGAAAAAAGAAAGAAATGTTGTTGCTATTAATAATGAACACCACTACCAATATCGAATGAATATTTTTTAAAAGGATAAAGAGATATTGCTCAAGCTTTTAGAGAAAATGTTTTTTCATATATATTTACAAACATATATATGTGTATATATAAGTATATATAAAAAACTTGTCACTGACTTGAAGCTCAGAGAAAATGTTTCTAAGCTAAAAGAAACTGCATGTGAAAATGCAACAAAAGTGATATTACAATAACATAAACTTGAGAAAGAAATCAAGAGAACATTTTTATAACTCACAAAGAAAGGATTCATACATAAAAATTCTGGTATTAATTTCTATATAGGCTATTTTAAAGACCATAACTATATCTGGCCATTTTTTGTTCTCTTTATAATATTCCAGCATTAACATTTTGAAAGAAGAACTTAAGTATTACTGTATATATCTATATATTGCTTCTAGAAATGGTAAAAAAAAAAAAAATTCAGATATAAGTGGTAGTAATTTATATGATGAAATTTAAATATTTTGTAACATATTCTGTGAAAAAGGTAATTTCTTACATTTGACCCTATTACAATGTTTGAACATACTATTCAAGATTTATGGCTCATTTACAACGTTAAACATTGCTCTAAATATTATTTTCTTGTTCAGCTCCTATTGTTATTGCCTCAGAAAGCAAATTTTCTACAAATCAAAAATAACAAAAATGCCTGGGCACAGTGGCTCAGGACTGTAATCTCAGCCCTTTGGAAGGCGTAGGCGGGTAGATTGCTTGAGCTCCGGAGTTGGAGACCGGCCTGGACAATGTGGCGAAACCCCATTTCTACTATTAATAAAAGTACAAAATATTAGCCATGTATGGCATTGCACACCTATGATCCCAGCTACCTGGGAGGCTGAGGTGGGAGAATCACCTGAGCATAGAAGTCAGGGCTGCAGTGAGCCAAGATCTCACCACTCCACTCCACTCCACTCCACTCCAGTCTGATCTACACAGTGAGATCCTGTCTCAAAAAAAAAAAAAAAAAAAAAAAAAAAAAAAAGGAAAGAAAGGAAGAAAAGACATGAAAATAGCAAAAAGTATCCAGAAACCATAATAATTCAAGGAAAATGATCTAATTCTAATTGAGCATTGCTTTCAATGAGGCAAATATTATGTGAAAATATTGATTAAAGGAATATAAATAGAGATTTTTTTTCTGAAATGAAGGTGAGGAAAATAAATGTCTTGGAATAAATATATATCTTACAAATCATGTGTCCATTTTATTTCTTTTTTCTATTTATTTATTTATTCATTTATTTGAGATAGAGTATTGCTCTGTCACCCAGGCTGGAGTGCAGTGGAGCGATCTCGGCTCACTGCAACCTCCACCTCCCACCTGGGTTGAAGTGATTCTCCTGCCTCAGCCTCCCGAGTAGCTGGGAGTACAGGCGCATGCCACCATGCCTGGCTAATGTTTTGTATTTTCAGTAGAGATGAGGTTTCAGCATGTTGACCAGGCTGGTCTTGAACTCCTGAACTCAAGTGATCCACCTGCCTTGGCCTCCCAAAGTGCTGGGATTACAGGCATGAGCCACCTCACCCAGCCCTATTTTATTTCTTAACCAAATGTAGCCAGTTTAAACAGAACACCCGGACATATGCAACAATAGATAATTTCAGACATCTTTGAATACATATTATGAAGATGTATTTGCCTAAGTAAGATCTTAGAACATATTTTATTTACCATTTTTTCACTTGATATACAACTTTTGTATATTGATATAAAATACTCCATTTGTACTTCCCCATAACTCACACATGTTAGGAACAGTCATTGCTAGTATATCTCAGTGTTTAGCTGGAGTAAACATTCTTTACAAAAGAATGGTTCTCAACCCCCATTTCACAACTTACAGGAAGATCAATGCCTGCCCATGATTTCTTTGAATTCTCAGAGGTTTATATTCTCATACTTACCTCTTGCTCCTCCTGTATTAGTTCAGTTTCTAGATTGCTTCATGTCCAAAACATACTTCCCTATTCATGTGTTCACCTTGGTGTGGAAGTATCTATCAGACTTTACTAAAAGTTTGAAAAGATGTTGTGCATATTGGTCGTCCCTGCCCTAGTTTATTGTAGCCACACTGCCATGAAAAGTAGTTCATTTGTGGCACCTAATGGACTGTAAAGGTTTTTCCCTGTTTCAGGCTCCTTTTCCCTCCCACCTTCCTTCCCATCTCATTCTCACTCATTTCTTTCCCATATCTGCCCTCACTCCTATGGGCTCTGAATTCTTTCCATACTATAATACAAAACAGAGCACTCTCTAGTCCCTACTCAAAAACTCAGTTCCAGGCCCAGAGTGGTTGCACCAAAATCCATTAAGGTGCAGTCAACATTAGCAGCAGAAAAGACCAGAAGAGTCCCTAAGACTATTTTTAACAAGATCCACCCCACAAGTCCTCTTTAGAAGGCAGCTGCTGTTTTAAAGAGCAGTATTCACTTTTTTTTTTCTCAGTTTCACCGAAATAGTTTCATAATCACAAGAATATAGGCTTGTGACCCATCAGGACCTAAGCATAACAGCACGGCTGCTGCTAGTGGGTGTTGTATTCATTCAAAATCACACAATAATTAGATGGCTAGCATAGCTTTATTTAGAGTGAAACCTCCGCGCACAGAAGAATGAATAAAAGTAAAAAAGAGGCACTCTTATAGATCTGAAAAACAGCTTTCATGGGCTAGTCCATGGGAAATAACCACCAGGAGGAGAGGTTGCAGTGTGACTTTCATTTCCTCCCAGGGAGCTGCTAGAGATTAGGACTTGGGTGAAGGGGAAGCTGATTGCCTTGGCTTACCAAGTGGCTCTCCATAAAGGAACACTTAGAGCAGACAAGATCATCTTGGGGAACAGTGGATCTTTCCCACTTATCCACACCATCTCTAGGAAAAGCAAGAGTCTGCTGGGGACCATACATCTATCCTGCTATCCCTTCCATCCTCAAGAAGACTCCTACTGGCCCTCATATGAAAGCCCTCCCTTATTCTTGATGCAGAGAAGTGTCTGTAGACATTTATTCCTGTAGTCTTCCGCTTCCTGCTCACCTTCCAGAGCTAGAGTCAGGGTTATTCAAATTGGCATAGCCAATGTGTCCTACTGAGGAACACTGCTGCTGTGTTTTCAACGCATGACACTCACCCTGAGTACAACGACTGGCTCAGGTAAGCAAGGTGCTGATGCAAATGCGGCATCAAAAGGCTAGCCAATCACCTCTCTCCCTCAGATATTAGCTTGGTGCAAAAGTAATTGCTGTTTTTTTCAATTACTGCAAGTACTTTTGCACCAGTCTAATACAGTCAGTCCTAAGCCTGAGCAATTCTACTTCCTAAGTATTTCTCCCTCTTTTCTGTTCCTGCCTCTTCTTTTATAGCTCTTACTTGGATTGGTGGACTAGCTCAATAAGCAGTCAATTTGGATCAAGGGATACTCCCCTTCTTCCAACTGTTTACAGTGTGATATTTCTAAAATACCAATTGGATCACATCATTTCTATAGCTGAAAGCCTCCAGTGTCTTCCCTCCAGAAGCACTTAGGGTAAAGTTCACACTTATTGTCATAATTAAATTGTTTTTATAAGCCGGACCCTGCTTATCTTCAAGGCATTATATTTCTATATTTCCACTAGCTCCTTCCTGCTGTCCATCATCCTGTATTCTACACTCTAGTTATACCAAACTACTTTTGGTTTTCCTAACACTATGGTATTCCTCTAGGACCTTGTGCATATTATTCCTTTTGCTTGTAATGAATGCTCTCCACAATCACCCTGCTGGTAAAGTCATCCTTTTTGTTTACTTATCATTTTGGATGTTACTTCCTACAGGAAGTTTTTCTTGACCCTCTAGACTTGATTAAATACCTCGTCTATGTGTTCTCATAACTACTTCTAAACTTCTCTCTCTTGGCTGTAAATTCTCTGTGCAGGAAATATTTATTTTTGCTTCCTTATTCCCAAGGCCCTGCTGAAGGCCGAGCATAGAGGGAGTACTCATTACAACTTTTTAAAAAATGTAACAGAACAGAGGCCTCGGGCGTAATGCCACACATCTGCAACCATCTGATCTTTGACAAACCTGACCAAAACAAGCAATGGGCAAAGATTCCCTGTTTAATAAATGGTGTTGGGAAAACTGGCTAGCCATGTGCAAAAAGCTGAAACTGGATCCCTTCCTGACACCTTATACAAAAATTAACTCCAGATGGATTAAAGATTTAAACATAAGACCTAACACCATAAAAACCCTAGAAGAAAACAGGCAATATCATACAGGACATAGGCATGAGCAAGGACTTCATGACTAAAACAGCAAAAGCAGTGGCAACAAAAGCCAAAATAGACAAATGGAATCTAATTAAAGAGCTTCTGCACAGCAAAAACAAAAAACAAAAAACAAAAACAAAAACAATCATTAGAGTGAACGAGCAACCAACAGAATGGGAGAAAATTTTTACAATCTACCCATCTGACAAAGGGCTAATAACCAGAATCGACAAAGAACTAAAACAAATTTACAAGAAAAACCACAACCCCATCGAAAAGTGGGTGAAGGATATGAACAGACACTTTTCTTTTCTTTTCTTTTTTTTATTGCATTTTAGGTTTGGGGGTACATGTGAAGAACATGGAAGATTGTTGCATAGGTATACACATGGCAGTGTGATTTGCTGCCTTCCTCCCCATCACCTATATCTGGCATTTCTCCCCATGCTATCCCTCCCCCAACTCCCCACCCCCCCACTATCCCTCCCCATTTCCCCCCCTGACAGACCCCAGTGTGTGATACTCCCCTCCCTGTGTCCATGTGTTCGCATTGTTCAACACCCGCCTATGAGTGAGAACATGTGGTGTTTGATTTTCGAACAGACACTTTTCAAAAGAAGACATTTATGCAGCCAACAAACATATGAAAAAATGCCCATCATCACTGGTCATTAGAGAAATGCAAATCAAAACCACAATGAAATACCATCTCATGCCAGTTAGAATAGTGATCATTAAAAAATCTGGAGACAACAGATGCTGGAAAGGATGTGCAGAAATAGGAACACTTTTACATTGGAGTGTAAATTAGTTCAACCATTGTGGAAGACAGTGTGGTGATTCCTCAAGGAACTAGAAATAGAAATTCCATTTGATCCACCAATCCCATTACTGGATATATACCCAAAGGATTATAAATCATTCTATTTTAAAGACACATACACACATATGTTCATTGAGGCACTGTTAACAATAGCGAAGACTTGGATCCAACCCAAATGCCCATCAATGATAGACTGGATAAAGAAAATGTGACACATATACACCATGGAATACTATGCAGCCATAAAAAAGATGAGTTCATGTTCTTTGCAAGGACATGGATAAGGCTGGAAACCATCATTCTCAGCAAACTGACACAAGATCAGAAAACTAAACACCACATGTTCTCACTCATAAGTGGGAGTTGAACAATGAGAACACATGGACACAGGGAGGGGGACATCACATACTGGGATCTGTTGGGGGTTAGGGGACTAAGGGAGGGAGAGCAGGGGGTGGAGAGATTGGGGAGGGATAATATTAGGAGAACTACCTAATGTAGGTGACGGGGGGATGGAGGCAGCAAACCCCCATGGCATGTATATAACATATGTAACAATCCTGTACCATCTGTACATGTACCCCAGAACTTAAAGTATAATAAAAAAATTGATTTATATTGGGTATTGATAAATTACACTTGTATATGTTTATGGGGTACAAAGTGTTGCTATATATATATAAAGTGGAATGATTGAATCAAGCTAATTAACATATTCGTCACCTCAAATACGTATTTATCCCCTCCTGTGTAATGCTACATTATCCCCTTTAACCCGCATCTCCCCTTTCCCTCATTTCCCAGCCTCTGGTGACCACCATTCTGCTTTTTGCTGCTTTGTATTTGATTTCTCAGCTTTCACATGTAAGCAGAACATGTAGTATTTGTCTATCTGTGCCCGGCTTATTTCACTTGGCATAATGTCCTCCAGGTTCATTCATGTTGTCGTGAATGATAATTTCCCTCTTTGTAAAGGCAAAATGATATTGCACTGTGTGTGTGTATATATATGTGTGTGGATGTGTGTATTTTTAACCCATTAATCAGTTAATGGGCACTTAACTGACACAATAGCCATAACTTGGCTATTGTGAATAGTGCTGTAATAAACATGGGAGTGCAGATATTTCTACAACATACTGATTTCAAATCCTTTAAATATATAACCAGAAGTCGGATTATTGGACCATATGGTAACTCTACTTTTAGTTTTTTTGAGGAACTTCCATACTGTTTTTCACAATGACTGTATTAGTTTACTTTCACACCAACAGTGTGCTAGGGTTCCCTTTTCTTCACATCCACATCAACATTTATCATCCTTTGTCATTTTAAAAATAGTCATTCTGAGAAGATTGTGGTGATATCTTATTGTGGTTTTAATATGCATTTCCCTAATGATTAGTGATATTGAGGATTTCTTCATGTATCTGTTGGCCATTTCTACGATTTCTTTGGAAAATGTCTATTTCAGGTTCAGTGCCCATTTTTAATATGGTGGTTTGTTTTCTACTGAGTTGAGTTCCTTATAAATTTTGAATTTTAACCCCATATAGCTTGCAAACATTTTCTTTCTTTCAATAGGTTGCTTCTTCACTTTGTTAATTGCTTTCTTTGCTGTGCAGAAACTTTTTAGCTTGATGTAATTCCATTTGTCTATTTTTGGGTTTGTTGACTGAGCTTTTGGGGTCATAATCATTGCCTAGACACATATCATGTAGTTTTTAACCTATGTTTTCAGCTAGTAGATTTACAGTTTCAGGTCTTAAAGTCTTTAATCCATTTTGACTTAATTTTCATACATGATGTGACATAAAGGTCCAATTGTATTCTTCCACATGTGGATATCCAGTATTCCCAACATCCTTTATTGAAGAGACTGTTCTTTTCCCATTGCGTATTCTGGAACCCTTTGTGAAAATTAATTGACTGTAATTGCGTGAGTTCATTTTTTGGGTTATCTATTCTGTTTTTGTGTGTCTACTTTTATGATGATACCATGCTATTTTAATTACTATAGTTTATGATGTAGTTTAAAATCTGGTAGTATGATGCCTCCAGCTTTGTCCTTTTTATGCAGAATCGGTTTGGGTATTCAGGGTTTTCTATGGTTCAAGCAATTTTAGAATTTTTTCTATTTCTGTGAAAAATCACACTGGAGTTTTGATAGAGATTACATTAAATTTATAGATCACTTTGTGTAGTATAAACATTTTAACAATATTATTTCAAACCATAAACATGATATCTCTTCCATTTATTTGTTTGTTCAATTTCTTTCATCAAAGTTTTGTAAATTTTAGTGTATAGATTTTTCATCTCTTTAATTAAATGTATTTCTAAGTATTTTAATTTTCCAGCTGTTGTAAATGGGATTTAAAAAATCTGTTCTTCAGATAGTTTGTTGATAGTATTATAGAAGCACTACTGCTTTTGTCTATTGATTTTGTATCCCAAAACTGTACTGTATTTGTTTATTACTTTTGACTTTTTTTTTTTTTTTTTTTTGAGACAGTGTCTCACACTGTCGCCCAGGCTAGAGTGCAGTGGTACAATCTTGGCTCCCTGTAACCTCCGCCTCCTGGGTTCAAGCGATTCTCTTGCCTCAATCTTCTGAGTAGCTGGGATTACAAGTGCATGCCACCACACCTGGCCAATCTTTGTATTTTTAGTAGAGATGAGGTTTCACCATGCTGGTCAGGCTGGTCTTGAACTCCTGACCTCACGATATCTCTGCCTCCCAAAGTGTAGTTCTGACATTTTTTTTTTTTGATGGAATCTTTAGGGTTTCTCTATATCAAATTATATCATCTATAAACAGCAACAATTTCCCTTCTTCCTTTTCAATCTGGATGCCTTTTATATCTTTCTTTTGCCTAATTGCTCTAGCAAGGACTAACAATACTATAATGAATAGAAGTGGGCATCCTTGTTTTATTTCTGGTCTTAGAGAAAAAGCTTTTAACTTTCATTGCTGAGTACAATGTTAACTGTTCTCTTGTTATATATAGCTTTTCTTGTGTTGAGGAGCATCCTTTTTATCCTAATCTGTTGAGAGCTTTTATCATAAAAGAATGTTCAGATTTGTCAAATGCTTTTTTCTCCATCTAATAGGACGATCACATGGTTTTTGTCCTTTATTCTGTTAAAGTGGTGTATCACATTCATAGATTTGCATTTGTTGAACCATTCTCTTATCCCTGGGATAAATCCCACTTGATCATGTAAATAATACTTTCAATGTAACATTGAATTTGCTAGTATTTTGTTGAGGATTTTTGCATCTATATTCAACGAGGATACTGACATGTATTTTTTTTTTTTTCTGTAATGTTCTTGTCTGGTTTTGGTATCAGGGTGATGTTAGCTTTATAAAAAGTGTTCAAAAATAATTTTTCCTCTTTGACTTTGGAAAAGTTTGAGAAGAACTGGTATTTGTTCTTTAAATATTTGCTAGAATTTAGCAGGAAAGTCATCAAGTTTTGGAATTTTTTGATGGAGACTTTTTATTATTGATTCAATCTCTTTATTCATTATTGATCTGTTCGCATATTCTATTCTTCATTATTGTGTCTTGGTGGGTTTTATGTGTCTGGGAATTTACACATTTTCTAGGTTATCCAATTTTGTCTTGTGTAATTGTTCATAGTAATATGTTGTGATCCTTTGTATTTCTGTAGGAGCAGATGTAATTTCTCCTCTTTCGTTTCTGATTCCCTTTATTTGAGTCTTCTCTATTTTTTCTTAGTTTAGCTAACAGTTTGTTGATTTTAACTTTTCAGAAAAACAACTCTTGGTTTCACTGACTTTTTTCTGTTAAGTCTCTGTTTTATTTATTTCTGCTCTAATCTTTGTTATTTTCTTTCTTTTGCTAAGTTTGAGTTTAGTTTGCTCTTCTTTTTAGTTCCTTGAGATGTATCACTGGTTTATTTGAAATCTTTTTTTTTAAATAGGCATTTTTTGGCTATAAATTATCCTCTCAGAACTGCTTTTGCTACACCCAATAAGTTTTGTATGTTGTATTTTCATTACCATTTGACTTCAGATTTTTCTTATTTTCTTTAACCCATTGGATGCTCGGGAGCATATTGTTTAATTTCCACGTGTTTGTGTATTTTCCAAGATTTTCTTGTTATTGTTTACTAGTTTCATAACACTGAGGTTAGAAAAGAGCATTGATATAATCTTAATTCTCTTAAATTTATATAGACTTGTTTCATGGTCTAACATATGATGTATCCTAGAGAATGTTCCAGGCATGCTTGAAAACAATGTGTATTTTGTTGCTTTTGCATGAAATGCTCTTTATATATCTTTTAGTACTATTTGGTCAAAAGTGTAGTTCAAATCCAATGAGTGTTTATTAATTTTCTGTGTGAATAGTTTGTCTATTGTTGAAAATGAGTTATTGAAATCTCCTTACTATCACTCTCTCCCTTCAGATCCTTTATTATTTCCTTTATATATTTACATGCTCCAAAATTTGGTGTATATGTGTGTACGTGTATGTGTCTGTGTGTACAATTATTATATCCTCTTAATTGACCTTTTAATCATTATATAATGACCATTATCTCTTTTACAGTTACCTTAAATACTATTTTATCTGATATGAGTACAGTTACGCCTTCTATCTTTTGGTTTTCATTTACATGGAATATCTTTTTCTATCACTTTACTTTCAGTCTGTGTGTATCCTTAAAGATGAGGTGAGTCTCTTACAGACAGCATATATTTGGGTCTTAAAAAATACATTCCATAATTTTATGTCTTTTTATTGAATAATTTAAATCATTTACACTCAAGGTGATTATTGATAGCTAAGAACTTACTACTATCATTTTATAACTTGTTTGCTTACTGCTTATATATACTTTCTTTCCCTGTTGCTGTCCTCCCTTGTGGTTTGAAGGTTTTATATAATAGTATGTTTTGAATCCTTTTTGTGTTATATACATCCAGTATAATTTTTTACTGTTTAGTTACCGTGAGTCTTATGTAAAACATCTTATACTTGATAATCGGTTATTTCAAGCTTCAGAAAACAACTTTGATTGCATACAACAACTCTATGCTTTTACTTCTTTCCACTATATGTCTTTAATAATTTATTACTTTGTAATTTTTATCCCTTGACAACTAATTTTAGCTATAATTGTTTTAATAGATCTGTCTATTAAGCATCATACTGGAGGTAACCTTTATTTACACACCACCATTTCTGTCCAAAATATTCTGAAATATGACTCTGGCTTACTTTTATTACTGAGTTTTGTGCTTTTATATGGTGTGCATTATTAATTAGTGACCTTTTGATAAAGCTTAAAGAATTCCCTTTAGTAATTCCTGTCAGACAGGCCTAGTGGTAGTGAATTTATTTCTGAAGGATAGCTTAGCTGGGTAAAATATTCTTGTTTGGCTTTTTCTTTTTCTTTTTTTTTTTTTTCCTTCAGCACTTTATTATCTCACTCTTTCCTGGACTTCAGTATTTTCCCTGAGAAATCTGTGGAGAGTTGTATTGGAACTACCTTTTATGTGTTTCTTATCTGTTGCTGCTTTTAGAATTTTTCTTTCTCCTTTATTTTTGATAGTTTGATTACTATGTGTCTTAGTGAACCCTTTTATGGGTTTAATTTGTTAGTTTCTTTGGGTGATGTCATGAGTTTCTGATTCTTTGTAATTCTTGTGCCCTTATGTTGGTGTCTGCATATTTGAAGAGACAGCCACCTCTTCCAGATTTTACAAGCATTCTTGCCAGGGATAGACTTTTTTGTTTAGTCTAACCTGTGATTTTGAATGGACCAGCTGGTAATAAACCTGTGCAGACAGAGCTTGTTTTTGACTTCTCTAGGTAGCTTCTTGGATTTTGGGTGTGGCTGCTGGTTGGGCTACTCTGTCAGGTGAGACCACTGGCTGAGTCATGCAATTAGGCAGATCTGTTAGATGTACACTGCAATGACCTCAGATCAGCCTAGGCCACAAGGTGTATTTTCTGGCCAAGTCGTCCTGTTATTTGAGATCTTCAGTTGGACAGGTTTCAGGCTTGGCCCTGAGACTAGGCAGAGGAGCTGCTCAAGATGGAGTAGACTTGAGTGTGGCAGAATTAGCCACTGTGCTTTGCTGAAGTGTTCTGTTTGGTTGTCTCCCTCTCTGGACAGGGCCTTAAGTAGGCTTTGAGGCTGTGCTAAATGTTTTATAAACTGGATTCCACTCTTTTCTAAATTGTGCTGGGACAGGCATCTTTCTCCCTGGGCTGAGGGCCTTGTGGTAGGATCTGAGACTGGGAATGAAGGCTGGCCATCTAGGGATTCAAGCTAGGTTGTACTTCCCATCACTTCTAGTAGTGACCAGCTCAGTTTTGTGGGTAGGCAATGCTGTTGGCTGGTATCTCTGATCAGGTACCGGCACTGGAAGGTACAAAGAGCTACCATGAAGGTTTGTTCAGTGTTCATGCTGTTACCCTTTGTACTTCTTGTGAGACCAGAATGGGATTCCTGGGAAGTGTTTCAGAATTCTAGGGAAGCTGGATGTCTAACTCCAGTTCTCTTTCCCACTCTTGAAACTGAGCCTTGGGGAATCCTATCTGTGTGGTACTTTGATGACTCATGGGATGGGTAGGGGTGATGCAGTCAGTGAGACCATTTTACTTACACTCTTCTGTGGTCTTTATTTAGTTCTGTGGTCCACACTGTTTACTCAGGCTTATTCTCAAGTTCTGGAGCTTTCACAAAGGCGTCCTTGTCTGTGGGTAATTGCCAGTTGAACTTTCTATGGGGGGTAGTGAAGCCTGTGACCTCTCATTCTGCTATCGTGCTAATACCTCCAGCTAAATCTTCATTAATTAAATTAAACAATCAATGAATAAAGTATACAGAGAGTGAGAAAGGGGAAAAAATAAAGCAGAAAGTATGTAGTAAGAGGAGAAGCAAAGAGGGAAGAGTTGAGATGCCCACATGGAAGACTTGAAGAACTGCTGTTAGTTTATTGCACTTACTTTGAAATGAGTACATTTATCACTGTATTTTGAAGTAGTAATGAATGATGTGTCAGCCACTTGTGGGATCCAAATATTTGGCTGCTTTATCCTCTTCTCCTTCCTTCTCATCTATTTGTAAAATAATCCTCTATAAACTGAGGTGATCTGCACATACCTCTGTCCTAAAAACGTGAGGAAGCCTCACTATCACCAAAATAAAGGAAAAAGTTGCAAATCTTGGACCACCCTATTTAATATTTCCCATATGTCTAGTATACACTTATGATAGCACAAGTAGGGATATGATGATTGTATAAAATATTTTACCTCCCATGAAGAGCTTATATTTAAAGAGATAGCCCATCTATACAAAAACATTAGACAAATATTACTAGATAGTATTTAAGTGAACGTTGAGTTAAAAAAAAAAAATTAGAATTTAGACCCAGACAGAGATGAGCTCAGTGTGAGCTGAAGACCTCAAATAAAGCTTCAAAGAAGAAGTGATATTAACAGAAACTCTGAAATTATTGTATTATTTGTATTGACTTGACATTTTTACTTGGATTTTATTCTGAGAAAAAGCTAGCCTGTGCCAACTTGCAGAGAGTGTCTCACAAAGTCTGAATGCATGTCCCCACCAAACCTCATGTTGAAATGTAATCCCCATTGGAGGTGGGGTCTGGAGGGGAGGTGTTTGGATTGTGGGGATGGATCCCTCATGAATGGCTTGGGTCATCCCCTGGTGATAAGTGAGCTCTTGCTCTGAGTTCCCATGAGATTTGATCATTTAAATGTATATGGCACCTCCTCCGCTACCTGACTCTCTGTCTTTTCCTCCAGCTTTTGTCTTGTGGAGTCCCTGCTCCCACTTTACCTTCTACTGTAATTGTGCTTCCTGAGGCCTCCCCCAGAAGCTGAGCAGATGCTAGCATTATGCTTCCTGTAAAGCCTGCAGAACCAATTAAACCTCTTATCTTTATAAATTACCCACTCTCAGGTATTTCTTCATAGCAATGCAAGAAAAGCCTAAGACAGCACCCTTTAAAAAGGTAGTAAAAAACAAATCTGGTCTTTAAAAGTAGATTAGCTGGTTTTCAATTCCCTCATGCAAAAAGCTCAGAACTCATCAGTTCCATGTCAACAACAACAAAGAAGTTAAATAAACAAAATCAGCAACTTTTCATGAATGCATCAGAAAACTGAGATTGCAGGGCAAATTGCCACCCCTAAATCTGGAAAAACAGGTGAATCAGGCACATGAAGATAGATCTGCTTATTGCTGGAGAAGCCCTGGAGCCATAAACTGGAACATTTAAATAACAATATTGATAAATTTCGGAAGAACTATCCTGAGAATGAAAAACTCCTGGGTGCTACAATCTTAAAGGCCCCCACATACTTCTGCAGGTTTTACCTTCAGACACCACACAGTGTTCTGGTGGTGAAGAAGTCAGAAAGATTCATGACTCAGGTAAAGGGAGGGGAAAGAATAACTTGTAAAGTACAGCCTGACTGTTCTTCATAGCAAAGACTTACTCTCCAGGGGTAAAGATTTATCAGAGCCTTATCCCACCTGGGGGGAAAATAATTTCTCTCACTCTAGCTCTCTCTAGCGTTCCTATTCTATCCAAGAGTGAGGACAGAGGATAAGACACATTTGTGAAGGTCACATCAAAGGAACACAGGCCCACTAAAAGAGTGAGATTTAATAAGATTACAGAATGCACCCCACTTCCACATCTTACCATCAGATCAAAAGGGCTCTGGTACAATGGTGGGTCACAGTTAAAAGAGCTATAAGATTTAAACTCTCTCTGAATGGAAGTACTTAGGGCATCTAAAAGTTAACAAAGTAGAAAAAACAAGGATACTAGAGGAATTTAAAGTCTCTGGCCTTTACTGATTTAGCAAACATTAAACATAGCCCAACTCTTAGCCAGAGTAACATAAAACCTCACGTTAAATGCATGTTTACCTGAGTTTCTATTGTCTAATACATCATTGCATAGGTTTCAACAAATAAATGTGCCAGAAGACAAGGGAAAATGCAGTTTGAAGAGACAAAGCAAGAATCAGAAAGTGATTCAGATGTAATAGATTTTGGAATTATCATATAATATGATTATCTGTCTGATAATTATCTAATATAATTATTATGTTAAGAGTGAAAATGACAAAATAGACAACATGCCAAACAGATGGGTAATGTAAAAGCAAAGATTAAAACTCTAAGAACAATAATAGGCAATCCTAGAAGTCAAAAACCCTGTAACAGAGATAAAAAAATGTCTTTGATGATCTGATCAGTAGACTGAACATGAGTAAGAAAAGAATCAGTGAACTTAAAGATAGACCAACTTCTCATACTGAAGTACAAAGAGAGAGAAAACAGGAAGAAAACGAAAAACAAAACAGAACACACAAGAACTGTGGAACAATTTCAAAAGGTATAACATATGTGTAATTGGAATATTAGAAGAAGAAGAAAGAGACAGGAATATTTGAAGTAAAATAGAGAGCATTTTTGAAAGTTAATGACAGACCTCAAACCATAGATCAGTAAGCTCAGATAACTACAAGCTGAAGAAATACCAAAAAATACACAAAGAAGTGAGCATATCGTTTAGACTACGGAAAACCAAAGACAAAGAAAAAAAAAAATCTTAGAAAAATCCAGGAGGAAATTCACATCATCTGACCTATAAAAGAACATGGTAAGAATTATAGTAGACTTCTTGTCAGTAACCATGCAAGCAAGAAAAGAGTGAAGAAAAACATTTAAAACTTTGAAAGAAAAGAATCCCCACCTAGAATTCTGTATCCATCAAAAATACACTTCAAATATGAAAGATCTTTTTCAATAAAATAACAGAATGTATTGCCAAGAAATTCACCTAAAAATAATTTTAAAATCAGTTCTCTAGGCATAAGGACAAATTATGTTTCAGGAACTGGGATCTACCTAAAAGGAGGAAGAGGAGAGTGGCTAAGATGGCTGACTAGAAGCAGTTAGTGTGCATGGCTTGCCCAGAGAGGAACAGAAGGGAAGAGTAAACACAATGCCTTCAACTGAAACATCCAGGTACTAGCATTGAGACTAATCGAGGAAAATACTTGACCCATGGAGAATGAAAAAAAGCAAGACAGGACAATGGCCCACCAGGGAGGAATACCGAGCCAGGAGAATCTTCCCCACCCAGGAAAATGGTGAGCAAATGTGTGACCCCAGGAAACCATGCTTCTCCCATGGATTTTTGCAACCCTCCTTGTAAGCCTGTCCCACCAGGGCCCGCAGTCTGACAGACAAAGCTACGTGGAGTTTAGGCAGAACAGCCGCTCAGGCATGTGTGGATACCCTGGAGCCTTAAATACTCGGGCTTTCCAGCAAAAGTAGCTGCAGCTCCAGCAAAGTGAAAGATTCGACCCCCCATACATATCCCCAGGAAAGAGGCTAAATCAGGGGCAGAGCAGTGACAGCATGCAGACCTCACTTCCACAGCATCTTACAGGATAAGACTCACTGGCTTGGAATTCCAGCCAGGCACTGGTATCGGCATTGCACTGCTCTAAGAAGGAACCCCCCAGGGGGATGGAGAGGGGTCGGGGGAGGAGGATAAGCTGCCACCTTTGCTGTTTGGGCGCCTTAGCCATTCCAGACTTCAGGCTCTGAAGAGCCCAAGCTGACTGGTAGCCGAGGAATCCCTGACCACAGCACAACACAGCTGCTCTAGCAAAACGTGGCCAGACTGCTGCTTTAATTGGGTCCCCAATCCCATGACTCTTCACTGCGCAGGATCTCCCAACTGTGGTCTGCAGCCACTCCCAACCATGTTCTCCACTCAACAGAGATTTTATTCCCCCCTGGGGTGGTGCTCCCAGAGGGAGGAACAGGCTGCCATCTTTGCTGTTTGGGCAACTTAGCCGATCCAGCCTTCAGGCTTTGGAGAGTCTGAGCTGACCAGGGGAAGAAGGGATCCCCCCAGCACAGCACAGCTGCTCTACTGAAACATAGCCAGACTGCTTTTTTAAGTGTATCCCTAATCCCATTCCTCCTCACTGGGCAGGACTTGCCAACCAGGGCCTCCAACCACCTCCACTGGTGTTCTCTAGCAGAGAGAGATTTGTAATCTCCCTGGGATGAAGCTCCCAAAGGGAGGGGGTGGGCCACCATCTTTGCTGTTTGGACAACTTAGCCATTCCAGACTTCAGGCTTTGAGTTTTTAAGGTGACCAGAAGCTGAAGCAGATCTCCAGCACAACACAGCTGCTCTACCAAAACATGGCAGAACTATGTTTTTAAGTGGGTCCCCAAACTGGTTCCTCCTCAGTGGGTAGGACCTCCCAACTGGGGTCTCCAGCCACCTCCTACAGGTGCCTTTGGGTCAGCAACAGGCCCATACCTCCCTAGGATGAAGCTCCCAGAGGGAGGGATATGCTGCCATCTTTGCTGTTTTGCAGCCTTCACTGGTGATACTTCCAGGTGCTGGAAAATCCAAGGTGACTAGGGACTGGAGTGTTCCCCAAGCATACCATGGCAGCCCTGTGGAAAAGTGGTCAGACTTTTATGTGGGTGCCCATTCCCATATCTCCTCATCAGGCCTGGGCCTCCAGCCACACCAGCCAGAGCTGTTGAGCCAGTAACAACTTGGCAATGCTCTGGACAGAACCTCCAGGGGCAACTGAAAGCCTCTCTGCCACTGCCTCTGCAGTGGAACTGCCCTTACCACCCTCAGACAAACAAAGGAGCAAAGACCCTACGTGCCTTATCCATACCTCCAACAAGCTATGGTCGACCCAAGGAGAGGAGGCCAGTCCATCTCCCATAGGTCCCCCACACCCCTGACTGCTTGTCATCAGACAGGAGACCCTTGGCACACACTTACCTGTATAACCCTCCATCTTGGGCTGATTGCACTGAGCTATTGCTGACCTGCATCTCTCTCTGGGGTGGAGCCCCCAGGAGACAAGCAAATGACACTTTATAGACAGCAATGGAGAGCATTGAGATTAGGAGATGGCAAAACCCAATCCAAGGAAAATAAGAATCACAATAAAGCAATAAAGGAGCTGAAGGATGAATAGCTGGTATTAAAAAGAACCTAACAGGTGTGACAGAGCTCCATAACCAATACAGTGATTTCACAATGCAAGCACAAGTATTAATAGCAAAATAAACGAAGTAGAGGAAACAATATCAGAACTTGAAGGCTAGTTCTCTGAAATAAGACAGACAGTTCTTAAAAGTACAGTTCTTATTAGTAAGAACATGTAGTAGTTGATTTTCTGTTAAGGAAACAAAATTTGGTTAAGAATCAAATACTGACTGCATGTTCCTTATAAGTGGTAGCTAAATGATGAGGACACATGAACACATAGAGGGGGATCAATGCACATTCGGACCTACTGGAAAGCAGAGTGTGGGAGAAGGGAGAGGATCAGGAAAATTTAGAAAAATGACTAATGGATACTTGGCTTAATACCTGGATGATGAAATAGTCTGTACAATAAACCCCCAAGATGCACATTTAACTGTGTAACAAACCTGCACTTCCTGCACATGTACCACTGAACTTAAAATAAAAGTTTTAAAAAAAATTTATTAAAAAAAATGAACAAAACCTCTGGCCAGGCACAGTGGCTCATGCCTGTAATCCCAGCACTTTGAGAGGCCAAGGTAAGCAGAGCACAACGTCGGGAGTTCAAGACCAGCCTGGCCAACAGGGTGAAACCCCATCTTTACTAAAGACACACACACAAAAAAATATAGCCGGACGTGATGGCACATGCCTGTAATCCCAGCTACTCAGGAGGCTGAGGCAGGAGAATCACTTGAACCTGGGAGGCAGAGGCTGCACTGAGCTGAGATCACGCCATTGTACTCTAGCCTGGGCAACAGGGCAAGACTCTGTCTCAAATAGAAAAAAAAAAAAAAACCTGTGAGAAGTATGGGGGATATGTAAAGAGGCCGATACTATGAATCATTGGCATCCCTGAAAGGGAGGAGGAGAAAGTGAACAACTTGGAAAACATATTTCAGGATATAATTCATGAAAATGTCCCCAACCTTGCTGGAGAGGCCAACAGTCACATTTAGGAAATACAGGGGACTCCTCCAAGATTTGACACAAGAAAATCATCCCCCAAGACACATAATGATCAAAAATAAAAGAATGTTAAAGGCAGCTAGAGAGAAAGGGTAGGTCACCTACAAAGAGAACTCAATCAGGCTAACAGCAGATCTCTCAGCTAAAACTGAAACTACAAGCCAGAAGAGATTGGAAACCTATATTCAATATTTTTATAGAAAAAAAATCTTCAACTAAGAATTTTGTATTAAGCTTTCCTAAGTGAAGGAGAAATAAGATGTTTTTCAGATAAGCAAATGTTGAGGGGAATTCATTCTGCCTTACAAGAGATCTTGAAAGGAGCACCAAATATAGAAAGAAAAAACCACTACCAGCTAATACAAAACACACTTAAACACACTGTCCAGTGTTACCATAGATGGTGTGTTTAAGTGTGTTTTATATTAGCTGGTAGTGGTTTTTTTGTGAAGCAACCACAAAAACAAGTCAAAATAGTAACCAGCTAACTGCACAATGACAGTATCAAACCCACACATATTAATGCTGACCTTGAATGTAAACAGGCTAAATGCCCCACTTAAAAGGCAGAGTGAGGCTGGGCATGATGACTCATGCCTGTAATTTCATCATTTTGGGAGGCGGAGGAGAGTGGATCAATTGAGGCCAGGAGTTTCAAGACCAGTCTTCCCAAGCTATGGTGAAACCCCCACCTCTACTAAAAATAGAAAAAAATTAGCTGGGTGTGGTTGTGCTTGCCTGAAATCCCAGCTACTAGAGAGGCTAAGGCATGAGAATTGCTTGAACCCAGGAGGCAGAGATTGCAGTAAGCTAAGATCATACCACTGCACTGCAGGCTGGGTGACAGAGTGAGACTTTGTCTATAAAGAAAGAAAGGAAAAAAAAAAAGCACAGAAGATAGAAAAGCTGGATAAAATGACAAGACCTAGATGCCAATGATATACTGCTATGCCACAGGTATGCTGTCTTCAAGAGACTCATCTCACACATAATGATAGGCTATAGGCTCAAAATAAAGGGTTTGAGAAAAACTTACCAAGCAATTGAAAAACAGACAAAAAGCAGGGGTTGCAATCCTAATTTCAGACAAAACAGACTTTAAACCAACAAAGATCAAAAAAGACAAAGAAGGGCATTACATAATGATAAAGGGACCAATGCAACTTGAGATGAGCTAGCTATCCTAAATATATATGCACCCAACACAGGAGCACTCAGATTCATAGAGTAAGTTCTTAGAGACTGGCAAAGAGACATAGATATCACCCAATAATAGTGGGAGACCTCAACATTCCACTGGTAGTATTAGACAGATCACTGTAGGTTAACAAAAATTAACAGACCTAAACTCATCAGTGGACCAGATGAAACTGATAGACCTTTACAGAACTCTACACCTCAAAATAAGAAATATACATTCTTCTCATCACCACATAACACATACTCTAAAATTAACCACGTACTTGGACATAACACAATCCTCAACATCTGTAAAAGAAATGAAATTATACCAAACACACTCTCAGACCACAGCACAATAAAAATAGAAGCTAAGACTATGAAAATCACTCAAAACCATGCAATTACAGAAAGATTAAACAACATGCTCCTGAATGAAGTTTGGGTAAATAATAAAATTAAGACAGAAGTCAAGAAGTTATTTGAAAATAATGAGAACAAAGATACAGCGTACAAGAATCTCTGGGACATACCTAAGGCAGTGTTAAGAGGGAAATTCATAGAATTAAATACCCACATCAAAAAGTTAGATTTCAAATTAACATTCTGACTTCACAACTGAAAGAATTAGAGAAGAAACCTCAAAGCCAGCAGAAGATGAGAAATAACAAATTCAGAGCTGAACTGAAGGAAATTGAGACACAAAAAGACACTCAAATGATCAACAAATCCAAAAGTTATTTTTTTGAAAAAATTAATAAAACAGACCACTAGCTAGACTAATAAAGAAGAAAAGAGAGAAGATCCAAATAAACACAATTAGAAGTGATGAAGGAAATGTTACACTGACCCCACAGAAATAAAAACAACCATCAGAAACTGCTATGAACACCTCTATGCACACAAGCCAGAAAACCTAGAAGTGATGAATAAATTCCTGGACACATACACCCTCCCAAGACTGAGCCAGGAAGAAATTCATTCCCTGAACAGACCAATAACAAGTTCCAAAATTGAATCAGTAATAAATTACCTGACAACCAAAATATACCCGGGACCTGATGGATTCACAGCTGACTTCCACCAGATGTACAAAGAAGAACTGCCACCATTCCTATAGAAGCTATTCCGAAAAATCAAGGATGAGGAACTCCTCCCCAACTCATTCTATGAGACCAGCATTATCTTTATACCAAAACCTGGCAGAGACATAACAAAAAGAAAACTCCAGACAAACATTTTTGATGAACATCAATGCAAAAATTCTTGACAAAATACTTGCAAACCAAATCCAACAGCAGATCAGAAAGCTAATCCACCATGATCAAGGTAGGCATCATCCTGGGATGCAAGGTTGCTTGAATATTATGTAAATGAATAAATGCAATGTGTCACATAAACAGAACTAAAAACAAAAACCACATGATTATCTCAATAGATGCAGAAAAGGCCTTCAATAAAATTCAAAATCCCTTCATATTAAAAACTCTCAATAAACTAAGTATTGAAGGAACATACCTCAAAATAATAAGAGCCATCTATGACAAACCCACAGCCAACATTATACTGAATGGTCAAAGACAGAAGGCATTCCCCCTTGAAAGATGGCACAAGAAAAGGATGACCTCTCTCATCACTTCTATTCAACAGAGTATTGGAAGTCCTAG
Organism: Ateles fusciceps; assembly: GCA_036589455.1. NCBI lineage: Eukaryota > Metazoa > Chordata > Mammalia > Primates > Atelidae > Ateles > Ateles fusciceps. The sequence continues at coordinate 2,623,733 of JAZHEH010003362.1, forward strand.
CCAGAACAATCAGGCAAGAGAAAGAAACAAAGTCCATCCAAACAGGAAGAGAGGAAGTCAAACTATCTGAGTTTGCAGATGACATGATTCTATATCAAGAAAACCACAAAGTTTTGGCTCAAAAGCTTCTCTTTGCTAAACAACTTCAGCAAAGTTGCAGGATACAAAATCAATGTACAAAAGTTACTAGCATTCCTAGAAACCAGCAATAGTGTATAGACTCTCAAAAAAACAACAACAACAACAACAACAACAACAAAAAACCTGAGAACCATATCAGAAAGGCAATGGCATTTTCAATTGCCACAAAAAGGAATAAAATACCTGGGACTACAGCTAAACAGGGACAAGACAGATTTCTACATTGAGAATTACATAACACTCCTCAAAGAAATCAGAGAAGACAAAAACAAATGGGAAAACATCCCACTCTCATGGATAGGAAGTATCAATATCATTAAAATGATTATACTGCCCAAAGCAATTTACAGATTCAAAGATATTCCTATTAAACTCAATGACATTCTTCACAGAAGTAGAAAAAAACTTTTAAAAATTATACATAACCCAAAAAGAGCACAAATAGCCAAGAAAATCCTAAGCAAGAAGAACAGAGCTGGAGACATCACATTACCTGACTTCAAATTATACTACAAGGCTAAAGTAACCAAAACAGCATCATACTGGTACAAAAACAGGCACATAAACAAATGGAACAGAATAGAAAGCTTAGAAATAAGGTCACATATCTACAACTATCCAATCTTTGACAATACTGACAAAAACAAGCAATGAGGAAAAGACTCCCTTTTCAATAAATGGTGCTGGCATAACTGGCTAGACATAGGAAGATAATTGAAGCTGGAACCCTTGATATAAAAAAATCAACTCAAACTGGATTAAAGACGTAAATGTAAAACCCAAAACTATAAACACTCTGGAAGACAACCTAGGCAATGATAGACTGAATAAAGAAAACGTGATACATTTACACCATGGAATACTATGCAGCCATAAAAAGAATGAGATCATGGTTTTTTTTAGGGAATGTGGATGGAGCTGGGGACTATTATCCTCAGCAAACTCACACAGAAACAGAAAAACAAATACTGCATGTTCTCACTTATAATTGGGAGCTTAATGATAAGGACTTATGAACCGAAGAAGGAAAGAACAGACATTGGAGTCTACTTGAGGGTAGAGGGCAGGAGGAGGAGAGAAGCAGGAAAGATTGGGTACTGGAATTAATAACTGGGTGATAAAATAATATGTAAAACAGACTCCTCATGACATGTGTTTACCTATGTAACAAACCTTCACATGTACCCCCAAACCTAAAATAAAAAAATTTTTAAAAAGAGGAAGAACATCAAAGAAGGAACAAATGAACATAAAATAAAATCTTCTATTTTTCTTAATTCTAAATTATCTAAAAGATGACTGCTTAAAGGAATAATAGTAGCAATGTATTGACTGATTATAGCATATTACTGAAATAAATGACAACAATGTCATAAGAGATAGGCAAGAGGAATTGGAAATACTCTGCTATAAGGTACCATACCACGTTAAATGTTATTGTATTACTTGCAGGTGGACTTAGGTTAGTAAATATTTGTATTGCAAATTCTATTGACAACCACTATAAGATTTTTAAAATAAACAATTAATATGCTAAAAGAAGAGATAAAATGCTCAATTAAAACTAGAAAAAGCAGGAAAATAGGAGAAAAAGAGAAACAAAAACAAATGCAACAAATAGAAACCAGAGGAAAGTATGGTAGATATTAACCCCAGCTTGTAAATAATTACTTTAATTGCAAATGGTCTAAATACACCAATGACAAAACAGAAGTTATCTTCCAATATTGGCAAAAACATTAACTTTTTCCACATTGCTCTATAGATTCATCTCAATTTCAATCAAGATTTTAGCAAGTTATTTTGTAGGAAACTGAACTTTGACAAAGGAGCAAAGGCAATTCAAAACATGAAGGATACTCTTTTCAACAAATGGTGCCACAACAGCTGGATGTTCATATACAAAACAATAATCCAAGACCTTGCATCTTTTAAAAAAATGAGTCAAAGTGGATCATAAATGTAAATATAAAATGCAAAACTATAAAACTTCTAAAAGGAAACATAGGAGTAAATCTACATGACCTTGGGTTTGGTGATGAGTTTGTAGATTCAGCAACAAACACATGATTCTTGAGAGGAAATATTGATAAATTTGACTTCATTAAAGTTAAAAAAAACTCTGATATTTGAAAGATGTGATTAAGAGAATGAAAAAAAAAAAGGCAGCCATATATTGGAAGAAAATATTTGCAAAGCTCATATCTGATAAAGAATTTCATGCAAATTACATAAAATTCTTAAAACTCAACAGTAAGAAAACAAACAACTCAATTACAAAATTGACCAAATATCTGAACAGATCTATCACCAAAGAAGATGAAACATAACTCTCTATTCCTGAAGTGTGGGCTAAGCATAATGAATTCCTTCCAAACACTCGAGTATGTAAAGAGAGGAAAAAGAGAAACTTCACTACGGAAAAACTTGACAAACTCTTGCTCTTCACATGGCCTTCTTCTCATGTTTATCTATGTTTTTATTTCTGTCTCTTAGAAGGACAATCATCATTAGATTTAAAGCCCACCTTAATTCAGGATAAATCTTATTCCAGATCCTTCACTTAATTATTTCTGCAAAGACCCTTATTCCAAATAAGTCACATTCTGAGGTGGTCCTGTCTTTCAAATAAGCACCATTCAAACCACTATAGTAATTATTGTAAGTTCTGGCTCTGATTTTGAGCCCAGAGGTTTTGCATGGTGAAGACCATGAAATTATTTTCTACATGTCAAGTATCCCAAAAGAATTTGTACTTTTATCTTCTGTAAGGTAGCATAAACTAACCAGATGTCACTTTCCTAGGAGGAAATATAGGCATACCTCAGAAATACTGCAGACTTGGTTCCAGACAAGTATAGCAAAGCAAATATAACAATAAAGTAAGCCACTTTTTTTTTTTAGTCTCAGTGCATGTAAAAGTTATATTTACATTATATTGTATTCTATTAAGTGTCCATTATGTCTAGAAAATGTGTATAGCTTAATTAAAATATGTATTATTGTTAAAAAATGCTAGCCTGAAGAGCCTTCAGTGGATTGTTATCTTTTTGTTAGTGGAGTGTCTTGCTTCAGTGTTGATGGCTGCTGACTGATCAGAGTGGTGATTCCTGGAGGCTGAGCTGGCTGGGCAATTTCTTAAAAATTACAATAAAGTTTGTCTCATTGATTGACTTCCTTTCATGAAAGATTTCTCTGTAGCATATGACGCTGTTTGATAGCATTTTACCCACAGTATAATTTCTTTCTAAATTGGAGTCCATTCTTTCAAACCCTGCCACTGCTTTATAACCTACGTTTACGGACTATTCTAAATCATTTTTGCCATTTCAACAATGTTCACAGCATCTTCACCAGGAGTAGTTGTCATCTCAATAAACTACTTACTTTGCTCATCCATAAAAAGCAACTCATCTTTCATTAAAGTTTGATCATGATGCTGCAGCAATTCAGTCACACTTTTAGGCTTCACTTCTAATTCTTGTTGTCTTGCTTTTTCTACCACCTCTGCAGTGACTTCCTCTACTGAAATCTTGAACCCTTCGAAGTCATCTATGATGACTGAAATCAACTTCTTTCAAACTGCTGTTATTGTTGGTATTTTTGACGTCCTCCTCCTAATCACAAATGTTTTTAATGGCATTTAGAATGTTGAATCCTTTCCAGAAAATTTTCAATTTACTTTTCCCAGATCTATCAGAGGAATTACTAGGTATGGCAGCTATAGCTTTACAAAATATTTTTCTTAAATAATAAGACTTGAAAGTAAAAAAGTGTTCCTTAATCCATTGACTGCAGAATGAATGTTGTATTAGCAGGCATGAAAACAACTTTAATCTCCTTGGAATGACTGAATCAGAGCTCTTGGGTGAGTAGGTGCATTGTCAAGGAGCAGTAATATTTTGAAAGGCATCTTTTTTTTTTTTCTACTGAGCAGTAGCTCTCAAAAGTGGGCTTAAAATATTTAGTGAATATTTACATGCTGTAAACAGATGTGCTATCATTCAGGCTTTGTTCCATTTATAGAGCACTGGCAGAATAGATATGGCATAATTCCTAAAGGCTCTAGAATTTTCAGAATGGTAAATGAGCATTGGCTTCAACTTAAAACCACCAGTTGCATTAGCTTCTAACCAGAGAGCTTGCCTGTTCTTGAAAGCCTTGAGTCGGGCATCAACATCTCATCTCTAGCTATGAAAGTCCTAGATTACATTTTCTTCCTATGTAAGGTTGTTTGTCAACATTGAACAGCTGTAGGTTAGTGTAGCCATCTTCAATTATTTAATTAGCTAGCTTTTCTGGATCACTTGCTGCAGCTTCTGTATCAGTACTTTCTGCTTCATCTTGCACTTTTGAGTTATAGACATAGACTGCAAAACAAACAAAAATAAAACTAAAAAGCTCAAGAACCAACCTCTGCTGGCTTCGAACTTTCCCCTGCAGCTTTCTCACCTCTCTTGGCCTTCACAGAATTAAAGTTAGGGTCTTGTCCTGGATGAGGTTTTGGCTTAAGGGAATGCTATGGCTGGTGTTATGTTTTATGTTGACCACTAAAAATTTCTAAATATCATCAATATGGCTGCTTTTCTTTCTTTTCATTTGTGTGTGCACTGGAGTAGCACTTTTAATTTCCTTCGAGAACTTCTTTGCATTCACAACGTTGCTAACTATTTGGCACAGGAGACCTGTCTCAGTTGTTGACATTCCTTCCTCACTAAGCTTAATTCTTTCCAGGTTTTCAGTTAAAGTTAAAGAAGTGCTATTCTTGTTTTAACTTGAACTCTTGGAGGCCATTGTGGGGTTAATTAGCTAATTTCAATATGATTGTGTCTCAGGGAATAAGTAGGCTAGGGGGAGAAGGAGAGAGATGGGGGAAACACACACAGCATTCATTGGTTAAGTTTGCTGTCTTACCTGGGTACAGTTCATGGTGCCCCAAAACAATTCCAATAGTAACATCAAAGATAATTGATCACAGATCACCATAACAGATATAGTAATAATGAAAACATCTGAAATATTATGAGGATTACCAAAACATGAAACAGATATATGAAGTGAGCACACACTGCTGGGAAAATTGTGCCAAAAAACTTGCTTTGTGAATTGTCACAAACCTTCAATTTGTAAAAAGCACAATATCTGCAAAGTGAATCACAATAAAGCAAGGAACGCCTGTAATAAACAGAATGCTTTTCTAAAGGTAATAAACCCAAGATAACAACCTGATAAGCATACTATGTATATTTTACTACTAGCACTTAACAACTAATTCTTGTCAATATAAGAAAATGAAAGGGAACTCCCAGTAAAACAAAACAGCTACCTGATACAATGGGGAGCCAATTCATCTTAACTGCAGAGCTGAATGAGAAAATGTATGTTAATCAGCAACTCCTATTAATTTTGATCTTATTGATAGGAAGTCTTTCACGATGTGCTTGCTAATCTACACCAACCTCATTTTGGATAATCTCTGATCGTCACTAAATACTTCCCCTACTACCCCTGAAGTTAATAAACTCATTTGAAACAAAAAATTTTAGTAGGAGTTCTGGATATTTGAGAGACATAGTTATCTTCAAAGTTTGGTATGCCTCTCTGTCAATGGAAGTTGCTGGCAACAGGTTTCTCTGCTTAGGACTTAATTGAGATGAAGAATCTGGAGGACCCTGAAGAATTAGCATTCTGTCTGGATAGGGGAAAAATCATATTCAGGGTAATCAAAGATAATTTTTTCAGGGAAGAAAAAAGGCAATATACTTTGTGAATGCCAAAAAACCAGAAAGTATTATATATAGTCAGTAAGCCATGGCTATGATCAAAAACACTTTCTGATGACAGAAATAATAGACCACCTGCTGAAAGCAAAATAAAACAAAAATGGATGTCCTGTAAGAAAGATAAATGGAAGAGCTCAGTCCTAAAAGGCTGGCCAGCATTTGAGAGACAGTGGTTTGAACATTTTGCGTGTAAAGAATTTAAAGCACAAACTTCTCAGAGTCACTTTGAATAAATGGAAGAGCTAACACTTAAACCAAAGTCTCCCACCTTTTAGCATGGTACTCCTTCTACTGCTTATTCTGTTTTTCCACACTGTGGCTACTTTCTGTCTTTCCAAAGAGGAAGACCATCTCCTTTCCCTAATGCTCACTGATATCCCCTCCAGTACCCCAGGGAAGGTAATCTCAACATTTACTAAACATATGCTGCTTGTTAAATGTCTGCTTATTCTTGCACACACATAGTCATCACAGATGTCAGTTGAAATCAACCTGTCCTTTGACATGCACAAATAATTCCTTAAAATTGGTTCAAATCTACTATTCTATGTCTGATAGGAAGTAAAAACTTCCCTTATAATTTTCAAAACTTCACTAGAAGTTTTATTTGTGTGCTTACTTCTAGTTCTGATTTCCTGATTTCACTTCCCCTCCCTTCACCTTACTTCCTGTGGCCATTGTTTTTTCTTAATCCCACTCCAACACAGAAGAGGAACTCAGCCTATTTCCCTCTTTTGCCACAAAGCAGAAGTCCAGCAGACACTTGTTTTTAATAACAGAATTTGTAGGAAGAAAGGATAAAGAAATGTTACATTACAGCACCACACTGCAAACTGTTTCTATATTAATATCTGATAATTCTGAAATTCACTAATCATCACCACTCATTAAAATATCTCATTGTACCACATTTCTTCATAGGTTGTCATCTGTGTCATGTTGCCCAACTTCTTCCTGCACCTCTTCCTCTCTTATTTTCTCTACTTCCAGAGGACCACCAAAATCCAGGTTAATTTTTATGCAGAGACGCTTAAAATCTTTTTGCATATTTATAACTCTATAAACAAGGACCTGAGGTGTGCAGGAGGGAGAGGAAGTGGGAGCACAATATTATAACATAGTGGCCTAATTAGAGATTTTGTTATGGAAAAGACAATTTGCTCCATGGAGGAGGGACAAGTAGTTGAAGAAAGAAATTTCTTTAAATGGCATTGTTTTGTGATATGATGTTTTCTTTTTTATATACCACATCATAAAATTCTGAGACAAGAGCCTAAGACAAAATCCTAAAAGTGGGATTTTTTCTCATCAAGTAAAATAGGCAGACCAGAATTTGACTTCAGTTCTCTGTACAGGTACCTACGAAGGGTGGATTCAGATTTTAAATATATGAATATTTAGTCAGAATAAGAAAAGATGATTTTGTATAAGCGGTGTGTGCCAATAAGAGAGAAGTTTCATTAGCTTCTCATTACATCCACCTCTGCACCTAACTGGAACCTTAAGTCTATAAGCTCCTCCCAGTTCATCTAAGGCTGAGCCAGATGCGTACATTTAACTACAATAGAAATAAGTCATCTTCTCAACTGGTTTAACCTAGGGCACCCAGATGCCCTATTGTACTTACAGAAAACTATTCTGTATACAACCTTGACATTGATTAATTTTTGAAATGTTAATTAAACATTGGCTCAGTTGGAATATAACTTAATATTAGTACAGACTTCCTTTCCATGCTGGCCTTGCTTTTAAAGGCCTTGTTTAGTGAACAATCTTCTTAACTAACTGATTTTCAACAAAGGTCCCAAAACAATAGAGAAAGGACAGTGCTTTCAATAAATTGTACTGGAAAAACTGGAGATACATGAAGAAGAATAAAGTCTGACCCTTACATCATATACAAAATTAACTCAGATGAAAGACCCAAGTGTAAGAGCTCAAACTGTACAATTCTTAGAAGAAGATGAAGTAAATCTTTATGACATTGGATTAGGCAATGATTTCACAGATATGCACCAACAGTACAGGCAACAGAAAAGAAAACAAATAAATTGGACTTCATCAAGATTAAATACTTTTTTGTGTCAAAGGACACTAACAAGATAGTGAAAAGACAACCTACAGAACAGGGGGAAATATTTGCATATCATATATATCAATATCTGATAAGAGATTAATGTCCAGAAAACGTAAAGAAACTCCTACAACTATTTTTTAAAAAGCAAAAAATAAAAAATAAAAATAAAAAATAAATAAAAAAATTCAGCCGTTAAAATATGAGCAAATAACTCAAATATGTATTTCTCCAATGAAAATATACAAATAACCAATATAAGCACATGACATGATGTACAGCATCACCAGCCATCAGGAAAATACAAATCAAAACCACAATGAGATAACACTTCTTTGGCATTGGGATCATTATTATATTAAAATCAGCAGAAACAATAGAAAATAATAAGTGTTGGTGAGGAAATGGAGAAATTATAATCCTTGTGTATAACTGCTGGGAATGTAAAATGAGGCAGCAACTGTGAAAAACAGTCTGGTGGTTCTTCCAACAGTTAAACATAGAATTACCATATAATTCAGCAATGCTACTGCTGGGTATATACCCAAAAGAATTGAGAACAGAGAGTCAAACAGACATTTGTACACCAATGTTCATAGCATATTCACCATAGCCAAAGGTTGAAACAACCCAAATATCCATCAAAAGATGAACAAATAAATAAAATGTGCTACATACACACAATAGAATATTATTCTACCTTAAAAAGAAATGAAATCCTGCTACATCCTGCAACATGATGAACTCTAAAAACATTATGCTAAATGAAGTAAGCCATTCATAAAAAGACAAATATTTTATGATTCATTTATATGAAATGTTCAGAGTAGGCAAATCCATATAGACAGAAGTAGGGTAGTGCTTACCAGGGAATGGTAGTCAAGAAGAAATGGAGAGTTACTGTTTATTAGGTACACATTTTTTGTTTGAGATTGTGAAAATGTTATGAAAATAATGATGCTTATAGAACACGATAAATACAGTTAACATCACTGATGTACACTTAAAATTGTTAAAATGATAAATTTTATATTATCTATATTTTGTCACAATAAAAATTAAGTATCTGGAAAGTTTTTTTTGTAGTATTCCTGCAACTTTTCTGTAAATCCAAAATTATTTCAAAAGAAAAGATTGTAAGAATAAAAGAAAGCCTACTAGTTTAGGATGATGTCATCACAACAGGTGGTGCGTATCTCCTTTGGCAAGAGCACGTAATTCTACAGGACTAATCCCAGATCTCTCCATTAAAGGGCTATCTCTACCCAATTTGCCCCCAAATAAATCCTGCTTCTACGTCAGGGTGATCTTTGTTTTCTGTTCAATTGAGTATCCCTTTCTCTCCTGGGGCTTCTCTTCTACCTAGGAGCTCTACAGTGCCTCCAGCTGGTGCACATGGATTGAAACAAGAGAGTCTTAGGATGGCTTGACAATGCCCTCTCCATAGCCAATAGAGTGTAGGCTTCAATTTTATGTGGATATAGAAAGAGCTTATTGTCCTAGTCCAAGCGCTGTAGAACAAGAGGCTTTAACCATAGGTGAGGTTGATATATAAGCTTACTCTAGAATCAGGAGAAATACTATAAAATTCCTATTGATTATATGTTAATTTCTGACTATCTCCACATAGGGCTTATTAGATATAGGGCTTGCAAATGTGTGTTATTTACATATGATATTGCAATGAAAGATCATATATGGTAAATTCTTTTCCCTAACTTACTTTTTCGGTTCTGTCAACTCAATTCTAGGGACATAAAAAAGGTTAGTTTATGGAGTGTTATGAACAAAGGTTGTGGAGCCCTATCTGTCCTTTTTTCCTTCCATACCTAGTCCCTGGGCATTTCACCCTTATACTCAAAAAATTCTTCCGGTGGAGTTGGATGTGGTTAATAATAAATAAACGTATTGATTATTTCTGTTGGTCTATGATTTGGTTTTCCTGAGTCTCTATCACTCCTCTTTGGGTAAGAAGTAGAAACCTTGAATTAATAGGTGTAAATATTATATTTTTGTGTCATATTCTCCCCAATCCTTGGTTACTTGTTCATAAGAAAAGGGTCAAATTCCTGTTTGTTCAATGTACTTGAAACTATCATCTCAGAGGCTGAGGCTCAATCTCATGAACTTATCCCCTTTTAAGGCAGAGGTGGATGTGTAATCACTATGCGCTCATCCACTTAATTTTGTTCAGTGGAATAGAAGGAATACAACCTTCTTTCAGCCAGGTGTGACTGAAAGTACACATTCATATAATTTGCTAAACTAATGTGTTCCCTTTCAAATGAAGCATATTTAGTCAGATTGTTTTCTCCTCTCCCCTAAGATGAGATAATCATAGCAAGACTTTTTTTTTTTTTTGAGAGAACAGAAAGTTGTATTCATTATCCCACTTTATAGAGGAGAAAATTAACACATGGAGATGAAATGACTGACTTAAGGTTACATAGTGAGTCAGTGGCAGGGCTGGAAATAAAATGCAAATAATATAGAAGGGCCATACTATTATCCTCTCTGCTTTGAAAAATTTTTCCTACCCTCACCCCCCTCATTTTTTATTGTATGGATTTAGGGTTTACCAAAAGACATTTTGATATACATATACATGGTGAAATGATTACTACATGTACACAACTAAACATGCCCATCACCTTCCATAGTTGTCTCTTTTGTGCACATGTGTGCCTGTGTGTGTGTGTGGGGAGTAACAGCACCTAAACTCTACTCTCTTAGCAAATTTTCAATATATAATTTAATATTATTAACTATAATACTCCTGCTGTGCATTAAATCTCGAGACTTATTTATCTTACATAACTGCATGTTTGTACTCTTTGGCTTACATCTTCTAATTTTCTCCCTGTCCCTACCAATGGTAACTAACCACTGCTCTACTCGCTGTTTCTTTGTATTTGACTTAAAAATATTCAATATCCAAGTGAGATTATGCAGTATTTTTTTTTCTGCATCTGGCTAATTTCACTTAGCATAATGTCCTCTAGCTTCATGATGTTGTCACAAATGGCAATTTTTTAAGGCTGAGTAATATTCCATTTTGTGTGTGTATGTGTGTGTGTATCACATTTTTTCAATTCATCCATCAACAGACACTATTTTCATATCTTGGTTATTGTGAATAATGTTGTAATAAATATGAAAGTGCAGATACCTCTTTGGGGTATTGATTTCATTGTTCCTTGATACCAAGAAAGGGAGTTCCGAATTATATGGTAGTTCAATATTTAATTTTTTGAGGAACTGCCATAATTTTTTGCATAATGGTTGTGCCAAATTATAGTCCTACAAATAGTGTATAAGGGTCCCCCTTTCTCCAAATTCTCACCTCCTTATCTTTCATTTTTTGCTAGTAGCCATAATAAAAGATATGAAGTGACATCTCATTGTGGTTTTGATTCCCATTTCTTCAATGATTAATAATATCAAGCACCTCTTCATATACTTGCAGGCCATTTTTATGTCTTCTTTGGAGAAATGTCTATTCAGGTTCTTTGCCCATCTTAAAATTTGATTGTTTGTTTTCTTGCTAGTGAGTAGCGTGAGTTCCTTAAATGTTTTGAATATTAGCCCTTATCAGATATATGGTTCACAAATATTTTCTCCCAATCCATAGGCTGCCTTTTGATTTTTTTTTGATTGTTTGCTTTGCTGTGCAGAAGGTTTTTTTAGTTTGTTGTAGTCTCACCTGTTTATTTTCACTTTTGTTGCCTGTGTTTTAGTGTGATATCCAAAAATATAATTGGCAAAGTCAGTAACAAGGAGCTTTCCCTCTATGTTTTCTTCTAGGAGTTTTATGGTGTCAGGTCTTACCTTTAGATCTTTAGTCCATTTTGAGTTGATTTTTGTATGTGATGTAAGATAAGGGCCTAGTTTCATTCTTCTGCATGTGGAGATCCAGTTTTCCTAAGACTATTTATAATAAGATTCTGATGAGTATTTTCCACATAAAGATGAAATCACTCTTCTTTCCTTATCTCTCGAAAGCAGATCATCATGAGTGGTATTTTCAGAACACCCTAATTATTTTTTATGTTACTAATTGTTTCCTTGTAAGAGTTTGAAGGAAAGCCAGAAATTGTAGTTGTTTTGGGAAATATACCATGTGGGAAAAGAGTAGCTCATTTCTGAGCAGATAGTACAGAAATATTAAAGCTTTTTAAGACTACTAATATTTTATAACATTTTAACTATCTAATGTCATAATTAATCTCATTCAATATTTATAAAACTTTATAAGATAGCTTTTTTTAAAAAAAATCTTATCTTACAAAGGAGGAAACTGAGGCTCATGGAAGTATGTAACTTCCTGAAGTTCACACAGTTAGAAAGTGCCTAGCCAAGGCTGTTACCTCTGCAGCATCATCTCTTCTTCTCGCAAATAGGTCTTGAAACTCTTCTCAGTCTACAGAGTAGGGGTGATGGTGTTCCCTTTTTGCAGGTAAACCAGCTCTCCTTTCTCTGGCCTTAAAAACTTCTGGTATTTGAAAATTTATTGCTGTCATTTTCTACCACCTCTCACTCTTCCCACCCTAACTCTCTCTCCCAATAAAAAACCCTTTAGTCTACCTCTACCACTGTTTTTCTAGGTTGGGGAGCTTCCTCCTAACTGAATCCAGTACCTACTTCACTGTGCCATTCCTCCCTAGTAAACATGGAGAGCTGAGAGGACTCTTGGGGACTGCAAAAGTCCTATCAAGGGAGAGACACCTACTGCCTTGCTTTCTACACTCTGTTTTGAAGGACAAAGTCTTTGTTCCAGCTGACAGGATTCTAATTTAAATATAAATGAATATAAATGCCTTTTCCTCCCAAAGCACTTGTTTCAGGTGTTGTGACTACCCCACTTCCTGTAACTTCTCATTTCCTGTTTTCCTCTGAGAAAGCCTAACATGTTATCTTCATGAGGGTACAGCCTCTCTAATACTACCTGTGTTTCCAGATCTTGGGAAAAAGTGAATATTAAGGACTACTATCTTCTCAGAAAACTGACACCATTCCCTACATAGGGTTGCTGTGGGTTTTGAAATGGAAGAGACCTTGCTCCTTTAATGTAGAACCTACTAAAGACATCCAAGTGCATATCAGTTGAACAGGTCTGTTAGTGGTGATTAGAAGCACTCCCTCATGACTCAGCCACTTGGAGAGTTTATCACAGCAAGGTGATTTTGACTGTTATACTACTTTACATGGTTTTTATTCTTAGTCATACATTTGTTTCATATATGTCCATAAAAGGTCATTAGTTAAAGTTATAGATCATAAGGAACATTTACGTTGAAATATAAGTTGATAAAGGGGGGCACATGTTCTCAGGACCTCCTGAGGGCTGTGTCAGGGCAAAAAAAATTATATTTTAAAGAAAAAAAGTTAATGTGGAGCATAAAAATGATCACTTAGAAAATCCATGTCAAATTGAGGATGCTCCAAGATGGCCAAATAGGAACAGGTTTGGAGTGCAGTTCCCAGTGAGAACACAGAGGGTGACTGATCACCGCATTTCCAAATTTTTACTGTCCACAGATCAGGCGATTCCCAGGCGGAAAAGTGCCTCGAGTCTCCAGCATGGCTGTTTCAGCTGGTGCAGCAGGTCTTCGCACAAAAACTCACACAAATCTGGGTGCTGTTTCAACTGATGCCCGGAATGTATGGGAGTATGCCCGGAATGTATTCAGTTTTCATTCAACTGAAAAAGAGGGGGCTGAAACAGGGAGCCAGGTGATCTGGCTCAGTGGGTCCCACCCCCCACAAAGACCAGCAATCTGAAACACTCTGGATTGAGAGTTTCAAAGCAAGGACAACTGGACCCAGGATGGCCCAGTTCTGTGGGGGGGAAGGGTGTCAGCCATTACCAAGCCAGTCCACGATTACAGAGACAGTCTGCCATTACTGAGGCAGACCACCATTACTGAGGCAGTTCTAACTATACCTCTATAAATAAAACTGCAAGGAAGTTTACACAGCAGCTGGGCAGAGCCCATGGCAGCTCAGCAATACCTCTACTGGCAGACTGTGACTAGGGTACCTCCTCACTGGGGAGGGCATCTCTGAAAAAAGGCAGCAGCATGTAAGGAACTTATAAATAAAGCCCCACCTTCCCAGGACAGAGCACCTGGGAAAAAAAGGCAGTTATGAGTTCTGCTGCAGCAGACTTAAATGTGCCTGCCCAGCAGCTCTGAATGGAACAATGGAGCTCACAGCTCAGCACTTGAGCTCCTATAGGGGACAGACTGTCTCCTCAAGCAGCTCCCTGATACCTGTATATCCAAAAAGACACCTCATAAAGGAGAGCTCAGGCTGACATCTGGCAGGTATCCTTCTGGGACAGAGATAACAAAAGAAGAAACTGGCGGCAATTGTACTGTTCTGCAGCCCCTGCAGGTGATCCCAAGGCAAGCAGGGTCTGGAGTGGACCTCAGCAGTCCTAAAGCAGAGGACCCTCACTGTTAGAAGGAAAACTAAAAAACAGAAAGAAATAGCTTCATCATCAACACAAAGGACTTCCACTCAGAGACCCCATTAGAAAGTCACCAACTACAAAGACCACAGGTAGATAAATCCACAAAGATGGGAAGAAACCAGCGCAAAAAGGATGAAAATGCCCAAAACCAGGATGCCTCTCCTCCTCCAAGGGATCACAACTCCTCACCAGCAAAGGAACAAGGCTAGATGGAGAATGAGTCTGATGAATTGACAGAAACAGGCTTCAGAAAGTGGGTAATAACAAACTTCTCTGAGCTAAAAGAACACGTTCTAACCCAATGCAAAGAAACTAAGAACCTTGAAAAAAGGTTTGATGAAATGCTAATGAGAATAAACAGCTTAGAAAAGTATATAAATGAATTAATAGAGCTGAAAAACACAGCATGAGAACTTCGAGAAGCAACACAAGTTTCAATAGCCGAATTGACAAAGCAGAAGAAAGGATATCAGAGGTCGAAGATCAACTCAATGAAATAAAACAAGAAGGCAAGATTAGAGAAAAAAGAGAGAAAAGAAATGAATAAAACCTCCAAGAAATATGAGATTATGTGAAAAGACCTAATCTACATTTGATAGGTGTACTGAATGCAATGGAGAGAATGAATCCAAGCTGGAAAACACTCCTCAGAATATTATCCATGAGAACTTCCCTAACATAGCAAGGCAGACCAATATTCAAGTCCAGGAAATACAGAGAACACCACAAAGATATTCTTCAAGAAGAGCAACCCCAAGGCACATAATCGCCAGATTCACCAAGGTTGAAATGAAGGAAAAAATGCTAAGGGCAGCCAGAGAGAAAGGTTGGGTTACCCACAAAGGGAAGCCCATCAGATTCACAGTGGATCTCTCAGCAGAAACCCAGTAAGCCAGAAGAGAGTGGGGGCCAATATTCTATACCTTAAAGAAAAGAACTTTCAACCTAGAATTTCATATCCAGCCAAACTAAGCTTCATAAGTGAAGGAGAAAGAAAATCCTTTATTAACAAGCAATTGCTGAGAGATTTCATCACCACCAGGCCTGCCTTACAAGAGCTCCTGAAAGAAGCACTAAACATAGAAAGGAACGACCAGTACCAGTCACTCCAAAAACATGCCAAATGGTAAAGAGCATCAACACAATGAAAAAACTGCATCAACTAATGGGCAAAACAACCAGCTACTATCAAAATGGCAGGATCAAATTCACACATAACAATATTAACCTTAAATATAAATGGGCTAAATGCCCCAATCAAAAGACACAGACTGGCAAACTGGATGAAAAATCAAGACCCATTGGTGTGCTGTATTCAGGAAACCCATCTCACATACAAGGATACACATAGGCTCAAAATAAAGGGATGGAGGAAGATTTACCAAGCAAATGGAGAGAAGGAAAAAAAAAAAAGCAGGAGTTGCAATCCTACTCTCTGATAAAATAGACTTTAAACCAATAAAGATCTAAGAGACAAAGAAGGGCATTACAAAATGGTAAAAGGATCAATGCAACAAGAAGAGCTAACAATCCTAAATATATAGGCACCCAATACAGGAGCACCCAGATACATAAAGCAAGTTCTTAACAACCTACAAAGAGACTTATGCTCCCACACAATAATAGTGGGAGACTTTAACACTCCACTATCAATATTAGACAGGTCAATGAGACATAAAATTAACAAGGATATTCAGGACTTGAACTCAGATCTGGACCAAGCAAACCTAATAGACATTTACAGAACTCTCCACCCCAAATCCACAGAATATACATTCTTCTCAGCACCACATCACACCTACTCTAAAATTGACCACATAATTGGAAGTAAATCACTCCTCAGCAATTGCAAAAGAATGGAAATCATAGCAAACAGTCTCTCATATCACAGTGCAATAAAATTAGAATTCAGGATTAAGAAACTAACTCAGAACCACACAACTTCATGGAAAATGAACAACTGGCTCTTGAATGTTGACTGGATAAACAATGAAATGAAGACAGAAATAAAGATGTTCTTCGAAACCAACAAAAATGAAGACACAATTTACCAGAATCTCTGGGACACATTTAAAGCATTGTCTAGAGGAAAATTTATAGCAATAAATGCCCACATGAGAAGCAAGTTAAGATCTAAAATCAACACCCTATTGCCAAAACTGAAAGAGCTAGAGGAGCAAGATCAAAAAAACTCAAGTTAGCAGAAGACAAGAAATAACTAAGATCAGAGCAGAACTGAAGGAGACAAGAGATGCAAAAAACCCTTCAAAAAATTAATAAATCCAGGAGCTGGATTTTTGAAAAGATCAACAAAATAGACCACTAGCCAGATTAATAAAAAAGAAAGAGAGAAGAATCAAATAGATGCAATAAAAAATGATAAAGGGGATATCACCACTGATTCCACAGAAATACAAACTACAATCAGAGATTACTACAAAAAACTCTATGCACATAAACCAGTAAACCTGGAAGAAATGGATAAATTTCTGGACACTTGCACCCTTCCAAGCATAAACCAGAAAGAAGTTGAAACTTTGAATAGACCAATAACAAGGGCTGAAGTTGAGGCAGGAATTAATAGCATACCAACCAAAAAAGGCCCAGGTCCAGATGGGTTCACAGCTGAATTCTACCAGACATACAAAGAGGAGCTGGTACCACTCCTTCTAAACTATTCCAAACAATCCAAAAAGAGGGAATTCTTCCCAAATCATTTTATGACACCAACATCATCCTGATACCAAAAGGCGGCAGAGACTCAACAAGAAAAGAAAACTTCAGGCCAATATCCATGATGAACATAGATGCAAAAATCTTCAATAAAATACTGGCAAACCGACTGCAACAGCACATCAAAAAGGTTATCCATCATGATCAAGTAGGCTTCATCCTGGGGATGCAAGGCTGGTTCAACATATAAAAGTCTATAAATATAATCCACCACATAAACAGAACCAAAGACAAAAACCACACGATTATCTCCACAGATGCAGAGAAGGCCTTCGACAAAATTCAACAGACTTTATGCTAAAAACTCTCAATAAACTAGGTATTGATGGAACATATCTCAAAATAATAAAAGTTATTTATGACAAACCCACAGCCAACATCATACTGAATGGGGAAAAACGGGAAGCATTCCCTTTGAAATCTGGCACTAGTCAAGGATGCCCCTCTCTCACCACTCCTATTCAACATAGTATTGGAAGTTCTAGCCAGAGCAATCAGGCAAGAAAAAGAAATAAAGGGTATTCAGTTAGGAAAAGAGGAAGTTAAATTGTCTCTATTTGTAGACGACATGATTGTATATTTAGAAGATCCCATCGTCTCAGCCCAAGATCTCCTGAAACTGATAAGCAAGTTCAGCAAAGTCTCAGAATACAAAATCAATGTGCAGAAATCACAAGCATTCCTATACACCAATAACAGACTTAAAGAGAGCCACATGAAGAATGAACTGCCATTCACAATTCCTACAAAGAGAATAAAATACCTAGGAATACAACTAACAAAGGATGTAAAGGACCTCTTCAAGGAGAACTACAAACCACTGCTCAAGGAAATAAGAGAGGACACAAACAGATGGAAAACCATTCCATGCTCATGGTTAGAAAGAATCAATATTAAGAAAATGGCCATACTGCCCAAAGTAATTTATAGATTCAGTGCTATCCCCATCAAGCTACCTATGACCCTTTTCACAGAACTGGAAAAAACCACCTTAAACTTCATATGGAACCAAAAGTGACCCTTCATAGCCAAGTCAATTCTAAGCAAAAAGAACAAAGCTAGAGGCATCATGTTACCTCACTTCAAACTATACTACAAGGCTACAGTAATTAAAACAGCATGGTACTGGTACCAAAACAGAGATATAGACCAATGGAACAGAACGGAGGCCTCAGAGGCAATGCCACACATCTACAACCATCTGATCTTTGACAAACCTGACAAAAACAAGCAATGTTTAATAAATGGTCTTCGGAAAACTGGCTAGCCATGTGCAGAAATCAGAAACTGGATCCCTTCCTGACACCTTACATTAAAATTAACTTCAGATGGATTAAAGACTTAAACATAAGACCTAACACCATAAAAACCCAGAAGAAAACCTAGGCAAAACCATTCAGGACATAGGCATAGGCAAGGACTTCATGACTAAAACACCAAAAGCATTGGCAACAAAAGCCAAAATAGACAAATGGGATCTAATTAAACTCCGGAGCTTCTTTACAGCAAAAGACACAATCATTAGAGTGAACCAGCAATGAAGAGAATGGGAAAAAATTTTTGCAAACTACCCATCTGACAAAGACTAATATCCAGATCTACAAAGAACTAAAACAGATTTACAAGAAAAAAAACAAACAACCCCATTCAAAAGTGGGCAAAGGATATGAACAGACACTTTTCAAAAGAAGACATATATGAGGCCAACAAACGTATGAAAAAATGCTCATCATCACTGATTATTAGAGAAATGCAAATCAAAACCACATTGAGATACCATCTCATGCCAGTTAGAATGGTGATCATTAAAAAATCTGGAGACAACAGATGCTGTAGAGGATGTGGAGAAATAGGAACACTTTTACACTGTTGGTGGTAGTGTATATTAGTTCAACCATTGTGGAAGATAGTGTGGCACTTCCTCAAGAACCTAGAAATAGAAATTCCATTTTACCCAGCAATTCCATTACTGGGTATATATCCAAAGGATTATAAATTGTTCTATTATAAAGACACATGCACACATATGTTCACTGTGGCACTGTTTACAATCGCAAAGACCTGGAACCAACCCAAATGCCCATCGCTGATAGACTGGACAGGGAAAATGTGGCACATATACACCATAGAATACTATGCAGCCATAAAAAAGGATGAGTTTGTGGCCTTTGTAGGGACATGGCTGAACCTGGAAACCATCATTCTCAGCAAACTGATACAAAAACAGAAAAAATCAAGCACCACATGTTCTCACTCATAGGTGGGTGTTAAACAATAACACATGGACACAGGGAGGGGGGAATCACACACCGGGGTCTGTTGGGGGGGTACTAGGGGAGGGACAGTGGTGGGTAGGGAGTTGGGGAGGGATAACATGGGGAGTAACGCCATATATAAATGATGGGGGATGGAGGCAGCAAACCACATTGTCATGTATGTTCCTATGCAACAATCCTACATGTTCTTTACATGTACCCCTGAACCTAAAGTGCAATAAAATATACACATTTTTTAAAAAAAAAAGGAAAGAAAATCCATGTTAAATTAAAATTAAAAATAAATTAAATTAAAATTAAAAATTAAAAATTAAAATTAAAAATAACTATAAAAATTTTAAATTTTCAAAAAGTAGAGAAAAGTTATAAAACTATATATTGATACCATGTATTTGCCATGCCATATTTGTCATAATTATTTCCTACCTCTTTTTTTATATGTAGAAATATTTATAGATATAGTCAGAAATTCACCCCCATTCTTTCCCCTTCCTTAATTCCTCCTTTCTCAGAGGTAACTACCATATTGAATGTATATGGATTATTCCTTTGCATGTTTATACCTTAGTACATATGTCTGTATCTATAAATATTCCATCTTATTTTAAGTTTATGTATGTATTCTATTTCTGAAATTCTTCCATATTGTCAAAAATATCTTAATCTAAAAAATATTCTATAGTACATCAACATGCAACACTTAACTAAACCCTTGTAAATTACGCACTTGAAAACTAAGCATGAATATTATTAAATAAAATTTTGTAGTCTCTAAATGCCAGAAACAAAAATCAAAATCCTTAAAGAAATTTTTGTACATTTCTGAGATAATACAGAGTAGTTAAATTTCAATCTTCATTTTAGTGCATGTATTTTTATCCCTCAACTTCACAGACAACTTATTTGAGTCCCCGATTTCCTCGCTTATGGCCCAATTCTAGGTGAAGAGCACCACTTTAACTTCCAAAAACCAGGAACTCCTGTATTGAGAACTGGGCAACTTTATCATCAAGAGCACAAGAGCTAGATCTCCAGTCTGTCACGAGCCAAGATGTCTCCGTCTCACAAGTATGTTGAACTCCACAATCATCTAAATATCAGTTAATATCCTTAGTCTACTGGTAAAATCCCAGCCCCTAAACACATGCTAGAAATTGATTCCTCCTGTGGGTTCAGAATTATGCTCATCTTATAGTCCTAAAATAGACTGCCATAATTTTCTTACACACATAAGGTAATAAAATGTCCTTCAGGAGAACATAGAGCCTTTCTTTGAAAGGGACACGAGACTCAAACAGGACAGTGCAGTAGGAAACAGATTAAAAGAGAAAGAAAAGACCAAATAATAAAAGCAATAAATCAAAAAGTAAACAGTTTTTAAACCATATGCTGGTTCAGTTAATATTTACCATCTATAACTTTGTCTTTTGTTGCTAGAACAAAGGCCTCACCTGTAGAACACAATTTAAGAAGCCAAACATTGAGTGTCTCTCCCACTGTGACAATTGCTGCTATCCCCCTCAGTACTCCCAAAAACCCAGGGAGAGTGTGATGGAGAGGCATCTTCTGGGTATCCTGCTCTTCACCACTCTCTTGAGAGGTATGACAGTGAGGTAGAAACTGAACTAATGAGCTAATTGGGAAGTTTCCTCCATGTCCCAAGAGAACTAGGGCATAAGACCTATTTTTGATTTTTTTTTTTTTGCTGCTGCTACTGTTTCAAAAAGGTATGAATGAAGGTTGGCATATACATAATCTATTGTTCCAAAACAATCTGCGACAAAATTTAACAGCTTGAAACAACAAATAAGTATTAACTCACATCTTCTGTGGGTCAAAAAATGTAGAGTAGCAGGACTAATGATTCTGACTGAAGATCTATCATGAAGTTGAAGTCAATAAACTAGAGCTGCAGTCTCATCTAAATGCTTGACTGGAGAAGGATCTGCTTCCAAGCTCAGTTATGTGGTGGTTGTCAGGATTCAGCTCTTTATAGGATGTTGAATTGAAGGCCTAATTTGAATAAAGGATATTGAAATAGGAAGAGAGGACGTCAAATTGTCCGTTAGCAGACGACATGACTGTGTATTTAGAAAAGCCCATCGTCTCAGTCCAAAAACTCCTTAAGCTGATAAGTAACTTCAGCAAAGTCTTGGGACACAAAATCAATGTGCAAAAATCACAAGCATTCCTATACACCAAAAATAGACAAGCAGAGAGCCAAATCTTGAGTGAACTCCCATTTACAATGGGAGTTCTACAAAGAGAATAAAATACCTAGGAATACAACTTACAGGGGATGTGAAGGACCTCTTCAAGGAGAACTACAAAACCACTGCCTAAGGAAATAACAGAATACACAAACAAATGGAAAAACATTCTATGCTCATGAATAGGAAGAATCAGTGTCATGAAAATGACCATACTGCCCAAAGTAATTTATAGATTATATGCTATTCCCATCAAGCTACCAGTGACTTTCTTCATAGAATTAGAAAAAAATACTTTAAATTTGATATGGAACCAAAAAAGAGCCCATAAAGCCAAGACAATCCTAAGCAAAAAGAACAAAGCTGGAGGTGTCACACTACCTGACTTCAAACTATACTACAAGGCTACAATAACCAAAACAGTATGATACTGGTGCCAAAACAGAAACATAGACCAATGGAACAAAACAGAGACCTCAGAAATAACACCACACATCTGTAACCATCTGATCTTCAACAAACCTGACAAAAACAAGCAATGGGGAAGAGATTCTCTATTTAATAAATGGTGCTGGGAAAACTGGCTAGTCAAATACAGAAAAGAGAAACTGGACCCCTGCCTTACACCTTGTACAAAAATTAACCCAAGGTGAATTAAACACTTAAAGTAAAACCCCAAACCATAAAAGCCCTAAAAGAAAACCTAGACAATACCATTCAGGACATAGGCATGGGAAAAGACTTCATGACAAAAATACTAAAAGCAATTGCAACAAAAGTCAGAATTGACAAATAGTAACTAATCAAACTAAAGAGTTTCTGCACAGCAAAAGAAACTATCATCAGAGTGAACAGACAACCTATAGAAGGGAGAAAATTTTTGCAAGCTACCCACCTGACAAAGGGCTAATATCCAGAATCTACAAAGAACTAAAACAAATTTACAAAACAAACAAGCAAACAAACAACCCCATCAAAAAGTGGGTAAAGGATACGAACAGACACTTCTCAAAAGAAAACATTTATACAGCCAACAAACATATGAAAAAAGCATCATCACCACTGGTCATTAGAGAAATGCAAATCAAAATTACAATCAGATACCATCTCATGCCAGTTACAATGGCAATTATCAAAAAGTCAGGAAACAACAGATAGTAGTGAGGCTGTGGAGGAATAGGAACACTTTTACAGTGGTGGTGGGAGTGTAAATTAGTTCAACCATTGTGGAAGACAGTGTGGCGATTCCTCAAGGATCTAAAACCAGAAATACCATTTGACCTAGCAACCCCATTACTGGGTACATACCCAAAGGATTATAAATCACTCTACTATAAAGACACATGCAACACATATGTTTATTGCAGCACTATTTTCAATAGCAAAGACTTAGAACCAACCCAAATGCCCATCAATGATAGACTGGGTAAAGAAAATGTGGCACATATACCCCATGGAATACTATGCAGCCATAAAAAAGAATGAGTTCATGTCCTTTGCAGGGACATGGATGTAGCTGGAAGCCATCATTATTAACAAACTAACACAAGAACGGAAAACCAAACACTGCATGTTCTCACTCATAAGTGGGAGTTCAACAATGAGAACACATAGACACAGAGAGGGGACCATCACACATCAGGGCCTGTCGGGGGATGGGGCGCAAGGGGAGGGAGAGCATTAGGACAAATACCTAATGCATGTAGGGCTTAAAACCTAGATGATGGTTTAATAGGTGCAGCAAAGCACCATGGCACATGTATACGTAAGTAACAAACCCGCACATTCTGCACATGTATGCCAGAACTTAAAATTTTTTTAAAAAAAGTGTGTCGGACCACAACCAATGGGAGCAGAATTATTTTTTACATATTCTTAGAACTACCACAGATGCTGATGAATAAGGATGTGCCTCACATAAAGAACTCTTAGGGCTGGAGGAAGGAAAACTGGCTTTGCTTGTTGTATGGAAATGTTATTACCTCTCAGCTGAGAAAAGAAGAAGAGATAATGTAGTATTGGCTGGAAAAAGAGAACTTGTTACAGTGGTTGGGGCATCCTCTTTCTGATCCTTTTCAAGTGCTTAGTCTGGATAACATGAGAGAAAATATGAAATCTAAAAAGTAGTTTGGAGTTTAAATCAGAGAACCAGTTTCTACCAAACTGAATTGAATAACCTTTGTGAAATTGCTGAACTCTGATCCTCAGTGTTGTCATCTATGCAGTGGGAATGAAACCAACATCCGTTTAGCAAAGAGTTGTCATGAAGATTGGATGAGATCAATTAAAGGCAAAATGTACTTTGTGATGTGTACAAGTTACAAAATTATTTTTTATTAGCCATAAAAAGCCTTAACGTTTCAGTACCTTTTTCTTCCTTTTTATGACTGCCACTAAGGACAACCTCATCTTCTCAAGTTTGAGACATCATTTCTTTACAGCATTATTATCAGTAATGAGTTTTGCAAAATCTCACTCTCTGGCCAAGCATACTATTTTGCTCCAGGTTTATATACTGACAAGGTTATAAATCACAACCAGATGGATAATTAGATCACAGGGTACAAATGCATGGTTTACTTTTCCATCCTCCTAGTTCCTGTTGTAGTGACTAAAGTTCTCCCTCTCTTTCTCTCTCTCTTTATTAAAGTGTCTCTTCCTAGTTTCCTCTCCTTAAGTGCTCTGTTACTATTTTTCATCCAGGGTGAGCATTCTTAAAAAGCCCTATATCTAACGAAATAGGAATTCATGCTGTTTTCCCATTTCCTGCAATGAAGCAAAACTAACTTAAGACTGCACAGTGCTTCTAGGTTCTGTCTCCCTTAATTCAGTTAGTCATTTTTTTTTCTAATTGATTTTCTAGACCATAGTATTTGTTAAATTTGCTTTCCTAAGCAAGAAAAATATTTGATATTATAATGATTAAGCCCTTCTCTTCTCTTGTGGATCTTAAGAGGAAATAAGTCAATGACAGTAATTCCATGATCCTAGTGTTTCAACTGCAGGTAAACAAACAGTGGAAAACTGGTCCTGCATGGATTGGTATACAAGAGCAAACAGGGAATGGAGAAGAAAGCAAGGATACCATAATGGTCTGGGCCATGCGGTTTGCACCCTATTCTATTCCTCAGACTTTGCACTGACCACAAGTGTTCGTTCATCATTGCCAAGCCAGGGATCCAGATGAGCCATTAAAAGTCTATCTAACTTCAGCTACAACTGTGCCATGGGAGAATCTCAGAATCTGATCAGTGGTGGGAGAATAAAATACTACCCATTACACTCAGCGAGTTAGCTGTGTTTCATTTTCTGTGACTGGTGTTTGCTGTTTTATCTGGATGAAATCCTTGAGGAAGATGGAGCTGGGAGTGGATACAGAACATGTTTAATTTACCTTTCTAACAGGACAAGTGGACCAAAACATGGCTTTTTAACACTGGCATTTTGCTTATACAGTCATTGACATAATGCACTTCCAGGCACTGAGCAAGCTCTAGCGTGCTAACTTCACTCTGTTAGGAGACAGCCTAGGGTCCACAGTGAAAGCGAATCCAAGAGTTCACTGAGTTTTTTTACAGTGTCTTTTCTCCACAGACATGTGAGGGAAGGGATTTATTTTCCCTCAAGAATCAGCTACAGTCTGTGTGTCCCTGATCCCCCAAGGTGAAGAAGCCCCTGCAGAACTTCATGCTGTGCCTGAAAACCTTCACAGACTTCACCTGCCCTTACAGTCTCTTCTATAGCACTTGGTCCTGAGACAATGAGCTGCTTCTCATTATCAACAAAATGGAATGTGCCTGCTGCACATTGGAAATGCTGAGGTCACTTTCAATGCCCCCCCACCATCCCGCCCCATGCCCCTGATCTCTTGATGCTCCAACCCATGTCAGTGTGAGCTTGGAGTCTGCCTCTGGAATTGCTGCACTCTGGGTAAATGCGAAGCTGGTGGGGGAGGAAGGGTATATGGAAGGGGTATTCTGTGGGGGGTAGAGGCTAAGATCATCCTGGGACAAGAGCAGGATTCCTTTGGGGGACATTCTGATGCAAATCAAACCTTTGTTGGGGAGATATGTGTTTTTGTGGGATCATGTGCTCCCCTCTAAAGGAGATGTGTGCCACCTATTACAGTGGCAGCCTCCGAAATTGGCCACCCTTACTTTATGTGGTAACTAAGCCCAAGGTGTGGGCTTAAGTCTCATTCTCTTTGGTCATCATTCATGTTTTGTGATAATCGCATATTCTTTGAAATTAAATGCATTGATTTTGTTTCCTTTTTTCTGGCTGTGTTAAGATAGTGTAAACTATACTTTAAAAAGACAAGGGATAAGTAGGATTTCAATATACATTATTTATTGTTGCAAAAATTACTTTGGGTGAATTTCACCATAATTTTCTGCAACGTCAAACTACAGGAACTCAGGGGAACACACTACTTTCAGTACTGGTCACCAATCTTACAGAGCCCCATACCATTGTGGGAGGTCCTATGGGGGATTCTGTGCACTCACATTCAGCAATCTATAAAACTGATGTGACTACTGGGAGAGGCTTTCAGAAGTGGGCTGATATAGTCAGCAGGAACCCCAAAGAGGGAGTCTCAAAAGGGGTTTTCACAGGAGAAGGGTGGTGAGAGTATTACCTTTGTATTCACCCCAGAAAGGACGCAGAGGTGTCCCCAGAAAACACCTAGATAAAGGCAAAGGCAAACTGCCCTGGAAGTCTCTATACCCACTCAGCTCGCTCTCTTACAGGTGGAGCTCTGAAGGAGCAAATCTTTTACTCTTCCAGACAATGTTCTATAAACATGAAGCTTTCCCTTCTTGGACCTTCCACCCTTAGGGATTCCCAGGTCCTTTGTTTTACAGGCACTTTCAATGCATTTTCTTTTTTTCTTTTTTTTGAGAAGGAGTCTTGCTCTGTCGCCACGATGGAATGCAGTGGCGCAATCTCGGCTCACTGCAACCTCCGCCTCCTGGGTTCGAGCGATTCTCCGCCTCAGCCTCCCAAGTAGCTGCAACCACAGGCGCGTGCCACCACGCCCGGCTAATTTTTGCATTTTTAGTAGAGATGGGGTTTCACCATGTTGGCCAGGATGGTCTCGATCTCTTGACCTCGTGATCCGCCCACCTCAACCTCCCAAAGTGCTGGGATTGCAGGCATGAGCCACCGCGCCCGGCCTTAATGCATTTTCAATGGTAACACTTGGACAGTTTTGGTAGATGACAGATACAGATAGATTCTTTTTTCGTCAGCCCTTTATGGACCAGAAGGCATTTGGCAAGTTCTGTCTTTTTTTTTCCTGGTCAAATAATTCTAAAATCTTATTACTTTCTCACAAATCAAAGTAACTTTATCCTTTTGAAGGCAGTAACAATATGAGTTGGTAGACTCCCAGACTCTTGTTTAGAACAGTGTTTAAACTTAGGGTTTAAAGTATGTACCCCACTATATACAGAAAATAAGTTCATCTGTGTAGAAATGAAAAGGTTAAAGGCAAGGCATGAATTGTCTTGAAGCATGGATTTCCATGAAAAGGGTAAAGGCAAGGCACAGATTTCCTTGTAGAAATGAAAATGGTAAAGGTAAGTTATCGATCAGATTATGTTCTACACAGAGAAGAATGAAAATCATGGGCTTACTTCCAGATCTAAGACAGCGAGAGTTAGTTGGAAGGTGATAAAAATAAACTCAATTACAAAAAAAAAAAAAAAAAAAAATCCTCAGAGATCCCTATACTTGTGAATTCAGTATTTCATGTGTTACTCCCACAGAAAGCATATATAAGCACAGTGAAATTCAGAGGCTGGATGTGATCATGTTGCTTACTAACACTGAACATACTGGTAGCAGAGACTCACCAAGGAATAGTTCAAATGTGAGCCTCAACAAAATTGGAAAACAATTTCGTGGGTCTCCCAGTCAGATGAGAATGTTTAAAGCTAATAATATTTTTTCTGGAATGTCAAAACCTGCTACTCTTGCCAATGCTCAAAGTAGAAAGTAACAATAAGTGGGGAGGTGGGTTTGACTGTGTTTCTAACACATCCTGTACACCAACTGTGTCCTCTTTAAAGTTTTAGAGCTCAATATCTATATGACATTTAGGTTGACCTGTCAACCTATCACTTCAAATAGGTGTTATGCAACCCACTTTTCTGCTATCAACAAACTGATAACAATCAGCTACTCCTTGCGTACAATCCCCTACAACTTTGCACCAGTAAGCAGAAACTGACCACTCCCCTTGTGGCAACCTGTGAGGTTAGTAGAAGGTATAAGAGAATGATGGTAAAAACAAAGTCAAACCACAGACACTCTTGGTTCCTTAATGCAGCATTACCACCAAATTTTGCAACTCTCTTTGGTTAGAGGATGAATGATAGGATTCAATTTTCTTGAGCTTACAAAAATGCCCAGACTATGATAGACTGTATGTCAAACTGCCAAAGATTCTAGGCAAAAGGCTTTTTGCCAATAGCACGGTGAAGGGCATCCTTGACCTCCTTGTTCCTCAAAGCGTACACAACAGGATTAAGTAGTGGAGTAAAGACGATGTATGTCACTGAAATCAGCTGGTCCTGATCCCTGGCGTTCTCTGTCTTGGGCTTGAGGTAGGCAATGGAGGCACAGCCATAGTGGATGATAACCACAGTGAGGTGGGGAGGCACAAGTTGCAAAAGCCTTTTCCGGCCCTCGGCAGAGGTGATCTTGAGGATGGTAGAGATGATGAGGATGTAGGAGATGAAGACCAAACCCATGGGTACCACAATAACCAGGGAACTAACAACAAAATTAATTATGTCATGTAGAGTGGTATCAACACAGGAAAGTCTCATAACTGGGAGGATATCACAGAAATAATGGGCCACCTCTTTATCACAAAAAGGCAGCCTGAACACAGATGAAATTTGAACTATGGCCACAAACAGTCCAACGCTGAAGGCCGCACATACCAGCTGGGCACATACTTTCTTGTTCATGATGATCATGTACCTCAAAGGGTTACAGATGGCCACATAGCAGTCATATCCCATTACTGTGAGAAGAAAGCAGTTGTTGATGGCCAAGGTAATAAAAAAAAAAAAAAACATCTGGGTGGCACAGCCAGCCAAAGAGATAGGTTGTCTTAGACTTAACAGACTGGAGAGCATTTGTGGTACAATGACAAAGGTGTACACAGTCTCTGAAGTGGAAAGCATACTAAGAAAGAAGTACATGGGGGTGTGAAGGTGACGATCAATGCTGATAACTGTCACAATTATGACATTGCCAGCCAGAGTTAAAAGATACAAGGTAAGAAATACCACAAAGAGGGTCATCTTGTATTCATGAAAGCTGGAGAAACCCTGGAAAACAAACTCCCTTACCACTGTGTGGTTCTCTCTCTTCATTGGATAAATAAACAGATTGAAAATACGGTGACAGGTCAATTAGTCAGAACACATCAGTGACCAATGCTTTGGGCAGGTGAATCCTCTAAGGAGATAATAAGGATTCTGTTCCTGGATGGATGCCAAGTTAATGGGAATGACTGTTCACCTATAGATATAGATAAAAAACACAATAAGAAAACAATTTCATGCATGGCCATGTATATATATAAGGGTATAGAAGAATAAATAGGGATGAAAAAAATGGAAGAAAAGACACCTGGGGTAAGTTTGAAAAACATTTCCTGGTGACCTAGCACATAAATGTTAGAGAAAAACTTGGCTAGAGAAATAGGAAATGCATAGTTGAATTTGAAAGAAATTTTCTTTTAGGTTACAGTTTCAGATTTTGTTTACCTAAAACAAATTTTGCAACCTCTTCCACTTAGTTTAAACCATAGTTTTGATTATCTTTTTAAAGATCTTTCTGGGTTGCCAAACAAGACAATACCCTCTGCTCCAACATAACGTAAGTGTTTACTTTCTCCCTGTTGCACTTGTCTGCATGTTTCACGGACTCTTCACAAGTCACCAGTTTCAAACATGCATTTTCTCCCACATTTTTTAAAACAAGAGATGCTCCTCTTTTTTCAGTGCTTGACTTGAGTCTTCTCCTTCTCAGAAAGTCTTCTCAGGACTAAATACAACCTGTCAATCCAATTCCCCGTAGTGTTGCTAAGTGTTTCCCAGTAGCTTGTTTCTGTGGACTGTGTTTATTTCTATGCATTTTCTAGCTTGTTCTTAATTTTCACAGGTATTCTGGCACACTAGTAGAGTATACTGTCTTTTCCAATTTCTTGAGAATTATAAACTTTGGGGAAACTAGTTTACACATTTCTCCCTCTGTCCCCTATATGGGGAGTTATTGGGCATCAAAAAGCTCTCATTTTCAAAAAGAGTACAATAATAATAAATACTTCCTATGGCACTTTTGAGTTTATAGAGTTTTTGCATGTATTATGTAACATCATAAAAATCCTATGTATTAGGTACTTATTATCCTTCTTTTACTAAAACACCCAGGGTTAGATGATTGCACAAATTAGCTCGATCTTCTCATTCTAAGGCTAGTGTGATTTGCCCTATACCACAAGTGTCTAAGAGGTATCACAATCATAAAATAAATGAGAAAGAAGATACTTTTTGTTACTTTTTGAAAAGAATTCATGCATTTTGCTTGCTCTGAGAATGAGATTACATTGGGAAAGAATGAAAAACTGGAGAATCTTAGAATATTTCCTATAGATAAATAAATATTATTATCTTAGTGACAATGTATGTTCATTCTTCTTGGCTTGATATTTTCACTTCCAATTATTGATTTTAAGGAAATAATCAGAGATACATATTAGGATGTATATATAAAGACATTTTTATATTACTTATTACAGTGAAGAATAGAAACAATGTACATGAATAAAGGAATAATTAAATTAATTATAAAATATCCATCTGATGGGAACTATGCTGCCATTAAGAATCTACAAAGCGCTGACATGAAAAAATAAACCACATAAGTAGATTGATTGATTGAAAAATAAATGATAGATAGACCACAAGTTTGTAAAATGAAAAGAAGCAGAAAAGAGAAGAAAGAACAAGGAAGGAAAAACATTCAATGACACACATGCCATTAAAAAAATAAATATAACAAATGCTAAAAATATAAGTAGTGTATGGAGAACCTATCACCTATCATGTCTAATATCTATCTAATATCTTCTCTATTATAAATAATATCATAAATCTTTAATATACACGTGATATATTATGAATCTAATATCTAATGAAATATTTAAACATTAAAAATTAATGCAAAAATTTATAATAAACCATATTATAAGAAAGGTTAATGCTGACAGTTACTACAGTGGGATGCAAGTACTTGAATGAAGGCAAATTTTGGAATTTTCTTACTAAAGATTTTGAAAAATCAAAAAACATTAAATAGTTTCAAAATATTGAGAAAAATATGAAGCAAAATATGTGTTAATTTTCCTTGAAGATGTAGTAATGGGCTAGTTCTTCACCATTCCTATGTAACTGATATTCATGATGTATTACTAAACAAGATAAACGTCAAATGTCTATGTAACTAGAAAGTCAATCCTACCTACACTAAGGGGAATAAAAAAATAAATAGGTGACAGAAGAGAAAAGATTGCACTAAGCTTGTGCATTCCTGCAATTGCAACTCCTTTCTCATCATCCCCTTAGGAAAACAATGACTCACCAAGATAGCAAAAGCCCCATGAGTGATAACACTAGATTAGTAGGATCATGATAGCCGAAAGAAAATGCCAGCTTCCTTCTGTGGAGTCCTTGTCACTGAGAAAAACAGCATTTTGCAACACTTTCTGTTCTCTTGTATTTTGGATCGTTAGTTAAAAATATTTCTACCCCTAAAAAATTTTAAGAAATATTCTTTCAGAGAAATCATTTTCTGCCTAGACTTGACAATGAATTCTGGGAAAGAGGTTAAAATTATTCATTTCATTGTTCAAGTCTTTCCAATTGGAAGCAAGCTGGAAAAGCCCAGGTGTTTCATAGTTTTCAGTCCTTGAAATATAACAGATCATAGGACCTTAGAGTTAGGTGGTAATTTTAAAAGCATAGCATTTCTCATGAACAGTCCCTCAAATTCTGCTTCAGTACTTCCAATGGTTGGAAATTCATTACCTTATAAATAAGCATTTTCTCTGTTGTTTTTTTTTTTTTTTTTTTTTTTTTAAGATACAAACTCTTCTGGAAAAATAAAACTAGACTCTTTAAATTTTTAAAGTGCTCATACAAGGAAAACCATGGGTACAGAAGGATATAAATGTAAAAGTTGTTTTCTCCTTCTCTACATTTTCTTGTCCAGAGGTAAAGATGATTCATGGGTTTTTGTTGTTGGTATTGCTGTTTCTGTCCAGAAATATTTTATGTACAATCATGCATATTTTTATATCATTTCAATTTTACACAAATGGAATTACGCAGTACATACCAATTCACAACTACGTTTTCCCATATATTATATCTTGACTACTTTCCATAATGGTACAGTGATCTATCTCACTCTATTTCCAGTGATGCATACTATTTCATTATATAGATTAATATAGCTGTACTATCATCAATTCTATTTTTGATTACTTTAATTCTTAGAAAATATTAATTCTGATCAACTCGATATTTATCTCCTTGCAACTTACCACCTCCCACATCATTGCACTTTCTATTTTCTCTTCAATATGATAGTATCTCAAATATTTGAAGATCATTATTATGTCTCTGCTAAATTTCATGTCCTTCAATCCATTACCACAGCAAGACAAGCATGAAGAAGTATAATATTAATGGACATGAGATTCAATATACCAATCAAATACTGCAAACTATACAGGGAAAATAGAAAGATTTTGAAAAATGCACATGGTATTCTGTTTTCATTTACTTCTGCCAACAGCACTTGCTGCTTCTGACCTTGGCAATAGGAAGGAGAAGGAAGCACTTTCCAGATAGTGATCTTTAAAAGGCATAAAAGGATGGAGTCTATTCAGAGAAAGCAGGTGAAAAAACTTTGTGTTCAAGAGGCATTTACAAGGGAAACGAAAACACACAAAATGAGAAAAATCCAGTTCTCTCTAATATCAAAGAGAGCCTCAAATTGTTGCTATGTTCCTTGAGGCCAGGGGCATTGGTTCATTTGGTCTGAGATGTGGCCCAGGGAAAAAATACAGTCTCTTAAACTGCAGATTTCAGGAGTTGTGTATATTTAATTTCTCCAAGGAGAAGTGAATCCCTCCTGCTCCAAGTCTCCTGAGACCATCCCTTTGAGAATTCCTCCAGGCTACCAAGAGGTAAGGAAGATAGAACCTGAAGGGTGGTTTCAAGGGTTTCATTAGAAATGTGGGTCACTGGTGAAGGAGATGTTTTCATTTGCCTATTGATTGTTGGGGATTGTTGGAGTGTAGAAACTAATACTGCATTGATGATGACAATGATGATGATAATTATGCTACTTTAAGTTTTGGGGTACATATGCAGAATGTACAGGTTTGTTACATAGGTATACACATGCCTTGGTGGTTTGCTGCATCCATCCCCCCCCCCGTCATCTACATTAGGTATTTCTCCTAAAGTTAGCCCTCCCCAATCTCCCCACCCCCTGCTGTCCCTCCCCTAGACCCTCACCCTGCAACAGGCCCTTGTGTGTGATGTTCCCCTCCCTGTGTCCATGTGTTCTCATTGTTTAACACCAACTTGTGAGTGAGAACATGCAGTATTTGGTTTTCTGTTCTTGTGTCAGTTTGCTAAGAATGATGCTTTCCAGCTTCATCCATGTCCTTGCAAAGGACGTGAACTCATCGTTTTTTATGGCTACATAGTATTCCATGGTATATGTGTGCCACATTTTCTTTGTCCGTTCTATCTTTGATGGGCATTTGGGTTGGATCCAAGTCTTTGCTATTGTAAACAGTGCCGCAATAAATATACGTGTGCATATGTCCTTATAATAGAATGTTTTATAATCCCTTGTGTATATACTCAGTAATGGGATTGCTGGGTCAAATTGTGTTTCTATTTCTAGATCCTGAGGAATTGCCACACTGTCTTCCACAATGGTTGAACTAATTTACACTCCCACCAACAGTGTCAAAGCGCTCTTATTTCTCCATATCCTCTCCAGCATCTGTCGCCTCCTGATTTTTTAATGATCGCCACTCTAACTGGCATGAGATGGTATCTCAATGTGGTTTTAATTTGCATTTCTCTAATGACCAGTGATGATGAACTCTTTTTCATATCTTTGCTGGCTACATAAAATGTCTTCTTTTGAAAAGTATCTGTTCATATCTTTTGCCCACTTTTTGATGGGGTTATTTGTTTTTTTCTTGTAAACTTGTTTAAGTTCTTTGTAGATTTTGCTTATTAGCCCTTTGTCAGATGGGTGGATTGCAAAAATTGTTTCCCATTCTACTGGTTGCTGGTTCACTCTAATGATAGTTTCTTTTGCTGTGCAGAAGCTCTTAAGTTTAATTAGATCCTATTTGTCTATTTTGGCTTTTGGTGCCATTGCTTCTGGTGTTTTAGTCATGAAGTCCTTGCCTATGCCTATGTCCTAAATGGTATTGCTTAAACCAGGAAGAAGCTGAATCTCTGAGTAGACCAATAACAAGGTTTGAAGTTGAGGCAGCAATTAATAGCCTACCAAACAAAAAAAGTCCAGGACCAGATAGGTTCGCAGCAGAATTCTACCAGATATACAAAGAGGAGCTGGTACCATTCCTTCTGAAACTATTCCAAACAATACAAAAAGGGGGGAATCCTCCCTAACTCACTTCATGAGACCAACATCATCCTGATACCCAAACCTGGCAGAGACACAACTAAAAAAAAAATTTCAAGCCAATGTTCATGCTGAACATTGATGTGAAAATCCTCAACAAAATACTGGCAAACTGAATCCAACAGCACATCAAAAAGCTTATCCATCACGATCAAGTTGGCTTCAACCCTGGGATGCAAGGCTAGTTCAACATATGCAAGTCTATAAACGTAATCCATCACATAAACAGAACCAAAGACAAAAATTACATGATTATCTCAATAGATGCAGAGAAGGCCTTTGACAAAATTCAACAGCCCTTTATGCTAAAAACTCTCAATAAACTAGGTATCAGTGGAAAGTATCTCGAAATAATAAAAGCTATTTATGAAACACCCAAAGCCAATATCATACCGAATGGGCAAAAACTGGAAGCACTCTCTTTGAAATATGGCACTAGAAAAGGATTCCCTTTCTCACCACTCCTATTCAATATAGTATTGGAAGTTCTATCTAGAGCAGTTAGGCAAGAAAAAAAAAAAAGGTATTCAATTAGGAAAGAGGAAGTCAAATTGTCTCTATTTGCAGATGACACGATTGTATATTTAGAAGACCCTATCATCTCAGCCCAAAAATTTCCTTAAACTGATAAGCAACTTCAGCAAAGTCTCAGGATACAAAATCAATTTGCAGAAATCACAAGCATTTCTTTATACCAATAACCAACAAACAGAGAGCCAAATCATGAGCAAACTCCCACTCACAATTGCTACAAATAGAATAAAATACCTAAAGATACAACTAACAAAGAATGTAAAGGACCTCTTCAAGGAGAACTACAAACCACTGCTCAAGGAAATAAGAGAGGACACAAACAGATGGAGAAACATTCCATGCTCATGATTAGGAAGAATCAATATCATGAAAATGGCCATACCGCCCATAGTTATTTATAGATTCAATGCTATGCCCATCAAGCTACCAATGACCTTCTTCACAGAACTGGAAAAAACAACCTTCAACTTCATATGGAACCAAAAGAGAGCCTGCATAGGCAAGACAATCCTAAGCAAAAAGAACAAAGCCAGAGGCATCACGCTACCTGATTTCAAACTATATTACAAGGCTATAGTAATCAAAATAGTATGGTACTGGTACCAAAACAGAGACATAGACCAATGGAACAGAACAGACCCTGGAGGCAATGCCGCATATCTACAACCATCTGATCTTTGACAAATCTGACAAAAACAAGCAATGGGGGAAAGGATTCCCTGTTTAATAAATGGTCTTGGGAAAACTGGCTAGCAGTGTACAGAAAGCAGAAACTGGACCCCTTCCTGACACCTTACACTAAAATTAACTCCAGATGGATTAAAGACTTAAACATAAGACCTGAAACTATAAAAACCGTAGAAGAAAACCTAGGCAAAACCATTCAGGACATAGGCATAGGCAAGGACTTCATGACTAAAACACCGAAAGACAAATGGGACCTAATTAAACTCCAGAGCTTCTGTACAGCAAAAACAAAAAACAATCATTAGAGTAAACCAGCAACCAACAGAATAGGAAAAAATTTTTGCAATCTACCCATATAACAAAGGGCTAATATCCAGAATCTACAAAGAACTAAAACAGATTTACAAGAAAAAACAAACCCATCCAAAAGTGGGCAAAGGATATGCACAGACACTTTTCAAAAGAAGACATATATGAGGCCAACAAACATATGAAAAAATGCTCATCATCATTGATTAGAGAAATGCAAATCAAAACCACATTGAGATACCATCTCACACCAGTCAGAATGGCGATCATTAAAAAATCTGGAGACAATAGATGCTGGAGAGGATGTGGAGAAACAGGAACACTTTTACACTGTTGGTGGGAGTGTAAACTAGTTTAACTATTGTGGAAGATAGTGTGGCACTTCCTGAAGGACCTAGAAATAGAAATTCCATTTAACCCAGCAATCCCATTACTGGTGTATACCCATGTGATTATAAATCATTCTATTATAAGGACACATGCACATGTATGTTCATAGTGACACTGTTTACAATAGCAAAGACCTGGAACCAACCCAAATGCCCATCGACAATAGACTGGACAAGGAAAATGTGGCATGCGTACACCATGGAATACTATGCAGTCATAAAAAATGATGAGTCTGTGTCCTTTGTAGGGACATGGATGAATCTGGAAACCATAATTCTCAGCAAACTGACACAAGAACAGAAAATTAAACACAGCATGTTCTCACTCATGGTGGGTGATGAACAATGAGAACACAGGGAGGGGAGCATCACACACTGGAGTCTGTTGGGGGGCCAAGGGAGGGACAGTGGGGGGTTGGGAGGTTGGGGGAGGGATAATGTGGGGAGAAATGCCAGATGTAGGTGACAGCGGGATGGAGGCAGCAAACCACATTGCCATGTGTACCTGTGCAACAATCCTGTATGATCTGCACATGTACCCTAGAACCTAAAGTACAATTAAAAAAAAAAAAGACAGCAGCATATACATTAAGATCAAAAAATAAGAAGTTAAAAATAAATTGTTTGGGCATGCATCTAAAAAAAAAAAGAGCAATGAACCAAACAAATATAGTCATTGACTTCAATAAGGATGTGATAAGGAGCTAGACCAGGAAAGATGCAATTTTCATTTATTGTGATGCACGCTATGATAAGGTAAGAGCAGAGTAATATGGGAACAATAAGTAATCTTCTGGCATCCATTTTAATATATGAATTGCTTACATCCACCAGAAAGTGAAAGCCATAAGGAAATGACTGGTCTGGTACATTTACTGTTAAGAATGAATGCATTCACATTCTAAGTTATTTTGTAAGTTTGAGTAATGTCTCAGAGACTGGTCAGCTCCAGTGAGTTTACCATTGAGATCTAGGGCTTGCATGGTAGAGACACAGTCCCTGGATCATGTGGGCTACACCAAGATTTTTCTAATTACTGAATTCATTGGACTATTCTTAGTTCTTTCCCTACTTGATAAGCGATGCATTTAACACTATTAGTCACCCTCCTTCTTAAAATGCTCTTCAGCCTCAGTTTTGTGACACTACTGTCTCCTGGTGTTTCTACCAGAGAGGAGTTTACCAGATGTGGTGATTTAGAATGTAGTGTGCATCCATCAGTCTTCACGGCAGAGGGGATGGTGAATGTTATTTACTCTGGTGATTCAGTTAACCTGGGTTGTCAAAAGAGCTCTACTGCACTGTTGTCATTTCAGCAAGTGATCAACCCGAATATTTAAGTTAACATCCACGCACTCTGTCACATCATTATCATTTAATTCTCTCTGTGTTACTATCTGGTATATTTTGTTCAATCATTTGTTCACTTTTTTATTGCCTTTCTACCCAGGTGGGACTATAATAATCCTTAAAAGCGCTTGCTCTCTCATCCTTTCCTCAGTCCTATATCTTCAACTAAAGCAGCTGCAGAAACAACAGGAGCCTCATAATTTAGTACTGCATTTTCCAATAATTAATTGCTTAGATCTATAATTCTCACAAAACATTCTGTGGGGTTGGGGCTTCTCAATCCCTAAAATGAAGCAATTTAAATTGATTATATCTATGGTCTCTTCCTTTTTAAAGCTTTTCCTATACTTTAGGACTTAGGATAAAAACTGATTAGGAAACTGGAAATAACATGTCTTCCCCAGGCCACTTACAGCAAATATCCCATGGTTAGCATCAGTCCTACCATCTTTCCACTATTCTGCTTTCAACTCCTTTCTTTGACTTCCACTTTCAAATCTATCAGGACTTCCTGCTGCCCTTTCTTTTCTGCCAGCCCAGAGGCAGAAGCACAGAAGGCGAGGTTACTATAGATCTTGAACTGTCAACCTGGCAGGCCAGGTAGGAGAATGAAGGACTCATCAACTAGCCAGCAGCCGTCACTGCTCTTTGGAAGCCACCTTGGGATCAAATTGTCCAAGTAACTGAGCTGTTATCTTCTTGAACCCCTGCAATTCTAACAGCCAGAAAACATCTAGATGTTGGACTTGCAGAGGACCTTAGCACACCTGTAGTATAATCTTTTCATTTCATACACACAACTGTGTTGAAAGAAGTCTCAACTTGTGAGGTCTAAACATGAAATACTTAATTTTTAAAATTACTGCTACTACTGCGGACCCATTCTTCTTGGGTAGGAGACTCCCTTAATGACCTCTTAGACTAATTCCATAAACTTTTAATCACTTTATGTTTCTTAAACAGTCTCACTGGAGTTATTAGATGCAATCAAATCTAATTAATTCTGATTTGATAAAATTAATCTGTTTAATTTCTTCTTCTATTCAAAAATTTTTTCAATCTCAGCATCCTCCACCCATCTACCACCTAGCATAGGGTAAATTTATGGCTCCAGCAACTCGTCATGTTTTGGGAGGTAAAGGCTGATGGTCACACTACTCACCTGTCTCCCACTTCCTAATATCAGCTCCTTCCTTGAGAGAATGAAGAATAAAGCAACTCTCCATGGTGTATTAGCTGTCAACTCCTTGTTTTATTTTAACTGCTATTCCTGTGTGTGAACACTACCTCATAAGTGGAGGTCAGATTGGGGTAGTATA
The DNA here is from genome assembly GCA_036589455.1 of Ateles fusciceps. Classification (NCBI taxonomy): domain Eukaryota; kingdom Metazoa; phylum Chordata; class Mammalia; order Primates; family Atelidae; genus Ateles; species Ateles fusciceps. The sequence goes on from JAZHEH010003362.1 coordinate 2,662,778, forward strand.
ACATTTTTGCTAGTTGTCACCATTTCTCTAGCATTATTCATTGTTCTTTCTCATTTGGAGTGATTCAAATGTAGGTGCTCTCATGGGAATACCTTTACAGGCTCTTCAGAAGAACCTATGTCTTATGCATCTGCACAGCAAAAAGAATGACCTATTCTTTTATGTTTCAATCAATTCTGCTTTCCTCGGCTCTCATTGCAGGCCGCCCACTCCACAGCTTCTTGTTATTAAAGCTCCCCCTCATCTAAAGAGTGACCCCTTTGAGGGAGAGGGACAAAATGGCTTAAGTTCTTGTCACTTTTCTTTATGCCCATCTAACCCAGGGGGTACTTAAGTAAGTGCCACACAATGGAGGCTGACTTCTAGCACTCTCTCTCAGATCCATCACTTCTAACCTGCCTTTTCCTGCAAACTTTAGCAATGTTAGATTCTCTATCAGTATCTTGCCTCATACAGTTTAACGTGGAAGATGACCAAAAGCTCTCAACTTACTGGAGGGAATAATTCAGTTATCCTAAATGTTGTGGCAAAAGTGTTGGAGCACCTTGTTGAATGACTTTCTTCCCCATGTTTAAAATCCCTACCATTCAGACCTCTAAGCTTCAAATCTTGGCTTTGCCATTCACTAGTTGTATAATCTTAACTTCTCTACCTCATTAAAAATAAGGATTTTTTAAATACGCTGATAGTACCTATTTCATAGGATTCCTGTGAGTATTAAATGGGATAAATCACAATTCCTGAATACAGTGAGTGTTCAAAAAATATTAACAATTGCCATTGTTGCTCTTCTGTGCTTATTTTTTTGTTAGAACACATCCTAGTTTCTCCATTATTATTTCTGCCTACAGAAATCAAGTTTTTAATAAAGTCAATGTGGTTTGGAGGAACTCCCTTTTTTTGCATTTTTGTATTCAATACAGTATTCCATATATTGCTATGCACATGGCAGCTGCTTAACAAATCAAGAAATACATTGCAGTTTCTCTGATACAATGCATGTTTCTGAAATGCAAATTAGCCTATATGCTATTGGCAAGCCAAGGAATAATGTCAATATAACATTGAAGTTGGTTGAAACAAGATTCTTTTTTTTTTCTAGCAAGTTAATATTTTGGACTACCAAGGAACAGCTAACACAAATCTTACTAGCACAGTGGAACATGGCAAGAAATAGAATATGCTACACGATAACTATTCACTTCAAGGTTTTTCTTGGCTTAGTTTTACCACAAGTCTATCTTGAGCATGTTTATTCTACGGTTTTCCCTTGCTTTTATGTATTTTTTTCTTTGTCATGTTCTTTCACCAACCAATGAAAAAGATCAAATCCTATATTTACTGTTAATTTTATTACAAATTTAACATATCTTTTTAACTGTATAGTTTATTTAATAGAAATACTAATGTTTATGTTAGTGCTCTGGTTATAGGTTTTGCATAAACTGTGATAGTCTTTTTTTCTCTCAAAGACTTGATATTTCTAGTGTATTTTTGCAGAATGCAAAACAATTTTAAAAAATAAATGTGTGTTACATGTTATGGCAGAAACACCTGTGTTATGCTCAAGGAATATTTAAATTAAATGAGTGAAAACCACTTCTCCCTTCTTGATTACGCAAAGACTTAACTTCTTCAATTATTTAACTTATACTTCCCTTATTCCCTCTGTGCTTACTGAATTATTCCTATTGGCTAACAAATACAATCCAGCATCTTACGTAAAACAAAAATCCCCCCTTAACCCCACATCTTCCTATCCCACCACCCTATGGCAAAACTTCTCAGAACACTGTCTGCACATGCTGTCTATCCTTCCTCACTTCCCATTCACTTTTTTTTTTTTTAGCCCAGTTCAGTTTGGTTTTTACACATACTACTGCACTGAAATTGCCATCGTTAAAGTCCCAAAATATCCCATATTGCTAGATGCAAAGGATACTTGCATTCTCTCATTTTACTTTGCCTCTCAACATGATTCAATATAATTAACCATTTCCTCTAGAATTGTACTCTTTTCTTAGCTTTAGTGACATAATTCCCTGAGACTTTTCCTACCTTACCAGTTGTTTTCTCTAGTCTCTGTTCTGGTTCTTCTGATACCCATTTTCAAGATATTGACATTTCTTAGAGTTCTGCTCTGAGACTTTCTCTGTTGCTTAACTTACCTTTCGCTCTCTTCAGCTGACCTCATCTTACTCAGTGACTTTAACCTATGCTGGTAATTCTCTAGTTTATATCTCTAATGCAGACATTTCTACTGGTCTCTCAACTTTTTTTTTGTTTTGTTTTGTAACTGCGTATTTAGCACAAACACTTAGATGTAATAAAGATGCTTCAAACTAAAACACTTTCGAACTGGGACACTTGGTTGATTTGTCCCCAACTCTAGTAATTCCCTTAAATCTAGTACTCCCTCAGTTTTTACCACATAATTACTGTCTACCCAGTTATTATAGCCAGAAATTTAGGAATCATATTTTATACTTCCTGTGCCCTCCAATCTGTCAATAAGTCCCATTAATATCACCCCCAATATATATCTCAAACCCATCAACTTTTCTTTACCTTCACTACCACTTCTCTAGACCATCTATCATATTTAGACTCTTAACCATTTCCCAATATCTGCTCAAAAAACATGTAGACTACATGACTACATATCTATCTATATATAGATAGGTAGACATTGAGAAAGTGTGTGTATACACATATAATATACATATACATGTCTATGGTTTGAGTTTTCATACCCCTCAAACCTTGTGTTGAAACTTAATTTACAATATGGCAGTATTGAGAAGGGGGGCCTGTAAGAGGAATTGGTTCATAGAGGCTCTATCCTCATAAATGGATTAATCTATTTATGAATTAATAGATTAATTGAATAATGGGTTATCATGGGAGTGAGACTGGTGGCTCTAAAAGAAGAGAAAGAGAGACCTGAGCTCACACGCTCAGCACCCCCCTTACCATGTGATACCCTGTGCCACCTTTTTTAGTGGGGGACTCTGCAGATAGTCCCCACTAAAAAGAGGTTCTCAACTGACAGGACCCCTGAACTTGGACTTCACAGCCTCCAGAAATATTTTTTTTTCTTTATAAATGTCAGTCTCAGGTATTCAGTTATAGCCACAGAAAGTAGACTAAGACATACATGAAAGCCATCAAACTGTATTAAGCAAGGGAATATATATATGTATAGATATATATACATACACACCGTGTGTGTGTGTGTGTGCATTATTTTTCGTCACACAGTCCTATGGCTCTTCTTTAGCCTTCAAATAAAATCCCAACACTTTTTCATGTTCTGTCAGGCCCTCATGATCTGGCCCCTATGTGTATCTCCAATCTCATTTTATGCCATTGGCCTTCCTACTCGCTATGCTTCAGCCCTGTTGTCCTTCTCTTAATTTCTACAATTCTCCACAGTCTTTCTTGTTATGAGGATTTTGAACTTCCCACTGCTTGAAATATTCTTGTTTCAGCCTTTGTCTTGTTTCAGCCTATCTCATTCTTTAAGTCTCTGCTTAAAAGTCATTTTCATTGAATGGCCTTTCTTAACCACCCTATCTAAAATAAGTTACCTTTGTATGTCTATAGAGCAACATTATTTACTTTTTACAAATGTTAGTCACAAGTTGTCACTGTTCCATTTGTTTATTTATTTTCTATTTTCTCCAACAGAAAGTCTACTCTCCAAGGAAAAAGATCTTGTCTGCTTATTATCCCTCTTGTATCACCAGCAAATGACCTAGTGCTTGGAATATAAGTACTTGTTGGACAAAGAAATGAAAATATATGATGAAGAATGTTCCTATGCTGAAACTAAATTTTTGTGTTAGGTTTAGTGATAGAAAGATTAAGTAACAGGTCTGTATTTCCATTTAAGTCATTTCTTTATTTGTCCATAATAATTCAAGCTCAGGGATTGCCTGTTTGGAAAAGTATATTGTAAAAAATGCTATTAATAAACTTCAAGACATAGTTCACTCATTCTGAAAAATTAGAAAACATAATTAGCCAAAATTCTACCAGCAAACTATGCTCATATGCTAACTTTAATGAGATAGCCCTTGATAATTCTGAATAGTTGTCTTTTTCTCTTAAAGATAAATTGGTATCATGACATTATTGAAATGTATAGTTGATTGGTATACATTCAATTTAGCAATTGAGAATATAAAAAATTATTTATTTTACATCTCTATTATAGACTTCTAATTAGCTGTTGCCCCTTGGGTCATGCAGAGAAGATTTTCTTCATATATCTTTCTACAACATGACTGTGCCATTACTATGATAAAGAGGGTTGTTTTGTGTCTGGCAGCCTATTCTATAGCAGGCCTTGTGTCAGTTCCTTCTTCTGTACACTTGTCTCTATTTGAACGACATTCATTCATAGGTGCAGCATGACTTTAACTTGTCAGTCACCAGAGGCAATTGTAAATTGCAAACAAAAAAAAATGTAAATGATGTTGAAATAAAGATGAAATTTTTGATTATGAAATAGTCATCCAAATGATCCATAATATTTATATTAATTAATCACTAATGAAAAATTTATAAATTTTCTAAGTAAAAAACTTACAAATTCCTGATTATAAGAAATACTCTTCTATGAGAATGGCCACCAACATGTCCCAAATTTTTTGTCACTGCATCTATTTCTAATACTCAGTCTAATGTTCTAATCACAGACACTCAATATTCATTTGTTTTCTTGAACCTCTACGATAATCTGCAAGTGTTTCCTGTTTTGGAAGAGACAAAGGAAAAACTGATGAATATCACTGGAAACTGCATATGCTCAGGACCCCTATTCCATTTTTCTCTGGTCCTTTTTTCTTCTTCAGAATTTAGCAGTGGTTTTCAATCCTATCAGATCACATTTGATAGCATACATTTATTCCTGTGTTTGTAAGGCATAAACCTGTAACCGTACTACAAATAGTGAGAATATTGCTGTGAAATTGCATATTCTATGCACCCCCAGCTACCAATAATAGGAAATAAATGGTGATCAATGATGCTAGAGAAAAGAACAAATTCTATTTCAAGTTTCTCTATAAAAATAATATTACAATATCTCTGATGAAGAGGAGATCAAATAGCATGTAACAACAATATGTTGAAAAAGAAGAGGATAGTGGGATATCTGGCAACAAATGAATATTTACTTTTTGATGGATTTTATAATGTTTATGTCATTTGTTAGCTGGTATATTTTGCAATCTTTTATGATTAATTTTCTTGTTCTAAATAGTAATTCTAATATCTAATATTGTATTCAAAATTTTCTACTCAATTTTTTAAGGAGGACCCCTTAAATTGTATAAATTTCAGGCCCTCAAACTGGATCCACCTCTGCTATCTACACACACATGTATTTTTTAAATCAATAACATTCCCAGCTTTAATATAAAGAAAAAATAAAGTAAAATAACTTTATAATAAGAAACTATGTCCTTGATGAATGTGAGAGTTACAAAAACAGACTGATAGGAGAATGAGGTATTGATGACACACATATCATGAACAGTGCAGCTACAGGTGAACTGATTTTCTGAAACAGTGAAAAATTCAAGGATATTGTTCCAGTAAAAGTCAAGAATAATCTTTCCTCAATATACATGGTAGTTTCTTTTCTGTAAAATCCAGTATATGTGAGAAGTGCAAAAGATGCTTTTGTGTTTATTTTTCAAAGTCGTGTTTAAGGCTTAGATAATTATAAAATATCTGGCTTCACATTGAAAAGATGTGCAGAATCAGGCCAATTATTTAGTATGCAAGGCTGCCTTTGGTATTGCAGGGCATTTGTTTGCCTGCTAATGCTACAAATGTCTCCTGTATACCCATCATTGAAACAAGCAACCCTCAATAAACACACACATTCTCACACATAAATTCATATTTCCTAAAGGCCTTTTGTAGGTGGTAACACAGAGTAGGATTACAAAGTTTCAGAATGCCTCCTTCTCCTCCCACTCTTCCCACTCTCACTCATATCCTCTCTCACCCACTAGAAATACATGGGTCACAAAACCGTTTAGCCAGGGTCCTGAAAAATTAGGTCTTCAAAAGTTGCCTATTAAAATGCAAATGTCCTGGTCTGGGCTAAGACCTCTTGTCCTTATCTGCTAATAGCATAAAAGGATTCCTTTAAGAGATGTCTGTTTCCATTTTGTGACTGTGTAATTCTGTAAAGCAGCATAAAATAAACCTGGCCTGTAGTACATTTGGCTTAAGGGCTGACTTTGTGCAATGGAGATTTCTCTGTCTAGTACCACACCTGGAAATGACCTTCAAACTTCCTAACCCCACCTCTGCTGCAGGCGTGTGTGTGTTGGAGGTGTGGGTATGGGTATGTGTGTGATGATGTCTGCCTCATTGACATGACTGCTGCTGTGTGATCTTGGCTGCATCCTGTAAGAACAAGGTTTTGCATTCTGGACCCACCAGTGGCCTTCCAGGTTCTTCATCCTAAGGACAGACCAGGAGCATGGGAAAGGAGGTCTCTCTCTGCTGCTCTCAAGACTAACCAAAGGCCTCTTGCAAAATAATTATAATAGTCGTGAAAACTAACATATGCTCTGTTTTAACCAGTTCACTACATTAACTCATTTTATGCTGACAACCACCCTTAAAGTAGGTACCACTACTATCTCCATTTTACTGGTGAGAAGGCTGAGGCAAAGAGGCATTGAGTAGTCACAGCTGAGACTCAAACTTGAGAGCTTGTTCCTAGTCTGGACTCTTAATTAATCTTGCACTTAATTTCTTGGAAAATATCTTTGGCTAGATTTTTATTTTTATTAATTTTTAAAAATTTAATCTAATATTCTGGTATTTTTTAAAAAACTTTTTTAGCTGGGTATGGTGGCATATCCCTGTAATCCCAGCTTCTTTGGGGGCTGAGGTAGGAGGATCACTTGAGCCTGCCAGTCAGAGACTAGCCTGGGTAACATAGTAAAACCCTGCCTCAATTATTTTTTTTTTTTAAAAAGCAAAACTTTTTTATACTAGCGCTTTCCTAAGGATCTTCCTCAGTGGGCTTATACTATTGTTCTCCCAATTCTGAAGAAAATGTCAGCTCACTTAACATCTGTATCAGTTGGAAGACATGAAGGTAAGTTTGAAGCCCTTTGGGCTTCTTGGCTGGAATATACTATTTATAAGGCAGAGGTCATGATCAATTTGTTTGAGCCCATCTTAGGTTCAATTTGTACCCTTAACTACAAGACACCACAAAGATGCTTTATCGGCAAAGTGTGAGTGGCTGATTATCTTGAAGACAGGCAGCTGCATATGTAGATGCTCACACCTATGCACTATGAAAGAGTGTAGATTATGCTCAGTTATATGCCTTGAATGTTTTGTCCCCTCCAAATCTCATGTGAAATGTGGTCCCCAGTGTCGTGGGACCTAGTTGGAAGTGTTTGGGTCATGGAGGCAAATCTCTTACAAATGGCTTGGTGCCTCTCCCGTGGTAATGAGTTCACATGAGAGCTGGTTGTTTAAAGGAAACTAGCACCTCCCTTTGCACTCCCTTCTCTAGTAGTCCTGGGAGTTTCTGTTTATTTCTTTTGGATTTATTACTTTTAGACCCATTCAAGTCAAGACAAGAAGTAACAAACATTAAAGCCACTGACTTTCTTGTGAAAATCTAATAGGCAGTCAGCACCTGCTATTGATGGACTTTCTTGAGCAGAAACTCCTGTTTAGGGTGGCAAAAGAAAGTAAACACAGCCGACACCATGCTGGCCAAATAACATAGAGGGAAAAAAAAAGAATTCATGTCTTCTTTTTTTTAGGCATGTCTATGAAACAGACATAGCTAACATGCCAACAGTGCCAACATTGTTTGGCTAAGTTGAGACGTCATTGCCCGAATCGACAAAGATAACTTATACAACAGGATGTTTGTCTAGATCAGTGATTTCCTATTTGTGAGTTATGGAACCTGGGAATCCAAGGAATTTCTGCATGAGGACTATGAATCCATATGCACTTAATCACAATGTGTAGACTCAATGAATAAAGATATCTTTATCTATCTTTCACTTATCTATGATGTATCTATCTATCTATCTATCATCATCATCATCATCATCATCATCTATCTTTCTGGTCATGAGCATGGGCTCTTAAGCCATATTGCCAGGTTCAAATTCTAATTTCTTTACATAGCAACTGTGTGCCCTTGGACAAGGTACTTAACCTCTTCATGGTTTAATTTCCTTATTCTTAACTGCATAGAGTTGGTAGGAGGAAGAAAATAGATAAGACATGTTGCATAGTTAACTTTGTATTTGATGCTCAGGGAGAGATCAACGTTTATTAGGTACATAAACATCATGAGCAGACAGACATTTTGCACTTTCATCATTTCATATTCAATTTTATATGGACCTCACCTGGTTTTAGAGAACTCTGAGAGTGAGAAATAAGCCAGCAGATTGATTTGGGTTTTCTGCTTCCCAATTTTGGAGAAGGGCACAAAGGCCAACATAGTGTATATGCTGAGCCTTGATCCTCCTTCTGCCAGCCATGTCCCAAAACACAAAACTTCCTGCCAAAAGCTTCTCACCCTAGATCCAGCTGCAGGGGCATCTCACAGTACTCAGTTCCTACAACTCACACACATCCATTTGTTTCATTTTTATACTGCTGCAAAATGAAATATAGATTAAGGCTTCCAACATCAAATAACTAACAGGTCCAAGTTTGGGCATAGTGATGCCTTTTATGTACTGAGCATGTGTGTATCCAGAATCAGAAGCAAGAAGTGAAACTTAGACACACCCTACGGATTTCAGTGAACCCACGTTCCTGATGTGGACAGGCGGAGTATGAGAAATTAGCAGCACGCTCCACCCAGAAAATGGATATGAAGCTTGAAGGACTTTTTAAAAATATATATACAAGATTAAAAAAATGTGTGGAATTTAACTGTGTATCAACTCGTTCTTCCAGGATGGAACAGAGCTCTTGTTTAATCTTAGTGCTAATGTGTTCCTTCTGAATTCTTGTTCTGTTCTTTTGGGTACCTGTAGTTATATGCTATGGAAATTAGGGTATGGCTCATTCTTTCTGATGCTGATGTTAATGGTTTGCTTTTTTTGGTCGGGGGAGCACGGGCTGGGAAGGTGGGTAGTTTGGTTTACTTTTTAGGTTTTAATGAGCTGGTTTTATTGGATGGCTAAATTTTTGCTGTTACTGCTACCAAAGCACTTCCTTTATTTCAATACTGGACACTTAAGCAAAAGCTTTGGAACGATAAAGCCAACATTTCAGAAAGCTTTAGAAATGAAAGTGTGCTCTCTAACTCCAAAGCTTATATGCTCTGAACTAGGAATAGTACCTCTCAGAGAGCCCTGTACCATATCCCATCTAAGTAGGAGCTATTTAGACAATGACTTCAGAGGAATTCTTTAAATAGACTATTTGAGTCATGGTAAAATGACTAACTCTGAGGGACAATTTGATTGCAGGTTCACTGTCCCAGGAAAAAGGAAACCAAAATATTCCCTGGACAAAATCTCAACAAAGTGATAAAGTAGAATCTTTCCTTTTCTCTTCCAAGGTTTAGGGATTCAAATATTACCCTCTGACAGCACCTCAAAAACTACATCTTCCTTAATTCCTCCTCCTCCTCTTCTCCAATCCTATCCAACAACTTTTCTGCATTCTGTTCTTTCCTGATTATGCTCTCTTCCTCATAACCATGGAGAGGATTGAGATTGTGTAGATAGATTAAACTAGCATAAGATACTCCTTATCAAATAAAGCATACTATATAGGTTGACAAGAACCTTAATCCAGTCAAAATTCATATTTCTCCTACAAGTCTTTAATTAATAATGGTAATAAAGAAGGCAGAAGATGCATTTATTGACCATCTTTTACATGCCAGATGCTGTGCAATGCATTTTACTTCTTCTTTATCTTATTAAATCTCATAACATAACCATGACCTGGATCCCATTATTGTCCCTATTTTACAGGTAACCTTTAATCACATAAAGATTAGGAATATTTGAATTCAGAGCTTTAAACACAAACAACTTGTACTCTTCAAAATAACTTGCTGTTCCCTTTAAGGTTTGTCACTAAAACATAGCATGCCCTGGGCTCAGTACCTAATCTTTCTTATTGGAAACTTACATTCCTATTAACATTTTTAGCCCTATATTTTCTAATTCCATAGAAAGCTAAATGTTTTCGTTTAGATCTTCATGTGGAATGACTTTGCTTTCATTCAAGAGACTTAATTCAGCAGTCTGTGAGGAAAGCATGGTATGATAGAATGGTGCCTCAAGTGCTTCAGAAGTGAAGTGGGTTTAAGTATACTGTCCCTGTCTTCTTCAGACTTTTGGTAAAGATAAAACATAACACTCATGTAAAAGCAATCTTTGCAAATGACAAACTGCTATAGACATTTACAGAGTTTTCATCTCCAGTATCATTATTAATATCAGATCTTGGAAGTCCAACCTTGACCTAGAGCCAAAAAACAGAAGAATTAGTCAAAGGAATCCTGGAGAAAGATTCTGCTTTGTATTTAAAGGAGAAAGGGTGATTATGCCGGAAAATTATAACATTAAAACTAAACAAAAGCTAGGAAGTAAAATAAAATAAACTATATGGCCTAGATCCCTGTAAGTAATGGTTTAATGTCTGCCTTCCTGTGTTCTGAGCCAGAGTAGGGCGCAGTAGAGAAAAGGGAGTCTCTGAAAATGTTTCCAATTTGGCTGGTCAGATAGCGGATCATCAGTGAATCAGATGAAAATCTGTGGATTTGTGGACTAACTGATTAGCAGGAAATTAAATAAGAAAAGCGTTGGCAGCTCTGGTGAGTCTCAAAAGAATTTCAGCAGTTGCTGGCCATGCTCCCGAACATGCATCATATGACTAGGAGTTTGACTTTGGGGTTAGATTTTATGTGTTTGAACCCCAAGTTAGTTATTTGCTAGGTGGCACCCTAAGACAAGTTGCTTAACCTCACTAAGATTCAGTTTTCCTATTTATAAAATATAGTGATGGTACCTACTTTATAGGATTATTGTGACAAATAAATATCAGATTTATTTAGCATAACACCTGGCATATGTTTGGTATTTAGTAATTAGTTGCTGCTGTTTTATTCTGCTCTCCCTTGCACCCCACTTTTCTAAGTTGTAAACTAAATAGTTGTACACTGATTGACAGATTAAGAAAGGCTTGTGACAGTGCTAGACCTATGCCTCTCTCTCACCAGATATATGTGGAGGTGGGATAGGGAGTGGAATAAGGGGGGAAAATATTAAATTGCTCAGTCTGGCACCATCCTGAATATTATCTCTGAAGAAAGAAGCAAAACCAGGCACAGCTGATGGGTTAACCAGATATGATACAGTAAACATTTCCTTCTGCTTTTTGGTTTTAAGCCTATATTTGAAGCCCTAGACCTCTCCAGCACAGTCAGTACCAGGAGCCCATAAAGAAGATGGCACCTCTCATGGAATCCCGTACTCTACTGTGTGTAGCCTTACTGCTCTTCGGTAAGTAGAGATTCGGTTACTCCTTCTGGAGAGGCCCAAATGAATGTGGGGGAGCCGCTGGGGTAGGAAACTTTACTGTTTGGGTGGTGACTTTTTCTAGGACATGTGCAAACTATGGGGCATCTCCCAGGGACTCTGTAGTAGAGGCAAACCAGAAAGCAGAGACAAGTGGGCTGAGCAACACCTAAGGAGGAAGCCAGACTGAAAGCTTGGTTCCTTGCATTTGCTCTGCCATCTTACAGAGCACAAATTTCCTACCAAGGATATGGGGATAGAGGAGCTCGCTCTTCTGCTGATTCTGATTCCTGAAAAGATGGTTGGTTCTTAAAATTCCATGGAGGTAGATCTCATCCCCCACACCCAGATTCTAGTTTTCTGGAGGTACAGAAGACTGATGGACACTAACGTATCCTCTCTGGACTTTTGCAGCTCTAGATGGTGTGTTAGCAGGTGAGTCCTCTGTTCTTGTTCCCTTGGTGTTTCAACATGTCTGGGCATTGCTCTCTTCTCACTACTTTCTTCATCCCATCACTTCTGCTTTCTAATGAGTATGAATCTGTTCCTTGGCCAGCCTACTTTCCCTCTCCACTTTGCCTTGTCTGTCTTCTTTTCCCTGATTCATTGCATTCTCTCAAGTCACTCTCTCCTCTGTTTTAGTCAACAACCATGTCTGCTGCACATACACACGTCTCATCCCCTCTCCTAGACACTTTCACATAATCTCACTCAATAATTACATTATTATTATTATTGCCATTATAATTGAGGATGCTGAAAGTCAGTGATTTGCTGGTGGTTACATGGCTAAGGAACTGGGTTCCAACGTAAGTTTCTTGGATCCAAGTCCAGTTCTGTTTTGATTATATCATCCTTTTGTTATCACCATGTATCTACTTCTTTGGTCTCTGTTCAAATTTGCACTATATCCACTTGTCCCAGGAAGCCATTCAAGACTGATTCCCTTAGTGATTCTCACTACTTTCCAGAACTGACATATATTTTTCACTCTGTCTATACTTACAATTAAATAGAAATATTTAGAGTTTGGAAAACCTTATATTTCATCTAGTCCAATAACTTTATCCATCCATAATTCACTCATTCATTCACACAATAAATATTTAATGTAGCAGTGTTTGAACATGGCAGATAGTGTTTCTACCTGAAAAGAGATTGCAGTCCTCATTTACAGATACTAAATTGAAATTAACAGAGGTAGAGTGAGTCAGCTCAAATCACATAGTGAATTGGTTTTTTTGTTTTTACATCTCTTGCATATGTGTCCTGTCTTTCTCCCTATGTTGGGCATTCTCTGGGGCCACACTACTGTTTTCTCAGTTCTTTAATCCTTCTAGAAATCAAAACAGGGCCCTATCACCAATAGTACAAAGACAGATTGACCACTGATTGTCTGAATACTGCTACTTTTGTACTTTTAAGCCTGGACAGTTTTCAATGACTTTTTTTCCCCTATGTCTCTTCATATTTTTATCTTATTGAAGCCCCTCAGAAATCTACGATTTCCTTGAACCCTCCATGGAACAGAATATTTAAAGGAGAGAACGTGACTCTTACATGTAATGGGAACAATTTCTATGAAGTCAATTCCACAAAATGGATCCACAATGGCGATGTTTCAAAAGTGACAACTTCAAGTTTGAATATCATGAATGCCGACTTTGAGGACAGTGGAACATACAAATGTCAGCATCCAAAATTTAATGAGAGTGAATCGGTGTCCCTGGAAGTCTTCAGTGGTAAGTGCCAGGGATATGGAAATACAGATCTCTCATGTGAGGAATGGCCCATCTAAAGATGGGAAAAGACAGGTTAGGACACCAGAGTGGGATTCAAGGTCTCTCATTTAGGACCCCTGCATCTCTCTTCTTCTACCTGCTTTCCTTTTGATTACCCATATGCCTTCTTTCAATATTTTAGTCATCTCTCAATACTATTCCTCCACCCTATTTTCCTCTATCTTTTCTGCCTAGATTCAGGCATATATTATGTGATCAAACAGCATGACATATATGTGAACATTTCAAAGAGCTGTATATCTGGAATAGCATCAAAATGTTTCACTTAAAGTGTTACTCTGCATAATTCATATGCCATGACCGGAATATTAGGTTGTACTCTTCGTTATGAAACATATCTGGATACATTCCTCATGTCCCCTAGTGTTACTTAATAACGTATTTCATGCTTGTTTCATCTTTATCAGGCTCCTACCGCTGACAGTTAGTATAGCATGCTTAGGAACATGTGGCTTAATCAGCAAATGTTGAGTAAACAAACTAATGATTTCGAATAGTGACCCGTAGGTCTTTTTTAGACTCTATTATTCTCTCGGGTGAAAAGGGATGTTTCAACCTCCATATGTAAGTTCCAAACACAAACTAAAGCAACGTGGAATAGCTTATTTCCTTGAGTAGGTTCTAGAGAAGTCCTCAGGGATTGGTTTTAAATTAAATATGCTTATTATGCTAGCGATATTTTCTTTCAAAATTCTCCTTTAGTTAATGCTTTTCAATTTTTACAAAAGCATTAACCATAGAATGTGATTCTTGTCTTTCACTGACTCATTACTGACAAACATTTGTTGAGTACCTGCCAACTCCTAAGTATCGTGTTGGGCACTGGGAATAGTATGTAGAACTAGACAGGGGCCCTGACCTGCTGGAGCATATCGCTGTATGGGAAGACGACATTAAATAAAGAATTACACAAATAATTAAATTGTTCATGTTCTGAAGAAGTTTTTGTGACAACTATAATTAAGACTAGTACTGGGAAGTTTCTATAAGGTAAGAGAGGACAAAATAGACACTCTCCTAAGCTAAAATCCCTGAGAAAGACTGGTTATTTCCCCCTAACTAACTAGAACTAGCAACGACAGATGTGAAAAGAATTCTGGCTTTCAAGTGTTCCATGTACGGACTCAGCAGGGAGGTCTGAGAGGCTCTGTGGCCCCAGGCTGACTTTTCAGGAGGAAAAAGGCTTTATCAATATAGCAGACAGGCTCTAAGCACTATTTTGTGCCTTTTAAAAATTCACTTTATGAGCCAAAAAGTGGGTTAATGATAACTTGTAGTTTCTGACACATGATCTATGCATGGCTCCCTCTGATCTATCAACTCATTCATTTACTGTTAAATAAATAACATAATGAATGTTCTTCAGACTGGCTGCTCCTTCAGGCCTCTGCTCAGATGGTGACGGAGGGTGAGTCCCTCTTCCTCAGGTGCCATGGTTGGAGAAACTGGGATGTGTACAAGGTGATCTACTACAAGAATGGCGAAGCTCTCAAGTACTGGTATGAGAACCACAATATCTCCATTACAAATGCCACAGTTGAAGACAGTGGCACGTACTACTGTGTGGGCAAAATGTGGCAGCTGGACTATACCTCTGAGCCCCTCAACATTACTGTAATAAAAGGTGAGTTGGTAAAGGAAAGGAAAAGCATCCATAGCAGGGGAGGGAAGAGAGGACATCTGAGCCTGAGTGGTTGCAACTTATAGAAGGGGGGGCACCTGTGATACACTGGAAAGGCTACTAGACTTGCAATGAGGAGACCTGGGTGATAGTACATATCTCAATCTCCGTTTCTGTCTTGACTTGTTAAATGGTGATAGTAATACCTGCTCACACCATGGAATTTTTATGAAGATTAATGTGGTAATATTTGTGAAATGACTTTGTAAACTGTTAAGCGCTACCCAAGCATAACAGATTGTAACTACTATTTTGATCTCAAAGTCATCTGTTGCTCCTGGGGAGAACACTTATATATTTATAAAATTGAAAAAAAGTTTCAAAGTTGAATGAAAAGGATGTAAAGAGCATGAGGAGTTCATTCCAGCTTAGCGGGGCTGGGAAAGAAAACCAGCAAGTTAGTAAGCTGTGTGCCTTTGTATTGAGGGAGGAGGGAATGGAATTGATATGGAGAGGGTAGGCAGGTGGACTGCCTCTATGGTCTGTAAGAAAAACTGCTCTCTCCAAACTCTGTATAAGAGAGGGAACCTTTGAAATATTCTCCTTGCATGGAGAAAATTAAACTTTTTCCTCACACACTTTGTACATACTAATATGTAAAAAAGCATGAGGTCAAAATACAGAATTAAGGCCTAGCAGTTCTCTGTTAACTAATTTGAGACCAAAGTGCTATGTACTTGTATCTAGGCTTCCAGTATCTTCATCTGTAAAACACAAGATTTGGTCTAGAATCCATTAGAACCATTTGAGAACTTAAAAAAATGTACTGATGATCATGTCTCATCTCTTGAGATTCTGATTTAATTGGTTTGGAGTGCAGCCTGGGTGTCAGTATTTTTCAAAGATCTTTCACATAATGGTAGTGTGTAGCCAGTGTTGAGAATCACTGGTCTAGGTGATCTTTAAGTGATTTTTGGCTGTAATATTCTGAGGCTCCATAATTTGAAAATAATCACAAAAATTAGTACAGTATATAAACAGACTAACAGAACCACAAAATAATAGAATTGGAAGGCAATTTAGTGCAATTTCTTCATTTTGCCTAACAGGCATGTAAGAAATGATTAGTTAATTCAGTAATAGGCACTGATGACTCCTGCCCTCACTTTATCTCCTTTCCACCCCTTAATTATCTGTGAATGCTGGTCTTGTCAGTTCCAAAAGGGGGTTGTCTTTCCTATGACCTTCCCCTTTGGGCACACTGGCTACAGTAACTGTTAGATAGCAGTTATAAGGAAATGCTCAGGACTCTCTATGGCTCCAGGGAGCACCAACAGAGCAACTCAACCTAGTGTTAATCTGAGTGTTTTCTTTACGCTTCTGGATGCCACATCATGCTAAAAATGAAGGACCAACCTTGGTCCTTCTCTTAGGGAGTATGAACCTCTGAACCTCATTCTTCAGTTCCCAATATGAATTTTGTTTCTCATTGCATCTGTTTTCTACTACAGTTCAGTGTGACAAGTGCTGGCTACAATTTTTTATACCATCGTTGGTGGCGATTCTGTTTGTTGCGGACACAGGATTATTTATCTCGACTCAGCAGCAGGTCACATTTCTCTTGAAGATTAAGAGAAACAGGAAAGGCTTCAAACTTCTGAGCCCACATCCCCAAAAACAACTGATATAATTACTCAAGAAATATTTGCAACATTATTTTTTTCCAGCATCAGCAATTACTACTTAATTGTCAACACAGCTTACAATATACATAGAAATGTCTGTGCTCAAGGATTTATAGAAATGCTTCATTAAACTGACTGAAACTGGTTAAGTGGCATGTAATAGTAAGTGCTCAATTAACATTGGTAGAATAAATGAAAGAATGAATAGATTCATTTATTAGCATTTGTAAAAGAGAAGTTCAATTTCAATAAAATAAAACCATGTAACAGAATGCTTCTAAGTATTCAAGCCTTGCTAATTTGTTTGCTTGTTTTCTTCTAAAGGCAAGAATCATGAAGTTCTAGATTAGAAATGTCCTCTCTTGACTATTGTAAGTATGATCTAGGAATGAAAAGACATAGTAGGATGCCAGTGAGTGCTTTCTCTTCAACTTACTATATATGAACTTTCAGTTCTTGACAGAATCAGGGACAATCTCAAGACATAGTACTCTCAGGATAAAGTACAGTCCAGGATTCCTCTCTCGATTGTTTTGCCCCTCCCTAATTTATATCTTGAACTTATATCTTGTATCTTTATATAGCACCTGAACCAAGCATTCTGGGTAAATTCCAGCAAATAATAATAATCAAAACCCTCAGCTCTGAAAACAGTCCAGGACTGAATAAGATCTTGGGCAAAAAACACTAGACAGTTTTGGTTTATTTTCCCTTTCATTTTTTGTCCTCATCACATTCATTGGAGGCTCAGTCTTGTATCATGGAGTAAATGGAATTAAGTTCCTACCTACGATTTATTAATTTTTTGTAGAGATGGGGTCTTGCTATGTTGCCCAGGCTGGTCACAAACTCTTAGCCTCAAGCAATCCTCCCACTTCAGCCTCACGAAGTATGGGATTACAGATGTGAGCCACTGCACCTGGCCAACTGTCTGCCTATTATAAAGCCATCCATTAGAAAGAGACTAAACCATACAGAAAAAGACATAAATTCAAATCCTGACTCTTCTACTTTATAGATTTGTAACCTGGGAAAATCTTCTTACACATCCATGGGCTTTAGTATTTCATTTGTGAAAAAATAAATAATAATCATCCTGTCCACCTCTTAGAGTTCTGAGAATCAAATAAGAGGCTTATTTGAAAGTTCTTTGTTAATTGCAAAGATTTATACAAATTTAGGAACTTTTAGCACCTACATGAGACTAGTCTTTGCCACCACTACCCCCTACCGCCATGAGCCTGCTCACAGAAATATTTATACTCAGGGCTTAGAGAAAGCACTAAGGAAGATGGGCAACATATTGTTAGTGCTGGCCCTGGATTCGTGGAAATCAGTGAGAGATCAGAATTCCTATAGGATACCTGTGTCTTAGGACAATTAATAGTATGAGGGTGAGTGTCTGGGGAGAAATGTTGAAATATCCATGAGACCCACAAGTCCCATTGTTTCCAAGGAATGTTTTTGGGCCACAAAGAAGAGAGAAATGACTGAAACTTCTTCCCCCTTTTTAAAACTTTGAATGGGGATCTGGTATTACCTTTCCTTAAGCTCTCCACTTAAAAAAAATCATTTCAGTGAGGCAAGAAATGGCCAGATTCCCAGTGAATACCCTTGTCACTTAGCTTCATGTAGTAAGTAAGTCCGGCCAATGGAGAGGAGATTTCTTCTGCAACAACAGGCCAGGCAAAGTTTTCCTAGGAGACTCCCTGGTGTTGCTTCAGGATGTTTCCGCTGCCACCTCCACAAGGTCTATCTTAGGTTTTAGCCTTGGGACCAGCCTTTCCACCACACCTTTCTCCCCCAGTGCTCTACACAGCACGTCAGCATTCCAGGCATTAGGCTAAACAGCAATTTACTCCTTTATTTCAGACAAGGGATTGAGGCCAGTGATTCAGAGTTAAAAAATGAGAGATATTTGATATGGATAGAAAGTCCAGGATTGATCAGCTCGAGATACATTTTCTGAGAGATTTTCTAGGTTCTTGAGAATCACAATTCACTTTTATTTCCCCCTTTTCCCTCACTGCAAGATTGAGGGACTATGGACAAAACACAAATTTGGATATTCAAGCTGCTAACTAGCTGTGATTGGGCCAAGTTACTTGCCAGTCTCTGAGATTCTATTTCTTCTTTGTTAAAACAGGGAGTCTGGTGGAGGTGGTCTCAAAGGCCCCCTGGAGCCCAGATATTTTGTAATTCATTACTTTAAGTTCATATGTAGTAATTATCCAGGCACTAAGGCTTAGAATGCATTCCCCAAGAAGCTTCAGTGTAATTTTTTCCTTCATCCTCCACACATTGGTCACTTTTTTCACTGTGCTTTTCTATGTACAGAATCTAAATTCCACATTTGTACTAGACCTACCCATTTATTTCTACCCATTTTCTTCTTGATAGTCATTCATCTCTTGCTCCAGAGGGAATCTGGAACATAGAGTCAGGGCTTGAGTATTTTGTGAATCCCTAAATTATGGCATTTATAAAGATGCCTTTACACATGAAAGAAATATTTTCTGCTATCTCAGAGATGGAGTACATATGTTATAAAGATGATTGGAATAGAAATAATTCACTCTAGATTCACCCTTGTTGCCCCCTCTATCACCTCCTGTCTCTTACCAAATTGGTCAAGACCAGTTCATAGAGCAAAATTTGCTCTCCCATGGATCACTGTTCCAAATTGGTAGACAAAAATCAGGGACTAATTTTCTGAAAAGCAAGTCAGTACCTCCCCACTGGTGGCCAATGAAAGACAAACTCCTGTGGCCACTTTCCGAGTGCAGACTCAGAAAAATGATACATCTTGTCAGCATGTTGGGGGAGTTGAGTACTTGAAGACAGATTCTGCTCTTTCCCTCTTCTCATTAAATGGGAAATGGTGACAATCCAGAGATGAAAGTGTTATGCTGAGGATGGCGGAGGCACATGCCAGCCTAGGGCTCTAGATAATCTCAGAGAGTGGGGCTGTCTTCCTGCTGTAGCTGATCTGCCCAGCTCTGGACAGCCACTTACCAAGCCCAAGTCTCTATCTGGAACTTCCTCGACCACTACAACATTCCCACCACAAACATTTTACTCTATCAATGTGCTCACCACAACAATCAAATTCACTTATATATTTTACGTATGACAATGACACTCTTCCCCTTCTTGAAAATTGAATGACGTAAGTCCACTTTAAGTCTTTCCTGTTATTTTCAATTTTCAAGTATCATTGACAACAGCCAGTAATCTCTCTGCAAAGTAGCAGCAGCAGGCTGCAATGAAATGGAAACTGCTCACAGATAATTTTTTGAAGAGAAAAGAATGACTTCCTATGGATTCTGAGAAAAATTCAGATTTTAATTTTTTAAATACTGCACTGCTGCCAACAAAATTGAGGCACAGTAATTATAGTTCAATAAATAGAATAAAATTATTTTAAATTAAAATATAAGAGTTACTGATCTGCCTTTACTTGAATACATCAAGACTGAAAAATTTAAATTCTTTGCTTACATTAATGGCAGTTTTAGAAATGAGATCCTAAAATGTTGCAGGGCGAGGTCCTCAGAAAACAGACACTGAGACAGAGATTTGAACACAGCAAGTTTATTAGCTCTCAGCATCTATGCTTGTGAAGAAGTGAAGAAAACAGTATTGGGCAAAAATAAAAACATTGAAATGTGATGTAGTCAAGCAAAAACCTCTGGAGCTGGGAGAGCCCTTTCTAGTTGTCTTAAGGCGAAGAAGTACGCTAAATAGACAAATCACTGGAGGTAGTATATTCCTAAGAAGGGAGCATGACCTTGGAAGAAGTGGCTGTTTAACAAGGTGGGTGGATTGCCTGAGATCAGGAGTTTGAGACCAGCCTGGCTCACATGGTGAAACCCTGTTTCTACTAAAAATACAAAAATTAGCCAGGTATGGTGGCAGGTGCCTGTAATCCCAGCTACTCAGGAGGCTGAGGCAGGAGAATTGTTTGAACCTGGGAGGTGGAGGTTGCAGTGAGCCGAGATCATGCCACTGCACTCCAGACTGGGTGACAGAGCGAGACTCCATCTCAAAAAAGAAAGAAAGAAAATAAAACAAGGACAATCTTGAAGAGGAACTCAACTGACAGCCATTAGCACAAGGTACTCCCAGCAGCTGGAGGAATGCTTGTGTGGGTCCTGAAGGAGAGCAATCCAGATGATGTGCTACAGCGTTCACCAAATACAACTTCAGATAGAAGACAGTGTGGCACTGGCCAGCAGACCTTTACCCAATGGCTTCTAATTAGATTAAGCAGCACTACTAAGCAATCTCACAGAAATGAACTATATCATTTCTAGAAATCTGGACACTAAAACAAAGATCTTTTATCCCCAGTCAGACTTCACATGACAAGTTTTTGGCAAAGCAAGATATGTTAACTTAAAGAATTTATTTCAAATGAATTGTCCCATTTTCAGCATCCTGCAGACTTTACCACACTATCAGAAGTGATATCTTGCCTCTGCAGGGTCACTCCATTGGATTAGATGGATTCTGGATCCTGGAGGAGTGTATTTGAAACTCAGGGTATGCTTGTTCTTCAGTATAGAAGGCCAGAGTGCAGTAGAAAGATGAGGGACAGAATATCCTTCCTTGCACCAGAACATATATTTTCACCTTCTGTGATGCTCAGACATAAAATGCTGTTTATAACTCAGATTTAAAGTTGAGAGTATAAAAGAAAAAACTTCTGAAAATTTACCCCTGCAGGCTTAGGAGCTCACTGGAAAAATTTTAAGTCATGCATCAGGCTTCTGTTCATTAACAATTCTTTTCGGAAGTTGTAGTTAAACTGCTTATGTTTATAAAACTATTTCAGAGAGTTTTATGTCAACCTGGCAAAATGAACTATACTTTTGCTGAGCCTTTCAACCTCCATCCTTTTAACTCTTGTGTTCAATGTATGAAAAGTGTTAACCTTTTTAGCATGTTCTTCTTTTCTATCTGAGTTTTCTGATCTGGGCATCTCAGGAGCATGGACGGTTCAAGGTTGTGTTCTCTGTAGCTGATGCTTTTTTCCTTTCCTACATCTGCACTCTTTACTACTGGGTCAGTCAGAGCAGTTCCATCAACTTGGAAGGTCTGTCTCTAGCTTTTTTTGGTTTGTTTTTTTATTTACAAGAAAGCCTTCAATGTTCACAGAAATGCATATGTGTATCTTCTAACTTATTTGCTAAAAATGTGGCACAAATTATTCTGACACCCTTAACAGTCAACTAGAAAATCTTTCTGAGGTGGTTTCCAAACATTTTGCTCATTAGCTTTTTAGAACCCTGCTGGACTTTATGTTTTAATGGAGTTATATAACTTGAAATATTCTCAGGGTATGTGTAGCTGTGTTCATGTGTATGAGAGTGCATCAGGTATGCACAATCCAGGCATGCAAATTTTTTTCTACGTTCCTAAGTGTATGCCAAACTATTTTCTAACTCTTCTGGAGCAGGGTGTAGAAGATCACGACAACCTCAAACAGAAATTTCCAATTTTAGCACTCAGTTCAATTTAGTCTGGTCTTCTCGATCCAATACATCAGGGCATTATTGAAAGAGCATTAAATATTAACACATATTTATAAACTCAAAGAAAAAGCCTTCACAACCTCTCCTCATTAAGGAGACAGGGGCTTTTGCCCCACGGCCCTGGGCAGAGCATCTCTGACCTCCTTGTTCCTCAGGCTGTAAACAACGGGGTTCAGCAGGGGAGTGATGACAGTGTAAGTCACTGAGATGAGTCTGTCCTGTCCCAGGGAACTCTGAGACTTAGGCTTCAGGTAGATGATGGAGGCACAGCCATAGTGGATGACGACCACTGTGAGGTGGGGAGGCACAGGTGGCAAAAGCCTTCTTCCGACCCTCAGCTGAGGCAATCTTAAGAATGGTGGAGATGATGAGGACATAGGAGATAAAGACCAAGCCCATAGGTAGCACGAGGACACAGACGCTGACAACAAAGTTGATGATCTCATTGACAGTGGTGTCTGTGCAGGCCAGCTTCAGCAGGGGTCTCACATCACAGAAGAAGTGGGAGATGACAAAGGCATCACAGAAGGGCAGGCCAAACACAGATGTTACCTGGACAATGGCCATGCCCAGGCCAATCCCCAGTGACCCAGATGCTAACTGGACACAGGCCCTCTTAC
Source organism: Ateles fusciceps (assembly GCA_036589455.1). Classification (NCBI taxonomy): domain Eukaryota; kingdom Metazoa; phylum Chordata; class Mammalia; order Primates; family Atelidae; genus Ateles; species Ateles fusciceps. The sequence continues at coordinate 2,685,604 of JAZHEH010003362.1, forward strand.
TCATGATGACTGAATACCTTAGGGGGTTTCAGATGGCCACATAGCGGTCATATCCCATGACTGTGTGCAGGAAGCAGCTGTTGATGCCAAAAGTGAGATAGAAGAAGAGCTGAGTGGCACAGCCTTGGGTGGCAATGGGCTGGTAAGGATTCAAGAGACCACAAAGCATACGGGGAATGATGGCCACAGTGTAGCAGGTCTCAGAGACGGATAGCATACTCAGGAAGAAGTACATGGGGGTGTGGAGATGATGGTCCAGGCGAATAATGGTCACAATGATCACATTGCCAGAGAGAGTCAGCACGTACAAAGTTAGAAAGACAACAAAGACGACAAGTCTGTGCTGACACCTGAAGCTGGAGAAACCTTCCAAAAGGAACTCAGTCACAAAAGTAGAATTTGGCTTTGCCATCAAGGTAGTTCTAGGTTTGAAAGAGCTGGGCAGAGGAAAGAAAGGTGTGATGAGTTAATGATGAAACAGAGGAGGCTGGGCCAAGGCATTCATTGAAGAGCATGTCCAACCTGTGAGCAATGCCCTAGAGCTGTTGCTGGCCATTTGCTCAGAATAATCATCTGTGCTCACCCTCTTCTTTGGAAGCATATAAGGCTACCATAGGACCGTGGGATTGAGAGCAGAGATAGAGATCAGAAAGCAGTAACAAACTAAAGAGGTCTGTAGAAACAACTCCCTGGTTCTACTTTTGTTTTTATATTATATAAGCAGAGGCATATGATCCAGAGGTGTGGTTGCTCTGAAGTGTGATCATATGGAGGTCAGAGGAGCATCCATATGGTTTTCCATAGTGGCTACATCATTTCACCTTCCTAGCAACAGTACACAAGGGTTCCAACTTCTCAACATCCTCACCAACACTTGTTATCTTTTGATCATAGTTTTTTAAAAGTACTAGCCACCCTGCTATGTGGTGATAATGCATCGTGATGATGATTTGCATTTCCCTGATGATTAGTGACACTGAACATCTTTTCATATACCTGAATTAAAATCATAATCTATAAGAAATATTTGCATTTCCATGTTCATTCCACAATAGCCAAGTTGTGGAAACAACCCAGGTGCCCACTGACAGATGAACGAATTCAGCCTTAAAAAAAAAAAAAAAAAAGGAAATCCTGCTCTTTGCAACAACAGAAATGCACCTGGAGGACATTATTTTAAGTGTTATAAGCCAGTCACAGGAGGACAAATATTGCATGATTCCACTTTTATGAGGTATCTAAAATAGTCAAATCATAGAAGCAGGGAATAGAATGGTGGTTACTGGGGAACAGGAAAAGGGGAAGTGGGGGAGTTGTTCAATTCATGTAAAATTTCAATTAGGCAAGATGAATTAATTCTAAAGGGCTACTGTACAGCATAATTCTTATAGTCAACAATATTGTAATATACACTTAAAAATTTGTTAAGATGACATCATCTTAACAAATCTCATGTTAAGTGTCTTACCACAAAACAAAACAAAAAACAAAGGGACACAAGGAAGTGTTTCAAGGTGATAGATATGTTTATTACCTTAATTACGATGATGGGTGTATGTATATCGCCAAGCTCATTAAGTTGTACGCATTAAATATATGAAGCATATTATATATCCATTGTACTTCAATAAAGCTGTTTAAAGAAAGAAACAAACAACTACCCTGCCATTGCAGCAGTGAGTCGAGGTCAAGGAAGAAGCAGGCGATACATCAAATGTCCCCGGCTCTAGAGTTCCTTCTCAGCACACTCCTGAATTCCCAAAGATCCAATGAGGAATAGTGAAGGATAAAAGACGTGAGACTGATATCCTTTTAACGCCATCAGCAATTTTCAATGCCAAATGCCCCTTGAGAGTCCTGAGTGCTCTGCTCCCCCAGAACCCTAGGTCCTGGTCTTTATCTAAGCCCTGCATCTAAAATCCTCAGTGACCGTCAAAGAGTAGAAAAGGGAACACTTCTACTGATTTTTTTTTCTAGAGACCTTGCAACAAATATCTTCTAGAATCGTGAAAAGTGGTTTGACATGGCACTACAATATTTGTGTCGTCTCCTTGAATTCTAACCATAGGTAGAAAAGATGGCAAAATGAATCTGAGGGTGACTCTTCAAGTAGGGAATAGATTTTTTTAGTATGAGAGCAAAGACAATATTCATTTAATCAGAGAAGGACAAATCATCCTATTTTCACTTCAATCATGCATATTCCAAGCTATGTTGGGGTTAGAAATAAGCTGATCCCCCCTTCTTTCTGTCTTGTCTCAAGTAGACCCAGCATGAGAGATTGTTCTGGAACAGATTAACCTTGCTCCTTATGCCCACATGTACTCCTAATAATACTCACCATGTTTAACCATTATCTCCATTCAGAAAGCTGAGGACTGTCTTGATTACCACCCTTCCCTTTTCCACACAAAGACAGTGCCTCCTGAAATTCTCTCTTCCTGACCCCTCCTCTTCATGCTTTTTACCAACATCCGGCTACTGACTGCCATCACCATCCTCTATGATCACCACAATGGCCTCCCAACTAATCTGTCTCATTTTGGTTGATATTAGTCTAAGTCTTCCTCCTGGATGTTGACATTACACTTTTTTCAAAAACCTGTTCATGGAGCTCTCCTGCATAAATTCCTCAATAGCTCCTCGGAATCTTAACTCTAATATTTAACTCAGTTGTTAATTAAGTATTTGAATATTTCATACAGTTGCCATGAAAACTAAATGGGTTGCTTGAAGAGTTTGACCTAGTATTTGACATATAGGAAACTCAATAAATACCAGTGTTATTAGAAGTTACAGTTATTTCTTTTTATTTTCCCCAAATTAGCAAGTTTAAATTTCTAAGAAGATCAGGGGTAGGGGTGGAGGGTTTTCAATCTAATATTCCTGGATTTGTAAACAAATATGTGATTATCCTAGTCTTAACTTTATAATTGTTATAATTTCCCTTCCAGTTGTTCATATGGACTTTTTTATGCTCTTTTAAAATCTTTCTTGAAGTGCATTGACCAAATCCACACACTGCTGCATGTATTATCCTAACACAGGTGTGGATTAAATTGAATATAATTTTCAGTTTTGCTTCTAATCCTGTAATCCCTTTTTTGAAGATGCTCAATATTTTACTTCTCCCTCGGGTCACAGTAGTTCATCCAACTAATATATCTAGAAACAATCTGCAGCAACACCTAGATCCCTTGCCTGGGTTATAATTGATAGCGTGGAGCCCATCATTGTAAAATCACAGTTTCTTTATACTTTCATACAGTAAAATTAATTCACATTATTTTCATAATATAATTTCATTTTATCAACTAGAAAATCTTATTCATGTCCGTGGCCTCAAATATTTGCTTCCCTCTTCTCCAGATCATTAGTTAAACTGGTAATACCCCCCCCCCCCCAAAATGCTATCCCAGCTCCATTCAAGAGAATAATCGGTAAAGGGATGCAGAGTGGAATGGGGAAATTTAAAATGTAGGCAAGGATAGGGTTACTTACCTAAGGTCTAGGAAAGTCGGTGAGGAGGAAAAAATGAGAGATAAAAAAGTAGAGAGGGTACAGAGAGACCAAAACCTCAAAATTCAGGTAAACTCATTGACTTTGAAATTTGTATTGCCTTTGCTCACTTTCAAATAAATTACAAAAAACGTGAAACAGTCCTGTTCCTGACCCAATCCCAGATGAGTGTACTGTTTACATTTTTTCTTTGGAAAACTTACTTATCCTCTTGTTTTCTAAATTTAAAAAATATTCCATGCATTTTTATTCTATGCATGTACCAAAATACATGTACCCTGTAAATATGTACAACTATTATGTATAAATTTTTAAAACAAAATAAGCCAGGCACAGAAGGAAAAACATATGTTCTCATTTATATGTGAGAGCTTAAAAAGTTGATCTCATGGAGGTAGAGAAGAGAATGATGGTTACTAGAAGCTGAAAATGGTGAGGTTGTGGATGAAGAAAGGTTGGTTAACAGGTACAAACATATAGTTAGATAGAAGGAATCCATTCTGATGCTCGATGGTACAGGAGGCAATAATAATGTGTTTCATATTTCAAAATTTCTAAAAGAGAAGATTTGAAGTGTTCCCAATACAAAGAAATGATACATGTTTGAGGTGATGGACATTCTAATTATTTTGGTTTTATAATTACACATTGTATGTATCAAAACAATCACATGTACCATATAAACAGGCAAAATTATATATCAATAAAGAAAACTTCGAAATCTAAAACAAAAAGTCTCCTGTGTATTTCAATTTGCTTAAACTAAAATTGTGCTTGGTTTTAACAAGCAAAACAATTTCTTCAAGAGATCAATGTGTAGGGAAGTCACAAAGTATAAGTACTGTGCTAGTGCTAGGGGGGAAAAAAAGATGAACCAAGATGATCTTTTTTCTCACTAGGCTTAGATTCTTGAACGGGCCTTGGTATAGGATCCAGTTACAGCCTTCCATGTGCTTTATGGCCCCCTTCTCTATATTAGTCTGTTCATCTACATTTTCAACTTCTTGGAAATCACATTCTTTCTTATGAGAGCCCATGTCCCCCCAGAGTGTGATAACAGTATGCACTATCATAAACATTCCCCATTCCAGGAGTTAGCAAGCGAAACTTACCACAGAGCCTGTTTCTTGAGTCTTCTAGAGAGTTGTGCTTGTGCCTGAATTACATCCACCATTCTGGAAATTTGACTTCCTGCAATCACAGATTATGGATTTTTTTTTAACCAATAGTTATACAATGTTTCTCAGATTTTTGTGAATGCCCTTTCTAAAATGATTTAAAACCCATCAATTATTTAACTAACCATCACTTTATAGAACCATGCTAATGTACTGAAGAGCCTGTGAATTTCCTTAGCAGAGGGTCACTAATGCCATACTGAGCAGAGTTACAGTTCTTCCCCCCTTTGCTGGCTAATCTTTAGATAGCACCAAGAATGTGATAACTCAAGAAACTATTTAGAAAGGAAGGAAATAATGCCTATCTCAGTCTTCCTGTGTCTAACACCAGTAATAAAGTCACATTAAGTTCCCCTAGATTCTCACAAGCCCATCCACTGGAAGAATCTCATCTTTGGGTCACAAAGCATTAACTTCAGCTTAGGTGTTTTTTAATAAGGTACAAATTGTCTGCCCCCAATGCTAGATGTCTCTGTCTCCAAAACAACACTTACTATTCCCAAGTGATAATGGCAGAAGACACAATCCAAACAGCAGAGCGCCTGGAGACTTCATTACTAAGGCAGCTCATTTCCTAATCCTGAGAATAACACTTTGAAGAACAGAGTTGGCTCTGCTCTTAGGGACAATCTCTGGGATGGAAAGGCTTATTTCCCTTATTAGTGCGGGTCATAGTCCTGCTAATATTCAAATATTCATGTTATTTATTTTTTTTTGTCTATTTCTCTGGTGCCAAGTGAGGAAGCTTAAGGCCTATGGAATAACTCTTCATACATGAGAGAATAGAAGCAACAATTAACAAGCAGGGTTTATGCATGGAGCCTCATACAGAGGGCTGAGCTTCATATAGTCCAACGCTGAGAAGTAGTTTAAAGTCTTTGAATTCTATTGTATGAGCTTTCATACTTTTAAGCTGATCTTTCTCATCTCTGCACTGCTTGCCACATATCCATTCATTTAGGAGCCCTCAGCTCAGTTTGTCCCAAGATCTCAGCCTTTCCAGGTAACCTTCTGCATATTAAATCCATCTCATTATCCAGAGCCCAGATAGATGGTAATGACTGTCTATAGTTGAAAGATATGTAAAAGTTGGCACTCAGTTGTCCCACATTTTTAACTAATTATATCTTTGCATTGGTCTTAGGTTGCTAACTTAATTGTCAGCTCCTTAGATATAGAGACTCAGTCATCCATCTTTTGTTCTCTCAGTGAACCTAGAACTGCTACTTCTAAAAAAAAATACCTATTACATGTTACTATATACTAGGTACTAAACTATGCAATGCACACATATTAACTCACTTAATCCTAACAATGAACCTACAAGATAGAACAATTGTACTATTTTTTAGATGAAAACAGATGCAGAGATGTCATATAATTTCTCCTAGGACACTGAGCTGATAAATGGGAAACTAGGACTAAAACAAACGAAACCCAGCCTCCTAAGTTGGACTGTACTGGTAATATTGAATTTAATTTGTATTTGTGTTCAATGATGGTACTGCGAGTGATAGCAACCTGAAAAAACATCTTGGCAATGATGAAAAAAGCATCAGATTAGTTATTTGGCTTACCCGGGTTTTAGTTCCATAGTTGTGACTAACTTGTCAAATATTTAGACTGACATGTATCTGGGCCTTGGTGTGTTCATCTATGAGTGATGATGTAATGCTGTGGTAGTGCTGCCGCTGCTGCTTCTGCGGTTGATCTACCAGCTTTTGCCTCCTACTCTGCATCCTTCACTTTGTTTTATGTTACCTCACAATAACATGATAAAGTAGACACATACATCAACTCTATTATTCCTATTTTACAAATGAAGAAACTGAAGACAAGTAAGAGAACTGGAATAAGTGACTCCTTACCAGGACTCTTTTCATTCTGCTACTATTCATATCCCTACAAAGTTGCAGGATAGAATTAGTTTTCCTACACCTCTAGAATAGTGCTATAATGATCATAATATATGGATATAGCTACTAAGTCAGTGAATAGTTGAGGAACCCAGATTCTGGAAAGGAAGAATATGTAGAAATGTTAGCTTGACACTCACTTCCTTTGCAGTTTCCTTGAGGAATTGTAATTTGTTATTTGTAGTCTTTGGTCAAAGAACTAATAAACTGAGCAGAGTATCTGGAAATTTCCATATGCTTAAGGGTTATACTGTAAGTGAAAAGGTAAAGTGGAAATAAATGAACCCCTCACAAAGAGTAAAACTTCAAAATTAATTTAATTTCTAGTTAGATCAATATGATCTTGCTCCTAATTACCTGTCAGGAAGCAAAATAAAATATTCTCTAGAGGAAGATAATATAGAGTATGAATTTGTCTTTATAATTTTTTCATATAGTACAGGAGTAGGAAAACTACAGCCCATGAGCCTACTACATGTTTTTGCATAGGCTGTAAGGGGTATAATAGTTTTTATAATTTTAAATAATTGAAAACAAATTTAAAAAATACTTTGTGACATGTGAAAATTATGTAAAATTCAAATATCAGTAAGCACACACACAAAAAAACAAATTTTTTGAACCACAAACTCACTCATTCACTTATGTATAATCTATGGCTTTTTTTTTATTACTATGGCAGAATTTAATAGTTGCAGCAGGGACTTATGTATGATCCACAAACCCTAAATTATTTATTACCTGGCCCTTTTAAGGAAAATGTGAGGATTTCTGACATAGTGTCCAAGACGTAACAAAAATGCACCAGACATACCAGGATAAAAGACCAAAGATCTAAGATTCAAAAAAATTTTTTAAAAAGCACTCCATGAAAAAAAAGCCCACAAAATAATTATATTAAAGTTACAAGATACAAATTTAAGATAAATATGACTATGGCAGACATATTCTAAGGTAGACCCACAATGAGTCACGCCCATGCATTCTCTTCCTCTGAGTGTGGGCAGAACTGTGACTTGCCTCTGTTCAATAGAATATGGCAAAGATGATGATGATGATGATATGTCTCACTCCCATGTTTACATAACATTATATAAGAATTTATCATAACAGAATGGAGCAAGAACACTTTGTTGCTGGCTTCTAAGAATTAAGTGGCCATGTTTTAAGAAAATTTGTAACAGGGTCATGTAGCAAGGAATATAGGCAACATCTAGGAACTAAGAGCAGTTTTAGTTGCCAGCCAGAGAGAAAACACAACCTCAGTGCTATAACCACAAGGGACTAAATTCTGCTAACAACCACGAGTTTGGAAATAGATGCCAAACTCCAGGAAGAAACACAGCTCTGCTGATACTTTGATTGCTGATTTGTGAGATTCTGAGCAGAGAACCCAGCTAAGCCATGCCTAGAACACGTGTCCAATGGAAATTGTATGGCATTTTAATCTACTAAATATGTTAAATTGTTATGCAGCAATAAAAACTACTATAGTTATTATTATATCAAAAAAATAATAGATGACAAATTTTCAAATCACAGCAGAGAATGAGAAATATTATTTAAAAATAAAGTGAAAACACTAGAAGTATAAAATATAATAAGTGAAACTAAGAACTTAATAGATATTTTAATACCACATTAGAAATAACCACATTAGAGATAAAATCAGTGAATTGGAAGACATATTAGCAAAAAATATCTAGATTGAAGCACAGAGAGAAAAAAGTAGTGTAATATGTATAAAAGAGCATAAGAATCATATAGAACCCTGTGGAAAGGTCTAGCATATGTGTAATTAGAGTACCAGATTAATAGAAGAAATGGAATGTATCAGAAGCAATATACAAAGAAGTAGTGGCCATGAATTGTTCAAACTTGAGGAAAACATCAAGATGAAAATTCAAGAATCACCCTGAGTTACCTACCAACAGTATAAATACATATTCACTGATACATAAAATGCATGTAGGCATATCAAATAAAACAACAGAAAAGGAAAGATAGAAAGAAAAAGTCTTAAAAGGAGTTCGAGTAAAAAAAGATACATTATTTTCAAGGACTAACAATAAGACTAGTAATTGATTGCTTAACAGCAGGAAAATAGAAATTAATGGAAAGACATCTTCAACAAACTGAAAGAAAACAAATGCCAAGCTAAAATTCTTTCATCAGGGGAAAATATCCTTCCAAAAGGAAGGCAAAAACAGTAACAGTTTTAGAAATGCAAAAAAAAAAGAAAGAATTTGTCACAAGCAAACCTGAATTAAAAGAAACATGAAAAGGAGTTAGTTAAGTAGAAGAGAAATTCATCATAGATAGAAACAGAAATTTTAAAAAAATGAATTTTAAAAAACTGGAAAAGATAAAAACATGGGCAAGTAAATTAATAATTTATATTGTTCACACTAACAACCATAATGTCTATGTATTTAAAATATTTGTAAATTAAAATACATAACAATAAAAACATTAAAACAAAGATAAATTAAAATTTTATAGTCTTTACATTTTCTTTGAACTGTAACCTCTAAAACAATCATTAAGATAATGTACATGTAACAAATTGACAAAAGAAAAATGAAAAATAAAAACACTTAATCCAAAATAAAGCAAAAAGATGAGAAGGGAGGTATATAGAAAAAAAGAAAACAAATCCTAACATAATACATTTAAACCCAAATATGTCAGTAATTTCATTAAATGTAATGAATGTAAAAGAAATAATAATACAATTAGTAAACAGCGAGCTTCAGATTGAATAGGAAAAAAAATTTGTTTACAAGAGACACATATTAATTATCAACATACAGAAAGGTTAAAAGAATGGAAATTAGTTTTTTGAAATAAATTAATAAAATAGACTCGACCACTAACTAAACTAATAAGGAAAAGAATAAAATAGACACAATAAAAAACTGAGAAAGGCAATACCATCAGAGTATACTATAGACACCTATATGCAAATAAACTAGTAAATCTAGAAGAAATGGATAAATTCCTGGACACATGCACTATCCCAAGACTTTAAAAAGAAAAAGTTGAATCCCTGAATAAACCAATAACAAGTTCTGAAATTGAGGCAGTGATAAATAGCCTATCAACCAAAAAAAAAAAAAAAAAAAAAGTCCAGGACCAGACGATTTACAGCTCACTTCTACCAGTGGAACAAAGTGGAATTAGCACCATTTTTTTCTGAAACTATTCCAAACAATTGAAAAGGAGAGAATTTCCTGAACTCATTTTATGAGGCCAGTGTCATCTTGATACCAAAATCTGGCAGAAATACAACAAAAAAACAAAACTTCAGGCCAATATCCCTGATGAACATTGAGGCAAAAATCCTCAATAAAATTCTGGAAAACTGAATCCAGCAGCACATCAAAAAGCTTATTCACCATGATAAAGTTGGCTTCATCCCTGGGATGCAAGGCTGGTTCAACATATGCAAATCAATAAAGGTAATTCATCATATAAACAGGACTAAAGACAAAAACCACGATTATCTCAATAGATGCAGAAAAGGACTTCAATAAAAACTCAACATCCCTTCATGTTAAAAACTCTCAATAAGCCAGGTATTGATGGAACATACCTCAAAATAATCAGATACATTTATGACAAACCCACAGCCAGTATTATACTGAATGGGAAAGCTGGAAGCATTCCCCTTGAAAGCCAGCACAAGACAAGCATGCCCTCTCACCATTTCTATTCAACATAGTGTTGGAAATTCTGTTCAGGGTGAAGTGAAGGACTTCTTCAAGTAGAACTACAAACCACTGCTCAACGAAATCAGAGAGGACACAAACAAATGGAAAAACATTCCATGCTCATGGATAGGAAAAATCAGTATTGTGAAAATGGCCACACTGCCCAAAGTAATTTACAAGTTCAGTGCTATTCCCATTAAATTACCATTGCAATTATTCACAAAATTAGAAAAAAAACTACTTTAAAATCCATATGAAACCAAAAAAGAGCCTGTACAGCCAAGAAAATCCTAAGCAAAAAGAACAAACCCAGAAGCGTCACACTACCTGACTTCAAATCAAACTACAAGGCTACAGTAACCAAAACAGCATGATATTGGTACAAAAACAGACACATGGACCAATGGAACAGAATAGATAACTCAGAAATAAGACCACACGTATACAACCATTTGATTTTTGACAAACCTGACAAAAACAAGCAATGGGGAAAGGATTCCCTGATTAATAAATGGTGCATGGAGAACTAGCTAGCCATATATAGAAAACTGAAACTGGACCCCCTTCCGTACACCTTGTACAAAAATTAACTCAAGATAACTTAAAGACTTAAATGTAAAACTCAAAATTATAAAAGCCCTAGAAGAAAAGCTAGGCAATATCATTCAGGACATAGGCATGGGCAATAATTCCATAATGAAAACATCAAAAGCAATCGCAACAAAAGCAAAAATTGACAAATGAGATCTAGGATCTAATTAAACTAAAGAGCTTCTGCACAGCAAAATAAACTATCATTAGAGTGAACAGACAACCTACAGCAGGGGCATAATTTTTGCAGTCTATCCATATGACAAAGGTCTAATATCCAGAATCTACAAGGAACTTAAATTTACAAGAAAAAAAAACAAACAACCCCATTAAAAAGTGTGCAAAGGACAGGAACAGACATTCCTCAAAAGAAGATATTTATGTGGCCAATAAACATATGAAAGAAAGCTCAACATCACTGATCATTAGAGAAATGCAAATCAAAACTACAGTAAGATACCATCTCACATCAGTCAGAATGGCGATTATTAAAAAGTCAAGAAACAGGTTGGGTGTGGTGGCTCACACCTGTAATCTCAGCACTTTGGGAGGCTGAGGCAGGTGGATCACCTGAGATCAGGAGTTTGAGACCAGCCTGGCCAACATGGTGAAACCCTATCTCTACTAAAAATACAAAATATTTAGCCAGACATGGCAGTGGGTGCCTATAATCCCAGCTACTTGGGAGGCTGAGGCCGGAGAATCACTTGAAGCCATGAGGCGGAGGTTGCAGTGAGCTAACACCATTCCATTATACTCCAGCCTGGACAACAAGAACAAAACTCTGTTTTAAGAAAAAAAAAAAAAAAAAAAGTCAAGGAACAACATATACTAGCAAGGCTGTGAAAAAATAGGAACAATTTTACACTGCTGGTGGGAATGTAAATTAGTTCAAACATTGTGGAAGACAGTGTGGCAATTCCTAAAGACCTAGAACCAGAAATATCATCTGACCCAGCAATCCCATTACTGGTTATATACCCCAAAGAATACAAATCATTCTATTATATAATCATTCATGCACACATATGTTTACTGCAGCACTATTCACAATAGCAAAGACATAAAATCAACCCAAATGTCCATCAATGATAGACCAAACAAAGAAAATGTGGTACATATACACCATGGAATACTATGCAGACATAAAAAGAAATGAGACCATGTCTTTTGCAGGGATATGGATGGAGCTGAAAGCCACTATGCTCAGCAAACTAACACAAGAACAGAAAACCAAACACTGCATGTTCTCACTTATAAGTTGTACCTGAACAATGAGAACACATGGATACAGGGAGGGGAACAACACACACTGGGGCATGATGGGAGGTGGGGTGTGGGGGAAGGGAGAGCATCAGGAAGAATACCTAACGCATACTGGACTTAATACATAGGTGATGGGTTGATAGGTGCAGCAAATCACCATGGCACATGTTTACCTATATAATAGACCTGCACATCCTGCACATGTACCCCAAAATTTAAATAAAATACAATTTAATTAAATTTAAAAATACAAAAGAATGGAAAAATATATGTGAATACTAACCAAAAGAAGGCTGCTGTTTTACAATAATATAAGACAAAAAGATAAAAATGTATGTAGGCTTATTTTGTGGCCTGACATATGGTATTGCTTACAGAATATTCAACATATACTTGAAAAGAGAATGTATTCTCTTTTTCTTTAATGGAGTCTTTAATAAATATCAGATCTGGATGATTCATAGTGTTTGTTAAAGTTTTTATATCATTACAGACTTTTTCTTGTTCTACAAATTACTGAAACAGAATCATTGAAATCTTTAAGTATAATTATTGATTTCTCTATTTCTCCTTTTCTAATCTGTAGTTTTTGCTTCATGAATTTGGGGCTCTGTTCTCAGGTGTATATACACTTATTAATTGTATATTTTTCTAACGTGTTGACTCTTTATCACATCACTTCCTCTTCTTTTTTTTTTTTTTTTTTTTACAGAATATTTCTCTGTCACCCCAGGTTGGAGTGCAGTGGTGTGATCTCCACTCACTGCAACCTCTGCTTCCTAGGTTCAAGGGATTCTCCTGTCTCAGCCTCCTGAATACCTGGGACTACAGGCGCATGCCACTGCACCTGGCTAATTTTTGTATTTATAGTAGAGACTGGGTTTCACCATGTTGGCCAAGCTGGTCTCGAACTCCTGACCTCAAGTGATCCACCTGCCTCGGCCTCCCAAAGTGCTGGGATTGGAGTCATGAGCCACAGCACCTGGCCTTATTTCTTTGTCTTGTAATATTCCATATCTGAAAGTCTATTTTTGTTTGATGTTAATATAGTTGACCATTGAACAATATGAGGGGTGGGGGCATCACCCCCGCACAGTAAAAAATTTGAGTATAACTTCTGACTCCCCCAAAACTTAGCTGCTAATAGCCTATTGTGGACTGGAAGTTTTATCAATGACATAAGCAGTTGATTAACACATATTTTGGATGTCATATGTATTACACTACCATATTCTTACATCAGAGTTAAGCTAGAGAAAGGACAATATTAAGAAAATCATAAAGTAAAGAAAGTGTATTTATTATTAAGTGGAAGTGAATCATCATTAAGGTCTTCACCTTTTTCTTCATGTTGATTAGGCTGAGGAGGAGAGGAGAGATTGGTCTTGCTGTCTCAAGGGTGGCAAAGGTAATGAGGTTCATGGAGTAGAAGGAAAGGCAAGATAGGCAGGCACACACTGTAACTTTACAGAAATACATTGTAATTTTTCTCTGACACTTCTGCTTTTTTTATTTCTCTAAAAATGTTTTCTATATGGTATCAATTCTTCTTTCACCTTCGCTTAAAATTTCAAGGCTCCATTATCCGTGTTGTAAAAAAAAAAAAAAAAAAAAAACACAAAAGCAAGCTTGAATCATCAGAACCCTTTTGCCAGATTGTCTAATGTCAATATGTTTTCTGGCACAAATTCCTCTACATCTTTTCTTCCACGACTTCTTCCTCATTGACTGGCACTGGTTCAAAACACTCATCTCCATTAAGTCATCTTCTTAATGGAAGACATTAATTCCATTAATTCCTCTGATATGTGTCTATTATCTCTTGAATTCCTCCGAGATCCATATCTTGAAACCCTTCACCTGGTACCTTTTTTTATTTTTCCATATCCACAATCCGTTGCATGATTTTCTTGATTGGCTCTGTCATAAATCCTGTGAAGTCATACGCATCATCTGGATACAATTTTCTCTTGCAGAAATGTATTGTTTTAGTCTTGATGGGCTTTCATGGCGTTTCTATTAACAATCATGGTATCTTCGATGGTGTAAGCCTAACAGGCTTTCATGATGTACTCTATATTGTGGTTCTCTCCCCACAGCATCAAAAATCTTTTTCACAGAACACTGCATGTAGTGAGCCTTAAATGTTCTTATGATCCCCTGATCTAGAGGCTAGAGGCTGAATTAGAGATGTTGTGTTTGGGTGCAAGTTGATCACTTCTGTGCCTTTTGTGTTGAACTCATGGCATTGTGAGTGGCTAGGGAAATTGTCCAACATCAAAGAATTTCAAAAGGCAGTTCCTTATTGGCAAGCTACATACTGACTTCAGAGACAAAGCATCAATGGAATCAATCCAGAAAAAGGGTTTTTGTCTGGACCTTCTTGTTATACAATCCAACGACTGGCAGCTGGTATTTATTTTTTTCCCCAAGTCTCAGAAGCTAGCAAGCTTTAATAGATAAGAGCAGTCCTGATTATAAACTCGATTGCATCTGCACAAAAATTAGAACATGCTCATCTCTTCCTGCCTTAAAACCTGGTGTTCTCTTTCTTACTAATAAATGTAATTTGTGACCTTTTTTTTCAGAATAGGGTACGTTTGCCTACATTAAAAACCTCTTCTGGAAGGTATCCTTTCTACTCAATAATTTTCTCAATGGCATCTGTGAAATTGCTGCCTCTTTGTTGGCAGAAGCTGGTTTTCCTGTTGTCTTGACATTTTTTAAGTCAAACTTTTTTTTTTTTTTTTGAGATGGAGTGTCACTCTGTCACCAGGCTGGAGTGCAGTGGTGTGATCTCAGCTCACTGCAACCTCTGCCTCTGGGTTCAAACAATTCTCGTGCCTCAGCCTCCCAAGTAGCTAGGATTACAGGTATGCACCACCATACCCAGCTAATTTTTGTATTTTTAGTAGAGACGGGGTTTCACCGTGTTGGGCAGGATGACTCAATCTCCTGACCTTGTGATCTGCCTGCCTTGGCCTTCCAGAGTGCTGGGATTACAGGTATGAGCTACACCCAGCCCCAAACTTCTTTCTAAAGTATCATACTATCCTTTGCTGGCATTAAATTCTTCAACTTTAGATCTTCACCTTCCTTTTACTTTAAGTTGTCATATAATGACTTTGCTTTTTCTCAAATTGTATTAGAGTTCATAGGTATGCCTCAATTATAATAGTAAATCCTGCAATTTCTTAAAAACTGCATTTTCAGTGAGATAAAAAGATATTCTGCAAAACGTGCAAGATTTGCACAGCTGCTGGTGCAGCTGTAGTGGTGGTTTCACTAATTTCCTTTTGTTACAACGGTCCTTACACTGGATTAATTTATCTGGAAATGGTGGGCAACCACAGCTGCAGACCTCCATCTAAAGCACACATCAAACAGTAAAACCTTTTCTTGTAATGCTATGACTTTCTCTGTTTCTTGTGAGCACATTTAGCATTACTAGTGTCACTTTGTATGGGTCCCATGATTAACTATATTACACCAAATATGATGAAAAATACATAAGAAACACGAGAGTTTACTCTTTACTGTGTTACACAATTTACTGGAGAAATGAACTGCTCACATGGAGACAATCAGTTTCACGGGGCAGTTTAAGCAGATACTTGCAACACTTGAGCTCACCACAAAGCAACAGGAGGTGGCTATGAAATTATTACAATATACAGTAGGTACTATGATTAATTTTATACAGCTATGATTTACTACAGTAGATTTTCATTTGTTTATATTTCTTGCAACTGCAAATGGCAATTTGTGTGCATAAGTTTTGATGCATTTTAACTTTTTATAATAGGTTCATGTATATTTTATGGTAGTAAGTGATAAACTAGCATTTACATGTTTTATGCATTGATGACATAATTAACTTTTTCTTAATTATTTTGGTATTTGTAGGCCACATGGTTAGTCCACTTTTTCAAGTTGCCACAAATCTCCAGATACCTTCACAATATTTTTATTGGAATATAGAAAAAATTCCATGTATACGTGGGCCAACAGAGTTTGAACCCATTTTGTTCGAGTGTCAACTGTACAGTCACTTCAGCTCCCTTATGCTTACTGTTTGCATGATTTAGTTATTTACAACCTTTTACTGTAAAAGTATTTATGTCTTTGATTCTAAAGTCTAATCTCCCTCTTTTAATCAGATCATTTAATCCATTCACTTTTAATGTAATTACTGATATGACGAATCAATGTCTTCCATTTTGTTATTTGTTTTCTATGTTTCACATATTTGCTATTCCTCTGTTTCCCTTTTACTGCTTTCTTTGCTGTTAAACATATGATTTTTAAATGAAATTAAAGAAAAAATAATAGAATGCAATACACACACACAGACACATTTCTTTATAATTACCTACATATGTTACATAGATAGTGTGGTGGTAAATTTTATGTGTCAACTTGGCTGAGGTAAGGGATGCCCAGATAGATGGTAAAACATGATTTCTGGTAGTGTCTGTGAGAGTGTTACTGGAAGAGATTAGCATTGGAATCAGTAGACTAAATAAAGAAGATCACCCTCACCAATGTGAGTGAGTAGGCATCATCCAATCCATGGAAGGCCTGGAAAAGACAAAAATGTGTAGGAAGTGCAAATTTCTCCTCTGCTTGAGCTGGGACATCCATCTTCTCCTGCCCTCAGACATGAGTGCTCCTTGTTCTCAGACTCAGACCAGGACTTACATTTTGGCTCCCCAGATCACAGGCCTTAGGACTTGGACTGCATTACACCACGAGCTTTCCTGGTTCTCCAGCCTGTAGACAGCAGGGATTTCATTGCCGCCATAATGTGTGTGCCAATTATTGCAATAAACGTCTTCTTACTTTACACATGTAAATACATAAAGTACATACACACAAATACATGCACACGTATATATTCTATTGCTTCCACTTCTCTGGAGAAAACCTACTAACAGAATTTGTTTGTTATTTTTTATTCATTCTTTCTTGTAGATATGAATTTCTGCCAGTTTTCATTTCCTTTCAGCCTGAAGAATTCCTTTACTATTTATTGTAAGGTAGGTCTGTTAACAACAAATGCCCTCAGTCTTTGTTTATCTGGGTACATCTCTATTTTGCCTTCATTTTTGAAGGACATTGTTGCTAAATGTAGAATTATTTGTTAAAAATTTTATTTTTCCCTTCAAAAATCTGAAAGCCATTTACTTATCTTCTGCTCTTCATTTTTTTTTCTGTTCAAACGTCAGCTGTTAATTATATTGCTTTTTCTTGTAGCTGATGACCCCGCTTCTCAGGTTGTTTTCAAGATTTTATCTTTGTATTTAGCTTTCAGTAGTTTGACTGTGATGTGTTTATATATGATTCTCTTTGCATCAGGATTTGTGGAGCTTCTTGTATCTATGTTTTTTCATCAAATTAGGAAGTTTTCAAACATTATTTTTTCAAATATTTTTCTACTCCTTTATTCATTTTCTGAGAATCCTACTACATATATGTTGGAATGTTTTAGTTTGGCTTACAAATCTCTGAGACACTTTATTTTTCTTCATTCTTGTGTTTCTCTGTGTTTTCGAACTAAAGAATTTATATTGATTGATCTTCAAATTTACCATTCTTTCTTCTACCATCTCATATCTGCTGTTTTTATCATCTAATAAAATTTTCATTTCATTATTTCATAACAAGTGTAGAATTTGTATTTGTTTCTTTTGTAGCTTGTATTTCTTTTTTTAAAGTCCAAATTTCCGGATCATTGTCAAGATATTTTTCTTTTAATTTGTGGAACATAGTTTCATTTAACTCTCTGAACATTTTATAAAATCTATTTTCTATGTCTCTGCTTGCTAAATCAGCATATGGGGTCATTCGGAACAATTTCTATTGACTGCTTTTATCCTCTGACTTTGACCCTCACTTTTCTGTGCCTTTACATGATTATATGTGGTTAATAACAGAACATTTTGTAGGAACTCTGGATTTCATTTTATGTTTTCAACTGTCATTCTTGTTTGCCTTTTTAGTTACTTTCTCCAACTTAAATTCGGAATCTGTTGAATGTGCTAGTGTATTCTTGGTTTTTAATTTTATTCTAGCCCAGAGTTCTAGGATTTTTCCTATGACTATATAGTTTAACGGTGAGCTATTGGGCAGAAATTGTAAACCAACACCTAGAGCCCATAAGCCTGCACTCCTGTTGATCAACTTGTGTGCAAGTTGTGAATGTCAAGGTCCAGCCAGTTCTAGGTCTCACTTGGCTTTCACTTTAAGTGAGGCTTTCTCGGGTCTCCTTTGTTTAAAGCTGGAGTTTCTCACCTAACCTCCACTGAAAATATAGATTGACTTTTCTGACACCAAAGCTGCTTTTTTACAACCAACTTCAAGCAGATAAAACTAAAGTTTCTACCTACTGACCTGGGGGCATGAGGAAGAGGTTGGGAGCATCCCCAGACCAAAAAGAAAAACAAAACAACAACAACAACAACAACAGAAATGGACTTTGCTATTCTTATCTGAGGCTCTAGTTATTTCTTTAGCATAAATGTTCCTTAATTTCTTATCTGCCTTTAGTCAATTCCCAGTGTCCTGAAATGGTTGTTTATGATAATTTCATTCAGTTTTATACTTGTTGTTTTGCAAAAGGGAGTTGATGAACTTTTCTGGCCACCATTACCAGAAATTCTGTCCATTTCACTCTCTCTATGGCTCCATTGCCTCCTAATCCGTAACTAGTGTCAAGTTTTAGAAGACCCCTAATTTATAGTATCAGGAACCTGAGAAATGTGTGTAAGAATTGATTCTAAATTTGTTAGACAGAAGAGGAAGAAACACAATGTTGAGATAGGCAACTTGGGTGGATGTGTATACTTAGCCAGAGGTTCCAGGCCCAATGTAACTGATCAATGAGATTAGATTTGTTCTTGCTATTTGCTCAGTTGCTTAACTGAAATATGGACTCAACAGGGGGAAATTGTAACAGTGACTATTTTCTACTGACTATAATTGAATATGTGAGATGTTGCCATTGAATGGTTCACTGATTTCAATAGGGAGAATGAAATCCCATTAAGAACCAAGTGGCACCATGTGCCTATCAGATAATAAAGAGTATATGTAGTTAACAAAATGGGTAGTAGTAGTCCTTAGAATTGTTTGGTTGAAGAGCTCTTTAGTGCTATATAATTGAACATGGCATTTCTGAGACTAAAATAGAATGAAAAATAGATCTATATAATAGTAACAATGTTTTTAAAATCTCTAGGACTGGTGAGCATAAACCTGACTTGAGTCAACATAACAAAGAATTATATCTCTCATCTAATTCCCAGACTAGAGCAAGTTCATATTCCCAGAACCCCTTGAATGGTGATATCCTCTGAGGATGCACCCTATGACATTGCTGTACATATATAATATAAATTCTCTTTGTGGTTTTCTCTAAAGGAACCTGCATCCGTTCACCAAGGTAACTGATCATAAGGAATATTCACATCTTGGAGAGATTAGGACACTGCCTCTGAATTGACACTTATCCATGGATGCCAAACACACTTGTTTTAGTCCACTTTCTGTTGCTATAACAGAATACCACAGACTGGATATTTTATAAATAACAGAAGTTTGTTTGACTTACTGTTCTGGAGCTTGGAGGCCCATGGGCATGGCACTGGCATCTGACAAGAATCCGCTACGGTAGAATGAGGAAGCAAGCATGCCTGTGAGACAGAGAGAAAATTGGGCCACCCTCAACCTTTTTATCAAGAACCCATTCCCATGATAACTAACGCATTTTGCTGATGACAGTATTAGCCCATTCATGGGAGCAAAGTCCTCATGACCTAATCACCTGTTAAAACTCCTACCTCTCAACATTGTTATAATGACAATTGAATTTCAACATGAGTTTTGGCAGAAACATTCAAATCATACCAACAATTTAGCATAGAAGCTCACGAAGGTCAACTAAAGATAGCAATTTTTGGCCTGAATTTATTTCATAACATGTCCAGTAATTCCCAAACACTCCCTGTTTATTTCCCTATTTCTAAATGTATTATTTAAAATAGACACATTTGGCAACATAGTGCACATCAGCTACTTCAACTCATTTCCTAAGTAATGCACGATACCATCAGTTTTGAGTAGGGCCCAAAACAAGAGAAGGCTCTGAAGTTAGTCAAGAATATAGTGTAAGCAGCTTTACCACTAAAGCCTTACAATTCAGTAGATCCCATGTATTCAATAAGAGTTTATTTTTTATAGTGACTGATAGATGTGTGTTTATAATATATATTTGTGGCAATGTCACAGGGTCTGTTCTTAAAGTGACATGGCCACCTCTTCATTCAAGTGCTCTAGTCTGAAATTGGGTGAGAGGCTGTAATGATTCTCCATGTGGTGACTAAGTTGGTATTCTGTGAAGCTACAATAGGAGGATTACAATGCAGGCCCTTCAGACTTCTTAAAAAAGCTTCACTTTCTCTAGATAAACATCTTCCGAGAAATGACTCAAATCACTAATAGGGCTGGTAAAGGCAGGTCTCTTGACCATGTATCCTAGGATGCCTATTGTGAGCTGGTTCTATGTGTTCCAACAAGCCAAAATCATCTCCATATCTACCACCCTATTTCCACTGGAGAACTGCAGTATCTTCCTAATTAAATTTTCTGCTTCCAGATTTGCTCTTCTCCAATTCATTTTTCTCATTTCAACTAGAATTTCTGAAATGCACATCTGATTGTGCTATTCACGGTTTTAAAAGCTTTGCTGGCTCTACATTGGCCTTACAAAGTGGCACAAGACTCTGTATGATCTCATCCCTTATTACCTTCTAACGTCATCTCTCCCTCAGACTGTGTGTACAATTTTGCCTTCTTTCACTTCTCAGAATGAGTTATTATCATTCATCTCTCAAGTCCTTCACTCATGTTTTTCTATCTTAAATTTTCTTTCCTGGTTGACCTACATCTATCTTAAAGATTCCTGCTTGAATATCATTCTTCAGAAAAGTATTTAAAGTCTTCCCAGGCTAGGACAACCTGCCTTCTCTGTTACATGCTCCTATAATGGTTTGCACCCTTCCTTGTAGCATTTATTTTTATTCATAATAATGTATTTACTTGTGAGATAATTTGAAATATGCCTAGTTGGGAAGGCTAGTCACTGGACAAGGACAAGGACACCTAATCAGGGAGGGAATGAGGGATAAAATATAGCCCACAGTCCACTTGACAGTCATGCATCCTGGTATAAATCTCCCTCTGTCTATAAGCAAGAATCCCCTTTTACTAATTGCATAAATACAGTCTCTGCTCACCAAGCAGTGTGCACATTGGCTGCATCTACATGAAAAGTCTCCTTTTGCTAATTTACACAAAGATAACTATAGCTAATCTGTTTATATCCCTATAAACAGGATTAGCTATAGTTCTGTATGCTTCCCTCCTTGATAAGCTCTAGAGAGCAAACACCATGACTGTTTTTTTTTTAATGCTTGTATCCTCAAAAGTCAGCATATTTCCTTGCACATAAGTAGATTTCCATTAATATATATTGGTTTAATAAATAAAGAAATGATTCTCAAACATATAATAAATAGGCCATTTTAGTTTGCATGTTTCTTCTGGGTTCACTGGTTTGATAACAAAATACACTTCACATTCTAAGATGCAAGCTGCTTTGGTAAGTCAATAACCAAAGGCAAAGAGTTTTGTTTTACTAATTGCCCAAATTCCTAATCAGACCCCCGGGACAGAGTCAGAAACTCTTGTTTCCCTCTGTACCCTGCAATGATTCTCAAGGGGAAGTCCCCAGAGTTCTAGAGCAGATGGATCTGCTTCTCTTTCAGGAGTAAACAGAGTTCCCGGATTTGAGGTTGCAAGAGATTTCAACTCTGCAGGAAGACTTTCCCCAGCCAGAGGAGCCAATGCTCTGGACCTTGAATTAGTCACCATACTCAAATCTTCCTTCTGACACTCATCCAGGCATGGAGCTTTCAAGTCTTCCTACTAGACCTTTTGGAGAGGGTCTAATCTCAGGTGTTTTGTTTGTTTGTTTCATGTTCAAATACACCAGCTAAGAGGAGAATTTCTCTCATTTCCTTTGCCAAGTTTGCAAAAAGTGAGTGGTTATTGATAGAAAAAAAAGGAGAGGAAACTTGATTTTAAATTTTCTGATATACTTCTTTTTCTCTTCAGTTCTCTGATTATTTTTGTGATATTAGAGTTTTATACTTTCCCTGTATCTTGCATGATGGTTGATTGAGACCTGATGACTTAAAAAGTGAAATATAGGGCTCTTATAAGTTTTATGTTTAAATAATAAAAGAATCCACAGAAAATCATGGAGGGAAGAGTGAATAAGACAACTTTCGTAACTCCCAGAACTGTCATCTGTTACTGATGTCCCTGGCATTTTGAGTCAATAGGCTGAGAGTTAGACATTTTTCATACAGTGACTGTCTCCTTCTCCTCTTACCCGAACACCTTGCCTGAAAATTCATTCAGTAGGTCATTGATTTGGTGGAAATGCCTGGGATTTGGAGTCAGAAATACGTTTGTTTCACACCTGCTACTTCCAATTACTAGATCTGTGAGTGTGAGAAGTAACTTATTCCACTGAGCCTCAAATTCTCCACCTATAAAATCGGAGTATTTTATTTCTTTGGAGAGTAATCACTAGCTTTTAGGTTGGTGTATATTAACCAAATGTTGGTTTCTGCATTTTATTTTCTGACTCCTCAGCCATTTAGAGTGTAAGGGCCATCTTCATTGTTCCATCAGCTTTGGGAGTCTATATGCTACGCTGACACCCCTCATTTGTCATGCACAGTCCTGGTTAGATTACTGTTCTTGCCTTTTTCAGCCACATTGCATGGGGGCATCCAGATCACTACTTTCAGAAAAATGTACGTTGCATAATGTGTGTGTCTGTGTGTGTGTGTGTGTGTGAGTGAGTGTGTGTGTGTGAGAGTGTGTGTGTGTGTGAGAGAGAGAGAGAGAGAGAAAGAGAGAGGTGGATGTGAATTAGGATGAGGATAAGGATTCTAGACAGATAGATACTAGTCTTGCCGCAGCAGAGAACAAATAAAAGGAACACCATTCTTCTGTGAGCCTCACCCTCCTATCAGATGTTAGTAGCCACGTCAAGAATGGTGAGTAAATTGGGTAACACTTACACAGTCCATGTTTCTGCCTTTTCACAGAGACATCAAAAGCAACTCAGAATAAGATACAGTGATTTTCTTTTTAAATGTCTTCCTAAAGAAGGTTCATTCACTTCTATACATCAATATTACATGTATCAGTATCTCAGCTGAGATAAAGAAGAATTTTTTCTTCTAGTAATGAATTTTTTTTTAATAGCAAAGGACTCAGGGTTCGGGGTCAAGAGAGCTGAGTTTCCAATTTAGCTCTGTTATGAACTAAATGTGTGATATTTCTTTTTCTTTTTTGAAATTAAGTTTTCTCACATTTCTACCACATAGTTATTTCTGATAGATTTATTATTACTTTGAAGAATAAAGAAAACTGTAAAATGTAAAAAAAATTCATATACATTTCTGCCATCTTTTTAGAAAAAAGAGCTATTCACAAGAACTCAATTTAAGAATTGAACATAACTCAAGAATAATTATTCATGTCCCTTCTTAATAATAATGGTTTGTCAGCATTTATTTCAACGGTCCATCTTTTCCTATATTGTCCTTTCATGTCTTTTAGCTCTAGTAGCTTCTCAGCTTCTGCAACTGAACGAGCTCTGTGGATTTTATCCTTTCCCGTATATATGTATGACAGTTTTTCTGTCTTTCTTTTGCTTGGGTGCTTCATATGCTACATATGCCTGCAATTTCCCTCAAGGAAGTCTAGATTCTCATTTAAATACGTTCCTTGGTTTCTGTGTGCCCAAAGAAGTGTTTCTTTGAATATCTGGAAGAGGTGAGGGTCTCCTTCTTTGAACTAGAAGTATCTCAAGAGCATTCCTTTATTCATTAGTTCATTTAACACACACTTATCAAAAACTTAAAATATGGCAAAATTTAGGATAGCTTTAGGGATATGGAATTGAGTATGATCTCTATAACAAGAAAGCTTAAAATCTAGTTGAAATGTCAGACAATATTTCAGTTGAATGTGACAAGTGCTATCATAGAAGAAATAAAATGCAAAGAGAACCAAGGAGAGGTGGGTATCTAGATGAAAAGATGATTGAGACAATGGCTCCAACAAAGGCTTAAAAAGTTGAACATATTCCCAACCCCACTGCATAAGTAATACATATTTACGATGGACACTTCAGAAAATTTAGGAGACGGTAGAAATTTACCCATAATTACAACAAGCAGAACCATGGTCTACTAACATTTAGATGACTTCCATTCAGCCTTTCTCTATGGGGATACTCATATAATTGAGACTATTCTGTATATACTATATCATATCCTGCTTTTTCACTTACTATTTTCCACTGAATTATAAAATTCTCATATGCATGTTTAAAGCTGCATAATATATATTTTAAAAATAATGTTGCATTACTTTTTGTTTACAAATGTTACACGTATCCAGAGTGTTTATGAATCTCCAGTGTTTTTTCTATGTGCACATATTTACATATACATGGATATATATCTTTCTTTCTTTGCAATATTTGGATCATATTACCTTTGCTGTTTTGTAATATTTCTTCCATTTAACAATATCATAAACAATTTTCTAGATGTGTAACATTAAAAGTT
This sequence comes from Ateles fusciceps, assembly GCA_036589455.1. NCBI lineage: Eukaryota > Metazoa > Chordata > Mammalia > Primates > Atelidae > Ateles > Ateles fusciceps. The sequence continues at coordinate 2,710,503 of JAZHEH010003362.1, forward strand.
TTATTGTAAATTATGGTATGCATTTAAATATGTATGCAAAAACATACATTTTAAGAGAAATAACAAAACAAACACTTAGATTCCCTCTACCCAGGCTGAGAATTAGAATATCATCATAAATCTAGAAGCCTCATAAATGCTCTTTCAAATACTTCAAATATATGCCAACTAGTCACTCTCATGAACTTTAGGTTAAAGCATTTGCATATTTTCAAAAAGTAGAGTATCCCTAAATAATACATTATTTAATTCTGCCTTCCTTTGAATGTTAAGTAAATGGGATACACACACATGCTGCATGCACACACACCCCCATATATATTGAATTTATATGTAATTACTCAATTATAATCTCTCTATTCAATATATAAATGATTTGCTTCCATTATTTAACATAATTATAACTTTGAGATTAATTCATATTGATTTGAAAAAATGTTTAGGAAATAGAGGGAAAAATGTCTGTACATGTTCAGCACAGATGTATTTTTTCTCAATATTTTTGATCTGTGATTGTTTTGAATCCAAGGATGCAGGACCCACAGATAGGAATGGCCCAAAGTATTTTGTTGAAGAATTTTACATCTATATTTTTAAGTGAGATTAGACTGTTAAGTTTGGTGTCAAGATAATTCCAGCTTTGTAAAATGAGGTGGGAAATATTTTCTTCTTTTCCATTTTTTAAGTTTGTATAATACTGATATTAATTTATCTTTGAATGTTTTGTAACTCTTATTAGTAAATTGTCTTGGTCTGAAGGTTTATCCTTTTTAACTATGTTTATTTCTTAAAATAGCTACAGGACTTTTCAGGTCTTCTGATTCTTGACTGAATTTTTTTTTCTATAAATGTGTTAATTTTGTATGTACCCAGTCACTTCTACTAAAAAAATATCAGTTTTATTTCTTCCTTACCAATTCTTATACCTTTAACGCCCTTTTCTTGCCTTATTGGCCTGGCTAGAAAATTCAACACAATGTATCCATTTTATTGATAAAGCTTTTTATAATGTTACTTTTCATCTTTTTGTGCCTAAAATGTCCATAATTATGTGCTTTTATTTATAAGATTTTATGCCTTCTCTCCTTTTTTCTTGGCCAATTTCACTAGCAGTTTACCTCAAGTTTATTAATTTATATCTTTGTGAATCTTCTCTATTTTATCCTTCTTTTATATTATTAAAATCTGTATCGCGATTCTTTTCCTTCTATTTTTTTCATGGTTTTGCTTTTATAACTTCTTAGGATTGCTGCTCAGCTTATTTTTGGCCTCTTCTTCTCTAATAATCATTTTATACTAGAATTTTCCTTCTAGTATATTCTAAATTGATTGAACATGTCTTGGTATGTGACTCTTAATTACAAATATTTTAAAAATTATCATTATGAATTCTTCTTTAAACCATGAATTACATTATCAAACATTTGCATTTTTATAAAATTTTCTTTTTTCTTTCTTTCCTTTCTCTCTCTTTCCTTTTCCCTCCCTCCCTCCCTTTCCTTCCTTCCCTTTTCTTCCTTCCTTCCCTTTCCTTCCCTCCTTCCTTCCCTTTCCTTTCCTCCCTCCTTCTTTCCTTCCTTCCTCTTTTTCTTTTCTTTTTCTTTCTTTCTCTTTCTTTCTTTCCTTTCTCTCTTTCTCTCTTCTTTCACAAGGTGGTCTCACTCTGTCACCCAGGCTAGAGTATAGTGGCACAATTTTGGCTCACTGCCACCTCTGCCTCCCAGGCTCAAGTGATCCTCTTGCCTCAGCCTCCCATGTGGCTAAAACTCCAGGCATGCACCACGAGGCTTAGCTGATTTTTGTATCTTTTGAGGAGATGGGGTTTCGCCATCTTGTCCAGGCTGGTCTTGAACACCTGGACTCAAGCAATCAGCTCAACCTTGCCTCCCAAAGTGCTGGGAATACAAGTGTGAGCCACCATACCTAGATGAAATTTTCTATTTTAATTATACTATAGTCTGAGAATGTGATTATCTTTTAAGAAAATCCAGTTTCTAAAAAATTTTGAGATCAATTTCATGGGGCACTGATGATCATTTTTTAAAAATGACCCAGGTGTACTTAATAATGCTTTATATCAAAATTTTAAATACAAACGCTCAAGTTTTGTGCATCTTTATTTTCAGCCCAAGGACTTAGTCTGCCATGTCCCTGAAGAAGAAAGTTGATTCACTGAGTTTTGAACTGAGTCTTTACTGTGTTGCATTTCTGCCCTCCATAGTGTACTCAAGAGCACAGTTATTTTTTACTAAAAGATGGTGTGGACTTTCTCTTATTCTTTCAGACCTGAGATTCTCTATGCAGAGAGCCAACCACACAGAGGTAAGAGAGTTTGTTTTCCAAGGTTTCTCCAGTTTTCAAGAACGTCAGCTCATACTTTTTGTGGTCTTTCTCGCACTCTACATCCTAACTCTGGCTGGCAATCTCATCATTCTGACTACAATCTACATTGATCATCACCTCCATACTCCTATGTATGTCTTTTTAAGTGTGGTCTCCACTTCAGAGACTTTCTATTCCTTGGTCATTATCCCACACATGCTTTGTAGCCTTGTAGGCCTGAGCCAATACATCTCCCTGGAGGGCTGTGGGACTCAGCTCTTCCTTTTCCTTGGCTTTGCCATCACCAATGACCTCCTGCTAGCAGTGATGGGATATGATCGCTATGTGGCCACCTGCAACCTGCTTCGCGACTCAGTCATCATGAATTGGAGGGTGTGTGCTACACTGGCATCCTCAGTCTGTGCCACAGGGTTCTCACTCTCACTGGTTCAGACTGTGGCCATTTTCAGACTGCCCTTTTGCACCTCACTGATTGAGCATTTCTTCTGTGATGTTCAGCCTGTGTTGGACCTGGCCTGTGCTACCCCAATCATTAATGATATTCTGACCTTAATTATCAGCCTCCTTGCCATCACAGCCCCTGCCACCTTCCTCTTCATCTCTTACGTCCTCATTATTTCCGCCATTCTCAAGATCGCCTCAGCTGAAGGCCGGAAGAAGATCTTCACCACCTGTGCCTCCCACCTTACTGTGGTCATCGTTCATTATGGCTGTGCCTCCACTGCCTACTTCAAGCCCAAGTTGGAGAATACCAAAGATCAGGATCAGTTAATCTCAGTGTCCTACACTGTCATAACACCTCTACTCAACCCCGTTGTGTATAGTTTGAGAAATAAAGAAGTCCAGGATGCTCTGCATAGAGTGCTGGGTAGGAAATCCTTCTCCTAAGATGATAATCTCTTCTTAAGTACTCGTGTGTGCATTCCAGGTGGAAGCCTATTGGTAAAGTCATGGAAGCAGAATTTTATGTGATCAGTGAAGCCTCATACATCACAGTCAGAGCCAAGGCAAAAGGGAAACTGGGAGCTAGCCTCTAATAATTGAGACTCATTTTCTGAACCCTTTTGGGAACAGAATAAAAACACAGGTCACTTGAAACATCTATAGACAGACACCCATTGGCTCTACTCAAGGAGATCATGACAAGGCCAGAGTATGATCTAGTGTTCATCTCAAGCTTAAATTTAAAGATACCAGTTCAGCGTGCTGAAGTGCAAACCACATTAAATTACTCAGCTAAATCTTTTGTCATAAATTGGATGCTTGAACAAGCGGCTACTTAAAAGGATATGTGCAGAAATCTAATTGCCTTGTGTTTTAATAAGATAAGCAGAGCAAGAACATAGCTATCTTTTAAGAGATGGGTTTGGAAAAAGCTAAAAACTTTTTAGAAAGAATATTTTCAGGGAATCCCCCTGCACATTTCCTGCCACCCACATGTGGGACTCTAAATGAAGTGGAACTAGGTGGTGAAAGTAGGGAGTGGTGGGGGAGATTGAGTGGAGAAGACTCCTAATTAGCATATGGCAGCTATGAGACTTGGGGCATGTGAACAGAGCTTGCCTAACGTGGTGTGATTATTTGCTTCTTCTGGCTGAAGATAAGCCACATGGAGGAGAAGGTCTTGTGGGGTTGACAGAAATGCCTTCCTCATGAACAAGGTAAGCAGGATCAGAAGAAGAGATGACTCAGGGAGCAGAATGCTATAAAATGCTATGAAATTGGCTAAGAAGAAAAACTTTAGAAGCAGGTTCAGATGGGAGTGATAGATGAGAAGGGAGGGACAAAGCGAGGGTCAAGAGGAGCAAAAATCATTTTTAAAACGTTTTTCAGATTGTGTCCTCTCTTTCCCTTTGTAGGCCAAGTCGCAAATGCAAAGAAAGGCAACTAAATGGAAATCTGAGTCAACATAACACCTTTCTGAAAAATTAGATAATTTCATTACTCCTGAAAAACTGAACAAAGTCAACAGTAAAAGCTTTTGACATGAAAACTTCCATAAAATTAAAGCAATGGAATAAGAAGTAGATTAATAAAAGACTATTTACTGTTCCTCACTTCAAAAATAAAAATTAAATAGGGTGAATTTTAGACTCAATTTGTGGGACAAAATATATAATTAAAACTATAATGATTAGCAGTTATAATTACTGAGCAAATCAATGTTACAATGCTAAGATATTTATAAAAAGATACACAAGAAATATGAGTACACAGGATTCTCATTGTAAAATATTTTTAAAATGCAGAAATGTCAAATAAAATGTGTAAACCAATTATGAATTATATATGCAAGTGCATACAAGGGTTGCTTTAAGAAAGTTCTGCAATTCATTCTACTTTGTAATTCTGAGCTCCAAATCTGCTTGATAAAAGAAATCTAAACCTTCTAAACTTTAAACTCAAGCAATTAGTGATTAATAAGTCATGTTATGAGTAAAAACAATACAATTAAAGGTTCTGCTTCTCCCCTTTCTTCTACATCCCCCGTCATCTTTGGGGTGGATCAAGTTTAGGTCAAGGTTTCTAGCTTTCTGGAAGAACAAGAACATTATCCAGAGTCATTTTTACCACCTTAGATTGGATTCTCTTTATATACATAAGCTGAGGGCCATCTCTATTGCCATTAATTGAGATTATTCCAGTCTTGCTATGGTCCTTATCAGTATAGTCCCTGCACTTCATATTCTCCTTGTGACCATTCTGAAGCTACTCTAGGTCCTCCGGTCTTCTCTCCGCCACTACTTGAGGGCACCTGGACAATCAGCTGCACCCTTGATCCTGTAGAGGAGTGGATGCAACTCAGTGAGGTGTCATCAAGCTATCACCTGATTCCTTACTCACCCATTTCTACTCCACAAGTATTCAAGCCTTTTCTAAGAGGCTTCTCTAAAAAGTGAGGAGCATACCTTCTCTGCTTCAATCAGATCCCTTCCTTCCTTACGTCAGGGTTTACCTGGGTTAGGACCAAGAGTGGGCTTTCCACAATATCTAACCAAGGTGCCATCTTCTCCAAAGGCTGAACGCCTTTATTTTATTTTGGCAAAAAAAAAAAAAAAAAAAAAAAACCACCCTGAATTCTTTCTAACTTCATAATATACAGTATACATATCATATATAAAGTACATTAGTACTTAGGCTTTTGATATTCAAAATCATTCTTTGTAAGTTAAAAGAGACTTTCCACTCTAGAAAAGTTTAATAAACTTAAAAGCTATTTCAGCTTTCAATACAAATATTTCAGTTATGAGTTTTATAAAACTCTTTTTGAAATTCAGTTAACTTTTTTCTGCATTCTTTTGGGTTTATCCTTCCCTGGGGCAAATGAATGTCCCCTGGAATAACAAGAATTTTAAAAAGAAGGGAAGTATTAGATTATCATCATATAACATTATTTCATAATATTTCTTCTAAGAGTATGTTTTGTGGAAATTCATAAAGCATATGCTTCCCCAGAATATAAAATTCTATTTAAAAAGTACGACTCTCCAGTAATAGGTAAGTCTTCATCCATAAGAGATGGAGTTCTCACCTTCCTAGACTGGAGGATACTTAGGTTTACCAGCAGTATCTCCCTCCTACATGGTGGGTAAAGTTTTCGCCTCCTCCTAGGGGGACATTCCTCTTTTTGCATAGGGACAGCTCCTCAGTGTGCTCAATACAACCATTGTGAAGTTATCAAGGCCTGGGTTTTTCTTTGATAGGAGACTTATTACTGTTCAAAATCATTACACATTATTGTTCTGTTCACATTTTCTATTTCTTCATGGTTCAATCTCGATAGGTTGCATGTGTTCAGATATTTATGCATTTCTTCTAGGTTCTCCAATCTGATGGTGTACTGTAGTTCACAATTCTCTTTACTGATCCTTTGTATTTCTGTGGTATGAGTTGTGATATTTCCTTTTTCATCTCTGATGTTATTTATTTGGGTCTTCTCTCTTGTTTTTCTTGGTTGTTTTAGCTAAGGGTTTGTCAATTTTGTTTATCTTTTCCACAATCCAACTTTTTTGTTTTGTTGCACTTTTGGATTATTTTCCTACTCTGAATTTCCTTTATTTCTGCTAAGATCTTTATTTTTTTTCTTCTACCTATTTTGGGTTTGCTTTATTTTTGCTTTTCTAGTTCCTTAAAGTGCACCATTAAATTGTTGATTTGGAGTTCTTCTATTTTGGGGATATAGGCATTTACTGCCATAAAATTCCTTCTTAGTAATTCTTTTGCTGTATCCCAAAGGTTTTGGTATGTTGTGCTTTCATTTTAATTTATGTCAAGAAATTTTTAAATTTCCTTCTTAATGTCTTTGCCAACTCACTGGTAATTCAGGAACATGTTCTTTAATTTCCACATACTTGTACAGTTTTAAAAGTTGTTGTTACTGATTTACAATTTTACTCTGTTGTGATCAGAAAATATATTTGACATGACTTCTTTGAATTTTTCAAGACTTGTTTTATGCCCTAATATGTGATCTCTCCTGGATAATGTTACATGTGCTGATGAGAAAAAAAAGTACATTCTGCAGTGGTTAGATAAAATATTCTGTAAATGTCTGTCAGACCCACTTAGTCTAGACTGTAGTTTAATTCTGACATCTATTTGTTGATTTTCCACCTGGATAATCTTTCAAGTGCTGAAAGTGGAGTGTGGAGTGCTGGAGTCCCCCTATTATTATTGTATTGTAGTCTATTTCTCTTATAGATTTATTAATAATTGCTTTACATATTTGGGTGCTCCAGTATTGGGCACTATATTTTTATTATTGTTACGTCTTCTTGCTAAATTGACTCTCTTATCATTATATAATGATCTTCTTTGTCTCTTTATACAGTTTTTGATTCAAAGTCTATTTTATCTGACATAAGTATAGCTATGCCTGCTCTTTCTTGATTTCCATTTGCATGAAATATCTTTTTCCATCTCTTCCCTTTCAATAAATGTGTGTCTCTATAGGTGAAGTAAGTCTTGTAGGCAGGATATAGTCCAGTCTTGTTTCTTTGTCCATTCAGCCACTCTATGTCTTTAATTGGAGAATTTAGTCCATTTACATTGAATGTTATTATTGGTAGGTAAAGCCTTACTACTGCCATTTTGTTACTTCTTTTCCAGTTGGGGACTAATTCCTCGCTTCTTTTCTAACTGTCTTTCTTTATACTGAAGTTATTTTCTCTGGTAGAGTGTTTTAATTTATAGCTTTTTGTTTTTAGTGTATCTATTATATGTTTTTACATTTTGATTAGCATGAAACTTATATAAACATCCTATAGTTATAACATGCAATTAAAAACTTTTATTTGAACTTAACTTTGATCACATTAAAAGAAACAAAGAAAAAACAAAATAAAACAAAAATTTGTACAGACTACCTTCTGCCCCATACATTTTGAATTTCTGATGTCATAATGTAAAATTTTGATACTGCCTATATCCTAAATTGCTGTAGTTATTGTTCTTAATTTGTCTTATTTTCTCTTTCAGTCTTCTTAATAAATATACAAGTGAGTCAAACACCACAATCACAATATTACTATAACAATCATGTTAGCATTCTTTTCTTTGGGTTTGAAGAATTTTCTTCAGCAGAATACTGATTTTTCTTAAATGAACATGGATTATTCCTCAGAACAGATCACATGTTAGATCACAAAACAAGTCTTAATAAATTTGAGAAAAATGGAAACATACCAAGTATTTGTTAATACTACAGTGGAATGAAACTAGAAATTAGTAACAGCAAGGAAATGGAAAAATTTACAATTACATGGAAACTAAACAACACGCTATAACTATTGGGTCAGAAAGGAAGTAAAAAAGAAATCTAAAAAATATGTTGAGACAAAAAACAACAAAATTAAAACATGCCAACACTATAGGAAGCAACAAAAGCAGTACTAAAAGAAAAGTTCATGACAATAAATGCCTACATTTCAAGAAACACAGATCTCAGATACAAAAGCCTAACTATACATCTCAAGGGACAAGAAAAGAAGAACAAACTAAACCCAGAGTTAACATGAAAATAAAATAATAAAGATTAGGGCAGAAATAAATCAAATAGAGAATTAAAAAACAATAGAAAAATTAACAAACCTAAAAGTTATTTCTGTGAAAAAAATAAGTAAAATGGACAATCCCTTAGCTAGACTAAAAGAAAATAAGAGACAGAAGACTCAAATAAATTAAGAAATGAAGGAGACATTGCAACAGATGTCTAAGAAATAAAAAGGATCATAGGAATTTCCATGAACAATTAAATGCCAAAAATTATATTTGTATAAACTAGAAAGAATGGATAAATTTCTAGAATTATACAGCCTACCAAAGCTAATCAAGAAGAAACAGAAAACTTGAACGGACAATAAAAATCAGTAGATTGACTCAGTATCAAAATCCTTCCAACAAGGAAAAGCCCAGGACCAGATGGCTTTATGAATGAATTCTAGCAGACAGTCAAAGAAGATTTAATATTAATCTTTCTTAAACTCTTAAAAAAAAATAGAAAACAGTTCTATACTCATGTGATAAGACCAAAGTCAAAGACACCACAAGAAAAGAAAACTATAAGTCAAAATCTCTGATGAATATAGATGCAAAAATTCTGAATAAAATACCAGCTATCTAAATTCAATAGTACACCACAAAGATTATACACCATGACCAAATGGGATTTATCTCTGGAATGCAGGGTTAATTCAACATAATCAAATTAATCATTATGATACGTCACATTAACAGAATGAAAATAAGTCACACAATAATCCCAAAAGGTGCAAAAATAAAAGCATTTTACAAAGTTCCACATTCATTCATAACAACTCTCAGCAAAATGTGTAAAGAAAGTAACATAAACATAATAAAGCCTATTTATGAAAAATTCACAGATAATATCATAATCAAGAGAGAAAAACAGCTTTTTCTCCAAGATCCAATATAAGGCAAGAATGCTCACTCTTGCCACTCTATTCAACATAGTACTGGAAGTCCTAGAAAGACAATTAGACAAGAGAAGGAAAGAAAAGGCATTGAAATTAGAAAGGGAAAGGTAAAATTATCTCCATTTGCAGAAGACACGATCCTCTATGTAGAAAACCCTAAAAGCTCCATGAAAGAAAAAAAAAAAACTGTTAGAATAAATAAATTCACTAAAGGTACAGGATATACATTCAATATACAAAAATCAATAGCATTACTTTGCATCAAAAATAAACAATTCATGAAGAAAATTTTAAAAATCTCATTTACAATAATATAAAAAAGAATAAAATACTTAACAAATTAACCCAAGGAGGTGAAAGATTTGTATACTGAAAACTATGAAATATTGATGAAAGAAATTAAAGAAGACACCAATAAATGTAAAGATATCCCATGTTCATGGATTGGAAGAATTTATATTATTGAAATGTCTATAATGTTATAACTGAGTGAGTTAGAAGCAAAGCGCCACATCCTGAGTTCCAATTGAGAGTCACTTATTGCTGGCGACTGAGAGTCAGCTCATGCTCAAAATCTCTCTGCCCTGAAGAGGGGGACGTGATTTCCTTTTATACCTAACCTGGAAGAGAGGGGAGGGGGAGTCTAGCTGAAACAGAATTTTATAGAAGCAGAACAAGCAAGTTAGTAGGAGGAAGCTGGTAACCAGGAGGCAGGAGGTTCCCATAGTTGCTGGTTACTAAGGGTATTTCCATACAATCATCAAGGAGGGTAGCAGGGGGAACTTTCCATACAATCAATCACCAAGGGGGGATCTTCACAATAGCAGGTAGACATGCGAGGCAGGTTGTGGTTACAACAGTTACAGGTACTAAGAACAACATGACCCAAACCTCAACAGTTCAAGGCTCTGAGTACAGCGTGACCCAGTAATGTACCTGAGGGGGCCGTGGCAGGGAGGGGGGAAGCTAAGCTGGAGATTGTCAGGTTTTTTCCAAGATGGAGTCAGGTTAGTTCATTTCAATAATACCCAAAGTGATTTATAGATTGAATGTAATCCTTATTAGAATTTCAATGGCTTTTTTTTTTTACAGAAACAAAAGGAAAAATTCTAAGATCTGTATGGAACCACAAAAGATTCCAAATAGCCAAAGTAATGTTGAGAAACAAGAGAAAAGCTGAAGGCATCACACATTCTGATTTCAAATTACATTACAAAGCTATAGTAATCATACAGCATAATACTGGCGTAAAAACAGCAACATAGACCAATGGAACAGAATGAAGAGCCCATAAGTACAGCCACATGTACAAGATCAATCTTTAACAAGGGCACCAAAAATATAAAATGAGGAAAGGGTAATTTCTTTAATAAATGATATTGGTGAAATGTGATATCCACATGCAGAGGAAAACTCAGGTTTTTATTTTACAACATACACAAAAATTAATTCAGAACAGATTAAAGACTTAAATTTAAGACCCCTGAAGTCATAAAAATTCCTAAAAGAAAACATAGGAAAAAGATGTGTAACATTAATCTTGGCAATGATGTTTTTATATGACACAAAAAGCACAGGTAACAAAAGTAAAAATAAATAAGTGGGACTACAACACACTAAAAAGCTTCTGTGTAGGAAAAAGAAATAATGCCGTGTCTGTACTGAACATGTGCAGACTTTTTTCTTGCCATTATTCTCTAAAGAATACAGTAAAATATTTGTTTACATAACACTTACATTTGATTAGATGTTATAAGTAATCTAGAGATGATTTAAAGTATATGGGAGGATGTGCATAGGTTGGATGCAAATATTATTCCATTTGATATAAGGGACTTGAGCATCCTCAGATGTTGATATCCATGGTGGATTTGGAACCAATCCACATGGTTACTGAAGGACCACTATATACCTTACTTTGTTTCTTACAACCAAATACATTTCAGATGGATCAATATTGAAGTATAAGAAGTATATAGGACAGTATGGGTACTTTCAAAAAATAATCTTGGAGTCAGGAAGTCTAAGCACTAATCAAAATGCATAAGCAATAAAATTTGATTTCAAGAGATAAATACATAATACTGATAAAATTTCAAACACACAGATCCAGTAAAAATGACCAATGGAAGCAAAATATTTGCAATATATATGATAAAAGGCATATTCTCTTATCTTAGCACTCACAAGAAAAGGACAACTAACATTATGAAAAATGAGCAAGATACATAAATGGACATTCACAGCAAATAACGTAGAAATGGCTAATAAGCATATGAAAAGATACTCAACCTCATTTATAATTAAAGAAATAAAAATTCAAAGGAAAAAATAATAAACCATTTTTACCTTTAAGTTTGCCCAATTTTTAAGGAGTTGGTAATGCCCATTGTTGATGAAAGTGTGGGTGAGGAAGCATTCTCCTTGTTGCTGAGTGTGTAAATGAATATACCCTATTTTGGTTTCAGTTTGACAATGGCTAGTAAGATTTTAAAGGCACATATTATTGATCAAGGAATTGTACTTTAAGGAATGGATCCTACAGATATGCTGCCAGAAGTACACAAACATATATAAACAATACTATTATTCCTCAACAGTGGAATGGATTTTAAAAATTGTGGTATATTCACACAATGGAATAGTATAAGTCAGTTAATGAACCATAGCTCTTTCTGGATATTAGTAGTGTAACTTTGAATTATAAAAAGAAGCAAGTCTTAGAAAAGTATATACAGTATTACATTTTATAAAGCTCAAGAGTAGGTCTAACTAAATGCTTTTAAACATACATACATATGTCATAAAGGTATTACAATAAATAAGATAAAATAAATATAAAAATTAGAATAATATAACCACTGTTAGGGGTGAGGGGTACAATGTGAAGAAAAACAGAGGTGGAAAAAATGAGAAATACATAAGTAAGTGTAACTCTTGAGTTGAGTGATAGATTCTTAAATGTTTATCTTATTGTTAAGCTCCACAACTTAAACACTTAGTGTTTTGTAAACATCAAGTGTTTTATATATATATATATATATATATATATATTTCATTTAAAAACATAGTAACATATGCCACACCTATATGTGCACACAGAACGCTTAGGCAAATCACAACTGGTAGCTTCTTGTCTGCCTAGCCAGAGCTTTGTTAATTTTGAAAGTTGCTTAGAAACTTTAGTCTTGCCTTTTACAGTTATCATCTAGTCCACTAACTGTATATCTCTTGTACTTTCCACCTGATATTAATATCATCTTGAGTTTCTAATAGATTAGCAGTTGATCTAGAACCTCCCTTTTTGGTGTGTACATTTTCCCTTTATTTTTCTAATCCCTGTAACTTAAGCATTATATCGTGATGAAGTTTACATAAACACTTAAGTAGGGAGAGTCTACAGTTTGATTTGGCTATTTTTGATTATTTTTTCCTATTTCCCTTTGAGGGCAACTAATCTAAATTGTCTAAGAGAAGATACTGGCTATCTGCTAATTTACTGTGGCAGAATTTATTTTCAAAAAATGGACATATCTCTTTTATTCCTCATGCTCTTCTTAGAATGTGCCATTCCCCCCATTAAGAGGTGAAGTCTGTACTCTCACTCCTTGAAACCGAGTGGACCTTTGTTACTTCTTGACTGAAGCTGTGGGGAAGCCCAGACCATGTGGAAAGACAATGTGTAGGTATTTCAGTTAATAGCCAATATCAACTGACTGGCATATGAGTAAGCAAACTCCATTCACCTGCTGATGAAAATTGCATGACAGACTCTAAGTGAGGATACCCCAGTTGAAACCAATCAGTCCTAGAGAGGTACAAACGACTGTTGTTCCTTGATGCTCCTAAGTTTGGGGTACTGTGTGATGCAACAACAGATGACTAGAATGTCTGGGTTTCAGTACAGGACATTATGGACATAGAATGCTATACTTATACATGTGGACAGTCCTACATACTCAGTGCTAGCAGAGATACAAGCATCAGCCATAGATCCCAGTGACATTGCACTTCCTGGTTCTCAGCCCTGTCAGTTGTTTATACAGCCAGACCTTAAGAAATCTGCCAATCAAGAGTCAGAAGTTATCTGACCATCAAACTCCTAACAGACTCCTGCCTACTGTCCTCCTTCATTTTCCTGGTTATTTGTAAACACAGAATTTGGCTAGATTTCATATTTAACCCTTGAAACATGAAAGGACACTCCTTTACTGGCAAATAAGGTTATTAGTACATTCACCCCAAAGATGGCCTCCTAATCTATTGATAGGAAGTTCAGATTGCTACAATCTATCCTTCTTCTGTGTTGATAAAGCTATCCTAATTTTCTCTGCTGAAAGGGGCTTTATATCTACTTCCCATCTGGGGGAGAGAGCCTCTTTTCCAGTTTGGCCAATATTTTATGTCTATGAACTAATGGGAATAAAAGCAAATGCCATTAACATTCTTATATTTGCTGTAAACTTTTAAATTTTGCTATTTTTTAAATTTAAAAGTTACCACAGGCTGAGTGTGGTGTCTCTTGCCTGTAATCCCAGTGCTTTGAGAGGCTGAGGCACGAGGATCACTTGATGCCAGGAGTTTGAGAACTGGGCAATAATAACGATACCCCATTTCTAAAGTGTTTTTAAGTTAGTTGAGTATGGTGGCACACACCTGTAGTCCTAGTTATTCAGAAGGTCAAGACAGGAGGATAGCTTGAGGCCAGCAGGTTGAGGCTGTAGTGAGCTATGATTGCTTCAACGCACTCCAGCCGGGGAAACAGAGCAAGATTTTGTCCCCCCCCAAATTATTTCAAGTTATGACAAATAGGAAATATAAAATACAAATAAAATATTGAGTATCATGAGCATTTTTCAGGTTTATTAAGATATGAATTCAGGCACCTTATTTTGGCCAAGTATGGAAAAATTAACTTGGAGGAGAATTGGCAGAATTTGTGAGGAGAGAAATATAAAATTAAAAAAAATGGAATAAAGTGCCTAGGGTTGTGGGAGGAAAACCAGTATGGAGATAACCCCAGATTGGGCTCATGAAACCCAGTGTGTTTAACCATTTGCCTTATGTTCCCTTGGGATGAAGTCCTGGTTCACGTGTTTGGAGCACTAAAGTGGTCTCCTGGCCTTCTAGAGAGGTTTCTATTGTCCAATGAGTTTTGATCTTCCATTTCTGAATCCTAGAGGACAAAAACTGGCCAAAATTGAGTTTTTTAGTTCAGAGAGAGAGAAAAAAGCACAGCTTATAACATTGAACAAGGTTCTTACTATAGAGAGCTGCATAGTTTCCTGGAATCCAAGACAGTGCTCTTAGCTAGAGCTTGCTTGGGCTTCGTAACCATGGTTTTCCAAGGCTCAATGGTATAAAAATAGAATATCCATTTAAAAAATAAAACATGACAAATAAGCCACTGCTATTTCTACTTGCAGTGAAAACTGCCTCAAGACTCCCAAAGCACAAGTCCATGTAATCTGGTAAATGTGCCCTACACATAACGAGGTCCCCTGGTACTGGCTGGCTGCCTCCTCCTGCTCCCAGGGTGACTCTCAAGAGTGCTCAGTGAATGACACTGAGAAACCCTGAAACCCTGAAAGCTGTCCATCAGAGAGCCTTTCTTTGGCATCAAAAGGTCCTCCTCAAGCTGGAGGAAATATCCAGTATCCAAAGAGCCCCCTATAACTTTCCTTCAACCTCCATCCCTAGACTGGTCCTATGGCAGATGGAAGGACCATATTGAGATGCCTTTTCTTCATGATCTTGATTGGTGAATATTTGTAATCAAGGATTCACATCTCTGACCTCTACCTCAGCTTATCTGTTGAGCCACAGATTTGCAGGAAGAGAAGTAAGTGATTTGGAAAGAGATTCAATGGTTAGCAGAGGGAACCATATAAAAAATAAAATAATGCATGAGTTTTTTTTAGATCATTGCTAAAGGGTAAATTATATTAAGCTGGAAAGAATCCTGATGTCTATGAATATTTGGGTTTTCCTTGATTTATTACTTTTAAAGATCTCCTGTTAATCCTAAGGAACTAGGATTTCTCAGGATTAAAGAATATCTTGATTAACATGATAATAAGGAATGTGGCTCTGCCACTTATCAGCTATGCATGCTCCCTTGTCTATATTCTTATCTTCAGACAATCCATAGTCCACAGAGACACAGTTTAGAAAGCTTCATAAAGAATATTTACAGTTACTTACCATGCTGCACACATCACAAACAACTTTTCCTGTCAAGAAATGGTCTCTGATGTCTAACACAAAATTTATTTTTTGAAACCTCATCTGATTTTCTTTCATATCATGCACTAAGGAGTTTAAGCACAACCATGCACCAATTTCTTATACTTTTTTGTAGATTTTCTTGTGAAAAGGGTTATATTTCTGAAAATAGATAACTTGAATTTAATTTTAAAAGCACTAAAGCAGCTTCCTTTGAAATTCACCCAATAGTAAATCATTTTGTGATGTGATTCATTTGCTTTACTTCCAACAAATTGTACTTTTGAAGCAATTCCATCATTATATTTCTGAATTTATCTTTTATACAACGACCCTATTATGTTATTATACAGTGATTACTAATAAGGTAAAGGCTAGTAGAAAAGTTGCACTACCAGTATATTTTTCAATTACTTGTTAATAATGTCACATTTTCTTATAGTGTTATAATTTCAGCATTAAAATTTAGACCAATTATTTAGTTGTTTGTTGTATCATAGACCTAGACATCATACACGGTCAAAGATTAAAAACATTTATGCCTTCTCTTTGAAGAAAACATCATTGTAATGCTCCAGGATTCTACTTCGTAATGGACAATTTGTGCGAAGGAGCAATGACTTGTAATGATTCTACCAGCAGATATGTGTGCCCTACAGTGGAGTGGCCAATCTGGGGTCATAAAAAGAGGGGGATACATGGTCCCTGTCTAGCTGTGGAGAAGACAGTTTTATAATGCAGTTCTGTGTAGTGGAAGGAATAATGGACATAGGGTCAAAAGATATGAATTCCAGTCTTGGTTTAGTCCTTTGACACCTGTCTATCTAAAAATAATTCCCTAATCAGAGCTGTTCTTCAGTTTTTGCGTCTAGAGAGAAACAGTTCATCTTTGTCCTCTCTGCTCCGTTGGGTGGTAATAAAATTAAATAATGTATGCAAAAATATTTTGTAATCACAATTTCACTGTAAGGTGCTTACTATACAAAAATTAAAAAAATAAAAAAACAAACAGTAAACAGTTCTGTGCTACCCACGTGTGCAGGAATATATAGGTCAGAGAGAGAGAAAAGATGAAAAGATTTTCTAGAGGACATGAGTTTTACTTGGCTTTGAAAAATGAGTGGTGTCTAGGGAAGAAGAATGTAGAACAGAGTTGAGAGGAGCAAGATCATTAGAGTGAAAATAATGGAATGAAAACCCAGTGTGGAAATTACAGTAACACAGGCTCTATTCAAACTTTAGAAGCTCAAAAATCATCAGGTAGCTAATGGAGCCTGGAGTTCCGCGTGATACCACTGAACTTGAATTTATTCAATGTTGTTTTTAAAATTCAAACATGACTATTATAATTAGTATACAATTTCTCCATCCACAATTCTATGATGTTATCACCACTATATCCATGAAGATGAGGAAACTGGTCTTAGAAATGATAAGTTCTTGCCCAAGATAAGTTAGCATATGTTAGAACTAGGAAATTAGTTTACAACATTTGACTTTAAAAGTCATGTACTTTCTTCTAAATGAGAAAAGAATGTTTCTCCACTCTCGACTCCTAAAATAAATAAGCATGAATGTGAATACAAAAAAGCAGAGACCTAAGGTGTATTAATCACAGGAATTTTCCCAGCCTACTATTTGACAGAAATCATCCATCTAGGTTCCTTACATTTTTCTTTCTTTCTTAGATATCATGTGTGATTTAATGAAGAAAGAGAATCACTCTTTGGTGAGCGTGTTTATTTTTCAAGGTTTCTCCAGCTTCCATGAGCACAAGCTCACCCTCTTTGTTGTGTTTCTTACACTGTACATATTCACCCTGGCAGGCAATGTTATCATTGTGAGTATCATTAGTATTGATCGTCACCTCCACACCCCCATGTACTTCTTTCTCAGCATGCTGTCAGGTTCAGAGACTGTCTACACCCTTGTCATTATACCAAGGATGCTCTCAAACCTCATAGGCCTGAATCAGCCCATTTCTTTGGCAGGTTGTGCCACTCAGATGTTTTTCTTCATTACTTTGGCTATCAACAACTGCTTCCTGCTCACAGCAATGGGGTATGACCGCTATGTGGCCATCTGCAACCCCTTGAGGTACTCAGTCATCATGAGCAAGAGAGTGTGTATGCAGCTGGTGGGGGGGGGGCCTGCAGCATTGGCCTAATTGTAGCAATGACACAGGTGTCATCTGTATTCAGGCTGCCTTTCTGTACTACAAAGGTGCCCCACTTCTTCTGTGACATCCGACCTGTGATGAAGCTCTCCTGCATTGACACCACAGTCAATGAAATCCTGAAGATGATCATCAGTGTGCTGGTGATCCTGATTCCCATGGGCTTGGTTTTCATCACCTACATCCTCATCATTTCTACCATCCTCAAGATTGCCTCTGCTGAAGGCAGGAAAAGACCTTTGCCACCTGTGCTTCTCATATTACTGTGGTCATTGTCCACTACGGCTGTGCCTCCATTGCCTACCTCAAGCCAAAATCAGAGAACACCAGAGATCAGGATCAGCTGATGTCAGTGACCTACACTGTCATTACCCCCCTACTGAACCCTGTGGTATACAGTCTGAGGAACAAAGAGGTCAAAGACGCTCTGTGCAGAGCTTTAGGTCAAAACCTCTAACAGAATAGGCCCATTTCAAAGAAAGTCTTAGAATATTTTCCAGAGAGGAAAAAATGGAACAGTGTGCACGGTCAATAGAATTAAAAATGTGAAGGCTATCAAGCAATGGTTGGGGAAAAGGAGGAGAAAACGAAGGGATTTAGCCATTTGAGAAGGCGGGAACGTTCTCCAAAGCACAGCAAGCCTCCATCTCATAAGACAACAGGGATATTATGGGGTATAAATACAGAAGAACTCAGTGGTGTTGGAACATAGATGGGTTGTGTGGGCAGCCTGGGACAGAATGAAATCAGGAGAGCAGTCAGAGTTAATGAGGGGAGGCTGCTCAGGGTAAGGTTAAAGTTTTAAATATATATATTCTATAACATTCTTTTTTGGATGTGGTGTTTTCTCTTACCCATTTAGAGCTAAGTAGATTTAACACCTAATTGAATTCATTCCTTTATGGGAAATTTAAGGTTTTTAAAAAAATCAATGTAGACACTATAAATAAAATGAATATCAGAGATAATAAGCTTCTACAAAATTTAGCAGCCCTTGAAGTCTGGGTCTTTTTCATATAAGTTCCAAGTTGACCATATGAGAAAATGGATATCTAAGTTTTCAGGATACTGTTTTAGAAATATTTTTGGAAAGTAACTAAAACCCCTTGGTGATCTAGTTAAAGAAAGAGGCAGCACCAAGTACTCATATTGGCATTTATTTTACGAGAATATACAAAGGTTGTTGGTGATGTTGTATGTGAGTGTTTGAACCCAGGGTAAAGAAATTAAAATTTACCTTTAGAAATCCTTGCAGAACAGAAAGGAGGAACTAGTGGATGAGAGTCAAAGAGGGAATCTAGAGCATGGATTAATGTAATGCGAAGATTGGGAGGATTAAACGGGTAAGGAGAATGTAGCCATCTGGTAACTCAGTAACTCAACAAAGAAAAAGACTCATCAAACCATCAATCCTACCATTTAAAATCCTCTAGGATGTGAACTAATACACCATCCTTCACCAGCCATCTCCACTTCCAGCAACTCCTTTCCCTACATTCTGTCATCCACATCCACATAGCCCACAATCCAACAATATCTAGTGACCGATGGCTTCCATTTTATTACAATGCCTTCATACAGCTGATTGTTAACAAAAATCTCTTACTGATACCCTCACTGGCCACTCCTCAGGGTATTCTCTGGCTCACTTTGAAACAACAACCTGAATACCTCTATTTTTATGAACCCTCTAATGAGATACCCACAAAGAAAGAAGACCACTCCTTCTACTCCTTCATATCATAACCACCAAACAAATGTTGATATAAATAACCATAATGAACATTTTCCATGATGTCTTTATGGATGAAAGCATGAAATGGCTAGTGCGTGTTGTTGTAACTGGGTGAAGTCTTACCCAGGTAGACAGTTACACTTACTGTTTAATGTCTCACTTGTACCAAGGGATGAGTTTTTCGCAGGACACATTCTCCTTCATGTTAATGTCAAAACTTAGGGCTGTGTTCAAATATCTTAATTTCTCAAATAGCCCATTATGGTTTAGTCTTACAAAGATTCAACTACATTTTTGAGAAAATTTATGGTGAAATGCATGAGAATCCAAAATGAAGTTACCCTGTAATTGCCAAGGGTCACTTTTACTTTTACTCAGTAAATAAAAAATATCTCATTTTTATTTCAAACTGTAGCCTCAAAAATGCTGCCCTGTGCCTTCAGCCTTCTTAGTAATAGCTAATATATATTTGCAAACTTAGCTACTTAAAATATTAGGCAGAAGTTTTGAGAGATCAGCAGAATGAAGCAGAAGGAATATCTCTATTTGAAGAATAATACTCTATTTTCAGGCCTGGCTCTATGTTGTATATGCCATATATATTTGAATGAACTATTCAATTTCCTCGGCTTTCTCACCTATAAAACTTATATTAAAAGTGTGTTGTGAAACGTATGAAATAAGTATAAAAATCCTTTAAAAATGATGAAGCAATGTCAGATATTCATTATTCTTGTTAAATAGCTACACTACCCATAAAGTGAATCTTTCCTTATCTGCAAAATGGAGTTACCAATCTTTACTCTGTTTTTTTCTGTCAGGTTATTGTAAGAATCAACTATGCTAGAATAGCCACAGTAGAAATTGCTGTGATAACTGCAAAAGGTGTTAAGAACTATCATGTATTATCATCATTATCTTCACTGTTATTAGCTAACATAGTCCATATATTTTTACCTCTCTAATTTTTCTTGGCCATTTAATATTATTTTACCAATTAATTGTTGATTCCTACCTTCCTGTCATATACCTCTAAGTTCTATTTACTATTGCATCTTTCATTAAGTCTGCAGGTCATATTATTTGGGTTCCTTGTAAAAGCACATTTCCAAAACTTTGCATCACTATCTTTTGTCAGCAATTCCAGAAGTTAATGCCTATCCTCCTGCTCCAACTTGAGCATCTTTTATTTTCCTACTAGATCAGTGAATGTTAATCTCTTTATCATGATCCATGGCCTCCAGTACAACAATGAATGTTATTACATAACCCAGTATGTGTGTATACACACACATATACAAACTAAAATGCAACATTCACAAAACAGTACTTAGCTTTACTGCGTGCAATGCATTCTGATGTTTCTCATTCTAGTCTATTCCATTCAATTCTTTTTATTGTTGTAATAATGTTAATGAATAGAAGCACATCTAATATACATTTTGACCAAATGCTCAATGGTTGAGAGTTAAAAATCTGTGTTCAACTGAAGTCAATGCTGAAGCCCAATATCAGCAGTTTTCCTGTACTACTAAAATAAAATTGAAATCTTATTTTAAAAGAAAATTTAATTATTAAACAATTAGTAATCAAGCTCAAATATTTTAATTCTTAGAGGAAGAACATTTAGTCTTCATTGTCGGTTTCTAGAGTCTTCTAGCAGTCATTAAGACACATATTCATTATACAAGGTATATGTTCACTTTCAACTGAGAAACTGAGATTGGTGGAGCAGCAAAATATCTTGGGGGGAAGTACCCTATTTTTCTCTAACTTTTTTTGTAGTTATGTTTTTTGTTAGCTACGGATTAAAAATAATTTATCTTGGATATTATCCTTTATGATTTTGGTTGCAAAATTAGAATTCTGCTGTAAATTCATCTAGAAATGTTGTAAAGATTCATGGCTTAAGTGGAATTAAGAAGCTAAAAATTAATACAGTGCTTAAAACTAGTTTGATATTGCCAAACAATTTTAATTGTTTAAATATTTATTTACTCTACAAGGATACAATATGCTTTCTAAAGCTATCTAATCACCAGCACACTATCTCTTATATTTATGTGAAGTATTCATTTCTTTTCCCATTTGTTTTACTACATAAAACTCTTAAGATTGTCCAGAAAATTAACAACTCTCACAATTATCATAAATTTATTATTGCATTTTGCTCTTTCAATATAAATATAATGTATATTTTAATTGACTGTTAGAATTTCAACAAATAAAGCATATAAAGCTAACTAAGTGAAAGAATGGCTAACTATATTTGACAACGCATGTTGTTCAAGCCTTTAAAAATCCAAAGGACTCACTTTATTCAGATTACTGATGCTGTTATATTGATAGAGCTAATAACCTATGCTATCACGTGATCGTTTTTTTCATCTCAAAATTTAGGGATTCCAAAATATGCAACAGTAGAAGGTTTTTGGCAATTGAGTTTAAAGGGTGAAGCCAATGTAGCAACCAAATAGCAGATTTTCTCTAAATACCAAAAGCAAATTATACTGATGTGTCCCTAGCATGACCCACTACATTTAAGGAAAACAAAGCATATGGATGCCATAAGAGAATGTTCCACATGAGGGATTCACTGAGTTGGCTGAAATGGTAGGCAAGCATCTGAGAAGTATTCCTCCTCTTCTCTTTATTCTTTTATTCTGAAATGATGGTACAATAATCAGTGTTTTTCTGATCCAAAAGCAATACATTCTCTGTGAAAAAACTCAGACAACTGTAAGGAAGTAAATGCAACCTCTGGGCTTTGGATGTTTACTACGGCACACTGAGTACAGATATCATTTCTCCTCTCTATATTCCCCAATGCTGCCCCACCAAACCCTAGAAGTTATAGGAAAGATTTAAGTAGGATTTGGGCCAGAGCTTAAAAACAAAAATGGAATTCTTCACGAACCAGCAACTATGACGTATGAAATGAAGGCTCAAAACTAATGCAGTTAGGTTGATGAGCTATCTCAGAAGTATATGAGAGTAAAAGTGGAGTCCAGTAACAAAAGTTGAGAGCAACACAAAAGTTATTTCATATCCTGAGGTGGCGAAAAATAAAAAATAATTTAGAACTCCAGGGAATATTAACAGGGGATGTTAGCCCTGAGAAAATAGTCCTCTCCATCACTTCTTGCTTCCAGACAAGCAGAAATAGACGATGTCGGTGGTTTCCAGTTGAGAACTATGCTTGAAGAGAGGGGCATGGCAGGGCCCAAGAGTTTGGTCACAGCAAAGATGCAAGGGGAAAATAACAGGACAAAAATACAACTAGAGAAAACAACTAGATACTAGAAGTATTGAGGTAAAAAGTATTAATTTTTTGTGTGTGAAAGTATTTGTTACAAGAAAAGTAAACTCAAGTCTCTCATTCAGCGTAAAGCTACACATACTAGATAATACTAACCATTATTTAGAACAAACAAATTAAAGTTACAGGAATTATGTCCAGTGTAATTTAAAGGCAGAGAGAATTCTGATTAAACAGAGATGTTACATGCCCATTATTTGCTTCTTTTCTTAAAAACCCTATTAAGTTTGAGTTAAGAAGGAAAATAGACTCACCTTCACAGCAAAAGAGAATAGAAGATGAAAGCAAATGGAGCTCAACAAAATTTTGAAATCTGGAAAGCCCATTAATAAATCGTTATTGACTCAGCACACAGGAGAATGCTGATTAAAGCCTGAGGCAGAGAAAATAACAAAAATGCCAATTTATCACCCAGAAGGCCAGAAGTATACAAAAGCAGAAAGTAGTAAGGATCTCTGAACATAAGACTGTGCAACTGGTCTAACAACCAGAGTTGCTTCAAAGTTTTTAAGACATGTCACACAATCAGAACCTCACCCCAACTTCAGCAGAAGTCTGGAGAGTTACTTTCAGGAAAGACTTGCAGAGATGAATTGGAGCAGAAGGTGCTATGTAATAATAATTTTGAAAAAGGTGGAGGAGAGGTAAAAGAACATCAGCAAACCTCACAGATCCCGACAATAGGGTGATAGCTATCAATCAGGAAAGTGAAGGATTTTGCCCTATGGAACTTATATGAAAAAGACCCAGACTTCAAGGGCTGCTAAATTTTGTAGATGCTTATTATCTCTGATATTTATTTATAGCGTCTAAATTGATTTTTTTTAAAAATAAAGACAATAACATTAAAAATTGGCTTTTTAAAGATTTAACAATATTAACGCACTTTAGAGAGATAGATTAAGAAAAAAGGAAGACTCAAGTTACTAAAATCAAATGAAAGTCAATACATTACCACTCATTCTATAGAAATGAAAAGGATTAGAAGAAGTATGAACAATTGTACATCAACAAATTGGGTAACTTAAAAGAAATGGTTTGTGAACACAAAACCTATCACAACTAAATTAAAAAGAAACAGAAAATCTTATTAAAGTAAGGATATTGAAGCCATAATCAAAGATCACCCAACACAGAAAAGCTCTGAGGGTGGGAATGTAAATTAATTTGTACAACCATTGAGGAAAATAGTAGAAAGCCTCCTCAAAAAATCAAAAATATCACAATGTCATGTGATAGAGCAATCCCACTACTGGACATATAACCCAAGAAAATGAAATCAGTATGTTGAAGAGATATCTATACTCCCATGTTTATTGCAGCCCTGTTCACAATAGCCAAGATAGGGAATCAAATAAGTGTCCATAATGGATAAAGAAAATGTGGCAAATATACACAATGAAGTAGCATTCGTCCATGAAAAAAATGAAATCCTGTTATTTGCAACAATACAGCTGAATCTGGAAGACATCATGTTAACTAAAATGAGGTACAGAAAGACAAATGCCATGTAATCATTTGTGGAATCTAAAAAAACTGATCTCACAGAAGTGAAGAGTGGAGCAGTGGCTACCGGCAGCTCGGGAAGGTGAGCTTGAGGGGAAGATGGGTAGAGACTGGGCAAAGGATGCATAAATATATTTATATAGGAGAAACACATTTTAAAGATCTATTGTACAGCAAGGCAACTATAGTAATGATAATTTGTTGTATTCTTGAATAATACAAAGAGAGAGAATGTTAGAGCATTCTTAGCACAAAAAGGATAGCTGTGTGAGGCAATGCAACTATTCATTAACTAAAATTAGCCATTACACATTTATATATAGTTCAAAACACCATGTACAAGACAAATACCTGCAATGTTATCTGTCAAATAAAAATATTTTTAAAAATTTTAAGATTTAAACAAAAAATGGACATAGAAAAAGAACAAAAGAAACCTAAGGTAAAATGAAATAAGATGATAATAACATGTAAATTAATTTAAGAAATAAAAATTAAACAGATCTTAAAATAATTTGATAAAAATTACAAAAAAATAGGTCTTGAAAAGATTATTTAAATATGAACTTTTGGTGGGCATGATGAAGAGCAAAGGGCAAAAAGACCACTTATAATAAAACAACCCCCAAAAACGACATAACTAAGAATATAAATACAATTTTAAAAATTGTAAGATAATAGCATGGAAAGCTTTACATCAATAAATTTGAAAATGTACATTACAGTTTATTTAAAATGGAAATTTACAGTATTGACCTGGGAATAATTAGAAAATAAACACTTCAATAAGCCAAAACAAATAAAAATAATTGTTAAAACATACTTTGCATACCCACTCAAGAGAAAAACATGAGAACAGATGGTCTTCCAGGCTAGTTTATCAAACCTTTAAGGGAAAGGTATGCAAATTATTTCAGGTCAAACAAAAAGAGAGGAATCTCCCCCAACTCAAATCATAAGGCCACTAGCCTCAAAAAACCTTATATTTTACTAGAAATAGGCAGTTAAAAATAAGAAATTAAATACCTATGTCACACAGATTGGAGCAAATATTCTAAGTAAAATTTTAACTGAAGAAATCCATAGTTAAATTAAGCATGTCCAAGTGTGTTTAAGCTAGAAAGACAAGGGTGACTCAACGTTTAAAAATATATGAACATAATTTGCTATATCAAAAACTAAACAATAAAATGCATAATTATCTCAAAGGATGAAGAAACATAAAACTGTTATAGACTCAACATCTAATTGGTTGTAAACATTTTTACCAGAGACTAGAAAGAGATTTCTTTACCTATGAGCAGCTATCAGAAATCTAGGCCAAATATACCCCATGACAAAACACTTTGAGCATTCCAACTAAAGTCAGAAAAAGACAAAAATATGCATGGGTAAAAAAAAGACAGTACATGGTTTTTTTGCTACTCTTTTCTTCTATTTGATTAAAAATACAATTGCATAAAGAAATAACCGGAAAAATGTGTTGATAAATTTGTATAAAGATATTATATGTATGACAATAATTGCCCAAAGAAAGATGAGAGAATGGAGTTATATTTGAGCAGTTTTTGTACACTATGCAAATTAAGTTAGTATGAATAGGAAATAGATTATTGCAAGGTAAAAAGTTAATTATAATCCTTGGGACAACCACTAAGAAAATATTTAAATCCAGTATAAAAGTTACTTAAAATGTGACACTAGAAAATATATGTGTAACCGTAAAAAAGGCAATAAAGGAAGAATAGAGGAGCAAAAAGGCATGACATATAGAAAACCAATTGTAGAATGGTAAATGTAAATTCCACCTGGTTAGTAACTAAAGAGAAATAAGTTAAACCATCCAATCAATGGGCAGAGACTGACAGAACAGATTTAAAAACATGACTCAACTCTATGTCTGTCTATAAGAGACAGACTACAGATTCAAAGACATAAACAGGTTATAAGTAAAAGGATGGCATAAAATATGTCATATAAACAGTAACAAAAAGATCTATGGCTATATATTAATATCAAACAAAACAGATCTCAAGGCCAAAATTGTTACAAGAGAAAAGAAAGATACTTTATAGTGGTAAAAGTTCAATTCATCAGGAAGACTTAACAATTGTAAATTACCTATGCACCTAAAAATAGAGCACCAAAATACATGAAGCAAAAACTGGCAGATTTGGGCTGGGCACAGTGGCTCACACCTGTAATCCCTGCTCCTTAGGAGGCCGAGGTGGGCAGATCACTTGAGGGCAGGAGTTCAAGACCAGCATGGCCACCATGGTGAAAGCCTGTCTCTACCAAAAATACAAAAATTAACTAACAGTGGTGGCATGCACTTGTAATCCCAGCTACTTGGAAAGCTGAGGCAGGAGAATCACTTGAACCCAGGAGGCGGAGGCTGCAGTGAGCTGAGATCGCACCACTGCACTCCAGCCTGGGCAACAGAGAGAGCCTTTATCACACACGTGCGTGCGCACACGCACACACACACACACAAAGACAAATGTTTAGCTAGACTAAGCAAGAGAAAAAAAGAGAAGATGCAAATCACTAAAACAAGAAATTAAAAAGAGAACATCTTAAGTATTCCGTGTGGTTATTAAAATTAAATAAGTAAATAAATAAATACTAAAAAGTGGATATCACCTTTAAAAAATGCAAACTATAGAAATAGACTTAAGTAATTGAAAATCTGAACAGTCCTCTAACAAATAAAGATATTGCATTAGTATTGAATAAACTTCTCATAAAGAATAGGTGAGGCCCAGATGACTTTGCTTGCCAAGTGTAGCAACATTAAATAATTCATACCAATCCTTCATACACCCTTCCCCAAAATAACAGAAAATACTTCCCAACTCATCCTATAAGGTCAACATTATTTCTTGATACCAAAACGAATGATATCACCAGAAAAAAAACTGTAGATCCATATTTCTTCAGAATATAGATATAAAAATCTTCAATAAAATACTAACAATACAGTAACAATTCCATGTTTAAGCATATATCCAAAAGAAATAAAAACATACATCCACACAGAAACTTGCAGACAAATGTTCATGGTACCATTATGTTCATAATAGCAAAAAAGTATAAACAACCCAAATTTCTGACAACTGATTAATGGATAAGCAAATATGACATATGAAAAATTATTCTGCAATAAAAAGAAATGAAATATTGATTCATGCTGCAACATGGATGAACCTTGAAAATGTGCTAAGTGAAAGAAATCAGTCACAATGAATCATGTATGGTGTGATTCCATTTATCTGAAATGTCTAGTCAGGCAAATCTATAGAAATAGAAATTAGTTTAGTGTTTGTCAATGGCCGAGGGCAGGAAAGAAAAGAGAGTGGCTGCTAATGAATACAGGGTATTCTGGGGTGGTGAAAATGTTTTGAAATTAGATAGTAGCAATAGTTGTAGAACTTTGTGAATATGCTAAACAACATTGAATTTTGCATTTTAAAAATGTAAATTTTATGTTAGGTGAATTACATCTCAATGAGACTATTATTTTAAAATATTTTATTTAAATAACAAAACACCTGAGCATCTTACAAAAACATAACAAAAATACATTATATCCTTATGTAAAATATTATGCAACTTTAATGAAGGAGATAAATGAAGAGACATATCCATTGATGGCTTTCATTAAAGTACACAAAGATGTCTACTCTTTCTGAATCAATCTAAAAATTCAGTGCAGTCTGAAAAAGTAAACCTAGTGAGATGCTGCATGAATACTAACTCTAAAATTAGTTCAGAAGTGTAAACTCATTCCTTTAACAAGTATTTACTGAATACTTAAACTATGTCAAGCATTATTAAAGTTGCTAGCAGTATAATAATCAAAATAATAAGTTTTCATGGAACTTACATTTAGTAATGCACTAAAATAGACAAGGCTATTTTAGAAAAAAAATTACAATGAGTTTTTTTATCTAGCAGATATCAAGATATAGATCAATATTAATTAAAGAAGCATAAAATTGGCACAAAAATAGCCAAAATAGATCCATACAACAGAATATAATTCAAAAACAGATGTGTACACATATACTAATTTGGCATATGAGAAAGAAAAGGAATGTGATTAAATAGGCACTGCTTTGATAAGTGCAGACACGAAGTTCACTTTGAATAGATTTTTTTTTAACTCAACTTTTAGGCTCTGAACTCCAGTGTGCTTAGAGCAAGTAACAATTAAAAAAAAAAAAATCTGTCCAGTGGTTTTCCTCCCTCCTCGATATTAGAAGTCAAAGAAAGGGTCTCAACTGATTATCAGCTGATACTATGAAGCAAAACATCGACTCTAGTTTGCTGGTTGGGGTCAAGGAACAGGAGAAAATCAGCAGAAAAACAAGTTTTGGAAAGCCTAGCTCTCACCCATCTACTGAGCACTAATGGCTAAGAAATCCCCCTTAGACTCTCCTGACCCTGGCTCCTCATCTCATTTTTCCCCCTCTCCCACTAAAGCATTGTTCTTTCTGGTGCTTCTTTTAATGGGCCAAGAAATGCTCAAAGACAATAGAGGTCTGTGAGCTTCTCATTAGTTTCTTTGCTCACAGCTCCGAAGAAGTGATGCTTCCTCACGCCCACTTGAAGTTTTTTGTTTTTGTCTTTTCTTTTTTATTCTAAAACTCAGTGAGGTCAGTGTGAAGAGTGGGAGCATTAGCAAATACAGCTCATAGCAAGCAAAGGTTTTAAACACTAGTCTAAGTGTGCTCAAAAAGTAGTTGAAAGGTCTCTTCCGGGGGTCTATGAGATCAAACTGCTTTCATGATAATACTGATATTATTTACATTTTTCACTCATTCTCATGCGACAGGAGTTTTCCAGAGGCTACCTAACATGTGATATGGAAACAGTTTGGATATAGAAACACACATAAGAATCCAGCTATCTTCTATTAAACCAAGCATTAAAAATATTTGCCAAAATGCAAAGTAGCCCCACTCTTCTAAGTATTTTGTTGTTTTGGTTATTCTTCAAAAACATGTTATTTATGTTAACATAGAATTGGTTTGTCATTATTTTTAAATAAATTAATAGCTTTAAAATTTATAAATTTTAATTTCTACTATAGGAAAATAATATGGACAAAGCTCATACGGTCCCCAATAATTTTTAAGTGTTGAAAGATTTCCCATCGTCAAAAGGTTGGTGGTTTGGAAGGGCACCAACCTTCTAAGACCCAGCCTTGGCAGAGTAGCATAAACAGATAATGAAGCCCTCAACAAACATCACTTGGAAAACTGAGTAAATAAAATGATTAATACTAGGTTGTGAAGAATATTAGTTTAAATTAGATAATATGTATAAAATTTCTACCAAAGCACTTAATGCATAGACAATAATTAATGCATAAATGCTTTCTTCTGTGACTTTGGAACATGAACCACCAGACAGAGAGAGAGGCAGAGCAAGATGGCAGAATAGGAAGCTCCAGCAATCATCCTCCCAGCAAGGACACCAAGTCTAACAACTATCTACATAGGAAAACACCACCAAAAATAAGGTGAACACTCATAATATCCGGTTTTAACTTTATATTGCTGAAAGCGGCACTGAAGAGACAGAAAAACAGCCCTGAATCACCTATGCCACCCCTTCTCAACCCTCACAAGCATCTATGTGGTGCAGAGAGCATCTCTGGGTGCTGGGGCAGGGGGAGAACACAATTGTGAGGCATGAACTCTGTGCTGTTCTCTTAGAGCGGAAAGGAAAACCAGACAAACTCAGCTGACACTCATACACAGAGGGAGCATTTAAACAAGCCCTAGCCAGAAGGGAAGCACCAATTTCCAGTGGTCCAAACTATGAGTGCCTGCAAACCTGACCACCAAGGGCCACAGTGCTCTCAGAAACTCGAAAGGCAGTCTAGACCATAAGGATGCAACACTTAGGTGAGTCCCAGGGCTGAACTAGGCCCAGAGATAGTGGACTTGTTGCCTAGGCGGGCAAGCATGCAATAGGCTGAGACACCAGCTGGGGAAGCCAAGGGAGTGCTGGCATCACCCCTCCCCTAACCCAAGGTTGCACAGTTCATGGTTCTAAAAGAGACCCCTTTCTTCCACTTAAGGAGAGGAGAGGAAAGAGTGGGGGAGGACTTTGTCTTGCATCTTGGATACCAGCTCAGCCGCAGCAGCATAGGGCACCAGTTAGAGTCAGGAGGCCCCTGTTCCAGGCCCTAGTTCCCAGACAACATTTCTAGAAACACCCTGGTCCAGAAGGGAACCTAGTGTCTTAAAGAAAAGGACCCTGTCCTGCCACATTCATTGACTGCTAAATAAAGAGCGCTTAGGCCTTGAATAACCAGCAGTGATACCCACGTACTACACTGAGGGTCTTAGAGATCCTCTGAGACTTGCTAGCTTGAGGTAAAACTCAGCATATTACTAGCTGTGGTGGCTATGGGGCAAAACTCCTTCTGATTAAGGAAAGCAGAGGGAAAAGTAAAAGGGACTTTTTCTTGCATCTTAGGTACCAACACTGCCACAGAAGGGTAAAGCACCAAGTGGAATCTGTGGTCCCTGATTATAGAACTGGACTTTTGGATGGCATTTCTGGACCTGCCCTGGGTCAGAGGGGGAGCCCACTGCCCTGAAGGGTTAGTCCCAGGCTAGACAACATTTACCTCAAGCTAACTTAAGAGATCTTGGGCCTTAAAAGAATATTGGTGGTAGTCTGGCAGTACTCCTCATGCCTATGGGTGGTGGTGGCTATGGAGGTGAGTCTCCTCTGCCTTTGGAAAAAGAAGGGAAGAGTGGGAAGGACTGTGTCTTGTGGTTTGAGTGCCAGTTCAGCTGCAATATAATAGAATACCAGACAGACTCCTGAGGTTTTTGACTCCAGTCCCTGACTCCTAGATGGCACTTCTGGATCCACTTGGGGCTTGGGGGACCTTGCCACAATAAAGGGAAGGACACAGGCCTGGCTGCCTTTGCCACTTGCTGATTATAGAGTGCCAGGGCCTTGAGTGAACATAGGCAGTAGCTAAGGACTGGCTAGAGCAGGCCTTGGGCAAGCCCCAGCACTATGCTGGCTTCAGGTCTGACCCATTGCAATCATAGTGATGGTGGCCACAGGAGTGCCTGTGTCGCTACACCCCCAGCTATAGGTGGCTCAGAACAAAGAAAGAGACTCTGTATGATTGGGAGAAAGTAAGGGAAAAGAACAAGAATCTCTTCCTGGTAATCCAGAGAATTCTCCTGATACTCTTACCCAAGACCATCAAGGCAATACCTGTATGAGTCTGCAAGAACCACAGCATTACTGGACTTAGGGTGCCCCCGAAAGCAGAAAAAGCTTAAATCACAACACCCAAGTCCTTTCAAGTATCTGGAAAGCTTCTCAAGAAGGATGGCTACAAATAAGCCCAGACAGTGAAGTCTACAATAAATACATAACTCTTTGATTCCCAGACACTGAAGAATATCTACTAGCATCAACAATCAACACTGTCCAGAAAAACATGACATGATCTTAACAAATTAACTAAATAAGGCACTAGGGACCAATCCTAAAAAAAAAAAAAAAAAAAAAAAAAAGACTATG
Organism: Ateles fusciceps; assembly: GCA_036589455.1. Taxonomy (NCBI): domain Eukaryota; kingdom Metazoa; phylum Chordata; class Mammalia; order Primates; family Atelidae; genus Ateles; species Ateles fusciceps. The sequence goes on from JAZHEH010003362.1 coordinate 2,742,308, forward strand.
TGACATTTTAGAAAGGGAATTCAAAATATCTGTGTCAGGGAAGAAATTCAAGATAATGTAGGGAAGAAATTCAGAATTCTACAAAAAAAAAAAAAAAAAATGAAGTCTCACTTTGTCACCCAAGCTGGAGTGCTGTGGCGCAATCTTGGCTCACTGTAACCTCTGCTTCTTGGGTTCTAGTTATTCTCCTGCCTCAGCCTCCCAAGTAGCTGAGATTGCAGATGCACACTGCCATGCCCAACTCAGTTTTTGTATTTTAGTAGAGATGGGATTTCACTGTATTGCACAGGCTGGTCTCGAACTCCTGACCTCAGGTTATCCACCCGCCTTGACCTCCCAAAGTGCTAGGATTACAGGCATGAGCCACCGTGCCTGGCCTGGAATTCAAAATTCTATCAGATAAATTTAACAAAGAGATTGAAATAATTTTTAAAAAAACAAGCAGAAATTCTGGTGCTGAAAAATGCAATTGGCCTACTGAAGAATGCATAAGAGTCCTTTAATAGCAGAAGAATCAAGGAGAAAAAGGACTTAGCTTGAAGAAAGGCTATTTGAAAATATACTGTGAGAAGAGACAAAAGAATAAAAAAGAATAAAGTATGCCTACAGAATCTAGAAAATAGCCTCAAAAGGGTATTTTTAAGCATTATTATTGAGCACTGGTAAGAATTATTGGCCTTATAAAGGGTTGAAGAAAAAACCTTTTACTCTATAATAGTATATCTAGCAAAAAATATCCTTCAAATATGAAGGTAAAATGAAGACTTTCCCAGACAAAGAAAAGCTGAGAGATTTTAATACTAGACCTGTCCTACAAGAAATGCTGAAGGGAGGACTTCAATCAGAGAGTAATATTAATAAGCAATAAATAATCACCTGAAAATAGAAAAATTACTGGTAATAGCAAGTATACAGAAAAACACAGAATATTATAACACTGTAACTGTTGTGTGTAAACTAATCTTATCCTAAATAGTAAGACTAAATGATGAACCAATAAAAAATAATAACTACAACAACTTTTCAAGACATAGTACAATAAGATATAAATGGAAACAACAAAAAGTTAAAAAGTGGGAGGACAAAGTTAAGGCAAATTTTTATTAGTTTTCTTCTTGCTTATTTGTTTATGCAAATATTATTAAGTTATTAGTTTAAAATAATGGATTATAAGATAGCATGTGTAAGCCTCATGTAACCTCAAACCAAAAAATATACAATGTACACACAAAAACTAAAAAAGGAAGAAACTAAATTATATGAACAGAGAAAATCATCTTTACTAGAGGAAGATAGTAATAAAGAAGGAAGAGAAGATTATAAAACAACCAGGAAACAACAAAATGGCAGGAATATGTTCTTATCAATAATAACATTGAATGTAAATGGACTAAACTTTCCAGTGAAAATACATTGACTGGCTGAATGGATGGAAAAACAAGACCCATTGATCTGTTGCCTATAAAGAATACTTCACCTATAGACACACATAGAATGAAAATAAAGGAACGGAAAAGATATTCCATCCCAATGGAAAACAAAAAAAGAGCAGGAGTCACTACACTGACATAAGACAAAATAAATTTCAAGATGAAAACCATAAGAAAAGACAAAGAATGTCACTATATAATAATAAAGTGGCTGATTCAGCAAGGGGATATAACAATTTTAAATATATATGCACCCAATATATAAAAGATATATAAAGAAAATATTATTAGAGCTAAAGAAAGATATACGTCCCAATACAATAAGAGCTGGAGACTTTAATATCCCACTTTCAGCATTGGACAGATTTTCCAGATAAAAAATAAAGAAACCACAGATGTAATATACACTATAGACCAAATGGATCTAATAGATATTTACAGAACATTTCATTCAAAAGCTGCAGAATACACTTCCTTTTCCTCAGCACATAAGTCATTCTCAAGGATAGACCATATATTAGGTGACAAAACAGGTCTTATTTTCTGATCAAGAGGGCATGAAACTAGAAATCAATAATGAGGAATTTTGGAAAATATACAAATACATGGAAATTAAACAATATGCTCCTGAATGGCTGGTGGATCAATGAAATATTGAAGTTTCCTGAAACAACAATAATAGAACCACAACACACCAAACCTATAGGATACAGCAAAAGCAGTACTAACAGGGAACTTTTTAGCTATAAGTGCCTGCACCAAAAAAAAAAAAAAAAAAAAAAAAAGAAAGAAAGAAAAGAAAAACTTCAAAAAACAATCTAACATGCATTTTAAAGAATCAGAAAAGCAAGAGCAAACCAAACCCAAATAAATAAAATTAAAATTAAAAAAATACAAAAAAACAATGAAATAAAAAGTTGGGTTTCTGAAAAGTTAAAATTGACAAAACTTTAGCCAGATTAACAAAGAAAAAAGAGAGAAAATATAAATTTAAAAAAATCAGAAATGAAAAAGGTGACATTACAACTGATACTGCAGAAATTCAAAGGATGATTAGTGGCTACTGTGAGCAAGTATATGCCAATAAATTGGAAAACCTAGAAAAAATGAACAAATATTTAGATGCATACAACCTACTAAGATTGAACCAAGAAGAAATCCAAAACTTGAACAGACCAATAACAAGTAATGAGATTGAAGCTATAATAGATAGTCTGCAGGAAAGAAAACCCAGGATCTCATGCTTCATGGCTGAATTCTACCAAATATTTTAAGAATTAATATCAGTCATACTCAAATTATTCCAAAACATAGAAGAGGAAGGAATACTTCAAAAATCATTCTACAAGGGCAGCATTATCCTGATATCAAAATCAGAAAAAGACACATAGTAAAAAGAAAACTACAGGCCAATAATTTTTGTGAATATTAATGCAAATATTCTCAACAAAATACTAGCAAAATGAATCCATCAATACATTGGACAGATCATTCATCATGACCGAATGGAATTTAATCCTGGGATGCAGGAAGGATTCAACATCTGCAAATCAATCAGTGTCATACAGTGATACATCACATCAACAGAATAAAGGACAAAAACCATATGATCATTTCAGATGATGCTTAAAAAGCATTTGATAAAATCCAACATTGCTTTATGATAAAAACCCTAAAAAAAAAAAAAAAAAAAACCAGAGGATAGAAGGAACATACCTCAATGAAATAAAAGCCATATATGACAGACCCATAGCTAGTATCATACCAAATGATACTAGCTGAATGGGGAAAAACTGAGAGCCTTTCCTGTAAGATCTGGAACATAGCAAGGATGCCCACTCTCATCACTGTTCTTCAGTATAGTACTCTAAGTCCTAGCTAGAGCAATCAGACAAGAAAAAGAAATAAAAGGTATCCAAATGGGAAAGGAAAAAGCCAAATTATCCCTCTTTACAGATGATATAATCTTATATTTGGAGAAACCTAAAGACTCCACACAAAAAAAACCCATTAGAACTAATAAATAAATTCAGTAAACTTGCAGGATACAAAATCAACATACAAAAACCAGCAGCATTTCTATATGCCAACAGTGAAAAATGTGAAAAAAAATAATCTTTTTAAATCCTATTTACAATAGCTGCATATAAAATTAAATGCCTAGGAATGAACCTCACTAAAGAAGTGTACATGGGTGGAAGAATCAATATTGTTAAACTGTTCATAGTACCCAAAGCTGTCTACAGATTCAATGCAATCCCTATCAAAATACCAATCATCTTTTTCACAGAAATAGATAAAACAATCATAAAATTTATATGGCACCACAAAAGACTCAGAATAGCCAAAGCTATCCTAAGGAGAAAGAACAAAACTGGAGGAATCACATTACCTGAGTTCAAATTATACAACAGAGTTATAGTAACCAAAACAGCATACTAGTATCATAAAAACAGACACATAGACAAATGAAATGGAATAGAGAACCCAGAAACAAATCCACACACCTACAATGAACTCATTTTACAATGAACTCATCTTTGACAAAGGTACCAAGAACATAAACTGGGGAAAAGACTGTTTCTTCAATAAATGGTGCTAGGAAAACTGGGTTATACATATGCAGAAGGATTAAAGTAGACCCCCTATCTCTCACCATGTACAAAAAACAAATCAAAATGGATTAAAGACTTAAATCTAGAACTTCAAACCATTAAACTACTAAAGAAAACATTGGGGAAAATATGCAGGACATTAACCTGGGCAAAAATTTCTTGAGCAATAACCCACAAACCCAGGCAACCAAGTAAAAAATGGACAAATGGGATCGCATCAAGTTAAAAAGCTTCTTCACAGCAAACTATACATTCAACAAAGTAAAAAGGCAACCTACAGAATAGAAGAAAATATTTTCAAACTACCCATGTGACAAGGGATTAATAAACAATATATAAGGAGATCAAACAACTCTATAGGAAAAAAATCTAAGAGTCTGATCAAAAATTGACAATAGATTTGAAAAGACATTTCTTAAAAGAAGACATACAAATGGCATACAGAAATACGAAAAGGTACTCGATATCACTGATCATCAGAGAAATGTAGATCAAAACTACAATGAGATATTGTCTTACTGCCATTAAATGGTTTATATCCAAAACACAGGCAATAGTAAATGCTGGCATGGATGTGGGAGAAGAGACTACTTATACACAGCTGATGTGAATGTAAATTAGTACAACCGCTATGGAGAACCTTTTGGAGGTTCCTCAAAAAACAAATAATTGAGCTACCATATGATCCCAGCAATCCCATTGCTAGATATATACACAAAAGAAAGGAAATCAGTATATCAAAGAGATTGTACTCCTATGTTTGTTGCCACACTGTTTGCAATGGCTAAGATTTGGAAGCAGCCTAAGTGTCCATCAACAGACAAAGGGATAAAGAAAATGTGGTAAATATACACAGTGTAGTAATATTCAGTCATTATAAAAAATGAGATCCAGTAATTTGCAACAACGTGAATGGAACTGGAGATCATTGTGTTAAGTGAAATAAGCCAGGTACAGAAAGAAAAACATTGCATGCTCTCACTTACTTGTGGGATCTAAAAATCAAAACAATTGAACTCATGGACATAGAGAGCAACCAGAGGCTGAAAAGGATAGCTGGGGACTTGTGGGGAAGGTGGGAATTGTAAAGGGGTACCAAAAATATAGAAAGAATGATAAGACCTACTATTTGATAGCACAAGAGGATGACTATAGTCAATAATAACTATGCCTTTGAAGTAACTTGGACATTTTCTTAAAAAGGTGTATTTCAGCCAATAATAGCCTTTAATGTCTTCCACCTTTTAGATAATCCAGGAATGAATATAGACTCTGGGAAACAAACTAGGCACCTATTGTTTCCAGTATCCTTTTTCATACCCACAGTCAGAATTGCAGCATAGGGTTCCGCGGGTTGTACAGTGCACAGCAGTGCCACATCTGGGGGAGTATCATTTACAGCTCAAACATCATAGATTTCTGATGATTTCTTAGGAGAGGGCAGTAAATTATGGCAGTTTTCAACAGAAATGTCTGAAAAGATGCTTTATCTCCTAAAATGCATAGACATGCTAATGAAGACTTTTCTCAAGAAGTTTCTGTTTCATGTAGCCCCATTTATTAGAAAGAGCAAGTGACAATGATAAGAGAACTTGACCCAAATCCTACCAATACGACTGTTTAGTTTTGTATGCTTGGGCAGATACATTCTATCTATATGTGCTTTAGTTTTTTCATTTCTAAAATAGGGATGATAACATAATTGTTTCCCAGCCTACTCTACAGGATTCATTAAGAATCAAGTGAATTCCTGTAGGTGAAAGTTCTTTATAAACTATAAAGTGATATACAAGCATATAGAACTTTGTTGTCAGTGTGATATTAAGTTACCATCTTTATACCCCGTGATAGCGGTGGTGCAAGACATGAGGTAGTGCTATAGAGCAGAAACAGCATACACTCACGGCTCACCATGGGCTCCATGGGGTGAGGGTGATGCCCACACCAGTGGAGGAGGAACCAGTAAACTTATACCAAAGTCTGTGAACAAATAAAGACATGAGAAAAAAGGTGGATCTAAGAGGGGAAATTGTATAAGGAACAACTAAATTAACATGTTCCATTTTCCCCCCTGAAGATTTCCTAGCTTCAGAATAGAAAATACCTGAAGCTTTTGCAAGGTGTTTAATATGAATCTTCCATTTTTGTGTTATTTGGCAGGAGTAAAAATTGGTGAAACTCACAGGCCCTTTTACCTGGTTTCATGGGAATATGACAGCTAATCTGAGAGAAGGCATGTCCTGTGATAACAACATCCCAGGAGCAGACCCCATAAGAGGCTCCTGGATTGCGGAGAATCACAATAGTCCTGACGGCCAAAACTTTGGAGAAGTAACCACATGAAGGCAGGCCATCACAATCTTGACACACTGGGGGTTGAACAGTTTCTTCTTCATGGCTCTGCACAGAGCATCTTTGAGCTCTCTGTTCCTCAGTCTGTACATGACAGAGTTCTGCAGGGGAGTGATAATGGTGTAGGTCACTGAGATGGGTCTGTTCTGCCCCAGGGAATTCTGGGACTTAAGCTTCAGGTAGATGATGAAGATACAGCCATAGTGGATGATGACCACTATGAGTTGGGAGATGCAGGTGGCAAAGGCCTTCTTCCTACCCTCAGTTTAGGCAATCTTAAAGATTGTGCAGATGATGAGGTCATAGGAGATCAAGATCAGGCCCATAGGTAGGACACAGACACAGACGCTGATAACAAAGTTCATGATCTCATTGACACTGGTGTCTGTGCAGGCCAGCTTCAGCAGGAGTCTCACATCACAGAAGTGGAAGATGACAAAGACATCACAGAAGGGCAGGCCAAACATAGATGTTACCTGGACAATGGCCATGCCCAGGCCAATCCCCCAGTGACCCACATGCCAGCTAGACACAAGCCCTCTTATGCATGAATACCGTAGGGGGTTGCAGATGGCCACATGGCAGTCATATCCCATGGCTATGAGCAGAAAGCAGTTGTTTATGCCAAAAGTCAGATAGAAGAACTGAGTGGCACAGCCTTGCATGGCAATACGATAGTGAGGATTCAAGAGGTGAAAAACCATACGGGGAATGATGGCCACCATGTAGCAGGTCTCAGAGATAGACAGCAATGCTCAGGAAGAAGTACATGGGGGGTATAGAAGTGATGGTCCAGGCAAATAATGATCACAATAATCACACTGCCAGAGAGAGTCAGCAGGTACAAAGTCAGAAAGACAACAAAGAAGACAAGTCTGTGCTGACACCTGAAGCTGGAGAAACCTTCAAAGAAGAGCTCAGTCACAGCAGTGGGACTTAGACCTTGGTACTGAAGAATGTCTAGACCTGAAGGAAATGGACAAAGGAAAGTCAGAGGTGAGGCTCCAACTACGTAACAGTTTACGCAATGGTCTGAGCAGCATTGGGGTTTTTTGGATTCCTTGGATAATGTCCCAGGCACAGGGGTTACCTTTGCTCCTCCACTGATAAAGAGCTCAGCACTCTTGGGAATAAACTAAGACATTTCTAATGACCTACTGGATTAAGGGCAGAGATGAAAGGGAAGGAAAGTTTCAACATTATGTGAACAATGAAATTACGAAAACAGCTACCCTACTTGACAATTAAAGAGGTGGGTCCAGGTCAGAGAGGAGGAAAATGTTGAATGGGCCAGACACTTCAGCTTCCCCTATACTCATCCTAGATCAAGGAGGCAGAGATCATGAAGGTTGATAAATATCTGGGGTTAATCCATTCATTTCCATCAGTATGAATTGCCAGCAAGGACTGCCCTGGCAGGTCCCAGATCAAGCATTCTTCCCAAATATCAGGAGTCCTGGGCATTACTTTCCTTAACTCTTCTCTTTTAGATGACTAGTGTAAGGTCAGGCTGTGGGACAGCCATTCAAACTACCATATTGGCCATATTTTCAGAAATAGAGGTGAATGTTTTAGTCCTTTTTTTCAGTTGTTACCATTACAAATATTTCTGCAATAGAAAACTTTGTAAGCATGTTATTTCACACATAAGTGAATAGCAGGAAGTGAAAAAACATGAAGTCAAAGGTTATGAGCATCTTCAACTTTAATAGAGTGCCATGTTTTTCTCTATTAAATTTTTAGCGAGTGATCTCTCACAAAGAATGTATCAAAATGCAATTTTCCATTGTTATGCCTCAAAGAGGAAATAAAGTGTAATGGGAAGCAGCATGGACTCTGAAGTCACATAGCCCAGAATTTAATTTTGTTTCCACCAGGTCCTAATTATGTAGCTATGAGTGAATTATTTAACTTGTCTATGTCTCAATTGCCTTATTTCTAAAATGGGCTTAATGATAGCACCTTCTTTTCAGAGTTATTGTGAGGATTAAATCCGTTAATATCTCAAAGTGCTTAGAAAAGTGTCTGGCACCTAGTAAATGCTATATAGTAAACTCTAAGTGTACATAAAGTTTGAAGCATTCCATCATCAGAGATGGTAAAGGAGGCGTGTTTAACCAGGAAGACTTCTAATGATAATTTTAGAAAGAACTGGAAGCTAAAGACAAAGACGAATAATTACAGAAAGTATGCATGAATACAAGCAATTGTATAACCTATTCAATGTGGTTATGCAGTTAATTCTATGTTTCTCTGTGAGATTAGTGATAAAACTCACAACTGATCTTAAAGGGAGAAGAATCCCAAAGAAGAGCATTAATTCATTTATTTATTCATCAGATATTTCTTGTTACCATACTTTGTGTATTGGTCTATAAATTCAATGGCTAGTACATATTATTTTCTCAGTAATTATTTACTGAGTAAATAATGAATTGGAAAGAGTCCCTGATGTTAAATAATTCACAACACCATTAGAAGAGAAAAGCAAATGGGAGTAACAGTGTAGAGAGTAAGGGATACTATGATAGTGCTTAGTGTAGGATGCTATGGAAATATGAAGAAGGGTACCTAACTCAGTCTTAGGATCAGAGACTACTACAAAGGAGATATTATCCAAGATAATAAGGGAAAAGTGAATGAGGCGTATGTTGCAGGCAGCATCAAGTAAGAGGGCCCAGCATTTCTAAGATATAGATGAAGAAGCATGAGAATTGCTGTAGCTCAGTGGTTACATATGGAGGACCTGGAAACAGAAGGTCTGACGATGAATCCTCATTGCACCTTGGGCAAGGTCTGAACCTGTCTGTAACACAAGTTCCTTATCTATAAAATGGATAATGTTAGTACTTAACTCATAAGAATATTGTGAGGCTTAAATAAGTTAATGCATAAATCATTGAGCAAGTGACTGACAAATAGCAACATCCCAAAAAATGGTGGCCATAGATTATCATTATCATGATTATGGAAGATTATGTCATGTTTAGGGAACAAAACAGTGGTTCTGAATGGGTCTAGAACTGTGTGCTTTATACCAACTTTAAAGAGGCTGAGTCCAGGGGGAACTGCTGAAGAACGAGAAACCAAGCTGTGATCCTGTGGTTGAAAAGCACCTTGGTGTGTGGGATTTTCCAAAATACAAATGATGAACTTGATTGAACTAAATATGTCATCATGTACTTCCTAGTATTGTGTGAGTTGAATGAGCCTATATTAGCTCTGTTCATACCATTCATAACTTTATTGAAATGAATCACATCCCTTCTCTGCTTCCTCTACTGCAGACATCAGAGTCTCCTCTTATCAGGCTACTTGCACGCTGGAGCTCTTGCGATTCTCACCAGGGCATTTCCTTAATCTTCTGGAGTAGGGTGAATGAGGAGTTCACCTGCGCTGCATGAAGCTCATCACGGATTTGCATGAGGGTTCTTTTCTGTTGACTGCTCCCTGATTAAACACATCTCCATTTTGTTTTTAACTTTTTAGGCCTATACACTTAGGAATAGCCTATTGTGGCATCAAATTCAACTTTCTTTTTAATTAGTAAGTCAGAACATTGTGCTTTAAGCATGCTCCATACCTTCTTTTTCTAATACATTATATTCCAATTTCTCACATAGACATACCTGCCTCTTCCTGCCAGCAGCAAGGAGATTTTGGTCATTCATTTCCATTGATTTTATATCTTCACAAACTTTGAGGAGTCTACCTATACATTTCCATCAAGATAAATAACCACTTAACTTTAAATGTACTATCTGTCTCTTATCTATCCATAATGATAAAGTTTCTTCATAATTGTAATGGCTCAAATGTTGGAGACAGCTTTTCCAATTCTTTTAAAATTATATTACTTGTTCTTATTAATCTTTCTTAAATGTATGTATAGCTCACACTTATTTCAATGAGCTTTTTTAGGGTTTTAAATTGGCATAGTATTTCACATATTTATGGGGTACATGTGAGTATTTGTTACACGCAGAGAATGTATAATGATCAAGTCAGGGTATTTAGGGTATCTATCACCTTGAATATTTATCATTTCTATGTGTTGGAAACATTTCAAGTAATCTCTTCAAGCTACTTTGAAATCTATAATACATTGTTACTGGCTAAAGTCACCCAAACTTGCTGTGGACTATGAGAATTTATAACTTTTAACTGTATGTTTGCACCCATTGACCAACCTCTCTTCATCACCCCTCTTCTACCCACACATCCTTCCTAGGCTTTAGTATCTACCATTCTGCTCTTTACCTTGATTAAACCAACTTTTGTAGCTCCCACATATGAGTGATAACATGTAAAATTTTCCTTTTTGTGTCTGGCTTATTTCACTTAATGACTCCTCCAGTTCCATCCATGTTGCTTTGAATGATGGGATTTCATTCTTTTTGTGGTTGACCAGTATTGCATTATGATTGTATGCCACATTTTATTTGTCCATTTGTCAGCTGATGAACACAGGTGGATTCCATATCTTAGCTATTTTGAAGAATGTTGCAATAAACATGGAAGTGTAGATATCTCTTCAATATATTGATTTCCTTTCTTTTGAATATATACCCAACAGCAGAATTGCTAGATCATATGGTAGCTCTATTTTTAGCTTTTGAGAAATGTCATACTGTTTTCTATAGCAACTGTACTAATTTACATTTCCACCAATATTGTATAAGAGTTCCCTTTTCATTGCATCTTCTGTTATTATTTTTAGTAATAGCTATGCTAACTAGGGTAAGATGATATATCTCATTGTGGTTTTGATTAGTATTTCCCTGATGATTAGTGATATTAAGTTTTTTTATATACTGTCGGACATTTGTATATTTTCTTTTGAGAAATGTCTATGTCCTTTGCCCACTTTTTAAAAAAATTATATTGTCTTTTTACTTTAGTTATTCTAGTGACTGAAGAGAGGTATTTCATAGTGGTTTTTAAACTTTTTAAAATTATTATACTTTTAAGTTCTGGGGTACAGGTACAGATTGTGCAGGATTGTTACATAGGTATACACCAGCCATGGTAGAGGGATTGCCCACTTTTTAATTGGATTTTTATTTTTACTACTGAGGTGAGTTCCTTGTATATTCTGGATATTAGTCCCTTGTGGGATGAATAGTTTGCAAATATATTCTCCTATTCAATGTGTTGTTTCTTAACTCTTGATTGTTTCCTTTGCTGTATATAGTTCAATTTATCTGTTTGTTTTTATCTATGCTTTTGAGATCTTCACCATATATAAATCTTTGCCTACACCAATATTCTGAAGGGTTTTTCCATGTTTTCTTCTAGTTATTTCATAGTTTTTGGTCTTACATTCAAGTCTTTGATCCATCTTGAGTTGATTTTTGTATATGGTGAGAGAGAGAAGCCCACTCTTATTCTTCTGCATATGGATATCCAATTTTCCCAGTACCACTTATCAAACAAAGTATCCCTTCCCCAATGTATGTTCTTAGTGACTTTGTCTAAAATCAGTTGACTGTGAATAAAGGAATCTATTTCTTGATTCTCTATTCTGTTTCACTGGTCCATGTATCTGTTTTATACTAACATGCTATTTTGATTATGATAGCCTTGTAACACATTTTGAAGTCAGGTCAGGTGATGTCTCAAGCTTTCATGTTTTTGCTCAAGATTGATTTGGCTATCCAAGTTCTTTTTTGGTTCCATACAAATTTTAGGATTGTTTTTTTCTAATTCTGTGAAAAATGACATTGATATTTACATAGAGATTTCATTGAATCTGTAGATCACTTTGGGCAATATTGTAATTTTAATGATATGAATATGGTAATTAATTTTAATGATATAATATTCCATTTTGGTGATATGTAAATATTATTTTAGGATCATGAAAATCTTAATGTGACTAATTATTTAATAATTGTTCAATTTATGAACATGAGATATCTTTTCATCTGTTGTGTCCTCTTAAATTTCTTTCATCAATGTTTTATAGTTTTCTTGCACAGCTCTTTCACCTCCTTGGTTAAATTTATTCTTTTTTAAATTCTTTATCCAGTAGATCATTATTCATGTATAGAAATGCCATTGATTTTTGTGTGTTGGTTTTGTGTCTTACAAGTTTACTAAATTTATTTATAGATTTAAGATTTTTTTTGGTGGAGTCTTTAGGTTTTTCTAGATGTAAAATTATATCATCAGCAAAGACAGACAATTTGACTTATTCTTATCCAATCTGAATACCTTAGTTTTCTCTTGCTTGATTGCTCTGGCTAGGACTTCCAGTACTATGTCAAATAAGAATGATGAAAGGGAGAATTCTTGTCTTGTTCCATTTCTTAGGGAAAAGGCTTTCTGGTTTTCCCCATTCAGTACAATGTTAGCTGTGGGTTTGTTATAAGTGGCCTGTATTATGTTCAGTTATGATCTTTCTTTGCCTAGTTTCTTGAGACTTTTTATCATGGAGGAATATTGCAAAATAGTTTTTCTTCATCTATTGAGATGATTGTATGGCTTTTGTCCATTATGTTGATGTGATGTATCATGTTTATTAATTTGCATATGTTGAACAATTCTTGCATCCCTGGTATTCATTGTACAAGAATGTTTTGTAAATGCCTTTTAGGTTCATTTGGTCAAATATGCAACTAAAATCCATTTTTTGTTTTAACTTTTCCTTCTGGATGATCTATCTAATGATGAGAGTAGGGTGTTGAAGTCTCCAGCTACTATTGTTTGGAGTCTCTCTCTCTCTTTAGATGTAATAATATTTTTTATATATGGATGCTCTGGTGTTGGGTGCATATATGTTTATAACTTTTATACCCAGTTGCTGAATTGATCCTTTGTTATTATATAATGACCTCCCTTATCCCTTTTTACTGTTTTTGTCTTAAATTCTGTTTTTTTCTTAAATAAGTATAGCTTTTCATGCTCACTTTGGTTTCCATTTGCCATCGAGCACATTTTCCTATTCCCTTACTTTCAGTCTATATGCATGTTTCCTGATAAGATAATTTTCATGGGCAGCCTATAGTTGGGTCATATTGCTTATTCTACCTAGTCTATATCTTTTAAGTGGGAATTTCAATGTATTTACATTTAAGATTATTATGGCTATGTGATGGCATATTCCTGTAATTTTATTAATTGATTTCTGGTTATTTTGTATATTTTTTCTTTTTTTCTTTCTAATTATTATTGTGGTTTACTGGAATACTGTAGGGGTAACATTTGAATATTTTCTTTTCTTTGTTTGCTAAACCACTGGTTTTTACATTTTCATGTATTTTAATGATAGTAATTATCTTTCTTTTGCTTCCAGGTATAGGACTCTCTTAAGCATTTCTTGTAGGATCTAAAGGTAATAAATTTGATTATTTGGAGAGAACTTTATTTCTCCTTTACATATGAAGGATAACTTTGTTAGGTACAAAATCCTTGGCTAGTAGGGTTTATTTTTTCATTCGGCACTTTTGAATACATCATACTATGATCTCTTGGTCTGTATGGTTTCTGCTGAGAAATATGCTCTTAGTCTGATCAAAGTTCCTTTATAAGTGACTAGATGCTTTTCTCTTGCTGTTCTTAGAATTTTTTCTTTGTCTTGACTTTTGACGTCTTGAGTGTAATGCGCCATGGAGATCTTTTGGAATTGTATCTATTTGTGAATCTTCGAGACTTCTGTATCTTGATGTCTAAAATCTCTGTCTAGATTTGGGAAGTTTTTAGTCTATTATTTCATTAAATAGGTTTCCTAAACCTTTTACTTTGTCCTTGCCTTCTGAGATACCACAAACATGAGTATTTGGTCACTTTCTGGTACACCATATGTCAGATAGGCTTTGTAATTCTTTTTTATTCTTAAAAAAAAAATTGTCTGACGGAGTTATTTCAAAAGACCCATATTCAAAGTTTTGAGATTTTTTTTTTTTTGGTCTGCTCAATCTAGTCTATTGTTGAAGATTTTAAATGTATTTTGTATTTTATTTAATGGATTCTTCAGTTTTAGAATTTCTGTTAGGTTCTTTTTTATGGTATCTATGACTTCAGTAATTTTTAAATTCACATCCTAATTTTTTTCTGATTTTTTTATATTGCTTTCAGTAATCGCTTTTATGTCGTGGAATTCTTGAGTATTGATATTTTAAATTATTTTCTCAGGATTTGGCAAATGTCTTTTTGATTGAGATCTCTTACTGGAGAATTTTTATGTTCCTTCAGAGGTGTATTACTGTTTGTGTTTCCTGTGTTCTTCCATTGATATCTGCACATCTGGTGCCATAGTTGCTTTTTCCAATTTTTTGAATTTGCTTTCATGGGAGTGGAATTATTCCTGAAGATATATCTATGGCATTGGTTGGTTAGGGCACTTTGGCTTTGATCCTGGGTGCATACAGTGGTGTAGTCTCTCTCTGATTTATTTAGCTGTACAATCTCAGTGGTGTCTGTGATTTCCTCAGTGGCTTATGGTGTAGTAGTTAGCAGAGGCTGTGGTGAAGTTTGGGGTAGGAACTGGAATGCCAGGTGAGCTAGTCTGGGCCTGAGTGGTGATGGCAGTGGGATGATCATGCCTGTTCATGGCCCCATGGTGACATATGCTGGCATTGATTTTAACTGGTGCAAGCAGGCTGATTCTTGAGCCTCCAGGTGACTTGTTTGGGTAGTAGCAATGGCAGGGAGGGTGGCAGGTTTTGAAGCCCCTGGGCATCAGGCATGGCATGAGCAGTGACAGTAATAGTGTCAGACAACCTTCTAGGACCCAAGTTATCCACCTTGGTGTTGTCAGTTGCTGCAATGAGCTGTACAGGTGATGCTATCTGTTGTAGCTGCAGGTTACGTGGGCTTGACTTCAGATCCCAATAGTAGTGCGCTAAGGTGCCAAACACTGGTAAACTGGGCTGGGTGATTTCCAGGCCTCAAACATTGTGCCAGGTACTGGAGTGGGTACAGCTGGTCTGGGCAGTCTTCCCAGTGGTGCATTCAAGTGTTGGCTTTTGCAGGGAAAGACAGGTTGATCCCTAGGCCCCCTGCAGAATGCTAGGTGGGGGCAGCAGTGGTTGCACTGTGGCCCTGCTACTGAGGAGGGTGGAGTTGCTTTTAGTGGAAGCAGACTTAGGCATATTGCTAGGGACTGTGCGTGTTGCTTGTGCCTCAGCCCTGTACCAGCCCACGGTGGAGGCAGCTGTGAGCAGTGGAATTTTTCCCTGGGGCACTTAAAAATGTGTAGCAATCCCTCACTGGTAAGAGGCAGGAGTCTCTGCCCATGACTCCCACCTTGATCCCAGGAATGGCAGCTATAGGTACAGAATGTCAGTGGGGCTTCAAGGATGTGGAGATGCAGAGGCTGTTAAGCCCCAGGGCAGGACACAGACTGATGGAGGCTGGGCTCTGAAAATGACGCTGTGTTGCAGCTGCATAGGACTCCAGGGATTGTAAGACCCAGTGTGAGCTCTCTCTGGAGCAGCGCCTTTGTGTAGTCCCCAGGCAGCTCCCTATGTAAGTTTCAAACCTTACTAGAGTTGAGGTCCTTTCCTGTGTCTGGCATTGTAGGAGTCTTAGGTGGAAATGAGGACCACTGTGGGGGTCTCTCACTTACCCTTTCCCCACATTAGGGAACCTTTTCAGGCTGCCAGCAGATCCCAGCTGAACAGACTACATTGCTTCCTTCTCCTTCCTTGCTTTTTGTGCTTCCCATAACTGCTCTGTTAAATTCTAGTGTTCTCTCTTAAATGAGCTATTCAAAGTAATTATATACTCACTAATTTGGTTCCTCTCCATGGAAGAGGTGAATACCAGATGCATCTAGTCAGCCATCTTGAAGCCCCTCTTCTATTTCAATCCTTTCCAATTTTTTGAAACCAAAAATACATTCTTTTTCTCTTTATACAACAGATGGCTCATATAGCCTCTTAAAGAATATATCTCCCTTATAAAAGCCATGCTGCTTTTCTTCTACAGGTGATACCAATGCTTTTATACTTTATTATAGAGGCCAATATTTACCCCACCCACTGCCACACACAGTATATCTCTTTCCCGTTTAGCTTTTGGTATACATGTTTGAATTGACTGTGACATTTCTCTGTGTGCCTCTTGCATTTCTGCACATCTTTTAAAGACAGGCACTGATGACCCATTGATCCATATAATTTTAAAGATATTTATATAAGGAGCAGCCTTGGAACACAGAGATAGTATCTCCCTCTGGAGGAAAGAGCAGGCAGGCATATCACATATTACAGTAGATTCACTCTCCCTAAGCTCAGAGTTGCACATTTCTAATATAACTCACTGTACCTCTCATATTCAAATAAAAGACAGAGGATTTACATTTTCCAGAAGGTTTGAAAGTTGGAGAGGAAGTGCAGTGTAGACAATGAAGAGATTAAGAAAATTCTACAAACCATGCTGAGAGACTTTCCTCTAGCCTCCTTTTCCTCCTTCAACTCCCACAATTCTGGTAACAAGGTTCACAACCACCAGAAAGAACATTAGAGGAATTCTTCCTGGGAAAATGGAGAATCCTGAGAGAATAAACTTATAGAAACTGACATCTGGGTGCTTTTCAATGAAAACTACTTGCCATTTTACTGCTGTCTATACACAGACACACCCAGAACTTTCAATTGACTTATTAGAGCTTTTTTATTAGATATGAATGAACAGCCAAGGTGGTTTCTAACATTAAAAAGGCACACTGGAACAAGTAAACAGAAAAAATAAAAAAAAACTGGAAAAAGAGATAATGTATTAAAGAAGAAATAATTTGGCATTTACGTATGTATAAGCACATATACATATATGTACATACGTGATTCAAATATATGTAAATATGCATGTACGTATATGTGTATATACATGCATGTAAATATACACATATATTTATGTATATGTGAATATACATAAATGTATAATATAAATATATAAGTATATATATGTATATTGAAATACGTGTGTGTGTGTGTGTGTGTGTGTGTGTGTGTATGGTGTGTATGTACACATGCTTAATATCCTCAATGAGATGAAAGCACTGGATGTGTCCATGAAGCCTGTCAATGAAAATAGGCTTCTACAAAAAGAAAACTTTGGAAAATAAGACAATTTCTTTCAATAATAAATTAACAAATTGGAAGATAATTTTGAGGACACCTTCTAGAAAATGTAATAAAAAGATTAAAAAGTTAGGAAATAAGAGACAAAATAATGAGAAGATTGATGGAAGAGATACAATGTCCAACAAATATAAGTTCCAAACAAGAAAATAGAGGGGAAACAACATCAAGGAAAACAGTGTTTCAAAATACCAAAAAATATAACTTTCCAGATTGAGTAACTAACATAGCAAGAAAGAAAATAAGAAAGGAACACACACTGAAGGATACCATCATGTCATGTCAAAATGGAAAAGGAATAAGGAAAAATACTAAGAGTTTCCAGACAAAGAAAGGGAGAAAAACACATCGTATTAAAAGACAGATTTCAAATGAAATTAGACTTTTTAACAACTACACTAGAAATTGGTAAACAATGAAACACTGCCTTCAAAATTGTGATATAAAATCATTTCTAAGCTAGATTAATACATCCAACAAAATACAACCTATGTGGATACAATAAGCATATTTTTAGAGAAGTGGACATTTCAAAAAATTTACATCCCATGTTCTTGTTCTCAGATAGTTACTGAAGAGGTTCTCCACCAATGAGAGAACTGGGAAGCAGGGAAACTAACATAGGCAAGAGAAAAGAAAATCCCAGCATGTTGGTGAGAAAAAGTTCCAGCACTATAAACCTATAGCAGTTCTAGAATAATCAAATCCAGATTGGAGGAGAGTAAAGAACTTCAGAATGGTGGTATTAGGCCAAAAAGAAACTAAATAACTAGAAGACTACATAGATAAATATGACCTGGGGAGATTATCTCATGTATTTGACTATATCTAACTGTGTCTATAGAGAAAAGGTTTTATAAATTCTGATGGAGAGTTTGAGAATTGATTAAGAGATACTTGAAAACTTAATAAGAGTTCAATTACAAAAATTTAGCAAGAAAAAAATTGCAAAGGAAGAGATATGCACTTATAGTAAGCTGCATGGTTGAGTTGTGAAAAATAAGTTCATTTCATAATAATGTATGTTCTGAACATAGATTTAATTTTTACCGAAGGATGACAGGAGAAGTATGTGGTTCCTGTGTTCATGTACACAGAGATAGTGTTGTAAATGAGCGAAGAAGTCAAGACATAATGCCTAACATTTAGAAATCAAGAAATATCATTAGGTGCATATTTTATATAATATAGCAGAAGCATAAAGATGCATAACATAAGAAACAGGTAAAATAACTGAAAATAGCTGCCTCTAAAAGGCAAGAATCATGTGTAGATTAATAACTAACTTTTAAAATGATGTAGTGCTTTTTCACATCTTAAACTCTATATAAGGATTATTTATCAAAAATGAACTGTAAAAATTAAGGACGACTGCTGGAGAAACAAATGGTGGATGTCTAACTCTATAGTGAACAATGGAAAATTTTTTTAAAAAACAAAGGCTAAGAAACAAGTAGAAATTAGGAAAACCTAGTAAATGAAAACTGTAAAATATGATGTAAGTAGTATTCAAAGATTTATTTAATTACAATAAATGTAAGTGGATTAAGCTACTTAACTGAAACACAGAGGCTCTCAGACTGAATTTTAATAATCTGCTTCAATATTTTAAAATAGATATTAAAATGACAAAACGTTGGAAAATAAAGAGGGCTGAAAATGGTATTCAAGCAAATGGAAATAAATAGAAAATTGATGTAATATTACTCATAACAAACAAAATATTAAAGTGAAAACAACTAAGGAACTTATGATGTTGATAAAATAATTCATCAGGAAGATATTCCATTTATGAATATATAAGGTCCTAACAACTTAGTTTCCAAAGTGTACTATGCAAAAACTAATGAAACTACTAGGAGAAATTGACAAACACACAATCATAGCTGGAGACAACACATTTATTTTTTGAAACTAACAAAACAATCAATGGTTTAGTAGGACTTAAAAGAGTTGTAGAAATAATTAGCCTAATCTAAAACTCAGATCTTTATAAAGAGATTGTTCACTCTTTAGATCGCAAAGTATGTCTCAATATTGATATTATGTAAATATTTTTTCATGAACTACAATGGAATAAAATAAGAAATCAACCAAAAAAAAGAAGTAGCCAAGCTCTTCTCCATTAGCCTTCTTCAAAGATCTATATACATCATAGATATTTAATAAACACGTATGTAGCACTTTTTGTATGTTATCCATTATTCTAAGCACTTTGAAATATTTACTCATCCAGTCTTTAACATTGTTTGAGGTAAGCACTATTATTCCTCCCAGTTTACAAATAAAATTGAAGCACAGAGAGATTGAGCAATGTGTCTAAGGTTATGTAGTTAGTAAGTGGCAGAGAGGGACACAAACGTGTTAAGCTTATTCTATTAACATAAACATCTAAATAAACTATGAGTTAAAGAAGAAACAAAAATAAAATTAAAAATATATGTTACTTCAACTTCACAAAAAGACTACAAAACTAATGAGGTACATCCAAAGCAGTTCTCAGAACTGCTTTATATATTTACTGGAAATAATAAATGAATATTTAAATTCAAAATTACTCTTGAAAAAGAGTAGCAAATCTAGAGAAAGTGGAAACCAATAATTATGATGAATTGAAATGCAAAACTAAAGAAAACTAAAACAATATAAATTTTAGTTTTTTTAAGTTTGGAACATTGAAGAGATTAATTAGAAACAAAACTCTTAACAACCATGATCAACAAAAATCAAACAGACATAAGAAGCAATATCAAGTGGCATACGAGGATAGACACAGAGGAAGAAAATACCTACAAAAGCATATTTTGAACAACTTCATACTAGCTTATTATAAAAAGGTATATAAAATGGGTAAATTTGGTGAAAAAGATATATTACTGTAGTTAGACAAGAAATAGAAATGTACTAGAATAAAAACCCCATAATAAAGGAAATTCTAGTAGTGAAAACCCTACTTTTTCCAAAAAACAAAGACACAAAAACCATCATGCTCAGAGGATAGAAAGGTATGAGATTTATCCAGCATTTAAAGAGGTTGCTTATTGCAAACCTTCAGTGCCAAATATAGCCAAGTAGGAAAAGATAATTATCAGCCAATAATGGATAGATGAAAAAATAGTAAACTGAATTCAGCAGTATATAAAGAGATCAAGTAGGGATTTCCTTAAAAACGTAAGAATGAGCCAATATTTTAAAACTCTGTTAATGTAATTCACCCCTAACAATTTAAAGAATAAAAAGCATATGACTATATCAATGAATACAGAGAAGGAACTGGCTGAAAATTTAACAGACCATTTATGATAAACTTGCAAACAAACCAGGAATAGAAGGGAGCCTCCTTATATCTGCCAGAGATCTATACCAAGCATCATGTTTAATAATGAATGCAACATGAAAAACATTTAAATTAAAATCTAAAAAAGACAAAAATGCCTCTATAACTGCTAGTATTGAATATTATATTTCATAACCAAATGCAATGTGAAGAGAAATAAATAAGAGATAAAAATCAGAAAAGACAAAACTGTCAAAATATGCAGATGATGTAGTCAATATATTTTTCTTCTTTTTCAGAAAAAAACCTAAATTCACCCTAGATTTTCTTAGCCTTTTTCCCCAAAACCCATCTTTTTCAGATAAACACACAATAAAACATATTTTTAAACATCAGTAACTTCCCCTGTTCATAATTTCAGTATTGGGGTTTTCTTTTCTTTCTCATAGGTTTCAATTCCATTCTATTTCTAATTTCAAAGAGCTACATATTTAAATAGCTACCAGGAGAACTATAAAGAAGAGACATTGACAAAAAAGGCCTAAGACTGATTATTTCAAGGTCTTGGTAAGACTTGCTGCCCAACTTTAAGCCTTCCTTCAGCTGCTCCCTAAAGGATTTCAAAGAGTCCTAACGAAGTTATGCATTGGCCATTCTTGAGCAATGATAAATACACTAGAAATTCATCTCTTGGCTGTGGGACTTTGGATCTTAATAGCCGATAAGCTCAAGTATTTCCAGTTTCTGTTGGGTAAATGTTTGAGGACCTTAACAGAGATTATGTGGAATTGAACTGAAGGCCTGGCAACTCTTTCACACTTGTCAATCCCTCCCAGCTTGCTTGGCTTGTCTAAGACACTATGATAAATTGTCCTGCTTTCAAATATTTATTTCTCAGTATGCTGGTACTTAGAAAGGAAATTCTTTCCATTTTTTGAATCTCTAAGAGAAAGGTACAAACTGGGCACAGGACTAGGAATTACTGAAGAGCCCAAGTCTTAGGATATCCTAGGGGATCTGATATCCAATTCTCTTCTAACCTTCAGAAAGGCCCATCTCATGCTCACCTTCTGAAAGGAAAGCAAGGATGAGTGGGTTGATTGACTAAGTGCTGGGGAGAGAGAAAGAGGGGGCTACAGAAATTATTTCAATAAAGGTCTTCCTTCTGATCTTCCTCAAGGAGAAGGTGCTCAGTACGGCAAAGTAGGCAAAACCAGTTTACACTACAGGTGTAAGTTTCCCAGTTTCTGCTGTATTCCATGTACTTAGCATGCGAGAGACATTCTATAAGTATTTGTTGAAGAAATCAGTACATGAATGAGTCACAGTTCCCACAACATTCAAATTAAAGAGACCTCAAAGGTAGCTCCTCCAGCAGTTAGAACAGAGAGACCCTGGAGTGTCAGTGATTTGTCTCACAAAGCTGCATCCTTAAACATGATGGGTTCTGAGGCCCTCCCTATAATGTGATCATGGGACATGAGGTCCTTTCAACCACAGAGCAGTGCAGGACCATATGTGGATGCAAAGACTTGTTTGTGTGGGAAAACCAAGATTGTCTAAGTAGTATCTGTGTGATTGTTGATGAGCCACTTTTATAATGAGATCCTCAGACATTGGGGTGTTTGGATTATGCTATTATGACAGTCATTGGGGTTTTGGGGGAGAGGGACCCCAGAGTCCTGGGGCACAGGAGAATGGTCCTCTCTGGCAGCCAGCAATCCAGACGTAAAGGGTCAGGGTAATGGGCACAGGAGATCCTGGTGCTGCTTTCTGTATGTTTGTTACTCCCAGATCTGACTGATCAGGGAGATAAATTAACTGAAAGATCCTGGTGGGTCTGTTTTACTTCTAGTCCTCCCCCTTAAAAAACTCTGTCTGCTGTGTCTGCCACAGTACAATGGGAGTCCTGGAGATTCCGGTTTCAAGCCTCACTCTCCTGAATCCTGAATAAGCCTCCGCCCTGCCCAGTGATATGTAAGTCACATTTCAGGACTTGATGACACAGGGATTCTTGTTCTGTAACTAAATGTGACCTCATGACCCTCATCTCATAACCTCATGACCCTCATCTCTCTCTTTATCTCCTGAGATTATCATCAAGAGGAAGAAGTGAATATACAGCTGTGTCACAAAACTTAGGAATCAAAAAGCATAAATACTGGAAAAAAAAAAATCACCCACAAAGGATAATCTGGGTAACGGCCTTAAAGAATCACAGGCAGAGCTTCCAAAGGCTAAATGCCTTATCCAGGATATTCTCATTGAAATGCTGTCCATTCTCCTCAGCCCTCAACAAACCATTTTCATCCCAGACTGTGCCACTCAGCTCTTCATAGCAGTCTCTGAGATAGATATTAGCACAGTCTTCATTTTGCAAGGGAAGAAATTGAGGCCTAAAGATGCGAGAACTGTTTCCAAGGTCATATATTACTAAGTGGGGCTGGGGTTTGATAACAGAGGTGTTTAACTCTAGACTACCCTGCCCCCCAATGCCCGTACCTTTCAAAATCTAGAGTTGGAAGGGAAGTGGGTATAGAAAATAAAGACTGGACTTTCCAATAGGGATTGAAGAAATTAATGACAGTAACCATCCATGAACATGAAAAACAATAAAGACAGCAAGCAAATGCAGGTGTGTTTGTGTGCATGTGTGCCTGTGTGTGTGTGTGTGTGCACGCGCGCATGCTTGGGTGGCCAAGCATACAAGTAGAACCCAGAGTTATGGGGGAGTGGGGGATGGGAAGGACAGATGAAGAGAGGAAAATAGAAATTTAACGTAGTGTTTGCCTGTTATGTATTAGGAACTGCACTTGGCAATTTACATACAGTAATTCATATGATCTCCATAGCAACACTATGAAGTAGATATTATTATTCTATTTTATAGATGAGCAAATGGAGACAAATGAAACGAGCAAAGAAAATCAGGCATGCCTCCATTTACACTGGGGTTAAAGCCAGAGATTACCATAAACTTAAACATTTTGTTGTTTTTATTGCTGTTGTCTTATAGTTACTAGTATTTCAAACCTATAAAAAACTGTCTGACCCTTTATTGTGTTTAGAGACCAGAAAATAGAAGCAGAAACTACCCTCCACATGGAATGAGGAGACTCGGATATTAAACATGTGATATTTGGGCTATGGGAAAAAAAAAACAGGACTGAAAGAGAGGTGGCTGCATACCACCGACTGTTCTAGGTCAGCACACTGGACTATCCACATGGCAGAAAAGGAGTGTCGCCTCTCACTTTCTTATTCTAGACACTGGCCACTGTGAATTTGAACCTTGAGAGAAGGCAGTGCTTTCTACCTTGACTTACCAAATGGAAGCCCTTCTGAACAGAGTTGGAGCAGGATTTGGAGAGAGGGACTCCAGTGTCCTGCGACACAGGAGAATGGTCCTCTCTTGACTTCCCAGGAGCGTGCCTCACCCCAGCGATCTGTCCTTGGCCTGAACTCATTCACTCTTTAGGTACATCCTTTCACACTCATCTCTGACAAGCAATGTGCCATTGCTGACTTAAACCCAGGTAAGTCTGAGTAGAGTTTCAGTGCTGGGCACACATATTCAGTGCTTTCTCTGGTCTACATCGACTTGTAGTCAAGCCAGTTAGGGGTTTCCAATACATATAGTCTCTGATTTTATGATAATATGAGAGTGATATGCATACAGAAGAAATTATACCTCAAGTACCTATACAACCATTTGGTTTTTCACTTTCAGTACGATATTCAAAAATTACACGTGATATTCAACACTTCATTATAAAATAGACTCTGTGTTAGCTGATTTGCCCAGCTGTAGGCTAACACAAGTGTTCTGAGCATGTTTAAGGTAGGCTAGGGTAAGCTATGATGTTCAGTCAGGTGTATTAAATACATTTTTAACATGATATTTTCAACATACGATGGGTTTATCAGGATGTAACCTCACCATATGTTGAGAGGCATCTGTACTTCCTTTACATACTTACTTCCTGTCAACATATGCATACTACATCTGTCCCCCAGTGCCAGTGCCCTCAGAACCTTGATGGGTCTTTCAGCATTTGCCTGTGTCTCAATGTTGAGAGTATCTGCAACCCATAGCTACACCCCATTTCAGTGCCTGCACATGGTTGATGATGATCCTGGACCAACCTACTGTTTCCGGTGTGGATGCTCAACCTTCCCACTTCATCTCTTTCAGACTCAGATTCTCCTCAATGCCAAAGCCCAATTTCATGGCTGTGACAGAGTTTACATTGGAGGGTTTCTCCATGTTTGATTGGCATCACAGACTCATCCAGTTTGTGGCCTCTTTGCTCTTGTACCTATTGACCCTTGCCAGCAATGCTATCATCTTGATAGTTATCCACCTTAACCATCAACTTCATACACCCATGTACTTCTTCCTGAGTGTGCTGTACATTTCTCAGACCTGTTATACCATGCCCATCATCCCCCAAATGCTGTCCAGTCTCCTCAGCCCTCAACAAACCATCTCCATCCAAAACTGTGCCACTCAGCTCTACTTCTATCTCGCTTTTGGTGTGAATAACTGCTTCCTGCTGATGACCATGGGGTATGACCGCTATGTGGCTATCTGCAATCTCCTACAGTATTTGGTCATCATGGACAAAAAGGCTTGTATACAACTGGCCTGTGGATCCTGGAGCACTGGCCTGAGCACTGCTATCATTCAGGTGTCTTCTGTGTTCAGCCTTTCCTTCTGTGACGCTAATCTCATCTCTCACTTCTTTTGCGATATCCGGCCCATAATGAAGCTCGCCTGTGCACACACTACTATCAAGGAGTTTATTACTTTGCTCATCAGTCTCTGTGTCCTTGTTCTGCCCATGGTCTTGACCTTCATCTCCTATATCCTAATTGTCACCACCGTCCTCAAGGTTGCATCAGCTGAGGGCCGAAGAAAGGCCTTTGCCACTTGTACCTCACACCTCACAGTGGTCATTGTCCACTATGGCTGTACCTCTTTCATCTACCTAAAACCCAAATCCCAAAATTCCCTGCAGGACAGACTTATCTCTGTGACATACACTGTTATCACTCCCCTGCTGAACCCTGTCGTATACAGCCTGAGGAACAAAGAGGTCAAGGATGCCTTGCTCAGAGCTTTGGGCAGAAAGCCTCTCTGTTAGGTGCCGCTCAGTTCAATAACAATCAAAGAAAAAGTTTGGTGAGGTGTCGCAGTGAGGGGGCCAGTAAGATGAGAGTATGAGAGCACCAGGTGGCTGATCTAGGAAGCATCTAGGAAGGAGAGGAATAGATTGAAACAAGGAAGAAAAATGATGAAAAAGAAATAGATGGATTTGCCAAGCCAGATATATGGGTTTACCAAGCTTGATGAAAGTCAAATAAGATAAAGCATATCCATGCACTGGACTATGATGTTGGACATTATTCCTGTTACTCTTGGCATAAGGTATTGTAAAACAGCAGGGAGAATAAGAAGAATATATACTATCATATCAGAGTTTATGTAAGCTGAGCCTGACTGCATAAATCACACAGAGGGTACAAAAGGCCTCCCTGCTTTGCCTGAAGATGGGACCAACTCTAGGGCATGATTCTAGCTCCCTCCATTAGATCAGGCTGAAGTTATCCTCCAGCTGAGACCATGTTCTTGCACAGTGATTCCCCTGCCCTCATCCTGCTTCTCTTACTCCCTTTCCTCTGAGGGCACTCAGTCAATCGCTGTACCCAGGATCTTATTTCAGCTCTGCTTCTGTGGAACCTGACCTAAGAAAGGTGGTACCTATGTCTATGGGGCAATTACTCAGATTTCACTGTGAGTGCTCTTTTTGCATCTGTTGCACTTAGAACAGTGCCTGGTGCACAGTAGACGCTAGATATTTATTAAAAGAAAGAGAGGAAGAAGGAAAGAAAAAGAAAGGAAGACTGCTGTGAGCAGACAAAATACAATTAGAAGGTAGCTCTTCTCCATTGTTTTTATTATTTTAACACTTTCAGGCTGTTTTCCCCCCCCTTGTGATATCTCCTTTTGGTACATTTATTGAATGTATCCTAGGTAGTAGCCGTTATTTTAAGTATGTTATTCATTTAATCTTCATTATCAATCTATGAGATAGATATTTTATTATTCCTATTTTATGGATGAGGAAACTGAGACCTGAAATAAACTAATTCCTCAAGGCAGAAGCAGGACTTAAACACATGCAGCCCAGCCCTGAAGTCTGTAGTTGCATTGTAAGCTCATGTTCATTTTAACCAGCTTTCTTCTCTATAATAACTAAATTATACTACTCCATACTCCTAGGAAAAGGAGAAGCCCCGACCTCATCCCAAATTGTGGATTTACACATATCTCAGATCCTATTTGCAATGTCTTTGGACTTTGGAATCAGCTGGAAGTTCAGAAATAGTGTATTGTAATACACTTTATTCCTAAAATACCTTGATGTATCACTTTTTCACTCAGCACAACCCTAAAGAGGAAAATAGTAAAGAAAGTCTAGGCCAACAACTACTGAAGAATGACAGGTCTTAGGACCCATCAGATTACCAGCTTCTGAACCTATCCTCTTTCCCATAGTTATTGTTTACCCTGACCCCTCCCCCTCGAAGAACCAATCACCTCGAGTAGGAGATACTAAAGCAGTATGATATTGTAGACAGAGTATCAGCTTTGAATAGAGAGGCATGTATTCCCAATCATAGATCCGCCATTACAAGCATGTGTCCTATTATGATACTTAACCTCCCTGATTTTTGTTTCCTACCTGCACAGTGAAGCTGACAATATCATCCCCCAGGGTTACTGTGAGAAGTCAACAATGTTATGGACATACCATTCTCTGGCACATGGGAAGATATCAGTGCCTTCTCCACCACCACTCTCCAGACACATTGCTCTCTAGGTCACTCTGAGGTCAACATCAAATCACCCTTGCTATGACACAGAGCCCTAGCTTAACAACAGCGTTCTTATTTGTTCTTTGTCAATAGAATTCGCTTTTACTCAGGAGGTCTTGACTTTGCAAATGGTCTTCTCCTATAGTCCCTGATCCTATGTTCCAGTGCAAGGAAACTATCTATTCTCCCAGCAACTTCCAAGTATGACTTCCTGGATATACCCAGGACCTTATTTCAGGCTCTGCTTATGTGGAAATAGACCTAAGCAAGGTGGTATCTATATCTATGGGGGCAATCACTCAGATTTTACTCTGAGTGTTCTTTTTGTGGTTAATAAACCACTAAGTAGCTGTCTGCATTTCTCCTCCAGATTGCCTTTATTTATGCCCTACTTACTGACCTGCCAAATACATCTCATAACATCATTTCCTCTTCTCTCCTAGTTGCCTCAGAGTCCCTGTGAGAAGTCCCAGGGTTCCTGTGTATATCAATTCTCATATGCAGTCTAAATAAATACTGCAAGTATTTTTAAAAGTATCATAATTCATTTGAAACCACTAATTACCAATTCATAGTTCTCCTTTTCAGAACTTATTTTTCTTATCAATAGGTACAAATAGTACAACCACTATTTTTATCCGAACAGTATCAATTTGGAGATCCATGAAATATTTGAACGTAAAAAGGAGTTTTCATATGCAGGCAATTTGGACACTCCAGCTCTAGGTGACAGAAATAGTGTGGAAGACAGTGTGGGAGTAGGCATAACTTCAGAAACCTCCCTTAAATCTGTTGTGAGCACTTTTCAGGGCTCTAAAAGACTCTCATTGACAATTCCAAAGCCTTCTTAAGAGGTCTAGACCCAGGATCCTAAACCGAATTGAATGCCATAAACAAACTATAATAAGAACTACTGTAATCTGGTCCCCCAAATAAAGCTGCTGTGCTGAACTAGAGGATTTTACAGCAGATCCTTTTGGCTGTTTTGCCAGCTTTGTTTCTATAGTCACTCCACAAGTGTTCATTTTTTTCTAGCATAAATTCCCAATATATTTGCTACTGTGGAAGACTGTACTTTCTGTACATCTCTAACCTGTAAAATGGGATACCTGCTACTGACTTCAGAGGGTTATTTGGAGGTTTATGTGAGACAAAAATCTGTGAAAGTGTTCAATAAATATTAGTTGCTACTGAAGTAGAATACCTGTCCTTTTTGCCAGATACCACATTTTTATATCATCAACCCAGTTCCCCATTTCTCCGATCTTCCTAATTTGTCCCAAGGCAATAGCATCATAAAGCCTTGAGCTCTCTGCCCAATTCCACCCCTTTCCTGTTAAGATCTCATAGCCACCAATGATATCTAATCATGTACCGTTAATATGGAGATCATTTTCTTTGATTCATCTGTTACAAGAAGAAGCTATGTACATTTATGAATAATCAGAGAGTTGGCATGAATGAACCTGATGAAAGCAGTTTATGAAATTATTGGCTCTTTCCTTTCCTTTGATCCACACACAGATTCAGTTACAAGCCCTATTGATTTGCCTCAAATGTCTCTCACATCTGTCCCTCCCCCTCTGGGCCAATTGCCACCCTTCTAGATCAATCTCAATTATCTCTGTTATCAGCAGTCTAGCTGGTTTTTCTTCCTTTTTTTTTTTTTTTTTTTTGCCAACTTCAAATCCATCTTCACACCACTCCCAGGTCAATATACCAAATCCCAGCACAGATTATGTTTTTTTTTTTTTTCAACAAGGAGGCAAAATCACCAGAAAGACCGGAAGAGGATATACAATCATTAGTAGTTTTAAAAAAAAGAATCATTTCCTTAAGAGGCCAGTTGCTAAGGAACTTTCAAGTTCAAGAATAGGAGAGGTAAGTGAGAATCACTTGAGAGGCTCTTATAAGTGATACATTCAAATACTCTCTTGTAATCAGTTCTCACTTTACCTGCACGATGTAATTTTTCCATAATCAACCTGAGTCTAATAAATGTCTCCTTCCTGTCTCACTTACAGTTACATTTCATGTTATAATGATTGTCCATCATCTGCAACTAAACCGTGAGCTCCTCAAGAGTTGGTGCAGCACCTCGTCCATTTCTGCATTTCTAGCAACTAGCATAGGGGCTGACATATGCTAAGTGCTTAAAGAATGAATGGGCACAGATAAATATCACATGGGAGACTAAGAAATTGTTAAGTAATAAACAACTCATGGAAAGTATTCAGTGAGAAGTAAATTTGGAGTTGGGTCTTGACAGACAATTAGAAGCTTACCAAACAAAGGGAAGAAAATTTTGGGTAAAGAGAACAGTATTTAAAAGCTAATTTCTGTTTCCTAGCCTCCAAGAGATAATCTTCGGATCTAAAGATGGTGTACTTCCAATCCTGAATGCCACAGGGCAAAAACAGGCAGCATGAACTGCCTTCTGCAGAATGATGACTATATTTAAATACTTTTATTCCAAAAAGAAAACCAGATTCTTATACTAGACAGAGTTCCTGCCTATAAGCAAAAGCCCCTAAACTTCCTGAAATCCAAGGTGGTATAGCTCTAAGCTTGAGCTGCCTAGATTTGTCAACATGGATTTCTGAGGCACATCTGTAAAAAAATAAAAACCAAAAAAATAAACCACATGCACATATACAGACTCACAATGTGCTTATTCAAACAAAACTCAACTAAATAAACCAGCTTCCTCGAATACTGTTTCAATTTGAAGCAAAAACTTTCCCCAGACTCCCCCGGCACGAGGCTGGAATTGAGTAAATGAGCCTCACACGTAATGAGACCTCCAGGTACCTGTTATCTGCATCCTCCCAGCCCCAGGGTGACTCTCAGAATATCTTGAGGGAGTGGCCCCCAGAAGCCCAGCTGCCTGATCCTGGGAGAGCATCTTCTCTGGCTTCAAAGACTTCCACACAAAAGGGTTGTCAAGAATGCCTGTGACTCTCAAACCTGACTGCATTCCTAGTAGAGTGTGTTATCCCCTGCTCCTCAGGTCCTGCCATAGTCCTCTTGGTAACCTTGCTCATTTCCCCCGTGCCTATCCATTGTGGCCAAGGGAGTCTGACATTTCAATCTTTACTCCTCAGCCTCCTCCAGCCCAGCTCTCCTGTTGTACATCAGTGCTAGGCAGAGTCATGTGAGTGTTCTTTGGAAGGACTGAAATGGGGCTCATTACCTATGGGCTGACTTTATTGTCAGCTCCTATCACAGCTGGACAAGTCTTCATAAGCTATATTTTCTCTTCTTTCCTCCTATTTCATTTGAAGAATTATAGGCTTCCAAGAGTGGGGAGGATGCTAACCAGATCATAATAGCCATTCTTCTACCTCAAGACAAACAAGTTTCAGCCAGATCACATTATATTTTAGCCATGTGTTTCTCAATAGGAACTCTATTGGTATTTGGAAAGGACAATTCTTCCTTGGGCAGAACCACCACAAGTATTGCAGGACATTTCACATTATGAATGGCCAACAGCTTCTGTGCTCGTTATTATAACAGTTAAAAGCTCTGCCAAGCATTTCTGATTTCACCATAGAGGTGCCATACCACTGTGTGGGTGGACTACTACATAGTTTTTGCTCAGAAGCCTCACTGAAGACAAATGTCTTTAGGCATATATTTTAGTATCAAATGATTTTCTTTATTGGAAAATATTCTCTATTGCAGCTTCACTTTCTTTTTAGCATCCTTAGTGTAAATGATTAACAGCTGGTCATCAACTTCTTTTAAATAGATTTTTATGAACTTGAAGAAAGTCTCCATGCGTACTACCCTTCATCATTGATGTGATTTACTTTATGCAAAAATTCTCTTTCTGAATATGCATAAGCAAATCAGAATATAATTTAAATACCCTACAGAAGCTTACTGTTTAAAGAGATAAAAATGTGAAATATTACATAAATTGAACTGATCCCCTTCCTTCAACAAAATGATGTATCTGTGGTGTAGCTGTTTTTTATATTCAGGGTCTGCTTTTGCTTTAGGTGAGGGACACTTAACATTTGCTCTATCTTTCCTGATACAATTGTTTATCTCTGCAGAGTGGGTGTAGGCTTACTCACAAAGCTGTATTGGCTATAAATTTGCCTTCTAGTTTAGGGAAGGTAAAGATGTAGCATATGTGAATCAGTGTTGTGAACTGTCAGCAGACGTCCATCACTCAGACAAGTGGGGGAGAGGGTGGTAGTTGGCTAAGATTTGCCTTTTTCTTCTTGAAGACAAGATGAACCTTTGTACTTTGCTTCTACTCCTTAAAAGATGTGCAAGAGGGATGATTCACAGGCTTGAAAGAAAAGATGTCGCTAGTCCATCCCTAAACAAATTGTTTCCAAGCACCCAATCCATGCATAATTTGGAGCTAGTGAAATATGAAAAGATGTAAAAGGTATTATAAAGTTGCTAAGTGTTTGTGTGAGGTGAGGCAGCAATGATGGGGTAAAAATAATCCAAATAGACCTGAGAACCTCTGAGTGTAATATGGTTTTATGAAGGGCTGAAAATGTGCACTGGTCTCTGAAGAGTAGGAAAGAAATAAGAGGAGAAAAAGATGAGCCATTCCAGATGTCAGGGAGGAAGGGAAGAAGTGAAGTAGGAGCATGCATGGTTATACAGTGAAAAAGTGAGACTATATGATTCTGGGATGCATAGAAAATTATAACAGATGGTCACAGAGTAAAAATATTTTAAGTAAAGATAAGTAAACGCAGGGATTAACTTAATCCACTAGTAAATATATCCCCCAGATTTATAGCTGAGAACTATTGAACTTCAATCAATTTCAGAAATGTGCTTCCACTGCTTTACTGAGACGATGTGACTTTTATGCTTTTATGTTTCAGATTTGGTAACCAATCAATGGAGAGAAAACTTTACTCTCATCACTGACTTTGTTTTCCAAGGTTTCTCCAGCTTTTGTGAGCAGCATATCACCGTTTTTGGGGTGTTTCTTGCACTATACATCTTAACCCTAGCAGGCAATATCATCATCGTGACCATCTCCGAATTGATCATCATCTTCAGACACCCACGTACTTCTTCCTGAGCATGCTGTCCATTTCAGAGACTGCATACACATTGGTCATTCTCCCAAGGATGCTCTCTAGCCTCGTAGGTATGAGCCAGCCCATATCACTGGCAGGTTGTGCCACGCAGATGTTCTTTTCATAACCTTTGGCATCACTAACTGCTTCCTGCTCACAGCAATGGGATATGACCACTACGTGGCCATCTGCAACCCCCTGAGATACATGGTTATTATGAACAAGGGGGTGTGTATCCAGCTTGTTGCGGGGGCCTGCAGCATTGGGCTGATCATAGCAATAACACAAGTGACATCTGTATTCCAATTACCCTTCTGTGCTAGAAAGGTGCCCCACTTCTTCTGTGACATCGGACCTGTGATGAAGCTCTCCTGCATTGACACCACTGTCAATGAAATCCTGACTCTGATTATCAGTGTGTTGGTGCTTGTTGTACCTATGGGTCTGGTTTTCATTTCTTACATTCTTATTATCTCTACAATCCTCAAGATTGCTTCAGTTGAGGGCCAGAAGAAGAGTTTTTGCCACTTGTGCCTGCCACCTCACTGTGGTCATTGTCCACTACGGCTGTGCCTCCATTGCCTACCTCAAGCCCAAATCAGAGCACACCAAAGATCAGGACCAGCTCATCTCGGTGAGCTACACTGTCATCACCCCGCTACTGAACCCTGTGGTGTACACCCTGAGAAACAAAGAGGTCAAGGATGCTCTGTTCAGGGCTGTTGGTGGGGAAGTTTTCCTGACCATTTAGAAAGAGTTCTCCTGACGCTGTCAACATCCACCCTAGGCAGGAATATGAGGTATAAACTCACAAGCCCTTGGCTCCTAGAGACCTGCCCCTTAAATAAGAGGCAAAAAGGGGAATAGCAGTTTCATACAACTGGGAGTCTGAAGCTTTAAATGAAGTTCATGGATGGAGTGTTATCTCTGTTTTTGTGGATAATAGACAAGCAAAGATAAGACATGCCTAAATAAAAGGTTGGAAAGTAGTGTGTGCTGAGAATTTTTTACTGACCTTTTGGTTCCTTTGTGAATCTCCACGTAATGAAGGCAATAGAAAGCCCCTTGAGAAAACGGAATCCAAGACACACTTAAAATTTTTTTCCTACAATCCCTTTCTTCCTCTGTTAGAGCACCAGGGCTTCTCAAACTGGATTCCCAGTTGGAGTCTGTTTATAACATATCAAGTAATAAGTTACTGGGTGGATAGGGAGAGTGGCCTCAGGATTAGTTTGCCCAGGAGAAATACATTTTCTCTCCTGGATGTGTTAATTTATCCCAGATTCTAGCAAAACTGCTTATTAAAGATGGTGAGCATTGACAGTTTAATTAGAGATCCTGGCAATTCTACAGTCATCATGACAGTCTTTTTTTTTTATTGCATTTTAGGTTTAGGGGTACATGTGAAGAACATGGAAGATTGTTGCATAGGTACACACATGGCAGTGTGATTTGCTGACAGTCTTTTGAGGGCACAATCTGAGATACTCCTGGATCCTTTCAAATATGGTTACTTCAGAAAACACACAATGGGCAAGAGCTATGAACTAGGCTCTGCTCTAAGTCCTGGAGAAATAAAGATAAAAAAGCTTTCTTGCCTGGCTCCAGGAAACTGCAAGTCTAGTGGCAAAAACAAGCATTTGACAGTATGTTTTCAGTTCTTTATGATAAGTGATATATACAAACAATTCAAGAAGAACTCAGAAAAGAAAGAAAGGGAAAGGGAAAGAAGAGAGACTGTTGGAGATATGAGGGAAGTCTTTAAAGAGGAGGGGACCTGCAATGTAAACTGGTTTTAAAACACAAGAGAATATCTGAATGACAAGAAAGAATTCCGAAGACAAAAAACAATATAGCCACATGTATGAAAGCAAAAGGACTAATCAGGGAATGAAAAGTGATTCAGTTGCACTGAAGTGGCAATTGAAGGAGGTAAAACCAGAAGGGTAGTTTGGGTCATATTCTGAAGGCCTCATATGCCAAATTAAGGAATTCCAGCTTTAACTTTTTTTTTTTTTTTTTAAACAGAGTCTTTTTTGTTGCTCAGGCTGGAGTTCAGTGGCATAATCTTGGCTCACTGCAACCTCTGCCTCCTGGATTCAACTTATTCTCCTGTCTCAGCCTCCTGAGTAGCTGGCATTACGGGTGTGCACCACCCCACCCAGCTAATTTTTGCATTTTTAGTAGAGACGGGATTTCTCCATGTTGGCCAGGCTGGTCTCAAACTCCTGACCTCAGGTGATCTGCCCACCTCGGCGTCCCCAAAGTGCTGGGAATGCAAGCATGAATCACCACACCTGGCCAGCTTTAACTTTCAAACCTGGAAATTACCCAGGACTTAGGAGAACTAGGATTCAGATTGTGAAGCATCTATATGAATTCTTAACATACTTAGCTCCAGTGAGATATCTAAAAAGCTGTATGGAGCAGGAGGGCTATGGACTCCAAGCCAAAAAACTCATGAGTAAAAAGAAAATGTGACTAAGGTATTGGGGAGAATATACAGAAATAATTATATGCTTAAGATGAAGCTGAATCAGACCATCAGAGAGAACATGGAGTGGAGGCTGTCCAAGGGCTGTCATGTACATTTGGGGTTTGAGATGCAGAGGAGCACCGAGGGAAGAAGAAGGATTTGCTGCCAAATCAGTGACTAGGCTGGGCCTCAGACCTGGTGGCAGTATTGTCTTAGAGCACACTTCCTACTAGGCTGAAAGAGTGGACTCATTAATCAGAAAAGTCTTCAAACAAACAACAACAACAACAACAGCAAACACCAGAGATCCAAAGGGCACATGTATCTGCATTCCAGACCATAATAGAACTATTAGGACATTTCTCAGGATTGACAAGGTCGATGGCAAAAATCAAACCATATCTAAAGTTCTCTAAGAATATCATGAGGTGGCTAAAAGTAACTAAGACAAGTTGTTAACTGATGAAAAAAAACCTGAAAAATTAAAAGCAAAACATTGCTGGTAAAGATTTTGACAGGCATTCAATAAACATTCATGAAATGTTTGCCAGTCATTCAATAAACATTCATAGAGTCTTTACTATGTGCCAGATACTATGCTAGACATAAAACAAAATCTTGAAATAAGCCCCGTACTATCCCTTAAATAGTTTCCAGTCTTGAAGGGGGAGATGGGCTTATGCAGAACTCACCATAATTTAATGTGATGGAGATATGGACAAAGTATGCTTAATGTTTAATGACAAAAATGTAAGCCTTGGGATTTTTTTTTTCTGATCTATATAAAACTAAATCTCATCAAGCCAAGAATGGACTTTGTATGTTGAAGTTCAGTGAACTAAATGCCTGTTACCTGGACAGTAAGGTTTCCTTGATCTATGTGTAGGGCTATCTCCTGGAGCCAAAGGCTATGTAGCTCCTGCTGGGCATCACTCAGAACATTTCATCACCATGGAGTTTTAGAACATTTATCACCCAGGTTTTTCAGGAACTGTGTTTGAACAGAATAGCTTAACGGTCAGGCATTATGGAATCAAATGTTTTCAACATTTCCTTTTTTGGAATTATTTTAGTGACCACTCATGCTCGGTACCACTGCTTTCATACTGTAGCCCCTTGCCGCAAGATGATTTCCCAACCATTATCTCACTAGGTCCTCAGAACAATCTCAAGGGAGACAAGGACAAGGCTCTCATTATACAGACAATAAGACTAAGATAGAAAAAGGAGTGAAGGCAGAACCTGAACTTGCACCACTTGGCTGGCATTTTCTGTTTTCCTAGAATATATCATCACCCAAAGGCAATTCACAGTGGAGACAGTGATGTACTAGAGAAATCAAACTAAGCAAAATTTACATTCTCTGGGGCCACACACATTCCAAATAAAACCAAACCTCATCCCCGAGGCTTTTCCAAGAGAGGTCCTATATAAAAGGACCACCTAGGATCCTTGCTCTAGCTAGTGGGGACTCACAGGGAAGAACATCTCCAGAGCAGCACAAGCTGTAAAGTCTTATTCATGTAGAACCAGCTAAGATTTTAGGGAATATGAGTATCCATTTTCTCCAATATTAAAGCAAATCATAGAAATGCATTTAGAGATCCACAAGCAAACCTAACCCTTACTTAAACAGATTCAAGAATTCAGTAGACACTGTGTTGTGTTAGATCTAGAGCTAGATGCTGGGAATACAGTGGTCAATTATGCCAAGTATCTGGCCTGTGGACAGAGAGACTACTACATACACATACATGCATATACATCTCTCTCTCTCTCTCACACACACACACACACACACACACACACACACACATATGCCATGTTAATTTTTGGTAGACTGATGAATGCTAAACTAGAGCACATAAGGAAGAAAGCTTTAGTTCCAATGGATGTTTTTAAATTATAAATAAAGAATAATAAATTCAGGTTCTTGGCCAGTCACCTGGCTCACCTCTCCTCAAGAACATATTAAACCCCATTAGCAGTAGAGAGACAGATCATGTAATAGAGGGATTTGAGATCTTTATGGTGGTGCATTACTCTTTTTTGGAAGGAGACCTCCAGCAACTCAAACTTTAAACTCTTATTTCTGTAGATGCCATCTAAGACTTTAGAAAGTATGGGTACCTCATTCACTGACTGCCTGGTAGAACTGAGGCTAGGATATGTCAAATGCTTTTGCAGTATTCCTGTTGGACACATATTCCCCTCCTCCCCCAACAATCCATAGACATATATCTCTGAGATATCTGTAAGCCCAAAGGAAAGCCTATGTACTTGTACTGGGTGGAGGTGGGGGAGATACAATATAAATAACTTGAAGGCCTCTGAACTGAAATAGAGGTTAATGATTCACCTACAAAGACCTCTTGAAATTGAGAGTCACAAAATTTAAGTGACTCACCCAGGAATAGAGAGTTAATGAATGAGAGAGCTAGGGCTTGAATTCAATCTACTGAAGTTCAGGTATTCCCATTCCCTGTGTTGTAGCTATAAGAAGTGACTGGTAAAAATAGGCTTTTAACCAAAGTCCACCATGGGATCCTAGTATTCACTAAAAGAGAACTTTCCTACTAAACAAAGTAGATTAGGTTAAGTAAATAGGAAGATCTATTCAATAGGATTCGGAAAATATAGAAAGAGTATATATTTTTCTTTGGTGATAGAAGTTTCTTATCAAAGACTAGAAGTGGATGTTGCAGTTTTTAGATGTCACTCTTGAGGCTTTCAAGGATCCTCAAAATAGCTGCAGACTACACTATGCTCCCACCAGAGGCTGGACTTTGTTCCTGTCTGCTCGTTTGCCTTCTGTAAGCCATCTCATTTTTTCCCCCATTTGCCTTCTGGACCCCTAGTCTCAATAGCTCCTTCACTCTTGCCCTGGAAATGAGCTTACTCTAGCTTCTTATGGCCTGTGGACCATTAATGTGATCAGCATATACTTTATAAAGCATTTTCATTTGACCCTCGCCACATGTCTGTGATGTTGGTAGAGAAAATGTCATAGGCACTTTATCTGTTAGGAAACTGAGGCTCACAGGAGAGATGGGTAACTCAAATAGGTAGTCAAAGTCACATAGCTGGTGATTGTCAGAATTATTTAAACCCAGCTAGTTGCCCCAATCCACCCTATTGCACTGTTCTTCCTTGCTTAAGAGAAGTTCCTTTCATTTACTCTGCAGCAGCTGAGGCTTAGCTCTGGCATTCCTCCATCCTGATAACCCAACACTTCTGTATTTAAATATTTTCTGCCTTCTTTGGAACTGACAGTAAAGCATGTCCTCAGGCATGTTATGTTGTTCCATTATTGTGTCTCAGTTAGAAGGGAGTTTTCTAGCTGGTTCCATCATATTGTCTCAACTTGCCTAAAAATAAGGGCTTACTTTTTTACACCACACCCCCACCTCTTCTCTTGTACTATTTCTACCTCTTCTATTCTAGAGGCTTTTATCTTTTTTCTTTGATCTTTCATGAGGGACTATTTATAAAGGTATTTTGGGTAGGAGAATTGCTAAGCCACTTTTGGATGTTCAATAAACTTCCAGCTGATTGCTGTCAATAAACCTCACTAAACTGCAACAACATGGACATTGTATCTTGGATCCAAACTCTCAGAAAGTTTCCTGCATTGTTCAGACAAGACTGGTCAGTGTTTCATCGCTAATTTCACTCCTGTGTGGTTCCTCTCTTTGACCTTGACCAGACCAAAGGTATATCTAGTTTAAGAAATTAAAATCTCCTCTCCAAGTGTGCATGCAAATATTTCTATTGTATACTGTTTGGAATTTAAAAGTCAAGAATTTTTCACTTTTGTTTCTTGAGCTCTTTATCACTTTTTCCAAAGGAGTTGGAGGAGCTGAGTGATGAATTCTAAAGACTGGAGATAGAAAGTGGGCAGAGGAAAGGCCTTTAGGATGAAAGTAAAATATAAGATGAAATGGAGAAAGGAAGGGAAAGAATGGAAATTTTTTCAAATTTATTTCTCCAGTCTTTCGTTGGATTTGTTAGCCTTTTGATTTAGAATGTTTCTCCCACAGAACAATTTAGACTCTAGGCTTTCTGTTACTGGACAATTTTAGCTAAGTTTCTTATTTCTAATCAAACTAGGAATGAATGGATGCTATGTTAAGTGTTCAATCTGTACAAATTCTTTTGAAGGTTTAATCAGAGGAAAAGAAGTTTAGAAGTTGTCATTCCATCCTTAGAACAAGAAAAGCTAGACAAACTAAAAGCTGATAATTTTTTTAGACCTATTAGAGAACTGAGGTTGCAAGTCAAGTTGCCATCTGGATATCTGAAGAGATATTACAGCAAAGACACAGCTGAGATCTGCCTCCTTGCAGGGGGCACTGGAGCCATAAACTAGAGTACTTGAATGGCGATTTTTATGAACTGCTAGAAGCTGAGTATGGACTAGCTCGACAGTGAGAAATTCCTGGGGGTCACAGTCTTTTAGGAACTCCCACCTTTTCATGGGTTTTGCATACAGGAACCTCACCAGATTCTCATGGTGAAGATTCAGAAAGGATCTCCTCTTGGCTCTGGCATGGGGAAGGGAAAATTAACCATTGTAAAATACACTCACATCCTTCTCTGTAACAAAGGCCTGTATTTCATAGAAAACTAACTCTGCTAGAGTCTTAGGTCAGGAAAAGGGAATCCTTTCCATCCAGTAACCTTTATCCTTTCCATCTCAACTAAGAGGAAAAAATAGTCAATAGGTGACAGGACTTCAAATGAACAAATGGACAATTCTGCAGGCAGGGAAAGGAGAAGATGAACTGGGGAAAATACACTGAAGGAGAAAAATATGTGATGGTCACAGCTCTGAGACATGGGCCAACTAAAAGACTGAGAACTAGTTAGTAGATAATAGAAAACTTTCTCAACCCTAACTTACCACTATGCCAATAGGGCTCCAGTATAATAACAGTGGATTACCGCGGAGACAGTGTCAGACACAGACTTTTTGAGGAAGAGTACTTAAGGGAACACAAAGTCAAAAGGAGAGACAAAAACAAGGACAGTAAAGGAATTTGAAGCCTCTGACCAGAGTAACATAAATTCTATAAATGCTGGCATTAAAGGCCTATTTATATTTATGTTTCTTTCTTTCATTTTCTTTTTTTCTTTTTTTTTTTTTTTTTTTTTAGGTGGAGTCTTGCTCTGTCATCAGGCTGGAGTATAGCGGTGCAATCTCAGCTCACTGCAACCTTTGCCTCCTGGGTTCAAGCAATTCATTGCCTCAGCCTCCTGAGTAGCTGGGACTACAGGTGCCCGCCACCATACCCAGCTAATTTTTGTACTTTTAGTAGAGAAGGGGTTTCACCATCTTGGCCAAACTGGTCTTGAACTCCTGATATTGTGATCCACCCACTTCAACCTCCCAAAGTTCTGGGATTACAGGCATGAGCCACCATGCCTGGCTGCCTATTTATGTTACATTCCATTACCTAATACAACATGTATGGCTTTCAACAACAACAACAAAAATTATAAGGCATGCTGAAAAGAAGAAAAATAGAAATCTAAAAACAAAAGTCAAGCATCAAATCAGACTCAGATATATCACAGATATTGGACTTATCAGTCAGAGAATTTTAATAACTATGAAGATCTAAAATACAAGATAAGGGCTCTGAAGGAAAAAGCACACAACATGCAAAAACAGATGGGTAATTTAAGTAGAGAAAGTCTAAGAAAGGATAATAAAGAAATGCTAGAAATCAAAAACAGAGTAACAGAAGTAAAGAAAGCCTTCCCAGTTCTAACCGTACCTGTGTAAACAAAATCGCAAGGAAGCTTACACAGCAGCTAGACTGAGCCTGCGGCAGCTCAGCAACACCTCTGCAGGCAGATTGTGACTAGACTCCCTCCTTGCTGGGCAGGGCATCTCTGAAAAAAAGGCAGCAGCACATCAGGGACTTATAAATAAAACCCCACCATCCCAGGACAGAGCACCTGGGAAAGGGGGGCAGTTGTGAGTTCTGCTGCAGTTTAGACCTGCCCACTGCAGCACTATTTACAACAACAAAGACTTGGAACCAACCCAAATGCCCATCAATGATAGACTCGATAAAGAAAATGTGGCACATATACACCATGGAATACTATGCAGCCATAAAAAATGATGAGTTCATGTCCTTTGCAGGGACATGGATGAAGCTGGAAACAATCATTCTCAGCAAACTGACACAGGAACAGAAAACCAAACACTGCATGTTCTCACTCATAGGCGGGTGTTGAACAATGAGAACACATGGACACAGGGAGGGGAACATCACACACTGGGGTCTGTTGGAGGCTGTAGGGCTAGGGGAGGAATAGCGGGAGGTGAGGAGACTGGGGGAGAGAACATTGGGGAAAAATACCTAATGATGGGGGGTTGAAGGCAGCAAACCACCATGGCATGTGTATACCTATGTAACAATCCTGCAAGATCTGCACATGTACCTCCAGAAATTAAAATATAATAAATAAAACATATTAAAACAAAAAAAAAGAATGCCTTCCATGGACTCATTATTACATTTAACATGACCAAGGAGAGAGTCAGTGAGTTTGGAAATTTGTCAATAGAAACTTCATAAACTAAAATGAAAGAAGAAAAAAAGAGAAAAGAAGAAAAAACAGAACATCAAATAACTGGGGGACAATATCAAAAGGCATAACATACGGAATTAGAATAGCAGGAAGAGATGAACAAAAGAATGTATTAAAAAATATATTTGGGGGGAGAGAGATCCAAGATGGCCAATTAGCAGCAGCTCAGGATTGTAGCTCCCACTGAAAGTGCAGAGAGTGAGTGAACGCCACATTTTCAGACGAATTTTCATAGCCCACGGACCAAGAGATTCTTGGCGGAGGAGCCCCACGGGTCGCCAGCGTGACCCTTTTGGAGGGCGCGGCCGTTTTGCAGGTGCCCCGACGCGGCGGTTCTCAGTCCGGAGTATACGGGACTGAGTGCCCTTTTGGTTGGCTTTTGGAGCTCCGGGAAAGCAGAGTCTCCCATTCAGCTGATTGAAAAGCAGACTGAAGTGGGGGAACCAGACCGGGAGATTCCCGGGCAGAAAAGCGTCACAAATCTTAACGCTGCTGTTTCAGCCGGCGTAGTGGGTTGCCACAGGGGAAGGTTGGTACCCCGCCTCCACAAAAAATAAAAAATAAAAAATAAAAACAGTGGTTGGAACTGCTAAAGATTGAGAGTTTCACAGCAAGTGCAGCTGAACCCGGGAAGGTCCAGCTCTGTGGGGGAGGGGCGTCCGCCGAAGGAAAATTAAGAAATAGAGGAAA
The DNA here is from genome assembly GCA_036589455.1 of Ateles fusciceps. NCBI lineage: Eukaryota > Metazoa > Chordata > Mammalia > Primates > Atelidae > Ateles > Ateles fusciceps. Next base: position 2,784,786 of record JAZHEH010003362.1, read on the forward strand.
CTATCACCAGCAAGCTGGACGTCCACTCAGAGACCTAGTCTGAAGGTCAGCAATTACACAGACAACAGGTGGATAAATCCACGAAGATGGGAAGAAACCAGTGCAGAAAGGCTGAAAACACTCGAAATCAGAATGCCTCTCCTCCTACAGAGGATTGCAGTGCCTCATCACCAATTGAACAAGGCCTGATAGAAAATGAATGTGAGGAATCAACAGAATCAGGCTTCAGAAGGTGGATAATGAGAAACTTCTGTGAGCTAAAGAACATGTTTTAGCCCAATGCAAGGAAACTAAGAACCTTGAAAAAAGGTTTCACGAAATCATGAGAATGGACAATTTAAAGAGGAATATAAGTGAATTAATGGAGCTGAAAAACAATACGAGAACTTCGAGAAGTATGCACAAGTTTTAACAGTCGAATTGATCAAGCAGAAGAAAGGATTTCAGAGGTCGAAGACCAACTTAACGAAATAAAACAAGAAGACAAGATTAGAGAAAAAGGGTAAAAAGGAATGAGCAAAGTCTCCAAGAAATATGGGACTATGTGAAAAGACCTAATCTACGTTTGATAGGTGTACCTGAATGTGACGAAGAGAATGAATCCAAGCTGGAAAATATTTTTCAGGATATTATCCAGGAAAACTTTCCTAACCTAGCAAGGCAAGACAATACCCAACTCCAGGTAATACAGAGAACACCACAAAGATATTCCTCAAAAAGAGCAACCCCAAGGCACATAATCATTAGATTCATCAGGGTTGAAACGAAGGAGAAAATACTACTGGTGGCCAGAGAGAAAGGTCAGGTTACCCACAAGGGGAAGCCTATCAGACTCACAGCTGATCTCTCAGCAGAAACCCTACAAGCCAGAAGAGAGTGGGGGCCAATATTCAACATCCTTAAAGAAAAGAACTTTCAACCCAGAATTTCATATCCAGCCAAACTAAGTTTCATAAGTGAAGGAAAAATAAAATTTTTTGCAAACAAGCAAGTACTCAGAGATTTCATTACCACCAGGCCTGCTTTACAAGAGCTTCTGAAGGAGGCACTATGTATAGAAGGGAATAACCAGTATCAGCCACTTCAAAGGACCCATCAGTAAGCTGCATCCAGATCCATCTTACTTGCAAGGATATACAGAGACTCAAAACAAAGGGATGGAGGAAGATTTGCCAACCAAATGGAGAGAAAGAGAAAAAAAAAAGCAGTAGTTGCAATTCTCATCTCCGATAAAATAGACTTTAAAGTAATAGAAACCGAAGAGATAAGAAGGACATTGTATAATGGTAGAGGGATCAATGTAACGGGAAGAGCTAACCACCCTAAGTCTATGCGCACCCAATATAGGAGCACCCAGATACATAGGGCAACTTCTTGGTGACTTACAAAGAGACTTGGACTCCCACACAATAATAGTGGGAGACTTTAACATTACATTGTCAATATTGGACAAATTAATGAGACAGAAGGTTAAGAAGGATACCCGGGACTTGAACTTAAACCTCAAACAAGTAAACTTAATAAACATTTACAGAACTCTCTACTCCAAATCCACAAAATATACATTTTTTTTTTCAGTAACACATCACATTTATTCTAAAAGTGACCACATGGTTGGGAGTAAATCACTCCCTAGCAACTGCATAGTATTTCATAGGTTTAAATGAAATATTGGTTGGCTGTTTGTTTGTTATTTTCCTCCCTTATTCCTCTCCTGTCTCCATTGTATAACACAATTATTAGTATAAAAAAAGCTTTTAATATCCATTTGTAGACTGCATTCTAGCCTGGGCAATAGAGCAAGATTCCCGTTCTCTCTCCCCTTGTTTTTTCTTCTTCTTAAAAAAAAAAATATTTGAAATAATAATGACTAAGAACCTTCCAAAATTAATGATAGACATTACTCTATAGATCCAGAAATCTTAGAGAACACCAAGCAAGGTAGATGCTCCTACCAAAAAATAGGCAAACAAACAAACAAACAAATAACTCCACTTAAGCAAATGAGTCATATCATATTCTAAGTGCTGAAAATCAAGGACAAAGAGAAAATCTTTAAGCCAGAGGGAAATAATTATCTTAACTATAGAGGAGTATAAGAATTAATACAGAATCCTTATCAGAAATCCCTGTAAACAAGAAGAAGGTGGAGTGAAATGCTTAACTCTAAATAATGCAACATGAGCAGGGATCAGCCCTGGTTGTGAGAATTGACTGATCAGAGGAACCCAGGAAACTGTGTAGACATTCAAGCCGACTGCTGGACTTTTCTCTTTTAGAATAAGTATCGCTGGAATCATTTACATTCTGCACACACTCAATCTTCATTCTGGACCTCAATATTATGTATTACCAGAGACAAGGGGCCCAGGGCCTTAATTTTTTAGACAATTTTAACATTCCTACGGTGAGCAGCTTCCTAACCCATGCTTGTGGGTCTCTGCCCTCCACCCTGCAGCCTCCTTCACGGCTTCCACCTAAGTGACTCCCCCATTCTGAGTGCAGAGCTTTCTTTTGTCCTGGACAGCCACCCTCAAGCTGACTTACTCCCAAATCACATCCACCCTCAAACCTTTATGCTCAGCAAATCGGGAGCAGACACACTGAATTTTCCAGGTGAATGGGCCTACAAAGCAGTCTCAGCAACTATTGCAAAGTGATTATTATTGATGATGAAATGGAAATAGCCTGGGTTTAAGAGTGAGACTTGATGTTTTGAGGAAGGCTGAAAATAAAAGTGCTTTCTCTTTAAAAGAAAAAAAATGTTAAAATAAAAAACACAGTCACCTAGAATTCTATGGAGAGCAAAATTATTCCTCAAAAATAAAAGAGAAATAAAGATTTTCTCAGGCAAGCAAAACTAAAGAAATTTAATGTCAAAAGACTTACCATTCAAGAAATGTTAAAATAACATTTAAGAAGAAGGAAAATTATATAGGTCAGAACATTGAATCACGATTAAAAAAAAAGGAAGAGAGTTGAAAAGAAATAAACAAAAATAAAATCTTTTTTTCTTATTCTTAATCTAAATAAACTAGTTTTTTTAACTTTTATTTTAGGTTCAGGGGTACATGTACTTATTTAAAACAATAATAGTAGCAATGTACTTGGTTAGTGGAATAAACGAAAGAAATAACAAAAAATAGCAGGGAAGAGTTGAGAATACTCATTATTATAAGATATCTACATTGCATGTGAAGCAGCAGAGTGTTTTCTGAAAGCAAACTTAGATGAGCTTAAAATGCATACTGTGAACTCCAGGGTAACCATTACAATTTTTAAAGAAAAACTGATATGCTAAGAGAAGAGACTATACTGAGTTATATGAAATGCTTGAATAAAACCACAGAACACACAAAAAACGAAGAAAACAAAAAAACAAATGCAATAAATAGAAAACAGTTGCATCAATTAAAAGACAGACTATCAAGTGAATAAAAAGCAAGACTCATTTAAAGGTTGTTTAAATATGAATGGTCTAAACACATTAATTAAAATACTGTTGAGTAGATTTAAAAAAACAGGACTCTTATAGGTTGCTTACAGGTTCTATCTGAATAAAAAACCATATACACAGCTTTAAAATAAAGAGATGGAGAAAGATATGCCATGCTAACACTAATTTAAAGAAAGTTGTAGCAACTATATTAATTTCAGACAAAGCTGAATTCTGTTCCAGGAAGAGTATAAAGTACAAAAAATGATATATAAAAAGGTTAATTCTACAAGATGAAAAAAATATATAAATGTGTATGTTTGGAGCAAAAGGACATCAAAATACATGAGTCAAAAACTTTTAGAACTGAAAAGGTAAAGCACCAAATCTACTATAGATTAATACTTCAGTGCCCTTTCATCAGTAATTGTTTAAGAAGACAGAGTATCAGAAAGAATGTAGAGAAACTAAACAGAACTATCAACCACTTTCTCTAATTGATGTCTGTAATACTCCACCCAATGACAGTGGAATACACATTCTTCTCAAGCTCACATAAAACATTCATCAGGATAGACATTCTAGACCACACATATTAACAAAATTTTAAAAATGGAAATCATACAATGTATGTTATCAGACCACAATGAAATTAAAACCAGAAATCAAGAACAGAGGACAGGTGGAAAATTCCAGCATATTTGAAAATTTCTGTATAACACATTGGTCAAGAAGAAGTCCGAAGAGAAATTTTTAAAATATTCAAAATGAAAAGACAACTTATCAACATTTTTGACATGCAGAAATAATAATGTTTGAAGGTAAATTTAAATTATTAAATGCATACAATATAAAAGAAGAAATATTTGGCATCAATAACATAAGCCTTGTCATAAACTAGGGAAAGAAAAGCAAATTATAGGAAACAGAAGAAAACTAAGTATCAGCAGAAATCAATAAAATTGAAAGTAGAAAAACATTTGATATTGAGACTATCAGCAAAGTTTAAAGCTGATTCTTTGAAAAGATCAGTGAAATTTATAAACTTCTTGAAAGAAAAAGAAGAAAAATAAAAGAACACACAAATTAGCAATACCATAAATGAAAAAGGAGCTATAACTACTGACCCACTGACATTAAGAAGAATATAAGGGAATATGAAAAACTCTATGCCCAGAAATTTGACAACTTAAATAGGTCAATTCCTTGAAAGATACAACGTACCACAACTCATACAAGGAGAAATAAAGAAACCAAATAGCCTTATATGTATGAAAGAAAGAAATTAATAATAATTAGCCTTTCACAAAATTAAAACACCAGACCTAGATGGTTTTACTGGTGAATTCTACTAAATAGTTAAGTAATAAATAATACCAATTTTCCACAATCTCCTCTAGAAAGTGGAAGCAGAGAGGATATTTTTTGAGTAATTCCATGAGGTTACTATTACCTTCATACCAAAATCAAATACAGACATTTTATAAAAAGAAAGACAGTATCTCTAATGGATGTTAAGGCAAAATTTTCAACAAAATATGAGCAAATGAAATAAAACAACATATAAGATAAAGTATATACCATGACCAAGTGTCATTTATTTCATGTTTTAAAGACTAATTCAAGATTTAAAAACCAATCAGTGTAATCCACCAAATTAACAGGATAAAGAAGAAAATTCATATGATTATGTCAATTAATGCAGGAAAAGCATCTGACAAAAGCCAGTGTTGACTTCTGATTCAAACAAAGTGAAATTCTCAGCAAATTAAGAATAAAGAAAAACTTTTTCAGCTTGTTAAAGAATATTTCTTAAACCCACAGCTAACATTACACTTAATGGTGAGAAACTGAATTCTTTCCCCCTAAGATCAAGAGCAAGACAAGGATGTTCCCTCTCAGCACTTCCATTCAACATCCTACCAGAAGTCCTAGTTTCTGCAATAAGACAAGGAAAAGAAATAAAAGGTAGATACATTGGAAGAAATAATTATTGTCTTTAGTAACAACTAACATTATTGAATAAACCCCAAAGAATCTACAAACAAAACTCCCAGGACTAGTGAGTATAGTAATAGAATACAAGGTCACTATACAAAAGTCAGTTATTTTTCTATGTACCAGTAATGTAAAATGAAATTAGAAATAAATACCATAAATAATAAATATAAATCTAAACAAAAGTATAGAATTTTAATATAGAAAATTACATAATACTTAATAGAGAAATCAAAGATTATCTAAACAAATTGAGATATTTCATATTCCTGGAATGAAAGAATCAATATTGTTAAGGTACCATTTTTCTCAACAGATTTATAGATTCGCACAACGCTAGTCAAAATGACAGCAAGCTATTTTGTAACTATTGACAAACTGCTTCTAAAGTTTTTACGGAAAGATAAAGGATCTAGAATAGCCAACACAATACTGAACAGGACAAAGTTGGAGAACTGAAAGCTACCTAAATTGAATTTGTATCCAAAATGTACAAAGAACTCTTACAACAATAACAAAACAAGTAACCCAATTAAAAACTGAGGCAAAGAACTGAATAGAAACCTCATCAAAACTCTATAGATAGCGAATAAGTACATGAAAAGATGTTCATCATTTCTTATTAGGGAAATAAAATAACAATGAAATACCACCACATTCTTATTAGAATGGATAAAATTTAAAACACTGACAACTCCAATTGCTGTTGAAGCAACCACACTGCTAGGTGTTCATCTAAATGATTAAAAACTTTTGTCCACACAAAAACCTGCATACAAAAATTTACAGCAGCTTTCTTCATAGTTTGTAAAAACTGGAGTCAACCAAGAAGTTCTTCAATAGGTGAGTAGGCAAATAAGCTGTTGAACATCCACATAATGGAATTCTATTCAGGATTATAAGTAATAAGCTGTCAAACATTTCAAATTTTGATGAAGTTTAAAATTTTAATGAAGCTCAATTTATATTTTCTTTCATGGATCATAGTTTTAGTGTAAAGAACTCTGCCTATATTTATGCATGTAATCTATTTTAACTTAATTTTTATATAAGATGTGAGACTTAGGTTGAGGTGTATTATTATTATTTTTGCATGTGAATCTCTAAGTGCTCCAGCGTCATCGTTAAATAGGCTATCTTTCTCCATCAAATTACTTCCTAATCTCTCTAAAAAATTAGTAGGACATATTTGTGCCTATTTTAGGTTCTCTATTCTGTTCTATTGGTCTGTCTGTCCTTCTACCAATACTTAATAGTCTTTATTATTATACATAATAAATCTTAAAATTTGGTATACTTGTTTCTTCACATTCTTCCTTATTTACTATATTAACTATTCTAGTTCCTTAGCTTTTCCATATAAATTTTAGAATAATCTTGTTTATATCTACAAAGGAAATTCTGAGACCTTGACAGAAATTACATTATATCCGTATATCAATTTAGGAAGACATGATGTATTTACTATGTGAGTCTTCCAATCCATAAACACATATATCTCTCCACTTACTTAGGTCTTTGATTTTTTGTCAGCATTTATAGCTTTGAGTATACAAGTCCTATACATATTTTGTTATACCTATAGCTATTTCACTTTTTTTCCAGTTGTAAATGGCTTTTTGCTACTAATTTCAGTGCCCATGTGTTCATTACTATATAAGAAATACAATTGATTTTGTAGGATAAATATATAAAAGATAAACCTACAAAATTAATTGTATTTCTATATACTAGTAATGAATTCGCTTATTAGTTCTAAGAGATTTTTGTAGACTCCTTGGAATTTCTACATAGACAATTATGTCTTCTGCAAAGAGAGACATTTTATTTCTTTTTCAATCTGTATGCTTCTTATTTCCCCTTTTTGCCTTATTGCACTGGCTAGTTACAGCACTGTGTTAATAAAAGGAAGTGGACATATTTACCTTATTTCCCATTATTTTATATTCTACCTGCCTATATTTAATGTTAATATCTACTAGACAGCATATAGTTAGGTCATGTTATGACATCTACTCTGCAATCTGTTTTGACTTGGTATGTCTAGACCATTTACATTTTATGTAATTATTAAAATGTTAGGACTTAAATCTGCTATTTTATTTCTTGTTTTTCTATTTTATCTGGTTTTTTCATTTCTCGAGTTTATGCCTTCCTATGAGTAACATGGATGTATTTTCAAATTCCGTTTTGCTTTTCTGTTTCATTTTAAATGTAGATTTTGGTATAGATTTTTGGTGGTTGTGCTAAGTATTATATATGCAAAATTTATCAAAGTCTATAGGTGTCATCAATTTAGCAGTTTGAGTAAAGAGTAGAAACCTTACCTCCATTTATATCCCTTTATCCTCCTCCTTTTATAATTGTCTTAAATATTTCCTCTACACAAATTTAAAACCACATCAACCCTTATAGCACTAACAGTTATAAATTTTGTTTCAACCAAATATAATTTTTTAGACTCTAGAGAAGGAAAATCTATTTTATTTGCCTGTATTTTCACTTACAATATTCTTTATTCCTCCCTGATATTTCAAGCTTCTTTCTGGTATTGTTTTTTTTTTTTTTTAGAGAACATTCCTGGCTGGGAGGGATAGGTATGCCTCATTGCCACTCCTGTGTGACTTCCACTGACGCTGTGAGTGGGGTGGTCTTCCTACTACTAGCTGCCAATATAAGTCCTGAGATGCAACTCGGCCTCTTCTGACTCCATCCCAGCAGAGGAGGAGTTGGGCATCTCATTACTGCAGGGTGGAGTGGGCATAGAAGTTCAGAAAGAACTTCCATTAGCCATTCTTTTAGGGTAAGTCTACTGGTGCTGGCAACAGATTCTTAATTTTCTTTTATCTGAGAATATCTTGTTTTCCCTTTTATTCCTGAGGGGTATCTTTGCTAGATATAGAATTCTGAGTTGTTTTGTTCAGTACTTAAAAATCATCATATTGTTTCCTTGTATCTTTGTGGTTTCTGATGAGAAATTCTCTCCATTTGAGTGTTATTTATTTATTTATTTATTTTTGCATAGGTAATTTGTTATTTCTCTAACTGCTTTCAAAAATTTTCCTTTTCCTAAGTTTTCAGAAGTTTGACCGTGATGAGTCTTGCTGTGAATTTGTTTTAATTTATCTTGTTTCGGGTTCTCTCAAGTCCCTGAACATGTAGCTTTATGTCTCTTGTCACATTTGGCAAGTTCTCAGCCTTTAATTTTTTGAATACTTTTTCAGCTCTGTCCTCTGTCTCCTTTGGTTCCAGGAATTCAGTTACACAAATGATAGCTCCTTTGTCATATTCTCCCAGGTCCCTGAAGCTTTGTCAATTCTTTTTAGTCTATTTCATCTGTTGTTCAGACTAGACAGTTTCTACTTTTTAATCATCTAATTCATTGATTCTTTCCTCTGTTCCCTTCTGTCTAGTGTTGAGCACATACTTTTTTTTTTTTTCAATTCTAGTATTTTCATCTGGTTCTAATTTATATCTTCTATTTTTTTCTGGAATTTTCTATTTCTCTGCTAAGATCTTCTATTTGTTTTAAACATGTTCATAATTGGTTATGAAGCATTTTTATGGATGACTGCTTTAAAATCTCTCTCAGCTAATTCTAACATTTGAATCATCTTGATATTGGCATCTATTGATTACCTTTTATTATTCAGTTTGAGGTATTCCTGGCTCTTCGTAAGATTAATGATTATCTATTGAAACATAGATATTTTGTATTATGTTATGAGATGACAGGAACCTGAACCAAAAGGATGAGAGTACAGAGGGAAAGTAAATGCTGCTACAAAGGCTAAATCAGAAATTTGTCCCAGATCTAATATGGATCAAGAAGAAGAAGATAGAATGAAAGAACACTCTTACCATTCTGAGTGCCAAAAGCAGGAGCTGGTTCCTAAAAATATGAAATTTCAGTGAGTTCAGTTGTAAACACACTGAGTAAGAGATGACTTTAAAGCCATTAAGTGGAAATACTCAGCAGAAAGTTGGAAAGATAGATGAGAAGTTCTTAGAATATAAAATAAGGAGCTATCAATATAAGGTGAAAAAGTTAAGCTATGAGAATGAACAATATCTCTGAGAGAGAGAGATTATAGAGAAAGAAAAGCAAAAGGGTGAGGATTTAGCCTTGAGATTAATAAATAGCATTCAAGTGGTTACTGAAGACTGGGTAGAGAAAAGCGTCAAAAACAAACAGAAAAGAGGTAGTTGAAAAGGGACAAAGAGCTTTCCTTTGCTGCAGGCATTAAATTAATTTTTGTTTTAATGTAAGCAGTTTTTTGTATATTTGCTATGTTTTCCTTGCTATTGTTATTGTCTTTGTTCTACCAGCTGATGCTCAGGAATATCACCCTCTACTTGGCCTTGCTTTATCTTCTTCTATAAGGAAGAAAATACTTTCTGCTCTCTGAGGGGTGGGCAAGCCAGAAGACTAAATTTTCATACTATCACCAACAATATGATATCCTGTAACAGTCATTTTCTAATTTTACCCTTTCATAAAAAAGAGAACATTTCTGCTTTCAGCAGTTTGTTACCAGATATCTTCTGATTAATTATTTGCCTTTACACATAACTGTTCTTTCCAAAACCAACAGGCTCCTTATATATTCCAAGACTTAATCAGATTATGTACAAGCAAGGTTTTCAAATTAAGCATTTAGTTTTCCAATTACAAATTAAAATAATGTAGATACATTTGGAAAAATAAGGATATTTTAAAAAATACATAAAGAAGAATGAACGAATGATTCAAAATCCAACTAACTGGATATTATAGGAAGAATATTATAGATTTTATGTTATTGCAATAATATTTTATATAAAAAGTCACATTTTGCTTTTTCACTTAATAGAGTAAAAGATTTTCTCTATGGTATTACAAACTCTTCATAAGCATAATATTTAAAGCATGCAAAATAATTCATCATGTGTGCCCAATATTTATTTAGTCATTAACCAGTTTTTAGCATTTGAATTGCAATCTAATCTTTTTCAGTACAAAAATATTGTAGAAAATTGTAGTTTCTAATTTTTAAAATCATCAATTTTTTTACTCATTCCCACATAAAACAGATTTAATATAAACATCAATTTCAGTTAAATGCAAAAAGGTGATGTTTCACTGCATATGTAATTCCTCAGGTCCTCTCTGCCTATGAAATTCCCATGGTACACAAAAATGGTCCAAAGACTTCTTTCTGGGTAATGAATACAAAACTAGAGTTAATCCTTCTCCTTTGCTGTATTAATCCCAAATCTCTCTTCTCATAACTCTATTTCCTCTTCCTCTGGAAAAAAAATCCTAATTACTTTCATTTTCTGCCATGAAGTTCATTGGGCTTTGGTTATTTATAGGCATTCTATACAATGAGAGAAGAATGTGTATCTTCATTATGTTCAAGTACCCAGATATATGCTCCTGCTGTGATAAGATGTTATCTTAAAGCTTCTGTTTACTCCTAGGACTTGATTGCAATAAAATGTGCACCTGGGCTGGGGTACATAGCATACTAGGCAGAGAGTTATGGTGGGTTAAAAATTTTTTGACCAACAGTTTATAAAATTTTTCATTAAAGCAATTTTAAAAACATGTAATCTGAGAATAATATGGTTTCAAAATAAAGCTGTATAGTGTTTTCTCTACAAACAACTTCTCCTGCTTCTCTTACTGTATCTTGCTAGAGTTCTACTTTTTGACCATCTTATTCTTTGCCTCCAAAGTTGTGGGGCAGGTATGCAGTTTGGTCTTTTTGTGGAATCACTAGACACGAGACATTGGAATCATCTGGTACAAAGGCTTAGCTTTTTAAGTGAGGGGAACTGGATCTTACAAATTAAAAAAAAATCTGTCCTACATCATGTAGCTAGCTGGTTCATGGCTGATTTGAAGCTAGTATATTTTCCAAAATACTATACTACATCATAAAGATGAATAATTACAAGTTTGCTGAAAACATTTCTTCTGGGAGGGTAAATCATTCAGTGAGAAAAATTGGGATGACTTTAGGCTTTAATTTAAAAGCTGTTTGTAAAGGCATGAACAGCACAGAGCAAGAGCATAAATCTGATTCAGGATACATCCACCCCACTTCAGCCATGGTGATCTTACCTTCAGCAAGAGATGAAAAAAGGAATCTTGAAGCTTGTTTTTACAAATGACTTCAGTTGTATATTAGTCCATTTTCACACTGAGATAAAGAATTGCCCGAGACTGGGTAATTTATAAAGGCCAGAGGTTTAACTGACTGACTCACAGTTTAGCATCGCTGGGGAGGTCTCAAAAAACTTCAAATCATGGTGGAAGGCAAAGGGGAAGCCAGGTACCCTCTTCACAAGATGTCGAAGGAGAATGAAAACAAGTGGAACTACCAAACACTTATAAAACCCTCAGATCTCGTGAGAACTCACTAACACGAGAACAGCTTGGAGGGAAGCCGCCTCTTTAATTCAATTGCCTCCACCTTGTCCCTCCTTTGACACGTGGAAATTATTTGGGGATTACAATTTAAGAGAAGATTTTGGGTGAGGACACAGCCAAACCATATCAAGACTATTTTAATTACAGTGACTATGTTAACAACCTTGTCCTCCCCAGTAATCTTGTGCTGCATACATAAAAGGGTTATGGATTGAGGCATATTTGTCAGGTCAAAAAAAACTTGTACATATGCTTCCCAAGATCAAACTTCCAATATATTCTCAAAACCAATCTTAAATTAATTTTTGTTTTAATGTAAGGAGTTTTGTGTATGTCACCCTTAGGTGATTCTCCCCCAAAACTAAGGAGATCTTCTCCAAGATGACTTTTATTATTATTATTATTTATCTAATTAGCTAGAACTTTAAAATGGCAGTTTGCCTTACTAAAAAAACAAAAATGAAAGATTCTGCTTTTTTGAGCACCCCAACTATATAAGTCAATAAATGTTTAAAAACAAGATCTATCTCTCCCAGTACCAAGTATTGTGTTTTGCACAAACCAGTTCACCATGAAATATCTATGGAAGGAGATAAATATCCATGGTAAGGAGAAAAAGAAGAAAAGGAGAGAAGGAAGCAAAAAAAAAAAAAAAAAACTGTATGAGCTATAGACAAAGAAGAAAAAAAGAGCTAACATAACTGACATCTAACCATTTGTTGAACATTTAGCTTATAGTCTTATTCTATCCTAACAAAGAGAATAGGAATTTTATCCATACTTAGCTGATAAAGGAAATGAAGTTCAAAGTTCATATGTAGTTAAGGAGCCATAAAGAGAGAGATTCAAACTGCTACCCTTCCAGCTCTCCCTGTCTTCACTATGGTATTTTCCTAGGATTACTGTAACAGCTTCCTGACTTTCCTTTAGCTTCCCTAAAAATAGTAACTGCTCAGCAACCGAGCCTCTTTAAAATATAAATCAGATTGTGTCACTCTTCCCTGCGTGAATCATTCTGGTGGCTTCCTTTTGCATTTAGAATAAAATGTAAATATCTTCATAAGTCTAAAATGCCCTACCTGACCTGGCCTATACCTCTGTCTCTAACACCCTATCTCTCTCACTCTCACTAGCCTCCAGTCATACTACCTTCCAAGAATACAAAGCCTACACCCAGCTTTGGCCTTTCACCTTCCCGGATTCCTCCTGCCTGCAGTGTTTTTCCCTGCAGGCCAATCTGATTCCCCGACCCCTGCCTGTTTTTATAAATAAAGACATATTAGTACACAGCCACACCCATTCATTTACATATTATCTATGACTGCCCCAAATTGTGACCTATCTGCCTTTATCTGTTCACTTACATGATGTTTCCTTCTCAATTGCTACTTCCAAAGAGAAGCCTTCTCTGACTACCAAGTCTAAAGTACCTCCTTGCCACAAATCTTACTGTCTTATTGTGCTTATAAGATTTATTTTACTCATTTATTGATGTATTTATGATCTAACTCCTCTCTCTAGAATCTGTGTTCTATGAAAGTAGTAACCTTACAAGTCTTATTTATAACATTTCCCAGCTACTGAGTCATAAGTGAATATATGATAGAACACTTTGTTTTTATTACTCCAAAACTCAAGATTTTTTGTTATATAATGACTCTAACAACAAAAGAATGTTTGGTCATAGGAAATAATAATGTATAATTAAGCAATTTTTGTTCAGTTCTGAAGATCTATTTGATATTCAATAGAGATAGACATCATACCATCCTCAAGAAAACCATAAAGTCTATGAAACAGAGTACACATTTGTTGAATACACATTTGCAGAGTGCTCTCCAACTTAATGGGCAGTGCCATGTCAGATCTATTTATAACAACCAGGCAAAAGCATTTGGAAAGTTTCCATGTGAAAAGGAGTTTGTTCTGGGTTAGTCCTAGAAAACACTTCAAAGTCAGAAATATACCTTTTGAGCTCAATAACTTGACTTTTGCCTTTATAGCATTCCTTCTTTCCACTGATGTAATCACTTTCCTCCTGCTGATAATCCTGGTATACCCAAACAGTATCAAAACTGCTATGGTCTGAATGTTGTCCCCAAAATTTATATGTGGGAACCTAATACCCAATATGATAGGGTGAGGCCTTCAAGAAGTGATTAAGTCATGAGTGCTCCACCCTCATAAATACAATTCATACCCTTATAAAGGAGGCTTGAGCAAGCTTCCTTGCCCCTGCTGCCAAGTGAGAACACAGCAAGTCCCATCTATATAAAATAGGCCCTGCTAGCACCTTGATCTTAGAGTTCTCAGCTGCCAGAATTATAAGCAATACATTTCTGTTGTTTGTAAATTATCCAATCTTAGATATTTTGTTATAACAGCCCAGAAGTACTAAGACATAAACCCATAAGCAAGACAACTACCCAATATTCTGACAGCCTTTTCCTGATAAAGTTGACTCATCTTTATCAGGAAAAGGCCTTAAACACCTTTATCTGCGACTAACAGTTGATGGTAATACACTGATCATGCAAATAAAAAGCTGGTAACAAGTCAGCTGATACCTTGTTCCCTACTTAAGACAGCTGTTCTTAGAAAGCCATTTGCCTTCACTTAGGGTCACTAAGAAAAAAGATATTTCAAAACTTTTTGCAAGCCAAGTTACTAACATTACCTCCTGGACGTCCTTAAACATGTAATATTCTATCAACCAAGTCTTGGGGTCAGAAAGGCTCTAATTAGTTGTGACATCTGTAATAAACGTAAAGTGAGTATATAGAGTTGGATGATCTCTAAATCCCTTCAATTCCAAAAGCCTGTGCTTTTATAATGAATTTACAGACTTCAGAGCAGTGTGGAAGTATATGGAGTATGGACACTGAAACATCACATTGATGGGAAATAAAATGTTGTTTTTCGCGGGGGATGCCTTAATCTTTTCAAGCCTTAGTTTCCTTGGTAAAATATAGGCATAATAATGCCTGCCTCTTCTGTAGTTATGATAATCACAACACACTAATTGCATATAAAGCAACTTAGAGCTGTAGCTTGCTGATAATGAAATCTAGTTTTATTATTATTTTTCTAGTGTTCTCTACTCTCAATATATTTATGGTAGTATGATACTGAATATTACTTTGGTTATATTTTGATAAAATCATCATCTTAGGAAATGGGACATACTAGAGATAAATTTCAAAGAACTGGAAGAGCATGGAAGAGTTGATAATGTGAACCAACAAGGATAAGCTCTTGTCTTGGAATTTGGAGGATTAATTAACACAGCTACACAAATGAATTATGATCTATTTTTGACCTTAAATCAAGAAACTTGTTCTCAAAGGGAGACTATTAAGGACACCTGGGGGTTGGGAAGGGCTGTAATTGAGAAAAATATGTGTTGGTCTTGTCTTCAAGCTAATGAACTGCTCTTGTAGTGTAAAACAAGATGGAACCTGCCTTATTACAGGTAAGGTTTAGAACGGAAAGTGCAAGCTGCAGGTAGACTAAATCAACCCAAATGTGATTAGGAATGACTGTCTTATACTAAGGAAACTTGACACTTGGTAAAGCTCCTTATTATATTTACCAAATTTCTTAGCTTTGAAATCTTTACTTTCTAAACTTATCCAATTTATTCTGTGTAATGAAATGAAGAAAATCATATTTCCCAAAATTCCTCTTAGGGAGACTTTGTATTTATTCAAAAGAAATTACTTTTTTTGGAGTATGAGACCCTAAGGAAATGCTGAAGGAACACAATACAGCAATTAAATTGTTCCGCTTACTAAAGGGATGAGGAATTTTAACCAGAGTGAATCTCGGAGAAGGAGGAAGGAGCCAGTGAGGCAGGAAGATAGTGGAGAGAGGGAGGAAATAGTAGGAGGGAGCCAGAAGCCCTATTCGTTGAGTAACAGAGAAGGGATTTAGGAAAACATTAGAGATGACTAATTGGAGGGGGTGTTAGATTTGCTTTAAGGGTGCAATGTAAAGTTCTTCATCTATTTTCTTTATCAGCTCTTCAAGAATACCATTTTCATTGCTCACCCGGGCTTTTGGAAATTATTTTGCAGACTTGAAGAGGTGCCAAATTCTGTGTTCAGGTTAGTACAGAGAGAAAACAGAATGTCCCAGAGATTCGTAACTTAGGGGACAGGGCGGGAGAGCCAATATCAGAGTCAGATGTAGTTATATTTCTTTATGGTTTCTCATAATGTTTTTAATGAAGTTTTCTTTTTAAAAAAATACCTCATCTAAACTGTAATATGGATAATTAAAACCAGAGAAGCAAGGAGAACTCAAAATGCGATAGGAAGACCCTCACGAGCAGGAGACACAAACTTAGAAGTTACAGTTCAGGGAGTAGTTCTGGCATTACTGTCCAAAAGAAATACAATTAAATTACATATGTAATTTTACTTTTTCTAGAAGCCAAATTTTTAAAATGCAAAAAGAAATAAAATTAATTTGAATAATATATTAATTCAATATTTCTTTTAAAATATCATTTCACTATTTAATTAGTAAAAACTTATTAGTGAGACATTTTACATTTACTTTATACTAAGTCTTCGAAGTTCAGTGTGCATTTTATTTTTACAGAATTGTTCAATTCAGACTTACCACATTTCAAGTGCTCAGTGCTACCATACTGGACAGCAGTGATTTACCTTTTCAATCCTACACATAGTTATATCACAGACAAGCAGAGATAATTTCCAACTGGATCCATGGACAAATTGACAGTAATCCATCTTTTGAATATTATTGACATTATTTGGATTTGAAAATTAATACTCTTGATTTTAAATAAATGGTTTAAGAAAGAGGACTCAACAGTTATTGAATATTACTACATTTAGCTGCTGTAATAGGCACTTTCATATGTTATCACATTTAATTCTTTCAAAAACCACTTGAAGAGGGATTATTAAGATGAAAATGGTGGACTCATGTTCAGCATCTACTCCACTCTCCTAGTTTGCCTTTCCAAATGGCAGAGTGGAAGGCTAAAAGTATATTTCCTGGACTCCCCTGAAACTACAGTTCTCAAGGTGATTTTGGTTCAGCCAGTCAGAAACATACATGTAAGATTTAGAGGTTGGTTAGTGTTAGAGAGAGACTACATAGCTTCCTTTTTTTTTTTTGTCATTTCTACTGACAAGCACAGGGACCGAATTTTCAGCAGCCGAATTGAACAAAGGTGTCATCTTACATCCTTTCCTTATGGGTACTGAGAAGCAGGGCCCTGGGCAATGTTGCTAGAGTAGATTAGAGCAAATGCAGTGTGACTCTAGAGGCAGCAGTAATAGTGGCAGCATCTCTCTAAATATGTGAACTTTAGAATTTTGTGGATTTCTAAGGCTGCTTGTAACGGTGTACAATCTGAAGCCAACCTGCATCCTAATTGTAAAAGAAACAGGTGTTCCTTTGATGACTCAGTTCTGCAGTACGGATGCAGAGGTTTCTCCTCAATGCTCATGCTAGATTCTGTTCCTTTCTTCCGACGGTTCTGTAAGCCATTGCCACAGAACATCACATTGATCCACCATAGCAATCACATCACGTTGATCAGACAGGTTGAGTATAATGTGGCTTGCATACTAGAGGGTTAGGTAAGATACATGTACTACAGAGAGCAAAAATAAATTCTAAACATTCAGAAATTTGTCATTTTGGTTTCAGTAGTCCTTTGGTCAGAGGTATGCCACAGCACTCCCTCCAAAGGAAACAAGTTGGTGCATCTCACATCCCTACCACAAGAAAAGGAAGGGCAATACTTGGTAGACCCCTTTTCATTCTGGAGGCAGTAAGTCCACACCTAGGTGTAATGCGCTAGCTTTTATATTGCATGATAGACTTGCAACTTTGAGTAGGACCTGGAATAGAAGGAGTTCTGCAGCAGATACAGGTTGCAGTGCAATTAGACCTGTGACTTGGGCTATATGATTGAGTAGCCCTTATTTTGTTGTAGCTGTCAATGGTAGATAAATATGCAGTGTAAACTATATGGCAAACTCTAGAGGAAGAATTGCAACATGGGCCTTTGAGGTTCTGTAGCAGGGTTACGCCTTCTAGAGCAGAGAATCACACACTTTTGGAAAATCAGCCCCTGGCATGCTACAAGGCCCTGGTAGAGATAGAATGTTTGACAATAGTGGACACCAGTGATCATGTGTTTAGAAATTTTCTTCATGAAGTAGATCTTGTTTGATCTTCAAAGCTGAAAAGTCAGGTAGGCCCAGTAACAATTCATCAGAATATCCACAGTGTACATCAGAGACAGCACAAGCAGGACCAGAAAGCATAAGCAAGTTGCATAAACTTGTAACCTAAACCTCCATGTCACCAGCCAGACATCACCCTCCCTGAGTTCACTACAAGGGTTCTGTAGAGCCAGCTAAAACAAAGAAAAGGTACTAGCTTGGTTTGTGGATGCATCAACTCAATATGTGGGTACAAGTCAAAAATAGACGCATTGTAGCCTCACTCAAGGATAGCCTTCAAAGATGGTGCAGAAGGAAAGTTTTTCTAATTGGTGGAGCTGTGGATGGTACACCTGATTATTTACTTCTTGCTAAATGAGAAGTGCCCCTACATTAGAATATGTGTGGACTCATAAGCATAACAAATAGCCTGATTGGTTGGTCAGGAACCTAAAAGAAAAAGGATTGGAAGATTGCAGACAAGGAAGTCTGAAGTAG
The DNA here is from genome assembly GCA_036589455.1 of Ateles fusciceps. Lineage (NCBI taxonomy): Eukaryota > Metazoa > Chordata > Mammalia > Primates > Atelidae > Ateles > Ateles fusciceps. The sequence goes on from JAZHEH010003362.1 coordinate 2,803,345, forward strand.
AGGCATGTGGATGTATATGTGAGAGTGGACATGAAGTGTGATGTTTGCATCACACATTTGTTCCTACCAGGAAGCATCAACCATAGAAGAATCACTGAACAACCAAGTAGATGGAGTGACTCAGCCAGGTGATATTAGCCAGGTTTTATCAGTGAGCACCTTAGTCCGGGTTTGATAGGAACATCTGCAACAGCAGCAGAGGTAGAGGCTATGCATGTATTGCCACTCACTAAGACTTTGATAACGACTAGCAACTCTGATTATCCAACTGCCAGTAACAGAGACCAGTAATGAACCCCAAGTATGGCACTATTTATCAAGGAGACAAACCAGCTGTTTAGTGGCAAGTTGACTACATTTGGCTCCTTCTTTTCTGGAAGGGTCAGCAGTTTATTCTAACAGGAAAGAAACTTACTCTAGATAAGGATTTGTTTCTCTTGCCTGCAGAATCTCTACACCACTGTTAAAGGGTTTACAGACTACTAGATCCTCATGCATGAAATCCTGCTCTATAAAGCATCCAACCGTTGGAAACACCTTGCAGCAGGAGTGGGCCCATGACCATGGGATCCACTAATTGTATCACAAACTGAATAATTTAGAAGCAGCCTGCCTGATAGGATATTGGTATGACCTGCTAAAGACATAGCTGAAGTACCAGCTTGGAATAAAACCTTTGCAAAGATAAGGCTCTTTCTTTCAAACCACAGTATGTACACTGGATCAGAGACATCTGTCTATATGATGCTGTGTCCCCAGTGGGAATAATGCATAGGTCCAAGACCAAGAAGTAAAAACAGAAGTAATCCCACTTACCATCATTTTTGTGACCTCTTGAGAGAATTTGTGCCTACTGACTGTTTATTCTGAGCCTTGCAATGTTAGAGGTCATGGTCTCCCAAAAAGTTACACCCTACACAAGACACATCAAGGGTGCCATTGAATTACAACCTATAACTGCCACTTGGGCATTTTGGACTTACATTCAAGGACTAGCAGGTAAGAAAAGGAATCATCATTGTGACAGCAGGAAAAGGTAGGGATGTTTTTATACAATAGGGACACTAAGGAATAAGTGTGGAACTCAGTGATCCATTTAGATACCTCTTGGTAATTCCTTGACAATTGTGATTGTGAATGTTCAAGTGCAGCAACCTCTACCTGTGAAGGATATGATTACTAGAAACTCAGACATTTCAGGAACAAGGGTTTGGGTGAAACCACAAGTAAGCCACTGAGATCTTTAGAAGTGAGACCTGAAAGCAAGGGGAAGTTAGAATTAGTAGATGAAGGAAGGAAATAACAATATCAGTTGTGCCCACAAGACAGACAGCAAAGATGAAGGCTACAGTCTTTCCCACTAACCTCCATCTTCTAAGTTTCTCTTCAGAAAGAAAGGATTCCTAGAAGCTTGAAGAGGTACCACCTGAAGGTATGTTGAAAATCTATCCATGCCATATAAGGGGTAGACTATTAAGGATGTGGAGATATCCTGTTCAGATTCCCTCTTCAAGAAGGAATTCATTACCTATACGCAGAGCATGGCCATATAAGAGTCTCAAAATGTTAGCACCTCCAAGTCCACGTGGGCTTTTTATTCAAGGGCACATTCTTCTGGGGCTCTTCCAGCCAATGACTAAACAAGACTGTGGTATAGTGGCCATTTCTACCAATATGGGATTCCTTTACTAAGTAGTCTTTTCTCCAGTGTCTCCCAATAGGCTGGGAGAGACTTTGTCAAATCTACAGCACAGCCTGATCACTTACACTCCCTATCCTCGCTTCCTCCCTTTTGCTTTCATAGGTCACTCCACAAGAGTCCTTTCACACTCCTGTCTCCAACTCAGATTCTGTTTCCTGAAGGAGTCAGGTGGAACAAAGAGTTGCCTTTTTTTTCATGAAGGTTTCTTCTTGGGAGGGAGAAGTATCATAAACAAATACATAAATATAAAAATATGTTATACATTATTTTTAATAAAATAATATAGAGCAAGGGTAATATAGAGAGATGTTTTCATTAATGGGCTGGGCTTGTAAGGCTTCTGTAAAAAGATGACATGTGAGTAGAGACCTGAATAAATCACAAAATTATGAGATATACAAGTATCTGAAGAAAGAGGGTATGTTTTTGCCTTATATCACATTCACCACAGTGGCTTTTCCAAATCATCAACTATAGCCCTGCTCATTCCATTCTTAGTGACCTGCTATCCTATTTTACCAGGAATGTTAAGGCATTTTGACATGGGTTCCTTCAAATCTCTCCTCTTAACCAAATGTCTCTCTGTATCTTTATTACACCTCTGTTGTCCTGTGACCCTCGTTGGGGAAAAAGAGTCTGCTCTCATGGCCAACACTAATCTCTCCATTTGTAACTGAAGACAAGCAATGTAGTGGTGTTCGCAACTGCCAAGAAAAAAATTATGCATTTCTGCCTTCGGGGAACACTGCCATTTTCAGAGTATGAATCAGAAAACTGCTGATGCTTCATAAAATAAGATAGATGACTCTGAGTGCCATATTGCAAAAGGACATGTTCAGTAGACTGTTCATTAATTTATCATTTAGTGAGCACCTGCTTATGTGCCTCATATTAGCAGTGATAATAGAAAGATAGCCAGGACCTCAAATCTTTGGCCAGCTGTCTCCTGCTATAAATTCTTAACAGGGCATATTCAGCACAGATTACACTCCAGGAAACTGCATACATTTGTCCCCCAGAAAAGTACACTGTCTGATGACCAGGGCTGGTTCACGTGTGCTGTGTGAGATATTCTTCAGTTGGTACAGATGTAAAGTCTTAGGATAATCTCTTTGGTTTTTCCCACCAGGAGGAATTTGGCTAGCTGGGATTTTTCATTTGTTTGTTCATTTGTTTGTTTGTTTTAGCGAAACAGTAAAAGGAGGGACAGAAAGAAGATCCTAAGAATAAGAACTCAAATCTCCCTAAGGCACAGAGTACAGTCCAGGCTTGCCTCACTCCAGGCTTCTTCTTGTTCCCTTTCCAGTACTGTTGGCGTTTCCTGATGCAGAAATGCTTCAAAGCCTGAGAAAGTAGGTACTATTGCTGTACCACTCCATTGGAAACGGAAGAGAAGCAACAATAATTCCAACTGACAACCTTCTTGAAAAAAACATGTAACCTCTTTGACCAACCTGTTAAAAGATATACCTGTTCCTTTTCCTCCTCCCAACACTAACACTCAATTATAGTGCCACAAGAAACCTAAGAACATTTTTTCTTTTATTCTGAAGCTGACAATTATTTCTGTTGTCAATGATTTATCCTGCGTCTTATAACCTGTCCGAAAATAAATAATCATATAATAAATAACTCACAAATCATTACACATAAAGTTCAGCATTTTCCATGTCTAAGCGCATCAGAATTTAATTTCAGCTAGTACTCTTGCCATTGTTGTCTGGATCAACTTGGAAGGATTGCCTCCACACACAAACATCACCACTTACACCTTGCACCTATGGTTTCTTCCTCACTCTTACAGCAATTTTGTTCCTATTCCTAAAATTGTGATTTCCTTTCATTGTGGAGACAATAAAAACTTTGGGAGTAATGGTGATAAACTCTTAGAAAATCTTTATCCACTTCACAACTAGATGAATTATCCTCTTTCTTTCATCAAGATCAAGTCTGCTACTTGTTCAGAACCAAAATCTAGCACTTTAAAACTTTAAAACAATTCTTTCAAGTGTGTAATAATATTCAACGTGTTCTTAAACACAATGTCTGCTATGACCCTCAAAATTTTTTTAAATTATAAAGTGAGCATAGCAGAAAGTGTTAGTTCCATTTTATAGGAGAGAAATGTGGTACACATTTTGTATGAAACTGTCAAACTCCAAATATTTTCTTCACTGTTACTGCCTTTACTCCGAATCCATATTGTTTGATTCTTAAAATTTGTCTCTGTATAATGTGATCCTATCTCTGGTCAGAGTTGGTTGAATCAGAAAAGTTTATCAAATCCCAGTTGGATCACTCTGATTCCCTCATTTAGTGATTTGGAACTAGGAAAGAAGTAGAGATTGGGAAGTCAAAATGTAGAGCGGAAAGTGAAACAGGAGAGTCAGGAAGTGGTGGGGAAAGATGAAAAGAAGCTGTCCATGTAGATGAAACTATAACATTAAGTTTAATAGCTTTTGTAAGGAAAATAGCCATCTGAACAGAAAAAAAAAGAATTAAATAGATAACAGAAATAGAGACAAAAAGTGAGACAGAGTGCTAAAACTTCCCAATTCCATCATCTAATGTCTTCTTGAGGTATGGCTACATTCTTATACTTAAGTTTTATGGGATGCTGCTATAATTTACAAAGAATTTTTCTTTTTCTTAAGCTAGGCCTAATTGATTTCTACAACCAACATGAAAAATAAGATTCAAAGTGATTAATAGTAGCAAAGATCACATTGTCTGATAATGAAAACTGAAAAATTCAAAAGCAAAACCCAGGTCTCCTGACTTTTAGTCAATTAATTATGATGGGTTATTTTATCTTAGAGACATCTATGTAGATCAAGATGGAGCAAAGATAGAAAGTTTTGTGCATCAAAGTCGAAAGGAGAAAGACGGTCCCAAAATTGAAAAAAAAAAAAAATGAAGATGATTGTAATAGGTTGAATGTTGGCCCCTAAAAGCTACATCTACCCAGAACCTGTGGGGGTGACCTTAGTTTGAAATGATCTTTGCAAGTACAATTAAGTTAAAGATCTTGAAATAAGATCATCCTGGATTGGGTGGATCTTAAATCCAAAGACAAGTGTTATCCTCATAAGAAAAGGAGAACATGGGAGAAGACACACAGAAAAGAAGTCAATATGGAAACAGAGGCAGAGATTGGACTGATGCATCTGCAAGCCAACAAACACCAAGGATTGCTGGAAACAAAGACAGGAGAGAGGCATGGACTTGACCAGCCCCGTACAGGCCTTGATTTTGGACTTCTAGCCTCCAGAACTGTGAGACAATAGATTTCTGTTGTTTCAAGTCACCAAGTTTGTGGTCATTTTTTATAGCAGCCACAGGAAACTAATGCAATGCTTAACAACATGAATAAATATGGAGAATAAAAAGAAATTAGGGAATAAGAACTAAAGAATACATTATTATAACCAGGGATATTTAAACTATAAAGTCTGTACGAGAATGCTAGGGTCAGTAGTCACTTGATTCAGGTGTGGTCATCTAGCTTTTATTTAACACTTTGTAAGTGCTGGGGGAGACACACTGCTGAGGATACAGGGAGAAGGAAACATTTGACTTCAAGGAGCTCCCAGTTTGTGAACCTGTGTTGGGGTTGAGTTGTTGACAAATATGCTGCTAAAGAATAATTATTATTCTTAAGTTTATTGCTTTTTTTAAATTTCTTTGGAAAAATTTATTGAGAAATTAATTGTGGTTTTATTTTCTGCTATGGCCTCATTAGAGAATACATGTCTTTTTTTTTTCTTTCCTCATTAACACCAAAAAATATGCCTTTTGCTTCTCTATCATTTCTTACTTTGGAAGCTCTTTGACTGCAGGAGAGTAGTAAACAGTATTTTTTCCATACACTTAAAAATGAGTAAGCCCACCAAGTGGAAATAGTTGGAGATTGTGGCTTTAGTGGGGGAAGTAGGTGGCACAGCTTCAAGAAAGTCCAGTCTCCTAGAAGAGAAACAGGAGAAGATGGGTTACTTTAAAGAGCTCCATGTCATGGATTCATGGATATCTGGACATTCTTCAAACACAACACCCCACAGGCAGAAAGATCCCAGAGGAAAACAGCTATGTAAATACCCATGGAGACTAAACTCTGTGAAAAGAATCAGTTGCAGATTATAATGAAATTAGAATCTGTGACAGTGTATTTTATTTGTGGTGGCATCCAGGAGAAGAAGTAGACCATGGGATATGAGTTCCCCACCAATGCACTTTTTCTTTCACTAAAAAAGAGGAACTTACATGATTTACAGAGTAATGAGTCAGACTAGTATACAGCTGATTAGTTCATTTGCAATTTTGAAAAATTTAGTTTCTTGTGATGTATATTTTATAGATAAAATGACCAATATATGTTTTATAACTTTTCCAGTGATGGTTACATCTCAGGGTGATTATGTAATACTTGAATATACTTAATGAAATAATTTTTCTAGGAGGAACTTGTGATAAATAGCTCCAGAAAATCCTGTGACTTCTCAGAAAGTTTCCTGCTTCTTCTTAACAAATGGAACCAGAAACAGAGCTTCATGCATTTAAATTTCATGTTCTCTTAGTACCCTGTGCTTCTAATGTCACTAGATTGTGAAAGTTCTTCAACCTCTTCTCATTTACTTTACTAAGGAGAGAAATGATAAGCTCTACATGTTAAAAATACAAAGAGCCTGACCCTACAGGAATCTTTCTTTCTGGGCTTTTTCATTGTGAATAGTAAATTCTTTTGATTTTAATCATGGTTAAATGAAAAATGTTCGGATTATAATTTCTATCCACAAGGATATAATTTATATCCACAATTTCTAACCAACAAGAGTCCCTGTGACTCACCTGGCACAGAAGTTAGGAAACTTCAAGTTGATTCCAAGGCCTAAGCCTGAAACAGTCTTTATCACTTTCCAAAATTTAGCCTGCCCAGATTTGCTTGTGCTGCATAACCCCAGGTCCCAATATACTCCAGTAGAGAAAAAGGAGCCGACACTGAAATTCTCATGGGCTTTGATGACCAGAAACTTGGCGATAGAATTAATTTGATTTAGAAAAATAAACAAACATGACATTTATTATCGCTAGAGATTTATAAATTAATTCAAACTTATCGTTACTGCATGTGGAAAATCTTTTTTTTTTTTTTTTTTTTTTTTCTTTTTTTTTTATTGCATTTTAGGTTTGGGGGTACATGTGAAGAACATGGAAATTGTTGCATAGGTACACACATGGCAGTGTGATTTGCTGCCTTCCTCCCCATCACCTATATCTGCATTCCTCCCCTATGCTATCCCCTCCCCAACTCCCCACCCCCCCACTATCCCTCCCCTTTCTCCCCAACAGACCCCAGTGTGTGATACTCCCCTCCCTGTGTCCATGTGTTCCCATTGTTCAACACCCGCCTATGAGTGAGAACATGCGGTGTTTGATTTTCTGTTCCTGTGTCAGTTTGCTGAGAATATGGTTTCCAGGTTCATCCATGTCCCTACAAAGGACACGAACTCATATTTTTGATGGCTGCATAATATTCCATGGTGTATATGTACCACATTTTCCCCTGTCCAATCTATGCTTAGGAAGAACTACCTGTGTTTATTACTCAAAAAGTCAGGGTAATTTAAGCAAAGTTGAAAAATACTGACTGAAGACTCATGTTGGCTAAGCGTGGTGGCTCATGCTTATAATCCCAACACTTTGGGTGGTCGAGGTGGGCACATTGCTTGAGCTCAAGAGTTTGAGACCAGCCTGGGCAACATAGTGAAACCTCATCTCTACAAAAATACAGAAAATTAGCCAGGCATGGTGGTTTACCTGTGGTTCCAGCTACTTGGGAAACTGAGGTGGGAGGATTATTGGAGCTCAGGAGGTGGAGGTTTCAGTGAGCTGAGATTGCACCACTGTACTCCAGCCTGGGTAACAGAGCAAGACCCTGTTTCAAAAAAAAAAAAAAAAAAAGACTCATGTTTAATCTTTTGTGATGATTTGTTTATTATGCTTAATATATTTGATGTGCACATAGCTTTAAACACGTGATCTAGTATTGTAGTCTGTAAATCGTCCTTTCTTTAGTATTACATCTTCCAAAAGCATATGCACAATGCATACTTCCTCGGCTACCAACTCGGAAAGAAAAACCTCGCTGGTATCCAAATCAATTGTAATAGACTTAGCCCTCTCCCTTGATGTTACTGCCACTCCAACTTCTCCAAAACACTCACTCCACCCCATCAGGCTACCAACGAGCTTACTCTCTACGTATGCTGTAGTAGCAAGCACTGGTCACTTGTACACCTGGGCGTTGAGCTTCAGTAAAAATTGGTTCTCCTTCTAGTGCTATATTCTTTTTGTTGATCAAAACACAACATTACTAACTTAAAACTGTGACATTTCCTATTTGCTTATATTGTTGTTGCTATCTCCATCATCCCAGCAAGACTCATGTATAAGATCTAGGAACTTCCTGGCTCTCAAAGAATTTAAGCTCTCAATACCCCAGACGGAAGCCCCAACCTAGCCTTTGATCAGAATTATAAAGTGCATTTATCGCATAAAAACAATTACCTTGAACACAAAAAATATATAAAAATAGGATCTTTGGAAGTTTCTGCTGCCTAGCCCTTTTAGACATATTTATTGAGCACCTATCGATCCGTTACTACATAAATTTACTGTGTGTATTTGTTATAGGCAATGAACAAAATGGACAAATTCTCTGCTATTATTCTAGTAGAGAGAGACAATAAATACTTAACAAATAAATACATAGTATTTCAGATGGCAAGAAATACTAAAGAGAAAGTCAGGCAAGGGAGGTAAGGAGTGCAAAGAGCAGAGTTCCTATTTTACATGGGATAGTTCAGGAAGGCATTACTAATGGATGACTTTGCAGCAGAAACTTGAAGAAATGAAGGAGTCAGTCATGCAAATTCATGGTCAAAAAGCATTCCAGAAGAAGCAGAGAATCATTTCAAAGACCTTGTGACCGTATTGTGCTGAGCATGTTGGAGGAACAGAAGAAAAAATAAATCTGGTATGTATGAAACTGAGTCATCTGGAAGGACAGTGGTTCTCAAATGTGGCTACACATTGAAATCACCTGGGGATATATTTTTTTAAATGATACATTGATCTACCAGCCTGATATTGTGATTCAAATGTTCTGGGCGTAACCAGGGCACTAGGATTATTTTAAAAGCTTCCCAAAGATATTCTAATGTGCAACAAATTTGGACTAGAAAAATACAATAAGGTTGCCTTGCAATACCTGAGCCTACAGAGGGTCAGTGTCTTTAACATAGAGTGAGATCAGAGGGTCTGTGTGTTGTTCTCCAGCCATTTACTGTCTGTTTCAGTGGCAAAGTACATCGAAAGTTGGATTTAACTAGGGTTGGAGATTTTTCAGGTAAACGCAAAGGAAAAAGAAATTAGTTGATACTCTGCCAGAGAGTGATTATAAACAGGGACCATGGAATCTAAGCTGGGTAAAAAGAGAAGGTAGGACAGGAAAGGAGTAAGAAACAGTGTTAAGATCAGTGAAGAACTATTTAGGTCAAAGATTTGTTTTCTCAGATACTAAAAGGAGAAAGCAAGAAATACAGGCAGTGATGGATGTAGTGGTTAACAGAGGGGATATAGTTATTGATAATGGACAGATCTGGCATATGGCATCGAAATAGGTGGCTGAGCTAGAGTGAGAACAAAAATTATTGGAGGATAAGACAAAACAAAGGCACCAAGGTTTTGAGAGGATAGTCTACATGGTTATTAAAATCACTAAGAATTATGATAATGGTATTACAGAAAGTGATAGTAATGTAGGAATTAAAATATTCAAGGAAGTAAAGGGAGTAACTAGGAGTGTCTTTAAATGATTGAAAAAAAAAAAAAAGACAGTTCCAGTAGTGGAGTCTTATAGCAGGAGTGTCAAAGTTAAAAAGTTTTAAGGAGGTAGAAAGAAATTGACTGGACACAGCAGTGAGGAGCAAACAGCTACCCTATCCCCAGGGCAGAAAATGTCTACTCTGTGAGGGGCCACAATAGAGACAGAACTTCAATAGAGTGCCAGATTTTACTGTGAGCACAAAGGTGAAGAAAACATTCAAGAGAAGAGACAAAGCTATCAGGGTCCTTGCCAGTGATGGGCCATGGATCCCCTAGGGAAAGGATTTGGTAATTGGAAGTGGAGAAAGAGCAATTTAGACTGTGAATGAAGACCTCAATCAAGAGGAATGACTTGGTGTATTTGATGTGAATATGTATAAAGCCATTCGGATAGTGTTGGGTATAGAGTAAGTGCTCTATAGTCAGCCACTATTAGTTTTATGGTGACTGACGAGTACAGGGCTGTAGGTCATGATGGAATTAGTTCCAATGGACTCTTGGGATGGCTGTATTGATAAATATGTGATTGAGGGGGGGCACTATGAGTACAAGTCTTTACAAAAACTTGTGGCAATGAAGTTAAAGGAAAGCTATTAAGAAAATACGTCACGAACCTCTAGAGAAAAAGAATGTCTTCACCGGACCTGAAATTTTTAGGAATTCCTGAAAACTAGAAAACAGCAGGGCACCAATGAGTACCGTGTGGTGGTTGTAACTTTATATTCACACACTTTCACATACTCTTCCCTTCAAATAATGGAGCCTAATTCCTCTCTCCTTGAGTGTAACCTGTACTTAACGACTTGCTACTAAGGAGTAGAATGTGCAATAGTACATGGGACCTCTGAGGCTAGGTCATAAAAGGCACTTTTGGAATTATCCTTGCTCTCTTCCTAGGATCACTAGCTCTGGGAGACTCCAACTGTCCTGTCACAAGGACACTAAGCAACCCTGAAAAGGGGCACATATGGAAGAACTTAAGGTCTTAAGACAACGAGCAGCTCTAACTCACTAGCCACGTGAGTGACCCCCCTTGGATGGTGGTCCTCCAGCCCTAGTCAAGTCTTCTGATGAGCCCAAACCAATACTTCGACCCATGAGAGGCTCTGAGCCAGAACCACCCAGCAAAGCCACTCACAGTGTCCTGACCCACAGAAATTGTGTGAGTTGGTAAGTTTTGAAGTAATTTGTTATGCATCAGTAGTTGGTTAATACATTATATTTGAGCTTTGATGTTAGACTGGACACATTTTTTTAATTTTTCATTTTCTTAAAAATAACTATAATTGGCATGTAATCATTATACATATTTGTGGAATATATAGTGATGTTGTGATACACAGATAGTGATCAGATCAGGGTAATTAGCATATTCATCATCTCAAACATTTATCATTTCCTTGTGTTGGGTACATTCAATAACCTTCTTCTAGCTATTTGAAACTACATAATATATTACTGCTAACTTCAGTCATCCTACAGTGCTGTAGAATCCTAGAACCTTTTTAAGTAGAAAAATTTTCTTATCCCTTTAACTCCTTTTGTGGGGCATGACCCATTACCCCCTACATTCTTCTTAAGTTGGATGCATACCAATTTAGGACCAGAACAGAGATGGGATGGGGTGGGAAAGAGATCTTTCTCTTCACCTACTTACTGAGCCTTGACTAATAGACTTCTCATCCTGCAGCAAGTCATGTACCAAGCTCAGAGAGCAGAAGGTTTACATTTTTATAACATCCCTCAAAGCACAGAAAAGAGATGAATTTCTTAGTATAGTAATGCACAGGAGCTGTACTAAGAGGCAGTCACTCTTGGCAGTATAAAAAGTCTGATGGGCTATCGATGTTTGACCCTGAGGCCATATCATCCACAGCTTCTCTTTTGTATTTGTTTTATTCCCACTAAAATTTATTGAATTTTCCTTTCAAGCTACAAAAGCAGTACCTACTTGTTTCAGCAATAAAACAACTGTCAGCATATAAAGAAAACTCTACAGTCCCTTCACTTTTCCTCATTCCCAAAGTAATCAGTGTTAACAGTTTAGTCTCTATCTTTTTACCCCTTATCTTTATGCATTAACAAATATAAAGATACCTATTTTCCTTTGTTTCTTTTATTTTCACCTAGACTAAATCACATGCATTACTCTGTAATATGCGTTTTCACTTAAAATAGGCTATAATTGTCACTTCAGATTAATACACACAGATCTAACTCATTTTATGTAGCTGCATAATATTCCATAGCAAATATGAACTATAATTTATTCAGCCATTCTCCTGTTAATGGTTGTTTTACATATTTACAATTAAAATATAGTGACAATCATTCTTTTAAATATATTTTTACATACTGGGACCTATTATGTTGTTAGACCTTAGTAATTTATGAGTCAATGGTAATTTTTAAAAAATTTTACAACAATGTTCCAGGTAACTTAAAAATGTTTGTAGACTTTCACAGTCATATCACCAATGTATGAATTCCCATTTCTCCATATTCTTGGCAGGGCTGAAGAGTTCCAAACTTCTGTAACTTGAGACAAAAATGATATCCCAATACTGTTTGACTTACACTTCCCTGATTAGATGCTGAGCATTTTCTCACGTGTTTTGGGCCACTGGCTGTTCTTTCAGTATCCACAAAATTTGCCGAAGAAGACAAGAGAGGGTAGATATTTTGTTTTGTTTTGTTTTGATTTTTAAAATTGAGTTGAATTAATAGTCTTTATTTTTTGGAGCAGTTGTAGGTTCACAACAAAGTTGAGCAGAAAGTACAGAAAGTTCTCCCATACCCTCTCTCCACTCCCACATACAGCCTCCCCAGCCATCAATATCCAGCACCAGTTACAATCCTTGAACCAACATTGATGCATCTTTATCAACCAGAGTCTAAAGTTCTCATTAGCATTCTCTTTTTGTGCAGTACAGACTATGGATTTTGACAATTTTATACAGACATATGTCCACTATTATATAATCATACAAAATAATTTCAAAGCCCTAAAAAAACCATCTCTGCTCCACCCATTCATCTTTCTGTTTCCCATAACCCCTGGGGATATTGTTTATATAACTAAGTCATCTAACACAGTCTGTTAAGAGAAAGTTAAGATTCCTTCTGAAATGGGAAGATAGATATGATGGAAATGGCTCCCAATGGCTGCAGCGGAACTCTGGCCAGTGTAATGCCTGTGTGACATAGCTGAATTTCTACTCTGCCCTAACTCTGCTGATCTTTAAGAAACACAACACCTGCAATAAAAAGTTTCCTTTATAGCCAGACCAGCTGAAACTGTTTAGAACCAAGATAGATCAACTTCAAAAAACTCAGGCTTCATTATAATCTCATTTCCATGCTAAATGACACTCCCATCAGTGCTGTGACTGTTGACAGTTGCCATGACAATGACCAGAAGCCATAAAAGGACAAAAAAGAAGACAGAACTCTGTTTCTAGGGAGTTCACTACCCATTTTTGGAAAACACATGAATATTTCTCCCTTTTAATTTCATTAAAGAAACATTCATTAAAGAAATATTACATTTTAGCCCTCTCACCCTTCACTAGTGCAGAAGCTGATTTGTGAGCTATGTCCCCACCTCTGAATTCCATGTCCATCAAATAAAGCATGCTCTGCTTGATGCTCACTTTTCATTTTGTGAATTGGCTTCATGACACGAAACAGGGAAAGACTCCATCTTTTGGGGGACCAGCTTTGTCCGCAACACTTCCACTGAAGACAAGATCAATGATGCAGACAATGTTAAATGCTAACAGATATCAAAACTTGATAATTTTTAGGGATCAGAAAAGAAGACAGAAGCTTGAACTATTGATTCAAGTCCTATTGAGTGGTCACTAAATCCACTCATAGTACAAATTCAGATATGCAGAGAAAATACAAATTCTTTATTGTCTGTAGCTAATTTGCCTTCCTGCTAGGTCTCTACTCATTGATGAATAGGAATAAACAAGCATATTAGATGGTTTAGTCTTAGTCCTATGCAGTAATTTCTACAGTTTATTTAGATAGTAGCCTCTCATTTGGAGAAACACAGTCTCTCAGGTAACTTTCCCTACCCTCGTCTCTCTTCCCAAGATTGTGTTGAGACCGAGGGCTAATCTTTTTAATCACTTGCTTCTTGATTTTTTTTTCAACTCATGTAGCTGAAAGCCACACTGCTAAACACTATAACTTAGCCTTCATGAGCTCCCTTAGAGATAATGCCTCTGATGTATATGTCACCATGGTAACCATTGCATAAGTAGTTTTCAGGAACTTGGGGGTCAGCTCTTGTCCAGCTTAAACCAGTTGAGACCACTGACCTTTCAACTGGGCCTGCACACATGCTCAAGAGACGAGCTTTTGACATCAGAAGGCCAAACCATTTTCTGAACATGCATCCTATAAGGAGCCATGAACACCAGTTACACCTGTACATATCATCAATTACCTCATTTATCCCTACTGCCAATCACTTTTCTTCATACTTTAGATCACCTTGTTTCTTTACCCCATGAATATCCCTGAGCCAGAAGAAGCAGATTTGAGAGCTGTTCTCCTGTCTCCTCTCTGGGCTCTCCTGTGAATAAATCTTTTCCCTACTGCAAAATTCATTATTTCAGTAATTTACTGTCTGCATGATGGGCAGAATGAGCTTGGTTTTGTATCAATATCTGGGTGGTAGTGAGAAGGGTATGTGGGTGATGCTTCATGGGTAGAAATAAGAGGAAAGGATCTCCCTGTCTCTGTGCGGACCCACCAGTCTCCAGATCTCTCCTGTCTACCCTACTATTGTCCTCCTGCTGGCTGCAATTCTGTAATGATTAATTTGATGTCCTTGACATTGCCCTTACTTCTCAAATGTTCCCTTCACCCAGTCCGAGCTGAAGTCCCACAATTTGAATGCAAGGCTCTCCTCCGTCACACTGATCTTCTTGTTCCTCAATGGAAAGGGTGCAGGGTCTTCTTAGACTTCCCCCATTTTTATCTGTTTTGTGTATAAGGAATCAATCCTCATGCAATAGCTACTAAAGGTAAAAATATCTTCTTCTCTATACCCCAGGAAAACTTTAGGATTTACTTTTCCTAGGGGCTAATTCTTGGTAGGTAAGGTGTGTACGGGGGAGGAATGGAGTGATTCTAAAATAATTTAGCAAATTATTTCATAGCACAGTTATCTAGCTTGTAAAGTTATTTACTTATTGAATCATCTCATTGTGTCAGAAGCCAAGTATTGTCTGGGTCTTCCTTCTTGCATCTCTTCTATAACATTTATTAGCATTTTCCTCACCCCCCACTCTATCCCACATGGAGCCACAGGCCAACTCAGGTGAAGGACACAGCCTCAGCATGTCAAAAGAGAAACACTTATATTATGATCACGATGACCATTCTAAACAGTTACTTATATTCATTTATTTAGTCCTCATAATGGCTCTATGAAGTAGACACTAATACCATTCCTGCACTTGAGGAAACTGGGGTACAGAAAGTTTAAAAACTTGCCAAAATACATGGTTATAAGAAGCTGAGCCAGGACACAAACCCAGACGGTCTGGCTCTAACATCTTTGCTATTAATCACTACTATAGCTGCTGTTACATTCACTGTGAATCATGCTCCCGGAATTCTTGTGCCATACAGCAATACTGTTGGAATGCCAACTGAGAGTGATATATGCTCTCCAAAGCCCCGAGTTCATCTCTGTGTGGCCATTGTGGGTCCAAGTCCCTGGAACGATTTTCTCTCAGCTTTACACTGGTGAGGCTGTCAGGGAAGGTATTAGCACAAACAGGTGAAATCCATGCCAAGTCCTGAACAGAAAGTCACAAATCACTTTTATTTCCACTCATTCTGTGAAAGACATCTAAACCACTTCCCTAAAATGACCTGATAGATTAGGCTTTTGTGGCCCAAGTGCAAAGGACTACCTAAGCTTAAGGCATATGGTAGTGAACTAGGAATTTCTAGAGAATATAGCTGAGGAAAGAGGATAATAAGGCTTCTGATGATGTGAACTGCTCTGGATTCTGGGCATGGCTAGCATGGGCACAACAACTGCCACTAGCTCCAATTTCTGCTCACCAGAGAGGTAGAGAACACGTTTGGCCATCTACCCCATAATTAATCTACGAGCTAAGGTCCAGATTCTGATGTAGGGCAGGTGGTGCAGGGAGGCAACTTTTATCACCCCACCTGACAAGCTCAGGAAGGAAGACAGAGAGAGAGAATGTGTGTTTTGAGGGATGGAGTGGGATGCTGAAAATTAAGGTAGGCATCTTTGTATTCAGTGATTTTCCAGTGCATAAGAAATTCAAACATAATTAAGGAAGAATCTTCAAACAAGGAGATTTTAGTATTCTTAGATGAGCTGAATGAAAATGAAGCAGCACAGAGCATATCCATGTTTTAAGGAACACTCAAAGTAGAGTACTCGGTCAAGCAGAAATGATGCAACAGATGATATGAAATATCTCTTAATGACATACTTGAGTCTCAAGGTTTTAATACATTTACAACTGAGGTGATACATGAATAATCTGGAAAATTTTGAGTGTGACTGATTTACATGACACTAAACAAATGGGCAGATAACGACTGATACAATATATCCTACAACAACTTAGTAGGTAGTCAGTAGTTTTCTGGGTTTCTTTAGCGATAAGTTTTGTTTCCTTTCTCTTTTCATATGTGTATCTGCTGTAATTTTTAAAATTACCCAGAGTTTACATAAAACATTACAGTTATAAAATACTATTATAAGTTGATAACAACTTAGCTTTGGTCACATACAAACATTCTAGACTTATACCCTCTTCCCACAATTTGTCATTTTGTTGCCTTCATTTAAATCTTTTTATGTTGTGTCTTTTTTTTTTTTTTTAGCAAAACAAAATTAGGTGTTTTTATTTGGGAATCTCTACATAGAATACATTACTGTCAGCTAAACAGTAATTAATTCTAGAAAAGTGAACTTTCTTTTTTTTTTCTCTCTCTTTTTTTTTTTTTTATTGCATTTTAGGTTTGGGGGTACATGTGAAGAACATGGAAGATTGTTGCATAGGTACACACATGGCAGTGTGATTTGCTGCCTTCCTCCCCCATCACCTATATCTGGCATTTCTCCCCATGCTATCCCTCCCCAACTCCCCACCCCCCACTGTCCCTCCCCTTTCTCCCCGACAGACCCCAGTGTGTGATAATCCCCTCCCTGTGTCCATGTGTTCTCATTGTTCAACACCCACCTATGAGTGAGAACATGCGGTGTTTGATTTTCTGTTCTTGTGTCAGTTTGCTGAGAATGATGGTTTCCAGGTTCATCCATGTCCCTACAAAGGACACGAACTCATCGTTTTTGATGGCTGCATAATATTCCATGGCGTATATGTGCCACATTTTCCCTGTCCAGTCTATCATCGATGGGCATTTGGGTTGGTTCCAGGTCTTTGCTATTGTAAACTGTGCTGCAATGAACATTCGTGTGCATGTGTCCTTATAGTAGAACGATTTATAGTCTTTTGGATATACACCCAGTAATGGGATTGCTGGATCAAATGGAATTTCTATTTCTAGGTCCTTGAGGAATCGCCACACCATCTTCCACAAAGGTTGAACTAATTTACACTCCCACCAACAGTGTAAAAGTGTTCCTATTTCTCCACATCCTCTCCAGCATCTGTTGTCTCCAGATTTTTTAATGATCGCCATTCTAACTGGCGTGAGATGGTATCTCAATGTAGTTTTGATTTGCATTTCTCTAATGACCAGTGATGATGAGCATTTTTTCATATGTTTGTTGCCTTCACGTATGTCTTCTTTTGTAAAGTGTCTGTTCATATCCTTTGCCCACTTTTGAATGGGCTTGTTTGTTTTTTTCTTGTAAATGTGTTTCAGTTCTTTGTAGATTCTGGTTATCAGCCCTTTGTCAGATGGGTAGACTGCAAAAATTTTTTCCCATTCTGTTGGTTGCCGATTCACTCTAATGACTGTTTCTTTTGCTGTGCAGAAGCTGTGGAGTTTGATTAGGTCCCATTTGTCTATTTTGGCTTTTATTGCCACTGCTTTTGGTGTTTTGGTCATGAAGTCCTTGCCTACCCCTATGTTCTGAATGGTTTTGCCTAGATCTTCTTCTAGGGTTTTTATGGTGTTAGGTCTTATGTTTAAGTCTTTAATACATCTGGAGTTAATTTTAGTGTAAGGTGTCAGGAAGGGGTCCAGCTTCTGCTCTCTGCACATGACTAGCCAGTTTTCCCAACACCATTTATTAAACAGGGGACTCGCTTCCACATTGTTTGTTTTTGTCAGGTTTGTCAAAGATCGGGTGGTTGTAGATGTGTTGTGTTGCGTCAGGAGGCCTCTGTTCTGTTCCATTGGTCTATATCTCTGTTTTGGTACCAGTACCATGCTGTTTTGATTACTGTAGCTTTGTAGTATAGTTTGAAGTCCGGGAGTGTGATGCCTCCAGCTTTGTTCTTTTTGCTTAGAATTGACTTGGCTATGCGGGCTCTCTTTTGGTTCCATATGAAGTTTAAGGTGGTTTTTTCCAGTTCTTCAAAGAAGGTCATTGGTAGCTTGATAGGGATAGCATTGAATCTGTAAATTACTTTGGGCAGTATGGCCATTTTGACAATATTGATTCTTCCTAGCCGTGAACATGGAATATTTCTCCATCTGTTTGTGTCCTCTCTTATTTCATCGAGCAGTGGTTTGTAGTTCTCCTTGAAGAGATCCTTTACGTTCCTTGTTAGTTGTATGTTGTGTATTTCTTAACAATGTATTGAGTTTTGGTAATTGTTGAAGATTTTTAACCTTCCTGCTAGAGATTTGAAAGATTTACATACCACCATCACAGTAATGCAGTATTCTGAATTTGATTATAAACTTATCTCTCAGTGATTTTTGTATTCTTATATGATTTCATGGTAATAATTAAAATCCTTTCACTTCCAGTTAAAACATTCCCTTAAGCATTTGTTGCAAGGTCAGTATAGCAGTGATATGGTTTGGCTGTGTCCCCACCCAAATATCATCTTAAATTCCCATGCGTTATGCAAGGGACCCTATGGGATGTAATTGAATCATGGGGCAGTTTTTTTAGCAGCATCACTTATTTGTGATAGTGAATAAGTGTCACAAGATCTGATGGTACTATAAGGATGAGTTTGCCTGCAGAAGCTCTCTCTCTCTCTGCCTGCTGCCATCAATGTAAGATGTGACTTGCTCCTCCTTGCTTTCCACCACGACTATGAAGCCTCCCCAGCCATGTGGAACTGTAAGTTCATTAAACTTCTTTCTTTGTAAATTGCCCAGTCTCAGGTATATCTTTATCAGTAGCATGAGAACAGACTAATACAAGCAGTGATACATTTCCTTAGCTTTTACTTGTCTGGAATTTTGTGTCTTCATTTTAGAAAGATAGCTTTACTGAGTATAGTATTTTTAGCTGTTGATTTTTTTTTTTTAGCACTTTGAGTATGCCATCCTGTTCTCTCCTGACCTGCAAGGTTTCTTCTGAGAAATCTGCTGATAGTCTAATGGTGGTTCTCTTACATATGACTTGATGCATTTAGAATTCTTTTTGTCTTTGACTTTTGATAGTTTGATTAAAATCTTGTAGAGGATCTCTTTGAATTGAAACTAATTAGGATCTTTAAGCTACATGGATCTGGATATTCATATCTCTCTGAAGACATGAGACATTTTCAGCTATTATTTCATTAGGTAAGTTTTCTGTGCCTTTCTCCATCTCTTCTCCCTATGAAAATCACATAATGTAAATATTTGTTCACTTAATTGTTGCTGTCCAAAAGGCCTCTTAGGATTTCTTCGCTATTTTTCATTCTTCTTTCTTTTTTCCCCTGACTGAATTATTCAAAAGACTTGTCTTCAAGTTCAAAAATTCTTTCTACTGCTTGATCTAGCCTGCTGTTGAAGCTTTTAAGGGTATTTTTATTTCATTTACTGAAGACCTCAACTCCAAGATTTCTAAGATCTTTAAATGATATCAATCTCTTTGCTGAGTTTCTCATTCAAATCATGATTTATTTTCTTGATTTCATTGTATTTTCTATCCATATTCTGTTATATTTTCCTGAGTTTTCTTAAGATCATTATTTTGCATTTTGTTTCAGTCAATTTGTAAATTTCCATTGCTTGAGGTCAGTTACTGGAGATTTCTATTTCCTTGGTGATATCATGTTTCTTTGCTTTTTTTATCTTTTTTGTGTCCCTGCATTGATATCTGTGCATCTTGTGGAACGGTCACTTCTTCCAATTTTATACAGTGGCTACTATAGGGAAAGATTTTTCCCTGCAGATGTGTCCTAAGGTATCGTTTGGGTAGGGTACATTGGCTTTGGCTCCATGTGGGCTCTGTAGTATAGTCTCCATGCAGTTCCTTTAGCTGTAGTCAATGTCAGCATGCTTTCAAATACCTTAGTGGCCTAGACTGCAGGAGTTTGTGCAGCTGTTCCCTAGACTGGGTGTAGCCACCCGACTGGAGGGTTGGGGGGTACCAGGCTCTTCTGCATGTGTACATAGAGGCTGCTCTGCTGGGGTCAAGCCCAGCCTCCCCACTGGAGGCAAAGACACCAGTCTGTTTATCAGTGCTTGAGATCAGCTGGACCAGGGTTGGGCATGTCCTATTTACTGGGGGAAAGGGGCACAAGACTGTTCCACCAGGGTCAGGTTGACATACTACAGTCACTGGGATAGAAAAGATGAAGTGCCTCCTAGGCAGTTTATTCTTTTCTTTTTTAATTAAAATTCTGGGATACATGTGCAGATCGTACAGGATTGTTACATAGGTATACACATGCCATGGGTTTACTGCATCCATCACCCTGCCATCTATGTTAGGTATTTCTCCTAATGTTATCCCTCCCCAATCCTCCCACCCCCTGCTATCCCTCCCCTACCCCCACTCCCAGTTTATTCTTCAGGGGTAGGGACCTACAGCTACTTGACAAGGAATGGTGCACTACATGTAATGGGCATGGTGTAGTGGTGGTGGAACCTCAGGGGTGGGGAGATGCAGAGGCTACTGGCCCTGGAACATGTTGTACTCGAGAAGTGACTTCAGTCTTAAGATGGCACTTTAAGGTAGCAGCTTAAATCATGGAAGAGGGAGCATAATGCGGGCTTCTTCTCTAAGTTAATGCAGCCATGTGAACTCCAGGCAGTTTCCTTGACTGGTCTGGGAGTCTTTGCAGACTGTAGAGTTATCCAGCAGCAAAGACGGCAGGTGTCCATGGCTTTAATTGGGGCAACTGGGGGTCTCCTATTCACTTTTTCCCTGTAGGAAGAGTCCCTCCTGGTTCTAAGCTGATCCTAATTGGGGAGATGGGGTAGTAAAGACAGGATATTTTGTTGCCTTTTTATTACAGCCATCCCACATCTCCATGCTTCACAAGGTCTCTGTCACTCCCCCTGTTTTACTCAAGCACTCTCCTTCAGATACGCTAATACTTGTGCAGGGACAAGTATTAAGCAGGACTAGCCAGCCATCCTGCTGATGTCACTCCCTCCTACTTTCTTCCCTAGAAATTCTCAATGTGAGGATTTCATCACAAGGCCCTTTGTGAAGGTTTTACCTCTAACCATCTTAAGAATTTCTCAGTCAACGCAAAGGACAAAAACAAATAACATATCTCTTCCCTTTAAGGATACAACCTAGTAGATCTACATCTCTTCCATTTACATTGACTTATTGGACAAAATGTGATCATATGGCTATATCTAATTCTGGGAACTGGTATCGTTAGGGTTTCCAAGTGAGATACTGGTGGATCACTAAGAATCTCTTACATATTTACTAAACCAGTGATGGTTCTTAATGTAGGCTGTCCACACATCAATAAATGTGCAGAATGATTCATTGGACTTGGAAGAAAATATTTAACGTTTTATTTATTTGTATCTATAATATAAAAAAATAAGGTTTACGAATATGTAATGTGCATATTGGCAATGACACACTCAGTGCCTGTATGAGATGGACTTATTTCACATACAGTACACATGCTTTCCTGAGTGTGAATCTATAGCCCAGGGCATTAACAGCAGGGACCTCACACATTATACACTTTCAGCATATTGAATATTGACAAAAATAATGTACATGTGTCTGTCTATATAAATTTACAGGTGATCTTATCTAGTTTTTATTACATTAACCATCATAAAAGGAATGAGGGGCTTAAAAAAGATTCCTGCAAATAAATTGCAAATTGAAGAGAATATTCATAAAGCAAGCACAAGCAAACAACCAAAAAGTGGAAGTCCTGTCACTTTGACTGCTGGAACAATCTCTTTATTACCTACACTATGAGCTGAAACAATTACACATTTACTTACATTAATATTAATGATGAACTCTGCCTGGATGATATATAGCAATGTAAGAGACTAGCTAATAAAGGCAGTAAATGATCATAATTGATAAAAAATTAATATATTTCCAATTTAACTCACTATTTAAATGTTCTATTTTTGTGTTTTTACATGCACAGATTAATTAGTACGATAAACTATGTATAACTTACAAATAAATGAATTTGTAATTGAGATGAATTCAAAAAATTGTAAAGAAAATTGTGAATGTTAAAAAAAGTTTGAAGACTACTGCACTATACCCAACCCAGCCTCTCTCTTAGGAATGTAATGAGAGTTATGTTATAAAACTTCCAGCTTCCTTCAATAGGGAAAATGGTTATGACATGTGTCTTTTCCCTCTTTTTGAGAGCAGGGAAAGGAGCTGGTATTCAATAGAAAATAATGAAGAAGAGGTATTAGAGAAGAGAATGATAGAAAAAAATCAATCTCCACCACAGGAAGAATATATAAAATTATATTTCAAGTTAAGGTAAGTCAGCAAAGACAAGTCAGTTCCTGGGTTAAGATACCAGGTAAAAAAGAAGAGACTGGCCAGGTATGGTGGCTCATGCCTGTAATCCCAGAACTTTGGGAGGCCAAGATGGGTACATCACAAGGTCAGGAGTTTGAGACAAGCCTGGCCAATATGGTGAAACCCTGCCTCTACTAAAATTACAAAAATTAGCTGAGTGTGGTGGTGGGCGCCCGTAATCCCAGCTGCTTAGGAGGCTGAGGCAGGAGAATCACTTGAACCTGAGAGGCAGAGGTTGCAGTGAGCTGAGATGGCACCACTGCACTCCAGCCTGGGCAACAGAGCAAGACTCAGTCTCAAAAACAAAAACAAAACAAACAAACAAACAAACAAAAGCACGGAAAGGGTGAGGCTGTCTCCACCAGAGAACTGACTGTACAAACATTAGAAGGGCGCTTTTTTTTCTGTTGATGGATCTTTGCATGTACTGAAGGCTGAGCTGCATTATAAGCTCAGTTCCACTACCTGGGGGAAGAACACCTTTGCTACATTTGCTACAATCCTGCTCCACGATAGCCTTTCTGGGAATGCTGTCTTCCAGTTAGCCCAGTAGAGAGCAGAGCTGTTTTTCTCTCCAGGGAGCCATGTGGGCCACAGCTTATCTATTCTTCTGGATCCCCCCAGAGTTTTTTCCAGGGGCAGGGGAAGTTTGCATGAGACATGCTGATGCTCTCAGGTTTTGTCCTCCCCTGGGAACTTTGTAGACCTCATATGACCAGCCCCCTCCACTGGAAGCACTAAATTTTTCCATGTCCTAGATGCTGAGGCTTCTCAAGAGAGGTAGAGTCCTTTATTTTTCTGACCCAGAGAAGAGAGATTTCCAGCTATGGAAGAAACCAAAAACTTTATTCCTAATGATGTTAGTAGCTGGGGCCTTCTCCATATCTCCTAGTTTCTGAGCTCTCTGTGCTACTGAAAAGCAAAGCCAATGCAAAGTCAGGTCCTAGTCCATCTAAAGACTCTCACACCTTTTCCACAATAAAATGATGTAAATAAGAACAGTTTCTTCTCAGTCCACTCCATACTCTCAGCCTTCACCAAGACAAACACCATGCACTGTCATGTGAGGCATAATGATCCTTCCCCCCCAATCAGACAAATGTTATAAAAGAACTACAATGAATTAGAAAAAAAAAAAAAAGAATGAAATCTAAGACCACTACCTTGTTCTCTGGCCTCTTCCCCTCCCTTGCATGCAGCCATGTATTTAAAGATGATTTCATCCTGTATCTCAAGAACTCCATTGCTCACGACAGGCAGTTTCACCCTTTAGTTCTTTCT
Source organism: Ateles fusciceps (assembly GCA_036589455.1). Lineage (NCBI taxonomy): Eukaryota > Metazoa > Chordata > Mammalia > Primates > Atelidae > Ateles > Ateles fusciceps. The sequence goes on from JAZHEH010003362.1 coordinate 2,827,125, forward strand.
TACATTTTACAAATTCGAGCTACCTGACTCCTCTGTTAAGTCATTTGAAGCTCTGAAGGGGAAGGGGCTGTAGAGCCAGGAAAAATTGTGATGCTGATCCCATGTTTCTAATTCAGAATCCTCTAGTACAGCTGTGGCCTAGCTGGTTCCTTTTGCTAAGTTAGCATGAAGAAATTCCACTTACTGAAGATAAATGCTGTTTTTCTCAGAAATAACAGCAAAATCGAATGATAAAAAGACATTCCTCTTAACTGCACGGAGTTGGTTGCGTTATTGGAGAAATAATTCTATCCATCAGTGATATTGTGGAAAGAATGATGTCAGCCCAGACATTCCAGCTCTTATTTCATTTTTTAATACTAGGTTTTATTTCATAAAAGCTCATTCTTTATTTCCATCTCCTGCCCACACTTCTCCAAGGACAGTTCTACTTCAACACCCCCCCCACACCCGGGTAAGATCTCCCTTTCTGGGATAAAAAGTTAATTCTTCCTTGTTGGAGACCCTCAGAACAAGATTCTAAAAGGAGCAGATGTACCACATCCAGATACAGAATGAAACCACTATAAGGGCCAAATGCTCTACCCTTTAAAGATATTCTAGAGCAGTGAAAAGTAACTTTTAAAGTTTCATTGATCAGTAAAATTTCCCATTTTTAAAATTTTACCAAGTAATTTTTTAAAATGTATAATTACTGCGGCTTCATTAAATTAAAAATATTTTATATCACAAAACTACCAAGGCATAATTGTAGGGACAGTTCTTTAATTTACTGTTTTATTCAAATGGGTTTATCACTATTTTTCAAATTTACCATACTGCCCTTTTTTTATTTTCTTTCCCCTCAAGCTAGTGAAAATTTGACAAATACAAGTCTTTGTGCTAACCACTGGGCTAGAGAAGAGTAGCAGAGAGCAAGCAACTTCCAGGAGAAGTTTATTCTGTTACCTGTTAAAGGTGAGAGACAGGGCAAAGAATCTGACATGATCGTTCTGGGATCAAAAGACACATTTTTACAGGTTTTTAACCAATAGGATGTAAACTTTTGGAAGATGAGACTATGTCTTGAAATTCTTAGATTCCCATGGTGTCAAACAAAGAGCTTGTGGGCAGTACAAACATAATAATATTTTTATTTTATTATGTATTGGTTGCTATAATTGATTGTGTTTTTGGTTAAAACAATATTTTTTTATTTTCAATGTTTTATTTTTTATTAACAAATCATTTTATGTATTCATGGGGTACATATTTTGATATGTACAATGTATAGTGATCAGATAAGGGTAATTAACTTGTCCATCATCTCAAACTTCTTTTTTTTATTATACTTTAAGTTCTAGGGTACGTGTGCAGATCGTGCTGTAATTGATTTTTTACAATTTGTCTCACTTATTCAATACTTAACATACACTTACACTTATTTTTCTGTTGTTCAATCTTGTGTACTTTAACTAAAAATTAATCCCCTAAAAGTTGATCACTTTATTTTTTATATACTTGGGTAGCAACTATAAACCTCAGTCTATGAATACAGGGATATAATAAAATTTACTTTTTCTATATTTTCACCTATATTTTTCCTTTTTTATTGATACACATAGTAATACATATTTATGGGGGGTAGATGGGATATTTTGATACCTAACATATGCAATGGTTAAATTAGGGTAACTGGAATATCCATCACATCAAACATTTATCATTTCTTTGTGTTGGGAACATTCCAAGTTTCTTTGCTAGCTATTTAAAAATATACAATAAATTATTGTCACCCTGATAGGTTAACATAGTCAACCTGATGGGTTAACAAACACTAGAATTTATTTCTTCTAATGATATTTTTGTATCCATTAACCAATCTCTCTTCATTCTCTCCTCTCTCCAATCCTTTCCAGCCTCTGATAATCACCATTCTAGTTACTATCTCCATGATATATTTTTAGTTCCCATGTATGAGTGAGAACATATGAAATTTGTCTTTCTGTGCCTGGCTTACTTCCTCTAACACAATATCTTCCAGATGCGTCCATGTTGTCACAAATGACAGGATTTCACTTTTATGGCTAAGTTGTAGTCCACTATGTACATATCCTACATTTTCTTTATCCATTCAACCACAGATGAACATGTTGATTCCATATCTTGAGTGTTGTGAATAGTGCTGCAATAAACATGGAAGTGCAGAAATTTCTTCAATATACTGATCTCCTTTCTTTTAGGTGTATATTCAGCAGCAAAGTTGCTAGATCATGTGGAACTATGTATTTTTAGTTTTATGAGGAACTTCTACATATTGCTTTTCATACTTGCAGTACTAATTTACATTTCTACTAACAGCGTATGAGCATTCCATTTTCTATACATCCTCACTGGCATCGATATTTTTGGTCTTTTTGATAATAGCCATTTTAACTGGCTATATCATTTTACCTGGTAATTTCATTGTGGTTTTGATTGCATTTTCCTAATGATTAGTGATATTGAGCATTTGTAAAATACGTATTTTGGCCATGTGCATGTTCTCTTTTGATAAATGTCTTCAGATCTTCCTCCCCCTTTTAAATCAGATTATTTGGGATTATTTTTGCAATTGAGGTGTTTGAGCCTCTCACATATACTTATTTCTTTTCTCTTGCTGCTTTTAGAACCCTCTCTTTGTCCTCGACCTTCGAGAGTTTGAGTGTTACATGCCTCGAGTAGAGCTTTTGAGTTGAATCTGCCTAGTGATCTTTAACATCCTTGTGCTTTAATATTTACGTTTCTCTACGTTTGGAGTTTCTCCATTTTTATCTCCTCGAATAAACATTCTACCACCATCTCTTTCCCTACTCCCTTTTTAAGGCCAATGACTCTTAGATTTTCTTGAGGCTATTTGTTAGATCTCACAAGCATTTATTATTATTTTTTCTTTCTTCTCCGATTGTGTGTTTTCAAATAGCTTGTCTCTGAACTCTTTTTTTCTGCTTGATCAGTTCTGCTGTTGGGATACTCTGATGCATTTTTTAGTTTTTCAACTGCATTTTTCAGCTCCAGGATACCTGGGTTTTTAAAAAATTATTATTTCAGTCAAGAGATCTTTAAATTTATCTAATGAATTTCTAAATTGTTTTCCTGTTTTTTTAAAGTTTATTGAGCTTCATCAGAACAGATATTTTGAATTCACTTTCTGAGAGATCACACATTGTCTTCATCCAGGATATTACTGGTGACTTTTTAGAACATTTGTTGAGGTTATATTCGCCCGAATGTTTTTCATGCATGTGAACATTCTTCAGTTCCTGATGTTCTAGTTCTTACAAATGTGCCTTCTTGCATGAATAGTTGTTCAGATGATGTTGCTGAGGGAGGACAACTGCTCAAGGATTCTATTCAACCACCTTCTCCACCCCACTTCTCCAAACCAGATATATATTTTTTTGAGCCTCCATCCCATTGAACTTTGAAAAAATACAGCCTCACTTTACTAGAGATTCCCCTTTTCTTCCCTAAGTTGTACCAGTTTTTCAGAAACTTATGAATATTCAACAGCACAACACTTCTATAGGAGTGGCCCTATAGGAGTTGGGTCATCTGTCCACATAGGTAATCAACTGAAATATGTCCATTGTCTCGATTAGATTCCATTTCAGATTCAGTAGTTCTCTCTGCTGCTTTCATGCCACACCTGGGGCATGAAATCATAGTGGAGGTAGTTGACACAATTCTATCAGAAGCTGATAGAATAGGTGAACAAAAAATTATATGGAGACAAAAAGTTTAAACAACTGATTAACAAACTTGATTGAATATACATGTATATAGATATAGATGTCACTACTCACAAAACTGCAGAATACACACTCAAGTGCATACAAAACATTTTTTAAAGTTGACTATGTGCTAGGTCATAAAGCAAATCTCAAAACATTTCAAAGAATTAATATCATATAATATATATTTTCTGACTTATAAAGGAATTAAGCCAGAAAGCCAAACCTATTTAAAAATTATTTAAAAATTTTTAAATATATTTGTAACAACCAGTGGGTAAAATAAATCTCAATGAAAATTCAAAAGTATGGTATCTGAATGATAATAGAGATAAGACATATAAAAACTTGTCAAATATTGCTATAGCAGTGATTATAAAGCAGTATCCAGCATTAAGTGTACATCTTGGAAAAGAAGATAAAAATCAATCAATTAATCATTTGTAATTTAAATCCAGCTGAGGATCTATAACTCAACAACTTAGAAAGTTAACAGTAATTTAAACCTAAAGATTATTAAATAAAGGAAATAACAAATTAAGGCTAGAATTTGTCAAATAGAAAAGAAGAATAAACTAGAGAAGATCAATAAAGCATAAAGGTTAAAATTTGGAGAAACCAATGAAGTTAATGTGCCCCTACCTAGGCAGATCAAGAAATAAAGAAAGCAAGTATAAAAAACAAATATCATGAACCTATGGGCATGTGAAATCATGAAAAGATATTACAGATAATTTTATATCAAATATTTGAAAATTTTTAAATAACCTAAAAAATATAACTCACAAAATCAAACACAAAAAAACTGAAAAATCTAAATAAACTTATATTAAAGAAACTGAATTTATACTTTAAAATCTTTGTACAAAGACCACACCTGGATCAGATGGTTGCTGTTAAGCACCAATCTTACAAAAAACTTCTCCAGAGAATAAAAATGAGGGAACTTTTTCCAATTTATTTGGTAAAAGCATAACCTGATAGCAAAATCTGACAAGACAGTAGTAATATTTAAACCTGGTTATTCATCACAATTGTGTTGGATTTATTCCAAGGATTAAAAGTGAGGCTAACACTTTAAAATCAATAAATTTATTTCACCACAACTACAAAAATAAAAAGAAAAGCATGTCATCATCTCAATCAATGTGGAAAAAGACTTTCATGAAATTCAGCAACCATTCATAATGAAACTCTTAGCAAACTAATCCCAGAAGAAAATGCTGCAAATACATTTTAGAGCATAGATTTATTTAGTCAGATCATTCTGGCTGTTCAAAATATCTTTTAGGTTACTCCTTAATTCTCTGCTGTTCAGGGTAATAAAGAACTGATTAATGAAGAGCTTAATAACTATACACAAGGCCTCTGTTTAGGAAAAAAATCATTTTACAAGCTCAACAAAGCATTTAAAAATTAAATTTTGCAGGCAACTTGAAGCATAATGCAAAAGAAGTAGCAGAAACATAAGGAAACTAAGCTAATAATGTTCCAATTCAAATGCCAGTCATATTTATTTCAGAGTTCTCGGATGGGGCTTGATGATACAAAATATTTTACTCTAGAGTTCAGAAGTGAACTTTTTCCACCGCCCTAGAATATCAGGACCACAGATGTTTCTCACATATATACAAAACACAGAATCTCCAATAGCCAAATTACTTCCACAAAGAACTGGTCCTTGTGGAACCCATTTCCATAGAAATCCTATTCATGTCCCAGACAGTCTTGGGATGAGATTCAAGGTCCCTGCTGTAGACCTTGACTTTCCAGGCCTTTCTATTGATCCAGAGTCCAGCAATGCCTCAGAGGGACTCCTAAGGCTAGTGGCAGTGAGCGCTGGAGTGGTTAAGTCTTCAATGATTTGGGGAGCAACATTTTAACCCCATTGTACAAACTGTATTCTTGAATTGTCAACTTAACTAGAACTAATTCACTGTCTTTGCACTAGGTTTTAAAGAAATGGAGCCTGCAGGTAAGGGTGAAGCTAAAGAAGGCTCAAGAACAAAGTAAATGTCTGCAGAAGTTTCTCCAGCTGTAGAACCAAGCTCATGCAGTAAGTAATAGATTCTCTAAGAAACAAGAACTCATTCCTTATTTTTATTTTTTATTATTCTTTAAGTTCTGGGGTCCATGTGCAGAACATGCAGGTTTGTTACATAGGTATACACGTGCCATGGTGGTTTGCTGCATCCATCACCCTGTCATCTACATTAGGTATTTCTCCTAATTACGTATGCCCAAGAAAGAGAAAAGAAGAAAAATGTTTACCCAACAAAATATTAGGTAAGAAAAAAGCAGATCAAAACCTTTTATTAGCAGTTTCTTTCCCACCTCTCCCAGATGCCCTCCAGCCCACCTTACTACGTCTCCTATATGTCTGAGCAAAGTCCAAGGCCAGCAGCCATGTGGGCAGGCAACACAACAACACAACACCCTCACAAAGTGTTTAGTGTCTCACTACTTAGGGGAGCTTCTGCCACAGAGCTCAGATCACTTAGACTTTACCTACACAGGGTAGGAGGTGGAGGGGGTTAAGAGAATCAATAATTTGTGAATGATTGTTCACTTCTTCACATAGATAGAGTCTGAGCTTCAGAAAGGTAGAAAGAGAATGACCTTTGGCTGAGAAATAAGTGACAGTTAATTATTAAAACTACTAGTTACTGTTTGCCTCCCAACCTTTGTGGCCCAGATTCCAGTAACGAGAGGATCCAGAAGCATTTGAAAGTATTCATGTATCAATGAACAGCCAAAGTAGAGAAGAGCCGTATATAGCCAACATCTCCATGCCCCAGGAGCCCAAGTCTGGAGGTCTTTGTTTCATTCTCAAAGGACAGCTCTGCTTATTCTTCCAATTATCACTGCCAAGTTCTCTTTAGCCATGGTAAGGTCTCCCTGAACTCTGGCCTTGTGGTCTGAAGGATAAATCCTTAGAGTATGTATGTTCACTTCTCTCATGCTGATTAGAACAGTAGTTCCCAGAACAATGATAATGCTCTCTACCTTCTTCCCTCCTTTCTCCTTCTCTCCCTCCCTTCATTTATCCCTTCCTTCCTTCCTAGTGTTTTTTGAATACACACTATGAGCACTGCTAAGTGCAGAAGTGCATAAGAAGAAATGTATGACCAAATCTCTGGTTTCCAGAAACTCATAATTTATCAGCCACCATGAGTTAACCAGAAATTCCCGTTAGAGGTTCTTGCCATGGCTTTCATCACACTAAATCCCTTTTTCATCAGTCTTTGTAGATATGCAAGAACCTCTCCATCTTTTCTTAAGAGCTAAAACATCTCATTTAGAGTAGTTTTTTCTCTTTGTCAGGCTCTTCATGGTATCATTGGCTGTGAATTCTGTTTCACCCACATGCAAAGGGTGATGCTGAGGACTCAGAGTACACTGGATGCTTAGGGTGAAAATGTGTGATTGCTCTCTTTTCCCACATTCCCAGTTTCAAGAGATGATTGGACAGTCCTATCCTCACTATGCCAGATACCATCCTTTGAATTATTTCTTGTTTGCATGTCTTCCTTTCATTGCATTGTCCACAAGGCTTCCCTAATCTCCCCTGTACTCAGGCCCAACCTTATTCAGCACCCTCACTTTCAGCAGATTGTATCACCTTCTCTTTAATAGCAATCTAAGGAGCCTTTTCACTCAGAACCCAAAACCTCATAGCTTAACCCTCTCTCTGGTCTAATATCCTCTGGAAAAAAAATGTGTCCCTACTGCTGCACAAATTCTGGAGCTAAGGACAAACACCATCACAAATAATTTATTCTTCATATGATACAGTCTGAAGAGGATGTGGAAAGTGCTGATATTTTATAAGTAATGCTATGGAGTCAGTATCATTTATGGAAAAAATTCACTCAACTGCTGATTCTGGAAATATTCTCTACAATCTTAGCTTTAACAGTTTAAGTTTAACCAGGTTCCTTTCTATTCTCAAGTTTAAAACCTTCCTATTATAAACCAATAAAGTTTTATCAGTGTCTACCTAGCACAATTTACATTTGATAAGTACTCAACACATTTCTTACGGAAACAGATATCTCCTCGGTGCAACCACATTTTGCTTATTTTCTAAAAAATATTCTTGACATTTAAAAATAAAAAATATATATCTATCATTATTATTGCAATTTTGTGACTAAAGTCACAGTGGTTCTTACTTAGAGATTATTGCTCCTTTCTCTTCTCAATACATCAGAATTCCTTCCACTATTGTCATGAGAATTTGGAATTGTGGTAAAAATTTGGAGGTCAATTGCGGTAGATTCCTAGGAAAATATTTTAAAACTCTCAAAATTCAACAGTAAAAAAACAAACAATCTAATTGAAACTATACAAAAAATACACTAACACTATGGAATATTGATCAGCAATAAAAATGAACTATTGATATATGCAACAACTTGGATGGCTCTTACTTAGAGTTTATTTTTTTCATCTAGCTTTTTAAGATGGAACGATAGATCACTGATTTTATCCCATTCCTCTAATCTTATATAAAAATGCAGTACTATGATTTCTCCCTAAGCTCTACTTTGACAGAATCATACTTTGTCTTCAAGTTAAATGAGCTTTTCTTCTGTAAGTTCTAGTCTGCTCTTAATCTTACTGGTGAAATTTTTATTGCAGATATTTTCTTTGATTTCTAGAAGTTACATTTGGTTCTTTTATAGCACTCATTCCTCTCCTCATTACATCCATATTTTCTCTTAATCTTGAACAAATTTGTACTGTTTGTAATTGTTTTAGCATCCCTGTCTGCTAACTCCATCATCCCTTTAATTCTGTCTCTTTTTTTTTTTTTGACTGACTTTTCTTCTAACTATAGGTGACATACTTCTGCTTCTTCATATATCTAGCAGTTTTTTAGTAAATGTTGGAAATTTTTAATTTTATGAGTGGAGAGCTGAATTTTTTCCTTGTTTATTTTTAAAGAGTATTGAACTGCATTCTGTTAGGTATTTGAATTACTTGTAAATAAGCTTGGTCCTATTGAACTTTCTCCCTAAGTCTGATACGCAGTTCTCATTACCCTTTACTTCAGTGTTAGAGGAGTCCTACCGCCAAGGTGTGGCCTTATTAAGATCTCAGTCAAGGGCGCACAGGATTCAGTGAACCATCTCTACTCTAGCTGGTTACAACGTCCCCCAGTCAAGTGTAAATTTAATAATCTCTGTTTATCCTGTATTTTCCCATAATTGTTCTCTGCCAGCCTTACGGTAGCTGGCCCAGTGTACACATAGTTTAGTATTCTGTTGAAGACATGGGGGGATACTTATGCAAATTTCTGGAACTCTTATTTTGTGCAGCTTCCTATTTTCCCATGCTCTGCCTCATAATTTCCAGTTATACTGCCAGTGTGATCCACCTGGCAGGTTTCTTTAGTATAGGTTGACTTCACCAACACCAAATTCCTGCAACATGGTCAGCTTCACCAACATCCACCTCCTGCAGTCCACAGTAATTAATAGCACCAAGTTTCCCTCAGCATCCCTCTTTGCATGGTAGAGTGCCTCTAGCAAGACATGTTCTTCTGAATAGTTTTCCCCAGTACATTAGAGAGCAGATTTTTTTGCAAATTTCAAAAGTATAGATTCCATCAAGTTCTCTCTGAATGACACATTGTAGCATCTTAATTGCAACCTCTCAGCCTACAGTGGATCAATGCTGAGACAGGGTCTCACTCTGTCACCCAGGCTGGAGTGCAGTGGCACAATCACAGGCTCAATCCAGCCTCGACATCCTGGGCTTCAAATGATCCTCCCACCTCAGCCTCCTGTATAGCTGGGACTACAGGTACATGCCACCATGCTTGGCTAGTTTTTGTATTCTTTGTAAAGATAGGGTTTCACCATGTTGCCCAGGCTGGTCTCAAACTCCAGGGCTCAAGAGATCCACCCACTTGCACCCCCCAAAGTGCTGGGATTACAGACATGAGCCACTATGCCAGCCTGTACCCTCTGTAATATAGTCTGGGTATGTCTTTCTATAGGAAGGGTTGCCTCTTCCTTGGGAACATGTCAGCTTTTTAATGTTTATCTTTATTAATTTTTCCTTAATGCACACATGAAGTTTCTGGATAAAAGATGCTTTCTTACCATGTTCACTGTACAATCAATAGCCTAAATGACACGCAGTATTAGTCTTTCCACTCCCCAACTCCTACATTATAAGACCCAAATAGAAAAAAAAATATGATACACAAGTGGCAGAATTACTGTCTAACAGAGAGAATCTGACAAGATGTATCTACCAAAAAACATACCTGAGAAAATCCTTAGACAAGACTTCATACTCAATAGGTGTTCATACATTCAGTCATGCAAAGGTATATTAAGCACTTACTTTTTGGCAGACTAGTATTCAACAGGGCAATGGGCATACAGGTGAATAAAATATCTGCCCAACTAACACTTTTGGCTTTTTCAGGTTTGTGTGTCTCTGTCAGACTCTTCTCTTTCCCTTATCATCTTTCTTCATCTCTTGCAGACACCAGTTGACCCAATGCCACAAAAAGTTAATTAAATGTCACCTCTCTGTGAATGTTTTCTGACCTTCTAAATAGATTCCTTTTCTGAACAACACCGCTGACCCCAAACAACAATCCTGTGCATGCGCCTTCAGCAAGTTTTTGTGTTTCTTGTTATTTTGTCTGCCTTCCCACTAGACTGTGAATAATATGAAACGGAATCCCTGCATTAGTCGTTATTACAGTCCCAGAGATAGTTAATTGCTTGACACATGGTGCTTAAAAAAGGTACATAGATTTAATAAATAAGTGGTATTATGAACATAGCATTTTTCTGGTGAAGAAAATGGCTTAACAAAAAACATATTAAAAGAATGAAAGTATTTGAAATGTACAAAAGAAGAAAAATAAAGGAGTATGGGTACAGTGAGACATTGGGGAGTAATTAAGATGATAATAACAGCAACAAAAACAATTGAGATAGTGAAAATAACTGCCACATTAGCTATCAATATAAGCATTTTGCATAGACAATAAAGGCAGCAACAAAATGACTCACTCTTCCTAATTCATCCTCCAGGAGGGATCTGTGACCAAATAGACCTACCCATTCTTATACTATTGCACTTTGCCTGTAGATGCTGCCTTCTCTAGTGAGTCTAAATCCATGCAAAATATGTGAAACAACTAACACTAGTGGGTATTTATTCATCCATGAAGTGTTGGAGGAGCAGGAATGGTTTGGAAACACTTAGGGAATACCGGAGGGGATGGAAGAAGACAGGAAAACTTTCAATGAAGACCACACTTGCCCTCTGATATCCCCCCATAACCCATTATTCCTCAACCTCCAAGCTGAGAACCACCCAGACCTTCCATATTCTTTAACTAGTATAAGAATAGCAATGCCCATATAGGCAAAACTGGACCAGGCCAAAGAACCCTTCCTCAAGAAGATGTAAGGATATTGTGGAAGTAAATGATCTATGAAGAAAGAAAGTTGGATCTGGTCTCATATTTCTGCTTGGATTTGAGGGAAGAAATACTTACACCAGAGTAAATTCTTTAAGAATATGTTGAAAAAGTCACATTAACACTTACATTAAAAACGTAGTGGATAATTTCAAAAAAGTTTAAAAACCCTCTGACACCCACCAAGGCATCCCCTAAAAACTACGAACCCCAGGTTTAGACACCTTTTGAGAAGGATATCTGGCTGGCCAGTCGGGAGACCCTGCTATCAGCTATGTTGTTATCCAAGTGGGACAGCCAAATCAAGGGGACACTGTGCAGAGACCCTTCACCTCCAGTTTGTGACCTCCTCACAAAGGGATCTGTAGAAGAAAGAGAAGATCACAGATCACCTAGAAGATACTTAACCCTATTTCTGTGGTTAGGAACAGAAAAATAAAACTGGGAAGTAAGAGATAGGAACTGACTTGAGGATGGACAAACAATAGATGTCCTGAGTGTGTGAAAGCAGATGTTTCCATACCTGTGTCTCTTAGGAAGTATCTTCCAGCTCTGTCTCAGAGTAAAGATAAACTCTGGTGGGAAGAGTCATAAAACAAAATATTCCTACAATGTTTCCCCGTTGACGATATACAATAATGTAGCATAGTTACGCTTATTTTACAAATACATATCTGGAGAAGCATGAAGTTTGCACAGTTTGCCAAGAGAATGGAAGTTGATGGCATTTACCTTGGTCTCTAGAATTAGTACAACCAATATGTAAGACAACAACTTCAATGTCATCGAAGCTACTACATAGAAATTAAAAATCTAAAAAGCTACCATAGGTTGAAAAGAGACGAGTTTTTATGAAAAGTGCATCTGGATAAAAATGTGGTTTTAGAGAAAAGCCACCGGTATGTCTTCTTCTGCTTATCCCCCAGGGACAGCAGAGATTTCTGCCTTGATTGCACAGACAGAAAAGAATACACTTAGAAATGAACTCTATTTGAGGAGCGAATATAGCTGGATAATAAAAGAAGGTACTTTCTCTTTTTTCAAAACTGTTCATTTTTCAATCAGTAAGAATTAAGATACCATCATAAAATGACTATCACCTGGAATATTATTTGACTCCTGAGAATGAAAGCTTCCTTTTTTATATAAGCAGAGAGAAATAAAAGTTGGTGTCTCTGAAGCTTATTTTCCTAAAATCCCTGCCACCTATGTTCCCATTGCCTCTTCTCTATCCCTTAACCAGACTAGGTCAAAGATTTGACTGTCAGAGAGTTCAGGTAAAATGCAAGCCAAAAAGCTTTCAAAACTGAAATCTTCAACCACAGAAACAAGTAGTCTTAATCCAGCTTGGAGTGATTCTTATATCTGGTAACAAAATTCACCAGAGCAGAAATCTTGCTTTCTGCCATCCCTAGAACATAAAAAAGAAAAGCATTTCTAATTCTCTGACAGTATTCTCAACAAATATTATATTTCACGAATGTGTGTATTGTGGCATGTTTGTGAGTAGACACACTCACTGGGCTAACAGTCTCTTGATGAAATTATCCAATCTGTTAAGAAATATTTCTGCCCACAACTCTACATAGGGCATCCTTGACCTCCTTGTTTCTCAGACTGTAAACAATGGGGTTCAGAAGGGGAGTGATGATGGTGTATGTCACGGAGAGAAGAAGGTCTTTTTCTATTGAACTTTCTGACTTGGGCTTGAGGTAGGCAATGGAGGCACAGCCATAGTGGACAATGACCACAGTAATGTGGGAGGCACAGGTGGTGAAAGTCTTCTTTCGGCCCTTGGCTGAGGCAATTTTAAGGATGGAAGAGAAGATGAGGACATAGGAGATAAATGTTAGGCCTGTGGGCACGAAATCACAAATGAACTTACACCGTAATTGATTATCTCATTAATAGTGGTATCAGTGCAAGAAAGTTTCATGACTGGGTAAATATCACAAAAGAAGTGGTCCACCACTGTGCCACAGAAAGGCAAATTGAACATGGCTGTCACATGGAGAACTGCCATAGCTAGACCAGTGCCAAAGGACCCAAACACCAGCTGGGCACACAGTCCCTTGCTCATGATGACAGTGTACCTCAGGGGCCTGCAGATGGCCACATAGCGGTCATAACCCATTGCAGTAAGCAGAAAGCAATTATTAGTGGCCAAGATAACAAAAAAGAACATTTGGGTTGCACAGCCTGCCAAGGAGATAGGCTGGTTATGAAAAATGAGGCTGGAAAGCATTCGTGGCACAATGACCAGTGTATACACCATCTCTGAACTGGCCAGCATGCTTAGGAAGAAATACATAGGAGTGTGGAGATGATGGTCAGTGTGGATGATAGTCACAGTGATGATGTTAGCAGCCAGAGTTAAAATGTAGACAGTTAGGAAAACCACAAAGAGGGTTATCTGATGCTTTCCAAAGCTAGAGAATCCCAAGAAGACGAATTCTGTCACTTCCGTGAAGTTCTTTCTCTGCATTCTGCTGTATCAGTGTCTGAAAGCAATAAATGGAGTCAACAAGGAGTAAATTCTCAGCAGCAATTGGACTTTAAAACAAAGAACACTGATAACGGTACTGAGACTGGATCGAATTCCCTGCTTTTTAATCAGAATGCTCATGCAGGGTCCTCGCACATGAAAAGAGAAGCCTACTTGTGCCTCTTTGGGGCTTTATATGTATGAACATTGTCACTGTAGAGCAAACTACTTCCTGTGCATGGAGAGGACTTCTGCCTGCATGCTCACCTCACAGACATTAGAGTGGTGTTAGGAAGGGAAAAGGACAGCAAGGAGAAAGCCATGCTCTATATTTCGACCGATAACAATACCCAGTCTTTAAACCCTCTTAACAGGACTCTGGTGAAGTGCCTGTCAAGAAAACCATAAAGATGAAAGTCTTGTGAAAAAATAATGATATAGCAGTTTGAAATATTTGAAGATGGAAAACTTGGTGAAGTGGTCACTGGATTTCATAACAGGGTCACTGAGGGGTTTTTACACAGTATTTCAGTTGAGTTATGAATATAGAAACTTGATTTTGGAGAGCTGATGTGGTCCAAAAATGTTACTGTACTCTCAAAACAGAACAACTACAACATGACTTCTGCCATTATCTCTCCACTAAAATTGATCACTCAAGCCTCACCAAAGAAATCTTTTTTTCTTCCTTTTTTTTTCTTTTTGCTGATTCCAGTAGGCCTTTTGAGTGAAGTCAAGAAGAGAGAGCTGTGACAAAAAACATTGTGTAGTTGCCACTGTCATCATAAAGGACTGCACAACTTGAGGTACAGAAATGACTCTGGAGCTGAGAGAGGAATCTGCAGCTATCCAAAGCCCAACTAGCTTATCTATTTTTTAAAAGATGGTGAACAGACAATTTTGAGAAGCAGAGGCCACTAGTCCCTTTTGTCAAAAAGCAAGCATATATAAAATGTATGCAGAGCATACAACTGATCCTATGGTTCTCTTTAGTGACCATCTTATTGTTCTCCTTTTATTTTCAGAAGTATTAAAACAGCTTTTCTCTCCCACTCTCCATTAGTCCCTGCAGGTTGGCTTTGGCATGTTCATGCCCATGAGATTGTTTATTCAAATGTCACCAAATAATTCTCCATTGCTAAAGCCATTGCACTTTGCTTTTTTTTCTTTTTCTCATCTTTGTCTGCTTTGACACTTCAAACTCCTACTTCATGGAAACATTCTCTGACCTTGGTTTCCATGACACCACACTGCTTTTCTCTCTCTCAGCACTTATTTCATTACCTTCCATGAATCTCCTCTTCTCCCTCTACCATAATTACGTATGCTCTTCTCTGGTCGATCCTTGGCCCTTGTGTGTGTGTTTTTTTCTATTCTTCCTCTCAATTTTTTCTGTTATCATTTCTATGATGATTGCTCTCAAATCTCTACTTTCATCACCAGTCTTTTTCCCAAGCCTCCACTTACCTCCCTCTTGACTTCTCTATTAATGTATCTTGTAATCATAATAAATTTCATATTTTTGAAAGTAAACTAAACATTAACCCTTTTTATATTCATAAAAGCTCTCCATTTCAATTTTTCTGTCTTTTTTAATGAGCTTGTCATTATTCCTGTCAATTAACAGGTCAACATTTTGGAGCCACATCTATTTTGACATCACATTCAGCGGTCTTTTTCTTTACAGTTATGTCTTCTGTTTGTACAACTTCTGAATTCACAATGACCCACTTAAGACTAGGGTACCAAATTATCTAGCCAGAATAATAAAACACATTCCCATTCTAAAATTTATATGCATCTGCAGAAGACCAAGAATTCTAAAACAATTTTAGGAAAGAAGTACAAAATTGAAAAACTTACACTACTTCATTTGAAGACTACAGTAATCAAGACAGTATGGTATTGATGCAAGTGCAGGTAGCAGAACAAAATGGAGAGTCTAAAAGTGGACTCACATATATATGGCCACTTTTGATAACATGCTAAGGTATCTCAGTGACAGTATTTTCAACAAGTGTTGCTAGAACAAATAAATGTATGGGAAAAATAAACCTCAAACCTTAGCTCATGTCATACACACATAAAAAACATTTAGAATGAATCAAAGATATGTATATAAAAGATAAAGCTATACAAATTCCAGACAAAAAATAAGGAATAAAATCTTCAATATCTTGAAATGAACAAAGATTTCTCAGATATAAAACAAAAAGCATAACCCATAAAAGAACAAAATCACAAATTTTACTTTATCAAGATCAAAAGCTTCTAATCTTCAAAAGATATCATTAGAAAAATGAAAAGGCTTGGGCAGTCACAGTGGCTCACATCTGTAATCCCAGCACTTTGGGAGGACCCGACAAGCTAATCACTTGACGCCATGAGTTTGACACCAGCCTGGCCAACATGGCAAAACCTTGTCTCCACAAAAAATGCAAAAATTAGCCTGGTCTGGTGGTACACACCTGTAATCCCAGTTACTCGGGAGGCTGAGGTACAAAAATCACTCGAACCTGGGAGGCAGAGGTTGCAGTGAGCCAAGATCGTACCACCGCACTCCAGCCTGGATGACAGAGTGAGACCATCTCAAAAAAAGGGGGGGGATGGGGAGGAAACAAAGAAAAGATAAATGAAAAGGAAAACCATAAGCTAGGAGGAAATATTTACAATACATATGTTTAAAATTGCAGCCAGCATATATAAAGGATTCTTATAACTCAAAAATAAGACACATTTTTCATGGACAAAATATCTGAACAGACATTACACAAAATAAGACATATAAATGTTCAGTATACACAGGAAAGAATGCTCAACATCATTAGCCATTAAAAAATTTGTAAAATTAAACCACAATGAGATACCACTACACACCCATTTGAATGGCTAACATTTAAAAGCCTAACAACAAATAATTTTGGAAAGGAAGTAAACGAATTGAAACTTAAACATTGCTGATGGAAATGTAAAATGGAATTACCAAGTGGGAGAACAATTTGGTAGTATTTTAGAAAGTTAAATATGTACTTACTCCATAACTCAGTAATTTTTTTCTACATGTTGACACAATAGGAATGGAAATATGTGTTCACATAGAGACAGGTATATGTGAATAGTCCTATTAGCTTTCTTTCTAAATGTCAAAAAACTGCAAATAACCCTAAAGTCCAAGTTATAATGCATCCATATAATACAACACTGCCCAGCAATAAGGGGAACAAATTTCTAATACAAACAGCAACATGGCTGAATCTTTAAAACAGTATGCTGAATCAAGTCGACACAAAAGAGTTAATACTATATAATTATATTTATATGATACTCTAGAAATACAAATCTAATTTATACTGACCAAAAAAAGTGGTTGCCAGAATTGCTGGGGAATTGACTGAAAAAGAACACAAGGAACTTATTGGGGTAAAAGAAATGTTATTGATTGTGACGGTGATAATACGGGTGTATAAATTTGTCAAAACTTACCAAAACATATACCAAAAAATTGGTAGACTTTGTTACGTTATATTTTAATTGTATTGCATCGTATTATATTATGTCATGTAATATTATATTGTATCATACTGTATTATACTTCATCAAAGTTGATTCTTTGGGGCACAAATAAGATTTTATCCCTATGAATCTGTCTCTACTAGACTTATCATCCTTTAGGTGGGTTTATTATGATGAAAAAAACATTGGAATTGGCTGGGACTTGAGAAATCTGGAACCTGATCTGGAGTCTGTCAATGTCAAAACATATGGTCTGGGGCAAATATGTCTCCATGGCCTCAAATGCAAAATAAGGAGCTTAAACAAGATTGTCTCTAAGTTCTAATATACTAATCATATATCACTTCTCTGGTCTGGTAAGTACACCTCTGCTGAGCTGATAAGGCCATGCACTATCAGACTATTCTTACATAGCCAATCTGCCATCTTCACTATCTCCTCCACTGCAAAAAAACATCCTTCGCAGGACCTCGGAACCTTCCAATACCCATTGTCAAAGCCGTGCCTGTGTTCATATTTTTCTTCCTGCCTGGGCTGTCCTCCACTCCCTGCTGCCCACCCAGATTCAAGTCCTCTGTGCTTGGAAGCACATCCCCATCACTCCCAATACATTCTTAACATAAAACCCCCAGTGAAGTTACATTCTTATTCTTAGCTCAAATACAGAATTTTTAAACAACTAAACCAGAATAGATTTATTTTTAATGTTTTAAAATTGTTTCTCAGGAGTATTTCAAGACTCAGCTCATTGCCTAGCATCTTCATGAAATCATCTCACACAACACTGTTTCTCACTTCTCTTTCTTTCATAAAGCCTATACCCAATGGTGTGCTGAAGGCAGCTTACACCAGCTCACCAGAGAAGATTGCTAACATTCTTTCTCTGCTCCATATTCTGTAGTATCATGTGGGTAGATTAAAATCTGCTATAGAGAAATAGTGTTAACTCAGAAATGGACAATCAGTATCAGGACTTTTTTTTTTTTCCTGGAGAGCTGAATGTTAAACATCTACCGACACACCACTGCCTTTATCCTTGTACCATATACCGTGGCCCAGTCCATGTTATCTTGCATTGTTGTCTGTTATCTCCCATGTGTCAGTCTTATTTCCCAAATTAGATTGCAAACACTTTGAAAGAATATGCCAGGACTTCTAAATCTTCTCAGTCCTTCACACAATTCACTCAGAGAATCCTTCAATACGTACTAGGTGATTGAAGAGTATGAAGAATCTAGAATTCTTATCGCACTGTAATCGGACTCAATTTGCCAAGGAGACAGAGTTAGCTACCCATGAAAATAGTGAGACTCAAACAATAAGGGATGCTTTTGTGTAGCATCCTGGAGTAAATCTCAGTGTTTTTCTTCTCAATCCTTCTTTGTATTTTTCCACATGGAATCAGATGACAGTGAAAATCTAGAGCAACCGTGGGAAGACAAAAAAAAGTGTTGCATGGGAGAGAGAAGCGTCAGTTGTGACTTAGTTACCAGTGATGTTGGAGCCTAGGAGGGATGAGTTTCTGAGTTTCAGGCCTTTCTTATTTGACCTTGCCACCTCCTTATCTCTGCTAGTTGGTGAATGCGTCCACCATCCAGATTGAGAGATTAGAGTAAGGCATAGTATTAACAAAGTATCCCTATGCACCAACATTTCCACTATTCCTGGATCCTTTTTTATTATTGTGTAGATTTTAATATGATTAATTCTTGAATCAATCCCCAGCTCTACCACCTAACTAACTATGAAGCCTTGAGCAACTTTTGTAGCCTCACCAACCTTCATTCTCGTCTGTAAATAGGGTAACAAAAGTACTGACCTCAGAGTAATAGTGTCAGGATTAAATTATGTAATTCATTCAAAGCTCTTAGCACAAGGTAGATGCTCAACAGTTGGTATCTCTTAAAATTATCCTTGGTATTGCTCTGTAATAGGAAAAAGGTATTCAAGAATTTTTTAAAAGTAAAAAAAAAAAGAAAAAAAGAAAGAGAAGAAAACAGTATGAGACAATAAAAGATGAGAGCATGAAAGAGGGGAGAGAGACTGATGTGTAGATCATCCTCAGAAAAATAAGAGTACTAGAATAGACCGATAGCAGCAAATGTTTTAGTCATGAAGATTATATGCCAAATAAAAAAGAAAAGAGGGAGATAGAAAAGTCTGAAGATGTGATAAGATGGAAAGAAGCTGTTATAGAATTTATTGATACCTATAAAAAGGTATGTATCATTTATTTAAATCTGAATGAACCTGTGAGAGAAAATGAAAGTATTTAAAATCTTCAATTTATCTCCTGAAAATTGATGTTTCATGTAAATAACGACTAAAGAAAACAAACAAATAAACAAAACCCTATGGCTTCCTCTCCAGATACCTTGAAACACAAGCAAATTCTAAAATACCAGGGATGGCTAAAGTGACCTCTTTAAACATCTGTGATTATAACAGCTATCTGAAGAATCCAAAGGAAGAAAAATCCTTGTTCATAAGATGAATGTGAGAAAGACTCTGTAAAGCTGTGCTTTTAGAACTTGAGTCCAGTTGGCATATATGTGATGTTTTCCACCCAGAATTCTAGATCCTAGCCCAGGATGGGTGCAGGAACAAGTAGGACTGGAGACCGCCTGAGCTGAGAAGGACACAAAGGTGTCCGCAGCACCTCTCAAATCTGGTCTGACATTGCCTATAAAAAATAAGCAAACAAGCAAAAAAAAAAACAAAAAAAAAAAAAACTGGTTCTTTTTCAAAGATATATAATCTTACAATTACTTACTTCTCTAAATAGATTGTAGCTTAGAGAAAGAATGGCATGTGACATTCTCATAGGTCTCCCAGGCTCTGAAAGCTATGTCTATAGGAGGAGAAAAAGAAGCTCACATAAACTCAGAGATCAGAAAGAAAATCTCAAAGGAAAAGCCATGTTGTCTACATCTCCTCTCCTGGGTCTCTTTTTCTCAATACGTTCTGAGCATCTCAAGGGAAGCAATAAAGTTAGACTTCAGACAGATACCTAGGGGACTTATTAAAAATGGGAATTTTTAATTTTCCCAGTAGTTGGTACTTTGAGATTTCTGGAGCCATTCTGTTAGATGGTTTATATTCCCTTATTTTTTACTACATTGAGGGAGATGTCATAGATATGGTGCAAGAATTTTTGTCCTTAAAAGATGGTGGACTCCTATTCAACAGAGTATTAGAAGTTCTGGCCATGGCAATTAGGAAAAAGAAAGAGATGAAGATGTTCAAATAGGAAAAGAGGAAATCAAACTGTCTCTGTTTGCAGATGACATGATCCTATATCTAGAATCCCCCAATATCTCAACCCAAAAGCTACTTAAGCTGATAAGCAACTTCAGTAAAGTCTCAGGATACAAAATTAATGTGCAAATTCCTATACACCAACAATAGACAAGCAGAAAGACAAATCATGAATGAACTCCCATTTACAATTGCTACAAAGAGAATAAAATACCTAGGAATAGAGCTAACAAGGGAAGTGAAGGACCTCTTCAAGGAGAACTACAAACCACTATTCAATGGAATCAGAGAGAACACAAACAAATGGAAAAACATTCCCTGCTTGTGAATAGGAAGAATCAATATGGTAAAAATGGCTATACTGCCCTAAGTAATTTATAGATTCAATACTAGCCCCATTAGACTCCCATTGACATTCTTCACAGAATTATAAAAACTTTAAAATTCATATGGAACCAAAAAAGAGCCCGTATTACCAAGACAGTCCTAAGCAAAAAGAACAAACCTGGAGGCATCACACTACCCAAATTCAAAGTGTACTGCAAGCTACAGAAACCCGAACAGCATGGTACTGGTACAAAAACAGACACATAGACCAATGGAACAGAATAGAGATTTCAGAAATAAGACCACACATCTATAACCATCTGGTCTTCAACAAAATCTGACAAAAACAGGCAATGGGGAAGGGATTCCCTATTTAATAAATGGTTCTGGGAAAACTGGCTAGCCATATGCAGAAAATTGAAACTAGACTCCTTCCTTACACCTTACACAAAAATTAACTCAAGATGGATTAAAGACTTAAACATAAAACCCAAAGCTTATATAAAAAAAAAAACCCTAGAAGAAAAGTTAGGTAATAACATTCAGGACATAGGCACAGACAAACATTTTATGACAAAAACGTCAAAAGCACTTGCAACAAAAGCAAAAATTGACAAATGGAATCTAATTAAACTAAAGAGATTCTTCACAGCAAAAGAAACTGTCATCAGAGTGAACAGATAACCTACAGAATTGGAGAGCACTTTTGCAATCTATCCATATGACAAAGGTCTAATATTCAGAATCCACAAGAACCTTAAACAAATTTACAAGAAAAAGAAATTAATGACCTCATTAAAAAGTAGGCAAAGGATATGAACAGACACTTCTCAAAATGAGACATTTATGTGGTCAGCAAACATATTTTAAAGAGCTCAACATCACTGATCATTAGAGAAATACAAATCAAAACCACAATAAGATACCATCTCACACCAGTCAGAATGGTGATTCTAAAAAGTTAAGAAACAGCAGAACCTGGTTAGGCTGTGGATAAATAGAAATGCTTTTACACTGATGGTTGGAATGTAAATTAGTTCAATTAGTGTAGAAGATGGTGTGGTGACTCCTCAAAGACCTAGAACCAGAAATACCATTTGACCCAGCGATCCCATTACTGGATATATACCCAAAGGAATATAAATTATACCAAAGGCATATAAGTCAAATGAAAGAGATGTTCATTGCATGTATGTTCATAGCAGCACTATTCACAATAGTAAAAACATGAAATCAGCCCAAATGCCTATCAATGATAGACTGGATAAAGAAAATGTAGTACGTATACACCATGGAATACTAGGTAGCTATAAAAAGGAATGAGATCATGTTCTTTACAGGGACATGGATGGAGCTGGAAGCCATTATGCTTAGCAAAGTAACACAGGAACAGAAAACCAAATACTGCATGTTCTCACTGATAAGTGGGAGCTAAACAATGAAAACACATGGACACAGGGAGGGGGAACAACTCACACTAGGGCCTGTTGGGTGGGGAGAGGAAGAGCATCAGGATAAATAGCTAATGCATGTGGGCTTAATACCTAGGTGATGGGTTGATAGGTGCAGCAAACCACCATGGCACACATTTACCTATATGACAAACTTCCACATCCTGCACATGTATCCTGGAAATTAAATTTAATTAAATATGATTAATTTAATTTTAATTAAATATTTTAAAAGATTGTGGATTAGTCTCTGTAGTGTTTCTAAGGTAGAGGGCACTATGTGAGAAGGTAAAATTTGGTATTTTCCAAAGACAACAATTTTTTAACTAATTCCATTTCAGCAGTAGAGATTTTCTTAGAAAATCATAGTCTGAGTATTAGCAGTTGGACCCTTCACGGAAGAATTTTCATGGGGTATGTCAAGCTCCTGGAATCCAGAGTTTCCTATTTTTGCACAATGCCAACTCCCCTTGCCTGATGCAAGTTCCTGTCTCCTGCATATAACTCAAAGTTCTTGTGAGACAATTGCAAGTGATGTTTTAATTTTTCCATTTGACTTCTTTTTATTTTTGTCTTTATTACATGAAAGTTATGGAATAGTGTGAAGATCTGTAATTCATTTTTATTCCATAAGATCATTCCATAAGCTTAAGACGGCATTTTTGATTTAGTGCACGTACACACCAGGATCATAATCAAGTAGTCATCTCAACTGTAGCACCTGCTTCCATCCAGTAGAGTTAAATGTCCTTAAACCTACACAGCATTTCAATAAAAGCCAGAATAATGAATTCTTGAGTTGTCCCCAAATCTTGTTCTACCTCATATTTTCAAGCCAGTAACTTCTTAACTCAGTCTTTCCTCAAGTTTATAGTGACCTTGATATCTTGCATAAGCCTTAAGACCTTAGAAGTTATCAGAAGCATATTCATAAATCCTTTAGTTAATCTTCAGTTATCTCTGCCTTTCACCTGCCCTATGTTTGTTTCAGCTCTTCTACCTGACAGAAGGAATGTCATCACTAATTCTTCCTCCCTCAACATTTTTTTTAAATTTTTGAACTTAAGAAAAAGTTGCAAGTATAATACAAGTAACTCCTGCATACCCTGTTCCTAGAGACACATCAATCATTTACTTTTTGCCTCATTTGCCTCATCATTTCTATCTCTAAATTATATGAGAGTAAGTTGGAGTCATCATGCCCCTGAGTAATACTAAAGTATTACTGTTAAATACTTTAGTGGGTGTTTCCTAGGAAAAAGGAAATTCTCTTCTATAAGGTGAACAAATTACAGAGACACTAAATTAAGAACCATGGCCACACCTAAACACTTAGTGTCATAAAACATAAATTAAGACACAAAGTTGAGTTTTCCACATCACAATTCCAATGCGTCTTCTTCTGATTTCTGCTGACCCTTTATTGCTTTCCTCCAAGGCCTTGAGTAAAACAATGACTTATCCCAGAAAAGAAAGAGTAGAACAATTAGAGCCCCCTCGCCTCACCTTTTCTTACCTCTTATTACCTCTCCTTCTCCTATCTGATCAAGAACATTGTTTCTGAAAAAGATAGTCTCCTCAGAGTGACTGATCACCCAATATGAATGTTCATTTAGAAACTGAAAATGCTCACTCCCATTTTTTTCCATGACCTAAAAAATTTCTCTTTACTTTCTCCTTGACTATGGCTTATGTATCTTCCCAAGCAAGATTGAGTGCTATTTTTTCTTGAAAATACAGTAACTCCTTTTTTAACCAGTAGAGTAAGTTGCTAATACAAAAGTCATCACTCTCAAATATTTTAGTATTTCCTACAAACAAGGACTTTCTCCTTTGTAACCACAAGCAATCATCAAAATCAGAAAATTAACATTTATTAATTATTACTATGTAATCCTCAGATTCCCAGTCAAAGTTTTTTCAGGTGTGTCAAATTCTTTATACCAAAAGAATCAAGCTCAAAAATCAAAGATTTTATTTATTGTTATTAACCTCCTTAAAACTAGAAAAGTTCCTCAGTCTTTCTCTACCTTTTATTACTTGGACACTTCCAGAGATTACAGGCTGGTTATTTGGTTGAATGTTCCGAAATGTTTATTGTTCAGATATTTTCTTATGATTAGATTTATGTCATGAGTTGTTGGCAGAAGGAATGCTGTGTTTTTTTGTTGTTGGTGCATGCTATCAAGAGGCATGTGATTCTGAATTATTCTATTTCTAATGATGTTTGTTTAATAACTTGATTAAGGTTATATAAATCAAGATTCTTTGAAGTCACTCTTTGTCTTATTAAAATTAATAAATATTTTTCAGGGAAGTAGTTTGAAACTAAATATCCTGTTCTTCATCAAACTTTTTAATAATTATTTAATGTATATCATTTTGGATCCATAGCTTACTATTTTATTTAATGATTTATAATTACCTTAATTACTTATATTAGTGTTCACGTTATTGCCAGCATGGTCAGTGAGATCTTCTTTAAGCTAGCTTTGCTGTCCTTTTGACAGGTCTTCATTATCATCAATCATCAGGAAAGTGCAAAGCAAAACCCAAAATCAGATATTACCTCACATCTGTTAGAATGACTATTAAAAAAAAACAAGTGTTACCAAGGATGTGAGAAAGTTAAAACCCTTGTACACTGTTGGTGGACATGTAAAATGGTACAGTTGTTTTGAAAAACAGTAGGTTTGTTAAATGGAAGTTTTTCAGAGTGATCCAGCAATCCCACTTCTGGGTATATAACCAAAGAATCTAGATCAGCATCTCAAAGAGATATCTGCACTCAATGTTCATTGCAGCATTATTCACAATAACCAAGACATGGACACAACTTAAAACCTGTAGGACATTATGCCAAGTACAATAAGGCTGTCATGATTTCACCTACATGAGGGATCTAAAATAGTTAAAGTCATAGAAACAGGAAAATGGTGGTTGCCAGTCACTGGGGAGACAGAGAAACGGAGAGATGCTGTTTAACAGGTACACAGTTCCAGTTATACAATATGAACAAGCTCTAGAGATCTGTGTATATCATTGTGCCTATGGTTAACAATACCATATTGTGCACTTAAAAATTTGTCAGAAGACTAGATATTGTGTTAAGTGTTCTCACCATAATTTTTTAAAAAATCTTTAATCCATGGTAATGTGTGTTGTAAAGGGTTTGACTCAGAGGAAGTATTTTCTTCTCTTTTACCTTAATTATCTTGTCACTTAAAAAATCTATACAGATTTGTATTATTGCTTATTTGATTCAACAAAATATTTGCTGAGTCCCTACTAAGTATAAAACGAAGTGCTAGGTGGTAGATGGAATGAAGAGGACGAACTACTTTAAGGATCCTCCCATCTCTAAGGCTGTTCAGATGGCACCCTGTTACATATATAAACACCTATAACAGGAAGCAGAATATTATAATTACCAGGGAAATTTCATAATAACTACAATGATGTTGAAGCACTTCCTATGCACAAAGCACCATGCTAAGTATTTAGTGTGCATTACTAGCCACTCAAATCCCATGAATGTGGGGATATTCCTGTTCCACACATGAGGAACTATAGCTTCAAAATGTTTAAATGCTTCCCTAACTGTCCACATTTATAAAATGAGAAAGCTAGATTTGAAATCCAGATTTGTCTAATTCCAAAACCTTTGCACTTCATTACTATAGTATTCAGAAGATGAAAACATCCTAATTTATTAGATCAGGAGAGACTTCATGGAGATGGCATACCAAATAGACTTTTAAGAGGCATTGGAGTTTAAGAAGCAGAGATATGTCTGAAAGCTACTTCAGTTATAAAGAAGAGAATGGGTCAAAGTATTTAAGAGGAGAGACCCACGGCATGTAATATGATTTATAAGTAGATGAGTCTGACCACACAGTAGGATTTGTGGAGGAAGCAAGGTCAGACCAATAGATTGGGAAAGAACTGTGAATGGCTCTAGATCCCAGGATAATGATTCTGCATTTCATTCAAGACACAAAAGGTAGCTTAAGCAAACTGCAACTATAAACCTCATTCAGACATTCAGAGAAATGACAAAGTGGGGGAACTGCTTTGAGAAAGTGGCAATTAAGGTATGACCCACCCTGAGGATCAGAACAGGAGGAAAAAAAGATTATGGGTGGCAGTTACCGAATCAAGAAAATTCACCCAAGAATGTTGGGAGGAAAGATGAAGAAGAGTCGATGAAATGCTGGCAAAATAATAATAATAATAAAGAAAAAGAGGCGTGTTCAGGAGTGGAGTAATCGCAATAAGGTGTAGAGCAGATTAACAGAATTAAAGAAGTAGGATAAATGGAATAATAAATATCTGTGGTTAAGAAATTTCAGTTTGATATTTGGGGGGGAGAAAAAGCAAGGTTGAGTTATTATAACAGCGTTCATGACTATTTAACCACAAGAGAAATGCGGTCACTGTTAAAGCCCATCAAAAAAGTCAAGAAAGTAAATCTACATAATGCATGGCACACAATAGACATTCACAGAAAGTATGTTCAATGAATGCATGTATATATGCATGCATGAATGTTAAGAGAGTATCACCATATTTAGTTATTAAACTTTGCCTTAAATGGCTGGGGTCAGAAGATAACAAAACTGTTGGTCAACTGCTGACCTCTCGGAGAACAGTGAATGAGTATCTGGGAAGGCAAGTCATATATGAAAAGGGAAAGGGAGAGAGGCAGGTGAGAGATGGTCAGAACAATTCCTCAGAAACTGGAGAGGATATCCTCCAGTTTTCTGAACCTCCTTAACAAAGTGCTGGCATATTATACTAAATTAATAGGAGGAGGGTATAGATTTTCAGTGTTTATTCAGCAGAAAGCAGAATCCCAGAATGTTCTACAAACAGAAGACTACTTTACAGAACAAAAAGGAAGAAGAGGCCTTGTTTTCACAGCCTGTTAGAGGCCCGAGCTCAGGCAGACCCTCCACACGACTAGGAGCTCATGGAAGAACACAGCGTCCTCAGACAGAGTGGAGAGTAGCATGACACCCTCTTGACATGACCAGCCCAGCTCCTCATCTCATCCATAACCCTGCAGCTCTGTAACCACTGTCTTCCCAGCAACAAAATCTGGGTCACAGGACTTGGAGCTCTAGCAGTCACTTGTGTCTAATAAATAACTCCCATTGATTTTCCAGCCCAGGGCCTCACCATTCCTTCCCCATCAGCAGCTTTGATTGCTGACACAAAGGGGGCAGAGCTGGAAAATCACTCACACATTATTGGTGCTCTTCCTCACCCATCCTCACCCAAAGTATATATAAACCCTGAATAGCCTGCAGCCTAAGTTTGTGAATCTTTACGTAACTAAGTTACAAGCTGGTTGGGCACAACCATTGTGCTATCTGCTACCCTCATCCTGGTCACTGCTACTGCTGTGACAGCCCAGGCCAAAAAGATGGATAAACTGCTGTTTTGGGTTTCTCTCCTCACCAGCCTCCTGGAAGCCATTGCCCAAACAAGTAGGGAGGTCAGGGGTATATGACTATGTCGGGTAGGTAGGTGGGGGTGGCAGGGATAGATGGTGGGAAGAAAAGACAAGAGGTTGCCAAATATAAAATTGAATTTGTGATTCTTTTCCTGTTCACGTTTCAGGTGAAGATTCTGATATCATTTTTTTTATCTTGCAGACATGATTGGGAAGGTGTTTATTTTTCCTAAAGAATCGAATAGTGCTCATGTGAGCTTGACTACACAGCTGGAGAAACCTCTGCAGAACTTCACTGTATGTCTTCGTGCTTATACCGACCTCTCCCGTGGCTACAGCCTCTTCTCCTATAGCATCCAGTCCCAGAGCAATGAGATGGTCATTTTTAAGTCTCAAATTGGAGAGTACAACCTTATCATTGGGGATGACAAAGTTTTCTTCAAGGTTTATGAAAATTTCCCCCACCCCAGTGCATATCTGTGCCAGCTGGGAGTCCTCCTCAGGCATTGCAGAGTTCTGCGTCAATGGGAAGCCTTTGGTGAGGAAGGGGCTGAGGCAGGGTTACTCTGTGGGAGCTCACCCCAAGATTGTCCTGGGGCAGAATCAGTATTCCTGTAGAGGCAAGTTTGGTAAGAGCCAGTCCTTTGTGGGAGAGATTGGAGATGTGTACATGTGGGACTCTGTGCTGTCCCCAGAAGAGATCTGGTTTGTGTATCAAGGTATCTACATCAAACCCAATATTCTGGACTGGCGGGCACTGAACTATACAATGCAAGGTTATGTGGTCACCAAGCCCCATAAATGGAGTTGAAGTTCTACTTCAGTAGGACAAAGTTACTGGGAAGGAAATCACCAACATGAAAGACCAGCTCTGAAGACAATTCTACTTCATGTCCTATGGCTATTTCTCTGTTTTCTTTGAATTTCCTATCTACTGAGCTGCTTAATTTACAATAAAAGTACAATGCCTCCTAGCATTTGTTCAGTATTTTTTCACGGCCCAAAACATCTCTCAGTTAGAAGTCACGTTTTTTAGTGTTGCCATTATTTAAAAAGTGGGGAAGAATCAGGATATAATGAAAACAAAACTTGGAATAAGAAGGAAAAAGTAAAGGGTTTACATTTGATTAGCAGTAGAAACTTTTAGACTTTTCATTTAACAGAGTTTATTCTTATTTTACTCACAACCGACAATTATTTACTCACAATTGTTTTGTGGAATTTAATTGAAGAATGCCAAATTGGATTTCCAGGTCACAGCTAATAGAAATAGAAAGAACAGTTCTGGGGTTGCTCTAGCCATGAAGAGCTCTTACTTCTTTCCTTATGACACATCGCTAGACCGTTGCATGTAAACCAGGGCAGCAGGACTATTGGTATCATGTGGGCCATGGTGAATCTTCCTCATAGCCAGTAGCCCCAGGAGCACTGTGTATAATTAAAGATCATACAGTGTCCCACAGTCATCAAGAAAATATGTTCTGAACAGTACTCATGTCACCTTTGCTTAAAATCCCTTAAAGATTCCCAGGTACTTATGCAACATAGTTGTCCTTTGAGCCTAAAAAGGTTTTCTAAATGCTAAGGAAGAGCTGCTGCACGTATTTCTTACAAGTCCCATCAGCTTCCCCACCAACTAGTAAGAGAATGTCAAGTAGACCAGGATAGGCAGGTGTTTTGTTGATGTGACAAATGTTTTACTTCCCTTGCCATCTCCTGACGTAACCACATATTTTCTGTTTATAATACATGTATTAATCTGTTTTTGCACTACTATAAAGATACTACCTGAGACTGGGTAATTTATAAAGAAAATAGATTTAATTGATTCACAGTTCCCTGTGGTTGGGGGAGGCCTCAGGAAACTTACAATCGCGGTGGAAGGTGAAAGGGAAGCAAGGCATGTCTTACATGGTGGTGAGAGAGAGTAAGCAAAGGGGGAAGTGCTACACTGTAAAACCATCAGATCTCATAAGAACTCACTCATTGTCACAAGAACAGCATGGGGGAAATGGCCCCCATGATCCAATCACCTTCCACCAGGACCCTCCCTTGATATGTGGGAATTACAATTTGAGATGAGATTTGGGTGGGGACACAGAGCCAAATCATACCAACATATTTTTTCATAATTTTACATTGTTAATACTAGAAAGAACAAAAACTCTATCCTACCTTTTCTATTTGATGAATATAATGGCAATAATCTTTTGCTGGCATTTATTTAATGCATTTTAGTTTTTCCTTTAAAACATCTCTCCCATGCAGCCTTCCATCCCTAGGACTAAGCTATGTGACATATTGTTCCCAGGTAGGCATAATTTAGTAAGACAAAAAAGTATTTAAGTGTGAGTGTGAGATCTCCACACATGGGGAGGTGTGGGAAAGTCCACATGTGGGAAAGTCTACAAAACCCATTCTGGTGCAGCCACAAGCTGATGGTGCCTCTGTCAGCCAAGATCCCTGAGTAATGGTTTACAGCAGAACACCCCACAGTGCACAGCGTACAGTAGATATGTACTACGTTATATCAAGCCACTGACAGTCCAGCTTCTATTTGTTGCTGAAACATAGCCCTGTTCAATCTAAGATACCTACTGAATGATGGATAAGGTGAAAAGAAGGAAATAAATCACAGGACAATTTCTTCCTTCTGTCCCTTAAGAGCTGTGTGAAGGAAAAGGCAGACTGAAGAGAAAGAATCAGACTTGTGTGTCGATTCCTCCTCTCTGGGCTGCCTATGCTAATCCAGGAATCATCCCATCAAAGTGAATGTGGTGGTTCAACTCAGTTTTGGAGAGGGGCCTAGAAATTTAGCTTAACTTGTGATCTCTGTTTCCAAATGGGGAATATGTTTCTTCAGACCCTGAGAGGAGCTCAGAAAGCAGGTGGTATGAAAGTCAATAGGGGTTCTATGGGACCCACATGAGAGAAAGCACATTCCCTTTTCTATATCCAGTCACCATCTTTCAGAAGTGTAGGGAAGAGCATAGAAATGGGAAACACTGATCAATTATTCCAGAAGACTACCATCTAAAGGGATGACTTAAATTATCAGTCCAGACACCCCCACGACCTTGCCTACTTAGTGGTTCATGAAGAAGATCAGAGAGCTACCATGTGAATAAAACACTCAGCTTCACCACACAGATAGTTCCACTGGGAACTTGTGGAAATGAGACTCCTCTTCTGTAAAACAGGGAGAAGATCTGAGGCCTGGCTTATAGAACTTCGATATCACATAATCACTTTATTCCTTCCTTCACTTGTCTAATAAACCAATATTTATTTCACATCTACCATGTGCCAGACCCTGTGCTAAGCACAGGAGATACAGGACAGAGCAAAACAGATGAAATATCTGCCCAAAGAGTTTTGCCACTGGAACAAATTTCTCCAACTCAGCAATTAACTGATGTTGTAAAGACTGGCTCCTGAATGTTGACATTTCTCCAACCTCTTGTTAATGCTATACCTTTTATCCAATCTCTTCTTCAGGAGGAGAAATAAATCTTTTTCAGAAGCATTAATTCCCATTGATAATGTCTGTAAGTTACAACAGTCAGTTTGTTGTGCTAATTGAATTAGATCTGGTAACCTTCCCCTGGTACCTTCTGTAACTGTCAGATGCATTGGCAGTGGTAGCAAAGGAGAAAAAAATCTCAACTTAGGGAACACTTGTGACATTCATAACCCATCAGGAAAAAAAATTTTTTTTAATCTTCACAGCATGGAGACCCAGAAACATAACTGAAGAAAGAAACCAGAGTCAGAGATCACGGTCATTTCCCATCCTTCCAGTTGTCACAGGGCCAATGAAGCCCTGGGGAACAATGGATATATCGGAGTCCTAGGATAAATGCCCAGTGGGCAGAGCAGTCACTAACATCAATGTCCTTCTTTTGATCCTCTGCCATATTCATGGGTGAGTCTACTACCTATGGTGGAGATTGGGTGAAGAGTCTACAATAAGCTCCTCCCATGCAATTTATTAAGAAATTTTCCAGGAAAAAAGCACATGACATGGTTTGGCTAATACAGCACATGTAGTAATACTCTGCTCCATACCATGATATCCCACAATTTACTTAGGGAAATTCAGTGTAGATCTTTGAGATTACAGTAAATAATAGTCTACTTAAGACTATAATAAAATTTAGCTTCAGATTGAGTTGAGATGACAAAAAGTGAAAGATTTGACCTAGAAGTGTTCTAGTTCCTTTTGAAGTGTGAAACTGAACTTTTCAGATGACCCAAAGAGATATCGCAATACTGACATGAAAAGAGGAACCAGACATGGATCACCTTGACTTGAAAATGATAAAAGCTCTTTGAGTTATAAATTGGCTTCATTTGAGCTTCAGAGTTTTCCATTATCCTCCATGACTATAGATCATCTTAAGTTGTACCACATGAATTTGATACTATTTTTGTAGTCGACATGATCAAATATCACCAATTTCATGTATGTGTTTCAACCTAATAGCTACTCAGAGAAACAACCTCACAGTTGGGATAGTACAGTGTTTACATCTGGAATAATACAACTGTAGGAGTCAGGGTTGACTGGAATATTGCAGCTGATATATTGCATGAGGCCTGGGGGCTCCAAAGGGCCCACTCAACTATGTCTCTAGGAGATAAATGACCTCCAGTGAAAACAAAAATGTGCTGAGGTAATGTATTTCTTTAATGTAACCTCTTGGGTACCATCTACCCACCTCACAAACATGGACAAACAGATGAAAGAGTTGATAGAGAAAGAGAGGGAGGGGGAACAGAGGAAAGAGAAGAAAGAAAAAGGAGTAGATAGGTAGAGAAAAGTTGTTATGGCCATTTGGAATGCTTTCAACTGTCAATACTCCAACTCCTTCTGGACTAACAGTGGCTTAAACTAACAAAGGTATATATATTTTCTGTGTCTCATACCAAGAGATTTAAAGCAAGTGGTCGAGAGGGGTGCATTTTTAATGTTTTCTTCCAGATCATGTTGATTCTAACAATGTGGGGTCATAAAATGGCTTCAGCAGTTCCAGCCATCACATTCATGTTTAAGGTAAAAAGAAAGAGAAAGAGGCAAGCACTGGAAATACCCATTCTATTTTTAGAAAAGCCAAAGCCCTCTCTACCCCATCCCACTCCATGCAGAAATCTGCTACACCTCATTGGCTGGAACTGTGTTACATGCAAGATGCTGAATTATTGGGTATTTAGTAGCCAGAAAGGTTGTGGCAATGTTGTTTTTCTGAAGCAGCATTCCAGCTTCTAGAGACTAGCTTCACAGGTTTCAAGAGACAGTTGTGGTAGTAGTGATGGGAAAAACAAAGCAAAACAAATCTGCAATCCAGTGTCTGGCCACTAGCTACTCTGCTGCTGACAGGCATCTGCCTCAGCATCAGTGGCTTTCTGAACCCTGGATCACTATTGGAGTGGGAAGTTTGTGAAAGCTGCAGGCCTGGGAGTGACTTCCTGATCCCTCACCTTCCTGACTTTTACAGAGGCAGGAGCACCCCTGGTGGGCTGGTTCAGTAATCTTGTTCTAGAGTCATTCCCAAAGACACAGATTAGAGCCTGCACCTACAGTCCTTCGTGATTTTGTAAACACTTAATCACATTGTTTAAACATCTTTCTGTTTATCATAGCTTGCATGGTTTCTGCTTCCTGCAATGAGGCTCTAACTGTTGCACAAGCCTACCTACTGTTTTGCCACAGGTACTGAAGTGAAAAGCAGGCTCTGCAGGGCCTCAGCCTCTGCTCAGGCCTGTCAAGAAGAAACTAACAAGAACTAATGTCCTCAGCCTCCCAGAGCCTCCCTAAGAGAACACATATTTACTTTCCAGGCACAGTCTTCATCACAAAGATCTGAATCTAGGTAAGTGTCCATGGTTCTGACATTATTTCTTTCCTGAACAAATGACACTTCTTTTGCACCCTTAGATTTTGGTTTCCTATTCTCTTCATTTTTCTTTTCTTTTCTATTGTATAAAATGACCTTAGGACTAACATACTGATACATGAATATATCACAAGATATTCACCCTCCAGAATTTATAATCTTTTTGGAAGCTCTTTCTGTAAAGAACAACTTGTTTGAAATTTATTAATGAATTTCTTCTGTCACAGAGTCACCTTTAGCGAATAGATTGTGGAGAGAGTTGTACAAAGATCCTTTGCTACAACTGTGAGTTGACTGGGATCAGTTGTGGCTGGGCCATGACAAGGACCTGACCTGAATGAACCTCAAAACCACCAGAATACAAGTTCTCTGGAGTGAGGGGATTTGTGTACTTACCAGTATGTGCTCAGTACCTAAAATAGTGCCTGACACATATTGGGTGCCCAATAAATATCTGTTGAATGAAAGAATATATAGTGATACCACAGAGTCCACACTTCACTAAGCCTCCAACATCATTTAGTCACCAAGGCAAAGTCATTGGAAAGGATGCTATCCTCACTTCCCTGTCTATGCTCCCTTTCTTCATCCTCTTACTTAATGTATATCGAGTACTAGATTCCCTCTGAATAATAATACAAGGACTGAAGAAAGAAAACATGAGGCCTACCCCAGGGCTCTTACAGACTCATTTCCTGGCTCTAGCATTCACTATTCCCAGGGTCGGTCTCTAGCCTTGGTGAAAAGCCTTAAATACCACTGCTAAAATGGTATTGTATTGCTCTTCTACCCCAAAAAGAGGCACATTAAGGGATGGATTACCTAGTCAAATTGATCTGATTGCCAACTCTAACAGGTAAATAGCACTAAAATGTAATGAGATGGGCCAAATTACAATATTTAAGAGATTAGATTTGAATGTTTTGGAAATCAACAGGAGAGAGACAGAGGTGTAACAGAATAAGACTGTGTGTGTGTGTGTGTGTGTGTGTGTGTGTGTGTGAGAGAGAGAGAGAGATAGGTAGCAGAATAAGACTGCCAAGGAATATGCTTAAGTCATCATAGATATATTTTAAATAGCTGTATTAGATAGTAGTTTAAAACACAAACACAAACCTTTTTATCTCACAGTGTCTGAGAGTCTGAGAGTCAGGAATCCAGGAGCAACTTAGCTATGTGGTTCTGTCCAGGGTATCTCATGATGTTGCAAACATGTCAGCCAGCCTGCAGTCATCTCAAGGCCTGATCAACACTAGTGGATCCACTTGACGACAGTCCACTGACAGCCAATGACAGCTACATTTCCTACTGGGTCTTGGCAGAAAGCTTCAGTTTCTCACCAGTTCCTGGATGTCCTCATCGGAGTGATCCAAGAGCAGGTGAGAGAGCAAGCAAGAAGCTACAGTGCTTTTTTTGACCCCATGTTTGAAATCACATTTTCATTTTTTTTCTATTCATCAGTGACTCACTAAGTCCATTTCACACTCAAATAGAAGGGGGGCCTCCATCTCCTGAAGGGAAGAGTACCAAAGAATTTGTGGACATTTAAAGCCACTGTGGTCTCCAAAGGAAGGTAAATCTGGTTAAGTACATGGTGTGTGCTAAATTCACTATGTAATTTTAGGATGAAATGCTCAGGGTATTGGAAGGTGTTCCCTCTTCTGTCCTCCCCCAACAGTACCCAAGTTTTCTTCTAAATAAATATTTGACAACATTTAAATAATAATTCCTGCATTGTGAAAGCAAGCATATAACGAATAAAGGATAAGGCAATTGGACAGTTTAAGCCCCCTCTGGCCTTCTTATATAAGGGGAGAGGAAAAAAAAAAAAAAAAACTAAGAAACTCTTCTGAAGGTCACAGCCCAAGGACTCTGGCCCTCTTGAAAAGACAAAAAAAAAAATTAAAAATGGAATTACCACATGATCCAGCAATCCCACTTCTGGATATATACCCAAAGGAATTAAATCACTTTCTTGAAGAGACATTTCTACACCCATATTCACATGTCCATTGCAGCACTATTGACCATAGGCAGGACATGGAATCAACCTAGGTTCCCATCAACAGATGAACAGATAAAGAAAATGTGGTATATATACACAATGGAATATTATTTAGCAATTAAAAAGAAGGAAATTCTGCCATTTACAACAACATGGATGAAGCTGGAAGACATTATGCTAAAAAAAAAAAAAAACAGGCACAGAAAGACAATATTGCATGATTTCATTTAGTTGTAGAACCTAAAAAAAAAAATAGTTGAACTCATAGTAACAGAGAGTAGGATGGTGGTGACTAGGGGCTGGGAGGTAGAAGAAATGAGAACTTCTACATACCTAATGTACAGCATGGTGATGAGAGTTAATAATAAAGTCTTATATACTTGAAAAAAAGAACTCCAGCCTAGCCAACAAAGCAAAGCCCCATCTCCACTAAAAATAAATTAGCTGGGCATGGGCATGGTGGTGTGTACCTGTAATCTCAGCTGCTCAGGAGGCTGAAGCAGGAGAATCACTTGAACCAGGGAGGCAGAGATTGCACTGAGCCAATAATGTACCACTGCACTCCAACCCAGGCAGCAGAGTAAGACTCCATCTCAAAGGAAAAAAAAATGCAAAACAGAGATTTAACAGATGATTGGGCACTTATCCTTTCTAATACCTTACCACCACATCAATAGGGCTCCAGCATGCTAACTGTGGATTACAAGTGATAGAGTAGGAAGACATGTATTCTACTTAAGAAGGAGTCTCTAGAAACACCCAAGGAAAACAGGCAGACAAAAATGAGAAAACTAGAGGAACTTGACAACTACAACTACAGCTACAGCTAACAGTAAACACAGCCTAACTCTTCTTAGCCAGATAAATGTATCTAAAGCCTCACACTAAAGCCTATTTACCTCAGTTCCTATTGCCTAATATATCATGTATAAATTACTAAAGATTACAAGACATCCTGAAAAGCAGGAAGAAAAGTCTGAAGAGACAAGTAAACATCAGAACCACAGGCAGATAGAGCATAGATCTGGGAATGATTAGAAGCTTGGGAATTTAATATAACTATGATAATATACTAAGAGTTCTAATGAAAAAAACTTGCTGCTTCTTTCCTTGACCATGTCCAGTCTAGTGACAAATCCATCAAAGGTATTCTTAATTTCTGTTATAATTTTTTTTTATTTATAATGTTTTCTTTTGGTTCTTTTCTAGTTTCCTTTTCTCTGCCTACATTATTCACTGGTCCCTTCATATTGTCCATATTTCCCATGAGAACATCCAGCATAGTTTGTAGTTGGTTTGAGGGAATTGTCTAATAAGAGAGGGCCAAAATACATGAGGCAAAAACTGATAGAACTATGAAGAGAAACTGACAAACCCACTATTATAATCACAGTCTTCAACACCACCCCACACCATCAGTAATTGACT
Source organism: Ateles fusciceps (assembly GCA_036589455.1). Classification (NCBI taxonomy): domain Eukaryota; kingdom Metazoa; phylum Chordata; class Mammalia; order Primates; family Atelidae; genus Ateles; species Ateles fusciceps. The sequence continues at coordinate 2,864,155 of JAZHEH010003362.1, forward strand.
GATCCAGCTGGCATAAAATTAGAGAAGATATAGTTGAACTAAATAGCAACAGAATCTAATGGACATTTATGAAATCTACTGTTTAACAACAGCAGAATACACATTCTTCTCAAGCTCACATGGAACTTTTACCAAGATAGATCACATTATGGGCCATGAAACACAACTAACAAAATAATAAACATCACTGAAAGCATTCTCTAGACCCCAATAAATACAATTAAAATAGAAAAAAAATGGAAAGATAGCTGGAACGTTCCAAAATGCATGCGGATTAAACGACACATTTCTTTTTTTTTTTTTTGAGACAGAGTCTCACTCAGTCACCAGGCGCCAGGCTGGAGTACAGTGGCGCGACCTTGGCTCACTGCAACCTCCGCTGCCCGGGTTCAAGCATTCTCCTGCCTCAGCCTCCCGAGTAGCTGGGACTACAGGCACGCGCCACCACGCCCAGCTAATTTTTTTTTGTATTTTTAGTAGAGACGGGGTTTCACCATGTTGACCAGGACGGTCTCGATCTCTTGACCTCGTGATCCGCCCGCCTCGGCCTCCCAAAGTGCTGGGATTACAGGCGTGAGCCACCGCGCCCGGCCCACATTTCTAAATAAAATATAGGTCATAGAAGATATTTCAAAAGAAATTTTAAAATGTTTGAACTAAATGAAATACAAATTATCAAAATTTGTGGAATGCAGAAAAAGCAGTGCGTAGGGGAAATTTGTAGTATTGAATGCATATGTTAAAAAATAAGAAATATTTAAAATCAATAATCTAAAATTTTTACCTTTGTAAGGTGGAGAAAAAAAAAACAGCAGTATAAACCTAAAGCAAACAGAACAAAAGAAATAAAAATTAAAGCAGATATCAATGAAATTGAAAACAGGAAAAAAATGGAAAGAGAAAATCATTTAACTTAAAAGCCAGTTCTTCGAAAAAATTGATAAAATTGATATGCCTCTAGCCAGACTAACCAAGAATAAAAAGAAAGATGTCACAAACTGCTAATATCAGAAATTACTACCAATCCTATGGATATTAAAAGGATAACAGAGGAATATTATGTAAATGTCTCTATGCTCTCAAATTTTCTTACTTATTTAGAAAAAATGGAAAAATTATTTGAAAGATACATTCTACCAAAATTCACACAAGGAGAAATACATAATGTGAATAGCCCAGTATCTATTAAAGAAATTAAATTGATAATTAATAACCCTCTAAAAATAATAGCATAAGGGTCAGATGGTTTCATTGGTGAATTTAAGAAATAAATATTTAAGAAAGAAAATATATTAATTATCTACAATCTCTTTTAGAAAATAGTAGTGAGAACACCCAACTTGAAAAAGAGAATATTTTTCAAAATCCACAGATATGTTCATACTTAATGATGAGGAACTAGATGCTTTTCTTCTAAGATTGGGAATATGTCTTCTCTCATCATCTCTATTCAACATTGTATTGAAAAAGTCTTAATGCAATAAAACAATAAAAGGAAGCAAAAGCTATATAAATTGTAGAAAGAGAACGAAAACTGTGTTTGTTAGCAGATGACATGATTATTTATTGTTGACTGGGGAAAAAAAACCTTCCTGGAACCAATAAGCAATTATAGCAAGCCTGCAGAAATATAAAAGTATGCTGTTGGTTAATACACAAAAGTCAATTGCTTTCCTATGTACCAGCAATGAACAATTGGAATTTAAAATTAGAAACACATCATTTACATTAGCACCAAAAAATTGAAATACTGAGGTATAAATTAACAAAATATATGCAAGATCTATTTGAGGAAAACTATAAAACTGATTTTTAAAAATCAAATAAACAGAGATATATTGGTTTTCCCAACTTGATCTATAGATGTAAGGTAATAACAATTAAATTTTTAGCAAATTATTTGTGGATATTAACTGATTTTGAAGTTTATATAGAAAGAAAAAGACCCTGAATAGCCAACCCAATCCTAAAGCAGAACAAGAAAATCCTAGAGCTAACACTATTCAGGACTTTAAGAAAAAACGATGTGATATTGGAAAAAGAACGGACAAGGGGATCAATGAAATGGAATAAGAGTCTAGAAATAGACCTACACAAATAAACTGATCTTTAACAAAAGAGCACAGAAAATTCAATAGAGAAATGATCATCAACAAATGGGGCTGAAACAACTTGCTAACTACATAGGATTACATAAATCTAGACATAAAACATATACCTTTTACAAAAATTAACTAAAATGAATTATAAACCTAAATGTAAAACACAAAACCATAAAATGTATACAGGATAACAAAGGAGAAATTTAGGTGACTTTCAGTTTGATGATGACTTTTTAGATAAAACACCAAAAATATAATCCATGAAAAAATTCATGTTAGACATTATTAAAATTATAAACATGTTCTCTGTAAAATACTTTGCTGAGAAAGTGAAAAGACAAGTCACAGACTGATAGAGAATATTTACAAAATGCATATCTCATAAAGGACTTCTATCAAAAATATACAAAGAACTCTTAAAACTCAACAATAAGAAAATACACAACACAATTTAAAATGGGCAAAAGATTTGAATAAACACTTCAGCAAAGAAGTATTCACATGGAAAATAAGCATATAAAAAGATGCTCAACAATGTGTCTTATTAGAGAATTGCAAAGTTAAACAATGAGATACTACTACACATCTATTAAAATTGCTAAAATAAAAAAAAAAAAAACCTGACAATACCAAATGCTGACAGGGTTAAAGAAGCAGCAGGAATAATCAGTCATTGCAAGTATAAATGCAAAGTGATAAAGCCACTTTAGCATATATTTTGATAGTTTTTTTAAAAACACAACATAGTCATACCATAGGACCCAGCAATCACACTCTTAGGTGTTTATCCAAATGAACTGAAAATTTATATCTATACAAACATCTGCACACAAATGTTTACAGCAGCTCTATCTATAATTCCAAAAACTAGAAGCAACCAAGATATTACTCAATAGGTAAATGGATAAACAAACTGTGGTACATCCATACAATGGAATATTACTACTCAGCTATAAAAAGAAAATGTTATCAAGCCACAAAAAGACAAAGAAACCTCAAATGCATATTTCTAAGTAAAATAAGCCAGTCTTAAAAGAGTACATATTGTATGATTCCAGCTAAATGACATTGTAGATAAGGCAAAACTATAGAGACAGAAAGATCAGTAGTTGCTAGAGGGAGGCAGTATAAATAGGTAAAGCAGAGAGGATTTTTAGGAAGTGAAACTATTTTGTATGACATTGTAATTGTAGATACATAATATGCATTTGTCATAACCAAAAGAAATATACAACACAAAGGGTGAACCCTAATGTGAACTATGCATGTTAGTGAATAATGATGTATCAGTATTGGTTTATGAATTATAATAAATGCACCACATGAATGCAAGGTGTTAATAAGGGAAACTGTGCAGGGGAACTCTGTACTATCTACTCAATTTATCTGTAAACCTAAAACTGTTCTAAGAAATAAATTCTATTCATATAAAAAATATGTATGATCATATAATCAATTTTTAGAGGTATTTAATAATTGCATTCATTCATGTTTTAAAACTCATAGACTAGTTCTTCCTTTCATTCATTTTAAAATTTTTTCTCTATACTGCTTTTTTTTAGCAGTCATTTGTTTAACAGAGCTGATAGGTACAGGAGGGGAATATAAATAATAAAGATAACTAACATTATAAAAGTATTTGCTATGTGCTAGCCACTGTACTAGATCCTTCAGGCAAAATTAATGTATTTAAATACCAGAGAAACTCAGTGAGGTAGGTACTGTCATTAGGAGCAGATGGGCACCTAAGACACTGCGAGGTAAAACAACTCATAGAGTTCCCTCAGAAAGAGGCAGTCACAGGATTGGGAGGGAGCCAGCGTCTAGGGTAGGAGTCCATGATCTTCTCTCTACACTATACTTCCTAGACTGCAAATATGAAACTTAATCTCTTGTGTTCAGAAACAATCCATTCTTTTTGCCTCATTACTAAACAAACTCTTCTCTCTTGAAACTCATTCCATGCCATTTTTTCCTCCCTCCAACACCCACCTTTATCATCATAGGTCCCAGAATCTCTCCTGCTTTCTTCGAGAGCTACATCATCTTGGGGTTAGAATCTTCCTTAGGTAAACCTCTGTTGGACGCACTCACTGAAATACATGTAAGACACGGTCCTGAGGACACAGAGTACATGGGATCCTCAAACTGTAAATATAGAACAACATTCTTAGGAGGTTTACTCCTACAACTCTGTGTCCATGCAAATGGAAGTGCAGAGGAGGGAGGCACAAGCTGGGTGGACCTCAGCAGTGCCAAATACCAGTTGAATTTTAAGTGTTGTTGTGCGGCAATCCCTTTATGTATTTATCCCGTCTCCAGCCCTCCATCATATTATCCACAGATCTGCTTCAATCTCTCTATTTTCCTTATCTTCAAGCTTCCATCTAAGCCAGCAATCTTGGCAGACAATCCACTTTTGAGTTTCCAGAAGGTCAATTTGTTTAAGTTAAATTTCCAATGTGTCTTCTCTCCTTCTACTGAAAAAGCTCTGACTCTCTCTCTACCTCACTCATTTCTAAGAACGACTGTCCCTCCTCCTGACAAAAACACTCATCTTCCCATATGACCAGCAGAAACATTTAGGAACAAGATGATTTTTAGCTCCCAGAAGTGCTTTCAAATAAGACAGTAACAACCACAGAAGGTTTTAAAAATTAAAACTAAGCAAGAAAATTTTACTTCATCTGGTAGACGATGTGTTTAATAACCTTTCTCTAAACATTAATTTTAAGAATAAAATCATTATGGACCTACTTAAAACTCAGTAACGAAAACTCACTTAGTTGAACTCTAAAAACGACAGGCTTCTATGGCAGAAGTGGCTGGCTAGCCCTCTACCAGTGATTTGTGCCACCTCTCCCAAGCCAGAATATAGCATGGTTGTTGAGATGAGATACAGCTGACCAGCCCAGAACCACATTTCCCAGCCCTTTTGCCTCTACCTGTGACCACAGGAATAGTTCTTGCCAACAGAATGCATGCAAAATTGGCATGTACCACTTCCAGATCATCATGGTAAAGAAGCAGGTGAGGCTTTTTCATTGTACTTCTCCCATTGCCACCTGGAGGTAGAACATCTATCACAGGACTCTGAAGCCCCAAGAAAAGCAGAGCCACACGATGTAGGGTCCTTGAATTGTGACTCAGAGGAGAGCTTCTTGCCAATCAGGAACATGTAGTTATATTTTACATGAGCAAAAAATAAATGTCCACAATGCTAAGCCTTAAGATTTTGTAGTAAGTCTGTTACCACAGCAAGTATTGTCCTTTCCTACTATGGGTGTTGTCTGTTCTGAACTTTTTAAGTCTTGCTTTTTCTTTGCTTCTTGCAAAGCAAAACTCAAAGATGCCTAACACAGAGACTTTTGAGCAAAGTAGGTGATCAATAAATATGTTATGCTAACATTGATTTTTTTTTTTGGAGTTCTGAATCCTATTGCTGCTTTAAAACCTTTTGTTAAATTTAAAGATATATTCAACTGGAACATATGGAAATGTATGACAAACCTAAGAAGACTGCTCATTACAAAAAAGAAAAAGAAAAAAAAAAGACATATACTTTGAAAAGTGCTACTCTTCTTCCTTTCCTCCTCTTCCCATACCACCAGATTTCCTTAAGCTGCTGCCATGAGACTCTGCCTTTGGGAAAGTCATGGTGGTTGTCTCCTAAGGAAACTTCTGCTTCTTAAATCATCTAAAATGTCTTGCTATTTTTATTTGCAAATATTTCAACTTAATTGACACTTTTTCAGAGAGGCTGTTCCTTACCACTCATTGATCACCTGGGTGCTCAAAACAGAAACCTGAGATTTACCATCCCTGCCCTCCACTTACAGGTTTTGGTAAAGAAAATGGAATGTGAAGAGTACAAAGGTGTGAGTGGTCATGGTATGTCCTAGAAACAAGCACGTGAGCAAAGAATGTATAAGACAATTTGGGGTGGATTGAAATCTTTTAAGTTGTAATGCAGCCTCCTATTCAGTGCATTTGACTTGTCTTATTCATGTCACAGTTTTTTATTTTATATGTACCTCTCATCACTTCTCTTCTCTGTCTAAAACCCTTCAAAAATATGCTCATAGCAACAAGAATAAAATCCAAAGTGCTTCACATACTTTAAAATATCCTATAATTTCTACATTTTCTAAACAGCCCTGAACACATCTGGCTTGCACATTGGCTTCCTGAACTCTCCAACTGTCTGCAATGCTCCTTTTCTCCTTGTCACAAAGCAGACTTATATTCATCTTTTCAGATCCCGATAAAATGTTTCCTTCTGCACAAAGCCCACCTGTAGCCGACTCTCCACCTCCACAGTGATAGTTAGGATTCTTCATTAACTGTGTGTTCACCTCCCTGTAATGTAACCTTTACTGCTCCTATTATGCTGTCATGTAAGGGAGAGTAATTATATTGCTACTGTCCCAAAATGCACTAAGTAGGACTTTATATTGCTACCGTCTTAAAATGGACTAAATAGGACTTATCTCTGCATCCTTAGTGCTGGATCCAGTACTTGATACTTCAAGAGTGGCTAGATGTATTTATTGAAAGAAAGTATTATGGTAAAAAGGATATTAGCCAAATCACAACATGAAAACACAAAAACTCAGGAAATAGTAACATGAAGAGCTCAGCAAAACCCTTCTTTTGAACAGACATATTTTCAACTGGTCAGAATTATCAAAGCAATCATTTAAAGTCTCTGGAGACTGACTGATAGGGTCGTAACACCTACCACCCCACCACCATCACCTACCTAGTTGTGCACCTAAACCAACTTCTGTACTTTTTTTTTTACATGTTAGTCACTCTCTTGAGACCCTGAGCTTTTTAAAGGTAAAAGCCTATCTGGCTTAGGCAAGTGACTGTACATTATCAATACTCGGCACTTATATTTTGAGTGAAAATATGACATTTTTTTGAAAAAATATACTTTTAAAACTGGAAATAACACCATAATAAGAACTAAAATATTAAAGGTATTTGCAAAGTTCTGTGAGAGAAGAGATGAAACAGCAATCAATCTTGTCTGGATGGAGTAGAAGAGAGTAAAAGAGAAGAGAGTAGAGTGGCCAATATTGATGATTATGATGATGGTGCTGGCCCCTATCACCACTGATGGAGCCCAACCTCTTCAGATGTATTTTCTATCATTCTCTCCTCTAGTCCCTCCTCTCTATCTCACAGCACTTCTTGTCATTTCTCAAACATTCTAGGATTTTATATAAGCTTTTGTGTTGTTTCATGATCACTTGATTAAGATATATTTATGTGTGTATGTATTCATGTAGATGTAGAGTGTTGCAATACAAAACCTCTTACAGTAATTTTTACCTTTGGTAGATCAGAGACTTCTTTAAAAATCTGATGAAAAAATACATTTGCAGTATTTTGCACACAATTACAGAGAATTGACTAACCCACTGAAACTCATGCAAGAACCCCCTAGGGACCTAGGGACTTCATCTTCAGAATCACCTCCAAAGGCACAAAATGTGCTGATTATCACTGAGGCAGTGATACACAGTTCCACCAAATGAGAGAAAGGGCAGCTACTATACCTGGGACCCTCGACCTCCAGCAGTCTGTTGGAGGGTGAGAAGATCGCAAGTGACCAAAAATGTGCCTCAGGTCTGCTTCTGTGGTGTGTGTGTATATATACAGCAAAAGCATAAGAAAGAAAACGGACAGAGTTTACCTTTAGCTTGGGCTGAAGTAATAATGAGTCACTTATTCCCAAAATGTAATAGTGTATGAAATAGAAGTCACTATACCTGGGCTTTGACAGTGTATCTTGTACCTCTGTCTCATAGTGGATACACATGATCATTTTCTTAATTACACATGTAACTACTCACCAAAAAAAAAGTGTAAGATACAAACAGAGAAGAGTGCTTCAAAAGAAAAATTCTACCAACAAAAATAAACTTTAAACCCCTTATCCCTACTACCTCTCAGCCACCCAGAAGAAGGGAAAATTAGTACTTGGAATTTTGACTTATTTGAAAATTGTGGTCCACGCTTATAGAAGCCGCTTACCCAGAATAAGCCACCACCAATCAACAGTTACCATGCAGCCACTGTGGAATTAACAATTCCCAAAAACCTTCAAGGAATGAGAAGATAAATGTTTAAGAAGAGGAAATCCAGATGGAGGCACCATTTTTTGAGACAAGCCACCCGTCTGTTCTCTCTTTCTCAGCTTCTGGGGCTGCAGCAAAAATGTAGTTTTAAAAAGTCTTTGTTTCCTCCTACAGAAGTAAAGGATACTTCACCTGAATACACACCATTTAAGTGGCCAGTTGGGATGAAATCATGGAAAGAAGGGCCTCTCTTTGTTAAACTATTTATTTTTCAATCAGTACATGGTAAGGAAAGCCTTTTTGAAATGTCAATTAAGGGTCATAAAACTGAAATCATGGAGCTGCAGAAAGTCTCAGGTGGTCCCTGGGATTCTTTAACTGAAGTCACTGCTTCCATTATCGTCAGTAGTTCTGCTCCACTCAAACACAAAAGTCAAGCACCAAATGGCCAGGTGAAGTGGGAGCCAGGAGGATTTTCAATCAACTTGCTCACACATAAGAATAAGTCATCTAAGTGCTCCTGGAGTGCCACCCACCTCTGAAGTAACGTGCACCCTGAGCAGAAATCCTAGATTCTGCCTTCTTTCTAGATCTTAAGTAGAAAAACAGTCTAAGTGTTTGAACCAATTCACAATAGAGCTTTCTGCGTGGTCTACTTGTGAGATGTGAAATGTTTGTGAGCAGGAAAAACATTGCCCTGGACTAAAGGTCTCCTGATGAAATGAGTCAATCTGTTATGAAATATTTCTGTCCACAGTTTTGTACATGGTATCCTTGGCCTCCATGTACCTCAGAATGTAAACAACAGTGTCCAGAGGCAGAACGAATGATGATAATGTGGGTCTCTTATAAAAGACCTGTTTTCTATTAGCTTGTGCTTGAGGCAGGCAGTACAAGCACAGACATATAGACAATGACTGTGATAATGTCGGGGGCACAGGTGGCAAAGACCTCAGATGAGGAAATCCTAAGCATGATGGAGGTAATAAGGATGTCAATATAGGAAATGCAAACCAAACCCATGGACACCTGCACACATATGTGGAGAATAAAATACCATTTATTTCATAGATAGTACTGTGCAGGAGAGTTTCATGACAAGAAGGGTGTCAAAGAAGAAGTGGTCTAAAGGGCATATGCGCACCTTTTGTACCTCTGTGACAATGTAGTTATATAGACCACTGTCACGATCAGGCCAATGCAAAAAGCACCACACACCAAATGGGCACCTGCCCTCTTATTCACAAAGACCGTGCACTCCAGGAATTCCCAGATAAACACACAACACTCAATGGTGGTCAAGATGACAAAGATCATTATTTGTAATTCAAAGGATAAATGCTTGAAGAGGTAAATACTCCATTCTCTATGATATGCTTATTTCACAGTGCATGCTCATAAATGTATACACCTACTAAAATTTTTTTAATCTTAATTTTTAAAAAATAAAGAAATGATCTAGAAATTTTAAAAAAAGATGACAAGACCAAGAAAATCTCCTGGTTCTAAGCTATGAGACTAGAAAGTATTGTGGAATAGGGACTAGAGTACAGTCTCTGAACTAACCAGCATTCTCAGGAAAACATACATGGCAAATGTGGGTGAGAGTCATCATGACGGCATTTCCTGCTGAAGCTAAGATATGGATGACATCACTCCCAGAAGCTGGAGACACCCAGCAAGGTGAACTTTGTCAGCTTCCATGAGGTTCTTTCTTTGTATTTTGAAGTTTTAGAGATAACAATGAAATAGATCAGCATAAGAAAACTCTGGTTCTGACATGAACTCCAGGTCATGAGCAGAAACATGGCATAGGAAAAGACAAGATGGCAAGAGTGACTCAAGACAGCTCTAGCCAAGGCCTCTTGTAGCCACACAACTGAGGAATCTGCGCCTGCATCTTCAGTGCATGTACTCTCTATCACTGTGGACTGGAAAATGTATTCCTAGACATAGAGAAGGGAACTTTTAAACATACTCAAGATACAGAGTTGCACTGAGTCCCTGCTGTTACATTTTTCTTCTTTGTACATTTCCTTCCAAAAGCCCAGGTAGGGATTGTGAACTGCATGAAGATGGTGTGGCCAGTGGGTGCCAGGAATGGTACATTTTGTTAAAAAGTTATTTTTTAAAAGCAAGAATAAACATTAATCTCATGAAATCTATATTTTATAAAACTATAAAGATGGGTTGTTCAAAAAAGAAGTGTGAGAGTGAAGGGATGTCAGGAAGGATAAAGACCAAGATACAGATATGGTGACGTTCCAGAGAGCAGTTTCAGGTGAATTCTGATCTTAAAAGTGAGATTTCAGTGAGGTACATGGTCAAGGTATCTCACTAAACCCAAAAGTAGGAAATAAAAAAGTAGTAGAGATTTTCTTTTATAAATGAACCCCAAAATTAGGAACAGAGAAACGAGATCAAGAAAAGACTCTTGTGTATCAGCATGACCTGGAAAGTGACTGACCAATTTGTGAAGCTGCCAGAATTGCAAAGGGGGCGTAGAAGCATGAGCCTGGCATTTAGAGTCTGAAAAAACTACTTTGGTAGAAAAGTCAGTCAAAATCTCAGGTGGACACTGATTTTTCTCTGTTGTTGGCTGAAATGTTATGAAGTGGGCAACAAAGACATGATAGCCAAACTGTGTGAGAAATATGCATTGAATCACAAGTCTTCTGTGGAGAATCTTGTTTCTCTCCTTTTGTTCTTTGTCAGAATTACTGAACCTTAGAAAACAAACTCCCTTCCTTTTTCTCCCTCCATCATTCCCTGAAACTTGGCTTCTGACATGCTCACTTTATGAAAATTGCTCTTTCAAAGGTTACCAATGAAGTTTTTATTGCTAAATCCAGCATGCATTCAACTTAGATCTCTCTGATGCATTTAATACCACTGGATACTACTTCCTGGACACTTATGCTGACTTGGTTTCCATGACACCACACACTATCCTGTCTGCCAAACATAATTTTTTTTCTCCCACCTCTCTCCCCACCTGCAATTCTTATCTTGCCTCTCACACCATGAATGCAAATGTTTCCTCAAGTCAGTGCTTGGTTCCCTGACCTTTTCTCTCTTCTCTCTTCCACTGAAAGACAAAATTCATTTTTGTTTCATTATCATTTATATGTTGATTCCTCTGAAACCTGTATTTCTAATTCCAAGTGGCAGTCACATATTTCAAAGTCTCCAAGACCTTTCTTATATGTAGGTCATACTACCATTTCAAATTTAGCATTTGAGGAACCAAGTTTATCACCCACCCTCCACCTCTTCCAAGTGAGTATCCTCTCAATCGTCCTATCTGCACTTGTAGCACCATATTTTTCACATCATTTGTAGTCAGAAATATGGTTCCATATTCTATATATTTTTATCTTATTCTCATCTTTGTCCTTTTACACCTTTACAATAAGACCCCACCATCACTCTAAGTTGTGGATCTTTGGTTTTGAGCAACCACATATCAGAGTGATAATGAGTTACCCTTGATGCATGCCTCCATTGCCTCTTCCAACTAAATGCTCTCACATTCTCTTACAGCTAACAGAACACACAGCAAATAATCCTTTACTGAACACAAATCTTGCTCTACCCTGTGTTCTACTCAATTTCTTCCTATCCAGTCTTTCCTGTTGGTTACTGTGACTTAATGTCTTCTATAAACACCTAAGGTCTTAGAAAGCATCTTTAAGGTATTTTTTAATCCCTCAGGTGATCTTCAGTTATATCTCCTACTTCTGCCTTTTTGAAGCTCCGAGTCAGATCCTCTTTCTGCTACTGCCGATGCCTTCTTCCACTATGCTCTTTGAAGGCAAACTTTGTTGCATGCCAGTGGATGTAGCCAAGACAGCTCTGTTTGGAGCACACAGGTGGCCCTGCTTCTCTTCAACATACTGTATCTTTTCTTCCCCCAACCTCAACCCTTCCATAGCCATCCAGAGAGGAGCCGCCACCTTGACCTGTACTTTCATTGGCAGGAAGGTAACCAGGAGCATCCAGCAACAGTGACTGGGTCACTGGGAGAATTGCACCCAGTTCTGAAGATCCAGGATTCATTTTCCGACATCCTGACATCAGAACTTTTCCGTTTGGCAACAGAAGGAATTCTCAGTTTCCACTTTGACAACCATTGAAGTGCAGACTGTTCTCTTCCAAGGCCTGAGAAGCATATTCCAGGGAAGGAAACTAGAGAACAGAATCAGACTCCACTTTTTCTCCCTTTCCCATTCTACTATAGACTGTATCTTCCAATCAAGCTTTCCTCTTCACAGTGTCTGGATACAACATTTTCATGTCCAACTACAAACCCTGGCACTTGGCCCCAACAGCTATCTAAACACTCTTACTGCCAAGCTCTCCCACCATGAGTATAAGGCTGTGTCACTCATCCCCAAGACCTGTTCCCTAGACTCATCTCCCATTGGATAACACTCTCTTCTACATTAATTTCCAAACCATTTTTTGTTAAGAGAATGATTATTTATCTATGAAGAAAACTAGAAGCATCTGGTAAGCCCTATGTTCTTGGAGTTTTATGGAACTTATTAATTAACAACTGGAAATGTTAGGGAATTGCGTAGTCCCTGGGTTCTCAAAAAAGGTCACCTTCCTGCTCCTACCTCCAGCATTACCTGATGATATTATTCAATTGTATTCTACTTTTTGTTGCTAATAAACTGTTTCTTATTTTAAAAAAATCCTCACCCTAGTTGAGTCATTTGATTCCAGAATATGTAACAGGTTCCTTTCATGTGTAAGAAAAATTGTTAGATAAAATGAATGATCTAAATATGAGTACGTCCCAGATTCAATCTAGAAGGGATCAAAGATAAATACAATATCTACAATATGAGGCAGATCATGGTAACAGCCATAAAGCCTCTAACATGATGGTAATAATAACCATCCAGATACTGTTCCATGTACTTTATATCATAGTATCTCATTTATCTTTAGAGAAACACTGTGGGATAGATAGTTTTATCTTTGTTTTGCAGAGAAGGAAACTAAGGTTCAGAGAGGTTTAGTGACTTGCAGAATAGTTAGCCACTAGTAAATGGCAACACTGAAATTCTATCCCAAAGTCTTTGATCTTAACCTTATGGGAAGTACAAAAAAGGAAATAATGTATAGTTAGGATATTAGAAAAGTCTTCATGAAGCAGATTGTGTTTTATTTTTTATATTTTTGTACAAATTCAAGAGGTACAAGTTTAGTGTTATTACATAGACAGCAATGACATAGTAGTGAAGCCTGGGCTTTTAGTATAACCATTCCCTAAATAAGCAGACAGAATGAAGGTGAAGAATAGAAGTAATGAAATCAGAAAAGCCAGAAATGTATAAAGAACAACTGTTACAGGTGTTTGACTGGAGAACAGGATTAGATTCTAAGATTATAGCCAGGTTAGAGCCAGATTGCAAATGGCACTGGCTTCCAAGCAAATGATCTGTATTTAATTCAGCAATCAATAGATGTATAATCCCAACTTTATCACTTATACATACTGTGCAACAAGCCAGATAAGGTTTCACAACCTGGGATTCCATTTAGGTTTTTCAAAAAAAGTAGAGGACGGAAACTTCCCAGGGATAAGAATAGGAAGAATACTCTAAACAATGATAGAGAAAGTGTATTCTTGGTGGCAGTGATTGTGTCATTGAAAAGGCTGATTAGGTCTGAGCTAAGAGAAGAGAAAATGAACAAGAGGCTAAACAATAGGATGAGAAACAAAATGCCATATAATTTAGGGATGAGAGGGAAAGACATAGTGTGGCTAGAAAGAGGAACATCAGTTTGATATCTCAGAGCCAGAGAAGGTTTGAGTGGTGGTTAATAAAGTGTAGAGACACAGTGAAGTAGAAGCCAAGAGAATGAGGATGGAGATATCTCTGGGTTTGTGCAAGAGTCAGTGACCCCTGAATCCCCAGAACCTAGTGTAGTACCTGAGAATTAGTGAATAAATGTGAGTAATATACTAATGGGGTCATCACCAACGATGGATTAGATATACACTCAATGACCAAAGACTCAAAGAAGAAGAGAGAAAAGCTTGGGGAGATACTGACATCTCTGCAGGCAGTATGATGTAACCAGAAAAATAAGTCATAATGAGAAATGGAAAGATACAGGATAAGGAAGCACCAAGATATACGAAAGAAAAAAAAGCGCTGAGTAGAAGTAGCAGAAAAATACTAAGCTTCATGGGGACAGAAAGTTTATACTCCAAGTCCCTCTTTCCCCTTAGCAATGTCTGGATGTATTACTCAATGTTGAATTAATCAAAGGTGAGGGCACTTTTTAGGGTCTTCAGCAGAAAGCGGAATCCTAGAATATCCTACAAATAGAAGACAACTTGAGAAGTATAAAAGAAAGGCCTTGTTCCCATAGCCCACAAAAGGGCTGAGCTCAGGGAGACACTTCACATGGCTCAGGAGCTTCTGTCAGAGCACAGTCATCAGAGAGAGGGGCCCAGAGAGCAAAGAGAGGCTCTGCTGACATGGCCAGCCCATCTCATTCCATCCACAACCCTGCTGCTCTGCAATGACTCTTCCCAGCAATAAAATCTGGGTAACAGGATTTGGAGCTCTAACCGTCACTTGTCTCTAATAAATAACTCCCATTGATTTTTCCAGCTCAGGGCCTCACCACTCCCTCAGCATAAGTGCCAGGGAGGAAGGCCTGGAAAATCACTCACACATTACTGGTGCTCTTCCTCCCCTGTCCTCACCCAAGGTGCATATAAACCCTGAATAGCCTGAGGTCTAAGGGTAAGAATCTCAGACGCTAGGTGGACAGCCACTGTGTTGTCTGCTACCCTCATCCTGGTCACTGCTCCTGCTATAACAACCCTAGACCAGGAACATGAACAAGCTGCTGCTTTGGGTCGTTGTCCTCACCAGCCTCCTGGAAGCCTTTGCTCAAACAGGTAAGGAGGTCAAGGGATGGTCAAGAATCATAAAGTGAGAAAATCGGTTGAAGCTGAGATGTCGTTTCCCTGCATTTATGCTGAAGGTCATTACCTTTTCTTTCTTTACCCCACAGACCTCAGTGGGAAGGTGTTTGTATTTCCCAGAGAAACTGCTACTGATCACGTGAACTTGATCCCATCGCTGGAGAAGCCGCTACAGAACTTTACCTTGTGTTTTCGAGCCTATAGTGATCTCTCCCGTTCCCATACCCTCTTCTCCTATAACACCCAGGGCAAGGATAATGAGCTACTAGTTTATAAAGAAAAAACTGGACAGAATAGTCTATATAGTCTAAACATTGGAAGAAACGAAGTTGTATTCAAATCTACAGAAAAGTTCCCAGCCCCAGCGCACATCTGTGCAAGCTGGGAGTCCTCATCAGGTATTGCTGAATTTTGGGTCAATGGGACACCTTTGGTGAAAAAGGGCCTGCGACAGGGTTACTCTGTGGAAGCTAACCCCAAGATTGTCCTGGGGCAGGAGCAGGATTCCTATGGGGGCAAGTTTGATAGGAGCCAGTCCTTTGTGGGAGAGATTGGAGATTTGTACATGTGGGACTCTGTGCTGGCCCCAGAAGAGATCCTGTCTGCCTATCATGGTACTCCGCTCCCTGCTAATATCCTGGACTGGCGGGCTCTGAACTATGAAATCAAAGGATATGTTATCATCAAACCGCTGGTGTGGGTCTGAGGTCTTGACTGAACAAGAGCACTTGAAAATGAAATGACCATCTAAGAGACCTGCTCAAAGCAACTGGATGCTAGATCTTACACCCACAGCTCTTTCTTCTTTGAATTTCCTATCTATATGTCTGCCTAATTAAAAAAATATATTGCATTACGCTACCTGCATTTGTTTAGTGCTTGTTATAGTCCCATGTCTTTATCTTTTAGTTTTGTGCTTGTTATAGTGCTTGTTATAGTCCCATATCTTTATCTTATATCTACTTATTTGGTAATTGGTGTTTCATTCTCCTGAAAAATCAAGTTGCTAAGTATGGGGAGAAAAACCATTAAGTAACTAGAAAGATGTCGCAAAATCAGAGCATTCAATGAGTGGGACAGTGGCAACACTTAAAAGCTACTGACCTGTAATCCCAGCATTTTGGGAGGCCGAGGCAGGCGGATCATGAGGTCAAGAGATCAAGACCATCCTGGCCAACATGATGAAACCCCGTCTCTACTAAAAAATACAAAATTAGCTGGGCATGGTGGCACATGCCTGTAGTCCCAGCTGCTTGGGAGGCTGAGGCAGGAGAATTGCTTGAACCCAGGAGGCAGAGGTTGCAGTGAGCTGAGATTGTGCCATTGCACTCTGGCCTGGTGCCTGGCAACAGAGTAAGACTCTGTCTCAAAAAAAAAAAAAAAAAAAAGCTACTGACAACCATTTTAATGACGATTCAAAATATGTGTGGTATTGCAATCACAATCCTTTTATTTTTCCAGTTACAAACTGATCAAAAAGAGGTCTGAGGTTGTGTCCAGGAGAGTTATAATGAGATAATTAAGCAATAGTTGAGAAGCTGATGGCGAGTAATGAGACAGGAAGAATAAAACTAGAAGAAGTCAGAATGAAACCAAAAAAGTATGAGACTGGGATCATTTTGTTTGAAGGCAAACATGACTTTACGCCTCAAAAACCCCAGTGGGACTGTACAATGCTTGATTTTTGTAACATTGTCCTGATGTCATCAAAAATATTATACTCTGAATATTGCTCATGTGAATATGCTGCCTAAAATTCTTCCATGGCTTGAATCTCGGAGGCGGAGATTGCAGTGAGCCGAGATTGCGCCACTGTGCTCCAACATGGCTACAGAGCAAGACTCCGTCTAAAAAATAAAAAAAAAAAAAAAAAGGAAAGAAAAATTCCATGGATTAACACTTCTTACAGGATATAATTTAAACCTCTAAATATGACCAGGTGCAGTGGCTCACACCTGTAATCCCAGAACTTTGGGAGGTTGAGGCAGGCAGATCATATGAGGTCAGGAGTTCGAGACCAGCCTGACCAACATGATGAAAGCCTGTGTCTACTAAAAACACAAAAAAATTAGCCAGGTGTGGTGGTGCACACCTGTAATCCCAGCTACTCGGGAGGCTGAGGCAGGAGAATCACTTGAATCTGGGAGGCGGAGGTTGCAGTGAGCCGAGCTAGCACTCCAGTCTGGGCAACAAAAGCAAAACTCCGTTTAAAAAAAAAAACTCTCTAAATATGATATTGCCCTCCATAACCTGGTTCCACTTACTCTCTCTGAAATGTACACAAAGAGTACATAGAGAATACTCTCTGAAATGGACTTTTCATTTCAGATACAACTCTTAGCAGAGCAAGTGACATCCTAACCATCATGCTGCAAAATAATTGTCAGATGTTATTACTAGCAGTTATTTTCATGATTATGAAAAGCATGGAACACAGTGCCTGACCCATCATAAACAGATATGAGTTGCATTACCAGAGAAGCAAGGATCCCAGAGAGTTTGGGCTACATATGGGACGCAAGACAGGCTTTTCTCACTGATAATAAGTAGGGCATGAAGTCAGTGAAATCAGAAAAAAGCATCCAGAACAGCTTCAGAATGGTAACCAATGTGATCATTTCAAATTCCTGAGGCTGTTTGCCCAGAGTGGATGGAGGCAGTCACCAGATATGAAGTAGCTATCCTACTTCTGGAAACTCTATAATGGGCCAATAGGGTGGAAGCAGAGAGGAGCAGATAGAAACCGGGAAGATTTGCTGAAGTACTTAAATGGAGCAGCAGTGGCTTCATAAGAACATTTCCACCTCATTTCTGATGAGGTGGTATAATGCTTTGGATATGGTTTGTTTGCCTCCACCAAACCTCATCTTGAAGTTTTATTCCCAATACGGCGTTGTTGGAAGTTGAGCCCTGGTTAGAGGTGACTGGGCTGTGGGAATGGGTCCCTCATGAATGGTTTGGTGCTGTTCTCATAGTAATGAATGAGTTCTTACTCTTATGAGACTGCATGAACTCTTGTGGGATCAGATTAGTTCTTGCCAGAATTTTTTTTTTTTATTTTTTGAGACACTCTGCCACCCAGGCTGGAGTGCAGTGGCACAATCTTGGCTCGATGCAACCTCTGCCTCCTGGGTTCAAGCAATTCTCTGCCTCAGCCTTCCAAGTAGCTGGGATTACAGGTGCCCGCCACCATGCCCAGCTAATTTTTATATTTTTAGTAAGAGAGGGTTTCACTATCTTGGCCAGGCTAGTCTTGAACTCCTGACCTCATGATCCACCCGCCTCGGCCTCCCAAAGTGCTGAGATTACAGGCGTGAGCCACCCCACCCAGCTGCCAGATTTAGTTGTTATAAAGCCAGGCTGTCCCTTAGGTTTTGTTCTCTTTGCACATGTTCGCTTTCCCCTTTGACTTTCTCCACCATGTTTTGACACAACACAAAAGCCCTCACAAGAAGCCAGAGGCATGCTCTTGAACTTCTCAGCATGCAGAGCAATAAGCTTAATAAACCTTTTCTTTATAAATCACCTAGTCTCGGGTATTCCTTTATAGCAACACAAAATGGACTAAGACAAGTAGAACTTACTTAGAACATTGAGTTGGTTAGGCAGACAGGGATTTTGGCAATATAAAGAATTATTAATTTTTGATTGACAGCTAACAAGCTAAGGCTTGCTTTATGTTTTCTCAGTATTAACCACCCTTCCATAAACTTGTACTGTAAGTACTAGAAAGATCTATCTATTCTTGCATAACGGATATTTCTATCGTATTCACTAACATTGTGTTTTAGTTTAACAACCTCTTTGCCAAGGAACCTAAAACAAGTTTTAGAAATGAAACCAGTGTACTTCCAAATGATATAATACATTCATTCAACTATTCATTAGGCAACTTCTCAAAAATATGCCAGGCAATGCCAGGTACTGAAAATATAATATTGAATAAAACAATCATGGTGCTTGCTTTTCTAGAATTTTCATTCTATTAAGTCTGTGTCAACTACATGTGGGTTTCTCCTAACAATAACCAGCCTGTATTGTAATCCATCTGTCACATGTTTAGGCTTTCTTCTATCTCAGGTTGATATCATAGTCCCCCTTTCATTTTCCCCTAAGTTAAAGGTATCATTTATTCTTGGTAATCATTTGCAACTACTTACATAGATCTCAGAATAGAGTGCTCGTGACTGGTTTCTTGTTCTCGTTAACTCTCTGCCTCTTAAGATGGTTCTTTTGAACAGAATCCAAAATGACTACATGTCAGCTCTTTCTTCTCTGTTGTCTGCACTTCATCCAAAACAAACATTTATATATCTCTTGTCCTTATAAATTCTAGAAGTCTGAGATAGTCTTAATGTAGACAACACCTTCCTATTTCTACAATGGTTGCAGCTTTTTCAAGGCCTTTGAGTCTCCCAATAGCAAGAGGTATATTTCAAGCTTCCTCAGTGATTTCACAGAAGTCCCCACACTAGGCTTGAGGTTGGATAAGGAAGTAAAAAAAAAATCATAATCTTCTTCTAAAGATACACATAACATAACCTAATACTCCCTCAAAGCAGCAGCAGCAACAAAACAGCAGCTCTCTGCAAAGAAGTTGTTTGGAGAAGTTTCTTCCTATCTCCACATTCTGTCTTCTCTGTACACCTTGTTCTGGCTAAAAGATACAAGAGTTGTAGAGATGGTTCTTAATCATTTCCTTCGTAAATTCTTTATTTGAGTGAATCTGTGTATATTATTTTTATTAATATCTATCCTATTGATGGCCCATTCAAAACTAAAGAGGGTCCATTTTAATATCATTTATAATAGAGGTGGTGATATGGTTTGACTGTGTCCTGACCCAAATCTCATCTTGAATTGCAGTTCCCATAATCCGCAAGTGTCGTAAGAGGAACCCAGTGGGAGGCAATTACCCTCATGCTGTTCTTATGATAGTGAGTGAGTTCTCATGAGACCTGTTGGTTTTATAAGGAACTTTTCCCCCCTTTGCACCACAATTCTCCTTCCTGCCGCCATGTGGAGAAGGACATGTTTGCTTCCCTTTCTGCCATAATTGTAAGTTTCCTGAGGCCTCCCCAGCCCTGTGGAGCTGTAAGTCAATTATATCTCTTTCCTTCATAAATTACCCAGTCTTGGGCAGTTCTTTAGAGCAGCATGAAAACAGACTAACACAGTTAGAATTTCTGATAACTTCATCTCAGCATTTTTCTCAGATACAGTTGTTGTCACAACAAAGTAAGCAGCAAAAGTCACAGAGGAAACTACTTGAATAATTCATAATCTATAAAGAAAATGGAAGGATTTGGAGGCACAATAACCCGGGAACATAGTTGTGTAGTGATTCAATAATTACCTGGATAATCACCGCCTTTCCCATACTTGTCACTAAGGCTGGTAGATACTAGGGAACAAGTAGTACACAACATGTACAATGAATGGCTAAAACCAGGAGTCATCTCTAACAAGAAAAGCCATTTTTGAGTCTCTATCTTATGCAAGTAAAGATATGATTCTTATTTTTGGCGACAGAAAAACAGGTAAGAGCATTTAGCCATATGGCTTCAGGACTGGTTTTACCAGAAGTTCATAAATAATTTTTCTGGATGAGAAGGCTTGCAGGTAGTTTTCTGAGAGTTTTGTATGGGAGATTCCAGGTGGAGCTCTGAGATTAAAGCAATGAGGTCTCTTAGTTTGGGATATGCCTTAGCTAAGACTTCACTTGGAGTAGAAATTTTAAAAATACATATTTTATCTGCACTAGAGAAGATCAATGTGTAGTGACATTTGGAATGCAATGTGGAGACTTTTTAGGTATTCATGAGACTTTCTGTTGTTTAGAAAGAATAGGTGTTCAAGACCATTCAACTGACAAGAAAAAGTGAAACATGACCTGAGTCATCTTTAATCCTCATCTTGTCAAGACTAAATAGCTTATTAACATATAAACTAAGCACAATTTGTATTCCAGAATTTTCTATCTCCTTTTCGTCTGGCTGTGGCCACTTTTCTGAGTTTAACATGGAAAATACCTCAAGGGACCACCGTCCAGTTTGGGCAGTGGTAAAGGCATTTGCATCATGTCACACACAACCACAGGATCCAGAAGCAAAGCTAATCTAATGTCATTGACACATTTCACTGAGGCCTGTAATCTATTAGAGGTTCACACAGCTGTGCCTGGGGTTAGACGCCAAAGGCAAATACCAAGCACTTCATCTAGAGCTCCACCTATTGCAGCAGCTTCTCTCAGTAGCCTTACAGGGTTCCTGTGAGGGTTCAGTGTGACAATGAATACAAAGCACCTGCCCAGTCCCTGTTCTGGCATAGTGCAATTGCTCAGTAATTGTTAGCTGTGAGGATGAGGAGGAGGATGATCTAAAATTTTATCATCTGCCCTAACTTCTCGGTATACTATGACAAATCAAAATGAGCACTCATCCTCCATTTTCAGTTCCTACCCCAAAACTAAGTCTTCCTTAACCAAACCAATGCATGGCCTCTCCCAGCTGAAGAAATAAAGTAAGCTCTATCTATATACAAAGTGAGACACCATGCCTGACTTTTATATGAGTGCATTCTCACTGACAGTAACTAACCAAGGACCAAACACTAACGGGGATTCAAAAGAACAAAAGATGGTGCCATGTGACAACATGTCTTCCACTGAGTTGAGCTATTTTTTCCCTGAAGAAAAATAACTAGCTGGCCATGTGAGACCAAAGCTTGCTCAATATTCCTAGTGTGATCTGCTTGTAATGAGATCCCTTGGCTCATTTCCGGATTCTGACTCTTTGCAGACCCATGGGAGACATGGTAAGTCTCTTGACAAATTGACGCAGGAGACTAGAGCTAGACAGCAGAACTTCTCCTCTGAGAGTCTCTTCCTAATCACAAAGTTTAAGAGGGCAGCTCTTCTAGAGCCAAAGCCAACAGGGCCAAAGGGACTCAGTGTGAATGTCACCCTGTACTTCAGCCAGAGTCCAGTGAAGTGTAAGTGACTCAATAATTTAATAAGGCTGAGAACCAAATAAGGCTAAAATTTTAAAGATACCAAGAGTCTGTCATTTATCTTTCCAAAGAAAGGATAATCAGATTTCCTAGAATTGTAGTGAGTAGTGATCTTTTGTAAATAAGTCACAATTACTCTAAAATGGAATGCAGACAGATTCCACAGCCTCAAGAAGATGGATGGACACTTTTGGGTCTGAGGAGGCTTCTATACAAAAGAAAAGTCATTATTCTCTTATTTATTCAACTAACTCTCATAATCATCAGTTTCTTAAGACACTGATTCCTTTATCCCTGGATCCTTAGATATATTTTGTTTAAAAATGAAAGGAAAGAGAAGAGAAATAAGGGAAAGGAAGGGAGGGGATGAAACTCAAGCAAAAAAGGTAATATCACTATTTTTTTTAACTGCACAATTACTTTACACACAAAATATAATTATAAAGGTTTTGCCTATCTTGCATATTTTAATTTTTTTAACACAGATTCTATTTCCAGCCACAAATTTTGCTTATAAAGATTAAAATATTCTGGGACATCCATGGCTGGTGTAATAATTTCTTTTCCTTGCAAATGGTATTTCCTTTACAGTCTCAAATTGTGTTTTCCCCTCCACTTTATTTTTCTTTTCCTCTGGTAGGAATATTGACTTCATGACTAAGATTTTGATGCATGAGCACATTTCGGTATTTTTACTCTCCCACAGGGTTTTTATCCTTCTGGAATGTATAAATCATTTTGAAAGCTTCTTTCTGTTTTATACTGTGCTTTTGAGATTATCCACTGGCATGTTCCCTCCACAGAAACCCTTAGGGTTCAGCCAGAGAAGGCCCAGATTTGGATGGTAGAAGGGCTGCTGCTACTGTGCTCAGCTGCACTCGCTTCTGGCTGGGTGGAGACTCAAAAAAAAAAACAGCCAGTAGAAAAGAGAGAGAGAGAGAGGTAGCCATATGGTGCTAACATAGCCCTTAATTCACTGAGACACATTCTAGCCACTGAAAACTCACACTGGCAAACCTCCACAGGTGAGACCCATCCACCCATTCCACACATTTCTTTGGATCCATGGTACCCTCTGGGACCTCTTTTCCCTTCCCAAGCTAAACATTGGTGCTCATTGCTGCCTGATTTTGTGTGTGTCAGACTCTAAGAAGACCAAGAAGAACTAATAATGTGATTTCCTCCTGCATCTCAGACTTCCTTATTTCTCTCAGCAGGGCCTTCCCCCACTTCCAGGGACAGTAACAGCTGTGCATTTGACATCTGAGCCATAATTTCTCACAGTAATAATTTTAGATTGCTTCTACGCCTCAGAAAGTGACAGGTTAAAAAATGAGACAACCAGGCAATTGCCCTTAATCTCTAAGGGACTCTAAAACATCACTGGATAGGTGAAACACATAATAGAACGCCTTTCAGAGAGAGAGATGTGGTTGGGAAGAACGCTTGGAAAAATCAGGGCAAGCAATGGCACCTACTCCAGGAGGTGTCAATAACCACTAAGAACACTTTATGCAGGACAAAGCCCAATCACCATAGGGCTCCTTTGTTTGTTTGTTTGTGCTAAGCCTAGTGTTGGGAGTTCTCTTCTAGCTGAGCTCCACAGGCAGGAGAAATGATAGTTTCCCCTATAGCAAGGCTTTACCTCTCTCTCACACACCACACACCTTTCCTCCAAATAAATACTAAACAATATGGAAAGAACATTGGTTTGAAGGGGCTATTTGTGCTCCCATATCTTACTCTGACCTTTCTTTTTTGCATTTGTTTCCCCAAATTTTATGACTATCTTGTCTTAAAATATTATTTTGTTGCCCATTCAATGCAATTCAAATGTATACCATAGGCAATAAACTTTTTTTTTTCTGGGCTTATGTACCTGGCCCACTTTCTCTGCATCTAGCGGGTCCTTAGCCATCTTATCTATATCTTCACAACTTATTCCAAGAAAGTAAATTTATACTTACAGGAAACATATTTACGACAAATTGGTGGCTGATTTGGGGTGAAAGCAGCATTTTTCAGCTCCTGAATTAAAGATACCAGAAGACTTTTCCTCCTCCTGATGTAATTCAGTTTTGTATTTTCCCTCCTTTCCTATTCCAAATATGCCTATAGTTTTCCTGCCTCAACACAGCCTGAACTATATTGTTACTCACTGCAATGGGCTCATCAAGAAAGGGAAAACGCACATGAGATCTGTTGTTCTCATCTAACACATCAGCAAAATTCTTCTTTGTTGACTCTGCATAATCAGGCTTTCAAGCCCAAGACTCTACTAGAACTGTGGCCAATAAGGTCATTGGTAGCCTCCTTGTTCGATTGAGTATATGTTTACAGATGTCATCCTTCTTGACATCTCCAAATTATTTATAATTTTATGCTTAAAATTAAAATATTTTAAACTGAGCCATTATCATCACTGTAAAAATAATAAAAGTCAAATTTTCCTATAATCTCATCCCCCCAGCACAATATGACAGTTAATTCATGATAATATCAAGTTCATATTCTTTTAAGCTTTTTCCCCCACATATGCAAGTATTTATTAACATACACACATACACATACACACACACACAGACACACACACACACACACACAAAATATTCCTAACCATATGGCAGCACATCATAGTACTGTTCTCTAAATAGGCCATTTTGTTGTTGTTAATGTATTTCACACATTTGTCCATGGTAGGACACCGTAACAGCACAGTTCAGCATACCTTTCACCAACAAAAGAAAATGTCTGATAACTGAGCTGTCCGACATGGTAGGCACTAGTCACATGTAGCTTTTTATCATTTGAAATGTGGCTAGTGTGACTGACTAACCAAATTTTTAATTCTCTTTTTATTTTAGTTAATTTAAATTTACATAACCATAGCTCCATCCCATCCTTTCTAATAAGCTGCCTGGAGTTGCACTGTTGCTCTCTCTAACCTTTGCCTATCCAACTGGTATCTCAGTGGTCTTTTACGGCACATTTCTCTAATCTTAGTGACACACTCATTTATACTTGAAACATTTGCCTCATTTTCAATGATGAACTATTTTCTAAAACACTCACAATGGTTCCTAAATTCCCAGTGGCAGTTCCCTAAGTGTGCCAAAATGTAGGCACTTGTTCTGGCAGTGTTAGTGTTACTTGTTATTTAAGCAAAATGGTTAAAACCATAATTTGATATATGGTGGAAATCCCAGACCCACTCACCAAATTTCCAGCAAATATTGTGTGTGCTTGTAAGGGACATGGGAGGGCAGGAGAGGCCTTGCATTTCTTCCAGTCATTACAAGCCAGAGGTTTTGCTTTCTCACTCTGGATTTTACTCCTTGCACGAGATCTTTTTCTGTACTGTGCCATCATCTACTTCTCTTTACTTCCTAAATACCACTAACTGAAAATTACACATATAAAAGCTTTAAACAAAGGCTTGAAGCTCCCAAGGGAGTTTACATTGCAATATAGTTTAGCAAACAAGTTTAAATCAAATAGTACACCTCTTTATTCTTAGAATTCCCGCCGCCAAAAAGAAATCAGCTATTTTTTTTTTTAATTCAAGGTCCAACTTTTTGTTTTGTTGCTGGTTCTCTTCTCTCTTTCTCCAACAACTTCCAGTGCTCTCTGTAGTTTACATGACTCCAAACCTTAAGCCCCTGTTAATACTTTCACAACAAATCAATTTTGCCAATGGTGTGTCTCCCCTAGACCATCTAGGCTGGACCTGGAATATCTCATCTTCACTCTCACTGAAGTGTTCCTAAAGGTCAGGGAGAGCTGACCTTGATTCTGATCCTCTACACTGTCACCAGAAGCCATCCACCAATAGTTCTAATTCAGTAAGTCCAGCTCTCTCACCCCCATTTTGTTGTCTCAGCTATGTGAACTTTCCCAGGATGGCATGGGATGGGACCCCTGTGTCATACATATTGTAAAGAAAAAAGCCTCCCTCCATGCCCTACAAAACAGCACATTTATGATGGCACTTTGAAAAGATATGGGCTGTGGTGTCACATATTGGCAATTCCTTGGCCAGAGGCTTAACAGAAGATTAAGAAGACGGCAAAAACAGAAAAGGAAAAAGATGGTGAAGCCTCTATCTAACATGAGCTAGAATGCTCCTGATTATAAAGCAGAGAAATTGACTTTTTTTCTTAGTGTTTTCTATAGTTATTTCTCTATAGAATTTCTTCAGGTTGACTTCTTGTATTGCTTTCAGACATTGCAATTAAATAATGCAGAGAAAAAACCTCATAGAGTTGACAGAGTTTGTTTTCCTGGGGTTCTTCAGATTCCACAAACATCAGATCACTCTCTTTGTGGTTTTTCTCATCCTGTACACATTAACCCTGGCTGGCAATGCCATCATCGTGACTATCATCTGCATTGACCATCACCTTCACACCCCCATGTACTCCTTCCTGAGCATGCTGGCTGGCTCAGAGACAGTGTACACACTGGTCATCATTCCACAGATGCTCTCCAGCCTCATAGCCCAGACCCAGCAAATCTACCTAGCAGGTTGTACTACCCAAATGTTCTTCTTTGTTACCTTGGCCATCAACAATTGCTTCTTGTTCACAGGAATGGGCTATGACCACTCTGTGGCCATCTGCAATCCCCTGAGATACATGGTCATCATGAGCAAGAAGATGTGTGTCCAGCTGGTGTGTGGAGCCTTTGGCATTGGCCTGGCCATGGCAGCTGTCCAGGTAACATCCATATTTACCTTACCTTTTTGTCACAGGGTGGTTGGTCATTTCTTCTGTGACATCCTCCCTGTCATGAAACTCTCCTGTATTGATACCACTATTAATGAGATAATCAATTTTGTTGTCAGTTTATTTGTCATCCTGGTCCCCATGGGTGTGGTCTTCATCTCCTATGTCCTCATCATCTCCACTATCCTCAAGATTGCCTCAGCTGAGGGCTGGAAGAAGACCTTCACCACCTGTGCCTCCCACCTCACTGTGGTCATTGTCCACTATGGCTGTGCCTCCATTGCCTACCTCCAGCCCAAGTCAGAAAACTCTATAGAACAAGACCTCATTCTCTCAAAGACCTACAGCATCATTACTCCCCCTGCTGAACCCTGTTGTTTACAGCCTAAGGAACAAGGAGGTCAAGGAAGCCCTATGCAGGGCTGTGGGCAGAAACATTTCTTAATGCACTAATCCTCTTTATAAATAGGCATACATTCATAGAAATGTGTGTCCTCACCTCCATTAAACAACCTTATGACTCTGTCCCATGCAGTCTATTCTGCAATGGGATGTGCATGTCTTGCTTTGGTATATTTATTACAAAATCTTAGTCTTTGTTTCCATAGATTTTAAAGTTTCGTCCAGGTATTTTCAACTAGGCATGTGAGAGGTCAAGGAGAATAGGCATGATTTTTAGGAATGACTATCCAAATTTCTAGGATAAAGAAATTGACTTCTTAAAAGCATATTAAATGTGATTATGTTGTGTTTAAAAAATAAAAGGCAATGTGTATCATTTTTGTAATGCAATTTACAGAAAATAACACTACAAAATCATCTCAGCAAGGTAAGGATAGTCAATAATGATGAATTCCTCTGAAAGAAAATAGTATCAGAATTGTAAGGGAAAAGTGAGATGTGTATATTAAATTCTTTTTAAAAAATGAGAAAGTTGGAAAACATTGGTTTAGTCCTTGAAAACTTAGTCTTTGTTATTCAATTTATGCTAAAGCCTTTGCTTTTATCCAGTATAGTCTTCAGATGCTGGCCATGGCCACAGATCATACTTAACTCCCACCTCTCTAATCTAAATGCCTTAAATCAATTCTCTCTGGTTGCTGGTTCTCTCCATGTGATCAATGTCTCTCTAGTCATTATGAAGAAAAATTGAGTTGGTCAAGAAGATCTGTGCCCTGTTTGGAATGAGAACCATAAAACCATTCTTCATTTGCACACACCATGGCACCTCCTGGAAGTATAAAGAAACAAAAATAGAACAAAACAAACAGTGCCAGGAGTCAGAATTAGTTCAGAAGTATATTGTTAAATCACTCCACTCACCAAAAAAGGCTAACAAGAAAAAAAATTTCCTTACTAGACTTCTTTGATAAAAATATCCTTTTTCCCAGAGCTTTCTGGGAGCTTTTCTGGTTTCATGCCTGTACATACCTTCTATATGGTTATCTTGGGTGATGGGTGATGGTAGGGAGGGTTTAAGACCTTTGTTGAGTGCCTCCTTCTACTAAAACATTTTTTGTCCACAACACTTCTCTGCTTATCCCCTAATGCCATTTTTTCTTTTTTTCAAGAGAGTGATTTTTTTCTTTTCCCTCCACTGAGAAGAGATCAATAACATCCCAAGGAGCTCATGTAGGCTAAAGAATATCTTTACAGACTTCTGAATTCTAGGTTGGAAAGACCATAGTTCTTTCAAGGTCTGACCAGTTCTTTCTATTTCTGTCATGTGTCTTTGCAATTTCTACATCATAGAAACAAGGCTTCCCACAGAAGCTTTTGGGGGGTCAAAGGTTGGGTCCAAGAGTCTGGGACATGCTGTGAGGCCTTCCTTGACAGTACTCTCACGATCAGCCCACTACAGATCTAAACCTCTGTACCCAACATTGTTATCCCCCGAAGAGTGAGGCGGCTTCCCTCCAGAATGAGAATGTCTCTCCTGACAGTATGAAAGAACCCCTCCAACTGCCATCAAGGCCACCCATACTGCCAACTCCTAATTATAACCTGTCCTCCTCAATTCCCTCTGGACTAGCAACTACTTGTACATCCTCAGACCTGTCTTTGTGTGTGTAGAAGGGAAGGAGTGAGACAGAGAGAACTGTTCTGGGCAGGAAAGTACAATGATGGAAGGTGTGTGGTGATCAAATCTGCTCTACCCGACTCCAGTGGCAGTGGTGACCTTCCACCGCCCATTACTCCCCTTTCTACTTCTCCACACAGCCACTCCTTCCTTAGTTCAGGGATCAAAGACAAAGGTTTCTCCAGTATTCTCTCTACATCTAAATGCTGCAACAGCAGACATACCGTAGGCCACTTGTACAGTCAAAAGTTAACTATCACTGCAGGGCCCACAAAGAGCTGGCAGAAAATATGAGTTGTAAACCTTGAAGGTGAAATGTCTCTGTCTCTAGTTCTGTTGCCTACAGTGGTTCAACTATGTGTCCAGTTTTTTAAAATGAACACATGTACTTCTAATTTTTCTTTGACAATTGTATGTTGAATTATATGGTGGATAGAATAGAGGTCCCAGAGTCAGAAGTGCTGAGTTCACGTCCTCACTCACCACCCATCAGAACCTTTTTATGAATATAATGTTTTTAATTCTGCTTCACTTTTCATCAAAAGTATTTTTTAATCTCCTTACCCATTTATTTTGTACAGGCTGCGATCTAGTGACAAATGCTACTTCACATTGTTTTCTGAAGCATTTACCTCACTCCCACCCAGGCAATTAGTTGTTCTCTCTTAAGTGTTCCTAAAGTTATTTGTGGGAAGTTGTATCAGTATAACATTTTTTTCACTGCACTTTCCTTGCTTGTTTCTATCACTGGACCACAGGCATATTGGGATCAGGAACTGCTTTCCTCATTATGATTCCCCTTGCATGGAACAGCACTTGGAGAGTAGGTGTTCAATAAATCTTCACTTAGTGGTTGAGTACCTACTATGTACAAGCACCAGGCTTGGACTTCTTGGCGTGTCTTGATGATTTAGACACATCTGCTGTCTTTGTTTGTTCAAGCTGCTTTGACAAAAGACCGAAGAGTAGGTAATATACAAACCACAGAAGTTTTGAGCTCAGAGTCCTGGGGTCTGGGAAGTCCATGATCAAGGCTCTAACAGGTTCAGTGTTTGGTGAGGGCCCAGTCTCTACTTCCAAGATGGCACCTTGTTGCTGCATTTTCCAGAGGGGATGGACACTGCTTCTCACATGAGAAGAGATGGAAGGGCAAAAATGGACCTATCTAGTTACTCCCAGCTCTTCTATAAGGTCACTAACTCATTTATAAGATTATATGGTTGGATGTCCCACCCAAATCTCATGTTGAAATGTAATCCCCAATGTTGGAGGTGGGACCTGGTGAGAGGTGACTGGGTCATGGGGATGGATTTCTCATGAATGGTTTAGTACCATCCTCTTGGTACTGTCCTCAACATAGTGAGTTCTTGCAAGATCTGGTTCTTTAAAAGTGTATGGCACCACCCACCTCACTCTTTTGCTACTGCTCCCACCATAGGAGACACCTGCTCCCCTGTGACTTCCCACCATGACTATAAGCTTCCTGAGGCCTACCCAGAAGCAGATGCCTGTGTTATGCTTCCTGTACAGTATACAATACCATAAGCTAATTAAACCTCTTTTCTTTCTAAATTACTTGGTCTCAGGTATTTCTTTGTAGCAATGCAAGAACAGACTAATATATAAGGTTCTGCCTTCGGGACTTAATCACCTCCTAAAGGTCCCACTTCTTTTTTTTTTTTTTTTTTTTTTTTTGAGACAGAGTCTCACTCCGTCACCAGGCGCCAGGCTGGAATGCAGTGGCGCGACCTCGGCTCACTGCAACCTCCACCTCCCGGGTTCAAGCAATTCTCCTGCCTCAGCCTCCCTAGTAGCTGGGACTACAGGCGCGTGCCACAACGCCCAGCTAATTTTTTTTGCATTTTTAGTAAGACGGGGTTTCACCATGTTGGCCAGGAGGTCCCACTTC
This sequence comes from Ateles fusciceps, assembly GCA_036589455.1. Taxonomy (NCBI): domain Eukaryota; kingdom Metazoa; phylum Chordata; class Mammalia; order Primates; family Atelidae; genus Ateles; species Ateles fusciceps. The sequence goes on from JAZHEH010003362.1 coordinate 2,895,028, forward strand.
TTAATGATATCACACTGGGGCTTAAGTTTCAATGTGAATTTTCAGGGGGACACAAACATTCAAATCAAAGCACCTGCTGTGCTTTTTCTGTGTCCTTTGCAGTGGGACCTCCCCTCAACACAAACGTAGAGTCATAAGCTTGTCCACCGTGCCAGAGTCATTTGGATCTGCCTGTTCTTTCTCTTTCCCTGGACTTTCTATGAGCCAACTTCTCAGTTGTGTTAAGACCTCTCTCCACCCCAGTGTTAATTTAGTTATTTGCACGGATTAATCCCTTAGCAACACAGAACCAGAAACAGTCAAGGTTTTCACAAAAGGGCGTAGAGTTACCAAGAAAATCATTCTTACTCATATTAGGATGTAACCTTTGAAATGTATTTAAAGAGAAACAAGTTTTTAAATAGAGAATGATGTGCCGTATACAATTAAGAATCAGGACATCTAATTATACTTTTGGCAACATGACAAACAAATTTATTATGAGGCTAGAAAATCATCCCACAATTTTACATTTGGAATTATAATGGAACAAAAGCTCAGCTTCCTTTGTTGCTGGAGACCAAATCCTCAAGTTTCTGACCTCTTACTTTCCCAACTCCTATTTCTTCTGCAATGAAGACAGTGACTAGATGAGATAACAGACATGAAAATACCAACCAACAGCAATAAAAAGCCTGGTTAAGGGAAGAAGCTAGCTCTGGAAAATGACAGAGGAGAGCAGGAAACAAGGAGATGACTCTGAGGGTAGATACCTGATGAATATCGCTTTTCAGAAACTTATTTCTGAAGGAAACAGGAATTCCAAGGCAATGAAGCAATGTGACGTAAAGTAGAAGACAATTACCACTTATTGAGGGTTTACTACAGAGCAGACATCATGTGAAATGGTAGTTATGTATGTTATTTCACTTCAAACTTCAATTTTATAGTACTTGGCACTTCACAAGATTCCTAAAATATAATGTCCTATTTGATCCTTATGGTAACCTTAAGAAATATGCATTGTTATTATTGTTTCATTGTTATAAAATATGTATTGTTTCTACAATTAACCTTTTCAGGATCATGGTAGAAACACTACCTGACTTGCTTCAAGTCGCACAGTTGGTATTTGACAAAACTAGAATTGATACCAGCGTTCACTGACCAACTTCAAAAGGTATGTGCTTTCCACTACATCACCACATCTCTCATCTTTAATCTTTTTGAAAGATAGTATATGCTTCCCAACTTTTAGTCACTCTGGTCTCATCCTGGACATCACTTCCACCAAAAATTCTTCCCTAAATAATTGATTAGGTGTTCCTTTCATAAGCATCCACACCATTCTAAGCTTGTCTCTGCCCTGGCCATGTATCAAAATTGCCCATTTCCTAGTCTGCCTCCCTTACCACACAGACAACTTCTTGACAGAAGGACTGCTTCTGTAACCGCAATGTTAGGACAGTTCTTGGCATAAGATACACTTCCATAAGTTACTTATTAAGTACAAAATTGAAATATACTCATCTGTAGCTTCTTGATGGATAAGTGTACTGACAATGACCATCCATTATTCTGTGCTGTGAGGCATCCAGGTTCTCAGGATGGTGGGGATTTCCCTTGCTTTGAAGAGCTCACAGCATGCTTTTTTCTTATTTGTTATTTCCAAATTGTGGAAGAGGAGAAAAAGCAGATGAACAGTATATAAAATTACCTGTAAAGTAGCTCCCTTGGGGGATAGCACTACATAGAGATGAAGAAGGATTTCCAATCATATTGACTGGGTTCTAATTTTGCCTCTGCCACTCACTACATGTTCTAACGTCTTCATGTATCTATTTCCAGATTTTTAATGGGGTAGTGATAGTACCTAGAAAGGTAAGTATCATTATTCCCATTATTAAACATGGAGTTTGTCAGGGTTAAGTAAACTGCCAGGTATTTAGAAGTAGTAAAGTTGTCTGCCTGACACCAAATTCTGTATTCCATGCTCCCATTATTTCACAGGACTTGGTGAAAATAGATAGAGAGATAATAGTATTCCACATGAATATGTGGGTCTATACAAAAATCTACATACTGTTATAAACCCATTTATCAAAGTTATATTGCATGCAGTCACCATGCTAGACACTGGGACTAGAGTAATGACTAAGACATCACAACCCATGCCTTCATGTGCTATTAGAGACATAGGGGAGTCCAAAAATGAAGCAAGTAGTTACAGTAAGGTGTGACTAAATCCTATGACAGAGGAAATATGGAATGCCATGAGAACACACATTGGTGGGTTCTAACCAAATAAAGGGGTCAAGGAAGAGCTACCAGAGGAAACAAAGTTAAGCTTAAAATCTGAAGATTTGGTAGGAATCAGCTGGATGAAATCTTGGCAGAAGGGTTCTGGGAAAGAAAGATTAAAAGTATATTCCAGGCAGAAGAATTAGCAATGCAAAGGTGTATAAACAAATTAATTACAAAAAGTTTAATAGAGCTGGGGTATAACATTCATGGGGTTTGATAGAAGAGCAAAAAAGAAAGACAGTAGTAGTCACGTGATAAAGAACTTCAAACCCATACTACAGAATGTGTACCCAAGAATATTTATGTGACTTTAAGTAAAGCAATGGTATCATTTCATGTGTAATTCAGAAAGCTCACCCTGCTCACAGAGGGGAGGAATGGATTATAAAGGGGCAAGACTGGCAGGAAGATTGATTGGGAATCTACAGCGGAAATACAAAGACAGGTGTTGGTAGGCTGAGCCAGGTGGAAGCTGTGCTAATGAAGAGAAATGGACAGATTTTAAAAATCCGTGGGAAGCAAGATTGACATTTCCTGGTGATGGATTCCACGTGAGAGGTAATGGAGCCAAAGATGATCCTGATTATTTCTGGCTTAGACAGTGGGGTGAACAGCAGTGTCCTCAACCAATACAAGGAACACTGGAAGAGAAGCAGGTCACGGTGTAAAAATAATACCATGGATTTAATTTTTGGACTTTTTGAGACGGAGTTTTGCTCTTGCTAGCCAGGCTGAAGTGCAATGGTGCGATCTCAGCTCACCACAACCTCCGCCTCCCGGGTTCAAGCAATTCTCCTGCCTCAGCCTCCCGAGTAGCTGGGATTACAGGCATGCACCACCATGCCCAGCTAATTTTGTATTTTCAGTAGAGACGGGGTTTCTCCATGTTGGTCAGGCTGGTCTCAAACCCCCAACTTTAGGTGACTGGCCCACCTCGGCCTCCCAAAGTACTTGGATTTCAGGTATAAGCCACTGCGCCTGGCATATTTGGACTTTTGAGGTAGAGATACCTATGAGAAATTCACGTGGAGATATCCAGGAAGCAGCTAGATTCATGGATCTAGAATTCAGGAGAGTGGTCTCAGTTAGAGATGTAGCTATAGAAATCAGAAGTACACAGATGGCAATTTTTGAAATGGGAATGAATGGATTCACCCGGGGAGAATATGGAGAAGGTGAGAAGTCCACCTAGGGTGAACACTGAGGAGAAACCAATGAGATGGGATGCTGCATAGGAATGTGAGGGTAACCCTGACAATGGAAAAAAAAAACTGTCAAGAGAGCAAGGTGTGGGGAGAAGAATTCTAGCACCAGGTTCCAAGGTCTTCAATGACTGATAATCTCTAATGTCCACTGGAATATGGGAGTGGGAGCAGGGGACAATTAAGACTCTCAGATTTTCCTTGAGTTGGATCTGGGATCCAGCAGCTATTGTGCAGAAAAGAAAATATTCCACTCTTCTCCAACCCTCTTCCTCCATCTCCTTCATACCACAGGGCCACACAGAAGTCAGGTCAGCATAGCTAGAGGTCTCTGTCCATCACCCATGTACTGTCCAAATGCATAAGTGGGAGTCCAGCCTTGTCTCACACCACCATCACAATCTTCACAGTGCTTCCTCCAAAGTGGAAGATAAAAACGAAAGGGAAGAGAAGAACAGCAGGATGTTCTAGGTAAGGTGCCGGGAAGAAAGCCTCCTGTCAACATTCATGGGGTGGGAGCAGATGGCAGACCCCATTCATCCCATTATGCTGTGGCCAGGAAATTAAAATACTGTCCTCACACTCCTGTCCCAGGATCTTGGATGTCTCAGCACAGAAATTTAAACATGAATCTTTCTAAACTTCAATTCCCATCCCTGTAAATAGACTGGAAGTATGGTTAACAGGGTACGAAGAGCAGTGATATCTTAATCCTTAAGATGACAAAGGAAGCCTGGAGGCTCCTCAGGACCAGGGGCCCCTCCCCCTCCTGGGCTCCTGTCTTGCCAGGAGGAGGCCAGACCTTCAAGGAACACATGTGACAGAATGCTCAGTGGGGTTCTTCTTGTTATCTCAGAATTAAAGCCCTGTCTGAAAAGAAGACACACTTTAAAGATGGTCACTAACATTTAGGGCCTGATGCCTCCTTCAGACTTTGTTAAAGAACAGTAGAGCCAGCCTTATTACTACTCTCAATCAAAACCACACCCTTGTCTTCTGTATTAGTCCATTTTCACACTGCTGATAAAGACGTACCTGAGACTGGGTAATTTATAAAGAAAAAGAGGTTTAATGAACTCACAGTTCCACATGGCTGGAGAGGCCTCACAATCTTGGCAGAAAAGCTAAAGGCACATCATACGTGGCAGCAAATAAGACAGAATGAAAGCCAAGCAAAAGGGGGAACCCCTTATAAAACCATCAGATCTTGTAAGACTTATTCACTACCATGACAACAATATAGGGGAAAACACCCCTTTGATTCAATTATCTCCCACTGCGTCACTCCCCACAATAGGTGGGAATTATGGGAGCTACAATACAAGATGAGATTTGGGTGGGGACACAGCCAAACCATATCATCTTCCTTCTATCCCTTCCCCCCCCAGTGAAATAAGAGTGAAATTAGAGGCTGCTGGAAGCAGCCTTGGAGTACAATTCTGTGGTCACAGGAGATTTCTACCCACTCCATCCTTTCATTTTCCTAAAAAGAAACATCATTTACAGAAGGAAGCAATGCTACAAAAAGCTTACGGGCATCTCACTTCCTTGTTAGATGTCTTCCCAGGCAGCAAACTCAATGATCTTATCCTGAGCCCACAAGGCAAGTAGAAAGGGTGTCAAGGAAAGACAACCAGGTGTACTTTAGGGCCTGAAATTCCATGTGCTGTCTTGATGTCTTTAAGCCTCTCAGGCCCTAAAGGTTCAACTCTGAGTTCCCTGGCTCTTGCCAGATACATCTCCCACCCCGCAGGAAAGGTTCCCTATCCAGCTCATTTCTCTATTAGCTGGACTGGCTGCACTTGCCGCAGTCCCCAACGTAAATCTTCTGCCAGGTTTGAAATTATTCAAACAAGGCAATCATATCTTCCTATGGGAACCAACGGTCACCTCACCCTCCTGCAAATACAAAGCCTTCCTCCCATAGCCCCTTCTGGTTCACTCTGCTCCTGAGTACAAACTCCATGTGGTCCTGCAGGGCATGTGATCTTCTTCCCCCAGGCTGTGAATCTTTATGACTAATAAACTCCCAGTCTCATCTGCCCAGTGCCAAATGTTGTGTTTGGCCATCTTGTACTATCAAGGGTTGGAATCTTTCTTTCATCAACAAGGTGAAGAAGTGGTGATCAGAACAAAGAGTAGATGGCATCACCAGAACATATGAGTTTCTTGGGATCAAATGGACTCTGCTAAGTGTGTTGGCTTGAGATAACTGGCAGGTTCTCCACCCAAGGGCAGCCTGCAAGGGGGTCTAGCAGCAAGAGATTGCATGTGTCTCCTGGAGGTGGGGATGGGAGAAGTGGACAGGGGCAGGCAACTCTGCATACCCATGTCAAAAGGACTCTCTGGGAGGCTTTGGGGGCCCTCTACAGAACCCATGCATGTGCCAGAGCTGACATTTAAATCTGCCCCACACAGAAACTTGTCAATGACAGCCAGAGAAGCCATGGTAACCAGTCCTAGGAGACTGCAAACAAGATTGTTAATTGAATTAACAGACAGTTTTCTCTGTCCATCTCTTTACTCACCTCAACGCCTCCAGGAAGTATGTCATGATGCAGTGGATAAATTTCAAAGCCAAACTAGCACTTCCCCTCAATCACACATTCAAAAGCTGCTTAAGTAGGAGAGGAAGATAGATAAATAATGGGACACACCTTTCTCATCCCTGTCCCCCAGTACAAATAGCTGGCATAGGAGGAAAATCAAAAGAAACAAGCCATTATTACCACTGGTTTTGCTATCCTGCAAACTACAAATCTAGCCATTGGCAAGGCATGTAGAGAGAGTTAGGAGATGTAAATCTCAACTTGTAATAATTGAAAGAGAAGGAAACATTATGGGATCTGCCCAAAATGGCAGTAAGAGGCAGGAAATAGAAATTTTACAGACCATTGTTGGAAACATAAGCTAAATTTTAAAAAACCAAACTGTTTATTTCCACATCTACAACCATCTGATCTTTGACAAATCTGACAAAAACAAGCAATGGGGAAAGGATTCCATATTTAATAAATGATATTGGGCAAAGTGGCTAGCCATATGCAGAAAACTGAAACCGGACCCCTTCCTTATACCTTATATAAAAATTAACTCAAGGTGGATTAAAGACTTAAACGTAAGACCTAAAACCATAAAAACCCTAGAAGAAAACCTAGGCAATACCATTCAAGACACAGGCATGGGCAAAGATTTCATGACTAAAACACTAAAAGCAATTACAACAAAAGCCAAAATTGACAAGTGGGATCTAATTAAACTAAAGAGATTCTGCACAGCAAAAGAAACGATCATCAGTGTGAACAGGCAACCTGCAGAATGTGAGAAAATTTTGGCAATCTATCCATCTGACAGAGGGCTAATATCCAGAATCTACAAGAAACTTAAACAAATTTACTAGAAAAAAACAACCTCATCAAACAGTGGGTGAAAGATATGAACAGACACTTCTCAAAAGAAGACATTTATGTGGCCAATAAACATGAAAAAAGCTCATCATCATTGGTCATTAGAGAAATGCAAATCAAAACCATAATGATATACCATCTCACACCAGTTAGAATGGTGATTATTAAAAAGTCAGGTAACAACAGATGCTGGAGAGGATGTGGAGAAATAGGAACACTTTTACACTGATGGTGGGAGGGTAAATTAGTTCAACCATTGTGGAAGACAGTGTGGCAATTACTCAAGGATCTAGAACCAGAAATACCATTTGACTCAGCCATTCCATTACTTGGTATATACTCAAAGGAGTACAAATCATCCTACTATAAAGACACACGCACACGTATGTTTATTGCAGCACTATTCACAATAGCAAAGACTTGGAAGCAATCCAAATGCCCATCAGTGATAGACTGGATAAAGAAAATGTGGCACATATACATTATGGAATACTCTGCAGCCATAAAAAACTTAGTTTATGTCTTTTGCAGGGACATGGATGAAGCTGTAAACCATCGTTCTCAGTAAACTAACACAGAAACAGAAAACCAAACACTGCATGTTCTCACTCATAAATAGGAGTTGAACAATGAAAACACATGGACACAGGGAGGGGGACATAATGCACAGGAGCCTGTTGGAAGGTGGGAGCTAGGGAAGGGATAGTATTAGGAGGAAATACCTAATGTAGATGACAGGAGGATAGGTGCAGCAAACCACAATGACAAATGTATACCTATGTAAAAAACCTGCATGTTCTACACATGTATCCCAGAACTTAAAAGTATGACTAAAAAAAAGTAATGATAAAGAACTGAAAACATGACATGTCTTATTTCTACAATTAATGATGTGGGCTCTGTTTTAATAGGCTAGTAAAGTTCTTCCCAAGGAAATAAAAGGAGCTGGAAGAAGGAGAGGCAAGAAAGGAACAAAGAAAGGTGCAAGGCTCCATAGACTGGGATTCAGAGAGAAAACGATCGAAGGAGGAAGCAGTATGCAGGTAGTGATGGCAAGCTGGCCTAGAGAATTATCACAGAGAGTGAGGGGTTTAAGCCCCTTGGTGCACCCAGATGCCCTACTAATCAACCTCCCAGACTCCACGAGGATGAAAACTTCACGTAGCCTACACAAATGATTCATGTCAAGTGAACTTCCAGTCTTCACCCAGATAGAAACTTTGATCCACCTCCACCGTTCTGTACCTGCTGACCAGAAACAAGATCCAGTTCATGCTTTCTAACTGTAGCAGCTACCGTACTCCTTTAATTCATTCCCTGTTAATTAGTTTGGCACTAATTTTCTATGACCAACAATGCCAAAGTGAATAAACTGTCATATGCTGTCCCAAACATGTGCAAATATAAAGCAACCTGGATAAATCCTAAACACACAGCACTCAGTAAAAAAAGTAAGACAAAATTAAATATGAAACACAAGAATTTCATAGACCTGAAAATGTATGCATATGAAACCAACAAGTTTCCAGAATACATGTAAAACAGACACATATTAAGTATAATAGAATGACTTCAGGAAGGTATAAGAGAGCTAAATCATTTATATTATAACAGGAAGTTAATGGATTATTTCAATTTGATAAATCAAGAAGAGAAGTAGCATAGAAATAGAGAAATAACTACCAGAAGACAAAGCTAAATGAATTGCTTCTAGGAAGAAGGACTTAGAGCTGAAAAGGGATAAAGCTGGAAATCACTGTTTTTTATTTTATACAGCTTTTTAGTATTATTTTTATTTTTAAGCTATGGGATTGCACTACCTTAATAAGAATAAAATTTAGAAATAAAAGTAATAAAAGTCAAAAGTAAATAAATAACCATACAGGTAAAGCTATAGAAAATAATGTATTAAGATTTTGAATTTCAAATCTAAAGGAGTTTTTTAAGTGTATATATGTGTATTGTGTGTGCATATATGCATATGATTAAATTTTCCTCTAGGAAAATTACATTACCACAATAATAACTGAAATTGCTCTTTTCCTCATATTCTTGCTAACATTAGAAATTAACTTTTTAAAAACTCTTCATGGTAGTTTTTCTGAAGGATATCAGGAAATAAATGAATATTTATGATACACTTCAAACATACATACACACACAGGATAGGCCTACCTACATAATTTTGGGGGGGTCAATGCAAAATGAAAATTCAAGGCCCTTTGTTCCAAATCATAAAGAGTTTCAAGGTAGCACCAACAGTCTATTAACTTAAGTACAGGGCCCTTCTAAGCATAGGACCCTGTGCAAGAGGTCATATGCCCACAAAGTTCTGTAGGTGAAGAACCTGGAAATTTCTGACTTTTAATAAGAACATCAAGTGTCTTTCATTAAGATTCCCAAGAACTATATTTTGGGAAACACTGGTCTAGGCCCACCCATATGGGCCAGAGAAGCACTCAATGGCAGCTGCTGCTAACAAAATGTTTAACTGGAGTGGGAAAAAATATAATTAACAGTAAAGCACATTTCAGTCTTAACTCACCATGGCACAAGACGGAGGAGTCAGATTGTATACCAAAGGAAGAGAGCATATATGATTCCACAGACAGAAGGTCCTGGACTGAGGTTTGTTACATCAGCTTTGGTTTTTAAAGAGGGAAACTTGCTGGCAAGGGTAGGAAAGGACCCCAATTCTTATGTTTAGGACAGGACAAAACAGGTCACGGGAACAGAAAGTCAGAACAGGGAATATGCATTAATTAACTCAATCATTATTTTCCGAGGTTTTTGATAGCCCTTCTCCAAGGAGTTAACACAATGAGTGACTTAAATAAATTGATATGGATAAATGTTATAATAGAGTCATACCTATGATATACCATAGAAGCAGAGCAAGAGTACAGCAGAAGAAAATAGGATGGGAAAGACAGAGAAGAAGGGGTCTCTCAATGGAAGGGTAGGAGTTAGGGTGCAGAAAAGGGTAGAATAAAAAATTACAACTAAAAAAAAAGCATAAAAATGAGTGTGCTGGATTAAGGGAGCAAGGAAAAGCTCAGTAACCTGGATGGTGTGTAAGGTGGGGATATCACAGACAAAAGGCTGCAGTAGGGGCACCATAAAAATAGGTTACCAAATAAGGGGTATTATACAGGCCAGCAGCCCCGTGGCACCCGAATGTGGAGAAGTCAAAGAAATCCTGTTGCTAAGCAGAATCAATTCTTGCCTCAATCTCACATGGGCCTGTGAACCCATACCGGACCAAAACTCTAGGTGGGAAAGCAGAAAGCCCACCTCAGGAAAGCAAAGTAAGACTTCCATAGAGAAGTAAATCTGAAAAGGGAGGGGAAGGCTAAAATTGTTTTTGTTTTTTTCTTCAATTTTTTTTTAATTTTCTTCCTCACATGTGGGAAACAAAAAAAAAAGTTAGACAAAATAAATTTAATTGGTTTAATCTGAGCAAAGAACAATTCATGAATCAGGCAACGCTTAAAACTGGAAGAGGTTCAGAGAGCTCCACTCCAGCAGTGTAAGTAGTTGGCTGTTATAGGCTGAGCGTGGAAGCAAATCAAAGACATTACTTGATTGGCTACAGCTAGGCAGTTGCCTTAATTGGGTATGGTTTGATGGGAGGTCACTAGTTATATAAACAATCAGCTAGTTAGTTGTCTGTGATTGGCTGAGCTCAAAAGTTAATCAGATACAAGGAATGCCTCTAAGTTTAGCTTTAGTTTTCTTGTGTAAGGCTTCCAGGTATGGAAACAACCTCAGACCAATCACCTTCTGATTGCTTTAACACATGTTAAAATGCTAACACATGTTTACACTTTAAGTGTCTAACACATGTTAAAGTGTCAGTGTAGACTGACAGTCATGTGGGCATGTCATACAACAGGTCAAGCTGGAATGTACCTTTGAACCCAGCCTGTGTCAGGGACAGAACTCTGGTGCCTGAAACAGCACAGATGTACCTCACCAGATAAAAACACAAAAGCACAGATGTCCATATTCCTTCCTTGAAAACTCTATCCTATAGGCAATTTGGGTTGGGATAGCAGGTGGTTTTGTTCTAGGGTTTTTTCCTGTTGCATACATTTTCATGTCTGATTTTCATGCATTGCTTAAAATATTGCTTAATCCATTACTGATGCCTTAGAACATATTTGTTTTCAAAGACCTCAGAAGAAGTGGCCACAGGTTATTTTTACCACAGAGTCATTTACACATGAATCATATTTACAGAGAGTTATCCTATATCACCTATTTGAATTTGTTTCTACACAAAACAAGATTCCCTCCAGGCACGGAGCTTATGTATAAATATCTTGTTCTTTTGCAGCCCCAGATTATCAGTATTCTCCCCTCCCACCTTTTAGTTCCTTTTAGTTTCCTTTTTTTCTGCAAGTGCATTGCCTTTGCGTACATATCATTTGCTATCTTAATTCTTTGACAAACAGGAGTATTTCCGTCATCTTTCACTCCTACTGAGTTTTCTTCCCCTGTGGTAGTTTCAGTGAGTACCATCATACTGTTTCTGCTTAAATGTTTGACACTCTTTCTTAATATGGTATTTGGAAAGTTTTCTAAAGGCATCTTCCTTGTACATAATTACCTCTAGACCTCAGAGAAAAAAAGGATCCAACATTAGAGTGTGAATTTCTCACTTTTTCTCTGGATGAGAAGAATGATGTGACATAGTTAACTGATGCTATAATAAACCTGAAAATCATATAGACACACACAAATAAATTACCTCTCAAGCCACCCCAACCCAAACATTGCAGCTACCACTAAATACAAAATAGCAAAAGAGGCTTTTTACTACTTGAAACACTTCAGACTTTGATGAGATTTGCCAGTTTTCGTCTGAAGACTAACCTTAATATTGACCATGTTGTAACTTTATGTAAATAAAAGTATATGCACATAGTGCCCTGATATGGTTTGTCTCTGTGTTCCAACCCAAATCTCATCTTGAATTGTATTCCCATAATTCCCATGTGTTGCGGGAGGAACCTGGTGGGAAATAATTGAATCCTGGGGGTGGTTTCCTCCATGTTCTCGTGGTACTGAATAAGTCTCATAAGATCTGATGGTTTTATCAGGAGTTTCCGCTTTTGCATCTTCTTCATTCTCTCTTTATCTGCCACCCTGGGAGAGTTGCCTTTCACCTTCTGCCATAATGGGGGGGGTCCTCCCAGCCACATGAAACCATAAGTCTAATAAACCTCTCTCTTTTGTAAATTGCGTGGTCTTGGATATGTCTTTATCAGCAGCATGAAAATGAACTAATACATGCCCTGACCCATAAAATAAAGGAGTACACAGAAGGTGGTACTAAGTGTTACTCAGAATTAAGTGGCTGAGAAGTATGGTTCTTATTGTTCAGAGGAGAGAGATCTTGGTAATCTCACTTAGTCCTTGCATCTGCCCTCTTATACAGAAACACTTACAAAGAAACAGAAATAGGTAATGATTCTATTATGCTAGTACACTTGGGTAGAGACTTGCCTGACAGGAAAATAAAGAATCAAGACCATACGAAGTTGGTCTCACAGGTAAAGCTAGGCTGTGAGGAGCATGAAGATGAGGCAGAAAAACAGGCACAGAATCTGAGGGGTGTGAAACAGTCAGAATGTTTCCACGTGAAATGGTCATATAGATCCTATAACTCTACCTTAATTTTATCCTGTATATAAGGAAACTGAGACCAGAGCAGTTAAGTGACTTGGTCCAGGTCAGAAAGCTTGCCATTAGTAGCAAGTTCCAGACTGGTATGCCAGTGTCTGACTACTGTCTACTCCACCACACTCTTCAGCTTGACCTGAACTCCTCATTCAGGTTGACCTGAACAGTAAATTAGAGTATTAACAGTCTGTAGCCAGGGGAAGGATACCCACTGGGATGGTCCAGCATAGAATGGAGAGTCTAGGGTAAAAGTGGTGTGTCAAAATTCAGGGCAGAGACACAGTTCAAAGGAATAAATAAGCAAGGATAATGAAGCACAGAAATGAATTAAAAGTGATTCCAAATTTTTCAAACTCGTGAAAGTACTGTCTCAGCCATTTAAATAGTGTGTTAATTTATGAAATCTAAGCCACCATTCAAATTATTATAATTAGTATTATTACAATTATTACTAAGAAAATGGTGATGCAATTGACACTATCAAAAATGTTAGGAATAAAAAACTTATCTTGAAGAACAGGGGAGAGTTGCCAGTAGAAAGAATAGATGAAGAATCTGGTTTCCAAAATGCTAAGGCAGAAGTAACAGGAACTACAGCTGAAAATATGGAACATAATAGACACTCAGCAAGTGTATTTTAAGTGAATGAATAAAAATAATTTAGGCTGGGCACGATGGCTCATGCCTGTAATCCCAGCACTTTGGGAGGCCAAGGCAGGCAGATCATGAGGTCAAGAGATCGAGACCATCCTGGCCAACATGGTAAAACCCCATCTCTACTAAAAAATACAAAAATTAGCTGGGCATTGTGGCACATGCCTGTAGTCCCAGCTACTCAGGAGGCTCAGGCAGGAGAATTGCTTGAACCCAGGAGGTGGAGATTGTAGTGAGGTGAGATTGCGCCACTGCACTCCAGCCTGGCACCTGGCAACAGAGCAAGATTCTGTCTCAAAAATAAATAAATAAATAAATAAATAACAATAATAATAATTTAACAAATTGTTTAGGAAAATATTCTTGATGAATCAGGATATGCAGAGCTGCAGCTTGAGGAAAAAAACAGAATTAAAAATGTAGATTTGATTTTTGACTTCCACCAATATGGCCAAATAGGAACAGCTCCTGAGCACAGCTCCCAGTGAGAGTGATACAGAAGGTGAACGATCTCCTCATTTCCAACCAAGGTACCAGGTTCATCTCAGTGGGACTTGTTGAATAGTAGGTATAACCCAAGAGGGCAAACTGAGGCAAGGTGGGGCACTGCCTCACCAGAGAAGGGCAAGGGACTGTAGGAAACCCCCTCCTACCCAAGGGAGGTCAAGGAAATAAGGACACAAACAGATGGGAAAACATTCCATGATCCTGGTTAGGAAGAATCAATATCGTGAAAATGGTCATACTGCCCCAAAGTAATTTATAGATTAAATGCTACCCCATCAAGCTACCATTGACCTTCTTCACAGAACTGAAGAAAACCACCTCAAACTTCATATGGAAACAAGAAAGAGCCCGCATAGCCAAGACAATCCTAAGCAAAAAGAACAAAGCTGGAGGCATCATGCTACCTGACTTCAAACTATACTACAAGGCTACAGTAATCAAAACAGCATGGTACTGGTACCAAAACAGAGATATAGGCCAATGGAATAGAACAGAGGCCTCAGAAGTAATACCATACATCTACAACCATCTGATCTTTGACAAACCGGACAAAAACAAGCAATGGGGAAACGATTCCCTGTTTAATAAGTGATGTTGGGAAAACTGGCTAGCCATGTGCAAAAAGCTGAAAATGAACCCCTTCCTTACACTTTATACAAAAATTAACTCCAGATAGATTAGAGATTTAAACATAAGACCTAACACCACAAAAATCCTAGAAGAAAACCTAGGCAATACCATTCAGGATATAGGCATAGTCAAGGACTTCATGACTAAAACACCAAAAGCATTGGCGACAAAAGCCAAAATAGACAAATGGGATCTAATTAAACTGAAGAGCTTCTGCACAGCAAAAGAAACAATCATTACAGTGAACCAGCAACCAACAGAATGGGAAAAAAATTTTGCAATCTACCCATCTGACACAGGGCTAATATCCAGAATCTACAAAGAACTAAAATAAATTTACAAGAAAAAAACAACCCCATCAAAAAGTGGGCAAAGGATATGAACAGACACTTTTCAAAAGAAGACATTTATGCAGCCAACAAACATAGGAAAAAATGCTCATGATCACTGGTCATTAGAGAAATGCAAATCAAAGCCACACTGAGATACTACCTCACGTAAGTTAGAATGGCTATCATTAAAATAGCTGGAGACAACAGATGTTGGAGAGGATGTGGAGAAATAGGAAACAGAAATAGCTTTTATGCTGGTGGTGGGAGTGTAAATTAGTTCAACCATTGTGGAAGATAGTGTGGCAATTCCTCAAGGATCTAGAAATAGAAATACCATTTGATCCAGCAATCCCATTACTGGGTGTGTACCCAAAGGATTATAAATTGTCCTATTATAAAGATACATATAGGTTCATTGTGGCACTGTTTACAATAGCAAAAACTTGGAACCAACGCAAATGCCCATCAATGATAGACTGGATAAAGAAAATGTGACACGTATACACCATGGAATACTATGCAGCCATAAAAAATGATGAATTCATGTCCTTTGCAGGGACATGAATGAAACTGGAAACCATCATTCTCAGCAAACTGACACAAGAACAGAAAACCAAATACTGCACGTTCTCACTCATAAGTGGGTGTTGAACAATAAGAACACATGGACACAGGGAGGGGGAACATCAACACACTGGGGCCTGTTGGGGGGTGTGGTGGGCTACATAAGACCCGCCAAAATACAACGTAATCGCACAACCCACAGCACCGCTAAAAATCAACACCAATCCACCATAAATAGGAGAAGGTTTAGAAGAAAGCCCGAAAAAACCTCGGCCGATATGTAGGAACAGGCAGATAAAGAATATGGAGGCGCCGTTGGCATGTAGGTAGTGGATTATTCAGCCGTAGTTGACATCTCAGGTAATATGAGCAACTGAGGAGAAAGCGGTTAAAGTGTCTGGTGTGTAGTGTATAGCTAGGAATAGACCTGTGGTGATTTGAATAATTAAGCAGATGCTGAGAAGTGAGCCAAAATTCCATCAAGCAGAAGGGGAGGCATAGCAGGAGGTGGGGGGATTGGGGAGGGAATAACATTAGGAGAAATACCTAATATAGGTGACGGGGGGGATGAATGCAGCAAACCACCATGGCATGTGTATACCTATGTAACAATCCTGCAAGATCTACACATGTACCCCAGAAGTTAAAGTATAATTTTTAAAAATGGGGAAAAAATGTAGATTTGGGAGTCACAGTAAAAGGTTATATTTATTTAGTGCTTTTTACCTGTCAAGATTGTTCTAAGTGCTTTACATAAATAAACTCATTCAGTCCTAAGTTCAACAGCTTAACTACTATACTATGTTGTGCTTTCCTTTTCTGCAACAAAAAAATGATAAATGATGAAGATCAGATGATCTCTTATAGTGAAAAAAATGTAGGAAAAAAGGCAGAAGCCCATGCATATTCATGACTATATGGAGGGACTAGGGCCAGGATAAAGAAACATTACAAGGTGACAGAGTGGAGGGATAGAAACCAGAATGGTTTATCAGTCAGAATCCAACTAGGAAAACAAAGTCTACTCTACATGTGTAAAACAGAAAAGAAATTAATACAGAGAATTGGTTACCCAGGCAATAAAAGAGATGAGAATACCAACAGGATACAATGAGATAACCCAGGGATTAGCAACATCAAGAAGCTGGTACCACCCTGAATAAGGACAAAGAAAGCGGCACCTTAGCTTGGGTTATTTGCTCTTTTCCATGCCTCCCGCTGCAAATTGGAGCCCGAGATCAGCTGTAGTGAGGTTCCAGAGAGAATGAGAGAAGGTGAAAAATTCAAGATAAGGGTGTATTGTTTAGATCACTGCTTTGGGCAACTGAAGCTCATTCCAACACAGGATCTTTTGAGGAGCATGTAGAAGGCTCAGATTTTTTTCCACATAAGGATTGAGTTGGAGGAGTGTTTGTTCCTCAGCTTCCATTTCTCCTCAGGGGAGGGTCACTGTATTTGTTCTCACACTGCTATAAAGAACTATGTGAGACTGGATAAATTTAGGAAGAAAAGAGATTTAATTGACTCACAGTTCCACCGGCAATACAGGAGTCATGGTTGGGGAGGCTTCAGAAAACTTACAATCATGGCAGAAGGGCAAAGGGGAAGCAAGCACGTCTTCACATGGCAGCAGGGGAGAGAGCGCAAAGCGGGAGGCACTAAACACTTTTTAACAACCAGATCTCATGAGAACCCTCTCACAAGAACATTATGGGGAAAGTTCTCCCCTAGATTCAACCCCTCCTTCAACATGTGTGGACATGAGATTTGGGCTGGGACACAGATCCAAACTATATCAGTCACCTTCAGGCTATTGATATCCTAGTTTCTCTCTATACATGGTTGCTTACCACACAGACTTTCAGAAACCACTACAGTGTAGTAGAAATCCCATGAGAAAAAGTGAAAGATGGCTAGCAATGAGGTGAGACCCTGTAAGCTTGAGATGAGTTGAAACTGCTGAGTTGTTTGCTGCAGTTGTGCTGAAACGAAGCTGAAAGGATGTAAATTAGGGCACTAATGGGACCTCACAGATGAAATGTTCTCAGAACCCACGTGTCAGGATCACCCAGTAAATTCTGGGATTAGAGTGGGAGCCCTGGAGGAGATGGTGCTGCTGCTGGAGATGCTAACTAAGGCAGAATCAAACAACCAGCAAATATATTTTCTACTCCTGTGGTTTGCCTTTTCACTCTCCCAATGTTGTCTTTTGATGAACTTTCTTTATTTTAACATCATCCAATTTATCAGTCCTTTCTTCATGATTAGTGCTTTGGTTGTCCTGTTTAAGAAATCTTTCACTTTCCCTAAGGTCATGAAGACATGCCCCTATATGATCTTCTGGAAGCTTTATTATTTTGTCTCATATGTTTACGTCTACAATCCACCTGGACTTTATTTATAAGTATGATGGGAGATCAGGATTAGGTTTCATTTTTTTCCATTTGGATATTCAGCTGATTCAGGATAATTTACTAGGGAAAATATTTTCCCACTGCTTTTCAATGTCACATTGTCATAAGTCAAGTGCCCATACATTGGGAGTCTCTTTCTGGTCTCTACTCTGTTTTATTGATCTTCTATCCATGTGTCAAAATCACAATATATTACTTTCCTTTTAAAATAAGTCTTGAAAATTGATAATCTTCCAACTTAATTCTTCTTCAAAATTTTCTTAGCTATTCTTGTTCTTTTGAATTCCCATGTAAATTTTAGAATTGACTTTTTAATTTCCACAAAATAAACTATTTGGATTTTTATTGGTATTCCATTAAACTTGTAAATTAACTTGGGAAGAGATTTTTCTTAAATTTTACATGTTGTATATGTAAAAACTAAAAGTAAATATGAAAACTTTTAAAAATCTGAAAGAAGAAAGACAGTAGACCTGAATAGGAATTTCAGAGAAGAGGATATCCAAATGGCAAATAAATATGTGAAAATGTGTTCAACCTTAGTAATAATTAGGGAAATCAAATTTAAAATCACAATGAAATATCACCACACACTTGCCAAAAGAGTTAAAACTTCAAAAGCTGCCAATGCTGTGTTGGAGAAATCAGGAGCACCTTTCATGCACTGATAACTGAAAGAGTAAAATGGTATGTACCCACTTGGGAAAATTATGTGGTAGTGTTTACTAACCCTAAATACGTTTATACCCTATGAGCTAGCAATTTAATTTCTAATTATAACTTAAAGTATGTACGTATTTTTCACCAAGAGATGTATACAATAATGTCCATTAAAAATAATCATAACCAAATAGTGAAAACTTTTCACATGTTCATTAATAGTACAATGAATGAATTGTGCTATGTTCATACATTAGAATGTTGCAATGAGAATGAGTAAATTACTGCTAAATTGGACAATATGAATAGATCTCACAAACATAGTATTAAGGAAAAGAAGCCAGACACAAAACAGTGCAAACTATTTTATTCTATTTTATACAAAGTTTAAAAATAGACGTGGTCAAGTTATGATGTTAGAAGTCAGGATAATCATAACTTTTAGAGAGAAGAGAGAACGTAGTCATTGGGAGGGGACATAAGGAATGCTTCTGGAGTCCTGAGAATGTTCTATTTCTTGACCTAGTGGTAGGTTTCACTCTATGGGTGTTTCACTTTACAATAATGCATTAAGCTATACATTTCTAATTTGTGTACATTGCTGTATGTTGTGAAAGTTGCAAGAATCAAAAAGGAGTCACTTCTGTTAAAAACCCTGCCCAAATAGAACTATGGAAGGTCATAAAGGGAGAGTTCTTATGCACAAATGCCTGACAACAAGAACTATCACAAAAGACTGCAAAAACCACAACCTTGCACAAAGGCTATCACCACACACACATGCACGCACCTGCAAATACTTCTGTGAGAACATCACCCAGCAACTGCCTGTCCACCCTCAGACTAGTGCCACCCTTGTTACTAAACCTCATAGACAAGGAGAATTATCTCAAAACAATTATGTAATCCTTCTCGTTTTTCCTTTTAAAAATATATTTTTCCTATATCATTTGTCTTTTGACTTTGCTTTTATAATAAACAATGTTTAGTATAGTTCAATTTGTCAATATTTTCATGATTTCATGACTGTTGTATTTTGTGGCATATTTAGATAGGTCTTCTCCTAACCAGAATTATTCTTAAAGACTTCCTTAGTTTTCATAATCATTTATAGCAAGTTTTTTACATTTACATTTTTAATCCTCTTGGAAACCATTTTGGTCTAGAAATTGTCTTCCTTTACCTCCCTGAATATGAGCAGAGTTTACTATGGCATCTGTATTCTTCTAGCAATGCCTATTTCCAAATAAACATGATTTTTTAAAGAAAGTCTGTGTTTGTTATTTAGATTGGCAATGTATATAATATTTCCATTTTAAAATCATGTTTAGAATAAGATAATATATGTAAAGCACTAGTTACAGTGATTGACACATGTTAAGCACTTAGTATTTAGTAAATAGCTACACTGAATTAAGTTCTAGAAGCTCAACAATGTGAAGCTGGAGTAGTTTGGATCTTTGATGCCTTTATCAATACCCCGTAGCTAAGGCTAAAGTTGAGAAAATGTGTAGTGACGGAGATGCAAGGTAAAGACTGTTACAGTGACTCTGCCATTCAGAATAGTGGGAGATTTACCCATTCCCATGATCTCTTTTCCTGAAGCTGAAGCAACCCTTCTGCCCCTCCCTCATTGCATGTAGAGAGAAAACTGTATCTCATATTGTTCTTCAATTTTTAGTCTTTGGAGACATGCATATCCTTGCAAAGAGACTTTTTTCCTTTCTCCAGTTCATATCAATTAACACTTAGGAACCTACGCGTAACTTAAACCCATTCAATTATAAATGTTAAAAGGAACCTTGCTCCCATGAACATGCCTCTATTACTTTTGACAAATAAAAGTATTTTTACACACTATCCCCTATATTCTACTTTCATTAAATTTTGGCCCTCCCAATTTCAGAAATCTTAAGTTACAGCTCTCACCTGATTTCATCTTTAGGGTTATCTGAAGTTACTTTGCAGACCTCTGGGAAGAATCTTACAGAGATCTTTTCTCTCAACTGGGCCATCATCTATGGTCAGCCTAATCTATGCCCATTTTGTTACGGCTTCTTAGACAAAGAGCACAGCTTTGCCTTCCTAGTTATGCTTCCTTCCTGCCTTACGTAGTGAGATTCTACCATCCAGCCCTGCGTGCCTGCTTCACTTCACCAAGTGCACGTGAGCCCCATTTCTAACTGGTCTGTCCCTTTCAGTCCTAAATGAAAGACTCCTACCAGACAGCTGCCACTATACTCTCTGGGCAGTAGTTCTGAACTCGAATACTTGCACCCTGATTCCATCAGAATAGAAAAGTTCTCTTTTGCTAACGGCTGTATCTCTAGCTCTGTGTGTTAGTAGGCAATCAGTTCATAATGTTTTTGAACTAACACCCTGTGGCTGGGACAACAGATGTCTCATAGTGTCTTAAGCATAATGTAACTGCACTGTTTCACTTCACTGGAAGCACAGTGGACAATAAGCCCAGCTGGTAAGTCCCACAGGAATAGAACAAGAAGAAAGATGGAAATTAACCTAGTGCCTTGGTTCATAAGGCCAGAAGTGGATCACAAATCAATATTGAATAGTATGGCAAGCCACTTGTGCCTACAATAGACAGGTCAAAGCAAGCTATGCTCTAGGAGAGAATTAAAATACAGGTGCAGAGTTGAAGAGTTCCTGGACTTAGCACAGAGTAAATATTGATCACGTGAATGAATAAATGAATTAATAAATTAAAGAAATAGGGCTTTCATGGGAACTCAGGAAATTAAAAACCAAAGGCGCAATTCAGAGTAGGTAATTGTAGATAGCTATTATGTGATACAGACAATTATACCACATTGCACAATGTTACCATTATAGTACAACACTAGCATAAAGGTAATATTGTGCTATGAAGTCTAGTCACAAAACTCTATCTCCTTTATATCCTGAAATCTGGATTCCTCTCCATTCTCCTGAAGTTGCAGTCATAAAATCTGGCTAAACACAAACCCAGTGGTCATAGAGAGTGTAGCAGTTTGTTCTCCTACAGCAATAAATGAGTGTCTCTTTGCCCCCATGCTTGCCAGCCCACTGTGTTTTCAAACTTTTTGAACTTCGTCCAGTCTGATTGATGAAAATTAGCATTGCAGTGAAGTTTTTATTTGCATTTTTCTAATTATAAGAAGGTTGCCCATCTTTTAATGAACTTATGAGCTGCTTATATGTCTTTTCCTCTGAACTATTTATTTACGCCTTTTGCCTATATTTCTAGTGGGCTATTGGACTCTTTCCAAACAATCTGTAAAAATCACACATATTGTACAAAACTCAGCCCTTTTTAACAAGACCTGTAAATACTTTTTCCTACATCATTTGTCTTTTGACTTTGGTTTATAATAAACAATGTTTAGTCTAGTTGAATTTATCAGTATTTTCATGACCATGACTTGCATTTTGTGGCATGTTTAGATAGGCCTTCTCCAAACCAGAATTATTCTTAAAGACTTTCTTAATTTTCCTAATCATTATGGCAAGTTTTTTACATTTACACTTTTAATCCACTTGGAAACCATTTTGGTCTAGAATATTTGGTATCTATGATGCAACCTTTTGGATTCCAGATCGCTACCCAGATGTCTGACTATTCTTCCTTTCCACTACTGTTTTAAAATGATGCCCTCATCAGACCCTAAATTCCCACATGCATTTACGTCCATATCTGGACTCTATTCTGATACATTGTTCTATTTATGTGCTATCATAATACTATTTAAATTTATATAACTTTATGTTTAATAGTAGAAATTTCCTTGGCCATTCTTGCTTTGTAATTTTCTCTATGAATTTTAAAATCAGCTTGCCTTACCGCAAAAGAAAGTTCTGTTGGTGATTTAATAAGATGACACTAATTTTATGGGTTAACTCGCATAATCCTGTCCAGGAAAAAATATACCCCTCTTTATTCCTTCAAGTTACCCTTTATGTTTCCCAGGAGGTTGTAGAGTTTTCTTCAACTAAATCTTGGACACTTCTTTAGGTTTTTCTCAGAAATTTTACCTGTTGTTGCTGTTGCCATCATAATTGGATTCCTTCTCATCAAATCCTCTAATGGTTATTATTTGTATAAACGAAGGTTATTGCTTTCTTTACATTAATTTTATATACAGGCACTCTTCCAAATTTTCTCATCATGGGAATAAACTTTCACTTGATTACTTTTGGGGGTTTTCCAAAAAAAATAATTTCAATTCTCCCTCTTTCTTTCTCTCCTTCTCTTTCCCTCTTCCTCTCTTTCACTCTCCCTGGCTTTCCCTTTTAATTTTGGCTAGTATCTCTATAACAATGTTTAAACATTTTCATTATGGTAGAAATCATCTAGACATATTTTTGTTGTTGATCTCTGTTATAAACATTATGTATGCATCCTCCCAAAATTCATATGCTGAAACCCTAGCCCCCAATAGGATGGTATTAGGATGTGGGGTCTTTGCGGGTCCATGAGGGATGGAGCCCCCAATGTGAAATCAATGTTCTTATGAAAAAATAAGAGCGCTAGCCCCCTCTATTTCTGCCACCTGAGAATACAATGAGAAGATGGCCATCTGCAATAGAGCCTTCACTGGAACCTAGCCATGCTGGCACCCTGATCTTAAACTTCCGGTTTCCAGAACTGGGAGAAATTAACATTTGTTATTTAAGTCATCCAATTTACGGTTTTCTGTGATAGCAGCCCAAACTGACTAAGACAATATCTTAATAAGATGAATTATATCAACAATTCTTATCTTGCTGAATCTCTTTAATACCTATAACAAACAATACCTGATCTTTATATATTATGCTACTAGCTTCTGTCATCTAATTTTATTTAGGGTGTTTGCATCCATTTTCATAAATGGCATTGGTCTGTGATTGTTTCATGTTCAATCTTCATTGGCCTTACAATTTTATTATCTCTTCATGAATAAATTTGGAAGTTCTCCCTCTTTCATATGCTCTAGAACTGCCCTGTCCAATATGGTACTAACAGCAACATGTGGCCATTTAAAGTAATTAAAATTAAATATAATTAAAATTCAGTTTCTCAATAGAACTAGCTGTGTTCAAATGCTCAACAGCCACATGTACCTGACTACCGCACTGGTCAGTGCAGTAAGAACATAATCATCACAGAATGTTCTAATTTACAGCAATGTTATAGGAGATCTTAAAAGGGGAATAAATCATCTGTTCTTTAATATGATGCTTTGAAGGAATAGCACCTGGAAAAATGTTTAGGTCTTTGATGGAAATTGTCATTTTGAGTTTTCTACTTTTTCTGCAATTCGTTTTGAATATTTATATGTTCCTAGAAAATTATCAATTTCTTTATTTGAATAGAGTTGAAAACATGTCTATTATCATTATTTTAATTTTATTCCATTTTCATCTGTAGTTATTTCCTCAACAATCTTATTATTTGAGAAATTTGTGCCATTTTTCTGTTTTTCTTGGTTAGATTATGTGATGGTCACCTGCAGTACCCCATTGTTCAACCAAACACTAATCTAGGTGTTGCTGTGAAAATATCTTGTGGATGAAAATAAAGTCTAACATCAGTGTACTTTAAGCAAAGAAGATTTTCCTAGATAATCTGGAGTGAATATGATTCAATTAATCAAAAGACCTTAAGAGGACAGAGACTTCTCAGAATAAATTATTCTATGAACTGCAGCTTTAACTAATGCCAGAGTTCCAGCCTGCCCTTCCTAATAGCCTGTCTTGTGGATTTCAGAATTACCTAAGCAGCCCTGGAATCACATAAGCCACTATGTTTCTCTAGCAGAACCCTGACTGATATAAATTTACTATTAGTTTTTCTGCTTTACTAGTTTTTCAAAGGTACATCTTTCATTTACTTATTAGTTTTATCTATCATTTCCCTTTTCCCTAAATCATTAATTTTTGCTTTTATCTTTCATAATTCCTTCATTCTGTTATCCATAGATTTTATTGTATTTTTAATAACTTCTTGATATATGTAATACATTTATGCTTACTATTTATTTATATATTTTGAGATTATATTTTCCAAACACTGCAAAATTATAAGCTGTTCTAGTGTTATTAAATTTCTGCAATTTATTTCAGATTTTTTTCTCTGAGTTATTCAATAGAGTAATTGGGGGAATATTGTTTCTGTTGTCTCCCCCCCAAATTTTACAATTCTTATTTCCTTCTGTTTTTATTACTTTATATCTTCTTTTATGATAAGAAGATTTTTTTGTTTTCTTTCCATTTTTCTGAAATGTGTTACTTTGTGTGTAGGGTAACACATGGTCAAATTTTGTGACTATTCCATGAGGACTTGAATGAAAAACCTACTCTTTTCAGACAGTTTGTTATATATCAATCTGATCTTATTTTTGAGATTGAGGGCTTCTATATACTTAGCTAGCTATCTTTGTCCACTCGAGTGTGAACTGAGAAATGTTCATATAGATATAATATGTATTAATGAAAGCTCCATAGATATTAATATGTATCTTTTTCTTCTCATATCTTCTATAATTTTTTATTTATGAATATTAATGCCATGTAGTTAATGAAAATATATTTGCATTTTCTCCATTGTGAATTGCACCATTAGATATATAAAGCATGCTCTTTTCATCCTTAAAATGCCTTTAGCCCTAAAATTCAACCATGTCTGATATTCTTTTTGCTTGAAATTGCCTAGTATAACTGCCTTTATTTTCATTTTCAACCTTTCTGCATCACTTTGCTTTAGAATGGGGTGTTGCCTAGTAATTTAATCTGACTCTTTTCCTTTACATGAATGTTTTTCCTATTTACATTAATAATTTGAGTTTTGATTCTAACATAGTATTATATATTAAAATCTGGGAATCTCCCCATATAGAATTTTTGTTTCCATTTATCTGTTTTGGGTGTATCTTTCTTGTGATAATTTGAAATGTTATTTTTGTTCTAGTAATTCTTTTATAACAACTCCTTTATATAATACCCTTAAAACTCCATTTTCTTAGAGGGCACGTGCCATTTATCTGCCATGAGCAATGATGAAAATAGTGTATTTCTTCTCCATCCTATTTACTTTCCTCTCTCTAGAAACATCCGATTTTAGTTTATTGCATTATGTATTTATTGTTTATTTAGGCAAGATGTTTGTATTCTTAAGTATAGTTACATCTGTAATACTTAATATTTCTGTTTTATATTACATCTTTTTATCTCCAACTGCAAAAAGTGAGGAAACCAGTATGCCCATCCTTCCTCCTATTTTCTTTCTAGCTTTTTCTCCTATTATAATATGTACATGTATATATAATATCACTTTTATATTGTCAGAGCACATAACATTTGCAGTCTTTTCTCATCCCTCAATTACCACAATTGCTAAATTCTAACTATACAGTTAAGTAAATTCTTCTCCCAATTTCCTTTCTTGTACATTTTCTTGTCATTCTTAGTTGGTTAAAGTTCATTCACCAGTAGATCCTTGAAGAAGGGTTCATGGGAACAATATTTTTTGAATTTTTGCCCATTAAAAACATAAAATCAAACTTTCTTTTGCCTTTATATTGAAAAAATAATTTCAACGAAGGTAAATTTTGGGAGCACATTTTTTTAATTTACTTATTATACTTTAAGTTCTGGGGTACATGTGCAGATTGTAAAGGTTTATTACATAGGTACACACGTGCCATGGTGGTGGTTTGCTGCATCCATCACCCCGTCATCTATATTAGGTAATTCTCCTAATGCTATCCCTCCCCAATCCCCCCACCCCTTGCTATTCCTCCCCTAGCTCCCCAACCCCCAGATCCTGGTGTGTGATGGTACCCTCCCTGTGTCTGTGGGAGCACATTTTTTTCTCTTAAGAATATTTTAGGGACTGCTCTACCATCTCTCCTCATGGTATAGGATGGCTCTAGAGAAATCTGAGGTTGGTTCAACTTTTTTTTCTATCATAAATGATTTGACATTTTTTGTGTGTCTTTCAAAATATCCTTGATATACATGTTTTGCTGGGGGTCCGTTCTTCAGAATCCAATTGTCTTACCTATTCCTTTTTCTTATAATACTGTTGTATAGTATAGACCGGGTGATGGTTTCTTTTCTGGCTACTCAGCTTGACAGAGACTTTTTTTTCTGAAGCTGACTGTGTTCCAGGTTACCTGGAGTTTTCTTTATGATTCTTGGTTTTGTGTTATACTGTTTACTTATTGCTTCTCTCCACCAATTAAGATAGGCATCTGTAGAATACTTCACAGTGAGGAATCTCCCCCTTCTCTGATTCACACGCTACAAGACTGACACATATGGCTTGCTGCATGATTTCTCACTTAGTCCCACTTTCTCTGATTCTGAAAACAAACTGAGTCCAGGAAAATTCTTTCTGACAGTCTGTGTGCTATATTTACCATTATTGAAAATGAATAATTTACTTTGTACTTCAATGTGTACTCTTAACTTTAAGAAGTACATTTTGCTGGCAAACTCTCTCATTCCTTCTGGACATGCTACCCCTGCTCAACTTTCCGTGCTTTTAGAGACCATTTCACTCATTTTGCAATTCAACATTTTGGCTGTTTTCTAATTTTTTCATATATAGAATTTATATTTCAATTCTTATTCCCTTCCTTGCTTTTACATCATTTCCAAGAAGAGAAGGAAAATATCAACATCATGCTATCATCTTCAAACTGGAAATCTTTTTAAGGATTCCAAATACATTGTGAAGAACTTGCTCAGCACCTATCAACAAAGAATTAAAACAGAGAAAGTATTTTCAAACTGCCAAAGTATCACAAGAAGGCAATTTTTTGCTTACGTTAGTGTCTTTGCTTGAGACTTATTAGATCTTATGGATAACATAAATTCAGCCTGCAAACTACTATAACGTTCAGGTCTGGGGTTTCCATTTCTATGGGTGCATTTTGTTTTCACTTAGACCTTAATCATATACCCATGTCCTTGTAGTTTCCTTGTTTGGGTCATTAATTTCTTTTTCTTAGTTATTTTTTCCCTGAAGATCCTAGGTCCTTGCTTTCACAGGAGCCTCAGCCCTACCTCTTCAGTTCCCAAAGCATCTTTTCCTTCACCTATAGGAATATTAAAACCCAGTCTTCTGTAGTTTTCACTATCTTAAGGTCAAGAACTAGGCAAGGATCTCTGACGCTAAATAGTGAATCAGGCAAGGAACATCAGGCCTCCAGGTGAATTAACTAAAAGACTTCCTATAGAACAGTTGAGTTCCTGTCCCCTATTAATGCACAACTGTTTAGCACTTCCACATTAATCACGAGGACAAAATTCCCAGATCTGCTCTCAAATCAAGCAAAAATCTGCATAAAGAAGGCTCTCATTTCAAGTCTTCGGGTGAAGAGAAAAGCAGAGAACATCTGGAATAGCTTCAGATCTCCACAACAGGCAAGATATTTTTTACAGAACAACCAGCCAGACCCAGAAGTAGAACACACTGATGTTTTTTTACCACCAATATAAATATTTGCTTACTTTGTCAGTAGTGAGTCCTCAGCTGTCTTCCTCTCCCTGCCTACATATATTATAGGGAATCTTACCTCTCAGCCATAGTAAGACCTCCCATTTGGAGGAGGTAACTTCAATAGCAATTCAAGCCAGCCTTTAGATGGTGAAGAAAACTAATTTCAAATCTAGAAGACTACATCCAAGCAAAGTATCAATCAGTTATAAAGATGAAACCAAGATTCTTTTGAACATACAAAGATTTAGAACATTTACTGTTCATGTACTATTTCTATTTGGAAAAAGAAACTTATTCTAGATTACTTTTTAGCAAAACAAAAAGTATTCAAGAAACTATACTTGAATACTTCCTGTTTCCAGTAATGGCAGACAAATTTACTCAGAAAACAGCTTAACAGCTAGCTAAAACATTTTTAAATCCTGAAAAAAAGAAAAAGAAGAGAGAGAGAAAGAAAGAAAAGAAAGAAAAAGAAAGAGTGAGAAGGAAGGAAGAGAGGGATGGAGGGAGGGAGGAAGAGAGAAAGAGAAAGGAAGAAAGAAAAAGAAGAAAGAAAGGAAAGAAAGGAAGGAAAGAAAGAAAAGAAAAGAGAGAGCAGGAAGGAAGGAAGAGAGGGATGGAGGGAGGGAGGAAGAGAGAGAGAGAAAGGAAGAAAGAAAAAGAAAGAAAGAAAGGAAAAGAAAAGCTGTAATTTATGCATATATTTCACAATATATTTCTCATGTATACTGTTTGATATTTTAGTTATTCTTGGCTTGGGGGATACTCTAAATAGATCTGCTATATACAGGCTTATACTTATCCCAGTAAACAGGGATGTCCTCACATCAAATCTCCAATGTTACATTTTTGTAATACCATTTGACAACAATTTAATTTGCAGGGGCCTTGACCATTTAATCATCCCTCAAGACCTCACGCCAGTCCACTACGCTAACAATGTCATGCAGACAGATTCTGGAAACAATGTTACAGGGCCTACAGGTTCATATGCCTGCTTCACAGTAACATACCAATAAACTGAGACAGCAGGATTTGCAGCAGAGAAAGAATTTAATTTCAGATTGGCCAAGCAAGGAGATGAGATGAGACCTTGAAATTCATTCATCTCCCTGAGGAGTCTTGGCTGAGCCTTTTAAGGGGCTAATGGAAGGCAAGAGTCTAGAAAATTGGGGTCATATATTGGTAAGGGTAAGGCGGATGAAATCAGTATGTGGAAATTGTAATCTTTGGTGAGTCAGCTCCCCATGGACTCCTTCAGACCAAATGATGTCAGTAGTTTCATTAATAAGCAGGACTTAAAAGAACATCTCAAATGAAAAAACAACATTTCATAATGTTCAAGTTGTTACCTATAGAGCAATTAAGAGAAATTATAATCTTGTAACAGGTCTACATGATTCTAGGACAATAAGCACCAAACAGCTATGAGGAAGTATGTCAGAGAGCAAGCTCACATAATGATTATTGCTGAATGGGCTGCAAGCTTGGTTTATTTTCACTCTTCCCCTTCCCCTTCTTCCTGATTAAGTTGGTAAAGTTTATAGGAATGGTTTTATTAAGAAGTAGCAAGTAATTTCCATGTTTTCGTAAGGCCTACATAGTAAGTTCCATAGAAACAAAGAAGGATCTGTCATTTCAGAGTGGTTCATTCATAAAGAGCCTAGAGCCTGAAAATATCTGAACATAGCATCTCATGCAAATTTTTACTGAAGATGAAATGCTTAATAATCAGAGCATCAGGAGAACTATTTTGTTGTTGTCAATCACAACTCTTTTTCTGGCCAGCACATTCACTGCTAAATGAACTAATAAATTATAAGGCCATGATGAAGGATATACACAGACTTACTAGCATGGACTTCCACTCACCAAATCTGACTTGGTTACTTAATGCTAACCTCCTTAGTCTCCAGTAGAAAATGACAGTACTCTATCATGAATAGGGTACCAATTTGTCCTCAAGAATAGACACATTAGGGATTTAGATTTGTTTTCCTGCTCATCATGTATCTGCCAGTATCACCTTTGGTGGTTATACTAAATCTCCTATGCAGTATTGTGGCATCCTACATAACAGTGCCTCTGACAGAGGAACGCATTTCACAGTGAAAGAGAGGAATAATCTGATGCCTATGGAGGGGACTGGCCAAATTATTTTCTAATTATTATTGCTGTATAAAAGGCTTTCAAAATTAGATGTGTGTGTATATGTGTGTGTGTGCATATGTGTGTGTGTGTGTGCGTGCATGCCCCTGTGTGTATTTGTGGCTGCTGCAAAAAATTTCTGTTTTTTTTATTTGTATATAACATAGGATAAATATAATAGATTTTAAAATGTGATCACTATATTATTAAATATGCAAAGATTCATTTTCACACTATAATAATTTATAATATAAAAAGACATTTTTATATTTAACAAGTGACATGCTACTTAATTTGCTTTAAGTTACATGTATCTAACTATATTATAAACAAATTTTTTAAATTGATATTATATCATGCTTGATTTAGAACCCAAATGTAGCTTTTTGTAACATGTTGTTAGATACAATCATGACAAATTTTCTCTCTTAATACAGAGAATGCTTAACGTGCCACATAAGAGTTTTGATTAGTTGAATGACACTTAAAGATTTGGTAAGATCATCTTGAGGTGAATTTGCTGAATTATTGTCATTAATTTATACTTCAACATCAAGCTTCATTATGTTTTTTGTATTTATCAACAGTTCATTATGAGTATAAATTAAATAGCATGCAACTATGAATAAAATAATTTAAAACTGTGTAATGGTCAAAACTATTAAACAGAGTTTCTGAATACATTCATCCAATTGCCATCGGCCACAGATAATGTTCATTCTATATCTGCTCAAGAATGACAAACTGTCCCCTTTCTAAAAGGCAAACTAGAAAATGCTAAATAGCTTATTAGATACTTAGCCAAATTTTGTTACTATCCTTATCCACACAAACTGCCTTGAATACAACTATGAACCTTGGAAATTTGTGAGTCACCAGATAGGGAAGGCTGGTATACTCTATTACAAAAGTCTCATGAGACAAAGGCTAGGCTGCTGTCTTATGGCATGCCATTAAACTCTGACCAGTCTCTCACGGCCAACAACCAAGGCATGGAAGTAGGATTGACACTTTTCCTGTTTACACTTACCTTATTCTAAAAAGGGTTTGAGACAGGTTGAAAAAAATTCAGAGACATTAGTTCACAATTAAGTAAATAAAGCAATAAGAATAAAGAAAAAATAATGGTAAATAATTAAGTGGTATAGAAATTTTAACACCTAAAGGATGAAAACGTACACTAGAAAACACAACAAAGATTTTCCTGATTTGGTACAGAGACAACCATGGGGCCATTAGAAGGAAATTGCAGAATCTTGGCTTGTGTGATTAACTAATTCTCCACAGGAAATAGGGTTGCCACTCTGAAATAGGAACTAAACATCTTAGGGAGTCTTGGGGATCAAAGGACAGGCTCTGGCCATGTTCCCCTCTCTTTCTGCAAACACTCCTATTTAAACTGGCGAGTCAAGCTTGGATATATTAAACTCCCACCATCAAAAACACATTAGAGCATATTAGGATCAGATCACACATGCCTTAACACTGCCACAACACCAAGCTGCCAGGAAAATTCTTTGTTCTATTATGCGCAAATGTTAAATATTAAGAGAAGACAATCCAAATTATTAACAGGTAGTAACACCAGTTGCTTAGACCCTCAGGATTGAGGAACATCCACTAGGAGAGAAAAATCACATTCAGATGATGTCCTAATACAAGGAAAACATAGAATTACTGAAGTCAGAAAAAAGTCAAAATTCATGAAAGTCTTGTGACCAACAAAATATATGAGGATTGTGGTTTCCTTTTATTTTTCCTTGCTTACTATTTGGATAGAATTATCATCCCCCTTCTCTTTATCTATCTAAAGAGGGATTAAAGAGGAATTATATTTTTTTTCTTCTTTTTCCTTTTGTTTCTACTCACCATTGCATAAACAATGTGATTTTGAGGGGGATATTTACATTGGAATTTTATCCATAGATGGCAGAATATTTTAGATGAATCACAAAAAAATAGAGAAATAATCATTCAAAGAGCTAGAGTCAGGGAAACAGTGGCAGAGGACATTGTCCTGAGATGCAGTAAATAGGTATGACTTTGGGTTGTCACTAACAGTGGGGCCCAGGGGTGATGCCTCTCCTATTGCCTCTGCCACCTGATCACACCTGACAATGTAGGGGAAGACATAGTGAGACAATCAAATTCTGTCTCCCAGGAATCTGGAATTTGTACTGAGGAACACAGAGACTGATAGTTGAAGGCTCTGAGTCATATTCATGGCAAAGAGCTAGACAGCAGATCCGCAGACTCAGCTGCTATGGTTGCAAGAATCATCATGTCACCACCTTTCCTCACTTTGATCAATCAGCAGTTCCTTAAGTTCTCTGAAATACTTCAATATCCTTTCACTTAATTCCTTTGTTGTTAAGGTCGTTTGTGGTTTAGGTTGTCTTAAAGTAGTAAGACTGACAGATCTTATTTTAATACAAATATAATAACCAGTACAAAGGTAATAAAATTCTAATCAAATTTTCAACATAATTTTCCATGAAATACAAAAAGTACATTCTAAAACTCACCTGGAAGACCAGGCTTACAAGAATAACCAACAAAACATGAAAGAAGGAAAATAGTGATTGGAGAATTACCCTGCCAAACACCAAAATATACTATAAAACCAGTAACTTAAATATGTGCTACTTATATGATAATGCACCAGAAACAAAAGGAAGATTTCAGAAGCAAATCCACTTATATGTGAATTTAAAATATTTTAAAGGTAAATTTTTAAATAAGTAAAAGAAATTCAACATACAATTTTCTACTCATATAAGAGAAAAAAGTTGATCATCTTTCACAATATTCATAAAATTGAGCTGAAAATTATCAAAGGAGATTTTGTAAATGGCAAAAATATTAAATTTTTAAAGACTATAAAGGTTTGCTTACATTAAAAAACATAATACATAAAAATTCTACTTTCCATAGACAAATGGGACCTAATCAAACTCCACAGCTTCTGCACAGCAAAAGAAACAGTCATTAGAGTGAATCGGCAACCAACAGAATGGGAAAAAATTTTTGCAGTCTACCCATCTGACAAAGGGCTGATAACCAGAATCTACAAAGAACTGAAACAGATTTACAAGAAAAAAACAAACAAGCCCATTCAAAAGTGGGCGAAGGATATGAACAGACACTTTACAAAAGAAGACATACATGAAGCCAACAAACATATGAAAAAATGCTCATCATCACTGGTCATTAGAGAAATGCAAATCAAAACTACATTGAGATACCATCTCATGCCAGTTAGAATGGCGATCATTAAAAAATCTGGAGACAACAGATGCTGGAGAGGTTGTGGAGAAATAGGAGCGCTTTTACACTGTTGGTGGGAGTGTAAATTAGTTCAACCATTGTGGAAGACGGTGTGGCGATTCCTCAAGGACCTAGAAATAGAAATTCCATTTGATCCAGCAATCCCATTACTGGGTATATATCCAAAAGACTATAAATCGTTCTACTATAAGGACACATGCACACGAATGTTCATTGCAGCACAGTTTACAATAGCAAAGACCTGGAACCAACCCAAATGCCCATCGATGATAGACTGGACAGGGAAAATGTGGCACATATATACCATGGAATATTATGCAGCCATCAAAACGATGAGTTCGTGTCCTTTGTAGGGACATGGATGAACCTGGAAACCAACATTCTCAGCAAACTGACACAAGAACAGAAAATCAAACACCGCATGTTCTCACTCATAGGCGGGTGTTGAACAATGCGAACACATGGACACAGGGAGGGGAGTATCACACACTGGGGTCTGTCGGGGGAAAAGGGGAGGGATAGTGGGGGGGGTGGGGAGTTGGGGAGGGATAGCATGGGGGGAGAAATGCCAGATATAGGTGATGGGGAGGAAGGCAGCAAATCACACTGCCATGTGTGTACCTATGCAACAATCTTCCATGTTCTTCACATGTACCCCCAAACCTAAAATGCAATAAAAAAAAAAAAAAAATGTAAAAAAAAAAAAAAAAAAAATTCTACTTTCCAAGAAACTGAAATTTCTACACAGTAAAAAAACTACCATAGAGTTAAAAATCAATTGACAGACTTGGAAAAATATCTGGTACACATCAAATAAATATACAAAGATTTCCTAGAAATAGCTAAGAAATAGATAAACAATATGGTAGGAAAATGGGCAAAGAATTTAAAAATACTACTCATATCAGAAATAGAAATGTCCAGTAAACATAAAGAAAGATGCTCAGCCTTATTGGGAATTAGGTAGGTGCAAAATTATGTACTTTTTTACCCATCACATTGGCAAACCCTTTAAAGTTTGAAAATATCAGGTGGGAAATACTGGAAATGGGAGAAAAGCATGTATATGCCCATTTGGTGAAAACGTCAATTTTTTATAGCCTTTATTAAGCAATTAAGCAACATCTAGTAGAATGTTAAGTCAAAGAGCCTTTAATCTAGCAATTTCACTTCTGGGTACTTGTCATAAAGAAATATGGATACATATATACAAAGAGATATGATTAACACTATTCTTGACTATAATAGCAAAAAAATGGTAGACATAACACAGATGTTGGATAAAATTAAAGGCATCTCAGATACCAAGGATGACAAGCTAAAAAAGCGAGACTGGAAAGTAAGGGTTATAAAGTGCTGCTCAAAATCCCACAGTGTCCATTCCAGCTAATGAACTCTGCAAGGTTTCTGTTGATAGCAAAATCCAGGCCTGTGAGAGAAGCTGGTAGAAGAAATATACAGGAAAATGGTAGGCCCAAAGAGCTCTTGTGAGCACAGGCTGGCTGGAGCCTGATAGCGCAATGTTGACTACGGGAGCAGTAACTTGGGCATGATAGAGTTTGTAGGAGAAAACAAACCTAAAAAGGAAACAAATAACCTTAAAGTTCAGATGGAAGATCCATTAGCCAGCAAAATTGCTGTGACCATGAAAACAAAATGGTTACTTCAGGCAGCAGATCAGGAATAGAGAGGAGAAAATGGAAAGAGTTGCCAAGAAGCCATTAGAATAATGAAAAGGTAAGCGGGTAATGAATTTGACCTCTGCATTAGTTTGCTGGGGCTGCTCTACGTCCTGCAGATTGGGTAGCTTGACATCAGAAGTTACTTCCATTCAGTTCTGGAGGCTGCGTGTCTGAGATCAAGGCATGGGCAGGATTTTCTTCTGAGGTCTCTCTCCTTGGCTTGTCACTGGCCATATTTTTCCTGTGATCTTTTCTCTGTGTGTGTGTGTCATAATCTTTTTTTTTTTATCATTATTATGATTTTTTGAGACAGAGTCTCCCTCTGTTGCCAGGCTGGAGTTCAGTGGCATGATCTCTGCTCACTGAAACCTCTGCCTCCCAGGTTCAAGCAATTCTCCTGCCTCAGCCTCCCGAGTAGCTGGGACTACAGGCGTGCGCCACCACGCCCAGCTAATTTTTGTGTTTTTGTTTTTAGTAGAGACGAGGTTTCACCCTGTTAGCCAGGATGGTCTCGATCTTTTGACCTCATCATCCCCCACCTCAGCCTCCCAAAGTGCCTGCTAATGAGAACACCAATCATATTGGATTAGGGCCCAATCACATGACCTCATTTTACCTCCATTGCCTCTTTAAAGACCCTATCTCCAAATAGTCACATTCTGAAGTACTGGGACTTAGAACTTGAATATATGAAATTGCTGGGGACACAATTCAACCTGTAAAAGCCTCCTCAAAGTTGTAGGTCATCTGCCTGGAATGTATCCCATGCTCCTTCCCCACTACACTTTTTCATGCTAACTGTAAGAAATTCTATAGGACTCAGCTTAGATGTGATTTCCTCAGAGATATGTTTCCCATTCCACATAACCTCAACCTAAATTGGGCTTCTTTTACTTTCTCATGTCACTTACAGTCTGAAAAAAAAATATACACACACACACACACACACACACACACACACACACACACACACACACAAATATATTCTTTATATTACCTGTCACAGTTTACAATAATATAGCCATACGACTGGGGTATTAGTTGTTTTGTTGTTGTTGTTTTTGAATAACTTCCTCACCATCGCAAAATGTAGCCCTATGGATTTTCAGTTCACTACCACCCCAAAAGTAACACGGTCACTAATACATATGAATAACAATAATAGTTAGCAATTATTAAGACTTTACTGTGTGTCACTTTGCTAAGCACTTTGTTTATGTTAACTCTTTATTCCTCTATCTCTATAGATAATATTGTTATCCTTATAGTTGCAAAAAAATGGTAGGTTAATAAATGTACTCAAAATTACACGGCAAGCAAGTAGAGTTTTGGATGCTCCGTAAGTATCTGTTGAACTGTTAATAAATGAATAAGACTAATGCACATAAATACAGGAAAAATACAACAAATTATGGCTTACTTATATAATATTAGAAAAGAGAAACATTTCTATCTAGTAACATTGACAAAATTGGGTATTAAAAACAAATCAGAACTCAAAATACACACAAAATAATACTGCTACACAGGGTGGGGAATAGCACCAACGTGTGCAGTGATTGGAGGGGAGCAGGAGGTGTCCCAGGGCCCACAGGAGGTTGTTAGTTGAAGTTCTCCCAGGAGCTAACAGATAGATAGATGCCCCTAGTCCTTTCCTGCAATAGCAGGAAGCAGAAAGTATGTGAGCTTCCAAGTTGAGAGACAAGGAAAATATCCCAGGTGTCTGACACACTTTGGAAAGATGGCAAATCTCCACACCTAGAATATTTAAAGAAGTATCAGCACTTGATGGCAAATATTGCCTGCCCCCTCCCTCTTCCCAGACCAACATTATGTTACCGCTTCCCAGAATGATATATCAAAAGAAGTATATCAGGCAGACTGAGAGGGTACCTCAATTACAAAGATGAACGAACAACCAAAAATCTCCAAATATTCACAAAAGCCACGATCATAGAAGACAAACATAAAACTCAGTAAACAATAGCACTTATACCAAATGAAACAGAGCAGAGAGTAAAAATAACAGAGATTTAGCATAAGACTATGATATCCTCGAGAGGTACAAGATTATCTTTTACCCATAAAAAAACAAGGTAACAGAAATTTAAACCTTAGTGATTGAAATACATTACCCCTAAATATAGATGCATGTGTGTGTATATATATGTTTGTATATATATGTATAGGTTGAATAATATATATAAGAGTATGTGTATGCATATATATGCATATACATATATATGTATAGGATGAATAATAACCTGGACACAAACACAAAACCAAATAGCTATAACATGGAGCCTTAAACTTTTACCCTTAAAAAACAGAGCTAAACAGTATGAGGTAATGATGAGAGATAAGAGACAAGGTGCAGAAGTTCAACATCCACTCATAACGCCTACAACAAACTAGAAAAATAATAAGCATAACCCAAACAACCTAGATTCTGTGAAACAGTGGCAGAGGACAGAATCTTGAAATCCAGTAAATGAATATGACATTGGGTTGTTTCCAACAAGTGGGCCCAGCAGTAATACCTATACTATTA
Organism: Ateles fusciceps; assembly: GCA_036589455.1. Lineage (NCBI taxonomy): Eukaryota > Metazoa > Chordata > Mammalia > Primates > Atelidae > Ateles > Ateles fusciceps. The sequence goes on from JAZHEH010003362.1 coordinate 2,932,522, forward strand.
AACTCTGCCACCTCATCCCAGCTGATGTTGTAGGGGCGAACACAGTGACCAAGCTAAGACAATAAAAGTCTCTCTCCTAGGAATCTGGAACTTGGAGTGGAGAACACAGAGGATGAGATTTCTACGTCACATTAACAGCAAAGATCCAGGGAGCAGATTCAGAAATTTAGCTGCTAAGGAATAAAAGAATAGTCACATCACCACCCTTCTTCATCTTAATCAATTCAAACAATTCTTTCAATTCTCTGAGATACTTCAGTATCCTTTTTAAGATGTATATATCTATTTTATTATATATAATCTTAACATAATAAATAATAAGTTCTGCCCCTTTCTGCAAACTACTTTTATCTTCTTTTCTCTCCTTTCCTTTGGAGACACCCATCAAATATATGTTGGTATGTTTGATCCTGTCTCAAAAGTCTCTGAAATTTGTTCATGCTTTTAAAATTTTTTTTCTCTGTTACTCAGATTAGGTAATTTCTTTTTATCTTAGAGTACATTGATTATTTTTCTGCCTTCACAAATCTGCTGTGAAGACCCTGTAGTATTTTTTTCCATTTGATTACTGAACTTTTTAACTTCAGAATATAACTTTGGTTCTTTTAAAAATAATTTATATCTCATTATTGAGATTCTCTATTCATTAAGTCATTCCAAGCACACTTTTCTTTCCTTTTTTTTTTTTTTTTTCTTTTCTGTGACAGAGTCTTGTTCTGTAGCCAGGCGCCAGGCTGGAGTGCAGTGGAGTGATCTCGGCTCACTGCAACCTCCGCCTCCCGGGTTCAAGCAATTCTCCTGCCTCAGTTTCCCGAGTAGCTGACACTACAGACGCGAGCCACCACGCCCAGCTACTTTTTTTTATGTTTTAGTAGATACAGGGTTTCACTATGTTAGCCAGGATGGTCTCAATCTCTTGACCCCGTGATCCGCCTGCTTCAGCCTCCCAAAGAGCTGGGATTACAGGCGTGAGCCACCGCGCCCGGCCTTCTTTAATTCTTTAAAGATGTTTTCCTTTAGTTCTTTGGGCCCACTCCAGTCTCAGCTGCATACACACATACACACACAGCCTCCAGTCAAACCAAGACATACAAAGCCTTTATCAAATTCTTTAGGGCAGTCTCACTTTCCAGCATTTCTGTTTAGATTTCTGGCTAGTCTGCTCGTCTGTGAGTTGCTCCACACAGGAGCATAGCTTCAGGCAAGTGAAGACATTAGCCCTCTCTGTTTGCTTGCCACTAAAATCACCACCTTACCTGACAGTGCTTCTAATCAAATGATTCCTTCTAGCTGTGAATACAAAGTTCCTGATTTCATGGCCTGCTCCATAGTATTCCAAAAGACCTGGGAGTGGGGAGTGGGAGAACCCCAGGCAAGACTATCACAGACTCATGCTGTTCTTACACAAAGTTCAGTTGCTTTTCAAGAATAAAAGTTTCAAAGTTTGTGGTATGCTTACAGTAAATTTCTAGAGTGCTGAAATGGTTATTTTTGACAATTTTGTCCAGCTCCATAGTTGTTTTTTAGGAAGAGGATTTCTTACCATCCTAACTTCGATACTGAACCATCTGAAATTTATTTTAAATTAAATGTTTTTATTGTAAAACATTTATTAAATAATCTGGCATTCAAAATCAAAATATCAATATAATGATAATAGATAAATTTCCTAGAGAATAAAAACTGGCTAATTTGCTTGATTAATTTGAGACATTCTTAAATAAATATGTGTTTAACACATATGTTAATATAAAAGGATAATCACTTGAGGAATAGAAAACTTCTAAATTATTAGAAGATAAATACTAAAATAAATAAAATTTTGTCAAGCCAAACAAGATAGATGATGGGAGAAGGAAATCATATAGAATTCTAAATTGAAAACCCAGAAATAAGTCCAAACATGTCAGTAATTATATTACATGTGCTTAGGTAAATCAATCTAATAAAACTCAGAGATTCTCTATGTTAATACAATAAAACTGCATGCTGTTCACAAGAGAGATGCTGAAAACAGAATGACACAATAAAGAAAATGTAAGATAGGAAAGGAAATATCAGGCAAGTAGTAAGACAAAAGAAAACTAGTATAATAATGTTGAGAGTAGACAAAATAGAGTTCAAGGCCAAATGCATTTAAGAAAGAGAAAAATGTATATTTTATATTAATAATTGAAATTATATTACTATAGAAGCATATTTTATATTAACAATATTTTATATTAATATTTATTTAAAATCATAAACACCAGTCACAAAATTGTATGTAGCAGCAATACAGCTTTAAGATAAAGTAAAAAAAAAAGAACCACAATAAGAAATTACCAAATGCACAGTTATAGTACTATGAAACAGCTCTCACTGAAAGCAACAGATCAAATAATCTTCAAAAAAAATAGAGAAAGATATAGTTAAAATATTTAAAAATATTAATTTTATACACACAAACACATACACATGCATATGCTTATATGTAAACCAAGAATAAATGGCTATTCACAGGAAACAGATGTATATTTGACCATTTTTCAGCCACAAAGTAAATTTTAACAAATTCCCAGAAAACTGGCATCATATGTGTCATATTCACTGACCTATAATACAATTGAATTGGAAATTAAAACTAACAAATGACACTCTTCCTCTACCTCCCCCAAACACTCTTTAGTGACTTTCAAGTATACAGTACATTATTATTAACTATAGTCACCATGTAGTAAGATAGATCTCTTAGCCTTATTCCTCTTGTTTAACTGAAAATGTGTATCCTTTGACTTGAAAATTGCTAAAAGAGTAGATTTCAAGTTTTTTTTAATTATACTTTAAGTTCTGGGGTACATGTGCAGAACGTGCAGGTTTGTTACATAGATATACACATGCCCTAGTGGTTTGCTGCATCCATCACCCCATCATCTACATTAGGTATTTCTCGTAATGTTAGCCCTCCCCAACTTCCCACCCCATGACAGGCCCCAGTGTGTGATGTTTCCCCTCCCTGTGTCCATGTGTTTGCATTATTCAACTCCAACTTATGAGTGAGAACATGCAGTGTTTGGTTTTTTGTTCTTGTGTCAGTTTGCTACGAATGATGGTTTCTAGCTTTATCCATGTCCCTGCAAAGGACATGAACTCATCCTTATGGTTGCATAGTATTCCATGGTGTATATGTGCCACATTTTCTTTATCCAGTCTATCACTGATGGGCATTTGGGTTGGTTCCAAGTCTTTGCTATTGGGAACAGTGCAGCAATAAACCTACGTGTGCATGTGTCTTTATAACAGAATGCTTTATAATCCTTTGGGTATATACTCAGTAATGAGATTGCTGAGTCAAATGGTATTTCTAGTTCTAGATCCTTGAGGAATCGCTACACCGTCTTCCACAATGGTTGAACTAATTTACATTCCCACCACCAGTGTAAAAGCGTTCCTATTTCTTCACATCCTCTCCAGCATCTGTTGTCTCCGGATTTTTTAATGATCATCATTCCAACTGGCTTGAGATGGTATCTCATTGTGGTTTTGATTTGCATTTCTCTAATGACCAATGATGATGAGCTTTTATTCATATGTTTGTTGGCTGCATAAATGTCTTCTTTTGAGAAGTGTCTGTTCATATCTTTTGCCCACTTTTTGATGGGGTTGCTTTTTTCTTGTAAATTTGTTTAAGTTCTTTGTAGATTCTGGATATTAGCCCTTTGTCAGATGGGTAGATTGTAAAAATGTTTTCTCATTCTGTTGGTTGCTGGTTCATGCTAATGATAGTTTCTTTTGCTGTGCAGAAGCTCTTAAGTTGAATTAGATCCCATTTGTCTATTTTGGCTTTTGTTGTCATTGCTTTTGATGTTTTATATATGAATTAATATATGCATTGATTATCTTGATTTAGCCATTCTGCAATCTATATATATTTCAGGATGCCATGTTGTATACCAGAAATATATGCAATTTGTATTTGTCAATCAAAACCAAATTTTTAATGGTAAAATGAAAATTATAATTTAAACTTAGAATGAGTCAGAGTAACACATAGCAAGACTTTGGAGATATGCAAAGAGTACACATCAAAACGTTTATAGTTATAAATAATTCATTAAAAATTATCATAACTTCATAAATAATCTGCATTTTAATTCAAAGAACTAAGAATATGTAAAATAAAGCAAATGATATATAAGAAATGATGAAGATAAAATTAAATGTTATTAAACTATAAAGACTGTAAGATATATTAGCAGACTCAAGTATTAAAAGCCAACATTGTTTACTGGAAAAGATCCATAAAATAGATCATATGTTTGATCAGAGGAAGAGTAAAATTGTGTAAATAAACAATAATAGAAATTAGAAAAGAAACAGAACTATAAAGAGAATACTACATATAAGTTTGTACAATAAAATAAAAACCTAAAAAAATTGGACTATTTCTAGGAAAAAGGTGATTTCTTCAGAAAGAATAGGAATAAACTTTAAAAGACCTATACCATAGAAGAAATTGAAATGTTTATAAACATTCATCTTTAACATGCACTAGACCCAGATGGATTATTGATAAACTCAAACTTTATTTATTTATCTATCTATCTATCTATCTATCTATCTATCTATCTATCTATCTAAGACAGAGCCTTTCTCTGTTGCCCAGGCTGAAGTGCAGTGGCACAACTTCGGCTCACTGCAACATCCGCCTCCCAGGTTCAAGCCATTATCCTACCTCAGCCTCTTGAGTAGCTGGGCTTACAGGTGCCTGCCACCACACATGAATAAATTTTGTATTTTTAGTAGAGACAGGGTTTCACCATGTTGGCCAGCCTGATCTCAAACTCCTGACCTCAGGCAATCTGCCCACCTCAGCCCCCCAAAGTGCTGGGATTACAGGTGTGAGCCACGGCACCCAGCCTAAATTCTAGCTTATTATTAAGAAATCAAGCGTTCCCAACATACAGCAAGAGTTTCAAAATATAAGAAAAGATAAAAAGCTAAACAACTATTTTACATTGCTAACATAACACTGTTACAAATTTCAGACAAGAGTGTAAGAAAACTGTATGTCAATCTTATTTAAGAAGGCAAATATTGAAATTACATAAAATAAACAAATTAATCCATATATCTAATGGAAAATACATATGCTTTTTATAACCAGGCAGTATTTATTCCAGAAATGAAAGAATGATATGGTAGGGAAAAAACTATCAAAACTTATCTTTGTTTCATCAACTTAGGAAAAAATATATGTATCAAATATATACATAAATAAAATGTAAATTCTATTTTTAATTTGCAAATTATCAATATACAAGAATTTCTTCATTTGATAAGCATATTTAAGAGTAAACCTGCAAGTATCAACTTAATGCTGAAATATTTTAAGCATTACAAGTCAGAAATAAAAGAGATGCCTTCTGTCACATCCATTATTCAAATTACCATCTTAGCTACAGGAACAAATACAATTTTTAAAAAGCATAAATATTGGGAAGGAAAATATAAAGCCATAATTGTTTCCAAGCAATAGAATTATTTATCTAGAAAATCCAAAACAATCAACTGACAATTAGAATAAGAGAGGAACGAAACACATGATCAGCAAACAAAAAGTAATAGCATTCCTTTACAAAAGCAATAACCCATTAAAATACTAAATAGTAAGATATTTAATATTAGCAAAAAGCAATAAAAATAATTTGATACTATGAAATTAAAAGTGCCAAGACTCAACAGATATCAAAAAATATTATAAAGTATATCATCTTGATTAGCATATTACTAGAGCTATAATAGACAAGTAAAGCAATGGAACACGATAGAGATCCAAGAACAATTAAATATAATTTAATGTGTGATAAAGGTAACCTTTAAATTTGTAGGGGAGAAAAACCCTTATGTTCAATAAATAGTACTGAAATAACCAGTTACCAATTTAGAAACAAAATAAAATTATTGTCTAACTTCACATCATTCTCAAAAATAAGTTATAAAAATCTACATAAGCATAAAAACAGAATTTTAAAATTATAAGAAACATATGAGAATATTTTTTGACTTGGGTATAAAAGACCTTGAAATAACAAAAAGCAAAAACTAAAAAGGTAAACAAGTGATATATTTGACTACATCAAACTTTTAACATCTGTAAGACTAAAGACCTCATTAAAACCTTGCAAGACAATGTACAAATGAGGAGAAAGTATTTGCAATATCTACAGCTGACAATGAATTAATCAGGACCTAAAATCCAAAATATATTTCTTAAAATCAAGACTTGAATAGCAAACAAGCCAAGAAAAAAATAGAGAAAACCTTTATATGTAAATACAAAGAGTAATTTATACAGATAGTTGCAGAATTGTGAGAAACTGGAACCAACAAAAATGTCCACCAGGAGAGGAATTTTTTTGAGACGGAGTCTCACTACATTGCCCAGGCTGGAGTACAGTGATGCGATCTGGGCTCACTGCAATCTCCGCCTCCCGGGTTCAAGTGATTCTTCTGCCTCAGCCTCCAGAGTAACTGGGACTACAGGCACATGCCACCATGCCCGGCTAATTTTTATAGTTAGTAGAGACAGGATTTCACCATGTTGGTCAGGCTAGCCTCTAACTCCTGACCTCAGGTGATCCACCTGCCTCAGCCTCCCAAAATGCTGGGATTACAGGTGTGAGCCACCACTCTTGGTCCAGGAGAGGAATTTTTTAAAACTATCATTTATATCACAAAATACTTATATGACAATTTTTTTTAATGAGGTAGCCATGTTTACATTCACAGGGAAAGATCTCCAAGATACATTGTTAAGTTAAAAAAATGTTGCTGAAAAATACCTATACTCTTGCAAGTGTTTAACAAGGGATGGAGGAGGAGAGAAAAAGAGATCCTAGAAGGATATATAACGAAACTGATTTACATTGCTAACATGTAATATAACAAAATGAAGATAATATGCTTCTAGAGCAGTAAATGGTATTACTGGGAATGATTAAAAATTTTTTGCTCTTGTTTGATTTTAACTTCCACAGGGTTTGAATTGTTTGCAATGGGAATGTATTCATGTATTATTTTGTGCAACCTTACTAAATTAATGTTTAAAAAGAATATATAAACCTAGCCTCACATTCTCACATGACCCACCCACAAAGCAACCAAGCAACATAGGTAAGAGACAGCAAAAGTGCCTCTCTTTTTCTTGATCTTGAATTTGTTCTTGTTCTCTTGTTCTTCAGGGTTCTTACAAGAATATACTTGTGGAATAAAAATCTGCAGTGACCCTAAAGAGGGACTGTAATGGGCAATATCTTGTGTCTCTCTAGTTTGATAAATTGGAAAGATAAGAAAGTAGGAACAGACTGAAGAGTAAAGACTGTGAAATGAGGTAATCTTTCCTAGTCTAGAATGTAGCCTCTTCAAAGAATTTCAGGGAGCCACTGATTTGTGGGAAAGTCCACCCTTCACTCTGGGGCAAAAATCATTTGAAAGTCCTTTTAGTTTTTTTAATGCATTTTAGGCCTTCCCATTGAGCTTGGAAAACATATCAAAATAATCAAATATACAATGTTTCAGCTGAGCAAATTATATTCTGTTAAGTGATATAAATTGCATGTGCCATTTAACCTATCTTTATCTCTGCAGATTGTATTCTAATAGGCAAATTTATCTTCCCTGTATGAACGTTTCTTGCTGATTCTTCGAAGGTTTTTGTGTTATTCATGTCCTTACTCACCAAAGAGGAGAGTGGTAAGATGGGTAGAAAGATGTCCAGACACAACATTTCATCACTGGAGAAGAGAGTGGGAAAAAGCCTTGGCCAGACTGTTGCCTGCTCTGGACTGTAATTGTCCTATAGGTAATGTTATTTAAGGCAAAATAACCCAGATGGTGTCAAAGGTACTGATGCCTATCTACCATTTTATGTTGCCTTTGGGAAGTCTAAGAGTAAAACGCCACCGCCTTGAATAGGAGTGAATTTCAGCTTTCCAAAAGAAATAAGCAGCAAATGAACAAGCTTTCACAAATAGCAAAACTTGGAACCTAGTAAATGGACAAGCTTTCACAAATAGTAAAACTTGGAACCTCACCTGAGGTGAGTAGAAAACTGTTCCATATATATCCCTGTCTTCTAGAAGGTGAAGCACTAAATTTAAAGGAGAGTCGGGTTCAAAGGGACTCCCATTGAGTCAGGGAGGGAAAGGAAGGTCCTCCTTTAGTGTGAGTTCAGGGACCTCTATATAGTAAAAGAACCCAGATCCAAGCCAAGACTAGTCTAATAGTGTACCCATATCCAACAATGTGTGCTCATGAACTCTAAATCTGTATTTATCTGGGGTCTATTTATCTTTTCTTTCTGCTAGGAATGTTATTATTCTCTACGAGCAATTTGAAATGCTCAATATTTGAAATGTTCAATCTATGTTCAACAGATTATTAACTATAGTCACTCTACTGATCTATGGAACTTATTTCTTTTATCTTATTTCTTCTAACGGTATATTTGTGCTCATTAATCAGCCTCTCTTCATCCCTCCTTCCTCCTACCCTTCCTGGTCTCTGGCAACTATCAATCTACTCTCTATCTTCATGAGATCCAGTTTTTTGGCTCCTACATATAAGTGAGAACATGTAATATTTGTCTTTCTGTGCTTGGCTTACTTCACATAATGACCTCTGGTTCCCATCCACACGTGCTGCTGCAAATGACAGGATTTCCTTCTGTGACTGAATAATATTCCATTGTGTAAATAGACCACATGTTCTTTGTCTATTCATCCACTGATAGACACATGGGTTGATTCCATATTTTAGTCATTGTGAACAGTGCTGCAATAAAAGTGGGAGTGCAGATATATCTCTGATACATTGATATGGTTTTGCTCTGTGTCTCCATGCAAATCTGATCTCAAATTGTAATCCCCACATGTCAGGGTGGGGGGAACTGGTGGGGAGGTGATTGGATCATGAAAATTGTTTCCCCTATGATGTTCTCATAATTGTTAGTGAGTTCTCACAAGAGCTTATGGTTTTAAAAGTGTTTAACAGATCCCCCTTCACTCACTCTCTCTTGCTGCCACGAGAAGATGTGCCTTGCTTCCCCTTTGCCTTCCACCATGATTGCACGTTTCCCAGCCATGTGGAATTGTGACTTAATTAAACCTCTTTTATTTATAAATTACCCAGTCTCAGGTAGTATCTTTACAGTGTGTGAAAATGGACTAATACATATATTGATTTCCTTTTTGGGGGGTATATACTCACTATTAGGACGGCTAAATCATCTGGTAGTTCAAATATTTTTGAATTTGATTTGCTAGTATTTTGTTGAGAATTTTTGCATCTATTCACATCAGTGATACTGGCCTGTAGTTTTCCTTTCTTTTTTCTTTTTTGTATCCTTGCCTGGTTTTGATAACACTGGCCTCATAGAATGAGTTTGGAAAAATTCCATCTTCTTCAATTTTTTTAAAAGTTTGAGTGGAATTGGTATTCGTTCTTTAAGTGTTTGGTAGAATTCAGCAGCAAAGTTATCCATTCCTGGGCTTTCCTTTGATGAGAGACTTTTTATTATGGCTTCAATCTCATTACTTGTTACTGGTTTCTTGAAGTTTTCTATTCCTTCATGGATCAATCTTGGTAGGTTGTAATGTGTCTTAGAATTTATCCATTTCTAGGTTTTCCAATTTGTTGGTGTGTAGTTGTTCACTATAGTCTCTAATAATTCTTTGGATTTCTGTAATCTCAGTTTTTTTTTTAATTTCTGATTTAATTTGTATAGTTTTTTTTTTCTTGGTTAGTCTAGCTAATGGTTTGTGGATTTCATTTATCTGTCCAAAAATTCAACTTTTGTTTTATTGATCTGTACTTTTTTAGTCTCAATTTTATTTATTTCTACTCTGATATTTATTTTTTCTTTTGTTCTACTAATTTTGAGTTTTGTTAATTCTTGCTTTTCTAATTCTTTGGGGTGCATTATTAGGTTGTTTATGTGAAGCCTTTCTACTTTTTGATATAGACATTTATTGCTATAAACTTTACTCTTAGTACTTCTTTGGCTGTGTCCCATAGATTTTGGTATATTATATTGCCATTCTTGTTTGTTTTAATAAATGTCTTAATTTTTTTCTGAATTTCTTCATTGACTCATTGGTTGTTCAGGAGTATGTTGCTTAACTACTATGTGTTTGCATATTTTCTGAGGTTCCTCCTGTCATTGATTTCTAGTTTTATTCCACTGTGGTTAGAAAGGTACCTGATGTCATTTCTACCTCTCTGAATTGGTTGAGTCTTGTTTCATGGACTTAGCTATAGTTTATTTTAGAAAATGTTCCATGTGCTCAGGGGGAAAAAAAACTGTGCTCTGCAGTTGTTGGATAAAATGTGCTGTAAATGTCAGTTAGGACTATTTGGTGCAGTGTATAGTTTAACTCTGATTTTTTTTATTGATTTCCTGTCTGGAAGATCTGTCCATTACTGAAGTGGGTTGTTGAAGTCCCCTACTGGTACTGTATTGCAGTCTGCCTTTCCCTTTAGATCTATTAATGTTTGCTGTATATGTCTGGGTGATTTGCTGTTGGGTATATATATACTTAAAATTGTTATATCCTCTTGCTGAATTGACCCCTTTATCATTATATAGTGACCTTCTTTGTCTCTTCTTATAGTTTTTGTCTTGAAATCAATTTTTTCTGATGTACAGATAGCAAATCCTGCTCTTTTTTGGTTCCATTAGCATGAAGTATCTTTTTCCATCCCTTCACTTTTAGTCTATGTGTGTCTTTACAGAAAGTGAGGTTTTTGGAGGCAGAATATAGTTGGGTCATATTTCTGTATCATTCACCCACTCTGTCTTTTAATTGCAGAATTGAGTTTATTTACATTCAGTGCTATGATTGATAAGTAAGGACTTACTACTGCCCTTTCGTTGCTTGTTTACTGGTTGTTTGATCAATTCTCTATTCCCTTCTTACTGTCTTCCTATGTGGTTAAGTTATTTTCTATGGTAGTATGTTTTCTTTCATTGCTTTTTGTTTTTGGTGAATCTATTATAGGTTTTTGCAGTGTGGTTATCAGATTTACCAAATAATCTTATAGATAAAAGTTATTTTAAATAGATGACAACTTATTTTAGATCACAAATACAAAAATAGAAACAAAGACAAAGAAACACAAAGAAAACTTCTAAACTTTATCCCCACTACATTTTGACTTTTAGTTACCTCAATTTACCTATTTTTATATTGCCTATCACTTAAGAGGTTGCTATAGCTATTATTATTTTTGATCAATTTTTCTATTGGTCTGCATACTAGAGTTATGAGCGGATTGCATACTATCATTGCAGTAATGGAATACTGTATTAGTCGGGCTTCTCTAAAGGACAGAACTAATAGGATAGAGGTATATATAAAGGAGAGTTTATTAAGAAGTATTGACTCACATGATCACAAGATGAGGTTCCACAATAGGCTGTCTGCAAGTTAAGGAGCAAGGAAGCCAGTCCCAGCCACAAAACCTCAATAGTAGGGAAGCCTTCATTCTGTGGTTGAAGGTCCAAGAGTCTTAAAGCTGAAGAGCTTGGAGTTGATGTTTGAGGGCAGGAGCATCCAGCCAAGAGAAAGATGTAGACTAGGAGCATAAGCCAGTCTCGTCTTTTCACATTCTTCTACCTTGTTTTATTCTGGCCATGCTGACAGCTGATTCGATGGTACCCACCCAGATTGAGGGTGGGTCTGCCTTTCATTCCATTGACTCAAATGTTAATCTCCTTTGGCAACACCCTCACAGACACATCCAGGAATAATACTTTGCATCCTTCAATCCAATCAAACTGACACTCAGTATTAACCATCACAAGTACAAGTATTCTCGGTTTTATACTTTGAAAAGTTTTCTTTCTGCAAGTCAGTGGGTTTGTTTTGGGGGTTTTTTGGAGGGGGCGGGTATTTGGTTTTTTGTTTTTTTCAGATTGAAGAACTCCCTTTACCATTTCTTGGAAGACAGGTCTGGTGGTGACGAATTCTCTCAGCTTTTGTCTGGGAAAGACTTTATCTCTCTTTGTATTTGAAAGATAATTTTGCTAGATACAGTATTTTAAATTGTAGTTTTCTTCTTCAACACTTTGAAAATGTGACACTTCCTCTGGCCTGCATATTTCCTGTTGAGAAGTCTGTGGCTAGACAAATTGGACCTCTTTTATTTGTTATTTTCTTCTTTTTTCTTGCTACTTTTAGGGTATTCTCTTTGTCCTTGACCTCTGAGAGTTTGATTACTATATTCCTTGTGTTAGTTTTATTTAGTCAAATCTGTTTGGCATTCTCTGACCTTTCAGTACCTGGATATTTATATCTTTCTCAAGTGTTGAGAAGTTTTCTGTTATTATTTTTTGAACAAGATTTCTGTCCCTTGCTTTTGCTTAACTCCCTCTTGAACACCAATAATTCTTAGATTTGGTCTTTTGAAGTAATTTTCTGTATCTTGTAGGCAATCTTTATTCTTTTTCATTTTTTTCTCCTCTGTGAATTTTCAAATAGCTTGTCTTCAAGATGACTGATTATTTCCTCTGCTTGATTTATTCTGCTATTGAGAGTCTCTAATAAATTTTTCAGTTCAGCAAATGGGTTTCTCACTTCTAGGACTTCTGTTTAATTTTTTGCTAAATTTCTATTTGCTAAATTTAATATTTGCTGAATTTCTCGATAAATTTCTGAATTCCTTTTCTGTGTTATCTTAGAGATCAGTGCATTTTCTTAAAATTGTTATTTTTAATTTTTGATAAAGCTCATATATCACCATCTCATTAAGATCAGTTGCTGATTCCTTGCCTCATCCATTTGAGAAAGTCATGGTTCTCTGTTTGCTGTTGTTTCTTGTGGAAGTACATCTATGTCTTTGCACTGAATGATTGGTTAATTATTCCAGTCTTCTCTGTCTAGTTTGTTTTGTCTTCATTGGATATGTTTGCTTAGAGATTTTTTTGGAATTTACTCATTAGATTTCTTTTTAATTTTTCCTGTTAGGTCACTGCCTCCATTTGGCACTAGATTGTCCCTTAATCCCAGCTTTGCCTCAGTTCTAGTAACTGATCAGAGCATTATGGAAAAGATCCTGTATGGAAAAGATCTCAAAGAAGACACTTCAGCCGTATAAGAAGGCTGGCTAAGGGCTCACGACCAGGGGACCAGTGGAATGTACCTCCTACTGCATGGTGCTGCGGAACAGCCACTCTGATTTGGTGTCTCCTTTGGTAGAATTACAGAATAGAGTTACCAGGACATGGGATGGTTGTCCTGCCCCTTTTGTCTCTGACTGTCCTCAGAGCTATTTCTCCCTTCAGGGACTCCCAATAATTCCCTTGAGCTGAGGCAAGGACATGTCTTTTGTCAGGGAACTCAGGTGGGGGAAGGTGATTTTCTACCGTGATTTCATTTTTTTTCAATGTAGAAACTGAGTCAGGAGAAAAGTCAGAGCTTAGTCCTCAATGCCCCCTCTTGGCCAAAAGCATTCCATAGAATGTACCCGCAGGCCAACAGCAGCAGGTCCCATGGCACTAGGAAGGGTTATTCCTAGAGTTATCTGATCTGGTCATTTGATGAGGTCCCACAGAGCTAGGAAGCCTCATTCCTAGAGTAGTCTGGTTGATGGTAATAGTTTTAAAGAGTAGCAATTTGGATAATAGGGGGAGGACATGGTTTGACCTGATATAATAGCCAATTGCTTCAGGAGTGAGATGGAGTCAGGTCTAGGGTTTACTCTAAAAAAACACATCCCAGATCAGATCTATTTTCTGAGCTATCATGGTCCAGGTCTTTAATTGTACCTTTCCTTCTGCTGTATCTAGCATAACATTTACAGGAAATACATAATGCTAATACAGTGACAAATACCATAAATATAGCAAGGATTAGGCATCCAAGAAGGTTATAGGTAGAGTCAAAGGACAGTAAACAACCTAACCAGCTAAAAAACCCACTGCATGCATCATCATACTCTTTGATCAGACTCCCAATGTGTTTACCCTCCTTACCAAGGCTTATTTGAACTTTGTGATACATCTTACTTGAGAATTGTAGGATCAACATTAAATTAGAACTTAATAAATTTAATCTCTTTTCCAGCCAATTTATCTCCCTTGGCATAGCATCCTGAGAAGGGTATAAATTAAATGTGAGAAACAACTGGTCCTCAGTGTCTAAATTGTTATGGACTTGTTAATAACAGACAAATCTATTTTTCCCCCCACTTTTGTACTGCACCATATACTAGTATTTGGGAGAAAAAAGGTTTTGTCACAGGAGAAGTATAATTCTTCAGTGTCATTTTTCCCTTGGCAGGATTCCCTATGGCTGAGGGCCTGAAGAGTCAAAAGATTTATAGTCAATTAATTGTTGTAGGCCAGATAGGAATGGATGTGGACAGGCGTTTGTTACTTCTTAAAATTATTATTTTGAGTAAAAAGGCTGACAGAAAAACCTAACGGAAAAGTTACAGACTTATTTTTAACTTTTATGTGTTGAGCTTCTGTGAGCTTGGTTTTTGTTATAGAGTTACAACAATTAGCTATACAAAACGTAAGAATTGTTCTGAAAAATTAAAAAGATAGATAGATAGAACTTCACAACTCCTAATTGGGAGTATTATACCCAAGAGGATTTGTTACAAGGTATTATCTTTTAATTTTATAGTAAGCAGAAAATGTTTATGGTTGGGGTGGATGCAAAAGTGACAGACTCGTAGTTTGGAAGGCAACTAAACTTGTTTTACCAGCTGTCTAGGCATTTTTGGTACCCACTTCTTGATTTGAGGGTTTGATCTTGTCCTAATTTCATCTCTCAAAAACGGCCCTTACAATCTTATGCACCCACCTCTTCCATGATAGTGCCTGGAACTAGAGGGAGGCAGCTTGTATAGTTTTAACAACTTGTATAGTTTTAGCTTGTATAGTTTTAATTATAGGATTAGCATGAAACAGATCCAGGCCCACTGGGATGCCAAATGAGGGAGATTCATATCTCTGGTCTTCAGAGTACCATGATTTTTGTTTCCTTGGAAGTAAAACAAAGAGAAACAAATAACATTCATAGTTTGACAATTTTAAGAGTAATTTGTATGTCAGAACAGAAAAAGGAATCTATTCCATTTGGGCACTAATTAAAAACATGAAAAATTATAATCTGGTACTTTCTAGAGGGTTATTACAGCCAAGAAATAATGATTTAATCTGCACTTAAAAAGTTAGGGCTGAAATCTATTATTAAGTGTTACACTTACCCTTGAAACAATTTTTTAGCTGCCTTTTTTTATTAAAGAGAATATTATAGCAAGGCCAATTTGTGAGCAAGGTTAGTTTTAGGCTTATTATGCCTGCCTGATTATTTGCATAAAATGCAGCAATAAATGGACTGGCCATATACACTTCTTTTAAGTTGTTTTTGCTGAAACTTTACCTAAAAATAGACTATTTTAGTTTCAGTCTTGGTAAAATAACCAGTGTTTCAAATTGTTAAAAAAAAATTATTGAACTTATGCAGACAACTATATTGCTATAAAATTACAATCTGAATTGAAGGATTCAGAAAGGTAAATTTGCTTACAAAAACATACTTTACCCAAATGATTTAAAAGAAAAGAATTTTCCTGGCCTCCTTTAACCAGAACAGCAGCTTTTAAGACAAGATGCTTGTTTACCTTGGAACATAGTACCAAACAGCTTATAAGAGTTATTAGATACCATAGAACTTAGCAGCTTTTCACAATTAGTCCTAGGAAAAAGGCTCTCTGCTTATTAAGTAGTAAGATTTTATGTGAACCAATCTTATTTCCTCATGGAACTTTTTGAGAAGCATAATTTCTATCAGTATAGGGGTAGCTTCGGTTAATATTCTATAGCAAGGCAGTAAATGCCCCATCAAGTAGAAATTCTCTAGCTCAAAGATGGCCAAATAGGAACAGCTCTAGTCTGCAGCTCCCAGCAAGATCAAAGCAGAAAGTGAGTGATTTCTGCATTTCCAACTGAGATACCTGGCTCATCTCACTAGGGCTGGTTGGACAGTGGGTGCAGTCCACGGAGGTCAAGCCGAAGCAGGATGGGGCATTGCCACACCCGGGAAACCCAAGAGATCATGGGATTCCTCTCCCCTAGCCAAGAGACGCCATGAGAGCCCATACTGGGAAGAACGATGCAATCCAGCCTAGATACTGCAGTTTTCACACGGTCATCGCCACATCCAGACCAGTACATTCCCCACCCGTGCCTACGCCACCAGGGCCCTGTGTTTCAAGGCTTGTGCTTGAAATGGGTGGCCATTTGGGTAGACACCAAGCTAGCGACACAAGTTTTTTCATACCCCAGTGGCACCTGAAATGCCAGCAAGACAGAACCATTCACTCCCCCTGGAAGGGGGACTGAAGCCAGGGAGTCACATGGTCTGGCTCGATGGGTTCCACACCCACAGAGCCCAGCAAGTTAATATACACTGGCTTGAAATTCTCGCTACCAGCACAGCAGTCTGAGGTTGACCTGGAACAGTTGAGCTTGGTGGGGGGGAGGGGCGTCCACTGGAAATCATTCTCAGCAAACTAACACAAGAACCGAAAACCAAACACTGCCATGTTCTCACCCATAAGTGGGAGTTGAACAATGAGAACACGTGGACACAGGGGAGGGGAACATCACACACAGGGGTCTGTTGGAGGGTGGGGCCTGAAGAGGGATAGTGTTAGGAGAAATACCTAATGTAGATGACAGGTTGATGGGTGCAGCAAACCATCATGGCATGTGTATACCTTAGTAACAAACTTGCACATTCTGCAGAATTTAAGTTCTGCAGAACTTAAAGTATAATTTTAAAGTATAATTAATTACAGTATAAAGTATATTATACTTTAAAGTATAATTTTAAAAAAATAAAATAAATAAATACTCTACCTCAGTCGTTATTGAAAAGTACTCATAACTTTGCGATCAGCCCCTACAAATGCTCCACACAAAGGGCTATGCACTGGAGGATTTATATGAGCAGATTTACATGTCTTCAGTTTTATAGTACTAGGAAGGGAAAAACATTCCCCCAGTTAGATGTAATTCCCATTTTCTTTCTGTGTGTGTGTGTGTGTGTGTGTGTGTGTGTGTGTGTGTGTGTTTTGTTTTGTTGTTTTTTGTTATAAGGAGCAGAGAGTTTAATAGGCAAGAAAAGAAGGCGGAAGGAAGAAGCTCCCCAGTACAGAGACGGGGTCTCCAAAGCCAAGAGAGGAACCCCCCCCCCCCCATTTTCATAAGGCATTTAGGTAAAAGGGTTACAACTACTTTACCTAAAACTTGTTTAAACATTTTACATTTTATAATTCTATTATCCTGCATTTTTTTATGTTCTGGTCCCAGGAAGCCTTTTAACCCCCCATACCATTTTACCTTTTCTGGTGAAAAAGGTTTGGGTTCCTAGCAGGGAGTTGCATCTGTAAGACTTTAGATAATTAGTAAGAGTTACAGGAGCCAAGAAAAGGTAAGGAGAGAGCCATCTCTCAAAGCCAATTCCACCAGAGGAGAAGCCCGAATTCAGTGGGGCTTCAATGGGCTCCTGCTGGTACCTTAGCTTTGGTTTTGTGCAACTCCTTTGGGGTCTTGATTGAGTCTTCTCTGAGGCTCCATGTTTGGGCGCCAGATTATTGTCGATGAAAAGAGTCAAACTCTGTAAACCATTTGAAGAGATTTATTCTGAGCCAAATATGAGTGACCATGGCCCATAACACAACACTTAGGAGGTCCTGAGAACATGTGCCCCTGAAGATTTTTTTTAATTGGGGTATTGGGAAGATACCAATTCAAGATGCATGTGGTTACAAATAAGAATTTTTTAAAAGGCAGAATAAACATCCTGTAATAAACTTAATAAGAAATATGTAAAGAAGAAAAACATATTGAATGTATATCATGTTCTTAAATAGAAAAATGCAGTACAACAATGTCAACTCTTCCTTAATCTTCTATTTTTATGTGGTTCTGATAAAACGGCCAACAGAAACTAAAGTTAGACATGCTGATTATAATGTATCTATGGGGAAAAGAAAATTCAAGAATGAACATAAAATTCTAAAATGACAAGATAATAAGGAAAGATATAATTAAAACAGTGTGGTGCTAATACATGAATAGACGTATCAATGAAACAGATTAGAAAATCCAGGAATGGACACACAAAAACCATACAGGAATTATAATAAAAATGAATTTTCAAATCAGTAAATATGGATTATTCAATAAATGATATTGAAACATCTGACTAGTAAAGCAGGAAAAAAGAAACACATTTGGATTAATACGTCATATTATAGATCAGGAAAAATTCCAAGTTGATCAAATATCTGAATCCTAAAACCAAAGCCATAAAAGCACTATGAAAAAAATGGAAGAATTTTTTTTATCTCAAAGTTGGAAAGATCTTTCTATACATAAAGGAAAACCCTGAAGTCACAAAAGAAAATATTGATAAATCCAACTCTATAGAAATAAAAATGCACACATAAAACGTCCAGTATAAATCAGAAGATAAATGACAGACTGGGAAAAAGTATTTGCAACTCATATTAAAAGGCCTAATTTCTTTAATGAATAAGAAAAAAATCAATGATTCAAAGAAAAACATGAACAAGAAACAGCAAAAGACAGTTTGTAGAAAGGAAAATCAAGCAATTATAAAAATTAAGAGGTAGTCAATCTCAGTCCTAATTTTTTTTTAGTGCTAATCAAAACTACAATGAGCTATAAGTTTGCACCTATTGCATTAACAAAGAGCAAAAGTTTGAGAATTCACCTGGTTGCTCTGCCAGTTTTTGGGTTATTGTCCCTCAGCTCCAATCCTACCTTCTGAATACTGTGATGCTGGTGCTGGCACTCTGCACCCCGCATTCATCATTGCCGTAGGCTCAGCCAGTGAGAGGTACAAGAGGTAGGGTGGAAAGCTAAAGAGAGAAGAGGAACTTGTTCCTCCCAGTCTGCTTCCTGTTCCTGACAATTTCACCTCAGCAATCTTTTTCACCTGCAGCATCAGTGCTTAGCCACTGCAGCAGCTGAATACAATTTACAGTTTTTCTACCACTTGAAGACTCAGCCTGATTATTCTCCCTTCAGAGAACCATCAAGAGCTAATCAGTGCTCCCTGCTAGAAGTCTGGTCCCAGCTCCACTGGGTCCCTCCTCCAAGCTCACAGTAGATGAACCATACTCTATGCCTAGAGATCTGAGTTACAATACTGTGAGTTTCCTCCTCTAAGCTTCTCAGTTTTAGTAATTTCAACTTCTTCACTTCTTCTCCTTACTTCTAGAGATGGTGGCTGTTTTCTGCAATTGCTGCCTCCCTGATGCCTTAGTATTCCCTTGCCTTAAGTTTCTTCTTAACAACTTACACCTAGTCAACAATGCGTTATATTAGCTTCTTCTTGTTGAAATAGTTGGTATGGCTTCTGATTGGATCTTGACAGTACAAGTGGCCAAAGGTGTGGAAAACTGGTAATTTTATACATTATTGGAGGGAGCATTAATTGATACATCCCCCACCCCGTGCCCCCTTCTGCTCAAGAAGGCTAGCAATTGACGAGCAGGATGTGCACGTGTACCCCAGAGCCCAAAGTACAATTAAAAAAAAAAAGCTAAGAGAAAAATCAAGCTTACTATATAAGTACCAGCAACACTGTCCGTATGCTATATTAAATCATTTAATCCAAAAAAAAAGTTGCTTGGAGCAGTGCAGTTTAACAGAAATATAATGCAAAGTCTAGATGTATTTTAAGTATTCTAATAGTTGCATTAAGAAGGAGCAAAAACAAGCAGAAAAAACTACTTTTGACTGTATGTAATATGTTCATTTAACCCCCCAATAAAAACTTGAACATAAAATCAAAAAATAAATAAATAAAAATTATATATACCCACAACAATGAAGAGAATAGGGGGAGAAGCTACTAGCAAGTGAAATATTTCTAAACATTTCTGGAAGAGAAAAATGTAGATGACAGATTCTGACACTGGGCAACAAAAAAATATACACTAGAATATATGAGGGAGGTTGGGGGAGCTGCACAGGAAGGAAGAAAATCAACCCAGGAGAATCTGGAAAAACCCAGCCTGTCTCACAGGCTTCCAACCATAGACAGTAGGAACTAAACCCTGAAAACTTAACAAAATCAACTCCAGCTATCCTTCCCCTGATCATTTGACCAGAGTGGTTGACATAGAAGTGTTTTGCTTCTAGGCCAAAAATAAATACATAAACAAAGGGTACTTTTCTAAGGAAATTGACCAAAATAGAGAGCACAAAGGAAGCTAGTGATGGAACTGAGGTCCCGAAGGTCTAGGAGCCCTTCAGATTGTGTTATTTAAAGATCCTCAGCCTACATGCTGGCTCCCTATACACAGCTGAAAAGAAATCCCACCAATGGATGCACACACTGAACTCTCTCTATAGTCCTGTTTTCAAATATGTGCATAAAAGACCATTAGATAATTGAGGGAAGAATGCAACATGTAGGTAAAAGACTGAGATAAGAGGAGAAAAGTAACTCTAAAGGTGGCACAGATGATTTAGGAAACAGAAGAGAATTTTAAAATAAAACTTATATTCTCAGAGATTATAATTTCATATAATTAGAAGTGGATGCTATGAAAAAGGAGAAATCAGAGAACCAAAAAGAGGTACTTAGAAATAAAATATATTATTGCCAAATTAAGAATTATTCACAAAGAATTGAAATATAAAATGAAGAAAATATCTCTGAAAATGGAACCTAACGTGTTCAAAGCAAACACAAAGAAGCATGATATAAAATCATAAGAAGGTCAATCCTTAAGTTCCAGTATCCAACCAGTATGAATTCTAGAAAGAGAAAACAGAGATTGGGTAAGAATAAAAGAAATAAGAAATTCCCAAAATCAGATAAATAATTTTTCAGACTGAGATGGTCTGCTAAGTAACCAAAACAATGAATGGAGGAGAAAACCACCCACATCTGGTCCCAAATTTTTGGAATTTCAGAACAGCAGAGGTAAAAAGAAAACACTGAAAATTTCTAGAGAGGAATAAAACAGTTCGCTAAGTAATGAGAAACAGATTGACATCAGACTGGGTAAAGGAAGGCAAATTTTAAAGAGAAAAACCTCCAAAGTAATAAAACAAAAAGTATTTTCAATTTAGAATTCAATAGTCATTTTGATATCAATCCAGTATGAGAGCAGAAATAAAGACATTTCTAGACATTTAAGATCCCAAGGTATCCATCTCCCTCATACCGTTCATTGAGAAATTACTTAAGACGTGCTCCAGAAAAGAGTGTAAGAGGCAAACTGAAAAAGACAAAGATACGAGATCAAAGACTGGAACTCCAGTATAGCAGAGTAATGAAAGGAAGACTCAAAATGACACCTTTTAGGCCAATCTAACCATCCTTGATTAGAGATAAGGGTTCCACAAAAGAGGTATCAATAGGTCTGCGTTGTGTGGAGGGAAATAAAAGGATGCTTTGGTTTGATAGTATATTTACTGCAACAAAGACAGACAATAGAGGAACAAAAGACAATTAGAAACTCCAAGAAACAACAACAAAAAAGAGCTGGAAAGGAAAGACAATCATATCATAACATTTGGCAGTGAACAACAGTCACAAAATTATAGTCATGTGAACACTACTGAGCCTCTGCTTTTAAGATCATCTGTAAACAAAACTCATAATTTTTTACTGTGTTAAGAATAGATCATAACACTATTAAATTTAGTGATCTAAAAATATAAAACAAGACAGAAATGAAAAGGGGAGGAAATAAGTACAAGAAAATACAGGGATATTAACTTTTTTATTCTGTAAAATGTAGTGAGGTGAAAAGAAATACAGGATACAGTTTCTCCGCTGTCTAGAATTAAAGTAAATGTTACAAAGTAATTAGCAGACTAAAATGGTGATAAACTTTCATTTATGGGTGGGGGGAAGACAAGTTGGCTCCTTTTCTATTATTATTATTATTATTACTTTTTCTTTTTTTTGAGACTGAGTCTCTGAGTCTCTGTCTTTCCCAGGCTGTAGTTCAGTGGCGCTATCCTGGCTCACTGCAACTCCTACTGCCCGGGCTCAAGCGATTCACCTGTCTCAGCAGCCCAAGTAGCTGGGATTACAGGCATGTGCCACCACACCTGGCTAATTTTGTATTTTTAGTAGAGACAGAGTTTCACCACTTTGGCCAGGCTGGTCTTGAACTCCTGACCTCAGGTGATCCACCCACCTTGGCCTCCCAAATCTTTTCTACTATAATAGGAAGTCTCTAGGTAACATCTAAAATTGGCAAAATAAGAAATAGCAATGAAAGAGTTTTTTAGAGAAGTGGAGGCTACCTCCATAAAAACAAATAATTTTAAAAGTTCAAAGCAATTGCCTCTGTGGAGTGTGACTGGGGGTAGAATGGTGAAGCGAGAGACTGTTGTTTTTCTTTAAAACACTTCTACACTATTTTGCCTTTTCATTACAAGCATAAATTAGTTGGATAAAATGTAAATATATCTATAAAATTTTAAGGGAAGTGCTACTTCACATATTTGTGAGGCTTTAGACATTGGGATTTCAAATAGACGTGGGAAATATAAACAAGAACAATAAATATCTTATGAGATTATTTAAACTGACCTAATAATCGTTCCACTATTTTCTTTCAGGTTTTCAGTCAGGAAAAAAAAAAATGAACAATTTGAAAACTATATGAAATTTCCTAGTAACTCAAAAAGCTGTTCCTTCAATTCCCAAAGTGTTAGTGAGTTAAGATAAGGAAAAAATAAAAACAAAACAAAATACTGAATAGGATATGAGAAGACCAAGGATTTATGCCCCACATCCAAATCTGACTCACCATAGAACTTTTAGAAAATCAATGCTCCTGCTGACATTTGGTAAGTGCTTTTGCAAAGTGGCGCCTCTCTAGATCAGTGGACCTCAAAGGAGGTGATACCTCACCCAAAGGCCAGTGTGATAATTTTTAGGGGAGGGACTTTTTTTTTTTTTTTGAGACAGGGTCTTCTTTCCATCATCTAGGCTAGAGTGTAGTGGCGTGATCACAGCTCACTGCAGCCTCAACTTCCCAGGCTCAGGTGAGCCCTCACCTCAGCCTTTCAAGTAGCTGGGACTATAGGTGTGCACCACCACACACGACTAATTTTTTTTATTTTTAGTAGTTGGGGTGTGGAGGGGTATTTTTCATTTTCACAAAGATTAGGAGACATATTGGCACTAGAGGGCAGGAGCCAGAATGCTCTAAGTCCTCTAATCCTGGGGACAGTCCCACAAAACAAAATTGTCCCTCATGATTCTCAAAATGTCCTTCCAGACTTTCATGTGACTTTTAAAATAGTGTGTTTATATAATTAAGTTTAGTACTTTCTTCTATTTGTTTTACATATAAACATCAAATATATTTTATAAAAGTTTAACCTTTTATAAATACCATGGAATGCAGATACCATGTAAATTGAGAGATTATTTTGTTTTACTTCCAAATTTGACCAAGAATTGTTTACCAGTTCATAAAATTACACAACCAATCACGAGGCTGTTAATCTTTGATTTCATAAGTCTCCCACATGTATCAGGCCACATTTGTGGCTGTTGTATTCACCATGAATCTACTTACAGACACAAGCATCCAATGTCCTCATTATATCATCTACTGAAGGCATACCCAAGCATTTTCATATTGAAATACATAATATTTTATTATGCATTTATTTCCTTTTATTTATTTTTATAATTTAAGCATTCTATTGACATGTTTACATTATGTGGTAGGTTATATTATCTATGGATTTTATTTCAAAATAATGAAGGGGATGTTATGAATTAACTGTTATATAAAAAGACCATTGGCTCTGATAGGACCAAAAACTAGTGGTGTAAGTAGTTTTTACAACTCTTTCCAAGTATATAGTTCTCATTTTTAATAACCCCTGTTTTGCAATATGTTTTTCATACTGATATGGAGCAAAATGTGCTCTCTAGATGTTTATCTAATGATTAAAAAAAATCAAGGTAACCTAACTAGATGCCCAATTGGGCATCAGATAATTCTCTAGAGAGAACATAGTCATCCAAACATCTACAAAGTATCCAGATAGTCTAGAATATTGGTTGCTTTCTCCCTCATAGCCATTCTTGTGTAGAGGCTAAACACAATGAGCATGGATGTTCCAGGCACCTGGTGGGTCCTCTTCAGCATCTGTTGTACCAAGTGGGATAGATATCCCACTGCCTTCCTATAGCCACTGCAAACATGTCACTAAGTATCTGTTGTTAAGCAGCCAACCCATACCTTATCAGATCTCAACACCCTGCTCGTACTATTTCTTCTACCTAGAATTTTCTTCTCAAAATTCTGCACTAGGCAAAATTCTACTTGACTTCCAAATTTTACTAAAATATTATGACTTCTGTGAAGGCTTCCCTGGCTGCTCTTTTCTTACTCTCCTCCCTCCCTATTGTCTAAGAAGAATAGATCACTCCCACCAGTCTTTATTTACACTCACACACATCAACCTACATACATATACACATCCATGTATATATGCATATACATTTATCTGATATATATAACATACACATGTGTATATGTCATACATATACACAGATGTACCAGAACATGTATATCATGAAAGCATAACCATATTTTATATGATTCCCCTTTTACTAGACTGAGATCTACCTAATGGCAAGAACTATCTCATTCAAGTCTTTACCTGTAGTGCTTCATTCAATAAGAGGCTCTCAGTAAATATACATTAGCAGTGGAGGAGTACATGAAAAAAAACTGAAGGATTTTCTGAAATTTTCACAAAAGTGTTCCTGTTTTCATTGCTCTCATTCTTAATATTTTCTCATGACATATCATATCCCCTTACTTATCTGTAACTTACGAAGTCTTTTTGTGTTGGGTTTGCAGAACTACAAAAATGTGTCTCAGGACACACTGTCAATGGGGATTCCCACTACCGTAATCTCTTGTAGGCAGCTGCTTATCTCCTCTGTACTACAAATGTCAGAGAAAACTTCCCATTGTCAATATCCCCTCACGCCTTGTACTGATACCTCTAGAAATACTTTAAGTGCCCCAGTGCCTTTTATGGTAGATGGAGCAGAAATGGCAATAGGCATCCTCCACATCAATATTTACCCCCATAATCTTGTCTTTCTTGTTCCTTACTGACACTCTCTGTTCCTTCTCTAACTCTTCTGTTGTTTCCTGCAGGTTGAGCCTAGTTCTGTTCCTACTAGGTGCTCCTGGCTAAAGGTCATTTTGCCCTGCTGACACCAAGTGTATATGGTCCTCCATGCACTACTGCAAAAGCTTAGGAAGGGGGCTGCTCATTGGTTTTTTTAATCTCCTCCAAAGCCCCTTTATTGATGTTTATCCTGGGTTCCTTTCCTTAGTTTCAGGACTTGCTTCAGAGATCAGCCTCCCCCGTCCTCTCAGGACAGCCATCTGTCTTGGCCACC
Source organism: Ateles fusciceps (assembly GCA_036589455.1). NCBI lineage: Eukaryota > Metazoa > Chordata > Mammalia > Primates > Atelidae > Ateles > Ateles fusciceps. The sequence continues at coordinate 2,958,024 of JAZHEH010003362.1, forward strand.
ACACACTCCTTGCCTCTCAGTGAGAGCCACACTTAACTTTCTGTCAGAGAGACTGCATGTCTTTTATTGAAATACCTTAGACCCACATCCTCATACCAAACATTCTCCTACTGCCATATTTTCTCTCCTACTTCAGGCATAAGGTTTCCATATCATTTCAGATCCTTAAAATAAAACCTATCCAGGGTGCGACTGTGACTAGCAACACATAAAATCCCACAACAAACATAATGTTCCTGGAGTGCCTTTAATACTGTAGGCCTCACGGTCCCAAGAGAAAGAATAATATTGTGGCCTTACTACTTATGCACAGGAACAGAGTCAAAAGATGTTCTGGGACACTTTTTTTAACTAAATAGAAAATACTGATAAACTCACCTCTGTGAAGAAAGTGAAAAAAAATACAGTACAGTCCTAAAACACATATTACCCCCAACAATGAATAAATACAAAAAGTGCATACTTCTAAAGATTTTCTCCAGAATACTTTAAACAATTTGATAACAACTTACTTGCCCTCTGGTAGAAATAAGAGAAAAGTAGGCCCCAAGCATGATAAACAGCAATTTTTAAACCTACCCAAATTTTATTTTTTTATTTTTTTTTTTTATTTTTTTTTTATTTTTTATTTATTTTTTTTATTTATTGCATTTTAGGTTTGGGGGTACATGTGAAGAACATGGAAGATTGTTGCATAGGTACACACATGGCAGTGTGATTTGCTGCCTTCCTCCCCATCACCTATATCTGGCATTTCTCCCCATGCTATCCCTCCCCAACTCCCCACCCCCCACTATCCCTCCCCTTTTTTCCCCCGACAGACCCCAGTGTGTGATACTCCCCCTCCCTGTGTCCATGTGTTCCCATTGTTCAACACCCGCCTATGAGTGAGAACATGCGGTGTTTGATTTTCTGTTCCTGTGTCAGTTTGCTGAGAATGATGGTTTCCAGGTTCATCCATGTCCCTACAAAGGACACGAACTCATCGTTTTTGATGGCTGCATAATATTCCATGGTGTATATGTGCCACATTTTCCCTGTCCAGTCTATCATCGATGGGCATTTGGGTTGGTTCCAGGTCTTTGCTATTGTAAACTGTGCTGCAATGAACATTCGTGTGCATGTGTCCTTATAGTAGAACAATTTATAGTCTTTTGGATATATACCCAGTAATGGGATTGCTGGATCAAATGGAATTTCTATTTCTAGGTCCTTGAGGAATCGCCACACCGTCTTCCACAATGGTTGAACTAATTTACACTCCCACCAACAGTGTAAAAGCGTTCCTATTTCTCCACATCCTCTCCAGCATCTGTTGTCTCCAGATTTTTTAATGATCGCCATTCTAACTGGCGTGAGATGGTATCTCAATGTAGTTTTGATTTGCATTTCTCTAATGACCAGTGATGATGAGCATTTTTTCATATGTTTGTTGGCTTCATGTATGTCTTCTTTTGTAAAGTGTCTGTTCATATCCTTCGCCCACTTTTGAATGGGCTTGTTTGTTTTTTTCTTGTAAATGTGTTTCAGTTCTTTGTCCAAATTTTATCTTTTTATTATTCCATTGAAGGTCTCCATTTCCTTATTCCCCTAATTATAAGGTTTTATGATCGAGATTACTTTCGCTTTCATGCTACACTTATTTTCCTTTGTCTCAAGGAAGGAGTCTAGTTTTGCTCTATTCAATACAATATCTGCTAGCCACATGTGGCAATTTAATTTTTAGTTAAAGTTAAATAAGATTTAAAATGCAATTCTTCAGCCATGCTCTCCATAATTCTTCAGCCATTTCTCCAAAGTGCTCATAGCCACATTTGGCTAGTGACTATTTGGATTATGCAGGTAGAAAACTTTTCCATCACCACAGAAAATTCTACTGGATAGCACTGGTCTAGAGGAATTCCCATTTCAATCAGGGCTGATTAAAGTCCCTTTGTAATAATAGTACAGAAAGGTAATATTTGCCACAGAGGATTTATAAAACTCAGAGCCAAAATGTCTTGCCCTTTTAAATGTGACTGAAACTTCTAGTGCCATAGAGTATGATCCAAGCAGTTCACACATGAAAAGATAGGAGCTCTGCCTGGGACATAGGTGTCTATGGACACTGATGAGGTGGAGCAGGAAGAGGATTAATAAAATATTGACTTTAAAAAGTGATAACTCATGAGCTGAATGCAAGATACTCAGAGGCAGCACCGAAAGCAGCATGACGTGATCACTTTAGGAGTAGTCAGGACATGTCCTAAATTCCCTTAGCCAGCTTTTCAGAGATAATCCCTAGATTCAGCAATAAAAGGGTAGAAAGCAGGGGGTGAGACTGGAGAAATGAGCAATGGAAATAATAAGATCAGAATTCTATTTCCGGTATCGAAACTCACCACTCCAGAGCCTGTGTGTGTAGTGTGCAGATATGCACACAGTGTCCAGCTAAGGGAATGATTGGGGGACTGCTACCTCCCCCAATGACACTCACTGAGCCATGCACTATGGCATAACGTTCACCCATTCATTCATATAAAAGCTCCATGTGGGCTAGTAGGAGCCCAAATGAGCGTTGTGGGTTTTATTTAATTATTCTTCTTTAGCATCTCAGTTATATCTTCCATAAAATAAATGCAATAGACTGAATAGCTGTATCCTAGCTCCTGAAAGCAGTGGATGTGTTTCCCCATATGCCAAAAGCGACTTTGCAGTTGTAATTAAATTAGGGATCCAGATATTATCCTGGATTATATAGGTGAGCTTGATGTAATGACAAGGGTCTTTATGAGAGGAAGGCAGGAAGTCAGAGAGGAGAGAAAATACTGTAACACTAGCTCTGAGGATGGAGGAAGGGGCCACAAACCAAGGAATATAGGCAGCCCCCAGCTGCTGGAAAAGGCAGAAAAACAGATTCTCCTCTAAAGCCTGCAGAAAGAATAAAACCCTGAGGACACATCCATTTTAGACTTATGACGTCCAGAATTGTAAGATAATAACTTCTGGTGGTGCTATCTAAAGTCACTAAACTTGTGGTCACTTGACACAGCAGAAATAGAAAACTAAACCAATGGCGTGTTATGTCTAAAATCCTTTTCAACTTAACAAACTAATTCCACAGCTTTGATTCCTCCTTAAAAAGAAAAAATATGGATTTGTATGCAGCATTTCAGCATACAAAAAAGGCAAAAAAAGCTTCTGGGTCTGAGACATGGAGCCAGTAAAGTGTCATCTCCAAGAGACACTTTTCAAGACCTCTGCTCTTTAAAGGGATCGCAGCCCCAGAATTGCAGCTGGGACTTGGTGAACACTCCACTGTGCATCTCACACACCAGCACTACCAGGACACTAGGACTGAAGTCCCCACCCACCATGATAGACTATGTTCTGCTCTTCTGGTGACAGCACATAGTACTACATTTTCACATCTCCAGTGTTTCCCACAAGGACTGGTTCTTATCAGAGACCACCCCGCAAGTAATCTGCTCCTCCCTCCAGAACAATGCTTATCTCTGTTCCCACAGAGCATTGCTTTTCCAAATCCCTCTTCACCTTAGGCTTCCCATCCACCCAGAGCTCAGTAATCCCTGAAGTGGACCCCCTGGCTCCCACAGATGTCCAACAAAGTAAGAATGGCCCAAAGACCTTGAAAAGGCCTGCCAACCCACTCAATGAGTATGATATACAGCAGTCTCTTCCCTCATGAGGCAGTCTTATCAGCTTTGGTCTAGGCATCACAAAAAGAGGTTGCACCTACAGGCAGAGCTAGGGTGGACTTCAACTGACTGGTGAAGACCACTCTTGATTTCTATTATGCTTATCTGGTCACAAAGCAATTCTTGCTGTCTGCAGGAAACATGAAAGCCTTTTTGGCCCATGTCTGTGGAAGAAATAAAAGGGCAGACATAAGAAACTGAATTATCTACTGTATTTATAAAAGTCAATATAGAAAATGAGAGATTCATTTCTCTTAATCTCACAATTCCAGGTGTTCTCCACTACATCCTCTCCCCAGCCCACACAAGGCTCTTCAAAGTCTCAGACCAGGGACTGGCTCTCAGGTGTAGCCTGGGGCTGCCAACTGAGTTCTGAGCCAAAGCACAGGAAGGCTGATCAGGACGAGGAAACAGTGAGAGTTTCACCAGTTCAGTCTTCCCGCTGTTATTCTCTAGGGTGACAATGTCAGTATCTGAATTCTCAGGGCATAAATGTCTTAGTCACCCTTGAATCCAAATATTAGCTAATGTGTGAATCATTTTCCAAAACTGCCTATGAAAGCATTAATTTGGAGATAAAGTACAGGATCATTCGCAGGCTGGGAAATGAAGAAGTCATTTATTAGAGTTTCTGGCATTCCCAGAGCATGATATTTCTATGGTCATAATTGAAAACTTGGGAAAAATTCATTCCATTCACCATTTTAAGGAAATTATTCAAAATATGAAAACGCTTTTTATCCTAGCATTATTTAAAGAGGTTAACAATTAGAAATAGACCAAATATTCATTGTGCCCACTGTTTCAAGCCAGAAACCCCTCAACTGCTTTGTCTTCCTAACTTTCAGTATCCTAGTCCCTCATAAGCACTTTTCAGATCTTTATGTTTCTCCTACACCACTAATTAGAACCATGTAATCTTCCACCTAGATTTCAACAAACCTCTGCTTTATGTCTTCACAGTCTCCCTGTCCCTCTCCAAACGAGCGTTCACAAAGCAGCTAGAGCAATCATTCTGAAATAAAAATATCAGTTCTCACACATAAAATATTTCAGTGGATCCCTAGGGTTTGCAAACACCTGCATGGAACCCACTCCAGGGTGCTTAAGCAAATGTGGGTTTTTTAACCTCGCTCCATAAACAGCCTGCAAAGAGGGGAGCTCGGTACTGGCACAGTAGTTCTGCAGTGGCATCCAGGAAGCAAAATTGTTCTGTCTGTCTGTCTGCTCTACCCTCCCTAGTGATAACCTTCAGCCATTGCTGCCATTCCAGAAAGAAGAGCAAGGAAATAAATCAGCAGAAACTAGAAACTTCCACTCGGTATCAATTGGCCAGACTGGTTCACACAGCCACTCCTATCTCCAAGGGAGGATACAAAGTTGAGTATTTTAACCTCCTAGTCACTACAGAAAAGCAAGGCAAGAGAAAAGTGAGATTGAAATGGGTGTTAAATGAGCCAGCCGTCTGAACTCTTAAGAATCTCAGCTCCTTGACAATCGGCGCCATGTTCGATCCTCCAGCTTCACTTCTCTCAACACCCCAGAGTTGATTTTTCAATTCTTTTTGATTTTTCAATGCTTAAAACATGCCAGTATGTGTCTTACCCCATGTGTTTACACATGCTATTCATTCTGACTCATCCTCATTTGGCCAGCCAACTCCTGCTCTTCTTCCATTCTCAACCTACATGAAACATCCTCTAGGAATGATTTCTGCACCTCCCAACTCTAGATTAGGTGACCATCCCACTTATCAACTGTGCAGACATTGGCTACTGGCTTGTACATATTGTCCACTATGATAAAGTCCTTGAAGAGGGTGACCAGGACCGGTCATGCTCACTATTATGTTCTCAGTGCCTGGTCCAGACTCTGTCACATAGTTAGGGGTAATCATTGTTTATTGTAAAAACAAGGCAGAATACTCATTGACATAGTTATTTGTTAATGCTATTCCTGACTATATTGGACTATATATTATTCTAAGCAAGCAACATTGAGCTTCTTTGTCTCAGGGGAAGTTTGTAACGCAAGCAACCAAATATGTTGGAGATAATCCCCTATTTAGTATTTGTTCTCCAAAACCCTGAGCTCTTGCAGAGATTATGCTGGGAGTTGAGTGGGGCAGACACATGGAGGCTTGAGGTGTGGTCTTCATTCTTCCAGGAAGGTCTGGGGGGCATCAGGGACCTGGCTCATTTTCTGCCAGCCCTCTAGGAAAGGAGCAGAGGCCCTGAGAAGATGGCTGCAAAATGTACCTCTAGAACAGGAGTGTCCAATCTGTTGGCTTCCCTGGGCCACACTGGAAGAAGAAGAATTGTTTAGGGCCACACATAAAATACACTAACACTAATGATAGCTGATGAGCTAAAAAAAAAAAAGAAAGAAAAGAAAAAGAAAAAGAAAATCACAAAAAAAAATCTCATAATGTTCTAAGAAAGTTTGTGAATATTTGTGTTGGGTTGCATTCAAAGCTGTTCTGTGCTGCATGCAGCCCACAGGCCACGGGTTGGACAAGCCTGCTCTAGATCCTTAGGACTCCCAACCTGGACCAAAATATCTGTGGCGTACTTGGCAGAAGCAGCAGAGTTACAGACATCAAGGATGTCTGTAGGTGGCCTTGGGCAATGATCATCTCTGCAGTACCCAGTGGGCCTCTGAAATTTAAGTGTTAACATGAGACTCCTGGAACCCTTACACAACCTTAGGGCAATGAATAGGGAATCCCAATGGTGACTAAATTAGAATTTTTCAGGAACTCTATGGGTCAGAAGCTCAGAGACTTACTTAATTTGATTTAAACCAAATAGAGATGTGACATTTCTTGCTCACCTGAGTTTATTGAATAAGATTTATATTCACTACATAAATGGATGGCTTAGTGATTTATACTGCACACATGTGATGGATGAAATAATAAGCAGTCATTCAAACTAAGAGTGACTTACTGAGAGAGAAATAATAGACCTCACAATGACAAAGTCCTATAAATGGTGCTTATTACCTGGTTTTATTCTCTCAGGACACCCTTATTTCAACCTAAAAATTTGGATCCATTCAGTCAAGGTCTTTCAATACAAGAATACCTAAAATATATTTATCAAAAACCCTCACAAAAATAGCAAATGAATCCACTGAGAGAGACTGCACTCACTATCTATAATGAGAACAATGTGTTTATTGGACCTGAACAGTCATAATTACTTGGCCTTTCAGGCTAGACCATGTGCCATGATTTGCTTCTTCTATTTCAGCTCACTGAAGAAAGGGAGAATCCTTAATCTGTGTAAGATAAATGAACTAGTGTCTGTTCTGGCTACATCTAGATGCTATTTCCCGAGTCCCCCAGTATTCAAAACTCCCATGCAATTTAATCTACTTCTTTGCTTTGACAATTATCAAGCCTCGGTATTTGTGCATGCACTTGCTCAAAGCAAAGCTCCGGAGGCCTCAGTCTCTATTGATTTTTCTGCAACATCTGACTTCTCCCAGGCCTTACCTACCTGGAAAAGAGAACTGAGTCACATCAACTGGAATGCTCCATGGCCCTTCCCCTTGCCCAGAGTTATACTCAGTTATTTCTGAGAGTCTCTAGGTGCATTCATATGAGTTCCGCCCTCTCTTGGACTTTTACTGTTGTTCACTTTTCTGAAGCTCACAAAACCTCAGGTAGTGCCTCAGCCACCCACTGCCACCACTTCTGCCCACTGTGATAAGCCAACGATCACTCCAGGGATGCCATAGGGCTTCCTAAGCTGCCCTCCCCAGATGCCAAGTCTGGATGTTCTCTCTTTAGTCCTCAAGGCAGGGAAGCTTTGCTATCTTCCCCATAAAGCAGAGTAAACTTTTTTCTCTGCCACTCAATGGAGTACCAAATCTGCTTTGCTTGTCCTCCCTATATGGCTGAGTTCTCCAAAAATACAATTTATTTGGCTTCCATGTAGCCCCAAATCTCCAAATGGCTCATGTATAGATCCATGGGGCCCAACTAGGAGAAAAACATCTGAGATATACACTAAGCTATCCTCCTAGCTCAAGTTTTCTCCCCAAATGTCTCAAACAGGGACAAAAAGTCCTTGGGCAAATGAAGTCCTCCTGGTTCTGCTTCTATTTTATCAGACATGTTCTAATCCTGTTTTATGGTCTCTGCTATATAGGGAAGGCCATAACTTGCTGGAATTTAATAGTAGACTACTTGCTTTTATCTCTCTAGTCTTGACTGAATGGATCCAGGGATAGATGGTTATCTATCCCTGCCTACTTCTAAACCACAGACACAAAAGCAAAATATCTTCGCTGACAACCAGGATCCCTTGAGATTTACATAAAGTTTTAGGTAAGATTTGTAAAATATGTGTGACTTTCTGTCTTCTACCCAGCCTATGGAAAATTCTGAAGCTGTGAGTGAGAATATGAGCCTTTTCCTTGTATTGTCCTCTATGCACAATTGAACAAAATGAAGTGATCTAAAAATTACTTCTCAGAGCCCAGAGACTTTATCATAAGTTAATCACAAATTATTGACTCATTTATTTTAAGAAGCTATGTCCTGTGCATTGTAATTTTTCTCAAATATTCCCCACCAGGAGAAATACATGTGTCTCCAAGTTCCATTCAAAATCTCACCACATCTGAAGACTTCCTTGACCCGTGTTCCATCCACAATCTTCCCCTCCTGTATTTCAAAAGTAAAATTAATCCCTCTATTAGTTTTTACTCCTGTGGTTCACTATTCCCTAATCTGTTACAACACATATCTCATTGGAATATAGTTGTTCGTATATCTTCCCCACCTGTAAGCTACCAGGACTGAGACTGCATAATCTTCATTGAATCAGTGATTCATGAATTCATTTATTCAATACATACCTTGTTTCACTATGTGCAAGGCACTGTGCTAGGTCCATTTATCAGTCCTCTATCTCAAAAGACATTAAATGACTAGTTTTTACCTAAGCAAAAGAGAAGAAAATAGTTAATTAAGAAATATAAAAGACTGACTCACTGAAAAACAATTTTTTAAAAAATACAGCATGCACCTGCAGTCCTAGCTACTCTGGAAGCTGAGGCAGGAGGATTGCTTGAAGCCAGGAGTTACAGACTGCTGTCTGCTAAGACGGTGCCTGAGACTAGTCACAGCCTAGGCGACAGAGTGAGACTCCTGCCTAAAAATCTAAAAATGAAAGAATTGCCCAGCTCCTCCCTCAAAAAAAAAAAAAAAAAACTTGCATTATTTAGTTGATTCCTTCAAGTATGTCTTCCATGATACATCCAGCTGTTCTTCCAGTCTATAATGCTTCTCATTTCTCCAAATCCCTTAAAGCAGGGGTCCCAGCCCACAAGCTGCAGACTGGTATGTTTGTGGCCTGTCATCATGGCCTGATGGTTTTGAGGGGGTTCTCTCTCCCTCTTTTGAGTGAACTCCAAAAATGGACATAAATTCTTTTCTCAACTCTCCAGAATACAGCTAAGCCCATGCTATTATATTGAATAAAACATCACTCAATTATCATAAGAAAAAAATGATGCAAAGAGAAACTTAGATCTGGTTCTTGGATATGAGTATTCTCTGGAGCCCACAGGTTCTGGCTTCTCCTTAAATCACCTCAGCCCACTTCTCTCACAACTCAAGGAACGCCCCGAGGCAAGAGCCAAGGAAGACTCTGAAACATCTCGATCCTCCCTCTGCAAGCCTAGGCCAGAGAGATCAAGTACCTAAGACAGGAAAGAGTTCCCTCTCCTTCCTGCTCCACATTTTCCTGTGAGTTAAGATTATCATCCTCCAGGCCAGGAGCGGTGGCTCACGTCTGTAACGTTAGCACTTTGGGAAGCCAAGGTGGGCAGATCACGAGGTCAGGAGATTGAAACCATCCTGGCTAACATGGTGAAACCCCATCGCTACTAAAAATACAACAATTAGCTGGGTGTGGTGGTGCATGCCTGCAGTCCCAGATACTAAGGAGGCTGAGGCAGGAGAATTACTTGAACCCAGGAGGCGGAGGTTGCAGTGAGCCGAGATCGTGCCACTGCACTCCAGCCTGGGTGACAGAGTAAGACTCCGTCTAAAAAAATAAATAAATATATAAAAGAGATTATCATCTTCCCAGAAGGATCTACACTGATAACGCCTACACCCTTTGTGTGAAACTCAAGATCTACCTTTATGTGCAGCCTTACCTATGAACCGGAGCTCAGAATGTAATAGCCCAGCCACAGGGTGAAAGATAAGCAAGCACACAGTTACAGTTAGTGGGATGAGTGGATACCATCCTACACTGTCAGCTCCTGTGACCTGCTTCTCCTAACCAGCTTCTTTTGTTACTTTTTCCCTTCTCATGGCCATAAACCTCACTTCCCATTGGGCACTTTGCCCCATCACACTCGACTTGCCTTGGACTTGTTTTTTTTTTTTCACCTCTGACTTCAGAACATCCAAGCCAGAGCCTTTTGCTTGTCCACTCACACACACATAACCACCAGAAAATAGAAAGAGTGAACAATACCAAGGATTACATCATAAAGCAAACCTGCCACAAACATGAAATGTCTTACCAGTTTTGTGTTTTATCCTAAAATGAGTACATATATTGCATTCTGGTTTCTAACAGACTGATTTTTTCCATCTTCAATTTAGGTTCAAAATTACTCAAAATTGCATTAAATAACCCAACCATGTCCTATCTCTCTTGAGTAAGAGCTGAGGCTGATATACAGAGCATGTCAATTTCAAGGCCTGGACTGAACTGAATTGAGCTGATAATTGACAAAAAAGATTCAGCAACCAGGCAATTGCTGTTGTCTGTCTGGTATAATATTTCAAGACTCTAGGCTCCCTCATTAGATATAATTAGAATCAGATTTTGATGGTGGTGGTTTAGTGTCTCATGGAGAAAGAGGTATTTGTTTGTTTTTATGTTTTATTTTTATGTCAGTGTAACCACCTAGGTGAAAAACCAAAATAATGCTAATGAGGTGCCAACATTTTCAACTTAGTCTTGGTGGAAATTTTGAACAGTGTGTTTGCTTACTGAGAAATCAAATAGTTTTTGTCATTTGTTAGGTTAAGTGATTCTGATCCACTGGTCAGTTTATTTTACTATTTTTGAAAAATCATGCCAAATAAATTCATTTTAAGCAACAAAAAAGAAGGTAGTGTTTTTTATTCTGCCATCAAAGTTATAATTTATATCACATCCATATGAATAAAGAATTTCAAACGACTCGTATTTTTTCTTTCATCAATTTTCAAGCATCATCTTGATTCTGGTATGTTATATGCCATAAAAACTTCAGGAGTTTTGCCTTACAGTTGCTTATTGTGAGTAGTCAAGCCCTTACAAATTGCTAAATAAGTAAAATTTATAGTCCCCTCAATTATTAAGATATGAATTTAATCAATTTAACCCATCTAGAAAGTTCACCTTTAGGAAGACACTTTTTTTCTGTAAACTTAAGTAATCCATCAATCTTTAATTTGTAAACTCTAACCAACACCTTTTCCACCTAATTCAGTATTAATATATATAGCTAGTAGGTAAAAACAAACAAAAATTCATTTTCAAAACTAGTTCCCTATTCATAATAAATTTCCCCTAGAAAATAACTTATAATAAGTGAAAACAACAAAAATATCTGAAGAGAAAAATCTCTCCCTTTCAAACATTTTCCAAGGATAAGAAATATTTGCAAAAATTATAGCCAAACCTAAACTAAGTAAGTTACTTTTAGTTAAATAATTTCAAAAGCAAAACTATAAACATTGCTTCAAATTTTTATAGGAAAAAATTTTGAAAGATGGGTAAATGTGAATATTCTTCCTAAGATTTAGGATGTCATCTCCAAAAGTAAGAGTGCAGCTAAGTGTGCAGATTTTGAGAAAAAAAAAGTTTTCCACTCATTCACATTGAAACGTAATAAAATCTGTACTTGGATAGGCATCTAAGAACATCCTAAACCATTTAAGTTTAAATTTGCTGTTTACTGCCAATTAGCAATGATGAAAACTAGTTCTGTCATCTTCTATCTTTAGCCCATGAGACCTAACCATGCCAGCCACACTCTCTGATGACTGTTTTTCAGAATTTCCCTGACAAGCCTACTCATTTTTGGTGATTTCAAGCTTGCACTGCAACCTGTCTTTACTCAACCGAGTCTACCTTGTCATTTGAGTGCAATCTATAAATGTTCGTAATTTTAAGGCAGAAATGAATGATGACAGTAAAATAGCAAAATTTGGAAATGTAGTTTTGTGTTCTTGAAACTATACAAATTAAATAGAGCTTTAGATAAATATTTGATTAATGCAGCTATGGGAGAAATTTGAAATAAATTGTGGAATTAGTCTGTGAGAAGAGAAAAAGATAAAAACAAGGTCCACAGATCCAGGTGCACATGTCAGGATCTGTGAGATTTACCTCCTTCCTTCCCCTTTTACATAGACACCCTACAATCCAGGGAGTACAGAAGCTGGGATCAATGATTGGCCCAGGGATGTGCACCTGCCCCAAACTAAACCAGACCAGATCACTTGAACTTTCTAGAGCAAGCATGTAAAGTGTGAGCCTGGAAGCTGCCAGTGATCAGTTTCCACTTACATAAAAGACCAAGCATGAAAGGAAGAAGAGAAATGGAGAAAAGCAAAGGTGACAGAAAGCCCTGGCACTATCCTTGAGGCCCAGCCATACATTTTTCCTCTTAGCAAATTACTACCTTGGACCTGCAGAGTCCTGATTTGTCTTATGGTGGTTTATGTTAGGTTCCCTCCTAACACAACAAACAAAACATAATATAGAAAAAGAGCTCTCCCTTATCCTCTTTGTAGCTATTTAATTCAGCACTTACAGAACATGTACTCTTTATAAGTCTCTAGGGTTTGCTTTTTTAAGTAGCCTCACTTACAAATTAATCTAATTAGATACAGAGCTCTCTGCTCTCAAAGCACTTACTAGCCAGCAAATAATCCTGTAGCAGCAATATCTGAGCTGGTTTTCAAGATATGTAAGGAGTTTTCCAGTTGTATAAGGCAGAGATATGCATTCAGTCCAAGAAACACATACCGTGCAAAGGCAGAGGTACAAGTCTGGAAGACGTCTGGGAATGGCAAATAACTCTATTGCTGAGGCTTAACGTATAGTGGGAAATGGAAAGAATGGAAAACTAGATAGGCGTAAACTCATAAAAGGCTTTGAAGGACCTGCTAAGGGATTTGGATTGATTCATCCTCTAAGTCGGGATCTCTCCAAAAAGGAGTGAGCACAACCCAGGCAGGGGACAAGATGGTTCCATATTTTTATCTTTTTCTCTTTTCAAGGAACCACCTTGTCCCTGCCTGGGTTGTGGCAAGGACAAGGGACCACCCACATAATTCATTCAGGCAAGACCAGCTACATAATTCACAGGGCCCAGTGCAAAATAAAAAATACAGGGCCACTTGTTCCAAATATTTAATCATCTCAAACTTGCAGCAGCAGACCATTAACCAAGTATGGTGCCTTTCTGTACACAACTACACAGGTCACACACTGATAGAGTTGGCCTGCATCCTAGGAAGAAAATAGTGGAACTATCTTATATTTATTTTTATCACATTATTTCCTAATTTTTATTTCTATGGCTGTCTTATAATTTACATAATTATATTTTAATACATATATGTCATTCACAATTAAATGAATATATTTTAGCACATGTATGTAATTTACCAATAAATGAATATATTTTTAGTACATATATATAATTCACAAATAAATTAATATATAAATATTTGTAGAGTGTGCCTAAAATTTATAACTGGTAGTACATGCAATCAATCAGACTCTGCTATCTTCCTGAGACTGGGCACAAATCCCCCTGATGGAGAGAGTCTAGCTAATCTGACCTGGAGTGTAAGGGGGGAGCAGGAAGAGAATGTAAAAGAGAAAGAAGAGACAGGGAGACAGTGACAGAAGAAGGCAGAGAGAAACTCTAGCGAAGAGAGAGAATGAAATTGTGGCTCTCCTCACGCTCTAATATCATTATAAAACATTTTTTAAAAGAGCACTTTTTTTAATTCAGTAAACCAAAAACCATCATAGTCATCAAATCTGACCTATCAATTAGAATCTCTCCTACTTGGGTTAGAGAGGATGAATAAGAAGAAGAAAGAATAGTAAATATTTCTGCATTGCCCTGCTTGTATTATTTCTGCTGACCCATTGGGCTGAAAAGCATCCATGGTAAATTGGAGCCAAGGCTATTCTCCCCAAGAAAGACAATCAAAGCTAAACCAGGGATGTCCTGATCACTCTCTCATTTCCCCTTTTCAGTGCATCAGTCTGGAACCAGTAAGGCTACTGTTCAGCTCACAGGAGCTGCCTACATAGTATTTCCCACAGAAGCTCATGAAGTGGGTTAGAATATTACACTAACTTAGAGGCCATGTGATCCAGGAATTGACTCTTTATCCTATGTTTTTTAAAAATGTTTAATATTTGCTCCACTTTTTAAAAGGAAAATAAAACATAAATGCATATTACTAAAAAAAAGAAGCCAATATGAAAGACTACATACTATATGATTACAACTCTATGACAATCTGGAAAAGACAAAACTATGGAGACAGTGAGAAAATCCGTGGTTGTCGGAAGTTAGCAAGAAGGAATAGATGAATAGACAGAGCACAGATTTTTAGAGCAGTGACACTATTCCACACGATATTACAATACCAAGAGCAAACCCTAACATACACTATGACATTGGGTTGATAGTGACGTGTCAATGTAGGTTCAAGGGTTATAACAAATGTACCACCATGGTGCAGGTTGTTGATGGTGGGGAAGCTGTGTATATGGAGAGACCAGGGCATACGGGAACTCTATTTTCTGCTCAGTTTTGTTGTGAACCTGAAACTTCTCTAAAAAATAAAATTTATTATTTTTTAAAGCAAGATACATTTTTATAGAAAATGCCAATGATTTTTTTAACTACCTGTGATCCCTTCCCTTTCAAGAAAACCACATTAGACCAGGTGCGGTGGCTCAGGCCTGTAATCCCAGCACTTTGGGAGGCTGAGGCAGGTGAATCACAAGGTCAGGAGTTCAAGACCAGCCTGGCCAACATGAAACCCCATCTCTACTAAAAATACAAAAATTAGCCAGGTGTGGTGGCATGCATCTGTAGTCCCAGCTACTCGGGAGGCTGAGGCAGGAGAATCGCTTGAACCCAGGAGGTGGAGGTTGCAGTGAGCCAAGACTGCACCACTGTACTCCAGCCTGGGTGACAGAGCAAGACTCTGTCTCAAAAAATAAAAATTGAAAACCATATTAACACTTTAGTTTGACACTCTTTGGTATTTTTTTAAGCCCATGCATACACATGTATGTGTGTATGTGTAGCCTTTCCTTATAAAAATGGGAAAATATGAGTATTAATACACTTTCTTTTTAATGGAAATGTAGCATAGGTACATGTCTATATCAAAACATTCAAAGACACAATGAAGTTAACTTTATTGTAATCACCATGGTGAGTCCTGTGAATTGCTCTACTCACTCAATCTCATCCCATCTGCACTGCTGGTATGATGATAAGCTAAACACTACATTCCCCCAGGATCCCCTGTAGCTCACATTCTGGACGTCAATCAGATTCTGTCAATTCAGTGAACTTACATGAAATATGGAGGATGTAACTGTGGTGGGGGTCCTTTTCCTCCCCTCTATCAGGTAGTTTTGGCTGGCTAACAAGGCCATGGGAATATGAGATTTCCTTGCTTCCACGTACCAGTGCTCATTCTCCAGGACCCTAGATCTTGAGAAATAGCTGCTACTGTTCTTGATTCAAACTCTCTGCTTGGGATGGCAGCTATAGGATTATGTTCATGAAATTGGAATTTCTGTGGAGGCCTCAAAGGAGACATCAGGTGTCATTTCTTAATTCTTCTAGGAGTCATTTTATTCCCAGATGCCAACCAAGAGCCTATTTAATCTAGTTCTTCTATTAATTTTGGCTGGACACAGTGGTTTATGCCTGTAATCTGAATGCTTTGGGAGGCCAAGGCAGGAGGATCTCTTAAGCCCAGGAGTTCAAGGCTGCAATGAGCTGTGATTACAACACTGCACTCCAATCTGGATGACAGAGTGAGACTCTATCTCAAAAAAGTAAAAATTGAAAACACTTAATTCTCTGTGTGAAATTATTTCCCACTTAAAATATTTAAAATAGTTTATCCTTTCTACATTTAATACTAACTGATACAATTCAATCACTTTAAAATTTTTATAATAAAGTAATAATAGAGTTCCTCCTCTGCCTATTTATTGTATCACAAACACAATCTTTTTCAATTTATTTTGCCTTTATACAAATCTACCTCTTATCTCTCTGTTTGTCTGCCTACCAACTCTATGTCCATACAAATAAAAAATGTTCTTGTGTTGCGAAATGGAATTATACTGCACATACTAATCTGTGATTTGCTTTTTCCCCCTGAGCATTTTTCTTGAATGGTACCTGTATATCTAGTGTATTATTTTTAAATAGCTGCACAATATTTCATAGTATAGTGATAGCACAATTTATTCAATTATATTCAAAAATTTCCCTGTTGATAAACACATGTATTTTCCAAACGTTTGCTGTTAGAATGTTGTAACAAATATCTTTTTACATATCACTTCAAGGACTTTGATCTTATTGCTGTAAGATAAATTTCTTTAAGTAGAATTACTGGGCCAAAGAATATGAGCCTTTCAAAATTTTAATAGATACTGTCAAATTAAATTCCAATAAGCTTCTACAAATTTACACTCCCAGCATAAATGCATGAAATGGCTTATGTCCCCATTAAACTAGTGATAACTGGATAGTAAAAAATTTTTTTGCCAATCTAATAACACAAAAAAGTATACCATTGTTGTCTCTAACTTGCTTTTCTTAGATTACAAGTAAAATCAATGTTTACTGGCCACCTGCATTTTATTTGCTATGATTGTCCTTTCACATCTATACTTTGCCATTTCTTTTTTCCATCTTTTTGCAAGCACCTTAAGTATATTTAAGATATTAGCCCTTTGTCTGATATACATACACACATGTGCACACACACACACGGCGAGAAAGAGAAGAAAGGAATATTCTTCCAGTTTGTCATTTGGTATTTGTTTTTGTTTATATTAACTTTGCCATCACAAGGTGTTTATGTAGCTATGGATAACTGTGTTGCTTAGAAAAGTCTCCATGACTTCAAGATTTTACAAATATTTTCCTAAATGTTTTAATACTTTTGGTGTTTTGTTGTTTTATATATAAAGATTTAACCCATCAAATGTTTAGTTTTGTAGATTGTTAAAAGTTAAGATGTAACTTTATTCAAGTGGATAGACAACAGTTCCAGCACTAATTATTGTCTGAGCCATTCTCTCCTCCACAGAAATGAATTGCTATACTCTATGTGTACATGAATCTGTCTCTGGATTCTTATTTTTTTCACTGATTTATTGTCGATTTCTGTTTTAATGCCATATTGATTTGATTCTAGTGGCTTTATACATATTAAGTCCTGCTTTCTATTTTTAAAAATTCTCCCTACTATTATTTTTCTTTTCAAAAATTTCCTAGTATTTATTACACATTTATTCTTCAAAATCAATTTCAGATTTATTTTCTTTGATTAATATAAGCTGCAAATTTTATTCAAATAATATTAGATGTATGCATTAATTTAGGAATGATTGACATTCTTGGAATGATTGAGATTTTATAATATGAAGTCTCTCATCCAGGAAGATGACATGTCCCTCCAATTTATTCATGCCTTGTCCTTCAATAGCACTCCCTTTTCCTTCATACGGTTTTTGTGACTCTTCTATTAAGTTTTTCCTTGAGAGATTGGCAGTTCTGCAGAGTATGACAAGCTAGCATGGGCTCAGGGCTCCTCCCCTTGAGCCAAACTCTGGAGAAGTCACCAAAGTGAGAGGGAAGTTGCTGGACCCTAACACAAAAAAAAAGATGGGGGAGAAATGCTTGGGAAGAACAGAGGTGACAGAACCCCAACATAATAGGAAAAAAAGATTAGGGCAAAAGGAAAGCGGGTCCTGTAACTGGAGAAGGGACTAGGAAGTCATTTTCTAATTGGGTTTTTTACTGTCTTTCCCACATTTTCCTGTGAGGATTATTACCCATTCTATCAAAGTGGGTTGGTGAGAAAAACTGAATCTCAGACCGGCACCAGCACCAGTGCAACTCACATCAGGGAGTCTCTAGCTAGGTTGAAATGCTCATAACCAGAAGTGCACAGAGACTGGCCAATTACTGAGCATCCTCTTATCCTCCCTCCCTCTCTTATCTCACCCATATAAGAATCAGTCACAACAGGGGAAGCCATTCTTTGGAAAACAGAAATTCTTGGGGCAGAGGAGTTAGATGGGTAGGGGATCCCAAAGGACAGGGCTGTCTGGTAGCAGGAAAAAAGTAAACAAAATAGTTGAGACCTTATTACAACACTAGAAGCTCTCCACACTGAGATCTACTCCATTCACACTCCCAAACTCACCTAGAGAAGAACAAGCTGAAGTAAAGTACATATGACCATCCAGGTACAGATGACCTGTCAAGGTAGTTGATAGTTATAAAGGAATATGTGTTTGCACAGAAAAGAACTAACATAGCAGACCTGAGGGTGCTACCATTAGAAACAACTATCACCAAGCCTGAACTTTCCTTTTGCCATAAGAAAATACAAGGGTGCTTTAAAAAAAAACAAAAAACAAAAAACAAAAAAAAAACATAGCACAGGCACTTAATCTCAAATTATTGAAAGCATTCCTCTTGACATTAGGAACGCAAAATGGATGTCTACAGTTACCATTTTCTTTTAAGTAAAGGTACCAGACAGTAGAATGAAACAAAGAATGATTTAGGAGTCCATATTGAGATAAGTAAATGAACGAATAAGTGAGGAGAAAATAAAACTTTTCACTTATCAGTAGAATATCATTAATAAAGTAGAAGGAATATTGGAATTAGAAAGTGACTGTTTGATAATCTATCACAGTAATAATCAATCCATCCAAAAAACACAGATGGATGCCATAACTAGTGAGTGAAAGTCTGACAGGAAATGATATAGTTACCTAGTCTTAAAGTATCTCCTTCCTACATAATTGTTAATTACAAGAAGTAAGTTTAAATGGAGAAAAACAGATAAAATCATTTTAATCAAATGATCAAGTAATGAGAAAAGTCTAAATTGTGTTCCTCTTGATAGAATGCAATGAGAAGAAAATAGCCCGAATTCTGTGACATTTCTGCCAAAAATTCATAACCTGAATCTAATCATTAGAAGACATTAGATAAACCTGAACCAAGGAATATTCTGGCTACGACCTTAAGGTGTTAATGTTTTTGAGAGTTAAAAAAAAAAAAAACTGGAAAGGAGGAGGAAATGCTCTAGAAATCAAAGGTGACTAAAGAAACATGACAAGTAAATGCAGTGTATAATATTGGTTTGTATCTTTCTGCAATAAAGGACATGATTGGGACAATTAGTGAAAGTTGAATGGAACATGGAAATTAGGTAATGGTGATGTATCGGTGTTAATTTCCTGATTTTGATGGTTGTATTGGGGTCATGTAGGAGGTGTTTGCTTGAAATACACACTAAAGTATTTGAGGATGATGGGGCATCATGTCAACAAGTTACTCTTAAATGATTCATCAAGAATATTTTATATAAAGTTTCAAGATGGCCACAGCTAATCTATGGAATTAGAAGTCAAAATAATGGTTACCTTTGGCTGGAGAACTGTGACTGGGAAGGGATTGTGGGGCTTATCTGATGTCTTCTAATGATTAGATTCAAGTTATGAATTTGGGGCAGAAATATCACAGAATTAGGGCTGTATTCTTCTCTTTACTAGAATTACCAGATCTGGGTAATGGCTCCACAGGTATGTTTGGCTTGGGAAAATTCACCAATCTATATACTTGTGATTTCTGCATTTTTCTTATGTATATTACACTTTAATTTAAAAACCAAAGAGGCCCTAGCCTCCTCAACATCAATAAATCAGCACGTGTTTCACACACACACACACACACACACACACACACACACACACACGCAACAAACACACACAGCAGAAATCTCCCTATCAAGAAGCTGATTGTGTTGCAACATTTTCTACATCCTTGAGGAAAATTCACCAACATGTATACTGCTTCTTATTATGGAGACAGCATTTGAAGTACTTGTATCTCTGAAAAATTTAGAGATCTATAGTGGTCTGCAACTGTTATATCTCTCCTGAAGCTACCTGATCCCCTAGCTATCCCATATATTCTTAATAATCTTTTGATTTCCATTTTCTACCTACTTTATTCACAGAAGCAAAGTGCTGAAATAAATGTGGACTCTGTCTCTGGACATTCCTCCTTTCTCTAAGGAGCAAGCTATCTCACATTTATAACAGGCCATTCTGTGAGCAGAATTATGGTCTAACAACTCCTTGCTCTTTAAGTATTTTTCCATCCTCAGCAGAATCCAAAGCATTTCTTAGCTGTTGCTGCCTTCTCTAGAATTAATTAATTCATCAAATATTTATTGAGAATATACTATGAACCTATACCATTCCAGAAACCAAGAATACAATAGGGAACAATGTCTCTACTCTCATGGAATTTACAGTCTAGCAGAGAAGGCAAACTGTAAAGAAACAACAATTTTTTTAGATAGTGATATTTGGTTAGAACACAGTAACAGGATTCTGATCTGAGACAGAATAATGTGAAGCCAGCCAGCCACATGCGGCTCTGAAGAAAGAGTGCTTCGGGCACAGAGAACATATGCAAAGGCCTTGAGATGGAAGCAAAGCAAGCATATTGAGACTCACTGCTATACAAGTTCCAGGCGACGGTGATTTTTTCTGATGTGGGCGTGGGGATGTTGCTGTTTCTGGTTTTACTGCTTATCCAAAGCATCTAAAGCTAGTGCCCATCACATCACAGGCATCCAATATGTATCTGTGGAAGAAGTGATCAGACAAAATGGCAGAGGGGCTGGAATTCGAAGCGTGACCTTGTTACAGAAGGAGCAGAGGTCAGATAACACCTCTGTTATCTGGGTCAGGGTCACGAGGGCCAGGTAAAGGGTTCGGAATTTATACAAAGCGCAGTGGGAAACTTTTGCAGGTTTTTCATCAGGAAGAGACCAGATCTTACATTTGAAAAGAAAATTCTCCTTGTTTAATGGAAATGGGGAAGCCTGAGTGGAAACACTTCCTTGAACCCAGCTTCCCGGCAAAGGGCCCGTTAACTCCTACTTCATGCTGCACGGTTAGTGCTCCCAGTCTTTGCTCTCAGGGGTCGCAGCAACCTCTGTGTCTGGACTCAGCTCCTCTCCAGCCACCACCTTTCCCCAGATTGAGAGTTTCCAGGCCCAAAGCAACTTGGGCTATTCAACGATACAGAAACCTTTCCTTCCTCTTCTTTTCCTCAGAAGCATGATCTGACGTGCTTCTTCTAGTGCCCCACCTCCTTTCTCTCCATGGCTCCTCTGTTCTTTTGAAGAGAGCCCTGCTGCTGCTGGGCTTTGAAAGCTGCAGCCAGCTGCCCCTACAGATCCTGTTCCTCTTTCTTTTTTTTTTTTTTTTTTTCCCGAGATAGAGTCTCACTCTGTCACCCAGACTGGAGTGCAGCAGCGCAACTTGGCTCACTGCAACATCCGCCTCCTGGGTTCAAGTGATTCTTGTGCCTCAGCCTCCTGAGGAGCTGCGATTACAAGTGCATGCCACCATGCCTAATTTTTGTATTTTTTTAGTAGAAATGGAGTTTCGCCACATTGCCCAGGCTGGTCTCAAACTCCTGGCCTCAAATGATCCACCTGCCTCAGCCTGATAAAGTGCTGAGATTACAGGCGTGAGCCACTGCACCCAGCCAGATCCTGCTCCTCTTACCCGATGTGGGGCCAATGTGGTCAGATCACAGTATCTTCCTTTTCTTTTGAGGAACTTTCCTTTCTCACTTTTGAGGAACCAGAAATGGAAAAGGAGAATAAGATCTTTTAAGTGGATTTTTATCCTCCATGCATTTCTGATGTCCTCCTAAAAATCTGAATGAGAGTTTTCTGAGTACATGCCAAATTCTGAAGCTTCCTCACCCTCTCGCTGGCTCTTCTGTGTGTCTCTGAATCAACCTGTTTCCTGCAGCCACAACATTCTAGGTATAAGCCTTTCAAATTCTCCCTTCATGCTTTAACTTTGTGATAATTTCAATGATTTTTTTTTTCCTCCAGCACAAGCTGACACCTTCTCCCCATACAATCGGGTGTTCCTTCTTCATTATCTACCCACTTGATGGATCCCTCCGCCATAATGAGGCTCTGGGTAATTGAAATCATGATCACTAACAATAATATTAGTCATAAAGCATAGATAACATGCATTGAGCACTAGCTTGTGCAGTGAAGTGGGCCCTATATTATCCCCCGTTTAAAAGATGAGGAAATCTGAAGAATACAGCATTTAAGTCATTTACCTAAGGTCACTCAGTCATTATAAGATGAAACCAGGATCTGAGCCCAGTTAGTCAGATTATCTTAACCCTTGGGGGTGAGATGGAGCAGGGACCCCCCACTTAGGAGCCTGCCAGCCCCCATCCCTCACCCATGCATGAAAATAAAGGAAAATCTTGAGCTCCTTCAAGGGAAATTCCATGTATCTAGCTAGCCCTGAGAAGTAAAATAAACAACTTGATAAGCAAGAAGGCAATAGTAGCTTAAAGCAGTAGCCAAGGAAATTAGAATCACAGGAGGTTTTGGTTCCCCCTATAGACACTAAAAATAACATCTTAACATATGTTCCAGAGTTGTTTTTCAGAAACCTGACCCCCCCCACCAAATGCCATTATCTGAGGTCTCTGTGCCAGTGGATGGCTCAGTGCCAGTGGATGGAAAATGCCATCTTCCTCAGATGACCTCAGATAGTGGGGAACGGGTGATTGAACACTGACTGCTGCTCTTTGTCCTAAATTTCTTCCTGAGAGGCCTGAAGAAAGTCATGCCCACAGGCCAGAGCTCAATACTTCTACTGACCCCAAGTTTTTAGACAAAGCTTAACCAATCACATATCAGAACATGTTTGAATCCACCTATGATCTGTGGCCCCTTTTTAAGCTAAACCACTGTATGGCCTCTATGTATTGATTTATGACTTTGCCTGTAATCTCTGCCTCCCTGCCTTTAAAAGCCCTTACATGTAAGTCATCAGGATGTTTGGGCCTTAGATTCTCCTTGCTTGGCATCCTGCAATAAAGGCTTCACCTTCTCCCACTGCGAATCCTGTTGTCAGCATTTGGCTTTGCTCCACCAAATGGGCAGACCCAAGTTTAGTTGAGTGACAGGGGTAGATAGGAAATGTAGGCTTTAAGAAACTGCAGATGAGCCATACAAATGTATAGATTATGCCTTCAAAGTCCCTCTTTGACCCTAAATATAGTAAAGCATAGAGAGGAATAGGATTTAGTTCTGACTTTTAGACCCCAGCATCAACAATACAAAAACCAAAGATTCCATGTATCAGGACTCAAGTTTGTTTCGAAATGAGCCTGCCCCAGCTCCTGGAGAACTTCACAACGTTTAGAGTTGGAGCTCCAGGACAAGTCTGCCCTGGCTCCAAAAGTAAACCCCTCCCTGATGAGGAAAGACTCTTCGCACTCTCTGTGGGAGACTGCCCACTACACCGTTACTCCTTTTACAAGTCTGAAGTCCTGCCCAGGCTCCACTCTGGCTGTTTGCAGGTGGAGAATCTCTCCATAGAGCAGCTTCCCTCTCTCTTTATGGTACGGTACTCTTAGAGTTTTGAGGAAATAATATCACCTCTTTGCCTGTTTAGAATAAACTGAGAAATAAATACTTGAATAAGAGTCACAACATCAGCTTAGTGGCTGGCAATGCTGGATTTGAAGGACCCAGCTCAAACCTGAAGGGAACATGGCCTTCCTGAAACTTTCCCCCTGCAGATCTAAGCTTCAGGACAGAACTGCAGTGAGAATCTCCATTTGCTTCCTACCTGGTGAAGAGTGAAAGATCCGGGAGCCCCAGAGATAGCTGTCATGCTAGGTGACCTTGGACCTCTTTGCTGTAAACCAATGGATATCAGACGTGGGACATGCCACTAGTCCCAAGGAGAGGAGCCAGCCAGAGGAAAGGGAAAACTTCCTGGACTATCGCCTTCTCGAAAGGAACCCAAGACTTGATCTTGTCTGATGCTGCTGCTATTGTTAACTGTGTCTTCCCCAGCATTCTGAGTCATCCCTTCAAGAGAGACATAAAGACACAAATATGAAAAAGTGCACCTGGGAGAGTCTGCGAAGATCAGCAGAAATTGATGGAGGTGGGGAATGTGTTAGTTCGTTTTGCATTGCTATAAAAGAATACCTGAGGCTGGGTAGTTTATAAAGAAAAGGGGCTTAATTGGCTTCAGTTCTTCAGGCTGTACAGGAAGCATGGTGCTGGCATCTGCTTCTAGGGAGGGCCTCAGAAAGCTTATAACCATGGTGGAAGACAAAGAGGCGCCAGTGTGTCACATGGTGAGAACAGGGATGAGAGAGGGAAAAGAGAGATCACAGTCTTTTAAACAACCAGATCTTGTATGACCAAACTGAGCAAGAACTGACTCATCCCTAAGGGGATGGCACTAAATCACTCATGAGGGATCTGCCCCCATTATCAAAACATCCCCCACCAGGCCCCATCTCCAACACTGGGGATCATATTTCAACATGAGATTTGGAGGAGACAAACATCCAAATCATTTCAGGGGATCATTTCAAAGGGGATTTGAAAGAGGCCAATCTTGGGGCTGAATGACTCAAAATTCCTAGCATTACCTAAGTCCATCAGCCAGCTTTCCAAGATTCCCAGGGAGCCTAGCTGTAGTCAGGTAGGCAGAAAGAAGACAAAGAGAACGTACCCCTCAAGCTGTATTTGAATAAACAGTGAGACTGGAAAGTACTAAAATATAAAAGAAAATTACCTAAAGTATCCAAAAAATGTATGTCAAAAAAATGTAAAGATTAATCACAGGAAAATTTAGATAACTTTAGACAGTAACTGCACTAAACTTTTAAGTAAATTGAAGAAAAGAGACATGATAAAAAATAGTTGGGAAAAAAAATACTAAATCTAAGAAAGAATTTAAGGAAACTCAGAAAGCACTGCAGAATTTTAAATGGCATTACAAAAAGTAAGGATCCCAATATGCAAAGCAGAAAATAAATCAGTAATATGGAAGAGAGATTTGAAAAAAATAAAAGTTTAAAATACAAGGATGCAAGACATAGAAAAAAGTAACCTGAGTGATGATAAATAAGGGAAAAAAAATAGAAATTTCACCTAATGAAGATAGGTCAGCCTGAAGAAAGAAAATACAGCAAATGAAACAACAACAAAACATGTCTTAGATTTCTTGAATCTTCAAATAGAAAGGAAAAAAAATTAAAGATAATTCTAATGTATAATGATCATATCCTAATGGTGAGGGCAGAAAGCTGGAAAAATTCTATTCCTGTATTCCTTAGTTAATACAATAAAGCACAATGAACTACGGTAGGTATATGGATAACGGCAAATGAAAATATTGGCAGAACTATAGTTGGACACACGCTGCCTTTTTTAGGAGAAAAAGTCTGGCTCATTTCCTCTTAGACATAAAGGCAACAGCTCTCAGCTTTGGCAGAACATTGGAATCACTTGAAGAGCTTTAAACACATGGATGCTTGGGTCTCACCTCCAGGAAATCAGATTTAATTGGCCTAGGATGTAGCCTGGTGATTCTAAGTGGTGAATGGGACCCTCTGCTCGGCACTGGCCCTTGTGTTGATGAAAGCAGAGTGAAGAAAGAAGGGAAATACAGGACCCTCGGAGTGAGAGAGCCATGTATGCAGGACAAAAAGACCTCAGAGCCAGAGTCAGGGAAATGTCAGGTGTAATCCCAGGAGGAACCTTTGGGATGTGCAGCCAGGCCTCAGGGTCACAGCTGGGGTTTGGTGAACTCTTCACCGTGCACTTTGTATGTCAGTGTCTACCAGTCTGGGACATTAGGACTGAAGGTCGCGCCAGCATAGACGGCATTAATCTCATCTGGCTGTCTAATCTAATCTAATATCTAATCTCACAAAGTCCCACATGTTCACCTCTCCAGTGTCTCCCACCAAGGACTAGTTTGTGTCAAAGCTCCCACCGAAGGAATCCTGCTCCTGCCCCAGGATGATGCTTGCCTCTGCCCCGATAGTGTATCCCTTCTTCAGACTCCTCACCATGGGCTTCCCATCCATCCAGAACTCCACAACCCCTGTGGTGGACTCCATCTTACACGGAGGTACACAGTGCAGGAGAACTCCTAGGAGGCTTGAAAACTATCCCAATTCCACCCATGGATGTGCTGTAACCTCCAGTCTTTTCTTTAGAGAGGAGGATTCATTATCTAGTCCTCATGGCATAAGAAAAAAGGCTATGTTCACAGGTCAGGTGCATATAGACATGGAGACACACAATAAAGGCCTTGAGTGCCTTCTTTAGCTCTGCAGTCAGGCTCACAATGGAATTGTCTGACTCTGGAAAAACACAAAGCCCTTTTTGTTCACATCTGCAGGATGGAAAGCAAAGAGAGAAAAGGTTATCAGTTAAGCTTGTCATGCCACAAAGATGTATTCCTCACAACATACAGAGAGATTGGACTTAGAAACCACAGCCTAAGCTCTGCTCCAGGCCACAACCTCTCACCCATGCTGGCCCTTTTCCCTAACTTGGCTTTGCACAGTCATATTCCCAGGAAAAGATGTCAACCATCAGCAGAAGCAGTGCCTCCCTGTCTGAGGGAATGCACTGGGAGGCTGATGAAGACCAGGAAACTCCATGTTTCCTTCCTGCTATTGGTGTGCCCAGAATTTAGATCATTCTCTTGAAAAAAGTATCAGTGGCTGAGATTCTGGGTTTGGACATTTGAGATCCCTCTGTTTCAAGTTTGCCCTACCTTGACCTCATATGTGCAATAGTCAGGATGTTTCAGTTGGTAAATGATTTTCCAGAATTGCCCCCTTGGAGCCATGAATCAAAGCTCTAAGAGCAAAGAGAGCAAGATAAATCACAAAATGAAAGATCAATGTGGGTTATTTATTAGAGAATGCATGGTGCCTGCTGGTGTTCCAACAACTCTGTGTGGCATCGCCTGGTGAATTAGGACAGTCACGTTCTGAGAATTCATTCTAGGGAAATGATGTAAAACATTGGGAGGGGGAGCTTTTTTCACAAAGACAACCATTTAATATTACTTAGAACAGCAAACAGTTAGAAAACTGGGGCATGTTTAAGTAAACCATATATGTCGACATCCACGAAATAGAATAGTCAGCCATTTAAATGTTAGTGGTGAATTTTATGCTATAACATGTAAATAAAAAGGCTTTTGATAAAAGTAAAAATAGCAGACTTGTATATACACTATTTTTAAAAGAAATAACTATTTTAGAAAAAAAAAAGTATAAGGAATGCTCCCAGATAGTATGTTCTTATTATAATAATAGAATTATGGAGGATTTTTTTTTCTTACTAAGTTTTCATAATGTGTTTGTATTGCTTCTAAAATAAAGTGTGTGTGTGTGTGTGTGTGTGTGTGTGTGTGTGTGCAATTAAGAAGCAAGGAAAGAGGGGATGAAGATGCATTTTATGAATAGGACACCCAGTCTCACTGTGGTTATTTGGCTTTATGCCCAGAATGCCTAAAATAGAACAAGATCAGTTAGACACCCTGAGGTGTATACATTTAGGTACCAAAGTATTTTACAGTATATTAATTCCCATATAAGACATCATGTCATGTAAAAAAGAATCTTGAGCTTAGATGCTGGCAATATGGCCAAATAGAAACACCTCTGGTCTGCAGCTCCCAGAAAGATTGATGCAGTAGGTGGGTGATTTCTGCATTTCTAACTGAGGTACCCAGTTCATCTCATTGGGACTAGTCAGACAGTGGGTGCAGCCCATAGAGGGTGAGCCAAAGCAGGGTGGGGTGTTGCCTCACCTGGGAAGTGTAAGGGTTTGGGGCGATTTCCCTCCCCCTAGCCAAGGGAAGCGATGAAGGGCTGTGCACTCTGGCCCAGATACTGCACTTTTCCCATGGTCTTGGCAACTTGCACACCAGGAAATTCCCCTCTGGTGCCTATACCACCAGGGCCCTGGGTTTTAAGCACAAAACTGAGGGCAGACACCAAACTAGCTGCAGAAGTTTTTTTGTTTGTTTGTTTTTTTACCCCAATGGAGCCTGGAATGCGAGCAAGACAGAACTGTTCACTCCCCCTGGAAAGGGGGGCTGAAGCCAGGGAGCCAAGTCGTCTAGCTCAGAGGATCCCACCACGGAGCCCAGGAAGCTAAGATCCACTGGCTAAATTGACTGGCCCAGCACAGCAGTCAGAGGTCCATGGGACATTCGAGCTTGGTGGGGTGAGGGGCATTCACCATTGCTGAGGCTTGAGTAGGCAGTTTTACCCTCACAGTGTAAACAAAGCCACCAGGAAGTTCAAACTGGGCGGAGCCCACTGCAGCTCAGCAAGGCCACTGCAGGCAGACTGCCTCTCTAAATTCCTCCTCTCTGGGCAGGACATCTCTGAAAAAAGGCAGCAGCCCCAACCAGGGACTTAGAGATAAAACCCCTATCTCCATGGGACAGAGCACCTGGGGGAAGGGGTGGCTATGGGTGCAGCATCAACCGACTTAAATGTCCCTGCCTGATGGCTCTGAAGAGAGAAGCGGATCTCCCAACACAGTGTTCAAGCTCTGATAAGGGTCAGACTGCCTCCTCAAGTGGGTCCCTGACTGGGAGACACCTCCCAGTATGGGCTGACACACACCTCATACAGGAGAGCTCTGGCTGGCATCTAGTGGGTGCCCCTCTTGGACAAAGCTTCCAGAGGAAGGAACAGGCAGCAATATTTGCTGTTCTGCAGCCTCCACTGGTGATACCCAGAAAAACAGGGTCTCGAGTGGACCTCCAGCAAACTCCAGCAGACCTGCAGCAGAGGGGCCTGACTGTTAGAAGGAAAACTAACAAACAGAAAAAAAATAATATCAACATCAACAAAAAGGACATCCACTCAGAGACCCCATCCAAAGGTCACCGACATCAAAGACCAAAGACAGATACACCCATGAAGATGAAAAGAAACCAGCACAAAAAGGCTGAAAAGTCCAAAAACCAGAATGCCTCTTCTCCTCCAAAGGACCACAACTCCTCACCAGCAAGAGAACAAACCTGGATGGAGAGTGAGTATGATGAATTGACAGAAGTAGGCTTCAGAAGGTAGGTAATAACAAATACTGCAATCTAAAGAAACACGTTTTCACCCAATGCAAGGAAGCTAAGAACCTTGAAAAAAGATAAGAGGATTTTCTAACTAGAATAACCAATTTAGAGAAGAACATTAATGACCACATGAAGCTGAAAAACACAGCCCTTTGAAAAACACAGAACTTCGTGAAGCATACACAAGTATTAATAGCTGAACTGACCAAGTGGAAGAAACAATATCAGAAATTGAAGATCAACTTAATGAAATAAAATTAGAAGAAAAGATTAGAGAAAAAAGAATAAAAAGAAACAAACAAAGATTCCAAGGGACTATGTACAAAGACCAAACCTATGTTTGACTGGTGTACATGAAAGTGACATGGAGAATGGAACCAAGTTGGAAAACACTCTTCCGGATATTATCCAGGAGAACTTCCCCAACCAAGCAAACAGACCAACATTCAAATTCAGGAAATACAGAGAACTCCACAAAGATACTCCTCAGAAGAGAAACCCCAAGACACATAATAGTCAGATTCACCAAGGTGTAAATGAAGGAAAAAATGTTAAGGGCAGCCAGAGAAAAAGGTCAGATTACCCATGAACGGAGGTCCATCAGACTCACAGTGGATCTAATTAAACTAAAGAGCTTCTGCACAGCAAAAGAAACTATCCTTAGAGTGAACAAGAAACCTACAGAATGGGAGAAAATGTTTTCAATCTATTCATCTGACAAGTGACTAATATCAAGAATCTACAAAGAACTTAAACAAATTTACAAGAAAAAAAAACAAGCAACCCCATCAAAAAGTGGGTGAAAGATATGAACAGACACTTCTCAAAAGAAGACATTTATGTGAGCAACAAACATATGAAAAAAAGCTCAGCATCACTGGTCATTAGAAAAATGCAAATCAAAACCACAGTGAGGGACTCCATGTTTGGGTCCCCTTCCATGAACACTCCCTTTGTGGAAGCCATCTTTCTCTCTCCTGGATTTCCCTTCTGGAGTCCCCTTCCACACTCACTCATAGAAGCCTGTCTTCCCCTCGTAAACTCCATCTCTCTATATTCCCTTCCACTTAGTGTGGAAGCTGCTTTCCTCTCCTGGATTCCATCTTTCTGGATTCTCTCACTCAGTATGAGAGTTAGCTGTTTCTCTCTCCTTCTCCAGTTCCTCTCTCTATCTCTAAATAAAAATAAAAATAAATAAATTTTTAAAAAAACACAGTAAGATCCCATCTCATGCCAGTTAGAATGGTGATCATTAAAAAATCAGGAGACAACAGATGCGGGAGAGGATGTGGAGAAACATGAATGCTTTTACACTGTTGGTGGGAGTGTAAAATAGTTCAACCATTGTGGAAGATAGTGTGGCAATTCCTCAAGGATCTAGAAATAGAAATACCATTTGACCCAGCAATCCCATTACTAGGTATATACCCAAAGGATTATAAAGCATTCTACTATAAAGACACATGCACACATATGTTTTTTGTGACACTGTTCACAATAGCAAAGACTTGGAACCAATCCAAATGCCCACCAATTATAGACTGGATAAAGAGAATGTGGCACATATACACCATGGAATACTATGCAGCCATAAAAAAGGATGAGTTTATGTCTATTGCAGGGACATGGATGAAGCTGGAAACCATCATTCTCTGCAAACTAACACAAGAACAGAAAACCAAACATTGCATATTCTCACTCATAAGTGGGAGTTGAACAATGAGAACACACGGACACAAGGAGGGGAACATCACATACCAGGACCTGTCAGAGAGTGGGAGGCTAGGCGAGGGTTAGCATTAGGAGAAATATCTAATGTAGATAATGGGTTGATGGGTACAGCAAACCGCCATGGCACGTGTATTCTTATGTAACAAACCTACAAGTTCTGCACATGTATCCCAGAACTTAAAATATGATTTTAAAAAAGAGAATTTTGAGCTTATTCATCATGGGCTCATCATGAGTTTTCCCACTGATATCCAATGAGAAATTGATAGTAGAGGCTGCATCTCCATTGACTAGGAGAACCAACTAACGTGTGGGTAGCATACTCTAAACACACAAGAAAAAAACGACTATTGCAAATAGCAGTAACTTTGTGGACTGGTTTTTTAATGATGTACAGTTTTAACATTTTTTAATATCCTTTTTCAAACTTTTTGCATCTGTTTTTTAAATTGTAAGACTGGCTTAACGTAATTGCTCCAAAAGCTTTAATTCTCTCATTCTAACCATTTGCCCAATAAAAAGTACATGTATAATTTAAACAAAAAACCATTGTATAGGTGAAAAGATTGGTACAAAGAAGGAAGAAGATGTTTTTTCCATACCAAATTGCCTTCTTGTTAACATCTGGGCTCCTCGGGTAAGTTAAAATAATGCAGCTACCAATGCAATAGGAAAACACTGAGAATTTTATTGATTTCATGGAGCCCACTACATTACAGGAACTACGTCCAAAATGGATATGCTGTAAAGAAGGCCTAAAATTGAAAAAGAGAGAGAGAGGCAGAGAGAAATAAAGATGGAGAGAGCAAGAGCTAAAGCAAGAGAAAGAAAAGCAAGAGAGTGAGAATGAAAGACCTTCCCACAAACCATTTTACAACCCACCCCTGGCTCCAGCAACCTGTCAGTGCACCTCTATAACTGCTTGCAGCATATCACAGAGCATTGAATGAACTTTATCAGGAGAGATGTGTAATAAGCTTGCAATGCAACCTTTACCCTTCCCTCAGATATGTTTGTTTGAAAAGCCTCTTCTCTCTTCCTCTTACATCTGTGATGCTCTGATAAAAATACTTAAGGATTTCAGCTTTTCTAAATTTCTTGGCATTTGGTTTCCCCCACACTACAGAGACACAAAGTACCAATTGGAGAAAAGAAAAACACTCTAAAACAATGTTTGTCATCACGGTGAGGCTTTATTGAGTAACTAAGTACACACTAAATACAGAGCTGTCACTTTATTTAATCCTAGAGCTACAACTCCAAAGTACAGTGCTCAAATGAAGTTTGGTACGGTCCCCTGACTCAAACTGAAACCACTATAACATAAGAAAATGAAGAAACAAGGGGCATATCTGTCAGAAATAACCACATGCACGGTCAGGGACCACAGCTGTGACTCTGCAATCTTTTCTAAACTATCACTCGCCCTGCAAGAGTGGCACCTCAGCCTCTGCTGTTGGAGACTTGGCTGTACATTGTAATCACTAAGGAGATTTAAAAATAATGAAGCCTGAGTCTCATCACCAGATAATCCAACGTAATTATCTGGTTATGGCCTAAGCAACTGGATTTTTGAAAGCTCTCCAGGTGGTTCCCATATTCATATCAAAGTTGAGAATGGCTAGCCTAGAGAGTCCCTCGTATGATTCTATGCCTTTGGTGAATGCCACTAGGATGTGAAGTTGCATCTAGGGGCATGTGTGACTGTAGAAGAGATGGAGGTCAGAGGAGAACTTTGACAATTGTATTCGTGCTAAGGCTGAATAGGATTTCTATGTGCAAGTCATTCTCCTAAGCACATGTGACAAAATAAAAAAGTAGAGTGATTGCCAGTGGACCCGCAATGGTAGTTAACACTGAATATATGGCATCCTGGAATGGCTTCCCCCATAAGAAAAACACACATCCCTACACCCGCCCTCTTGCACTATGGGTGTAAATGCAGGGTGTAAGTTTCTATTGCATGTGGCAGTCAAATACAGTGGTTAGAAGCATAGAGCTGAGGGCCGGGCGCAGCGGCTCACACCTGTAATCCCAGCACTTTGGGAAGCTGAGGCGGGTGGATCACGAGGTCAGGAGTTTGAGACCAGCCTGGCCAAGATGGTGAAACCCCGTCTCTACTAAAAAAATACAAAATTAACCAGGCGCGTTGGCAGGCACCTGTAATCCCAGCTACTCGGGAGGCTAAGGCAGGAGAATCACTTGAATCTGGGAGGTAGAAGTTGCAGTGAGCTGAGATCGCTCCACTGTACTCCAGCCTGGGAGACAGAGTGAGACTCCATCTCAAAAAAATAAAAAAAAAAAAGCATAGAGCTGAGTAGCCAGACTTCCAAGGTTCAAATTCTACCTCTGAACAAGTTAATTAACCTCTCCAAACCTGTTTTCTCATCTGTAAAATGAGGACTATAAAATATTACATACCTCATAGAATTGTCATTAAGCAAGTAAATATATTTAAAAGACTTAGAACAGTACCTGGCACATGGTAAGAGCTCAGTAAGTGTAAGATGTTTTTGTTTTGTTTTGTTTGTTTGAAGACTGTGTGTGATCTTCCCTGTGTGATTAAGCAATCATCATCCTGGGGGCAGTGATGAAACTTTGTGAGATCTATTAACTGTGTATGAACGACATAGGACAGAGGGGTCCACACTGAATGAGTCCTGAAAGAATGTACCAGAGGAAGGCCAAGTGGATGACCTGAGTACAGATGCACTGGATGCTTCCTTAAAGGTGACCACCTGCCCACAAGCTTAGTGGGAGGCAGGCATGTCCCTGAGACAAGACATCTGAGCTGTCAGGAAAACACTAAAATGATGGCTCTAAAAGCACATAGTACAAAAGGGCTTGTGATCTTGCACATTCCTGAGTGCTAACCCCAGAGAATCTACTCTAGGAGGACTGGGGTCAATGAATCCATACTCAAACACCCAGATGACAAGGATGCCTGTAATCAGCAGACTATAAGTTATCACTGGGCCAGGCGATCCAGGAAATTTGAGCTGGGAGTCTCCATTTTGTGAAGGAAAAGGCTAACAAGCCCACTTAACCTACATTCCAGTACAGAAGAAATGAAAATATGCATAGATAAAATAGAGACAGGGAGCTGAAAATAAGGAATCCAGGCAAGTTATGCCAACCCATCTGAGACTACCGGACAGTTGTCCTGGGATAAAACTACATAGAAATCAAAGCACTGGTTCTCTTTCCCCTGGGATTCTAGTGATCAGAAATCTATACTTTGGAAATTTTGTCTAGGTGGTGATGGCGGTGGTAGTGTTTAATCATCTAGAGTCATTTGCTTTCTCTGTCAATCTTTGCTTCCCTGGGGCACATCAAACTTGAGAATAGTGAAAGCATGGGGAGAACATAGCAGATTTAACATTCTACTTATTTTGTCAGCTGAGACTCCAAATCTATTTCCATCAGATCCCAGCCTCACTTTTGAGGTGGCCTGTAGTCCCTCCTCCAGGGCCTGGATAGACCAGTTCTCACCACAGGGATGGCTTCTCCTCCACTCACATGGCCTTACATGCAGCCCATTCTTAACCATGTGCTCTCCATGACCACTTCCTTTTGCAGAGTGTGCAAGGCCTGTTGCCTGGCCAGTGAGCTAATATTTATTTCTGACACAGGGAGATTTTAGGTTTCTATGTTGCATCCCACACTAAGGCACTTACATTAGGATCAGGCCTGGCCCTAATGCTTATACCAACATGGCTATTTTCAGTTCCAAAAAGAAAGTGTTCTATCAAGTAGCAGCCTCCATTATCTCTGATTCATACTATTGGTCTGCTTTCTCTTATTTGGCCTATGAATGCACTACAGTGTCTCTTCAGGCACTGGGCCATCACCCCTCTTCACCTCGTTTCTATTATAGATTTTATAGACCATTTGGCCTTATGTCTCTTTAACTCATTCCTTGAGGCCTGATTCTATTTCTGGAAAAACTGGATGCATAGTTCCTACTCTAACAGAAAACCAGTGCTGATGGCACGGCTTTATTAGTATCAGCTAGAAGTGGCCATGGTGGATGCTTGATCTTACTCTCCATTTAACACACAAAAAAAGCATTGCTTAGAACCAACATGCCCACATCAGAATCATCTTTTTTGGCAGATGTCATCTAATATTTAATTGGATTACATATGATAGCTCTGTATGGTATGACAATTCACCAGTTACCTGGAAATACATTTTCCAACAAGATTACATTGAAGTATCCACCAGTAGGCTAAATTGCTTAAATTTAAACATCCTACAAATGCTTTGTTAATATTTTTTAATATTCTCTGAATGCAAATACCAGCTGTTAAAATTTTCCTGGCTCAAATTATTAAGGCCAGAGACTGTCCACTAGACTACGTATAATAAGATACAAGTAATTGAATTCTGAAGAAAATATTAGCTCAACCCACATCCCTGGGGAGTTGGGATGGCCTTCTATAATTAAGACATGTCTGGATTATTTAACTAGAAAAGAGTGTCAATCCTCTCTTCTGCTTAGCCAAATGTGAGGATGGATGGATCCGCCGAATTGGACAACGGATAGCATTTGCACTCTCATTTTTGTCTGAGAATGTATCCTTAACTTCTATGCTTACAAATGGTCATCAAAAGTCAATTATAGAAGTCAATATTTATAAATAATGGTTTCAAAGATTTGTTGTTCATCTTTCTAACATTCTAAACTTAATTCTTAGTAAATGAGAAACTTCAACTACTGCCAACCGAAACAAATTCTACCAAGTTGTATTTTTATGGCATAGAATGAGCCTATGTTTATGGATATAATACAAAATGGCTTAATAATAACAATAGCAGAGAACTGTTAAAATAGTTTACCATGTGCCAGGCACTGTACTAAGTGCTTTGCTTGCATGATTTTCTTTGATTCTTATGGCAACCCTTTGAGCTAATTACTATTATTTCTCCTGTTTTGTAGGTAAGAAAACTGAGACATAAAGAGATTATATTACCTAGAGTCATATAGCTAGTAAGTTGTAAAGCCAGGGTATGGCCTAGGCAGTCTGATTCCAGAACCTCTGTGCTTAACTAGCTTACCATATGCCTTCCTTAGATAACCATTTAATATGCAGGAAGCCCCATAATTCATTCCTGGCTGTGGTTTCTATGGAGTAACTTCTGCTGATCACTTAGTACTGAAAGACCATGTTGAAGGACACTTCTGGAGGAAGCCAGCAGCCATCATCTTTGAGGGGTCTGTTTCTACAAAGAACCTGAACGAACCGGGGCAAGTGC
This sequence comes from Ateles fusciceps, assembly GCA_036589455.1. Taxonomy (NCBI): domain Eukaryota; kingdom Metazoa; phylum Chordata; class Mammalia; order Primates; family Atelidae; genus Ateles; species Ateles fusciceps. The sequence continues at coordinate 2,994,043 of JAZHEH010003362.1, forward strand.
ATTCCAGTCACTGAACCTGGCAGCAGATTCATGGATCACAATGATCTTTAGCTTTTGTTCCTCAAACTGGAATAATGATAGAATGAGAGTTTTAAAATCCCTACAACTGGCATTACATGAATGGCCAGCTATCTCAAAAGAGGGAATGTGCTTGTCAGAGGCAATCCCTGCAGAGAACTCTCAGACAGGTTAGAGTGCCATGGATCTGTTGTGAGATGGGCAGTGTAAACTTACACAGACTTAGTTTCGAAGGTCATTAGAGAATTTAGTCACAACCACTAAAGCAACCATCAGAAAACAACTTGGACTCAAACAAGTAAGCAGGGGCTTTACTGGCTTATGGACCTAGGCAGTCCAGGTGTAGATGTGGTTCCAGACAGGCTGATTCAGAGGCTCTATGTGGCCAAGGCTCCATCATGTATCAATCCCTGGGCTCCTCCATTCCCAGTTTGGCTTCTGACCCCACAACCTCTCTCCGTGTGGCAAACAAAATGGCTACTGGTGGTCCCAGGCTCACATCCTCTCAGCTTGGAAATCCAGCAGCAAGAAGATGTCTCACTCTCAGAGTCCATAACTCAATCCTTTGGAAGACTATAATTGGTCCTGCTAGGAACATTTAATATCCAAAAACAACCTCCAAATAGGGAGCTGGGGAGATGGGAGATGGGCTACTCTGCCAGGACGCCGTGTGTCTCACGTCCACTCTTGCATCCTGGGTATATTGAGAATTTCGTGCATGAAGAAGGAATTCAAAGCCCCACAAGGTTCATGTGGAAAAGGGGGAGTTCCCAGAAACACCATAAAATTAAAAAAGCACTGCAAGCAAGCAAAAACCATTTTTATGCACGTTCTTGGCAGTAGCAACATATTACACCTCATGCTTCATTTTGCTCTGGAAAAAAGGCAGACCTTCTCTGCTAGAGCAATTCTAATGTCTTCTCCAGTGTGCTTTGAGAAAGTGGAGGAGCTGTGCAGTATTGCTGGGCTTCCCATTTCAGGAAACCTGGGCCCAGTAGTTCCATGGCATGATCATGAGCACTCTGGACCCAATCCGGAGACCTGGCCAATGTCCTGATTCTGAGACTGAAGAGCGCTGTGAATGTGGACAATGCTCTCCTCCTTTCTGGAGGTCCTGGGCAGGAAATTAAATAGAAGACCAGTACTTCCATCTCAGCTCAGAGATGTCCTTGCCTTGTGACTCTAAAAACAAAAAATCATTTCTCCTTTCTGGGTTTCAGTTTTCTCATCTATGTGAGGGTAAGAAATTAACTCCAAGATCTGTCCAACTTAAAAAGAAATAAAAATGAAAACAAAACACCTGAAATTCTGATTCTCCTGGACAAAGCTTCCCCAGCGTAGTTCACGAGCTCCCAGGCCAGACACTTTGCCTCCGTTCTCAGGTGCTGAGGTGGGCAGAGCAGGCCTGCAATGCGTATAGGGGAACAAAGGCCCAGAGACAGTGATGTGGGGTCCATGTGGTGTAAAAAACTGGGAGCCACCTTCAGGACCCACAGCCCGGCCTCAGGGCCACAGCTGGGGCTTGGTGTACACCTCACCGTGCACTTCATACTTCAGTGCCCGCCAGTCCAGGACATTAGGACTGAAGGTCCCGCCAGCATAGATAGTGTTAATCTGATCTGGTGACAGCACAAAGTCCCACATGTTCACATTTCCAATGTCTCCCACCAAGGACTGATTTTTCTCAAAGCTCCCACCGAAGGAATCCTGGTCCTGCCCCAGGATGATGCTTGCCTCTGTCCCCACAGTGTATCCCTTCTCCAGACTCTTTCTCACCCTGGGCTTCCCATCCAACCAGACTCCACGATCCCTGAGGCGGACTCCCAGCTTGTACAAATGTGTACTGGAGCTGTGACTTCAGGGGTCTTGAATAATACTTCAGGCCCACCCACTGTAAGAGTGTATCCTCTACCCTTAGACCAAAATATGAGAATCTCATTAGATTGTTTCTTGGTGGCATAAGAGAAAATGCTGTACCCACGGCTCAAGGACAGTTCCGTGTAGACATGGAGGCACACAGTGAAGGCTTTGAGAGGCTTCGTTGACTGTGCTTTGAGGGATACATAGGAATTATCCGACTCTTTGGGAAACACAAAAGCCTTCGTGGACATGTCTGTGAGACAGAAAAACAAGTAGATACGAGAAGTTTCTCAGATCACAAAGATCTATCCCCTCACTTACTTAGAGAGTTTAAGATTGAGAAACTGACCCCTTCCCCAGTTACATACACACATGCATACTCACATACCACACACACACACACACACACACACACATATCATGATGAATGTTCCACGGTTCTGTTCACCCACCCCTATACCTCAGATCAAATCTCTCCCAAAGCGTGGGGGTGGCCCGTACCTGTCTGGCCAAAAGCATGAGAGAAGCTAGTCAAGACCAGGAAGCACAACAGCTTCTCCATGGTCATGCCCTGCTACCAGTGCTACAAGGATCTGAATTCACTCCTTTGGAAAAGACGTATTTGGCTGGAAGTTCAGGGGCTAGAAGCCCTAGATCTCTTGCCTTCAGAGCTACCCCCTCCTGCCTGGATTTATATCCAAAGCAGTAAGGGAGTTTATGTCACTTTGTAAATGATTTTCCAACATTGCCTCTTGGGTCAAGTGTCAGGGCTCCAGGAGGAAGGGAAGCAAAATCATTCCAGAACAGAGAAATCAATGTGGGTTATTTATTACAAACTCTGATGACTGCTGAATTACCAATTCTTTGTGACAGGAAAAATGAAGAAACCTCCCAGGGTTTCACTTTGGCTATCTATCCTGAGAAAATAATGAGAAATGGTAACATATTAAATGAGTGGTCATCTGGGTGAACATGGTAGCTGCCTCTCCAACACCTACTTCAGCCCAAATCACGGAGTTTCATGAAGGAGAGCTGACAGCTTCTGGAGATGGCCCTGATCACTAACCCCTTTCGTAATCTGCTTGTTTACAGATTAGGAAATGAGAAAAACAAACATGCCCTTCCCTAAGCCATGGACACATTTTCTCAGCCAATTGAACATACTTATTTAGAGCTCTCTAGACATTTTGGCACTAAATGATGGTCCTGGCAGTAAAAGTCCAGTGAAACGTTTGCCTGATCACAGCACAGCATTATGTCAGAGTTTCTTCCAATAACATTTTTCTCTGAATATGTAAAGCTTCCAGTAGGAGTCTGGATAAACTGATTCTACTATTTCCTCTGTTCACAAGATTCAAGTAATCCCTTCACACTGTCTGACAATCTTACTACAGTTCCCTACTTAACTTACTCTTCAAAATGACTATTATGCTCCTTCTCCTGGCTCCTTAAGTCTCATTCATCCTTTCACTCAGCTGATGAAGTCACCTTTCATTAAGAAATTAGAAGCCATCAGAAAAGAACCACCATATCTTTTGTAGCAGTGGCTTCTAGTCACTCCCCAACATCCATTCTCTACTTTTCATAAGAATAACAATTTTACGTGGGCGCTTGGTCGTCCCCCTCAAACACCAAATTTCCCAGCCCCCACTGTAGCTTGCAGTGATATGATTAAATTACGGCCAATAAGATGTGAACAGAATAGGGACAATCTCTAGGTTGTGCTCTTTAAGAAAGGTATGTGCTTTCCCCTCCCACTTCCCCCTTTTTTCCTTTGGCTAGTATTCAGTCATGATACCAGGAGATGGAACAGTTCACTTTCAGGTCAGCAAGTGTAAGCTGCATGTTGAGGTTGGCATGGCAACAAGATACATGGAGACTGGATAATTGAGTATGGAGCCACTGTATCAGCTCTACACTGCCTACCTGAACATTTACTTAAAGGAGAACTATTCTCCTCTTTGTAAAATCACTTTTAACTCAGTCTTTCTGTTCTTAACACCTAACTGATATCCTTACACATCCTCCTACAACCCAATGTACCAGTCTTTCCATCTTCCTCTATTAAAAGGGATGAGCCCTCCCTGCATTATATCTAAGGCCAACCCCTGCACTTCTTCAGTGGATCCCAGACCCTGTCAACCATTCAAGGAATTTGCTCCTTATAGGTATCCTCTCTATCTTCTGCATTATTAATGTATTCATCTTTACTTGATCATTTTTACAAATTCATACTATAATATATTTAATCTTTTAGAGAAAGAAGAAAAAAAGAGAAAAAAGGAAGAATGGGAAAGAGAGAAGGGAGGAAGGGAGGAAAAGCTTATGTGTGCTTACAACCTCTATTATCCTATCTCCTGTTCCCTTCACCACTCTAGTGAAGGCAACATAAACAAACACATCTCTCATTAAATTTAATAATGCATTTTCTGTTTTTACTTTACTTAGCTTCTCAGAAACATTCAACACAGTTTATAACTTCCTGCTGAATTCTTGTTCATAGTGCAAAAGTGAAATAAGTTCAAGGCTTTATGCCTAAAAGAAGTGGTCCTCTGTCCCACCACTCTCCATCTGATATGGTTTGGCTCCATGTCCCCACCCAAATGTCATCTTGAATTGCAATCCCCACATGTCAAGGGAGGGACCTGGTGGGAGGTGATTAGATCAGAGGGGTGGTTTCCCCCATGCTGTTTTCACATTAGTGAGTGGGTTCTCACAATAGCTGATGGTTTAAAAGTGTTTGGCAGTTCCTCCCCACTCTCTCTCTCTCCTACCACCTTGTGAAGAAGGTGCCTGCTTCCCCTTTGCCTTCTGCCATAATTGTAAGTCTCCTAAGGCCTCCGCAGACATGCAGAACTGTGAGTCAATTAAACCTCTTTTATTTATAAATTCCCCAGTCTCAGGTAGTTCTTTACAGCAGTGTAAAAACAGACTAATACAAAAAAATTGGTACCAGGATAGTGACATACTGCTATAAAGATTCCTAAAAATGTGGAAGCAACACTGGAACTGGTTATGCACAGAGGCTGGAACAGTTTGGAGGACTCAGAAGAAGACAGGAAGATGAGTAAAAGCTTGGAACTTCCTGAGTTTTGTTGGATGGTTTTGACCAAAATGCTGATAGTGATATGGACAATGAAGATCAGGCTGAGGTGTCCTCAGATGGATATGAGGAACTTATTGGGAAGTGGAGTAAAGGTCACTCTTGCTATGCTTTAGCAAAGAGACAGGTGGCATTTTGCCCAGGCCCTAGAGCTCTGTGGAACTTTGAACTTAAGAGACATTATTTATGGTACCTGGCAGAAGAAATTTCTAAGCAGCAAAGCATTCAAGAGGTGACCTGGCTTTTTCTGAAAACATACAATCATATGGGTTCACAAACAGATGATCTGAAATTGGAACTTTTATAATTAAATGAGAAACACAGCATAAAAGTTTGGGAAATGTGCAGCCTGACCATGCAGTAGAAAAGAAAAACCCATTTTCTAGAGAAAAATTCAAGCTGGCTGCAGAAATTTGCATAAGTAATGAGGAGCTGAATGTTAGTAGCCAAAACAATGGGGAAAATGTCTTCAGGTCACTTCAGAGATCTTCATGGCAGTCCCTCCCATTACAGGCCCAAAAGCCTAGGAGGAAAATATGGTATCACGGTCCAGGCCCAGGGCCTCACAGCTCTCTGCAGCCTAGGGACATGGCACCCTGCATCCCAGCTGCTCCAGCTCCAGCCATAGCTAAAAGGGGGTAATGTATAGCTCAGGCCATTGCTTCAGAGGGTGCAAGCCCAAAGTCTTGGTGGCTTCCAAGTGGTGTTGAGACTGCAGGTGCAGAGAAGACAAGAGTTGAGCTTTGGGAGCTTCTGCTTAGATTTCAGAAGATGTATGGAAACACCTGGATGTTCAGGCAGACGTCTTCTGCAGGCATGGAGCCCTCATGGAAAACCTCTATTAGAGCAATGCAACAAGGAAATGTGGGGTTGGAGCCCCCCACACAGAGTCCCCACTGGAGCACTGCCTAGTGGAGCTGTGAAAAGAGGGCTACTGTCTGCCAGATCCCAGAATGGTAGATCCACTGACAGCTTGCACCTTATGCTTAGAAAAGCTGCAGGCGTTCAACGCCAGCCTGTGAAATCAGCCACAGGGGCTGTACTTTGCAGAGCCACAGGAGTGGAGCTGTCCAGGGCCATGGGGGCGTACCACTTGCATGAAAGTGGATGTGAGACATGGAATCAAAGGAGATTATTTTGGAGCTTTAAGATTTAATGAATGCCCTGCCAGATTTCAGACTTACATGGAGCCTGTGGCCTCTTTTTGGCCAATTTCTCTCATTTGAAACAGGAATATTTAACCAACGGCTGTACCCCCATTGTATCTTAGAAGTAACTAACTTTTTTTTATTTTACTAGGCTAACAGGCAGAAGGAACTTGCCTTGTCTCAGATGAGACTTTAGACTTGGACTTTTGAGTTAATGCTGAAATAAGTTAAGTTTGTGTGACTGTTGGGAAGGCATGATTGGTTTTGAAATGTGAAAAAGACATGAGATTTGGGAGGGGGCCAGAGATGGAATGATATGGTTTGGTTCTGTGTCCCCACCCAAATGTCATCTCAAATTGTAATCACCATGAGTCAAGGGAGGGATCTGGTGGAAGGTGATTGGATCATGGAGGTAGTTTTGCCCATGCTGTTCTCATGATAGTGAGTGAGTTCTCGCGAGGTCTGATGGTTTAAAAGTGCTTGGCAGTTCTCCCCTCACTCTCTCTCTCTCTCTTCTGCTGCCTTGTGAAGAAAATGCCTGCTTCCCCTTCACCTTTCACCATGATTGTAAGTTTCCTGAGTCCTCCCTAGACTTGTGGAACTGTGAGTCAATTAAAAATATCTTTTGTTTATAAATTAGTCAGACTCAGGTAGTTCTTTATAGCAGTGCAAAAACCAACTAATACACCATCCTTGACTCACAAGTAGAGCTGAGAGATAGACAGTGCTTCAAGAACATTGTTCAAGTCTCTGAATCTAGTCTCACCTGATGCCAGCTTCACCTCAAGTCTTCTGAGATTCATTAGCCCATAAACTCCCTTTTTACTTACTGTACATATTTCAGTAGGTATTATGATAGTTACATTTGAATAACTTTTGACAAATAGAAATACCTTCCTAACAACACCCTGAATCCAGGACATTGTTTGTCCAAACCAACCATCACTTTCCCTGAAATAATGCATACACTGGCATCCTTGCCACCAGAATCCCTCCAGAGAAACACAGGTTTCTATGCAAAGGGCAGCATTTAAACTGAGCCACAAAAATAGAGTAGTTAACAAAAGTGAGGTTCAAAACTAAGAGACAAATATAAGCAATGGTCACCACCAAATTTCATCTTGTATTGTTTTGTACACAAACTCTGAAAAGCTTATTTTAATCTCCATAACCATGATTGTCCACTTTAGTGAATTAGAATCTTTTCAGTCCAAAATTGTATTAATTTGCAAGACAAAATTCTAAGATATCCCTACTCCACAGATTGTACCAAGTCATTCTTTAATTCACACTCTATCCTAGTTTATTTATTAATGTAGCTTCTACTTGGTATTTACTACTGCCTAATCACTATTAGAATTGCTGTTCTGCTTTACCAGCAAAATAATTACATTTGTACTTGTAAAGTAATGCTGTTTGTCTCTGTTGCCAATATTTCTATAAACTTATTACTAAAATAATCTATAGAAAACTTGGACCTACAGTTTTTCACATTAAGCAAGTGAGAGACTTTGAAGGTTTCCTGAACAAGGAAAGAGTAGAGTCAGATCTGTGTTTTAGAATTTTCATTGACAGCAATATGAATAATATATTGGTGTGAGAGAAATTATAAATTCGGAGACCACTTTGTGGGTCTTAGTTCATTAATTCAACCAAGACGTATCTTAGGAACATTTTCTAGGGATCAGGTACTAAGCCATTAACTAGACAAATTATGTTAAAGATGATGAGATTCAACACTGGAACCTGGGAGGCAGAGGTTGCAGTGAGCCGAGATTGCACCACTGCTCTCCAGCCTGGGTGACAGAGAGGGACTCTGTCTCAAACAAACAAAAAAAATAATAGGATTCAAAACTAGCACAGAAGCAGTAGGAATGCAGAGAAGAGGATAGACGTAAAAGGTATGTCAGTAAGAAAATTAATGGGAGTCAAAAACTGATCAAATATGGAGCTCTAAAGAGCAGTGTTCAAAGTTACGTAGCTCGTACTCCTGTGTCAAATGCTGTGTGCGTGAGGCTAAGAAGGTTTGATCATTGGTACACAGACCAGTTGGTTTTACTTATTTGGTGGTCAAACATCACAACTCTAACTTGGCTAGGCATCTAGGAAAGATAATCTAAGGCTAAGAATAGCTGTGCACATAGATTTATGCAAATACATTATCGTCATCTCTTTTAGAAAAAATGAGAGAAAATTCAGACTCTTTTATTTATGGATAATAGCATTCCTTTCTTGAAAACCAGCCTATTGCAAAGCCTGGCACAGAGTTGGTGCTCAGTAGTGCTGTGGGGTGAACAGATGAAGGAATAACTAAAGGAGACAAATTTAATCAATGATGGGCTGAGCACTAACACTAATATTATCTTCCCACTTCGGTTCCTATGAATAACAAAAAAAGCATTTTTTAATATAAATTAATGTAGTGCCAGAAAAAAAAGAGAATGTGGCATATATACACCATGGAATACTATGCAGCCATAAAAAAAGGATGAGTTCCTGTCCTTTGCAGGGAAATGGATGAAGCTGGAAACCATCATTCTCAGCAAACTGACACAAGAACAGAAAATCAAACACTGCATGTTCTCACTCATAAGTGGGTATTGAACAATGAGAAAACATGGACACAGGGAGAGGAACATCACACACTGGGGCCTGTTGGGGAGTTGGGGGCTAGAGGAGAGATAGCAGGGGGTTGGGAGATTGGGGAGGGATAACATTAGAAGAAATACCTAATATAGGTGATGGGGGATGGATACAGCAAACCACCCTGGCATGTGTATAACTATGTAACAATCCTGCACGATCTGCACATGTACCCCAGAATTAAAGTATAATTTTTTAAAAAAAGAATCAATAGGTGTTATAAAAGTATCACGAAAAAGATAGAGAATTTAAAATGAGCAAAGGAGATAAAGCTACCGACTTATTTTAAGAATCCAGTAACAAGTTAACACAAAACCCAAACAAAAATGGTACCAAAAAAAAAAGAAAATGAGAAGCCATTCTCATCTATAAACATAGATACAAAAATCCTACATAAAGTATAAGCAAGTCAAATTTATGTGTAAAAATTTTAAAACATTATAACTAAGTAGAGTTGTTAAGCAAACAAGAGAAAATGGCTAGGCAACACTCACATGCCCACTGGAGCAGCAGTTACTGGGGACACCCACAGTCAGAGCTGTGAGAGGCCCTCATAAAACATCATATTCTAGGACTACACTCAGGGATCTGGTAGCACAGAACATCAGACTCTAGGAGAGGGACCCTTGAGCTACGAGGCTGCAAGATTTAAAAAGTACTAGCTTTTTCCCTGGTGTGACCATAGGTCACAAAACCATAGCAATATGGTGTGACAACTTAGCATTCATAGCTTGAGTGCGCATCTGCCTTTCCCTGGTGTGGCTGGGGGCTGAGATCTACGCCTTGTAGTTGCAGCTAAATGACTCAGCAAGCTAAGAAAGGATGAAGCACAAAAACATTCATAGCAAGAGTTAACAGCCATCCCCTGACATGACCGAGGGCTAGGTGTCTAAGTCTTGTGGTTGACCAGGATTGGTTTCCTAAGTGATTTCCATTGTGATTTACAGTAGTCCAGAACCTTTTCTGTGTAGCCAGCTACAGAGGGTCATCTTGGAAAAGGTAAAATACTTCGCACTAACATCTCAAGGGTTTTCCTAAGAAATGCAGGGGTAGTTTAAGATAAGAAAATCCTACCAATGTAATTTATACTTCTAGGACAGACTTAAAGAGCAACATCATAAGGCCATTCCAACAGATGCCAAAATGTTTTAAATTCATTTATCCTTCTGACTAAATCAAGAGTAAACACAATTTCTACTAAAAACCTACAGCAAATATCATACTTAAAATGAGATTTTAGAAACCTCCCTTTAGAGATAAGGGGATGGCAAGATGCCTGCTATCAGTCTACTCCATTGTCCAACCCAATGCAGCAATCCAAGAAAAAAAAGTGGTCTGAAGATCAGAAAATTGTACAATAATTTACACATATGATTCTCTATATTAAAAATCCTAGAAAATCTACACAAAAAACTATTAGAATCAATAGGAGTTTACCATTTGTGTTAGTATAAGGTAATCACAAAACACACTAAGATATTCATTTCTTATAGCAGAAACCAATTAGAAAATAAAACATATAAGAGATCCCAGTCACATTATCAATAAAACTCATAGAGTACCTGGAAGTAGGTCTTACAGAAATGTGCAACAATTTTATAAAATGTATTATATTATGTTACTAAAGGACATAAAAACGAATAAACGGAGACCTAGACCACATCCATTGAGTGCCCCAATGTCATAATAGTGTTAATGCTCCCTAAATTAATGTATACATTCCATTAAATATATTCATACCCTATGATCCAGTAACTCTACTTCTAGGAATATAACCTGTAAAAATTCCCTCAGAGACAAAGACAAGGAAATTTTTTGCAGCACTGCTTGTTACTGGGAAAACAAATAGAAGGAATTCAAATGTTGATCAGTTGGGAAACACATATTCATATGACGGAATGGCATACCAAAGTTAAAAAGAGTAAAAAAGATATGCATATATCCTGCTCTGCAACAAATACAAGGGTTTGGATGCAAATTTGTCCCTGCATAATTAAAACATGAAAATAAAAATTTACATAAATAAAAGAATACTGCTAGTATAACATATAAGTTATATTTATTCATATACCATCTTCCCTAACGGGTTAACATAGTAAAGAAGTAAACTTCATGCTTTCTCACAACTAAAATCATTAGTAATATATAAATATTTTAATATAAAGGCTGAAAATTCTACCTAGTACTGTTAATGCATACAGTAGATAGTTTAGTGGCTTCAGAAATTATTACGTATTACACAGCATTAAGCTATATTGCGACGCTGCAAGTGCTGATGAAGAAGCTGCCATGACATTTCTCTCTGTGTTCAAATTTTGTTTTATTGATGACAAAAGCCACACTCACTATCAGATTTTAAATTTTGGTGAAACCAGCCTCTATTAGAAGCGATATCCCTCAAAAGACATACACCTCCAAAAGAGGTTGTGGGTGTCCCAGGCTGAAGGCTGCAAAAGTGTGACTAGTTGTGAGGGTGATGAACGCATCTGAGAAGGCTTCACAGTGCTAATAATTTCGTTAAGATTGTTACTGTTCGTGTTGGCCCTCTGGTGTGTTAGTGCATAGGTTTTGAGTGGTCTGTCCCCAGTTATCTATAGGCCTAATTATCTATGGGTCTAATTATCCCACAAGCTCTGTTATTTTTAGTGCATAATTATGCAGATGAGGATTTTCAGGAACGCATATATCACATTATAGCAAAAAAGTATTCAAAAAGGATATATCTCAAATACAATATCGAGTTTAAAAGATAAGTTATAAAAAGTTATTTAAATGGCATCTCAGAGTTGGCTTTTAAAATTCAAAACAAGATTATATAGCATACATAAATATCTATATATCTATTTGTTTATGGGTATTTAAAACAATAGATAATTCATCCCAAATACCCACAACTCCAGTCTAATAAGAAGACAAATATCAGAGAAACCCAAATTGGCTTTCTACAAAACACCTGACCAGTACTCCTCGAAATTATCAAGATTTTTTAAAAAAACAAGGAAAGACTGAGAAACTGTCACAGACCAAAAGACATGTGATGACTAAATGGAATGCAGTATCCTAGATTAAATTGTAGAACAGGAAAAGGACATGAGTAAAACCTGGAAAAAGACACCCAGGTGCAGTAGCTCACACCTGTAATCCCAGCACTTTGGGAGGCCAAGGCAGGTGGATCACCTGAGGTCAGGAGTTCAAGACCAGCCTGGCCAACATGATGAAACCCCGTCTCTACTAAAAATACAAAAATTAGCAGGGCATGGTGGCATACGTCTGTAATCCCAGCTACTTGAAAGGCTGAGGCAGGAGAATCACTTGAATCTGGGAGGCGGAGGTTGCAGCGAGCCAAGAACACGCTCTACACTCCTGCCTCAGTGACAAAGTGAGACTCCATATTTAAAAAAAAAAAAAAAAAAAACTGGAGTTTAGTTCATGGTAATGCACCAATGCTGATTTTTCAGTTTTGACAAATGTATCATGGTAAGGTCGGATGGTAATATTAGGGAAAATTTGGTGAAGGGCATCTGGGAACTCTCTGGAGCAGCATTTCTTCCTGCTACATCATTTTCTTAGGTAATTAACAGAGCCAGAGTCAGTTCTGGAGGGGACGACTCCATTTAAGTGAAAAATAAATAAATAAAATGTGCTTGCTACTCAAACGTAGCTCCCAAGATAAGACCCCTACTACCTCCCATTGGTCATCACTATATTCAGCCATAGCACTTGTTTCTGTGTAACATGAACCAAGTCAGTTATGACTGGTAGGTGGGGGGATGACAGCTGTGTGACACAGACAGTGCATCTTTGTTTTTCACAACCAGTTGCTATTTTCCACAACCAAATACCAGCAATGATCACAAAATACACTAACACTGAGGAATACAGCAAGCTGGAGAAATGTGGAACTGAATATTCTTCCTCTCCAACCATCTGGCCATGAGCTCCATCTTAGAAGTAACTACCGTGCTGTACCCTCTGATCGTGAGGCATCTGGCCTTGCATCTCCCTCACTCAATATTTCTTTACATGCCTTTCTATCAAGTGAGATTTACCTGTACTTTTTTAGGTAAAGTTCAATATTTGGTATATGATGTCTTAGCTTATTCATGAAAATAGTTTTATGAAGATAGTTACTATTTTTGAAATTGCTCCAGTTACACCATTGCATAAATTTTGAATGGTATATTCCAAACCATATTTTACCCATAATGCCTGTTGTCTTTTCCACAATTTTGGAGAACAGGAGGTTACTTCATAACATGTCATGTTATAGCAGAAATGCTGGTATTGACAAATTTTCCCAAAAAGACTTCAAATCTTATGAGGTTATTTACAAGGGGTTTTCTGTCTTTAAGATTGGATGAAAAACATATGCCATATTCTGACGTAGAAATTCTCTACAGCAAAAAAATTTGGATTCCTGGAAATCTTCAACAAATAGCTGTTTCACCTAAAACTTGCTAATGTAAGTCGCTTAGTGGTAGAATGCCATGGTGAAAGAAATATTGTATAGGAGTCTTTAGTAGAAATTTGAGCAATAGATTACATAAATATGAAAAGGTTTACTGAAGGGATCTTTCTTATGAGGAACTAGAAATAGGAATACAAGAAATTCTCTCTCTCTCCATCTTTCAATCCTGCTGAAACTGAAGGAGAACCTCTCAGTCTTAATTCAAAATTATAAACAGAGGAATCATCCACCTAGTTTAGATTAGGTCAGGAGATCACCATCAGATCTAATCAGCTGTAGTCAGGATTTAAGAGCACATCATAGAAACACGGCTGCCAGAAACCATCCTTGGATGCTGGGTAGGAGATCTGTTATCAGAAGAAAAGGTCTGAAAAGACACCCAAAATACATCCACTATATCAGGGATCAGAAGATCTGCCAGAACAGTGGTGATGGGGGAATGTTCAGGAATGCTCACTAACAAACAGCAGATCTGAAAGCCACCTTTGCCACCATCCTGCCCAATGCTCTTCTTTATAATTGATGACCTAAGACACCAACCACCCTGACATTCCTCTTGCAGACTCGACTGAGCCACTGTCTCTCTTCTTCAAAGATCTACTCACTCTCTTGGGTTTCTCACTCAATTAGCTACAGAATCGTTGTGTCTCATTAGTTCCACTCCACATATTTGCTGTTCTCCTCCAAGTAAATTCATAGACTTTTTCATTTTAGATTGGTTTTGGTTTTGGTTTCTGCGATAAGTTCCAATGAAGTAGATGTAAGAAAATAAAAATAACTAACCTTGAAAGTGGCATTAAATCTGATAAAGGCCTCATAGAAAGAATTGTCTGGATTCTTTCAAGTGTCATTTGCAGGCATCATTCTTTACTAGTTTGATGATTTAGTCATATACTCACCAATAGGGTCTGTATTAGTTCATTTTCACACTGCTATAAAGAACTAGCTGAGACTAGGTAATTTATTTAAAAAAAAAAAAAAGCGGGGGGTTTTAATTGACTCACAGTTCCACATGGCTGGGGAGGCCTCAGGAAACACAATCATGGCAAAAGGTGAAGGGGAAGCAAGGCACATCTTACATGGTGGAGGAGACAGAGAGCAAAGGGAAAGAGCCACACACTTATCAAACGTGAGAGTTCTATCACGAGAACAATAAGAGGGAAATCTACCCCTATGATTCAATCACCCCCCACCAGACCACTCGCCCACATGTGAATTACAATTTGAGATGAGATTTGGGTGGGGACACAAAGCCAAACTGTATTAGGGACATTTCATCACCTCTGGCTATAGAATTCAAGAGTTATCTTACATCCTTCACAGGAAGGAGGGCTTAGACTATATACCCATGGCCAAGCTACTCCAATTCCAGATTTATAAAGCACAGTGTTCAGTATCAGATACACACCATAGACTTAGTGTTGAGTCTGTGCAGCATGAAGTACAGGGCAACTCTGTTGGTAATTTCCATGGAAGTCCATGGTGGTTAATTCTGTAAACTAATTTGGTTCACTCAAGACCCACATTCTCTTCTAGCTTGCCTTCCTAATCTGTCATACCTAGAAAGTTAAACTACATTGTCCAGAACTTTTGCTGCTAAGGGTCCACATGCAGCACAGGTTTAGCCAAGCAAAGATACTCACATGACATTTGGATGCACAAAGAATTTCCAAATGAATCCATTTCTAGGTCCTTGGATTCCAGGTAACTTATTTCTGGAACTGAGCCATCTGAGTACCCATCTGTTTCTAAGCCCTCTCAGAAGCTGTCCTTCCCTTGGTCCTGATTCATGATGACGCTTCTCCCACTAATGATAGACTGGACAGGGAAAATGTGGCACATATACACCATGGAATATTATGCAGCCATCAAAAACGATGAGTTCGTGTCCTTTGTAAGAACATGGATGAACCTGGAAACCATCATTCTCGGCAAACTGACACAAGAACAGAAAATCAAGCACTGCATGTTCTCACTCATAGGTGGGTGTTGGACAATGAGAACACATGGACACAGGGAGGGGAGCATCACACACTGGGGTCTGTCGGGGGGAAACAGGGGTGGGGACAGCGGGGGGGTGGGAAGTTGGGGGAGATATAGCATGGGGGAGAAATGCCACATATAGGTGATGGGGAGGAAGGCAGCAAATCACTCTGCCATGTGTTTACCTATGCAACAATTTTGCATGTTCTTCACATGTACCCCAAAACCTAAAATGCAATAAAAAAAAAAAAAATATATATATATATATATATATATATAAAAGAAAAGCACACCCAACGGTAGCCTTTAGACTACTTAGCCTTTAGCATATATGCCTTTTTCTTCAAATGGATAAAGCTTAATCACAATGTCCAATAAAGTTACTGGAATGATTTCTGATATTAATACATGATTCTGATTTACTTATACCCAAAAGCCAAACTCCAGAATTAGATATATGTGTTCACACGCATTTTCTGAAGAAATGTCATGTCTTTTACAGTACTTTTCGCTTCCTAAAATTTTAGCCTCACATCACGTTGGATTATTACAAATTAAGTAACGAGAAAGAGCGCAATTTATATGTTATCTAATTTTTATAATTGTATAAATTTTTACCTGTATCATTTTAATATGAAATTTGCTGATTTTAGTAATCTGTGCACAAGATTCTTTCCATAATTTATAACTTAGTTGTTTTTATAATAGTCTTTGGAAGTACAAATCTAAGTAGTAAGATGTATTCTTTGAAAATATAAAATTAATTATTCATCAGTAAAATTCTTTTGTATATTTAGTTATAATGAAAAATATTGTGATGTATTTCCAATATTTGAATAATTTAATGTTACTAACATTCTGTAGTAAAATTTTATTTTTTGATATAAAAACTTTTGCGGTTGGGCATGGTGGCTCATACCTATAATCCCAGCACTTTAAGAGGTTGAGGTGGGCGGATCACCTGAGGTCAGAAGTTTGAGACCAGCCTGGTCAACATGACGAAACCCCATCTCTACTAAAAATACAAAAATTAGCCGGGCGTGGTGTCAGGTGCCTGTAATCCCAGCTACTTGGGAGGCAGAGGCCGGAGAATCGCTTGAACCTGTGAGGCAGAAGTTGCAGTGAACCAAGATCGCTCCATTGCACTCTAGTCTGGGTGACAAGAGTGAGACTCCATCTCCAAAAAAAAAAAAAAAAAAAAAATTTCGAATTAGGAGTTTTGGTGGATTGAACTATTGTCCTTTAAAAATAGATACTAAAATTCCAACCTCCAGTACTTCAGAATGTGAGCTTATCCGAATATAGTTTTGTTGCCAATGTAATTAGTTAAGATGAGGTCATACTGAAGTAGAGTGGGCCCCAATCCAATAGGACTGGTGTTCTCATCGGAAGATGGCCATGGGAAGACACAGGGACACAGGGAGAACACCACGTGACAACAAAGGCAGCGACTGGAGCGATGCTGCTGGAATGCCAGAGATTGCTGGCAAATGACCAAAACTAGGACAACACAAAGAAGGATTTCCCTATAGCCCTCGGAGGAGGCATGGCCCTGCCCACGTCTTGATCTCGGATTTCTAGGCTGTGAGAAAATTCATTTCTGTTGTTTTAAGCCACTGTTAGTAGTGCTTTCTTTTCTAATACAGATACATTTCACACAAATTTGATTTCAGCTATGAAATGCACTGTCACTTTCTAGTCAGAAGAGTTGGCATTCTATAAGATTTTAATGTTTTAAAATTTGCTGATCTGTAGCTAAGATTCCAGTAAGAAAAAAATCAAGGTGTTGAAGAAAACAGACATGAGGATTCTCCTGGACACAAGAAAAAGCAGCAGTTTGGGTTTTTTATAAAAATACAGGGAAAGTTTTTCAACCAAAGTTCTGAGGACTACCAAAGTAGAACTGAAAGCAAAACGCTAACACTAAACACAAGGACTCTTACATAGGACATGTTATTCTTTCTAATAATAACCATTCTACTTTGTGTTCTTCACACAAAACATCGTCAAACAATAATATGGGAAATATCTCTCATGTAATATACAGCAATTTATTTACCTAACATTCAATTCTAAAATCAAATCAATTAATACTTTGTGAGGAAAGCTAAGGGCACTAGGAAAATTACCAGTAAGCTTGACATTTAAATTCAGTTATCAGGGTTGGATTGGAGATCCTCATAAAGATTAGCATTGCTAACTAGTTTCACTATTTTCCCAGTGAATAGTGAAATTTTACATAAATATGGAAAATATTATAATACATAGTACACTGTTGATAGGGAAAAAGATTTTACATGCCAGTTGCATTTTTACATTGACCTTAAATACATTCCCTATTCTGACATTATTGTAGTTTAAATAACGAATGAAATGACCAAATAATAATTGTAATGATGATAAGAATGACAACAACTGTTCTACAGCACTAACCACAAGCCAGACACTGGTCTACCTGCATTCTCATAATAATCTAAATAGTCCTTCCAATTCCAGGTAAGTACATTATCTCCCATTATCTCCATTTTACAGATGAGGAAACTGTGGCACTGAGAAATTGCTCACCAGATTATAATAAAGATTGTGATAGATAAGGTATGCCTTACTGACAGGAAAATCCACAGAATGTTTTCAAGCATTCCCAGTTAATTGTGTTCATATTTATAGAAGGGAAACTGCATGCAAAGAGTACTTGATAATATTATTTTTAAATTTTGAAAACTTTTATTCACATTTATTTGGCTTACACTAGAAATGAGACTAAAGGTCTCTATGAACAAAATAGTTGCCCAGGCCAGCTTTGTGGCTATGAGAGCAATACACTTACACACACAGCCCTCTTAGAAGGGCCCTGTGCTTAAAAGAGCCCATGTTGACTTTAAGGGTCAGTCGTCACCATCTTGAAACATTTTTTTTTTTTAACAAAAAACTTCAAATTTTCATTTTGTACTGGGCCCCATGAATTCCATAATTGGTCCTGATTGTTACAATGACGGCAAAAATGAAGTTTTATGTCTTTTGCCATCCTTTAAAACTGGTTTTATCTTGAGAACATGGTTTTATTGATAAAGAAGCTTTGGTTGCAAAAAGTAGAGTTTTGACTTTTAGGGAGTATTGGATGTTGCCATTTAAATTGTAAATATTATAAAATCAAGGGAGTTAAACTTGCATCTTTTTAAATTGATGTGCGAGGAAGTGGGATCATCTGATCCCCAGCTAGATGCTGCATTCAGAAGTGAGATGGTTGTCATGGGGATGCATAATAGCATGTTTATTTGGATTGAATATGAAGTCAGAGTCAGACTTTTTCTGACAGAAAAGAAGCTGATTTGGCTGATTGGTTTGACAATGAATAGTGGCTTTGCTCATTAAATAAGGTAAACATATGTCTCAGTTTTCCCAGAGCAGTCAAGGTTTATGTCTGCTGTCCTGGCATAATTAGCAGCCCACCATCATTAGGTTAAATTGTAGATAATTTCCAAAAATTGACTGAGTTAAATCCCTAGATCTAAGATTTTTCACTCCTCTCCAAAAAGTACATAAGTGCATATTATCAAAATATTGTATTAGCAAAGGAATATTAAAATTGATATCTAAATTTTGCAAAACCTTCAAGGCTAAGCAGTTACTTCTAAAAGGCAGTAGATAAAATCAAGGGTCATTTAATAAATTTTAATAAGTTTAAGGGTCATTTACTAAGTCTTGATAAAATATTATTAACATAATTCCAAAAAAAATCAAAACTTGGAACACATCCTCTTGCAAGTCAGGTGGTTTTTTATTTCTTTGTTTTTAGCAAATCTAGAAGAATCTGTCCATAATAGAATATTATATGTAACTTTTATGATAGAGAATTTGTGATTTGGGGCATGCAACTTGGAAGGAATTCAAAGAATTAAGCAAAGGAACGAGTATAATTGTTCTGATGCCATCTACTTATTCACATGAACAAGATTTCTCAGAAATTACATTTTTAAAAGGGAGGGGAGGAAAATAAAACTGATGTTGAATGCAGCTCATTACTGCTACAAGTAATATTCATATACTTTATAGTAAAGATATATAAACTACAGGTGACCCTTGAACAGCTGTGTAGGTGCAATTATACACAGATTTTCTTCCACCTCTGTCACTCCTGAGACAAGACCAATCCCTCCCCTTCCTCCTCTTCCTCAGCCTATTCAACATGAAGATGGTAAGGATAAACACCTTTACAATGATCCACTTCTACTTAATAAATAGTAAAAATATTTTCTCTTTATTATTTTCTTAATAATATTTTCTTTTCTGTAGCTTACTTTATTGTAGGGATACAATATGTAATACATGTAACACAAAAAATACATGTTAAACAATTATTTATATTATTGAAAGCCTTCTGGTCAATAGTAGGCTATCAATAGTTAAGCTTCTGGGAAGTCAAAAGTTATATGCAAATTTTTGACTATAGAGGTATGGGGAGGGGACCTAACTCCCACATTGTTCAAGGGTCACCCATAATTGGAAAATGAATAAAACTAGTCAGTGAAAGTTTGATGAGGAAGAGATTTACGTACTCTTAAGGTATCTCCCCCCACAAAATCCTTGTTAAGAGGAAATGTGTAACTTTATAGTGGTGAAACCTAGCAGATACCACATTAGTTAAGCGATCAAAGTTAGTATCACCAATAACATAACCAGGCAGTTAACTTCAAAATGCATTTTAAAAACTTGTCTTTTCCTTTCTCTTGGGTCACAAGAAGCAACCTTGTTTTTCTCTTTTGTTTTTCTTCTCCTTAGTCTTAACATACAGCCTTGAAGTGTACTTTCTTTAAAACACCACGTTGCTCCCTTTCTCACCGTACATTCTTATACCATGAACATTTATCTAACTGTATGCTTGTATCTAATGATATGCTTACTTAGAAGTTCCAGGGACTAATCTTGAGACAGACAAAGCCTGGAAATCCAGCTGCAGAATTCCACCGATTAACTGAAGACAGCTACTCAACAACATGGCCATTGTTGAGATGATTCCAGCCCACGCTCCAGGTGGTCTGAGACCCAAGATAGCCACCGAAACAAAACACACATACCTGAACTCAGCACAACTCCTGCATGCCTCCCCTATCAAGGCCCTCCTTTTTGAACCCTTGCCTTCTCCTCAGAAGTTCAAAGTGGTTGCTTTGGTTGGGGAATCTGGCCACTTCCCCAGTACTAGTTTTGGTTAAGAAAACCACTTTCTGGCCGGGCGCGGTGGCTCACACCCATAATCCCAGCACTTTGGGAGGCCAAGGCCGGTGGATCACGAGGTCAACAGATCGAGACGACCCTGGCCAACATGGTGAAACCTCGTCTCTACTAAAAATACAAAAATTAGCCTCGCATTTGGCACGCGCCTGTAGTCCCAGCTACTTGGGAGGCTGATGTGGAAGAATCGCTTGAACCCAGTAGGCAGAGCTTGCAGTGAGCCGAGACTGCGCCACTGTGCTCCAGCCTGGCAACAGAGCAAGACCCCATCTCAAAAAAAAAGAAAAAGAAAACTACTTCCTTTCTTCCAGACCTCACTCTTGTTAATTGGATTCTGCAAGCAGCAAGCATCCAGAACTGCATTCATTTATAATAATGGGACAAATTCAAATTGTGTACCACTGACTAGATGTAACGAGGAGAAAAATACACCTATTTTGTGATATTACTGCCAAAAACTATATGACCTGATTCTATATGACAAAGGAGCATCCAATAAACCCCAAAAGAGGAACATTCTCCAAAGCAATTGGCCTGTAATCTGCTTTGTGCCAATGTCATGAAAGTCAAGATAGTTGGAAGAACTCTTTCTGAATGAAGGAGTCTAAAGGGACATAACAAAATGCAATGTGTGATCTATATTGGGTACTTTTGCTTTAATAAGGACGTATTTGGAACAAATAGTGAATTTGATGAGCTTTTCATTCATATGTTTGTTGGCCACATAAATGTCTTCTTTTGAAAAGTGTCTGTTCATATCCTTCGCCCACTTTTGAATGGGTTTGTTTGTTTCTTGTAAATCTGTTTTAGTTCTTTGTAGATTCTGGATATTAGCCCTTTGTCAGATGGGTAGATTGCAAAAACTTTTTCCCATTCTGTTGGTTGCCAGTTCACTCTAATGATCGTTTCTTTTGCTGTGCAGAGCTCCGGAGTTTGATTAGATCCCGTTTGTCTATTTTGGCTTTTGCTGCCAATGCTTTTGGTGTTTTAGTCATGAAGTCCTTGCTTATGCCTATGTCCTGAATGGTATTGCCTAGGTTTTCTTCTAGAGTTTTTACGGTGTTAGGTCTTATGTTTAAGTCTTTAATCCATCTGGAGTTAATTTTAGTGTAAGGTGTCATGAAAGGGTCCAGTTTCTGCTTTCTGCACATGGCTAGCCAGTTTTCCCGACACCATTTATTAAACAGGGAATCCTTTCCCCATTTTGCTTGTTTTTGTCAGCTTTGTCAAAGATCAGATGGTTGTAGACGTGTGGCATTGCCTCCGAGACCTCTGTTCTGTTCCATTGGTCTATATCTCTGTTTTGTTACCAGTATCATGCTGTTTTGATTACCATAGCCTTGTAGTATAGTTTGAAGTCAGGTAGTGTGATGCCTCCAGCTTTGTTCTTTTTGCTTAGAATTGACTTGGCTATGTGGGCTCTTTTGGTTCCATATGAAGTTTAAGGTGGTTTTTTCCAGTTCTATGAAGAGGGTCATAGGTAGCTTGATGGGGATATTATTGAATCTATAAGTTACTTTTGGCACTATGGTCATTTTCATAATATTGCTTCTTCCTAACCATGAGCATGGACGGTTTCTCCATCTGTTTGTGTCCTCTCTTATTTCCTTGAGCAGTGGTTTATAGTTCTCCTTTAAGATGTCCTTTACATCCACCGTTAGTTGTATTCCTAGGTATTTTATTCTCTTAGTAGCAATTGTGAATGGCAGCTAATTCTTGATTTGGCTCTCTTTAAGTCTGTTATTGGTGTATAGGAATGCTTGTGATTTCTGCACATTGATTTTGTATCCTGAGACTTTGCTGAAGTTGCTTATGAGTTTAAGGAGATGTTGGGCTGTTCCCAACACCATTTATTAAATAGGGAATCCTTTCCCCCATTGCTTGTTTTTGTGAGGTTTGTCAAAGATCAAATGGTTGTAGATGTGTGGTGTTATTTCTAAGGTCTCTGTTCTATTACGTTCTGTTGGTCTATATATCTGTTTTGGTACCAGTATCATGCTGTTTTGGTAGCTTTGTAGTATAATTTGAAGTCAGGTAGTGTGATTTCTCCAGCTTTGTTTTTTTGCTTAGGATTGTCTTGGCTATATGGGCTCTTTTTTAGTTCTGTATAAAATTTAAAGTATTTTTTCCTAATTCTGCAAAGAAAGTCACTGGTAGCTGGATTGGAATAGCATTGAATCTGTAAATTACTTTGGGCAATATGGCCATTTTCACAATATTGATTCTTCATATCCATGAACATGGAATTTTTTTCCATTTGTTTGTGTCCTCTCATTTCCTTGAGCAGTGGTTTGTAGTTCTCCTTGAATAGGTCCTTCACGTCCATTGTAAGTTGTATTCCTAGGTATTTTATTTTCTTTGTAGCAATTGTGAATGGGAGTTCACTCATGATTTGGCTGTCTCCTTGTTTATTGTTGGGAATCACCTTATTTTAAAAGAAAAAAAAAAAGTCCATCTTGTTTCCACACTCTTGATTCCCAAATCCTGCTCTAATTGTTTTATTTCTCCAGAGCATTTATCCCCTTCTACAGACCACATAATATAATTGTATATTATGTTTATTATTCATTGTCTTTTTCTTCTGCTAGAATATAAGCTTTATGGAAAGAGAGATTTTTGTTTTCTTTGCTGATTTATCCCAAGTTTCTATAACAGTGTACAGCACATAAATATTCATGGAATAAATCAAAGCATTTCCAGTTCTGGGTATAGGATAAAATGTATTTGAAATAATATTTTGTAGTTTTTATTTTTTTTATTCCTCAAAATAAAAAGTTGGATTTTTAAAAAGGGAATAAAGAACAGCACTTTCATTTCTGGCAATATAATAGACTGGAAAAATTCAAACTATAGAAGGTTTACAAGTACTGGTAAAAAATAACAAACATAATTTTAAATGCATAGCTAATCTACAAAATGGCAAAGGAAGCCCCAAGAGACAATACAGAAAGGAACAGGAAAGGCACAGTGAAAGGGAATAAGAGCATGGAGTTATCTTACGTGCCCAGGTCTTGGCTAGGGACAAGAGACAAGACATTGTGTGGAGTGGGAACTGAGACCTAACTGCCTACACACACACACAGACATACACACAGAGACACACAGACAAATAGACACACAGACACACACACAAACACACTCACACTCACACACAAAGCCAAGACCATCAGAGTGCTACATCATCACTGAAATAGTATGGAAATGTAAAAGTATAAGTCATGCTTTTTCTTAATTTAGTCTTGGTTAGAAAAATAAGGCCAAAGTAAAAACTAGATCCCTCAATTAACAATTGTTAATGAAGAGAAACTTCTAAAAGGAAGGATGCGATATTGTTGACTCAAGTGATTTTAAAAAGTCAAGTAACAATAGCCATCACAAAAGAGAAGTAAATCTTTATTTACTTCCTACCATGAAAGTTAATATGCCCCCTCAATCACGTGAGATAAACAGACTAAGCTTCTATTCCTTGAAACCAACGGAGCCCAGAAATTAAGGAAATGCTCAAAAAACAAAACAAAACTCTGCATTGATAGGGTTTATGAAAGGGATATAGAAGCCAACTGAAAGATCTCCCACTGACCAAAACTAAGCAATGAAATAAAGTAGTGTTAGATTATGATCCAACATATGAAATAAATAGCCATGGTCAGTATTGATATAAATACATGACTGAATAAACAAATGGAAGGAAGAGACAAATATGCAGTGCAGAGCTCCAAATAATTTATATACACACTTAATCTCCAAGGAGGGTCAGTTAGCAAGGAGGGGGAAACTCCCACTCAAGTGTAGGCTGCACATAGTGACATTCTTCCATATAGTGCAGAAGTAAGGAAAAGAGGGGTGGGAAGAGAAACTTTAGAGTAGAGGGACCTGACAAACTTCATCTCAACCAGGTGGTCAGAGTCAACATCAACAGTCACAAACCATGCTGATAGGTTGTACTTTTGATGTTATGTTATGAAAATGGCACTTTACCTCTGTATCTTCCTACCAGAAATGTATTCCCAAGTCTAATCATGAGAAAAACATTAGGTAAATCCCAATAGGAAGACGTCCTACAACTGCCTGACCAGTTTTCTTTAAAACCGCCAAGGTCATCAAAAGCAGAGAAAGTCTAAGAAAAGTCATAGTCAAGAGGGGCTTAAGGAAACTTGACAACTAAGTGTAATGTGGTATCCTGAATGTGATTCTGGAACAGAAAGGGGATATTAGGTAAAAACTAAGGAAATATGAATAAACTACAGACGTTAGCTCAGAACACTGTATCAATTTTGATTCACTCACTATAACAAATGCACCATACTAAAGTAAAATGTTCAATAGAGGTGAAATTGTCAGAAGGAGGGGCTGAGGGGGCATAGGGGAACTCTCTGTACTAGGTTTTCCATTTTTGTGTAAATCTGAAACTGTTCTAAAATTTAAAGTCTACTATAAAAATAGTGTGAATAAAAATAAATGGAGCTTAACAGTCAATAGCATTATTTTATTACGATTATTGAACCGAGAAAAATTTTACCTTAAGATTCAACAGTAATTTATGGGAGCATGTTAAATGATGTCATGGAGATCCAGTCAGGAAAGTGACCCAGTTTCTTCCATAAATTTCAAGGAAAAAAAGTGACAAGTGGGGAGTAAATTACAGGTGATTTAGGAGACATATATAACCAATGAAATCCAAGGACCTTATTTGGACCCTGATATAGACAAGCAAACTTCCCTGTCTCACTTTGTTTAATGTCTCGCTTGTGTTTCCTGGGTTCATAGGCCAAATAAACTGTCTGTCCGCAAGCCCATGTCTCAGGGTCTACTTTTGTAGAAACTCAAAGAAGGATAATCATCATTAAGAAATTGATTTAATGAATTATGGTGTAACATATAATAGCTTACTATATAATCATTTCAAATAGTTAATTAGATCTACTTGTGTTGACATGGAACAATCTCAAGACACTTTCTAAAGCATGATTCTTTTTCTATAAATGAATTAAAATAATACATGCATATGCACTGGCATGTGAATAACCATTTTTCTAGGCGTTTACAGAGAAAATTAACAGTGATTACCTCTGAGTAGTGGAAATTCTTTCATGCCAAAAGTATGGTGCTGGCAAGCTGGCTCACTGATTTAAAAAAAAGGGGGGCCTGATTTATAGAATTTGCTGATTTCCATGGTGTGAATGCTCTATACCACTATGTCTGATTTCAAACCACAGATGATTTAACAGGCTCCGAGCAATTCTTGAACAATTCATTCTTGTGAGCCCATAAGAGTCACCTCCAATACACCACTGGATGAAAATGTCCATTAATATTATAATTTCATATGCTAGTTGAATTTATTTGAATTATACTTTTAAATAGATTATACTTAAAAATAAAAGAAGAAAACTGTTGAACACATGCTAAGATTTCCATTTCTAGTTCCTGGTTACACATAGCCTTGGAAATAAGCCCAGGCCCATATTCCCTGGTCACAAGGAAATCAGTCAGCAGAGATTAAGATGAAGATAATGTGCCTTTCTATTCTGTTCCTTTCTGAGCTTAAGTTAGAACCCATGTCTGTGAACCAAAATAAAAGTAGAAGAGGAAAGGTCAACATGCCAGGGAGCCTCCTGTGGGTACCTCCTTGTGCTCCTCAGTTTCTTAAGAAGGTAAGATGATAAACAGGAAGAGAAATGGAGAGCACTCAGAGAGGCAGACAGCAGCATTACAATTCATATGTGCATTTTTGTGACCCTGATCATTTTTTAAAACTACCTCAGAGCCATTTTCTTTTAAAATGGCTACTACTGCCAGATAATAAATTAGGTAATTTTTGAATTTGCCCTAACCCCCACTATATTCATCAAACGCCTGTCTTCCCCCTGATTACAAAAATATTCAGTAAGAAAGAGCATTTCATTAGAAATCAAGAAACCTGCATTATCATCCTCATACAGATACTGTTGGCTACAAAAGCCTCAACAGGTCACTTAACCTCTCTGAGCCTCTGCTGTCCTCTATACAACAAAAGCTTTGAATTATAAGGTTTCTGAGGACTTCTTCAGTTTTAAAAGTCCTACAATTTTCTTATTTCTACTGACCAAACCCTCTTAACGAAGCTCATTTCCCTCAAGAACTCGCTTAGATCCTCTGAAGTGTTCTTGGGTCAGAGAGGAAGAGAGCAGAAAGAGCCAGTGCCTCTGTGTAGACAACACTGGTATGGTGCTGGGGCCTGAGACAAATGGGAGGGGCATCTCCAGGAGGCACCATGGGGACCCTGCTCTGGACCCCAGTGCCACATCTGGGGTTTGGGAAATACTTCATCAGCACCCACCAGCCCAGGACATTAGGACAAAAGCCTCCACCACATAGATAGCATTAATCCCTCTGTGACAACACAATACCTCTCCTGCTAGCATCTCCACATTAGCTCCTTCCATAAACTAGTTCTTCATGAAGTCCCCACTGAAGGAGTCCTGGTCCTGCTCTAGGATCAACTTTGCCTCTGTCTCTTCAAACTATTCTTTTTTTTTTTTTTTTTTTCTGAGACAAGAGTCTCACTCTGTCACCCAGGCTGGAGTGCAATGGCGTGATCTCAGCTCACTGCAACCTTCGCCTCCCAAGTTCAAGCGATTCTCCTGCCTCAGCCTCCCGAGTAGCTAGGATCACAGGAGCATGCCACTACACTTGGCTAATTTTTGTATTTTCAGTAGAGACGGCAGTTCACTATGTTGGCCAGGCTCATCTCGAACTCCTGACCTCAAGTAATCCACCCAGCTCAGCCTCCCAAAGTGCTGGGATTACAGGCATGAGCCACTGCACCTGGCCCAAACTATTCTTTTCTTCAGGATCTTCCTCCCTTGGGGGGGGCTTTCATTCATCAGAAATCAACAATATCTGAGCTTGGCTCTGAGCCATATAGATATAAAATAGGAGCATGGAAGCTTCATGACTCTTGACGGGGGAGAGAGAGAGAGAACATCTAAAAGGATGCCATTATTACTGTGGTCCCTCATGGCAAAGGAGAACAAACCCCAGCTCACGGTGAGATCGGAGAAGATTCAGACACTGGGAAAGACCAACAGCAGCTTCTTGAATTGTCGTTGAAAGCTTCTTAAGTATTAGTTGCCTCTTTACAAAGATGAAAGCCATTCCCCTGAGCTTTGTAGGAGAAACAGAATGGTGAAGTAAAGTAATTTTCTCTAAGAGCAGAGGCCTTACTCTGTCACTAAGATTGTTAAGGAGCATAAATCCCTAGCAATAATTGCAAAGATCTTTGTGTCACTTTTCAGAGCATAAATGCCTTTCAGTACATTATCTAATCTGATTTCACAACAAGCTGTGAGTTATTGGTGTCATAGGAAAGACTGGAGAGGGGGACCAGGAGACCTGGATGCAGGCCTGCACTTAATCATGTATCAGCTGGTGACTTGCTTGAGCTAGTGGTCCTCAGGCCGCACTTTACCTTCATTTTACAGATGAGGAAACTGAAGCTCAAGGGTCTTGCTCTTATGCACAGGTGACAATATGGGACAGACTGGGAAGAATGAAGACTGAAGCAGCAGCTTCGTTATTATAGAGTATAGCATTAAAATGAAACTGATAAAAATAATACACAAGGGCTGCAATAGGCAAGGAGGGCAGAAAGTGGGACTACAGATGTTAAGGAAGTGTGAAGCCCATCACTGAAAAATTAGTATGGGTTATTTATTAGAGAAATGATAGCTGTGTGAATGCCAATCCAAGTAGAATCCATTAAGAGCAAAATAGGGGGTAACTGTGACTCACATATGTAATTTCCTCTGAGCCTCAAGTATGATGAACCACCTTGAGGTTGCCAAAGAGTCACAAGCCCCTACCTGCCAGTCATAGCTACTCATCAGGAGTCTTACAAAAGGGGTCATTGAGTTGTACCCTTTGGTTTCCCCTGCTACCTCAACTAGTTAAGAAGGGCAGAGGCCTGGAAGTGCAGAGTCCAGGAACCAAAGAATGCCTGGTTTCACATATTATTTCATTTCTATACTAAATCTACTGCTTAAAGGTTTTAAATCATGCCTCTTAGTTGTTATGAGACAGGAAAAGGTGATTATTTTTATGCCCAGGTATCAGCTTTCTATCTAAAGGTTTCAAGCACACTCTTCTCAAGCTAGTTTCTTGCACCCTGAAGAGTCCTTGCTGTGGGAACCATTTACCGGAAAACTTGTCCTTCAGACCCCTCCCTTTGTTCCATCATGCTAACACCCGGGGAACAAGCTTTTCCCATAAGGATAAGGAGGCACTGGAACCAGAGTCACCATGGCCATGTCCAAAGACTCTGACAGCAGCTGGGATGGAAGATGAGGTGGCAGTGGGAATAAGCTGAAACACTGCTTTGCACCCTCAAGGGGCACCATTTGCACCATATTCCTGTACTGGGCAGCCCTCATGTAAGCCCATCTTTCTACTTCCTGCTTTCCAGTTGCTGTCTCCCTACCTTGAGTTTTGTTCCTTTTGATTTTTAGAGGGAAAATTGCAAGGTAAGAAAAATATATTAATGCACAAATTTTTTTCAAATATAGTCTTTTGGGAAGTGTAGTGTGTGAGACTCAGATTTACACTAAGGAATGGCAATGTTTGCCACTAAGGACCCTATCCCAGCCTCCATGATGCACAAGTAATCACCATGACATGATTTGGTGCTGACTCAGGGAAGAAGAACCATTGATCCCAACATCTCTCTATACCACCTCAGTATTGATTCTTGTGTACAACTTGTGTTGTACTGGGTTAGCCTCTCCCCATTAACATTTACAGAATGTGATTTATGTACCTCAGAGAGTCTGATCCATCTTACTTTATATGACTAAATCAAAAGAAAAGTGCAGAGACTCATCTTGGCATTAAAAAAAAAAGACAGCTGTTCCACATATGCACTATCCCAGTCAAATGACAATATATAGGGTACACATAAACTCAGGGGATGACAAGCACACACATAGTCAGGGTGAGCTCAGTGGAATGGTGAGGTTTTGTGTCAGTAAGAACTGCATTTACCTGTAGCGTCAGAGGCCCAAATACAGTGGCTTAAGCAGAACTAAGGGCTTATCTTCTTCCATAAAAGAAGTCAAGATAGAAGGCCCAGGAAGTGGTATTCTTGCCCCATAAAGTTATCAAGGTCTCAGATCTCCTCCAACTTATGGACCAACCCTTCTTATTAGGTGGCTACCATTCTCAAAGTCACAAGATGACTGATGAAATCTGGCCAACCTATCTGTTTTCAAACTAAAGGGGCTGGTGGGGGGAGGGAAAATGGAAAGACTAAGGTCAAAAGATGAGACCCCAGAATTTTGTCTCACTTCGAGGAACTCTCTCAGAAGTCTGACCCAAAAACTTCTGTTTGAATCTCATTGGCTAGAATTTAATCATATAACAAAATGTTACAAGAATGCAAGGAAGTCTAGGAAATGTTGTCTCTTAACTGTGCATATCACCACCTTGAGTAAAACTAGAGTTTATTTCCAGGAAGAATAGAAAAACAGATACTGAGTGGGCAAAGAGCGGGTGCTGCCATAGCATTGTATAGTCTGTGTGAAGTTAGTCAGGTGGACCAGATGATCTCAGCTGAGCTCAGTGCAGAGTGGATATGAAATCACTAAGATGGTGAAGGGTGTGAGCTTAGCAGAAGAGTGAGAAATGTACAGAGCCAAGCATGAGAGTAACAATATGGTGTGTGGTGTATAACCTATGAGGGCTCAGTGGGAAGGTGAGACTGTGCACAGTCAGTCTGGGCTCCATGAGATTGTTCAAGCATACAGCAGAGTCACTGCAGGGTTAATGACATCGTGAAAAGTGTGCACCACCAGTATGGTCTGATTGAGATGGTGAGGGGTGGGCACATTTGGTGTGGATTCAGAGGGCAAGTTAGTGTCTGCTTGGCCTGTAGAAATGCACCTTCATTAATGCCTTTATTACTATTTTGCAGCTCTTTGAGAGCCTCTTTTCATAAGAACTACCCAGCAAGATCAGGGAAACCTGGAAATATCCTGTAGTCATGTAGAGAGGCCATACCCAAACTCCATCTAAATAAGTGGCTTGTAATTAGGGCCTGCCTTCATGGGCAGATGGTACAGGGACAGGTACAGGTACAGATACAGGTGGTGTCTCTTGTTAGTTCCAAGCAGGAGCCACTTTGCTGCTGTCCTTCTATGGCCAAGTTTCCTCAGGTTAGCAGTCTTCATACATCACAGCAGGCAGGTTGATATACCTGGACCCAAAGCCAGAACTGCCAACAAATTACCTTGACATGTTGATTGCTTGGCCTAACTCACCCTGGAGGCCTCCAGAGGCCTTCTTCACATCACCACAAACACTTCCAATTACTGCATTGGTTTATCAGGAACTCTTTTCTTGGTGCTCTGTTCTGCTCTCCATGACCTTGGTTGCCTGAGCGATATATCCTTTGAGTTGTTTCTACATCCTGCTTCAATTTTTCCCTTCTCATCTCTGTCTCTGCTTATATAGGATGTGTTTTATTGCCACACAGACTTAGTTGGTAGCCTCTGTGGCATCTGACTGTCCCTCAATCAACTCTAGAACACCTATAGGTGGCCTCTGTAAGAGAGATTTCCAGGAACAGAATGCCAAACACATTGTTTATCAGGCTTCTTGAGTTGCACAATTGCAGGAAATTGTTGCTTAAGATTTCAAAGGACACCAGAGAATTTCAGCACAAACCTGGAATGGTGCCCTGTTGCTTGTCCAGTCAATGCCAAATTAATGATGGGAAGGAAGCGCTGCTGTGTCACGTGACTGCCAGGCACTGTCCCAAATCCTTCCTGAGGTCAGCATTCCCAACCCCACCAAACCCTGCAGCTCACAAATCAGCTGCAAGTGGAGCATGAAAAGGGGAACACTGTGGAAATTAACTATTTTAAGGGCCACACCTGAAACTGCTTGATTTTGGTTAGAAAAGGGGTTGCAACATGCCCTCAAAATCATCATGAGCTTCTAAGAGATGACAATGACTCACAGACTTATCTGTCATGATCAGTTAAAATTCTAGAAATAAACTCAACATAAATTCTTAAGAACAACGGTTTGAAAGAACTGATATTTGAAAATCCACCCCATTTTACTGTGCAGATGCATTGATACATTTGCGGAAAATGACAAGAAATTAATCTTGAGCTCCTTTGCCCAAGAGGTTACCCATAGTTGTATATTCTCAACATGCCTGCAAGACAACGTACAAGAGCTATGCCAGGATCTGATACTGAGCCTGGTTTTCCTAACTGAAGATCTTGATTTGGATTAGTTACCTTGAATGTGGAAATTTTCCTTCCTTGAATGATATCCTATTGAGATAAGGTAGGATTTCACACAAGTAAAGTTACCACAGCTTTAGTAACTTTACCTACTACAACTTTGGTAACTTCATCTGTGTGAAAAACTGACTTTTGTTCACTTTTAGAATAAGGAAGGAGCAGCAGAAATTATTACCCATGAATTCTACATCAAAGATCCTGTGTCACAGAAATATGTCTGGTCTTCCTTGGAAAGGTAGACTGACCCCAATTTCAGGACACCACAGGAATTCAATATAAATTTGCAACTCTGTGTTACAACTGACAGAGGTGTAGCTAACTCAACAACTGGAAAGAATAACAATTACTGCATCTTGATTACAAAATGTTTTTCTGTTCAAGCCTTCTTTGAACTCTTATTACATAAAGTCAACTCCATGAGCAGAAAGGTCATGAGAATTGTGCAAAATGCCAGATGAAGATGTGAGTTTGTCAACCCCTTCACCAGTCCTTTTGTTTACCTGGCTGCCCAATGAGATTGCGTCTCTCTATTGGATCAAGACTAGTGTTGACAGAGTCCCAGAGCCAGGGTGGGAAGCCAGGTAGAAAAATACAAGTCTAAGAATTACAGGCAGGACTGAGAACAGGAAAAGTCAATAAGGCTCTGAGCCAAATAAGCAGTCAGAAATCACATGCATATCAGGAGTACAGATTAAGTGTGTAGGTTAAAAACCAAGCTGGCAATTAGAAACCAGGAAACCCACAGGCACCAGAGACCAATGCCAGTTCAAAGGTTAGAAAACAAGTAAAAGGCCAAGACAGCCAAATAAAAAGCACCATCACAATGAACTTCATGAAAGTACCTGCTGTTTCAGGCAAGAAGGCTCTTCCTCCATTTCTGTGGGACATGTGACCATGCCAGGTTGTGCAGGCGGAAGCCGAGGATCCACGTTAGAAGAGATGGCGTCAAATGACGGAGGTATTGTATCTGGAATCACATTGAAGGACACATTATGACACCTCTAGACAGTGTCTGACAAGGCCAGAAAGTTAACCCAGTAATTAGCCACCTATGTCACATTAGGATTTCAGGGCACACTGGCCAGGAACAGGCACATCCCTGTCAGTACGATTTTTCCATCTCCTGGCACCCTTTCCCTTCTGGTTTCCAAGCCTAGGCAATTGGTGATCCAAATCCTTCCTGGGAGGCACAGTGCTCAGATTTCCCCCATTTCCTAAAGTCTTCCAAGTGAAAAAAAAAAAAAAAAAGAAAAAAAAAAAGCTTCTTTTTTTTTTTCAATGTGGAAGGCATATCACAAATGCTAAGAGAAAGCAAGTTTAAATGATAAATATCCTTAGCTCTCCTAAAGGCATTTGAATTTGAAGGAAAGAACTAATTAATACAAAAGTGCCTCTAGAACCGTGCTGGAGTGCTAGAGGAATAAGGCTTAAAAACAAAAATCTCTTTTAAAAACAATTACTTAAGCATATGACTGAATTATAGTTCTTAAAAAAATGTTGGTTTTCCTTCACATTAAAAAATACTTATTAATCAAGACTTCTAAAGACTGTTTAAAGGTGATAACTGATTCATCTCCCTTATCTCCCTTTTTAATCAGATATAGTTGTAGGAATAAACACAGACAATTTAAATTTTAATGATTTACAAAAAAATGATATTTGACCACATAAAAAATTCAAATATTTCTGTTTTCTAGGACAAGAGATAAATTATTGCAGAGGCCCCAGTGCACAATAGAAAGAGCATGGACTCAAAATTGTGTTGGTAAGTCCCTCCTCATCACTGGTCCCCATATCCTCAGAGATAAAAATAGAGACTTTGCAAGGCCGGGTGTGGTGGCTCACGCCTGTAATCCAAGCCCTTGAGATGCCAAGGAGGGAAGATCACTTGAGGTCAGGAGTTCAAAACCAGCCTGGCCAACAATGATGAAACACTGTCTATACTTAAAGTACCAAAAAAAAAAAAAATTAGCTGGGCATGGTGGCAGGTGCCTGTAATCCCAGCTACTCGGGAGGTTGAGGCAGGAGAATAGCTTGAACCCAGGAGGCAGAGGGTGGAGTGAGCCAAGATCAAGCCACTGCACTCTGGCAAAACTCTGTCTCAAAATTATATCCATATATATATAGAGAGAGAGAGAGAGAGAGAGAGAGAGAGACTTTGCAGAGTTCTTGTGAAGATGAAAAATTATGCATGAGAAGTATCTAGCACACTGTGTAGCACATTGTTCAATGAATAGTAGCAATTGTTACTTTTATTCCACTTACCTAACAAATGCCCAATCACTTTACATTGTAAACACACTTCTATCTAATTGAAAGAAGAGAGAAAAACAGGAAGAGCATCGAGGTGCAGTGGCAGAAATTCCAGTGTAAGTGTAGAAAACTGGGTAACGATCTCATTTTCATCACATTAGTTGTGTGGGTCTTTGCAAGCCACCTAACTTCACTGAACTTCTGCTTCCTCATTTGAAAAAATAAAGGATTTGAACATATATCTTTGGTTACTCCCAGATGTGAGGGTCTCTGCCACTGTTTACCTTCCCAAGCAGAGAGAAGACCTTGTAAAAGATTGTCCCTGTCTGGGGACAGCCTATCCCTAAATAATCAGATGTTTGCCCAATGCAGCTCTCAACTCACCCTTTTGCCAACAATTTCCCAATCCTGCCTCTCATCTTTGGACCTTGCTCAAGAGCACAAATGAACTTCTACTTGTAAGACCAGACATAAACCCTAATCACTAAACACACTCATCCAGAGATCTAAGATAATTTAGTTACCTGTGCCTCAGTTTTCTCCTCTGTAAAAATAGGAGAGCAATATTCACCTCATTGAGTTTTTATGAAGATTAGATAAGACATGTTGGTGAAAGTGATTTATCAGCTGTACAGCATTGCACAACACTAACATAGCAACTGTGATTATTGTTGATTTATACTGTTGGAAACACTCTATGGAAAACAGATGAGAAGTTGCATTCTGAATCAGTTCACCATGGTTCATCCACCTGAGCTCCTGCCTTCTGTGGGTTTTGTGAGCCTAGAAGAATCGGGCAGAATGGCATTGAATTCTGCGGTAATCACACATTGATTTTGGTCTTCCTGAGAAAGGAGGATTATTTAAACTTTCACTTATAAGAAACTGGCAGGAACCTGTTTAAATGGCCCAGGTAAGTTTTCACCTTGTTAGAAATATCCTACCCATGTGATCTGAGGTTTCCCTATTTCAAGAGCTAATTGCAGAATTTGAGGAAAACCACCTGTTACTAATTCTAACAAATCCATCAGTCTCCGAAAAGAACAGCAGATCTGTCCCCTCCAGCGCCCCACTCTTAGGCTTTGCTGGGCTTACTGCTCCATGATCACCAGGGTCCTGTGGTCACAAGGAGGCTGTAAGAAGTGCAAGGCCCTCTAAGAGGAAGCTGAGAATGCCACTGCATTCCTCAGGGGTGTCCTGAAATGCCCCGTGTTTGCAGCGCTGTGAAATATTGTAGAATCATACCAAAGTCTGAAAACTATTTGTTGATAAAAGGTCTTAGGTAGTTACTTCAGAACATAGTCCCATGTGTTGGGTTTTCTGAGCAGTCAGCTATGCAGAATCTTTAGTTAGCATTCTTTCTCTCTCTCTCTCTTTTTTCTCTCTCTCTCTCTGTCTCTCTCTCGTCCTTCCCCACCCACATTTGCCGGTCGCATGCCCTTGGCAGGGCTGATCCCATAAACAGAATAGTAAGCAACTACTTGCCTGATGTAATTTGAGATGTATCACAATCCCTACTGCTCAAAATATCTTCGCCACCAGATGCACAGGGCCTAAAATTCCCAGTATTCAACTCATGGCAGCTAATCTTCTCTTCCTTCGCCCCATCATCTCTCCTAATACCTCCACGTGTGATGCATTTCCATCCTTCTAGGCCCAGCTCAGTATCACTTTTTCCCGAAGCTTTCGTGATCGCCCAGTTGGAAGTGATCTCTCGCTCTTCTGAACGTCCAAAAAGCTTCCCTTGTGCCTCTTTTACGTCATAGATTACTTTATATTTAAACACATGTACTATATCCCACCAGGCATAATCTGGAGATTCAATACCTCAGCTGAGTCTTATTTATCTTTGTATCACCAACCCATCCTCAAGCAACCAGGCCCAGAGCTGACACTTAATATAAGAATCAGTATCTGACCAGTGGGTGCTATATGGCTGAATAAGTAGTGAGACACAGCTTCTCCTGGGCTGACATTTTGCTCCTCACTCGCTCTGTATACTTCAGCAGTTACTTCAGTTTTCAGAGCCTTATTTTCTTCCTGTAAAATAAGGTAATTGACGAGTTATAAAATGCCAGAACTGTCTCAGCCATCATTGCTAATCTACGGGATGATCTTACAGCTCACCCTGGTTCAGCAAAAGCCCAACATCATTTGCATTCACTTTTGGAAGTGGCTTGACAATAGTGAATACACTATATTAAGGTCTTTAAAAGAAAAACAGTAAAATTAAAAAAAAAAAAAAACAAGATAAGGCCAAATAAAAAGTAAACACATCAGAAATAAATTATTGATGGTCTTATTTACTTACAAAGTGGGACATAAATTCAGCTTTGAGCTTCCTAGCAACCAAAGCAAAAATGTATTAAAGTAAAAGTATATTGATTGCTCAAGAAAATACAGATTTTCCTGTTATTAAAATTCAAGAGAAATTGATGTAGTAAACTTTGTACTCAAAAATCCCAATAATGAATACACCAGAAAGTTTCATAGAACTATTTCCTGTAGCATCCTTTTACAAATGAGTGTTCCAGTTATCTATTGCTCCCCAACCCCAAAATAGTAGCTTAAAGTGACAACATTGTGTATTATTATCTTACTGGGGATAGTGGGGTCTAACCTAAGCAATTCTCACTTAGAGTCTCTTATGGAACTGCAGTCACAAAGTGACTGTGTCTGAACTAACCTGGAGCCTAAGTTAGGAAGATTCAAATAGCTGGAGGGTAGAGCAGTCGATCCTCTTCAGATACCTCTCGGTGGTCTCTCCCTGTGACTCCAGCATGGACGTGTTAGAGCAGCCAGAACTCTTACATGGAAGCTCAAGCACTGAGAGGAGACGGCCAAGCCAACTAGATCACCTTTTATGAGCTAGCCTCAAAAATCACATAGTATCACTTCTAACACATTCTCTTTGCTAGAATCAAGTCACTAAGACCCACCTATATTCAAGGGAAGGGTATTTTAGTCTCCATTTTTTGATGGAGGAGTGTCCAAGAATGTGAGAATATGTTTTAAAACCATGATTAAGGAAAAAATAGAAATTTGCTATTCAATAAATGCTATTCTTTGGAAAGCAAAGAAGAAATACTTCAGCTTGATTCAGGAATAAA
The DNA here is from genome assembly GCA_036589455.1 of Ateles fusciceps. Classification (NCBI taxonomy): domain Eukaryota; kingdom Metazoa; phylum Chordata; class Mammalia; order Primates; family Atelidae; genus Ateles; species Ateles fusciceps. The sequence goes on from JAZHEH010003362.1 coordinate 3,031,146, forward strand.
ATTTAGAATTACAGAGTTGTGCTGTTCAATATGGTAGCCAGTGGCATGAGTGACTATTTAAAGAAATTAATTAAAATTTCCTAAAAAAAATTTCAGTACTATTATTTTGTTTTAAGAGCCACATTCCAAATACTCCATAGCCACACATGTGGACACACAATTACAGAACATTTCCCTCACTGCAGAAAGTTCTATTGGAGAACACTTAGCTAGGATAATGAAAGAACAACATATCCTTAGTGGAGGCAAAGGTGTAGGGCACATTACTCAAGCCCACAAATTTAAGGTTACAGTGAGCTACAATCACATCACTATACTCCAGCCTGGTCACAGAGCAAGACCTTATCTCTAAAAAGAAAAAGAAAAAAAAAGAACTATATATCCAGCTGTCGATTAGAACTGCTAAGTCTTTTAATTAAGCTTTTGTTGGTAGGAATTGGGCAGCAGAGATGTCCAAATTTTAACATTTGACAAGACTATGAACTGCATGAAATCTGTGTTGCTCAAAAAATATGCCTTAAAAATCAACCAAGTTGGAGGTAGATTCACTTCCTTTCAAGAAAATGAAGGTAGGCCTGGGTGGTTGCTGTCAAAATGGGCAAGTTCATAAAACCTGGGAAAGCAGTGTTGGTCCAGGCCAGACGCTACACCGGGTGATACCCTGGATGCAAACCCATCATCATGAAGAATGTTGATGATGACACCTCAGAATGCCCCTTCAGCTGTTCTCTGGTGGCTGAAATTGACCATTATCCCTGCAAGGTGACAGCTTCCCATGGGCAAGAAGAGCGCCCAGAGGTCAAAGATCAAGTCTTTTGTGAAAGTTTACAACTACAATCACCTCATGCCCACAAGGTACTCTGTGGATATCCCCATGGACAAAACTGCCATTAACAAGGATGTCTTCAGAGACCCTGCTCTTAAACACAAGGCCCAACGGGAGGCCAAAGTCAAATTCAAAGAGAGGTGCAAGATGGGCAAGAACAGTAGCTCTTCCAAAAGCTGTGGTTTCAGATGTTTTGTTTTGGTCGTTAAAAATGAAAGAAAGAAAAGAAAGAAGAAGGAAAGAAAAAGAAAGAAAGAAGGGAGGGAGGGAGGGAAGGGAAGGAAGGGAAGGAAGGAGGGGAGAAAGGAAGGAAGGAAAGAAGGAAGGAAGGAAGGAAGAGAGAGAGAAAGAAAGAAAGAAAAAGAAAGAAAAAAGAAAGAAAGTGAAGGCTCCTAAACAAGACCCAAATGGCTAACACCTTGCCTCCATGTGGAGGTTCACAGTGGAGAACCTGTCAGTAAGGTTTTCCTCCAGATTTTTAAACAGTGTTTTCCCAAAAGATTTAGGGCAAAGAAAGATAAAATCAAAGCTACAAAGTTCATTCCCTCACTGTTTAATTTGACATTTAGTGAGTAGACATGAATGCTATCATTCGTATCTGAAAAAAAAAATTGACATAGATTTTACTAATCTCCCAAGCCGCAGAAATAAACAAACAAATGTCAATAACATGCCCAAGGAATATCTACTTTTAAGTAGCATGATTTTCTTCTGAACCCATCAGAGAAAAATGGTTTCAAAACGTACCCCTAAGTAGCTGAAAGAGTTGGCCAGTTATGTATAATCATTAGATATAAGCCAATTAAATTGCAAATACTAGCTGCCAAAAATGAAGATTTTTAAATATAGAAAAGTTGAATTGAAGCCACTCTATTTTCCAGTAAGATAAAGAGGCCATTTCTTGTTAGTGACAATAAAATTATATCACCAGTATAGAGAATAGTTATTTTTGTACTTTTTATAATAAGGGTACATGCAACTAGATCATGCACAAATTGTTTCAAATCATTAAGATACAAATTAAAGAGAAGAGTTGGAGGAGACAGAGGCAGAACACAGTTTCATTTTATAAAGACTGGAATATCTGATCTGTTAGAAAACCATTCTCAGGAACGAAAGCTCAGACTGTACATAAGCATCAGTTACCAGATCTTACAGCCCAGCAGCATTATGTATCTTCTGCTTCACCGTCCCCACCCCCTGCTCTGTGTCTCAGGAGGCTGACTTGTATGGGCTGCATTAATGGGTTCCCTTGCCCTCGCCCTTCTACAGGAGTTCAGCCAACGGGAGGCACTGCAGGAGATTAGAGAATGGGAGAATAGGAAGTTAGAGAATTTAACTCCTCAGCTTCCTCCCTGCTGGACCACCGTGGGTTGGTTGCATTCCTCACCCAAATGCTACTGTCAGGCAGACCTCTTAATATGGCTCTACTCTCTAAATCCCAGTAACCCCCTCACTTTCTTTGATTTTTTACCCATGAGTTGCAGTAACTCCCTGCCATTATTGTTAGCATAGGGTACTATATCCACCTCTCATAGGTTTTCCTCAATCCTGCCTGTACCTTTGTTCCTGCTTTTCTTTTTTTTTTTTTTTTTTTTTTTGAGACAGAGTCTTGCTCTGTCATCCAGGCTGGAGTGCAGTGGCACGATCTCAGCTCACTGCAACCTCTGCCTCCCAGATTCAAGTGATTCTCATGCCTCAGCTTCCCAAGGAGCTGGGATTACAGGCACATGCCACCACACCTGGCTAATTTTTGTATTAATATTTTTAGTACAGACAGAGTTTCATCATGTTGGCCAGGCTGGTCTCAAACTCCTGACCGATCAGCCTCCCAAAGTGCTGGGATTACAAGCATGAGCCACTGCACTTGGCCTGTATATAGTTTCTTTCATGAGTCTCTCCTTAGTTACTCGGCTCTGTGCACTGTTTCCTTACAAGCCCTGATGATACATGAATTCATTACTAGTTTTTAATGCCCAAAGACCAAAAAAGATCAATTAAATTCATAAGCAATCTTAGAGCTATTCCCGAAAGATTTTTCCAGCACATCATAAAGAGTATAACATGGTTAATAATGGAATATTGTACCTAAATCCAACCTAAGGAAAAAAAAAGAGAGAACTGTAATTTATGAAAAACATTTAAATGAAAAGACTGCCAAAATAATGACTCTATGATTTCATATAGCAATATTGTCCTTTAAAAAAAGCAGGGGGCAGGGAAGTTTAACCAGACAAAATTAATAAGAGTAAACAAATTAGCCCTCAATTAGAGCAAAACTTGAGCAGTTTGGGTGGTAAAAAGTCTTTGTAATTAACAGCACTGCATGAGGAAGTAATATCAGGACGAAATCGGCAAATAGACTTGTAATCCCAAAGATAGGTGAAGTTGTTCTGGAGTTAAGGCCCTGAAGCTACCCTGCCCCTTACCACTGTGGTGCAGTAAATGAACGAAATTCTTGAAGTCAGGCAAACCTGCTTTCAAATCTCCAAGTCAAAACCATTTATAAAGTGAAGGAAATAATATTTCCAATGTAGAATCGTTGTAAGGATCATTGTAAGAAAAATACATATAAAATTCCTAGCACAGTGCCTGATTTGCTAAAGTCATTAAGAAATGGAAATTCAAAAAGAAATCCAACAGAAGGAAACCAAAGACTTTTACATTCCAGGACAAGCCTGAAAATCAGCAAGTAGATACATATACATATATATATATATATATGTGTGTGTGTGTGTGTGTGTGTGTGTGTATATATATATATATATATATACACACACACACATATAGATGAAAGAATAGGTTGACAGTGTCCCAGCCAGTCTTTCTGTGGGTCATGTACATTTTGAGGACCTCTATAGTGGATGAATTCCTTTCTCAAATTCTTTTCTGTAAGAAATAGTCACCTAAGAGAATTTTCTCATTCTCTGTCCTGGAAGATCTCCAGCTTTCCTTATTTTCCTTGCACTCTATGTTTCAAGTTAATTAGCACTTTCCCCAATGTACACAGTAATCATTTCTTGCTATCACAAACTATCCCAGAGGCCAGCACAGTTCAAATGGGTACTGGACTGAAATAGGCACACCACTGGCACCTGGGTACCCTTCCAGCTGACTAGAAGTTCCTCTGGCACTTTGTTCCAGAAGTGTCCTGAGTGCAGTGCCCAGCTGGGTCCTCTGCATGGTCTTTTGAGATCATCCCATCTGAGTGATTAAATATTGCCTTTGGATGGGTGGGCCACACCCAGGACCCGGAAGTAAGATCATCATTTCCTCAAAAAAAGGAATGCTTTTTTCCTTCCATTCTACGGTTTGTATTATGCCAGAGACACATTACTGGCCCTAAAATTCATATTTTAACAGCAATTTCTAAGATATAAATGTTCTTCAGCAGGACCTTAAGGAAATGGGAGTGAGGACAAAGTATTTAGACATATGAGAGAGGAAGAGTGTTCTGAAAACTGAGACACTGCACAATGTGTTGGAAAGTCCCATGAAAGCACAGGTGAAAGAACCTTGAAGACAAATCAGTTCAAAAATTCCATCCCTTCCCTGGAGTTGGTTTACAGACCTTGCAAACATAGACCCAGTTCCCAGAGTTTTCCTGATTCTGGAGCTGCTGTTCCATGGATCCTCAAGACAAACTTACTAGTAGACTCCTCAATAAAATATTACATGGTGAACAGAAAGAACTTAAGTAAAAGGGATCAACATGTAGCAAACACCTACTATGTGCCAGACATTGCACAGCATTTTTCACATGTTATCTCAGTCAATCCTGATAGTAACCCCATCAAACAGACAGTGTAATCCCCATTTCACAGGTAAAAATGAAAAGACTCTGAGAAGTTAGGTAGCTTACTTAAAATTAACTTGTAAAACAAGAATTTGCACCAGATCTTCCTGTTTTGTAGGCCATTCTCATTTCATTCTGCCCCAGATAAACTAAATATGCAGTATCCCCCATTCTACCATTTTCTACATGTAACTGGATGCTTGACAATGAACACCTGTATCAGTTGTCTGTCATCGCATAATAAATCAATACAAAGTTAGTTGCTTACAACTATTTATTATATATTATGAATCTGTGAGTCATTTGGGCCATTCTTCCATTGGTCTTACATGAGCCTACTCACAAAGCCACATTTAGCTGGTGGGTTACCTGGGGATAGGGGAGAGCTTGAGGCAACAGGGTCTGTCTCTACACATGGTCTTTTGCAACAGGCTTCTTCACAACATGGTGATCTCAAGCAGCTTTCAAGATAGCAAGCCTCAAAGTACAAGCATTTTACAAACTTATGCCCCAAACCTTATGGCCAAACCCCAAATAATTATGGGTGCAGACTAGGGGAATGAATACCATGAGGCACAATTCACTGAGGATCATGGCTGTAACAACGTCCCACAGCCAGCCCTCTGATCCCGATGACTGACATCTCTCCTATTTGAAAAATGCATCACTCATCCCAAAACCACCAAAGATCTCATCCATTCATGACATCAAACTACAAGTCCAGACTCCTTACCTGTCTTGGGTCCAGATGTGGTTGAGGCTACTTGGGTGCATTTCCTCATGCAGCTCCACAGGTGTGGCTTCTCATCATTCAGGAACCCAAGAATTTAAAAAAAAAAAAAAAAAAAAGTTCTTGTCTCCATGCATACTCATCACACAATTGCAAGAATGGTACACTCAGTAGATACTCCCATTTTAAAGGGAGAGAAATAGCCACAAAGCCATCTGGTCCATAGCAATTCTGAAATCCAGTCATGAGTATATTGCAGGACTTTCTACTCTAGGTATAGGAAATGTTTTTTGAATATAGCCTGGTTTACCTACTTCTACTTTCTGGAAGTGGTTGCCTCTGCTTTCTCCAAGATGACCTTCGTTTTCAATAAAAGTAGCCTGTGTGTGCAGCTGAGTAATTTTCTCAGCTTACTTACTGTTTCCATTTACTTCGAACCTCCTGTACAGCAGTTAGTCCAAACTAGCCCAATACCTTTCAGTGTGGGCTTTCTATATGCCAGGTTAGAGTCCACTTGATTGACAAAAGCTATTTTTTATTAGACCACAACTATTTTTGAGATAGGCCTCTACTTTGGTTTAGTATATCAAGGTGCTGTGGAAAAGAAAAATACCCTTAAAATTCTTAAAAGCCATTTGCCTAGCTGAGACAATCTAATAGTCATTATTTTAAAGTACTTTGTGGTCTTAACAAAGTCTTATAGCCACACCCTTGATTTGATTTGTACCCAAGACCATTTCTGACGCTGAGAATCTTTTGGCAGTGGGAGAGACTGGAAATGTGAGACAGTTTTATTTCCCACCTAGCATATCCTGGGCACTCCATATTTGCTTTAAATTCTGCTTGCAAATGGAGCAATTCATTTTTTTGTTGTTGTTCACCTCTCTATTCCTATACCCTATTATATTATATGTCACTTTTAAAAAGCTAATTGACCCCTTCAGCATTCTAAATGGAAACTTCCTTAAGCCAAATCTACAACTTCATTAAGTACATTTTTTATCTTCCAAGGTTCTGGAGATGACAATGTTGCCAGTAATTATTCTACTACTATATAATGTGATTTGCCCTTTATCAGGCTCCAGTAGTGCTTTCCTCTCAGGTCCTCAGGCTCCACTAATACTCAACTTGCTGCACCTACTGCCTCTGCTAGCCACTCAGCCCCAAAGCCAATGCTGCAAGTTTAGCTTTTTGTTACAGCAACATACCATTTCTGGGTATAAATTTTTTTATCGGGTTGGCGCGGTGGCTCACAACTGTAATTCCAGCACTTTGGGAGGCCAAGGTGGGCGGATCACCTGAGGTCAGGAATTTGAGACCAGCCTGGCCAACATGGCAAAACCCTGTCTCTACTAAAAATACAAAAAGTAGCCGGTCATGGTGGCCAGCACCTGTAAACCCAGCTACTTGGGAGGCTGAGGCAAGAGAATCAATTGAACCTGGGAGGTGGAGGTTGCAGTGAGCTGAGATCATGCCACTGCACTCCAGCCTGGGCAACAAGAGCAAGACTTCATCTCAAAAAAAGAAAAAAAAGGAAAAAATTTATATATATATAGATATAGATTGTATATATGTAAGTTTTCCATTTCTATAAAGTAAATGACCCCAAAATTTAGTTGCTTAACAGCAATTTCTATTTCTCATGATTCTGTGAATTAGGTGGGTCACTCTTCTGCTGGTCATACCTAGGATCATTCGTGTAGCTGCATCCAGCTTGGGGACTGGGCTCAACTGACCTCTCCTACTACATGGTATATAATTCTGGGCTTCTTTACAGCATGAAGGTCTTAGGGTTCCAAAATGATAAGCCCCAACATGCAAGTGCTTCCATCACATTTGTTTATTTTATTTTATTTTGAGATAGAGTTTTACTCTTGTTGACCAGGCTGAAGTACAGTGGCACAATCTTGGCTCACTGCAACCTCCATCTACCAGGTTTAAGCGATTCTCCTTCCTCAGCCTCCCTAGTAGCTGGGATTACAGGCATTTGCCACCATGCCCAGCTAATTTTGTATTTTTAGTAGAGACAGGGTTTCACCATGTTGGTCAGGCTGGTCTCAAACTCCTGACCTCATGATCCGTCTGCCTTGGCCTCCCAAAGTGCTGAGATTACAGGAGTGAGCCACCGCACCCAGCCCACATTTGTTTATATCACGTTAGCCAAAGCAAGTACAAGACTGAGTCCAGTACAAATATGGGAGAGGCATATATAAGGGTGTGGATACTAGGAGGTGTAAACTATTCAGGTCATTGCTATAACAATCTGCTCTAACACCAAAATGTAAGTTTCATGCTTTTATCTGCATTCTTATTCAAGTATACAGCCCAGTATCTTGTTCACTTTGGCTTATTTGGCATATGTTTGTTTAATTGAATTAAAGACATAGAAAGTTTTAGAAGCACAAGGACCAGAAAGGCTTAAACTATGATAGTTTTAGAAATCCAAAAGACTGTAACGCAAAGCTAACCAGTAAAAAATTTTTTCACCATTTTTCCTTAATTTTGTGAATCAAATATCTTTTCTGATCAAAGGGATTTAGGGCATCATAATTTTCAAGTAAACGACTGACTCATCAACCTTGTCTCTGTTACGGTCATAGCTATTCTAGAAATAAATTCTATATGAATTTGTAAATTTTCTCATTCTAAATAACTGTTTGAACATCTGAATAATCACACAATGTAGATTCCTCCATATTTGCACAAGAGAAAAAGAATTAAATAGAATTACTGGCATTTCAAACCCAGTATTTGAATTTTGCTAAGATTAGACATTAGACTTGATTTGTCTTTCCCATCTGAGGATATAGGTATATTTAGTTTTTCACTAAAATAAAGAGAATCATGGCTGTGTTCTAATGGCCTCGAAGGTTCTTTTCCTATCAGTCATTTTTTCTAGAAGAGGTTGAGGTTTTTCATCAATAGTAGTGGATAATGATGAGCACATTTTTGAAACTGACTCATGATTAACGATATCTTCCTTTCAAAGATTGATAGACCATAAAACTCTGCACTGAAAGACACATTCTTCCCTTGCTACCAATTGTGAGTCTAAGAATCCAGGTATCTTTGCACTATTTTTTTTCCCATGAAGCAGAATATCCCATCAAGATGTAACAAAGGAATTCACTGAGAACTCAATTTGCATGTGGTGGTTGTTTGTTTTGTTCTGTTCTATTTTGTTTATTTGCTTGCTTGTAATACAATTAACCCTCTGCCTAAGTTTCTACTTCTAGCAAATGATGTTCCTACCCCAATGCAGGGACAACAGGAGGGGTTCCTGAACCTATTTTTTGGGACCAGATGGGGCCAGTAATGCATTCTTTATTTGAAACTCCTGCTACCAATTAGTCCTGATAAGTATGTGCAGCCTAGTGGATGATAACAATAGCCACTGTTTATTGATCCCTCACTGTGCCAAGCATTCTTCAAAGCACTTTACAGGATTAACTCATTTAATCCTCACAACTCTCTGAGGTAGGTATTATGATTATCTCTACTTTATAGAGAAGGGCACTGAGGTGTAAAGCAACTTATTTGTAGTTAAATAGTTTTAAATGGCAGAGCCAGGATTTGAACCCACCACCAGCTCTGTTGCTTCAAAGACACTGGTCTTAAGCAGAATTCAGAATTTCTCCCTACATCTGTGGCCTTAGGGCTGTAATCTCAGCAGGATGTCACTGATACCCATAGACTTTTATGTTAGTTCACCTATCTGACTCTCTGATGCTTTGCACAAAATGTTGATAGAAAGGCAATTATAATCACCTAAGGCCAATGACATCTTGGTCCAGATTGTCTCCTTTATTTTCTGGGAGACTATATTCTCCTAGAATCCAAATGGGATTGCTACCCAGACCACCATCTGTGCCGATATCTCATGGTCTCCAACCCCACAGCTGGAACTCTCATGCACCATGCACCCTCCCTAGTCACCACCACCATGTCCCACCCTTACACATAGTCAATCCCAATGTGTTTCTTGAGGGTGTACTGTATGTCAGACTCATAGTATATTCAGAAGATAAACCCACATACTGGGAGCTGTCATTCCCAACAGCCCAGACTTCCAATTTGAGAAACATGATTACTTGGGGAAATACCAACCTGGAGGTAATTGGTAGGGAGAAATGTTTTAGGAAAGATTCAGCCTAAACCACCTTTGTAGTCCCTTCCAACCCCAGCCCCATCCTATTAATTTCTCTCTAAGGCAAGCATTTATTAGTTTGATTTCAACACACACACTTGTACCTGTAATTACTATATAATGTCTGTTTACTTTTTAAATGAAAATGAATTTAAATTAATTCTTGTTTTGTGAATTTCAAGGCACCCCCTGAGATAAATGAAGACACTCCAGGGTGTCATCAAACTAGTACTGGGAATTCTACTCTACAAAGTACAGAAGAGAGCTCATTAAACCTTGAAGGAGCCAGAGGGGAGAAATGCATATAGATATAGAGAGAGTGCACTAAAAAGAGAGTTTTATATGTGCATTATTCACTTATATATGTACACAGACAAATATATGTGAAAGGTGGTGCACCCAAATGTGGTTATCTTTAGGTGACTTGTTTCTCGTAAACTTAATATCAATGCCACTCATTACTAAGCTCTCTGCACCAGAGAGGAGATGTTGGGAACAACATTTCCAAAATTCCTTCCCATATATCTTGAGTGGCAATGAAAAGCACCTGTGTAAGATTTGGAACGAAAGAGAGACCATGGTTTGCCAGAGATGGGTAAGTGCATACGCAGATCAGAGGTTGAAAACAGCGTCCAGGTGAATTTCTTGAGACTCTGCACATGAGTGCTGCAGACTGAGATAATTGGTGGGAATTTCCCAGAAGTTCCTGAGACTTACAGTGGAATCACTTCCAGGCAAGATCTTCAAGAGCATCTCACTTAGATGTTACCAGCTCAGATCATCTGGTACCTTTGCTACTCAGCCCACCTGCCAGGTATGTAAACCTTGAATTCCTTATATCGCTTCCCCCCATACTAGGAAAGCATAGAATGGCTTCTCTTTTCCTAGTTGAACACCAACTAATATAAATAGGTAATAGGTAATCATTTTTAAATTTTTGCATGTGTATGTATTTTAATGCTTTTACAATAAACATTTTTATAATATAGCAATAAAAGCTTTAATGTGTTTAATATATAATGTCATAAATATTCTAATAGACATGCTGCAGAAGCTTAGAAGAGGGATACAGAACATGAGTTGGAGCAGGGAAAGCTTCCTAAAGAAAGTTGTCTGTTTCCAAACTGAAACTTAAGGAAGTTGGGGTGTTGCTGCAGGCCAAAGGTAAGAGCACGGCAGGGAAAAGGCGCAGCATGGGCACAGGCACATAGGAGAGCTCTGTTTATCCTACTGCTACACATTGTTCAATGTGACGGGAGCAAACACTGCTGCAGAGGAATGAGGTAAGGTGAGGCTGAAGGAAAAATCAAGAGGCTTCATCCTGGAAGGCTTGATATGCCAGTCTATAAATCTTGGGGGTTTGTTCTCAAAGACAATAAGGAGTTATTGAAGAACTGGAAAAGTGAGATCTGTGTTCTATAAAGGTCTCTGCGGGTGCACAGAGGGGAAATGTGTAGAGGCTGGGATAGAGGAGGCCAGTCCAGGGATCCACAGAGACGAGGGATCCCAAGGAAGTTTTGGAGGAATAGGATTTGAGTGGGAGGAAGGTCTGCTACAGAGGGGAAAGGATGGGCCTGTGTGAAAAAACGTTGGCCATGGTGCCTTCTCCTTCCCCCAAACTGTAGGGTGGCTAGAGACATTTAAATTGGACAATAATGACTGGAGCACTTTTCGCCTTTCCTGGAAAGTAGTATAAAGGCAGGTAGAGTAGGAAGCAATGCTTCAAGCATTCCTCTAGAAAGGAAATCTGGAAACCAAGCCCTTCCTTGGAACAAAAAACAGGAAAGGTACATGTACATTAAGCATGTTTTTCTTGGACATCTTTCTAACCTGTAGATAAAGCCAATGTGTTGTTCTAATCCAGGATGCTTAGGTGTTTTCTAATTGACCTCAAGTTTTCACTCAGGCCAGATAGGCCCCTTTGAGGCCTCTCCCTCTGCTGATCAGCTCCTCTGCCCATAGCCCTGCTCAGCTAAAAGTTCTCAGCTCCAGAGAAGAGACACCTGGAGATCTCCAAGTCACCACCTCTGTGACCAGATGACTTTCTGGGTGCTACCGATGACCAAAGGAAAAACAGAGTTGCAGGACAAACAGTCTCACACCAGGGCTTTTTAATCAGGTGTGCCTATGAGCCACCTAGGGACCCCATAGGTTGTGGGGGAGGCCTAGATTCTGCATTTATCACAGGCTTCCATGTGACACCAACTGTGGATCACACTTGAGAAGCAGCAGTCTAAAGGTGGTGGAGGGAGCAGCCAGGAGTTTAGAAGGTGCCAAAAGGAAACCAGATCCTGACAGTTTGTGAGCTCCATTGGTTCATTGTATTTGTTGCATCTGCACCGGAAAATGAACTTATGTGGTCTATAGTTTTAGAGACTGAAAAACTTAAAGGGGAAAGAAAAAAGCAATACAGCACTTCAGAAACTTCAAAGGTCTAGTGCTGTGACCAGCATATTAAAGATAAGAACATAAAGTAAGTAAAGGCATCTGTATTGGTTTTCTGTGCCGCATGACAAATTGCCACAAACTTAATGGCTAAAGAAACAGCCTTTATGATGTCAGTTCTGTAGATTAGAAGTTAGGTACAGGTTAGCTGAACCTCTGTCTCCTCAGGCTGATATCAAAGTGCCAGGCAGGCTGTGGCTCAGCTGAGGTTCGAGGCAGCATAGAGGGAAGAGGTGAGAGAGTCTACCAAAACGGTTTTGATCACAGAAGTGGCTCTGCCCTGAGTGCTCCCTCTTGATTCCATTCTGGCCTTCCTTGGTTGAATGGCTTTTCAAAAACCAAAGCCTAGTCACCACCTCCCTCCCCATCTCCAGCCCCCATGATAATAGCATCTGATGCGAGGCAGCATTCCCAACACCCCAACTTAAACTTGCAATGTGCTCCTGGGATGGTCTGAGAAAAAAAAGAAAAACATAATCTTAAGTGCCATAAGGCAATTGACTTGTCAAAAGTACAAGAAATCAACTAGTAAATCGTGAGATTTCAGTTACGGTATGTTCTGCAACAGTATACGAATCACAAATATTTCAACAAGACAAAAAAAGAGAAACAAGGAAAAGCTATCAGTGCCATCTTGTGGAAAGACCTATATTAAAATGTCCAAGGTAATCTGGCCACACCCCAAACCATTTCGAGCCTCTCTGCCCAAGGCTGACACACATCCAACTGACACCAGGGTAGCTGCACTGATCGTTTGCAAGTAATGGTTCTGGTAGAGGCTCCATTCTAATTGCTTGTTTCTTGTGCCATGACCAATTGTTAAATAATTTGTATATCATCTCTAACCATACAAATACCATAGCAACCTATATCTCCAACCCCATACACACAAAAAATTCATGCCCAGACTGCTCTGGTTGGCTCCCCCACAGAACACAGTTCTCCAAATGTGGAAAATTTGCATTGACCTATCACAACATCCCTACATACACACACTTAGACCACAAGTGCTTACAGTATAACTCTTTCTTTTTGAATTAACCTTGTTTTAATTTTTTTACTTATTGAGTTTATTGTGAATTGTCTTCTTTTCCTCAAACTGAATATTTTTATCTATATTAGTTACATATTACTGCATAAGTTACCCAAAATTTGATGGTTTAAAAGAATAAATATTTATTATCTCACAGTTTCTGTAGGTAAGGAATTCAGAGAGGCTTAGCTGGGTTGTTCTGGCTCAGGGAATCCATGGGGTTCTAGTCAAGACGTTGGTTAAGTCATCTAAAGTCTTCATGGGCTGGAGAATTCACTGCAAAAATAGTGAGCCACTGACTTGCTGGTTGGTAGGAGGTTTCAGTTCCTCACCATATGGATCTCTCCACACAGATGCTTGTGTGTTCTCACAACATGGCGGCTGGCTTCGTCCCAAAGCTTCCCATGGTGGGTCTTCTTTCCAAGAGAGAACAAGGCAAAAATTAAGTCTTTAATGATGCAGCCTAGGAAGTCACACACCACCATTTCCACCATATCTTACTGGTTACAAAAATCAGCCCTATCCACGTGGAAAAGGACTTATGCAGGCATGAAATGACCCATTGGGTACCATCTTGGAAGCTAGTTGCCATACCATTGCTTCTTAGGTTCAATTTCCAGATCATCGAATCTTAGGTGTCAAGTGTGTTTAGACATTAAAAATCAGAACACTGAGGACACTGAGAATTCTGACTGTAGTCCACGGACCACAGGACCCTGAACCCAAGCAATGCTTTGCATTGATGGAACACAGGGACCTACCTGGAGGAAGCAATTCTCTGACTCCAGTTGCACCGCTAATTGCCACAGGCATCAAACCAATCAGGGAACTAGGGCTTCAACATGAACATGAACAAGAACTAAGTCAAAACATTCTTATCAGCTGGAAAAGGGAAGCTGAGATACCCTAAAAATGTTCTGTTGAGCCTTACATTTTATTTTACATTTAGGAGTACATGTGAAGAATGAGCAGGTTTGTTACATAGGTAAAAGTGTGCCATGGTGGTTTGCTGCACAGACCATCCCATCACCTAGGTTTTAAGCCCAGCATCCATTAGCTATTCTTCCTGATGTTCTCCCTCCCCCATGGACCCCAGTGTTTGTTGTTCCCCCCTCCCCATGTGTCCATGTGTTCTTATCATTCAGCTCCCACTTATAAATAAGAACATGCAGGTTCAGTTTTCTGTTCCTGTGTTAGTTTGCTGAGAATAATAGCTTCCAATTCCATCCATGTCCCTGCAGAGGACACCATCTTGTTCCTTTTTATGGCTGCATAGTCTTCCATGGTGTATATGTACCACGTTTTCTTTATTACTGATGGGCATTTAGGCTGATTCCATGTCTTTGTGAATAGTGCTGCAATAAACATACGTGTGCATGCATCTTTATAACAGAATGATGTATATCCCTTTGGGAATATACCCAGTAATGGGATTGCTGGGTCTGCTGAGCTTTTAATTGGAGTAGACAAAATGGAAAGAAAAATCCCTCTCTTCATAAGACTTTTCTGGTAGTTCCAACTCAAGCTTATCTTCCCCCCCATTGACTTCTTCTGCACTTGGTATTTTTACTGAACAATTAGCTTTTTAATATGAATTATCTGATTGTCTTTGATGAGCAATTTAGTACTTTATTATATGTCCTGAGAATAACTACATCAAAGTCTAAATCCATCCCCCCCCCCACAGGATGTTGTAAATTCCTTGAAGTCAGGGAAATTTCCTAAGCTTATTTCTCAGCCCACCATCAGTGTCAACAGATTGTTGTCCAGGAACATGGTCATTCCAACACACTCACATACACGTGCCATCACACATATGCACACCACCGGAGCAGTGCTCTCTAAAGAACAAGCTTTATTTATCTTGTTTCACAAAAATAGTAACTAGACATAGCCAAGATCATACTGACACAGCCATTCTTTATTTAAAACATAGTCCAGTAAAAAGTATATTTCAAAGAGGTACTACCCAATACTCAACACAGTCCTCAAACTTGTGCATTTAAAAAGAATTACAAATACACATTGCCACATGGTCCTTGAGACTTACATTGACCCCTAGAAATGTACCTTCATAGTCTTGCCAATGCATTCTACTTATTAATTTCTCATTCATTTGTTTATTTAACATTTTTTAGCCCTGTGGCTCAGGCTCCGTATTAGATGTGTGAAATTCAAAGATGGAGCAATGCATTCTTGGCTCCTGTGCAAACAGGTATCCTCAATCCAATGAAATAACTGCTATACTGGGAAGACATATTTATACAAGGTGAGATGGGAATACAAAAAAAAAAAAAAAAAAGCCTAAATCTTTCTGAGGGTCAGGTAACTGTGTACAGAGGACAGAATAAAAGAAGATCAGTATCTTGTATGTGGGCAGACAAGGATGGTTAGTTACAGAAGTCCTGTTAGTTGCAGAAGTCCTAGCCAGGAAACCCTCAGAGAGGGTTTTTCCTTACAGTTTGGGGCCCCTTGGGCCCAAGACAAAACATCAAATGGCACCCTTGGCAATGGGACACAGCTTAAAGCAGGGACCCTGGGCCCTTTCCACTCTGGGTCTGCTGGAAAGGAAGGGCAGAGCTTCCTAAAAGGGAGCCAACTGGCCTCTCCACAGGTAAGCCCCAATGGTTTGATGGATGCACTGCTAGCCCTGCTGAAACCCACAAGAGGGAGAGAATCATGGTTAGGGGACTCATGGAAGAGAAAGATCTGTCTCCCAAAAAATTTTCTCCTTCTGGAGAATATGGGCTTTGAGCTGGATATTGAGACACAGAAGGGGCAAAAGAGGATAAGGAGTGAAGTGGAAAGTTCCCTGATGAGCAGGGGTAGCAAGACAAGGAGAACAAGGCAAAGGGACTACGAAAAGATTAACTTGCCAGAACAAATGCTAGAGTCTTGTCTTCAGAGGTAGTGCAACCAGAAATCCTGAAGAGCAGTTGGATTGAGAAGAGAAGTGGGAGGTCAGGGGCAGGGGGCAGGAGGAAGAGGTGACTGGTGGCTGAGACACCACAGCTAGGAAGGAGAGAAAATAATAAATTGGGGGAGGGCCAGAAAGATTGATAGGAAGTTATGTAGGAAATGAGAGTGCAAACAGGAAGGGCTTAATTAGGACTGTGATTGTCTGGAAGGAAAATGGGGAGATTTGGCAGTTCTTGGAACCTGGGGAGGGTAGTTGTCTGGGTAAATGATAAGTGTATTTTCCACAGGGTCAAAGCAAGTTTTGATCTTTAGGAGAAGACAAATTCCTTTCCATCTCGCTGGAGCCAAAGGTTTAAATGGTCAAAAGTGTGTCATAGGTAGGTGCAAAGGGAGGGAAATGTAATACATCCTCATGGCCAAGTGCCCTGGGCTTGGATCACTGTGTCCTTGGCCAAGTTAACCAACTTCTTTAAGTTTCCAATGATTCATGTACAAAAAAGATACAAAAATACCTTTCACATGTATGCTTCCAGAAAGCGCTTGGCACAGGGCCTGGTACATAAACAAACTCAATAAGGGTTAACTATTTTCATAATTATGGTTAGTCTGCATTGCTAGAAGCGCATTATTCAAATGAGGACATGGACTGGTCAGATGACAGCGGAGACAGTGTTCAGATCTAGGGGCCCCCACCTTGTAAGAACAACACTGATCAACTCTAGCCTCCCCGGGGACAGTGACCCAGAGAAACAGGAAACCTTGAAAAATGAAGAAACATGAAATATTGTTAAAAATTAAGAAAACCCGCAAGTATTTAATCCAGATAATATCTGGGGGCACGTAGGGGTTATGTGAAGAGAAAACAATGTTCCGTTTACCTTTAGGAAATGGCGCTGTTAAAGATTCTGGAGGCATCAGTCATCATCCTTTAGTCAAGTTTATTAACCTCTCCAGTGCCTCTGTTTTTTAATCCATAAAATGGGATTCATTAGATCACCTACCTTATAAGATTATTCTGGCAATTAAATGAGTCGCTATGTGTTAGGTGCTTAGAAGACTATCTGGCACATAGTAAATGCCCAATAAGTTCTGAGGAGCAACTGATTGACAGGAGAAGTGGGAGTTGACTGTTGGTGCTGGTTATTATTATTACTATAATTATTACCCTGTGTAAGTTTTTAAGTTTCAGCAATGGAAAAATGAGAAGAGCCTCCTGTGCAGCAGTAATTCCCTCTCTACTGTAACAGTTCAAAAAGTCGCTGATAACGACCAGTCAATCATTAGAGAGGAGACTCCTCGCCCTGGGGGAAAGCCGATTTGTCACCTCTTTAACCCTAGGGCATCCAGCGTGAGGCAGGTAGAACTAGGCCGGCCCGCGGGGAGGCAGGGGCAAGGCGCCAGCGACGCAATGACTGCAACACGCCGCCAGGAAGCAGCAGAGCCCAATCCCGGGTTGTTCCAACCACAGCAATCAATTCCTCACTCGCTCTTGGTCTTCCTTCTTAGCTGAGAGGGCTAAACCCCGCAGAGGTAACCCCGCCCATTAGGATGATCCAGCCAATCACCGTGTATCCTTCCCGGGAGGGGCGGGATCGCGGCGCTTCCCTCGGTCGCTCGGAGCCTGGGTTCCACGTTTTTAGCCCCGCCCCAGACGCTGGGCCAATCCCGGAGGCGGGGCAGAGAGTCCCCAGGGACAGCGCCCCGCAGACCACGTGGCCCGGAAGGCGCGGGGGCCAGGTAGGTAGTGGGTTACCCGGCCCGGAGAGGGCGAGGGGGACGGGTGGGCGGAGCGGGGCTGGCCAGCCTCGCCCCCGTGACCCGCTGTCCTGTGCCCTCTCCCAGCGATGGGCGTGCAGCCCCCCAACTTCTCCTGGGTGCTCCCGGGCCGGCTGGCGGGGCTGGCGCTGCCACGGCTCCCTGCCCACTACCAGTTCCTGTTGGACCTGGGCGTGCGGCACCTGGTGTCCCTGACGGAGCGCGGGCCCCCTCACAGCGACAGCTGCCCCGGCCTCACCCTGCACCGCCTGCGCATCCCCGACTTCTGCCCGCCGGCCCCGACCAGATCGACCGCTTCGTGCAGATCGTGGACGAGGCCAACGCCCGGGGAGAGGTCAGCGGGCGGGGGCAGCGCAGGGAGGGGAAGGGCCTGGAAGGTCAGCAGGGGACGCGGGCGGAGCTGGGGAGGCCGGACCTGTTACGACTTAGCTGGGCTGAGGAGGGACTGGGGCAGGCAGTAGGGCCGGGGGACAGGGAAGCCAGTGTGGGTGAGGGGACGCTAAACGGAAGGAACGAAAGAGAGGGCGAAGCACGGCAAAGTGGGCTTGAGGAGAGGCAGTGATAACCAGCGAATACTGTGAGTTGAAAAGGAGAAGGGTGTGGACACACGTGGGAGAGGTGGGGGTTGAGTCACGTGGAAGCCGTTTACTATTTTCTAGAGTAAAGCTGCCCAAGTATAATGGAACCTAAGTGGCTCCATTTAATGTTAACTTTAACAGCAACCGCATTTTTAAAAGGCAGGGAAGCAGATAAAATTAATTGTTGGTGATCTTAATGAGATATTTGCATTCTTTTTTGTACTACCTCTTCGTACCTTGGTGCGTTTTCACACTACATTTCAATTTGGACTAGCCGCATTCCAAGTACACAGTAGCCACAGTAGCCGTGACTAGTGGCTTCTGTATTGGGCAGCACAGGTGAAGGGCCATGAGGAGGCGGGCAGCTCTTGAACCAGCCACTGCAGATGCCTTCTAGCCACCCAGTGCAGGCACAGTCCTCCCTGACTGCTGCAGAGCCCTGGGCCTCGCACAGAAGCAGCAGCTGTGGGGGAGACCCAAGTGAGGGGCAGGAAACAGTTGGGGGGTGGGGGAGTCGGGCGGCACCCATCGCGACCCCTCTTCATAGGCTGTGGGAGTGCACTGTGCTCTGGGCTTTGGTCGCACTGGCACCATGCTGGCCTGTTACCTGGTGAAGGAGCGGGGCTTGGCTGAGGAGATGCCATTGCTGAAATCCGCCGACTACGACCCGGCTCCATCGAGACCTATGAGCAGGAGAAAGCAGTCTTCCAGTTCTACCAGCGAACTAAATAAGGGGCCTCAGTACCCTTCTACCAGACCCTCACTCCCCTGCCCCTGTGGTCCATGGGGCCAGAGATGAAGGGAAATGGACTGAGGTATTAAACCCTCCAGCTCCCATTGGCTCAAGACACTGAAGTAGCCCACCCGTGCAGGCAGGTCCTGACTGAAGGGGAGGCTTGTACTGCTTTGTTGAATAAATGAGTTGTACGGACCAGGGCACGTTGCATGGTACTTTATAAAGCACTCCCACACGTCAACTTTCAGCCTCACTGTAGCCCTGGATGAGGTGGCCAAAGCTCAGAGAAGCCCATCTTCCCACTTCTAGAAAGTGGCAGGATGGACCAGAACAGCAACACACATCTTCAGTCCCTTGAAGATGCTGAAATGCTGTGTATCTGTTCCCTGACAGTATTTGATGTGTTTTCTGTGGGGCTAGCCAGTGAAAAGGATTCAGGTCCAGAGTAGCCTCGCCTCTTGGCATTCCCAGGTCGCTGATGCTCACAGGCCAGGACGCCCCTCCGTGTAGGCCCACCTGCTGCACACGTGTCGCCCTTGTTTCTCTGGGGGATGACAGCCTGGATGTCACAGCCTGGATGTCACAGTCACAGATAATCATCGTCTCCACCTCTCCGGGGCTGGGCACCTCTTACCAACCTCAGGTGCTGCTCAGCCCATCTTGGGCTCTCTGGCCCACTCTACTGCCCCACAACCTCAGGCCAAAGGATCCAGGAACAGAGCCAGTCTAGGCAGTTACTCGGAGCAGATATTTGACAATTAAATGAAGAGCTCCAGGGCCCTAAATCTTGACCACTTTTCTCAGATGTTGTCTCCACTTGTCCCCTGTTGGGTCCTATTCTGCCCTCTGGTGGGCCCCATCTGCCCTCTGGTGGGTTCCATTCTGCCCTCTGGTGGGTCCCATTCTACCTTCTGGTGGGCCCCACCACTACACTTTTGACTTGAGAGATGGGAAGGATGGCGTATACCCACCAAATGGACTGTTTGCTGTGGGTCTGCCTGAATCCCTGTGCTCTCTTCTGCAGTAGCAGGCTGAATAAGATAGAAATTCACCATTACATGTGTGAGTGCCTGTCTGTACCTGTATGATTCCTGTTAGATCTGGAGACCACACGGTGGAATGAGACATGATTCCTGCTCTCAGGAGCTCAGCCTGCTGGAGAAGATGGGCACGGATAGAGTCCACCACAGATAATAGATGCCATTGTAGACATGCATTCCAGTCACAGTGGAGACATAGAGGAGGGGGGGGTCAAGGGCTCCCCCTCTAGCTCTCATCTCTTGTATCCTAGACCAGAGACAGGCCTAGCCACCTGGTCCTCCTTTCTGCTGCTTTCCCCCTTCCACTACTAACCACCCAGTTCATCCCTGTCCAACTCAACCTTAAAAGAGATGTCAGCTGAAGTCTTGCCAATCTAAGAGAGGTCATAAGATGCCCTCTTCCCCGGTTTTCCTTTATTTGTCAAATCTGAGTGATCAGTTCCTTCAAGCCTAGTCCCCACCTAGCCTACTCAGATGAGGACGTCTCCCAAAGAGAAGAAACCCACACATTCCAGGCATTCCAGCTGCAACAGAGGAATGAGAAACAACACAAATAGAGGATGCACTGAAACGCTTACCCTCCTGTCACCAAAAGTTCTGTCTACCCTGCTCTCCCCCATCCACCCCTCCCCCAACAGTATGGCCCTGTTCTGTTTCTGATGCAAACCAGAACATCTTCCAAAGGGGGTGTGTGTGTGTGTGCATGTGAAGGGAGTAGGGCATGAAGGGTGTGAATGGACCGCTTCCTGAACCCCTTCCCCCTAGTCTGAGAGCTTACCAGGATGGAGAGAGAGAGGTGTGAGGCACGGAGCTTCCCCAGTACATGTCTCCACTCTGGTCCTCACCTGCTAGGCCATACAACCAATCCTTGCTTTCTCTACCTCTTTGTTCCTGTGTCACCCATCCTCCCCATATCTCTGCACTGTGGAAGAGGAATATGCCCTTCCCTTCCTCCCAAGGCTCCTCAAAGGAAACAAAATCTAACCCCATTAAAGTCCTGTGTACTGCCTCCATCCCCATAATTTAAGCAAGTCTCTGCCTCAAGAGTTCCTTAGGGAAATACACATATAATTAAGTGCTTAAGGAAACTGCTCTTTTAAATAAGTAAGAGTTGGCTTGAAATGAAAAACTCTGCCCTTGCATCTACCTGGGAGGTTAGCCTGAGGCTTCCTTTGGGTTCATTCCCATTCCCAATTTTTTTTGTCTTCTCACCAAGGCCTCTTATGTCTATGGCTGCCAGTAAGGGGTAACAGACTAGTCATGTCCCTTCCCATTCTACGCTGGAATAGATGATTTGTGCAAGGAACAAGCTATCACCATCTAAAAAGAACGTTTGCCTCAAACCAGGTTTCTCAACTATTGACTCTAGAAGTGGGTGATTCTTTGTTGGGACTGCCCTGTGCTTTGTCGGATCTTTAGCAGCTTTCCTGGTCTCTACTCACTACACGCCAGTAGCATGTCCCTCCTCCCCAAAGTTGTGACAACCAAAAGTGTCTCGACATTGACAAATGTCCCCTGGGGGAGCAAACTCAGCCTCAGTTGAGATCTGCATCAGAACAGCAAGCACTAGATGCGGCCATTGGCTTTCATTTCTTCTGGGAGTGGAGGTGGGAACACACTTGGTAATGTCTCCTGTGGATGCACACGTCTTAATAGCACAGAAAGGACCAAACCTCCTACCTTTTCAAGCAATGTCTGGCAGCCATCCCTAGTACTAACCTTCCATATTCAGGAGACTTTGATTGTCAATGAGCTGCTGATGGGCACAGCTGCAGTAACATCTACTTCCACCCCCATGTCTTTTTTACGTTTAATTCATGTTTATTCTCTGGTATGTGATCAGAGTTCTCTGCTGAACAGAGGCTTCTGTATCTAAAAAACATTCCTTCACATCGTTTGGGCTTTGCAGCAGTCACCTCTTGAGTTCCTCTTTCAGAAAACTGTCCAGATGCAGAAACAACTGGAAGCAGGTCAGGAGGAGCGACAGCCACACTCTTCTTTGAGGAGATTCCTCCCCCATCCTGATTCTCCCACCTCCACTTCCCCTGGAGGACTCCCTGACTGGGGCCCTTCTGCTCTCTGGCTTCTGGATTCCATGACTGCCTCACAAGCCATGTATCCCAACACAGGCTTCCTGCTGCAGAAAGTACTGGCGTGGGGAAATAGGCCACACACTGCATACACTGAGGCTGGCCACACACCTCCCTTGTATCTATACTTGGTCATCACCTTTACATCCTGACCAGTTCATGACATGTGGGGCTCCTGTCCACAGAAGGCTCATCACTGCTCTTCCTCTGACTGAGGAGACACTCCTCATCATACCTTCCCACCTGCCCCCCATTGTCCCCAAGATCCAGCTTTCCCAGGGCAATGGTGAGCACATTACCTGGGGCAGAGATTTGATCCAAACCATAAACCATTTCCCAGAATGAACTGCACCCGTTTGCCAAGCTTCACAAATCAACTGTTCTGCTGTCTATATCCTGCCATTCTTTCTGAGAATTTGGTCTCACAGGATTGCTTTTGTCACAAAACAATGTCAGTCACCACAAATGCATTTTACATTTTGTCATGACTGTACTTTTCTTACTTACATAATTGCCATCATTTACAAAGTGCTTACCATGTAGCAGGTGTTTTACATACATTGTGTTATTATTTTATCCTTACAACTCTGCAAGTCACATATTTCCCCCTTTTTATAGAAGAAGGAACTGAGATTTAGATAAGTAACACGCCCAAAGCCACACGCTGCTGATGGAGCTGGGATACAAACTTCAGAGTTTGTGTTTCTTGACCAGACATCCCATTTGCCAAGACTTTTCCTGGTTGCAGTCCACAAAGGAGCCTGCCTTGATGATTAGAGCTTGGCCTCAGGGGCCATCTCATCAACATGGCTTCCAATGACCACTCTTTCTATTCTCTTAGGAAGTCAAAGAACAACCCTGCATCTGACACTGACGTCAGTAGCACCTGAATTATGTGCTTCTCCTTAAAATGTGGCCAGATGACATTTTGGTCTGGATGATAAAAAATAAATAAATAATGTGGCTCAAGCGTTCAAGAGCAACATAGTGACACTGATTTATCAGGGTGGTTCTGTCACATCCATTATTATCTAATTCAAGCATACAGATATCCTTACCTGGCATGACAGTCTTAAGGCATGTGTGTTTGGTATCAAGCCCTCAAAAATGTCTTTTTATATCTGATGATTTACTGAAAACCCTACTACCCTTTCTGGTTTTCTTGTTTGAGCCCTTAATGCAGGCCAGGGACTGTGCCAAATGCTTTATAGACATTATCTCATTTTATTCCATCCTCAAAACAAAAAAAACAAAAACCCTATGAACAAAATATTACAATCACCAGTGCACAGATGGATAAACTGACCCAGAGAGTTTAAGTGACCTGCCCGCAGTCACCGAGTTGAACAAGATTCAAATTTTGGGCTGTCTAACTGTAAACCACCTTCCCTCTTGGGAGCAGAGAGAATAGATTTTGCTGTAATTAGAAAATATGTAACAGCATCTCATGTTCCCCAGAATGGAGGCATCTGGACTCACAGGGCCATCGGTGGAGCTCTCTGATCACACAACGTTCAGTGGTAAAACTCTGACTTGGGAGGGTGCAGGCTGCCAGCACAGTCGTCATCTCTAACAGGCTTCTGCCTCAAGCCTCCAACACCATCAAAAATATAATTCCCTGTTGACTTAGAAATGAATTACATAAGCACTTCTCCTATTACTTTAAAATTTTTCTCTGGCTATTACGGATTCGAGGCATGCTGTTGAGAAGACAGCATGCTTGTCCAAGCAAGCAGAAATTTAAGAAACACTTTGGTGCATGTCTGTGCCTGAAGTTGATGACTTATTTGCAACCTAGATAACACAGTTTTCTGCCGATAAATTGCTTAAATTTCTTTGACAACTCTTTCACCCTATTTTTCCACTGACTTACTCTGTCACCATGGATATATAATCAATTAATGATGTTTTCAATGTGTGGCATTCAGTATGGCAAACAGTTCTGGGATTATTTCCCTGCTAGCTTTTGTCAACGAAAAGAGTCAAACTCTAAAATATTTTAAGAGACTTATTCTGAGCCAAATATGAGTGACCATGGCCCGTGACACAGCCCTCAGGAGATCCTGAGAACATGTGCCCAAGGTGGTCAGGGTACAGCTTGGTTTTATACATTTTAGGGAGGCACGAGACCTCAATCATCAATCAAATACATTTAAGAAATCCATTGGTTTGGTTCAGAAAGGCAGGACAACTCAAAGCAGGTGGGGAGGGGGCTTCCAGGCTATAGGTAAATTTAAACATTTTCTGATTAACAATTTCTCAATTAACAATTGAGTTTGTCTAAAGACCTGGGACCAACAGAACCGAAATGTTCAGGTTAAGATAAAAGATTTTGAGCCAGGTGTGGTGGCTCACACCTGTAATCCCAACACTTTGAGGCCAAGGTGGGAGGATCACAAGGTCAGGAGTTTGAGACCAGCCTAGCCAATATGGTGAAACCCTGTCTCTACTAAAAATACAAAAATCAGCTGGGTGTGGTGGCAGGTGCCTGTAATCCCAGCTACTCGGGAGGCTGATGCAGGAGAATCGCTTGAACCCAGGAGGCAGAGGTTGCAGTGAGCCGAGATCACGCTATTGCATTCCAGACTGGGTAACAGGGCGAGACTCCATCTCAAAAAAAAAAGAAAAGATAAAAGATTGTGGAGACTAAGGTTCTTTGAAATCTCATAGTGGCTGCTCTTAGAGATAATAGATGACAGATGTTTCCCATTCCAACCTTTAAAAGGTACTAGACTCTTACTTAATTTCTTCATGATTGGGAAAGCCTGAAAGAAAAACATCTAGCTGTGTTAATAGAGATTCTTTACAGATGCACATGTCCCCCGACAAAGGACAGCTTCGCAAGACGATTTCAAAATATGGCAAAGAAACATGCTCTTGGGGTAAAATAGTTTGACTTTTTTCTTTGTCACATAATGTTATGCCAGAGTCACATTGGAAAGTAAGTCACAATATATAGGGTTGAATAAAACCCATCTGATGAGAATTTATGGTTTGAAGGTCATGACTCCTAGGTCCATTAGATAGGAATTTTGGAAAGATAAATACATACATACATACATACATACATACATAAATCAGAGCTTAATCCTCCCCCCTTTTTTAAATTTAATTTAATTTTTTTTTTTTTTTTTTGAAATGGAGTCTCACTCTGTCGCCCAGGCTGGAGTGCAGTGGCACGATCTCAGCTTGCTCACTGCAACCTCTGCCTCCTAGGTTCAAGTGATTCTCCTGCCTCAGCCTCCTGAATAGCTGGGACTACAGGTGCATGCCACCACACCCGGCTAATTTTTTGTATTTGTAGTGGAGACGGGGTTTCACCGTGTTTGCCAGGATGGTCTCTATCTCCTGACCTTGTGATCCACCGGCCTCGGCCTCCCAAAGTGCTGGGATTACAGGCGTGAGCCACCGCGCCTGGGCCAGTCCTCATTTTTACAGTAAACACATTACTGTATCTTCCTGAATAATATACATTGAACAGCAGTGACTCTACTCCAAACCCAGAGTGACCCCATAGGAAATATTCATCTTTGCACCCTCCCACTGGTGACACTGCTTATCTTCTTCAGTAGATTTTGTGTGTCCTTGGGCTTCCCTACCCCAGTGAAATGCACTGGTTTGCATGCTTTCCATAGGAGCCCTTCATGAGCTCTAGCTGGGGCTGGGTGCAGCCTAGAGCCATGGAATTGAATTAAAGTAGCCACACTGGGATCAGGCCTACAGACAGAACCACGTCGTCCTTGACCACGACCTGTGAGGACCTAAGGAATCCAACCATTTTCTTCACCTTTTCCCTCACCTCATATAGCCGCCTCTCCCACAGACTTTGTTCTCTTTTCTCTACCTGTGCTGGGGGTCCCCAGAATCACTCTCAGGTTGGATGATTTGCTAGGACTGCCAGAACTCAGAAAAGCTGTTGTACTTTTTTTCTTCGAAATATTACCCTGTCTTGATATACTCTCGATTATAGTTCATTACAATGAAAGGAAACCGATTAAACCCGACAAAAAAGAAAGGTACGCAGGGCCGAGTTCAGAAGAAACTAGGCACACGCTTCCAGTTGTCCTTTGCCAGTGAAGTCACATGGACAGAGCTTAATACTTCCAGCAACAATGTATGACAACACATACAAAATGCGGCCAGCCAAGGATGCTCACCTGAGCCTTGGTGTTCAGAGTTTTGTTTTCAGTTTAGTTTTGTTTGTCTTGTAGGGGACGGGACGGTGGGGGCGGGGCGGTCAGGCAGTCATGCAGCATTCACATGGCAGAGGTCAGACTGAAACAGCATGGCCCAAAGCAGGCTAGGCATATAAACACAGGTGTTCACCATCAATCACACAGGTAGCAGAAATGATCAGGCCTCGCTCGTGGTCTCAGGTATACAAAGACATTCTTACCATGCAGGATAGTCCAAGGGTTCAGAGGTCTCAGGAGCTAATCAAAGGCAGTCGGACCCTTGGAATGTGCAGGGTTTGGCCAGTCCTGGCCTGCTGAGTTGATCTTTTACTGCACACTACTCTACTTTTACTGCACTCGTTAAGTCCCCTCCACGTGACGTCCTCTCCACGTGACAGTCTGGGCACGTGGGATACTTTGTTCTCCAGCTCTTTGCCTAGCTCCCAACTCCTGCTGACCCCTACTGGTCCTGGTTTAAACATCGCTTTTTCAGGAAAAGGTTTCCAACAGGCCCCCAGGTGTTCCCAAAGTATCTGTCCTACTTTGAAGCCTTTGCTCACCAGTAATAATTCAATTAGTCATTTACTGTTTCTCTGTACGCTGCTACAAGTCTAAGGACCATGTGCATACCTGTAGCACTAAAGGCAATGCCTGGCACATAGATACTCGATAAACAGATGGTGACTAAAGGACATGCTGTCACTTACCTGGGTATCTGCACATAGGTAAATAAATGGGAAGAAAATAATACATCTAAAGGATGGATAATCTAGTGGAGAAATACATGACATATGTACCCTCCTAAGTATAAATGCAAGGTTGGATACAATTAGCCAATATGCAATGCATAAATATTTAAGCAATGTTATAGTGATTGAAGAGATAAGAGGAGTGAAATTCAAAAAGATGAACCTTCAAAGAGATGTGGAGGGTGAGGTTGGATAGCCTAAAGGGATATACAAATGCTGGATGTTATTGAAAATACCAATGTTATGTGTTGAGTGCAGAGTCCACATAGGGAGCTTTAGACAGGATAAGAGGGTATCAGTGAGGGGAAAGAAAGATATGGGGAGTCGATTGGCATAGATGAGGTACAAACCTCATCCAGTGGGTAGCAGGAAATGCATAATTAGGTGAAGATAGTGAAAGGGCGGCAGAAACTCATGCCAAAGGGTTTGGATCATATCTGATCAACAGTGTGCAGCCACCGCAGTTTTCTGAGTAGAGGACGTGTCACTAGTTCCAATTTTTTTACGTTACACTCTGACAGCATGGCTCCGTTACTTGGCCGCAATATGGTGCATTATGATTTAACACTGCCAAAGAGAGACGGGGTCCCACAGCTGCTGATTGTTAAGGCTTTTCAGAAGATAAGAGTTAAGTAAGAATCTGCTTTTCCTGCTTGCTGGAAGTTAATAACTTTGATGCTTTGCGGAAGAAAGTAAAAGTGTTGTTAAGTCAGAGTGCTCACCCTCTGGGCCTGCGGGTTATGATTTTTTAATGCTTTTCAAGTGGGAAAAGATCTCAAGTGAGTGTCATCCCTGCATGCTAGAAATATATGTCTTTCAGACAGCAGCTGGCACAGCCTCCCGTACACCCACTGCTCTGCCTGATTCACCACAGTCACATTTTAAATCTTGGAATGTTGCCGTAACTCAGTTGACCCAATTCACAGGTCCACAGGGGCAGCGACCACTGGTGCTGCAACTCAGTCCAGCACCTTTTTATTTCACCCCTCTTGCCCCAGGTCAGGGGGTGTCCTGAGCCTTCAAACTTTCAGGTCCTGGAAAAGTCAAGGCAGCTGCAAATTCCAGACTCAGGCATCTTTTGGTCAACACTCTTCACCTGAAGACCTAGAAAATCACAGACCAGCACGGGCACCAGGGAGTCCTCTCCTGCCCCTCACGGGGGGACTGCAGAGCCCAAGGTGGGACTGGGCAGTGGGGGACAAGTCTGGGTCTCCACATTGTGTTCTGCAATCCTGTGGTCCCAGATCTGCCCTGGCGCCAGTGCTCAAATCCCTCCCTGGACAAAGGAAGACTGGGAAGGCATGGAGGTCCATGCAGGAGTCAGGCCACACTCTTGAGAGGGACCCTCAACCCACCCCAACCCACCTCTGCTCTTTTAATAACCTGGAAGCCACAAAGAAGTCAGTGGAAAGTGCAGGTGAGGCAAATCAGAAAGAAACTTAGGACATTACAATATAAAATAAGAATAACAACAATAAGATATGATTTTATATACAGCAGGATTGGACACACATACACCCCCCACCGAAACACACACACGTATTCATACACACACCAAATCTCAAAATACTAAAGTTGGCAAGGCTAAGGGGAAACAGGAACTCCTAAACTGCTGAGGATATGTAAAGCAGTACAGTAACCTTGGAGAGTGGTAAGTTGACTAGTTCACCCCCCAAATCCAGTCACTTCACTTCATAAATATTTGCAGACAAACAGTGCATTTGAGTAAGTTGGTGACATGGATGAAGCGCCTAACTTATTCGTTAACGTGATGCATATTTTATTGAGCACCTACTATATGCCAAGCACAATTCGAGGGTCTAAAAATTGAATGTGAACATAAAACAAAATGTCTGCTTCCATGCAGTATATATACAGCCTTGTTTAAATAGCCAAAAACTGAAAATGACCTGAAAATATATTGTTAGGAGAATGGACAAACACTACACTAGAGATACCAGTATCAACACAGATGTATTTTTGGAAACAACAGTGTATGGGTAGGGAAGAAACTTGCTGATACAAAAATACTATGTGTATGACTAAAAACAAATAATACTATAAATTGTGTGTTGGTACATACATATGTTACACAAATAAATGGTTTGGACACCTACCAAACTCGGAATCTT
Organism: Ateles fusciceps; assembly: GCA_036589455.1. Lineage (NCBI taxonomy): Eukaryota > Metazoa > Chordata > Mammalia > Primates > Atelidae > Ateles > Ateles fusciceps. The sequence goes on from JAZHEH010003362.1 coordinate 3,060,318, forward strand.
AGCTGCCTCTGAGAAGGGAGAGAGAAAAGACCAGGAAGGAGAACTTTGAGTTTAACTGAAATGCTTTATTTCCTAAAAAGAAAACATCTGAAGCAAATATATCTGTGAAAGTGTTCGCCATGCGTGTTTAGGATGTTAAGCATACAGATGTTTGTTGTAGCACATTGGGTCCTTTTTTATTTTAGTTCAAGATAGGGAAATTTTTGGTTTCTATTGCTTTCAAATTTTGGGAAAGAATTAGGGGAGAGGAGGATTAAGACCTTATGTCCTGGTAACTCAGGTGCCAGAGGCTACTCTAAATGCGCCTCTGGGATCCTGAGCTCCAACCACCTGACCCCTGTACAGGAAAACTGGGAGAGAGAAGAGCAGAGTCCCCCTCCTGCTGCTGCTGCCCTAGATCTCAGCAAGCCACTGGGTGGCTGCTGTGCCCACCTCCCCCACCACCAGCTAAGTCAGCGAGAGAGTGGAGCTCCGTAATTTCATCCACGCTGCCGTGGGAGTGAAAATTTGCTCAGTCACTTTGAAGAGCAATCTGGCACTACCTAGTAAAGTTGAGGGGACACTCTATTATTCAGAAATTCTGTTTTAAAGGTTTTACCCTAGAGAAACTCTCCAACATGTACCCAAGGAGATGTGTGCAAATGTTCTTTGCAGCGTTGTTTATAATGGCCAAAAATCGAAAATGCCATCATTATCCATCATTAGGAGAGTAGATAAAATCAGACATGTGTATTCAATGAAATACTATGTGATGTGGAGACGATGAGAGCCACGCATGTCAGTGGGAATCCATCTCACAAACGCCGCTGAGGAAAAGGGCGAGTTGCAGAGTCCTCCACAGTAAAATACCATTTACATAAAACTGCAGCTGTTCTGAACAGTACCACATATTGTTGAACAGTGCAGGTATATGTAGTGAAAGTATGGAAACACAGCTGGGAAGGATGAATGCCAGGTTCAGGGGTTACTTCTGGGAAGGGAGAAAGAACAGAATTAGGGAGGAGTATATATGGGACTTCAGCTGATACTGCGCTATTTTATTTCATTAAGAAAACGAAAACCTAGCTTTGCGCAGTGGCAGTATCGTAGCCAATGAGGTTTATCTGAGGCGCGATTATTGCTAATTGAAAACTTTTCCCAACACCCCCGCCATGATGACTTGAAATATAGTTGGCACTGGCAATTTTTCACCGTATCTAAAAAGACTGAATTTAAAAAAAAGGGAGAGAGAGAGAAAACCTGAAGCAAATATGGCAACATTTTTTAATTAAAATGTATTGGGTGGTGAGTACCCAAACATTTCTTATGTTCTTTCATATGCTTTTCACTTTTGAATATTTAATAATTTTATTTATTATTTATCTTTATTATTTATTTATTTAGAAAGGGCAGGAAGGGAGATGGTGAGAAGGGGAAGAGCCTCTGAGATGAACAGAAGTGTGGGCCGGGTGCATGGCTCACCCATGTAATCCCAGCACTTTGGGAGGCCAAGGTGGGTGGATCACTTGAGGTCAGGAGTTTGAGACCAGCCTGGCCAACATGGCAAAACTCTGTCTCTACAAAAAATACAAAAATTAGCTGGGCATGGTGGCAGGCGCCTGTAATCTCAGCTACTCTGGAGGCTGAGAAAGGAGCTTGAACCTGGGAAAAGGAGGTTGCAGTGAGCCCAGATTGCACCACTGCACTCCAGCCTGAGCAACAGAGTGAGACTATGTCTTAAAAAAAGAGAGGGAGGGGAGAGAAGCACCTAAGAAAGGAAGGTGCTCTTTGTGTTAGCAGAGCTGAAACATCAGCCAGAGAATAGTAAGAGGGGGCACGGCCTCAGGGCAGGCCAGAGAGACAGGGCTGGGCATGCAGGGCATTATAAAAGAGGGGATGGTTTATTCTCATACAATGGAGAGGCATTGGAGGCTTTAGCCAGAGGATTATTTACATTGGTCTGTTTACACTGATTATGTCACCTTTGTAGTCTCTGTGAAAGACGGAAAAAAGGAGGGTAGAGGCAGAGGCCAGGAAAAGACTTAAGAGGCCTTTACAGTCATGTAGTCAAAGGACATTGGTGAACTCCACTGTAATGGTGGCAGAGAAGATGGAGAGAATAAGGTGAATTTGAGATATATTTTGAAGAGAAATCAATAGAACTTGGGAATGGATTAGATGTGAAGGATGACTGTGAGGTCTGGATTTGAGTAACTAGTAGTGCTGTTTACCGAGATGAGAAGGCTGTTGGGGATGAGAGCAGGAACCACGGCAAGAGCTGTTTGTGTGTTTGTTTACTTGTTCCCAGCAAAGAGGAGAGGGGACAGAGTTTTATTTTGGACACATCAAGTTCGAGATGATTCTGACCCACCCAAGTGGAGCAGTAGAGCTGGGCAATTGCATATTCAGGTCCAAAGTGCTCAGGAGAGGTTGAGTCAGATCAGGAGAGTTTGAGTCAGATCAGGAGATATAAATCTGGGTGTCACCAGAGTATGATTTCAAGCCATGAGACAGTGTAAATAGCAAACTCTGAGCATCCCTACATTTAGTGTCAGGAGAAAGAGGAGGACCCAACAAACAGACTAAGTGGCCAGTGAGGCAGGAGAATCAAGAGAGGGGAACGTGATGCGTTCCAAGACAGAAAAGCATTTCAGAGTGGAAGCAGTGCTGACCCGTGGAAATGCAGAGTGGCCGAGTCAGCAGAGGGCAGAGAATCCCTTGTTGGAGCCAGCAACACAGGAGTCTTTGTGACTTTAGCAAAAGCAGTTCAGTGGGGTGGTGGGCGCTAAGGCCAGATCACCCACGATTAGGGAGTGAGTAGAGATTGCAGAAGAGGAAACAGTGTGGGTGAGTCTTCTGGCCCAAACGGAAGGGAGGAGAAAGATGGGGAGGAAGCTGAAAAAGATGAGTGAGGCAAAGGAGAAGCTTGGTTTGCTTTGGATATTATTGTGCATGTCCATATGCAGATGAGAAAAATCCAGTAGAGAGAGAAGTTGATGGTGGGGAAAGAGTAGAGGGAATGAATGCAGGATGGAGTGCTTTGAGAAGAGGAATGAGAAGGGAATCCAAGCGATGCAGCCTCACTCAGCAAGTCAGGATTGTAACTCAAGCCCATCTGACTCACACGCCATGCTCATTCCCAGGTGCCTCTTTCACTCACCCATGACTGTCTAACTCCCAAAGTCCAGTGCACTAAATCCTTTGCCACCATCTCCTCTGAAGACACAGGTTTTACAGTCTTCCCATTTCCATCTGGGTTCTGCATCTACCCAAGGAACTGGAGGAGAAAACAAGCAAACTGAAGAAAATTAAATCTGACCTCTTTATGCCTTCTATATAAATGCATGAAATAGATTATGTTTGACAGTGGTAAACAGAGAACCCAAAAAATATCACTTTGTCACTTTAATTATATATGCTTTTCTTCCTCAATCTCCAGCCAAGAATGAGCCTCCAGCCATTTTCGGGTTTCTCTGTAGAGCCATTCCCTAATTTCTAAAGCTGTTTTTGGTAACCACAGACTTCCAGTCAAGGATGTGTTATCTGAACCACGCTGAAGACTTAACAAGTGAGGAGGAATGCAGTGGGTAGGTAAGAAATTGAAGTAAGGAAATAGAGAGCACTGTGGAGTTCTGATTCAAGGGAACAGCATAGATTAAATTGATGTCCCTCCAAAGAAATTGACATTCTCCTACTGCCACGAAGGAAAGTAATAGATACTGAGTTATTTGGATACTAAGCTAATGCAGAGTCAACCAAGCACCATTAGGAAAGTAACCTTACCCTAAAATCCACTTATTCATGAATAAGAGAATGAGAGGGTAAGAGGACCTGAAGGAGGGCAGGTGAGAAGGCAGTTAGCAGCCATCATGCTGACTGTCGCTGTACATGAGCAGGAGCAGGGAGGAGGGGGCCTCTGCCTTATTGCAGTCTCCATCCCACACATAAGTGTCGAACACCTGCTTCCTGGCACTGAGACTACAGCAAAGAGCAAGACAAAAATGGGCCTTGCCCTCAGAAAGCTTGCAGTCTCTTGGGGTAGTGCACACAAGAGGCAATCACAGTACCGGGGGAAGGTGCTGAGTGCTCACACAGGGAATGTATGTGCACCTAACTCAGCCTGGTTGGGGGACAGTGATCAGGAAAGTGTTTCCACAGGAAGGGTTGTTATATAAACTTTTAAATCTAAGACATGACCGAGATTTAGCCAGACTGGGAGTGAGGGCGGGCAGTAGGGGATAATAAACAAGAAAAGCATAAAGCACATGTGTGTGCACACAAATACACAGCATCCATCATCTCAAAGGGTCATGTGAATGGGAACATTATTGCTGCTTTATTTTGCACTTCGGGGAAAGTCAATCAGGGTAAGTAGTGCTGTTGGACAACGTAGGAAACAGAAAGGACCAGGTTGGGAGGTCGAGGCTGGGTTCAGCCTTGACACGGTCAGTAACAGGAGCCTCTGAGACCTCCACATGGAACTCTCCGGTAAGCAACCAGATACTTACATCAGAAGCTCAGGCTTATGGCTTGGGCTAGAAATATACATTTGGGATTCACCGGATTAGAGGTAGCAGTTTAAACCATGGCACAGATGAGCATGCTTAGCGAGAGAAACACTCTCACTAAAAGGGCAAGTGAAAAGAGAAAAGGGCACGGGACCAGAACTTCTTCACAGCCACTAGAGAAGGGAGGCTGAGCCTGTGGAGAAACAGGGGAAGGTGTTTCTGGGAGAGATGGTAGGAAAACCAGGACAGAGCTGCTTCACGGTGGTTTGACATGGAGGGAATAACCACAGTAATGATAGCAGCGTGCACCCAAACAAAATGAGGACAAAGCCTGTCCACTGGATAGGCCAGAGACGTGAAAGGACCACATCTGAAGCCAAATTGGAATGGGCTGAAGACGAGTGAGGAGTAAGCCAACACACACCTGCGCTTGCCAAACTTTTGCTTTGTGGAAATATAGAAAATTATATTTCAGTGGACAATGGGCAGTTGCACAAGGCTGCTCCCAGCTGGAAGTGTGGCCCCACACAGACGCTCTGAGGGCTAAGGAAATCAATATCTTATAACACCTATAGCCATTTGAGATACACCAATATGTCTCAGAATACCAACTAGGAAGGTCTGCCACAGACCACTTTCTCAGCTAGAGTGGCTGTGAACTGGGGCTCCTAGAGGGGTGTGGAATCAAGGTGTGCTTGCTGGCTTAGTTTGGTTTGGTTAGAAGAGTTTTTTTTTTTAAAGACTTTAGTATCTTTCAGAAGCATCTGTGGAAAGAAAATCCAGTTGAGATGGGGGCACTGAATTCACGGGAGAGAAAAGGGTAATATAGCACTGGTGGTATAAAGCTCCTTAGAAGATACAAAAGAATCCACTTTTAGGTGGAGGGGCAAGTGTCCATGATACTGTGTGTGCAAAAGTGTAATTCGCTCCACGAGCCTAGAAATTGGATGTCCTTATTACTGTGTCACAAATTTAAAACCTGAAGCTTAGTGAGATTAAGTCACTGCCCCAGGTTCCTTGCCTAGTAAGCAGCACAGCCAGGACTATAACCTACATTTTTCTGACTCCAAAACTCCTAACAATTATGTTTAGGTGCTAGGCCTGGAGATGCAAAGATGAGCTAGAGTCAGTCCTTGCCTTTGAAGAGGTCATATACTAAAAGTAGAGAGAAACACTAAAATAAGTATAACACGGTGTGATAAATAGAATAATGGTGACATGGGGGAAAATGCTTTAGGAAGCACGAAAACTATACCCCAAGTATATGCCTGTCACTTCCTGAACTCATGGAGGCAGGGGTGGACTGGGCATACAGCAAGGGCTAAAGAGAAATAAAAATACCCAGATGGATGGGTGGGTGGATGGATGGATGGATGGATGGATGGATGGGTGGATGGGTGGGTAGGGGGTGGGGGGGTGGGTAGGTGGGTGGATGGATGGATGGGTGGATGGGTGGGTAGGTGGATGGATGGATGGATGGATGGATGGATGTGTGGCTGGGTGGGTGAATGGATGGATGGATGGATGGGTGGATGGGTGGGTGGATGGATGGATGGATGGATGGATGGGTGGATGGGTGGATGGGTGGGTGGATGGCTAGAGAATAATAGTTCAATATAAATAAAGATTCCCTCCTTAGGGCAAGTGATGTTCATGTAGCCACAAGAGGTCGCTGCAGACCCGACGCAGATGAATTGTTTCCACTGGTGCTGCCATGCTCTCTCCAGTAGCTTCCAGGAAGGAAGGGTTTAGGATGGAGGGAGGGAATGAGGATGGTAACCAGATGTCCCATAGCATTTTCTGCCCTCTGTAGGCCAGACCCAGGGCTTCATGCCCAGTCTGGTTCCATCTTCACCCTACTCCTCGTCATTTCCACTCCTGTCCTAAGTTCTAGGCTTTTGATATGTTTCTCCAACGTGTTCTGCCTTTCAGACCTAACTCAGAAATGGTCTCAGGTTTCTTCTTGGGCCTGTAGTTCCAGCTACGAATGAGACTCCAACCCCAGCCGGCTTTCCGGCTTAGTGCCTTTGCACAAATTACTCATCTTTCTAGGCCTCACCAAAAACACTAAGGTTGGGAGGAAGGCTCTGGTAGTTCAAGGCTTCCTGACCCACACTTCTTACACCTTCACCAAGCACTTCCTGCTGGCCAGGCATTGGCATAAGCCTACAGTATCCAAGAAGGCAGACACTTGTCACATGTAGCCGTTTAAATTTTTTTTAAATTTCAACTAAAGTACAAACAACTTAAACCTCAGTTTCTCCGTCTCATGAGTCAATTTCAAGTGCTTCATAGCTCTATGCAGCCACTGAACTGGGCATTCCAGAGAACATTTTCATCATCACTGAAAGTTCTATTAGACCTTGCTGTCTGAGCACATCACATGTTTTTAACCTTGTTTAACCTTCATAACAACCCTATGATGCAGGTATAGTTATTTATCCACTTTAGAGATAAGGACCCTGAGACATAGACTGAATAAAAAAGTTAGCCAAGGTCTCTCACCACATTTGGGTCCAGAGTGAGGATTCAAGCTCAGATGTTTGGCTTCAGGGCCTGTCAATCATGCAGAGCTGTCTGCTACCCCAAGCTCTCCTGCTCTCCCCTCTCGCCTCCAGGAGCTGCACTGACTTATCCTATTCCCCAATGGCCATTGTCCCTGACTACTGCCGCCCTAACAACTGACTCTGAGTGATGAGGGCACCTAGGCCTGGAGCATCTTCTAGATGAGGATCCACACTCTATTTTTCTCCCACCTCCTTTTAGCCCCTCAATCCCCTTAGAGTATTAGTGTTAGTATCATGGGTTTTCACATCTCCCCTAACCCATCCCATTCTCAGTTCAAGGTCAGCCTGAGTCCTGGAAGATTCCTACCTGCGCAGCAGCCCTGTTGCTGTTCTTCTAGGGTCACCTTCATCCCTAAGGGAATGACATGCAGCCAGCCCAGCTCAGAGAGCCCTTTTCACCAACACCTCTGAAGGTGATGCAGCAGCATCCCGCTCTGCAGGGGAAGTGCGAGAACTCGGGCTGCACTTCACACTCTCATGCTGCTGGAACCCAGTGAAAGTAGAAGTTGCCAGGGCCGGGCCTTCAAACATTCCGTGTGCAAACCACAAGCGTTTGCAAGCTAGACCACTTGCGGTTGTCCCCTCTCTCTCTCCTGCCCCAGCTGCTGCTCTGCAGGGCTTCCGCATACCCACAGGACCTGCAGCTGAATGAAGCTGGAAGCAACTAGGAGATCTGTCGGAAAGAGAACGATGGAGGAAAATGTATGAATGTTGCCATCTTCAGGTGACTGGACAAGATATCCACTTCCTACTCTACTTCCTCCCTCCTTTTACCTCTTTCCTAAATAACTGAGTCAGCACAAAAAAAAAAAAAAAAAAATGCCTGGCAGTGTCAAATTAGTTTTCCCACTTCCACTGAGTCAGAGAATCTAGGGCAAGAAAACTTAGAAAATTCTCTCTCTCCATTCCTGGCCTCAGCAATAAACACATCAAATCCTATCAGGCTGTGTAGAAGTTTTCACTTAAAGATTTCCAGGAAGAACTTTACTGTCAGAAAATGCTTGCTTAGCCGGGTATGGTGGTGCATGCCTGTAATCCCAGCTACTTGGGAGGTTGAGGCAGGAAAATCTCTTAAACCTGGGAGGGGGGAGGTCGCAGTGAGCCAAGATTACACTCCAACCTGGGCAACAGAGCGAGACTCCTACAAAAAAGAAAAAGAAAATGCTTCCTAGTATTTTGCCTGACTCCGTGTTTCACCTTAAACTCTCCCATTCTGTCCACAGAGGAGATGGGAATGTGTGACCTCTTTCTCTGTTGAGGGACCATTGAATAATTTCCAGTTTTTATCTATTACAAATGATGCTGCTGTGAGCACACTCGTACGTATTTTTAGATGCCTATATGTATACATTTCTGTTCAACATGTACCCAGGAGTGAAAATGCTGAGCCATCAAGGATCCCTGTGATTAGTTTTGGTAGTTTCTGCCAGGCCATTTTCTAGTAAGTGTACCAATTTATATTCCCACTGGTGGCGCACAAGAGTTCTAATTTCTTCACATCCTCACCAATACTCGGTAAAGGATTGCATGGGGAGGGACACTGGGTTCCGCCAGACCCAGCTGTCTCAGCTGGTATCACTCCCTTATTCTTATGGAAGGTGTAATGGTATCTCACTGTGGTTTAAATTTGCATTTCCATGGTGATTTATGATGTCAAGCTCCCTTTGCTATGTTTATTTGACACGTGGATATCTGCTTCTGTGAAGTACCTATCCAATTATTTTTGTCCTTTTTTCTAATATGTTGTCTGTGTTTTTTTACTAACTTGCAGAAATTCTCATATTTCATATACGGGCTCTTTGTCGGCACATGTATTTAAGCTATCTCATCATACCACAGCTCACCTAGTCCCTCTCTTAATGGTGTCTTTTAAGGAAGAGTTCTCTCAAAATAATACCTGCTAGTCTTAAAGACCTCAGATTCTGAAGCTCCATCTGTGCTCTGCTCTGGACCCATTGATGCCTGATTCCCTCCTGAACTGAGGATCCTGTGAACCATCCTCAGAGCTCCACTTCTCCATTCCATTGCAGCATCCATACACATCTGCCTCTGGAGACAGGAGCGCCTCCGAAGCTGGGAGGTCAGTTGGGGGTCAAGGGATAGATGAGCTTAGTTTTCCAGTAGTGCGCTGTCTCCCAGGCTGAACGATGCTGAGGCCAAGCAAATTTAGGCAGACTCTGGATCTTTCTAATGGAGGCGTCCCATAGCCAGGTTCCATCCCGGTTCCCTGGCATGGGTTTGTTGAAGCCACAGAAAATGTCAGGGATTTATTAGTGATTTACCAACCCCCTTCGTGCTTCATGTTCAAGAAAATGTATTCATGTAATACTTCTTCAACCAAAGAGGAAACACCAATTAGAGCTTTTGAAGTTTCTTTTTTCCCACTTCCTTTTCGACTATCAAGCTGTAGCACCACCCAGCTCAGGTCACCCACCCAATCTTCGGGCCTGCGGCCTGGTTGCTCTCTGCCAGATTCGCCCCTGCCTGAATCTGACCTGTGTTCCCTCCTCTGTGCCGGCACAGTCCCCATGCTGCTTTGGACGGCTCTGCTGCTCTTCGGTAAGTCACCGAGCATGGGCATCCCCTCCCAGAGCACTAAGGATTATAAGTCATCCCTGAGACACCAAGTTCCTCGTCAACCCTTTCCCAATTCCGGTGGGTTTGTGGCTAGAGCTCAAGACAGGTGCGTGCACCTGGGCATGCTCGGGAGAGATGGGCACTGGGATAGGAGGGTCTCCTCAGTGTTTCCTATACCATTGTCCTGGGTCCTTGGCAGGACAGCCCTTCGACGTGTCACAGATAAATGAGGGGAGGCAGAAAAACACATTGCAAGGCCCCCTTACTTCCCAGTGCCATTTCTACCTTATGACATCAGGTTAAAATACTCATCAGAGTTGCCTCAAAAAGAAATTGAGGTTATAGAAGGGAAGGAGGCTGCTGGGGGCAACAGGGCAGGGGCAGGGAAATGAGGGAAAACTGTTCCTAGCATTTTGCTTAGCAATGGGAGGTGGAATTTTACAGGGTGACATATTTTTATGGACCAGTTAACAATGGCCAGACTTCTCACCTGGTTGAAAAGCCTGTGCTCTGAGTAACCAAAGACCTTTTCAAATTGATGGTCTCTCTTCTGCCTACATCTTCTCTCTGCTGGGGGCTGTTTCAGATCCATGGACTGGTTTGAAGAATCAAATCCATTATCCTAGCCAGGTCTCTCTTCTCTTCATTTCTCCTCATGCAGGTTACTTGTAACTGAGGGAGCTGGTCTAAGGGTAGAGGATTGCACAGGAGGGTCACTGGGCTCCCCCAGACCCAGCTCAGTCTCAGCCAGTGTCACCCCCCTTATACCTAAAAGAAATAATTTGCGATATATTTTGTTTCACTTTATAGTTTCCAAGTGGACCTATTTTTTGTTTAATTCTTGATCCTAATGGCTTGTTTGCTGTTTGTTTTCACTGAACTAGAAAAGCAGAACTGTTCCTAAATATAGCTTCTTCCTGAACAGACTTTTTGAGAATTTGACCCTGTGAGGAAAATGCCTGTCCACTCAATGTTCCTTCTCCGCATAGCATGCTACTCTGTTTGTTCTACGGATGGGCATTTGGACAAATGAAAATGTCTAATGCTCATACCGAGGCAGGGATGGGATGCCTAGTGCCTGGACATACTTCAGACAAAAGACTCCCAGGGGCAATTGTCACTACCTTGCAAATTCATCTAGATACAGTCTGAGAGAATTCCAGCTTGGAACCCAGGACAGGGATGACAGACAGCAAAGGAGGAGAGAAGGGAGTCAGTGACCAGCTGACTGGTGCACCATGTAATGGAGAACACAGCACCAGCAAATGTGGTCCCACTTGATGCTCAGGGACCCGGGAAAAACAGCCTAAAACACAGGCCCTGGGGCTGAGTGTGTAGGAATATTTACCTTACTGTAAGTGTAGAGCTGCTATTTCTGCTCTCTAGAGCAGGATGTGGTCACAATAAGTTGGTGGCTATTACTATTACTGGTTGTCAGGGCTCCAGGAGGCTAGGAACCCTGACACTAAGCATGCTGGAACCTGGCTGAATTCTAAATATGTATTTAACATTTGGGAAATTAGCCTTAATTTTCTTCTGAGCTGAACATTAGACAACTTCCGTCCTACCACTGGAGTCTGCCCCCGCATATTCACACAGCATCCACAGGAGGTGTGTCACAGGGTCCCATACAACCCTCCCAGCAATGTGGCTGCTGCAGCTTGGCACAGCAGCATGTCCCACAGTGTTAGATCTCAGTGGTGAGATAGTTCTTCATGTTGAGCTCAAATCTGCCTCCCTGATCCCTCTAGTTTCCGTTTCTGTCCTACAAAGTGACTCAGAATAAGTCTCTCCCCTTCTTTTAAGATTAGCCCACCAAGTATTTTGGGTACGTCCTCTGTTGCATGTTTCCCAGATAAATATCTCCCAATCCCCCCAGCAACTCTAAGAGGAAATTATCCTGCTCCTAGAGTTGGTGAGGCGGGGGGAGGCTGCTGCCTTCATTATTCAGAACTTTATTATACAACTTGGTTTGACAGTAACTCTTGGCCACCTCAACACACTGTCACCTCATCTTCAGCATATAGCTAACGGAGGTCCCCAACCCTCATTGCGGGAACTGCTGTGAGCAGGTGTCAGCTACTGTGTATGTTCCCAGTTAGCTGCTTGTTTTGATTACAGGAGGCAATTTTGTAATCCCACCTCCAAGATCTTGTAGTATCATGAGCAGCAAGTCATTGGGATTTGGGGGCATGAGCTCATTTTAAGTGCATCTATGCTTCCTGAGTGCCTTCTCTCTTGTTTCTGGTTTCAGTAGCCTCAACCCTGTTTGTTTAGCACTTTGTAGCTGCAAAATTGTTTTCCGGTGAGGAGGGGAAGGGAAAGAAGACATAACTACAGAGTGAGGTCTCCATCACTCTGGGGTCAGGCCTTCTTTCTGCGTTCAGTTAATGTAGTAACCACTTTCCCAGGCAGTGGGTCAATATAACCTTCACAACTACACTGTAAAAAAAGAATGACTATTATCGTTTTTATTATGTGATATAACAGAATGAGACATTGAAGGCTCTTGGAATTTAGACAACTTGTTCAAGGTCATACAGAAAGAGGGAAATTCATGAGTCAAGTCCAGGTCATCTGATTCCAAATTCTGCATGCTTTCCACTACACCAAGCTCATAGATGGGGGTTAGAAGTGGAGACGGAGGGATGATAAGGAAAAGACTCATTGTTCTGTACACTCTTGAGAACTTACCACTGAGCTGACCCTGAGCTGAATAGAGAATTGAGCGGGAAAGATTCCATCTGTGTCCAAAGTAGTATAGAAAGTAAAGATGACACCAAACATCTGCTCTTGGAGGGTTTTCACCCACCCCCTCCCAAAGCCAATCTTGCATTTTTTGCTGTTATGCGAAATACCTAGGACGTGTCAGCAATGAAGGACACAAGTAAATGTATGAGGATTGGCTGGACTCACTGCACTCAGCCCTACATTCCTTCATTGTTTCGCCCCTTGCCCCAAAGTCCAGAATATTCTTCACTGCTTCATATCCAACTATGCCCTTCAAGTTAGGGTCTTCCATTGCTTGGGCTATTCAAACCTATCTAAGCCATATCTGTCATCATTCTGTAAGTCAGACTCTCTTCCCAGGCCACCTATTCTCCTCACACATTCACTCATTTAAAAGCATACATGCAGCACATACAAGGTGCAAGCATGTTGTGGGATGCATCTGGTTTGTCTGTAGTTCTCTCATTCATCCATGCTGCCTGACAATGCCTCACATCTTTAATGATTACTCTTTCAGGGAACTTGGCCTCCTCAGTCTGATCACTTCCATACTCTTTTCACCAGAGCTCTGTGGACAGATAAGACCACAGGAATCAGGTCCTGCCCTTACTATATGGGTTCCCCTGCAGATGTTGGTGGTAGGACCATCAGGCACATTTGTGCAAGAGTCTAGTCCTATGTTTTCTACTTTTTGCTTCCCACCCCATACAACTGGATTCAAAGAAAAGCATTCATGCATTTATTCAGCAGATGCTTACAGACTCTATTCCAGACACAGGTCCTAGGCATAGAAAATATGGCAATGAGTGAGATAGGCAGAGTCGCCACTACTATGGGGCTTACATTCCAGACAGAGAGACAGGGGATAACATGTAGGCAATTTAAGGAATAAGATAAATTCAAATAGTGATAAGTGCTTTGATGATAATATAATGGGGCATCATTTTAGAGATTGGGGAAAATTCTTTTGATTGGGATCCCAGGGAAGATCTGTTTGAGAAGGCAGCATTTGAACTAGATAGGGCAAAGAGTTCTAGGGAGTAGATCTACCATAGGTGTTGAGTGGTCAAGTAGTTGGGTGCTACGTGGTTGGATGGTTGGGTGATTGGATGGATGATGGGATGGCTAGGTGGCTGGGTGGTTAAGTGGTTGGATGGTTGAGTGGTTGGGTGATTGGTTGCTGGGATGGCTAGATGGCTGAGTGGTTGGGTGGCTGTGTAGTTGGATAGTTGGATGGTTGATGGCTGTGTTGTTTGGTGGTTGAGTGGCCATATGAATGGATGATTAGAAGGTTGTGTGGATGGGTGGGTGGGTGGTTTGGTGGCTGGGTGGTTGGGTGTTTGGGTGGTTGGTTGAATGGGTGTAAGTCCCTATTGCTGAAGTGACAGGCCTCCCTGTCAGAAAGTTCTTTTTGCTACTTAACCTAGTTGTGTTACTTTGTTCTCTTGCAGTTCCCTGTGTTGGGAAAACTGGTAAGTTTTGTCCATGTCTCTTCTAGCTCAAAGTATGTCTGTGGGCCAAAACCTACTGGACGGGGAACAGGACAGTGCCATCGGGTCCCCCAGCAATATCTGCAGAGCAGCACCAGACTAGGCCTCTTCCTCAGGGATCTTGGCCTGTTCCCAGGAAGAGGAGAAACCTGGAACTCCACTAGTCTAAGGCCAAGGGTAGTCCTAGGGTGACCCAAGCCTCAGCAGTGGGGTTCTAGGCCTCTATTCTATTTCCTTAAAAGTGTCTATAGCCTCTGTCTTCTCTCCATGTGGTTCTGGAGCTCCTATATTCTCAACTCAACAATACCGGGACTCCATTTCTTCCTTTTATGTTCAGAGAAGCAGGCACCTTTTTCTGCTGATCAGTCTTCCTTCCTTCCTCAGATCCCCTTCCCTCCACCCCATTCTGTCCCACTGACCTCCATGGAGCTTTCTGTCAAACAGGAAAAATTCTCATCTATGAAATCTTGACCTCCAAGGATATGTTCCATGACTCCAGCGGGACGGAATTCAAACCAACACTTAGTGCTGCTAGAAAAAGCAGTTGTGGAAGCAAGGCTTGCCGTTTAGTAATGCGGTGAGCATCATTACCTCCAGGGTGAGGAGAGCGGGTCCTAAGGATCCAGAAGATCCAGGCAAGAGCAGGATGTGCTGAGGTTCCCTAACTGCTTACTCCTCATTACTCTCAGGCCATCAGGCCTGCTCAGAAGGCTGTCTGGGAATGGAGGTGTCTGGCTTATCAAAGAGATGATACAGCCAGGTACAGGCTCAGCCTGCCCTGCAGGCAAGGCTGCTGCTGCTGCCCTGCAGGTGATGGTGGATCCCTGGGAGCTCTTCTGCTCACATCAGGGCATAGAATACATTTTAGGAATAGTGACAGAGAGAACAGATCCCTTCCATGACAGTGGTGGAAGATGAAACCCTGCTGAGTGGGGGAGATGGAGGCTGGGCCTCAGGAAACCCAATGAGGAAGGCAGGAAGGAGACAGCTAAGGCTGTGGCACCTCCAACACTCCCTACCAACTGCTTTCTGATGGACAGAGATGCCGCTATTATCAGAAGTGAAGGCTGAAGAAAGTGTCACACTAGGTAGCCAGAGGGTGAGAAGTTAGTCCAGGCTGGAGGGAATGGAGTCAGGAGGAATGAGGCAAGACAATGAACAGGATGAATGCAATTAAGCCAGGCTTGCCAAGGCAGACAGGAAAGCGCAATATAAAGAGGACAAGGAGGGTGGGTAGGAAGAAAGCCAGGCAGAAGACACAGGAAGAGGAGAGAATGGGAGGGAAGGGAAAGGAATAAAGAGAAAGAGGGAAGAGGAAGGAAAGAAGGAAAGGAAGGAGAGGGCGTGAAGGAAGTCCAGGTCCTGCCCTGCCCTGGCCGGCATGAAGGACTGGAGACAGTGACACTGCACCGGTGCCATCCAAGGGACTCCATCCCCAGCAGAGGCCTTAGGTTGGGGGACAGAGGGAGAGAAGTGACCCATGGGACCTGCTGCTCCAGGGTTTCCCCTGTTTCTGTGTCTCACAGCCTGGCTGTACCTCCAAGCCTGGCCAAACCCTGTGTTTGAAGGAGATGTCCTGACTCTGCGATGTCAGGGATGGAAGAATGTATCACTGTCTCAGGTGAAGTTCTACAAAGATGGCAAAGTCCTTGGTTCCTCTAAGGGAAAGCAGACTCTGTCCATGGGAGCAGCAACAGTGCAGAGCCGTGGCCAGTACAGCTGCACTGGGCAGGTGATGTATATTCCACAGATGTTCACACAAACTTCAGAGGCTGCCATGGTTCAAGTCCAAGGTGAGTCGCCAGCTTGGGAGTTTGTGGGGCAGGAGGTGCCACTCAGGGATCCTGTCTTTAGGGGTGAGTAACTCTCTGGGCAGGACCCCTATCTCTGGCTGCCCCTCATGCTGGGCCAATGTGTGGGGCCCTGAGGTTTCCCAAGATGTTGTCCGAATAACCCCCCTCTCCCTACCTTGGGCACATCTAGAACCAGAGGAAGGAGCAGGGGAGATCCCTGGGAGGGGGTGCTGGGAGTCTGGACCAGTCCAGGCTCACCCTTCCCCTCTGTGGACTAGAGGACCTTGAAGGCCCCCACTGGCCATGTGGGAGTCATTTCAGAGCTTGTGGGTGAGGACAAGAGGACAGGTCCTGGGGATGAAACTGCCTCCCATCGGGGTCCCCCGGGCTGCAGCCTGGGATGAGTAGAAGCTCAGGCCTCAGCCTCCTGGGGCTTCATCACCCTGGACTCGCCTCCTGAGCCCTGGGCCTGCATCTCCCCAGTGCTGTTCCCACCTCCTGTGCTGAGTGTCGTCCCCTCTCCTGAGCCCCGAGAGGGGAGTCTGGTGACCCTGAGATGTCAGACAAAGCTGCACCCCCTGAAGTCAGCCTCGAGGCTCCTCTTCTCCTTCCACAAAGACGGCCGCACCTTGCAGGATAGGGGCCCCCACCCAGAACTCTGCATCCCAGGAGTCAAGGAGGGAGACTCTGGGCTTTACTGGTGTGAGGCAGCCCCTGAGAGTGGCCAGGTCCAGAAGCAGAGCCCCCAGCTGGAGGTCAGAGTGCAGGGTAAGTGCATGAGGAAGGGGAGACACCCCCAGGGGTCTGGGCATGGGGCAGTGGGACCTCCTGGGAGGAAGGGAGTTGGAGGAAGCGTCCCTGGGAGAGGAGGAAGCCAGGTCCTGGGTGGTCAGGCTGAACCTCCCACCCCATATGTGTCCCAGCTCCTGTGTCCCGCCCTGTGCTCACTCTGCACCACAGACCTGCTGACCCTGCTGTGGGGGACGTGGTGCAGCTCCTCTGTGAGGCCCAGAGGGGCTCCCCTCCGATCCGGTATTCATTCTACCTTGATGAGAAGATTGTAGGGAACCACTCAGCTCCCTGTGGTGGAACCGCCTCCCTCCTCTTTCCAGTGAAGTCAGAGCACGATGCTGGTAACTACTCCTGTGAGGCTGAGAACAGCATCTCCAGAGAGAGGAGTGAGCCCAAGAGGCTCTCTCTGAAGGGTGCGTTTTGTCCTCCAACAGAGCTTTGAGCCCCAGCAAGCTGACAGGGGTCAGATCTCACCCTCTGTGTACCTCCCACCATGCCTGGCACAGTGCTGGACCCATGGCAGCCACTGCATGACCAAGCGTGGACCCTAATTGGTCCATCTGTCCACTGAGCCCGGCAGGGAAATACTGAAGTCCATGGAGAGTGGGGGAGCCTCACGGGGGAGCAGTCACGTGGTCACTCATGGTGTTGCCATCATTCTTGCTGGCATCGCCTGAGCCATCCCTCATGCCCATCTACAAGGCTCCTCCAGGCCAGACGGTTCCCCCAATACCAGTCATTCTGCCTCCTGTGCCAGGCTGGAATGCATTTCTGAATTTTATCCTCAGGGCTCATGGCCACCTTCCTCTCCCTACTCCCAGGTTCTCAAGCCTTGTCTACTCCCACCAGCAGCAGCCGGCTGGTTCCTTGGCTGCCTGCAAGCCTGCTTGGCATGATGATCATTGCTGCTGCACTTCTGGTTTATCTGAGACCCTGGAGAAAAGCTGGTCAGTAACTCTCCTTGGCCTTCTTAGCTGCTGAATCCCTGTGCCAGGCCCTGCCTAACCTTTGAAAAGCCAGAGTCTGACAGAGCCAGCCACTCTCTTCTCCTGGGTGCGGGGTGGGAGGAGGGACTTCTCTCCCTGTGTCACACAAAGGAGCACATGGAAGGACAGTTAATGCTTCCAAAACATACACACACATGCACTCACTCACATGCTCGCAGTCATTCAGAGATGCTCACAAACACACGACCGCACACTCAGGCATGAATAGAACATAAACCGAGGAATTATTACAAGCCAAACATGATGCATGTCAATGTCCTTTACATTAAAAAGACAATCTGTGGCTAGGAATATGACTGAAAAACAAACAAACAAAAAAAAGGCCGAGCTCTCCACCTCTCGCTCTCATTGAGCTCAGCAGAGCTCCAGTCTGCTTAGCAGAGGAGAAAGAAGACAACTACAGTGCATATGTACAAGCTCACTCACACACACTCATCTTGTACAGTACTTCACTGTAGCAGAGTGTGCAAAGGATATTAACTATCAGAAAGGAAATATGATAGACAAGACTGAGCAACGGCCTGGCCCCAACAGTACCTTTAGTTCCGTAGCCTTGAGCCAGTTCACTGTAAGACTCACTAAATCAGCTTCCTCTCCAGCGATACTGTAAGGGTTTAAGTTAATGAAGAGCATTTATCTAATACCTCATGTATTAGACTGGCACATAATGGGTGCTCAGTAAATTCTCATTCTAATCTGAGCAGGTCACACCAGCAGGTTCCCAGGCTGCCCTTTCTCCTCTGTGCATTCTCTAACACTTGTAATCAAAGTCACTGAAAAGAAAAAGGTTGGTTAAAATTCTGATGTGGAGGAAAACAATCAGACAAATGACATTTCAGACTATCTATTTATTTTGATATTCCAGACTCTCTTCTTCTCCCTGTCTTAGTCGTGATAATTAAGAACGAATGTTGGCTTTCAATTCACGCGTGGCCACATGTTTATTCCAACTCTAACCTTTGCTCGCCTCAGGTCACATGTAAGGAATGGCTACCATGCCAAAGCTATCTGGTGTCAGTTCCTTCCTAGGGCTTCTAATCCACCTACAGAGGTTCAAATAAACCCCACTTCCTCCTCTGCAGGGGCAATGTTTTTATTTTCTACTTGTCTAGGACAAAAGTCATTGCTCTCACAGACCTGCAAAGCTATTTGCTTATTTAAGTTTGCAGCTCCCTCTGCTGAGAAATTTGGAATGAGCTTTCCAGGAACTGGGCCAGCCTGCTAATTAAGGAAGACCACCCAGTCATATGTTCAAAGCATTCCTTCCTGCATTCACCAGGGTACCCGAAAGGGTCTCTCCCCCATCCCTAGTCCCAACACCCTGCCTCACCAGACGCCTAGTGAGGGCTTGGACCAGACTTCAACTTCCTCTCCCCTTTTGAATTTGTAGTCTTTTGTCCATACAACTTCCTATCCCCACCCTTCTCACTAGTTTGGAGTCTGGATTTAACATAGGCTAGGTTAGCTTTAAGGTATCCCTTCATAGTGGGGGAAAAGGAGAGGAGGCCCAGAGCTATTGGGGAGGCAGCTGGAGTAGGGAACCACAAACCAAAGATCTGTGAGTTCTATGTCATTGTGTCTAATAAAGCCTTCTCCGAATGATGCAATCTTCCTTTGCTCCAGAGTCTAAGTCTAAACAGGCCAGTCCCCACAATAAGATGGAGTCGAAGAAGACCATGAGCTTCAGCCACACCTATCAGAGCCAGGTGACAGAGAATGGGGGAAAGGCTGGTCCTTTAACAGAGAAATAGGCCACATGGCATCATGGGAAGAGTGTGGGTTTCAGAGCTGTTGGGGGAGGCAGCTGGAGTAGGGAACCACAAACCAAAGATCTGTGAGTTCTATGTCATCATGTCTAATAAAGCCTCCTCCAAATGGCCTCAGCAACACAGGTGTTTCTGTTTCTGTCCACTCACCTCTGAGTCAAAGCATTAAAGGCAGCGTAATGTAGCACAACTGTCTCCCTCTCCGGCCCCAGACAAGATGGTGAAAGCGTGGTCACTAGTGAAAGATCCTCAAGAAGATGCCTTTCACAGGGAACAAAAGAGCATTCTCTCGATGTAGAGATTATATACCACCACCACCAATCTTGAGCAGATGGGCTCCATTTTACTAAGGAGCCTGTCTCTCATGCAAACAGGACTGCTGGTAGTGATCTTAATATCTCAAAATGTCGGGCACATAAATATTCTTTAGAATACTGCTCAGAAAGTCACTTTCAGGCCCAAATCTATAGCTATGCAGGAAAAACAGCCAGATCAATAGACTTATTCTCCACACCCAGTTCTAAGAGACTCACAACCATTCCCAGATAGCATAGCCATTCTTCAGCAAACAGAAATATGCCACCATTAAAGACAGTCAACAGATGTGATGTCCAAAGTCAATTTTTAGAACACTTGACCAATGATGGTGTTACTGGAATGAGGATATGGTCATGCAAGGGGTCCACTTCAAGGTAGCACTCACCTGCACATACAGGTTCTGCTGTGCTTGTTTAAAAGTCTTCCTTTTACTACCTGTTGTCACGCATCGCATAAAATAAAAGTCTGCCAAACTCATGGAACTCTTCATCGGATGGAGACTCAGAAACTGAGGCTCATTTCTCAGCCCTGACAAATGAGCATGGAGAATGCTTAATCATTGTGGAACTGTCTAGGTGTCCATAAATGCCCTCCTGATTTTACAGGAGAAGCCATTTCCACATATTCTACCCAGTGATTCTGATGCCTTCCAGCTGTTAGAGTAGTATTTCTTGGGCACCAGACATGAACCAAGTGTTCTAAAATCTACATGTGACCCAATTCCTATCCCAGGAGTTACCTTTAAAGTTTTGGAACCAGCTGCTGTTTCAGAGGCAGTGTACTAATGGAGAAAAGGCATGCAAACCTGGATTAAGATTCTGTCTCCACCACTTACTATGAGCTTAAAGAAGTCGCCTTCCCAGCCTCAGTCACCTCATCTATGAAACAGAGAGAAAAGTATCAACCTTTGCAAATGGTTGTAAAGAACATTAGACACCAAAGAATTAGAAAGCGGGGTGTTTTTGAAATCTAACTATGTGCTGGTCACTGGTTAGGTGCTTTACTAGGAAGATTATGTTTTATTTGGATTGCCTGGCATATAGTGTATGATCAAAGTTACTAGCTTTTCTTCCTTCAGAAAAGTGGCCTGACTGGTAGGCCTTGGCCCTCTCCATGCAAAAATGTGATCCATTCTTGCTGACCTTACTTCCTCCTAGTTTGTGATTCCCAAGGAGCCATCTAGGGTATTTTTTAAAGGAAATATCCCATAAAAATCAACCATGTCCAGACTGTGAATCAGCCCTCCTAATCAAACCAGCCTCAAACTTCCAGTGTCCTCTCTGCCATTCTTGCTCACAGCTTTCCTGTCCCCTGTCCCACCTGCCCTCTAAGGGATGCCCAGTGAATTGTGCCTTTGTATCTTCTAGGACCCCTTGCATCCCAGATACCACCCACAGCTCCAGGTGGAGAGCAGTGCCCACTATATGCCAATGGTAAGGACTTCCAGCAGGCTGGTGCTCTGCCCATGTGGGCCAAGAAGAGCTTCTTAAGGGGAGTAAGAAGAAGGGAAGTCTCCCCACATGACTCCAATTCCTGAGCCCTGTGTCTCAGGAATTGGAGTCATCTGGGGAAGGAAAACAAAGAGCTTCTAGGGAGGGCGTGATGAGGGACTGCTGTGGAGCTGGTGGTGAGAGAGGGAGGTGGGAAGGGAACCAGGGCTACAGGAGACGGGGCAGGGAAGGTTTGGACCAAGGGTTGGCAAACTTATGGCCCATGGTCCAAACCCAGCACATTGCCTATTTTTGTAGATAAATTTTTACTATAATACAGACATGCTCATTTGTTTATTTTGTATGAGAGCTTTCATACTATAGAGTTGAATCATTGTGACGAGACTATAGAGCTCACAAAGCCAAAATATTTACTACGTTTTTTACAGAAAAAGTTGGTCGACCTCTGGTTTAAACAGTATCAGGGCTAGGGAAGTTGCAAAAATATCGCTAAGGGGTCCAGACTCCTCCTGCCATGATGGCTACCCCCCACATTAGTGACCAACCCCCATTGCCACTTACCACCATGACAGAGCCCCGATGGGCTTCTCTCCGTGTCTTCAGGACACTTATGGCATGAGGTGGGAGAGTCAGGTGGATCCTCTTTAAGCCTCATTCCTTCTCCAGTGCATCGCCAGGAAGAGAAAGATGAAGGTGTCATCTACTCTGTGGTGCGTGGAACCTCAAAGAGGAGTGAAGGTGAGTGATCTCAGGCCAGACTTGGTACCTTTACGAACAGAAGTTTTGGACCTATGATGAAAGTATCACTACAGCTGTCATTACCACCTTATCATTACTGTCATTACTGTGACCACCGCCACCACCAAGACCATCGTATTTACCTCCATTATTGTCACCACCATCTCCTCCTTCACTACCACCTCCACCTTCACACCATCATCAATGCTACCATGACCACCACCACCCATCTCCTCCTCCGTAGCACACTCACCACAAACACCTCTAGGACCACTACATTCACCCCATTCTCAACATCATCTCCTCCACCACTGTTACCAGGATAACTGCAGAGTTTTTTGCCCTTTCCCAAACACTGGGAAGGACAAAGAAAAGAGAAAAAAAATGATGCAATCTTCCTTTGCTCCAGAGTCTAAGTCTCAACAGGCCAATCCCCACAATAGGAGGGGAGTCAAGAAGACCGTGAGCTTCAGCCACACCTATCAGAGCCAGGTAGCAGAGATGGGGGAAAGCCTTGTCCTTTAACAGAGAAATAGGCCACATGGCATCATGGGAAGAGTGTGGGTCTCTGAGACTCAGAACTGAGTTTGAAACCTGACTCTATGTACTTACTCACTGTGGACTCGGCAAGTCAAGGGCCCTCTCTGAGCCTAACCTATAAAGGGGAGACAGTGCCTGCTCTGCAGGATTACTATAAGTTGTTAGGAATGGAACCCAGGTTCTAGAAACAACCCTTAAAAATTGTCTACATGTAATAGATGTTCAAAAACATGGAGTTTTATTGTTGCTGTTGTTGTAATGTCTTACCTGCTCTGCTATTTCAATTGCTAGTCTGCAAAAATGGGGTGAATTGGCCTAGGGTTTCTACTCCTTCCTGCAAATGGCAGTAGGGGAAATGAACAACCAAGGAGTCTCTTAACTGAGGGCAGGTTGCCCAGGACCTGAGGTCACACCACTGGTGTGTAGTCCAACTGGAACTAGAACCAGGCCTCCCAATTCAAGGTTGAGGAGGAGTAAAGAAATCTCTCCCACTGGGTTCCCTGGCTCTCCAGAAGAAGCCAGCCAGCCAGGAGGTGTGGGAAGGAGAGGTGCTTGCTGTGGTGCACAGACACTTGACCTGAGTGCACTCTTTCCCCCACAGCCAGTCCTGCTGAGTTCACCGCGGAGAGAAAGGTGAGCTGGGATCCCTGTTCCTTTCTCACCCTCTCTCTAACATCTGCCTCCTCATCCTGAGCCAAGTCTTTCACAGGACAGTTCTGTCATCTGTGCAGAGGTGAGATGCCTGCAGCCCAGTGAGGTTTCATCCAAGGAGATGAATATAAGAAGCAGGACCCTCCGAGATCCCCTTGGCAACTATGAGGAGGTTCTCTGCTAGTGATGGTGTTTTCCTGTCAACACACGCCCATCCCCCAGTCTCCAGTGCTCCCCAGGAGAACAGTGGACTCCTTGACTCTTTCTGTGGGTCCTTCAGTTCCCAAGCCCAGCATCACAGAGCCCTTGAGCTCTTTCCTGACCAGGAGAACATGAACCCTGGGTTCTCCTCGTAGCAGAAGACCAAGCAACAGAGTGGGAAGGGAGATGCGCACACCAACAGACACACTTAAGTTCAAGCAGTGACACTGGACACAGAAGCCATAGATGTTTTCTTTCCATACAAGCATGTGTTAGAGTCAGTTCCCCCTGAGATATATATATATATAATCATCTCCTCCACCACTGTTACCAGGATATATATATGAAACAGTCATGTGCCACATAACATTTCAGTCAATGACGGACTGCATACACAACGGTGGTCCCAGAAGAGTATAATGGAGTTGAAACATTCCTACCGCCTGGTGATATCATAGCTGCCTTAACACCATAACACAACACATTTCTCACGCGCTTGTGGTGATGCTGGTGATACTACGGCGCTGCTAGTCATATAAAAATATAGCGCATACAATTATGTACAGTACCTTACACATGATCATGATAAACAACTATGTTACTGGTTTATGTATTTATCATAACTTTTTTTTTTGAGATGGAGTCTTGCTCTGTCACCTAGTCTGGAGTGCAGTGGCACAATCCTGGCTCACTGTCACCTCTGCCTCCCGGGTTCAAGCGATTCTTTTGCCTCAGCCTCCTAAGTAGCTGGGACTATAGGCATGCACCACCACGCCCAGCTAATTTTTGTATTTATTAGTAGAGATGGGGTTTCACCATGTTGGCCAGGCTGGTCAAACTCCTGACCTCAGGTGATCCACCCGCCTTGGCCTCCCAAAGTGCTGGGATTACAGGCATGAGCCACCGTGCCTGGCCCTGAATTTACTATAACTTTTTATCGTTATTTTGGAGTATATTCCTTCTACTTGTTTTTTTTTTGTTTGTTTGTTTGTTTAAGTTAACTGTAAAGCAGCCTCAAGCAGGTCCTTCAGGAGGTATCCGGAAGGAGGCATTGTTATCATAGGAGATGACAGCTCCATGTGTGTTACTGTCCCTGAAAACCTTCCAGTGGGACAAGATGAGGTGGTGGACACAGTGATATTGATGATCCTGACCCTGTGTAGGTCTCAGCTAATGTGTGTGTTTATTTATGTCTTAGTTTTTCACAAAAAAGTTTAAAAAATAAAAAAAAAATTTAATAGAAAAAGCTTATATAAAAATATTTTGTATAATTCTACAATGTGTTTGTTTTAGTATACATTTATGACAAAAGTCAAAAGTTTTAAAAACCAGAAAGTATATAAAGTAAAAATGTTACGCAGAGCTAAGGTTAATTTATCACTGAAGAAAGAAAAAAAATTTTTTTTTGAGACAGAGTCTCACTCTGTCCCCCAGGCTGGACTGTAGTGGCATGATCTCGGGTGAATTAGCACTCTGCCTCCAGAGTTCAAGCGATTCTCCTGCCTCAGCCTCCTGAGTTGCTGGGATTACAGGCATGTGCCACCACACCTAATTTTTGTGTTTTTAGTAGAGACGGGGTTTGGCCATGTTTGCCAGGCTGGTCTCGAACCCCTGGCCTCAAGTGATCCTCCCGCCTTGGCCTCCCAAAGTGCTAGGATTACAGGCGTGAGCCATCGCACCCAGCCTGAAGAAAATATTTTTATGAATTTAGTGTAGTCTAAGCATACAGTGTTGATAAGCCCTGCAGTGGTGTACAGTAATGTCCTAGGCCTTCACAATCACTCACCACTCACTCACTGACCTACCCACAGCAATCCCAGCCCTACAGGCTCCATTCATGGTAAGTGTCCTAGACAGGTATTTTTTTATCTTTTATATTTTTACTGTACCTTTTCTGTGTTTAGATATGTTAACTACAAACATATTATTGTATTACAGTTGCCTATTATATTCAGGTTTGTAGCCTAGAAGTAATAGGCTATACCAGAAAAAGAAAATGAAAAAAAAAAACAAAGAATAGGCTATACCCTATAACCTAGATGTGCAACAGGCTATACCATCTGGCTTTGTGTAAGTACACACTATGATGTTTGTACAGTGATGAAATTTCCTGGCAACGCATTTCTCAGAATGCATCCCTGTCATTAAATGACTCGTGCATAACTTTGTACGTGTGTGTGTGCACGTACGCTTCTCTATGGTTCTCAGTCCCTTTGAATATGCTTACCTTGACGCTGAAGAGAAAGAGCATCTGCTGCCCTTTCAGAGCCCTTGGCAAGTCAGAAATGCTTCGAGCTGTATTTGCATGCACTTATTTTAGAAAGAAAAAAAAGCCACATTGTAATTTTGCCTTGCTGTCTGTTATTTCTCACTGCTGGCCCCTTTTCAGTCCAAAGGCCATTTGATGGAGAGAGAAAAGAAATGAATGAAAGGGGCACTGCTGTCGAGTGGTTCCGCCAGCAGAAAATATTACCAGGTTTACCCAAAACGTTGTCTCTCAGAGGAACAACAAAACATTTTGAATCTCTCTCTATTTTGTTCTTAAAGGTCGGTTCTCAGGATATTGATGACTACTGTCTGAGAGGTGCTGCAGGGAGATTTTCAGGATTGTGTGGTCTTGAGACATATTTTTAAGACAACATTGACCACTGTTCACTGTCCACGTGATCATTGTAAGACTGCAATGCTGGATGCTAGCTGGTTACATAAGACGCAATTCCAGTGACCGAAGGTGGTTATAATGGATGGAGGTGTGTTCAAGACGGCACTGGCATCTTTGAGCTGAGCCTGGCTGTGCAGCACCGTTTGATTAATTTAAACACCCCAGAGGTCTGGTTGTTGCTGTTGTCCTTTCCTGTGAAATCACAAGTGAAGTTACAGTCTAGGTGAACTTGGAGTTCATAGGGTTGGTTTTGTTTCTGTTTTATTTTGTTTTTTAACATTTACCTGTAGTGCTATAGCTGTTGATGCTATCACCTGCATGCTATTTCTAGTGAGTGCTAAATGCAGAATGGGCTAATGACAATAACAGCCCATGGTGCTGCCACGACTGCCATGGGCTTATCAGTGACAGCCCCCATGTGGGTGGAGAAGAAACCTGTCATTTCCTTCTGACATGTGTTTGAAATACTAAATGAATAATTTGTTCTTTGGGAGAAAAAAATGATAAGATAGTAACATTTTTATATTAAGAGTATCACAAAATGGATATGCCCCACCTCTCAAACTAAAAAGAGAAAAAAAAGAAAGAGCATCACTCTACATCCCAGAGGGCTAAACCCAGGGCAGCTCTGAATGCATTTCCAGCTTCCAAGCTGCTGCTGAGCCCATGAGTGACCACAGGGCTGAGGAGCCTCCCAGAGATTCAGCAAGACAAAGGTCAGCCAGAAAAGGGCCTGGCCCAGACAAAGTCATAGAATCCTTGACACCAGAGCCAGAGCCCCACAGGCACTGAGAGCCCTGCCTTTCCACACAGCCCCACACCTGTTCAGATTCCTTCCAGTTTACCAAAGACAGAACTGAGGCTGGCCCACAGCCCTGGCTTGTGGAGTTACCTAGTTACCCCTTACTTGTTTGAAAAGTTATGTGGTTGCAGCATCTGTTTTTTGTTAATAGAGGTCTATCAATTGGTTTCATATTATTCATCAATATCGACAATTTGCAGTACCTAATAGTTTGATTTGCTTTGTTCAAGGAGTTCATACTCCTTGATGACTGAAAGTGGTCAATAACGGATTGGTTATACTTGCTCCTCTGAGGCCCTGGCTCCAGCTTCATACACCCCTGCCCTGGAAGCAGAGAAAGTAAGGTTCAGCTTACAGATGCTGAACTGCCTCAGACCCCACCCACCTGACTGATGAAGGAGACATTAGTGTTATCAGGGGATCTCCTGGCACCGTGGAGCTGCAGGCATCTTGCATCTCCCCCTGGACCAGCCATGTTGACATCACCTGGGAGCTCATTAGAAATGCAGACGCTCAAACTCAACTCCAGACATGCTGAATCAGAACCTGCGTCTCAATAATATCTCCAGGCAATAAGTATACCCATTAAAGTTTAAAGTCTAAAAAGCACTGGTCTACTTACAAGATACTTCATCAGAGTACATCCAACATCTCCGCATCCTCATCTTTCTCTTCCTCATCCTCCTCTTCATCTCTCTCATACCAGTCCACTCCATGTCCAGAATGCCCCAGGGCTTCTCCCATTTGTCAATAATCAGAGACCCCCGATGCCCCGGGAGGACAGAGAAGCACAAGCCAGGTAATCTAGAAGCTCAAGGTCCTCACTGGTGAGTCAGGGAGTACCAGCAGAACCCAAGTCCTTGCCACTCCCTCTATAAAATAATGTCCCCTTGTAAAAAGTCAAAACATAAGACAGCTCATGAAGGAAAACTGATGATGGGGGACTCAGGAGGAACCAGCCCTTCCAGATGTCCCCAGAGTCCACTCCTTCTTGAGTTTTCACATCTTTCCCCTCCCTGTCCCACACCAGTAATACTCAATGTATGGTCCACAGCTTCGTGCCTGTCTGTGAATTGATTTTTACTAGTCCGTGACAAGTTAAGTAGAAAAATTGAAGCAAGAATTTAGAAACATTTAGAGCAATCTGACAAAGCAATTTTATGTTTGTTTAATACAATCATAAAAATCAGGACTTGTCTTTTGTATGTCTTCTTAATTTCATTTTTCTAGTAGTTTTCTTCAAATGTCTCTACAAAAGTATAGGCCTGCAATGAACTGGAAATTAAAAAATAAAAAACAGGTCCTTCGACACAGATAGGTGAGAAGCCCTATCCTCACACACACACACACACACACACACACACACATACACACACAAACACTATAGGTCTGGTCTCTGAGGCACCTTGCTCTCTGCCTGGAACACCTCTTCTCTCTACCCAGCTCTATTTGCACGGCTGAAAACATCCTTTTCCCTTTGTTTAGAAAAGAATGAGCTGGAATTTTTCCAAATGAACAATTACTAAGGAAATTGAAGAAAAAGAAAATCTCAAACAATAACTTAAAGTAGAGATTTCAAAGAAGGCCCTGCCCTTCAGCCCAGATTCACTGGTTTGCCTGATGTCAGCCCGCCGAGCCCTAAAGCCCCATTTCTAGTTCTCAGTTGTCACAGCCGGAACCTGCTTCTGCTCTGCAGGACACTGGTGGGCTGGGACCATCTCCAAGAAAGAATGGGACTTCCACAGTTCTCTGAGAGACAGACCCTGCAGACACTGAGGAAGGGTGCCCTGGGGAGGCCAGAGGGCTGCTTTCCTACTTCCCCTTTTCCATGGCGATCCTGGCCTGCCACAGCACCACCAGCCACGCTAGCCACAGGCACTGGCCACGCCAGCCACGGGACTCCCCCGCAAGTAGCCTCCTCACATTCTCAAGGCTCTGTGCTGTGAAACATTGCTTCTCGCTTTAAGTCAAAGCTAAATGCAAACATTTATTCAGCCAGAGTGACTTGTCTGTGCCTCGTCTTAGAGACCTGGGTTCTATGGGGTCACATTACCTACAGGGTAAAGAGAGAGGAAAGAACTCTAGCTGGGTTGAGGGTGGAGAGGCAATCTGGAGCTGCTCCTTAAGGGTGAGAGCGAGAAAGAAGCCTCCATCTGGGAGCCTTGTGGCTGCTCTCTGGTGGCCCTCTCAGGCATTTGAGGTCTTGCAGCTGGCTTAGACTGGGATCTGAGCCATTCATTGGACAACTTCAGCGTAAGATATGATTAGACACTGGTCCTTGTTTTGTAAGTGAAAACGCAATCTAGATACAAGCAATAAAAAGGAAACATGGCCCTTCTCTTAACCTGGAAGATTGAACACATTGGGATTTCTTTCAATTCCAGGTTTGTTCTTAAATAAGCATCCACCATATAGCTCTGTGTTCTTCATATCGACTGTGACCACAGTGACTACTGACAGGGTGTACAAGATGAGAAAGGCCCAGGCTTTTCCGTCCAGTGCCAGGATCTTTTGTGTCCTTCCTGCCACCTGTTCACATCTCCCTCTGCACTGCTGAAGAGGCTGCGGTTGGCGGTACCTGTAGCTGAGAGCACGTCTGCTCCTTCAGCATTCATCACTTGCTGTGCCTTTGCTCAGAGGGCCCATTTTCTCAGGTTCTTTGGAAGAACAACCCATGTTGTACTCGTTCTGGAATTCCTTCCCACTTGGGGCACAGATGAATATTGGGACTGAACCTTTCATTGGGAGTATCATGACTACTGGCACCATCAGCTTGAGTTCTTGACCCCCATAAGGCTTGCACATGCTCGATGCTCTGTAAGTGTTTGTTGGATGCATTAGTGTGCACAAGATGGCAATCCACGTGTTGGATGAGTGAATGAATGCCTGCATGAGCTTCCAGTTCCCCCCTCTCTACCTCAGGAAAGCACAGTGTGGCTTTGTTTCTGTTTTATACAGGCTTCCTTCAGATCTCTGAGATGGTGTGTCTTTGCCTCAAAAGCAGACCCACCTAAGCCAAAGACAGTCTCCATCCAGTCTCCTGCAGGCTGTTCCATCCCACTCACTTCCTCCTCTCTCCTCTCGCCTCGGTTTCTCCAGCTGTGTGCACCATGCCTCTAGTTCATCAAAGACTCCACTCTCCCTACTTCTCCCCAGCAGGGCCAGGACCAGAGGGAGACAAGAGAGGCACCTCAGGCACGAAAGTTAAGGAGGCACTCAGGCTTGCAGCGGTGCCAGCGCCATCTCATGGGAGGTAAGGCCATTTCGCAATCATTTCCATCTGCAGAGGCTCAGCAACAGTGGGCGTTTCTAAGAAGTAACAGAGATAGGCTCCTTACAGGGTCTTCTCCCTCTAGGCCAGTCTTCCTGCCACGTCATGGCACTGCTGCCTAAGCTGGCTAGCTGGGGAGGGGTGCGCACAGGCTCCCCTGCCCCAGGCAGCCTCTTGGGCTGTGGCTCCTGGTGGCATGGTGCCTGCTGACAGATTAAAAGAAAGCAGACACAAAGAGGCGGGGTCCTGCCTTCCCTTTCAGTCCCCATCTCACACCACCCCCTCGAAGCAGTGCCCAGAGCCCTACCCACACCCCGGTAACACCCTTCCTCTTTGGCTCCCAAAAAGCCTGCTGAATGCAACGCTCCCTCCTTCCTGCCAGCTGCTTTGCCTCTGCCTCCTTTCCTGCCTGGCTCCCCTTCTCTCCCAGCTCCTCAGGCACCCCACCTTTCTTCCCCTTCTCTATCTCTGCCCCTAAGAGAAGTGTAGCCCCATTCTGCCCCCAGGCACAAAGCTTCACCCAAATTCCACCCCGCCCTGGATCTCCACACCAAGCGGCTAGGGGTTAATGCTCAAGTTCGGCAGCCTGAGTGGCCGTGGTCAACACCTGCTCCCTCACCTCCAGCCCGAATTAAGGTGGGCTAATGGCGGGTGCAGGCTGTTCCACATGGCAGATGGAGCTACTACGCCTGCCTCAGCGACCAATGCAGCAGATGCAGCCGAAAGGCCCCAGGGAGTGGAGTCACAGCACCGGCTGCCAGCTGCTCTCTTAATTAAGGAATGTGGGAAGTGGCCCCTTTGAACTCACTAGCTAATTTACTCCTGTGCACTCCCCCCCTGTGGCTGGGTAATTAATATGGTGTGAACCAGTGATTAGCGAGTAGAGAGAACCTGCCTGCCGCAGACTTAACCCTTCCCTGCACCTGGGAAGAATCGCCACCTTCTTAGTCCAGTGGTTCTCCAGTGGTCACATGGGCAGCAAGCTTTCCCTTTGGGGAGGTGGGATATTTTTCAGTCTTCACTCAACCTCCTCCCACCCCCTTTCCCAGCTTCCTCAAAACTCCCGTCAAGGAAAAGGTCTTCGGGTGGGGGGAGGGGCTGCAATTCATATCTTGCCTGG
Source organism: Ateles fusciceps (assembly GCA_036589455.1). Classification (NCBI taxonomy): domain Eukaryota; kingdom Metazoa; phylum Chordata; class Mammalia; order Primates; family Atelidae; genus Ateles; species Ateles fusciceps. The sequence goes on from JAZHEH010003362.1 coordinate 3,091,281, forward strand.
ATGGACCACTATGGGTGACAACTCTCCTTAGTGGGAATGTAACTGCCCACTGTCTTCTCCAAAGGAATTCAGGATCTGGCGCCACGCTGACCCCCATCCCACAGCCCTCCCAGTCCTAAGCTTTGACATTTTTAGAATCATTCAATCCAATCCAACAGATGCATGCAGGGCTTTGCCTCATCGAAAGCCTGTCCTTGGCAATATTCAGGGTGCAGCGATGAAGGGGGATGCCCTCATGGAACTCCCTGTCTGGCAGCAGAGAGTCAGAACAGGGGATTGCCCAGCCTGAAACATGCCTTTATCTGCATTTACTCAGGTTTCCCCGCTTCCCTTTCCCTGGCCATTTAGTAGCAATAGTTAGTATTTGAGTGCTAACCTCACCCGACCCCAATTTAAACCTTCACATGTGTTCATTGGCAACACTGAGAGGAAGATACTGTCATTGATCTCCATTTCACAGATGAGGATACTGAAGCACAGGCAAGTTACTTTGCTCGAGGTTTCACAGCCAAGATTTGAACTCAAGTCTGAATCATGCTTGAGTTCTGAACTCCCACCCTCATCTGTTGTATTTTTAATCTCTCAAGTACCGCCCCTCCATGGAGCCCTCTCCAGCCTCTCACCTGCCCTGGCAGGGTCAATCTCTCCTCTGGCTCTCACAGCATCCAGGGCACACATCTGACATTGGTCTTGCCACACTGGTTGTAATTATTGGTTTATATATCCGATCTTCTGTGAACTCCTTAAGGTCAGGGGCAAAGCCTTTCATCTCTGTGTCGCTAGCTCCTGGCACCTAAGTAGATGCTCAATAAATGCCTGATGAATGAATGACGGAATTGGCAATGGAGTCATAAACGAGTTCCCTCCCTTGCTCTCTCCAACCCCCAGCCAGACAGCTTCCCAATTCTGCCCCTTTCTCGGTACTCTAGACATTTCCTTCATCTGCAGGCCCTTCTCCTTCCCACAGACCCATCACAACAGACAACAGCTTTCCCTGCCTTTTTGTTCTCTCCCAACCTGCCCTGCCTGCTGTCCTCCCACCCCCCACTTAAAACCTGCAACAGCCCCTTCCCTTCAAACACTGCTTCCGGAGCGTCCCCCAGTCCACCAGCCACAGACTTACCCTGAGTGGGGTGCTTGTTATAACCACAGATTCCTGGGCCCCAGCTCACCCTGATGGCACCTCTGAGAATCTAAGTGCTAACGAGGTTGAGTCACTAGTGTCCAGAATAACTTAACCCAGTTTTCAAGGCCTCCACAATCTGCCCCCAACCTCCTTTCCATTCTTCCCACCCAGCCCTTAAGGAGTCCTGCCTGCTGTCCCTCGTCCTCTGTGGAGCCTAGTTGGTATTTTCCCATGACCACATGCCTGCACACTCTGCTCTCCCCTCCTGCCCAGAGCCCACCCCCAACCTCTGGCCCTCTCCTTTCCTCATGCTATCTAAACCATGCCCATCTTCAAGGCCCAGCTCAAATTCCACCTTCTCAGGAAGCATCCCCTGCCCATATCCGTGAAGCCCTCCTTCCCACCCACTTCTGAGGGCTGACTACCTGTTTGCACAAAGTGATGTCCGTCTGCAGATAAGCCTTCACTTTCTCTGATGTACCTATCTCTACATTTTGGTTGTGAGTACCTGGAGGGCAAAAACCTTACCCAAAAATCCTCCCACTGCGGCAGCTTGAGGGGTATTCTTGTCTGTGAGACATGAGCTGTTTTGCGGCCCAGGGCAGTAAAAATGACGCAGCAGCGGATACTGCTGGTTTGGGGGAGAAGTCCAATGCTGAGGACCTGGCAGTGTTGGCGTGCAGGAACTCAACAGTGTCTGGGGGAGAGAAGCAGAGGGCAGGGCAGAGCAGGGTTCCCCACAATCAGCAGAGTGTGTTTTCAGCAGCCCGTGGGGGAGCTGAGGTCCCTCCCTGCAGGCCTTTATGAGAGGAGGCAAATACTAACTAGGGATGAGAGATGGGAGCAGGCTAAATCCTAATGCCTAGCTCCTGGCTGAGTCCAAAGCTGGGTGTCCAGTGTGATTGACAGGTGAGAGGCTGTGCCGGACCGGATACAGTGAGCCACCCTCCAGACTAGCAGGAACTTTCCTCCAGAGCAACACATCCTCTAAAAACCCTCCCCGACAAGAAACCGAGAAACTTGAAGTGAGAAGAGAAACAGGATGAAGAGGAGGTGACTGTCGCAAAATAGATCACACTTCAAAGGTTGAAGTTCAAGTTCCAGCTCTGCCCCTCTGTGATCTCGACAAGGGACTTAACCTCACCCTGGTTTTCCCATTTTCCCATTTCTAATGGGGTGACAAGATGATCCCCTCAGAGGAGAGTTGCAAGGCTTACATAAAGCCAAATGTGTGGCCATGTCTAGAATGTTCTCCCTCACTTAAATACTCATGAAAATATCCGTAATGTGCCCTGCACTGAGGGAAACACAGAAAGGAATAAAAGACCCCGCTGGCTACACAGTCTGTGAAGGCCAGAACACTGCTACAAACGACTCACCAAAAGTAAAGAGGGAAGTGTGGGCGTGCGCAGGCCACAAGGAGGGCGCCTGTCACCTGCCTGTGGTCTGGAAGCCTGGAAGGACATCCTCACTGGCTGCACAGCCATGCTCTGTTTGCAAGGATAAAGGGAGCAGCCTGTCTGGTGGCGGGGGGAAGTACAGCACAGGGAAATGTGAAATCAGTAGTTCTGAGAAGAGGGCCTTCTGGCTTGGGATGGCTGGAGAGCAGAATGGATGGGGGCAACTGGCCTGGGGAAGAAGGCCTGACTCAGGAGGACCTGCCTGCAGAGCAGAGCATTAGTCCTCATCCTGAGGCCTAATGGGAGGCCACAGAGGAATTTTAAGCTAGAATAAGGAGGACAGATAGCAGTGAAGCAGGCTGGGATGCAGGAAGGTCAGCGAGACTGCATCCCAGCCTGCCTCAAGGCAAGGAGGATGTGGCTTGTGTGGGGGCTACTGTCGCCATGTGCTAGCCAACCACATGCATGTGAAAGAGGCTGACTTACAAGAATCTGCTCCTGAAAGTCCAGCTAAGCCCAGGGCCAACTTCCACTTTATTCTGGATGTTTTCACTTTTGGGGCTTCTTGTTCTGAGTCAAGATTCCTCCTTCTGAACATGGGACTTTCCAGAAGGACCACACCTCCTCCCGTGCATCCACTCGGCCTGGGAGGTTCTGGATTTGGGTTGTCGAGGGAGTTTGTCTGCCTCTCCGGAGAAGGATGGCCATGTGGCCCCTGTGGAGTCTGCTTCTCTGGGAAGGTAAGTAGGACAGGCAGATGGCCTGTCCTCGAAGAGCTGAAGGCACCTCCCCAGCTGCCTTTGCCAGACGGGCAGGGTGCCCTCAACCGGAGTGAGAACCCAGAAGCTGAGGGCGGGTAGGGAAGACTGGAACAAGCTCTTGGGCAACATTTTAAGCTAGTCAGATACAAAGAGATGCAGGGTCCTGGGAGGGGAGGAGGTGACAGCTTGAGGAATATTCTTGTCTGTGAGACATGAGCTGTTTCGTGGCCCAGAGCAGTAAAAATGAGCCAGCAGGGGATACTGCCTGTTTGGAGAGAAAGTCGAATGCTGAGGATCTGGCAGTGTTAGCACAAGGGAACTCAACAGAGTCTGGGGAGAGAAGCAGAGAGCAGGGCAGAGCAGGGTTCCCCACAATCAGCAGAGTGCGTTTTCAGCAGCCCGTGGGGGAGCTGAAGTCCCTCCCTGCAGGCCTTTATAAGTGGAGACGAGTACTAAGTAGGGATGAGAGATGGGAGCAGGCTAAATACAGCCCATGTGGACTTGGGGATGGCCGACGGTGATGTGATGTTGGGGTGGCTGACACGCGGGGTTTCCTCCACACTGGGCGATCCCTGTCTGTCTGTCTGATGCCTGAGTTCCCTTTCTTCATCAACAAGGAGCCAACGTGACATGGGTCAGCACTGCCAGGCCAGGGATGAGGGTTTGCAGGGTGCGGCAAAGATTAAGATGTCATTGTTTACATCAGAAGACTCACAGGGCCTTTGGGTTGCTTTGTCGCGTCTCCCGGCCTGGGTTCCTGGCCCTGAGAACTCCGAAGCCTGCAGATTTCTTCCACATTTCTAAACGTGCAGGAAATCACATCTTAACCTCAAAAAAGGCCTGTCTGTTTGGCTCACAAAATCTTTCAAATCATCGGACATGTGAGACAAAAATAATTTGTCTTTTTTTTTTTTTTTGAGATGGAGTCTCAGTCTATCGCCTAAGCTGGAGTGCAGTGGTGCCATCTCGGCTTACTGTAGCCTCTGCCTCCCAAGTTCAAGCGATTCTCCTGTCTTAGCCTCCCAAGTAGCTGGAATTACAGGTGTCCGCCACCACGCCTGTCTAGTTTTTATATTTTTAGTAGCCACCAGGTTTCACCATGTTGACCAGGCTGGTCTCAAACTTCTGCCCTCAAGTGATCCACCGGCCTCAGCCTCCCAAAGTGCTGGGATTACAGGCATGAGCCACTGCACCCAGCCCAAAAATAATTTTCCAATGGCCCTTAATGATAAAACATCTGTGTGCCTGACCTGATACAGACCTCTTATTTTTCAGTGGTACTGAAGCCTAGGGAGGGGGAGGTGACGTGCCAAAGGCCACACAGCTGATCTGTGGCAGCACCAGGAGCAGGTAGAAGCTAGGTCTTGGTTGACATCCAGTGCAATTCTCCTTGTCTTTTATGTTCCTACTCTGCATTAACAAGGAGGGACTGGAATTATCATGGCCAACTGAGCAACCATCCAGAACACATCGCATTGCCCAAATCTTCATCACCTCTTACCCTTCCCTACACCCCGTGCCAGTGTCAGGCAGAGGGTCAGTCCTCAGCAGAGCAGGTCATTCACTCAGTACCATTTACTAGGCTTCTCCCATAGTCTGTTCCTTTAGGAACAGTAGTGGGTACTGGAACCTCGATGGAGAGAAAGAGCTCACTGTCTGGTGGGAGAGGCTGACTCATAAACAGGCAATAATAATAGAGGGATAAGGGTAGTCACCATGGTGACCCCAGGCCACTGTGAGAACACAAGAGAGAATATGTAACCTGCAGAGAGGGATGGGTGAGGTCGGAGGAGGCAGTGGTGCTGCAAGAGTGAGCAGAAATTAGTCAGCAAAGGAGTCAGAGGGGCACTTCAAGCAGAAGTGTCTCCCACACACCTCTGCCTCAGATACAGTCCCCAAAAACAGCATCTTGCCATCTCACCCCGTCTGTTTCTCCTCCTGTTCTGGATCACAGATAATAACATCCAGTGGAGCCCAGGGACCTGGGAACCATCCTCAACTCCTTTTTCTCCTTCACTCCCCAGAACTGATCTATTACCAAACGCTGCTGATTGCACCATCTTCACGTCTCTCAATTCCTCCCACTTCTCCCCATCCTGGTTGCTCCTTTCCTCAATTCAAGTTGCCATCACTTCTCCGTTGGACTCATATGATCAGCCTCAGTCCTGCCCACCTCCAGTGCATTCTCCACATCTCTGCTGGAGTGATCTTCTAACCAAGCATCTAATCCTATTACTCTCCTGTTTAAAACCTACCTGAGGCCCCCCATTGCTCTACAGATAAAGCCCAAACTCCAGTGTTGCTTTCAGGGCACTGCGTGATCTGACTCCCACTGAGCTCTGCAGTGTAATTTCCTACTCCTCCCGCAGAGAACTACTCTCAGTTCCCCAGGGCACCAACTCTCCTCCTCCAGGCCTTTGTCCGTCCTGTGCCCTCTGCCAGAGCCACTTCCCTATCCTGCTCCAGGCCGCCCTCAGCTTGGCCTGGCTGATCACCATTCCTCTTCAAGGCTCAGCTTAACCGTCGTTTTCTGAGCCCATCCAAGCTGGGTAAGGTCCGTCACCCTACCTGTGTTCTCCCAGGACATCCCATTTTTCCCTTCATGATATTTAATTGCTCTTGTGAATGTCTGGCTTTCTCTGTAAGCTCCATGAATGCAGAGACTGGGTTATCTTCCATATATTTTATTTCTGGTGCCTGACACAGTGCACCTTCAACTTAAGTGGAGGGAGTGTGGGTGGAAGAGCCTCAATTCACCCCATAGCAGCTCAGACGCATGCAAGAGAAGGATGAGGAGCATGGGGCAGGCAGAGTGACCAGGGGCTCTGTTCTTTCAGCCCTACTTCCCATTACAGTTACTGGTGCCCAAGTGCTGAGCAAGGTCGGGGACTCTGTGCTGCTGGTGGCAGCGAGCCCCCCTGGCTTCCAAGTCCGTGAGGCTATCTGGCGATCTCTCTGGCCTTCGGAGGAGCTCCTGGCCACGTTTTTCCGAGGTTCCCTAGAGACTCTGTACCATTCCCCGCTTCCTGGGCCGAGCCCAGCTACACAGCAACCTCAGCCTGGAGCTCGGGCCACTGGAGTCTGCAGACAGCGGCAACTTCTCCGTGTTGATGGTGGACACAAGGGGTCAGACCTGGACCCAGACCCTCCAGCTCAAGGTGTACGGTGAGTGTGTCTGACACCGCCTACCTGACCCTCTTCTCCCACAAAGCACCAGGCAAGCATCCTGAGTCATAGCAGCCAGGGAGAGCCAGGTCCCAGAAACCTCTGGTCTCTGACCATGTTGTGACTCAGGAAACAGCTGCTCCCTGGCAGTCACATCTAAGAAAATTCCTCCTGGCTGCATCAGCCAGGCTTTGCCGTTTCACTGTGCTTGTCTGAACTCTAGCTCAGTCTTTTCGTGGCTCAGTGGCCTTGGACACAATGCTTAGCCTTCCTGACCTTCACCTTTCTCCTTTGTAAACGGGCATTATAATATTACCATGTAAAGTACCCATAGGGTGAAATGCAGTGGCATTTGCAGTGGTATCCAGGACAGAGCCTGGCCTGTGCTTCCTCAGTTCTAAGAGACCATCACGGACTATACGATGTGCCACTAGTGTATGTACCACTGTAAAGGAAAAAAATGACATTACAAACTAAACTATGACATAACTGGTTTATTTAAAAATTAAATTATACACACATGCACATGTGTGTTTATTGTGGCACCATTCACAATAGCAAAGACTTGGAACCAACCCAAATGCCAATCAAGGATAAACTGGATAAAGAAAATGTGGCACATATATACCATGGAATACTATGCAGCCATAAAAAAGGATGAGTTCATGTACTGCAGGGACATGGATGAAGCTGAAAACCATCATTCTGAGCAAACTGACACAAGAACAGAAAACCAAATACCACATGTTCTCACTCATAAGTGGGTGTTGAACAATGAGAACGCATGGACACAGGGAGGGGAACATCACAAACCAGGGCCTGTCAGGGGATCTAGGGGAAGGATAGTATTAGGAGAAATACCTAATGTAGATGACGTGTTCATGGGTTCGGCAAACCACCATGGCACGTGTATACCTATTTAACAAACCTGCATGTTCTGCACATGTACTCCAGAACTTAAAGTGTAATAATTATAAAGTAAAAAATTAAATTATAATGAAACTATAATTAAAAGTATAGAATTTACATATTTCTTAAAAGAGCTTCCGAGATTTTAACTACATATGATTCACGGGTTCTCTCAGTCATTCATCATTGCAAAACAAACCATCCCAAAGCTTACTGACTGAAAACAATGACTATGTTTATTTCTCATAATTTTGTGGGTTGGCAGGCCCAGCTGGGTGGAACTTCTGCTTCGAGTGGGTCTGCAGGGCCATTCGCTCAGCTACATTCCGCACCTCAGTTGGCTGCATGGACTAGGGGCTGGGTGGGCCTTGTTTCCCCACAACTCCACCTCCACCACAGCCACCCCCACCACCTTCATCATTTGCCCTCTGGTCAAGAAAGAGTGGCTTTCAGCTCTCATTTATCTACCTAATGGATTGGAAAAGAGGCATGGGTGACCCTAAACTACTGTTTCAGCAAAACCTTAGAAATTTAGATAGAGTGGAAGAAGCGGGGGAATCCAGATTTAAGAATGGTAAGCAGAAGAAGCAGCTGGGAATAGGGTAGCAATGAGGGAGATAAAGGCTGTGAGCAAACTGGGGAGGTGTCTCTAACTCCCCCCCCAGCCTGAATTAGCTGACTGTCTATCCTTGGGCGAGCCACCCAGGGTGCCAATTCTGGATCCATGCAGCCCTGAGCCTCATCTTGGCAAGCAGAGTGCTGGCTGGATTTCAGCAACCCCCCGCCACCTGTTACCCTGTGACCTCCTTAGCCCAGTGCCCTTGTGCAGCGAATAACCTACCCCACCATACAGGCAGCCCTGGAGCCTCCTCCGATCTGAGTCTCAGCTGCCGCACATGTGAAATGAGGACATTGAATGTGATAATACATGCAGCACCCACACCACTAAGCTCTAAAATGCCTTGTTCTCAGCATCTGAATTACAGATTTTAAGGAAATTGCTGTTTTATTGCTTCCAAATACATAGCGTGATTAGAACTAATTGCACGAAACTGCCAAGCAGCCGTCCTTAGGAGCTCTGCTTTGACAATAGATAAGAATGATTTGAATTAGCAGATCAGTTACTAGAAATGTCAATGGGTGTTTCCACTGTGCTTGATCGTGTTTGGAAGCAGCTTGTCCTCTTAAGTGGCGTAAATACCCCCCCCTGTAATCTTTGTTTATACTATTAGTGTGCCCAGCAAATCATTTCTCTTTCATATCACAAATCCCACCAGACTGAGCTAGCATTAGCGAGGCTTTTCTCTGCTTGACTTTGGAATGCTGTCAGAAACAGACCCCTCCCGTTGTCACCAGAATGCTCTCCCACTGGCCTCCTTTCCACTGAGACTTAGGATTTACTCATCAACCTGTATAGGAAAGCGGATCCGTGGCTAGGACGCCAGGATATCCGTGTGTTCAGTGGCCAGGCGTCGAGCACCCACTATTTGCCAGCACCAGACAGCTAAGGTTATCGAGCGAGCGAGACAGAGCCCCCACCTCTGGGCCCCTCCTTCACGGCATTTTGTGCCCTCATAATTATTTTATTAATTATTCATAATCATTTGTCAGTACTTGTCCTTCTCCACCAAACTCTAAGCTCCAGAAGGCTAGGAATGTATTTGTTTTCTTGCCTGACTTAATAAAGGCTTGTTATCTCTTGTTGGCTGACTGACATATTGTGAGAGAAATACTACAAAAAGAGACAGACGGAGTGCTGGGAGAGCTCAGAGACATGCCTGGGATATCAGGGAAGGCTTCACAGTCAAGGCATTAAGCACTGTGTTCCAGCTGGGCCTTGAAGGACGGGTAGGAGTTTCCCAGGAAGACAAGAAGGGAAGGCAGCTGTGTGCGCAGATGAACCGTGTGAAAGCGTGAAAGATATTCAAGAGCATGACATGTTTGGGAAAACTGCAAATTAATTAGGATGAGCAGGGAGAAGCAGCAGGGGGTACAGCTGGAGAGACAAGCATGAATCATTTCCTGAAGGGTTTTGAATATCAAGCTAAGGAATTCAACTTCTGTCCCGTGGGCAGTGGAAAGCCAGACAAGATTTTGGAACAAGACAGGCCTAGTCAGAGGTGGCGTCTAACCCTGGGTGGATCCCAGAGCCAGAGATGTGCCCCCTGCCCAGCATCCCCGGGACCCATACCTGCTGTACTTCTCTTTCCCAGATGCAGTGCCCAGGCCCGTGGTACAAGTGTTCATTGCTGTAGGAGGGGATGCTCAGCCCCCCAAGATCTGCCAGGCTTTCTTGTCCTGCTGGGCCCCCAACATCAGCGAAATAACCTATAGCTGGCGACGGGGAGACCGCCGTGGACTTTGGTATGGAGCCACACAGCCTCTTCACAGATGGACAGGTGCTGAGCGTTTCCCTGGGACCGGGGAGACAGAAGTGTGGCCTATTCCTGCATTGTCTCCAATCCTGTCAGCTGGGACTTGGCCACAGTCACGCCCTGGGAGAGCTGCCATCATGAGGCAGGTATGCAGAGGTCCAGCAGTCAATGGTTGAGGGCTTATGAAGCATCAGGTCCCCCTCTGACCCCACCCCTCCATGTTCAGCACCAGGGAAGGCCTCCTACAAAGATGTGCTGCTGGTGGTGGTGCCTGTCTCGCTGCTCCTGATCCCGGTTGCCCTCTTCTCTGCCTGGCACTGGGGCCCCTGCTCAGGTAGGAGTCCTGCAGGTGCAGGAGGTAGGTGGAGGAGGTGGAGTTCCTGGGGAGCAGGGGGGCTTGGACCTCCTCCTGTTTAGGCTTCAGATGGCCTGCCCCTTCTCACCTCTCCCACCTCATCTCTTGGCCTTCCCTAGCTCATCATATCTTGGTTTCCAACCAGACCCAACTACTTGAAGTTTCTTTCGTGGTTCTCTGAATGAACTGTTCTCTCACATCCAACTGCAGACCTTGTACGTTATATTCCCTCTGTCTGGAACACACCTGCCGTGATTCCCACCCAGCTTCCCTCCTTCCTGTGGCTTTCTGCTACTCAGTGTTCAAGGTGTGCTTGCTCCAGAAAGCCTTCCCTGATCTCCCCCACACTCAGGCTGATTAATATCCTTCCTTTAATCTTTATTACTTATCCCAATCAGAGAACTACTTACACTGACTTCCCCCACTGAATTCTGAACCCTTAAAAGGAGGATGCTGGGTCACCACTGGGCGTGTGAGTGGTTCCTAGAACACAACAGTTCCTGAAACGTAGCTGGTATCGACAAACATTGTTGAGTGGGAGTATACATGACTCCCAACCCCTTCTTGCTGGAGATTTCTACAAAATGGCTCCCTAAGAGGAGCTACTCCCTGGCTGGTGGCTAATAGGGCTACCTTCTTGAGAAGAGAAGGAAGGGAAAACTCCGAGATCAGACCAGGCTCTAAGCTCTACATCCAGCTCAGTCCCTGCCTCTGCCCCAGGATGCCCTGCGCCTGAAAGAACTACCCAACTGACCAGGGCTCCATGGCCATTTCCATCCCAGGCTGTCAGAGCTGGCTTGTCCCAGGGTGCAGAGAGGGGGTCAGCAAGGAGGAGGCACTGAGGCCCCATTATGGTGGGTGTGTCCTAGAAGGCACCGTCTGGGTCCAGCCGCTAAGCATGGGGCAGGCAGTGCGGATTCCCATTCATTTTCTCCAGTGAGGAGGAGGCCAAGAGCGATCAGCTGAGGCTGCACGCCACCTGAAGGCCCCATCTGCTGTGGGAAGGTCTGGCCCTGGCCCCTGCCCCAAGAGTCCCCAGGATTTGTGATAAGAAAGTAGAAGCCAGGAAAAGAGCAGGGGAAAAAATAGCTTTATTGAGATATAATTTATATAGCATGCAATTCACCTATTTAATTGCAAATTCACTGAATTTACAATTGAGTGCCTTTGGTATATTCACAGAGTTGTGCATCCATCCCCACAACCAATTTTAAAACATTTCCATTCCCTCCCCAAAAACCCCATAGCCCCTTAGCCATCCCCTCCTAATTCCCCCATTCCTCTCACAGCCCTAGGCAACCACTAGTCTACTTTCTGGCTCTGTGCTTTTGTCTTTTCTAGACATTGCATATAAATAGAACTATACACTATGTGGCCCTTTGGCCTGGCTTTTTTCACTTGGCGTAATGTCCTCAAGGCTCAGAAAATAGCATCTTTGGCCACTGAGAAGGAACCCAACCACCTGGGATAGTAGAAGGCTCCACACAGGGAGTCCAGAAGCTGATTCTGGCTCTCCCACATGGCTTCTGTGCAGTGATTTATCTGGGTCCACCACAGCCCTAACTTTCCATGCCTTCTACAACCAAATGTGTGGCATAGTCGTAGGTCAAGTTTAGACATTAGGAAGAATTTCCTACTCTTGAAGAGCCTCCTTTTCCGGGGTGTTGGAAGACCAGGAGAAATGTCCCTTTGCTTAAGGTGACCTTGGGCTAACACACTTAGGATTCAGAGGCCTGCGGGCAGGCCAAGGATGCCAAGACTACAAACATTGGAGGGGTAACTCTCTTTCTGTTGTATTTACCAGGGAAAAAGAAGAAGGATGTCCGTGCTGACAGGGTGGGTCCAGAGACAGAGAACCCCCTTGTGCAGGATCTGCCATAAAGGACAATATGAACTGATGCCTGGACCATCAGTAACCCCACTGCTCAGGCACACGATGCTCTGGGACATAACTGGTACCTGGAAATCACCATGGTCCTCATACCTCCCACGGGAATCCTGTCCTGTCTCGATGGGGCAGCCTGGGCAGCCATCACACTACGTGGACAGAAAGCACCAGCACGTCTCACACCTCCCCTTTTTCTCTCCCATTTCACATATCCTGGCTCCTCTCTGGGCAACATGTGCTAAACAGAACATTCCCTCCAGGACACTGGCAGTTCTCCAGGATCCAGATCCACAGGGACAATGATTGTCCAAGGCATTCCTCCCCCACCACTATTCATAAAGTATCAACCAACTGGCACCAAAGAATTGCCTCCAACCTAGGTCCTAGGTACTGAAAGATATTAGATATTTGAACTAACAGAAGAACTCTGAATCAGCCATGCCAGTTTCAGCTTCAGCCCCAGACCCTGCCATCTGAGATCCCGATGCTGCCTGATGGCCAAGGCATTGCTATAAAAAAAGGTCTAGAAACAGGTGAAAGTGAGAGGTGGGGACAGAGGACAGAGGTTTCTCTTTCTGGCCTAAGGACTTTCAGGTAATCAGAGTTCATGGCCCCTCAAAGGTGAATTGCAGTTGTAGACACTGAGGATGGTTGACAACCCATGGTTGAGATGGGCAGTGTTTTGCAGGAAACACCATATTAATAGACATCCTCACCATCTGCATCCGCTCTCACGCCTCCTGCAGGATCTGGGAGTGGGGGTGAAGAGTCTTTCCTCACTTTCCAGCAGTGACCAGGAAAAGAAATATTGAATTTGTCCCAGCCAACAGGACGTTCTTGCACAACTTCAAGAAAAGCAGCTCAGCTCAGGACGAGTCTTCCTGCCTGAAACTGAGGAAGTGAAGAGCCATAAAACGCTATGCAAAAGGAACATTACGGAGAGAAAGGATACTGAGGTACTCTAAAATCTGCCACATTTATTTTCAAATGCAAATGTTTCAAGGGGGAGGAACAAAGACCCCACCGTCCAACAGGAGAGCTGTAGAGATCACTCTGACTCCATCGAACTTTTTTATTGTGGCCATCTTTGGAAAATACATTCTGCCCCTGAGTGATTCTGTCTAGAAAAGCTCTGGAGTATTGATTGCTACTGGAAAAACACTTAATGAGCTAAACTTATCCTCGGAGATTATTAGCTGATAAGGTTCACAGTTTCTCTCACCCACGTGTAACTGTGTTTTTCCTGGGGCCTCACTCAAATCTTGATAATAGAGAGAAAGGAGGAATTGAAGAAACAAGGGTGGGTTTGAAAGTACTATTTTCCCAGGGTACCTTCAATCTCCCCACCTAGGATGTCAGTCCCGTCCAGGGACCTTCCCTCTTCTCCCCAGTTCCTGGACAATCGCTTCACCATGGACAAAGGATCAGCACAGCTAGCCTCCAGACCCGCATCCTCAACCCGACTGTTCCCAGATCCTCCCTGCCTGGCCTGCTCAGAGGTTCCCTGTGGGTAACCTGGCTTTACCTAATCCTTTTTCTTTCCCGCACCCACTTCTCTCCTATCACCTTCCCTCAAGGTTGCCTGAACAAGGCACATGGCCACTCAACCTAGCAGCTTGTGCTGTCCCCACCTGCCACCTACAGTCATACCACTCGCCTGGTTACTGAGTAGTGCAAAACTGGCCTCAGTCCCTAAAAACGATGTGGAAAGGGAAAGCCCAGGATCTGACAATGAGCCCTAGTGGTTTTGTGGGGGAAAAAATACACGGCACTCCCCACCTTTCCTCTCTTCATCTCCAGGGCCCCACCTCAGATCAAAGCAGCTGTGGATGAGATGGGACCCGCAGCTCTCCCTCCACAAGGTGACTCTTAGCAACCTCATTTCAACAGTGGTCTGTAGTCTGGTGCACCAGGACCTTTTGGAACAGATCCACACTGCTCAAATACAGTTCTCATCCTCAGTGACTCCCTTGTCAACTAGTGGACTAATTAACCCACCACCAGAAAAACACAAAGTGCTTCCATGAGACCAAGTCTGTGCTAATAAGCATTGAGACTGATGCTTTAAAAGTCACACCACAACAGATACTGATTGAGGGCTCAGCATGTGCTGGGTACGTTTCTTGGCACTTGGGAATCAGTAGTGAAGCAAAACCCCTGCCTTTGAGATTTTACGTTCTGGATAATATAAATAAACAAGTAAGCATATGTCAGATGTTGTTAGTTCCTTTTAAGAAAGGCAGAGTAAAGGGTTAGAGAACAATGTGTTGGGGAGACAGGGTCTGTCTTGGATAAAGCAATCGGGTAACACCTTCGATGTGGTGACATTTGAACCGAGGCCCAGTGAAGCAGAGGAGGTGAGGAGGCAGTGGTAGAGTATTCCAGACAGAGACCAGAAAATGCAGAGGCCCTAAAGTGACAGCATGGTTGGTGTTTGCAGAGAAGACAGTGGAGGCCAGAGGGACTGGATCCAAACAAGGGAAGGAGTGGGGAAGGGTCCGGAGAGATGGCCTGGGGCCGCATCCTATAGGGTCTTTGTGGGCTTCAGAACGCCCCTTTGTTGGAGTTAGGATGACAGAAGGAAACCTTCAAGAGTCTAAATATCAGACTCCTCCAAGAACATCCTCAACCCGATCTATTCCATTGCTTCAGGACGCTCGTAGTCAGCCAGAGCCCTCCCCAGATCTTTTGCTCTCCCTTGTTTTCATTTGAGCAACAGTTTTTGCATCTGTTCTCTTGTACAAAGGACGAATGCAAGAGCTGCTAGGGCAAAGGGCTCAAGAGACAGGATGTGAGAGAGAGAATGGGCGGGGGAAGGGGCATAGCAAAAGAAAAGGGTTAGAGAGGACATTTTTCTCATCAGTGGAGACGTGAACATTCAGTGCCTCTTTTTTTAAAAACTACTGCATGAACCAAGATCGTACCGCTGCACTTCAGCCTGGGCAACAGAGCAAGACCCCGTCGCAATTAAAAAAAAAAAAACTGCTGCAAACATTAATGCCACCTCTGGCAAACCTTTCTTCCATGTGTATTAAGAATTAGCACTTGTTCAGTTAATCACGCTTGGTTACTTACCGATCTTCAGAAGAAGGACCATCTCCTTCCAGATTTGGCTCCATGGCTGCCTGCATCTGTTCTGCATACAGCCTGAAGGAAGGGCCTCTAAAAAGACAAAAAAAGTAACTATCCCTAGATCTAGGAAAGCCGTAGTGGCTGCCTCCCCCTCAGGCTGTGCCTTAGTCAACATTATCTGCCAGGAGGGGGCAGGCTGAGTACATGGGTAAGTAGTGGGGAGACTCTCACAGTGCAACCAGCCGGGTCCAGGTCTCGAAGCCACACTTCCAGGCAGACACTGGAAAACTGGCGTGTCCCAAAGAGAATGACCAGATGGTGAAAGGTCTAAAAATCTTATCATATGAGAAATGATTACAGAAACTGGTTATACTGAAGCTAGAACAAGACGCTCGGAGGAGCATAGGTTGTCAAATATTTGAATGGCTATCACATAAGCCCAGACTGTGTAACTGGGGCCCACAGAGCATATCACTAAAAGGCAGATATTGACTCATATGAATAATAGGACCTTAAAGCTGGAAGGAAATCTGTGGTTACTCAGTTCAAGTTTTTTTTTATTTCTCATGTGGATATCGAAACTCAAAGAGAATATTACTCCTCTGAAATTACATAAATGAGTGGCACAGTCAGAATTACCTTGAGATTATCTAAGTCAGTCCAGTCCCTTCTACTGCACCACACTACCAAGGAAGAATGCTCTGATGAGTGGAAAAATCCAAATATGAAGTAAACTGTTTCAATGAATCTGCTAAGCAGAAACCGTCTCAAAGCAATACTGTAGACTAGAGACTTATAGTAATAAATTATAAATTAAAGAAAGAAAGGCCAGGCACTGTGGTGTACATCCGTAGTCCCAACTACTAAGGAGGTTAAGGTTGGAGGATCACTCAAGGCCAGAATTTCAAGACCAGCCTGGGCAGCATAGCGAGACCCCATCTCTAAAAGAAATAATTAAAATTAAGAAATAAAAAAACATGAATGAATGAATAAATGGATGGTCAAAGGAGGCCAATGAAAGGATTCTGCTAGGGTATCAAGGAAAAACAAAAGCCGTGATTTCTCTAAAGACAACGTATTCTAGCTTCCCTTCTTGTGCCTTGTTTTATAGTATGTTGCCTGGGGGAGGTATCAGAATTAAAAGAGACTGATGGGAAGTGATAATCCCATTACCAGGAAAAAAAAACCAGCAAATCAGCCAAACACGTGAATATAATATATACAGTCACTAAAAATTTTACATTCTTTACAATATTTAAAACTAAGAGGAAAACACTTATATCAGTCAAGGGTCTTTGGAGGCAAGCAACAGAAACTAACTCTGGTTTTAACTAAAGTGAAAGAAGAAATGTATTAGAAAGCTGTGAGCAACTCAGAGAACCAAGGAAAATGTTGCCCAAGCCTCAAAAAGGCAAAGACAGGTAGCCTTGAGGACGCAGGCCTCAGAGTCTCTGAAAATAGTTCTGTTCTGTTTTCTTTTCACCAGTTGCTCATTGAAGAATCACCTCCCCACCAACAGAGGTTGATTGGCCTTCTTGAGGCCAAGGTCCCTCCTCTTTAATGGCGTAGGGAGGAGTTATAGGACATCTTATCAGAAGTGTTCGCTGGTTTAACAAAATAAAGTACAAAACAAAGCTTGAACAGGAATCTGTAGAACAGCAAATGCACCCATCTGTTCATTCAGTAAGCACTTACAATGCACCTACTACGTGTCAGCACTAACTGGGGTACAGGAATTACTAAATAGTAGCATCGCCCTCAAAAGCCCCACCTTCAAAGAGCTCACAGACTGGTAAGAAAGCAGTGTGTCAACAAAGGATTCTGGTGAGTTCATAGGGACACAGTCCCTAGCATGAGCTCAAAGGCACCTCCTGGCCTGTAAGACCTCGGTCCCCAGTGACAGCCAGTCAGGTCCCCAGAAGAAATGGTAAAAGGAGAAGGCCCTGCCTGGGAATGAAGCTTCAGCCAGCAGAAACTGAAAACAGCATGGCATGGTGGTGTCCTGGGTCTGGCCTTCCCATAGCGGCATCACACTTTTGTTTAACTGTGTTCCCTAACACCAGGACATCTCATGCTGGTAGCTTGTCTTCAGATTTCCCTTGAGATGGTGCAGAAAGGGAGAGCCGCTTCAAAGGGCTAGGGACTGGTTCCATCCTCCTGGTGGTGGTTGGGGTGGTCCTGGCTGGGATGCCTGGACTGAGATGCTGATGCTGTCCTGTCTGCCAGCCCATCCTGTTGGTCTTCAAACCTGTACCCACTGGCTGGACCTGCTAAGACTCCTCAGGAGTCTTCCAAAATCAGATAAAGTCTTTAAAGTCAATCTAACCAGAGAGAAAATGAAGAGGTCGGAGCTCTGTCTGCTGGCGGACCCACTCGCCATACGCCCACCTTCAGCTGGCTTAACTGCAGGTGCTCAGAGCTCCAGCATACTCACCGCGGTCCTGCTCCCAGGCCGAGGAACCACTACCACCGCTCGCACCCTCCAACAAAGTAGACACAACCAGCTGGTGGCCTGGCCCTCTCTCTCCCTCCTCAGAAATACCTGGGATCCCTCCTGCCCCTCATTACTGACAATCTGACAGCCTCACAGTCCCAGAAAATCCCTAATAATCCCCCCACACACCCAGAGCACTGGCTTCCTCCTGAGCACTGAGCACAGATCCCACACATAGGGGTGCCTCCGCATAAGGACGTGAGAGAGGCAGATGGCAGAAGGACTGACCGCAGTCCCGGCCACTCCCAGAAGGACAAGAAGTGCAGGGGAAGGCCTGAGGCTCTTAGCTTAGCTGGTGTCCTGAGGCTTGGGCAGTCAGGAGAAGGCAGAGCTCTCATCCATGCACCCACCTGAGGAAAGCCTACACCAGAGGCCAGAGTCACCAGCCAGAGCCTCAGCCAGCTCCACGCAGCTGCTAATGGAGCGTTTATTCTTCTAGAGGCTGTGTCTAGAAGAGACAAGCCAAGCAGGATGCCTGTCGGTCCATTCCCTACCCTCACCCCAGGAAGCCAGGCCAGCACAGACGGCATCACACCTACACCAGGGCAAGAAGTCTGCTGGCCTGGCCTGTACTATGGAGGGGCAGCTCTGGCTCTCCTCCGTAGGTGCATTCACCTGCAGCTCCCTCTCCCCCTTTCAGATCACACTTCAGAAAGACAAATGGGAACTCTGGAGCCTCCTTCCTGGGTTCATCCCGCCAAAGATGGATTAAAATGCCTATGTGTACCCTGGGTGGGTCTGAGGGTAGCTGAGAGGGAGTTTGTGACAAGGCGTGGAGGAAGCCCGGGATGTGCACAGCTGTGGGCACAAGGCTCTTCACAGTGTGGGCTGGAGCTGCAGGTGAGAAGAGAAAGGGTCTGATTTAAGGGCCTGGGCAGGGGAGCCAGTTCTTCTTATGCTGGCAGTTCTGGTATGAACCCCTAAAGAGTCCAAGATGTCTGAATCCAAACCTGGCCTTCCAGGTCATTGGGAAGGTATATTTGTCAAGCTAGGAGGATGGAACATATTTTATGTAATAATATGTTAGCTCAATTTATAATTACAAATGTTATGGGTGGGCCTCAATAGGGGGACCCCTCCCTCTGGACTTTTTCCATCATAATTCCCTCCCACCCCCTGAACCTGAGACCTTCCCCATGACTAACAGCAAACCCCAGCTCTCACTGCAGCTCAGAAGCAGCACAGCAGCGTGGACCCTAGTGTCACACTCAGGACAGCAGGCCCTGATTTCCTGGAGAACTGATCTGCTGGTCCACAGCACCCATGGTTTCAGCACATCTTTAGTAAATGCCCACCCCATGCCAGACACACTAGGAATAGAGCTGTGGGCACGGCAGGCGGGTCTCTGCATTCATGAGGCTTGCAGACTAGTCAGGCAGAGACAGACACTGTACAAATGAACACAAATGTTTAATTAAAGCTATGCTAAGCTGTGTAGAAGAAAATAGCTGAAAACCAAGAGGCAGAATAACAAGGGAGCAAAATATAGCTAGTGGAAGGACAGAGGGAAGGGCCTCCCTGAGGAAGGACGGTCAAGCTGAGGCCACTGGGTAGAGGCGCAGTCAGCAAAGCAAACAGTGGGGGAGGTGCCATGCTGGGAATGAGCATCTATGAAAGCTCTTCTGGGAAGATCTCTGCCCATGTGAGCGTCTGAGGGAAGGTCCCCCAGAGCCAGAGGGCAGTGAGCAGGAGGGACTCTGGGAGGAGAGGATGGCAGAGGTCAGATCACGCAGGGTCTGATAGGACATGGAGAAATTTAAAAGTTAATTATAAATGTAAAAGCAGGTCACCAAAGAGCTTTAAGACAGGAAATGACATGATCAGACTCGCATTTTAAAAGATCACGCTGGTGGCTGTGTGGAGAATGGATTGAAGGGGCCGAGAGTAAAGGCAGGGAAATGAAGTTACTGCAGGAATCCTGGGAAGAAACCGTCATAGCTTGGAATGAAGGTGGGGAGAGAGAGGGAGAGAACTGGGTGACTTCAGTACATATTTAGGAGCTAGAATAGAATAGACAAGACTTGGTATCCTTGGTTGAGGGAGGGGGTCAAGGATGACACTGAGGTCTCCGACATGAGTAACCATGCAGATGGAGGTGCCAGAAAGAGTTGGTTTTAGGGTGAAGTCAGAAGTTAATTGGTCCTTAATTATCAGGGAAGAAGGGCTTTAAAAGGAACAAATACTTGACGGCTGAGCAATATGTTGGGTTGAATCATATGAAAATTGTCATTTTTGTAAGTTTAAAAATACTCAGATACAGGTCATTTCATATGATTCAATCTAATAATTTAAATGTAAGATGACGTGAGGAAGAAAAGTCATCTCCTCTGCTGCCCTGACTCCACCCTATAAGGACAACTGGGACATGGTTGTAACCAGGTAGATGTTGGCAGAGCTCCTTCAACATGAACCTGGGGATGGAGGGACTGCAAGACAAGAGGGCCTCCCACACACCCTCAGCCCACACTGGTGGGGCCCATGGTGTCCTGGTCAGCTTCTCTACCACCTGCACTGAATCCTGCCTGCCCAGCTCCAGAGAGTCCTGAAACATTCAGGAGCCAAGGTTCAGAATGGCAGGGAGGGATGGAACTGCCTCAGTAACCGAAGAGAATGGTCCTTGACCCCAACTCCTCTGAATCCAACCCACCTCGTGCCCAGTCCTGCAGCATCCAGAGCCCCATGTAGATTGTTGAGGTAAAGCCCCTGACACTGTCTGAGGAGCCTTTCCAAGCAACAGGGGCACTGACTTGGCCAGGAAGGCATGGCCAGACACAGAAGGGAAGTATATCAGTCACTCTAAAGTTGCTGGCTTGATAGATACCATAATTGTCCCTCAGCCCACTCCTGCTGGGGAGAACAGCAGCTGGAAGACTTCTTTCCCTCTTAGCCAACCTAAGCCATCAGAGGCCTTAAGATGGAGATGACTCAGCTATTAGCAGTCCCAACTCAGCACCCTGGATTGCAGGTAGACTCGGCTCTTGTCTGTCCGCTGACCCTGACATACTCGTGCACTCTGCCCCTACCTCCCAGCTGAGAATATCCTTCTTAATCCATCTCGGTCTCCAACCAACACTTCCAGGCCCAGCCCCAGGCACTCCTCCTCTCAGAGTGTTTCCCTCAGGTGGTCTCATAGCATCAACTCACCCAGCTTTGTATGAGCCTGCATCAACAACTGTCTGCATCGTTCTTTAATTTTTCCAAATGAGATTAATCATCTCACTTGGGAGGCTCCATGTTCCTAGAAGGATCGGGTTTAACTCCCAGTCCTACCGGTGGCACTCAGTAAGCACATCGCCAAAACACACTTTTTAACAAAGTGGTTAATGCAGAGGTGGGGAACACGCAGGTAGACAAAATGGGCATTCTCCAAATATCCCCTCCACGGAGGAAGGTAAATGTCTCAGGTCGAGAGATTCCATGTCTGGATCTCCCCTTCCAGGCAGCATAAGCAGTTGGCTGGGTTGAGACGAACTTCTGTGCCTCTCAGGGACCTCTTGGCCACCCAGAAGGAGACAGGCAGCTCCTTACTAAAGTCTCAGCTCCTGGCGATGAGGGTTAGCCCTTCCTGCTGCAGTTAGTCTGTCTCTCCATCCCCTTTCTTTCTTTGAAACAATATTTATTGAGTGTCTGCCAAATGCCTGGAACTTTTTAGGAGCTTAAGTATATCAGTGAGTAAAGCAGACAAAGATCCCTCCCTGTGCCCCTCCTTGTGAAGCTTGAAGTGTGGGGAGAGGAGGGGACACGTCAATAGCAATCATCACAACAAATAAATGTTATAGCGTGTTGGAAGAGGATAAGTGCTACAGATTAAAGGAAAAAATGCGGTATAGGAGGGGGATGAGGGTGATGAGGAGCACAGGCAGGGGTGGGCGCTACAATCTTAGACAAGGCGGCCATGGCAGACCTCACTGAGCGGGATATAACTGAGCAAAGATTTGAAGGAGGTGAGGATTAAGCCATTGGGAAATCTGGAAGAGAGCCATTCCAGGCAAAGAGAACAACCAGGACAAAGATCCTAAAGTGTTCAGTGATGCTCAGGGGAGACAGCCAGGAAGAAGAGTGATAGATTAGGTCAGAGAGGTGACATGGATGGCCTGGAGCACTAATGTAAGGAACTTGATCTTTGGGAAGCCATTTCAGGGGTTTGAGCAGAAGAATGATCTAACTATCCCTCTGGCCTCTCTGCTGAAAATGAACCGAAGGTGGGAGGGAGGAAGCATGGAAATCAGTCAGGACACTGCTGCTGCTGTGACCCAGGCAAGAGGTGGGGGGTGGCTGTGAGCCGGGGAAGTAACAGGAGAGAAGGGCTTGCTTCTGGATTTGCACTGACGGCAGAGCCGGCAGATACAGTCACGGTGACTATCAAGACAGCAACTTTCGGGTGACAGATGCACTGCCCTTCTGTGTCTGGCCATGCCTTCCTGGCCAAGTCAGTGCCCCTGTTACTTGGAAAGGCTCCTCAGACAGTGTCAGGGGCTTTACCTCAACAATCTACATGGGGCTCTGGATGCTGCAGGACTGGGCACGAGGTGGGTTGGATTCAGAGGAGTTGAGGTCAAGGACCATTCTCCATGGTTACTGAGGCAGTTCCATCCCTCCCTGCCATTCTGAACCTTGGCTCCTGAATGTTTCAGGACTCTCTGGAGCTGGGCAGGCAGGATTCAGTGCAGGTGGTAGAGAAGCTGACCAGGACACCATGGGCCCCACCAGTGTGGGCTGAGGGTGTGTGGGAGGCCCTCTTGTCTTGCAGTCCCTCCATCCCCAGGTTCATGTTGAAGGAGCTCTGCCAACATCTACCTGGTTACAGCCATGTCCCAGTTGTCCTTATAGGGTGGAGTCAGGGCAGCAGAGGAGATGACTTTTCTTCCTCACGTCATCTTACATTTAAATTACTAGATTGAATCATATGAAATTATCTATTTTTAAACTTACAAAAATGACAATTTTCATATGATTCAACCCAATACATTGCTCAGCCTCCTGACCCAGTGAATGTGATGGGGGAGTGGTGAGAGAAAAGAAGGAGTTAAACCAGGACGGAGTTGCCATCAGCTGAGACAGGGAAGACAATAGGTCGGGTAGAGGCAGTGTCTGGGACATGCAAAGTTTGAGACATCTGTTAAACATCTAAGCAGGTATGTGAGTGTGGAATGCAGGAGAGAGGGCTGGCCTGGGTGTATAAATGTGGGTATCATGGGCACGCAGGTTTTAGGTAAATAGGTAGAGAGTTGCGGGGTTGGGGGTCGGCGCTGGGTAGGAGCTTATTCTCATCCTCATTCCTCACTTTCTCAGACGGTGTGCTGCAGTCTCGGGAAGGCTAATGTTTGTTGAAAAGGCAGAGCAGCCTTCCCCACAGGAACAATGTTGTCATAGCAGGTTAGTCTCCTGACCGAGGATCTGTTGCTCAATGTTTTCATGGCAGTGATCACAAACGTGGCGTACCTCTAAGTCCTTAGCAAACTGTGAATGAGAAGCCTGCGTGCGGGATAGGAAAGAGCTTCCAACAGAGTCTGTTTGTTAATCAAAGACACAGGGGAACCGTGACCTGTCCTGCAGAGCTGAGCCCGACCTGGCCCATGCCATACCCCTGGGAGGCCCAGAGCACCGGTGAGGCTGTTCCCCCGGGCCCTGGCTGACTCTGCTCCCCAGGTGATGAGCGTGCCTGGGGAAGGCAGGGTTCACATGTACCGCTGAGGAGGATCTGGAGGGGGATACACGTGGCATTTTCCATCTCATGGCCTTGAGGTAACCACAGGCATTGGCTATTGTCATCACCCTAATTTGAGGGCGGAGTCTCTAATACAAACTTCATCCGCCACACTCATTTTAGGACAGGTCACCGCAGAGAGACGTTCTCAGCTCTCAAGAAAGTAGATGTTGAGAAAGGAAGAGACACAGCCCCTGCCCTCAGGGTAAGCCTAGTCTGATGGAGATGGGAGGACAACAGGACACTCCCAGGACACAGTAAGGATAACAAACACTTGTCTGGGAGCAGGGGAGAGACTGGGATAAGAGCACAGGGTAAGGCCTGTCTGTCTTTCTGAAGAAAGAGGAAGAGGAGAGACAGGTAGGGGAGTTTCATGGACCAGCCTTGACAAAGGGCTGAGGTGAGGTGGGGGCTGGAGCAGGGATTTAGAGCCCAAACCCCAGCTTTTGGGGAAGCACAGGAGCCAGTGCAGGTGAATGACTGCAGGGAAGAGCCACCAGGCTGCAGAGGGCATCCAGGCCGAAGAGGTGGGCAGACCAGGGGGCATCTGAGGGGACTGAGAGGAGGAGGCTTCCCAGGCCAGAGGCAAGCAGGAAGTGGGGCCTGAATTGGGCTGAAGGAGTTCACTTCCAAGGCTGAATGAATTCTCCACAAAATGGTGAAGAAAATCTATGCACCCCCTGCCGAGAAGTTCCCTCCTCAGCTCTGGGAAAGCAGTGTGGTAACCTTTCAGGAAGGACCCTCCACCTGGAAGGGGTTGTCAAAGTCCGGGCTACAGAGGGCACCACAATGAGCCCTGGGTCCAGAGAGAGGCTGACGGGGGCCTGAGTGCCAGGAACTGAGGGCTGGCCAGCCAGGAAAAAGCACGGGAGGGCACGCCCTGACTCAGGGGGGCCACCCTGCGGATTCTGGCAGCTTATCAGCAGACTGACTTGGGACCCTGCCGAGCTTGTGTTTCAGGTGCTTCCTGTTATCATTAGGGTCATTATTACTAATGAGGATTGTTGTCAATATTCACACCTGCATGTGGATTCCAGGACTCAGAGGCAAGTCCTGGTTCTCCTCCTTCTCTACTGGCAGCTTCCTGGACTCCCTGCCTCTTCCTCCAGATGGTGAGCCGTCTCCAAGTTCAGTCCCAAGGCTTCATTCTTCATGCTCCATCCCCCTCCCCGTGGACCTCCCACCGCCCCAGCCTCTGTCCGCAGCTTTTGTGTGTTTAGATCCATGCCTCCAGGCCTGTCCTCTTGTGGGAGATGAAATTACATTCCAGGGATTTGGAGGGCTGAGGATCAACCATTTCCTGAGCCATACATGCCAGGCTCTGAAATACGCCCGTCACACAAAAACAGCCCTATTGCTATTCCATTTTACAGACAAAGAAACTGAGGCTTTGGAAGCTTATTAAATAACTATAAACCCACATATGTCTGACTCCAAAACGGAGGCTTGTTTTCTTTGCAGATGTGAACATGTATCACAAACATGTATTACAAGTTTTCTTCCTCCTCCCTTCTTTAATTCCCCAAGAAACCTACACAGGAGTCTGCTGCCACCTCAGACTCAGCCTCTATGACGCTGTGATCAGCGCTTTCACCCCGTCCTCCTCTGCTCAGTTTCCTGCCTTTGTCCAAGCTCCAGTCTCCTCCTCGGTCCTCAGTGTCCCATCCTGCACATCTGCCTAAAATGCATCCAAGAAGGCTGGGGAGGGCAATGGCCACAGAGGGATGGCAGAAGGCCATCCTGTCCACTCCCTGCCAGCAGGCACAGTGACCACGCCCAGCTCCTCCAGATTCCCCAAAGCAGCCACTATCCCACCTTGCCTGTAGGTTTCCACGTCCCCCATGCACCCCTCTGTGGCACATTCTTCCCTATCTAACTACAAAGAACTGAGTGCAATCAGTTTTGTTTCCATACACCAGGAATAAATAAAATGGGTACTCCAGATGGGCTGGATGAACACAGAGTGTTAACTCCAGAGCAGGGGTTTCCCAGGTTCCCACCAAATCAGGGGAACAAGCCATGAGGCGACTCCCTGGGCAGCTTAGGGGGATAGGGCTATAGATCCGTCCCCTGCCTCCAGGCAGGCCCCAACCTAAACCCATAGGAGTGAAGTAGTTTTTGTAACTCTGCAAGAATCGTGATTGGGTAATTCCCAAAACACCCTTGTTTCCAGTGAGGCAAAATAATAATAATTATCACTATTATGATTGACCCCTCCCCAGCGTCACCACAGTCTGACCGGGCCTAGAGTAGCTGACATGTAATTGAGCAGCATGCATGGTAATAGTTACTCAAAGAGGAGCACACAGAAGAAAATTCCTTGGGACTCCATATGACACATGGCCTTGAGAATTAGGGGCTTAAGAGAAGACGACTAGAGGATGACTTCCTAAAGGCTGGGGAGAGAGTCAGAGAAGGAACTGAGACAATGAGGACTCACAGGCATCTCTTGAACAGATTTCTCAAGGCTGGATGCCCTGGGAGATGTGTGTGCAGATTCTGTGGATGCCGATGCAGGTTTCTGATGGCTACCAAAAGAGTAACCTGGAACCAAGGGGATATAAATTATCTGAATAATTTTTCAGTGTCCTGAGGAACCAGAATTTAGCTCTAGCAAGGCTGGAGAGATGGAAAAGGTAGAACTAGGAAGTAGAATGAAGACA
Organism: Ateles fusciceps; assembly: GCA_036589455.1. NCBI lineage: Eukaryota > Metazoa > Chordata > Mammalia > Primates > Atelidae > Ateles > Ateles fusciceps. The sequence goes on from JAZHEH010003362.1 coordinate 3,117,196, forward strand.
ATTTATGTAGTATTTAATAGAAGTAGCATAACTTTGTGCTGATTGCATCTCTCTAGAAAAATAGAGAAAAATCAAGACTATACTTGAGATTCCCATTCTTGAGGCAACACTTGTGTGCCCAGTCATCTGCTTGCCTGGGGTGATGCAGTCCACCTAACTTTTCCAAGCCAGTTGTTAAATGCAGCCATTATTAAAAAGTTTAAATTACATAAATCTATAAGTGATATTAAAGCAAACGTGGTAAGTACTCAGAATTCACCACTTCCTGATGATTTTGCTACATATTACCTAAGCTCTTAAAGTTATTTACTTCCTCTATTGTACCTGTATCATGGAAATACTATACAACAATGTGCTACCAAACATTTCTCCCAATTCCATGCCAGTGACATCATGTTGGGAGCTTGAATTCAGCCATAGTGAAAGCACTGACATCATCGAAATCAGCAAAGACTACAAATCAGGGCTTCCCAGCCCCTACCCCACCCTCCACCCTACTCCCAAAGCCACTGTTGAAATATATCACCACAAGTGTTCTCCTCCAGCACCGAACAAGATTTCATGCAGGAGAAATGAACAAAAAACACCAAGGCGTCCCTGAAGCAAAATTGCGGAAACAGAAACTTCCCTCCCTCATTCTCCTGGGGTGGTAAGTACAGTGATGACTGTGATCTCAGCACTGGACTTAAGAACTCTCTACCTTCCCTGTTGACTCACCCTAACAGGAAGTTGTTCTCAGAGTCTCTCTGAAATCTCTCTTGCTGCTTTTTAATGAGCCTTTCTTGCCAGAGCCTCACTGGTCCCACCTCCCAAATGGAGGCTGTCTGATCATGGCTCCCTTGCTCCTGGAATGATGGGGAAAGATGATATCATTCAACCACCTGCATGGCCAGCTGGCTGCCTCTGTCCCTCAGCACCTTGCAGGAAGCTGAGCTGGAGGATCCTCAGACTTGGAGCACCCTCCCCAAGTCATCCCATACCATCCCTGCCTTAGGGCAAAAGCAGCCAGGCACAGCGCCCTGCTGAAGATCTCTTTATCTATGACAAGTCATGTTACAGATGCTCACAAATATGATCAAATAAATGAAGGGATAAATGGTTCCTGGAGTTCTCTTCTCTTCTCCATATTTAATGTCCTTTCCCCATACCCCTTCCCATTCCCAAGAACTCCCCAACTTCCCACCCCCCAAGTCAGTTGTCTCTCATTCCTTTGGCCTCATTACTATCTCTCATATCTTCCAGCAAGCTCTATAAAAGCAGAGCTGGCAATGCCATCACCCCTTTGCAAATACCCAAGGCATCTCGAGGGTTTCCTAGTTATATGTTACTAAGAAGGGTTTGGGGGCTTCCTAAACCCAGACACTTTGAGGCCCATGCACACCCCACACTTCCTGTGGCCCTAGAATAGGGGCAGGAAAAGTGAGGAAGACTAGCTTCTCCTCCAGAGAAGAGACAAAGAGAGAAGAAAGATGCTGGGCTCTCAACAAGCAGGCAGCTGGGGAAAGTCAGGTAGAACAAAGTAACCTTGAAATGCTCTCCTGAACACCTTCTACCAACTAGACCAGACAAGTGCCCAGTGTGTGTCTGTTGCAGCCATCCTGTATGGAGTGCAACCACTTGATCCACTAGAGGCAGCTGAATTAGAAATGCAATGCTCTGGGGTCCCTAAGAGTAGAACTTGGATCAAGGGACAAAAGCTATATGGGGACAAAAACTGGATTCCAGAGAAATATTCTGTTGAATATTGACAGTCAGAGGCCAAGTGGCATGCCTTGGAAGGTAGTGAGCTGCCACTAGAGGTTTTCAAGAAGAGGTTGAATATCCTTTGTCAGGAATGCTATGGAAAGAATTCAAATACAGAGAAAGAGCCTGCTGTCCTGGAATCAAGCATGCCTAGATCAAATCCTGAATTATTATCTTTGTTGCCTTGGTCAACTGAGGCCTCTGAGCCTCAGTTTATTCATGGGTTTAATGGGAATAATACACAATCTCATAGTGCTAAAGTAAGAAATAAATAAGACAAAGAATACAAAAGCATCTGACAGTAGGTGCTCAATAAATGCCAATCCCCTTCCCACCAAAAGGGGGGCCAGGTTAGCTGGCCTTGAAGGTCTTTCTACACCAGAGAGTATGACTCTGAAACCCTTCCCGGCCACTAAGAAAGAAGGCATACATCTGAAGAGATAAAGAAGTCAGGATTAGGTTAGTGAGGGGGAAGAGAAAGAAGGATGCTAAGAACAGTCAGGGAATATTTGGAGGTCATCCATGACAGATCCCCGTTCTCCCATCTGCCCTTCTGGAATAAAAGGTAAAAGTAGAAGTGGGGATTTAAAGTCCAGCCTGGGGAGCCTCAGTTTCCCTATGTGTATAGTGAATGAGTAGGATGTTTTAAATCGAACTTCACTTCATCATGCTCAGTAAACACAGCTCATTGTAAATCCAGCCAAGGCCTTTCCCAGCAACACATTCAGCTATGTAAAACCATGATACCTGCAGACTGCACATCCCTTCCCAAGGACAGGGGGCCTGGGAGAATGAGATGACTAGTTTTATGTGGCAATGGATGGGAAACAGCAACAATATTGACTGACACCAAATTAAGGGGAAAATATGAAGGAAAAAAAATCAAAGACAGAGACACACACACACACACACACACACACACACACACAGAGAGCAACCTGCCAAAACAATAATATTGAGATCTTGGTTTTGGTAGAACTAAATATAACATCTTATATTTCCACAAGCAAATTGCCCAACAAATTGAAATGGAAATATTCCAATGTTATTACAGACAAATATAATGTCAACAACTCGCTATTCTCCTCAATAATTCATTATAAACCAACTTAAAGACCTAAAGTACATTGAAAATATCCTCCAAAATATTCCAGAGTTAAGTGTAAACAAATAGCATGAAAGAATCAAGAAGGATGACCAAATAAAATCAAGGCAGGCCAAACAGATGAAGCACAAAGTCCCAAAGGATTCTGAGGGAGGTCTAAGCTAAGTTCTGACATCCCCCGAAACAAGGGACCAAAGTGGTAAGGTAACACCATCCAAGTTTTAGCATGGAAATGATAGAATCCACCCTGCTTTTCCTGATACACGTCTCCTAGCAGATAGGAGACTGCTGATTTCAGGAACCGTACCCTTTCAAATATATTTTTGCTACCAAAGCACAAATAATCTAACATAAAATGAACTCTTTAAATAGCTATACAAATCAATTACATATAAAATGAGAAACAGCCCAAATTCAGATGTACGAACACCTATCCTCTGCATCACTATGTTATCCTCATCAGCTCAACAAATACAAAATCATTCACACTCATCAACTACCCAGTTGAGCTATGAGGTTCCTTCTTAAATCTTGGGCATTTAGGACGGATCTGTTTTTTGTTTTTGTTTTTTTTTAAGTTTAATCTTGCTCAGCAAAGGAAATTAATCCAGCCACGCTTCTCCTACTAATCATTTCTATTCCACATTAAAAATTCTTAAATCATGAATGGGCATGATTTAAGTGAGTGGGCGTTGGCAAAGTAGATTCCAATGCCCAACAGAGGTGATGTTGAATAAAGAAGGATTAATAGAGCTGTCTCTTCTTGTCTGCGTCCCCCTCCTTGCCGTGTGGCCACCTGGTCCCTTTATCAACAAAGGAACTTCTATAGCACTGCCCGCTTTACTTACTGTTTGCTTAGCAAATACATCCTCGGAACTTTATCTCAGACATTACTCTTCTATTAGGCACTCCCCATCTCACTAGACAAGAGAGGACTTCTCACTCCTGTTAATTCAAACAGGGCTTATTGGTTTCCACTTTTTAACCAAAAATGACTAAAACATCCCCCCAGAATACATTGTAAATATGACAAGGTGTTTAACAAAACAAGTGCTGGTAAATACTAAACAGCTCTGTTAATCCCTGTCTAGGAATGGCTCACTACTTCGGGTGTAAGAGTACGGAGCTGCATCTCTGATAGACCTAGATTCTAACCACAGAATAATCCATCATAAGGCAGCAACTGTAAAACGTCTAAAAACTTTTTTTCTAACATAAAGTAATGCTGCCGCATTCATTCATTCACTTGGTATTTCTCAAACATCCCTATGGAATGGGCTCTGCGCAAGTTGACCAACTGTAGACAAATGAAGAATAGAAAAGCCACAAATTAACTGTTGTAAATTCCCAGCAGCATCAAGGTGAAGGGACTTACCATACTCTCCGAGTTCCATGACATAAGCTGTATCAACATGATTCCCCTCCTTCCTGCACTTCACCCAGCGCCCTAGAACTGTGGCCCTTCGTTTTTTCTAATCTAAGAGGTGGTAGTCTTATTTTCACATGTCCTTATTTCTGTCTCACGGGGTGCCTGTGTCTTCTGTGATCCAAGGACAAGTTTCCTTTCAGCTTTCAATAACATACAAAGCCTCCCTAGACCTTCAGAGAACATTTTTCTCAACAGAAAATATTGACACGTGAAAACTTTGAATATTTAGAAATGGCAAGTCTATTGCACTTTGCCAGTTTCTCAAATATCTATGATCGCTTATTTTGCGGTCATAGATATTCCGAGCTAATTCTTTTTTTTCTGTTTTCCTTTTCTGTGCACTTTGTATGTTATTGAGAGGAGTAGCATTGGATGGATCCTTCCAGCTATGACTGCCAGGGATCTAAGCAGGAGGAGGGAAGAGAGGGGCGGGGACGGGGCGGAGCGACAGAGAGCAACCCTCCCCCGGCCCCGGGCAGGACCCGATCCCCCTCGACCCCCGTGCCCAACCTCCGTGGAACACGGACAGCCACTTCAGACTCACGTCTCAATGTTTCTTTATTGTGCCAACACTGCTGCCTCAGAGCTCAGACCTCACACACAGAACAATTCGTCCAGACGAACCCCCACCCACCCGGCCCCCGGGGCCCTCTGCTTAGGCTGGGGACACGGGGCCCTCCGGCCTCAGCCTCTCTGGGACACTGACTCGGCCTCCTCCTCCCTCCCTGTCCCCCAGAGCCTTCGGCCCCGGGGAGGCGGAGAAGACTCGAGATCTCCTTCCTGCGCCCTCGCCCGCCCCCTCCCACTTTTGGGGAGGAGGCTCTGCCTCCCGACGCATTTCCTTAGGGAAATGCCTTCACCCACAGCCACCTGGCGGCCTGGGGCGAGCGAGCTCGGCACCAGCCCCGACGTGTCCCCAGCTGCAGGCAGAGGGCCCGCGCCCTCCTCCCGGCCGGGGCGCAGCCCGGCGGCGCGCTCACACCAGGAGACCGTTCTTGCACTGCGCCTGCCCCTCGGCACAGTCGGCCGGCTCCGCGCTCTTGACCTTGACGTAGACCGGGGAGGGGCCCGCTTCGCAGGCGGCGGCGGCGGCGGCGGCGGCGGCGGTGCAGGGCGCCAGGGCCACGTCCTCGGGGCCACCGCAGGGCGGAGGCGCGTACTTGCGGCGCAAGGAGCGGCTGACGTTCTGCGTCGGGTACCCCAGGAGGTGGGTGACGCGGCTGCCGCGCCCGCTGGCCTTGCACCCGGGCGCCACGGCGTCCTCTCTGTGGAAAACAACAGGCGGGCGGGTGAGCGGGCTGCTCCGCGGCGCGGCGTGGGCACGGCCTGGGCAGAGCCGGGGGCTCTTGGCAACCTCTGGTCTCCCGCACCTCCCTCCACCTGCCCTCGCCTCTCTCCCTCGGCCTCGACCTACTCTCCTTCGTGCCCCTTCCTGGGCCGGCGACCCTGCAGCGGTCCCGGAGCCACCATCCCCATCCTCCAGACAGGGCTTGTCCGCGCGTATCTGGACAGCCCCACAGGCAGCCCCTTCCAGGCCCCTTCAGTCCCTTTCTGATGTTTCGCAGGGCGACTGCCTCTAATAGAGATCCAGAAGGAGCTGCTTTTCCTCTTCTTCTTTCCTTAGATAGCCCTGACCTTGCACGCGCAATCTCTCTCTCTTCTCACCTCCTGCCCCTCAATCTTATCCATCTTTCCCTCCATCCCCGAGGCATTGCAATCATTAGCACTGCTAGACTTGTTCTATTTTTATTTCTAGTTTGCTTCTAATATAAGTTATTAACACTATTCTTATTATTAGCTCTTCTTAAATAATCACGTCATAGTTCTCACCGGCACAGTACAGGGGGAAACATGAAAAAACACAGGCCCTGCCCTCCAGGAGCTTACAGTCTAGACAAGACACACAGGTGCAAGGCAGGAGGGAAATGGAGGGCAGGAAGCAGAGGTGAAGACAGGGGGTGGGGGTTGGAGGGGGAAAGCCATGCGTTGGGTGGCAGGTCGACATGCCGCAGTCCCAGCACTCCGTGGCGATGGCGGGCAGGGTTGGGGTGGGGGCCCAGCCGGCCGGTGGCAGGCAGGAGTGAGGCGAACAGGGCGCCGGTTCCCCGCCGCACAGCAGCATGCAGCATGCATCAGGTTTTACCTGATCTCACTAGCCAAGTCGCCGCAGGCCCCTCCGCCGACCCCGCCGCCGTTGCCGTAGCCGAAGGCACCGCGGGCGCCGCCCCCGGAGCCCCCGCAGCAGCAGCAGATGAGCCCCCAGATGCCTACGGCCAGGCAGCCCAGCGCCAGCAGAGAGCCCAGCACCGCAGCGATGATCACGCCTACACGCCGAGCGTCTGTGGAGAGAAGTGGAAGCCGGTCAGGCTTTCTCACAGCATGGCAGGTGCCTGAGGACCAGGACCAGGAGGTGCCAGGGCAGGGGTTAGTGGGAAGAGGGGAGAGGGACCCAGGGGGTCTCTGAGCCCTGGGACACGCAGTGGGGAGATATGGGGAGATGCAAGTTAACCCCTTGTGTCAGCATGCTTCTCCCAGGGCTTCCAGCAAGAGTGGAAGCTGTTCTGGGAAGGTGAGATCCCTCTCCGTAGGGGTAATTGTATCCACTGATCTTGGCCCACTTGCAGGAGAGGAGCTGGGAGTCCCCATTGGCAAATGGATGACAGTGGAAAGGCAGAAGCAGCTGAGGCTCCGAACTAAAACCCAGCCACCTCCAGTTCAACCCCCCCCCCCAACCACCCAGCCCCCAAGGCTGCTGCACCTACCTGAGACCTTCACCTCCACCACACAAACACTGTAGCCCACGTTGTTGGCCACTGTGCACTGATACAGCCCATCATCTGCTTTGGAGATATCCTTCAACACCAGGTCCCCATTGTTCAGGCCTGAAAGTGAAGTGGAGAGGCCTGGTCTCTGAGAGCTCCCACCCCAAACTCAGTCCCTGCAGGGTGGGGGATGGGACACCCACTCCAGAAGAAGGGAAGACTTATGCATGTGTGTACGAGTACGCACACACCTAACACACACACACACACACACACATCCACTCCACCCTCCAGGACAGTCACCTTCCCCCTGCTGTGACAGAGATGCAAGAAAGCAGCAAGACAGAAACACCATTAATTCACTCTGTGACCTTAGGGAAATATGTCCCCCTCTCTGAGCCTTGGTCTCCTCCTTTGTACAGTGAGGACAGGATTAGCCCAGTGGAACTCTGAGATCCCTCCTAGCTCTATAATTCTTTGGTTGAATATTTTCAGCTTCTCTATGTACTAGGAGCTTTACACACCTCCCCCCTCCCCCATTTAATCCTTGCATGCTCATGAAAGGTATATGTTAGTATTCCCTTTCCATATATGAAGAAATCAAGGCACAGGGAGGGTAAGCCGCTTGCCTTAGATTTGCAGCCAGTCAGTGTCCCTGCCAGGATTCAAGCCCAGCTCTGCCTGAGACTCTCTCCAAATTCGCCATACTGCTTTCGATTGACTCTCCACATTTGCCTTATCATCTCCCCCTCGAGAGCAGCTGCTAGGCTTCAGCGCCGTGGCTCACGCCTGTAATCCCAGCACTTTGGGAGGCTGAGACGGGCGGATCACCTGAGGTCAGGAGTTCAAGACCAGCCTGGCTAACACAGTGAAACCCTGTTTCTACTAAAAATACAAAAATTAGCCAGGTGTGGTGGTGTGTGCCTATAATCCCAGCTATTTGGGAGGCTGAGACAGGAGAATCACCTGAACCTGGGAGGCAGAGGTTGCAGTGAGCTGAGATCGTGCCATTGCACTCCAGCTTGGGCAACAGGAGCAAAACTATGTCTTAAAAATATATATATATATATACATATATACATATATATATGTGTGTGTGTGTATGTGTATATATATATATATATATATATATATATATATATATATAGCAGCTGCTGGGGCAGGCACAGAGGGAGGGTCTCCCACAGGGGTTCTGGGTTTGACTTGATGCCACTGATAACCCAAGGAAACCCCAACAAGGTCCCAGAGTTCCTGATCTTCCACTCATCTCCACACTACCCTCTCACCTTGGTTTATGGAGTTGTGGAAGGACTCCTGGTAGGACAGCTCAGAGTGGTAGCTGTGATGAGAGATGTAAGACCCAGCTCGATAGGGGTAATGGTGCCCACTGATCTTGGCCCACTTGTAGGAGAGGGGCTGGGAGCCCCCCACTGGCATAGCACTTCAACACCACGTCATTGCCATATGTCATGCGGCCTTCAGTCCAGCACATGGGCACTGCGGGTCGCGCTGCAAGGAGGCAGACAATTGTAAGCCAGGCCCCAGCCAAGAGACAGAGCCAGGCTCAGAGCGACCAAGCTGCCCTTGGCTCTGAAGCCAGGGGAAGAGGGGGCTCAGAGGAGTCTTGCCATACCTTGGACAGTGACAATGACCTTCCGGGTGGCCATGGTGGTCTTCTTCACCCGGCATTCATAGGTGGCTGTATCAGATACCTGCAGGTTCATGAGGTTGATGGAGGCATCGTACTGGCTGGGTCCGAGGCTGCAAAGCGGACCCTCTGCTGCAGATGGGGAAGGTTGCCATGGTTGATCCTCTTGTCCTGGTAACTAAGGAACTGTGAAGAGGAGAGGAAAACAGGTGGTGAAACAGGCAGAGCCAAGGAGGGCCATGTGGGTATGGCTGCTTTGGGCAATTCACTGAACTCTGAGACTCTGTTTTCTCAACTGAAAAATGAGAATGATGATGCCTGATCCATTGACCTCTTACAAAACTGAGGAGATCAAGCAGTTGGAAAAGTATACGGTCAGACTGGGAACTTTTTGAAGGCAGAGACTATACCTTATCTTCCCTTTGAATCAGGTGGGAGGAGGAAGACTGGCTAGCTTAATTCACAGTTGCAGAGCTCTCATCCCCATTGCCCCATTCCCTGAGAGGCCTTGGGGGAGGTTCAAAGACTTAGTTTTCTTCTCCCCTTGGGATGCTCGCTGTCCAACAGGTAGACATCAGGAAGCACGGAGGAAGAAGATCCCAGTGCCCAGCACTTACCACGTTCTCTCGGTGGTGGGCGGGGTCTGAGTTGACCTGCATCCACTCGATATCCAGCCCATTGGGACCATAGTCCTCAGGGTCCAGGACATAGGGGCAGCCCAGCCTCACATTATCACCTTCTGCCAGGTACAGGACCTCCTGTCCATCCCCGTTGATCCGCACAGCAGACAGCAGTGCTAGGGGGGAGGGCAGAGAAAATGAGTGGTAGGAGCAGAACTAGGGCCTCAGGAGGAGTCAGTATCAGCCCTTCCCTTCACATCCGCTGTTCCCTGCACCCAGAGGTCAGGAGTGCTTTCATAAAAAGGAGGGCTCTTTTTAGTGGGTGTGTATATGTGTGTGCATGAATTGTTATAGGCGTGTAACAGCTATACATATAGCTGTTACATATATAGCCATATGTTACATATATAGCTATACATATAGCTGTTATATATAGCTGTTATGTATGCTTGTATGTATATATGATTATGTATATATATATGTATGAATATGTATACATGTACGTTGTAAGCTCCTATTTGTGGCTACCTCTGTGTACTGTGAGGTTATTCATGTATATGACCATGTAGCGTGTCTGCTTGTGTATTTATGTGATAGTGTGGATGTGCTTGTGTGTGTGCGTGTGCGTGTGTAGGCATGTGGTACACACAGAGTTGTTGAATGCTCTGATGGAAGAGCCTGGCTGGTTAAATGTCACCTGTCTGGGCTGAGTGAAGTGCTCCTGTCCAGAGGCAGCAGGATGGTTGCAATGGCTTCTGGGGCTCCTCTCCAGCCTGAGAAGCCGAAGACTGCATGTGTCCATGTGTGTATGGCATGTGTATACACGCGTGTGTATGACATCATGTGTCTGTCTGTATACCTCTATGTGGTTTTGTCCAGTGGTGTGTGACCATGTGAGGCTATGTAAGTGCTTAAAAGTGACAGTGCGTGCTTGTGCATGACAATGGGCAGCTGTGACCAGGAACCTGGCTGTGTTCAAGTGTGATAGTGAGTGATGGTGTGTGCCTGGGACTGTGGCCACAGGTATCTGTAGGACAGTGTGACTCTTTCGTGACTACACAGCGCTGCGGACGGTGTGTGCTTCCTCTCATGTGATTGTGCGGCTCACATGCAGCCGCCCCCACAAGCTGGTTCCCAGTGAGGCCCCTCCTGCCACTGAGTCAGTGGCAGGCAATCCTGGGGTGAGGAGCCGGGATCCCAGGACCCAGGAGCTCAAGACTGAGCTCCTGTCCTCCCTACCCTGAAGCCCCAGGCAAGCCTATCCCCAACCGGTTGGACCTAGAGAGGGATAAGACCGGGGGTGCGTAGCCAGGGCCCCACCCTGGACACTCTGCACTCCACCACCCAGTCTCTAGCAACCCTGCCTCTGCAGGCCCCTCACCAGGCCTCACACACTCTCCGTCTGTGTTCTTTCTTGAGTCAACATGTTTTCTGGAGTCACAGCCCCAGGTCTCAGTAATCATTCTGTTCTATCATTCTGTGGCTCGGGACCACGTTCACACTTAGAGATCTCACACATGCACACATACAATTACACAGTCACAGGCAAACAAATCGACACATGGCCCACTCTTACAAGCTTTCAAAATGCAGATACATACCTAGGTGGCCCCACCTTCCTACACACAGAGACACTTATTAGATTCATACAGACACAGACACAAACTGCACACAAACACAGAACATACTGATTCAAAAGACACACCCCTGTGTGTTCATATAGTCCCTGTGTGTGTTCATTCAAGACCAGACATATCCATGGAAGCCCTGCCAGGAAGGCTTAGCCTGGCTTCAGCGAGGCCAGCAAGGGCACTTTCAACACCCTCAACACCTCAGGGATCCCTGACCTTCCTCCTAGGAACACTGGCTGGGCCATCGGCCCTGTCCTAACCCAGCTAGACTCCAAGGTGGCCCAGAGCAGGCAGGCTGGCTGCCGGGGCTCTAACGGGACCTGGTGATGCCTCTTCCAGCCCCAGGCCAAGAGAACAACGGCTCATTCCTGAGATAAGGATCCTGCTGCCATCTGCCAGATCCTGAGGTGGCTCAAGGCAAGCCAGGGATGAGCCAGAACTCGGCTGAGAGCAGAGGCTCCACCCTGGAGAAGAGCCGCTGGGAGCACCCACGCAGGGAGGACTCTCTCCGTGCCATAGGAGCCTGCCAGGCAGGAGGGTAAGCATTCAGGGGAGAGGGGCTTGGGAAGGCGGGGACAGGCTGGAAGAAAAGCACCTCCACCCTGCACCAGGCTGAGAGCTTCTTCAATTGTCCCAGGCCGGGGGAGCCTCATCCAGCTTTTCTATCTCCTTAGGAGTCTTCTGAACCCCCTCCTAAGGGTTCCAGACTTTCCGCACCCCTCCCTCTCCTAGTGTCTCAACTTGATTCTTCTTGCTGTAGCATTAAGGAAGTGCTACAGGGAATGAGAGGGGGAGAGGCTACAGAGAGGGGAAGAAAGGCAGGGTGGAAGAGAGAGCTGGATGGCAGACTTGAGGAGGGAGGGGAATGGGGGAATCACACAGCGGTGATTCTTTGCCTCCTACAAAAGCACCAGACGCTGGCCATGCTTTAGGGGGTGTCCTCTCAATAGTGGTGCCTGCTCTCTGCTTGTAAATTCTTTCTGAATCTTCAGGTGCTTCCAGAACTCCTGACCCTCCCTCTGGAGGTAAGGGGAGTGGAGAAAGGCGGCTCCAGCTGAAGGTATTGAAGCGTGAATGCAGTCAGCACTGAGTGTCCTCACACACCCACTGACGCACCACACGTGGGGGATGTCCAGGTCCCCACAGCACAGCCGGAGCCTCCCGAATGGACTCTGCCAGCCCTGCTCTCACCAGACAGAGAGGGCTGCAGCTATCCTGCCAGAAATGCCATCATTCCCACACAGGTGCACACGCCCACACACTCACATACACATTCACGCTCACACAAAGGCTGAAAATGCCCCCCCCCCCACACACACACAGTCCTCTTCATGCCGCTTCATCCCAAAGCCAGATCACAGGAGGGACTCACAGCCCTTCCCAGTGATGTCGGCACAGAATGTCCCTTGATGGGACTTGCCACAACCTGGGTAGGAAGCTACCATGTCCAAACTTGAGCCCTGCTCTGCAGACCTGTCCTGGTGGGGTGAGAGGTTTCTGGAGTTGCCATCCCTGCCACCCTCAGGCCTCATCCTGGCATGGAGCACTATCCTGGAACTCTCATAGCACAAGGGGCCCAGAGCTGAGCTCTCAGTGGCCATGATGGAAGCAATCACTCAGACTTACACCAGCCTTAGTCTCTCGCCCTTTCAAGACAAGTGACTCCCCTGCCCCTTGGGCCTGGTCTTGGAAGAGAAAAAGTAGCCCTGGGAATAGCACACAGTCTGATGAAAATTGATCCTTCCCACGCTCCTCCTAAGCCCTCAACCAGTGCCGGTGCTAACCTCTCTCCTACCCCACCTCCAGCTCCCGCAGACTAATCCCTGTCCTCCCAGGCACAGCACGAGCTTGCAGGGCACCTGTGCACATGTGTGAGCCCCACAGGGGACACGCAAAGATCCACTCAAGACCCCCCCCCCCCCACAGACACCCATCCTGATCCTCAGGCACAGGCTCTCCTGGGGGAGAGGACCCCTGGCAACACCCACATCCGGCTGCAGCAGGGCAAGGGTGGGCAGCACCCCACCAGGCATCTCAGGCAGTTTCAGGCTCCCCTGTGAGTCCTTGCTGCACCGTTCCTGTCCACCTAGCCTCATGCTGGCTGTCCCTGCCCCCGCCCAGCCCCGTACCTGGGCTCAGGCACATGAGCAGAAGGTGGAATGCTCCTCCAGCTCCCATGTCTCTAGGCTCGGTGTTTCCTCCGCCTGGGCTGGGTATCCTGTGGGCTGGTGGTGGTGGGTGTAAGGGGGTGGGTGGAGGGAGGGGGAGCTGAGGGCCCAGACACTGCCCGGGGTGGCAGGAAGGTGCAATGAGTGCCCGGCTGGGGAGCAGCCGGAGTTATTTCTATAGGAGGGAGGGGGCCTCGTCCCCGCCTTGGGGAGGAGTCCCAGGAACCTTAATTAGCGGGGTGACAGGGTGGCCTACCCAGGCATTACCCAGCCCTCACCCAAGCTCTTCCCTGTCCCAAGAGTGGCACAGGACAGCCAGCGGGACTTGTAATTAGGCACCTGTTAAACTTCACTTCCTCCTGGCCACATCCTCAGGGTGACAACAGTCACCTCATTTACAGCTTCCAAGAGCTCCCCTCACCACTCATTTGCTGCCTCCTTCCCTTGGGGAAGTGGGGGAAGAGGAAGGAGAAGTCAGGCTTGGGAGGAAGAGTGGCCGGCCCTGAAGAGTTAATCCTGATCCCAGGCCACAGGGTTCCCCAGGAATGTCCAGCCCACCTTCCCCAGAGGCCTCAGGTCTTTTGAAGGGAGTCAGGCCTCCTGAGCTGAAAGAGGAGAGAAGGGGTGTGTGCAGGAACAGAGTCTCCTCCTGGCTGGCCCCTCTGGAACTGTGCTCCCCATTCATACCTGACTCAAGGCCATCCCCCAAGTATAGGGGACCCCTGGGAGCAGGGGTGCTATGGGGGATCCAGGGTGACTGATGGACTAGTGCGGGAGTGTTGGAGAGAACAGTGCCAACAGGACTGACGGGGAAAGGGGCTCCCTGTGGAAGCGTGTGCACCCCCTCGGCAATGTGTGTGTGGGAGGAAGGCAGGATGTCTGTGCCAGGGTGTCTCTCTGAGGACGGCTAAGCCCCTCTGAGTGAACTTCTTGAGGGATCGCTTGGTGTCCTGGCTTCTCTGCCCAGAAAGAGGGGCCAGGTCTTGGGGGTGAATGCAGTCCAAGTATTAACTGGGTCCTTGAGACCAAGGACCCTCATAACCTGGACTGGTCATCAGGCTAAGCCAGCACAGTTCTGGGTAGGTTGGCGCTGGGGGTGGGAAGGGTCCTGGCAGGTGGGGGGGGGGGGGGGGCACGTGGAGGGCCCCCCTTGTTGGCTGGTCTAAGGGGGACAGAACGTGCCTGTGCCTCTCTGGATTCCATGGTGGGGAGTCAGGACATGAGTGACCCCATTCAGTGGCTCTACTCCCTCAAAGGAGTCAGAGACTGTCCCCCTTCCCTACTGTGGGGCACAGAAAAGGCAGAGGGGGAAGAGTGTTGGGGGAGAGTTATGGGGCACAGGGATGCTGCCAGTGCCCATCACTCTGGGAAAAAATAAGACAGAACATTAAGGAAACACAAGGAGTCCACGCGTCTCTGCATTCCAAACCCCTGCACCCAACTCCCAACAATAACAGGGCGCTCTGAGACCTGGCAGATGTACACAATGAATATCTTTATTTCCTTATTTATTTTTAGGTTTATGGGATTTTCCTGCACCCTTTGAAGAGCAGGGATCATTATCCCCATTTTACAGATGGGCAAACAGAGGCCTGGAGAAACACAGGGATTCAGCCAAGGCAGCTGGGGCGTGAGTTGGGATACCCAGGTACCCAGGCTGTCAGTCCAGAGTGGTCCAAAAAGAGGTCTCGGTGATCCTGTGGATTACTAGATCCACTCACAAACAAGAAGCATGGAAGGTCTGGGTGGGTGGGAGGGAAAACAGGTAAGACCATGAACAGAGAAAGCAGTAAAGTGGTGGCTTTCTTAAACTGAAGGGCAGGCTTGGGACGTACTTGGGTTCTGGATATGGGCTAATGTTAGAGCTGGGCTTAAGTTTGGGGTTGGTTGAATTGTGAATGATGCTGAGGTCAGATTTGAGGTTGGGATTAGAGCTGAGGTTGGGATTAGGGTTAGAAATACAGCCAGAATTGAGGCTAAGGTTTATGGCTGGGATTTTTGTTATGATAAGGAATAGAGTTTTAGTTTCATTTACAGTTCTGCCTGGGGATACAGTTAGGGCTAAATCAAAGGCTGGGTTTCGATTGATTTAGGATTGGGGTTACCATTGGGTTAGAACTGAGCTTGAGACTCACGTTGAAATAGGCTACGGTTAGGTTGGAACATGGTTTAAAGACATGTAAGCAGCGGGAGTTGATGAGAATCGAAGATGAGGTTTTATTTCTGATACAGAAAGACTCCAGCCTCCATCTGCTCAATCCAGGTTTGGCTAGAATTTTCAACCCTTAGTGTGGGGAGACTACCAGTGGCACATGTTGACTGGGGTCTCAAGACTTTGAGGAGGAAGCCAAAGGTACACGAGCCCATCTGAGGGGTATGAGGCAAGCAAATCCCATCGCGAACGGACCCTCTGAAGTCCTGCTCCACTATCAAAGCTCCCCAACTGGCCAAGCTCCAGGAGAAGCATGTGGGGGAGGAGACACAGGAAGCTATTGACAACGAATGGGGGTCTGACAGCAAGCTGAACTAGAAGATGGGGTCCATCAGACGGAGTCTTACTGGGTGCGGAGGAGGGGGTGGTCTGCATTTGGAGTCCTTAGGAGATGGGAATTCGGAGAAACTAAGGGCCTACATGCTCCTAGAAGAGCCGCTTTATGGGGCACCACATGGGGGTCCTTCAAAGCCTGAAAGGGCAGAGTGCCACTGTTGCTCCTGTCGACCTTCTGAGGCTTAATTGCTACCTCCTTGCAATTTGAATCCTGTAAAAGAAGCTGTCAGCCTTCCAGTCCTATGCCCTGAGCCCTGCGGGGTTTTCAGGGGCAGGCAGCGGTGGGGAGGCTGTAGATGGAGTGAAGGCACTGGGGTGTCAGCATAGTTTCCATAGCACATGTCGCGGTCCCACAGTCCCCTCTCTCTGGGAGCAGCCGCAGTCTGTGATTCTCTCTGGGCCTTATCCTTAGCAGTGGAAGAGGGCCCTACTCCTAGGAAGACCCCATCCCAACTCCTCCTTTTCGTTTTTCCCAACCCAGTCTCCACCCCAAACACCTAATTTTCCCACCCACTTCCTTTTCAGGTTTTATAAAGGTCTGGATCTAGGAGACTACTGGGGTTCCCTCTGTGGCCCCAGGGAGAGAGAAGAAAGAGACTGGGAGAGATAGTGATGCATTATAGGGCAGAGACAGAGACTGGGACAGAGACAGAGAGAAACACACGTGGTCTAAATGGCCCCTCCAGAGAAGGCAGAGGGCCCAGGCCATGAGCTGAGTCCCAACACCAATTTCCAAAGGGGCCCCTTGCTTTTTCCTGAGAAATTCATGACTCTCCAGGGAAGAATGGCCCTGGTTTGGGTGGTATTATCTTCTATTCTAAGACAATCACAGAAAATCAAAGACAGGCCTAGAAAGGAGTAAACAGGGAGATACAGAAGGTAGAAAGAGGCTGGACAGAAACCCAGGGAAGTCCAGAGACTGCTTCCAGGATGAGTGCAGCCCAGCCCCAGAACATTTTCGGGAAGGGCAGGCAGAGGGCTTGGCCTGCCTACTCTTCCTCCAAAGTCCCTTTCACGGCAACTCCACCCAACTCCTCTAAGCCCTGCCCTCCTCTGCCTGGACCTGCCCACCCCAACCCCTCTCACTGGCCGCCAGACTCCCTGGGCTCACGCTCAGTCAAGCTCCCCCACAACCCCTACCTTGGCTGGCACTGCAACTTGACCCTTTCTAGGCTCTTCCCCACGCAATCGGCAAGCTCCTCAGCACCCTCTCCCAAGTCCCCACGCAGCCCAGGGCTCACCCTGCAGCACCCAGGGAGGAGTTGTCCTGCAGAGGAAACCTCTTAGGCAAGACCCTGGGAGCAGCAGCAGTGAAAGACTATGGATAGGCAAAGAGTCACAGAGAAGCCAAGGAGCCTTGCAGCTGCTGTCCGTCCACCCGGCTTTCAGTGACGATTTGGAGGTGGAGGTCTGCCAGGTGAGGCCATGGTTGCAGGAGAAGGGCAGTGGGCTCAGAGGTTGCATGGGTGGTGCTGGGACAACATTGGGTTCTGGTTACAGAGAGGGATGAGATCGACGCGTGGGGTTAAATTGAGGGTGTGGGTTGGGTTCGAGACTGAGGCTGAAATCAAGGCTGGCAGGGAAGAGACATGAACACAGGTGACACAGGGACTCCCCAGGCCCTTGCTCAGGTTTCCCAAGCCTCAGTGATTCTGACTGGCACACTTTAGAAAAAGTGGGATTCCAGGAGGAAGCTGGATATGCCCACATCTCCCTCATCAAGCAGTGTCCTGAAGCTGACGGACTCAGAAGAGCAAGTAGCACACACATAGTCCCCATCAGGCAAAGGAGTGGCTGGCGCTGTCACTACATCAGCAGAGCACAAGAGCAAAGGGAGGCGATTGAACGCCACCAACTGAACTGTTAGCAAGAAAATGAGTGGACACACGAAGAAATCGCTTGAAAAGCATATGTGATTTCCTGATGACAGACCTGAGCAAGAATGAAGAGACTCTGAAGATAAAGGTGTCTTCACCTCACCGAGATCAGCCACATCCTGCAGAGTCTTCATTCACTCAGCAAGCAGCTGGGCTTCATGCTAGGCCCTGGGGAAATGGCAATTAACGAGACTCAGTCTCTATCCTTACAGAGAACCCCATCTGATGAGGAAATGGCTCCTGGCCTGCAACGGGGTAAGCTGCAGTAATACGTGCGAGGCCCCTGGCCTAGTGGCAATGATATTTAAGCCGAGATCTGAAGGATAACTAACAATGGCATGCCAGAGAAAGGAGTACAGGGTGGAGCGAAGTGGCCAGGGGAATATTTCTGGGCTTGGTAAGTAAGCCAGGTCGCTGCCAGACACGGACTGAGAAGAGCAAAGCCAGGAGTGACTGCTGATGATTATTTTTTAACTGAGGAAGGAAGATCCTTGAGAACAGAACCTCTTGGGACCTTCTACCCAGAACACCAGAGCACCTCACAGGGCTCAGAGCCAGGCCCTTGGGTGGATTAAGCAACCAAAATTGATGGTCCTGAACCATTGTCTGTTTATGGAGAGAGAAACTGTGATTAATGAATCCACAGGTCCAGTGGGACTTTGACTTAATTTGTGGAAATAAAATTTGCTTTTGATTTTGTCATCTAGATTCCCCAAACACATTTCCACAGAGGAAAGCTGCGGTCCCCCTCGACCTGCAGGGTGGCCCCAGGCCTGCCTTGCCCCACTGGCAGTTGCCCAGGAAGGTGTGTGGGACAAAGCTGCAGCCGGTGTGTGTCTCCTTCAGAGCCTTTCTCATGAAGCCTGTCCTGACCAATCCTCACTCTGCCCTCTGTGTTTGTTTCGTGTTGCCTGGACACTGGGATAGAAGGCATCAAGGGGAAGGCAGTGCCACAGGGCAGGGTTCAGAGCCAACACAACTCTGCCAGGGCTGCAGGGACAGCGGAAGTATTACCTGGCAGGAGGGCAGCAGGCCCAGCCCAAGGGATAAAGTTGAAGATTCCCCACTTCTCCCAGTTTCCTCCCCTCAACAACCCCTCCCTGAAAAGCTCAGGATAGCCCTGTGTTTCCAGAACGACAGGCGCTTCCCCTCAGGGTCAGGCTGCACCGCGGCTGGGGTAGGCAGCATCTGAAGAGATGTTGTGTAAAAAGAGCCTGGCCCTGTCTTGTGTGGTCCCAAAGAGCAGAACTGGGTCCACACATTGGGTGCACAGGAAGACATATTGACTCAATATGAAGAACCTTCTGGACATCAGGGCTGATCCGAGATGGTTTGGGTTGCGTTTTGAGGTCGTGAGCGCCCTGTCTCAGGATGCACAAGCTCAGACTGTCCAACCGCTTGACTAGAGTTTACAAAGGAAATTCAAGCATCAGAGACTCTTTAGGGGTCCCTTTCTGCTTTGAGATTCTAAGATTTGGTGTCCATCCCCACCACCCAGGGACAGTCTTCCCAGAGGCCATGCAGAAAAGCTCATTGGCTCTGGACAGTTTCTTCCAGGCCCAGTCCTTCTGCTCCCCACTCCCATTCAGCCCCTTCTGACTCTTCTTTCTGGGAGTCTTCTGAGAAAGCATCTAAAACCTCAACCCTACTCCTGTCCAGCCTCAAAGTCGTCAAAGGGCATTGAGATGATGATGACCCCTCTCTTAAGAGGACATGGGTGAGAATGCAAAAAGTAACACAGAGTTTGCACCTCAAGGAGAATGTCCCAGCTGGGAGGGATGTGAGGTTTGGGAGCCAGGACAGAGGGAAGGTCTGAGCTATTTAAAGCCAGACAAATCGAGAATAACTACGGTGTTGGAAATGAGGACCTTCCAGGTAACCTTGGCATGATTTCCCCTGACATATCTCAGAGTCTGGTAGGGGAGGCAGCAGCCCAGGACGGGAAGAGACTTATGGTCTGGAGTGAGCCATCTGCTTCTTCCACAGTTCTCTGCCAGCTCTTACTCTTTGTAGAAGCAGCAGTTAGGAGGAGAGAGAGTGAGAAACAGAGTGAGGAGCTCACTGTCCCTGAGCCTCCACAGCCCACAAATCCAGACTTCTTGTCTGAAGCTCCAGTGTCTCCTTCCACCATCACCTAAACTGCAGCCACTCTTCCTCACCCTGAGAGCCTTGTCTGTCTTTGAACTCTCTCAGCCCCTTTCATCTGACCCTAATCCAGACGCTTTTACTGAGACCAAGTAATGTCCAGCTGTGATTGGAGTCACAAGTGGGGGTACTCAGGCTTTCAGGGGTAGTAAAGGACATCCCAGCACCCCACTGAATCAGAGACGGCATGGCTTAGCTACCAGGGCAGCTGCTGAGTCACATCCAGCTGGAGCTCCTTCCACGGCTGGTGCAAAAGTACTGAGGCTGCCTCCAAGCCACAGCAGAACGTGGTGTGGGCAACAGGCACATGTGGGCAGGTAGGGCATAGAGCCCAGCCAGGAGCCAGAGGCATGTGCCTGGGAGGCAGCTGCCCGCAGATCTGACTTAGTGCCCCGCAGGGAGCCCAAACCCTAGATTCTCTAGAGTGGACTAGTTCGATCTGACATTGCAAAGGCTGGAAGACCCCCCCCAAGGCAGAAGACAGGGGGCTGGGAAGTCTTCAAGAAGCTAACATGTACCTTTATACATAAAACAATGTAAAAAATAGATATAAAAAGATCAGATATCCATATAACAATCAATAATAGTGTGGGCACAAGAAAAAAGGCTTTATGTTAACAAAGACAATTCGGCAAACTGTCCTTCCTGCTTATCTCTGACAGCCTTTCACACAGCCCTGTGCTGATTCAGTGGCTTAGATGCGTACACAGAGCTCACCATCTCCACCTCTGAGCATGAGAAGGGGAAAGCTGAAATCTCCTCAGCAGAAAGCACCCCCACTGAAGGTCCAAACTCTAGCAGCAAGACTGAGCCTAGGAACCCACTGGAGTCCTCAAATGAATGCCCATTTTCTCCTTTCTTTGTCTCCAGGCCCTAGCCTTACTCTGCAGGCTCGGCTCACAGTGTCCTGCTGGGTCTGCCACCACGATCGTGCAGCCTCACCCCACCAGCCCCCACCTGAAGCCGGGAGATTTCTCTGTAATTATCCCCCACTGCCATTCCTGAATGAGATTGGTATAGGGTTTATAAAAGATGCCCAGAGGTAGCTGACTGGTCTCGGATCCCAACTGCCTGCCTGGCTCTCAAGAGTGTCACGTGTCTTAGAACTAAATTCTTACTGGTTGAGACTAGTTCTAGAGCCCATGAAAGCCTGGGGTGTGGCTTCTTAGGAATCCTGAGAGAAGAAACTGAACCTCTCTTTCACTTCGTGGGCCAATTCAAGAGGGAGAACTCCCAATGAGAGTGGAAGGGTCAACCCTGGGGTAAAGCCCTGAGATCCTCTCCCAAACCATCTTCACTTGCTCAGAAGTGGATACATTCTCTCTTCAAAGCCCGCCCTTTATTCATGTAACCTATAACTGCCCTGCGTCCAGGCCCAGTCAAGACAGTCTCACTTTTAGTAAGGCCTTGGGATCTTCCAGGACCCAAAGACCTACATTTTCACCAGCAGTAGCTCTGGTCAAATACTGGCCTCACTTTCAACCTGTGGGGTCACCCCATTTCTCTAAGTGGGCTCAGAAGTTAGCAGTGGGTGTGGAATCTCCTTTCTCCTCAGCCCTTTCTCTACAGTGGCCCATTTTTTCCAGTCCTGAGACGGATGACTTGGGTGTGAGCCTGGGCAAACTCTAAGCACCCAGGCTCTTTCTGGCTTCCCTGAAAAAGAGGGTCTCCTGAACCAGGCAAAGCCTTGTTTCCTGGTCCCCACAGGCATCAGCTGAGCAACAGATGATACTCAGAGAGAACCTTTGCCAGTGTGCCAACTGCAGATGAGTCCCAGAATCCTCAGAGGCATTGCTGTGTCTTCTCTCCCATCTGGGGCTGGGTACCACATCTTCCCAAGACCCCCAGGGAGGAAGGCATCAGCTTCCCTGGGAAAGAGGGTTGCGGGTAGGGGTGCCGAGGTTTTAGGAAAGCCTCTTTCCCAAACAGCTGGTGGGGCGGGGCAACAATCTTTCCTGGTGGGAAAGGTGGAGAAGGCGCCTGGGGAATCCGTGGCTGTCCTGAGGAATAGAAAGCACAGGAAACAGCTTACCGACTCTCCCTGGGCCCTGTGAAAACTGGACTCTTGCCTGAGGCCCTCGTAATCTGGAGTTGTAAACATCCAGGACACACCCAGCAGCTTCCTTGCCTCCTCTAGCGCAGGGCCCGTGGAGGAAGGCAAGACTGGGGGTGCAGAGGGACCTCATCATCACAGCAGCTGGAGGAAAGCCCTTTCCCCTAGGCATGCAAAAACAGGGATGTGCCTCCATCCCTTCAAGATGACACTCCAGCCCCAAATGGGCACCTGACAACCAGGTGAGAGGCCAAAAAGGCAGAGATGATTCCGAGCAGCTCGGGGAGAAAGCAGGAGCAGACTGGCACAAATGAGAGTCTTCTGAGGGGGGCAGCAGGGTCTGCTGTGCTCAGTGAGTGCCTGGAATGTACCTGGCATGTGGTAGGCACTCAGTAAGTTTCTGAACAAGTGAATGAATGATTATAGTTTGGGGCAAAGTGAGAAAAGTTAAAAACAGATGAAAATGGCTTGGGGAGCCCCACCTATGGGAGTGAGGTGGACTGAGTAGAGCCCAGCCACAAGAGGGGGCTGAGTTTGGGTGAGGGGACTGGACTGGCAGGGTGGGGAGTGTGGGGCTCTGCGTGTGCCCCAGTGGGGGGATGGGCCAGTGTCTGTGTTGCAGCACTGCCTGGAATTGAAAGGGTTCCATCAGGAGAGAGCTGAGACAGGCAGAGTGAGCCCCAGGTTCAAACATCACCCCTCCACAGATGTGATCTGAGTCATGCGTGTGATCCCAGTAAGAGCCCTGCCTCACCCAGCCCTGGTGCCTCCTTCCCCCAGCTCCGCCTGGCCAGCCTTGCCCCAGCCCCTCCCCTGAGAGGCATCTGTAGCTCACCCTCAATGCCCTGAAATGCCTCTGAACTGGGCGTCAGGGCGGAGGCAGAGACAAGATTGTTCTGAAAGTTGACATCCCAGGGGATCACAAAAGGCCAGGAGACACCAGGACAGAGGGACCTCCTGGCTTAGGAGAAATCATCATAAAAGAGCATCTTCCCATTCCCTTAGCCTCAGCACCATGCCACCCACACTCGTGTCCCCCACAACCTATTTTGCTCCACTTCAGTACCCGGCAGCAGCCAGATTCCCACGAGAAAGCCAAGCTATTCCTGAGAGAAGTCAGATCGATTTAATCTATAACCATGAAATGTCTAGATTAGCAACAATTATGGACACCCAGAACCTGGGCAGAATCTGTCCCCCCGAAGGTATCCTGGGGGCCACGAAGGCTCCCGTCAGTTCACAGAGGTGGCCGGCAGGATGTTAGCTTTGCGCTCAGCTTCAATGCAGTACTTCTCAGGAAGGCCAGTGGCTCTGCCAGGGAAACGCAGGGTAGGTATAAGGAAAGGTGCTGGACCAGACAGGAGGCAGGAGGAAGCAGGTTCTGGTGGGGTTTATAGAACCTGGGGGCCTGCACCCCCAACCCTGCTTTCACAATCCACCCCCTAAACACACATTCATGTCAAGGCTCCAGCATCCTGCCAAGGAGTTGCCAGACAGCCAGGAAGACCCCATCCCAGGACTTTCTGCTGGAGCCCCCTTTGGAGGGATGAGCCCTGGGTGGGGAGAAGGGCCTCTCCCTGAGCATCTCTGCCATGGCCCCTTCACCCCCAAATCCTACACTTTCTAGCCTGTGGTGCCATCTCTTTGGGAAGGGGAGAGGATCTGGAGAAGGAGGAGATTCCAGTGCACCTCAGCTCTTCAAGCTTTTTCCTCTTGATGTCATCGATGCGCTCACGCCGTTTCTGGGCCTCCTCTCTGAGGCGCCGGCCCTCCTCAAAGGTGGCAATCCGGTTCTGCACCTGCTTCTGCTGGTTCTCGCGTACCTGGCGCCGCAGCTCGTTGGCATGCTGTAAGCGCCCTGTGGCCTTTTTCTCCTCCTCCAGCCTCTCCTTCTCAATCTGTTCTCTCTGAGCCCTGGGGGAGGGAAACAGGAACGGAAGGAATTCAGCTGAGCTGGCCCAGGCCAGGAAAGGTGGTGGCGGAGCCTCCTGGGTGGGCTCTTCCAGCAGACATGCCTCAGAGACCACAGACCCCTGAGCTCCAGCCGCCTTTTGTAACTCAAAGATCAGGCCCAAAAGCTGCTGCCCGTGCATGCCCCCTTCTCCCATCCAGCCAGGACTAGCTCCAAGGTCTCGTGACGTATGCCGTGGGCAGGCTTAGAAGGGCCCCCAGCTTTGTTTGGTGCTCTGCTTTCACTGCTTTGAAATTCTTAGTAATTTTTGAACAAGGGACTCCACATTCTCTTGCTCTGTCACCCAGGCTGGAGTGCAGTGGTGCTATCATAGCTCACTGCAGCCTCAACCAGCTGGGCTCAAGGGATTCTCCCACCTCAGCCTCCCGAGTAGCTAGAACCTCAAGAGGGTGCCACCACACCCAGCTAATTTTTTGTTTATTATGTGTAGAGATGAAGTCTTACTATGTTGCCCAAGCTACAGATTCTCAATTTTCACTGGGCCCTGAAAATTACGTCGCCAGTCTTACACCCAGGGTTTCACCGGGAGTATTGTTCCTACCCCTCCCTGGTAATAATGCGTAACTCCTCTCCAGCTTGTCCTGAGATTTCGCCTGCCTCCCTCCCACCCACCCTCCCTTCCTTCTTTCCTTCTTTTCTTTCCTTCCTTCCTTCCCTCCCTCCCTTCCTCAATGCGTGGAAACATAAAAGACGTGGTAAAGTGTGATGCTGCTCTACCCTGGTTACTAAAAGAAGGAAGGGGCTCAGCCTGATATCTCTCAGTTCTCTTCCTGATCCATCTCTCCAAATTTCCTTTAGAAACCTCTTCCACAAAAATACTTCATGGACCCTGACATCAGGGAGAAAATCACTAATGATAACAAGAAAGGCTCAGAAAACACTCAAATGAAAATGCATTCACATCTCAGAAAAAATGCAGTTGTAGGCCTTCTTAAGCTAACATCTAATTTTGTTCTCAGCATAAGTAAAAAAATGAAATGTACAATCATCTTAGTCAGGGATCTCTCACCTGCTCTCCTCCCCTAGAGTCACTGATACCCCAACCAAAGGTACCTACAACACTGCTTTGCTTCCTCATTTCCCTCTAGCTTTCTTCCAAGATCCACCATACATGGGGCATCCTCTCCACTCCCACCAACTCTTTCCATCATGCAAAATGTTACACCTTCTACAGAGACTTCCCAGTTCACCCAAAGAGAACTGCTGGCTTCCTCCGCCCTCTGTATTTAGACACCAAAACTTCACTGCCCAGACACATCTCTGATAGCAAGAAGACTCTCCTGTTTGCCTTGCCATTGGTTTCCTGTATTTAGAACAGTTTTCCACTGTTCCACCCTCTTCTGAGTGAAGGGGTAAGTGTGGAAAAGGGGGACTCTCTCACTAGAGAGCCCTGGCGGTGCCAGGCAGTTGAAAATCCAAATGAGGAAAAACTTGGTCATTACATTGGGTTAGGGCAGTGATCACAGAGCCCAGCTGCATTTTAGAATCTCCTGGGAGCTTTCAAAACATACTTATGCATGGGCCTCACCCCAGACCATTTAAATCACAATCTAGGGAAGTGGAGCCTGGTCATTAGTGTTTTCAAAAGCTCCCAGACATTTCTAAAAACCACTTGGGGCCAGGCGCGGTGGCTCACGCCTATAATCCCAGCACTTTGGGAGGCTGAGGCGGGTGGATCACCTGAGGTTGAGAGTTCAAGACTAGCCTGACCAACATGGAGAAAACCCATCTCTACTAAAAATATAAAATTTGCTGGGTGTGGTGGCAGGTGCCTATAATCCCAGCTACTCAGGTGGCCGAGGCAGGAGAATCGCTTGAACCCAGGAGGCAGAGGTTGCAGTGAGCTGAGATCATGCCACTGCACTCCAGCCTGGCAACAAGAGCAAAACTCTGTCTCAAAAATAAAAAAATATATATAACAAACACTTGGTAGGGGAGGTCAGCCATCTCTGCTTAGTCAACAGGCTGAGAATTACAGGCATCCCTCTGTCCAGAAACAGAGCCCACATATAGGCCATATAGGAGGCTGTGCTTTTGAAGCAGAAAAAGTCAGATTTGGGCTGTGGCAGAGATGCTCCTGAGTGAAAACACTCACCATGGTGGTCACATGGCCTTGGAGACACTAGGCCTAGTTACTAACCTACAACAACAGGTGAAGCTGAGCTTCTCCAAAAAGGCTGGCCTAGCTTTAATAACTGACTAGTGCATATGCTTCGGGCAAACGATGCAAAGGAAAGACAAATGGGTCGGCAGCAAAAGAAGGACTTAAATTTCATTCATTAATATTTATTAGTGCCTGTTAACGGCAACACAGATATCCAAGGGCAGAGAGGCCAGCGGGGGAGAGAGAAAACATCTGGAAGGCAGTCTGTAGCCCAAGGGCAGAATCTTTGAGGGTATTTAGGAAGCTACTTTCTTCACTAGGTGTCCAGTGACCATGGCACAACCCTGGGGGCAGAGAAAGCTACAGAGCCAAAGGGCATCACAGCAGGGAGGACAGGCTGGGGCCCGCAGTCCAATAAAAGACCAAAAACCTGGCTCTGGTAAGGACAGAGGCTCCTGAAGACCTGCTCTGCTGCTAGTTCGGAGTCTGGGTAGCCTGGTCTGGCATGCGACTAACCAGCCATTGCCAAGAGGAAGGACTGAGGGCTTATGGACCAAGAAAGTGATGCTATACTGTTCAATCTCTTCTCTTTTCTTTTCTTTTTATTTTTATTATTATTTTTTTATTTTATTTATTTAATTTTTTAAGACGGGGTTTCACCATGTTGGTCAGGCTGGTCTTGAACTCCCGGCCTCAGATGATCCGCCCTCCTTGGCCTCCCAAAGTGCTTGGATTACAGGCGTGAGCCACCACGCCCGGCCTCAATCTCTACTTATCTGAACATAGTGTCTGTCATTTTGTATCCCCTCAGTTCAAATATTGCTTGGTTTGTTTCCTTTCGAAAAATTCTGCTGTTGTAGAGTCTGAACCAGAGCAAAAAGAGAGTCATTCCCAGTTAGGCCAGGAGAACACCCCCAGGGACCTGGCCTGGGGGTGGCAGATCTGACTGATGGACAACAGAGCAGAGAGGGAAAGCAATGGCAGCTGTGACTGACTATTGACTGCTTTCGGGGAGGGAGCAGAGCAGTGAGAGATGTGAACACTTAGCTTCCACTTACGTGTTGAAATTATCATTGAGCCAAAAGGGATACAAAAATAAAAGGATAAAGAGCTACCAAGGAAAAAAGATGGATTAATGTAGGTCCATCCAAACACAAATCTCTAATACCTTTCCTGTGGAATGGGGAAGAGCAGTGTTTTGTTAATTTCTAATGTCCTCCATGGCATGCAGCACAGAGCTCTGTCTTTTCTGTGCTTAATACATATTTGTCAAATGAATGGCAAACAGCTCCCTTAAAGTCCTGCTCCAATGACTCACAATCCTTAGTGTCTGAAGTTCTTCTTCCTTTCCTAAACCACTCCTCTTGCAGTTTCATCCCTAATTTGAAGGGCCATGGGTCAGAAGGCAGCAGAAGGGACAGATTTTTACCTTTATTTATACTTTTGCTGCTCCAGGGTAAATAATCCCAGTCATCACCAATTCCTTAGGCAATTCCAGGTGCTATCTCCCAATTCTCTAATCACAAAATGCTTGACCAAGTGATTTTTAAAAGCTTCAATCGTCCATCTAGTTATAATGATCCCACCAACCCAGCCAAGATGCACAAGCATCCGGTAACACGCCAGAAAGCTGCTCTCTATCCAATATGGACCATCCCTGCTACAATACGAGGAAAGGAAGCCAAGATCCCCAGGCCCCTCCTACCGAAGAATCCTCTCGAACTCATCCCGGTCCCGCTGCACCTGAACAGCCAGAGCGTGCTCCTTGAAAGCCACCTGTTCGAGCCGACTTTTCCGCAGCTTGGCCTCTGTTTCCATCTTCTTCTGCGCATTTTCCCTTTCCTTTCTGCGCCACTCTCTGTCTGCAGCCTCTTGGTTGCGCTTGGCCCGCAAGGCATCCTGGGAAAGTTGGCAGGGGACCGGTGAGGGCACAAAATAGCCGGAGGTACAGACCAAGTGCCTTTAAGAAAACACCTACTTACAGACTCTGACAGTCCGCTTTGAAAAGCATCATGAATTTCTCTGGCAGCTAGTTATTCTAGGAAAGGATAAGTGGAATCCTGTCATCAGACTTTTGGGTTAGAAGATAACCTGAGGGGTCATCTCGTCCTTCCAACCCACTCATTCCAGTTCTTTCCCTGTACCTCAGACATCTCCAGGCAGTCTTGAAATTGCTTCTAATTTTAAAAACTGCTAATGATGGAGATACCACACTTTCCCCTGGTGACACATTTCATTGGTTGCTTGAGGCTGAAAGTTCTTCTTCATGGAGCAGTGAAAAACTTTCTCTTGGACCTTAAGCACACACTGCACTGCCCAATCCCTGCTGACAGAGGCCCTGGGGGCAGGACCCACCTCTTCCTTCTAAGACTACTGAAGTCTAGTAATTTGCATTCTTTCCTCCACATCTCCACCCTCAAGGCCGTTCTCCAGGCTGTCAAAGGGATGGATAGGCAAGGGAGTGGGAGAAGTAGGGGAAGTCGAGACTAAGCAGGTACCTGTTCTGCCTGGTAATCCTGGACCTTCTCCTGCATGGCTCTCAGGCGGGCGATCTCCTTCTCTTTCTCCCTCCGGATTCTCTCCTGCTCAGCCTCAAACTCAGCTTCTCGAGCCTGGTAGAAGGAAAGGCCTTGTAGAACAGTTGCCATTGCCCCAGCCTTGCAGAGAGAAACAAATTCCCTACGACAGAGTTTCCAATAGCTCCCCCTACCACTTCCTGACTCCTTTTAAAATAGGGCAAAATGAGGCCAGGCACCGTGGCTTGTGCCTATAATCCCAGATGTTTGGGAGGCTGAGGCAGGAGGAATGCTTGAGCCCAGGAATTCGAGACCAGCCTAGGCAACAGAGGAAGACCGTGTCTCTACTAGAAATCTAAAAATCAGCCAGGCATGGTGGCATGTGCCTGTAGTCCAGCTACTTGGGAAGCTGAAGTAGGAGGACTGCTTGAACCTGGGAGGTCGAGGATGCAGTGAATCATGATTGCCCTATTGCATTCCAGCCTGGGCAACAGAGAAAGACCTTGTCTCAAAATAAGTAAATAAATAAATAGGGTAAAATGAATTTAGCAATGCATGAACATAAAAACAGCCTTTGTAAAATGCTTCACTGTTTACAAAACACTTTCCTATGTGTTATCCTAGAGAGCCCTCACAACATTTCATGAGACAGATGTTATAGAGGAGAAAACTGATGGTCAGAGAGATCAAAGGTCTTGCCCAAGATTGCACAGGCAGTAAACTACCTAATAAGATTTGAACACAGGTACCCTGACCCTGGCTTTCACACTCCTTCCACTATGTCACAGACAGTTTTCAAGTTGCAAGGCTGCTGGGTCAAGCAACAAGCATGGTCCTCTGCCTGTCTTGTCAAGTGCAGCAGGTGGAGGTTATCTCATTACTCCCTGGGCAAAGAGCCGACCATGCTTTGGGCAGTCCCCACAGTGGTTGGCAGATACTTAAAGAATGAACCATCAAAATTAGCTCCCCTTTCCACCTCTCTGAAAGAATGAGCAGATCTTAAAAAGCTTTCCAAGCCCAGCTTCCCAGCTGCCATTCTTGAGCAATGGTAAGATGAATGGTACAGGTTGGGGGAAATGTAACCTTTCTATAAAGAACCTTCCTGGCCGAGCGCGGTGGCTCACACTTGCAATCCCAGAACTGTGGGAGGCCGAGACGGGTGGATCATGAGGTCAAGAGAGCAAGACCATCCTGGCCAACATGGTGGAACCCCGTCTCTACTAAAAATACAAAAATTAGCTGGGTGTGGTGGCAGGCACCTATAGTCCCAGATACTCAGGAGGCTGAGGCAAGAGAATTGCTTGAACCCGGGAGGCAGAGGCTGCAGTGAGCCAAGATCACACCACTGCACTCCAGCCTGGTGACAAAACAAGACTCCATCTCCAAAAACAAAAACAAACAAATAAACAAAAAATAAAATAAAAAATAGGAACCTTCCTTAGCCCTCATTCTACATGCCCAGACTTCTGTGAAGCCCAGTGCGTTGCCCCCTGTAAGTTGTACAGGGCTGTTGTCAAGCTGCTTCCTCTATCCACCTTTCCTTAGACAGCAGGACAGAGAACTCTGGGTGCTTGTACAACCAAACTCTGCTTTTAGCTCTGGCAAAAATAGATACCACTGTGAGGTCAGTAAGGGCTTGTGATACATGTAGATACTTATGGTGGACTGTGGACATGCCCAAGTGACTGATCCTGTGGCCAGTCTCCAGCCTCTCCCAGCTACGCCTTGACAATGTCCTTTCCATGATAAAGACAAAACATACTCCTCTCTTGGTTAGAAATTCATGGCAACTCCTCATCATTCCACCCTTCCGACTCCGCTGAAGGTCCAAGACACCCCCAATGACTGCTCTTAGCTCTCCGGCATCTCACCACC
This sequence comes from Ateles fusciceps, assembly GCA_036589455.1. Taxonomy (NCBI): domain Eukaryota; kingdom Metazoa; phylum Chordata; class Mammalia; order Primates; family Atelidae; genus Ateles; species Ateles fusciceps. Next base: position 3,147,392 of record JAZHEH010003362.1, read on the forward strand.
CTCATTTCTTATTATGACCGCTACAAACTCTCTGCTGCAGCCAGAGAATCTGTTCACTAACTCCTACACAGGATTAGCTCATTATCCCCACCTTCGTTCACTCAAAAAAACAGTGGTTGAGTTCCAATGGTGTAGCATTATTCTAGGTATTTTCAGCCTAGTCTGACTGGACACGTATTGAAACATCCAATATATTTTGAGTCATCAATGACTATTTCACAGGATAATTGTAAACATTAAAAGAGATAACACACGTAAAACACTTAGCACAGAGCCTATGAACAGACTAGGTGCTCACTACATGATAGTTACATGATTGTTATCATGTAGGAACCATCTATGTCCATCCCTGCATTCTCACTCTATTGCTTGCATTGAGTGTCCCCAGCATCCAATAAGAATACTAAAGCCAATAAGTGAGCTTCGCTGAGCTTCATTTCCCATCGTTTGCATTCAGAATATATAGGGGTACCAAATATGCCATTCAAATTATACTTACACCCTCCCCCTGCCCTTCTTTAAAAATCACTACTATAGAGAGGCATAGAGAAGTGCAATGTGTTTCTGTCATCACAGAATTTCAAAACTAGCAGGGCAGACGAAACCGACACATGAAGAATTTATTAACATTCCTGCAACCTTGAGTACTTCCTCCTTTTTACATAAATCCATGTTCACTTTATCTAACCACTCTTAAAAGCCTTCTTCTACTCTTCAATCCCCCGTGGACCTCAATCATTTCTTACTCAACTTTGCCCCAAAATGAGCTGACACATTCATGAGCTACATCCGTCTGTAACCATCTGCAGGTAGGGTCTCTCTCCTCCACTGTGCATTCACTCTGTCCTATAGGTGCTTCGGTGGGAGATGGGGGAAGACTATTTTCTGAGTCCAGCACCCAATAAAGGATGCCCAATATAGGCATTTGCACAAGAAATTTATGGAACCGTCTACTCATGATTACCTGGGATATAATTATCCAAGTCATGGCAAATCCACAAAAACTCACTTTCACCAATAGTTTCAGTTTTCTTTTCTGCCTGCACATGGCCCTCATCCCAACTTCTAATCAAAGGTGTTAATGAGGATAAAGCTGATTTGGGTGTCCTTTCTAGGCTGTCTCTGTTAATGAGCAAGGGGACTGGCTAAGATGAAGAGACAGAGAAGCCAGGCCCTTGAACTAAGGATGTGCATCTCAGAATGAAGGTGTGGCTGCCTTCCACTGGAGTTCCCTTAGTTCTCAGGCCTTCTTCCTCTCCCTGTGACAGACATTCCATTCCTAGCCAGAGGTCCCAGGAACCAAGTCCCTACCATCTTCTTCTTGGTAAACTCCATCACCATCTGGTCCGCCAGCTTCTCCTGGGCCAGCAGCTCAGCTTTCTGTTTCTGGTTTTTCGTCATTGACACGCTTAATCTCAGCTTGCATCTTCAGTTTTTGCTGCTGCCTTCGCTCCATGTCCTGCCAGGAAAAGTAAGAGAGCCTCAGAGTCCAAAGAGGCAAGACAAGAGACCACTGGCATCCAGGGATAGAGAGAGACAGACAGAGGCAGGGGGACAAATGCATTGCCTGCAGTCTAGTGTCCACAACTATCCTTTGCTAAAGCTGCTTTTTCAAGGGTTGTCAATGCCCTCATCAACCAAATGACCTCTTTACAGTCTTCATCCAACTTGACCTCGTGGCAGCCCCTGATGCTGTTGATCTCTAGACTTTCAGGAAGCAGAAGCTCTTCAAGTTCCACACAATTGCCTCTCACATGTCTTGCTAAATCCTACCCCTGTGGCTTTGCTTATGGTGCTTCCTCCTGCCTTCAATTTCCTTCTCCCATTTAAACCCAACTTTCACTCTCCATCCAATGGTGACGACTGAAATAACAAATATTGCCCTAATTGAGTACTTTCTATTTCTTGAGCACTGCATGTAGACTATCTCTAATACCTAAATATGTCAAAAAATCCTAAAAGGTATGCCTTGTTGGCCGGGACCAGTGGCTCATGCCTGTAATCCCAGCACTTTGGGAGACCAAGGTGGGCAGATCACCTGAGGTCGGGAGTTCGAGACCAACCTAACCAACATGGAGAAACCCCATCTCTACTAAAAATACAAAAAATTACCTGGGTATGGTGGCAGGCACCTGTAATCCCAGCTACTCAGGAGGCTGAGGTAGGAGAATCACTTGAACCCCAGGAGACAGAGGTTGTGGTAAGCCGAGATTGTGCCATAGCACTCCAGCCTGGGCAACAAGAGCAAAGAGAAAAACTCTGCTCAAAAAAAAAAAAAAAAAAAAAAAAGTAGGCCTCATTATTTCTCTTGCTCCACTAAAGAAACTAAGGCCTAGCACTGACATGACTTGCCCACCGGCCACACAGATAATAATCTCCAGGGCTAAAATCCTGAAACCTGTTCTGTGTAAATTAAAGTTTCAACCTGCTCTGGAAATTCTGCTTGATTGCCTCAGTTTTCAGTTCTCTCTCCGTTTCTGAATTCCCTCTGCACTTAAGACGGTGCCACACCTCCTGCAAGGTGATCATGTGCTGCCTTGCAGGTCCCCCACTCATTTCATATGTGTTTGCTCTGCCCCAGCTACAGGACAAGGGGCCTTGTGTCACATATGCTCTCTTCCCCCAACGACATGCAGCCCAGTGCAAGGAAGATAGCAAATATTCAATAAACTATTGCTAAATGAGGCAGGGAAGGTGGGACCAAAGCATGTGAGAGAGAAAAAAAAATAAAGTTCTTAGACACAGAGAAACGTGATGGAGATCATAGTACCAATGTGAACAAGGTCCTTTTTAAGGAAGGATCCCCGTCCCTCTCCCAGCCCTGAGCTTTCAACAGCTCTCAATGATCAGACCACTTCTGAGCCAAGCACACTCTCAGGTGCAGAGGGGCACTGGAATTAGGGGGAACAGCTGGCCCCCCCAGTCACCTCCAATCAATCTCAGGCTCCTTAAGTTCTTCTATTGGTTAACTCACCCTACCTCCCACACTGTTTCCAGCTCCCTCCATTTCTCCAAAAACTAAATCCCTCTCTGGCCTTCTAGCTCTTCCTCAGCCCAGCTGCTGCCCTGATTCATCCAACCAAGGTAACTACCTTCTCTAGTGCCAGCTCTCTGCCAGCTTGGCTCACTGCCCAGTTCAGGGCTCCTTCCTTCAGGAAGCCTTCTGAACCAGAGTGGTGTGGTGACTGTCTGCCTCTGAGGTCTGTGTGGTGCATGAGTCACAGACATCTCCTCTCTCATCATACTCACTTCTTTGCTCACTCCACTTTTCCCCTTCTGCCCCTCCAACTCCACGCTCCTTTTCCCCCTTCTCCCTTTCTTCTTTCCTTTCTAACTGCTTCTCACTGATGTTAGGCCTGCCATTTGTATCACAGACAGACATCATGTAATCTCATTGGCCGTCGAAGCTAAAGATGCTGTTGATTTCTGACGTCTGACACACACGCAATCATGTATTTATTTACTTCTTTCCCTATTTATCTACTTTTTGGATTGTTTTTGTTGATTCATTTCATTTCTAAGACACCAAAAGACTTTCCCTATTTCTTTTTTTTTTTATTGCATTTTAGGTTTGGGGTACATGTGAATAACATGGAAGATTGTTGCATAGGTACACACATGGCAGTGTGATTTGCTGCCTTCCTCCCCATCACCTATATCTGGCATTTCTCCCCATGCTATCCCTCCCCCAACTCCCCACCCCCCACTATCCCTCCCCTTTTCCCCCAACAGACCCCAGTGTGTGATACTCCCTCCCTGTGTCCATGTGTTCCCATTGTTCAACACCCGCCTATGAGTGAGAACATGCGGTGTTTGATTTTCTGTTCCTGTGTCAGTTTGCTGAGAATGATGGTTTCCAGGTTTATCCATGTCCCTACAAAGGACACGAACTCATCGTTTTTGATGGCTGCATAATATTCCATGGTGTATATGTGCCACATTTTCCCTGTCCAGTCTATCATCGATGGGCATTTGGGTTGGTTCCAGGTCTTTGCTATTGTAAACTGTGCTGCAATGAACATTTCGTGTGCATGTGTCCTTATAGTAGAATGATTTATAGTCTTTTGGATATATGCCCAGTAATGGGATTGCTGGATCAAATGGAATTTCTATTTCTAGGTCCTTGAGGAATCGCCACACCGTCTTCCACAATGGTTGAACTAATTTACACTCCCACCAACAGTGTAAAAGCGTTCCTATTTCTCCACATCCTCTCCAGCATCTGTTGTCTCCAGATTTTTTTAATGATCGCCATTCTAACTGGCGTGAGATGGTATCTCAATGTAGTTTTGATTTGCATTTCTCTAATGACCAGTGATGATGAGCATTTTTTCATATGTTTGTTGGTTTCATGTATGTCTTCTTTTTGTAAAGTGTCTGTTCATATCCTTCGCCCACTTTTGAATGGGCTTGTTTGTTTTTTCTTGTAAATGTGTTTCAGTTCTTTGTAGATTCTGGTTATCAGCCCTTTGTCAGATGGGTAGACTGCAAAAATTTTTTCCCATTCTGTTGGTTGCCGATTCACTCTAATGACTGTTTCTTTTGCTGTGCAGAGGTACCCCATTTACTATTTTCTTGCCTGTGGGTCTCGTTAGCTTTTGGGTAGTGGTGATTTATTTTTACTTTAGTTCATTGGGAGTTGTCGAAGTTTTTTGGTTGTGTTGTTTCCCGACTTTTTAGGTTGGAGTCCCTTGTGTTGTGTTGGGGGGGGTTGTTCGGGTGGGGTTGGAGAGGGACCTTGTGGCTCTCTTTTTTTTAGGGTTTTTCTCCTTGCCTGTATGTTTTCTCTGGCAGGGTCCTGGGGAGTTTATGGAGTAGGGGCTTGGTTTTAATCATATTATGAGGGGCGGGGGCGTAGGGGATTTGGGGGGGTTGAGGTAATTGTATTTCTATTCTCCCGATAGTGGTGTGGATGTGTAGGTAAGTTTGGCCTTAGTAGGGGTCGATTTCTTACGGCTTGGGCTTAGGGGTAGAGGGTATTGATTCCGGGCTTGGTTAAAGAGGCTGTGTTTTGGGCTTTAGTAGTATTATGGGGTAGGGGGGTGGGAAGTTTGAAGTTGGGAGTTGAAGCGAGTTTAGGTCTTGGTGCGGATTGTTGGTTCTTTCTGAGGCTAGGGATGAGTTATACCTATTGGAGTGTTAGGGCTAGGTAGGGTGGCTTTCCTGTTCGGTTTTTCTGGTTTTTTCTTTTTTCAGGGGCCTGCTGTCTCTTTTTTGCCCCTTCCCCTGCTCCTTTTGTTTTTTCTGTTTCTTTGGGCCTTTTTGATTTCTTTGATTTGTCCTGTTACTTTTCGCTTTTTGTCTTCTCTTTCCCTGGTTGTTCTCATCCCGGCTTGTTGCTGTTTTCTCTCTTCCGGCCTTTATTTGTTTTTATTTTTGGAGTTCTTTCTTTTTGCTGAGTGTTTCTTTCTTTGGTCTTTGTTGGAGGGGGATTTTTTTTTTTTGGTTTTAGTTATTTTTTTTTGTTTATCTTCTTGGCGTTGCTGTAGCTTTCTCCCTATAGTCTTCCTCTCTTTCATGTTTATCTTCTTTTGTAGTTTAGTTATTCACAGCTTTTCTTGTCTTTTTTAGATTCCTCTTGTCCGTTTCTTGGTATTTTGTAGAGTAGCCTTATCCTTTTTTTTGGCCCGTCTTCTTTATTTGTTCTGTTTTCGTTTACTGCCTTTTTTTGTTTCCTTGGCTTTTTGCGTTTTTCCTCTTTTTGTGGGCTTTTTTTTTTTTTCTTTGGTTTAGTGTACCGCCCTGTTCTTCTCTTGTTTTGTTGGCTCGTCCTTGTTTCTTAGTTTTTGTTCTTTTCTTGTGCTGTATGGTCGGTCCCTTTTTTGTTGGGCTCTAATTCTGTTTCAGCTTCTACTTTTTTTCTTTCCCTCTTCCCCTATTACTAGTTTTTTTTTCCTAGTTGCTGGTTATTTTTTCTCTTTTTATTTTAGCATTTCACACCCTGGCTTTTGTCCCCCCTCTCTTTAATTGTGTTATGGGTTCCCTTTTATTTGTGCGGGCGCTGTACTAATCTTGTCGCTCTTTTTTATGTCACTTTTCTTTTTGAAAGGGCGTGCTGTGCAATATACTTAGTAAGGATTCGTGTGGCTAAATGGATAATAGTGCATTGATTTTGTGTATTTTGATTGCGCTGCAGGGCCACGGCCGGCGGAGGTCTCCCTATTTCTTTTGAAGGTGTTCCAAAGCAACCCCAGATAAACTAATTCCCTTCACTCTCCTCCACTTTGCTAGCAAGGTGGGAACGCTACCCTTCGTACCACCAGGAGATGATACCGTAGGTCTCAAGCCGGGAAGGCACAGATTTCTACCCTAAAATTGCCTAATAATACTCCCTGGAGACTCAGGGAGTGCCTGTTAGAAGGACATTAAAACAATAATGACACAACATCAGTGCTGACTCATGGACTCCTAGAACTTCCTCGGTGAGCCCACCAATTCCCATTCCCCACATCTAGTTGGATTTTCCCGTCTTCACTTCTCGCCCACTACCCCGCATATTTGCCCCATACCTTTCCTTCTTGGCCCCTTCCCACTCTCTCTCCCCTCAGCCAGGAAATAAAGTAACTAGGCCAGGTCTCTCATTGTCTTCACCCTGCTGTTCTCCTTCTCATGCAGTTCACAGGGCAACGTGCCCCTTCAGCTTCCTCAACTACCAAGGTGATCCTCATTCCACATCTCTAGCAGATTCTCACACTGCAGGTGTGGTGAGAAGGCTTCATAATTACAAGTCTGCCCACCTGCAGAACTCTTCATGGCCCCCGTCACTCACCACCATCAAATGCACTGGCTGATGACAATTTGACAATTCATAAACACAGGGGAGGAGGAGAACCATAAAAGAATACATGTTCCACAAGTTAAATGGCACCATGAGAGGAGGCGATCACACAAATTCAGAATGTGAGATATTATTAAAGGCAACTGGCCTAGCTGCTTCAAAATATCAGCGTTATAAAAAGAATGAAAAAATGAATGAATAAATGAATGAATGAATGGGGAAACTCTTCTAGATGAAAACAAACTACAGAAATACAACTGAATGCAACGTGCAAAGCTTGATTAACGTCTAGTGTGGAAACAAGAAAGCCAGAAAGACATATTTGGAACAACTAGGGAATGTGAATGTGGATTAAATATTCGATGATATTATGGAATCACTGAATTCGAGTTTTTGATGGAGGAGGTGATAATGGTATTGGTGACATGTAAGGGAGTGTCCTTGTTCTTCAGAGCTGCAGGCTGAAGCATTTAGTGGCAGAGTGTCAAGATATCTGCAACTTACTTTCAAGCAGTTTAACAGTAAAAAATACGTGCATACACCTAGAAAGAAACAAGCAAGTAAGGCAAATGACTAACAATCGTTAAATCTAGATGAAGAGTTTATGGGTGTGACACAATTTTTTCAACTTTTCTGTGTGTGCAAAAATTTCCAAAATAAAAAATTGAAGGAAAAAAATAAATTTTCCAAGTGCCTGCCATGTCCCTCACTGCACTAAAGGGCTTTATACATTGCTACAGCCCAGAGAAGGCACATAGAAGAGGACTTTTTAAATCTTAGTTTGGGCAGGTATGTCATCATTTCTTTTGCAATAGATATGCCTACTAATTTTATTTGGACTAACAGGAAGAAAAGGTTTGACTTCACAACACAATTAATGACAATGGGATGCTATGTACTTTGAGTGAAGTAACAGCAGGGAGCCTGGAACTAAAATATTGCTACTGTGCATCTACAAAGTATGTAATATCCCTAGATGATTGAAGGAAGACTATAAAACATCCCTATGTTTCCTTGTGCAAAGCATGTAGCCCTATGTATCCTTTATGTGTCTATTCACAATGGACCCCAAGTCCCTGGAAGGCAGGGACAATATCTATCCAAATCACTGCTCATCCCCCAGCATGACACTGTGGTGAAATAAATATTTAACAAGGCAATAAAAAGTTGAAGGTGATGATGTTGTGAAATGAGCATGTGCCTGACAAAAAATCAGTCACACCCTGCAAGCCCAGAGTCCTGAAGGGTTTTGATGCTGCTGCTGCTGCTGCTGGTGAAACGTGGCATTGGCCGTCTGGCCTGTTACCTTTAGATCCTCCTCTTGGAGCTGCTCCATATACTCCAGCATCTGCTCCTTCTCCTGCTCCCGCTGCTCAGCAAGCAGCGATCGCTCCTCCTGGTTCTTTTCCATCTGTTCCACAATTTGCCGCCTTCCTCTAGGAGAGAACAGTGCCACCATGTCTTAGACACCCAGGGTCCACGTCTCCCAGGGTCCAGCCTCCACCCAAACAACTCCCAAGATGGATGATGTCACAGAAACAATTTGACAAGTGCCCCCTAAACATCGATATGCTTCATGAGCCCAGACCAAAGTCCTTCCCCCAGGAAGGACCTCAAGGGTCGGCTTTCTTTCTCCTGAGCTCCTGGTTCTAAGGCTCACTCTCCTTGAGATTCTCCTTATTTTTTTGCCCAGAGGGCACCCCACTTGATAAAGCACATTCTATCTTCCAGTATATAAAGAGTTTCTGAAGTCCTACCACCTCCCAAGTCTTCCCAGAGCAATCATAGGAAGTTAGCTGAACAGTAAAAAGACAAAACAAAAACAAAAACAAAAACAAAAAACACGGTCTACAAGCGCTTTGCCAGTGATTCCCTATGTGTTAGTGGGATGTCAAAAAACTTGGAAGCATACACCTAATGACATATGAGTAAAGGCTGGAAGAATGAGAGGAGACACAGATTAGGATAAGAATCAAGAGGAAGGCCGGGCGCGGTGGCTCACGCCTGTAATCCTAGCACTTTGGGAGGCCGAGGTGGGTGGATCACCTGAGGTCAGGAGTTCAAGACCAGCCTGGCCATCATGGTGAAACCCCATCTTTAAAAAAAAAAAAAAAAAAGAATCAAGAGGAAAGAGTGTGAGAGTCACATTCAGATGGAGTGCTTGAATGGCTTCATGACTCCAGATGAAATAAACAGGAGTAAAGAGTAAAAGGGTTCCATGAAAACAGGTTTGGGCTCAATATATTACCAGCGCAAATCATTACAGTTGTCGAATGAGACAGATTTTTCCTTTGCTGGAGCTGTTTGTGCAGAAGACGGACAGCCACTTAGCCACTAAATAACCTTTTACTGAGAACCTACTGTAGTATACCAGGTACCTACCAGAAGTACAGAGGTGAATGTACCAGGTATAGTATACCAGGCACAGAGATGAATGGTTCCAGAGAACAGAATACAGTTGGGGGAGATAAAACTGCCATTCAGTATGGCACAAGGATTATTTATAGAAGTAATCCATATATCGTATGGTTGGTGTTCTAAACCTAGGACACTATTATTTTATAATTTACTTGCTCTGGGACTTGTCCTTTTCTGCCCAAAATGAAGGGGAGACTGGATTTATTCATCCTAACGTGAATTAGCCACCTACTACAGGCCTAACACTCTGCTAGGCTCAGAAGCTACAGAAATGGATATGATAGGACTTGTCGCCAGTGAGCGTAGCATCTAGGAGGGTCAGAGAGCCACAGCACAAGAGTGGGGTGCTGGAGTCTAAACACAGAGTGACTGGAACAGAGAAGGGAGCCATGAAGCCTACCTGGTGACATGAGGGAGGTGACAGCAACACTGTATATGAAGGGAAGTAGAGAGCATTTTCCAGGAGGAAAAGGAAAGAGAAGAATATTAAAAAACGAGAGAACAACAAAGAATCAAGAACTTGGGACCAGGTCTGGCATTCCTGAGGCCTGGGAGAAGTAACAGCAGGGAGCCTGGAACTAAAATATTCCTTTTAGTTCCAGCAGGTAGGAGTGAGAAACAAGACTGATCGCAGCCAGACTGTGAAGTGCCTCCTAGGAAACGGAAACAAGCTTTTAAAAGTTCTGTGATTCAGACCGGTCACGGTCGCTCATGCCTGTAATCCCAGCACTTGGGAGGCTGAGGCCGACAGATCACTTGAGGTCAGAAGTTCAAGACCAGTCTGGCCAACATGGTGAAACCCTGTCTCTACTAAATTCAAAAATTAGCCAGTGTGGTTGTGCGTGCCTGTAATCCCAGCTACTCGGGAGGCTGAGGCAGGAGAATTGCTTGAACCCAGGATGTGGAGGTTACAGTGAGCTGAGATCATGCCACTGCACTCCAGCCTGGGCAACACAGTGAGACTCCCTTTCAAAAAAAAGTATATGATTCTATGTATCACTTCATAAAGTTATGAGATAATAAGTAGATGACAATAATGACCATTTCGTATCTCTTCCCTCTTTGCTAGGCTTCATGGACCTAAAAATACATGGAAATAGCTTAGAGAGAGAGATGCCAAAACCACATCTTTACCGAATTCTTTCCTCCCTCCTCTTCCTGTCCAGTTCCTCCTGCCTTTGAATGGATTTCTGCCGCTCCACTTCCATCATCCGATCCAACCGCTTCTCCTCTGTGTCCAGTTCTTTTTGGATCTGCTGCTTCTCCAGGATTTGGGCATCCCGGATGGCATGGCACTTAGCATTGAGGATAATCTGGAGAGTGGAAATAAAACTGTGGCACTAGGCCTAGGGATGGTAAGTTTAAGGGGAAGAAATGGAAACAGAATGCTGCGCTGCTGAGCATGCTGGAGGTGTGCATGACTGCTCACAAGTCCAGGGAAATAAGAATGTTTTTATATTTACCTTTCCCTTTAATATAGTTCAGCTCAAACATTTACTGGCCTCCTGCTAGCTGCCAGGGTCTGTGCAAGGAAGGACCTGGAATAGCATCTTTCAGGGAGCTGCATCTTAGGGTTTTGGTAGTAATGGGTCACGCTTTGGAAATACGATGAAAGCAATAGGCCCTCTCCTCCATCAGATTCACTTACATATATACACACAAAATTTCTATAAAACTTCAGAGGTCCATTGTTCCACTTAGAGACCCATGAACTCCGGGTTAGACCTCTTGTTCTCCTCAGGGGAGCTAAGATACTCTTGCAGAGGCCAGGCCACAGGATTTTTAAGCTGGAAGAGCCCAACATGACACAAAAGGAATGAAAAACCACGGGCCCATCAATAAGAACCCAAAGTAAAACCTTTAGAAAGTTAAAGGAGGCATACGTAGAGAAGATTTACCTGAGACAGAAATCAGAGGTGAAGGGACTGGGGATTCAGCACTTTTGATTTGGTAAGGAAGTGAACCACATGCAAATGAGTTACGACAGAATTCAAATGAGCCTCTGGTCTTTATGCTTTCAGCCAAAGGAAGAGCTTCGGGTAGTTCAAAAAGCATCCAATTGACTCAACCACCCTATGTGGCCAGAACTGAACTAGCAGGACGAAAATAAAAGTAACACCTCATATGTAATTTACCAATCCACAGCTCACAAGCTCACAAAGCATCTCCCATCTATTAGCTTACTTCATCCTGCCAATGATTCTGCGAAGTAGTTTTGTTTTGTTTTTTGTATTTGAGACGAAGTCTTACTCTGTCACCCAGGCTGGAGCACAGTGGCGTGATCTTGGCTCACTGCAACCTCCACTTCCCCGGTTCAAGCGATTCTCCTGCCTCAGCCGACTTGAGTAGCTGGGACTACAGGTGCCCGCCACTATGCCCAGCTATTTTTGTATTTTTAGTAGAGACGGGGTTTCACCATGTTGGCCAGGACTGTCTCAATCTCCTAACCTTGTGGTCCACCCGCCTCAGCCTCCCAAAGTGCTGGGATTACAGGCGTGAACTACTGCGCCTGGCCTCTGCAAAGTAGTTTTACCACCCTCAAGTTACAAATGAAGAAAGTGAGGCTCAGGGAGAGCAAGTGACTTGCCCAAGGTCACACAGCAAGCAGGTGGCAGAGCCAGTCCTCACTGTGATCACTGCAACTACCATGGCAGGTGCAGCCCTCCCCCTATCCCACCCCTGCCTGCGCCCCAACCAGTCCCTGGCCTGTCCAGTATGGGAATAAGAGGGAGGAGGGATGGCAGTGAGTGCTCAGAGGGAAGGGAGAGACAAACAGCCCACCTTGCTCATGTCCTTGAGCTCCTCCTCCTGCTCCATCCGCAGCTTGTTAGCTCTCTGCAGGAGGTTCTGGGCCCGCTCCTTGGCCACCTCCTCCAGGTCACTCAGCTTCTTGCTGTTGTTCCACACCATCTCCTTCTGTTTCATGATCTTCTTTCGTGTCACCACTGCATCCTAAGGGAGACCAGTCTGGCTCAGTGGGGGGATTACTTCATGCATTCTGTGCCCTGGGCGCTAGCCTGGATACCACAGGTGACCCAGTACAATTTTGCCTCTGCCACTGATGCCGTAAGAACCAGGAAGTTCCACAGCCTGGCTTCATTCTCAGCCCTCCTATTGGCCCCAGTGGCCCCCACCTCTCCTCTCAGGTATTGCTCTTTGGTCTCCTTTCTGCAATATTTCTTCATTAAGTACACAGTTCATGCCTCCTTTCAGGGTCACTAACAAGAGTTCCCCAGTGCATTATTATTCTGCCACGCCACTGCAGAGGTGAAGGCTTGTGGAGGTTAACTACCATGATGGCTTCCTTCTCCTTCTTGAAGGCCTGGTCCCTGGCCTCAAGCTCTTCTCTGGTCAGGACATGGGATCCCCATTTGATTTGCTCAAACTCCTCCGGGCTGATGATTAGGGATTCCCCCGGAGGGATCCTCTGTGGGAATACTGACACAAGAATGAAAAAAGTTAGGGAGGGGAAAGGGAAAGCTCTCAGCACCACATTTCAGGCTTCTCTGCTCTCTTCCCCCTCTCCCCATCATGCCAGTGGACACCCTCAATGGCAGAAGAGACTTTAAGTGTGCCATGGGTCCACTGAGGAGTAGAGGTTCCAAGTAATGTGGGGAGGGGGTGGATCAGGTAGCACTACAGGCTAAAAAGAGACATTTTAAGTCCTTGTTATATTAGATCCAGCTCATACGTTACCTCCTCTGTGCAGCTGTCTGACCCCCCCCCCCCCGCACCATGTCCACCTGTGCTCACTCTGCCCCCACCAAGGCCCAATAGATCCCTTCCTCCTCTGAGCCCCCACTGCACTCTGTTCTTACTGCCTGTATCACAGCCAGTCGTGCAGGCTCTGTTTCCTTTATGAGCTCCTTCAGGACACAAACTCTGTCTTAACCACACTGGCAGCCTAGTCTCTGGCACAGTGCTTGACACAGAGTAAGAATTCAAAACAAAGCTGTTGAATTAAACTTTTAAAACAGATTATTCGTCAAGGATGACATAAAAAGCACAAGAGGACGCCAGACAAGGTTGATATAGATGCTAGTTAGAATCCTAAGCTTCCCTGCCCATCCAGCCTAAAGAGAAGCTTTGAACACTAAATATTAATTAAAATCTATGATCAACAATAGCCAGAGACATGTCTATAGACTTCTCCTTTCTAGCTGTCCAACGCATTCAACAAACCAATAGCTAATTATAATGATTACAAGCAAATGACATACATTAAAGATGGGGGAGGGAGTAGTTAGGGGGGTGGGAAGAAAGCTGCTTCTGGGTGAGGCAGGTACATGCCACTTTAACAGGTACATGCCAATAAGACACAGACGGCCTGAGACAGGAAGTGAAACCTCATCTAATAAAGCTGGTGTGTGTGTGTTGGGGGAGGGTGGTCCAGGAGACGGACAGAATGAGTGAGTGCATTTGCAGCTTAGCCAAGATCTTGTGTTCCACAAAGCAGCACGGCCCTAAACAGCCTGGGATCTGGAGTGACCAGGAGTGATCCAAACCTAAGAGAGCAGTTCAAGCTACTTTCAGCAGCCCTAAAAAATAATCAGCGACTTGTCCTCCAGTGTGTTTTAGGACTAGATGGCTCCAAGAAGGAACCTCCCTCGGGCTCCGGGAGTGGCGGCAGGGCTCTAGCCACATCGGGCCACTTCATGCCAGGGCTGACCAGCCATGCTCAGGAAGGGGCCACAGTCCAACACAGCCCCTGGGGTGTGTCCCAGATGTGCCTCCCCAGCTGTGACACAGGCATTTTCTGGGAGTTTGGGTTGTTAGCGGGTGGAGCCAGAGCAGGGAGAACGGCTGTAGAGAGTGAAGCACTGACACAGGAGCTAAACCACCGAGCACAGAGTTGGCTCGAGGCACATGGCCGAGCTAGGCCTAAGCCCCACAGGAGGGGCTCAAGCCTGGGGGCAGCTCTAGTCAGGAAGCGGGGCTGAGCTAATCCCAAAGGAACCCAGAGAGCCCCTGTGAATTTCCTCTTATGGCCTTAGAGTCTGGGAAGAAGCCAGGGAGCTAATTAGGCATCTGGTCAGTCTCCCTTTGCTTTGGATTCTTAAATGCAGCCGAAAGGAAGTGACTCATCTGGATACTTCCCTCTACCCGGTGCACTAATGGGGACTTAGAGAGGACTCACTAAGCACCTCCCCCTCTACCAGTCCCTTTGAGCTCATGCAGCCAGCCAGAAGCAAGGGAGGGGAATGAAGCTGAGAATGAAGGACAATGGCAATAATAGATACAACAATGGGAGAAACAAGAGAGGCAAGGATGGAGAAGAAAGAACTATGAAACAAAAAGGGGAAAATGAATAGGAAAGAAATGGAGATTGGACCAACAGGATGAAACCAGGTGGGTTTACACACCTCCCTGTAAAGATCCTTAGCAAAAGAATGGGGGACAGGACAAAGAAGGGCAGGGGACCGTGTACTCACATGAGTTCTCGGACCATGTCCCGAGTGATGAGCTGGATAGTCTCTGGCTTGCGATCCAAGGCCACGGCAGTGAGAGATTTTTGAAGGGTATGCTTATCTCGGAGCAGCACGATGGGGCTGTCGCTCTGGCCCTCGGCTGGGGACTAGGAGTTCACAAAGTATAGCTGAGAAGCTTGTCATCCCCACTTCTTGCTGGTCAGTCCTAGTTTCACAGATACAGCAGCATGATGCCCTGTATCTGAGCATGGCTGAATGTGTTCTGTACTGACCAGTTTTCTTTTCTTTTTTTTTGAGATGAGGAGTCTTGCCCTGTCACCCAGGCTGGAGTGCAGTGGCACAATCTCAGCTCACTACAACCTCTGCCTCCTGGGTTCAAGTGATTCTCCTGCCTCAGCCTCCTGAGTAGCTGGGATTACAGGCACCCGCCACCACGCCTGGCTAATTTTTGTATTTTTTGTAGAGACGGGGTTTCACCATGTTGGCCAGGCTGTTCTCAAACTCCTGACCTCAGGTGATCCGCCCGCCTGGGCCTCCCAAAGTGCTGGGATTACAGGCCTGAGCCACCGCGCCTGGCCCTGACCAGCTTTTCTGAGAACAAATCTCTTGTTCTTGAACAGACACTAGTCGTGGAATAGTAGGGATAGCAGGGAGTGGGGGTCACTAGTGTGTGTCTATACCTAGTCTAAAATCATCAGGAATGAAAGTAAATTTCTGGTCTGGTCTGTAGGTTTTCCTCTCACCATGAAAGATTTTCCTTTATGAAAGAAGAAATAACTGTCTCTCTGGGACCACACAGTGAGTCTGAACCAATGCAATTTGTTACAGACTCTTAGAATCTATAACATGAGCAATTTTAAATTCTTTCTTACAATTAAATTACTTTAAACCACCACCACCCCTCTCCCACCGCAAAAAAAGAAAGCCATATTGAGGGAATTAGAAATAGCTAAATGACCTGCAGAAACCTACCCTTAAGATCTAAGGGTAGTTCTCTACCAGGTGAATGAGTTGGTGGTGAGGAGGTCAGTGAGTTAGAATTCAGCAAGACACAGACTAGCTGTATGATTTTTTTTTTCAAAATTTTCTGACCCTGAAGGAGTTAGATAACAAGAAAATGAAATCCCTTGTTTCAGAAAATGTGTAAACACAGGAAAGAATCTGTCATTAATGCAGCAACTGTGATCCTGAGCAGAGGCAGGGGGATGGCCCCCGCCTGTCCTACCTAACTTTGCACCCACAGTCCCCTGTGTGCTGCTGCCACCTGGTGTCTGTCTCTACTTTCACGTGGGCACAACTCAGTCGTGCCACAGGCCACTTCTGCCCTCTACTGCCAGTTGAGAGACTTCCTGAACTCTTACCCACCAATAAGTCCAAAGAAACTGGACAAAGGGACACGCATTTTTCTGATAGCCCCCTTTGCCAGCCAGCATGACTACTCCTGGAGAACTCAGCCAATCCCACGTCTCTTTGCTTTGACTAGAAAACTCCACATGTACCCAAAACAAACAAACAAACAAAAATGTAAGTGAAATTGCATGTTGGCCGGTGGGGTGACTCATGCCTGTAATGGCAGCATTTTGGGAGGTCGAGGCAGGCAAATTGCTCGAGCTTGGGAGTTCAAGACCAGCCTGGGAAACATGATGAAACCCTGTGTTTACAAAAAATACAAAAATTAGTCAGGTGCAGTGGTGTGCACCTGTGGTCCCAGCTACTTGGGAGGCTGAGGGAGGAGAATCAGTTGAGCTTGGAAGGCGGAGGTTGCGGTGAGCCAAGATTGCACCATTGCACTCCAGGCTGGGTGACAGGAGTGAAACCCTGTCTTAAAAAAATAAAAATAAAAAGGCCGGGCGCAGTGGCTCACGCCTGTAATCCCAGCACTTTGGAAGGCCGAGGCGGATGGATCACCAGGTCAGGAGTTCGAGACCAGCCTGACCAACATGGTGAAACCCCGTCTCTACTAAAAATACAAAAATTAGCTGGGCATGGTGGCACGCGCCTGTAATCCCAGCTATTCAGGAGGCTGAGGCAGGAGAATTGCTTGAACGAGAGGTGGGGGTTGCAGTGAGCCGAGATTGTGCCACTGCACTCCAGCCTGGGTGACAGAACAAGATTTTGTCTCAAAAATAAATAAATAAATAAATAAATAAATAAATAAATAAAGCAAGCAAGCAAGCAAGCATTCTGTTGATCCTTTCCCTTACCAATAGGAAAACTGCTACAGAGTGAGAGTCTTCTACATGGGTTAAGAAGCCTATCTTAATCCCTCTGGAGAGTCCTCTTTGATTCACAGTGAAGGTGTTGAAGACCAGGGACAGACATCAACTCTCCTCTCCCCACCTGCCCCACTGGCAAAGGGATTCAGGTCACGATTGCTGTCTTTCTCTTTCCCCTTCTCTTAATCCCTCACTGCCCTTCTCTCCATGTCTCATTCTTTTTTTCTCCTTCCCTCTCTTCCTTCTCACCTACTAAACTCCATGTGTACCAAAATCAGTCAAAGCTCTATTATCTAGCTCTCTTTATCTAAAGGAGTTGTCAACCTCTTGGTCTAGATAACACTTGCAAATAAAGACCTGCTCATTTCCCAAAGCTAAGTAATTGTTTCAGTTGAGCAACTGGGAAAGGAGGATGGTTTTGTGTTGTACTCTGAGGCTATTATCCTTGGACGGAGGGGGAAGATGTTGCTCTTGTCTGCAAGTTTGGCCCATCAGCCCTCCAATGTTTCCACCGCGGAGCTCTCACTGAGCAACTACTGCACTCTCTGCAGCTGAGCGTCCCTTTGACATTACAACAGATTTGAAACACTGTGAAGACATGAGAGATTCCGGGGTAAAGCCAGATGCCCCTGTTTATACAGGCCCCACTAGATCTCAAAGCTTTGCAGCTCAGGTCTCAGAATTCCCCTTGTCTTCGGTCTGAGAATTACCTAAGAGAGCAAGGTTACTCAGCATCTTTGTCCTGAGCTACATTTTTGGGCCTCTGCCTGCAGGTGGCATCGACTGGGAAGGACTTGTTGAGGATTACCTTAATATCTCCAAAGAGGTTCTCATCCACCTCAGAGCTCACGGCTTTGGTCCGATAGCGATTCTTATTCCTGGATCTGTTGGAAGCGGTAGAGGAGGCGCTCAGGACGCTAGCTGTGCTTAGCTGCTGCAGGAAGAGGCAGAAAGTTCGGGTCATCAGTACTGAGTGGCATCCAGAGCTTGGGCAGTCAACAATTCTCCAGCCCATGTCGGAGGAGTGGGTGGGCATGTGAAAAGGAAACAGGGAAAGCAGTTGTGTAAACTCTGATCCCTACGGGACAAAGCGCAACAGATGGAGGGCATCCCCGCAGAGCGGGGGGTGTGGGGGAGGTCTCTGCAAAAGAGAGCTCTGCACAAAGGAGCATTTCTGTGAAACAGCTGATCTCATAGAAGTGAGAATAGAATGGTGGTTACCACAGGCTGAAGAGAGGAAGGGGAGGAGCATGGGGAGAGGTTGGTCAATGAGTGTGCAGTTACGGCTAGATAGGAGGAATAAGTGCTGTGCTCTATTGCACAGAAAGGCCACTATAGTTAATAATAATGTGCCGTCTATCTCAAAAGAGATACACAATATCCAGGAGAGGATTTTGAGAAATATAAATGGTGTGAAGATTAAATGAGATAAGATCAAGTATTCGATAGCACAATAGAATGACTAGAGTTAACAATAATGCATATTACTATATATAAACGTATATTAATACACATGTATACAATAATGTATATTAATTTATGTTGTATATTTCAAACTAGCTAGAAGAGAGAATTTTGAGTGTTCTCACTGCAAAGAAATGACAAGCGTTTGAGGTAATGGATATGCTAATCACCCTGATTTAATCATTACACAATGTATGCACATATCAAAACATCACATTGTACCCCATAAATGTGTACGATTATTATGTGTCAATTAAAAACAAAACTTTTTTTTGAAAGAGCATTTCTTTTTTTTTTTAATTAAAAAAATATATTTTTTACTTTTTTTTTTTTTTAAGATGGGGTTTCACCATGTTGGTCAGGCTGGTCTTGAACTCCCGACCTCAGGTGATCCGCCCATCTTGGCCTCCAAAGTGCTTGGATTACAGGCGTGAGCCACCGCGCCCGGACTGACAGAGCATTTCTTTAGTCCCTGAAGCTGAAGGTCACGTCAGCCACATAGTATGGAAGTAAGGATAAAGGAAGCAGGGATGGCAGGAGAGAGAAGCAACGGTTTCTCATTACCTTCCTAGTACCAGTTTCCCATGAGCACCACCTCTCTGGGGCAATTTGGGCTTGCCTCCCCAGAAATGCAGTGTCTCCTTTGCCTCCAACCTTTTCAGCCTGTGCTTCAAGCCTGTCTCACAAATGATACTACTGTTTGACTGGCTTCACGGCTCCACAATCTTACAAGGTTATGGTGGGGACCACAGGATATAAAGGAAGGAAAAGCGCCTCGCCCACTGCTTGGCATGTGGTTGATGCCCAATAAACTTGAGGCGGTGTGTGAATGATAAATGATTACTAGCTACAATCAAGCAAACCAGTTCATAATATCCAGTATTTAGCTGTTTCTCTCCCAAAACCCTTTTAGTGTGCCTTAGCCATTTTTTAACCACCCACTATCTTCCTATTTTTGGCGAATTCCCCACCTAATGTGGGAGATAGTGCTCATCTCCAACTACAGAAGCTGAAAACATCAGTGTTCACCTTCCTAGCCTGGCCAAGGGACCCAGGCTTAGCCAGTGAGATCGCCCTGGACTGACAATGACTAGGAAACTAGCGGTGTAAGAGGCAGAGCGAGGAAAAGCTCTCTGACCCAAACAGCACTGGTGGCCAGACCCAGTGTCTGGGCAACACTGATAGCAATACCAGCAGCAGCACCCTACGTACAGAGCTGGCAGTCTGGGGAGTGCAACAGTGCATCGGGGTCCTTGCCAGACCAGTCGTAGGTTTTGATTTTGGCCTTGGTTCCAGCTGCAGAACCCTCTTTAGTTGCTATTTGTGAGCTCTCCAAAACCCTCTTAACACATTCTCTTTTACTTAAATTGGAATTCTGGCTCTGTTGCTTGTAACTAAGACCCTGACTAACACAACCATCATTCCCAAAGGACATGCAGCTTCGGCTCAGTCCCAAGAGTAGAAGTCTATCTCTAAAAGGTAGCGTCTGCAAGGACCACTGGACGACTCCAGGCTTGTGATAAAGCTGATTCAAACCTCACTCTGGAGGAGCCCACGTGCCCCATTCCCCCTCTTGAAACTGGGCTATCTTGAAGGAATGGGCCAGACACATTGGGTCTTCCCAAGCTTGGGAATCAGCAGCTGTCAAGGGAACAGGGTAGACAGGGAAATACACCATGTGTTTCAAGTCACTAAGCCCCGGACGGTGATCTGAAAGCTCCTTCTGATCTGCCGTTACCAACCAGACACCCCAGCACCTGTTCCACCTGTATCGGGTTTTCACGCTCAATTGGACAATTATTTTCCAGCTGTCTCTGTGCTGCATATTCAACACTGCTGTGCATGCATTTCCCTCACTGCCTGGCACAGCCAGCAAAAGGCTTACACAGGGAGTCTCCCTCTACATCCTCAGCCAGCCCCGATACAGTAGAGCAGAAAAGCTTGGATTTATTAAAAGGTAAATATAGCAGCCCCAAGGATGCCCAGTAACAGCCTCTGAAGGGTTATTATATGGTAGGTGGTGAGTTAGGGCTCCCCTTTCCACCAAAAATAGAATAAGAGGAAATGAATAGAAACCTCAGTAGGTGGGATCGAGGCTAAGCATTGGGAATAACTGGAAAAGGTGGAAGGCTTTGGATCATGAGTTTTGTATGTAATTAAGGGAAAAGGCACAGTGCCTGGCACATAGTAGGAACAACATAGCAATGTGCATTTGATGAAGAATGAATGAATGAAACCAAACAAGATGACCTCTCAAGGACAGGACTGCAGACCAGATTGAGATGGATGCTTTTCTGGAATACGCCTGCCTGACTCCAAGTCACTCCACCATTCCATGTTTTCCAGATGGCGTATGTGGTCTCCACTGTGGATAATAACGTACGTGAAAGGGCTTTGAAATACAGATGGAAAGTATTATTGTTTTTCATTTGTTTTCCTGTCTCTTTTCAAGGACTCTAACAGGTTTTCCCCTGTCCTAAAGTGTCCGGCAGATTGCAGGTTCCTCCCGGCCTGAGCCTGCATCTCCTGTTTCCGATGCCTTTGGTACCCAGGTCAAGAGGAAGTCATAGCAAGGACTGCCTGAGCCAGAACAGAGGAAGAAAAACAGATGACCACAGAAAAGTGGCCACTGAGCCCGACAGAGGGAAGCTCTGAACTCTAGGGTTGGGTGGCTAAGAAAACCTCATTTAGGAAATGCTGACTTTGAAGCCACAGCCTTACACCAGGGTTAGAATAAACAGTTTTGACAAGACTAACAAGGATTAGAGGGGTCACTGTATAAAAGTACTAGAAAAAAATGAAGAACCAAGCATAAATGGAAAGTTGGATCCCTCTGGGCCAGAGGCAATAGCGAAGTTCTTTTAGGAGGTGAAGGGCTGGTATTCTTCCTTGCATGACCAAGTAAATATTGCCAAGAGGCTGAATAGTGCCTAGCGAGAAGCACATCCAGTCCTGCTTGCGGGGGAGACAGCTCTCGAAGGGAAGGCAGCTGAGAAGGGGGAGACAGCTCTGGAAGGAAAGGCAGCTGAGAAGGCAGGGGGGCCTGGGGAAGATGAGGACTGGGGACAGATAAAGATGCCAGCTCTGCTTTGATATTTCTGTCTTGGTGACTCAGCTGGCTCCCCCCTCTCTTCATAAGCCATCCAACTCCTAGAGCACAAGAATTCAGCCACAGCTAGGAGCCCTATGAGAGACTCTGATGCAGAAAGATTTGCTGATCAAACAAATGATGACACTTACTTACAGTCATTGATACAGGATGATCTCCGTAACATGTTAAGTTGTAAAGAAAACAAGCTGTAAGAAACACATAAGGCTGGATGCAGTGGCTCATACCTATAATCCCAGCACTTTGGGAAGCCAAGACGGGTGGGATCAATTGAACTCAGGAGTTTAAGATCAGCCTGGGCAACCTGGCAAAACTCCATCTCTACAAAAAATATGAAAATTAACCAGATGTGGCAACATACATCTATAGTACCAGCTACTTGGGAGGCTGAGGCAGGAGGATCGCTTGAGCCCAGGAGGCAGAGGTTGCAGTGAGCCAAGGTTAGCCACTGCACTTCAGCCTGGGTGACAGAGTAAAACACTGTCTCAAAAAAATTTAAAAAAGAAAGAAAAAGAAATATTAAGTATTCTTGGCCAGGCACAGTGGCTTACACCTATAATCCCAGCACTTTGGGAACCCAAGGTGGGTGGATCACCTGAGGTCAGGAGTTCGAGAACAGCCTGTCCAACATGGTGAAACCCCGTCTCTACTAAAAATACAAAAATTACCCGGGCGTGGTGGCGCATGCCAGTAATCCCAGCTACTCAGGAGGCTGAGGCAGGAGAATGACTTGAACCCGGGAGGCAGAGGTTGCAGTGAGCTGAGATCATGCCACTGCACTGCAGCCTAGGTGACAAAGCCAGACCCCATCTCAAAAAGAAAAAGAAATGCCAGGCATAGTGGCTCATGCCTGTAATCCCAGCACTTTGGGAAGCCAAGGCGGGCAGATGGCGAGGTCAGGAGTTCGAGACCTGACTGACCCAACACCATGAAATCCCATCTCTACTAAAAATCCAAAAAATAAGCTGGGCGTGGTGGCAGGCGCCTGTAATCCTAGCTACTTGGGAGGCTGAGGCAGGAGAATTGCTTGAACCCGGGAGGCGGAGGTTGCAGTGACCCGAGATCACTCAACTGTACTCCAGCCTGGGTGATGGAGTGATACTTTGTCTCAAAAAAAAAAAAAAAAAAAATATATATATATATATATATATATATAAGTATTCTTGCAAAGATGTTTGTATAGCGGGTATGCACCCAGAATGTATTACTGAAAGCATGTTCACAAAAATGGACAGTATGTCAGGTTAGCTTTACCATCTTAAGATGTTTTTTGTATTGAATAATTTTCTGCAATGAGTAACTTTTTATGACCAGAAAAAAAATAATAAAACTATTTTTATTTGAAAACAAAGCATAGCAATGGGCCTGGTGCCCCAACCCTGAAAGTAAAAGAGTATAGACCTTAAAAAAACCCACAGCATTCCCATGCGCCAGACCCCCTGCCTTTTACTCTGAGTGATTCATGCAGTGATCCTCTTTCTTCAGATGGGACCAAGTTGGCCATCTGTAGGACGCCACCAGAAGATAACATCCTAGTCAGTACTGAGGTCCCCATCTCTCCTTCTGGACGATGTTGATCATTATTTTTGTAAGAGTTCTAGAAGTCTGCCCAACTGCGAGCCTCACCACCCCTACTATCTCTTCTCACTCCTTTAAATATTCTCCAAACCTAGTTGAGTAGCACCTTACGTACACAAACACACACACACCTGGCCTGCTAGAGATCACTCACTTAGAACCATTGCTTCTCAAAGGTGTCCATATGCCCAGTCCTATCCCAGGGATTTCAGAGGGGCTCAGTCAGTGAGTCAAACCCCTGCCCAAAGTGGCTCCTGGATGGGGAATCCCTGATCTGGGTGCTTTGAAGCCCAAAAGGCTAGCCCAGTTGCAACTTAAAATCTGTGAGAGCTTGGAAATAGGAAATTCTAAAAGAGGACAAAAGGGGAACTGACATTGACTACATGCCCTTAGAAACCAGGCATGACGGTAGGTGCTCACATGTATATGTACGCCATTGCGTTTGTAAGGTGCTGAGGGAAGATGGGACACTGAATCAAATAGAATGCGTAAGTGAAAGGGGACCCCCACACACACTACAACACTGCAGGGAGCCCTCAAAAGTCAGGAACTGCTCTTTGTTGGAGACTTATTTGTTTAATAATTGACAAAACTCTTCTGAAGTTCACTGAGCCCCAGAAAAGCAATGCAGCCTCTGGGCCTGAAGTCTGTCCACAAGTACACCGAAGCGGCAACCTTTGCCACCTGTTGTTCCCCAGACATTCTAGTTCAGTCCCAATAACCCAAGACTCCAACACTTCTCTGCCCTTCCCCCTCCCCTCTGGGACCAACACACTCAAGCCCAGACATCCATCCTCTCAGGCCTTGCTGGCCTTCTCAACCTTCAGGACGCTGACAGTCCCCACAATCCCAGCGAACCGCAGGCAGCCAGGCCTGTCCTAATCTCTCTCCTGGGCCTTGCAAACCTAAGACCCTGTTCATTCACTCATTCACTCATTCATTCATTCATTCACTGGCAAATATTTATTGACTATCTACTGAGGGACACGAAGCGCCACTAACAGAAGAAAAACCTGAGGCTCAGGCACATTAAATGACTTACCCACAGTCACCTTGCTCAAGTGGCAAAACAGGTACCACTACCCATTATCTAGCCTCCTCACCTGTGTTTCCCCACACCACATTAACAATCTTTGGTCCACGGAGGCCCCGGTCTGATGGCATAAAGGAGAAGGTTGGGACATCCCCTTCCCTTCTCTCCAACTCCCCAGTTCAGCGCACTCCACATTTCCAATCACTATCGACACCACCCCTAATTCCTCTTCTAAATCCACCTCAGGATCTCCCTTGCTTCTTCTAGAGGTGTTCTCCTTCCTCCTGGGCCTTCCTAACCCCTAAACCCAACTCTGTCCTCCCCTAAACCCCCACTTTCCCCACTCGGAGTCCCCACCCAATTCAGGACACAAGAGGCCCCATCTGAGGTTCTCCCTCACCATCTCCTCAGCCACACGCCCTGATTCCGGACCTCTGCCGCCTCCCCGGCGCCGCCAAGGCCCTGGTGTTTACACGTTACCGTGGCAACCACTAGCCCGCGTTCTTCGGCTCAGGCCCCGCCCTCGGCCCCACCCCCTCCCACCTCCAGTGGGCAGTTGCCCTGTGCTGGTGGCTTAGGAACCCGAGACCCTCGCTCTAACCGTTCCAGCCCCGCGCTCCAGCCCAAGCGCGCTCCGAAAGAGTGACCCGCCCTGGCGTGCCCTGACCTCCACTTTGGCTTTGGCCAAACTTTTGGGTTAGGACCCGAACCTAAAGAGCTTACCATGGGCCGAGGGGGTTCTAACTGTCGGCGGCCCCAAGTGCCTGGCCCAGGGTCGCAGTTTTCCCCTGGGACTCCACCTGAGTTTCTATGGTTACTCTTGCCCCACTGCCCAGGAGGCACCAAGCCAAACCCTGATGAGTGTAGTCTGCAGAGAAGCCAGCAGGATCAGACCAAACTAGTTTCACAGCAGCAGAGAGTCTGGTCGGGTCAAGAAAGAACTTCCAGCTCTGAGAATGTCCGTGCAGTCTCAGGAGCAGTTTCTTAAATTGTGGGCCTCAAATCTCTGGCTAAGAATCACCTGGGAGAGTTTATTTAAAACGTAGGCCCAGCTGGGCGCGGTAGCTCATGCCTGTAATCCCAGCACTTTGGGAGGCTGAGGTGAGCAGATCACGAGGTCAGGGGTTCGAGACCAGCCTGGCCAATCTGGTGAAACCCCGTCTCTACTAAAAATATAAACATTCACCAGACGTGATGATGCGCGCCTGTAGTACCAGCTACTGGGGAGGCTGAGGCAGAAGAATAGCTTGAACCTGGGAGGTGGAGGTTGCAGTGAGCTGGGATCGCACCACCGCACTCCAGCCTGGGTGACAGAGCGGGACAGACAGAAAAAGAAAGAGAGAAAGAAGGAAGGAAGGAAGGCAGGCAGGCCCGCCCTACATTAAACAATCAAAAGCTAAGAAATTGACTTTGGGGAACTTGTCTTTTAACACTTCCTAGCTGGTATGTACTGTTCTAGAAAAGCGTTTAGGGGTTTTGTCACTTTTCCAGTTCGGTTTGGCCTCTCTACCTCCCAACTTGCAGGGATGGCATTGAGCTCACCTGGGTAGGCTGCATGCTCCAAGCCTCACGAAGCTGTCCCACAAGACCAAGGATATTTGTCTTCCTCCAGTGCTGACTAGCTAAGATCTTGGTATGGCTATGTGAGTCTCTGAGCAGCTTTCTCAAGCCTCTCCCCAAACCCTCACAGCCAGCCTTTCTGAAGCTCTTATTCCAACTTGAGAACTGAGGGCTGTTCACAACCCCCGGGGGAATGGAAGAAGGGAGACAAGGTCACTTCTTGCTGCTTTTAAAAGGACTTTCTCCAACAGGCTTCACATTCCTTCCCCAGATTTCCCAGCCTTTATCTCCTTTGGGATCAAGAGTACAAAACTGTGTCTCCTGCCCAGAGTCCCGCAAAGTGTTGAAGGCTTAATCAGAGGGGAGAAGAGAAGGCCTGGAGCGCAGGAGCACAGTCCTTGGGAGGCCTAGGACTGAGAGAAGGGGCTGTTCTGTTCCTGGGAACCCTCCTCACTAAGCCTTGGCATTATAACCTCCTTCCCTGCAGCTCAGAGAGAAGGGAAGACAAGTAACTGGCCCCCTGTGGATAAGGCGCTTGCTGTATTCTTCTCACCCCGTTCACCCAGCCACCTCTATGTGATGCAGTTACTATCCCTGCAACAAAAGAGGAAACTGAGACCAAGAGAAGTAACTGTCCAAACTCAAAGTTTGTATTCTTTTCTCAGCCTGAAGAGTGATTCTCTGAAGAAATGGTGCAAAGTTGAGGCAGGAAGGAGGGAATGATAGGGTGCAGTATAAGGGACTTGCCTCCCAGCAGGCGATTACACACCTGGAATCCCAACACTCTGGGGGCCCGAGGCAGAAGCATTACTTGCATCCAGGAGTTTGAGACCAGCCTGGGCAACATAGGGAGATCCCATCTGTAAAAAAACTCAAAAATTGCCAGGCATAGTGGTGCAGGCCTGTGCTCCCAGCTACTTGGGAGGCCGCACTAGGAGGGTCACTTGAGCTTGGGAGGCGGAGGCTGCTGTGAGCCATGATCGTGCCAATGCACCCAGCCTGGGGGACAGAGTGAGACCCTGTCTTGAAAAATAAATAAAAACGTATATCAAAGCTAACAATGCTTAAGCTTCAGGCCTCTCATTTACATAAGCGCATGTCAAGGCTCAGAGAAGAACCCTTGGCAATGTGTCTACAGGTATACCTTGGAGATATTGCAGATTAGGCTACAGCATACTGCAATAAAACTAATATCACAATACACTGTGAGTAACACAAATTATTTGGTTTCCCAGTGCATATGAAAGTTACATTTGCACTATACGGTGGTCTATTAGGTGTGCGACAGCATTATGTCTAAAAAAATGTGCATACCTTAATTTAAATATGCTTTATTGCCAAAAAGCGCTAACAATCATCTGAGCCTTCGGAGAGAGTCATGATCATTTTGCTGGTGGAGGGTCTTGCCTCAGTGTTAATGGCTGCTGAAGGTGGAGGTGGCTGTGGCAATTTCTTACAATAAGACAGCGATGAAGTGTGCTGCATCAGTTGACTCTTCCTTTCGTGAAAGAGTTCTCTGTAAGATGTAGTGCTGTTTCATAGCATTTTGCCCACAGAAGAACTTCTTTCAAAGTTGGTATTGGAAATAGATGCTCAGTGCCGCAAAGAAAAATTAGCACTGAGACAAAGGATCTTTCAGCAACGCGATTTTTACTTCCTGGACTGCAGGAAGGGTACCCTCACTAGCCATCATGCCAGGAGAGTACAATGAACAACGGAAAACAGACAAGTATAAACCTTACACATTTGGGGTCATAACCCCTTACACATTTGGGGTCATCCTTACTGCTGTGTCTGATCTCCATTGGCTGGAGCCAGACCTCACAATCTAAACTAAAACCTGATTGGCTAATAACCTTTCTAAACAGGTAAAAGCAATGGAGAGCTGGCACATGCTTGTGAGCATGTCCAGCACAGATATCTTGGTTAAAGTACAAGGACATAGAATGTACTATGTGCCTGTAAGCATGGCATGTCTAACAGCTCCATGGGATAGGGCTTAACAAAGTTATTAGCACACTTATTTTTTAACAAAAAAGGAAACTTAAAAATGAACTTTTCTACTTCCCACACTTAGCATCAATCCTCTCAAGCCGTGCTACTGCTGTATCATCTAAGTTTATGAAATTTTCTAAATTCTTTTTGTCATTTCAGTAATGATCACAGTGTCTTCACCAGGAGTAAATTCTTTTCTGTTTGTTTGTTTATTTTAAAGCTCCATTGTCAGTGGAATAGGAGTAGATTTTAACCCCTAAGAAACAACTCCTCACTGGGTGCAGTGGTTACACCTGTAATCCCAGCACTTTGGGAGGCCAAGGCAGGCAGATCACAAGGTCAGGAGTTCAAGACCAGCCTGGCCAACATGGTGAAACCCTCTCTCTATTAAAAATTAAAAAATTAGCTGAGCATGGTGACGTGTGCCTCTAATCCCAGCTACTTGGGAGGCTGAGGCAGGAGAATTGCTCAACCAGGACCCAGAAGGCAGAGGTTGCAGTAGCCGAGATCACACGATTGCACTCCAGCCTGGGCTGTAGAGCAAAACTCTGTCTCAAAAAAAAAAAAAAGAAAAGAAACAATTCCTCATCCATTCCAGTTTTATCATGAGATTGCAGCAATCTTCAGGTTCCATTTCTGATTCTAATTCTCTTGCTATTTCCACCACGTCTGCAGTTACTTCTTGCACTGAAGTCCTGAACCCCTCAAAGTCATCCATGAGAATTTAAATCACCTTCCTCCAAACTCCTGTTTACATCAATGTTTTGATCTTTTCACATGAATCATGAATGTTCTTAATGGAATCTAGAATAGCAAATCTTTTTCAGAAGATTTTCAATTTACTTTTCCCAGATTTTCATCAGAAAAATCATTATCTATGGCATTTATAGCCTTACAAAATGTATTTCTTAAATAATAAGACTTGAAATTGGAAATGACACCTTGATCCACGGGCTACAAAATGGATATTGTGTTAGCAGAAATAAAAACAATGTTACTTTTCTACTACATCTCCATCAGAGCCCTTGGGTGACTAGATGCACTGTCAATGAGCAGTAATATTCTAAGGAATCTTTTTTCTGGGCAGTAGGTCTCAATAATGGACTTAAAATATTCAGTAAACCATGCTGTAAAGAAATGTGCTGTCATCCTGGCTTTGTTGGTCCATTGATAGAGCACAGGCAGAGCCAATTTGGTATAATTCTTAAGGACCTTAGGATTTTTGGAATGATAAGTAAGCATTGCCTTCAACTTAAAGGAACCAGCTGGCTAAGTGTGGTGGCTCATGCCTATAACCCCAGCACTTTGGGAGGTAGAGAGGTGGGTGAATCATTTGAGGTCAGGAATTCGAGACCAGCCTGGCCAACATGGTGAAACCCTATCTCTACTAAAAATACCAAAAAATGAGCCAGGCATAGTGACATGTGCCTGTAATCCCAGCTACTCAGGAGGCTGAGACACTAGAATGACTTGAACCCAGGAGGCGGAAGTTGCAGTGAGCTAAGATTGTGCTGCTGCACTCCAGCCTGGGTGACAGAGTGAGACCTTGTCTCAAAAAAATAAAAATAAAAAAATAAAGGAACCAGCTGCATTAACCCCTAATAAGAAAGTCAACCATCCCTTGGAAGTTTTGAAGCATTGACTTCTCCCTAGCCATGAAAGTTCTAGATGGTATCTTCTTCCGTAGAAGGCTGTTTCATCTACATTCAAAATCTGTAAGTGTAGCCACCTTCCTCAAGTGTCTTAGCTAGATCTTCTGGAAAACCTGCTTCAGGTTCTGCATCGGCACTTGCTGCTTCACCTTGCACTTTTATGTTATGGAGATGACCTCTTTCCTTAAACTTCATGAACCAACCTCTGCTAGCTTCAGACTTTTTTCTTCCTCACCTCTCTCAGCCTTCACAGAACTGAAGAGAGTTAGGGCCTCGCTCTTGACTAGGTAAACTTAAGGGAATGTTGTGGCTGGTTCGGTCTTCTATCCAGAGCACTAAAACTTTCTCCATATCAGGAATAAGGCTGTTTCTTTGGCTTATCATTCATTCATGTGTTCACTGGAGTAGCACTTTAATTTCCTTTAAGAACATTTCTTTTGCATTTGCAACTTGGCTAACTGGCACAAGAGGACTAGTTTTCAGATTATCTTGGCATTTGATGTTCCTTCCTTGCTGAGCTTAATCATTTCCAGCTTTTGATTTTTTTCAGAGAAAGATGGGTCCATTGCTACATAGCCCAGGCTGGACTCCAACTCCTGGGCTCAAGCCATCCTCCTGCCTCAGCTCTTGAGGAGCGGGAACTATAGGCATGCCCCCTCACCTGGATCAGCTTTGGATTTAAAGTGAGACACACGCAACTCTTCCTTTCATTTAAATGCTTGCAGGCCATTACAGGGTTATTAACTAGCCCAATTTTGATATTGTTGTGTTGAATGCATACAACATTTATTGATTCGGTTTGGCATTTTATACAGGTGCTGCTTGTGGTGCCCCAGGACAATTATAACCGTAATATCAGAAATCACTGATCACAGATCATTGTAGCAGATATAATAATAATGAAAAAGTTTGGAATATTGGAAGAATTACCAAAATGTGACACCGAGACATGAAGTGAGCACACGCTGTTGGGAAAATGGTGCCGATAGACTCACTCAAACCGTGTGTCACACACCTTTATTTTGTGAAAACCGTAATATCTGTGAAACGCAATAAAGCACAGTGCAATAAAATGAGATCTGCCTATAATTCAGTGGCAGGAATAGACAGGCCAGGCACAGTGGCTCATGCCTGTAATCCCAGCACTTCGGGAAGCTGAGGTGGGAGGGTGGCTTCAGCACAGAAGCTCAAGAACAGCCTGGGCAACATTGCAAGACTCCATCTCTATTTTTTCTCTGACATTTTTTTCTTTGTATTATTAGATGAAATTGAAGCCTGTCCACCCTTTTTATAAAAAAAAAAAAAAAAAAAAAGGAATAGACCATTTTTTTTTTTTTCAGACAGAGTCTCACTGTGTCTCCAGGCTGGAGTGCCGTGGCTCAGTCTTGGTTCACTGCAACCTCCACTTCCCGGGTTCAAGCAATTCTCCTGCCTCAGCCTCCCCAGTAGCTGGGACTACAGGCAGGCTACAGCCCAGCTAATTTTTTTATTTTTACTGGAGACAGGATTTCACCATGTTGGCCAGGATGGTCTCGATCTCCTGACATGGTGATCTGCCTGCCTCAGCCTCCCAAAGTGCTGGGATTACAGGCATGAACCACTGCACCCAGCCAGAATAGACAAATTTTTAATAGAATAAATAGGCCTTTGGATTGTTTGTAATCCAATAAGAAGAAAATTCCATGAATACATTGGAAAAATACTGTCTTGTTTGTTTGACATAAGACATTGACATTGTGGAGACTATATAAAATTCACATTAGTACACTAAAATGAGGACCTATGACAAACTGGTTAATGAGTGCCATCAATTCAAAGAACATTTGTGAGTCAGGCATGGTGGCACATGCCTATACTCACCTACTTGGGGGCTGAGGCAGGAGGATCTCTTGAACCCAGCAGGTCAAGGCTACAGTGAGCTGAGATCATGCCACTGCACTCCAGCCTGGGTGACAAAGTGAGACTCTATCTCAAAAAAAAAAAAAAAAAGAGAGAGAGAGAAGAGAGAGAACATTTAGAGTTAATTACTGAACAGTGCTCTGAAATCACACAACTCATATAAAAAATTTAATACAGATTTCCCCAAACTGACAACAATCATAAAAATTGATATGATTTACAAAAAAACTGTGAAGCGAAACATTCCAATCTATAATAGAAGTGTTGATCAATCCATGCCTGTGATATTTATCTATCAATCAATCAATCATCTACATATATTTTTTTTCATCCACCATTCCTGGCTCATAACTTCCATAGATAGTCTTATCATAATGTTGGGCTGGGCGTGGTGGCTCACGCCTGTAATCCAAACACTTGGAGGCCAAGGCGGGCGGATCACCTGAGGTTGGGAGTTCAAGACGAGCCTGACCAACATGGTGAAACCCCATCTTTAAAAAAATAATAATGTTGGGGTGTCCTAGGCCTCAGAAGCAGGCCTCAGGAAACAGAATCTCTCTCGCTGATCTTCTTCCGCTCTCCTTTCATCTGCCCTAATCTGGTTGTGGGCCACAAGATCCTCATTCCAGAGAGAGTCATGCCCCATACCCTAAGTGAAGGAATGCTGCACAGAGAGGTCAAGAAGAATCTCAACAGACAGGTCCTGTGGGGTTTTCCCCAATCGGTCTCTTTTTTCTTTTTTTTTTTATTTATAGAGACGGGGTTTTACCATGTTGGCCAGGATGGTCTCCATCTCTTGACCTTGTCATCCGCCCGCCTCGGCCTCCCAAAGTGCTAGGATTATAGGCGTCAGCCACCGTGCCCGGCCCCCAATCGGTCTCTTAATATCAGATTATTCCCTTTTTGTCCAATCATATTTCTACACAATGTCCATGCTTCAGTCATGGCTATCCAACCAAGTCTCCATAAAAGATCTGAGAGGACAGAATTCGGGAGCTTCCAGATAGCTGAACACCTGGAGGTTCCTGGGGGTGGTGCAACCAGAGAGGGCATAGAAACTCCACACCCCTTTCTCCAAACTTCACCCTATGCATCTCTTTAGCTGTATCCTTCACAATATCCCTTATAATAAACGAGTGAATGTAAATGTCGCCCTGAGTTCTCTGAGCTGCTCCAGCAAATGAATCGAACCCAAAGAGGGGGTTGTGGGAACTCCAACTTGAAGCTGGTCAGTAAGGAGTTCCTGACACCCAGACTTGTGACTGCTGTCTGAAGCGGAGAGCAGTTTTAGAGGCTAAGGCCCCAAACTTTGGGATCTGACACTATCTCCAGGTAGACGGCATGAGTTGTATTCGAGCTGTTATCTGGTGCAGAATCGGCTGCTTGCGTGTTGGTGGGGACAAAACCCCCACGTTTCATCACAGAAGTCTCCTGTCTGCCTTGATTGTTGTTGTTGAATGAAAGAATAAGAAAAAGCATTCTGAGTGTAGAAAATAATATTAGAACATTGTTATATGAAGAGATAAATCATATGCAGGCAAAAATGCAACTGGGCAAGGTGACTCACACCTGTAATCCCAGCACGTCGGGAGGCTGAGGCTGGCGGATCACCTGAGGTCAGGAGTTTGAGACCAGCCTGACCAACATGGAGAAACGCTGTCTCTACCAAAAATACAAAAAATTAGCCAGGCGTGGTGGTGCATGCCGGTAATCCCTGTTACTCGGGAGGCTGAGGCAGAAAAATCACTTGAACCCAGGAGGCAGAAGTTGCTGTGAGCCAAGATCACGCCACTGCACTCCAGCCTGGGCAATAAGAGCAAAACTCCATCTCAAAAAAAAAGAAAAAAGTAAAGATAAAACTACTGTATTTTAGAGTTGCTTCAATCAGTTAATTCACACAAATCCTGTGTTACTTTTCTAGATCTTGTGATGTTTATAGTATCTGCCAGGTTTTTTTTAATTTGTAATTTGTTGTGAATTTATTATTCAAAACAAATGTTTACTTCTGTAATCTTGTCTTAATAATTTTTTGTGTTGTTTTTCACAAATGGAGCTTTTGAAATTGTATAAGCTTCATACCTCACAAAACCAGGGTCCACCCTGATAAGGAGGGGAGGCAACCTTCTCCTTTTCAGCAAAACTTGGTTCAAAAATGCAGCCATATCCGGTGCTGCTGGGGCGGGAAGCGGACTCTCACCTCCCAACCTCGGCCAAGCTCTGCTCACTCTTCTTCTCACTGTTGTTTTCCAGCTTTTCTTTCCCCCATTTCTACTTATTCATCTTTAGAGTCCCTTTCCTTCCCCCAAGCTCTCATTTCCCTCTCGTCCTATTTCTTGATCCCATCTTCAACCGGTTCTCACTGCCCAGCAAGCTAAGGACTGAGAACAGTGGAAAGTTTAGAGGCTAAAGATGCCTGAGAAAGAGGGTAGGTCCAGATTCTCGGTCCAACTCTAACCCCACCCTCAGGCTCCCTGATCCTTCCTACTCCCAGAGAAGTCTCGGGATAAAGCCTGATTGTTGGCCAGAGGCCAGGAGCTCAGAGCCAAGAGAGGAGCTGGGTGTAGAGGAACCAGGAGCAGAGCCCAGCAATCTTGGGCTGGACTTGGTCCCGGCACCTCTACCTCACAGCCGCTAGACCTGGGTGTTGGTCACCCCGCTGGCCCGGAGGTGCTCCCCGCTTGGCCCTTGGCGGAGGTAGGAGGGATAGGAATTTTGACCCTCTGATGAATAAGCACATTTAAATGGGAGGAGCCTGGGAGACAAGGTCCAGCAGAGCCGTTTGGTTACAACGAAAAGTCTGGCCTGTTACTTGAGCATGTCTCCTGTCTAAGAACAATGAGAAAGGAAACTGGTTCCCTGATTCTTGCTCTGTCCTTACCATCCCCTTCCCTCCCCTCCTGTCCCCTGCCTTCTCCTCTTCTCTTCCCTGTCCCCCTTCTCTGAAACGCATTTAGGAAACTGCACCTCGCAGTGCAGGGATCAGAGATGCTGAAGCTGGATGTGAAAGAAGAAGGAGAAGGAACTGGGATGGGGGTAGCAGGACCATAGATTTGGAACGAGACATGGGATTTCCACATTCCTGTGGAATAGTCTGTGTAAGTTCATATAGTTTGTGTTAGTGATGGTCTGTTTCTCTCAGGTTTCCTCTGAACTCCTTTGCTAGCTGCTGGGAATTCTCCAAGAGAGGGGTTACCCCACTTCCTTTGGACCTGTTCACATTTCCCTATACAGCCTCTGCTCCCATTTTAAGGGTACCCCTCACCATAAAGGAATTCTGCGATGCCCATTCGGTCCTCAGTACAGCATTACTTCTTCTAGGCTCGGTCCCTAGTCAATAATTCCATCTAGGATATCCTAGAAGAAGCTCTCGCTAATTTGTGTTCCCCGGAGGAGCAAAGTGGAGAAGTGGTGACTAATTTTGGAGACAGATCAGCAGGGTTTGAACCCTGTCTCAGCCACTTAGAGCTGAGAGACCTTGGCTAACTTCTGAACCACCTGGGCCTCGTTTCTCTATCTGTGAGATAGGGTCAGCGCCCCAGAGAAGATATCATGAAGATAAGACCAGGCTGGAAAATCAATTTTCACAGTGTCTGGCTGTTTTCTTTGCACTTCTTTCCCCCCAGAGCATGGGAATATGGTGGTGGGAGTGGGGGGTTATTTGTTCTTAATGTAATATAAGCACCATCAGGAATCAGATCATAAATCCTCCAAGTTGCATAGAGGCCTGAGAGGCTATTTCACTATTTTCATTATTCCCCTTCTTCCTGGAACACTTGAATTCTCAAAACTGCTTTAAATTCTTTCTAAATCAAAGTATGGCTGAAAACATAAACAAATACTTAAATGCATGAATTATTTTACTCAACTATTTCCTGCCTTCCCTCGTTCTTCAAAACTTTTTCTCTTTTCCATTCTTAAAGACTCTCAGGGCTTCCTGCTACCTTCTAAGAGACCCAGCACGGGCCACGGAGAGGGGACAGAGTCTGAAGAACAGGAAGAAATTTGCAGCCAAGGAGAATAAGTAGGGGTAAATAAAGCTGAGGCAGAGATGTTAGGGTGGGGATAGTGGTGAGGAATGCTGAGGGGCACTGGAGGCCCTGGCTCTAGAGAGCAGAGGGAGGAAGGAGGAGAAAGAGTGACACAGGCCAGGCCACAGTATTATTGGTGCCCCTACTCCCAGGGAGGGGGGAATTAAGCCATGGAGGAGGAGTTGAAATGCCAGAGTCATGACAGACAGAGCCCCAGGCTGACCAACCCCCTTCTCCACGTTCCCACAGTGCAGATATCTCTCAGGCCAAAGAGAAAGACATTAACAAAATCTGCAGCCTCCCTGCCTTCTTGAAAACCACATCTCCACCCTCTTGCCTGCCCCAAGTCCTTGGGCCAGCCTTGCCCTGGTGTCCTAGGCACGCCTCCACACGCCTGGCACCAGCTTCTCCTCCTACGTGACCAGCACAAGCCCTGGACTGGGTGGCGGATGCTGAGATAAGGCCAAGGAGGGAAACCGCCAAAGCCAGGAAGTTACACAGCCTGGTTCCCCTGGCAACCCAGCCACAGTCACCAAACAGAGCAGGGGGAGGGGGAGGGCCAACTCTTGTTCAAGGCCTCAAGGCCAGGCCTCTCAGACCTCAATTTGCGTGCTGGAGAAACTTCTCCCGTGAATCTCCTAGGTCATTGTTGCCTAAGGATTATGGAGGAAGCCTGTTTAAATGCAAATTCAAGATGCCATGTCCACTACCTCTGCTGCAGATTCTCCGTCCATAGGTCTCACAGGTCTAACTGGAATCTGCATTTCTTTTTTTTCATTCATTTAACACATTTATTTGTGGAAGGCCCACTCCACCAGGCAGCATGTGGAGGCATGGAAGGGAATTAAGACAGTCCATGCAGAGACTATCCCTCAGTGACCACTGGGCCTTATGTCTCTATGACCAGACCGCATCATGGAATCTGCATTTCTAACCAGCATCCCGGGAGATTCCAAAGCTGGCTGTCTGAGAATGTCACTTAGAGAACAGAACAAGTTTCAAGAAGTTGAGACTCCTTGTAGCAGGGTTAGGAGAAAACAGAGGATGGGAGCTGGGGTATCCCACCATCCTGTATCCACTGTAGTCTACAACCAAACTCATCTCCAGGGGTACACTTGACTTTGGGTATTTTCAACATCAAGTGAGTGACCAGGAGTCCAGAGACTCAGATTCTAGTGCGTGCAGAACCAATTCAAAACAATGGACTTGCACTAAGCTCCTTCTGGGCCTAACACTATGTGTTCTGAGACCCGTGAGCCACACAAAGATACATAAGGCATGCTTTCTACTCCCAAGAGCACTGGGACCCTGAAAATCACTTACACTCGCTAGGCTTAGTTCTTCTCTTCTCTCTAAAGAGCATAAAACTACTAAAGCCTTACCAGGAAGAGACAAGCCTCTCGGGAATTAAGATATGCTAATGCCTTGAAAGTGCAAGTCTCAGGCATCGTCCTGCTGGTTATGGTGGCTTTTATTGCTGGAAATAAGAGTTAGCTGTCTGAGGAGCATTTAGAAAGATCAGGGAGAAAGATCAGAAACCCCCAGTTGCTGGATCCAGGGGCTGGACCTCAGGTGCTCTCCATTAGTTCCCATCTAAAGCTGCCAGATCCTCACTTGCCTCAGTGAAGTGGCAGCTGCGAACTGAACTTCCTGTACCTCTTCCCAAACCCGACCTCTTCCTTCCTCCACTGTGGCCCTGGGCCTCCACTCACAGAGAAACCGCAGCTCGAGCCCTCTGCAGGCTGAACCCTTCCCCAGGGTCAGCCACCTCACAGGGGAGCCCCATGACAGGGTGACCAATAGCTTGGACTTCAGTGGTCAGAAGCTTAAATCTGGTTTTCCACTAGCTGGGTTCAGCAAGTTACTTTTATTACCTTAGCTTCAGTTTCCTCATCTATAAAATGAGAGAGAGGCAAGGGGCAGTCCCAGCACTCTGGGAGGCTGAGGCGGGTGGATCACCTGAGGTCAGGAGTTCGAGACCAGCCTGGCCAACATGGTGAAACCCTGTCTCTACTAAAATACAAGAATTATCCAGGCATGGTGGTGGGTGCCTGTAATCCCAGCTACTCAGGAGGCCGAGGCAGGAGAATTGCTTGAACCCAGGAGCAGAGGTTGGAGTGAGCCGAGATCACGCTACTGCACTCCAGCTTGACAGAGCAAGGTCTTAGATCTTGTCAACAGTGATGTAAAACAGTTGACAGTCCCAGTGTCTGAGGAAATGTTTATATAACCCCTTCAGACCTACCCCCAGCTCCAGTGATGTTGATCTGTCCTTACCTGATCCCTGGTTCTCACTGTCACTCAGGCCGTTTTGCCCTTCCCCCACTCCAGGCAGGAAAGAAAAGAGCCCCTCACCCCACACTGAAACCTGACTTCTGACCACAAAGCCAGGGCTGCTCCTTCTTCCAGAACAGTCCCCACATCCGGCTCTCCTACTAGCCTGGGCTGATCATCAAGGGAGATGATCCCTGAGGTATGCCACCTCAGCTACCCATGACATCACCACCAGTCACCATGCAGGAATCCATCCAGAGCATTGAGAGGCAGGCAGCAGTCCTCCCACAAAGCCCTCTTTGCATTTCTCCAAAGGCACATGTCACAGGTTTCCTGAATTACTGTGGCTCCTATCTGTGTTGTATCTACAGAACTATGCACTCTTAGAGCAAAGAGATCGTGTATTAATAATCCACACCCCCATAAAACCTGACATAAAGCAGGACCTCAATGACTGTTAAATGAATGAATATATGAATGAAAAAAATCAGTGTGTATACAAGCATTCCCAGGCAGCACTGCCCATTTTCCTCTGCAACAAGATGCCATTTGTCCTATTATTGAAGACATTCCTCCCGACCCTTAAGAGATTCCAAAGGCTAATAACCTTCAGCGTCAAGAGGATCGTTTTTCCTTGTCTAATCTGTTTCTCTAGATGCAACTTTGGTGCATTTTCTTCTAATCTGCCTCCCTGGCCACTGGGACTAAAACCCATTTCTTCTCAAGAAGACAGTTATTAATTCACCCTTTTAGCCTTTTCTTCAACAAATTTAATCCCAGGCCCTTTATTGTTCCCTCCCTGGGGTCCTATCATCCAGCTCTTTCCCTGCTCCACTGCTCCTTGGGCCTTCTGCCAAGCTCTCAAAGGCCTCCTTCAGCCGTTGAGGCAGGAATGGGACATATTGTTCTCCACGGAGCCGTGTACAAACACACAGATGCCTACGCACACAGGACAAACACCTCTCTGCACCCATTATACCCAATCCTTGGTAAACACATACTCACAGGCAGCCTCCACCCACAGTCACAGATTCATCTCCTCCCACCTGCACTCCCCCAAGCCCTAGCCCAGCGAATTCTCACACACCTGGATGCACACTCACACGCATATGAATAGGCTGCACAGAGCTACGCTTGTTACCCACAGGTGAGCCAAACTGGGTGGAGCATCTGAAACCCTCTTCCTTCTCCCCCCTCCTCCTCCTCCTCTCTGCCTCCCTTCCCCAGCTCCCCTTTCCATTGGCCACCATGAGCCAAGCCTACTTTCCCTCCACCTCCATGGTGATTTTCCACTTCCAGGCTGAAGGCAAGAAACAAATAAACCGAAGCTGGTTCCTCCCTCTTCCTCCTGCCCTCCTCCCATTCTTTTTTCCCCAAATCCTCAAATCACCTTCCATTGAGAGAGAGGTGTGGGGGGGAGGGGGAAATCGCCTTCCATTTATCCAGAGCATGCTCTCCTCTGTCTGCAGGAAATGTAGCTTCTCGGGTTTTTATTCTTTGGAAATGAATAATCTGGAGGTATTGGAAGCAGACGGATGAGCTGGGCTTTATCTCAGATCTGATGGCAGACTGGGTTGCTAGGCCCTTGGGCTGGCTGGGCACTATGTTGCCAAGCCAGGGTACTGAGGAGCATGAGGGTGGTGTCGTGCTCATTCATTCATCCAACAAATGTTTATCCAGCACCTACAACATGCCAACCACTACTATACAGGAGCAAAACCAACAAAAGCCTGCTTTTCTGTAGTGTACATTCTATGGGAGGGGACAGAAAATAAATAAAATATATTGGGTGTCAGGTAGTGATAAAAGCAAGCAGGAACGGAGCACGGGGTGCTGGCTGAGGGTGAAGTGTGCAGTTTTAAAGGAGGTGATCAGGGAAGGTGACATCTGAACAAAAACCTGAAGGAGATAAGGAGCAAGTCGGGGTGAGACCTGGAAGGAGATTGTTCAGGCGGCAGCAGCAGCCCTGCAAGTGCAGAGTGTTAGGAGACACCTGATAGGGAGCTGAACAATGAGAACACATAGACGCAGGCAGGGGAACAACACACGCTGGGGCCTGTGGTGGGGAAAGCGGTGGGTGCAGGGCTTAAAACCTAGGTGATGGGTTGATAGGCGGAGCAAACCACCATAGCACACGTACGCCTATGTAATACATCTGCACATCCTACACGTGTATCCGGAACTTAAAAAAGAGAGAGAGAGAGACTGCCACCGTAGGGAGCCACGGAGAATAAGGTATTGGGAGATGGCAAGAAAAGGCAGAATCATACGCAGGCTGGGGCCTCGTCTGGGCTCCTGGGCCGGAAGTGGGGTCAGAGATGAGAGAGGCCAAGTTGGGGATGAAATTGTGACCTCAGGTGAGACAAAACACTAAAAAGCAGACAAACAGAAAGCAAAACAAAATGCTGAGATGCCCGTGGAGGCCAGTTCCAGAAGGAAGCAGCAGCTGAGTCTGTAGTTGGATGACCTAAGGGGACACTGAGATTCCTTACAAGGCTTGGGTGGTGGTGGGTGCAGCTAGAAGAAGGGTGAGCCCCATGGATGAGCACCTCTCAAATCCAGCCGGTGTCTTTCTTGAAAATAAACTATTCCAGGGAGTGGGGATAGGGCCACTCGAAGCATCTTCGTCCATGTTCAACAGGACGGTGGTGAAGGGAGTGACACTGCTGGCATCAGCTTCCTCTCAGCCCAGGATCCACACACAAATGTTCTACCTTTTATTCCCCACACTTCCATTTCCTGAGCACTGTGTGCTCACAGTGCCCGTGCAAAGTGCTTTCCGCGGCTCATCTAATCCTCACGGCAGAGGGATGAACTATCACCTTCAGCTTGCAGATGAGCACCGCCCTGCCACCCACCACCACCTCTGTCCCCCTCCTCCCTCCACAGCTTCACTTCTTGCTGAGCCTAGAATTGCACGGGCTTAGCTGGGTTCAGAGCCGGGTTGATTGGATGCAAATCCCTGCTCCTCCCTTAATTGCTTTGTGGCCCTGGGCACGTTCCTTGGCCCTTCTGAGACCCAGTATCCTCATCTAAGGACAAAATGGTGAACATATTACAGTGATATCCACCTCCTGGGCGTTTGTGAGAGTCTTCTGGGAGAAGGCAGTCGTTCTCAGTGCTGACACAGTGACAAACGGCATTTCTCAGAGTTGTGAGGCGTGTGGCCAAAAATTTATAGCTATAAATAGTTAAAACCAGGGAAGGTGATGGTTTGTTGTTCTAGTATAAATAGTGAATTCAATGTTTTCTCTGCGATGACATCACTCTCCCTCACTAGCATTCCACAAAGCCTTCCTGAATGGGAGATAAAGGTTCTAATCCCCTGGGAATTTGCCCATAGGCTGCAGCCTATCTTATCTGTGCCACAGCCTGTGAGAGCGCAGCAAGCAAGCAAATCCAGCCTCTCCCAAGGTGTGGTGTGGCGAGGTGCGGCGTGGTGTGGGGCCAAGGCTGACAGCCATGGCTATGGAGCACTGGCAGGGGCCTGGCCCCTAGTGGATGCTTCTTGGAAGAGGGAGCCTCCGAGAAACAGGGGAGCAAAGGGGAGAAAATAAAAGTTCTGGTTATAAACTTGTTTCCCTCAGGCACAGGGTCTTGAGTTTCTCCTCCTAGGGAGACAGAGATAACTCGAAAGTAGAAAGGGGGAGAGGGGCAAGGAAGGCTGATGGGGCTGGAACCTAATGTCAGGCTGGCCCAGGGCGCCTCAAATTCCCCCTGGGGGAGACACGGGGTCTGATTGGGAAGCCTTGGGGTGAAGGTAAGACCTAGAGGTTAGAAACTGTGGTTGGGGCTGGGCAAGGTAGCTCACAAGCCTGTAATCCCAGCACTTCCGGGAGGCCAAGGCTGGGGTGTTGGGAGATGGCAAGAAAAGGTATAACCAGGAGGTCAGGCGAATCACTTGAGGTCAGGAGTTCGAGACCAGCCTGGCCAACATGGTGAAACCCCATCTCTACTAAAAATACAATAATTGGCTGGGCATAATGGTGGGCACCTGTAGTCCCAGCTACTCGGGAGGCTGAGGCAGAACTGCTTGAACCTGAAGGCAGCAGTTGCTGTGAACTAAGTGGCGCCACTGCCCTCCACCGAGCCTGGGTGTCCGAGCCAGACTCTGTCTTAAAAAGAAAAGAAAACTATGGGTAGTACACTCATGTTTGGGTCAAGGATCGGCACTGGAGACAACCCAAAACTGACGCTCTTGGCCCAAGGCTACCCACCTAGAAATGAAGCTCTGCCGCTAGTCCCTCCCAGGCACGCAGTTCGCAGGTGCTTAGGATCAGTCAAGGCTTCTTCTCCCTCCAGCCACCACCAGCTCGCTCCTGCTCATTCCCCAGCTTTCCACTTTCCTCACCACCCCTACGCAGGTCTGGCCAACTCCAACACAGACCACCTCGTCCCAAGCCTGCCTGAAGGGCCTGTCACCTGGAGACAGCTGCCCTTGCCAGGATTCATGGTGGTGCCAGCAGCCAGTCCCACCCTCCCAGTGACTGAGAAGCTGTTCTGGCTGTAGAGGCAGACCCAGCCAGAGACAGTAGGCAGGATTACCCAATTCCATTGGCTAGAAAGGGCCTTACCTCCCTGTGGACACTGTCTACACAGTCTTCATTGAGCTGTGAGATCCTATCCCCACCTCAACTCCAACCTACCCTCCCCTAAACCGAGTGAGAATGGGGATGGGGAGAAGCTGAAGACAGCGGTTAGCACTGCAAACTCTCATCTCTGTCCTTCCTGCATCACTCACTGCACTTTGCCCAGTATTCCTCCCTTCCCCCACAGTGGCACAGTGGTCCCAGACACAGCCAGAGTCCATTCAAAAAGACAAATTCTTTATTTAAATCAACAAACTCATCTTCCTCAAGCCCCAAACCATGGTAGACAGCCCTCCCTCTCCATCCCCCTCACCCCACCCCTTAGCCACAGTGAGGGGAATGGAAAATGAGAAGCCGTGAGGGCCTCTGCCAGGGAAGGCTGCCCCAGATGTGTGGTGAGCACAGTCAGTGCAGCTGTGGCTGGGGCAGCAGCTGCCACAGGCTCCTCCCTATAAATTAAGTTCCTGCAGCCAGCCACAGCTGTGGGAGAAACACAGTTGTAGAAGCAAGGCGAGTCCAGCATCAGAAAGCAGAGGCAGCATCACTGAAGCCCAGCCATGGATGGATGGAGGGCAGAGCTCAGGGACAGAGCAGGCCAGGAGAGAGGAGAGGCACGGTGATGGGGGTGCTGAGGCCTCTACATTTTGGTCCCAGGAGAAAAGAAGAGCCTAGTTGGTCCAGTTTTGATGGGTATAGGGTAGGGAGTGTATTAGTAAGCTGGGGGGAGGGGCTGCCAACAGGCACCCCAGAGGTGACAGGACAGGCTGAACCCCCACCCTAACAGAAGGGAGCTTGAGAGCCCTGGGGCTCTCTGGGAATGTCACTGCTAAAATATATATCTACATATATATTAACCATTCATGGGAGGGCAGGGGCAAGGCCTGGGGCGGGATCAGAGGATCTGGCGTGGCATCCCATAGCCGGTCATGCCTGCCTGAGATGCACCGCGGTTGGTGCCCATCTGTAACCCGATCACATTCCTGCCCTCTTGCAGCTGGTTGTCTGAGAAGTTCCGAGGATTCTCCTTGGATTTCCTGCGTGGCAAGGGAGAGCTGGTTAGGAGGAGATCACAGGCTGCCCTAGTAAATCCCTTCCCTGGACAGAGCGCAGGCTTTGCTGTTGACTCAAGGGCTGGTGCCAGCTCTGTCCTCAAGAGCCATAAGCTCTCTGAAGCCACCTGCTCATCTGTCCAAAGGGACAATCACTTGCCATGCCAGAAGGTATTATGAGGATTAAGTGAGATGAGGAATGTTCTGAAAGTGCTTTGTAAAGGGCCAGCTGCTACTGTGATTACTTATTTCCCAGGGACAGGGCTGGGCACCTGCCGGACCCTGAGGCTGCCCCAGCAATACTTACTTAGGAAACCAATTGGGATCCCCAGAGAAGAGCCCATCATCCCGGGCTACTGCCAGCCCACCCAGATTCATCAGCGTCCGCTGCACACAGGCCATGTTCTTTCCTGGGAAGGAGAATGGGAATGTGTCAGCCTCCACAGGGTCCTAGATGCCAGGATTCCACCTCAATCACTAAGTCAGCAGGCCGAGCTTCCTAATTATTTTTACAATTCA
Source organism: Ateles fusciceps (assembly GCA_036589455.1). Classification (NCBI taxonomy): domain Eukaryota; kingdom Metazoa; phylum Chordata; class Mammalia; order Primates; family Atelidae; genus Ateles; species Ateles fusciceps. Next base: position 3,190,982 of record JAZHEH010003362.1, read on the forward strand.
TTTCCATACACTTCTCCATATTCCAGCCCGCAATATGGCCAAGTCCTCCATGAAACACAAACACATCCCTCTTTCTCCTCAGGGAGCCAGGAAACAGTCCCTTCTCCCTGGTCAAGAGGGCCCAGCCCAATCTCTGGTCTCCTGGATGACGGGCCCCAGGCCCTGGCCCTGGCCCACCTTCCCAGAGGTCCACAGTTTGGAAGATGTCGGTGGTGTTAATGCCATAGCGCTCAGCTGCCTGCAGGAACTGAGAGATCTGCTCCATCTGCTTGAAGGCCATGGTGGAGGCCTGGATCTTCTTTACAGGGGCCTGCCCCTCGGGGTACAGTGCATTAATGAGCTCACATAGCACCTGGATGAGGACAGCAAAGGTGAGAGCATGCCTACCTACCGCAGCTCAGCATGCACCACCCTCAGAACCAGAGACAAGGAACCAGAGAGGCTCCTGTCCTGCCTGAAGACAGCTTGGACCCTTGCACTAGGGTAAGCCTCAGGGTCCTTCTTGCCAGCCTCCTGCCTCCAGGCCCAGACTGAAAAGCCAGTTTTTAGTCTTTCCTTGCTAATACACTCTCCCACAGTTCTTTCCTTAGAGCATTCACCCTTACCCTCCACTCCATGGGAAGGGAGGAAAGCATGGGCCCTCTCACATCCTCGACAAAGACCTACAGGCTAAGGAAGAGGATGGGACTTGTGTGCTCTCAGCCTTCCCCTCTGCAGGTTAAACAATCCCCCAGTCCGCTGGACCCAGGCCTGCTGCTCTGCCCGCACTTCGAAGCCAGTGGGGCCCAGCGCTCACCGTGCCATCCTTGAGCCAGTTCTGGAAGTTCTCCCGCCCCGGCTGGGGCCGGCCCACATCCTTTCGGCACTGGGTGGTGATCCACTGGACCAGGATCTGCTCCAGGTCTGCGTCATACTGCTTTTCAATCTTCTGCTGCACCTCCCCGGCTCAGGCCATATGCAGGTCCTCTGTTGGCCATTCCAGTGGGTGGCGGTGGCTGTGGGGAGCTAGGGAGAGGACACACCCGGGCCTTCGGTCAACACCTTGCAGTCTGGGGAGTGCGGAATTCAGGAATTCTGCCTGCCATATCCCCCAGGGTGAGCCCCAAGGGTGAGGACCAGAACTGCTGCCAATGCAACCCTGCTCTTTATAGCCCTGGAAAAGAGAATGATTTGGGAAGAGGAGGAAGAATGTGGAACAGTTTGGGAAACTGGTTGGATCTACTCTCACTCAACCTCTGGGTGTTCTTTGCTTCTTTAACCATCTAGGTTGGTGAAAACCACTGGATTTTAATTGAGCACCTACTGTTTGTACTAGGGATTGTGAAAGAGAAAGAAGTTGTTGGTCCTCAAGTACCCACAGTGCCATCAGGGAGACACAGTGAGTACGTATGAACAGGTAAGGATTGCACACAAAGAATACTGAAGTGTACAGTTCAGATCACATGTTGTAGGAATTAAAAGAAGCAGATGGGCAGAAGCAGCCTGGGAAAGCTTTCTGGAAGAGGTAGGCCTGAATAGGTCCTTGAGGGATTTCAGCAAGCAAAAGAAATCGCCTACGAGAAACCAGGCAATAAAAACAAATTCTAGGGCAGGGCCTGGTGGCTCACGCCAGTAATCACAACACTTTGGGAGACCGAGGCAGGCGGATGATCACAAGGTTAGGAGATCGAGACCATCCTGGCTAACACAGTGAAATCCTCTACTAAAAATACAAAAAATTAGCCAGGCATGGTGGCTCGTGCCTGTAGTCCCAGATACTTGGGAAGCTGAGGCAGGAGAATTGCTTGAACCGGGGAGGTGGAGGTTGCAATGAACCAAGATCACACCACTTCACTCCAGCCTCAGCAACAAGAGCAAAACTCCGTCTCAAAAAAAAAAAAAAAAAGAAAAGAAAAACAAATTCTACTTTCCCTTCTAGGAGCTATGATAGGCAGAATCGTGGCCCCTTAAACGGTGTCCATGTCCTAATTCCCTGAACCTGTGGATATGTTACCTTACATGACAAAAAGGGACTTCATAGATGTGATTAAGATCTTGAGATGGGGAGATTATCCTGGATCATCCAGATGAGCCCAGTGTAATCACAAGGGTCCTTACTAACTGACAGTGGGAGACAGGTGAGTCAGAGTGGGAGAAGTGACAATGAAAGCAGAAGTTGGAGTCACACAGGGTCATGAACCAAGCAATGCAGGTGGCCTCCAAAAGCCAGAAAAGTCAGGGAAATGGATTTACCCTAAACCCCCAGAAGGAACACAGCCCTGCCAACACCTGCATTTTAGCCAGTGAGACCCCTGTTGAAGTCTGTAGAACTGTAGGATACTGTATTTGAGTTGCTTTAAATCACTAAGCTTGTAGCAATTCATTATAGCAGAAACAGGGAACTAATACAGGAGCCCTGGGTGATATTTTTGGGGGAAACCTGGGAAGAGACGGCAGGACAGGGAAATACACAGGAGGGTTTCTTTAACTTAGTTGGAGGACCTTGATTAGCAAGAACTGGGTGGTTTCCCAACCAATGGCCTGAGTCGGTCAGCCTCACTGTGGCAGTGTGTTCCCATGCAACACCTCACTACCTGGGTCCGACACTCAGAGGCTGAGCAAGACCCAGGCACGCTACTGATGTTAAGGGGAGCCAAGAACCGAGAAGGAGCACAGTCCCCATTTTCTGTCCCATCCCCATCCCCTTCTCTTTGGAGAAGAAAGGTTTGGCCTTTCTTCTCCAAAACAGAGCTAGCTGTCAGGCTGCTCATGAAATGGGACCCCCAGGAAAGGCAACTGGGGGTTGAAAGGGGAGGAAAGAGAGCCACCCCTTCCCTATTTTTGAGACGGAGTGTTGCTCTGTCACCAGGCTGGAGTGCAGTAGTGCAATCTCGGCTCACTGCAACCTCCGACTCCCAGGTTCAAGTGATTCTTCAGCCTCAGCCTCCCGAGTAGCTGGGACTACAGACGTGTGACACCACGCCCAGCTAATTTTTATATTTTTAGTAGAGATGAGGTTTCACCATGTTGGCCAGGATGGTCTCGATCTCTTGACCTCGCAATCTGCCTGCCTCAATCTCCTAAAGTGCTGGGATTACAGGCATGAGCCACCTCGCCCAACCGAGAGCCACCCTTCTAACCACATCTGGCTCCAGGCCAGGTCAGCCTTCAGGGATGAAGTCACTCGGGCTCCCCCTCTCCCACACACTCAGGTTAAACAGTCCCACCCCCCTCGGTAGGCCTTGGGGCTCTGCGAAATACAAGGGGACCAGCATGCCTCAAACCCTCAACACCTCTCAGTCGCAGAAGCTGTGTCTCGGGCCAGTCCCTCCCATCCCGACTCCAACATGGCTGCTCCTTTCTACCCCAGCTTATCAAGCTGCACATTTCCGGCATATCCTCCCCAAAATCAGTTATTTTTAAACCTCATTAAGAGCAACTCACCCCCTCCACTTCCCCCAGCCCGAAAGCTGGGCCAGATAAGGGTTAGTCTGGGCCTTGACCCACAGTGCCAGGCACCGACACCATCAGCTAGGGGAAGGCAGGCAGGGTGGGGTGGTTGAGGTCTGAAGAGAAAGCAAGATAAGTGGCCCTGCCCTCCCCCTACGGCCACTCCGCCATAGAAACCCCTAACCTCTGATGCACGGGGAATGGCTGGAAGACAGGCAGGAGGAGGAAGGGGCTAAGGGCTACTACTACCAGTAAACCCCCTTTCTGCAGCCCAGTTCCACACCTCTCTTCTGGGAGTGGCTGTGCTGCGCTCTAGTCACCTGGGTTTCTCAGGGCTGTGTTTCCAGGGACCAAGTGGCCTGAGGTTCAGGGATCACCATGGCACAGATAAAGAAAGGGCAGGACAATGATTAACCTAGACACTGGGGGATAAGAGCAGAGAAGGGACTGAAGCCAGACGCTTCCAGGGCCCCCAACCCCCAAGGCAGGACAAACTTGGCCTTCCAGACCCACCACTAGGTGGACAGTGGATGCTGAGGGCCCCCAGCCCCCCACTCCAGGGACTGGACACAGCTGGCACGGTCACGGCCTCCAGCTGTAGTGCATCTGCTCCACTCTGGGGCCACTGCCCTCCAGCTCTGAGGTGCCAGAGCCACAGGGCGGAGTCCTGAGGAGGGGCAGTTGCAGCCAGGCCAGCAGCTGTTTCTCCTCCCCACCCCCATGGGCAGGCAGGAGCTGATGGGCTGCTGCTGCTGGAGCTGGGAAAGTCCAGCCTAGGGACACCCAGGGGACCTGCCCCTGCCCTCCCTAAATCATAAAGAAAACAGCAAGCAAGTTGCCTACCAGGGTGGGGGAGAAGAGATATGCCCAGCTGCAAGACAGGTGTGGGGGGACCCCCCCCGAGCTGGGGTGCCCAGGGGAAGGCGGCAGCTGAACAACCTGGGGGATGGGCTGGCAGGGAGCAATCTAAACCCTAGTGCTACAGCAGCCGGGAGAACAACCCTCACCCTCACCCTGGAGTTACAATAGGCGGGAAATGGGGAGGGGCCACGCCAGGCACTCGGCCCCACCCAGACCCTGGGCTGGAAGCTTACCAAGCCAAAGCCAAAGCCAAAGAAAAGGCGGACATGGGTGGGGGAGGGGAGACTTCAGGGTTCTTGGCTAGGGTGTTTAATTGGGAAGACAAAGGGACTCCCATCCTCCGTGCAGATGGGACACGGGGGAACTTCCCAACTCAGATTTGGGACAGGGACTGTTCTCAAAGAGCACAATGAGGGCACCAGCCCACTGAGCGAGGTGCCACAGGCAGCAGCGAAGATGGGGGGCGGCCCACAGTTAAGGGAACCACCGTAGGGCAGCCCTCACCACCAAGAGTCAGGAGCAGGAGAAAGCTGAGGCTACACAAACAGGAAGCTCCAAGGCTTGCGTGGGAGGAGGGACGAGGTGGGGGCCGTTGCCATGGCTTCTGTATACCAAACACAGTGTTGGAGGCTGGGTGGGGGCCCCGGGCAGAAACACCCGCTGTACGCAGACATTGTGGTGAGCAGGCTGTGAGTACGGGGGCAGAAGTGGGATCGTCCCAGCAGTTCCCCCGGTGCAGCCAGGTGCAAGGGATTCCTCCAGGAGGCAGCTACAGTGGGAACGGACAGCATGTTGGGGAGATAGGAAATGACCCGCGTTGGGGGAAGAAGCAGGCGCAGGAAGCAGCAGTTCAGGAGAAGAAATGCCCTGGGAAGGGAAAGTTTGTTCTGAGCTAGAGAAGCCACAACTGAAAATTCTGGAGGGAGAAGGGATGGAATGAGGAAGGACTGGGGTGGGGGGGGAAGTTTGGCAGGGAGGAGGGCCGGGGCAGAGGCCTTGGGGTGAGGAAGGGAGTTGCTGTTGGACAAAACCTATTTGTTGGTTCTGGAATGGTAGGGCCCTACTGGGCCCGCCCTGCCTTGGCCTCCTCTGCAGTTTTAGGTCTCCCTTGCAGTGGGGGAGGAGAAACTGGGAGGGGGCTGGAGATAGAGCCCTATCGCTGTCTGGTGCTTTGGAGTTAAAGAGAAAACTGGGGGGGAGTCCCGTCCCAGCCACAGGTCTATTACATCGATTCCCACACCCCATCCCCCACTCTCACCCCGTTTCTCTCTGCCCCACAGATACCAACTGCCCACAGAACTCCCAGGACACCGTCTCCAGGTAGCCCCAGGAGGCCCACGGCGCGGGAGGAGGTGGCAGTTCACTTCCGGTCCTGCAGGTCCGGCCCCTCAGCCGCCGCCCCCACCCCCCACGACCACACCCTGGGCCGTTACAACAGATGAGTCACCCACCGCCCTCCCACCGCTGGGGTGACGCAGTGGTCTGGGCAGCCCGCCCGCACGCCCGCGGCCACCACCGGCTTTCCCAGCAGCAGGGGGCACCCGGTGGGGGGCAGCGGCGCTGGACTGGGGTAAAAGCCGCCATCACTACCCCCACAACCTCACACAGGCAGGGCACCCCGGGGCGCAGTCAGGGCTGCACCACTCAGACCCCCGAGGTCCGGGGACTGTAGCTTCACAGAAAGTCACCGGCTACCCCAGCACAGCCCTCCACCCCCAGCCCGTGACCTCGAGTCCCCAGAACAGCAAGCTAGCAGGAGCAGGAATGAAAAGGGCGGCCTCGGGGACGCAGAGGGCACGCAGTGCCCACACGTGCTCCTGGAACCAGGAAGTGAAGGGTCGCGCGGGAAAGCCCCGGAGCACGAGCTGAGCCAGGGCCGGCGCCAGGACCCGGGGTCACTCGGGGCCAGCCAGCTAATGTCCGACGCCCTTTCTTCCCCTCGCCCCATTGGGGACTTGGCGATGGAGCCCGCGGGTGGGGCTCAGTCCCCGAGTCCCTGCTCCGGATGGACGCCCCGTCTGTGCACAGGCTAACCTCGCCTGACCTCATCATCCAACAATGTCGGGTCAGGGCTTGGGGGACAGGACCTGACAGCACGGGGAGGGGCAGTCACCGGACCCTTGCATGGTGCCAGCCCTTGATCCCGGAGCTCGCTGGAGCAACTCCAAAGCGCTGGCTTCTTGCTTTCTACAGACTACGCACATCCCCCCCACCCCGCACCCGCGTTCCCCTCGACCTGCTCACCGTTCGAGCGGGCTGGAGAGCTGCGCACTCACTCAAGGCAGGGGCTGCAGCTGCAAGTGGTGTGCCCTGCCCAGCCGGGGGTTTTCAGGAGGGTCCGCCTCAGACGGGGCGGACCCGGGGCGGGGCGAGGGCCAAGAAGGTTTAAAGGCGCCGCAGCGCAGAAGGCGGGAGGACTGCTTGAGGGAGAGGGACAGTGGACCAGAACAAGGGTTAAAGGTTCGGGGAGTCTGGACCTACAGAGGCAGCTGCAGTGGTCTCCACCCTGGAGAACCTCAGCCTCCACCGGGAGCCGGTAGACTTGTGCCCCAGTAGGAAACTTTCTGCCTAGAAAGTTAGCTAAAGACTGTGGGCGTGTTTATGTGGGAAGAAGCCTCCTAGTTTAGAGGCTGGCAAGGTAAACGAAAGCTCAGGAAGACCTTCCCCGACCCCAACTGACTGGTGTGTGACAGGACTGGGACTTGCAGGCCGGGACAGCACCCCCACGTGATCTTGCTCCCCTCTTACTTCAAGCCTGGGCAGGGACTAACAGTGAGGTCACTCTTTGCCCAGGGCCCTAGGGGCGTGGTCGGTGTTGGGACCCAGGGTTCAGACCTTTCTTCTCCCCACCTTTCATCCCCTCTTCTATGACCTGGTATCTCTTCCTAAATTCTGGAGGGGATCAGAGAGGGAGGCCTCAGCGGGGAGGAGGCTAGCCGGGGTTCGTTTGTCTCTGAGGGTGGAGGATAGCAAAGTTCAGGGGTGGAGGGCTCCCGATCCTTTCATGCTTCTGTTGAGCAGTCCCCCCCGCCCCCCGTGGAGTCCTGGTTACAGCCTTCATGGAGTTCTTCACACGATAGAGCCCTCCCTTGAACCTGAGATTCCAGGATGTCAATATCCAGTCCCGTCCAACTTTTCTATTCTGTTCCCTCCCTTACTACCCAGCCCTATATTCCAATCCCACTGATTGTTAAGCTTTCTCACTCCTCTGTGCCTTTACAAAGGCTATTCCTCTGCCTAGGATACATTCCCTTCCTTAACTGGCTTCCCACCTGCTCTTCCCTTTACCTGCTTTGTGACTGTCGTGCATATTACTAAAGCATTCTATACTTCGGTTCCTTGCTTTATAAAACAGAGCTAATGGGACTGCCTAACTCAGAATTGTAGAGAACTAAAACAGTCCACCTACAGGGCTTAGAGCAGTGCCTGGCACATAGTGAATGCTATTATTATTTTTTGATGGAGTTTCGCTCTTTGCCCAGGCTGGAGTGAATTGACACGATCTCTGCTCACTGCAACCTCTGCCCCCTGGGTTCAAACGGTTCTCCTGCCTCAGCCTCCCCAAGTAGCTGGGATTACAGGCATCTGCCACCACGCCCAGCTAATTGTTATATTTTTAATAGAGACAGGGTATCACCATGTTGGTCAGGCTGGTCTCGAACTCCTGACTTCAGGTGATCCACCCACCTCGGCTTCCCAAAGTGATAGGATTACAGGTGTGAGCCACCGTGCCCAGCCACTATTATTATCATCACCATCTGTGAGGGTCCCCCCCCCGATATGTGGTGTTTGTCCCAGCACATGATGTAAGCCTTCACTAAATGTGGCCTTGAATGCAACTCCTTCCTTTGTGCCACCACAATAACCAACACACAGCTTTATCACAGAACTTATCACATTATACTGTAACTATTTCTTTACTCGTCTGCCTCACTAACTAGAAAGAACACCTCAAGGGCAAAGGCATGTCTTCAAGAATTTTGTATTTTCTCAGTATCTAGTTCAATGGCTGGCCTTTAGCAGCCAGCCTCAGTAAGCACTCAATAAATGCTTCTTGAATGAATGCTGAATGCACCTCCATTCATTTGAGAAGATTCCCCTTCTCTTTAAGGGTCCAGGGATTTTCCCAGCACTCTCTCAGATTCAAAGACAGATAACACACAGAAACATCTTTCAGACTTTGTTTATTCACCTGTAAAAACTTCACCCACACCACGAACACACACACACAAACACACACACACACACACACACACATACACACACACACACACACAGGGCAGATCTAAGATCCCTGTTCCAATCCCCAGAATAACCTAGAGGGTCAGCACATACATTCCATACCAAGGTGACCCAAGTCCACTATAAGGGTCTGTGCCTGGGCACCAAAGGGGCAAGGGCAGTGCCCTAGGTTGAAGCTAGGTCTGGTTGGGGGCCTCCTTTGCAGGTCCATTTGCCTTCTCCCAGCCTCGTATTAGGGGTATTCACAGCAGAGTGGCCTGTTCGGGGTGGGGGACTGGCTGTCGATAGGCTGGCAGCCGAGCCCTAGTAGCATCTCGGCGGCGGCGGAAGGCCAGGAATTCCCCCCGAAGGGCAGCACAGCGGGCCTCAGGGCCAGTAACATGGGCAGTGTTCAGGAGGCAGCCCTCCTCAGGAGTCTTCACACCTGCAAGAGGTGGGCAGGACAATGAGAGAAGAGGCCCTGAGGTTCACTGAATGAAGAGCTCAGATGTGAAGCTCGCTAGGCCCTTCCAGTACAGATGGGCCAAGGGGGCAAGGTACAGTCTAGAGCAGAGGAGCCTGGGAGGCAGGGCCTGACTGGGAATAGATGGGTCCTAAGGTGGCAGGGGGGATGTGGGACAGCATGGCTGAGATGCCTGCCTTTCCAGGGGACTCACACACCTAGCTCTGGTTCAGCTTCAGGTCTGAGCCGGGAGCTGGCCAAGCCCAGGTGCAAAGTCTCCAGCAATTCCATGTCCCCAGGGGATTCTGAGTCCCACTCATAGTTCTCATCCACAGATGTGTTCCTCCTGTTAAAAAAGAAAAATGTATGGTGTGGGTGGAGGAATAGAGGATGTTCAAAAAAGTCTGAACTCAGGGACCCCAAACGCACATTAGGCCATGGGTTTCCCCTAAAAAATCCCTGGACCTCAGCAAAAGATTTTAAAAAGAGATGAGGTTTCCGTGGGAGTGGAGCAGAGAAGGTGCAGGGTATTGGGAGATGGCTGAGAAGGTCTGGGGCCGAGGCAGGGATGGGCAGGGACTGCTCTCACCTCTTGCTGACTGTCACCACATGCTCCCTTCGGGGCCACCTCTCAGGGCCACTGGCCCAGCTGCTGGTGTCTCCTGGAACAGGGCTGAGGTAGCTGCCTCCTGCAGAGGGAGCTGTGGAAGGGGGCCGCAGGAACGAAGCGCTGCCTCGCCCGCTGCTCTGGCTGGTGAGGCTGCCCCGAGGGGCAGCAGGGAGAAGGCCTGGCAGCAGCCGCTCCCTCAGTGTCCAGTCAGCCAGGGCTGTGTAAGGGGGCTCTGCAGCTGCCCCAGCCCCTACCACATCCCCAGGAAGTGATGCCCTGGGGGGACATAGGAGGGGTGTCTGGGGGGACATAGGAAAGATGAGGTGGGGCAGGGCCGGGTATCCATGTAATCTGGGGGCACAGTAGGGCTGGGATCCTCAAGAGGGGGGCCAGTCCCCATCCACATTCATCTCCCGGAAGAAGGGCAGGCTCAGGTATTGGAGCAGGGGCCCAGGACCTGGCAGGGGACTGGGTGGGGCTGCTGGAGGGGCCGCCACAGGGCTGATGTCTTCAATGCAGAGGGGCTGGGGTGCCCCACTGGGGCTGCTGCTGCTACAGTCAAAGGACCGGGCCAGACGCTCGGCTGGAGTCCGAGGTTCTGCCTGCTCCGGGCCTGACCTTTCCTGGGGGGCCACCACTGTGGTGGGCCCCATCACAAAGCGCCCATCTGGGCCCCGGCAAATGGGCTCCAGGGGTAAGGGTCCCCGGCTAGGTGGAGGATCTGGGTGGGGGGCTGGGAGTTCCGGCAGGATCCCCCCAGAGCAGACTCTGGCGCAGGCTGGGGACTGGGGGAACCCTGGAGCTTCAGCTTCGCCACGCTGTCAGGACTGCCTGAGCCCAGAGCAGAGCTGGGGGAAGGACAGGAGATCAGGGTCTGTGGTAGGGGCAGGTCCCCCTCCCAGGAGCCAGCGTCAGGCCTTGAGAGGTTTGGTGAACAACAGAGCAGAGCTAGGGAGAACAAGCGAGGAAAGGACCAACAAGGTGGAGGGGATGGAGGGAAGGCACAGGCCACACTGGACCGGCCGCAGGCTGGGGCCTCTGCACACCCCTTCTTACCCTCTCCCACTTTTGTTCCTGCCCCACCCCCACCATCCCCCCCAGTAAAGGTGCACAAAAGAAAGCAGAGGATACTGGCATGCAGGATGGAAAGGCAGAAGAAAGCCAAGGGGGTGGAGGCACTTACTGTGCAGCTGACTTCCCGGTCGGAGAAAAGATAAGAGGTGGATCTGGAAGGGCACGAGAATAGTAGGTGACACAGGCAAAAACCAACGCCCTCCAGGCGCAGACTCTCTCACCCAACACCAGGCGCCCAACCCCATCCGGCTGGGAAAAGCGTAGGCAGGACCAGATGCAGAACTGAGAGAATGCACCTGGATCACACAGGAGGGAGGGATTTCCCCAGGTAGGAGGGGCTTACGGAGGGGCGGGGCCCTCCGGTGCGCTGGGCCCCAGTGTGCGGGAGGAGGGATGACGCTGGAGGGGCCTACCTTGGCGGAGGCGCTTGCGGCGGCGACGGGCAGCCCTGCGCCGGTTCATGAGGCAGGCCGCCAGGATGCTCACAAGGACGGCCACGCCCAGGAAGCAGACCCCGCCCACCACGCCGGCCAGCACCGGCTGTGGCAGGAGACCCGGCAGCTGCGTGCGCGAGGGGTAGACCTCCAGGCCTGGGCAGGGGGCCACGAGGGAAGGTCAGTGGGCTCGCAGCCCCCGCAAGCCCTGGCGCTCCTCCCTCTCGCCAGGTGCTCACCGGAAGTGGAGACGTTGGCCGTGTTGCTGGGTCGCTGACGTAGCTGCCCGCGAAGGCCACGAGGCGGAACTCGTAGAAAACATCCTGCGACGGGGATGGGGTGCCAGGAGGGGAGGTCAGGGCCCAGCACCGCCCATCCCAGCGGAGCGCGGAAAGACTGTGCAGGCGGGGCGGAAGGGTGAGGTGGGACGTGGAGGTGAAGAGCTCAAATCAAGATGAAAAGATGGGGTTTGGGAAACGGAGAAGGACGCGAGAGAGCCCCTGGGAGGCCGCTCCCTGTATCGCCTCCCGCACATACCTTGATGAGGCCTGGCACCAGCAGCTCTGTTTCTGTGCCTGCCACAGCCGGGTCCAGCACCTCCCAGCCCTGGGAGCCTTGCCGTCCTTCCAAGACGTAGCCATCCAGTGTCTTAGGGACCAGCTCTGGGGGATCCCAATGCAGGAGTACTCCCCGGGGTGTTCTCACTGCCACCAGACCTCGCGGAGGGGACAAGGGAGGCGGCACCTCTGTCGGGGGAAGCCTGGGCGCAGCTGGTGTGGTAGGAAGCCCTGCATGGGGCAGATATGCAGGTCAGAGAGGGGATTCCCAGCTCCCCTCCCCTGACCTTCCACGACCCCCAGTGCCCAACTCTTCTCCCAGAGCCCCTAAAGACAAGCCCAGATCATCTTCCACACACCTCTCTGGACTCCAAGCTGCCCAGCACCTCTGCCCCTTCCCATCCAGGACCTCCCATATCCCAGCTTTCCTAGCGGCCCTTTCCCATCCTTGTCTCTGCTGTTCTGGGATGAGAAGCCTCTCACCTTCAGGAGCAGACAGGACGATTTCGCTGAAGGGACCACTCCCCCAGCTTGTTCTGAGCTAGCACGCTGAACTGGTACTGGGTGTGGGGCTGCAGCCCTGGCACTAGGAGGTGGGCAGCCCCCACAGGCACTGCCAAGGACACCCAGTCATGGTGCATTCGGTCAGGACGCTTGGCCCTGGGAGACATGAAGACATAGGGGGGCACCTCATGAGTTAGGAAGATCTGGGGTCCACAGATCTAACCAACTCTCCTCTGCTCAACCATCCAAGGTCTCAGGACCTTGGCCTTGAATGTCTCAGTCTGGAAACAGGGAAGCAGAGCCAGGACTGGTGAGGGATTGAGGGATGGAAGAAAGGGCACAAGACCAGACAGGTTCAAGGAGGAGAGGAGAGGAGGCAAGGTTGGTGCAGAGAAATGGCAGGAGCAAGTCACTCACAGTGGGGTGTACCAGACACTGAATCTCTGCAGATAGCCACCATCGAAGCCAGGCTCCCAGGAGACATTGGCACCCTTGGGCAAAGGCACCACGGACACATTGGTGACAACATGAGGGCTAGTGCCTGGGGAGGGGCATGGAGGGAGGGATGGTGGTCAGGGCCTGAGGGAATATAGAAAGTCACAGGGGCCCCAGGACCGCTGAGCTTCACCCATCATCATCCCAGGGCTCCCACACCCATGATCCCCTTTTGGCCCTCCAAAAATGATTCCCCAGTCTCCTGTCCCACGTGGTTTCTCCCAGCCCGGGGCCCTCTCTCCAGCCACTAACCCAGCACGTGGACATTCGTGGGAGGTGGCCACTCGGGCCACAGCATTGCTGGCACTACATTCCCAGCGCCCGTGGGCCTCCTTGGTCAATGGTCGCAGGACGAGGCTGCTGTTGCTGTCCACCTGGGCCTGGCCCTGCAGCCCCCGGCCCACCTACAGAACCACTGGTGAGCCCTGAGGACACACGCAGCCACCCCTCACCAAGGGCGCCCCTCATCGCTCCAAGCAGCTGCTGTTCCTCCCCACCCTGCCTCTGACAGCCCACTCCTTCCCCACATCTTCCCTCCCACAAAATGGGGCACATAGTGGGTGCAGGTATAGGCAGAGCAGGCTCAGGAGCCTTACCTTGGCCCAAGAGACAACAGGAGGAGGGTCCCCTCGGGCAGAGCAGGGGATGAGTAGCTCCCGCCCTACTTCTTGGAAATATTCTTCCTTGGGCCGTTCTATAAAAGCTGGGGGAGCCTGCAAGCCAGATCTGGCATTGGGAGGGGCCCTCTCTTCACTGCTGTCTAAGGCTGGCTACTCCGCGTCTCTGTGGTCCCTGTCATGCCATGTCTCACCTCAGTCTCCCTCACTCCCCCTAACTAAACACTCACCAAGCCTGTCTCTACCTCATTCTCTGTCCATCTCTCAATTCTAATCTGGCTCTGTGTCTGCTCCCCCAGTGGGTAGGGGCTGGAGGGAAATGGTGGTGTAGTAAGGACTGGCAGGCTTGGGCAGGACTCTTGGAGATGTACAAACCTCTGCAGAACATTCTTCCTCCCAGAACCCAGAGAGGGAGGCAGCATGGTCAAGGTTAGTGAGAGTTGGGTGGACAGGGTATCTTACTGTGTCTGTGACTGATGTCCCACCTCCTGAGCACCACCTCTTCGGAAACCTCTGGGATGGCATCAGGCAGCTGCTGCCATGGCCACCATGGGAGACAGACTTGGGAGCCCCTCCCCATGTGTCTGCCCCAGCCCACCACATCAGCCTGGCCTTAGCTCCATCTCCAGCCATCTGACCCACTGTCACCACAGGCCCCCGCCCACCCCAGGCCTCACCTTGAGCAGCACGCGGGTCACAGGGGAGGGCCCAGCGGTACCAAGACTGTTGTAGGGGGTGCAGGAGTATTCTCCCAGGGCATCCTCATTCCCCAGGGCGATGACCAGTGAGCCTTCTGTGCCCTGGGACCAGCCAGGAAACTGGAAGGAAGAAGAGGTGACAGCTAGAGAGAGGAGCTCAGCAGAGGCAAGCCCGGGATGGCAGTACAAGAGAGGGAGCAGGACGAGAAACCCACAGCTGTGCAGAGGACTCCAGCAGCTCCATGTCTAGGCCTGACCTCTCTCTGAATGCCAGTGCTTCCTTTCTCTCCTTCCTACACAGGGACCCCTCCCAATAGTGTGAGGCTGTGACCGCACAACTCCAGAGGGTGCCACTCCCAGAAAATACAGTGTGGATGGCCACCCCTGGAGCTGGGCCACATGGCACTTCCTGCCTGCTGGGACTTCACCTGGCTGTCTTCCCAGCACTCCACAACTAAGTTCAGCATCTTCCACCCCAAACCAGCTCCTATTTCTCTATTAAAGGGCCCATCGTCCTCTTTACTGAAGTCTGCCTCCTCACGTTCCCTCACTCCCCCTAGCGAAATGCCAAGCCAGTCATCCTGGGAAGTCCCTTTTGTCTGGGCATGAGCCCATTCATCTTCATGTCCTGCTCTCCAACTCAGACTCCACAACTCTCGCCTGGGCCGTTTCAGCAGCCTCAGAACCCCACTTCCTACGTCCAGTGTCTCCCACTACATTCCACTGGACAAGCTCAACCCCTGATCACAGCTCTGATGCTATCACACCAATGCTCAACAAACTCCAGCGGCTCCAACTGCCTGTAGACTTTTTTCTTCAACATTCAACAAAGTTGTACTGAGTACTATTGTTGTAGAAGCCCCAGGTACACTATGATGAAAAGATGCAATACTAGGCCTCAAAAAATTTATAGTCTCTGCAGACAAAAGATTCCAATTGCCTTGGAATGAGGTAATGTTAACTTGGCATCCACGGTTCTTCCTTTTGATGCTAACCTGTCCTTCCAGCTTTCTCTGCACCATTCATGTCCCTACAGGCACTCCAGCTCCCACCCAATTGGTCAATTCATGATTCCCTAAACGCACTATATTACTTCCTGCCTCTTGGCCCTTGTTTCTGCAATGGAATGACTATCTCCTCTTTGAGGCCGGTCACCAAAGTCCCAGAATCTGTTGCTGGTCTATCCTCACCCACCCTAAGAGAAAGGCATGAGCTCCATCCCTGGCCTTCCAGCAGTGTCTGTGTTGCTATCCTCTGCCCAGACAGTGCCCACTTTAAGGATGGATGCCTCCTTGCCCCTGCCCCCTACACAGCACTGGTAACAAGTGTGTGTTCCCCCCAGGACACACAATTCCTCAGTCATCAACCTTCAGTTCTGCTTTTTGACTCTTTTCCATCATTTTCCCCAGAGATCATCTCTCACCTTTTCCCCAAAGAAGACACAAAACCAGCACCTTAAACCATAGAAATTTTTCCTCAGGGAGTTTAAGTAGTTTCCTATGCAACGTGTCTTTTTTTTTTTTCTTGAGATGGAATCTAGCTCTGTCGCCCAGGCTGGAGTGCAGTGGCACCATCTCGGCTCACTGCAACCTCCACCTCCTGAGTTCAAGCAATTCTCCTGTCTCAGCCTCCTGAGTAGCTAGGATTACAGGAGCCCGCCACCATGCTCAGCTAATTTTTGTATTTTTAGTAGAGACAGAGTTTCACTGTGTTGGCCAGGCTGGTCTTGAACTCCTGACCTCATGATCCACCCACCTCAGCCTCCCAAAGTGCTGGGATTATAAGTGTGAGCCATGGTGCCTGGCCGCAACATGTCTTATAACACAAATTAATTTCACAAAATATGTGTGCCACCAGTCACTGAATTGAATTAAACGGAGCTAACTCCACCTAGCTGTCCTGAGCAGACTAACACCAAGTTAAGACCCTCCTTCCCCTTCCCCAAGCCTGTACCTTGTCCAGCTGCAGGGCCTTTCCATCCTTGATCCAGCTGACAAAGTGCAGTGGGGGGTTGGCACGAACCGGGCAGCGGATCACCCCCGGCATGCCTATGGGCAGGAGTGTCTCAGGAGGCATAGTTGTCACCTGGGCTGGGTCTGGGGGGAAAGTAGTGGCAAGTTGGGGGAGAGAGGCTTGGCCTGGCCCAGGGGAAGGGAGCGGGCTGAGGGAGAGGCTGGGGCCAGGCTTACAGAGCACGGTGAGGTAGGCAGAGGCTGAGGGTGGATGCAGGAGGCCATTGCTGGGCACACAGGTGTAGCGGCCGGCATCATCAGGCTGAGTTGCCTGCAGCCACAGGCTCCCGTCCACCAGGATCCGCACCCGGGACTGCAGGCGGCTGCAATGTGGCATGTGTGAGGAGGGGTCCAGGCCTTGCCCAGCCAAGCGGCTTCTCAGAGACTGTCTGCCAGTTCTCCACCTCCACCCTCCTAATGACGATGACCCCACCTAATGTGGAAGACATTGGTGTTGTCCTGGAACCAGCTGTAGGTGAGGTTAGCGGGGTATGCCTCAGCGTGGCAGGCCAAGGAAACATCCTGGGAGGCATTGACTGTGCTGTTCTTGGGGGGCACCACGATGACTGGGGGTCCTGTGGGGTGCACAAGGGGAGGAAGGTGGCCTTAGCCAACAGTCTTCCCAGAACCCTGAGGTCACCTCTACACCTCTTCCCAGCTCTGCCCTCTGGAATCGTAGGGCTCATTGTTACGGGGCTTTGGGGGAATGGAAACAGAAGCTTCCCCCTGTATGTAGCAAGAATTCATCCTCTCCCTGAGACCCATTCCTCTTTCCAAATTCTCTCTGTTCCATCAAGAACAACCCCGTTCAGGCAGTTCCACTGCCTAAGAACAGTGTGTATGTTTGGGGGAGTCAGTTCAACTGCTCATTTGCCATTTGTATCCCTGCCTGTCACCTCTTGAATCGCTTCTCTGTCTCTGACCCTAACCCAGGTACCCAATACCTCACCTCAAGATGCCGCAGCACCCCCTGACTCCAGGCTCCCCTGTGGCTGCCACTCTAATGGCCATTCCTACAGAAACAGACCCTTGAGCGACAGAACACTTCCGCTCAGGAACCTGCAACAGCACCTGACTCCTACCACACTAAGCTCAAACCCAGCCCTGTGGACCTCTGTGATCCAACCCCTCCCTACCTGGCCAGCCATCTTTCCATATGTCAGCCCTCATGAACTCTTTCAGGTCAGTGTGGGTAGCTGGCTGTCCCCCATCTCCATGCCTTTGCTCCCCCTCACCCCCCGCCCAGAATGCCCCTCCCAAGGTCCTGGCCACGCCACATACCTCCTGCAAAAGCACCTCTGGCTACTACAGTTCCACTACTCTTTCCCCCGCTCTGGGCGGGTACTGCATGAGCAGTCAGTAAGAAGAGGTCATAATGCAAGCTGACGCAAACAGAGCACTGACTGCACGCCCTGCACTGAGTGCCACCTGCATGACCTTATTTACTCCTCACCAGCACCTTTGTGGGGGGAAATTGTTTCCATTTTATAGATGAAGAAATGAAGGCTCAGAGGCAGAGAGATTTCGAGGTGAGTGCCCACGGACAGCAGGAGAGGCAACATTCATATGAGGCTTCCTGATGCCAGAGACGACACCTTTAACCATTACCCGGCACTGCCATTCTTACAGTACCACGGACAGCAACACTTCCCTGTTTCCCCAGTTAGTCTTACTTCCCCACAAAGATAATAGGCTCTACAAAGGCATAGTCCAGGCCTTCTATTTCTCAGCTTCTAAAGGAAGGATCTTGGCCAGGAATTACCATGTGCCACCAACTGGGCTCAGCTGGACCTAAGTAAATTCTAGTAAGACACCTGAAAGGTAGATGTAGGTCTCTCTATAAAGATGAAGAAACTGGGACTCAGAGAGTTACCCAGCTCACAGCCTAACACAAGCACCCAGGCCCTGTCCACTATAACACCCTACTGGGCACTAAAGATCATTTTGTCTGCTTACTGAGCCTTTCAAAATTAAGGTGTTGGTTTCAGA
Source organism: Ateles fusciceps (assembly GCA_036589455.1). Lineage (NCBI taxonomy): Eukaryota > Metazoa > Chordata > Mammalia > Primates > Atelidae > Ateles > Ateles fusciceps. The sequence continues at coordinate 3,208,946 of JAZHEH010003362.1, forward strand.
ACAACAACCTGCATTGGGAGCCCCCTCAGCCTCCACAGGCCCTGCCCTCAGGCACTAATCTCCTTCCCTTCCTGCTGTGCACCAGTTCAGCCACAGGTCACAGCCCCCTTGCACAGGTGTCCCTGGACCCCAGCCCTCCCGCCAGAGAGCACCTAGCACCAGCAGCTGGGTGGCGTGGGTGGTGCTGCCCTCAGTGCTGGAGGCTTGGCAGGTGTAGACCCCAGAGCTGCCTCGTTCTACACGGTGGATCCGAAGCGTCCCGTTCTGCACCTAGGGAAGGAAAGGGTGAGGAAAAGTCCCTTCTCCCAGCCTCAGATTCTGCACTTCTGAGGCTGGCCAGCAGAGGGAGGCAGCATCCCAGGCTCGGGGGAGAACAATGCCAAGTCCCTCTTCCCGCCCATCTTCCAGCCTGGCCTTTGCCCCTTCTGTCCTCTGGCCCCACTGCCAGGCCCCCACCTTCCCTTCACATTCTATCTGGTTCATTCTGTCCACCCCCAGGACTCACTTGCACCTGGCCCTGGCCCTGGCCAAGGTCCTGTCCTCGGAGCTTCCAAGTCACACGAGGCAGGGGGCTGCCACGGGCCACACAACGCAGGGTCACAAGCTCCAGTTCCCGCACTTCCAACACAGCAGGAGGTGTCTCCTGGAATTGAGGGGGCGCTGCAAGGCAGACAGGCATCAGGGGCCCCAGGGGGGCTATCAACCCAAAGAGCTGTGTCCCAGGGCCAGGGAGACAGACCACTCAGGGCTACAGCCCGCTGCCCACTCGCCAGCCCCACCTCACAGGAATCCCCAACCTGGGGCCACCCTATGAGGATTCTATCAACCACCCCACACACTGGCCTGGGGCTGAGCCCAGACTGGATGTCCAGAGCTGGGGGAAAGAGCCACATCCCCTCAGGAGGAGCACTGTTCTGGGAGTCAGGAGGCCTGGGTCCTAGACTTTGCTCTGCCACTAATCAGTAGCATGACCCAGCCTCGCCTATGCAGTGGGGATGATTATGACCTCCTTCCTATTTAGGAGTGAGAGAGAAATAAGGGCCTGAGTGAAAAGGTGTTTTGAAAATATAGTGCTGGCCGGGCGCAGTGGCTCACACCTGTAATCCCAGCACTTTGGGAGGCCACGGCGGGCGGATCACCTGAGGTTGGGAGTTCGAGACAAGCCTGACCAACATGGAGAAACCCCGTCTCTACTAAAAAATACAAAATTAGCCGAGCATGGTGGCATATGCCTGTAATCCCAGCTACTCGGGAGGCTGAGGCAGGAGAATCACTTGAACTCAGGAGGTGGAGGTTGCAGTGAGCAAAGATCACATGACTGCACTCCAGCCTGGGCAACAAGAGTGAAATTCCATCTCAAAAAAAAAAAAAAAAGAAGGAAGGGAGGGAGGGAAGGAAGGAAGAAAGAAAGGAAACAAAACACGAAGTGCTGTATATATGTGAGCTGTGTTTCACTCAGGGTCCAAGAGCCCCCCCTCTCCCACCCATTTTCCTGGCCAGGGAAGCAGAAGGGAAGAGAAAGAGGAAGTTCCTGACATAGAGCCTCGAAGACTAATTGGATTTCTATTTGAAGAACTGAAAAGGGCAGCATGGGGAGGGATGAGATGCAACCACTAAGTGAGCAAACAGGGGCTGCCAGGAAGGGTGAGAGCGGCTCGTGGAGTGGAAATAGAACTCCCTCTTCCCCTTCTCCCACCAGCCAGAGCTCCCCATTCTCCTCCACCCTGTCTTTCTCCACCACCTGCCCCCCCGGCTTCATACAATTGACTGTCAGATGCACCCAGGAGCCGTTAGCAAAATCGTCTTCAGGGATGTGCTGGTCCAGGTAGAGCACGCGGCACTCGTACCAGCCCTGGTCTTCCACCCCGCAGACCCTTGATCTGGAGAGAGGCCCCCTTCTGCAACCGGACTCGTCCTGGAGAGGAACCCTGAATCAAGGATGCTGAAGGGACCCCATGAGAGCCCCAGTTTCCTGGTCACACTGGTAATTCTTAGAGGTAAGAGCAGGCTCAGTCTCTCCCAGTTACTCTGAGAGTGTGGGGTCCAGAGAGATGCAGATGGGGCTGGGGTCATTCAGGACAGGTCCCTCCATTCAGCCCCTCTGACTGCTCTTGCCATTCAACAGCTAGGACCCCATCTAGACAAAGAGAAACCAAGAGGGACAGCCGGTGGACAGAACCTTCTCATGAACTGCACTTGGCATCCAGGACTGCTGGGGAAGGAGGTGAAGAGCCAGCATGCAGTCTGCTCTGGATTCTTACAGGATCTGTCCACCTCTGGGTTCTTTCAGTAGGGGAAAGTGTGAGCTCCTGGGAGTACTCCTGATAGAGGACTGTGTCCCTGAAAACCTTAGCAGTGTTTGAGGCCCTAGCAGGGGAACCCAGACCCCGCCTGCCAAAGCCCCTAATCCCTGCGGGCTATTATCAGCAGCCTAAGCGCCTTAGAGTGGCCAGAGTCCAGCTCAGCAAGCAGCAAAGTCAGCAGCCTCCTCGCCCCATCCTCTCCATGCCCCGGGGCACTCAGGCCCCGGCTGGCTGACCACATACAGTTCCACAAAGCCACACAAGCACAGCACAAGCAGACACCCCAATCCCACCCTTAGTCAGCATCCGCACTACACCACAGCACCAGGCTCAGAGGGTGCCTACCCAAGCCCTCAGCACCCTCCCTGGATGGAACTGTGTACCCCAGACAGCTTCATGGGACCCTAGCAGTGCAGCCTAGTGAGACAGGCACACACTTGGGAGCCAGATAGACCTAGGCATGAGTCCAGCTCAACTGCATACTCTTTTGGGCAAGTTACTTAACCTATCTCAATTTCAGTGTGCTCATCTGTAAAAAGAAGAGAAAGAAACAGAATTGGGGTGGGGTGGAGGAGAGGAATAATGCAGGGAAGGCGCGTAGCATGGTGCCTGGCATCCGTGGATGCTCAAATAAACGTTGTCTAACAAATAAATGAGCTCTAGATTTGAAATCAGAAAGCTGCACTCAAGTCCTGGCTCTGTCCCTAAACTGCTCACACATCGTCTTCCTTTTCTCTCCCTGTATCAGTGAACAGCACCACCACACACCAAGTCACCTTATCAGGAACCTGGCATCTCTGTGATTTCTGGATTACCTCCGGTGTCTACCTGCTCATTAAGTTTTTCAAATCCTACCTCCTAAACCTTTTCCCTTCTCTGCTGTCCCTACCTTTAGACCTGTGGCATGTCTCACCTGGGTTTCCCCAACAGCCTACTTGGAGGTCTCCCTGCCTCCAGCCTCCTCCCCCTCCACATCACACTGTTCATCCCCCACCTTGACCTCTGCTATGGACAAATGGAACTTTCTTTTCTTTCTTTCTTTTTTTTTTTAGAGACAGGGTGTCATTCTGTTGCCCAGGCTGGAGTGCAGTGGTTTGACTGTAGCTCATTGCAGCCTCAAATGCCTGGGCTCAAGCAGTCCTCCTGCCTCGGCCTCTCAAGTAGCTAGTACTACAGGCACGTGTCACCATGCCTAGCTAATTTTTTAATTTTTGTAGAGAGGGCTCTTACTATGTTGCCCAGGCTGGTTTCAAACTCATGGCCTCAAGGGATCTCCTGCCTCAGCCTCCCACAGTGCTGGGATTAAGCTGTGAGCCACTGTGCCTGGCTGCCTTTTCTTAACCTTATGTTGTATGCAAATACAGCTCCAAGGCCCTTTGCATAGTGTCCACCCCAGCTCTTCCTAAGACTAGAAATTCTGAAGCTGTGAATGCACTCAACCCCTCCAATTTGCTTCCGTTCTACCTCTAGAGTGATCTGTTTCAGAAATAAGAGAATCTATTTCAGAAAGAAGAGAAGGATCAGGCTGAGGGAGGCTTTGTGATCTTAGGCAAGAGTCTTTTTCTACTTAGAATGAGTTCCAGGGGTGTGGATTCTCTAGAATGGGTGGACCTGCTTAAAGGGCTAGGTGTTTAAATCCCCACCCGGGAGATAAGACCAGGCCTAGCAGGTAAATATTTAACATAATCATACCCTTCCACCCACTGTCAGGATTCCTCAGGAAGGCTGATCTGCCTGGCCCTCCCTGCAGACCCCACACTGCAGCCTCTTCTATGTCCCACATGATACTTTTCATTACAGTGATCTTCTAGCTCTACAAAGAAGGAAGAAGAGGGAAGACTGAGTGCGGAATACGGGCCATGTAATATTACGCGTTCTCACCATATTTAATCCTCTCAAGAATTCCATTGTAGCTGAAGGAATTAATGTTAAGTTTCTTTCCAAAATCACGTGGCTAGTAAGTGACAAAGCCAGGCTTCTTTCTCCAGACACAGCAATGTGCTTCCCATGGACACGGGTTTTAGGACCAAGGGCTGTTCAGGACACTGAGCGTCATCGGTGTGTTCTCACTTGGGAGATGCTGGTAACAGTCCAAATGTTACTCGGAATGTGCAGTGAAGCACACTGCGTGTCCTAGCTTTTCTGTGACACTTGGACTGCTAGACCTGTAGTGTCACAGAAGAGCAGGAAGATCGCCAGTGGGGCAGCCCTGAATCCTCCTGAGTCCTGGGCCCACTCCTGGAGGCCTCCCTGCAGCCCCAAAGCCTGTTGACTTCAGATCTTCCCATATGCATGGGTGTGTGAAGAAAACAGGAGACACAGTCTCTGCTCTCTTAAGCTCTCAGAAGGCAGGGAACCCACGCTGACCTAAACGGGCAAGTTCATGTCCACACATCCATAAAGAAGTTTAAAAAATGGTGCTAACTGTGCCCAGACATTGCACTAGGAAGCAAGAGCGGTAAGGAAGGCTTCTGGGAAGCTGTGACTGGGCGGGGGGTGAAGAATAAAAGGTGATGAGGGGGAGGTGACTCCCTTGCTAAGCAGGGGAGTTCCAAGTGGAGAACAAGATCGCTGATTTTTATCAGAAAACTCAGGGCAGAGAAAAACTGCACGTCCCTTCTGCCATGTGGGGCATCTTGAAAATCCCAAGATGTACAGCACAAAAGTCAAAGACCAAAAGCCCATCCCGCCATTTGGATGAGCTGGTCTAGGATCCCCCCTCAGGAAAGCTGGTATCGACTAAGCCTAGCCTGCCTTCCCCTCCGGAGGCCTGGTCCTGGGTTCACACCACACCGGCACTGTGAGGGCACAGGGCGGGGCGCCTTACACACTGCGGCTACCTGAATCCTACTCTTGAGTGCTAGCTTGTTTTATATTACTTTCATTCCTAGGCACTCATTGATAAGTCTAGTCCCCTCTGCTAGACGCTTCTAGAGTCCTCAAGATGGGAAGCCTTCCGTTCGGTGTGGTCCCTAATGCTCCCAACAGTGTCTCTTAGGGTTCCTCACACATTCTAGGCCACCAGCCCCACAACAGTCCCTGGCCCATCTCCCCTTCACTGCCCAGAAGGTTTATGAGAGAAGAGCATTGTCCTTAGCAACCTCCACCTCCTGTTGCTTAGCAACTGCAGTTCCGAGTCCCCTGCACAAAGGCTGAGAGGCCCCTTCCACACCGTGAGGCAGTAAAAGGGTTAACAGGCTCAGGGGCCTCCCTCTGGTCCTACTCCCTCCCTTGGCCAGCTCTGGCCTGACCAGGAGCTCCGGACCGAGGCAGGAGTGTGAACAAAGGGTAGGGGTAGAAAGCAAGTCCCAGTGGCCACTGCTCATAGCCCCTACAGCTCAAGCAGCAGCACAGACAGAAGGAAGATCCACAGGTAGACAAAGGTGCTAACCATCCAGTGGCTTGAGGCCTGAGGTAGGACACAAGCTGGAGAGCAGGAAGAGCTTCCCCGTCTCCCTGGTGGAGTCCCAGGAAAAGCCCCTCTCTCCTCCGCCTCCCCTTGCCTTACCCTCAGTCAGCCAACATTCTGAATCTGTCCAGCCTCAGCCCGGCAGCCCAAGACCCCTCCCAAGCCTGGGCAGGCAGAGGCGGGGAGGGAGGGCTGGTGGGCACAGCCGTTTTTTCTCCACTGGTGCTAATTGGGGCCCGCTTTCATTCATTCCCACAGGGCTTGTGGAGACACATACACTCCCACCAGGCTGTTTGCCAATAACTGCCCCCAGTTTGAAAATAAATTTCCCGTCTGCACCACCTGCCTGTACCTCCTCCCCTCTCTGCTCAGCCCACCCCATGTCAAGGGCTCAGCCAATCCTGGGGTTTCCCAGGATTCAAACTGAAGAGGGAAAAGGTGGGGGTCTCCCCATCAATGCCCTCACAGGTGGCCTCTTCCAGATTTGCCCTCTGAAGAGGAGGCAACGAGACTCGCCCTCGTCCTGCAGCCCAGGCCCGTCCTTAGGGCCTCCTGCACGCTGCCCCCTGAGACCTGGCACTAAACCGCTTAGACTAAGGCTCCATCTGGGATTAGGAAGAAGCAGAGCCATTGTAGCCATTCTAGGGAGCCAGCTGGGGCGCAGCAGAAGGCACCCGGGGAGGCTACATACGATTTTAAGTCCCAACAGAAGCCATTTAAAGCAGCAGCCCCGGCCAGCCCCTTCCAGTCACTGACCTTTGGGGAACCTGGACCCTCCCCAGCCCACCCTCTCTGTACACCTGTGCTTCTCTACCCAGAAGCAGGCTGAGCTCCCCTGGAAAAGCAGAGAGGTCACAGCCGCGCCCACCCTGCTGCCCCCTCAGCCCACTCCCAGAAGCCTAGAACCCTCGAACTAGCATTTAAGACAATGGGGAAGTAGAAGGCAGAGGAATGAGCAGACAGTAGAGCCAGGACCAAGATAGGGCCAAGCGGGGAGACTAGAGATCAGGATGAAGTCTGGGAGGTTTCATGATGAGATCTAGAAAAGCAATTACAGAATTAGAATGCATACTTGGAATAGGGCTGCAGGATCTCCTTTGAGCAGACCACGTGGAGTTCTAAATAGCACAGCTACAAGTGTGTGCGTGTGTGTGTGTCTGTGTGTGTAAATGAATGAATCTTTCAATGAATTAACTGCTTGGGAGGGGGAGCCATGCTTGTTAAGCAGAATTAAGGCAGTAGAGCTGGAGATGAGATCGGGGCCTGGACAGAGAAGTTCACAGCGGGCCTTGCCCGACTCTATGCAGCCCACCTTTCTTGCTGATACCTACCTACCCCCTACCTGAAGAGAACTCTTACCCACGTAATCAGGGTCAATTCGGGGAGAGTAGAGGCCGAACTGGATGAAGATGGGAAGCAGGAATCCAAAGCGCATCCACTCGATGACATGCAGAGGGGGCCGGCCGGCCGGGGGCAGCAGGTCACAGCCCAGCACCACACTCTCCCCAGCCCGGCCCACCACCGATTCCACCTCAGGCTTCCCTCGACCTGCATGATGGGTGGTATGAGGGCACAACAGGGGGCCAGGGTCAGTGCTGGGAGGGGAGATGCCATCAGTATCTCTGTAGGCACCTTAGGACTTTGGGTGACTGGAGGAACCCCCAGTTCAGCTTCTCCAGAACCAGTCCTGTTCCTCCCCTGCCCTGCTCAAAGAGGAACCCTTGAGGAGCACCCCCATCCCCACCCCAAGGCTAACAGGGAGTTCCTGAGCTCAGGAGTTCAGCTCACCGTCAGCCCCCTGGCTGATGACCAGGCTGAGGACGGCCAGGCCGAGGCACCACACCATAGCCCAGCTGGCCTGCTCGCCCAGCCCCTCCTATCCACAGGAGCCCAGGTGGAGGGGCCAAAGGATGTCCTTCCGATCAGCTCAGGGAACAGGTTTCAGCTCTCACTCTTCTGGACAGTGAGGACTTGGCTCATGTTAACACCCAAGGAAGCTGCTCTCTGGAGAACCACCAGATCTAAATGCAAAGTGCAAGGCAACATGCAAAGTTGGCCAATATTGGAGCCCAGGAGAAACCCCACAGTTAGAGAAAGGCGCTGGGAAGAGAAAGGCGGGTGGGGGAGCATAGGTAACTGGGGGGGAGGGGGCAAGGGGGAGGATCTTGAAGCCCCGGGGAGAAGAGCAGGGGTAGGAGTACTGGGAGAATGGTGAGTGCTGAATGCAGAGACCAGAAAGGTGAGGAAATGGGAGAAGCTGGGAGAGCTGGGAAGGTCTTAGGAAATGTGGAAGGATTCTGGGGAGCCTGCGTTCTGAGGGTCTTGAAAAGCTAAGCCAGGAGAGAACTGGGGTTCCTTATATACTTGAAAAAGGTTTTGGAAGGAAGTATGGTAGATCAAGACACTCAGGGCCCAGCCTGCTCTTGCTTCTCCCCCTTACTCTTGATGCTAACAAGGTATAGCAGCAAGAAGGAACCAGTGCTGTCACCTACACCCCACTGTGACAAAGAAGGCCCCTGAGCATCTCTGCTCAGGGACAGAGAGCCAGTCAAGGCAAATCCTGGATGCAAATCCAGGGTCCTTAACCAGCAGAAAGTGGTCCCCAGGACACCCCCATACACTCCCTTGCCCTATTTCCCCAGCCTCTATGAAAAACCCTGGAAACTGGAGACCTGGAGATCTTTCTCCATTCAGTCTCCCTACACTGCTACACTGCCTTGGCAGTGAGTGAGTCAGGCACTTGCGAGAGGAGGAGCTGCTTCCCCCACCTGCCTGTATGGGGGGCCCAGGCAGCATCCTCCAGGTCTGGACAGGTCCTGGGGCTGGCAGCTGGCGCCACATCTTCCTCATGATACTGCCAAGCAGCCCGCCCCCTGCCAGGCACCACCACTCAGGGACCTCACCCAAATTCCTCCCACTCACTCCCCCTCCAATATCTTCAGGGTGCTACGGTTTGTCAGGCTCTGTCTTCCTCACCCCCAGGGGCATGGTCCAAAAAAAGCCTGTGAGTCCCTGAAGTGTACAAAATTAGCCCTGGGGCATGGAGAGTAGGAACTCTTGACAGCCGCGCAGATCCTAAGGCAGTCTCAGAGAGCCAGAGGGTCCATGCTAGGGCCTGGCACAGCCAAGTGGACTCTGCTCTGAGGCCTCCACCCCACTCTTGGCCACAAAGTTCAGGACAAACTATAAAACATCCTCCACAGAGTCTGATCCCTGCCTCTACTTAACAATCCTGTACGTCTAACTTCTGGCAATTCACTAGCAACCAAGCCTCCTGCTTCCCACTGCCTCCAGGCAGCTCTCCCATACTTCCCTAAAAAACCTTTTTCCAAGTTTATAGGAACCCCTAGTTCTCTCCTGGCTGTTTTCCAAGACCCTGAGTAACCAGGCATCCCCGGAATTCCTCCGAGTCTCCTAAGATCTTTCCAAATCCCCAGACTCCACTATTTCCTCACCTTTCTAGTCTACCCACACACAACTCCCTCATCCTCCCAGGACTCCCTTCCCAGTTATCGCTGCTACGCACAGTCGCCCTCAATTCCAGCTTCTCACACCTGATCTCCAATTGCAGCAGGTCCTCCGCGCTACAAAGAACTCCCTTCTGGTTTCCCCACCCCACCCCCAGCCACTTCCCATCCTCTCCTCCCGAGAATTCCCCTCCCTGGGATTCTCCTGCCTCAGCCCACAATACACTTCTGATACCCCACCCCCAACAATTCCTTTCTCCTTCGCACTCTCGGGTCCCCTGGAACTCTTCCTTTCTCTTGGAACCCACCAAGAACTCCCCCCACGTTGCCTCCAGAACTCCTGCAGTTCTCCGGGGACACCCACCCACCCACCAAGAATTTCACTTCCCTCCCCAGAACTCCCCTAGTTCTGCTCCCCCAGAGAATTCCACTTCTCCCTAGAACTCCCCGCTTTCTCCTGTCCCCCATAACTCCGCACTACTCTCCATGCCCCCGCCAGCACCCCCACTTCTATCCCCCCAAGACGCCCCCTCCCTCACCTGCTCCGCACGGCTGGGCTCCACTCTCGCCGCTACACAATAGGGGGCGGACCCGCCTCCCCGCCTCGGATGCCCCGAGCGCTTCGCGTCGCCCTGGAGACCGCCAATCCTCCTCCCGCGGCGGCCAATTGGAGCCGCCAGAGGCGCGGCGAGGCGGGCGGGACCCCTGAGCGGCCTGGGAGTTGTAGTTTCAGGAGCGAAGGGCTGGGCGGCACGTGGGCTCAGGTCGCCCCCCTCGTGGACCTCTGCACAGCCAAGCGCCGAAAGACAAGTCGGCCGCTTCTCGCCGCCGGCAAGAGGGTCCGCCAGGTCCGGCCCGCGTTCCGGGGTAGCGGGAGCTGGCCCCTTGCCAGGCTCCTGGTACGCCGTCCTCCTTCGGAGCCTACGGGCAACCCTCTCCGCTCCCCTAACGGGCGCGCCACGGAGGCGGCAGCGAGGGTTGAAATCTGAGCCTGGGGCCAGAGCACCAAGCGGGGAGCAAGAGTCCCCGCCCTCCTCCCAGGGGATCCACCCAGGTCCCGGGCTCATCGATCTCCTCCCCCATCCCCATTTCCACCTCCACCCATTGCTTCTTTAGCAGGACTGGAAATACCTGTCTGCCTTGGCGAGCTCCCAGATCTTGCCCTGGCGCCTCCCACCTTGTGCAGCCGGGGAAGGCTGTGCTCTGAGCGTGGGGCTGCCAAGTCAGCTCCCGAGGCGGATCCAGCACCAACGACCCACAGAAACAGGCCCAGAGGGGAGCAACGACACATACCCTGACACGGGAGATTGAAAGGGGGGAATGAAATAAAAGATCACTCACTGGACCCCTGCAGGGTGCCAGACCGGGACTAGATGCTTTATAACTCCTGTGTAACCTGCACAGAAACCCTGAGAAGTAAGTAGAGCTCCCTTTGACTAATGAGAAAACTGAGGGTCAGGGAGATGAAGTAACTTGGCCCCAAGCTTTCCCCCTCTAGGAAACGGCAAAGCTGGATTCAGACCCAACCCACACTTCATCTAACCCACTGCCTTGGAGACTTCACCCTCAGACACAAAGATATCTTGCGTATCTTACCCCTTAGAGATTCGATTCTACCTCTTTAGCTTGGTGATGCTGTCGGGATACAGGGTCGGCTTAAGCAATCATTGGCTGTCCAGGTCCTTCTTTTTCGTTGGCTCCCTTGGAAGTTTCCTTGAAAGCCACATGCCGATCTCATTCCAATCTGAAGTACTAAGACTCACACTGAGTGCACCAGGCATCAGACTCATAGAATCACTGCTTCAACATCATGAGAGACCCTCCGGGATAGGCCTAGGCACTGCTTGGCCCCAGAATCCCTGGCACATCGTTTCTCCAGGTAGTCATCCAAGCACCTATCTGATCACATCCTCGCCAGGAAGCTCAGCACTACTGTGATACCCATTCCATCCTTAGTAAGCTCTGCCTGCTGGACAGTTCTTCCAGGTGTAAAGGTTTTAGTGCTTTGGGGTGACTGAGATGGAAGAGAAGAGGCAGGAGCAGTGGGCCAGTCTCTCCCACCATCCCTCCAGCCAATGCTCCCAAAGTGGCAGCTTCTCAACATGGCTTTTCAATGTAATACACCGATCTACTGGTAAGATTATAATGGAAACATGTTAATGAATGCAGCATGGAAGCAAGGCTACAAAAGATGGTCAAAGAGCGAAGCGTTTTTAAATCTTTGGATCCTCACCAATCATCGGGAAGTATCTCCCTCCCACCCTATTAGAATTGGCCACACTTCTGATCTAAACTGCTGTCTCCAGTGGCTTCTTGAGGATAAACTAATCTCATTTGGACATTAAAATAAGTTTTTGTTAAATGACATTTAAAATGGCTTTCAATTTTTAAAAGTTTATGATATGGCCTCCTTTTTTTCTGGAAGTTTATTTTGTGAGTTTTATTGTTATTGCCATTTTTTGTCTGATTCATACGTATATTGGATGTTTCTTGGTAAGAAAAGGAACCTAGCCCTATAACTTGTTCCCTCACTGTGCTCGGAGTGAACGCTGATTAAAAAAATAGTCCCTGAGGTTCAAAACAAAAGATTTTCCTCTAGGTTGTCCTTGATTCATAGTCATTACTCTCTGGGAAAGCTTATTCAGCCAACGAGGATTCCACCTAATCTAAGTATCAGCCAGCCCCCATATTTTCAAATTGCTGACAAGGATATCAGCAAATATTCTCTCTCTCCCTCTCCCTGTCCTCCTCCTCCTCCTCTGGTCCCTTTTCCTCCTCCTCCTCCTCCTCCTCCTCTTCCTCCTCCTCCTCCTTCTTCTTTCTCTCTCTCTCTCAGAGCTGGACTATTCTTCTCCTCCCTGAACATCAAAACTCCAGACTCTCCAGACTTGGAACTGAGAGTTATACCACTGGCCTCCCCATTTGTGAGGTTTTTAGACTTGGACTGAGTCACACTTCCGGCAGCCCAGGGCCTTCAGTTTGCATGTCGTAGGACTTGGCCTCCATAATCATGTAAGCCAATTTGCCTAATAAATCCCATCTCATTTTTCTGTATCTGTATCTATCTATCCTACTGGTTCTGTCTCCCTGGTGTATACCTAATATTTCAGCAGGCCTTGTGAAGAGAGGACCCGAGCTGCTCCACAGCCCTGCCTGCACAAAGGGGATGCTGTGACCTCAGAGATGTCTGCTTGGCACCATTAAGCACATGTGTTCCCAATCAGCAGTTTGTCATTGTCCATAGATAAGCAGAGAATTAGTTGATATCAAATGAACCCTGAAAGTTGGAACACGTGAACTTTTAGTAGGACCCATATTTGATGTGTTAATGCTGCTTGTACCAATTAAGCACCACATAACGATCCCATATTCTAGAATAGATAGGGGTAGATTTAATCATCAGTAATGTGGATGTTAATCAGGCATATATTAAATCATATCTGAGTTAAAAAAGAAAAGAAAAGGTTGTCAATTCCAGGCACTCTGTTGACCACATGCCTATAAGCAGTAGTCTTCTTACCAGATCAGTAAAGAAGTGTGGTTTCTCATCTACTGTCATTTAACTTTTTGTGTGCCTCTCTTCTGTCCCAGTGAGACACTAAGCCCCACAAAGGTGTGGCTATTGTCCTGTTTGTCCTTGAAGTCCCCCTTCAGAAAGGCCCTGCTTACCTTTCCAGCCTGGTTTTCTCAGCTACCCCTTTACCGCAGTGTGCATGGCCTTACAGGCTTAGAACTACTGTGCTCTTTCACATGTCAGTGTCTCAGCACTTAGCTGCCCTCTGGCTAGAATGCCCTTTCTCCTTTCCTCAGACTCACTGCTGATCACAGGTCAAATTTCTATTGATCTGTTCCCTCCAGGACACCCTCCCTGACTCCTCCCACCACACCCTCATCTTCACCCCAGCCCTGTCACACCTTGTTATTTTAACTTTACACACTCCACAAAACATTCCTTGAAGGTGTAGTGTCTCTTCTGCCTCCCCAGTCCTTGCCAAGTTCCTGTCTTATTGCAGAGACAGAGGCCTGTGCCTCTCTGAGTTAATATTCAACTTTCTTTCTTTTTTTATTTTGTTTGAGATGAAGTCTTGCTCTGTTGTCCAGGCTGCAGTGCAGTTTGGAGATCTCGGCTCACTGCAACCTCCACCTCCTGGGTTCAAGAGATTCTCCTGCCTCAGCCTCCGGAGTAGCTGGGATTACAGGTGCATGCCACTGCACCTGGCTAATTTTTTGTATTTTTAGTAGAGACAGGGCTTCGTCATGTTGGCTAGGCTGGTCTTGAACTCCTGACCTCAGGTGATCCGCCCACCTCTGTCTCCCTCAACTTTCTTTAAGATCTCATCCTTCCTTTTCCAGATGCTCGGCCTGTTTTGAAGCCTCAGCCCTTTTCTGCTCAGAGATTGGCTGTGAGAAGAAGGAACTTAGCTAACTTCCAGGAAAATCCCTGGGCCTGTCATACGTTCATTCCTTTGTTTATTTTCTATGAACTCAACTCTGCAATAACGAGAAATGAGCTGCCCCTTTGTGTACAAGATAGACTCAAGGTGGCCCTTCCAGACAGTCCCCAGCCCTGCAGTGGTGCCTCCTAGGACAGGTATAAAAGGAATCGGAGGAACTGGGGGCTGCTGGCCTTTTGGGAAGCAAGACTGCTCAGGGCCTAAGGGAGTCCCAGAGAACCAGCCTCAGGCCAGGGACTGCCTTCCAGAGGGGCAAGGGCTCAGGCCTTCGGAAAGCAGAGGGGACCAGTTTCCCAGCACTAGGAGCTCCTGGGGCCAGTTTCCCAACCTTACTACCTCCTTCGCAAGCCCCAAGGGGCTGCGTCTCCTGCACGAATACCTAGGGAGACCCCTACTCTTGGTCTCTGGCCTGCCTCATGCAGCTCTCAAGACCCTCCTCCTGGGTGGTCCTGTGCCAGCCCATGTGTCCTACTTTCCTAAAAGCCAGGTGTCCTTGGTCTCATTGGTTTCCCAGTTGAATGCACTTCACTGGCCCCTTCACAGACTTCTTGTTCCTTTTTTGGAAGATACTTTGGAGATCAGCATCCTCTCCCTCAAAAACAAAAAGGAAGAAGACACCCACAGCAATGTCAGGCAGTCCTCCTGCCACATGGCCCTCTCCTCACCCTTCAGATGCCTCCCCTGAGCTTCCTAGGGGCGCCCAGTCCACCCTGTCTCTGTGGGAGCTCCGAGCTGCCCCGGCTGCCTGCCTCTGTCTTCCAGTGTGCACTTCTTGCAGAAAGGGGCTGTAGGTCAATGGAACTTTGCTGAACACAGGGTCACAGGCCAGAGGTGAGTGGCAGATCAAAGCCCAGAGCTCCAAAATGTCACCTAGGCTCTCCCCGCCATACATATCACAGCCTTCACCACTTTCTGCAATTCACCCACTGTGGACGCCTGTCCTGGTTTCTAATTCTCTCTTCAGTCCCCTCTCCCTCTAACCCCCTGCCCCATGGCAGCTGCATAAGTAACATCCACAAGATCTGATTTGGAGGGAATAATGGAGACTTGGGCAGGGGCACATCAGGCCTGGGAGGAGAATTCAGGCTCATCACTGGGCTAAGGAAACAGTGAGCACATAAACTTACAAGCCTTTGCCAGGGAGTGGGGGGGTGGGCAGTAACCCAGGACAAGACTCCAAAGAGAAGGCCTAAGACATGGAAATCTATAAGCAGGGGACAGACAGGACAGTTATACTAATCACAAGCAGAAGTCAAGGCTCCATAATCTCGGCTAATGATCCAGCAGAGCTGTCATTCCTATGGGGTAGGTGCCAGAGGCCCAGAGCAACTGGCATCAGGGAGATGACGGAGAGGTCGCGGGGCCCAACTCAGACCCAGAGTAGGTCTGAACGAGGCCCTTCCTACCTCCCTGTTTAGGACAGCTTCTACAGCAGGCTGGGATGGATGGAGTTGTTAAGCAAATGTATATGCCAGGATGAGAGTTGGGTAAGGGAGCAGAAGAATCTTAACAGGAATAAGGCCACTTTTATGCAAGATTTGAAATGCCTGAAATTCTCAAATCACGGGTTCAGTTAGGTTCAAAGAAATCTCTCACTTTTGTTATTTAATGCATAAATAGCAAGCATGTTGGTGGAGAATGGGATAGGTGGTGAGTGACAGTATCTCAACACTTCCCTGTGAGGAGGCCTTTTATACCCCCTTTCCTCCCCAGAGGTGGGCCTGAAAAAGCACATGGACTTGGGGGAAGGCAATTGGATTTGGGGGAAAGACAGCAGAGTGGGTTTTGCCAGAGCCACCCAGCAAGGACAGAAGGACCCATCACAGCTCCTGCAGAGTTGTGGTCGCTTAATTTGACTTTATTGCCAGCCAGTCTTCCCTCAGAAGTATGGCTCTCTGGATACCCACCCCTGAGTACCTCCTTCCCCCTGGAAGGAGGAGTTGAGGAAGGATTCTCTGGGTGCTGGGAAGAAACCAAGCTCAGGACTGGGCTTCCCAAGGAGCAGTCAGGCAGGGCTAGAGCCAGGCTTTGCCTTCCTCCTCAATTTCATTCTGTTTCTCCTGAGTTTCTTCATCCTTGGCATTTTGTATCTTTTCCGGACTTGGATGACCCAGATCCCAATGGCCAGAATTACCAAGAGGAAGAAGACGAGCAATCCCTTGGTCAAGAGGCAGAAGTCTGTTGAGGGCTTCTCAGAAGCATAGTCAGGATCTGGGATGGAAGAAGGGAGGAAACGGACCCATCAGAGATAGGGCTAGCATTAAGATTAAGGGACAGACTCCTATCCAAATTTCATGTAGGGGTCTCAAGTTCATTAGGGGACAGACTCCTATCCAAATTTCATGTCGGGGTCTCAAGTTCACAAACAGTTGATGTCCCCTTGCAAGTGTCTCTGGAAATATATTCTATGCACAGAAGCTCAGGAACTGAGATCTAGGAATCATTCTGAAGCCAAGCAAGAGAAAAGAAAAGATCTTTGGAAGTTGGGAGCACTAGAAAGGGGAGGACCTCCTCTCCAATCCAGGTGCCAAGCCTCCATGGGAGAGGGTTAGCTTCTGGATTCCTTGGGCTCTCTTGGGAAGAGCTGGGGGGAGGGAGATAGTGCTATGGTGCTCTAGGCACGGTCTTGCATGAGCTCAAGGGTTGTCTCAGGGGTTCTGGTACCTGCACAGAAGGGCCCAGCAGGGATGGGGTGAGAACTGACGTTGCTGATGGGGTTGCTGGCTCTGCAAGTGTAGGAGAGGGCACTGTCCCCCAGCCTCCAGGCTGTGCTGAAGACAGGGCCTTCATGGGATGTGTAAGTGCTATCCCCCCAGGAGAGCCAGCTGTAGGTCACGTCCATGCCTGCCTTCTCCACAGAGCACATCAGGAACATATTGCAGGCACCTTCCCCAGAGATCTCAAAGTTCACAGTGATTTGGGGCTTTGATAGCCGTCCTAGATGAAGAAGAAACACAAAGGCCCTCTAAACAATCAGGGGGTTGGGTCTGTTTTCCTAAACTCCTCAAACCGGGGGGTACTGATGCTACCCCTTGACAGCCCCTTCGCCTAAACAACAAATAAGCAAAAACAAACAAACCCATCCACTATAAAAGCTGTGGTTCCAAGGTCCCCAAGGCAACTGTCAAGGTAGACAGAGCTGCCTTTGGCATCTTCCACTTCCCCTTTATAGCTTCTCTCTCTTACTTTTCTATTCTACCTTCCTCCCATCCCCATTCTGTCTCCTTCATCCTATCAAATATTATCACCCCTCTCAGGGGCATTTACATTTTAATCAGTGTCTCTGCAAGCTTCAAGGTAGATGCAATGTGACAGGCACTAAGAAGAAATTTGGGTTCAAGTAAAGAGAAGATACTCATTAGTAGCCCTCATCACACAAGAAAATAAAAGGCTCAAGAATGTAGGTGGTGTTCATCCCCCAGGACGCAATTTCTTTGGAAGAGAAAAGCCCTCTACAGGGTCTGTACATGAAGCCCCTGATCCCTGCCACTGCATCGAACACCTCCATGGAAACAGCCTCCTTGCCCCAGGTCACTTCACCTGTTGCTGCAGTTCAGATACAACAGGTGGATTGGGCACACTCAATCTCAGCATCTAGATTGGAGATAGTCTGCCTCCAATTCCAGCCCCTCAAACTATAATCCCGAGTCCTGAGACCCCTACTTCATGGTGTGAGAAGCTCAGAAGAGCTCCAGAAAAGCAGCTTTATGGTTCCCAGCCTAAACTCACGGTAGACATGGAGATTGTACTGCTGCATGATAGAGATCTGGGATGATCTCACGTTGACTTGAGCTTGGTAAAGCCCCGAGTCCTCCCAGCTCAGATTGCTGATATGCAGGGAATAGCTGGGGTCCAGAAGGCTCACTCGGCCCTGGTAGTGTGGGTTGGTCACCATGATGGTAGCTGGATGTCCCTCTTTCCCTGGCACCACAGTTGCAAGAGTTTTGTGGGAGGACCAGATAATGTTCTCAACCTCTTCATCGGGTGGTATTTCCAGGGGGAAGGCTGATTGACTCCTGAAGGACCGAAACCACTTCCTCGGGATCCACACCATCTCCAGAGTCTCCTTTGGCTGTAGATACAGGAAGAAAGAGAAGCAAACAGTCCAGCTGGTGTCTCTGGGCTGCCGAACCTGGCAGCGGAGCTGTAGCGTAATCTCAGCTGGGCAGCTTCTATGGCTCTCACACTAAATCCTGTTCTCCAGCTGCTGCTTCTGGCTCTAGATTTCCCCTATGCCTGAGTTGAGCACCTACCAGGAGTTTGCTTCCGTCTGTCCCTTCACCTTCCAAGTTTTACCTTCTCCTTTGCCATCTTGGGATTGCTCTTCCTTCCATATCCCCAGGTGTCTCTAGGTCCTGGCCTGAAGCCACACATCCTATTCCTTGCAACTCCAGGAGAGCTGACACTTTCAAA
This sequence comes from Ateles fusciceps, assembly GCA_036589455.1. Lineage (NCBI taxonomy): Eukaryota > Metazoa > Chordata > Mammalia > Primates > Atelidae > Ateles > Ateles fusciceps. Next base: position 3,226,992 of record JAZHEH010003362.1, read on the forward strand.
CCCTAAGGAAGGGTCTTTCTGGCCCTGGCCCAGAGGGGCAGGAGAACAGAGGTGGAAGGGGACATGCCTGTGCAGGAGCTGACAGCCTCACTCACCCTCCTGGAGCAGCAGGAGAAGGAGCAGCCAAGAAAAGGCATACATGTCAGCAGCCCCCGGTTCCAGAGGTGTGACTCAGTCCATCGGTCCCCAGGACTGCACAGAAGACTGCGTGAGGAGGCTCCTAAGAGACAGAGCCTGACTGACAGTCCTGAGGAAAGGGAAATGATTTTCCCCTGACTACAGTCCTCTGACTTCCTCTGTCCTCACTAAGCCCCACCCTGTCTATCGTGGCTCTCTTAGTTCTCTCTCAGGTCCTGATTGTCAAGACAGTTTACTCACTGACTCATGGTGCAATCCACCAAACTCGGCCCAAATTCCACTTCTTAAATTAAGTCGTTGAAGACTTCCTACCCGCTGAATCCCCCAGGTCCCCACACATACTGCGTGCCCCGAACTCTTACAACATTGCCTATCCTGTTATTTGGCTCCCAGGATACTCTGCCCTAGCTCTCTCTGGGTAGTTCCTATATTGCTGTGATGATGCAGTCTTATAAACATCTGTATCTCCCCCAGACAGACTCCACCTTTCATTTCTTCTGTATGTCCCACTATTACTGGCCCCCGTACTACACATGCGTCTGCACTCAATTGATAGTTTTACAATGGATGAATGATGAAGCCCTTTTATTTAAAGCTAGTTACGTTCCCACCTGAGAGGCTATTCACAGGGGGAAAATTTTGATTCGATCCTCTTAAGAAAGCAGTTTGATCAGGTGCAGTGGCTTACACCTGTAATCCCAGCACTTTGGGAGGCCGAGGCAGGCAGATCACCTGAGGTCAGGAGTTTGAGACCAGCCTGGCCAACATGGTGAAACCCCATCTCTACTAAAAATACAAAAATTAACTGGGTACGGTGGTGTGCGCCTGTAATCCCAGCTACTCAGGAGGCTTAGGTAAGAGAATCACTTGAACCCAGTAGGTGGAGGTTGCAGTGAGCCAAGATTGTGCCATTGCACTCCAGCCTAGAAGAGAGTAACACTCCATCTAAAAAAAAAAAAGAAAGGAAAGCAAAAAAAAGCAGTTTGAACCAGAGAGTTGAACTATGTTGTTCATATTATGAAAAGACTTTAAATCATTTTGTGAGAATACAATGTTGATCGAACCCATATGAAATCAGATTCAGGAAGAGACTGCAGAGGGTCAGGGTTATTAAACAGCTTCCTGACAGTCAAAGCTGTTCTGGATGCAATGCGTTGCCTCAGAGAGTAGTTTCTGTCCCCGGTATTCAAGCTAAGATGGACAATCACTTCCTTGGATGATCTGCAACATCTCTGGCATCAGATGGATTCTCAGACTGGATAATGTTTAAGTTCCTTCTAATAATCAATTCTATGAGTCTGTGCTGTGATGAGGAAGTAAGACCAAGGGATCGATAGAGGAAGATGTATTCAGTTTTGGTCTTGTGCCAACATTTTGCAATTTTAGGTTAGCAAATTCAGAAATCCGTTAAATGTTTACTTATTGAGTGGCTTCTATGGCCCACACACTGTCTTAAGTGCTGGGGAATTAACAGTGACCAAGCATTTTAGATCGTGACTTCATGGAGCTCATATGCTAACAATTGACATTGGACAAGTAACTACAAGTTTGATGAGTCTTACTGAAGGAATAGTTGAAGGAGCCTATAACAAGGAGATCTGGCAAAGTTGGAGTCAGGAGGGTTGGGGAAAAGCTACCGAGGAGAGATATTTAAGATGAGACCTCAATCCTTCAAACATTGATAGAATCTGCTTAGTGAAGAAGATAATGAAGTGAGTAGTTCTTAAAGTTCCATTTATGAGTATAAAACCTGAGGGATTAGAACTTTTTCTTAAAGGTGAATCAGATTTCAGTCTGGGTATAAAAATTTTTTTATGTAGTAAATCTGTTTAACAAATAAAATAAGATCCAGCAATCCCACTATTGAGTATATATCCAGAGGAAATGAAATCAGTATGTTGAGGTATCTGTACTCCACTCTCATTGCAGCACTATTTACTATAGCCAACATATGCAATCAACCTAAGTGTCTATCAATGGATGAATGTGTAAAGAAATTGCAGATATATACACAATGAAATACTATCTACCCTTAAACAAAGAAGGAGGCTGGGCAAGAGGGCTTATGCCTATAATCCCAGTGCTTTGGGAGGCCAAGGCGGGAAGATCCCTTGCTGCCAGGAGTTTTAGACCAGCCTAGGAAACAAGGAAAGACCCTGTGTCTACAAAAAAAAAAAAAAATTATTAAAAACATTTTTAAAAAATTAAAAAACACTATCAGGGCATGGTGATGCACGCCTATAGTCCTTGCTGTTTGTGAGGCTGAGGTGGGAGGATTGCTGAGCCCGGGAGTTTGCGGGTGCAGTGAGTTATGATCATGCCACTGTACTCCAGCAGAGACCACCTAGAATAGAGATGCATCCACCCCCAGGCAGGGGTAAGAGAGAGGGAACCAGCGGAAACTTAACCAGCAAAACTGCCCTTAACAGAAAACAGTTCATCCTAGCCATCTGCCAGACCCACAGAATGCAAAGTCGCTCAGCTAGGTAAGAAGAGTTTTAACACCCACCCTCCCCATCCTTCTGGAGTGTGAAAACCTGAGAGGGGGATGGTGAGTTGAGGGGGAGCAAAACAAAACAAAACAAACAAAAGCAAAACAAATCAATAACAAAAAGAAGGCGATACTATCATTTACAACAACATGGATGAACCTGGAGGACGTTATGTTTAGTGAAAGAAGCCAGACACAGACAAATACCACGTAAGTTCACTTCCATGTGGAATCTAAAAATGTTGAACTACAAGTAGAGAGTAGAATGGTGGTTACCAGAAGCTGTGGGAGGGGCGAGGATTGGAGAAATGCTGGTGAACAGATTTCAAAAGTCAGTTAGATAGAAGGAATCAGTTCAAGAGATCTATTATACAATATGGTGACTATAGTTAATAGCAATGTATTGTATTCTTAAAAATTGCTAAGACAGTAGATTTTCAGTATTCTCACCACAAAAAAAAGACAGGTGTGTAAGACAACACTTATGTTAAGTGCTCAATTTAGCCATCTCACAACGTATTCATATATACATTTTTTTGAGACGGAGTTTCACTCTTGTTGTCCAGGCTTGATCTCAGCCCACCGCAACCTCTGCCTCCTGGGTTTAAGCAATTCTCCTGCCTAAGCCTCCCAAGTAGTTGAGATTACAGGCGTATGCCACCATGCCTGGCTAATTTTTTTGTAGAGACAAGGTTTCTCCATGTTGGTCAGGCTGGTCTTGAACTCCTGACCTCAGGTGATCCACCCACCTCAGCCTCCCAAAGTACTGGAATTACAGGTATGAGCCATAGCGCCCGGCCTGTATTCATATTTTAAAACAGCATGTTGTACACCATAAATATGTATAAATTTTTGTAAATTAAAAAAATAGAAATAAAAAATAAAAGCAAGGAAAGAAAAGAGGGTCATGCGCATAATGCTCAGAGCTTAACAGATATATCAGTTAGGTTCTCTGAGAAGCAGAAGCTGAAGTTCAGAGCAAGAGTTTTAATGTGGGGGAAAGGCCTGGAAAAGATAAACGGAGAAGGAAGCAGGGTGGAGCCAGAAGAGCCTCAGACTTTGATGCAGGTCTCACAGTCTCAGCTGACTTAGCAGGGAGCTCTGGCACCGACTGCCCATTAGAGGAGGCCCGTGGTGGGCAGGCATGTCCAGGCACTGGGACTCTCACTGTGCAAGAATGTCCCGGTGCCAGGACCCAAGCTGTGCACCGGAGCGTAGATCCCGAAGGTGCTAAAGCTAGAGCCTGTTGGTTAACTGCACTTCTTGCAGGCAAAAATGTGTTTACTCTTGAAGGGGGAGCCAAGGCTGCTATAGTGAGTATGCTGATAGCCAGAGGTAACTGTTCAGATTTATTAAACCTGTCTCCATAAGTAGGCATAAACAGTCTATTGTGCCTATTGAGGAAAGGAAATAATTTCCACCCCCACTGAGCTCTCAGAGTCCAGTGCAGAGAAAGTCATTTCTGAGAGCATAATAGTCAAGTCTAATTTTCGTTTATTTACTTTTTTTTTTTTTTTTTTAAGAGACAGAGTCTTGCTCTGTCACCCATGCTGGAATGCAGCGGTGCAATCATGGTTCACTGCAGCCTCAACCTCGCAGGCTCCAGTTATCTTTCCATCTCAGCCTCCCAATTAGCTGGGACTACAGGTGAGCCCCACCATGCCCAGCTAAGTTTTAAAAACTTTTTTTGTGGAGACAGACCTGGTTATGTTGCCCAGGCTGGTCTTAAATTCCTGGCCTCAAGGGATCCTCCCACCTCAACTTCCCAAAATGCTGGGATTCCAGGTGTAATTTTCATTCTTGTTCATGGATTGTGATTCAAATAAAACTTCAATTTTTTTCTCTTACTGCCCTTTAATCTTATTCAGTGGGGTAGTCTTCCCTGCCCCAGAACTCTGGCCTCGGTCTCAGTCCAGAAATGAGTACTGGTCTCAGTTTAGAAATGAATACTTCCTGTCCTATGTAATATACAAAATTTCAAACTGACCTTATTATCAAAGAATCTCCCTTATCCTGGCTTAGGTCATCCAGGCTAGAGGCCTTAAGTACAGGAGGGAGCAGTCTCTCCTCTCTGCTGTGCTCAGCTTGCCTCTCCCCATCTGCTCACCTCACCAGTGCTCCCCCCTCAACCCACCTCCCCCTACTCAGGTGTCCCCACTGTAGGAGGATGGGGAGCTTGGGGAAGTGTTACAACTTTTCTTACCTAGCTGAGTGGCTTTGCACTCTGTGGGCCTCGCAGATGGCCACGATGAACTATTTTCTGTTAAGAGCAGTTTTGCTGGTTAAGTTTTGCTGGTTCCCTCTCTCTTACTCTTGACCAGGGGTGGATGCACCTCTATTCTGGGTGGTCCTTTGCAACTCCTTCCTCAGCCCCTGGTCATCTGGCCACACGTCTCATCTCCTCCTCCTACAATAGAGGCCTGTCCAAATGTCCCTATCGTACAGCACCCGGGACAACCAAGCAGGCTGTGTCTCATGGGTGGCCCTTAGCTACCCATCATAAACACTCCTTACCCTGACAGATGCCAGGATCTACAACATGGCACCACACTCTTGGCCCCCTCGTGGGAGCCCATTACCGGTTTTAACTCTCCCAGACCTGTCATAGGTGCCTGTCCCCTCTGACTGTCACCTGCAGGGCCACCTTCCAAAGCTCCCTAAGCCTTCTCCTTGAAGTCTCCTTTATTTGGCTTGTGGTCAGAGGCAACATCACCATACCTTGGGGAAGAGGTGTAGACTCACAGTAAAGTTCTTTCCAAAGAAGCCTCTTTCCCGATCCCCCTTTCTCAGCCCTCCATCTATAGATGAGGGGGGTTCCAAAGGCAATGACATCAGTTCTCCTTGACTTCCACTGTACATTCCTCAAGGGCAGATCTCCCTCACATTGCCTTTGATCTCCTGATACCCATCACACTGTCAGCTTGGGGTAGCATAACCAAGGCAGGAAGAGATCCATTCTAACATCTTACTTGTAGCAGACACTTAGGATTCCCTGTAGCACGGCCTGTTTACCCACCTGACTTCTACACTGCTGTGTGGCCAGTTTCATGATGGAGCCCCACATGGAGTTTGCACCTGGGCAGTCTGTTTTTCTGCTTCCAGGCTTTCTCCATGACAGTGAAGGCCACTCAGCCCAGCAAGTGGGAAGTATGCAGGCGGGGTAGGTGCGGCTAAGGGAGTGCCACATTGGTGGGTAAATGTGGATAAAAGTTCCAGCCCCCCAGCCCTATTCCCTGAGCAATTCTGAGGCATGTTCTCTCTGGTTCCTCAGAAGGATTGGGCCCCAGTTGTCCACAACAGTAATCAACTATTAACACACTTTTTTTTTTTGGCCTTCATTTCCTTGTCTCATTTTCCTCATTCTTTCTTCTTGGATTATCTCCCAGAAAGACTTTGTCCACCCAAGTTTTTGTCTAAGGGTGTACTTTGGAGAGAGACAAAACTATGACATTATTATATATAATTAAGTAGTTGCATCAGTCATGTTTAGATCTTCTCTCTCTTCTTCCTGGATCTTTAGGAGCAATTAAGCCAATGAGAAATCAGACCCCCACCCCAATTCTGAAGTAACAGCCTTGGGAAAGAGGGTGCAGTGAAAGCTGGCCCTGCTCTGGTGGAGAGAATGGAGGAAAGATAACAAAATGCCAAACCTTTGCTCAAACTTTCTCCTCAGTTTCTCTTCGGATCTGGAAAACTGGGGAGGCACACAGCAGAGCCATGGTCCTGGAGGAGCCATTAACAAGTAAGTTCCAAATAAATCACCTGCCTCCCAAGGCAACACATGTTGAGGTCTGCACGTGTCTTCTATCCTTCTATTCTGGGGCTGGCCTGTGTGCTTGATATATGGTTTCTTTTTCCTTTCTTTTCTTTTTCTTTTTTAAGTGTCAGTGTTAAAAGGGTGATTATTCAGTTGACCCATGAAGGTGGCTGGAGAAAACTGTAAGAGTCTGCAAATTGTTGAAGTGCACCCAAAGGAGTCATTGTGAAACAGAAGAGAAAAGAGTGGTCCTCGCAGAGGGAGCCGCCTGTGCAGGATCCCTGGGGTGGAGGAGAGAGCGGGGCACACAGGAGCACAGAGAAGCCCACACAGGTGGGGCCGAGAGCTGGAGGTGGAGAAGAGTGGAGATGAGGCTACAAAGATGAACTGCGGGCAGCTCACCAGGGGCGTAGAGACCTGCTGAGTTTTAAGTTATGCACTCAGGAAGTTTTGATGGCGAGGGGAAAGAGAGGATGGGACACAAAGGGTAAACATGGGGTGGAGGGATAGTTTTATTGCCAATGATTTTGTTTTAATATGGGAGAGATTTGAACATATTTAAATGCTGAGCAGCAGAGCCAGTAGGGAGAGGGAATGAAGATTGAGGGAAAAGGTGATGATAATGGAGCAAGGCCTCTCTCCACCCATCCCACCCTGCACATACCCAGAAGACAGGAGAGAGCTGAGATTCAGAGCCGAGGGAAAGGAAGACTGACCTTGGATTACAAGATGGGCCTCTGCTATAATGAGAAAAAATGTGCAGAGATGCAGATAGGTTTGTATGTGACAAGCAGTTAAGGGAAAGCTTGCATGGTGGTTTCGATTTTCTCTGAAGTGGAGTCAAAGTTATCTGCTAAAACTGAAGGTTTACATGAAAGGCAGACATTTCAAGAGAATGGACGCAGTTTGAAGCAGGAAGTTCCTCAGGTAAGCCTATTCTCCTCGCCTAATTATTAATAGTCCCCCTTTCACTCTCAAAAAGTGCTCTACTTTAGAGGATAAGTTATGTTTACCCTAGAGCAGAAGCAAAATCTTACTAAAGGAATCATCGTGAAACATTTAAACTTTAGTAGTTCAAAACTGCCCTTATCTTTCAGTCAGCAAATTGCCCTGAAGATTTGGAAGGAGCCAGTGGGTGGGCAGTGTGGAAGAGCATGCCTCTGGAACCAAACTGCTTGGGTTCCTTTGTCTATAGGATGGGATACTCACAATATCCACCTTATAGGGCGGTTGCGAAAATCAGATTGCTATTGGCTAGAAAGCATTTGGCATGGAGTTGGCACATGGTGAGGGCTCAGTGAATGTGAGTGGTGGTTATTACTGAAGGTTGGTTAAGCATAAAGACCACGGGCTTTGGCATCAGGAAGACCTGGGGCCCCTTGGTAATTGGCCAAGGTCTGTGATTATTGAAGAAAATACACAGGAAGTCTCTAACATAAGACACGTGAATAGGTTTATTCAAGAATGTTAGCTGGCAGCACCAATCAGCCCATACACTGAAGAGACGGCAAGCATTGCTGTCGGGAGGTACAACCCAGCTTGGTGTTTTCCATGCCAGCCGCCTGTTCATCAGATCAGCCTGATGCATATGCAGAGATGGAACACGCGGGGCTGATCCCCCTTAACCACACTGCAAGAGCAATCCATTCCTTGTCTCTCAGGCTTCACATATCTCAGATTGGTTCATGCACACACACACCCTTCCCTCAACTTATGTCTTAAGCACAATGTGTCTGCCCTTCTTTCCTAAAATGGCCTCGGCTCATGTTCCTCTCGATTGCATGTCCTGTGACTCGCTGATGCTCATTGCTCTCAACAGATAGGTTTCATACCACCTGCATCATAATCAAGCTGAGAGCTAGTTAAAACGCTGATTCGGAACCACAGAGTCACAATGGGGGAAAGCAGAGTGTGGCCTGTGAATCCAACTGCTTTATCAAGGTCCCCAGGTGATTCTACTCTAAGCTAAAGTTTGGGAATCACTACACTTCACCTACTCTTCTGTTCTGTTGGAGCAAAGAGGAAGTCCCCCAGCCAGTGATATCTTTTGTCTCCCATCACAAAGGATTTCTTTCCCCCTGAGTAAAACCATGAAATAACACTCTCTGCTTCATTCTTGGTCTGGCCTTTGGAGAACATGAGAGGGGCTCCGGGAGCTTTTAATCTGTTCTCCTGGGCTTTCTGAGGAGCTGTCTCAAGGACTGCCGCAGGGAAGCAGGTGCAAGGCCAGGGAGCTTCAACCACAGACAGTCTGCTTTTATCTTTTCACATAGGGAGTTCTGATGCAGGACTTGTTTGAAAATAGGGTGCTCTTGCTAAAAGAAAAAAGTTTAGAATCTACAGATCTTGTCCAACCCTTTATTTCACTAATTAAAAACCAAAAATCAAAGAAACGACAAACAAAAACCAGAGGTTTGGACTGGTGGAGAGACTTCCTCAAGGTCACACAGTTTAACGGCAAATCTGGGGCCAAAACTCGGGTCTCCTGGTGTCTTGCTGGCAGAATTTTACTTGATTAAACAAATTTGAGAAGTAACAAAACTATACCTGGCATATAGAAAGCCTTCAGTGTGATTATTATTGTTGATGTCATCATTAATTTGTATTTGTATTCCTTTGTTGTTATTAATTTGTATTTGAGACTGAAGGCACAGAAAGAAAGCACAAAGGAAACAGAGGGGGAGTGGCCTGAAGAAAGCTGTGGGCCACTCAGACAGGTCTACACATGATGCCATTTTTTCGTAGTTAATTGAGCATTTTTAACAGTACAGGCTCAAACTCTAACTCATCAATGTCCCAGAGTTTATCAGAATCTGGAATACTGCCTCATTTTATCAGAGATGTCATCAAACTGACATATAAAATTAGCCATTCGTCTTACAAATATTTATCAAGCTTCATTTAAATGCCAGGCACCATTCTAGGTGTGGGATGCAGCAGTGAACAGGAAAACTTGAAGCTTAGATTATCATCAGGGTCAAGGTTGGGGGAGGATAAGCAATACACAACAAACAGATCTGTAACGTCAAGTGATAAAGTACTGTGAGGAAAAACAAGGCAGGATAAAGGAACACCAAGGGATGGGGGCAAGAAGCCTTCTTTGGTTAGAGTTCTGGTCAAATAGGCCAGTTGCAGCTCCATTGCCCTGACATTCCCTCCTTGAACACAGTCAGTATGAGGAGCTGTCAATAGAAGGCTGCCTAGGGAACATGGTGCTAGAGAAAAGGAGATGAGGTAAGATTCAACACTCTGATGACAATCTATGGTGTCCATCTCCCTTCTGTGAGGTTGCCTGGATGCTGAGTCTGGCTGACAGAGTCCCTAGACAGAACTTGAATGGGCACTGTCAGGGTGTGTACTTCCATGACTCTCCTTTTGCAGTGGGTCCACAACACCCACTTCATTTTTTCTAATAATGTACATAACTTCATTTTATTATTTGTTTCCTTAGGGATAATCTGCATACCTCATCTTTGATTCACTAAATATTGTCTTAATACTTTGGAACTCAGAAGGCAATATCATCGTTTCCTTTTCCAGGGGTATTCACTTCCCTTAACCCCCACATTAAAATGTTTCTTTTTAAGAATATATAAATGATGCTTAATTGACAAATTATAATTATATTATGTTTATATAGTACAATGTGATGTTTTGATATATGTCTATAATTCAGAGTGATTAAATCAAGCTAATTAACATATCCATCACTTCACTTTCTTGATATTTTTGTGATGATACATTTGAAATTGCTCTCTTAGTTATTTTGAAATATACAACATTATTATTGATTACAGTCATCCTGCTGTGCAGCAGATCTCAAAACTTATTCTTCTTGTCCAGCTGAAACTTTGTACCTTTGGACCAGTAATTCCCCATTCCTTCACTCCTCCCCTACCCACTGCCTCTGGGAACCATTATTCTTCCACAAATTCAATTTTTTTTTTTTAAGGCTAGTCAAGTGAAGCAGTGGGAGTGGAGAAGGAACAAAGAAATCTGTAACTGGTTGTGATCAATTAGTTGTAAACACCACTGCATTCAGACCAGCTTCAACTTTTTTTACGTTCCACATCTAAATTAGATCATGCTTTGTTTATCTTTCTGTGCCTGGCTTATTTCACTTAGCATAGTATCCTCTAGATTCATTCATGTTGTCCAAAATGACAGAATTTCATTCTTTTTAAAAGCTGAATAGTATTCCATTGTGTGTATACACCTCATTTTCTTTATCTATTTATCCACTGATGGACATTTAGATTGATTTCACGTCTTATCAATTGTACATAATGCTACAGTAAATATGGGAGTTCAAGTTAAAGGGATATCCCTTCAACATAGTTACTTTAATTCCTTTGGATATATTCCCAGAAGTGGGATTGTTGGATCATATGGAAGTTACATTTTTAGTTTTTTGAGAAACCTCCATACTGTTTTCTATAACAGCTGTACTAATTTACACTCCTACTAACAGTGTACAAGTGTTCCCTTTTTTCTGTGTCTTTGTCAATACATGTTATCTTTTATCATTTTGATAAAGGCCATTCTAACAGGTGTGAGGTGATACCTCATTGTGGTTTTAATTTGCATTTCCTTAGTGATTAGTGATGCTGAGCATTTTTTAATAAACCTGTTAGCCATTTGAACGTCTTCTTTTGAGAAGTATCTGTTCAAGTCCTTTGCCCATTTTTTAATTAAGTTACTTGTTTTTTTTGCTAATGAGTTGTTTGGATTCCTCATATATTTTGGATATTAACTCCTCATCAGATGTATAGTTTGAAAATACTTTTCCCATTCCGTGGGTCTCTTCACTTTGTTGTTTTTGTTTTTGTTGTGCTATGCATAAACATTTTAGTTTTATGCAATCTCATTTGTCTATTTTGCTTTTGTTGCCTGAGCTGTCAGAGTCAAATCCAAAAAAGTCTTGTCCAGACCAATGTAACAAGGGTTTCCCCTCATGCTTTCTTCTAGTAGTTTTACAGTGTCAAGTCTTACATTTAAAGTCTTTCCTCCATTTTGAGTTAATTTTTATGCATAGTGGAAGATAAAGGACTAATTTCATTCTTCTGCATGTGGATAACCAGCTTTCCTGCACTGTTTATTGAATAGATGGTCCTTTCCTCATTGTAGGCTTTTGGCACCTTTGTCAAAAATCGATCAACTATAAATGCATTGGTTTATTTCTGTTCCATTGGTTGATGGATCTGTTTTTATGGCAGTACTATGTTGTGTTTATTACAATTGCTTTATAATATACTTTAAATTTAAGTTCTGCAATGCCATTAAGCTTTGTTATTTTTGCTCAAAATTATTTTGGCCATTTTTGGTCTTTTGTTGTTCCCTACGAATTTAGGGATTTGTTTTTCTATTCCTGTGAAAAGTGACATTGGAATAAAATTAAAAATAGGGATTGCATTGAATCTGTAGACTCCTTTGGGTTACTATGGACATTATAACAGTATTAACTTTTCCAGTCCATGAACATGGAATATCTTGCCATTTATGTGTGTTTTAATCCATGCTTTCATTAGCGTTTTATAGTTTTCAGTATATAAGTCTTTCACCGCCTTAAATTTACATCTATTTTATTTTATCTTTTATTGCTATTGTAAATTGGATGGTTCCTAATTTTCTTTTTGGATAGCTTGTTATTAGCATACAGAAATGCTACTAATTTTTGTATGTTGATTTTGTATTCTGCAACTTTATGGAATTTATCAGTTCTAAGAGTTTTTGATTGAGTCTTTAGTGTATATATATATATATATATATATATGTATATATGATCATGTCATCAGCAAATGAAGTCAATTTCTCTTCTTCCTTTCCTATTAAGATGCCTTTGATTTCTTTCTCTTGAAGAATTGCTCTGGCTAGGACTTCGAGAACTATGTTGAAAAGGAGTGGTGAAAGTGGACATCCTTGTTGTGCTTCTGATATTAGAAGCAAAGCTTTCAACCTTTCTCCATTGAGTATAATATTAGCTGTGGGCTTGTCATATATGGATTTTATTGTGTTGAGGTACATTCCCCTATACTTACTCTGCTGAGAGCTGTTCACAACACCTCATCTCATTTTTGTAATTCTTTAGGGATAATGTGCATGCCTCATCTCTGATGTACCAAGTGTGTACTTAACACTTTGAGACTCAGAAGGCAATCTCATTTTCTCTTTTCTCAGGGCTACTCACTCCTCTCCTTCCCATTAAATATTTTCCATTATCACATGCAAGATCCTCTCTCTTCCCTGTCAAGTTCCCCAAATACCTTGCCAGTTACAATGTTTTTGTGGCACCCATGGCCCTCTGCTCTTTTGGTCAAATCCTTCTTTGAAGGGGAGAGAGGGACTGTCTGGGATTCTGACTTTGGAACGTTGGAGGTGGCTTGGAGTTTGAGTCATTGGACTGTGAGGCAGGATTTCCTATGTCTGAGAGGTTTCTTCCTCTGAGGGGAGAAAGCGGGGTAGCAGTGCACCAACAATGGAGATATTTTCTTCTAATCTACAGAAATGGTTTAGAAGTAGGGAAGGACTGGGCATGGTGGTTCACGCCTGTAATCCCAATACTTTGGGAGGCCAAGTGGGGTGGGTCACCTGAGGTTAGGAGTTCGAGACCAGCTTGGCCAACATGGTGAAACCCAGTCTCTAGTTAAAAAATACATATATATATCAGCAAGGTGTGGTGGCAGGCACCTGTAATCCCACCTACTCAGGAGGCTGAGGCAGGAGAATCGCCTGAACTCAGGAGGCACAGGTTGCAGTGAGCTGAGATCTCACCGCTGCACTCCAGCCTGAGCAATGGAGCAAGACTCCATCTCAAAGAAAAAACAAAAAGAAGAAGGAGGAGGAGCAGAAGAAGAAGAAGAGAAGAAGTAGGGGAGGGCTTGGGGATTCCCTCTCAAACTACTAGAAGAGGAAATGAGAAACAGAAGTGGAAGGTTAAGGAGCAACCCCTAAACTGCTCTCTACATGGAGCAAGAAGAGGTGGAGAGTTGTTTTCTATGATGGACAATTTCTAGCACTAGGGATAGCCAATTTTGCTGACTATGGCTAGCTGCATGGGGGGATGGAGAAGGGGGGGATGGGGTATAGTCCCTAACTCTTTACCTTTCCAAGCTCACCTGATGAAGTATTATCCAAAGGCTATGCAACTAAGTCCCTCCTCTAGAACAGTGGCTACTGAACTTAAAAGAAAAAAATCTATGCAACATTTCCTCAATGGAAATACTACAAGAAACCCAATGTGATAAAAAAATAAAATAAACTGTTCTTGTAGAAGTTGGAGGGAGTAGCCCATCTCAGCACTTCATGTAAACCCCAAGGCAATGCCTTGGAGCCTTAAGGATTCTAGGGAGCTCCTCTGCTCAGGGATTGCAGATGAGCAAAAAATGGGTGGCATTGGCAGGTGTAATTCCTGGGCTTTCATCTCCATTTCAACTAGAGTAGCTGGACTTTCACCTAGTTACATACTGGACTTATGAAAATATTTCCTAGACAGGGGAGAGGAATATTTCCCTTAAAAAAAGCTCCCACACCCTACTCAAAATAGTTTAAAATTGTGTTTATTGACTGGGTGTGGTAGCTCATGCCTGAAATCCCACCACTTTGGGAGGCTGAGGCAGGCAGATCACTTGAGCCCAGGAGTTCAAGACTCACCTGGATGACATGGCAAAACACCATCTCTACCAAAAATATAAAATCAGCTGGGCATGGTGGTGCACTGGTACACTTCTGTAGTCCCAGCTACTCAGGCAGCTGAGGTGGGAGGATGGCTTGAGCCCGGGGGTGAAGGGGGAGTGGAGACTACAGTGAGCCATGATCGTACCTCCTTACTCCAGAGTGGGTGATAGAGCAAGACTCTGTCTCAATCCATCAATCAAATAATGTTTATTACCTTTTTATATAGCCTTAAAACAATAAAAGCATGCCATACGCTTCTATACATAATTATGGCTCACTCTGGCAGAGGTCCTCCAAGTTGGGATTTCTGCCTCCATTGAGAGTCACTAACCTAGGTTTAGCTGAATGATCAGAAAGATAAAACCCAAGCCACCTCATATGGGGATAGTGCAGACTTGCTCCCCTGAAATGTTTTGTTGCAATCAATGACCATAGCTTGTGTCAAAGAGTGTTATAAAGCAGCAATATTCAGTAGGTCTATGGAAAAGATAAGGCTAAAGATGCTGTTCATTGTCGCACAGTGTTTTCTTGAGAAAAAATGCCTCCCAGTGGTAGGAACAGCAGGGCCACTTCTCTGAGCAGCCCTGTGGTTTTACAGTAGACTTTATTACCCTCTTGGAGTTGCTGCTGGAAAGCAGAAGGCTGCATTTGTAGCCCTCCTGTAGCCATGGATAGAACACTAAAACATCGTTTGGATACTGATCTTGTTCCTTGCTGCAACTTATTTTCCTATCCTTTCTTCTGACCTCATCTTCCTAACTGGTATTTTATCTTGCGACAGTGTGTACATTTTATAAGACATGTGTGAGAGTTTAGCCAAGTGTACAGTTAGAGAGAACACACAGGACCACCCTCACTTCTGACACCTATTGCAAGTTCAAGGAGTTCCAAAAACTACCCTCAGTTTTAATAATTTGCTAAAAGGATTCACAGGATACAATGAAAGCTGTTATATTCATGGTTATGTCTTATTGTAGGGAAAGGATACAGATTAAAATCCGCCAAGGAAAGAAGCACACACAGTCCAGGGAAGTAGTTGGCCATCAGACAGTTCAGGGGCCTTGGCCATCAGACAGTTCAACAGTGTGATTTGTGATGGGGGATTTGGGCCAAGCACTGTCTTTTCTACCTCCAGAGGGACTGGAGACCAAAGATATCAGCCTGACCTTTGGAAGGGCTGGTGACTGACAGTCAGCCATGTGGGCAGTGTGTGATTTAGTCCTAGTAAAAATTCTGAGGCTTGGCCTCAGAGTTGAAGATTCTAGATTGTAGTGTGTGTAAGTTATTTTTACCCTTTTACTTTTTATATATAAAGAATATCTATATAATATATATGGCTTAAAATAGCACAAGTGTAAAAACAACTAAGATGTTTATTAATAAGGAATTTGTGAAATAAATTATGGTTCAGCCACATAATGAAATATAATGTAGCCATGAGAAAGAACGAGGCCGATCCATAAATACCTATGTGGAATGAGCCCAAGATAGAGTGTTAGTGAAAAACACTAAAAGCAACGTGTGAAACCATGTGTACAGTGTACCTCCATCTGTATATAAAAAGAAACACTCATACATATTCACACACATATATATGCTTGCATATGCATATAAAATGTTTAGACTGGGTAACCAACTCATGGGCTAAGGTGAAGAAGAAACAATTTTCACAATGTGCTTCTTTGTTCTTTTTTAAAAATTTAATGTTTTTACCATATTCACATATATGTTTCAATCAAAAAGCTAGAGTAAATAAAATATTCCAATCTTTTTTATTTCCCCATATAGCTTTCAATAAACCTCTCTTGACGTTACCTGAGAATGGGTCCATTCCCTGCAACTGAAGATTCTAAGGAACTGAGTTTCTCAGTATACAATGGGAATGGCTGGGAGGAGATAAAGAGTAGAAGACAGTATCAAGAATCCAGAACCCAGCACAGCAGTGTTCACCTGCAGTCCTCACTACTCAGATTCCTTGAGCCCAGGAGTTTGAGTCCAGCCTGGGCAACATATTGAGACCCCATCTCTCTTTAAAAAAAAGGAAAAGAAAAAAGAAAGAAAAAATACAGGAGATTGTAGCTTAAGGGAAGAGTAGGTGAAAAGATAAACAATGTGACTGGAAAGATTTTCTAATCTCTCCAGAGCTGGGCTCTACCGTAAGGTAGATAAATGGGCAAACATAGCCACCTGGGTCACAGATGCTAAGATAACATCCATACAGGTCAGGAATTAAGAAGAAAGGCAGGTGAGGAAGCATAAACTGTATCTTATAAGACAGATTCCTAGCATTCTCTTCTTTTTAAGTTTCCTTTTTGCTTTCCCTAGTCCTGCATTTTTGTTGAAGGCAGAAGATTAGAGAGAGAGAAAGAATGGCTGAGCTGATATCCTTGGAGTTACAGGCTGAGGTCCCAGGTAGTGGAAGACATGAGGTAAGCAGATGTAGTCTTTACTTCGGGAGAAAAAGAAGAGTTTTCTGCTAGAAGTTGGTTCTTGTCTCTTTTCTACCCTCCTCCCATGCCATCTCCTCAGTTATAGAAAAGATCAGTCATGTCCCTGCAGGATTAGCTCCCTATAGGGCCAGTGACAGCATCCTTCAGCTATTGCTGGAAGGGCTAGGACTTCAGTTATAGAGAAGCCTGGTGTAAATGGCAGAAAATGGCCAAAGAAAAGCAGAATGTGCCTAGGCACAGATGTTTGCCACCAGGAACCGGGAAGGGGAAAGGACCCTGAGTCTTTCTCACCTAGACCCAGACCACAGCCCTGTGCAGACAGGCACAAAAGCCAGGGCTCAGTAAGATGGAGCCTCAGCCAGACAGCTGTTCCCTCAGACAGACATTTCCAAACAGCTCGAGTGGTCAGAATGAGACATGAACACAGGCATACTCATGGAGACATGCAAGAACGTGAGAACAAAGGCTGGCCAACCTTTCCATCACAGGGACCTGCCATGGAGAAAAGGGAGGGGGTGAGATGAGATAATAAGGACCTCCTGACAGAAAGAGTGGATAGAAGTGGGACTGGTGCATACAGGAGGATCTCTCGGCTTCCTCCCTCCCTCTCCCTACACAGATTTGAAAAGTGCCAGCCCCCACCACTGCCCCACCCCACCAGGTCATAGTTCCTGCTAAGTTGCATAGGAACATTTCTGCACTGCATCCTGGCCATCCTGGCTTTAGGGTCTCCACAGAGTGAGCCCATGTCATGCCCCTCCCGACTTTTGGAGGAGCAAGACAAAAAGACCAGAGGAGAACTCAGTGACAACCATCTTGTCCTCCAAGAAGAAGCAGGCAGAACAAGACTCAGGGGTGAGAGAGGCGGGTAGAGGTGGGGAATTTAATAAAGGAGACCTTGACTTTAGTGTTAATTGTTAGAAAAAAGGTGGCTCTTTAGACAGGGCTCGAGATCTGATGAGGTGGGTCTCAGGCACATGGGAAAGTTTCCTAATCTCTCCAGAACCTGGCTCTACTTTAAGGTAGGTAGATGGACAAGTGTAGCCACCTGGGTCACAGATGCTAAGATGGCATCCAGACAGGCCAGCAGCTTAGAAGGGAGACAGATGAGGATGTATAAACTGTATCTTATAAGACAGATTCCTGGCACTCTTTTCTTATTTAAGTTTCCCTTTTGTTTTCCCTAGTCTTTAATAAAAACTTGTCCGAAGGTACCAAGATGTGTTGAAGGGGGAAGCAATGTTCCCCAAAGTCCAGCATAGTAGACATCAGTGGTGGTAACCAAGGAGAGACCCCAAGGGAAGCTGAACCTCAAAAATGGAACCTCGAGTCTATGCGGTCCAGCTGCCCTCCCCACCAGGAAATCCTTGTTCCAGCCCAACATCAGTGGCTCTGAGTTTGGTTACTAGAAACGAAGGGAGAATTTTCTTGTAAAGATATAGACAGAGCAGTCCCTGACTTCTCCTCTTGCAGGAAGGAGGGATTCTCCCATTCTATACCATCTTCTCCCAGCGCTGGCCCCAGAAATACTTAATTCGACTATATGAAAATAAAGATTGTTTTCGGTTTGAGGGCATAGGGATCCATTTATCCTTATTCTTTATGAGGCACTAAATTAGCCTTGTATGTTATCAAATGTGTCTCATCAATGCGGTCAGCATTGCTTCATTTTAACTTCTGTTTGGTGATGTTCAGTTTTCTGAATGTCTGGATCACTTAGCATGAGCAGAAAACCTTGCAAAATTGGTGTGGGTAAGGGAAAGTTGTAATGATGGTTACAAGGCAGGAGGAGCAGAGGGCTGCCGAGGCGATATGGTTTGAGGTGTTTAGGAAAAGCCCTTCTCAGGCACCTCTCTCTAGGACACCACCCCAACACACATGAAATTCCACTGATGTCTTTTTGGTTGCCACTATGTTCCCCAAGTTCTTCTTTGAATATGCAAATATGGCTAGGAAAATAAGAAAAATCATATCATATCTCTGTTTAGAAACTGGTCTAAGACGTTTATAAATGTTCAGAAAAAAATGTAAATCTCCTTGGGTAAGCAGGCTCAGATGAAACTATGAGTTCACGCTGGCAAATGTGCAAGCTTAGCATTTAAAGCCAAGTGCTTTAAATCAATCTGAGCTTCAAAAGGCAATAGTTAAAAGTCGAAGTATAGTAGACAAAAAATATTTTCTTGACTGGAAGAGATCTTCATGGGACTCTTTACCATGAATGACCTAGAAAAAATAACATCAGGCAATCTTTTTTTTTTTTAACTTTAATTCAACTCAACAAAGACGTATTTAATTCTACTATAGGCAAGGCACTGTGGTAAATAAAACTGAGGACACAGAGTTGCATAAAACACTTCTGTCCGCAGACACTCTAGCCACGCAGGACAAAACATGTATGGAGGCGCAAAGCCAAGCGTCAGGTTGCTGTGAGAGTTCAAAGAAGGGAGACAGCCCATCCTAGTGGGGGGTCTCACCAGCAGCATTGAGAAGGGGTTTAGAGGCAGCTATAAATCAATAAACTACACATGAAAGAACAGGCTCAGAGATTGGAAATCACAGGCTGTTTTAGGAAACTGTATGGTCAGGTCTGGATGGAGCACAGAATCAAAGTGAGGAATTAGAGGAAAATTAGGGGCAGGGGGAGAAGGATGGGATGCTCCGAGCAAAACCAAGGCAAAGGAAGTTTAAGGCCAATCAGCAAAATGTGTCTTCCCTCCTTTTCCTTTTCTCTTACTGTGGAGGGTTCATTCCTATCCACCTGACAGAACAAGGATTCTGAACACACTCCCACGCGGGGCTTCTGGGCTGCAAGCACCTCCCCACGGTGAGCTGTGCCCTTGGACCTGCTCATGTCAGGAGGACTCGCCTTCTCATCTGGCTCGGTGCCCATCCTCCTGAGGCCCCTCTTCCCAGCCTCTTCCCTCTGCCACATCCCCTGACACCCTCCACCAGCCTTGTCCCTCTGGTCCCTTTACCTCATGGCTGAAAGTGGCTGGTGATAGAAAGGCACCCAAGCTCACTGCAAGGGATAAAGTGGCTTTAATTTCACCTCATATCAGAGCTCAGCCCTATTTAATGCCTACTGTTCACTCTCTAATGCTTTCCATACTCTCTTCCATCACTCTCTGCATGTCAGTGTCTCTTGGACCCAACTGACTTTCTTCGTGTCGGAGGGCAGAAGCAGGACTCACAGGAAGGAGAAGCTCACATACACCAAGGGACACGGCTCTCGATGTGTGAGAGGGCTGTGGAGGTAGCTCACGGCTTACCTTCTGTGATGGGCTGAACTGTGGCCCCCAAAATTCCTATGTTAAAGCCCTGACCCCATATCCCAGAATGTGATTGTATTTGGATACAGGGTATTTTAAAGGGTAATCAAGTTAAAATAAGGCCATCAGGGTGGGCCCTAATCCATTCTGATTGGTGTCCTTATAAGAAAAGGAAAACAGGACACAGACGCACATAGAGGGATGACTGCTCAGAGACACAAGGAAAAGACAGCTGTCTACAAGCCAAGGAGGGAGGCCTCAGAAGAAACCAGCCCTGGCCAGGTGCAGTGGCTCATGCCAATAATCCCAGCACTTTGGGAGGCTGGGGTGGGCGGATCACCTGAGGTCGGGAGTTCGAGACCTGCCTGACCAACATGGAGAAACCCCATCTCTACTAAAAATACAAAAATTAGCCGGTCGTGTTGGTGGGCACCTGTAGTCCCAGCTACTCAATGGCTGAGGCAGAAGAATCCTTGAACCTGGGAGGTGGAGGTTGCTGTGAGCTGAGATCGCGCCATTGCACTCCAGCCTGGGCAACAAGAGCGAAACTCTGTCTCAAAAAAAAAAAAAGAAGAAACCAACCCTGCTGACCTTTGATTTTAGACTTCCGGCCTCCAAATCTGTGAGGAAATTAATTTCTGTTGTTTAAGCCACCCAGTCTGTGCCATGTGTTACAGCAGCCTAAGCTGACTGCTGCATCTGCCAAGCCTGTGATGTCCTCAAGAAGAGCAGAGGACGACTTCTAGCCCCCGCCAAGAAAGGAGCAAGGGCAGCAACCTCACAAGCCGGAGGGGAAACAGCTTTCCCAGACCAGGGGGTGCTGGCAAACAAGGCAAGCTCCTCTTTCCCATCTGCTTTCCATTCTCCCGTGACTGCCTTAGAGCAGACTGGGCTGCTGCAGGCATCTCTGTGCTGGCAGCGAGTGTGCTCAGGTCTCCCTTCAAAAGAACCTGGTGCAAGAAGCCTCCAGCCTCCTGCTGCTGTATTTTGGATATGTTGGGTGTTCACACCATCCCAGGCTGCTCCCGGCCAATGACTGAGCACAGAGGGTGCCAGAAACAGGGCAAGAAACAGGCCACTGTGCCTGATGTGGGGCTTCGCTAAGAAGCGAGCTCTGTTCTGGGACGCCTAGCCTGGCAGGGATGTCCGGGAGCTGCAGTGCAGTTTCACGATCATCCTACCCGATCTTCTTCCCAGCCTGCTCTTCTTTCCCAGGTGTCCCACTGGCCCTGCAGTCTGAAGTCTCTCCTGACCACTCCTGCTCCCCGCTCTTCATCCTTCACAGGTGTGGTGTTTCCCACAATGACGCCTCTGCAGGTTTAATCTTGTCTTGGTCTCTGCTTCTCTTCATGGATCTGGCTATCCCTAGTTGTCCTTCCTTCAATCCATCCTCCACACTGTTAGAGTCCTCCTCCTTCTAAAGACCGAATCTGATCTTGTCACATTCTGCTTCCATTCTTTCCAAGATATCTGGTTACTTACAAGATAAATTAGACGCTTACGTCTCTTCAGACCCAGCCTGTGCTCAACTGTCCGCTCTCTGATCCTCTGATCCTACCAAGGCCTGTCCTGATAGCCACCTGGAACTAACTACACTCATCTACACGCCAGTGCCACTTGACAGCAAGCCCTGGGGCCATATGACTCCTCCATTTTGGAACATCTTTCTCCATTCCCATCACCCCTTCCTGCCACACACTCTCACACTCACACACACACACACACACACACACACACACTCTTACTTCACCCAGTGATCTTTGAATTCCTATTAAGATCCACTACAAATGTTCCCTTCTCAATAAAGGTTTCCTGGACACACCCGAGCAGAGGAAATCATGCCTCCCTTTGTGCTAATTTTAGCACTTACTAATATCTCTTATGGCATTTACCAAATTGTCCCACAGTTCTTTGTCTTTTAGGGACACCTTTAGGGTAGGTGTAAAGTCATTTTGGTATCTCCAACACTAGCATAGTACTTTGTGTAATGTTAAGTATGTCTATACGTGTACATATGCATACACACAAGTGTGTGCACGAAACATGATGGCATTAGAGTTTCTAGCTTATATCCCAGTATCTTGGCCATTCATTAGCACCCTGGTTAGGATCCTCTCTTATCAACTTATTCTCATGACCAGCTTCTGCCTCCCATTCCCCTCAGAGGTCCCATCTGTGCCTACTCATCTGCTGCGTGGAGTGCAGCACATATGATAGGTGGGTTATTGAGTGGCCCTGGACTGGAGTCACAATCACTGATTATGTGCTGGAAGTTAGAGGGGGGCAGGGGAGGTCCCCCTTTCCTAGGGAAAGGCTCTTTAAGTTGCCAAGAAAAGTAAGAGATCAAATTCTTCCAAGTAGATTTCTGACCACTCCTTGGATTTTTTTCTTTTTGCTTGAGTTAATTTAAGTTAGTTTCTACTAAGTGCAACTAAAAGGCTTTCATGAATTCACTTGAAATACTGTCGTTAGGAAGGAAATGACTTGCCTGAGAGATCGAGCTTAGGCTGAAGGTCAACACTGGCCAGGACACTTAGAGAGCAATTAATCCTCGTGGCAGGGCAGCGATGGGGTGGAGGGGATAGATGATCTCTAAGGTCCCTTCTGAGAGAACAAGGGTGCTTCCCCTGATGTGGGGCTTCGCTAAGAAGCAAGCTCTGTTCTGGGACACTAAGCCTGGCAGGGACGTCCTGGAGCTGCAGTGCAGTTTGAGGATCGTCCTACCCAATCCTACCCGATCCACCTGTTCCGACCCATCTCCTCCCTCCCTTCAAAATGTAAAGCAAAAGACAGGAAGATCTCCTTACAGATCTTCAACTCCCTCAGGGAAAGAGACCCAGCAGAGTCCTGCATGGCAGCAAGGGGCCAG
This sequence comes from Ateles fusciceps, assembly GCA_036589455.1. Taxonomy (NCBI): domain Eukaryota; kingdom Metazoa; phylum Chordata; class Mammalia; order Primates; family Atelidae; genus Ateles; species Ateles fusciceps. Next base: position 3,249,640 of record JAZHEH010003362.1, read on the forward strand.
GGCGGGAGAAGAACGAAAGATGCCCAGAGAAGAAAGGCATTTTCTCTCCCTGCAGCAGCCAGGGCTGCAGATATGACGGAGCACAGGCGGTAGTCTCTTCTAGAGCAGCATGAGCTGAATTACTCAGATGATGTAAGGAGGAAGTAGAGAAACTGCAGTCTCAGCTCAGAGTTTTCCTTACATGCTTGTGAAAATAAAGTTACCCTCTGTACAGACTGAATAATGCCCCCCTCCCCCAAAGATGTCCACATTCTAATCCCTGGAACCTGTCCCTGTTTTGTTACATGGCAAAAGAGACTTTGTAGATGTGATTAAATTAAGGATCTTGAGATTGGGAGATTATCCTGGATTATCGGAGTACGCTTGATGTAATCACAAAAGTCCTAAGAGAAAAGCAGGATGCAGCCATGATGACTGAAGCAGAGAGGGAAGCAGAGTTGGGGACAGAAGATGCTATGCCATTAGCTCCCTAAAGACAGAGGAAAGGGCCACAAACTGAGGAGTACACCTGTATTCTTCAGTAAATAGCAGCTGCCTTGGAGTATTACTGCTTGTTATTAAATGACTCAATACATGTAATAGTAAGTGTTCAATAAATGCTCGCTATTATACCCTTGGATCTCTTAGAGCTGCACTGTCCAGGATGGCAGCCACAAGCCACGTGTGACCATGCAACACAGGTGTGGCTTTTCTGAATTGAGGTATGCTGGACATGCAAAATACACATCAAAATTTTCAAATATTGAGTACAAAATAAAGAATGTAAAATAGCTCAGTAATCTTAATTATATGCTGAAATGACATTTTTACCACATCAAATTAAACAAAATATATTATTAAAATTAAAGTTCACCTTTTTTTAGTGTGGCTACTAGAAACTTTAAAATTCTGTATGGCTCACATGATATTTCTATCAGACAGTGCTCTTTTTTTTTTTTTTTTTTTGAGACAGAGTCTCACTCTGTTGCCAGGCGTCAGGCTGGAGTGCAGTGGCACAATCTCGGCTCACTGCAACCTCCGCCTCTCAGGTTCAAGCAATTCTCCTGCCTCAGCCTCCCGAGTAGGTGGGACTACAGGCGCACGCCACCACACCCAGCTAATTTTTGTATTTTTAGTAGAGACAGGGTTTCACCATGTTGGCCAGGATGATCTCGATCTCTTGACCTCGTGATCCGCCCACCTCGGCCTCCCAAAGTGCTGGGATTACAGGCTTGAGCCACCGTGCCCGGCCAGACAGTGCTCTTTGAGTCTCTAACCCCTTGCTGAACAGAACAGACTGGAAGCAAGCCCTACACATTTAGGGAAAGTGGTGTCACACACTGACTTCTTAGAGTCACCCCTGGCACGCATCTGCTCCCTCTGCTCTGAATTTCTATGATGCCGACTGAGGAACATCCCTGGGCACACCCTTAATTCTGGACTGACAGGTACAACTAAACCAAGAGGGTAAATTCACGTGGCCTCAGAGACAGCACAGGCCCCTGCGCCAGGACAGAAGGAAGTAATCGCTTCTTTCTCTGTAAATGTCCAATGAGTTCAGAGCACCAGGCCCCCGCACAATGCCTCAGGGGGCACTTGTACACTCCATGCTGTGGCTATTCCTTTAATCCCTACCACCTGCTCCAAAATGTTTACCCAATAGTTTGCCATGGTGCTTGAACTTCTACCATTTGGTTGCCTCTTTGGAACAGGAAATTTAACTCTGTCTGGTGACCGTGCACAGGATTTATAGCTATTGAGCCTCAGGAGCCATCAGGAACTAAGCTTGCTTTCTTTTCTTCTCTAGCCCTGCTCATTCACTCTCTGTCCAAGAGTGACCCTAAACCAGAAGAAACCTCCCAGCTTCCTTTTCCTAACAGGCCCTTAAGACCACACACATGGTCTGCTTCCTTATTAAAGGCTCTACTGCCAATCACTGCAGTGATTGCTATGCAGCAATAGAAACTAATACAACATCTAAAGACTTCACATGAGGCAAACTAAACATAGTGTTAAAAGTACCCATGAAAAATTTCAGAAGAGCTGACACCGACAGCTCAACACAGCCAGGTTTTTTCTTCTTGATTGACTGCATAAAACATGGTAACAAAAGGTCTCAGGCCAGATCTTCTACCTCCATCTACCCTAGAGAGAATAATTCATAATGAGTGAAAAACAGCAAAACTGTGTCACTAAAATGACCTGAGACTTGGAACTAGGCAAAGAAAATTCTAAGTGTTCTTTCAGTGCAGTACGAGGTTTGATTTCTATGGACTAGTTTATTTCACAAGACTGTAGGAATACACCAGGCACAGAGGTTCATCCCTGTAATCCCAGAAAATTTGGGAGCCTGAGGCAGAAGGATCCCTTGATCCCAGCAGTTCAAGACCAACCTAGGCCACACAGTGAGACTCTGAGAGACAAGGGCTGGACAGACACAGGGGCTGGACACATGGGGTGGTCTGGACAGGCTCTGCAGCACAGCAGCCTTCATGAGAAACGGGCAGAAGGGCCCGAGTATGAGAAGCTACTGCAAACAAAGAGCAGCAGCAGGCATACAGGGCCTTGTTCCCAAGCAACATGAATCATCTCTGAACTGGTCTGGTCCAATCCCTACCGTCTAAATAGCAAATATATTTTTTTAAATATTAGCAAACACATACACTAAAAACAGATTTTCATCTTTGCCAAGTGTGTGGTTTTTTCTTCCTATACCAGCCTATTCTCCAATTCTCCTACACCAACTGAGTATTCTAGAATTCAGTTCCACTCTGAGACTCAGTGGCAGGAAGACTCCACAGGCTTAAGGGCACAGTCCCATAGGACTGCCCTCACCTCAGATGCCAGTCACAAGTATCAGATCCCCAGGCTACCCACACTTGCATCTGACTTTGCTACAAAGTCAGTCTTCCCACACTCCACCCCTTGCCAGGGCTCAATAATTTGCTAGCATGAGTCATAGAACTCAGGAGCTGCTTTACTTACATTTACTGATTTATTATAAAGGATACAAATGAAGAGCCAAAGGAACAGGCCCAGAGGGTGAGGTCCAGGAGGGTCCCGAGCACAGGACTTCTGTCCGCATGGAGTTGGGGCACACCATCCTCCCAGTACATGAATGTGTTCCCCAACTCAGAACCTCATTGGTTAAGGGTTTTTATGGAGCTTTTATTACATAGGCATGATTGATGGAATTACTGGCCATTGGTGACTGAATTCAATCCTCAGCACCTCTCCCTTTCCCGGAGGAGGAGGTGAAACTCAAAGTTCTGAGCTTGATCAGAACCAGCTGCCATCTTAAAATGATCTATAGGACCCTGCCAAGAGTCACCTCATTAGCACAAACACAGATTGCTGAAAGGGGTACATAATGAATAACAAAAGATGCTTCTACCACTCAGGAAATTTCAAAGGTTTCAACAGCTTTGTGTCAAGGTTGTGACAGTATATCTAAATAAGTTATGTTTTTCTATGAAATGACAAAGATCTTCATATTCGATCTAACCATCTATTGTCCACAAGAGGCACATCCAAAACAAAATGACTCAGTAGGTTTAGAAAGAAAAAGATATAGTATGCAAAAAGAATTAAAGTCCTAAACTATTACAAATAAAGGATAAGTAGTAAAAATCAGGATCTGCAATGAAGGTGTGTTTGTCACAAACCTTTAGTTTCTGAATAAGAGGAAAATGATCAAAACACAATTGCTATGGAGACTTTGTCAGTTCTTAACAGATCAAGTAAACAAACAAAAGATGTAGAATATCAGAAAAAAGTCATTGCTGGGATCCACTTTTAAATATAGAGAAAACAAAACCACAAAAAAAAAAAAACACTGTCTTTTTCACTGTCTATTGAACAGTTTTAAAAAATTGATTACATATTAAACCACTAAAAACCTTAAATAAATTTCAAGCCCAGAAATTTCATGACTACATTGCATACCACAGTACAATAAAACTAGAAACTGAAAAAATGTGGAAACGAAAATTGGGCTGGGTGTGGTGGGTCACACCTGTAACCCCAGCACTTTGGAAGGCCAAGGCAGGCAGATCAACTGAGGTCGGGAGTTCAAGACCAGCCTGGCCAACATGGCGAAACCCTGTCTCTACTAAAAATACAAAAAATTAGCCAGGCATGGTGGTGGGCACCTGTAATCCCACCTACTCAGGAGGCTGAGGCAGGAGAATCACCTGAACCCAGAAGGCAGAGGTTGCAGTGAGCCGAGGTCGCGCCACTGCACTCCAGCCTGGCGCCTGGTGATGGAGTGAGACTCTGTCTCAAAAAAAAAAAAAAAAAAAAAAAAGAAGCATAAAATCAAGTTTAGCCTAAAGCTACAGGCTTACTTACTTTGAGCTCGGCCTAAAGGTTTCTCAGTACATCGTGAACTGTTACCTAACTGGATGTGTAAACAGACTGTAGCCTACTTCTGTGCCAATCATCAAGCTTGGGCCAATCACAGGCATTCAAACCGTGTTCAAATAAGGCAAATGCCTGAGTTGTGACCAATCCAGCTGTTTCTGTGCCTCACTTCTGTTTCCTGTAGGTCACTCTTCCTTTTCTGTCCATCAATATTCTTGCACCACACAGCAGCGCCATAGTCACTCTGATCCTATTCTAGTTTGGGAGGCTGCCTGATTCACAAGTCATTCTTCACCCAGTTAAACTCTGCTAAATTTAATTTGTCTAATGTTTATCTTTTAACAGAAGTGACTTCAAAGAGTTTGATCAAAACAGTAATGAACGTTTGTTGAGCAATTACTGTGTGCTGGACACTGTGCTAAGTAAGCACTTATACAAGTGGTTTCTCAACTTTCCCCTGAATTGCTTTAATTATCAAATAAGAAAGAATGAAAATATATGAAGTAAGCATGCAACTCAAGATGTCAAAAAGAGGGATGTTAAGTTAAGCTTTAGAAACAGAAGAAATGAAGCAATAAAGTTAAGAGATGAAACTCATGAGAAAGCTGTGAAGGAGCAGAATTGATCAATCAGCCCCAGCAGGTGTACACAGCAGAAGCTGCCACGCCCCTCCCATATGCTCAGAGCCACATCAATTCAGTGTCTTCCAAAAAAATTCCAGTGTCAGTGTCTGCATTCCTTTGCCTACCAGCCTTTTCTGAGGCTGTTAGAAGCCTTTCTGCCTGTGCCTGAGACAGGCTATACATGCCAGGGAATTAACACCCTGACACTACCCACCGCCACACACAGTAACCTTCAACTGGTGACTGTCATGAGTTGTATATGAATAACTCCACTCTGCCACCTCAGGAGTGGAACTCTCTGAGGCATGCTTTTACTCCCCAGATATTCCCCACCATGTCCCAGTGCCTATAGAAGTAGCCAGCTGGATAATTCCTCCTCTACAGACCACCTTCCTACCCCTGGGTCACCTCCCTGCTCCCAACCAGGATTTTCCTGCACCAACCAAAAAACAACTTGAACTCCAACCCTTTTCTCAGAGGGAAACCCAAACCATACACTGAATAAACATCAAGAAAAGAAAATATTCTACATCTATCGAGGGGGAAGAAATAAAACAAAAATGTGCCATATTAGGAATGATACATTATAGCCTCAGATTAAAACTAAAGATTATAACCATGCCTATGGACTAAAATTTTAAAATATTTCTATGTAAAACTTTACACTAACCTATTTGAAAATCTTAATAAAATGGTAAACTTATGGGAAATATATAAGTAATTAAAACTAACTCAAGAGAACGTAGGTCTGAAAAGACTAACAAACATGGAATCATTTGGAAAACACTGGCAAAGGATTGCATCCTCCAAAGATGGTAGGTCTAAGTAGATAGTTCCTTAATATGACAAAAAAACATATATTTCAAACCAACAGCCAGTTGTTAATGCTATCCAAAAAAAGTAGACTCTACAATATTCATAGTAGATAAAATAGATTTCACGTCAGAAATATGACTAAAATAGCACCAAAAAAGAGAAAATTACAGACCAACCTGACTTATGAATATAGATGCAAAAATCCTGAATAAAAAATTATCCAATTAAATGCAGCAGTGTGATAAAAGAATAATGCACTGTGATCAAGTAGGTTTATTTTTATAAGAATGCAAGTACCAAAATTGGAATATCTATTAATGTGATATTACCCATAAGAAAAAGATGATCTCCATAGACACTAAAAACATACTTTTTTGATACTGAGAAAGAAAACTAAATAAACTAGAGATGAAAATATACCTGCTTAATGCGAAAAGAAATATTCATCTCAAACCAATGGGCACTATTATATTTAAAAGAAAAACTTTAAGGACACTCTCAACAAACAGTAAAGATGGTTGCCATTGTGACTATTATATAATATTGTTGTGGTTGCTTCAACTCTCTGCAATGAAATAGAAATGTACATCTATCAAAAATAGAAATTTACAGCTATCATAATATAATAGAAATACAAATGCACAGCTATTAGAATAGAATAGAAATATAAATGAACAGCTATCAGAATCAGAAATGTAATAAACGTACAGCTATTAGAAAAGAGGAAGAGCCAGGTGCAGTGGCTCATGCCTGTAATCCCAACACTTTGAGGGACTGAGGCAGGAGAACTGCTTGGGTCCCGGAGTTTGATACCAGCCTGGGCAACAAAGTTTTTTTTTTACAAAAAAAATTTTAAAATTAGCTGGGCATGGCAGTGCATGCCTGTAGTCCCAATTACTTAGGAGGTGAGGCAGGAGGATCATTTGAGCCCAAGAGACTGAGGCTGCAGTGAGCCATGATTGCATCACTGCACTCCAGCCTGGGTGACAAAGTGAGACCCCCATTTCAAATAAAAAGAAAGAAAGGAGGAAAGTCTTAACTGCAGTTGACATAATTTCCTATCTTTAAAACCCAAGAATATTGAAGAAATAAACAAAGACCACTCAAATTAAAGCAAGCAAAGGCTATTTATTCTCAGCTTGCTATTTTTAGTGGGTGGTCTGCCACCATCACTTGCATTTAGCAGATCCAGAGGCAGGCAGGGAATAGAAAAGCATTACAGCAGGAGAAAAAGGAAGGGAAGATCTCAGATATGCTCTGTGCAGTCTTCTGAATGTTTGGCCCCCTGACACACACACACAAAATCATATATTAAAACCTACCCCTAATCCTAATGTGATGGTATTTGGAGGGGGAGCCTTTGAGAAGTGTATTATTCAGGGTGCTCCAGAGGGACAGAATAGGATATATGTAAACTCCCCTTTACACACACACACACACACACACACACACAGTTCTGTCCTTCTAGAGCACATATATATGTGTGTGTGCGTGAAGGGGAGTTTAAGAAGGAGTATTAACTCACACAATCACAAGGTCCCACAATAGGCCATCTGCAAGCTGAGGAGCAAGAAAGCCAGTCCGAGACCCAAGGCTGAAGAACTTGGAGTCCAGTGTTCAAGGGCAAGAAGCATCCAGCGCAGGAGAAAGACATAGTCTCAGAGGCTAAGCCAGTGTCTTTGCTAAAACATAACAAGAGTCACCTTTGCTCCAGTTCCCAACAAGTTCCTCATCTCCATCTAAAACCACCTAAGCCTGGATTTCATTGTCTGTATCCTTATCAGCATTTTGATCAAAATTCAGCAAGTCTCTAGGGAGTTCCAAATTTTCCCACATTTTCCTATCTTCTGAGCCCTCCAAACTGTTCCAACCTCTGCCTGCTGCCCAGTTCCAAAGTCACTTCCACATTTTCGGGTATCTTTCAGCAGTACTTCACTCTACTGGCACCAATGTACTGTATTAGTCCATTTTCACGCTGCTGATAAAGACATACCTGAGTCTGGGCAATTTACAAAAAAAAAACAAAAGAGGTTTATTGGCCTTACAATTCCACATGGCTGGGGAGGCCTCAGAATCATGGCAGAAGGTTAAAGGCACGTCTCACATGGCGACAGAGAAGAGAAGAGAGCTTGTGCAGAGAAATTCCCCTTTTTAAAAACCATCAGAGCTTGTGAGACTTATTCACTATCACAAGAACAGCACGGGAAAGACCTGTCCCCATGATTCAATTACCTCCCCACCAGGACCCTCCCACAACACATGAAAATTCAAGATGAGATTTGAGTGGTGACACAGCCAAACCACATCAAGAAGTAATTAGGTCATGATGATGGAGCCCTCATGAACAGCATTGGTTCCCTTATATGAGGCCAGAGACCTCTCTCACCCTCTTTCTGCCAAGTGAGGATACAACAAGAAATCAGCAGTCTGCAACCCAAAAGAGGATCCTCACCAGCACTCAATCATGCTGGCACCCTGATCTGGACTTCCTGCCTCCAAAACTGTGAGAAATAAATATCTGTTGTTTATAACCCATGCAGTATGTTAAAGCAGCCAGAACTAAGACACTCTGATAGATCTTTGGCATGGGAAAGCAGGAGGTAGGCTAACTAGAAGCATCATATGCGATGAGTTGGAGAGCATATTTGGCTTCCGCTGGTTGGTCTTGAATTGGAAGCAGGGGCAAAAACTGGGGAGTGGGCCATCATTGACTAAGTCCTGACTTCTGGGCCAACTGCTGCAGAGGTCCTGCTCTGACTTCCTGGGCTGGTTGCTGCAAAAATTGTGGGTCAGATCTCTGCTGTCATATATGGTCTGACCATGGTCTATTTGTATATTTATTCTCAATAGCAATCAAAAAATAAAAGTAGTAACAACATAATGTAATGAAGTATAGTCGTAACTTAGATTTCTGCCTCCAGAGTATCTTCAACTCATTCAGCCTTCTTAAATCACCTTTCTCTTTAATTCAAACAGAATAGTTTGATCCTCTATCCCATGTAGAAAACCTGGCATTTTTCCAGTTGAGCAGGATTGCCAGCAGACTTTATAATTCTCCTGGTTACCTCTTGCTGTAACTTCTCAATTTCACTGGATTCTTGGTCTTTGCTCTTCACTTGCCTCGCATTGCAATTTTATTCTTCCTGCGTCGCTTAGCCCCATCCTGAACACTGCCCCCATTCCCTCATTCATCAAAGCATCATAAATCCAAGCCCTTTACATACAGCAGGATTTTCCCCAAAGCAACTGGGAAAATAAAGAGTATATTTATTGCACAGTAGCAGAGGCAACAACATTGAATATAAGTCAGCCCTGTCGAGAAATGCATTTTCCATTGCTCAATACAGGGACTTTCTCACTGGCCGTGTCCCCTCCTTAAGTGTCAGTCTACACTAGCATCTCCACCACTTTCTCTCCAGTTCTTCTTCTACTCCCTCTCTACACATTCCTCATACTCTTCTCACCTTCCTGTTCTTCCCTCACCCACTCTCCCAGATTGCCTACAACCATTTAAAATACTTTATGATACAGTCATTTGGGTCTCTTTGCTCTTGCCAGACCAAATACCAGGCTGTGACTGTCTCAACCAAAAAGACCCATTGAGGCATTTGCTTAAGACATAGGCAGAATATGGACTCCAGAGATGAGTTGTGACATTGCCCTAGGATGAAGAAGTAGCTGAATTTTTCTTAATCTATTTTTTTCTGCCCCTCTTGACAATACAAATGAACAGCCCTTTTCACAAGATGGCACCGAAAGCAAAGAAGGAAGCTCCTGCCCCTCCTAAAGCCGAAGCCAAAGCAAAGGCTTTAAAGGCCAAAAAGGCAGTGTTGGAAGGTGTCCACAGCCACCAAAAAAAAGAAGATCCACACGTTACCCTCCTTCCGGCGGCCCAAGACACTGCGACTCCGGAGCCAGCCCAAATATCCTCGGAAGAGCATCCCCCAGGAGAAACAGGCTTGACCACTATGCTATCATCAAGTTTCCGCTGACCACTGAGTCTGCCGTGAAGAAGAGAGAAGACAACACACTTGTGTTCACTGTGGATGTTAAAGCCAACAAGCACCAGATCAAACAGGCTGTGAAGAAGCTCTACAACATGGATATGGCCAAGGTCAGCACCCTGATTCAGCCTGATGGAGAGGAGAAGGTGTATGTTCCACTGGCTCCTGATGACGATGCTTTGGATGTTGCCAACAAAATTGGGATCATCTAAACTAAGTCCAGCTGGCTAATTCTAAATATATGTATATCTTTTCACCATAAAAAAATATAAATTTACAAAAATCAACTATATCTTAGAGTAATAATTTATATGAATAAATGCAATTTGCAATATAAACAATAAAAATAAGACATCCAGTATTAAGTATAAAAATCGTGTAAAACTGATATAAAAGAAAATATAAACCTATTTGAGGAATATAAAAAAGATTTGAGAAACACATATTTCTGGATAGTAAAGACTCAATATTATAAAGATGTCAGTGCTTTTATATTAATTCATAAGTGTAATGCAATTTCAATCAAAATCCAAAAGTTATTTTTTTGTTTACAAATTAACATAATTATCATAAGGTCTACCAAGAAAAATAACAGATGAGAATAGCCAAGAAAATACTGAAAAAGAAGAAAGAGAAATACCTGTATTGTATCATATTAAGATGTGTTACAATGTTAAAGTCAAATTGCATAACCTTGTGACATGAATATGCAGCTAGACCAGTGACACCTAACACAAAGTCCCATCACTTAGGATTAGGTTCACCTGCAGTGACCACAAAAAAATCAACACAAAAAGAGCTCAAATCAGCTACAAGTTGTAGAGGAAGAAAAATGATTTTCTTTCTACCCTTCACAGTTCTTAACTGGGACCCTCTATAACAAAAGACAGATTAGCAAGAGAAAAATAGAAGTTTTTTTTTTTAATACTTTAAGTTCTGGAGTACATGTGCAGAATGTGCAGGTTTGTTACATAGGTATACATGTGCCGTGGTGGTTGGCTGCATCCATTACCCCATCATCTACATTACGTATTTCTCCTAATGCTCTCCCTCCCCTAGCCCCCCACCCACCGACAGACCCCAGTGTGTGATGTTCCCCTCCCTGTGTTCATGTGTTTTCATTGTTCAACTCCCACTTATAAGTGAGAACATGTGGCATTTGGATTTCTGTTCTTGTGTTAGTTTGCTGAGAATGTTGGTTTCCAGCAACATCCATGTCCCTGCAAAGGACATGAACTCATACTTTTATGGCTGCATAGTATTCCATGATGTATATGTGCCACATTTTCTTTATCTAGACTATAATTGACGGGCATAATGTGTATGCCTAATAGATGCATGGAAGAAAACCCAGAGAAATGAGTAAATCTCTAGAGTAGATCTCAAAAAAAAAAAAAAAGCATGTAAACTTCAGGCGTAAATGCCATTTTTCTCTGAAACAAAGAAAGAAGAGTGTCAGGGGAACCCAGGTTAAGAGCAGATAGCCAGGAAAAGCGCCATAAAACAAGGATGAGGTTTGCTATGTGGATTTAAATCTATGCCTTTTCTGTTGATAAGAGTCTCTAGTGATTTAGTCCTCCTTCTCTTCTTGGTGCAGAGAGGAAAACATACCTACAAATGGAGTTTTCCTTTATTGATGCAAATTTCTCCAACAAAAGGGCAACTTTTCAGAGCTACTCCTTTGCTGCAGTTTCTCAAAATAGCTAACTTAAAATAATCAAGATGACAAAGAGGCAGATTTTTGGATGGCATAGTTTGGTCTCCTACAGTGATATTTTGGAGTGGTGTGTCCTGAGCCCCATCAAAGTTTATTTTTCTCTCATTTATTAGAAGTCTAAAGATAAGCAATCCGCGGGTGACAGAAAGTCATCGAGGCCTCTTAGGAGACCAAGACTACTTCAATTTTGCAATAATATTCAGCAAGCAACTTCTACCTCATGGTCCGAGATGGCTGACAGAGTTCTTTTTATTTACACCACAGTTGTTAGGAGGAAAAGGGGTGAAGAGGAGCATAGCCCCCCTCATTCAGAACCACCCTGAAAGTCACATACAACATTCCTGTTTCTATCTCATTGGCCATAGTTAGCAGCAGAAGAAGTTGGGAAACATAGCAATGATTTAGAAGAACCATGTGTCCAGATGAATGAATTTGAAAGTTTATTACTAAAGCTAAAAGAGAGAGGAACATTGGAACGTCTCTTTCAGAGAAGCATAGATCAAAGTAAACTTTAGCATTTAGTAAAATTTAACATAGTGTCACCAGGCATGGTGGCTCACGCTTGTAATCCCAGCACTTTGGGAGGCTGAGGCGGGAGGAACACCTGAGGTCAGGAGTTTGAGATCAGCCTGACCAACATGAAGAAACCCCATCTCTACTAAAAATACAAAATTAGCTGGGCATGGTGGCGCATGCCTATAATCCCAGCTACTCTGGAGGCTGAGGCAGGAGAATTGCTTGAACCCAGGAGGCGGAGGTTGCAGTGAGCCAAGATCACGCATTGCACTCCAGCCTGGGCAACAAGAGCGAAACTCATCTCAAAAAATAAAAATAATGTTGAGGTAGCATTTAAAATCATTTAAAAGATGGTGAGATCATTGACTAACCTTTAGGAGAAAAATTAAGCTAATGTTCCACCCTGTTCTTTATATCAAAATAAATTCTGAATGGATTAAAGAGTTGGATGTAAAAAAAATAATAATGAAATCATAGAAGAGCTTTTTTCCTGCTTCCTTTCAACCAAAGCAACACTAACCCCAGGGTGCTGTTAGTTGGGAACAATTACTGAAGAGCCGAGTCAGGTTGTATCATCCCAGCACAGCGCAGAAAACATCTCACATTTAACATCAGACATTCCTTGCCATAAGGAATTCCTCCTTGGCTTCACTCTTCTGGAGCTCTACCGGTTTCCACGTGGCCAAAGCTTCTCCCCAGCCCCGCTTCTCTCATCATCCTCTCACCTTCTTTCGACTTCCTGGCTCATCATCTTCTCCAGTATCTTGAACTGCCAACATATAACTCAGTTCCCTCCTGTTTCGTGGGGGAGTGACTCGCTCATCTTTCAGGCCCACCTCCTCTTTCCATGTCCTGGAAAAGAAGAAGTGTCCACCATTTGTGCTTTATCAGGACCATTAAGAATGTTTATAATTTTAAAAAATCATCCTTGAGATGAATTGTACCATCCTCTTAAAGGCAGGGGCAGCTACAATCCTGTGAGTACAAGTGTATAAATATAGGTCTCGTTTTCTTCACGCTTCATCTTTACCTGTGCATATAATTAGAAAAAGGACTGAAAAAGCATACTCCAAAAATATTAACAACACTTCATTCTGATTATTGGGATTACAAAAGCATTTTCTTTTCTCTTTGGGCTATTTTTTTCAAAGCACCCACAATGAGTATACATCAACTTTATATTATAAAATTATGTTTTTAAGTAATCAGATTAATAACCAAAAAATCATTCTTTTGTTTTATATTTTTCCATTGTAAATATTCTTCACTTCATCTTAGCTTCATTTGCCAATTCTCACCAATCAACTTAGAAGAAAAGGCAAATTTATAAATAGGTATAACTAAAGTCTAATATGTATATTTTAAAGAAGTCAACAAGCAAAGATAAAATAAAAAGCAACTATTAATTAATTCATAACACTAATGCTTAGGTTCCCAACACGAATGAAGCCTGTCCTGGATTTATGCCATATATTTCCTGGATTTATACTGTGGTGTGCCTTTCAGCAGTATTCAGTCAAACTCAGTCAGACATTTGACCATATTCATGGCCCATGAATTTTAACCACAGATAAAATCTGATAAAATCTATCAACCTTGACGTTTAGTTTTCCAAAAATATTGATGTCAGTCATTCGTCTACATAAAATATGTAAGGGACGATAGACTCCTAGGTTGAGATCAAATATGCAAGTGATGTACATCACTGGTTAGAGAGTGTAGTAAGTTGAATAACATCCCCCCAAAATTCATGTCAACCTGGAACCTCAGAATGTGTCTTTCTTTGGAAATAGAGTCTTTGCAAATGTAATTAGTTAAGTCATCAATTCATTGTGAATTTAGAAGAGAATCAGTCTGAATCTAGGAAGTCTGATTAATCAACAGAAGATACTACAGTAAAGAATTCACAGATGGCACGAGGTTTTCACTGGGGTCCTCCTCGTCTTTGAACAGGACAGTGAGGGGGAGGGTATACGGAACATTTAGCATAATATTCCTTTAAGGAGGAGAGCAATAGAACTTAACTACACACCCCAGTGTAGTGTGTTCACCATTTGTACTTTATCAGGACCATTAAGAATGTTTATAATTTTAAAAAATCTTCCTTGAGATGAATTGTACCATCCTCTTAAAGGCAGGGACAGCTACAATGCTGTGAGTACATGTGTATAAATATAGTTCTCGTTTTCTTCACGCTTCATCTTTACCTGTGCATATAATTAGAAAAAGAACTGAAAAAGCATACTCCAAAAATATTAACAACACTTCATTCTGATTATTGGGATTACAAAAGCATTTTCTTTTGTAATCCCTCCCCAGCTGGATGACACAGGCTGAAGCCTGAGGAATCAGGATTGATGGGTGACTGAGAAGAAGAAAGTCCAAGAACAGAAAATAACGTGGAGGACACGTCAATGATAAGAGACGTGTGCAGATATTTGAATGCACTGACTTCATCAATGTTAGGGTCTAGCTGGAGCATCAGCACCGTGTGTGCCAACCCCGATACTAATCTAAGGGCTCGTGAATCTAGCTCACCACCGACCTTGCCTGTCTCTGAAGAGACAGTGCAAATAATTCAGAGGCAGAAGCTGCTTTTATATGCAATACATTCTGCATGGAAAGTATTCAATCCATAAATGATGATCATGTGAAACCTTCCTACCTTCAAAGGAGGCAGAAACTAGTGGCCAGAGGACTAGGCAGATACAGCGCCTAAATTTTGAAAAAAGCTGTCAGCCCTGAAAGAGGTTTATGCCAGGTTTACCAATTCAGAGAAGATACCTGACTCAAGATAATTCCAATCAATTCTCAATTAATCCAAATGATAATGTGGGTTATTCCTTTTGTGGATTATTAATAGGTTTCTTTTTTTTCCATTCTAGGCAGACTTTTCTCTGTCATCTACGCAGAACATTTGTGAAATGATGGGTGTGTTCAAGGAACCCAAATTAATTTAATTAATAGCTAAAGAATAACATAATCCAAGAGATTACAAAATCTGTTAGAAAAAAAATCAACCTGCTAAACAGGCCTGGACACCTGTAATCCCAGCACTTTGGGAGGCCAAGGCGGGTAGATCACAAGATCAGGAGATCGAGACCATCCTGGCCAACATAGTGAAACCCCGTCTCTACTAAAAATACAAAAAATTAGCCAGGCATGGTGGCGCATGCCTGTAGTCCCAGCTTCTTGGGAGGCTGAGGCAGGAGAATCATTCGAACCAGAGAGTCTGAGGTTGCAGTGAGCCAAGATCGCACCACTGCACTCCAGCCTGGTGACAGAGGGAGACTCCGTCTCAAAAAAAAAAAAAAAAAAAAAAAATCAGCTTCCTAAACAGAAAAATATGAAAATAGAGTGCAATAGTTAACAATAATAACAATATCACTTTGTTTTTATTATAGATTTTGATAGCGTAACTGTGGTTTCTATGCATGCTCATATCATGGTTTTTCTGTTCATCAGGTCTCTATAACAGAGATGAGTTGGGCATATGCTATATTCCTTCTTTCCTGGCTTTGAATGTGGAGTCATTTTATTTATGTGAAGAAATGCTGATGTTGCAGACAGCCCCATCTCCCCAATGTTCCCCCAATCTTTCTGGGGAACTTCCATTTGCTGGGGGAGAGGTGCATGCCTACCTAACTGGGACACTGGCCATAGATTTTTCTGGCTCTGGGACTCTCTGGGCCAAGGTACGAATGAAGATAAGGTGAGGGAGGCATCACTTTATAAAATTTAAGACAGTGCTAAAATTTACTCTCTTCTTAGATTGGGACATCCATCTGCTGCTGCCTTTGGATATTTGAGCTCCTGGTCCTTTAGACTCTAGGAATTGGCACTGGCAGTTCCCCATCCCACCCCCCCACCCCAAGCCCCAGCTCTCAGACCTTTGGCCTTGGACGGTTACACCATGGGCTCTCCTGGTTCTCAGGCCTCTGGACTTGGACTGAATTGCACCACTGACTATCTGGTTCTCCAGCTTGCAAACAGCACACTGTGGATTTCTTGGCCTCTATAGTCACACTAGCCGATTCCCATCATAAATCTCTCCTGCATCTGTACATATCCTGTTGGCTCTGTTTCTCTGAAGAATCCTGAATAATACAACCAGCCACCCCATGGCGACTGTATACAGCTGATTCTCATTGTCACCAGTTCCAGTACGAAGGCAGCCTTTTGGAGAACACACACACACACACACACCCACCCACCATATTTGTTTCATTTCTCTGGAGAACGCTGACTAATGTGCGTACCTACTAGAGGGAACTTCAGCATGCAATCATGAAAATTTGATCATGTTATTCACTACAACATTTCTATAGCTTCCCAGTGCTCTTGAGATACGGCCTTCTTTCAGATCCCCCAGAACACCATGTTCCCTCCTGACACAGGACCTTTGCGCTGCACCCAGCCTTGAAGGGTGTTTCTGGGTGAGATTAGCATTTAAATCGATAAACTTTGGGTAAGGCAGGGTGACCTCCATAATGTAGGTGCATCTCATCCAATCAGCTGAAGGCCTCAATAGAACAAAAAGACCAGCTATCCTGAGCAAGAAGGAATTCTCCAAAAGACTGCCTTCATACTGGAACTGGAACCTTGGCTTTCCTGGGTCTCCAGGCTGCTGGCCTTCAGACTGGAACTACATTGTAGATTTGGATTTGCCAGCCTCCATAATCATGACAGCCAATTCCTTATCATAAATTTCTCTCCCTATATCCCTAAGTGTGTATACACACACACACACCCTACTTGTTCCTTTTCTCTGGAGAACCCTGACTAATGTGGGTACCTGCTAGGCGCTCTTATAACATTGTGTTCCTCCTCGTCATCGCATGAGTCTTTGTTTATAGACTCTAAATTTCATGGGTGCATGATTAGTGCCTGTTTTTCCCCTCACTCTTACACCCCAAATGCCTCGCCCTGTTCCTGGCTTACCAAGCAGGCTGTGGGTTAATATGTCTTTAATACATAAGACATCAAGATAAACCTTGCACTCATGGAGCTCAGTGTAGTGGGAAAAGATGGCAAGTTATTGGGCAATTTTAGTGCATGATGACAGAGGCCTTTACTGCAAGCATGGTAACCACGTGCCACAACGATGGGGCGCCTGATCCAAGGTATGGGGCAGGAATAGGTCACAAAGTAATGCAATAATACAACCAGCCACCCCATGGCAACTCTTGCCTATATACACCTGATTCTCATTGCTACCAGATCCAGTATGAAGGCAGCCTTTTGGAGAAGACACACACACACACACACACACACACACACACACACACACACCCTATTTGTTTCGTTTCTCTGGAGACGCTGACTAATGTGGGTACCTACTAGAGGGAACTTCAGCATGCAATCATGAAAATTTGATTGCGTTATTCACTACAACATTTCTCTCTGAAGGAGGTAACACCTGAGCTGCACCTTAAAGAACACTCAGGAGTTGACCACAAGACATAGAGAAGGGAACTGTGCTGGGAAGGGAAGGAGGAGCAGTCGGTGCAGAGGCAAAAGGCTCCAACCCGGCACCTTCCTAGAGCAAGACCTGGCCAGCTCACTCATCTCCCTGGGGCTGGAGGAGCAAGAGCAGGAGGAGTTGGAGGGCCCCTCCCGTCATTGCACCCTGCTGCCCACTTAACACTGTGCACCTGGGAGCCGGAGCCTGTAATCTGCACTGACTGCCAGTGATCTTAGGTTCTCATCATTTCCCACTGGTAACTGCCTTCTAACAGGCCTCCTTGCTTCCAGCTCTCATCTCCCCACCTCTCCCAGCCTCAGTCTTTGCATAGTTCAAATCTGGTCTTGTCTCTCCCCCTCAGGAAATCTGCAATTCCTCCCCCGATCCTTTAGTAGGGAAGCCTGGCTCTTCATAACCTGAAGCCCTGCCTCTCTCCATTCCTCTTTCTTTCCATTCCCCATGCTGTCCCCTAAGCTGTTGCCTTTTCAAGGGCCGGCAGTCCTGAGCGCCTCTGGGTTTTGATGGCACCAGGGCTTTACATGTCCCTCCCTGACTTCTCACTTGACTGACTCCTGTGTTCCCTTGGAGTCCACCTTCCCTGCCTCGAGGCTGGCCCTGCCCCTCATATACCTCTCCCAGCAGCTGTCCCCTTCCTGGGCAGGACTTAGCCCAGCATTTGTCACTGTGTGTCAGTAGTCTTTTTCTTTTTTTTTTCTCCCACCAGACTTCGAGCTCCCTGAAGGCACAGACCATATATTACTCATCTTTGTGTCCCCCGGCCTGACTCCATAAAGGCTAAAAGATGACGCCATAAATGAACATCAGAATGCTGTAGTAACATCTCCCCTGCTGCCCACCAGAGTCAGCCAGTAAAGAGACCCACCAGCTGGAGAGCAAGATCAGTATGGTGCCCTCAGGGCACAAGGCACCCCAGGAGTTAAATAACCAAAGCCACCACCTAATCCTAAGAGACTAACATGATGGATGCAGCCAGTTCCCCAAGAGGCAGGTGGGAGTGGTGTTGCCCCCAGAAAAGCCCGGCCATATCTCCACACATGCATCCCCCACTATTCTCTCGGCTGAGAGGCACACCTGCCACCTCCATTTCCCCCTCCACAGCCAAGGTCTCCCCCAGACTCAATGTTGGCCCCAGCTGTCAGGAGTAACTGTTAGCCTTCGGCCCCTGCTCCCCCTGCTGCCCCTCTCTCTGGGGGCAGATGGGTGCACAGCACCAAAGCTCTTGAGGGCAGAGCCTCCCCAACCCCACCCCACTGTCCCACCCCATGAGTCTTACAGGTGTTTCACTGGGTGGCAGAGGATGATGGTCGACTGCCCAGTGCCACCGGATGGCCATGTTCTAGCCTGTTTCACTTGCCTCTCCCTTCCTGGAGAGAAGCCCTTGAAGACCTCAGCCAAGAGTCCAGGTGCCACCCCCCAAGCAACTAGGCAATAATGTCTGGGAGTGTCAGAACACACTGTCACTGAAGAGAGAAGCCACAGACTGGAAACCTAGCTTCCTTCTCTTACCTGTCAGAAGAGTGTCCTCTGAGTTACCAGCAAGCCTGCTCTTCTCCCAGAGGGTGATCTCGAATGCCTGCGCCCTCTGTTGGCAGCAGCGGTGGAGGCCCCCAGGGAAGCTCAAGTCATTTTTTAGAGACTAGTGGGCCATAATTCCAATGGCCTCTCTGCTTTGCCCCGACTATCATGGACACCCCTCAAAATAGCCAGAATACCCTGGTCTAATCAAACTTGTCCTTGAATTGTTGGTTCCTGGATCCACAGGTTTCTCCAACCCTGGACATTAGAGCATATGGAGTTGCAAAGGGATTCTATCATCATAAAATTGCATTTCCTTAAAAATAACTATCTGGAAACCTTAGGAATTTGGGGAAACAGAAATTAAATTGTAGTGTACAGGTGGATGTCAATAGAAAGGTAAAATTAAATGTACATTATAAATGAGGATAGACCCACAACACTTTGTATTATTCTTTCGGCTAACAATTTATCAGATCAACCAACATCAGAAGGCCACGTATCCATGAATTCCCATTTCATTAAAGCCTTCACTTGGCAGCCTACACTTCTATTCAGTGAATATGAAGGTTCCCAGTGAAAATATTTGTCTAATAAATGAATCAATTAAATCAAAGCATTAAAACTCTGTGGTTGAAAAGTTATGAAAACATCTATATTTAATTATTAAATTATATTTTAACTACATCGATCAAACCAGTACTTAAACACATCACTTGCTGAAATTTTACACATGTATTCTGGAATACTTTTGTAAACAGAAAAAACGATAAAAGCTTCAAAGAAACTGAATTACTTAGCATGTTAAATTACAAAGTGAAGGGTTGTTTTGTATTTCATTAGTTTTATAAATTTGAATAGGGACCTATCACGTTTCCCTAAGTGGGGAACACCTGTAAAAGATTTAGAACAGGCAGATCTTGTTTTACATAAATACTTGTATTATGAAATTGTAAAACATAATGACAGAACCAAATAACTTGGCCTCTTAAGTCCCAGTTCCCACCTTTTTACAATGAAAACTTGGACCAGTCAGTACTTTCCAAACATTTTTAGCTATAAAAATACCTTCATAAAGTGAAATGGTCATAGTTAATAATGACAGCTAATCTTTGTGCTTTCACATATTGTCTCATTTCATCCTTACAACACCATATGATCAGTGTCATTAGTTACAGCTGAGGAAAGTGGGGCTAGACGAAGTTAAGTAACAATCTCAAGATCACACAGCTAACGAATGAACCGGAACTCAGACCCATTTCTGTTGAACTTCAAACCTCCTGCGCGTCAATCCCTCAGACTCCTCTCTATGAGGTGGAAGAGGAGGTTTTGCCAATTAAATAGAAGTTAAGGGCTCCCCATGGCCCCACTAACTCTACTTCTCATCCAGGGAGCTCAACTTGAAAAACATCCCTTTTTTCCTATTAAAAATGATTTCGAGTAAGAGTTTTTGCCTTTACAGCAGGTCAAATAACTCTTGATTTGATAAAACTTTTATCAAGATTAAAATACAATTTTTTAAATTCTCATAGTTCTTTTGTGTATCCCAAATAGATCCGGTGATTCCCACGAGTCTGCAGACCCCACCTGAATTAAGAAATTCAAGCAAAATTCAGGCAGGCGGCCGCATGCACAATAATATGGTATATAGTGACATCTATTGGTAAATTGTGATATTGCATCCAACTTCCTTTCACAGGAAATACAATAGGAGCTAGTTGATGCTCAATTGTCTCAGGTATAAATCAAAATAAGAAAAACAGGATCTAGAAATAGAAATACCATTTGACCCAGCAATCTCATTACTGGGTTTATACCCAAAGGATTATAAATCATTCTATTATAAAGACACATGCACACGTATGTTCATTGCAGCATTGTTCACAATAGCAAAGACTTGGAATCAACCCAAATACTCATCGATGATAGACTAGATAAAGAAAACATGGCACATATATACCATGCAATACTATGCATCCATAAAAAAGGATGAGTTCATGTCCTTTGCAGGGACATGGATGAAACTGGAAACCATCATTCTCAGCAAACTGACACAAGAACAGAAAAGCAAACACCACATGGTCTCACTCGTAAGTGGGTGTTGAACAATGAGAACACATAGACACAGGGAAGGGAACATCACACACCAGGGCCTGGGGGGTGGGAGGCTAGGGAAGGAATAGCAGGGGGTGGGGGGATTGTGGAGGGATAGCATTAGGAGAAATACCTAATGTAGATAATGGGGCAATGGATGCAGCAAGCCACCACCATGGCATATGTATACCTATGTAACAAACCTGCATGATCTGCACATGTACCCCAGAACTTAAAGTATAATAATATAAATAAATAAATAAGAAAAATTCCTTTCATACAGAGAAAGCGGAAGATGTTGGAATCTCCACGTTCAGTTAAAGGTCTGAGTCCTAATTCTTATTTTACCATAAATAACTTGGTATAGACTTGGTTAAGTCACTTGGTCTCAGGATCCTCATCTTCAATCAGACAAGGTTACCTCCTCTCAGAGGCCCTCAAAGCACTAACAGACACCCTCAGGGCCCTCTAGGAAAGTCAGAGTCAAGTAAGTGTGGCTACTGTCTTCACTCCCACATCTAGACACATCTATTTTTATCTTTTCATACATGAATTTTCTTCTTAAAAGTTTGAAAAATATTCTGTCTCTACCATTCAGACCTGGTCAGCCCATGTCAACATTTACAGTACCCAGCACATTTAAGAGTTCTGTATTAAATCTATTCTTGTTTAGTTTTGTTTTAGAGACAGGGTCTTGATCTGTCACCCAGGCTGGAGTCCAGTGGCGTGATCACAGCACACTGCAGTCTCAAACTCCTGGGCTCAAGCAATCTTCCCACTTTCACCTCTCAAGGAGCTGGGATTACAGGCGTGAGCCACCACACCAGTCCGATGTACTGAATCTTTGTAATCTACAAAAATAAAAATCTAGCCCAGGCCCTTTAGGAACTTACAATTTAGTTGTGGAATAAAACAAACACATCATCTACTCATTCCTTAACTACGGATTTTTGTCAAATCAATTGGGAGATTTTCTTCCATGAGATCATATCTCTTATTTTATAAAACAAGTCAATGAGAGAGAGAATTCTTTTTATAGTCAATCTTGCTGCAAGGCATCTTTGCTATAAAACAAATGTTTCAGGAGTCTCTTGGGAAGAATTCATGATGAAGTTGAGATCCACTGTCATCACTATGTAGCAGTGTTCCTTCTCATGAGAATTGGATGAGATTAAGAGAATTTGTGAATATTCTCTATTGTGCTAAAGCAAAGTTTATAAGGCTCTCGGTGTCCCAACCAAGAAAATAGGCTTTGTATAGGCAAGAAGGGGAGGCCTCAGATACCTGTAAATTTCCCACTAAAAGCTCATCTTCACTTAGAAACCAAATTGTTTGATTATTAACCATCTCTTTTCAAGAATAGGGAGAAATGTACCCCGAGATTATCCAATTAAGGTAATAATAATGTCATAAATAATTATTGGTTAAGCACTTACTCTAGCCCTGAAACTGTCCTAACAGCTTTAGCTCATTTAATCCTCATATCTCTAAAAAGTACATTCTATTTTTATCATCATTTTAGAGAAGAGGAAACTGAGGCACAGAGTTATTAAATAACTGAGGAAGTTATGATTAGCTAACCCCACTGATTCAGATGGTCTGCCCTTGTGAAAGTTGTAAAAAGAGGTCAGAATAGTCCCCCTCCCGCACAGGCTAACAGTTACCCCCAAGGACTTTGCTGTAGGCACAGCCTGCACCCAGCTCTGGGCTCAGGGACTTTCTGGACAATTGCACAGGGTCAGGAATGGCATGGCCAATGCCTGAATATTGATTGCCCAGGCTTTTATGTAAAAAGAAAAAGAAAACAAAAAGAGAGTGAAGTTCTTTTGGCCTGTCTCACAGCACTCTGTATAATCTGTATTCTTGTGATCAAAATGCAATAGGTACACTGTTTTAGAAGCTTATTAAATCAGAGATGTCCTCCTTCTCGGGTTGGACCCAAATGAATGGTGTCAGAGGCAAAGTGATGATAGTTTCAAGACTCCAACAGACATAAAAGAATAAAAGAGTTGGCCAGGCATGGTGGCTCGCACCTGTAATCCCAGCACTCTGGGAGGCTAAGGTGGGCAGATCATGAGGTCAGGAGATCAAGACCATCCTGGCTAACATGGTGAAACACCATCTCTACTAAAAAAACATAAAATTAGCTGGGCATGGTGTCATGTGCCTATAGTCCCAGCTACTCAGGAGGCTGAGGCAGGAAAATGGCTTTAACCTGGGAGGCGGAGGTTGCGGTGAGCCGAGATCCCGCCACTGAACACCAGCCTGGGTGACAGAGAGAGAGACTCCGTCTCAAAAAAAAAAAAAAAAAAATATTTTATTGACCCATTTTTTTCTCTACCCTAGAAAGTCCAAGAAACACTTGATTGTAATGTGTACAGTTTCCAGATTTTGACTGAAAATAAAGTTTTATTTTCAAATATCTGAGAAATCTAAGACCACCTTCCCTACCCTACCTTCCCCCTGTTCCCAGGTTAAATACCCCTAGACTACAGCCAAGCCCCTGGGCACAGCTGGATAACTCTCAAAGGGGAAATATTCTGACCTTTCAATTATATTCCCAGTAATGAGGATGATAATCTTGAGTCTCCCAATCATAACTCACTGTCATCTTAGACCTGCTGAATGGTCAGGTCTGCTCTGACAGATACACTACACGGCAGGCAAAGAACAAAGAACCTTTCTCTGAGGAATTTCAAATCACTGTGTCTTTTCTTCTCCTTTTTGTAATATGTATAATTTATCTTCTCTTGGAAAGGTGCATATAAATTTTAATGCAACTTGCTTAAGAACAATTAACAAAGTCACAATTTGAGAATCCTATTTGTTTCCCAGGAGACAGGGGAAAATCTGAACTGCATGCTAACTGTGAAGGAGACTTCAGGTCCTTAAAGGGGAATTTAACCAGAAGGTATTCCTGATTTGTCAGGCCCTTAAGACAATAAAACATATCTGTGTGATCATAAGACAGCCCCATCCTTCAACACTGACTAAAAAGCCTTAGGTGACATTGAACAAGCAGGCACATATCTCAGGACTTCAAGATTAGAGAGATGGACTCCATCTCTAGTCAGAGAAAACACTAGTCACAGAATTTCTGTAAAGGAAGAATATTAAGGACATTGTCCAATATCCAGTTCCATGTACGTTACCCTTCTACAATGTGTTTGGCAAATGGTCAGACTCCCTTTCCGTTGTCCAGAGGCAAGGAGGGAAAGATTATCTTATTCCATATTAGAAACAAATGCTTATCCCCCAGGTGGCTATAAATCCCAGGTGGCATTCAGGTAGTTTCCCTTCTAAGCTTCTGATGCAGCTGAAATTTTCTAAAGTATGGATTGGAGAAAAGAAGCTGCCTATCCATCTCTATCCATCTCTACCCTCCTCGCTAGGCTCTGGGAGGCATCATGAATGCACAAAAAGCCCACTTTTCAACTTGAGAGTCAATACAAGTGGAATGGGCAGTGTTTCCAATCCAGCATGATAATCTGAGTCAATGCATTTAACACTCTACCTTCATAACTTGCAGCTGAAATGATCTACACAAAAGAAGAGGAATGACGGGATGAGAGATGAGTGAGGATCATAAGAGTGTCATTTTGTTGAGGGCAGTGCCAAATTCAAACTCCACCACCACCTTGAGAAGGAATCACGTGCTGGAGCTCTCAAGGAGGGCCAGGTGGTCCCAGGCATGCTCAAGGCTTGTTCATGGCACAGAAGGTATGGAAAATAGAGCAGAGGTACTGATGAGGTTTGCTCTTGGGGAGGGCCACCATGCTGGCTGGAGGGGAACTGCTGTCTGCCCCAGTGGGCTCCAGCTGCTGTGACAATCCCAGGAGGAGCCCTTCAGCCAGAGATGAGGCTGCCTACCTATGGCCACCTCTCTTCTTACTTCTCATACTCCATGACACTTCTAAGGTGGTTAAAGTCAAGAAAATACAAACCTATGTCCTGTGCCAAGACTGAAAGGCTTTCACAGGGACACATAATCTCTGAGAGAACACTTACCCATTCCCATGCTGGACAAGCATAAGCCTTCCGTCGTAAGGATGAGAAAATGGAGAAAAATGACCACATATAGAAATAAAGGGGCCAATATGAGGAGTGCCGGACAAACTTAATAAAATTTATCAGGATTTATTCTAGCAAACATTGACTGTCAAATATAAAGAAAAAAGGCCTATAACCATCCAGGCCGAAAACAAAACAGAACAGGCCATTTACACTGAGAAATAGATTTCTCGGAAACTTAAATGCAAAAATGTCATTCAAAGGCAGAAAAGATCAATGTATGTAATGGAATATATACAGCAGTGTAAATAAGTGTGCCTCAGCTGCATGCATCAGCATGGATGGCTCACATACACATAATATTGGGCAAAAAGGGTATCATAAAAACATATATGCTGTATGGATTCTACATAGATGGTCCCTGACTTAGAATTTTTTGACTTTACCATGGTGCAAAAGCAATCTGCATTCAGTACCCTTCCTGATAAACCCATCTGATTTTTGACCTACATTAGGTTTAGGTTTATCAGGACGTAACCCCATCATAAGTCAAGGAGTAGCTACATATGTGAAGACCAAAAACAGCCAAGCTAAATAACATATTGTTAAAGGATACACATCTAAGGGTAAAACTATCAGCAAAAAAGCAAGTACATTTTAACTCGAAACTCAGGATAATGATTTGGTTTGAGGAAGAAGAAAAATGCAATTGGAAAACAATTTCTAGGCATTGATGATGTTCTATGTCTTAAGCTAAGTGAGGACTATATGGGTGTTTATTTTATTATTATCCTTTACACGGTACAATGCATGCTATACACTATTCTGTATGTATAATATGCTTCACATTAAAATTGTAAAAAAATAAAGTAGAAAAGAAAATAATATGTTATTAATCAGGGATCTCCAGAGATATAGAACCAAAAAGGTTTATATATATAGATATATAGAAAGAGATTTATTATGAGGGATTGGTTCATGGGATTATGAAGGCTGAAAAGTCCCACAATCTGCCCCCTGCAAGCTGGAAGCTCAGAAGAGCCAGCAGTATAGTTCCAGTCCAGGCCCAAACTCCAGAGAATCAGAAGAGCTGATGTCTGAGGGCAGAAGTCGGATGTCCCAGCTCAAGAAGAAATAACATCAGTGTGCAGCTGGGTGGGAGAAAATTTCAAAATAAAAACTAAATTAAGAAGAGAGACCCAATCCACCCTTCTTCTACCTTCCTGTTCCATTCAGACCCTTGATGGGTTGGATGACACCTGCTCACACTGGGGGAGTGGTCTTCCTCAGTCAGTCTACTGACTCAAGTGCTACTCTCTTCTGAAAATAACCTCACAGACACATCCAGAAATGTTTTACCAGCTATCTGGGCATCCCTTAGCCAAGTCAGGTTGAGGCATAAAATTAACCATCACAAGACATAAATGAAAAATTAACTTTTTAAAGAATTTTTAAAAGTATCAGCTAATGCAATTAAAGAATTAAGTATGGTCAGCAGTAGAAATATTAGCTGAAGTATATTTTAAGAAAAAAAAACTTGAGCTGCTGCTTTAGTTGTGTTAAAAAGAAATTTTCCAATAAGAAAGAAAATGGCAAAGTACCAACAAGAGAAAGAACAATTACAATAGACAAATCTCATTTATGAAAACAGATAAAAATTTCCTAATTGCCTTTTAAAGGCAAATTAGATTAAGAAGTATATTATTAGGGTTTATTAGGTAGTGTTAGACATTGGTAGAATTCATACTAAAAATACATACATGGCTATAGAAAAATTTCTTATTACAATGGATTAAATTTAGAAAAGTCATTTGGTCTGATCAAATTCAACACATATTACTGGTATTAATAAAAAATCAAAACATCAAAGAACTATAAAAACTATACTTCCTTGACACAATTTTTAAAAATGCTTACTTCATACCTAAAAGTCAAACACAAGGGGCATTCCCATTAAAATTAGGTAGCATATAAAGATGTCTGCTAATATGACCTTTGTGTTAGTCAAGGTTCTTCAGAGAGACAGAGCCAGTAGGATATATGAGAGAGGATTTATGAGGGAATTGGCTGCTCACATGATCACAGAGGGGAAGTCCCATGACCAGCTACCTGTAAGCTAGAGAGAACCAGGGAAGCCTCAGAACCAGAGAAGCCGACGGTGCAGCCCCCAGTCTGGGGTCAAAGGCCTAAGAGCCCTGGGAGGTTACTGGTGCAAGTCCCAGAGTCCAAAAGCCAAAGAACCTGGAGCCTAATGTCCAAGGACAAGAGGAGGAAAAGCCTCCTGCTCCAGAAGAAAGACAGCAGAGACAGAGAATCCCCCAGTATTTTTCCCGTTTGTTCCAGCCAGGCCCCCAACCAGCTGGACAATCCCTGACTCCATCGAGGTCAAGTCATCTTCTCTCAACTCACACACTGACACACACCAATCTCCCCTGGAAATAGACACACCCAGAACCAAAGCAGCATCTCTCAATCTTGTCAAGTTAAAAATTAAAGTTAAAATTAACCATCATAACCATTATTCAAAATGTGAGAAATTTTTAGCCAACTGTAATAAGGCTAGAAAAAAGAATTAGAAAGTATATATTTTGGAAAGAGAAGACAAAATTATAATTTTTTCCATGATGATATGATTACTTGAAAACCCAAGAAAATTAGCCAAAAATGGTTAGTACTAATTACGAGAATTCGTGTAATGTGTCCAATTGCAAAATAAATATACAAAACTTAATAGAAGTGGTTGCATCCTCAAATGCCTCCAGGGATCAAGCAGACAAGGAAAATGAGTAAAGCGCACTGGTGGGGACCTTTCCTGATGATAGGAAGCAACTGCTTCCCAGCTGCTTTTGTCAAGGGAGACTGTGAGCCTCGAGTTGCCAGATATTCCGATTTTTAAGGAGAATTTGTAAAAACATATTCTTGTATAAAACTTCCTGATTTTTAGATGCAGATGACTAATTCAAAAATTATCTGAACTAAATATATTCACAGGTTAGACATGGCCATGGGCCTCCAGTGTGAAACTTTTGATTATAAAGGAAACCAGTGCTTTCCTTTATAATTAATCTGCAAATATAGTGGAGGAAATGTGAAATGTGTAAAAACTGATTAATCTTCGAATAGTGAATCATTTGAAATAAATAAAATTAAATTTCTATTTCTTGCACCACACCAAATAAAGTCTACAGAGTAATGATTTAAAGCAAAAAATGGAACTAAACAAGCAGTAGGAAAATATATATAGGTGAGTATTTACATAATTTCAAGTTGGGAAATGTTTTCTTAAAAATAACAACAACCTGTTGAATGAAAGAAAATATTTGCAAACTATTCATGTGACAAAGGACTAATATCTAGAATATACAAGGAACTCAAACAACTCAATACCAAAAAAGAAACAAATAATTATATTAAAAAGTGGACAAAGAATCTGAATAGACATATCTCAAAAGGAGACATACAAACACACAATAAGCATAGTTTTTAAATGCTCAACATCACTAATCAGGGAAATGCAAGTCAAAACCACAATGAGATAGCACCTTCTCCCAGTTAGAAGAGCTATAATCAGGGGAAGAAAAAAACAAATGTTGACAAGGATGTGGAGAAGGGGAAATGTTATACACTGTTGGTGGGGAATGTAAATTAGTATAGCCACTACGGGTAAGAGGATGAAGATTTCACAAAAATCTTAAAGTAGACCTACCATACAATCCAGCAATTCCACTACTGGGTATTTATCTAAAGGAAAGGAAATCAGTATATCAAGGGGATATCTGCACTCCCATGTTTAATGCAGCACAGTTCACAATAGCATGGATATGGAATCAAACTGTGTCCATCAAGGGGGAAATGGTTAAAGAAAATGTATATATATACACAATGGAATACTATTTGGCCATAAAAAAGGGAGGAAATCCTAATATTTCAGCAACATGTATGGAACTAGAGGTCATTATGTTGAGTGAAATAAACTAAGCACACAAATATCACATGTTCTCACTCACACGTGAGAGCTAAAACTTGATCGCGTAGAGGTAGAGAGTAGAATGATAGATACCAGAGGCTGGGAAGAGTGGGTGTGGGGATGGGGGGATGAAGAGAGGTTGATTAATGAGTATTAACATACACTTAGATGAAAGAAAAGAGCTGTAATGTTCGATAGCAGAGTAGGGTGACTACAGTTAACAACAATATACTGCATATTTCAAAATAGCTGGAAGAGAAGACTTGAAATGTTCCCAACACAAAGAAATGATAAATGTTTGAGATGGTGAATATACCAAATGCCCTGACTTGATAACTGCACATTCTATGGATGGATCAAAATGGCACTTGTACCCTAGAAATACATATAAATATGTATCAAAAATAATGTCTACAATAACATTTTAAAAATAGCAACAGAGAAATCATAAAAAGAAAAACTGGCCTAAATTACATATATTTTTTAACAGTTTCAGATCAAAAAATAAAAGGCCAATGGCAGACTAGAAAAAATATTTAAAACACATAGGCTCAATATCCTTCTACTACGGAGAGACTGCTCCTACAAATCAATAACAAGCATCTTCAGAGAATATTGAGGACAGGATATAGAAAAGCAAGTCATTAAATTAGAAATGCCAACAGATAACAAGTATAAGACAAAAACGTTCAACCTCACTAGTAATCAAATAAATACAAATTAAGCCAGTGATGAGATATCATTTTCCCTATTGATTTGAAAAACATTTCTGAAATTGTTTTTGAGACCCAGTGTTAACAAAGGCATTTATTTTTGGTAGAAGTATACATTAATTCAACCTGTAGAAAAAATTGGCAATATGTGTCAGAACTCTTTAACTCAGCAAGTCTACTTCTCAAAGTTTAGATTAAGAAAATAGGAATATACTGTATACAAGAATTTAGTTGCAAGGATATAAATTTTTTTTCGAAACATTGTCTCCCTCTGTCACCCAGGCTGGAGTGCAGTGGCACAGTCATAGCTCACTGCAGCCTTATCTCCCAGGCTCAACTGATTCTCTCCTGCCTCAGCCTCACAAGCAGCTGCTAATACAGGTGCACTCTACCATGCTTGGCTAATTTTTGTTTTTTAATAGAGACAAGGTCTCCATATGTTTCCCAGGCTGGTCTCAAACTTCTGAGCTCAAGCAATCCTCTTGCCTTGGCTTCCAAAAGTGCTGGGATTACAGGCATGAGCCACCATATCCAGCCAGGATGGCATTATTGATATACTAGCAGAACACGAAACAAAAACAAAAAAACAGAAACAATGTGAATACTGACAGATAAATAGCTACATTCGTACATTCATACTGTGAAATTCTTGGCAGTCGTTTAAAGTCTGAAGAAAGTCTTGAAGAATATTTATTATTGTTAAAAGATAGGGGCCCAGCTGGGCACAGTGGCTCAAGTCTGTAATCCCAGCACTTTGGGATGCCAAGGCAGGTGGATCACTTGAGGCCAGGAATTCAAGACCAGCCTGGCCAATATGGTGAAACCCTGTCTCTACTAAAAATGAAAAAATTCACCAGTCATGGTGGCGCATGCCCGTGATCTTAGCTGCTCAGGAGGCTGAGGCAGGAGAATCACTTGAACCCAGGATGCAGAGGTGCCAGTGAGTGGAAATCAGGCCACTGCACTCCAGCCTGGGTGACAGAGTGGGACTCTGTGAAAGAAGGAAAGAAAGGAAAGAAGGAAGGGAGGGAGGGAGGGAGGGAGGGAGGGAGGCAGGCAGGCAGGCAGGCAGGAAGGAAGGGAGGGAGGGAGGAAGGGAGGGAAGAGGGGGAAGAGGAGGAGGAGGAAGAAAGGAAGGAAGAGAGAAAAGAAAGAGAGAGAGAAAGAAAAAAAAGAAAGAAAGAATAATAGTCACATACATTGCTAAGTTTTTTTTTAAGTTTATTTTAAATTAAAATGAATAGTATGATCCCAAACTCTACAGTATATATGCAATGATCTGGAAGAATAAAACCTTAGGTATTAACAGTGGTTATCCCTAGATGGTGGAGTTATGATTATTGTTCCAAATTTCCTATTTAAAAATTTTGTTTCTGTTTTACTATAATGAACCTATTGTTTTGATAACAAGTGAGATTTTTATTTTTACTTAAAAAATAAAGCTGGGGTCCTCAGGTGGACTAACTGTTACAGTTACTTAGCTATATTAGAAAGAGCTGGACATAGTTCTTACAGCTGTTTGGGGTTGTGTGTGTGTGTGTGTGTGTGTGTGTGTGTGTGTGTGTGTGTATAAATATATATCCCATATATAATTGGCAAGCTTACCTTTCTACTTATGTTTTGCCTGGACTGGTTTTAAACCAAATGCATATGCCAAAAGCCAATAAAGAGACCCACCCCAGACATACGCAAAATACTACAAGAGAGCTTAGGCAGGCTTTAATTTAACACTAGGCAAAATTTTATTGCAAGTAATCTACAAAGCTGTATGTAGTTTATTAGAGTTGCCTATAAGTACCTGGTTTATCCATGACCATTTAATAAAGTTAGTGAACCTTATAAAAATATTTACAGGCTCAAAAAGAGACTTATTGGCAGACTTGGCCTTCCTTCCATGCCCAGTTAGCAGGGAACGGCTGCCAGTCCCTCAAAACACAGAAAGAGAAAACCAGAGAGATTTTGCCAATGATTTAAGCAAGGAAAAAATTTAGAGCTGCAAAGTGTGTAACATTTACTAGATTAATATGAGAACAGATTCATAAACAATCTAAGTATCCAAAATAAACTATCATATGGAGAAATTACAAACATCTATAAAGAACTATAAATTTTAAGAGCCCACATTTTGGCTGGGTGCAATGGCTCACACCTGTAATCCTAACACTTTGGGAGGCTGAGGCTGAAGCAGGAGAATAACCTGAGCCTAGGAGTTTGACACCAGCCTGGGCAACAAAGCGAGACCTCTTCTCTACAAAAAATAAAATAAAATAAAATTAGACAGGCACGGAGGCATGCATCTGTGGTATCAATGACTTGGGAGGCTGAGGCAGGAGGATCGCTTGAGCCCAGGAGGTCAAGGCTGAAGTGAGCCATAATGGTGTCACTGCACTCCAACCTGGGCAACAGAGTGAGACTCTGTCTCAGAAAAAAAAAAAAAAAACCACACTTTAAAAATAATACAGCATTTCTCCGACCTAACTCACTTCTCCCCAGTTTCCTTGCCCACTGCTGCCTAGCTAGATTATATAATATTAGAGTACCCAGAGCTCAGTCTTAGGCACCCCCCAAGCAATCTCATCCAGGCCCTTGTCTTTAAGCAACATTTATAATCTGATGATTCCCAAATGTATATCTGACTTTCCCTCTGACTTCCTCACTAACACCGCTGACATCTCACATTTGACATGATCGATTCCAGACTGTCTTCCTCCCTGAAATTACTCTTTCCATCAGTCTTCAGAGTTCAGTAAAGAACATTACCATCCATCTAGTCATCCAAGCCAAAAGCCTAGCACTCATTTTGGATTTTCCTTTTCTTTTCCCTGACACCAAATCCATCAGCAAGTTCTAACTTACATTCACAAAAATGCATGCTGAATCAACGCACTTCTTACCATCTCTAGTACGGTCACTCTTATTCAAGCCTTCCCAGAATCCATTCTCCATTGAGCAGCTGGAGTGTTTTTAAAAAAATGTAATTCATATCTGCTTAATCTCTTCAGTGGCTTTCGACTGCAATAGGAAAACAAACAAACAAAAAAACCTCTGAACTTCTCATCGTGATGCGATCAAGCCTCTGAATACCCTTCTCCTACTACCTACGCCTTGCAAATAATTCTCTAGCCACAGAGCCTTTTCTACTTCTGGGATGCCACGTTCATCCTACCTGAAGGCCACTGCACTTTTTGTTCCCTTTGCCTGAAAGTCCCCCCACTCTATACTCTTGCCCAAACCCTATTAATTATTTTTAAAATAGTATTAAGAAATTAAGAATATGCCTTGAGAGCATGCTGCGTGCAAGTGGCAATCAGAAGACCTGAGTACCTGATCTCTCACTCTTTTCAAGATAGGACACCTGCTCTAAAACCAGTATGATAGTAACTTCGGTCAACGACCAAAGTGATTCCTTAGCTCATGATTTTCTCTTCTCTGGGACCAGTCCCAACAGTTAACTCCTCTCTTTTTAATTTAAAACTGAAATATAGAGATCTGGAGACTCGAGGTCACTGGAGCTGGTCACCTGCTGTCGAAGTCCCCAAACTGTCCAATCTCTTGCCTCCCCAGACTTCCTTGTTCAGTTCTTTCCTTGGGGTTTATGGATAACCCAGTATCCTTTAAGTCCTTTACTAAAGTTGGTTTCTGTAACTTACAATTGAAAAGAACTTGAGAATAATCCCTTCTTCATTGTCTGGTTCGCTTCCTAGAACTCAGTTTTACAGAACCATTCTCTTAGTGTTGGCTACCCCCCGGGCATCTGTGGAATCTAAACCCAGCATGGATGTCAACATATGTAGAACTATTTAATATTCATCTTCCCCACCTCATGTGCATGTGTGCATGTGTGCATGTGTGTGCGTGCACACACACACACATTCTCTCTCTCCCCCCCCCACACTGCATTCTTTCCAAGTCCTCTCATCATCCTTTGTACTTTTCTGCAGCATCCACAGGCTGGATTTCTGTTCTGCCTTGATGTTTTCACACAGTTCATCCTTCTACTGCATGCTGGGCTCCCAATAGTTGTGATAAAATTAGGAACCCTATTTATATATGTAAAGAGGCCTTCTGCATGCACAATCAATAAATGTGAGCTCTAAAACGAATCCTCTTTCCTAGGAGGCACCCACTTCCCTTGCCTTTCCTGGCTTATCTTCTATTTCATTGTCCCTAGCAGCTATGTTCCAATCACCAGAGGAGGGGCTTTACTTTTTGGAGGTCAGAGATCCCTTTGAATGCTACAGACATTTTTTACAGAAAAAAAAATGCATACAAATACACACACATTTTGCACACAACCAAGGTTTATGGGCTTCTGATTAAAATCACTTTACCAAGAGTAAGACTTCTGTGACCACCTGCCACCCCTATACACACACACCACTAATTCCCACCCTTCACTAGCAGTGACTCACCCATGCCTCTGCTGCCAGACACCAGTAAAATAAACCTGGTTCCTTTCTCCTATAATTTTTTATGCTGAGAGATAGAAAAATAAAAACACAAAGCATCCCCAACAATTACAGGCAGTTACACTTCGGAGTCATGAAAAGCTTCCCCCCATTAGAACACTTCCCCAGGACAAAGACAATATAATTTCTTAGATTGCTAGTTTATTGCATTGTTATGTTTTAAATGCTCTCCTTTACAGGGAGGCATTCTTGGACCCTGGCTGAGATTAGGAAACAGTCGTCTTAGCAGCACACTTACCAAGAATTTCTTAGGTGGGTTATTTTCTGGGAAGATTATCACAATGATTAATCTCATCTATTTTTTGTTGTCAATTTCAGAGGGTGACATTTTTGGCCTTGTTCCTAGTTCTAGAGATATTGTCAAGTTGAAACCTGCAGCTTCTTATATACTAACTCTACCTTCTAATTAGAAAAGAGGTTTGAAAATGTTGGAGCTTTCTGGGTTGCCTTCCCCCAAGCTAAATTAGAGTCTACTGAAGAAAACCCATAACCTTGGTGGGTGGAGAGGGAGGGGGAAGTATTTATACCCTCTGATTAGCAAATAATACTTTTATCAAAAAAAACTGTTTTGAGGTTTAAATGAGATGATGTATGGAAAGCATATAGGCTCACAATAAGTGCTCAATAAACATTTGTTCCCTCCTCATATCTACCTCACTTATTTAACAAACATTTATTGAGCACTTATACTGTATGCTAAGGATATAAACACAAAACTAAGTCTGACAGAAAGAGACAAATGCGCCAGGCACGGTGGCTCACACCTGTAATCTCAGCACTTTGGGAGGCCAAGGCAGGTGGATCACTAGGTCAAGAGATCGAGACCATCCTGGCCAATATGGTGAAACCCCGTCAGTACTAAAATACAAAAATTAGATGGGCCTGGTGGCAGGCACCTGTAATCCCAGCTACTCAGGAGGCTGAGGCAGGAGAATCACTTGAACCCAGGAGGCCGAGATTGCAGTGAGCCAAGATCATGCCACTGTACTCCAGCCTGGGTGACAGAGCGAGACTCCATCTAAAAAAAAGACAAATGCACAAATAATCACAACATACCAACTCCATTAATAGAGATTATTTACCAAATCTTACAACTCTGGCCCTGTCTTTCTTTTTCCCCCTTAACAGCTAACTTTCTCTCTCCAAAAGCTCATCTGGCATTCCTCTTGATAGAAAAAGTGTCCTATGAGTTGGGTCCTGAAAAACGAGTGGCAGATCATCTGAAAACCAGGAGAGAAGTATGCGCACTAGGCAAAAACAACAGCATGGACAGGCCGGGCGCAGTGGCTCACACCTGTAATCCAAGCACTTTGGGAGGCCAAGGCGGGTGAATCACCTGAGGTCAGGAGTTCGAGACCAGCCTGGCCAACATCATGAAACCCCATCTCTACTAAAAACACAAAAAATTAGCTGAGCATGGTGGTGCGTGCCTCTAGTCCCAGCTACTCTCAAGGCTGAGGCATGAGAATTAGCTTGAGCCTGGGAGGCAGAGGTTGCAGTGAGCCGAGATTATGCCATTGCACTATAGCCTGGGCAACAGAGTGAGACTCTGTCTCAAAAACACACACACACACACACACACACACACACACACACACACACACACACAAACGCAGCATGGGCAAAGGCTTAATAGTGTGGTAACTTCTGGAAACTTCATTATCCAGTAGGCTAGAGTGAGGCTGAGTAGGGGAAATTAGCTGGAAATGTGGGCAAGAGTTAGTGCAAGATGGAGGATGCTAAGGAATTTGGATTTCTTTATGCAGGTCACGTAGCCCCCCAGGATGCTTTTTTCAGAATGGTGGCACAATCAGATCTGCTTTGGAAAGCACACTCTGGCAGCAGTGGGGAGGATAAATGGGAGGTGGAATGAAGGGCGAAGAGACGAAAGCAAGAAGACCAGTCAGGAGCTATCGA
Organism: Ateles fusciceps; assembly: GCA_036589455.1. NCBI lineage: Eukaryota > Metazoa > Chordata > Mammalia > Primates > Atelidae > Ateles > Ateles fusciceps. Next base: position 3,285,828 of record JAZHEH010003362.1, read on the forward strand.
TTCCAGATGAGAGATAATGAGGGCCTGAACTGTAGTACTGCCAATGACAATGGCAAGATGCCAGCAGGCTCCAGGGACATTAAAAGGTAGAACTGACAGAATTTAGTGACTGATTAGATGTGGGGTGGGTAGCAAGTGAAGGAGAAGAAGGAATAGGAGGTGATTATAAGATTCTAGCTTAGAAAATTAGGTGGATACTGATGGCATTTAGAAATAACAGGCACTGAGAAACTGTTTTCTCTTCTTTTCACAGCCTTTGCCATTCACACTGTGCAAAGGAGCTAACTATCCACAGTTCTCACTTGACAGATTCCTAAACAACTCAATTTAACAAACCTAGGATAGTATGTAGCAAACCGAACAGCTCGATGATTTTGGTTATTCCTGTCTGTCTTTGCTTGGATCTGGAAAAGCCCCAGGAAAATACTATCAATGAATAAGAGATAATCCCTGTCCCTAGGGAGCTCACAGTCTAGACGGCACAGTCATACACATAGGAAATTATAGTACAATGTGATCTGCACCATATAATAGAGGTACTGTATCACAGAATGTTTCACAAAGGTCATCCTTACCTGAACTTGGCTGGTAAGGAAAGATAAGAGGAGGAGGAATATTTGCCAAAGGAAGAGCAGAGGCAAAGGCTGAAGAGGTGGTATAATTTGGTATGATCAGAGGGTGGGGTGAGGTACAAGATGAAGCTGGAAATGTAGGCAAGAGTTAGATCATAAGAGGTCTTGTGAGGTAAGCTAAGGATTATCAAAGGTATGATTAATCACTGAGTGATTTTAAGCAGGAAAGTTTCACAGAAAGCCCCCAGTACTTACCAATGTTAAAGAAAAACAGGTAAGATAACAAACATCTCAGTACTTAGTATATATCATGTTCTGCACTAATTTTGTCCAATAAATGGATAGGTGTATTTCACCCTAGCCATTGATTTATAACTGAGTTATAATCCCCTTTCCACCAGTCTCCTCCATCAGGCACTATGAGTTCCTTAAAGGCAGGACTCTAGTCTTAACCATCCTTATACCCCTAGGCTAGCTAAGTGCCTGGCACAAAGTAGGCTCCTAAGTATTTACTAGATGAATGAATCATCTCTTAGACAACGTTTTCCTAAATTTCCTGCTTCCTAGAGTCCAGTGGGTCATCTTCTGTTCACCATAGGTAAATGATAAGGGTAGTACAGAGAAGTGAGTAGTAAATTTAGCTGCAGAAGATCTGGAGTATGCTCCTGCCTCACATACTAATTCTGACCTTGGGCAAAGTACATATACTCTGAGCTTTAGGGGTCTCATCTGAGAAAATGAATTTTTTAAAATTCCCACATGTCACAAAATGTGTGAAAGTATTTTGTAGCATTACTAAAACATAAGTTGTTTACATATATGTTTCATCTTCCTTACATATTAACATGTGCTCAGAAGTCAGGGAACAAAATAGGTTGGGCTCAAAGTTATTGCATTATAGGTCAGTAAAAATACTAACGTTAATTGCATTTTTCAACTAGCATTCATGTCGGTCTGCTGAATAATGTGAATTAGATTCTGGTTGCTTTTTGCTCACTCCAATCAGTAATACTGTTATTTAAACATACCAAGCTCATTCCTATCTCAGGACCTCCGCACCGCTTTCACTCAGCAAGCAGCAGTGCTAAGTGAAATGCTCTTCCCTTACCTCCCCCGCACTACGATTGCATGAAGGTCATGCCTTCACTTCCCAGATCTCTGTTCAAGTGCCCTCTCATCACAATACCTTCCTAACCAGTTCATCTAAAGTAGCACCCACTCTGCTCTCCGCACTGCCATCACTACTTCCTTAGCTTGCCTTATTTTTCTTTATGACACATCATCGTCACAATCCTGTACTTGCTTATTCTTTGCCTCCCCATGAAAATGTAAGTTCCACAGAGGGAGGGTCTTTACCTCCCTCCCTCACTCACTGCCTCTACAATGCCTAGAACAATGCCTGGCACACAGAAGATACTCAGGGCATTTTGCTAAGTAGTTTGCTAAGTGAATGACATTTGCTAAATAAGTGAAGTTTTCCACTGCAATCATCTGTAATCATATAGCATTAAAAAGGACTTGGAAACAAAAAGAATGAGAAGACGTGGGGTCCGGCCCTGATCCTGCCATTAACTAGCTATTTGGCCTTGGAAAGTCACTTGTTTCTGAGTTCAATTTTCTTATCTGTAAAATACAAATAAAAATAACCTCTACCTTGCCCTACTGCCCCTCCATTTCACAAATCACATCATTGTGGAACTTAATGGGGTCTTACATAACATTTTACCAGTGGGGTATGTTTCTGTTTTTACTGTTAACTCTTCAGGAGCATAGACTGTCTTGCTCATCTATTATAGAACTTGACTCAGGGCCTGGATCTATAAATAATTGCCAAAAAAAATGAAGAGCAAAGGTCATACATTTCCTTTATAAAATGAACCGAGCTTCAAATATTCATGCTCCAAATTATTTTTAAATACTCACTATAAGTGTCATTTCATTTCATCTAGCAGACATGGCAATTAGCAGAGTGCCTGAGCAGCTAGAAATGTTCTCATTTCGTCTGGTTTTTGTTCAGGATAATGACTATAAATGCTTGTTTTGACTAAATCAATGGTTCTCCTAGGCCAGCGCTGAATAAATGCTTGTGCTATTGTGATGCTTCTGACCCAGGCAGGAGACATGTGCTTCCATCTCCAGAACAGCAACCCCTGAATGACCCCTCAATACAATGGAGAAAAGAAGTGCTGTGTAATTTAGGGGCATAAACCAAAACTCCACTGCTTAGAGTCAGCTTAATGTCTAACAGAAATACACAAAACTGTCAAGCCTCAACCAGACATCTGAATAATCTGTCCATACATTTTTCACATATCAATATTTACTGTCTTTTCAAAGGCCAGATCAAGATGAGAAGTAATAAAGTTTATATAAAAGGTAGTGGAACATTTATTTTATTTAAGTTCCTTGCCTATATCCACTAGATTTGGGGAAAAAAGGTTCAAGTTTACAGTGCCAAAACAGCTCCTTCTTTAAAGGCTTGTAAATAGTGGCTTGTTCTATGCCAGCATGCATACTTTTGAGCATATCAACTCATTTAATCCTTACCAACAATTCTATGAGGATTACACTATCATTCCCATTTCACAGATAAAAACTAATGTACGATCATCTAGATATGATCATCTTCTCAGGATCATGCACTGGGATTTGAACCTAAGCAATCTGAGTCTATACTCTGATGCCATACTATCAGTGCAGGACAATTTTTAACTGCATGAATGCATACTGCAGAGCAAGAGAAATTTAACGATGATCATTTATCTTTTGGAAATTATGGCCACATACTTTTTGTATGTTGATTTACAAATAGCTTGGCTAAAAAGTGGTTGAGCAAATCAACTTCTTAAAACAGGGTATGAAGGAAAAGTGCATGATGAAGCCAGCAGTAAACAAAGAAATTACACAACTTGGTGAGAGAGGATGTGGATGTGGAGGGAGTTGCTAAAGGTCTGGTATCATTGGAAAGTTTAGTGATGACAGTGACTTGGTACAGCTGACTGCCCCTCAAGCAAACAACAAAAAGATTAGAAGGACCAATTGACTGGCAAAACACTGGTCAGAGCCAGTGTTGATTTCCATTTATTTTGCAGCAATATTCATCTGCTGTGTTTGGATACTCTGGAAAAATCCAACATAATGGAAAAAGCATGGGTAAAAATCACTTATTAGCAAGTTATTTAATCTTGGAGCCTCTTTGTTCATCTATAAATTTAGAATATGAATATCAACTTTGAAGTGTTGCTGTGAAAATTAAATAAAACCATTTGTGGCAGAATAGGTGCCCAAAATTGGTTAATCGTGAAAAAGTTAACATCACCAAGATGTAAAATGATTAGCTGTTGTTGTTGGGGCAGGGCTTGGAGTGGGGAGTTGGATATTAAGATTCTAAACAAGGGTAATTTTTAATCCGGAAAACCTACAAGATAAAACAAACAGATTACCACACCCATGTTTTTAGGGAGAGAGAGAGAAAGTATGACACATGGAAGAATTAATTTGTTCAACTTTGAAGGAAGGTAAACCCCTTTAGTTCTCACTTTGTTTTTAAGAGTAGGAAAAGATCCAAACTTCTTAATTATGGATTATCCATCATGTTCTTTGCTTCCTTGGAATCTTGGAGACCCAAGAATATCTGTTCTTTAAGATTAAACACAAAATACCTGAAAAAATTTGAAAACGAACAGAATGTTAAATTATATTCGATAACAGGATTATGGTTTTGTAAGAAAATATCTTATTTTTAGGAGATACATGCTGACATATTTAGTGGTGAAGTTCAATGATGTCTGCAACTTCACCTGGTTCAAAAAATTATATATATAAAAATGTATATATTCAAAAAATATATGTATATAATCATCTTATACATAAAGAAAATATGGCAAATTGTTGTTGAATTTAGATGATGGCTATATGAGTAATGTTTTAAATAGTTAGGTCAGGCTGGGTACAGTGGCTCACACTTGTAATCCCAACACTTTGGGAAGCCAATGAGGGAAGATCACTTGAGCAATCTCCCTTTTACAACATAGCAAGACCTTGTCTCTATAAAAAATAAAAAGATTAGCCAGGTGTGGTGGCACATACCTGTGGTCCCAACTACTTGGGAGGCTGAGGAGGGAGGATCACTTGAGACTGGGAGTTCAAGGCTGCAGTGAGCCATGATTATACCACTGCATTCCAGCCTGGGTGAAAAAGCGACATCTTGCCTCAGAAAAATAAACAAATGAAACAGTTGCAGTTTTTGTTTTAGAGACAGGGTGTCGCTTTGTCATCTAGGCTGGAGTACAGTGGCACAATCACAGCTCACTATAACCTCCTTGAATTCCTGGGCTCAAGTGGTCCTCCCACCTCAGTCTCCCAAGTAGCACTTTTTTGTACAAATGGGGGTCTCACTATGTTGCCCAGGCTGGTCTCGAACTCCTGTCCTCAAGTGATCCTCCTGCCTCAGCCTCCCAAAGCACTGGGATTACAGGCATGAACCACCACGCCCAGCCCTTAAAATAGTTTCTAATAAAATAGGAGGGGGTGGGGGAACCAAGAGGTTGCATTTAGGGACAATCCCAGGTAGAATTTTCCATCTTTTTCCTTTTCTATTCATAGTACAGATGATTAGGGGAGAGGGTGGTAATGCAGAAAACAACTGATATTAGAGAAGTAACAATAAATTCAGCCACAAGTCAACTAACTGAAAGACAAGTTCTACACAATTTCTGAAACATCTTGTAAGAGTCCAGATGGTGAGAAATAGTAACTAATATCTACGGTTTCAAGAAAGAATTCTTTTGCCAAGGAGAAACAAAGTAGTGGGTGAGAGTATCAGCCTTTCCAATGGGCCTATCAAGAGATCTTATCCAGGAATATTTAGGAACCACATTCTAAAGATGTTACAAAGGCAATTACAGAAGAAAATGTTATATAGTTCCCTCTGTTCAGAACACACACAATCTTGAGAATTATCCCTCTTCATCTAATAATGAATGTTTATCTGTAAATGAACATATCAATCTTAAGGGGTGATATAAGAACAAAAAGAATTACGCAGGAAATAAGCCAAAGTCTTATACAATTTGAAGGTGTTATTAAATGACTAAAAAGGAAACAAAACAGTTGTGAGAAGAAGCAAAAAAAACTTTTTAAAGATTTTACATGACCAGAAAACAAATTAAAAAAATTAAAATCCCCCCAAGAAACCAAATTAACTCATTTTTTTAGTTAACCTATTAACTAAATGTTTTGCAACATACAAACTGCAAAATATCCTTTGCATCCCTTTAAGAAACACTTTCCTTTCTTTGGTAAAGAATTTCTTGCAGGACAGGATGTAAAGTTTGACGTTCCCTCCAAAGTTCCCAGTAGAAATGTTTCTAACTTCTAAGAATGTCCTAAGAGAATGAGCTAAAACACAGAAAATGTTGAAAATCTTATTTAGAATATTAAAAACTGGAAGCAATCTAAACATCTAACAGTGGAAGAATGATGCATTTATAATGTGAACACACACGTGATGTCCAGCAATTTCAAGTCTAAGTATGAAGAGTAAGCCACAATAAAGACCGTTAAAAAAAATTAGTCAGTAAATATAATTATAAAACAAAATCAGAAATATGAAAAAAGGGACAATTATATTGGAATGATAAAATTCGATTTCTGTTTCCTGCCTCCTCCCCTGCTGGCTCTATAATTTTTTTTTTTTTTTTTAATTCTTAGAATAGGAAAAAAAAGCTAAGAATGCCATGGCTGGAAGGCCTTTAGTAAACAAGCACATATAAAGGGTCCTCAAGACAAGTCCCAATATGAGGTATGAGACTAGATATTATAAGGAAGGTCATTGTTCTCAGGAACAGACTCTGCTATTTTTACCCCAAACAGAAGCCCATACAAAACTATCCTATTCTTTCCCTCTTTCTAATGAAAGGTCCCAAAAGGTATCATCCAAGAAGTGCTGCCAATAATAATATTGTTAATTGTGACCAGCCTATAGACATCTTATTTGCAAAGGCTTTTTTAGGCCTGAACTGACATGAAATATACTACTGTGGAACTTTTTGTCTTTTTGTGGGTGTTTTTTGACTGCAAAAGAGCAGTTTGTTAAATTATTTATCTTTTAAAAAACACAATCACAAAATCATATTCATATACTGCTACTGTAGTGTTAGGGACTCCCAAGCCTAGACAAGCTGTTTAATTTAAATATATATATATATATATATATATGTATATATATATATGGATGCTTGTTTGAACAACTCAGAAAGCATTTTTCCCCTAGAAATATTACAGTGATAAGGGAGACCGATCTGTCCAGCCAAGTCTCATTTCCACAATCCCCCCTCTAAATTTCCTGGTCTAGAAAACCAATGGCTCTTTAGGATGCTTCTTACGCTTTTTAGGAGTTTCCCTCACAGGTCTGCAATTTCTATCATGGAATTATTTATTTATTTATTTATTTAAGCTAGGAAATGTCTTACTAACAAGTTGCTTTATCACCTAAAATCTACTATTATTCATTTTTACAACATAGATAACACTTGATTGACTTAAATTCTTCAAGAAAAAAATCTTGCTTTAACAATCAAAAACTTAAGAACAAAGGGGTAAGAAGATACTGAAATGTACTAATAGTTTGTGTGTTTAAGGACCTCAAACATTAAAGGCAAGATGATAGTTTTAAAAATGTAATAACTCACATCTAAACATGAATGAATTTAAATTTAATTCTTTTTGTATGAAACCAAATGGCAATCTAATACCACTGGGACTAAGTGCTGAAAAACTAAGTAATAAAACAAATATATGAAACATGATTACAATTTAAATTCTTTGGATGATTTATCTTCTAAGCCCCCACACTTAATATAGATGTTAAAAACGCTCTAAAATAATACTAAGCACCTTAGTATTATTTAATACTTTTATACCTAAAAAGTTATCCTTTTTTATTTTTTTTATTTTTCTGAGACAGGGTCTTGCTTCGGGCTCAAGCTATTCTCCCACCTCAGCCTCCCGTGCAGCTGGGACTACAGGGGGCACACCACCACGCCTGGCTAATTTTTTTTATTTTTTGTGGAGATTAGGTCTCACTATCTTGCCCCAGATGAGTCTAGAACTCCTGGACTTAAGTGATCCTCCCACCTCAGCCTCCCAAAGTGCTGGGATTACAGGCATGGGCCACCATACCCAGCCTAAGAATACTTTTTGGATTTTCACAGCTGTGAGGAAAGCTTTAGAAAGAAAAAATGGGGTTTAAAAGTTAAGACATAGCTTAAGACAGAAGCATAGTAAAACAGGAACAAATACTGGCTTAAACCTGATGTCTCTAACTATATTCCTCTATTTTAAGAATCTTTTAGTATCTGATAGTTTCAACAGCCTTTCCATTTTCTAATATGTAAACTTTATTCCCACCAAGTCCCAAATAAACGAGTCCTAAGATTTCCTAGAAGGTGGACCTCAATTATTATTTTTATTTTATTTTTTGAGACAGAGTCTTGCTCTGTCGCCCAGGCTGGAGTGCAGTGGCATGATCTCAGCTCACTGCAACCTCCACCACCTGGGTTCAAGCCATTCTCTTGTCTCAGCCTCCCCACTAGCTGGGACTACAGGTGCACACCACCACACTCAGCTAATTTTTATATTTTTAGCAGAGACTGAGTTTTACCATATTGGTCAGGCTGGTCTCGAACTCTTGACCTCAGGTGATCCATCCACCTTGGCCTCCCAAAGTGCTAGGATTACAGGCATGAGCCACTGTGCCCAGCCGTACCTCAGTTACTGTGTTCCTTTTATATATAAGGCAAACACTGGTTTTAACTTCTGTTGGAACAGGGGGAACTTTCAGTAGAGTTCTTAGAATGTTCGGAAAAAAATGTCCCAAAGCTCTCTTCTGGTCCATACAAGACAATCAGAATGTAACAGACACTAGCATAAAGTCTGGAACATACACTAGTCATATTTGATTCTCTCTGTCAGGGGTTCTTCTCTGTAATGGGAAATAATTTGAATCAGGATGGAACAGTTGATAAGAAGGAAGAACAAACCAGCTAACCAAATAAACAGAAAGGTGTTCTTTCCTTGAAACTCAAGAACATAGGCAGGTGCCAGCCATAAGGCCTGCCCTATAAACCATAACATTAGGAGAACTACAGCTCTTTTCCAAGGCATTCTTATTAGTGGCATCACAAGAGGCAGTAAGCAGAGGTACCAAAGAAAGTACTGGGAGGTGCAGACTTTGTTAAAAGTCACAAAAATGGACGTATGAAGAAAACAACAAAAGACGAGGTCTCTGTAATAGGCGAAAGACACAGCTGAAAGCAAGATGAACTGCGGCAGGAAAGCTGCAATTCCCAGGGAAAAACTCCACTGGCTTTCTGCAGTCAAATATAGCATGTAGAAGTAAGGAGAAAAGTTGTGACGGATATCCCGCCTAGTCAGGTGATAAAAGTAGGTGTGCTCCAAAAATTCCCAGCCGTACTCATAGAAAAAACCAAAGCTCAGGGCAAAAAACGTGAGTCCAGCAACTGCTACAAACAACAGCACAGCCCGATTACACAGCCTCTTCAGGAGCGCGTACAAACGAGCCTGGAAAGAACACCGGGATTGACGGAGACTTTCGTCATTGTCTCGACCTGGAAGCAGGTGAAGCGTTATGGGAAGGATATAAGTCACCGGATATATCTTCATATGCACCGCGAAACCATAGAATACAGCTGCACACGCGACGAGTCTTTTCTTTATTAAGTATAGGACCATCAGAACCAGGCAGGCGACAATCGAATCTGCATTACCTCGGCTGGATACTGCCATAGGCAGGGGGTTAAGAAGCCAAAAGACACAGTAGCCACAAGCCTGGCGGCGCCCCAGTGCCTTCAGCAGCAGCAGGCGGTACAAGAGGAAAGCGGTGAGGAGGTCGCAGCTGATGAAGAGAAACTTTCCAAAGAGCTCGCTGAGGTAGATGTTAGGAGTGAGGAGCCAACCCAGCAGCGGGGTGTAACGGTAAGTGGCTCTCAGGTAAGGCGAGCGCCCCCTCCGTGACGAAGCGCGCGGCGTCGGTGAAGACCTGATAGTCGATATCCGTATACCTCATGTGCAGGGTCCGGTCCTGGAAGACCCCATAGAAAACCAGGGCGACTCTGGCTAAAAATGCCACACCAAACACGCCGGCGGGAGCCACCCTCAGGTTCAGGAACCATTCGCCCCAATGCTTCGTCGAGCCCATGATCTGACTGTGCGACAACGGCTCAGCTGCAGCTCCAAACTGCCTCAGTACCTCTAACCTTCCCTTCCGTTCCTTACCGCAGGTGGCCGCTGCATCTCCCACCTGCTACACTGCCTACCGAAACAAATGAGGACGATCACTTCCGGCATGAAGCCCCGCCCCCCGTACTGCTACTGGTCGCCAGCCTCGCGCGGGCTTCTCAGTCGCCCCAGCCAAAGACCTGCCTTCCTCTGGGAGGGCGGTCTCTTTTCCGCTTCTTCTTCCGGCGGAGGCGGTATTTCCGGTCCCTAGGCGGAGAGACATCCGCTTGCCAGGAAATCCGGCACTGGCTTGAGAATTTTATGGAGCGGAGTGAGTTTTCTTTGTAAGAGACCATCCCTCGCCCCTCATCCTCTTCCCGCGCTGCATTCCGGTCCGCAGAGGAAAACCTCCCGACGCTGAGCCAGCTGCGGCCTGCGCGCTGCATCCCTCAGTCCCGGGCTGGAGACCCGCGAGTGAGAAATACAGGAGGGAAAGGAAGATGAGCCTTCTCACGCTTTACTCCACCAGCTCGGCAGTATTTCACCGGGGGGTTGTGGGCCCCGGGACAGGATGGGGTGAGTTGAAGGGGGCGGAGTGTGCATGTCCCGTGCAATATTGGAGGCATACTTATGTTTTAAAATTACTAGTTGGTAATCAGAGATTCAGATTTAAGTGGACAGCTTGTATTTATCCGGCAACCCTAAGTGAAGGTGATGGGAAAGAAAACAGGAAAGCGTCACAGAATTCCTAAACTACGTCAGGCCCTTATGCCTCAGTACCTTTGTGGTTGGCATTTCTTCTGCCAAAGTTGCTTTCCCCCTCCCCAGTCACTCTGGCAAACACCTCCTCAACCCCTCAGGCCTCGGTGCAAGTGTTAGCTCCCAGCTGCCAGTCACTTCCTCATCACGCAGAATGAATGATTTAGATGCCAGTCCTCTCCCCCTGTCCGAGGATAGGTGGACTGGGCGGACGGGATCTAGGCTGCAGAAAATCACTCACACAGAAGACCCTGCCGTGCTACTAAAAGTCCCGCCAGTGCTCCAAAACTCCCTGGTCATTCCTTTGTTACAGCATTTGTCACACTGCTTTGTAATAATTTTTTGTGTTTCACTGTCCTAGTTTTCCATCAGGATACTTTGAGTTTCTCGATATCAGAGATTATCTTGTTCTTTTCTGTACCTTAATATCTAACACAGTGCTAGTAGCCATTCAGCAAAAGTTGAGTTGATTTTAGAGGTTCTTCCTACCAGAATATTTCTAGAGTGGTATCTTTGGATTGCTCCCAGCTCCCAGTTATTTTCCCCTTTAAATATCCTTTATGTATGTCAAAGTCTCCTGCTTCCCCTACCTCACTCCAACCCTACCTACTTCCATGAATTTCTCACTAAGGACTGTAACCCATTAACTCTTCCCTTTCTGTGGTTACTTAGTACACTATATATGAAATTGTAGAATTTCATACTTTATTTTAGATTGTATTCCTAACCCTCACAATGAGATTGTAGGGTTCTCGGGGGTAGAAATTATATCATCCTTAATTTTTTTCCATTATTTGTAATTTATTGTAGTCTTAGGCACATGGTAAATATTTAGTAAGTACTGACTAATCTGATTTTACAGAATGAGCCTTCTTCCTAGGGGGAAGTCCTCTAGACTAGAGTAAGAAAGGGAATTGACTTCATCCAGTCTGAACATGCAGCTTCCAGGACTACCTGCTACTCATCCATCCTACATTTCACATTTATCCTTTGGAGATGAGCTGCGTTCATCTTATACTTTCCATATTCATATTGTGATATCTCTATGTCCTTTTATATGCCTTGGTATAATTATGTGCCTTACATTGATATTCTAACCATTTTTTGCAGTATATTAGCCATACATGTAGTCGCAGCACATCACTACTCATAATAAGGATGATGACAATGATGATTTATAATAGCTGGATTTGTTAAGGACTCATTTGCAATGTACCAGGCATTATGCCAAATACTTTTCATGTACGGTAGACATTCCCGCCTTTACAAATGAAGAAAACTAAGGTTTATGAAGATTAAGTAATTTTCCTAAGTCACATAGCTAACTAGTGACAGAGCCAGAACTCAAAACCCAGTCTGTCTTACCTAGAATATCTTAATCATTATGTGGCTGACTTGCTAATAAAATGTTGATCATAAATTCTAATTTTCCTGTGTTTTCTCTTACTGATCTCTTGTCTGGATATTTTTGATGTTCTCTCTCACTGTGACTCTTTCTATCTGATTTGTTCTTTTCTTCTGCAAATAATAGATAAGTGAGGCTTAGTTCCCTAAGACAGAAAATATGGGAGGTAGATGTCTGAGGATTAACTAAGTAAGGGTAGTTGTGGCTGGACTGGTTTCAGTAGTATGGCAGAAAGGCCTCAGTCGATCTGTCCCTACATGGCTGTCCTAGTAGAGAGATGGGAGGCACCAAATTTAGGCAGATAAGGAAACAACTAGTCAAAAAAAAAAACTGCACTTTGAGAGGCCAAGGTGGGCAGATCAAGAGATCACGAGATCGAGACCATCCTGGCCAACGTGGTGAAACCCTGTCTCTACTAAACATACAAAAAAATAGCTGGATATGGTGGTGCACGCCTGTAATCCCAGCTACTTAGGAGGCTGAGGCAGGAAAGAGAAGCACTTGAACCTGGGAGGTGGAGGTTTCAGTGAGCCGAGATTGCACCACTACAGATAGTAGTTGTGGGAACTAAGAATAGAGTGTAGTCTGTAAAACAAATTGGACAGAAAGGCCCAACTTTAGTTACTATTTCTGGGTGGAAGAAAAACATCACAGGGTCTAAGGACCCCATATTGAACTTTTTGTATTGGGTTTAGGGATTGTATCTTCTCATCTCCTTCAGAAAGGGCTATATGTTTTCAAGTGCTCAACTGTTCATTACCTCTTGGACTATTACTTACAATCCTTCCTAATTCCCCCCTTTCACTATCTTCTCCTAGAATTCCATCCTTTTAGAGCCAATGACTAGGGAAAGCACAAATATGGGTAGCTAAACCCTAGTTTCCCTAGCAGGAACCTTGTCACTATGGTACATATACTCTCATTACCCTTCTGTATCCACTATTCATCTTTTTTGCCCTGTTCTGTGTTCCAAGAGGTTAAACTCTATGGGTAGCATCACTCAGTCTCCCTTGTTCTCTCGCTTCCCATTAGAATAGACCAGTGGGAGGCACCGGCAGATCTTTGGCAGTGTCTGAGTTCCTCACCTAAAGCCATGGCTCCTGTTGAAGCTATAGCTCCCTCCTTTGGGTGCCAGTCTTGTGGTTCCAATAACTGTCCCTTCAGATTTAAGGCTGGTAAAGGCTTCCTACCTTGTGAGTGCCTGGGTACATCACCATATCTTGCTGATGTATTAAACTTGCTCATACCTTTGCAAATAATTCCTTAATTAAAACATGTCCATTGGCCTTTTGGGTATACCATCTGTCTCCTGCTAGAATCTTGACTACTTTAATCACTTTCTTTTTCACTAGATTTTGTTCATATGTCTTGCTTTGTCATTTCTTTGGAATCTGTTTCTAATTCTTTCCATGCCCAGCACCCTGAACCTTAGTCCAGACCTTCAACAACTCAACTAATACATGGCAAACACCTATGCTATACTAGGATCTGTGGCAATTGCCTTTCCCTCAAGCTTTAAAAATCTCTTACAACTGATGTAATGTCTTCTGTCTCAATTCTAATGCCAAATTGATATTAATTAATAGTATTTTACTTAGATTCTTTCCTCCATCAAACATCTTCAGTGGTTCACAACTGCCTAAAGAAAAAAATAATGAACTCTTTTGCCTGACATTCAGTCCCACCATTTTCTGGCTTTAACTTACCTTTCCAACCTATTTGCCTATAAAGCCCTCTGTTTTAGGTTTACTGTTACCAAAATATGCCTTATGCTTTCTTCCCGTGATACTTTGTTCATGCCGTATTTCCTACAAAGAGTGCTGTTTCTCTTGACATAAATGCTATTTGGTTTTTCAATGTTGAACTCAAGCCTCAACTCCTCTGTAAACTCTTCCTAGACTTTAACAAGTGAAATAGTTTCTCTCTCCTCAAAAGGAGGTGATGTTTATTGTCTGTTCTATTTTTTAACAGTAATTATATCATGCTTGTTATCTAAGTCTTTTATAGTTAGTTCACAAGACATACAAGCTCCACTGCATACTTTAGGCCAGTTCTTTCTCTTCTTTCTTTCTTTCCCTCCTGCTAGTTTATCGATCATCATACATGTCAGGCACTATGTGAGGTGCTGGGCTGTACTCGTGACCAAACACTTGACATGAATCCATTCACATGACACTTGAAGTCTAGTAAGCTACGTAGACATTAGTCAAATAAATTCACAAGTAATATACAATTGCAGCTGTAGTAAGTGCTCTAGCTTTTAAGGGGATTTATTTGATCTCAGATTGTCATAGTAAGAGTTAAGAAGGTTGGCCGGGTACGGTGGCTCATTCCTGTAATCCCAGGACTTTGGGAGGCTGAGGCGGGCGGATCACCTGAGGTCAGGAGTTAAAGACCAGCTTGACCAATGAGGTGAAGCCCCGTCTCTACTAAAATTACAAAAATTAACAGGGCTTGGTGGTGTGTGCCTATAGTTTCAACTACTCAAGAGGCTGAGGCAGGAGAATCGCTTGAACCTAGGAGGTGGAGGTTGCAGTGAGCCAAGATCACACCACTGCACTCCAGCCTGGGTGATAAAACAAGATCTATCTCAAAAAAAAAAAGAAGGTTGGAAAGTGGCAGGTAGTGAGGAGAGTTCCACAAAAGGAATAGCAGGTGGAAAGCCCCATGATTGTACATCCCTTGATGCATGCATTATGTCTTATATTTCTTGGTTAACTGAATGATACCTTCCACATAATAGGGACTCAGTGTTTGCTGATTTTTCTTGAATCTTATGTCAAATGTATTCTAACCAAACATCTTAGATTGATACCATCCCTTGCCTACTTCCTGTTCCTGTGAAATGTTTCTCATAGAGATCTCACTCTTTTTAGAACATTCTGCTAATGTTATATCTGGCATTAGTACATGGTACCTGCTATTGCTTTTAGTTATATTTGTTATATGCTACTTGTTTTATTTCTCTTTCCTTACAGGTTTGTAGGTTTCTTTAACATTTTTTTCTTGTTGCCCAGGCTGGAGTGCAATGGCGCAATCTCGGCTCACCACAACCTCCACCTCCCAGGTTCAAGCAGTTCTCCTGCCTCAGCCTCCCAAGTAGCTGGGATTACAGGCATGCACCACCATGCCCGGCTAATTTTGTATTTTTGGTAGAAAAGGGTTTCTCCATGTTGGTCAGGCTAGTCTCGAACTCCCGACCTCAGGTTATCTGCCTGCCTCAGCCTCCCAAAGTGCTGGGATTACAGGTATGAGCCACAGTGCTCAGTTCTTTAACCTTTTAGGCCTTTTAGGAACTATGCATGTCGTTTATCTTATATATCTCATATGTCTTAGGATTCATTCCTAGTATTTCCTAAATGTTGTACTTAAGTATTTATTGATCATAAGAGACCCCAGTTTCTCTCTCCTCTCTCTCTCTCTTTCTACTTCTGGGAACAAGAGTCAGTGACCATTGGATCTGTTGCCTCTCATCAGAGAAAATTCAGGGCTGGCTATTAACAACCAAACCTTTCTCAGGCTACTGACAAACAAGGGTAGAAGAGAAATCCATTTCTTTGAGACTTAGGGGAAGAAATGCCTGGTGATTAAAGGAATAAGCTTACAAGAACCTTGAGGATGTATAAGGAAAACTGGCAACAAGACTACATGGTAGCATGGAAGGGAAATTAGGCTTGTTATCACTGGACAAAGGGAGATGCCGGGGATCCAAAGCATCTTGACTTTTATGGATTAAGCTGAGCCAATTTTCAGATTCCTGGGTCTTAATGTTTTTTCAGTATTGTCCCATAAAACCAACTGTGAAAGGAACTCGCTAAAGCATGAGAGAAAAATTAAACAGAAGAGGCTGGGCCATGCAGTCAGAAGTTCTTCCAGCACAGCCTAATTCAACCCTCCACTCCCATGGGTAGACCTAGGAGTTCAGACCTTGACAGTGTTGGTTTAGATTTCTAAAAGAAGCTACAGTGACAACCAAAGAGTCATCCATTTTATTTAGTAGCTTATTCTTAAAAGACCAAAACAAAACAAAACAAATCTTACACACCTTTTTTTCCTAGATAAATTTGACCTGGGTTAGTCTTTAGTGCAATGAATGGAAAACTAACCCTAAATCCTTCTGCATCAGTAGAGTTGGCCATTACTGAGGCTGGAGGCCCATGCTAACTTTCCAGCAAACGTAGTGTGTTACTTTACAAGTGAACAAGGTTAGCTAGCAAGAGTGAAGGACGAGGGCAGCAGCCATGGGGAGGGCACAGTGTCCCTGACTTGTAGCAATAGTATAACTGGCTTCCTTTCTCTGCTCAGACCTTATAGGGAAACTCCTGGATGATCTTATTAGGCTGACAGGGGTTGGGGGAATAATGGAATGAAGCACACTGGAGGGATTTCGGAAGCTTCTCATGGAACATCACCATCCCCTAGAGGAGCTGGTAACCCCCACTCCTGATTTTCATTCAGAAGCATCAAAACCAAAGCATCACCCTCCATGCCCAAATGCCAGGATTAGAACTCTTCTGGAATCCATGGTTTTCTCTTTGGGCTGCTTGCAGCCACACAAAGACTGGGCCTCGGCCTTGGGAGGTCTTAGGCCCAACAGCTCTTCAGTCCTGGCATTTTGGATTCCAGGGTTCAGGCTTTCCTTTAGTGCCTCCCATACACCAAGGTGTTCAACTCCTCAGTTTAATTCCAGGGGTGAGCGGTAGACAGCTCCCACCCCTGTGGAAAACAGGGAAATACAGTGTACTTCATGAAAGGGAAACAAAAGGGTGCTTTATTTTATTTTATTATTTTAAAAAGGTACTACAGTGGCAGGACGCTGCTGGGGATGGGAGCACACAGTATAAGTGGTAGATTTTCCAAGACTTCCCCTCCCTGTTGTCCTCCTAGTTCTCTCTTCCTGGTCCTATCAGTAGCATAGGATTCCACAAAAGCCTTCATGAATGCCTCTTTATTTCTGAAAAGGAACTTCTACCCCCTCCCTTTCCCATTCCCAGACTTGAAATCCTTCATCAGCTATCTCACTTCCATCTTGAAACCAGGACCACTGATTGTAAGTCTGAAAATCTGAGTGTCCTACCCCATAACCAGGGCAAGATATCTGCCCCCAGTGATAAAGTCTTTGAATATTTCCCTTCTGTACATTCAATATATTTGGGCATATATACATCTATATACATCTTTCTATATATATATTATCTCTGTTTCTTTCTTCTTAGATAAACCTTTCATATGTGTCATATCCTAATTCCCCAAGCCTCCCCCACTTCTTGTTTGCGAGCCTAAGCAAGACTCAAGAGTTTATTGATTTCACTAGGTCCTTCAGCATCATTTTTTTCTCATCTTCACACTCCAGGTATCTTGCCCCATCAGTTGTTTTGCCCATCTTCTGAAATCTCTCGTTTTAACACCTGTGCCTACTACTCTCCTGACATTCCAAGTCCGTGGTTGATATGGGGGCCCATTTCTCACAGACCTGGCTGCTTCTGAAGCTCGGCCTATAGCCTGAAAGAGGATTTCAGGTCAGAGGAGGCAGACTGTAGTCCAAAGAACCACTTAGAGTTAGGGATGGGGGTAGTTGTTCCCTGTGGGGGGCTTGTGGGAGAAGATGCCAGATTGCATTAATAGGATGGCATGATTTAAAGTGCAACTTAAAGCAAAGCCTGGGATAATAATGAAGGAGATTCCAAACGGGTAAGTCAGAAACTCTTCTGTTATCCAAGAGGCTAGGGGCTTGAGTCTGGGGGCTTAGAATAGACAGCAGGGGAATGGGAAGAAATTAATCCCTTCAGGAAGGAAACATACCATGGCAAAATAAACCAGAAGGAGAATAACTTGCCAATGGATAAGAAGATACAGATACGTACACACACACACACACACACACACACACACACACACACACACACGCAGCAGTACATCTTGTCCCCATACACTGAAAGAAATCAGGTAAATCTAATGTTGAATAAAGTTGAGAACGCAGAAGCTGGCTCTTTGCCTTCTGTTCTCTGTTTCAGATTTTTCAAGTTTCTGTGGTTCTTGTTTTTGTACCAGCTAGAAGGTAATGGTGGTGTTTACAGTAGATGCACAATGAAGGGTCTTCATACGGTTAGTTGAGTTCGAGGGAGAGATCAATATAACAAGGCCTTGTGCAATTATAGTAGGTGGTAATCATGGGTCTAGCCTCAAAATTTTGTGTTTCTCTGCAAGGCTCTGTACATAGATGCGTGTATGTATTCTGTGTGAGCATGTAGCTTGTAACAATTGGCTGAGGCCACCTTAAAAAAACTGCCACTTGATTCATAGTAGGACTATGCAGTATCACTGTGAGGGGCTTCCTTGGTACCAAAGTGAGACCAGAAAGCAGTCTAGGGATTTGGGGCTTTGGATAAAGCTCTGGTGCCTATATGTCCTTCCCTGACTCTTACCACAGACCCCACCAGGGAACAAGGAATAGGCTGAGTCTGATCTCAAAGTATGCTTTTTAACTTGCCTGAAAATGGCCTTATGGCAGAGGAGAGTAGAGATGACACCGATTTTCATCATTTTATACCAAATCTCAGGAATGGCTGAGGGAAGCCATGGTTATTTGATCAGGTGGTATAATTTCCTCTCCTCTCAAGCATTGCCTAATGAAATAACTGGCACTTTCAGAAGGCACTGGGAGGTGTAACTGAGAATGGTGGCTACCAGCCACAGAGTTCTACTTCTGCCTAAACCTTAACAAAAGCATCACCAATTCCCAGAGGCTCTCTACAGCAGTCTGGAAATCTGAGAACTTACCCATCCCTCATGGTGGAGCTGGGTTAACTTTCCAGGGAATCTGTGCCCTGTGAATCTAGTTTTACTTGAGCATCCATGTTAAGAGAGGAAGGCCCTTGCATTTCCCCTGCCTTCTCCCAAAGGGTTGAAGTTAAGGAAGAAGGATGTAGGCTGGGCAGGAAAGGAAGAAAAGAAGCCAAGTACAATGTAATCTGGATTATTATTTTCAGACCTTTCCATGGGGCTTGGGCACTGAACTCTTTCTTTTCAAAGGAACATATTGGCTTGTGTCCTTCCATTCACAGGACATGGAGAAATAGATCTTCCCGGGGCTGCCTGGAAGATAGGTTTAAAGTTGTCTAAAGACAACAACTTGTGTTAGTCACTCCAAAATGAAGAGTTCAGAATCCAGGATAGATATGGATGGTTATATGTTTATGTTTCTTGGGCCAACTCCAATTCTCTGAGAACAGAGGCTATGAGGGAACTGGGAATCCTGAGAGTGTTCACTTGAGAAACTAGCAAGGGAAAATAGTGGTGACCATGGTTCTAGGTTATGGTCAGAAGTTACCAGCAGAAATCAGCTTCACAGTGACAAACCCTGGCTTCTTTCAACAGAGGTTGGTAAAAACCCTAGGATACAGTGAGATCAGATTCCTGTATTTCTGAAAGCACAGATGGCAATGTGACCATCAGAGAGAGTCTTGCCTTTGGGAACTTGCTAGATGGAAAGGTAGAGTCAGAGGGAGCTCCAGCCTCAAGTCACCAAACTTCTTGGTGGTGGCGGGGAGGTGGGGGAGTCTATCCTTCCAATCACATGGTCCTCCTAATGTGAGTCTTCAAGCATGGCTGAGGCCTTCTAAGCCACTGCAGCCTAATCCCTCTCTTTCCCCCATCCTGGCTTAAGGAGGTATGTGTATTGGGGCAGAAGCAGGGGGAGGAGAAAGGAGACAGTGGGAGAGGAACCTGGACTCCAGTTGGCCTAAGCTAATGACAGGCCACTGGGTTAAGAAGAGGGAGTGGAGGATGGGTGCTTCTGGGGATCTCCAGTAAACCCAGGCAGTATTCCTTACTGGGGTATGGAAAGAGAAGAAAAGAGACCAGAGGAATGGGGACATGGGGAACAGGTCATCAGACATTGCTGATGCGCACACTAAGAGCACCGCCCTCCTTCTCAGCCTGCTCCCTTAATGACTCCTCCAACTTGAGCTTTTCAAGGTCTCCGTAGCGTACAGTGCTGTCACGAAGGCCACTAGGAGAGGCCACTTTCACAACTTGGTCAAAAAGGCTAAAGTCAGCTATGTATTTACCACTGGCTGACAGTGAGATGGCAGGTGTGAACTCGTAGCCCCAAAGGATCTCCTCTGGCAGGTAGGAAGTGCGCACCTGGCAGGTGGCACTGGTGGACTCCACTGTCCCGCTTAGGATCAGCACCAGCTCGAAGTCACCCTCACCACTGCGAAGAGGGAGATCTTTCAAGGGACTGGTCTCATCTACCACATGATAGAAGGTAAGGGGTAGAATGAGGAAGGGGCTATCAGAAGCCGTGTCTACTTGGAAAGTAACATTGACCTGGTTGAGCCGGATGTTCTCACCCTCCTTGGTTTGGTGGGTCTGAAGCAGTTTGCCTGTCACCTGGCAGCCAATGAGGAGGCTCTTGCGCATGTTGGCAACTCGGATCATGAGGCAGGGCTTCCCATTGTGAGAGGCTACAACTGCATGCTGGCTGAAACGAATGGTCTCGGCCCGCTTCTTGGGCCGGGCAATCTTCGCCAGGAAGGTACCTGTGATGAAGATTTCCAGGATGGTGGTGAGCACCAGCTGGGCAATAAGAAGCACAATGGCCAGTGGACATTCCTCACTGATGTAGCGGAAGCCATAGCCAATGGTGGTTTGGGATTCCAGGGAGAAGAGGAAGGCTCCAGTGAGTGTGTGCACCTGGACCACACAGGGGGTGTGGTTGGCGGGGAGGATCCAGCTCCAGCAGGTCCCCATGTGCCACAGCTACCAGATACCACACCA
This sequence comes from Ateles fusciceps, assembly GCA_036589455.1. Lineage (NCBI taxonomy): Eukaryota > Metazoa > Chordata > Mammalia > Primates > Atelidae > Ateles > Ateles fusciceps. The sequence goes on from JAZHEH010003362.1 coordinate 3,306,585, forward strand.
CACCAAAGAGGAACCATGTGCCTGCAAAGGTCGCAGAGAAGAGCAGAAGCTTGTAGCGCCACTGCATGTCAATGAAGGTTGTCCACAGGTCCTTGAGGTAGAGGAAGCGCTTGTCAGCAATGTGCTCCATTCTCACGTTGCTGCGACCATCTTTTGTCAGGACTCTCCGCCGTCGTATCCCTGGGCCCATTAGGGGCCGGCTTTCTGTCTGAGTGGTTTGACTGTAATACACCTTGGCAACAGACGTCATCTGGAGGGGAGCAAGACAGCATAATGGAGGTTATTGTACAAATCTGGCCAACCCCTAACCCCCCACCCCATGGGAGGGAGGAATTCACATTCATTTGGGTATCACTTATGTGTTCTTGTATTAACAAATATTTATTGAGCACTTGCTATGTGCCAGGCACTGTGCAGGGGCCAAGGCAGGTGGATCACCTGAGGTCAGGAGTTTGAGACCAGCCTGGCCAACATGGTGAAACCCCGTCTCTACTAAAAATACAAAAAATTAGCCAGACGTGGTGGCAAGCACCTGTAGTCCCAGCTATTTGGGAAGCTGAGACAGGAGAATCACTTGAACCTGGGAGGCAGAGGTTGCCGTGAGCCAAGATCTCACCACTGTGCTCCAGCCTGGGTGGCAGAGCAAGACTCCATCTCAAAAAATAATAATAATTAAAAAAAAAAAAAAGAAAATGACATCATACTCTCCAAGACTCACAGCCTAGTGAGAAAGATGCCTATTTAGTAAGCAAATAATTGCAATACAGTCTGATATTTGTAATTCTTAGAGGTAGAGAGGCAGAAAAGAAAGAATATTAGCTTCACAGTTCCTTGAAGGTGAGGGTGAGACTAGTGAGAGCCTTCACCACAAAACTAGTCCTTGGAAGATCTCTAATTTTGAAATAGGATCCCTCCCCACCCTCATGAATGGCTATGAAGCGAGACATGCTATCCTGCTGAAATCCTTCCAGGCCAGTCCCCCTTAGTACACACACACACACACACACACACACACACACACACACCCTTAATTTCTTCATTCGCTCCTCTACCCCCCAAGTCAATACCCACTGGTGATACTAAGATACTCAACTAGTTCAGAGAATAGCAGAAACTACCCTTCAAGATGCTCTCTAAGTGCCCAGACCATTTCATTTTTTATCATCATCACCTGTTTGCATCGTCTGGGTAAATTTGGTCTGAGTTAGAGTCTAGGGCAGTGTTAGGAAGAGTACAGATGGGACTTGAACAAAAAGAAATAAGCAGTGGTGGAGGAGAAACAACATGTTGAAACTTCCTGGCAGCACTGGGACATTTTCTCAAGGACTGGCAGAAATACCAGATTGTGGGTGGCAAAATTGTTTTGACAGAGTGAAGTAGAAGAGCTAGGTGTGTATATTAAGTAGCAGCTATGTCTGCACAGGCTCAATTCAGGACTGCTATTTGTTCTGATAGCAGTAAGTGGGACAAGGCACTGAAATAGGAGACAATTCACTTAATACAAGGTGCCTGGCACCCTTGCCCAAGCACTAACTTGTACTTTTCCAGCACCAAAAGAATTTTAATCACTCGAGCCCTTGGACTCTGGATCTGATAGCCAGATCTTCTGCAGAGGAGCAGGGTGATCTCTGAGGAGTTTGGCCCTTCTTGGAGAGGCTCATTACATTCTCCATTCCAACAAGTCTGAACCATTGCATTTTATGATTCTTCACACTGTCCACCCCGCTCCTCACTCTATTTTCCCCATGGCCTTGCCCCTGGAAAACTTACAATTATTTGGACCCGACTGTATGTCCAACCAGGTAGGCACTGAATTGGAGATCACCAATGGATGAGAACCCAGAGAATGTTCAGAGGCAACAAGGATACCCAATTTACCAGCCCACAGGCCATTTGGAACTTCTGTTCACGTGAGACTATTCAACCCGACCTGGATGTCATTCACTCCCCTGTATCCTTGGCTGCTTTGGAACAAAAAAAAGCTCTGCAACTCTGAAGTTTGAAGAATTTGTATTTCAAGCCCAAACAAAGCCCTGTTTAGTACTCAGTAGTAGTAATAATAAGATAACCACCATACTGCCTGTATCTATATACCATTTTAGAATTCACACATTAGAAGTCCTTCTCATTTGATCCTCAAACTCTTGAAAAAAAAATATGTAAACTCGTATAAGAGATTTTGAGGAATATTAGGGAACAGAGGAAGTGCTGTAAAATTGGAAATGAGTGAACATAGTTTTAATTTTCAAAAAGAAAAATGAAGTACCTTCCACAAACTACAGACAAAACAGGTAAGATATTGATCCTAGGCAAGATTCTAGAACAGACTATTAAGATTATGAGTACCTGGGCAGGATAGGGGAAAGGAAATTATCAATAGGACCCAATGTGGGTTTACTAAGAACAAATCACATTGAAATAACCTAATTTTGGCTGAATGTGGTGGCTCATGTCTGTAATCCCAGAACTTTGGGAGGCTGAGGCAGGAGGATAGCTTGAGGTCAGAAGTTCAAAACCATCCTGGGAAACAGCAAGGCCCCATCTCAGCAAAAATTTTAAAAATTAGCTGGGTATGGTAGCATACACCTGTAGTCCCAGCTACTTGGAGGCTGAGTCAGGAGGATCGATTGAGCCCAGGAGTTGAGTGAGCTATAATCATGCCACTGCACTGCAGCCTGGGCAACAGAGTGAGACCCTGTCTCAGAAATAATCTAATTTTCTTCTATGATAAGGCTACTAAATTGACAAATCAAAGAAGTGCAACAGCGAAAGTGTACCTAAACTTCAGAAGATTTTTGACAAGATCTCTCATTATGACCTGGGGGGTAAGATAAAGAAAAATGAAGAGAATGCTAATCTAATTAGGTGACTTTAAAAATCAGTGGTACTGGTGAGTGGACCACAATAGCCTGGAATTCATTTTCTATTAATACACCAGAGAACTTCACCTTTGGCCTTGCCCTATTCCATTTTCTTAACATGAATTTCATTCAAAACTATAGAATGCTATGGCCATCAATTATGTGTCTGACAGAAAGCTGGGACAGATAGCAAATGCAAGAGCTGGGGCAGAATTAGGATCCAAAAGGAATCACATAAGTAGGCCACATCTGGCCAGGCACAGTGGCTCATGCCTGTAATCTCAACACTTTGGGAGGCTGAGGCGGGTGGATCATGAGGTCAGGAGTTTGAGACCAACCTGGCCAGTATGGTGAAACCCCATCTCTGCTAAAAATTCAAAAATCAGCCAGGCGTGGTAACGCTCACCTGTAGTCCCAGCTACTCGGGAGGCTGAGGCAGAAGAATCGCTTGAACCTGGGAGGCGGAGGTTGCAGTGAGCCGAGATCATGCCACTGCACTCCAGCCTGGGCAAAAAAGGGACTCCATATCAAAAAAAAAAAAAAAAAAGTAGGCCAAGTCTAACAAAAATGTAAAAATGTTAGGTACCCGATTACATACTCGGGTCCAAAAGTACCTGAGCAAGCTCTGGACTGAGATGTGACCTAGTAAGCAGTACAATATAAAAAAATAAACTTATTAGCAGAAAATAATCCAATATGAGTTATTCATGTGTTTTGATTGCCAAAAAAGCAAACTAATCTTAAGCTACTTTCATTGAACTAAAGTCTCTAGAATAAAAAAGTAGTCAGTTCTACTCTGCTCTGTTCATCCCACGCCTGCAGTATCCAACATCAAGGAACACTCAGGATATGAGAGGATTCGGAACCAGACCACATGAGAAATGGTTGAAGGAGACAGGGAAGTTCATTCAGGAGAAGAGACAATCGGAAGGATATAATGAATGTGTGCAAATATTTGGTCTGAAGGGCTGTCATGTGATCAAAGGCTTGGACTTGTCCTTTGAGCTCCAAAAGGAACAATCAGTGAGTTCATACTGCAGGGAGAAAAATTGCAAATTGATATTATAAAGAGCATTGTAACAATCAGGAAGGCACTTTGGACGAGCACTTTGCAGAGATCCTATGGAGGAGATTAAAGCTTTAGCTAGGAGACTGAAAGACTGTCTTGAAGCTTCTGTCTATACTCATGGTCGGTCAGGATGCCTGCCTTCTCTGCCCCACTTCTACCCCCTGCACTTTCTGGCATGACATTCAGGGGTCCTTAACTGAAATCCTAGCTTTCTTCATGTTGAGGGGAGATTCTATATATCTTGGAGAATGGAAGCTCTTACGGCCCAAGAAAAGCCTGGTTTATCATTCCCAAAATATTAATCTATAATTCTTTATCACTTAAAAGTTTATAAAATACATAGTTTGATCCTCACACCATGAGGTAGGTAGGAAAGACACCATAGAAACAAAGGCTCAGAGAGCTTTGCCCCAGGTAGATTAGTGGTAAAGTTGGAACAAGAATCCAGGTCTTCCGGCTCCTGGTCCAGAACTTTTTAATTGTAGCAACTGCTTTTGTGTATCCCACGTTCATTCTCATGGACCTCATGCTCTTAGGAGGTGCCACTGTGGTACCCTGTATGTAAGACCACTCTAGACTCATGGGCGCTGGAGATTTCAGCCACTGCTAGCCTCTTTGTTGCCTCTGGCTGTTGTGATTGCCACCTCCAGCTGTTGTGCCTGAGGTTGCCAGCCTTTATATCTGCCACCTCCAGCTGTTATCTGCTGCTCCCAGCTGTTGTGCCACCTCCCACAGCCAGGCAGCTTTGTTCTCTGCGGTGGCCAGAGTCAGAAGCGGATAAACAATTAGCTGCACTCCACCCCCAAGCTGGCCAGGCCCCTGAAGAAGGAAGGGAGCCAAAGCTCTGGAAATCACTGTTGCGCGCCCCACCACCCCCGGGGCACCCCCACAAAACACACATACTCTTCCCTCTAGAGGGTGCTGTTTCCCCAAAACAGTCCCAGCCAGCCAAATACCAGGGACAGAATTCTGAAGTCCAGCCTCTGAGTGGCCAAGAGACAGAAACAGAGACATTCGCCTCTTTCTCCTCTAAGCACTGAACGAATGACTCTTTCCCTAAAACAAAGGCCAATCATAGCTACAGTGATGACCAGCAGGTTCCCTCAGCACGTACCACTCCCACTGACCGTTCTCCCTGGAAGCTCTTCCTGGAGCTGTTTTTCTTTGCCTGAGCACTCATTTATTTTACCTGAGAGTCATTTATTTTCCAGGATAATGCATAGATTTATCAGAGCCTTTCCTGAGTGAGGACACTGTTGTTCTTTTGACACTCAAGAACTTGATCTGTGGCTCCCCCATAGCTTTTAGGTTAAACCGCAAGCCTCTCAGCTCAGCATTCACAATTTGATCTCTGCCTACTTCTTGACTTTGCCCTTGACAATCTTTCACAGACCCCTTGAACTCCAGCGAAGAGCCTCCCTACCTAATCCTTTCTGCCTTTGGACCTGCTTCCACACCGCCCTGCTCCGAGCCTACCTGATGATCTCCTCATCTTTCAGAACTCAAGTGTTAGTTACCCCCTTCGACGCCTTCCCCTGACTCTCAGAAAAAAACAATTCATCTTCTCTGTCTCTCCCATTCCCACCCCAGAATGGCCTTACTTTACTATGCTTGCTCTTGTACATATTCTTTCTTTCTTTTTTTTTTTTTCCAGATGGGATCTCACTCTGTCATCCAGGCTGGAGTGCAGGAGTGCAGTGGTGTAATCTCAGCTCACTGCAACCTCTGCCTCCCGGACTCAAGCAGTCCTCCCACCTCATCCTCCCAAGTAGCTGGGACTATAGGCATGTGCCAACATGGCCAGCTAATTTTTGTATTTTTTAGGAGAGATGGAGTTTTGCCATGTTGCCCAGGCTGGTCTCGGACTCTTGGACTCAAGTGATCCGCCCGCCTTGGCCTCCCAAAGTGCTGGGATTACAGGCATGAGCCACCGTGCCTAGCCCTCTTGTACATATTCCTATTTTGACACATTATAGTGCTTTGAGATGGTTTATCATTGTTTACCATCTATGTGCTCTTAATTTAAGGCCACAGACTCTGCCTTTCATCTGCTACCCCAGTGCCTAGTATCGTTTGTTAAGGAAGAGTAAGGGAGTGACTGAAAGCCTGATCTGAACAGGCCAAGGCCCCCATGAGGGCTGCAGTCTTGATCTGCCTCACAGGAGACACTTAGTTCACACAGACCTTCAGGCAGAGCCTCTTCAGAGTACAAGAGGGCCCAAGTTTACACAGGCTTTGCTAATGCTGCAGATGCTTACGACCCTGTTCTCAGAAGGTAGGAAAATAAAAGCCCAAGTTATCACTCCCTGCCCTCCTCTGGGTCAGCTGTTCATTTGCAGGGGGTTGGGGAGAGAATGAGCTTTGTGTATTGCTACAGAGCACTGGAGTTGATTATGCTAAATTAGGTGACTAGAAAGGATGCTTCAACCCCCTCGCAGGGGCAGCAGGTGCAGGGGGAAGGGAAAGCTGCGCCCGCAGAGAAAGTGCTTTATCTGTTTTCCCCCTTGCCGGAGGCAGTTGACTGAAAGGAGCTTTGGGATATGAATACTAAATGCATTCATTTCCAAATGTAAACAAAACCTTTCTTCTCCTACTTGCTGCTCCACTTTGCTTCCTAAAATAGTTAAACGCACCATCATCCAACCCATTTACCCACTCAAAGCCAGGATCATCTCAAACTCTCTTCTTTCCCCAACTCAACATTTATCTAATGCCACGTGCTGTGGATTTATTATTTGTGCCTCCTCCCCTCCATTCCATCATCTTACTTCAGGTTCTAATGGCTTGTGGCTGAATCACTGCATCAGCCTCCTACTCATCTCGTGTCTCTGTTCTTTCTCTCCTCAAATCCATCTTACGTTGCTCCTGGGTTTCTCTTCCCTAATACACCTCTGATCAGCCAGTACTTTAGAAGGCACTTTTGGCCAGGCGAGGTGGCTCACACCTGTAATCCCAGCACTTTGGGAGGCCATAGTAGGTGGATTACCTGAGGTCGGGAGTTCAAGACCAGCTTGACCAACTTGGAGAAAGCCCGTCTCTACGACAAATACGAAATTAGCTGGGCGTGGTGGCGCATGCCTGTAATCCCAGCTACTCATGAGGCTGAGGCGGGAGAATCGCTTGAACCTGGGAGGCAGAGTTTGCCCTGAGCCGAGATCACACCATTGCACTCCAGTCTGGGCAACAAGAGCAAAACTCTGTCTCAAAAAAAAAAAAAAAAAAAGGAAAAAGGAAAGCACTTTCACATTTTATTCTCGTGGCATTCCTATGAGATATTAAGATTATAATCCTTGTTTTATGAATGAGGAAACTGAGGCTCAGAGAGATGGTGTGACTCAGTAAACTGTGGAATTGGATTCATGCTCAGGTCCTGTCTCCCAAACGCATCCACTTTTCATTATATTATAATTATCTTAGCTCCTTCTCTAGCTCAAAACATTTAATGTCTTCCCATTATCCATCAAAGACAGGCCAAACCCAGGCTGGCATATAAGGCCTTCCATAGTCTGCTTCTGAACCTGCTTTGTAGCCTTACCTTTGATGACTTCTCTGCTATGGCACACTGCATACTGCAAGCAAACCAGCCACTCCCTGGCACTTCTCTCTTCCTGGCCTCCCCTTCCTCCTTGTCTTTACCTATCCAAGTCTTATCTTTCAGAGTTCAATTCAAATAACCCCTCTTCCATGAAGCCTTCTCTGATTCCCACAACCTTAAGTAATACCTCCTTTTCCTGAGTTTCCATATATGTATATCTATATCCATCTATACTGTAATGGCACCTCTCTTAGTGCATGGCATATCATTTGTATTCTACAACAAATAAGCTCATTGAAAGAAGGATCCAACATTATATACATGTTGCATATATATATATTTATATACATGGGTGTAAATATCCATGTATATCTATATCCTTCTATACCTGTAATGGCACCTCTGTTGGTACATGGCACATCATTTGTATTCTACTACAAATAAGGTCATTAAAAGAAGGATCCAACATTATATGCACATATATATATACACATGTATACACACACGCACACACACATATGCATACACACACAGACACACACACACACACATTGGTTATCCTAAAGATTAGCACAATGTATGACACACAGTAAGTCCTCAAGAAGTATTTTATGATTGAATTAATGAGTAGGAGGGGACTCCTAACCCACTCCAGCCGTAGGGGCCAATCTAACTGACTCCATCATCACAGGGCCAAGGAGATGAGGAAGTTCTTGTCCTAGGTAGAATGGGTGGAACTCTAGTCCAGCACCTCTCACTCTGAGGCCTTCTCATTCCCACTTCTTGTTTGTATCTTCTCTTTATTTTTTAATGATGTTTTCTTTCCTCGTATACATGGAAATCCCAGATAACTAATTACCAACACTAATAGGTATGCAAACAAACCAAATATTTTCATCTGTATTAATGTTGCCCACCACATTTAGTTTAAGTTGTGTTTTTGTTCATTTATACAATAAACTTTGTTGTTATATTGTTTTTTGTTGTCGTTGTTGTTGAAACTGGGTCTCACTCTGTCACCCAGGCTGGAGTGCAGTGGCGTGAACACAGCTCACTGCTGCGTCGACCTCCTGAGCTCAAGTGATTCTCCTACCTCATCCTTCTGAGTAGCTGGGACTACAGGTGCCCAGCTAACTTTATGTGTGTGTGTGTAGAGATGGGATCCCACTATGTTGCCCAGGCTTGTCTCAAACTCCTGGGCTCAAGCCATCCTCCCACCTCAGCCTCCCTAAGTGCTGAGATTACAAGCATGAGTCATCATGCCCAGCCTCAGTAAACATTCTCTTTTCCAGAAACTATTGGGTACCAAATTCTAAACAAGCACTGGAATTATGGAGATGGATCAGATGTAGATTCTTTCTGTGAAGACCTTACAATCTAATAAAGGAGACAACCATAAAACAGACAGGAAGTGATAAATGCCGTAGAAAATAAGTGCAAGAAGAGTTTGTGAAGGGAAAAGTGACATCTAGGGCAAGGGATCAGGGTTGGGAAAGATGAGGAAATCCAGGGCCAGCCAGGAAATAAGGAGCCATTCACTTAACTTGAAGCGTTGGGGAGAATATGAAAGATCTTAATAGGACACACAGGAAAAACAGTGATGTGCTCTGACCCCTCCTGCTTTGTAGCCAGCTTCCTGTGTGTTCCTTCATGGCCAGCTGCAGGGCCAGGGTCAGGCCCTGAAGCTCCTGCAAGGGTCAGGTGCAGAGCCTTGGCCTCCTCCATGGTGCTCTAGGCTGCTGGTCATTCTTTCTTTCTTTCTTTTTTTATTTTTATTTATTTACTTTTTTTGAGACAGAGTCTTACTCTGTTGCCCAGGCTGGAGTGCAGTGGTGCAATCTTGGCTCACTACAACCTCCGCCTCCCGGGTTCAAGCAATTCTCCTGCCTCAGCCTCCCGAGTAGCTGGGACTACAGGCATAAGCCACCATACCCAGCTAATTTTTGTATTTTCAGTAGAAAGAGAGTTTCACCATGTTGGTCAGGATGTTCTCGGTCTCTTGACCTCGTGATCCACCTGCCTCGGCGTCCCAAAGTGCTGGGATTACAGGCGTGAGCCATCGTGCCCGGCCTAGCCTGCTGGTTATTCTTTCTTAGAGCCACTAGATGATTTCGGTTTTTTGGCTGTGGAGTATTTCCTCTTACAAATGTTTGGTTCGGGAAAATGGAAGGAGAGACAGAGGGAACTATATTATGTATTGAATGCCTACCCTAGACCAGCACTTCCTGTTTCATCCTTGCAACTCTGTAAAACAAATCTTATTACCTTCGTAATTACCGCTGAGGTTCAGAGAGCCAAGGTGACACAACTTATCAGGAGCAGAGCTGAAACATATGCCTCTTTCTGGCTGGATTCCAAAGTCTTTTCCACCATAACTTCAAATTAATACTGTAGTTTATTTGCCTTCCCCTGAGAAAACTCAACACTCAACAAGCAGAGATGACACCTTGAGGACAGTGGAGGTTAGCAAGAGCCAGAAAAGAGTGTGAAAAATTCACCAACAGTTATGCCCAGGATGTATCCAAGGGTTGAAGGCACTGACCTTCCTTCATGGCTGCTTGATCCTGATGTTTCTCTCCTAGTTTTGCGTGACTTATCTTTACTCTCCCCCACTTTCTTCATGTGGAGTGTCCTCCCAACCGTCTTCTCATCTCTATCACCTGTCATTCTCTGCTTGTCCTCTCTTGTACTTCGTCCTGGCTGTCACTAAAATGTCTCCTCGACCCCTGTCCTCCTTTTCACCTCCCTCTTTGCCTTCGTATAGCCTACACATCTCTCTGACTGTTCCTTCTTCTCTTTATGGTTTCTCCTGCTTCTTGTAGTTCATCCTGGAATAGTATGCTATCCATCTAATCATAACTCTCGCCTTCAAATTCTTTACCACACTTTGTCCTTCTATTCTCCTTCTGTATCCCACAGCCTATGTGTACATATTAATAGAGACATTCTAAGCCCTAAAGCCTCCTATTCTCTTCTCCCTGCTTCTTCCCTGTAGAAAAGAGCCTTTTGATTTAAGGATATAAAAATGAGATCAGAAAGTGAGGCAGATTCCAGGAAGATAGGAACAGTACCTACGATAGCTATTAACTAATGCAATTATCTTAGGTTTGAAGGTCTTTCTGAACCAATCACTGTTGGGTAAAGACAAATGAATAGGTGGATAGAAATAGGGACTCAGCCTGCTCTCTGTCCTATCTGTCCTCCATGCTCAAGAACCCCAGATCCAGCTCTATTCTTCTTCCAACCTTGAGGGCTTAGATAATCCTACAGTACTTTCCTTCCTTCCCTTCCTCTCCTATTCTTCTTCTTCCTCTTGCATATTGGGAGAACACTGTATGCAGTAGAGGGGTTTCAAGCGCTATGTCTCAGCACCTGAGATTAGGCTGTTCTCCACACCCATACTTATCTTAAACAGTTGAGCTAGGTATCTGCCCATGCCCAGCATTCTGGAGACAGAGTGAGAGAATTATGCTCAAGGATGTGTAAAACCTTCTCAGAACTAAGAGACAGCACTGCCTGGTAGAACATACGCTGGACTGGGAAGCAAGAGACTTGGGTGCCCATTCAACTCTGCCATTGACTAACTGTGACCTCGGGCAAGCCTCGAAGCCTCTCGGTCTACAGTTCCTTCATTGTCGAATAGGGGTTGGTATCAGTTCCACACTTCTCAAACTAGGGCATGCAGGAATGTGCCAGGAGGCACTCAAAGCCACAGGACTACATTTAGTACATTTCCTGCAATTATCAATTTTGCTCAGATTTTGAGGGAAAATGTTATTTTAATATTATGCCAACAATGTGCAATGAAGTAGAACAAAAATTTTGAATGGCTTAAGACAAAAACAGATTTCAAAAATCTCGTGTGTGTGGCCACTTATAGCTCATTCCTGTAGCATCCAGGGCACAAATACCCTCTCCTCTGCCTTTCGAGACACCTTGCGAGGTCAGTCTGGGAGGTGCTATGTTAGAAGACAATTAAGGTCACTTCCTGCTGTAAATCTCTACGTCCAGCCCCCATTGCCCGAATGGCAGTCTGTTCCCACTCCTCCCCCTGGCTTCGGTAGAGAGAGAAAACAGCTCCTCAGCCTCCTCTCACCAACCATATTATCTCTTTTTTGGATACTGGTTCCAACTTGAATAGCGACCTTAGAGTCCTCCAGAAGGAGATCAGTTGCATTGGGATGAAAAAGAAGCACTTCTGGGCTTCCAAGTGTTCTTAATGAGGGTGAGGGAAGAGAAGAGGAAGGAGAGTGGCAGGAGAGGAAGGGCAGGAAGAAAAGCACTGCAGGGTTATGTAAGCCCTCAAGGTTGTAAGAAGAATGGAGCTGAATTTGGGGGTTCTTTTCAAACTTGATGTCTTTATTCATTCATCTCCCTCCTGTCTTGCCCCAAGGAAAATAAACAAATAGAAATGGAGCCAGATGCACACAAATCTTGAGGTGGGGGAAAAAGAGGGCAGCGTGTGTGTGTCCAGGGGCCTGATTCTCCAGCTGAATCACTGTTGCCTCTGTCTCCCACTCCCTGGCCTCCTTCCCCCCTTTTCCCTCCCATCCTCTGGCCCCAGCCTGACACCAAGGCCCTGGCCCATGGAAGAATAGGCTTTTCTTCCCTTGTGTCAACGTTTGGAAAGTTCTCATAGTCTGATCAAAAGAAAGGATAAAAGCCTTCAAAGCATTTCCTGGGAGTCTGTAACCTCTGTATGGCCCTTCTGACCTGCCTGTGTGTTTTCCAGTCAAGAGAGGGAGGGACAAAGATGGGGCCACATCAGATGTTCTGTGTTCAGACATCACCCCTGCCTGTCAATGTGGGCTGACTAGGACCATTGCCCCTTCCTCCACCTCAGTCCCCAAGCAGTGCCTTCTGTCCCCTGTGAGAGGGGAGCAATGTTCTGTAAAGAACTGCCCAGAGGGTGGCATCTCAGGGACCCCCTGTTTCCCGGCTGGAGAGGGAGGAGGACTTCCTGGTTCCTGTGGCAAGCGGGTGCTGCCTCTTTGATGCACCTGCCCTGTCAACCTTCCACACCACCCCTATTCACGCCCTCCTGAGTCATCACCCCATCCCAGTATCTGCTGTTAATATTGTCTGGGCCAGCAAGGCTCAACAGGAGCTGGTCCTTTGTGAGGACCTTGGCACTAGGCAGAGTTCAACTGAGGACAGAGGCTGTACCACTGTCTCCTCAGCCCCAGCTCCAGCAGTCCCGGTAGTCTTCCAGCCTGGCCCCATCTGAGTCCTCATCTCAGAAGAACATCTACTAGGAGGCATTAACCCATCCCTCCTCATCTTGACTGAAGAGCCAGAAGAATTAGTATCAGTGCTAAGAGTCAGCTGGAAGCCATGGCATCTATAGAACTAACTCCTGTTGCTATTGTTATTCTACTGTTATCCTATTGTTACCACTAAGACAAGAGATGCTGAAAAGGTTCCCAAGGACACTGGGGGAAATCTCAAGAGGATCTGGGGTAGGTAAGGGAGAGTCAGGGTGATAAACAAGAAGTCTGTTCAGGACCCTCCTTCCTGTGTCAGCTCTGCCTGGATCTCCAATCAGTCATCACCTGGCTTAGGCCCTGAGATTCCCCATGGGAAGAATCTATACACAACTTATCTCCAAAGATACTAGTTGAGGGGGATCAACCTAGTTTAGGTATCAGAAATACTTTTTCATGCAGAGCCCCTCACGAGAGTGCACCCCCACCCCTAGTCTCTGCAGAGTTTCCCCGACAAGGGGGCTGACCAGGTTGCAGATGGGAAGTGTGGAAGTGGTAGAGGTGAAAGGGAACTCTTGCAAATTTCAAGCTTCACCAGTGATGATGTACCACTCTCCTCCATCCCATGCGAAAGACTGGCCTCCCCACCCTCTGGGGGTGGGGCTCCCCAGTCCCTTGGGGCCACTCTTGCCTGCACAGTTGCCTGTCTCATAACCTCATGGCCCCTACCCCCGCTCTGGCTTACTCCTTTTACTATTAGGTTGAATTCTATGAAACTGCCCATTTAAAAAATGGGTTACCTATGGCAGTATCAAAGGGTTCAATCTAACAATACCTAATAACAATAAAAATAATAGTAACAAGCACTGCTGTGATATGGGGTTTTGAAGTCTACAGAACAGTTGTACAAATTCAGAATAGCTCCATTTTGCCCCACACAGCCATCCTGGGTGGTGGGGCGGGGGGCAGTTAAAGCAACAGGAAGCAGGAAGCGCTCTCCAGTGTCACAGCTGACCTTCCCATCATTAAATCTGAGGGCGTTTTCTCAGCCCTGGACCCCAGCAGTCTCTGCGGCACTTGAGACTGATGACTGACCTGTCAGTCCTTAACAGTCTCTTTTGGCTTTTATGGAGGGGTGGTGGGAATCCACTGATTTTATCTACCTTGATTAGCCACTACTAGCTCTGCCATTGCTAGGCTTTGTGATTTGGGGCAAATCACTTAAACATCTGAGTTTCTATTTCCCTTATCTGCAAAAAGGGCCTAATAATACCGAGGTGACCGGAGAGTTCCACACGACCATATGTGTCAGAACGCTGCATGGGTTGTGAAGCGCTACGAGTGTGCACAGTTCTCACTGTTACTCTCCGACGTCATGTTCTCCGGGTTCTCTCTCTAGCTCTCTGTTTATTTGGATCATCTCTCTTGCTGTAATCTCTCCTCTGCACCTTAAATGTTGGTGTTTCTCAGGAATCCATCCACCCTTGGCGCTCATCCCTGAGCACCATACTCCATCTTCCTCAACTGTTTACCTCGCTCCATGGATTCCACGTCACCTCTGCCCTGTATGTCCAAGTACTTACAGTCCCCCCACCATCTGGAGCATTCCAATTTTAACATGTTCAGACTCAGTGTCCTCCCTCCTCAAAAGAGAGTCTCTTCTGTGTTTTCGTTTTTGTTCACGGAATTACCGTCCCCTCGGTGCCCAAGCCTTAGAATTACCCCTGCTTTGTCTCTTGCCCCTCATCCGATTGATAACTAGGTCCATCAGTTCTGCCTTCACGACTCCTCTTCATGTCTATTGAAGCTGCCCTCAATGATTCACCTGAGGTGTTGCAATGGTCTCCTGGTCCTCCTGTGCCCAGCCTCACTCTGCTCACCTCCATCCTTCACTGCCTCAGTGCACATATTCTGACCCTATCACTTGACTTTAAATTCTTCAACAAGTTCCCACAGCTTTTGTGATGAAATCCAAACTTCTTGACAAAATCCTTCAATGTCTGACTCCACCTTACTGTTCACAGCCTTCCCTGGAATATTTTCCCTCTGCAGCCCGTATTCTAGCCACATGGAATAAAGCCTGTGCTCCGCTTGCCTGTCTCCATGTCTTTGCTCAGGCAGCTCACTCTACCTAGACCATCCTCTCCCTGCTCCCAGACTCCCCTTTGGACCGCTCTCTCCCCTTTCAAATCCTCTTCCTCCTTCAAGACCCCGCCCCAATGCCCTCTCCACTGTGGAGCCGTGATCCCAGGTAGAAATAGTTAATCTCCCTCTATGTTTCCGGGACATTTACCACCTCATCCTTTGTTCTTCTTTAGAGATTGTGAGCTCTTCGAAGGCACAGACTGTATCTTGGTCACCTTTGTAAATTTGTACCTTTAAATTTAACCTAATTGGTTAGTGTAGAGGAAGGAATTAGAATCCCTGGGTGATTGATTCTGGGCTAGAAATGTCCACTATATAGCATCATTCATCACCCTACCACCCCTTACCACATAACACTAATTCATCACAGTGCTTTTTTTCTGATTGAGCCTCAGAATCATCCTCAATATGGTGATACAGAGACACATTTTCAATCAAATGGAGTTAGCACAACAAATGAAACCTATTTCTTATCCTGGCATGTCTGAGTCACAAAGGTTCCTATGTATTCTTCTTTCCCGCTATTTGCCATCCTGTCTGTGTCACTTACTAGCTATGGGAACTTCAGTCAGTCTCTTAATCTCTCCAGGGCTCAGCTTCCTCATCTAAGGAGGCAATAAAACCTTCCCTTATGTGATCAGGATTACATGATTTAAAGTATATGAAATCCGTAAGGCCCTTATGCAAATAAAGATATTATGATTATCCTACTTTGCAGATGAATGAAAAATTTTACTGAACTAGAGAAACTAAAGCTCAGAGACATAAAGTCACTTGCTGACATTTATTTAATGCCAAAGCCAGAACCCATGTCTCCAAATCCTGTGGGCTTTTCACTCACGTTGCGTCTCCACACCCCAGGGGCCTTGATGATGCTCAAGTTACACCATCCCTTATGTCTCCTTCCTCCAGGTGATTTGTGGGGTAGGATTTACTCTAGCCCCAGAATTGAAGGGGACTTTCAACCCACTATTCTTCAACCCACCTCCCTAGAAATCCTCCAAAATCCTGTCAGCCTGGCAAGAGGTGGGCAGGTGCGTGCTGAGGACTGCCCAGTAGAGCCATGTTCCTTAATTACTGTGCTTCAGCCCCTTGCCCTCTCGTCTGCCCCCAGCCTCAGGGACATCAGGCAAGTGGCAGCCTTCTTAAGGCCCAGGATGGCCAGGGCCCTGGAGATAAGATTTTTGGGGTGACGGCCACTGAGCTGTCACTTGATCTACCAGCAGAGTTTGAGAAACTAGGGAGGGGAGGATGGGACCTATTCCTTGGGGATCTCAGGGCCAAGACAGGATTCTCCACCTGAGAGAAGAGAGGGAGGCTGACCAGACCCCAGCTGAAGGACCCTTCTCCATACACTTTCCTGTCTTTGAACTTGAAGTGGTGTTGGCTAGAAATGAGGGAAGGCTTGGGCCTAGTTGGTGGAGGACCCAAAAGGTAGTGAGGGGTGGGGGAGGCAGAAGAGCCACTCCCCATTGTGAGAACATCCCCAAGGCCGGCTCCTGTAGGGGTTATTTCATCAGCTCTGCTCCTTCCAGGAAGGACCATCCTCACCTTCCCAAACAGAGAAACTTTTCTGGACTGCTTGTTAATTTGCATTTTGTTCATCTTTGTGTCCTTCTCAGTGCCTGGTATTTATTGATTTAAAAGAGCCTGTAGGATGGCTATTCCACATCACTTCTCCTCCCTCAGGCCCCCTTTTCCGTGTGCCACCTGCTCACCCTTCGGAAGTCCTTCCTCTGAACTTCCCATTGAAGTTTCAACGTTTGGACACTTGGGGGCACTGAGTCAGCCTCCCTGGCAGTCTTCTCTCTAGTTTCCCTAGCTCTTCTCTGCAGGCTGTGCTCAGCCCCACCCCGTCAACACTCTCCCCACTCTCTACAATAAGAGGGGCTTGATGGGGAAACTGAGTCCCACAGTGGGATTGCTTAGTAGGAGTGCCTCAGTGAAAGAAACTCAGACTTTTCTGTGGAAGGCACATCCCTCTCTCATGGTGGGAAAGCAGAGAGGCAGAAAACTTCAGGCCTAAGCCAAAACCTGTCCAGAGGCAGACAGCTCTAAACTTAAAGCTTCTCCCTGCACTGGCCAGGCCCTCCTGGGGGAGCTCAATGCTTTCTTGTGTTCATGTAACCAAGGACAAGAGGAATGAGTCTTGGGAGAAAGGAAGAAGAAAAGTAGGAAAAGAGGAGAGGAAGTGGAGGGACCCTATCTCTGAAGCCCCTAAAATTACAGGTGGAACAGAGTCCTTTACGACCTGGTCTCTGCTGAGCATCCTAGCATCACTATTCTCTATCTGTACCCACCCACTTCACGCACGCACCATGTCCCCAGCCACACGAAACCTCTCAGTCCTGCAAGAGACCAAACTTTTCTTAGCAAATAATGGGGCCTCTTCCATGGAACACTCTTCCTCTCCTACTTTGCTTAATTTGTACTCCTCCTTCAGGCCTCAGCTTAGATATCACTTTCTCTGGAAAACCTTTCTGGATGCCCCACCCGCAATGTGGGCTGTCGTCCCCCTGTGTTCCCATGGTACCATGAACTGTCTACCTCAGCCTTACGGTGTGCCAGGCATTGCGCTGGGTGCTCCACGCCGTGCTTCATCCTAGTCTCCGCAGGAGGGCGGCAGCATTGCCCTCAGATGAATGGGTGGAAACTAGACTCAGAGGGGTTCGCTAAGTTGCCCAGAAGGATGGCTAAGGGGTGCACTCAAGGCAAACCCAGGCCTGCTTAAACCTGCTTGAGGTCTGGGCTTCTCAACTTGATACTGGACTGTGTCACAGAGTATTCATGCTGGGAAGCCCGCCATGGTCATCACATTTAATCCCCACATTGTACTAAAGAGGAAGCCCAGACCTAGGAAAGATGGGTAACTTTCCCAGGATCACACTGCTAGCTGGTAGCTCATGTTATTTTACATCAGAATCAGAGCAATAACCCCGGTCTTCTTCTTCAGCTCAACTTCTCTCTTCCTAGAAGATTCTTTTCCTGACCCTGGGGTCCCAAAGTGCCAGTTTCTGTGGAGCTAACGTTGGAGCATTATCCACAGAAGCTCTTCCCCAGGCAGCCCCAGCCACAGCCCACTCTCTTCAATCTGGCCCTCCCTCCCACCTAGTAGGTCTCAGGGTCTTCCTCACCCCTGCAGCAGCTGGCCCAAGAGTTGCAATAAGCAGCAAATAGTGAGGTTCACAAGGAAGAGACATTCAGCAATGCTCTTACTGGGGTCTGTGGAAATGATCAAGGGATTCCTCTGAGACCACTAAAAACCTCGTAGGGGCGATAACAGTCATTGGAACAATCTTCCAGGCCACTCAAGCTCTGCTCAGTAGGTGAAAGGGGGACTTTTCCTTCTCATCAGGGCAATGAGTTCTCCACCTCTTTCTGCCCCACCCCTTTGCCTCATAATACCTTATGCCCAGGGAATTCTTCTAGTTAAGTTAAAGTTTACCTGTTGCTATCTGAGCAATTTCTTCTTATTTGTAACCTTGATGGAGCTGGAGAACCAGAGGTACACTGTACCTGTCATTCATATTCAGAAAATTGAGCCTCTTTCCCTGACAGGTATCCTCTCAGCTCCCTTCCCTTCTCGGGGCTCCTGTTCCCTGCGTGGAGAGCAGCCTCTAACCTTCACTCAGAGAAATCTAGGGAGCTCACCATCACTCTGGGAGGCAATCTCTCTGCCCCCTTTCAACTTTTTACTTATTCCCTATCCACATTCCTCCCTTAAGAAGGAGGATGGGGACAGGGTGTGGTGGCCCACACGTGTAATCCCAGCACTTGGGAGGCCAAGGTGGGTGGATCACCAGAGGTCAGGTTCGAGACCAGCATGACCAACATGGAGAAACCCCCTCTCTACTAAAAATACAAAAAAATTAGCCGAGCATGGTGGCGCATGCCTGTAATCCCAGCTACTTGGGAGGCTGAGACAGGAGAATCACTTGAACCCAGGAGGTGGAGGTTGCAGTGAGCCGAGGTCGCTCCATTGCACTCCTGCCTGGGCAACAAGAGCAAAACTCCATCTCAAAAAAAAAAAAAAAAAAAAAAAAAAAAGGAGGATGGGGTAGGGATGGCATGAGGACACTGCCTAGATACAGAACTAGATTCAGAGGTGGATGTCTCACTGTCCTCCATCTGCTGTGTAACTAACTGCCCAAGCACAGCAGGGAAAGTTGAAGTTGTACTTTGGACAGTTTTTTTCTCCAGTAGGGGACATTTGGAGGCAAAAGAATCACACCGGAGTATAAGGGCTGGGGAAGGTGTATTCCTGCCCGAAGGAAGATAGATGGATGAGGTGGCTTAAGGAGAATCCAGTAGCCAGAGGGGAAGCACTCTAGATAAGGGGCAGGGAGAAGGAGTAGAAGGGTCCTGAGGTTCTCCCATGAAATTTTGATCATGGCGATCAGCACTCAGTAATATTTGCTGATGAGCAAACCCATATCAGCTTAGTTCTCTAACAGAGTTTCTGCAGCCGTGACCCCATCCACCCTCCCAGGCCCCAGCACACCACTGCGCAGTCAGCCCTCAAGTCTCTGGGATCCCAGTGGGCCTTCCTCTCTTCCGTTTTTAGGGCATCTGCTCCTGACTGCTAGAAGATGCTCTGGACCAGAATAGCAGATGAACCATAGATACAGCCTACAGATCCTCGTGCAGATATAGGATAATAACTGGGAAGTCCAGTGCTAGGCATCATAAAAGACCTGTAATTGATAGAGATCCCCAACTCTAAACCCTAGCTAAGAAGGCTATGGGGTTACTTTCCAGTGATCCAGAGTTCATAGCAGGAGTGGGGCCGGTAGGAGGGTGGGAAGTGAAAGGAGGTAGGCTCACTCTGCCTAGGGGTAGTGCAAGGGTCAAGGTGACCCTCGGAGGTTCTTTCTAGACCCAGAAGCCCCCTTAAGGTCCCTAGACCCATTCTTCTCCCCACCCCTTCCCCTCACCATGCCCCCACTCCTTCCCAAAAAGGTGGGTAAAAGACAGTTCTGTTAGATTTGTAGATAGGTTGCGGGGTGGAGCCATCTGAGTGAAGCCAAGAGACAAATTGTTGGGGGAGTGGAATACAAAAAGAAAAACCCAGAAGCAAGAGACCTCCATTCTAGTCCCAGCCTTGCCACCAGCTGCCTGGACACATCATCTCACCTCTCAGAGCCTTGCTGGGAAAATGATAACTGTTCCATCTATCTCCCAGGGTCTGGAAGGGCTAGGAAATACCTATGTGCCCTGGGCAAAGGCAAAGATGGTGACACCAGACCTGTGCCAGTGAAGCCAGGTGGAGCTCTCGTTATTCATATATAGCTCAGTCCAGGGTACTTGACTCAGCTCTGGGGTAAGGGGCCTGGCCCACCTAACTCTCTCCGTGGTTGGGGCGGGAATGGGCGCTGTGCCCAGAGTGCAGTGGAGACTGTGTCCATGGTTAACGTATAAGCAGGTGCGGTCTGGGGCAGTGGGACATTCTCAGCCCCAGGGCCACATTCTTAAGGTCACAACAAGTGCAAACTTGTTATAACCTGTGTCAGTGCAGCAGAGGGCGGCAAGGGCATGGGGGGAGGGACAGGGTGCTGAGATGCCTGCGGCCGTGGACGGGGTGCAAAAGGGAAAGGGGTGGGTGGGCGGAGGGTGGGTGTGCAGGTGCATATGCCAGGGGATGGTGGTGGGGACGTGCAGTCTGTGTGCTGGGGTCGGTGTGCTGTTGTCTGGGCACATTCGCTTGGGTATGGGTTGGGAGCCGTGTGTGGGGCCGCATAGATGAGTGTGTGCCTGTGTGTCTCTGCATATATGAGCCCCGGGGGAGTCCTGTGGTGGGAGGAGGAGAGGCGGCAGCCACAGGCCCAGGCCGAGCATATGGAACTGAGGAGTGGGCAGGCTCTGAGTGCCCCTTCCCCTTCTCAGGCCGCATAGAACCTGCATTCCAACTCCTCCACAGACTGCCCTCACCCCTGTGAGCCTAGGGCCTCTCCCCTCTGTGTGCCCTCTGCAGCCTGCCCTGACAAATGTCCATCTCCTCAGCTTGCCCAGAGAGTGGGGAGGTCGCCTCCTGCCCATCCCCCCTGGCCCAGGGCCCACTCCCCCGTGCTCTCTGGGCCCTCCGGACACTGGGGCGAAGGGGGGGCTGGGGGGAAGGCTCTGAAAGCAGGTGACTGTTTGGGGGAACTAGGGGACAGAGCCCCCATTGTGCCTGCCCCGGAGCCGCCTCAATGGAGCTCCCTGGCACAAAGGGGCTTTGACAATGGGCAGGACATTAGTATGCAGAGCCAGCCCCTCAGCCCTCTCCCTGTCCCACAGCCCAGGGGCGGGAGCTGGGGGGCTGCTGGTAGAGGGTGGGGGGGGCCAGGACTGAGACTGAGGAGATCTTGGCCCACAGGGGCTCCCCCTGGGGCCACTGCCCAGGAGACAGGGGAGGAGACTAGACTAGGGCCCCCAAACCTGCCACTCGCCAGAAAGGACTTTCCAAATGGAAAAAGCCGCAAGGACTGGTAGGAGTGGAGGGGGAGGGGCTATGGGAGGCCAGGCCCCTTGGTCCCAGGCTGGGCTCTAGAAAGAAGTGGGTGGGCAGTCTGAGTCCTCCCATGTTTTGCCTCAGTTTGACCATCTATGCAAAGGAATTGTGTAGGCAGGAGAAGAAAAACAGAGTAATACACAGTGAGCCCTCCAACCCCAGCAGAAAGGGCATGTGTTATGTGCTCAGGGTTTGGGGTTTTGGGGCTTCTACTTCCTTGGGGGGTTCTTTGCAATCTCCACCTGCTGTGATTCTGGAGCCTGAAGAAGCTACTACAGGGGAAGCAGGAGTAGTGATTAGGGACAAGAATCCCCTCCCATCTGCGCTCTTTCGGGGAATTCAATCTGAACTAGCGGAGGTGGAGCTGGAAGCCCAGCTCAGGGGAATTTAGCTGAAGGGCCAATGAGCCAGGACTAGCTCTTCCCAGTATGTGTCTATCTCCCCAACTGCCTCCTCCCGCTCCCCAGTCTGTGGGGGAGAGGCTTCCCTTCTCCTGCCCAGGGAAGCCCAGCAGGCATCCGTATCCTCATTAACACCCTCAACACCTCCAGCTGCCTTTTCTAAGGCACCATGTTGCCTTGGAACAGCACAAAGCGCAGGGCGTGAAGGCCTGATCTGGGGGAGAGGCTCCCGGGTCTGGGGTGGTGGAAGAGCTGAGAGGAGGGCAGTGAGCGGGACTGAGCAGCTCATGAGAAGCAGGGTCGCCCAGTCACAGACTTCCCAGGAGCCCCAGGAGAGAAAGCCAGGGACACTTTGCAGAACTGCTCCCCCACAAGGCAAGACAGAAAAATCTCTGGGCTTGAGAATGTCTTCCCAGCTTTCTTTCTCCTCTTTCCAGTAGCTGTCGATGTCAGGAAGTTCTCCCTGCTATCTGCTTTCAAGGCTTCCCACTGTAGTGCCCTGGCCCTGGGCTCACCTGAGATTGCTGGGAAAAGAAAGGTGAGATCTGCTTCCTTCCCCTTCTCAGGACCTTACTCCTCCACTCTCCACAAAAGAAGTATGGTGGGGGAGAGCAGAGATAGAGCTAGGCCTTAGAACTCCTGGGTTCAGGGCCCAGCAATGCTGTCGACCTTCTCTGGGAACTTGCACAAGTCACTTTCCCTCTCCGGGCTGAGCCCCTATGTATAGCACTGGATGGATCACCTGCAGCTCCCTGCCTTTGGGACCATGCACAGTGGATTCAGGGGCACGGCTCTGGATTTTAATGAGAGATCATAGCATTGAGCACTATGCCGAGCCCTTTCCTGTTATGTCATTTAATTTTCAACAACTCTAAAAGTGGGTGCTTTTTAAAGCCCCATTTTATAGATGAGAAAACTGAAGCACAGGGATGTTAATTTGGCCGAGACCGCATAGCTAGTGGGTTGTAGAATGGAGGCATAACTTACATGATGAACCAGTGCCCCATACTACCTCCCTAGTGAGAACATTCAGAAGACCATGGCAGCTGAAGGAAATCAGCCAGGATATTCAAATTGGCCCAAGTTCTTTAAACTGTCTTCTGAGGTTCCTAGTTCTCAAAGTGTGGTCCAGGGATCATTGGGGGTTCCTGAGACCCTTCCAGAGGCTCTACAAAGTCAAACCTATCTTCATAAAAATGCTAACAATACATTATTTGCCCTTTTCACTTTCAATATTTCACAGTGTTCAGTAGACTTTTCCAGAAGCTACACGACATATGATATTACAACATACTAAATGCAGAAGCAGACAAGAAACCAACTGTCTTTTATTAAGCCAGATGTTTAAAAAGATTTCTGAAAATACAAGACAATGTCACTCATTAACTTTTTGTTTGTTTCCTTTGGAAAATACAGCTGCTTTTCATTAAAAATATGTCATTTTATTAATGTGCAATAATTAATAATATTTCACATGTCCCAGTGTTCATTTCTAACACAGCAAATATTCATAGATAGAACCCACACAAACCAAAGCTCTTTGGAGTCTTCAGTAATTTTTTAGAATGTAAAGCAGTCCTGGGGTCAAACAGTTTAAGAACCAGTGCTCTAGACGCTAACACACTCACCCTCCCCTCTTACCATTTGCCCATATCTTTTTTATCACAGGGTAACTGGGAGGTTTAGACACGTGGAGAGGGAGTGTGCCTGGCTCTAACAGTTGGAACTGGGATCAGAGGTGGAGCTGAGGAGGCCGGTCCAGGGAGAATGCAACACTAAGAGGTCAGACCTGTACCCCACATGTCTCCCACCTTGCAAGCCCCTGCTCAGAGGTATGCTCAGGACAATGGGGCTGCCTCAGACTAGACTCTGACCTTTCTCCCCCTTTTCCCCCTCCAGACGATGCTGCTAACAAGCCCAGCATCAGGCTGGAGTCAGACCACCCTGACAAGGGGAGAAAGGCTCTCTGGAGCCTAGATGCCTGCATTTGCGTGTGGGAGTGGGCGGAGCAACAATGCTTAGAAGACTATAAATTGGGGATTCTAGGGCGTACTGCTTGTAATCTTAGGGTAAAGCCATCCCTACAGGATAGGGCCGTTGGTAGGAGAAGGGTTTCTCTTGAGGTCTCCTACAGAATTAGATAATAGGATCCTATACACACCCTGCTGCAGGATCCTCACATAAACCTCCAAAGTCAGCCTCCTCCCCAAGAATAAGCAATCAGAACTGTTTCCTACCTAGAGTCAAACTGGACAGTAGCTACTCTGTGTCTTAGGAGCCAGGCCCTTTGCTGGGTGCCAGAGGGTCCAGAGAGAGAAGAGATGCCTTTGCCAATCTGACAGAGGTACAGACCCTGTCCTAGAGGGACCCCCCAGCTAATGAGGAAGACAAGATGTCTCCTCCAACATCACCATACATGGAAAACCCTGGGCCAAGTCACAGATGCAAGTGACAAGCAAGATGGCAGAGCAGAGAGAGAAACAGGACAATGGAGGTCTGCAGGAGGGGGTGAGACTTGGAATGGCCTTTGTGAGGGCCCAGAGTATGGGGGAGGAGCATGGCTCAGAGACTGCCTGGGATATGCTTCCCAGGAATAGGGTCTAAGTAGTTCTGCAAAATGTAGGGCTGGAGGAGATGGGGGAAAGGCATAAAGTCTCTTAAAGACTGTGATTGGGAAACTTTTATCCAATGGCAACAGATGTGTCTGAGTAGGGAAAGGGCAAGATAAAACTGATGCTCATGATGACAGTTCCAGTGATAATTTCATTACAGGATAAGGGGAAGGAATCGAGAAGAGAGGGACTGGGGTCAGGGAGGTCATTAAGGAGGCTGCTGTGGGCATCTAGGCTGATGGGATGAGCAGGCCCATCAGGAGACACAAGAACAGGAGGGCATATAAACCTGAGAGAAGCTGTGGGGGCAAACCTGGGCCAGGAGAGGGAGAGGCGGGATGAAGAAGAGAAGAATGATAGGCAGGGCCATGAAAGCTGGGATGAGATGTGGGGATTGACAGAAGTCTTTGGCCGAAAGAGAAGTTGCTGAGAATGGAGAAAGAGACAATTTGGCGAAAGCTCAACAGCTCAGTTCTCATTTGTTGAATCTGAAGACAAGACGTCTGCTTAGCAAAAACTTGTGGAAAGCAGGGTCTGTGGGTGTGGAGACCCCACCTCAAGCGATGCCCAGCCTATTGGAATCAAGGGAGGAACTTCATCTTAAACTACTTGATAATTCTTCTAATTCCCAAACTCCAGAAGGGTGGGAAGAAAGAAACCTAGGACAGTATCTAAAAAAAAAAAACCAATGAAGTGTTAGGACAAAGCCCAGGAACCAGGAAAGATGACAGAGTCGAAAACGGTAGAGTGGCGGGAGAAACGTTATGACCCGAAACTCCACTTTTTACAGACTAGACACCATTCCAAGCCCTTTATAATAGTCACGGTGAATCCTCACAACGGTTAGGAGCAGTTATACTGTGAGGATGAGACTTCTTGAGCTACTAAGTGGAAAACCAAGGCTTAGACCCACAAAGTCGGACTCCAGGGCTGTGCTCTCAACCATAGTGCCTCCTGTCTCTCAGAGCAGAAAGTAGGCCTGGAACAGCAAGAGAGAGGCAAGATTATTGTGACAACTGTCGGGACCTCTCCTGCAGCAGCCACCAGGAGAGGCCCCAAGAGTTCAATAATCCCCAACCTCTGAGCTCCATCGCTCCTGTCAGAAGCGTTAAGGCTGGTCTTTGTTGTTTTGGGATTTGGTTGGTGGTTTTTGTTTTGGTTTGGTTTGGTTTCTTGGTCCAGAAGGTGGTCTCTCTTTCCCTCCCAGTCTCCATTTCAAATGTCTTTCCTTTTCTGGGATGCACTTCCTGAAATCTAACCTAAGTCCTTCCAGCTGCAGCCGCAATCCTTTCCCCAGGTCTTCCGCCATTGGAAAAGTTGCACAATGACCGTGTATACCCTTTCTGTGCTGCACCTTGTTGGAAGCTTGAGGTCTAATTCAGTCCTCTCTAGCTCCTGCTTCTCCAACCTCCTTCTCCAGACGGCAAAGTTCTGTTCTTGCTTCTCTCTCACATTCCAGAGCCAGTCCCTCCCTTCCCCCACCACCTCAAATCCAGGCTCCAAGCTGGCAGACACCCACGGGAGGGCTTTTCCCACAATCCCTTTCTCTTTGCCCTTTCAAGGTTCTGATGAGGGGGAGGGGGCAGAAGAGGGGCCACCAGATGCCCTCTCTTCATGAAGGATGGTGGCAACATGTAGACTAAACTCAGACAAGGGAAGAAAAGCATCGAACTCAGCCTGCCGGAGAGACCAAGGTGGCCTGGCACTGCAGAGCTCCCATTCCCAGGAGCTGCCCAGCCAACCACCCATCATTGGGTGCTAAAACACTTATATTTTAAATCTCTCTTTCCTCTCCAATCTTTCTGTAGTTTCATCTCAACAACGTGCCTTGGCTGACTCCTTCTCTGCCCCCTTCCCAGGGCCCCACTGCTATCCTGGACAGCTTGGCCTCAGCCTGGACAGTAGCACTGACCAGCCAGGCAAGAGAAGAATCTAGGCCGAGGAGGGGGAGGGAGAGTGGAGATTTTTTTCTTCCGTCCTAAATAACCTGCGGCAGGAAAGTTTAGGGACTCCATTGCCCACTGTCCCTTTTCCTCCCCACCAACGCCAGGAGGCTCGGCCTATCTTTCCATCTTGTGTGCAGAAACCAAGCAGTTTACTAGGAGACTCAGGAGTAGCCTTTGAGGAAATAGATCTTTCTGCATGACCCACCCCCTAGAGCTTTAAACCCCTTATCCCACCAATCACAGAATGACTCCAGAGGACTTCATCTGAGCCCACCCTGACCCAAGTGTCCCAGCCTCTCTGGTCCCTAGGAAGGACAAGGGAAGGAAGGTCCCTGGGTCCTCTGCCAGTCACTTCCTTGTAGCTCAAGCCAACCAAGTTGGAGCTGTGAATGAGTTTATGCACAGTGGTGCAGGTGCGGGGGAGCTAGAATGTGGTTCACTGGGGCACATGGAGGAGGTGGGGGATACTAGCGGGCAGGTCATTAATCCCCCTCACACAAACGTATGTACTCATAGGCTGGATGTGGGTCAGATGTCAGGGAGACAGATTTTTTTTTTCCCTCAGGGTAAGGGGTAGCAGAGGGGTTCT
The DNA here is from genome assembly GCA_036589455.1 of Ateles fusciceps. NCBI lineage: Eukaryota > Metazoa > Chordata > Mammalia > Primates > Atelidae > Ateles > Ateles fusciceps. The sequence continues at coordinate 3,333,437 of JAZHEH010003362.1, forward strand.
GCATTAGAGCCACAGAGGGACTGGAACCATAACCCTGCTACCCCCTGCCACTCCCACCCCCCACCCACCCCCGTCAGTGGAGTCATTGCCATTTGATATCCGCTGAGACAACTTGGCTGCTCAGGCTCTGGATGGGGGGGTGGGGGGATGGCTCAGAAAACAGCAGCTCCTTTCAGGACCCAGGTTGGCAAGGGCTTTGGGAGGCTGGACCGGCCCAGATTACCCCCCCAGCACCCTCTCCCTCCCTTCCTCCCTCACCACCACCACCAAAGGACTGGGGGGAGGCAGCGAGGAAAGGAGTTGGCACTGCCGGGGCCATGCCTATTGCCTCTGCAATCCAGCCCTGGACCCTCTCCCTGGCATGATGCCTTCCGTCCCCCTCCTCCCTCATTTCTTCCTCCCTGAAGAACCAGCTATGAGTCAGGATACCTGGTTCCTTCCAGACTTGCTCCCCCATACCCAGTCTACCCTTAGAGAAATTTACAAGCCCTACAACTTGGCACAGGATGGTACCCACCATCATGCCAGGAATATGTACAAAAATCCTTGGAGATTAGGGAGAGTTTCAGGATGAAACTAAATTGAACTCAGTGGTAGCTTCCCACCTCTCCTGGGCTGATTTCGTGACAACCACTCGGGGCCCTCACCCCCCTGAACAAGACCATCTCTCACATGGGGGCCCCAAATATCCCATCATTATCTCCCTCCCACCCAGATGGCCTAAAGCAGTCCCAGTGGAGAGAAGAGAAATTCAAACACTGCAGCAAGAGCAGACTGGCCAGGCATCTTTAGTCAGAATTTGTATTAGTAAGCAACAGAAGCAGGCTTTAAGCGCTGGCCTCTTTGGGGTCCAAATCTGCACCAGCTTCTTCACCATCTCCCACTTCCCCATCTGCCTCACCCTGCCTGGGGCACTCACTGGAATTAAACCTCAAGACACCAGAACCCACCTCCACTTTTTCCCCTGTTGTCCTTCTACCCATTCCTGGGTTCAGCTCTCCTCCCCCAAATCAGGAAGTTCCATCCTTCATCACTTCCCTAACACAGGTGCCCTGGGTTAAGTTCCTGGTGAGAGGAGAGATGAAATGGGAAAGGACGTCTCCGTCTGGAGGGTGAGTTTATAGAACCTAATCTGCCCTTCTTACTTTAGAAGTGCCTCTGCTCCTTTCCTTCGGGAAATCTCAATGTGAAACAGCTGGGTGAGGGTGAGGCGCAATGAGGAGGGATGTCTTGAAATGAGAGCCACTCAGAATGGAAGGGAGAGATTGGGTGGGCAGGGGTCTGGAGCACAGCAGCCTTCCGTGTCTCCCCCAGTCTAAGCTGCCAATATCTGTTTTTCTCCCCATGTGAGAACTGGCAATCGCAGGTGTCACTACGTGATTGTCACTATATGGGGAGTGGGGGGAGGGGCTGGGCATGGGCGTAACCTGTCCATATGGGGGAGGAGGGGGCACTGTCTGGTGTGCCTGTGTATAGGATCCCACATTATGTGTAGTTGTCACTGCATTAACTAGAGGAGCGAGGATGCAACTGCTGGTCTCCCCAGTGGGAGGGGGTATCGGGAAAGCCCCTTCCTTAGATGAGAGGGCTGAGGTGACCAGCCTGGGTAGTTTCCTCGTGGGGGACCCCTTCCCAGGAGGCTCCGTTTGGGACTGCCCAAGGAGGGAGGCAGGGGAACAAGACGGTACCTCTGGGGCCAGGCAGGATAGGGACTGGGGAGCTGGGACCCCGATGTCTCTGGACAGTTAGGGGGACAGGACCCGGCCAGGGGCAGGGGGCAGCACTCCTTCATCAGGGCCAGGGTCTTACCTTGGGTCCGAGGTGGAGTGGCCCCTTGGATGGGCCGCGGGGCAGCAGGACAGATGGACGGACTGGGCGGGCAGGAGTAGGAGCAGAGCTGTGCGACGGGCAGGGTCAGGACTCTTTAAACCAGGAGCTGGGATCAGATAAGGGCTTGTCCGGGGGCCGGGGCCGGGGTCGGGCCGGCCGAGGGCAGAGCTGGGCCGGGCCGGGCCGCCCCCCTCCCTCCGCAGCGCCGGAGCCAAACTTTGGTGAATGGAGGGGCCCGGAGGGGGGCCGGGCAGGCGGGGGCGGGGGGCTCCGGACGGACCAATGGGAGAGTGGAGCGCTAGGCTCGAGCCGCCGGGATTGGAGGGGCTTGGGCAGGGGGCGGTGCGTGCGGGGCAAGGAAGCGGAGACCCAGACAGATGGAGGTGCAGAGAGAAATACCCAGAGACCCAGACAAACCCGGGGGAGAAGAGAGATGAAGAGACGATACACGAAGCGATAGGAGCTGAGCTGGCAGGGTGACAGGGGAAGGGAGAAGGAAGAAAAGGGAGACGGTCGTCTCAAAGATGGGTTACGAGAGCTGGAACCGGGGGGCGGGACTGGGGCAGAGTTAATGAAGTGGAAATGAATTCAGGACCGGCCCGGTGACCCGGCAGGCAGCGCCGAAGGCGGCGCCTGGGAGTGAGATTGGGGCGGAGTAGGCCTGGGCTCCCTTTCCTTGGGGACAGTTCCCGTGTTGTTCACCGTTTCCTAAGTCCCCGGTGCGGTGCTGGGTGCGTGACGCGCAGCACACCGTGCCCACCTGTAGCGAATTTCTCCGCAAAGAAAGATAAGGCCCGAACCCGCGGCGAAGTGCGGGAGGTACCGAAGGCTGCAAAAGGGAGAGGTCACTCTACTCAGGGGGCTTCTAGCAGATGTGGGAGGGAAGAGGTAACATCTGATTAGGGTCCCAAAGGAAGTAGAAGATTCAGGTGCTGAGACATGGTGGGGGAGTTCCCATTTAAGGCAGAGGGAACAACATGGCAGAGTCCTGGGGAGACGTGAAAATACAAGTTTGCTTGGGAAACAGCATCAAACTGTCTGGTTTACTAGATTAGAGTGCAGGGTGGTGGTTCTCAACCCTTTCATCACCAAAAACTTCTTTAATCACCTGAATTTATGTTTTGAGAGGTTTTTATTCACCCCCACCCCCCCCACACACACCCAGCATTTATTAAAGAAGAATATAATTATTTCCTCATTTTTGATCATCATAAACATTTAATTGCTAATCAATAATCAGTGTTACATATTGAGTTGCCATAAATTCAGGTAAAAAAAAGGAAAGAAACTAGGAATGTAGCTTAGTTTAACCTCTAAAAGCCATAAGATAAGTAAATGTCCATTTTAAGTAGCCTCATTGGAGAAGCTGGAAGGACTGGACTAAAAGTTAGGCATCATAGGCAGTGTTTGTGTTAAGGGGAGCACCCAGAAGAAATGCAGAGTTGTGCTGATTTGTGGTCAGGCCAGAGTTTCTGTAGGCAACAGAGAGCAATTGAAGGTTCTTGGGAAGGACGGGGTAGGAGAAAGCTATAGAATTTTAGAAAAATTAATCTGGAGGTGACCAAATAGTTTGAACCAACAGGATACAGTAGTCAAGTAGACTAGATAGAAAGTAATTCCAATAATATAAGCATGAAGAGACGAGAGCCCAAATCGGCATGGCAATGGTGAAAAGTGGAACACACAAAATGAATTGTAGTACAGAAAAATCAAAAGAAAATGAAAAAACTTTGAAGCCACCTTGACATGACGAGCAAACAAGGGAAGCTTCAGAGATCATATTAGAGTCTCAAGTCAAGTGATCAGAACTGCGAGGTCATTCACAAGCATAGGGAGCCTAGTGGGTGGTCACACCGGTGAGGAGATGAGGTGAGGGAAGAAGAAGTGATGAGTTCAGAGCTGGAAGCTGTGGAGAGGGGTCAGAACTGGAGGGAGAAAGGGGGTCCTTGCTGCCAGGACAGGATGACTTGAAGCCGTGAGAACAGAGTAGCTGCCGACAAAGACTGCACAGAGAGATGAGGGCCTGGCACAGAGAGGAATACCTATATTTAGAGGATGGGAAGAAGAAGGACCCCCAAAGAGTGAAAGAGAATCCACCAGATAGGCAGGAAGGAGACAAAGAAAGTGAGATGTCATGGAGCCAAGGAAGGAGACACTGTTAAGGGGGAGGTTCTAACAGTGCCAACAGGTACAGAGAGAAGAGGCATTGGGTTTGGCAGTGACAAAGTCACTAGTGACATTTGAGAGCAATTTCAAAAGAGTGAGCAAGGTGGGAACCAGATTACAAGTTACCACTAGAAAGTGAGAAACTGTCAGCAAGTATAGTTACACTTTTGAGAACTTTACTCACAGAGAAGAGAGAAATAGAAACCAGACAACGTACTAGAAACAGGCCAGGCGCAGTGGCTCACACCTATAAACCAGCACTTTGCGAGGCCGAGGCAAGCAGATCACCTGAGGTCAGGAGTTTGAGACCAGCCTGGCCAACATGGCAAAACCCCGTCTCTACTAAAAATAAAAAAATTAGCCAGGTATGGTGGCAGGCACCTGTAGACCCAGCTACTTGGAAGGCTGAGGCATGTGAATCACTTGAACCTGGGAGGCAGAGGTTGCAGTGAGCTGAGATTGCGCCACTGCACTCCAGCCTGTGGGACAGAGCAAGATTCTGTCACCAAAAGAAAAAAGAAACAGTCTTCTAGTTTTTCTTCTTCACATTCCCAATGCCCTCTCTTCCTAAGTCAATATGCATGAGGGGCTGTGGTGAGACGGTCTGAGTGCCAGCCTACAAGGCTGGTATGAGAACTTTGTTACAAGGAATAGAACATCCATCCAAGAGATCCTTAAGGGAGCCACAGTCTTGACATTCACAGACAGAGAGGACTTAGGTAGGGGTGTCCAATCTTTTGGTTTTTCTGGGCCACATTGGAAGAAGATTTGTCTTGGGCCACACATAAAATACACTAATGCTAACAGTAGCTGATGAGCTTTTTTTAAAAAAATCACAATAAAAAAACCTCATAATGTTTTAAGAAAGTCTACAAATTTGTGTTGGGCATCATTCAAAGCCGTCTTGGGCTGCATGCAGCCCACAGGCTGTGGGTTGGACAAGCTTGGCTTGGAGGCTCTGGTGGAACTCCAAAACAAACATGAAGAGCACCAGAGAAGAGAAAGCAAAGGGACTGTCATGATTTATGGAATCATTAACAGACATTTATTGTGCACTTACTATTTTTCCAAAAATGTTATCCATGCATTTGGCTTCAACTACCACCCATGTGTCCATATGTCCAGCCCACCTGGATATCCATTTCAAAGTCAACATATTTAAAGTAGAACATGTCACCTTGCTCACAAGAGTGCTCCTCTTCATTTATTCTCTACCATGGTAGATACACTATCATCATCCAACCAGAAACATGGCAGCCATCCTGGATTCTTCAGTCTTCCTCACCTCATCTCCCTTATTGAATCAATGCATCTGTGTTCTAAATCACCTCAATATTGTCCCCTTTCTCTATTCCACTATCATTGCTGTAGTTTAGGACACCATTACCTCTCACCAGGTGATAACAGTTTGGATCTTGTCTCTGCTCAAATTTCATGCTGGATTGTAATCCCCAGTACTGGACATGGGGCCTGGTGGGAGGTGTTTTGATCATGGGGGCAGGTCCCTCGCTGCTTGGTGCTATCTTCATGGTAGTGAGTTCTCGTTTAAAAATGTGTGGCAACACCCCCTCTTCTCAACTTTCTCTTGCTCCTGCTTTTGCCGCGTGATGTGCCTGCTCCTGCTTTGCCTTCCACCATAAGTAAAAGCTTCCTGAGGTCTCCCGAGAAGCTGAGCAGATGTCAGCTCCATGCTTCCTGTAAAGACTACAGAATTGTGAGCCAATTAAACCTCTTTTCTTTATAAATTACCCAGTCTCAAGTTGTGGAGTTTTTTTCAATCCTTTTTTTTTTTTTTTTTTTTGAGACAGGGTTTCACTCTGTCCCCCTGGCTGGAGTGCAGTGGTGTGATCACAGCTCACTACAGCTCTGATCTCCTGTGTTCAAGCAGTCTTCCTGCCTCAGCCTCAAACGTAGGTGGACTACAGGTGTGCACCACTACTCCCAGCTAATTTTTTACAACATTTTTAGTAGAGACGAAAAATTGCTATGTTGACCAGGCTGGTCTTGAACTTGGGAGTTTAAGCAGTCCTCCCACCTCAGCCTCCCAAAGTGCTGGGATTACAGGCTTGAGCCACCACTCCTTTCTCAAGTATTTCTTTATAGCAATGCAAGAATGGCCTAAAACACCAGGGCTACTGCAGTAACCTTCCAACTAGTCTTCCTACCTCCAGTCTTCCTCTAATAATTTTTTGGATTATGAATTTTTTTATTTAAAAGTAATTAAGCACCAATAAAGTACATCTATCTGAAACACACACCTGACCATGTCACTTCCAAATTTTAAAACTTTCAGTAACTGCCAACTATCTATAAGTAAAGTCCAAGTTCCTTACCCTGGAAGAGAAGGCCTATTATAACCTGGACTTGGTGCCATTCCAGCCTCATCTTCTTCCACTGCCCCTATACACACAAAGCTACAGCTACTTTCTTTAATACTCAAGTTTCAGCCTTATGTTCTCTTTCTGTGTCTTGCCCCTTGAGTCTTTGTCATTTACATAGCTCCAACTATTGTCCCTGAGTGATGCCCAAATCTCTATCTTCAAATAGTGCACTCTCTTTGGAGCTCCATATTTCTAGTTGCTTGCAGGGGATTTCCATCCTGACTTGACAGGCGCCAAACTAAACTCAGTATCTTCCTCCCGAAAGCTGGAAGTGCTCTTGACTTCCTTAGTTCTGTGTTACTCCTGGTCAATTAGAATAAAAAACTACAAAGTAACCTTTACTCTTCGCCTTGCCTTGGGCCCATTCCTGGAAATGTCAATTAAGCCAACAAATGCTGTCAAGTCTCCCTTTCTTAGATCTGTTTGCAACATCCTTTTTCTTTCCTATGACCACTATCAGGATCAGAAAGATCAGTACAGCCCAGGACCTGACCCATCCTTCATCTTTCTCTCTAATCTCAAAGGAAGAGGCAACTGTTTTCATCATGTCAGCCCCTGTGCTCTTGTTTTAAAACCCCAGACAGGTGCCTGTTGCTCAACAGATCACAGTCCAAACTCCGCTGCCCAGTTAGGTTGCTCCTTTGAGAGGGGGAGGGAAGAGAGAATCAGAGGGCAGGGGCAGAAGGAGAGACTTTGTGGTGAAGGGGCCTTCACGTGACAGGCCCCCAAACTCAACTTGGCATCTTCCTCTCCAAGGCTGGAAGGGCTCATGACTTCCTTAATTCTGTTTTACTTCTCTGGTCAATCAGAGAAGTAAAAAACTACAAGTAATCTACGGAAGTGTCATCTACTAACAATCAGAGTGAGAATAGAGTAGGGTGGGACTGGACAGTTAGAAAGACTTTATAAGTCCTAGAACAGCAGGGGTGGGAACTTGTGGAAAAGTACACAGGTAGCTTCAACAGCACTGTCATGTTCTAATTTTAAAAGAGTGATTTAAATTGAGCTGTTGTTCTTAAATTATGCTTTATAACATATAGACATATATCCACTATCTATATTCGTTTGTACATATCAAATGGGAGGTTTTCATTTTTAAATTTGTTTGTAAAGAGAAGTCCTAGAGCAGTCTCTAGGAGCCCAATAAGGAATCAGTAATAAGGGGCATAGGACACTAGTATCTGTGAGTATTTACTATGTCAGATAGATCAGGAAATGGAGAAACTGAAGTTCTGAGGGGTTAAGTGGTTTGCCTATGGTAACAAAACTGGAAAGTGTTCGTTGTGGGATTTGAATTCACATATATTTGACCCCAAAGCTTGTCTCAGGATAATTCCAGAGGGAATTTGCATGGTTTAAACACAATCCTGTCAATCAGAGGCTATGACCTCTGAGTACATGTTGGTATAAAAATTCCCCAGACTTACAACATCCGGCATCCACCAGGAAACGGACAGTGGAAGCTTTTTTGAGAACCCCTCTCTCTCTCTCAGTTTACCAACTTGCGTCTTCCTTATTCTCTTCCACTTCTCCTTTCAGACTCACTGCTTCCAGTTTTGGCCTCGTCTGTACTTTTACTTTGTTCATAATGGGGCAGAGACCATCTCAGAGCAGAGGAGGAGGAGAGTTGGGGTGCAGAGCCTGTTTTAGAAAGAGAATCCACAAGTGGACAGCAGTATGAGGTGCTTGTTCTGGGAAAAGCAGGTGTGGACAGAGGGGGATCAGGAAAGCTTTGCATTGGAAGGCATGATAGAGACTCAGAATAGGCAGCATTTAACAAGTCAGGGGAAGTGGCTGGAAAGAACAGAGACACTGACATGGCTCACCACAGGATTCAGGATTCCAAGTGGCATTTTGGTGCTCACACCCCACAGTGCTGAAAAAATTCCATTCGTAGGGGGAGCATCTCGTAGCTGAATGACTCAGGCCACAGGGGAGAAATCCAAGAGAAGGACTGAACTATGTTCCCCTAGTCACTAATGAATCATTATGTAGGTAGATCACCCCCTTACAATAAATGCAATATACACAAACTCACATTTATAAGACATAAGTCAGGGAATACTTAGTTACCTACTAAAGAATTCTTTCCCTGCGGGGCGCAGTGGCTCACACCTATAATCCCAGAACTTTGGGAGGCTGAGGCAGGCGAATCACCTGAGGTTGGGAGTTCGAGACCAGCCTGACCAACATGGAGAAAGCCCGTCTCTACTAAAAATACAAAAATTAGCTAAACGTGGTGGCACATGACTGTAATCCCAGTTACTTGGGAGGCTAAGGCAGGAAAATCACTTGAACCTGGGAGGCGGAGGTTGCCGTGAGCCAAGATTGCATGATTGCACTCCAGCCTGGGCAACAGAGCAGAACTCTGTCAAAAAAAAAAAGAAAGAAAGAAGGAAAGAGAGAGAGAGGAGAGAGAGAGAGAGAGAGAAAGAGAAGGAAAAAACTAATTTCTTTAACTAGGTACTTCTAGTACCTTTCCAATTGGGTCCAATTGATAGAAATTCCATTAACATCCAATGCACTGTGGTAGGTGGTAGGAGGGAGGCAACTGGGAACCTCGAGTCGGGTGGCCTGAGTCTCAGTCCTAACTATCTTCTTAGGACCTATTCCAACCTGTAAAGTAAGGGCTAATCCTGTACCACCTCTAATTGTCATATAACTTTTAAATCTTAGCCTATCTCTACCCAGTCCTATAAGCAAGACAGAACTCTGTGAGAAGGTTTCTCATCCTCCTGCTCAGCTGAAAGTAGCCAGAAAGGCAGCAAGCGCCTCAGCCTCAGGAACCCAGCTGGGCTCCATCTGCCTGGAGCTGTGCTCTGCTTCTCCCCATTTCACTCTAATCTTCAGCTACAGTCATTTGCCATGTCTATGCCTTCAACCGTATCTTTCCTCTGCTCTGCATTTTCTAGGGCTCCATCCCACTTGAACTTATGCAAATTTTTGCAATCAACCAGATTGGCCTCCCCCGCTCCACGAAACTCACATCCTCAACCGTCTCTTATCTTCCCCATCATGCTTCCTCTTCTACTTGCAAGCCTTTGCACAAGATGTCTCATGATCTTGCTCAGGGAATCCTCCCCAGATTGGCTGATCTCAGGGATGCCACAAAGGCACCTGCTGACAGGGCACGTTGAGGACTGAACTGCATTCAGCTTGCCAATTCCTGCACTCGGCTCCGAGCTGTCTGCTGGAGGAAAGGAACCTTTTATTGTCTCCCAAAAGTATCACCTGTTCCCTGTTCTCCAAGTGACGTGCCACAGTAGGCTCTTTCTAAGCTCTTTTTCTATTTTGCACTACAGTGCCTTTTTTTTTTTTTTTTTTTGAGTCAGGATCTCACTCTGTCACCCAGGCTGGAGTGCAGTGGTGCAATCACAGGTCACTGCATCACTGCGGCCTTGAGCTCCCAGGCTCAGGAGATCCTCCCGCCTCAACCTCCAGAGTGGCTGGGACCACATGCACATACAACTGCACCCATCTGATTTTTGTATTTTTTGTAGAGACAGGGTTTCCCCATGTTGCCCAGGCTGATCTCCATCTCCTGGGTTTAGGCAATCTGCATGCCTCAGCTTCCCAAAATGCTGGGATTATAGGCAGAAGCCACCATGCCAGGCCAAAAGCTAGAATCTTGCCTATACTTCTGTGTCCTGGTGCCTAGGAAAACTTTTTTTCTCTTGCCTCAGTTCGAGCTCAATGATAAATAAGGCACTGAGGTTAGATAACAAGTAAAGTTTAGGAACTGCAGGATCAGCAAATCAGGTGAGGGAGTGGTGGTCTCCTTCCTTGTCAGCAAGGCTACGTTCAGAGGCTCCTGGCTGAGGCGAGGAGCTGTCTGAAATCGCTTCATGGAGGGCCCTACCAATCATGCCCCCTCCAGCAAATGGGGCCAGCTCTATGCAAATGTGTTCTTACCCAGGGGTTTGGTTTCTTCTCTCTGAGCTCCTGGCACAGTGGAACCAACGTGAGCAGCTGCTTGGCAGGACAGAGAAGGGCAGGCTAGCAGTCCTAAGGCTCAAGTGACAGGACCAGGCCAGGAGACGGGGGATGTTGACTGGGGCTTTAACAGCACTCCTGATGCCAATCTCTGGCTGAAAACTCGATATTTCCACTTGGAACAACAATAAACACCAGCAAGTGAGCTGAGGAGAGGGCAGTATGCCGGGAGTGCCCCCTGCAGGCCTCACGGGGTGGTGCCAGAACAGAGGAAGTTGGCACAGGCAGGATGGGGCTTTCAGGACATCCCTGAGATGATGGTGATGATGGTGACAGTGAAGATGACCATGAAGAAGACGATGAGGAGAAAGAAGAAGAAAGTAGCTATCATTCACTGAGTACTAACAATGTGTCAGGCAATGCCTTATGTAATCTTTATGATAACCCCCTAAGAGATGAATAATACAGTTCTTTTTTAGATGGAAAATCTGAGGTTTAACGAGGTTAAGTAATTCCTCAGGTTCACCTAGCTAGTAGTGGAGAGAGGTGGGATTTGAACCCAAGTCATTGCCTCCTGAGCTTATATTATCCAGTACCCACTTTCCCACCTTGTCAGGTCATTTCAGGAGCTTCTAGCCCTCTGTGTCCATCTCTATGTCTTCCTGCTCCTCTAGTTCATATTTTCTTGATCCAAATTTAAAGGATCTGGAGAAGAACAGATCCATATCTGGGATATAATAATACTGATAACAAAAGAAACAATACCTTGCATTTGTAAACCACTCTCTGGTCTTAATTATTCCCCTGGCAAAAAAATGAACATTAAAATATTTCTATTTATCCAAATTTTGTTCTGATTTTTATCAGTGGTCCTGAAGCTACTTCTATATAATCATGATCAATTTATGAGAATATTTTTAGGTTCTGCTTTTTTATGTAACAGTGTGTTATATATACATTCACACATTTAAACACAGCAATTATTATGGCTTTACAGTAGCCTATGATATTAATATGCCACAGATATTACCTTACTGAGGCAGTGTAACTTTGTGAAAAGAACACTAGGCTGAGGCTGATAACACCAAATGCTGGCAGGAATATGGAGCAACAGGAACAGGAATTCGTGGCTGATGGGAATGCAAAATGGTACAGCTACTTTGGAAGACAGTGTGACAGTTTCTTTAAAAACTAAGCATACTCTTACCATACGATCCAGGATTCATGCTCCTGGATTCATCCACCCAAAGAAGATGAAAACTTACGTCCACATGGAAACCTGCTGATGGATGTTTCTAGCAGCTTTATTCATCATGGCCAAATCTTGAAAGCAACCAAGATATCCTTCAGTAGGTAAACAGATAAATAAACCATGGCCATCCTAACATGGAATATTATTCAGCACCAAAAAGAAGTGAACTACAAAGCCGTGAAAAGACATGGAGGAACCTTAAATGTACATTACTAAGTGAAAGACGCCAATCTGAAATGGCTACATATTGTACAATTCCAACTATATGACATTCTAGAAAAGGAAATCTGTGGAGACAGGAAAAAGTGCAGTGGTTGCCAGGGCTTAGGGAAGGGGGGATTGACGAGGCAGAGCATGGAGGACTTCTACAGCAGTGAGACTGCTCCGTATTGTCCTATGATGGTGGATACACATCATTATACATTTGTCCAAACCCACAGAATGTACAACACCAAGAGTGAAGCCTCATGTCAACTATGGACTTTGGGTGATTATGATGTCAATGTAGGTTCATCACTTGTCACCGATGTGCCACTCTGGTGGGGGATGGTAACAGTGGGAAAGGCTACATGTGTGGGCACAGGGGGCATACGAAAATCTCTGTAACTTTCCTCTCAGTTTTGCTCTGAATCTAAAACTACCTGTAAGAAGTCTTTTTTAAAAGAAAATTAAAAAGCATGAGGTGATACAGATGTGGGAGTTTGACTCCTATCTCTGTCCAACTCTGTGACATTTGATAAATCACTTAACGTGTCTTAGTTTGAGTTTCCTCATCTATAACTGGGAAAAATAATACCTGTCTTACAGAGTTGCCAGGGGGATGCAATGAGGCCTATGTCTCGTTCATATCTGATGTTCAATGAATTCGTAGCAGTAGCCACTGTGTGTTTATGGGTCTTTCTCCCTCACGGGTTAATGGCTCCTTGTGAGCAGGGACTTACTCATTCTGTAACCACCCCATCTAATATGCTGCCTGGCACTTGGGCTCTGTAGAAGTTTGTTGAGTGAATAGTTAGTAAGCCCTAACCGAGGCTTTTCTCTCTGGTGGACATTTGGGTTGCTTCTAGGGTTTTTGTTATGAATAAAATACATTTCAAAGCCCTTTGATTTTTTTTCCTCATTTGATCTGCACACGCTGTAAAGCAGGCAGAAAGGGAATATTTGTACTTGTCCACAACATGGTATAGACGGAATAACTGTGGCTGAGGGAAGTGAAGTGACTCCTATGGGTCACAATGCAAATCAATGACAATAATTAGAGGCCCTGACCCTGCTTCCTTTCCTTGAGTAGATCCAAAACTAGAGACTGTGATGGTGGGCCTGACCTGAGGGCAGCACCTGCACACGGAGGCCCCTGTTGAAGGTGGTGAGCTGCCAGCTACCAGAAGGCCCTCTGAAACCCCAGGGAACCTAACACCTTATTCTCAAATACATGAGGGCTTGTATTTTCCCCTGAGCAAGGAGCTTCTTAGGAAAGAGCCACTGTGCCAGCTTTCTCTTTCTTCTTCTTCTTCTTTTTTTTTTTTCCTATGAGGGGGATGAGGAGCCAAGCTCTGAGTTGTCCAGAAGGAGGGACTTTGGCTAAAAATAGCTATGGCGTGTGGTTTGGATCAACCCCTAGTGGTACCCAGGACTGGGGAGGGGAGGGGGGGATGCTCTGGAGCTGTCGCCAGACTGGTTGCCGTGGAAACGAGAGAAGAGCAGGGGGAGCCTGGGAAGTAGGGATGACACAGATAGCAAGTCCTAGTCAGAGCTGCCGCTACATTTAGGAGAAACAACGGTGTCTGCGGCTCCCACCCTCCAAGGGGGCCCGTGGGGGGGGGGGGCGGTGTCAGGGGCATGGACGCCACCCCCCCAGGGGTCTCTGCTGCCGGCTACTCTCCTCTCCACGTGCTGTGAGTTGAGTTGTGGGGGACTTGGGGTTTGGGCCCCTATTTCCAAGGCAAGTGGGGGTTTGGGAGGAGCTGGTTCTTGGGGGAGTTTTGACCAGGTCTCTCCTTCCAAAAAAATGAGCCCCCTTACTCCCCAGCTCTCTAGGGGGAGGAGAGGGGCCCAGGAAAAGTGGTACTGCAATCTTCTGCAAAGGGGTCATAGCATGCACAAGAAATGAGGAGGAGTAGGTTGGAGGAACTGAAATTCTTGGAGGGAAGATGCAGAAATCAAGTCCTTGATCTTGGTATAGAGGTAACAATTTCACACTTTTCCTTCCCCCTCAGAATAATGCAGTCCCCCACTCAGGAAACAAAATAAGGTTTACCTAGATCCTTGGGGCAACGGAGAGTGAGGGAGTTCTGGGGGTGATCAGACATTGGGGTCCCTTCCCCATCCCTGGGCAGAGAGATCTGTCTAAGCAGGCTGACTGGGGGTCAGATTACCTAAGACCCTGAGAGAACATCTGGAAGCCCACCTGGGACTAAGGCTAGGATGAATGAGAGCAGGGTCGTTTTCTGCATGACCTGGAATCTCTGAGCCAGTCAATGCTTACTCTTCTTGAGGACATCCTGAGCTTCAGGGAAGAAAAAGGAAGCACATTGTTGGGGGCAGGGGGAATCCCTAATCTGCCATTGCCATGGGGCTCTTGGACCCTGCATTCCCTGACTTCATGGAAAGTTTATGCAGGGGGTACCCCTAAGCTCAAAGCCATTTCATTTTGATTTCCCTTCCTGCCCTCTCTATCCCAATACACACACACACACACACACACACACACACACACACACCCCCTCTCCAGAGTGCTGACTGCAGAGCAGCTCACCCCAGAACATAAAATGCTGGAGTGCTAGGTTTAGAGTCACATATCCAGGCAATTTCTCCCCAGGACCTGGTCAAACATCCAGGCCATCTGTGGTTCCTATGTCACACTCCTCCACCCCCCATCCACTAGCCAGCCCACGTTTTCATGGAATGGGAGGAGAGGATAATTCCCAGGAAAGAGAAGGGAAGGTGGAAGAGTCCCAAATCCTTATTCTAGACCTTTCCCTGTGTGGTCCATCTCTCCCAGAGGACCCTGGGTGCTTTGGGAAGGGCTCTGGACCTCTCTCAGAGCAGATTGCAGCTCAGAGAGCTCCTCAGAGGGAAGCATGTGAAGCAAAATCAGGTGGGCTTTGCTTGGAATGTGGGCTTTGAGACATATGGCAGGTGGGGGGTGGGGCTGGTGTTAGGCTAGTCCATGGGGAGTAAGAGTCTGGAGGAAAAATAACTAGAGGGAGTGGGGGAAATAAATGTGGGTGCTTAGTGCTTCACTTGATCTGATTCCATGTGTCTAGTGAAGAATAGAATCCCAGAGGGGAAAGGAGCCTAACTCTTGATGAACTCTGGGCTTCCTCTCCCCCCCCAGGTTTGTGTTGATCTGTATCTTCCAGTTCCCCTCCCCATTTGCAGGCTGTCTCCACGAGGGAAAAACCCAAGGGAAATGGGGCTGGCCCAAGAGCAGCAGTGATCGTGGGTAGGCCTCGGGGGAGGATATCTAGTGGGAATTTCCTAATGTTCCTCCCTTGTGCACTGGAGGGTTTCCACTGACTTTCCACAGCTTTCATTTCTTTATCCTTTGAAAGCACGTTGAGGGGTCGGGGTGGAGTGAGTGAGGTCCGAGGAGGGGAAGAACGGGAGAGACTGTGTGTCAGTCTTGGGGTGCACTTCAAAACAGGGTGCGAGGACAGCCATTGGTGGCTGCACGGGCAACAGCTGGGGGAAGGGCTGGTGGAAGTTTTAGGGCAGGGAGGGCTCTACACAGTAGAAGAGCATTACCCACCTGCCCCCCCTCCCCAAAAAGCCCCCAGTCTAGTGATTTCAGGAAATCAGTAGAGGGATCTGGGCCCGGTCTTTGGCCCCGGGGCTGACCGTGAGGTGCTGCACACCCCAGCTGGAGGTGATGGCACCAAGATCTCTGGTACCTCCTTCCCCTCATGAAATAATGTACCTGAACTGGATAGGGCTGTGCAAGTTCCACATGAAAATGAAAACCGTGTGGAACTCGCACAGTCCTATCCAGTTCAGGTGCACTATTCCATCTGAGCCTCACAACTTTCTGAGTCTAGGGGGCAGTTCGGGCTGAATGTGTTATTCCCAGAAACAGAGGCCGGGAGACACGAAGGGACTCGCCCAGGGCCCCCCAGGGCTGGGTGCTGGCCCTGATGTCCCGCGCCTCCCCATCTCCCCGCGGGACCACTCATTCCGCAAACCTTTACTAAGCCCCTCCAGGACCCCCGACGCCGCCGAGGCGCCCCGCGACGCGCGGCGGGTGGCGGCTGCCCGGGCCCCGGGCGCCGCTCTCCAGGCGCCCGCCCCGCTCGCCCTGACGCGGCCGCCATGGCGCAGGAGAACGCGGCCTTCTCGCCCGGGCCGGAGGAGCCGCCGCGGCGCCGCGGCCGCCAGCGCTACGTGGAGAAGGACGGCCGGTGCAACGTGCAGCAGGGCAACGTGCGCGAGACCTACCGCTACCTGACCGACCTGTTCACCACGCTGGTGGACCTGCAGTGGCGCCTCAGCCTGCTGTTCTTCGTGCTGGCCTACGCGCTCACCTGGCTCTTCTTCGGCGCCATCTGGTGGCTGATCGCCTACGGCCGCGGCGACCTGGAGCACCTGGAGGACACCGCGTGGACGCCGTGCGTCAACAATCTCAACGGCTTCGTGGCCGCCTTCCTCTTCTCCATCGAGACCGAGACCACCATCGGCTACGGGCACCGCGTCATCACCGACCAGTGCCCCGAGGGCATCGTGCTGCTGCTGCTGCAGGCCATCCTGGGCTCCATGGTGAACGCCTTCATGGTGGGCTGCATGTTCGTCAAGATCTCGCAACCCAACAAGCGCGCCGCCACGCTCGTCTTCTCCTCGCACGCCGTGGTGTCGCTGCGCGACGGGCGCCTCTGCCTCATGTTCCGCGTGGGCGACCTGCGCTCCTCGCACATCGTGGAGGCCTCCATCCGCGCCAAGCTCATCCGCTCGCGCCAGACGCTGGAGGGCGAGTTCATCCCGCTGCACCAGACCGACCTCAGCGTGGGCTTCGACACGGGCGACGACCGCCTCTTCCTCGTCTCGCCGCTCGTCATCAGCCACGAGATCGACGCCGCCAGCCCCTTCTGGGAGGCGTCGCGCCGCGCCCTCGAGAGGGACGACTTCGAGATCGTCGTCATCCTCGAGGGCATGGTGGAAGCCACGGGTGCGAGCGGGTCCGGAGAAGGGAGCGGGGCTGGCTCGGGGCGGGCAGGGCCGAGGAAGGCAGGGGCGAGAAGAGGAGCCGGGGGGGTGGGGAGGATGGATGGAAGGGCTAGTGGAGGATGAGAGAGTGAGGTGAGACCGGGGTCGGGGGTGGGGGTGGAACCGAGCGACTCTGCAGAAGGCCAAGAGAAAGCTTGGAGGAATTCTCCGAAATGGCACTGGCATGGGGCCCTGGGCCCAGAGGAATGTGTCACTTGGAATAGGGAGAGTAATAATGGCTAGCGCTCTCCCAGTACTCACCCTGTGTCATGCGCAGTTCCAAAGCACTTTCCATCTCTGAGTTCATTTAATCCTCACAAGAACCCTCTGAAGGTAACTTCTCATTATTGCGCTCACTTTTCAGAGACAAGATTGCTCCAATGAGAAGTTAAGGAAATTGTCCACTTTCCTAAGCCAATAAGTGGCCATGCCTGGATTGGACACAGGCAAATGTGGCTTCAATGTTTAGACGTCCCGAGTTGGAAGGAGGGGTTAGGTTCAGGAGTTTTCTCACTGCAGCCAGGTTCAGGCCCCTGGAATTTGACGGTGAAGATTTTCCATTGCCTGAGTTATTTCTAGGCTGGCGCTTGAGGGGGAGCTTAATATCTGGTCTCACTTCTGCCTCAGTTTCCCAGTTCCTCCATTTCCACGGGCAAGGGACATAGATGATGTTACCATTTCTAGCCGTTTTCCAAAAGGAACTGGCAACTCATCTGTGATGTCAGTAAGTCCAACCCAGATCTACACAGTGAGCTTTGGGAGCAGGTGGAAAAAGACCAGTGTTATAGGAGTTGCAAATGAGGTTACTTAGGACTTGAGACCTAGAGGATGGATGAGGGTGAGGAAACTGCGGGTGGAGAACCAAAGGCCCACTAGGGGGCGCCGCAGTCCCTGCCTCTGACGCCAGAGCTGCCGATGCTCCCTACCGGCTTCGCAGACAAGCTGGTGCCTTCACATCCTTTCCCTGGCCCCTTTGCGCTGGCCCTCCGCTTCACATCCCAATCCCAGCTCCCCCCTCACTGTTCCGCATTCCCGCTTCACCCCGACTCTTTCCCCTTCCCCCACTCACCCCGTTCCCTTTCCTCTCTCTCTCCAGCTGTCACTCCTTTTTAGCCAATATCTCAGGCAGGCCCCTCGCTCTCTCGGGAAGTTCCTGCCTGGCAGTCTTTTCTCTTTATACCCCGAGCCCTGCCCTCTCCTCCTCGAAGCCCTTCTCTCCCCCAGTGTCCCTATGCCTCTTTTTCCTCTCTCCACTGCGTACTTCCTGTTCCAGCCTCACCGGAGAATACCAATGTCTCAGGGCCAGGCTTTGCGAGCTGACAGCCACCCTCTGGTTAGCTAATGTCCACTCTTGTGTTTTCCCTTGTTCCGAGATGGATGCGGGTTGGGGGAAAGACCCTGTGGCAGGACAATGACCCTCCCTGAGGGATGCACCAACCCAACAAGAAGACAGGACACAGGCCCGGGGCAGGGAGGCCCAGGACAGAGGAGATAGGAATAGGAATCTGTCTGTTTTTCTAGAAAGATAAAGCTGGAAAGGATGGTAATATTTTGGGTGAGACAGTCAGGATTCAAAACGCTTTTGAAAAGCAAGAATAATGAGCCAAAACCCAACAAGATGACATTTAAAAGGAATAAATATAAAATTCTACATTTAGGCTTTAAAAAAAAAATCACTTATGTAAGCACAGCATGGAAGAGCACTGGTGAAAAAAGAACTGGGTGTTTTAGTTGGCTACAGGCTTGACGTCGTTGCAATGTGATGCAGCCTCCAAAACGATTATGTAATGTTATGCTGGGCCCTATTTGTGAAGGCATCATGGCCAGAAGACAGAGATGGTTCGCCCTCTCTTATGCATGGAGCAGGCCACAGTTGGCAAATTTACTACACTCAAAATGCTTCAGGGCCCTCCTTGGCCATTCTGGCTTGTAATCAAAAAGGTAGAATTTTAGAAAACCAGTTCAAATAAGACATCGTGGAGGAAGCCAGGGATGTTAAGTCAAGAAGAGAAAACTTGAGGGAACCTGAGACTCCTGTTTTCAGATATTCAAAGGACTGTAAAGTGGGAGGGGAATGAAGCCAAGGGGTGGAAATCCCAGAGGACAGGTTTTAGCTCTGTATAAAGAACAACCCAACTATGAGAGCTATCACACAAAGGGGTGGGCGCTTTCTGAGCCATCAATCCTGGGAGGCAGTCAAATACAAGCTAGATGCCCACTGTTAGAAATGCTCCTTTAGGGAGCCCTGTATGGAGTGAGAAGTTGACCTAGATGATCCCTAAGGTTCGTTTCAAGGTTAAGCTTTTTTGATTGGCATTACCAAATGACAAGAGGGGATAAAAGAGCTGGAGATTAAGAGGAGTTGGGGCAAATGGAGAAGAGGCGAGGGAGCTGGGTAAGAACAGGAGCTAGGAAGGGGGAGAAAATGGACCGGACCAAAGGGAAGTGGGAGCCCTTAGGGAAGGAATAGAAGGGAGGGTGCTGGGAGCAGGGTTGTGGAATGGGAGGCAGGAAAGAGAAGCGTGGAGCCAGGATCCTCCCTGACCCATGCCCCTCCCCTCAGGAATGACATGCCAAGCTCGGAGCTCCTACCTGGTAGACGAGGTGCTGTGGGGCCACCGCTTCACGTCAGTGCTGACCCTGGAGGACGGCTTCTATGAGGTGGACTATGCCAGCTTTCACGAGACCTTTGAGGTGCCCACACCTTCGTGCAGTGCTCGAGAGCTGGCAGAGGCTGCAGCCCGCCTTGATGCCCATCTCTACTGGTCCATCCCCAGCCGCCTGGATGAGAAGGTGGAGGAGGAAGGGGCGGGGAGGGGGCGGCGGAGGAAGCTGGGGCTGACAAGGAGCAGAATGGCTGCCTGCCACCCCCAGAGAGTGAGTCCAAGGTGTGACCAGCTTCCTCCGGACCCCTGTGGCAGACCAGGGGCCAGACACAGGTACATGGGGAACTGCATCTCGGAGGTGGAGGAGAAGGAGGAGGTAGACAAAGCCCCTGGAAATGTGCTAAAGTTGGAAAGTTCCCGCCCCCAGAACCTCAAGTCTAGGATCCAGTATGGAAGGGAGGGGTCCCAATTTCAGGGAAATGGAAGGTGGGGCCAGCTGAACTTACCAGTCTGTGTTTGACCTTCACATTTGTTCATGAGTGGATGGATGGACAGAAGGATGGACTTTTGGGGGTTGGATAGGAAGATGGTGGCGGATAAAGACAGCTAATAGATACATACATGGACCAATAGACAGTTGGTCCACTCAGGGCTGCCACTAACTTGTAGAACACCTCTGTGCAAATTCTAAAAAGGCACCCTTTTCCTCCAGACAGATACAGCCCCAACCAGGGTACGTGGCCTGGGGAGCAGAGTGTAGGATGGATTGCAGTCCCCGCTCACCTGTTCTGCCAGCCTCCCCACACATGGCACAACTGTCTAACGACACGGTAGGCTAAGCTAAAGTGAAGGAGAAAGGAGCTGGACCAAGACGGCCACATGAGGAGGGTGCCCTCCCAGCTCCACCCTCACCAGGATGAAGGGTTGCAAGGGGGCTCAGCAAGGTGTGAATGACCTTAGTCCTCAAGTTCAGGGAAGCAGGCAGAGGGGGTAGATGCCTGAGCTGGGGCCCTGGAGAAAGGCCTGGGAAAGAAAAACCAGGGATGGCTATCTTCTGACAGTGGAGTGAAATCTTACAGGTATCCCGCGCAGGCAGGAAGAGAGACAGAGGTTCTGAGGAGGAAGGGCCAGGAGAGAGATCTAGAAAGTGGGTTCACTAGAGCTGGGACACAGGGAGCCCCTGGGAAAGCAGTTTGGTTTTGGGGCACCGATTGGGTGCCATGTGGGGTGGACATTCAAAAACCTGGTTCCTGTCCTCAAAGTAACGGGCACCTGGGAAGACAGAGGAATCTACCTGTGGCAACTAAGCAAGGGATAATTCAAACTGACCACCTGTGCAGTCGCGCGGAAGGTGGGAGAGTGTGGGTCAGTGTGGGTGATCAGAAGGCTGGGGCCAGTGTAAGGCATAGGGAATATGTAAGTCAGCAGTTAGAAATCTTCGGTGTGCATCAGAGTTACCTGGAGGGCTTGTTAAAACACCAGTTTTTGGACTCCACTCCCAGGGTTTCTGACTCAATAGGTGGGGACCAAAAATTTTCATTTCTAAGAAGTCCCCAGGTCATGCTGCTGCTGCTGCTGGACTGGGGACAACACTTTGAGAGCCTAGGCTCTAAGCAAAGACTTGGAGGTCATAGCAGGAGATGGGGCATAGAAGCTGAGGAGTAGATGAGAAGAAGCTGAAGAGAAGCTGAGGATCCTCACAGGAGCAGAGAGAGACATGTGAAGGGTGGGGTTTTATGTGTGGGAAAGGGACCCTAAGTCCAGGCTGAAGAGTTTAACTTTGGGCCCAGGAACTCAGCCCTCAGTGGAAACAGGGCAGTGTCAAGTAGAGGGGGTGTCTGGAAGCTGAGCAGGCCAGACAGAGAGATGAAGCCATCAGAAGGACTTGAGGGGATTCCTGGGGAGGTCAGGAGGGAGGTGGAGAAGGAAGGGTTTTCGGGGCAAAGGACAGAACCCCTTGTAGGACTAAAGGCAGGATTGAATGTGGGAGAAAATCTGAAAGAAGCGATAGGAGTCGGAACACCTGGAGGTGTCTGCAGCCTGCTGTCAGCCCAGCTGGAACACGGGGTCCCAAAGATGCATTTTCTCACCCCACCTCCACCTGCTTCCTGGTCGCATCCCAGTCACCAGCGCAGCTTCCTGGATGGTGAGGGAGAACAATGGCAAGATGAGAGGGGCAGATGGGACCTGAAGCTGGTGCCCTGGAGAAAAGCATAGGCCGAGGAGAGCCCACCCTGGGACAGCCCCGCCTCCCACACAGCAGCACTGGCCCAGGAAGGACCTCCTCCCTTAGCCCTGACCACACTCCACTCCTGCCCTTTCATAAGTCTAAGCCCCCTGGGGAAAGCACTCCTGTCTTCTCTGTTCCAGGTTAGGCAGCCAGGGTCCTATGAGGCACAGCCGGGGTCCTATGAGGCACAGCCAGGGTCCTGTGGGTCCTCTGGAAGCAAGAAAGGGGGCCATGGAGGGAGCCTAGGCAGCTTGGGTTCACTCAGAAAGGACCCAAGTCCCAGTCTCTTCCTTTCAGTCAAAGCATGGACATCTTTGCCTCAGGTCACAGGGCCACCACGGTCCCATCATCAAAGATGAGATTCCTGAACCCTGGCATCGGCTGGTCCCCTAAGAACAGATGTTGGGGTGGGGAATGGGATTCATTTGGGTTTCAGTAAAACAGGGGAGTCTGGACAAGACAGGGTGGGCTATTTTGTATCCACATACAGGCACTCACACAGCAGCCAGCCCATTGCAATTGGACAAGCAAAGAAACTGAGGCTGGAAAGTCCCCTCCTGCCTCCTGAAGTCACTGAGACCCTGCCACACCTCTCCTTGCCACTGTCACCACTCAGGGCACCACTGTATAGTGTGACAAGTCAGGAGACCTAGGTCCCAGTCCTGACACTATCACTAATTAGCTCTATGACTCTGGGCAAATCACATCTCTGGGCCTCAGTTTCCTCATCTGTAAAAATGACACTTAGCAAACTCGTAATGCTCAATAAATGTTTAAATAACAACTGAAGGAGGCCTACTGGATGCCTCTTAAGGTGCCGTGCAGGTAAGAATTTTAGGATCAGAGAATCCTTAGGCAAGAAAATTCGTGAAACTCCTGGGGCACTGGAGGAGAGGTGAAGCTGAAGGGTGGGAGGGAGGAAACCCCAGGGTGTGTACAGGGAGGTGAGGCAAGTATATGCGGGTGTAGCGGGTGTATGCAGGCAGTGGTATACGCAGGCACAGTGAGTAGATACGGGTGCAATGGCCCTGGGGACACACAGGCCCTCCCGTGACTGCTTGGTATCCCAGCCTGAGTATCAGCTGTGCGCTGAGGCTTCTGTTCTGCTGCTGTCAGTCAGAAGGAAAAAGAATTGCAGCCCCAGGGCCTAGTGGGAGGAGTCAGGTCCAAGACTAGCCTGACCGGGAGAATGAGAGGGGAAGAGTGGGGTAAAGTCTGGGGGAGCTCAGAAAAGGCCCTGCTCCTGGAAGCCCATGCCCTATAACATGGGAGAAGCTGGGAAGGGGGGACCACAGGCAGCTGGAACCTGCCCTCTGTGCTGCCCTCCCCAAGCAGGAGTCCAATCAGGCGCTGCCTCAGCACTGACAGTTCAGGCAGCAGATGGAACCCAGGTGTCCCCCTCCTGGGGTGGGTGGCATGGCCCACGGAGGCCAGATGGTGTTTGTGGTGGGAAGAGAGGCCTGGGTCGTTCAGAATAGGTTGTCAACCCCCAACCGCCTCCCTGCTACACACCCGGGACCTTTTACAGTCTCATGGTAGGGAAGACACAGTCAAACCTACTTTTTATAAAACAAGTTTATTCACATTTTAGAAAAACTAATTCCAGGACAGGGAATGGTCTCCCTATAGGATGCCTATGAGATCAAGAACAGAAGGCCAGAGGGAGGGATTGAGAGGGAAGGAGTGAGGAAGGGGAGCCGTGTCTCCCATTCTGGGGTGGGGAGGAGGTCAAATAAATTAAAGGCAGAGTGGACACAGGGAGAGGGTGTCCAGGCAACCAGAGGAGGGCTTGGAGCTGGGCTGGAAGACAGTCGACATCTGCAAGACCTGAAAAGGGCGCCTGGCGTGGGCGAAGGACAGAGAGCCCTGAGTGAAGGGGGCTCCCTCCTGGCTCCCACCCCTTAACAGAGCCCTGTGGATCTGAGCTGCCTACTCCTCCTCCAGGTGAGGCCTGGGAGGGAGCAGCCTGGCTCAGGACTTAGGGGTGGAAGCCCAATGGAGACAAGGTTGGGGGGTTCTTTCCCTCACCTGGGGAGTGAGAGATCACCGTTTTCGAAGCCTCTTCATGAAGCAGCAAGTGATGGTACCGAGGACAGTGGCACCAGTGACCAGGGCCACCGCTGTACCCACCAGCAGAGGCACAAATAGGGTGTCCAGTGCTGGGGAAGAGAGGATGACTGTTCAGAAAGGATGCCATCATCCTCCACCCATCCCACATGCCTCCAGAACTTTCCCCATCAAGTTCTCTGGCCCCACCTCCTCCATTCACAGACACCCCTGTCCCTGCCCACAGCCTGTCCCTCAGCATACAAGTCAGCAGCAACCACAGAGGACCCTACACAGGTGGGCACTGCAGGGCTGGAAGCTGGATATGTTAAGACTTCATGTGACATGATGTGGAGGAGAGAGACAGTGGCAGGAGGGTCAGAAGATGGGCAGGGAAGACTAGGGGTGGGGGCCAGGAGGGAGGCAGAGTGAGGAGGGTGGAGGGGGTGCCGCTCACCATGCATGTAGGGGTAGACTGTGACAGGCCCTGAGCGGGCACTGCCCGCCTGGTACCAGCTGTAGTCGGCATGCTGCACCCAGGCGCTGGGGGCACAGTGGTACACGCCTTCATCCTCGGGCCCCAAGCTGTGTAGTCTCAGCCGATGGCTTCGGGGCCCCACCAGCTCCACGCTGACAGGGCCTCCTCCGGGCCGGACTCCCAGCTCTGCCACACCATCCTGGCCCACACCACCCACCAGCTGGGCAGGGACAGAGCTGAGCTCTCCGTCCTCTGATCGCTCTACCCACCAGCTGGCGGCCAGCCGCAGTCCTGGGGGGGCCACCCCGCACAGAGATGTTGCACAGCAGGGAGGCAGTCTCCCCCCGGTACACTGTGCCTCCTGCTAGCCACGCCACAGCCTCCAGCACCACACCTGCAGAACAAAGGACATGGGGCCGGACAGTGCAGGGCCAGGAAGCATGGGGTGAGGGCTGCTGCCAAGCACCACCCCAGGAAACTCAGGGTATTCCTACAACATTAGAAGAGGAGCGTGAGCTGCAGCATGCAAACCACTGATGGAAGGGAGGGGGCGTGGAAACAGAAGGAAAATGGGTCTACAGTCCTCGAACCCTGTCCAGGGCCCAGCCCCCTCTCACCTTCCTCGCGCACATGCACAGGGAGAGGGCGGGAACGTGCACTGGCTGCTTCACGAAGCCGGGTCCCAGACCCGCGAACATAGGCTTTGGCGAGGCAGCGGTAGGTGCCCGCATCACCAGGCCTGGCAGCCTCTAGCCGTAGCCGGTATGTTCTGGATGCCACCTTCTCCATGGCGATGTGTCGGCCCTCATAGCCAGGGCCCAGGCTGCCCACACCCTCTGTGTCTAGCTGGGCTACCAGGCGGCCAGGCCCTGGTGCCCCCGCAGGCGCCATCTCCCAACCCACAGAGTATGCAGCATGACGGCCTGCTGGGGGGAGTGCCCCTGACACATTGCACAGCAGCTCCAAGGGCTCCCCTGGGCCGATCCGACGTTCACCAGGCCCCACTGTCACTGCCAGCTGGCTGGCTGAAACACAGGAAGGGGAAGAGGTGTCACAGAGGCAGGAGGGGACAAGAAGCACCTGATTCCCCAACTTTGTGTTTTCTCCTTGACAGCAGCAGCTTCAAAGCTTCCTGTCTGCCCCTCACTGGGTATGACCATCTTTCTACTCAGGGGCTTGAATCTCACCCCTCAGCCATGGCCCTCCTAACTCTATAACCAATTACGGAGCAGAGAAAACTTATCAAGGGCAGAGGGGGAAGCAATGCTAACAGGGCTGATCACTCTAGAAGATGAGTTCCTTGGACTCAGATGATGGCTATCTGGTACCCCCTGTGGCCACAGTGCCCACCAGAATACTGTCCCTCCGAGCCCCCACAGTGGGATGTGGCACTTACACAGCGTCTGCACGTCCACGTGGGCCAGGACAGTCCTTTTCTCTGCGATCTGGGCCCAGCTGCCATCAGGATCCTGAATCCACTCAGCGGCAGTGCAGTGGTAGGTGCCTGCGTCCCCTGCCTGGGCACCTCCTACTACCATGCGGTACCGATCACTCCCTTCCTTACCCAGACGAAGCTCCCCTGCAGCCAGTCGCTCAGCATAGGGAGCTCCGGCCTCCACGGCCAAGTCTGACCGGATTCCCACCACTTCCTGCAGAGTTGCTCGCCCAACTGGCACCTCGGGCACAGATCGCCCAAAGGACACTGCCAGGTGTGTGTGCTTCTGTGTGCTTGTCCTCGCCAGGCAGCCCAGTGCCAGCTCCTGCCCCTCATGCACCATCAGGCGTGGGGGTGAGGTTGGGGCCTGGCGGCCTCGGGGTCCTGGGGGGGGGCAGCAGACACCTGTAGGACATCTGGAAGAACTGGAGAGAACAGCTGGAGTGAGGGAGGGCTGGGAGCTGGCAGCCCTTGTTACTGTTTCCTGTGTACGGCCTATCTCCCTAAATAGACTGTGAGCTCCCAGAGGGCAAAGATCGCATGTTGTATTATTTCTTCTGTAACTCAGTGGTGCCAAGCGCAGTGCTGGGCATATCACAGGCGCTCAATAAATGCTTGCTGAATTTCAAAGAACCAGCCCATCGCCTACTCACCCTTACGTTCGAGGCTGATCCCTGTTTGAAATACCAAGAAAAGCAGCTTTGTCTTCCTTCTCCAGGAGACAAAGAAACTTAAGAGAGTGAGAATGTCACATGGTCTAACTCCTTCCCTAACTACTCTCTTTCCCATGGGTCCTGTACTGTCCAGGAGTAGAGTCTATTCAACCCATCAGTCTTCCTCATTCTTGGGAGTGGAAAGGGGACTGGATGGCTTAAGGACATTCTCCTTCTTCCAGAAGGGGACTTGATATGATCAGAAGAGCACTGGCCTGGAGTGAGGAAATCTGGGTTTGAGTCCCACACCAGCCACTGAGTTATTGGGTGACTTTGTGCAAGTCACTTAACCTCTTTGGGCCTCAAGTTCCTTGGCTACAAAACCTAAGGGGCAGTTAGATAGGTCACTTGTGTCCCTCCTGCCTTGAGAGGGTGTGTGGCCCCACCCCGTTCCAGGGCCTAGTACCTCTCAGCTCCACCTTGCCGCTGTAGCTGCCCAGGTAGCGGGTATCAGTGGAGGGGGTGTGGCACTCATAAATGCCAGCGTCCTGGGCCTGCAGGCGGGCAATCTTGAGCACCGCGGCGTCCCCTTGTAGGCGCTGCACCTGCACCTCACCCGCCAGCACTCGGGGCTTGAAGATAGCATAGGAGAACTGGGCATCCTTGGTGCTGACAATACTGAGAGCAGTATCCGGGGCCTCGGGCCTGTACAGGAACCACTCAAAGTTCTGCTGGGCAGGGCCCTCATATTCAGTCACATTGCAGGAGATGGAGACAGCTGTTCCAGCCACGCGGTACAAGGGCCCCTCAGGGACCAGCACCTCCCCGGGCCCAGCATCCCATTCCTGTAGGGAAAGGCAAAAGGAGTTGGAGATGCCTGGTTCCCCATTCTATGCCCTCTGCCACCGCAAGCAACATTCTTGACCTCTGCCTATAAAAGGAAAGGAGACCTGGGAAAGCTGGTCCACAGCTTGGATCCTGTTCTGAGAACAGGAAACGGATGCTGGGATATAAGACACCTGGGTCTCGAGGAGGTGGTATGGGCCCAGGATTGCCTTGGCACCCAGATGCATCCCATTTCTGGCAGACTAGAAGCAGAGCACCTGAAGGCAGAAAGGAGTACATCTGATTCCTGACCTAACCAGGCCTTGGTTCCAACCGAACCTTGACCTGTCCCTGCCATTCACCTACCTCCATGTCTACCATTCCTTCCTCCTGCTCAGGGGAGCCTTCTGGCTGGGGGATTCTGCGACTACATGTCCCTTCCTTTGTTTGAGGGGGAGCTGGCAGTCTTGCTCAGAACTAGTTGGCTCAGCTGTGACACCTGGGCCAGACAATGGAGCCAGTGGCCCTAGCTGGAAAGGGCACAGACCCAGTCAGTTCTCACCACACAATGCCCTCCCCGCTCCAGCTGTGCCATGAGCTCACTGCTTCTCTCACCCCGCAGGGCTGCCCAGGCAACTGGGGCTTCTGGGGGAAGATCCAGACTCTGCCCTGGCACTGGGGGCAGAAGATCCCCTCCTCCAGTGCCTGCCAAACTTCCTGGCTAGCCCAGGAGATACACAAGGCGCCTGCCCCAGTTCCTTAATGAAGCATTCATTTGCATATGGTATGCATTCATCTACATATATGGCTCTCTTTCTGTAGGGAGGCACTAAATCACCAGCTGCCCCTTCTCATCTCTCCCTTCAGAAAGGCCAAACCTCTCTTCTTCAGCCTATTCCACCTCTATGCCCAACCCTACCCCAGCAGATACTCCTGGCAGCCTTGGAGGGCTGAGTCCCTCCCTTCTCTCCTTCCAGAGCTCCCACTAGGTAAGAAGGTAAGAAGGGCTAGGCCACCCCCTCCCCACCTCTCCCCATTTTACAGATGAGAAAGGTAACGCGGGAAAAGTATAATATCTCAGCCAAAATCCTGCTCTCCCTGGATGGCTTCCACACACTCCTCCAGAGGGGCAAAACCAGGGAGGAAAATGGGGAAACTCCAAGGTCAGGCCTGAAGGGACTGACCTCACCAACCAGAGTGTCACATTTAGGTCTCTCAGGGGGATATCCATAGCCTTTCTGCCTGGGCTAGAGGAAAATGCCCAGGAATCTGTGGTCAAACTGCCCTCCAGCTTCTCTAGAACGGCTCCTCTGAACTTCCCCCACCCCTGCTGCTGGGCTCCTAGCCCCTTCCTTCTTCTTCTGGCTGAGTCACAGGGAGAACTCATGGTCTGTTGATAGGCCCCAGGCTGAGAGTCAGGAAGTGGGATTCCAGCACCATCCCCATGCCCAGCTGTGTAGCCTGGGATCCAGTCTCCTCTCTCCTAGGCCTCAGTTTCCACACTGGAGGTGAACTAAGAGCTCCAGCTCTGACCATGAGTGAGTTAGTGCGTATGTGACTCAGGAGAGCCCTGCCTCAGGCCAGGCAAGTTTCATAATCAGGGTGATGGTGGAGACAGCCCAGCTGACACCTTCCCTGGCTGCCTCCGGGCTGACTGCTCAGAAGGCCCCCTCCCATCTTCCTGGCTCCACAACTGCTGATGCTTGGAGATCCCCATGGGAAAGTCACCCCCACAGCCTTAGGAAATCAGTTGCCACACAGCTCTCTCCCCCTCCTCTGTATTAGTTGCAGCAAGGAAAGGCAGAGCAAAGAGGCCTGCTTTGGAATCAGATCTGTGTTCAAATCATAGCCCCAATACTCACTACATGTGCTCTCTGAGGCAAGTTACTTCATTTTCCTCATTTGTGAAATGAATGTAAGGTTCCCAAGAGCAGTGGATGCTCAGACCTCTGTGTGTTCCTCTTTCAACCACAGGCCAGCATTTCCCCATCTCCCTGGGCTCCTCCCTGTTCCATGCTGCCCACTGGGGAAAACACACCGAGTGCTAGGCAACCAGGCCCCACAGCACCTTCCTCTCTGTGCATTCTCCTGTTATCTGCCCAGGGACCAAGGAGAGAACTCATGGTAGCCCTGCAGGGTCCAGGGACCTGCAGCAGGGAAAGGCTTTGCTTGGTGCCGCTGTGGAGCTCTGGTGTAGAAACAGGCAGCTGGGGCTACCTTCAGCCTCTGCCTTGACGACAGCAGCTCTGAAGTCACCATCCCCACCCCCCACACTTCATTCTCATTTCAAGGGCTTCAGTCTCATCAACATCTGTACTGGCAGTTTCACTGTCCCCACACCACACTCTCCCCCAGACCACCACCTACAGGGAGCCCTCCAGTTCAGGCCAAAAACAATTCCACTGTCATTACCCCCATGCATCCATGCAAGGTTGGCCCAGAACAGCCCACCATTAACACCCACCACAGCAGACACAAGGTGCTTGGAGATCCCAGGATCAGTCTCCATGGAACCTGGTTTCTCCTGAGCCAAGGAAGCTGCAACTAAGCGGGTGTGAAAACTGATGGGTGGCTGCAGAGCCAAGTGCCACTTGGGGAGAGAGGAAGGGCAAACAGGGACCCAGCCCAGGGTGGAGATGGGGGCGAGAGAGGCAACCGTCCCCAGCCTCAGTTGATGAAGTGTGTGGAGCGCAATTGGGGGAGACTTACTTCAAAGATCGTGGGCAGAACTGGCCTCTGGGCCTCCAGCCAACTCTGGGGCAATTACGAAGCTGGGCAGGCACTGCCCACGCAGGGCGCGCACCCAAGGCCAGGCCTGGAGCTGAGTGTGGGGGCAGAAAGGAGTCGCAGCATTTGGTGCACCGACCCCACGACGTGGGTATACTAGCTGAGAAGTGGGACCTGCCCCAGGAGGCTACGCAGTGCCTGGGGGAGCACCTTAGTGGGTCCTCCCTGTGCCCCAGTCCCTGGCTTAGAGCTGGGGAGCCTGCACTCTTCCCAAGACTGGCTCGGCGGGCAGCCACAAAGCGCAGCTGCCCGCCGGTCCCGGGGAGGCTGGAGGCACCCATGACGGAGAATGAGGATGTGAGGAGCCCTGAAAAGCTCAGGAGGCGGGTTAGTCTGGGTGCTGGGGGGGCAGGCACCTGCCCAGCGGGGCCGGGAACCGGAACCCGGGCCTGGCTTACCTAGCATTAGCAGCAGCAGCAGCGGCGGCGACGGCGGCAGCAGCATGGGCCTGAGGGCGCCCATCCTTCGCGGCCAGCTCTGGGGAGGCTCCGGGGGTTGGCGCGGGTTCTGGGGGGACCGAGGGGGCCGGGGGCGCATGCCCAGGTGGGGGGGCAGGAAGCGGGGCAGCGAGGCGTGAACGCGCCGAGCAAGCTGAGCGGGAGCTGTTTTCCCTCCAGCCCTTGGCAGTTCTAAGACCATTCTCGCCCCGGCCCCCCTGCGCCGGCCCGCCCCGGCCCCGCCCCTTCCCCCGCCCCATGCAGACCCGCCCCGCCCCAGACCCAGCCCTGGCCCTGCCCGCCCCACCCCTCCAGACTCCGGCCTTTGCTCTGCACCTGGCCCCGGCCCCGCCCCTCCTCTCTAGACTCACCTTTACGTCTCATCGAGTCCCAGCCCCGCCCCGGCCCCGCCCCGCCCTGCGAGACTCCAGCCCTGGCTCCGCCCCGAGCCCCGGCCCAGCCCCAGTTCTGGCCCCTCTCCCGCCCCGCCCCACCACGACTACAGTCGGACTCCAATCGTGGCTCCGCTCGGGGACCCGGCCCCGCTCCAGTCCCAAGCCCCGCCCCCTCCCCGTCCCACCAGGGCTAACGTCAGCCCCCAATCCTGGCTCCGCCCAGAACCCCGGCCTCGCCCCGCCCCCGGCCCTGGCTCCGCCCCAGGCCCCAGCACGGGTGAGCTAACTGCACTCGGCTCATTGAAATTCCCACCCACCCTCGCACAGAGCGCACCCGACCGCGCACCTGCCAGCCTTTCCCGGAGAATTGGGTGCAGGGGCCCTGGGATTGGCGAGGTGACTGTGGCCACGCATTTAGAATTCAGTTATTTGCTCTGAGCCACAGTCCTGGCTGCAAACCCTGTAGGGGTGGGCGGAACACAGGAGTTCCCGAACTCGAAGGGTTTGAGCTGAAGGGCGCTTCCGGGATCCAGAAGGTCACTGGAGACCTTTTTTCACCCCCTCAGAGGGCAAAACCAAAAGAAAAATGGATTAGGAGAGGAGGTCGTCCAGGCGACGTCATTTCTTGATTGGGTGATCCTGGCCCATTGCCTAACCTCCTTCAACCTTAGTTTTTGCCTCTCCTCTGCAAATTGAATTGAAGTTGATCACATCACCCAAAGGGTTATTGTGATGATTAATTGAGGAATGTACATAAAGTGTTTGGCACAGGGAACTAATATGCAATAGGAGATAAAGATTATTT
This sequence comes from Ateles fusciceps, assembly GCA_036589455.1. Taxonomy (NCBI): domain Eukaryota; kingdom Metazoa; phylum Chordata; class Mammalia; order Primates; family Atelidae; genus Ateles; species Ateles fusciceps. The sequence continues at coordinate 3,364,892 of JAZHEH010003362.1, forward strand.
TGTTTCAGGTTTTGAATTATTGTTTGAACTGTTTCCTAAGAGGCTTAATTTAGACCTAATTTAGACCTGGTGTTTAGGTGAAGGAGTCTCTATGTTCAGTGACAGTGAGAAGAGATGAACAGTGCTCTCTTCTGGGAGGGGTGGGGCTTGCCCTGGAGGTGGGAGAATGGAGGAGGCACCCTTCCCAGGTGCTCTGTCTCTTCCTGAACTATCAAGGTGGGGAGTGGGGAGGGGCAGGAAGGGTGAGGCCAGAATGACGAGAAGAGACAGCCAGGTTTGCAAAGCCAAGGCTGTCAAAGTGGCTGTCAGTGGGAGGTGACCCCAGAGCCCATTTAGCACCCTCAACCCTCCAACCCCCTCCTTATCCCTTCTCATCCCTCTTCCCTCCCACTCACTCACCCCCCTTTGCAGAAGAGGAAACCGAGGCCCAGAGAGGGGAAGTGGCACAGGCCAGACCAGACCTTCCTTGACATTGCTTTCCTAGAGCGTGGCAGTGCTCGACTCTGAGGTGCTGCTCATGGGGTTGCCGATAGAAGCCACATTGAGGAACCCTGGAGAAGCCAGAGAAACTCTGAGGCCAAATGTTTGAGGCCTTAAAGGGAGATCAGAGGTCCAGCCCTCGCCTTCCAGGACTGCCAGCCCATGAACAGGGCAGCAGGGTGCCCGTTTATTCCCGCTTTGAAATATCCACAGCCTGGTTGCTCCAGAGACACATCATCTAAATCCATCCACAGGCATATGGAGCTATGTGAAAACTGAAGCTCATAGGGAAGCTTTTGGAGGAACACGTCTCTCCCTTTATAATGGATTTAATTATCAAGCGGATTTAGTGCCTTCACGGTGCTTGAAGGATGAAAGACGTTACCAGTTGTAGTAATGATAGATGTCATTTATGAAATGCTTACACAAGAAGGCCCTTTGGGATATTAGTTCTAGTCTTTATAGCATATTTTGCAAGGTGGTGTCATTTAACAGAAGAGAGAAACCTTAGTGTAGACAGGTTAAGTATCTTGCCCAAGGCCACACAGCTTTTAAGTGGCCACAGAGTGACTTGAGCCCAGGCTTGTCTGTCCCCAAAACCCCAAATCTTCCTACACCATACTGTCCCTCCTCCTAAGCCTCTCCACCCTGTAAACTTAGTCAGTCACAAATATTGATTGGGCCAGGCCTTGTACTGGGCACTGGAGATGCCATGGTAAACAAGGCAGGCCTGGTCCCCTGCCCTCAGGGAACACGGTCCTATATGTTAAGGAGACATTTCATAAACAACTCATAACCAGCCCACAGTTGAGCATTATGAGAGGGCTCTTCAGGGAGCTGAGGTATCCTCTCTTACCCAGTGACCTGGGGCTGGGAAGTAGCTGGGGGCAGGTCTGCGTTGAGTACTGGGGTTGGTGTCTCCCTCCAGAGGGGATAAGGCCCAACAAGAAAGCAGCGTCATCAGCAGTCCTCTCCCCCAGACTGCGGTGCCAGAGGCGGCCAGCAGGAGGAGCCCATAGCCCAGACCTGATGGACCCCTCAGCTGCTTATGTAACTGGGAAAGCTGGGGGAGGAGAACAAACCCCAGGCACGAGGCGCGTCACACACACAGACACATGTCCCCACTGTAACACAGCGAGGATCACACAGAAAGACGTCTCCCAGACACACACCCCCACAGAGCCATGCACAAACACACACAAGCTGCAAAACAGTGAGGCATGGTGTAGACTGGAGAGCACTCATCTCACCCATTGAAAACACACGCAGGGCCGGGTGCGGTAGCTCAAGCCTTTAATCCCAGCACTCTGGGAGGCTGAGGTGGACGAATCACAAGGTCAGGAGTTCGAGATCAGCCTGGCCAATATGGTGAAACCCCGTCTCTACTAAAAATACAAAAATTAGCTGAGCATGGTGGCAGGCACCTATAGTCCCAGTAACTCAGGAGAACCGCTTGAACCCAGGAGGCAGAGGTTGCAGTGAGCCGAGATCATGCCACTGCAGTCCAGCCTGGGCGACGGAGTGAGACTCATCTCCAAAACAAAAACACACACACACACACACACACACACACACACACACAGGCCTCCCAGCACCTAGGCTAGTGCCCTAGGGTGAGTTGAGAAGAGAAAGGAGAAAGGAGGCCCTTCAGTGAGTTTCAAGGCCAGACTGAGACATGAAGGAGGAGAGAGCCTGGGCTTGCAGGGAGACCTGGTCAGGTGTGCAGGAGTGACTGTGAGGGACCCTGATGCCCTGCTGGGCTGTGGTGGCACTGCCATCCCCAGCTTCCCACCTGCCCTCCATGTACTACCCCAGGCATGGGCCTGCATCCAACACCCGTCCTGTTTCACCTGAAACAGGTCTCATTTCACCTTGAGATGACAAGTGCACAAGGCACCAAGGTGGCACTGAGGGGTCATGGGTATTGTTAAAGATAATTGAGACCCACGCTCTGCCCAGAAGCAGTTTATACTCCGGCTAAGATGTGACACACTGCAATCACAACCAAGGAGACAGCTCTCAGAAAGGAGCACGTTCAAAGAGAGGACTGGGAACATATGCTAACCTGTGCCAGGCACTAAACGTGATCTCATGTAGCCTCACGTGCTATTTTTATCCCTGTGAAAAAACCGAGGCATAGAAAAGTTAAGAAACTTGTCCAAGGTTAGTGGATTAGTTACTGTGACACAGGGATTTGAACCTTGGATCGTCTCACTGTGGAATCTGTGCTTCTAACTCCTGTTATGTTGCTACTTAAAGATAAATGTTGCCAGAAACACAGTTAAATATGAGCCTAGCACACATGAGTGTACACCAAGCTGTAGACACAGATACTGCCATGGAGACACAGTGACAGATATGTCAAATACATAAGCACACATGCTCATCAGTCAGACATGTAGAAATGACAGAAGCATACGCATAGGACTCAGCTCTCTCTCTTTTAAATGTGTATCAACCCTAGCTTTATAGGGAGCTAAGGATCACACACAAGAATGTCCTGTGACTTGTGTGTGTTTATAAAGCGTTGGCCCATACTGCCCTGATGAGTTATATTTTCCCACCCTGACAGAAGGGAAAATTCTCTCTGCTGAGTTGCTGAGAGGCTCAAGCAAAGAGTCAGAGACAGAAGTAGTGCAAAAATCTACCCTCGCCCAGACAACAAACTCCTGCAGAGACACACCGAAACAGAAGTGCACATACAAAGATAACACAGAGACATGCACACCCAAACACCAGACACACTCACAGAACCACAAACCCGTCTCCCCCCGTGACACAGACGCACACGCACACACACACATTTGCAGTCCACCCTCTTCCTCTTTCTCCCTGAACCAGGCATCTGCACCCTCATGGTGAACCGTGTGTGTGTGTGTGTGTGTGTGTGTGTGTGTGTGTGTGTGTGTGTGTGTGAAGCCTCCTCTTGCCCTGGCTAAGCCCACACTCCTGCCCCCATTCTCGAACCCTATGCCAAGGGGGGCAGCACAGCTCTTCAAGAATAGCAGAGCCATGATGCCACTGGGACTTTGGCGCGACCTGGCCCTGACTCCTGTGGGGGCCCTGCCATTTCTGAACCAAGGATTCGTGCTAGCTGCCACCCACTCTGGAATGCCACGCATGGATTCCTAGGAGCTGGAATCCCCTCGGTCTCCCTTCTGACCTCCTGACAAGTTCTTTGTTCCCCAGTTGCATCGGGTGGGCGCCTGGGAGCCTGGGCTCCACCCCAGATGTTCACCCATCCCACTTCTCCATTCCCAGTCTGCTCAGAGGGAACTGGCAGCTCAGACATATGTCTGGAGGGTAGTGTGGGACTGAAGCAACCCCTATGGTGTGATATTACTTCTTCTCTACCCTGAGCAGCCTAGTGTGGGGCGGGGGTGAGCCAAGGGCAGGAGATGGCAGTGGTTTAGTTAGAGGTTTGTGGGCTGAGTGTTGTAGGCGAGCCTCAGGGAGCAGGAGGCGGGTGGCACCAGGTGACTGCCTCTGCATCACTGAGGCTGAGCAAGAAGCAAATGTGAACCAGTCATTTACGAGCCTGTCTTCACCCAGCTCTGAGTGCAGTGAGAAGGGAACAGTAATTGCTAATACCTACAGAGCACCTACTCCTTGCTGGGCACCGCTCCACACCCTCTGTGCACACATTCATTCATTCAGCTTTCATAACACCAACCCCATGAGGTGAATACTACAGTTATCGCTATTTGACAGATGGGAGGCAGAGGCACAGAAAGCTTATGTAATTTACCCGAGGTCACACAGCCAGCAAATGGTAGCACCCAGATGCAAACAAACGCAAGCTACCTGACTCCCAAACTTTGGCTTCCCAGACATTCTTCTTCCCTTCCTCCTCCTGTTTCCCTAGCCTGCTCACATTGATTCATACATACATGTGCATGTATTCATGCACACACATGCATATCTGGTGCCTATGCAACCTGCTGAAATAACTTTTTCCACTACGCAGCTCCAGCTTCCAACACATAGTGGGTGTTCAGTAAACTTGTGTTGAATGGAATGCAGAACTGACAGCCCGGGGAACAACGAGCATTGTGTGTGTGGTGGTTTGGGGGAAAGAGGGAGGGAACGGAGGGATTTCACTCTCTCTCACACACACACACACACACACACACACACACACAGCCCTCTGATGTGAATAATGTCAAAGGCTCACTTCTGTCTCTGGGGTCCCAGCCCTTCACAGCTATCTGGGTGGGGAAAGAGCAATGTAACCGGGCTTTACAGGATTCTCTGAAGTGGAAGAAGTCTCAACTTTCTCCTCCAATCAGAACGGAGGACAGGGGGATGCAGAGAGAGCTCTGGAAGAGGACTTGGGGAGCACACAGCCACCTGGGCCCCCCAGCCAGGCACAGCTCCTCCTGTGTTTTCACCTCTCCCTGCCCCATGCCTGCCGCGCTGCAGGCTCTCCCCTGGCTCCCTCGGGACAGTCTCTGCTTCCTCCACTTGTCCACCTGGACTCTCCAGGAACCCGGCACCCCTTGGCTCTTTTGGCTGAAGAGTAGACAATTCTCCTTCTCCCTGTTCCAACTGAAACAAGGGTGGAATTTTTCCAAAGCCTCTCTATTAGGAAAGTGAAGGAAAAACAAAGCCAGCAATAAAGACTGCAAAAACAAAGAAACAGATGGAACAGTGGGGGTGACCGAGCTGGCCATGGGAGAGAGCGGGGGCCCAGAGTTTTGATGCTAGCGCGACCCACCCCCTTGCTCCCGCTGCACCCTGTTCTCAGCTCCTCCGTGGAGTTTCCCACTCTGCATTGTAATTACAGGACTTGTTTACATCTGCCTCTCCATGCTGGCTGTGAGTTTCTCAAGGCCACTGTTAACTCTTTTTTGTCCTCCCCCAAAGCCTACAGAGTTGCCCAGCAAGGAGTAAAAGCTCAACAGACATTTGCTAGTGACTAAGGAAGTGAGGAAACAGCGAGTGTCAAGAGAGGGAATCTGGGCCCTTCCTCTCTGGTAGTCATGTCGCCTCCTCGGCGGACACTGTCACTTCCTCTGGAGTCCATCGTACACTAGTCACTTTCATCTACAGCTGATAGAAAGTTCCTCCTCTTATTTCAAAACCTGAACCTTCCATCCCTCAGGAAGCAGCCCCAGCTGGCTTCCTAAGCAGCCTAGAAAAGGCTGAGTTCTGTCCTCTAGGGAGGGAAGGGCGCTGGAGGTCAGATCAAGCTGAAAAAGAAATTACAGTCTGAAGGCCAGGACACTGGAAATCAAGGGCACAAAATAATTGCTAACCTTCACTGGGCATTGTAGTTCTCAAAGTGACTTTCTAAGTTAGAGATGTTAAAAAGTACTGAAGTTCAGAGAAGCTAAAACATTAAAGCCAGGCGCTGTGACTCACACCTGTAATCCCGGAACTTTGGGGGGCCAAGGCCAGAGGACTGCTGAGCCCAGCCCAGGTGTCTGAGACCAGCCTGGGCAACTAGCAAGATCCTCTCACTACTACAGATTAAAAAAAAAAAACAACTAGGCATGGTGGGCTCCAACTGAGGCTGAGGCAGGAGGATTGCTTGAGCCTAGGAAGGTGAGGCTGCAGCGAGCCACAATTGCACCACTGCACTCCAGCCTGGGCAATACAGCAAGACCCTCTCTCAAAAAAAATGTGTCCAGTTAGTGGTAGACCTAGGATTTCTTTTCCAGGCCTTCTGACTCCACAGCACAAGTCCTCAGCCATGTTGCCGGCTACATCTGTACCATACAAATTATTGTCCTCAGAAGGAGCTGGGAGATGACAAGGGTGTCTAGATCCAACCAGCCAGCAGGGCAGGGTGACAGGGAATCCAGTTGGTACTGAAGCCCTGAGCACTGGCATGAAGGATCCCAGCTCCTGAACTAGATATCTCTGGTGAAAGGGGACCAGCCAGAACGAACCTGGAAATCGGGGGATGAGCCAGGTTACCAATCAGGACCTTGGGCCTAACACATAAAACTTCTGTGTTTTCAATTAAGGAAAAAGCTTTAGGGCTGGGATTTCAGAACCAGACAGTGTAGACCTGGATTTGCCAGCTGTGTAGCCTGAATCCTGTTACTCACTGTCTCTAGCCTCAGTGTCATAGTCTGTAAAGTGAGAATTACTAGAGTACTGATCTCTTTATTTTTTGAGGATTGCTGTGAAGATGAAATGAAAACATGTGTATCATGGTGCCCCACTATGATCAAAGCTAGGGCCCACAGGCGGAGTGGAACCAGCAGCAAAGGAGAGAAGACTCTTCTAAATGGGTCTCGCCTGTTCACTGGTTCTCCCCATCTACTGCCTCAGTTTACCCAGTCTTCTTTCCCCTTCCACTTCCCACAATCCCCTTGGGAGAGGGCAACCTACACCCTGCCTCAGCTTCCTCACCACAGTCCTCAAAGCTTCAGTTTTATTTCCAAACTCGATTTGACATGGAAATTGTTTTCCCAAAGGATACACCAGTGACCTCTGAGTTGGCCAAAAAAAAAAAAAAAAAAGGGACCAGCTTTCCTTTCCCCTTGGCATCTGAAATCTGAAACTGATTTTTGCCCCTTAAAACTTGTTCCTCTCTCAGCTTCCTCGTCCCTCTACTTGGCCTAGTTCTCCGTCTCCCTGGCTCCTCTACTTTGCCACCTCCCAGATCCTCCTCTATCGTAGGTGGTACCCAAGGCTCTATCCACAATCCGCAGACCCCTGTCCTCTAGCTCCCCCTGCCTGGGCCATCTCCTCTGCTCTCCTGGCTCAGGGTTCTTCTCCATCCAGGTGGTTCCCATGGCCCATGTCGTCTCCCAAGCTCCAGTCCCCACTTCTATCACCCACCGAGTGCTTTCATCTGAAGCCCTGCTTGTAGCATCTCAACCTTCATATACCCGCAAGCAATCTGGCAGCTTATTTCCCAGGCAATCTCCTTTTTCCCGTACCCTTATTTTAGTTAACTTTGCACCAGCATCCTCATCATCCCCACCATCTCCAACTGCTTTCTTCTTTACCCTGATGTCCAGTCAGCTGTCAAATCCTGAACTTCTACCTCCCAAACGTCTTTTTCATCCATCCTTGTCTCCTCTCTGTCGCTGCCACTGTCTTGCTCCAGACTGTCACCACCTAGAGCCCCATCAGTTTCTCCCTTCCAGCCCAACACCCCTGTCCACGTACAGACACACACCCTGCCATCAAATGAGCCTTCCTAGAACACAATTTCAGTGAGATTGCTCCCCCTGCTCAAAAACTTTAAGTGGCTCAATGTTGTTTATAGGAATATTTCTCAAACTTGCTTGGTGGTAAGAATACAATTCCCACTCTCCACGCCCACCCTCATGAATCAGAATCTTGAAGAAATGTGCCTGCTCTTTTATAGTTTTAACAAGCACCCAGATGATTCTTATCATCAGAGCCTTTTAGGAAACACTAGCAATTAGAATGGCAATTACTTTGGCATTCAAGGCCCTCCGTGAAATGGCTCCAACATCTATTTCCAGTATTTCCTCCCACATTTCTTCCTTGTGCGCTGGGTGCTTCCGCTCTCTGCACCTGTGCTCACATTGTTCCTTCTCTTTGTCTCTCTGAGTCAGATCCTACCTATCTGTCAAGGCCCACCTAGAATGCCACCACCTCCAAGAAGACCTTTCTGATTCTTCCAACTAAGAACCATCTCCCCCTTCTCTGGGCTCCCATCACCCTCTAAACGCAATGGTGAGCAACCAGCAGCCAGCAATATGTGGCTCAACACAGATGCAAAAGAGTTGGCACTTTTTCCTCTCCTTTATCTTCTGGAGCACTCCTCACTGTAGCCACTGCATCCAGACGGTTCTGGTCTTGCACTCCTGGAGACAAAAACCCATGGGAGACGCTTCAGTGGGTCCTTATAGCCTGGAAGTTAAATGCGCAGGCTCTGGAAACACACAGACTAGGTTTGAATCCCACCCACCCCACTTGGGTAAGCTTAGGATCTGTGCCTCAGTTTTCCCATCTGTAAAATAGAGTTGTGAGGACTAAGTACTGTATGCTGTCTTCATTAGTTCTGGAGACTGGGAAGTCCAAGATCTAGGTGCTGGCAGATCCAGTATCTGGTGAGGGGTCCCTTCCTAGTTTGCAGACAGCCACCTTCTTGTATCCCCACATGGTGGCGAGCAAGAGAGGAAGCAAGCTTTCTCAATCCCACACACCGGTGTCCCGCCCTCACGACCTAGTTGTCTCCCAAGCGCCCCACCTCCCAATACCATCACATCAGAGGTTCAATCTGAAGATTTTGGGGAGACACAAACATGCAGTCTACAATAAGTGCTCACTAACTGTTAGCTGTGATGAGCTACAGATCTTAGGGACAATCTAGCTTAGTGGTTCTCAAATCTGCCTATTGGTTCATCTGGGGAGTTAAAAAAAAAAATACTGATGTGGCTGGGTGTCGTGGTTCACACCTATAATCCCAGCACTTTGAGAGGCCGAGGTGGGTGGATCACGAGGTCAGGAATTGGAGGCCAGCCTGGCCAATACGGTGAAGCCCCGTCTCTACTAAAAATACAAAAATTAGCCAGGCGTAATCCCAGCTACTCTAGAGGCTGAGGCAGGAGAATTGCTTGAACCTGGGAGGTGGAGGTTGTAGTGAGCCGAGATCCTGCCATTGCACTCCAGCCTGGGCAACAGAGTGAGACTCTGTCTCAAAAAAAATAAAAAAATAAAAATAAATTAAAAAAAAAACAACACTGATGCCTAAGTCCCCACCTTAGATCAATTAAAAACATGGTACCTGAAGGTGAACCCTGGGCATGGGATGTTAACATGCAGCTAAGGGCGAGAAAGGGTGAGAATCTCTAGCCAGTCCAGCCCCACACCCGACTTTATTGACGAAAGGTAAAGCACTCATTTAAGTGCACACAGCTGCTTAATGGTAGAGCAAGTCCCACACTGAAAGCCTCTGGGCTCCCTCCAGTCCGGTCCAGAGTGATTTCCAATACGCCATCGCCCAGCCTTTGCTCCCGCATCATTGGGTTTAGGAGAATCACCCAGGCAGGAGGCAGAGCGAGGCCCACTCAACCTCACTCAGCAAAAATCGAGGTAAAGAAGTGGAGAACGTTTGAGGAAATGGAAGTGGAGAGTCCCTAAGGGCTATGAGCCTGGGAGGACAAGGTCAAGAATGGGTGGAGGGATTTAGTGACTGAATGGCATGAGATTCTGAGAGAAAGGACAGTGAGGGTGGGGACCTTGTTTGCCTTGATTGTAACTATCTTCTAGTACCTTGCACAGAATATAGCATATAGTACGTGCTCAGCAAATGCTTGTTGAATGTCTAAATGATTCAATAGCATCAAAAGCACATGTTCTGTTTTAGTCACTCGGGGGCACTCACATTCCTCAAGGGGGCAGTGGTGAGAACATCCAGACAGGGCAGAAAAATAAAAGGATCTTGGACTTTCAGAGACACTGAGGCACAGAGGAGGCCAAGCTCCCTGAAATTGCAGGGAGAGACTGCTATGTGGGAGGGAGGCAGTGGCCCTGTGTGCCAGATGATTGCAGGGCATCTCGAACTCTCTGAGTATACAGAATGCCACAGGGGACAGGCAGATAAACAGAGCTGTATCCGGGGCCAAGGGGAGGGGGCCTGGTAAGGGAAGAAGGAGGTGGGAAGAAGGAGGCTGGAGGCCAAGCCAGCTGCCTCTTGATAGGGGGAGCGGGGAGGCGGGGTGCTCTGGGCCAGTGGCTGGATCAGATCTCTGGCCAAAGCAAACCTACCTCAGGGGGCTGGGGGGGCCGCTCCCTCCCTGCCCAGATGGAATCAAAGGCTAACAGGAACCCTGGAGGGTGCAGCTGTGACCCTTGCTCCTCACACTCAGCAGGGCCCATTAAGCCCATCCTCCTCATATCCTCCACACACTTTTCCCAGCCCAAAGAATCCCTGGAAACAGACTCCTCTGGTGTTTGCTGATCAGATACCAGCCAAGAGATGTCAGGTTTTCTCAGTCTCACCTCCAGCCCTGCCTTTCTCCCTGAAAGATACCCAGACCCTGTCCTACCTCTGGCAGTGGCTCTCTGTAAGAACCTGGGTAGTGTCTGCTCAAACCTGAGCCCTTCCTTTTTTCCATGCCAAGAGTCAAAGAGCTCAGACTCATTTCTATGAGTCATAATCATAAACAAAATAGGAGCATCTGCCTCCATGCTAACATACAAGATAGGAGAACCTACCCCCTGGGATCTCCTTCTGAACCAGGTCTCCAATTCATGGTTCTCACACAGGGACAACATGCAGGTCACTTCTGCTGTTCACCTGAGCTGATCTGTGCGCTGAGAGGAAGTAGCCTGGAATTTGGGGGATCGTCAAAACTGGGAGAGGAACCTCAGAGATTTTCTAAGCCCGTTCCTTGTTATTCTGATGAAGATGCCAAGGTCAGAGTAGAGAAGCCTCCTGTCCAAGGTCACACAGGTGGTCAGTGGCCCCAGCAGGACTAGCCTCAGCTGACTTGACTTTCAGGCAAGCACCCATTACATTGAACCACGGTGGGGACCGTGAGAGGGCAGGTGGGAAAACAGAGGCGTAGAATAGCTGAGGGCCATCATGCTCCAGGGAAGGGTTGACACCGGCCCCTGGGCTACACCGTGAGTCCGTTCCTTTTCCTCCCTTGGGACTTCCACCCGTGGAAGGAACAGGCGGAACACAACATGGAGCTGTGTAAATCCAGATGAAGGAAGAACAAAAGGAGGTGGGAAGGCAGCTCAGGCAGAGACTGAGGAAAATGCTTCTGGGTGCTTTTTCATCCATTTTCTAAATTCTATACAATGTGGTTTTAACAATAAAAAAGATAACAGGCCGGGTGCGGTGGCTCACATCTGTAATTGCAGCACTTCAGGAGGCCGAGGCAGGCAGATGACGAGGTCAGGAGATCAAGACCAGCCTGACTAACACGGTAAAACCCCGTCTCTACTAAAAATACAAAAAATTACTGGGGCGTGGTGGCACTCGCCTGTAATCCCAGCTACTCGGGAGGCTGAGGCAGGAGAATCGCTTGAACCTAGGAGGCAAAGGTTGCAGTGAGCCGAGATCACGCCACTGCACTCCAGCCTGGGCAACAGAGAGGAGACAAAAAAAAAAAAGACAATAAAAATAGTCTAGGGGAGAGATTGAAATGACAGAACCAGATGGGTGTGGTGGCACATGCCTATAGATGCAGCGACTCTGGAGGCTGAGGCCAGATATTACTTGAGCCCAGGAGAGCGAGGCTGCAGTAAGCTGATCATGCCACTGTACTCTAGCCTGGGCGACAGAGTGAGACTCTGTCTTTTTTTTTTTTTTGAGGGATAGAGAAGAAGAGTTTGTTGTTGTTGTTTTGGTTTTTATTTTTTTATTTTATTTTATTTTTAGACAGGGTGTCACTCCGATTGCCCAGACTAGAGTGCAGTGGTGCAATCTTGGCTCACTACAGCCCCTCAGCCTCCCCGGGCTCAGGTAATTCTCCCACTTCAGCCTCCTGAGTAGCTAGGACTGAAGGCACATGCCACCACACTCAGCTAATTTTTTTTTTGTATTTTTATTAGAGACAGGGTTTCACCATGTTGCCCAGGCTGACTTGAACTCCTGGACTCAAGAGTCCTCCCACCTCAGCTTCCCAAAGTGCTGGGAATACAGGTATGAGCCACTGTGCCCGGCCAGAAGAGATTTTTAGAATCTACTTTGAGTAGACTGAAAAAAAAGACCATGTTGAAGGAACAGTTTAACAGATAAAGAAAAAAAATAATAAAAGAAAAGAGAATGAAAAGAAAACAGAGGAGCAGATGTTAAAGGAGAGATAAGCAGAAAATTCAACACATCCTTGTAGTCCAGTGAGGAAACTGAGGCATCAGCAGAACTTGGACAAGCCACTCTGGGGCTCTGAGCCCAACCTTCTAACAGGTCACTATAACCTGAGGGAGTGGGAGGACAGAGGGCTGGAGACGGAGGGAAAGTGAGAAGTCACCTTTCTTGGACACTTGTCATGGCCACCCCAGGCCTTCCCCGGCTCCCCTCGTCTCATCCCCCAAGATGGGCTCCCTTTGCAAGCAAGAAAAACTCCACCCACACTCCCAGAAGGCCTCAGAAGCCTGGCAGCAGTGACAAGACCACCAGCCCTAAAGAATAAAGCAAAAGAGTTAGAAGGAATAGAAGAAAGAGAAGGAGAGACGCCCAGAGGGGCCTGGCAGCTGAGAGGAGGACGGGAGGAGGCAGAGCTGGAGAGCTGGGCCCAAATCAGGACTGCGGCAGAGAAGTGGGGTGAGGGGGCGGGAGGAGGGGACATGGGGGTGATAGAGCCTCCCAGCTCTTCCCTCCCACTCTCCCTCCTCCTCTCTCTCTTCATGATCTTGAAACAACCTTCAAATCTGGGCTGGAGGCCCCAGGAGGCCAGTCACTTAGGAAACAAAACTGTTTCTTGGAGACCTTGAAAGCCCATCTGCAGCTGAGCAGCGTCCCCACCCCCTCCCTGTGCACACACACATTCTCCCATGGACTCTCACGTACACCCACACCCGGCTTCACACAAGCTCCCCACGGGCCCACATGCACACACACACACACTCACACGCACCTCTGTACTCAGGCTTGCATACAGATAACCCATTCATAGCAGATTGACCACACATCCGAATAAGTCTGGTCCTCTCGGCTGAGGAGCTCCTCCTTTGGAACATGGTTTGGTACCACCACACTGTCTCATATCACACACAGGACCCAGCGGTCAGGTCCTCCCAGTCATTAACTAGCACGCATCCGTACACAGGCACAGGCACATTGCTGTCTTTCTCCAACTCTCTTGGTCTCTCTCTCTCTGTCTCTCTCTCTCTCACACACACTTCTTACCAACCAAAGGTTTGATTCAGAACCACTCCATCCTCTCTCTCTTTCATGATCTTCAAACCATTTCCATCCCCCACTCTCCCCTTGGTGGACCCCCTTCCCGATCTGTGACTTGCTCTCAGCCCACTCCCCAGCCCAGGCATCTTGGCCTTCCTTCCTCCTGCTTCCAAGTCTTTCTTTCTCTCTCCTTTGCTCCTCTTACTCCAATGGCCTTGATCCAAACTGGTACCGCTGGCTGTGTTTGAAGGAACAGTAGCCCAACCCAGGCACTCCAGATCAAAGGATCAGGTGTCCACCCCTGTTAATGTCCTAGAGCCCGAGGTTCATGGTGGACGAGAAGGAGGTAGACGCCTCAGAGCCTCAGCTCTCACTGGGCAGGGAGGGTGGTCAGTGATGCATGGCCGAAGAATAGGACCCCGGTGTCCTGCCCATTCTTGGATTTCTCTGACCCCTAAATATGTGAGCAGCAGTACCCCTCGGGCTGTGCTCTCGCCCAAATGCAGGGCATGGCAGGGAGCCCCAGCAGGCTGTAGGGGCAGAGGAAGGGCACATCCTTTCCGGTACTGAACTTGGCCACAGGGACCAGAGCCAGGGCCTTCGGAAGGACTGGGCAGTACTGGGAGGTGCCAGCAGGGGTGAGGGGTGGGATGGACACTGTGAGAGTGCTTGAAGTTTGCACACCTTCAGACTCCGGGACTGGCATTTCTTCTTCTGTCTCAGTTTGTGTCCTGGAGAGAGCTGGGCAGATTATCCAGGAATTCCAACCCAGGAACCTAAGGAATAGGTGCTTCCTAAAGCCTAACTTACCATGTTGTCCCAGCAGCCCCAGGCAAGGCTGCCCCGGTGTTGATGGCCCTAGCTACCTCGGGGCCACTCTGTAGTGACTTCTGTTCTCCCAGTCTCTCCTGATGTCTAACCACAAGCTTTCCTGCTACTCCCCCTCTCTCCTCAACACACAGGGGGTGAACTGGTATCTGTCCCCTTCATTGTTTCCTCCCGCTGCCCATTCTCCCCCAAGACCAAAGCCAAGGTCAGTGAAGGGGCCACGAGAAGGCCCTGCTGGCCCCATCCTACCCGCCCTTTCTGACTGGAACCCAGAGAGGGAAGGAGGGTGGAAGTGAGATGTGACATACCGGGTCCCTGTAATGGAAAATCTCAACTGCAGGCCCAAAGGGGGCCGGTTATTTAGGGAATTCAGCTGTGAGCTTTGTGCCCTGAGAGTGGATTTGCTAGAGGAGAGGCTGATAATCCCTCTGCAGGGAGTTCCCTCTGGGGCCAGAGAAGGACCCAGCCCAGCCAGCAGGCACCTTAGGCCTCTGGCCAAAGCCCCCTTCCCTCCCTCCCTTCCTCTCTGCTTTCTTTGCACTCAAGACGCTTAGACCTGCCCCACTCCGCTGGCTTCCCCCTCACTCCATCTCTGTGCCCAGAGAAACAGGGGGCACCCCACGGGAATCCTGTCCTCTGACAGTTCCCAATAGAAGGTGGGGAGCAGAATTTTTTCTTTTCTCTCTGCCCCTTCTGGTTTCCCCTTCCTCTCCGTGCCCCTCATACTTTGGCTTTTTCATCATATGAGCAGCAACGACACCCCTAGACCAGCTGGCCCTGTCCTGGGTCATCTCCTTGCCCCCAGTTTCTAGCTGGTAGAAGACAAAGATAGCCTGTCCAGCCCCAGGCAAAGCCTCAAGCATTTCTGGGATTGCTCCTGACTCTGGCAGGCATCCTCACGACTCAGACATTTCCAGTTTCCCCCACTGCCCTGCAGAGAGGCCCCTTCTCCAGCCTCCGTCCTGCGCCAGGCAGATTCGCCTTCCCCTCCCCACTGGAAGAAGGAAGTAGTCGGTTCCTTTCTCGTTCACCTGCCTGATATTTGCTGTGATATTGACCTCCACACACATCTCAGAGGTTCTGTGTTTTCCTCTTTGAATTCTCCCTAACACTACTCACCAACCCCAGGCATAGATTCAGTCTAGAGCTCTTCCACAGGATGACACGGAAACGAGGGGTGAACAAAGCCCAGAGGTGGCATCAGATGTCTGCTAGGGGGTCCCGCAGTTCCCCTCTAGCCCTGGCCTGCCCCTCTCTACACGAGTCTTGATTATCCTCCAAAACTTTGGAGAGATTACACCTGGCAGGGTTTGGGGACACCCTCTCGCTCCACCTCCAAACGTCCCGCTGCCTCTTGAGCCACCTTTGACTCCCCCCTGGGGCCCCTTTCCAGGTGCTTCAATTGCAGAGGTCAGCCTTCAGTTCCAATTCTAACTACTTCTGGACTTTAGTGGCCCTGCAACGTCTCTAGTGGAGGGAACAGAGGAGTCTGTGTTTCTTTCTTTCTCTGGGAGGTTGGATGTAGACACAGGATACCTGAGTTCTGGTTCTGTCTTGTCAATTCAAATTGTTAAATCTCTCTGAGCCTCAGTTTCCCCACTTGGAAAAGAAGAGTTAGGCCACATGGCCTCTGCCATCCTGGGATTCTGAGTCAACTGATCCCCCCTCAGCCAGATCCTAGGGGGCACATCCCCCCCCCACCTGGGACCTGGGCCCCCTTCCCTGGCAGCCTCTCTCAGTTGTGAGTGCCACGGGCCAGAGGGGGGTTGACAGGAGCCAAGGGGGTGCAAGCCGCAGGACAAATAGGCTGTCTAGGGCCAGTGGCTAAGGGGCGGGAGGGGGAGGAGTCCTCAGGGGATCCTGTTTCAACAAACGTTTCTTTCGGAGGAGGAGAAGGCGGGGGAGAGGGGGGAGAGGGACCTATTTAAAGCTACCCTGTTGCTTTGGCTGTCTCTGTCTGCCAGGGTCTCCGGGACGGGCTGGTGTGGGCTTGGGATCCTCCTGGTGACCTCTCCCGCTAAGGTCCCTCAGCCACTCTGCCCCAAGATGGGCCGTGGGGTGAGTATCCCTAAAGAGCAGGGGTTGTTCTCTGGAGTTCAAGGGAGGCTGCTGAGGAAGGATGAAGTGGGAATGGGATGTGGAAGGAGCGGGAGAGAAAAGCTGAGTGGGATACTTGGAACTTGGAATTAACAGTCTCCAAACTACCAATGCGTGTACAGATCCCACGGCGCTCACCTACCCTAGTGCTCTCCTCTCCTCTGCCTGCCCCGGCCCCCTGCCCACAATTAGACCCTCAACCCACCACACATGCCCCTCCAGCTCTCCCTCCACCCCTCTCCCACAGCTCTAGCCCTTCCCCCAAGGCAGTCCCTCCTCTCACTGCATCTCCTGGCCTCCCAGCTGGAAGGATGTTTGGCACTGTGAGTCCTCCTGTCTTTGCCACCTGCTGAAAATATCCATTCCTTTGGGAGTCCTAGCCTGAGCGGCTGGGGGCCCAGTTTGAGGTTAGAGAGGGGCAGTGGAGCATCCGGCTTCCAGAGTCACCAAACAGTTCCGGACACCAGCTCCAGGGGCCTTGAGTGCCAGGGACAGCTGGGCGGGGTGTGGGGGAGGAAGAGCGGCGCACCCCAGCCGCCACCCCAGCACCCCTCCGGATGTCCCGAGCAGCATTGTCCATGGGCTCCAAGCCATGGGCTTTGAGGACTTTCCCAGAGGCTGGTGAGAGTGACCCCCCAGTCCACCCGTCCATGGCATTCTGCAGCAATGGCTATGCCAAAGCAAAGATTAACAACCACAATGGGCGGGCAGGGACAGGGCTTTGCATTCTTGGAAATGAAATTCCCATATGGAGAAGAGTGGACCAATCCCTTTACATACTGTGCCTGGCTGCTTTCCTTTTGTGGAATACTGGCAAAGAAGACACAGAGGGAAAGGGCATGGGGAGGAACGGGAGGGTGTGAGGAAGACCCTGGCTACGGGGAGCCATGGGTGTTTCTGGGCCCAGGAGAAGTCAGGCAAGGACATGTTATTGCACCTAGTAGAGCAGCTGGGAAATTCTGAGCCTGGACACCAGGGTTCCTGAGCTAGGGTCGGAGCCATAAATAGAATCAGTGTGTGTGTGTGTGTGTGTGTGTGTGTGTGTGTGTGTGTGTGTGTGTCCATGACCACGTGCTCTCCATAGGCAGGGAGTCCTGCAGTTATTCATGGATGAGCACCTGTGTTTGTGTCTCAGCAGGCAAATTTGTAAATGTACAAGCCTTCAAGCCTGCACAAGCATAGTTGCCACTGTGGGAGGGTGCTTGAGAATCTGTGGGCCTGCCCTTAGGAGCTGTGAGGTATGAGTTTCACGGAGGAAGAGGTCATAGCTGCGGGAAGACATCTATCTGGGAACCTTCAGCCGCATCTTGACATCTCTGGCTCCCCATGGAAAGGGAATCCCCAGCTGAGATGCAGGACCTCTGAGAAGAGGCAGGGGTTAACAGGTCAGACAAGCCCTCCAAGCCCCCATCCAAATGGAGAGAGAAGGAGGGGAGAGTAGCCCCTTACCCTGCTCTATCTTAGAGTGAGATAGACCCAGTTTAGGAGGTCCTGCTTGGGAAGGGATGAGACCTTGACTTCTGCAGTCTGTCCCTTTCCCCTAGCACCCCCAAACTCCCCTAACCACCATACCCAATTACTGTGGGTGATGCAAAAGCAAGATGAGGAGCAGATTTGGGCTGTTTGGACTGAGGCTGAGTGAAGTGGGGGTACTTAGGGCCTGAGCTTGGAATTCAACCTACCAGAGATCCCTGAAGAGGGGGAAGCATCTGCTACCCACAACCTGTTCTAGGGATCATTTTGCCTCTAATTCCTTCTTCCCTGCATCTCCACTCCAGAGCCAGGTTTAACTGTCCCCCCAACACCCAGTGGCTGTGAAGGGCAGCGTGGGAGCTGGGGGAAGGAACGACACTGGTGGGAGGGAGCCCAGCCTGCTCCAGCTGCCACGGAGAGGCTGAGATGGGGGGAGCGTTGGCCGATTCCCAGCTGCCCCCACTCTGTCCCAGCCTCTGGCTTTCTCAAAAGGACTCTCTGTTCTCCTTCAGCATTCAAGACCCAGAGAGGGGGACTTGTGGCTGGGGGAGGGAGGAGCGGAGGGAGATTGTTGGGGGGGGTCCTTGCTTCCTCTCTTTCTTTCTTGCCTGGGCAGCCGCTGGCCCCAAATCTCCGCATGCTCCTGGCTGCAGAGCCTGAAATCCTTGCCAGGAAAGGAGGAGGGGGAAGGGGCAGTGTGTCCCAAGCTCTGAGCCTGCTGGAGAGCAGGGTGGGAGCTTGGGGAAAGGAGACACTGCATGGAGCTGCTTAGCTCAGCCACAATCCAGCATGCCAAAGTGCATGGACCAGCAAGTTTTTAAAAAGCATGCATTTGATTCTAATTTTTATGAACTTTATTTCACATCTGAATATACAGAAATTCCTCTGCACCCTGCTCCTCTGCCCACAGCCCCAGCCCTGCTCCTCTGTGCATGCCCGGGCCCGCTTCTGTCCCTGAAGTTCCTGAGGGTCACACTGAAGCTCCACCAGCCTGACCTCTTGCCTCTGGTCTCTTGATTTCATTTCATCCTTTTCTCAGCTCTGTCCCGCTACAGACAGTTAGTGAACCTAAAGCACTGCAATGCATTCAGTTACATGAATTATCTCAAGTCACCTGGGAAAGGGAGAGGTAGAACCACTCACGAGCCTTTCCACACCCCTTCCACTGGGCTGCTTTGGTCTCCCCAAGAAGATCAGCCTTTAGGAGGCCAAAATGATACCAGACTCATAGATGCTGGTATGGAGACAAACGCACGAGTTTACAGATAACCTTTTCTGAGAAGAGCACCTCTGAGCCACACAGCCCCCGAAAGCTCATATCCTTTTAAATCATTGGTATCTTGGGAGCAACAGTGTTGCCTTCTCCCTGCATCCCCCCACCCTCACCCTTGCTCCTGATTGTCCTGGTCAGACTTCTACCTCTCAAGATGCTGAATTGGTGACCTCTTATGAACAGGGCAGCTGCCACCTTTCTGGGATTGCTCCTGATTCTGATGGGTAAAAAATGCATTACCCTAAAGCACAAACGATTTAGGGCAGGGAAGCTATTCCATATGGTACCACCGTGGTGGATATACATCACTATACACATGTCCAAACCCACAGAACGTATGCAGAGAGTAAACTCAAACTTAAACTGCAGGCTTTGGAGGACAAAGGTGTGTCAATGCAGGTTTATGATTGCAACAAATGTAGCACTCTGGTGCAGGGTGTTGATCGTGGGGGAGGCTGTGCATGTGTGGGGGCAGGAGATGTATGAGAGCTTTCTCTACTTCCCACTCAATTTTGCTGTGAACCAAAAAATTGCTCCAAAAAAGTCCATTTTTTAAAAAAGCAAACAAAACCCCCAAAACTGCATTACCCTGAAAAAAAAAAAGGCAAACACCTTGGCTGTGGATCCTACCCAGGTATCCACTCTTTCTGGGAAACAAAAATTGCATCACGATGTGGGAAAGCTAATTCCTGAAAGCCTAGTGCAGACTCTGTAGAGTCCAGTGGAGAAGCAGGCACCAGGTGGAAACTGAGCAGCCCCTCTATGACAAGACTCTATTTCCTGAGGGAAGTAGGAGGAGAGAAGACTGGGGCAGAAGTGGAAGTAAGAAGGCACCTTTTTTTGGACATTTTCATGGCCACCCAGGCCTTCCTCAGCGTCTAGCCTATTCTGTCACCCCAAGAGGGCCTCCTCTTGGAAGGAAAGATCCCCACCCTCTGCCCCAGAAGTTCCCTGTGAGACCCTGGAAGGCTGGTGGTGGTGAGCCCGCAGGCCCTGGAGTGGAAGGGAAATCAGGAGCCTCATAAGGCTACAATTAAAATATTCCTCTGGTCAGGCGCCTTGGCTCACACCTGTAATCCCAGCATTCTGGGAGGCCAAGATGGGAGGATCACTTGAGCCCAGGCAATTATCCCTAAAAAAAAAAAATTGTTTTTAGTTAGCTGAGTGTGGTGGTACATGCTTGTGGCCCCACCTACTTGGGAGGCTGAGGCAGGAGGATTGCTTCAGCCCTGGAAGTGGAGGGTGCAGTGAGCCGAAATTGCACACCGCGTTCCATCCTGGGTGACAGAGTGAGACCCTGTCTCAAAAAAAAAAAAAAAAAAAAGTCCATCTGATTCACAAGATGACCCAGGAATGTGTAGACTTAAGAGTTATATAAATTGTAATTTTAGATTTACTCTCAGATACAATTTCTTATGTTTTGGGACAAATGGGGTCCAGTTCCCATGTTACCCAATTGTGCTTTGCCGGAGGGGTCCAGTCCTGTGAGTTGCTGCCTGTCTAGTAACGGGCAGGCCTGCCCAGCAGGATGGAGAGGGCTCCCAGCACACCCCGTGTCCCCGTGTCCCCCGATTCCCGGACACGCCCTGACTCTCCAACTACTGCCTCCTGTCAGTCCATCAGCCTGCTCTTTCCATCCCCACCACCAGACCTGACTCTCTCTGGACACGTTCCTGCCTAACCCTCTGGCTCCCCAAAGACTCTTACTCCCCCAAGTTCCTGACTATGTCTACCTCTCTCTAAGTAAAATTGCCATGGTGTTGGGTTAAGACATTCCTACAGAGTGATTCTACTCCCTCAACAACCCCCCACAAAACCCTGTCCACTCCCTTCCAGAATTCTCCCAAATAGTGTAGGATGTAGGTTTTCAATATTGTTGTTTTGGTTGGTATTTAGCAGCAGGTCCTTTCAACAAACAAAATCTTAGCTGAAGCCCAAGCATGAAACCACTCAGGTGGTGCTTTTCAGCCCTGAGCCCCTCACCTTTCCCTGAAGCTCACTTGGGAGCCCCCCTGGTTCTGCAAGTCTACAAACTGAGGATCTAGGGTCCCTCCACCCTCCATCCTCCCTTTCTCCCCCCAAGGCAGCCACTGCTTTTGAACCCACTACCCCCACTGCCTGGCTTCCTGGCCGAGTGGTGGGAATGGAGGCTCCAGCCCCTCTCCTCCCTGACTCTCTGGCTCTCCCTTCCTCCCACAGGCCGGCCGTGAGTACTCGCCTGCCGCCACCACGGCAGAGAATGGGGGGCGGCAAGAGAAACAGAAAGAGAAGGAACTGGATGAGCTGAAGAAGGAGGTGGCAATGGTAAGGCCCACAGCCCACCCTGCTGGGCTGTGGAGGAGGGGCCCCATGTTGGGAGAGCTGTCCCTGCAGCTCAGTGCACTCAGAGAAACTCCATGTCCCCCATGCTGCTCCCCCTCACCCCTGTGCCCCGCAGTGCCTCATATGCATCTTCGATACCTCCTCCCCAAAGTAACCAACCTTCCCTTCCCCAGGATGACCACAAGCTGTCCTTGGATGAGCTGGGCCGAAAATACCAAGTGGACCTGTCCAAGGTGAGCCAAGGGGCTTCTAGGGAAGGAACAAAGAGACAGGAGCCACATGCAGCATCAAGGTGGCAGGAGCCTTAAAACTGTAGGCCAGCCGAGCACCGTAGCCCCTGCCTGTTGTCCCAGCTACTCGGGAGGCTGAGGCTGGAGGATCGCTGGAGCCTAGGAGTACCGGGCTGTAGTGCGCTATGCCGATCGGGTGTCCACACTAAGTTCGGCATCCATATGGTGACCCGGGAGCAGGGGACCACCAGGTTACCTAAGGAGGAGTGAACCAGCCCAGGTCAGAAACGGAGCAGGTCAAAACTCCTGTGCTGATCAGTAGTGGGATCGCACCTGTGAATAGTCACTGCACTCCAGTCTGGGCAACATAGCGAGACCCCATTTCTTAAAAAAAAAAAAACAACAACTGTAATCCAGCCTTCTTTATAGATGAGGAAACTGAGGCCCAGAAACAAGGGACTGGGCCAAGGTCATGTGGCTAGTTGGTGGCACAGCCAGAACTAGAATCTGGATCCTCTGCATCCTAGCCCAAAGCTCTGTCCCTGGATACCCTAGAAGCCAGGACTCCCTAGAACCCAGGCCCTAGAGGGCCTGCAGGCGGGGCCCTTTTCTCTACCCCCAGCAACTTCAGTCACACACAGCCTTCCACAGAGCTGACAGCGCAGGCACGTGGGCTGACAGCCCATTCCTGTGGTTACAGTGATTTGCTGGGCTCTCGCTACATTTGTGACATAGTGAAAGAGGCGTTACATACATTCTCTAATCTTTACAACAACCCTTTGAGATAGGTATGGCAGACCTGTTTATTAAAGAAAGGAGACACAGAGAGGGAGAGTAGCCTTCCAAGGTCACATGAACAGTAACTGGTAGTCAATGGCCGAGCCCTTCAATTAAAAATTTCTTTAAAAATCATTAATAAAAAATTGCTGGGTGTGGTGGCTCATGCCTGTAATTCTACCACTTTGGGAGGCTGAGGCAGGCAGATTGCTTGAGGTCAGGAGTTCAAGACCAGCCTGGGCAATGTGGCAAAACCCCATCTCTACTAAAAATACAAAAATTAGCTGGGCAGTGACGGGCCCCTGTAATCCCAGCTACTTGGGAGGCTGAAGCAGGAGAACCACTTGAACCCAGGAGGCGGAGGTTTCAGTGAGCTGAGATCGCACCACTGTAATCCAGACTGAGTAACAGAGTGAGCTGAAGGGATGGGCACGGTGAGGGGCTGGGTCAGCTCCGGACGCGTGCGCCTACGCCTCTCCTTGCTCCCCTCAGGGCCTCACCAACCAGCGGGCTCAGGACATTCTGGCTCGAGATGGGCCCAATGCCCTCACACCACCTCCCACAACCCCTGAGTGGGTCAAGTTCTGCCGTCAGCTTTTTGGGGGGATTCTCCATCCTGCTGTGGATTGGGGCCATCCTCTGCTTCCTGGCCTATGGCATCCAGGCTGCCATGGAAGATGAACCATCCAACGACAACGTGAGCCCACACACCTGACCCCTGGAGCAGCCTGTGACTGTCCTCCAACCCTGAAGCCCCAACACAGTGGCGGGTGGGCAGGGAGCAAGGCCCTCCCATCACAGTCCTAAAGACACACTGCACTTTAGGCTGGAAAGGGGTGAGGCTTCTCTCTCTATATATATATATATGTGTAAAGCACTTCCCACCACACAAGGCATACACACTCACATACTCATTAATTAATGAGACAGTCTCTCCCTGTTCCTCCCCCACTTAAGTGAGCCTGTCTGCATGCCTGGGTCTTCACCCCCTAGCAAAGTCCTAACCCTGGGAATTTCCTAAGACTTTCCCTCTTTTCCAATCTTAGCAGGCTTGAGGTTGGCAGATCAAGGGGGAGGTTAATGAGAAGGGCTTTCCCCTACTAGCATCACTCTCAGTCACAAAGGTCGGGCTCCCATCTTGGATGGCTCTGCCTGCTCCTCCCAACTGGAGCTGCCCTTTCAGGGTTGGGGGGAGGGCAGGTCCCCTGAAACTCTTTCTCCTTACCAGCTATATCTGGGTGTGGTGCTGGCAGCTGTGGTCATTGTCACTGGCTGCTTCTCCTACTACCAGGAGGCCAAAAGCTCCAAGATCATGGATTCCTTCAAGAACATGGTACCTCAGGTAAGATGGCAGGGCTGGGCTCTGGGCTAGGGCATAAGGTTTTGGTAAGAGTTCAGCTCATCTTCTCTCAACTCCTGTGCTCTGAGATGGAGGTGGGCAGAAAAGATCCTTCAGCTCTCCACGCCAGCACCTGATTTTCATGGGGCGTCTCCTTCTGCTTGGCGAGGCTGGAGGAGAGGTGAGAGACCAGCAGGAGAAGGCGGGGGTAGAGACAAGAATTTCATGTGCTGCCCGTGGCTCCCCACAGCAAGCCCTTGTGATCCGGGAGGGAGAGAAGATCCAGATCAATGCAGAGGAAGTGGTGGTGGGAGACCTGGTGGAGGTGAAGGGTGGAGACCGAGTCCCTGCTGACCTCCGAATCATCTCTTCTCATGGCTGTAAGGTGAGGAGGTCATATGGGAGCAAGCCGTTGAGTCTAAGGACCAGGTTGTGCAGAGCTGAGAGGGACCCAGTGAGGTTTAAAGGTGGGGAGACCCAGGTCCAAATGTCAACACCTTGCCTATGCCCCTGCCTAACCTTCTCTCAGCGTGGGGTGCTTGTGCAGTGCCTCCGTGCACCTGCGTGTTGCAAGTGCTCTATGCCCCAGGTGTTTTTTTGTGGTCCTCTTTTTAGCAATCATGTATCGAGTACCAGTTATGTGTCAGCTGCTTTATATGTGTTCACATGTGCTATCTGATGTAATTCTGAAAGAACGGTGTGATCACGCAGGGCTGCTGCATGTGGCCACACACGTTGCATCCTGAAGGACCCCAGGAGGTGCATTTTCATAAACCACAATGTTAGTGGCGCCCCTGGTGGTTGTGCAAGGCAGAGATTCTGTTTACATTCTTCATTTTACAGATGAGTACATGGAGGCTCTGTTGGTTAAGCAAGTAACCCAAGGTCACATAAAAAGTCAGGAGGAGTGAGATTTCCAAACCAGAGCAGGGGCAATAGCTGAGTAATGCCATAAATATGTGATGAGGGCAAGTGTAACTTTGTTCCTCGTGTCATGAAGACTGAGTGTGGTTGGAGGTGGTTCAGGAGACAGCTGTGTGCATACAAGTGGCTCTGCCAGTGTGATGACTCGGCACCCCTTCCTCCTCAGGTGGATAACTCATCCCTAACAGGAGAGTCAGAGCCCCAGACCCGCTCCCCCGAGTTCACCCATGAGAACCCCCTGGAGACCCGCAATATCTGTTTCTTCTCCACCAACTGCGTTGAAGGTGAGAAGCCAGCCTGCACCCCATAGGAGGGTCTGAATCCTGAATCCACAGTCAGGATAAAGGGCTCTGATAGTACTTACCTGGCAAAAGCTCTGCCATTGGTGGGGCAATTGAGGGGTCAGGGGCCCTGAATATTACGGAAACACCCTCCAGAGAGCAGGGTATTGGCTGGGGGTGGCATGACTCCATGGGAAATGTATCTTCCTTCCCCAGGGAGACCTCTATTCTGTCCACCCCAAGACTGAGTGGATTCCAAAGCTTTCAGATATTAGGTTAAGACCCCCTTAGACATGCACACATGGAGATGCGCATACGCTCAGAACCAACCTGGATTCTTAGGAGTCTTTGGATTTGACTGATGCTTCTATTCCTTGTGGTTCTGGGCCTACCTGCCTCCTTCTCTAACCTTTGCTTTGACCAAGGCCCCAGGCTGTGGGAGAGCAAGGAAGGCATTCAGGCCAGGTGAACACATGGGCCCTTCTTCGGGCTGCTTCTAAACCTTTGTTACACCAAAAGACGTGTCACCAGGCACAGGCTGCCCAATTTGCCCCATCCCTGTTCTGGGTTCTAGAGATACACATAGGTCAATAAGAACTCCCAGAGCTGCCATCACTTAACAGCAGGGGTCCCAGCACAACTGAAACCTGGGCCCTCTGTGATCAAGCCAGTGAGTGGAGTCAGGGCTGACTTAGAGAAGGCGTAGGAGGGAAGAGACAGAAAGAGGCCTCACTAGACCACCATCCTCTGAAAGTAGGACAAAGGAGGCCTTGTACCCCAGGCCACACTTCCCCTACCCATTACTCATTTCTCCTCAGTGTATTATGTTTCTCTGGGTTTTTTTTTTCCTCCTTCCACAAGTTGGAATTACAGTCACTGCTTGGAATGCATGAGGGATTAGCTCCAGGACCCCCTTGATTACCAAAATCCAAGGATACCCAAGCCCCTGATATGAAATGGCATCATATTTGCATATAACCTGTGCATATCCTCCTGTAAACCTTAAAACACCTCTAGATTGCCTATAATACCGAGTACAATGTAATTTGTTACACTGTTTTGTTTTTAAATTTGTATTATTTTTATCGTCATTTTTTTTTTTTGGCTCCAAATATTTTCTATCTGAGGTTGGTTGAATCTGTGGACATGGAATCTGTGGACACGGAGGGCCAACTGTGCAAATAAAAATCGCTACACATTACATTTTCTAAATTTGTTTCTTGTTTTGCTTTTGAGACAGGATCTTGCTTTGTCATCCAGACTGTAGTGCAGTGGCGCAATCACAGCTCACTGCAGCCTTGACCTCCCAGGCTCAAGTGATCTCCCCACCTCAGCCTCTAGAGTAGCTGGGACTACAGGCATGTGACACCATGCCCAGCCTATATATATATATATTAGAGATGGGTCTTACTGTGTTACCCAGGCTGGCCTCAAACTCCTGGGCTCAAGTGATCTTCCTGCCTCAGTCTCCCAAAGTGTTGGGACTACGGGCATGAGCCACCGAGCCTGGCCACATTGCCTAAATTTTTAATGTACTGAGATTCTGAAATTTACATTTCCCACAATTGATTTATTCAGAAATGCCTAGTAATATGTTCCCATTGCTTACTCTGCAATCGGCTTTGAAAAGAGGAGAGGAAATACGAATACTTTATTTGAAGTATTTGTTGAGCACCCACTATGTTCCAGGCACTCGTCTAAGGGTATCAGAGCATCATCTCATCTAAATATTAGGACAATACCAAGATAGGAATTCAAACAAGGATTCAAACCCAGATTTAGCTTGGTCCATTATGCATGCTTTTTCTAATGCACCATCCTTCCTTCCCAGAAGACCCCTGTAATATCACCCAAGGGTTAGCCATTGCCTGGCTTCCTCTATAGAGATTCATGCCTCATGTTGAGAAAGAAAATCTTAAGACTGAATGGAAAATCCATAATGAGTGCTTTACTTTGTGTTCATAATATATTTTTGGATGGTATCAAGTATAGGATTGATTTTACCAAAATGCCACAGGCAATTTTTATGTATTGAATCTCCTCTATTTGACCTTTGAGATCATTTGCAAGCTTCTCCCCAGGCCCAAGTACAAGAGAAAATAATTTGCTGTTGTGTTGATTCTGGGATTGGCGATCTATCCTGGCAAAGGAAGGCCAAGTGGGGGACAACCTACTGAATGTGGCCTCCAGATCTGTGGCTTTGGCTCACCCACCCTGTGATGGTTTTCCTTGCTCAGGAAGTAGGACAGGACTACAGTCCCTGGAAGCCACAGGGCACCCAACCTGATGTTCCCCCATGTTGCAGGCACGGCCAGGGGCATCGTGATTGCCACAGGCGACCGGACGGTGATGGGCCGCATAGCCACGCTCGCCTCAGGCCTAGAGGTTGGGCGGACGCCCATAGCCATGGAGATTGAACACTTCATCCAGCTGATCACAGGGGTTGCTGTTTTCCTGGGAGTCTCCTTCTTCGTGCTGTCCCTCATCCTGGGCTACAGCTGGCTGGAGGCAGTCATCTTCCTCATCGGCATCATCGTGGCCAACGTGCCCGAGGGGCTTCTGGCCACTGTCACTGTGAGTGGGTCAGGCTGAGGTGCCACCAGGGGAGGGTCTCACTACTCTTTCCTCAAAATGAGAGAGGCACAGTTGCTTGTAGCTTCTCAGTGCTTTTTTCCCCTAGAGTCACATAGTGGATGCTATACTCAGAGATCACTTAATACATGGCTCAGAGCAGGAGTTGAGAAATCTCAGGTGGGGGCTATACTTGGGCACTCAGTCTCTCTTCTGGAGCTTGTCACGGTTGCCTTTTCTCATGATCTGCCAGCAGTCTGGGTCTCATTCCGGCCAAGTCTCCTGTAAAAGCTGTCTCAAAGGTCACCAGTCACTAACTAGCAAATCCAGTGACCTTTTCTCAGCTCTCCTCCCTAACCCCGCTGCTGAAACAGATACTGCTGTCCACCCTCCTAGCATTCTCTCTTTGTCAACTGCTGTGATATGTCACTATCCTGGTTCGCTTCTCCTCTGTCCCCTCCTGCGCCCCCTATGCTGATTCTCAGGCCTCAGTCTCTCTGCTCTTCCTACGCCCAGAGTAAGAGCCAATCTCCCAGTTTCCAGTGTCCTTTCTGTATGGATGACTGGCACATCCCTCTGCCCAGCTCTGCTCTGGCCCTCTCTGGAGTTCTAGTCAAATGTCTTCAATCCCCTACCGGGCATGTCATCTTGATAGATACTCATGATCTCAACACATCTAACATTGAATATTCCTCATTTACAGCTAATTCCCACCCATTTGAGTTAGTGGGGGAGGATCAAGGGAGAGGGAATGGAGCCATGGTCTAGGGTAAAGTCATGGCCATCTCCAGCTCCAGCCTGAAGTGTTTTTATTCTCCTCTTTCTCTTCCAGGTGTGCCTGACCCTGACCGCCAAGCGCATGGCGCGGAGAACTGCCTAGTGAAGAACCTGGAGGCGGTGGAGACGCTGGGCTCCACGTCCACCATCTGCTCAGACAAGACAGGCACCCTCACCCAGAACCGCATGACCGTCGCCCACATGTGGTTCGACAACCAAATCCATGAGGCTGACACCACCGAAGATCAGTCTGGTGATTGGGTGCTCCAGAGCGGGTGGAGAGGATTAGCAGATGTGGGGGGCAGTGGCATGGTGGGGGGGGGGGGGGTGAGATAAAGGCTCTAAAGGGAGCCACGCTCCTGGTTCTCACTTGTTTTCTCCCCAGGGGCCACTTTTGACAAACGATCCCCCACGTGGACGGCCCTGTCCCGAATTGCTG
Organism: Ateles fusciceps; assembly: GCA_036589455.1. Classification (NCBI taxonomy): domain Eukaryota; kingdom Metazoa; phylum Chordata; class Mammalia; order Primates; family Atelidae; genus Ateles; species Ateles fusciceps. The sequence continues at coordinate 3,393,493 of JAZHEH010003362.1, forward strand.
GTCTCTGCAACCGTGCCGTCTTCAAGGCAGGACAGGAGAACATCTCTGTGTCTAAGGTAGGGGGTTGGCACATACAACAGGTGTGTTTTGGGGGTGTCTCCAAAGGCCTCTGGCTGGCCGCACCCAGCTTTCCCTCTCAAACGCTGTGGCTGCCTTGGGGGCTTCAGTGCCCCCTTCATCTGGTCCTCCGCTCCCTTTTTCCAACCTGACACTGAATTCTTACCTCTTCTGACAGCGGGACACAGCTGGCGATGCCTCCGAGTCAGCTCTGCTCAAGTGCATCGAGCTGTCCTGTGGCTCAGTGAGGAAGATGAGAGACAGAAACCCCAAGGTGGCAGAGATTCCTTTCAACTCGACCAACAAGTACCAGGTCTGCTTGGGTTGCCAGGACAGACGAAAAGGAAGAGACAGAAATGGGAGGCAGGGGGTGGGCAAAGCCACGGGGAATCATCACTAGGAGGAGCCAGGGCACCTGAGGGTGGCATTCCCTACCCTGCCACGCCCCCCAGGACAGCCCGTGGGACTGCATGTCTGATTGCAACTAACCCCAGCTCCCAAACCTTACTCCATCCCTTACCACAATCTGTCACTCTCTCAACTCTCCTTCCCATAGCTCCCCATCCTCTGGCCTAGCCTTCCAACTCTTCTACCTCATTCAGTGAAACCACAATTCTGTAATTCCCTTATGGTGCCCCTTAGCCTTTAGGCACCTGTTGAATGCCAAGATTGCAGTCTCAGCATTCCGTATCATCTGCAGAGGTAAAGTCCCTGACTGAAGCCAGGTGGTGGTGGGGACGCTGAGGAGGGAGCTGTCCAGCCCCTAGCACAGTGCCTTCTTAAACAGACGTCAATAAACATTTGTTGAATGAATGACTGTCCCATGGAGGTGGCTCTCAGGTTACAAGAGTTGGAACTATAAGGTCCAAACACCCCCTGCCCAAGGAGATTCTCTTTATTGACCATCTTCGATGGGTCAGGGCTACTTTGCTAAGGCAGTTTCCTTACCAGCTGCTGCTCTCTGCTGACCTACCAACTCAAGCATGGCCCTCTCTGTAACTGCCTGTCGTCTCTCTAGCTGTCTATCCATGAGCGAGAAGACAGCCCCCAGAGCCACGTGCTGGTGATGAAGGGGGCCCCAGAGCGCATCCTGGACCGGTGCTCCACCATCCTGGTGCAGGGCAAGGAGATCCCGCTCGACAAGGAGATGCAAGATGCCTTTCAAAATGCCTATATGGAGCTGGGGGGACTAGGAGAGCGTGTGCTGGGTAAGAGGCCAGGAACAGGAGGCCCAGAAGGGGATTCCCAAGCCTCCTTGGCATCCCTGGGGTGAAGGACTGTGAGGCGTCTAGGAAGCCACCTGTGGCTCTCACTGCTCCCTTCTGCCCCCTTTCAGGGTTCTGTCAACTGAATCTGCCCTCTGGCAAGTTTCCTCGGGGCTTCAAATTCGACACGGATGAGCTGAACTTTCCCACGGAGAAGCTCTGCTTTGTGGGGCTCATGTCTATGATCGACCCTCCCCCGGGCTGCTGTGCCAGACGCTGTGGGCAAGTGCCGAAGCGCAGGCATCAAGGTACTAGCCTCCCTTCCTCACCACCATCCTAGCCTCCCTCATGCCAGAGGTCAAGGGGCTGCAGTGGCTGCTGCCCTGAAGAGGCCTAGGCCACGGTGGCCTCCTTCCCATGACTCAGAGAAGAAACTGTCCATCTGCAAGGAAAGGCCCACCCCTGCCTGGAGCACTCACCCTCACCCCTGGTGCTCAGAGAGGCCAGTGCCCCATGCCCTTCCTCTGCCTCCCTGGCACATCTCGTTGTCCCATCTGTATGTGCACCCTTCCATTCTGATTTGAAGCACGATCAAATCAGAATAGGGGTTGACACTGGAACGTTGGGGCAGAGCCAGTTGGAAGGACTTGGCTTAAATGCCAGACTCGGGCTTTATCCTGCAGGCCACAGAGAGCCACCAGTGTCATGGGGCAGGTCGAGCTTTTAGGAGACTACCTGGTTGACGAGGGACTGGATTTGGGGAAGAACTGGAGACAGGGGAGAGACAGGTGAAGAGGCCATTGCCATAGTTCAGGAAGGATGACCTGAACTAGGCCAGCAACAAAGGGAGCGGACAGGAATGGTCATGTTTGAGAAATGTTCAAGAACTTGGTGACCAAACTGGATATGGGAGGTGAGGAAGATACAGGAGAGAGGGGGACAGGATGAGTAGAGAGGACAGCATCTAAGGTAGGGAGAGGAGCAGCCTTGGTGGTGTGGCGGGGAGTAGAGAAAAGGATCTGGCACTCCTATCTTGGAGACCTGGTTGTCCTCCCCTTCCCAACTACTGCCCATTCTCTCTACCGATTTAGGGTGGGATACACAGGCTCTTGTCTGCTCTCACTGGCTCAGCCCATAACCCCACAGAATGCCTCCCACTCCAGGCTCTATTGTCCAACTACAATTGCTTCCCACTGACCACTGTCTCCTCTGCGCTATGGTTGTTCTTCATTCAACAAATATTTCTTGTTTACTGTGTATCAGACACTGTACACAGGTATTTGCAATGTCTGAAACACAGTAAATGATATGTGTCACATGACAGAAGCAAATGGGACAATGAGCTGGCCAGAGACAGCATGTATAAATCAAGCACTCTTCTAAACACTAAATCTGTATGATTTCATTTAATCTACACAACAACCCTGTGAATAGCACTAGCATTTTTCCTTTTTTAAAGAGAGGGAAACTGAGGCACAAAGTAACATGCCAAGGCCACACAGCTAGTATAAGTCATAGAGCCAGGACTTGAACCAAGGCAGTCTGCTATTCTTAACTTTCACACCAGGGGACTTGGTGCTATGTATATATGTGATTTCTGGGCCCCATAACCACCACGTCTCCAAGGCAGGAATCATTATCCCTGTTAAAAGTAAAACAAGGTCGGGCATTGTGGCTCATGCCTGTAATCCCAGCACTTTAGGAGGCTGAGGCAGGTGGATCACCTGAGGTCAGGAGTTTGAGACCGGCCAACATGGTGAAGCCCCATCTCTACTAAAAAAAATACAAAAATTAGCCACACATGGTGGCAGGTGCCTGTAATCCCAGCTACTTGGGAGGCTGAGGCAGGAGAATCGCTTGAACCCGGGAGGCAGAGGTTGTGGTGAGCCGAGATTAGGCCACTGCACTCCAGCCTGGGCAATAGGAGCGAGACTCCACCACGAAAAAAAAAGTAAAACAAATGGAAACTGTGAGTTGGTAAGTCAGTCTCCCAAAATAAAACTGCCAGTAAGCGATGGACTGGAACTATGAAGCGTGGTCTGCCTGACCGGAAAGCCCAAGCTCCTGCTGCTTGGCCAGGTGCCTCTCTCTGTGATCAGAATCGTCACGGAGGCCGGGGCAGAGGACCTCTGTGGGAAGTCAGCACAGTGAGCTATTAACTCTGCCTCAGAGAATTGGACACTGTTTGACCAAGGGGATGATATTTGAGCTGGGCTTTGGAGGTCGAAGACTATTCTGCAAGGCAGCGAGGGAGAGGAAGGCAGGGAACAGTGCGTACCCTGGTGTGGCTAGACTGTACGGGGCATGTGTAGGGGTTGGCAGGGGAGTGGTGGCAAGGAGCACTGGGGGTTGACACTGGAACGCTGGGGCAGAGCCAGTTGGAAGGACTTGGCTTAAATGCCAGACTTGGGCTTTATCCTGCAGGCCACAGAGAGCCACCAGTGTCATGGGGCAGGTCGAGCTTTTAGGAGACTACCTGGTTGATGAGGGACTGGATTTGGGGAAGAACTGGAGTCAGGGAGAGACAGGTGAAGAGGCCATTGCCATAGTTCAGGAATGATGACCTGAACTAGGCCAGCAACAAAGGGAGCGGAGAGGAATGGTCATGTTTGAGAAATGTTCGAGAACTTGGTGACTGAACTGGATATGGGAGGTGAGGAAGATACAGGAGAGAAGGGGACAGGATGAGTAGAGAGGACAGCATCTAAGGTAGGGAGAGGAGCAGGCTTGGTGGGGTGGCGGGGACAGAGAAAAGGAGTTCAATGTGGACATTAAGCCTGAAGAGTCTATAAGACACGCTGGGAGACACAGATGTTCCAGCGAACATTGGAGTAGGGTTTAGTGCTCATGAAAGACGATCAGGACTGGAAATTTGAATCTCATTCCCACAAGAGTACAAACTAAAGCCTTATAGTACATTTTACTATATTGCCCAGGAAGAGCAGACAGGTCAAGTAAAGGGAGGGGAATGAAACCCCTGCGCCACACCAACATTTAGGGACAAGAGGAAGCAGTGAAGAGGGGAGATGGTGGAGGACCCAATGCCATTTAATCTTCATGACCGCCTGGAAAGGCAGGAGTCACCTCTGCATTGTGCTGAGACCTCAGTGCTTGACTTGCCTAAGGTGGTATAGCTGGAGAAGGTCAGTGTTTGAACTTGAGCCTTTCATTCAACTCCGAAGCCGCTGCTCCTTCCATCCTACTAGGCTGCCGCCTTGAGAGGAGTGGAAGGAAGCCAGGAAGGGAGGAGTGTGTGGAAGCCAGGGGAGGGCACAGTGTCAAGGAGAGGAGGTAAATAGTGCCAAATGCCTCAGAGGGGTCAAGTAGGATGAGGACTGCAAAGACACCTCCATTTTTCAATTGAGAGGCCCACGTGGCCTTTGGGGGGCAGTTTCAGTGAAGTGGTGGGAGTGGAAGAGAAGGCAGTGGGATGATAGAGGCTTCCTTTTCAGTATCTGTGGGACTTGCCCCACAAGCCCACACATGCAAATACCCAACTCTGCACACCTCATGCTTATAATAGCCTCTTAACCCAGCCACCCTCCCCATCTCAACTGCATCCACTCTGCCACAACAGCAATGAACATTATGGTGAAGGCAGCGCCACCATGCCTTACACCAGGGAGGATGGCAGAGGCCGACGCACAAGGTGGTGGAGGCTGGGGTGTTGTCTCCAGCTTACTCCTGTTCTGTCCATTACATTGCTGCCGCGATCAGTATTTGACACTAAGAACCTCGTGTCCTATTTCCAGGCCCCTGTACCTTCCAGCAGATCGTAGGCCCTCCCTAAGTCTTGGTTTCCTCGTGTGTAAAATAAAGGAGTTGTTAAAGGGGCCTTCCAGCTCTGACTGCCTTGAATCCCATGAAATCCAAACTCCTGAAATCATCTCCTAAATAATCCTCAAGATTTGAGGCTTCTCCTCCAGGGGGATCCTCATTAACTTGCTACTCCGTCACGGATACTTTCCTGCATTTAAGCGAACATCTCTCTCTAAGCCTCTGAACGTAACACACCTTGCCATTATCTCTCCTCCTCACCTACCCACCCAAATACACACACACCCACACACATATACACACACATCCATACACACGTGCATACACGCACATCCCACACACACATACGCACAATCTCCACTCCCCACACACACATCACACACACATACACACATACACCCTCCCCCCTCCCCCCCCCCCCGACACACACACACACACACACACACCATTATTTCCACTGGCATCTGCCAGCCCCAGACATCTCCCTATCTAGCTTTATCTTTCTTTGGGAGAGGAATAGGAGAGGGATAAGCCCTTAACACTGCTTTCCTTTGGTCTCTTCTCCTTCCCACTAGGTGATCATGGTAACCGGGGGATCACCCTATCACAGCCAAGGCCATTGCCAAAGGCGTAGGCATCATATCAGAGGGGAATGAGACTGTGGAGGACATTGCGGCCCGGCTCAACATTCCCGTGAGTCAAGTCAACCCCAGGTGAGGCCTCTGCAGGAAGCCCCTGCCCCCACAATCAATACGTCCTCTTGCCCAGGAGGCTTGGGTGTCCCCTGGGGGTATTGGACAGCACTTCTGGGACCTTAATGGGCCTTACCCCTGACACCACTGTGAGTGGTTCCTCAGCCCTGAGCTTGTGTCCAGGCTGTGCCACTGAATACCTGTGTAACCTTGGGAGATGTCACGTTCCCGTCCGGAGCCTCCATTTCTCACCACAAAATTAGGGTGCTATCTCCACTGCTGTGGGGAGTGGGATGTGTGTAAGAAACTAGTCCAGGGCCTAGCAAACTGCATTTACGACTGCGATAATCCCATGGTGAAGATTTAGAGTCACATCCTCAGAGAGATATGGGGAAAGCGAGTACTGAGGACAGGACAACGGAAGCAACAGGGAACTGGGCTCAGCAGGGAGACTGCAGGCGTCGGTGGTGAGGAGAGGTGGGGGCAGCCGGGGCTGGTGCAGCTGCAGGGGCTCAGCCGTCTCTGCCCCACCCACCCTCCAGGGAAGCCAAGGCGTGTGTGGTGCATGGCTCTGACCTGAAGGACATGACGTCGGAGCAGCTCGATGAGATCCTCAAGAACCACACGGAGATTGTCTTTGCTCGAACGTCTCCCCCAGCAGAAGCTCATCATCGTGGAGGGATGTCAGAGGCAGGTGAGCGCAGCTGTGGCTGTCAGAGGCAGGTGAGCACAGTCGTGGATATCAGAGGCAGGTGAGGGCAGTCGTGGATATCAGAGGCAGGTGAGGGCAGTCGTGGATATCAGAGGCAGGTGAGCACAGTTGTGGCTGTCAGAGGCAGGTGAGCGCAGCCATGACAGGCAGATGGCAGGCAGGGACTGGGGGAAGCAGGGACAGGCCAAGAACAGGCATGGAGTGAGAGGCGAGGGGCCAGGCTTGGGCAGGGGCTTCATCCTCAAGTGCTGGCTGTCTTCCCCTCCAGGGAGCCATTGTGGCCGTGACGGGTGACGGGGTGAACGACTCCCCTGCGCTGAAGAAGGCTGACATCGGCATTGCCATGGGCATCTCTGGCTCTGACGTCTCTAAGCAGGCGGCCGACATGATCCTGCTGGACGACAACTTTGCCTCCATCGTCACGGGGGTGGAGGAGGGTGAGGAGGCTGCGTGGGCTGGGATGCTCACACGATATTGAAGCCAGTACCTCTGCTTACAGTCCCTTTACCCTAGTTGAAGAATCATCCCAGGACTCTAGGCAGCCCAGCCCGCTTTAGCTTCCCTTGAACACAAAATCTTTCTCTCTCAGGAAGACAGGCAGCCATGCTTCAGGGGCTGGGGGGTGGGGAAGAGTCCCTCTGATCTCCCTGATGCCCTCAGAACCTCCCCACAGGCCGCCTAATCTTTGACAACCTGAAGAAATCCATCGCCTACACCCTGACCAGCAACATCCCCGAGATCACCCCCTTCCTGCTCTTCATAATTGCCAACATCCCTCTACCTCTGGGCACCGTGACCATCCTCTGCATTGACCTGGGCACAGATATGGTGAGCGCAGGAAGTGGAGAGAGGACAGGCAAGGCAACCGTGAGGGCACAGTGGTGGGGAGGAGAGGTGCACTGGGGCAGCGCCCCAGCTGTGGGGGTCACAGGAGACAGGCCCGGGCCTGGAAGACAATGGGGTCTGAATACAAGCTTGTTCAACTGTGTCAAAGATCTTCACTGCTGAGTGTCCATTGCTCCTGTCTTCTTGCCCTCCCTGCCCCACTTCCCTTCAAATGCCCTCCCTGCCCCACTTCCCACCCCACACAGGTCCCTGCCATCTCCTTGGCCTATGAGGCAGCTGAGAGTGACATCATGAAGCGGCAGCCACGAAACTCCCAGACAGACAAGCTAGTGAATGAGAGGCTCATCAGCATGGCATATGGACAGATCGGTGCGCCAAGCCCTGGGGCTCGGGAGGGAACCCCCAGAGGGTTCTTTTCCCAGCTTTCAGAGGAATGAGCCCCAAGCAAAATTCCAGGACAGGGGCCAGCTCCCCAAAGGTCAGGGACCTCCACCTCTGGCCCTGAGGGGCTGCCCTGCTTCTGCTTCCTGCTCTGACCCAGGCCCTGCCTTTGGCCCTCTACCCACAGGGATGATTCAGGCACTGGGTGGCTTCTTCACCTACTTTGTGATCCTGGCAGAGAATGGTTTCCTGCCATCACGGCTGCTGGGAATCCGCCTCGACTGGGATGACCGGACCATGAACGACCTGGAGGACAGCTATGGACAGGAGTGGGTGAGTGGTGCTGTGTAAATGCAGTGCATGTGTGTGAAGGTGAGGGGAGCTGAATGCCTGGCAGGAGTGACCAGTAGTGGCCAACTGAGACTGGGGCTAGGGATGCATCAGGAGAAACCATGCTACGTTCTGGTCCTACCTATTCCTCCAACACTCTCATCTCTCTCTGCCCTCTCCCTCCAGACCTATGAGCAGCGGAAGGTGGTAGAGTTCACGTGCCACACGGCATTCTTTGCCAGCATCGTGGTGGTGCAGTGGGCTGACCTTATCATCTGCAAGACCCGTCGCAACTCAGTCTTCCAGCAGGGCATGAAGTGAGTGCCCGCCCCGACGGCACCCACCCACCCCCCCAGGCTCTGGGCACACTCACCGACGCACACAGGCCAGGCTTCCAACTCAGCCCTGGCCCAGAACTGTAAGGGGGGCAGCAGATTTTAACCTTCCATCTGTATATCCATAAATAGGTCTCATATAGAAGAAGGGAGAGGAACGAATGCTGTGACTGTTTCCAATGAGTTCTAATTTTGCTCCTAAAATGCATTTTGCTATCATCTCCCTCCAACTTCCTCCTCTCCTGCCCTCCCTTCCTTCCCCCATCTCCTGCTTGAGTGCCACTGCCCCCATCCTTTGCCCAGCCCTAAATCCAGTGACTTCTGTGCCCACCCCCTCCCCCTGGCCTTCGGCGGGCAGCCTAGTTTATAGCACCTGCACTGTAGTGCTGGAGGCCACGTGCTGCTGAGGGTCAGGTTCAGTGCCTTCTTGCAGTGTGCTAAGTGCCTAACACATTACTTCACCTCACGATAGCTCCATGAGGTGGGTATTATTGTTTACGTTTCATGGATAGAGGCCCCAGACAGGTTAAATGACGTGCCCAAGGTCACGAAGATGGTAAGGCTCCACCACATCTGTCTCTGAAGCCCAGCTTCCAAACCGTCTGGCACTGTTTGGAACTCAGTAATGAATGTGATTCTAGCCTGGGTGGTGGTTGAGTGCCGAAGGTATCCTGCTGGTTCCTTTTATTTTCTCCTACCATAAATAATGGCCACAATTCCTCAAATGAGCTTGTCATAGTTTCTTAGTTTGGGGCTGGGGAGGGTGGGGAGAAGATGCCAAAGTGAAGTTAATAGCACTTAAGATCCATGGGAGAAAAAAGTGAAAAGTCTGTTAGATAAATAAAGGTAATATGAAGGAAGGACATTCCAGTAAGCTGAAAATACTAATGGAAAAAATGCAATTTGAAGAGAACAAGGAGCAGAGAGTCTAAGAAACTGGGTGTAGTTCTGGGGCTTTGGACTTACTGTGCACTGCATGTGTGACACAGGAAGGTGGGAACGTGGCCAGACTGGTGACATCCAGCCCATCTTAGCGGCAAATGGGAAGGATGGAAATGAAAGTCGGGCTGGGTACAGATGAAAAGTACTAACACCACCGCAGGCCTCACCTTAGGTCCCTGGGCCATTGAGGATCCTCAGAGATACTATTTGCCTTATTTTGAAAAGCTTTATGGAAGTAAAGCACCCACCTATGAGAGGGCAACCAGGCTTACTCTGAGTCATTCTCAGGCAAAAGCCAAGAACACATATCATGAAGTAGTGATCGAATGCTGATCCACAGTTCTGTTTGGAACCATGGATATTTCTAAGTAATTTTAAATGGAGAAATGTGTTCATTACCTATTCCCAAATGTAGCTTGAGAGACAAAAATAAAAAACCATTAAATGTGACCTTTCAGAAGAAAATAAGGGGGTCCTTAGTGAGTGAAAATTTGGAAATCACTGGCTTAAACCAAGTGTTTATAAAGAGGTACCTTGTATAAGAATACAAAAGACGGAGTGGGCCAGGCACAGTGGCTCATGCCTGTAATCCCAGAACTTTGGGAGGCCGAGGCAGGAGACACTTAAGCCCAAGAGTTTGGTACCAGCCTGAGCACATGGTGAAACTCTGTCTCTATAAAAAACACAAAAATTAGCAGGGCATGGCGGCACACACCTGTAATTCCAGCTACCGGAGAGGGTGAGGCAAGGGGATCACTTGAGTCCAGGAGGTGAAGGTTACAGTGACCTGTAATTGTCCAGCCTGGGTAACAGAGTGAGACTCTGTCTCAAAAAAAAAAAAAAAAAAAAAAAAAAAGTGGAGTAATAATATGACTGAACATTTTCCATGTTTCAGAGCTTTTCACATATTATCTCCCATAATTTTCCCCGCAACCCTTTGATAAAAAGGTAAAATCTCCATTTTATAGAGAAGGCTCATGAGGCTCAGAGAAACATTCCCTGCAATCCAAAGCTAGTCAGTGGCAGAACTGGGAATAGACTCCACCCGTCTGACTGCAGAGACTGCCCTCACAACCTCATTCTATCCTGCTTTTCAATTCTGACATAGTGAACATATATTAACCACTTACGTGTTGAGCATCCCCTTTACATTCCCTGAATTAAATATCTATGATGAAACCACCACCAGGAACTGTGGGGGCTGCTGAGACGGTGGAAGACATACACGGGGCCTGCACTGAAGGAGCTTTCCAGCATCTTGCTGGGGGAGACGACACTTTCACAGGCCCTGTGCCTGGAACGATAACAAGATCATGAGTTACATGAGACGGGCCCCATATTGACCACTGTGTCTCCAACACGGAACACGTCACCCAACACCTAGAAACAATTATTTAATGGATGAATATATATGTGCAATAGACCACATTCAAAGGTAAACTCAGTAAACAGAAAAAGAAAATAACAGCTTCCTTTGGTTACATAAAGCACGAGAAGAGGATTTTGGAAGAAGACATGAGACTATGTCATTTATAATTCTCTCTCCTCTTTCCCTTCCACCCCATGAGTATCCCAGGATCCCTCCCTCCTTGATCCCCCTTCACCTGCTACCCTCCTTTCTTTGCCTTTCAGGAACAAGATCCTGGTTTTTGGGCTCCTGGAGGAGACGGCATTGGCTGCCTTTCTCTCTTACTGCCCGGGTATGGGTGTGGCCCTCCGCATGTACCCGCTCAAGTGAGTGTCCCTTTCGGGTGGCCTCAGTAGTCGTACGGGGACTTGAGCCCCCTCCAGGATCCAAGTTCTCATCAGTTTGAATGCTCCTTTACGTGATGGCTGCCGAGCCGACCTCTGGTGATCCTGATGCACTCCTTCATTGCTTTCAGGGTCACCTGGTGGTTCTGTGCCTTCCCCTACAGCCTCCTCATCTTCATCTATGACGAGGTCCGAAAACTCATCCTTCGGCGATATCCTGGTGGTAAGCCCCTCCACATCCTCCCCAGCAAAGTGCAAGCCCCGTCACCCGCTCCTCCCTCCAGGATGCCACACACAGACCCCACTTCCGCTATGGATTCCTGCTCCTGTTCCTCAACACCCTCAGATCCTGGGGTCCCAGGTCCCAGGTGCCCTGACTCTCTTGAACCTGTTGTCTCTACCCTCTTCCTGTCAGATTCTAAGTCCTGCCTAACACAACTGGTCTCCGAGGCCCTCTACCTTCCACCTGAAACCACAGAACAACAGAATGAGAAGGGCCTTTCCAGGTCACCTAGTCCCACCTCCATATTTTATAGAGAGAGGAGGTGCAGAGGTGAATGTGTTCAGGGTCATAAAGTGAAGGACAGCAGGACTGGCACTAGAACCCGGGCCTCCTGATGTCCGCACATCAACCGACAAGTTATTGGTTTTCCTACAAGCGTTTTTTATCACTTAGTAGAGGTTAAAAATTGATGGCTTGCCAGGCATGGTGGCTCAAGCCTGTAATCCCAGCACTCTGGGAGGCCGAGGTGGGCAGACGACAAGGTCAGGAGTTGGAGACCAGCCTGACCAACATGGTGAAACTCCATCTCTACTAAAAATACAAAAATTAGCCGGACATGGTGGCATGCACCTGTAATCCCAGCTACTCAGGAGGCTGAGGCAGGAGAATCGCTTGAACCCAGAAGGCGGAGGTTGTAGTGAGCTGAGATCGCGCCACTGTACTCCAGCCTGAGCGACAGAGACAGACTCTGTCTCAAAAAAAAAAAAAAAAAAAAAAGATTGATGGCTTACAAACCAAATACTGTCCAGGAATACTGTTTGGTTTGACCTGTCCCGTATTTTGTGTGTGGGGGAGAGGAGAGGGTGTTAATTGGTTCAGTATCAAAAATTTAGAGTCTTTCACATAAAATCTGAATTCAATTTCTTTTGAAGAATCAGAAGAGCTGCTAACCCCATGTCCACATTGCGGCACAGCAATAATGGACACCTGCTCCCTTAGACTCTCATTTGTTACTCTTGGGCATTTGCATTTTCACCCCCGACTGACTCTGCCCTAGCCCCCACTGTGCTAAATACAAGTCTCCCATAAAGGCAGGCTCACCCTCCCTTCCTTTAGCTTATGGCCCCAGCTCACTGGACCTCCTTCTCCAATCTTTCACCTTCCCTGTTGTTTTTTTTTTTTTTTTCTGAGATGGAGTCTCACTCTGTTGCCCAGGCTGGAGTACAGTGGTGCGATCTCAGCTCACTGCAACCTCTATCTCCTGGGTTCAAGCGATTCTCCTGCCTCAGCCTCCCAAGTAGCTGGGACTACAGGCGCATGCCACCACACCCAGCTAATTTTTTGTATTTTTAGTAGAGATAGGGTTTCACCATGTTAGCCAGGAGTCTCGATCTCCTGACCTCGTGATCCTCCCGCCTTGGCCTCCCAAAGTGCTAGGATTAACGGTGTGAGCCCTCTTGCCCGGCCTCCTTTCACCTTCCTAAGCCACTTCCCTCAGTGCCCTTCACCAGTCTTCTCCTTCCACCTGGCCTCAGCCACCCAAGCCCCTGGGAGATTGACCTCTTGCCTCCTTTTAAGCTCACACTGCAATCTCCACTCCCAATCTCTCTAACAGGCTGGGTGGAGAAGGAGACATACTACTGAGCCCATTGGAAGAAGAACCAGGCACAGAAAGACGGGGAGCTCTGGAGGTGTTGTGGGGGATGGTGATGGAGAGGGATGGAAATATAACGGGTGGCACTGGGTGGCAAGATTTGGGGGAGAGATAACGAGGGCAACTCAGCAGGCTAAGTTGCGGGGTAAATAAATTGGGGTGATTACCCCATAGACCTAACTGTGAACAATCAGATTAGACACTACGTGTTTGAGTCCTCCCACCAGATCCTTTTCCATCCCACTCTACTATGTTGTCTATTTTTTCTGAGGAATTAAGGGTTACCCCATCCTCCCCCACTCCCATCCCTTTAACCCCACCTGCTACGGTAATAGATCAGCATCCCAAGGCAGGAACCTGTCTAAACCAGAAGAAAGCCCTCTCAGCTCACCCTAGCCTCACTCCGCTTCCCACTTCCATCCCTGCTAGCTGCTTGCAGGACTCTATCCCTAGCTTCCCCTTCGGACCTTGCAATCACAAAAGGTTCTTCGGGTGAGTGCAAGAGCTGAGGCTGGAAAAGGCTGACTTGTCTCCCAAGCTAGGCTGGTAAGGGACCTGCAGGGAGAGCTGGGCAGACAGGTGGGGAGGTGGGGGTAGGGCTGGCTGGAGAAGGGAAACAACAAAGGAACCGAGGTACTGCCAATGACAGGACATTTGATGTGTCTTGAGTCTCCAGATAGATGCCATGGGCTCCATCTCTATGTCCTGCCCTTTAGAATACCCCACCAGCAGATCAAACTCAGATCTCATCAGAGTAGCAGCAGACACAGGACCAGAAGGCAATCGGGAGCTTCCAGAAATGCCACACCTGTGTGCCAAAGAGTTCCCCACTGACCCTTGGTTGGGGTCCTCTTGGTCCACAAGGCCCAGATATCACACATGCACTGAAATAACACCTCACCTTCTGTAATACTAAGTCCTCAGAGCTCCCTGCTGTTCTGAGAGGGACGGCCACAAGTTCTTTCCCAACCCCTTCCATTCCGTTTCTCTTCATGCCCATCCCCATGAACCTGCATCACTCCCTGGCACTGCCAAGCCAATCCTGGAATACGAGTTCCCTGGCCATTGGCTGGAATCAGGGCGGAGAAGTTCCCAGAACCTTCCTGTCCTCAAGGGACATGTATGCTTCCAGGGACAAGCTTAGGTCATGAACATGCTCAGAACCTTTGGACAAGAGGAAAAATACTGAGAGATTTGCTTTTGACCTCTTAGGTGGCAGGGCTGCTCCCCCCAGGCAAATGCCCTTCACACCAACGATCATTGTGCCTCCTTCCCCCGGCTGGAGAGTTGGTTTCAGGTTCCTACAGGAGACACCTGTCTTTCTTTCCCTTACTCCCTATCTAACGTTTTTGCTCTGCAGGCAGCTTTGCCCATTCTCTAAGCCTGGCTTAGAAGGCACTGGGAATGTCCTGTAGCGAGAGACCTAGATAAGCCATGCAAGTGAGAGAGACATCTGAGGAAAACGGAAGACCTAAGGCAGACAGGAAGGAAGCACAAAAGACAAGCACTGGGTCAGACCCATAAACCACCTCCCAAAGACCGTCATTTCGTTGCACTGGAATTTTGCTTTATCAGAAGCACCTGGAAGTAAGGGAGTCATTGCCTTGGGCTTGGGAATCTAAGTGGGAGACCATATTAACTTGGGTTCGATTAATTGGAGATTACTAACTGTGGACAAAAGTTTATCTTTGCACATTCAATAAAAATGACATTTGTTTAGTAAATTAAGAGCATAAACAATATTGCTAAAGGTGGCATATTTAGTCTACCGAAAACAATACTTTTCAGGCACTTTAGACATATCTTTTTAGAAGCAGTGAGTGTGTGGGCTAATTATCATCAATCTTCATGTATTTGTTAAAGAAACATCTACCGGCTCTTTATGGGTGATCTTTTGTAAGACATTAGTTTGAGGTACTACATATGTACTTGAAAATAATAAAGTTGCATTTCTTTACGAAAAAAATCTCTTCCATAATTCAGATTTCTATACTTTATATTTGCTTCCCTCCTAAATCGTGACATTGAAATGTGTGCTGTGGCAGAACCTGGCTTGTAGGGGAAGCAACAAAGAGACAGCAAGTGTCAGGGATGGGAGAGAAACGGTCTGGGAGCAGATGACATCCATGGAGAAAGCTAGAGGGGAAGAAGCGAGGTTGCAAAATAACCTACAAGAAACTATAGTAGGGAGCTTCCTTCCTCTGATCCCACCCTAAGAGCCGCAAGGGTTTGTCCAGGACAGGGAAGGGCCTGTGAGTCTGTGATCCTCAGGGGCACATCTGCTTTTTTTCTGTTCCTGACCAAAATCAGGCCACTCTCGATCTGATGGGATGGGAGAAGGAGATAATGGGCTGAGGGCCCAAGAATCAACACCAATTGACAGTCTGTTCTGCATGCAGATCCCTGTCCTGGGTGCTGTCTTTAAGGGATGGGGAAAAAGTAGATACAACCCTTGAAATTCACCTGAGTAGTAGATATCAGAAACCGTCTTGGACAGGATGTAATGGGCAGTATTGGGGGCGCTTGTGTGCTGCGGATGGAAGGGTGGGTGAGTGGGTGTGCACTGCTCAATGGGGGCCTGGGAATGGGAAGGAGAAAGACACCAACTCTTACAACCTATGCCAGGACCTCAGCATAATGGTCAGAAGTCAATTCTTGCCCAAGCCGTATTGCAGCCCTTTTATTATGACTCTTACAGTGTCATTAATGACAGTTATAGTTAGAAGTGATTATAGGCACATTAACCGCAGCTCATTTGTGCCATAACTATGCCAAAGTTTTATTTGTATAGTCTCCTTTCATCCCACCACAGGGCCTTTATTCTTAATGGCCCCTCTGCCAGGAACACTTTTCCCCAGTTATTCACAAGCCAGGCTTTGTCACTTCATTCAGATCACTCCTTAAACATTACATCCTCAGAAAAACCCTCACAGAGGACCTCAAATAAAGTAACATTCCTGGCACCTCTTTCTCTATTCTATTTGGTTTTATTCATAAATACTTATTACTGGCCGGACGCGGTGGCTCACGCCTGCAATCCCAGAACTTTGGGAGGCCGAGGCAGGCAAATCACCTGAGGTCATGGGTTCAAGACCAGCCTAGGCAATATGGTGAAACCCGGTTAGATCACTTTCTCTGGATGTAGTAAGAAAGGATATAGTAAGTCTACAAAACCAATAACGGCAACTATAGCAGAAATAATTGCACAAAACATTTGAAATCCTGGATAAGGAGTTTGTATTTAAAAATTCTAAATAAGCCAGGTGCAGTGGTTCATATCTACAATCCCAGCACTTTGGAAAGCTGACATAGGAGGATTGCTTGAGCCCAGGAGTTTGAAACCAGCCTGGGCAACATAGTGAGACCTCATCTCTACTAAAAAAGAAAAAAAATAGTCAGCTGGGGTGGCCCACGCATATGGTCCCAGCCACTTGGGAGGCTGAGGGAGGAGGATAGCTTGAGCCTGAAAGGTTGAGGCTGCAATGAGCCATCGTTGCACCACTGCACTCAAGCCTGGGTAGCAGAGCAAGATTCTGTCTCAAAAAATAATTTTTTAAAAAGTTCTAAATAAATGAAAAAGTTTTAGCAACCATAACTCCCTAAAAATCCAAGAAAATCAAAGAAAACAAAGCAACAGCAAAAATAACAACAACAACAAAAAAAAAACCTAGAAGCAAACAATTCAAAGTTACAGGGTACATTATATCAGTTTTCAAAGAATCAAATGTATCTCTAAATATTAGGGAGACCGAAAATACAGCATAAAGGGCTTCTATTTACAATAGAATGAAAACAAATTACACTCAAGGTTTACTGTGTGCAGAAGACAGTAATTATTAAAGTTAAAAGTACAATAAGAGAAATAAAGAAAAACATAAATTCATGGAAAGCTAAACTTACTACATTTGGGAAGGCAGAATGTAGTCAAGATAAAAATAAGTTACTATGAAAGAGTCAATTCAATATCAATTAAAATCCTCGCCGTATTTTTGTAAAACATGACATATTGGTTGTGACATTCAGCTGCAAGAGTAATCAGGCAAGAATCTCAAAGGTTTTTTTCTCAGTAATTATGAAGTAAATGAATAGATCACTGATGCTAATGTATTTACCCTAGTAGATTTTAAAACACATCAGACTCAAATGACAATTATCAAAACCTTGTAGCATTAAGATAAAACCTGAAAACTCATCATTCATTCAGCATGTATTCAGGGACTATTTGTGGACCAGCTGCCCTGTGCCAAGCACTGTTCTAGGAGCCGGGTATGCGGCCGTGAAAAAGCCAGGGAAGGTCCCTAGGGTCATGGAGAACCAGACAAGTCAACAAGACAAGTCAATCAGACAAGTCAACAGTTAATGGGCAGGATAATTTCAGAGGGAGAGAAGTGTTGTGAAGACCGCAAGTGATAGAGAGGGGTCTGGCTCCGGCGGGGCTGCTTTGGATTTAACAATGAGAGAAGGCCTCTCCAAAGAGGCAGAACTTTTGAGCTAAGATCTCTAGAACAAAATGAGTGTTCTAAAAATAATTTCAATTGATTGTATCTCCTTAAAGTTGGTTTTGGGAACCGCCCATGTGCAAGACTGAGCTAAGTGTTATTGTCACATAGATGATGCACAGAAAAACATAGGAATTTTAACTTTAATTCTAACCTTGCTCTTAAGAATTTTATGATCTACATTAAACATAAAGACTGGGAGAAAACATTTGTAATGTATATGACAAGGGTTTCCTACAAATAAATATAAAACAGAAAACAATGGAAAACTGGGCAAATTGTAAGAATTACAATTCACAAAATAAATAAAGTCCAAGGCTGGGCATAGTGGCTCATGCCTATAATCCCAGCACTTTGGGAGGCCCAGGCGGGCAGATCACCTGAGGTCAGGAGTTCAAGACCAGCCTGGTCAACATGGCAAAACCCCGTCTCTACTAAAAAATACAAAAGAACCAGCCAGGTGTGGTGGCATGCATCTGTAGTCCCAGCTACTTAGGAGGCTAAGACACGAGAGTCACTTGAACCCAGGCAGCTGAGGTTGCGGTGAGCCAAGATTGCACCACTGCACTCAAGCCTGGGAGACAGAGCAAGACTCCACCTCAATAAAAAATAAAATAAAGTCCAGAAAACCAGAAAACATAAGAGAAAATGCTCACAGAGACAATTCAAAAATGCAAATTAAAACTGCAAGATATCAAATTTCACTGATTCTAATAGCAAAAATCAAGGTCATCTAGCATAATCAAAGGTATGGAGAGTGGACATTCTTGCATCTTGTTGTTGGGATATAGATAGATAAACCCTTTTCAAGACCAGTTGGCAGAATCTTTTAAGATTCTTAATGAGTATACCCTATGATTCAGCAACAGGAACTGATTCTACAGAAATAGAAGCTCAAGGGCCTAATGATATCTGTGTATAAGAATGACAGTCTAGCAATTTTATTAATGGTTAAAAAATGGAAAATATCTCATAAATCCATCAGTAGTGGGAATCATTGAAAACAGCGTGGTCAATACAGAATATGGGAGCCTCACAGCACTGAAAAAAATAAGCCTTACACACATGACAGGTTGATAGAGTTGAATGATTGTATAAAAGTTGAAAAATATCTCCTTTTAGATATATATTTGTATAAGTGTAGAAAAAAGACTGGAAGGACATGTAGCACATTGTTCCCAGAAGTAACTTCAGCAGGGGAGAGTCTGAGTTTGGAAGGAGGGGAGAGTGGGGCTTTCAATTTTTATCTTATACATTTTCAATAGAGAAGAAAAATCCAATCTGTTAAAGAAAATAGACTATCATTTATCCCAGTTGGGAAGGGAACATTTCTATTTCTGAATATTGAAGGAGGATTGCATCAGCACCAAGATGAATGTTTTCAGATACAGTCATATTTTTAAAAAGCATGCCCAACCAAAATGCAATTAAATAAATATCAGGCCGGATTTGGTGGCTCACATGCGTAATTCCAACACTTTGGGAGGCCGAGGCCAAGGATTGCTTGAGCCCAGGAGTTTGAGACCAGCCTGGGCAACACAGGAAGACCCTGTCTTTACACATACAAAAAAAAAAAATTAGCTTGGCATAGTGGCACATGCCTGTGGTCCCAGCTACTTGGGAGGATGAGATGGGAGAATCACTTGGACCTGGGAGGTTGAGGCTGCAGTAAGCCATAATCGCACCACTACACTCCAGCCTGGGCAGCAAAGCGAGACCCTGTCTCAAAAAGTAAATAAGCAACAGAAAGGGGAAATGTATGTGACATGCACAATTGAAAATATATAGAATGGTTGAGGGAAATGTATAGATGCTTCAGATCATTCTTGGAAGGAGGTGGAATCCTATGGACACGCAAAACATATATACAGAGTTAATACAGTCAAAGCACTTACTGAGACTCCAAAGAAGGTCAATGAAAGAGATAAGTACATCATTTTAAAATGAGAAAATGCAACGCTATCACATGGAAAAGCATATTTTTACCCTCACTGAGAAGCGCTGCATATTAAGCCACAAATAAAATTTCTACGACTGAATTCAAGCTACCTATTGAGCACATACTATATATGTCGGACATTGTGCTTTTTATAGAGCGCCTCATTTAAGGTAGACGGCATCCTCTTTACAAATAAGAAAAGAGCGGTACAGAGAGGTTAGGTAACTTGCTCAAAGCCACACAGCTGACAAGTGGAAGAGCCAGGATTGAAACCCAGGACTGGTTCTAGAGCCCAAGATATGATCTATTCTGCTGGCCGCTCTCCTAAAATTAAAAGCTCAAACCCAATGCTGGCGGAAGCGTGTGCCTCGCTCAAAAGCACACTCACACCCACAGTACCTGCTTTGTTTTTGAGCCGGCTATACCTCTAAGCCTCCAAAGTCTGCATGACCACACAAGAACTTTGTTCTAGTTCTGCCCTCAGAGAAATTCTCTCTGCAGCAGGGCCTGCCCCAATCATCCAGCCCAAAGACTGAGGCTTCCAGATTCTTGGTTAGAACCTTCATGAGGCCTTTGTGATGCCAGACCTGGATCATTGCCCCGACAACCACAAGGCCTGGGGCTGGGGGTTCCCAGGTCCCTGAAGCTCACTCCGCCTCCTCACTCTCGTGTCATTTCCCACCTGCCGTGGGCCCTGTGGCATCTCCATCACTGAGGCCCCTGGTTACCCTTCCCCTCCTATTTCCTAAGGCCCTCACCACATTTTCTCACCTCTACCTCTTCACTCTTCCGCCCCAGGCTCCTCTCATCCCTCCTCCCTCACTCCTGACTCTTGCTCCTCCCAGCTGACCACTGGATCCCTACTCCCTCACTCCCCTTCCCTCCCTCACTTTGACCACCCAACGCCTCCTTCCCTGCCTCTTTCTTTCTGCTCCCTCATTCTCTCCCCATCACTCTCCTCCTATGGCCCCCTCTCCCCTTCCCCTTCCCTCACTCTCTCAACTTTCTTCCCCTCAGTTGAGCTCAGGCCGCTATTTCTGGGGATAGCTATGGAGCTGGGATGGAAGAAAGGGGCAGTGGCTCCCCCAGGAGCGAAATCCAAGACAAATACCTATAAAGGGGCCTAAACCTAGCAAGAAAAAAATGAAGAGGAAAAAAAAGGAGAGAGATACAGAGGAACTGAAGAAGGAAGTGGTTATGGTGAGAACACCCAGAGCAGGCGCTGACTGTCGCCCTTTGAAAACACTCCTCCACCTACCTTTTAACATCTTAGCTTGAGAATGCATCACACCGGCCAGAGCCACCTCTCTTCTCTGTTAGGTTTCGGAGGGGAAGGCAAGGGTTAAAAAAAAAGACACACAGACAGAGCCAGGGCAGCTCCACAGCAAACACAGGTATATTGCAGACACCTGTGGAAGTGGGGGAAGCAACTTAATGACAGAGCCTACCGCCACTTACAGGCTGGGGTACTCGTAGGTATGGGCAGGAGGGGGCCTGGGCAGTATTGCTCGCTCCGGGCAGCATATCGATGAGATGTTCTCACGATGAGGTGGATTTCTGCCCTTGTTTCCACAGAATATAATAGTATTCCTTGGACATTTGCCCAGCAGGATGTGATAGGGATGTTTCTTCAGTGGGGCCTTTGTCTTTAATTGGACTTTTGTCCACCGTGTAGCGAGCTGTTTCTCACAGCCTGAAGCCCTGTGAAATGTTTCACTTTGACCAAGGTCTGCAAAATAGTGGGGAGCTAGGCCGGGCACGGTGGCTCACGCCTGTAGTCCCAGCACTTTGGGAGGTCGAGGCAGGCAGATCACCTGAGGTCAAGAGTTCGAAAGCAGCCTGGCCAACATGGTGAAAACCCATCTCTACTAAAAATACAAAAATCAGCCGGGCATGGTGGCGGGCCTCTGTAATCCCAGCGGCTCAGGAGGCTGTCGCAGGAGAAACACCTGAACCCTGCAGGCAGAGGTTGCAGTGAGTCAAGATCGCTCCACCTCACTCCAGCCTGGGTGACAGAGTGACTCAATCTCAAAAAAAAAAAAAGTAGTGGGGAGCTTACCAAATGGTACAGTTGCAGTTTGGACTAACAATCTCCAGTCTGTTTCTCCCCCTCTCCCTGGAAATGACCCGGGCCACCTCCTGTCCCTCAGTGCCTCTACTGTCCCCTCAGGATGATCACAAATTAACCTTGGAAGAGCTGAGCACCAAGTACTCGGTGAACCTGACAACGGTGAGTAAGACGCTCCCTGAGGAGGTAGAGGGTCTCCGACTCCCACTGTGAGGCTGCCAGGACAAAAGCTGAACTAGAAATCCAGGCCCCTAACTTCGAGTCCAATGTTCCCACCCCTCACCCTCTGCCTGGCCACACTCCATGGACGCTACCTGGAAAAAGCTGAAAATGGTAACTACACCCAAGGACAGTTTAGGACTAAAGGAAAGAATAAGAATGCTTTAGGGTGGTGCTGGTCAAACATCTTGTCCTTAGGACTCCTTTACACTCTTATAATTTATCTAGGACAGCAAAGAGCTTGTGCTTATGTGGCTTACGTCTGTCTATATTTACCATATTAGAAACTAAAATTGAGAGGTTAAAAATGTATTTCTCAATTCATTTAAAAATAACAAAAATAAAGTTGTTATATATTCATATATATGTTTTGACAAATAACTATATTTTTCAAAACAAAAAAATAGCATCATCTAACATTTTTGCAAACCTCTTCAATGTCTCACTTTTTAATAGAAGATAGCTGGATTCTCTCTTCTGTATTAAATCTGTTGTGATACCGTGTCAGTTGGCCTTCAGAAAATTCCACTATATACTCCTAAGAAAATGAGTAAAAAAAGGCAAACAACGATTAGTATTACTATAAAAATTGACTTTGTGGACCCCCCCCAAAAGGGTCTTGGGGCCCCTTGGGTGTTTCACACAGAGGTTGGGGAGTGGCTGATGGGGACTGGCAGGTTCTACTGTCATTTTCATTAACAGGAAAAAGCACTTAAGCTTGTGCACAAGAGTGGAATGAGAATCTATGCATTCATGCCTTTTGTTGGTATTATTTTCTATTTATATTGGTATTCTTTTCTATTTATTTTTTTTCTATTTTTTTCTGTTTATATATTTTTTTAATGTATGGGTCAGGCGCCGTGGCTCATACCTGTAATCCAAGGCAGGCAGATCACTTGAGGTCAGGAGTTCAAAACCAGCCTGGCCAACACGGTGAAACTCCGTCTCCATTAAAAATACAAAAATTAGCCAGGTGTGGTGGCACAAACCTGTAATCTCAGCTACTTGAGAGTCTGAGGCAGGAAAATCACTTGAACCCGGGAGATGGAGGTTGCAGTGAGCTGAGATCACGCCACTGCACTCTAGCCTGGGCGACAGAGCCAGACTCTGTCTCAAAAAAAAATATATATATATATATATGGATATGTAAATGTACATATTTATAGTACACATGTAATATTCTGATATAAGCATACCATGTGTAATGATCAAATCAGGGTATTTAGGATATCCATAATCTCAAATGTTTATCATTTCTTTGCATGAGAATATTCCAAATCCACTCCTCTAATTATTCTGATATCTACAATAAATCATTAACTATAGTTGCCCTATTGTGCTACCAAACACTAGCTCTTATTCCTTCTAAGTTGGAGAGTCAAAGTGTGGGTGTTAATATGTTATCGACATTAAGTATTATATTTCATCATCACACTGGCCCTGCACATTATAATTATCTGTATGTATTTATCTCTCCACTGGAGCACCTTAAAAGTAGGGACCATTCTCACGTTGGTATCCTCAGCACCTACCACATAGCAGGATCCAAGATAGGTTCTCAAGTTCAAAAATGTTTGTGAGTCAATCCACAAACAAAACCCTTCCTATGTAAGCATGCTAAGTGACATCCCTCCTCTAACACAAATTTTAAAATCTCACCTTATCCAGAAAGAACTTTCCGAGTGACCTTCTGAAAGCTTTGTTAGACTCTAGATCCATCCTGGGGCTCCAAATGTCAGATTCCCCTTTGCTATACCTGTTCCTCTTTCACAGCTCTCTATCCAACTCTATTTCTTCTCTACACAGGGCCATAGCCACCAAAGGGCAAAGGAAATCTGGATTCGAGATGGACCCAATACCCTTACCCCACCCCCAACCACTCCAGAATGGGTCAAATTCTGTAAGCAACTGTTCGGAGGCTTTTCCCTCCTACTGTGGACTGGGGCCATTCTCTGCTTTGTGGCCTACGGCATCCAGGTATACTTCCATGAGGAGCCTGCCAAAGACAACGTGAGTCTGTTCAGCTGCTACTATAGCCAGCTCAGTTTCTGCTCAGCCCAGACACCCTTTTGCTCAGCAGTCTAGCGCTCCTGAAGTCCCCTGGCCCAGATCCCTAACACTCCCAGCACTTCCTAGGAGAGCCCAGAGTCCGTCTTGGTTCCTCTCACCTTTTATGTAGAAAGCCTCTGGTCCAGCTCCCCGAGATGCACAATGTCCCCGAAAAAGCTGCTGTTTTTTGACGACTTTCCCAATTGATCCTCAAAGCACTTTGCAGTCCCTTTCTCTTCTCCACAGTTTTAACCTCATCTCCTTCCTCCCAGCCTCCCTCACGACTCGCCCCCACCATCCCCCCCATCCACAGATTAGCCTTCCTAGAGAGAAAGATACAGGCCTTCTGTGACCAGGAATTTTGCTAATGGCTCACCACGGCTCAGGGTTCCTGCACCAGGAAGCCAAGTGTACTGGCCCCGCCTCAGATTCTTCTCTACCCCTCTGCTCTCAACTCAGTCCCACGGTCTCTTACACCTGGAGAAACTGCTGTGCCCCTTGCAATCTGCTTTTCTGAGGGTGAAGAGGAAGACAAGGCCCCGCTCATAAACGCTTTCTTTCCCCACCCCCCAGCTCTACCTGAGCATCGTACTCACTGTGGTGGTTGTCATCACCGGCTGCTTCTCCTATTATCAGGAGGCCAAGAGCTCCAAGATCATGGAGTCTTTTAAGAACATGGTGCCTCAGGTAGGACTGGAGTGAGAGGAGCCAGTGGGAGGAGGAACAGGATGTGGCTAAATACACAATGATGAAGTCCCATGCAAAATTATATCCTACGATGAGTGAGCTGAGTGAGGTTGGTGGTGAGGGAGTCAGGGTACTCTATCAGTCCTAAAAGTACCTGGAAAAGCTGTGAAACCCTGAGAAAGACATAATGTCACCTATGAAATGGTCTGATCTAGAAGGCAAAATCTGAAACTAAAGAGGAAACATCATACAAACCCCAAATAAGAATTATTTTTTTTAAGAGACAAGTGTTGGTGGGGCTGGTGGGGCTGGTCTTCAAATGTCAATGACATCAAAGACAAAAAACAGCTGTGGGGGACGTTCCAGATTAAACAGACCAGGTATGGTGGCCTGTAATCCCAGCACTCTGGAGGCTGAGGCAACAAGATCACCCAGGAGTCTGAGATGCTATCTCTACAAAAATAAAATAAAATAGCTGGTGTATGCCTGCAGTCCAAGCTACACAGGAGGCTGAGGCAGGAGGATTACTTGAACCTAGGAATTTAAGTCTGCAGTGAACTATGATCAACCCGGGCAAGACCCTGTCTCTGGGAAAAAAAAAAAAAGAGATTAAAGAGACATGACAACTATTCTGAGGGTGGTGGCCCCCACCTGTAATTCCAGCCATTTGGGAGGCTGAGGCAAGAGGATTGCTTGAGTCCACGAATTCAAGACGAGCCTAGGTAGTATAGTCAGACCACATCTCTACAAAAAATCTAAACATTAGCTGAGTGTGCCTGTAGTGCCAGCTACTCAGGAGGCTGAGGTGGGAGGATCGCTTGAGTACGGGAGGCAGAGATCATGTGCTATTGCACTCCAGCCTGGTGACAGAGAGAGAGAGACTGTCTCAAAAAAAAAAAAAAAAAAAAAAGACAGGGACATGACAACTAAATGCAATATCTAACCCTCGATCTGCTTCTGCGCCGGAGGAGAAAGTAATGCTTTATTTTTATTTTTTATTTTGAGCTTTTATTTTAGGTTCTGGGATACACGTGCAGGTTTGTTATAGAAGTAAACTGTGTGTCACAGGGATTTGGTGTACAGATTATTTCATCACCCAGGTAATAAGCATAGTACCTGATGGGGGAGCTTTTCCATCCCCACTCTCCTCCCACCCTCCACCCTCCAACGGGCCCCGGTGTCTGTGGTTCCCTTCATTATGTCCATATGTACTCAGTGTTTAGCTTCCATTTATAAGTGATTTGATTTTCTGCTCCTGTTTGCTTAGGACAATGTCCTCCAGCTCCACTGAAAACAATGCTTTAAAGGATGTATTGGGTCAATTGGCAAAACTGGAATACTGACAGATTAATACAGTAGATTAAAGTGTCAAAGTGGCTGGGCGCGGTGGCTCACGCCTGTAATCCCAGCACTTTGGGAGGCCGAGGCGGGTGGATCACGACGTCAAGAGATCGAGACCATCCTGGCCAACCTGGTGAAACCCTGTCTCTACTAAAAATACAAAAAAATTAGCTGGAGGTGGTGGCGCGCGCCTGTAGTCCGAGCTACTCGGGAGGCTGAGGCAGGAGAAATGCTTGAACCCGGGAGGCGGAGGTTGCAGTGAGCCGAGGTCCCGCCACTCCACTCCAGCCTGGCGCCTAGTGGCAGAGTGAGACTCTGTCTCAAAAAATAAAAATAAAGTGTCAATGTGAAACTTACTGAAATTGATAACTACGTTGTGGTTAATATCTTAATTCTTGGGAAATGTACAATGAAGTTTTTAGGATAAAGATCATGATGTAGGTAACTTATTATCAGGAAAGTTCAGAAAAAGAGTGTACACACACAGAGAGAACAAATGACAAAGCAGGGTGAAATGTTAATAGGTTGAATCCAGATAAAGGTTATGTAGGTGTTCTTGGTACTATATTTATTCTTGCAACTTTTCTGAAAGTTTAAAATTATTTTCAAGTTAAATGTTTTTTAAAGGTACCTGGAAAGAATACAACAGTAAACAAGGGTTCCTAGGCTTGGGGCTGGACACTTACAAAGGAATAGACCACATTTTCCCCGTAATAGGATCATGGTCCACTAGTATAGCCCAGGATTTCCTTCTCTCTTTGATATCACTTAATTCCTTCCTTGGTAAGAGTTTTGGGACAGTGTTTGGGCAGTTTTGGAGACTAGGAGTTTGGAGATAGTCAGTTAGCTTTTGCTACCTAAAAAACCACCCCAAAACTTAGTGACTTAAAATAGCAAACTCCTGTTTCTCATCATTCTGTGGCTGTGCTGTTGTTCTGGTCTGAGCTGACCTCAGCTGGGACTGGTTGGTCTTAGATGACCTTATTCGCATGTCTGGCTCTCAGCTGCGATGACTGGGACAGCTGGGGCCTTTTTCTTCATGATCTCTCTTTTTACAGAGAGGTTAGCTTGGACTTGTTCACATGGTGGCAGAGGGTTCTCAGAAACAGCAATACAAGCCCCAACATAAAAGCCCCTTTTTTTTTTTTTTTTGAGACAGGGTCTCACTCTGTCACCCAGACTGAAGTGTAGTGATGTGATTACAACTCACTGCAGCCTTAACCTCCCAGGCTCAAGTGATCCTCCAACCTCAGCCTCCCAAATAGCTAGGACTACAGGCGCACGCCACCAGACCTGGCTAATTTTTTTCATTTTTTGTAGAGACAGAGTCTCACTATGTTGCCCAGTCTGGTCTTAAACTTCTGGGTTCAAGCAATCCTGCCACCTCAGCCTCCCAGTGTACTGGGATTACAGGTGTGAGCCACCGCACCTGGCCTTAAAATACTTTTTAGACTTCCCTTTCCATTACTTTTCTTCTATGGGCTAAAGCAAGTCACATGGCCAACCTGAGGTTTAGGGGTAGAGAAATAGACTCCACCTCTTAAAGGGAAGAGCATCAAAGTCACATTGCAAAGGGCCCTGCAAACAGCATCACAGGAATTTGCAATCTACCAAAGACACCTTCAAGAATGAGGTGGTGGGGTGATGGTAAGAAAGGGGGAGCAAGAAGGATGGAGACCAGTAACGGGAGGTTTTAGGCTAAGAGCAGGATGAGGGGAAGCCAACAGTTTTGGAAACGATCATGCACCATCCTCCCATAGCAAGCTCTGGTAATTCGAGAAGGAGAGAAGATGCAAATTAACGTACAAGATGTGGTGTTGGGAGACCTGGTGGAAATCAAGGGTGGAGACCGAATCCCCGCTGACCTCCGGCTTATCTCTGCACGCGGATGTAAGGTGAGGGGGATGCAGAAAGCTATGTGAGGGACCCAAGCGTGATCTCAGGGGCAGGGTAGACACCTGGGCTCAGTTAGAGAACAGTATAAGCTTATCACTCAGACTCTTGAGAAGTTACAGGTAAGTGCAGATTTGACGTTGGAGACCACAGGTGTTGTGTAAGTTTCTCTCTGTCCATGATGATATTGGCGACCAGATGAAGACATGCTCTTTGTAAATAAATCGGCCTTTTTTCTTATGCTCACCTTACAACCCACCCCTCTCTCCCATCCCAGGTGGACAACTCGTCCTTGACTGGGGAGTCAGAACCCCAGCTCCGCTCCACTAACTTCACCCATGAGAACCCTCTGGAGACCCGAAACATCTGCTTCTTTTCCACCAACTGTGTGGAAGGTGAATATCGAACCATAAGTAGCCTAGATTCAAAAGCAGACGCCAAAACATAAAGATTTTAATAACTGTCTTCTAAAGGTAATGGGGTAGGGAAGAGCCAGTAAACGGCCAAGTTTTTCTTGTCACTCATGAGCTGTATGACCTCTGGTGAAGGTCAAAGTCACCATTTCCACATTTGCACAATGATGACTGTAAAAGTCGTTGCTCCATAGATTTTTGTGTGAATTGAGGTTATAATATATGTAAAATGCCCAGCACAAGGCCTAATACATTGTAAGTGACCTATAAGTATCAGCTATTATTTTAGCTTGTGAATGGACTATGCTGTATAAGCTGAAAATGGCACAGAAGGGAGGAAAATGGTTCAGCCCCTGCTAGGTCGTTCGTCTCCTAAGGTAAGCCCTAACTTCTAACTTATTCCCCCTATCCAAGAGAAGATAATTGCATTGGAAACTTGAGTCACCAGAGGTGCCACTTAGACTTTGCCACTTAAACTTTGGCTTTGCTCCTAGAATCTAGGAATCCTTGAACTGGGAGGCAGTTCTGGTCACGGTGGTAATGAAAAGGACTGAACATCATTATATCAATCTCTCCTTTGCCCTTTCCCCTTAAGGAGGACTGGAGACTCTATGGAGCACACTTGAAAACCATTATTCAGTCGGGCGAGGTGGCTCACACCTGTAATCCCAGCACTTTGGGAGGCCGAGGCAGATGGATCATTTGAGATTAGGAATTCGAGACCAGACTGACTAACATGGTGAAACCCCATCTCTACTAAAATACAAAAATTCGCTGGACGTGGTGGCAAGCACCTGTAATCCCAACTACTTGGGAGGCTGAGGAGGAGAATCACTTGAACCCAGGAGGTGGAGGTTGCAGTGAGCCAAGATCGCACCACTGCACTCCAGCCTGGGTGACAGAGGAGATTCCATTTCAAAAAAAAAAAAAAGAAAGAAAAGAAAACCATTATTCATGCTTAAGAACACATGTTTGGGTATCTAAAAAATAGTTATTTTGTTTGTTTTGTGTTTTTTTGAGACACTCCCTCTCTGTTGCCCAGGATGGAGTGCAGTGGTGCCATCTCGGCTCACTGCAACCTCTGCCTCCTGGGTTCAAGCAATTCTCCTGCCTCAGCCTCCTGAGGAGCTGAGATTACAGGCACCCACCACCATGCCCAGCTAATTTTAGTATTTTCAGTAAAGATGGGGTTTCACCATGTTGGCCAGGCTGGTCTCAAATTCCTGACCTCAACTGATCCACCGCCCCCTTAGCTTCCCAAAGTGCTGGGATTACAGGCATGAGCCACTGCGCCCAGTCTAGAAATAGTTATATTTTTTAGTTGAATGCATAGCATATATTAAATGTTATAAATATTATCTCTAATTTGCACAACGCTCACAGTACCAGATATTATCCCTATTTTACGCAGGGGCAGACTACGTTTCAAAGAAATTAAGCACCATATCCAAGAGTACAACTCAACAGAAAGGAGGCGGGTCAGGGATTCTAATGTAGGTCTGTCTCCGTAGCTCATGCTCTTTCCACATGCCCTGCCCTGTACCGAAAGATTGCTAATGACCTACCTGGTAATAAAATTATTTAATTTGAAGATACCTTAAAGGAAAAGAGCAATGTGAAGACTGAATAGACTGTGACAAAGAATCCAACTAGAAAACAAAATACATGTATTAAAAATGTTTTACAATTGATTGGACAGAAAGATGCAAGTTAGCAAGCTTTCCCCCAAAACGCTAGATATCTACTATTAGATTTTAGGAAGAAATTTGCCCAGATTTCCTCTTACAAAGTAGGCTTTTCATCAGCTAAGTATATGTTCAAATAAAGGGTATGGAGGAAAGTGGATGGTGGCATTTCCATTGGGAAACAAGGGTCTGTTTAGATAGCAAATGGTTTTGTAGGAGACTAACAAAACTCAGGATGTGGCCAAGAGGTGGAGCTAGGTTGAAGGAGCTGGGTTGAATGAGTCGTTGTGGAAGGACTTTCAGCTGAGGAATTTCTCAGCAATTTGCAGACCAATAGCATTTACCGTAGACCAATTTGCCCTTTAACCTTTGCCTTAGATCAATTTGCAAATGATAGCATAATTTTAACCTTCACCCTTGCCTCCCATCTCTCATCACCGCAGACCTTGACATGGCTGTGGCACAGACACTGTTCTTTGGGTTCTCATCTTCAAGGGAGCCCAAGCTATTTCTCTGGCAATATATGGAAGGTGTGTGAAGGAGCCAGTCTGGCCTGATGTGCCAGATGCTTGGCCTTCTCAGCCTTCCCCAAAGTCGACATCAACCTAACCCCGTCTCTAGACACGCTGGGATTAATTATTAAATCCTTCTTCTCCAAGCGTGAGGAAACCATAGCATAAGGAATAAAATTGAAGAACTAGACTAAACCATGACACAAAATACACGCAGGTGACACCATATTCTACCGTGCCTCCTCCACCCCACCAAAAATATAAAACTCCTCAGCAGCTCTCAAGTATTTCAGTGTCTTCATTCCACAGGACCCAGTATATGCCTTTGGGGAACTAGTTGGAAACCCATCTGTTGAATGCCTCAGCCTGGTAGTCTTTTCAGAATTCCTCCTCCACCTAAACACTGAAAGCTGACCTGTCTGCTCCATGAGTAGGACCCTGCTCTCAGACTCATACGGCTAAAGGCAGCCTTAGAAACAGAGACCACCATGTGCTACAGTGTTCATGGGTGCTCCCAGATTAGAGCTGCCCCTACTAAGTCACAAGTACGATTTTATGTTAGTCCTTTTGGACACCCTCAATTCATCTAAATGATGAAAAGAAAGAAACTAATTTCACGTGCCTATGATGTGCCTAACCCTCTTCTAGACTCTTAAAAACATTCAATCCTCACGCTTTAGTAAGTGCTTTCATTCCGTTTTAAAGATGAGGAAGCCTGACTCTCAGAGTTTAAGTAACTTGCCCCAAGGAAAAGAGCCAGTAATTCGGAAAGTGAAACTTCCAGACCTGAGTCTTTCTGCTTCTAAAATAAATGCTGTTTCGATGGCATGTTGCCTTTCTGAGCGATTCTGACTCTGACTGACTTCCATGGTAGAAATTTCAGTCATTACGGTAACGCAGGAAAAATTACTTTAAGGAAGGAATCTTGTCGTGCCCCTCATTTTGAGCCGTGTAGATGAGTGGCCTGCACCGTGTCTGTGTAAAGCCAAACGTGATGTCCAACCTGCCCTCTGACTAGGGCGGTGCTGGTGGAGACGAAGGGAGGACCTCGTAAGCACAGAAGCCCAACTGTTATGGCCCGTGCTACCCAGCAGAGGTCAGACTGGCTCCAGCCAGCAAGGCAGGGAGGGGACTCAGGTTAGAGCAGCACTTCTCAACCACCCACACTTGGGGCTGGAGAGTCCTTTGTTGTGTCGGAGGGAGGGCTGTCCTGTGCATCGCAGGCTGGGTAGCTGCAACCACAGCCTCGATCCACTGCACGCCAGTAGCAGCATTCTCCCATCCCGGCTGTGACAACCAAAAGTCTCCAAGCATTTCCCAAATGTCCCCGCGGATGGAGGGTTGGTGGGTGGGACTGCCTCCAGTTGAGAACCACTGGGTTGTGGGATAAGGGGATGTTGGAACATAGGACTCTACCAGAAGGGTAACCACTGTTCTTGAGATCTAGAACTCCTCAGCTGCTGAGGGCAAGATAAGAACTATATAGGCAATAGAAGATACTCAGATTAAGTGTAATAAGGGCCTTCTCAACAGTGAAGGCATTTAGGCAATAACATTGGGTATTTCTGGAGAACTGTGGGACCTCTTCAGAGATTTTTCAGACTGGAAGACCTTTATTGTATAAACTAAATATGAGGCGAGTAGAACATAATGACCTCTCAGAGGGCCTTGAGTCTCTGCTTTGTTTTTGACCATTGACAGCTTCCTGTTTGTAGGAACCAAACCCAACAGCTTCCCCAATTTAGACTTGGCATGTCTTGGGTGACCATCTCTGTTGAAAAAAAAAAGATGGCTTTTTTCCCCCCTGCACTCACACTGAACACAAAATACTTCTGTGTCCAACATGTGTAGACAGTTCTCCCCACCAAAAACCAGTTCTCCTAAGAACAATGACTTGGTGTCCTATAAATTCAATTCAGTTCTGACACAATCCCCCCTGGAGATAACACCAGATCCCACAGGTTAGGGTTCAGCCCCACAGACAGTCCCCAACTCAAGACACCAATCACAAGTCCTAGGTTATGGCCTGGCTATAAATTGGGGTTCCCAAGACTCCCTCCCCAGGTTTGATTAATTTTCTAGGACAGCTCACAGAATGCAGGGAAACAACTTACTTAGGTTTACCCATTTATTATAAAGGATATTGCAAGGATACAGATGAATGGTCACATGGAAGAGACGCATAGGGCAAGGCACGTAGGAAGGAGCAGGGAGGAGCGTCCGTGCCCTCTCCTGTCTGGCTGCCCTCCAGTAACCTCCACATGGTCACACACGTAGACACCTTCCAAACCCAGTCCTTTGGAGTTTTTAATGGAGGTTTCATTACATAGGTGTAATTGATTACATTATTGGTCATTGGTGACCAACTCAACCTTCATCCCTTCTCCCCTCCAAAGAGGTCAGGCCATGAACTGCAAGTTCCAACTCGCTAATCACATGGTTATCTGCCCTGGCCACCAGCCCCGTCCTGTGAGACTACCCAAAAACCTACCAAGAGTCACCTCATTAGAACAAAGATCCTCCTATCCCCCAGGAAACTCCAAGGCATTTAAGAGTTCTCTGTCAGATGCTCCTATCACTCAAGAAATTACAAAGGTCTCGGGAGCTCTGTGTCCAGAACTGGGTCAAAGACCAAATATTAGGACAAAAGATTCCCCTAGAACCCCTATCTTCAAGGGTTTTAAAAGTTCTATGTCGGCCGGACGCAGTGGCTCACGCCTGTAATCCCAGCATTTTGGGAGGCTGAGGTGGGCGGATCACCTGAAGTCAGGAGTTCAAGACCAGCCTGACCAACAAGGTGAAACCCTGTCTCTAAAAAAAAAAAAAAAAAAAAAAAGTAAATTGAAAAGTTCTATGTCAGGAAGTGGGGGCAGAGACCAATATCTATACTTCTTACCATACCACAGCATCACATTGACCTCTCCTGCTTCATCCACAGGAACCGCCCACGGTATTGTGATTGCTACCGGAGACTCCACAGTGATGGGCAGAATCGCCTCCCTGACATCAGGCCTGGAGGTTGGCCAGACGCCCATCGCCACTGAGATCGAACACTTCATCCGTCTGATCACTGTGGTGGCCGTCTTCCTTGGTGTCACTTTTTTTGTGCTCTCACTTCTCTTGGGCTATGGCTGGCTGGAGGCTATCATTTTTCTCATTGGCATCATTGTGGCCAATGTGCCTGAGGGGCTGCTGGCCACGGTCACTGTGAGTAGACAGGGTGGAAGGTGGCCTCAGGGCAGACAAACCACCCCAGGGAAAAGGAACCACTAACATCTCTTTCATTGTTGAACCTCTCAAGTGCAGAGTCTTCCCGATTCGTACATAAATATCAGGAATAATTTAGCTCTCCATATTACACTGACTTCTTCTCTCTCCTCAATGAGAAAGGAAGCAAGTTTCAATGGAAAATGCATTGGATTATCAGTCACTGAGTTCTCGCATTGGCTAAATCACTTAACATCTCCAGATCTCAATTTATTCATCAGTTTATAGAGGAAGATTAATTTAGAATTATTGAATCTTACAGGAAAGGACTTCAAAGACCATATAAATTCAATTCAACCTTTCAACCAATGCTGAATATCCTCTCTAAAACCCAAAGGAGATGATTATTATTTCTGGTAATTGGGAAGCCCACCCCTTTCTGTCTCAATTCATTTCATTGTTTGCTTGCTCTATTTAAATTTCATTGTGTTGAGCAGAAATATAAATCCCTGTTTGTCCTAAGTTTCCCAGCTGAAGAAACAAAATAAGTCAATTCCCTCTCTTCTGCAGACTAACCCTTTAGATTTTTGATGGTAGCCATTATGTCTCCCCAAACTGTCGGGATGGGAGGTGAAATAATCCCTCTTCCGTTAGCCATTCTTCCTATGACATGACCTCTAGAGCACCTGTCTTGATGATCACCTGTTTGGGGTATACTCTAGTTTGTCAGTATTCTTAAAGAGAACTGAGAATAATACTCGGGGTGTGTTTGGACTAGCACAAAAATGTTGGGACTAGCGATATTATGTAAATAAATTATAACCCCTAAACCTATGATTATGTAAGTAAGTCCATACTTACGTAACCACAGCCTAAGAATTCATTAGCTTTTTAAAAATCTTGCCTCACGCTTAACTACATTGCCCTTACGATCAACAAAAGTCTTTTGGTTTAAATGATTTTTCAAGTCCTTCTCCATGCTGTGATATTATTGTTATCGCCTCCACATTCTTTGCTTAAACTATTGGTCCAACATTCCCTCCACACCTAGCACCTTATGCCACCATAAAAGATTAGCTGTCTATGTGGTCCCTGGAAAGATTGGACTTAAAGACGTGTGGCTGGCCGGGCATGGTGGTTCACACCTGTAATCCCAGCATTTTGAGAGGCCGAGGCAGGTGGATCACGAGGTCAGGAGTTCAAGACCAGCCTGGCCAAGATGGCAAAACCCCATCTCTACTAAAAATACAAAAATTAGCCAGGTGTGGTGGCGGGTGCCTGTAATCCCAGCTACCGCGGAGGCTGAGGCAGGGAATTCCTTGAACCCAGGAGGCGGAGGTTGCAGTGAGCTGAGATGGTGCCACTGCACTCCAGTCTGTGTGACAGAGCAAGATACCATTTCAAAAAAAAAAAAAGGTGTGGCCTAAACTTGAATGAAAAAGAGATTCCTGAATAGAAAATATGCAAGGATCCTGAGGGAGAGGAATATTCCAGGGGGGAATAAAGAGGATCCTTCTCTGTGATACCCTAGTAAAGAAATACACTCTTTTTTGGCCAGGCATGGTGGCTCATGCCTGTAATCCCAGCACTTTGGGAGGCCGAGGCTCGCAGATCACTTGAGCTCAGGAGTTCAAGACCAGTCTGGCCAACATGATGAAACCCTGTCTCTACTAAAAATACAAAAATTAGCTGGGCATGGTGGTGCACGCCTGTAATCCCAGATCGGGAGGCTGAGGCAGGAGAATTGCTTTAACATGGGAGATGGGGGTTGCAGTGAGCCGAGATTGTACCACTGCACTCTAGTCTCAAAAACAAAAACAGAAGAAGAAATTTTAAAAAAATACACTCCTTTTTGAAACTCTCACCATAAAGCACAAACCACAATCACTTTCCTAATTTCCTTTACCACAGCCAGAAATGAAATGTTTAAAGAGTAGGTGGGAACAAAAGGGAAATAAGTACAAAAAATTAAAATAGCACTAAAAATGATCAAATATCCACAATGCAAAGTGGTGTGAGTATTCCATCTCCTGTGTGTATTCTCTTCTGTCTTCTTGGCTTTAGGTGTGCCTGACCCTGACCGCCAAGCGCATGGCGCGGAAGAACTGCCTGGTGAAGAACCTGGAGGCGGTGGAGACGCTGGGCTCCACGTCCATCATCTGCTCAGACAAGACGGGCACCCTCACCCAGAACCGCATGATCGTCTCCCACACGTGGTTTGACGCGACCGTGTATGAGGTGGACACCACCGAAGAACAGACTGGTGACTAGTGGTATTGGTGCAACACAAGGAGGGATTGAGGGATGTGATGAGTGAGCTGAGAGAGAATGATGAGTCCAGACGGAGAGGGGGGAGCCTGAAAGTGGAGTGGAGAAGAGAAAGGTGTGGAGGAAAAGAAATGCAGCTCCCATGAAGTATCTGGGGTGCCAAAGAGGATGGGAATCATCGCTTGCTTTAAATTCTCATTCCCTGCTCACAATTCTTTTTTCCTTTCTCCCTAGGGAAAACATTTGCCAATAACTCTGATACCTGGTTTATCCTGGCCCAAATCGCTGCCCTCTGCAACCGGGCTGACTTTAAGCCTAATCAGGAGACTCTGCCCATTGCTAAGGTGTCAGGCCCAAGGGGAAGAGGGTACCTCAGTGTCCAGGGTATAACCTGCCGTCTCCCAGAAAAGTCCTTTCCTGGAGCTCAGTAATTTCCCCCAAGTACCCACCCTCCCCACTTGGCCCCTCTCCATGTTGTCACAGCTATGCCTCATGCCCAGGTAGCATGCCACTGGGGCTTATGATACAAACCCCATCCTGGCAGAGGGCCACAACTGGTGATGCTTCCGAGTCAGCCCTCCTCAAGTTCATCGAGCAGTCTTACAGCTCTGTGGCGGAGATGAGAAAGAAAAACCCCAAGGTGGCAGAGATTCCCTTTAATTCTACCAACAAGTATCAGGTACAGAACCCACAAAGGTAGGAGGATGGTGGTGGGGGATGGGCTCATCACTGGGGCAAGGGGAGCTTTGCCTCCACCTTCAACTTCACCTCTGAGCAGTAGAGGAGCTCAACAGGGCCCGCATTCCCATTAACAGAAGGCACACACAAGAGAATGTGACAAACAGGTAAAGAAAGGTGAAACAGGTGTTAAAGGAAGAGGCATCATTCAGTCCTGTGCAGAGCTCTGAGCTGTGCCACTTGGGGGAAAAGTGAGTCATAAAATGCTCTCTGAAATGTCTGTAGATAGCAGAGGCTGGTTGGTGAAAGTCACGTTAGTGTCACACGCAGCTGTTAGGAGGCCCCTCTGTGTCTGCTAGGAGATTTGCCACTGCAGATTAGGTTGCATTTGCAAGACACTTAATTTCATTAGCCATCAAGTATTGCCTTTCACCCCACACTTGACTTGCAGTTCTAGAGGCTGCCATCAGGTAGGCCATCAGGGGTCTCCAGCGTGTTCATGAAGTTTTTCATTTCCCAGGAACATTTTGGTCCAATATCCAGGGAGGAGTGGATAAGAGCAGGGGAAATGCTGAGTGAGGGACCGGAGGGACAGGAAAGACAGTCTTTCCTCCCAAGTAGAATCCGGGGTAGACTGAAGAGAGAATTACGGTAGGACGCGGGAACAGTGGCATTATCAGAACTGGAACTTTGTCAGGTGCAAGCTGAGTTCCATGGGGCAATCATGATTTGCTTGGGGGACTAGATTCTTCAACTCCATGCATTACTGCAAAGGCCAGACATTTAGGTGTAGGTAAAATGTCTCAGAGAAAATGAGACTCCCAAGTCAGTTGGTTTCTTCTTTTTTTTTTTTCTTTCTTTCTTTTTTTTTTTTTTGAGATGGAGTTTTGCTCCTGTTGCCCAGGCTGGGGTGTAATGGCACAATCTCGGCTCACTGCAACCTCTACCTCCCAGGTTCAAGCGATTCTCCTGACTCAGCCTCCCGAGTAACTGGGATTACAGGCATGCACCACCAAGCCCAGCTAATTTTTGTATTTTTAGTAGAAATGGGGTTTCACCATGTTGGCCAGACTGGTCTCGAACTCCTGACCTCAGGTGATCCACTTGCCTCGGCCTCCCAAAGTGCTGGGATGAACAGGCGTGAGCCACCGTGCCCAACCTCTAAAACCTGAATTACTCACAGTTTTACACTGAACACTGAGCAAGTAAGAGTAAAATAGATCTATCCTCTTCTATCTCAACTGGTTTTTAGTGAGTGTAATAAAATAGGTCTCTAGGCCCAAATGGTAAACTTATTTCCATTTTTTTCTGATGTTTGGTGGTCTCACTAGCCAGACAGGAATTTTGTGGCTTGGCAGGGCCTTTGACCGCAGCATAGCCTTTGACTAAAAAAATTAGGTACCTCTCCCCTCCATGTGATTCAAAATAAAAGCAAAACATATTCACGACATTTGTTGGGGCTGCTAACAAATAGCGACTTTCTCCCAAATGAGTATGTTGGTGCCTCTTCTGAGCTATTGAACGTGTGACTCAAATGACAGACTTGTCCTCAGTGGTTCACCGAGTGTGACCGGCAGGCCCACTGGCCACCAAGCTCTGGCAGGCACTTGCTCTGGGAGGCCCTCGGTTTGCTGCCTTCCTTAGCTTGCCCTAAAGGTGGAGACTCTGGTCCTTGCAAGAGACATCTCAGATTGCTGGCGGTTTGCACAGCTTGGTCTGTTACCCTCTGAGATAAAAATGAAATGAAGAAGATGCTCTGTTCCAGCATTTCCAGACTTCTCCCTCCGTCTCTTTTATTTGTAATTTTCTATCAAGATGTAATTTTCTCCCGTGACCAAATTACTAGTAAGTCTTGCTGTCACCTCCTGGGCCTTTCACTTATTCAACACATTTTACTGAGCACTCAGAAAACTGAGCTCTTTAAACCTTTTCCAGCTTTCTGCTTCAATGAGTTACGGTTCTTCCTCTTAATTGCCTAAGCGTATTTTGAACGTAACTGAACAAACGAACGGAACAGTTGTAACCACGTTTTGTGCGCTGGTTTCCCCACCCTGCTTACCCTGTGGGCACTATAGTCTGGCCTTCTCTGCACTCCCACTGTTCCTTTCAATGCGTCGATTTTGTTCTCAACAGGCGACCTAGCGGGCATTTCCTGTCCATCACAAGAGGAACCCCATGGAGAGCTCCTTTTCATACATCAGAGATCAAGAGGAAATGCAAAACCCACATTTCTCTCTCTTTGCTGTGGGGTGTCCCCTCGGGTTCATTTCATGAATGTCCCTTTCCCCTCCCCCCACGACAGCCACAAGGACCCCCATGCTCAGCCACACTAGCTAGCCCCTCTCAGGGGGATTTCTCACGCTTTTAGGAGACAGAGGCCCAGGGACTAGAATGACTAATTTATTTTTGGATTGTACTTAACAGTTTTCAAAGTATTTTCTACACTGTCTCTTATAAAAACCCAATGAAGGGCCAGGTGCGGTGGCTCGTGCCTGTAATCCCAGCAGTTTGGGAGGTCCAGGGGGGCAGATCGCCTGAGGTAAGGAGTTCAAGACCAGTCTGACCAACCTGGCGAAACCCCTGTCTTTGCTAAAAATGCAAAAAATCAGCCGGGTGTGGTGGTGGTGCCTATAATTCCAGCTACTCAGAAGGCTGAAGCAAGAGAATCACTGGAGCCCGGAGGCGGAAGTTGCAGTGAGATGAGATCACGCCACTGCACTCCACCTTGGGCAACAGAGTGAGGCTCCACCTTCAACAACAAAAACAAAACAAAAAACTCCATGAAGAAGACAAGGCAGAACCTTTTATGTTTTGTCGAAGGAGCTAAGATTTTGCAAGGTTAAATGGACTGACCTGAGCTCATAATGCATTCTTGCTGGCCCCAGAACACAGGTCTTTGGAGTCTTTTTCTTTTTTCTTTCTTTCTTTTTTTTTTTGAGATGGAGTCTGGCCCTGTCACCCAGGCTGGAGTGCAATGGTGCGATCTTGACTCACTGTAACCTCTGCCTCTGGGGTTCCAGCGATGCTCCTGCCTCAGCCTTCCAAGTGGCTGGGATTACAGGCACATGCCACGACGTCCGGCTGATTTTTGTATTTTTAGTAGAGACAGTGTTTCACCATGTTGTCCAGGCTGGTCTTGAACCCCTGACCTCAAGCAATCCACCCACCTCTGCCTCCCAAAGTGCTGGGATTACAGGCGTGAGCCACCATGCCTCGGACTCTTTTCTTTCCTGTCTACTCTTTTCTTTCTTTGCCAGCCCCACTATTTCTGCTCTCTCGCCATCCAGTTGGCAAAGATGCAGGGGGAAAGTGAGAGTGCCTTGTTCTGCCCCCAGGGAGCTTCCGGCTGAGAAGATAATAGAGATGCCTGTGCAAATAACACCAGGCTGCAGTTTCCTGGAAAAAGGAGGAGGGGCTGGGCTCAT
Source organism: Ateles fusciceps (assembly GCA_036589455.1). Classification (NCBI taxonomy): domain Eukaryota; kingdom Metazoa; phylum Chordata; class Mammalia; order Primates; family Atelidae; genus Ateles; species Ateles fusciceps. Next base: position 3,433,282 of record JAZHEH010003362.1, read on the forward strand.
CGTGGGGCAAGATGTGACTGGGGAGGGGAAGGGACAAAAGAAATGGGGGTGTGAAACACGTTGTCTTTTTACCTTTGAAACCTTCCCCTTCTTTTTGCCCCCTGATCCCTGGTCTCTCCTCCTGTCCCGTCAGTGCTCCCTCTGCTCTCTCTAGATGTCCATCCACTTTCGGGAGGACAGCTCCCAGATCCATGTACTGATGATGAAGGGTGCTCCAGAGAGGATCTTGGAGTTTTGTTCTACTTTTCTTCTGCATGGGCAGGAATACTCAATGGACGATGAACTAAAGGAAGCCTTCCAAAATGCCTATTTAGAACTGGGAGGTCTTGGGGAACGTGTACTAGGTGAGGAGCTGTGTGAGAAGTTTTTAAGAAAATGGCATCAAAATGGTTATTATCTGTGGGGTGAAAAATCAAGGATGTAAGCAGACAGGAATGTAGAGTGCTGAATGACTACTGGTCCCTCCCCCTGTCTCTCTCTAGGCTTCTGCTTCTCGAATCTGCCTAGCAGCTTCTCCAAGGGATTCCCATTTAACACAGATGAAATGAATTTTCCCATGGCTAACCTTTGTTTCGTGGGCCTCATATCCATGATTGACCCTCCCCGAGATACAGTGCCTGATGCTGTGAGCAGGTGTCGCAGTGCAGGAATCAAGGTAAATACTCGCCCAGCCCAGGACCCCCTGCCACCTGCCACGAGTTGGAGCATCTACTAGAAAGCCTTGCACTGAGTAGATGCTTAATAATCTTAGTTTAGGCCGGGCGTGGTGACTCACACCTGTAATCCCAGCACTGTGGGAGGCCGAGGCGGGTGGATCACAAGATCAGGAGTTCAAGACCAGCCTGGCCAATATGGTGAAACCCCGTCTCTACTAAAAATACAAAAATTAGCCGGGCGTGGTGGCACACGCCTGTAGCCCCAGCTACTCAGGAGGCTGAGGCAGGAGAATCGCTTGAACCCAGGAGGTGGAGGTTGCAGTGAGCCAAGACCACGCCACTGCACTCCAGCCTGGGCAACAAAACAAGACTCCATCTCAAATAATAATAATAATAATAATCTTAGTTTAATTGAGCCTATTTCTGTTTCCTTGGGCCTATGATTTTTACTTAATAGTAAGTTTCCTCTCTAGTTAGAATTCTACTTGCCTTGAACGTTAGAATCACCAGGGAGGCTTTAAATATTGGATGTCTAGGACACACCCCAGACCAATTTAATTAGAAACTCTCAGGATAGAATCCTGGCACCTGTGTTTTTAAAAACATTCCCGGAGTTTCCAATGAGCAGAGAAGTTTGAGAACCAGTGTCCAGCACAGTGCTTCTCAAACCAACCTGTGGGGGATCCCTCAGGGAGTGTTTTGAAATGCAGATCTGGATTCAGAAGGTCCCGGGAAACCTGAGAGACTGCATTTTTTAAAGAGCTCCCAGGCAATGCTGTCGCTGGTCTGCAGACCACGCTAGGAACAGCAAAGTGCTAGAAGATGTGGTGTAAATGTGCTGCTGAGATGGGTGGTCAAAGGGCGAGGCTAGGAGGGCTGGGGCTCTGGACCAGGCAATAGTGAGAGTGGGATATTGAGAGCTGAGGGATCTTCGATGGGTGTGAGCAGCTGCCCTGAGAGGAACATGTCCAGGTGTAAAAGCTGGAAACCAAAAATCCATCGGACCAAGAGTGACGTTCAGCTTCAGAACAAACCCAGAGGTAGAAAATCCTCTTTGGTCAGGCTGGGCCTTGACCTTCATGGGATGGCAGCAATAGAATTCTTCAGATTCTGAGATGTTCTGTGTCCCGTGTTTCCTGGGTCAAATTCTTTGTTTTGTTGTTGTTGTTTTTTGAGACAGAGTCTCGCTCTTGTTGCCCAGACTGGAGTGCAATGGTGCGATCTCAGCTCACCTCAACCTCCGCCTCCCAGGTTCAAGCAATTCTCCTGCCTCAAGCCTCCTGAGTAGCTGGGACTACAGGCATGCGCCACCACGCCCGGCTAATTTTGTATTTTTAGTAGAGACGGGATTTATCCATGTTGGTCAGGCTGGTCTTGAACTCCAACCTCAGGTGATCCTCCCGCCTCAGCCTCCCAAAGTGCTGGGATTATAGGCATGAGCCACCACGCCCAGCCAAAGTTTTCCTTTTTTTAATTTTTATTTTATTATTTTATTTATTTATTTATTCTTTTCTTTTCTTTTTTTTTTTTTTTGAGACAGAGTCTTGCTCTGTTGCCCAGGCTGGAGTGCAGTGGTGTGATCTCAGCTCACTGCAATCCTCGCCTCCCAGGCTCAAGTGATTCTCCTGCCTCAGCCTCCCGAGTAGCTGGGATTACAGGTGTACACCACCACGCCTGGCTAATTTTTGTATTTTAAGTAGAGACAGGGTTTCACCATGTTAGTCAGACTGGTCTCAAACTCCTGAGTTCAGGCGATCCACTGGCCTTGGCCTCCCAAAATTCTGGTATTCCAGGTGTGAGCCACAGTGCCCCACCTTTTCCCAGGTCAAATTCTAAGACTCATACACATCTTTACAGCTTAGATATATTGACACCTTCCCTGCTCATACCTTGTATTCTGGATTACCTGTGTATTTTGGCTCTTAAACTTGGGATATGGGAGGTATTTAAGGAGAACTAGGTGCTGTCTGTTAGAACTGGCTTTATGTTAGACCTGTGACTGTTGGCAATGTGTCTGGGGTCAGTCTGGGCCATGTGTGCTGGGAGGGACTCGGGAACCTTGGGCAGTGGTTTCCAGGTAGTGATCATTCCTCCATCCCTTCATTCAATAATTATTTGTCGTTGGCTTACTATGTGCTAGGCGTTGTGCTAGAGTGGGAAACTTTACAAGGAAGCCACCCTTGCAGAGCTCTCAGTCCAGTGGGGGAGAGAGATAAACAATCACTATACAGAGAAGTGTGATACGTACTGACATATGGGAAGAACAGAATACCATGAAAGCACACAGCATGGGTACGAACCTTTGGGTAGAAATGTGATAGGACTAGGTACCAGGTATCCAAAACCAAGCTGAAATCAAGGGGCAGGGTGAGGCCACAGAAAGAAGCAAGGAACAGTGAGAATTTCTTTAAAAAAAAAAAAAAAAAAAGACGGGGTTTCACCATGTTGATCAGGCTGGTCTTGAACTCCCGACCTCAGGTGATCCGCCCGCCTTGGCCTCCCAAAGTGCTTGGATTACAGGCGTGAGCCACCACGCCCAGCTGGAACAGTGAGAATTTCAATGTACTGGGCCTTAGAGAAATTTTGCTAGGCAGATGGATTATTCCAGACATTCCTTTATTACCACTTGTTCTATGTGTAGGTGTTTCTGTCTTTGCACTTAAGGAAGCAGAATAGCTTCTGGAGCAATTAAATGAAATTCTGAATATAGTCAAATCCCTGGCTTATTCCTGGTAAATCTAGGAGCCAAATTGTCCCATTTTATGGTCTGACAGTCTTGACCCACTCCCAAGGGTTGAAATCACAGTAGCATGGTTTTTGGTCTAGACCACAAGTTCTTGGGAATAAGCCACTAAAACCCTGGTTGAAAAAGCAGTGATCTGTCAGTTCTTAGAAGAGAAAGATGAAGGATTCAGGCTCTGAAGATGATTCTGCTCCTCTTCCTTCCCCTTCCCAACCCAGGTGATCATGGTAACTGGAGATCATCCCATTACAGCTAAGGCCATTGCCAAGCGGGTGGGCATCATCTCAGAAAACGCCGAGACAGCAGAGGAAGTTGCAGCCCGGCTGAGGATCCCTGTCAGCAAGGTTAATCCCAGGTGAGATCACTAAAGAACTCAAGCTCGCCAAGTTCCCTCCATCCCCAGCCTGCCCCACCCAGACGCCGCTTTACTAAAGTTCCTGGAGTCTCCTTCAATAGGAAGGATGTGTGGGGTTTACACATTAGAAAGTCCAACATAATAGGAAAGTAAAGTGACTATGTCAGTGGGTTTTCAAAGGAAGCAAGACAAAGAAAGAGGTAAAGAGAGGATGGTTGGCAAAAGTAGAGGGAGGGAATAGAATGTGTCAATTTGGGGACAATATAAGGCTGGGGACAAGTGAGGATACTAGGTTGAAAGAAGAAACAATGCAGCCAGGACCAGGCATGGTGGCTCATGCCTGTCATCCCAATACTTTGGGAGGCTGAGGCAGGTGGATCACAAGGTCAGGAGGTCAAGACCAGCCTGGCCAAGTTGTTGAAACCCTGTCTCTACTAAAAAAAAATACAGAAATTAGCCGGGCACGATGGCAGGCGCCTGTAATCCCAGCTACTCGGGAGGCTGAGGCAAGAGAATTGCTTGAATGGGGGTTGGGGGGGGCGGAGGTTGCAGTGAGCCGAGATTGTGCCATTGCACTCCAGCCTGGGTGACAGAGTGAGACTCCGTCTCAAAAACAAACAAACAAATGAAACAATGAAGCTATAGTCAAGATTGGCACCAACACCTCTGGTGAACCCTCAACACCCGAAACTAGCCTTTTGAAGTCTTTTCCCTCAGTGATGCCAAAGCCATTGTGGTGCATGGTTTGGAACTGAAGGATCTACACTCAGAGCAGCTTGACCAGATCCTCCAGAACCACACGGAGATCGTGTTTGCTCGGACCTCCCCCTCAGCAGAAGCTCATCATTGTGGAGGGATGTCAGAGGCTGGTAAGGAAAAGGAGCTCCAAAAGGGCACGGGCGGCGCACGCCTCTCATCCCAGCACTTTGGGAGGCCAGGCCAGGCAAATCACCTGAGGTCAGGAGTTCAAGACCAGCCTGAACAACATGGAGAAACCCCGTCTCTACTAAAAGTACCAAAAAAAAATTAGCTGGGCGTGGTGGCGCATGTCTGTAACCCCAGCTACTTGGGAGGCTGAGGCAGGAGAATCCCTTGAACCCTAGAGGCGGAGGTTGCAGTGAGCTGAGATCATGCCGTTGCACTCCAGCCTGGGCAACAAGAGCAAAATTCCATCTCAAAAAAAAAAAAAAAAAGCCCTGAGGAAGCTGGCAGAAAGCCTGTGGCTTAGCCTGGTTCCAAACCAAGCAGAGGAACATGTGGGCTGGGCTAGAGGAGACTCCAGGGAGTGCCCTATCTTGAATCTCCATGGTGGCCTTCAATTTGGGGGCTCCCTGAGAGTTTAAATATCTCAGGAGGACTGGGAGAAGGACGGGAGCCCTAGACCAAGCATGATTACATCAGGAAACAAGGGATGCAGAAATTGAACTGATCTTTGGGACATATTCTGGATCTGATGCAATAAATTTTTCACTCCCTCTGTCTGGACTTCCTCAGGGAGCCATTGTGGCCGTGACGGGTGACGGGGTGAACGACTCCCCTGCGCTGAAGAAGGCTGACATCGGCATTGCCATGGGCATCTCTGGCTCTGACGTCTCTAAGCAGGCGGCCGACATGATCCTGCTGGACGACAACTTTGCCTCCATCGTCACGGGGGTGGAGGAGGGTAAGGAAGCAGGGTTCCCAGGGTTGAGGCTTCAACCTTGGACTCAGGTTGGGGTTGGTATACATCCCCCTCTTTCCATTTTCCCATCATCCAACCTCCATGAGCCTGTAGGGGCTCAGAAGAAAATCACTGTAAGACAACATTTTGCAAATTAGATCAGCTGGCACATGGAACATCACTATCTGCAAACTCTTTTGATGAGATCAGAGAAAAGTCCACTTTATTCATTTTATTTTCCTATCAAGGAGACTGGGACTCTGGTATAACACAATATCTTCATTGTCCTCTCACTGGAATTTAAGTAGGTCCACAGCAAGTCCAAGATGTAGCCACACCCCTGGGACTATTCCATGCGCCACAGTCTTTGGGAGGGCCCCCCGAGGAACCTGTCGCCTAAATAATGGTGACACGTCAGGATCAGCTGGAGCTTGACCCATGATTTGACTGCATGAGCCCAATTACACACCCTCTTTCCCAGAGAATTCTGAAGAGAATGCCCTCTGTGAACAGGAGAGACCCAGAATTCTGCATTCCAGGCTCCCTGCTTTCTGCCTGGAGCTATCTTACTAAAACATACGGTAATCCACACCATAATAATGGCCACCATGTTACTGAAACCTTGTATAATTCTGACACTTCGCTTGGTATTTTATATCCATTCAGTTCAGTAAGTTCGTTTGAACACTGACTATGTGGGAGGCACTATGCTTGATGCTGGTGATACAACAGTAGGGGAACAAACCACGCAAATCCCTGCCCTCATGTAATTTAATTTCTAGTGGGGGATGACAGATAATAAAGTAAGTGAGGTATATAGTATGTTAAAAGGAGATAAGTACCATGGGAAAGACCAAGCAGGAAGTGTGGAGAGGGATTCCCATCTTTGAAAGGCAGTCGGGGATGGACGCAGCGATCTTGCAAGGCAAGAGGAATGAAGCTCACAGAGGTCAGGGCGCCCAAGGTCACAGCGAGCTATGGCGGAAGATGGGATTTGAACACAAGCCTGTCCCAAGCCCCAGCTCTTTCCATTTCAGCCTTAATCTTATAAAAGCTTTTATACTGGCATTCTCAGACACTGCAGGATTAACCAGGCCCAACCCTGCTAATTTTCAGAGATCAGATAACTTTAGCTATGGTGAATCCAAGAACAAAGAGTACACAGACAGGGCACGGCTCTAATTAAAAGGCGCACAGTTCAGAAACAACACTGGGACTCTTGAGGTCCAGGACCTCCAGACCCTTTCCTGGATGGTGACACTTCTTTGAGGTGGCCTCTCTGTCCCAGAGCTGGTTTGAGGGAAGCATGTTCTCCCAGGGCTTCTCACAGAAGGTTGACCATCCTCCCCAGGCCGCCTGATCTTTGACAACCTGAAGAAATCCATCATGTACACCCTGACTAGCAACATCCCGGAGATCACCCCCTTCCTGCTGTTCATCGTCCTGGGTATACCCCTGCCTCTGGGCACCATAACCATCCTCTGCATTGATCTCGGCACCGACATGGTAAGGTCCAAGCTGGTGAGGAAGAGATTCACAGAATCCTGCCTCCCGAGCTCCCTGCTTTCTGCCTGGAGCTATCTTACTAAAACTCATGACAAACCCACTTATGACCCGGCTCTCGCACCTCCTGAGAGATGGATTGAGGCTGAGTCAAGACAGAAGGATAGAGCTCGAATTACTGCTGAGTTTCCTTCTGAACTTTGTGACCCCTGTCGTCCCCGCCCTCCATCCTCCAGGTCCCTGCCATCTCCTTGGCTTATGAGTCAGCTGAAAGCGACATCATGAAGAGACATCCACGGAACCCAAAGATGGATAAACTGGTGAACCACCGTCTCATTGGCATGGCCTATGGACAGATTGGTGCGCCCAGAGGAAGGAGGGGTGGAGGGAGAGGGAAGGGTTGCCCCTGCCTGGCAATGTGAGCCATCTCAGTTTGGAAGTCAGGGAGATATTTTCTCAGCAACAAACTGTGCTAGGCCCTGAAAACACAAAGAACCACTCGCCTCTGATCTGCCCTTGACTTAGAGTCCGATACAAAAGGAGCAAACATACATAAAATGATAGCATCTCCGAGTGCCAAATAATGGGTATAGACAGAACATGCCACAGGATTACAAAGCAAGCAAGCTCACCGGTTATGAGGATAGCCCGAGAAGCCTTCTGCAGGAAATAGGACTTAAACTTGGTGTGGGAGGGTAGGGCTTAGACTAGGAAGTGTATGGTCAGGTGTGGGAGACCAGAGGAGTGGAGAATTTCATATGGCACAGTTAGAGAAGTGTGAATAAGCCAAGTTGGTAGAGCGCTCAGTCTTTATGAAGTAGTGGAAAATAAGACTGTGGACATAGATATCATTTGTGCTGGGGTCAACCTTGACAGACACTTGAGAGTCAGTAGAAGTCTTTGTTCTTGAGTTGCCAGGTGCAATGGTATTTGAGAAAATAGGGTGAGTGATGAGCAGGTAAGAGACTGGGGACAAGAGAGATCATCGCAGGCCAGGCACGGTGGCTCACGCCTGTAATCCCAGCACTTTGGGAGGCCAAGGCGAGCAGATCACCTGAGGTCAGGAGTTTGAGACCAGCCTGGCCAACATGGTGAAACCCCGTCTCTACTGAAAATACAGAAATTAGCTGAGTGTGGTGGCGGGTGCCTGTAATCCCAGCTACTCAGGAGGCTGAGGCAGGAGAATCGCTTGAACCCGGGAGGCGGAGGTTGCAGTGAGCCAAGATCGTAACACTGTACTCCAGCCTGGGCAACAAGAGCAAAACTCTGTTTCAAAAAAAAAAAAAAGAGAGAGAGAGATCATCCCAATATCTTGGGGAGAAAACACATGGGGAAAGCACAGATTTAGGAGTTAGACCTGTGTTGGACTCTCATTTCGCCCTGGCTAGCCATGTGACCCTGGATAATGACAGAATCTGTTTTTGTGCTTGTTTTCCCACTTATGACATATAGATAATAGTTAGAATTGTTTTGAGGATCAACGTCCAAAAGGTGCTTTCCCAGTGCACGGCTCCGTAGTTAGTAGGCGAACATTAACATCAGCTATTGCTTGTGGTCCAGGCATGGAACAGAGGTTTTGACTAAGGAAGAGGTCAGGACAGATAGCAGAGATGTGAGAGGATAGGACTTGATGAGCGTCCGAATGACAAAGGAAAGGGAGAGGAGTCCAGCATTCACCAATAGAGAGAGAAGGCCAGGCATGGTGGCTCATGCCTGTAATCCCAGTACTTTGGAAGGCTGCAGGGGGCAGATCACTTGAGCCCAGGAGTTTGAGAACAGCCTGCACGATATGGCAACATCCCACCTTCTACAAAAAATACAAAAATTAGCCGGGTCTGGTGGCGTACACCGGTTCCACCTACTCAGGAGGCTGATGTGGGAGAACACCTGAGCCCACGAAGTTGAGGCTGCAGTGAGCTGTAATCGTGCCACTGCACTCCAGCCTGAGCAACAAAGTGAGATCCTGTCTCAAAAAAAAAAAAAAAAACAACAAATGGGAGAGGGAATCAGTGGCATCTAAAACGCTTTTTAGTTTTAAGATTATGTGATTCAAAATTGACTCTGGGTCAGAGTTCAGAAACAAATGTCAGGGCTTGAAGGAAAGTCCCACAGAGATGACAGGCTCAGGCGGCTGATGGCAAGACTTTTCTGCATTACTCTCCAGACAAACACCAGCCCAGTTAGAAGCAAGTCCCAGCCCCCAGCCCTCCCCGGGCCTGCCTTTTGCGGCATCCCTTCTATGAATCAGGCTTCCCTGTCCTGCAACTCTGTCATTCACAGGGATGATCCAGGCTGTGGCTGGATTCTTCACCTACTTTGTAATCATGGCTGAGAATGGTTTTAGGCCTATTGATCTGCTGGGCATCCGCCTCTACTGGGAAGATAAATTCTTGAATGACCTGGAGGACAGCTACGGACAGCAGTGGGTGAGTAGAAGAGATAAGGTAGGAGTGAGAGTGACAGGGGAGAGTGGGCCTAGCAAATGTTTTAAGAGGGAAGAAGGGAAGCAGACAGCTGATGCCTCTTGTTCAGTCCTGTATGAGCTTTCTCACGCTTGCCTTCAGTCTCCAGCCACAACAGCAAATCCTCTTCTGTTCACCACAGGCTCACTCCGGTTGGCTCCTCCTGTCTGTTGTCTGGCCCTGCCTTTCTGGGTCCTTTGGCTCCTTGGAGTCTTTGTCATATCAACTTTTCCTAGCCGATTTCTGTTGTCCCAGGTTTTAACCCAGAAATTAATGCTGTGTGCTCTCCTGTTACACTCTCTCCCTCCATGAGAGTTCAAATGATATGATTTAAAATCTGAAAACCGGCCAGGTGCAGTGGCTCACGCCTGTAATCCCAGCACTTTGAGAGGCAGAGGCAGGCGGATCATGAGGTCAAGAGATCAAGACCATTTCTAGTTAGGGATGTGGAGTGGGATGGGGGACAGATAATAACCAGATATATAATATATCTCATCAAAGGATTGTAAGTCTAAGGGGGTCCAAGAAGTGTCAGAACTAGGATACTAGAGTGAGATGGAATTATAAAAATGGTGGTCAGAGAGAGTAAGATTCTTGAAATTACAGAGAAATCGTAGGTATTGGAAAGGATGATATCTAGAGTTTAAGGACAGGAGGAAGCAGCCCAGGTGGGGGAGTGGAGGACAATATCACGGGAGGAGAAGATCAAGGAACTGTGAGACCACTGCATTGGAAGGATCAACACGGACATTTCAATCTCCAAAAACGAGGACAGAAGTAATAGCAGAGTAACGGTGTCAGAAGCTAAAATCTTCAAGAAATGATAGGGAGTGACGCAGGTAAGGAACTGACTGTGACGGACAGTGGTGGGATGATCTGACACACACAAGCGTGCTGGCTGGTCTTATCTAAGTTCCACGTTGGGCTCATGATTTCCAGCCTTTGTCTTCCACCGTTTAAGGGTCTGTATTTCTCTCCAAGTTCAACTTCACCACATCCCTTGGGGGTTGATGCGTGGTATTTCCTTACTGTGCAGTCCTACATGTTTTCAAATGTATCTGATCTATGAGTTATTTATAAACATGCTGTTTTAGTTTTTAAAACATGTTTTTTTCTCCAATCTAATTTAGATGCACATTTTCTGTGTTCTCATAGCCCTCTGCGATCTCTCTTTATAACCTATCTCTTGTGCTGACATAGTTAGCATATTTATTTTCCCCACTAGACTCTAAGTTCCTTATGTGTAAAGTGTGAATGAAAAAACAAACAAATGAATGAATGCCTCCTATCTGGTACCACTCTTTTAGGTATTTCTTTCCCCCTCTGTATTTACATTGTCCTCTGGCCCCACCATCCTTTCTGACCTACATCCCCTGATCTGCCTTCTTCTCTACATCCACCTTCTCTTACCCCATCCTTCCTATTAATTCAGCACATATTTATTGAGCCATGCTACATGCCATCCACTGAACTAAGCACAGGGAGAGGACATAAAGCTACATAAGGCAAGTGCTTGTCCTTGAGAAGCTTTCAGCTGGGCAAGGAAAGCGTAACCAAATCGTAATACAACATGAAAAGCGATAAAACAGAGGCATGTGTGAAGTGCTGTGGGGGTCTAAAGAGTGAGGACCTGACTCAGCCCAGGGGTCCTGGAAGGTGGGAGAGGGGAAGACGCCGTAGGGTGTACGGAATCCCCTTCTGACACTGTCTCCTCGCTGCCTGCCCTCTCCAGACCTATGAGCAGCGAAAAGTTGTGGAGTTCACGTGCCAGACGGCCTTTTTTGTCACCATCGTGCTTGTGCAGTGGGCGGATCTCATCGTCTCCAAGACTCACCACAACTCAGTTTTCCAGCAGGGCATGAGGTGAGCATCCCACCAAAACCCCAGCACTCTCCCAGACCCTACACACCAGGACATCCTATTTCCCCCCTGCCCTTCTCCTCTCCCCTTACCGTCACACCCTTTCATGTTTCTTCCCAGAAACAAAATCCTAATATTCGGGATCCTGGAGGAGACATTGTTGGCTGCATTTCTGTCCTACACTCCAGGCATGGATGTGGCCCTGCGAATGTACCCACTCAAGTGAGTAAGGGAAGGGATGCCCACATGGGATGCCCAGGCATGGGGGAGCATGTGAGAGGAAGGGTATGTTTCACTAGGATGGTCACGAGCCAGGAGCTGCCTGGGTACATGGCGCTGCATGTACACTCAGTGATACAAGGAGAGTCATCGGTGCTCTGATAAGTGGATCTTATTTAGGGAGATATTAGAGATTGTGCCAAATGATCACAGCCCACTAGACACACAAATTTAGCAGACTTAACAATGTTTAACAGCGTGAAATCTTTTTCATGATGATGTGTGCTGTAGTTGTCCAAGGATACATATTGCTTGGAGCTGAAGTAACCATAAAAATAGCCTAATCTATGCTTAGCTAATTCCGTTGTACTTATGCAAATATATTTTAATGTAGACGTATGTGATCGTGCCTACTGAAGCTCTTATTGTCTGGTGCCTTGTCTTGTTCAATTCCAGGTTTTTGCTTTGTTTTGCTTTGCATTAACATTAGTATATGCTTGATGTGAAAAAAATTTCTATTTAAAAATGTACAGAGAAAAAAGCAAATGTTCCATTCCACTCCCATCCCCCATTACCCCAACCCAACTTACATAACTAGCCTCAGTTAATGATCGAGTATGTATTCTTCCAACACATTTTCTATGCATGTACATACTCTGCTCACCTTTCCATCCCTTGTAGTGTTTTACACAATGCTTTATACGTCGTAGACACTTAATTAGTGTTTAATAGGAGACATTGGCACTGGACTTAGATACTGACAATTCCAGGTGGAAATCCCCACTCTACTATGTATTATTCTGTGACCTTGGACAAGTACGTAACCATTCTGAGCCTCAACTACGCCTGCAAAGTCTCAATAATACACTCCAGGGGTGGACCTGGCAGAGTGTTGTGACATGTACATGTAGAAATGGGTATAAAGCACCAAATCTGCTCGGGTCGTGGTGGACACTTTGTTACCAGTAGCTTTATTCTTGTTGCTATTAATAAGCACAGATAATACTCAACTGCCTTTGTTATGATGACTATAATGACATATTACAGACATAATAACAAATACATATTGTGATTCTGTATTCTATGTGTGTGTGTGTGTGTGTTCACCCCCCTTTTCTCTGATTCCCCTGAGCTTCTTGAGATCAGACCAACACGTTATCATTTTTATTTCCCCCAATACCTAACGCAAACACAAATTACATACAACAATTGTTTGTTGAATGAAGGGGTGCGGTGGCTATTGTATAGCAATGTGTATATTTGTGTGTGTGTGGAATGAGCCGTGGCCTAGGACTGTACTGTCCAATATGGTGGCCCCTATCCATATACGACTATTGTGCCTTTGACATGTGGCTAGTGAGACTGGGGAAGTAAATTGTAAATTTGTAATTTTATTTAATTTTAATTAAAGTCAAAAACTAAAGCAACGTGAAATATTTTTCTATATTACAACTTCATTATTTCGGTTGGACTACATTCCCATTTCACTGTTGAAAATTTTGTGTGTGAGCGCAGACATGCTGTCCGTGAAAAATATTCACTGAATTTCCAGGACTTAGGATGAAAAGAAGAAGGTAAAATCTCTTATTGATAGTGCTTATATTGAATCGGGGTGTAATGGCTCCAATCCTAGCACTTTGGGAGGCCGAGGTGGGAGGAACGCTTAAGGCCAGGAGTTCAAGACTAGCCTGCACAACAAAGTGAGACATTGTCTCAACAAAAAAAGTTTAAAAATTAGCCAGGTATAGCAGTGCACACCTACAGTCCCAGCTACTCAGGAGGCTGAGGCAGGAGGATAGCTCGAGCCCAGGAGTACAAGACTGCAGTGAGTTCTGATCGTGCCGCTGCACTCCAGCCTGGACCTCAGAGCATGTCCCTGTCTCTAAAAAAAAAAGTTAAATCTAATTAAAAGAAATAATATTTATATTGATTACATATTTAAATGATAATGTTTTTGATATATTGGGTTAAATAAAAATATTAAAACGGCCGGGGCTCAGTGGCTGAAGCCTGTAATCCCAGCACTTTGGGAGGCCGAGATGGGTGGATCACGAGGTCAGGAGTTCAAGACCAGTCTGGCCAAGATGGTGAAACCATATCTCTATATTTTCTAAAACAATTTAAAAATTTATTTAAAAAAAACCAAAAACAACAAAAAAAATTATTAAAATTAATTTCACCCGTTTCATTTTACTTATGTGAACGTGGATACTAGAAAATATGAAATTTGACATGTGGCTCATGTTATATTTCTATTGGACAGTGCTGGTCTGTGCCATTTCTTCTGTCATCCAAGGGAACAACCGCTCCCCCAGAATCCATCTTCCTGGTCTAATTATAAAAAGAGGTTTAGGAAGAAAACAATGTCCCCATCTTTGTAACAGCGAAGCATCTATATATTCGCTGACAGCCCACACTAAGTTGTCTCAGATAGACCCATCCTGCTCAGACAACCTCCCTGTGTGGGCACAAGCGCTAGAGTAGGCAGAGAGCAAAGGGGTCTCCCTCAGTGACTCCACAAAAGTTGGTAGAGAATCTCATGAACACTGCATGTAGCTCTAATATGACATTTATCATATTATATTATCATTGGCTTTTTATGTTTCTGTCCCGTGCCTCTTCTCTCTACCCCCAGTCACTAACCCCACAGGCTTTGACCAACTCAAAGGTAGGGCTCAGGCCGGGCACGGTGGCTCCTGCCTATAATCCTAGCACTTTGGGAGGCCAAGCGGGCGGATTGCCTGAGGTCAGGAGTTCAAGACCAGCCTGGGCAATGTGGTGAAACCCTGTCTCTACTAAAAATACTAAAAATAGTTGGGTGTGGTGGTACGTACCTGGAATCTCAGCTACTCAGGAGGTTAAGGCACGAGAATCACTTAAATCTGGGAAGCGGAGGTTGCAATGAGCCAAGAGCATGCCATTGCCCTCCAGCTTGGGCAACAAGAGTAAAACTCCATTGCACTACAGCCTGGGCGACAGAACGAGACTGTAGGGATCAACCGGATCTTACTCAAGCGCACTGTCTCCAGCACCCAGCTCGGTCCCAGGCACACAGTAGACACAAGAAATAAAACACGCGATTCCTGGCCTCTGGCCTCTGGTTCTCCTGCCATGCTGACTGGCTCTTGCTCTCCACAGGATAAGCTGGTGGTTCTGTGCCATTCCCTACAGCATTCTCATCTTCGTCTACGATGAAATCAGAAAACTCCTCATCCGTCGGCGGCCAGGTGGTAAGGCTTCCCTGGGCCCCGCTCCGACTGAGTGGTCACCAGCCCCCTGACTAGCTCTCCCGTCCCGCCTGGACCCTCCAGACCCACCACTGACTTTCTCCCCTCCTCGCTGCCAGCCTTGACTGTGCCTGAAGCCCAGCCCTCTCTACCCCTTAGCAGCAACCCCTGTTCCATCTGACCCTCAGTGCCCTGTGTTCCAGACCGCCCACTTCCAACCTTGTCCCTCTCTCCCTTCTGCCTGTCTCCCCTGGATGCCTCTTCTGCGTTCCCCCAGTTCACGCTGCCTCTTCTCTTCCACAGGCTGGGTGGAGAGGGAGACCTACTACTAAACTCAGCAGAGGAAGAGCTTCATGTGACACAGGGGTGTCATGAGACCTGAAGCAGGGGGCAGAGATTATAAGTTTGACACAACATCTGAGACCCTAGGATGAATTACCTTGGATGAGAAAGACGGGCAATCCTGGGATGGCTTGAGGGCATCATGGGCAGAAGATGAGGTGGGCTGAAGGGAAGAAAGCCCAGCCTGCATCTAGCTGGAGGCCGGCAGGGAGGGGTATGGTCCTGCTGAATCCTGTAGCCAGTCTAGACAGTAAATATCTGGAAAAGCTCTCACCGGCTGGATGTGTCCAATCTGATCTGGGGGTAGTGGGGATTACGGCGAAGCACCCTCCGCAGGTCTTCGTGATGGCCGGGCCGGGGAAGTCTTTTGAGGACCAGAGTCAAGGCCGGGGTAGGATCACTAACAAGCGTCCTTGCCCCTTAAGGACTACGCCCCATCTTAAAGTCACTCTCCGAGCCACTGGACAGCAAGGACAGGGCAAATGACCACCTCCAAAGTCCAGTTGAGATGAGAGAAATGGAAGGTGGGGGAGAGAGGAGCCGCTGAGCCACACATGGGAGAGGGTCCACAGCATCCGCACAGGGGCGGGGGGTGGACTCATCCAACCCCGCCTTGCAGTTCCTGAGATCAGCTTGCAGACCACAGCACTGTGGTACTAGAAGAGAACTGATTGCATCAGTGAAAAGCCTGAGGTCCACAGATGTTAAATGACTTGGGAACGGCCATGTGCTGAGTGGTGTCCCTCATCTGAGAAAGGGACAGGTAGGAGGGACAGACTCCAGGCAGACTGGTGGTCCCTGCCCTCTGCCCTCTGTCATCAGGGCTCCTCAGCCTGATCCCAACCCTTAGCCTGTTTTCTCTGGTGTAGCCTGGAGATAGAGGCTGTAATAGGACTTTCTGAATCCCTGTGGCCTTTGCTGTAGGTGAAGCAGCCCCCCTGCTCTGCATGGGGTGATGGACTTTCCCAAGAGCCTGCCTCTGTGCCTGGTCCCAGGTGCCTTCTCAGATGAGCAAAAAGTCCCAGGGGCCCTTTCCCTCCTGCCCACCTTCATCTCAGTGTTTCTTCCTTCCCCTTCACCTGCTCATTCACTTTCGCTATGTGAGCCCCTCCACTGTGCCCTGTGGGTCAGTTCATTCTCAGGCCTCTTTCAGAGTAGAGCATTGGCTGTGCCCAAAGGTATACAGGGTGGGAGAGAAATGCTAAAGAAAGCTAGGGGAAAACCATCAGCTATTACCCAAAGCAAAACACATGCACTAGGTGTCTGCACGCTACACCTAACACTGGGAAGAGGGTTTTATATACACCATCAATGAGTCACAAACATGTTTCCCTACCACCCATTCTGTTTATCAAAGAAGGAACCAAGGTCTGCCAGTTTTCAGAACGTGCACCCTTAATCCCTTTCAGACTAGTCTTTAAATGAGGGCGGGGCCAAAAATACACAAAAACAAAACAAAACAAAAACAAAAAAATAGGATAGTGATGGGGAAGGACCCCGGGTGGGTCTGGAGGATGAGAGGCCATGGGCTAGCGAGGAGAAGGCCGTCATGAGCATAGCCAGCTGTTTTCCCTACATCAGGCCCCTCCCTCTTCCAACACAAGGTCTCCTAGGGACAGTGCTATATCAGCCTGGGGTCCTTCCCCAGTTGCTGACATGGCTGAACCAGACCCTGGAAGATCAATGGGCCAGGGTGTATGTGAGTGAGGTGGGAAGCGGGAGCACACAGGGGCCAGCTCCTCAGGTTTCAGTAGCAGGAGCTTCGGGTGTCTGGTGGGTTAAAAATACAGAGGTCCCAACTCACGGTCATTTGATACCATTGGCTGAGGCTTCTTAAGACCAAGGGCCTGAAGAGAAGGAAATTGAGTAGAAAGTAGAGAGAGCAAAGCATCGAGAGAGAGCAGTGGAGACAGTCGCTGGAAAGGGGAAGGGTAGGACCGGAGCCAGAGAGGGCAACGAGAGGGAATGGCATGGACGGCAATGTCCGGTAGCTGCAGGAAAGGACCAGGACATGGAGCAGCAGACTCAGCCACCAGAGTCCCATCTCACACTCTTGGGGGTACAAAAGGTCAGATTCAAGATGGAACAGGTTTTATGTTCCAGCATCTCTGTCCCAATGTGTCCCCCTTCCTTGGAATGCAGAAGTGACAAATCGGGGCTGGACGTCACCTGGGTCAGCTGCTTCCGGGCAGGCCTCCCCATCTCACCTGGCTGTCTTCGCTCTGGCTGTGGAGCTTTCCCATGTGGGTCACTCTTCAGGGAGACCAGGATACAGGCTTCTGAGGTCTCTTCAGCTGTAACGTGCTGTGCCTAGGCTAGCTCCGACCTCTCCTGCTGCAGCGACAGCTGTCCCTCTTGGCCTCACTCCTGCCATGTTTCTGAGATTTTCTGTGTCCTTCCTTGTTTAGCTGTGGAAGGTCTAAGACAGGTGGAAAAGTTATTCTGCTAACATAATTACATGGCCCTGCCTGGATGCAAAAACAAAAACAAAAAACATCCCTCTAGAATCAGACATACCTCAGGGTGGGGTGGCAGCATGTGACTTTGATCTAACCCTACATGGTCTCCCTTATGCCTCAGTTTACCTGTGCATAAGAACCCTGGAGGGCCATGAAGAGGGCCTTTCCTTCCTACGTGTCCAGAGTTGAACTCACTACTCTGTCCTCACCCACAAACCGGATCCAGAAGTTTAAGCCTCTACCCGCCCAACTCTGGTTTGGATTTTGGGTGCACAGAATTAATCAACAGCCTTGGTTCAGGGCACAGTGCTCCCCCTCTTCGTGTTTACCTAATGTTAATTTTTGTTTGTTTGTTTTGCGCCAGTGTTTACACCTGATCCTCTTTGTCTTGTCAAAGACGTGGGAATAAATAGTAGCTATTCTCTCTCCTTGAAAGCATGCAGCCTGGAAATCCTGCCTTCCCACTGTGCCCCAGAAAACCCAGTCCCATCGGATCAGGGTAGGGAGCGCACACACAGGTGGCAACCAAACGACAGTCCCCTTCTCATTGTAGGCTTTATGGGCAAAGAAACCCCAAGCCCACATCTCTACAGGACAGGATCTGGGCCAGCCCTGTCCTTCCCTGCATTCCCAAGTTAGGCATGTTGAGTGAGGCAAAGGAAACTGGCTGGAGCTGAGCCAGGTCACCAGTCTTGGACGCAGCTCCATCTTTTATTCAGAGAATGACCTCATCCTTGGTCCTGGTTCTTTAAAGGAAAGTGCAGGGGTCTCTTTCCTGCAGGCTGGCTTGCACTTTTATTGCCCCACTCTCTTACCTAGGATCAAAGAATCAGAATCAGACTTCACCTGCAGAAGATTCCCAGGCTGTAGGATGTAGAGCCAATACCACATTTGTCCCCCCTTTTGTCCTATATTATCAATTTAGCCTCTGACCCAGTTAGCTCCTCCTCTCCACTGCATTTAACTTCTAATTACCCTTGCCCTACCCTCAGCCCTCACCAATTACCCTTATGCCTCCCCTCCCCCCAGCCCCAGCTTCATTTACCTCGGACTCATCTGGTCTTATTTTTAGCTCCGGCATCTCTCCTTTTCCTTTCTTAATATGGCGATGAGCTCTTAGGCCAGCATGGGGGACCAGGGCTGAGGTGCCCTGGACACTGGAGGAGGGGGAGGGAAGGAGCCCCTGGGAGCCTGGTGGAGAAGCGTAGGAGGTGGGAGGACTCCAGCCCACATGGAGCTGTCCTGGCCTCAGAAGGTTATCCAATCTCTCCTGCCAACCACGGAGACGTATTTAGACAGGACCAGGTGGGGACTGAGGGGTGCCGATTTCAGGGGGCAGCTCCGGTTCCCTCCCCGCCCCTGCTCCTGTTCCTCCTCCTGACCCTTTTCCCTTGGCGCTCTCGGCAGTTTCTCCAGGACCCAGCACTGTCCTCTGTCCACCGCCCTGGGCCAGTCCCCAACCCCCCTCCCACTCGAGCCCCTAACTCAGAATCTGGGACCCAGGGGCCCCTCCCTACCCCAGCTAACCTCTTCTGGACCAGGAGAGCCGACCCAGCTCCCACTACCTCCATGAGTGCTACAGACAGGATGGGGGCCAGAGCTGTGCCGGGTCTGCGGCTGGCACTGCTATTGCTGCTGGTGCTAGGGATGCCCAAGTCAGGGGTACAGGGGGAGGAAGGGCTGGACTTCCCTCAGTACGATGGTGTGGACCGTGTGATCAATGTCAATGCAAAGAACTACAAGAATGTGTTCAAGAAGTATGAGGTGCTGGCCCTCCTCTACCATGAGCCCCCCGAGGATGACAAGGCCTCGCAAAGACAATTTGAGATGGAGGAGCTGATCCTGGAGGTGAGTTGGGGGCACTGCAGGCCTGCAGAGCGTGCCTCGCCCCTCTCTGGGACCCCCTATCCTACACCGGTGTAGCACTTTGAGGATGGGCTCTGGGGGTGAGGGGCAGTGTGGCAGGACCCCTGTCTTGACCAACAGGGCGCAAGTGGCATGTGGCTTTAATCGAATGAGAAACAGAGACTCGGGAACCCAGAAGAACTATCATCTCGTTAGGTAATCCTTTCAAGGGGGTGCTGCAGGAAGAGCTCCCCCTCCCTGCTGTAGGAGGCTGGTAGCATTTGACTTAGGTTTGGCTAGAACAGTGCGGGGAAAGAAGGGAGGTACTTAGAGGGCCGGGGGAGAACAGCAGTGTACATTGCAATCCCCTACCTCACCCATCTACTTCGTCAGGACGTGTCCCCTCCACATACCTCAGAGGCTGCACCCCAACAAGATCCAAATCGAGTATAAATGTAAATGTTACTTGCATGCCATGTTTAAATATCTCCCAGAGCCCATGCCTCCCATTGGCCTCCCAGCCCCTCTCTCTCCTCCCCCCCCCAATTCCCCATCTGTCTCTGTCGGATCAAGCTGGACGCCCTCCCTGGAGAATTCTCATGGGTGCAGGAGGTGTCAGAATGTCTTCCCCAATCTTCTCTTTGTGGGAAGAGTCTTCTCACCTCCAAACTGACTACAGGCCCAAAGGAGAAAGGAGTTATCGTAAGAAAAGAAAAAAAAATCCTATGTTTGGGAATGACTGGGAGATGTGGTCACACACACCCCTTTAGGAGCTGGGATATGTGAGTTTTCTTGTCCAAGCTCCTGTGGTCCCTTCTCTGGCTTGGCATGCACATAGGCCCCAGCTTGTCCAGAGCGTGGGGCATTTCAGGGTGAGACACCAGAACCACAGGCTCTCATTCTGTGCACCCCGCTGCGTGCTAGAACCTGCCATCTGATTAATGAGCTGAGTATTTTTATCCTCAGTGCTCAGTATCCCTGGCCGTCCACCTGCTAACCGCCTCCCTTCCCCGCCCCTCTGGGAATCACAGTGCATGAGTCTGTGCTGAGTGGGGGGTAAAGCTGCAAGCTGTGCCCACAGCAGAGAGAATCAGGGTTGAGCACTAAGCTGGAAGGCTTATGGGGGCAGGGACTCCAGGTGTGACTGTCCACAGCCTAAGGACAGACTGAAGTAGACAGCAAAAGGTGAAAGTTGGGCCCTGATGGGAAGAGCTGGCCAGTCACTGTCAGTCTCTCTCCCTCTGGGGGTGACAAATGGTGACCTTTCCTCTCAGCTCTCTGGCCTTCCCCCACTCCCCAGCAACATGACCAGACCCACCACCACCCTCCCACCCTCCAACATTCTTCCCATTGGTAGTCACTCTGAAGACTCTCAGGGACTTCCAAGATCAACCCCACACTGAGCTTGGCCTTTGACCAGAATGGAATGCCCGGCTCAACCCTGCAGGAGGGAAGGGGACCTCAGTCACTCTGAAGCCAGACTCCTCAGCACCTCTCAGGCACCGGGACGTTTGGAGTGCATTGTCTTCACGTTCAAATAATAAGCACACTGCAAATGAGCAATCCACTTTCATGAACTAAAAGTTGAACCAAAAACAGAACTGTGTGGTTGTAGGGAATTTGGAGAATATTCTGGATCTTAGCAAAGGGTCAAGGTCAGCTCTTATATCTCCTGCACCTCAACTGACCCAACTTGAAAGCACGAGAGGGACAACAGGGGATAATAAAAATTCCAGGGGCTAATTTTAATCCTAATCCTTCCCCTCCAGTTAGCAGCCCAAGTCCTAGAAGACAAGGGTGTTGGCTTCGGGCTGGTAGACTCTGAGAAGGACGCAGCTGTGGCCAAGAAACTAGGTAAGAGAGGGGGAGGGCAAGGGAGAGGAAGGTGGCATTGGGACCAGGGGAGGCTTAGGGTGGAGGACCTGTCAGGCCGGCCTTGGGGTCTGAGGGGCTTGGGAACCTCTCAGATCTATGTCTATTCTAAAAGAGGGGGGTGAGAAAATAAAAGATTGGGAGGGTTATGGCTGCGAGACTCTCCCTCTCTATTCCTTATCAAGTCCCATGCTCAAATCCCAGGAGATGGGGAGGCCTTCTTTATACTTACCTAAGAAACATGGCTAGGTGCTGGAGGGAAGGAGAGTCCCCTATAGACTGAGCCTGGCCAGACCTCTGCAAATTCCGCTTCCAACCCCTCCCCCTCCAGAGCCATGGTTGTTACAGCAGCCAGCCACCAGGGGGCAGCACAGGGTTAGACGGGATTCTGGGACGTAGATGGGGGAGGGGTAGTCAGTAATAATGAAGTCATCTGGTCAGTAATAGCAATTAAAGAGCTTGACTGGGAACCAGCTACTACAGCCCTCAGAGGGGCATGAGTACTCACCTCTAGTCATGGTAATCAGAGAAGGGGAGAAATACTGCTAGAATCGACACCTTTCTATTCCCTCCCCTCACACTACCTACCCTTCCTGATCCTCCAGCTTCGCCTTAGAGAGCCCTGGGGCCAGTCTAGCCTCGTGGGCTCAATCCAGGGGCAGTGACATCAGGCCCGTCGGCCTCGGGTTCAGAGGAGGTGGGTGGGGCCGCGGGCCCATAAGGTGGAGCATGTGGGCCCAGGGGATTATCACATGGGCTGTGGCCTAGGATTTGGACCTTGGATCTGCGGGAAGCCTGGGATCGTGCCTCACCCCCAGCTCACTCCCTAGGCCTAACTGAAGTGGACAGCGTGTATGTGTTCAAGGGAGATGAAGTCATTGAGTATGATGGCGAGTTTTCTGCTGACACCCTCGTGGAGTTTCTCCTTGATGTACGGACTCCCCTTGACCGGACAGCTTTCCTTGAAGACCCCACTGCCTGCCCCCTAGTTCCTACCAACCCCAACCTGACCCTGCATACATACACCACATGCACACACACCATACGCGCACACACACCTGCACACACACCACACACATGCATGCACATGCACACAATAGGCCACACATCACCTACATACCACACACTACACATACGCACCCCATGCACACCACACACATACATCCATACACATCACACACACATCATATACATACCACACACCCACCACACACACGTATCACATTCACACACACCACACATGCACCACACACACTCCACAGACACCACACACCACACACGCACGCACACCCACACACAACCCCCTACACATACACACTGTCAACATCTAGTCCTCTCCTCCAGTTCCCTATCCTTCTTTTCCCTAGGTCCCTTTCTGGTTCTACTCGACGATAGAAACTCTCTTCCTGCAATGTCCTCCTCTTTTAGGTCTTAGAGGACCCTGTGGAATTGATTGAAGGTGAACGAGAGCTCCAGGCATTTCAGAATATTGAGGATGAGATCAAACTCATTGGCTACTTCAAGAGCAAAGACTCAGAGCGTGGGTAACCCTCAGACTCCACTGTGCCCCTCCCTGGATCCCCATCTTGCCCGTGTCTCAGCCTCTACCTCCTCACTTCCCACCTCCTCCTCCAGCTGTGGTCAGAGCCATCAACAGCTCCGACCTCCCTGTACTCTGAGGGTTCCCAAACAAGTACCTCCAGTATTTCACCTTCCCCTCACTATTGGAGGACTAGAGGGGGTGGGTGTCAAAATGAACCCTGCCTGCAAAGAATTGGGGACCGTAGTGGGGGATGATTCCCCGGCAGCCCCTGGTTTCCCCAGAGACTGACTCTGCATTCCCCCCCTCAGATTACAAAGCCTTCGAGGATGCAGCTGAGGAGTTTCATCCCTACATCCCCTTCTTCGCCACCTTCGACAGCAAGGTTCTCCTCCCCGAGGCTGTATTGGGTGTCCCTCGTGTCCCGAAGCTGTCCTCCAGCTTCCCCTCCCAGAATCGATGGCCGACCTAGTCCCTTCCTATGCACTGGCACTCCCCACCCCATCCCGGCTCCTCCCACTCCATAGATTTAGAGCTGAAGAGGGGCTTTAGATGATCTAACAGCTGTCTCATGTTAAACCCAACCCCAGAGAAGTTAAGACACTTGTCAGGTGTCACATGGCAGTGACAAGGATCCCAGCTTTCTGACTCCCTTCTTCATGTTTGTTCCCTGGTAATATGCTTCTTGACATGACCCTGTGTCTGCTATTCCATTCCCCTCTTACCCCCTCTCCCAAAGGTGGCAAAGAAGCTGACCCTGAAGCTGAACGAGATTGATTTCTATGAGGCCTTCATGGAAGAGCCTGTGACCATCCCAGACAAGCCCAATAGTGAAGAGGAGATTGTCAACTTCGTGGAGGAGCACAGGAGGTGGGGGCCAAGGCACCCCTCTGAGCGGGGTCGGCTCCTCCTTGGGCTGGAACACACTGTGTGAGATGGGCTGGGGAAGCCCATTTTGCCTGGAGATGAATGCATTTTGGGCACCAGTGCTCTCTGATACACTGATAATTTTGCACAATATTTTACACCCGAGTACTTAGCCCTGAGCCCTACACAGAGAAGGTCCTCCATAAATGCGTATAATTCAGTGTGAGGTTGAGTGTGACTTAAGTAATATCTGTCAACAAACGAGTGCCGACTGCCTGTGGTCTGCCAGGAACTGCAAGGTGCTTTCCATCTCTATTACTGTATTAAGTCCTTTAACAACCTCAGTGAAAGGCTCTGCAGGTAATAAGTGTCAGAGCTGGGATTTTGATGCTGATGTGTCCCATGTTTGTTCGTTCTTTTCTTTTTTCCGAGATCGAAAATCCCCCACTCACTCCATCCCCCAGGCTGGAGTACAGTGGCACCATCTTGGCTCACTGCAGCCTCCGCCTCCCAGGTTCAAGCAATTCTCCTGCCTCAGCCTCCCAAGTAGCTGGAATTACAGGCACGCCACCACACCTGGCTGATTTTTGTATTTTTAGTAGAGATGGGGTTTCACCATGTTGCCCAGGCTGGTCTCAAACTGACCTCAAGTGATCCACCCACCTCAGCCTCCCAAAGTGCTGGAAGTGTGAGCCACTACGCCCAGCCCCATGTTCTTTCTAATATAATACCCTACACCAGTGGCTCTCTACGAGGCTGGAAGGCGTGGCAAGGTGGGCATAGGATTTTGCCCTCCAAAGGATGTTTGGCAATGTCTAGACACATTTTTGGTTGTGTGGAGTGCTACTAGTATTTAGTGGGTAGAGGCCAGGGATACTGTGAAACATTCTAGAGTGCACAGGACAGCCCCCTACTATGAAGAATTATCTGGCCCCAAATGGCAATAGTGCTGAGGCTGAATACCCCTGCCCTGCGCTCACAGCTAATTCCCTTCCTTCGTAGTAGTCCACAACCGGGATACCCAATCACCAGTGGAAACAGTACTTGTTCTCTCTCATACTACCAGCTCCCTTCATCAAGGCAGGAACACGCCTGCCTGGTTCAATTCCACCCAGCACCTAGCACAGTGCTTAGAACATGTTGGGCACTCAGTCATAGTGAACGAGTGACTGCATGAATACATAAATGAATGAAGACCCTGATGTCCAGTTCTTGCCTTCTCCCCAGAGTCTCTCTGCAGTCCCTTTGCCCACCCTCCATTTTCCCACCACTTTAACCATGCAATGAGCTGGGCCTGGTGCCCAGAGTTGAGGCCTTGCCAGATGGCTTTGTTCTATGCTACAGGCTGTCTGTGCCCTGGGCCTGACCTACAGGCAGCCTCTGCTACAGGACCCTCTGGAAGAGGCGTCCTTCTAACCCACTGAGTTAATGACTCTCTCTCTTCTAGATCAACCCTGAGAAAACTGAAGCCTGAGAGTATGTATGAGACCTGGGTGAGTGCCCCCCACCAGGGCCCTCAGGAAAGCATAGGTGCCAGAAGACCCAAGTCCTAGAAAAATCCCACCCTGCTGTTCCTCAGGCCAATTGGTAGAAAAAAACAGTGTACGGCCTGGCGTGGTGACTCACGCCTGTAATCCCAGCACTTTGGGAGGCCGAGGCGAGCGGATCACCTGAGGTTGGGAGTTCAAGACCAGCCTGACCAACATGGAGAAACCCCATCTCTACTAAAAATACAAAAAAATTAGCCAGGTGTGGTGGCACATGCCTGTAACCCAAGCTACCTGAGAGGCTGAGGCAGGAGAATCGCTTGAACCCGGGAGGCAGAGGTTGCAGTGAGCTGAGATGGCGCCATTGCACCCCAGCCTGGGCAACAAGAGTAAAATTCCATCTCAAAAAGAAAAAAAAAAGAGTAAAAATGGTACACTAGCAGCAACGGGAGGTTTTCTTTTCTTTTCTTCTTGAGACAGAGTCTCGCTGTCTCCCAGGCTGGAGTACAGTGGTATGATCTTGGCTCACTGCAACCTCCTCCCAAGTTCAAGCAATTCTCCTGCCCCAGCTTTCTGAGTAACTGGGATTACAGGCACTTGCCACCAAGCCCAGGTAATTTTTTGCATTTTTAGTAGAGATGGGGTTTCACTTTGTTGGCCAGGCTGGTCTTGAACTCCTGACCTCATGACCCGCCTGCCTCGGCCTCCCAAAGTGCTGGGATTACAGGCGGGAGCCACCCCGCCTGGCTCAGCAGTGGGAGGTTTTCTACTCTGAAGAATATGTGAGGAAATGGGAGACAGACGTAAGTGAAGATGACAAGGGAGGCGCCTCGAGCCTGGGATAAAGGAATTATCAGAGGAAGCGTGGGGCCTTGGAGCTGAAAGGGAGTGTCCCTTGGGAAAAGGTCACCCTCACAAGAATGTATCTGGTCCTGAAACTGGATTTCCACACAACTGAGGTTCAGTGAACATCTAGGATCTGTTCTGGGCTCTCCAACTTCAGGGAGTATAGTAAGGTTTTCTCCAAAACCCTGTTCTCCCTCTTACCCCCTGACAGGAGGATGATATGGATGGAATCCACATTGTGGCCTTCGCAGAGGAAGCTGATCCCGGTGAGGGAGGAATACTGTGTTGGACAGGAGGGAAGGCGGGGGAGGTGGGTGTGTTTATTGGAGCATAGGCCTCACTCGAAGCCTTTCCTGGGAGTTTGCAAGCAGCCTAGGGCTAGGCAAGTGGAGCTGGGGGGGCCGGGAGGTAGCTCTGTACTCCTGTTTCATCTGGGTCCCTTTCCTCTCCACATGCCCCACACTTCGCACTGGTGTCCCCTCCAAGATGGCTTCGAGTTCTTAGAGACTCTCAAGGCGGTGGCCCAAGATAACACTGAAAACCCTGATCTTAGTATCATCTGGATTGACCCTGATGACTTCCCCCTGGTAAGAGGCACAGCTCAGGCACTACTATCCTAAGGCGGGGCCTTGGACTCTGGCATCTTCTTAGTGAGGGCTTTGTTTCAGAGTGCCTATCCCCACCTCCTAGCTGGGGGACCCTGGGAGGGTGTGTGTGTTGCATGCTCAAGGGCACTGTGGGCATGGAGGGCATCCTGAGCAAGGGGAAACAGGACGGGACCTCACACATGATTCCTAGAGCAGAGGCTGGATGGGTAGCTCCGGTACCAGGGCTCATTCCTAAAGAAAACCAACCCTTCACATGGGTATACACACTCAATCCGAGAATCATAGCACAGAGATTCAATGTTTCGAGAGATGGTTTTGTTCTCAGCTAAATTCCCAACACCTAGCACTCATTGTTGAATGAGTAACTGAAAGAACAAAGAGAAACGTGAGAAACATTGGTACTTACCAGGTATACCTGCCTTATTTCAGAAAAGTAAGATCTGAGGGCCAGAGAGAAGGGACTTGACCTTGAACACGAGGGTCCGATTCAGGATGAGAACAGGGTTTCCGATCCAGTCTTCGTCAGAAAGAGGGGCCAGTGCGGCTGGCTGACCCTCCTGATGCTCTCCCTTCGGGATTTCTCCTCTTCACTGCTGAGTTCTACCCATTGTCTTGGTGCCCTCACATCTGGACCTGTCCCCCATCCACTGCCATTTCACGCTGTCCCCTCTTCATCCCTGGGCTGGCCCTCATACTCATCCTCCTGAATTCATGTGTTCCTAGCATCCACTAAGTTGCCATATTTGGATCTCTCTACAGCTCGTCCCATACTGGGAGAAGACGTTTGACATCGACTTGTCAGCCCCACAGATAGGAGTCGTCAATGTTACTGATGTGAGTTTCCTGTCCGCATCCCTGGTTGACCCCGACTCTGCTTCCTAGCCTAGCTAGCTCTCCTCCTCTCTGCTAACTAGGAGTTGGGCCCTTCCCACAGGACACAGATATGCCCAGTCTAGTGGCTGGATGGAGGCAGAGACTTATGATTGGAATATGGCCCTGTCCCACATGTTGGAATCAATGGTTCATCATTCAAGGCCCAGTTCAAACCCTTTGTCCTCTGTGAAGTCTTTCCAGATCTCCCATTTAGAATCATTCCCTCCCTGGCACTCCCAGGGCTCATTAACCATTGAGAAGATGATATTTAAATGGCTATATTACGTCTGTCTCTTTCAGTAGACTTTTGAGCTTGTTCAGGGCAGAAGTCTTCTCATGCACACACAGTAGATGCTTCAAAACTGTTAAGTTAGGCCAGGTGCGGTGGCTCACACCTGTAATCCCAGCACTTTGGGAGGCCGAGGCAGGCATATCATGAGGTCAGGAGTTCAAGACCAGCCTGGCCAACATGGTGAAACCCTGTATCTACTAAAAATACAAAAATTAGCTGGGCGTGGTGGTGGGCACCTGTAATTGCAGCTACTCAGGAGGCTGAGGCAGGAGAATCGCTTGAACCCGGGAGGCAGAGGTTGCAGTGAGCCAAGATTGCTTTCATAGAATTATCAGACTAATTGGAGAAGCAGGTATTCCATTAACTACAAGGGCAGATCTGATAAACTTATAATAAAGATACAAATAAAATAAGACACAGGAATCACATTGATTTCTGCTAGACAAGAATTAGAGAAAAGTTTAAGAAAAAGTGACATTCAAAATGGAGATTACATGTATAGGATTTCTTTTCTTTTCTTTTTTTTCTTTAGACAGAGTTTTGCTCTAGTTGCCCAGGCTGGAGTGCAGTGGCACGATCTCGGCTCACCGCAACCTCCGCCTCCTGGGTTCAAGCCATTCTCCTGCCTCAGCCTCCCGAGTAGCTGGAACTACAGGCATGTGCCACTATGCCTGGCTAATTTTGAATTTTTTTAGTAGAGACGGGATTTCTCCAAGTTGGTCAGGCTGGTCTCGAACTCCCGACTTCAGGGGATCTGCCTGCCTCGGCCTCCCGAAGTGCTGGGATTACAGGCGTGAGCCACCGCGCCCAACGTATAGGATTTCAAAAAGTGATGATTCAGGGAAGTCAGTTCCAGACTGAGGAAAGAGCAAGATCAAAAGGTCAAAAGCAGGAAAATGAGTATCAGGTTCAGGAAAAGGCAGGTAGATTTTTATGGCCGAGAGTCTAGAGATCACTGAGAATGGTACTAGAAAAGCAGGTTATGAAAATCCCTGGGGCCGGGGGTGGTGGCTCAGGCGTGTAATTCCAGCATTTTTGGAGGCCAAGGCGGGAGGATCACTTGAGCCCAGGTGTTCAAGGCTGCAGTGATCCATGACTGCACCTCTGCACTCCAGCCTGGGCAAAAGAGTGAGACCCTGTCTCTTTTAGAAAAAAATTCAGGAAAGAAAGACACATCCTGAATGCTGAAGAGTTGCTGACTTTATTCTTAGGCCATGAAGAGCTGCCAGTGGTTTTGCAACAAAGGCATGATAGGGAAGTTCGGTGTGGCAAGAGCAGGGAAGACAGACTGAAGGGAGAAGGTCTATTTTGCAATCCAACTTTTCTTCCCACCCTCACCTGTCACGATTCTAACACATACCTTCACCTGGACAGTTTCCCTGGCCATTGGCAGATGAAAGGAAGGGACCGAGGAAGTAGGGAAGGATGTAGAATCCAGTGAGTGGGAGGACAGATCCAAAGACCTGGGCGGGACTAGCTTCCATCCCCTGCCTGCGCCATCTCCTAGGCGGATAGCGTATGGATGGAAATGGACGACGAGGAGGACCTGCCTTCTGCTGAGGAGCTGGAGGACTGGCTGGAGGATGTGCTAGAGGGTGAGATCAACACAGAAGACGACGACGACGATGATGATGACTAGTTGCTGCGGCAACCATCTTTCAGCCCCACTGATCTTTTCATGCTCTCTTCTGCCTTCCCTTGTCCTTCCCTGAGTTCCTCCAGGGACACTAGGTTATTCTATGCCATTGAGCTAACTGAGGTCTATACACTGGGTGCTGAGACCCTGATCCCCCTCCTTTGATGAGGAAATGAGCTACTTTTCCCTAGACACCAGCCCAGCTCTCTCTCATCTGACTTCTGTTTCTTATCCCATAACTTACTTTTATCCATTATGTGTCTCTTCCATCGCTCTGCATACTCTTTCTTGTGATTCTCCTTTAGCCATATATATGGGCCCCATCTCTGTTCTGTTCCCCTCCATCTATGCACAGCCTTCCCCCACTCTTTCTAATCCTGTGTCTTCGGACTGTCCTGACCCTGGCCAGGAGGAGGGGGAGGATACTGTGTTTGGGACTCTATCTCAGCAATCACTTGTTAATGTATTTGGGTCAAATGAGAGGCCTCAATAAAGACAACTGGGGCAGCATGAACAAGTGTATGTTGGTGAAGTCTCATCCCTATGGCAGGAGGAGGTGGCCTCTGATGGGGGATTTAGATGTGGGTGCCTTGCCAGGGATGAGCTGGGGGACTCTGATGGGGGGCTGGGGTTCCTCCAGGCAGCTTTCCCAGAGAAACCTGGATTATTTATCTGCTTCAAGTCAACAAGCCTTTTCTGAACACATGGTGTTTGTCCAGGGCCGCTGTTAGCCTCTGGGAGAACAGAGAGTGCCAGGCCTGTCCCCCGCTCTTGAGCTGATTAGCCTCACAGAGAAGTCAAGACAAGCACACTAAACAATCGAAGAAAAATACAAAGCAATATGTAATTAAGTGATTATGTGCTGCTGGGTAGCACCCTCTCTGCAGCTCTTATTTGAACATTAAGACTGAGCTCCAATTATCCTTCCTTGGTGAGGCCTTCCCAGAGGTGGCCCCTCCAGCGGTGATCTCTTCTGAGTTCCCGCTGCATTTCCATTCCAGTACTCAGATCAGTCTATTACATGTCTGTCTTCCCCACTCAACTGTGAGCCCCTTGAAGGCAGGAACCCAAGCTTTTTCTTTGTGTGCGCAGGGTCTGACACTCAAAAGTTGTCTCTAATAAATGTTTTTTAAAGGAAGAACAAAGGAAAGAACAGAATGGACTCAGAAGAGCGATCAGAGTGGGCTTGATGACTTCACAAAGGAAGTAAGCCTTTACTAGGCCTTAAATTGAAGAATGGGATTTGGTTGGAGACAAAGGAGCTGAGGAGGAGACATTTTAGTCAGTGGAAACAGCAAGCTCTGGCAGGATGTGATTGTCATGTTGGGGGCACAGAGACCAGACAGACAAGAAGAGAAGTTCAAGTTGTGGCCATGCAGTTGGGT
Source organism: Ateles fusciceps (assembly GCA_036589455.1). Classification (NCBI taxonomy): domain Eukaryota; kingdom Metazoa; phylum Chordata; class Mammalia; order Primates; family Atelidae; genus Ateles; species Ateles fusciceps. The sequence continues at coordinate 3,464,019 of JAZHEH010003362.1, forward strand.
AAGCATAATGGGGCTGGGTTGTAGAGCTGTTTGAATTGAATTCTGCAGCTGAGGAGGCAGGGCAAAATTTAATCCGGTAGTGATAAGGAGGATGGGGAGGGGGAGATGATGCAGATGCCAGAGGCAGGGAGCCCAACTCATAATCAGTGACTGTTAGAAAAATTAGAGTGATGTTGGGAGAGGTGGTGGTCACGGGAATGGAGAGGAGATATTGTGTGCAAAGGGCGTCTCCCAGACCTGGGCCTGCTGGAGGTCTTGGCAAGAAGGACCCACAGTCTCTCCAGTATAGGCTCAGGCTGGGGTAAGCAAAAGGAGTTTCAGGGGTGAGGTACGGGAGGGCCAAATAGCTAAACAAGCCCATAAATAATAAACATTATATTTTTCTTTCTTTTTTTTTTTTTTTGAGATGGAGTCTCGCTCTGTCGCCCAGGCCGGAATGCAGTGGGGCGATCTTGGCTCAATGCAACCTCCGCCTCCCAAGCTCAAGTGATTATCTTGTCTCAGCCTCCCAAGTAGCTGGGACTACAGGCACCTGCTACCATGGCGGCTAACATTTTTTGTATTTTTAGTAGAGACGGGTTTCACCGTGTTGGTCAGGCTGGTCTCGAACTTCTGACTTCAGGTGATCCACCCACCTCAGGCTCCCAAAGTGCTGGGATTACAGGCGTGAGCCATCCGTGCCCGGCCAACATTATATTTTTCATGGATCAGGTGAGAAGTTGTTGCTGCGAGACTTAGAGGATTTCTAAGTATGGAAAGATGAGCCCTGAGATTGACGTATTTTCACTCTCCACAGACAAGTACATGAAGTGTTCCTAGAGAAGGTGGCAGGAGTGTAGAAAGTAGAAACTATGTATTCATTCCAACTTGTACCTATTTAATCAATGTTTAATAAGTGGTATGGGCACTAAGCTGGTATTACAATAATATTGTGGGGCTGACTGTCTAGCATAGGTCAGCGGAAGGCCCCGGTCTAAATAATAGCTCCTATTTTTTAAGCACCCATCTGTGCCAGTCCCTAGAGACTTAGTATTTCTAAATCTCAGAAGAACCCTCAGAAATAGGCACTGGCACCCTCATCTGACCGGTGAGGATGCTAAGGCTTCAGGCATAACTTGCCCAAGGAAGGGGTGGAACTACCACGCACCCAAGGCCCAGTGTTTTGTTGTCTCCAGACCTGAGCCTTTCACTTACAAACTACGAGGAAATAGCTTTTGTCCCTACAATACAGAACAAACATGATATACACAAAGGCAAATGATTAAGGTGTGCCAGGGAATGCAAGGGAGAGGAAACAGCAGAGAAAGGCTGTGAAGCCCAGAGCAGCAGGAACTTGAGCCTCTTCTAGGAGTGGCGTAGACCAGAGAAAGGAGGGGCTCATCGGAGGTTTCTGGAGGAGTCTCTACCAGGTTGAAACTAAGGCGAGATGGGGTGATCCTGGAAGTGGCACAAACACTGAGAGGATCCCCCAACCTGGGCCTGCTGGAGTTCTTGGCAGGAAGGACCTACCCAGGGACAGACTTCTTTCCAGGGCCAAACCCTGCCCAGAGCTGAGGCAGAACCCCTTAGGCTAGAGATGAGGGTGAAAACAGATGCTTCTCCAATTCTCCCTTTCCTCTTTCAGTCTGGCTGAGAGTCTGGGGGGAGGAAAGTCCCTGGGGTAGAGGGGAAGTGAGAGCTGCCACAGTGGGCCTGGGCAGAGGGGCAGAACTAGGAGACAGAGCTAAGTGTGGCTCTGCAAGTTGTCTATATTTGCATGCTGAGCTCACTGCTGCTCTTTTTCTCCCCAGAAAATAAAATTACATCATGGTAGGGGGAAGGCAGGAGTGGGGCATGTTTGGGAAAGGTGAGAGAAACACAAGAGGGCCTGCAGGCATCACCCTGGAAAGAGAAGATCCAGGGCTCCTCAAGTTCCCATGTGGCCTGGACCCCCACCTTCACTCCCAACGTGGATAAGTCTGATCAGTCATTTACCTCGGCACACCTGACCCTTAGGGCAAGGAAATAAGTTTTTACAAATACCAAAGCCGATAACTAAGAGAATCCAACACCCAAAGGCTTTCCAAACCCCTTAACTGAACTTATTCTGTGCCTCCCAGGGGTCCTAGCCACCATGGTCATCCAAAGGTCAAAAAGGGGGAGTAGGGTGCCCTGCTGGGAAAGAATTAAATATGAGAATTGTTTCGCAGTTCAGGGGGAAGAGTCCACCTCTGCTCCAGGCCTCCGCCCAATTCTGTCCCCCCATCCTAGGAGTCTTCCAGAACCCCAGCCCCTCGGTCCCCGCCCTCTCCTGCCTCCCCCTCCCTCCCTCCCCCTCCCCTCCCCTCCTCCCGCCATTCCCCCGCCCCCGCCCCTCCCCGGCTCTGACATCACCGGCCAGCCGGGTGGAGTGAGCGGCACTGGGCTCGGGCTCCGGCTCCGCGGGCGGAGAGAGGCGGCGGCGGCGGCGGCTGAAGCGGCGGCGGCGGCGGCGGCGGGAGCCGAAGAGGAGGTTCCGGACGCTGCTTGGGAACCGGGGGACTCAGGAGTGCCCGCGCCCTGAGCGCTCAGCTCCAGAGGCGGTGAGAGGGGCGGGGAGGAGATGTGTCGCGGGAAGGGGCAGATGTGGAGGTCTAGGCTTGGAGGGGCAACGACCCGGGACACCGGGGGCCGGACGGGGAGCGCGGGGACCCGGACCGGTCCGCCCTGTGTCAGGCCCCACGGGGTCCGTCCCGCGGTCGGTGCGTCCCGAGCGCCGCGCGTGTGCTGGAGGCGGCGTGGCTCCGGCCAGCCCGTCCACGCTGAACGGCAGTTCGGGAGTCGGACCGGGGCCTGGGGCTTGGGATGCAGCCTGCTTCCCGCCCAGCCGGCTCGGCCAGGCCGTCGCCCGCCCCTCCCTCCCCGCCCTGGCTTCGGACTCGCCTCCGCTGGCGGTCTCTCGGCCCAGCCCTGTCTCGGTTCCGCGGGCGGCTAGTACCGTGTGCCCTCACCCCCAGCCCGCTGCACCTGGGGAAGAGGTGGGCTTGGCGGAAAGCTTGTCCAGAGGGAAGAAGGAGCTGGGGGTGTAGAGGAGTGATGTATCTAACGGAAAAACCCTTATTAATTTCATAGAATCCGTGTCGAAACTGACAAGGAAACACGCACACCTATAAGGCACGCCAGCACACACAGTGACACACACCCATGTGACTTATACACATCGTCTAGCACACTCCAAATCACAAACGTCCCTGCACTACGCATCCGGCCACCCACCACACCCCCACTCTGTGGGGTGGGGCATCCCATGAGGAGTCTTCTGAACTGCGGGCTCCAAGTCATCAGTCCAACAGGACAGCTGAGTGGACAGAAAGGGCCACTGTCCCCAAGTCCATCCTGATTTTCTGGCAGCTTTTCCCAGCCCCTGGCTGCAGATTGTTCCTCTTTAAAAACAGTGGGGAAAGATAGGAGAAAATCTTGGTATCATTCCTCTAAAACAAGGAGACAGGATTTTGGGGGCTAATGAGAGTAGGGGCTTCTGGTGGCCTCTCTTCCTGGGTCCAGTTAGGGTTTAGGGTGCTGGGAGTGGCTAGTTTCTGGGTAAGAGTGGCCAAGGGATGGAGGAGGAGGGGGTGGAAGAAACGGAGAGGAAAATGAGTATGAGTCAGCCAAGAATGGAGCCCAAGTCAGAGAGAATGAGAGGAATGTGTGTGAGAAGCAGACAGACATCTCCAGAGAGGTCCAGAGATAGTCAGGGAACCAGCGAGAGGGAGGAAGTGAGAGACAGAGATGGTCAGAGAAGTGCAAACAGTGCTGGAGAGTGAACTAAACAAATTAGGTAGGATGAAGGTGGGGGGAACCACTGGGAGTTAGGGAAAGAGGTTTGTGTGTCTGGGCCCCAGGCTGTCAGAGCGATTAGCTTTAATTGCTCTTCCCTTTGTAGTTAAATACTCCATTGGGGAAATTGCCAGTGATGCCCCAGGCTGCAGGCTTCCCTGGTTGCCTGCTTCCTCACTTCCGTGCCCATCGTGTATGCATGTATTACCATGTATGAAGAGGGCCACGGAATCACAGTGCCTCACTCACACAGATCCTCACGCGCAGTGTCATGATGGATATCTTCACCAGCTGGTAGGCAGCCAACCACTGAATCTCCAAGCCACTCCCACCAAACTTACTCTGTTTTGTGTAGCAGGGATGCTCACCCCTTCCTAATTGTAGCTCTGAGCATTCAGACGGGGGACACTGAAGCACAGATCTCAGAAGTCCTACATATTCATGGCTACTACTAAATTGTATAGGTGAGTAGGACATGCTAGAAGGGGTAAAAGCCTGTAGAAGGGAAAGGAGGAAAAGAAGGACTGAAGGGGGAAAGTATATGGATGATGAAGAGACATGGAGAGAGACGGAAATAGAGGCAGGGAGTGCCACAGCAGAAGAGTGGAGAGAGAGGCGGGCTGGGAGAGTCATAGGCCCCATTCCCTTCCTCACCGCCAGGCAGCCCTCCTCTGCCCTGCCTAACCCAGTGCCAGCTGTCTCCTGATTCCCCATCTTGGGTCTGGCTCTTCTCGGGACTAAGGCCTGAAGGCTAATCCCTGTCCCCATGCCCACAGGTCATCCATGTTGCTTCTTGGACTGAAGTGAACATTTGGGGGCCCAGATGTCCTGTCTCACTTCCAGGCTGACCCTGGAGCCTCAGAACCCTCAATTTCCTTGTTATAGGAATATAGACAACCCCCCCCCCCCCCCCGTAAAGCTGGATAAAAGCTTAAAGAATAAGTCAATTGAGTATGATATTAAAGAAAATAAACTACAGGACTGCTTGAATTTGGGGCCCAGATACAATTTAAAATAGGAAAGCTGAACCCCTACTCTCTCTCTTCCAACCCCTCTGCCTCTCCGTGATTACTTCCAGCTTCAGGCAAAAGACTGACAGACTTGAGTGCCTGGAAGTCCCCTCCTGCCCAATACAGGGACCTCTAGGTCCTTGCAGCTGCGTGGGATGGCCCCTCCCCTCAGCCTGAGGCAGCTGCAACAGATGTGGAGGAGGGAGGGGCGCAACTCCTAATCTTCAGGCTTCCTTCTCAAATTCACAGAGGATTTGGAACCAAACGTTAGAGAGAAGGGATAATCTACCACGACCTATTGTCAAAAGGCACAGAAATTCTTTTCGTGCTGCCACCTCCTCCACAGGTGGTTATCCCAATTGCTAGGCTTCTCAAAGCACTCCCAGGGCCTGGCTCTTCTTACCCCAGTGCCTGTGGAGCTCCCACCTGTCCCACCCTAAAAGGTCAGTATATGATGATCCTTACCTCCTGCCCCTCTTCCCCAGCATCCTCAGTTGGTTTGACCTTTGTCAGGGTTGTGCCTGGGGCCAGCTTGGAAGGAGAGGGAGGCAGGAAGGAAGGAAGGTGTGAGGAAGCGGTGAGCCGAGCACAGAAAGCTGGGAGGGAAAAGGACTGACTTCCTGGCAGCCGGGGCTCCGGTTCCTGATCCTGCCCTGGTATCCTGTCCCAAGAATGGCCTCCGCCCAGGCTGCCTGGTGATCCCTGAGCAGTTCTCTGCACTGCTCCTGAGATCAGGAGGATTTTTCAGAGCCCAGAGAACAGATTTCTCCCACAGGCCCTAAGGAAATCTGAATCTCTGCTGAGGAGGGTGACATGGAGGATGAAGGAAACAAGGTCTGCCAAGCCCCACCATGGGCAGACCAGCCAGGGACAGCAGTTGATCAGTGAGACTGGAGAGCAGTTCCCCCAAACAACACTGCCCTTGCTGCTTCTGCCATACTCAGGCCTAGGCAAATAGATCTCTCTGAGAAGGGAGGCAGCGGGGCTGCCTTTCCTTGTACCCTTAGGGGGCCTTATTCCTATCCTTTCTGTCCCTTCTTACTCACCATTCCCCCACGCCCCTCCCACCTAGTGGTGTTATTGTCCTAATGACTCGGGGGTGAGGGGGACCCAGAACTGAGGTTAGCTGAGGCTACAGCCTTCTATAGTTGTGGACTGTGTTCTCTCCTCTCCCGCGCCCCCCATGCCTCATTTGCAGCCTTAGTCTCTCTCTCCCAACTCCAGCTCTCTTCTTCCATTCTGTAGGTTCCCCCTCACCCCTCTGGATGTGAAGCTGTGTTTATATGCCTTCTTACATGTGCTCTTGGCTGGTTTAGAACACACACACACACACACAGCCAGTGCACCCACAGCCACATATCCAATGCTGGCACATACACCTCCATTACCAGAACATCCAAACACACCCAGAGAGCCAGCCACTGCCTCCTCCACAGAGCTGTGCCCACAACCCAGGGATTAGCATCCCTAGGATCCCAGCACACACACATTTCTCCTCTACCACTTTAACATTCCCACCCCCCATTTCTCTAGGGGCCTCCTTGTATCTTTCGCTCTCTTAGAAAGCTCCTACCCACTGCCCCCAAGTCTTTGTGGGTGAGTGTGTTACACACATTAATCTCTTCCGCCTACCTCCTCTGTAGATCTGTTTTAGATTCAAAGCCCTAAATCTTAACTCCTCCGAACAACACACACACACACACACACCCCGCACGCACTCTTTTCTCTCGCAGGATTTGTCGTATTTACAAACTCTTCTTCCATGTGAAAGCAGGGTGGTGTAACCCCAAATCATGCCCCCTTTCCAGCTGAGGTATTGGCCCCAGTGTTTCCTCCACTGGGGCAGGGTCTTCTTGTCTCCTGCTGCACTTCCCCTTCCAGCTCTACTCACGCCCCCCCATTCTTATCTCCATCTCTAGTCCTCCCCCATCATTCCCCCTCACCCATATCCCCCTCCTTCTGTCCTTGGATTATCAGTGGAGTGATGGGGGTTGGGCTCAAGCCTGCTGCTGTGACCTAGATTTCAAGGCGGAGACAGTTCCTGGTGCTGACAGTCAGAGAGCATTGTTCCTGGCCCGGCCTGGCAGGGCCACTGCTGGGCCCTTCTGTCTGGTTGCACCTGGGTATGCAACTGAGCATGCCTATGACCGCCTGTTTCTTGCGGGGGTCATGGTGGCCTGCTGTCTGGCTTATTGTCTGTTTGTGTCACGGTGCCTGCCACCAAGGGAGGCTTGTTTATTCTGGTCCAAGTAGGGGGCTGGGAATGGGGACTTCTGGGTCCACATCTCTTACTTTGTGATGGCCATACCCATCTCAGTTCCCCTGCAGTAGAGCAAGAAGGAAGGAAAACGTGAGTGTGTCACCCAGGCCCCTTTGATCTGCCACATTCCCAGCCTAATGCTGGGTGATTTGCGGGGCAGCCTCAGTCGGGGACAAGGTCGTCTTGCTGCTTTTCCACCCATTGGTCTAGTCGAATATAGAGTGTTTACAATTTACTTTTTAAAAAATTCTTTACTTTCTGGCTAGAATAGATACTCATTGTGGAAATCAGTTCCATTTTTGAGCTCACCACTAGTGTCACGTTTTATCAAATCCAGAAAGCTCATTCAAACATCTGACCTTTCTTCTGTCTTAGCCACAGTTCCCATCTTAGCGGAAGGAAGGCCTTGAATGTTCTCTACTTCTCACCTAAGAATCATGAAAGAGGGATGGGGTGAAGGCCTAGGTGAGATCTGGCCTTGCTGATCTCATCAGACCGTGCTGAAGGTAGCACCAGTAGGATGCTGATGCAAGAAGGGGGGCAGTCCCCTTTGCCACTCTCCCAAAGCCGCATCTGAAGTCCCCCTCCCCCCACCACCCAGCCAGTCTGGGAACTGGGCAGGGGGCCAGAGCCAGCCGCTTGGTATTCTTGGGCACGGGGGCTGCAGGCACAGCACAAAGGGTAAGAGAGAGAGCTGAGTGGGGGGGCTGGTAACTATAGAGGGAGAAAATGGGCTCCACAAAGGTGGGGGTGGTTGATTGCCTCCCCCACCTTGAGCCCTAATGACTGAATACAAGCCTAGCATGGAGGGGCCAAGGAACCATCAGACCAAATAGGCATCCATCCAAAAGGAGTCATTAGTGGAGTAGTGGGGGAGTTGAAGTGAGGGACCCCTTTGCCTCTGAGGCAGAATGGAAGCTAGAACATGTGAGCACCTGCCAAGCCCTCCAGCTCCTTCTCAGCTTCTCACTGCCACAGCAAGCCTTACCCTGGCTGTTTTGGAGTTTTTTTCCCTGACATGAGGAGGGGTTGGAGGTGGGTGGGGCGATTCTGGGTTGGGGGGGGGACTTGGAGAGAGCCGGTGAGAAAGTCGGGAGCAGGTTGCTATGGTAACCGCCTCCTCAGTCAGGGAAACTGTTGCCAGGGTTACTGTTAGAGGGGGAAAACAGAAGAAAAAGATGGTGGGGGGAAAGGAAGTATGACTTGTCACTCTAGGCTCCAGCATGGCTCCTAGCTTCCTGTCTACCCCCCACCACCTCCCCTAGGTCTTCCTTTTCTCCCTCCAGCCCTAGCCACCTCCAGCCTCCATGTTACAGGCACATGCTTGGTAGGGAGGACTCATTGGTTTACTTGCCAATGAGTAAACCAGACTCCATACCTTAAGCTCAACTCCTATCCCTTTGTCGCCTCCCAACCCCAGTCATGGCTGAGTACGGGACCCTCCTACAAGACCTGACCAACAACATCACCCTTGAAGATCTAGAACAGCTCAAGTCGGCCTGCAAGGAGGACATCCCCAGCGAAAGAGTGAGGAGATCACTACTGGCAGTGCCTGGTTTAGCTTCTTGGAGAGCCACAACAAGCTGGACAAAGGTGCGGGAGGGGGAGCACAGGGGTCCTGTCATCAGTCTTTCAGGCTCAGTTCATTCAGCAAATAGAGATGAGCTCAAAGCTCTTATGTGTACAATGTGTACCCCTCTATAGCAAGGCAGAAGAGAGGTGCTGAGTATGGGGGCCTTAAGACACTTTTCATTGTGCCCCTCATCAGTAAAAAACGTTATTCAGATACTCCTCTGCTATTATTTCATATACAGCAGAACATAAAAACAATCTAAAAATGGTAAAAAAATAAATTCTTTAAAAAAAATGGTAAAATTTTAAGTGAGCAAAATTGGGAAGAATTCTAGAATTCTAGACAGTAAAAATGGAAGAATACCTAAATGAGGGGGAGAACTGGGAAGTGTAATCTAATCTGGTAATAGTAATACTAACCTTTGTTAAGCACTTTTATTATTTATTTATGTTATTTATTTATTTCAGCGTTTTCACAAGCAGCACTTTTTATTTTTTAAAATTTTTTATTTTTTTGAGACCGAGGCTCACTCTGTCCAGGCTGGAATGCAATGGCACGATCTCGGCTCACTGCAACCTCCGCCTCCTGGGTTCAAGCGATTCTCCTGCCTCAGCCTCCTGAGTAGCTGGGATTATAGGAACACAGCACCACACCTGGCTGATTTTTGTATTTTTAGTATAGACTAAAAATACAAAAGAGACTAAAAATTAGTAGAGACTAAAAATACAAAAGTAGAGACTAAACCATGTTGGTCAGGCTGGTCTTGATCTCCTGACCTCATGATCCACCCACCTCAGCCTCCCAAAGTGCTGGGATTATAGGAGTGAGCCACCGTGCCAGGACTTACGCACTTTTTAAAATCTGGTAAAATTTAAAATAAAACTACAAGTGCTAACATTTTCTTACCCACTTTGAGAGACTACTAGTTGGGGAGTGGGGTCTATGGATTAGAGTAATCCCACACAGCTGGAGGCTTTAGGGAAGAATTGGTGTTTAAGATGGCCCTGAAAGGTGAGTGGGATTTCTAAGGCAGGATCCAAAGGAGGGCATGCCAGGCAGAGGAACACTGTCACAGAGTATCTAGTGTGTTTGGAAATGCAAGCAGTTCTGCTTGGCTTGACTGGGATGTAGGGTGTTTAGAAACGGCTGAGAAGGTAAGGTAAGACTGTGTTGTAGAGAGCCTGGGTATTGGATAGGTGAGGTGAGTGACTCAGGGCCCTTCAGATAGACTGTTCTGACTGCTGTGTGGCTAGCATGGAGAAAGTAGAAAGGAGGACATATTACAGTTAGACTATGGCAACAGTCAGCAGGGAGGAGCCAGGGAAGAAGATCTAGGGGCATCTGTAATCGCTGGGAACTGGCCAAGCCATGGACATCCTCCTTCTGGTGGTGTCCATACCTTCTCTCATTTGGAATAACCTTTCTCACCAGACCCAGAATCTCTCCTGGGCTGCCTAGAGATTCTTCCCTGCTGGTCCTACATGTGCTGTCAGCAAATTCTGATCCTTACTTGGACGGAAAGTGGAGGAGGAATGGGGTAATGGGGCGGGGGGGGGGGGCGGTATCTGGAAGTCAATTTTTCTTTTGTCCCCTCCCCCACAACATATGGGAGCCAGGATCTAAGCTAAATCCCTCATTCTAACCATTATCTAGAAACTTCACTGACCAATTATCTGCCCTTCCTGGGAATGGTCCTCCGTATTGTTTGGGTACCTTAACTTTGTTTTCCTGGATTAATAGCCCCTCTTCTTCCAGTGTTGTGTCCTCCCATAACCAATGTCAGCAACTCAGCTTTGGTTCCGGGTCACCAGTCTGGTGAGTAGGGGGAAGCTGACCTCTGCAGCCTAGCTCTGACCCTGTCTCCTGCCTTCCTCCAGACAACCTCTCCTATATTGAGCACATCTTTGAGATCTCCCGCCGTCCTGACCTACTCACTATGGTGGTTGACTATAGAACTCGTGTGCTGAAGATCTCTGAGGAGGATGAGCTGGACACCAAGCTAACCCGTATCCCCAGTGCCAAGAAGTACAAAGGTAAGAGGCTATTCCTTTAAGTAGCTGCACCTCTGCCCCCTCCTGTTGACTATTCGTGGAGTACTTGAGTTTTGGGAGAGGAGGCTGATGCCCAGTTGGGCCTGCCTGGCCATCTCCCACACTGCTGTCCCTGGACACATCCCTTTTGCCCCCAGACATTATCCGGCAGCCCTCTGAGGAAGAGATCATCAAATTGGCTCCCCCACCGAAGAAGGCCTGAGCAAGGGGGAGGAAGAAGAGGAAGGTTGGACCTTCATCAGACCACTCCCTTCCCCCATCCTCCAAAGGAGGGGGCAAGGGCAACCCCCCCATCTACCCACTTACTAACCTGGTCCTAACCCCCTTACTGTGCGCGTGTGTGTGCGTGTGCGCACGCTCTGGCTGTCTGTCTATATGTCTAGCTCATCTAGTTCCTCCTCTTGAGGGGATGGGAGTCAGGGGCAAGGGGAGGGGGCTGAGTTTCCCCACTCTAGGAGGAGGTGGGGGCTATTTCTATGCAAATAGAAATCAGCACATTCCTCCTACTTCCCTTTCTTCCACTCTCCCCCCATATCTTTAAAGTGTGGAAGCAGAAAGGACCCGCATTTTCCTACATTGAGGAGCTAACATGGGGGTAAGGTATGGGAGAGGTAGGTGGATTCAAGGAAAAGCAGTGCGGAGGGAAGGCGAAGAGGCCGCTCAACCCCCACCTGGAAGGGGCAAAGAAAAGCCAGCGTTCCATGTTTGTACTCCTGTGCTGGACTAGCTGTTTCCTCTGTTGTTCCTCAGGTGGGAGGGCTTGCGTGCCAGCCGGTCCCTTCTGCCTCTCATGGGCCTAGCATAGGCATGAGCCAGGATCCTTTCCTGGCCCCTAAGATTAAACCCCATGGAGCAGCCAGCATTAGATGCCCCCACCCACCTGTACTTTGGAGAGACTGTACTGGGAACATGTACCACTGAGCCTGAGATGGGGATTAGGGCAGAGAGAGGGGAGCCCCCCTTTTCCAGTTGTTCCTACTTAGACTGTTGCACTCTAAATCTAGGGAGGTTGAGGAATGAGATCCTTAGGTTTTAACCCGAATCCTGACCCCACCATCCTATAGGGTCCCAACTTGGTTACTGCAGGCAACCTTCCCCTCTCCTTGGTGAAGAACATCCCAAGCCAGAAAGAAGTTAACTAGTGTTTTCCTTTGCACCGATCCCCACCCCAATTCAATCCAGGAAGGGACTTAGGAAACCCTTCTTTACTAGATATCCTGGCCCCTTGGGCTTGTGAACACCTCCTAGCCAAATCACTACAGAACAGTGAGTAACCCCAGCCTCCTGCCTACCCCTAAGATGCCCCTCCCCACCCTGACCGTGCTAACTGTGTGTACATATATATTCTACATATATGTATATTAAAACTGCACTGCCATGTCTGCCCTTTTTGTGGTGTCTAGCATTAACTTATTGTCTAGGCCAGAGCGGGGGTGGGAGGGGAATGCCACAGTGAAGGGAGTGGCAGAATCAAATTGCTACATGGTCCAAACAAAAAAAGCTTTTTCAAAAAACATTAAATTCACATGCAGTCTCAGAGACTATTTAGAGAAAGTTGAAGTTAGGAGCTTTTAGGATGTGGGAGTAAAACTTTAATGGGAGGGGGAGGGCTGGCTGCTGGGAGAAGGAAGAAGCCAGACTGGTTAGACAGTACTCTTAACTCCTAGCCCAGCCTAGCCTGCCCTGCCCCTCTGGCCACTGCTGCAGACACCTGCCTTAACACACACACCTCTAGGACTCCACGGTTTTGCCTTAAAGGACCTTCCCAAGTCTCTCTTTCCCTGTCTGGCTTCTCCCTTAAGAAGAGAGAGCTACTTGCAGAACTGGGATGGAGGGAATGAACATGAACCGTCCTTCCATTTGGGATATGTTACATTAGAGAGAGAGAGAATAAGGAGCCTTTCTTATGGAAGAAATGGGAGAAGAGAGACAGGGTTATTTTCAGCAGAGTCTAGTAGTTTCTCTGTAAGGCAAAATAATCTGAAAAGACTAACGTGCCCACCCACTCCTTATATTGCTGTGAGATTGCCCCTATCTTGTGCTCTTCTGTCTGCAGTGTGCACGACCTTGTTCTAACCCGGAATAAAGGTGATTGATTGTACTGTAACTAACTGATTTTACAATTTCTGTGAGTGACCACGCTTTTGGAGCCTTTGAATCACCGGGAAGGGAGGGGGGAGCAGTATTTATGCCCATGTTCCTCAATGCAGCCCGGAACAAGGGCTGGGAAAATACCCCAAGTGTATACCCTCACCCCGCCCAGTCTCCTGAGTATCACGGAGCTAAATGGAGCATATCCTACTTCCTACAGTCTCCAATTGGAGCCCAAGCACTGGAAATATGGGTCTCCCAAAATGGACTCCCTAACACTGTATCATGTGCAGAATGAGAGGGGAAGGTTGGGTACCTACATTAGTAGGAGCAAAAACCATCCATTGTGAATAAATGGACCACATACCACACAGAGCAGCAGTTGGGGGGAGGAAAAGCTTTACTGGGAGAAAATACAATTTCAGAGTGCATGGTTTTTAGCCCACCCTATCACCCCACCAGCAATAGGAACACAGACTACTCAATCACCACACATTCCCTACCTCAGGGAGTCAGTACAGCAGCCAACATCTGGTCTGAGAGCTGCTGGGAAAAGGGGCAAGAGGAAGAAGTCTGGGAATACCATTCTCTCATTCTTCTCCCCTCCTTCCTGGCCTGATTTAGTAGAATCTGACTGTCCCAGAATACAGAATTCTTGATTGGATCTTGTGGAAACGGGGGGGCAAAAAAAATAGCAGCAAAAGCATTTAAGGGCAAGAATTCAGCTGGGACTTTTCAGACTCAGTGACCAGTGATTAAGACAAGTGCCCAAGCTCCAGCCACTGCAATCAGTCCTTAGATTAATGACTTGTTCCTCAATCCTAAAATATCAAGAGGTGGACAAGGTATAAGTCAAAACCCAGGAAGCCTTTCCCTTCACTCTTCTGTGAAGAAGGGAACTGGCATGAATTTGGATGGCTTAAAGAATCAAGCAGCAAAAGGTAAGAGAGAGTGTGTGTGTAGGTGTGTGTGTGGTGTGTGTACATGTTTTCTGTCACAGTACCGCAACAGTCTGCAGTGGTGACACCACCCTTAAGCAGTTTAGTCAAGTTGGTTAGAAGAGCCATCCTTGGAACCCCGCCACAAGACTTAAGGAGAGAGAGGAGATCTGAGGCAAAAAGCTGAGAGGAATTTCCTGTTTTTCCCAACCCCGCACCAAGGCAGGGAACCAGGAAGGGCAGAAATGAGGATCCTTCCATTCTCGAGCCTCCTAAAACCTAAAGGATAGGTTCCAATCTCTAATGACCATACACAGAGGTAAAATGACCCCAGGTGTCACCTCCACACATTACTCTTGTTCACTCTTGCTTTAAGCCCCTTTATTGTATTCATAGAGAATATATAGGTATTTAAACTTTGACAATAATTTTACCTTGATACATCCAAGTTTGACTTGCTTTTTAATATATTTATAGATATAAAATTAGGCCTCTAACAGTGATAGGGACAGGGAGATTGCTGCCACCAAACAATATTTTTTAAAAAAATAACAGAAGAGGTAACATCCTTCCTATTCTTCCTTCAATTCAGCCCCCTCCTCCCACCTCTCCCCAACCTCCTTCACCTGACCTATTTAAGGGGTGATGGGATGAAGAGAATAGAGTGAAGGATATGTAATCGAGTGCAAAACACTGTGATAAGTACAGAGAATGAATGAAGTGGAAGGGAAAGTGAAGAGTGTGGGATGGTTAGGGGCTTTAAGGACTTCCCAGAAAAATAGGATCCTGGGATGGGGTTGCTGAGAGGGGAAAAAAAACCCAACTGTCATAGACTTTTAAAAAAACAAAGGAAGAAAAGGTCAAAAACATAAACCAAAGAGAGAGTGGCACTCCTACCCTCCACTCTGGCCCCTTGGTACTGAATAGCCAGCTGTTCCCCCCACCCCCCTGCCCAACAAACAAGGGAGATTAAAGAAAAAGAAACCCCATTCCCTATCCCAAACCAGTTAACAAAATAGGCTTCCCTCTCCTCTCAAAAAGAGGCTTTGGGGGAGAGGCCATTTCTGCTGAGTCCTATGCACCTCTCCATGAAGGCCCATACCAGGGCTCAACTCCCATTCCTAGGTATTGTGTTGGTTCACTCCTCTGGTTTGTCCTTTCTCCTGGGATGTCTTTCTTTTATCTAAAGCAAAAAGTCCAAAGTGCGTTTCTGCTGAATGTAGGGCCTGGGACAGGAAAGGGTTGCCCAGGCAGGATCGGGTTGGCAGCCCCAGCCCGCCCCACCTAGGTATGAGGCCTCAAGATGGCATGCACTGCACTCGGTCAGGGCCCTCCTCCTCGTCCGATGTGTCTGAGGAGCTGGGGAGACTCATCAGAGTCTGCGTCTGTGGCCCCAACCCCAGGTTCTCGCCAGCGCTGTGGGATGGGAAAGGCTCGTTAGTAACTTCCCTGGATGGAACAAGGACAAGCCTGTTAGGTCTTAGCTAGAATTTAGATGCTTTAGGCCAGAGATCAGCAGAATTTTTCTTAAAGGGCCAGATAGTAAATAATTTAGACTTGTGGTCTGTATAGTCTTTATGGCAACTCTTCAACTGTGCCATTATAGCGTGAAGGCAGCCACAGATGATACACAGAATGGGTGTGGCTGCAACCCAATGAAACTATTATTTACAAAAATGAGCAGCAGGCCAACTGCCAGTTTGCCAACTCCTGACCTAGGCCTCTTTTGTCATAAGAAGAAAAATAGAAGGGTCACACTGAGATTTCTTATTTCTTCTCAGTTCCTTCCTCCACACTCCAGCCTTTGCCTTTATGAAGATAGCATTACACATGGATGGCAATGGACAAGAGTAGATACCACCCTTTTCTGCTTATGCTTCTTCCAAGGCTGTATGAGGGATCTGATGGGGATAGAGGACAATGGATAGGAAATCCAACCAAGATCACCGGATTCCTCCTTGAAGTCACTACTCTGGAACTTTTTAGCCCTCTTGAGAGGGTTACTGCCCTTGGGAGGTCACGTCCAACCCCAGCTTACCCGGTGGTGGCGTCTCTGTCTCAGGTGATGCATGAGGAACCACAGCATGTGACTATCAAACAGGTCAGTGTGGTGCAAGCTCTCTTCATCCCGATCCCGCTTGTTCTTCTTAATCACCTGGAACCCAAAAGGGTTCGGACAGGGGGCAGCAATGAAGATGGACCGGGGGACCTGATCAAGAAAGCTGATGTTCTATCCCAATAAAAGCTTCCCATTAAGTTGAAATGGAGCTAGATTAGATTAAGAAACAATGCCCTAGGTTCAGTCTCTGTGAAGGTGGCAGGCTTTAACACAGAATAATTCTTGAAAATGGTCCTCATCACCATCCTATTACAAATTAGTGCCACTTCACAGCTGCCCCCTGGAGCAGGACTATTCCTACAGAGGAAATTACAGGAATGTGGGGGAGGGTGTTAGAGTAGTGCCTTTAAAGAACTGCGCAGCAAGTTATTCCTCCCTATGACAATGAAGAATCAACAGTATGTGGATAAGCGGAAAGAAAATAACTTCTGCAGTCAGCCACTTACATCTTTTAACCCTGTCAGCTCAGTGGAAGCTTCAGCTGTGGGTGCCCAGATCTTCACATCATGGTCTAGGCCACTGGTTGCCAGCACAGGCAGGTGAGGGTGGGGGCTCAAGACAGTTTACCTGGTCAGGAAGAAAGGAAAATGCAGACTTAGCAGTGTGTGGGAGTAGGGTTTAAAAACCACTACTCACCTTGAGACAAACAATTGCCCTTGATCAGGGCTGAGGCAGCTGCTGGGGCAGCTGCTGGGGAAGGGAGGCCCACCCATCCTGAGCCTAAGCCAAAGGGCACTAGGGGTAGAGAAACCAAACAGAGACTAGGTATAAGACCAGGCACATCAATCATTTTCTATGTATAGGTCAGGGGTGGCTTCATCCCCCAGATATGGACCTAGGGGTGGGTGAGTGACTGCCCAAGCTTACTGCTGGCTTCATAAGAAGACAGTGAGATCCAGATGACCTTATTCACTCCAGATTCCAAAGCTGCAACTTGCCCAAGGCTGGAAAAAAACCATCTCAGTGGCTTTTACCAAGTGGCAAATAAATTTTAAAAAATGCAGAAAGCAGCAGCTGCCAATGAACCCCCAGAGAAGAGTCGGAGAACAACTATATTCATTTGGCACTGTTTACTAGAACTGGAGGAAGGCACAGGCTGAGAAGAGGAGGCTGAGTTGCAAGGAGTGGTGGGGAGTGATGGAGGCTCATGTCTGCTTGAGAGAACCTTGCATATCCCAAGGGACAACATCCTACTACCGGCCCTATAAGCTCAGCTATGAGGCAGCAGATTAAGGAAGCTTCTTGGGGCTTCCACAGCCTCAATCTCAGCCACCCTCTGGGTAAATTCACTGAACAAGGCAAAAGAAATAAACTACAGCAGGCAGGCCTTCTAGCTTAGGCAGCTTCCTCCTGTCTGAAAGGCATCCATGCCCCCTGCTGTCTGACTTGGAAACATGAGCTTCCCCCTAAGGGAAGGGCAGGGCAATTCCTATCCCATTCAGAAGAGTTAGTCCCAGATCTAGCTGCTAAAGTATTTTGAGTCTTTTAGTGAAAAAAGGAGCACATACGAAAGGCACCCCACCTTGCAGCTGCCCTATAGTCCAAGAAAACAAGTTCTTTTAGTTCTCTCTGGACCAACTGAGAAGAACATCTGAGAAGAGGTCAAGGGCAGGCATGGAAAATAGGGCTGACCTACAGACTTCCCACTTTGTTTGACTTCCATCTTACAAATAAACAAATGCTCAGAAAAGACTGCTAAGAAGAGCCTATGAATAAAACAGAAACCCAATTCTTTATCTCCTCCTCGCATCCCACATTATCAGCTTATTGTGAAGTTTATCTTTGGGCTTTTTTAGGCAGTGCAGTTAAACTCGAATGCTTGGACTAGTGTTATCTATCTACAGTAATGGACAATTTACACATACAAACCTGAACTTTTTCATCCATCTCCTAATAAGCCCTTGTTACAGACCTGTACTCTGAGCTAGCTCTGCTTGAATGTCAGCAAAATAAAAAAGCACAGGGGAACAATTCCTTGGAACTTAAGGCTAAGGAAAAAGCCAATGGCAAGAGGAACAAGAGAATGACATACAGTACCTGAATTGGAGCCTGTAGGGGGAGCCGATAGAGAACTTCTGGGCCAGAGTACCTGGTCACTTCACCAGACCTGTCTGAATGCCAGGACTTATCCTGTCAATAATGCCTGAGCAGAGAAAAGAGCTCTGGCCTTAGATGACTGGGCTGGAGGAATGTAGAGAATGGGATCAAGCATCAACGTGCTCTTGGGAGACTAAGGGGTTGTCCTCTGATACCACCCCCGCCCTGTCCCTGCGAAGCTGAATGGGAACAAAGAAAAGATCCTCAAGTCAGAGTCAGGAGACCTGAGAAAGGTAGAAAATAACTTCTAAGATCTTTTCTGGTTCTAACATTCTACTTTACATTTATAATTTCCATGATATAGAACTGCTGAGTCTACTACACTGAGACCAGTGCCTGGTGACCCCCACTGCTGGAAAGTTAGGACAAAAAAACAGAGGGAGCCAAGTGAAAGACCACATCAATCATTCAGCTTACACAGAGACAAGAATATGTAAGGAAATTTGCTTCAGGGGTAGTCTCTGTATCTCCTGTTCTATCACTCACTCTTAGGACCACTAAAACTTAGGCCTGGAGCCCACCCATCCCAAGTAGATGCCTTCCCCACCTCGGCAAATGGGTTAATCATCAAACACTGGCACTGGCTGAGCTAAAAGCAAACTGGCCTGCAGAATGCTTTTGGAGAATGGACAAATGCTGGCCTGGGAGAGGGCATTCAGCTCTGCGTCTCTCTAGAACAGAATGCAAGACAATAGTTTATGTCAAGAAAAAATTTCACTGGCCCCTTCTGACTTCCTTTCTCTAAACGCCTATTGCATAATTCCCATGAAGACTCAAGGGTTTTGGGTTTGTTTACTGCGGGTGACACCGGGGACCTATGGAAGAGTAGGAAATGAAGCAGGGAAGAGTGAGACACACCTTGGACTTCTAGACTCCTCTCCATTTGTATTCAAACCATAAAGGCCCACATCTATGGAGGTCTCACGTCCCAAAAATTTGGAGGAAACCAGAAGAAAATGTGAAATATCCTTGTACCAGGGCAAGAAAAACATAAGGAATGGGATCCTGATGCAAGGAACCATCCTAAATTCTAAAACCACTCTCTGAATAAACCGCATCAAGAGATGGCTAGGCTCTTTGAAGTTCCCCCACAGCCAAGAAGGAATAAAAAGGAAGAAAGACCAAGCTGTCTCAGTCATTACTTAGAGGCCTTGGGTAACCAGACTATTTTAAACAATCAGTATAATTTAGTCTTCCAAACTGTCTTTTTCCCATCTCCTGTGGTCCAAAAACCTTATAACAGAAAGCAATTGAACTGTTTCCTAACTCTAGGTCTCAAAAATGGAAAAAAAAAAGGTTAACCAAATACATCTTAAGAGCTGATCACTCTTCATTCCCTGACTCAATTCTCACTCTTCCTTTTTGCCCTAACTTCACAGAGGTCTGCAGAACTCAAAGGACAGGCAGACTATGATATGATCATGGGTTATACAGCAAGCAGGCTGCTCAGCCACTAAAAATTGCCACATTTGCTTTCTCCTTACATGTACACATTATGTGTTTATCTATTTGAATGTAAGCATGACACTTCACCCCTAAATACTTCAACATGTATCCCCTAAGTACAAGGATATTCTCCTACATAAGTAATCACATCAAATAAATTTAATATTGAGTACCATGTTATCTAATATATAAACCATATTCTGATTTTCTCAACTGTCTAAAAATGCTCTTTATAGCTTTTATCTGCTGATCTAAGATCCAGCCAAGATCACTACTTAGTTAAGGAAAGAGATATGGAGAAATCTTTAGCATAGTGTAGGAGGGTGCGCCCTGAACACTAATGCTTTTTCATTTGGAAAAGGTGCATGCCTAGAGATAAGTTACATCACTCAGGACAGAGGTTCTTCCCTAAGATCCCTTTCTTGTCTCAGTACTCTATGCTTTACAGGCACTGAAGATAGGAAAAGGAAGAAAATACTCCATCAAAAACTCAGCACCCCAGGCTATCCAGGCTTTTAATTTAGCTGGCTGGACCTCTAAAACATGGTATCATGTCATCACAGTGAGAATTCAGTGTCCCTGCTAAAACCTACCTTAATGCCTGGAGAGACTAGGGAGCCAGCCAGCTCAGCACACCATACTCACCACGCCTCCCTTGTCCCCCCTCCATGAACTGAATAATCTGGCAGGATGATTTCTCCCAGAGGAAGATGTGCCCACAGTCACTACCGCTCACCACAAACTCACTCTTGGGGCCATAGAAATTGACGCCTTTTACTGAAATGATAAACGACGGAACAAACCACATGAGGGTTGGCAGCAGGCCCACATATATTCATCTCGAAGGGAATTCAGTTATTTACAAACTCTAAATCAGCTGAGGGCTGAAGAATTACTTTCATTTTCACAAAAACAAATCAAGAGATTATGCATGTTTAATAGACAGTTATAAGAATCATACCAGTCCCAGAGATGATTTATATTCTCCCAAAGAGCTCCTTAGGGCAGAGGAATCTGCAGTCCTTTAGCAGCAGTCTCAGTCTCACTAAGTTTATACCCTATCAAGCAACCACAGGCCTCGCTAATGCCTTACCTGTCCCACCCTGAATCGTCCCAGCTCTGCCTACTCTTAGGCAGCACTGTCTTATGCCCTAGGATTATCTTTGATATGTGGACCTCACTGGTACCTTGCCAATGTTTTTGGGGTCATCAGTTGATCTGAGACTGATGAAGGTATATACCACAACTGCCTCTGAGAAGCAAGTGATCTGTGCTTGTTACCATTAACAGGGCTCACCAGAATCAGTACAAGAAACCAAGAGTTGCAACTACTATGGTCAGAACAATACTGGCCATGAAACTGGCACCCTTCCTGTATCTGCCTGTGTACTGAGATCCAAGAATAGATTTTTCCCTCCCTCCTTACCAGCTCAGGAAAAAAAAATATATAACTAATCTCTAGCTGCTATCTCCAAGACAAAATCGTGACAGGTATCTGTTAGGAGTGGTAACAACAGAGTAGTGATTCCTCAGCTTTTCTGAACATCAGAATCATGTGGGCAGTTTAAAAAAATCTCAGTGCCCAAGTTGTACCCCATACCTATTAAATCAGAATATATGGGGTTAAGGCCAGACTGTTAGGCTTGGTGGCTCATGTCCAGCACTCTGGGAAGTTAAGGCAGGCAGATCACTTGAGCCCAGGAGTTGGAGACCAGGCTGGGCAACATGGTGAAACCCTGTCTCCAAAAAAAATACAAAAATTAGCCAGGGGTAATGGCCTATGCCTGTAGTACCAGCTACTCAGGAGGCTGAAGTGCAAGGATCACCTGAGCCCAGGAGGTTGAGGCTGCAGTTGCCTGGGAGGTCGAGGCTGCAATGAGTCATGATTGCATCACTGCACTCCAGTCTGGACACCAGAGTGAGACTGTCTCAAAAACACAAAACAAAAAACATCAGGGGATTTCAATGTGCCCCAAAGTTTGAGAACCATAGACATGGAACAAACAGGCCAATCTTGGGCTGGGTACTACCACCATTCCTCCTCTTGGGCCTCATCTAATAGAATCGTTTACTCCTCCCTCCTAAAGGTACAAGGTCACTCCCCATTTTAAGCAATTCAGGACCACTGACTAAAGAGGGCTTTCCCTGACTCCCTGACAAGGCATTTACGCTTATTTTGAAGTTACCTGAAATCTAAAAAACAGTTAGTCTTATCTCCTTATGTCCAAACCAATTAGAAGCAACATTATTGCAGTGTCAAGAGATGCTCTTGAGAGCTTTCTCCTCTAGCACAGCAGAGAAAACATGGAAACTCCAGCCCAGTTCAGGATAATCGCTTAGTGCCCATGGCAACACAGGCAGCCTACTCCTTAGGTAGTTTCTATTTGCATAACCTGAGTAAGACACTGTGGTTCTCCAAAGCCAATAGACTTGGGCCACAGAAACCTAGGAAGACAGTCTCACCTGTGGCATTATTTCTGTGGCCCTTATATCTCTTAACATACTGGGCCCCATCACTGTGAGAGGAGTTGAAGAGGTAAATGTCTTCATCATTGTAACTGGCCAGGAGCTCTGCCAAGAACAAGAACACAGCAGTGAAGGCAAAGGCTGAAAAAAGCAGGGACCAGGAGTTGGGGTTGGGTTGGGGCTTCTTGCCAGTAGTGCCCCCTCCAAATACCCAGGTATAGCACCCATCTTACTTATTTGGAACACCAGGCAAGTCAGACTCTACAGGGTAGACTAGGAACACACTGCCAACCCAGGGGCAGCAGAATGCTCAAAAAGATCATACCCATTAACTCAGGAATGAGTCAAAGGCATAAGAACCTGCTCAGGCAAGTAACCTGGGCTTCAGGACAGGCCCTGCCAAGTATCATCTGCAGCATTCTGCAAATGGTACCTGGCATCTCCAAGGGTCATCTGCTGTATCCTCCCGCTATGTGCTCACCATCAGCAGTTACTCCCCCAGCTGCTCCACTTGGAGCTATAGCACAGTGGTGAGCACTGGAGGGCACATGCCTCACTGGCTCAGCAGCTCCCTAGACAGAGGGGGCATGCCAGCCTAGGAGCTGGGCCCTGCTCACGTACCTGTGCCGTCGTGGCTGTACACAAGACAGGTGATGTTTGCTTTGGACTCACTGTTCACCTGCAATAAGGAGCAGATACTGACTGACGCCCCACCCCCCCATTTGTTATACCATCTTCAGGAAACAGCTTTTCCTTCAAAGTCCCCTATATCTTCTCCCAGAGATTTGAGAAAGAAAGACAGAGACAAGAGTACAACTGATGAAACATGACCACCTCAGGGGGTAGCATCTTGGGGCTTTCTCTTGCTTGTCATCTGTGTGCTAGTCATTTTTTGTACACTGTCTCATTAGGCCTCACCATCAAGGTGCAAGGCAGTTGTTTTTATTTCCATTTTGTTGATTAAAAAACTGAGACTATCAGAAGTGAAATGACTGCCAAAATCACAAAGCTGGTAAGTGGTAAAGCCAGGATTCAAATCCAGATGACTGACTTGAAAGTCCAAGCTCTTCCCACCATACCCCCAAGTTCAGGTGCAGCCTTGGGGTCGAGTCAGGGAAGCCTGGAGCAACTGGCCCTTCATGAATCTTACCAGGTGATGAGGGCAGAACTTCTTGAGTACTCCATTGTTCTCATTCTCATCAATTTTCCTCTGGTCATAAATCCTGTAGTTGGAAAAGCAATGAACATATCAAAATTTAAAAATGAATCCCTTAAAGGACTGCAATTTGATGTAGTGGCAGGAACTGCCAGCTGCATGCAGATTAACAGTTTCCAAACCAAGCTCCTGGTTCATGCTCTTGCTTAAAGGCCGTCCCTTTCTCAATCCATTTCCAAACCCTAAATCTTTTTTTTTTTTTTTTTGAGACGGGGTCTCACTCTGTCACCCAGGCTTACTGCAACCTCCACCTCGCTGTCACCCAGTCTCACTGCAACCTCTGCCTCGTGGGTTTAAGCGATTCCCCGCCTCAGCCTCCTGAATAGCTGGGACTACGGGCACACGCCACCATGTCTGGATAATTTTTGTATTTTTAGTAGAGACAGGGTTTCACCATGTTGGCCAAACTGGTCTTGAACTCCTGGCCCCAAGGGATCCGCCTGCCTCGGCCTCCCAAAGTGCTAAGATTACAGGCGTGAGGCACTACACCCGGCATCAAACCCTAAATCCTTCATCGATCTATTTCCCATTTTAAGTGGCAATCCTCAATTCTGTCAGTTTGAAGTAGTTTATCTCTCTCAAGTTTTAAATTACATACTGCTAATTTTCACTGAAACATTAGTATAGAGCTTTTTATGTGTATGTTACCTACTGAAAAGGGTTACTCATGGGCAGAAACCAAACTTAAGGTAAGTCAGTGGGTCTGTAATCCCTCCTTGAAACCTTACTTGGCCTGTTCTCCCTCTCATATACCACAATAATTATTACAAACTACCACCCATATCCTCAAGACTCCCTCTCCTTACCTCATTCTTATCAAGCACACTACCTTCACGTTCCTTCCTCTAAGGCAAGCTTTAAATTCAAATATTTATGACATACATATTATGCATCAAATATTATGCTAGGTGCTAGAAATACAGTGATGAACAAGACAGATCCAGTATCTGTCCTCACCCAGTCTCCTCCAATCTCAGAGCCTATCTCTCAACAAATGTTCTTCATTTCATCCTTCCAGGGACCTTGTTTGATGGTCAGCTCATTTCTCAACTTCTTCCTCACCACCATCTGGCCACTTTCTAAAAATCCTTCTACTGACTGTCCTTTCCTACTATTGCTTTTTTTCTCCTTCCCCTTACAATCATATTACTGAAAAGAATGATCAACATTCAATACTTCCACTTCCTTACTTCCTATTCACTTCTCAGCCCATCCTAATCTGGTTTTGGTCCTCAGCTCACCACTGAGACTTCTCTGGCTGAAGTCATCAGTTAATTATATACATTTGTCAAGTAGGTTTAAGTCTAGAGCTCAGAAAAAGTGTGGTCTGGAGACAGATGTAAGTCATACATCCATGTATATGTGGTAGTTAAAGCACTGGTAATGGAATTAGATTTCCAATGGAAAACAGAGGATTTTCCCTTCTCCCTTTAGAATCTCTGGCCTCTTTCAGAATGTAATGAAAACTACAGTCCCTTTTCCCCAGAAAAATGCACATAAACACCCTTTCTGGAGGTTCACATAATACTTGTACTTCAAGTTAAAATTCTCTAGTATAAATTAAGATGAGAGCCAAACACTGAGCTACTAGAGAACATCAGCATTTAATGGGTGGACAAAGGAAGACAAACCCATGGACAACACTGAGGAGTGGCTGGACATCATCAAGGAGAGAAGGTGTTTCAGGGAAGGAGTAATAAACAATGTCAGGAGTAGAGAATAAGACTTGAAAAGTATCTTGTTGGCTTTGGCAGTTAGATTACTGATGACTTAAGCCTTCACCTCCCTGGCTCAAATGACCCTCCCACCTCAACCTCCCAAGTAGCTGGGACTCCAGGTGCACATCACCATGCTGGGCTACTATTTTTATTTTCTGTGGAGACAGCATCTGCCCAGTGTGACCTCAAACTTCTGGCCTCAAGAGATCCTCCTGCCTCAGCCTCCCAAAGTGCTGGGATTACAGACCTGAGTCACTACACCCCAACTATTTATTAATAACCTACTATAGTCTACATATGATGCTAGAACAGGGTTTGGCAAACTTTTTCTTAAAGGACAAGATAGTAAATGTTTTAAGCTGGTAAACCGGCAAATCATTTAATCTCTATTATAATTATTGAATCCTACTACTGTAGCACGAAAGTGGTTACAAACAACATGTAAAGGAAGGCATGGCTGTGTTCCAATAAAACTTTATTTATAAAAACATGCAGTACAGTTTGTCAGGCCCTGTGATAGACAGTAGTCATAGAAAGATTAATACAAACTTTCCCACTATTTTCTGAACATATAACAGGCCTTGACAGTTTATATTTTACTTTATTTTTATTTATTTTCTTTTCCTTTTTTTTTTTTTTGAGACAGAGTCTTGCTCTGTCGCCAGGCTGGAGTGCAGTGGTGCAATCTTGGCTCACTGCAACTCCGCCTCCCGGGTTCAAGCGATTCTTCTGCCTCAGCCTCCCACGTAGCTGGAACTACAGGCGTGCGCCACCATGCCTGGCTAATTTTTATATTTTTATTAGAGGCGGGGTTTCACCATATTGGCCAGGCTGGTCTCGAACTCCTGACCTCGTGATCTGCCTGCCTCGGCCTCGCAAAGTGCTGGGATTAAAGGAGCGAGCCACTACGCCCAGCCTAAAATTTTTTCTTGAATTTTCATTTGGTAGACATGGTGTTGCTCTATTGCCTAGGTTGGTCTTGAACTCCTGGCCTGAAGCTATCCTCCAGGCTTGGCCTCCCAAAGTGCTCTAGTTTTATAGTCATGAGCCACCACACCAAGCCCCCTAATTTTAAGTCACGTAAGGAATAGTTTTAGCATCTTCCCCACACCTTTACCACATCTCTTCCCACATGCCTTCAGGCACCCACTAACTTGTTAACCTAAGTCTCTCTTCTGTACCAGCCTTTAATCTAATGTTCTCTCAGTGTTGCTGATTTTGGCTTAAAAACTGGGGAGTGGCCAGGCGTGGTGGCTCACGCCTGTAATCCCAGCACTCTGGGAGGCTGAGGTGGGCAGATCACCTGAGGTCGGGAGTTCAAGACCAGCCTGGCCAACATGGAGAAACCCTGTCTCTAGTAAAAAATACAAAATTAGCCAGGCATGGTGGCGGATGCCTGTAATCCCAGTTACTCAGGAGGCTGACACAGGAGAATCGCTTGAACCCAGGAGGTGGAGGTTGCCGTGAGCCGAGTTCATGCCATCGCAAAAGCATTCCAGCCTGGGCAACAAGAGTGAAACCCTATCTCAAAAAAAAAAACCAAAAAAACAAAAACAAAAAACCGGGGGAGTGAAGAGATGATTTACTGACTGCTTCATAAATCAGAGCCTGTATCTAATCCTTTAACAATAAATTTTCATGTCGGCCAATCACACTGCCAAATCTACCACTAAAGGATTCATCTGATATATTCTCCTTTTTTACTCCTATAAAACTAAGCTAAGCAGGAATTAGCTTAGCTTAGCTGGTGTAGTAGGGACTCACACCTATATCTCCTCCACTTGCCTTTTTTTTTGGGGGGGGGGGCACAGGCCAAAAAGCATGTCTCCCCAGAGCTTCCCTTAAATACTTAATAACCCTAAACTAAAATTCAGTATTAATGATGCGAAGCCTTGAAGATAAGTAAGCTATTTCTCTGTATTCCCTTGAAGTAATTCCTTTAGGCTAGGAGTGAAAGTTAATGGTGTTATGATATAAAATATTCAGCACAAATGTTTTCAAATTTATACCAGAAGGTGAGCTCTTCAGGTTCTTTCAAAGGAAGAATAAGAAAAGAGAAACCTCAAAACATTCAGTTGGCTGAACAGAAGAGGTGCCAGAGAAGTTGAGTAAAACCTAATGTCAGAGAAGAGCTGGAGTGCTGAAAGGGCTACCTGCTCATGTAGGATCAGTGTGCCTCAAAATCTTCAAGCAGCCAAGTGCAGTGGCTTACGACTGTAATCCCAGCACGTTGGGAGGCTGAGGCAGGCGGATCACTTAAGACAGGAATTTGAGACCAGCTTGGCCAACATGGCGAAACCCCATCTCTACTAAAAATACAGAAACAGTCAGGCACGGTGGCATATGCCTATAATCCCAGCTACTTGGGAGGCTGAGGCATGAGAATTGCTTGAACCCAGGAGGCAGAGGTTGCAGTGAGCTGCGATGGAGCCAGTACACTTCAGCCTGGGCAACAAAGTGAGACTCTAAAAAAAAAAACCTTTTTTTTTTTACATAACTTCTGCCAAGTAAATAGCCAATAGAGGATATGAGGCTGATAAGAGACAGATTTGATTTCTCCTTGTGTTGAAATGCTAAAATTCTAAGCCGTACTCTAATCCTGGGAAAGTTATCAGCTTTGGGTTAAGACATTATGAACTACATTTCTCAATACAGCAAACTCCTACATTCCCCTCCAAACATCTTGGTTCTAGTGGTGGAATTCACTAGAGGCAAACTTTTCAAGTAATTTGGAACTCTAAGTAGGAACTCCCAATTAGAAATTTCAGTGAATGCTCAACTTGGAGGAGTTAGCAACTGAAAATTTGTACAACTACAAGCCTTTTTGATCAACAGCTTCTTATCTAAAAAGAAAAAATCTATTGCTACATATTTGAGGACTGTTGGTGACTAGAGAAAACGAATTTTGAAGGCATGGGAATAGAGGAAGAAGAAAGAAACAAGGTTTTGTCAACGATTCTTGAACAACGTAAAGTCATCTCTCATGTATTTTCTAAATATTTACCCTATTCCCCATGATTCTTCTTAATAAAACGCATCTGGAAATATAGCTATAAAATGTGCTCTCATTTCAAAAGGAAGATGATGCTTTTCACTTACCATTAGGAAAGCAAAAAGTCACTCATTTTTTTAGTGATCTTGTCCCTCTCTCCTCCTTTCAAACTGATGATCCCAAAGAAACATTGTTAAAATAGGCCAACCGATAGGGATGGATACAGCTTATTACTAAGAGTCAGAGGAAATTAACTAATACATATGAAGATTGAAACAGTGTCTGTTTCCCTTAGGTCACGTTTCTCAAGAACCAGTGTTAACAAAAGGTGTTCACAGTAACAAAGATATCACTATGGATAAAGAAAAGTGGTAGCTCAGGACAGTGAAAGCCAGAAAACCCTCAGTTCACACTAAATGCTCCCAAGTCAAACTATTTCTGAATAGAAAACCAGTATTTAAAATTTCTAGTGCATGTTTATTGATATATGAAAATGGTGAAGATTATTTACTAATACAGCACTTGCTGGTAAACCTAAATTTATGCCTTAGCTGCTATGTGAGGACCTTGGTCAATTTATCTAACTTCTTTTTTTTTTTTTTTTTTGAGAGAGAGTCTGGCTCTGTCATTCAGGCTGGAGTGCAGTGTCACGATCTTGGCTCACGTCTGCCTCCTGAGCTCAAGTGATCCTCCTGCCTCAGCCTCCTGAGTAGCTGGGACTACAGGCATGTACCACCGCGTCCACTAATTTCTGTATTTTTAGTAGAGATGGGGTTTCACCATATTGGCCAGGCTGGTCTTGAACTCCTGAGCTCATGATCTGGCCGCCCGTTGCCTCCCAAAGTGCTGAGATTACAGGTGTGAGCCACTGCACCTGACCATCATCTAACTTCTTTAAAACTGGATAATCTCTAAAATATGTAAAGCCACCCCTCAGAAACTGTTTTAGAGAACAGAATATCTCCAAAGGCACATAAGATTTTTGGAAGATGGTAAAAAATTCAAGATAATAGTTAATGGATTCTTAGAAAATTCCTAACTCTCCATAAAGGAGCATCTGGTAATATACAATGCATCAGTCTTATAAACTGTCAAAGATACAAAAGAGCCACAAACTCACCTTACAAACTGATCTCGTCCGCCCACTGCAAACTGGTGGGTATTGGCGGGATTCACATAGATTGTATACAGCCCCACTTTCTTCTCTTTCTCTTTGTCACCACCAGTTTCCTTTAAGAGTAAAAAGCACAGAAAGTTATTTCCTCCAAAAGATCCAGATGGTCATGGCAAGGGAGAGCCAAGAGAGTAACATGGCTAATAAGAAACCAAAGAGACTCTCATTTGGAAAGAAAGAAGTGTTGTTTTGTTTGTTTTGTATGTTAAAACAGGAAAAAAGCGCATATATTTATTACATGACTTTGGGGATTGAGGAAAAAAACATGTAGTGAAGTCACTTTCTAGTGTTCCTTAAGAAGCATAAGGTAGGCCGGGCACAGTGGCTAAAGCCTGTAATTCCAGCACTTTGGGAGGCTGCGGCAGGCGGATCACGAGGTCAGGAGTTTAAGGCCTACTGGCCAACATGGTGAAACCATGTCTCTACTAAAAAAAAAAAAAAAAATACAAAAACTAGCTGGGCATGGCGGCTCGTGTCTGTAATCCCAGCTACTTGGGAGGCTGAAGTAGGAGAATTGCTTGAACCAGGACCCGTGAGGCGGAGGTTGTAGTGAGCCGAGATCGCGCCACTGCACTCCAGCCTGGGCAAGACTCCATCTCAAAAAAAAAAAAAAAAAAAAAAAAAGGCAGCATTAGCTAAAGGTATATGAATGTACCGCTCTTCAGAAGCCTCAGTTTAGCTGGAATCCAACACAGTAATAGCCAGTCATTAATCAGACAACACTACCCATACCTTCCTACCCTTTATGTATAAATACATCTTCCCAATCACCTGGGAACAAGGAGAGAAGTGGAGGAAGAATCACAGAAATAGTAGGCTAAAAAAGACCTTAAGGTCAGAGTCAATCTCTCAGATTCCATTAAAATGTCACTTAAGGCCAGGCATAGTGCCTCATCCCTGTAATCTCAATACTTTGGGAGGCCGAGGAGGACGGGTCACTTGAGGCTAGGAGTTTGAGACCAGCCTGCCCAACATGGCGAGACCCCATCTCTACTGAAAATACAAAAATTAGCCAGGTGTGGTGGCATGTGCCTGTAATCCCAGCTACTCCAGAAGCTGAGGCAGGAGAATCACCTGAGCCTGAGAGGTAGAAGCTGCAGTGAGCAGAGATCACGCCACTGTACTCCAGCCTGCACAACAGAGCAAGACTCTGTCTCAAAAAAACCCAACTTAAGCCAGGCACAGTGGCTCATGCCTATAATCCCATCACTTTGAGGCTAGCAGTTCGAGACCACCCTGGGCAACATAGCAAGACCCCATCTCTATAAAAAATTATTATAGGCCGGGCGCAGTGGCTCACGCCTGTAATCCTAGCACTTTGGGAGGCCGAGGTGAGTGGATCACCTGAGGTCAGGAGTTCAAGACCAGCCTGGCCATTAGGGTGAAACCCCATCTTAAAAAAAAAAAATTATTATAAAAAATAAAAAATTAGCTGGGCGTGGTAGCATGCACCTGTAGTCCCAGCTGCTCAGGAGGATGAGGTGTGAGGATTGCTTGAGCCCAGGAGATTGAGGCTGCAGTGAGCCGTGATCTTGCCACCGTACTTCAGCTTAGATGACAGAATAAGACCCTGTCTCAAAAAGTAAAAAAATTAAAAACCCAGCTTAAAATATGCACACTGAAAACTGATAAATTTTCACTGAAGAAATCCAGAAAAATCTGGCTAAACAGCCGCAATTTGTTCCAGGTTAAGGGTGGCATGATAAATATTCTTCTCAGATCTAAGCATTCAACCAGTCAAATATGACATACTGAAGATTGGTAAATTTACAAGACTTCAAGAAACTATAGGAAGAGACTTGGCTTTAGCTTTTGTTTTTAAGTCTAAGGTTTTATTTATTTCTGATGCTATGGGAACAGAAAGAAATATAACCATGACAACAAGTTTCTTTGTAAAGAAATGATTTTAGCATCCTTTCTGCATAGTCAAAGTCACCTCAGCCTAGAACTGTTCTAGGCAAAGTGGAGATTTTTTTACTTAGTATCTCTGCAGCTTTTCATTAAATGAATACAGGCCAGGCGCACTGGCTCACCCCTGTAATCCCAGCACTTTGGGAGGCTGAGGCAGGTGGATCACCTGAGGCCAGGAGTTTGAGACCAGCCTGGCTAACATGGTGAAACCCCGTTTCTACTAGAAATGCAAAAAATTAGCCAGGCTTTAGTGGTATACGCCTGTAATCCCGGCTACTCGGGAGGCTGAGACAGAATTGCTTCAACCTAGGGGGCAGAGGTTGCAGAGAGCCAAGATCACGCCATTGCACTCCAGCTTGGGCAACAAGAGTGAAACTCCATCTCAAAAAAAAAAAAAAAAAAAAATTAAATGAATGAATGAATGAATGAATACAGAAGACCAGGTGCAGTGCCTCATGCCTATAATCCCAGCACTTTGGGAGGCTCAGGTGGGAGGATTGTTTGAGCCTAAGAGTTCGAGACCAGCCTAAGCAACACAGATCCCAGCTCTATTTATTTTGAAATTAAAAAATAAAAATAAAAAAATACAGAGGTCACTGATTATGAATGTCATTAGGGGAAACCTCCATCCCCCAACACACGTACACCTCAAAAACACAAGGCAGGAAACGTGTCAAAAGAATGACAGCTTCAGGAACAAAACTAAGAGACCGCTCTAATATGAGTTTTAGACAGGGAAAGAGAGGATGAACTGATGCTACTCCTTCCCACAAGATTATCTCATTTCCTCAGCAATTTGAAATTTCAGAAGGACAGGGTCTAACAAATACTAAAGTTACCACATGGAAGCAAAATGAAGAAACTAAGGAATAGATTATGAAGTACTGGCTCTACAGTTATGTAATCCTGACAAAGAGCTCAATCTTTCTATGCCTCAACATAATCCCATAAAACAAACTCTCCTGATGGGTAAATGCAGAGTACCTTGAGCTCTGCAGGGGACATGCAGAGGTCCTATAAAAATGATTATCATGGCAAAAGGAGGAAAAAATGTTCACATTAGAGGAAACCACATGAAACAAATTCACCAATTTTGCCTTAAAATTAATGAGCAAGTATGTCCCAGCAAAAAGGGAAAAACAATTACAGATTAGACCAAAAGATTTCTTTGAAGAATACCTCAAACTGGCTTCCACTGGCAGAAGGAATATTCCATCCACAGTTTCAAACTCTTTTCCTAAGATGTTAGTTTCCTAAGATGTTAGTCAGATTCGGGAATTATCATATATATACAAAAGAAAAACTCCCCAATGCCAACTTCACACAAAAATGCCTCTGAGAAGATCATGCCAGTGCATTCCAGCCTGGGTGACAGAGTGAGACTCCACCTCAAAAAAAAAAAAAAAAAAAAAGGCTCTGACAGAAACGAAGAAAAAGAAAAAAAAATGCCTCTGACATAAGCAAATGTTCAGCCTTTCACCCCATTCCAGTCTGTAACACTACTTTAACCCTTACAACAAAAACTTTAAAGACTCGCTGTCTTTATTACTCAAATCTAGATTTGGGCCTCCTTCTGATCTTCATTTTCTCCTTGTTCCCCTCTTTAGATTCTATTCCACCTATCACTGCATATGTTCAGATTCATGGTTAACTCTCAGCCAGATGTTCTACCTATGTAATTTCATTCTAAATTCAATAATCTGCCGAAGTCATTCACTCTCTTCATTACTTGAACCAGATTCCCAATTCCTGGTGGCCTAACAGTAGTTTCCCTGTGAACCTGATCCACAAGGTAAGAACTCATTCTGTTTCACAACTCTCTAACACAGCAGATTAAATAAACATAATTTTTTGCTTTTTTGCTCTTCCCCTGTCCTATAAAAAAACTTGCTAATCAAAAAAAAAAACAAAAAAAAAACTTGCTAATCTTCCATTATCGTCACAGAACCCTGGAACTTTAGAACTGGAAATAACAAACATCATGTAGTTCAAAAGATTAAATGATTTCCTCAAAGTTAGAGAACTATAAAGTTAGATAGTTATCTAACTACAAAGATACAAAGTTAGATTACATCAATGCCTGTAATCCCAGCACATTGGGAGGCTGAGGCAGGTGGATCACCTGAGGTCAGGAGTTCAAGATCAGCCTGGCCAACATGGTGAAACCTCACCTTTACTAAAAATACAAAATATTAGCTGGGCGTTGTGGTGCATGCCTGTAATCCCAACTACTTGGGAGGCTGAGGCAGGAGATCACTTGAACCCAGGAGGTGGAGGTTGCAGTGAGCCAAGACCGTGCCACTGCACTCCAGCCTGGGTGACAAGAGCAAAACTCCATCTCAAAAAAAAAAAAAAAAAAAAAAGCAGTAAAAATGAAAAACTAAAACTGAAATAATTGTAATTATTAGCTACATCTTAATCAATTTCAGCCATGGCGTTACATATATATTCAATTCCTCAGTATAATGTCTAACACCATGGCTGAAATTGATATAAACATATATATATTTATATATATGAGTCCTCATAGAAACCCCAAGAGAGGGAAGGCAGGAGGGAGGGAAAAAGTATGCCCACAGCAAGACTGAAGAAACTGAAGTTCAGAAGGTTACATAAGTCATAACCGGTAGTGCCTTAGTTGAGATTTGACCTAGGTACACCTGGATCCAAACAAGATGCTGTGTTTTTTCTTTGATATCACACAGTTAAAAAAGGGATAACATTTACCTATGAGTCTCAAATTTACATACAAATGAACTGTGATAAAACAGAACACAACTACAGCTACCAGTATTTTTGTCCAAAATTGATCATCTGTTTGTATGTTTCTATAAATAACAAAATTTAAAATTTACAGGGCCATATCTCTACATGAGTCTGTGAA
Organism: Ateles fusciceps; assembly: GCA_036589455.1. Taxonomy (NCBI): domain Eukaryota; kingdom Metazoa; phylum Chordata; class Mammalia; order Primates; family Atelidae; genus Ateles; species Ateles fusciceps. Next base: position 3,497,760 of record JAZHEH010003362.1, read on the forward strand.
ATAATGTGCTTTCTATGGGTAAAATGAATGATATTCAAGTGAATAAAGAACAGAATATCATCAAATTATTAAAGGCCACATGTAATAACTAAACTGAGAAATGAAGGTAGACTGAATAGTAATTCACTGCTGAGAAAGAGACAAAGTAAGGAATTCTCCTTAACATTAAACTACCTCTTACCATAGGCACAAAGGTACTATTCTGATGAACCAGAGTTAGGCATTACCAAGACACATGGAGTATGTTCAAGGCTAAGAGATACAGTTTTGTAAAGATGTTCCCACTACACTTACGAAGCTGGGCGGTCTTGTCTCAGGTCAATGGTGAAAACAACTGCATCTTCACCTGCAGATAAGAACGTACAGGGAGAATCTGGTTCCAGAGCCAACTGAGGAAAAAAAAAGGAAAACCATGAGATTTCCAAATATTAGAATTAGAGGTCATCTAGTTCATTCCTATAACTTTAGCAAGGGCTGCACTTAAAATGTCCCAATAAGAGAAATGTCTACCTTTTTGTCATAAAATCCCAGGAAAGGAGATAATTTAAGCCACTTACTCTTGTTCTATGTAAATTATTTATAGCTTTGTTTATTCTATACAAGTCAAAGGACAGATGACTTGCTATTTCAACTAAGTCCCCCAAGGGATATGAACAGAGACAGCAAAGAAAAACATCAGCCATTAGAGTTCATTTTATTTTTTTCCAGCCAGGGTCTCACTTTGTCACCCAGGCTGAAGTGCAGTGGCGTGATCATCGCTCACTGAAACCTTAACCTTGTGGGCTTAAGTGATCCTCCCACCTCAGCCTCCCAAGTAGCTGGGACAGGCACAAGGCACTATACCTGGCTGATTTTTTCACTTTTTTTCTTTTTTTTGACAGATGGGGTCTTGCTATATTGCCCAGGCAGGTCTCAAATTCCTGGCCTCGAGCAATCCTCCCACCTCAGCCTCCCAAAGCACTGGGATTACAGGCATAAGCTACCACACCCATTCTCAAAACCAATTCCATATCCTTAGGTGCAGAGAGAAATGGTGTCCAACTTCATTCCTTACATCTTAGTTATGAAAATCAGTTATCTAATGGGTTGGGGGTAGACTTAAGAATCAAAGAAACAGGTAATTTTCACATATCCTGAGCCACCTTGGCTAGAAAAGTATACTCCAGGTCCACCTACTCTTTGCTTAGGGTTTCTAAGAAGAGAGTACCAGGCCGGGCGTGGTGGCTCTTGCCTGTAATCCAAGCACTTTGGAAGCCAAGGCGGGCGGGTCACCTGAGGTCGGGAGTTCAAGACCAGCCTGACCAACATGGTGAAACCCCGTCTATTAAAAATACATATATTTTTAAATTAAAAAAAAAAAAGAAGAGAGTACCATCCCCTTTTCATGGCACAAAAGAACACCAGGCGTACCTTAAGACTAGGCAGTTCTTAACTCCTCACTAGCTGCCACCATGTTATTTGGCTTATATTCCCAGCTTTAAATAGGGCTTTCAGAAACAGTGCTATTTGTGAATTTAGAGTTTAAGCAGGAAAGCTGAAGCTCTCACACATTAAGAATCAACCACTAGCACCTTGAAACTGTCAAAATACTCTAAAAAAAAAACAGAATAAATATAAGAGGTTTAGAGGGCATAGGAGACCTCAAAGATCTCCAAACCAACCCCGGCTTAGCTTAGGGGCCAAATACTGTGGTAAGTGTATGATCTACAGACCTTTCAAATACTTGCCTTCCTAGGAGTTTAGGGTGGCTGCTTTTGCTCCTTTCTTAACTACAAATCTTAGGACTGACAGAGGTGAAGCATGTGACCACAACAAAGGTGACACAATGGGCAAAGATAAGGAAGAACCTTGGCTGAGAACCACAGAGGATTTGGATTGCACAAACTCTGGAACGAGGTCTTACTTACCTTGTGAGATGCTCCCTTGTGCTGGGCCACACGTTTCGTATTCTTGCAACACTGTGTGGCAGACAGTTCTGCTACCCCGAACCTGCCCATCACGGGCACACATGGCCAGAGTGGAATCACCACTATTAGGAAGAAACTTGGCCTGAGGTATTAAGAATGAAAAAAAGGACACACAAAAGAAATTAGAGAGGTAAACTTGAGAATGAAAAATATGATGACCTCAACTTACCCCCTTTTTCTTACATGACAGCTGGAAACCTAGCTTTCCTACTCTTGTACAGCTGGCTAAGCCCAATTTCTTCCAGGAGTTAACGGAAAGGGAGAGAAAAAACTTCCTCTGATGTAAGAGAGCATTTCAGTTGGCTCTGGAAGATTAAACTGGTACATGATTAAGAGCTCAAGCAAACTAGGACTGTACCTAGCAGGGGAGAAAAGGAATACAGGAGGAAAATCTACCTTGATTCAGAAAGCAAATATAAATTTGCCACAAAGAAAAAGGAAAACAGGGGGAACATCAGGGAAGAAAACACCCTTAGGATAAATGGCTGGTACCAATACAGTAGATGGGGCCGAGGAATAAAATCTTTACAGAATAATAATATTAGCTAATATTTATTAAATGTTTATTAAGTACCAGCCACAGTTCTAAATGCTTAGCTTCTATTGTTATTTAATCCTCATAACCCTATGTTATTAGTCCCATTTTACAGATAAACTGAAGAAAAAAGTAAAATAACTTGCCCAAGATCACAGAGCTAGTAAGCAGAGGGCTAGACTTTGAACTCAGGCAGTTTGGTTCAAAAGCCTGCGCTTATACTACACTGCTTCCTACCAGCACACATTTAATAAGCTGCATGCACCCTACCTATGAGGTTTCCAACAGTCCATATGCTCAAGGAATCTAATGGTTGCCAAGAGTCTTTCAGTGTATTTAGGTCATTATGGGAGCCAAAGTAGGGCCAAGTCCCAATACCTAATTCCTGCAACAACTCACTACCAGCTCCCACTCTACGCAGCGGTTCAGATTTGTCTAACTCATGCCTGATTCTCTCAGTTGCTATTATGCTCCCTTGCCTCACCTGGAACACATTACTTTTGTGGCCACTCTCAAAGTCCAGTACTGGCTGCCGCCGCACCCAATCCCACACCACCACCTTCAGGTCATCGCTGCCACTGGCCAGCCAGGTGCCGCGCTGGTTAAAGTGCAGGGTATTGACACAACCAGTATGGCCCTCAAGCCCATGCTGCAGGCGGGAACGCTGCACAAAGACTCTTGCCCCACAGGCCTCATAGACAAAGCGGGCACTTGAACCCAGCTCCCGCTCCCGAAGGGCAGGGAGGGCTTGCCAGCGAGGTCGGGGTAGAGCTGATGTTTCTGAGGACACCCAGTCCTCTAGGGCCCGCTCATCATCTGATGAGTCCTGGTCACGGTTAGCCCGCTTGCGCTGTACACGGCGCCGAGGCTGCTCTTCTTCCTCCTCTTCCTCCTCTTCCTCTTCCTCTGAGCGGTCATGGACTCGATTTTCTTCATTAATGGAGTAATGACCAGTGTCCTCCATGCTGTCAGAGTCCTTATCTTCACCTGAGCTCTCTGTGTCTGTGCCTCGACTTTCTGTGCTGGTGCGGTTGGGGCCACCATCATCCCCAGTCAAACTCAAACTCAGGTCTGAGGCCTCCACTTCAATGCCTGAGGATGTCTCCCTCCCCTCTTCAGTTCCAGACATCTCCTCTGGACTGCTAGACAGGCTTCCTGCAAGTTAGTGAGGAATGGGTAGATGAGAGGGGAAAAGTAAGTAAACAGGATAGTGATCAGAAGGACTTCCCACCTTAGTCTAAGAAATCATCACATCAAAAGACCAAAAAATGAACTTTGGTCAAAGTATTTTCATTACAAGTGATTACAAAGAGTACCCTCTGAGGGGAAATCTCACAAAGGACAAGAAACTGAAAAGATTAAGATCAAATCCATACACAAAGTACTTCAACAAAAGCAAAGAAATTGATAAAAATCACTTCCATTGATCCTATCTCCTATAACTACATACTGCATTCTCTTATCTCACAATAGCCCAGTCAATTCCAGTGAGCACTTGAGCAATGTTCTAGAGCCAATACCACCACAACTTCACAATCTAAGATTACATCAAGTTCTCAAGAGGCAAAACATTAGCATATTGTATAAAAGTGTACCTGACACATCTACCATAGGCTCTGTTGTATTGGATGGGCATTTATTAAGTTACAGCAAATAATTAAGCAGAAATAAAAAGAACAGCTAACTCCAGCAAGAACTAGCATAGTCATCTTCTTAGCCTAAGATGGAAACTAACTGATAAAAATCACTGACTTACGGATGTGGAGTTGCACCATTTTCTGCTTTAAGAAAAGTACCACTACACCTCCTGTCACCTAAATCTTAAGTTTCTTCCCCTAAGTTTCTAAAATTCAGAAAGAAACTTCAAGAAAGGAAGGTGAAGGGGTAAGTGGGAACTGTGATCATTTGAGTGGGTTCTTGCTCACCTTTTGCTAATAAATATATTTTGACTTACTTCCATTAGTTTGAATTTTTCAATACAATTTTTCGTCACTTTATTAAGACAACATTTTATTAGGAAACATATATAAAAGTGATAAAAAGGTAGGCTACTATAGTGGTACCTAAGAAGAAAGTTCAGTATATTCTAGATCTGCTATGTTGGTAGTTAAATAACTAGGTCACTTTCATTGATCTTATCTCCTATAACTACATACTGCATTCTCTTATCTTACAACAGCTAAGTCAATTCCAGTGAGCATCTGAGCAATGTTCTAGGGCCAATACCACCACAACTTCCAACCTAAGTCAAGGTGTGAAGAAAAAAGGGGAGAATAAAGATTTTAAATGCTGCTCAAGGGCCTCCTTTCCTCAGATGGCTATAAATTTTATCCTGCCAAAAGTAAAAGCTGTCAGGAAAGGCAGCCCAGCTGTGCATTAACTCCAGGATGGGCTATTCAACTCCAATACCATAATGATGTTTAAGAATTCAGAGGTGGAGCACCTTACTGCCTAGCCATGTGGATTAAAACATTAATTTGTAAAGATCTCTGAAGCAATGCAAATCGTTTTCAATGAACTCTTAAGCAAAACCCAATACTGAAAAAAGATCAACAATACAAGTGCTTTGATTCAAGCAGTAACAGAAGGCTGGGAGACACAAATAAAAGTCTTTTTTTTCTTTTAGAAAAAACAAAAGGCCTCGACTAGAGCACGCTATAAAACAACTGGGCTAGGGGCTGGAAGAAAAGTCAAAAAGTAAAGAAATTTGAACCCAAGAACCAAACATTTGCTGAGTCTGTTATATGTGCTAAGAAAGTTTAGCAGTTAATGGTTTTTTGAAATGCAACTGGGCTTCAGCCTGGGAGTGGTAAGCAGGGACTGAAACACCACACCTAACAGGTATGTAGAAAAGAAAAAAAATAAAACACGAAAACATCTAGCATTTATTGTTAAAATTACAAGTAACAAATATTGACAATTTTGAAGGCTTTACCATATTAACGTAAGGGCCAGAGTGTATCACAAGCTCATCAAGAAGGCCCCAACAGTAAATCACCAAGATCTAGTGTAGGGGTTTGCAAGTTTTTTCTGTGAAGGGCCAGACAGTAAAACTTTTAGGTTTTTCAGACCATATGGAGCTCCACCACAACCTCTCAACTCCATTATGCAGAACAAAGGCAACTCATAAACACTACATAAACAAACAGGCATGACTGTGTTCCAATAAACGAGTGGCAGACTGGATTTGGTTTGCAAGTTAAAGTTTGCCAATCCCTGACCTAGCTAATGGTGAAGCTCCAAATCAACAGTATACTTCAACTCCTCTAGAACCCCGTGTGTTTCAACTAAACCCAGTGAAAAATATGAGGTACTTTCCTTTATCGAAGATGAACAGGCCAGTGAGGTGGCTCACACCTGTAATCCTAGCACCTTGGGAGGCCGAGGCGGGCTGATCACTAGGTCAAGAGATCAAGACCATCCTGGCCAACGTGGTGAAACCCCATCTCTACTAAAAACATAAAAAATTAGCTGGACATGGTGATGCGCGCTTGTAGTCCCAGCTACTTGGGAGGCTGAGGCAGGAGGATCGCCTGAACCTGGGAGTCGGAGGGTGTAGTGAGCCGAGATCGCACCACTGCACTCCAGCCTGGTGACAGAGCAAGACTCCATCTCAAAAAAACAAAACAAACAAACAAAAGATGAATAAATGGCAGTGATAAGAACATATGAAGCAATAAAAAAGCACCTTGAAAATCTCACCTATCCTTCCTCCAATCACATCAACTAGAATTTAGCCTGTTATCCTGACCTTCAAAGTGCTAAGGCATGCTGGACTCTGTGCTGCCCAGCTATATCCATTTGAAGGCGGCTTCTCTAATTTAAAAGTTGTCTCAGAGGTGAAGCACTGGTTAAATAACCCAGGTGTTAGTTACACTCTATTAGAATTTTTATATTCTGCCTTCAATTCTGCCCTAAAGCCAGTGATTTGACACTTGGCAGCACTCGTCCAGAAAGAGAAAGGAGGGGAAAGGAAGGAAGGAAGGAGAGAAGTGGAAAGAAGGGAGGGGAACTAAGGGAAGGAAATAAGGAGGGGAAAGAAGTCCTACTCCTAGTTGGGTTGTAACTTCATCCCTTATGTAATTGCTTTTTTTTTTTTTTTTTTAAGAGATGTGGTCTCGCTATGTTGTCCAGGCTAGTCTCAAACTCCTGGACTCAAGCCATCTGCCTGCCTCAGCCTCCCAAAGTGCTAGGATCATGCCCAGCCATGTTAATCTCTCTATCAAACTACTACTTACTGTAGAAAGGGACCTCTCAACGTAACTGGGGAAGCTCATCTTCCTAAAATTCCCTTGTTCCTACCACCCTCTGGATCTTATTTTTCTCTTTTATTAACAGCATTTCCTAGGTTCTGCCCATCCTTATAGCCTTACAGAACTGCAAACCACTCGACCTCTTAGAATTACAGCTCTGTTATTGATCTTTTGAAAATGATCAGATAAAATCAGAAGAAGCAAAAGTACAATACAGTCCAAGGTGTTTTCCTGTGTAGTTTCCCATACTCAAAACAACACAGGAAAGTTTCCTTCCGTCCAATAAAATTTAAGCCTCCACTCTCTCTTGCAGGGAGGAGGAGAACCTCAGCTGATAGTAAAAATAGCTTCACCTTCATTTTGGCCCCTTACCATTAGCTAAGTCTGTTCTGCCATCTGTGCTGCTCCCTTTGCTGGACATCTTGAATGATGTTTGCTGTAGCCAGCCTGGGTTTGGGGAGGAAGAAATCAAAACAATTAGGAAACCACCCTGGGAAAGAAAATAGGGACAAGGAGATTTAACAATGTACAAGGTTTTATCACTTTTATAAAAATGATTTGTGTATGCGTGCTTAACAGGGCTTCTCAGCTTGTGAAAAGCACACCAGAATTTTTTCTTCCCTATGTTTAAATTCCATATAATGACATACTTTTGGGGAGGTCAAGTACCATCTCTTTACTTCCCTCACTGAGTAACCGGCAGTGATTTTTCAGATGGGAAAGTGGGAACTAAAATAAAACCTGGAACATCAGGCACGTGTCAAGTGATAGGTACTGCATGCAAGGAGTCTCAACTCAATACATAAAGCTAACTTCAGCACTGCCCTCTAGGCAAGAATCTTCCAATGTAAATAAATGACATATGTATTCTCAAACTCCGTAAAACACTTGTTTTCACAACATAAAGAGATGGGTCAGATTCTAAATATAATTTTACACACAAATCAACAGATAGAAGAAATCAAACTCTGGGGGAAGAACTTGAGCTTTCTGTTCACTCAGATGACTAACTTCAAACTTACAAAGGCACAACAGCTACTAAGGATTATAAGAGCTGGACCTAGAAATCAGGAACACCCTATCCCTAGGAAAGAACCTTGTTTTGTTTCTCTTAAGACTAACAGTCAGTCTCTAAGCACAAAGACAAAGGTGGGGAAGAAAAGTGCAACATTTCCATTAAATCATCTCATCCCATTTCATTTAATGACAAACACTGTTTCACCTAAATCTACCAACTTTAACCAGACTCATCTTTTCCTAACAAGGAATCAAGGTATCTGACTTATTTCCTTTTATGCCACTATAAAACATTCTTATTTTTTTCAGGGCCCACTGCCACCTCCAGTAAATTCCAAAGAGCAAAGAATAATATTATTCAGATCAGAATTTTGTTAGGCCCTTTCAGTGACTTGGACAAAAGGCACTGGTAAAAGACAAAGTATAATTATGACCCTGGTCCTTGTATCCAGGCACACTGGCCTCTAATCTTTCAACAGCCCTTTCATTCCCATAACAATTATTCCAGAAGCAGCCTCATCCTTATCCTTACCCCCCACTACCCTCTACAGAAATCTAAGCTGTTTTATTGAAAGTATCCTCTGTCTAAGAGACAGTGGGCCAAAGATTGTTCACAATAGGCCAAGGTGGGAGTAGAAATACTACAAGAGTGGGGCTGAAGCTGACTGAATTTCAGGAAAGGACACCTGGAAGGGTGACGATGAAAGACAATGCCAACAAAACACAGATACATGAAGCAACGTAAATAAAAACAGTGAAGAGCTGTTTGCAATGCATTTTGTTTTCCTCCTTTTGAGTAGAGAGTTTTGTATAGCGTTCCTCACATAGCATTTGTTTTTCCCTCTCAACAGTCCTTGTTTATATTCTTTAGCAACAGAGCATGTCTTCTCCATCTATAGTTCAAAATTTTATTAATTGCAAAAGTCCTATCAAGTGGGAAAAATGACTGCACACTTTGTTAAGATTAAAAATTAAGGTAATAAGCAGACCAGTGTAACATGAACAGATCTGATATTTTCCACCTCCATAATCAAAACTCTTTACCATAGGTTTTACCCCACTATTATCCACTCTCACAGAATTAAAAAGCAACTCCAGAGAATCTCTCTCAAAACCAAATATCAACTCCTACAGGAGCCCAGACTGCCTGAACTTTTGACTCATAATTGCTCTAGAAAATACATGTGCACAGATGATAAAAGTTAAGTAGAATTAAATGTCAAAACTTCTGCAGAAGGATACTCTAGAGCAGTGGTCTCCAAACTGCTTATTAACCTCTATCAGTGAAAACTTTGAGCATGAACCTGATGTTCAAAGGTGTGGCATGCACCTGTAATCACAGCTACTCAGAAGGCTGAGGAAGGACTGCTGGAACTAAGAAATTCAAGACCAGCCTGGGCAGAACGGTGAGACACCCATCTCATTCAACCAATGAAGGAGGCAGAGATGCTGTGCCCTAAGTGTCAAGTATAGGAGCCACTGAAGAATCTTTTCCAGTCAGGCACGGCAACTCATGCCTGTAATCCCAGCACATTGGGAGGCCGAGGCAGAAGTCGGAGACCAGTCTGGGCAACATAAGAAGACCCCTGTCTCCACAAAAAATAAAAAAATCAGTCAGGCATGGTGGCATATGCCTGTAGTCCCAGTTACTTGGGGTGGGGCTGAGGTGGAAGGATTACATGAGCCACAGAAGTTGACGCTGCAGTGAGCTGTGATTATACCACTTCCCTCCAGCCAAGACAGTCTGCAAAAATAAAAATTAAAAAGCAGCTAGGCTCGGTGGTTCACACCTGTAATCCTAGCACTTTGGGAGGCCAAGGCAGGTGAATCACAAGGTCAGGAGTTCGAGACCAGCCTGGCCAACATGGTGAAATCCTGTCTCTGCTAAAAATACGAAAAATTAGCTGGATGTAGTGGCCAGCACCTGTAGTCCCAGCTACTCGGGAGGCTGAGGCAGGAGAACTGCTTGAAACCGGGAGGCAGAGGCTGCAGTGAGCTGAGATTGTGCCACTGCACCTCAGCCTGGGTGAGAGAGTGAAACTCCGTATTCAAAAAAAAAAAAAAAAAAAAAATTTCCATCACTGAAGAATACAAACTTATTTTACAAACTGAGGTCTGCAGAGATCATATTTGACCCAAATCCAGACTGTTTTCTTCATTCTTCATCATGTTATATTTCCAACACATCCACTATTTTTACTTTGATCAACTTTCATGTAAAATCTAGTCCAAATCTAATCTTGCTGAGCTTGGAAAAGCTGATGAGCTCACTGCCCCAGGTAGTTAGAGGAGTTTAATTAGATTAGCTCCACTGTCCGTACTCTAAAAATAACTATAACCCCTGCCAAATTGAAGGTTAAAGAGTAACCCATTGGAGGATGAGGAAAAAAGACCCAGATGCCATTTTAATTTCACTAAGAAATTCCAGTGACCTAGATTTTTCTTGTTTTAGTAAGAATAAAGCCTTAAATTTTTAACCAATTACGTGACAAAACATTAACTAAAAACCAGGCAGAGACTTTAATACACTGCATAAGAGTATTTTGTAAAAGAGATATCAAGTGTCTCTTGTTTAAAACCTCTTGCTCTTTTCCCCTAATATGATGAAGGATCTGTACAAGAGACTACGTATCCCTTGTCAGGAATATCCTCTTATCCAAAATGCTTGGGACCAGAAGTGTTTCAAAGTTGAGCATCCAAAATCAGAAAATTCAAAATCTAAAATGCTCCAACAAATATTTCCTTTGAGCACCAAGTTGGCATTCAAAAAGTTTCAGATTTCAAAGCATTTTAGATTTCCAATTTTTGAATTTGGGATGCTCAACTTGTACCAGAATTAACTGAACAGTCAACTGCCAAAAGGAAAAAAAAAAAAAAAAAGAACCTCAATTCATACATTGTACAACATACAAAAGCAACTCAAAGTGAATCACAAACCTACATATAACTTAAAACAATATAACTTCCAGAAGAAAACAAAGAAAATAATCTCTCTGTGACCTTGGGTTAGGCAACAATTTCTTAGGATCGGACACAAAAATCACACACACACAAGTTAATTAGTTGGATTATCAAAATTAAAATCTCACTGTGTGAGGTGGCTCATGCCTATAATCCCAGCACTTTGGGAGGCCAAAGTGGGTGGATCACCTAAGGTCAGGAGTTCGGCATCAGCCTGGCCAAGAAGGCAAACTCCCATTTCTATTAAAAATACAAAAATTAGCTGGGCATGGTGGCTCACACCTGTAGTCTCACCTTCTGGGCAAGCTGAGGCAGGAGAATTGCTTGAACCCAGGAGGTGGAGGTTGCAGTGAGCCAAGATAGCACCACTATACTCCAGCCTGAGCGACAGATAGACTCCGTCTTAAAAAAAAAAAAAATTAAAATATCTCCAAGAGACACTGTTACAATAATGCAAAGACAAGCTACAGACTGGAAGAAAATAACTACAAAACACATATTTGATAAAGGACAGTAACCAGAATATACTTTAAAACTGTCACAACTAAATAATAATCACAAGCCACATGTGGTGGCTCACACCTATAATCCCAACACTTTGGAAGACTAAGGTGGGAGGATCACTTAAGCTGCAGTGAGCTATGATCCCCCTACTTACTGCACTCCAACCTGGGCAAGAGAGTAACACCATCTTAAAAAAGAAAAAAAAAGAGGCCAGGTGGGGTGGCTCACGCCTCTAATCCCAGCACTTTGGGAGACAGGTGGATTACCTGAGGTCAGGAATTTGAGGCCAGCCTGACCAACATGGTAAAACCCTGTCTCTATTAAAATACAAAATTAACTGGGCGTGGTCAGGAGGCTGAGGAAGGAAGATCTCTTGAGCTAGGAGGCAGAGGTTGCAAGTGAGCCATGATCACACCATTGCACTCCAGCCTGGACAACAGAGAGAGACTCCATCTCAAAAACTAACAAAAAAAGTACTGTAAATAATAACCCCTTGAAATCAACCCCTTAAAAAGATCCTCAATATTATTAATAATTAGGGAAATATAAATTAAAACCACAATGAGAATCCACTAAATATCTATTAGAATGGTTAAAAATTGTTTAAATAACGGAAATTTACTTTATTAAGTACCAACAAGAAGTAGAGCGACTAGAATTCTTATACACTGTTACTAGAAATGCAAAACAGTATAGTCATTTCAAAAAAAGCACTTTGGCAGTTTCTTATGAAGTTAAATATACACTTAAACAACTCAGGAATCCCACTTCAGCTTCAGGAATTTACACAACAAAAAAGAGGCTAGGTGTCGTGGCTCAGACCTGTTATCCCAGCAATTTGGGAGGCTGAGGCAGGAGGATCGCTTGAGCCCAGGAATTAAACCAGCCTGGGTAACACAGCAAGATCCCATCTTTAAAAATAAATAAATAAATAAATAAAATAAAAAAGAAGGCCAGGCGAGGTGGCTCATGCATGTAATCCCAGCACTTTGGGAGGCCAAGGTGGGTGAATGAAGTCAGGAGTTCAAGACCAGCCTGACCAGCATGGAGAAACCCCATCTCTACTACAAATACAAAATTAGCCAGGTGTGATGGCACATCCCTAAAATCCCAGCTACTCGAGAAGCTGAGACAAGGGAATCGCTTGAACCTGGGGGCAGAGGCTGCAATCAGCTGAGATCACACCACTGCACTCCAGCCTGGGCAACAAGAGCGAAACTCCATCTCAAAAAAAAAATAAAAAGGAAAATAAAAATGAAAATGTATGTCCACAAAATAAAATACCCTGTCAGTGAATGTTTTAGTAGTTTTACTTCAATTCATCAAAAAACTGGAAACAAATGTTTTTCAGCTGGGTCATGGATAAATAAATTGTGGTAAGTCCACAATGGGAGCAATAAAAAGGAATGAACTACTGATACAAGCAACAACATGGATAGATCTCAAGTATGTTATGGTAAGCCCAAGAATTCAGACTTAAACAGCCATACAGTATATGATTCCACTTATAATACTTTCTGGAAAAGATAAAACTATAGGAATAGAGAGATCAGGGATTGCCAGGGGGTAGGGGCATGAAACTGACTACAAAAGGGCATGAGAAGACTTTCTGGAATAACGGAAATGTTCTATGCCCTTATCATGGGCATAACTATGCCTTTGTCAGAATTAAAAGAATAGGCCAACTTAAAAAAGGATAAATTTCCCAGGTGTGGTGGCTCACACCTGTAATCCCTGCAATTTAAGAGGCTGAGGCAGGCAGATCACGAGGTCAGGAGATCGAGACCATCCTGGCCAACATGGTGAAACCCCATCTCTACTAAAAATACAAAAATTAGCCGGGCGTGGTGGCATGCACCTGTAGTCCCAGCTACTCAGGAGGCTGAGGCAGGAAAATCACTTGAACCCGGGAGGTGGAGGTTGCAGTAAGCCGAGATCACAACACCGCACTCCAGCCTGGTGACAGAGACTCCATTAAAAAAAAAAAAAAAAAAAAAAAAAGATAAATTTTACTGTATATAAATTATACTTGAATAAACGTGGCCTAAGAAGAGAGAATGAGGGCCAGGCTCGGTGCCTCACACCTGCAATCCCAGTACTTTGGGAGGCCGGGGCAGACGGAACCTGAGGTCGGGAGTTCAAGACCAGCCTAACCAACATGGAGAAACCCCGTCTCTACTAAAAATACAAAAAAAATTTAGCCAGGTGTGGTGGCGCGTGCCTGTAATCCCAGTTACTCGGGAGGCTGAGGCAGAATTGCTTGAACCCAGAAGACAAAGGTTGCAGTGAGCCAAGATCATGCCACTGCACTCCAGCCTGGGTAACAAGAGCGAAACTTCATCTCAAAAAAAAAAAAAAAAAAAAAAAGATGAGAGAAGAGTGAGGCAAAAATCATGCAAATTGCTAAATGACCTAATACCATTAAAAACACTAAATTCTCAAGGCTGTGATTAATGGAAGTTTACTAAAATGGTCAACATATCACAGCAAATGAACATATGGTCCAGACTTCTCACTTGAAAACGAAAGTGCTGCAAGGATTTTTGCTGCAACCAAGACTGCCTGTGTGATTTATCAGCCACCACATTAATGGCAAAATAAATCCTAAATACATCAAGAGTCTACAACCCTATTGTCTTGATGATAACTAAGAATAGCAGTAACTTAAAGTAGCTCAAAGTAGTTCTTGTGGTTGAACTATTAATTTGCATGCTTACGCTTTTTATTTTTTAAATTTCTCTGAAGTTCATTTTAAATTCTTTGGTGTCTAGGGTCTATGAACACTGCTCTGATAACTACCTTACCTTGAGCCCAATTGAAACATCAACATGTAAATATTATTATTGTCCTTGATCCTTTTACTAAGACCTGAACTCAGCCTGTCAAATCTCATGATTTATATAATCCCAGCATTCGCTCAAGCCAGTACCTGTCTCATTCTGCTACTCAAATGCCCAACTCTCCTACATAAACACCCATATTTAAATGAGACAAGGTTTTAGAATTTTTTCTGAAACTAAAAGGTGATGAGAAAATACTTCAATTATTAGTAAGACAGAGAGCCATACAGTCCCAAGTTTCTTTTGGGAGGACAGATGTCCCATACCACTCATAAATGAGCAGCTGTTCAGGGTTGATCTCCATCCAAAGTACAAATTTGCTTTTCTAGGTCCCACAGTCCATCTGGTATCAACTAGTTTTACTTTCTCCACCTCCAATTTTTGTTTCCAAGCTGAAATGGCTCACTTTAACTTCATTTCCCATTCCTTAATATTTCTCCTTCACAAGAAACACTTACTTCTCCAAGACTACTTTCTTGACTCCTACTGCCTGCCACACTCTTATAGCACAGTGTTTTTATGTGTTTTTTTTTCTTCTTTTTTTTAAGACAGAGTCTCACTGTTGTATAGGCTGGAATGCAGTAATGCTCACTACAGCTTTGACCTCCCAGGCTCAAGTGATGCTCCCACCTCAGTCCCTCCAGTAGCTGGGACTACAGGTGCACACTGCCACACTCAGCTAATTTTTTTGTATTTTTTTGTAGACACAATGGTGGGGGACATGTTGCCCAGGCTGGTCTCAAACTCCTGGATTCAAGCAATCAACTGCCTCGGCCTCCCAAAATGCTGGGATTACAGGCATGAGCCACTGCACCTGGCCCTACAGTGTTTATTAATCAGAGAACCTTAGGCACTGAAACTCAAATGATGACCCCAAAGAGGCTGAAACTCATTATATAAAGCATGTTTATGGTGGGTAGAACTTCAGTTCTGGGCTACTTTCTGTAAGTACTTGGAGGGGTCGAACATGACACTGTCTTCTCTGGTGGGTTGGACAGATGAGTAGAAAGAACTGAATGTTTCTGGAACAGGAAAATTAATATGTATTCCTACTGTGCTGAAGATGTGACAGTACAAACAACCCAACTTTAGAGAGGCTCTGGGCATAGACTCTAGCTCAGAGTCTAGGCTACTCATTTTTATACAAATTACAAGCCTCTGGCACCACCCAGTGGCCTATCTGTAAGCAAACATGCTGTTACACAACAATATACCAGGCAATATAGAAGCTACAAATGTAAACAAGGCAGTCACAATCCCTTTTGTAGCCAATTAATCAATTAGGAAAAATGAGTATATAGCCATGATACAAGAGATACAAGTGTCAGTAAGTATCATTTTTTAAAAAGATAAATAGAATGCTGTCGTGGTTAAACAGAGGAAAAGATATATTTAGTTTCAGGGAAAAACGAGACGCTTCCATGGAAAATTAGCTTTTAAGAAGGGCTTTAAAAGACAGGCAGGATTTCAACGGATAGAATTGAGAAAGAAAGACATTCCACAGGACCAGAGTGAGAAAAGATATGGAGGTTAAAAAACCTGACATGTTCAAGAAATATATACGGGTAGTCTAGTTTGGCTAGATGGCAAGGTATAGCCGATTAGTTAAGAAGTATAGTTAAAACCTAGTTGTTGGGGGGGGCGTCAGGCCTCAGGAAAATTATTTTGTCAAAGATAATAAGATGGACCGAAATGAAGGAAAAGGAAGGAGAAACAAGTTTAAAAGTTAATATAGTTGCCAAGATAAGAAGTAATGAGAGGCTGTCTTGGGTTGATGGCAAAGGGAATTCAAAAGGGATCAACATGAGAATTGTTGTAAAGGTAGGTAAGCAGTTACAAAGCTGAAAGAGTCAAAAAAGACAAGTTCTTAGTCTGGTGCCCAGAGAAAATCAAGTGACTCAAATGAGAAGCTGGCAGGTGGGATAAGAGATTATTTTGAATATGCTTAAAATCCAAGCCAACATGTTAGGAAGGTAGTGACAAACAAATCTAAGTTTAGAACTTAAAGTAGGGCCAGAGATACAGACTTGTGAATTATCTGTCCAGAGAAACTTCAAAATCAAACACCCTGTAAATCATATCTCACTAAAACAATTAGGTATCTAAGAAGGCTCTGGGAGAATAAATTCAAGGAAGGAATCTTGAGGAATACCCACCCTTAGAGAAGAGAAAGGAGAGCAGAGAGAAAAATTAAGAACAAATAATCAAAAGTAAACCCCTGGCAGTCAAGAATAAAAAAGGTTTCAAGGTGAGAATAGGCTAAGCACAGTGGCTCAGGCCTGTAATCCCAGCACTTGAGAGAGGCTAGAGGATCACTTGAGCCCAGGAGTTTGACACCAACCTGAGCAACATAGGGAGACCCTATCTCTAAAAAAAATTTTAAAATCAGGCTGGGCATGGTGGCTCACGCCTGCAATCCTAACACTTTGGGAGGCTGAGGCGGGTGGATCACCTGAGGTCAGGAGTTCAAGACAAGCCTGGCTAACATGGTGAAACCCTGCCTCTACTAAAAATACAAAAATTAGCCAGGCATGGTGGCACACTCCTGTGATCCCAGCTACTCAGGAGGCTGAGACAGAAGAATCTCTTGAACGCGGGAGGTGGAGGTTGCAGTGAACAGAGATCATGCCATCATACTCCAGCCTGGGCGACAGGGTGAGACTCCATCTCAAAAAAAAAAAAATTAGCAGTGTGTAGTGGTACACACCTGTAGTCCCAGCTACTTGGGAGGCTGAGGTGGGAGAATCACTTGAGCCCCAGAGGTTGAGACTGCAGTAAGCTGTGATGGGGTCACTGCACTCCAGCCTAGGTGACAGAGCAAGACCCTCAGAAAAACAAACAAAAAACCAAGAAAATGAGGAGGATAGTCCATGCTTCCAAAAAATACAGAAAACTGTACACTGTCAAAAGTCTGTAAAAGTCAAAACAGCTTTTCCCCTGAACTATCTCAGAGACTGAGTGGAATGCTGATTTTCTCTCTAGTCAAGAATCATCAAATGCTAGGCTGCAGCTCTCTCAACTCTATAAAAATTATTTCCTGGGCCAGGCACGGTGGCTCAGGCCTGTAATCCCAGCACTTTGGGTGTCCGAGGCAGGTGGATCACAAGTTCAGGAGTTTGAGACCAGCCGGGCCAATATGGTGAAACCCCATCTCTACTAAAAATACAAAAATTAGCCAGGTGTGATGGCAGGCACCTGTAATCCCAGCTATTCGGGAGGCTGAGGCAGGAGAATCGCTTGAAACTGCAAGGTAGAGGCTGCAATGTGCCAAGGTTGTGCCACTGAACTCCAGTCTGAGAAAAAGAGTGAAACTGTCTCAAAAAAAAGAAAAATTAATTCCTTAAAAAAAAACTCATTAGCCTACCAATATAGCATACTATGTCTAAACAATGAAAAAATGTTTTTATTCCTACTGTCATCTGAACACTTTGTATACGTGTTTATAAGAAATATTTAATTCTACCTTTCAGCTCATTTGCTTCTCACTTGGCTTTGAAAAGCCCTGTTTTGAAAGATAGCCTATATTATAAAAGAAAGAAAAGGGCTTTGTTGTGAAACAGACCTGGGTTTGAATTCTACCTCTACCACCTACTTTTGAGTTTTTCTTTTGTAAAATGGGATAATACCAGCACCCTGCAGGAATTTAGAGGATTAAAGATAATGTATGCTAAGAGCCTGTTTGTACATAGTAGGCAAATTATATTATTTTTCCAGTTTCACATCTCTATACCAGACTACATTTCCTAGAAAAGCCTGGACTTCTTTACCACTCAGCAATGATTCTCCAAACATTGTATACAATATAGGATACAGTTCCAAGTCTACGAAATCTTCTTATCCATTCTCTCTGGCGTTTTAAAGAATTCAGAGAGCTCTTAAAGAATTCAGAGAGCTCTGTTAATATCTTCTTTCAAGTATTCATGTTCTATGAACTGGAGTAAGGCAATCTACCCAGGAACCCACAATAAAATTCTCCCTTTTTCTCCTTCTTTTTACTTAATTTTTAAAATAATATTTTTTACTCATTATTGTAGAGACAGAGTCTCACTATCTTGCCCAGTGTGGTCTCAAACTCCTGGTTTCAAGTGATCCTTCTACCTAACCTAGCCCACCCCAAGTGCTGGGATTATAGGTATGAACCACCATACCTGGCCTCTCTTCCTCTTGAAGGTTCTGAGGATACCCAAGATGGGAGGACTGCAAAACAATCACCACGGATAACTATGAATAAGGAAATTTGTTCCTTCTTTGGATTAAGGCCTTCTCCTCTCCCTATTGGTAACACCAACGCCCAGTGTTTACTGGCTTTAATTCTTTGGTTTTTTTTTTTTTTTTTTGAGACAGGGCCTCGCTCTGTCACCCAGGCTGGAGTACAGTGGCATGATCTCAGCTCACTGCAACTTCTGTCTCCCAGGTAGCTGGGACTACAGGTGCATGCCACCTCAGCCTGCTAATTTTTGTATTTTTAGTAAAGACGGTATATTGGCATGTTGGCCAGGTTGGTCTTGAACTCTTGACCTCAGGTGATTTGCCTGCCTCGGCCTCCCAAAATGCTGAGATTACAGGCGTAAGCCTCCGTGCCTGGCCTCTGGCTTTAATTTTAATGACAGTATTTCAGAGTATGTTAGGAATGCACTGTAACCCTTAAGTGCTCATTTCCAGCAGCAGAACTAAGGAACTTTTTTTTTTTTTTTTTTTTTTTTAACAGGCAAGGTCTTACTATGTTGCCCAGGCTGGCCTGAAACTCCTGGGCTCAAGCAGTCCTTCCAACCCAACCTCCCGAGTAGCTGGGATTACAGGTACACACCACTGCAGCTGGCTAAGGGAACTCAATATAAACATACAAGTCCGTTTATCTCAATTTAACTAATGCTAAGGGAAATCTACTTTCCATTGTGTTTCCATCTCAATTTACCTTTACATCAAAAGTCTATTGCCATTACCAGTTTTTACCATTTGTATTTCAATTTTTTCTTAAATTGCTAGAAAGCATTTAAGATGAAAGGATGATGCTCCAAAGGTACAACTTCCAATAAGACAATAAAGAGAGGCTTAAAACATCAAGAAGTGCCCTCCTACAGGTTGCTTTAGAAGAAAGGGTCCAATGTTGGATCCTAAGTAAGGTTAACAAAACATACCTGGTAATGTGGCAATGATTAAAGTACACCAGAGGAGTACAGTCACTTGGCTACCATTAGAGGTAAGCCTTCTAGTAGCTTTCCAAAGGGCTAAGAAAAAAACAGGAAGAAAAAAAATGGCATGTGAGGCAAATATGTATGCGTCACTTTAGAACTTGGACAGACCTCCTTAAACAATATCTTCAGAGGATAAACAGCCAATACCTAATCTCAGATACAGTGATGAAAATTTTTGCGATAACCCAATCCATTAGACATACTATTAATACATTTCATTAATAAGATGCCATCCTTGCCATATTAATTACTCCCCAATGCCCTATTGGCAACCTCAAAGCAGCCTCCGTTCATTATCTGTATCCTAACACATTCCTGGGGTTAGGTGGTACTTGAGAAATCTGGCTTCTGGCCCAGAAATTATGTCCTGTCGAGGCAGAGATAAAGGACTGCTACAAAGAAGTGACAATTCATAAAATTCATCACTTACTAATTTTTGAAAAGCTTTCAAAGACTTTCTACTCACTCCAAGAGCAGAATGATTAAATCAATAAAGAGCAAGCATCCTCCTTTTCTGACTAATTTTAACAGCAATGAAGTTTCTTGGGTATATTTGTGAAAATAAAAGATGAAGTTTTTAATATTACTATAAAGCTAATCTAAAACTCAATTTTTGGCTCCAAAATGAAGATATACGAAGTCACTACTCCATGCCTATTGCTGATTCAATTAATTCAGTTGCCTATGTTCCAAATGAGTGAGGGTAAACAGCAGATTATCTTAGCTCACTGATAATCTGCTTTAAAAAAAAAAGCTAATTCAATCTCAGACACTTAAAAACTAACACCAATGTTATGCAATAAAAAGTCCTGTTTGGATACCGCTATTTCTCTTTTATAATCTGGATATTTCCTAGACACGTTTAGAATAACTTTTCTACAGTAGAAACAATGGAGTAATGAATCTATCTACTGAAAGCCGTTTAATAGTCACTTTATGATTTTAAAAGCCTATAGCTCACCTGACAGAATACAAGACTTAGAGCATGAAACTCAAGATCCCAGTCTTTCGCAACAGGGTGCGCCCCGATACAATGTCTTCTACTAGAGTCTGCTTTTAAAATGCCAGTATTGTTTTAAACTGGCAACAAAAAGGCTGCTTTCTTTCAGTTCTCTGAAGACAAGCTTGTCTTAGGTTGGTCCTATTCAACACTAAAGACCATGGCACTGGGACTGATTCTTTTTTTTTTTTTTGAGACCAGGTCTTGCTCTGTTGCCATTACTAAAATGCAGTGGCGCAATCTCAGCTCACTGCAGCCTCTACCTCCTGGACTCAAACAAACAATCCTCCCACTTCAGCCTCCCAAGGAGCTGGGACTACAAGCACATGCCCCATGCTTGGCTAATTTTTTTAAAACTTTTTGTAGAGACAAAGTCTCACTGTACTGCCTAGGCTGGTCTTGAACAACTAGGCTCTAGTGATCCTCCCACCTTGGCCTCCCAAAAGGGCTGGGATTATGACATGAGCCCCTGCACTTGGCCTGGCAGATTCCTATACATTTAATTGACTTCACTTTAACAGAGTGCAGTGGCTCACACCTGTAATCCCAGCACTTTGAAAGGCTGAGGCAGGAGGACTGTTTGAGCCTAGGGGTTCAAGACCAGCCTGGACAATACGGCAAAACCTCATCTTAACAAAAAATACAAAAATTAGCCAGGTGTGGTGGCATGCACCTGTAGTTCCAGCTACTCAAGAGGCTGAGGTGGGAGGATCACCTAAGCCCATGAGGTCGAGGTTGCAGTGAGCCATGATGGCATCACTGCACTCCAGCCTAGATGACAGAGACCCTGTTTCAAAAATAAATAGATTGCACTTTAACTCAGAGGTTGGTGGTAGGAACTAAAAGGTCAAAAGCATTCTTAGTCTCCCACTCCAGCCAGCCTAGGAAATACTACCTAATAAGATCTCACAATTCTTAAGTAAACACCTAAAATCCTGGAAATATAAAAATATCTTGAAGTTGGGTGCTGTGGCTATGTCTGTAATTCCAGCACTTTGGGAGGCCAAGATGGGAGGATCACTTGAGACCAGATGGGTAACAAAGTGAGATCTCATCTCTAATTTAAAAAAAAAAAAAATTAGCTAGGTATGGTATACCTGTGGTCCCAACTACTCAGCTGAGGTCAGGAGTAGTTGATCACTTGAGCCCAGGAGTTTGAGACCAGCCTGGGCAACAAAGTGAGACCCTATCTCTACAAAAATAAAAAACAAAGTGAGACCCTATCTCCACAAAAATAAAAAACAACAAAACTTCAGGAAGATAAAAAATTTAGAGTGTGGTCCACAGACTAGAAATACTGATTTACTATATACACAGATATCACCTGGGGATTCTTATCCGGCACATAAGGAAATAAACAAAGTTATCCTTCTTTCAACATATTTCCTTTTCTCCTCCTAACTTTCCCCTCACCTGACATGGATCTTCAGAGTTCATAAAAACACAAATGATACAAATGCAATCTCAGCCCACCTCACCACCACCCTGGAGATTCCTTACCTTACAATGGAGAATTTCGACCCTGGATGATGGTAATGAAAAGTTAATCAAACTAAAATGATCACTGGTCTGAATGACATGGCGGCTTTCACTGCAATATTACCAGTACTTAATTTTCATGTGCCCTTGCCAAAAAGATGTGAAAGAAAAGTCAACAAAAGGTTTAAAACTCTTCACCTGTGCTGTCATATTATTAAGATGGTCCAGCTGTGGAGGTGAAACAAGAACTCTTCATTCCTAACTCTCTACCCCTGATTCACTTTAAAAAGAAATGAGACCTTTTCCTCATATACAGTTCTTTGATAATTTGTTGATGAGGATCACTGTACAGCCCAACAACAAGGAAAAAATGTATTCCCTTCATGGCAAAAAAAGGAAAGTACAGAGTAGTTGCAGTAGAGGGAACGCTGTAGCACAAAGGGAAAAAATTATAACACTGCCAACTCTGATCAGGTGTGCTAATAGAGAGACCAAGAAGGAAGCAATGAATAAAAAACTTACTGACGTTTAAGAATACATTTTAAAAAATACATACACCAACATCTAATATTCTCTCTGTCCTCTGGTTATGAACCCCCCCCTACAAGGGGGGTTGTGTTCAGAAGACAACTCTAGGTGGGCACTTAACAAAGGATACGTCTAAGCTGAACAATTAAAAATCAGTTTGGAAAATTAACCAGAAAAATGTGTTCTAAAGCAAAATGTAAAGAAGTATCAATGAATGTATAACTTATTCAAAGCTATATCAATGATGTGCAAAGAAAACAAAATATTTTTTGAGTGTGTACCACGTGCTCTTAGATTACTAAGAGCTTTAAATAGATTCCCTATAATACTAACAATGACCCTGGGAGGTAAGTGGTATTATCATACTTTTAGAGTTGTGGAAATTAAGAGTCAGAGAAGTTTAAGTAACTTGCTCAAGGTCACATAGTTAAGAAACATTAGTCTAGTATTTAAACCTTAAATTAAAATAAAGTCTGTCCAATCTCTAAAGACTATACTTTTCTCTTTATATCTTACTGATACACATGCACACCAACACTAATAATTTTATTCCAGTCCATATGAGCATTTTCTAATTCAGTCATCAGATGGAATAAAACTCACCAATGTCACTCTCAATCTTTTCCTACTACAAATCATAAGATATATGGAATCAGCCAGGCTTACCTTCCAGTCACTTAGCTTTTCTGTCACATGCCATGAACCTCTATTCTCTGCCACCAGAAACCTAAAGCCTTACGAAAACTGCATTTGTAAGTATGTTCTGACTCCCTTTTTGGCACCAGCCCATGCTGCTGAATGCCCAGGATGTTTCTTCTGCTAACCAAGAATTCTTCAGACCAGCTACAAGAGAAAGAGCAGCCACTTCTTTTTTTTTTTTTTTTTTACAAAAAATTCCCCCACTATATCCTAAAAAGTCAGAATTCTGAAATAGACTGGACTCAGACACCAGCTAAAGGCGGCATCACTCAACACTCCCCAGCTTTTAAGTCACAAGCAGCTATATATTCACCTCTAAATGCCAAGGGATGACAATCCAAAGCTGGGAGAAGGAAAGAGACTTGATTTGACAACAGGCTGAACAGAACTCAGGCAAACTAAGTCCCAGTTTTTAACAATGTAAGAAACATGATCGACACAAAGACAAAATACAAGGAAAATGAATAAAGAAAAGACATGGGGGGGGCGCACATTCACTTCTAGGCTTAAGTCATTTGAAGATATACAGCAATAGTTTAGGACAGAAAGACAAGAAGCCCACAGACAATTAAACTTGTAAAAGTAATTTCACCAGAGCTTTGTGCCAAGAACAACACCCAAACTCTTTGGGAAACTGTGGTAGGAATTTTATGACTTTAGTGGTCAGCAGTTGAACATCAGGGTAGTCTGTCTTCAACTCAAGAATTTTAATGCCTCCAACTCCCACTCACCTTTCCTCCTTTTATCACTGAAGTAAGGCCAGGCTGAGCTCCTGAGAAAATAGGTCTGCAGATTCACTGAAGGACTGAGAAAAGTTAGAAGTTTACATGGCAAAGGTGTGTCTTCTACTAAACATAATAAAAATATTTATGAATACACTTTAATATTCTTAGACCTTCTCAAAACGACTTAAAAGCAGAATAATTTAATTCTAATTACTGAACTAATAACCCACACACATATGGAAATAAAATGAACCAACATGAAGATTAGAAGCCAGGCAAGTAATCTCCCAGCTCCACTAAAACTTAAAGTCATTTAAAAGGATAACCTGAATCTTTTCAACGCTAAACCATAACCAAACAACCTCTCAACAAGAAGCCACAGAGCCGGGGGGGGAAATCCCGGAGAGAATGTGATAGCGCTAGTGCCGGTTTGTTTACAGAGACTCCAGTAACAATCATGAGTCAGAAATTCAAGCCACCAGATGCTTCCCAACTAACAGGGACCAAATGGGACCGTTCTAAGATATCCTAAAAGATTTGGGAGTTAGAGGAGGTAGACTAAGAGAATTATATTACAAAGGGTACAAGACCATAAGACAACAACCGACTCCGGGATTCTTGGACCTCGGCCTTCCGTACAAGGTGCTGGGCCTGAGAACTTGGGATGGGGGGAGGGGGACACACTGCGCGGTGGCCCGGAGGTGACGGGGGAGACGCAGGGCAAACCGTGTCCCTCAATCTAAGGGGAAAAATAGGAGCGCACAAATGAGTCACCCAACGAAGCAAGGCGTCCCCTGTGAACTGTGGGGCTGGCTCTTGGGGGCAACCCCAGGGCTGACCTGAGGAAAGGACAACCAGTACTCCCGGCGATGACTTCAGGTCAGCGGAAGGAAAAGACCTGAGCGCTAGGAGCTTGGGAAAGGGGTCAGGCCCATCCTTAGGGGAAACCGGCTGAGGAGCTGGGGGGCAGGCCGAGCCGAAACGAGACACAGACCGGGTAGGTCAAGGGGGGGTGTCCGGCTGGGGCAGTTACAAGCACGGGAATCGGCGAGGCTCAGCAGCCCGCTTCCCGTCTTGGGTCATCCTTCTGCTAGCGGCTGCTCCGACTGTTCCAGGCCCAGCCGCCCCGTCCACTGCCACCACCGACGCCGCCGCCATCTTACACTGGCCAGCGGCCGCCACCACCGCCGCCTCCGCTCTCTGCGCTTGCGCCTGCGCTGCCTCGCTTTTCCGGCCCCGTTTGCGACGATGTCCTCAAGAAGACTGAGGGAAGAGTGGTCGCGCGAGCTCACCGCTCGCAACCCTCCTCGAAGGACGCACAAGGGGCGGGGTTTAAGGCCAACGGCAAACAGAGCGAGGGGCGCGTGCGCGTTACCGAAGAGCAAAGTTGTTTTTGTGGTTTCTTGGGGCTCGCTTCTCTTGTGATACGCAAAACAAATGCGAGTTAGGGGCTTCCCAGAGTTGTGATGGAAATAAACTAAATTTCCAAGGGATTGGCAGGCCATTTCCTGGATGATGGCCAGTTTTGCCGTGTTTGAACACTGGGAACGAGCAATGATTGGCAGAAGGATTTCTTCTGAATATCCGCTTCCTTTTAGGATTTTGTTTCCTTAAGTGGTTTCTATACTATCGAGGCCCATTTTCCCCTGGGAGTTTCCATTTACGTATTTTTAAAGAAGGGGCTCTGTAGCTTGAGGTGTAGCTAAGCTAGTCCAGAGGCTCTTTTCTGAAGAGGTATAGTGTGGTAATCGTTCCCAAGAATGGGCCGGGTGATGCGGGGTGACTTTTGTACTCGTTTCGTTATGACACCTACAGGAACCGTGCACAGGATTACTCCCAGCTGCCAGGCTGGGGAATTTTTTTTTACCAGAAGGCCGGATTGCAAAAATCTGACCCTTTTTCACCTCCCCGACCACTACTTACATATTACAGGCAATGGACACTTACCCTGGTTTATCTACTTCCAGTTATTGCCATTACACTTAGACACAAGGCAGCCAGAGTGACTTTTAAAAATGTAAGGTCTGGGCTGGGCGCGGTGGCCCAGGCCTGTAATCCCAACACTTTGAGAGGCCGAGGCGGGTGGATCACCTGAGGTCAGGAGTTCGAGACCAGCCTGACCAACGTGGTGAAACCGTCTCTACTAAAAATAACAAAAAATAGCTGGGCATGGTGGTGGGCTCCCGTAATCCCATCGACCTGGGAGGCTGAGGCAGGAGAATAGCTTGAACCCACGAGGCGGAGTTTGCATTGAGCCAAGACTGCGCGATCGCACTCCAGTCTGGGCAACAGGAGCGAAACTCCCTCTCAAAAAAACAAAACAAAACAAAAACCCTGTAAGTTCTGGCCCGGTGCGGTGGCCCATGCCTGTAATCCTAGGACTTTGGGAGGCTGAGGTGGGCGGATCACTTGAGGTCAGGAGTTGGAAACCAGCCTGGCCAACGTGGTGAAATCCCGTCTCTACTAAAAATACATTAAAAAAAAAAAAAATTTAGCCGGGCATGGTGACAGTCGCCTGTAATCCCAGCTACTTGGGAGGCTGAGGCAGGAGAATGGCTTGAACCAGGGAGGCAGAGGTTGCAGTGAGCCAAGATCGCACTACTGCATTCCAGCCTGGGTGGTAGAGACTCCGTCTTTAAAATAAATAAATAAATAAATAAATAAATAAGGCCTTATTTTCCCAGTCCCCTTGCCGCTCAAAACCTCCAATAGCTTCCCATCAAGTAGTAAAAGTCAAAAGTATGATAGCCTTAAAGCCCATCAAAAAATCAATTGCCTCTAAGAAGGGCCGGACATGATCTGGCACCTGCCCATTTATCAGATTCATCTCCTCCCACACTGACTAGCCCTGCTCTAACCTCACTGGCCTTACTGTCCGTCCAAACAAAGCATGTCCCAGCCCTAGAGGTTTTTTGTTTGTTTGTTTTCTTTTCTTGGAATGTCCATCTACTAGATCTTTACTAGACTTGGGGTGTCTATTGAAATCCTACTTCCTAAGACAGGCAGCTCTTGACTATTCTAACTAAAATGGAACCCATCCCATTATCCTCCATCCCTTTACTCTGCACTGTTTTTTTCATAACTTTTTTTTACCTATAACATTTAATCTAAAATTACATATTTGTAATCCAGCTATACTACCAGAATATAAATTATTGAAGGCAAGGACTATGTTTTTACCATCTTTGTAATCTCAACACCTGGAAGAGGGCTACAGCACAAAGTAGTTATTTAATGCCCTACCATCCCATTCATTCTTTTATTTATTCAGTCAACAACTATTTATTGATTTCCTGCTCTGGGAGGCCCTGTTCTATGTGCTGGGGCTACAACAGTGAAGAGATTCTTGCATTCATGGAACTTAGTGCAAGGTTTGGGAGCATAGAGGGAGGAGAGATGCACAGATAATAAAGTTATGAGGAGTACTGAAAAGGAAAATAAAGCAGAATAAAAATGGGTTACCTGGATGGGTGTGCTCTTTACACATGGGGTTCAGGGAAGGCCCCTCTGCTGAGGTGACATCTGAATAAGGTTTGAAGTGAGACAGTAAGCTATACAAACTTGGGAAAGAACATTTCAAGCAGAAGAAACAAGGTAAATTCCTTACCGCTTGAGTGTGCTTGACAAGGAAGCCACTGAGGCAAAAGAACAGATAGGAAATTAGTTTGGAGAAACAAGATGGGAGCCAGATCACTTACGGATTTATGAACCAAAGAAAGGACTTTGAATTTTATCCTAAGAATGCTTGGAAGCCATGGAGGGTGTTGAGTAAGAGTGACCATGATCTGATTTGTAATTGAAGAGGTTCACTCTGGTTGGTTGACTGAGAACTCCCTGTAGGGAAGCCAAATAGAAGCTAAAAGACCAGTTAGGAAGCTACCACAAAAGACCTGCAAGACTAGTGTTGCAATGAAAGTGGTAGAATTCAGGATGTATTCTGAAAGTGATGCAGAGGTGATGTGTTAACAGACTGAATGTGGGGTACAAGATAAAGACAAGAATCAAAAAATCAGGGTTTTTGACTTGAGTAACTGGATAAATAGTGATACCATTTATTGAGACAGAGCATGTGGGGAAACAGGAGCAAGGTTATTTTGTGGGGGGAAAACATCCAATTCTATTTCAGACATGTTAAACTAGAGATCCCTATTAGATTTCCAAAGGGAGCTACCAAATAAACAATTGGAAATATGAACCTGGAGCTCATGGAAGGGACAATGAGAGGTATAAATTAAGGAGTAGTTAAGTTATAAATGGCATAGTCACGGGGTGGAGAGAAATCAATGATGGAAGAAAAGGTAAGCAGTTTAAAGACTGAGACCTCTAATCCTGAGGCATTCCAACTAATAAAGGTTAGAGAGGAGGAACATCCAGCAAAATTTATTTAAAAAGAGTAGCCAGGAAATAGGAGGAATAAAACTCAAAAGTGAGGGGTCTTATAAAACAAACCAAAAAAAGCTTCAAGAAGGCGCTATAATGTCCATCATTCCTGCTCATAAAACAGGTTAAGGTGACTGAAAATTGACCACTGGATTTGGAAAACAGAGGATCAGATAATGGCAAGTTATTTTAGTGGAGTTACGGAGATAGAAGACTCCATTTCTGTGGTCTGCTTTTTGTACCCACTGTTTTGTGGATACCATGGCTATTACCACCGAATTGATTGTCATTACCACTGAATTCTCCCTTTCTTATTCGGGTTTTCCTATTGAATTTGAGGTTGTGATGATTATTATCCCTTGTGTATCTATCTTGTTATAGATACTGAATCCCACTGGTTTCTGTAACACTATATTCCACGGTTTTATTTTTATCTCTCTAGTCATTTATTTAATTAGCTTCTCTTTCCCTTCATTCTACATGTTCTTTCAGTGATTGTATCCATTCTCACATTTAAACACTGTCCAGGGTCAGGTGCAGTGGCTCATGTGTATAATCCCAGCACTTTGGAAGGCCAAGGTAGGCAGATTGCTTGAACTCCAGTACCAGCCTGGGCAATATGGTGAAACCTCATCTCTACAAAAAATACAAAAATTAGCAGGGAGTGGTGGTATGCACCTGTAGTCCCAGCTACTCGGGAGATGAGAGGTAGATCTCTTGAGCCTGGGAGGCAGAGATTGCAGTGAGCTGAGGTCATACCACTGCACTCCAGCCTGGATGACAGAGTAAGACCTGTCTCAAATAAAAAAAAAAAAGAAAAACTACCATTCACATAATGACTTCCAACTTTTTATTTCAAATTCAGGTTTTAGACTCACATACCTGATGGCCAATGGCACTTTTTTTTTTAACAGCTTTCTTTTTTTTGGAGATGGAGTTTCCCTCTTGTTGCCCAGGCTAGAGTGCAATGGCACCATCTCAGCTCACCACAACCTCTGCCTCCCAAGTTCAAGCAATCCTCCCACCTCAGCCTCCCGAGTAGCTGGGATTACAGGCATACACCACCATGCCTCGCTAATTGTTTGTATTTTTAGTAGACACAGGGTTTCACCATGTTGGTCAGGCTGGTCTCAAACACCCAACCTCAGGTGATCCACCCACCTTGGCCTGCCAAAGTGCTGGGATAACAGGCGTGAGCCACCAAGCCTCCCCCTCCCCTCCCCTTCTCTCTCTCTTTCTGTCTCCCTCCCTCTCTTTGTCTCTCTCTCCGTCCGTCCTTCCTTCCCCTCCTTCCTTCTCTCCCTTTCCTTCCTTCTACTGCTTTTCTTCCCCCTCCCTCCCTTCCTTCATTTCTTTTTCTTTCTTTCCTTCCTTCCTTCTTTCCTTCCTTCCTTACCTCCCTCCCTCCCTCTCCCTCTCTTTCTTTCTTTTTCTTTACACTCTCTGTCACCCAGGCTGGAGTACAGTGGCACAAACTCTCGGCTCACTACAACCTCAGCCTCCCAGGGTCAACTGATTCTCCTGCCTCAACCTCCTGAGTAGCTGGGATTACAGGCATCTGCCACCACAACCAGCTAATTTCTGTATTTTTAGTACAGACAGAGTTTTAGCATGCTGGCCAGGCTGGTCTCAAACTCCTGATATCAGGATATCTGCCCACTTTGGCCTCCCAAAGTTCTGGGATTACAGCTGTGAGCCACCACACCCAGCTAAAAAAGAATTTTTCAAGGAACCGCATCTCACTATGTTGCCCAGGTTGGAGTGCAGTGGCTATTCACAAGCACGATCATAGTACACTTCAGCCTTGAACTCCTGGCCTCAAGGGATCCTCCTCCATTAGCCTCCTGAGTAGGTAGGACTATAAGCGCATGCCACCATGCCCAACAGATTATCTTTTTTTTTTCTTTTAAGACAGGTCTTGCTCTGTCACAAACACAGTTTATTGCAACTCTGACCTCCTGGGCTCAAGCAATCCTCCTGCCTCAGACTCCCACGTAGCTGAGACCACAGGCACATGCCACCATGCCCAGCTAATTTTCTTTTTTTAAGAGATGAGGTCTCTTTGTTGTCCGGGCTATTCTTGAACTCCGGAGCTCAAGTGATCCTTCTGCCTTGGCCTCCCAAAGTAGTGCTGGGAATACAGACTCGAGCCACCACACCCAGCCCAAATTGTCTGTCTCTCTTTTGTTTTTGAAACGGAGTTTCTTGTTGCCCAGGCTTGAGTGCAATGGTGCAATCTTGGCTCACTGCAACCTCTGCCTCTCAGGTTCAAGTGATTCTCCTGCCTCAGCCTACACAGTAGCTGGGATCACAGGCGCCCACCACCACGCCCAGCTGATTTTTGCATTTTTAGTAGAGACAGGGTTTCACCATGTTGGTAAGCCAGTTCTCAAAATCCTGACCTCAGGCAATCCACCCACCTCAGCCTCCCAAAGTGCTGGGATTATAGGCGTGAGCCACCACACCCGGCCCAGATTGTCTTTATTATTGAGTATATATTCTAGATACGAATCTCTTATCAGATACATGATTTGCAAATATTTTCTCCCCTTCTGTGTGTTGTCTTTCATGATGATGTCCCTTGAGGCCCAAAACTTTTAAATTTTGATGCGTTCCAACTTATATTTTTGTTGTTGCTCATGCTTTTGGTGTCATATCTAAGGATCCCTTGCAAAGCCCAAAGTCCTGAAGCTTGTACTCCTGTGTTGTCTTCTAAGAACTTTAGTTTTAGTTCTCACTTTTAGGCCATTCATCGATTTTATCTTTTGTAATAGTGTGAAAATCGAACTTCACTCCTTTGCATGTGGCTATGCAGTTGTCCCAGCACCATTTGTTGAAAAAACTATTATTTCCACGTGGGATGGTCTTGGCACCCTTGTCAAAAATCAATTGACTATAGTTATGAGTTTATTTCTGGACTCTTAATTCTATTCCATTGATCTCTACATCGATTCTTGTGCTGGTCCCACACTGTCTTTTTTCTTTCTTTTTTTAGGACAGGGTTTCACTTTATCACCCAGGCTGGAGTGCAGGGGTGTGATCTCGGCTCACTGCAGCCTCGACCTCCTGGATTCACATGATCCTCCCACCTCAGCCTCCCAAATAGCTGGGACCACGCCCGGGTAATTTTTAAAAATTTATTTTATGTAGAGACGAAGTCCCACTATGTTGTCCAGGCTAATTATGAACTACTGGGCTCAAGTGATCCTCCCACTTTGGCCTCTCTAAGTGCTGGGATTACAGGCATGAGCCACTGTACCCAGACTTACATTTTTTGCAGAGATGGGGGTCTCACTGTGTTGCCCAGGCTGGAGGATTTTTTACATGCAAGGTAATGCCGGCCGGGCATGGTGGCTCACGCCTGTAATCCAAGCACTTTGGAAGCCAAGGCGGGTGGATCACCTGAGGTCGGGAGTTCAAGACCAGCCTGACCAACATGGTGAAACTCCATCTTTAAAAACAAACAAACAAACAAACAAACAAAAGATAATGCCATCTGTGAATATAGTTCTACTCTTCCTTTCCAATCTGGATGCCTTTTATATCTTTCTCTTGCCTAATTGCTCTTGCTAGAACCTTCCGCACAACGTTGACTTGAAGTGGCAAGAGTGAATATCCTTGTTTTCCTGATATTGGAGGAAAAGTATTCAGTCTTTCACCATTAAGTATGATGTTAACTATAGGTTACTCATAGGTGCACTTTTATCAAGTTGACAAAGTCCCCATCTATTCCAGCCAATGGCCCCTTGGCATTCCAAAATTGAACTCACTTTTGCTCTACCTTCTGTCAAACCCAAAGTGTTCTGATTCTTGATATCTCTTAGTTGGCACCACTATTAACCTGTCTTAGGTTGGATTCTCTAAAAGCAGAGCCTGAGAAAGTGATTCTGTACAAAAGTTTTATTGAGGGAGTGCTCTCAAGTAAAACCTGTAATAAAGTGAGGGAAGCAATATAGGGCAGGGGGTAAGGTTAGCAAAAGATATAGATTCAGATCCTAAGCTTAGTCTCCACTAGGAACTCTGGAATATAAATGGCACAACATGTGTCCTACCTTGAAGAAAGGGGGATGAATTTTGTAAGTTCTTTTTTTTTTTTTTTTGAGACGGAGTCTCGTTCTGTCGCCCAGGCTCGGGTGCAGTGGTGCAATCTCAGCTAACGGCAACCTCTGCCTCCCAGGTCAGGATAAACTTTTGCCTTTTCCAAAATGGAAAAGGTTCAGTGTAATCAACTGACCATCAAGTGTCTGGTTGTTCTCCTTGAGTAGTATTGAATCGGGGGCTCAGCATTGGTCTCTGTTGCTGACAGATTGAACACTCAGCAACAGCAGTAGCTGGTCAGTTTTGGGTGAAAGGAGTCCATGTTAACAAGCCAATGAGTAGCCTCCATCTCTGCCACCATGGTGATTTTATTCATGAGTACACTGTGCAAGCACTGGGATAGCTGAGGCAGTCCTGATAAAATCATCCTGTCCATTTGGTTACTTAGTCCTTTGCTGGCAATGCTTTAATAATAGGCTCCACTCTCACTGACCCATCCAAATGCTCTTCATTCAATCTTGTCACTCATTTTAAAATCTTGTTTCTGGGGCCCCTGACCAACAAATCCACTACGAGTTCTTGTATATCCTTATCTCTAGCCACTTTTTTTTCCCAAAGGAAATGATCAAGTACATTACCTGAAGCCCTACGCATTAAGATTACTCTCATCATCGTCTTTCAGGACCACCCCTGAGTAGGGCTCATAGAGAGGCTGTAGTCCATCTGGCTTCCCCCAACATAACAAGGCAATCTACCAGGCATAAACCAGGCCTAGATTTTTTCCTCCATTGTCAGGTGGTTGAAGGAATTTTTATATGGCCAGAGGTATGAGCTAAGAAAAAGGTATCAGTGCGACAGAGGTAGGTGACATGGGGGTGCTGGGACCTCTTGTTCAATTTAACTTACTTGTGCCACTAAGTTTGCTTGGGCTTCTTGCCAAATGTACCATTTCCATTGTAAGATGGATTGCTGCTGTATATACCCAACCCTATGATTTGGAGGATCTAATGATAACCAGCTGGTTATACACGCAACTGGTAATACAGTCACTTTATATCTCATGGTCAGGCACTGAGTCTCTTCCAGGGCCTAACAGCAAGCCAGAAAATGCATTTCAAATGGTAAAACTTTTTCTGCTAAAAATGCCATCATCTTACTCCACAATCCCAGAGGTCTGGGCTGGAACCCTCCCTCCTACTAAGTGTTACCAAAGAATCCACACAGCATCTTCTCCTACTAGATACCTCTAGTACCATGGAATTTTCCAGGTCATATGGCCCCTGACCTGTTGCAGAGCTGTTTCTTGAATTCCCAAGTGCAGAATATGTTGCCTCAAAAACTGTAAGAGGCCTGCAATAACCTGTACTTTAGAGGAGATATTCCAAAATGCTCTAGACCACTGAACTAAATACTTCACCAATGTCGCAGGCCGCTGCATCTTTGCAGCATTTATCTCCCACCACCTTGAGTGTAGTGTGTATGTCTAACCAAGGAATCCAGAGTACTTGACACTGCTTGGTTGTCAGGTCTGATTAACATATCCTTAATACCTGACTAGTATTAAGTTTTTTTTTTTTTTTTTGAGACAGAGTCTCCCTCTGTCACCCAGGCTGGAGTGCAATGGCGTGATCTCAGCTCACTGCAACCTCTACCTCCCAGGTTCAAGTGATTCTCCTGTCTCAGCCTCCCAAGTAGCTGGGACTACAGACACGTGCCACAACACCCAACTAATTTTTGTATTTTTAATAGAGGCAGGGTTTCACCATGTTGGCCAGGCTGGTCTCGAACTCTTGACCTCAAGTGATCCACCTGCCTTAGCCTCCCAAAGTGCTGGGATTACAGGTGTGAGCCACCACGCCCAGCCAGATAGTAAATATTTTTAATTTTGCAGGCCATATAGTCTGTGTTGCAACTACTATGTTCTGCCATTGCAGCACAAAAGCATCCACAGACAATATGTAAATAAATAATGATGGTTGCATGTTAATAAAACTTTATTTGCAAAAACAGGTCATAAGCCAGATTTGGCCTGTGGGCTGTAGTTTGCTGATCCCTGTGCTAGATTAGCAGCTACATACCTATATGAGAGGCTGTTACTTTGTCCAGTAAAGAAAGCACATCCAACACAGCAATGCACTTGGGACTACTGCTTGCCTAAGTTTGTAGTACTCCATTGTTATTCATCATAGGCCATCTAGTTTTTGCACAGGTGAAACAGCTGAAACTGAATGTGACTATAATGGAGACAACACCCCTACAAACTTTCAGTCTTTTAGGGTTGAACTAATCTCTGCTATTTTCCCCAGAATACAGTATTTTTTATTCACTATCTTGGTAGAAGTGTGGCGTGCAGTTTCAGGAACATGGCCTTTCTGCCAAAACTGCGAAACATGTTCATTCTGATTATACATTAATGGGGGAAATGATCATAATGTGGGTTTTTGGACCCACTGTGAGAGCAGGGTTGCGGTGTTGGGAGGGAAAGACACTGTGGTGGTATTTTGGGTTCCCAGGTATCAATACCAACTCAGACCCTGTAACCCTGTTTCCCAACTCAAAAGCATCTGCATGTTCTTTCCCCAGTGTTTGGTTGTGATATTGTAAAATATATATTTGGTCTTCAACCCCTTTTCCTGGAATATAACTTCTAAAATCCTTAAAATCTCCAAAGTGGGCCGGGTGCGGTGGCTCACGCCTATAATCCCAGCACTTTGGGAGGTCGAGGCAGACAGATCACAAGGTCAAGAGATCGAGACCATCCTGGCCAACATGGTGAAACCCCCTAAAAAAAAAAAATCTCCAAAGTGATGTCTTATTATATTCCAATGAATTAACTGAGTGTTGGCATCCCCTAGCTTCAGGATGGGGGCTAGTTAACAAAAAGACCAAAGCAGTATTAGAGGGCTGGACTTTCAACCCCACCCCCAAACCTCTAGGGAGGACAGAGGGGCTGAATTTTAAATTAATCACCAATGGCCAGTGGCTCAACCATCATGCCTACATACAAAGCCTCCATAAAAACCCAAAAAGTCAAGATCCAGAGAGCTTCCAAAATAGTAAAATACATGAAGGTTCCTAGAGGGGTCTCCAACACCTGGGCCAAAAACTGGTACCAGTCCATGGCTTGTTAGGAACTGCGCCTCATGTCAGGAGGTGAGTGGCGGGTGGGCCAGCATTACTGCCTGAGCTCCACCTACTGTCGGATCAGCAGTGGCATTAGATTCTCAGGGGAGTGCAAACCCTATTGTGAACTGCACATGTGAGGGATCTAGGTTGTGTGCCCCTTAAGAGAATCTAGCTAATGCCTCATGATCTGAAGTGGAACAGTTTCATCCAAAACCATCCACCCATCCCCGTGTGTGGGAAACTTGTCTTCTATGAAACTGGTCCCTGGTGCCAAGAATGTTGGGGACCACTGTCCCAGATGGTGGCATGCCCAGAGAGAGCACGGAAGCTCTGCAACCTTGCCTTATACATCTTTTCATCTTTTTTTTTTGTTTGAGATGGAGTATTGCTCTGTCGGTTGCTTAGGCTGGAGTGCAGTGACACGATTTCACCTTACTGCAACCTCTGCCTCCCCGGTTCAAGCAAGTCTCCTGCCTCAACTTCCCAAGTAGCTGGCATTACAGGCGTGTACCACCATGCCCAGCTAATTTTTAGTATTTTTTTTAGTAGAGATGGGGTTTCACTATATGTTGGCCAGGCTGGTCTCGAACTCCTGACCTCAAGTGATCCACCCGCCTTGGCTTCCCAAAGTGCTGGTATTACAGGTGTGAGCCACCGCGTCTGGCCATCTTTTTATCTATATTCATTGTAATATCCTTTAAATAAACTGAAATATGTAAGTAAGCATTTCCCCCAAGTTTCGTGGGCCACTCTTAACAAATTAATCAAACCCAAGGAGGGGCTGTGCTGTGATTTACAGCACAGGCAAAATAACCCAGGAATTGCAATAGACATCAGAAGTTGGGGGAGACAGTCTAGGTGACTGATTGCTCAACCTGTGGGATCTGACATTGTCTCCAGGTAGACAGTGTCAGAATTAAAGTAAATTAGAGAATATCCAGCTGTTACCCACTACAGAACTGCTTGCTTGCTGTGGGGGAGGGAATTCCACACAAGTGATTATAGAAGTCTTCTGTGCTGCTCTTTGTGGTGTGAGAACAGAGGATGATCAGTGCTTTTCCATTCAATGATTAACTGATAAATGGCTCTTTCCATTGATAGTTTATGAGTCTAAGAACTATCTCAAGCTTAGAAACTGGACAAGAAATTGGGACTTTTCATTGAAGTTTCTGACTTCAGCCTTCTGTTCAACCATTCTTGATCTCTCTTATGTGTAAGGCAATACTCTCCTTGGTTACCCATCTATGCTGCTCCTAGGACCACCCACATTCCGTTAGCCATCTCCACTTTGACTCTGCTGCCCTTAAGGAAATTTACTCACCTTGCTTGTGAGAGTTAAGCACGTCAGGATCTTATCATTCCCCCACTGCTACTAGGAAACCAGTTTCTTTTACATCTTCTATCAGCTTCAGTCTACAGCCACTTCTAAATTTCTCAAAGATGCTGGTAAACCTTCATCAGTGCCTTTCCTATTGCCTTTATTAAAAAATAATTCCCAGGTCTTTCTGGGGTATACACTCAGCTGGTGGGTTTGCCAGTGTTATATGACATTCATTCTTGCATGCCCACTTCCTCTAAGTCTTTTGGTCCTTTTTTGTGAGGTCTGCCATCTCCACTTCATTCGATATGGGCCAACGTTTTGTCCTAGCTCCCCAAAACCATCTTAACATCATATTATAACTGCCTCATGGGGCTTTGACAAGATCTTCCAAAGTCACAGGAAAATGTCCCAATTATCACAAAGACTGTATGAATTCAATTCTTAATTCATAAAGCTACCTATACAATCACAAATTTGTTATCTAACACATTTAATTTTGGAACAAAGGAGCAACTCCTTTAAAGTTTGAGAGCCGCATAAATATTTCATATACCGCTTAAACCTATGCTTTGTAATTGTTATTTTTAAGCAGCAGAAAAGGAAGGTTAGAGAAATGCTAGAGATGTCCTTACTGGCGACACATTCCTGCTGAAGAACAAGTTCTCTGGAAGTGAAACTCTCAAATAAGAGAGAACAAGAGG
The DNA here is from genome assembly GCA_036589455.1 of Ateles fusciceps. Taxonomy (NCBI): domain Eukaryota; kingdom Metazoa; phylum Chordata; class Mammalia; order Primates; family Atelidae; genus Ateles; species Ateles fusciceps. The sequence continues at coordinate 3,535,029 of JAZHEH010003362.1, forward strand.
TACAGATTGGTATCAGTTTGGCTGGGATCTTCAGAGAGACTGAGGGCCCCAGAACAGTGCTACTCAAAGGTGATTTGCAGACTTGTGCTGGTCTGTGAACACTTTTTTTTTTAACCAGTCTGTGACATGATGAATTAGAAACTGGGAGTGTTTAAAAACTTTTTAGCACTTTAATATTGCTGTGATATCCAAGTACATGATCAATGGACTTAATCTTCAGAACAGAGTCTGACCAGTTTGGGTGCTGTCAAACTTGCCTGGTGGCCAGCAGTGTGAACTCCATACCTGTCATGGGCAATAGGAATGCATATTGATAACTGAAGGGTTGGAAAACAAAAAACCTGGTCCTTTACCATATGCAGTTTGAGAAAGACTGCCCTACAGTACCATACCTCCACCACAAGTACTGGAACAATTCCAACAGTGTTTTTGGAACAAAGTGTGACCCGAGGTCAACTTGCTCACATTCAATCAACAATAAAAGTGAGTACCTTGGGAATAAAGCTAAAGTGGGCTAGGGCATCTATTTAGATTCCTGGAGTAAGCCCTGACCAGGCTAGCAGAAGTGAGAATCTGTAAAGAAAACTGGCAGGACAGGAGGTTCATAGGGAAGGGCTCTTTTGTTCTTCCCTCCCCCCTCTATCCTTGTCTAGTCTTTTGCTAGAACTTTAAGGAGAAAATATTGACACTCAGGCCCCATGACTATATCACAAGTCTACCTGTACTTTCCCCATCTCTTGCAGAACAGAGAAAGTTTCACATTCAGATCTAGGCTCTTCCATGCTCTGATAAGGTACAGGAGTTGAGAAATCCCAAGTAGCCTGAGGCCTTAAGAACATAGAACATGTAAGATCTTCAAGTGGTGAAAAGTTTTAACCTAGGGGCAAGTGACATGTCAGGAGCTCAAAGTGGCTCATAATGAATGTGAATTTGCTCTGCTGATACCTATCTTCTGAGTGAACCAGGACACCCTACTAGGCTGACCAGAGTATCTACCAACATATGTCAGCCAAGGTCCACAGACCCACTGGGAGCCACAGAAAAAAAAGCCAGGTCAGCTCAAAGAAAAATAATTTAGAAAACATAATATATTACTGACATTAATAACAATAATGTGAAATATAAAATATAACACCAATTGAAGGGCTTTCTAGATTGAAATACTCAGGGGAACATGAGGAAAGTTCTCCAGTCTCCTTGGCCAGCTGAGGTGCAGACTGAGTTGCAGAAGGTGGGTGGTGATGGAACCCAGCATTACAATATTATGTAGAACTAATCTCCTAATACTCCTCACTTTGCAACTTACAGAAGCTAAGGAAGATCAGAAAAAGACCTGAATGAAAAACAGGCCACACTCCTCACTCAGAATATTTATTAGATTCTGCCCCATGAGGCCTTGCAGGAAAAGGGACCCAAGCTATACCCCTACTCCTTTCCCAAGCTACTTTCCTGAACCAAGGGACAGGATTCTAAGAGAATCATGTATCTCAAATAAGTCAGAATGTATCTGGGGAAGAATAGCCATTCATTTCCCAGACCTGACACTGGGTCTGTGTCTGCCAGGAAGAGGGGGGAGTCACTGAGAATGGTAGATGGACTAGATGAGGGAAAATAGGATGGGCCCTTCTCTACCACAGCTTGAGCTCAAAAAGGTTGGGATAAACAGGTGTTTAAAAAAGAGAGGAGGTAAGAGGGAGGATGGGCAGGGGATAGAGGAAGGTCAGGGACTGGGTTCACCTATATCACATAGCATTATAGGAAGAAGCAGGGTAACAATTTGAGTTCTCAGGCTGAAACAGGGAGGTGAGGGCTCAGCACCTGGAAAAGGAGAATCCTAAGGCTTCTCTTTCAACTCTACTGTGATTAGATGCAAAAGCCCTTTCCCTTTAGAGAATTCAGAATGGTCTGTCTGAAGGCAAGAGAGCATAATGACAGACCTGTAACCCCAGCCCAGGCTGTTTCTCCCCATTTCCAAAGTCTCTGCCAAGAAAACTATAGAAATACAGAGTCACAGGACTCTGTCCCTCCTCCCCAGATCCAAGAGAGGGAGTAGAGACAAGGCACAAAGACCCTGGGCATAAACGTGAACATCAGTGTGGCCACATATAACATTATTTTGAGAAAGGAAAGAAAGTACATGCCCTAAAAAGGATGCCTTCCTTCACCTGGCAGGTAGCTGGACCTTTGATAGTGGCAGAAACCACAATGGAGTATGGGTCACAGAAATGGCCTGTGAAACAGACCCTACTCCTAGAGAGACAGAGGAAAAACCTCAGCTGGTATGGCACAATCTTGAATGGGATGACAGAGGGCAGCGGGCAGACTTCTCCCGCAGATGACACTCCTGCCTCAGGTCCCAATGGTTCTGCTGACTCCAGATGTTCCCCATGGCTGGGACTCAGAGAGGAAAACGTGTTGTGTTTCACATGATCAGACACTGTTCGCCACTGGCACCTGGTGGGCCCGAAAGATTGAGGGCATCTAGGTCAAAGTTGAGGCCAGGAGGCTGGAGAAGAGATGAAGGGACTCAGAAAATTGCTCATCTTTTAGGACAGACCTTCTGAAGATCCATCCCCCAGTAGCCACAATTCTCACCTTAGGTAGAATCCGGAGAGGTTAAAGAATTCTGGAAACTGGGGACTCAGATTAAAATCGAGAAAAAGAAGACATACTCACCATCTCTCCAGCCAGCTCTTTTGGAGGATGGCCCAATCCTGTAGCTGGAAAATAAGGAAAATGGAACATGAAACAGAGAAAAGTCCAGAAAACAACAGAGAATCCCAGAAGAGGAATCTAATGAATGATCTATTTCTTCTGAGAGAGATCACCAGAGAGGATCCCTCCTCCACCTAGGTCTAGCAGTATAGCATCCTTCCCAGATACCTCCTCCACTGAACACCTAAGTGGACAGCACCAGTGGGCAGACAACGAGAGAGGCCTCACCTGCTGCATAAGATCCAGCACCATCTCAAAACGAGCCTTTTGAGTGGTCTCACTGTCTGTGGGGGTCTCTGCCTCAAACTGCTCACATATTTTGCACATGACACTGTGCTGCTCCTGATATTTTTCAAACTGCTCTGGAGGTAGAGATTCCCGATGACTCTGCAACCATTCTGGATACTAAGAAAAGAGAGAATGGGTGGTAAAGAATTAAGTGAACAACGGATATGGATGGATAATCAGAACAATGTGATTAAAATGTGGAAGGGAAAGGGATGTAGGAAAAGGAAAAGCTAAATAAGTTCACCATGAAAAGTGGCACTGACTCCAACCAGATCACCTGGCCATGTTAGCATTTACGGTCACCAGAGATTGGTAAACTTCTGTAAAGGGCCAGACAGTGAGTATTTTAGGCTTTGAGGGCCATATATGGTCTCTGTTGTGTTTGTATTTTGTATTTTTTCCTTTTTTTTTTTTTGAGACAGAGTTTTACTCTGTCACCCAGGCTGGAGTATGACATGATCACCACTCACTGCAGCCTTGATCTCCCCAGGCTTAAGCGATCCTCCCACCTCAGCCTCCCCAAGTAGCTGGCTCTACAAGTGTGTACCACTGTGCCTGGCTAATTTTTTTGTATTTTGTAGAGACAGGGTTTCATCATGTTGCTCAAGCTGGTCTTGAACTCCTGTGCTCAAGCAATCTGTCCACCTTGGCCTTCCAAAGTGCTGGGACTACAGGAGTGAGCCACCATGCTTGGCTGTTGCATATTTGCTTTGTAGCTTTTTTCAAATGGTTTTAAAAATATAAAAACCATTATCTGCAAGAGAGTTGGATTTGGCCCACCCACCAGGTCTTCGTCTGCTGACTTGTGGTCTGTACTATTCATTACGTACTTAACCACATATCCCTGTGTCACTGAAAAGCTTCTATTCCTGTATTTTGTCTTTCCAGTAAAACTATACACCTGTAATCCCAGAACTTTGGGAGGCTGAGGTGGGAGGATCACTTGAGCTCAGGAGTTTGAGACCAGCCTGAGCAATACAGTGAGAGCTCATCACTACAAAAAAATTTTAAAACATTGGCCAAACACAGTGGTGCACACCTGTAGTCCCACACTCAGGAGGCTGAAGTGGGAGAATCACTTGAGCCTGGGATGGGGAAGCCGTGGTGAGCCAAGATCATGCCACTGTGTTAAAGCTGGAGTGAGACCATCTCAAAACAAAACAAAACGATACAACCACATGAAAGTACAAGCTCTTTTACGGCAGGGACCATCATTTAAACTACCCTTACAGTGTTCACATCACAAAGCCAGTAAGTAAATCCTCAGTTAATTCTTTTTCTTTTTGAGATGGAGTCTTGCTCTGTCACCCAGGCTGGAGTACGGTGGCGCAATCTCAGCTCACTGCAACCTCTGCCTCCCAGGTTCAAGTGATTCTCCTGCCGCCTCCCGAGTAGCTGCAATCACAGGCTTCAGCCACTAGACCCAGCTAATTTTTGTATTTTTAGTAGAGACAGGGTTTCACCATGTTGGCCAGGCTGATCTCGAACTCCTGACCTCAAGTGATCTGCCCGCCTTGTCCTCCCCAAAGTGTTGGGATTACAGGCATGAGCCACTGTGCCTGACCGAATTCTTGCTGGAGAAATGAAGTCAGAAATGCAAGACTAATTAGACAACAACCCCAGAGTCTTAAACCAGTTTACAGAAAACTAGAGCTGAAGGATTTCCTTTTATATCCCAAACATTATACTCCTTATACCCCAACATACAGTGTGACAGCTTTATTGTCTCAGAGACACAACTCTCCCCACTCTGCAACTCTCCCCACCTCAAATAAATAAAGAAGAAAAAAAAGTGCACTCAAGTTACTCTTTCTGCAGGCTCTTAGTAGACGAAATAGCCCACAGGAGTTGATGTGATGGAGAATTAAGAGAAAAGCAGAAATGAAAGTTCACAAACCTTTTCTGTGATCTCCTTCAGTGATGGGTACAGCACATCCTTGGAGAGTAGGTTCTGCATAATACTCTGCATGATGGGGAGGATGTTCCCTTCCCCATCCCCTTCGTCCATGCCCAGCCCCTCCATGGCCTTGGTCAGCTCTTCTTCTGACATGCCTGAGTTCTAGATAAGACAAGTAAGAGGTGAACAAGTACAGTACCTCCTTGGGATGCTCACCACCCTGTCAGGTGGGAAAGATATATCTAAACTTGCCTGTAACAAAACAATAAGACAGGAACAGACTTGGGATGATACTCAAAGCACCTGTCTTTTGAGACTCTGCTGGAGAAGTATCTGGGAGTGGACCCCTCGTGGGCCCCTACTACTTTCTCCTCACCTGAAGGTCAGTGGCATTTTTGGCTAATCCACTTAGTGTCTCCTTTAGGCAAGAAGTAAATTCTTGCTGGGAGGTCATATCACTGCCTAGGAAAGATTAAAAAAAAAAAAGCCAAGGTCATTTAGGAGTGTAATTGTTTTCTTGCCTAGACTTGAACTGGTTAACTGCTTGGATACGAAGCATTTACTAGTGAATCATGATCACTCCAAATCCTGAAAACCCTATGGTTATCTTCACAGTCTTTTCATAAATCTATTTCATAAACGAACTCTGTTTCAGTTTATTCTCCATGATGACACCCACAATAACACCGAGACCTTTCAAACTATCAGTTTTGAATAATCTTTTCTATTACTTCCCAACCTATCTCACACCTCTTCATTAAGAGGGGTTCCCATCCCTTCTCCCATTGCATTTCCTCACCCCATGGTTGTGACATCATGATTGCTATCAACTTTACTAAGACTTCTGGTGTTTTCAAGCAACAAAGACTTAAGAGTCTGTTCAGATTTTTTTTGTTCATCTGGGGTCTCCTCACCCACTCTCCCTGCAGCCTCCGAGAGCTTTTGGAACTGCTCCACCAGGTGGGGCTCTTCCTCAGCCAACTCCTTCATTGCCTTCTCGAACTCAGCAGTGGCTTGGGAAGCCAGTTCACTGTCAAATAGTTCCTGGAAAAACTTCTCTTGGGAAGCGAAGAGGGCATCCTGCAGGGGAAGGGTGGCTCAAATGTGTCTCTTACTTAGGACTACACTGCACTACACTACACTGCACCTGGCCTCTGATAGAAGCCACAGGCAGTGGCTCTGGGGAAATGTAGCACCTCCCCTCCTACCCACTTCCACTGGACATTCCTCACTACTGCTCCTAATGAGGACAGCAAAAAAGGCATCTAGCCATTGAAGGAGGGTATGAGATGGCATACCAATCCAACCATTTAAACCTCCTCTTTTTTCAAGGAACTCTCTTGAGATCCCTCTGCTCAACCTCAAGTCCTTATTTCACAAGGACTGAAGCTGGCAAGAGCACTCACCAATGTGAGGCCAAGTTACCCTCCCCCATTCCCCTCTGGCCCACAGGGGCCTGCCCAACCTGTGCTCAGAGCTGCATCCCCATCCCCTCCCCATCCCTTAATTGGGGTGGAATTTATACTTTGGCAGTGTCTCCTGGCGATCTCTTCTGGGGCCCCGAAGCATCAGGGGCCGTGGTGGTAGAAGGAGGTGCTGGAGAGGGTTTGGCTTTATCGAAATCATCAAGAGCACCTTCAGAGACAAGAGACATGGTGTGTGTGTTGATGACAGATAAGGATGCAAGCAAGGCTGGGTGGTTTCTGGGCAAAGCATTAGGAATACGATTTTTTCAAATTGCCAACTTTCCTTAATTTTCCTCGAGTCCCCCACCTCTCCGAACCACCCTCAACGAGCCGCCTACTTCCCTCTGGATTATCTAATTTACTGTGAGCAAAGGCAAACAAGTCCCTTAAGGCAAGCAAGTGTCCATCTCAGAGCTGGGAGGAGAGGATTAAAAAGTTCTGCAGAGACATCTCCATTTATAGTGTCTCCCTTGCCACACCTTAATGATTCCCTAAAAATCCCATACAAATACCCAACAGGAATAGAGAACATATATGTCCTCATCCCTCTGAACTCAGTCTGAGCTCTAAAAGGAATAACTTGGTGAGAAAGCACACGATCCCACCCAGCTTCCTGTTGGTACTGGTACCAGCACAGACTGAAGGACTACATACTACACTCCATGTGAAGGCATTAAACTCTCTTCTCTTATTCTCCAGTTAAGTGCTCCCCCCACAACCTCCTAGAGTTCCCTTTGGCCTGATCTCTGCAGATAACCATACATTAATTCACACAGTCATTTGGCACTCCTCAGGGTTTCTGTTTATTTTTCTGCCTGCCCACATCTCCGTGACTGAACTAGAGACTACAAATTCACCTTTGCCCTGAAAAGCCTGTGTCCTCACCATCACTCTGCTTGCCAGGCCTAGGGAGAGGGCACTGGCCCCACTCTGGGCAGGAAACCAACAGGGGGAGTGGAGAATAATGCTAAGAAAACATCTACCGTCTTTCAGGAGGGTGAACTGCTTTCCCCTGAAATCACCTCATCCTCAGTTTCTCAAAATAAGGGAAAGGAGTCCGCTTGAGCTACTGACAAGATGAAAAAACTGTAAGGGGCCTAGCGAGAGAAAGAAAAAAGGACTAGGAGGAGAAAAGTGTCTTTCGTGCTAGGGAAGACAGGACGAGACACAGAAGGACGGGCCACGAGCTTGCTGGGAGTTAATGTAAGCAATCAGAGAATGTGGTTCGCTACCCAACAAGAACCAAATGCTGCTGCCGCTGCTGAAGGGAGGGAAGTTGGACTTGAAAAACTTAGTAACCTAAAGAAAGAGGAGTTTGGAAAGGTATCGTGAAACGCCATCCTGCGTTAAGATCCACAATCTAGACCACTGAGGGACCCCTGGTGAGCTTCCCAGCTCCAGTCGCGGAGGTGGGGCAGGATGACCCACAGATTTTTGAGGGGCTCGAGGTCACTCTCCGCCCCCATCTAGCCTTTAGAGAGTTCTCTCCGCCCCTTCCCTAATATCTCAGGTTAACTTAAACTCCTGAATGGGTCCTCACACCTGCCCCCTTCGGGTCTTTCCCACTATGAGCTCTTACTTTCCAGAAGCTCCTCCAATTCCCTGTCCGTTTCAGCCTCGACACCACAGTCTTCTTCAGCGGCCGCCATCTTGCTACCTCCGACTTGCCGTAGGAGGCTGGACCTCTCTGCGCCACCACGCCCCCCGCCCCTTCGCTCCGCCCTCTTTGCCCCGGACAACCAATGGTATTGTTGGCCAGTGCGGAACCGCTATTTTTAAAGGGCCAGGAAGCTTTCACTTACTGTGTTTTGGGTATTTTCCCCCTTTCGCCTGAGAACCGTAGAATTAGGGATAAAATACTGTTATTTTCTGCCTGGTTTTAGAGGCCCGGAGTCCTAAATTATCTGGCGAAGCTCTTTCATTATTTTTTTCCTGAGCTGTGTGAGTAGGCCAGATTGGGACAAACTGCCTACAAATAACCACAATCTATACGTATATAATTGAGAAGACAGTTATGGTACATAACATACTACTTCTCTCACTTTTTTTTTTTTTTGAGATGGAGTCCCGCTCTGTCGCCCAGGATGGAATGCAGTGGCGCCATCTCGGCTCATTGTAGCCTCAGCCTCCCGGGTTCAAGCATTTTCCTGCCTCGGCCTCCCAATTAGCTGGGATTACAGGCGTGCGGCACCACGTCCGGCAAATTTTTGTATTTTTAGTAGAGACGGGGGTTTCACTCTGTTGGGCAGGCTGGTTGGCCAGGCTGGTCTCGAACTCCTGACCTCAGGTGATCCGCCCACCTCAGCTTTCCTAAGTGCTGGGATTACAGGCGTGAGCCACCGCGCCCGGCCTCACTTCATTATTTCACTCAAATGTTATCTTCTCTGAAACGCTTTCCTTGGCCATTCCCATTCCTTTTCTTGCTAACATCGAACACTATCTGACATACTATCTACTGTACTTGTTTATTCTCCGCTCCCCACTCTGCAGAATTTAAGCACCACGAATGCAAAGATTTTTCGTCTGTTGTCTTCACTGCTGCAAAGCCCAACTCCTAGGCTAGGGCTTAAAACTTAGTAGGCACTCATTGGCCACTCCGCTCTCCCAGTACCTAATCAGGCATATTTGTCTGCCCAATCTAGTGGCATCTCTCATTTCCTATTTTCTATTAGAACTGTTTGATTAAAGGACACAGGGCCAGGAACTTAGAACTCAGTGTTAGAGAGCTTCTGGGACCTTGGACTGAGCAGAAGGGCAATGCAAATGTAGTTGTAATAGACTTCCTTTCCCTGACCTATCTCCTTTCTCCACCCAGAACCCAACCTCCAACTTAGAGAACACGGGGATGCTCAGATAGAGGTAACTCTAGACTTCCCTTTCCTCCTTTGGAATTGTTCTATTCAGATCTGTCAGAATGTAGCAACTGTTTCACATACAAATCTGTTTAGCACTTAGAGAGCACCTACTGTTAAGGTCTTGTGCTGGGCACAGCAAGAATAGAGGGATACATCAGGACCAGCCTCTGCTGTAAGGTAGCTAAGTGGGGGGTGAGCTGGAGGCACGATGAGATATACACACAGTAAGTATGATACAAGGTAATAATTTTAAATGAAAAAAATAATGTGTTAAGTCACCTCATCATTTTCATTCTTAGCTTCCTAAACACACATTTAAGTACTGCATCAAGCACTGGATCAGGCACTTTGTCCTTCACAGATAGGGCACAGACTTGTAAAATAGTATCTGTGTAAAACTGGTTTTCCTCCAACCACAAGTAGTGTGTTTTGGGATAAAAACATGAACTGAAAGTTATAAAACCTAAATTCCAGCCCCAATTCTGCCATTAAATCACCTTCTAAGTCCTTTACAATTCTAAACTTCTGTAATCAAATCCTTTCCTGATGAACCTTTTTCCCCAACACCTGCAACATAATTTATTCCAGGCTAACTTTCTCATTCAACTTCAAACTGCTTAAATGTGTGTCTCCCATATGGCTATAGCTATAACAAGCACTAAAAACAAAAAAAAAAAAAAAAAAACAAAAAACTTGTCTGTCACCAGGCATCTCTATTGGCTTTATTTTTTGAAACAGTTTCATTGTTGCCCAGGCTGGAGTGCAGTGGTGCGATTTTGGCTCACTGTAGCCTCCACGCAAATGATTCTCCTGTCTCAGGCACCTGAGTAGCTGGGACTACAGGCTCGTGCCACCACACCCAGCTAATTTTTGTATTTTTAGTAGAGATGGGGTGTCACCATGTTGGTCAGGCTGGTCTTGAACTCCTGACCTCAAGTGATATGCCCAGCTTGGACCCCCAAAGTACTGGGATTCTAGGTGTGAGCCACTACACTCAATTGACTTTAAATTAATGTAATACAAGCATGTTAACTAAAAAACATTAATTAAAATGGAGTAAAAAGCAAGCAAGATTCTTTCTTTGCATTATTTCTTAAACTTTTCTTCTTTTCTATTTTTACTACTAATATTCCTAACATCTCATCTCTGTATTTACTGACCTACTGACTGCTCCTTCTAATGTGTAGTGAATACTGCTAAACAACAGTATTTCATAGTACTTTTTTTTTTTAATAGATGGGGTTTCACCATGTTGGTCAGGCTGGTTTTGAACTCCCGACCTCAGGTGATCCGCCCGCCTTGACCTCCAAAGTGCTTGGATTACAGGCGTGAGCCACCACGCCCGGCCTCATAGCACTTTTATATCACTCTCTCCTTTAAGGATTTAATGGCTCTCCCCAGTTTATTGAACAACTTCTAATTCTTGCCTGGAATTCACAATTATTTCACATACATCCATCTTGTTTCCCTGATTATGTAAGAATCAAGAGGCAGGAACTGTCCAGTTTTTCCTTATCCCTCAGTTAGCAATGTTTTTGTGTATAAAATTAATTTTGTAATTTAATTTGTAAACTTATAAAAAATTTTGCCAAAATGTATCACCAACTTGCCTGTGTTTATAGCAAAAATGTTTGTAACTTGAGAAAGTGTCATCATAGCAGCCTTAGTTTAGGGATGCTGTTTAAAAAAGCAACTCTTAAGATAAAGCTGAAAAAAATACAATGTGTACTATGAAGAGAAGTAAAAACGAAAGTGAAGCTCCTGAATATATTGAGAGAAAATACCGAAAATGTTAAATGAAAAAAAACAAAGGTACAAAATTGTTAAATAGTATGCTTTCATTTGTGTATAAAGGGGGACAGAGAATGGCATAGTCAGATCTACTTGTATACACATAAAAAATTTCTGGAAGGATATAAGAGAGCTGGTAACAATGGTTACTTGTTTTGGGCAAGGTGATAGGAACTGGGTGGCTGATGAAAGGGTGGAAAGATTTGTCACAGAACAGCTTTGTATATTTACTGATTTTTGAGCTATATGCATTTATTATTTATTGAAAACATAAATTTTAAATGCAAAAAAAGTATATTTTAATCAAAGGCACAGTACGTCACTCTACCCAATTTTTCTTAGCATATGACAAGCAAAATATTGTATTGTCAATGTAATCATTGTAATATAATGTACTATTCTTTTATCTGTGTATTACATGTCAAATATGTAGAACAGTGACAGACACATGGCAGGTGCTTAATAAATACTGCTATAATTAGCAAGAGATAAAAGGCTGCAATCAAAAACGGGAGCTACTTGCTTTCTATCATTTTCACAGTAGTTTAGATCCTCATATATATCCTATGAAAAATATGTGCTTTTTTTCTTTTTTTTTTTTGAGATGGAGTCTCACTCTGTTGCCCAGGCTGGAGTGCAGTGGCGTGATCTCAACTCACTGCAACCTCTGCCTCCCGAGTTCAAGCAATTCTCTGCCTCAGCCTCCCGAGTGGCTGGGATTACAGGCACCTGTCATCATGCTTGGCTAGCTTTTCTTTTTCCAATAGTGGATGTTTATTACTTTTGTAATTAAAAATTATTATTAGAAGGAAGATAGGTGCTTTGGTGGGGTACCTGCATGGGGTGAACAAGAACGTGGAGTGTCCAGGAAATAAATGGCAAGTCAAGCAGCTCTCATACAGATTTATTTAGATGAGAAACAAAATATGAAAATAATAGTTGTAAAAAACAAATCAATAACCAGCACTGTGCATTTTGGAAAACCAAGTAACTTCTTCTCAGACCTTAAATTTCTGAGTACACAGAGGGTACCTGCCTGGGAATTTAAATGTTTAAGGAAAATGGGAGATGACTGAGTTGGTGTGGCCTAGTCAAAATTGGTATCTTAGTTATTACATCCTGCTCCTTTCTAGCTGACAGGAAAGAAAGCTCCTATGTGGAGAGGAGGGATAAATACTGAAGGGATTTACTAAACAAATATCCATCACAGAGTTTCTTTTTTTTTTTTTTTTTTGAGACAGAGTCTTGCTCTGTCAGCCAGGCTGCAGTTAAATGGTATGATCTCAAGTTTACTGCAACCTCCACCTCCTAGGTTCAAGTGATTCTCATGCTTCAGCCTCCCAAGTAGCCAGGACTACAGATGCACACCACCAAGTCAGGCTAATTTTTGTATTTTTATTAGAGACAGGGTTTCACCATGTTGGCCAGGCCTCAGATTATCTGCCTGCCTCAGTCTCCCAAAGTGCTGGGATTATAGGCATGAGCCACTGCACCCGGCCCAGAGTTTTCATTTGTTCCTTGAAAGATTTAAGTTGGAAAGGCAAGGCCAATTGTGGGCACAACTATAGTCAAGTTGAGAAGACCTCAAAAAAATCAAGTTTAGACATTTAGATTTTCCATAGAAAAAGAGTAAAGGATACTAGGTTTTAGGGTAGAGAGACCCAAATCCAAAGAGTAGCTGCAGTGGGAGGGTGCTATTAGAAGGAGGATATAGAGACATTCTCTAGGGGTAACATATGGTGACTGATCCATGCACACAAAGGGGGCCTTAGCGAAACTGTAGAGGACTGATTCTTAAACCAATCACATCTTTGCCAATCTCTGTCACCTGTAGAAGAGCAAACAGAGAAACAAGTTAGAGATTTGTAAGATTGAGAATCCTAGAAAATGTATTCCCCATACCCCTTAATGAGCATAGTAGACAGGTATTGGGGTATTTGTCACTGATTGGCGAAGAGCAGTGGGGGAGAGCTCTAGCTTTCTCCAGAGTCACTGCCTCAGGGAGCTGGGGGACAAATACAAGAGGAAAAAAAGGACCACCATGTTTCTTTCTCTTCCCCTTCCCTCAGTATCCTAGATACATTTGAGGGCGGTACTTACTGTGGTGACCCTGCAGATTTGACCTTTGAACTCAGGGGAATAGCAGGCCCCACTGAGTGGACACTTCTCCACTGGCTTTCCACGGTAGATGGGCCGATACGATGCAGCACAGATGTCAAAGGGGTTGTGCATGTCATAATTGAGCTGGTAGGCATCTGTAGGATTCTTCTCACAGGCAGACAGGATTTTTCGGGTCTATGGAAAGGAAGGAGTATTTTATTTAGAAGGACAGAAAGCTCCAGACAAACACCTCAAAGGATCCCATCACCATGGTTAGTTCCGTTGATGTACTTTTCACCTAGTACAGATACAACAAGAGGTCCCAACCTCTGTACTGGATGTATGTGAAGGGTTAACAGTCATCATTCCTATTGTATTGAACTTTCCCCTTCTCGATACAAAAGTGGCTCCATAATCTAAACCCACATTCCTTCACCAACTCTGGAGATTATCGGGGTCAGGTCCTAGAAAGGGTTAAAACAGACTTCCATCACCCAAAAATAATGCATTTGGAGCACACAAGTAATGGGGTGTGTATGTGAAGGTTTGTGGTGGTTGTGATGGGTTATCTGGAGCTTAATGACAGGGCTGGGGGTTACTTTCAGCTACAGTGGAGCTATTCTAGGTTGCAGGGCACTCTTACACAAGTGTCATGTCTCAATAAACTATTAATTAATTTTCCAAGAACAAAGGAAGCACCAGGTCAGGAAGTAAACAGAGGGTAGCATTCTGTTGGCTTTTTCTGTTGAATGTCGTTATTTACTGCTTTGTTTCAGAGGCAAGGACCTTGGTCTGCTCCCTCCATGTAAGAGCTGATCTGGCTTCCCTATGGTCACTGAAGGAGTTCCATCTACCTGCTGTGCCACCTCAGGCTTGGGCCCGAGTTCTAGCAGGCGCCGAGCAAAGGTGGCAGCTGTCTTGAAGTTCTTGAGCTTGAAGAAGAGGTTGAGAGCTGTACGCAGCACCAGGATCATGTGCACAGGCTGCAGGTTTGAGTGGGTGAAATAGGCTGCCATCTGGTGGACAGAAAGAGGAACACATGCCAGGCTGATGCTACACCTGGTAGAGGTCATTTCTAAGCTGCGACACATGCATAAAAAACACAACACAACACAGGATGGGCTATAAAGCAGAGAGGTCTTCTACTTCCTAGGTATGGAGAACTGGTGAGATGAGGAAGTAGGTGAAGAAATGTATCCTCCACTCATAGAAATGAAGGGCCCACATTTCTCCTCCCCAGTCAGATCTGGGTTTGCAATTAAAGAATTCAAACCTAATGGAGGGTAAAAGGAAGATGTCTCTGTTGTGCTCAGAGTCCTATAGATCTTACCTCACAGATGCGCTTCTGCTGTTCTAGAGTCTCTTTGGGCAGCTTCTTCCTTTCTATCTCCATGGACAAACCCACAATGTACTCCCGGCAAATGGTGATGAGCTGCTGGGCCTGTAGAGGTGGCAGAAGGTCAGGATACAGAGACAAGAATGTGGGAGTACCCAGGGACTGGGACAGTGGCTAGACCCTCCTACCTCTGCAATCTCTTGTTTATTGTCCACAACAAGAAGTGGCACACTGAGAAGGATGGAACGGAATTTTTCCACAGCCTCCTCAAATTTGCCAACTGTGGTGAGCTGGTAGCATAGCTGCAACCGTTGGGATGAGGTCATTAAGCTTCAGGCCCACAGCTGGTACACCGTTCTTCAGCCCTGCATCCTTCCTGGAAAGGGAAAAGTAGGAAGAAGACAGGATAGTCAGTAGCCACCTAGAACCCAACTTCCTTTTCTGGCAAACGTCCTTTCAGCTACCCTGTCTCCTGTCAAAGTAGCTGGGGGAAGAGGATGACAGCAGGTGTAAACCAAACCCTATAGAATAACAAACTTTTTCTTTTTTGAGACAGAGTTTTGCTCTTGTTGCCCAGGCTGTAGTGCAGTGGCACAATCTTGGTTCACCACAACCTCTGCCTCCCGAGTTCAAGTGATTCTCCTGCCTTAGCCTCCCGAGTAGCTGGGATTGCAGGCACATGCCACCACACGTGGCTAATTTTTTTTTTTTTTTTTAGTAGAGACAGGGTTTCTCCATGTTGGACAGACTGGTCTCGAACTCCCAACCTCAGGTGATCTGCCTGCCTCAGCCTCCCAAAGTGCTGGAATTACAGGTGTGAGCCACCGCGCCCAGCCCAAAGATCTTTTTCTACTGGGAAACCCTAACTCTGAGAGAATTCTAACTATGTCACTGAGGCAACCATCTGAAATACCGACCGCAACTTGGAACGGATGAAAGCAAAGAGCAAGGGGCCTTACCAGTTGCGATTAGGATAGCCATACATGGAGGGTAGGCAAGGCAGAGCCTGATAGGTTGTGCGGCCGCGGGCATATGTCTGTAGGAACAGTTGCTTGTAGGGGCCAAACTGGATTACCCCTACTTGGTCATGAAGAAGCTTGAACAGAAGGAAAGAAACAAGCATTTTGGTTCAGCTGCATAAAAACCTACTTTTCTCAAATGCTAATCTCTTCTGGAAAAACAAAAAAACCAACTTACTTTTCCTTGGGCAAGGCAATTAACTCCTCTGTTCAAGTTTCCTCATCAGTAAAATATACTTAATTGTAAGACCTACTTCATTTAATAATACTTATTACTTAGTACAGTGCCTAGCACACAGTGAACATTAAATAAACATTAGCAGTTATTGCAGTGTTATCATTATTGTTGTTATTATAACAATACTAGCTTAGTGTTCTAAACTGATCCCTGCTTGGGAGGGGGTACTTATCTCACTGATGTGAGCCAGAAAGTAAGCTATAAATGGGTGAAGACGACTGAAGGATCTGCCCTAAGAGATTCCTAGGCCAAGTGGAAGGCAGGTAACAGGAAGGCAAGTGTACTTAAACAAGACCAAGAGCTTTCATGATAAATACACACTCTGCCCTAGTGGGTAGGATTATTTCACTTGGTTAAAATGAGTCAGCCATTTCCCTGGGACCCTGGGCTATGCACACTCAAGAGGAAAAGCTAAGGTTACTTACCCGCATGGCTGTTTCAAAAGAGCCTGCCAGGATGTGATCAACTGGAAGCTGAGAATTATTACACCAGATCTAACGAGAAACAAAAAACCCAAGCCAAGTGAAACTTTGTCCCTTCTCTATTCTCCTCCATAACTATAGCAGAAAAGTAGCCAACACCTATTACATACTAACTGAGTATTAGTCACTCAGCCCTGCAGGGTTTCTTCCTGCTTACCTGAGTTGGACTTGTTCCCTTGGTTGGGGGCACAAAGAAACCATCTTCAGCCCCACCAGCTGCCCCAGGGGATATATCCTAGGGGAAAAACAAAAATTGAGTAATTTTTTTTTTTTTTGGCAACATGGTCACACTCCGTCACCTAGGCTGGAGTGCAGAGGTATGATCTTGGCACACTACAACCTCTGCCTCCCATGCTCAAGCAATCCCCCAACCTCAGCCTCGCGAGTAGCTGGGACCACAGGCACAAATCACCACACCCAGCTAATTTTTGTATTTTTTTGTAGAGATGGGGTTTTGCCATGTTACCCAAGCTGGTCTCCAACTCCCAAGCTCAAGCGATCTGCCAGGCTCAACTTCCCAAAGTGCTAGGATTACGGGTGTGAGCCACTGTGCCTGGCCAAATTAATATTTTCAGCCATTCAAGCACTTTGTTCTGTTGAGTCTGGAACACAACCATTGACCTTGTTCCCTGCCTCCAGTGAGGAAGGAGGGTGATAGCTGTGAGAGAAGACTGCCAAAATAGGGGCCACCTCACCAGTGACAAAATGACATACCAAAAACTCCAATTCAGATAAAACAGCTTGCTGCCTTTTCCTAAGCTGCTGCTGCCACAACCCTGATTACCTCATTCTTTTTTCTTTCAAATGGGAGCTAAGCATCAGATTCTTAAGTTCTACATCCCCTCCTCTTTGAGCATACAGGACAGATGGAAATGACAGGCCACTAACTTTGACTCTCTCATTCTTCTTCTTCTATTTTTTTAAATAGAGACACGGTCTTGCTATGTTGCCCAGGCCGGTCTTGAACCCCTGGGCTCAAGCAATCACCCTGCCTTAGCCTCCCAAAGTGCTGGATTACAGGCATGAGCCAGAGTGCCCAGCCATCTTCCTTCTTTCAAATGGGAGATAAGCATCAGATTAGAAGGAGGGTCTAGTCCCCTTCCCTCTGGAGACCTTGGGATAGCAGTGGGGGGACAAATAAGGCCTCTGGCTTCCACAGGGAGATACGGAGAGAACCTTCTAAGGGTACAAATTCCACATACCAGCTCAGGAGGGAGCTCCAAATCTTCTTCTACATCCCAGCCACCTCCTTCTTCTTGTCCCTTGCCAAGAGCATCATCTCCCAAACCTTCTGTAGCCTCCACAAACCCATCTGTAAGGAAAATTCAGGCTCAAAACATATTTGGGCTGTGGCGTAATCTTAGCCAAAGGAAGTAAAATCAATCCTAGTTGGTTTCATGGGTTGGAAGTCTGCAGGGCTACCCACAAACCAGTCCCAATCCAAGGTGTCCATCGCCCCAGAACAGTCTTAAAACAGCACTTTTACCTTCATCCAACTGCAGCTCTGCATCTTCTCCCCAGCCCTCTGTACCAACAGTGTCAATGTCAATGTCAGCAGCCAGTGCTCCTCCCTTCCCTACAGAGGGTAGGAACAGAACAGAACTGGTTACAGTCCAGCAAGTCGGAGATAGGGCCCTTTCTGCAGGCAGGTTAAATCCTTTCAAAAACAGGTGTCAAGCTTCTGCCTACTTATTATTTGTGTATTATTTATTTTTGTGGTATATATGTTATGCTAACTTGCAGTAGGTTTCACAGAGGGAGGGAATAGAAGACAGATGGAAGGAATTGGCCTTCCTGCTCCCAAAAACTGGCTCTTAAGTAATTTGTACTTACCAGCCTTTGGCTAACAACTCTTGAGTTTCTTTCTGAGAGCTTTGCTAAGCTACCACCACTACAATGTGTACAGGGCATCAGGCATAGGGTAGACAGAGGAGGTGGTGGAAAGGGTGGGGTTCAGCACAAAATGCTTGAGTCTGTTTAGGCTCTTACTTAGGTGAAATGAACTAAGAGACCAAGAAAACAGGAGGAGATTAAGGGTGGAAGTGGTGGAGGATGGTAGCACACATCTGCATATACCCACATACTGGAATTACAGGTAGCTGCGTTAGTACCTTAAGATTGTATGGTCATGAATGATAAAATACTGAACAAAGAATATGACTACATATATGGTAAAACCTAAGAAAATATACCAAAATATTAACCAAAGTTATTGGTGGTACTAGAGGCATCCCTTTTTTTCTCCCTATTTTCCAAATTCTCTTTAATGACCTTGAAATGCAATTTTAAGTTTTTAAGACTGTACCGTAACTGGCATTTCAATGCTCCATTAGGCTTCATGCAGAAAAAAAGGAGAGATGAAACTAAATGCCAATGGTATTTTCCAGGTCAGTTCTCACAAAACAAACAACAGAAGTGCTATGGGAAAAGCAGGTGCTTACCTTTGCTGGCAATGGTGCCTTCAAAGAATCCTTTGGATACAGTCAATAAAGGCCAGTTGGTATCCAACGGCATGATAGGTGCAGGGGGCTGGAGCAGCTTGGCATTAGGGTCAATGTCTGGGATCTGAGTAGCAGAAGAAAGCAGGCTAAAAACAAACACCACTTGGAAGTCATGTAAGCAAAGTTATGCAACCTCCTTTGATCTCATTTGTTTCTCTGTCTCTCCCAGTAACCAGGTGGGAGAGTGACAATCATAACTTTAAGCTGTTCTAAGATCTCAGAATTGATCCTGTAATAAGAGACAATCATGTAAATAAAGACTTACTGTCTCCTTCTCTGGGTCAAATGTCTCCTTTAGGCTCTCAGCTTCTTCATCTAAGCCATGGGTAGCAGCTGTGAGATAGGCCAGGGACTCTGTAGAGAAAAACAGACTTTGTGGTATAGGTACATTTCCAAATGCATGTTGCTGTGGTAAGCAGCCTCTGAGATGGCCCCCCCCAGTGATCCCTGACTCCTGGTATTCAAGTTGTTGCATAATACCCTCCTCTTAAGTGTGGGCTACATTTATTAACTAGCTTCTAATGGATGGGACATGGCAGATGTGATGGGATGTTAATTCCTAGATCTGGTTACAAAGACTGGCTTCTATCTTGGGGTGCCCTCTTTGCTCACTTGCTGTAAGGGAAACTAGCTACTATGTTACAAACTCCTACCTAGAGGTCAAAATGAAAAGAAACTGATGTTTCTTAGACAACAGGGAGCAGGACATGAGGGCTGCCAATGGCCACTGAGTGAGTACAGAAGTGGATTCTCTCCTTGGTTGAGTCTTGAGATATCTGCAGTCCTGGCCAACACTTTGTAGCCTCATGAGAGACCCTAAGCCAGAGGCATCTAGCTAAGCCATGCCACAAATTGTGAAATGATAGATGTTTGTTGTATTAAACTACTAAATTTGGGGGTAATTTGTTACACAGCAATAGAGAACTAATACAGTTGCTTATCTTTGAGAACTATCCATCAGTGTTGAGAACCTTGGATATCTCTGACTCCTGTCACATCTCAAATCTAGTTACTGCAATAAACCATGTTGTTTCCACCTTCAAAATACATCCTGAATCTGACCATTGCTCACCCCTCCACTAATAACACCCTGGTCCAAACCACACCTTTCATCTTGCTTGTTCCCTAATGTATCTCAAATGCTAATATAATGCTTGGTATATAGTGGTTCTCAAAAAATATCCCTTGAATATATACATTAATAAATGAGTGAAACCTCCAAACCGAAAATAAAGAACAAAATTCTAATGGCATCCAACCAAGTGCATTTTATAGGGTATCTGCTCTAGGCCTTTTAAAAACTCCTATCTTCCCCATAAATAACTATTTTTCCTAAGGGTATGTGGCCAGACTGAATATTCTGGCTGCACCTCCCTTTGGCTTTGAAGAAAATCTTCTAAGCACCATAGGAGCATGTTGTCTCTCCTAAAAAAATGCACAATGAAGAGAAATCCCTCACCATTATACACAAATTAACTCAAAACGAAGAGAAAAATACTTCCTCAGACCCTGAAAAAGCTGCAGAGTCCTGGATACTTACTCTGCCCACAGTTCTTTAGGATCCGCACACGCTCTGACACATCACCCAGGTATAGGGCATTCTGATAGTGGCCACTCATGTCCTTTCTGATCTCAGCTGCACCAAGTAAGTTAGAGACATCAATTTAGGTCTTTTCTCTTAAGTTGTCTTTCTCCTCTATTCACCTTCCTCCTCCCCCCAAGAACCCATCTTCTCATCCTTAGTTTGAGGGCCTCACCAATCTTCATCATCTTGCGAAGTTTTTCTAAGTTGCCAGTGATAAGATACAGGAAGGAAAGTTTGTCAAAGTTTTTGGTACGCTGATAGCACATTTCCACAATCTGGTGGTTCCCCTGCAGCAGGGCCACTTCTCCCAGCTTTTCCCAGCAGTTCTTGTCATCCAGTGCTTTGGCTGCTTCCAGAGCAATCTAAAGAATCCCCAGGGTCATGTTAACAGGTTGAAGGCACTGTGACTCAAAACCAGGGACTGTGCAAAGCATCTGCCTCTATATGAATTTCCCAGAGAACGTCCTATACTTTCAATTACTCCTAGCTTTTTGTCTAATTCTATTGAAAATCCAGTGAACACATAAGACACCTTTGGATACAGGGGACAGAAATAATCACATCACATATCTTCGTCCTTAGAAATTTACTTTTACAGTAAAACCACCAAGCAGTTTCTGATTCCATAGAGCCAGTTCTTGCTTAGCTACCTTACTTCCTACCTGCCAGGTTTGAAGATCCATGGGGCTTTAGCAAAGACAGAAGAAATAATACTAGGAAGAAGTTCAGAACTGGAAAAAGAGTTTTTCTAAGCCCTTTTCCCCTTTAAAAACAATGTCTATTCACTCTAGGCCCCAACGCTTATTAGGTACTCTTTCATCTAAGTAGCCAGTCAGCAAGATCAAGTGTCAAGGAAATAATAAGATTTTCCAATTCTATGCCATCTTGCTTTTATCCTAGAAGTTACTGAATTCAGACCAATTGAGGCTGACAAAAACAGAAATGCTATGGCAGAGAGGCAGGAAAAAGCAGAGATGGGGCAAATAGCAACAGGAACACAGATCCATGTAACAACTAAAAAAATCCCAAATTTCATTATTCTGGCTAAAGAAGCAAGCCCAGAATAATGCCCTTCCAATACCACTCTAACCCTCTCACTTCTAAGACAATATGGGTCTGATGATCATATTCCTCTCACCTCAATGTTTCCACACTCCAGTGCCAGACTAAAGCGAGTTTTCTCATCCTTGACAAAATGCAGTGCCACTTCAGGATAGCCCTTCTTCTGGAGATAAGCAATAATAGACTGGCCTACTAGTTTGGCATTCCTCACCATGTGCAGTACCTGGATATTTGGGGTGGGGTCAGGCAAGAAGTAGACATCACTTACAGGCAAAAAAAAAAAAAAAAAAAAAAAAGAATGCTGCCTCTCTTAATACTCTAGTTTGCAACCTCACTTCATACCTCATCATATTTTCTGTTGATCAGGGCCAGCTTGAATTTGAATTCAGTGGGATCAATGGTGAGTACCCGGGGACGACACTCCCTGTCTAGGCAGTATACATTGTTGCCCTTCACCCGTGTGACATAGATGGGTAAATCCAGAGTTCGAATGATTCCATGGTCCCTAAGAACAGAGGGTAGAGGGCACAACTTTCAGTAAGTGAGAGGGAAAATCCATCCTGTGAAGAAATGGAACAAACCTAGGAAACAGTCTTTTATCAAGTGCCGTTTGAACAATGATACAGATGGGAAGTGATTCAAAAGACAGCAGAACTAAATGCCAAATTTATCATATTCTTTCTATGGTGGGGTAGATGGCATGATCTTTCTTTATATGCTATTATCCTAGAAGATGAGTAACAGACATGGTTACAGGAATCAAACCTAAAAGTTAGATCTTAAGTTCTGATATACAATCGGTAGGTGACTATGGACAGGTAACTTCTTTATAAGCTATAATTGAAAGTAGAACAGAGGTAGAAGTGAGGAGTTCTGACAAAGATATAATGGAAAATAGAAAGTATTTTGAACTGAATAATAATAAATAGATTACAAATTGAAGTTTGTCAATATAGCTAATGCAACACTTGATAGATAATTTACAGACTGTATTAGAAGAAATATTGAAAATTATTGGGTTCTACATGCATATATTAGGAGAGACTAAAAATTAATGAGCACTCATCTCAAAAATTTTACTGTTCTTTTTAAACAATAAAGAACAAAGTACTTAGAAGAAAATAAAGCCAATAGTAGAAATTAAATAGAAAACAAAAATACTATAGAGAAGTTCAATAAAGGCAAACGTTGAATAAAATTGATAAGCCTCTCATGAGGGTAATTAAGAGAAAAAATAATAGGAATGAAAAGAAGGTATCACTACAGATCTTACAGAATAACGACGTAACTTTTTAAAAGGATCAAACTGGCTGGGCATGGTAGCTCACAACTGTAATCCCAGCACTTTGGGAGGCCAAGGCAGGCAGATCACATGAGGCCAGGAGTTCAAGACCAGTCTGGCCAACATGGTGAAACCCCGTCTCTACTCAAAATACAAAAATTAGCCAGGCGTGGTGGTGCACATCTGTAATCCCAGCTACTTGGAAAGCTTAGGCAGGAGAATCACTTGAGCCTGGGAGGCGGAGGTTGCAGTGAACCGAGATTGCACCACTGCATTCCAGCCTGGGTAACAGAGTGACTCCAACTCAAAAAATAAAAATAAAAAAATAGAAGGATCAAACCCTTAAAAAATAAAATTTGCCAAAGTTGACTCAAAAAGAAATAGGAAACATCTATAGTCCTGTAATAGCTTAAGAAACTGAATCAGATTTTTAAAATCCTCCCACAGAGAAAGTCCTATGTCCATTTGACTTCAAGGGCAAATTCTAACCAACATTTAAGGAAGAATTAATTTCCATCTTATGCAAACTCATTGAGAGAACAGAAGATACATTATTTTGCTTGCTTTATGAAATTCACACAACCTTGATACTAAAACCTAACAAGGACAGGAAAAAAGGGGAAAATTATAGGTACTCTCACTTATAAATATGTGAAAATCATAAGCAAAATATTAGCAACCTAAAACTAGCAATATTTAAAAAGGGTACAAATATCAAGACCAAGTTAGGTTTATATCAGGAATATAACGTTGATTTAAGATTTATAAAAAATCGGCTGGGCACAGTGGCTCAAGCCTGTAATCTCAGCACTTTGGGAGGCTGAGGCAGGCAGATCACCTGAGGTCAAGAGTTACAGACCAACCTGACCAACATGGTGAAACTCCATCTCTGCTAAAAATTTTAAAAATTGCCAGGTGTAGTGGCTCACGCCTGTAATCCCACCTACTTGGGAGACTGAGGCACAAGAATTGCTTGAACCTGGGAGGTGGAGGTTGCAGTGAGCTGAGATCATGCCACACTGCACTCCAGCCTGGAGTGAGACTCTGTCTCAAAAAACAAAAAAAAAAATTAAAAAAAAACAATTGAATTCACTACATTAATCAATGAAAGGAGAACAATTGTATGACTACCTCAATGCAGGTTGAGCATCCCAAATCTGAAATGCTCCAAAATCCAAAACTGAGCACTGAAATGACACTCAAAGGAATTGCTCATGGCAACAGTTTGCATTTCAGATTTTTGGATGTGGATGTTCAATCAGTAATGCAAATATTTCAAAATTAGAAAAAAATCAGAAATATAAAATACTTCTGGTTTCTAGCATGTCAGGTAAGGGATACTCAACCTGTATATGCAGAAAAGGTATCTAATAAAATTCAACATTTGGGCCAGTCATGGTGGCTCATGGTTGTAATCCCAGTACTCTGGGAGGCCAAGGCAGGCTAACTGCTTGAGCCCAGGAGTTCGAGACCAGCCTGGGAAACACGGCGAAACCCCAACATTGCTGGAGATCCTAGTCAATGCAGTAAGACAAGAAAAAATATAGTAATATATAAGTACTTGCAAGAAGAAACTAAATTGTCATTACCCAGAGATACTATGATTATCTGTAAAGGAAATACAAATAAGTCCTAGAATTAATAAAAGTCTAGCAAGATTCCTTAAAATAAAATCAATTTTAAATTTTAAATTGATTTTATTGTTTTTAAATTGAATTGTTTCTAAATATCAACCAAATTAGAAAATTAAAATTTTAAATGGATGTTATCCATCTACAAACAGAATTTTAAAACCGTCAAGTGCCTAATAAATCTAACCAAAGAAATGCAAGATCTCTATAGAGAAAACTATAAAACTTTATTGAAGGATGTTTCAGAAGACCTAAATGAATAAAGAGCTGCTATACCAAGTTCACAGATTAGGAAATTGAACACTGTAAGGACTGTAAAGATAGCAGTTATCCCCCAAAGTGATGTACAGATTCAATGCAATTCCAAATGAAATCACAAACATTTTTGTGTAGAATTTCACAAGTTAATTAAAAAACTTATGTAAAGGGCCAGGCAACGTGGCTGACACCTATAATCCCAGCACTTTGGGAGGCTGAGGCTGGAGGATTGATTGAGGTCAGGAGTTTGAGACCAGCCGGGCCTATATGGTGAAACCCAGTCTTTACTCAAAATACAAAAATTAGCTGGGTGTGGTGGCATGCAATACCAGCTACTCAGGAGGGTGAGTCAGGAGAATCACTTGAACCTGGGAGGCAGAGGTTGCAGTGAGCCAAGATGATGCCACTGCACTCCAGCCTGGGCAACAGAGCAAGACTCCATGGCAAAACAAAAAACAACAACAAACTTATGTGAAAAGGCAAAATTTACTTGAAAATACCCTAACAACTTTTAAAAAATAAACAAAATGGGAAAGATCAGAGGAAGTGTTTTACCAGATGTGAAGATTTATCATAAAGCCACATTATTTAAGACAGTGTGGCATTATAGTAGATAGACAGACCATAGATCCTTGCATTTTTGAAAACATGATTCATGTACGACAAAGATGAGACTGCAGAACAATGGAGAAAGAGTGGTCTTTTCAATAATGCTGCTGGGCAACTGAGTGTCCTTATGAAAAAGTGGAACTGAGATTCCTATACCTCACACCATACGTAACAATCAACATTAGGTAGATTATAGATATAAAAAACAAATTTACAATGTTTTTACAAGAGAATACAGAAGAATGGCTTTATGATTTGTGAGTCAATAAAGATTTTTAATATGGGATGAAACCTAATATCCATAAAAGATAAAGATTCATAAACTCAACTACATTAAAATTATGATTGTTCATTAAAGGACATTATAAAGAAAATCAGAAGACATGCTACAAAAGAGGAGATGTTGATATTTGCAACATGTAGCCCTGACAAAGGACTGACAATCCAAATGTATAAAAAAATCATACAAATTGGCCAGACTTGGTGGCTCATGCCTGAAATCCTAGCACTTTGGGAGGCCATGGCGAGCAGATCACGGGGTCAGGAAATCGAGACCATCTTGGCCAACCTGGTGAAACCCCATCTCTACTAAAATACAAAAAAAATTAGCTGGGCGTGGTAGTGCACGCCTATAGTCCCAGCTACTTGGGAGGCTGAGGCTGAGGAATTGCTTGAACCCAGGAGGCAGAGATTGCAGTGAGCCGAGATTGTGCCACTGCCCTCCAGCCTGGCAGTGGAGCAAGAACCTGTCTCAAAAAAAAAAAAAAGAAATCATGCAAATTAAGAAAAAGAAAGACAATATAAGATAAAGATTTGAATAGAACTCATATAAGAGGAAATCCTAATGGATGGCCAGATGAAAAGGTGCTCAATCTCATTAGGAAACAGAAAACAGCAAAAGAAAATTACAAGGAGATACCATTACAGATGGACAAATCAACTGTTGGTAAGGAAGACAAGAAAGGAAATTTTTTTTCTTTTCTTTTTTTTTTTTTTTTTTGAGATGTAGTTTTGCTCTTGTTGCCCAGGCTGGAGTGCAAGGGTGTGATCTCAGCTCAACGCAACCTCTGCCTCCTGGGTTCAAGTGCTTCTCCTGCCTCAGACTCCCGAGTAGCTGGGATTACAGGCATGCACCAACACACCCAGCTAATTTTTTTGTATTTTTAGTAGAGATGGGGTTTCTCCATGTTGGTCAGGTTGGCCTTGAACTCCTGATCACAGGTGATCCGCCCGCCTTGGCTTCCCAAAGTGCTGAGATTACAGGCGTGAGCCACCACACCTGTCCCAAAAGGAAATTTTTAAACCAAACTGGTGGGCATGCACCTTAGTACAACCACTTTGAAAAGCAGTTTTACGGCCAGACACAGTGGCTCATGCCTGTAATCCCTCACTTTGGGAGGCCAAGGCGGGCAGATCACAAGGTCCAGAGTTTCAGACCAGTCTGACCAACATGGTGAAACCCTATCTCTACTAAAAATACAAAAATTAGCTGGGCGTGGTGGCGCAGGCCTATAATCCCAGCTACTCTGGAGGCTGAGGCAGGAGAATTGCTTGAACCCGGGAGGCAGAGGTTGCAGTGAGCTGAGATTGCTCCACTGCACTCCAGTCTGGGCAACAGAGACAGACTCCGCTCAAAAAAAAAAAAAAAGCAGTTTCACATTGCCTAATAAATGTGAAGATATGCATACTCTATGGCCTAGCAATTCTATTCTGGGTATACACTATACACTCTAGAGAAATGTAAGTACATGTACACCAGAAAACATGTAAAAAAATGTTTAAGAGTATTGTTCATATTAGCCAAAAACTAGAATTTACTCAAATATTCTTTAAAAGAGTAGAACTGACAAACTGTGGTATAATCATATAATTATATAAAAATGAAAATAAATACATTGAGACTATAAGATGGATGAATCTTACAAACAAAATATTGAGCAAAATATGAAATAATATATTCAGTATGATTTCATTTATATGAAAGCAAAACCAGGCAAAACTACATCATATTAAGAAACACAGGGCAGTAAAATTACAAAGAAAAGCAAGGAAGAAATTACTGTAAAAACTAGAATGTTATTTTTGGTGGAAACAGGGAGGGTTGTGATCAATAAGAACCACATGGCAAAGGGCTTCTGGGGTGTCAGAACTGTTCTATTTCTTGACTTGGGTGGTAGTTATGCTGATGTTTGCTACATAACTTATTTGTTATTCTATACATTTTTTAATGTAATTGTCTACATTTGTTTTAGATTTCTCAATTTTAAAAAAGTTGAAAAAAGAATTTTCTGATGCCCCTAGCACATATATGCCAGGTAAGGCTTTTCCATGAAGAAAGTTCATGAAGAACTTCAGTTATATCTCAAGATAGGACAGTGATTTCAGGAAGCAGCCTTCTCCCATTCTGTATCCCAGATAATTCACTTACCCAGTGGTGACAGCATATTTGATGTGGTTGCTTGTGGTATAGATAAATACCCCACTCTCATCCCAGGCCCCACTCTTGACACGAATGTTCTCATGAATGTTACATAAAGCATCCAGTTTTCGGTTACAGATCACAATGGCTGTAAGAGGCAAAGGGCATGAGTGTTCTGTTGGATAGGGTAAGTGCCGCAGACTGGCAGGGATGGGGGGTGGGAGGGACTGGTCTCTAAATCAGGGTGGATATAATGAAGACTCACCATGTTTGGCTAGTAGCGCTACATGTGACATGTCTGCTGACCAGATAACATATTTCACTTTAGAAATCTTCACAGATGCCAGAGTCCTGAGATAGAGATGTGCAAACGTGAATGGATCTACTTCCCTTGCCTCAAGTTATGATCTACATCAGTTGCACCCTCTAATTAATGGACACCTCAATTTCTTAATGTAATACTAATTACATAAAATATTTAATGTAATTCCTACATAGTAACTCAGTGACTTAAACATTTTGGCTGACATTGTGCACTTTTCCCTTCCTCAACCCCTGGTCCCTCATTTCCTTGTATTATTAGGGAATCTGTGTATATCTATTTTCACCACTGGACTGTAAGCTCCTTTAAATATAGGAACTATGTTATTATAATCTGTCTCTCTCTCATCCTAAGCCCTGAGAACACTCTTTGTTCAGGAAACTACTGGAAAAACAGATAAATAACCAAGACTCTTGCTGTAACGCTAGAGCGGACATGCAGGATGGAGACTGATCACAGAAGGGAAAAAGTTACTAGAAAGAGTCTTGGAGCACACAAAGTGGCCAAGCCACAAGACAAACTCACTTGGGGAGAAAAGGTTCCCACTAAAGCTGTCCACTCTCCCCCAGCTACATGGCTGTCCGCTTAGGGGAACCTAATATGTTACCGCTTCTGCTGTACATCAAAGAGCGTGATAGAGTCTGCATCTCGAAGCAGGAGGTTGCCTGTGCCAGCATAGAAGATCTCATCACAGTTGGGCACCTGTACCTTTTTGGTGATCTCATTCTTCAGATTCTTGATCAGAAGCTGCAATAAGTATTAAAAATGAGGTTAAGAGAGTAAGTCTGTATAGATGATGATGGCAACTGATGAAGTCCCTCAGCAATTTTTCCTTAGCTTCAATAAACTAAGTATTTTTTGTCCTGTCCATGTCAATGACCACTGCAGACAGACCACTTCAACCAAGATCTTCTCTAAGGGCCTTAATGCATCTTTTTTTCTCCTCCAACTGAAACATCCTGAGAAGTCCAACTAAAGTCTGAATTCCTCAATCACCAAGAGAGAGAAAACAATGCTTCTGGGGCTTACATTTTGTTGAATATTTTCTTCAGAGTGCTTAATGTTGTGCTGGACCTATTACATTTCAAGTAACAATGGAGGTAGCAGAACAAGGAAGGAGATCTCCTTATCCAGCCCACTCACTTCAGATTTGATGCATTCTGGGCTCCTGTAGTCAAGAGTGACTTTAGCTTGGTTCTTAAACCCAGAGCCACAGCGATCATCAACACAATCAAATCAGTTTTAATCCCTTTCCCCAAGAAGGCTTAGTGTAGGGCTAGAGACAAAAGTATAGCCAACGCATGAGAATCATGGCTGCCCAGGGGGAGAGCAGAAAAAACAATGGTCTTTATTCTGCAATACACAGGCCATTGCCACCACACTCCTCAAATTAGTTTCTGCTTTTAGTCTTAACTCACCGAATGCATCCGATCTAGGACAGCAAATCGATTTCGAGCGACCCAAACGGCTGTCAGGCCTGAGGATCGTTTCCCTTCAGGGGCTGAGAAGAACAAAACCAAAGGGTGGGAGCATGTGGTGAGTCACTGGCAGGTGACATAGTCGGATGCTATGGAGCTGCCAGTCTTGCTGGATGCCATCTTGGCTTTGCCAGTTGAGCTGCTTCCTAACGAATTCAGCCATAACCTGGGGCTATTGTTGAGTGACTTCCCCACCAGTCCCCTCCAAGCACCAAGCACCACCTCTGCCAAGGCTCTTTTCTCTAGGCCAAGTGGCCGCATTTCAGCCAACATCATGTACTGGCAGAAGGGCCGCCCATCTTGGGAGACAGCGCACTCCATCAAGCTAACGAGCAGGGCCTCCCTGGCCAAGCTGCGGCAAAGCAAGCCTGTGTCATAGGACCCCCTCCCCCAGGATGCAGCTGCTCAGCTGCTTTTAACATGCAAATGTAGACTTCCTAGTAGGGTAGGGTGGGGCAGAGCACTCCCAACTCAATCTTGACAAGAGAGCTTGGTTCTGGGCAGTATTTAGAACCAAGCTGTTGCTCTGTAAATGTCAACTGACCATTCTTATCACCCTGAAGAGAGTTACAAAATGTTCCTCAGTTCAGTGGTTTATTAGAATTTTGAAATGGACACTCCATTCTCTGGGAAACTTGTAGAAGGATAAATAGAAGGGTGCATCAACATACTCGTTTACGTATGACACCAGCAGAAAACTGGACAGAACATACTGGCCAGTCTTGCCCCTGGCATCTGGAATGGTAGGCAATTTACAAAACTAATTATTATC
Organism: Ateles fusciceps; assembly: GCA_036589455.1. Lineage (NCBI taxonomy): Eukaryota > Metazoa > Chordata > Mammalia > Primates > Atelidae > Ateles > Ateles fusciceps. The sequence goes on from JAZHEH010003362.1 coordinate 3,565,135, forward strand.
AAAGCCAACACTCCCATTTTCCAGGGGCCAGGAAACCGCAATATTCAAGCCCATCTCTGTTGCCCACCATTGGGCTGCACCTTTATTATCTGTCTCAAAAAATGAAGTACAGAAAATAAAAGTGGTAATAAAACAAAATATTTTAAATTCTATTAATTATAAACATAGATGGGAAAAAAAAGCAAAGGGCTGAGTTGAGAGGTACCAGATCATAAGATGTAGTCAGAAATGGCTTAACTGACTGATTTATAAGGGAGAATTTGACTTTTAAATACCAAATACAAATATATTTTCTTTCTCTCACTATTAACACATTTAAAGGAGAGGAAATCGATTAGCAACAATGATAACCCAGAGGCACCCACAAAAGAAACAGAGCTAGCAAATTATTTCTCAGGAATGTGCTGATGGCATCTACAATATGAAAGTATGCCAGTAAGAGTAGGGATCTGCAGAATACATCTTTGACCTGACACTAGCCATAAACCTGCTGGAGGAAGTGCACTGAAAGGCGCCCAGGCAGTAGTCAGATCCACTCTGAGAATGTTTGTCAGCAAGTTCTAGTCACAAGGACATCAACAAGGGATGGTGGTGATGGAAGAGGTAGGCAGGAGTCTCAGCTGGATCCTGGGATCCCAGGTGGGGGTGTGGGGCTGTTAGCAGCCTCATCTTTTTGACATGCAAAAGGAAGCAGATCGAATCTGGATGTAGATGGGAGAGTATAAATCCCTAGTCCCAGGGTGAGACATTGTAAGATTGGAACCACATTTTTAAATAAATGAAACTACCAGGGTGAAAGTCATATCAACTGACAATAAACTAGGATAACATGCTGTGCTGAAAGAGAAAATGGAGAGTTTCTAATAACCAAATTATAAAATATATATATCTTGCTGGGGTAATAAAATGGAGGAGGAGACATGAATATTTCACACCATGGTCGCCTCTGATGCAATTGTCAGCAGCACCTGCCAACAGACATGAATGATGTGGCCAGGGCTTGGGGGATGGAATGTGAAAACTTGAAGAGGAGAGATGATGTGGGTGAAGAGAGCTGGAAGCAGAGTGGGGGTAGACAAAAAGAATACCTACCATCAGGATTCTGGGAGTCAGCATCCTTAGGGATGGTGTACAGGTCATAGGTACTATTCTCTAAATTGCTGGCTCTCTGTAGAGGAAAAGGGGAAATTAAAATGTTAGTGAGAAGCACCCAAGACACCAGTTTTCCAGTTTACTCTGACAGAGAAAACAGATCCAGTGCACAGATAGCAATCTGAAACCACACTTTTCTTCCTCTGCACCCAGAGGGCATTTGACTGTTTCTACATCTAAGAATTATAGGGCTCTTTGCCGAACAACTAGGCACTGATGTCACTTTATTTTCTTTTTCTTCCAAAGGTGCAGATATTATTTGAATGAAAGTAAGAATTGCTCTCTAATCCACAAATTAACAGACTAGGACCCTGATATTCTGGTGCCCCCACCCTGAGTACTCATCAACTGAGTACTCAACTGCTGGAAAGAAAAAAGACATCAAAGAAAAGACACTATAGGAATACAACTGTTTATTGGAAAAGAAGAAAAAGAAAAACAAATATGGGACTGCTAAGTATTAAAGAAGAACAGATTAGACAATACAGTTATATAAGGAAAGACATATAACTTCATTCCTTTTGACTTGGCCACCAGGGCACTAAAATTAGAATGTCATTTCCTTTTTTTTTTTTTTTTTTTTCAAATTCTGTTACAAGAAACAGAGAGGACTCTTTGATGATTCTGAAGCCAAACCCACTGACACGAACTCCCTCTCAAAATCATAGTTCTTCTATTTTCACTCAAAGGAAGGGATCAAGGTAACCATTTTCTTTCCATAGGACATAAAGAGTCTAAACATTCTCTCAAATTATTTCTAGTGATCTGGGTCATTCACCCTGATGCTCCATTAAGTTCAGCTTCATGAAAGATAGGCAGTTCACAAATGCTCAATACGTTTATGACAACTGAAACCTGCCTGATTTGAGTCTCTAAGTGATCACTGGGTCAGCTCTCACAAAATGACCATTAAATAGCTTCTAAGAAGCCATTAAAGATTCCCTAAGGGCATAAGAAAGAAACCTATGTTCTCAGGACATCACTGACCTACCAGAAGAGCAAAAAAAAGAAAGAAAGAAACCTATAGAAAATGGGAAGAACCTAGGAGGACTCCACAGGTTACTTACGGTACAAAGCAGGACTGCATTTTCTGCTGGATTGTATGACATATTGAACACTGGAAACTTGGAACCACTAGAGATATACATAGAAAAGGAGAAAACAGGGAAGAGGCATAAGAATAGAAGCAAGAAAGGAATCACCCCCACATCTCCTACTTATCCAATCTTTATATTACATACTCATCACTTTTATAATCAGGAATAAAAATGAATAAATACTATATTCTCTTCCTTTCTTTAAGGTTTGGGAACTTCCCTAGCTCAGCTTTGAACAGTTTTAAAAAGTAAGCCATAGTAGTTTTAAAAAGTAAGCAACAGAAGGTAGAATTAGTGCTCACTGTAGTGAGTGGGACTGGGTCTGCTTGGATACAAATTCCTACACATAATTACAGTGGACACCACACAGTAACATAATGTGATTTGTCTCTGGCTGGTTTCTCCCGTCCCTTGGAGTGCTCACATAAACCCATTTTTTCTTTATTGTAGTGATGCTAGAGGGTGATTATCAAAACCTCATGCCAAAGTTTGTCACCATGAATGTTTCAGCATGCGGATGCAGCTGGCTTTTCGAAAGGACAGTTCCTTTTGCCAGGCATCCCAGAGGTTATCATATCTTCAGAATTAAGAGTTTGCAGGGACATATACTCTGGTTCAGAGCTGTGTGCTTTTTGCTGGAAAGCAATGGAGAGTTAAAGAAAAGAAATGCCAAATAAAGACAAGATGTTCTGTTACCAGTGTGGGCCATTCTCTATCAAGAAACTTCCTCTGGTTTGCAAGAGACCTAGCAGATTGTGGCAGAATAGTTTCCCATCCACAAGGTCACTAGCATTCTCAACAAGGGAACTATCATTCTACTCATGACCACTTCCTTGCCTACCTCACTCATTGGGTTTAAATTGAGCAGGCTCATCTAATGGGGATTCCATCTGTGACAGAATATGAGATAGAAAATATAATTTAAAAGAAGAGTCTTGTTTGTGGGAGTTGTATCAGGGTGACAGATAAGAGGGTTTGGAGGAAAGAAACAAGTCTGATTTACCTCCGCAACTGCATCACAGCTACATCTTTGGAGCTGTTGAAATCCAGCTGACGTAAGAATCGGTCCTTGACATAGTGTAGCATATTGCCATGAACAGCATAGGCTGGCCGTTCCCGTTCCAGCTTAAACACAATCATACCACCATCATGGCCTAGGGGTCAGGGAGAAGAGAAGAAAGAATAAGCTGTAGGCAAGAAAAAAACCTGGAAATTGGAGATACATAAGGATGAGGATTATATCTGTATGCTATTAATAAAAACAAAGACAAGACACATGAATGCACCCCTAATTTGCCTAAATTCTCACAATTCTTAGAATCTTTATTTAAATAATTCTCTGTGAATCCTTTCCTAATAGTCACACTGCCACACTTAGTGGCACTATTCACACTGACCTTTTCTGTGTTCCCTGATGCTTTGCACAAACCTCCATTATAGTACTTATCATCCTACACTGTAACCATTTAGGTCTATCACCCACATTATAACATGAATTCCCTGACAGCAGAAATTATAATTTCCGTCTTTCCCCAGTCTCTAGCATATAAAAAGAGTATAAATAGCATTTGCTGAAAAAAAGAATGTTAGTTTAAAAACCCTTCATGATTTTTTTTAAATGTTTTGCTCTTTCCCTATTAGCATCATCATCCCTTAGAGAATCCCTTCCACTCTTATCCTCCTCCTGTCTGCTCTCTAAATATAAACTAGATCATGTCACTTTCCTGCCCAAAACCTTCCAATGGCTTTCCATTTATTTAGAGTAAAATCTTAAGTTCTAACCATGGCGTAGAAGACAATACACAATCTGGCTGACCTCACCTATTACTTAGTCCCTTATTCACTGTGTTCCAACTGGCCTCTCTGATGTTCCTTAGCATGTGATGGTGATATGCTAAGCACCTCTCACATCATAGTCCTTGCATTTGCTGTTCCCATTGCCTCACACCCTTTCACTTTTCTGAACACCCAACATAAAGCAGCAGTCCCCACACTCATCCATCTCTGTCTCCCTTACTCTTTTTTTTCCATGAGGCATTTTATTTGTAAATATATGTATTACATCCCTAGAAAAGAATCCCAGGATTTTCCCTCTTGTGTTTTTGTCTTGCTTCTTCATGGTCCATGATGCTAGCTGAGGTTGTCAGTACAATGAAACCAAACTGGCAGGATGGAAGCAGTTTATTCTGCCATTTTTCTAGATCTTTGAGTTGCACATCAAATCTGGGGCTGATCACTCCACACTTGTTTAGACTGCCTGTGAGGTTCACAACAATTTTCCCAGCTCTGTGATCACCCATGATTTCAAACCCACCAATGTAACCATGCTTCATCATCACAGTGAGAAACCGGATGACAACTTTGGAGCATGGCCTAATAAGCACCCTGGCGTTTGCCTCTCTTTGGCATTGTTGATGCTCTTGAGAGCATCAGCCAGGACATTCATGAGCACCATTGTGGTGGCGCGGAAAGATGGCAGAAAGAGCTCCCTTACTCTTAATTTCTCTTTGAAGCATTTTTTTGATCACATATCATTTTATATGCATATAAAATGGAGGGGAGAAAAAGGAGAAATGCTTCAACTCAATGGCCCTGAGAGTCCTTCTTCTTCTTGTCATCCTACTATACATTTGCTAGAGACAAAGCTAGTAGAGAATCACTTTCAAGTCTTACAAACTTTGAATTAAAGCAAATAAAAAAAGAGAGAAAATGGCCCTTACCTGCTGCAAAGAGGTTAAGGTTAGGATGAGCAGCTAGGACCCAGAAACGATCATGGTCTCTGCGGAAAGTCTGAACCCCCAGTCCTAGAAAAGATATGCAAAAAGAAAAATATTAATTTCCTAGGAATCTTCAGCCCATCCTACACAAGAATATTAAATGGTAAGCCAGCAAGCTGATTAAAATTCAAATCAGGGAGCAGAAACAGCATATCCTAAGGAACAGTAGTCATGATAAATTCTACCAAGGAACAAAAAGAAGAGACTTCAAAACTGACCATGTTATTATGATATATCAATTTCCCCAGCATAATTTTATGGCTTTCATTCTGACAGAGTTGGGGAAGAGGGGAGAAGAAAACGTGTTTAAATTTAGAGGCAAAAAGTAGTACATATGGAGATTTCTATTTGATAGAAATTTTCATAATGTATGATTTGATTTGTCTACATGCTGAAGATGATGAGAGACATAAAGAAGTATTCCAATCTAATTTTAAAAGAGACAGTAAGTGAAAGTTCACACAACATTGATGACTACTGTACCGCTTAGACATATCCCAGACTCGAATACTCTTGTCCTCAGAATTGCTGAGGATCAACTCTTGGCGAGGGTGGAGAGACGGCACAAGATACATTGTTGTAATGGCCCCGGCAGGTATCAACCTCCCATGCCTTTGATTTCTGAAGGACAAAAACAATTAGATCATCACAATTTCCTACTACTATAACTTTGGGATTTGGAGATACAACATCCTCTTAATCAAGAATTAAGTACTATTACAGAATGCTAAATTAGCAACTTCTTTCTAATACGGCAATCTTCTTCATTTAAGTCTCTTAATCTTTACACGTCTTGCTTCTTTCATTCTGACCTTCTTATTGATTATAACACCTCTTCACTTGGCCAGGTATTGTGGCTCATGCCTGTAATCCCAGTTCTTTGGGAGGCTAAGGTAGACGGATCACTTGAGCCTAGAAATTCGAGATCAGCTTGGGCAACATGATAAAACCCCATCTCTACAAAAAATACAAGAATTAGCTGGGCATGGTAGCACACGTTTGCAGTCCCAGCTACTCAGGAGGCTGAGGGGGAGGACTGCCCCAGCCCAGAAGGTCAAGACTGCAGTGAGCCGTAATTGCGCCACTGAACTCCAGGCTGGGCAACAGAGCAAGACCCTGCCTCAAAAAAATCAAACAACTCTTTTTCATCATTCTCCATTCCTTTATCCTGTTTTATTTGTCTTGATAACAACGGTCCTAATTGCCCTTTTAATTTCTGTTTTTTCTTTTTTTCAGGGACCTGCCACTTCAGGAGTTGTCATTTTAGAACAAACATGAGCTCCTTAAGACAGGGGCCTGAACTGTTTTAGTCACCACTGTGTCTTCAGAGTCTTGAACAAAGTCCGGTAAAAAGGAGGTACTCAATAAATATTTGTCAAATGAATGGATGAATTCTATTCATACTCCTCAAAATAAGGGTACCACCACAAGAAACAAGGGAAAGGAGGAATACTTTCAGTTCCAAAACAGCAGTATAGAAGCAAGCTGGCTTCACTCCCTTCCACAGAAAACCCAAAACAAATATACAGGGCTGAGATTTTATAAGCAACAACCCAGAACTCAAATATGACACAGTTCCTAGGGTTACAGAGAGATGAAAAAACTCTGAGCAGCTGGTAACAGAATCGGACTTCCACATCTTTAATGCCCCTCCCCACAACTCATGGTTTCTACACTGGAAAAAGTGAGACTGAGGTGGTCAACTACCTTCCCCATCATCCTGGGTGCCCTGGCAGGAGATCTAACCTTGCCTTAACCCATGGGAGACATCACGACTACCTGAAAGGGGAAATATCCCTGAGGACAGGCAGAGAGAGAGTAGGGAGGCAGGACTATCATACCCAGCCCTAGAAACTCTGCTTTGTTACTTAGCCAAAGGAGATGCCAAATCAGAGTGGCTGCTCAGCAGCATTCCACTGCAAGAAGTATGTTCCACAGTTCCCCCGTATACAAACCTCTTGCCAGCTTTGATACACTGCTGGGATAATCTCTTTGGGACCTCCTCCATTCAGCACAGACAATGCCCTGGTCATTTACTAAAGCCAAGGTGAACCCGGTTTTAAGGTGTCACCTAAAGTCAAAAAGGAGGAAGTGACCTAGCAGTAAAGATTTGCTAAGCAAGTATATCCAATAAAAACCTGGCTGGGCACGGTGGCTCATGCCTGTAATCTCAGTACTTTGGGAGGCCGAGGCAGGTGGATCACCTGAGGTCAGGAGTTTGAGACCAGCCTGACCAACATGGAGAAACCCTGTCTCTACTAAAACTACAAAAGTAGCTGGGTGTGGTGGCAAATGCCTATAATCCTAGCTACTTGGGAGGCTGAGGCAGAATTGCTTGAACCTGGGAGGCAGAAGTTGCGGTAAGAGATCACACCATTGTACTCCAGCCTGGACAACAAGAGCAAAACTCTGTCTCAAAAAAAAAAAAGCAAATCAAACAGAGAAAACTGGAATAAGTAACTAATCTTTCAACACAAAGACACAGGTGTATACCCAAAAGAAACAACAGCAAACAGGGAACCATAACCTCCCCACAAGGACAAAGCAAAAATACAATGACTGACCCTAAAGTGCCAGCAATTTGTGATCTCTGACCAATAACTCAAACTAGTAGTTTAGAGGAAACTCAGTGATCTTCAAGATATGGCTGAAAAGCAATTCAGAAATTACCAGAGAATTTTAACAAAGAGATTGCAACAATGAAAATAAATCAAACAGAAATCTTGAAACAGAAACACATTTGCTGAAATGAAGAGCTCATTAGAGGCTCTGAATAGCAGACTGGATATCAAGACGTGGAAAAAATCAGTGAGCTTGAAGACAGGCTATTTGAAAAATACAGTCAGGCTGGGCACAGTGGCTCACACCTGTAATCCCAGCACTTTGGGAAGCCGAGGCGGGCAGATCATGAGGTCAGGAGTTCGAGACCAGCCTGGCCAACATGGTGAAACCTAATTTCTACTAAAAGTACCAAAATTAGCTGGGTGGGATGGCAGATGTCTATAATCCCAGCTACTCAGGAGGCTGAGGCAGGAGAATCGCTTGAATCTGGGAGGCAGAGGTTACAGTGAGCCAAGATCATGCCATTTTATGCCAGCCTGGCTAACAGAGCGAGATTCCGCCTCAAAAAACAAAACAAAACAAAACAAAACAAACAAACAAAAAAATACACACTCAGAATAGGGGAAATAAAAAGAATGAAAAGGAACAAAGACCTCCTACAAGATACAGAAAATTGCCTCAAAAGACCAAATTTAAGAATGACTGGTTTTCAAGAGGGAACTAAGCAAGAGCAAAGCTAGAAAGCTTATTCAAATAAATAATCACAGAAAACTTTCCAAAACTTGATGAAGAAAGAAATATCCAGGTACAGGAAGGCCTGAGAACACCAAACAGATCCAACCCAAGTAAGACTACCCAAAGATATATAGAAGTCAAACTATCAAAAGTCAAGGACAAAGAAAGGATCCTAAAATAAACAAGAGAAAAGAAGCAGAGAACATACAAAGGAGCTCCAATTCGTCTGGCAATAGATATCTCAATGGAAACCATACAGGCCAAGAGAGTGGAATGACATCTTCAAAGTGTTCAAAAAAAACCCCCTGACATCTAAGAATACTGTACCCAGTAAGATTATTTTCCAAATATGAAGGAGAGATAGCTCTTCCCAGACAAACAAAAGGTGAGAGAATTTACCACCACCAGACCCATCTTTCAGTGCTAAAAGTAGTTCTTTGATCTGAAAGAAAAAAAAACTAATGTACAAAAAGAAAACGTTTCAAGATATAAAACCGAAGATGTAAAATTAACCTCATAAACAAACCCAGAATACTCTATTACTATAATGGTGTGCAATTCACTTATAACTTATTATGAAGCCCAAAAGACAAATCTATCAATTTTTGCCTTTATTTTTGTCCTTGTGTTTGTGATTTAAGATAAGCTGTCATCTCTTTAAAATAACTTATTCTATCTATGTTTCTTGTGAATCTCATGGTAATCACAGCACTAAAACCTGTAATATACTCAGTAAAAATAAAAAGCATCAAATTAAGACAGATCAGCAAAGAAAATCACTTAACCACAAAAGAAGACAGTAAGAAAGAGAGGAGTCTTCAAAAAAAAAAAAAGAAAAAAAACAGAAAACAAGCAAAAAACAGCAACAATGTCATTACTTATCAATAATATCACTGAATGTAAATGCTCTCAATTCTTCAATTAAAAGCCATAGGGCCGGGCACAGTGGTTCACACTTGTAATTCCAGCACTTTGGGAAGCCAAGGCGCACAGATAATGAGGTCAAGAGATTGAGACCATCCTGGCCAACATGGTGAAACCCCATCTCTACTAAAACAGAAAAATTGCCGGGCATGGTGGCTCACACCTGTAATCCCAGCACTTTGGGAGGCCAAGGCGGGCAGCATTAGGTCAAGAGATTGAGACCATCCTGGCCAACATGGTGAAACCCTGTCGCTACTAAAAATACAAAAAATTAGCTGGGCATGGTGGCACGCACCTGTAGTCCCAGCAGCTCAGGAGGCTGAGGCAGGAGAATCACTTGCACCCAAGAGGCAGAGGTGGCAGTGAGCCAAGATCGTACCACTGCACTCCAGCCTAGCCACAAAGCGAGACTCCATCTCAAAACAAATAAACAAATAAAATAAAAATAGAAAAATTAGCTGTGCGTGGTGGCACGCGCCTGTAGTCCCAGCTACTTGGGAGGCTGAGGCAGAAGAATCACTTGAGCCTAGGAGGCAGAAGTTGCAGTGAGCCGAGGCTGTGCCACTGCACTCCAGCCTGGTGACAGAGTGAGACTGTTGTCTCAAAAAAGAAAAGAAAAAAGAAAAAAAGAGAAAAGAAATATGCATAGAGTGGCTAAATGGATAAGGAGAGAAGACCTAACTATATGCTGGCCTCAAGAAACCCATTTCACCTACACAGACACACACAGACTGAAAGTGAAGGGGTGGAAGATACTCTATGAAACTGGAAACCAAAAAAGAGCAGGGTTAGCTATACTTATATCAGATAAACCAGACTACCAAACATAAGATTATAAAAAGAGACAAAGAAGGTCACTATATAATGATGAAGGGGTCTATTCAGCAAGAGGAAATAACAATTATAAATATCTGTGTACCCAATACCAAATCTCCCAAGTATATAAAGCAAATACAGATCTAAAAGGAGATACATAGACTGGAATGTAATAGTAAGAGTTAATACCCCACTCTCAAAAACAAACAGATCATCAAGACAGAAAATCAACAAAGAAACAGTGGAGTTAAACTACACACTAGATCTATAGGCCTAACTGAAATTTACTGAACATTTCACCCAATGGCTACAGAATACGTATTCTTTTCATCAGCACATGTAACATTCTCCAGAATATGCTATACTTTAGGCCATAAAACAAGTTTGAAAAAATTGTAAAAAAAATAGACATTATATTAAGTATCCTTTTTGAATACAATAGAATAAAACTAGAAATCAATAACAAGAGGAATCTCAGAAAATATAAACACATATAAATTAAACAACAGGTTCCTGAAAGACCAATGGCTCAATGAAGAAATTAAGAAGGAAATTTAAGAATAGCCTGAAACAAATGAAAATGTCAATACAATGTATCAAAATTTATGGGATATGACAAAAGCAGTACTAAGAATGAAGTTTATAACAAAAAACACCTATGTCAATAAAAAAAGGAAAGACTACAAATGAACAATCTAATGATGCACCTCAACAACCGAGAAAATCAAGAACAAGCCAAACCCCAAATTAATAGAAGAAAAGGAATAATAAAGATCAGAGCAGAAATAATGCAGACTATCAATGAAATGAAACACTTCTTTTTAAAAGATAATATCAACAAACTGTTAGCTAGACCAACTAAGGAAAAGGAGAGAAGATCCAAATAAATAAAATCAGAAACAAGGAAGGAAACACAACTGAGACCTCAAAAATATAAAGAAACATAAGAAACTATTACAAGAATGACATGCCAACATATTGGAAAACGTACGAGAAATGGATAAACTCCTGGACACATACAACCTATAAAGACTGAACCATGAGGCCAGGCATGATGGCTCACACCTGTAATCCCAGCACTTTGGGAGGCCCAAGACAGGTAGATCACTTGAGGTCAGGAGATCAAGACCAGCCTGGCCAACATGGCAAAACCCCATCTCTACTAAAAACACAAAAATTAGCTGGGTATGGTGGCACAGCTTGCAGTTCCAGCTACTCAGGAGGCTGAGGCAGGAGAATTGTTTGAATACAGGAGGTTGAGGCTGAAGTGAGCTGAGATCACCCCACTGCACTCCAGCCTGGGCAATCAAGTGAGTCTCCACCTCAAAAAAGAAAAAAAAAAAATTGAACCATGATAAAGTAGAAAAACCTCTATAAACCAGTAACCAGTGCCTAGGTCAAAGCCTTAATAAAATTTTCCCATCAAAGAAAAGCCCAGGACCTGACTGCTTTACTGATGAAATCTACCAAACATTTAAAGAATTAATGCCAATCCTATTCAAACTCTTTAAAAAAAAAAAAAAAAAAGGGCCGGGTGAGGCAGCTCATGCCTATAATTCCGCCGGGCGAGGTGGCTCATGCCTATAATTCCAGCACTCTGGGAAGCTGAGACAGGTGGATCATGAGGTCAAGAGTTCAAGACCTGCCTGGACAAGATGGTGAAACCCCATCTCTACTAAAATACAAAAATTAGCTGGGTGCGGTGGCAGGCACCTGCTCAGGAGGCTGAGACAGGAGAATCGCTTGAACCAGGTGGGGGGTGGGGTAGGGAGGTTGCAGTGAGCCAAGATTGCGCCACTGCACTCCATCCAGCCTGGGCGACAGAGTGAGACTCCATCTCAAAAAAAATAAAAAAAGGAAGAGGAGGGAATATTTTCAAACTCCTTCTATGAGGCCAGCATTATTCTGATAATAAAACAAGACAAGGACACCACAAAAAAGAGAAAACTACAAGCCAATATCACTGGTAAAGAACATAGATGCAAAAATCCTCAACAAAATACTAGCAAACCAAATTCAGTGGCATACTGAAAGATCATTCACTAAGATCAAGTAGGATTCACTTAAGGGACTAAAGAATGTTTCAACATATATAAATCAATTAACATGATACATCCTGTTAACAGAGTCAAAACCAAAAACCATATAATAGTTCAACAGATGCTGAAAAACATTAGATAAAATTCAACATCCCTTTACAATAAAAGCTATAATTAATATGAGTACAGAAACAGCATACATCAAAATAATAAAGACCATATATGATAAACCTACAACTAACATTATACCAAATGGGAAAAAATTGAAGGCCTTTTCTCTATGGATGAGAAGGCAAGGATACCCACTTTTATCAGTTTTATTCAACATAACACTGGAAGTCCTGGCCAGATGAAGTAGGTATGAGAAATAAATAAAGGGTAACCAAATGGGAAAAATTACCCCTTGTTCACAGATGACATTATTGTATATTTAGAAAACTTAAAACTCAACCAAAAAACTGTTAAAAACGATAAATTCAGTCAAGCTGCAGGATACAAAATCAACATACAAAAATCAGTAGCATGGCCAGGTGCAGTGGCTCACACCTGTAATCTCAGCACTTTGGGAGGCCGAGGTGGGTGGATTATTTGAGGTCAAGAGTTTGAGATCAGCCTGGCCAACATGGCAAAACCCCATTTCTACTGAAAATACAAAACTTAGCCAGGTGTGATGGTGCACACCTGTAGTCCTAGCTACTTGGGAAGCTGAAGTGTAAGAATCGCTTGAACCTGGGAAGGGGAGGTTGCAGTGAGCCAAAATTGAGAAAGTGCACTCCAGCCTGGGTGACAGAGCGAGACCCTGTCTCAAAAATCAGTATCATATATATACCAACAGTGAACAATCTGAAAAAAAATCAAGAAATAAATCCCATTTATAGTAACTACAAACTACAAAAAATATAAAATGCCCAAGAATCACTCTAACCAAAGACGTGAAAGCGCCATACAAGGAAAACTATAAAACTCTAATGAAAGAAATTAAAGAGGATCCCCCAATATGGAAAGATATTCCGTGCTTGTAGGTTGAAAGAATATGGTAAAAATGACAGGGTAAATTACTATCCAAAGTAATTTACAGATTTATTGTAATCCCCATCAAAATATCAAGGACATTCTTCATAGAAACAGAAAAAGAAATCCTAAAATTTATATGGCACCACAAGAGACCCCAAATAGCCAAAGCAATTCGGAGCAAAAGGAACAAAGCTGGAGGCATCACACTACCTGACTTCAAAATTTAGTACAAAGGTAGAGTAACCAAAATAGTGTGGTACTGGCATAGAAACAGACACATAGACCAATGGAACAGAATAGAGGACCCAGATAGTCAACTCATGTTTAACAAGGTGCCAAGAACATACAATGGCGAAAGGACAGTCTGTTCACTAAAGTGTTGGGAAAACTGGGTAACTACATGCAGAAGAATGTAACTCCTATCTCTCACCACACACAAAAATCAAATCAAAAAGGATTAAAGACTTAAATCTAATACTGGAAACTATGAAATTACTGGAAGAAAACATTAGGGAAATGCCCCAGGGCATTGGTCTGCACAAAATGCTCATAACTAATTATCAGAGAAGTGCAAATCAATGTGTCCTTAACATAGAGGCTGAAATATATATACATATATATAGAAAAAAAGACATGCAAATCAAATCCACAATGAGGTATCATTTCACCACAGGCAAAATGGCTTGTATCAAAAAGACAGGCAATAATAGGTGCTGGAGAGGATATGGAGAAAGGGGAACCCTCCTACACTGTTGGTGGGAATGTAAATTAGTACTGTCACAATGGAGAAAAGTATGGAGGTTCCTCAAAACACTAAAAATAGAGGCTGGGTGCGGTGGTTCCCACCTGTAATCCCAGCATTTTGGGAGGCCAAGGTGGGCAGATCACCTGAGGTTGGGAGTTCAAGATCAACCTGACAAACATGGAGAAACCTTGTCTCTACTAAAATATAAAAATTAGCTAGGTGTGGTGACGGGCGCCTGTAATCCCAGCAACCTGGGAAGCTGAGGCAGGAGAATCGCTTGAACCTGGGAGGCAGCGGTTGCGGTGAGCCGAGATCGTGCCATTGCACTCCAGCCTGGGCAACAAGAGCAAAAACTCCGTCTCAAAAAAACAAAAACAAAAACAAACTAAAAATATAACTACCATATGATCCAGCAATTCCACTACTGGGTATATATCCAAATAAAGGAAATCAATATATCAAAGCAGTATCTGAATTCCCATGTTTATTACAGCACTATTCACAATAGCCAAAATATGGAATCAACTTAAGTGCTCATCAAGGGATGAATGAATAAAGAAGATTTCGTGCGTGTAATGAAAATCACACACACACAAAATGGAATATTATTCAGCCATAAAAAGAATGAAATCCTGTTACTTGCAGAAAAATAGAACTGGAGGGCATTATATTAAGTGAAGGCAAGAACAAACAGACAATGCATGTTTTCACTCATATGCGGAAGCTAAAAAGTGGATATTATTAAGATAGAGAGTAGAATGGGAAGGAGGTGAAGAGGAAATGGGAGAAACAGAATATAAATATGTTTATTACCACTTAACTGTACACATAAAAATAGTAAAGATGATATATTTCACCTTAATTTTTAAAAAGCAGGGGGAAAAAGAAAAAGGGGCAATTTCTATGCTCCTAGGATTAGCATTAATCACCTAAGGTAGGAAAATAGATCAGAGTTCAGAAGACCTGGCTACTTCACCTTGCTGGCTGGCAGTCAATTTCTTAGATATGGTGATAATGTAACCTGTTCACTCACCATTCATGCGCCATATCTTCACTTGACGGTCATCTGCCCCAGATACAATAAGGGGCATGGTGGGGTGGAAGGCAGCCCAATTTACTCCACGATCATGACCCTGTAGAAAGAGTGGTTCTTCTAAAACATCTTTATAGCCATTATTCAGAGCAAATCAATGAATCAAGCCACTCTGCCTTACAGAAACCTTGAGAATGTGCTCTGCTTTGGGATGGTGATGAAGTCTGTGCCTGGCTTTCTTCCTTTCCCCACTGGGTTTATAAAGTAATAAGACTCTCTCAGGTGGCACATAAGCTTCATTTCTCTGTTGGTTCACTCACAATTTGATTTCTAGTACCTCAAACAGTACCTGGTACTTAATAAGCACTCTGTAAATATTTGCTGAAGGAATAAATAAATGAACAGCATATTGTGACTTTCCCAAGATGACAGCCCATATCCAGCCCCTGGCTGTAAAGATAAGTACCTCTAGTACATGTTTCACCACTGCATCTGTAGTTCCAAACAGATCAACCCCAGTTATTCCTCTCACATCTGATTCCACCGCACCAGGGGACAGGTTTTTTTTCCTTAGACCTTTGAAGGGATAGAGAGTGGGATGAAAGACATAATGTTATCTAAAACAGCACAGTATTAGAAACACAGAAATTACAGTGAAAGAAGAGAAAAAGAAAGGGAAAAAACTAAAGAAAGAGATTCAAGAATTCCTATTTCTAAAAATGTTTAAAATATTTAAGTACATTCACTATCTTCTCTTCTGCTCCCTTAACACTTAAACAGATCCATTACTGGAATTTCTTTCCAGAGGAGGCCAACCCAAATTTCTGGCACACTTTAACCTCTTCTTCAACAAATCTTACCTCAAGAGGTGTCTGCCTCAGTTAGTGCCCACTTTCTACTCTTCGGTGTTCCTGAAATTTGGACCCAAATGGTAAACATTCCATTTCTACTCTCAACTTCATATAATTTACAGCAACTTTTTCCCCATCATTTCAGAATTTTTTTCTTTTTTTTAAAGACTAGTCAAGTGCAGTAGTGAGAATGGGGAAAAGAGTGGAACAAGGAGTTCAATCTGTAACTGATTGTGAATAATCAACTGAGATAACTTACTATCTTCAGACTAGCCTCAAAAAATTTGAAAGGAAAGCCGTATGAGGCGGATGTGGTGGCTCACACCTGTAATCCTAGCAGTTTGGGAAGCCAAGGCAGGTGGATTGCTTGAGCCCAGGAGTTTAAGACCAGCCTGAACAACATGGCAAAACCCTGTCTCTCCAAAAAATACAAAAACTAGCGGGGTGCAGTGACGCATGCCTGTAGTCCCAGCTACTTGGGAGGCTGAGAGATAGGAGGATGGCTTGAGTCTAGGAAGTCAAGGCTGCATGATGGCGCCACTGCTTCCAGTCTGGGTGACACTGGACCCTATCTCAAAAAAGAAAAGCCATTTGAAGATGCAACAGCTCAGTGTTCTCAACTTGAAGCCTTTAGACAACTGATGGGGGAAGTTCCAAATGGGTTATACCTATTAAGTACAAAATAGCTATTTGGTAGAAGATAATGTAAAACCACAAGCCATGTAAAAAAGTGTACTCATGCCTACTACTTGACTCTTGGACAAGGAACAAGATAATTAAAACTGTCATGTCCTTTTAAGTTCCTGTTTAAAAGGCTGATTATAGATATGAATACTTGGACTTTGCCATTAAAACCTTTGGAGGCGGGGGGCCGGGCGCAGTGGCTCACGCCTGTAATCCCAGCACTTTGGGAGGCCGAGGCGGGCGGATCACGAGGTCAAGAGATCGAGACCGTCCTGGTCAACATGGTGAAACCCCGTCTCTACTAAAAATACAAAAAAATTAGCTGGGCGTGGTGGCGCACGCCTGTAGTCCCAGCTACTCGGGAGGCTGAGGCAGGAGAATGCTTGAACCCGGGGCAGCGGAGGTTGCAGTGAGCCAAGGTCGTGCCACTGCACTCCAGCCTGGCGCCTGGTGACTGAGTGAGACTCTGTCTCAAAAAAAAAAAAGAAAAAAAAAAAAAAAAACCTTTGGAGGCTAAGTTCACTGGGAGGAATTAGCCCGTAACTTAAAAACAACGGAAAAATACACCAGAATAATAAGAGTCTTATTTGTAGACAACTCCTATATATGGCTCAACTACATCCATCTTTAAAATCGGACTATTTGTGTTATAGTCAGAATCAAAATTATGATAACACTACTACTATCTTACATTCGGAAAGTACTTTGAGGTTTTCAAAGCATATGTTATGTGACTGGATTCTGATAACAATGCTTTGGAATAAGCAAGCAGGTAAAATTATAATAGTCTGTAGATGAGAAAAAAGAATTGAGACTAAAATCCTATCTTTTGAAGTATTTTAGGGGGAAAGTAAAAGATGAAATTACCTAGCCCTTGTAATTTTTTAAAATAGCTATATATAATGGAAAATAAAAACTCTCACTGAAAATAAAGCCTAAAGGCTGGGTGCAGTGGCTCACGCCTGTAATCCCAACACTTTGGGAGGCCAAGGTGGGTGGATCACCTGAGGTCAGGAGTTCGAGATCAGCCTGGCCAACATGGCAAAACCCCGTCTATACTAAAAATACAAAAATTAGGCCAGGCACGGTGGCTCATGCCTATAATCCCAGCACTTTGGGAGGCCGAGTTGGGCGGATCACGAGGTCAGGAGTTCGAGACCAGCCTGGCCAACATGGTGAAACCCCATCTCTACTAAAAATACAAAAATTAGCTGGGCATGGTGGCAGGCACCTGTAATCCCAGCTACTCGGGAAGCGAGGCAGGAGAACAGCTTGAACCCAGGAGGCGGAGGTTGCAGTGAGCCAAGATAGTGCCACTGCACTCCAGTCTGAGTGATAGAGCAAGACTCTGTCTCAAAAAAAAAAAAAAAAAAAAAGCAGGGTGGCACACGCCTGTAATCCCAACTACTCGGAAGGCTGAGGCAGGGGAATTGCTTAAAACCAGGGGGGTGGAGGTTGCAGTGAGCCGAGATTGCACCATTTCACTCCAGCCTGGCAAAAGGGCAAACTCCGTGTCAAAAAGAAAAGAAAAGAAAACCTAAGTCATTTTAAGCCTAAACTTTGCTATCTGTAGGAAAATATAAAAATTTAAGTTTAGGTTTAATTGTATTTATATTCATTGTTTTAAAATTATAATATATCTCTCTGTTACAGTGCCATCTACGCGGTGACACTGAAGAAGCAAGAGCTTAGAAGGCCACAACAATTTTAATTATCTTGTCCTCTGTCCAAGATGAGCATTTAGCCAATAGGTAGAGGGGAAATCAAGCTGATGCTTTACAATATACTCTCCCAAAGGTTCATAAACACTTTATCGCTGGGATGCCTCCTTTCACTTATTTCACTTGTCCCTTTAATAAGATCTGTCAACTTTTTCTAATGAGTCTGGTATATGAAACAGATTCAAAGGAAAATACAAAGATAGACAGCTGTGAGAAACTTCACCTCCAATAAGCTTCAACAAACACATTAAAAGGAAAGCTGTATGACAGAATGGAAGGCTTTGTTGTATTTGCGTGTAATGATCCAGGAAAAGGGGAAGGGCAAAAACAGACAAATGAATGGTGACAGGCAGTGAAAAGATACTTAGAGAAGAAATATTTCAGCCTTCAACAAGCCACTCACTAGGACTGAACGACAGATGGAAAATTTCTACAGCAGCTACCCAAATCCAGAGGGAAGAGAGGACACTCTCAGAACGGACCAGTTTGATGCACACCTCCCAGTGCGGACCAGGGAAAGCAGTAAAAAGTGAGGGATGATAACAGGATTTGGCAGCAAATTAATACTTTTTTAGTAGCCATTTCAAAGACTGGGGTTGAATTACATGGGCTTGACATGCAAAGGTATAAGCATATTAAAATAATTTAACTGTCAGTTTACTTGGAAGCTTAAGCTAAGAAAGTAACCTTTTATATATAGGCTTGTTAATATATTCCCTTTTAAACAAATAGTTTTTGCCAGGCTAAGACAAAAGATTCAGATTAAGCTAAGCCCCGTAGGGCTCAATCCTTATGGGGGAGGTATCAGGAAATAGGTTTTCCTTTAAAAATCTCTATTCTCTGTATTCTGTTATTACTTATCTAACTCAGAGAGTGTCCCTTTAAAAAAAAAGATAGTAAAAAAAAATTAGAACTAGTCCTCTAAATTTGGGGGGTATTCACACTCTTATTCAGAACTAACTTCTCCATTTCGGAAATATTAGCACTGGTCCTTAACAGATCGGAAGGCGAATTCCTCTTCCTCCTGTTTTCAGACTTATTTGAACCCAACAGCGAAAAAGAACTCTGCTGAAAAGAACATGCTGATTTCTAGAGAAGGAAAGTATAAAAGTCTAACCCAAAAACTTCTCGTAACTTTGTTAAATACCAAAGCATCTCCTTCTGCTCTGGTTAAGGGGTTACTGGAAGTCAAGAGTTGTGGGTAAAGAACAACACTTAGAAATGGTAAAGAGAGCATTAACATTAGTACAGCAAGTTAGCACAAAATTCTCACTATCACATAAAGTACAGCAATTGCAAGGTTATTATATAGTAATCCATGCACTTTACACATTCAAGAGCAAGTATAAACCCCATGGGGTCACACTCTCTCCCTCTCTTCTCTGATCTAGGGCCCTTAATTTTGATGTCAAAATGTTCTCTGTCTGTAAAAGACAAAGTATTTCATGCTTTGGGCATTTCATGATCACCAAGAATCCAATCACCTGATTGCCCCCAAACTGCTTAGCTAGACCGCAGGGAACATGCTGAGCTGGCATCAGGTGGCACAAACATTACTCTTAGAGTGCAGTCCTTCTCAACCTGGTGTTCTGGAAAAGAATTAAGTCTTAATGCCTGAAAGCATCAGGTTAGGTATGTAATAAATTCTCTATGATCTAGAATAGCATTAGCTGTATACCATTCTTAGAAGAACTATGAAAATAGTCACTGAAAGTACTTTCTGTAGCACTTAATTCTCTCACAGAATCCAGGTTGACAAAGGCTATTCTAAATAATTGCTGGCTGGAGGCAGTGCCTGATGCTTATAATCCCAGCACTTTGTGAGACAGAGGCAGCCGGATTACTTGTGGTCAGGAGTTTCAGACTAGCCTGGCCAACATGGTGAAACCCTGTCTTTACCAAAAACAAAAAAAATTAGCTGGGTGTGGTGGCATGTGCTTATAGTCCAGCTACTTGGGAGGCTGAGGCAAGAAAATTGTTTGAATCCAGGAAGTGGAGGTTGCAGTGAGCCGAGATCATACCACTGCACTCCAGTCTGGGTGAGAGTGAGATTCCGTCTCAAAAAAAAAAAAAAAAAATGGCCCCTCATCAGCTGGAACAGCATGAAATGGGATCCAACCCCATCAGGCTCCTATATCCTGAGACAGAGAGAGTGCTTTGAATGTGTGCACAGTGAAAAACCATGGAAAGCCATAGTGAGGTTACTAGGAGAGCAGATGCTTAAGCTCCCTGGTACTGGCAGTGAGGAGAGGACACAGGTTCATAGTGCCTGTGTCTAGCTCCTCCTGTTGGCATGGCTGGTCACAACTGAGTGTACTTCAAAAAACCTTGTCAGTCTGATGAAAAACTGCAATGGCAAAGCCCTAGGGAAAGAGAGTAAAACTGCCCTATGTCCAATGGGTCTTGTTTATACTACTCCCTTTCATTCTAAACCTTTGAAAACCACAAAGACAGCATGATCTAGAGGTTCAACTCTGCAACTGTCCCCATCTCCCCTTGTTTCTATGCTACATTAACCTAAACAACTGCTACTGCGACATTTCAAATGCCGTATCCCAGAATCCATATTTTCAGGTTGCTACTCAATAGTGGTCTATAAGAACAAGTGCCAGTACTGCCCCAGCCCCCATGCCACAGTGGAATTGGGAACAATTATCACCTCAGCTGTACAATGCAGAGGACAACTCCTTTATTACAAAGAACCAGGCAAAGAGCTATGAGGGGACCTTCCTTTTGTACAATGAAACATGTTTTGTAGTCCAGTCACTGACATTTCAGAGAACTCAAGCCTCCAAGAATTTCTAAGGAAATGAATAGAAAGAAACAGTCTGGGCGTGGTGGCTCGTGCCTGTAGTCTCAGCACTTTTTGAGGCAGAGGTGGGTGGATTACCTGAGGTCAGGAGTTCAAGTTCAGCATGGCCAACATGGTGAAACCCTGTCTCTAATAAAAATACAAAACTCAGCCGGGCATGGTGGCACATGCCTGTAATCCCAACTATATGAGAGGCAGAGGCATGAGAATCACTTGAACCCAGGAGGCAGAGGTTGTAGTATGCTGAGATCGTGCCACTGCACTCCAGCCCAGGTGACAGAATGAGGCTGTCTCAAGAAAAATAAAAAATAAAAAGAAACAAACAACAAATATTAATTGGTCAGAGAACTACAGCATTTAGTGTTTGATTTCCCTATTCCAACACAAAGTGCTTCCACCAGTGCCACAGGTACAGTCCATTTTCTGCATTTAAATTCTCTAGGCAGCACTTTCTTAGATCTCCTCTACATAAGACCAAACATTTAAATCCTTGTCTCAAAATCAAGATATGTAAACTGTAAAAGAAGGAATTATCCCAACTATCCATAATCTACAAATTATTTAATTTCTAGTCCTAAATCTGTCCATTAAAAGGTATTCTGGGCCGGGCAGTGGCTCACGCCTGTAATCCCAGCACTTTGGGAAGCCAAGGTGGATGAATCACTTGCGGTCAGGAGTTTGAGACCAGCCTGGCCAACATGGTGAAACCCTGTCTCTACTGAAAATACAAAAATCAGCTGTGGTGGTGGTGCACACCTGTAATCCTAGTTACTCAGGAGGCTTGAACCTGGGAGGTAGAGGTTATAATGAGCCAAGATCGTGCCACTGTACTTCAGCCTGGGCAATAGCGTGAGACTCCATCCCTCCCCCAAAAAAGGTATTCTGGACATAAAAATCACCAATTCCTAGAACCCAACCATGCTCCCTGCACTAGAAGAAATCTAGAGAGAGATTTCACTATTTTTAAATAAAGCCACAGGGTCCAAGAGTCCTGTTTCCCTATATTAATCTATTATCAAAATTTCTTTTGTCATAGATGTATTTTTTCTTATTGTGGTGGAAAGTCTGATTCTTAATTAAATGTCCCAACAGTATGCAGATTTTAACCAGAAGCTGATCTAACTAGAAAGTTAAAATTTCTTCAAATCAAATGAATTTTCTAGAGTTACCTCTTTTCTTAGAGAAGACTTCCAATATGAAGAACCATCAAAGCAGATTCAACAACCTCAGAAACAAAGATGCTATTATAAAACAGAATATTCTAAATTTTCCAGTTCTAAGTCAACTCTCCTCACTGTTTTAAGCAATTGCAGTTTTGCACCAGACATGACTAGGTAGTCCCCTGAACTTGGGCAGCTCACCAGAAATATCCCAAACGCGGACAGTCTGGTCCAGGCTGGCTGATACAACCAAGTCTTCTGAGGGGTGGAACTGAGCACACATTACATAATGGTTGTGCCCTGTTAACACACTGCAAGAAAAAAAAAAGACAATACCAAATTAGAGGTGGAAGTCAACAGACTCCTAAAATACCTTTCTCCATATTCAATAAATGCTTATCCAATTATACTTTTATGGAGACAAAGGTAGGTCATCCTCCCAATTCTGAACTAATAACAAGCCCAGTCAGTTATTTTAACAATAGTTCTCTTCTTGCCTCTAATGCTTTGGTATTTAAGTATTACCAATTTCAGGAGAACTGAGATTGCATAGCTCTCCTCCCAAAAAGACTTTAAAATATCGAAACAAATGGAATCTCAGTAATTCACACAGTAAATTATCTGTGAGTTTTTAGTAGGGTATCCCTCTAAAAGGCCATCACTTTATTTATTCATTTTATTTTTTGAGATGGAGTTTCGCTCTGTTGCCCAGGCTAGAGTACAGTGACGCGATCTTGGTTCACAGCAACCTCCGCCTCCCAGGTTTAAGCGATTCTCCAGCCTCAGCCTCCCTAGTAGCTGGGACTACAGGCGCGCACCACCGCGTCCGGCTAATTTTTGTATTTTTAGTAGAGACGGGGTTTCACCATGTTGGCCAGGCTGGTCTTGAACTCCTGACCTCAGGTGATTTGTCTGCCTCAGCCTCCCAAAGTGCTGGGATTACAGGCGTGAGCCACTGTGCCAGGCCAAGGCCATCACTTTAAATGGTCTCTACTTCTTCATGGAAAGTTCTATGTAAAGCTCCAGCCCCAAACACAAGACAAAGGTTTAGACCATGACTCAGGTTTTATGGGAAAATAACTGAAAACCAGCTAAAAGTTCGTGTTCTAGAACGCTATACAATTTCTCTTCCTGGTAAGAAATTATTGGAAGATCCAGATTCGTATATGGGATTGCCTCTACATTTATTATTTTGCGCTTAAAAGCATCTTACAAATACAGTAAGTAATTAATCAGCAACACAGCCCATTTGGGAAGGGACACAATTGTTCTAAGAGAAGCTGATTATGAAAAACTAGGAAAAATGAAGACTCTTTTTGAGCCCTCTGCCTCCTGCTTTACCAAACACAGGTTCTAGATTGCCAGTTCCACACTCGGATGGTCTGATCATCTGAGGCACTCAGAATCCAGGGATATTCCTGAAAGATATTCCAGACAAACACTTGAAACATTAAACAAATTTATTCTATCAGGCTCTTGTAATCATTTTTCTCTAAAGAATTCTATTGCTTAACGGCTCAGCTACGTTAGCCAAGGTGCTGCTGCTTTTGCTATCAGGTTAGCTGTCTCCTTTTCTCTACTACTCCAACAGCTTTTCTAGCTTTGGCACTTTCACCTGTAAAACTTAAGAATGGAAGCTAGTCAGAGGCACAATAGATTCTCAGAGGTAGATAGTGAAATATACATTTACATTTACTTCTGTGTGTGTGTGTGTGTGTGTGTGTGTGTATGTGTTATATTCATATATAGTTAATAATGTTAATTAAGATCCTGTGAAAGGCTCTTCTATCTTTAACTCTAGGATGGAAATATTATTTTATTGTCTGACTTCTTTCTGTTCAGTTTCAAAAAATTCCCAAGTCTTGGCAACCAAGGCAGAAAGTAACACGTAAAGACAATTTAGTCTTTTTGGAGTCTATAAGATTGTCAAGAAAAGGAAGTATTTCTTACCTACACTTCCTTCTTACTACACTTGCTAAGCTTTGTATTAAACACTGAAAATAGATGGTATCTCTACCTTCAGTATTTAGCACAAAGCTTAGCAAGTACAAGGCACACACATATTTATTAAGCTGGTAAAATAAAAGAAAATAAGGTTTTTCATAACTTTCCAGGTAGATGGCAACTTGTTCTAGGGCAAGGGTCTTCAGGAAGTCCTTTAAATAATTCCTACTTAATAGATTATCTTATTGAGTGGTTATCATTCTCAAATGTTTAAGGTGTAATTTTCTAATTTCTCATTCTCTCCTATCCTAAAATTTTTTAATTAAAAAATATAAATATACTCAACCAGTAAATTATTGTTTATTTTAACATATTCTTTCTAACTTAATTCAAGAGACTTAATTTACCGGCAATCAAAGAATAGTGCAAGTTAATGCTAATAGCACAAAATTATAGGGAGATCCCGCCAGGTTGCGACTGGACTCAGAGGTTGAGAGTCTGTAATCTGTACCTCACTATCTAAATTTGTTATGATACCTGGCAGGTCAAAGAAAGTAGTAAGTCTGGCTAAGGGAACAGCCTGCACCAGCCCCAAAAATCGCAGGGTAGAGGGGCATGAATGTTAATACTTCAAAACGTTTGTTAGCTCATCAAAATGGCATCTTAGTTTGACCCTCTTCCAAACACACCTACCACTTACTAATAATACCCTACATGAGATTAGCCTGCAAATTTTTGTTTTCTGGTACAGCAAACCTGAAATCAAATCCCTACTTTTCCTTACACAGAAACAATGACTTCCCATAGAATCTACTGCATCCAATAAAATTAAATTCAGTATAATCTCAAGTGCTTCCTTTTGCAGAAAGAAACAAAGCAGAGGCTGGGTGTGGTGGCTCACACCTGTAATCCCAGCACTTTGGGAGACTTAGGCGGGTGGATCACGAGGTCAGGAGTTCAAGACCAGCCTGGCCAAGACGGTGAAACCCATCTCTACTATAACTACAAAAATTAGCCAGGCGTGGTGGCAGACACCTATAAACCCAGTTACTTGGGAGGCTGAGACAGGAGAATTGCTTGAACCTGGGCGGCAAAGGTTGCAGTGAGCTGACATTGTGCCACTGCACGCCAGCCTGGGCAACAGAGTGAGACTCCATCTCAAAGAAAAAAGAAACAAAGCAGAAAGGTCAATACTACACAGATCCTAGAAGAGCCACTCCAAAAACATAACTCTGTTATCAAAACATGGGTTCTCAAGGATCAAATAAAGATTACTATGGGGAAATTAAAAATACTCCAAAACTAGCACCACCGTGGCTACTTACATGATGAAAAAATGTGGTGCGAATATAATCTAAGTGCCCAAGCAATGTGAAAAGACAGCGCCGAAGCTTGTAATTCCAAACCTGCAAAGACAGAAATCAAACTAAGAAGCAGATAAATAAAGTCACTGAGCCTCTGAAAGGCTCAGATTTCTCTAAGTCTTCAGAGGCTTAATACCTTTACAGAAATATAAATACGGGTTTATATACATATTTGTATTTTGGCATTTCTAAACAGGTCGGAACCTTGGTAGGAAGCCTTGTTTAAGATTTGAGGGAAAAAGAACAAAAATGAAAATACAGGTCAGATAAAACAACATGGGGTTGGGGTAGGATTAGGGAAAAGCTAAAGATAATATTGAAAAGTTTTTCTTTATTTGGGAAGAAACCATCTGTATTTAGCAACAGGAGATACTTATCCAGGGTTTGATTCGAAACTCTTTTTCTACTGCCTAATTGTGCTCTCTGCTTCAATACAGACCCCTTAGGTGCTTTACCCATCACTTTTAAAAAGTAGGGCAGGCTGGTCATGATGGTTCATGCCTGTAATCCCAGCACTTTCGGAGACTGAGGTGGGTGGATCACAAGGTCAGGAGTTCAAGACCAGCCTGGCCAACATAGTGAAACCCTGTATCTACTAAAAATAAAAAAAAATTAGCCGGGTATGGTGGTGTGTGTCTGTAGTCCCAGCTACTCAGGAGGCTGAGGCAGGAGAATTTGCTTGAACCCAGGAGGTGGAGGTTGCAATGAGCCGAGATAGTGCCATTGCACTCAAGCTTGGGCAACAGAGTGAGACTTCATCTCAAAAAAAGAAAAAAAAAAAAAATTAGCCAGGTATGATCCCAGCTACTTGGGAAGCTGAGGCAGCAGGATCACTTGAATCCGGGAGGCAGAGGTTGCAGTGAGCTGGGATCATACCACTGCACTCCAGCTTGAGTGACAGAGCAAGACTCAGTCCCCCCGCCCCCCAAAAAAAGTAGGACAGATAGAAACCATGACTCTAGCGAAACAATAATAGGGCATCAACGTCTTAGACTCCTAACTTGACAGCAAATGATGCCCATACATTTGTGGTCTGTACTTACCTGTCAAGCAAACAGACTTTAACTTATTACACGGAAAATACTACATTGCTTAGTAAGACTGAGCTAAGCAGAGAGACAATATCATATTCAGATGTGAAGCTGAGTCAACTACCAAAGTGCTAGGCATCAATGGTCACAACTGAAGACAAGAAAACCAGGTTCATAAATATAAAATAGCTTATTTTCCTCATTCGGAAAATCCCCTAGAAGGACAAAAATAAGAGACCAGATATATTTTTAATTTTGTTTAATTTTTTTAAAATTTCTTTTTAATATTTGTTTATAATCAATCTGGGCCAGCTTGTTACTATTCTAATTTTTAACTTTTCTTTAGTAAATCATAAAAATATTAATTCCTGTAACAAATTGAGAAAATCCAAAAGTATGATCTTTCAAACAAGAATGCTGAGTTGCTTAAAGGCAGGGTCTTGTCCATCGTGCTCAACACTATACCCTTACCACCCAACACAGGGCCTGATACGAGGTAAGTGCTCAGTAAGCATTATGCATGGGAACGAGAACACGGAAAGCCAAATTCTTCCCATACCTTACCTCTATTCACTCAGCTACATATAAATATACATGTACACAGTGGAGTTTCACACAAAAATTAGATCATACCATAAACACTATTCTTTAACTGACTTCTTTCCTCTTATGGAGTTCAGTGTTTTAAACTTTGATATTTCTGGCTTCAAAATGTCTTCACTCCTTTAATGGCCTATGTCAAACTCCAAAACTGTAAATCCTTAAAGACTTACAGGGATTTTAGACCAATACTCTGATCATTTGCTGGGCTCCCTGTCTTACCCTTCATAAATGAGGATTATATTAATGCTACATTTATCTGGATATAGCAATATGATGGTCCACAGATTATTACTTTTCTAGATAGTCCCCCTTTATGAAAAAATGTTCAAGTTTATTAGTCATCAGAGAAACATAAATTAAAATCACCAAATGGTAGCACTACACACCTACGAGCTAATAAAGAAGTCCTTTATTTTAGTAACAGCTTTATTGAGATACAGCTCAAATACCATACAATTTACTCATCTAAAGTATAAAATTCAATAGATTTTTCTATATTCACAGTTGTGCAATCATCAATTTTAGAACATTTTTATTCACTCCCTTAAGGAACTCATACCCATTAGTCATCACTCTTCATTTCTTCCCAACCCCTCCAACCCTAGACAATCACTAATCTACTTCTGTCTCTATAGATTTGCCTATTCTGGACATTTCATAAGTGGAAGATAATTTCTTTTCCAAAATGTTAGTTATTTCGGGAAAATTTTTTTTAAAATAACACCGTTTTTCCTCTTTAAACAGATTACAAGAAACCCAAGTTAACTGCTCTTGATACTCAATGTTCATCACTATAAATAACAAATACTAAAATATTATAATGAGCTGATATCCTTATGGGCTTTTGAGATCTATCGGGTGGTTTGAGTTTTGACTGCCCCAGAATGCAGTGCCTAAAAACTAGAAAACAGAACGAAATGTCCTTCCTATAATTCTAATAGCTCTTTTCTCTGCAGGCAGCTGTCACACTCTTCACTCCTGTCACCTAAGTTCTGCAGTATAATCACAATATATAACTTCTTGAAGTAGCTTATGAAAAAGACTTTACCTTTTTATGAAGTAAATTTCACTGGTTTGATTTGATACATAGACTTAATGAAAACAGCTAAAGGAAGTAAATAGAGGAAATTTCGATTATTTTTACAGGTCACTAGTCTCTAGCTCTAACTTTTGCCATTATCACAGTCAGTCGTCTTCAAAGAATTGCCTACATTCTGTCTGCTTTCACACTAATGCCTTCCAAATTAAGCAATTCAAAGGTTATTTCTAGTCTTGATCTTACTCTAAATGCTTTCTCCTTCCCAAAATTCTCTTTTCTTTGACATCCAAGAGGCTTCTTCACCCTCTTGGTTCATCTCCAACCCCTCAAATCACTGTTTCCCATACAAACTCTACTTCCTCTCTCTCTTAAATGATGGTTTGTCTCCTTATTCAACCTACTCCTTGAGCAATATCTTCTACTGCTTCTCCTTTGGCTCCTCCCTTCATCATGCCAATTCCCAGATATATTTCTAGCACAGACCCCTCAACTAACACTGTCCCCTAGGTCCCTCAAACTCATCAGAGACAAGATGGAATTCATTACCCATTCTCTTCCATTCCAGAAAACCATCTCCTCCTGATTTTCCTTCCCTAGTTAATGACACCCCTTTACCCAGTGACTTAAACTAGAAGCCTGAAAGTCATCTCATTTATTTCTCCTTATTGGCCCTCCAACATCATCCCACAGAATTACTGATTTATTTCCTTAAATTCTCAGATCCATCTCTTTCTCTCCATTTCAAATGCTACTACCTAAGCCCAGGTTTCCTAACTGGTATCTCTTCCTCCAGTCTTGCCCAAATCATCCTATCTTTTCTTTAATTACCACCAAGTAATCATTTTAAAAATATATAAATCTGATATCACTCCTGTATTTAAGTTCCTTAAATGGCTCCTTCTTATCTGCATGATAACATCTAAACTCCTGAGCACTGCAAACAGGTACTCCATGATCTGGCCCCTCTCATCTTCTGCCCCTTCTCACACCATTTCTCCAGGTTTTCTCCATACAAAACTAGTAAGACTTGCCCTGTATCTAGCTGTGCGACACCTTTTGTCTTTGCTGTTCTTTCCTGTTTCACTTTGAATATTTCTCTATTCTATCACTCACCAAACTATACATGTTATTACTTGGATATATGTTTATCTCCTCTATTAGAAGAAAAGTTCCTTGAAAACAGACACCATTTCTTATTTATTTTTTAATTCCAAAAAAAAGAAAGTTCTCTGGATAATGTTGTCAAAAGCCTGAGCTCTATGTGAATGAACTTTCCTGTCTTTCAGTCCCTTCCATAATTCCCAAACCTTCCCACATCCTCTGTCCTTTATTCTCAGTCATGACAGACCCTCTGTACCTTAATCTTATAGTCATCTCCTCCAGAGACGAACAGTGGCTGCTGCTTATGGAAGTCAATGCCTCGAACTGGACCTGGTGGAAAAGGAAGGCAATGTGAGTTAGAGAAAGCTACCCCTTCTAATCTCCAAGGTGATTCCTATACAGGATTTTTCAGTTCTATCACTTCCACATTCTTTAATCATAGAGGAATATATGTTAAACAAGGCTTAAAATACTCCAGGATATGATAAATATCTATACTCTTTTAACTTTCTCCTTGAAATATCTTACCATCATGTTCATCAAACTTGTCAATGAGAGTACACATCCGATAGTCCCATAACTGGATGACCCCATTATGTAAACTAGTCAGGATCCAAGGTCTTTTGGGGTGAAAGCTAGCCTAAAAAAAAACAGCAAATGATACAATAAGCTAACTAAGCCTATGATATCATCTTCTGTCAATTCTGTTAAGAAAAAGAAGGAGCAAGGTTAATCCTAGGTTCATTCATTCATTCAACATGCCTGATGACTTTTTATTGGATGCCAGACATCGTGAATTTTATGTTTGGTGCTAAGCTTTTGTTATGTTCCTTTAAATATTGTTGGGCTTTGCTCTAGGATGCAATTAAGTTAATTGGAATCAGTTGATCCTTTCAAGGCTCACTTTCAGGTTTTATTACAGGGGGGCTACAGCAGCCTATATTCGAGGCCTAATCTGGAACCACTATTAAAGCAATACCCATGTGAGGTATCTATTCGAAGCCCTGTAATATCAGGAAGTCTTTCCATTCTGGCTAGTAGGAACAAAAACACATCCCAGACCTGTGTGAGCTCTGGGGATTGCTCTGCCTTCTCCTCGCCAGTGGTTCTTTTTCAGGTTTTGAATAGTTTTCTCACATGCAGATCAGTACTCAGACAAAGACCTGAGAGGACATCCTGCAGATCTCCAGTGCTCTCTCTGTGCAGCCCCCTCTTCTCCAGTATTTTGCCCAGCAAAATCTAGCCATCTTCTGCTTCCCCACACTCTAAACTTTTGTCTCCTCAAAAGACCAAGTGTACCCATATATCATTAAAAAAAAAAAAAAAAAAGACCAAGGGATTCCCCCTCTTCATGGAAGCCTTAAAACTTTCTAGGCAGTAATCTAAGACAATCATAGGACTCCCCTTGTTTATTTTCCTTCTCTGAAGAATCATTTTCCTGCACTGTTGCCCAATGTCTGTGGGGGAATGTATGAACCTTTATTTCATACATTTTGTTCAGTTATATAGTTAAGGTGGGAAGGTAAATCTGGTCCTTGTTACTCTATCATGACTGGAAATGGAAGTCCCCAGAGGTAACAACTACTAACGGTTTGGAGTGTATCCTTTCAGATTTTTAACGCAGTTACTCATAAACACAGACCTTAGCATTTTACGGAAGTGGGGATCACATTATGATGTTGCTGTGCAAACTTCTTTCTCCTTAACTCTATAATATGGATCTCTTTAAAGTACATATAAACATAACCTCATTGTTGTTAACCACAATGGACAAACATACTACATTTATTCTAACAGCATTTAACTTTTTTTCCCCCCCAATTTTTGGCTATCAGAAGAGCCTACTGAAGATACTTCTACACATAATCTAGCCTATTTGCATTATTGTTGCTCTAAGTTAAAGACCTGTAAGTGAGATTGCTCAGGAATAGAACATGTGCACTTAACATTTTAGTACATGTAGTTGAAATGTAAAACACTGTATCAATATACAGTCTCGTTAAGTTTATGGAGAGTGCCCATTTTGCACACAGGATATTATCAGTTATTTGTTGTTTTGTTTGTTTTATAAATCTAAGACCCTCCCCCCCAAAAAAGTAACCTCACTTTTTTTTTGCATTTCTTTCATTACTAGTGAGGTGCGACTATTTTCATTATTTACTGAACATTTACAATTTTTCTTCTAAATACGCTATTTTTCCATTAGGTTGTTCTTTTTTTGTTGTTGTTATGATATATAGGTACACTCAACAACTGGATGTTGCCCTCAAATATGACATCTTTGTTTTTCCTTCTCTACCACCCAGCAAGAAATTAGGAGCAGAAAGAAAACTAAAGATTACAAAGACCAGTTTCAACTGTCCAGGTCTCAGAAATTCTTAGTGGTACCCATCTTTCAAGATCAAGTTTCCCAAGAGGCTCAGAAATTGCTCAGAATATATTCACACATTCACAACAGCCTCCAGTTTTTGAGCTACTGAGTCTTACACCAAGCACTGTAATAAATACATTCCATACTTTCTCATTTTAATTCTCTCTATAAGAGACTATTTACAGACGAGGAAATAGAGACTTAGAGACCTTAAATAAGTCACTCAAGTCATACAGCTTGTTAGTGGATGTCTCAGGATTCCAAAGCAAGCCCATCTGACTCCAAGACCAAGTTCCCAACCACTTTGCTACGCTGCATCTTACTAAACATTCGAAACTATTTTTTCCAGGTCTCAGGAGACCTTACTTCTCTGCTTTTCTCATTTTAACATTCTGAGGCTAATACTGCTATCTCGAAGTCATTTGCCCTCCACCCCCAACGACCCATACTCGAGCTCTAGAGTTGCCATACTTAGCAAATAAAAATACGAGATGCCCCAGATAAATCTGAACTTCTAGTAAACAACGACAGACTAAAAAACTATTCATTGTTTCCCTGAAATTCAAATTTAATTTGGTATCCTGCATTTTAACTGGCAACCCTATTAAGTTGGGAGTTTATTGGGTTTATAAGCCTCAAGGTACTATTTCCGAGTGGGAAATAAAGCCGAATGGAGGCACTGATGTTGAGATGATGCAGCCAAGGCCTCCTTAACTGAGGTAGCCACTACTCGTCTCCAGAAAAGCTACTGACTCGGGTGCGAGTAACAGAGATGGAGACTCAGTCCCCAGGGCCACTCCATGTAACACAGTCATCAAAAAGCCAACAGGTCACAGAGCCTTTGGAGCAGAACAATACAAGTCAGGCGCACAGCCAAGACAGAAAAAAGAATAGGGAGGGGGCCTAAGGAATCCCCTGCAGTGTGGAGCCAAGTTTTACGTAAATCGAAGCCCAAGGACACACCAAAGAGAGGACTGGAGAACCGCTCGCCAGGCCTAACCTCGCCCACCCTCCGCTCTTCCTCCGGGTCCGTCTGATGGGCCCAATTTGGCCAGCACTTCTACTCATTTTCTCTTTCCCTGTGTCAGCGCCGCCCCTGACATCCAGCCTCCATGTTCCCCCCTTCTCTTCTCCGCTACCTTTGACCCGCGCGCTCTTGGTCTCGAATTTGGTTAGCATCTCTCAGGTCTCCGACTCCGATGTCTTAATCCGAGCCCGGACACACCCTGCTGCCCTTCGGACGCCTCCCACGTCAGCGACCCTCTGCTGCGGTTTCCGGAAGCTGTTGAAAACCCGAATATCCGGTCTCTGGGACTCCGGGCCACAGAGACGGTGTCAGTGGTAGCCTAGAGAGGCCGCTACCCTACGGGAGCCGAACGGGGCTTCCGCTCAACTGAGAGACAAGATGGCCACGGCAGGAGATGTCTCTGAAGCTGACCCGGGAAGTCGGGGTCTCCTTCGCCTTCTGCTCTTTCTGCGTCCTACTAGCAGGTGAGCCCTCCCGGCCCGTGAGCTCCATTCTCTAAGGGGAACTCTCCGGATTGGCCCCGCCGCTAGCGCCACTGTCTCCCTTCTGGTTTCCGCTGCCCCTCTGTCCCCCGACCCTGTAAATTCTCTTTCTCTTTCGTTCCCACGACAGAAGTTCCCCCTTTGCCTGGACCTGAAGGTCCCTTCTTCCCCCACAGCACGTCATGTCGCTTCACTCCCTTTTCCAGGCCGCTTTCTGGGCTTCCAGCCCGACCCTCTCCCACTTTGTCCAGATGCCTCTTTTCCCCCCAGCCACCCAACCCACAGTCGAAAGGAACAGGTGTGAAAGTTAGCTTCTTCCCCCCGCGTTTAGACTTTTTGAGATGAAAGCAATCTTGTTCTGTAGGTGCTGTGCGCCCCTTAAAAGGTAGATTCCTTATTTCTTCCTCTATTGATTACAGCGTAAATCTGTGTCCCTCTGCCTTGCCTCAGTTTTTTTGTTTTAATCAGTAAAGTAAAAGTAAGATAGAATATGGCTACTCTTAACTGTTAAGACCGTGAAGTAAAGATTCAAGGAACTTTTGGCATTTATAATGTTCTTAAATGTTTGCTTATACGCGTTTATTTACCAATATATGGCTTTCTAGTGGGTCACGCCCTAAAAATGCAAAATGCCTGTATAAAACTATGACTATGCTGCCCAAATTCACATTGTTTTTAAAGATCCTCAAAGGAGAAACTATAGCTGCCCCACACTGTGGGCACACAAATGACCTACTGATGTTAAATTAACCGACAAGTGTATGACATAAAGTTTCTCCCAGTTCTGTTCACACTCTCGGAAAAATGTCTCAGAAAGTTTTCTTAGATCAGCACCTTTGTGTTAACTGATTAGTAATACACATACAGGATATACAAGCAGAAGTGTTACCAACCATGCAGCCAGAATCTGGCAAATGTACGGTCAAACACCTTTCCTTTGACCAAGTTTTCTCTCTTTTAGTGTCACTGTCAGTGGCACTACATGGACTTTGTAATAACCCTTGAGACACATAGCTGGGTGCCATGTACAGCATATATCTGTTACAATAATTTGCCCAAGAAGTAAGAAGAATAGACATTAGTCTCATTTTAGAAAATATGATATTGAATGATTTACTCAAGACATACATCTGGTTAATGACGTGATGGAAGCTAGTACCTGTGTCTCTCAAGTTTTTCTAACACTTTTTATCTTCCCATCAGGTTTGTGCAGGGGAAACTCAGTGGAGAGGAAGATATATATCCCCTTAAATAAAACAGCTCCCCTGTGTTCGCCTGCTTAACGCCACTCATCAGATTGGCTGCCAGTGTGAGTTGAGACTGGGACTCATGTTTGTGGACATTGATATTTGTCTGTGCCTTAGATATACTAAGTAACATCCATGTCCTGCGTAGGAGTTTTGACACTCAAATTGGACTGTGTGAGTAGGCAGTGATAGAGAACCATCTGTCAAGCTAGGCAAGATAATTAATAAAAACTAACATTTAGTAAATGCTGCATACCAAACTTTTTACATGTGTATCGCATATAACCCCTACCACAACCCCATAAAGTAGGTCTCACTGTTATTGTCACTTTGCAAATGATGAAACTAAGACTTAAGTCGAGTAACTTTCCCACGATCATACTGGTAATAAGTGATGAAGCCCAGGACCTGGTGGCCCAAGCACTAACTGGGGTGCTTTTCTTTTTTTTTTTTTTTTTTTTTTTGAGACGGAGTTTCGCTTTGTCCCCTATGCTGGAGTGCAATGGTGCGATCTCGGTTCACTGCGACCTCTGCCTTCTAGATTCAAATGATTCTCCTGCCTTAGCCTCCCAAGTAGCTGGGATTACATGCACCTACCACCACGCCCAGCTAATTTTTGTATTTTTTAGTGGAGTTTGGGTTTTACCATGTTGGCCAGGATGGTCTCGAATTCCTGGCCTCAAGTGATCCACCCACCTCAGCCACCCAAAGTGCTGGGATTACAAGCATGAGCCACTGTGCTCGGCCAAGCCGGGACTCTTAACCACCCTATTATGCTGCTTTTTAAGGAGAAAAAAGTCTCATATTCTATGGTGTCCAGTGATCACTTGCACTCTGAACTTTTTGGAACCAAAATGGGCTTCTTAAAGGCAATGAACTATTTGAAGAGAAAGTACTGAAAATGCCAAATAGGCTGGGTGCAATGGCTCATGCCTATAATCCCAGCACTTTGGGAGGCCAAGGTGATGGATCACTTGAGGTCAGGAGTTCAAGACCAGCCTGCCCAGCATGGTGAAACCCCCTTGTTTCCACTAAAAATACAAAAAGTAACTGGCTGCAGTAGAGTGCCTGTGTAGTCCTAGCTTCTCAGGAGGCAGAGGCAGGAGAATCACTTGAGCCCAGGAGGCAGTGGTTGCAATGAGCCGAGATTGTGCCACTGCACTCCAGCCTGGGTGACAGAGTGAGACACTGTCTAAAAAAAAAAAAGAAAAAAGAAAGAAAAAGAAAATGCCAAATAATTGCAAGAGGAATTAGTAAAGCATTCTATTTATCTTTTTTTAAAACTTTTTTTTCCTTAAATTCAGCTGACAGTGAGACCATTTATTTTTATGCTTTGTAGGTGTGTTCCAAAAGAAGGTGCCATGACACTATGGCTCTGAAAACTGTAGAACCACAGGGCAGGAAAGTAGTCAACTAAAGGCTAACCTGCTGTCTTCAGATTTTGTTTCCATGGACAATAGCTCTGTCAGAATGTAGTTTTGCAGATAAGCAGGAAACGGGGCCTGATATTGGCTTCTTCATCTTCAAATTGATCACCCCCTGAATTTCAGTTTACCCCTGGAGTAGTGGTTGGAATGCTTGCATAAAGCTGAAAGTCAAATACCTCTTAATAGATGTTTATTGATGATGCTAAGTAAATAGTGTGGTCTCAGAACTGCTGTATAATTTCCTGAAACCTTCCACTTTGGTAAGGGAAAACTGAGACACTGAGAAGTGAAGGACTTGCTCGTAGAAGCAGTTACTACTTTTTTAGCCATCTTTCCCTGAGCTATAGTATCTGTTAATTATTCCATGTCCCTGCTATACAAAGCACTAGGAGTAGGTTAACTGGTTCCAAACAGCTCCAAATAAAGTTTTTGTTGGAGTTAGTTTCTTTCTTTCTCTCTTTTTTTTTTTTTGAGATGGAGTCTTGCCCTGTCGCCCAGGCTGGAGTACAGTGGTGCAACATTAGCTCACTGCAACCTCTGCCTCCTGGGTTCGAGCGATTCTCCTGCCTCAGCCTCCTGAGTAGCTGGGGTTACAGGTGCGCACCACCACGCCTGGCTAATTTTTTGTATCTTTAGTAGAGATGGGGTTTCACCATGTTCGCCAGGCTGTCTTGAACTCCTGACCCTGTGACCCACGCGCTTTGGCCTCCCAAAGTGCCAGGATTACAGGTGTGAGCCACCGTGCCTGGCCCCCTGTACTTAGTTTCTGAACTGATCTGTGGGTAGAAGAGAGCTAGCTCCAGGATGGGCTGAGATCAGACTGCTGGTCTTGCTGAAACCTCACTTTAAGTACAGAAGGCCAGGACCCCATCCTTTTGTATGTAACTGGGCTCTAAGAAGACTCCTTTGGGAATGAGTCATTCTGCTTTATGTTCTTAAAACAGCTCTGTGGGAAGCAAAGCCTCTAGAGGTAAAGCCAAGTGCCAGTACTGAGAAACAAGACGGGGAGGGGCTGGACTCTGGCCACTTCCTCATTAAGGTCTTGTTTTCTTTTCAACCTACTTATTTCTAGGTTTTACTTCATCAGACCTGTCTTTCCTGAGCAGGCTACGCCCTTTTTAATTAGGGTAGCTAACAGGTAACTAAGGAGAAAAAGTGATACCCTGATTTGATTTCTGATTATAATGCTCTGCTTCTCTTGGACCCTTTAAAGCTCTCAAAGGGAGCTATAAATAGGTTTCTTTTTCCCTCCCTGCCTCCTTCTTTCCTTTCTTCCTTCTTTCATCTATCCCCACAGTATGAGATGAATACAGGTAGAAAACCTCCTTGTTGAAGGCCCAGAGAAAATAAGCAAGTTACTTAAGACTACACTGTCACTAGTTGGAACCCAGATCTGAATCCAGGTTTTTTCTGTCCAGTATCATAACTTGTTTTCTTCCTGTCCTCCCCTGGAGTTGAAGTTCTATGTTTTGTTTAGTTTTTTTTTTTTTTTTAAAGACAGGGTTTCACCATGTTGGTAGGCTGGTCTTGAACTCCCGACCTCAGGTGATCCACCTGCCTTGGCCTCCCAAAGTGCTTGGATTACAGGCGTGAGCCACCGCGCCCGGCCTTAGTTTTGTTTTTTGTGACAGAGTCTCACTATGTCACCCAGGTTGGAGTGCAGTGGCACAATCTCAGCTCACTGCAGCCTCCGCCTCCCAGGTTAAAGCAATTCTCCTTCCTCAGCCTCCCAAGTACCTGGCATTACAGGCGTGTGCCATCACACCTGGCTAATTTTTGTATTTTTAGTAGAGATGGGGTTTCACTACGTTGGTCAGGCTGGTCTCGAACTCCTGACCTCAAGTGATCCACCCACTTCGGCCTCCCAAAGTATTAGGATTATAGGCATGAGCCACCGAACCCAGCCGAAGTTATATGTTTTTTAGTTG
Source organism: Ateles fusciceps (assembly GCA_036589455.1). Classification (NCBI taxonomy): domain Eukaryota; kingdom Metazoa; phylum Chordata; class Mammalia; order Primates; family Atelidae; genus Ateles; species Ateles fusciceps. Next base: position 3,602,821 of record JAZHEH010003362.1, read on the forward strand.
CCACACTACCTGTTCCTTTTCCCATGTTTTAAATGCTATGGCAAGGGCCAGGCATGGTGGCTCACTCCTGTAATCCCAGCACTTTGGGAGGCCGAGGCGGGCATTTAAAACCCTAAAGTGATTCTGTTACACAGCCAGGGCTGAGAACTACTGGTCTAAAATAATTTATGAATTAACACATCCAATTTTCTGTGGGGGGAGAAGACTCACAGGGAGACCCTGGGATATCCCTATACAGATCACTAGGGACTTAAGGGGTATTACCTAATGCCGTGAATTACATAGAATTCAAAGTATTCTGGACTCTGGGTGATCCATCCTCTAATACAGTGCTTCCCAATCTTTATCATGTATGAGACGCATAGAAAATGTTATTTGTGTGGCATCCTGGCACATAGAGAAATGGGTGATACTTTCAGGGCATCCTGGGGTAAATGATACGTATGCCCCTGGCTGCAGGTGACTTTGGAAACCCTGGGTTTCCAAGAATGAAGAGAACCAATGTCAGCACATCTCTAATCCATTCAAGGCCTATCAGTTGGGAAGCTCTGTTTCAGAGACCTCGGAGTTCTTGATTAGCCTCATCTAAAACCTGCCAGAAGCAAGTAAGTCATTCTCAAAAAGGGCAAAAGGATTGACAATCCAGGAAGAGTCCTGAGGCCAAGGGCATCTACGCATGCTTTTTTCAAAGGAAGATTCAAAACTAAAACCCTGAGCTATAGATTTAAAGTATCTCTGAGCTAGAGATTTAGTGACATTTTCTGGAGAAAATATAGGTTTGAAAACTTTGGTGTCTATCTTACGTATACGGCTAAATAAGGTTGAAGGCATAGAGCAAGAAAATGAAGTTCACAGAACCTTTCTGGCATGTAATGAGTCCCCCTTGAGCGCTTTTGTATTCCATCTCCTCCTGAAAACCTTCAGATGGAGCTGGGGCAACAGCTTTTCAGTTCAAATCTGGAGGTGCCTGTATTCCCCCAAATATGTTGTGACATATTTAAGGATAAAAGATATGCAGAATCAGTGAGGCAAAGTCGGAATTGTCAACCATGGGAGCTTTAATTTGACTCATTCTGTCCTGGCAGCTTCGATTAGTGGAGACACAGGGGTTATCCATGTCGTAGAGAAGAAGAGGACCTGCAGTGGGTATTGACTGATGGCCCCAACCCCCCTTACATGGTTCTGCTGGAGAGCAAGCTTTTTACCAGGTAAGAACTAGTTGTATCTACTGGGAAAACATCCACAGAGGGCAAAGTTCAGTGAACAGTCCTCCCACTTATTAGTGAAAATGTCCCTTGGCTGCCCTGGTCTGGTCAGGGGCACGGATGGGGTGGTCTTCAGAAGGAAGGTTGTACCGTCAAAACTGATCTTGAGCTCAGGGCTTAATTTCATCTACCTTGTTTCTGAGTAATCCTGGGCACCCCTCCCCTTCCTCCCTGGGGTCCTTACTCACTAGAGCTCTACTTTTAGAGCAGACCATAGTCCAGACTCAGAAGTTGGCGACTGAAAGGGAATAATAAGAACTAGGGAAACAGTCTTGTTCCCCTAGTTCCCCATTTGTTTCCATCCTGGAGGGCAGGATGTCAGGCTGTCTGATACCTTCCTGAGTTTCTTCATGGAATTCCTTTCCTATTCCAGGGATTTAATGGAGAAGCTGAAGGGGAGAACCAGCCGAATTGCTGGTCTTGCAGTGTCCTTGACCAAGCCCAGTCCTGCTTTAGGCTTCTCTCCTAGTGTGCAGTGCCCAAATGATGGATTTGGTAAGTGTCCCAAAGGGTCAGGAGAGCCTACTGTCACCTAAGGCTCATTGTTGCTTTGGTCTTACGTCTTTGTGAGGGATGTGTGTGTGTCTGTCTGTGTGTAGTGTCAGTAACTGACTAGCAAACAGGAGGTAGTGTTTATTTGTCTTTGCTGCTCATCCCTTCCCTCTGCTGCTTCCCCTTCCTTTGCCTTACCTGGCAGCATCCTTTTCTGTCACGTGTTCACATCCCTAAACTGACAGCCTAAGACTCCCTGATGCCATTGTCTCTCTATTTTAGTGTGGATGGTGATAGACTTCATGCCTGCTTCTTTGAGTCACCACCTCCTTTTGAACTCTTAGTCCCAACTCTAAGATATCCCAACCTTCCTCACGCACCTGGTTCCTAAGTACTTGATGTCCCAGTAACCAGTCCCCCCATCCCCCCATCCTTCCCTTCAGGTGTTTACTCCAACTCCTATGGGCCAGAGTTTGCTCACTGCAGAGAAATACAGTGGAACTCGCTAGGCAATGGTTTGGCTTATGAAGACTTTGAGTTTCCCCATCTTTCTTCTTGAAGATGAAAATGAAACCAAGGTCATCAAGCAGGTAATGACTATGCCAGCTCCTAGTAATTCCAGTTAGGAAGAAGATTATTTTTCTGGCCAGGTGTGGTGGTGTGCGTATGTAGTTCCAGCTACTCGGGAGGCTGAGACAGGAGGATCGCTTGAGCCCAGGAGGCAGAGATTACAGTGAGCTGAGGTGGCACCACTGCACTCCAGCCCGGGTGACAGAATGAGACCCTGTCTCAAAAGAGAGAAGAGAGAGAGAGGGAGGGAGGGAGGGAAGGCAGGCAGGCAGGCGAGTGGAGGGGAGGGGAGGGGAAGGAAGGGAGAAAGGAAGGGAAGGGAGGGAGGGGGAAGGCAGGCAGGCAGGCAGGCGGGTGGAGTGGAGGGGAGGGAAGGGAAGGGAGAAAGGAAGGAAAGGGAAGGGAGGGAGGGAAGGAAAGAAAAGGAAGAAAGGGGATGATTTTCTAGGCTCTCCTGTTCAGCGGGAGGCTCATTCTGCAAGTGCACCTGCTGAAAGACGGTTACTCCAAAGAGAACCTAGACATTGATTTTTCTCACATTCTCTCCCCACGTTTCGCTCTTACCTGATATCACAGTATTAAAACCTTTTAGACTAGAAGAAAATGTAAAGAATATCTGAAAGAATCATATGAAACAAGGTACACAGCCCAGGTTAGGAGCCACTAGTATCATAAAAAGAACATTGGACTAGAGATTGAGAGATTCAATTTGGTGATTTCTGATGTTCTTTTTAGCTCTAATGTGCCCTAATTCTGGTCTAGTACTTCCACTTTGATTCACAGAGTAGTTAAGAGATTTGTCCAAAGTTGCATGGTGAGCTGATGTCCAAGCTCTGTCATATCTGATTTTCTGTCTCTAGTTTGGTGCTCTTTGTATCAGATCACACTGAATCTTTTCAGTGGCTGAAGCTTCAAACTTGGCCAGGCCATCTGGAGTGGGATAATGTCATCTGCTCCAACTAAACCATAGAGTCTGCAACTCTTTGTACCTCTTGATGAGTTTCTCCTCTTTGACCTTATAGATCCTATGGTTGTACCAGGGTAACCATAGCTCAGGGACAAATGTCTCCAAAAAGGGTGTGGCTCCATCCCAAAAGGATGGAACTGGACCCTCCTCTTCTGGGATATAAGGGAGGGCCTCCATAGCTAGCTGTCTCCATGGGGTCCATCTCTCCTTTCAGTGCTACCAAGATCACAACCTGAGTCAGAATGGCTCAGCACCAACCTTCCCGCTGTGTGCCATGCAGCTCTTCTCACACATGCATGCTGTCATCAGCACTGCCACCTGCATGCGGCGCAGCTCCATCCAAAGCACCTTCAGCATCAACCCAGGTAGGGCAGATCCAAACTGTGAGGGTATTGGAATGAGGGGCAGAGGGAAAGTGGAACCAGGTCAGGGAATGTTGTAGAGACTAATAGGAAAGGAGTAGACACCATGAAGGAGCTCTGCATGGGAGAACTCAGAAACCATTCTGAAAAATGTAGGCAGCTTGTTTCTAAAGTGGATGGTGGCAGAGTAGCCAACCTGGGACTGTTGGAAGTAGAGAAAATGACTTAGAGTTGATGGGGAACTGGTCAGAGATGTTTTCCAGTGTTCCCTTTATAGCTACCCTGTCCTTTAGCCTTGTTGATCTCTCATTGTTTGTGTCCTGCTTAGAAATCGTCTGTGACCCCCTGTCTGATTACAATGTGTGGAGCATGCTAAAGCCTATCAATACAACTGGGACATTAAAGCCTGATGACAGGGTTGTGGTTGCTGCCACCCCGGGTGAGTACTGGCTACTGATCAGGATGGGCAGGGCTGGCACAAAAAGAGCTGGTAGGCCCCTCTCTGGCATATCAGATTTCAAAGTTGCTAAATTGGGGCACCTCAAATGGGGGAGGAATCTGGGCTATGGGACTCCTGGGTTGTCTCCATTGCTGCATGACAGGTGTATTCTCTTGACTGGAGCAGGAAAGGAGGTTTGGGGTCCGTTTTAAAGTACATATTCCCTGACTTTTCTTCTTTGGTACCTAGCTGGATAGTCGTTCCTTCTTCTGGAATGTGGCCCCAGGGGCCGAAGCGCAGTAGCTTCCTTTGTCACCCAGCTGGCTGCTGCTGAAGCTTTGCAAAAGGCACCCGATGTGACCACCCTGCCCCCGCAATGTCATGTTTGTCTTCTTTCAAGGGGTAAGGGCTTTTTGGCTGGGGTGCAATGGCAGGGAAGAAAGAGGATGGTAAAGATGAGAGCGGCTACTGGTTAGAAAAGACCTCAGCACTTGACCTAGGTTCTTAATCAGCACAGAGCTTCTGGATGTGTCTACATGTGTCTCCCCTTTAGATTCCTCCATTTTAGGAAGCTTAGATTCCTTCTCTTTAGGAAGCTTTTACACCCTGAATTGGTGTGTAACCAGCCCCCCTCTTTCCCCCCACTGATAAGATCTATTGAGTGGCCTTTTACGTTCATTCTCTGGACTCCTTTACTGCTGTCTCCATCCAGGAGCCCTGAGGCTACTGACTCTCCTCCCTAGGACCCCTAAAATTAGGGAACAGCATCTGTGGCTGAGTCACTGGAGGTGGGGGACAGTTAAGAAGCAGACACATAATAGCTGATGTTTGTCTTAGGCCTTCACTGAGACTGCTTTCCCCATTTCTGGGCTTGAGAAGTCTTGTGATACGTACATATGAGGGATCGCCTCAGCTGGGAGGCGGGGCCAAGAGGAACAGAAAGTCACATGACTGCAAGCTGACTAGCAGTTGAGGTGACCTGAGACAGTAGTCTTCTTGCCTACAGCTTTGATGATCTGGCCTTCTTCAAGGCTCTCTTAACCCTTTGGAATCTCTGTTCCCCTCCCACCTACCTCCATCTCTCAGGAAACTTTTGACTACATTGGCAGCTCAAGGATGGTCTACGATATGGAGAAGGGCAAGTTTCCTGTGCAGTTAGAGAACGTTGACTCATTTGTGGAGCTGGGACAGGTATGCAGCATATCCCACGGCCCTTCCTTTTTACTTACGGCTCCCTCCTTTGTTGTTCTGTGATCTCAACTGCAGAAACCACCTCCTCTTTCCTTGACTCTCTATCTCCTAGGTATGGGCCAGAACAGGAAACTGATTCTAAGTGTTGTTTCTTCATCCTCCCCCCCAGGTGGCTTTAAGAACTTCACTAGAACTTTGGATGCACACAGATCCCATGTCTCAGAAAAATGAGTCTGTTCGGAGCCAGGTAACCTGAGCATCTCTCCTCATTTCCTGTTCCTACAGCTCAGAATCCAGACCGGCCCAACCCCTGCCCTGTTTCCACCAACCCCCAGGGCCTGTGAGACAGGGTAAGAGACAGGATTGGAGTGGGTGTTGGCCAAAGGATGAACACCACAGCTGTTGCTGCTGGGAGGAATCAGGAGCTCAGTGGCATCCCATTGGTTCCCTGGACTGGGTAGTTCTCTGATCATTTGTTGCCTAGCAGACTACCACTGCCCATTAAGGATAGGTGAGTGACTAGCTCCCTTCTTGCCTTGCTGCCCCGTGGATCCAGTTGTCAAGGCTGCTCTGCCCAAGTCCTGGCTGTGTCACAGTCCCTGCCCAACTTTGTCCTCCACTTTCCTCACTGCTTGTTCAAAATCTTCCCTTCTCTCTAGGTCCACCGTTAGGTCTGCTTTCTTCCAAGTGGTCCTCTTTCTGCAATTCCAGCCTTCAGCGTCATCTCTGCTCTGGATTCCTGTAGCATTTAAAGAATTGGTTATCTGTTTGGCATTCAGCACACAGTTTTCTATTATTACTTGCCCCCTTCAGTTATGCACAATAAATAATAAGTGAAGCATCCACCGAGGATAAAGCAGAATCTTGAAGACAGTACAATTTACCTGTAAATATGAAAAAGAAGCCCTCTTCTTTATGCCTCAGTTTTCTAACTCTAAAAAGAATGGTGGCAGCTACAGGAAATTCAGAGAACCTTGGTCCCAAAAGGCTTGAGGGATAAAGGTCTATTAGAGATAGGGTAGCTCCCCCAGGCTGAGGACTTGAAGTATAGAGCATTTCAGGCCTAAAGAGACCTCCTGCTTCCCATCCCCCAGCCTCCTATCGGTTAATCTGCCCTCGTTCCCCCCCCCCAGGTGGAGGATCTCCTGGACACATTGGAGAAGAGTGGTGCTGGCGTCCCCTGCTGTCATCCTCAGGAGGCCAAATCAGTCCCAGCCTCTCCCACCATCTTCCCTGCAGCGATTTCTTCGAGCTCGAAACATCTCTGGCGTTGTTCTGGCTGACCACTCTCGTGCCTTCCATAACAAGTAAGAATCACTTGGCCCTGCACCCTCTTCATTCTGGAAGAGTCTACTCTGCAGTCTGGGAGGAAGGTCACTGTCCTCCACTTTCCCACCCTACCTCCTCCAAAACCTCAAGTCCATCTGTAGTCTTTGCTCAGTGGCCTTTTCACATCCGGCCCCAAACCCTTATTTGTTTGACTGGCTATTCATCTGAGAAACTCATCCTCACTCTTAATCCTTTCCTGTCACAATACTCAGTTATGGTTCCACTGCTCCCAAGCTCTCCAGGGTCCTGAGTTCCTCAGGGCTGCCAGCAGAGGGCATCATCTCAAACCAAGCATGGGAAGGGTGGTGGGGGCTCTTTGGCTGGAGTACAGAAAGCAGTCCTCTGGAACCCACCCAGAGGTGCCAGAAACAGTATTTGTACTCTGTGAAGTGTACCATGTTCTTGCCATGTGATAGGTATCCATGGTTCAGTGTGACAGTAAAAGAGTCTCCTATAGCTGATGGGGCTCCAGAGATAACAAAGTAAGGCCCTGTTAGTCACCTCTGTCTTGGTCCGGTTTACCCTTAAACTGCTCCTAACTTGAAGCCTTGGGTAACAGGGGTCTTCTTACTCAGGCTGGATTGCCAAGCTTCCCTGGGGTCAAATGAGTTTCGGAGTAAAAATGCTTGAACTCTGTTTCTTACCCCAGCCAAGTAGTACTTTCTCCTTCATTTAGGAGAGTGACAGTCCTAGCACTTAGGGTCAGCCGTCTTCTCCAAAGCTTTCTTTGTATCACTTTGGGGTGAGTGAGGATTCATCGTTTGAACACATTTTGGACTTGATTATGTGGCTGACTTGACTTTGTGTGGGACAGGGATTTATTGATGGTAAATACCGTGGAGCTCTGTTATTCCGTCTTTTAAGATCTATCTCCTTGGGGCTCCATAAGGATCATCATGGTGATTTTATCAACGTATTCATATATATCTATGAGCAGACCCGATCCTAAGACCTGCTAATCACCCCCTGCTCCCAGCCACCCTAAATAGAAGTGTTCATTGGAACAGTTATATAATTGATCTGATGATATATGGCAGAGTTCTCTGAAAGTCATCTTAATCATCCCCCATGTCTCCAGCCCCAGTGTTATAGAGAGTCTCTCCTGTCCTTAAAGATCTGAGCTCATTCACCTTTTCTACTTGTCTGTCAGGAAAGTCTTTAATTTTCACTAGTCACCTCACCCTCACTCCTACATCCCTGTTCTCCACACCTTCAATATGGAATCCTATTTTCTCTCACGCCTTGTTTCTGGATGATGAAAAATGAGGTACCGAGTTTCTGCATAAGAGGCATTTGAGGGAGGAAAGGGCAGAGCCCTGGCTAAATGTAGCCAAGGCTCATGCCGGCTTTCCTGGCAGATACTACCAGAGTATTTACGACACTGCCGAGAACATTAATGTGAGCTATCCCGAATGGCTGAGCCCTGAAGAGGACCTGAACTTTGTAACAGACACTGCCAAGGTAGCACTGAACCAGGCTGGGTGGGAGCCTGGGGCACACAGTGAAGATGCTAGCGTTTGAGGATAGGAGAGGTGGGCCATTCAGCCCCCCTCCTCACCTACCGCAGGCCCTGGCGGATGTGGCCACAGTGCTGGGACGTGCTCTGTATGAGCTTGCAGGAGGAACCAACTTCAGCGACACAGTTCAGGCTCATCCCCAACGGTAAGCAGATGGGCCCTAGCTCCTTCTGTCTGTTTACACAGCAAGCTGCCCCTGTCCTTTATGTCCCTTGTCTAGTGTCCCTAACCTTGGAATTCCACATGCCTGTTGATGCCAGTGAGAATGCCTGATGCCCCAGAGAGCTCTTGGGTGCGGCTCATCTGCATCTTATGAGCCAGCCACTGTCTCCCAACTCTAGTCTATCTAGCCAGTCTGGTTCCTGCCCCATGACTGGGTCTCCACTGATAATTCTTTCCCTGGGCTCACTTCAAGTCACAGGGTTTTCTCTTTCCACTGTTTGAATCCTAGGTTACCCGCCTGCTCTATGGGTTTCTGATTAGAGCCAACAACTCATGGTTCCAGTCTATCCTCAGGCAGGACCTAAGGTCCTACTTGGGTAAGCATCTGGTGTGGGAATGGCACTCTTAGCTGAGGAAGAAGATAGAGAAAAAGTCATTTTGGTTTAACCCTTTTTTTTTTTCTTTTTTTCTCTCTTGTTTTCCTTTCTCTCTTCTCATATTTGATGGATCCTTTTCCCTTGCCCTCCTTTCTGGCTGCCGCCAATCTTGGGCTCTTCCTGTTTCACCCACCGTCCACCCACCAAATCTTCCCTTCCCTTTGGTCTGCGATCAGGTGACGGGCCTCTTCAACATTACATTGCTGTCTCTAGCCCCACCAACACCACTTACGTTGTACAGTATGCCTTGGCAAATTTGACTGGCACGGTGGTCAACCTCACCCGAGAGCAGTGCCAGGATCCAAGTAAAGTCCCAAGTGAAAGCAAGGATGTGAGTGGTGGTGGGTGTCGGAAGTACCCTGGGGCCCCTTTCTCTTGGGAAAGTTGGAGGTTCTTCTAGGCCCAGTTAGACCCAGGGGCTTGGGATGGAAAGGTGGAGAAATGCAGTCCTCAGAATTGAGTGTTGAAGAGCTTGGTGAAAATGGACCATCTAATGGGTACAGGGACAGCAGCCAGTTAGCTCACTTGGTCAGAGCATGGCACCGATAGAGAGTAAAGGGGACTAGTAAGAAGGGGATCACCCTAGCCCTGTGTTGTGGCCCATCTTCCTGTGCAGCTGTATGAGTACTCATGGGTCCAGGGCCCTTTGAATTCCAATGAGACGGACCGACTCCCCCGGTGCGTGCGTTCCACTGCACGATTAGCCCGGGCCTTGTCTCCTGCCTTCGAACTGAGTCAGTGGAGCTCTACTGAATACTCTACATGGACTGAGAGCCGCTGGAAAGATATCCGTGCCCGAATATTTCTCATCGCCAGCAAAGAGCTTGAGGTGAGATGGGGCAGGAGGGGAGGTAGCAGGGATCTGTCTGACTCTCTTTCTCTGGTTTCTTGTCTCACCTGCCCTCTTCCAACTCCCATTTGCCCTAGATTTGTAGTGAAAGCCTACTGCAAATCTGTCCCTGGTCAGCCAGCATGTTCCCTTAGGAGGCCTTTTTTGTGTGTGTGAGATGGAATTTTACTCTTGTTGCCCAAGCTGGAGTGCAATGGCGCAATCTTGGCTCACTGCAACCTCCGCCTCCCCAGTTCAAGCAATTCTCTTGCCTCAATCTCCGAGTAGCTGGGATTACAGACATGTGTCACTACGCCCGGCTAATTTTTTTTATTTTTAGTAGAGATGGGTTTCACCATGTTGGTCAGGCTGGTCTCAAACTCCTGACCTCAGGTGATCCACCTGCCTTGGCCTCCCAAAGTGCTGGGATTACAGGCGTGAGCCGCCGCACCCGACCAGGAGGCCTTTCTTCACAGAGAGTTTGAAGATGTGTGTATTCTGGAGAGCCCCTGTGGATCCCAGAACTCCTCCACAGTTTCCACTCCCATCTGGTATTCCCCGTCTGGCACAGCTGGGATGAGTCAGTCTGATGTACTGAGCTCTTGTCACAAGTCAGTAATGTAAGTGCTGCAAGAGAACCATGGGCCCTGCTTTAAAAATGCCCAGAATCTAAGTAATACAAGATAGAAGCAAGAACTTTACTTCTCTTTTCAAAATGGGGGAGACAAAGTCTGTAGACTGGGGAGATATTGCCCATGATTGTTCCATACTTGGTGCTTAGAGCCAGCATCCGAATTCCCACGGCTCCCAACCTGAAACAGTTACCGAGAAAACTGCACTGAGTTCTGAAAATGCCCTCCTCCTTCTTGCCCCTCCCTCCCCCCACAGTTTATCACCCTGATAGTGGGCTTCGGCATCCTCATCTTCTCTCTCATCGTCACCTACTGCATCAATGCCAAAGCTGATGTCCTTTTCATTGCTCCCCGGGAGCCAGGAGCCGTGTCATACTAGAGGACCCCAGCTTTTCCTGCCAGCTCAGCAGTTCACTTCCTAGAGCATCTGTCCCACTGGGACACAACCACTAGTTTGTCACTGGAGCCTCCCTGGGCCTGTCTCAGACTGCGATTAACATAAAAGAGTGGAACTATCCAAAAGACACAGGGAGAGATAAATAAGTTGCCTCCCTTCCTCCACTCCCCTTTCCCATCTCCCCCTTCTCCATTTCCTCCTCTTCCCTCTTGTGCCAGATTTGGAGATTACAAATAGAAGCTCTTGCTCCTGTTTAACTCCCTAGTTACCCACCCTAATTTGCCCTTCAGGATCCTTCTACTTTTCCCACTCCTGCCCAGTGCCTCTTTCTGCTCCTCACCCCCACCCCTGTAGCCAGCCACCTTCCTGACCAGGAAAGACATCAAAGGTTGAATGTCAGGATCAAACTACATGGAACCCTTGAGGAGGATGACAGGGGCATCTCTGGGCCCAGCCTGCTGTCTCCTTCCCCACCGACCGTCCTTTCTCCAGGCCCTCAGATGGCACATTAGGGTGGGCATGCCGCGGGTGGGTATCCCACCTCCAGCCCACAGTGCTCAGTTGTACTTTTTATTAAGCTGTAATATCTATTTTTGTTTTTGTCTTTTCTCTTTATTCTTTTTTGTAAATATATATATATAATGAGTTTCATTAAAATAGATGATCCCACATGACTTGTACTGCTACCTTTATTCTTCCCAGGCCACCTTGCTCAGTGAGCCTGGACTGGAAGTCATGAAGTTATCTTTCATGCTGTCGTCCTATATCGTCTTGGGCTCCAGAGGAGCCAGGGGAGTAAGGCTCTGTCAGAAACAGTTGAAGTCCTTTCAAATTGGAGAGCCCTGGTTCCCCCTCTTGTAAGAGCAATATTAACATAGTTTCTCCTCACTTTGTAATGAACAGGCATTTCTTTATTCACTCTGAGACACTGGCTGGATACAGAGATGAAGAGAATATAACCCTAACCCTTGAGTAGCTCACAGTTGGGGTGAGAGAAGAGACAGACGTTCTCACAACTACATTCTTACAAATACAGAGACATTTCCTCCCTCTGTAAAATGTAATCCAGTGTCATAAGTGGAATAATTGCAGTATATGCCAAGTGCTCTGGTAGCAATTGAGGACCGTATCAGGAGGTGACATTCAAGTGATGATGTAAAGCGTTCACCAGGTGTGGAAGCACAGAATCAAGAATAGGCGTGAGTCACATTTGGGAGATGGTAAGTTCAGTGTGCCTGAGCCATAAGGATCAGCCGGAGGCGAGGCTGGGCTAAATCCCGAAGTTCTTGGCTGGTATGCTAAGGAGTTTGGGCTTTCTGTTAATGGTGGGCCCCTTGTAGACCAAAACAAGTTTGGACTGCTTTACAGAACGAACCTCACCTCTGCAGAGATGCTCAAATTCCCTGAGTCTTCACGGAGGCAAAATTCTGGAGTATAACAGCACTGCTAAATGATCGTGGGCAGCAGCTGAGTCAGCTGAGGGGGAAAGAGAACCTGCAGGAGTAGAAGCCTAAACCCAGCCTTCACTCCACTGCTGGCCAAGAGGCTGTCTTGTGCTTGAATACCAGCAGCAATGGAAAGGGAATGGCTGGCAACATTCACAGGTTCTCAAGCACTCCTCTTAGTTCCCTGATTAGACCATTTACCTTTTCAAATCCTGCTGAGAGAGATGATTTTTCTCCAGGTTTCTCTCCAAGCTCCCCTGGGGGAAAGGGAGGGATGTTTAGGCTTCTGAGGGATGAAATATACCCTGCTACTTCTCCCCCCACCCCAGCCCTCCCAGTTTGAGCTGGAGAGGCTGTGTGGTGCTGGCGGGAGTCTAGCACAGCTGCCACCATCGACTGGGCCGGGCTCCACACCCTCCCTTGGCCAACAGGTCTCCCAGCGGACAGAGCAGTAAACTCTCTCATCCTGCTGGCAGCTTCAGGAAGCAGAGAAGTGGCTGGTACCAGTGAGGGGGCTGAACAGGGAAACAGGGTTGTGCAGAATCAAGAGATCAAGGGGTAAGAAAGAAGTTACAAGATGTAGGACCGTCATTACTTCAGTCTCTGCCTAGGGAAGCATCCTGAACACGAGCTTGTCTGCGGCCTTCCATGCTCCCTTACTTCCCACCTCCTAAAAAACCAGCTTGGCTTTTTCCATGGCTCATGGAGAGGCCAGGCTCCATAGAAGGAACATAGCCACCCAAAGCACTGGGCTCTTGCACACCCTCCCTTTCTGAGACCATGGTTCTGGCTCTTACCAGGTATCTCCTATGCCCTGAAGACCATGTGTAACTGGCTGGAAGCATCTGATGGGCCATGTAGTTCTCAATTCCTTAGCCTCTGCCTCTCCCTTGATCTAGGCCTTGCTTACCCTGTGCCTTCTGAAATGTATCATTTTCTCAGCCCCTTTCCTTCCCCTGAGGGATTGCGTCCCTCCCTACTCCTGCCAGTTGCTAGCTGACACTGCACCTTCTCTTCCTTCTAGCCCATGCCAACAGTTGAGTAACTGACCACTCCTGCCCCAGGACCCAGCCTGCCTGTGCCTATTGCGATACCTTGTCCCGCAAGACGAAGACTTTCCTACCAGCTGGTGTTTCTTGCCCAGCTTATTTGAGTAAAGGGGTTTTCTATCTTTTTTCTTTCCCACCTCTGGGTCACTGCTCGCAAAGGCACATCCTGGGATGAGATACTGTTTGTCCAGAGTGTGGTGTTCTGTACTCTGCATCACCCTTATTCAGTAGGACTTCTGTTTCTTCAAGGGACCTTAGAAATTATCTGCATAGTCTTAGCTCATTTGATTGAAGAGGGGGGACAAGCCCAGAGGAGTGATGTGGTTTGTCCAAGGTCACACAGCAAATGAGAGACAGAACTGGGATTAGAACCTTCTGTACATCTGCAGGGGCAGCCACAGCAGTAATAAGCATTTATTGAGCATGGTCTGGGCAGGGCACCGTGCCCCAGCATGGACAAAGGGGAAGAGATAGAGCACCTTCCCTTGGAGACTTAGGACCCAGAGTCTAGATGGCAGGATGAGACATAAGATAAATAACAGGCAAGGCAGCATAGGCCCCATGCAAAATCAATGCTTTAAACAGGTTCTACCGAGAAGTTCAGAGGAGGAAGGGTTTGTTTCAGCCACGCAAGGCTAATATGGAGGAACTGTACATCGTGGGAAGAGCTCAGGACCAGAATTCTGGTCTGCCACTAATGCTCTTTGTGACCTTGGAAGGGGCATTTCCTCCCTCTGTAAAATGTGGAGTTAGTTAGACAAGGGGCTGCTCTCAGGTACCCCCTGGCTCTGTCAGTCTTGTTCTTTGAAGAGAGAGCCGGAGTTGAAGCCTCTTCCTTCTCCCCTTCATCTGAAAACTCGGAGCAGGGGAACATTTGAGAGGCTGATCAATTCCTGAACTCTCAAATGTAGCAGGAGAATCAACTCTAGGAAGAAAGGACTGAGAGGCACTATTGCCCTCTAACCCAGGGGCAGCAGGAATATGGGGAGATTGTGGCATAACACCATAGAAAAGACCCTGTCGCTCACCATCCCATTCCCCGTAAAAGCTTGGCAGAAATTGAAGTTAAACTGGGGGAGCAGAGACCCTGGAGATTGGGGTCCCAATGGGCCTCAGGTTGGATTTTTATTCCTCCTGAATTCAAACTCCAAAGCTAGAAGACCTCTCCCCACTCCCGTTATGGAGAAGGGCAGCTGTTGCCCCCGTCCCCAACCAGGGGAGACTTGGAGCAGGAGTGGAGGGGTCATCTCAGGAGACCTAAGGAGAAGCCATTAGTCTGAGATGATGCAATTGTGAGTAAATGTTACAGCCTCTGGCTCAGGCTGGTTGGATGCTCAGGGGCTGGGGCTAGGACCCTAGAGTCCCTACGATCTCCCCGAGCTCACAACTGAAGAGTTAGAGAAACTGAGAAAAGAAAGAAAGAAATGAAATGAGAGAGGGTATCCAGAAAAGGATAAGCTAGTGAAAGGAAGCGAGGAAGTACAGGGTTCCTGGAAGGGCTGAAGGTGGAAAGGGAGGCTGAAAGCTGTGCTGAGAGGGAACAGAGCCTAAGGGGAGAAAGGCCAGGCAGGCGTGGCCAGGAGGGGGAGTAAGCCCAGAGCTGGTGGTGACAGATGGGTGGACACAAAGAAAGAGAGCTTCAGGGAAGACAGATGGATGGGGGAGGGGAAGAGGTTGGGAGTTGGGGGGAGCCCAGTGGTTGGAGGCCATAATCAGATTGGAGATATGGGCTATGAGCTGAGGAGAGGTGAGTGGAAAGGAAAGAGGAAAGGGGGAGGCCGCCTTAGGAGACAAAGGCAGTACGGCCTAGAGGGCCTGGGAAGAGAGGCCTTGGCTGGGCGCTGAGAAGGGGGCTTGAGCCGGGCTGGCAGCAGAGAGAGTGACAGATTGTGTAGTGAGCCAGAGTGGAGACCCGCTGTCACCTTCCAGAAGCACAGAGAAGTGGAGACAGAGAAGACAGACTCACTGAGACCATGTGGAAAACACAGGGAGAGAAGCTAAGACAGAGGAAGACATCCAAGACCAATACCGATGGCCCCTTCCCAGAAACAACAGCTCTGCCTGGGGAGGGGCATGCTCTGCTCCTGTGACCCAAAACACTGCCACTGTTACAAAATAACACCCTAGCCACAGGCCACTCCCCGGGAAGGGTCAGGCAGTGTGGCACAGTGAGGGTTAATGCCGTCTGCTCTCCCTGCCAGCCGCTTGCCTGGTTGGGTCCCCAGGGCTCCCCACATATGTCACCCCTCTCCTGCCAAACCCACTGCTTCCCAGCTCCTCCAGGTCCTCCCCCCACCCCTCAAGGACAAGGCCCAGGCCCCTGTGTCTTCCTTACACACCAACCTCCCTCCCCTCCCCCCAACGATCTACCTCTCAGGCTATGGGGGAGAGATTTGTGAATCAGGATCTGAAAAAGTGAATGCCTATAAAATGTAAAATAGCAGAACCCTCATTCTAATGTATCAGGTGTTGCCTCATTATTGGATTATCTCAAATAAAAGCCAGTGGAGATTTTTAAACAACAAAAATAAAGTAAAATCACAGCAAACTATAAAGCCATAATCATCTTCCTCATCCCCCGTGCCTCGCTCCTTTTGCCCTCCTTGCGGCAAAGACCCCCACAAAACTCTGAGGGTTCTCCCTTCCCCTGGGGCCTGAGGCCAGACAACCTGGGTTGGCCTCAAAACTCTCCCCAGCCTCCATAATCATAATGCCTCAGATATATGTGTGTATGGAACTTCTTGCCACCTTTAAACCACCATAGGAAGTTGGGGATGAGCACTTTACAGTTTACCCAGCCCTTTCCCATGCGTGAGTTCACCTGGCTGTCACCACTACTCTGACAAAATAAGACTCGGTTAAGGTTACATGACTTATCCAAGGTCACCAGGACTTAGACCTACATCTAACTGCCCCCAAATTTAGTAGAGGTAGTTCTTCCCACCATTTCATGCCTTTATGTCCTCTCTCCGTCACAATTGTGTTCTATTTTTAGATACTCCCCTAAGGAGCAAAGCTGAAATCCTAAGTGAAAACTGGGTCAGGGGGCCCCCAGAGTCCAGGATCCTGGGATGCCAGATGCAGAGGAGGAGGAGCGGTCCCCAGAGCACTCTTTCACCTTCCTCTCCCATGGAACATCAGCTTGAACTGGGACAGGTTCAGTGGGGGATGCTTCAGGGATGGAGGGTGTAGGGCTGAAGTATCTGAGCAAAAGGGCCTAAAAGGAGGGAGCCCCGCTACAGGGGTTTGGCTCCTTCCTGCATTCTCTTATGCCACCTCCAAGGTTCCTTTCTGCTTCGAGGGTCTCTCCAGGTTCTGCTTTTGTTTTCCTCAATGCCTTACTTTTTGGGTTCTGGCCTCCCTTCAGTCACAGTCCTCCATCTCCATCCTTTGGTTTATCACCTTGTCTCTTTGTCTCTGGTATTTTTTGTTTCCTTCCAACTGTCTATTCTCTGCTTCCCTCATGCCTATGTGGACCCACCCTGCCTTGGGACCTCCCCTCAGGACTGTGTCTCATGGTGTCAGTATTTTTCTGTCTCTAAATAGCTGTGTTTTCCTCCATATCTGTACTCGTCAAAGTCTGTGTCTCCCTAGCAGCCTCCTCTTTTTTTTTTTTTAAAGATGGAGTCTTGCTCTTGTCACTCAGGCTGGAGTGCAATGGTGTGATTTCGGCTCATTGCAACCTCTGCCTCCTGGGTTCAAGCGATTCTCCTGCCTCAGCCTCCCAAGAAGCTGGGATTACAGGCACGGGCCACCACTCCCAGCTAATTTTTATATTTTTAGTAGAGATGGGGTTTCATCATGTTGGCCAGGCTGTTCTCGAACTCCTGACCTCAGGTGATTCACCCGCCTTGGCCTCCCAAAGTGCTGAGATAACAGGCATGAGTCACTGCGCCCTGGCCGCAGCATCCTCTTTTTAAGCCTCTCCTCAAGTCTCTATCTCTCCCATAGCTTGGGTCTCCAAGTCTTCCACAAAGCCTTGGCAACCTGGCAATTCTTGTTCCCATTCTCCCTTTTTAAAAAAAAATCTTTCTCTCTCCTCCGTCTCAATCTCCCCATGAGACTTGTGTCTTCCGATTTCCTTATGTCTTCCCCATGTCTGTTACTCGATGACTTTGGTTTCTCATTTTTTTCTCTCTGAGTCTCAGTATCTTCCCGTGTCTTCTTGTCGTTTCCCTCCGCTTCCCCCTGTCTCTGTTCATCTCCCCTTCTTTCTGTATCTCTCATCTCCCCCACGGCATTCTCTCCTGAGTCTCTTGGTCTCCCAATTTCTTGGATGGGGTGGAGGGCAGGAGAATGGAGGAGGTAGAATTGTTGTTGCTGGGGGCTCATTAGGTGGAGATTGGTTTTTAATCAGCACCATGGCAATGATGATGCAAGAACTGAGATGCCACCTGATCCCCTGCCCCCGCCACAGCCCCCCTCCTCAAGCCTCCTTTCCCCTCCAGGCTCAGCCCATCTGCTGGCGCCTGCCTGGGCACCTGTCTGGGCCTGCCCAGGTGGGAGTTGGCACCTCCCAGACTCAGGGTTGGGGGCAGGTGGGGAGCTTGGGGAGGAATTAGTGGGACTCCCCTTGAGGAATGCTCCCCCCCCTGGAGAAAGCCTGGAAAAGATTGACCAGCAACAGGGAAACGGCAAATCCCTCCAGCCCAAAGGTGGGATGGGCTCCTACTAAGCTCTAGGTCTGATATATATATCTAAAATCTCGCTTATTTCCATGGCAACCTAAGAAGCAGGTATAATCACCCCCATTTTACAAAAAAAGAGGTCAAGGCTCAAGAGGATGTTTCTTGTCCAAGGTCACACAGCTGACAGAGCCTTTTCGCTGTATCGCACTACCTCTAGAGTCCTCTCTAGCTGTGGTCCATTTGGATACTTGCAAAGGCTCAATGAAGACGTCCAACAGCTGAGTAGAGAGAGAACTTCAGATACTGAAACCCTCTGTGCACTTCCTCTCTATGCCCCCTGGTCCCTGCATTGCCCCTCCGCATTCCTCCATTCGGCAACACGCACATACACACAGACACACACACACACACACAGGCGCGTGCGCGCATACACACATACACGAGAGGCTGCCGAGCTATTGGTGGGAACTTAGTGTCCATTTGCATATGATTTTGTATCTGGTTTTCTTATTGCTGACTTGATGCCCTCCACACTCAGAGCTGCCTAGGCTGCCCGGCCCTCCTCTCCCAGTGCCCTTCCACTCCTGGTTCTTCCTGTCTTGACACTCCTCCACTCCTCTCCTTTTAGCCCTTACCTCTTTCTTCCTAAGAGCCCGCTAATTCCCAGTGGGGCAGGTTGGGCTGGCCAGCCTAGAAAAACTCCCTGTGGGGTCTGTGTTCCAAATCTGATCCTGCTCCTCCCCTTGGTGATGGGTTAGGTAGGAAGATAGGGGGATGTGGTAAGAGGGTGTGGGGGTGATTGAGTCCCAGGGTGATGAGGGTAGGGGCCTGAACAGTTGCTACGGACAGACTGGCAAGCAGTGGGTACCAGCTTTAGAGCCTGAGGGCCAGGGCCCCAGCGTCCTCTTCTGCATTTTAGTGCTGTCCACTTGTTCTTTTCTTGGTTTCCCTGTTAGTATCTTGAAGAGTCTTCTTCCCAGAAAAAGGAGACACAGGGAAGGGGCTGTCCAGTCACGCTGGGGACTCAGAATGGGGCCATGGCACTTAAGCATGGCTTGCTGGGAGCCTCTGCCCTGCTGCCTCTGGTGTGGGAGACTGAGGGCGTTCATCTGTGGTCCTACCCTGGCTCTCGCCCCAGCCCCACCCCTTCCCCAGCTCTCCATTTCTTGCTTATGAAATATGCATGGAGAACAGATGTCCCTGCTCCCCCCACTCCCCGCCCCCCCCCAGGGCCAGCCCCGCCCCCAGCTCCCGGAGGGTTCCCAGATCCCCTCTGCCAATGGCTGCCTGGCCTGGCTGTTTAATATTGATGAGGGGGGGGGTGGGCCTGGGCCAGCCAATGGAGAGCTGGGGGGTGTGTGTGTGTATCTCCATATATATACATAGGGCTGGGCCAGCTCAGGTGTGTATGTGTCTGTGGGTGTGTGTGTGAGTGTGGCTGGCCCCAGTACCTGGCCAAGCCCACCACCTCCACCTGGGCCTACACCCCCACCATGTGTGCCCCTCTATCTACCCTGGAGCCTATACAGCTATGCCACGCTGCCCCCTGAGAGCTCTAGAAAGCTGGTCACTAACTTTGCAGACGGATGAGCCCTGAGCACCCAGAGGAGACTGGGGCTGTCAATGCTGCCCCCTTGTCCTGCCAGCTTGGATGCCCTGACAGGGTCCTTCTAGGTAAAGGGGAAAGCACGGGTGGGGCGGGATGGGCGTGTCCCTCCCATTCTCTGGCTCAAGCCCCTTCCTAGAGCCTTCCTCTAGTTCTCCCTCTTGTTGTGCTGTCTCTCTCCGTCTCCGCATGCCCCTCTTCTCCACTCCTCCCCTTTGACTCTTTGTGTGGGTTAGGGCTGGCAGAAGTGGGGGTGGGAGCTTGTCCTGGGATGCTTGGAATTGCTGCCCCCCTGATCCTTGGACCCTAGAACTTTGAGACCAGAAGTGGATTTGGGGGTGAGGACTTATGGGTAAATAGAAGCTGCTGCTGGGACTGGAACTGAGGAGTACAGTGGGGCCAGGTGGAGATGAGACTGGGGCCAGCTGGGGAGCACAGAGAGGGGGAAGGAAGGGCATGGCAAAGTGATCAGGGATGAAGGAACAGAGACCAGGCAGAGAGAATTAGTCTGTGATAGATGTGATAAATGTGCTGAGACCCCGCAGCTCAACTCCTGCTTCCAATCCCAGCATTGGGGTGGGGGAGTTGGAGGCACTAAATATTTACTGGGAGGTGCTGACTTTGGGGCCTCCCACACTATTGCCAGCCCCCCCCCCCCATCGTTCCTTTGAACCCCAGAATATGGAATGTGTTCTCAATTTCAGCACTCACCACCTTCTGTTTCGTGTTAAGATTGCACGTGTGCTTGTCATCAGATGTGGGATGACTTTGCTCTCCCTCCAGAGCTTCATAGCTGTTTGTTGGCTTGACTTGAACCTGCCTTCTGTGTGGTGGGGTGGGGCAAAGCTGGGGAGGATTCTGACCCCCTGTAAGAGTGTCTATCAGGCAGGAAAGCCAGGGCTGGGGAGAAAGCGGGATGATGACTGTGCAGGCACCTCGGTGCTTCTGTTTCTAATCATTAGTAAGTTGAGCTGATGGTGAGTGGCCCACTCTTCCCCTTTAACACTCCATACAAGCAAATCCCTTTCTCCAGCTTTTCCCAGGCCATGTTTGTGCTGCCTTGCCCTGATCTCCTCTGGTCCTAGGACAAGCAAACCTTAGCTTAGTCCCATAAGGGTAGCCCCAAAATCTGTCTGTGTCCTCCTCTGCAGGCCATGTCTGAACCTACCTTGGGCTATGGGAGAGCATGGGGAAGAAAGTTATGTTCCCTTTCCCCAGTCTTCCTTGCAGAGCCTCCAAAAGGGCCAGGGAATGGCAAGGGCTGGAAATTTTGAGGCCAGAGGTGGGAGGAAGGGGCTGGTCGTGCACAGAGCGGTGGTGGTGGGAAGGGATATCTTCCTCTGGTTCTAGGGGACAGGATCTGACATCTACGGTGGTTCGGCTGCGGAGGTTTGGGGGGACTGGGAGGGGAGCTGTGCAGAGCTGGGGCAGCTGTGCGGCGCTCCATATGTCCTAGTCTACTCTACAATGGGCAATCTGTGTGTTTATCCACTCCTCCACCCCGGGCGGCAAGGGTGGAGAGGGGCCCTGAGAGGGAGGGGACCACATGCTCAAGGCTTGTATTTTCCCCTCACGACTGGGAAGCGTCTAGAGTCATAGCTAATTTCTCTTGGAGCTGTGGCTGCTGTCTTGCTCAGATTTTTTCCTCCTTTTATTTATTTATTTAGGTAAAAAAACAATATAAAATTTATAATCTTAACCATTTTTAAGTGTACACTTCAGTAGTGTTTGGTATATTCACATTGCTGTGAAACAGATATCCAGCACTTTTTCATCTTGTGAATGTATAATTCTATACCCACTAAGCAACAACTCCCCTTACCCCCTCCCTCCAGCCCCCGGCAACCACCATGCTACTTTCCGTTTCTATGAATTAGGTGACTTTAAATACCTCATACAAGTGGAGCTATACAGTATTGTGTTGTTGTTACTGGTTTATTTCACTTGTCATCATATCCTCGAGGTTCATTCATGCCGTAGCATGCGACAGAACTTCATTTTTAGGGCTGATAATATTCCCCGGTATGTATATATCACATTTTGTTTATCTGTGGTCCATTGATGGACATTTGGGTTACCTCTACCTCTTGGCTATTGTGGATAGTGCCGCTATGAACATGAGTGTGCAAATATCTCTTTGACACCCCTACTTTCTTTGTATATATACCTAGAGGTAGGATTCCTGGAGCATATAGTAGTTCAATTTTTTGATTTTTTGAGGGTCATTTATACTGTTTCCATAGCGGTTGCATCACTTTGCAATCCCAATAAGGCATAAGGGTTCCAATTTCTGCACATCCTCGCCAGGATTTATCTATTTTTTGTTTGGTTGTTTTTGTAATAGCCATCCTAATGGATATGAAGTGATATTACATAATGATTAGTGATGTTGAACATTTTTTCATATGCTTGTTGATCATTTGTATATCATCGTTGGAGAAATGTGTATTCTGGTCCTTTGCTCATATTTATTTTTATAATTTGAGGGGGTAAAACTGGAGTTTTGTTACACACATGGATCGCATAATGGTCAAGTCTGGGGCCCTGAGGATGCCCATCAGCTGAGTGCCACACATGGTACCCATTCCGCAATTTCTCATCTTCACCCCCCCCAATCCCTCCTTTACCCATTTTTAAATTGGCTTATTTGATTTTTGTTGTTGTTGTGTTATAGGATTTATTTATATGTTCTGAATATTAACCCCTTATCCGACGTATAATTTGCAAATATTTTCTCCCATTCTGTAGATCGCCTTTTCACTCTATTGATTATGTTCTGTAATAAATTAATGTCTGATATGGTCCTGTGTTTCCTACTTTTGCTTTTTTTGCCTGTGCTTTTGGTGTCATATCCAAGACATCACTGCTGAGTCCAATGTCATGAAGCTTTCCCTCCATGTTTTCTTCTAGGACTTTTATGGTTTAGGTCTTCAATCCTTTGCTCAGTTTTAACCGCCTGGTGTGTCCTTCTCATCACTTCTGTTACTCGTTTTCTCTTCCCTTCTTGCTACCTTTGCTCCTCCTCTTCTTTACCCTGTCCCCCTGCCTCTCTGTCCCTCGGCCTCTCCCCCACCCCCCGGCGCCCACCCGCTTCTGCTGTTCTTCCCCACACTCACAGTTCCTTACCCTCCCAGCCCATCTCAAACCCCTTTCCTATCTCTGAGCTGTGCACTCCCTCCTCCCTCTGCTGCTACCAGTTCTCTCTTCTCTTTTTCAGGCTTCGGACTGGAACCCTGACCATGGAACCCTAAAGTGGCAGTGACTTCTAAAGCTCCGTGGCAGACCCCACGACCCCAGGCCCTCCCCTCCCCCCCTCCCACAACCAGCTTTCAAGCTCCCAGAGGGAGGGGGTGGGGGAGGGGATCCTGATCTCACCGGGCAGGAGGCTTCCATCATGATGCTCAACTCGGACACCATGGAGCTGGACCTGCCGCCCACCCACTCGGAGACTGAGTCGGGCTTGAGCGACTGTGGGGCGGGGCGGGCCCTGACGGCGCCGGGCCTGGGGGGGGGGTCCGGGGAGGGGACCAGGCCCGAGGCCCAGAGCCGGGAGAGCCTGGCCGGAAAGACCTGCAACATCTGAGCCGGGAGGAGCGCCGGCGCCGGCGCCGCGCCACAGCCAAGTACCGCACGGCCCACGCCACGCGGGAGCGTATCCGCGTGGAAGCCTTCAACCTGGCCTTTGCCGAGCTGCGCGAGCTGCTGCCCACGCTGCCCCCCGACAAGAAGCTCTCCAAGATTGAGATCCTGCGTCTTGCCATCTGCTACATCTCCTACCCTGAACCACGTGCTGGACGTCTGAACTCGGCCTGTCTCCCACCTCCCCTGGCCTCTCTGGAGCCTCTTCTCACCGCTCACTGCTTAGAATGGCCGCCTCCTCCCCGAGCCCTTATACCTTGGCATGGAGTCCCAGAGGCCCTGGGCCCAGGCAGAGAGCCCAGCGGCTGGTCGAGAGGGCATCTTTGTTTCACCGACCCAGGCACCTCGAGGGCTATTCTCCTGGGTTCCTTCCCGGGTTTATTGCTGGAGGCCCAGCGGTGCAGAATTGTTCGCTAGTGTGGTTGGTATGGAATCCTTGCTGGTTTACCAAGCCCACCGCACTTGGAGTCTGCCCCCAAGCTGTCTCACGGAATGCTGCCCCTTCTACCCCTGTCCAGATTTTCAGGGACCGCAGACCCCAGCTGTGTATCCCATCGGTTCTATCTTCTCCTGCCCCTGGTGGGGGATGGGCTGTCAGACCGGCAAGGGAGGAAGGTTGGGGTTAGAGTGGGGGAGTGGGCTTCTTCCTCCAAGATCTCAGTCTCTCAGTGCTTGGCAGAGGGGGTGGGGCCCTGGGAAGGCAGGGTTGGTGCCCGGACTCCTGTGAGGGGCATCTCAGTAGCTGGGAATTACGGAAAAGCTCTTTCTGTGGCTGTCGGTCGTGTTCCTGTGGCTTAGCACATACAGACCTCAGATCTTACTTGGTAGTGAGTGCCTTGCCCTCTCTGAGCTATTTGGCCACTTCCCTGCCCCGCTGGCTCCTACGGTCCCAATTTTCTCCCTTCCTGTGTGTCACTAGAGAACGGAAAACCTAAATCCTGGATTAGGGGATGACATCCCACACAGCGCAGAGTACTTGCAGACGGCTCAGGCAACAACGAGTGGGCACGTCTCATTTCTGCTTCCTCCGTCTCAGCCCACCCTGAAAATGTGCAGCAGCCTCACTGTTCCTCCCCCAGATGCAAGGAGGGTGCCCAATGGTTGCCCTCTGGGAATGCTCAGTTCTTCTGGCCCTAGGACCTACTTACTACATTTTTTTTCTCTTTCCTTGAGCTGCCTTTGGCAAGGGAAAAGACCTCCAGTTCCGTGCTCCCCCTCCATGTTGCCGAGCCCCCGCCTACACACCATAGCCCAGGGTCAGCAGCAGCATGAAGGGCCTTAGAACCTGCGTAGAAGAAATGAACTCACCTAATTTCTGTGCAACCTCCTCCCTCGCACCAAACTCTTAGTTCTACAAGTATATTTATTTATTTATGTATTTATTTATGTATTCTATTTATTTACTTATTTATTTATTTATAAATATTGCTATTTATTGCTGAGTTGTGCACTTTGGGGTAGAGTGAGGGGCTCCCAGCAGCTCTAGCCGGGTCTCTCTTGCTTCCTCCCTGCTTCCTTCTCCCCCTTTTCTTCCTCCTTCTTCAACTCCTGGTATGTGTGAGCATGCCCTTTGCTTGCCACACTGTATCTTTTCCCCAGATCCACCTGTCCTGACACCCTAGTCCTCCGGAATAGTGCTCCTCCCCCAGCTCTGGGGCTCCTGGATGTCCTTCCTCAACTCCCTCCACCCCCAGACAATCCCACCCGGTTCCATCTGCCTCTTTTCTCTCCCCGGCCTGCCCTGTGACCCTTCCTTCTTCCTGATACTCCCAAGAGCAGGCCCCAGGGGTCTGTGTCCTGTGTCCATGTGTGATTCCTTCCAGTTCCATTCCCAATTTCATACAGAAAGAAAAATTAAAGTGACCTCGTTCTAGCACCAGGTATGGTTGTGGTTCATTCAATTGGGTTAGGAAGCCGGCCTGCAGGTTATGGTAGGGTGGGCGTTGAGGGTCCTACGCTTTCTAGGCTCTTCTGATGGGGTCATGAGAACTCAGTTTGGGGAGCAAATGAAGACAGAGAGAAGAAGAGGCCACAGGGAAGAGAGGTGCAAGGGAGAGTATAACATACAGGTCCAAGATGTCCCCACCAAAATCTGGGTGCCAGATAACCCCATCGTGGCACTCCTTTAGTGATACTGACTTCTCCGATGTTGTGCTTCGGCTCCTGCTCCCTGTGGCCTGAGAAGGAGCTGAATATTCCAGCAGAACCCAAGTTAAACATGTGTCTGTTGGTTCACGCTGCTGGGAAGAAGAGCTGTGGTATGAAACTGAGACATTGCCTTCCCCTTTATTGTCTCTAGGCTGGGACAGAATGCCTTGCAATCTCAGTTCTTGGCCTGTTTTGTGTTCCCCAGCCTCAGGATACTGGGGAAAACAGATGGCAGGCCTGGGACTGAAAGAAGAATATGGACAGGGATAAGAGTGCTGAAAGGACCCTCAAAAGAATTTATAGATGGGGGACACTGAAGCTCAGAGAAGGGCAGGGTCTTACCCAAGGTTACACAGCTAATTGGGGGCACAACTAAGGTCCAAATTCAGGTTCTTTGTACCATATGCTGCCAACTCCCCCTCTGCCTCCTAAAATGACCCAGCCTGATAGTTAGTCCTCTTTTGGAACTCATATTTTCACAGGTGCATTGATAAACTAGAGAGGATTTAAGGTTGTGTGGCAAAGAAACCAGAAGGTCCGGAGACCACTTTTTAGAAGGAATAGTTGAAAAATGGAGGATACGTGTCTTGATAAGAGTAGACGTATGAGATAATATGATACCCATCTTTAAATATTGAAAGAAGAATAAAAAATGGGTACTCTGTGGGGCCCTAGGGGGCAGAACAAAACCAGTGAGTAGAAGTTAGAGGAAAGCAAATTTTAATTGCAAGAAAAATTTTGCAGCATCTGGAGCTGTCCAGCAACGGCACTGACTGCCTCAAGAGAACTCCAAATAGAGAAGCTGGAGAATCAACCACATGCAGAGAAATCACAGAGCACATTCCTGGCTCAGATGGAACACTGGCTAGGTTCATTAGAAGATCCTTTCCAAACTTATGGTCATATGAGAAGGCCGAAGGCAAGCAGCAGGAGGGAAACGCAGAGACACCTTTCAGTCCCTGAAGGGTTTTCTTTTTTCTTTTTATTTTTTTGAGACAGAGTCTTGCTCTGTTGCCCAGGCTGGAGTGCAGTGGTGGGATCTTGATTCACTGCAGCCTCCACCTCCCGATTTAAGCCATTCTCATGGCTCAGCCTCCCGAGTAGCTGGAATTATGGGCGCCCGCCACCAAGCCCGGCTAATTTTTGTATTTTTAGTAGAGATGGGGTTTCACCATGTTGGTCAGACTGGTCTTGAACTCCTGGCCTGAAGTGATCCTCCCGCCTTGGCCCCCCAAAATGCTGGGATTACAGGCATGAGCCACCATGCCCAGCTATAGGTTTTCATCTTTGATGAACAAAGAATGATATAAGCAGAAAGAGGGGGCTTGAGTTAGACTTAGGGAGGAGCTTCCATACAGGTCAGTCTTCACATCTTCCCCCTCCTCATGTGAATTAAATAAAATATGCTCTGCCCAGAGCCTGGCAAAAGGGAGGGCTGAACTGAGATCAGGGAGAATTTCGGGATTCCAAAGGGCAAGAGTTGGACGGGAACACAAAAATCATGGAATCCAACAACTTTACTTCAAGGGCAGGTAAACTACTGTCCAGACAGGTGATGTGACTCGCCCATGATGATGGCCTGGGTTTAGAAGCCAAGTCTTCCATTCCTGGCGCTGAGAAGCTTTGCACCTGTGCTCAGCAGCCGCAGTCCTCTGGTGCCCTGCCTCCCTTTCTTGTCTCTTTGCCTGGGCTGGAGAGCAGAAGGGGTTAGGGGCCCTTTCCCTCAGGGATCCCTGAGGGCCTGGGGGGTGGTGAGAGGGGGAAGCTGCAGCTGTTCTACTGCTAGCTCCGAATTTCTTCAGATAATCAATTGGCCTCGCTGCCGCTGCGCTCTTCGCTCTTCGCGCTCTTCTCCTCTGGGCAGGACAGGAGGAGGTGGAGAGTGGGAGGAGGAGGGAGCAGGGGACCAGGCACTGGGGGAGGAGGGGGAGGAGGGAGAGGGCAGGGAGATGGGAGTCCTTGGGTTGAGGGGGAAAGTGAAAGCTTTGGGGCTAGCAGATAGGGAGGATGGAGAAAAGGGATTGTTAGAAGAGGATCTGCTCTGTGTTCCTAATTCCACATCCCTCTAAACCCAACTAGCAGGTGGCGGGGTGGGGGAGGTGCAGTTTGGGGAACCCCAGGAGAATGGGACTCTTGCATCTCACCCCTGCTTTCCTCCTGTAGTCCCTTGCCAAGTATCCCATGCATGGCCATATCTCCCCCAGCTGTCCATGTCCTCTTCCAGACTTAGTGACCACAGGTGCCTGACCCTCCGGTCCTGTCTTCATCAATGCCCCCATCTGCCTTGTAACTCAGCAAACCCTACCACCAGTGACAGAGCAGAAGGCAAGGCCCAGGGGCTGGCGGGGGGGTGCCTAAAACATACACACACACACACACACACACACACACATTGTCATTGGCTGCCAGGCATATGGCTCCTTTGTGCCCTACACAATGGCGGCCCTGTCTGTGCCCCTTCCCAAGTCCGGGCACAGGGTAGGGGGTGCTCCGCGCCCTCACTCCACCGCCTCCCTCCCTCTCCACCCCAGCGCAGGGCCTGCCTTCTTTGCCTTTGCTGCGTCTTCCTCTGTCTGGAAAGCCCTTTCCACCACCCACTTCCTTTATCTTTCTGCTTTATTCTTGTGTTCTTTCCTGAGCTTTTGACCTCTCCACTGGGTGAGATTATGGGCAGAAGAAGAGGCTCAGTGCTGGGGATGTCAGTGCAGGGAGAAGGGAGGAAGCAGAGATTGCGCCTGTAAGGCTGAGAGGGAGTGGAAGAAGGGAGGCAGTGGTGGCAGTGCAGCCACACCGTGCTAGAGGGGAGGAAGCAAGCTCCCGGCAGCCAGAGGACCCGCCTCCCTGCTCTGTCTCCCCCTTCCCCTTTGTGCCACAGTGAGCAACCGCAAGCCCTCCCTGAGTGACAGCTTTTTCACATGGAAAGCAGGAAGGTCAACAAGACTCACCGGGGTGTGATGAGGATTAAATGAGATCCTCGTGAAGGTGTTCAGCACCATAAATGCTCATTAGATGCTATCTCAGGGGCAGTAAGTAGCAGGGTCAACTGTACTGATATACAGTTTGTGCATGGTACAAGGTGCCAGGCTAAGGGCAGTGTAGGGGCCTGACAGCCAACTCCACTTCTGCCAGACCAGCTGTGCACCAAGATGCACACATCCCCCTGAGAGCTGGCCCTGGAATCGAGCTCCTCGTGTGGGCTCCTGAGCATTGGTCAGGGGTCCAGATGAAAACTCCGGAGTCCTGACCCCGCTGGGAACCAGGACAGAATGGAAAGGGACAAGAGGCTATGGGGGATGCCTCTCCCCCTGAGGGGGAAGTCCTGAGTTCAGTCTTCTCTGAGCAAATAGACAATCTGTGAAATCTACTAAACGAAGGATGGAGAAACTGCAGCTGAGAAGAAGGGGGCTGAAGAAGCAGAAACAAAATGGAGACATGGGTCAGTGGTGTGAACAGAGCAATGTGTTGGTCTGAGGATCCTTCTCTGGTTCCCTCCTCCATTCCCTCCCTTGAGCAAATTGAAGGCCGATTTGGTTATTGCTTGTTGAACACTGCCCCCTGGTGGCTACTAGCAGAAACGTTTTCCCTCTTCCTATCCCCCAGCTAGGAGCTGCTGAGAACCCGGAAAAGAGAAGAAATGACTCGACTGGGGACAAAGAACTAAGGAATTACAATTCTGCAATCTGGAATTTTCTACTTGAGATTTCTAGAAGGTGAAGGA
Source organism: Ateles fusciceps (assembly GCA_036589455.1). Taxonomy (NCBI): domain Eukaryota; kingdom Metazoa; phylum Chordata; class Mammalia; order Primates; family Atelidae; genus Ateles; species Ateles fusciceps. The sequence goes on from JAZHEH010003362.1 coordinate 3,631,643, forward strand.
GGCTTGAGGGTTGACCACAGATAAATAGAGTTTAGAATTCATAGGTGGTTCATTTACATATATATATGTATATATATGCGTGTGTGTGTGTGTGTGTGTGTGTGTGTGTGTATATTTATTTTTTGAGGAGTTTCGCTCTTGTTGCCCAGGCTGGAGTGCAGTGGTGCAATCTCTGCTCACCGTAACCTCCGTCTCCCGGGTTCGGGTGGTTCTCCTGCCTCAGCTTCCTGAGTAGCTGGGATTAGACGCATGCACCAACGTGCCGGCTAATTTTGTATTTTTGGTAGAGATGGGGTTTCTCTATGTTGGTCAGGCAGGTCTCGAACTCCCGACCTCAGGTGATCCGCCCACCTCTGCCTCCCAAAGTGTAGGGATGACAGGTGTGAGCCACCTCGCCCGGCCTCATTTACATATATTATGGTCTACAATTTGCAGATTGATTTTTTTCTGGTCTGTGCCTGTCTCATTCATAGTGTGTCTGTGCTTTGTGCATGTCCTGTATCTAGGGATGCTTACCTAATTCTGTGGTTTTTGAACACACCCGTATCCATTTGCTTTTTTTTTTTTTTTTGGCTCTTTTTAATGTAGGAGTCTGAGTGACAGCTGTCAGGTACGGAGCAAGGATAGGAGGAAGCTGTCTAATTTCCTCTCTCCTAGAAGCCCTTTCTCCCCTTGAAGTTTTACCTTTTGTCTCCCAGCTCCATGAGCTATAATCTTTGGCTATTTATAGGTTACAGGTTTTTTTTCTGGCTGCTGCCCCTCTTTGGACATCCCAAGCTCAGAGCCTTGATTTGCTCTAACCTGGGACTCTCGGGCCTTCCAAGCAGGGCCTCCAGTGTGGTTCCCAGGTGAGAATCTCTGCTGTCTACCTCCCTTTTATCCTTTCTGGCATAAAACTCCAGCCTCCTTCTTTTATAAGCTTGCAGTTGCCTCTTTCATTGGTTGACTCCAATTCATTCAGTGCAACATGCATTTATGGAATAGCCAATGTGTACCAGGCACAGTTCTGATTCTGAAATACAGGCTCAGGCCTTCCCCACCATCTGCTTGGAAGGGAGTGTGGGAGACAGACATGTAAACATATCAATTTCCCAAGGAATATAGTGCAAGGAAGCGAGTGATGACCTCAAAGAGGGTGTTGGTGAGGAAGGCAGCCGATAAAATGTGAGCTGGGTTTTGAAGACTTTGAGATACGTACAGTGAATTCTGTGGTGCGCTGCCAAGACCCCCCTTACAGATTTCCTCCTTCACTGTACAAGCCACTCACTTCTTCAGCTGTGGAAGTGTTGACTCACAGCTGAGTCCCTCTCCAGGAATTGCCTTTGGAGGAAGAAAGCCACCTTGCCTGAGGTGCTGCTCTCTCCCTAGGGCAGGCAATGTCTGGTTGACGTGGGGTTACAAAGTGATCCCAGCTTGAGAGCCCATGGGCCGGACAGACGCCTCTGCTGCCATCGCATTGCTTTTCAGTTTCTCTCTCTGCTTAATGCAGCTTCCCTCACACCTCACAGGTGTTCCCAAGAACACACCTGTTGACACTCTCCTATATACAATCTCAGAGTTCAGGAATCCGCTTCCCAGGGAACCCCACCAAAGATGTAAATGTACTGTAGGTGTGAAGGCAGGGAGCCCTGAGAGGCCCTGGTGAGCAAGAGCACACTGTAAGCAGTGTGGTATTGTTGGGACATAAAGTGCAAGGGGCTGGTGGGACAGGAGAGTGACAGAGAATGGTCTGGATCTGGAGAGGCAAGCAGGGGCCAGGTCAGGAGAAGCCATGTCTGTTATGCTGAGAGTGTGCTTTGCCACATAGCGATGGGAAACCCATGAACGTTCTCTAGTGGGGTAAACACCATCATCAGATGTACCCTTTAGAACTATCGCTTTTAGAACATTTTTTCTTTTTAAAGACAGAGGCTCACTCTGTCACTCAGGCTAGAGGGCAGTGGCAAGATCTCAGCTCACTGCAACCTCCGCCTCTGGGTTCAAGTGATTCTCCTGCCTCAGCCTCCCAAAGTAACTGAGATTATAGGCATGCACCACCACACCCAGTTAATTTTTTTTTTTTTTTTTTTTTTTTTGGGACAGAGTCTCACTCTGTCGCCGGACTGGAGTACAGTGGCGAGATCTCGGCTCACTGCAATCTCTGCCTCCCAGGCACTGTTCTGGATTCCGAAATACAGGCTCAGGCGATTGATTTCCCTGCCTCAGACTCCTGAGAAGCTGGGACTACAGGCGCGCACCACCATGCCCAGCTAATTTTTTGTATTTTAGTAGAGACAGGATTTCACCACGTTGGCCAGAATGGTCTTGATCTCCTGACCTCGTGATCCACCTGCCTCAGTCTCCCAAAGCGCTGGGATTACAGGCATGAGCCACCACGTCCGGCTACTTTTAGGACATTTCTGAAGATAACCGAGTAAAGGTAAGCTCTGTGCAGGGAACAGTTTTAGAAGGCGATCGCCAATCCAGCTGCATGAAGATGAGGGTCTGTATTTAGGTAGTGGCAATGGGAATGGGGAAGGGAGGACAGATGTAGGAAAGCTATTTAAATGGTAGGTTCAACAGGACGTCGTGATTTATTAAATGTGGCAGGCTATAGGAGAACTCCCAGGTTTCTGGCCTGGGAGCCTGGGTGCACCGTGGTGCCACTTTCCAAAGTAGAGCACGTCAGAGGAGGAACTTTGTGGAGAATTGTGGTGGAGATGGTGGCAGTAAGGGTGGTACAATAAGGACAAACTGAATGAGAGGCACCTCAGAGCCTTCCCATGGAGCTCCCAGAAGGAAGTTGACTTTCTGGGTTTGTAAAGTTGTACCTCTTTACTAGGATGTCTCTCAGAATCTCCAGCTCCACATATCACAAACCGGCCACCTTATCTTCTCCCCTCCTCAACCCTCCTCCTCTCCTGGTCTCCCCCATGGCAAAACATGCTACCATCAGCATTCAGCTGCCCTGACTGCGGCTGCACGTGGTTCCCTCTAGTCTCACCTCAAATCCATCATCACTGGCTATTCATTTTACCTCCTAAATGTGACTTCTGCTTTTCTATGAGTTCTACCAATGCTTTCCTTCACCTGGACTACTGTGGTGGCCTAGCTGGTCTCCCTGCCTTTCAGCTTCCTCCCCTTAGCTCCACCCTCCAGGTTGCCCTCGGACTTAGCCACCCAAAATGCAAACTGAACCAGGACACTTTTTTTTCTTTTTTTTTTTTGAGATGGAGTCTTGCCCTGTTGCCCAGGATGGAGTGCAGAGGCGCGATCTCGGCTTACTGCAAACTCTGCGTCCTGGGTTCAAGCAATTTTCCTGCCTCAGCCTCCTGACTAGCTAGGATTACAGGTGCCAGCCACCACACCTGGCTAATTTTTGTATTTTTAATAGAGACGGGGTTTCACCATCTTGGCCAGGCTGGTCTCAAACTCCTGAACTCGTGATCCACCCGCCTCGGCCTCCCAAAGTGCTGGGATTACAGGCGTGAGCCACCGCGCCTGCCCACCAGGACACTTCGATACTATCCTTTTAATGATTCCCCATTATTTCCAGGATAAAACTCAAGTTCTTCAACATGGTATGACAGTCCCTTGACAGTGCAGCTCCTGCCAGTCTGCCCGGCCCTATCGGTCATTCTGTCCTTTGTATCTTTCGCTCTAACAATTTGAAGGCACTCAAAGCTCTCTGGCACAGTCCGTATTATTCCCTACTGCTGTGCCTTTGCTCCTGTGGTTCCTCCTCCTGTACTTCACCTAAGGATGAATATACTTCCTATTCATCCTTAAAGACAATGCAGATGTCCTCGCCTTCAGAAAAGGGCCCCAACTTGGTGTGTCTCTCCTGCAGCCCCAGCCTGGCTCCTCGAGTGCTCGCTGCTCTTTCTATGCATATCTCCATCATGGCACTCACCACACTGAATTTTACTGAAATCATCTATCTGCTGGCACATGCATTTCAGTGTGACCTGGAGTGAGTTACTTCAAATCTCTGAACATGTTTTCTTTGTTTTTTGTTTTGAGACAGTCTCCTTCTATCACCCAGGCTGAAGCGCAATGGCCCAATCCCAGCTTACTGCAACCTTCGCCTCCCGGGTTTAAGCAATTCTTGTGCCTCAGCCTCCCAAGTAACTGGGATTGCAGGCGCGCTCCATGACGCCTGGCTAATTTTTGTATTTTTAGTAGAGGTGGGGTTTTGCCATGTTGGCCAGGCTGGTCTCAAATGCCTGACCTCAAGTGATCCACCCACCTTGGCCTCCCAAAGTGCTGGGATTACAGGCATGAGTCACTGCGCTCAGCTCCTCTCAACATGTTTTCTCGTCAGAGGTATCATTAAAGCTCTTAGCGAGTGTGAGTGCGTCACAAAGCTCAGTAAGCGGTGGCTACATCAAGCAATGCTTTAGCTCCCACTTCAAGTTGCTGAGTTATCTCAACATCTGCTTTTACCATTCACCTTGAGAATACGGATTTTTTCATCGATTCCACTCCATTTGACATTTCAGATGACGTTACTATATGTTATTTCTCTCCAGAAGCTGTCCCTTATCTTTTCACTTCACTGGAAGCCATAGGACTACTCATTTTTAAAATGTGTTTTAAAAATTACCAAGGTAATATAAATTCAAGTATCACAGTATGTAGTGTTCAAAACTACATGACCGCTATGTGGCAATCATGCATCCCTCCCCCAAAATCATCCCTATTCACTCCATTAACTAGTCTGTGTCTTTCCAGACTTTTCAGCTTACAAATATATAAAAGCATATAGGTGCATGAATTTAAAATTACATTGCACATTTACTGTTAGGTTTCCTTTTAGCTTAATATGTGCTGCTACTTACTTTTTCTTTAACGATACATTATGAACATCTTTCTGTATCTGCCCCTATAGACTAGTTCACTTTTTTTGTTGTTTTGTTTTGAGACAGTCTCCCTCTGTCACCCAGGCTGGAGTGCAGTGCCCAAATCTTAGCTTACTGCAATCTTTGCCTCCTGGGTTCAAGCAATTCTAGTGCCTTAGCCTCCTGAGTAGCTGGGATTACAGGTGGGTGCCATCATGCCTGGACTGGATGCACGCCTAGATGCCTGCCCTCTGTCACCCAGGCTGGAGTGCAATGGTATGATCTCGGCTCACTGCAACCTCCGCCTCCTGGGCTCAAGTGATTCTCCTGCCTCAGCTTCCTGAGTAGCTGGGATTACAGGCACTCGCAACCACACCTGGCTAATTTTTGTATTTTTAGTAGAGATGGGGTTTCACCATCTTGGCCAGGTTGGTCTTGAACTCCTGACCTCGTGATACACCCGCCTCAGCCTCCCAAAGTGCTGGGATTACGGGCGTGAGCTTGCCACCACGCCCGGCCCTAACTTTACTTTTTGAACTTCTGCATAGGATATATGTATATAATTCACTGAGCCTTCCTCCTGCTGATGGCTTCAATCTTTCATTATTAACAATGCTGCAGTGCACATCATCCATGCTTATATTTCTGCATTTATGTGAGCATTTTTTTTTTTCGAGACAAAGTCTCACTCTGTCACCCAGGCTGGAGTGCAGTGCCGTGATTTCAGCTCACTGAAACCTCCACCTCCCAGGTTCAAGTGATTCTCCTGCCTCAGTCTTCCAAGCGGCTGGGATTACAGGAGCATACCACAACACCCAGCCAATTTTTATATTTTTAGCAGAGGTATGGTTTCACCATGTTGGCTAGGCTGGTCTCAAATTCCAGACCTTAGCCTCCCAAAGTGCTGGGATTACAGGCGTGAGCCACCGCACCCAGCCAAATTGTCAAGTTTTATAGAAAAGATGGCTGTGATTTTGTTTGGATTGCATTGAGTCTACAGATCAACTTTTAGAGAAGTAAAATCTTAACAATATGAAATCTTCTAATCCATAAACAATGTATAGTATGTTGTCCCATTTATTTAGACCATCTTTAATTTCTTTGAGCAATATTATCGTTTTCAGTGTATAGGACGTGCATATCTTTGGTCAGATTTATCCCTCAGTATTTTACAATTTTTGGTGTCACTGTAAATGGTGTTTTAAATTTCATCTTTTGGCTGTTCATTGTAGTGTTATGGGTTGAATTGACCCTTCCTTCCAAGAGATATATTGAAGTCCTTCCCCCCTGGTGCCTGTGAATGTGACTTTGTTTGGAAATAGAGGTCTTTGCAGATGCAATTAATGAAGATGAGGTAATGGAGTAAGATGGACCCTTAATCCAATATGGTTGGTGTCCTTTAAGAAGAGGGAAATTTGGACATAGACACACAGGGAGGAAAGATGGTACAGATTCCCAGAGAGAGAATCCAGCTAAATGACAATGGAGGCAGAGAACGGTGTGATGAATTTACAAACCAAGGAATGCCATGGATTGTCAGAAAACACCAGGAGCTGGAAGAAGCAAGGAAGGACTCTCCCCTACATCACTCAGAGAAACCGTGGCCCTGCCAACACCTTGATGTCAGATTTCTAGCCCCCATCACCTTGGTAATGAGTGTTTATCGTTTTCAAATTCTGGTATCATTTCAAGTCCTCTTCTCCAGTTACTTTGAAATATACATAATAGTGTTGCTAAGTATAATCTCCCTAGTCTGCTGTCAAACGTTAGAACTTATTTCTTCTCTCTAACTGTATGTTTGTACCCATAATCAACTTGTCTTTATCCTTTCCTTCCCCTCCACGCTTTCTAGTCTCTGGTATTTTATTTTCTAGATATCTTTCTATTATTGATATTTACTTTAATTCCATTATAGCCAGGGAATATATTTTATATAATCTGATTCCTTTTAAATTGATCACTATTTATTTTATGGCTTAAGATATGTTCTATCTTGGTAAATAATCCATGAGCAATGTTCTTGAAAAAATTCTGCTGTTGGAGGGAATGTTCTATAGTCAATTGAGTCAAATTAGTTGATACCTAGTTGGTCAGATCCTTTATATCTTTACTGATTTTCTATTTGTTCTATCGATTATTAAGGATGGCTATTGATATTACTGATTATCATTGTGGGTTTGCCAATTTCTCCTTCTAGTTCTATTGGTTTTTGCTTTACGTTATACACACACACACACACACACACACACACACTTACATACACACACATACACACACACACACACAGACAGAAAGAGAGAGAGAGACAAAGAGACAGAAACAGAGATAAAGAGAGAGTCTTACTCTGTTACCCAGGCTGGAGTGCAGTGGCACAGTCATGGTTTACTGCAGCCTCTACCTCCCCAGGCTCAGGTGATCCATCTCAGCCTCCCAGGTAGCTGGGACTACAGGAGTGAGCCACCATGACCAGCTAATGTTTTGTATTTGTATTTGTATTTATTATGACTATTTTTTCTTTTGAGACTGAGTCTCACTCTGTCACCCGGGCTGGAGTGCAGTGGCATGATCGCAGCTCACCACAACCTCCGCCTCCCGGGTTCAGGTGATTTTTATGACTCCGCCTCCACCTCCCGAGTAGCTGGGACTGCAGGTGTGCGCCACCACAACCGGCTAATTTTTGTATTTTCAGTAGAGACAGGGTTCCACCATGTGGCCCAGGCTGGTTTCAAACTCCTGGCCTCAGGTGATCCACCCACCTTGGCCTCCCAAATGTGCTGGGATTATAGGTGTGAGCTACTGTGACTGACCCAGAGTTGTTTTTTTTTTCAATTCAGTCTCCATAGAGACTGTCAAAAATTGCCAATGCTGACTGTGTTGCAAGTCATCGTGGTAGGCTATTGGAAAAAGTTTTCAATTAGCAATAGTTGTGCCTCAGATAAACCTCACTGGCTGTGATACTTGCCACTGTGCAAAGCTGCTTCATGTACCTCGAGTCTCTGTTATTATGTACATAAGCATTTAGAATTATTATGTCTTCTTGATGAATTGACCTCTTTATCATTATGAAATGATTCTTTTTATCCCTGGCAATATTCTTTGCTTTGAAATCTACGTTATTAGTGTAGCCATTCCAACTTTATTTTGATTACTATTAGCATGGTACATTTTTCCATCCCTTTACCTTTAACTTATTTGTGTCTATATTTAAAAGGTTTTCTTTTAGGCAGTATACAGTTAGATATTACTTTTATAATTGAATCTGACAAATTATGCTTTTTAATTGGAGTATGTATGTATGTATGAATTTATTTTGAGACTGAGTCACCCGGGCTGGAGTGCAGTGGTGCAATCTTGGCTTACTGCAACCTCCACCTCTCAGGTTCAAGTGAGTCTCCTGCCTCAGTGTCCTGAGTAGCTGGGATTACAGGTACACCCCACCATGCCTGATTAATTTTTGAATTTTTGGTAGAGACAGGGTTTCACCATGTTGGCCAGGCTGGTCTTGAACTCCCGATCTCAACTGATCTGCCCTCCTTGGCTTCCCAAAGTGCTGGGATTACAGGCATGAGCCACTGTGCCTGGCTTTTAATTGGAGTATTTAGACCATTTATATTTAATGGGATTATTGATATAGCCTGGTTTAAATTTTTGTCTTGTTATTTGTTATCTATTTGTACCATCTATCTTTTGTTTCTTCTTGCCTCTTTTTCTCAGGAGCATAAATAACTAAAATTCAAAATAGTGAATACGGCCAGGCATGGTGGTTCATACCTGTAATACTAACACTTTGGGAGGCTAAGGCAGGTGAATCAGTTGAGGTCAGGAGTTGGAGATCAGCCTGGGCAACATGGCAAAACCCTGTCTCTCCAAAAAATACAAAAGTTAGCTGGGCATGATGGCAGGCTCCAACTACTAGGGAGGCTGAGGTGGGAGAATCGCCTGAGCCTGGGGAGGTTCTGGCTGCAGTGAGCTGAGATCACTCCACTGCACTCCAGCCTGGGCAACAGAGCAAGAGCCTGTCTCAAAAAAAAAAAAAAAAAAGACAAAATAGTGAATATGGTGGGAGAGATTTGGAGAAATATTTGGGATTTTATAGAAAAGAGATTAATCCTGGCCAACACGGTGAAATCCCGTCTCTACTAAAAATACAAAAAAATTAGCTGGGTGTCGTGGCACACGCCTGTGGTCCCAGCTACTCGGGAGGCTGAGGCGGAAGAATCGCTTGAACCCAGGAGGCGGAGGTTGCAGTGAGCCGAGATTGCGCCACTGCACTCCAGCCTGGTGACAGAGCAAGACTCCGTCTCAAAAAAAAAAAAGAAAAAAAAGAAAAAAAAGAAAAGAGATTAAGTCAAACTGATGACGTCAGGAATGACTTAAGAAAATATTTGAATCGAACCTTGAAATATTTTAGATATGAATGATGGGGCAAGGAGGTGCTCCACATAGAGGGAACAGGATGAACAATGGGATTAGAGGCAGTAAAGCATGTGTTTGGGCTAGGGAATAATAGGTTGTCCAGATGGCCTGAGAAAGAGTGACAGGAGAGATGTGGGAAGTATTTATGTTATTAACAGCTTCCTACGGATGTCCCTACCCTGATAGCCCACAGATAACTGAGATAGCTCTCAAACCCAACATATTATCTACCCTTTAAACCTGCTCTCTCAGTAGCCCCTAATTTTATGTATGGCATCACCATCTTCCTTAATATTCATACCAGAAGCCTCTGAGTCATTTTAAATGCCTCTTTGTTCATCAACCCTATTCATCCCACCTGCAGGTCATCTCTCAAATTTGAGCTTTCTTTTTTTTTTTTTTTTTCAAGATGGAGTTTGCTCTTGTTGCCCAGGCTGGAGTGTAATGGCGCGATCTTGGCTCACTGCAACCTCCGCCTCCCAGGTTCAAGCGATTCTCCTGCCTCAGACTCCCAAGTAGCTGGGATTATAGGTGTGCACCACCACGTCTGGCTAGTTTTGTATTTTTAGCAGAGACAGGGTTTCACTATGTTGGCCAGGCTGGCTGGTCTCGAACTTCTGACCTTGGGTGATCCACTCGCCTCAGCCTCCCAAAGTGCTGGGATTATAGGCATGAGCCACTGTGCCTGGCAACAAGCTTTCTTTTCTATCCTTATCTATCCCCATAGTCTTGGAGTCAACTCCCCTCCCCTCCCCTGCCCTCTAAACTATTTCATTAGCCTTCTTACTGATTTTGCTACTTCTAGATTCTTTTCTTTTAAACCATGCCACACATAGCCCTCTGCATGCCCTGAGAATGGATGTGAAGCTCTGTGTGTGTACATATGCACATTTTCCTCGGGGGAGCTTGTCGCTTTCATCGAAGTCTCAAAAGTCCACAAAAGGCTAGGAGTCACTACCCTGTGTCTTTACTTCAGATGAAACCATGCTCAGTTAATGTGGTGCAGTTGACAGACTACTGAACAGGAAGTCGGGAGACCTGGGTTATAGTTCTGGTGCTGCCACTAATTAGCCGTCTGATTTTGGGCAATGAGGCACCGACTTTGCACCTGTTTCCTCATCTGTAAAATTCAGAAAGTCTCTTTCAACCTTAAAGTGCTATTATTGAGAAATTACCATACAATTATTATTAAGAAATTACCATATAAAGTCATAGACGCTAAAACAAAGGTATGCAGAGCTTTGAGAGCACAAAGGAGGTTCTCTGGGTGTGGGGTCATCTAGCTTTGCTTGGGAAAGTTGGTAAAGAGTTGCAGAGGAGGCCACACTTGAGTCTTGAAGGATGAACGCAACTTTCCAGGCAGGAAGAAGGAGGAAGGTATTTTCGGCAAAGGAAACTTTGTGAGAAGGCAGAGAAGTAATAGAACCGCAAGTTGGCAGAACAGAGTAGATGGGTATAGTTTGGATGTTTGTGTGTTGAAAGTGAGGGCTTTAAATGCACAGGGAGCACTAGGAGATAAGCCTGGAGAAGGGGAGCGAGCCAGAGCCTGAAGGTTCTTATATATGGTGCCAAAAAGTTTTGACTTCATCTTGCAGACAGTGGGAAGCCATGGATCGTTTTAGGTAAGAGAGTGACAGGCTGATTTCCCTTTCATAAAAATCACATTGGTGGTGGGAGCAGTGGTTCACACCTGTAATCCCAGCACTTTGGGAGGCTGAAGCAGGTGGATCACCTGAGGTCAGGAGTTTGAGACCAACCTGACCAATATGGTGAAACTCCGTCTTTACTAAAAACATGAAAATTAGCCAGGCATGATGGCGTGCACCTCCCTACTACTACTCGGGAGACTGAGACAGGAGAATTGTTTGAACCAGGAGGCAGAGGTTGCAGTGAGCCGAGATCGCGCCACTGCACTCCAGCCTGGGTGACAAAGCGATACTCCATCTAAAAAAAAAAAATCACATTGGCACAGGGAGGAAGATGGATTGGAAGGGAATGAGACATGTTTGGAAATGATAAAGGTCTGAATAAGCCAAGGGGATAGCGGTGGAAGGAAGATAATGTTATTCCTTTTAAACCCATTACATTTAAGATACCCAAGGAATATCCAAGTTAAAATGTATGATATGAAGTTAGAAATTTGAGTCTGCTGCTCACAAGATAGACCTGGATTTAGCAGCATTCATAAGTGAGCACTGACTGAAGCCACAGGAGTGAATGACATTGCTCTGGAAAAGCATGTGGAGTGAGGAATAAGGGGGCTAAAGGCTGAATTCTGGGAAATAACAGTATTTGAAGTCAGGAGTAAAAAACACATTGGAAGGGCTGAGTGCGGTGGCTCACGCCTGTAATCCCAACACTTTGCGAGGCCGAGGTGGGCGGATCACTTGAAGTCAGGAGTTCAAGACTAGCCTGGCAAACATGGTGGAACCCCATCTCTACTAAAAAAAATACAAAAAATTAGCTGGGAGTGGTGGTGGACACCCGTAATCCTAGCTACTCGGGAGGCTGAGGCAGGAGAATTGCTTGAACCTGGGTGGCGGAGGTTGCAGTGAGCCGAGATCGCGCCATTGCACTCTCTAGCCTCAGCGACAGAGCAAGACTCCATCTCAAAAACAAAACAAACAAACAAACAAAAAAACCCCACACACATTGGAAGCATGGCTGGGGTGCAAGGAGCTAAGGAGTGAAGAGAGATACTGCTGAAAAATCTACTCTTTTAAGAAGGTTGGATGAGAAAGAAAAACAAGCGAAGGGTAAAGCAAGAGGAGGCTGCTGAGTGGAGGAAGATATTTCATTTTACTATGTCTGCTGGGCAAAGATCAGTGAAGAGGTCGAAGTTAGTTATAGGAGAGACTGGGAATAATGGATGCAGTGGGAAAGGACAGGATATAGTGCACACCGGCAGGGACTAGTCCTAGGCAAGGGAGGTAGAGAACATTTATTCTTCCAAAAAGGACGAAGGAAATCAGAAAGAGTTTAATTCACTGGTTCTCACATTAGAATCACTGAGGTAACTTAAAAAAAAATGCCAAGAGCTGGGTCACACCTCAGAAGTTTCTGGATTAATTAGTCTGGGATGGTCCTGGGCACTGATGTGTTTTCAAAGCTTCCCAGGTGATTAAAATCTGCAGTCAAAGTTCACAACCACTGGTTTAATTGTAGGTAACATTTTAGATTCATGATAATGGGATTGGATTTGAGGAAACTCACACTTAATAAAGGCTGGATGAATAGGGAGTGGTCAAGGTTTCACAGATGAGGAAGGGAGAAAAAGTAGGAAGCTAGAAGGGAAGGCAGCTAATGCTAACTTAGTGAATTTTATGTGCCAGAGATACAGAAATGAATGAGGCATGGTCCTTGTTCTTAGAGATCAGAATCTTACATGAGAGACACCTCACCACAAGCCTATGACATAGTAAAGTTTGTGTGTGTGTGTGTGTGTATGTGAGCTATTTTTATTCTTTTTTTTTTTTTTTTTTTACTGAAAGTGAGGGGGGTAACCCTCCACCTCCAAAACCCAGCTATTTCACAATACAGACTGGGTCTGGAAATCCTTTTCTAAGCATCGAAAGTAGCCTTTCTAGGAAGGTGGGTGCTGGGGAAAGATCTTTATTCTGGGAGATGAACTTGTCCCCAGGCTCATCAGCAGGGCTGGAAGAAGATGGTGATTGTGGCCCTGCATGTGAGTTCATTACTGCAGTCACCTGTACCTGGGAGGGGAGGTGGCTGAAATTGCTAATTGCTCATCTGGAAACACTTTGACGGCCATCCTGCTAATGTGTTAAGTTTCTGTGAGTAAGGTACCAAGGATTCCCTTCTTTGAGCAGCGTTATAAAAAAGGCCCTACTTGGCCAGGCACAGTGGCTTGCGCCTGTAATCCCAGCACTTTGGGAGGCCGAGGCGGGAGGATCACCTGAGGTCGGGAGTTTGAGACCAGCCTAACCAACATCGAGAAACCCTGTCTCTAGTATAAATACAAAAAGTAGCCAGGCATGGTGGTGCATGCCTTGTAATCGCAGCTACTCAGGAGGCTGAGGCAGGAGAATCACTTGAACCCGGGAGGCGGAGGTTGCAGTGAGCCAAGTTCACACCATTGCATTCCAGCCTGGGCAACAAGAGCGAAACTCTGCCTCAGGAAAAAAGAAAGAAAGAAAAGGCCCTACTTTTCATCAGAGCAGAAAACCTAACTTTTGCTATTGTGGTCTGGGCCTGACCTCCCAGGACAGCTTCATATACACAGGAAGTATGTAGGTGCTTCTCTATAGCCTGGACCTTCCCTCAGGGAGAGTCTCCGTCACTTCTTGAGCTCCTGGAATCTTCCCCAGGAGAGCCCAACTCCCAGGGCTCCTGGGAAACCTCCGATCTTACCCTCCCCACTCCCACCTCCACCTAGTGAGCTGGTGAGGAGTTGAAAGGCTTTAACAGAGGGCTCTGGCTTTTAGCTACAGACCTCCTTCCCGGAGCAGGGGTCCTGAAAGAATGAGAAGTGTCGTAGGCACAGAACAGAGAGGGGGAAGCTCGACTGGGGATTGACGGTGGCACTGTAGGTATGTGGAGGATTTTCCTTCTGTTACCTCATTAGACCCTTTTTATATAAACAGGAATTGAGGCTTGATGAAATTAAGAAACTCGACTATGTCCTCAAGGACAGGAGCTGTACAAAGTCCAATCTGTTCCATTCTATTTTCCCTCAGGCTCCTGGCCTCCCTGTGTTATTGCAGGTTGGCCCCTTTGGGAAAATCACAGTTGAATGTCATTTCAGTGTTCTCCTTCCTTCTAAAGAATTAAGCTAGGCCTCTTAGACCATAGGGCAGATGAGCCTTGTAGTTGGGTCTCTGTTTCCTCATTCAGTACCTTGACATGTGAAATCCAGATGAGATTCTATCCTGGGGTGAAGGTAGAAGGTAGTAAGAGAATTACTGAATGGGACAGACCACACCAATAAAATTTGTTGTCGAACTCTGTAATCCAGTGTTTTCATTGCAGAGATGTAACTGATAGCCCCCAACCCTCAGAGAGAAGAAAGGAGGGACCAAGTGTATTCCAGCCTGATGCCTGATGCCTGCTAATCTGGAATCCTCGTCTGCTAACATCCTGACTTAGGTTTCAAGCTTTCAGTGGGGCCAGTTTACGAAATTACCTGTAATTCTGGCAACTGGCTTTCAATGGGGCCAGTTTATGTAATTATCCGTAAACTGGCCCCCCTTTTCCAGTTCTTTGGACCCCTTTGAGGTCTGTGAAACAGGCTAGCAGCATGTGAACATAACTCACACTAAATCTGCCTGGGAGTCAGACGGTGCCATGGCAGCCCCGACACTGTGTCAAATTACACACTAGCTGCCCAGCACTGGGGTGTGCTTTAGGACAGGGCTGGGGACACCCATGTCCTCTCTGCTTAACCTTTCCCCAGCTCTCCTGCCACTTTCTCATACACCTGATCGTGACCACTGCCAGGAGCCCCAATGCAGCCTGGTGCCTGCACATGATAGGCACAAGGTGAATGAGTGCCTGGACGCATGCAGAGACTTGGGTACCTGAAATGATGATTCTGCATATTTCATGCTGTCTTGGTGCTGAGTCACTTGCTTACCCATACTACTGGAGGAGGGGGATGAGGAAAGGCAGAGTTTTGGCAAAGGAGAAAGAAAGTGTGTTTTACTGTTCTGCGTCGTTGAACAATGCAGCAAAGGTGGCTCTGTCCTCATCTTTGGACAGGTTGGAATGAACCATCAAAAGGGGTGAGATTAGGTCTCAGGAAAAAAATTTTCATCATGGAGGAGCCAAAATTCCCAAACAAGTGACGAACAGAGGCTGGGAGTCTCCTTCTCTGGGATTCCTAAATCACAGGGTGAGGGCAGGTGCCAGGACTGGTGGAAACTGACAGAGGCTGAGATGTTGAAAAGGCCTTCGCCTGCTTAGGAAGAAGTATGTGAAGATGCTTTTGAAGTGATACTACTCTAAGTGGTGGGTTGCAGGGCAGTAACACTAATGATAATTGAATGCTGCTTTCATTTACTTCAGGGCGAACATGGACATCCCACAGCCCAGGCTTTTACAGTGCGAAGTCACTCTTGTGGGGTCAGATATACAACAACTCTAACTGGTCTCTTGGCATACTGGGAGGCAGAAATGTCCCAAACCTGTCGGGTATTTTGTGAGACCCTACAATCTCTGTGTTGCACCTTCAGCTCGAAAGTATCTGAAACTCCTGGGATGGACAGCCTGCCTGATCGGGGTTGGGGATCCAACAGGCTAAGGCATTTTTCCTCTAGAAGGTTTCCTGGGAGAAGGCCCCCTCTCCTCCGCCATCCAAACTCCCAGGCGCCCGCGTCGTCTCCTCCTCCCGTTCTCCCCCCAGGGCAGGATTCCCTTTGTAATTAATCCCAACACTCAAACCAGAGGGGGAGGAAAAACGTGTTAATGAGGGAGCGTCCCAGACTTGACTGGGGCGGTCGCTGCTCGCAGCTAGAACTTCAAGTAATTAAATTATTTTTGGAAGGAGGGGATATGGTGGTGATGGTGTCAGGGAAATCCCCGTATGCATGGGAAGAAGCGTGCGTCCCTCGCCACTAATTAAAATCAGGAATGACCCTCCCTCTCGCACCCCTAGGGGGGAAAAAAATCAATCTTCCCACGTCCCAGATTCCTCTGGATTTCGTGTAGCTGGGTCTGTGGCCCTAAAGAAGAGAATATGGCCAGCCCCGGGGGTTTGCGGGGCTTCGTCTCCGACAGGAGGGGTCGAAAGACAGCCCCAGGGGGGGACTGCAGGCTGGGCCAAGGCCAAGAACCGAGGCATTCCCCCTGTCCACCGTTCGGGACCCGGGTGGCAGCCCCACAGCGGATTCCCAGGACCGGGGGAGGGCCGCCGGGCATCTGGAGGCGCGGGCCGGGGGAGCGGCAACTCGGGGGAAGAGCGGGGCCGCAGACAATGGACGCGGCGGTAGGAGGGGGCGGCGGCTGCGGGAACAGCCGGGAGGCGGCACCCGGCAGCTCGCGCTCCCCCGCCCCCTGCACCCCCCACCCTCGTCCCCCTCCCCCTCCGCCCCCTCCCCCCTCCGCCGCCGGCTCCCGATCTGATTCCTGATCCCTGATTCCTTGATCCTTGGTCCCGCCATGGGAGCCTGAGCGCCCCCCATTCCCCCCTGGCCCCCAGCCCCCGGGGCCTTGAGGGGGGAAGAGGCAGCGGTCTGGGACAGAGCAGGGGGTGACCAGACTCAAGAGCCCCCCCCCCCAACACCCCTCATCGCCCGCGCCGCCTGTCCGGGAGCGCCGAGTTCGGAGCGACCCGGAGCGCTGCGGATACAAAGGCGACGGGCCGAGCGGGGCGCCCGCGGAGCCCACCCGGCAGTTCGCAGCGGCGGGTGAGTGCCGGGCCGCGGGGGCGCGGGCAAAGTTTGAAAAAAAAAAAAGGAAAGGAAAGAGAGAGAAAAAAGAAACGGAAAAGGAGGAAAATCATGCAAAGGGCCAGGGGGTGCCCGACCCCGGAGCGAGCAGGGTGGCTTATGGGGGAGGGGGGGCTGGGCTCCGGGCAACCCCTTCCGGTCCGCTTCCCCACGGCGCAGCGGAGTGTCCCCCCCACTTTGGGGAGGGGGAAGGGGCTCGTGGAGGGGGGGCGGAGTCCAGGCCTGGAGAGCCGGGGACTTTCCTGGGCCCGGGCGGGGGCCTTTATGATCCCCAGGGGAGCGGGTTGAAGCCGGAGACTGGGAGCTTGTGTTGGAAGTAGGGGGAGAGGCGTGGAAGGATCGGAGTCTGGAGGTATTGGAAGCCAAGGGTGTTTTGGGGTGCATACACCCCTCAGGAGCGTGGGGGAGGGGACGGAGGCAGGTATGCGTTTAGGGTGTAGAGTGGAGTCAGGGGGCGGGCTGCGCAGAGTAGATAGGGTGTGTGTACAGCTCGAGGATGGGGATGGCGGTGGTAGACTGTATAGGGGCCGAGGCGACAGGCGGTGGCATCCCCTCTCCCCACTCATATTTACCCATTTAGGGGGACTGTGGGCTCTGCGTTACTGAGTTTTGAAGGGTTAGTGGAGGATCCGTGTGGATGATTCTTTGTTTTGGTGTGTGTGCACGCCTTGACGTGCTGCAGGTTCCTGCAGGTGGGCCCCTGGCTTGGATGTGTAGGTGTGTTTCTGTGCTTGAGTGTGCGTGCAGCCAGGAAGCGGCTGGCCATGCATGTGCTGTGTTTGGATATGTGTTTGTATGTACACTTAGGAGAAGGCGTGTATGTCTATGTGTGTGTACTGGGAGAGAGGTTTATGGGAAAGAGGTGTGTAGGTACCGAGGAAGGTGGGTGTGTAAGAGCAGAATGGAGTGTATGTGGATAGGTGTGTGTGCACCTGTGTACTGGGAAGGGGTGTGAGTGAATCTGTGTTCTCTTGTGTGTAAACCTGTGTTGGGTAGGTATCAGTGTATGTGTGCCTGCCTTAGCTGATATGTGTGTTTCTGAGTGTGTGTCGGGGGTACCTCTTGTCTCTGCAGGCAGATTTTCCTGGCAAAAATCCCAAAAGGAAGGCTGTCTGCAGGATTTTGAGACTTTCTTGGATGGCCTGGCCTGGGTTCAGAGGTAGTGCCTTAGATATCTCAGACCTGTGGGTGGGGAAGGAATGGGTTGTCTTATGAAGTGCCTGTTTTTGGGGGATGGGGTTTTCAGGAAGAGGGCATGTGTTGTGGGGGAATAGGAAACAAGGGGTCTGCTTGTAGTCCTAGAGGAATTTGGAAGATTGGCGGGGTCAGGGAGAAGAATAAGAGGGACTTCCTCCCCCATCATCATAGGCTGGGTTCCAGCACTTGGAGAGGCTACATTCTTGGATTCCCAGCCTTAAAAGCCTCAGGCCACCGTTCTCTTGGAAAGCCGGCTGAGAGTTTGATGTTTCAGTGCCTTCTAACTCTGCCCTGACTCCAGATCCTAAAGTTCCTGAGGAGTCTTGGGATTTCGGTGTGGGATGGAAACAAGAGGAGGAAGCATGTCAGGAAGGGTGAGACCTGCTAGGGAACAGCTTGGGTTCCCTGCCCATGGGGTTGAGAAGGTGGCATAGGGTGTTTTTTCAGGAGTTTCTGCAAGTGAGGCTGTGTGGTTTATCACATCGTTTCCCTCTTCCCTGGTGAGAAGCATGATTGAGATGGAGCTGTGGGTGTGGCACCAGGGCCGAGTGTCTGTGTGTGGGGAGAAAGGCAGGTCCCCATCGCCGCCTGTACTCCTAATCTCGGGCTATACTCATCATCACCATAGTGTGCTGGGAAGTCAGTGACTATCCAGGAAGCGAATGTCTCTCTCCACCAAGAAGCCACAGCTCCCTTCTTTCCCTATCTTCTCTCATCCTTTCTCTTTTGGGGTGTAGGGAAGGGGTTGCTGACCTCCTTCTTTAGGATGCTATCCTTCCCCCATTGCACACTCTTGCAGTTGTCTTTTCGCTGCCAGTGTCTGGGTTGAGGCACCCAGTTTTAAGAGCTGAGGTGAGATTGTACACGCCCATTAGGATCTCTGGGCAATTGCAGTTGGAATGTTAGAGTCTCTAATGGGCATGTGCAGTTGAAATGTTCCCTCTTTAGTCCCCAGGGCTCCCTACCTTCCCTAAGGCCTGGAGACAAGAGTAGTGGGAGGTTAGAGAATGTTTGGACCAGGAATGGGGCACAGTAGGAAAAGACCCTTCTTTTTTTTAATAGATCATTCCCCCAAACCCAACACCTGTCTGATCGGGCTCCCAGGGCTAGCAAGGCTCTTGCATCCAAGATGATATGCCCTGGCCCTCTGGGGTACCTTGTTTGCTCTGTATACACTCATCACATGCATGATATATTATACTGGCGGGGACTGTCTTCCAAAGAGGAGGAACTGCGGTCAGATAATAGGAAATGCCATTTCTAAAAGTACTTCCAGATTGGGAGTCAGTGGCCACGTTGGCCCCTCCTCACCCATTGTCTAGCTCTTGGCTTCTATTTCCTTTAGTTCTTCCGGGACAGGCCTCTCTGGTGTGTCTGCCTCTTCCCCCTGATCCTTTTAGGTCTGATCCCCCTTCCCTGGGCCTAGAGCAGGACAGTCTTATCTGCTCATCTGGTTTCTAGGTCCTTCCAGTTAGCGGGGGAGGGAACCTGGCTAATAGAAGCTTTGGTGGGGAAAAGGAAGAGATCTCCTGATCCCCCCTGAGTTTTAGGGATTCCAGTCTTACTCTTTCCCTTGAGTGTTCCTCATATTGTGAGGCCAGAGAAAGGAGTCAGAGTTGGTTGGAATTAGTACTTAACAGTGGTGTGATCTCAGCAAGTTATAAGCCCCATTCCCTAGCCTCTTAGGCACCTCTTACCAGGCACATCCTCCAAGCCCAGACTGAACACTTCCACAAGGAATCCCTGGTCCCCCCCCAGGTAGCTTTCCTCCCTGGTTTGCTTTTAAATTCCGGCTTTGCCACTTTCTAATTCTGTGACATCAGACAAAACTAGTAGCTTTTTGAAGCCTCAACTGTAAAATGGAATTAGTAATAGTCCCTATCTCTTGAGTTTATGCAGATTAAATGAAATAATAGAGAGAGCACGTTGCACAGTGCCTGGCACATAGTAAATGTTAGCTGGATGGTTCAGATTCTGAGGGATGATTATTGTTTGTTTTGAGACGGAGCCTCGCTTTGTTGCCCAGGCTGGAGTGCAGTGGCCCGATCTTGGCTCACTGCAACCTCTACCTCCTGGGTTCAAGCAATCATCCTGCCTCAGCCTCCCGAGTAGCTGGGATTACAGGTGCCTGCCACCATGTCCAGCTAATTTTCGTATTTTTAGTAGAGACAGCGTTTCACCACATTGGCCAGGCTGGTCTCAAACTCCTGACCTTGTGATCCGCCTGCCTCTGCCTCCCAAAGTGTTAGGATTACAGGCGTGAGCCACCGCGCCCGGCCAGGGTTGGTGATTGTTAAGGGAGAGAGGTCAGGGTCGGGACAGGAGAACTAGGCTTTGGTTCTGTTCTTCCTCTGGCCGACCACATTAGGCACTCAGGTGCTATGTGAAGCACAGGGGATGGAGGAGGGAATAAGACGTGTTTCCAGGAGAGACATTTGAAAATGTGTTGATTCACTGAAGCCCAGTGAGTGCTGTGTGGAGGTGTGCTCAGGAGGCCACTGGAGCATAGAGGAAGGGTATTTGGCCCTGGCCTGAGGTGCCAGGGAAGGTTCCTGGAGGAGATGCCCCCTTAGCTGGATTAAAAAAAAATTAAGGTGAAATTCACATAATAGGAAATAAACCATTTTAAAGTGAACAGTGGATTTAGTACATCCACAGTGCTGTGCAGCAACCACCTCTGTCTAGTCCCAAAACATCTGCACCGTCCTGAAAGAAAACCCATACACATGAAGCCAGTTGCTCCCCATTTCCCCTAATCCCAGCCCCTGGCAACCACCAGGCTGCATCTGTCTCTATGGGGGTGCCTATTCTAGATATTTCGTACAAATGGAATCATAGAAGGTGTGACCTTTTGAATCTGGCTTTCTTCACTTAGCATAACGTTTTCCAGGTTAATTCACATGGTAGCATGTAGCATGTATTAGCACTTCATTCTCTTTTATAGCTGAGTATTCTTCTCTGTGCGGATAGACTTTAGCTGGTTAAAGGATGAGTGAGGCCAACAGTGAGGGTCTGAGGAGGACACTGCTGGAGGAGGCTGAGTGTGAGCAAAGGGCACACAGGGTGTTTTGTATACCTGCACCTTGAAGTGTGAAGTGGGGATTTGGCCTCAGTTTCTCTGTCTATAAAACAAAGCTTATCATCCCTTTCCTGCTTTTCCTATGGGGTTGGTAGGGTTGGAGGTATCAGGGGAGAGGAGAGGCTAGGGTATTGCTGCCTCTTCTCAGGGTCTGGGCTGGGGATGGGGCTTTTAAAACTTGCTCTTTCCTTGCCTTTCCTGGGTAGCTCCCTCCTGTATGCATCAACCCTCATCCCTGGGGGAAGCCATCTCCCTGTTCACTTGGCCTCAGCTTCCCCCCTCTCTCTGAATTGACCTGAAATTGCCCCCTTTACCCTCCACAGGTGGGCAACCCTGTGCATGATAAGATTTTGGCAGCAGAGGTGAAGGAAAGGCCTGGGGAGTAAGTCCTACTCACACTCTACCCTGCAGCGGCCTGCCCCTTGGTGATGTGGCTGGGGCAGACTTCTCTCACCTTCTCTGTTGTGATCTGGATAAAACTGCGGTGGGCCAGGGAGAGTTTTTGCATTCCTTGCTTCTACCCTGCTTGGTACAGAGTAGGAGGCAGGGGCCCTTTTTGGTAGGGCCCTTTGGAAATGAGGTTTTGCTGTGCTTTGTCGGATGCCCCTGGCAAGGTTGGTAATTACAGACATGACAGCTGGGAACTGGTTTGGGAGAAGGAGGCTTGGAATCAGCAGAGCTGAGGATATCCTGGTAATCAGGGTGGGGCAGGGAGAGGGGGAGAGTGGGGAAGAAACTGGGGTCTGGGGTAGGGTAGGAGGCTTGGGGCCCCCTTCCCCTGCCACTCCACACACAGCTGGGCCTAGAGTCTAGAGGAGAGTGGGAGGTGATTGGAACCCAGCTCTGCCTCACTGTAAGGGAGGAAGGAGAGGAGGAAAGGTGGGGGATCCATGGGCCTCTGAAGAAAGCAGCAGAGAGGAGGAAGAGGCATTTTGGTTGCTCTGTCAGACAGTAGCTGGATTACCTGGATGTGGTCTAATTTAGAAGGGCCAACCCTGCACCTAAAGGTGGTTTCATCTTATTCTGGAGTCTTTCTCCTTACAGTGAGGCTATGGGAGCAGCAAGTAGAGGGGGATTGGCTGTGTACTCACTAAAGGAGAAAAGGTGGGAACTTTTTTTTGAGCATCTATTATGTGCCAGTCTGTAATATTCTGTATACATTATTTTGCAGAAAACTCTTAACCTTCTGAAGTGGGCACTATTATCTCCATTTTATAGTTAGGAAAACTGAGGTTTGGAAAAGGGGGAGTGACTCCCCTGAGATTACATAGCTCATAAAAGGCTCTGCCAGGTCTCTCTGACTTAAGCGCTCTTTCTTTTCCCAAAGTCCCTTCACCTTCCCCTACTCTCATTTCAGTTAGGTCTGATTGCTCATTATTGCCTTTAATCTTGAGCTTGACTAACTCCCCCGTGTTTTCTGAAAAGCAGACATGAGTCCAATGTCAGCCTGAGGAGTAGAGAAGCCCACCCTGGGGGTGGGAGTCAGAAAACGATCTCATCTCCAGGAGGAGCACCTTGGTGTCATGAGCCGCGGGCGGGGCTGGCATCTGAGCAGAAACCTCTCCTGGGGCGGGTCTCTTTCTCCTTGCTGGGCCATGATTTTGGGTGGGGGCTGGGGGAAGGGAGTGACTGTAGGCTCTGGCCACCATGGCCCATGGGGTCTTGTTTCTGATTGGGAGGAGCCTGATCCTTATTGTCTATAGGGTTTTCTCACAGCCCCTAACAATGTCTTTCAGACCCCTGTTTTCACCAGAACGTTCTTGGCTCCTTTAGCCTTGTCAGAGAGAGAGGATGTGTTTGTGTGTGGGTCTGGCAAGGGGGGGTCTCTGTTTTTTTTTTCTTTTTCCAGACAGAGTTTCGCTTGTTGCCCAGGCTAGAGTGCAATGGCACGATCTCAGCTCACTACAACCTCTACCTCCCTGGTTCAAGTGATTCTCCTGCCTCAGCCTCCCAAGTAACTGTGATTACAGGCATGTGCCACCATGCCTAGCTAATTTTGTATTTTTAGTGGAGGTGGGGTTTCACGATGTTGGTCAGGCTGGTCTTGAACTCCTGACCTCAGGTGATCCACCCGCCTGGGCTTCCCGAAGTGCTGGGATTACAGGTATGAGCCACCATGCCTGGCCCAGGGGCTATGGTTTCCTAGGGTAAGTAGGGTTTAGATAGAAACAGTGCTGAGCCCGGGGTGTGAATGCAGTCACTTAAAAAACAACAGAGTGTGAACAAAAACATGCATTTTTATCTCCTGCTTTACTTCAGGAATGGAGGTGGCAGATATAGGGGATGGGGGAGTTGAGAATTCTCAGAAAAGAGTGAGTCTCTGGTGGGGCGGTGGTCAAGATGGTGGAGGCTGGCGAGTACTTGGGCCTTTCAGTTGCCTCTGCTTTTCTAGATAAGAACCGGCCAAGTTGCCAGATCCAAGGCCCCTGGGCTGAGACAAGAGGAGGCTGTCAGGATGGGGACACCCAGCCCTGTCCCTCACCCCGAGTCACATTGCATCTCACACCCTGAGGCCCGCTACTGCTTTCCCACAATCCAGCCTTTGCTGACAATGTCCCCATATGTTCTTCCTCCACACTGCGTCCTCACAGCTCAGCTCTCCCCATCCACAGCAAGCCCAAGGTTGGCTAACTTTCCCTTCCCAACTAGCTGCTTTCCACCTCTTTACACCCCAGGGCAGGGGCTGGGTGAGCAGGCTTTGAAGGTGTTTTGGGGCCAGGGACAGTTGGGGCCTACCTCTGGCAGCAGGCTGTGAAGAGGGGGGCATTTGCTTTTTGAGATGGAGTCTTACTCTGTCGCCAGGCTGGAATGCAGTGGCGCGATCTCAGCTCACTGCAACCTCCGATCTCCCAGGTTCAAGCTGTTCCCCTGCCTCAGCCTCCCGAGTAGCTAGGACTACAGGCATGTGCCACCACTCTCAGCTAATATTTTATATTTTAGTAGAGATGGGGTTTCACCATGTTGGCCAGGATGGTCTCGATCTCCTGACCTCATGATCCACCTGCTTGGGCCTCCCAAAGTGCTGGGATTACAGGCGTGAGCCACTATGCCTGCCCTAAGGGGGGCATTTGTTTTTGGAATGCACAGGAAGCTGGCTATGGGTCAGCACAACTCACCCACCTCCCATGGTTCACCCTCTCTCTGAAGACACCTCAAGCTGCCTGCTTTCCTTCTTGGTTCTTCCACAGCTCATCTGGTGGGCAGGTAAGGGCCAGTTCTCTGCCTAGGCCAAGGGAGGAAGCAGCTAAAAGCCTGGTGGTGGAAATTGTGGGGCCTGCCCGTTGGCAAAAATTAAATGGAGCATCCAGAAGCCCCGGTTACCTTCCCACCAGCTTAGTGTCCCATCTACCCACCGGCCCCTACCTGGGACAGATGCCAGGGGGATTACTCACCCTTTCTCCTGCAGCCTTTCCACCCCCCAGTGTTCTCTTCAAGACTGACTAGGAATGGGTGTGGGGGAAGGCTATGGAGTGGGGTGCTATGGGACATGTATGTGCACACGGGTGTGCTTTTGCGTGCTGTGTTGGGGGGCAGGGACCTTCTGGGAGCTGGGATGGGGGTGGGGGGTGCCGAAGAGACAGCAGAGCAGGTCTCTACAGAACCTGCCTAGCCAGGGTGGGTGGAGCTGGGTGGGGCAGGCAGGAGCAATTCCAGGTTTCAGAGGGGGAATGGAGTGTGGGGGTGTGTGTGTGCGTGTTGGTGTTTCAGTGTATCTGTGGATCTAGAGGTCCCTAGCCTCACCCCCGGCCTTAGACTGAAGGAAATTAAGGAAGTAGGTGGAGAGGGGCTTGGCTCTGGCTTCCCCAGCTGCTTTTGAATTAGAATGCAAGCTCAGGTATCCTGGCCAGGAGCCCAGTCTGTGGGACCTTCCCCTGCGGTGCACCCTGCACTGGGGTCTGCGGGTGAGAAGCTGCTCTGGAAGCCTAGATGCCTGGATGACCCAAGCATGGCCAGGGTCCCACCCCTCCTCTGCCTCTCAGCCCAGTGAGGAGAAGAATCCTGCCCCCACCCTGGGGCTGTGAGATGGTGAGCTCATGTCTGGGGCTGTCCTGGGAGAATGCCTGCTTAACAGGGCGGGGGTGGGGCACCTGATGCCAGCTCCTGGGCTCCCTGGTCTGCCCCTCCCACCCCACGGCCCACTGAGATCCAGCTGTTCTCTCTGGCCTCCTGGGCAGCACTGTCACCCAAGGACACCCTTTTTCATGGCATAGGAATGAGGGTCGGGACAAAATCTCCATACCATTTCTGGTCCAGGGCTGGAGCTGGTCCTAGCCCAGTCTGTACCTCAGTCCTTTTGGTGATAGTGAAAGCCCAGCCTCTCCGATGGGTGGCTCGCCCACAGCCCAAGGCCATATGGAGATGAAGGAACATCAGGGTTCTTAGGAGTGGTAGATGGGTGGGTGCACGAACCACCCCTTTTGGAGGCAGAGGTTCTTTGGTCCTGGCTGTGTTAGCTGAAGCCTGTCTAGTCTCTGCCTGTTTGTCCCTGGTGAGAAGAGGGGGCAGGGCGGGGTCAGCAGATCTCTCCTGTCATGGTCCTCTTGCAGTTGTGGCTACTCAAAGAACCAGCATCCAGAGCAGTCTCCTGGAGAAACCTGGTCTGACTCCAGGAGGAGCACCCCTCAAAGTCAGTGTTAGTTGGATTTTCCAACACGGAGAGGAGGCCGGAAATGGGCTGCTGTAGAAGTACCGGCCATGGGCTAGTCACCGTTTTTCTCTGGGTTCCGCTTTTTTAATCTGTAAAATTTGGGGTTGTCCCTCTAAGGCTCCTTTCAGCTTGGTGCTGGAACCTACTGAGAAGAGGGTGGTTCGGTCGGCTGTGTCCCCCTGAAGGGGGAAAGGGAAAGGGGCGTCGGGGGGGATGACATGGGCATAGTCAGAGGTTCGGTACCTTCCTCTCCTCTGTGGAAGCCATGTTGGGTGTCTGCATTTTCAAGCCACACTCATCAATTTCAGCCCCGCACCAGGGCCTGACAGCGATGCCTGGGTTAAGCACATCTGTGAAACTCAGGAGAGGAGTGTGACAAGGAGGAAAACCAAGCAAGGCTCTGAAGTGGGACAGCTGTCTCCAGCCTCTGCTCTGCCCTGCACTGGCCGTAGGCCTTGGTGAGATGCTCTGACTGCACAGACAGCTAGCTCCTGGGATCCTGAGCTGGGAGGTTGGACCCTGGGCTTAGTTCTTGCCACCCCCACGGCCGAAGGTGGCCATCCAGCACTTTGAGTGGAACCTATCTTGATATCCTTGGATCTTGGCACTATTATGGTTGGTGACGATTAGGGAGCCAGGCAGCTGGGGGGTGCCCACAGGTACACCCCTGCCCACGGGCTGCAGTGGGAAAGGGGTGTAGGGCATATGCAGTATGACCTGGGCTCCCTTGTAGTAATCAGAGACCTTTAGTGGGTAGGGGCCCACAGATGACTCTTCAGGCAGGGTCTGAAGTGGTACTCAGGCCCTTCCCTAGTCCCTGACTGTGGAGAGGAAAATGGTCCTATCAGAGATCTCTGCTCCTGTCTGAGGAGAACCTGAGCTTTCTTGTCCTCTTTCTCATCATCTTCCCATCTGGCTGGAAGTCTTTTAAAAAAACAAACCCAAGTGCCCTCCGCAGCTCGGCTGGCCGGGTGCTTCCAGCCCTGTCCTCAGTGGAGAAGAGGAACAAAAGGTGCCCTTTTTAGATGAGTGTTTGTGCTCTGTCCCCGCCCCCCTTTTCTCCCGTGGCTGAGTCCCAGCTCTTTCTCCCAGCCCCGTCTTCATCGGTGCTCTGTCTCATTACCCCACCCCAGGTGTAAAGTAGCTGGAACTGGGCTTCGGGGTGGGCCCAGGCCAGAGCAGTGGCAGGAAGTGGCACCCGCAGCCGCCTGCACAGTCCTCAGCACGCGCCACACATGGGGGTGCTGGCGTCTGTGTTCAACACCTTGTCCACTTGAGCTGCCTCCTTTGAGTGAGAAATGGGAAAGGGTTGGTCCGTCCTGGTCTGTGTTTTGGCCAACACCCGCCCCCTCATACACACACACACACACACACACACACACACACACACACTCACTACTCTAGGGCCCTGCTTCCTCAGCCTGTTGCCAGGTTCTGAGTATATTTTTTCCAGAGGCCTCCAATTGTTTCCTGGAGAAACCTGATCCTGGAGCTCAGACAAAAGCTGGGGCCGCCAGAGGAGAAACCCCATTCTCTCCCCCTCTGCCCCTATCGCCCCCACCTCCATAACCTCCCTCCCTTTGGATGCTGGGTATGGATTCCAGGACCCGGCTGCCATCACCTAGGCAACAGGGGGCTTTTGTTGCCATGGTGATCAATGTGGGAGAAGCTGGGCAGCCAGGACAAAAGCCCCCACATTTCCACCCCCCCCACCACCAAGCTCCCCCCCAATCCCCTTGGGACGATACTGAGACACATTCCATTAATTTTATTTCTGAAAGGCCTTTGGAAGGGAAAAGGGTCTCCTTTTTGTAACGGGCCCTGTCTTCTCTCCCTCTCTCCTCCCTGGCCTCCTTTTAACCCCAGATAATCCATGGTTAGTTTGAGCAGGGGACTGAGTGCATGTATTTGTGTCTTGGGAAGTGAGAGGCAAGGTGAAAGGCAGTGGGAGCACGTTCCTTTAAAACAGCCTCCCCCTTCCCCCAGACTGGGGCAGCTGCCTGTCCTGCACCGACTCCGGACTTCCCTCCCCGCCTCGTCATCCCTCTTGACGTTTCCACTTGTTGATCTCATCCAGTGATCCCCTCCCCCCGTCTCCTCCCTGGGAACGCTGCCCACCCGGGGAGACCCTCCAAACCCCTGATCCCTGAGACTGATTAAATAAAGGGAACTTCTTCCCTTCTCTTTACTCCTCTCCCCCTTTCTCCTCCCCAGGCCCCCCCAGCAGCAGGGCTTGGATTAGTTCCCTGGGGTACTTGAAGACACAGCAGGCAGGGGTCTCAGAAATTGCGTTCATTTTTGGCCCCTGTGTTTGGTAGGGAGGAGAGAAGTGTGTTGTGGTGCTTTTTGGGCGCTCTGACTTGGGTCAGCAGGCCAGGGGAGCAGGGTTTGTGTTGAGTCTAATAAGTAGCAGGGGGAGGAAGATGGGGAAGCTAGGCTGGGCAGCTCAGAACTAAAGGATGGGAGGGGACTTGCACCGTTGACTGGTTTGAAATTTATCTATAGGGGAAAGGCAGTGGCATTAGTTTACCTCCTGGGTGTGTTTGAAGTGGTGGTTCTGGTTGGGTGTGTGTGTGTGTGTGTGTGTGTATGTGGGCGCGTGCGCGTGCGAATGTGTGTGAGACTTATTTAGTCGTACTAACAGCAGGGTTTATTTATACCACCTCCTCCCTAGTCTCAGAGGAAGTGTCTGGGGGATTGGAGTATGAGTGATCCTGGAGCTAAAACTTATTAATCGCTTAACTAATTACTAGCTGAACCATTTATAAAAGCACTTCTTTCACCCTCGTGATCCTTACGGCTACCCCATGAAAAAGGCATCACTATCTTCCCTGTTTTACTAATGAGCTTACCAGGCCATAAGCACAGACACGTTAGTAACTTGCACATGGTGACACAGCTAGTCTGCGGAAGAGTTAGGTTTCGAACCCAGATCTTGGCTCTTCTGGCTGTTGGCTTTGGCAGATGGTGGGTATTCAGGAGGATGAGGAGATGAACAGCCTGGGGATTCAGTGTGTGTGTCTAGACGCTAGTCTGTGGCAATCGTTTACTTCTCCACCCCCTTCTCTACCCCCCATGTCACTCTGCGACCCACTTGTTGTCTTTGAGCCTCCTGACAAAATTTAGTTTTTAAGAGGACGACTAGAAAGAATAGTCTGGAACCACATCAAGAGAAATGCAGGTGTGAGGTCTAACTACGTGGAGGAGTAGGCCAGTAGAACAGGCCCTCAGGACAGCGGGTAGATGAACCCAACATGTGTTTTTCAGGTAGGGGGATAAATAAGGGTTGTTTTTTGTTGCAAAGGTTTTTGGAAAGGCTTATGGCTGGTTTAGGGTATTATGTCTCTGTCCTCTAAGTGTGTCCTTATCACACATGTGCTTTGACATGGGGATACTGACAAATATAGCTAATCCTATGGAGGATCGCCTCTATAGAACTCTGTCAAGAGGATGAATGAATAGATTTCACATTTATTTCCTCTCCGTACAGTCATTATAGTTTCCCTGAGAGCCAGAGAGGCATACAGTCGTGATTGTTTTGGTCAATGATGGACTGCATATATGATGGTGGTCCCATAAAATTATGCTATTGCATTTTTACTGTACTTTTTCTATGTTTAGATACACAAGTACTTACCGTTGTGTTACAGTTGGCTGCAGTGTTCAGTACAGTAACATGCTGTACAGATTTGTAGCCTGGGAGCAATAGGCTCTACCGTACAGGATATGTATGTAGCAGGCAATACCGTCAAGGCTTGTGCAGGTGTTCCCAGGATGCAGTTGCCTAATGACACATTTCTCAGAGAGTATTCCTGTGGCTAAGCGAGGCATGACTACGTTCATTTACTAGGTTGCTATCAGTTCCTTATTCTGTGCCCATGGGAGGGGAGGTGGATATAAATATGTATCAATCATATTGCTTATTCTCAAATTACTAATGGTTTAGAGTAGTTGGAATAAAGGTAACTATACAAAGCAAAATCCATTTTAGTTTTTTTTTTTTTTTTTAGATGAAGTCTTGCTCTGTTGCCCAGGCTGGAGTACAGCAGCGCGATCTCGGCTCACTCCAACCTCTGCCTCCCGGGTTCAAGCAATTCTCTGCTTCAGCCTCCCGAGTAGCAGGGATTACAGGCGCCTGCTACCATACCTGGCTAATTTTTGTATTTTTAGTAGAGACGGGGTTTCACTATCTTGGCCAGGCTGGTCTTGAACTCCTGATCTTGTGATCCACCCACCTTGGCCTCCCAAAGGGCTAGGATTACAGGCATGAGCCTCCTGTAATGCTGGGATTACAGGCATGAGCCGCCATGCCCGGCCCCATTTTAGTTTTTAACGTAATCAGCCTCTCAGCAGCACTGGACCTGGTTGACTTAATACCGACCTCAAAACACTCTTAAATTCCTGGCTGCCTTGAGACCCCACTGTTCTGGCTCCCCTCCTCCTCTGGCCTTCTCATCCCCTTTGCCTGCTCCTTTTCCTCTGGACATGTGTACATATCGGGTCCTTTATGTTCTTATGTAGTCCTCTCCCTAGGTGATCCCATCCATCCCATGGCTTTTCACACCCCCAGTACCTACAGCTCAGACTTTCCTCCGAGTCTGGCTCCTCTGACAGCCGGCTGCCTACTATTGCACGGCCATGAACTTAGCAGGCTGGAAACTGAACTAATTGTCTTCCCCCACAAGGCTGCTTCTTCCCCAGTCTTCCCTACCCTACTGATGGCGCTACCATCTGCTCCCTCGCTCGGGCCAGGGATTCTTGACACTCCCTTCCCGCTCATGAGGTCCTATTGATTTGACCACCAACATAAGTCTCAGACGTGACTATTACTCAGTCTTCTCTGGCTCTACCCTTAGTCAAGCCTGTACCACTGCAGTCGCCTCCTTACTGTTCTCCCAGTTTCTGCTTTTCCCTCTTTTCAATCCACATCTGCATAGCTAAAATCCTTCCAAGTTTTCCTGTGGCCTTAGAATAAAATAAAGCTCAGGCTCTTCACCTGGTCCCTGGCTGTCTCTGTAGAGCCCACCTTCTAGTGCCCACAGTCTTCCTCAACTCTGGGCCCGCTGGCCTTTTTTGGTTCTTTAAATACAACAAGCTCTTTCCTGCCTTTGGCCTTCACACATGTGATTCTTGTGCTCCATGGGCTTTTTCCTGCACTCTGCGTGGTTTCCTGTTTCTTCAGGCCTCTGCTGAGGGATCGTTTTCTCAGAGACTTTCTAGAACCGCTCAATTTAAAGTAGCTCTTACTCCACGTGGTGTCTCTCAGTTTCCTGTTCACCTTTCCATCACGTCTGCAACTGGTCGTGTATATTTATCTGCTTGCTTGTTTGGTGTGACCCTTCCCTGCTACACTGTGAATTCAGGGTCTGTCACACCACTTAACACCTAGCAGAAGGCATGGTTCATAGAAGGTGCGCAAACAAGATTTGGTGAGATAATGCCTGACGGTAGCAAGTAAGTGCTCAGCGCCTGGTGAGGACTGTTGTTGGAGTCTGGCTCAGAGGGGAAGACAACATTGGGTTCTAGAGTAGTTGGGGGCTCCTGTGAGGGGGGTGGAACTGGGCTCTGAAGAAAGGGCAGGATTTGGGTGGGAGTTAGAGAGGGGAGAGGTCATTCTCTTCTGCAGAATCAGAAGGTATGGTTGAAAGATAAGCCTACAAGCAGGCAGATAAACTTGTGCCTTGCCTATTTCAGAACTTAGGCAAGTAGAAACTTGTCTTCTCCTCCCACCCCCCCACCATATTATCTGTAGTTTCCACCCCCTCACCCCCACCCGGGGGTGTGCATATGTGTGGGTGCTTGCACGCGGGCACACACACACAGCCTCGAGGAAACTGCCAACCTGATCTTACCTGTAACCCTGGGTGTGTTTGAAGTAGATGCTGGGGAGATGGTGCCAAGGGAAGCAACCCACTGTGGCACACTCAGAAAGTATGAGTGAGGGGAGGAGGTGTGGCATGTGGAGGAGAGGCCTTAGATAGCCTCTGGACAGAAGCCAGCTCCTTTCTGCTCTCTGAGGTCTCCACTGGTGCAGCCTGTTGGCCTGGCCAGAGCCTGCCCTCTTCACGCCTCGGTTTTCCGGGCTGTGAATAGGGAAGCAGTGCCCTGCTCCTCCCTTCCAGAGGGCTCGGGTTTGGGTCATTCTGGGTGGACCTTACTGCCCTGGGAGCCTTTGCTGGCCATCTTCCTCCCTTGCCTGAGTCCTTGGCACAACCTGGCAGGGCTCTTCTAGAGCAGGGCAGGAGGAACTGGGCCCAGTGGACAGCAGGAGCCTGGGTGGAGATATTCTTAGGCCATGGCGGGGCTCATCTGAGCCTCCTGTGGCTGTCGTGTGGGGATTATCTTCCTCTGCCCTGATCCCATAGAGAGCTCGAGCTACCTCTAACCAGCTTCTTCCTCCCACCAGGAGCGTCGCTGGATTTCTCTGAGACAAGCCCACCCGTCCAGCAAAATAGAGTCCCTCAGGGTGACAGTTGACTTCCTGAAGGTGCCTCTTGGCCTGAAGAAGCCGGTGCTGAAGGAGGTGGCTGTGGGGCCCCCCAAGAGGCCCCAGCCTGCGGCCCTGGAGCGCTACAAGGCGCGGCGTTCAGACGCCATGGACACCGAGTCCCAGTACTCGGGATACTCCTACAAGTCGGGCCACTCCCGCAGCTCCCGCAAGCATAGGTGGGCAGACATGCAGGGTGACGTGGGTGGCAGAGGGAGGGTCGGGGGGCCGTTAAGAGGTGGGCACATGCAGGGGTGGCGGGGTGGGGTGGCTGCCCAGAAGATCCTGGTCCAGCACTGGACTTTCTGTGCCTCTCTGGCTTCCCTCTGCAGGGACCGCCGGGACCGACACCGCTCTAAGAGTCGAGATGGAAGTCGAGGGGACAAGTCGGTGACAATCCAGGCTCCCGGGGGAGCCCCCTGCTGGACAATGAATCCACACGAGGCGATGAGCGGGTGAGCAATGGGGATGCAGTGGTCCAGACCAGGCATTTTCAGGGTGCTCCTGAGGAGCTATGGAGCAGGGAAGGGCTTGGAAACCTGGTCTCAGATAGCTGCCAGATGGGGGAGTGTGGCTTGTGTTATACTTAGCTTCGCTTAGTGTCTTAAGGTAGGACCTTCAGGAATTTCAGTATTGAGATCCCTCTGGAAACAGCAGCCTCTCCTTATCTCCAGAGGGTTGGGGGTGACCTGGGCTGCCCAGCTCCTCTGCAGCTGCAGCCAGCCAGTCAGGCCCACTGGGAGTCTGGGGCAGGAGGGCGATGGTGGTGGCTAGGCCTGGGGTGTATGTGGGCAAAGCCGAGCTTTCCTGGAGCCTCGAGGTGTGGGCACTCTGTGCCCTCTGCTGTCAGCCTGTAGAATGACATTACCTGGGTCTTGGGGGAAGGAGTATGGGAAGAGTAAATGGAGAAAGCCGGAGGGAGAAGAGGGGGAGGCTGAGAGATGGAGCAGGGACCCCGGGAGAGAGTTCTCCTGGACTGGGGTGAGAAGGTTTTCTGTCACCTGCTGTGTTCACCTGGTAGGGAGGACAGCGGGCAGAGCGCAGTCCTGGAATAGGGCAGAGGCAGGATTTGAGGTGGTAACACTGAGGTTGCCCAAGTTTCATTCCTCTTGGGAGCATCTTTGGGGCTGGAGACTCCCAGATCCTTTTTCCTCAAAAGAAAGCTCTGTGGCTGACATTGGGAATTCCTGGGCCTTGGGAGCAGGTCAATATTGGAAGTAAACATTCTTTCTCCCTCTCTCCCGATCCCTTCTCCCTGGGTCCTGGCCTGGCTTCCTGAGTTCTTGAAGTGACCCTGAGGCGTGATCCTGAGACATGACCAGCTTGCCTGCTGTTGGGGGAGGAGATCCAAGCCCTTGGTCCTTGGAGGGGGTGGGCAGTATGTTTGGGGGTCAGAGAGTGGGGAACAGACCCAGGGCCTTGAGCTGAAAGCAGTCAGTGTGTCCACCTTCTAGCTTCACATCAGACTCGTTACCCATCCTGTGGAGAGGAGGTTCCTCAACCTGCCTAATCACTGGTGCTGCTGGGCTGCCTCAGTCCTATAGCCTGAACCTCCTGGGTGTTAGGATGTGATTCCATATCCCCAGGCTGTCCCAGGAGTGAAGGGTGTAGGCGCTGAAGGCCACTGGTTGTTGTGACTCCTCTGTGGGATGACCTCCAGCCACTGCAGAGAAACAGCTTGAGGACAACCCACTTAGACCACACTTATAGGGGCACCTGGGGACATCAGCCTGGCCACCTTCTTGCCTCCAGGGACAGGCAGCCTCTGTGCTGTGGTCATTTAGATGGCTCAGCAGAGGTGGCCTTGCAGACCAGAGACCAGAGTGGCCCTGAGTCTGCACAGTGTCCTTCACCTTCACCCCTTTACCCCTGGGGTCTTCTCTGTGCTGCTTTGGTCAGGTTACTCCCTTAGTTGGAAACCTGCGGTGGCTCTCTGTGCCTGGGGAATAAGTGCTTGTTGCTTAGCCCTGCACTGCAGCATGACCTGCACAAGCCCCGCCTGGCTGCTGTCTGCCTCACCTTCCTGGTTGCACCTTGCTGTGCTGCTGCGCGTGGATCCTCTGCTCTCATAGCCCTTGGCTGCCTCAGTTCATGCCATTCCTGCCCCAAAGCCTCCTCCTCTAGCTTCTGCCGAAATCATGGTGTGCTGGAAGGAACTTAGATAGGACTTCTAGAATTAGTGTTAATGTTTGAGTGATTCATGTGGATCTTGTTAAAATGCAGATTCTGGTTCAGTAAATGTGCGGTGGGCCTGAGGTTCTGCCTTTCTAACAAGCTCCCGGGTGTTGGCCACACTGCTGGTCTGTAGATCACATTTTGAGTAGCCAGCCCTTAGAGAGAATTTAGTTCAGCAATTCTCAATGTTGGATGACCACTAGAATCATCTGGGGAGCTTTTTTTTTTTTTTTTTAAAGCAGATCACACTCTCCAATAATTAACATTATTTTCCAACCTCCCTAAGTGATTCTAATGTGTGCATGTGGGATTGGGAACGTCTCCTGTTCCCTGCCGCAAGGATCAGCTCAGGTCCCGGCGTTTCCGGAAGCCTGCCTGCTTTGGTTGGCGAGTTTGCCCTTGCATCCTAGTCACTGCCTGAGCAGCTCCTCCAGCTGTCCTGTGCTGTCCGCTCTGAGGGTCATTGCTGCATGTGTGGTTTTTCCTCTCTCACTGACCAGTGTCCAGCTCCCCGAGCGCTCGGGTCTTGGACTTGGCTATCTGCAGAGCTAGACTTGGGCACACAGTGGAGCTCAGTGCATACTTCGATGGTTGCATATTTGTTGATTACCCTCTCTTCTTTTTGCCTTCTCCTTTCCCATGTGTTCCTCTCTGTCTCCTTTCCCCCTCACCCTCTCTCCTGTTCCCCGCCTCTTCCTCTTCTTATCCTTTCCTCCTTACTGTGTGGCCGGCCCCCTTCTGCCTGTAGGATGACAACTGGGGGGAAACGACGACAGTAGTAACGGGCACCTCAGAGCACAGCATCTCTCATGATGACCTCACACGCATCGCCAAGGACATGGAGGACAGTGTCCCGCTGGACTGCTCCCGTCACCTGGGTGTGGCGGTGGGGCCACCCTGGCGCTGCTCTCTTTCCTCACACCGCTGGCCTTCCTGCTGCTGCCCCCACTGCTGTGGCGGGAGGGAGCTGGAGCCCTGCGGGACGGCCTGCGAGGGCCTCTTCATCTCCGTGGCCTTCAAGCTGCTCATCCTGCTGCTGGGCAGCTGGGCTCTGTTCTTCCGCCGGCCCAAGGCCTCGCTGCCCCGCGTCTTTGTGCTGCGCGCCCTGCTCATGGTGCTGGTCTTCCTGCTTGTGGTCTCCTACTGGCTCTTCTATGGTGTGCGCATCCTGGATGCCCGGGAGCGCAGCTACCAGGGCGTGGTGCAGTTCGCCGTGTCGCTGGTGGACGCCCTCCTTTCGTGCACTACCTGGCCGTGGTCCTGCTGGAGCTGCGCCAGCTCCAGCCTCAGTTCACGCTTAAGGTCGTGCGCTCCACCGACGGCGCCAGCCGCTTCTACAACGTTGGCCATCTCAGGTACTAGCCCACGGCTGGAGAAGGGTTGGGAGGGAAAGGGCAGGGGAGGATGTGGAGTGACTGCTAGGGTGGGAGGGTGTGATGGGCTGGAGGTGATGGGCTTGGAGGGCTGTGGGGGAGGAGTTGAATACTTTGCACCAAGTAGGTTTTCACCAACGTTTGCTACTTCATGGGCAGGTTCACAGTGGTGGGGCAAGGTGAGTTGGGAGTTATGAGTTGGGAATGAACAGAGGTAGGGAATTTTAGAGGGGGATGGACCAAAGGGAAGAGATATTGGGGGGGGGGGTCACAAACAGGGGCTTTTTGGAATCCCTTTTCTAGTCCTTTCCGGGAGGCACAGCTTCTTGTGAGCACTTAGAGAGTGGCCTGTGAAGTGACCTGGCCAGAGGAGGGACCCCCAGAGAAAGAGATAAGGAGAATTCTTCAGCTCCCAGTACACAAGCTACCCCTCGAGGCCGCACAGGGTATCAGCGGCACGTCCTGGGTCCTGTAGAGAATGTTGGGGGAATGCTGGATGGGAATGAGGTGACCTTTGGCTGGGGACCCAGACCAGATGCCCTTTCTCTGCTGGGCTTCGGCACAGCAGGGAGGGACTGGCAGGCCCAGCCCTGGGAAAGGCTTGGGAGCCTGGTAAGTAGACCTCAGGCCCGGAGCCAGCCTTCTTGGAAGCAGCTTGTCCTGTCCTGCATCTTCTCCTGCCCCGTCCACCCACCCTAATGTGTCCCTTCCCCCTGTGCCCCTTGTCTGTCCCTTCTCCTGCCCCCTCCTGCCGTCTCCCCCCACAGCATCCAGCGCGTGGCAGTGTGGATCCTGGAGAAGTATTACCATGACTTCCCTGTCTACAACCCTGCCCCTCCTCAACCTGCCCAAGTCCGTCTTGGCCAAGAAAGTGTCTGGCTTCAAGGTGTATTCCCTCGGAGAGGGTGAGCAGCCCTGCTCCTCTGCCCTTCCCCTGTCTCTTCCCAAGCAGGACTCCAAGTTACCACCTCTCTCTTTGTCCCTTGCTTTTTCCTTTCCTTAGCCTATGTTCCAGCCGCTTCTGTTCAGTCACTTCTCTTGACTCCAGGTGGCTGATCTTAGCTGCTCATCCTACTTGCTGTTGCTTTATGCTATGGCGTGTCCCCCGATCTGGCTCCTCTGTGTCTCTCATCAGCCCTGGTCTGAGCCTTTCGGCTCTCGGAGCTGCAGAACCTCCTGCACTGGGGAGGAACACCCGCAGGACTCCTGCGCTCCCAGTGCCTTCATTGTTGCTTTCCTGTGGCCTCTCCCCAGAGGTGGTCAGGAGAGTTGGGGATTGGGAGCTGTTGCTGGGTGGTGGGAACAGCTTCTTCTGGACATGCCAGGCTGCTGTCTCCAGAGCTCCTGGAGTGGGAAGAAAGGCCACACTCTGATGTGACCATCCCCTCTATCCTGTTCCTGTGCAGAAAACAGCACCAACAACTCCACTGGCCAGTCTCGGGCTGTGATCGCAGCGGCAGCTCGGAGGCGGGACAACAGTCACAATGAGTACTACTACGAGGAGGCTGAGCATGAGCGAAGGGTGCGCAAGAGGAGGGCCAGGTGGGTCCCTGGGGGAGAAGAGAAGGAGGAGAGGTGCTTGTGGGGTGAACTGGGAGAGGAAGACCACAGAACTTCTGTAACTGCTGGAAATACAGAGCAATGATGATGTGAGTGGGGGGTGTGTATTTGTTTTTGCTGCCCTAACAGATTACCATAAACTTAGCAGCTGTGAAATAGCACACATTTATTATCCCCCAGTTCCATGGGTCAGGTGCAGGCTGGCTGAGGCTGAAATCAAGAGGACTCTCATCCGAACCTATGCTTTCTCTTTCAAGCTCATTATTGTAGGGAGAATTCAGTACCTTGTCACATGGCCCCATAGGCAGTTTACATGATGGCTGTGCACTTTTTTTCCCAGCAGAAACAGGTCGCTGACTTCTGCCCCCAGCTGGAGATAACTCTGATTTAAAGAGCTCATGTTAGATCAGGCCTAACAGGACAGTCTTCTTTGGAGGCCACTGACTTGGTACATTAATTACATTTGCAAAATGCGCTAAGATTGTTGTCTAATGAGGGGGATGAGAGTCTGGTAGAAGTGGGGGGTATCTTTGAATTCTGCCTACCATCCTGGGGTAGGGACCCAATAAAGGGATGCGAGCTTTACCTGCAACAGCAGGGACTCCAGCTGGACTAGCTTTCCTGCCAGTAGATCTTGAGGGCACTCACCAGAAGGTGCTTTTGTTGCCTTCAAAACATGAGGTTCTAGTGCCTACATTTTGGTAAATTCTTAAATGCCATCCTCGCTTCTTCCTTTCCCCTGTTCATATTATTATGTGGATGTAGTCAACCCTAAGAATCTTACTTGATGCCTACTCTGCCGGGTCCCGTCTTGGTCTGTTGGGAGTTCCCTGAGGGAGAAGCAGAGTGCCTGGGGACTTGACCATGCACCTGCCCTCCGCCTCATCTTCCACATGATCTCCAGGCTTCAAGGGCAAGAGGTAGCCCTTACCCTGTTCTCACAGGAGGCTGGCATCCCCTATAGTAGAACAAAGATCACCAACTCCATTTCTGTGGCATTCCAGCCTATCTCTAGTTGTCTTGGAAATGGCCCTTATGGGAAGGAAACCAGTGATGTCCCTACCCCTTTACCTTCTGTCCTGACCAGGGTCATTGAATCTCCTGTGCTGCCACCCCCATTTTTGGCACATAGAGAACTCTTTCCTTTCCCCATTACCTTGCTTGTAACCAGGAGCAAACTTTTTCTTTTGTTTACCTGAGATAAAAGGATCTTTTCAAAAGGAATTTACTGAGAAATGTAGGGGAAGCAAGAGAATAAAGAAAGAAATGGTAGACATACACAGATCCACACCTGCGCACCCAGAGTCCTGTTTGAAATGATTGACGTTCCCGGTCTCCTGGGTTCCTGCATATTAGGCTGCAGGCCTCACTTTCTTCCTCCTGTCACTTCAGGCTGGTCCTGCTGTTAGGCCAGGGGGGTTTCGATTTGGTTTTTGGACTTGAAGTGCAGAGAATTGCATTAATTTCTCTTTCGGCTTCTAACATATTGTCATTATAGGGTTCCTCATGGTTCTTTATTCTGTTTTCTCTTTCTTCCAGTTCCTTCTTTCACTCCAGCCCCACATTTTAGATATCCAGTTGAGTGTGTTTGATGTCCTTAAAACCTGTATGTATCCTTGTGCAAAGTCAGTGTCAGTGTAGTCATCTTCGTTGGTGTTGGTGTGTGTGTCGGTATGCTTTTTTTTTTTTTTGAGATGGAACCTCACTCTGTTGCCCAGGCAGGAGTGAAGTGGCACGATCTCAGCTCACTGCAACCTTCGCCTTCTGTGTTCAAGTGATTCTCCTGCCTCAGCCTCCCCCAGTAGCTGGGATTACAGATGCGTAGCACCATACCCAGCTAATTTTTGCATTTTTAGTAGAGGTGGGGTTCACCACATTGGCCAGGCTGGTCTCAAACTCCTAACCTCAGGTGATCTTCCCATCTCGCCCTCCTGAAGTGCTGGGATTACAGGCATGAGCCACCGTGCCCGGCCATCTGTATGCTCTTAATGTAAACGGACCTCTTTTCCTGCTTCCTCCTTAACACCGTGTTTTTTGAGATTCCTCCACGTTGTCTGTACATCTAGTTTGTTGCATCTTTTTGCTGCACAGTAGTTCGTGGAATACTCCCAACATCCTATCCAATATTTGGATTATAGTTATCTTCTTTTTTCCATTTTGATGGATAAGTAGGATCTTATTAATATTTTCACTTGCCTCTCTCTTATTGCTAGCC
Source organism: Ateles fusciceps (assembly GCA_036589455.1). NCBI lineage: Eukaryota > Metazoa > Chordata > Mammalia > Primates > Atelidae > Ateles > Ateles fusciceps. The sequence continues at coordinate 3,671,019 of JAZHEH010003362.1, forward strand.
AGTAACTACTTCGTATATTTTTTCGCCTTTCAGTCCTCTTGTGAATTTTCTGTTCATCTCCCTTGCCCTATTTTCTCTAGGTTTCCTGCCTCTTTCTTCTTGACAGCAATTGTAGCAAATTCTTTGCATGTTCTAGCTGTGAATCCCTTGTAGGTTCTAGATGTGTATATTTCCCCCAACTTCATCAGATGTCAGTCAATATTGTCCATGCTCTCATGGTTGAATAGAAATCTGTCATTTTGATGTAATCATGTCTACGAATTATTGACCCAATGAGGTATGATTTGGGGGTCTTATTTAAGAAGGTTTTCCTTACAGTTTGATGGAATGCTTGGTCTTTCCCATAGCACAGTTCCTAGTTGTCTCTCTGGGTTTGACACTAGATTTGCCCTCTGAGTTCCTGGGCTGGGCCCACTGAGCTCTGTGGCTGTTTCCTGTTCCCAGTGGGAGAAAGGTACTGTTGCCCCTGGCTTTGTATTGCTTCGGGTGAGCACAAAGGCCTGGCTTCATTCAGGCTGCTGGAGTGTTGGAGCTGGGGGGAGAGCGGTGGGTGAGGGGAAAAGAGAGGTGGGCATCTGGCCCAGACCGCTCCTGTCCCCCAGGCTTGTAGTGGCAGTGGAGGAGGCCTTCACTCACATTAAGCGGCTGCAGGAAGAGGAGCAGAAGAACCCCAGGGAGGTGATGGACCCCCGGGAGGCAGCCCAGGCCATCTTTGCATCCATGGCCCGTGCCATGCAGAAGTATCTTCGGACCACCAAGCAGCAACCCTACCACACCATGGAGAGTATCCTGCAGCACCTTGAATTCTGCATCACGCACGACATGACGCCCAAGGTGGGCCTGCCCTGCTGCCAGCATCCTTCCTCATTCCCCAGCTCCTCTTCTCTCCCACCTTTGTTTTCCCATATTCTCTCACTTCTTTCCTCACTGTCCGCCCCATTTCTCTCTCCTCTCCACCTCCTCTTTATAATCTTCTCTCTCGTTCCTATTCTATCTGCCCCATCTGCGTGGGGTGAAGTCCTTAGGTGGGTGAGGAGAAGGGGGGTGGGGATGGCTGAGACTTAGTTCTCATCTCTCTGAGGGCTCTAGAATTACCAGACCAAAGGCCCATCTTTACCCCCGTTACCCTCTTCACCTCCACCAGCTGGTCTTGGCTCTGTGCTCATTTTGAGCGATTGCCCACCCTCAGCTCTGTTGCCAGCTTCCTAGAATTGCTTTCCCTGAGCTACCCTTGGTGAACAGGTAACTACAGATGTTGCACTTTAACACCTCTGGCTCCCCTCCTGCTGCAGACCTGCTTGGCACAAATCATACAAGCTGTGTGGGGAAGGAGGGAAGAATGGGGGGAGGGCTTGCCCAGGCCACAGCCTGGTGCAGGGAAAAGAGCAGAAGATGGGAGTCCTGGGGAGCCGAGTTGAGTCCTACCTGATGAGCACACCCCCCTGTGCACTCCAGCTTCCTCGTTTATAAAATGAGGGCCTGAAGCAGATGCTCTCAGGCCCCTTCCTGCTGTAACATTGTGACGTTCTAGTTCATACGCATAGAGTGAGCTCAGGGATGTCCTTGTTGCTTTTGGAGACTATGCCCCACAGGATGACGGACAGTGGGTGGGTGACAGAGATTCTTACGCAGCACCTCCTTTCCTCTTCAGGCCTTCTTGGAGCGATACTTGGCGGCTGGGCCTACCATCCAGTACCACAAGGAACGCTGGCTGGCCAAACAGTGGACACTGGTGAGCGAGGAGCCGGTGACCAACGGGCTCAAGGATGGCATCGTTTTCCTCTTAAAACGCCAGGACTTTAGCCTGGTGGTCAGCACCAAGAAGGTCCCATTCTTCAAACTCTCTGAGGAATTTGTGGATCCCAAGTCGCACAAGTTTGTCATGAGGCTGCAGTCTGAGACCTCAGTGTGACTGTGCAACGGCAGCGGGAGTGGGAGACTCTGGGGGGCTCCTGAGGGGGTGGGAGGGGCTTGGTTCTCAGGCCCAGCCACATTCCTGCCACCCTTCTTCTTGCTCTTGTTTTTTTTTTTTTTTTTTTTTTTTACTTGAATTAACTTACCCCCCACCTTCTCTCCTCGTCTCTTCCTTATTTTACCCCACGTGAACCTGGAGAGACCATCCTGCTGTCAACAGTAGCTGGGAAGGAGCCCCCAACAACTTTTGTATTACTCTAGGCCTGCAGGAATCAGTGCCTCTCCCCTTCTTCTTTCCCTAGTCTTTCCCCAGACTACACTGTCTCCTGAAAGGGCACAGGGCCCTGTGATTGGACCTTCCCCTCCTGAACCCCTACTCACAAACCCAAGTTCTTGTAGCATTTCTCTCCAGTGACCCCAACAGAGTTTTTCTGGGGCACATGGACGTGACTCCAGAGAGCCACAGTGCCAAACTCCTCTAGGGCAGCAGCTGGCCCTCCTGTCCCTCACCCCAGCCACAACAAACCCTGGGTTGTGAGACAGGGATATTCCTGTTACACAGCTCGAGTTAGGGATCTCCAGGAGCATTTGCTTCCACACCTATTGAAAGCAAAGAAGGATCCCATCCTTTTGCCAGAAATCTCCACCTCATGTTTTTGATTTGTATGGTCACTTGACCATAGGCAAACAGGTGGAAACCCTCTGCGATCACTTTTCCAGGGGCTTAGGGAAGGTACCTTTCTTCCAGTGTGTCTTTCCTAGGTAGCCCCTGAGGAGGGCTGAATAGATCCCTGAGGTTTTGGAGGGACCCCATCACTGACCTGCTCCCTGACCCTACCCTCACCTTCGTCCCTGCTCTTCCCAGTGAAGGATGGTATGTAGACTCCTGTACAGACTTAGCGGCTTGCAGACCTGACCCAGCCCCTGTGGTCTTAGACAAATGTTTTTATTTTTGTCACCAGCCACCTCCGTCCTGCCGTCTTCTCTCGACTCCAGAGACCTGTTGCCTCATCTCTTTTGGGGAAGAGCCGGCAGCTCCTCCTCGTCCCCTGCCTTAAGTCCAGTTCTTTGCCTCAGGGGTCTCATTTCCTTGGCCTTCCAGGGTCCCTGCCCCTTCTCTCCCTGCCTGATTCTCTGGGCTCTGGGCTCCCTCTGTATTGGGGTGAGGGACCAGGATTACTGCCTTTTGTAGGTACTTCACCCCTTACACTGTTTTAGCTTCCATAGTCTTTGCACCAAATCCAGATTCTTGATATTTTAGATCTCAGTTTGAGGAAAATTTGCTGGCCCTCTAATAAATATTTTCAATATAAATTGGAGGCTTTGACTCAAACATTTTTACGAAGGAGAATAGAATTAGGGAGTACCCATATACATCCAGCCATGATCCACATGGAGGACCGTTCTGATGGCTGGAATGACTGGGCCAGTCCTCTGAGTAACTCAGTGTCCCTTTGTAGGCCCTTCTTTCACCTGGAAGACTCGTTGGTACTTACCTTGCAGAGCACATCCTGGGATAAGATCCCCAGGGACTCTCTATGTAGTGGCAGCCCTGGGAATGATGGAGCCTAGTGATCGGGGTTTCTCCTGCTGTCCTTTCTGCAAAAGCTTAGCTGTTCACCCACCACATGCTAGAGAGGGGCTCATTGGCCAATGCTACCTTGTCCCTAAAGGGGTGGGTTGTGGAGCTCATTTAGGCAGGGTCTCTGGCTGGGGCCGGGGTTATGGGTTAGGCCTGTGTGAAATATGTCCTGTTCTGGGGGTCTGTCTCTTTTCTTCTCTTCAAAAACCTGGTGTCAGAGGAGTCCCTTCTGAGTCACATAAATACCTCACTATCCTGGAAAACAGGGCCTGGATGGTGACTGGGGTCATTGCCTTTGTAGGCAGGATGGAGTGTGGTGTGGTCTGAGGAGCAGGTTGGGTTTGGGGTGAGGGGAAAGGATTTGGGATCTTAGTTGCTGCCCTAGGTTAGGGGCTGGGGAGTGTTTATTTTAAGATCCTGCCATGTTTTTAATCACTGTGATTTTTTTTTCATTCCCGTTTTCTAAAAAATAATAATAATAATTTTTTCCTCCAACTCTCTCTCTAAGCACTAAGGGCTGTGACTGAGAATGGTAGCATTTGGGTCCTTTGCCTCAGAACTGTGGTATCGTTGTCTTCTTTGATTATTATTATGATTATTATTGTTTTTTAAAATGTCAGGATGAATTGTCAAACGTATGGCCATGTGTTTGTCCTTTGCTTCTCCTCTGTGGGAAGTTGTCTCCATGCTGTGAACTGCCGTGGGTTGTGCGGCTGACTCAGTCCGCCTGAGCAGTCTCCCCACTATGTCTGTCCCACCGTGCGCTGGATCTGCTCATTCTGCTGTGGGGGTGTGCCCACCTCTGGCCCCCTTGTCACCATAGGGCTGCTGTGGCTGGGCCTCTCCAGCACTCTCTCTCGTGTGACCCATGGCATCCTTGCTCATCCCCACCGTGCCTAGCAGGCCTTCCTCTTCACCACCTCGGAATGCTGGCCCTCCCTCGCTCCACACCAGGTCACTGTGCCTCAGTCCTTCACCTACCTCGCCACTCTGCCACTGTCCCCACTGGTCCCTTTCTCCTAAACTAGTCTTTCGTGCTCTCTGTTTTTTCTCGTTCGCTTCCCTCTTGTCTCTCAACTTTTCATCCCATTCCCCTTCCATTTCGGCCCTTAACTTCTTCTTCCCCATCTCCACTCAGTATTCCAATGGCAAACCCTGATACAACACCTGTGGTGAGACATCGGGCTCTCTGGAACTTTCTCAGCTGACAGTCTTTTCCCAGGGTTCGCGCTTCGCTTCTCCTCCATTGGCCCCAGGTGAACTCCCCTGCTCCTCTGTGGTGTCTGTCAGTCTGTCTGTCTTCTCCCTCCGCTGCCCCTTCCCACGGGGCGGTATCTGCTGATGGATTCAGTCCTGGTGTGTGATTGTTGTGATTTGTTCTTCTGTGTGCAAAAGGAAGGGGGTTTTTTGAGTCCCTTCCAAGTGAGATTGTAAATGTAGAATTTTCCACTGTTGGATCTAGATTTGTTTTTCTTTTTTGGGGGGTTACAGAGCTGAGACCTTGTGCATGCATGTAGAAAATTGTAAAATGTAAATTTTTTTTAATATATAAAAAGCTTGTTTCTACAGTTTGCAGTGGATCTAAACATTATGGCAATTTTAGTTTTTTTTTTTCTTAAACATAGGAACTAAAACTGTACAAATTTTTTTTATATAAAATAAAGACATTTGACTTTTGTGGGGGGCATTCTGTTGCCTTTCTTTCTTTTTTTGTTTTTTTACAGGAATGGGAGCAAAGAGGGCCAGGGAAGAATGAATGTGTGCTCCTTGCTAGGGAGTGAATGGGCAGGAGGGGGCAGTGTGAGCTCGTCCTTGCTGTGCAGGCCTTCAGCGTATGTTGGAGAGAAATTGGAAAATGAAAAAGGAAATTGCTTATTCCGAATCCTGATTCTAAAGAGAGAGAAACAAGGTTGTGAGAACTCAACAACTTCCCGGTGTAGTTGTCAGGATAAAGAAAGAAAGATTACTTTCTAGGTCCATCCTCCCGAGTAAGCTTGTGTCTGGATGGCCTCTAGGGCAGGAGTGGGTTTCTAAAACGTCTTTCTAAAACAGAAAGTGCCATAGGAATTTCAGGGGATAGTTGAGATTTCAGTCCATGGTGATAGCTCATCACGTTTCATTGAGACAAGTTTCTGAAGTATGTGTGTTAGTTCTAGATATGTAGAGGGTTCATTGCTCCGTTGTCACTGTAATGCATGTAATCAGGCTCTAGAATCATCCTCAAGAGATCGGGGCCCTTCTCCCAGCCTTACCCAGACCTGACCTTCTCTGTGACTTTCGAAAGATGCTTAGCATGTAAACAGCCTTCTAAGATTAAAAACAAACAGCGTTCCTGTGTGGAGGTGGCCTATTCACTAGATTTCCTCCTCCTCTCCCCTGCCTTATACTCTGCCAGGCTCTGGAGATGCAAAGGCATCTCCATCCTGGAGGATGACCCAGTTTACAGGGCTGACGGGCCAGGTGACCCAGTGCAAGGCTTCGTGGCATGTTTTCAGGCAGAGTGCAGACGAACCCCCGGGGAGTTTCCTTCTTCAGGAAATCTAGGGAGTTTGTTTAAGACTCAAGATGGGGGAACACACTCACCTTGAGATTAGGTTTTGTTCATCTAAGTATTTCTAGAATTGAAACCAGTTCCTCGCATGTAGTTGGTGCTCAATAAAAACTTATTGAACGAATAATGAATGTAATAAATAACAATACAATAGGGGCTCATGAAAGGGATCATATACTTGCTTCTCCCTTTAAATTGCACTCAAGTGTTTCTCATGGGAAAACAAACAAAAATACTTCCCTTGAAACCACATCTCCCATTTTCACAGCTTTGTTCTTTTTGTAACCAGGCTTGCAGACTAGTTTTACTTGCTGTTTTCAGTTCATCTTAGAGTCAACTTGTGACTTATTCTATAACCAAATTTCTACCTTAGCCTGCCTCTGAAATTATTCTTGTTCTGAACAGCCAAGTATAGTAAACACCTTTTAAGTCTAGTCTTTATTTAGTGCCTGTGATGTTCCCAGCCTGTTACTAAAGTGCTTTCACTGGTAAAGATATTGGATATGGTCCTGCCCTTGCTGAGCTTACCTTGGTGGACCCTTGAGGAGCCTAGTTAACCTCAGGGACCTCCTCCTCTAACACCGGCCCAGGAGGTCATAGATTTAAAGCCAGACCTCAATATCTGACTGATAAGATCATATTTTCTCGATAGAGGTTTGCCGCAAGCAAAATCGATAATCCTGACCGTTTGTCATGTAGCAAAGGGTATTTGTAACTTTTGTCTGAAAGGATGTGTTTTCCATGGAAGTAATTCACATAGCCCTGAAGATAGAGACTCAGCTTGGTGGATTATCGGATCATTCCTGGGACTTCATGACGTTACATGTGATTATATGTGATCACATATGCTGCCCATGTGTGACTTTTTTCTTTTGGCCGTTGCCTTTGAAATGCAGCCAAGAGGGGCAACTAGGGGCTGGGGCTCTGGAAGAGGAGACATAAAGATCTTTAGACCCAGGTCTTACTGATTTGTTATTAGTTTTTTATTTTTTTAATTTAATTTTTTTTGTTACTCATTTTTTTTGTTTTGTTTGGGATAGTTTAATGGCTTCTACAGACTGAAAGTCAGCTTGCTTAAAGTAACCCTTGGCTTTTTTGTTACTTTAAACATATGATAGAAATTCTCTTCCAATTGCCAGGAAGGCTGGGGTGGGGGCAAGTCAGCCTTTGGAAAACGACTGCAGCCATTAGTATACACACGGTCATGGAAGATGCTAGAGAGATAATAAAGGACCGCCTACATAGTAAATCCTGGAGAACAGTCATCCCTGTCCAGCTCCCCAGTTTCTTTTTAGGCTGATAATGGGGTCCATTTCCCTTGCTACAAAGGGCAGGGCAGACATGATATCCTAGCTGCCTGTAACACTGAATGCCAGATTTAAGTATGTGGAATAGTGGGAGTACGTGCTGGTTTAGAGCTGGGAAACCCGGGCAAGGCATTGGCTTCTCTCTTCTTGGCAAGTTTTGGGGGCACACTTACTGTGTGATAGGCATTGTGATACAAAGATAAATAAAACATTGCCCCCCTTTCCTTGGAGCTCATGGGACTTTTGCTAGATAAGTTGGGAGTTTATTTTGTGCATTTTGTAGGCAATCTGAGGAAATACACTATTTTTTCTGGAGGTGGTACATACCATCTGCAAAGGGCACACTGAAGCCAACACTGAGTGTATTATTGAGCCTGATATGTAAACTATTTTCATGTCACTTCTCAGAAATAGCCATCTGTACTCTGGTATTCTGTAAGAAGAATGACTTTGGTTATAAAAATTAGAAGTATGAGATCTTCGGTTTAGCCTGGCCCCTTCTTGCTTTTGGGCACAATTAGGTCATGTCGCTGCTTCACTTAGGGTATGTGGTTAAAAGTAAAACTGTGGATTTTTAGGATTTTTAGGGCAGTGGAACTACTGTGTATGGTGCTATAAATGCTAGAAATGTGGATACTTGTCATTATAAATTTTTTCCAAACCCATAGGATATACGGTACCAGCAGTGAAGCCTGATGTAAATTATGAGCTTTGGGTGATTAATTGTAACAAATGTACCACTCTGGTGTGGAATGTTGATAATGGGAGCGCCCAAGCAACTGTGGGGGACAGGGAATTTATAAAAAATCCCTGTACCTTCCACTCCATTTTTCTGTGAAACTAAAACTACCCTAAAAAGTCTGTTTACACTTGACGTCAGGAGTTTGAGACCAGCCTGACCAACATGGTGAAACCCTATCTCTACTAAAAATACAGAAATTGCTTTCGTAGCACATGCCTGTAATTGCAGCAACTTGGGAGATCAAGGCATGAGAATTGCTTGAACCCAGGAGGCAGAGGCTGCAGTGAGCTGAGATTGCGCCACTGCACTCCAGCCCAGGTGACAAAGCAAGACTCCATCTCAATAAATAAATAAATAAATAAAAAGTCTATTTTAAAAACCTGAGTAAGATGACACCAAGCACAGCCTTACCTAGTTCTAGACACCACTCTAGTAATAAAAGTGATAGTATTACAGGTACTTGTATTTCGGGATTGAGGGGGAAAGCGTAGGTGTGTGCTCTTTCCCATGAATCCCCTGACAGTGTCACCGTGGAGCTTGGAAATCTGATGAAGACTACTGAAGAGGAAGTGGAAGCTCTGGTGGTCCCCCCATACTGTGACAACCAAAAATTTGCATGAGGGGACTTAAATGAGTCAGGAAACATGTGATTTAACTTAGTGAAGATTTTCTCTCCTTTTAAGTTCATGTTCATGTTAGTTCTCTTTGACATACAAATGTGTGATTTGAGGGTGGGGTTGGCTAGGAGAGTTTTTACTGTAATAAAGAATACTTGTTGAAGGACTTCTTGTCAGTTTACTTATATCTTAACACAGTACCTCTTGCCTCAAAGATGGAATCCAGTTAAAAAGCAGACAGAGCCAAACCATGTTAGCAGGGAAAGCTGACCTTGTAGATTGCATTTTCAGCAACTGGTATGAGATGGTGTCCTTCTGGTTTGGAGCATGCTGAAGAATTTGACTCCGGGCAGTCTTTTTCCTGGAATTGAAATGTTCATGGGGTTTTTACTCTGTCTTGAAATAGATCCCCAAAATAGTTTCTCAGACTTTAGTGATGCGTACAGCAAGTGTACAAATCACTTGAGGATCTTGTGAAATACAGACCCTGATTCAACAGGTCTGGGGTAAGGTCTGAGATTCCTTATTTCGAACAGGTGCCCAGGTGTCTTTGTCGGCTCAGGCTGCCGTAACAAAATACCGTAGACTGACTGGGTGGCTTAAAATCCAGAAATGTATTCCTCATAGTTCTGGAGGGTGGAAGTCTGAGATCAGGCTGCCAGCATGGTTGGGGTCTGATGAGGGATCTCTTCCTGGCTTATAGGATGCTGTCTTCTTGCTGTGTCCTCACATGGCAGAGAGAGAGAGAGAAGAGAGAGAGAGAAGAGAGAGAGAGCGAGCAAGAGAGCCAGGTTTCTCATGTCTCTTCTTATAAGGGCACTAATTCCATCATGAGGGCCCTATTCTCATAACCTCATCTAAATCTAATTACCTTCCAAAGGCTGCATCTCCAAATAGCATCAGATTAGGGGTTAGGCTTCAACATATGCATTCTGGGGGAACGCAGTACAGCCTAAAGTACCAGGTGCTGCTACTGCAGTTCTACAGATCTTATTTTGAGTAGCTAGGCCCAAAAGAAGCTTAATATACCTCTGACAATTCGAGGGTTCTAAACACGCCTTACTTAACTCTAAGATAATTGATGCAAGAGATCAAAAGTGTCTTCTGCTAGCTTTCGAATTTGTTTGATCTTGTTCCTCTAGTTCTTTTAATTGTGACCATAGGGTGTTGATTTTAGATCTTTCCTTGCTTCTCATGTGGGTATTTAGTGCTATAAATTTCCCTCTAGACACTGCTTTAAATATGTCCCAGAGATTCTGGTACATTGCGTGTTCATTCCCATTGGTTTCAAAGAACATCTTTATTTCTGCCTTCATTTCATTATTTCTCCAGTAGTCATTCAGGAGCAGGTTGTTCAGTTTCCATGTAGTTGTGGGGTTTTGAGTAAGTTTCTTATTCCTGAGTTCTAATTTGATTGCACCGTGGTCTGAGAAACTGGTTGTTATGATTTCTGTTCTTTTGCATTTTCTGAGGAGTGATTTATTTCCAGTTATGTAGTTAATTTTAGAGTAGGTGCAATGCAGAACTGGAGGAGATAAGACACAAAAAACCCTTCAAAAAATCAATAAATCCAGGAGCTGGTTTTTTGAAAAGATTAACAAAATAGATAGACCACTAGCCAGACTAATCAAAAGGAAAAGAGAGAAGAATCAAATAGATGCAATAAAATGATAAAGGGGGTAGCACCACTGATTCCACAGAAATACAAACTACCATCAGAGATTACTACAAACAACTCTATGCACATAACCCAGTAAACCTGGAAGAAATGGATAAAGTCCTGGACACTTGTGTCCTCCCAAGACTAAACCAGGAAGAAGTTGAATCCCTGAATAGGCCAATAACAAGGTCTGAAGTTGAGGCAGCACTTAATAGCCTACCAACTAAAACAAAATCCAGGTCCAGATGGGTTCACAGCCAAATTCTACCAGATGTATAAAGAGGAACTGGAACCATTCCTTCTAAAACTATTCCAAACAAGTCCCCTGGGTCTGCTGCTCCCTCAAAAAAAAAAAGAAAAGAAAAAAAATTAAAAAAAAATTAAAACTATTCCAAACAATACAAAAAGAGGGAATCCTCCCTAACTTATTTTATGAGGCCAACATCTTTCTGTTACCAAAACCTGGCAAAGACACAACTGAAAAAGAAAATTTCAGGCCATTATCCATAATGAACACTGATGCAAAAATCTTCAATAAAATACTGGCAGGCCGAATGCAACAGCACTTCAAAAAGCTTATCGATCACGATCAAGTAGGCTTCATCCCAGAGACACAAGGCTGGTTCAACATATGCAAATCTATAAATGCAATTCATCACATAAACAGAACCAAAGACAAGAAACACATGATTATCTCAATAGATGCAGAGAAGGCCTTTGACAAAATTCAACAGCCCTTTATGCTAAAACCTCTCAATAAACTAGGTATTGATGGAATGTATCTCAAAATAATAAAAACTATTTACAACACCACAGCCAATATTGTACTGAATGGGCAAAAACTGGAAGCATTCCCTTTGAAAACTGGCACTAGACAAGGGTGCCTTTCTCACCATTCCTATTCAACATAGTATTGGAAGTTCTAGCCAGAGCAATCAGGCAAGAAAAAGAAATAAAGGGTATTTTTATTAGGAAAGGAGGACATCAAATTATCTCAGGAGATTACATGCTGGTATATTTAGAAGACCCCATTATCTCAGCCCCAAATCTCCTTAAGATGATAAGCAACTTCAGCAAAGTCTCAGGATACAAAATCAATGTGGAAAATCGCAAGCATTCCTATACACCAATAACAGACAAACAGAGAGCCAAATCATGAGCAAACTCCCATTCACAATTGCTACAAAGAGAATAAAATACCTAGGAATACAACTAACAAAGGACATGAAGGACCTCTTCAAGGAGAACTACAAACCATTGCTCAAGGAAATAAGAGAGAACACAAACAGATGGAAAAAATTCCATGCTCCTGATTAGGAAGAATCAATATCATGAAAATGGCCATACTGTCCAAAGTAATTTATAGATTCAATGCTATCCCCATCAAGCTACCATTGACCTTCTTCACAGAACTGGAAAAAACAACCTTAAACTTCATATGGAACCAAAAAAGAGCCCACATAGCCAAGACAATTCTAAGCAAAAAGAACGAAGCTGGAGGCATCACGCTACCTGACTTTGAACTATACTACTGCTACCAAAACAAAGATATAGACCAATGGAACAGAACAGAGGCCTCGGAAATAATGCCACACATCTACAACCATCTGATCTTTGACAAACCTGACAAAACAAGCAATGGAAAGGATTTCCTGTTTAATAAATGGTAGTGAGAAAACTGGGTAGCCATGTGCAGAAAGCTGAAACTGGATCCCTTCCTTACACCTTATACAAAAATTAACTCCAGATGGATTAAAGATTTAAACATAAGACTGAACACCATAAAAACCCTAGAAGAAAACCCAGGCAAAACCATTCAGAGCATAGGCGTAGGCAAGGACTTCATAACTAAAACACCAAAAGCGATGGCAACAAAGCCAAAATAGACAAATGGGATCAAATTAAACCTAAGAGCTTCTGTACAGCAAAAGAAACAATCATTAGAGTGAACTGCCAACCAACAGAATGGGAAAAAGTTTTTGCAAGCTACCCATCTGACAAAGGGCTAATATCCAGAATCTATAAAGAGCTAAAACAAATTTAAAAGAAAAAAACAAATAACCCCACCAAAAAGTGGGCAAAGGATATGAACAGACACTTTTCAAAAGAAGAAATTTATGCGGCCAACAAACATATGAAAAAATGCTCATCATCACTGGTCATTAGAGAAATGCAAATCAAAACCACATTGAGATACCACCTCACACCAGTTAGAATGGCGATCATTAAAAAATCTGGAGACGACAGATGTTGGAGAGGATGTGGAGAAATAGGAATGCTTTTACACTGTTGGTGGGGAGTGTAAATTAGTTCAACCACTGTGGAAAACAGTGTGGCAATTCCTCAAGGATCTAGAACTAGAAATACTATTTGACCCAGCAATCTCATTTACTGGGTATATACCCAAAGGATTATAAATCGTTCTATTATAAAGACATATGCACATGTATGTTCATTGTGGCACTGTTTACAATAGCAAAGACTTGGAACCAACTGAAATGCTCATCAATGATAGACTAAATAAAGAAAATGTGGCACATATACACCATGGAATACTATGCAGTTGTAAAAAAGGAAGAGTTCATGTTCTTTGCAGGGACATGGATGAATCTGGAAACCATCATTCTCAGCAAACTGACACAGGAACAGAAAACCAAACACCGCATGTTCTCACTCAATGAGAACACATAGACGCAGGGAGGGGAACATCACACACTGGGATCTGTTGGGGGGATTGGGGGCTAGTGGAGGGGATAGCAGGGGATGGGGAGATTGGGGAGGGGATAACATTGGGAGAAATACCTAATGTAGGTGACGGGGGGGATGGAGGCAGCAAACCAGCATGGAATGTATATACCTATGTAACAATCCTGCAAGATCTGCACATGTACCCCAGAACTTAAAGTATATATAAAAAAAGAGATCAAAATTGTTAAGAGGTCTAAATTTTATGAATGTAATAAATAGTTTGGTAAAGTCATTGTTGCTCATGTTATAAAATTGTACCACCTGTATCAAATTGTGATTTTATGAGTATCTTAAATGATATGTTGTGAGATGGCCTTATGTGTGGAATTTATACAAAAGCAGTTCAATAGGCAATGTAACTGATCCACTGAGATGTTTATAATGACACAAAAAAGAGCCAAGATGAGACCTTATCACTAAAGGCCACAGGAGCAGTTCACAATATAAGTTATCTTTGGCTAGAAATTTTATGCTGACATGACTGTATTAGTCCATTCTCATGCTGCTTTGAAGAGATACCTGAAACTAGGTTTAATTGACTCACAGTTTCTCATGGGTGGGAAGCCTCAGGAAACTTACAATTCTAGCGGAAGGGGGAAGCAAACATCCTTCTTCACATGGTAGCAGCAGAGAGAATGAGAGCCGAAATGCTGCCAGTCTCTTTGCGTAGCAAGAGTGACATTCAAGTTCCTCATCTCCATCTGAGCCCACCTCAGCCTGGACTTCGTTGTCCATATCACTGTTAGCATTTTGTCAAAGCCATTCGACAAGTCTCTAGGAAGTTCCAACCTTTCCTGCATTTTCCTGTCTTCTGAGCCCTCCAAGTCTCCAGGAAGTTCCAAACTTTCCTATATTTTCCCATTTTCTTCTGAGCGCCCCAAACTGTGTTAACTTCTGCCTGTCACCCAGTTCCAAAGTCATTTCCACATTATTGGGTATCCTTATAGCAGCACCCCAATCTCTGTGGTATCAATTTACTGTATTACTCTGTTTTCATGCTGCTATGAAGATATACTCAAGACTGGATAATTTATAAATAAAAACATGTTTAATTGACTCACAACTCCTTATGACTAGGGAAGCCTCAGGAAACTTACAATCATGGCAGAAGGTGAAACAGGCATGTCTTACATGGTGGCAAATGAGAAGTGAGTGCCAAGTGAAGGGGGAAGCCCCTTATCAAACCATCAGATGTGTGAGAACTCACTATCATGAGAACAGCATGAGGGTAACCACCCCCATGATTCAATAATCTCCATTTGGTCCCTCCCGTGACATGTGAGGATTGTGGGAACTACAATTTAAGATGAGATTTGGGTGGGGACACAGCCAAACCATATCAGTGACCAGTGTAACAGAGGAAATTCATGAGTTTTACCATGTTTAGAGAGTTTCTGATAAGGTGACTTAATATACTTCAATATTTGCATTAATCGCTATGGGTATAGAATGAAAATGTGAACTCCGAATATCTGAGACAGGTCTCAGTTAATTTAGAAAGTCTATTTTGCCAAGGTTGAGGACACATGCCCATGACAACCTCAGGAGGTCCTGAAGACATGTGCCCAAGGTGGTCAGAACACAGTTTGGTTATACACATTTTAGGGAGACATGAGACATCAATCAACATACGTGAGATGAACATTGGTTTGGTCTGGAAAAGGCAGGACAACTTGAAGCAAAGGCAGGACAACTCGAAGCAAGGAGGGGGCTTCCAGGTCACAGGTAGATAAGAGACAAATGGTTGCATTCTTTTGAATTTTTGATTAGCCTCTCCAAAGGAGGCAATCATATATGCATTTATCTCAGTGAGAAGAGGGGTGACTTTGAATAGAATGGGAGGCAGGTTTGCCCTAAGAAGTTTCCAGCTTGACTTTTCCCTTTGGCTTAGTAATTTTGGGGCCCCCAAGATTATTTCCCTTTTACAAAAGGAACATCATATTTCAGTAATTGCAGGTAGCATCATATATCGATAATTTAGAAACATCTTCTCGAGTTTCTTGGCCAAGTAGTGGTTACTGTACAGACTTCAAGATCTTAATGATCTTGTAGTTAAATGTTGCTGGAAGCTGTCTTATCTGTGTTCAGTATTTTTCACTCATTCTGTCCTTTAACCAATATTTGTTGAGCGCCGTCTATGTGCCAGGAGCTGTGCTAGGTATTGGTGGCATGGCAATGAATGATACATATGTAGTCTTTGTTCTCAGATAGTGATCACTTAATTTCAAAGGTGATGAATGTAATGATGGAGTATAGGGGACCTTGGGATCTTACAGTAGGAACCTGACCAGGGAGGGGCTGTCAGGAAAGGTTTCCTTGAAATAAAGGATGGGGCGCAAAATCTTTTTGACTAGGAAGAGCTTCCTCATTCTCTTCAATAAGCAAACTCTATCCAAGTAATTGCTGTGTAAAAATTGAGTGTCAAAATAACCGGAACTTGGAAGTTGTCAAAAGATTTCCTTAAGAAAGCTGGCAAGGACGTGGAGCAGGGGGGAATGCTTGTACACTGTTGGTGGGAATGTCAATTAGTACAGCCACTATGGAGAACAGTACGGAGGTTCCTCAAATAACTAAAAACAGAACTACCATATGATCCAACAATCCCACTGCTGGGTACATGCGCATGAGAAAGGAAATCAGTATATTGAAGAGACATCTGCACTCCCATGTTTACAGCATTTACGATAGCCAAGATATCGAAGCAACCTAAATGTCCATCAGTAGAGGAATACCTTTCTTCCCGTAAAGAAAATGTGATACATATATGCAACGGAATTCTGTTATTTTCAACAACATAGATGGAACTGGAGGACACTATATTAAGTAAAATATATAATTACTGACTTTGAAGCCTCCACTGAGTGAGGTTCACTGTAGCGGAGAGGCCATTCTCATTCATCGGCTGACACAGCATGCAAATTCAGGCCCATGCTTTTCTTCCTCCGTTAACCCGTTCATGGGGAATTCCCCATGAGGCCATCAATGCAGGGCGAGGGAGAGGTGGAAGGGTAGTTGGAATTACAAAGTCCCCTGCTTATGGAGCATACTTGTAGATTCTGGACCTGTTCAGACTCAGTTTTGTATATTCTATTTCTGTTCTATAATGAATTCCTGCGAGGCAATTCAGTTTTATATTTGGTGGTTCAGATAACATCCAGTTCATGATGGACAGTTTGTGTTGCATGATAATTTGGTGTCCCGAGGCAGACATTCAATTTCTACCAAGTCTCAGAAGCAAGCCAGGAATTGCTTTTCAAATGGGGGAAAGGCTGTCAGCACAAGCGAACCTCAGCTTACTGCAAACCTCGGGGGGGGATCTCAAAGACTTCCAAGGAAGAAAAAAAAATCAATCTAAGTTTGATTACAAAGAAATGCAAGAGACTCCAGGCCTAAATTTCTTTGTTTTGTATAAAGGTAAAAATGATAGATTTATTATAATTTGAGTTATAAATTTAATTTTACAGTTTAATTATAATTTTAAAAGGCTGAAGAAGCTCTTTTGTACCAAATTTTAGAATAATTTGGATAATAAAATAACTAAATGTGAATCAAATTTTACTTACATTCCTAATAAAAATAAACCATGTAATAAATTATTTTGTGAATTTAGGGTTAAATTACATCTACCTTTTCTGCTGTTTTTCTACAGCATGAAATAAAAATGCAAGAATGGCATATTAATTAATTCAAGAATTTGTATTTCTGTTTTAACAAAAAACTAAATTATATGGAACTATCTGAATTTTAGTTGAATTAAGATAATTAGAGCTGCCTAATTAACAATTGTCCTATAAGTGAAATAAATAATGATCACCTATCCATTATTTAAAAATATGTAAATCTAAACAGATATATGCAACTATATTGAGTTATAATTTAAATAAGTGGTATATCTGTATAATTAGTTCTTTTATAGAAACCTTAGGCATTTTTGCACATTATAAAAACCTACAGAGCTTATCCATTTATACCATATGTGTACAGTTTTAAGGTGGTGTTGTTTTCTGACCCTTTCTTTTCCTTCCTTTCTTCCTTCCTTTCTCTTTCTTTCCTTCCTTCTTTCTTTCTTTTCTTTCTTTCTTCTTTCTTTCTTTCTCTTTTCTTTCTTTTTTCTTTCCTTTCCCTCCCCTCCCCCTCCCTTCCTTCCTTCCTTCTTTTCTTTCTTTTTTCTTTCTTTATTTTTTACAATTGCAAAGATAGGAAATCAACCCAAGTGCTCATGAACCAAAGGATGGAAAAGAAAATGACAATATATATATATATATATATTTTTCATATATATGCCACTCAATACTACTCAGCCATAAAAAAGAATGAAGTAATGTCTTTTGCAAAAACTTGGTTGGAATTGGAAGCCACTATCCTAAGTGAGATAACTCCGGAACAGAAAACCAAATACTGCATGTTCTCACTTATAAGTGGGAGCTAAGCTATGGGTATGCATTTATAGTGTTTGTTGTTGTTATATGATATTCTGTTCTGTGAATAAATCACAGTGTACTTATTTATTCCACTGTTGAAAAGCATTTTGGTTGTCTCTGGGTTTTAGCTAATTAGCACAACACTCCTGTGAACATTCCTCCATGTGTCTCCTGGTTTATATGGCAGAAATACCTCCAAGTCCAGCGTACATATTTATGGGCAGATTTACTGAGTGAAAGAAAAAGCTAAACCGCTTACACTAAATGACTCTGCACCCTGCAGGTACCAAGTTTCCATCGCTCCACGTCCTCTCTTACACTTGGTGTTATTAGATTTTAATGTGTTTGTCATCTAGGGGTGTGTAGTGATCCTTCACCGTGAGTTTAATGTACATTTCCCTTATTATTAAAGAAGGTGAACAATTTTTTTATATCTTCAGTGATCATTTGGATTTCCTATTTGCTCTTTGGGAAATGCTGTTCATGTCACTTTTTTGTGTGTGTGTGTGTGTGCGTGTGTGTGTGTGTGTGTGTGTGTTGGTTCACAGGAATTCATTACATGTTTCTGGATATTAGTCCTTTGTCAGTTACATATGTTGTAAATATCTGCTCCCAGTTGTGGCTTGGTTTTTACTTTCTTTATGGTTTCTTTAAGTAAAAGGATTTTTAAAAATTTAATGTATGGGTATGATTAGTGCTTTTTATGTCTTGTTTAAGAAATCCTTTCCTATGCGAAAATCATGAAAATATTCTCCTATATTGCCTTCTAAAATGTTTATATTTTTGTCTCTTACATTGAGGTCTTTCATACTCCTAGAGTTGAGCTTTATGTATGGTGTCAGGTAGTGGGAGGAGGTCTAGTTGTTCCAGTGTGATTTGTTTTTAAAAATCCATTGTTTTCCTACTGATATGCGTTGCGATCTTTTTATATATCAGTTTCCCATGGATTTTTTCAGTCGGGTAATCACTGTCCCCTGTTCACATTTGAGAACAATCGAATGATTAACTTTGTGTACTTGCTCTCTCTGTTTCTCCATTTATTGTCTCTACGCGGTTATTTTACAGATGTAGTATCATGAAAACATTGCGGTGTAATCAGTATTATCTCTTAACTTCCTTGAGTTAGCTCTAGTCACACTACCCATTCACGACTTGTAAGTCCCCTTGGATGCTGTGTCCCCATCAGTGGGCCTCGTCCCAAGTCATGCAAATCAGAGCTGCGTGTTTGGTAACTGCTGTGAATAGTTGACTCTCAGGCTTTGATACCTGGGAAGAAGAAGGAGAAAATTCAAGTCACTAAGCAAATAATGTGGACAGTGAACAAAAGGAGTAGTGCCTGCAGAAGTTGTGTTCAAACCCGGAAACAAGAGGGCCTCCATCTTTTCTTTAACTATTTTGTGTGTCTCTGTTCTCAGTTTTCTTATTTGTTGAGCTACATGACCTACACTATCCCTTTCACTTTTAAAATTCAAATGAGACTCTGCTGCTATCTTTAGTGTGAGTATATGTATCTAAACATTTTTTTGGTTTCCATTTCCATAGCTCCAATTTCTCTTACAGAGACTATTTCGAGTGAGTACTAAGTAAAATACTTGATTTCTTTCTGCTTTGGGTGGAACAAGTGCTGATGTATCTAAGGAGGAAATGGAAAAGAGGACTCTTAGTTGATGAGAAGTTGATGAAAAGAGAAAGGGTGAAGACCCATCCAATCTTTCTCTGGGGTCACTATGAAGCTTAAAACAATAATCTTCTTTGAGTCTGTTTCCTTCACTAGCAAATGAGGACAACAATAGCTACCTCACTTTATAAACTTGTTGGGAAGATCACATCAGATATTATATATGCAAATAATAAAGTATTTTTAAAATGTAAACAACATATAGACATTCACTAGGCATCCACTCTAGTCCTGCCAAAACAAGTAAGATATGATTCCAGTCTTCAAGGATCTCACAGTCCAGAACTTTAGAGACCACATGGTACCATGGCAAGAACACTGGAGTAGATGCAAGAAGCCTTGTTTCCTGATAGTGTACTTGTGTGTGACCTCGGCCACGTCTTCTAACTTTCCTGAACCTGAGCTTTTTAATTTGTACAATGAGGAATAGGAAAGATGAACTGGACAACTGATAACATCTGTTTTAGATTCTGTTTCTGTGACCCTGGACGACACAACTATTCCTTGTCCTTTTTGCCTTCTTAGCAGACAGGTTGTAAGAGTCAAGTGAGATGTGTGTGAAAGGACTTTGAAACCTTAAGGAGCTATGCAAATGAGTCGTAGTTATTACTATCACCCCCCACACTCTTCCTGCAGGTTTGAATGGATTGCAAAACAGGCTACCTAATTTGTGGAGCCTACTGCAAGATAAAAACAAGATCTGTTGCCTACTGCAAGATGAAGAGAGTCCTCTGTTAAAAAAGTGTTTAGAATTTCAAAACAACAACAGCAGATCATTAACTCAAATGTGGGTCCTTGAGTGATGATGCAGTTCACAAGCCCATGAATCCAGCCTTGGTAATTTTGTTTCTGGATTGTAATTTTCCAGGCACCTAGCATGTTTGCTATCCTTGCATTTCTTTTTCTTTCTTTCTTTAGCCTAGCCTGGAGTTCAGTGGCCGGATCTCAGCTCACTGCAATCTCTGCCTCCCAGGTTCAAGCGATTTTCCTGCCTTGGCCTCTCAAGGACCTGGGATTACAGGCATGTGCCACCATACTCGACTAATTTTTGTATTTGTAGTAGAGACAGTGTTTCACTATGTTGGCTAGGGTAGTCTCGAACTCCTGACCTCAGGTGACTCACCCGCCTCAGTCTCCCAAAGTGCTGGGATTATAGGCATGAGCCACTGAGCCCAGCCTGTCCTTCCATTTCTTGATGGTTTACAGGATTATGACTTCTCCTTCTGTCTTTTCACTCACCCAATGCAATACACAAGGATCAATCATGCAAGTTATTACCAACTTAGTAAAAAGTGATAGAATTCATTTAATAAGATACGTTTTTGAAACAGCCTCTCACTCTGTCACCCAGGCTGGAGTGCAGTGGCGCCATCTTGGCTCACTTCAGCCTTCACCGCCTCCAAACTTCAAATGATTCTCCTGCCTCAGCCTCCCGAGTAGCTGGGACTACAGGCATGTGCCACCACGTCCAGCTAATTTTTGTATTTTTAGTAGACATGGGGTTTCACCATGTTGGCTAGGCTGGTCTTCAACTCCTGACCACAAGTGATCTACCCACCTTGGCCTTCCAAAGTACTGGGATTACAGGCATGAGCCACCATGCCCGGCCAGAATAAGATATTACATACCAAAATGTAAGTAATCTTAGTTTTAGTAATTTTGGTCTGCTTTACTGATAGGGCCTCTTGACATGGTTGATATCAAAGTGCTGCCTTGAATGGTTTTAAGCAGTCCCTTGGACTCTCCCATTAGTGTCTCCTAACTTTTTACTCTGTTGCTCTTTGCCCCTACCCAGAACATGCTCCATAGCCATCCATCAGTGCCAGCCCATCTTTGAATGTTGTACTCAGTTCCCTTGGCCTTTGCTTCTGCTTTAAAGCTGTCAGGCTTCTTTTACTTATATCAACTTTCTATCTGAACCTCAAATGCTCAAAAAAAGTTCCCTTTAAACATCTCCTGCCACCTTTCTTGGATACTAATGTAGTCTAATGTAGTTCTCAGTTAGTATAGGGGATTACCCATATAAAGCCTCAGTGCTTCAAAGTGAGGAATAACTGTGTAATAAATAGATCTGGCCAAGGATGAAATGACTGTTAAACAAGACACTTATCACTGAATGTTGTCTAGCTAGGCTAGACAACGTGTTATAGATGCGTTTAAACAGGGGAAGGGAGTTTAAGGTGGTCTTAAGAGCTTTCCAACACTAAGAATGTCGTGATTCTGTGTTAGCAAACTTACTAGCAGATTCATTGCTCTTCTACGTTTATGAGTCTCTTAAACTAAAAATGGGCATGAGGGATCTTTTTGGAATGGTGGAATGTTCTAATATTACATTGTGGTGATGGTTGCCCAACTCCATAAATTTACTAAATATCATTGAACTGAACACTTCACACCCATAATTTCATGGTATATAAATTATGCCTCAATAAATCTGTTTTTAGAAAGTCTCTTAAGACTATAACTGCTATATTTTGAAAAGAATGTATTTATTTTAAAGCATACATTATATATGTTTAAAGTGTATGCTAATAATTTAGACACTTTTAAGAGGCTATTCAAATAAGAAGTTAAATTTAAGACCTGGAAAATTATCTAGAATATATTAAAATGATGCAAACTTAGCATGGATGTAAATCACTGCCAAAGCTGTTGCCCTATTTTTAAAAGTTATTTATTTAGTTTTCAATTTACATACAGTAAAATTTATTCTTTGTGGTATCTAGTTTCACTGATTTTTGCAAATGCATATAGTCATGTAGCCACCCTCACAATCAAGGTACAGAACAGTTTCATCACCCTCAAAACTTCCCTTGTGCTACTAATTTGTAGTCAACCTCTCTCCCCACCTGCAACTCTGGCAACCACTGATGAGTTCTCTGTCATTAGAGTTTTGCCTTTTCAATGACATTATATAATATATACATTTTGAAGAAATTTGCAACTTAAAACTTATTCATTTTAATAGTTGAATTATGAAAATCATGGTTATTTTGGGGTTGGAGGAATTTCCCTGCTGGTAACTAGTCAGGTGAAGAAGAGTGAAGAAGTCAGAGGCAGGATAGGACTAGCTTGAATTCAGTCACACTTGTAGAATCACAGGTGGTTAGACCTGGAAGAGTTTTGGAGTCACTTAGCTAACATCCCAATATGAAGAAACGGAGGTCCAGAGGAAAGAGAGGGTCTCAAACATGCACAACCAGCTGTAGAGCTGGCCTAACCCTCAATTTCCCGATAGTCAACTTCAATATGCTTTCAACTATATGCCCTGATTCGTCCTATCAGTTTTGCCTGGCTCTGAGTTCTAGCACAAATTCTTCCCCTTTGTAATTTCTCTGCCACATCCCTGATTGCAACGATAAAAACAATACTTGATCTATATCACTAGCACTGGAAAAAAGGACAATTTCTGAACCATCATCTCATTAAGTTATTATTACTGACCCTTTGCGTCATGAAACCATCTCATTCACACTAGTTATTGGATGGGTGTGCATTCTGCTTATAGGCAAAATGCCCAAGAGAAAATACACAATCCAGAATTAAGTCATCTTAAAAGGCAAGAAGTGGAAAGACCATTAGAGATAACTTGAGGTGGTTTTTAGGCAGCCTTAGACATCTCAAATCCCCATTGGGAGCATCTAAGGAGAGGGTTAAGGAAAAGGCTCAGTGGTAGCTGTGCCGCCTCCTCTGATAAAATCATTTGTGATCACTTTCATTCTTCCTGAAGGGCTTCCTCTAACATTTCTTATAGTGCTGATATACTGTGGTGAATTCTTTCAGCTTCTGTATATCTGCAAAAGTCTTTATTTTACCTTTGTTTTTTAAGGCTGTTTTCACTGAGCATAGGATTTTATATTGACAGATGTGTGTGTGTTTTCCCTTCTTGCTTTCAAGATTTTGCTCCAGTATCTTCTCACTTGCATTGAGAAGTCTGTTTTTGTTTTTTGATTTTTTTGTTTTTTTTTTCCCCAGAGACAGAGTTTCGCTCTTGTTGCCCAGGCTGGAGTGCAATGGCATGATCTTGGCTCACTGTAACCTCTATCTCCTGGGTTCAAATGATTCTCCTGCCTAAGCATCCCGAGTAGCTGGGATTACTAGTACCTGCCACCATGCCTGGCTAATTTTTGTATTTTTAGTGGAGATGGCGTTTTGCCATATTGCCCAGACTGGGCTTGAACTCCTGACCTCAGGTGATCCACCCACTTCAGCCTCCCAAAGTGCTGAGATTACAGGTGTGAGCCACTGTGCCTGGCCAAGAAGTCTGCTTTCATTTTTACCTTTCTTCCAGTGTACATATTGTGTCTTTTTTCTCTCCCCTGTTTTTAAGTTTTTGTTTTTATTATCGGTTTTAAGAAATTTGATTATGATACATCTTGGCATACTTTTCTTAAATTTCTTGTAGTTGGGATTTAGTGAGCTTCTTGAATATAAGAATTTATAGTTTCATCAAATTTGGAATATTTGGTTATTATTTCAATTTTTTTGCCTCCCCTTCCTTCTACCTAAAAAAATTAAAAGAAGTTTTAAGTGGAAGTAGCCATGAAAGTACATGTTAGAACTTTTGTTGTAGAAAGCTCGATTGATTGATGACTCCAGCAGCTGTTCTCTGACTCTACCATTGTATTTCCACTGAAGCCAGACTTTTAATGGGCTGCTCCTAACCAATGATTGAATGTGGTACAGATGCAAATGCAGGCCTTTTTCTGCAAGATGTAGACTCTTTCGATGGGTGCCTTTGGCTTGAGGACTCCCCCATCAGCCTGGCTGACACTTTCCTTTTTTTCTTTTTTTTCCTGAGATGGAGTCTCTCTTGTTGCCCAGGATGGAGTGCAGTGGCACGATCTCAGCTCACTGCAACCTCCACCTTATGGGTGCAAGTGATTCTCCTGTCTCCGCCTTCTGAGTAGCTGGGATTACAGGCATGCGCCACCACGCCCAGCTAATTTTTGTATTTAGTAGAGACGGTATTTTACCATGTTGGCCAGTCTGATCTCGAGCTCCTGACCTCTTGATCTCCCCTTCTCGACCTCCCAAAGTGTTGGGATTACAGGCATAAGCCACTGCGTCTGGCATTCTTTTATTTGTTTGAGTCAGGGTCTCACTCTGTCACCCATGCTGGAGTGCAGTGGCACGATCAGGGCTCACTACAGCCTTGACCTTCCAGGCTCAAGCAATCCTCTCACTTCAGCACTGCCACCCCTACCCCCTCACCCTGCCCAGGCACCCCTTGAATAGCTGGCACTATAGGCAAGTGCCACCATGCCCTGCTAATATTTTTTTGAATTTTAGTAGAAACGAGGTCTCACTATGTAACCCAGGCTGGTCTGGAACTCCTGAGCTCAAGTGATCCTTCTGTCTCGGCCTTCCAAAGTGCCGTAATTACTTACAGGCGTGCGCCACCGCGCCTGGCCTGAAACTATCTTAGAACAGTGCAGAAGTCTGAGACTATTCTTACTTAATCCTTCTTTCTTTCCTCCCTTTTCCCAGGGGTCATATCTAATCACGGTCTAAGGGGTCTCCCTACCTTCTCCATCTCCATCTTCTTTTTCCTTCATAGCCATCTCTCCCAATAAATCCTTGGCATCTGCTTCCTGGAGGATCTGGGCTAACACATTTATTATTACCATTATTTTATTTTTATTTCTCATCAATTGCAAGACTTCACTTAAATAAAAGTTTCCATATCTAAAAGTGTTTGAGAACTGGTCGACCTATTTTTTACTATGTTATAGTTGAGGGACTGAAGCTTGGAGGTCTCTTTTGAATACTGAGTTTATAAACTGAAATCAACCTAAATTATGGCAATAGTCAAGTTATAAAGGCTTGTTCTTTTTTCTGGGGTCTTGAGACCCTGGAGCAAAATTCAGGACCAATATCCTAATCATGACATTACTACTAACTTCTTTTTAGTACATGACAAACTACTTAACTTCTCTAAGCTTATTAAAGGGCTTGGGTTAGCTCATCTGTATAGACTTTTTAACTCTAAAATGTAACTTTACAGGTGAGAAAACTTAAGTAATTTACCTGAACTTGTTAGAAAAAGAACTTGTTAGAAATAGACTGTATGGATTGGATTTTTTCTCTAATAACCAGCAAAATGCTCAAAACTTTTTCTTGTATTGAACAGTCTTTGGGAAAATACCCTGAAAAACCACTCATGGCAAAAGATGTGGTCATGGATTTCAGGAACAAATAGAGTTTTTAAAAAATGGCTGAATTATTCTGCATAAGCAAGGGAAGGAAGGAATTTGGTTTTGATCCTAGGAGGGAACAGGAAAGGGAAGAGAAAGGTCAAGGAGCAAAGCCTTAAGAGGGTATACAACTAGAAAGCTACATGAAGTGAAAATCCCTGGGAATTGAATGGAAAAGGTTTTTTTTTTTTTTTAGACCAAGTCTTGCTCTATTGCCCAGGCTGGGGTAAAATAGTGTGATCTCAGCTCACTGCAACCTCTGCCTCCCAGGTTCAAGCGATTCTCCTGCCTCAGCTTCCTGAGTAGCTGGGATTACAGGCATCTGCCATCACGCCTGGCTAATTTTTGTAATTTTTTTTTTTAGTAGAGACGGGGTTTCACCATGCCAGGCTGGTTTTGAACTCCCAACCTCAGGCGATCCACCCGCCTCGGCCTCCCAAAGTGCTGGGATTAGAGGCGTGAGCCACTGCACCCAGCAGAAAAGGGGCTTGTAAAGGTTAGAGATGCCCAACATTTAATTGGAAGCTTTTTGCTGTATTATTGACATTTCTGGTGTTTGAAAGTAACATAAACCCAGTTCCAAGAAGCTTATACAAAAAGGGATCTTAGTGGCTCACAGCGTTTGGAAAGATTCCAGGATTGTCTGCTGCAGCCAAGGAAGAATTACAGAAACTAGAGCTGCGGAAACTGTAGAGAAACTTGAACTAACGCTGCCACATCGCTCTCTTTCCCTTACTCCCTCCCTCCTTTCTTTTCCCGTCTTTCTCATCTCTGCTTGACTCTGTCTCTCTATGTTGACCTCACGTTTTCCTGTGACAGAAAGGACTGTGCCACGTGGCAGGAGACATGGTTGCAGCCAGACTCAGATCAGCAATCACAGAGAGCTTTTTCCTCTAATTATCCATATCACAATTTCAAGGATGTGTTATAATTGTCCCTGCTTGGATTACATGTCCATCCCTTGTCAATGCCAGGGAGATAGGGCGCCATGATTATCCCACACAGGTCATGTGCCTCTGTTTTTGCCTGGGGATAAGGGTCTTTTATGAGAAGAAAAGAGGTGGAGATTCTTGATGGGAAGATAAAATAATAGTTGCCACCTTGTGTTGCTTCAGTGTAAACCAATGCCTCTTTCAGAAACATTCAGTGTAACCAGAATGTTCTATCCATGCAACAGCCTTGTGTAAATGGGGCTGTTTAGGTGAAAATTATGGCAAGGAACCTGGGCCTTGCCTAGATTTAAGGTGGTAACAAAATAAGGAAACACACACAGGGGCCAAATGACCTGTAATCTGAACTAATTGAACAGAATCAGGAATTTGGAGCCAGGAGTGACCATGCGAGCCATGGAATAGAAGAAAGGATGTGGAATAGAGGCTTCAGTGCACTTTATGTGCCTCTGTGACGGGGCACGGAGCAGATGTACAATTGCTGGCTAGTTTCCCCATGGGGTATATTTTAGGTTCTTCAAAGATTCCTCTACTGGGAACTTTTAACTGTAATTCCTGCGAGGTATGTGGTGCTTCTTATGTGACTGGCTGGTTTTCACTTCAACTTCTGGGGCTTAGCTTCCCAGAGTTGGTTATGGTTATCACTCTACAATGAGCTTTCGAGCATACTCCTGGCCAGCTCCAACTTGGAAAGTCTATGTGTGGTCTTGGGAAACACTTCTGCATTCCTGTCCTACCATCTATAGATGGTCAGTCCTCATTCTTTCTCTGCGGTGTGGCCCCAGGCACATCTATCCACAGTCTCTCTTCATGTTCCTTACATATGCCAAATGCCAGAGGATACGTGTGACTCTGCGTGATCTTCCACTTATGGTCCTATTGAAGCTCATTCAACTGGCTTGAGGTGCAGGGAAAGTCCCGCTTCCCATGGACAAAGAGGAGTAGCACAGCATTCCAATGACTATCGAGAAATCCTCTTCCCTCTTTCTCTTCAACCTGATATGGGTGACTTGCCAAGAGCCACAAAGCCAGCTTTTGGTCATCTTCTTTGTCCATCCCTGAAAAAGTGGGCAAGCTTTGTAACGTGGGAAGAGCTTAGCATCTATTGTTTTGTTTTGGTTTGAAAGCAACCACACCAAGGCTAACTGATTTTTGGAGCTTGGGCTCAAAAAGAAACAACAAAGAATCTCATTTTAAACTCCTTTTACACAGGCATTATCTCACTTAATCGTTTAGGTATATTGGTCCCATCTTACACATGGGAAAACTGAGGCTTAGAGAGGTCAAGTGATTTGTTCAAGGTCTGATAGTAAGTGGCAGAAAAATCTAAACCCAGATTTTTCTGACTCCAAAGTTTGTGCTCGTTCCACTTTGAAACTGTTAATTGATTACCAGAGAGTCCTGAGTCTTGTGATGAATGCTTCGAGTTGGCATGGGGAGTCCTGTTCAACGCTGGTACCTCTGACTCACGACTGTGTTCTTAGTCCATTCACCTCTGCACCTCAATTTTCCTTTATGTAAGCTGTGTCACATACGAATAATAATAATAATACTTTTTTCCCTAACTGCTTCCCAACAGAACTGTGTTGATAATGAGGTTTGGGGGTGGGTGGGTAGGAAAAATTTGTTAGAACTAAAAATGTTTAAACACCCACTACTATATGCCAGGCAGCCTTTGTGATAGGCTTTTTTACAGACACTATTTAATTTAACCAAAGTTGACTAAATTTAGCAACTGGTCCAGCACAGTTGCTGACCAATCACAGTGATGCTGGCTACTGACCATCAAACTGTGCCAGGGAGATTGCTGGAGGAGCGGGGAGCAAGGCACACAGCGCCAGCCAGCCAGCAAGAAGCGGCCAGGGTGACTCTCAGAGCTGCCCCACGGCAAAGTTCTTGCTCTTCTGAGTTATTTGAACACTTCAGAAGAAAGCAGCCACATCAAGGCTAGCTACTATTATTCTCAGAGGTAGTTACTCCGAAGTTATCTGGACAAGAGTAAACAAGGCTAAGAAGTTTCCTTTTTAGGGTTCTGCTTCAAAGGAACACGGTTTTGCTCCTTTCTCTTATCTGTCTCTTTCTCATGCCGCTGGTGGACCAATGTCAAAATCTTGTGCTCAAAACCTGACTTCCTGTCGTGGTAGCACTTCCGGATCAAGAAACATATAAAGCACTGAAAGCAACACTCAAAAGACAGAAAGAAAGGATAGAAAGGGAGGGGGAAAACCATGAGGAAGGAAGGAAAAAAGAAGGAAAGAAAGAGAAATAAAATCAAAGAAGGAAGAAACAGTTCTGACCAGTTAGTAGGTTTAGAAGTAATTTCTGGCTTCCTAACAGTTTTCATCCTCAAAGTGCTTTCAGGCCACCAACGTGGTCACCCAGTACCAGGCTGTGATCGTCATGGCCCAGGAGGGGAGGTAGGAGTGAAAGGTGGAGTTGACAGTTACTTGCGGAAAAACCAAGGACAAACAGGAAGAATTAAAACAGGAAATGACTCATGAACAATGGAAGGGGTGCTCTTCTCACTTTTACTATTCCCCTCACGGAGAGACAGAGTTTCCGCTAGCTTTGTTTTTGGAGTTTTTCTTCAACAACAACTCGAACTCTAACCCTTCTAACCCTCTTCTTTGAGGGAGATTCAGTTTTTCCAAAGTTGCAACACACTTCTCTGCCCTCTTCTTTCACCCTGACTTCTCATGAGGCATCTTAACACTGAGTATTGTGTTCAATATTTGCTTTTGAAGAAAACAGAGAAAAACTCAAAGATTTGTAAATGGATTATTTGAAAAAAAACCATGGCAGCAGTTGCCAATTTCAGGGTTGTTGAGAATTCATCTGAGTAGTAGAAGCCTCTTGGGTTTAGACAAACTCAACAGGCCACTTTGGTTCAGCTCCAGGCCCCATAGCTTGTGCTGAAAGGGAGATACTGTGACTAAAAAGAGTTTAAATTGGTCTATATAATAGAGTTACAGGTGTGTTTCAGTTTTTTCCTGGGGGAGTGGGGGAGTATTGTGCTGGTAAACATTTAACGATCACCTCTCCAATAACAACAATAACAACAACCAAACAAAACAAAACGCCCTAAACCTCTGATTTGTAGCACTTGTCCATTTCTGTGGTAGCATTTCCATCAAGTCACCGAGTTAGGAAAAGATGTGCACCATTATACAGTGCTTCCTCTATGTAGATACTGTAGATGTAAATCCTCCTAAGAGCACAGAATAGTAAAATACAGTCAAATAATTAAGAAGTGATGCATTTGAGTACTTATTACCTTTTAAAAACTACATAGTTTATTTAAATATCAGCATTTAGTTTTTATTGATGGGATGCTTAACAACCAACTTGCAGAAATCCTGAAATTTTAGCGAGTGACTCATGTGACTAGATGTGGGAGTCTGGAACCTGGAGAGGAGAAGAGTGAGACACAGTAGGCTCCCAGGAAGGGTACATGCTAGGGCCTGAGGAAAGTGGTAACCAAAGAGAAAGTTCCTGTGCAGGGATGACCAAGGGAGGACAGTGATTTAAAGAACTTTTATTTTGTATTTGTTTATTTTTTACTTATTTATTTTTGAGACGGAGTCTCACTGTGTTACCCAGGCTGGAGTGCAATGGCACTATCTCGGCTCACTGTAGACTCTCCCTCCTGGATTCAAGTGATTCTCCTGCCTCAGCCTCCCCAGTAGCTGGGATTACAGGCACCTGCTACCACGCCCAGCTAAGTTTTATATTTTAGAAGAGATGAGGTTTCACCATATTGGCCAGGCTGGTCTTGAACACCTGACCTCAGGTGATCCACCTGCCTCGGCCTCCTAAAGTGCTGGGATTACAGGCATTTTTAATCTGTTTCCTAGTCTGTGCTCTGCTGTAGTCTTCTGCCCTGATCCTCAAATTGTCAGGTGAAAGTAGAAGAGACACATAGGCTTGTATTGGCGTTCCTTTGACGGCTGGGTCCATTCTTCTTGTTATATGTAAATTTTCGGTGCTGCAAAAGAAGTAGCACTTGAATATAAATTTCCTTAGCAAGGCAATTTACTTCTATAGAAGGGTGCAGCTCACAGACGGAACAATGGTGAGCACACACCTGGACAAGGGAGGGGAAGGGGGTACTTATTCCTGACAGAGGTTGCACCCACTGCTGTGTCATTCTCCTGTTGGCTAGGGTTAGAACACACAGTCTAGGCTAATTCCAATTGGCTATTTTAAAGAGAGCAGGGGTACAAGCCAGAGTGGTGGGGTGGGTAGTTTGGTGGGAAGGGCAGTTACAGACAGGTTAGAGCAGATAACCAGGAGTGACCTAGGTCAAACCAGGTGACCAGGGCAGGTGACCAGAGCAGATGACTGGAGCAAGTGACTGAAATGAGTCAGGACAGAGCAGGGGACTTGGGGAACAGATGTGAACTACTGATTAGAACTGGTGGAGAAGGTTGTTTACTGAACTACAAGGAAGTTAAACTTTAAAATGGAGAACAAAGAACTGAACATACGGACATACTGATTTTTTGAAGAGAAATTTAGAACTCATTGTATCCAACACTTCTGATGAAGCAGCATGGAGAGAAACACAGTTCTAGAAGGTGAGGTGACAACAGAAACTGGAAATTCTATGGGAGCAGGAATGTGGATGAGAGGCTACCAGCAGAATATAAGCACTGCTCCCTTCCCACCCATCCAGCAATCCCCACAGATGGAGGTCTCCAACTGGGTATGGGAAGGTGCGGGAGGTATTTTATTTAAGTGTTGAAGGAAAGGGTGATCTCAGAAGGCTAGAAGACTTAGAAACATTTGGTTTAAATATTTAATGTTAAAAATGGTTTAAATGACTAAGAGTGACCCTAAGAGATAAGGTTTGATGATTTGATTTGGATATTGGACAAATGAAGGGTGGTTCTAGTCAATTGTCCGTCCCCATTCCTCCCTTGGTAACAGGGCTGGCATGGCAATATGTACAAAAAGCCAGTCCAAAACGTTGTGCCTGTAAAATTATTGCAGAAATTGCCCCAGACTTCCAGAAATTTTAAACATTCAAATTCCTTGACCAGGAGGAACAGTAAGTAAATAAGAGCTAATCTGCTCAGGTGGCTACCACCATTCCTTTGTCCTAAAACCCTGTAGGAGAGGTCTTTGGGTAGTCTTTCAGAACACACCAACTCTTATTCATATAGAATCCAGGTTTTATTGTATTCTCAGACCACAAACAGCAGGCTGCAAAGTACTGGGATTAAAAGAGACTCTGTGACAAAAGAAATAACTATTGTCCTGAGAGGGACAACCTAATAAAATGCAAACACAATTCATCAAGAAATGGTGAAATCATAGTTATTGTCGTCTATTTAAGAAGAGAGATGTTAATAGTCTAGATATATTCTTATAAAAACTGTTTACAACAAAAAGATGTTACTTAAAGAAGTAAACTTTAGTTATCTTAAAAAATGCATTAATGCAAATCATTTTGTTCCCTAAGGATGCTGGATACATGCAGATTTGCTATCTAATTTTTACATTTGAGTTTTAGAAAGCCATCTGTAACCACTTTCCTAAATTATCAGAGTTGTCTGAATATTAACAGGAAGCTTAAATTATACCCCTGGCTACACTTTTCCACTTACTGTTCTGTTTTCATCTCATTCTCAACTTATTTATAACCAAAACTCATAAATTCACCCAAACTAACTTCCTAACCAGACTACCAAGTTTCTATTTTTGCACCACAATCACCAAGCCTGAAGTTTTGGATTCATCTTTGAACAACCTTCTTATTTCCCGTGTGCAGTCAGTTTCAACGTTTTGTCAATGCTTCTTTGCTTACTCCGTCCCTCCATTTTTATTCTCCTGATTAACCTCTTGTTACCTTACCTCCCACTTATTCCACAGCTCTCTAATTGTAATGGTCTCCAGCTTCTTGGGCTCTTTCTCCAGACTATCTTATAAACACACTTCCATTACATTGGCTTTGGAAACCCAGTTCTTTCTGTGGTGTGTGTGCTAACTGAAAGAGTGAAATTTGCTTTTAGACCTGGATTTTATTCCAGCTCTACCTCTTTCTCTTGTGGAAACTTGGGCAAGTAACTTGGCTTCTAAGCCTCAATTTCTTCAGCTGTAAAATGGAAATGATAATAGCATCTAAACCACAAAGTTGTGAGGATAAAATGAAGTGATTTTTTTGGTATATGATATGATTTAATTTCTTCTTATATTCTTCCATATTTCCCAAATTCCTTTTCATAATGATGTATTACTTTAAAAATATAAATAAAAATATTTACAGGGTACATAGTGATGCGTAATGAACAGATCAGGATAATTAGAATATCCATCATCTTAGACATTTATAATTTCTTTGTTTTGGGAATATTCAATGTCCTCATTCTAGTTATTTGAAACTGTATAATATAGAATTGTTAACTGTAGTCATCCTACAGTTAACAATTATATATTGTACAATATACCACATCCTGTGGTATAGAACACTAGAATTTAGTCTAGCTGTAACTGTGCATTCTTTAACAAATCTCTCCTATTCTCTCCTTGCCTTACCCTTCCTAGCGTCTAGTATCCTCTGTTCTACTTTTTACTTCTATGAGATCAACTTCTTTAAGCTTCCTCATTTGAATGAGAGCATGTAGTGTTTAACTTTCTGTTCCTGGCTTATTTCACTTAAATAATGATCTCCAGTTCTATCTATTTTGCTATGAATGACAAGACTTTATTCTTTTTATGACTGAATAATGTTCCATTGTGTATATATACTACATTTTCTCTATCCACTTATCTGTTATTGAATACCTAGTTTGATTTCATATCTTGGCTATTGTGAATAGTGCTGCAATAAACGTGGGCCACAGATGTCTCTTTGATGTACTGATTTACTTTCTTTTGGATAAATGCCTGGTAGTAGGATTTCAGGATCATAAGGCAGTTCTATTTGTAGCTTTTATTTGTTTTATTTTATTTTTTTTTTAGGGATGGTGTCTCACTCTGTTACCCAAGCTGGAGTGCAGTGATGTGATCATAGCTCACTACAGCCTTGAACTCCTGGGCCCAAGCAATCCTTCCATCTCCGCCTCCCAAGTATCGAGGGCTACAGTGCACCACCATACCCAGCTAATTTTTAAAAGCTTTTTGTAGAGAGAAGGTCTTGCTATGTTGCCCAGGTTGGTCTTAAACTCCTGTCCTCAAGCAATCCTCCTCCTTTGCCTTCCAAATTGCTAGGATTTCAGGCAAGAGTCATGGTGCCTGGGCTCATTCTATTTGTATGTTCTTTAGGAACCTCTCTACTGTTATCCACAGTGGTTGTAGTAATTTGCATCCCCACCAACAGTATATGAGAGTTGCTTTTTCTCTGCATCCTCACCAGCATTTATTTTTTGTCTTTTTGGTAATAGCTATGCTAAGTGGAGTGAGATGATACCTCACTGTGGTATCATGCCTGTAATCCCAGCACTTTGGGAGGCCGAGAAGGGCAGATCACGAGGTCAGGAGATGAAGACCATCCTGGCCAACATGGTGACACCGGTCTCTACTAAAAATACAAAAATTAGCCTGGTGTGGTGGTGCACGCCTGTAGTCTCAGCTACTTGGGAGGCTGAGGCAGGAGAATCGCTTGAACCCGGGAGGCGGAGGTTGCAGTGAGCCAAGATGGCACCACTGCACTCCAGCCTGGCGACAGGGCAAGACTCCATTTCAAATAACACACACACACACACACACACACACACACACACACACACACTATTTGTTGGTCATATGTATGCCTTCTTTGAAGAAATGACTGTTTGAATCATTTGCCCATTTTAATCAAATTGTTCAAATTTTAGGGATTTTTCCTGTTGAGATGTTTGAGTGCCTTATATATTCTGGATATTAATTCCCTGTCAGATGAATAGTTTACAAATATTTTTTTCCCATTCTATATAGTCTTTTCCCTCTGTTGATTGTTTCCTTTGCTGTGAAGAAACTTTTTAGTTTGATATAATCCCATTTTTAAATGTTTGCTTTTGTTGCCTGTACTTTTGAGGTCTTATTCATACAATCTTTTCTCAAACCAACGTCTGTAAGTATTTCCTCTATTTTTTTTTTTTCTAGCAGTTTTATGGTTTCAGGTATTGCATTTAGGTCTTTGATTCATTTTGAGTTAATTTTTTATAGGTTGAAAGATGGGGTTCTAATTTTATTCTTTTGCATAAGGATATCCAGTCTTTCTAGCACCATTTATTGAAGAGATTGTACTTTCCCCATTGAGTATTCTTGGAGGCTTTGTAAAAAATCAGTTAAGTATGGTATGCAGATTAATTTCTGGGTTCTTTATCTTGTTCCATTGATCCATGTATCTTTTTTTTTTTTTTTAAATGACAGCACCATGCTATTTTGGTTTCTATAGCTTTGTAGTGTATTTTGAAGTCTGGTAGTATGATAACTACAGCTTTGCATTTCTCCCCCCTTCCTCAGGATTGCTTAGGCTATTCAGGATTTTTGTGCTTCCATATAAACTTTAAGAGATTTTTAAATTTCTGTGAAGAATGTCCTTGGTATTTTGTTAGGAATTGCATTGAATCTGTAGATTGCTTTGGGTAATCTAGTTTTTAAACAATATTAATTCTTCTGATTCATGAGCATAGCATGTCTTTCCATTTGTTTGTATTTTCTTCAATTTTTTTTTTTGACAAGGTTTTGCTCTGTTGCCCAGGTTGGAGTACAGTGGTGCAATCTCAGCTCACTGCAGCCTCGACCTCCCAGGCTGAATCAGTCCTCCAACCACAGCCTCCTGAGTAGCTGGGACTACAAGCATGCACCAACACACTTAGCTAATTTTTGTACTTTTTTGGTAGAGACGGGGTTCTGCCATATTGCCCAGGCTGGTCTCAAACACCTGGGTTCAACTGATCTTCCCATCCCTGCCTCCCAAAGTGCTGTAATTACAGGTGTGAGCCATGGCCCCGGGCAGTCATCAGTGTTTTGCCGTTTTCTTTGTAGAGGCCTTTTACCTCCTTGGTTAAATTTATTCCTAGTTTTTTTATTTTGGTAGCGATTTTATTTAAAATCATGTCATTTGCAAAGAGGAACAATTTGACTTCTTTCAAATTTGGATGCCCTTTATTTTCTTCTTAAATCCTCTGGCCAGGACTTCTGACATGAGGTGATGTATATGCAGTCTCAGCATGCTGCTCGGCACACAGTGGCTTCCCCCCATCTCGTCACCACTCCTGGTCAGACTCCTTTCATATCCTATTTGGGGGCAGCAGTCTGCGTTAGCTCTTCCCTTTTCAGTCTGTGCTCACATGTAGATGGTCTCATTTAGTCTTCTGCATTAAATATCACGTGTATGCAGATAATTTTAAGGTGTAAGTTATTTATTTCCACTGGCATTTTTGGGTTGCTGGCTTCTTCAGCTTCAAGTTTGGGGTATACGAAGCAAGAAGAAAACTCAGGAAACTTACCACCTAGTCATTCCTTGGGTCCTCAGGTCCCTAGCCTGTCTGTCTTCTTATGCCCACCTTTCTTCTTTTGTGTATTTATAAATTATATATAATTATACATATTATATATATAGTGATATAGAATGTCTAGAGGTTTTTTTTGTTTTACTTAGTGGGAAGAATAGAAAAAATATGTCAACTCTATCTTGGTGGCAGTGTCTACTGAGGTTTTTTTTTAATTAAAAAACATGTAATATAAAGTTACCCTCTTAGCCATGAAGTGCACAGTTCAGTAGTGGTAACTATAATCATATCCTTGTGTAACAGATCACCACAACTCTTTCATCTTGCAAAAATTGAAACTCTAAATCTATCAAACAACTTCCCATTTCTCCCTTTCCCAGTTCCTGGCAACTACCATTCTACTTTCTGTTTCTGTGATTTTAACTACGCTAGCTACTTCATTTAAGTGGAATCATACAGTATTTGTCCTTTTGTGATTGGCTTATTTCACTCAGCATGATGGTATCAAGGTTCATCCATTTTGTAGTACGTGACAGAATTTCCTCTATTAGGGCAAAGTATTTATTGAGTTTCTAATTTTAGTGATTATATGCTTAATATACAAAAAAACGGTTTTCTAAAATCTTGCTTTTTGTTTTCTTCATGTTTTTAGTAATTTTTAAATATAAATATTTTATATTCTAATTCATATTGTCAACCTACTATTTTAAGTGCTTGAGAGCTTTAGTTTTCCTTTTTAAATTTGCTTTCTCTCATAATGGTTTTCTTGTGTGCTTTGGATTTTTAAATATGTGCTCATATTTCACAAGTTTTTGTTTTTTCTTTTCCTGTGAGAATCCCTAGTGGTCTAGGTTTTGGACCTATCCCTTCTGAGTAAGCCCTAGAGGGATATCACAGATTTAAGACCAAGTTTGATGTTAATTCTTGATTTGAGGATTCCAAGGTTTTGTGGGTAGCATAAATTTGAACCCTAAACCCAGCAGAAGATGGAGAGCCATGGTTTTGAATTCTCAGGTTCTTAGAGGAGACTTTTGTTTCTTCCACTCAGAGCTCAGGCAGACAGACAAGTTTCTTAGTCAACTCCCAATTCAGATGGATAACTGTTTCCCCTAATCTATCAGATAGTGCAGCTATTATATTGTCCTAACTTTATGTGGGCTGGTTTTCTGTTTCATATTGCTACCTCGAGAGGTCTCAAGGCGTCATTTCTCGTTCCTATTGAGATTCAAGACCGTGGGTTAACTTTAGCATTGCCTTTATTTTGAATTCTATATGGGTGAAGTGCTGAGTAGCTAGCTTTCAAGATGACCTCCCTTTTTCCTGGTATTCACATCTTTGTGTAATCCCCTTCTACATGATGCCACAGTTGCTCTATATGACCAATAGCATATGGCAGAAGGGACGGCGTGTCACTTTCAAGGTTTAGTTTAAAAGAATCAGGGGTTCGATTACTCTCTTTATGACCATTTGTTGTGTGGGAAGCCAGCTGCCGTGTCATGGGAACACTCAGGGAGCTAATGGAGAGGCCCATGTCACCAGAAAATGATGTCTCTGGTCCATAGTGTATGGTGGATGCATCTGACAGCAATAACTTAAGCATACCCTGAGGATGACCTTTTGGTCTAAGAAGAATGTTGATTCCAAGTTCCAAGCTAAGGAATCCAGTGGTGGCCAACCCAGACGTTTACCCGTTATTA
Source organism: Ateles fusciceps (assembly GCA_036589455.1). Taxonomy (NCBI): domain Eukaryota; kingdom Metazoa; phylum Chordata; class Mammalia; order Primates; family Atelidae; genus Ateles; species Ateles fusciceps. The sequence goes on from JAZHEH010003362.1 coordinate 3,708,523, forward strand.
GGTTGGTGCAAAAGTAATTGTTGGTGCAATTACTTTTGTACCAGCCTATACAAAGAACATCTGAGCCCTTGGCCCCTTACTTGGAGTGCAGATTGTACAAGGAACTGAGATTCTTTGTTTTGAGCTAGCTGGAGGTTGCTAGGTGAAGAATGCTAAGTGAAGATTCCTATATAAACTGTGTGCATTTTATAAACAGTAGCGATTTTTCCTGTCCAGGCTGTCGTTCCTGGGGCACTCCATATGTAAGTCTTCAATACACCCTATGTCTGGTTTGCTGGTTCTGGGTCTTTTCTTTGGCCTCCTGGACATGGTGCTATCCCTGTTGGACTCAATAGGGGTCAGGCATGACAAAAAGCCAATGAGGCCTTGAGGCTTGCTAACAGCCATGTGAGTGAGCTTGGAAGTAGATCCTTCAGCCCTCAGATGGATGCAGTGCTGGCCAGCATCTTGACTGCAACCTTATGAGAAACCCTGAACCAGAACCACCCAGCTAAGCCATTCCTGAATTTCTGAAGCTTGGCAACTACGAAAGCTAATAAATGTCTCTTTTTTCAAGCTGTTTAATTTTGGGGTCATTGATTACATAGCGATAGGTAACTAATACAGGCACCATAATTGACTAGTTTAAGACCTTAAAGATATAAATCTAGCGTTGATACTTTTGATCTAGTACCTTTATCTTTTTGGCTGATCTTTTTAAACCATCCTTTTCTATACATCCACAAACTAGACCTTGCCAGTTATCTAAAACTGCTCCACTCTTCTGAAATATTAGATTCTGTATCCTACCTTTGATTACAGCTTTATATCCTTCTATCTCTTGTGTCTTTTCTCCACATGAATGATAAGGCTTATCAATGACCCACTCATTTATTCCCAGTTTGTTTGCCTCCTTTCTGGCCTTGCTTAATTCTTTTTACTGTGGTCAACCTATTGCTTTTCTGTATGTTAAACACCTATGTCTTTTGGGAACTGCTTTTCTCCCACTCTGTGTGGTGTTGGTGAAGCTGTAACTCATATGACCTAACCATTCTTAACACAGCTGTGGGCTCCTGACCTAAGTTGACCAAGCAATCCCTACTGGGGGATTGATATGTACATTGTGAAAGAAAGGGTTAGAATCTGTCTAAGGGATTATGTTTTCTAAGGAATGTGTAAGACTAGAACTGCTGGAGGTTGTCCTGTTGTGCTTGGAGATATTTTAAAGAGAATGAAGTCAAGCAAAGGCAAGCAGAACTGAGAGATGAAAAGAGACAATGTTCTTATAATGTTATTTGAACCACAGATCCTGCTGGGCTTGAAGCCAGTTCTATTCTTTAGACTTTCCAGCTATATAAGCCAATAAATTCTTTCTCTGCTTTTTTTCTTATACTACTTTATAATATTTTTGTTTTTTAACAACGAAAAGCGTTGTGACTAACACTCTTAGCCTGGACCTCCATTTCAGTTATGAATGCATTTGGTTGCAAATCACCAGAAAACACAAAAACCATGTCTTACGTAAATAAGAGTTTATTTGCTCCACGTGGTAAAGTCTGAAGTAGGGCAGTCCAGAGCTAATGCAGCAGCTCAGCAGTACCATCAGGAATCCAAGTGCTTTCTGTGTTTCTGCTCTGCCACTTCGTATGTGGATTTTGTCCTGGTTGTTGCCAAGTGGCTGCTGCTTCTCTAGGTGCCCTAGGCAGAAGGAAAGAAGAAGCGAAGAGGTCATATTTGTAGACTTCTCTTTATGTTTCACTGGCCAGAAGGGTGTCCCATGGCTTACTCAACTGCAGGGGAGCTAGGAAATTAAGTGCTTAGCCTTTATTGTCTCTGTATCAGAAGTAGGCAAAGGAAAGAAGAGTTGGAAATGGACAAACTCAAGCTGAAAACTTGGATTTTTCTCTGGATTCTAGTAGTATATCTTACTTTTTCACCTGCTCTGCGAACAACCAACTACCTGCTAGCTTTACAGATCATTCTGTATTTGAATTCTGAGTGTTATTGGATAGAAACTGCAAAATTGTAAATAATGGAACTTTTACAAATTAATGTCACTAAGGCAGTCAGAACTGTTAGTTCTTTTTATTTTGTTTTCATGAGCCACCTCTCCTATTCCCTTTGCTATTGCAAAACTTTAACACATCATACTTTTCTTAAGTCCCCTTCTCATGTCCTCTTTACGCTCAACAGATTGCAGTCCCTTGCTTTTCTAAGACAATTGAGATGATCACATACAAAGTTTCTCAATTTCCTATAATCAACTTTTCTCTTTTCTTTGTTTCCTTTCAGTTTTTAGACTAGAATCTACAGTTGTGGTCTTAACCTCACCCACATTCATTGTGCTACAAATTACCTGATGTTTATTTCACTCATTATTGTATGCCAACACTTGTCATCGTGTGGTAGTAGGCACACCACAAATATTTGTTGAATGCTTATTGAAGCCTTCTTGCAGAACCTCGCTGCATCAATTATTCCTTTCCTCTCCTGAATCTTTTGCTTCTCCCTCTTGTACTTCCTATCTTTCAGTCTATAAATACATTCAAACTGTTTTTTTTTACCCTCAAAGTCAAAAAGAATCCCAAAAGAACAAAAATCTTCCTTCTCACCTACTTATATTCACCTCCTAGCTAACAGCTGATTTTTCTCTTTCTGTACCAAACCAAACTCTCAAAATAATAATTTTCATTTTCAGTCTCTACTTCCATTTCTTCTAGTCATTTCTCAACTCATTGTTTACTGGCTTCAACTCTGCCATGTGAATGGAAGGTCCCTGATGATTTCCTATCACAAAACTCATATGTTACTTAAGTTTTCTGTAGACATTTCCTATTTCTTGTAACTCTCTTCTTCCTTAAATTTTGTGATACTAGGAATTTTTTGTTCCCCTCTCTATCATTTCTTTTTTTTACTTCTGTTTGGATTCTTATCATCAGTAGTGTTGCCCAGGGCTCTGTATGTGATCATCTTTCTTTCCATTAAACATATACTCCTTACAAGATCTTACCAATACCATGGCTTTGGCTGCCACCCAAACAAAAATTGTTCCCAAGTCTGTATCTCTAGCTTCAATGATATCTTTCATTAAGACCTAAAGAGGTAAAGGGACAAATCACATAAATGTTTGGAAGAACAACATTTCAGGGAATGGAAATAGCATGTGCAAAGGCCCTGAGGTAGGAGTGTCTTCATCGTGTTCAAAGAACAGCAAGGAAGCCAGCATGGCTGGAACTGAGAGAGTGCAGGAAAAATTATTGGAAAATGAAGTCAGAGAAGCAATGGGAGAGTAAAAGTCAAATCATGTAAGGCCTTATATGCCTTATAAGACCATAACTTCAACTGGGAGTGAGATGAAAAGCCACTGTGGGGTTTTAGTAAAGAAATAATATACTCTGACTGAAGTTTTAAAAGGATCACTCTGTGTTGAATATAGATTGAAAAGAGCAAAATAGAAATCAGGGCAACCAGATTAGGAGTCTATTGCAATAATTTAGATGAGAGATGGTGGTGGTGATCTGGACCAGGGTAGCGGCAGTCACGCAGCTGGTCATGAATACATGTTATTGGAGAACCAACAGCATATGATGACAGATTGGATGTGGGGTTCTGAGAAAAAGGAGAGCTCAAAGAGTTTTGGCCTGAGTAACTGGAATGATAGAGTTGAAATTTACTGAATTGAGGACTACTGTGGGAAAAACAGATTTGGGGGAAGATTAGGAGGTCAGGTTTGGACCAATTAAATATGAGCTATTGACTAGACAATCAAATGTGGAAGTCTTGAGGCAGCTGGATAAAGAATGGAGTTTACTGGTTAAGTGGGACTAGAGATATAAATTTGAAAATCATAGTCCTGTAGAAGGTATTTAAAGTCATGAGGCTAGATGAGTTCATCACTGGAATGAAAATAAAAAGAAAAGAGAAACGCTTTAAGAACTGAGCTCTGGAGCAATCTGGTGTTAAAAGGCAGGGATGATGAGCATGAACCAGCAAGGAATTAAGGAATGGCCACTCTGTGGGATGAAAATTAGAAGAGTGTGATGTCTGAGAAGATGACTGAAGACATGTTTCTAAAAGGAAGGGATTGACCATATCAAATGTTGCTGATAGGTCAGTTAAGTTGAGGATTGAGTGTTTCAATGGGTCAAAATCATCGGAGGAAAGAAATACGAATTTTTCTGTAAAGGGCAGAGGAAAATGGGGCAGTAGCTAGAGAGAGAAGTGGGCTCAAGAAAATTTTGTTTTGTTTATTAGATGACAGAAATAAAAACATGTTTGTAACTTGATGGGAAAGATCCAGTAAAGAGGGAATTTTGTTAAAGCAGGGGAGAAAAGGGGTGAATTGCTGGAGTGATGTCCTTAAGTAGGTGAGAAGATATGGGGTCTAGTAGAGGAATTGTCCTTTGCTAGAAGCACAGTTAATTCATCCATAGTAATAGAAGAGAAGATAGAGTAGGATATAGATGTAGACAGGTGGTAAATGTCATGGTAAAAGTGCATAGAAATATTCTTCAGATGGCTTCTGTTTTATCAATAAGGAAACTGGGAGTGAGGATGGGGGTAAAAGTATTAGAAGGTTCATGCTCTCATTACTTCTCTGCCCTCATCTCCTGGTTGTCTTGGGGGAGGGAGAGAATGAACTAAGGAAATAAAGTATAATTGTCTGTCAGTACTGAGATTATGGATCATAGCTTTAAGACTAGTCAACAGGGTTGTATGCTTTTCTTTAGTTGTGCAAATTCAGGCATGATTCAGCCAAACAGTTGGATTTAAGTAGTATTCACTATTATTATTATTATTATTATTTGGACTGGAAGTTACAACATAAAGTTGAGGGACAACGGAGTCAACTGCTTTGTATGAAATAAAGTGGTGAGAACGACTATTGTTTAAGCTGAGTAAGAAGGAAAGTTATGACACAAGGGGTGTGAGGGATAGTAAAAAGTGGCTGCATCAGTGGACTGTAGGCCAGGGGATGGAAGCTAAAGGACTGTTGGAGTTGGGGCACAAGAGGGAATGAAATGGAAAGATATAAGGTAGGGATTAGAGACAGTGGGGTGCTTGAAATAAAGATTATTGAAGGCGTATAGTTTTTGGTACCAGGTATGACTATGCAAGTAAAAGGCTGAAAGGCCAAAGGAATAAAACAGGTGGAGGACAGCATCATTGGAAGAGAGGAGGTCACGAATCTGAAAAGCTGGGCTAATGGAAGGATCATCTACATGGAAAGAATTATGAAGTAGTGGTGTTGAAGAATGTAAGAGGAAGCTAAACTCTTCAAGGAAGGAAGTAGTGACCTGAGAATAACAGATGACTGCAACAGGAAGAGTAGTGGTGGTACAATCTTGTAGCATGAAATTCAAGGTTAAAATTGCTCATCTAATGGTTATGCATGACCTTCTAGTTACCAAAAATTGATCTTAAGTTTTATACAGAATTTGTCATCGCTTCCATTTTTATGAACTTTTTTTTTGATATTTTATGACCCTGGGATCTGTTGGTCCTTTTACTTCTCTGTCAATTTCCACCCCCACCCACCCCCTCTTTTTTTGTTATCTCTTGAATTCTGCTTCTCAGTGGCAATTACCTAGGGGTCCCTACATGTCCTCTCTTTTCACACACTTCCTGGGCGATATTACCAATCTCCTGGCTTCAGCTTCCACTCAAATGCATGTGGCTTCCAAATCTGTGTCTCCAATCCTGACTATGCTCCGTTGCTTCAGTCTTGTATTTCTGACTGCCTACCAAATAGCCCTTGGATGACCTTCAGGCAGCTTAAATTCATTCAAGACTGAATTAGTTATCTTCCTCTCCAAACTTCCTTCTTCATTTTTGAATTTCAGTCTATCACTAAGACACTTTTAACTCATCATAGTCCCTCTTCCTCATCTCCCTTATGCAGTCAAGTCACCAATGCCTATGGATTCTATTTCTGAAAAATGAATTCTATTTCTGAAATGCCAACACTGATTAAATCCAATTCTTTGCCTCCTTCAAAGCTATGTCTGCACTACAAAAAGCTGAGAAAGAAAAACAGAGGCATTTTACTAGCTTTATAAAAGTCTAGGAAATATAGTTTATTAGATGTTCTGTTTCTACAACACAGGAAGGCACATCTAAGGAAGATGGATTGGATGTTGAGTATCAATCCACTTTATTGACATATCCTGACACTCAGTTACATGGCTCTCTAGAAGAGCACATTATAGGTTGAGAATCACTCTATTCTTGTATGCCCACACCAGGTAAGAAGTTATTGTTGCAGTTTATTATTATTTGTAAATTAAAAAAAATGAAAGCAAAAGAAAAAGGAGAGAAAAATTTGCTACCTAAGAGTAGCCTTCCTTGTCACCCTATTTAGATAGGCTTATCCTTGCTATTCTCTGCTTCTTCATTAGCCAAATATTCACAGTATTTTGTATTAGGCATTATTTTGAGTGATAGGAATACAGCAGTGATGAAAAGGGACACATCCACACTTTCACTGAACTTAGAGTCTAGTGAGGGAGCTGCACAAAACAAAAACAAAAACAGAAACAAAACCTGTATAGAAATAATGTATTTTCCAATAGAGATCAGTGCTTTGAGAAGATAAAGGGTAACAGAACAGAATGAATGGGGCTAGGGAGACAGCGAACAATTTTAGGTAGGAAAATCAGGGAACGCCTCTTCGAAGAGATGAAATTATAGTGTAGATACAAATGGTGAGAGGAAGCTAGCCAGATTAGGACTTGAAAGAAGAGAATTCCACAGAGAGAGAACAGCAAGCATTAAGACTCTGAGTTGGTAAAAGCTTGACATCTTCAAAGACATAACCAATAGCTCTGAAGCCCTCTTTCATAACACGTCATTACATCTTGTGATATGTGTTCCATGTGTTATAATAGATCCAAATAGGTACACACAAATATATGATATCATATACTTATTTGGATCTATTATATATTTGCATACTGGCTGTTATCCTTATGATCTGTTATCCCCTTGAGGATGGAGGCCATTTTTATCTTGTTCAAAGTCACATGCCCAGTGTTTGTTTAGTAACTGGCACACAGTTGGCAGTTAAATGCTTACTAAGTAAAGGACTAAATAATAACTATTTATTAAACAAATGATGTCTAGGATGCATTGTTTAATAGGTACTTTTTGCTTTCTAAATGTAATATTATAATATTGACTATGCCCTTTTAAATGGCACATTCTGCCCTCTATCACAGGCAGGCTTCTTTCCCCGCACCCCTTTTCCCTTGAAAATCTCTATGCTAAGAAGTTAGATATTTGAATTAATTCCCTCTTGTGTCTTAAATTGCCATGAATTCACCCTGTGTTTTGGATTGTTGTCGGATCCTGAAAGGGTCTTTGAAAGGGATGTTCTACTTTCCTTGGTTCATTAGAAGTCAAAGGGAGAATGAAAAACAGAATTTAAGGTGATTATGAGGCATCCAGGAAAATATCCAGTCAACAGAACCTAGGGAAACAAATCTAATTATGGGACATAAGTAATAAAAGAAACCAAGCCAGGGAGAGGTAAGGAGGAGCCAGAAAGAGAAAACTGGGATGATGTGACTGGCATTAAAAGGAGGGAAACCTCAAGGGTGGTGGGGAATTATATAATGTCAAATGCTGCAGAGAGCACCAGAATGCAGAGAAAAGATCCCTACCTCTAGAGGTTGGTATCCTTCAAGAGTGCAGTTTCAAAAGAGTGGGCTAGGGGTGAGGAAGTGAAAGCTCTGGACATGGCCATTCTTTCTAGAGGTCTGCTAGCAAAAGGTCAGGTTAGATTGCCTCTGGGAAGGGGAAAGTCAGGGAGTCAGGCTTGCTCCCTCTTCATTTGAGAAGTCACTTATCAGCCCATTCTTTGAAACCCAGGGTGAAATGTCTGTTCAGTGACCTTGGACAGGGTAACCTTCTCTCTTTTCTGCATCCAGCTGTGGCCAGTTTCTTCATATCAACATATACAGTGGACCCTGAGGGAGGCTAAACACTAAATTCTTCAGGTAAGTGTCCTAAAACCACCTGGAGTTCAGGTGTTGGTGGGGGTGGGAGGGGGTGTGGACAAGGGAGATCAGACACTATTATTTTGGGACTGGTTAATGTGCTCCTCTTGACCAACATGAAGTGGGGCAAAGCTTCATGGTGTAGGTGAGAGATTGGACACTTAACTATTTTCAGTACTAGGCAGGTATCATAAGTAAGTGAAGTAGGCAGGGCAGGCCAGGGGTGAAATGTGAAGTGCAAACCCCATTTAGAATAGGACAGAGGCTACTCAGCACCAGCTAATTGTTGCCTGGTAGGGATGTGGTCCCAGCATGCGTAAGGCACAGAAGCAGGAAGGAGAGTCTGGATTATTCTAGGAGCTGAATAAAGAACAGTGTGGCTGGAATGTTGTGAAAGAAGGAGTAGAGATGTGAGTAGGGGTCTTGTAGGCCATGTCAAGGCTTTGTGGCCACCCAGTGGGTATGACTGGGGGCTGGCAGAGAGGGAAGAGTATTTTAATTCCCATTTATTACCTTCCCAGGACAGCCAATAATAACCTTCTTACCTTAATCAAAGTAGTTTAATGGGGCTACCATTTCCTCAATTCTATAAGAAAAATATTGAAGAACAAGCTTACCTCCTGGACAAAGAAAGTTTGTTTGTTTGGTAGGAATTTTGTAAGCATTGCATGATTTTTTCCCTGCTTGCAAAAGGCATAATTTATCTTTTGGGAATGGGGCATCCAGGTCTTAATGTATTTACCTTCAGAACAATAGATTAGGTTATTGTTGGTTAAATCCATTTGTTTCCCACAAGAAAACAAAAACGATTCATTACATGGTGAGTATTGAGTAGTTTTCAGTTTTGTAAAGAAGATCTGATCCGTGTCCCCACGACAATGGTACCATTTACTGATATGAAAAAGCATAGCAGAATAAAAGTCTTGATGAAAGAAATCAAGTTTTGATTTTTTTTTTTTTAAGACGGAATTTCACTCTGTCACCAAGGCTGGAGTGCAGTGGCACGATCTTGGCTTACTGCAACCTCTGCCTCCTGGGTTCAAGTGATTCTCCTGCCTCAACCTCCTGAGTAGTTGGGATTACATGTGCCCACCATCATGCCCGGCTAATTTTTGTATTTTTAGTAGAGACAGGGTTCCACCATGTTGACCAGGCTGGTCTTGAACTCCTGATCTAAAGTGATCCACCTGCCTTGACCTTCTAAAGTGCTGAGATTACAGGTGTGAGACACCGCACCTGCCCAAGGGTTTTGATTTTTAAAAAACTTTGATATGTCTACCAGATACACAAGTGGAGATGCCAAGGAGGCAGTTAGTGAGGTAAACCAGGAGGTCAGGACTAAAGATGTGTTTGGGAACCATTAGCTTATAAATGGTATTAAGGCAATAGGAATGACTGACATCAGATAAGAAGAGCACATAGATATAGAAGTGAAAGGGACACACATGAGAGCCTTAGCTCCAGTTTTTACTCGTCCTGCAGAGGAGGAAGTGGATCTTCAAAGAGCTGAGAAGCAGCTAGGAAGGAAGGAGTAAAACTGGGGGAATGCAGTGCCACAGAAGCCAAGAGAATAGACTGTGATGTTTATAATAAAAAAGGGAGAAGGTTGAAAAGATTGAAGGAAATATAAGAGTCAGGAAGTCTATGCTTTAGTAGTTGGTCTATAATGACACGTGAGCTTAGTTTTTCTTATGAGTTATTTTCTTACTCACCTCTTAGATATCCATAGATATACCCTTAGTTTCTGTTTTGTCTGTGATCCTCCCCAGTGCAGTCCAGACTCAGGGTAGATTCTGGTAGATTCCCTGCTCTAGATGAATTAGTAGTGCTTTCCATGACATATCCCCTAATTTTCTTGCTGATTTTGGGCATCCTAGATGTTGCAAGTGTTTTTCTACCTGCACTGACTTTACAGATTCTTCCTTCTCCCCCTCTGAAGAACCTTGGAAGTCTTCAAAATTTGATCCCCTTGAAAGGAAAGCATTCTCTTACCTGCCCAGTGAGATTTCCCCTGAGCTTCAGGTCATCTTGCACGGATATGGCAGTAACCCTCTTTTTCTCTTTTCTTTGAAGTCTCCATTAATCTGTTCCTTGGAAACTCATCCTTCTTCCTGATTAAGCTTCTCTATCTTGCCCTACTCCACTGACTAATAATGTAATTGATAGCCAGTATTTGAGATTAATTAACTTTAATGAGCTTTGTTTTTCTCTTTTATTGTTTTCAGCCATTATTTCAGTTCTTCCCCACTCCAACTCCCTAACCCCTTCCCTTTGAACCTTGTGATCTTGAGAGCTGGTCTCCGTCACATGTCTTGTTGTGCTGAAGGTTTGTGAGATGATTCTGTATAACTTAGTAATAATAATTAATTTATACTATTAATTTGTACTAATTATATAATACCAACAATACTGACTGACATTTATTGAGCTCCTTTATGTGGCTGAGAGCCATGCTAAGGACTCCTGGTGTATTGTCTTATTTCATTTTAACAAAAACCCATTACATATTCATTTATTTATTTAAAAAGTTTATTAAACACTTGCCATATGCTAGATATGCTAGGGTTACAGTGATAAACAAGACAGTCATCGTCTTTGTTCCTAAAGAGCTTAGGGTATAATGGGAGAAATAGATGTTAAAAAAATAAAAATAAATATTTAATGATGTGATAAATGATACGGAAAGTGTAACAGAATAATAAGATCTATTTATTTTGTTTTATTTTATTTATTTATGTTTTTTGAGACAGAGTCATGCTGTGTCACCCAGGCTGGAGTACAGTGGCACAATTTTGACTCACTGCAACCTCTGCCTCCTAGGTTCAAATGATCCTCCTGGCTCAGCCTCTCCAGTAGCTGGGCTTTAGGCATGCACTACCATGCCTGGCTAATTTTTTTGTATTTTTAGTAGAGATGGGATTTTACCAAGTTGGCCTGCCTGGTGTTGAAGTCCTGACCTCAAATGATCTGCCGGCCTCGGCCTCCCAAAGTGCTGGGATTATAGGCATGAGCCACAGCTGCCAGCCTAGATGATTCATTTTAGATAGAGTGGTCTGGGGAGGTCTCTCTTAGGAGGTGACATGTTTAAGTTAAGAGCTAAACAATAGGAGGACCCCAGCATGCAGACGAAGGGCCTGCAGACAGATGTAAGTAACTAACACAAAGAACTTTTCCTTTAATAGAGGGAGCTGAAAGAAGATCAGGGAGGCTACATAGAGGGTATTGGAAGGGGAATGCTAGCTGAGGCTGAAGCTGGGCCAGAATATCTAGGGCCATGGAAACTGGATTTCATTCTGAGGGCATTGGGAAGCCTACAGGGTTTTAAACAGGCGACTCAAGGATCCAATTTATATTAATAACATTACTCTGGCTGTCTTGTGGAGAGTGGGTTGGAGAGGGACAAAAACACAAGTGAGAAGAATTGTTCTGAGGTTAAGGTAGGATTCCAGGTTAGAGGTGGTGATACAGGATGGCGGTCAAGGAGTTGGGGGAGAAGTGGAAGGTCCGAGAAATATTTTTGAGGTAGAATCCAAAGGGCCTGGTGACAAAGACGATGGAGTCAGGGATGACTTAGATTATTGGCTCAAACAATGGAGCTGATGTGATACCATCCTCTTCCTTTTTCTGTCTGTGAGATTAAGGCTCCATGAGGTTAGGCAATATGTCCCAGGAGATATGTCTAATAAATATTGTACAAGTTGAGCATCCCAAATCCAAAAATCCAATATCTGAAATGCTCCAAAATCTGAGACTTTTTGAGCACCAACACAAATGAAACTCAAGGGAAATGCTCATTGGAGCATTTTGAATTTCAGATTTTTGGATTTGGGATACTCAACCAGTAAATATAATGCAAATATTTCAAAATCTGAAAAAATAGAAATCTGAGACAGTTCTAGTCCCAAGCATTTCAGACAAGGGATGCTCAACGTGTATCAGGATATGAGCATGGGCCTAGCCAACTCCAGAAACTGCACATGTAACAAATACACTGTATTATTTCTCAGTAAGTCACAATCCTGCTGCTTTCTAACAGGAGAGAAGTGGTTGTCTTCTGGATTATAAACTCTCTGTCAACCATAATTCCATTTGCTTATTTATCAAAGAAAGAGTCGATCTGCTGGTGTGTTACCTTTAGCATGTTTTGGTTTGAAGTGAATTGGAAAATATTATCTGAGCCACATGCTGGAAGTAATGTTGCCCTTAGGTGTTTGACCTGGGTAAGCAGGTTTAAATCCGAAGGAGTGGAGGTGATAATCCTATCCTAGATATTCAAATTCTGTTGGCAGGCAGGAAACCAAGCTTCCTGCTCTTTGTTTTCTTCCATGGGATCAGAAGATGTGTCATTCCTGAATTCCTCTGAGGCCTTTCAACAACTTACACGACGTTGTCAAGGGCAGTTGCCCTGGAAGAAGTGGGTTTACTCTGTGGGAAAAAGAGGAGGATGAAAGTAGATTAATAGGAACTGGAACCTCAGCCCACCCCTCATGGCTACAGAGAGAGGACTGGAGACTAGTGACAGGCAGATAGTAGAGATATTGACAGCATAGGGCAGGATTAAATTAAAAAAAAAATGTAGGTTGAAAATTCAACTATGCATGGTGATGCTAATACGAAATAACTTCTTGGATATGTTTTGGTGATGTCCCAAGACTTCTGTATGCTGCTGGCATTTGTGCATCTGTAAAATGACCCTTTTATTTTTACTTTATTTGCAAAATCATAGGTCTGTAGAGAGAGGTTAGAATATAAAAACGTGGAGCAATCATGGGCTTACCTCTTTGGAATGATTAATTGTGGAGTAAACTGTGAGAAGATCATTTTCTATAGGTGTTGAGGTTTCCATTTCCTGTAAAAATAGTCATGGCAATTTGACTTACACAGAGACAGAGACTAATGCATAGATATATTCTTAGGAAAGTCTGTGTAACCAAAAAGAGAGTATGTCAAAGCTCTTCTAGAGGAAGGCCAGGGAATGTTTAGTGGGAGCCCAAACACCACTATCTTTGATACCTGTGAAGGTTTACTGGCATTTCCTGAGCCCCAAACCGAAGAGCAACACTGTAGCAAACCAGTGGGCTCAAGAGCCAGAGAAAGGCAACCTTGCTGTATGGAGGGAAGGAAGTATTCTTGTCCTTTGTCCAACTCTACTTTCCTTCCTCCATTTTTAAGAACAAACTTATATACCACATAGTTATACTTTATGCGTTGTCTCAAATTTTTGCTAGCTATAACTGGAACTGCCCATTTTGCCTGCTCCATCTTCTGCTATAATTCTAACTGCCTTGTCATTATGTCGTTGGGGTCTCCTTGAGCATGGGGTATTGGTAGAATAGGAACATTTGGCCTTAAGAATGGCTCTGCCTGGAATGCACATTCCAGAAATAATAGCAGAAGTCCCTACGCCCCTCCAAGAACCTGTTCAAAGGTTTTGGCATTTTAAATTAATTGAGAAGTATTTAGAAAATTATCAAGATCTGGGCTGGGCACAGTGGCTCATGCCTGTAATCCCACCACTTTGGGAGGCTGAGGCAGGCAGATCACTTGAGCTCAGAAGTTTGAGACCAGCCTGGGCAACATGGTGAAACCCTGTCTCTACAAAAAGTAGAAAAATTATCCTGATGTGATGGTGCATGCCTGTAGTTTTAGCTACTTGGGAAGCTGAAGTAAAAGGATCACATGAGTCTGGTTGAGACTGCAGTGAGCTGTGATTGTGCCATTGCACTCCAGCCTGGGTGACAGAGTGAGACTCTGTATTAAAAAAAAAAAAAAAAATTTCAGCTGGGTGCAGTGGCTCATGCCTGTAATCCCAGCACTTTAGGAGGCCAAGGCGGGAGGATCACAAATTCAGGAGACTGAGACCACCCTGGCCAACATGGTGAAACTCCGTCTCTGCTAAAATACAAAAAATTAGCGGGGCGTGGTGGTGGACGCCTGTAGTCCCAGCTACTCAGGAGGCTGAGGCAGGGGAATAGCTTCAACCTGGGCAGTGGATGTTGCAGTGAGCCGAGATCATGCCACTGCACTCCAGCTGGGCAACAGAGCAAGACTCCGTCAAAAAAAAAAAAAATCTCAGAAACTCTCCAAAGTACTTTTTTTTTCTTTTTGTTAAAGAGAAGGCTAATAAATTTGTGGGAAATTAGCTTTTGGTTTGTTGGAGAGTTAATTGACTTGTCTTCAAGAGGAATTTGGAAAGGCAGCAGAAATGTCTAAGCAATTGAGAGTACCTGTCACCAAGGAGCATGCTTTACACATAATTGAAGGGAATCCAAGACTTCTAGCGAGATCATTGCTTAGATCATTTGGAAAATGCTGAGCTTTCCTGCCTTATTTTTCAGAAGACATGAAAACTAGCCTCTCAAAATGTATAGTATTATTTAGACACATGCCACCTGCAGGTCCTTTATTTAGGGGTGGTGGGAAGTTGCTGATGCATGACAGATGAGTTGCTGATGCTTGACCAAGGCATCCTGTTATGTTGCTAGATGTGTGGGGAGGAGCGAACCATTGCTTATGATTTAGTGGCCTCTACTGTGCCCCCTTCCCCCTCTTGAGAGACTACTTCTGAGCTCCCCGTAAGACCCCTACGTCCACAGTGAGAAGTCAGGCCCCTGCTGTGGAACTGCGTCCATAGGAAACTTTCAAAGTTAGTGGAACTCTGACCCATTCAGCAAGTATTTGCTGATCATTATGCTAGGATATAGGGGAAGAGAGAGGAAGACATAATTTGTACTTTCAGGCAGCTCGTAATGAAGCTGAAGGGACAAGACTTACTGATGTATTAAGCAGTTGGAGAACAGTGTGAAGTAGGGTGTGAATAAGCATTCGCTCAAGGGCGAGAACGGCAGACATCAGAATGGTCTAGCACATAACTTTGCAGCCCCTGTCTGTTGCTGTCTTCTCCTCCCCCTCAGTGGTCATTTGATTAGTCAGATGGTAATGGTGGCAAGTTTGTGAACAATGGCTGTAAAACTGACAACAATGGGGTGTAAAGCTGAAAGGACTCACCCTTGCTGAATGAGTGACTGAAACATACACTGTGGTGCTCGCTGGAGAGACTGAAGCATTGTCTGTGTTTCCCGCGGACTCTGCTGTTAACACAGGAAGCCACAGTCAGCGGCAGAAGGACTCTGGGACTGCTCTTCCAGGACCTCGCCCTCCCCAGAGCACACTGTGTCCCCAGATAGGCAGGTGTTTGAGACAACTCCTTTCCTGAGAGATCATTCATTCTTGATAGTCTTTGGAGTTCTGGGTTGACCTTCTCAATCATGTGGTCAATATCTAACCACATCTCTTGGGGTAGGAGGTGGTGGTGTGGTCCCCTAAAGCTTCAGAGTCTCCCTCAGGCTGCACATGTGGGTCAGGAAGCTCCTGGGACCACATGGTACTGCCTGTGGAAGGGCTAGAGACAACTTGTTGGCAAACATAATGGAGCCAGTTATTTCACATACGGGATATTATTGAGCTTTTCAGAGGCCCCTGTAGTGGATTTGATTATTTTGGAGATGAGAAACTGGAGGCTCAGAAGGCTTAACCGACTTGGGCAAAGTGACACAGGAAGTGATGGGAACAGGAACTCAAATGCATGTCTTCTGACTTTAAACCTTATGCCTTTCCTCTACAAGTGATGTCATGTATCACCCATGCATGAAATGAGACCCAAAGCCATTCTGAGTCCAGAGCCTGTGTTTGTGTTTCTATATCATGCGTTCTCTTTCCACGGTGTCTCTCCATTGCCCAAACTCTGGCTGAACAGTAGTGATGCAGTCAGGCAGTTTGGTTTTGTGCCTCGGATGATGTAATCCTGCCTGTGCCCTGGACTTGCTGGGTGACAAGGGAGGATCCCTTTCACTGGCACTTAGTTTCTCCATCAGCAGGGTGGTGAATAAACCTGATATCACCAAGAGAAACTGTGTGAGTGACTGGTTCTCATGCCTGTGCCTGTGAACCCTATAGGACCCATGATTACAGGTCATCTTCCCTCACACCTTGTGGTCTGAGTAATGGCATTCTGACTGTCTCCTCTCCCATTATCCAGCCCTCTGCCATCCCTCTTTCTCTTCCATTTGGTTCTTCCCCACCTGCTTTATGACAAAGAGTTAAGAGTCTGAATGCTCACCAGGACCCTGTGTTTGCTGAGTAGACAAAGGAAGGGAACCTGAAAAATAAAACAAAAAAATTGAAATGTGTGACAGCAGTAGGAGAGACATTTCACCCCCAGCCCCAAGGGTGTTGGGATATGGTGGGAGGGGACCCAAAAGGGAGGGCAGGCAGCCCTGAGGCAGGGTCCTGCTTTTCCCAATAGGTCACTTCCCTTAGGATATTAGCAGGTGCATGATCACCCCAGGGATCATCCCAGTGGACCAGCTGAGCCAGGGTTTGCAGCCTCCTTCGCTCCTCCTGTCCTCCACAAAAGATCCTTGGGAATCAGAGGTTCCAAACTCTCAAACCATGGAAACTTGGAGAAGAGACAAGCACAAAGAAAGGAAACCTGCTCTTCTTTTCCTCAAAACAAGTAACAGCACGATGATGAACGTGACTATACATATCCCAAGAACCACAACCAGAATCATATTGGTATCTGTATGTTGATTTTCAACATCTGAAAAGAGAAAAAAGAAATGACATTGAGACACATCAAGTGAGGCCAACTGTTCTTGGAGCCTCCGTGGAGCCTCTTCTAGTCCATCTTTGGGGGCTGGGTAGGTTTGTCTATACCCAGAGGATCTGGGGTAGGAGTCCTGTGTGGCAGGCAGGGGAGGGTGGGGCCCAGTGGAGTCAGGGAGGGAAAGCAATCCTGCCTTCCCAGGCCTTTGGTCTTGGGTTCTGAGTGGGTTGGAGGAGGGATTGGGGAATGAGGAGGAAGGAAGGAGAGTCCTCTGGGAGTACTGAGAGATGCAGAGCTCCAGAGGGCATCCGTCCCCCTCCCAGCAGCATTTTCTGCCTCCCACTGGGCCACTGTTTTGGAAATTATGTAGGATGTGAGGATGCACTAAATCCCACAGCTGCTCAAGGCCTTCAGACCTGAGGCAGGCTGTTACCTCCGCAAAGCTTCTGGGCAGAGACAGAGAAGGATAAATTGCTGACAGCATTCTCTGCTATGCAGGTGTAGTCCTGTTCACTGGAATTCCTGGGGTCCCAGGAGGTAGTGAGGTTTGGCTGACTTAGAAGTGTCTTTCCCAAGGCCTCCCATTTGAATGAGATGTTGTCATTTGGATCCTCCACAGAACAAGTCAGATGGATCTCACAGATCCTATTCTGAGACAGTTGACTGTGATTGGTAACTTGTATGTTCTTCAGTTTTTCTGTTTGCCAAGAAAAAAAAGACCCAGATTAAAGGCAAATGTCTTGACTGAGCCCCCTGTGAAAAATATCCTTCACCTAAATGTTTTGTATTTCACCTTTGTTGTGTATTACGGCCTGTTAACTCTGTAAATGACTCTGCTTATATTGCCCAATTGATGGTAGCAAGGTCTGGGGTGACCAAATGATGCGGGACATCCGTATGGGTCAGGATAGCCAGTGGGAGAAGTGGGAAGGGAGAGAATGGGGTTTCCATCAACTACTTGTGTAATTCTGGGGTGGTCACTTTGTATTCCTTGGCTCCGGTTTATCCCTGAAATCCCTTCGAGTCCTTGCACTCTGCCAGAGAACTCTGAGGGCACCTCCATGAAGTCAGAAGCCAAAAGACCAGGTGCAAGAGCCCTGTTTCCTCTTTATCAGAATTCCCTTCCTGGGGTGGAAGATGGAAGTGTCACTTCCTTCGGGAATTATAGCGCCCATGAATCTATGGGGATCCTGGTTCCCACTGTATGTAAAGATGGGTCCAGTAGTGAGAAAGAGACTCAGATGTAGAAGGTCAGCAAGACAGAAGGGAAAATGCTGAGAACCAAAGAACTGGGGAAGGAAGAAGTGAAGAAGCTGAGAAAGCAAGCAGGCATTTTTGGGGGCAAAGAAGTGCAGCATATTCAGGCCTGTGAGATGAAACATGGTGCTGATGTTTCTGAGAGCAAAGACCAGGAAATACTGCCTAGTAAGCTGTCAGTAGCTGTGAAACAATGGGAACATGGGAGCAAGACAGAAAAGGCCACTGACTTAGCCTTGCCCTGAGGGTTGAAGTAAAGATGACACAACCAGGAACAGAGTGACTCAAATTCTCTGATTAGAAGAGACCGAGTCGTGCTTTAAGCTTAGTTGAGTAGGGGTTGTGGAGTATCTGTACTGAAATCTTGCCAGAACAGAGTTTTCATGTATGGGAAGAGTCTTGGATTTGGAGTCAGGAAGACCTGAATTAAGATCATGGCTTTGTCATTTCCTGGCTACATGACCATGGACAAATTATTGCTATCTCTAAGCCTCAGTTTCCTTATATGTGAGACTAGGTAATAATATCCACTTCTCAGGTAAACCTGAGGAATAACTGAGACAGTGCCTAGCGCGGGGACGGCAAGTATTTGGCATGAAAATCACATCTCCCTCATCTCATGTTGATGGCTGAACAAAAAAATCCATCTTGCTACCTTTTTCCACTTAATGAATATGTAAGGACATTTTCACATGTATGTAAGTATGCAAGTATATCTCAAACTCGGCATGTTCAAAAGGACTCCTGTTTTTCTCTCCCAAACCTTCTCAACCTGCAGTTTTACCCATCTGACTTGATGACAACTGTGTCCTTGCAATTACTGAGGCCAAAACCCCTGGAGTTATCACTGACCTGTATCTTCATCTCATACTCCCACATCAGGAAATCCTGCTGGCTCTACCTTCAAAATAGAATGCAACCAGTTCTCACCATCTCCACTGCTACCACCGTGATCTAAGCTAGCATTAACCCTTGCCTGGGTTATTGCAGTGGCCTCCTAATTGGTCCATTTTACGCTTCTCCCTTAAAGTCTATTCTCAACAGAGCAGCAGAAGGAATGCTTTAGACAAGTAAGCCAAATCATATTACTTGTTTGCAAAACCTTCCGATGGTTCTCAGTGTCACTGAGAGTAGAAGCCAAAGTCTTTGTGATGGCTCTGAGTCCTTATGCAATGTGGCCCCTGTTTCCTTTCTCTGGCCTCATTTTCTGTTACCCTCCCCCTTTCCCTGCTCCTGGATATTTGGCCTCCGTGGTGTTTCTTGAGTAGGCCAGGCACAGGGGATCTTGCTACCTATGCTGGATGGCTTTTCTTCCACTTACCTGCATGGCACACTCCCTTACTTCCAACAGGTCTTGGCTTAAATGTAATCTTTTCAATGAAGCCTGCTCTGATCACTCCCTTTAAAATTGTCCCCTCTTCCCTGGCACTCCTGATGCTTCTTATGCTGTTCTAATCTCTCCTTTGTTCATACCACTTGGGGCTTGCTTACATGCTATACCGTTTGTTTATATGTTACGTGAATTGTTTGTTACCTGCCTCTACTTCCCTTCTGGAATGTAAGCTCCGTGAGGACAGTGACCTTTGTCTGTTTTGCTCACTGATGTATTCAGGTGCCCACAATAGCACCTGGAATATTACTTGAGTCTATCAAATATTGTTGACTCAATTAATAAACTTAACATGGCTTCAACATTTTCTTAACCCTGAACTCTAGGCAGTTGTATTATTTTGTTTTGACATTACTATAAAGATACTACCTGAGACTGGGTAATTTATAAACAAAAGAGGTTTAATTGACTCACAGTTCTGCATGGCTGGGGAAGCCTCAGGAAACTTCCAATCATGACAGAAGGGCAAGGGGAAGCAAGGCATATCTTGCATGGCAGCAGGAGAGAGAAAGAAAGCAAGGAAGTGCCACACTAAAAACCATCAGCTCTCATGAGAACTCACTATCATGAGACCAGCATGGGAGAAATCTCCCGCATGATCCAATCACCTCCCCACCAGGACCCTCCCTTGACATGTGAGGATTCCAATTTGAGATGAGATTTGAGTGGGGGATGCAGAGCCGCGCCATGTTAGCAATCACTCCTAATTAATTGGTATTGGCCCATAAAATCAAATCTTTGCCATCCATATCCTGGCACGTACCAAGAGATTGATCAATGTTAAAAATAAAACTTACATAGCTTGTACCTTGAAATTCCTTTGCACTATTGTAAAACTAGCTGGTGTACTAATGTAGCTTACACAATTCTTTGTGTATGTGCCTTTGAAGGAGATGGCACTCCAAAAAGCCCTGAAAGAGATTAGTATTGAGCCTCAAGAGTGTGGTTGTTTCAAGAGAAGACATACCTGGTCTTCTCAACAATGTTAGAGGAACATTATCTCAGTAAATGTGATGGAGCCTGGTACCCATTTCAGGCTTTCCATTGGATGAATCTTTCTTCTCTCCAGCGTCCTACACTGCCTTGACAATCACTGGTCACCCAGGGTGAGTCTGCCTGTCGTAGGTTGAATAATGACCTCACAAAAGATCTATGTCCTAATTCCCAGAATCTGCATATTACCTTATTGGAAAAAAAGGTCTTTGCACATGGAATTAAGTTATATGAGATTATCCAGTATAATCTGGATAGACCCCAAATGCAATGACAAGTGTTTCCATAAGAGAAAAGCAGAGATGTTTGAGACAGACAGAAGAGAAGGAGGCAGTGTGACCATGGAGGTAGAGATTGGTGTGATGCAGCCACAGGCAAAAGAAAACCAAGGAGTGTTGATAGCTACCAGAAGCTGGGCGACGCAAAGAGCGGATTGACCCCTACGGCCTCCAGAGGGAGCACAGCCCTGCCTACACTGTGATTTTGGACTTCTGGTCTTCAGAACTGTGAGAGAATATGAATTTCTGTTATGCCACCTACTTTATGGTATTTCTGTCCCAGCAGCCTCAGGAAATTAATACATTGCCCCAGGGCGACTTTCCCCTTTTAGTTAGAATCGCTTATATAGTTTTCCAGACATCATCTCTTTCCCATTACATTTATCTGTTTGGTGTTCTATTCTTCAAGGACATGACTTTGACTAATCTAACACAATACACCTGCCAGATATTCAGGGGATACTAAAAGTTAACATGTAATCTGTCTATGGAGACATTTTATTTAACAGCCCTTTTTTGAGAACCATGTCTTAACCCCAAGGACTCTGAGTGAATTTTAGACACAACAGGCCCACAAGTGGATAAGAATTAGAGAATTTCAGTGGCCTTTAGTGTTGTTTGGTCTGATTGCCAATTTAATGCTCGAATCTCCTGCTAAGTGATTATAAAGCCATTAATGGCATCTCTGAATATTACTGATTGCTAGAAAGGTTTTTTCTGATATTAACTCATAAGCAATCTCATTGTAGTTTACATAATTTTATGATGATAACATTTTCATTCTTTTTCATCTTGGGAAGGCAGATTGTTGACTGGTGATTAATATGAGCCATCTGGGGAAAATATTGTTAAAAATTAAACCACCTTGGCAGAAAGGATGTTTCTCATTATCAGCTTATCTTTGCAGAGTACTTTCTAGGTAGACCACTGTTCTGTACACAGACCGCTCTACTGGGTCAGACTAGCCTTTGTGAAAAGGGAGGTGTCGTGGCAGGGCAGTTATGTGGAAAGTGCTGCCATCACTATCTCTGTGACTTGTAGACAAGTCACTGTGACTGAGGCTGTACCTCAAGGGTGAGGTCTGTACCTACCTCATGGAGACTTTGTGAGAATTACATGGCAAATGCATGTAATGCAAAAGGCAACACTATCATAAATATTTCATTTCCATTACTTCTACTACTCTTCTGGTTGAAAAAGACTGTTTTATTGGAGTGAAGTAATTCTGGGCTGGAACACAGGACTTAGGTTTGTCCTCAGCTCTGTCACTAACTGACTCCGTAATGTTGTTGACACTGACTCAATGACTCCAAATGCCATACTCTATACTACTAGGCTATAGTGCACATTTGAAATCACATAGGATTGAAATACATGTATATTTTTCAGTCCCTATGGAATTAAACCCCATATTTTGACTCACTGAATATCCTCAGAGTGTAACTGGACACATTTGCAGAGGTCTCTGAGGACATCTGGGCACTGTAAGAGCCTGTGTCTTCCATCTTCAGGTTGCTGAGTTGCAGGGAGTAGCACTGGGTGAAGTTCAGTCGCTTTCCCCATTTCGGATTAGTCACGTGGATTTGTGGACTTTTGGCTTCAGAGGGTGCTATGAAGGCAATAGATGCTCCATTGTAATGCCAAGTAATGGACTTGATCTTCTCTCCTGCAGGAAACTCCAGGTGAAGAGTTACTGACTCTCCCAGAACCCCGTTCACCACCAATGGGGTTGAGCTGGTTTGTGAAACTAGATTCCCTGTAAACACAGAAGGAAAAGGTTTTAAAAATGTTCCTGACAAAATCCCTGCTGAGTCCTTCACCCTTTCACCTAACTCTGCCAGTCTGTTAGAGTTCTCTGATACCAAAACTCGGAGATATGACAAAGTAGGAAAGTTTAAGGAGATGTTTCTAAATGGATAATCAGAGTCCCAGAGCTTGGTTAGTAGGCAGCTGGTCTGGATGAAACTGGCCCAGTCCACACTGGGTCCTACACTGGCTAGTCGCTCCCAGGTCATGACTATACTTTGTGACCCCAGCCTCTGAATTCCTTGGACATTAGGTTGAGGGAGACAGGAAACTTATTATAGACTACAAAAACTGCAAGTCTTTGCTGATAAAGTATAATTAAAGCCTGATATTTACTTATTACCTATTGTGTGTCCAATATAGTAGGCTTGTGCAATTTAGAAGGTAACAGGGACTAATATCAGGGATTTATAGCATAGTCAGTTGTTCTTATACATTATTTCATTGATGCTGACAACAATTCTGTGAGGCAGGCAGGATGGATATTTCTACTTCTATTTATAGATAAAGGAACTGAGCCACAGAAAGGTTAACTAATTTTCCCAGGGTTGCACAGCTAAAGAATAGCAGAATCAGGATTCAAACTCAGGTCTTCTGACACCAATGACTTTGTGCTCTTTTCATGATGCCAGAAGATACTTTTCATTCTCTCAGAAAGATTATAATGTAGTTGTTGAGGAGATAAAATGCATACATATAGAAATAATAAATATAATTTCAAAGTAACACATGATAGCCACATTATTGTGAGCTTATTCAGAACCATCAATGTTTAAGCAAAAAAGGTGAAATGATCACAATGATTCTTAAAGAAGATACTTCCTTAGCATCCTTTCCCAAATTCTTAGCAATTATCACACTATTTCGTAGTCTTGTTCACCTATTTGCCTAACTGGCCATGCCTTAATTATCCTTGCATGTCAGTATCAGCACTGTGTCTGACACATAGTAGAGTCTGTAGAAATGTTCAACTGGGTCAATGAATAACCATAACCATTACCTCAACCTTCTCAGGATCTCTTGCTTTTTTTTCTTAAAAATTTCAACTTTTATTTTAGATATGGGGGTACATGTGCAGGTTTGTTACATGGGTATGTTGCACCCAGATAGTGAGCATAGCAACAAACAGGTAGTTTTTCAACTTATTACCCACTCCCTTCCTTCCCCTCTAGTAGTACACAGCGTCTATTAATCCCATGTTTATGTCCATGTGTGCTCAATGTTTAGCTCTGACTTATAAGTGAGAACGTATAATATTTGGTTTTCTGTTCCTGTGTTAGCTTGCTTAGGATTATGGCCTCCAGGTCCACCCATGTTGCTGTAAAAACATGGTTTTATTCTTTTATATGGCTGCTTAGTATTCTGTGGTGTATACGTACCACATTTTCTTTATCCAATCCATCACTGATGGGAACCTAAGTTGATTCCTTGTCTTTGCTATTATGAATAGTATAGGGATGAACATACAAGTATATATGTCTTTTTGGTATAATGATCTATTTTCCTTTGGCTATATACTCAGTAATGGGATTGTTGGGTTGAATGGTAGCTGTGTTTTAAGTTCTTTGAGAAATCTCCAAACTGCTTTCCACAGCGAAAATTTACGTTTCCCACTAACAGTATATGACTGTTTCCTTTTCTCTGAAGCCTCATCAAGTGGGACCTAACACCTAATTTTTGTTTTGACTTTTTAATAATAGCCATTCTGACAAAAAAGTGTATTAGTCCATTTTCACACTGCTAATAAAGACATACCTGAGGCTGGTAATTTATAAAGGAAAGAGATTTAATTGACTCACAGCTCCACATTGCTGGGAGGCCTCACAATCATGGTGGAAGGTGAAGGAGGAGCAAAGTCATGTCTTACCTGGCAGCAGGCAAAGAGAGCATGTGCAGGGGAACTCCCCTTTATAAAGCCATCTGCTCATGAGACTTATTCACTATCATAAGAACAGCACGGGAAAGATCTACCCCCATTATTTGATTACCTCCTACTGGGTCCCTCCCATGATACGTGGGAATTCTAGGAGCTCTACAGGTCAGGATGAGATTTGGGTGAAGACACAGTCAAACCATATCAAAAACAAAACCAGCGTTTATTGTTTTTTTTGACTTTATATTAATAGCCATTCTGACTGGTGTGAGACGGCATTTCATTGTGGTTTTGATTTGCATTTCTCTGATGATTAGTGATGCTGGGCATTTTTTCGTATGTTTGTTGGCCACTTGTATGTCTTCTTTTTTTTTTGAGATGGAGTCTTGCTCTGTTGTCCAGGCTGGAGTGGAATGTTGTGGTCTCAGCTCACTGCAACCTCTGCCTCCCGGGTTCAAGCAATTCTCCTGCCTCAGCCTCCCAAGTGGCAGGGATTACAGGAGCCTGTCACCACACCTGGCTAATTTTTGTATTTTTAGTAGAGATGGGGGTTTCACCATGTTGGCCAGACTGGTCTTGAACTCCTGACCTCGTGATCCACCCACCCTGGCCTCCCAAAGTGCTGGGAGTACAGGGAGAGCCACTGTGCCTGGCCTGCATGTTTTCTTTTTAAGAAGTGTCTGTTCATGTTCTTTGCCTATTTTTTAATGGGGTTATTTGTCTTTTTGCTTGTTGATTTAAGCTCTTTATAGATTCTGGATATTAGATCTTTGTTGCATATATAGTTTGCAAATATTTTCTTCCATTCTGTAAGTTGTCTGTTTACTGTAATGATAGCTTCTTTTGCGATGCAGAACCTCTATAGTTTACTTAGATTCCACTTGTCAATTTTTGTTTTTGTTGCAATTGCTTTTGGGGACTTAGCAAAAACTTCTTTGCCAAAGCCAATGTCAAGAAGGGTATTTCCTATTTTTTTCCCAGGATTTTTATAGCTTGAGGTTTTATATTTAAATCTTTGATTCATCTTGAGTTAATTTTTGTATATGGTCAAAGGTAAGCGTCCAGTTTCAACCTTCTGCATATGGCTAGCCAGTTATCCCAGCACCATTTATTGAACAGGGAGTCCTTTCTCCATTGCTTGTTTTTGTTGGCCTTGTCAAAAATCAGATGGTTGTTAGGGTGGGGCTTTATTTCTGAGTTTTCTGTTCTCTTCCATTTGTCTATGTGTCTGTTTTTGTATTGGTACTATGCTGTTTTGGTTACTATAGCCTTATAGTATAGTTTGAAGTCAAATAGTGTGACGTCTCTGGGTTTGTTGTTTTTGTTTAGAATTGCTTTGACCATTTGGGCTCTTTTTTGTTTGTTTGTTTTATATGAATTTTAGAATAATTTTTCTAATACTGTGAAGAATGACATTGGTAGTTTGAAAGAAATAGCATTGAATCTGTAAATTGTTTTGGGTGGTTATAGACATTTTAACGATGTTGATTCTTCCAGTCCATGAGCATGAAATGTTTTTCCTCTTATTTGTGTCATTTCTGAGGGTTTCTTACTTCTTAGGAGAGGAGCTGAATAGGGAAGGAAATGTCTCTCGGTATCCTGGTGCTCAGCTCGTGGGTGAGCTTGCACACCCTCTCTCTTTCATGAATTGTCATATGAATTCCAAGTACATGAACATTGCTGTCATCAACATCTTTCCCATCAGCATTTTAACACATTGTGATTTGTCATCTTGACTCCTCTTTCCTCTGAATCACACAGATGAATACCACAAGCAAAATTTTGAGCAAAAAGTCCAGATACCAGAGAATACAATGATACGATTCTATTCACTTAAAGTTGATAAACAGACAAAACAAATCTATGCTGTCAGAAGTCAAGAGAGTGGTTACATTTGAGGAGGAGGGAGAGGTGGTGAATAGGAGGGAGTATAAAGGAAGGATCCTGGAATGCTCATAATGCCCTATTTCTAGATCTGTATTTGGCTACACAGATTTATTCATTTTTATGATAATTCACTGGGCTGATACTTAAGATCTGAACAGTTTTTATCTTTGTATTTTAGTTTAAAAAATTAAAACAGTAACAAAATCACAACAAAATAAATTGATGACAATGACCTATAAGGACTAAAATGATCTGGCCATTTCTCTCTCTTTGACCTAATTCCTATATTTCCCCCCTTATTCAGTTTGCTCCAACCCCCTTGGCTAACCCTTGAACAAGCCAGGGCTTTTGCATTTGCAATCCTTTCTTTCTGGAATGCACTTCCTCCAAGTATCCATGCAGCTCACTCTTTTGCCTCTATAAAGCCATTAATGCAAACATTCCTGCTCAGAGAGTTTAAAGAAGTGTGATCACTCTTTCCTCACCATCAGCTCCTATCCACCCTTGCACATCCCGCTGCTTTTGGATTTACCATCTAGTACTTACAATGTAGTATACTTTATAATTTACATATTTGTTTTTATTTATTTTCTCACCTCTCCACTAGAATGTAAGCTCCAAAAGGCAAAGATTTTTGTTTGTTTTGTTTACTATTGTGAACATTCTTGAACAGTGCCGGGCACATAGTAAGCATCCCATGAATGTTTATTGAGTGAATGGACATATCTCCATTCCATCTCTTGGAGGTTTTCTGTCTAGAATGTTAAAGCTTATTTCCTTTGTAGCGAGTCTTGGGTTACTCAGTGGCCCAAGGACTCACCAGGATCTGCTCTTCTCTTACCTAGAACACTCCTTTAAGTTCTCTTGATTTTATAGATTTCAATCATTAGTTTATTTAACAAGTCATTCATTCTACTATTTGCTAGTTCAATTAGTAAAACCTTAGGAACTATGGTATTGGACTGTATTTATTAGATCTGTTTTATGTGCCAGTTTCTGGACTGGAAACTGGGAATATAAACATCAATAAGATACTGTCAGTCTTCTGGGTCCACCATTTGATAGAGGAGCCTGACAGGTAAATGAGTAGTTAGTTCTGATGTGGTGGGTTGGGCAGTGAGCTAGTGTAGGGCTTGCTTCTGCATTGCTCTTGTATCACTATTGCACCTGCACATGCAATAGCAAACACTTCTTTCATAGTTACAAGACTATTTGCCTTTCTTTTCCATAATCTTGAGGTGAGGGATCTGATGATTATTTCTGTATCTCTAGAATTTAGCACACAATTTCTAGCTCAATAAATGTTGAATTGTTAGAGATACGTACTCCACGGGAGCACAAATTGAGAGAATCATAAACTGGGGACAGTTGGGAGTTGTCCGGGAACATTTCACAGGAGATGACATTGTAGCAAAGTTTTGAATAAAAACTATGAGTTCTCCATTACTTAATTATTTGTAATTCTTCCAAGGGTACCTTACTTTTTTTTTTTTGTACTGCTGTTCTCTCTGCTTAAAATGCCCTTGTTCACCTTTGCTACATGGTAAGCTCCTGTTTATCCTTCAAGGATGAGCTAAAGTATCTGATTGCCTCTGCTTATATTTTTGGCGTTTTGCATCGGTACAGGAGGAAGAGAGAAAAGAGTTCGTGGTGATGGAAAGGGAGAAGGAGCACGGGATGGATGGGATGGTAGGAATAGTTCCCCCATAGACCTAAAACCAGACCAAAGCAAAACTAGATTTGAGCCAATATGCTTAGGGACAGTGAAGGTCAGATGCTACTGAAAATGTTAAAAAGATCCTATGTGAGACTTTGGACAGGAGCAGAGCTGCTTCAGGGCCAAGGTGTTGTGGTGCAGCACAGAGGGCACACGGAGGTCCTTTCTCTGCTCTGCCTGGAATCAACACTGATGCTTTGAGAGCATCCGGGGCCAGTACCCTTGGCATGGATATTGATTTATTGGAATAGGCAGGGCATCCAAATGGCTCCGCTGGCATCCTCTGTAGAAGACTACAACCAGAAAAAGAGATTAAGAATGGGAAAGATGCCTCATGTTAGCTGTAGCTAGTAGGCTGCTTTGGGGGCTCATGAGAAGCTTCCCTTTGGGGACTCTCATAAGTCACTGGGGAACCCCTTGCAACATGGAGGTGGCTCTGAGGTCTTGCCCATCCTCTGGTGAGGATGTCAAGACAGCAGACACTTGGGGTACATTTGTTTACAAGTTTCATCTACTATATGATGTGTTTTGGGGGAACCCAAATAATGTCTTAGCATTGTATTTCCCCAGAACCTGGTCCAGGGAACTCAGGGAATGTTAAGTTGATTGGGATTAGAATACAGAAGTTTTTAAGGGTTACCTAATTACTGGAGGGTTAGTTTGGAAGGTATTAAGAAACATGGAGTATTTTTGAAAATTGGTAAAGTATACAGACAGCAGTGTCTTAGTAAAGAGAGGAGAGAGGTAGAACTAAGCAGATTCTGAAAAAGACAGAAAAGTCAGAAGGTTTGGGGTTTGTAACCTGAGGGACTAGCTTAGGCCCATCTATAGCAAAGAGTGCTAAGACTATTCAATAGGGAAAGAATGCTCTCTTTAACAAATGGTTCTGGGACAACTGGATATGCACATACAGAAGAATGAAGTTGGACCCCTTCCTCTCATATGCAAAAATTAACTCAAAATGTATTGATCGCCTAAATATAAGAACTAAAACTCTTAGAAGAAAACATAATGATAAATATTCATTATCTTGGATTTGGAAATGGATTCTGATATATGACACCAACAGCATGAGTAAGAAAAGATTAAAAAGCAAGGAGGGGGCCAAGACGACCAATTAGAAACAGCTGTGGTCGAAGGATCCCACTGAGAAGAATGAAACAGTGAGTGAATCCTGCACCAGCCACTAAGGTATCCAGGTTCACTCACTGAGACTGACTAGGTGGTGGACATGACCCACAGGGAATGAGGAAAAGCAGGGTGGAGCGACAGCCCACCTGGAAGCTGCATGGGGCAAGTGGTGCTCCCACCCCCAGCCAAGGAAGGTGGCAAGTGATTGTGCTACCCCACCCAGGAAACCATGTGTTTTCCATGGATCTCTGCAACCCATGGACCAGGAGATCCCCTTGTGAGCCAACACCACAAGGGCCTTGGGTCCCAAGCACAGAGCTGTGCAGATTCTCAGCCACCACCTGGCTGGAGACTGCCTAAGACTACTGAGTTCTTGGGGAAAGGGGGCAGCAGCCATCCCTACAGCTTCCATCTGTTTTCCCCAGCAGTACCAGAGGGACTGGGTGGTTTGGACCCAGGAGGAATTCCTCATGGTGCAGCACAGTGGCTGTGGCAGACTGTGGCCAGACTGGCTCTTTAGGCTGGACTCAGACTCATCCCTTCTCACTGGGTATGGCCTCCCTGTGCGAATTTCAGCAATTCCACTCAGGGGTTTATGAACAGAACTCTGATCTCCCTGGGATGGAGCCCCTGTGGGTAGGTGGGCCGAAGGCTCTGTGGATCAGCAGACTTAGTCTTTTCCTATGCTGGCTCTGAGGAATCTGGGCAGTCTAGACATGTGGGATTCCCCCATCTCACCACACCCTTTCTGCCAAGGGACAGACAGAGTGCTTCATTAAGTGAGTCCCTTATCCTGTGCCTCCTGACTGGGTGAGACTTCCCAACAGGAGTTACCAGACATGTGATACAGGAGCATTCCCACTGTCATCAGTTTGGTGCCTCTCTGGGACAGTCCTCCCAGAGGAAGAAGCAGACAGCCATCTTTGCTGTTTTGCAGGCTCTATTGGTGACACCTCCAGGATGGGAGGGACCCAGGTAAATAGGGTCTGGAGTGGAGCCCCAGCAAACTGCAACAGCCCTGCAGAAGAAGGGCCTGACTGCTAAAATAAAAATGAACAGATAGCAACAACAACAGCACCAACAAAAAAGTCCCCACAAAAAAACCCATCTAAAGGTCAGCAGCCTCAAAGATCAAAGCTAGATAAACTCAGGAAGATGAGAAAGAATCAATAAAGAATGCTGAAAACTCAAAAAGCCAGAGTGCCTCTCTCTAAATGGCTGTAACACCTCTCCAGCAGGGCACAGAACTGGGCTCAGGCTGAGATAGATGAACTGACAGAAGTGGGCTTCAGAAGGTGGGTAATAATGAACTTTGATTATTTGAAAGGAGCATATTCTAACTCAATGCAAAAAAACCTGAGAACCATAATAAACCATTACAGGAGCTGTTAACCAGAATAACCAGTTTAGAGAGGAACATAAATGACCTGAGGGAGCTGAAAAACACAACATGAAAACATCCACGATGCAATCACAAGTATTAATAGCCAAATAGAACAAGTGGAGAAAAGAGTTTCAGAGGCTGAAGACTACCTTGCTGAAATAAAAGAGGCAGACAAGATCAGAGAAAAAAGAATAAAAAGGAACAGACAAAACCTCTGAGAACTATGGGATTATGTAAAGAGACCAAACCTACAACTGATTATGGTACCTAGAAGAGACAGGGAGAATGAAACCAAGTTGGAAAACGTACTTCAGGATGTCATCCAGGAGAACTTACCCAACCTAGCAAAACAGGCCAACATTCAAACTCAAGAAATACAGAGAACCCCAGTAAGAAACTCCGTGAGAAGGTCAACCACAAGACACATAATTATTAGATTCTCCAAGGTCAAAATGAAGGAAAAAATGATAAGGGCAGCCAGAGAGAAAGGCCAAGTCACCTACAAAGGGAAGCCCATCAGAATAACACTAGAATGGTGATAATAATTTTTTAAAAAGGGGGAAAAAAACAAGTGTTGATGAGGATGTGGAGAAATTATAACTTTTGTACCTAGCTAGCAGAAATATAAAATGGTACAACCATTGTGGAAAACAGTTTGGCAATTCCCCAGAGAATTAAGCTTAGAGTGATATGATCCAGCAATTCCATTCCTAGGTATATACCCAGATAAATTAAACACAGATAGTCAAATACTTGTACACGTAGTAGTACTATTCACAAGAGCCAAAAAGGTGAAAAAAATCCAGATGTCCATTGATAGATGAATGGATAAATAAAATGTAGTTTATACAGATTATAAAATATTATTCAGCCGAAAAGGAATGAAGTACTGATACATGGTACAACATGGATGAACCTGGAAAACATGATGGTAAGTGAAAGAAGTCAGACACGAAAGGTTATATATATATTGTATGATTTCGTTTATATGAAATTATCCAGAATAGGTAAACCCACAGAGACAGAAAGCAGATCAGTATTTACCAGGGGCTGGGGGGAGGGGGAGAATGGGAAATGACTGCTTAGTGGATACAGGGTGTTTTTTAGGGTGATGAAAATGTTTTAGAATAATAGAAGTGGTGGTTTCACAACATTGCGAATGTACAAAATACCACTGAATTTCATACTTTAAAATTATTACATTGTGTTACAAGAATTTCACCTTAATAAAAAATGTCTGAGTGTCGACAGAGAAACAACTAAAGCTGAATCTGGGTTAAGGGATCAAAAACAGAGGTATGAATGACTGGAGGTCGCACTGGAGATTGCACATTCTGAAGGGTGGAAAAACACACATCTTTGAGGATAATGGAAAGATACAAAACAGCTCTCTACCTGTTGAGCAACAGTAAACATTTAAAGATGTGGACAGATAATGCTGCTCAGGGAGCCATTAGATCACTATCTCTTCGCAGAAGAGCATTGCACATTTTTACTCAACCTCAGAATCAGCTCCCATGGGTTGGCTTTACTTCTATTTCCAACCACTGACTGCTCTCTCCTGGACCTCAGAATACTATTCCAGAATCAGCATTTTAATAAGATTCCCCCAAGTAATTTATATGATCATTTAAGTTTGACAAGTTTCCATCTATAGAAATTAAAATGAAGAAACAAGATTCACTTTCTCTAGGATGTCATGCTGCTTGATTTCAGTTATAATTATTGTTTTGTTCTGTTAGTTTTGCCACCCAGGGCTTCAGTTAAAGGAAATAGGATTATTTTTCAACAAGGTTTGTCTTTTCAGCTAAATTTTCTAAAAGGAGGTGGGGATGGATAGTGCCCATTCTTTGGAAAGAATGGAAGATTCTTTCCCATTCATTGGAAAGAATGTAGGCTGGCGTGAGTCACTGTTTTTCATGGTTGTTTCCAAGATCGATTTCATTTGCCCCACACTTTTGCAACAGGGGTCTCTTTCCCTTCCTAAATCGCTCCAAGCTCCTCCCTGCATCAGGATCTTAACTCACATGATCCCTTCTGCCTTAAAAGCTTCTTCATTTGATGTTTCCTGTTTAACTTTTCACACCCTGTAAATACCAGATGAAATGTTATTTTTCCAGAAAGTCCTTTCTTCGTCACTCAGTTTAAGGTCCCTGTGTTTCTCTATCAAGGTACCCTGCTTATTTTCTTGCTAGCCTCACATTTTCTAATTATATATGCATTTGTGTGAATATGTGACTGTGTGTAAGGTAAGTAGCATGATGAAGTGGTTATGAACACACCCTCCAGAGCCGGGCTTCCTGATTTCCAGTTCTAGCAGCCACTTCTCTCCTCCTGGGCCTCAGAACACCTGCATCTGCCTCCTGCAAACACATTCAAATGTGTTTCTCTTTCTATACCCATTTCCCCTATAACTGTGGGACAGTAAGCAAGTTACTTAAGTGCTCTGTGCCTTCTTTCCCCATCTGTGAAATGGAGATGGGAGCACCGTATATTTCATAGGGTCATTATAAGAAGTATTCATGGAAACAGGGAGAAGAAGAGGAGTTTTAAAATGAGGACATTCAGAATATTTTTATTCTAGAGGTGGATTTCATTTTGCAGGGAGGTAAAAATGAAACAAAAACTCAAGATTCTGCTCCCAGGTCAGGAAGTGGCTCTTGAATGAAAGCAAGAATTCTCTCTTTCTGCATTGCATATATATTTTCCCAAAGTTCTGTTCTCATTCCGGTTTTCTCCTTAGCTTAACTTACCTCTATGCTGTTGATTTTTAAGTCTCCAGACTCAGCCCTACTCCTAGTCCTAAATTCCCAGAAACTTTCACGTAACTTCCTCATGGATACTACACCGACATCCTAAAATCAGCAGATCCAAAATTGAACTCACCGTCCTCCTGTGGCTTCTCTCCACCTTCCAATTTTGTCACTTTGTTTGGCTATCCTGTGAGAAATTTCACTGCCCTCTTTACCGTATTTCATCTCTCCCTTTTCTACTTGAATTTCTTGTGTCTACTTTTATTTCTTCCTTATCACTATTCAATACACTATTTTACTCGTTTTGTTTTGTTTTTTGTTTTTATGGTTTGTCTCCTGCTAAAACGTTAACTCCATGAGAGCAGGAATTTTTTGCTTGCTTTGTTCATGATGTATTCATGCAAACTAGAACAGTGTCAGACATTCAATAGGTGCTCGATGAATATTTATTAAATGACTTAACAAATCCTCCTTTCCCCCTCATTCCAATTGCCAATTAATCTACTGAACTCCATAGTGATGGGATCTCTTACTTCCATCCTGTCTTTCTTTTATGCTGCTGCCACACTTGTTCAATTGTCATTGTTTCTCAGAACTATTACAAGAGCTTGCCGCATGCTGGCTAATGAAATTTGGGCAAGTTATTTAAATTAACTTCACCTGAGTTCTTTATTTTAAAATGGAGATAATAATAGTACAAATTCATAGAATTCTCATGAGACTCATAATGTGTGTACAGCACCTGAAACAATACTTGAAATATAACAAGCACTCAGTCCTAATTTGCACTAATGGAGGGGAGAGATGGAAACTTTTTTTTTTTGCGGCCAGAGAGGATTATTTTTAGTGTGTTTGGTTGGGCCCAGAAATTTTGGCTCAACCGAATAATAGGTTTTTAATATTTTAGATGAGGATAGTGAGGTTCAGAGAGGATAAGTAACCTTCTTGAGGTTCACAGTAAGGTAGTAGCTAAATTGGCATGAGGGCTCATTTTCTTGGTCTTGGTACTCTTTACAGTATGCTGGCCATAAACCACAGCCTTGTGTTGAAAGCTTATTTCCTCTGCCCCAGCAAATAACTTTCTTGTATACAGACACAGTTGAAATTGTTCACGGACAACCATCTCAGGCTTATAGCATTCAAAGTTGAGAGGAGGTATATGAGTGGTACTTATATCAAGTACCACTATGAGCATCCACTTTCCCCACCCCAATCCCTTGACAGGGAGCCAGACAGACAACCGTACAGACGATTTAGATTGAGCAATGCAGACCCGTGTAGTCACTAGTGACATAACACCAGGGAGTCACTAGTGACTACACAGGTCCTCGTAGACATTTACCTGGGCCAAAGCAGAAGACAAGCAGGAGCAACTGGAACAGCCACAACATGCTTTCCGCGGTGAAGACTGGTGCTTGAGACCTTGAGGCAGTCAGCGCTGTTGCCATTCTGTCAGTAAACTGAAAATACTTTTTACTGACACTTCCACTTCCTTCAGAGGCGTGGTGAAAGCTTCTTACTCTGCCACTGTTTTGTTTACTTTTCTATTTACTTTTTTTCTGAGCTAAGCACACAAATCTTTTTTTGTTTGTTTTTGGAAAAAAAGATAAAGTCCTTTATTGCATCTCTCATAAACTTGTTTGTAAAAATCTGTAAGGAATTTCCTAAAATCTACTAGAACAAATAAATGAATTCAGCAAGGTGAAAAGATACAAAACTAACACATATAATTCAACTGCAATTGTATATACTAGCTATGATTAATCTGAAAATAAAATCAGAAAAACAATTCTACTCAAATCATATCAGAAAGAAATTTTTAAGTATAAAGTTAAGAAAAAGCAAAACAAACCCCTGAATTTCTAAAAGTCTAATTTTCTTCTTTCTTTCTTTTTGCTGTTTGGGGGATGCTTTTATTTATTTACTTTTTTTTATGCTTTAAGTTCTGAGATACATGTGCAGAACATGCAGGTTTGTTACATAGGTATAACAACTGCCATGATGATTTGCTGCACCCATCAACCCGTCATCTACATTAGGCATTTCTCCTAATGCTATCCCTCCCCTACCGCCCTACCTGCCAACATACTCCAGTGTGTGATGTTCCCCTCCCTGTGTCCATGTGTTCTCATTGTTCAACTCCCACTTATGAGTAAGAACATGTGGTATTTTGTTTTCTGTTCTTGTGTTAGTTTCCTGAGAATGAGGGTTTCCAGCTTCATCCATGTCCCTGAAAAGGACATGAACTCATTCTTTTTTATGGCTGCATAGTATTCCATGGTGTATATGTGCCACATTTTCTTTATCCAGCCTATCATTGATGGGCATTTGGGGTTGGTTCCAAGTCTTTGCTATTGTGAACAGTGCTGCAATAAACATGTGTGGATGTTTCTTCATAGGAGAATAATTTATAATCCTTTGGGTATATACCCAGTAATGGGATTGCTGGGTCAAATGGTATTTCTGGTTCTATATCCTTGAGGAATCACCACACTGTCTTCCACAATGGTTGAACTAATTTGCATTCACACCAACAGTGTAAATGTGTTCCTATTTCTCCACATCCTCTTCAGCACCTGTTGTTTCCTGACTTTTTATTGATCACCATTCTAACTCGCATGAGATGGTATCTCTTTGTGGTTTTGATTTGCATTTCTCTAATGACCAGTGATAATGAGCTTTTTTTCATATGTTTGTTGGGTGCATAAATGTCTTCTTTTGAGAAGTGTTTGTTCACATCCTTCACTCACTTTTTGATGGAGTTGTTTGTTTTTTTCTTGTAAATTTGTTTAAGTTCCTTGTAGATTCTGAATATTAGCCCTTTGTCAGATGGATGGATTGCAAAATTTTCTCCCATTCTGTAGGTTGCCTGTTCACTCTGATGATAGTTTCTTTTGCTGTGCAGAAGCTCTTTGTCAGATGGATAGATTGCAAAAATTTTCTTCCATTCTGTAGATTGCCTGTTCACTCTGATGATAGTTTCTTTTGCTGTGGAGAAATTCTTTAGTTTAATTAGATCCCATTTGTCAATTTTGACTTTTGTTGTCATTGCTTTTGGTGTTTTAGTCATGAAGAATTTGCCCACACCTATGTCCTGAATGGCATTGCCTAGGTTTTCTTCTAGGGTTTTTATGTTTTTATGGTTTTAGGTCTTACGTTTAAGTCTTTACTCCATCTTGAGTTAATTTTTTTTTTTTTATAAAGTGTAAGGAAGGGATCCAGTTTCAGTTTTCTGCATGGCTAGCTTATGAGGCTTAGTTTACCTGGCTATAAAATTCTGGGTGGAAAACTCTTTTTTTAAAAAATGTTGAATATTGGCCCCCACTCTCTTCTGGCTTGTAGGGTTTCTGCAGAGAGATCCACTTTTAGACTGATGGGCTTCCCTTTGTGAATAACTTGACCTTTCTCTCTGGCTGGCCTTAACTTTTTTTCCTTCATTTCAACCTTGATGAATCTGACAATTATGTGTCTTGGGGTTGCTCTTCTCGAGGATTATCTTTGTGGAGTTCTCTGTATTTCCTGAATTTGAATATTGGCCTGTCTTGCTAGGTTGGGGGAAGTTCTCCTGGATAATATCCTAAAGTGTGTTTTCCAACTTGGTTCCATTCTCCCTGTCACTTTCAGGTATACCAATCAAATGTAGGTTTGGTCTTTTCATATAGTCCCATATTTCTTGGAGGCTTTGTTCATTCGTTTTCATTTTTTTCCTCTAATCTCATCTTCATGCTTTATTTCATTAAGTTAATCTTCAATCACTGATATTCTTTTTTCCACTTGATTGATTTAGCTATTGATACTTCTGTACGCTTCACAAAATTCTTGTGCTGTGCTTTTCAGCTCCATCAGGTCATTTATGTTCTTTCTAAACTGATTATTCTAGTTAGCATTTCCCCTAACCTTTTTTCAAGGTTCTTGGCTTCCTTGCATTGGGTTAGAACATGCTCCTTTAGCTCAAAGGAGTTGGTTATTACCCATGTTCTGTAGCCTACTTCTGTGAATTTGTCAAACTCATTCTCTATCCAGTTTTGTTCCCTTGCTGGTGAGCAGTTGTGATCCTTTGGAGGAGAAGAGAAGAGACATTCTTGTTTTGAAATTTTCAGGCTTTTTGCACTGGTTTTTCCTCATCTTCATGGATTTATCTACCTTTGGTCTTTGATATTGGTGACCTTTGGATGGGGTTTCCATGTGGACACTCTTTTTGTTGATGTTGATGCTATTCCTTTCTGTTAGTTTTTCTTCTAACAATCAGGTCCCTCTGCTGCAGGTCTGCTGAAGTTTGCTGGAGGTCCATTCCAGACCCTGCTTGCCTGGGTATCACCAGTGGAGGTTGCAGAACAGCAAAGATTGCTGCCTGTTTCTTCCTCTGGAAGCTTCATCCCAGAGGAGCACCTGCCATATGCCAATCGGAGCTCTCTTGTGTGAGGTATCTGTTGATCCCTGCTGGGAGATATCTACCAGTCAGGAAGCACAGTTGTCAGGGACCCATTTGAGGAGGCAGTCTACCCCTTAGCAGAGTTAGAGCGCTGTGCTGGGAGGACCACTGCTCTCTTCAGAGCCAGCAGGCAGGAATGCTTAAGTCTGATGAAGCTGTGCCCACAGCCATTTGTTCCTCCAGGTGCTCTGTCCCAGGGAGATGGGAGTTTGATCTGTAAGTCCCTGACTGGGGCTGCTGCCTTTCTTTTAGGGATGCCCTGCCCATAGAGGAGGAATCTAGAGAGGTAGTCTGGCTACGGCAGCTTTGTTGAGCTGT
Source organism: Ateles fusciceps (assembly GCA_036589455.1). Taxonomy (NCBI): domain Eukaryota; kingdom Metazoa; phylum Chordata; class Mammalia; order Primates; family Atelidae; genus Ateles; species Ateles fusciceps. Next base: position 3,746,326 of record JAZHEH010003362.1, read on the forward strand.
GCTGGGCTCTGCCAGCTCAAAATTCCTGGCAACTTTATTTACAGTGTGAAGGGGAAAACTGCCTACTCAAGCCTCAGTAATGACAGACACCCCTCCCCCGACCAAGCTCGAGCATCTCAGGTTGGCTTCAGACAGCTGTGCTGGAAGCAAGATTTCAAGCCAGTGGATCTTAGCTTGTTGGGCTCCATGGGGGTGGGATCTGCTGAGCTAGACCACTTGGATTCCTGGCTTCAGCTTCCTTTTCAGGGGAGTGAATGGTTCTGTCTCACTGGCATTTCAGGTGCCACTGGGGTATGAAAAACCCTCCTGCAGCCAGCTTGGTGTCTGCCCAAATGGCCGCCCAGTTTTGTGCTTGGAACCCAGGGCCCTGGTTGAATAGGCAAGTTGCAAAGACCATGGGAAAAGCATAGTATCTGGGCTGGAGTGCACTGTTCCTCACAGGACAGTCCCTCCCGGCTTCCCTTGGCTAGGGGGAGAGATCCCCGATCCCTTGCGCTTCCCAGGTGAGGGGACACCCTGCCCTGTTTCGGCTTGCCCTCTGTGGACTGCACCCACTGTCTAACCAGTCCTAGTGAGGTGAGCTGGGTACCTCAGTTGGAAATGCAGAAATCACCCTGTTCCTATTCGGCCATCTTGCCCAGAAGTCCAGTGCACAGATCTTAATCGTGCAATGTGAACTGGAAATTTCACTTTCCATCTAAATACTTTTTCCATTTGGGGGGGGAATTATTTTATTATGGTAAAATAACCTAAATTATATGTTGTGATTATGTAACCTAAAATTTATCATTTTAACCATTTTAAGTGTTCAATTTAGTGGCATTAATTATATGCACAATATTGTATAGTCATCAACACTATTTCCAAAGCCTTTTCATTACTCCAAACAGAAACGGTGACCATTAAGCAATGGTTCCCCCTTTCCCTCCGAGTCCTTGGCAATCTCTAATCTACTTATTGTTTCTATTAATTTGTTTCTTGTAGGTACCTTATATAAATGGAATCATAAAATATTTTTCCTTTTGTGTCTGGCTCATTTCACTTAGCATAATGTATTCAAGGTTTATTCATGTTGTAGCATGTATCAGAATTGTATCCTTTTTATGACTAAATAATATTCCATTGTATGTATGTACCACATTTGTTTATCTATTCATCTATTGATGGACTCTGGGGTTGTTTCTATCTTTTGCCTATTGTGAATAATGCTGCTATGAACATTGGTGTACAGGTATCTGTTTGAATTCCTGTTCTCCATTTCTTTGGGTTCAGCTAGGAGTAAAATTGCTGGATCATATGATAATTCTGTTTGCCTTTTGAGGAACTGCCAAACTGCTTTTCATAATGGCATCACTATTTACATTCTTACCTGGAACTGGAAAAAGTGTTCTATCTAATTTTTCTATACCCTTGCCAATATTTTCTGTTTTTCATTTTTTGATAATGATTATCCTAATGACTCTGAAGTGATATCTCATTGTGGTTTTGATTTGTATTTCCTTAATTACGGATGATGTTGAGTATCTTTTAATGTGCTTATTGGTCTTATTGGCCATTTGTATATATTCTTTGGAATAATGTCTATTTAAGTCCTTTGCCCAATTTTAAATTGGATTATGTTTTTTTTGAGTTGTAGAGTTTTTTATGTATTCTAGATATTCCTCATCAGATATTTGATTTGTTAATATTCTCTCCAATTCTGTGTGTTTTCACTCTCTTCACAGTGTCTTTTGATCCACTATAATTTTTTATTTTAGTGAAGTCCAACTTTTTTTTTTTTTGAGATGGAGTTTTACTCTTGTTGCCCAGGCTGTAGTGCAGTCACGTGATCTCAGCTCATGGCAACCTCTGCCTCCTGGGTTCAAGCGATTCTCCTGCCTCAGCCTCCCACTTAGCTGGGATTATCGGTATGCACCACCACACCCAGCTAATTTTTGTATTTTTAGTAGAGATGGGGTTTCTCCATGTTGGTCAGGCTGGTCTTGAAATCCCGACCTCAGGTGATTTGCCTGCCTCGGCCTCCCAAATTGTTGAGATTACACGCATGAGCCACTGTGCCCGGCCAGTGAAGTCCAATTTATCTATATTTCTTTTGGTGCCTGTGCCTTTAGTGTCATATTCAAGAAATCATTGTCAAATCCAATGTCATTAAGATTTTCCATATGTTTTTCTTATAAGATATTTATAGTTTCAGCTCTTACAGCTAAGTCTTTGATATGTTTTCAGTTAATTTTTCTGTATAGTATGTGGTAGGGGTCCAACTTCATTCTTTTGCATGTAGATGTCCAGGTGTCCCAGAACCAATTGTTGAAATGACTGGTCTTTCCCTCAGTGAGTGCTTTTAGAACCCTTGCCAAAGATCATTTGACAACATATTAAAGGGTTTACTTCTGGCATCTCTACTCTATTTCATTGGTCTGTATTTGATTACTGTACCTTTGTAGTAAGTTTTGAAATCAGGAAGGATGAGGCCTCCAATTTTCTTATTTTTTGAGACTATTTTGGCTATTTGGTGTCCCTTCAGATTCAATATGGATTTTAGTATGAGTTTTTCTATTTCTGCAAAAACATCTTTGGGATGGGATAGGGATTGCATTGAATCTGTAGATTGTATCGCCATCTTAATAATTTTAAATCCATGAACACAGGATGTCTTTCCATTTTATGTATATCCTCTATAATTTCTTTCAACAATGCCTTAGAGCGTTCAGTGTACAAGTATTCCTCTCCTTGGTTAAGTTTATTCCTAAGTATTTTATTTTTTTTGATGTTACTATAAATTAAATTGTTTTTCTTATATTTTTGGATTGTTTATTAGTTTATAAAATGAAACTGATTTTTACAAGTTGATTTTGCATCCTGCAACTTTGCTGAATTTTTTGTTAGTCCTAAGAATTTGTGTGTGTCTGTGTGTGTGAGTGTGTGTGTGTGTGTGTAGTCTTTAGGATTTTATACATATGAGATTATATTATCTGTGAACAGGGTTCATTTTGCTTCTTCCTTTCTAATTAAGATGTCTTTTATTTCTTGTTCTTGTCTAATTTCTCTAGCTAGAGTTTCTAATGCTACACTGAACACAGATGGTAAAAGTGAGCATCTTGTCTTGTTCCTAATCTTAGGAGAAAAGCTTTCAGTCTTTCACTATTGTATATGATGTTAACTGTGAATTTTTAATATATGGTCTTTATTAAGAAAGTTCCCCTTCTATTTCTAGTTTGCTGGATAGTTTTTGTCATGAAAGGATGTTGAATCTTGTCAAATGCCTTTTCTTGTCAATTAAAATGACCAGGTTTTTTTTCATTCTGTTTACTCAGTATATTACATTGATTGATTTTTGTATGTTGAACTATCCTTGCATTAAACAGGAATACATTCCACTAAGTCATGTTGCACAGTCCTTTTAATATGCTGCTGAATTTTGTTTGCTACTTATTTTGTAAGCATTTTTACATAAATATGTATAAGGAATATTGGTTTGTAGTTATGTTTTCTTTTAGTGTCTTTGTCTGGCTTTGGTATCAGGGTAGTGCTGGCCTCACAGAGTGAATTAGGGAGTGGTTTCTTCTTGTTAGGGACCAAGTGTTTATGCCTCTACAAAATGTATATAATGAAGCTCTAAGCCCCAATGTGATGATATTTGGAGATGGAGCCTTTGAGAGGTAATTAGGTTTGGATGAGGTCCTGTGAGTGGGACCCTCATGATGAGATTAGCATACTTATTAAAAAGGAGAAACTAAAGTTCTTGCTTTCTCTACCACATGAGGGCATACTGAGAAGTTGGCCACCTACAAGCCAGCGAGAGTTTCACCAGCAATGGAATCAGCCGGCACCTTGATCTTGGACGTTGAAGGCGTCAGAACTGTGAGAAATAAATTTCATTTATTTAAGCTACCAAGTCTGTGGTATTTTGTCAAGGAAGACAGAGTGGATTAATATATTTCTCTTCAATTTTTGGAAAAGTTTGAGAAGGATTCATGGAAGATCTTTTTAAAACTCTTCGGTGACCAGTGAAGCCTTCTGATCCAGAACTTCTCTTTGTTGGGAAGTTGTTTTACAATTATTTAGTTAATATTTTTAGTAGTTATAGGTCTAATCAGATTTTCTATTTCTTCATAATTCAGTCTTCATAAAAATTGTGTGCTTCTAAGAATTTGTCTGCTTCATCTATGTTATCCAATTTATTGGTGTACAATTGTTTGTAGTAGTCTCTTCTATTCTTTTCATTTCTGTAAAATTGGTTGTATTGTCCCCCATTTCCATTTCTAATTTTAGGAATTTGAGTACTCTGTCTTTTTTTCTGCAACTCCTCTAGCTAAATTTGTCAATTTTGTTGATCCTTTTCAGTATCCAACTTTTGGGTTCATCAATTTTCTGTATTTTATGTTTGGTCTAATCTTTGGGTTCATGGTAGTGGCATTTTCCTACTTGAGATCTGAATTAGGTGAAATAGAGACCAATTCTTCATGAACTCCCAAGACAGATTAGAATATTGCAAATAAGATTTGTTGTGTTCCTTCTTGTTCAAGGGCGAGAACTGAGAAGTGGGCTTTATCTTTTCAAATGGTTACTGTATCTGCTTACAGCGTTTCTACACAGGGACTCTGAAATTCTTCATGGGTAGCAGTCAATTTCAACCCCACAAGAGGATGTAGCTGGGGAGCTGGAGGACCAGGCCCATCTGCAAAGACTGGCTCAGAACAGAGCAGCAGGGCCTCTTTTATAAGGGAATAGGGGAAGTGGTTTTGTCTCAGACCTAAAAGCCATTTGCTATCTCACACAGAACCTCTTAGTAAGTGGCTTCCCCTTCAGTGTTTACAAAACATTCTGAGGCCCTGCACCTACAGTTTCGTGGGAACCACAACCTCATTCTCCTCAGTTAAAAGCCCAGCCTTTTTATCCTCTTCCTCCAAGTGGCACTCTGGTGACACAGAGAATTTCTGCTCTTTAATTCCGGACTCAGATTCTGAATGTGATTTCCAGGACTCCCTTTCCTCTCCTGATATGTGGGTACCAATCCAAATTCAGTTCAACAAATACTTATTAAGCTCTACTAGGCACTGGCTCCTGTGATGGGGCACTGTGAGTGAAAAACGAATAAGACAAAGCTCCTGCCCTGGAGGGAGACGGCCCCCAAAACGTGATTTAAGTCCTCAATTTCCTCTCTCTAGGTTGATCAAGGGAGAACTCTCTTCTCTACCTGTAGCCAAGCACTTCTGCTTACTCTGGGTTCTTTCTGTTTCTGGTAGTTGTCCTTCCTTCCTCTAGCTTTTCAGTCTCCTCCCAGGGTCCCAATCATCTCTCCATATCAGCCTTTCTTTTTTCATTGTCTGTCTTATACTGTCAATCCCTTGGTCTCTTGTGCCTCCTCAGGGCCTGGGTTTTCAGATGGCGCAGGGCTTTTATCATGTGGACTATCTCCTTTGCTGTTTCATCTGCTTACTTCATTTTTGTTGCTCTCAAAACCAAAACAAACTAAAATGCAAAAGAGAATAGATGCATTATAAAATGATATTTATTGTGTTATCTGCTGAAATGGAGCCTGTAGTCTCATTTCTTAGGCACTTACAAGGTAAAATGTATGAACAATACTTTATTAATAGACATTTACAAATGCCTAAAATAAAAGGCGACATGTGGAGAGGATAAGATATCTTGTTGCAAACATGATACCTAGCTTCTGGAATAGGGTTAGTGGCGTTTGCCACTAGTGAACATAATTTTCATGTTCAAATTAGTAATGAACTAATCAATAAACTTTTTTGAGGAACTGAGGTTCATTAGGTACTCAGAGACAAAACAACTTATTAATCAGTTGGAGAGAGAGCTAAGAAAATACCATAGCTACATAATTATCAAAGAATGTGATAAAAGCTACTGCTCTGCACTTGTGTACCAAATGCTGTTAAAGTATAAATAGAGAGCTATATATACAGCTTTGGATGGGAGGTTTTGGAAGGCCACACAAAGGGAATACTCAGTCTGATCCTTGAAGTATGAAAAAGCCAGAGACAGAAGGGAGAGAAGGGCATTCCAGACAGAAGACACAACATAGGCAAAGGCATGGGAGAATTTGGTGGATGCATGGACCCATGATAATTCTGTGTGGCTGGAGCCTAGGGGAGTAGGCAGGAGACAGCCTGGAAGGTCTGATGGGTCAGACTGCTAAGGAGTATTGTCCCCCCCAGGAAAAATATTTAGTGTGGAAGTGAAGTGATAGGATCCTGTTTTAGAAAGATTGCTCTTTACCTAATAGCATCCCAGGTGACACATGATAAAGAAATGATCTGAGGGAGTGTGCATGTAGAGGGAAGGTATGTTAGAGAATTAGGCCGATTACAGGGACATGGCTGAGAGAAGCCATATAGAGAAGTTGAAATTGACAGGACCTATTCTCTGACTAGATGTAGAGGAGATCTGGGGTGACAGGGAGAATGAAGGAGTCAAGGATGAAAACGTTTTCTTCCTTGGGTAGCTGCTGATTGGTGAAGCAGTGAAGAATAACAGTTCTGTACCCAGCTCCTGGAGTTGAATCCTGGCTTCTCTATTTAGTTGGATGAGCTACTGTGACTCAGCCTTAAAGACTTCACCTTTCTGTAATTCAGCTTTCTACTTTGTAAAACAGAGGATGGCTGTATCTCTTGAGAAGGCAGATGAGTTTTAATGTTTCTTATGGTCTTTAAATGAGTAAATGTAAGGCAGGACAGGGAATAGTACACTGTAGGCACTGGATAAATGTTAATTATTCTGATCATGGTGGATCGTTAGCACAGAAAAAACAGAAGGAAAGCAAGTTGGGAGGTCAGAGACAGACCTGTCAGTTCAATTTTGGACACTAAATTTGAGGTGATATCTGACATCTATGCAGAGATGACCCATAAACTGTTGGAAATACAAGTTATAAATTAAAGAGTTGAGATAATGTGCATTTTAAAATTATCTGACAAATAATGTGTGTGATTGTTTGCCTACAACAAGAACTTATAAGAAAAATATTTCTCATTTGCAAAGATTTGGCCATTTTCCAGTCACAGAACTGATCCATGCCAAACCCAGAGACTTATACAGGGCTGCTGAGGACTGTCTGGGCGATCAGCCAGCAACAGTTAATAATTCTCACCCATTCCTTTCAGAATTCCCAAAGTCTGCGTCTCTACAGAATGTATTAGTCATTACTTTGCTTCTTTAAGTAAGAATTCAGGACTTTTTAAATGGTCTTTTGTCAAAATATATTAACACTTTCATATATTTTGAAAAATTACAAGGGCTTCTCACACTTGCATGGGGGTTATTTAAGTCTAAACATTCATAGCTGTTTTTTTTTAAATCACTAAATTGTTCAGCACAATTCCTCAAACTCTTATCTCTTCTGTTTCTGTTATTCTTGTGATTTTTAGTAGTGGAAATTTACAGTTTCTCTCATTTTATATTAACTCATCAGAGTATTTATGACCTGAAACCCCTGTCTGTCCAAAATGCATATAGAGAGCTCTATCCAACCTTCTTTAATTAAATGGTCATTTTCAACAGAAAAGTTGAGTGGTTATCCAGATAGCAATGGAATTAACATATTAATATATTTACTTCGAGCTGCTTTTAGTACCATGAAATATTGGTATGTGCAAGTATTCATTCAATAACTATTTGTGGTCCACCTGTTACGTGTTAAGCAAAGTGCGGGTGTATGTACACCTAAGGCCAAGTGCCAGGTATAAGGAATCCACAGGAAGTGAGACGAAACCACATGGCAGAGTACAAGTCCATGGCCCTTGGTGACAAGAAGGCTTGAGTTCAATTCCCGTCTTCCCAGCTTTCCAACTTTGCCAGGGTATTCATTATATCAGCCTTAGTGTTAAATGGAAGAATTAATTTCTACTTTACAAGGCTGTCATGAGTATTGACAACAATGTACGAAGCATCTAGTTTAGCAGTTGGTATACAAAGTAAGCCCTCAATGATTCTTACAGGCTCCCTGCCTTCAAGGAGCTCTTCATTATTATTATTATCTACTATTACTTAGATATATCCCCTGTTTTCTCAGTCTAACTGGGGAGACAGGGATAGCATCAGGTAAATAGATTGTGGTATAATAACAGAGGGAGCAAACATTGCATATAACAAAATATATCTGAATAAGGAGGGATGAGTGTTAAAAGTTTGATATACAACATTAATTTTGCATAGTGCTAGGTGCATTTCTGTTTAAGAAGCTTATTTCATAAATGTGAATTAGCATTTTCTGAAGGTTTCAGGCCTATAAGAACAGCTTATTAAAAAAATCCAGGACTTTGCCATGCACAGGCACATTCCTGTACGAGCAACACCTCATTTAATCCCCACAACAACCCTACAAGGTAGGAACTATTGTTATCCCCATTTTACAGATGGATAACCTGAGGTACAGTGGAGTTAAAGTAACTTGACTAAGGTCACATGACTAAGAAACCAGGATTCAGACCCAGGCACCCCACTGTCAGCGCCCATGTTTATGACCACTCATTATAGTTCCTCATGTTGCCTTTGTTCTTCAAGCTTCATTTTTGCTTTCTTTCTTTTTTTTTTTTTTTTTGAGACAAAGTCTTGGTCTGTCCCCCAAGCTGGAGTGTGGTGGCACGATCTCGGTTCACTGCTACCTCTGTCACCCGGGTTCAAGCGATTCTCTTGCCTCAGCCTCCTGAGTAGATGGGACTACAGGCACGTGTCACCAGGTCTGGCTAATTTTTTTGTATTTTTAGTGGAGATGGGGTTTCACAGTATAGGCCAGGCCGGTCTTGAACTCCTGACCTTGTGATCAGGCCACCCGCCTCGGTCTCCCGAAGTGCTGGGCTTATAGGTGTGGGCCACCGTGCCAGGCCTTCAAGCTTCATTTTACGACTAGTACTGTCACTAATTAGTCTTGAGAAAATTTATACAAATCAAGGGTAATTCAGAGAAAAGCCAAACAGAAGAAAAATAATGAGTCTGGAAGAAAATATAGCCCAGCATTCCTTCTCTCCAGGCAGGACCTAAGAAGTGCTGTCTGTGGACACAGCACAAACCAGACAGGCTCCTTCCTGCCTGTGCCTGGTTTCCAAGCTGGCCCAACTAGGCTATTTTCTCATAGACTGTGCAGTTTGAAGTGTTCTATAGATTTTTTTTTAAATCATATTTTAAACCAGCTTCACTTTCTTCTTCTGAGGAAGATAGGCTGCAATGTTCCTCATTTCTCAGTTGAGTCCCTTGGTAAAGCCCAAGGTGTCTGTAGGCAGAGAGACTGTCCTGACCTACTAGAGCTTTCCACCAGAGGGCTCTGTCTCTGAGATTTCCATTTTGATGCACATTTTTAAAAACCGGCCCACTCTGGCTGGATACAAGATCCCGTTCTGTGGTGCTTTGATTTTAAACATCTCTTGGTCACAGTCTAGTTCATCTGGAAAGTGTGGAGAGGAAAATAAGATCACATGCATTTTACAGGAGGAAAGTCTAAGAACTGAGCCCTAGAGAGAAGGCGGACCATTTAACGTGTTCATGAATCAGGAGATTCGTAGGAGAGAAGCAGTGAAAGGATAGACAAGAGCAGGGTGTCCTGAGCCCAAAGACCACCTTCAGAATTCCTGGGCTCTGGCTTCATCGCAGGTTTGCTCTTCTGGAAGACCTAACAAATCTAACCTGCTTCTGATTTTTAATTTTATTTTTGACAATACACACAGGGGCATTAGGACACTGGGAATTTTACTTGAGTGAGCATGTTAGGAAGAGGAAGGGGGCAAGCTAGAGAATGAAGATGTTCGGGAGTGAGTGTCCAACACATTCGCAGAGTGAGGAGTGGTTTTATTTTAGGAGAAATGCAGCCTGTTCAGTGTCACTTTGGAACTCCTCCATCCTTTACGATCACACCTCTTTACTTCTTCCTGCATGTGTCTTTCTGGGGCGCTGCCTCTCACCTCCTTACAACTGGTTTGGTACTTCAGCTGACCTCTAGCTGGTCTGCCTAACTCTGAAAGTCTTTTCCCTCCAAAATGCCCTTACACTAGGAACAGGCTCTGACGTATGCATCCTGATATTTATTTTATTTTATTTTAATTTTTTTTTTGAGACAGGGTCTCGCTTTGTTGCCCAGGCTGGAGTGCAGTGGTGGGATCTCAGCTCACTGCAACCTCCACCCACCAGGTTCAAGCAATTCTCCCACCTCAGCCTTCCGAGTAGGTGGGATTATAGGTGTGCGCCACCATGCCCAGCTAATTTTTTGTATTTTAAGTAGAGACGAGGTTTCACCTTGTTGACCAGGCTCCTCTTGAATTACTGACCTCAAGGGATCCACCGGCCTTGGCCTCGCAAAGTGCTGGAATTACAGGCGTGAGCCGCCACATCCTGATATTTAGTGCTTGCCAGAATTTGATTGCACCGTGATAATTGACTTCTATCTCTCTTTCTCTCTCTCTCTTTTTTTGCAGGGGGTGGGGATGGAGTCTCGCTCTGTCTCTCCCAGGCTGGAGTGCAGTGGCGTGATCTTGGCTCACTGCAAACTTTACTTCCTGGGTTCAAGCGATTTTCCTGTCTCAGCCTTCAGAGTAGCTCAGAGTACACGTGTGTGCCACCACACCTGGCTAATTTTGTATTTTTAGCAGAGACCAGGTTTCACCATGTTGGCCAGGCTGATCTTGAACTCCCGACCTTAGGTGATTGGCCCACCTTGGCCTCCCAAAGGGCTGGGATTACAGGCGTGGGCCACCGCACCCAGCCGGCTTCTGTCTATCTCTAATTTCCACATGTACAATGTAGTGAGGAAAACAAATAATTATTTATGCTGTAAGGCAAAATGAGATTATTTCTAGTGATAGAAGGACCAAAGGGGAAAAAACAGCAATGTGAAAAGATCCCTGGTTAATTTTGACTCCTGATACCAGGGAAAGCTTTAAGGAAGAGGTATAATGCCCATTTGAGGTGGGCATTGAAGGACATGTAAATGGACAGGGGGTGAAGGGCACATGTCTGGCTGGGGCCCCCTGCTACGCATAGGCAAGGGACTGTGAGCATGCATGGTGCATCTGGAGAGGTGCTCTGAATACACCCCACTGATCCAGGCCCCCACTCATTTTTCATGCTTCTTTCACTTGGAGGCCCTCTGTCTTCCTCATTTTCTATCCAAATTTCATCCATCCTTCAAGGCCTAGCTTCAGCCCTGCCCCCTCATAAGGTCTTTTTTGACTGTTCTAGTTCATGCCATCACTTGTAGCTGCAGTTCAGATTTAACTGTAGTATCTGTGCTGGAATTGCCTCCTCAGCTACACAAGGGCAGACATTCTGCACATTTTCTACTTTGGGGCCTTGCAGCCCCTAACATAGTGCTAATGATAGTTGCTGCTAGATGGGTCTATGGATTCATTTACTGGGACTGATGTCTTCATCTGCCTAAATGCAGCTCATTTCTGCTGTCCAGCCTAGGACTGTTCGTGGGGATTTAGGAGTTAGCTGATTATATTTGCCAACACATAAGGCAAACACGTCCTTAAATGACCATTGAATGCCCTGCTCAGCTGTGAATGATTCTTCCTCATTGTGGAGAGTTAATACACGTGTCAGCTGGCTGGTGGTCTGTTTGTGGGGGATGCCGGCGTGGGGGCACTCTGCCTCCGCTTCAACTCCGTAGTTCTCTGAGCCTTTGGAACTGGGATGAACCCAGTTTCATCATCTGCACCATCATCTCCCAAGTTCCTTCCGGAAAATGACTCTGCATCTTGCAAGTTCTTCTGTTTTGGTGGTTGGATTACACCCAGTTCCCCAGAAGTGTGAGAAATATAAGCTGGTCAATTCCTTTCAGAAAGCGAGAATACTGGGCATGACTGCTTCTTCTGCTGAGGCTGCTTGGAGTGATACAGAAGGAAAGCTTAGCCAGAAAGAAAATCCTACAAGGCTTCTGAAGTAGCATGCCACGAAAAATGCCCAGCAGTCTCTAGACCCTACAGAAAGAACATTTTCCAACACTCCATTTGGAGAGCATGTTGACATGGCTGAGAGCCACAACTCTGACAGAGACCCACACAGCACCGTCATTTGTGTTTGGAGTGACTGAGCACGCTGTGCCCTGCACAGAGATTTCCAGAGAAAGGGATGAGTGTGCTTATATGCAGCTCACATTCTGCTCTCCAAGCCATGCACTCGAGGGAAGGGCTGCATCTGCCTCAAGTGAAGGGTACCTTTTCCAAATTTGTGAGGTAGGGACTGGTGGAGGCCACACACCGAAGATCTTCATACATATTGACGGTGAGGTGAGTAGAGCATCTTGGGTGGTGTGCCATGGCCTATTATAGGTGTGCAAAATATTGATCCCCTTCTCCCACAGTTGCTGGGTAGGGTTGTTACCTTCAGTCACGAGAGGCCTCTGGTCATATGCAGCTTCCAGACGTGAGCAATCTTGATTGTTTACCCCGGTGTGCCATAAAAATATTATTTTCTACATCTACTACGATGGGAAGAAGTTTGGGAAACACTATATTAGGTAACCTGCTTCGTCATTCATCCAGAAGGGAGCGATTTCAGGAAGGGTATGCATCCATTTGTCCACTTAGGCACAAACTATGCCCAGTAACATAAGGTTTCCTGCTTTGCTTATATGTTGAAATATGGCAATTTGCAATCTCCTAGTAAGAGCTGGGCAGAGATCTGGGTCCAGGGGAACCTGCCAGTATTGGTGGTTGTAATTCAGTTTCCAGAGGGGAAAACTCAGCCCGGCAGTCTAGATTACAATTTCGTAACTTGAAGTCCCATGAGGTTTACTGTCCTGTGTGCTGGCTTTCCCCATCTGTGCAAGAGATGAAGATGTGAGAACATGTTAACTGAAAGGTACGGCAGGGGAACTCCAGTTCCGCGAGTTCGCAAGGGAGTTGAGCAAATGGCACAGGGGGATGCTTTAGATTTGCCTGGTGCTGGGGAAATCTGGGGTAGCAGGACCTTGTTCTTTGCTGAGTCCCTGTGTTTGCTCCAGCCAGCCCCCATCTGGGATGCCCTGGGCAATTAACTTCTTAGCCCAGAAAGAGGAGTGGGTGGGAATGGTGGCGTAGAGTCGGGGGAGAGGGGCGTGTATTTGGCATGGATTTTGATTATAGGCTGGAGGCAACATTCAGGTTCAAGCTACCTGCATTCCTTGTTCCTAGTTGGGCCCTAGTTTGTTTTTTGTTTGTTTGTTTGTTTTGTTTTGTTTTTTGTATTCCAATAACTCTACTTTCACCTATACATAGTGGGGGACTCACTGCTAGCATCTCCTGTGCTCTAGCATTTAGAGGGCTACAAACAACCTTCCTATTGGCTTTAGGAGTCTTATATTTTAAATTAAATACTGACCGAAAAACTGTCATCTAACTTGTCTATAAGGATTTATCTTGAGATGTCACAATCCAGGACTCCCTGATTAATCCCTCAAATTTTATCTCCTCTCTACACCTGCTAGAAAGTTAGGTTACTCTTCTTCCTCTAACTCTCCTTGGGATCCCAGTGCAAATACGCTGGGCACCCTGACGCTCACTTCTTGCCTGTCCTTCTCCTTTCCTTCTCCTCTTCTTTCCTCATTCCTCCCCTTCTTTTTCTTTTCCTCCTTCCCTCTGCTGATCACTGAGGATGTAAAGGTCCCTCTCTCTGGTCGTCCAGTCCATTTGGCTTATCTCTACAAGCAAACTGCCCTGTGCTTCAAATTCTCCTTAAATGGAAGTAACACCACCCTGCTTGTCGAGTTCATAGATGTCCTTCCTATTGCCTTATAGGATCAGCTCTTAATTCTTACTCATTTTAGTTTCCTGCTTGGTAACTCAGCTATTAAACAGGAATACTTAGAAAACATTTGATTCTTTAAGCAACCCTAAAGCTGACCTGACCAGCAGTGAGGACCTTCAGATATGACAGTCCCTCCTTAGATGCCCAAAAGTTCAAGTCTTGTCACAGGGCTATGCATATGGCAGAGAAGGACATAAGGCACAAGGCACTTGTGCAGACTGCATGTGGTGAAAGGGCAGCTGAGGGAACAAATGAACTGAAATTCAGCTTCTGCTCCATTGTGCCCATCTGGGCATCTGGTATGGGTCTGTGTCTGCTCAGAGGGAAACACCTGTTTTCTCATTTTCACATCGTGAGCTAGCAGTGGTCCCGGGTATTATACGGGCTGGAGTTCCTGGGCTAGAGTTCCCATGCCATAGTTCAGAGACCTAGGGACTTCTGCATTTGAATGGTGAGATCAGCATCCCAAGTGGGACAACTTGTAGGTGGCCATTGGCCTGGGGAGTGGGGCTCTGTGCATGGGTGGAAGTACACATAGACCAAAACCCTAGGAAGTAAGTCCTGAGAACTACAAGGAGTCCCAAGGGAACCAGCTGGCCCCTGGTAGGATGGACTAAGTACATCAGAATGGCTGGAAGAGATGGGAAAACAGGGATTAAAAAGCCAGAAAGGGGTTACCTTATCAGATAACTGCACTTCGGAATAAACTGTGTTCACCCGCTCTTCCTTGGAGGGGGAGCACCTGTAAAACATGCATCTTCCCCTCAGTGAGGGAGCCCAGGCCCAACCTTCCAAGTCCCCCTTCCTAATTCTGCCTCTACCCACTGTCCTTCCCTGGTCTCACATTTACTAGGTGGCCTCCCCCTTGGCCTCAGTTTTGGTTCCATCCAACTCTGGAGAGGATTCGGATCAGGAAGGGATGAGGTGGGGGGCAAATGGGTAGCAGTTGGGCAGGGTCTCGGTGGTGAAAATCCTCAGAGGCCAAGAGGGGGGATCCACGGTTCAGGCTGAATCCTGCTCAGTCAGGATTTTATCTTTCCATGGGCTCTATGGATCCAGCGGCCCTATCAGTCCAAACACAGCGCTAGACTGACCAGGCAGACCTCAGTTTCCCCCTTGATTCCTTGCAGACTTCAAGGAAGCAGGCTGGTGGGGGACACAAGAGAAGGTGATCCAGGGTGGAAGGGAGGGAGGGCAGGCAGGGAAAGGGCGGGTAGGAAGAGGAGTGTGGGACAGTGATTCTGAGTCTGAGGAAAGCAAGCCGCTGCTGCTAGACCAGGAGGGGCATTCGAGGGAACTTCTCTGTCAGTTCTGCAGCCTCGGAGCTCCCTTAGCAACCTGCTCACCTCGTTGGTAGTCACATGGCAGCCCTCGCCTCACACCAGGAGCTCCTCTGTTGTGTGGCCCCTCTAGGGGGCGCCTTACTCCTAGCCATGGCTCGTCTAACCTGGAGCCAGGCCCACTGTGGGGAGCTCAGGGCCTCAGCCCGTGGAGGCTGCCATGGGGTGACAATGGGTCACGTTCCTGTCCTCATAGAAAGATCCATGGCATCACTTCCCTGACATGGCATTCCTGGTTGGACCCTCCAGACTCTTGGCCTTGGCTACTTTCTAGACAACAACAAGCAGAGAGCAATGGCTGCCCGTGACTCCCTGTCGTGGAGATGGTGGCACAGGGGTGTCCATGAATAGCATCAGCTCACCTTGGACTGGAGGATTTCATCATAAATTCTGGACTCTGCTGGCTGGGTGTCCCTTGAAGCCGTGACATATGTGTATGTGGTTTTCTTTGAGGCAGCATCTGTCTCACAAATACATATAGATCCACAGTCTGTGAAAGGTGGATTTTTTTTTAGAGATGATCTATTCCAATGTTCTCTTTTTAAGATGAAAAAAGGAAGCCACCAGGGGTTAAATGGCTCCCATCCTTTGAGATGGATGCTTGGATCCTCAGAATGTCTCGGGAGGCACCTGGCTGAGGCCTCAAGCACAGCTCAGTGGGAATTCTCTTCTACTCTAGAGTCCAGATTAGGCCAAAGAGAATTTCCCTACCCCTCCCTGTGTGGGCAAGGAAGCTCTTCCACAGAGAATCTCCCTTCATCTCTCTGACATTTACCACTGACTGTCTGTCTTGCATGGCTAGTTGACTTTCCATGTCACAGTCTTAGTTTTTTAACTTGATTGATTCTCTCTAGGTATACACAGTTTTGCATTCTTTTGGTGCAGACCTTGCTGTAACCATGTCAATGTTAAGCATACAGTGGATGTTCCACGAACATTTATTGCTTGTTTGACCGATTCACAGTTTGTCTTTGTTTTTGAGACAGGGTCTCTCACTCTGTTACCCACGTTGGAGTGCAGTGGTGCACTCATGGCTCACTGCAACCTCTGCCTTCCAGACTCAAGTGATCCTCCCACCTCAGCCTCCTAAGTAGCTGGGGCTACAAGTATGTGCCACTACACCCAGCAAATTTTTGTATTTTTGGTAGATACAGGGTTTCACCATGTTGTCTAAGTTGGTCTCGAACTCTTGAGCTCAGCCCATCCACCTGTGTTGATCTCCCAAAGTCCCGGGATTACAGGCATGAGCCACGGCACCCAGCCAATCCACACAGTTAATAAACATTGATTAAGCTCCTTCTATGTGCCAGGCTCTGTGTGAGGCCCCAAAGAAGAAAAGACAGTAGATAAGTCTTTCCTTTTAAGAATGTATGGACTAGAAGAGATATTCACGTCAGTGTACTCCTTTGCTTTGGTACTAACACAGAACATTTTTAGGGTCAAGGTGAAAAAAGATGACCAGAATTTTGGGCCTTCATAATCCAGGGCACCAACATATCTGCAAATAGCAGGTCTGAGCTGAGCAGTATTACAGAGCTCCAGTATTCAGAGTTTAGTCCTGTCCCAGTCCCTGCCTCATATTTGGTGAGTATGAGACAAACTGAATGCTCTCTCTTGTCTCATTTACAGATGCAGAGAATAGCCCTTTCTCTTCCCAAAAGGCAGTAAGGGATTGAAGACCAATATCTCTTTGCAGGACCTTGCAGATCACTTGTGGCTCAAGCAGGCTGTGATTTCTCCCCATGGTGAGGCCATTTGAGTATGACACATGTCATAAATCCCCTTCCCCCTACAATGCCTCCTCTGTACCATGCCTCAGGCCCATCAGTTATCAGTATACTAGCTAACATTTACCAAGTACTTACTATGTACTGGGAATTGGGCAAAGTATTTTATATTTCTAATTCCATATCATTCACTTAATAAGTATATGCAGCATACCTTATTACTGTGAATATTTTACAACTGAGTAAATGGAAGCTTACAATGATAAAATAACTGGTAGCTGGTAAATGGTCAAGCTGAGATTTCCACCCTCAGACTGACTGGGAGTGAAACATGTCTTGGGCAGACATGGGATGTGGGTGAATAGGAGGGTGTAATGATTCCTTGGGGGTCTAAGATCAGGTTTTCTGAATTGGGAATGGCACAACTACAGGATGATCCAGAGGGATTCAGAGGGCTCTAGTGACAACCATGGAATACAGAATTAGAACATGTTTCTCAATGACACTCCAATGGTCATTATCAAAATACAGTGAAATTGGAAATGACCCTGGATATCCTCTGGTTCAAACATTTCACATGTGAGGACACTGAGCTGGAGAGGTGAACACACTTATCCAAGGAAGCACAGCTTGTTCATGTAGGTACTAAACTGGAACCCATGTTCTGGGCCCACCAGATACTGGTGTTCACAGGAACAGATTCTGAAGACCATTCAGGGTAATGTCACACCATCCTTCATTCTGGGAGGTGGTAGGGTGGGGGATTGGAGGAAGACTGATTGCCTGGAACAATGGACCTCTCTGCAGCACCTTGGATAAATGGCTTCAGTCCTGGGAAGAAAGAAGGTGAGTTTCCACATTTTACCTTCTGGGAAAATCCTACCTTGTCTCCTCTTGTACAAACGGAACAAAAACACTGAAGATAGAATGATAACAAGCAGAAAGAATATAGCCAGCACGCTCAGCAAACTGGTGTGGTGAGTACGGAAGCTCATTGGGATATCTGAAAATAGAAGATGCAGTGAGTCTGGATTCTCAGGAACAAGGCCCAAGAGGCTGGACAGGTTTGTCCACAGTGAGGGGGAATTATGAAAACTGGGTGCCCTCCAAAGGGGTGCCAATGCTCCTAGGGAAACTAAACTTTCTGCTATTAAAAGCCAGGATGAGAAACTGGATCAGAGAGTTGAGCAGAGGTTGCCACAGAACACCCAGACATGTCTAGCATCTCTCAGAAGGCTTTGGCCCCTTTCCCAGTGGGCTACTTGAGAGGTGATACCCCCAGGACTAGGCCAAACATAAAGGAAGCATATTTCTCTAGAGAATGTGACCCACATTCAGATCTTGCGACTCCTCAGAGTGATCGCTGAGACTAACCAGGAGAGAAGAACAGAGCTGGTTACCTGCACAGAGCTGCTGGGCAGAGATGGAGTCAGAATTGTTGCTGACAGGGTTCTGGGCTGTACACGTGTAAGTCAGCTCTTGGTCCTTAGGAGTCTGGAAGATTTGAAGGACATTACCCTCTTTTGCCAGGGGACTCCATCTGTATGTCACATTCTTTTCATCTTTCTCCACAGAGCATGTCAGTGTGACATTACAGGTGCTGTTCACAGATGTCATTAAACTCTGTGTAATTTTTGGTTTCCCAAGCCGACCTAGGAGGGGCAAACATATGAGCCAGTGGTGAGCTGGAGCTGGCTTGTACTAGTTCAGGGACCCACTGACGTGACCAATGCCAGCTGGTGCCCCAGTGTGAGGAGAACTGATGTGATCAATGCCACAGCTGATGTCCCTGTTTGGGCACCAGCTGTGATGAGTATCACGTCGGGGTCACCACCTGAGACATTGATCACCACCTGCAGAGGTCTGTCCTGCAGACCCTGACTCAGCGATGGATGAATAAATACACTCTTATACACCAGAGTATAGTGTAAGAGTCTGGCTAGGGATGGTCGTCAGCTGCTTTATGTAAAGAGACCAAACCTACAACTGATTGGGGTACCTGAAAGAGATGGGGGAGAATGGGGCCAAGTTGTAACACATACTTCAAGATATTATCCAGGAGAACTTCCCCAGCCTAGCAAGACAGGTCAGCATTCAGACTCAGGAAATGAAGAGAATGCAAGTGAGATACTCCATGAGAAGATCAACCCCAGGACACATAATCATTAGATTCTCCAAAGTTGAAATGAAAGAAAAAATGTTAAGGGCAAGGAGAGAAAAAGGCCACATCACTTACAAAGGGAAGCACATCAGGCTAAAAGTGGACCTCTCAGTAAAAACTCTACAGGCCAGAAGAGATTGGGGGCCGATATTCAACATTATTAAAGAAAAACATTTTCAACCCAGAATTTCGTATCTGGCCAAACTAAGCTTCATAAGTGAAGAAGAAATAATATCCTTTTCAGACAAGCAAATGCTGAAGGAATTTGCTACCAGTAGGCCTGCCTTGCAAGAATTTCTGAAGGAAGCACTAAATATGGAAAGGGAAAATAGGTAGCAGCCACTACAAAAACGCACTGAAGTATGCAGGCCAGTGACACTGTGAAGCAACGACATAAACAAGTCTGCAAAATAACCAGCTAGTATCATGATGACAGGGTCAAATTCACACATAACAATACTAAACTTAAGTGTAAATGGGCTAAATGCGCCAGTTAAAAAACACAGAATGGCAAACTGGTATGCTGAGATCCATCAGTACGCTGTGGTCAAGAGAGCCATCTCACATGCAAAGACACACATAGGCTCAAAATAAAGGAATAGGAAAAAATTTACCAAGCAAATGGAAAACAGAAAAAAGCAGGGACTGCAATCCTAGTTTCTGACAAAATAGACTTTAAAACAACAAAGATTAAAAAAAAACAAAGAAGGGCATTACAAAATGGTAAAGGGTTCATTCAATTCAACAAAAAGAGCTAACTATCCTAAATATATATGCACGCAATACAGCCCCCAAATCCATAAAGCGAGTTCTTAGAGATATACAAAAACACTTAGACTCCTACACAATAATGGTGGGAGAGTTAAACACCCTACTGACCATATTAGACCACTGAGACAGAAAATTGACCAAGATATTCAGAACCTAAACTCAGCTCTGGATCAAGTGGACCTGAGAGATGTCTACAGAACTCTCCACCCAAATTCAACAGAATATATATTCTTTTCAACACCACATGCACTTACTCTAAAGTTGATCACATGATTGGAAGCAAAACACTCTTCAACAAATGCAAAAGACCTGAAATTATTCAGGAAAACACTCTCTTAGATCATAGTACAATCAAATTAGAACTAAAAATTAAGAAATTCACTCATAACCACACAACTGTATGGAAATTGAACAACCTAGTCCTGAATGACTCTTGGGTAAACAATGAAATTAAGAGAGAAATCAAGTTCTTTGAAACTAATGAGAACAAAGAGACAAGGTATCAGAATCTCTGCAAGGCAGCTAAAGGAGTGTTAAGAGAGAAACTTACAGCACTAAATGCCCACATCAAAAAGCTAGAAACATCTCAAGTTAACGACCTACCATCACAACTAAAAACACTATAGAACAAAGAACAAACAAACCCCAAAGCTAGCAGAAGGCAAGAAATAACCAAGATCCGGGGGTGAACTGAAGGAGATAGAGACACAAAAAATCCTTCCAAAAATCAACAAATCTAGAAGTTGTTTTTTGAAAAAATTAAACAAATAGATAGACTGCTGGCTAGACTAATAAAGGAGAAAAGAGACAAGAATCAAATAAACACAATAAAAATGATAAAGGGAATATCACCACTGACGCTAAGGAAATATAAACAACCATCAGAAAATACTATAAATATCTCTATGCACATATAGTAGGAAATCTAGAAGAAATGGATAGATTCCTGGACACATACACCCTCCCAAGACTGAAACAAGAAGAAGTTGAACTTTTGAACAAACCAATAACAAGTTCTGAAATTGAGGCAGTAATAAATAGCCTACCAATTAAAAAAACCCAGGACCAGAGAGATTCACAGCTGAGTTCTACCAGAGGTATAAAGAAGAGCTGGCATCATTTCTACTGAAACTATTGAAAAGGAGGGACTCCTCTCTAACTCATTCTGAGGCCAGCATCATTCTGATACCAAAACCTGGTAGAGATGCAACAACAAAAAAAGAGAAACTTCGGGCCAATATCCTCGATAAACATTGATGCAAAAATCCTCAGTAAAATGCTGGCAAACGGAAACCAGCAGTACATCAAAAAGCTTATATACCACCATCAAGTTGGCTTCATCCCCCAGGATGCAAGTTTGGTTCAGCATATGCAAACCATAATAAGTGTGATTCATCACGTAAATAGTACTAAAGACAAAAACCACCGATTGTCTCGACAGAGGCAGAAAAGGCCTTCGATAAAATTCAACATCCCTTCATGTTAAACACTCTCCATAAATAGATATTGAAAGAACATACCTCAAAATATTAAGAGCCTTATATGACAAACCCACACCCAATATCATACTGAATGGGCAAAAGCAGGAAGCAGTCCCTGTGAAAACCAGCACAAGACAATGCCCTCTTTCCCCCACTCCTGTTCAACATAGTATTGGAAGTTCTGGCAAGAGCAATCAGGCAAGAGAAAGAAATAAAGGGTATTCAAATAGGGAAAGAGGAAGTCAAAATATCTCTGTCTGCAGAAAACATGATCCTATATTTAGAACACCCCATTGTCTCAGGCCAAAAGCTTCTTAAGCTGATAAGCAATTTCAGCAATCCTCAGGATACAAAATCAATGTGCAAAAATCACTAGCATTCCTATACACCAACAACAGATAAGCAGAGAGCCAAATCATGAATGAATTCCCATTCACAACCTGCTACAAAAAGATTGGTATACCTAGGAATACAGCTAACAAGGGAAGCAAAGGACCTCTTCAAGGGGAACTACAAACAACTGCTCAAAGAAATCAGAGAGGACACAAATGAGTGAAAAAACATTCCATGCTCATGGATAGGAAGAATCAATATTGTGAAAATGGCCATACTGCCCAAACTAATTTATAAATTCAATGTTATTCCTATTAGACTACCATTGACATTCTTCATAGAATTAGAAAAAAACACTTTAAAATTCATATGGAATGAAAAAAGAGCCTGAATAGCCAAGATAGTTCTAAGCAAAAAGAATAAAGCTGGAGGCATCACACTACCCAACTTCAAACTATACTACAAGACTACAGTAACAAAAACAGCAGGGTACTGGTACAAAAACAGACACATAGACCAGTGGAACAGAATAAAGAATTCAAAAGTAAGACCACACACCTGCAATTATCTGACCTTAAACAACACTGACAAAAACAGTGGGAAAAGGATTCCCTATTTAATAAACTGTGCAGGGAGAACTGGCTAGCCATATGCAGAAGATTTAAACTAGACCACTTCCTTACACCTTATACAAAATTTAATTCAAGGTGGATTAAAGACTTAAATGTAAAGCCCCAAACTATAAAACTCCTATAAGAAAATCTGGGCAATACCATTCAAGACATAGGCACGGGCAAAGATTTCATGATGAAAATGTCAAAAGCAATTGCAACAAAAGCAACAGATGACAAATGGGATCTGATTAAACTAAAGAGCTTCTGCACAGCAAAATAACTATCGTCAGAGCGAACAGATGACCTACAGCATGGGAGAAAATGCTTGCAATCTATCAATCTGACAAAGGTCTAATATCTAGAGTCCACAAGGAACTTAAATGTTTAAGGAAAAAACAAACAAACAAAAAAAACCAAACAGCCCTATTAAAAAGTGGCCAAAAAACATGAACAGACACTTCTCAAAAGAAGACATTCATGCAGCCAACAAACAAGTGAAAAATAGCTCAACATCACTGATGATTAGAGAAATGCAAATCAAAACCACTGTGAGATACCATCTCAGGCCAGTCAGAATGGCAATTATTAATAAAGTCAAGAAATAACTGCTGCTGGCAAGGTTGCAGAGAAAAAGAAATGCTTTTACAGTGTTGGTGGGAGCATAAATTAGTTCAATCATTGTGGAAGACAGTGTGGTCATTCCTTAGAAACCTAGAGGCAGAAATACCATTTGTTATAGCAAACCCATTATTGGATATATACTCAAAAGAATATAAATCATTGTATTATAAAGATACATGCACATATATGTTCATTGCAGCACTATTCACAATAGCTAAGACATGGAATCAACCCAAATGCCCATCAATGATAGACTGGGTAAAGAAAATGTGGTATATATACACCATGGAATACTATGCAGCCATAAAAAGGAACAAGATCATGTCCTTTTCAGGGATATGGATGGAGTTGGAAGCCATTATCCTCAGCAAACTAATGCAGGAACAGAAAACCAAACACTGCACGTTCTCATTTATAAGTGGGAGGTGAATGATGAGAACACATGGACACATGGAGGGGCACAACACACACTGGGGCCTGTTGTAGAGGGGGCTGGGGAGAGAGAGGATCAGGAAGGTTAGCTAATGGATGTTGGTCTTAATACCTAGGTGATGGGATAATCCATGCAGCAAACCACCATGGCACATGTTTACCAATGTAACAAACCTTCACATCCTGCACGTGTATCCCTGAACTTAAAGTAAAAATTAAAGAAAAAAAGAAAACAATTGAGATATTTTATATTCTTTTTTGGGTGCTAAGATTTCAAGATTTGGTATGAATTTTACACCTACAGCACACCACAATTTGGACTCACCACATTTCAGATGCTCAAGAGCTGCATGTGGCTAGAGGCTACCATACTGAACAGGATATCTCTACATCTGTGCTTCTCAAACTTCGGCACAGATGGAAATAATCCAGAGAGAATACTAAACACAGATTCCTGGACTTCATTCATTCACAAAGGTCAGGGGGCAGGACCTGAACATTTGCATCTCTAAAAAGCTCCCCAGTTGATGCTGATGCTGCCAGTCCCACAGACCACACTTGGGATAGCTTGTGCAACAAAGCACACATATCTCCCAGTGAACTGTATAATGATGATAACAAATAGTTCTCATATTTTACCTTTCAAAAGCACTTTGCATCAGCTACTAGAGAAATTCAAATTAAAACTAAACTGAGTTACCACTGCACACCCATCGGAATGGCCAAAATGAAAAGTAATAACACCAAATGCTAGTGAGGATATAAAGAAACTGGATCACTCATACATTCTTGGGAGAACGGCAGATTGAAAATAGTTCGTCCATTTCTTTTAAAACTGTAAATGGATTTATCATACAATTATATTCTTAAGCATTATCCCAGAGAAATAAAAACTTATTTCATGCAGAAATGTGTACACATGTATTCACAGCATTTTTATTTGTAATAGCCCCAAACTGGAAATGTTCCTCACGAGGTGAATGGTTAAACAAACTAGTGCATCCATACCATGGAATACTATCTCATGATAAAAAGGTATAAACTATTAATACACAAAAGAGTTTGGATGAATCTCAGTGACATTACACTAAATGAAAAATACCCAACCTCAAAAAGGTAAATCCTCATTCCATCTACATAACATTTGTGAAATAACATAGTTGTAGATATGAACAAAGTAGTGTTTTTAGGGATTGAGGAAGGGAACGATGGAGGTGTGGCTATAAAGGGAGAGCATGAGGGAATCTTGTGATGGTTAATCTTGGTTATGGTAGTGGTTGCACAAAACTGCCCATGTGATTAAATCATACAGAGCTACACACATGCTCACACATAAATGAATGCATGTATAAGTGGTGAAAGCAAAATAGCTCTATAGATTGTGCTAATGTCAATTTCCTGTTTTTGATATTGTGCTATAGTTATGCAAGGTGTTAACACAAGGTGAAGGGTACACAGAACCTCCCTGTATATTTATTTGTACCTTCTTTGCATCTGTCATTATCTCAAAATAAAAAGTTTTTTTTAAAGCACTTTGCATATGCTCTCTCACTTGATCCTCATGATAACTCCGGGAAGTGAGTAGTATGAGCACTAACATTATGCAAAAAAGAAAATCAAGGCCCAGGGGACCAACTGCCGATGGAAGACTACATAGCTAAAAACTGGCAAAGCCAGGACTGAAGTAAATACATCCTTTCATAAGTATTGATATATTAATATATAAGTATTAATAGATATAAAAAATTTAGGGGACCCAATTATCAGAAATGTAGATGTGATTCAGTTAGCAAATTTGCAAAGTATAAATAAAACACAAGCCCTCCATCTTCCCATGACTTACGATAGACTTGCAGGTTGTAGTGCTTGGTGATGGTGTAGGGAGCAGTCTCTGTATTTATATCTGCTTTGTAGTCTCCTGCGTCTTCCATCCTCAGATTGCTAATGATCAGGTTGCAGCTTGGATCTAAGACATGTATCCGATCATAATAATTTCTGTGGGTCACAGTAACTGTGGGTGCTGTTTCTGAGTCTCCTGGTTTTACAACAGCGACAGATGTTTCAGAAGTCCAAGCAATGATTTTAACTTGCTGTGGTTCTTGGATATTTGCAGGGAAAGTGACTGATTCTCCCAGAATCCCAATCACTGTGAAGATTTCTGAGTCTTCTCCAGCTGCTCCTGGACCTGAGAACACAAAAAGTAAACTGTAGCCATGTGACTGTTGCACCTTTCATGGTTCCTAATCTTTCTAGCCTCGGAGCTCCCTGAGGAGTTGCCACAAATACAGTTCACCCAGTTTCTTGAAGATGCCTCCCCTTTTCTGGCGATTTGAGAGAGACCAGCAAGAGGACTTGATCTGTTCTGGGAATCCAGGGAACATTTCCTAGTGAAAGCTGAAGGATCAATACTTTTAAAACGTAACATGGGAAGATGAAAAGCTTATTTTCTCTTCTCTTTTTTCTCCTCTATCACTTTTGAAAATAAACTCATTTAATACGTAGTTTGTAAAATGAGAGACAATATAATTATAAGACATTATTTTTCTGCTCTTCCTCATCCTCTTCTTCATTATCATGTAATTCTCAATGAGTGCTCTTCAGTGAGAAACAATGTTTGGGGCAAGTATGGATGATAGTCAATGTATTTAATAACCAGTATGACGTGGACCCTAACCAATTGGAAATGGCATTAGCCGTAAACAAATTAGTTGGGCGGTTCTGGTGTGTACTGGCTGCATGTAGGGTCTGATGACCACGACATCAGTTTTCCACCTAAGTGGGTTCAGGTTGACCCTAAAGTGTATCCAAGTCTTGATACACGGAAGAATAAGGATCATAAAGTATACGAGTCATTTTGAATTGGCACAAAAATAAAGGGATTTCTTAAGCTAATGGTGCTGTCTCACTATGGTCACCCACTTGAAGAGCCCCAGGGACAGCTGATGTAAACCTCTTTCCTTTCTGACCAACAGAGCTTTTTCCTTAGGAGCAGTATCCAGGACAAGGCCTTAGGACTTAGCTGGGGCTGGTTAAGTACAGAAGATGTGACAGGGAAGGGCAGGGAGTATGTGGGGGTGGGAGTAGTTAGGGGGTAATTGGGAACCCTTATCTGCAAACATTTGTTAAGTGCTAATTATGTGTCAGATGCTGTGTTAGGGACACATGGATAAACAGGACATCCTTGCAGCCATGAGGAGCTCACAGCCCAGAAAATAAGACAGATGTGGACACAAATGAAAGATAATACAACACTATGAGTGGGAAATGGTAAGAGCACTAGAAATAAACCATTGCGGGGGGCGGTGGGTCAGAAAGAGGCTAATGCTGCCTGTGGTGGTAGGAGTCACAATTTGCCAAAATTCAAGAACATTAATTCTCCCAGATAAACTGTTTTACTGGGCTGATGAGTTCTAGGAGAGAGGTGTTTGGAGTGTCCCAACCTGAATCCCTGGATGTTCCAGGCAGGAGCATGCGATCTATTCAGTTGCACAGAACCCTGAGCTCAAAAGGACCTTGAACTGGACTTAATGCTGCATTGCCACCTTGAAATTCTACATGCTATTTAAACAAGGGGCTCTCCATTTTCATTTTGCACTGGGCCTTGCAAATTATCTAGCCAACCCTGGTCCCAGATCTCCCATGTCTCAATTCTTTTTTGAAGTCACGCCCTAGTGCTTAATTGCTTGCCACTCCACTCTATGGATTGAGATTAGGTGTGAGGAGATAGACAGAACATAGATTCCACAGACTCATAGTTTTGGTGGGTTCTCTCACTAAACCCCAGAAAGTATGTAGGTAGATCGTTTAGGCAGAGACATTAGGGCAGTTGAGCAGCCACAGTGGTTGGTGCAGTTTTAAAAGTATGTCTCATCTCCTGTAGCAAGTCATTCAGGAAGTGATGCTGGAGTATTTAAGGGCAATCAGGCGGTGGAAGTGGTGGGTAGGCAAAGCTAGGGGAAGCTGTTATATGTGCTGCTGGTGTAATTGGCAAAAACACTTTGCTTGCTAGAAAAGGCAAAGGGATTGCACATGTTTAATATGAAGATTCTGCCACCTTCAAACACTCCAGCTGTGCTCTGAGAGAAGCAGCTGCAAAACCATTGCATGCCGTGGAAAGATAGGGAGGCAGAAGGCATAGGTGCAAGTACCTCTGCTTATGAGCTGGACAATCTTAACATGGTCACAAAACCTTTCTTTTTTCTTTTTTTTTTAAAGATGTAGTCTCACTCTCTCATGGTCGTCCAGGCTGAAGTGCAGCGGAGTGATCTCGGCTCACTGCAACCTCCACCTCCCGGGTTCAGGCGATTCTCCTGCCTCAGCTTCCTGAGTGTCTGGGATTACAGGTGCATGCCATCACGCCCAGCTAATTTTTGTGTTTTTAGTAGAGACGGAGTTTCACCATGTTGGCCAGCTTGCCTCGAACTCCTGACCTCAAATGATCGGCCCGCCTCAGCCTCCCAAAATGCTGGGATTACAGGTATGAGCCACCTCGCCTGGCCAGGTCACAAAACCTTTCTAATTATGCAGGAAATGATCTAATAGGAGCCTCAGTTTCTTCATCCATAGAATGAAAATAGTAACTAAGGTATTTGCCCTATTTGGTGAGCAGCAAATGGTGTAATATGAGTAGAAGTACTTTGTTGATCATCAAGGCAAAATAAAAGTTATTTCTGGAGTTTATAATGATAGCATTCATCATATCTTCTTATCATCACCTTAACAATTGGTACAAACCCTTTGGGGCTACCCTAGGTCATCCTTATGATGGCCTTGGTGATGCCAGGGCCATACCGGAGCATTTATCAAGAGCCATTTTTTAGTGCAATTCAAGTAAAGCCTAGAGGGACAGTTTTAGATACCCTGGATAGACTTTATTCTGCTCTTAAAAGACTTTAAGATTTAAAAGAAAGAATCTCCATATCAATCAATTCCAATATTTATGTTTCTAGATGCTAAAGGGACTCTCACATTATGTTACCACTGGAAGTGACCTTCGTAAAATCTAATTTCAGAGATGACTTGTGGCACAAAAACATCTTGAGGACTTAACATGAAATGCACTATGCTAGTCTACGACAAAGACAGATTCTCTGCCTTTTTGGGGAGAATTTGATACCCGGTTAGGGAAATAACACAGACAGACAGACAGACACACACACACATACACACACACACGCACACACACACACACACACACTCAAAATTGTCCTTTGCAATATGAGGTAGTGAACAATAAATTCAAATGAATGGTAGAAACAGTGATTACAGTAGAAATTCTAAGAAGGGAAGGATCACTGAGCTGTAGTGGTTAGGAAAACTATCTCAAAGAAAGTAGAATTTGAGGATTTTGAAAGGTGAATAGAATTCTACTGGATGGACAGGGAAAGGAAGGGTGTCTCAGGTCCTCGGATCCTGAATAAAAGTTTAGAAGCAGAACCTATGATGTTAATTGGATGAATATAGATTTCCATAACAGAATAGAGAGAGATACAGCTTGAGATACAAACTAGGTTTAGATTTGTGACAGCCTTGAGTTTGAGGTCTCCATCATAGGCAGAGGGGAACTATTAAGGTTTTTGATGGTGAAGATTAAAATAATGTTTTAGTCATTGTAATGTAGTAATGATGTGTGGGTAGAAAAACAGGAAAGAGAGGCTGGATCAGAGAGACTATTTAGGGGCTACCGTAGTCTTCTGGACATGAACCAGGAAACAATAATGGGAATGGAAAGGAAGGGCTGGATTTGATAGATAGCACAAAGAAAGGCAAGAAATAAAGAGGCATCTACTAGAACTCAATTTTTCAACAATATATTTTGAGTTTCTACTTTATTTCTTTGGATAACTCATAAAGTTTATGATGGAAAGAAGTCAAAGGGGGAAGACAAGTTTAGTCTTAAAAATATTAAATTTCAGATCATGGTGGACCACATAAGTAAGTTGTTGGAAAGATGGAAGATGAGAGAGAATGGACTTGAAGTATTATTTGGGGCACTGTGACAGAATCTGCTAGCTGTTTCCCAACATTTGTTCCCACCTTCATTCTTAGTAACAGAATCGCTAATTTTTACCAGGGCATATAGCCACCCAAAATAGACTATATTGTCCTGCTTTCTTCTAGCTAACGTTAGTCATACAACTAAGTTCAGCCCAACGGAATGAAAGTGGAAGTGCTGTATATGACTTCTATGACTTTAAGAGGAGTGGGGAGCCTGGTGCGGTGGCTCATGCCTGTAATCCCAGCACTTTGGGAGGCTGAGGTGGGTGGATTGCTTGAGCCCAGGAGTATGAGACCAGCCTGGGTTGGTACGAGACCAACATGGCAAAATCCTGTCTCTACAAAAAAATGCAAAAATTACCCGGGCAATGACGGTGCACACTTGTAGTCCCAGATGCCTAGAAGGCTGAGGTAGGAGGATCACCTGAACCCAAAGGGGTCAAGGTAGTAGTGAGCCAAGACCACACCAGTGCACTCCAGCCTGGGCAACAGAGTGAGACGCTGTCTCAAACAAACAAAAAACAAACAAACAAACAAAAAAAAAGAGGGAAATTTGCCCTTTTCATCTCTTCCTCGCGTTTGCAGGCCAGAAGGCCATGACAGCTGGATCTCAGACAGACATTCTGAGTCATGAGGAGGACACCAAGTTCTGAGGATGGTGCAGCAGGAAGAGAGAAGTCAGAGACCCCAGTGACCTTGTGAACTATTCTACCAACTGTGAACTGCCAACTCCGGACTTTTTTACATGAGCAAGCAATAAACTTCTTTCTTGCTTAAGCCATTCTTACTTTAGTGTCTCTGGTACTTACTGTAACACTGAAATCCAAGGGGTTCAGAGATCATCCACAGAAATGGGGTGGGTGAAGGAGAGGAGGGTCATTCAGGAAGAGTAAGCCTGAAGTCCACGACTGAGCCTTGTGGGAGTGCTCACATTTATAGAAGAGGCATCATCAAAAGAAACGGAATAGACAAAGCAGTAAGAGCGCAAGAGAGGCACCAATAGTGGACAATATCACAGAAAGGAGAAAGAGTCTCAAGGAGGAGATTGTCACTGATGTCTAATGATTCAGTGTTCAATGGGATGAAGACTGAAAATGGCCCTGGGTTTGCCTGTTACGAGGTTATTGATGGCCTTTGAGAATGTAGCGCAAGTAAGACAACTCAATGGGAGGCCAGGGTCTAGGGGACTGACAGAGTAGGTGGTAAAGCATGAAGGAAAAGCTTGACAGTGAAAGAAGGGAGATAAAATAGAACAATAGATAGAGGGTCAGGTAAAACTAATTTATTTGATTTTGTTTTAAAATAGAAGAGACTGGGGGGTTTGCGGGGGCAGGTGCTAGGGAAAGTGAGCAGAGAGAGATGTCCCCAGTGGGCCTGCTCTAGGTTAGATGCTCCTGCTCATGGGCTTTCTGGAACTCCAGGTTTCCCCTCTCATAGCAGTTGCCACATTGTGTGGTGGTCATCAATCTGTGTGTCTGTGTTCTGGACACTGTGAATGACTTGAGTCCAGGGGTCTTGCCTTAAACCTCTGGTATGAAGCACAGCACAAGACACACAGGCCACTAATGCTTGTCATGGAGCAAAAGATGGAAAGGAAAGTGCAAGCAGTGGAAGCTATGAGTTTCCAATCAGAGGATGGTCACACCCTCACCTGAAGTGGAAAGGGAAAAGGAAAGGATGAGTGAAAGAGCGAAGGTGTTTTGAGATGCTATTAAACATGGGGCTTTAATAACAGGAAGAGGTTGCTTGGTGAAGTAGAGTGACCACAGACTTGAGCCAGGTGGGTTTGTGCTCAGGTTCAATCCCTGACATTTGCTGAGGCCCTGATCTTACTTGATCACAAGATGGCATATAATAATGCCTGCCTCACAGAATTGTTGTGAGGGCACACAGAAGGTGCTTAACACACAGTGGACATTTTGGAATAGATAGGATAAAATGCAAGACAATCATGTGGTGGCCTTCATCTCTTCAGTAATGTAGGAGGGGGAGACTATCTGCTAAGAGTGAGGAGGCAGGAGTGGGACCAGCAGGAAGTATACAGACTAAGGGTGCAGATTTTGAATCCAGGTATATGTGAACCCAGCTGGGTTATCTTCAGAAAATTGTTGAAATTCATTGTTCCTCAGGTGCCTCATCTGTAAAGTGTGGACAATTATTTATTTACTCATTTATTTATTTATTTTGAGATGGAGTCTCCCTCTGTCACTAGGCTGGAGTGCAATGGGCGATCTCGCCTCACTGCAACCTCCACCTCCCAGGTTCAAGCAATTCTCCTGCCTCAGGCTCCCGAGTAGCTGGAACTACAGGCACCCACCACCATGCCTGGCTAATTTTTGTATTTTCAGTAGAGATGGGGTTTCACCATGTTGGCCATAATGGTCTTGAACTCCTGACCTCGTGAGCCGCCTGCTGTGACCTCCCAAAGTGCTGGGATTACAGGTGTGAGCCACCATGCCCGGCCGGACAATTATTAAATGTAATTGTGAAGATGAAACACTTAGCACAATGCCTAGCACATATAAATGGTAGTTGCTATTATTTGGGTGAATGTAAAAATTTTGGGGGAAATGGTACTATAAGGAATACCATAGGGAGTCGACAAGAGATTGATGAAGGGGATCAAGTGTTCGCTAAGTAGCCTTGGGAGCTCAGTGAAGAAGCGGTAACCCACATTTTCAACCTTTCCCAAAGAGTGTGATTTCCTGACGTTCTTATGCCAGAACTCAAATAGGAAGAGTAGGACAAAGGCCATACCTCCAAAGGAGAAGCAAAGGCAAGAAAAGGCTGAAACCCTGGGGTGGAGGCCTAGATGGAAAAATCTGTCCACTGTGACTCTTAGGTAGCTATGGCAAAGAGGGAGCCCAGGAACCAGGGAGCAGGATGACCAGTGTTCAAAGAGAGCACTGAGGACTAGCTGCTCACTGGAGGTGGCCTGCCCCTCCTGGCTTGGGCTGAGGTACACTTTCACACTTTCCGGTATAATACACCTTTCTGGAACAGTAGTGATTGATAACCTTTCTGTGTAAAAGATGATAACCCTGTTTCCCCAGATAATCCCAGGTGTATGGGTGGACTTTACAAATGTACATTTCATAGTTAGGTAGCTGCCAAAGCCACTGACTAGAAGAAGACAATAGGGATCGTGAGAAAAAGAGAATATTTGAACAAACAAACAAACAAACAAATAGAAAAGAATCAGAAACCTCATAGACAGTGTAAAGATTGATGGGGTATAATGCTTTTAACTGGTGAGAAGAAAATTCTTCAAGGCTGGGCAAGTGAAATTACTAAAGTTTTGGGTGGAATCCAAAATGATTTTGAAATATCAAATATTGATGATAATGGAGAGGGCATTTAGGCCTAAAATCCCATAGTTCTCCTTAGATTCTATTAAAAATGAATATGGCATACCCTTGGAGTTTGGGGAGCTCTCCAGTCTCATTTCACAGCCTCTACTGTCACTACTAGGCTCTGCCTGATCTGCCCCTACTTCTCCCCCCACTCCATCCATACCAGCTCCCTCTGTTCTGTAAACAGGCCAGGGGCACTTTGCCTTAGAGCTTTTGCACCTGCTGTTCTCTTCTTTTCCTACTACACTCTTTTCAGCAACCCCCCACTTTGCTCAGGTTTCTGTCCCAACATCATCTCATCAGAAAGAGCGTGCCTGGTCACTGTGCCTAAAATAGCAATCCCCCACCCCATCATTCTCTATTGCCTTGCCTTGCTACCCTTCTATTCATTGCACCACTAAAGCATTGCCTGTGCATATTTATTGATCGTCTCCCAACCTATCCCCCTCAATACACTGCTACTATAATGCGATTATCAAGAATGCAGACTCTTTGTCTGTTTCAATCACTACTGTTCCTCCAGCAACTAATGAATGATTATTAAATGTTTGTTGAAAAAATGAACACCAACCTGGGCAACATAATGAGATCTCATCTCTACAGAAAAGAAAATTTAAAAAAAATTAGCCAGGCGTGGTGATACATGCCTGTAGTCCCAGCTACTTGGGATGCTGAGACAGGAGGATCACTTGAGCCTGGGAGGTCAAGGCTGCAGTGAACTGTGATTGTGCTACTGCACAACAATTTTTTTTTGCAACTGACTCAATTATCCTTTTCCAACAATAGAAAACAAGGCAGAAAATCTCAGCAAGAAAAAAGAGTAAGGGCAAGAGAGGACTCTTCTTACTGGTCTCTGAGTCTTGATGTGAAAGATGAAGGATTTAAACTGATTATTAAGAAGAGGCAGATGGCTAACTGTAACTTCTTTCTACTCCAATATTCTATACTGTTTGTGAAGAAATTTTTTTAGACTCACAGAATGGGGACCCACAGCAGAGTTAGTAAAAGTGTCATTAACTAGGGATTAGGAAACACATTCGAGTCAAGGGTCTGCTGTTGACTAGCTAAATGACCATGAACGTCACTTACTTGCTAAGTCTCAGGGTTCTACTTGGTAAAAGAAATAAAACAGAGCCATCCTGCCACTTTGAGGAATTATGAGGATTACATGACATGAGAGTGCTCTCAAGTGTGTGTACCAATGGAGAAGAGTCTAGTGGTCCCAAGGGGAGCCTTGCCTTGTGGAGTCGCCTGTGTGGCACCATGAGTTAGTGATTGAGAACTAGCCTGCCCGGGCTAGAATCCTGCCATAAACCCTAGGGAAAGTCAAGAAAGACAAGAGGCCTTGTCTTCATCTTGAAGACCCCTCGATGCAAGAACTTCAGATCAATGGCAGGGAAAGTCAGTAACCTCTCTGTGCCTCAGTTTCCTCAACTTTAAAAAGAAGGTAATATTAGCACATTAGTGAAGGTAATAGTAGCACAATATTTGACCACATAAAAATATTATGAGGGTTAAATGAGTTAATATTTGTAGACCTCTTAGAATAGTGCCTGGCATATACTAGGCACTATATATGTTTGCTATGTAAAACAAAAAACATCTTCCAAGAGACGAACACCTCAGACAACTATGAAGGGAAAAATAAGAGTTGGGGTATTGGGGAGACGTTAAAGTCAGCAAATAGCTATTAATAAGAGTGGAAATGGGGAAGACTGTACTGTTGCTTAACAGATACCTCCACCCCCTTACTTTCTTAGCATCCTCCAGATAAGCATTTCGGGTGTGTGTGTGTGTGTGTGCGCACGCGTGTGTGAGTGTGTGTGAGTTTGGTGTGTGTGGAACTAGCTAAACTTCCCCTCCTCCTCTCCACCCACTGCCTCCTAGAATCAAAAAGTGGGGGGTGGAACATCGCTGAGTATTGTAGGTCTGGGAGAGTGACCAGAGGTAGCTTTAGCATGTGGCACCCAAAAGAGAGTTCATTATAACTGCTCACACGGAGTGAAGGGACACAGAGGGAAAGGGGAAGCACAGGATTGGACAGACGGGAATTTTGTGTCATTCTTCAAAGCGACGGAAAGTCCTTGATCATGAGATTTTAAGAAAAAGGAACCTACCACCCCCATGCAATAGTACATTATTTTCCCCTGGAATTTTACTTTAAATAATCTTTACTGGGATTTAGGTTAACTTGAATCAGTTCCTTGAAAACACACACACACACACACACACACACACACACACACACACACACACACATCTCAAAACAGACATGGGATCATCGCCATCCACCATTTTATCATTGCTGCCCTCTATTAGCATGTACTTGAACATTGAGTATAACAAAAGGGTCCAGTTATTCACAGTGGGCCCACTCACCTCTTGGACTTTTAAGTCTTAACTGCTGAAATGCCCATGACTATGTTCAACATCCAACAGGACGTTGAGATCATGTTGATACTGGACTTTGATTTGTTTAAAGAAACTAATTCAAGTCACGTTTGAGTAATATTAAAATGAATGGTCTTTGAAACATGTTTGGAGATGGCTATTTGCTTGGATATTCTGCTTCACTGGCCTGCCTAAATTTCTGTTATTGGCAAGGACCTGCCGGCAGCTCCTTCTTCCTCTGTGGGCGGGTACAGAGATAGGTGCAGCTTCTATCCCAGCAATCCTGTCTTGCCAGAAATAAATAAATCATCACTCTTTACTGACAAATTCCCAAATGTGATAAACATTAATAGTGGGGAAAGTAATTTACTCCACTTCAGCATCAAAGTGGGTGGACGCAGCATGACTCAGAGGTTAAATCTAAGGACACTGAAGTTTAAATTCTATTCTCTTCACTTTTTGTTAAATGACCTTTGACTCTCTGTGTATCAATGCTTTTATGTGTATATTTCACCTTTGACTCTCTGTGTATGAATGCTTCCTTTCTGTGAAGGAAGTTTAAATTCTACTTCCTTCACTTTTCGTTAAATGACCTTTGAGACTCTGTGTATCAATGCTTTCGTCTGTATATGCACACATTAATAGTACGTATCGTGTAGTGTGTTGTAAAGATTAAACAAAATAATATCTGTAGACTACTTAGAGTAATGCCGAACATGCAGTGATTTCTCCATAAATGGTTATTTATTACTATTATTGATGGGAGATAAGATAGGAAGTTGAAAAAATAGAAATAAGAATGGGGCAGAGAAAAGGAAGAATTAAGAGTGTGAGACAGAATATGTAGAGGGGGATGGGCAAGGATTAAAACCTGTGGACTGCTCTGTCTCCTACCCCCAGAGTGGGAGTGTCTCCTAGGGTACGTGAAGAGACAGAGTCATGGGGTTTCCAAAGTCATGATTAGAAAGTTGAGATCAGAGCATAAGACTGTGAATTTTGACTTAGAAAACTTTTCCAACATGGAACAGTAATGAGTTTGCACACTCAGACTTTCCTTATGTTGGTGATTTCTGGGGGGAAATGGGGATTTCTCCCTGCATCTCTCCACTGCTTCTCAGCCTCTTCAGCTGCTCTGAATTCCAGGAAAATGCATAAAATATAGACTCCTAAGCCCAATACTGAATATAAAGTACTACCTCTAACAGGAACAGCAGCAGGAGGAATTCGGGGTATATTCTTGTGCTCAGAAAAGGTTTGCAGAATAATCCTTAACAGGCAAACAGATAATTCGGTAAAAGTGGACAGTATGTAAAAAGTATTCTTGGCTTTACTTTTATTAAAAAACGAAAACAAACAAAGAAAACTCCCATTGCGTCTTTCATGGATCCTTGATTAAATGGATATCTCATTCCTAGTCTCCTTTTCCAGAATCCCGACAACCAACACCTAAGCTCAAACTTCCACCAGCTTTTCTCCTGTTTATGTTCCTTGGACCATTCCCAGACAGAGGAGTCCTGCCCAGGATCTCCGTGCAGTAAAGCCATGGCTCTTCCTAAGAATGCATCAAAAGTGAGTGTGCAAAACAGCAGCATTAGCTAATATCTGGTAAACGATATATTCAGCTACTATGCCAAGTGTTGTACATGCATTATCATCATTTTGATTCTCAAAACAATTCTACTATATTAATACCGTCCCCATTTTGAAGCTGAAACAAAAGTCGGAGGAGGAATATAACTTCCTCAGGGTCACAAAACTCATAAACAAATAATTCACTACTAGCTGATTTGACAATTTATTTCAGTTTCAGTAGATGAAAGAAGTGTATCCTAGAGCTTTTATCTTAGCAGGTATTAACCTTTTGCATGAAGAATTTGAAAACAATGAGTGAGAAGGTCAGGTGGAGCAGAAAGAAGAACCAATGAGGTTGGGATTAACCTTAAGATTAGAAAAACCAATGTCTATTTCCACCTCTACCAATTTAGGTAGTGAAATTTCAGGTGAATTTTTTAACCTCTAAATCTTAGTTTATTATTTTTCTTGCATAATGCAATTAATAATGTCTATCTTTCCCATCTCAACGGTTTTTATATGGATAACATAAGAATGTAGGCATAAATATTGTAAAATGTTTTGAAAATTAAGTGGTATCAAATGCCACCTTGTCTAGTCTCTCTCTGGAAGATTAAGGACATTCCCAGTACCAACTTTTCCTCATCTAGCTGCATTTTCTGTTTCCCATTCTAGAGCAGCCAGCAGAGGCTCCAAACATTTGGTCTGACCTGTGTTCATGTTACGCAGCTTTCTTTGTACCAATAACAATTGATATTCATGTCGTTCTTTTAGTTTACTGTTATGCCATAAGTAAGAAAAACAGGGTTTTTAATCCAAGTTTTCCAACTATTTTTTTGAGACTATTTGTGTAAAATGGGATAGTAATCTCTTCCTCATTTATTTTAGAGTCTCTGAAGGATAAAAGCAGAGTAATGTCTCTAACTGTGTTTTGAAAATAAAGGGAGTTGATGGAGATGAGGCCTACACAAGGATAACAATGAATCAAGCATCACTCTAACCTGACGGAGCAATCAACTATAATTAGGAAAGACATTTTCTGTCTCAAAAACCACCACAATGAAATGCCAAGAAGAAATTGCTTTTAAGTCATTGAAACTTTTAGATGATCTTTCCTTTGCCAGGCTTTGTGGGTGGGTTTACCAAGTTCTGGCTCCTCTGAGAAGGATTTGCCTCAGACCTTTGGAAACTGAGATCTCCAAAACCAGATAAAATTCAGAAACATAGACTTTAAAGCTGAAAGCCACTTAGGTTTGGATTTTAAGTCTCTCCCCCAGCCAGTTGGATCCTGCTGAGTACAGTAAATACTGAGACTCAGCAGTTCTGTTAAAAACATCAAAAGAACAGTTCAGTCTTTCTTAAGGGCAATTTTTAAACTTTACGGAAAACTAGGAGGGGATCTGCAAGGGTCATAACTCACAGGTTTGCAGGCAAAGGAGTAAGATCCATACGTGGTGTTGAGCCATCTCTCTCGGGGTCTAATCTTCTGTGGAAAAGCACGGCACTGTTCTAGCAGAGTCAGTTTCACTCAAGTTTTTGTCCTCCTTTTTATAGCTAAGTTGAAGAAAGGAAGTGCAACTAACTTCCTTTAGTTAACATTGGTGTTGTATTACTGTGCTAGTTTTTTCGAATTTAAAGGGCCTAGCATTAATTATTTATTCAACAAATATCTATTGTGTGCCTACTATGTGCCAGACACTCTTCTGGGTGCTGGCAGTATACAGAGCAACAAAGCAATTGATCGCCCTCTTTTCATGGAGGTTTCACTCTTTTTTGGAGTAATCAACAACTAAACAAGCAATACCAATATAATGCAATAAGTGTTGTAACAGGGAAAATACAGGGAACTCTGAGAGCAGTAGGGGCATCTATCTCAGGCTAAGAAAAGTTGGAGTAGGCTTTCTGCACAAATTGACAACCAACCTGAGACAAGCTTGAAGAATGAATTACTATTATTAGGCAAATGGTGGTGGGCGATGTGAAAGAGAAAAAATGTTTTGACATATGGTAGGAGCTTAAAAAATTGTAGCAATTAAAATTATATAATTATAGTTATATAAAATAATCACAATATATGATTATGTATTATAATATACAATCATATTATTTTTAAGATAAATTATATATTAATTATATCATAATCATCTATTGTTTAATATTGCATATAATCAATTATATATTAATTATATATTATTAATTTTCTTAAGTCAAAGGTCAAAGGGAAGGTGGAAGAGACATAATACTGAGTTATATTAAGTATTATGTTAATAATGTATAATTATATTTATATATGATACAATAATATATAATTATATAATATATTAATACATAACATAGTATAACTATATACATATAATTATGTATAATTCCATGATATCATCATGAAACATGATTATGATCACACCTTATTAGGAACACAAAAAGCATTTGATAAAATTAAAGCTGAAAGGGATTTTTAGACTATCAAATCTATTTTGCAGAAAGAGAAACCGGCTCAGAAGGAGAGGAAGTGATTTTTCCCTATTTCACTCAGTGAATTAGTAAACTGAGTTAAAGCCAGCAAGTGTCACTTGGAGAAGACCGTGACTCCTGGGCATGAGAGACAGCAGGTGCAGAGGCATGCTTAGGTGGAGTTGAGCTAGATGTAACAGGACTTTTTCTTGTAGAGGCTCCTTATCCTGATTAACAAGAATAAGAGTGATTGTCTAATGTGTGTACGGGAGAGGTTGTCTGGGAATGGTGATGGAAATGAATATTTGGGCCCAGAAGCTAAGCAGTTTGACCCAGCTGTTTGGGGAGTGCTGGGAAGGCTGGGGACACTACCCCTGAGACCTGGAGGATGCGTAAAGCTTTTCCAACTGAGAGGGGTCCTCATGCCAGCTAGCTTATTCCTAGGAAACCTGGGCCTCTAGAGTCACTCATTAAACAATCCTGCTGATCATTTCCCATATATACTTACATAATACTGAATATAGTTGACCCTTGAACAATGCAGGGGTTTGGGGTGCTGTCCCCTCAAATGGTCCAAAGTCCATGCATAACTTTTGACACCCCTAAACTCAACTACTAATAGTTTATTGTTGACTGGAAGCCTTACCAACAACACAGTTGATTAATACCTATTCTATGTTGGGGGGGGGGGAAGCAGCAATGGAGAAAGGGTTT
Organism: Ateles fusciceps; assembly: GCA_036589455.1. Classification (NCBI taxonomy): domain Eukaryota; kingdom Metazoa; phylum Chordata; class Mammalia; order Primates; family Atelidae; genus Ateles; species Ateles fusciceps. Next base: position 3,786,027 of record JAZHEH010003362.1, read on the forward strand.
ACAGTGTGCCTACATAAACTGGTTACAAGTAACATATAAAAGAAATCAGGAACACCTTAAATCACTTCCACTTTAAACTGTGAAAGACCATGGAGGCCTCTGGGGAGGAAGGCTTCTCTATTATCAGCATGCTCCCAGAAACAGAGTGACCTAAGCTCTGATATTCTAAACATAGTGCCTAAGGACACAACACTCCCTTGAAACACTGGAATGTAACCAGACATGTAGGCTCCTTGCTAAGCCCACTCCCACCAGCTGCACAGTCTATTGATAAGCATACGCTTTTAGCTCTTGAGAAATTCACATAAACCACCACTGCTAACAATTTTATGTTTGATGCACAGAAGAAGAAGAAGAGATAGAGGGGGTCAAAGGGAAGGTGGAAGAGATAGGCAGTCCGTGTAACTTTTCAGAAACATATTTAATTTTTGTCTGACTTTTTTCTTGTTCATTTCTCTAAAAATATCTCTATATGGTACTCCTTCTACTTCTACCATTTGTTTTAGTTTTAGTGCCTGTATCATACTACAGAAGGGTACATGTCATAAAAGAAGTCAAAAACAGTCCTGAATAGTCAGAATTCTTCCGTCAGACTGTCTAACGTCAGCTTGTTTTCTGGAACTGCTGCTGCTATGTCTTCTTCCTCATTGTTTGACCCTGGCTTAGAAGCATTCTTCTCCATCAGGTCATCTTCTGTTCATTCCTCTAGTGTGGTGTCTATTAGCTCTTGAATTTTGGTGAGATCTATTTCCTGAAATCCTTTATCCCACCTTTTTTTCTTTTGGCCATATCCACAATATCTTTCATAATTTCCTTGATTAGCTCTGTCATAAATCCTGTGAAGTCACACACAACATTTGAACACAGTTTTCTCAAGCAGAATTTATTGTCTCAGGCTTAATAGCTTTCACCACTTTTTTCTACAACAATAATGGCATCTTTAATGGTGTAATCCTTCTAGACTTTCATGATGGCCCTCTCTTGGAGTTCTCTTCCGTAGCATTGACAATCCTTTCCATACAGTACGTGTATAATGAGCCTTAAAGGTCCTTAGAACCCCCTGATCCATAGGCTGAATTAGAAACATGTTTGGGGAGACAAGTATACCATTTCAGTGCTTTTGATATTGAACTCATGGGGCTCTGGGTGGCCAGGGGCACTGTCCAATATGAAAAAAACTTTAAAAGGCAGTCCCTTACTGGCAAGGTGTTTTCTGACTTCAATGACAGAGTATTGATGAAACCAATCCAGGAAAAGTGTTCTTGTTGTCCAGATCTTCTTGTTGTACAATCAGAAGACTGGCTGCTGGTGTTTATCTTTTCCCTTCAAGGCTCAAGAGTTAGCAGATTTATAGATAAGGGCAGTTGTGATCATAAACTCAACTGCATTTGCACAAAACAGCAGAGTTATTTATCCCTTTCTGCCTTAAATCCTGGTGCTAACTTCTCTTCCTTACTAATACAAGTCTTTTGTGGCATTCCCCTCCTCAACACACACTGTACCACTCTCCACAGAATAGAGCACATTCATCTGCATTAAAAACCTGCTCTCCTTACTTGGTATATTCTCAGAAAGAAAAGAAAAGAAAAGAAAAAACCACAAACCTGCTCTCCAGTAACAGTTTGAATGTAAAGAAAAAACAAACAACTGCTCAGGCAGATATCTTTTCTCCTCAAGGATTTTCTTAATGGTGTCTGGGAATTCATCTGCTGCCTCTTGGTCAGCAAGAAGCTGCTTCTTTTCTTATCGTGACACTTTTAAGCCAAGCCTCTTTCTAAACCATCAAACCAACTTTTGCTGGCATTAAACTCTCCAGCTTTAGATCCTTCACTTTCCTTTTGCTTTGTCATATAATGACTTTGCTTTTTCTTGAAACGAATTAGAGTCTATATGTATGCCTTTTTTATAGCTTAATTTTTGAATGAGATTAAAGAGGTATTTCACAAAAAGTGCCTGGTTTTTGAGCCCACTGGTATAGTTGCAGTGATGGCTTCACAAATTTTCTTTTTTCACAATGGTCCTTACACTGGATTCTTTTATCTAGAAATGGCAGACAACTGCAATTGCAGTTGCAGACCCCAATTTATGGTACATATCAAGCAATTCAACTTTTTTTGTAATGTCATGACTTTTCTCTGCTTCTTGGGATCACTTCCAACATCAGTAGTGGCAATTTGTATGGGTCTCATGATGTTTCCTCAAGGCTTATGGTATTACTCTAAACATGATAAAAAAAATTTTTTAATCAGAATTGATTTCTCTCAGTTTCTGCATATTTTTGCTTACAGTGATACGTAATTTACTGAAGAGACTAATTTCCTATGTGGAAATGGTTAGTGTTACAAGATGTTTTAAGAGAAGACTGGCAACACTTGAGTTCACTGTAATGGCAACAGGATATGGCTATGAAATTATTACAGTACTATAGTACGAACTAAGTTAATCTTATATACTTATGGTTTAATACAGTATCTTTACATTTGTCTACATTTCTCTTGACTGTGATAAAAGAACTTCAGCCAAATTAAATTTAAAGGAGTTTAATTGAGCAATGAACAATTTGTGAATCGGGCAGCCCCCAGAATCACAGCAGATTCACAGAGATTCCTGGAGTGCCTTGTGGTCAGAATTAATTTGTACACAAAAAAGATAAAGTGATGTACAAGAAATTGGGAGTGAGATACAGAAACAGCAACATTGGTTACAGCTCAGCGTTTGCCTTATTTGAACACAGTTGAACACTCAGCAGTGTATGAGGGGTTGAAGTATGGCCACTGGGATTGGCCAACACTCAGCTATTGTTATGGTGCATACTACCAAGTTAGGTTTTCAATTTTGTCTGACTAGGTTACAGTTCATCCAGAAGGACTCAAATATAAAAGTATGGAGTCCTTCTCAGGTCATATTTAGTTTGCTTTAACAATTAACTGTGATAACCCATTAGTTATCAGTGCTATGCACCTAAATTGGAGAAACAACTGGTATTCAAGAGGACATAAGTCTGAAGTTAAGCATGGACTCATGAAGAACCAGGACGGCTGCCTTGTCCTTCCTGAGTCCTTAAAGCTTCTGTTATTAAAGGTTCTGCATTCCATGACTCAATATGGAAAAGATAAAATAATCCAAACTGAATATATTAATGTGGTGACTTATAAATTGTGGAAATAATTTAAAACCAATGTTTGGTTCCATATTCCTGAAAAGACATTCAAAGCCTCAGGTACATTTGGCTGCCTAATGGGCCATTTAAACATTTATAAAGGAATGTCATTTTCAGTGCATGTTTTCTTGTTGTATAAAAGCTTTCCCATGCAAGAGGACTGATGTTCTAATAGTAGATTATTATTCTACCATGTATTTTCACCAGGTAAAGAAAGTTTTTTATGGTTCACTGAGGACAACCCCTTCACAATCGAGAACCTGAAGACTGGCTGAGAACATCAGAGAAAGACTGTCATTGCCATCCACACTACAGCGAAACTTTGGAGCCTTGAACCTTGGGTTCATAATCTCACAACTGAGAAAAGTCGTTTCACACTCCTGGAACTGTACACCCATTGGAACTTTTAAGGTAAAGCTAACCAGGAAAGTTTCTCCTCAGAAAAGAGGGCATCCTTCATGTGAACAGCTTTTCCCAAGATCATAGATCAAAATATCTACTATCACAAGACTCCTATCTTTGAATATTTTTTCCTTGTTTATACCTCTATGAACAATAGAAATGAAAGGGGGGATCTATTATGTGTATTTATAGGGAATGCTTTTATTTGTGAAGGATTTTATAGCCAGCCTTATACATGAATAATCTTATGCTTTTAATAGATAAAAGATGAAACTCCAATGTAGGTGAGAAACTTTAGTGGTATATGCGTTGCCTCATACTCAGTCAAAACTCCTCTTAAGCCACATCCTGGATTAAAGAGAACATTGTCAGGAGGACTTCAGTCTTCTAGGACATAATTTGTTAAGTCCTTTTCCCACAGTTTAGAATAAACGAGGTGATAATTAGAAATGTCTTTCTCATAATAGGTTCTACAGCAAATTCTACTTTAAAGCCTATCGCTACACAACAGACTTTAAATTCTCTTGTGACAGTTATGCTAAATAATAGAACTGGCTAAACAAAAAGTACCTGTGCAGCTGCTGAAACTTGTGACCTATGGAGAAATCCATCAAATGTAGGTCATAAAAATTCATTTGTAGGGGAATTAATGAAAAAACCACTTAGTCAAGTGAGTAGACTGTTCATCTAGCTCATTCTTTCATCTATTTAATTTTACATAGTTTGGTTCATGGGGACCCTGGGTAAGGAGCATACTCCAAACTCTTGGTATTATTCTCCCAATGGTCATAATAAGAGTCTCCCTGGCATGCTGTATTCTCTCAAAGGTTTTAAATGTTTGCATGCAGCCATCTCCAGAATATCAAATGGTCTCTCTTCAACTGGAATGACAAAAGCTGAAAGAAATGTGCAGCCATGAGGACACCATAACCTATGAATGACATGCTGAGGCCAGAAATGCAAAATGATGGTAACTGAGAGTGGTATTAAGGCCCTAAGTTTTAGTTACACTTTCACCGAAGTGAGAACCTGGCCAAAAAGGGAGAATTTTTTTAAACAAAATTATGAGAGGCCGTTATTTTGGACTGAGCTTATGCACCAGGCCCCAACAAACCAAACCAAACTAAAATGGAGTCACTCATGCTAAATGTGACATAATCAAACTAAGGCTTCAGGAAAACACATAAATCCCAGAACAGACCAGATTTTGTTTTTTCTCCTGTAAACAGGATGTTCCAGCTTAAGGAGGTACACTCTCTCTTCTACTGTTTTCCTGGGTTTCAAAACCATATAAGTACATTTACAATAGTGATAGCCACATCAATGACTAAGGTTTTGGTCAGTCTCTCAAAATTGAGAAAATGACCAAAGGGAAAAATCACTGAAGCAAATTAAATATGGCCTGAGAAGGACTCCGTACTTCTATATTTGAGCTCTCCTGGACAAACCGTATCCTAGCTTAATAGTCAGACAAAATTGAAAACCTAACTTAATAATATGCACCCATAACAATAGCTGAATGTTGGCCAATCCTAGTGGTCATACTTCATCCACTCATAGACTGCTGAGTGTTCAAACTGTGTTCAAATAAGGCAAACACTGAGCTGTAGCCAATGTTGCTGTTTCTGTACCTCACTTCTGATTCCTGAACGTCACTTTAACTTTCTTGTCTATAAATTTGTTCTGACCGAGAGGCACCCCGGAGTCTCTGTGAATCTGCTGTAATTCAGGGGGCTGCACGATTCGCAAATCCTTCATTGCTCAATTAAACTCCTTTAAATTTAATTTGGCTGAAGTTTTTCGTTTATCAACTGCAAATACTACCGTGTATAATCTGTGTTTGTGTACATTTTGATAAGTCTTAACTTTTTAGAATAGATTTGTGTATATTTTATGGAAGTAAATGATGAAATAGACTAGTATCTACATATATTTATGCATTCATGACATACCTAACTTTTTCATGGTTTTTAAAATACTTCTAGGCTATGCAGTTCATCTGCTGGTTTTTTCAAATTGTCAAAAATCTCCAAAAGTTTTTCAGTGTGTTTATTATTGGAAATCTACATATAAGTGGGCATGCACAGTTTGAACCCATGTTGTTCAAGAGCCAATTGTAGTTGAGTGTCTTTGTGTAGATACAGTGAACTGGACAGCAATTTGGGACCAAAGAAATATTAAAAATAAAAATGGAATTTTCAAATTTTTTTTTGTTGGTTTAGTATAGTATATATTTTAGCTTTGAAAACCATAGAAATCAGTTATCCCAGCTTTTTTTCCCATAGGAAAATAGACCCATTTCTCCAAAGCATTATGCACAATTTTGATTAGAATGTAACAACAGATGATATTCCATAATTTTTAAAATATAAAATGAAGTCAATGACTCAAAAAAATTATCTGCTGCAGTGAGTTTGAGGGGACATTTCATAATATCATTACAGATATAAAGTATAACGGTTCAACTTTTTAGTGCTTGATAGGGAGGAATCATGATAAAAAGGTCAACATAAAATCATTTGATTACAGTAGCAATATGTAACATTTGAAATGCATCTATGCTCTTTTGTATAATCATATGAGAGTAAAGTATATTTTCACACCTGTTATAACTGCTATTGCAAAGGAGAAATACTATTGTCTTATTTTCCAGGAGATATACACAGAGCAATTTTTTTCTCCAGGGAACTTGTGCAAACCAACAGGAGATCTAAATTCTTCACATAACATATAAAACAGGAGAAGCCTCTTCAGATTTATTTTTGAAGTCTGAGAATGCTGGCACTTTCCAATTAGGCAACAGTTCTTCATTCCTGTAATCTGGCTCAGAGCTGCTGCTACTGTGGGCTTAGAGCAGCAGACATGATTTCTTTTTAGGCTTCTTCTTTTCCGCTAGTGTTTTTCTATTTATCTGTCTGACCAGGTCATAAAATATCTCATTAACATTGATCTTTGACTTTGCAGAAGATTCTAAAAAGGCACAGTTACACCACTGTTTTGCTAAATTCTGACCCTGTTCTTTGCCAACTACTCACTCATCTTCCAGGTCACATTTATTGCCAGCCAAAATCATTGGAACATCTTCTGTGTCCCTAACCAGTAAAATTTGTTTCCTCAGGTCCTGTAAGTAGTTAAACGTAGACTGAGCTGTAATAGAATATGCTAGTGCAAAACCTTGGCCATTCTTCAAATACAAATCCCTCATTGCTGTAAACTGCTCTGTCTCTGCAGTATCCAGGATTTTGAGCATACACTTCTTGGCAATTGACTTCAGCTTACTCTGTAGGAATGTTCTATGGTTAGGTCATAATTTCCAACAAAAATTCCCTGAACAAACTAAACCGTCAGAGCAGACTTCCCAACGCCTCCTGAACCAAGGATCACTAGCTTGTACTCATGCATCATGTGGTCTGTTTAAATACTGACAATCTCACCGGTCCGGCACCTCCTCCACCTCCTCCTCCTCCTTCCTCCTCCTCCTCCTCCTTCACCTCTTCCTCCTCCCTTCTCTCGGCTGTGTCTCCTGCTCCAGCTCTGTGCAGCAACCTCCAAAATGAATTATATTTTATTTCTCAAGATTATACCATAGTACTTTCAACTTTTTAGTGAGTAAATCTTCCTGCAATATGTAATTACTACATGTGCAAAAACATACACCCGCCACATATTAGTTGCACATAGAAGGAAGAAGGAGAAAGAACATGAGGTTGCCAAGAGCTAAAAACTTGATTTTGTATCCTCTTTCTTTCCTATTCCTTCTCTGTAGAAATGTTTCTCCTTCTTTTGAGATTTCATGCTTGATTGGTCTTATGTCTATGTCTTAAGAAATCCTGCATTGGTGTCTTGTTCATGGTCTTATCTCCTGTTGAGTCTGAATCAGTGTCTTTGTGTTTTAACCTTAGGCTACCTGATAACTAATGAGTCTCTATCAAGAAGATGTTGGCTTTTGAGACTTCCTTCTCTTGATGATGATATAAAAGAATACAAAGGTCCTTTCATTCCATGGAAACAATAAGAAAACCATGGACAAAATAAAAATTCTACCTTTTTATAGTGCATATAAGAAACCTTTGATGGACTGAATTCCATCTAGAAATGAGCTCTTTGTAGGTAAGCAGAGAGCCTACTCTAGACCTGGAGCAGGAGGCTAGTCTATGGTACAGCTCAAGAGAAGAAATGGCCTGCCATTAACAAAGACTTTGTAGGAAGAGGACAAATTGAATAAAATTTGCATGAAAGATGGGCTGGCAGGACAGACTGGAATTTGGAAGAGCCCCTAATGCAAAAATAAATTGCTTTGTACAACAATTCCTATCCCTTTCTAGAATTTCGCCGAGAAAGTGGAACAAAGAAGGGATTTCAAAGCAGAGACAAGTTGTATGGTACCACATAGTTCATAAGAGTTGGATTCTGAGATTTTAATTTAAAAATAAACCAAAAACACTAAAACTGCAGCCCCACCCCTTCCTACATCAAACATTGATAAGATTTAAAAGGCAGTTGTGTTCACCATGATTTGTGGAAGGAAAAAAAAAAAGTAAAAATAAAAATAAATAAATAAATAATAAATTTAAAAAAAGGTAGTTGTGGTGAAGGAGGTTGAGGGTTGGGCTAAATACAGGTGAACTCAATCTGAATTAAAACTGTGGCCTTGCCCCAGATCAATTTAATTCTATGGGAACTATTAATGATCAGCTGCTCACTCAAACTACCAGACAGAGGAAAGGGCTTACATTCCAGGGATATAAACTAGGCAAAGCAAAATTTAAAAAAAAATTACACTTGAATATCTACTATCCTTTTATAATTAATAATTGAGAATTGTTAAGAAGCAAGAAAATTTGATTCATAATGAGGAAAAAAATCAATAGAAGCAGGTTACAGATGACCCACTTGTTGCAAATAGCAAAGTCTTTAAAACAACTGTTATAAACATGAAGTGGGTCTTCAAAAAGTTCATGGAAAATGTGTATCGTGAAAAAACTATGCATGAATTTTTAAAGTTTTTTTTTGTTTTGCACCAAAATAAGCTCATACTAACTTGTTATAATATGTCTGAATGGAATGTAGTTTGAGGTATTAAGGATAAGAAATCAGTTTGAAGAGAGCCCCTATTACAGCAACATAAATTCCGCTAAAATTGAAGTAAGAACAAACATCAAATTTGTTGTGAAGCTTGGGTGGAAGAATGGTGAAATCACTGATGCTTTATGAAAGGTTCATGAGGACAATGCCCCAAAGAAATCAGCAGTTTACAAATGGGTAACTCATTTTCAGAAGGGAAAACACAATGTTGAAGATGAAGCCAGCAGCTGACCAGCCACATCAGTGTGTGACGGAAAAATTCATCTTGTTCATGCCCTAATTGTAGAGGACTGATGATTAAGCAGCAGAAACAATGACCAACACTGTAGACATCTCAACTGGTTAAGCTTACACAATTCTGACTGAAAAATTAAAGTCAGGCAAACTTACCACTCAGTGAGTGCCAAAGTGATTGCTCCCAGATCAGTTGAAGACAAGAGCAAAGCTTTCAATGGAAATTTTAAACAAGCAGGGTGATCCCACTTTGAAAATGCTTTCTCGAAGCATTTCTTCAAAGATTTGTAACAGGAGATGTAACCTGTCTGTATCAATATGATCCTGAAGAAAAACCACAGTCAAAGCAATGATCACCAAGAGGTGGAAGGGGTCCAGTCAAAGTGAAAGTGAACCAGTCAAGAGCAAAAGTCATTGCAACAGTTTTATTGGATACTCAGGGCATTTTGTTTGCTGACTTTCCAAAGCCCCAAAGAACAATAGCATTTGCTTATTATGAAAGTACTCTGAAAAAGTTAGATAAAGCTTTAGCAGAAAAATGCCCAGAAAAGCTTCACTAGGGTCTTTCTCTACAACAATGCTCCTGCTCATTTTTCAATGGGAAATCATTAGGATTTGCTTTGCAGTTCTGATTTGGCTTCTTCTGACTTCTTTTTGTCTTCTGATCTTAAAACAATCTTTAAAGGACACCCATTTTTGTTTAGTTCATAATGTAATAAATACTATATTAACATGGTTAAGTACCCAGGAGACTCAGTTCTTTAGGGATGTTCTCAATGGCTGGTATCATCATTTACAAAAGTGTCTTGAACTTGATGGAGCTTCTATTAAAAAATAAAGTTTACATTTTTAATTTTCCTTTTTAAATTTTATTTTTTCGTAAACTTTGAAGTCCGAGACTGAAGAGATTTGTATTTCTGGACAGAAATAAAAACTCATAAAGGAACCAAATGGAAGTTCTAAATTGGTTTCAGCATTTAGCAACAAGAAAACAAATACTAGTTTAATTCTTGTTCTTTAACTTTTCCATCTGGAAACACTTACGATTTTCCCTTTATCATAGGAGTTTAAGATTTTTCCAGGATGTGTCCTGGTGTGTTTGCATGATGTATTTTTGCCTGGAATCTCTTGTATTTTCAGTCTGGTGGTTCAAATGTTTCTTTAGCAAAGGAAATTTTTCTTTTATTTCTTTGATTGTGGATTCCTTTTTGGCCTTTCTACTTCCTCTTCCTAAAAGTCCTCCTAACTATTTAAAGCTATCCTCCATATTGCTGAATTAATATCTCCTAATTTTCTCTTTGTCTTTTTGCTTTGCATTATGACAGAGTTCCTTATAGACACCCTATGGAATGGGTTCTCAGCTATGTCTATAACTTTCAGCTATTTGCTTGAGTTTTAACTTTCGGTAATATGCTTTTATTTCCAAGTCTCTTCATAGCCTCCAGTTGTACCTGATTCATAATTATCTTTAATTCCATGTTGGAAAATTCTCTATACTAGAAAAAGTGTAGATTAAAAAATAAAACATAAGGATAAAACTCTATGGAAAACAACTATAACTGAAAGAAAAGAGAAGAAAGAAAGAATTGTTAAAGCAATAGGAAAAACACCAGGAGAGGTGATATCATGAAAGCCAAACAAGGAAGAGTTTCAATAAGAGAGAAGTGTGAAAACATTTTCAATTATGCAAATAATTAAAAGGGAAATGAAAAAGTACATGCAACTTTTTATTCTGCTTTTTTAAATTATACTTTAAGTTCTGGCATACATGTGCAAAACGTGCAGGTTTTTTACATAGGTATACACGTGCCATGGTGGTTTGCTGCACCCATCACCCCATCATCTACATTAGGTATTTCTCCTAATACTATCCCTCCCCTAGCTCCCAACCCCCTGACAGGCCCCAGTGTGTGATGTTCCCCTCCCTGTGTCCATGTGTTCTCATTGTTCAACTTCCACTTATGAGTGACAACATGCAGTATTTGGATTTCTGTTCCTGTGTTAGTTTGCTGAGAATGATGGTTTCCAGCTTCATCCATGTTCCTGCAAAGGACATAAACTCATCCTTTTTAATGGCTGCATAGTATTCCGTGATGGATATGTGCCACATTTTCTTTATCCAGTCTATCGTTGGTGGACATTTGGGTTGGTTCCAAATCTTTGCTATTGTGAACAGTGCTACAATAAACATACGGGTGCAAGTACATGCACTTTTTATAGTGTCAAGCAAAGGTTAGGCTCTGAGTAAGCAATGCAAAACAATCAAATAGCATAAGAAGACTCCAAAAACATGTATCTCTGTGACCATAGCTTTGAGCTTTACAATAAAACCGTTGGGATGAATAAGCTAACTAGTCTGATCTGGTCACTGTACATTATACATATCAAGACATCACTATGTACCCCATGAATATGTACAATTATTATTTGTCGATTAAAAAATTAAATCTTTTAAAAAAGAAAACTTGAGTTTCAATTTCAGTTTTGTTACTTACTGAGTAGAATACTTGTGCTAATGTCAGGTGGTCAAGTTGAATAACCTCTGATTTCCTTTTTTTTTTTTTTTATAATGGAGTTTTACTCTTGTCGCCCAGGCTGGAGTGCAATGGCATGATCTCGGCTCAATGCAACCTCTGCCTCCTGGGTTCAAGCAATTCTCCTGCCTCAGCCTCCTGAGTAGATGAGATTACAGGTGTCCGCCCACCATGCCCAACTAATGTTTGTATTTTTAGTAGAAATGGAGTTTCCCATGTTGGCCAGGCTAGCCTTGAACCCCTGACCTCAGGTGATCCACCTGCCTCAGCTTCCCAAAGTGCTGGGATTACAGTCATGAGCCATTGCACCAGGTCTGATTTCTTATGCAAATGTTATTTAGGATAATTAAATGACAAAACAAATTTAAACTAATTAATACACGAGTCATCAAAGTACATCCTGCCTGCTGCCTGTTTATGAATGTAAAGTTTTGTTTATTTGTTTTTCAGACCGAGTCTCACTCTGTAGCCCACGCTAGAGTTCAGTGGCATGATCTCAGCTCACTGCAACCTCCTACTCCTGACTCAAACGATTCTCCTGCTTCAGCCTCCTGAGTAGCTGGAATTACAGGCGTGTGCCATCACACCTGGCTAATTTTTGTGTTTTTAGTAGAGATGGGGTTTTACTATGTTGGCCAGGCTGGTCTGGAACTCCTGACGTCAGGTGATCTGCCCGCCTCGGAATCCTAAATTGCGGGGATCACAGACGTGAGCCACCACGCCCAGCCCATGAATGTAAAGTTTTATTGGAACATTAAAAAAAAAAAAAAAAAAAAACTGTCACAAGGAAAGTGAAAGGAGGAAACCACAATTTACATGAGAACCAAAATAAAGTTCTAAGATGGCACTGTAATGCAAGTAAATGAAGGCTTGGGAGAAAAGGTAAAGGATCACTGCCCCCACTCCTCAGCTGTGCCACCCTAATCAGGTTTCTTAACCATTCTAAGTCTTGTCTTTCTCATCCATAAAATAAGAATTGCCATAATAGCACCTTAAGTTTGTTTTGGGGATTAAATAAGAATGTCTGAAAACACTTAGCAAAGTGCTTGGCACATTATACACTTTTCATAAATGTTAGTTCTTAATAGTATTATCACTAATAGATGAATAATACACCATTTGAACATTAATGATCTGGAAAACTGTCCACCAGAGGGCAACAGACGGTAAAAGATCAGGCACCGAACAATAAGACAGACAAAATGATCACTTATTGAGTGCTAGGTTTGTTTCCAGGGCTATGTTCAACACCTCCATATGAGAAACAGAGAAAGAATTGGGATTGATTGGCCCTGAAAGAGAAAACCTAGTGAGGGGGCTGTGATTAAGGGATCAGGTGGATCAGTGTGACAATTATGGCCAGGTATTTGAAATGCTGGCGTTTGGCGTCAAAGTGTCTCCAAGGACATGGTCATGAAAAACAAAGAGGCTTGTGTCTAAACCATAGTAAACCATAAGCATTGCTCCAGGAAAGTACAGTGGTTCAACATAAAGATATTTCCCCCTAACCGTTGTAGTCATCCCAGAACAGACAGTTCAAACCAAGACTGAATGGACTTTTGACATAGATGTTATTGTGGGAATTTCTCATTGTGTAGTTGAATCTTGAATGTCCCAAAACAAGCACAGTGTTTCTCTGTTGTCCAGGCTGGAGTGCACTCACGTGATCTCGGCTCACTGCAACCTCCGCCTCCTGGTTCAAGTGATTCTCCCGCCTCAGCCTCCTGAGTAACTGGGATTATAGGTGCACACCTCCATGTCCGGCTAAATTTTGCATTGTCAGTAGAGATGGGGTTTCACCATGTTGGACAGGCTAGTCTTGAACTCCTGACCTCAGGTGATCTGCCTGCCTCAGCCTCTTAAAGTGTTGGGATTACAGGCATGAGCCACTGGGCTTGGCCAAAATTGTTTCATCCTTATGCAGTCTTCTCAACTAGCTAGTGTATAGGGTCATGAACTTAGATTTGTCTATCTAATAAATTGTGCTTTTCTAGCTGACTCAAGACACCTATCAGCAGCAGCATGTGCGTAACCTAACATGATAAATATCAGAAAGAGAAGGACTAAATTTTGAGACAATTTTGGTATTTTCAATATGCAAGCTGAATTGAAGGACCTAATCACTTTCTCTTTATCAGCATAAGAAAATCTATTCTGGGATAATGAAAAACAAAGAAGCCTGTGTTTAACTGTTGGTCAGAAAGATCATGAAACGTCAGCCAATGCTTACTAGCATTTTCTCAAGTTAATTAGGGGAAACAATGAAAAGAACAGCGAGTCCCCTACACACACACACAAACACATGTGTGCACACACATTTCTTAGGTTATTTGCTCAGAGACAATTATTAGCATCGAATCCATGTCTTCAAAGCACAGAGAAAGTTTCTGCGTTTAAATAAAACCTTTTTTCCCTTCCTTCTTCCTCCTCTCGGTTCCTCTTTTTCCTTCCTATTTTTTTGAAACTGATTTGAAGAGAAGATAAGCAAGTTGATAAGATTCATGTTAGTTTAAAAAGGCATTCTCAGTAATTCCAGTGGTCTTATATACAGAGAGATATAGCTGAAAAACTAATACTACTATGTACCAGAATTATTCTATTTTAGTTATTCTATTTATGTTACTATTTATGCTTATAAAAAAGATAAATGAAGATCAAATAATATGGGAATTAAGCAGAATAAGGAAGAGAAAAACTAACATGTCTTCCAGAAGGATGCTATGGTGGCTTTGACTGAAAAGTCAATAGTCATTTGGGCTCCATCCCTTTCCCTCCACCCTGTGTCATCAATTTCTGCCTCATTACTGGGCAGTAATGCAAACACACATAGATACTTTATAACCTAGTTGCAAAAATAATAACTCCTGACCTCACTTCTTCCACTATATACTATCTCATTTTCTTTGCTCTTGTTAAAAGCAAAACACATTAAAAAATAAATGTATTGTCATCTCTCCTCTTCCTTACTTTGCTCTATTTTCAGCCTTCTCCAATACAGCTCCTGAGGCCACTAACGCTCCTCCTGCCAAGTTTATCAGTGATCTCTATAGAACTCTACTGGTTAGTTCTTTATTGTCCTCTTTCTGGAGTAAACATACAAGTTTGTTTTCTTTTTTGAGACAGAGTCTTGCTCTGTCACCCAGGTTGGAGTGCAGTGGTGAGATCTTGGCTCACTGCAACTTCCACCTCCTGGGTTCATGTGATTCTCCTACCTCAGCCTCCTCAGTAGCTGGGACTACAGGTGTGTGCCATGACACCCAGCTGATTTTTGTATTTTTAGTAGAGATGGGGTTTCATCATGTTGGCCAGGCTAATCTCAAACTCCTGACCTCAGGTATCCACATACCTTGGTCTCCCAAAGTACTGGGATTACAGGCATGAGGCACTGCACCTCGCCTAGACTAAACATATAATTTATTATCCAAACCAGAAGATATTTGGGATAAAGAAGCACTCAACTGATTAATGTTATTTGATTTTTTTTTTGAAATACTAATACATGGGTTGAAAAATCTATTTTTATTATATTGGTAAACTGGTAAAACAGTTTTGTTAAAAACATTTCAAAAATAAAATTATTTCTAAAATATATTTATGTTTATTGAGATAAAATCTCTATTGTTTGGAATAGTTTCAGAAGGAATGGTACCAGCTCCTCTTTGGACCTCTGGTAGAATTTGGCTGTGAATCTGTCTGGGCCTGCCTGGGCCTTTTTTTTTTTGGTTGGTATGTTATTAATCACTGCGTCAATTTCAGAACTTGTTATTTGTCTGTTCAGGGATTCAACTTCTAACTGGTTTAGTCTTGGGAGGGTGTATGTGTCCAGGAATTTATCCATTTCTTCTAGATTATCTAGTTTATTTGTGTAGAGGTGTTTGTAGTATTTTCTGAGAGTAGTTTGTATTTCTGTGAGATCAGTGGTGATAGCCCCTTTATAATTTTTTATTGCATCTATTTGAGTCTTCCCTTTTTTATTATGCTGGCTAGTGGTCTATTTTGTTAATTTTTTCAAAAAACAGCTCCTGGATTCATTGATTTTTTGAAGGGTTTTTCGTGTCTCTATCTTCTTCAGTTCTCTCTGATTTTAGTTATTTCTTGTCTTCTGCTAACTTTTGAATTTGTTTGCTCTTGCTTCTTTAGTTCTTTTAATTGTGATGTTAGGGTGTTGATTTTAGATCTTTCCTGCTTTCTCCTGAGGGCATTTATGGCACTCCTAGAGTGCTATAAATTTCCCTCTAAACACTGCTTTAGCTGTGCCCCAGAGATTCCAGTAAGTTGTGTCTTTGTTCTCACTGGTTTCAAAAAACCTATTTATTTCTGCCTCAATTTTGTTATTTGCCCAGTAGCCATGCAGGAGCATGTTGTTCAGTTTCCATGTAGTTGTGTGGTTTTGAGTGAGTTACTTAATCCTGAGTTCTAATTTGATTGCACTGTGGACTGACAAACTGTTTGTTCTTTTTCATTCTTTTGCATTTGCTGAGGAGTATTTCACTTCCAATTACATGGTCAATTTTAGAATAAGTGCAATGTGGTACTGAGAAGAATGTATATTCTGTCGATTTGGAGTGGAGAGTCCTCCATATGTCTATTAGTTCTGCTTGTTCCAGAGATGAGTTCAAGTCCTAAATATTCTTGTTAATTTTCCATCTCAGTGAAACTAGGTATTGATGGAACATATCTCAAAATAATACGAGCTATTTATGACAAACTCACAGCCAATATCATACTGAATGGGCAAAAGCTGGAAGCATTCCCTTTGAAAACCAGCACTCTCACCACTCCACTCCTATTCAACACAGTATTGGAAGTTCTGACCAGGGCAATCAGGCAAGAGAAGGAAATAAAGAGTATTCAAAGAGGAAGAGAGGAAATCAAATTATCTCTGTTTGCAGATGACATGATTGTATATTTAGAAAACCTCATCATCTCAGCCCAAAATCTCCTTAAGCTGATAAGCAACTTCAGGATATGGCACACATATACCTATGTAACAAACCTGCACGTTCTACACATGTATCCCAGAACTTAAAGCATAATAATAACAAAAAGGCCAGAGGAATTACAAAAATTTTGTTTTCAAAGGCATCAGAGAGCCTTTAAAGTGGAAGCAATGGGATACCATTAGCCCAAATTCCAGAGAGGCAGAACATTTCTGAGGTGACCTGACGTCATCAACCATTTTCTACCTTGAGGGGAGAGTTGGGGGGGAAATTTGCTGATTTTAGACCTGAGCTGAATGTTGAGCTTAGTCTAGGCTGAGGAAGAAAGAACAGTAAACATTTTATTGAATGTGTAAGTGTAGAGGGAAAATTTGGAAGCTGCTATGGTCTGAATGTGTCCCTTAAAATTTGTATGGTGAAAATGTAATCCCCAATGCAACGGTGTTGGGAGATGGGTCCTAATGGGAAGTGTTTCAGTCATGAGGGCTCAACACTCATGAACGGATAATTGGCATTATAAAAAGGATTTGTGGGAATAGGTTCACTCTCCTCTGCTTTTCTGCCATGTGAAGACACTTTATGGCCCTTCTATCTTCTGCTATGTGAGGATGCAGCAAGTAGGCCCTCAGAAGATGCCAGCACCCTGAGTTTTAATTTCCCAGGCTCCAGAACTGTGAGAAAATAAGTTTCTATTCTTTATAAATCCAGTCTTAAGTCTTCTGTTATAGCAGCACAAATGGACTAAGAAACCTGAGGTGGTCCCTAACACATGTCTGATTTTCCCACAGGACATATGCTAGGTTCTAGGAGTGTGTCGGAGACTGGTGATCTAGACAGACATCTTCTAAAAGCAGAATGAAATCTTTCACAGTCCTGCATACTGTGAAAGAGACCAACCACAGTGATTTCTCCCTTAGTTGATTTGCCAAATTTTGAAGCTATATAGTATGGGAGGCTGAGGGTCTGGGCCAAGAAACTCTGAAAAAGAAGGGCTATCTCTCCTACTGTCTTTCAGATTGGAGGAGATGGATGCCTGACAGTATAGTAATCAAAGGCCCAGGAGGGCCACCACCTTCAAGGAATAGGGTGAAGCAGAGGCAGATTAAGCTTTCCATAAATTGAAATCCAGGCCAATGAAGCTGGGTCCCTGACTGCCACAAGGTGATCAGCTTCTTATATCTGCCTAACAGAAAGAAGGGAAAACACTGTGTGGTGGAAGAAAGTATAACTTTAAGCATATCTGGTTCTTTTATATATAAGACACAGCACTAAATTAAAAAAAATACGAGGCAGACAAAAATATGATTGATAATCAAGAGAAAAAAAGACATTAGAAACAGAACTATAAATATTAGATTAGGATGCAAGGATGTTTAAATAGCTGTAATTAATGTTTTGAAGACAACAGTGGAATAAATATACACAATAGGTGAAAAGATGTACACAATAGGTGAAAATTCTTTGTAGAGAATTTCAACAGAGATTTTGAATTTATTGAGAAATGAGGCCAGATGCAGTGGCCTGTAATCTCAGTACTTTAGAAGGCTAGGGAGGCAGATTGTTACAGCCCAGAAGTTCAAGACCAGCAAGGGCAACATGGCAAAACCCTGTTTCTACAAAAGGTACAAAAATCAGCTGGGCATGGTGACATGTGTCTGTAATTCTAGCTACTAGGGAGACTGAGGTGGGAAGATTGCTTTAGCCCGGGAGGTCAAGGCTGCAATGACCTGTGATCACGCCATTTCACTCCAGCCTGGGCAACAAAGTGAGATCTTGTCTCAAAAAAAAAAGGGAGGGTGTGGGGGAAGAAAAGTGAATTGGATATTATAAGAGATAGGAAAAAAAAAAAAGTATATAGAACCTGTGTCACATAATACCCAACTGTCCTTCTTCTCTTTGAAGAGACAACAGCTTAGGCACGTATTGGAGACTATCTCTTCCGGGTTTGCAAACCAATATCACTAATAATGCTCTCCTTCCTACTATTTATCCATCATGATGGTCTTTTGGACAACACAGCTCTCAGAAAGAATGTTTCTATCAGCCCCTCGAAGGTGTCAGACTTTCAGTCTCTCGCTCCCAGGAGCCTGTCCTTCCTAGATCTAGACAGGATGGGGCAAAGAAAGCCTGGCTGTTTATTTCACCAATGCAGATTTTTTCTACAGATACAAATCTCCTCCACAAAAAGCAGCTTTGCAGGGCTATTCCCGTCTTCAGGTCATCTGAACAGCCATCTTGAAATAAGTCAAAAAAGCATTTTGGGAGTGAAATGTTTTTTGGTTTCCTTTAGTCATCACAGGTTGCATAGAAATGACAGTTATTAACCTTGTAGGGCCTGTCTTCAATCCACATTGGCCTCCTTATCTCCTTTCAACCTGTAAGAGCTGAAAACCAGCCACAGTTTCAGTCAGTCTGTGACAGTCCACATCCTGTAGCTACAAGGGAGTGGCAGGGATGCTGAGGTTTGGTGGATTGTGTTGCTATATCACCCTCTTGTGGCTGGTGTGTGAAACTCATTACAAAATCCTTCGTGTGGTATAATCTCTAAGGTGGTAGTTCTATAGATCTCAACCCAGATCTCATTTTGGTTTCAGGTTAGATTTGGGCATCAGTATTTTAAAAAGTTACCCAGGTAATTCTAACATTTATATAACCTTGGGTGTTATTGGCAGATTTGGGCCATGCTTAAGTGACCAGGTGGCCAACTTTGGCAGATCTACTTCTTGGTATATAGAAATGTATTCAGTCTTCTCAAAGCTCACCACACTCCAGATGTGGGAGTCAGCACATCTCCAGATCAGTGGTTCTCAACTGGGGGAGATTTCGCCAAGCAGGGGACATTTTGTGTTTGGAGATACTTGATTGTCACAATCAAGGACAGGGCATGTGCTATGGCATCCAGTGGGCAGAGGCCAGGGGTGCTGTTAAACACCCTACAGTGCAGAGGACAGCCCCACAAGAAAAATTTATCCAACTCCAAATGTCAATAGTGCCGCAGTTGAGAAGTCCTCCTCTAGATTTTGTCCACTGGGGGAATTTGGCAGACTTCAGGGAAGGGAATTACTCTGGAAGTGACAAAAATTAAAACAATCCTTTCAACACAGGTCTCCATGTGGAGGGTGCTTCCTGACCTTTGGTGAAGGGGATACCAAGCTAACCGTTGTCCACCCCCAGGAAAGGGACAACCTCACATCCTATCTGATCAAATCTGCCTCCTTCAGCATTTCATAACCATGACATGGAGACACAAGGCCAGCAAACATGTCATGCCATGCTACTGTGTTATAAATCCTTTAGGAAACACAAGACGAAGGTGCAGTTTCCTCGATGGACTGGTTGTAATTTATTTATTTCCAAAAACTAGAACCATAAACGTCAGAAGAAGAATCAATTCACAGTAGCTTCTAGGCCAGCACACACCACCCTCTGTAACAAGCACATCCCCCGCTGTGTGACTGGAGGAAGCGTCCTGAAGAGCCTGGGGCTGTGCCCAGTTGTATTTCAGAACATCAGTCCCTTCAAACCGAGAATGGGTGTGTTCCTCCTGACTTCTCTAGAATTCAGCCATGCTTGGTCAAAAGAAAACAGCATTAGAGGGGGAAACACGGGGAAAACAGACTGAAATTTCAATTTATTATTTTAAACCTGAGGAAAAGGCAAGCTCCCGCTTGCCACTCACCAGTCCCACAGTGTCATTTGGGGCAACAAGAGAGTGGTGAGTGTATCACCAAAAGGGGTTTTTTTTCCCACTTTGTAACCATCGTCCAGGGGTAAGAGGCATAATGCCAGTGCTGTTAGGTGGGTGCCCAAAAGACTCCTTTCCCAGTGAGGTCCTGATGGACTGGCTGTAATTTATTCATTTCCAAAAATTAGAAACATAAACTTCAGAAGAAGAATCAATTCACAGTAGCTTCTCAGCCAGCACACACCACCCCCTGTGGAGGGTGATTCTTGAGGTCTTGAACCCAGGGGTTCAGGAAACTTAGAAGTGATAGCCTCTTCTTTACCCTTTGTTTCTGCCTTTCCATCAGGTAGAATTCAGCTACTGGAAAAGCCCAAGTGCTGGGAGCTGAGCTTCTAGAGCAATCTGAGTTGTAGTAAAGGAATGCATGCTCATAACCCCAGGGTTTACAAATCTTCATTAGCAGCTCCACAGTCTTGAGCGAAGACAGCGAATGAGGCTAAGGTTATACAAGGGTGGCGTAGTGGATAATTGTGAATCTTTTTTGTCTGCCTACCACCTGAATCCCACTTCTATTATTTCTAGAATTCCCTAACTCATAAGAAGTGAAAGTGGAAAATGCCAGATATTCAATTCCCAACCTCCCTTGGAGATAGGACGTGGACGTGTGACCTAGGCTTGGCCAATCAATCCCAGACTTTGAATTATAAGCTAGAGATGAAAAGGTAAAGAAGGGACCCTGGAGAATTCATTTTCATGGCAGACAGTGCAGCAGTAACAGTAATATCAAGTTTCCAAGTCCAGCAGAGATAGTGAGGCAGTGGTAGAGTCTGTGCCTAGTGCTGGGGACAGTGGCTGTCCAAGGACAGGATCGCCAACCCTGGGCTCGTTTTGTAGTTTTGGCTGTGGACCCAACCATAGCCTAGTCTCCTCTTTCCTCCTCACTTTCAAAGCATGGTTTTACAGAACCTTCTAGCAGTTACTGGACGCAGTCAGTATCTTTTCAATAGGTTCCTTTTCGACATAAAAAAGCCAAAGCCAGTTTCTGTTGATTGCAACTAGAACTCTATTACAGAAGCTGGTACCAGAAAATGAGATGCACTAAGCAACAGGCTTACGATGTGAATGGACCACATAGAGGAGATAAGCTACAAGGCAGTAAGGACCTGAGTTTTGAGCTGGGAAGTTGCTGCCCCTTATTATGCAATGGTACGATAGTGGCTATTTCTTACAGTACTCGACAAGTTTATATAAGAACCAATAAGAAAAGAAAGGGCTTGAATTGAAGACAGCCTGTCTGAAAGCAGAGAATAGGAAGAAAATAGGACTAAAAGAGGCTCTTTCTGCTTGTAGCCTGCAAAATAAGTTATTGAGCATTCAACGATTTGAAGCTCTTAGACTAAAATAACTTAATTTTCTACTAGAATATACATTTCGTGTGAGGAGAGGTATGCAGGGAGTAGAAAGCGCCTAAGAAAGACCTTGACCTCCAATACCCCTTGAAGCCCTGGATAAAAAATAGGTTCGGAACCTGGTCGTAGAGAGTCTTAGCTGAGGCTCCAGGTTTGTGGTTCAAGGGAATAAACAGAGAATTTGGATTTAAACGTCATTTTGAGAAGTGAAAAATCACCCTGAAACAAGTTCCTCTGAGTATTCCAAGCTGCTTTGTAACAGCACCACCAAACATGTGCTACTTTTTCCCTTAAAACTGATTACCATTTGCACAGAACTGTACTTTTAAGGCTCTTACATGGCTTCCAGTCCACTGTTCAAAACTCAGAGATCTCAAAAGTCATTCTTTCTGTTTATTGACTCTTTAGCTTCTGGATTTTGCAAATAAAATAATGATATTCTTAGCTTCTTTTATACAATAATATCAGAGTGTTTATACATATAATAAGAAATTCACCCTTCATCCTCTATTCACTCTTTATCCTGAGAGAGAAACTGAGGCACAGAGGCTTGATCAGGTCTGCAAGTGATCATGATCAGCTCCCAGAACAAAGTAAAGACAGCTAGAATGTAAACTTTTCCAGACTTTGTGACTGGTGGTCCACTGTCTGAGATAGGTACTCAGATGGCTTTCAGTCTTTGGTTTTTATTATCCAATTCCAGCCAAGAGCAAGATGCCCAAAGTCTGAACTCACATCACTACCCATTTCATCTGCCACAACACAAGGATGGAAAGCTGTTATCAAGTACCTCTCTGTTCTGTGCCTGCAACCACTGCAGAGCAAGCTAAATTCTTGGGAAGCCTCACTTCCTTGTTCATTTCACAGACGCATGTGGAAGAAACATCACCAGGGGAACTGATCCAGGAAGGGTACAGATGTGTATCGTGTCTGCCAGAGGAAACTTCGGCCTGGGGCCAAGGTCAGTGTTCATTTTGGTTTTTCCATTTTCCTTCAGAAAGTCCCTTTGTTGGATCTTTGATGTCAGCTCTCTGGAAGTGTCACACTAGCATAGACTGTGATGGAATTTGTTTCCTGGGGACAAAGCAAAAGTCTGTGAGTGGAGGGACTGGATAGTCATTTCACAGGATGCAAATGAAAACGGCGCTGCTGAGGAAAAGGAAAGGGTCTAAGCGATCATGTTGCATGTTGACATGCACAGGGTCTGTCACAGACAGGGCCTTGCAGGGGGCAGCACCTGGGTTCCCACACTGCTTCCCCACCTGCATCAAGGGCCACAGCTCCCTTCCAAGCATAAGCATGCCATCACGGGGGAACATGATCTGAGCATCAGCACTCAGGGCTCTGTCTCCCTCTTTGCCCTCTCCCCTTCCATTCTCTTGTAAGGAAAACCATTTGTTTTGCTGTTAGGCAGGGTCACAATCTGGGGAAGCCAAGAGAGTTGTAAATTATTGAATTTTTAAAAAGCCTAGTGGGACTCAAAGGGAAAGGAGAAAAGTGATATTGGCAGGAGAGAGGAAGGGAGGGGGAGAAGAGGATTATGTGCGAAGATCTCTCATAGGGTAAGGAAAGTCCAAGAAACAAAGGGAAGAGAATGGGGAATTTAAGAGTTTTTGCCATAAAATGTTAACTATAGCATACTGCTTGTGTCCTTAAGTAAACATCAGTAAAAATCTATATTATTTTGAAGCTTTTGAAGTCCGGTTTATATTTTTACTTCCCTCTTGGCTATGACAATGTACTGAGAATGGACCTCAAGTTGAAGATCTATTTTATCTTGAAACAGGACAACTGCCCAGGCATTTCTGGGTATGTGTGCGGTGGGAGCGTTGAAGAAGAAGGTGGATGCTGGCATTTGTGTGATCTTTGTGCCTCTATAATCCTGGGCTCTCTTCTGAAAAAGCCCAAGCGGGAGCAAAGATTTCAGCCCAGAATGTATTTCTGTTCATTCAGTAAAGTAAAGATTTCTGTCAGAAGTAAACTTAGTCCCTGCTGATCTTGCCATAGCGTAGAATAGGCAAGTCTCATTTTGAGCTGCACCTCATATTCTCTTCTAGGCTTTACACCTATGCAGAGATCCAACCGTAAATATTCTGATTAAATGGGGCCGGGCAGTCTAGGCATGAGAATTTTTACAAAGCTTCCCCGGTGATTCTGTTTTGTAGCTGGAGTTGAGATCGCCTGGACTTCAGCCGCTATTCTTAAACTTGAGGGTGTATCAGAATTACCTGGGGTGTGGGTTTTTTTTTTAAATATGTAGGTCTCTGTCTACTCTCCATAGACATTTTCATTTAACAGAATCCTAGGTGGAAGGCCCCAAGAATCTTTATTTTTAACAAGTATGCTGGCTTATTTTACTGTGGTCCTTGGACAACTCTCAGAGAAACACTGGCCAGTAGGGAGTGAGCGGTGGCCCCATGTGAGCAGGTGTTGGGGGTTTCATGGAAACTGGAAAGCCAAGGCCACAGAGACTCCTTGCTGCCTGTGTGCTGTGGCCCGCCTTCCCCAGTCCAGCACTCGTCAATCTGTTTCATTTAATTTGTTTTTAACGTTTTCTTTTTTTTTAACTTTTAAGTTCAGGTGTACACATGCAGGTTTGTTACATAGGTAAGCTTGCGTCATGGGGATTTGTTGTACACTTTATATTGTCACCCAGGTATTAAGCCTAGTACCCATTAGCTATTTTTCCTAATCCTCTCCCTCCTCCCACCTAAACAAATCCCCCTTCTTTTCCCCTCCTCCATGTATTCCCTCTCTACAGAGAGTAGGCAGAGAAATGCCTCACCTGGACAGGCTCTGGGACAGGCTCTGTGGCGGCAACATAAATGGTGGTGCAGGGGTCCTGAGCTGGGAAGGAGTCAAGTTTCTTCTGAAGAGGCTACAAGAGAAGCGAATAATGCAGATTAGCTGAATAGAGAGGGCTAGTTCTCACCCAGCTCTCCGATGGAGAAGCACAGACTCAAGAAGCCTTGAGGCAGAAAGTTCCTTCAAGTCATTTGGCGCAACCTCCTTCCCAGGTGTGAATTCTCCCCCCAGATTCCCTGGAACTCAATTTCCCAGGCTTTGCTTGGACTCCACAAGTGGCATCTTGGAGCACGCAACTTCCCAAGGCAGCCTCATCCACTGCTAATGCTTCCCAGATGTTTTAAATGTCTTCCTCACAAGAAACTGAAATTGGTGTGGCTCTTACAGGGGCAGCTGGAGGGGACAGAATAGTAACAGAATTTAGTCTGTCTCACTCATGTCACCGGCTGCATGCAGAGTTCTTGCATCCCACCCTGCCATTCCTATTCTTCCTCCTCCTCACATATGTCTTCTCTGCCTCACAACCAGTCTATGTGCTAAATACTGTTGTTACTCACACTTCACCGACAACGAAGCTACAGCTCAGAAAGATCAAGTGTTTTCTTAACGTGTACATGTAACAAGTGTCAAAGCCAGGAGTCCCCCGCCTTAAGCTCTTCTAACTTAAAGTGCATGTCCTTTCTATCACTATTCTTCTTTGGTCGCCTCGACTTATAGTGACCTGTCCCTTACCTAAATTCCTCAGGTATTTAAGGTCTAATTTACACATTATGGCATTCTATGCTATGTTTAAAACATTCTGATATATTTATGTATTGTTTCTCCAGTCTTTACATTCCTTGAGAAATAACCTATATATTTTTGAATTCCCCACAGAACAGTGATCAACACATAAAAATAAACCCTTCTGTTGATATTTGTTGATGTTACTTTGAAGGAATCAAAATCCACAATACCTGGACAAAGTCCTCAAAGTAAATTGAGACCACATTCCTGTAAGATGTGAATGCCATCACTTATAACAGGGAAGTCACTAATTCAACACACTTGGGGGGGACACTGGTTATGGGATAATGCTGCTCTCCACTCTCCCTGGGTGTAGAGCCAGATTTGAAGCCACAGCAGATGTGTTTTGATGAGAGAGAACTTGGAATCTTGTCATGGGATGGAAGGATTAAGGAATTAGGCAAGTTTATTGGAGGAAAAAGGGATGGGTCATAAATTTTCTCTTCATGTATTTAATGAATTGCCATATAGAAGAGGAATTCTATTTGCCTGTAAACTATCTCAAGTTTAAAACAAGATTGGGATTTGGGGGAAATATTTTGGTTCAATATCATGCAGATCTTTCTAATAGTAAAAGATGAGCAAATGAGGGATAAATTGCCTTGGCAGGCAATGAGCTCCTATAGTTATAAGTGCTTGGGCATAGTCTAGACCAGTGTTGCTGACTTTTACTATGCATATGAATTACTTGGGAGATCTTGTTAAAGGGTTGATTCTATTTCAGAAGATCTGGGGGAGGGGCCTGATTCTGCATTTCTAATAAAGTCCCAGGTGATTTTGATGCTGCCTGTTCACTAACTATATTTTAGTAAAAAGGAGCTAGGCAACACTTTGGAAGTAATGCTGTAGAAGGTAATTGGGTGGTTCAAATAGATGACTTTCAAGATCCCATACAATTCTTAAATACTACCTTTTGAAGAAACTTAGAATTTAAGAAAGAATTTCTTGCAATAATGAGATAGATTAAGAGGTTATGAAAACAGTTTTAACATTAAGAAATCTTTATCAACAGATGCAACCTCTGCTTGTCTTCCTGTTTGGGAGAACTTTAGCATGACCTGACCTAGAAGCAAAAGGAAGAAGGCAAACAACTTACATTTTTAACATTAATTCAAAAGTTTCATGAAGGAGAAAAATAATATGTAAAAGAAATCACCCATAGTCCTATTAAGGCTATGTGTGTATTTAAATGTTCACTTTGGGATTTTTATCCAGGCATAGGGAATTATTTTAAACATAATTATAATAAGTTAGTATATTTTTGTATCTTGTCATCTTCAGTTAGGACCACTGATTTGTACATCTTTAGGGAGCATAATTTACAAACAACTCCAGGGGCATTATTTTCACATATTCTTTGTGAATGATGGCCCCTGGAATTAATTCTGCAAGACAGTAGCTCTAATAAGTCCTGGAAGAGGACTTATTATTCTAAGCACACAGTAAACTTATTATTCTAAGCACACAGTAAACGTCTGTTAAGTGATTTTCATTTATTATATTCTTTACAAGATTATTTTATAGCCATTACAAATAAGAACAAAGGCATTGCTAGTTTTTAAATAATTGTCTGTATTATTACAGTCTTTATAATGACATAATAAAGGCATTGCAAATATGAACAAAAAATTGTGAGAATGCGGGGTAAGTCTAAGTACATATTTTTATATATAAAACAATAATAATTGTGTCTCATGTGTTTAAAATATATATGAAATTCAAATAATGACAAAAAAGTCACATAAATCAAGAGGTGAAATTATAGTGGACTTAAAGTATTATGCAGGAGGGAAGGAAACATTAGACTTTGGTAAGTCAAAAATGTGTTTTACAATTTCTAGGGTAGCCACTAAAGACAGAAAAAAGTTGTTCCCTAACATGTAGAGGAGAAAATTGAATAACAAAATACAACTTTAAAAATTTCCACCAAAGAAACCCTAGTCTCAGATAGCTTTACTAGCAATTTCTACCAAATATTTAAAGGGAGAAAAAAGACCAATCCTACCCAAACATTCCAGAGGATAACAAAAAGGAAATGTACCCTGTAGTGAGTTGAACTGTGGCCCCGAAAGATATGTCCACCCAGAATCTCAAAGTGTGACTTTATTTAAATAAAGATCTTCACCGATGTCAAGGTAAGGATTTCAAAATGAGGCCGCCCTGGATTAGGATAGGTCCTAAGTCTGATGATGAGTGTCCTTACAAGAGACGGAAAAACAGAAGACACAGAGAGGGAGGTCACGTGAAGATGAAGGCAAAAATTGCAGATACACAACTACAAGCCAACAAATGCCAAGGATAGCCTGAGGCCACCAGATGCTGGAAGAGGCAAAGAGGATTTTTCCCTAAAGCCTCCAGAGGGGAGTGTGGCCCCGATGACGATGGCTCCTTGATTTTGGACTTCTAACCTCCAGAACTGTTACAAAATAAATTTCTGTTGTTTTAAGCCACCAAGTTTCTAGTAATTTGCTATGGCAGCCCTGAGAAACTAATACGTACCCTAACTCATTACTGTGAATTAGCATTAATCTTTATATCAAAACCCCCCTGGTTGGGGATGACTACCCAGGTCTCTTCCAGTTCTTGAAGTCTGAATTTATAAGAGGAGAGTGACCAATTTTACTGCAAGGTGGGTATTAGATAGAACAGCTTTGTGTCATTTTGGGATCAATCTGAGGCTTGTGATTAAAGAAGAGTCTAGGAAGAACTATGTTACTTATTTTTTTAAGGACATTTGAAATATTTCTACCTCAACTTGCATCCCAGTTAGATATAGTCACAATAATGCTACATACCAGCCACTGCAAAATTCAGTGCCTTCAAAAAAAAGAAAGAAAAGAAAATGGTGGTGGCTGGCAAGATGGCCAAATGGAACAGCTACGGTCTGCAGCTCCCAGCAAGATCAATGCAGAAGGCAAGTGATTTCTGCATTTCCAACTGAGGTACCTGGCTCATCTCATTGGGACTGCTTAGACAGTGGGGGCAGCCCACGGAGGGCAAGCAGAAGCAAGGTGGGGTGTTACCTCACCTGGGAAGCACAAGGGGGTTGGGGAGCTCCCTCCCCTAGCCAAGGGAAGCCGTGAGGGACTGTGCCCTGAAGAATGGTTCACTTCAGCCCAGATACTACGCTTTCCCACAGTCTTTGCAACCCACAGACCAGGAGATTCCCTCAGGTGCCTACACCATGAGGGCCCTGGGTTTCAAGCATAAAACTAGGTAGACATTTGGTGAGACACCGAGCTAGCTGCAGGAGTTTCTTTCATACCACAGTGGTGCCTGGAATACCAGCAAGACAGACCCATTCACTCCCCCTGGAAAGGGGGCTGAAGCCAAGGGGCCAAGTGGTCTAGTTCAGTGGATCCCACCTGCATGGAGCCCAGGAAGCTAAGATCCACTGGCTTGAAATTCTCTGCCAGCACAACAGTCTGAAGTCAACCTGGGATGCCCCATCTTGGTGGAGGAAGGGCCGACTGCCATTACTGAGGCTTGAGTAGGCGGTTTTCCCTTCACAGCATAAACAAAGTCACCAGGAAGTTCACACTGGGTGGAGCCCACCACAGCTCAGCAAAGCCACTGTAGCCAGACTGCCTCTCTAGATTCCTCCTCTCTGGGCAGGAGATCTCTGAAAGAAAGGCAGCAGCCCCCCCCCAGGGACTTATAGATCAAACTCCCATCTCACTGAGACAGAGCACCTGGGGAATGGGTGACTGTGGGCACAGCTTCAGCAGACTTAAACATTCCTGCTTGCCAACTCTGAAGGGAGCAGTGAATCTCCCAGCACAGCACTGGAGCTCTGCTAAGGGACAGACTGCCTCCTCAAGTGGGTCCCTGACCCCCGTGCCTCCTGACTGGGAGACACATTCCAGCAGGGGTCAACAAACACCTTACACAGGACAGCTCTGGCTGGCATCTGGCAGATCCCTCTGGGATGAAGCTTCCAGAGGAAAAAACAGTCAGAAATCTTTGCTGTTCTGCAGCCTCTGCTGGTGACGCTTAGGCAAACAGGGTCTGGAGTGCACCTCCAGCAAAATCCAGCAGACCTGCAGCAGAGGCGCCTGACTATTAGAAGGAAAACTAACAAACAGAAAGGAATAGTATCAACATCAACAAAAGAACATCCACACCAAAACACCATCCGAAGGTCACCAACATCAAAGACCAAAGGTAGATAAATCCATGAAAATAAGGAAAAACCAGTGCAAAAAGGCTGAACATTCCAAAAACCAGAATGTCTCTTCTCCTCCAAAAGATCATAACTCCTTGCCAGCAAGGGAACAAAACTGAATGGAGAATGAGTTTGATGAATTGACAGAAGTAGGCTTCAGAAAGTGGGTAATAACGAACTCCTCTAAGATAAAGGAGCATGTTCTAACCCAATGCAAGGAAGCTAAGAACCTTGAAAAAAGGTTAGAAGAATTGCTAACTAGAATAACAAATTTAGAGAAGAACATAAATGACCTGATGGAGCTGAAAAACACAGCATGAGAACATCATGAAACATACACAACTATCAATAGCTGAATCAATTAAGTGAAAAAAAGGATATCAGAGACTGAAGATCAACTTAATGAAATAAAGCATGAAGACAAGATTAGACAAAAAAGAATGAAAAGGAATGAACAAAACCTCCAAGAAATATGGGATTATGTGAAAAGACCAAACCTACATTTGATTGGTGTACCTGAACGTGACAGAAAGAATGGAACCAAGTTGGAAAACACACTTCAGGATATTATCCCAGAGAACTTCCCCAACCTAGTAAGACATGTCAGTATTCAAATTCAGCAAACACAGAGAACACCGTAAAGATGCTCTTCGAGAAAAGCACTGCAAAACACATAATCGTCAGATTCAGCAAGGTTGAAATGAAGAAAAAAATGTTAAGGCCAGCCAGAGAGAAAGGTCGAGTTACCCACAGAGGGAAGCCCATCAGACAAACAGTGGATCTCTCTGCAGAAACCCTACAAGCCAGAAAAGCATGAGGGCCAATATTCAACATTCTTAAAGAAAACAATTTTCAACCCAGAATTTCATATCCAGCCAAACTAAGCTTCATAAGCAAAGGAGAAATAAAATCCTTTACAGACAAGCAAATGCTGAGAGATTTTGTCACCAGCAGGCCTGCCTTACAAGAGCTCCCGAAGGAAGCACTAAACATAGAAAGGAAAAACTTGTATCAGTAACTGTAAAAACTTACCAAATTGTAAAGATAATTGACACTATGAAGAAACTGCATCAACTAACAGGCAAAATAACCAGCTAGCATCATAATGACAGGATCAAATTCACACATAATAATATTAACCTTAAATGTAAATGGGCTAAATGTCCCAATTAAAAGACACAGACTGGCAAATTGGATAAAGAGTCAAGACCCGTTGGTGTGCTGTATTCAGAAGACCCATCTCACATGCAAAGACACACATAGGCTCAAAATAATGTAATGAAGCAATATTTACCAAGCAAATGGAAAGCAAAAGAAAAAAGCAGGAGTTGCGATCCTAGTCTCTGACAAAATAGGCTTTAAACCAACAAAGATCATAAAAGACAAAGAAGGGCATCACATAATGGTAAAGGGATCAATGCAACAAGAAGAGCTAACTATCCTAAATATAAATGGACCCAATACAGGAGCACCCAGGTTCATAAAGCAAGTTCTTAGAGGCCTACAAAGAGACTTAGATTCCCACACAATAATAGTGAGAGACTTTAACAGCCCACTGTTAATATCAGACAAATAAAAAAGACAGAAAATTAACATGGATATTTAGGATTTGAACTCAGCTCTGGACTACGCAGACCTAATAGACGTCTACAGAACTCTCCACCCCTAATCAACAGAATATACATTCTTCTCAGCACCACATCACACTTATTCTAAAATTAACCACATAATTGGAAGTAAAACACTCCTCAAATGCAAAAGAATGGAATTCATAACAAACAGTCTCTCGAAACACAGTGCAATCAAATTAGAACTCAGAATTAAGAAACTCACTCAATGTAATCCCAGCACTTTGGGAGGCCCAGGCAGGCGGATCACCTGAGGTCGGGAGTTCAAGACCAGTCTGACCGACATGGAGAAACCCTGTCTCTACTAAAAATAAAAAAAATAAAAAAATAAATAAGAAACTCACTCAAAAGTGGACAATTACATGGAAACTGAACAACCTGCTCCTGAATGACTACTAGGTAAACAACAAAATTAAGGCAGAAATAAATAAGTTCTTGGAAACCAATGAGAACAAAGACACAACATACCAGAATCTCTGGGGCACAGCTAAAGCAGTGTGTAGAGGGAAATTTATAGCACTAAATGCCCACAGAAGAAAGCAAGAAAGATCTAAATTGGACACCCTAACATCACAATTAAAAGAACTAGAGAAGCAAGAGCAAACCAATTCAAAAGCTAGCAGAAG
The DNA here is from genome assembly GCA_036589455.1 of Ateles fusciceps. Taxonomy (NCBI): domain Eukaryota; kingdom Metazoa; phylum Chordata; class Mammalia; order Primates; family Atelidae; genus Ateles; species Ateles fusciceps. Next base: position 3,817,486 of record JAZHEH010003362.1, read on the forward strand.
ACAAGAAATAACTAAGATCAGAGCAGAGCTGAAGGAGATAGAGACACGAAAAACCCTTCAAACAATGAATACATGCAGGAGCTGGTATTTTTAAAAGATCAACAAAATAGATAGACCACTAGCCAGCCTAATAAAAAAGAAAAGAGAGAAGAATCAAATAGACACAATAAAAAATGATAAAGAGGATGTCACCACGGATCCCACAGAAATACAAGCTACTATCAGAGAATACTATACACACCTCTAAGCAAATAAACTAGAAAACCTAGAAAAAAATGGATAAATTCCTGAACATACACACCCTCCAAAGACTAAACCAAGAAGTCAAATCCCTGAATAGACCAATAACAACTTCTGAAATTGAAGCAGTAATTAATAGCCTACCAACCAAAAAAGCCCAGGACCAGATGGATTCATGGCCAAATTCTACCAGAGGTACAAAGAGGAACTGATACCATTCCTTCTGAAACTATTCCAAACAATAGAAAAACAGAGAATCCTCCTTAACTCATTTTATGAGGCCAGCATCATCCTGATACCAAAACCTGGCAGACACACACACACACACACACACACACACACACACACACACACACACACAAAATTTCAGGCCAATATCCCTTATGAACATTGATGCAAAAATCCTCAATAAAATACTGGCAAACCAAATCCAGCAGCATATCAAAAAGCTTATCTACCCCAATCAAGTCAGCTTCAACCCTGGGATGCAAGACTGGTTCAACACTTGCAAATCAACATAATTCATCACATAAACAGAACCAAGGACAAAAACAAAGACAAAAAAAACCACATGATTATCTCAACAGATGCAGAAAAGGCCTTTGATAAAATTCAACACCCCTTCATGTAAGAACTCTCAATAAACTAGGTATTGATGGAATGTATCTCAAAATAATAAGAGCTTTTTATGACAAACCCACAGCCAATATCATACTGAATGGGCAAAAGCTGGAAGCATTCCCTTTGAAAACCAACACAAGACAAGGATGCCCTCTTTCATCACTCCTATTCAACAGAGTATTGGAGTTCTAGCCAGGGCAATCAGGCAAGAGAAAGAAATAAAGGGTATTGAAATAGGAAGAGAGGAAGTCAAATTGTCTCTGCAGATGACATGATTGTATATTTAGAAAGCCCTGTTGTTTCAGCCCAAAATCTCCTTAAGCTGATAAGCAACTTTAGCAAAGTTTCAAGACACAAAATCAATGTGCGAAAATCACAAGCATTCCTATACACCAATAATAGACATATAGAGAGCCAAATTATGAGTGAACTCCCATTCACAATTGCTACAAAGAGAATAAAATACTCAGGAATACAATTCACAAGGGATGTGAAGGACCTCTTCAAAGACAACTACAAACCACTGCTCAAGGAAATAAGAGATGACATAAACAAATGGAAAAACATTCCACGCTCATGGATAGGAAGAATCAACATTGTGACAATGGCCATACTGCCCAAAGTAATTTATAGATTCAGTGCTGTCCTCATCAAGCTATCACTGATTTTCTTCAAAGAATTAGACAAAACTACTTTTAACTTCATATGGAACCGAAAATGGGCCCATATAGCCAGGACAATTCTAAGCAAAAAGAACAAAGCTGGAGGCATCACGCTACCTGACATCAAACTATACTACAAGCCTACAGCATGGTACTGGTACCAAAACAAATATACAGACCAATGGAACAGAACAGAGGCCTCAAAAATAATGCCACACATCTACAACCATCTGATTTTGACAAACCTGACAAAAACAAGCAATGGGGAAAGGATTCCCTGTTTAATAAATGATGTTGGGAAAACTGGCTAGCCATATGCAGAAAACTGAAACTGGACGCCTTCCTCACCTTATACAAAAATTAACTCAAGATGGATTAAAGACTTAAACGTTTGTAAGAACTAAAACCATAACAACCCTAAAAGAAAACCTAGGCAATATCATTCAGGACATAGGCATGGGTGAAGATTTCATGACTAAAACACCAAAAGCAATGGCAACAAATGCCAAAATTGACAAATGGGATCTAATTAAACTAAAGAGCTTCTGCACAGCAAAAGAAACTATCATTAGAGTGAACAGGCAGCCTACAGAATGGGAGAAAATTTTTGCAATCTATCCATCTGACAAAGGACTAGTATCTAGAATCTACAAAGAACTTAAACAAATTTACAAGAAAAAAACAACCCCATCAAAAAGTGGGCAAAGGATTTGAACAGAAACTTCTCAAAAGAAGACATTTATGTGGCAAACAAACATGAAAAAAAAGCTCATCAATACCAGTCATTGGAGAAATGCAAATAAAACTACAATTAGATACCATCTCACGCTAGTTAGAATGGCGATTATTAAAAAGTCAGGAAACAACAGATGCTGAAGAGGATGTGGAGAAATAGGAACACTTTTACACTGTTGGTGAGAGTGTAAATTAGTTCAACCATTGTGGAAGACAGTGCTGCGATTCCTCAAGGATCTAGAACTAGAAATACCATTTGACCCGGCAATTCCATTACTGGGTTTATATCCAAAGGATTATAAATTATTCTACTATAAGGACACCTGCACATGTATGTTTATTGCAACACTATTCACAATAGCAAAAACTTGGAATGAACTCAAATGTCTATCAATGATAGGCTGGATAAAGAAAATGTGGCACATATACACCATGGAATACTATGCAGCCATTAAAAAAGATGAGTTCATGTCCTTTGCTGGGGCATGGATGAAGGTGGAAACCATCATTCTCAGCAAACTGACACAAGAACAGAAAATTGAACACCGCCTGTTCTCACTCATAAATGGGAGTTGAACAATGAGAACACATGAACACAGGGGAGGGAAACATCACATACCAGGGCCTGTTGGGGGGTGGGGGACTAGGGGAGGGATAGCATTAGGAGAAATACTTAATGTAGATGATGGGTTGATGGGTGCAGCAAACCACCATGGCATGTGTATACTTAGGTAACAAATCTGTACATTCTGCATGTGTATCTCAGAAGTTAAAATACAATAAAATTTTTGTTTTAAAAGCACTGCCAAAAAAAGAATTACAGGCCAATTTCACTCAGAAACATAAGTGGAAAACAAAACTCTTAACAAAATATTAGCAAATAAAATCCAGTAATACTTAAAAAGGATTACTAAATTGGTCTACAACAAAATTAAGACCTTCTCTTTACCAATAGGTATCTCTAAGAAATTCCAAAGGCAAGCCATGGGTGAAGGTATTTGCTAACATACCTGCCAAAGGGCGCATATCCAAAATATATGAAAAGCATATACTAGTCCATAAAAGAAAGACTAAATCTCAAAGGCAAATGAGCAAAAAATCAAATGGGCACTTTAAGAAAGATAATTTTAATATGGCTAATAAACATATGAAAAGTTATTCAACTTCCTTAATAATTAGAGAGATATAATAAAAGCATAAGACACATCCAAGAGTAGGACTAAAATTAGACTGCTGATACCAAGTTTTCATTAGAATGCAGAGCAGTTGAGGCCAGGCACAGAGGCTCACACCTGTAATCCCAGCACTTTGGGAGGCTGAGGCTGGCAGATCACCTGAGATCAGAAGTTTGAGACCAGCCTAGCCAACATGGTGAAACTCTATCTCTACTAAAAATACGAAAATGAGCCAGGTGTGGTGGTGTGCATCTGTAATCCCAACTACTTGGGAGGCTGAGACAGGAGAATGGCTTAAACCCAGGAGGCAGAGGTTACAGTGAGCTGAGATTGCTCCACTGCACTCCAACCTAGGTAACAGAGGGAGACTCTGTCTCAAAGAAAAAAAAAAAGAATGCATAGCAATTGAGATGCTCATATGTAGCTGATAGAAAAGTAAATGGAAAAACAACTTGACCTTATCTAGTCAATTTGAAGATATGCATACCCTATGATTCAGCAATTCTACTTCTAGGTATATACCCAACAAAAATATGTGTACATGTCCAATTAACAGCTTGCATATGAATTTCAGAGCTGCAACTTTCATAATAGCTTCAAACTGGAAATAACCCACATGTCCATCAATAGTCAACTGGATAAATAAACTCTAGTATATTCACACGTTTATGTTTTATGAAGCAATGAAAAGAATGCATTATATCTAAATTCAAAGACATGTATGAATCTCATGAAGATAATATTGAGCAAAATAAATCAGACACCAGAGAGAAAAGAATAAAAAATTCAATTTTTATAAAGTTGGAAACATAAGAAAAGGAAAGCTAAACTGTATTTCTAGAAGTCAGGAGAGTCATTATGTTCTGGGAAGAGAGAGGAAGTAATGATTGGGAAGTGGCACAGGAGGCCTTCAGGAAGTATGAGCAATGTTCTATTCTTTGATCTGCGTGGTAGTTTTGTGGTATTAGAAGACTCAATACTGAGGCTGGGTACTGTGACTCATATAATCCCAGCACTTTGAGAGGCTGAGATGGGCAGATCACTTGAGGTCAGGCGTTTGATATCAACCAGGCCAACATGGTGAAACTAAAGACACAAAAATTAGCCAGGCATGGTGGCAGATGCCTGTAATCTCAGCTATTGGGAGGCTGAGGCAGGAGAATCACTTGAACCCAGGAGGCGGAGGAGGTTGCAGTGTGCAGTGAGCTGAGATCACACCACTGCACTCTAGCTTGGGTGACAGAGCAAGACTCTGTCTCAAAAAAAAAAAAGACTCAATACTGAAAGACATAATTTCTCCTCATACAGATCTGTAGATTCAATGCAATCCTAATAAATTTTTTTCTTTTTGTGGTACTTGATAAGTTGATTCTAAAATACATGTGAAAGTACAAAGGAACAAGAATAGCCAAAAACTCTTGCAGAAAAACAAATTAGGAAGACTTGCTTTACCAAATATCAAGATATGCACTTATGAGTAATTCATTGAGCTGACATTTATGTGTTGTGTACTTTTTTGGTCAGAGTTGATCCTGATTAAAGAGTGGGCATGCATGAGAGAGAGAGAGAGAGAGAGAGAGAGAGGGTGTGTGTGTGTGTGTGTGTGTGTGTGTGTGTGTGTAAAATGGAGGGGAGGACTCAAAGTGTGATCAGAAGCAGTTGGAGGTAGCAGAGGAGGTGCAAGTTAGTCCCCACAAGTGTTTGCAAAGTTAGACATGCCTGCCCAGCACTCTCCTAGGTGCCATAGTAGCTACAAATAGAGTAGAGAACAGACTCCAGTCTTCAAAGACTTTCAGTCTTGCAAGTCAGCTCAGACTCAAATGTTGAACTGGGAGGACAGTCCTGAACTGATGAATGCCACTGAATTTTAAATTTTATTTAATTCAAATTAATTTAAACTTTAAAAGCTACCATGTGGCTAGTGACTACCATGTGTCACGCTTCACAGTAAAAGGAGGGATGCTAGCAGCATAGGATAGAGTAGTGAGGGAAGATACCATGGTAAAGATGAACCTGGTTACCTAAATATGCAGATGAGAGCATGGAGGAAAAGGGTTACTCTTGGGATTCTCCTCTATTTAAATGGAGTTTGGTTGAGGGGGAAGGATGGAGCAGGGTTGTGTAATAAACCCTCCAGGCCACTAGGGGACAGCAGAAATAAGAACTTTGTCCAAGAGTCCATCTCTTGGTTCTCAGAAGTGCATTTGCTGTCATTTGATGCAATTTTCTAAGGTACTAATAAAAACCGTCTTTACCTTCACATCCTTTACTCAAGAATTTGCCTCTCCCTACACTTCAGATGGCCAGATTCTGGCCTAAGCATTACCAAGAATTGCCTTCATGTTGAAAAACTACAGTGTCTCTACATCTGACCACAATTTTTTTAGCAGCTCTATCTCTTCTTTCTAGCATATCTGCTCTCAACTTCACCATACACCCCGTTTTTCCATTCTTCACTTCTGAATCCAGTGATCACTCTATCACAGTTTTGCTTTCTTCCATCTCCAGCTTATATATATCATCTTTCATCTCTTTAACCACACTCTAGCCAAAATTTTGAAGTTCCTACCTTCCTTGTCACTTTTGCACTTTGTAAATGCCTGAACTTGGATGAGTCCAACATGTGACACAATAGCTTTTCCAAACCTTCTCCTCTCTCCTCAAGCCTGCATTCTTTTCCCTAGAGGGAATAATTGAGTAACATGGAACCCTAGACTCCTGGAATGCCAGAGCTGGAAAGAGTCACACAGCATGTATTTCCAGCTTCTTCATTTTTTTGCTATGAAGAAACACGACCAGAAAATTATCCAGTGGGTCCACTATTTCAAACACGGAGCTTTAGTGACCTTTAGGACAACTCTTGTTCTTGACTCCTGTTTCCTACTTTCCTCTGCTCTAGATGGAAAACTGTGAATGTCAAACAGGCAAGGTAGACTGGCCAGGAATCCTATGGGAAACATGACAGGTTCATCTCAAACAACGCATAGAACTTACACCTGGTTTCTGGACTTGGGCATAGATCGTAAGGTTTTTTTTTCCCGTTGTTGTCTGGTAATGGTCCGTTTTACCTGGTGAAAGAAACCATAATGGTTATCTCCCTCTGGTCTCCAGCAGGAGCTTCCTACTCAGACCTGTCTGGTCTTTACTCTCCTTTGCATACTCACTTTCCCCCAGTACCATAAAAACAAAGCCCTGAGTCCCAAATCCCCTGCACATTTGTCATGTGGTATTAGGTTAGTTACTTGATCTCTCTAGGTCTATCTGTGAAATGGGATTTGAAATACCTGCCTCACGGGGCTGTTGTGATAATTAAATGAGATACCACTTGTAAAGTGTTTAGAACATTGCCTGGCGCATAACAAATGCCCAATATGCATTAGGTGTTATTCTTATTGGTGTACCATTCAATTATTTAATCTCTGTTGCTCAATGAGCATATCTGGTCTCCTAATAGGCTTCTAAGTTCTTTGAGGGCAGAGCTGGTTATTTATACCTCTTTTGGGTTTTCCAGCTGGTAGTATGTTGCTTCACCCGCAGCTTTCTCACCTCCCTATTTCTGGGGGAATCGATGTGTGGGGGATGAGGGTGGGGGACGTGTAGCAGGGATGTTCCACCTGGGACTATTTGGAAAATAAAACAACAATGTCATTCTGTTGCCCACCACCTGGATATTTTGCTCAGGGCCTAGGGTCTCTGGAAATTAATAAGTTACAGAACATTTTAATTTTTAGCCAATTTTAAAAAGCTTTCTTTTTAAATCGTAGGAGTAATTTATTCTCACCATAAAATAAAAATTGTGAAGAAAAGTATAAAGTAAAAAGCATAAGTCCCCTTCCCGCATTAACCAACCCAATTTTATTCCCAAAAGAAACCTTTTTTTTGTCAATACCTGTGAAAGGAAGGGGTGGAAGGAGGGGAAAGAAGAAACCACTTTTAAAAGTTTGATGTATATCCCTGTAGATCAGCTCTGTGCAACAAGCATGTTGGCCAGGCTGGTCTCTATTCCTATAAGAGAGGAAGGGAAAGGCCCGGTCTGTATGTGGTGAGCATGGTAGAATGTGCTGCGTGATGGTGTGAGTCTTGGCGAGGAAATGTTGGCCAGCTACTGATGAAGTTCCTAGAATTCAAGGAAAGTCAATATGGGGTTTTTTGTGTGTGTGTGGGTATGAGCATGGTGTGCCCAGTGGTTTCAACTTCACTTTTTTGGTCAGAGTTGATCCTGACTGAGGAGTGTGTATTGTGTGTGTGTGTGTGTGTGTGTGTGTGTGTAAAATGGAGGGAAGGACTCAAGAAGCAGCTGGAGGTAGCAAAGGGGGTGCAAGTTAGTCCCCATGAGTGTTTGCAAAGTTGGACATGCCTGCCCAGCACTCTCTCAGGTGCTGTAGTGGCTACAAATAGAGTAGAGAACAGACTTCAGTCCTCAAAGACTTTCAATCTTACAGTCAGCTCAGACTCAAATGTCAAATTGGGAGGACAGTCCTAAATGGTTAGACAGATGGCAAAGGTGAGGTTGATTGTTGCTGCTTAAAAGTACCATCGGACCAAGATAATTTAGTCTCAGATTATTTGCCCCATTGCAAGAACAGGTTTTCAGGAGCAAGGTCAACTCAGCTACAAGTCAGCAAAATCTTAGGCTCTAACGAAAAAGTCTTGGCCGTAGAATTAGGACATTTACATTCTAGCCATCATTAGCTGTGTGGCATAAATCATGTCATTTTAATGGATCTCTTCTCTGACCATAACTGTAAAATGAGAGTGTAGAGTATCTGATATCCTTTTCAGCTCTTACCTAAAGCATAAAGTCTTATGTTACCATGACTTCAAATACTTTAAACCTGTTCTAGGTATTGTTTCCAGATGCTTCCAGTGCAGCCCTCTCCTGGCCATAACACTTAAACATTGGTGTTTTAACTCACCTACACTAAGAGATTTGTCTGTCTATGTATGTATGTATCTATCTATCACCCATCCATGTGATAAACTAAACACTAACTGTGTTTAGTGTTTTCTATGTATTGATACTAGTCTCCACAACAATACCATGAAGTACATAAATTACCCCCTGTTTTGCAGATGAGAAGTGAAGTCATTTGACTGCACACCTTGTCAGTAGCAAAATCTGCATTTGAATGTAAGTTTGTTTAAAGCCCATACCCACATTCTTAATCAGTGTATTCTCCTGGACATGAAACTGCCAAAGAGTCCATTGAAAAGCCTTCAGAGTCAGGCTGCATTCTGAAGATCATATCATTAGAAGCTGCCAACAGAAGCTCTTGAGCAAGGTTTTGTGGAAAGTGTAGCAACTAAATACAAATTTTAGCACAAGTGTGAGGCAGAGTTTTTTGTGTTGCTAACTTACAAGGGACAAATGGTGACTAGAGATGAGGTGAGGTTGGGTATATGTGCTGGGGAAGGTAGTGGGGGAATTGTGGGATGGGGCACACTATTCCCCTAGAGCACAGCCATGTGATGAGCCAAGCGGAGTTGAAGAAAATGTATGGGGTAGGATCCCAGCAGCTTTGCTAGGCAGGTTAATACTGATCAGTTCAGTTCAGTTTTCTCATCCTGGGTATCTCACTATTTCCTTATAGCACAAGCTAAATGTGATTGCCCCACCCGCAGCCCCATAGGCTGTCAACATAATTTCTATCTGAATCACCCATCCCTCCTCCCTAGCTAACTCTTAGATGGAGGAAATGAGACACAAGTAGGTCGCTGTGCTACGATCTAGATTTTTTTTTTTATATAAGCAAAACCAACATCAGAGTGCCGAGGTAAGGGCTTTTCTAAGAAGGTTACATGTAGATGATATTGATCTGCTTGAGAATGAAATCAGTCATCAGCTTGGTGGTATGAGGATCAAGTTCTATCCTTACCATGGGAAGGCAGCCAGGACATCTGTCCTGGTCTGGGTCAGGACATTTTGACTCCAGTGTGGATTGGTAGTAGTCAGGGTGGCTGAAGAGAGCACAATGCCTGAGATATTGAATCATAGGGGAAATTTGGAAGAGAGGACAGGGGATGGTACCTCTAGGTGCTTAAACTGTAGGGGAATGATTGTGCCTTACTGGTTTCATTTTAACCTTGGTGACTTTTTGGATGAGATCCAAGAATTTTCTGAATTCTGTTCTCAGTGAATACTCTTAAATCTCTTGTACACCTCTTGAGCATCCTGTATTTACCTCGACGGCAGTGCTAGTCACACTGAACTGAAATTATCTGAATAATGTCACTCACATTAGAAAACTGTGGCTCTTCTATTTCTCTGCATAGCTTAGTAGAGGGGATCAAGACATGTTGAATTAGACTGAATTAAGCAAGGTGCCAGGATATGTTTATCTAGTATTTTTGCAAAGATGGCCCCATGCAGAAAGCCAAAGTGGTGACAGCAAGTCCGAGCCTGTGGCAGGCGGTCCCTTGCTTACCACAAAGAGTGTGATCAGAATGTCTTTATTGCCAGACACCTACCTCTTCTTCTCAACAGCATTATTGCAATCATGATGACAATAATGATGACACCCGCTAAGAACAGCCAAGCATACACTGGCCATATATTTGTCTCTGAAAAAAAAAAGTCAAAGAGCAATCTCAAAAGTATTCTGAGTTTAAAAACATCCTACATGAAGTCGGATAAAGGAGCCTCATGTTCTATTTCTGCATTCTCTCCCAAGGGAGACGTTTGTTTCATGGTTTTAGAGATCAGCTTTAGACCACTGAAGATTCTTATGTCTGTTTTCTTATTCTAATTTCTCTCTATATACTTTCACATTCTTAATTTCATCAAGATTTTTTCTATCCAAATGCTTTATTTTTAACTCAACTACCACGTCTAAAATTAAATTTATCTTCATCTCTCCTAAGTCAATCTCTCTGCCCAGTTTCTCTGTCTTAAGATTTCTAATGTGTCCTGTATCCATTTTGAGTAAAGAGAACATAATGGTTCCATGTGCTGTCCCTGTGAATTCACGTTACTCTCATGAGACACTGGGAGAAAGAAAGATCTACTTTTCTTTTTAAAAGATAAACATAATAGTGCTATTGTTGTCCTTTTATGCAAATAACTCTGTTAAACCCAGCAGACCTGAACTGAAAGGAAAGTATTTAGTCTTTCCTCTAAATCATCTTCATGTTTAAAATTAGCCTGAGAACTAATCACCAAGGCTCAAAATCAGACAGACGATTTTCATTGCTTTCTCTCCTTTACCCACTTTACCAAATCCTTTTGGACCAGGAGCAACACTTTGAAAAACAGTGAATGAGAACTATTGCCCCCAGGAAACAAGACATGTAGCTCAGTAAGATAATAATAAACAATTATTGAGCTCTTGCAATGGGCCACATGTTGTTAGTGCATCATATGTACTAACATTTAATCCTCACAATAATCTTACAAGGTGGGTACACTCATTACTCCCATTTTACAGAGAAGGAAAACAGCCTGGAGAACCTCAAGAACTAGAGCTTGGTTTAGGAGTAGAAATGTGGCTGAATACTGAAGACAGACTTCTTGGAGAGCCAAAGAGACTTATGGGCTTAGGAAAAGTTATACCAGGGTATGAACAGTGGGGGACCAACCTGAAGCACTAGGGTTCTAAGTAGAGTATTCACACTAAGGTTCTAAATAGAGTAACACCAGATAACATTAATGTGTAAGGGAAACTTGCAAGGATGATTGTGGAATAAGCCTGCTTCTTGTTGAACCTGTGATGAATTTGTGGGGGCAGAAATTGAAAAAGGAAAAAGTGGGTTCCAAAGGAACAGAATCATGGCGGACACAACCAGATGTTTACAGAGTTGACCAAAGATACAGACGATCTCAATGAATTCATAAAAGGCATCCTACCAAGATCCAAGGGGGCCTCCACCCTGATAGCTGACCACAGGTTTCCTTCTGAGTTTGAAAAGAGCCTCTCTTTTTCTCCTTAGGCCTTTCACACATCAAGTTAGCCCAAGGAATCTTACTGAACTGACTTTGCAAACACCTTGGTTATGGATTCTATTCCCTAAAGTAAATGTTTTAATTCTGGTACCAGCTTCAACAGCCATATGCGCTGACTAAAAAAAAAAAAAAAAAAAAAAGTTAGGGGGCAGGCAGAGAGTTCTGAATTTGTATAAAGCATGACATTTGGAATCATTGCTGATGCTAGAGGAGGGAGCAGTTCTACTCTGAGTGACTTATGGTCACTGAGAACCCTCTGTGCAGGAGTGTGTGTGTGTGTGTGTGTGTGTGTGTGTGTGTGTGTGTGTTTGAGAGACATTGATCCATTCAAGGTTTATGATATCAACACCAGGAACAGCTGGAGAAATCACTCAAATACCAGGATAAGAAGCAAAGCCAGTAGCCTGAACTCTGTGTTTCATCAGTCTATGGAACTGATCCAGCAAACTGTTAGAGTAGCACTTACTATTTTGGGACTAGTTCCTCTTTCTTCTTCTATCATAGATATTTTGAGAACTTCTAATACAACAGTTTATTTGAGAAGAAACACCCCCACCATTTATATCATTTTAAAAGAGATTATTTCTCTCCAATTTCATTTGAGATTAAAAAAATAAAGCCAACAGAAAAGTAGTACCTTGGAGTTGGAAAATAACCTGACGAAAGTGCATCACTAATGCCTGGCGAGTCAGCCTCCTCTCCCTCGCACCCGGTGCAGGTTGCTCTGCTGCCCACCAGCTCACAGAAACTAACGAGGACTGGGTGCAGCACCAAGGCTTCAGGACATGATAATGCCAGCCCTCTCTATCTTTCTAGGGTCTCAGGAGGATGAAAGTGATCTGCTACCTTTGTCCTAAGACAAGCTTCTGCCAGTCCATCTAGATCTGAGACACAAGTTGGCCACGGTCCTGAAAAATATTTTATAAGCTCTAATTTTTTTCCTAATCTTTGAATACAAATATGAACCATAGACTTTTTTAACCTTAAGGGAACTATAGGATAGTGCTTATTTCACCCAATCCACTACTTTTATTTTGAGGACACTTAAACTCAGACAGGAGTATCTAGAGCCACAGAAAAAGTCAGTGACACAGCTGGATAAGATGAGAGCTGCAGAGTTTTTGGTTTGTGTTTTAGCCTTTAGAGATGGGGTCCCCCATAAAGAAGGCAGTGGTGATGTCAAAGCCCTTTTGACTCAAATCTTTTGAGTCAAAAGCCCAATGAGCAGCCAACCCATCCTTCACCATCCTCCACCCAACACATGCTCATCCCTGGCCCCAGGCTCCACCCCATACTCTCCTTCCAGCCTTGATGCCTAGGCCAATCTTACTTTCTCTGTGTTACCTTTCCTGGCCATCCCAGCTCTTGTTCTTCCCTCTCCCTTGAACTCCTGCAGCACCAGCACCTGTGGTTTATGTCATGTATCTTAGAATCTGAATTTTGGCAACATCATCTTTACCATGGAGACCATTTTCAGTGATAGTATTTGAGCCAGATAAATAGGTTCAAATTCTGGGTCTACCACTTGATAGATGTGTGACTACAGATAGGCTACTCATATCCTCTGTGGCTTCAATTTTCTCATCTGTAAAATGAGCATAACAATAAGTTCACAGTGTTGTTCTGAGAAACCCATGCAGTAATGTACGGAAAGTGCCCAGAGCAATGTCTGGAATCCATCCTGTGGTCAATAAATGTCAATTACTTCGTTAGCCTCAATTCTCCAACTAATTGCTAGGTTCTAGGAGGCCAGAGACCGTCTCTTACACTTCTTTTGCAGCTCTCTTAGTACTCAGTACATAGTAGAGTCTCAGTAAATTCTTGCTGATTGATTGGAAAGACAAGAAAATGAGTTTGATCTCAAGTTCAAAGGAGTCTCTTCACTGGTGTCCGGAGATGCTTCAGCCCCATCTGTTCTTTACCTATGGCTTAGTTTCCCCATCTGTATAGTAGGCCGAAGTATTTTTACACTTGGTGCTCATCCATTTGTTGCTATTCTCTAATTGTGATATTTACATGGAAATCAAATGTCAGAGACTCCATGCTCTTAGGAATTTGAATAAATATGAAAAAGGTGCTACTATTGCAGCCTGTTGGGGGTCAAGCTGCACATGATTTCTCTAATTTCTGGGAGTAATTCTCTAAGTCTTTGCTCCTATAGCTCCTCTTGCTCTACTCTGTGCTGTCTTGGGTGCAAGGTTCAGTCCCTTCATCAGTGATATGGCTTGGCTGCACCCCCACCAAAATCTCAGCTTGAATTGTAATAATCCCCATGTGTCAAGGGTGGGGCCAGGTGGAGATAATTGAATCATGAGGCAGTTTCCTCCATGCTGTTCTTATGGTAGTGAATAAGTCTCACAAGATCTGATGGTTTTACACATGGGAGTTTCATGCACAAGCTCTCTTGCCTGCTGCCATGCAAGACGTGATTTTCTTCCTCATTCACCTTCAGCCATGATTGTGAGGCCTCCCCAGCCGTGTTGAACCGTGAGCCAATTAAACCTCTTTCCTTTATAAATCACCCAGTCTCAGGTATGTCTTTATTAGCAGTGTGAGAACAGACTAATACAACCAGTTTCCACAAACAAACCAAAAAAAAATTTTTTTAACCTACACCAAGAATTTTGTGGGTTTAAGTTCTCTACTGAAGGTTGGACGGTCCCAGGGAGCAAATTCCATTGTAAACCAGGTAGCTTTCATCACCTAGCAGGCTCAGACCCTCTCTTTCTTTTCCCATTTCTGCACAAGCATCATCTTCCTGCTTTCTCATATAGAACCATCCAACCCACACGCAGATTTCTCGGGGGTCTCCACCTGCCTTCTAGCATTCATTAAGGTACTATCCTAAACAAATACGGTTCCTTTTCAAAGAGCAATTCTAGTAGCAGTTCCTTGATTATAATATGTTTCTTTAAATATTATATTTTTCTACCTAGTAAGATATAGAAGTCCCACTTCGATTGCAAGTTCCATGAAGGCAGGCCCTGTATCTTACTCTTTATTTGTATTCTCCATTCCACCCGAAACAATATAGGGCAGGAGGGCACTCAATATGCACTTGATGAACTAATTTAGAGTCCACAAAAATGGATCTGGAAAAAGACTGCCAAGTATCTTTCTGTTTAAAAATTACCAGAAGGAATGCAGGATGGCCTGCTGAATGGCCCAAGGCAGGAATCAAAGCAAAGGAGCAGTGACCCACTTGGCTTATATGTTATAATAACAAGATGGAGCCAGGAGGCAAGTGTGTGAGTGCCATCAGCGCGACACCTGTGCTCCCATTTTCAAACCACCATTTCCTGTGGCAGAAGCTCCAGCTCTTCCTCTCTTTGCTCAGTCATGTAGTGAGGCCTCTCTGGATGGTGATGCTGAGAAATCAAAATTGTCCTGGGGTCCACAAGCTCCTGTCTCCTTCATTCACAAAGAAATGCTACCTGAGCATTTTTGAACCAGAGGTTTGGAATTCCCCCTACTCCCAAAGCTCTTAGAGGCGGCTGAGCAGGCTGGTCAAGAACTCACATGCCATTTGGGAAGAGTACTTTGCTCGAGTCCCCACCCTGGGCCCTCCCCACAATTGGCTGTGGTTTAAACATGATAACTTGGCACACAGTCACACCTCCAAGCAAAAAAGCTAGAGAGCTTTTTTTTTGTCTCTGAAAGTCTGTTGTCACAGAAACACAAAAGCGTGTCTCTCTCTCTTCTTAAGGCCCCAAATCTTATTTTTTTTTTTTTAAGGAAGATGAAGAAGAAAAACGAAAAAGAATCTGAGAAACAAATGTAGTTTACCCAGGAGATACTGCGACGTTAGCGTAACGGTGGGGAGCGTGCAGGAGCTCCTTCCTGCCTTTCATGTGGTTCTGTCAGCAAGGCTGCCATCTTCAAGAGACACATTCTTGTTGGTGGCAGTTTCCATTCAGAATTGGGGGTGGGGAAGGATGCTCATGAACCATTTGCTAATTTAAGGTCTGGGACCATACAAGTAAACATTTTTACAGAGCTCACAACTTCCAGAAAAATCACTTTCAACCTGCCTATCCCACCCAGCATCGCAGAGGCTACTGGTTGTGCTCCAATGTGATTTCTCTCATGCTTTCATGGTAACACGAGTCTTGTCTGGGCATGTAGCTGCCCAGCTAGGAGATACGTGTCCAGTTTCCCTTGTAGTGAGTGTGGCCACATGACCAGGCTCTGAGCTGCGCGAAGTTTCCAGGTTTCTTCTTTCCACCATTGTTAGGCTCGCTAAATTGGGAAGACCCTGGAGAGAGACCTTTGTGCTTGGAACATCCAAGTGACTCTGAAACAATGGGAACTCCCTATTTGAAGAAATGACCTTGTTAGAAGGGGAAGCCTCCGGAGCTCACTGGGAGGCGCCAGCCTTTTCTTTCACTGAGTTAACTCAGACATGCTGAGCCAGCGTTTTGCTCATCTACTGAAAAAGATCCTCTCTTCAAGATGAGCTTTGAGGGGCACTCCTTTTTAGATTCCTTCATTCTAGCACAACCATATCTATTTCAGAATACAGTCACTGAGGATGGCAGCAAGTCACACCCTGTCCAGAGCTGACCCACATCTACTGGCCATGACCTAGCCAGAGTACTTCAGAGCACCCTAGGATTTGGACTTTGCGATAAAGATGCTTCATTATGATAGACATTAAAACACTGAAATGGGGATTGGAACAAAGATGAATATATGACCTGGACAAATGTCACTTAAAGAAAAAGATTTCAAGGAACATAGACGCTTTTGCCCTGTTTCACTTAAGTGAGTCCTGTCAAGAGACAGTGCTGACATCACATTGCATTCCGTCTCATCACATCATTAACCACAGGGAGGTTTTCATTAATGAAAATGAAAAATGTCTTAAAATCACTGTCCTGATGACAGATGGTGAAGCAACCTCTAATAAACCCTCATACCCCCATCTCATCCCAAGGCTGGAATTTCCTCTCGTGTGCCCTAGGAAAAAAGTCTTTGTTAACTGACAGTTGCTGCTTCGGTTCAGGTCTCATCATTTTGATGGATGACTGCAATAATGGCCCCCAGAAACCAGTTCCCCTTTCTTCCCCGTCTTCTCTGCCCCAGTCTGTTATCTATACCACTGGATTTTCTCTTTGAAAAGCAAGACTGATGGTGACATTCCTCTATCTAAAACTCTGTATTAGTTCCTATCACCTGCACGATAATGCAGAGCAAGATCCAATTGTATCTGCTCCTCCCTCTGCCTGGAATGTCTTTCATCAGCTTGGATAATTTCCACTTATTTTTAAAACCCAATTTATGTCACATCCTCTGGGATGCCCTCTCTAATCCCCTGAGACAGTGTTAATAGTTCCCTCCTCTTTGTTGCCTTGCGTATATTTCTGTATTACGTCAGTCACACTGTCTAATCTGGGATCATTATTTACTTATACAGCTGTCCTCTGCCTTAAGGCAAGGATCATGGCTTTTTTGTCTTTGTGTACTCGGCCCCTAGCACAATGTTAGAACATAGTAGAGATTCAGTAAATATTTTGTCAAACTAAGTGCAGTGTTAAGGATTGGTAGTATTCATTATTCATTTGCAAACACAAATCAATGTCCTAATAAAATTCTGTTTTCAGTATTTAGGCAACCTGGTATACTGGGAAGGGCAGGCCACAAATCAGCTGTGTGATCGGGTTCTGAGGCAGGGCCTGGTCCCCCAATCCCTGCAGCCTGGCAGGGCGGGAAGGAAGCGTCTCTACTTGTATTACATGTGGAATTGTGTTTCCCCAAATTAATATGTTGATATCCTTAAACTATGGCCTTATTTGGAAATGGGATCTTTACAGGGTTAATCGAGTTAAACAGGTCATTAGGGTGGTGTTAGGGGCTGAATTGTGTCTCCCCAAAAATTTCTATGTTGAATCTCTGCAGGACCTCAGAATGTGACTGTATTTGAAGACAGGATCTTTAAAGGTTATTAAGTTAAAAAAGGTCATTAGGGTGGTCCCTAATCTAACCTGACTGGTGTCCTTATAAGAAGAGGAAATGCGGACACACAAAGAGACACCAGGAAAAACAGAGAGGAGAGAGAGACCGGGGTGTGAGCACACAAAGGAGAGACCAGGTTCGGACACAGTGAGAAGGTGGCCATACGCAAGCTAAGGAGAGAGGCGTCAGAAGAAACCAAACCTGCGAACACCTTCACCTTGAACTTCCAGCCTCCAGAACTGGGAGAAAAATAAATTTTTGGTATTTAAACCGCCCAATCTGTTGTACTTTATTATGGCAGCCCTAGCAAACTGAGAGGTGGCCCTAATCCAACATGACTGGTGTCCTTAGAAGAAGGCGAAATTTGGACACAGAAATATACACAGAGGGAAGGTGATGTGAAGAGACAAGGAGAAGACAGCCACTACAAGCCAGGGAGAGGGACCCGGGAGAGATCCTTCTCTCACAGCCTGGAGAAAACCCTAGAAAATCCTTCTCTCTCACAGCCTCGGAGAAAAACAATCCTGCAGACACCTTGACTTTAGACTTCTAGCCTCTAGAACCGAGAGCCAAAACATTTTGATTGTTTAAGCCACTTGGTTCTTTGTGTGAGTAACTAAGTCGGTGTGCGGCCCTTTGTTAAAGCAGCCTTAGCAAACCCGTACACGGTGGCAAGCCTCTATTTGCGTTCTTATTGACACACACACATACTGAATCAAGGACTGTCGACTCTGGGAGGGACTTCGCTTGTTCGCCCTTTTCATTTTACAGAGGATGAAACAGAGACCCAAGAGAGAGAAACCGCTGGACAGTTCTCTTAACTGACAGGGCCCTTCCTGTGGTACCAGGTTTCTACTGCTTCCTGTCCCTCCGCTCCTCACAAGAACCTGCTTCCTACTCAGTAAATCTGGTTCCCACTGGTGTATATTTGGTCCTCAGAGTGGCTTAGATGGGTAAGGGCATCTTCACGTGTTTTCTCAGAACGTCCTGAGCCAAGTGCCCTTAGTGTAAGATTCATGGCTCACCAACACTTTGGTATGCACTCATTAAATTCTTCTTAAACTACATTGAAGAGCATGAAGAAAGTTCTGCCCCTTTTTTGGGACAGGCCAGGGTGAAATATTCGGTGTCCTGTCTTTGTACTCTTATAGGGCAGCTATACCCAGAGAGGGCAGTGCTGAGGTGAGGGCTACTGCTTCCTCATTTAAATTTTAAAAATACATTGTATTTTTGTAGTTTTTATAATAAAAATTACAATTTCATTATGGTTTATAAGGCATTTTAGGTGCATTATCAATACCTATAAGGCTTCCAGAATCGCACAGCCTAACTCCATCACTTGCTCTGTGTGTGACCTTACTTAACCTTTCTATAGCTTTGTTTCCTATCTGTGAAGTGGGATACTAATACTGTCTATATTATTTTGTTGCTGTGAGGATTAACTGAGATACCACTTAGTAAACCATAATGACCCACCAGTTGTTGTTATTTACAGATGAAGAATCTAAATTTCAGAGGGGTTGAGGGACTTACCCTTGTAAGCAGGGAGGGCAGCATTGGCTCTAGAACTTCCGGGCCGCACTCTGTAAGCTACCCACTATGCTGCACTGCCTGCTTGTCCTGCCAGCACCTTCTAAATGACTGTGGGCGGGGAAAGAGCTCTGAACTGGGGATCAGCCTCTGAATGTGGTTTGTATGCAAGGTGAGCAAGCAGCCAGACACAGCCAGTAAGTGAACAGATTGGGGACTCTGGCTATGAAATGGCTAGGGAAGAAACATAAGCAGTGGGTTAGACTCACTAAAGGACTCCCAGGTGCACACAGGAGACCAGGTGGGATTTCCCAGCAGTCTATCTGGGAATACTCCAGGGGAGTCTCTGTGACAGGCAGTGCTATGTGGAAGGGCATTACTTGGCTGAATTCCCCCTGTCCCTTCATCCATGACCACCTGGGAAAGCCCTCCACATGGGCACCATGGCTACTGTGGGCAGAAGACCCACTGAAATGATTCCTATGTACCCCCAGTGGATGCAGAGAGGAGAATGTCAGGGTGTAAGCAATGTCTTGCAGAGCAAGCACCCTGGTCCTATTGTCCCTGAACCTGCCTGAGGCAGGGACACAAGATCTATTGGTGAAAGGGGCCTGTGTTCTATCCTGTAGCCAAGTGGTTAGATGGGCTTACTTAATAAGTTCTCTCTTCCTTTTGCTGACAGAATAATGATGCTTTTCTTTCTAGAGAAAGAACAGTCAGAAGATTTAGGTTTAGGGGCTAACTCCACTATTTAAAATTTAAAGAAGCTTGAGGAGGGTACTTAAATGCTATGAACTTCAATTTCCTCATCTGTAAAATGAAAGTATAATAACACCTGTCTGGCAAGGTTATTGTGAGGATCCAAAGAGATTATACAGTCGAGAGTGCTTTGCTAATGGTAAAGCGCTATGAAATTTATCATTATTCCTCAAACTTCACAGTCCAGCTCTTAGTCTCTCTTTCTGACTTCCCTGGTCCTGCTATGGGATTCACAGTCCATTCCATGAAACAAGGCCCTTCATTATATCTTGTGCTTCGCTACTGAGCAAATGTTATGTCTTATCTTTACAATGAATTGTTAGAGATCACATATCATATTTATTCACCATTTCGTATCAGGTAGGTGATCAATAAATACTTACTGATGGTGTAGAACTGCCCCAGCATTAGTAGAGCATAGACTTGGGAGCCAGGCCTCCTACCTACACCGCCTCACCCAGCCAACCTTGCAGGTTGGAGCCAAGGAAAGAGGCAGAGAAGAAGGCTATGCCTTGGAGTCTTAGGCTCTTGGTCTGGCTCTATCATTTCCTGTCGGTTTCCTCAACTGTGAACAGAGCATAATAATGCCATCCTGGTCAACATGAGAGTGAGCTCACTAAATGCACATGGACAACTTTTGCAAACTCTAAAGAAAATGTGAAGTATTGTTACTAAGGTGAATGCCATGGCTGGGGAGCAACTGGGCCAGATGAAGACTGAGCCCATGCTCATTAAGGTGGCACACAGGCTGCCACCAGCGCACTCACCTGAGGGGTCTTCCTGCATCTGAGCCATGGGATGACGTCCTGGGGAGCTGTTGCTGATGGGGTTGCTCACGGCGCAGACGTAGATATTTTTAGCATGCTGGGGGCCGAGGGTGAGGGACAGGAGGTGGGAGTTGTTGGCTGGGCTCAGTGGATGGGTGCCCGCCTTTTCACTCCAGCTGTAAGCCACATGGTCCCCCTTCTTCACTGTGCAGCCCAGTATCAAGGTGCAGGTCCCGTTCTCCTGGGTCTTGTTTAACACTTTAATTTCTGGAGTGGAGACCTGCTCTGTCAGGAGTAGGAGGAAGGGAGCCATCACTGAATTGAACCCCTGGGAATTCTCACTTGACCTTTTTGTTAGGACAAAGTACAGACTAACGGTATTCTCCCTCCCCCCTCAGTGTGATTTATTTCTAGTGGGGACTCTATTGCTTCACACTGTTCCTCATGGCCCACTACACCCTTTTCTAAGATCACTTTGGGATAAAATAGAAAAGAAGAATTTGCTTTTTAGGCCCCTTCTACCAATACTGTTAGGGCTTCATTCGCCCTCTACTGATGTTCTTGACCTAGGTTGCTATTCTCCTGTCTCCTATCAGTGGAGTTTGCTGTCAACTAATCCACTATGGTTATTAATTGGCTTATGTTGTTACTTCCTAGACCTAAAAGAATGACTTTTTAGTGGTGGGATTTCATCTATAGTGATGTGTGTGGGAGGGCGTGTGTGTGTATGTGTATGTGTATGTGTGTGGGTGCGCACAAGCACATGCCTGTGCATGGGTGAGTTGGGGGGTGTGTAGCAAGTGCTTTTGTGTGTCTGAGATAGAGATAGGTCCTCAATTATAACCATAGGCCTCATCAGTCTATCCCACTCTAAGGCCATGAAATAGGCCGGCTAAAAGGTAAAATCTTGCTTATTTAGGAACTATTACAGGACAAGTGCAGTGCTCATTTATCATCTTTTTAAATCTTCTCAACAATTATAACTCTAGTTATAATTATTCCCATTGTATAGATGAGAAAGCCAAGTCCCAGGGAGGTGGAATGTCTTACATCTCCCAGCGTCTAAGTGGCCAAGTTAAGATCTGAACCCAGATCTGTCTTACTCCAAAATCCAAACTCTTCCCTTGGCTTGATGCCATGGTTGCAGAGGCCACATTTTCCAAAGTAAGAATTTGATCACAGATGTGACAAAAACAGGAAACTAGGAACAAAAGGATAGAATGTATGGCACCCACACTGTTTTCGAAAATGCATCCTGTGCAGCTTCCATGCTCATGGCAATCTTGCCCCGGAGTCACTGTTGGAGTGAGTCTCAGGTGCCTGGGGGAGCGCCATGGGAATTCTGCAGGGACTGTTTAAAGGAAGGAAATGCTGGGGCGAGGGAGGATGTATAAAAGTATTGCTGTCTTCCCTCTAAATATTTGAGAATTTCAAACAAATGCTGGTTAGGTGGGAATTCTTGTCCCATCCCCAGAGATAAGGATGTCATTTTGAAGAAGCAGAAAAGCCCCACATGGCTATCAGGACCCCCGGGAATTCAGATGAGCCTCTGGGTCTAAGAGACACAATCCCTGGGTACACTCAAGAGGGACTGGCAGTTAAAGAGGCTCAAAAAACCACTGGCCTTGGATTCAGGTAGACCTGGTTCCTAGTTTAAGCACAGCAACTAAGAGACTTTATAACCAAAGCCTTTGTTTAAATGTGAAAAAGGCACTTCGTCCACCAGGTAGGTGTGATCTGGTGTGGGAATACAGGGCTTAACAAGTGGCATGTGGGCTGGATTTCAGCCTTCTTTATCCAGAACCCCAGTGCAGTGAAACACCTACACAAATGTGTGTAAATGTGCTAACTGCTTCTCGCTAGCTTTCAGTGTCTTCATGTATGAGAGAGGCTGGGTTTCATCTGTAGTATTTAATTTTTTTAATCAGAAAAAAATCCTATTTTCAAATAAAATCTTATTTGCAAACCAAGATTCTTGAAGATATAGGCCCTCCAGCCCATGGGGAGCTGGCCCCCTTTTCTTTGGGAAATGGGAGTAAGAGTAACTAATGCTTAATCAGCTACCATCGATGTTCAATTTGGAAAAAAAAAAGTCAACCTTTAAAATGTCTTCCAAGCAACTGGTTTAAATACCCTTGAATTAGAAGGTCATTCAAGTTACTTCCAATTCTGAATACCCTTTGTTTTTGAGAGAGACCTAAATTCTTGGTCAAAGGAGCACTTTGCCCCTGTAGTGTGGACTGGGGAAGCCGCCATTATTACCATAAAGCTTCAAATGCAGGCAGAAGCGCTGAACTGAAATATTTTTCTCCAGGGTCATAAAATACCACCCTTCATCCTTCTTCGTGCTTTCCCGGATAGCCAGGCTCAGGTTCTCCAGATAAAACCTGTAGCGGTCTTTTAGGTAACGTGGAGGGCCTGCTTCGGATGGATCCAGAGACACTATTTTGTTCTCGACACTGTTCTCCAGTGACTTTGCCATTGTGACGACAATGTGGATGCTTTTGTTCATGCTCGTATTTATCCTTTCATGCGTCAGGGGCAGCAGCACATCACTTCCCAACTGCTGGACAATCTTTGGGCAGTTCCTCATGCGCCCACCTGAGGGAGGGAGAAGAGAGTCCCTTATTACTAAGGCCTTTAGAAAACATCATGTCTGTGGATCAGGAAGGACAGGCTGGAGGCTCTTCCTCTTCCTCTTCCTCTTGGGCTATCCCTGGGGTTGCCAAGTCCTTTGTGGTCTGTAAGGACTGCCATGATGATCCCCACTATATTCTCAATATTTCAAAACTCTCAATAGAAATCTTAAAATTACTTAGGATAGAGTTGTATAGACTAACTAGAGCACTGGGTCTTTATCAACTCAGATTTATAGTTCTGGCATCTAAAAAGCACAGAGAAGTTAAATGGCTTCCTTAACTAGTAAGTGGCAAAGTCAGGACTAGAATCCAGGTCTGTTAATTCCTCTACCAGGTTTTTTTCCACCATTGAATATATTGGATGAAGAATAGAGAGCAAATGAAAGTGATTCTGAGCTCATGAGCCCAGGAACCATTTCGGATCATGAGAAAAACAGAAAAATCCGAGGAATGTGGAGTCAGGAAGGGGTAAGCCCATGTTCAAACTGTGGGAATCCTCTCTCTACAAAACACCCTGAGATAGTTAATAATGTCGACAGTGAGACATTACTGTATGTCTCTTTTTCAAAAAAGCTGAGCCAGCAAGGTTAAAAAAAAAAACCAAGAGCCTTTCAAACCACTATAAGGGATCCTGCTGCTGATTATTTAACACCTCCTCTCTCCTCAAACCCACAACCTGCCTTCCCCCTCCTCTCTTAAGTGACAACTCTGCTTTTTATTTCACTGAAAAATAAAACAGAAGAAACAAAAAGAGAACTTCCATTTATTACCACCACTAAATCAACCTACCTACTTGGATGGATGGTCTACATTCCCACTCAAGGCCAGCCTCTTCTTCCACGGAGCACTCACCTACTCCAAGGCTTTGTTTTAACAATTGCCTCTGTTCCTCGTGTCATCAGTTTTTTTACTACGTTATTTCCATCAATACACAACATGTAAACTTGTAGTTTCCTTTATATTAAAAATCTCTCCCGGGATCCCAGGTCTTTCCCCAGCTACCTCTCCATTTCTCTGCTTTCCTTTACAGCAAAGTGCTTTAATGTGTGTTTATAATTTCTTTTCCCATGTCCAGACTCATTTTTGTTGGACCCACTATAAACGGGTGTTGTTCCCTGCTGCTCACTGGAACCACCTTTGTCAAGGTCACTGTCTACTCCACTAAGCCAGGTCAAAGTTCTTATCTTACTTGCTTTCTCAGGGGTACTTGACATAGTTCATCCATTCCTTCTTGAAATGCTGTCTTCATTTGGCTCAGGAAACACCATACTCTCCTGGTTTTTCTCCTATCCCATAGGCTGCCTCTGCTCAGTCTTCTTGGCAGGAAACTTCTGCTCTTCCGGACCTCTAAATACTGGAGCATCCCATTACTCAGAGTTCTCATCCTCATCCACACTTATCCAGTTTCTCACCCAGTTTTACAGTCTGACATATTTCTGGGATGCTACCGAGTTATATCTCCCAACCAAACCCTTCACTGTGCTCCCAACTGCCTACACAAGACAGGACTTGGAGGTCCAAATGGCATTTCCAACTTAGCAAACAAACTTGGTTCCAAAACACCTTCGGCAAACATTGTAATTCAGCCAGTTTCTTGGGACAGAACACTGGAAACATCCTTGACTCCTTTCTTTCTCGCACGCTCCACGCTCATTTTAACAGCAAATCCTCCTGGTTCTGACTTCAAAATATGTCTGGTATCTGAGCCCTTCACACCTCCTGCATTTCCACCACCATCATCCCAGGCCTGGGTACTGCTGTCTTCTTCCAGCTGATCTCCCTGCATTCGTACAATGAATAGAGTAATCTTTTAAAACCATGTCCTATTCTGTCTCTCTCCTGCTTTTACATTTCTATGGCTTTCTGGCACTGACAGAATAAAACCATGGTCCATTACTGATATGACTTCAAAGGCCCTGCAGACCCAGTCCCTGGCACTGTTCCAACTCCACTTCCTGCCCTCCTTTTTGCTCACTGCGCTATGGCCACACAGGATCCTGGCTGTTTCTTAAACCCACCAAGAACATTCCTATCTCAGAGCTTTTGGTTTTGCTGTTCCTCTCTCTGGATAATCTCTTCTCTCTCTCTCTCTCTTTTTTTTTTTTTTTTTTTTTTTGAGACAGACTCTCACTCTGTTGCCCAGGCTGGAATGCAGTGGCACGATCTCGGCTCACTGCAACCTCTGCCTCCCAGGTTCAAGCAATTCTCCTGCCTCAGCCTCCCGAGTAGCTGGATTACAAGCGCCCGCCATCACGCCTGGTTAATTTTTGTATTTTTAGTAGAGATGGGGTTTTACCATCTTGGCCAGGCTGGTCTTGAACTCCTGACCTCGTGATCCACCTGCCTTGGCCTCCCAAAGTGCTGGGATTACAGGTGTGAGCCACCGCACCAGGCCAATAGCTCATTCTTTCACCTTATTTTAGGTATCTACTCAAAACAATATCTCCTCTGAGAGGCCTCTCCGACCATCTATCTAAAATAGCTTTCTGTTTATTTCTGCACTACCACTGCCTTATATTATATATTCGTTTGTTTTATTTTTGTCTCTCCCCCCTAGAATTGCAAATGCCTCAAGAGGAAGAACTTCATTTTGTTCACTATTTTGACCCCAGGACCTACCAACAGGTGCTATGTGCTTGGCACATAGGAGGCGTTTAATAAACATCTGTTCAATTTATGAATGCTGAAAACCATATTACCTGACCAAAGCCTCTTATTTAGCTTTGTCTAACATATATATATGTATATGTGTGTGTGTGTTTGTGTGTGTGTGTATATATATATATATATATATATATATATATATAACTGAACTTAACCATAAGCTAGTGTTCATAAAAGAAGGAGCCCATGACTCAAAGAGAGCATAGATTGTACTAGTTGATAAGAAAGTCAGAAGAGTAAAATAGAACCATCAGCTTAAGTAATGCAGCTACCTAGAAGAGACTCTTTCACAACGGACTTGTGGCTAAAATGAGCTGTTGGAAAATTGGACACATTGGCCAAAATATTCTCATTACCAAAATACCCTGAAATCCCAACATTGTTCAGTAAAGAGCTCAGCTAACAGTAGATTGAAGATTCAGTGATTGAGGAAGAAGAAAAGCAGTCTACCTGGGCTAAAATCAGGATTAGAGTGGTTGAAATTCATAAGTGTTTAGGAAAAGTGAGAAAGGCAATTAGGCATTTGTTTTTTAAAATATTGCTAATATATTAACCTTAAAACAGAGTGCTCTCCCCTGCTGCTTGAGTAGATGAGGAACATTATAGTTATTGTGGTGGTGGTTGTGTTTACATTAATAAATTGGGAAGCATGTTGGATTTCTTCCAGCCACACTTACAGATGCCCCAACGTCTAGATCATGTGACCCCTTTGGTGGCCGCATACTTGACTTGTGGGCATAGTACCTAAGACAGTAACTTCTTGAATCCTGAACCTAAACTTCTATGTATAAAGAAATGAGAAAAACTTTAGAGCCATATGTGCAAGTATGAATTTCCAAATTTCTGTATAAAAAGTTGTATAGATGAGCATATGTATATTTTTCTGGGAGCACATCCATAAATGCCATCTCTCAAAGAGATCTGAGATTCAAAACAAGATTAAGAATTGCTAGCATAGTGTTGATTTTTAAGGCCAACTTTGATAGGGAGAAAAAAAAGAATAAAAATTCCCATTTCAGACCATGACCCATCACCACCACTCCCCCACAATGGGTCCCATGCACCCTTTCCCACCTAACCCTGCAGACTCATTGCGCCCTGGTTGCTTTCAGAACTTGGAGTTGGTCAGAGGAGGAGAAAGAGGGATATAAGAGAGGTAGGGAATAACCAAAAAAAAAAAAGAAATCAAAGAAAAAATAAAAGAAAGAAAATAGAAGGAGAAAGAGAAAAAGGGAGGGGCAGATGAGAGAGGCTGAGTGGTTTATGCATACTCAGTCATGAGGAGTGAAACCAAAAATTCATCAGGAAGAGACCCTTACACCCCACAACCCACATCAAGAATGATGACGCAACGCCTGAGTGTGTGAGTGGCGGGGTCTGGAGGGGGTACTTGAGATCACCCTCACCTAAGCATACGTGGAAAAATAAGTGGGGGGCTTTAAAGTGGTTCATAAAACCCCTCAAGTGGCGTCCCTGCTCCTGAAACATCCTGCTGCCTGATGAGTGTTTTCCAGTGTGTCTGTGATTCAGTCAGCCCTTGTTTACTAAGAGAATCTGGGAGGAAACATTTGTAGCTGTTAACACCAACTCACTTTCCTTCATGGGTAATTCTGCTTCGAAAAGTGAGTGATTCACATGGGCCTATGGAATTTGACCAAAAATTATTAATAGTAGGATTTAGCCAACACTTCCACAAGATGGGCTTCTTCTAATGGTAACCTTTTTTATTTTATTGTATTATATTTTTTGCCTAGCCCTGATACTTTCATATGTGCTTTTAGCACCTTGCTACAGCATTCTTTCAGGTAGAGAAGGAAGAGAACTCATGGGCCGCACAGTTCTTTTGGTAAATTTAGGCTCAGAAAGTAAAGACAACTTGTCTGGGTTTGCTTTTAAACCGTATCCCCACCAGTCAAAGTCCTATTTTCATTCTTTGACACTGCTGGATCTATCTTAGACTATTAGCATGTGCCTTCCCTAGACTTAGACTCTATTACCACCCTTTACTTGTTTAGCTAACAGCTTCCATTCTGCTGGTCTCCACTTTGACATCTCTTTCATAGGGAAGACTTTCTGACTCCTGGCTTAGGTTGGGTTTTCCTGCCACAGGTTTCCAATGGACAACGAATGCACTCCTTCATATCACTCATCACATGTTCAACTCTGGTTCAATGCCTCTAATCCCTTACTAAGTTTCCAACAGTATGGACTGTGTCCGTTTTATTCACTGCAGTATCCCTAACACCCACCTGGGACATAGTAGGAGCTCAGTAAATTCTTGTTGCCCAAGTGAATTAATAAAACGGAATGGGATGAATGAATGAATGAGCAAATGACAACACAGAGTCCAGGTTCTTCTCCCTCCAAAATCAGAATGTACTCTGATTTGCCTTTAGAACATCCCTAAGAGGTATGTTATGGAGGAAAGTGGTGGGGGCCCTTTTCCCCACTTGCCAGCTGAGGACATGGAAGTGCCTTAAATATGAACCCTAGGTTTCAGGTACAACAGACCACTTGCCATTCCCCCCTGAACACTTGAAACACTTTACTGCATGTGCGATTTGGGATAAAATCAACAAAAATGAATATTTAAAACTTAGCCCCAAATAAGTAGGTTGGATAGGTTGGATTTTTATGGAATACTCCTTCTCAATCTGCACATGATATATTCTGGATTAGAGTCAATTTTCTCATTAAATGACTCACAGTAAATAGTAAATGCTTTGACCTCCCTTCCCCCTAGGATGATGTGATAAAAGCAGGGTCAGTTGTTCTATGTGAGTAACCTTGGAGTGTCCATAGGTAAGAAACAAGCACAAATTATTTTCCCTACCTATAAAGGGGAAGGACGCAGCTATCCTCACTCCCCTTCCTAAAGGTCTGCTCCTTACTCCAACACTTTGGTGGGTAAATAAATCTCCCCAAGAGCCAGACAGTCCCTTACATGTCTTGGCTTTTACGGCAAGTCCTGGGACTCGTCTCCAGGTTCTGGGGCTCATTCCTTCTTGCATGTTGCATAATGATGGCACAAGTTTATGCTGTCCTGCTTAGGAAGATAGTGACTCCAGGCTTCCTGGCACCTTGGGCATTTAACCTAGGGACCTTGTTCAGGCTGTAACCATTTGGTCCTCTTGGGAAAAGTTTTATTATTCGTTTGGAACAGAGCAATTACCTATACAAATGACTACAGATTTAATTATCATGGTACGAAAAAGTGTCAGGAAGCTAGTATTCTTCACCAGGACACTGAAAGGTCCAGATAAGTTTTATTTCCCCCACCCTCTTTATCTTTAAGTCTTGATTTCTTCTCTGCAATGTTAAAAAATTTATACATGATTGATGTACATATTTTCAGGGTGCATGTGCTGTGATACACCCATATGATGTGTAAAGATCAAATCAGGGTAATTGGGACATGTTGAGTATTTCTCTTTTCTTTGTGCTAAGAACATGTGAATTATTCTCTTTCAGCTATTTTGGTATGTACAATAGATGATCGTTAACTAAAGTCACCCTACTGATCTATCAGACACGAAGACCTATACATTTGGAAAGACACACAAGAAACTGGCCACAGTGGTTGCCTCCAGTACGAGGTGTGGAAGGGAGATTAGTCTTCACTAAATACTCTTTTGTACTGTTGAAGTTTCATAGACATGACATGTTTTATGGAAGTGATAATCAATAAACAAGCTAGTTAACAAAATTTAAACGAACATTGGCTGTGATGAGAAAAAGTCTTCATTTTCCAAATTCCAGGTCAAATACTTCTTATGTGCCCTCTACATGCTTCTTTGATTTTTATCAGTCTCTCGCCTTTTGAAATTGTCTATACTTCAATTTCTTTCCATTCAATTCCATTCAACTCATATGCTTCAATTATAGATCGCACATGCTAATCTTTACCATGAGACCTGGATACAAATTTTAGCATTCCCCCTACTCCTGCTTCCCAAACATAGGCTTGTCCAGTTTCACTCATGGAAGCCTCCGGAGTCAGACAACTATGTGAGCACAGAGAAATTGCTAAACTACTCTGTGCCCCTTTCCTCATTTATAAAGTTGTAATGGTATCAATAATATACACATATCATATAGGGTTGGTGTGAAAATGAAATGACTGACACACAGAAAGCATTTAGAACAATGCCTGGTATAGAGCAAGTATGCAGTATATACTAATATTATTCACTCAACAAACATTTCTGGACAGGCTCTCGGTACAGACACAGTGTCAGGTGCTGGGCAGTGGCTGGTGCTCATTTTGTTTTCCTCACACCTTGCACCCTTGCACATCATGTGTCCTTAATAGTTGCTGAATGGGATCATTCAAAATCAATCTATGGATAAAACCAATTAGCTTGATACTCTGATTTCCAGTCCAGTGCTGGAGACAGTGAAGTTGACAGCATCACATCACAATATTAACCTTTTTGAGAAATAGAAGTGCCTTGATTGACATCTGGGGATAGAATGGGCCGCTAAACACACAAGGTTAGGCCAAGTCTAGAACCCATGCACTTGTCCCTCGCCTTCCCCCCAGAGTGTGTGAAGGAGGTGCAGAGGACCTGCATGGAGGAATAAAAAACTCACTGAGGTAAGATCATCAGTTATAACAAATGTACCACCTTGACGGGGGATATTGATAAAAGGGGGGCTATGCATACGTGGGGCAGAGGGTATATGGCAAATCTCTGTTCTTTCTGCCCAATTTTTCTGTGACCCTAAAACTGCTCTAAAAAATAAAGTCTATTGAAAAAAATCTCACTGGGAATAATGAAAAACTCACTTTACTTAGGAAATGAACACGTGGACTTTTTGGTTTTTACCATTCTGACTGGGAATTAGAGTCGAGCTGAGTGGAAATGAGAATGGAAGTGGGTGCCGGTTTTACAAGTATCAAGCTTCTTGCTTGGGCAAATCTGTCATGACTAACCTGCCCCACTTGCAAAGCATTTCTGTCTGGGTTTTATTTGGGTTTCACAAAAGGGTGGGCATTTAAAAATAAAAACACTGAAAAAAATGTGTGACTCTTTCAGAGAAGAAAATGTGCAATGAAGTGAGCCGCCTCCAATTGGATAGACTTGCCTTGTGGGGCTAGGCTGCTTCTCGCTGACCAGCGACCTGCAAAGCTTCAATAGGAGTAGCTATCAGTCAGCAGTGCCTAAGATGCTATGGGCAAGGTGGTCCAAGAGGCTAGCAAGCACAGAGATGGAAACGTCCAGCTCACAGTTCGGCACCATCACTCCTTACAGTCACCAAGAAGTGCCCAAAAATGGTGCAGTCACAAACTGGGTGCAACAAGGGAGACTTGGCTTTCCCTGTGACCACTTAAAGTGGCTGGATTTGGTTTCTGAGCCCTGAGCCCAGTTCTTCTGCTCCTAGACCTTGGAAGGTATGAGTCACAGGTCTGCAGATTCCAGAAGAAAGTGGGCTGAGCAAGTGCTGCTCATTTGGCTGTCTGGTAAAAGACACATCCCTGGCATATCTCAGGGCTTTTCCTGGAAAAGTCTATATTGGATCTGTGGTCATGAAAATCCCAAGCTTAAAACACCCCGGGCCTCAGGATTTCCCCGCTGTCCGTAATGCCATCTCTTCTACTCCGATCTACCTCCCACAGTCCAAACAAACAAACAGAAGGATATTCTCACCCCACTCGCACAGGCAGCCCAAAGTCCACTTCTTGCTTGGCTTTTTCCTTCTCAAATACCTTTGTCATAGCCCTGATACTTCTAAACAGAAAGCAATAGTCTGCCTTGGGAAGAAGACAGCCAGAAAGACAGG
This sequence comes from Ateles fusciceps, assembly GCA_036589455.1. Lineage (NCBI taxonomy): Eukaryota > Metazoa > Chordata > Mammalia > Primates > Atelidae > Ateles > Ateles fusciceps. Next base: position 3,848,956 of record JAZHEH010003362.1, read on the forward strand.
AGCAGAGCCCAGATCCAAAAATAGCTCTCGCCTGGCCTTCTGGCTGGAGCTACTCTCTGAGGGTTCCCAATTTGCATTTCCCACATACTGTAACCAGCCCTAGGCTCCAGAAATCCCAACTTCTCCCCCACTTGTTGTCTTGGAACTTCTCTTCCAAGAAAGTAGTCACGAGTATGACCACACTGTGGCCACTGCCTGTTCTCAGCCAAAGACTTGGAGTTTTCACTTCTACTGTCTCTTCCCACTCTAGCCAAAGCTTTCTGTTGACCCATGCTACTGCTTTGTCGGCCTGCGTGTGCACAGATTTCCTCCTAGGTCAGGGATGTAGGGCAAATCATCTCCCAGAGCTCAGTGCATCCAGCTCAGTCTCTCTAGGCTGGGTCTTTGCCAGATGGATGCCCATGCAAAACCAACCCTCAACCAGGACTTCTACCAGAGCCTGTCACCCTGAAACTGCTCAGAAAAGTGACTGGAGCCTCTGGCTTAGAGCTCCTCATTTCTCTAGAAACTGGTGAGGCTAAGCCTTGGAAACCCAAGGGCCCAGGAACTTATAATGTTGCTTCCTCTTTGAAACAGGCAGTTGAAACTCAGAGCCAGTCCCTAAGATAGAGGTGAGCAAGCACAATCCCCAGCCCTGAACCTTCTCTCCATCCACAAAGATACGCTGATTCCTGGCAGCTAACACGGGACTCAAAACCTCAGGCAGATGAACACTCACCTGTTCCGTAGCTTGGCTCAAAAGCCAGGGAGAGAAATAGCACGAAGATCAAGGAGAAGAGTCCCTTGGGATCCATCAGCCAATGAGGAGAAAAAAGGGGTCCTGGCCAGAGCCTGACAGCTGCTGACAGACGCCAGGCAGAAGCGAGCTTCATGTCATACAGTGCGCCTCTGCTGTCTAATTTATGTATCAGGAACCAGCAGGTTCCTGAACCGCTTCCTGTATCACTGGGACTTTTTCTGTGTGTCTTGAGGATTGCTCATCTCCCATGAGGCTTTAAATCACTTTTTTTGTTCTCAAGAAGCATGCTTCTCAAGAAGCCAAGCACTTAGCCTATGGGAGCCAGGAAAGGAACTGTGTAGTCAAACCCCGGCTTTGAGCAGAAACAGGCACCCCTCCTTCTTTCCTTAGCTGTCTCCAGGAACCGGATGTCACAGATTCTCTGAGCAGTTCTCTCCTGTAAGTCTTCTTGGACTGCAAAGAAAAGATGTTTCGATGTTTCATTGGACCACTCCTCAAATTTGGCAGTTCACAGCTGAACTGAGATGACTGCATTGTGATTAGCTTGTAGACCTCTTACTTCTGTTTTATTTCATAATTTCAGATAACACCTCAACGTGCAGTCTGGTGCTGGTGTCACTGTCACAGAGAGATGGGATGGGCAAGTGCAGGTCACTTGGAAGAAACCCTGTGACCCCGGTGAGTGCAATGTGGTATAATTTAGTGGCCCATGCTCCTGGTTTGTCTTCTTCCATGTGTGTGGATTCCCTCCTGGGGGAGGGGATGTAGGACAAATCTTCTCCAAGAGCTCCATCCCTCCAGTGCAGCCTCCTTGTTGTGTGGGGTTTTTTTTCTAATTTTTAACTTTGGTGAGTACATAGTAGGTATACATATGTATGGGGTATATAAGACACGTGGTTAGAGGCATGCAATGTGTAATAATCACACAGGGTAAACGGGGTATCCATCACCTCAAACATTTATCCTTTGTGTTATAAACAATGCAATTATATTTTTAGTTATTTTTAAACGTGTAATTAAATTATTATTGACTGTAGTCACACTGTTGTGTTATCAAATACTAGTTCTTATGTATTCTTTCTGTTTTTGTACCCATTAACCATCCCCACTTCTTTCCCAACCCCCACTACCCTTCAGCCTCTGGTAACCATCCCTCTACTCTCTATGCCCATAAGTTCAATCATTTTAATTTTCAGCTAAATGAGAACATGTAAAGTTTGTCTGTCTGTGCCTGGCTTATTTCACTTACCATAAGGATCTTCAGTTCCATCCACGTTGTTGCAGATGACAGGATCTCATTCTTTTGTAGCTGAATAGTACTCCATTGTGTATATGCACCACATTTTCTTTATCCACTCACTTGTGATAGACACTTAGGTTGCTTCCAGTCTTGGCTATTGTGAAGAGTACTGTGATAAACATGGGAGTGCAGACATTTCTTTTCTATACTGATTTCTTTTCTTTTAGGTATATACCTAGCAGTGAGACTGTGAGTCATATGGTAGCTCCATTTTTAGTTTTTTAAGGCACCTCCAAACCATTCTCCACAGTGGTTATACTAACTTATATTCCCACCAACAGTGTTCAGGGGTTCCCTTTACTCCACATCCTTGTCAACATTTATTATTGCCTGTCTTTTAGATAAAAGCCATTTTAATTTAACTGGGGTTGTGTTGTGTTCTGGGAGTTGCCTTTATTTTGGAGTTTATGTCTCACTTTTCATGAGGAGAAGGAACTAGTACTGGCAGAAGGAAGAGCCTGTCCTCTTTCATGAGTTAAGCTATACGAATGGGATACTGGAAGTGTAACCAGTGCTCACAGGGAGAATTGAAGGGGTAGGGAAGTTTTTAGAGTCCATTGTAATAGGTGACAGGCACTCACTGATGGGCCTCCGCATGGATTCAGGTAATGAAAGTAGATGTGATATGTGACCTTGCTCTTTATCCTCACTGTTTTCTTCCTTCCTTTCCCCAGAACTCAACTGTCGTCCTCACAACTCTTCCCAGTGGTGGTGTGTGCTCAAGCCAGCATGTACAAACTCATAAAATTGTTAAATTTTCAAGAATCTGGATGGGCACAGTGGCACACCTGTAACCCCACCACTTTTGGAGGCCTAGGTGGGAGGAATCTTTGAGGCCAAGAGTTTGAAAATAGGCTGGGCAATATAGCAAGACATCATGTCTACAAAAAATTTTTTTAATAAAAATAAAAAATAGATTTTCAGGAATCTTGTGAGGTGCTTGATGAACATGGCCATTATTAAACATATAAATCTACTTGGGAAGCTGAAGCATGAGGAACCCTTGAGCCCAAGAGTTTGAGACTGTTGTATCTTTACAGCAGTGTGAGAACAGACTATCATGATCATGCATATTGATGTGGCTTGGCCTTTTGTCCCCACCCAAATCTTATCTCAAATTGTAATCCCCATAATCTCCAAGTGTTGAGAAAGGGACCAAGTGGGAGGTGATTGGATCATGGGGGCAGCTTCCTCTCCATGCTGCTCTTATGATAGTGAGTGAGTTCTCACAAGATCTGATGGTTATATAAGGCAGTATTTTCTGCTCTTGCCTACACTTATCTCTCCTATTGTGATATGAAGAAGATCCTTGCTTCCTTCCCCTTTGCCTTCCACCATGATTGTAAGTTTCCTTGGCAGTGGGAAACTGTGAGTCAATTAAACATTTTTCTCTATAAATTACCCAGTCTTGGGCAGTATTTTTATTACAGTGTGAGAATGGACTAATATACCTGTGAATAGCCAATGCATTCCAGCCTGAGCAACAGAGCAAAACCCTACCTTTAAAAAAAACTTTATAATTAAATAAATTATATTAAAAATAGAGGGTATAAAATCTCAAAGCACATTGCTTCCTAATTATTTTATGACATTACTGATATCTTTGTTCTTGAGGTAATCTACATCTTTTATATCTCTACAGTGGAAAAAAAATACTGGATTATGGGTGCTTCTGGACCTCTCTTCCTCACTCTGCATTCAATGGTATAATGTTGGGAGCTTGAAACTGGCCATGGTGAGAGTTTATACCATGGAAATCAGCGAGCACTATAAATCAGAACTTTATTGTTTTGTTGATTGTAGATGTAAGAAAGTAATAGAGAAAACTTAATGATGCAGAGTAAACTTAGATGTGTGCCATGACTGTGGCCCTTACATAGGGAATGGCATAAAAAACTGAGGAAACGTTTTTCCAATATTCAAAAACTATCATCTGATTCAGCAAAAAGTCACTAGTGTCACTGATGAGCAAGTGATGTTCCAACATATGTTTTGTTGTTCCACAGTTGTTTAACGTCAAAAAGGTCAGTAACCGGTATTCATGTTGGAACTACATTCTTTCGTCAATTGTAACCGTAGTTTGGCTGTGGATGTGAATTAGGCCAATATGAAAGCAAGCAGCCTGTGAGAATCTGTGACTATATGGAATTTACAATAAAAGGCATTGTAAATTTTATTAAAATATACATTATATTTTATAAATTGTGTGTTATACATTTTCATACAAGCAACATTTATAACACACTCATTTACATATATGCATACATTTTTTTTCAGAGATCTGGTGGTTAATCATTTACCAACACATCACTGTTACAATAACTGAGAATCCAAATGGTGGAGTGAATGGCATACTGTCTACATATTTATAAAATATCAGTTGAAATAACTAAACAATGTGAGGATGTTGGGATCGTTACGATATTGGAAAACCAATGATCCAGGTCTGATTTCAAGACTGGTGTTCTCTCTTCAAGCCACACAGCTCTTGGAATGCATGCTTTATCTATTCATGTCAACCCGTTCTCTCTCAAAGACAGCCACTTATTCTCTTGTTTACTTTGTCCTTCCTCTCATTTCCAGGAGCAGCCCTTCTCCAGCCTCACCATGAGGCATCTCCACTCTGATCTCCTGGATCCCTTCGGCACAGATACACTGAGCTAATGTTAGGCACTATCTGAAGAGTTTTCCTGTTTGGTGCTATCTAGAACCCAATAAAAACATACATTGAATGAGGGTCAGAAATGGTTTAGATGAAGGTTCTCAGGTTCTAGAGTGGATTCTATAGAGTCCTCCCTGCCCCCAAATTCTTCTTCGCCTGGAACGTCCCTTATTTGGAATAGGGCTCTTTCACATATAATTAAGGTAAGGATTGAGATGAGATTATATTGGTGGGGTGATCCCCAAATCCAATGAGAGTAGTGCATCTTTATAAGAAATAGTAAAAGGACACACAGAGACACAAAGAAAATGGCCATGTGAAAAGACAGAGCAGAGACTAGAGCTATGCAGCCACAATCCAAGGAATACCAGAGACCACCAGATGCTGGCAGAGGCACAGAAACGTTCTCCCCCTAGGGCTTTCAGAAGGAGCCTGGCCCTGCCAATATCTTAATTTCAGACCTTGGGCCTCCAGAATGGTGGGAGAATGAATTTCTGTTGTTTTAAGTCAATAGGTTTGTGGTAAATTGTTACAATAGCCACAGGAAACTAATACAGGACCTGAGAGGCAATGTAACTAACCAAAGATCTGCAGTTAGTACATCTGATATACCAAGCTGCTTCCTTCAGCTATTAAGAGCAGATGTCAACAGACCACAGATGATAGTGCCTTGTCGTTACAAAGTCATTTTCAAAAGCCTTCACAGTCACGACCTTATTTGATCCTCCTAGCAGCCCTACGAAGGAGCTGGTGGCATTTGTAAGGCAGAGTCTGGACCAAACTTGGGAATCCTGACTCTGGTCAAGAGCTCTTTCCTTTTTCCTGGTGAGTATTTATCACCATGAATACTCAAGAGGGTAAGGAGGAAGGAAATCTTGCTAATTGAACTACCTGGATGCCTGAGGTTTCCACATGTGTTATTTATTTAGTCTTTGTAGCAGTAAGAAGCAGGAACAATTATCCCCATTTTACAAATTTACAGTGCTGCTAAGTAACTTGCTTAATGGCTCAGAGCCAAAAAAAAAAAAAAAAATGCACAAGTTGGATTCAAACCCTGAATTATCTGACTCCAGAGTCTGTCCTCTGTCCATTCACCATACCACTTGCATTATACTAAGCAAGACTCTTAGCCAGTCAGTCTTCAGGCTAGTGTTGGCCAATGGTTCATTATCCATGAAACACTCCTTCTGGCACATGCCACAGTGTGGGCAGTAGGAGAATTCTGGGGGAGCACTATTTCCCATCCTAGCCTCCTGTGTCTGTGGCTCAGCACCACTTCCTTCCCATTGGCAATGCAGAGCCCCACCCTGAGAGTGAGGAGGACTATATTTCTGTGGAAAATAGCCTTCCTCAAACAACCTCATGTGGGTTATGCAACAAAGCCATCTCCTGCCTCTTAAACTGTTAAATGTGTCCCTAAGACTTGCCACTCTCTCTCCTTGACACTATGGCTAGGGGTGCCAAAGTCACCTGCCCAACAGTGTCTGGGCTGGACTGCTCCTGAGCGTCTTGACTTCCCAGCCAATGGTCATCATCACAGCCTCTGACCAGAGTTCCCCTATAGCATGAGCTGACCCCACAGAGAAGGGCCACTAAGGCCAGATCACCTGGCCACATGGAGCTCATGATGAGCACATTTATCTGGATAAGTTAAAACAAATAAACAAAACAAAAAAACAAAAAACCCCTGCAAGACCAAAATGAAAATACAGAATTCCCCCAAACTCTGAAACCTCTCCTAAGAGACCTGGTCGAAGAGTCTAAAACTGACCTGGGGAAAGCACTGGGAAAAAACACCCTGGGGTCCACCCTGCTGGGTGAGATGAGGAAGCTTACAGGGCAGATGGCTGATATGGAGGCTGAGCAGACTAGTCAACCAGATAGCCCTGTTGTGGGGCTGTGGCTGCCAGGGTTGAGGGGAGAGTGGAGAGAAAACTGGGCTTTGAAGTGACTCTAGCCCAGATCCAAGCCCAGGCTCTACCCAGCTCCTTTATGCTCAGTGTTCATGCCTGCCATCAGCTCCCTGGACAGATGGATGGGCTGAGTGATCAGGCCTAGGGAGGGGAGCTGAAGATACCACTGGCAGTGCCTGCTGCCGTTTATCCTGAGTGTGGTCCTGGGATTGCCCACTGCAAGGCCCTCACCAGCTTTCTCACGTTGGTGCCTCCTCCAGGATTTCAGACCTGCTTCAGGAAGTGGAAAGACATCTGAGGGTCTTTGCCATCTGAGGACTTCCGCTCCAAACTACTGTCAATTCCACGGATGCTCCTCCATCCTTCCAGACCCCAGACACAATATGTGGGGGACCCCTCCCTTCCTCGGGCCTGCGCTGAACTGACTGTGAATTCTTTTTTTTTTTTTTTTTTTTTTTTTTCTTTTTTTTTGAGACAGAGTCTCACTCAGTCACCAGGCGCCAGGCTGGAGTGCAGTGGCACGACCTTGGCTCACTGCAACCTCCGCTGCCCGGGTTCAAGCATTCTCCTGCCTCAGCCTCCCGAGTAGCTGGGACTACAGGCGTGCGCCACCACGCCCAGCTAATTTTTTTCTATTTTTAGTAGAGACGGGGTTTCACCATGTTGACCAGGACGGTCTCGATCTCTTGACCTCGTGATCCGCCCGCCTCGGTCTCCCAAAGTGCTGGGATTACAGGCGTGAGCCACCGCGCCCGGCCTGACTGTGAATTCTTCATGTCCCTTAAAGGGTGACTGACCGAGAGAGAGTCACTGCTTCACAGGCTCTCTCCACAGCATTTTTAGAAGCATTCTTGGTAGGACTGGGGTACTTCCTACTACCCTTCAAATGACCTCATGCTACCTCCATGTAATTTGCTAGCCTGCTTTTTACTGGCATAAGTTGTTAAAGAAAGGGAAATGCCCATGCCACACTCTACTCCTTCTAGGAAGGAATAGGGTTCAGGAACTGGTGACAGTGACTATTGAATCACCACTCTCAGATTTTTTCTGTGCTCCAAAAACTGCGTCCCATAAACCTTCTTAGGCAGAGTGGTAGATATGAGGATAATTTGCAAAGTACCCTGGAAACCCTGCATAACCACTATCAGAAGCGGAATTCATTCCCGTCTCTCTGAATAGTTCTGGTCCTTAACTAACCAGTCACTTCCCTGAGAAACAGAGAGGGCTGGGGGAAATGGGGGCTGTGTGCTCCATGAAGTCATTTAATGACCATCTGAGATACTCATGGGCCATTTATGCAGTCCAGAGCAGGGATTCCCACACTGTCACACTAATGAGGTGAGCTGGTCTGAAGTGAGTCCAGGAAAGAGGGGAGAGCTAGGACGCTTGGGCTGCTTGGAAAAGCTAGCTGTAGGGTAGAAATCTTCAGTGAAGAAATCTAACTGGGACCACTGGAGAGGGAGGTGAATTGTGGAGAGTAACTCCAGATGAAGCCCAGTGGTGGGAAACCCAATCCACCTGCTTCTCCATCCACCTGCCTCTTCCCCATATACCTGCCTGCCCCATCACTGACCATGAGAAAACCATTCCATTGGTTTAAAATATAATGACTCTAAACATCCTTTAATGACATATTCATACTTACAAGGAGTAACAAATCTAATTGTCAACCACTTAATGACTTTATCAGATAACACTGCTAGTTAAGAGAAAAATATTTAGGAATTGTAGTCTTTTAAAACATTCCTCCAATGGTTAATTTTACATGTCAACTAGATGGCATTATGCAGTGCCCAGAGAAAACGTTATTTCTGAATGTGTCTGTGAGGGTTTTCTGGATAAGACGAGAATTTGAATCGTGGACTCAAGAAAGTAGATTGCCCTCCTCAATGTGGTGGGCATCATCCAATTCATTAAGGGCCGGACTAGAACACAGAGGCAGAAGGACGAGTTTGTCCCTTTTGCTTCCCGCCTGCCCATTGATCCTTGTAGTGGGATTTACACCATCAGGTCCCCTGGTTCTCAGGCCTTTAGACTCCAGTTGGAATTACACTGCTGGCTTTCCTGGATCTCCAGCTTGCAGACAGCAGGTCGTGAAACTTCTCAGTCTCCATAATCACATGAGCCAATTCCTCATAATAAATCTTTATATATATACATATATAAAAAAATATTTTATATGTTTATTATAATTTATAGATTATAAAAAATCTTTATATGTATACACAATACTAAAATCTGTATACACAGGACAGTAAATGCAGATATATGTATATAAATAAATCCCGTTGATTCTGTTTATATATTCTTATTTTTATATATATATATAAATCCTGTTGATTGTTTCTCTGGAGATCCCTAACTAATATTCATCCCCTCTTTTAAAAATCACAAATGTAATATAACACTAAAAAAAAGTTTATAAAAGAAAGAAAATTAAATGTGATCCAGGTACAGTGGCTTACACCTGTAATCCTAACACTTTGGGAGGCCAAGGCAGGAGGATCACTTGAAGCCAAGAGTTTAAGACCAGCCTGGGCAACATAATGAGACCCCAGCTCTACAAAAAAATTTTTTTAATTGGTCAAGCACGGTGGCGCATGCTGGTAGTCCCAGCTACTTAGGATGCTAAGTAGAGAGGATTGCTTGAGCCCAGAAGTTCAAGATTGCAGTGATCTGTGTTTATACCACACACTCCAGCCTGGGTGACATAGTGAGACCTTGTCTCAAAAAAAAAAAAAAAGAAAGAAAAAAAGAAAGGAAAATCTGCAATCGTTTTCTAACCCTGTCACAACTGCTTTCAAGTTTGCAATTTTCCAGATCTTTCTTTATAAGGCAGTAGACTGATTCAGAACCCTGCCTCCATGATCAGTCCTGGGCCCGTGTCCCCATTCCATTATTTATAAATCATGACACCTTAGGCAAGTTATTTAATCTCTCTAAGCCACACTTTCCTCATCAGTAACAGAGTTAAGACGAGGAACAATCTCACAGGGTTGTAGGGAGAGGTAAATGGCATAAATGCAAGTAAGATGTTCACTGCAGTGCCTGGCATGTGAAAGCCATTTTGCATTTGGTGTCTATCACTTTTTATTGTTTCTTGAAGGCGGTCATGATTAATTAAATGACGAACCCCACAAAGCTGCAGCTGGGGATGCACAGGAAGTTTGGCTGTGTTGTCAAGACCCACGACACTCCTCAGAGACATGGAACAGAATGCTTCAGGTACCCCACAAATGATTGTCATTCCTGGGCATCTCTATTGAAAGCGACAATAACTTTGCAACACAAATTAGGGAGAAAAGCACATTATGGACCATTCAGACCTTTTGGCAATTGAAGACAGAGAGATGGATTTGATGTAATAAGTATTTTAAAGCCCTGTCATACAAGAATTGAAATTTCTCACCATAGACTATCACATTTCATAAAGAAAATATCGGTGTATACTATTTAACAGGAAGAGTTATATATGAAAACTGTGAATCAGAACAGAAAATGTGAAACAGAATGAAAATGTGAACTGAACCCTTAGCCACACCTGATGCAGTTTCACAAAACCCACGTGTGGAGTGATTGGAAGACAATACCAAAATCACACAGTACAGTAAATGCAGTTAGTGTTTATTTATTTTTATCTTATTTTATTTTTTGAGATGGAGTCTCGCTTTGTCACCCAGGCTAGAGTACAGTGATACGATCTTGGCTCACTGCAACCTCCGTCTCCTGGGTTCAGTCGATTCTCCTGCCTCAGCCTCCCGAGTAGCTGGGACTACAGGTGCACATCACCATGCCCAGCTAATTTTTTGTATTTTTAGTAGAGATGGGGTTTCACTACATTAGCCAGGATGGTCTCGATCTCCTGACCTCATGATCTACCCTCCTTGGCCTCCCAAAGTGCTGCGATTACAGGAGTGCTCACCACGCCCGGACTATTATTTATTTTCATTGTATAAAAAACCTCCAAGGTTCTCATTCTGTAGGGTGGGTTTGGTCACCTCAATTTATCTTTTTGCTGTATTATAAAATGTCAAGTAAAAAATGCCTCTGGGTATCATCATAAGTAAACATCTGATAGGCTAATCTCAAATACTAGTTACAGTCAAGATGCTGGTGCCTGGGATAGAGACCACAGAAGCAGTGCCCCTTACTAAGCAGTAGCTTAAGTGAAGCTTTTTTCTTGCCTCAGTGGGCTACTCATTTCAGAGGCACATTTGTAATTACAGTCACTGGGTTGCACCTACTTTTGTATTTTTTTTAACTTAACATAATACATTAAAATGACTCACATGTTGTTGCCTAGTTTTATGAATAATTTCTTAAAGAACATTGTGTCCATTATCTCACCTTGAAAAAAAAACAACTGAAGATCATGAGATTGTTTAAAATGTCAAATTTTAAAAAGCGTTCTATGGATTAAAAGAAGTAAAGATCATACTCAGAGATAGATACTTCCTTCTTTAGTGTTATTTTCTACACTTTGCTTTGTTGAGCAAGATAATAGAATTAAAATAACAAAGAGTATGTTTTATCTTAAGAAATTTTCCTAGGTGTGAATAAGTCAGTGAAGAGGAAGCCTCTTTTTCTGTTGTATTGTCTTTAAGAAGGATGGCTTATGGTGCCCAGTTCTAATGACAGAACCTGGATAGAGACTATTAAAATGAGCTCTGGTCTTGCCTGGGCCTCAACCGGCCAGGATATTGTCCTGCATGCTCAGATAGCATTCTAAGACCCAGCTGTCCTTCTTGGATTTTCCTCCAGTCAGAGCCTCCAGCAGAACTTTCTGTAGAGACATTGCCCCTACAGCTCAGAACATCTACTATTTCTCCTGGGGGGAGACTCCCACTCCACAGGAAAACCCTTCTCTGGAACAGAGGGCTTGGAGAAAGACAAGCAATTACCATTGCTTCCTATATTGTTTACTGAACTCCTTAAAATACAAGAATCTATTTTAAGAACATGAGTCCTTAATTAGGCTTGCCCACAGGGGCATGGTATGTCATGGGACTATAAGAATATGAGAATTCTGCAGCAGTACAGCCGAACTTTCCCATGAGCTCAGCACCAAGTTTAACTTTACTATTGTCCACAGGTAATTCACAGATGAGGAAACTGAAGCTTAGAGAGTTAAATAACTTGCTTGAGGTCATGCAGTAAATAAACAGCAGACACAGCACTTGGATATAATCTCTACTGCCTCTTACCACATTGGCCCAGGATACATGCTATTTAGTAAAGCCGTTATGAGCCCTTTATATCTAGGGGCAAGAAGGCCAGATAAGGAGAGACTAGGGAAAGAGAATAGTGGTGGTTCTACTTCCTCCTTTTATGACATTCCAAGCTCTGGCCCCATATCCTAATCTACTTATCATTAAGGATTTTTGACTCTTGAGTTCCTTTAGTCTTTCCCATCTTCTCAGGAACTGCCCCAGTCTTGACCTGGGGCTCTCTCTTCTCCTCTTCCCCTTATCCCACTCCTTTTCACCCTTTGAGCTGTCTAACTCTCGGGCGATTTCTTGACAGTGGCCCAAGTCAACAAACAGACTCATCTGGGGCCTGCCATAAGCATGATTCTGCTCTCCTTATCCTGAGTTATACATTAAGGCTCCACAGGCCCTGATATTTCTGATGCAGGACGAGTGAGATCCAAAACTGGGGCTTAGCCCAGGAGGGCTCTTGGCTTTGCCCAGGAAAGAATTCAAGGGTGATCTGGTGGTGTTAAACAGCAACTTTTATGAAGTGACAGTGTACAGCAGCAGCACATATACTGTCTCTTGCAGAGCAAGGCTACCCCATAGGCTGTGTGCCCAGAGTAGCAGTTCAGAGGCATTTATGCACTCACATTTGTACCCACTTTTAATTATATGCAATTAAGGGGCAGTTTATACAGAAATTTCTAGAAAAAAGGGTGATAACTTCCTGGTTGTCAGGCTATTGCCATGGAAAGGAGCAGTAATTTCTGAGTGTTGCCATGGCAATGGTAAACTGACATGGCACAACGGTGGGTATGTCTTATGAAAAACTGCTTCCACCCCAGCCCTGTTTTAGCTAGTCCTCAACTTGGTCCTGTGTCTGAGCCCTGCTTCCAGAGTCAAGTCCCACTTCCTACTTTACTTCCACTGTCTGTCAGGCTCATGGCTCTTTATTTGAGATCTTAGATATTTGGCTCCACTATTGCCCAGCTCTATTCTTCTTTGAATGATTAATGTCTGGACAATTTATACTGCCACCCAAAGAATCTGAGGGTCTGTCAGGGGGAAATAGGGGAGGGACAGCGGGGGGTGGGGAGTTGGGGGAGAGATAGCATGGGGAGAAATGCCAGATACAGGTGATGGGGAGGAAGGTAACAAATCACACTGCCATGTGTGTACCTATGCAACAATCTTGCATGTTCTTCACAGGTACCCCAAAACCTAAAATGCAATAAAAAAAAATGGGAAAAAAATCAAAACAAAAAAGAAACTATCCTTGGGAAAGCTGGAGTTTCTCTGGAGACTACAGTGCGCCTGCTGGGTCACAGTGATTCCATGGTGCAGGGAGATTGCCTTATTATACACCCAGCATCTTAGGAGGCTGACATTTCTGTCAAGTTGCCATTGTTGAAACAGCAATAGGATATGAACACTATTATTTATTAAGTATAATAAATTGCAATCTCTGCCAGTTTATAAAGCTAAAAAAAAAAGAATCTGAGGGTTCAAGTTTGACCTTATGCTAATAAAATTTTTATGCCAATTAAGTTTCTTTTTTTTAGATTTTAGATTCAAGAGGTACAAGTATTGATTTGTTATATGAGTATATTGTGCAATGCTCGGGTTTGTACTTCTATTAATCCCATCACTCAAATAGTGAATATAATACCCAGTAGATAGTTTCCAACCCTTGTCCCCATCCCTTGCTCCCCCAGTGTCTGTCTATTGTTTCCATCTTCATGTCTGTGTGTACCCATTATCTAGCTCCCACTTGCAAGTGAGAACATGTGATAATTGATTTTCTGTTTTTGTGTTAATTTATTTAGAATAACGGCCTCCAGCTGCATCCATATTGCTTCAGAGGACATGATTTCATTCTTTTTTATGGTTGTGTAATATTCCATGGTGTACATATGCCACATTTTCTTTATCCAACCACTGTTGATGGGCACCTAAGTTGATTCCATGACTTTGCTATTATAAATAGTGCTGCAATAAACATATGAGTACAATCATATGGAAGGTGATAGGGAGCAGGCATGTCACATGGCAAAAGAGGGAGTGAGAGAGATGCCATGTCGTTTTACACAAGCAGCTCTCTCATGAACTCATTACTGTGGGGGAGGACACCAAGCCACTCATGAGTGATCTGCCTCCATGATAAAATGTCTTTTTGATAAAACTATTTTTTTTTTCCTTTCAGTAGAGGCCCAGTAGGTGGACTGCTAGATCAAATGGTAATTCTAAAATAACTAAAAGTTCTTTGAGATATCTCCATACTGTTTTCCATAGGTGTTAAACAAATTTACATTCCCACCAACAGTATATGAGTGTCCCCCTTCTCTCCACATCCTTGCTAACATCTGTTATTTTTTCACTTTTTAAGAATAGCCATTCTAGCTGGTGTGAGATGGTGTTTCATTGTGATTTTAATTTACATTTCTCTGATAATTAGTGATACTGAGCCTTTTTCATATTTTTTTTTTGGCCAACTTGCTGTCTTCTTTTGCAAAGTGCCTGTTCATGTCCTTTGCCCACTTCTTAATGGTTGATATAAATGGATGTTTTTCCCTTCCAAATATCATGTTGAAATGCGATTCCCAGTGATGCAGGTGGAGCCTAGTGGGAGATGTTTGGGTCATAGCGGCAGATCACTCATGAATGGCTTGGTGTCCTCCCCCACAGTAATGAGTTCATGAGAGAGCTGGTTGTGTAAAATAACATGACATCTCTCTCACTCCCTCTCTTGCCATGTGACATGCCTGCTCCCCCATCACCTTCCACTATGATTGTAAGCTTCCTGAGGCCTCACCAGATGCTGGTGCCATGTTTGTACAGCCTGCAGAACTATGAGCCAAAAAACTCCTTTTCTATAGGAATTACCCAGTCTCAGGCATTCTTTTATAGCAATGCAAAATAGATGGACACAATGGGGTTATTTGTTTCTTTCTTGTTGAGTTGCTTAAGTGCCTTATAGATTCTGGATGGATATTAGTCCTTTGTTGAATACATAGTTTGCAAATATTTTCTCCCATTCTGTAGGTTGTATTTACTCTGTTGTTGTTTTTTTTCTTTTGTTGCGCAGGAGCTTTTTAGTTTAATTAAGTCCCATTTGTCAATTTTTTTTTGCTGCATTTGTGTTTGAGATCTTAGTCATAAATTCTTTGCTTAGACCAATTTCCAGAAGAGTTTTTAGGTTTTCTTTTAGGATTTTTATAGTTTGAAGTCTTACATTTAAGACTTTAATTCATCTTGAGTTAATTTTTGTATCTGAGGAAGGGTAGGGGTCCACTTTCATTCTTCTGCACATGACTAGACTATTTTCCCAGCACCATTTATTGAATAGAGTGTCTTTGGCCCATTGTTCACTTTTCTCAGCGTTGTCCAAGATCAGTTTGTTGCAGGTTTTTGGCTTTATTTCTGGGTTCCATGTTCTGTTCTATTGATCTATGTCTTCATTTTTGTGCCAGTACCATGCTGTTTTGGTTACTATGGACTTGTAGTATAGTTTGAAGTTGGGTAACGTGGTACCCCTGCCTTTGTTCTTCTGCTTAGGATTGCTTTGGCTAGCCAGGCTCTTTTTGGTTCCATCTGAATTTTATAATTTTTTTTTAATTCTGTAAAAAAATGATGGTAATTTAATAGGAATTCTGTTAATTCATAGATTGTTTTGGGAAGTATGGTCATTTAAATGGTACTGACTCTTCCAATCCATGAGAATGGAACGTTTTTCCATTTGTTGTCTCATCTTTTTCTGTCATCCATGTGTTGCAGCTCTCCTCATAGAGATCTTTCACCTCAACAGTCAAATGTATTCTTCAGTATTTTATTTTTTGTGGCTATTATAAATGGGATTGAGTTATTGATTTGGTTCTCAGCTTGTATGTGATTGGTATATAGAAATGCTACTGATTTTTGTATGCTGATTTTGTATCCTGAAGCTTTACTGCGGTTCTTTATCAGGTCTAGGAGCCTTTTGGAGAAATCTTTAGGGCTTTCTGGTTACAGATTCATGTTGTCAGTGAACAGAGATAATTTGACTTTCTTTTTTCTTATTTGAATGTCTTTTATTTCTTTTTCTTGCCTAATTGCTCTGACTAGGGTTTCCAATAATATATTGAATACGAGTGGTGAGAGTGGGCATCCTTGTCTTGTTCTAGTTCTTAAGGGGAATGCTCCCAACTTTTGCCCATTCCATAGGCTGTAAGCTGTGGGTTTTTCATAGATCATTCTCATTCTTTTGAGGTGTGTTCCTTTAGTGCCTAGTTTGTTAAGGGTTTGCATAATGAAGAGATGTTTAATTTTATTTCTGCACTTATTGAGATGATTGTATGGTTTTTGTTTTTAATTCTATTTATGTGGTGAATCACATTTATTGATTTGTGTTTGCTGAATCATGTCTGCATCCCAGCAGTAAAGCCCATTTAATCCTAATAAACTGTCTTTTTGATGTGCTACTAAATTCAGTTTGCTATTGTTTTGTTGAGGATTTTTGCACCTGTGTTCATCAGGGATGTTGACCTGTAGTTTTCTTTTTTTGTCATGCCCTTGTCATATTTTGATATCAGGATGATACTTGCTTTATAGAATGAATTGAGGAAGAATCTCTCCTCCTCAATTTTTTGAAATAGTTTTAGTAAGATTGGTGGCAGCTGTTCTTTGTATATATAGTGGATTTTCACTGTGAGTCTATCTGGTTCTGGGCATTTTTTGGTTGGTAGATTTTTTAAAATTACTTATTCAGTTTTGCAACTCATTATTGGTCTGTTTATAATTTCAGTTTCTTCCTGGATCAATCTTAGGAGATTATGGGTTTCCAGGAATTTATCCACTACCTCTAGATTGTCTAGCTTGTGTGTATAGAGATGTTCATATGAATTAGAACCACAGGGATTTCACTCATTATTTGTATGACCTAGGATAAGTCATGTGTTGGTGAAAATCAGTTTTCTTTTCTATAAAATAATGCACTACAAGTTATCGTGCATAGTAGATGCTATGATTTGTGCTGCTCAGAAGTCCCCCCTCAAGATCAAAGCAGTCATTCCCCATGTGAGAATTATAAGTGGCTAACAGCTCTCTGCTGAGTTCCTCCCCCAGGAACTGCCCTCATCCAGTTCCTTCCCGGAGGAACCCATATCAAACAACTGGGTCAACTGGTTGGTGAAAGGATAAGAAAGTCCAGTCTCCTTTGGCCTCAATGTGCAACAGTTCTGAGGTTGTTCCAGCTCCAGGGCTCCTCACTGAGTCTGCTGAGGACTTTGTTGCAACCGCATCCGCAGCTCAACTTCTCCCTCTGCTCACTCCTATTTCCCTCACTCCCTCGCGGGTATTGATTATTTCATGGGCACTCCCCCAATACACTTTTTATACACAAATCTCCACCTCAGAGTCTGATTTTTTGAAAACCTGACCAAAGATACCTAATAGCTTTTTAAGTGTTAAAACAACAATGTATATAAAGTACAGTATTTGCTATATTGTGAACACTCAATATTTGCTATTCTCTTCTCTTCGTCATTGTTTTGACCTGTTTTTCTATCATTCCTGGAAGGATACACAACCCAGGACTTTCCATAGGAGGCAGTGTCTCTCCTTTTACCTGATCAAAACTACTTTTTGCACACAGATAATTAAACACATTCTTGGAAAGCCATTCATTCTTTTCTGGGGGCCACCAAAAGTTTTAAGCAGCTGAGTCACCTGTTCATATTTTTGCCTTAGAAAGATTACTTTGGCCTTAGTGTGAGAGTGAGCTCGCAATTTAGGACCTACAGGCTAGGAACAGATTTGAAAAAACGATGGGTCTTAACTGAAGAAGTGGTGATGAGGTGGGAGAGAAGGAGGTCAGTGGGAGGGTTATCTCATAGGTGGATTTTTCAGGGTTTGGTGACTAAATTGAATGTAGGCTGTGAAAAGAGTGGCCTATATACTATGGCCTTTAAAATTCCAGTTTAGTTTTCCGGTAGATGACAGTTCTATTCTCTAAGAAAAGAAGTATAAGAGGTGGCATTAACTTTGGGGGCAAAATTGGGAGCAAGGGGTATAAGAGTATTTGTTGGCTTGGGATATGGTCAGTTGAAGTATTTATGGTTCCTGCATATGGAGATTTTCAGGGGCTATTTGAAAATAAGAGCTGACTTTGAGAGAGGTATAATCTGAAGGAAAGCAAACAAATTTAGAAGTCATATTTTCAACTCCTTCATTTCACCACCAGAAAGCTAAGACTTAGAGGCTAAAACTTCTAAGGGACTTACCATATGGCTAGTTTTTGGAAAGCCATGACCAGAAACTAAATCTCTTGGGTTTCAGGCAATGCACCTATATCCTGATTGAGTTTCATTATGCTCTATTTACTTTCATGTTTCCCCCAATCTAACAATGCCCGACATACAAGTGTTAAAAATGTTTGCGAAATGAATATACTGATTGCGGCCTTCTTTGGTGGGGCAGGACTGGCTCCACATCTTCACATCATCACTGAAATTATATCTCAGAAGCATCTTGGAAGTCAGCAGACCCAGGGAAGTCCTGCTTAGTCATGAAATTTGCATTTCCCCCAGGTACCTCCCAACCCGTCTCCCACTTCCTCTGAGAGCAAAACCTCCGTTGTTCATGTCACACCCATGGGCAGCCTTTGTGCTCAGTACACAGACCTGATTGGGAAGATTGATAAAAGCAAAATAGAAAGAAGGCGTGATCTGGGTCATATGAATTATATAATCAATTCCCTCTTATTTTACACTTGGGGAAACTTAGGCTAAGAGATCTTGTCTTAAATTCACTCAAATTAGAGTTATGACCTCAGAAGAGAGGAAGGAGCAGTTTGGGAAAGAGCAAGACAACTAATATTTATTGAGCACTACTGTATGACAGACTTTATGTGGAATGATTTATTAAGGTTATCTCATTTAATCCTGATTTTAAAAATCATCCAGTTTTTTTCACATGCAGAAACTGAGGTTTAGAAAGTTTACTTTTCCTGAGGTTCTAAAGCTGGTAAATGATGGTTATGGAACTCAAACTCAAGGCTGTCTAGCTCCAAAAGTCAGGCTCCTTCCCTTACACCATGCAGCCTCCCGGAAGCTTGAAATGTGGTTTTGGGTATTTTAGGTATAAGCTTGGAGACCAACCACACGTGCTCATTCCAGTGCTCTTTCTAGGAGCCAACAAGCACTCCAAAGTTGCCACCCTAGCAGGTCCTGCAAAATTGAGTGGTCTAGGGTTGACAGAGTCCAGAAGACCCTTATGAACATAAAATGGGCAATGGGTCAAACCCCAGGGAGTAACCAGAGTATCAACAAAGAAAGGAGAATGTGTATTTCACTTCCAGCCTCAGCCCTGCTGGTCACTTGCCAGATGGCCTTGGGCTGGCCACTTCCTTCTTGTGCTCCTCCAAGATAAAAAAAAAAAAGGAAATGCAAATTTTATGGGCTTTCTTGCTGACGATTTCCAAGTCTTCTTTGTAGTAATTATTTCTATCACAAAGAACGTGGGAAAAGGTGATGTATGGACCAGGGAGAGAATTCTATTCCTAAGAACTAGTTCTTGAACTCTGGAGAGGCAACAATTGGTTTGAGTCCTAACAAATGAGTGGGAGTTTGTTAGGCCAACGAGGAGGGGGAGGGGATTCCAGGAAGTGAAGTGTAAAAGCTTGAGTGAAGGCGTTGAGTAAATGCGGGGAATTGCTAGCAGTTCAGGAAAGTTGTAGCATTCAGTGCAAAGGAGGGGCCAAACTAGAAACAAGACAGGAGAAATCCACAGAAACCAAGCCACATAAGGACCAGCAGAACCCTGTAGGCTCTCCAAAGAGCCTATCCTTGAAGGTTGTAAGCATGGAAATGTTATCACTGTTAAACTTGTGCTTTAAAGAGACCTTTCTGCTCTGTGTTTCTGCCCTCTGCCAGGCATAGTGAGTAAAGGTGTTCTCTTTCTGGGTCCACAGGGGGCGTAGTTTTAAGACCAAGAATTTCCCAGCGCCATGCCCTGCTCCCATCTCTCTTCATCCGCGAGATTTAACGGTTTATGTCTGAATTTCGCGAACATGGGAAGAAACTAAGAGTCAATCACTCTAACGGAAGTTCCAATGAACTCCTTTCACTGGCCAGGGGTCTTAGAGAAGGTGGGGGTTTCTCCCAGGCTAAAAGTCCCCTTCTTCCACACCCCTTCGGACTCCATGTTTGGGTCCCCTTCCCACGAACACTGCCTTTGTGGAAACCATCTTTCTCTCGCCTGGATTTCCCCTCTGGAGTCTCCTTCCACACTCCCGTCTTGGAAGCCTGTCTTCCCATCCTAAACTCCATCCCTTTCTATTCCCATCCATTCAGTGTGGAAGCTGCTCTCCTCTTCTGGATTCCATCTTTCTGGATTCTCTCACTCAGTGTAAGAGTTGGCTGTTTCTCTCTCCTTCTCCTGTTTCTCTCTCTCTCTAAATAAATCACTTTCTACAAACACTTTTGAGTCTGGCATTTACTGCGCACTGCGCCATGGTCCCCCTCTCTCACTCTGGAGAGGACAGGAGACCAAGACCCTGGAGAAACATCCTCTCAGGGGAGCTGAGGGTACCCTGAACCCCAATATTACAATAGCATGACTAACAGAGGCTCTGCTCCTATACCCCTGGGAGCCAGAATGGAGAGACACAGAACCCGGCAGAGCCACAGGAACTTGTAGTCCCCACCTATTTGTTATTCATGGAAGCTCTCTCCTCTTCTGGATTGGATCAACAGAAAAATAAACTGTCATCTTTTAGCAGATGATTCAATGGGAATTCAAGGGATTCAATAGGCATTCAAGGTTGAAAATGATTATGTACTCTGAGGTCTCACAGGTCTATAAAAGGAGAGGCCTATACAAGGAAAGAAGAGGACGTGGTAAATGCAGAACAGACCCTCAGCATCTTGAAGAACCCTCGGGGGAAGCAAGTATTGCAGACCTTTCATTAATCTGTGTTTTTAACGTTTTATTAGAAAATAATGTCAAACTTAAAAGAGTTGCAAGAAAAAAATATTATTAATAATAGTACAAAGAACACCCTTATAAATATCCTGCAGGGAGGGGGCTACACGTTGGCTGTGGCTGTGAATACCTCTGTGTCATGTTTTGCCCATTTTGCTTTATTATTAGCTACTAGCTCTCTCTCCCTTTCTCTGTCTCTATTTGAACTATTATAGGGTAGGTTGCATATATCATGGCTCTTTATCCTAAATACTTCAGTGTGAAGAATTAGGATCGTTTCTTACACAACTACCGTATAGTTAGTTATCACTTAAGTAAATTTTACATTGATAAAAATATTTTTGTCTAAACTGCTGTTTGTACTTAAATTTTGTCAGTTGACCCAATAATGTCCTTTGTAGCCGTATTTTCCCTCCAGGTCAGGATCCAGTCTAGTATCAGACACTGCATTTAATTGTTGTATCTCTTTAGTGTCCTTCAACTGGAACATTGCCACAGCCATATTTTCTCCTTTATGACATGAATAATATATTTGAAGAACGCAATCTTCCCACCCTCTCTTTTTAATAGCAAACTCCTCACTAGGGGTTTTTTGGTATTTCCTTACTCTTAGATTGACATTATCCATTTCCAGACTAGGTACCATACAAGTGATGTTGTACGCTCAGGTATCACATCTAGAGACCCTTAATGTCTTCTCATTGATGATGTTAATTTTGGTCACCTGGCCAACACATTGCCAGACTTCTCTGTTGTATAGTTCTTTTTTCTTGTTTTAACTGATAGCTATATGTTGGCATACAGTGTAAGGCCATGCAAACATCTTACTCCTCGTCAAAATTTCCTCTGAGATTTAGCATCTATTGATAATTTTTGCCTGAGCCTGTCTTAACTGTGATACTTGCAAAATAATAACTTTCTTCACTTCAGCACCTTTCTCCCTATTTGGCATTCTATTGCAAGCAAGAGCACTCCCTTTATCTGTCTATCTAACCTATCACATCTGTCTTCTTGAGTCAGTTTTCGTAGTTTGTGTGATTCTTGAAATTTTTCCATTATGTCTACTTTATTGCTGTACCATTGTTCATAGTATCACTCTTATAATCATTTTTATTTCTTTAAGGTCAGAAGTAATATCCCCTCTTTAATTCCTGATTTTGGTCATTTGAGTCTTCTCCATTTTTCATGTATCAGTCCAGCTAAACGTTTGTCAGTTTTGTTGATCTTTTCAAAGAACCGACCTTCAAATCTGTTTTTCTCTTATTTTTCTATTCTCACCCAAATTAATATCTGGCATGTTTCAATGAGATAGTGCAAATGTCACAATTTACAAACTCCTGGGCCCTCGCGGTGAGGAGGAGGTGGAGGAGGAGGCGGCTCGGGGGAGAGCGAGCAGGGAGCAGGAAGCGCGGATCGCGAGTTAGGGAGCCCAGCCGCTCGCCGCCGCCTCCCACACCGAGAGCAGGAGCCCGGCCCGGGCCCACCACGCCGCCCCAGCCCCGCCCTCATCGTCAGGTCTGGAGGGCAGCACGCGCCAGCGAGCAAGTTGGGGAGAGCCAGCGAAGGAGGAGGGGGAGGCGGCCGGACGGAGCGAGCGCCAGAGCGTGTGGCGCCAGGGGAAGCCGCCTTCCCACGCCCCGCCTTCGCCTTCCCTTTCTCCCGTCCCGTCCCCCACCCACCGCCCGACTCCGAGAAGCACCAAGTCTGCGCCTGTGGTCAAAGTTGGTAAAAGGAGCTCAACTCCAACCGCAACCAGGCCGAAAAGATCAGCAAGAAGCGATTGCACTGATGAAGCACAAAATGAAACAGACTTCATGAACAAGCTGGTGAGGAGATTTTGAAAGTAAAACAGAAATATAACAAACTCTGCCAACCATTTTTTTCAGAAGAGGTCAGAATTGATCATCGATCACCCGAATCCCACGTTTTTGGGTAACATTTGTCAACCACCCACAAGTGTCTGCACTGCTTGTGGAGGAGGACGAAGACTCACTGCATTATTTGACCAGAGTTGAACTGACATAATTTGAAGATACTAAATCAGGTTACAGGATAGATTTTTATTTTGATGAAAATCCTTACTTTGAAAATAAAGTTCTCTCCAAAGAATTTCATCTAAATGAGAGTGGTGATCCATCTTCAAAGTGTACTGGAATCAAATGGAAATCTTGAAAGGATGTGAGGAAGCATTCAAGTCCAACGCAGAATAAAGCCAGTTGCAGGTGCTTGTGAATTAGGAGAGGTCATCACAGGTAGTACTTGACCAAAGCCTCAACAGTGCTACTTGGTTCCCGATGTGGATGATGAAGAGGAAAATAGGATGATGATGATGATGATGATGGTGGTGATGAAGAGGAGGAAGGATTAGAAGATATTGATGAAGAAGGGGATGAGGATGAAGGTGAAAAAGGGGAAGATGATGATGAAGGGGAGGAAGGAGAGGAAGATGAAGGAGAAAGTGACTAGCAGAACACTGATGGATTCCAACCTTTTTAAAAATTTTTCTCCAGTCCTTGGGAGCAAGTTGCAGTGCTTTTTCTTTTTCCCCCTTGTGCTCCGTCGCCCTGTTCTTGAGGTCTCTTTTCTCTACACCATGGTTCCCAACTTATTTGGGAGGAAATACCTTGAGCATAATACAACGGGAAGAGTTTCTACCCTTTTCTGTTTGGAATTCATTTTTATCCCTTCCTGTCTGAACAAAAACTGTATGGAATCAACACCACCAAGCTCTCCTGGAAGCTGGAGAGTGCCAGGCCCCTTTGTAGCAGTTCATAGAATTCTCCTCTTTCCTCCTTTCTCTGCATTTTGGGCTCAGAGAGTACAGAGTGTCCCTAAGTGAATATGGACAGTCATTTACCAACATGTATCTGTCTACTTTCTCTTGTTTAAAAAACAAAACAAAAAAAAAAACTTAAAAAAAATGGGATTATAGAAAGTCATCAAAGGGTAGGTATGAGATGTTTGGGTGGGTTAAGTGGACATTTTGACAACATGGCTTCTCCTTTGGCATGTTTTAATTGTGATGCTTGACAGACGTCCTTGCAGTTAAAGATGACACTTTTGAAATAAAATCTCTCCTAATGATAATTTGAGCCCTGCCACTCAATGGGAGAATCAGCAGAACCTGTAGGATCTTGGAATTCACTTTCTCTGTTGTAATTTTGTTTCTGTTTATTTTTAAATTTTCTTTTTGTTTCACTGGAAAGAGGATGCTCAGTTTTAAATAAAAGTGTACAAATTGCTTTGTTACAATAAAACTGAACGTATATACCACAATAATAATAATAATGAAGTGGCTACATTGTCCAGAGTATATCTGGTTTAAGGATCTGGCCAGTGCTACCAGTAACTACCTTTGACCCTACGTGGAAATTCACAAAAGAATAGAGCTGATTATTCTCCAGCCTCGCCTCTCCAAAGCCCTTGCAAGAGACTGGGGAGACATCACTGACCCTTTTCAGTGTCTCTTGCCTTACTAGTTGTTTCTTAGAAAAAAATACACCCCCGCTTTACCATGAAAATTATATGTATGTGTATATATATATATATATATATATATATATATATATATAGTTCTTTACTGAATTGTTCAGTAGATCTCAAAAGAACAGGGAACTTGAGAAAGAACAGAGGTTACAGAAATTTGCATAATGAAGCATAGTGTCACAAGCCTGGAAAACAATTGAGTCTGATTCATCTTGATGAAGAATTCTAAAATTTTGTACATTGAATCTTGCTATCTAGATGCTAATATTTAGCTTTTCTCTTGATTCTTCAAGTTACCACAAAACCTTTCACGTAAAATTCTTCTCCATCTTTATTTGTTTGGGTATCTTGCATAAACCCGCTGATATAGGAGGCACAGTTCCTGTCCTTTTCATCCTTTCTCATCTTTTACAAGTGCAAATGCCTTATATTTGGCCAGATACTAAATGAAATTCTCCTTTGCTCACTCAAAGCTGATTTTAATCTGGGGAAAGATAAACACGGGTGTAAAGGATTAGGCAGAAATGGGTCCACTGCATTCTAGCTGAATCTCCCTACCGGTGAGATTTTCTCACTAGTTTTCAAAAAAAATAAGCAGGCCTCAGTCACATTAGGAAAAGAGATCTCTCTCATTAATATGACTCTGATTTTGTGAAATCATAACCCCAGAATTATTAAGACAAAGAACATTACATACTTTGAGAACTGGTTTACTTTTCCAGAGCCACCAGCCAAGATGGCTATTTACCATCTAGAAATTAGGCAACGGCTTTATTTAGATATCTTTTTATGGAAATATTTCCAGTAACCAGATTGTTTTGTCCTTCTAGGCCATCCCTGCATCCTCCTCCTTCCTCCTCCTCTGAAGGATTTTCCACACAGACTCCCCTGACGTCTCTAACACCTCTCCTTCTTCAGTCTCTGATTCCAAAAGGAAGTGCTCTCTCTGACCCTCAAAAGAAGGTTCAACCTTCCTGACTCATCTCAGATTTAAATAGTTCTTCCATCTAGCAATTGTCAGATTTGACACATGCAGCCATTGACATTATTGGAATTAGATTACTGATTTTCTTTATGGCGATCTTCCAGATGAGAATGATATATGTAGGAAGGCAAGAACTATGCCTGCCATTCTCAGTGTTAAATCTGGAAAGGTGTTTTACTCATAGCAGCTGCTCAGTGAATACTTCTAACCAGTTTTTTGAACAGTCTGAACTTGGTTTGTTGGGAGCTGACATCAAAGAACTATTTTCTTTCCCCCATTCACATGAGGACTGTGTCAAATCTGCCTCCCATCACTTAAGGATGTTTTGGGAAAATCATTCAGTTTCATTTCTAGCATTTCCAGTAACTTAACAGTGCGGCTCAGATGTAAAACTCCCCCTTTTACTTTTTCCTGTCACTTCAGCCCAGGCTTGTCTCATGATCTAAAAATCTGTAATAGGGAAGAGGGTGTGGTCTAACCTTTCCCCTTCGATTGTACCTCATCTAGTTCCAGCTTCTCAAATGATACAGGACCAGGAGGAGAGGACCTAATTATGTCTTAGTTACCTGGCTCCTGGTGGTTGTCTCTGTTTTTTGTACAGCACAGGTGCAACGGCTGCCAGGGTGGGGGTTGGGGACTCTCCACTGAAAAGTGTGCTGATGTGGGAGATCTCTGGCTTGGCCTCTTCCGGCCCTCCTCCCACTCAGCTCCCACCAATGATGTATCAATAAAACTTCTTGCCGCTGGGATCTGCTTAGCTGGTGGCTAGAGTGGCAAGACAACTGAAGCTTGACTATGTCTGCAAAGTCCAAACTACTACAACCTTGCCATGCCAACAGTGGGTGTCCAGGCTGCTCCCAATCTTGCTGCAATGTTGTGTTTCTGCCATGAAGAAAACCAACAGATCCACTACCCAACCAAGAAATGAGATATTAGTCTCCCTTTCTTTTGCCTACCTTGAACCTCTCACGTGGTACTCTTGGAGGTCTCTTTCATGTGGCAGTATGGGTGGAGAACCTTACCCACAGGGAGGGAAGGGGAAAGCTGCAGGTCTCCCCAAACTCCAACGCTTTTGATCCTGATCATCCTCTTTCTCTCTTCTCTCCTTAGAGCTCTGTTTATATAAAGTGGGGGGTAAAGAGCACTGGGGTAGTAAAACCAGTTCGGTCACCCCCTTCCTAAGCCCTAGAGGTAGTGCTGCCCCCAAATTATTTGCAGCTTTCTAGAATGTGAAGACTTTTTGTCCTAGTTCTAAATATGAGGCATTAGGGAAAGTGCCTTTGGGAATCCTATTGCAAATATCTGTTGAGACAACCAACCAATGTGTTTGTTGCGTTGTCAGCTCCTTTGGGAGTCCCTGTCTAAGTTAGTCATGGGGATGGGAGGCACTTGTTGAGGGGACTGTGCTTCCTATGTCAGTAAAGGAGGAAGGAAAAAAACCAAGGCACTGCCTATCAGGGAATGTTTAGACCTTCATGGGCAGCTGGAACATCAGAGGCAGAATTGGCATGGTGAGGTCTGAGTGAAAAGCGGGAGTAATGAAAAAAATGTATCAGCAGGATGGGGTGGGACAGAGGAACGGAACAATGAGAGATGGAAAGATGATGGGAATAGAACATGATGGTGACAAAAATTTGTAGATGATGATGGAAGAGAGAAGAGGAAAGATAGATAGGCTGGAGTTGGGGGAGGGGACTGGGCAAAAGGAGTGGGCTCTGACTCGCCCAGCTGGAACAAAGGGCTGGGCAGAGCAGCTGGTGAAAGAGAATAGAGCCTGTGGTTAGCATCTGCCAGCTGGTGCAGGTGGCTCTGAGCTAAATCCATCTTCTGCCCCGTCATGCAGTCTTCTAAGGAGGTTAGAGATGGGGGAGGAGGAGTGGGAAAGAATTGTGGGGAAGAGAGAGCACACTCTCCAGGTGCAGGGGCTGCCACCTTCACAAATGCACTTGAACATAGCCCAAGAGCACTGTGGAGGAGGCTGATCCTTTTATTTCTGGACAAGAAGTGACAATGAGAGATGGAAGCTTTCTAAGGCTGCTTTGATCATACCAACAGTTGTGTAAAATTATCCTGGCCGAAAAAACCATTTAAAGTCCAAATCCTCAGTGAAGACTTTTGGAAACACTCTCCACTCCCAACACCCTGCAGCCCTGTTCCTTAAAGAAAGCCGTTCAGGTAAGGAGCTCAGCACAGAGCTGGGCTCAGTGTTCCTTCTCAATAAGCAGCTTCCAGCATGAGACCCCTAGCATAGGTAGACACTTGATAAATGTCAGTCTGATGGTCAGGCTGTAAACGAATGAACTCACTGATCTGAGCTGCCAGGTCTATATATGTGTACCCCTACCTGCTCCCAACACAAGGGCCCAATCCAAGCTGTTGGTTTGTACAAAGCCAGATATAAGGGTTACATTCTCTTAGTCCACAGGAGCTCCTGGCCTTGTCTGCCTTCCATGTGTAACCTCATGCTGGCTGTTGAGACAACAAGCTGGTCCCCCCACCCCAGACCTACTGATTCAGAGTCTGCATTTTCACAAGATCCCCAGCTGATTTACCGGCAAGTTGGAGTTTGAGAAGCCCTGACCTAATCCAAGGCTTTAAGTTTTACTTAAACTTGCTGTGGTGGAGCCAGCAGAGGGCAGTGGAAAGGAGCTTGCCTGAGCGGCCTGAGGGACGGGGAAAGCAACTTACCCTGAGACCTCAGTTCACAAGAGGATGCTCATAACTAGAACTCGAGGCAAATTCTGGAGTATCCTCTTTGCACAAAGACAAATGGGCTTGAGTATACTGATAAGGGAACACACTAACCCCCTCCTTTTTTTTTTTTTAATTAATATACAGGGTCTTGCTTTGTTTCCCAGGCAGGACTGGCAGTGGCTTTTCCCAGGTGTGATCACAGCACACTACAGCCTCCAAATCCTGGCCTCAAGTGATCTTCCTACCTCAGCCCTGGGAGTAGCTGGGACTGCAATGCACACCATTGTGCCTGGCTTCTCCTTAACTTATTATTATTATTATTTTTGAGATGGGGTCTTGCTCTGTAGCACAGGCTGGAGTGCAGTGGCGCCATTTCGGCAGAGGTTGCGGTGATTCCTTAGCAGCTGAAGAATGTGCTTATTTGTGACAGAAAGTGGTATTTGTTTCCTTCTTACTGCTTGTTTATTCCATTCGTGTGTGTGTGTGTGTGTGTGTGTGTGTGTTTGCATGTAGCTCCCAAAAAACTCTTTTTCCACTGAAAAAAGTGAGGGGAAGGGGAAGGGTGCTGCTTGCTTACAGAAAGAACATGGAAATGGTCCACCTGGAGGACGAAGGCTGCTCAGAGGTGAGTTGGGGATGGGACTGCAGCCTGCTCAGAGGTGAGTTAGGATGGGACTGCAGGCTGCTCAGAGGTGAGTGTTGATGGGACTGCAGGCTGCTCACAGGTCAGTTGGGATGGGACTGCAGGCTGCCCACAGGTGAGTTGGGATGGGACTGCAGGCTGCCCAGAGGTGAGTGTTGATGGGACTGCAGGCTGCTCACAGGTCAGTTGGGATGGGACTGCAGGCTGCCCAGAGGTGAGTGTTGATGGGACTGCAGGCTGCTCACAGGTGAGTTGGGATGGGACTGCAGGCTGCACAGGGGTGAGTTCGGATGGGGATGTGGGCTGCCCAGAGGCGAGTTCGGATGGGGATGCGGGCTGCCCAGAGGCGAGTTCAGATGGAGATGCGGGCTGTCCAGAGGCGAGTTCAGATGGAGATGCGGGCTGCCCAGAGGCGAATTCCATTGCACCCACTTTCTGTTGGGCAGATCCCATCACTTGGTTCCAGCTAAACACAAAGATACCTGGGAAAGGAGTTTTTCACTCACCCAGGGAAAAATGAAAGGTCTGGCAAACAGCACTGTCTCTGTCACTGAGGAGCTGGAGTGGGGGAGGGAATGGCCATGAGGGGAGTGAAAGAGACTGGTCTGGTTTGAAAGGAAAGCAGTCTGTGGTGGGCGGTTTTCTGACGGGTAGTGCATGCTGTGGCGACCCTCTGAGCTCCAGGCACATGAGGAGACTTAGGGGCGGGCACATTAAGCAAAACCCCAGGTGTTGTGTCAGTGGTGAACCTGGGGGCTCCTATCTGCATATAGTAGATGACTCTGGTGAGACCACTGTGTCAGTGTGATGGTTTTATTGGATCCCCACGACACAACTAGGAGTTGAGGAGTTGCCCACACAGCGACAAAGAAAAGAGGAGAGAGAACTCAGCTCCCCCACGCAAGGCGTGTAGGGCAGGAAGGCTTCTTATGAGATAGAGCTGCATCCATCCTTCTGAGGACGCAAGCCTGCACCTATGTTTGCAGGAGACTTAAGGAGAGTGGTCCCCCAGGGAGGCCAGAGCAAGGCAAGCCACTGGAAAGGAGGCGAAGGCTTGACAGGGGGAGCTGAAACGCCAGGGAGGCTTGGCATGGATTTTGGAATAAGGGTCACAGGTAGCACAAATTGGCTTCTCAGCTGAGCTGACACACAGGAGCCTGTGGCCCCAGGCTCTCCCCACTGTGTCTTCAGATTCCAGTTTCTCCCGGCTGATGGAGCAGGCACTGTCTGACAGACCTGGGACAACTTCAGGAATCCAGTTAGTTGACAATCATATCCAGTGTTTATTTTTAAAAAACAAAACATTCACATAGTGTTGTTACAATTTTTGGTGGGAAAAATGCATCTGTATCTCTATATGTGTACTAGAAAACTAAAAGGAGATATAAAACTAAGTAATAGTCAGTTTTTAAACGTTAACCTGAAAATTCTCAGTGATAATTCAGCAGCACACTTTGGCTCATCCTGTATAGCTTCGGTCCCGGTGAGGAGCATGCTTACTGACAGGCAAGATCCTCTGGCCTCGAAGTTTCACTTGAGGTAAAAGAGCTCATCTCAGGTAAATAACAGGCCAAGAATGGTGGGCACCGTGATCACTAGCCAACTTGCAATCCATTCTACTGCAAAGGACCGGACTGAAAGAACAAGAAAACCGTATACTTAGGCATCTTAACTAATGTGTTGAGAAGGGTCAGGGGTACTGGACACTGGTGTGGGAGCTCACAGAGCAAGGGAATGAATTTCTTCCCTGAATCCAATCCTATTTGCCTGGGACATTCTCTTCCTCAATCTCCCCAAACATAACATATAAAAAGTGCAGAAATTTCTTAAATAGCACTGGCTTAGCTGGGTCCTGTGCTCGAAGGTTACCTTGACATATCTGTGGCCTGGGAAAGCATCAGTCCTGTACTCTGGACATCAGCGAGGTAGGGCAGGTCTTCGGGTTAGACAGATGACCGCACAACACAATGCACAGCTGAGGTTAGACAGAAAAGGGCCACTTCCTTTTCTTATTCTCCACCCCACTAAGTATCTGCACCAACTAGAAAGAATAAGGGAAGGGAAAGGAAGACAGAAAAGGAAAGAAAAAGAAAGAGGATGGAAGGAAAGCTTAGATGCTGGGGTGGGGCAGGGCCAAGCTGGAGAAAATCAAAACAAAAAAGGAATGAGTGATACAATAGGGAAGGGAGGTTGAAGGTGCTTTTAGGATAATTTGGGTGACTAAAAAGTGACAGATGGGTTTACCCTTCCAAAAAAAAAAAATGGATGTGTTACTGCTTTTATCCTCTCTTCGGATGAACATTCACACCCATTTTATAGAGGACAGGGAATGTGCGTCTTCCTTTTTCTGGATCTCAAGATGTGATATTGATATGAGGTGGTGTTGAAACCACCAGCCAAACTGTGGTATCACGGTCAGACACCAAACTGTCGGAGTGGGTCTGTGGTGGCAGAAGAGCAGCCCATGTCAGGAGAGGCTCGTAGGGACAGGGCCAATTAGGAAGAATAAGGAGAGCCTGCAGGCTCCATAGCCCACATGTGGGAGTAGAGGTAAAGGAATCAGTGCAGGTGAGGAGGGTAGACCAAGCCCAGGAAGACCACGAAGCAACTACGTTCTCAGAGGCCAGGATCCCTGATGACAGGGTCACAGGTGAATGTGAGCACCTCAGGTCTGAGTTATTCTGGAAGAATATGTACACCAGGGCTCAGGGATCTGACTTCAGGATTGTGGAGGGTGGGCGGCCCAGAGTGCTGGAGATATTGATCCAAGTTTATTAAGGGGTCCCCAAAATTCTAGGAGACTGTGTTTCATTTAGCTCCCGCTTACTAAGGACCTGTCAGGCACTGTGACAGGCAGGTTATGTGTCTTGTCTCATTGAATCCTTAGCACCAGATAAGAACTGCTATTTTGCCCTTTATTTAGGAAGAGCATGACTTGGGGAAACTAAGTAACTTGTTTAGCTAGTAAGTGACAGTCCTAGAAGTGACCCCAAGTGTGACTGACTCTAAAACCCATGGCCTTAGTTGTCCCACGCTAGCACCAGTGTAGACCTGATCTACAGCCAGGTGTGACACTCCAGTGAGTGGATCCTCCCAGGAGACAGGGGAATTTGGCTTCCTAACTTCACCTAGGAACATCAGCCTGGGGAGGATAAGCTTCGCCTGAGGCTCAGGCTCTCATGCCTGCTCGACAGCCTCTCTCATCCCCCATCTCCTCTGTCCCTCTTTCCTTGGCTGACTTCGTCTGTCTAATGAAGCCCCTCTAGACAGCTGCTCTCCCACTTGCCCTTCCTGCTCACACTGATGTTTCAGACTGCTCTACAATGACCCTGGCCTCAGGTGTTAGGACTATGCTTTGTTAGAGCAGGAGGGGGAAGAGAAGCAGCAGGGGTCTCTGCCAAACGCCCTCTGCAGGTGAGGACACTGAGCCCCGCGAAGGTGAGCTGAACCGACTGGGAGGTGGTGCTAGAGTGGGCGGCAGAACCCACATCTCCCACTCTCCCAGACACCACCACACCGTGCAAGGAGGCTGAGCAGGACCCCCAGCCCTTCTTCGTTACCAGTTACCCTGTGCACCACTCAGCCCCTCAGGGATCCTTCTTACCCAGGGTACAGGGTGGACTGAAGCAGACCGTGTCATTCTCACTGCTCACGGGATTGCTGACTTGGCAAGTATAACACCTGGAGTAATCCTGTGACTTAAGGGTGGTTTCCAGCACACCGCTCTGGAACTCCTGTGGGAAGGGCCCTTTGTCCCCGTACCAGGTGTAGTTTACAGACTCGTCAGGTATCGCACATGACAGTTTCAGATAACAGTCATCCTCCACTTTTGCTGTCTTCTCAATTTTGATGTTAGGCTTGGGTACAGGCTCTGAAAGTGAGGAAGATGTTATAAAATGAGACAATGAGGCATTCATGCTGTGAGGGTTTAGCCAACAAAGAGCGAAGGGAGCCAAGGAAGGGGCCTGATTGCCCCAGGAGGCAGTCTTGAGGAAGAAGTCCTACAGAGGGAGCCAGTGAGCAGCCTTGACCTCCTGAGGCCTCACAGACAGCAAGAGCGGCTCCTAGGCAGAGAAACTAAGCTGGGTCCTGGAGGGGGGCGCCAGAGTCCATTACATGCTCTGGGAACAAAATGGGGTTATGATCATGTGTGAACCTGAACGAACAGCCCAGAGACCTGCTGGGGTCAGACTTAGTGCACCAATTGTCTGAGATGCTTAGGGCCCCTTCTCTAGCAATGCTTCACAGTGGGCACCTTGGCTGGTCTGCCTCTCAAGAATTCTCGGGCTCACATTCATCAAGAGTCCTAGGTAAGCAGTACCTGCCTGCACATGGCACAGCCCTTTGCACAACCATCCAGTGCAGGTGCCAGCCTTCTGGACTCTGGCAGAGCTGCAGAGAAGAACTTCATGTAACTTCCAGCCTCATCAATGGTGATAAACGGGTTGGTCTGCTGACTTTGGGATCTCTGTGTCTACACAAGCCCTGCCACATGGCAGGTATTCTATAAGTATCTCATGAAAGGATGAATGAATGAAGTAGTTATGAGATAGAAAGGATAAAACACGGCCGGGTGTAGTGGCTCACGCCTATAATCCCAGCACTTTGGGAGGCTGAGGCAGGAGGACTGCATGCAGCCAGGAGTTAGAGACCAGCCTGGGCACAATGTGAGTAAGATAAAATGTCATCTGTCACGGAGAATTGCTTTTTGCAGAGTGTAAGTATCGCAGCAGACATTCTAGAGGTCACTTTACCATTATTACTGTTGTCCTGCTGCCAGAGAGAATGGGAGATAGTCCCAGCATCTGGTCCTTCCTTGGCTAAGGCTGGTTTACCTGCAATCCTCTGAGATCTTTTCATTCTGCAAAACATCTGCAGAATCAATGCAGCTCAAACTCCATAAGGTTAAAAGATGGCAGAGAATTGACCAGATGAGAGCTTGCCTCTCGATTGCATGTGGGGCTCTAGAAGCTCTACCAGCCTGGACCCTGGAACTCTAGTTTTATCTCCTCTGTGAAGCCGATCTCAGCTGCTAAGAGATTGCTCAGACTACAGAAGAGTTGAAAGTGAACTGGACTTCCCCTACATGCTTTAATTGAGCAATTGTTATCCTGGTTTTCACCATTTCCTATATTCTAGCCTCTTATCTTACACTCCTTCTGCATTTCCCATGGTGATCAGCACAGCACTGGACACTTTGCTGATGAAATTAATTGACCAGCTTGGGCTGTCCAACTCCAAGATGCTCACTTTGAGCTGTCAGAAATGCTTGGGCTGGACCAGAGGACTATTTTTCTGCTAATCACATCCTGGAAATCTTACCCTCAGACAGAATGTGCTTATCCTCAGGCAGGAAGCTCAAGCCAGTTTGTGGATTTTTAAGTATTCAGAAATTTTGCAAGCTTTTTGTGAAACCATTAGTTTATTGAAATCAACTGTGGTAGTAGTATTTAAACCACAGAAATTACAAGTTGGTAAATGATACACATTAGGGCTTTTTTAAAAAAAATTCATCTTGGAGAGCTTGTTAACACCACTGTAAGAGAACCTGAATCTTTTCTGTTACCAGGACTTTCTGAATTTTCAGGCTATATGACGCGGAAGAAGAGAAGGGGGACTCTGACTGTTTAGATCAGGGACTATCTGGCTGGTGGAACCGGAATATATACAACACTCTTCATTTGCATCTTTTAACATTTTTTAAAATGTTTTGATTTTTCTTACCTACTTTGATTCTTATAGCATCCTAAAAGGTAGGTAGAATTAGCCTTATAACATGATGAAGAACCCAAGACTCCCAAGGGAACTCCACTCTTAGCTATTTAGGCCCCTACCATTCCACAAGAATTGCATACTCCAACCCCTGGAGACTTCTCGAGATCCATGTTTCTGCCATATAAGCTGACCCTTTCACCGTAAATGTTTAGATCAGGTACACACACCTGAACTAAGTTGGGACTGTCAGTTTCTCTCTCTTTAAATTGCCCTGAGAATTGAAACTCAGCAGAGCAAAAGTCTGAGCTTTGAGAGCTGAGTATAAAATGGCAGGAATCCAAATCCATAGGCAC
Organism: Ateles fusciceps; assembly: GCA_036589455.1. NCBI lineage: Eukaryota > Metazoa > Chordata > Mammalia > Primates > Atelidae > Ateles > Ateles fusciceps. Next base: position 3,883,596 of record JAZHEH010003362.1, read on the forward strand.
ATCCAGAGATTCCTGAGGCTAGGGGCTCCAGCCTGACCCTGGTTTTCAATATTCCTCCCCTTCAGCCCTTCCTGGCTCTTTTAAACTCCCGGAATTGCTTTAAATAGCCCCAGTTCCTTAAACTAAATTCTCCTTTTTTTGGTAAAGGTACATTGAATTAGTTTCTGTTACTTGTTATCAAAATAATCTTACCTAATATGGGCACAGAGATGTGAAGATCTTTTTTCAAGGTTGCACAGCCAGTGAGCAACTGACCAGTTTTGAACCCAAGTCTGTCTGACTCCAAGCATAATGCCCTAGTCCTTATTCCATATATACTGGTTAGACTGGAGCTGTGAGTGGAAGTTTTTTGTCCCACTCATTATGAAAGGTAAAAAATTCTAGTAACTTCTGCCCCATTCTTTATATTAATACATTCTCTTTTAAGTCCAATGAAGCCTAAGTTTAGAGATATAATTAAGATGAGCTAAGCCGATTTAGGTTGATCACAGGACAGAATGAAGGAAATAGAGAGAAAAAAATCTCTAGTTTTCCTTCTCCTCAAATACTAGACTCACTGACTTCAGAAGAGGTGTTAAATGTCCTAGGATTGTTAATTTGGGGATCTGCTGACCTAGGCTCACTCTCAAATAGAACTGGATCCAGGAAAAATGAATCAAACCTGTCCTGAGGTTTTTCTCTCCTCCTCTCCGAATGGCCCATGCCTCCCAGGAAGCCCCACAGTAGTCCATGTGGGGCCCCTGGAGTGGGGGATTTGCTCTTTGGCTCCCCTGACTCACCAAACACCTGCAGCTTGATCTTCCATTCTTGCTCAAACATGGTTTCCTTCAACACCCTCAAGATGTAGATGTTGGCATCCTCTTTCTGGACCTTAGAGATGTACAGTGCGCCACTTTGGGAATCGAGTTTGACCCTGCCTTTAAATTTATTATCAAAGTACTTAAGTCTTATGACATCCCAGTCTGCAATCTTCTGGTCGTAAGTACAAAACCAAGTTATTCCTCTGAAGTTCTAGGCAGGCTCTCGGAGATGTTCAGAGTCACATTGCCGCCGGAGACCGCGTTTATAACATCTACCAAATCACCTGCCAATGAGAGTCAGAGTGAGACCTGCCCTAGAGAAGGCAGTGTTGCTGAGAGGCCCAGGGTGTAGCCTGGGCTGATGGGAGCAGGCGAGAAGGAAGGGATTTCTGCTTTGAAGCAGTGAGTATGGTTTTCATTGGAGGTCCAGGTCACCTGCTCAGGAATTCAAGAAAAGTTGGAGATTGAAAAGTGGGCATGAGGGGAAGGGGGTGTTGCTTATCATTCACCTAGTGTTGCCCCCAGAAAATAAAAGAATTGAGTAAGGCCAACTGAGGTTGGGCCTGGCTCTCTCCCTCACTCTCATACCAGCAGACTTTCAAATAAACTGATGACAAGTCACATCTCTCTAGTCTTGTGTTTCCTGTCTGTTCAATATAGTTCAATAAGCACTTTGTTAGTTGCTAGAGGCATAGACATAAAAAGTACATGATTCTATTTTCAAAGATTTAATACACAGACAGACACACAAACAAATAATCCTAATATCTTGGTGACTGTAACACAGTTAATGTAGGAGCCAAGGAAAGCTTCCCCTTCACCTTCTGAAGATTTGCCAAAAATCACTGACAAGAGGCAGATTAAGGAGAAAAGGCATCCAGATGAACTTAAGGTGTACGCAGAGCCTTCGGAAGGAAGAGCCCAAGATACGGGGCAAATTGTCCATTTCTATGCTGAGGTTCAACAAAGTACAGACAGTTACAGGGAAATATGATTGGACAAAAAGGATATGATCGAATGCTAATAGACCGATCGGGGGGAAACCCAGCAAGGCCTGCCTGTCTAGACTCTGCTTGGCCTTTCTGTGCTGCGTTCCTTCCTTCCTCCCGCGTGTGGGGCAGGCTGTCTCTGGAATGGGGGTCTTATGATTCACAATCAAACAAGACAGGTCAGATAATTTCTTTGTGGCTATTTTTTTTTTTTTAACACAGAAAGGCTCAAGGAAAGTTAGGGTGGTATATTTAAGTTCTATGGCTGGCTTTGGGGAAAAGGGGTTTGGGTTTCTATGGCCTGCCTTGGGAAAGATGGATTACAGTGCCTACGGCTAGCCTGGGCTAGGACGGGACTGAGAGACAGAAGGGCAGGAGAAGGTCAGAGAAAAACTTTCACTTCTGAGGCTGCCTCTGAGGCCATCATTTTGGGGTATTGATTTCTGAGTCCCGACAATAAACACAGAGTGCTATGGGAATATATTCCTATCCAGAGGGTAGGGATAGAGAATGGAGAAAATACTAAGAAAAATCTCTTCAGAGGAGATGACCACTAAGGTAAGCCAAAGGATGACTAAAAGCTAATATTTGTTGAGAACTATGTGTCAGGCACTATTTGAGATGCTTGGGATACATCAATGAACTAAGCAGCAAAGATCCCCACCTCAGCAGAGCTTACATTAGAGTGGGGTGAAAAGACAGTAAGCGATAAATACACTAACCAAACATACTGTCTAGTATGTAAGGACGTGATAATTGCCATGACAAAGGAGAAAATCTAAAAGAGGGTAAGGGGAGTCACGAGTACTGGTAGGGGTACAAGGGTGAACTTCATTTATAAGGTGATAAGTAGGTCACATCTGAGCAAAGACTTGGAGGAGACAGGTGGCCAAGCGATATCTTGGGTAAGAGGGACCCAGACAGAGAGAGAGGAAAGAGCCAGAGCAAAGGCCCTGGGGCAGGGGGTGTGCCTGCCACATGTGAACAATAGCAAGAGCGGCAAGCAGGTAGTGTGGAGCGAGCAAGGGGAGTGGGTGATGAGAGACACAGTGAGAGAGGAGTGGATTCGAGAGAGTGGATGAACACATTTTAGCTTTATTCATAATGCTTCGTCCTGCAAAAAAAAATGTTACCCTGTAAAAATGGCTCATGTCTTGTGCGCGCATTTACAATGTGTTTAGAAGCAAGTTATTAGAAGGTAAGAAAGTGGAGACTGTATAAATTATTTCACAAAGTTTGGATCAGAGGCAGATTTCCTGTGAAAGGAATGAAGCTGAAGTTTCAGGGCTTCTTGGGTGGTCCTGGAGGAGCCCTAGCAGTGTATTCATGTGATCCGTTTTGCAAAACATATCTTTAAACACAAATAATTAGACCACTGCCTCCATCTACGCTAAAATCTCCTTCATCACATTTCTGTTTTTGTTGGGTGGCATCTCAATTATGGGCATTTTGAGGTCTGGCTAAGGGGAAGTAGAAATGGGGTTAGTTGGGGTTAGTGGGATATACGTATGAGGGTTGCAAAATCTTGTGTGTGAAGTTCTTTTACATTGCAATGCAATCTGAAGGTGAGGAAGGAGAAATAATAAAAATAGACTCTTCTCTTAAGACATTCCCACTTGAATGGGGAACAACATGGCAGGGTACTATGTAAAAGGTCACGAAAAGGTAGAGAGAATTTTGTTTTTGTTCTTAGTGGTAGTTAAAGAGGGAAAAGATCTAAGCTATGGTAGGCAAAGGAAAGGAACCAGTGGAGGGGAAGACATGAAGAGAAGGGAGGTAGGTGATTGCTGAGCCTGGGCTAGTGGGGCTCAGAGCAGCATTGATGGCTGGGAGGAGAGATACTTCCTACCCGGAGGGGAAAGAGGAGGAGGAAAGGTGGAGGAGGCGATGGAGAGAAGTTACTAGTTTGAAGATAGTGGGTAGGAAGTTGAAGGGCCTCCTGCCTAATGGTCTCTAGTTTCCATTTCTTCCACAAAGGAGGCACGTGCTTTGCTGAGAGGGCAGAGGACTGAGGTAGGGCCTTGAGGAGAAGGGTGAAGGTTTGAAATAGTCACTGTGGGAAATGGGAGAATTTACTAGGGCCAGTAAGAGATACTCTGAGACCCCAGCCTGACTGAAACAATGACTCAAAATTTACTCCTTCCCTCTCTCCTTTGCTCCTTTCCTCCCTCCATTCACCCGTCTCTCCACGCATACATGTGTACATGAACTTCCTCATGTATTCACTCATCTAATAACTACACAGTAAGCACTTACTATGGGCTAGTCTCCGTATGCATGCAAGAGATGGATGCAGCTCCTTCCCTTGAGCTTCTGGTCCAGTGAATCAACACAATCAGATGCTTTCACTATTGACAATAAGTGTTAGGAAAAGGGAAATACGGAATGCTTAGAGGGCATATAAAAGGGAGCACATCACTTGAATTTGGGAGTTGAGAATGGCTTCTCTAAGAGGAATTAGTCTGAGTGGGATTAAGCCAGGGAAAGGTGAGGACTAGGGGTAGTGAATATTCCAACAAGAGGGGGAAAAGAATTAAATGCCCAGAGACACCAAAACGAGATTTATTTATGGAATAGAAAGTAGCTCACTCATTAGAACATAGACTAAGGAGGGCAGGAAGTGAGCTTATTACAAAACGTAAACTTTACACTCACAACTTCTGCTTTCTCATCTCCCACAGTGGCTACTGAAGAGTTTTAAGCAGAAGAGTGAAGTAGACAGAGAACCATTTTGGACAATGTATATGTACAGCAGGGTAGAGAACAGGTTAGCTAGACAGAATGCAGCAAATAGAGCAGTCAGGATAGCAGATCATTGTGGAAATTGGTGATAACAGAAAATGGTGGCTTGATAGGTAGCATGGGGGGTAGATGGAATTGGACATATTTGAGAGATATGTTTGAAAATAGAATTAACTGGACTTACTCATTGGGCATGAGAAACAAGGGAAAGAAAAGAATCAAGGATGACTCCTAGAATTCTGGCCTGAGCAACTGGGCAAGTGGAGATGCCATTTATAGAGGTGGGGAACGGTAGAGGAGCAGTAGGTTTGGGGGAAAAGAAGGATTACAGTAGCTTTTTTTTTTTTAAGTCTGTAAATAATTTGACAGTCCTCTCATCAGATGATGGACTTTGTGCCCCTTTTCCTTGAACTCGAGTAGGCTTGGTCACGGCCTCAATGGACGGAATACAGCAGAAGTGTGACCTGCAAAGCTAGCTTGGAAAACACTATGCACCGTTTGCCTGTTTCTCTTGGGACACTAACTCTGGGGAGACTTGTGCTGGGTGATGTCAGCCACCCAGCTCTTTGAGTCTCCCTCAGTTCAGGCAGTAGCCCTGTGAGTGAAGAGCACTGCATGACTCTAGGCCACACCATGATCTGATTGCAAGCACATGAAAAGCCCTGAGTAAGACATAATGTACAGTCTTCCCCCAGATCTGTGGGCAAAGTAAATCATTGCTATTACTTTAAGCCATGGTATTGTGGCAGCTTGTTAAACAGCAACACATATCGGGAATAGGGATGATGAGTCAAGTTTTAGACGTGTGTCTGGAGAGTCTAGAGAAGATGTTTAAGAGACAGAAATTCAGGTCTTGGCCTCAGGCGACTGCTTTGGGCTTAGAAATTTGCGTATGCTCTTGCCAGGCTTTCATCTGTATCTGCTTGTGTGCGTGTCATGATTTCAAAGCAATTGCAAATTTTTTATTGTATTTGATCTTAATAGCAACCCCTTGAAGAAATGAGGAACAGATGATTACATCCATTATAGAACTGAGGAAATAGTAGTTCTAGTACAATACTGTTTCTCCTCTATCCTGCTAAGTGTTGTGGGCAGATAGGGAATTGCCTGGTTGTGGAGTGTGCCCTGAATCACTGCCTTGAAACCAAAGAGCTCAGAAACCCAAGTCTGAGGAGAGAAGGAAGAAGAGAGCTAAGAGTGCTCTCAAACTTTTCCACAGAAGCATCCCTTACTGCAGAGGAGAGAACGACTTCACTTTCCGGGAAGATACGGATGTGGAGTCCAAAAGGAAGTTTTTTGAAGTTGTTCATTCGTTTAACAGTTATGTATTGAGCACAAGCCACGCCCCAGGCACTGTACTAACTAAGTTCAGCAGCACCATACTGCACGTGTTTCTGTCCTCAGAAAGTTTAGGAAACAGATGATCACAAACCATAATCTGGAGCCTGAGGTTCCCGTGTGACCATGTCTTCAGAACACAGTCACAGGCAGACAGTCCAGGAAGAAGTCACATGAAAACGGAAGCTTAAAAGACAGGCAAGAAGAGAGGGGAGGGAGGAAAATCTAGGTGGAAAGAAGGCACGGACATAAGCCCAGAGGCAAGAGAAAACACCTCTTTTAAGGCAAACAGTAAAATTAAGAGATTTAGACACATTGACCTTCATCAAGATTCCCTGCTAGGAAAAGCATACTTGTAATAAAATGGTTTGGAAGTTAGACCTGTGTGCCTTTAGACGAATTTCTTAATCTCTCTGAAAGATAATATTCTCATCTGAAAAATGTAGATAATAATAGCCACCTCACCGTTTTCCATGAAAGTTAAATGAAAAAGCATGCAAAATGCCTAACACAATGTCTGCCAGACAGTAAATGCTTAATTTGTATTTTACTAACCTAGGTTATAGAAATAGATAACCTAACCTCATCAAAAACAATATTATCCATTCAAAGGATAACACAATCAGGTGGGGTCTGCATGTTTCAATCAAAGAAGAATCAATGACCAAGATGAAGCCTAGGGATGACCAACTGTCAGGATATTTTCAGTATGCCCAGAGAAAGTCCTGAAATATTCCAGTTCTCATTGGCAACCCTGTTTTTGCCAATAGTTAGATGAATACTTCATGTCAGCCCCCGACTCCCAAGGCCATACCAGTGTCCCATGCATTGAGTCAGCCCCACAGAACCCATACAGCTGTGGACTCACACAGTCATGAACCAAAGGACTGCCAACTTGAGAGGCAGAGTATGTGAGAGCCCATCCTCCACACATCCTATCTCATCTCCCTAAAAGTTACACTCTATCATCATTTCATGCCACAGTGTAACTCTCCATGTTTGTTCATTTTTACTGTTTTACTCATAGTGGTGAGCATTAATGCCCTTTAAAGTAAGAAGACCTGAGTATTTACTTGGGGGAATAGCAAGAAAGTCAAAAGTTTCACTGCTATTTCTCAGCCGGCAAAAGAAGACAGGAACTGGATGAAGAAAGAGGGTGAGGCAGCTCTAATGGGAAAAGGAAAGTTAGCTCTCAGAGGAACGGACCTTAACTCTTAGCAATCAGATGTGTTAAGATTCCTTTGATCCCGATATACTTCCAGCCTCTTCTAAGACCCTCATTCAGAGACCGCCAGACGGCAATCCTTTCCAAGCTTTTCTTCCTACAATTTTGATCTATCTTTTATTTGGGGCAATGACAATATCATTTATCTTGGCTCAGGACACAATGCCTCACATGCACAGTGGTCTCAAAGGATGCCTAAGGGAGTACAGCATGTCTGAACACAAAATGTAGCAGTTTCTTCTTATTCAAAATGCAAAAACAAACACTTTCCCATAACTTCATGGACCACCAGCCATGAGACAAAATACAAGGGGCCTATTTCTCCTTCTCCCCAGCGTTCTGTTTTGGTCACATCCCCTTGGGAAAGGAGATGAAGCTCAATTCTTCAGTGCTCAGGAAGGCTCCCAGTCATGCCATGGCCCTGCTACCGGAATGGAAATACCTGCTTTCCGGACCCCAGATCCCGCTTCCAGGGTTGAACCATATCCCATCCCCCCTTTCCCAACTGACCATGCCTTCAGTGCACAATCACAGGCAGACAGTTGGTGGAAAGTACCTTGAATGCTGCCAGCGAGGACTAACAGAGGCAGCAGTAGCAGTTCCAGAGCCAGACGCCAATCCCAACCTCTGGAGCACATACTTCCTTCCAGAACTTTCCAGGAATGCAGCAGACAGTTGAGAGCCTGGGGAGAAAGGGACCAGGAGTAAAAAGGGAACTTACCAAATAGGGTTAGAGGAAAATACCCACTGAGCTTTTCTCTCCACCCACCACACTTATGTGGGGCCCAGCAACCAAAACAGGAAGCCTTGTAAATTTGTTTTACTAAGAAACAGAATGGAAACAGACCAATTTTGTTTGAATGTACATGAGTGCTTTTCTATAGGGAGAAGATTCATAGCTTCTACTGGACTCTCAGGGGAGCGGTGAGTGCTCAGAAAAGATTCAGGGACTCTGATGGAGAATCTCTGCTTTTGGTTTCCAGGCAGGGATCACTGATTAATTCAGGGGCTAAGACATAGGAGGTACTCACTCAAGCCTGGGTAGGTGTCATTCATAGCAGAAAGTCTGGGAAATCAGACCCACACAGGATTCCCCACCCTGTGGTCTGTATTAGTCTGATCTCACACTGCTAATAAAAACATACTCCAGACTTGGTAATTTATAAAGGAAAGGGGGGGTTGTTTTGTTTTGTTTTTGTTTTTGTTTTTGAAACAGAGTCTCGCTCTGTAGCCCAGACTGGAGTGCAGTGGTGCAGTCTCGGCTCACTGCAACCTCCACCTGCCGGGTCAAGCATCTCTCCTGCCTCAGTCTCCTGAATAACTGGGATTACAGGCAAGCACCACCATGCCCAGCTAATTTTTGTATTTTTAGTAGTATTTGTATTTTGTATTTTTGTATTTTCACCATGTTGGCCCAACTGGTCTCGAACTCCTGACCTCAAGTGATTCATCCACCTGCCTCAGCCTCCCAAAGTGCTGGGATTACAAGTCTTAAGCCTGTGCCCAGCCAGGAAAGAGGTTAAATTGACTCATAGTTCAGCATGGCTGGGGGAGGAATCACAAAATCTACAATCATGGCACAAGGGGAAGCCAATACATACTTCTTCACATGGTGGGAGGAAGGAGAAGCACCAAGCAGCAGTGGGGAAAGCCCCTTATAAAACCATCAGATCTGGTAAGAACTCACTCACTATCACAAGAACAGCATGAGGGTAACCGCTCCCATGATTAAATTACTTCTCACTGGCTTGCTCCCATGACGTGGGGATTATGGGAATTACAATTCAAGATGAGATTTGGGTGCAGACACAGCCAAATGACATCACGGTCTAAGAAATTTCAAGCCCATTCCTATTGAATCTAAATTAGTTATTTGCCCACCCAGGACCCATAGACAAGCCACAGTTCCTGATATAACACATTTGTAATCATTTTTTAATTGGGGACATTTCTGATTCTCAACATGGAGATGAACAATAAAATGTCTGCTCTCCTCAATCCTCAAACCTGGAGGACATTATATTAAGTGAAATAAATCAGGCACAGAAAGATAAATACCACATATTCCCCATCATATATGGAAGCTTCAAATAAATGAGCTCATAGAAGTAGAGAGTAAAATTGTGGTTACCAGAGGCTGGGAAGGGCAGAGGGGAGGGAGGATGGGGGATAAGTTGATTAACGGATACAAAGTTACAGCTGGAGAAGAGGAATCAGTGCCAGTGTTCTGTCGTACTATAGGGTGAATATAGTTAAGAATAATTTATTGTATATGCTCAAAAAGCTAGAAGAGAGGATTTTGAATGTTCCTAACACAAAGAAATGATCAATGCTTGAGGTGATGGGTATCCTAATTACTTTGACTTGATCATTACACATTGTATACATGTATCAAAATATTACTCTGTACCCCATAAATATGTACAATTATTATATGTCAAGTGAAAATAAAAGGAAAAAAAACATAAAAGAAAGAACCCTGCAAAGCAAAATTCAGGACAGCACCAGAATCAAATTCCTCTTGGTCAGACTGGTCACACTTTGGAACTGTGTTTTTTTTCCTAGCAAATTGATGGGACACAACCCTGCTCCTTCAGCAAGAAAAAGATAACATTGTGTTAAATTTTTTAAAAAGAGACACTGTAAATTAACGTTATATTCTCTTTTTTGGGGGGAGGGGGTCATAGGCTCCTGCTCTGTCACCCAGTCTGTAGTGCAGTGACCACTATGCTTGGCTAATTTTTTTTTTTGTAGAGATGGGGTCTCACCATGTTGCCCCAGGCTGGTCTTGAACTCCTGAGCCATGGGATCCACACTCAGCCAGTGGCTGGACCAGGCAGCCTGGGCAACATGGCAAATCCCATCTCTACTAAAAGTAAGGAAGCATACTGTGACCTGTTCCACCTTGGGCATCAGGGTCTAAATGCGGGGAACACGGTGGCTCTAAGAAACTCAGAGTTGCCGGCAACTATGGAGCTCCAAGGGGTGTCATAGCTTTTGCCTGGGGAGTCCCCGAGGTCTGAGACCCCAAGAAATGTTATAGTTCTCTCTCGTTCCTGCCACCTGCAGCTCGGCAAACGAGGGCATGTCACAGCTCTTATTCAGTCTTGCTGCCTGCAGCTCAGGAAACAGGGGTGTGTCACAGCTCTCAATTGGTCGCAGTGCCCCACAGCTTGGCAAATGGGCATCTTACAGCTCATTCCTGTCAAAGAGTCTACAATGTGCCTACAAGAAATGGAGAACACATAAGAAACACTATGAGAGTTATGCCAATCTGAAATTAGGAACTCAGAGAATACAGGGTCTTGAGTAGCCCAAAAATGTTCAAGGAGGAGTATGGGATTGAACTGAGGACAGAAGACAGATATTCTGGTAGGTTAAGCAGGGCCTTGAATGCCACAATGGGCACAGCTTTGGTAGTGCATGAAGAGTGAGAGAAAGCCAAGTCATTCCAATGAATGTTCCCCCCTAAAAATTAGAGCAAAGATAGGAACAGGGTATATCTCCCAGGAGACAGAATTGATGAGAACGGGTGGCTAATGTTACAGTAGATCGTCAGGCAGACGTGAGCAGGGCAGGAGAGAGCCTCCCACACCACCGGCAATGACAGGCAACCATCAGGTGATGGTCAGGCAATGTTAAAGTGCCTCTCTAAAATAATACTTGGTCGCGGCCAGCACCAGGGGAAAGGCAGTCTCCAAATACATAGAAAAATCTGAAACTGGTGATCAGCAGCTTCCCAATAAGATCCCAGGAATTGTGTGAGTGGGCTCACACGTGCACACTAAGAGGAAAAACGGCGAGTTTAACTCGTGTATCACCTTGCTCTAGGAACACTCTACTGGTAAGAGAAGAACGCCTGGCCAGGCATGGTGGCTTATGCCTGTAATTCCAACACTTTGGGAGGCAGAGGCAGATAGATCACTTGAGGCCAGGAGTTTGAGACCAGCCTTACCAACATGGTGAAACCCCATCTCTACCAAAAATACAAAAATTAGCTAGGCGTGATGGTGAGCTTATAATCCCAGCTACTCAGGGGGCTGAAGCACGAGAACTGCTTGAACCCAGGAGGCAAAGGTTGCAGTGAGCCAAGATCGTGCCACTGCACTCCAGTCTGGGAAACAGAGTGAGACTCTGTCTCAAAAACAGACCAAATGGAAGAATAACGCCTCAAGTGAGCATGCATACAACTCCAGTGAACACACTGCATGTGCAGCCCCCTCCCAAGGGCTAGCAGGCCACTGTGCACGCAGATAGCCCACCCCAAGGGAAGAATCAAGGGAGAAGGGATGCTAATGTACTTTGGTCCTGTGACTCAGATATGTTCTCTGGTGGTCAGAGATTTCTACACCTCGCCTTCTTTGGCTGAAGGCATTCAACCCCCATATGTGGTTTTCTTCTCCCTTTTGCTCTCCTTCTTACTAACCAACCCCTAGAACAATTCCTCAGCCCCTCTGGACAGGAGGCTTGCAAGAGTGATAGCGCTAAAGCCTGAGACTAGCAGTGTCTGGAGTTTCCTCTGTTTTTTCAACTACTATTGGCTCTTTCCCCAAAACCCGCAATGCCTATTCTCCTGTCTTCTGAAATGGCCTTGCACACCCACTGAACCATCCACCTCAGGGGCAAGTCTGCCTTTTCTCTGTCTTCATTTTGCATGCCATGTAACTTCTTAGACACACACTCCCTGTTATTTGTGTGTCCATGGCTCTTGCTGTGGCCCATGGCTCTGGCTGTGTTTGTGTAGCAGCAAAGACATGGGCTCCCTTCTGGATATCCCCTGAGATTTACACTTGTTCTTATCCAACCAGCTCAGATGACCACCAACACTTCCCCTGTCTGCTGGCACACTGCCAGGACAGATACTAATGGGAATCCCAGCTCTGCCAACTCCTTATGACTTACTATACGCTTTTTTATCCCCATGATCCCCAGAGCCAGATTTTCTGGTGCCTTCTGAAGCAGTTTGTCCACTGCATAGGACCTCACCCTGTGGCCCTTTTAAGAACCCTGAGTACTTGCTTTTTTTGAGTTAGCGCCCCTTTGGAAGGAGGGGAAAATTCTTCCTTTGCCATTTGTGAGTTCTTACTCTAAGCCTCAAGTCCTCCAGAGGTTACTACCTTATGTCAAGAGGGCAAATAAATGTCATCCTCTCAAATCCAAAGGCTGCTGTTTTTGTGAGCACATGAAGACTCTCCATGAGTATCTCCCTCACTTCCTCCTGTAGGCTCCATTTCTACAATCACTTCTACTTCCTTCACAACATGCATGAAGGCCTTCAAGGTCATATTCAAAGAAAGGGAAGTCCAGCTACTTGCAACAGTGAGCTAAAAAACAGGTTTCTGGGAGGCTGAGGCAGAAGAATTGCTTGAACCCGGGAGGTGGAGGTTGCAGTGAGCCAAGATCATGCCCAGCACTCCAGCCTGGATGACAGAGTGAGACTGTGTCTCAAACAAACCACACAACAGCAGCAACAACAGTCTTCTTACCTTACTTAAGACTTAACAGTCTTACTTACCTGGCAGTAAGGTTACCTACTACTTCTTACCTACTTTAAAAATGTGTGCAATGGGAATCTGCGAAAGAATCATTTTGTTGCTAGGATGCTCCAAGCAAGAGTCACTTTAAGGCCCAAGGCCACAGGAGTAAGAGATTCATAGGACACAGAGGAAGTCTGGTCCCAGGCTAAGATTGCCATTAGAACAGAGATGAAAGCAAGGTTAGGGGCACATGGTAAGACCGGTTTATTCTGGAACCCCAAGGATGAACAGGAGGCCCACCTGTTCAGTCCAAGGGCATTGCTGCCGAACTAAAAGAATAAGCTTAGGGAAAGCTTCAGACTCTATGGTGCACTGGATAGCCTTAAGTAATTGTTGCAGCGTTTTAAAAAATACTTTCTGCTCTTTTGTCAACTTCTGACCCATGGTAATCCAACCCCTGGCATTATATGCATCGGTGCTGTCCTCCTGAAAACGGGTCGGGACTGTCCCTTACCAGTATTCCTCAAAGACTGGTGTGCTATCCTACTCCACGTGTAATTTCAAAGTGACCACGTCGGGGTCACCCCCTGCAGTTTGCTCTGCAGTGATTGCAGAGAAATAAGTATTCTGACAATTACAGCTGAACGGGGCAGGGAGCAGCTCCTCTGAGGGGAGTGCTGCTCCAAGATCTGTCCGCCAAGTACTTATTGAGAGGCTTGTTAAGCTACAATTAGACAAACAAGAGATATCCACCACGTGGCTTTTTGCAGTCGTGTCACGAGGCACATATAGCCTTGTTTGTTAGGTCTAGAAGCACTCAAACCATATTCTTAGAGGCTGTGTTCAGCGCTCATCACACATTCTGCTCCTTGTCCTGTCTTCAGGGTCAAGGAGTTACAGTCTCATGCACAAACAACACGCACACAGTGCCTCACTATTTTTTCATGCCTCGACCTCAAATGCCTTGTACACAAGCTTGAATGTGTTGCCGTGCACCTCCTGCACTGGGCACATATTGGAATTGGCAGCAACCCCATGCGCCCAAGTCTTAGCAGGCATGACTGCAGCCACCAGCTACCTGGGTGTGTCAGCAGCCTCGGGATCTTTTGGAGCTGCCCTCAACTCCTTGTTTCATTTTGACATCTCTACTTGTCCTTTTTGGTCCATGTCTTTGATATTTAATAACCTGATTTGTGTTCTCTCATCTTCAGGACATCAAGCTCCAAATGATCGTCAGTGAGGAATACGTCCTCAACATTCAAGAGTTATCCTTCTACACTGAGCCCTTAGACTGCCCATCAGTGGGACATGAAAGAAGTTAAGTCCTGCCCCTTTCTCCGTTGGACCTGGCTGGATACTGCTTTCATGAACCCACAGAGTTGCGCTGCCCTAACTGCCAGCAGGAGGCCAAGACCCACAGAATAACCACCGCTGCCCCTCTGTGAGCAGGGAGCAGTTTACAGGAGACTGACCTTTGTCCATTTTCCTCCCAAAAATTGGAGTACTGGACCCTTGAGAGGGGGAAATGCTACAGCAGGTAGTCAGGCAGACATGAGCAGGGGCAGGAGAGGCGCCCCCCTCCAGGAATGTCAGGTAACCATCAGGTGATGGTCAGACAGTTGTTAAGCTGTCTCTCTAAAATTACAATTAGTCACAGCCAGCGAGCGGGAAAGGCAGTCACCCAATAGATAAAACAAAATCTGAAGCTGGTGATGAGCAGTTTCCCATTAAGATCTCAGGAGCCGGGTGAGTGGGCTCACACATGCGTACTAAAAGGCAAAATGGCAGCGTTTAACTGGTGTAACCCTTTCCCCTAAGAACACTCAACTGGTAAGGGAAGAACGCCTGAAGTGAGCATGCGTACAACTCCAGTGAACACCCTGGGCATGAGGCCCCTCCCCAGTGCTGGCAGGTCACTGCGCATGCAGACAGCCCACCCCAAGAGAAGAATCAGAGGAAAAGGGATGCAAGACCCCGGAAGTACACCAACATATAAAACGCCAAATCAAAGGTCAAACAGTGCACTTGGTCTCTCAAGCCACCTGCTTGACCCTCTTCCAAATGCACTTTTTAAAAAAATTCCAGCTCCAAAGCTTTTCCATAAGCTTTCACTCCCACTCTAAAACTTGCCTTGCTCTCTCCCACTGCCTTCTGCCCCATGGTTGAACTTTTTCTTCTGAAGAGACAGTAATTGAGGTTGCTGCAAACCCATATGAATTCACCACCTCTAACACTAAGACGCAAAAAGACGCCTGCCACCTCTGAGCTCCAGAGTCCAGAGTGTAAAAGAAAATGGAGGTTGAAGAGCCCAGTCAGAGGACTGTAGTCCTCCTGTCAGGAGTCTTCAGAAGGTCTACTGCCCAATGTGTTTGCTCAGACATTTGATGCTTTAGTCAGCAGAGAATAGGAAAACCTATTTTCAACCCCATTAGGACTAGGGCGACTACTATTCCTGGCTGGCTTTCCACGGGTTCCAGTGTAACCAAGTGTCTCCATTATTGTAAGAGATATAACGCTTTATTTTACATAATGTTTATATATTTTATATAATGTTTAATTGCTTTTTCTCCCCTTTCCCTTTTTCCTTCCCCCTTTCCCTCTACTTCCTACTTAGCCATTTTGAAATGCAAAATAACCTCTCACCTCCCCATCACCAGATACTCCCTATAGGGCAAGATCACCTATATGCTCCAAGACAGATCTGTCCATTTGCAGATCAAAGCATGTCCTCATGGAACTCCTACCTTGAGGGGGGATGGGGTTGCCGCAGAAAGGCATGTGGAAAGCATGCCTATTGGCCGCTTTTACAACGTATTCCTGCCTGGGAAGGCACCAACTCTACTGCTCAGTAATTAACTGCTCAGTAGCAGGGAGACCACCCTGACCTTGACTTTTTGCGCCAAAGGCAAAGTGGCACATTTAAAAGAGGACAGTTTGTGCCCTCCTCCCAAACTAGTTTCGGAAATAAATTCACTTTTCTTATGCCAGGCCTCACTTGTTAATTGGACTCTGCATGTGGCCAGCAACTAACCTGTTTTTCAGTTACACCGGTAGGGGGCAGTACAACACTGTATGAGTAGGATCCAGCTTGGTGGCCATTCCCGAAGAAACTAAAAGAACTGGGGAACTCAGGACGCTTTCCCACGGTAAATTTTTTTTTTAGATGGAGTTTCGCTCTTGTTGCCCAAGCTGGAGTGCAGTGTCATGATCTCGGCTCACTGCAACCTCCGCCTCCCTGGTTCAAGCAATTCTCCAGCCTCAGCCTCCCTAGTAGCTGGGATTACGGGCATGCACCACCATGCCCGGCTAATTTTGTATTTTTAGTAAAGACGGGGTTTCTCCATGTTGGTCAGGCTGGTCTCGAACTCCCGGCCTCAGATGATCCGCCCGCCTCAGCCTCCCAAAGTGCTGGGATTACACGTGTGAGCAACCGCACCCGGCTTCCCAAGGTACATTTAACATGCAAGACGCAACAGAAGAAAGGGATCCTGAAGAGGAAAATAAGGGGGATCAGTCAGATTGAAGCAGGAGTGGCCGTGAACAAACCTTTCGAACACGGAACCAGGAAGGAAATGGCAGTTTTATTGGGCAGGGAGTCTTGGCAGATTTGTGTCTCAAGAACCGAGCTCCTGACTAGAAAATCCTGGCCTCTTTTAAAGGCTCACGATCTTAGAGGGTGCACGTGAGAGAGTCGTGATCAATGAGATAAGCGAGGGGTACGTGACTTAGGTGGGGGTCTAATCGTGATTAAGCAAGAACTGTGCCTTCCGGGGGAGGATTCCTCCATACCATGCCTGTGATCTATAGGTAGGATAGGAACGAGGGTGGGGGTTTCATCTTGACCTTCAGTTCCGGCTGGTGGCACCAGTTTCGTCTCCTCCACTGACCCTGTGCCTTCTATTTTCAACTTTTACTTCTCCTTTTGAAATACAATGCCTTCTGGGTTCAAGTGACTCTCCTGCCTCAGCCTACCGAGTAGCTAGGATTACAGACACACATAACGGTACCCAGCTAATTTTTTGGGTATTTTTAGAAGAGATGGGGTTTCACCATGTTGGCCAGGATAGTCTCGATCTCCTGACCTTGTGATCTGCCTGCCTCAGCCTCCCAAAGTGCTGGGATTACAGGCGTGAGCCACCGCGCCCGGCCAGAGGGTTTATTTTTATACTCCTTGCTACTCGAAGAACTTGGCTAATTCAGAAAAATGAGGGATATTTTGGTATGACTGAAATAAAGACTGGATAAGGAAAGCGGGTCCGTTTTCCAGACTGGTCCAGATCACTAATGTTTTAGTGTACATGATGAAGGGTTTAGATTTTATTTTGAAGGCTTGTGAAGGGAGGTAATTAAAGGATTTTGAGATTAGGGATATATTGTGGTTCACGAGTTAAAAAAGAACATTCTGGTAAACAGGAGAATGAGACTACAAGCAAGAGGGGGACATTCTAAGACTATTGGAGGGGATCCAGCTAAGCAATACTGAAGGCCTTGGCTTCATTATTGCTCAGCTTGGCTGAAGCAGGGCTGGTGGTGTGAAGGGCAGGGGTTCGAATGAGCAAAACTTGATACCCGGTTGCATATGGGGTGAGAAGAAGAGGGAAGAGGAAGACTCTGGTTCCTGGCTTGGGTGGTCAAATCCATGAATAGGATAAGGAACAAGGTGGGACATGAGAGATGATAAGTTCAGTTTTGAATATGTTAACATTAAGATGTCTAAGAGGCAGATGAATATATGTACCTGGGGCTCAGGAGAGACATCTGAGCTATGATGTACCGGCACACAAATAATTATGGCACACAAATTCTTACTCAGAAAGAATATGTCAAGTGAAAGAGGGTTGGGGATGGAATCCCCTGGTAATACCAACATCTAAGGGATGGCAAAGGGTGAGCATGGGCAAATGAGACTAACAGAGATTTACTAGAAAAGAATAAAGAAAATTAGAGCATTTTAAAGGAAATGAAAGAGTTGGAGGAAGTGAGATGTTAATGGTGTTGAGTGCCTGCAGCTTTTACAGGCTCATGACGTTACGAGGCCATGGCTCTACTGGTGTCAAGTATTCCTTTATTGCAAGGCAAACTGAACAAACACGAAAAAATGGTGCTGAGGAGTTGGGCATTGCTGTAAAGGTACCTGAAATGTGGAAGTGGCTTTGGAACCTGGTAATGGGCAGAGGTGGGAGAGTCCGCAGGGCTCGGAAGAGGACTAGAAGATGAGGGAAAGTTTGGGACTTCTTAGAGACTTGGCAAGTGATTATGACCAAAATGCTGACAGAAATAAGAACAGTGAAGGCCAGGCTGATGAGGCATGAGATGGAAATGAAGTTACTGGAAACTGGAGTTAAAGTCACTCTTGTTACGCCCTAGGAAAGAGCTTGACTGCGTTGTATCCATGTCCTAGGAATTTGTGGAAGATTGAACTTAAGAGTGATGACCTAGGGTGTCTGGCAAAAGAAATTTCTAGGCAGCAAAGAGTTCAAAGTGTTGCGTGGGTGCTTCCAACAGCCTATGATCAGACATGGGAGCAGAGGAATTACTCAAAGTTGGAACTTACATTTTTTTTTCTTGAGACAGAGTCTCGCTCTGTCACCCAGGCTGGAGTGCAGTGGCACGCTCTCAGCTCACCGCAACCTCTGTCTCCTGGGTTCAAGCAATTCTCCTGCCTCAGTCTCCCAGATAGCTGGGATTACAGGTGCGCGCCACCACACCTGGCTAATTTTTGTATTTTTAAGTAGAGACTGGGTTTCACCATGTTGGTCAGGCTGGTCTCGAACCCCTGACCTCATGATCCACCCGCCTCAGCCTCCCAAAGTGCTGGAATTACAGACATGAGCCACTGTGCCCAGCAAGATCATCAACTTAGGCAGAGAGATGCAATGTGATGGGGTGTGATGTGTGAAAGCATGCGTGAAGGTCTGCACCTGCTACCAAACACCAGGGGTTCAGTCTAGGTCCTGCTGCTCACCACACAAAAAGAAGCAATCAGTGTTGCCAAGAAAGAAGGCTTTATTATTCTACTGCTTATATCAATCATAGAAATGAGAGCCATACCTCAAATTTGGCCCCCCTCTTGACTAAACGCTGTACCATTCTCAGGTAATTTACAAAGAAAAGAGGTGTATTTGGCTCATGGTTCTGCAGGCTGTATAAGAAACACAATGCCAGCGTCTGCTTCTGGTGAGAGCCTCAGGAATCTTCCATTCATGGTAGAAGGTGAAGGAGGAACAGGCAGCCACATGCAAGACAGAGAGCAAGAGACAGGGAGGAGGAGGTTCCAGGCTCTTTAAACATCTAGATCTTGTGTGAACCAATTACTGCAGGGAGGACACCAAACCATGCACGAGGGATCCAACCCCATGACCCAGTCCCCTCCCACTAGGTCCCATCTCCAACACTAGCATCAATTTCAATATGAGATTTGAAGGAGACATACATTCAAACCATGTCATCTTTGAACTTGCAAATTAATGTTAGAAGTGAGAGAGTTTGGGAGGAATATCCACTAATTTCACATTTGACTTAACTTTGAAGATTCCTTCTGGAGGTTGAGGGAGTACAGAGAGGTACCATTGCCTCCTCCCTTTTTGGATCTTACAGAATTCCAGGCACACTTGATCATCTGAGGTGGGGATTCATAACAAGGGAGTTAAAACTCTACTCTTCTGTGGTGGTGGCAATGTACTGCAAGAGATTAAATTGCATTCGGTTATTACTCTGTTCTCTTGGTTACCCTCCATTGCTTCCATTATTTGAAAAGAACTTTTTATAACTCTGATTATGCTGTTATATTTTCAGGAGGTAAATTCCTTTCATGATCCAGTAAACATATCATTTCCCTTTTGTGCTGGTCTAACATCATGCCTTATATCTTAGTTCTTGCAGCAGTCGTACCCTACTTCAGACCATTTTGCATGACTCTAAACGCAACGTTCTATGGTTTCAGTCCAAGGCCTTCCACCATAGTACTTGAGATAAATCTTTAAGTCCTTGGGGTCAGCGTGTGGGGGGTCCAGTCACACCAGCCACTGTCCTTGAGACAAGCAAGGAGTAGCCTTCCTTCCTAGAGCTCCCTTCCCAAAGGTCATGCTGTGTGAATGGTGGAACCCAGACAGAGAGCGTGAGCGAAGGAGTGTGGAAACCGGAATGCACAGTAGAGATGTGAGATCTGAAATGGATCTACCACTTCCGCCCACTCAGAAACGACTCGTAGAAACTGGGAAAGTTTAAGAAAAGCACAGCAGACTCATAGTGTACTGAGCTAGACACATGTGACAGTCAAGTTTAGCCCTGCGAGTGAGTAGGAGGGGGAACTAAAGCCCCCAGAGGAAAGGAGTGTGTTCCAGCCTCAGGCAGCAAGCTCAAGGTTTCATTGTGCACCGTTATCAACAGGAGCGTAGACTGTGGCTATGATGCAGCACGGCCACCGCCAAGGAGGAAAACGACACTTTATCAGATCTGTGGCTGGTTTCCACTCAAGTATTAAACTGTGAAAGTTACATGCATTCTCAGGAAGGCTTTAACACCAATGTCAATATTTCACAGGAAATGGGAAGTATTCTATTCAAGATGTCCAAAAGTTGGTTAAATAGTGATTAAAATATATTAGTGGCCAGGTGCAGTGGCTAACACCTTTAATCTCAGCGCTTTGGGAGGCCAAGGTGGGTAGATCACTTGAGCCCAGGAGTTTGAAACCAGCCTGACCAACATGGGGAAACGCCCATCTCTATAAAAAATACACAAGTTACCCAGGCGTAGTGTCACACACCTATAAGGTATTCCCCAAGAACTCTCTCACTTCTAACATTAATTTGCAAGTTCAAGGATGATGTGGTTTGAAGGTATGTCCCCTCCAAATCTCATATTGAATCCCAGCTATCCAGGAGCTAAGGTGGGAGGATCACCTGAGCCTGGGAGGTCAAGGCTGCCATGAGCCATGATCATGCCACTGCACTACAGCCTGGGTGACAGAGCAAGACCCTGTCTCAAAAAAAAAAAAAAATTATATATATTATATATATATATATATATATATATATATGTAATTACATATATGTATATATGTAAGGTATTAAAATGTTTCTATACTTCTTTTTAGCTTAAAATTTAAAGTTTTCTATATCATGTTTTAATGTCAAACTTAGTTATTTTATAGAGATAGTTATTGGGTTGTGTTTGTTTGTTTTGAGAGAGGGTCTTGCTGTGTCACCCAAGCTGGAGTACAGTGGTACGATCACAGCTCAGGACAGACTCGAACTCCTGGACTCAAGTGATCCTTCTCCCCCACCCCTCCTGAGTAGCTAAGACTATAAGTATGCACCATCATAATGAGCTAATTTCTTTTTAAATTTTTCTGTAGAAACAGGGTCTTATTATGTTGCCCAGACTGGTCTTAAACTCCTGGCCTCAAGTCATCTTCCGACCTCAGTCTCCCCAAAGTGCTGGGACTACAGATATGATGGATCTAGCCTAAATAATAATTTTAGATGATAATTGAGTGCAAAATCACATTCATAAGAAGGTGACTGCACACTATTCACAATAACAAAGAAGTGGAATCAATCTAAATGCCCGCCAATGGATAAAGAAAATGTGGTACACATACACCATGAAATACTATGCACCTATTAAAAAGGATGAGATCAGCTGGGTGCAGTGGCTCACACCTGTAACCACAGCACTTTGGGAGGCTGAGGGGTGGCAGATCACCTGAGGTAGGGAGTTCAAGACCAGCCTGACCGACATAGAGAAACCCCGTCTCGACTAAAAATACAAAATTAGCCAGGCCTGGTGGTGCATGCCTGTAATCCCAGCTACTCAGCAGGCTGAAGCAGGAGAATTGCTTGAACCCGGGAGGCAGAGGTTGCACTGAGCCAAAATTGTGCCACTGCACTCCAGCGTGGACAACAAGAGTGAAACTCCGTCTCAAAAAAAAAAAAAAAAAAAAAGGATGAGATTATGTCCTCTGCACAGACATGGATGGAGCTGGAGGCCATTATCCTTAGCAAACGAACACAGGAAGAGAAAACAAGACACCGCATGTTCTCACTTATAAGTGGGAGCTAAATGATGAGAACATGTGAACACATAGAGGAGAACAACACACACTGGGGGCTTTTGGAGGGTGGAGGGTAGAAGGAGGGAGAAGATTAAGAAAAACAACTAATGGGTACTAGGCTTAATACCTTGGTGATGAAATAATCTATACAGCAAACCTCATGACACAAGTTTACCTATGTCACAAACCCGCACTTGTATCCCTGAACTTAAAAGTTAAAAAAAAAAAAAAGAAGGTAGTGTGGGTGATGGCACTCAATGTGTGGGCAATGGAGCTGAACTGTATGGGCGACCGAGCCAAATGACCTGAGTTGGGATCCTGGCTGCATTGATGTTGTATGATTCTGGGCTAATTACGTAACCTCTTAAGACCTCAGTGTCTTACCTCTGTAAAATGCAAATGATAAAGCGGTTACCACACACACACACACACACACACACACACAAAGAAGGTAACTGCTATGCTTGCTATAAACATACTCTATGGATGTTCTGAAAAACAGGTGATTATTGAAATGCTATTTTTAAAACTACATTCGTTATAACAGTACTGTAAGAATGGCTTAAATAAGCAACAACAGTTTCTCTATTTGAGATGACACAAACTCCCCACCGGGAAAGCAAAAGCTTTCTTTCTAAATTTTCTGGGGTTTCTAAATTCTCCCCCACATTCTGCTCTACTGTCAAACCAGTCTCAAAAAAGATGGAGTCCTGAGGGCCTGAGAAATCAAACTGTTTCATGCTTCCAGTTTTTTTCTCCAAATCCAAAGAAGGAAATGCTGGATATCATTCATAGTTACTCAACTTTTATCGCTCAGGACACCCATTTACTCATTTCACGTACATGTTGAAGGTCTGCTATATACCAGGCACTGTTCTAGTTACTGGGGACAGGGCAGTGACCAAAGCAGACAAAGTCCGTCTTCTGATGCTTCTTAGATTTTAGGATAGCAGATACTAGAAGGAAAAAATAATAATAAGTCAGCGTAAGGGGACAAGAGTAAAAGATCAGGGAGTGATGTTTGGAGAGGCACAGGAAGCCCCGTCTGATAGGTGACACTGAGTTGATCTTAAGAAAGTGATAGCCAGCCAGGCGCGGTGGCTCACGCCTGTAATCCCAGCAATTTGGGAGGCCAAGGCGGGCGGATCATGAGGTCAAGAGATCGAGACCATCCTGGCCAACATGGTGAAACCCCTGTCTCCACTAAAAATACAAAACTTAGCCGGTTGTGGTGGCACACCCATAGTCCCAGCTGCTTGGGAGGTTGAGGCAGGAGAATTGCTTGAACCAGGGAGAGGTTGCAGTGAGCCGAGATCACACCACTGCACTCCAGCCTGAGTGACAGAGCGAGACTTCATCTCAAAAAGAAAAAAAAGAGATAGCCATATAGCTATCTGGGGGGAAGGGCCCTCCTCTAGTGCAAAAACCTTGGAGTGTGCTTGGAATATTCAAGAACATGGAGGTGGTTAGTGTGACAGATGTGGAACAGGCCAGGGGAAAATGATGGGAGATGACATTCAAAAGGTAGCCAAGAACCATTATACAGGGTCTTGGAGGCCCTGGGAAGAACTATGCATTTTATTTGAAGTGCTATGGGAGACAACAGGCAAGCAGAGGAATCACATGATCTGACTTATGTGTTTAAAGAATTGCTTTAGCAGCCTGTGAAAAATACATTATAGAGGACCAAGATAGAGGCAAAAAGATTAGGTAGCTGGCTGTTGCAATAGTGCAGGTGCAGGTGAGAAATGGTAGTGGCGAAGGTGCTGAAGGCAATGAGAAGTGATCAGGCTCTGGGTATTTTTTCCAAGGCAAGGTGAATAGAATTTTCTGATGGTTGGATATGGGGGATGAGAAAGTGAAGTCATGGGTAATTATACATGTCTGAAAAACCTGAGTGATCGGAGCTGCAGTTCACTGAGTTGAAGAAGACAGATGGGGGGAGGAGGTAGAGGGTAGGCAAGCAGGAGTTTGATTTGGCTCATATGAAGCTTTAGATGCCTATTAAATATCCAAATGGAGATGCTGAGTAGGTAGCTGGATATACAAGACTTGAGCTCAGGATAAAGGTGAGGGTTGGAAACAAAATTGGGTATTTCAAACCAAAAGACTGAATGAGATCACCTAAGGAATCAGGGATAGATTGAAAAAGAGTAACTCTAAGGACCGAACCCAGAGACATTTTGCATTGCTATAAAGGAATACCACGACTGGGTAATTTATAAAGAAAAGAGGTTTATTTGGCTTATGATTCTGCAAGCTATACAAGAATGGCACTACATCTGCTCAGCTTCTGGTGAGGGCTTCAAGAAACTTACAATCATGGCAGAAAATAAAGGGGGAGCAGGCATGTCACATAGTGAGAGAAGGAGAAAAGAGAGAGAGAAGAGAAGGTACCAGGCTCTTTTAAACAACCAGCTCTCCCATGAGCTCACTTATACCATGGGGAAGTCAACAAACCATGCATGAGAGATCCGCCCTCATGACCCAAACACCTCCCACTAAGCCTCATCTCCAGCACTGGGGATCATATGAAGTTTGGAGGGAACAAATATCCAAACCATATCACTTGGGAAGGAGAGAACTGAGAGAGTAAAGTCTCACAGGCCAAAATGTCTCAAGAAAGAGGGAATTATTAACTACCAAATGTTTTTAATAAAATTTTAGTTGACAAAGGCAATTACTTTCAAATTCAGCATAGACTTTACTTTCTTTTTCAGTTCTTCTCTAGATGTTTTTGGTGGGGTACCCCCCAGGATTTTTCACTGATCTCATCTCCACCCAGTTCAGGTCCCTTTCCATTTCATAATAGTTTTTCTCCATATCTTCCCAGAAACCGTGGCTTGGCAGGAATAAGGAAAGCTGAGACATGAACAAAAGAGTAAAACTGCATGAAAATGAAATATCTGCTCCCAACCCACCTCTAGGTAAATTTATATAGGATATCTCATCTCCATCCTCTTTCCATTTGCCAAGATTTCTAGGATTCATAATCACAGCACTTTAAAACTACTATTTCTGCCATTGCCACATTTGTACTAGTATGGTGCACAAATGGATGATACCTCATAATGGAAACATTACTGGATTTAAAGTCATCACAATGTTTTAGCTTCTATCCTGGCTGTGCTAATAAAATGCTGTGTAACATTGGGGAGAATGTCTCTCTCACTCTTAATAAAATGAGGTCAAGATTAGTAAACAAGTTGTCAATCTGTGACCCTAGTTAGAAAAATGTCTTCTTTACAATTATGGTCAGATATTATGCTCAATCTCTTTTTATTAGTTCTCATAGTTTATTTGCAGATTCCTTTGGATTTTCTATGTCCACAGTGATATGGTCTGAAAATAACAATTATTTGTCTCTCTTTTTCTAATCCAGTTACACCTTATTTTTCTTGTCTCATTGCTTTGGCCAAGACACCAGTTAATTAATAAATACTATCAGTGACTAGAGAAATCATTGTCTTATTCCTGACTTTGATACTATTTCTTCTAAAGGTTCATCATTAAGTATGATGTTTGCTAAAGTTTACTAAAAATTTTTGAAATTATAAATCCATATTTAATTTTATCAAAGTTTTTACTATGTCTTCTGAGATGATCATATGTTGTTTTACATTTAATCAATATGATGGACTATGCTGATAAATTTTTGAAATATTGGCCCATTCTCACATTCATGGGATAAATGCCATTTATTTATGGTGTGTTTTTGTATGTCAACAGCTTTGATTTGCTAAAGTGTCATTTAGTTATCTTCATAACGATGCTGGTGTGTAATTTTCTTTTCCTGAATTTGCATGACACTTTTCAAGTGTTGAAAGAAAAGAACTGTCAACCCAAAATTTTATATTCAGGAATAAGGGTTAAATCAAGACATTCTCAGGTGAAGGAAAACTAAGATAATTTGTTATCAGCAGGCTTATCATAAAAGAGTGCCTATAGAATATCTTGAAACAGAAAGAAATAATTAAAGAAGAAAACTTGAAGGCCGGGTGTGGTGGCTCAGCCTTCAGTAATCCCAGCACTTTGGGAGGCCAAAGTGGGTGGATTACCTGAGATCAGAAGTTCAAGACTAGCCTGGCCAACATGGCAAAACCCAATCTCTACTGAAAATACAAAAAGTAACTGGGAATGGTGGCATGAGCCTGTAGTCCTAGCTACTCAGGAGGCTGAGGCAGGAGAATCACTTGAACCCAGGTGGCGGAGGTTGCAGTGAGCTGAGATCATGCCATCACACTCCAGCCTGGATGACAGAGCAAGACTTCGTCCAAAAAAAAAAGAAGGAAACTTGAAACATTAGAAATAAAGAAATAACAATGAAAAGAGTTAAAATATGGGTAAATATAATAGATTGCCCTTTTCCTCTTGAGTGTTCTGAATTACGTCAAAAATTGAAGCAAAACTTATAATATTACCTGATATGGTTCTCAATGAATATAGACAATATATTTAAGGCAAGTATAAAGATAGAATAATAAAGAAACCTAATATAGGTAAGGTTTTTATACCCAGTTGAACTGGTAAAATGTCAACAGCAGTAGATCAAAAGTTGTGTATGTAGAATGCAATGGGTACAGCAACCACCAAAAAAAACTATTCAAAAAGATACACTATAGATAAATCAAAATAGGATTATAAAAAATATTCCCATAACACACAGGATGGCCAGGAAAGTAAAACAGAGGAACAAAACAAACAAATAAACAGAAACCCAGAAGAAACAAAATGGCAAACTTAAGCCTGGTATGTAAATAATTATATAAGGCAATGAAATAGAATAAATAGCTCCACAATATACCCACACAAGTATAACCACTGATTTTTGACAAGATACAAAAATATTTCAGTGTAGGAAAGATAATCTTTTCCATCTCACGGTTCTGGAACAGTTGAACACTCACAAAAAAACCACATGAATCTCAACCTAAACTTCATACCTTACGTTAAAATTAAGTCAAAGTGGATCATACATTTAAATGTAAAACATAAAACTATAAAACTTTCAGGAGAAAACCTCTGGGCCTTAGTGGTGGTTAGAAAAAAAACTGGTAAGTTGAATTTCACCAAAATTAAAATTTTTGCTCTGCAGAAGACCAAAAGACCCCATTAAGAAGATGAAAAGACATAAGAAAAAATATTTATAAACCATCCATCTGGCAAATGACTCTTATACCTGGAACATGTAAAGAATTGTCAAAACTCAACAGGAAAAAAAAAAGAATCTGATTATAAAATGGACAAAAGACATAAAAAGGCATTTCATCAAGGAGGATATGGACATATAGATGGCAAATAAGCACTTGAAAAGATGTTCAACATTATTAGGCTTTAGGGAAATGCAAATTAAAACCACAATGAGGTATCATTGCAACACCTATTAAAACAGCTAAAATATAATACAGAAATATACCAAATGCTGATGAAGATGGGGAGCAATTGAATCTGTCATAGATTGCTGGGGCAAAATAAAATATTATATTCACTCTAAAATAGTTAAGAATTACTCAGTCTCACATGTTTATTCCGTGACCCCCTCCTACTTCTTTTAAACAGCAGCTGGGGAAGAGGTCTGAGAGGGAAGTGGCTTCATTTCAGCGGCTGACTTCCAGAGAGCGATATGGCTGGCTCCCCAACATGCCTCACCCTCATGTACATCCTTTGGCAGCTCACAGGTGAGTCCAGCCAGAATCTCTTCCACTTTCCTGTCTTCCCCGTCCTGAAGTGTAGTTCCAGGTTTCTTGTTCCACTCTGGGCCTCTGGCTCAACTCGGGAGGCTCTGTGTTCTCTTCTAACATTTGCTTTTTACTAACCTCTGATCTCTGAATCTCAGGTCAGGAAGAGACTAGAGGGAGGGGGCAAAATGGCTGTGGGAATGGACTCCCCTACTGACTATCCCAGGAATGGAGCTGAAAGAAGTGGTGCTGGGTATCAGAGACTATTTTTCTAATCCAGATTCTGCCATGAGTTAGATAAGGAATGTTTAAGGTTTCCTGGGCCTCAGAAACTTTATCTGCTAGCCTTCCCTCCTTTTGAGGGCAACTTTAAGAGCAAAACAGCTGTACAATTATGTATTTTATTTACTTATAAATGTATTTATAAAACTGGTTATACATCACAATAATGCAAATGGAAAGAACCACTTGAATTTTGTCTCCTTACTCAAGCAATCTAATCAGTCTCTACTTAGAGAGCCAACTCATATCATAGGCACTTTGTCTAATCCATGGAGGACTGAGGACTGTTCTGCACCTGTCAGTAGTATTCTAGTCCTTGAAGATTTTTCTATCCTAAGGGTTCTTAAAAAGGATCAGGAGCCCCATAAGTGAGAAATATCTCTTCTGTCATCAATCTCATGGAGTACCACCATGAGGTCGCCCTCTGGGGGACTTCACATAACCGCTTCATTATGTGTATGTACCTGAGCCTGCCTGAAGTGACCTGCCCGAGACCACACAGGCAACTGGTGTCCCCAGTATTTTCCCCTGCATCGCCTGGCCTTGCTAAGTGATCAGCATCAGCAGACTCTTAACCGCTTTGTATTCATTGGAAGTTTGTATTTTGGGAAAATACCTTGGAATTCATCAGAAGTACCAGATGGTTCTGAAATAGGCTCTCACTTTAAAAAAACAAACACAAAAAAACCACTCCCTGAACGAAAATGGTGAGCAGAAGTGGAACTTGAGGGAAGTAAGGTGGAGGGTTGGGGGGGAATGACAGAGATTTTGAAAGCACCAGGTGTCCACCTGAAACCAGTGGGCAAAAGGGCACAAGTATGAAAAACTGCCATGCAGGTCCTCCTCTGTCCTGCTCTGGAGGCTGTGGGCAGCCTGTGTAGTGCACCTCCTGAGGCTGAAAGGAGGCAGAGATTGCCCTGGAACTTTGACTTAGTAGCTGTATTACTGTGGCAAGTTACTCTTTCCCTCTGAGCCTTGGTCTTCCCAGGTGTGTAACAGAGAATGAAATCTAAGTGGCAGAATAGTTCTGACATTTTAAATGACATATCAAATGCAAAATAATTATTAAAATAATCACCATTTATTAAGTTACTACATCCATGGGGTTTTTCATACCATCTCCTGCAAGTCTATAGGACAGATGTCTTTATCCCTGTTTTATAGATGAGGAAACCTAGGCTCAGCAGAGAGATTACGTTTCTTGGGCAAGATAATACAGCGTTTAAAAGGTAGCCAGAGATTGAGTTTTCAAAGCTAGTGCTCTTTTCATCACAACAAGCTGCCTATCCCTGGACCCGGTACCAGAGAGGTGCTCGCTACATGTGCATTTGAGCTGCATCTTCCTCAGGGAGTGCCAGTTGGGGTTTCTTAGTTAGGCTGGCCTGTACTTCTCAAAATGCTTTCAAATCTGTATTCACACTTCATCTTCCCCAAATGCCTGGAAATTAAACGTTGTTATTTATTTCCCATATGAGGGTTCAGAAACCAAAACTCGAAGTGGTAAACGGTGAAGCAGTAGTGGAGAAAACACAGGCCTCCGAGACGGAGGAACTAACTCCTCTTCTCTATTCCAACACTTCTTCATTGGGGGCTTTGGAAAGTCACACCACTTGTCAAAACTCCCGTGTCCTCAATTATAAAGCAGGGCTTAAGTTCTAGCTCATGGGCTATTCTAAAGACCAGGAGAGAGGATGCCCATGGATCTGGCTTAAAAACCGTGAGTGACACCAGGTGTTTGTTGCTGTTGTTATAACTGTGGAGGTACCAGAATGGACCCAGGGTCCTGACTCCCAGTTAGGCCGGAGCCCTTTCTCCCTCCGCCACATGCTAGAGAAGGAGAAGCCACCTCTACCCATCTCTGGGCAGAATTTGCTGACCCCATCACTGGGCGAGCTTGCCTCCGATCCTGTGGACCAATCACTGGCTAATTCACAGCAAAATGATATATTCAGTTACCACCCAGGGAGGATATTTCTTTCTGGAGAATTTAAAGTGTAAATGAGGTGAAATCAGTGGTAAATTTTCAGGGGATACGGGTGAGGAAGAGTTGGAGACTTCCTCACGAAAGAGCTTTGAACTAGAATCTACCAGGTTTGAATAAGATTGAGATGAACAGAGAGGAGGACAAAGCACAAACGACAGTGTGAGGTAGAAAGCGAGCGGAGGATCGGGGAGAGGGAGGAGGCCTGACTGCTTGCGTGGTGGCCACACTTCAGCGGCAGTCCCGGCTACATATCTTTCCACGGCAGTACACTGTCATCCTGGCCTTATGCAATCAACCCATGTCACGTGACGCCCCTGAACGAATTACTATGCAGGAGGAGGGCTACCACCTGAGCTGGGTATCCCAAACCATCCGGCTTCTACGGGAAGAGGAAGGGGTAAAACGGATATGGAAGAGGGCAAGTTACAATCTTCACTGCACTGACTCAGATGAAAGGTTGGCACCTGAGGAGAGTGGATGAATATCACAGGACCCAATCCTCTCTGGCCTTGTGGGCAGAGATTGGTATCCACTCTGTCTCCAGGGTCTCACTCTGTCATCCAGGGTGGAGTGCAGTGGCACAATCATGGCTCACTGCAGCCTCTACTTTCTGGGCTCAAGGGATCCTCTCACCTCAGCCTCTCAAGTAGCTGGGACCACAGGTGAGTGCCACTATGTCTAGTTATTTTTTTCATTATTTTGTAGAGACAAGGTCTTGCTATGTTGCCCAGGCCAGTCTCAAACTCCTGTCCTCAAGTGATCCTCATGCTTCAGCCTCCCAAAGTGCTGGGATTACAGGTGCAAGCCACCAATTCCGGCATCTTCTCTTTCATAACACATGTAGTTACTTATTTAGTGGCTGTCTACCAACTCCATGAGTGCCAGAATTATGACTGTCTTGCTCTCCAGTTATATCCTTGGCTCCTAAACAATGGGAATTAAATAAATTCTTGTTAAAAGAAGGAATGACTGAATCTGACAAGTGTGACCTGCTTAGATATGGTAAAACTCTATAGGGTCGCACACTGCAGGTGTAAAACCATCACAGAAAGAACTTCAGTTCAGCCTTGGACAGCTCAAAACAGAAGTCTCTTGTTTCTGGATCTCTTTTCCCAGTCAGTTGGAAAGAAGAAACAAAATTGGTTTGGACTCTCCAATCCTGCCCCTATGCTCTGAGCCTACATTCTGAGAACGGCATGGAGCTACTGTTTTCTTTCATTACCCCCTTGTCTCACCCTGAAGATACATTTAAGATAGAACAATATACTGTATATAGGCTCATATTGGTAATTTGCCCTGTGTCATCCTCCAATTTTATTCTAACAAGAAACAATGAATTTGGTGACATTCTTGTATCTTACCCAAGTCATGTCCCTTTTCATTTACCCTGAGAATACAGCACTGTGGAAGGGTGAAAAGAGTAATTGCACACATGCCAGCAGCTAAAGCCACATCCTGGTAGTTTTGCCACTTCGTCACCTTAAATATTTCTCCAAAATGAAATGTGAAAATGAAATTACTTAAGGGTTGCCCTAAGTGTAGAAATTGCACCCACCTGGGGACAAGTGATACCCCATCTTTATTTGACTTCAAAATATTCACCACTTTCATCTTCGCTGTTGAAGTAAAAGAACAAATGCATTAACTGATCAAAAATTCAGAATAAAATTAATTTTATCTGTAACATACCCTGGCACTATTTTGACTTGACACTCCTAAAGATGAACAAAGAGAGCAGTTGAAAAACCATCCTGGCCTTAATATTAAGGAAGCAGAGAGAATATGTTTTTAAATCAGATTACTGAATGGGTTGATTTGATAAAAGCTTGAGGAATCCAAAGTATATATGTACTGACTGATATATTATAGAGGGAAAAATGTGTGCTCCTAAATGATACTTAGGAAGTAAATTGGTACTTTTAGAGATACATTTATTATTTTTATTATAATGAGCAAAGGGTCAGTTTGAGGACAAGTAAAATCAAAATGCACATGCTCTCTACAGGGCAATAGCTTTGCTTGAATGAACTCAATCACAATGTGAATGCTGAGGCTTATTGTATTGACTATAGAGTCACCGCGGGGTTACTGCCTCCTGAGAACACAGTTACTTCCTTGACTACCTACCCTGCCTCACCTTTAAGGATTTAATCTTAATTTTTGCATTTCTATCAGCCTTGAATAAGTTCTTTTCATTTCTGCTGTTTAGTTTTCTCATCTATAAAATACGTCCTTCATGATCTCAACCCTGTGGGTTTTGGTGTGTACTCTGCCTCCTGTTATGTGGCTTGAGTAAGTCACTTATCCCCCACTGTGCCTCACATTCCTGATCTATAAGATGGGGATATAAAGAATGTTTCCTGTAAGGACTGTTTTAAGACTTAAACAAGGCTGAGTGCGGTGGCTCACGCCTGCAATCCCAGCACTCTGTGAGGGCAAGGTGGGCAGATCACTTGAGGTCAGGAGTTCAAGACCAGCCTGGCCAACATGGTGAAACCCCACCTCTACTAAAAATACAAAAATTAGCCGGGTATGGTGGTGCACACCTGTAGTCCCAGCTACTCAGGAGGCTGAGGCAAAAGAATTGCTTGAACCCAGGAGGCGGAGGTTGCAGTGAGCAGAGATCGTGCCACTGCTCTCTAGCCTGGACAACAGCGTGAGACTCTATCTCAAAAAAAAAAAAAAAAAAAAAGAGGTAAACAAGATCATAATTTGTGCTTTTAAAACTGCTAGTCCCAAACTAAATTATCTCACTGCTCTGTGCTATTCCCAGAGTCTGCTGCTCAAGTTTAATAGGTAAGAATAAGATGACTTACTCCCCACACCTGTTTACTAGTAGTGCTCAGCTGGCCACTTCTGGAAGTTTCTTCAGCAGACATTCTTAACTGTTTTTCACCTACAACCACATAACCAGTGATGTTTTTTTATAAGTCATACTCTCTGGGAGTGAATTAAGATTGTTGTGAAACAAATTTCTAATCTCAGTGCTTCCATGTGAGCACTTACTTAACAGGGTAACATGTGAGGAAACTCCATGTGAGAAAATTCCAAAAGGTTTCCCAGGAGCTGCTTGTGTTGGACCGAGTGGGTTTCTCAGCTCTCTCTAGGACCCAAAGGGGGTGAGTAATTGGCGGCAAGGACAGGGAATCGGATTTATTTTATGGTTCTCTGTGTTTATAGGGTCAGCAGCCCCTGAAGCCATGAAAGAGCTGGTTGGTCCCCTTGGTGGAAATGTGACATTCCCCCTGATGTCCAAAGTAAAGCAAGTTGACTCTATTGTCTGGACCTTCAACACAACCCCTCTTGTCACCATGCAGCCAGAAATGGGCACTATCATAGTGACCCAAAATCGTAATAAGGAGAGAGTATCCTTCCCAGATGGAGGCTACTCCCTGAAGCTCAGCAAACTGAAGAAGAATGACTCAGGGGTCTACCATGTGAAGATATACAGCTCATCCCTCCAGGATCCCTTCACCCAGAAGTATGTGCTGCATGTCTACGGTGAGCAGATCAGTTCCAGTTGTGGATGGCTGCCTTGGTGAGGTGGTGAGCTCCTTGACATGAGAATGTTTAAGCAGAGGCTGGATAAACACTGGGCAAGAATGTGGGAGAGGGGACTCCTGCATGAATGAAGTAGATTAGCTGATCTCTGAGGTCCCTGCCTACTCAGAGATGCTATAAGAAGGAGGGTGGTACAGTGGATGGCTGATATGTGCAGTGGCCATCACATAGATCAAGGTCAAATGCTGGCTTCTTTATTTAGTCACATGACCTTAGCCAAGTTACTTAATTTCTTCAAGTCTTAGTTTCCATATCTGTATTGGGGAGGAAAGCAATACCTACCTTAGGAAGATTTTTTTTGGCCAAAGTATCGATCACACCTCTCCCTCTACAGATTTCAGCCAACTGATACATAGATGCAAGAAGGAGGGGGATAAAACTATCAGCATTATTTCTGGTAAATCTAGACGGGAGAAATGCTTCCTCCCAAGTCTGGACCTTGGCACTCATCCAGGGGAAGTTCAAATTACAAAACAATTACTCAAACAGCTACAAGAAGAATAGCCGTCTCACTCACTGAGCCACAATATCAGGGACAGCAGGAGATGGGCCTCCAGACTTGCTTGTAGGAGGTAGGCTGCACCTGAGCCAGGTGTCTTCCATATAGACATGGCTGAAGGCAACAGAAGATATGCATTCTGCAGGCTAACTAGCTGGGGGGAGGAGGGAAAGGGCAAACCACACTTGAACAGCAGTCTTTAACATCTCAAACCCAGAAGCAGAGAAAGGTAAATGATGAATGTCAGACTCCTACCATCTCCCTAATGAACCAATTACTCATCCTCTGACACAGGGGGAGTGAGTGCAAGGTAGAGAAGGGGGCCAGAAGGGCTACTCCAATACTATTTTCTCCTAGAGCGTAAAGTGAACTCTCCTAGAGAGTAAAGGGAAGCCTGAGGACAGAGACTAGGCTTTAGAGCCTCTAGAATAGAAAATATTAGCGGACATCTAACATGCGTTTAGCACAGTGCTTCCCATGTGGCTATGCTTAGTAAATGGCAGTTACATTCTTGTCGTTATTGTTGTTATATGCCTGTGGGAAAGCAGACTTAGATAATTCTCTTTTCCAGATAAGAATGAGAATTCTGCTCTGAATTACTACTTTTTCTCCAGTCTGGAGCTCCTAGGGAAATTCAGGTCCAAGGTATCCAAGGGTAATTCAGAGAAAGGAGAGCTATAGGCAGAGTTTCCACCCCTGGTTGTCCTTTCTCTTTCACAGAGCACCTGTCAAGGCCTAAAGTCACCATGGGTCTGCAGAGCAATAAGAATGGCACCTGTGTGACCAATCTGACATGCTACTTGGAACATGAGGGAGATGACGTGATTTATACCTGGAAGGCCCTTGGGCAAGCAACCAATGAAACCCATAATGGCTCCATCCTCCCCATCTCCTGGAGATGGGGGAGAAGTGATATGACCTTCATCTGCTTTGCCAGGAACCCCATCAGCAGCAACTCCTCAAGCCCCATCCTTGCCAGGAAGCTCTGTGAAGGTAACTGCCTCTCCCCTCTCCACAGAAGCCTCTGCCCAGAACCTACACCTTCTTCAGCTCCTGACCCCCATAGGAACAGGCACTGTATGGAAACTGGAGACCACTGGGTGGTTACCGGGCTGGGAGGAAGGTAGCAGGTGCTCCAAAGGCTGGGTCGTTTTTCTGAGCTGACTTTTCTCCCTTCCCCATGCCTCTACCCATTCTCTCTTTAAAGGTGCTGCTGGTGACCCGAATCCTTCCATGGTCCTCCTGTGTCTCCTGTTGGTGCTCTCCCTGCTCACTCTCTTTGCTCTGGGGCTATTTCTTTGGTTTATAAGGAGAGAGAGACAAGAAGGTACAGTGTGTACTATTTTTATCCTTACCCATATTCATGCTTTTCTACTTCATTGACTCAACAAGCACATATAGAGCTGTATGCCAAACTTGGCATGAGGTGTTGAAGATACAGAGATAAAGAGCCCACAGTCTCTGCCCTCAAGAAGCACACAGTCAGCCTGCACTCCTTAGTTCTGGAGTAGAGAAATGCTATAGGCCTTTCCTAAGGACACGGTTCTCCTACTTCCCTTTCCAAGGCCCAGTTCTTTCCTTCTCCCAGAGGGACATCCTGATGTGGCTCTTCTGTTGATACCCACATTGCTGACTGCTCCCCTGACCTGGGAGGTGATAGCCTCCAACTCTGAGGTCCCCCACAGACCAGCATCTTCCAGTCAACCCTTCCTATCCCTATCCCTGTCAGAGCCCACATACCACTCCCACCCTCTCCACAGGATCAACTTGAGACCTCGCTTTACCACCCACCTCAGTTCAGACACATGGCTCCTGGAGAAGCCCTTCCCTATCTCTCTCCAGCTGTACCCTGTGCTGTGTTCCTAAACCCTGCTGATTGGTCTTCTGGGTTCCCACCGTCCATGTGGGTGATGGGGGAGGAACCTAACATCGGTTGGGTATGACCTGTAGACTTTGAAATCTCCCTTCCCTCCTGAAAGCCCCTCTGAAAGTGTCTTCGACTTTCTCTACTTCCCACTTTGACCACCTTGATCCAGAGATCAGGAAGTGAAGTGATGAGAGTGGCCAATTCACCCTGTTTTGTTCAGGATTTTCCCAGTTTTAACACTGAAATTCCTCTATCCTGAAAACCCTTCCATTACAAGGAAACTGGGATGGTTGGTCACCCTAAATGGGTCATCCAGGAGAAATGGTGGGTCAGTGGGAGTTGTGAGTGGTTGGAGAGATGGCTTTGATTCTCTCCCAACTTGCTTTTAGAGTCCATTGAAGGGAAGAGAGAACGGACATTCATCAGGAAACTCCTAACTTATGCCCCCATTCTGGAGAGAACACAGAGTACGACACAATCTCTTACACTAATGTGAGTCCCTTCTCATCTTTCCTGGGGACTGATCCTCTCTATGAGGCTCTCCTTGTGAGGTTTTTCCATGGGTTTGGGCAACATGGGAATGAAGAGGGGAGTGAGGATATATAGCCTTAAAACCTGTGCCTCCTCCAAGTCTTCATGGATTCTCTTCCGTGCAGAAGAAGCTGGTGGTCTCTGGAGCACCTGGTTCTAACTCGTAATGCTCATGCGGTGATCTATGAAGTCACCTGCTCCCCTTCCACAGTTCATAGCGGCTACTCAAAAGGCCAGATTCTTTTTGCATAAGGCAGTAGGTAGAAGAGTGTGACTTTGACAGGATGTTTGAATCATGGTATCAGAAGACTTCTCTAAAGATGCCTCTTCCTCTGAGGTGACTCAAGGAGCCATCAAGAGAAGGATCAGGGCACTTGTGGTGACTCTGGGTCCCCACTCAAGGCATTACAAGTGTAGGTCACTGAGTGAAGTGAATGAACACAGTTCGTTCAAAGCAGTCTCCAAAAAGAAAATCATAAGAATAAAGTTTTAAGAAACTCAAATAACAAAAGACAATTTGGAGAATAAAGTAAGTAGACAACTTCAAAAGGCTCCCCAGGACCAGTCCAATCACTGCAGCCCCTGCTGGGCTAGCTCTTTAGAGATCATAGAGCCCTTTATCACAATGGCCTATATAGTGAATAAATAAAAATACTTTGGATCTCAAAACCCCAGTTTTGCTCAAACCTTTGGTGTCTCTCAATCAGGTTGCATCTTCCCACACTTGCCTACAACATTTACCTACATTTACTCCCTACAAAGAGGAAATGTTACCAAAGTCATTATTATTCTGAGCGCCCTTTCCTTTCTCACAAGGGATGCTGCTTTGTGTTCCATTTAACTTGTTTAAATCAAAATTTATCTCTTTATTGCCATGTTCTTTCCTCCCCTGCTTAAGATACATCCCCAGAGGGCTGCAGGACTGCCCTCGATGTTCAGGAATAGGGTTAGCCAACCCAGGATATTTACCTGTGGTTGGGAAGGAGTTTCGTTATCGTTCTTGTTTTGTTTTATTTTGTTCCATTAGTCATCTTTACTGATTTTCTCCAAGGGCCCTTTGACTGTTGGGAAAGTTTATTTGCAACATTAGCAATATTACTTCAAATTATCCTTTAATCCTTTTAGGAGGCTCATAGCTAATGAGACTTGAATATATATCCTATATATTTTTGAGATTCATTTAAACACAATACAGTTTAAAAATAATGCAATGGCTTGCTGAAAAAAGTTATCAAAATTACCCTAATAGCAGTCACCAACAAGAGAACCTCCTACTACCCATCCCTGTTCCAGAACCCTCCTTTCCTTCTCGCCATCTCCTCCCATCCCAGCTTTCCCCCTCCCTGGATTCTGAATGTCTCTCTGGCCTTGTCTATGTGACTCAGGAGGAGGGTGATGATTTCTTTTGTTTGCTGTTTGTTTTTTTTATAGAGAACAATCCCAGTGGAAGATCTAGCAAATACGGTTTATTGCACAGTGGAAATACCAAAAAAGGTAAGAAGCTTTAGAGTGAATTTCATCTTAATGGTTCCATTTCTTTTCCTGCTTCATATTTAGGTCAAAATTTCTTGGGCCCGAGGGATTTCATAGTCTCTGGTATTAAAAAGTGCCCTAGTAGTTCCCCATTCCCTTTGCTTGGGGTTATATGAGAACATGGGGGATGGAAGAGAATTGTGTTTTAGGAGTCAAACTGAGCAATCTGGAACAAATGGAGTAGGAAAGAGGTTCTAGATAGGAATAATAGAGAAAATCAAAAGGCTTCTGACTGAAGTTACAGATGAGGTAAAAGACCATGGCTTAGGTTGTGCATGGAATGAAGAGAGGAATAGCTGGCGAGGAGACCCCAGCTTGTTCCTGAGCCAACAGTAAACTGTAGGAGAGAGAGATTTCTACTTTTCACCTGTAGTCCAGCTATGTTACATCTGGTTTGCATCCTCTCCTCAGTTAAACTACTAATGCAGTAGCTTTAACGCTTATTCCTTCACGGGATATGGCTGGCAGAAGTAATGGCACATTTCTGTCTCCTTTCTCGTCCTCTCCCAAACAGATCCAAAAAGATAAGACTTATTAAAGCAGTTTGCTTAGTAATAGAAAATGTTGGTTTCATGAATTATTACAAGGAAAGTTCAGTTCATTAAGCATTCAACAAGATAAATATGGGTTAAATTTAAAGAATAGTTTCTCTAAGCTAGGGGTGATTAAGATTAACCAGTGGGGAGCCAGCATGGCAGCCAATTTGGGTGGGGTAACCTTGCAAATAAAGTTTCCTGGAGGCCGGGGTCTCCATGGAAGATCCAAAGCCCTGTCCACTCCCTCACTCTGCTTTCTTATTTTCTGTTTTCAGATGGAAAGTCCCCACTCACTGCTCACGATGCCAGACACACCAAGGCTATTTACCTATGAGAATGTTATCTAGACAGCAGTGCACTCCCCTAAGTCTCTGGCCAAAGAAAACAAGTCTCAGCCCAAAGAAAACAATCAGAAGAATTCATTGATTTGACTAGAAACACCAAGGAAGAATGAAGAACACTGACTTTTTTCCAGGATAAACGACCCTTGATGCTCCTGTAGATTTCAGAGTTCATAATTCCATCCACTGCTGAGAAATTTCCTCAAACCTAGAAGGTTTAACTATCCCATCACCAAAATGGGATTGTGAACTTTGTCAGCAGACCACAAGAAAAGTGCTTAGAAGCGGTCCTATAAAAATGTAAATGCCGCATCACACATATTAATGACAGCCTGTCATATTAATGATGGCTCCAGGTCAGTGTCTGGAGTTTCATTCCATCCCAGGGCTTGGACGTCAGGATTATACCAACAGTCTTGCTACCAGGAGAGTAAGAAGGCCAAAACAGACAGACATGTCCAGCAGAAGCAGATGTACCTGATAAAAATGGACGTATTAATTGGCTCTGTAAACTATGTGCCTGGCACTATGCTCAGCTTACACTAATTGATAAGACATGCTCTCTGCTCTCATGAAATTGGCTCCAAATGAATAAACTACTTGCATGAGCAGTTGCCGTAGGCCTGACCGCAGATTCCCAGAGGGCCAGGTGTGGATCCACAGGACATGAAGGCCAAAGCGCACAAAGATGAAGAATCAGGGTAGATGACGATGTTTGGCAGATACTATAATGGAGACACAGAAGCATGCATGGCCCAAGGACAATGACCTCAAGTCAGGCTTCATTCATGCATCTGTGCTGCAAAAGAAAAGCCTAGGTCTAAAGGCTGTGCCAGAGCCCATCCCAATAAAGAGATGGAGTCTAAAGTCACATTTTCAATCTAATGTGGGAGACTTAGAGTCAAGCTGTAGAGACTGGTGGGGCACGTGGGGTGGTGATTACTTGTAAACTGTTAAAGCTGGTTAATTCATTCAATAAATATTTATTAAGAACCTACGAGGCTGGGCATGGTGGCTCATGCCTGTAATCTCAGCACACTGGGAGGTCAAGGCAGTTGGATCACCTGAGGTCAGGAGTTCAAGACCAGCCTGGCCAACATGGCAAAACCCCATCTCTACTAAAATACAAAAATCTGCTGAGCGTGGTGCTGCACACCTGTAATCCCAGCTACTTGGGAGGCCAAGGCAGGAGAACCGCTTGAACCCGG
This sequence comes from Ateles fusciceps, assembly GCA_036589455.1. Classification (NCBI taxonomy): domain Eukaryota; kingdom Metazoa; phylum Chordata; class Mammalia; order Primates; family Atelidae; genus Ateles; species Ateles fusciceps. The sequence continues at coordinate 3,923,242 of JAZHEH010003362.1, forward strand.
GAGGCGGAGGTTACAGTGAGCTGAGATCGCGTCACTGCACTCCAGCCTGGGAGACGAGTGAAACTTCATCTCAAAAAAAAAAAAAAAGAACCTATGCTAGATCAGTCTGGCACATAAGATGAACATCCCTGCCAACATAGAGCTCACCATCTCTTAAGTGAAAAACATGGGGAGGGGGGAAAGGGGGATGGCTGCTTCTGATGTGTTCGCTGACACATATCTTGAATAGAGATCTCTCCACAAAGTGTTGAAAGTTTTGAAAAAACTTAAAAACATATGCTTGTTGGGCAAGAATGGGATTGAGATGATCTTTTCTCAAAAAGGCATTATAAAGGAATTGAGCCAGATCTCTTCCCTTACTCCAAAACCCTACTGTAGTAGCCCCCCTTGCAAAAAGTTCTTTATTGTCTTAACAAAACAGGTATTATGAAATTCACATACAAAAAGATGCATTATTTTGCTATTTGCAATAGTGAAACTCTGGAAACTGCCTAAGAACCTGACCACAACAGGTGAAGATCTGTTCACACACAGACATTAAGAATTATGGGTTAGACTGGGTGAGGTGGCTCACGCCTGTAATCCCAGCACTTTGGGAGGCTGAGGCGGGTAGATTACTTAAGGTCAGGAGTTCAAGAACAGCCTGGCCAACATAGTGAAATCCCATCTCTTCTAAAAATACAAAAAAAATTAGTCGGGCACGGTGGCAGGCCCCTGTAATCCCAGCTACTCAGGAGACTGAGGCTGGAGAATCTCTTGAACCAGGGAAGGGGAAGTTGCAGTGAGCCAAGATTGTGCCACTGCACTCCAGCTTAGGTGATAGAGCAAGACTCTGTCTCAAAAAAAAAAAAAAAGAATTATGAGTTATATTCAGCATCATGAAATATACCCATGTAACAAATCTGCACATGTAGCTTCTGAACCTAAAATAAAATTTAAAATAACAATTTTTAAGCATGTGCCTGTGATCCCAGCTACTCAGGAGGCTGAGGCAGGAGAATCTCTTAAACTTGAGAGGTGGAGTTTGCAGTGAGCCGAGATCGCATCACTGCACTCCAGCCTGGGCAACAGAGTGAGCTTATCTCAAAACAACAACAACAACTACTATGGGTTGTAAAGTTAGAAAATGTTACGACATCACAAATTTAAAAATTAGAATGCAAAATTTAATGTGTTACATGATTACAGCTGTGTTTTAAAAAAAATCTATGCATGGAAAAATTTGGAAGAAAAAACATCAAAATAGTAACTCCAGTTGTTTAGGCAGATGAAAGCTTAGGTGGCTTGGTTTTCTCCTATTTTTCTTTATTTTCTGAATATTCCTTAATGGGAAAGTATGTATTACATAATAGAGTGGAAGAAGTTTTAAATAGATGTTCAGTAAGAAAAAAGAGGTGCTACCCACTACGTGGGGTTAAGGGGAAAGTCTGAGACCCTCAGGATGAGGGTGTGGGGGAGGATGGAAAGACCTCCTCAAGTGAGAATGGGTGGGGAGAGAGGGAAGCCCTCCACACAATGACACAGGAAAAGATGACTTTTCCTCAGAGAGGGCTGCTGGAGGCTGAGAGAGCTTCACAGTGTGTGAAGACAGAGGCGTGGAGAGGGGGACACTAGGCCTGAGGATGCATCTGTTCTGCCTTCCCCCTCTCTCCTCAGAGCCCATTCAGATGGTCAATAATTATACTTTGGGGTTTTTTAAACCAGTGACTGAAACAGGACCTAGGAAGACCAATAGATCTGGAGTCTGGACACTCAATAAATTCTGTCCCAAAGCTGGCTGCAGAAAGAAGCTTCCCCTCATGGGCTCAACAGCAGGCAAAGGAAACCACCAGCTCTTTAGGGGTGAGAAGTCACATCACCTCACAGCCCCATCACATGCAGCCCCCAGTGCTGTGTGGTTTGAAACTTGTGAGGTGCAGGTTTCAAATATGTAAACATTGAAACCTTGCTGGGAAAGTAAATAAGTTATCTGTACCATTTCAGTAAGGCTTTCACTCATTCATTTGATCATGCATGCATTCATTCATTTATTCATTCAGCAGTACTAACTGAGCACCACTGCGTGCTGGGCATTTTGCTGAATTCAGGGAATACAGCAGTGGGCCACAACAGAGGTCTCTGCCCTCAGGGTACTTACATTCTAATGACAGAGGCCAAAGCTCAAATATCCTTTAAATAACACGGCTGCAGTCATGACTGCTATGAAAGAGAGGTGTGTGGTGCCAAGAATGGCTAATTTTCCTGTGGTCAGAGACGATATCTCCAAGTGGTGAAGATCAAGCTGAGATCTGAAGATGAGTAGGAGCTACTTACAAGAAGTAGGGAGGGAAAATAAAACCCTTCTAGCCAGAGGTGCAAAGGCCTTGTGGTGAGAAGACATAAAAGAATGAAACTCAGTGTCGCTGGCAGAGAGAGCTGTGCTTTTAAAATTTCATTAGTTGCAGTCTGGAAAACAGATTGCAGGGGGTCAAGGCTGGATGTAGGCAAACTACTCAGAGGGCTCTTACAGTTATCCAGGAGAGAGGTGATGGTAGGTTGGACAAGGATGGTAGGATGGAGAGGGAGAGGGGAAGGATGCTCTCAAGAGGTATCTTAGGGATAAGGAGGTTTCTGCTTTCAGTACTGTCTTGGGGATGTTTGCTAATCTGGAAAAGGAGGTGGGAAACTGGGCCTTTCTTTTGATAGCCTCTGGGAACTAGAAGGACAAAGTTTGGAGTCTGGGGCTACCAAGGTTAGAGAACTGGTAAATCACTCACCTTTTTGACCTGGGACCCCAAAAGACGTACCCTAGCAGACTTATCCTTCTTGTAAACAAGAAGTACACCAGTTTTAAGTCATCTATGTAGCCAAGAAAATCTCAAAACTGGTAGTAGGTTAAAGACATCTAAGCTTATTAGTGTCCACAAGTACACTAAGCAAACAAAGACCATCACTAAAAGAAAATAACATTCTTAGGTCTCACATTTTTCCTACGAATAATTTTTCATAAGCAATGTTCATCGTATGTGCAGAGATGTCCCAGGCCCATAAGGAGACGAGACCCACAAGCAAGACCCTCCTGGTGGGGAGAGCCTTTCACAGACTGCAGCCCGGGATGTATCCTGGCCCACATCCTTCTCATTTCATACCAAGAAGATGGAAGGAGGAACGGCAAACCTCCTCAGTGCTGGGAAACAAAAGGCTGAGGCATAACCTGCTTATCTGGCACAGGATGGGCGTTAATGGAAGGCCATGCTCTGTGCTCAAAGCAAGGAAGACCTCTTTGAAGCATGACAATGTGGCCAGACTTGCTGGCTCTAGCTGCAGCCTTTTCCCTAGCTGTTTACTGATTGTATCTAAAGTAGAGCATACTCTATACCTTCAAAGGAAATGCCAAACCGCCAAAGCTATAAATCATCCGCTTGATGCTTCACTTCCTTTTCGCCCCCCACATTCCTGACCACATGCTTCTTTGTTTAAACACTCAATAAATAGTGTGGGTCTCCAGTGCTTGGGGCCTTCGTATCCTCCTACTCGCGTCGGCCCCCTGGGAGCTGCCCACTGTTATGCACTCTTACTCCTGTCTCTTAATTTTCTTTGTCTCCGCTGACCCTCGTTACTTCCTAGGTTTTGTCTGGGCTGGTTCCCTGACACCTCAGTTCATGTATTTGTAGGAAGACTTTAAAGATGTTTTGAGTTCTATCTGACTATAGCCCTAAGCATACTCTTTATTGCTATCTGTCAAGAATATAGCCAGCAACAGAGAAGAGTTGATTAACCATAAAATGATCATTTATAATATTTAATATTTAGAGCATTCACAATATGCCAATTATTGTTCTAAACAATATATATATATGTATATGTGTGTATGTATATACATATATAAATTTATTTAATCTTTATAACAAACATAACCATTTTATAGATGAGGTAGTTGGGCCAAGGTTGTCTTTTGTCTAGTTGGGTTTTGTGGGTTGTTCTGTTTGGCTCATATATATTACTGCTCTAGACAGTATTAATTAATTGACCAATTTATTTAAAACATATTATGTATTATTTTATATGTATGTTGTCCAGACTGGCCTCAAAACTCCTGAGCTCAACTGATCCTCCTGCCCCAGCCTCCCAAGTGGCTGGGATTACAGGTGTGCACCACTGTACCTGGACTTCCTCTGCCTTTTTTGCTCTCTTCAGGCCTTCAACTGATTGGATGGTGCTCAGCCACATTGGTAAGGGTGATCTTTAGTCAGTCTATTGATTCAAAAATAAATTTCTTCTGGAAACATCATCACAGACACACTCAGAAATAATATTTTACCAATTATCTAAGCATCCTTTAACCCAGTCAAGCTGACACATAAAATTCATCATCACAAGTCCACCCTTTGTCAATTTGGCACCCATACCAGTCTCCTAAAACTCATACTTAATCTGCAAATAAAGAGAATAACAAGGGCATAATTCAATCTAGCATGATATAAAAACCTCGCATACAACTGAAAACACGCTAACCTCTTCCCTAGAAGAGGTAGTCTTTGAGTAATGTTTACTCTTCTCCTGATATTCTATAACTTAAATATTATGATGTAAAATTAACAATACTTAAATATTGATATAAATTTAATACATCTTATGTTACATGATAAGGGAATGAGACAGGAAAGAAAACAAAGATATTTGCCTAACATATGTACACGTAATTGTATTCATAACAAAATAAGGAGGAAATATCCATGACAAATACAGTCCTCATTTCTGTAACCGGTTATATGGTTGTAGGTGAAATTTACAATTATCTTTTTCTACTACACGTTCTGTATTTCCTTTAACTTCAGCAAGCACTTCAACTGGTTTTTGTTCTTTACCTGGTAGGGTGACCCAAACCTTCATTCCTGAAGGGTCTGGGCCATTAGCAGTTCTGCCTGGATTGGAATGTTGTAGTTTTCCATTGACCTTAATCACAGGGCATGATAATACTAGAGATGCCCCTAACGGATCCCTTTGTATTCCAGACATACTCTTTCTTAACTGCTATTGGGAAATACTAGTCTAATTTCCTCCTTGGCAGTCAGGAGCAGTATCCCAGCCAACACCAAGACTCCCTTCTTTGCCTGTTGATTCAGAGGCATGAGGAGCCCAAAGTGCTCAGGTGGCAGCTTTGACTTCCTGTTCAATGGAACAACTGTTGTGTCTCCTAGTGGAAGCATTCCTCCCTCTGTAACTAAGACACTGAGGCCAGCAAAACATAAAGTTGCAGCAACATGAAGCAAAATTTTTGCTAGTGGGTCACTAGGGAGTAATAATGGGTGGTGCCACTCCTGTTGCCACCTCCTTGATTCCACAACCCATGAATACTGGCTATTGGAAGAAAGAGCACTATACGTTGAACACTGATTCCAAGCACAGACGCAACCTTCTGGAGAACCTTGCCCTAGTCTTGTAAGGTATGTGATGGTCTAAAGGTTGGTATCCCAGTTAAATTCATATTCGGGACCTAATGCCCAATATGATAGTATTAAGTGGTAGAACCTTCAGGAAGTGATTAGGTCATCAAGGATCTAGCCTCACGAATGGGATTAGTGCCCTTAGAAAAGAGGCTTCAGAGGGCCAGTTTGTCCCTTTTGCCATGTGAGAACACAGCAACAAGGGCCATCTATGGAGCAGAGAGCCCTCATCAGACACTGAATCTAGTGGTGTATTGATCTTGGACTTCCCAGCCTCCAAAACTGTCAGCAATTATTTCTGTTGTTAATAAATTACTCAGTCTAGGACATTTTGTTATAGCATCAAGAACAAACTAAAACAGCATGTCCACCTAGCTCATGCTGTAACTGAGTCTTCCAAAGCCCATTCCACTGTTCTGTTGTAGGAATTCTCTCAAGGTGGTGGCAAAAACATTAAGGGAAAAATATTAAAGTTACAGAATATAGTCTCAAACCCTTTTAGAAGGCCTAAAGATTTTTTCTCTAGTTCTTGGCTAAAGGCAGCCTAAGTCCTCTTTACATTTAGTAAATAAGTAAAGCAAATAGCTAAGGTATGTAGAGGAGTTTATCTGAATAACTTGTTTACTCATGTGATCTTAAAACTAAACTCTGAGCCAGGTGGCCCTCTTGAGGGGGAGGTCGACCAAGGATATTACCCACTAATATTGTTTGCTTTGGGCATCAGAGCCTGTGCTATCTTCAGCCTCTAGTGGTGTTGACTCAAGTCTTTGTCAATTAAGCTTTACTAAATCAATGCGAGTCTCACTAGCTAAGGAAGGCTGGTGGTTGCAACTGTTTACAGCACTCTCCAAGGTGCCTGTAAGTGGCCACACTGAGCCAAACTGGCAAAGCATAATATCTGTGTGTCAATGTACTTTATTCATCCGTCGCTGAGTCACGGTCTGCGGATCAGACCCCACATGTGGTGACCCCAACAGAGGCGCCCAAATGTAAGGCAACCCCAACAGTGGTGCCCCATGTGAGGAAAATCAGCAGGTGAAGAGGACCCTGATGTGACCATCACTGCAAAGGAAGAGCAACGGACCCCCTGAAAACAAAGGTGCAGAAGACCAGACAGTTGAGTCAGTAAAACAGTGAGTCAGTAAGTCATTGGTATCCGCTGGGATTACCAAGTTCATGGAGGGATTGTTCAGGCTGAGGTTTCATCATGGGACAATAGTTATCAGCTCAATAGACAAAAGTATTGAAACAGCTGCTTAACGTCAGTGAATCATTGCTTTTACAGGCTCAGTTATGGCATCTAATGCAAATTATTGTTTCCCAAAGCCCATGGTTCCCAGCAAAAAGTACGCTAGACATAAAGCTCTGGGAACAAGTGGGGGATAACTCTTAAACAGCATCATGCACAAGGGCAACACATCCCAGTAATGTTATCACTGGGCTAAAATAACAAAGAGAAACAGAGGTTTTACCTGAGCCCCCCTCCTCCAATAGATAGGCAAGCAGCATTAGAAGGGGGCTCTTAGCCTGCCCAGTAGTGCATGATCAACAAGACAATCAGGTACATAAAGGTGAGGAACAGCATTAAAGACCAAAGTCTTGTGGCCACGTGAGCAGACTTTTAAAGAAAGCTCGCAAACCAGGAGCCAACAAATGCTCCCAGAAACTTGGCCTGCACCACAGCAAGGGCAACAGAGAGCTAAGCTCATCATGCCGGGGTTAGCCTGCAGGAAAGTCAGCCGTCCAGCAGGGGGGAGGAAGCAGTGCAAGCAAAAAGTGGCCGCCATCCTGGGACCCGCGCTGCTCCACAGGCAGCCCACGCAGAAATCTCATATGTTCCTTGTTTACAAGCTCTGGTAAGATTTAAGTAACATTTAAGAATTTGTAAGGCCTTTTTCTGATAATGGCCTTGCTTGTTATTCCAACCCTTCCTCTAACATAGCTATCTTAAAATCCTACTTAGGTAGAACAAATTAAAAACCAACCATATGGCTTTGCACCTCAGTAGAAAAGAATTTCCTAATTGACTGATCAGTTGCAAAACCTGTTTTCTTTCTTAAAGGGCACTCCAACCCTGGATTCTTCCAGATATTTAACCCCTGCAGCAGAAAGAAAAATCGAGACTCCAGCAAGCCATTTCTCATAGGCAGCTAGATCACATATATCCGCTTTATTTAGTTCAGCTGTTTATTTTTCCTACCAAACACTCCCCTACAAGGTTAATAAGACAAACGGTCCCCAGGCTACACTTCCTAGAATAGGATTTTTGCTCACACACCAGGACTAAAACTATGTCCCCTATATTCGGTTAATTAGTGAAGTCATCTATTCAAGTCACAAACAATGCAATCAGTTGCTAGGTTATGACCCAATGTCAAAGAAGTCCTTAAAGTAAAAAGCTATTTGAAGCAGTGATGCCCCTTTCTTTATGTCTGCAAATAGCCTTCTCTGATTACACAAGGCAAATAGAGCAGGTACTTCCTGCTGCTAAGCTCCTTCAATTCTCCTCAGGTACTTCTGTCATCTTACCTACAAAGATAGTTCACTCCCCCATACCTAAGGCTTTAACACTGTTTACTGATGGTTCAAATAAACATAAAAAAGCAGCAGTCTAGTGGAGACCACACAATTCACTCACTTGATCTAGATTTACCAGTACTCAGAGAGCTAAAACTGGAGCTTTAATTCTACCTTTAAAGACTTTTTCCAATCAGCTCATCAATATTATTAGCAACTCTGCCTACTCTGTATATTTATTGCAGAACCTTGAAACAGCTCTAATTAAGTCCGCTCTGGAACCCACCCTGTGTGCTCTCTTTCTTCAACTTCAGCAGTTGCTGGATCAACACACATATCCTATTTTTATCACACACATTTGAGCCTACAGCTCCCTGCCTGGCCCACTGACTTTTAGCAATAATCAAGCAGACCTACAAGTTATGATATCACTGTTTGACCAAGCCACCCAATAGCATCAATTTTCCCACCAAAATTGGATACACTTAACTAAACAATTTCAGCTCACCCAAAGATTAACTAAACAAATCATCTTGTGATGCCTGGATTGCCAGCTCACAGGCATGTCCCCTCCTTCCACAGATGTTAACCCTAGAGGACTAGAACCTAATCAGGTATAGCAAACAGATGCTACACACATCCCTGAATTTACAAAGCTTAGATATGTACATGTATCTATTGATATCAACACTCATTTAATTAGTGCACACGCTCTGCCTGAAGAATCCGCTCGATATGTCATTAAACATCTTTTTTTAACTTTTGCATTTATGAGGTGGCTCACAAAAATTAAAACTGATAATGGTACAGCTTATGCCAGCTCACAATTTCAATAATTTTGTCACACATAGAACACCTAACATTCCACAAGAATCCCATATAACCCCCAAAGTCAAGCAATAGTAGAACAGGCCCACTCCACCTACGTTCAGAAAACAGAAAACCGGGAGTATAGAAAAAGACCCTGCAACGCTATTGGCACAAGCCTTGTTTACCCTTAATTTTTTAGATTTAGATGACAAATTTCAATCAGATATAGAAAAGCACTTTGCTAAAACCTCTTAAGACATAAAACCTGCAGTTTTGTGGAAAGGTGTGAACAGTAATGAATGGTATAGCCCAAGTGAATTATTAATGTGAGGAAGAAGGTATGCTTGTGTCCACATCCCCCTCAAGTCCTCTTTAGATTCCAGCATGATGCATTAAACCATACCATGGCGTGGTTAGACTCAACCCAATACTAGAGATGCAGAAGATAACTGCAAGACCCACAACCTCAGACGATGCAGCTTCCGCAGACAACACAAGCCCCGGACATCACCTAGAGGATGCTGAGGAAGACAACTCAGGAAGCTAAATGAGTCCTACTCCGGAGACAGACACCATTTACTCCAGATAATTTGTTTCTTGCTGTGCTTTCCGTTGTACATTGCAATTCATGTAAGCTATTAATCCTTTTTATGCTCTTTGCAACCTATACCTGCTACACTCTAATAGGCTCATATCTTAGATGTACCTTTCTTTCGCTCTGTAACCTAGGCTGACACTCCCTTCCCAGCCTATAATAACATGACTGCTTGGCTAGGAAGGATAGATTTACCCCAAGTGAGGTCCCTCAATAATGGCACGCATTAGACTGTGGTGCCAGATAACACTACATATGACTCCACTATCCTCCCACTGTGTGCACGTTATAAAGGTTCTAACCCTTACTGTGTACCTGCCGAAAAACGAGTATGGCTACATCATGGCACAGGATATGCTTTAACATTCTAGCGGCAGACAGACTCAAACCAGGCAATGCAATCAATGCTACTTTCTCAAACATTCCTTCCTGTGCTAAAGACCAAAGCTGGGAAAATAATAGATTCTGTAAAGTCTGACCTTGGACAGCATGGCAACCCCCCATCAACTGCACGTACACCTCTGGAGGGCCTTCTGGAATTAGAAAACCTGAAGTAGCTGGAAGGACGAACAATCAACCCCTGCAGCGCCTAGCTAACCTGAGACATTCTTCTATTGTTTCTCATTCCGGCCTCAATTGACAAGGCCATTGGACTTTGTAACTGACCTTGGCCCAATCTCTTGACTCCACACCCTACAACCCCCTCCCAACTTGCAAAAAACCACCCTAAAGTAACTTCTGTAACTTTTACTGCCCACCCCAAACCTGTAAAACCAACTCCCATCCCACCGCCCTTCACTGACGCCCTTTTCAGCCTCAGCCCACCTGCACCCAGGTGAATAAACAGCCATGTTGCTCACACAAAGCCTGTTCAGAAAATCTCTTTATTAAATTGGTTTAATATTCGGTACTTTTGGACACGAATAACAGAATTCCACTTTAGCTAGGAAGTCTGTCACAGGAAACAAGTCCATAGCCTCCAGTTAGGCCATTGTAACATCTTAGACTGGAGCCCCCATGGCCAATTGCAGGGGGACAGGCTTGGTTTGCCTCATGTATCGCTAATCACAACATATCTAATTTAAAAATTACTAGTGACATAGTATTAAGGAGACCATCTGAGGCATTCCTACCAACCTTGCCAGTTTGACACATGATTGGCAAGGTTCCTCTGCCCTTTCACCTTAGAATGTGCCCTGTCCCAGTTCAGACACAAAAGATTCATAGTTACACTCAAAGCCATAGTCATCCTGGCAACTGCCAGCGTTGCCATGACATCTATTACTGAGTCAGTACAAACAGCCGCCTCTGTAGATAATCTGGTCAAAAATGTGTCTAACGAACTTCTCTTACAGCAAAGTATAGATCAAAAAACTCTTGTATGTCTGCAAGCCCTTGAGGCTGCTGTAGAATATGTGGGCGGAGCAACAAGATATACTGGGATTCCGACAGCACTTAAGCTGTGAGTAAGAACATAAACGTATCTTTGTCACTTCTCTGCCATGGAATCAATCAGTGCATAGTTAGGATGAGGTGAAACAACACCTCTGAGGAACCTTTCGTGACAATTTAACAGCAGATGTAAAGCAACTTAAAACTAAAATGTTAGAATCCCTTCACACTATAAGCCACAAACAGCCGTATAGAAAGGTGTGCAAGGTCATCTCTCGTAGTTAGACCCCCACTCCTGGAAGCCACTCTGACTGGAAAAGAATGTTGCTAATTGTACTCATAATTGTCTTATTTGTTAATTCTAAGATACAAAGCCAGAATAAAAACAATTAACTGCCCCACCTTGTGGCGCGTGCTGCGTCCCACGCTGCACAAGCATTCAAAGACCTAAGAGGGAACGGTGGGGGATACAGAAGACACAAAGACAAACATAACACAGAGAAAGTGGGGCCAGGTGGTCCGGGAAAATTAGGACGTCAAGTAAGAATTTAGTAGGCTTCCTATCTGTTTTTCTTCTAGGAACACCATAATTACCTCATTAGTGCCACAAGTCTGCACAAGTCACACTATTCTGACTGCTGCTTTGACTCTGCTGTCTATTATGGTAACTACTCCCACTTTGCCTTTGCCGGTTCAGTACCACAATTGGCTCCTGCCATCCAAGGTCCAATTATTTCCATTGTGTTTAGGCTTTCCAACTGAGTAGCTGTGGTTCTCACTGTAAGGTCTAATCAAAGTGGAGAGTGATCTCGAAGCTCTCCAAGGATGCTGGGGCTCCCCTCACAAATTTATTTCTCAGAATTTGTAAAAATTATGTCTTCTGGATACTTCAGTGTGGGTGAGTCTTAAAGAATATATCCACTCCAATATTGGAATCTCTCAAAGTCTCTGACTCTTTCTCTACACTAAACAAGGGAGGTCAGGCATTTCCAGTTCTTATGGTGGGTAACCTTTTGGTCCGTGATTTCAGTCAATCGACCAAACAGCCTCTTAGGCCCTTTTGAACATCATGACCTGCAAAACTATGTAGAATCTCTGCTTAGTCAGCATATTAACTAGTAAAGTGAGACCCAACTTTATGTTGGTCCACCATTATCCACACTCTTATCCATTCCCAGCATGTTTCCCAGACTTTTGCTTATATAAATTAGAAAACTCACATAGTTCTTTTGGATTGTAGTGTACCTCCTCATGGGGCCCACTTTGTACTTCACCTTTAGGGCCTGCTGGGACTTGAGTTTAGTCATAGATCTCAAATCAAAAGGGGCGGGGAGAGTGGGTCCTTAATCATCAGTGTTTTGCTTGGCAATTGCCTTAGGGGAAGGCATTACTGTTTTCTTTGGTAATGCAGGGCCTCAGAAGGAGGTGGAAAGGCCAAGACCACTGTGTGTGGGGGAGGCTACTTTCACTGGGGATGGAAGAAACCTTTTCCCCTGGCAAAGAAGATTCATAAGCATATAGGGGCTGAATATCGCCAGCTCTATCATGGTGTTCCCAGTGTCCCCTTCTCAACTTACAAGATATCATTCTTTCCCAATGAATGCCACCACTTTAACGGTAGACACCCTGCAAGTTTGGGAGTTCAACTTGCATTGTAATTCAGCCAATCGCAGGATGAGGTTCTGCATTTGGTTTTCAGTCCTTCAGCTATAGGACATAAGTCTCTTCTTGAGGGCACACTACCAGCTTTTAGGTCATTTATGCCATACTCCAGTTCAGATTTTTTTTTTTTTTTTTTTTTTTTTTTTGAGATAGAGTCTCACTCTGTCACCCAGGCTGGAGTGCAGTGGCGCGATCTCAGCTTACTGCAAACTCCACCTCCTGGGTTCAGGCAATTCTCCTGTCTCAGCCTCCCAAATAGCTGGGACTACAGGCACCCACCACCATGCCCAGCTAATTTTTGTATTTTTAGTAGAGACAGGGTTTCACCACGTTGGCCATGCTAGTCTCGAAGTCCTGACCTCAGGTGATCCACTGCCTCGGCCTCCCAAAGTGCTGAGATTACAGGTGTGAGCCACTGCGCCCGGCCTCCAGCTGGGAATTTAATTCCCTAAGCTCATCTTTTTCTTTCACCACTTGTCCATTGATATTAGGAGAAACCAACCAATGTCATTATATTCTCATTTTCTAAAAATGTTTAAAAGTATCATATACAGAGTCAATGAGCTCCTTTCTTCATATAAGTAGTTGATTAGAAGTATTCAATGCAGATATTTTTCATATCTCTCTATAAATTGTTTATGTCATGGACTATCGCTGCTTTCCTTATTACTAGAAATAAAGTCATTAGCATCTTTAAATGTAATCGAATTAGAGAGCCAATTCCAGAGACTCCAGAGTCAGTTCAGAAAACTCATTCTTAAAATTGTTTCCTCTAGAACCACTCTCAGTACCAAACTCTATCTCAGTCAGGGTTCTCCAGAGAAACAGAACCAATAGGTGGGAGATATATACATGTATAAAGATTTATTATAGACATTGGCTCATACAGTTGTGGAGGTCAAGGAAGTCCCATGATCTGCTGTCTACAAGCCAGAGAACCAGGAAAGCCAGAGGTATAATTTTGTTTAAGTCTGAAGACCTTAGAATTAGGAGGCCAATGGTATAAGCCTCAGTCTGAGTCCAAAAGCCCAAGAGCCAGGATTGTCAATGTCTGAGGGCAGGAGAAGATAGATGTCTCAGCTCAAACAAAGAAACTCATCTTCCATCCTTTACCTTTCTGTTTGTTTTTTTTTTTTTAATTCTTATTTTAGCTTCAGGGGTATATATGCAGGTTTGTTATATAGGTAAATTCATGTCATGGGGGTTAGTTGTGTAGATTATTTCATCACCCAGATCTAAGCCTAGTATTCAATCATTATTTTTTCTGCTCCTCTCCCCTCCTCCCACCCTCCACCCCTCAGTAGGTCCCAGTGTCTGTTGTTCCCTTCTTTGTGTCCGTGAGTTATCATTCATCTTCAACTTATAAGTGAGAACACGTGGTATTTGGTTTTCTGTTCCTGTGTTAGTTTGCTAAGGACAATGGCCTTCAGCTCCATCCATGTTCCCACAAAAAAACATAATCCCATTCTTTTTTATAGCTGCATAGTATTCCCTGGTATATGTTTTATTTTTTTAATTGACAAATAATTATGTACACATTCATGGAGTACATAGTACTGTTTAGAGCCATATAATTTGTAGTGATAAGGGTAATTAACATATTTGTCACCTCAAACATTTATCATTTCTTTGTGTTGAGAACATTCAATATCCTCCTTCTAGTTATCTAAAACTATACATTACTGTTAACTATAGTCGTCCTAGACTATTTTTAGTAGAGACCGGGTTTCACCATGTTGGCCAGGATGGTGGTCTTGCTCTCTTGACCTCATGATCTGCCCACCTCGGCCTCCCAAATTGCTGGGATTACAGGTGTGAGCCACCGTGACTGGCCCCTTTTTCTCATTTTTAATCAAACATTCTTTCATTTCATTTTCCTGGTGCTCTAAGCCAGCTCCCCCCCTGGTTTTTTATTCTGTCTAGTTTGGGATGGGGATTATAGAACATGAGACCTTTTCCTCGTATCTAGCTATAACTGTATAACCTTTAACAAGTCCTTCTTTATTCCTCCACTCTGCCTTTTTGTTCTAGTCAGGTCCTTGATAGATGTACGATGCCCACCCTCATTGGTGAGGGTAATCTTCTTTACTCCATCTACTGATTCCAGTGCTAATCTCCTCTGAAAACACCCTCAGAGACACCCAGCAACAATGTTTTCTCTGGTATCTGAGCATCCCTTAGCCCAGTCAAGTTGACACGTAAAATTAACCATGACAGGGACGTTGTTTTCCCTCTGCCAAGGCAGATCCTGTATAAGGCTGGGACAGCCCCAGCTAGGTACAAGTTACTCCAGAAGGAACAATCCTGGAGTGAAGTTAATCTGGAAGAAAGCAAACAAGATGCGGACACGGAGAGATGGAGGTGAGGCCCAGAGGTTAACGGCTAAGATCTAAACTTCAAAGATGGGTAGACAGCAAGGCAAGTGGTTGAGTGGTTGAGGCAGTTAAGAGGAGACAGTGGTGTGGATCACAGCTCCACTTTAGGGCTGAGGCCACCTAAAGCTTTTGCTTTTGCTCTTCCATACATACCACCTCCATTCCAAACTAGGCAGAATAAAAAACCAGGGGGTGAGCTGGCTTAGAGCACTAGGAAAATGAAATGAAAAAATATTTAATTAAAAGTGAGGAAAAGGGGCCGGGTGTGGTGGCTCACACCTGTAATCCCAGCACTTTGGGAGCCGAGGCAGGTGGATCACGAGGTCAAGAGATGGAGACCATCCTGGCCAAAATGGTGAAACCCAGTCTCTACCAAAAATACAAAAATTACCTGGTCGTGGTGGCTCGAGCCTCCGTCTCAAAAAAAAAAAAAAGAGAGAGAGAGAGAGAGAATAAAAAGCCCATGTTCTGCTCTCCACAGTGGTTAATCACTAATCTGCATTACTTTCACCACCCTGAAAACTTGGGGGGGGGGAGAGAGACAGAGAGGGAGAGAGAGGGAGGGAGGGGGGAGGGGAGAGAGAAAGAGAGGGAAGAGAAAAGCAACTCTGGACATCATATATCTTCTCCTAGTCCTATGACCATGACCTAAATGTTTAGCTTCTTGGAACCTCAGTTTTCTTTTCTATAAAATGTGGAAAATACTTTCTACCTCATATGGTTGTAGTGAGATTAAAGGTAAAGATAATCATACACATAAAATGTTTAGCAGTACAACATCATAATCCTTCCACAGAAGTTACGTCATCGTAAAGACTGCTGGCTAATTATATAGACTCCATTCAGAACTGAGCCTCTAGAAATTTAAGCATAAAGAATAATTGAAGACCTGAGAATAGCAGTTAATTGTATCATTATAAAGTTGAGGCATGTGATAAGAGGCAACTGACCCATGCTCACAGACCAAGCAAAGTAGTTAACACTCCCCTCTGTGTCATTCACTCATTCACGCAACTCTTACAGAAGGCTTGTCAGCTATGAGGCTCTGAGCTGATCCTCCTGACTCTTCCAGTGCTCTTTCTATCTCCTTTTCACTGCGTTCTCCATGTTCCTTCCCAGTCACTTGCATGCTGGGACCTGTGAATCTCCCCAGGAGCAGAAGCAAGCCCTGCTGAGGGTTGCTAAACGGGCTTCCTGGTTCTGGAGGTGCTGCAGACCCAACCGTCCTGTGGGTACAACCCTGCCGTGTCTACTCCTGGTCAATCAGAGACCCACCACAATCTCTCTGATTGCCTGGCCCTTGGGAGCCTGTTCCCTGCTCCCATCTCACTTGGCCCCAGTGAATTTCATCCATTTCCTGCTTTGCCTTGTCCCTGGATCTGTCTGATGTCTACTGGTCAAGCCCTGGTCTGACTTCCTGCCCAGCCTCATACCCTCCATTCCAGACAGCCTACTCACCACTATGACAACCACAGTGTCTGGAAGGCCCCATGGGAATGTAAGCTTCATAAGAATAGGATATCTTTGTCTGTTTCATTCACTTTTCTGTCCCCAGAGCTAAATCAGTCCAAAACATCTATTTAAAACTTACACACAGAATTTTGGAGCTGAAGAGACTCTAAGGATCACTTAGTCCAAGTCCCTCATCTCAGAAAGAGAAAATGAAAGCAAGGTAACAATGCAGGCTGGTGGTAACAGGATCTTCCAAGTCACACAGCAAGCCCCGGGTTAGCTCACTGTCGCCTCCTCTTGGCCCTGTTGGCAAACCGTGCACAAATTCAGCCATTTACCAGTCTGTTTCTTGTTTCGGTGTCTGTTTGTCAATAAAATATAGAACCTTAGGAAAATACTTGCACATTAAGCTTCATGGACACTGAGGAAAACACACAGTATTATTTCTTCCTCTTCTTCTTCTTCTTTTCTTCCTCTTCTTCTTCTTTTCTTCTTTCTTCTTCCTCCTCTTCCTCTTCTTCATCTTCTTCTTCTTGAAATGGGAGTGCCACTCTGTTGCCCAGGCTGCAGTGCAGTGGTGCAGTCTTGGCTCACTGCAACCTCCATCTCCTAGGTTCAAGCAATTCTCCTGCCTCAGCCTCCCGAGTAGCTGGGATTACAGGTTGTGCACCACCACACCCAACTAATTTTTGTATTTTTAGTAGAGATGGGGTTTCACCATGTTGGCCAGGCTGGTCTCGATCTTCTGACCACAAGTAATTCACCCGCCTCGGCCTCCCAAAGTGCTGGGATTACAGGCATGAGCCACCGCGCCCAGCCTTACACACAGTATTTCTGTGGAGTAAAAGTGTTGAATGGAATATGCTTCATAAAGTCTTCTAAGGGAAGGATATTGAGGTAACATAGTCTGAATGAGAGTCTAAAAGCATACAAGGAAAAGAATAGCTAAGAAGGCAAAATATAACACGTATGAATAAGAGGAGAAACGAAATAGATATCCCCTGAATTTTGTGTCCATTTCTGAATTTCCTTATTGCTTCAAAATTTAAAATAAACACCAGTAAGAATGTGAACTCTCCCTAGTCAAACCCAGAACTGTGGGATAGGCAAACAGAAGTGGATAGTTTGCTTCTTCCACAAAGACTTTCATTCATTCATTCTTTTTTTTTTTTTTTAATTCACTTACTCTGTAAGCAAAGTAGCAAACATAAGAGGCCATGTTTGCTTATTTGGCTTCCAGCAGAATTTCACAAAGCCCCTGACTCAGTGACTGAGGGTAACCCTCCAGAAGGATGTCTTGAAGATAAGAAGGATAGAGGCTTCCAGCAGAATTTCACAAAGCCCCTGACTAGTGACTGAGGGTAACCCTCCAGAAGGATGTCTTGAAGATAAGAAGGATAGAGCCCAGGTTACCACATCTCTTGCCTGAATCACTGCTTTTTAGAAAAGATAAATTCAATGATACTGGCCTTTGTCTGTATCGGCTGACAGGATTAATCATTACGCCTCTGTAATCTACAACTAGATGTACCCTTGCACCCAAACTTTGGTGAAATTTTGCTCTTATGTAACTTCTGAGCATAGGCAGAACATCACCTTATGCAGAAGCTGTGGGCTGAAACACTGCTTTGGAGCAGTCTAGCAGAAACTCTCTGAAAGAGTCTCCTGGGTTGCATTCCTCAGTAAGACTAAGTAAAACTAACTTGAATTCTGTAAAAGCTTGGCTTTTCTTTAGTTGATGTGTCTCAGCAAGTATTTAGTGAGCACCAACTATGTGCTGTGGTCAAGAAGCAGAGATGGATAAAGCATGACCCTTAACTTCAGAGAGCTCAGGACTGACGGAAAAACAAATGGGTCAAGAAGCAGCTTGACACAGATTGAGCCAGATGGAGAAAGGTCAACGGGTCCCCTCAGGGAGAAAGAGAAGCAAGGTGACAGCACGGAGACATGTGTAGTGACCACGGGGCTTTAACGGCTGCACTTTGGGGTGTGGAGAGAGTGGGTAAAGCTACAAGGTGCCAGATTGCAGCAATCTGTTTACTTTTTGGCTAAGAAAAGTGAAGGGGGCTTTTCCAGCAATGTGTTTCTGCATAGTCTGAACTGTCAACTTTTTCATTGGATGGTCATCAATTGGCTCCTGAGGGTCATTAGTCATTTCCTCCTCTTTCTACCTCTTCTCACCTCCTCCGTCACACAGCAAGGGCATCTGGCAGCACCCAGGCAGGCAGGAAGCCTTCAGATACGTACAGTTCATACCTCACACCTAAAACAATTTCCAGTAGACACCCACTTCCCTGGCTTTTTGTGTAAGTGGCAAGATTTGAGCTCTTCTCCTCTAGGGGACGTGCGGAGCTTTCAGTATCTTGGGACCTTTTCCAGCAAGAATTAGCTTCTCATTTTGCTGCCCAGAGGTTAGGGGCCAGGAGATGAAGCATTCCACTCCTACAAAATGCTGATGACTTCGAGATCTCAAAAACAGGTACTGCACTAATTCTTCTTCTCCTTCATATTCAGATGGCAGGTTGCGGCTCAAGAGTTAAGGGGTTCTGGTTCTCTTCAGACACAGAGAGTGAATAGTGCTCTGTGGCAGAGATTTGCGTCTGCAAGTCTATGCCTTTAACAATGGCGTGTTTGCTCTCAGGATCATGCTACCTGGAGTCCCTGAATGACACTGTGTGGAACAACAAGCAAGGTCACTGACAGCCCCAGAACTGCTTCCCTAGCTATGAAGTGTTGTTACATCTGTAAATAAGCATACATATTAACTAGTTAGCAATGTTGAATTTTGTTGAATGCATCACTGAAGTTAGATTTGGAGAAAAGATATTCAACTCTAATTTTGTTTCAACTAAAATCTGACTGATTCATCTCTGCCTCTTTGTTTAAACCATTCATTCACTCTTCCTGCAGAACCCCATTGCCCATGGAAATCCTCCCATTTCCACACAGTCAGGTTCCTGGACCTTTGTTCTCTTTTTTGTTATTGTTCTTTATCTCTTGGTGCATGTGCTTTCTAACATTTTAATTTTTTTTCAAAATACTAAAGATATATAGTTCAACTATTCAACTAACAGCATAAGACATAAAAATAAAAATAAAAAGCAGACTTCTGCCACACTATAACCAGAACTGCTGTTTCCCATAGGCAACCATTGTCAATTATTTGGTTTTTCTCATGATACTTCCTTGATATTAGAAATGATATATTTGTTCGGCCCTTTCTTGATTTGAGACATTATTTACTGACTTCCTGCTATGGAGGTAGATATCTGGCTCTCTTATCCTGTCCTCCACCCTCATTAGCCACTTAGCAACACAAAGGCCTTTCTGCCCATCCTGCCAGAGTATGTTACAACATAGCTTTTTGCTAAACTGTATTTAACATTTATGATAATAAGTATTCACATTTGAGCCATGGAGAGTACAATGATTCAATTTCCTTCCTAACAATTCTTTGTTTTTCCTATAGTTGATCATGTCTTTCACTGGGTGCTCTGGTCCTGCTGCCTGTATTAATCTCCAATACAACAGAGTTGAGAGGTGGGAACTTTAAGAGCCCTCATGAATAGATTAATGCCATTATCTTGGGAGTGGGTTAGTTATTGTGGGAGTGGGTTCCTAATCAAAGGCTGGGTTAAGCCTCCTTTCTCTCTCTCACACACATACATACATACACAGACACCCTCTCTCTTTCTCATCATGTTATGCCTTCCACCATATTATGATGCAGCACAAAGGTCCTCACCAGATGCAGCCCCTTGATCTTGGACTTCTCAGTCTCCAGAAGCATGAGCCAAATAAACTTCTACTGTTTATAAATTTCCCAGTCTGTGGGATTCTGGCATAGCAGCACAAAATAGACTAAGACATGTCCCTTTCTGGAACTGTGTTATTCAGAGTTTGGAGTTCCTGGGCTGATTCTTTAACTGTCTTATTTTTTCTCTTTTACTTTCATCTGTTTGCCTTTAGATGTACTTTCTGAGAGAGTTTCTCCATTTGATTTCCCAACACTTCCATTGAATTTCAGAAGTTTCCTGCCCTGGTAAATCACTTTAGGAGAGTTCTGTATTGTGTTGTACAAAGGCAACATTGAATGTGTTCTGTTATGGGCTTTTTGTGTCTTGTCTTCTCCACTGAGCTGTGAGAAAAACACATTCTTAATTTTCTCTGCATCTCTAATACACAACATGTAATAGGTATTAAAAAATGTGGGTCTGACAAGTATTTAAGAAGCATCTGTGCTGGGTGTTATGGGACACACAAAGCTAGTCAGGTGCAGGAGAACCTGCCTGCATCTTGCCTTCCAGAAAAGCACAGCCCCAAGGGTCTCTCAGAGCAGCTCTAGGCAAAGGGAGGTGCTAAGGCTTCTCTGAGAACACAGACAAGTGGTTTTGAAGCTCCCCCTCTGTGGGCTCTGCAGGGTTGAGGGTGGGTGACGCAGCACCTTTCCTCAGGGAGTCCCAAGAACGAGGTGAATGCCTTACTGAGTCTGCAGCAGGTCAGACACAGAGGACCAAGGCCAACAGAGAAAAGGTGGACCAAGGCAGGCCCTGGGATGGTGGCTCCAGAGCCCTCGTCTCCTGCCACCCCACAGACACTTCCTGTTGCCAACTAATCCGGCTCCTCCCTTTCTTCAAATACTTCTGGATCCAAGAGAAAGGCAGGCAGGGATGCTAAGAAACTAGACAAAGGCTTGCCAGGAAGAAGAGAGTCAGAAGGAAAAACGTTACCTGAGCAAAAGGGTCTGGTGAAGACAGAGCTGGAGCCCTGGCTGATGGGGTTCCTGACAGTGCAATGGTAGCTCTCACTGTCCCCAGGTGTCCAGGGGACACTGACAGTGGTCCCCCCATGGGACACAACTGCCCCATGACTGGGAGGCTCCCAGCTATACTGTGCATTCTCTCCAACCTGTTCCAGGGAGCAGGCCAGTGTAATGAAGCAGGTCCCATTCCTCATGATCTGGGAGCTGGCAATGACGTTGGCTCCTGCAGCCTCTCTGAACCAAGAAAGGAAAGCTTGAGCTATGAGAAGGCTCTGGTCTGGCCAAGCAGGGTAGAGGAAAGGTGAAATTCAAATGTGGGGCCCTCCACCCCTCCTTACCATAGATAAGCAGGGTGAAATCCCTGGTGACACTGATTGAGGAAGTATGCAGAGCTATCTAGGCTCACAGGGGTGGGAGTCCTGCAGCCTCAGGGGGCTGATCTGAACAGAGTAACTGCGGCGGGGGTGCTCAGTCGTCCACCGTAGGGTCCCTGAGTCTCAGAAACCAGGACTGGTTTGCCTGTTGGTCCTCGTTTTAAAACAGCGACATGCTCTAGAGAACTCCATGCAATACTTCCTACCTCTTGCTCTGCTGGGACCTCCAGGGGCCAAGTGGCCAACTTCCCAAGGATACTGATCACTGTCTTCCCCACGGTATTGCATTCAGCTCATTCTTGGGACTCCCTGAGGAAAGGTGCTGCGTCACCCACACTCAACCCTGCAGAGCCCACAGAGGGGGAGCTTCGAAACCACTTGTCTGTGTTCTCAGAGAAGCCTTAGTACCTCCCTTTGTCTCCCAGTGTTTGTCTACAGGTGTTCCTGACCCTGTAGACAAAGAAGGGAACGCACAACCTCATGTCACTGTCTCCCCACCCAGTCAGGGCAGCCATAGGCTCCATCCAGCTCCTCCTGTGTGAGCCCTTCCAGCCTCCCCCACCAGCTTCTCCTTTCACTGCCATGACCACACAGACCAACACCCACTTACCCCAGCCTCCCCCCCTCCCAAGGGTGTCAGCTCCTTTGCCCAGGCTCTGCAGGGAACCAGGACTTCTTCCTCCACTCTCCCTGTCAACCCCAGAGCTGCTCAGGCCACTGGGCAGACTGAGGAGCCAGGTACCTATGCAGAAGTGAGGCACTGAGATGGGGTGAGACCTGCTGTTACTGACTGGGTTCTTGACCATGCAGGTAAAGGTTAGAGCACTGTCCCCAGGCCTCAAGGAGACACTGAGGACAGACCCTCCACAGGACACAACAGTCCAGGGCCCCAGGGGTGTGCAGCTGTAAGTCACGCTGCCTCCTCTGCTCTCTGCCACACATGTCAATGACATATGAGAATGACAATGCAGCATCCATCCTCACCAATCCTGGAGCTCAGTGTGACATGAGGCCAAGCCAGCTGCTCTGTGTGTGCAAAAGGGAATAAACTGAGGACTGGGAAACTGCTCTGGGCCTCCACTTCACAGTACAGAAAATGCAGGGCATTGGTGCCCAAACCTTGCATCACCTTGAATACAAACAAGGAACAGCAGAGGCAGGATCTGCCCACATCTGTTCCAGAGCTTTGTGCTTTGTGAGGCCATGTCACTTAATATCTCAGTTGACTTCCAGAACAACTCCACGAAGTAGACAGACGATGTTATATCAATTCCATTTCACAGGTTCAGAATGCTTAGATAACTTGCCCAAAGTCTCATCTGGTTAAGTGGTAAAGCCAAAACCCAAATCCAGTTAATTTGACCCAAAGACCAGGGTTCCCACCCCTGCTCTAAATAGATAAAGGAATGCAAGCATGGAGCTGTGTTGTAATTACATATTTGCCCCATAGGGGGCTCTACAGTATACACTGCGCTTCCAGATGTTGATCAGGAGTCCCAGAGGAGGTGGCTGGGGTGGGGGTGGGGGGCGCTCTATGAGGAGGCTCTGGTGTGGCCAAGCAGAGTAGAGGAAAGGTCGAATTCAAATGTAGGGCCTCCGTCCCATAGACTAGCAGGGTGAAATCCCTGGTGACGTTGATTGAGGAAGCATGCAGAGTTATCCAGGCTGGGGGAGCAGGTCCCCATCTCCTCTTGCCCCAGGGCCATGACCCACATATTCTTAAGTGCTTGAGGTGTCCACGTTGCCATTATTTGTCCACCAGCCTCCCCAGGCCAGACCCAGGAGGATTTGGGGGAGGCAAGAAGAGCAGCTGCAGACATCAGGCCTGAGACAGGTTCAACAAAGTCATATTGCACAGAACAAGCCCGCTTTGCTACTCAGCCTCCGCCCTGTGGCCCACACGACTGCAGCCCAAGGAGCAGCTCAACTGTGTGAAGTAGGACCACACAGGCCCAGCGTGTCCCCCAGGAGAAGGCAGCCTGGACAT
Source organism: Ateles fusciceps (assembly GCA_036589455.1). NCBI lineage: Eukaryota > Metazoa > Chordata > Mammalia > Primates > Atelidae > Ateles > Ateles fusciceps. Next base: position 3,946,594 of record JAZHEH010003362.1, read on the forward strand.
TCCCAGTGGTGGGTCCCTTGTTGCTGGCTCTCCCCAGTGTGTCTTCTACAGATCAGGCCCTGAGATGCAAACTCTTTGATTTCTCACCAGTGTCCTCTCTAGTTCAGGCCAATAAATATGACGACATACCAGAAACCCAGAGAACCACGGTAGAGGGTACAGCATCAGAATACCTGAGTTCTATTTCCAAATCTGCCATTTTCTACCTCTATGTCATAGGTGTCTTATTTTCCCTTTCTAAGATTCCATTTCCTTCCTAGAAATGAAGACTCCTGTTCTGCATGCTGGTAGGGCTGTAGTGAGGCTTCAGTGACGTGGGAAACACCCTGTGAAGGATGGGAGCCTGGCCACTAGCACTGCCTTGCCATTGGAGTGTCAGCCCAGAGAGAAGGGCTCTCTGGAAGACCCCATCCCTGATGCGTTGGCACGACACTATCCTCTACCCAGAATCCACCCGACACAATACCACACTAAGTTCATGCTGTCAGAATGACCATCAGCGATGCCAGAGGGGCTCTCCCCAGCAGCTTTGGGCCCACCCTACCCCAGTGAGCAACCCAACCCCAAGTCCCAGCAGCCCACTTCCATTGTGCCCTGGTCCTGTTGAGAGAAGCGGGCCATACCCAGCCCAGGCCTGATTCATGGCAGACATGCCACCTGCCCAGCCACGTGGACCCGACTAGAGACCATCAACTCCACTGGATTCTGTGAGAGGAAATATTTCCTTGGATTCTGTGATAGGAACTATTCCTATTAGATGTAATAGGAATAGTTCCTATCACAGAATCCAAGGAAAATGTCTGGGAAGGTTCTCCACCTGCCTTCCCACGTCCATCCTCACTCATCACCTGTCCCTTTTTCCCTCACTCGCTGCAGGGGAACGGCTCTGCCATAGCACCCTGAGACCTTGCACAACTCTCTCAGGCAAAGGCTGAAACCTCTGCTAAACTGGGTCTTGGCAAAATGCCATGTGATCCACCCAGAACACGAGAGTTCAGGTGGCCTGTGAGGCACAGCCTCGAAGCCGTATCCCCTGGGAGGCTGTCACGAGACCGTTTCCCCTGGCCCCTGGGGTTCTGATGCAGTATGGGACTTCCTGTCCTCAGAACACAGCTGCAGTCTCTAAGTCCTCTTTGCTGCAGTGTAGAATTGGCCCCTCAGCATCTGGGTATCCTCGGCTCCCACTGCAGCCATCTGGCCCCTTTTGTTTCAATGTCATCTTTTCTGGTGTGTGGGACAAGTGCCCAGGGACCTGGGACCCTTGGCTACTCTTCCTTTCACTACCTATATGAGTAATCAACTGTCTGAATCTCAAAGTAGCTCAGCATAGTACCTTTCATAGGCCTTTCTCGCTGCTGTGCGTGCTTGACAGCCAGCCCATCACTTCCTTTGTAGTTTCTCCTGCTAACATTTTTTAAATTTCTTCAAGGAATTTGATAAGAGCATCCCTCTGCATCTTTCCAAAGCACTTTCATATGCCCTTCATTCTCACAAGCAGGTACTGTTCCCATTTTAGTAATGAGAAAGCTCCAGGCCACGAGACTAGGTTGTGACAAAATATTCACTTCTCAGGGCCTGAAATCCCATTCTCTGACCACTACCGTCCCAAGAACTCTGCTTCAGGTATCTGGGGTAGGTCCTCAGGCTTGACATTTTTCAGGAGATTCTCTCAGGCAAATCTAACTTACATGTCTTAAAAAAAAAACACACACACACAGTGAGCATATATTAGTCTTGCAATTAGAAAGAAAATTGTGACTGTTACTAAAGACTGAGAGGCTGACACTGCCCCACCCACTGCTGCCATCTCCAAGACACTCACCACAGACTTGCAGATGGGACTCCCAGGTGAGGGTGTTGCAGGAAATCCATAGGTTATCGTGGGCTGGATCGGGCCCTGCATCCTCCCAGCTCAGGTTGCTGACCTGCATGCAGGGATAGACCTCGACCCATGACACTCAGGCAACGCACGTACCAGCTTTCCACTTGGGAAAAGGTGTCTGGGCACCCAGCTTCTCCCATGGTTATTGTGGCGATCTCCATAGGGACCAACGCAATATCCAGGAGAGGCTCTCCACCTGCTGTTCAGAGCAGCAGCAGGGGGCAGAATGACAGACCCTCCTAGATCCTGGTGACCACCAGGGGTGTGGTGCACTCACCACAGACTCCACTGGCTGGCCCAATGTTATGTTCTTCCATGGAACTAAGTAACTATTCTGGCTCTGCCTGGTGTGGGCAGCAGGAAGCATCCCCACACAGGGCGGTGCTGACACCAGACAGACATTCCTCTCCCCAAATATGGCCCATGCCTGAAATCTAACCTAGAAGCATTGCACCTGGAGCAAGCAGCTTTGCCCCCGGCTTGCACCCTCTAGTGTGGTAACTCACTAGCCCGTTTCTGTTCTGCTTCCTTGTTGCAGCCTTATCTGAGCTCCACACTTCCTCTCCAGCCATGCTTCCCCTTGGTTTCCTTCGGCCTGTGCTTTTGCTGGATGGTTTTGTTTCAAGCATTTACTCCATTCTGCCTCATACAAAAAGCTGTGTTGTGAAGTAAGGCCGGCGGTTTAGCCTCATAGTGAGGTGTAGTGGGATGAATCCAGTGAATCCTGGATTCAAGGGAGGAGGGAAAAGAGACAGGGAGGGATCAGATGCAGGGCACAAATCCCAAAGCCAGGGACTTTGCCACGCACATTATGCATATTACTTTCCTTAACCCTCCCAACACAGTTGTAAGGTGGGGTGTTCTTTTACCTCCACTTTATAGATGAAGACCATGAGACTCAAAGAGCTTAGTCACCGGCTAGGAACAGCAGAGTCCAGGTTAAAACCCAGGTGCGTCTGTCCCCAGAGCCGATGCTCTGTTTACCATACCATGCTGTCGGCAGCAGGCCTTCCCGTGCCGAATTCTTTCCTGTGTCACACTGACACCCCGTGTTCCCCAGCCACACACACAGCATAGGACCTGGGACACAAGAGGCCTTAACTGATGTTTCTAGAATTGAACTGAGGAACTGTAGGAAATAAGAATAAATAAAAGGTTCCTCATCAAAGCTTTCCTCTTAGTTCATTACAAATAAATAATAGTTTCTTCAAAGGCTAATTTATTTTAAAGCTTTTTCTAATAATCTTAAGGTAGCTGTTAGTCATAATAAAGAAATAAGTGCATCCCATGTTCTTAGTTCTTACACTTTAACCTAGATATTTGCCCTGACGTGCCTGGATAAGCCCAGGCAAGTCTTAGGTCATAGCTTGTTCCCTTTCCTTATTTGGAAATGTTATCACTTCTCTAAGCATTCCTCAAGTTACTTCCTCTTTTCCCTTGTTCTCCTCTGCCTTTACTTCTTTAGAAAATTTCCAAGTTTTTAGCCAATATCCAAAATTTAGCCAATTTAGAATGTGAGGTCCCATTCCGGCCAGTGGAAACTGGACACAGCAGTGGGGTGATTGCATCAGGTTATGAAAGTTATAAATGTCCCTGTCTCCCTTGCTCAGGTGTGTTCTCGTGGCAAGACTGCTGGCGAGCTGCACCCTTCCTGCAGGAAGTAAAAGTAGCCTTGCTGAGTAATCCATTGTCTTGGTGTGGACTTTTCCCGACTTTATAAACCCATTTCCAACATGAACAGTGAACATTTTTTAAGGCCACACTTGTCTTACACATTCTCTTGCCATGGGCCCAGAGATGCCCCTGTGCTCAGTGACTACCAAGGGCCTGGCCCAGATGTTGTGGAGGGAGGAAAACACGGACGTGCATGCTCCGCAGTGGAAGAGGAAAGCACAGGCATGAGAAACGTCACAGTAATCCCACTTCTTGGTTTCAATTCTGTCTGCTCAGGGACACTGTGGTTCTCTGAGGCTTTCTTTCTTCCTGCTACATTTCTACAGTTGGGCTGTGCTGACTTTTGGTTTCACTGATCACTGGAAAATGCCACATAATCTCTCTGAGCCTCAGTCTATCACCTATAAAACGGGTGAATGCTGCCTGCCTTATCCATATCACAAGATTGTTACAGGGATCACAGTTTTAAAGATTTAAGTTAAAGTTCTTTATGAACGGTCAAGGTTTAACACATCTAGGGGATTCATCAGCATGTTAAAGGGGAGCCCTAAAGGATGGGGTGAAAACAACCCTGAAGGCAGGTGACTCTAATAACAGAACATGCTGGTTTTCCCTGATGGAGAATAAAAGTGAAAGCTTGACACTCTGGAGACTAAGAGAAGAACCTGTCCCCTCACCATGACTATCTCAAGATCTGTGTTCCCCTAGCCTCCAAGTCCCCGGCCCATCTCCCTGCCATCTCTCATGTTCTTAGAGGTGAGCACCGAGAATCCAAAGGGACAGGAATTGCCACTGTGTGCCAGGCTTGAGCTCCCCCACTGAAACTACCTGTTGGACATGAAAGGCCCAACTCTGGTGAAGGGTGACTCCCAGGGGCCAGTAGGAGAAGAAGGATAGGGGAAACAGATACAAGAGGACCAGATACACCAGCTACAGAGCACAAATCCCAAGACGGTACATCCCTACAGGTTCTCAGAAACCTGGATGTCTCTGGAAACATGACTGAAATGGCACGATGCATACTACATGCGTCTTGGAACTGGCTGTGGCTGACCCTCTATCTCATGCCTCCACAATTCAGCTTCTCTGGAAATGCTCAAGCTCCTTGTGATTCATTAGTCAAAGAAATGTGAAGATCTGCATGACCCGAGATTATAGCACATGCCCACACACTCACACACCCATTTGCACACACATGTACACACACACACACACACACATGCAGAACCTGGCTCCCATACGAGGCAGCACCGCAATGAAAATTGCACATTCCTAGAGTAAACCAGTGTACACAGCAAATAGGAGAGCCTGGGAGGGAGTGGAGGGGTGGACTTACCTATGAAAAGACCAAGGAGAAGCAAGAACCGTGGCAGAGAATGGACCATACAGTGCACCCGCAGAATGACTTGTCACATGGCAGCTGATGGACTATGCATGTGTAAATGTCAGCCTACTACCAGTTCCTGTTTTTAGTGTCACCACTTTAATCACATGTAGTTCATGAATCACAAGCTATGAAGATGATGGGACACAAAAGAAAGGAGGGTGAGAAGCACCTGAGTGAGCTACTTAAAAGCCAGTGCCAGTGACATCATGGCCTTGCTTTACCCCTCAGGGGTCTACCACCCCAACAAGGCTAAAGAAGTCCGGGATCAAAGTCCTCGTGGACAAGGACCTTCATGATTGACCTGTGTCTTGCCAACCTACCTGGCCGCACTGTCTGTCACCAAGTCTCACAGCTTGGACTCCAATCACCACAGACTGCTTCTAAAGCAGTCCCCTTAGGAGTTCTCATCATTTATATAAATGCAGCCCTACTTCCTCAGGCCATCTTACTGACTGGATTGCCCTAGACCTTGCCATCTACCTCACCTACCTCACCCTAACACCCTCCATTGCCCATCTCAAGTCATCACCACCTTGGGAAAGGCCTCCTGAAGTCCAGACTAGGATGCTGCTAGGACATCCATCCTCTCTTGCTGTTGGACATCCGGCCTGTGGTTATGGATCAGGACACTTGTACCACCAGCCTCCCAAGTCTCATGCCTTCCAACTGGGGCCGGGACCTACACCGTCAGCCTCCCTGGTACCCCAGCTTGCCGTCATCAGATCATGGGACCTCTTAGCCTCCATAATCATGTGCGTCAATTCCTATTAAAAGGAAACAAATATATACTCAAGGTACGATTTCTCTGAAGATCCCTGGCTAATACAACTGCCTGTGGCATTTGACACTTGAAATACTCTCTCCTCCTGGATGCCAGGATACTGTTCTCCCTAGGTTCTCCTCGTTCCTTTACTCAATGCACATTTGTTGAGTTCCTGCTAGGTGCCACAAAGGCTCTGTGCTAAGGACTGGCAATACAGAGATGAAAGGAAGGGTCTGCAGCCATGTTGCCCACAGTCCCGTGGGAAAAGAAAAGTATGTCAATAAAAAATAAAGTAATGCAGATGGTCTTACTTCCTGGTTAGGCACAGTGCGGTGTGCATGAAGCTTTCTGGTTTGAATCCTGCCTCTGCTGCTTGCTAGCTATTTGACCTTAACAAACTAACTGTCAGCCAATAAGAGTTAAGAGTTCTCCATTATCATTTATTTCATTGAAGATGGTTTTTGCACATAAAAATTTTAAAACTCATATTCAATTTATTAAAGAAAGAAATTTAAAACCTAAGTCAGCCTTAAGTTCAGTTCAACTTACAAACTTTATTATTCTGCTTACAGATTGGGCAAATTTTAGCTACCCTTCGACTATTAATAAGATTTAACTCATGGCCAGGCGTGATGGCTCACGCCTGTAATTCTAGCATTTTGGGAGGTTGAGGCAAGCTGGTCACTTTGAGCTCAGGAGTTTCAGACCAGCCTGAGCAACATGGTAAAACCTCATCTCTACAAAAAATACAAAACTAAGCTGGGCGTGGTGGCTCACAACTGTGGTCCCAGCTACTCAGGAGGCTGAGGCTGGAGGATCACTTGAGCAGGGAAGTGGAGGTTGCAGTGAGCCAAGCTCACACCACTGCACTTCAGGCTTGGTCACAGAGCAATGCCCTGTCTCAAAAAAAAATAATAATAATAATTTGACTCATTTTACAAATTTGTAAGTTGACTCCTTTATTATTCTAACTAATAAATACATTGAGTTTTGTTTTAAAGTATTTGAATCAGCAAATAAACCCTTCCAAATACTTAAAGACTTGTAAACCTAATACACCAAACTTGTAAGTATGGTAATTCTTAAGGTGTCTTAAATTATTCAATACTTTCAATTAAGACTTCCAACTAAAATCACAAAAGTAAATCAATTACTCAATTACATAGTTCAAATGAGAAACACAAATGTCTCCATTCATTCTGGCTGCTGTAACAAAAATATCTTAAACTGGGTAATTTACAAGTAGTGGAAATTTATTTCTTATAGTTCTGGAGGCTGGGAAGTCCAAGATCAAGGAGCCAGCCGACTCTGAGTCTGTTTAGGGCTCACTCTCTGCTTCCAAGATGGGGCCTTATTGCTGCATCCTCCGGATGGGGTGAACACTGGTCTTCACATGGCAGAAGAGTGGAAGGGCAAGAAAGGCCCAGACAATTCTCTGATTTCTCTTTTATGAAAGCATTAATCCCATATATGAGGACAGAGTGCTCACGACTTAATCATTTCCAAAAGGCCCCACCTCTCAATACTATCACTTTGGGGTTGAAGTTCCAACATATAGGCCAGGCATAGTGGCTCACACCTGTAATCCCAGCACTTTGGGAGGCTGAGGCAGGTGGACCACCTGTAGTTGGGAGTTCGAGACCAGCCTGGCCAACATAATGAAACCCTGTCTCTACTAAAAATACAAAAATCAGTCAGGTGTGGTGGCAGGTGCCTGTAATCTCAGCTACTCAGGAGGCTGAGGCAGAGAATCACTTGAACTCAGGAGGTGGAGGCTGCAGTGAGACGAGATTGTGCCACCGCACTCTAAACTGGGTGCAGAGTGAGACTCTGTCTCATTAAAAAAAGGTTCCAACATAAGAATTTTGGAGGGACAAATACATTTAAACCATGGCAATGAAGTTTGCTACAACTTTAATAAACTAAATTTCCTCGAACAATACATATACTTAAAAAATATTAACTGATTATCTTGGAACATGTCCATTTTGTATTCCTCATCTTCCCCAGATTGAAAGATTCATAACCACAACAGAAACAATCACATCATCCCATTTACGGCCATTTCCTGGGGCACCTCTCAACTAGCTGAGGTTGCTTAATGACCAGAAATATCACTGACCTGTTAACTGATGGTATTACCAGCACACCCCTTTTTGCTTGCTTTATTGCTGCCCTCTAAAAGGCTGGTCTCATAGCCTATATCCCTAGATTCCACTTGAACACTGACATTCCCTAATTCTTCCCTCTACTGTGGCTGCGGCACTTGATTTGATGTTGCATTTCTTTAGCTCCTAAGATATATTTGTCTTTTCAACTAAATGTAAAAAGCTTTGAGCTCATCAGCATTCTACAGTCTTTCATATTCTTCCAATCCGTCAATACAATATCAAAAATAAAGTCCAAAAAATGCAATTGCATAAAATGCAGGGTCATCTTAATTGCCCAGCGAATGAAGGGTTGGTTGGGGGCTGGCGGTGAAGCAACACAGCTGAGTTTGGGGTCGTGGCTGCCAGACCCAAAACTCAACCCAGGCTGGAGTTTGATGCTACCTGGAGGCAATGCCCAGTTGACAGGGGTAATTCTGGACCTGTAGCTGGCTGGACTCCCAGGACAGTAGAGGGCATTTCAAAAATTTTCCAGTCAGTCACACCCATTTGCTAGGCTGGTGAAGGATACTGAGAAGGAAAACACTGGTGATGCTGGGGCCAACTTCACTGGAGGTTGCTTCCTGATTCCCAACACTCCTGGCTTTGCCTCCCTGTCCTGATGAGAACATTAGCCCTCTCCATGTGAGGACAGGGCACACTTAACAAATGCTTTGTACCAAAATTTATATTAATGTAGGTTTTACTATAGTTAAATGATAATACTTCAATTGGATTCTGCCTATCATAAGACCATGTCCTCCTATGGTCACAGCTTCAAAGGAGGTCATTCCAGTGACATTACTTTCCTAAATCTCAGTGTCCCCATTTCTAAAATGGGGATAATCAGAGTATAATCCAAATAGGGTTTAACTTAAGATTAAAGAGAAAACATATGTAAAGTTCTAAACACAAAGCCTCACTCATAGTAATTACCCAATAAATGTTAGTGATGATTTTTATTATTACCAGTCTCTGAATTCCCTTCTGCCTTTGTCCTCGCCTCCCACGCAGGCTGTTTCTGCTCTCATGCTCTGTACCAGATTCTTTCAGTAGCTTCCTCACCCCAGGCTCACCCCTTCACCCATTCTCCCTCCACTCTGCAGCTTGAGGAAGCTTCCTACTCCTACTGGATCCCTGTTGCCTTTAGCTTGGTAACAGGATGCTCTATCTGGGCTCTGGTAACCTCTCCTGACTGTATGTCCTGCAATCCCTTCTAGACAGCCCATGTTCTAGTCACAGGACCAAGACTAGAGCGAAACAAGACAGGCTCCTAGTGTACAAAATTTAAAGATTTTCAAGATTCTGCCACTTTCAACATTGCGCAACATCAGATCATGACCAGCCCCTAAAGATGCTTTCCTAGACAGAAGCCTGTTACCCGAATGGTTCCTCTCTCTCTCTCCCTTGAACTTCCTGGGTTCAAGTCCTTACTAACTATAAAACTTATAGTAAGCTATTTAACCCCTCTGGACCTCAGTTTTCTCATTTATAAAATGGGAGTGATTAAATATATCTCATAAAACTATTATAAGATCAGATGAGTGAATGTGCTGAAGTGTCAGAAGACAGCCTAGCACTCTGTGGCTCTCACTGAAAACTGCCAGCCTCGAGTTTTCCTACCAAGTCCTCTTCACGTTACAGCCTAAGTAAACCAATGTCCTGATGCTTGAAACACAAACTACAGCATGGTCAGCTATTACGCTACTGACAGGAAGAAGGAGAAAGTTTCCCGAGGCAGGATGGAAGGAATAACGCTGTCCTCCAGCCTGCCTTTTGTACTCAGTCAACTCCACACGGTCACATACAATGTCCACCCCCCACTGCAGTCTCCCTGATGCCTTTTTCCATATTAGAAGTCCTTCATTGCATGTGACAGAAAGCCAGCACAAACTGCATTGAGCAAAATAGAAAATATATCAGGTCACTGTATTAGTTATCTGTTGCTATATAACAAATTGCCCCAAACTTCACAGCTAAAAACAATAAGCATTTTTGATGAAAAATAAAAAATTGAAAAAAAATTTTAAAGACCAAACATTTATTATCTCACAATTTCTCTGGGCGTGGCTAGCTGGGTCTCTCTGGCTTAAGGTATTCACAAAGCTACAGTCACGGTATCAGCCAGGGCTGCAGTCATTTCAAGGCCCTCCTGGGGAGGATCCACTTCCAGTGTCAGTCATGTGGTTCTTGGCCAGCCTCAGTCCTCATGGACTGTTGGCCAGAGGAATCAGCTCCTTGCTGAGTGTTGGCTGGGGGCTTCCCTCTGTTCTTTGTTTTGGAACCCTCTCCCTAAACTATCTCACAAAATAATACCTGGCTCCCCCTCATAATAAGGTAGGGAGAGAGAGATAGTGGGAAGGAGAGAGAGGGAGAGAGGACAAGAAAGAGAAGAGAGAGAGAGAGCATTTGTACACACATGCTAGGCCAAGATGGAAGTCACAGCTTTTTTGAGACCAATAAATGACATCCTAGCACCTCTGCCACATTCTATTCACTTAAAGCAAGTCACAAAATCCAGGCCACACTCAGAAGGGGTAATTACACAGAGGCATGAATGCCAGGAGGTAGAGATCTTTAGCAATCAACTTTAGGGGCCAAATTTAGAACCCAAGTCCCTTGATGCAAAAGCAAGTGATGCTCCACATTGGTCACAAACAAGACCCTGGATAGACTGGGACCTCTTCCTGCCTACGCAGACGGAAGAGTCGGTGGCGTTTGGTATAAACAACCCTCCCTCTGACACACACACACACACACACACACACACACACACACACACACACACTTGCGGAAGCTGTGGTAAGTGCATCCTCCTTCAGTCTGAGATCTGAAAATAGATCATCATGGTGGCCTCAAAGAGTCACACAGATGACTGGGCTCCTCGGCCTTTCTCCAATAAGCCACAGAGGAGTCAGCTGCAAATATTCTCTTCTGTTCTACGGACCTCTCTCCTATTCCTGCTTCTGGGTAAGTCCACTTTATGGCCACCACTGCTTGCTACTGGTGTTCTGAGGCTGGTCGCATTCTCTGTCTGGGAGATTCTGTTGCTAAAGTCAGGAAACTGGCCGGGCACAGTGGCTCACACCTGTAATCCCAGCACTTTGGGAAGCCGAGGTAGGCGGATCACGAGGTCAGGAGATTGAGACCATCCTGGCCAACATGGTGAAATTCCGTCTCTACTAAAATACAAAAAATTAGCCAGGCATGGTGGCATGCACCTGTAGTCCCAGCTGTTCGGGAGGCTGAAGCAGGAAAATCACTTGAACCCAGGAGGCAGAGCTTGCAGTGAGCCGAGATTGCGCCACTGCACTCCAACCTGATGACAGAACAAAACTCCATCTAAAACAAAAAAAAATCAGGAAGCTCCTCTCTTGCCGTAAATTACTCCACGTGTGCATATTCGTGTACCATGAGGGGGGTGACGTTCTAGCCCCAGTCTCCAATAACTCTGGGCTCAAACTACATTTCTCTCACCCTCACACTTTCCTAAGAAATGCCAAGTACAGAAAGAGTTTGTTCCCTATATAGTGCAGATAAAACCCACAGAAGGATCCAGGAAAATCCCCCTGATGAGAGGCCACCTAGCAATTTCCTAGGAATGGAGAGAACTCCTGGAGTGTCTTTCTACATATCCTGCCCTGGTTATCACCTTTGCTGCCTTTATTACTGAGGCTTCACTGGGGACCTGCGGGTGGTTGGGTGACCCTGAGCAAGGTGGCGTCTGTCTGGATATCCTTTTCTCCTCAATCTTCTTCCTCCCTATCAAGGCCCAACTCCTGGGAAACATCTCTCCGGTACACAGCCCAGACCCCTGCTGTCCAGCAGGCAGAGCCAATCCAGTAGCTCAGAAAGGATCTCAGCCACCTGGGACTGTGGCAGCTATTGTCCTTCTTTGGTCCCACTTTCCCCAGGGTTTCAGGGAAGACGGTACAGGTAGCACTAGAGATCTGAGAGCAGTGGGGTTGGTTGGTGGTGCCTGAGGGGAGCTCTAGAAAAACTCCTAGACGCAGATGTGGGTAAATGAGAAACCTAGACCTCAGAGCTGAGGTCTAGTCTGACCTCTCTTCACTTTCAATTTTATCTTGGCTTATCAAAAAAAAAAAAAAAAAAAAAACGCAGAAAGCAGCAGGGCTATTTATGTCTACATCTGACCTTTGGGTGTTCCTTGGTTGTGTTGAGCAAACCTGAAATAAGCAACACTCCAGGTCCTCCAAGCCCCAAGTGATCAATGCAGTGAATTGCAAATAGTTCAGAGCAAAGAGTCATCTCCTTTAGTCTGACTCCACTGATTAGGATGACCTCAAATCTCACTCTTTTGGTCTAAAAGGATGATGCTTTTGTGTCTCCAAAGAGTTGTTTCAGGAACTTAAACGGCAGTCGAGTGAAAAGACCCCTCTCACTTTAGTGTCAGGAACATCTGAAATTAAATCATTGCTCCATCACTTATTAGTGGTGTGGGCCTCTATTTCTTAAGTGTAAAATATAGTTAGGATGCATCATGCAACACTCTGACAGATGGTAGATGATATATATAAAGTGATTGGCACATAGTTGGCAGAAGCTGTGATTGCTATTATAATAATTACCGTTGTGTGCATTATTTGGAAACTGTTAAGAGATGGGTGAGTCAAATTCAGTTATCACAATCTTTGAACACTGTTTTATTATTTGTCCTATGGTGCAATTCAAAATAAAATGGCTGGTACTGGGGAATTGTCACTGTACTTACTGGGAGCTACGTAGCACTGTTTTCTGCGGCAAGATTTGCCCTGTGAGGCCCACATCCTGTCCCCTCCACTGACAGTCTGTGAGGCCTTATTTATGGTTTTTGTCTGATGTAAGAAAATCTGAAGCCAAAACAAGTCATATGCACTCAGCCAAGACCCAGCAGCTCCTCGGCTTCCAGGATAGAGACGGGCAGTACTCCTGGCCTCCCTACTCCAGAGGCATCATGGACATAGGATCTGGACTCTGTGATTGATCAACCCTGTAATCTCAGAGAAGTGGCTTAAATTCTCTAAATTTCAGCTCCTCGTCTATAAAAAGAAGCTAATTATAGTAGTTATTAGGATTAAACGAGACAATTTACATAATGTACCTAATGCACACATAGCAATCATAAGCAGTGTCTTCTAGATGGGAAGAGTTCTGTTTCAGAAAACTTCAAATTAGCCTCACATCAACTCAGTCTGAATCTGCCCAAAGAATCCACCCGACCCAACCTTCTCACATCCAGGATCCCCAGCTCTGCATGCTCCGTAGCTGCCTCTCCACAAGGTGCAAGTGCTTGGCTGATGGAGGTCTAAGCAAAGAATCCCCATGACCTGCCACAAGCAGCCTCTCTCCTCCTTGTGTCTGTACATTCTGTAACCTCTCGGTTTTCAGAGCTTGCTTCAGCCTACTTCCACTCCTCCAGGCAGTGCTTATGCTCCTTTTTCTCTCTAACAATTTCTACTTATTTTCCCACCCAGAATTCCTGGTGGAGTCTGGATCCCAAACCCATCTGATTTGGTCTAGAATTTTCAGAGTGCTCTCCAGAGCCTCAGAAGCCCAGGAAATCCAAGCTGGGGTCACCCAGAAGATACCCACAGGGTCCCTACAAGAAAATTAGCTGCCTTGGACAAATGCCAGCTTCCTAGATGCCTTGGTAACAATGTTTATCAGGAATAAGATCTTACCTAAGATGATGAAATCAGGAACTGTATTGGTACTACCAGCTATTCTCACCCCCAAACCTGGCCAAAGTCAATCTAAGATCCCATGGACAACGAGGGGAAGAGGGTAAGGTAGAGGTAGGAGAGGCTCCTTTAGTTCCCAACACTGCTATGAGAATTCTCAAACATTCAGAAAAGTTGGAGCATTTACAGTGAATGTTCATAAGCCTACTGCCTAGGTTCTAACACTAATGTTTTACTTTGCTTGCTTTATCACTCATCTGCCCATCTAGCCATCCCTCTGACCATCCATCTATTTACCTTATTTTAAAAAATATGCTCCTTTTCACTTCATTGGCTATTCACGATTTGCAGCAACCTGCTTTCATTTAATTTTTACCATATCCCTTGAAGAAAATGGTGCAGGTATGAGCATTTCAATCTTTCAGATACGTAAACTGAGTCTCAGAAAAATTCAGAAATGTACCCAAAGTCACAAGGCTAATTCCCCTACTGGAACAGAAACCAGAAGATCTGTTTCACAGATTGTTGTAGCTACTTTTAAGGGAGTCAGTGTTTGGAGAATGGAGGAATGAATGACTTTGCTAGCAATGGACCTAGAAGAAGGACAAGAATCTCATTTCATTTCTCAGCATCTGACGTTTGTGCCCAGTGTATATTCACAGAGTGAAAGAAGGAAGGCTAGCTCAAGGAGTCTAGCTGCTCCTCCAAGTCCCTCTTCTGTCTCTGCAGGACTAAGGGCCTCTGGAAAGGACTCAGCCCCAACAGAGGTGTCAGGGATCCTAGGGGGTTCCGTGACTCTCTCGCTAAAGATCTCAGTAGACACAGAGATTGAGCACGTCACCTGGAATGGTCCCAAAAATGCTCTTGCTTTAGCAAATCCCAAAGATGTAATCCTTATGGACAAAAGCTACCAGGGCCGACTAAACATCACCAAATGGAGTTATTCCCTGTACATCAGCAATCTGACTCTGAGCGATGCAGGCTCCTACAAAGCCCAGATAAACAAAAAGAATTCTGAAGTCACCACTAAGGAAGAATTTACCCTGTTCGTCTATGGTGAGTTCCAGAGAGCTTCTGTGTTTTGATCTTTTCTTTCTCTTATGTGTGCAAATGTTTGGGGTATGTCTGAAATTTTGTTATATGTATATAGTGCACACTGATGAAGTCAGAGTTTTCCACGTGTCTGCTGCCTGAGTACAATACATTCTTGTTAAGTATAGTCACCCAACTCTGCTATCAAAAATTGAATTTATTCTACCTTACTGTATGTTTGTACCCTTTAACCCACTTCTCTGCATCATCCCCCCAAACACCCACTCCCCACACTGACCCTTCTCAGTCTCTGGTATCTATCTTTCTACCATCTACCTCCATATGATCAAATTTTTGTACTCACATACAAGTGAGAACATGTGATATGTGTCTTTTTGTGCCTGACTTACTTCACTTAAGATAATGACCTAAAGTTTCAGCCATGTTGCTGCAAAGACACATTTTCATTGTTTTTACTGATTGTTAAATTTTTAAAATATATTTAGAGGGCACAGGTGTAGATTTTTAATTTCCAACTTAATTTCTTTGTTGACCCAATCGTCAGGAGCATGTTGTTTAATTTCCATGTATTTGTATCATTTTGTTTTATTCCATCGGAATTGAAAAGATATTTAATATGATTTCAGTGTTTTAAAGTTTGTTGAGACTTGTCTTGTGGCCTAACATACAGTTTATCCTGGAGAATGTTTCATTTACTAATGAAAAGAATGTATATTCTGCAGTTGTTTGACAGAATGTTCTGTAAATATCTGCTAGGTCCATTTGGTCTAAACTCCAATTTAAATCCAATGTTTCTTTGTTGATTTTTTATGTCTAGAAGCTCTGTCTAATGCGGAGAGTGGAGTGCTGAAGTCCTCCTAAATATAGAGGGTACAAGTGCAGATTTTTATTATTATTCTATTGCGCATGCTCTCTCTCTCTCTCTCTCTCTGGTAATATTGCTTTATGAATCTAGGTGCTCCAGTGTTGGGTGCATACACATTTAGAACTGTTATATCCTCTTGCTGGATTGATCTCTTCATCAATATATAACGGCATGCTTTGTCTTTTTTTTTAGACTTAAAGTCTGTTTATCTGATCTAAATATAGCTACTCCTGCTTGCTTTTGGTTTCCATTTACATGGATTTTTTTTTCTATTTCTTTACTTTCAGTCTATATGTCTTTACTGTTAAGGTGATTAGCATATAGATGGATTATGTTTTTAAATCCATTCAACCATTCAACATTTTTTAAATGGAGAATTTAATCAATTTACATTCAAAGTTATTATTGATATGTGAAGCTTTTTCCTGTATACTGTTGTTTTCTGGTTGTCTTATATATTCTTTGTTTCTTTCTCTCTTATTGTTTGTCATTGTGGTTTGGTGGGTATTCGTAGTGGCATCATTCAAGTCCTTTCTCTTCATACATGATTTTCAATGAACTCCTCCAAACCACGGAGCAAAAGAGAAACAGACCAGGCCCAGGAGCGGTACGATAGCCAAGCTGAGTGTCTCAGGGACGAAGGCAACACAGAAAGCCAACCTGCTGACGTGGGGTCAACTGAAGAGGCTGGTGCAGATGGCAACAGCAAGCCTAAGGGAGACTCTCATGGAGGTGACACCGGGTAATCTTATTCTGGCAGCAGTCATGGTTATGGCTGCTGCAGTAAGTAATAACCCTGTTTCAGCAGAAGAGAACTAATGTGTCCTTCGTCCCTGAGACACTCAGCTTGGCTATCTTGCGCCATACTGCTCCTGGGCCTGGTCTGTTTCTCTTCTTGCTCCATGGTTTGGAGGAGTTCATTGAAAATCTTCAGCTGTCTCATAGGTATCCAAATGTGAGGTTGGTTTTCTCCTGGTGAAATATAGGCATAGCCTCTGCCCTAGGTTGCAACCTTTCCCAAGTTCCACTGATTGGTGGTGGAATCTTTCCACCATACTGTCTTTCCTTCCTTTGGATTAATTTTGTGTCCAACAAAATGTTGTTCTGCAGCCGTGGACACTTGATCTTTGGAAATGTTCAAAAAATTTAAAGTGACTAGTGCCAATTGTAATTGTACATGGGGAGTAAAATACTCCTTATTTTCTCCCCCATTTTTTTGTTTTGCCAATTGAGTTTTTAAGATTCTATTTGCCCTTTCTACTATTGCTTGTCCCTGAGAGTTAGAGGGGATTTTTGTTGTGTGAATTATGTTCCACTGTTCTAGGAACAGGCTTTAGTGGCTTATTGCAGTAGTCTGGCCCATTATCAGTTTTAATTTTTTGTGGGAATCTCATAACTGCAAAGCAAGAAAATAGGTATTTTTTAACATGTGCAGTGCTTTCTCCTGTTTGGCAAGTCACCCGAATGAAACGAGAGAAAGTATCCACAGTAACATGAACATAAGATAATTTTCCAACTTAAGGAACATGAGTAACTTCCATGGGGGAATGCCAAATTGAATTTGTGTATAATCCTCTAGGATTTATCCCTGCCTCCTGAGTGGGCAGTTGAAGAACTTGACATTGACAGCAATGTTGGACAATTTGTTTTACCTGTCTCCGAGTTAAAGGAAATTTACCTTTTAAACCCGCCGCATTTGTATGTGTTAATGCATGAAATTTTTTGGCTTCTGTAAAAACTGGTGAAACCAGTAAGTTTGCCTGTTTGCTTGAGCTAAAGATCCAGGTAAACAGGTATGTACTTAAATGTGTGTGATATAAAATGGAGCTTCTTTGCTTTTAACTGCTTTTTGAAGTGATTCAAATAGCTTTCTTAATTGATCATCCTGAATGTATTTTAACAATGCAGTTTCTACATTTTTTGTAGAATGTACTACATGAGCTGAGTCTGAAACTGTATTAACTGGTTGCTGTATATCTGTAAGGACCGAGATAACTGCTCCTAACTCTACTCTTTGTGCTGATTGAAAATTTGTTTGGATAACTCTATGAAAAGGACCTGTGTAAGCTGCCTTTCCATTCTTAGATTCATCAGTAAAAACAGTAAAAGCACCCTTTATTGACTGACCTTGGGTAATTTTAGGTAAAACCCATAATGTAAGCTTTAGGAACTGAAAAACTTTTGTTTTAGGATAATGATTATTAATTTTGCGTACGAAATCTGCCAAGCTTAATTGCTGGTTGACCAAATTGATGTAAGCTTGTTGAACTTGTTTTTTAGTTAAAGTAACAATTATTTTGTCAGGTTCATATTCAGACAATTGAACAATCCTTGTTCTGCCTTGACTAATGACACTAGCTATTTGATTCAAGTACACAGTTAAAGTTTCACTTTTATTGTGAGGTGAGAAGACCTATTCTACTAGACTTCTATCTTGAACAATGACACCTGTTGGAGAATGAGGTGTTGTGAATACAATGAGCTGTAACTGTGAGTTACTGTTAATTCTTTCTACCTGGGCTTGCTGTATTTTTTCTTTAATTATTTTTAACTTCTCAGCTGCTTCTTTTGTTAACACTTTCACTATTTAAATTTGGATCTTCTTTTAAAATTGCAAATAGATTAGACATTGCGTAAGTAGGAATACCGAGAGCTGGCCTTATCCAATTAATATCTCCTAACAACTTTTGAAAATTATTTAGTGTTTTAAGTCTGTCCTTTCTAATTTCTACCTTTTGAGGGTGTATTTGCCTCTTTTCAATTTGCATTCGCAAACATTTTACTGGTGCTGAGGTTTGAATTTTATCAGAAGCTATAATTAGCCCTGCTTTCTGCACACATTCTTTAAGACAGTCATAACATAGAACCAACTTTTCTCTAGTTTCTGCAGCACATATCATCAACATAGTGCATGATACAGCATTGAGGAAACTGCTCTCTAACAGGCTGAATAGCATTTCCCACAAAAGTCTGACACACTATAGGACTATTTAACATTTCTTGAGGCAAAACCTTCCATTGATACCTCGTAGCTGGCTTTTGGTTGTTTACTGCAAGTATTGTAAAAGCAAATCTTTTGCAATTCTGCTTTGCCAGAGGAATTTTAAAGAAATAGTCTTTTAAATCTGTGATTATTAAAGGCCATTCTTTTGGGATCATCGCTGGTGAAGGCATACCTGGCTGTAATGCTCCCATGGGTTGGATTACTGCATTTACTGCTTTCATTCCCCCAGATTTTTTTTGAATTACAAATACCGGGGGAATTCCAGGGAGAAGATGAAGGTTCTGTATGCCCTCTTTCCAGCTGCTCTTGTGCTAATTCGTGTAGAGCCTCCAATTTATGCTTGGAAGCGGCCACTGCTCAACCCATATCGGTTTTTCTGTTTTCCATGTTAAAGCAACGGGTTCTGGAGGCTCATCAGTGGCCGCTACTAAAAATTGTAGCCAATCCCTGCTCTGTCTAATTTTATAGCAGCTCCTATAGGTTGAATGATTCCATTTTCACTTTTTCCTAATCCTTTTCCAGGCCAATATCCCATTTGACTTTGCTTGCTGTAAGCGTTTGGTAGAAAACAGATTTCAGCCCCCACTGTTGTAAAATGTCTCTCCCCCCACAAATTAATGGAAACATCAGTAACCATAGGTTGAATAGTGCCTTGCTGGCCTTTAGGTCCCACACAATGCAAAATTAAAGAGCTCTGATGAACTTCAGAGGCTATTCCAACCCCAACTAATTTCATATTAGCCTTTTGTTTTGGCCAGTGCTTGGACCATTGACTACAGCTTATTATGGAAACATCTCCTCCAGTATTTACCAGACCCTTAAAAGTTTTTTCTTGAATTGTAATATTACAAACTGGCCAATTATCTGTAACTTTGCTTGCCCAGTACACTGCTTTTTCTTGAAAATTACCAATTTGCTTCTTTCTTACTGCATTAGTGGTTCCTACTTTTATATAAGGTAGAAGCAATAATTGAGCAATTCTATCTCCTGATTCTGCTTTCCAGGGTGCACTGGAAGTCACTGTCAATTGAATTTCTCCTTTTAGATCTGGATGAACAATTCCCGCAAGAATTTGCACTCCCTGCAATTCGACACTACCCCTACCTACAAGTTCTACCGTATTTTCTGGTAGAGGCCCGCACACTCCTGTAGATAATTTCTGTGGTACGTCCCCTGGAAGAATTGTTACAGGCAGAATGCAGCACAGACTTACTGTTGCACTTCCTGAGGTAGCAGGAGACAATTTACTTTTTATTTTTTATTTTTATTTATTTTTAAAATTTTACAACACTTGGTCTATGGTGGCATTTGCTGCACACTACTATAAACTACAGGTTTAGCAACTTCTACCCATTGTCCTGTTAATTGTCCTGGTGGCAGAGGTCGTACCTCCTGAGTTTGCCACTTAATAAATGGATTCGTACCTTGCCAGGACTGTGGAGGA
This sequence comes from Ateles fusciceps, assembly GCA_036589455.1. Classification (NCBI taxonomy): domain Eukaryota; kingdom Metazoa; phylum Chordata; class Mammalia; order Primates; family Atelidae; genus Ateles; species Ateles fusciceps. The sequence continues at coordinate 3,966,494 of JAZHEH010003362.1, forward strand.
GGTGGCCATCGGTGACTATCCCATTTTGGTGCTATTGGCTCAGCCCATTTTTGAGTGAATACTGAAGGAGCTTCCTCCAAACTGTGAGGCATTTTAGACACATTTGCATAGATTACCTCCTTTTAGTGACGCCCTCCTGAAATTGCTTTCCGTTTCTCTTTTTCGACCTGACAGATTCTCTATCAAACTCCTCTTCACTATTATCTTCTATACTGATATTTACACTATTCTCAGGAGTTCCTACAGCCACCTGACTCTCTTTGCCGAGAGCGCTTTTTACAATATTCTCAGGAGTTCCTATGGCCCCTCGACTGTCTTTACTGAGAGTGTTTTTTACAATATTCTCAGGAGTTCCTAAATCTGGGAACCACAGACAATACTGATCCACTGCCTCAAAGAGAGTAATGAGATTTTCCGTCCCAATCTTTATACCCCCTTTCTTTAAAAGTTCCCGAATAAGAACAAGGTAATTATTATACTTGCTGTATGATTTTCCCATTTTGTTACCCTAGAATACTCCAGGTGCACTAGCTTACCGCTAGGCCGACCGAAACACGTTCCCGGGAATCCCTCGATGAACTGCTCCCCGCAAATGACCACGCTCAAGGGTCTCTTCACCAGGAACACAGGGAATCCACATTGAGCGACAGATGTTGGGTACCAGCCCAACCCTATGCGTGGGTGCTCCCCGTCCCAGAAGTGAGGAGGGCTCCCGGCAGTGAGGAGGGAGTGAGAAAAGAAAGACAAAGACACAAGAATGGAATGCTACAGCAGGGGTCCAGGTGGTCTAACGCCCTCTAGCGGGTCTGGGCTTCAGGCGCTTTTATTGGGTGCATTATCTTGTTAATCTTGCAGGGCTGTGGGGGAGGGGGTTGAGGAGGAGGACAGCCAGAGGAAGTGCAGGTGTCTGCAGTATTCAATAGCAAACAGGTTCTCCTAAGAAATGCTAACTAAGGACACTGAGATTTCACCACCCGTTGTCTATCCAGGTGTTTTGGCAAGAGAGGTGCAGCGGATAAGGCGCCATAAGGCCTGGCCACTGTGTATGAATTTTGTGGGGGGACACAATGCATCAAGGGGCTTTTATCTCCCGAGCGTTGTGGACACAGAGCAATTGGAATTGCTCCGTATTCTGAGAACATAGGCAGAGCCTGTGGTGTTCCCGTGATCTCTGCCCTGTAAGGCTTTCCAGCCTTACCAGCTCCCATCTGCAAAGACCCTCCCAAGTCTTGTGAGCAGAGGTTGCATTACTTCCTAGAGTCTTCTGCATAAGCTCCTTTTACAAGATCCTCACACAAACTCTATGTTGGGAGGAGCTGTGGGACCAAAGCAGTTTTTTCTGCTTTGCAGCCACACCGCAGTGTTCGGCAGTTACAAACGCTCTCGGTTGCTCTTTATCATAGGCCTCCTGTTACCGCTAGATCTCTGCTTTTTTATTTTCCTGCACCATAGTTTGCTTATGATCCATGGAACAAATCTCAGTGTATAAAAAGCAAAGCAAGCTTGAATCATTTAACTGTAAGTAACACAGGTCTGCCCCTGGCCGTCTCTTCCCACAGGGATTGAAATGTCAAGTGGGCCAGTCATCAGCCCACAGTGGTGGCAGCACACCTATCTCTGTGCCTCATGGCAGTGTATGCGGTGTTCATGCTTCTCAGCAGGCCAAGTTTTAGGTCTCCAGGTGGCTTGCTCAGATACCGATAATGGCAGCACTGAGCTGGGTGGGTGAGCTGGTTCTCAGGCCCCTGTGCAGCCAGTGTGGCATGGGCAATGACAATAGCCAGATGATTCTGTGTGTCCCAAGCAGTGTGCATTGACGTTGATGGTGGCTGCAATGGCCTGGGCAGGCCAGTCTCCAGGACCACAGGTGGCACTTGCAGTTAGGTGGTAGTGGCTGGGAGTTAGGCCCACCCTAGTCCCCTAGAGAAAAGTGCTCAGGTGCCCAAGGTGGTGGATTGGGTTGGACAATCCCCAAGATGCTGGCCTATGTGTTCTCTTTCCAAGAGGGGGAGGCTGAAGCCAGGCTGAGTGGGCTTGTGCTCAAGCCCCCCAATGGTGAAAGAAGACACCAGCTATGGTATGTGGGGAGCAGGACGATCCTCAGGCCCCCAGCAGAGTGCTCAGTTGAGAACAGGAGCAGCCGCAGTGAGGCCCTGCCACTGGAGAGGGTGAGGCCAGGTTCAGTGACCATAGCCTGGAACGGCAGATGGGGAATATGCATCCCTCTCAGACTCAGTCCCAGGAGGGCTTTCCCTAAGCCAGCCCTAGCTGCAGGAGCTTTTCACCAGCTTGTGACCGAGTTGCAGCAGCGACTCACAGCCTGCTACTTTACCCAGTCTCAGTCACAGCAGCATTCACTTCCTAGGACCAGAAACTGCAGCCCACACCTCTCTTACTATTTAGCTCTACCTGCAGAGTGCTCCCAGATCATACCCTAGTCTCAGCAGCAACAGTTTTAGTTTCCCTAACATTTCAGACCCAACACTGTTGGACCCCAGGACAGCATGCAGTCTGCCAAAGGCTACGTTTGAAAATGGTCCCTTACTATAACTGCATAGGTCTCAGAAAGAGTGTGGAACCCAGTAGGAGCTCCCTCCCTGGAGCAGTTCTGCCCCACAGTCTCCCAGCAGCTCCCTATAGTAGGCAGCTTGGAGGGTCAAAGGGGTTAGGTCTTGAGAGGGTTAAAGGGGTCTCCTGAGACCAGGATTGTATGATTCTGCAGTGGGATGTGGGCCACGGGAAGTCTCTCACTCACCTCCATTGGGAAATCACTCCCAACTCCCAGCAGATCCCAACTAGGGAGGCTGCCTCTGTTCCTTCTCCTTCCCTGCTTTTAGTGTTTCCTGTCGCCTCTCTGTTGAATTCCAGCATTCTCCCTTGTAAAATGTATTTAAAATGTTTTGACTGTTTGTATACTATTTTAGTTCTTCTACATGGAGGAGGTAGGCGTTAAATGCTTCTAGTAAGCCATTTTGAAACCCCTTCTCTTGATCTTTTATTTTTAAAACTAGACATCCTTTTTCTCCAGGAATTTATCTCTCTAGGAGAAATATGACCACTATATTGGTCATTTTTCACCTAATTCCACATACACAGATGTCAAGATTGGAAGACACGCCCATAAACTCCTTACATGTTATATAATTGCCATAATTCATGTAACTGGTCTCCTACTTGTAGAAATATTGTTTCTGTTTATAGAAATATTGTTTCCAGTATTTTTTCTTATAAACAATGCTGCAATGAATATTCTTATGCACCTATCTTTTGACACTTATATAAGTAGGTTATATTCTGATGGATAAATCTAGAATATATATACATGGGGTCAAGTTACTGAATCAAATGGTATATGCATTTTACTGTTTTTGAGACATCGTCCCACTATATCACCTAGGCTGGTCTCCAATTCCTGGGCTCAAGTGATCCTCCTGCCTCGATCTCCCAAGTATCTGGGACTATAAGTATTTGCCACCATGCCCGGCTTTCAAATCCTGAAATTATTATTATTATTATTATTATTACCAGTATTTCGGAGAGACAGGGTCTCATTTTGTTGTCCAGGCTAGTCTCAAACTCCTGGACTCAAGCTATCCCCTTCCCTCAACCTCCCAAGTAGCTGGGACTACAGGCATTTGCCACCATGCCTGGCTTTAAAATCCTAAATTTTTATTATTATCAATTTACTTTGTAGAGACTGGTTCTCAGTTTGTTGATCAGGCCGGTTTCAAACTCCTGGCCTCAAACAATTTGCCCTCCTCAGCCTCCCAAAGTGCTAGGATTATAGGCATGAGCCACCGTGTCTAGCCATCTTTTCATGTATTTAATAGCAATCTGTATTCTCTTTTCCATAACTCTCCATTAATATTCTTTACTCACCTGTATTAGTGTGATAGGGATGCTGTAACAAAATACCACAGGACAGATAGCTTAAACAACAGAAATTTATTTCTCGCAATTCTGGAGACTAGAAATCCAAACTCAGGTGTTGTTAGGTTTGGTTTTTCCTGGAACGTCTCTCCTCGGCTTGCAGTTGGCCACGTTTTCACTGTGCCCTCACACAGTCATTCCCTTGTCTGTGTTATGTCCCAATCTCCTCTTCTTATAAGCACATCAGTCATATTGTATTAGGGTTCACCCTAACAATTCCATTTTAACTTAATTACCTCTTTAGGGGCACTGTCTCCCAATACAGTCACATTCTGAGGTCCTGGGGATTAGAACCTCTATGTATGAATGTTGTGGGGGGGACAGAATTCAGCCTAACATTCTACCCACTGGCCTCCCAAAATTCATGTCCGTCTCACATCTTATATAAGTAGCAAGGAGAAACCAGGCAGTGCCTTCAACTCTTTTGTGATACCCTGCTTTTTGCCAGCTAAAACTAACTCTCCTTTTCCCTGAACAGCTTTATATTAGCTTTTTTGAGCTGACCAGACTCCATCTTGGCTTCTGCATTTTAGTAACCTTCTCCTCTTTAAGTTTGTAACTATAGTATAAAGCAAGGTCAGGCTGACACAGGACACCCAGGAATGGCTTTGTTGATAAGAGGCTGAGTAAGTGGTATCAGCAGAGCCTGGAAATGCAGCTGCAGTGAGCGTCCAGAGCCCCCTTATCTATAAGTTGTATGTCTTTCATGACAGCTATACTCCTCACACCTGGCACTGTTTTATTTCCTATGTATCAGTCTTTTCTTCTAACTTTTTGCTTACTCTGCCTTTGTGAAAACTTTGTTTCAGCTAGGTTCCCCCCCCCTTCCTGTTAAAACTAGTGTATAAAAGACGACCTAACTTTTTCTTCGGGGCTAGAGAATTTTGGGCGTTAGCCACTCTGGGTCGCCGGCTTAATAAAGGACTCATAATTGATCCTCAGAGTGTGGCGCATTCCTTGACTCGCTCGGATACAACACTTTGATTAGAAATCTCCACAGCTAAGTACCCAAATTTGTCACTTAAACATTCTACTTTCCACCAAACACGAGAATACAACGTGGCCAAGTTCTTTTCCTCTTTCCTCCAGTTTCCAGTAACATATTTCTAATTTCTGTCCGAGACCTCACCAGCAATACATTTAATGTTTATATTTTTACCAAAGTTCTGCTCATGATGTCATATGTATATCTCTAAGGTAATAGCAGCTTTCCCTGCACTGCTCCTATTTCTTTCTGAGTGCTCACCAGAATTCTCGTTAACACCCATATTTCTACCCAGTGTCTCTTGAAGACAATCTAGGCTTTTCTAGCACAGACCTCAAAATTCTTCCAACCTCTACCCATTAGCACATTCCAAAGCCACTTCCCATTTTTACATTGTTAGAGCTTCATCACACTTCTGGTATCAAAACCTGTATTGGTTTGCTAGGACTGCCACTAACTAGCTTAAACGACAGAAATGTATTGCTCATTTCTCCGGAACACAATTCTGGAGGCCAATGAATGTATCAGCAGGCTTGATTTCTTCTCAGGCCTTTCTCGTCGGCTTTCAAATGGCCACTTTCTCTCTACGGCCTCCCATGGGTGTCCGTCTGTCTGTGTTGTCTATGCTCTACTCTCCCCTTCTTATAAGAATACCACTCACATCAGATTAGGGCCCACGCCAATGATCCCATTTTAACTTAATTACCTCTATCTCCAAATACAATTCTATCTTCAAATACAGTCTCATTCTGAGGTGCTGGAAGTTAAGACTCCAACATCTAAACTCTGCAGGGACACAGTTCAGCCCATAACACCATCTTTCTATCAGATAGTTTGACCGTTTTCATTGATTTGTAGGGTACTCTGTATCTATTAAGGAAATGGAATTCTATGCAGTTAATAGAATTAGAATGAATCAACACCACATGTATTGACATACAATAATTTCCAAGATAGACTGTTAATTTTTTAAGGTTCAAAACAGTGTGTAAAGTAAGCATATATCTGTCTGTATCTAGAATATCTCTGGAAAGATCAATGACAAACTCATAGCAGTAATTGCCTCCAGAAATAGTAATTCTTAGGGAGATGAAATAGATGGCTGGAGGAAAGAAAGCTTAGTTTTTTCATTACATATCTTTTGTATTTTCTCAATTTTTAATGTATTACATATTCAAAAGAAGAAATACTGGGCCAGGCTCAGTGGTTCATGCCTGTAATCCTAGCACTTTGGGAGGCCAAGACAGACAGATCACTTGAGGGCAGGAGTTCAAGACCAGCCTGGCCAACATGGTGAAACCCCATCTCTACTAAAAATACAAAAATTAGCTGAGTGTGGTGGCATGTGCCTGTAATCCCAGCTACTCAGGAGGCTGAGGCAGAAGAATCACTTGAACCTGGTAGGAGGAGGTTTCACATGAACCCAGTAGGAGGAGTGATCACACCACTGCACTCCAGCCTGGGTGACAGAGTGAGACTCTGTCTCAAAAGAAGAAAAAAAAAGAAATATAACTTCATGAAACATTCACACATGCACACAAACGTGGTGAACAGTGGAGATGGAACAAAAGGAAAGGAGAAGACAAGGAAGAAGATCTAGAAGCACAATGCATCCTAAATTCAGACTCAAATTCTAGAGGCAGAGTTCTCCACTCTATATAGTGTTTGGAGCTGGGCCATTCACCTCACCTATTTATTTATTGGACATTCATGAGTGTTTTTCATAAGTCAGGCTAGGTATTAGATGTTCTGACGCAGGAATCGGCCCTGTCTTCAAGGGGTTCTTATACCAGTTGGGGAAAGAGAGAAGTAATCAGACTATTAGTCATGCTGAGTCATGGTGATAACATCAGTAGAGGATGTTATGGGAGCACAGAGGAGAGGCTCAATCCAGCCTGCAGAGAAGATGTCCCTGCAGCAAGTAATGCTGGCCTCTCTCTGCTGCCCCCAGCTCCCCTATTATCACTACCTTCTCTTAGCTCTTTCCTGCTGGCAAAGGGATCTGAGCATCTTCCCATGCTTTGTTCCTGCAGAGCAGCTGCAGGAGCCCCAAGTCACCATGAAGTCTGTGAAGGTGTCTGAGAACTTCTCCTGTAACATCACTCTAATGTGCTCCGTGAAGGGGGCAGAGAAAAGTGTTCTGTACAGCTGGACCCCAAGGGACTCCAATGCTTCTGAGTCCAGTGGAGTCTCCATTCTTACCATCTCCCGAATCCCCTGTGACCCAGACCTGCCATACGCCTGCACAGCTTGGAACCCCGTCAGCCAGAGCAGCTCCCGCCCTGTCCATGCTGGGCAGTTCTGTATAGGTAACTGGCTCCAGTTTGGCCCTTGAGGAAATTCCAGAAACAATGTGAGCAGCTGTGGAGTCTAAACTCCAGAGTTCTGGTCAGACACAGAGTGGGTGGGGAAGCAAAAGGACAGGCCCAAAGACTCCTTATTCACTATCTCGGGGGACCTGAGAGGAGTTGGCAGGACTTGGGAAAGCCCAGAACACTGTGAGACTCTAAGGGTAGAGCAAGGGAGGAGAAGACAGTATGGATAAAGGAGTCCAGATTGGTCTTCACTTGGGCGGAGGTGTTTCCAGGCACCCTCAGAAGGGCAGAAAGGGGCACAAGAGTCCAGGTATTCAGTGGGCAGAGCCAGGTGGAACAGGTGGTCATGGAGAAGTAGCACACATGCCCCTCAGAGGATGAGGCTAGGGAGAAGAGGCAGAGGAGGAGGGACTCTGGTCCCCTCGGTCCCCTTTAGGCTGCCTGAGGGCCAAGGGAGTAGGGACACTGACTGAAGCTGCAATGTCTCATCTCTGACCACAGATCCAGGAGCCTCCAGAGGAGAAACAATGGGGGAGACTGTGGTAGGGGTCCTGGGAGAGCCAGTCACCCTGCCACTGGCACTCCCAGTCACCTGTCAGGACACAGAGAAGGTTGTCTGGATGTTTAACACGTCCATCATCGGCAAAGAGAGGGAAGAAGCAGCGACGGCAGATCCACTCATTAAATCCAGGGGATCCTTACAAGAACAGGGTGTGGGTCTCCAACCAGGACTGCTCCCTGAAGATCAACCGGCTGATGATAGAGGACGCCGGCCCCTACCATGCCTATGTGTGCTCAGAGGCCTCCAGAGTCACCAGCATGACACATGTCACCCTGCGCATCTACCGTGAGTCTCTGGGCAGGGCACCCCTCATCAGATTCCTTCCCTGAAAGCTTTCTCCTCTGCTGCCTTCTCCACCTCCCCCTTCTCCCAGGTCTTCCCTCATACTGAAATGCCGCAGACCACCCTGTTCAGTTCACACCAGTTGATGCACAGGAGGAAAACTCATGACTAGCTGCTTGGCAAGTCTACCTGCCAAAGTGCCCTTGGTGGTAGGCTACCAGTTAGACCTCTGCCACCCAAATTTAGGTGCTTGCCCAGGTCCTTCTGCATTGAGTCTCAGAAGGGACTAGGAGGCTGAGCGTGGTGACTAATGCCTGTAATCCCAATACTTGGAGGTCAGGAATTTGAGACCAGCCTGACCAACATGGTGAAACCCTGTCTTTACTAAAAATACAAAAATTAGCTGGGCATGGTGGTGGTCACCTGTAATCCCAGCTGCTCAGGAGGCTGAGGCAGGAGAATCCCCTGAACCCCAAGGGGTAGAGGTTGCAGCGAGCCGAGATCATTCCACTTCACTCCAGCCTGGGAGTAAAAGGACTAGGAACTCACCAACCTGCATATTCTTTTCTTTCTTTCTTTTTTCTTTTTTTTTTTTTGAGACAGAGTCATACTCCGTTGCCCAGGCTGGAGTGAAGTGGTATGATCTTGGCTCACTATAACCTCTGACCCCCCGGGTTCAAGAGATTCTCCTGCCTCAGCCTCTCAAGTAGCTGGGATTACAAGCATGAACCACCACATCTGGCTAATTTTTGTACTTTTAGGAGAGACAGGGTTTTGCCATGTTGGCCAGGCAGGTCTCAAACTCTTGACCTCAGGTGATCCACCCGCCTTAGCCTCCCAAAATGCCAGGATTACAGGAGTGAGCCACGACACCTGGCCCCAGCCTGCATTTTTATAGACTATTATCATTTTCAGTAAGGCCAGAGCTGGCTGGGGTGGAATCAGAGAAAACTGAGGGGGAGCTCCTGATGTCCAAAGACACTGTGGCCTCCAAGAAGGTGGGCCGCTCAGCTCCCCTGAGCGTGAGGAACAGAACTTGCACTCTACTTCTCAGTGCTGGGCCTCACAGGAGCTTGGTTTGGCATTTGCAAGGTTTATGTTTACCTGTTCCTTCACCTGTGCCATTCAGACATGGTCAGCATACCCCCCGCCTGAGTTTGTCAGGGTCTAGGTATCTGTGAAGAGTCACCGTCCTGGTTTTATTAAAATATGCAGCAAATCAGCCAAGTCCATGCCTATTGCCCGCAGTGACTCAAATATAAAGGAACCACAAGGTTAAGTAAAAATAAGAATAAACAGGCATCAAATAGAGTCAGTCTTATCGTTTATTTTAATGTTGCTAATATTTATTGAGCATTTACTCTGTGTCAGGTAAGAGAGGTGTCAGCGCTCACCTCTCTGCATCCCTTATCACAGATAAATAAATAAATCAGTCTCAAAGGTAAGCCTTGAAGTGTCTTCACAGCACATGAAAATGTCTCACTTATCTGTGTTGATTGGTTTGATTGCTTTCACAGCTGTAACTACACTGTATAGAATGAGTTAGTATCTTTCTTCGCTTTTCATTATTTCCCTAATTTCTCACCTGAGCATCAAGAGGTGAAGAGGTGTGTCTGAAATGTCACAAGTAGTAAGGAAAATGCCAGGTATACACCAAAATTCCAGTGGCTCCTGGAGGCACTTTGCCGGCAGTGTCAACACTCAGCTTCATGAATAAGTTTTCAATGAATGAAGACAGGTGACTGCCCGGGGGCAGGCCTGATTCTGCAGGGAGTCTGCCTCTCTCCTCACAGGGAGGCTGAGGAAGCCCAAAATCACGTGGAGCCTCAGGCATACCGAAGATGGCATCTGCAGGGTCAGCCTGACCTGCTCCGTGGAGGACGTGGGAAACACCGTGGTGTACGCATGGACCCCACCGCAAAAGGAAGCTGTGGTGTCGCAAGGGAAATCACACCTCAACGTCTCATGGAGAAGCGGTGAAAATCACCCCAACCTCACATGCATAGCCAGCAACCCTGTCAGCAACACTTCCCACCAGTTTCCTTCTGAGAACATCTGTCCAGGTTTCTCTCCATCTCTATTTACCTGGGCCACAGGGCCTTGGGGCCTCAGATCCAAGAGTTTACATTCTGATTGACTCTTTATGAAGTGCAGTGAGAGGCTGTGGGTCAGAGCCCTTTAGAGTGGCATGTATCCATGGAAATATGAGCCATGCATATGATTTTAATGTTCTAATAGCCATATTAGAAAAAGCAAGAAGAAATACATAAAGTTATTTTAATAATATGTTTTACTGGGGCCAGGCGCAGTCTCTCACGCCTGTAATCCCAGTACTTTGGGAGGCTGAGGCGGGTGGATCACCTGAGGTCAGGAGTTCGTGACCAGCCTGGCCAACATGGCAAAACCCCATCTCTACTAAAAATACAAAAATTAGCTGGGCATGGTGGCACATGCCTGTAATCCCAGCTACTCAGGAGGCTGAGGCAGGAGAATCGCTTGAACCTGGGAGGTGGAGGTTGCAGTGAGCCGAGATCACTGCCACTCTACTCCAGCCTAGGTGACAGAGCGAGACTCCATCTCAAAAAAAAAAGAAAAAAGAAAGATATGTTTTATTTAACCAAAAGTATCCAAAATACCATTATTTCAATGCTTATTCAATACAAAAAATATTAATTAGACACTACATTTTATTTGTATTGAGTCTTTGAGGACCGGTATGTATTTTACACTTACAGCATGTTGTAATTCAGATGCTAAATTTTCAATGAAAGTGTTTAATCTATCTTCAGATTTTGTAAGATTTACAGTTGAAAAAATAGACTTATGCACCCAAGTTATTTCAAGCATACTCATCAGTTTTTCAAGAGGGAATTGAGTAGCCATTTTTAAATTAAAACTGAAACTAAATAAAAGAAACAATTTGGTGTCTCAGTAATACTAGCCACATTTCAAGGGCTCATGCATAGCTTGTGGCTACCATATTGAACAGTTAGAGGCTTGTGGAGAAAAGCTGATAGGAAGTTGATATGGAAAGGAATGTGGACCACACAGGAACAAAGGCTGTGTGTGTGGGAACTAGAAAAGAAGCCCAGTGGCTCTTACTAAATGCCAAGCGCTATTCTGGGCCTTCATGCATTTTTGCACTGTCTTCACAACAATCCTACAGAGTACATATTCTCATTTTTCCCCATTATATGAATAAAGAAACTGGGGCTCAGAAAAGATAAAGGACTTGCCCAAGGTCACACAGTAAAGGCTGGATTAGAACCCTGAGCTCTATATTCTGCTCTTCCACAGAAGGAAGCAGAAAAAGGTATGGTCTACCCAGGATCTGACAATGTTGGGTCAGATTGTATCTGGCAAACAAATCTAGAGCCCAGATCTTAGAGCCAGAGTTCCAGGAATCTGGAACTCCCCTCGTGTCATTTACAGAGGGGCAGTGTAACATGGCGATTAAGGGCGCTATAGGATCTGTACTCAAACCTCAGGTCAGACACTTGAAACTCTGTGGCACTGGGCAAGCCATAAATCTCTCTACCCAGGGACTGTCTGCCTCAGGTACTGCTATAACCTCTTGCCTAGAATAACGCTTGCTCGAAAAATGGTTGTGGAATGAATGAATGAAATTAAATACTTTCCACAATGTCATGGATTTTAAGGGGCGGGTAGGATGGCCATCATGTTCTGTCCATTGTTTGCTCCAGTGTGTCTTGTCATTATGGGTATTAATATCACTCATTTCCTCTTCAAAGGGCCTGAGAGAAACATGAAGCTTTGGATTGGGTTGCCCCTGATGGTTTGCCTTCTGTGCCTTGGGATCTTCAGCTGGTGGTGCATTTGGAAGCAAAAAAGACGGTGTGGGTTTCCGAGATCAATGTTGTCCACCAATGCTAGGCCATTTCCCCGGGACTTATGGAGGGTTCTCTGCCCTTTCATAATCCCGTGCTACCCCCTCCCTGCCAGCATCTTATTTCTTCCCAGAGCAAGGGGGAAGGGGTTTCAGTTGGGACTCTTACAAATAATTGAAACCGAACTCAAACTAGCTTAGAACAAAAAAAAAAAAAAGGCATGTGGGGGCAAGGAGAGCGATTTGTTATTTTGTCACTTAAATAATCAATTTGTGGGGAAGGCAGGGACAGAGATGGCATAATGGAGAAATGTCACCAGAGACTCAAAAGTCACCAGAGCTCTCCACCTTTCATCTCTACTGTGTATTTTGAGTCAGCTTAACCCTACTACTTCAGCCAGCTGAGGGGAGGGGTGGGGAGCTAGGGGAGGAATGTACCACAACACAGCAGCTGGCGGCTTCAGACACACACATGCTAACAGACCTGACACCAAACAGGGGGAGAAAATGTGCTTCCCTCTAACTCCAATTTAAAGAACACCAGAAATAGTTCTGATTGGCCCAAAGTTAAGGTCATGTGGCTGCTGCTTGGACCAATTTCTATAGCCAAGAGGATGCGCTATTATGATTGGCAGCTCCTCTAGAATCCCAGTATTAGAGTGGAAATGAAGTAGTTGCCAAAAAGAGCAGAATGGCTAGAACACATGGGGTCCCTGGAAGAATTGCTGAATCGCAGGCAAACTGCCCCGATCACTGGCTACGGCAGAGGAGCTCTTCCTTTTGGAGGGATGGGAAGGAATCTCCAGAGCCTGCAACTCTGCAGAAGGTATCCCTAGACTCTGGCCACCCCTTCCCACAGGACTGGCTTCACATTAGGGTTCATCCTCCTTCCTGAAGCCTTTTCCCTATGTCCCCCCGAAGTCTCTCCCCCTTCTCATTTGACTCTCACAGAATGAAAGACACCTCTTGCCTCACAGCCCTCTTGATAAACCTTCTCTATGGTTTTTCATATTCAGTCCCAGCCTTCTGTTCCAGTCAAGCTGAGGACCCAGCTGACACACCAGGTAACGTCACCCATGACACAGGCTTTGGGGTCCCTAGTCCAAATGGAAGCTCTAAAGTCTTGCTGCTCAAAGTGTGGTCTGCTGGCCAGCAATGTGGGCATCACCCAGGAAGCTTGTTAGAAATGCACAATCTGACCAGGCGCCATAGCTTACACCTGTAACCCCAGCACTTTGGGAGGCTGAGGCGGGTGGATTATTTGAGACCAGTTCAAGATCAGCCTGGCCAACAAAGTGAAACCGCGTCTCTACTAAAAGTAGAAAAAATTAGCCGGGCATGGTGGCACATGCCTGTAATCCCAGCTACTTGGGAAGCTGAGGCACGAGAATCGGTTTAACCTGGGAGGTGGAGGTTGCAATGAGCCAAGATCACGCCACTGTACTACAGCCTGGTGACAGGGCAAGACTCTGTCTCAAAAAAAAAAAAAAAAAAATTCAGAATCTTGGGCACCACCCCAGAATACTAATTCCAAACCTGTATTTTAACAAGATCCATAAGTGATCCATACGCCCATGAAAGTTTGAAAAGGAAGGTGACATAGAAACAAAAATCAAGACAGACCCCTCAGAGATGGTCACCAGAGCTAGGAGAGGACTCCCATACCCTTACTATCTACCTAAGTAATTTCTTCTTAACTCCTATATCAAAATGGGCTACTTGATGTGCCCCACAGGCAGGGTTGACATTCACCCCATGTGCCACACCAGCCCTCACAGCATATCCATGCAGCGTTCCACACCAGCCCTCACAGCATATCCATTCAGCGTTCCACGCCAGCCCTCACAGCATATGCATTCAGCGTTCCATGCCAGCCCTCACAGTGCATCCACCACACCAGTGTTCACCGCAGGTGTCCATGCTGACAGCCTAAGCCCTGGCCATTGCAGTTGTTACGTATTTTTCATATCATACTTTCCAAAAAGGAGACTGCTCCAGGTTGTACACCTGCCTCTAATCATGCTGCTCCCTCCACCATGAATACCCTCCCACGCATCAGAATATTGAATCCTTATTCAAGACCCACCTCAATCCTGCCACCTTCATGAGTTCCTCTCTGCTCCCCTAACCAGAGTTATCTCCTCTCAACTCTGCACTTTCCTCATATGTTTCATAGGACACTTGGCAAAGCTGGCCTTACATTATTGATTTACACATGCACCCGACTCCACAGCTAGACAGGGTGCTCCTCCAGGACCAGGTCTAGCTTATCTTTGTGTTTCCCCAGATTACCTGTCATGATGCTTGGCATAGTTTATCCCATATGGCCAAAGAGTTGCTAAGTCTGTTACATGTCATATTTAATATTTATCAAATGAATGAATAAATGAATGCTTGAAAGGAAGGAGGAAGGAAGAGCAGAATGGAACCCCCACCCACAAGGGAAGACAGGAAATAACAATCTCCTTCAGTTCTCTAGGCCTTATCTAATGCAGGCATCAAGCAGGTTGGGGCCTTGCAGCAAAGCAAGAGAGAAGTGGGGTTGACACACCTTTATCAGCCCTGTACCACGTGTTCCAGGACCCACAGCTGGCCACACACTATACTCCATGCTCTCCCAAGGATATGAGAAGCTGGACCCTCCCCCCGGGCCTGCCAGGCAACAGCCTAGGCCCACCTCGGACAGCAGCTCTGACAGCAACACCACAACTGAGGAGGATGAGGACAGGCCTGAGATGCACAAGCCCATCAATGGGAGAGACGGGGGGTATGACCAGGTCACCCAGGAGGGTGCCGGACATGACTCAGCCCCAGAGGCCGAAGCAGACTATGATGTCGTCACTCCATATGTCACAGAAGTTGAGTCTGTGGTTGGAGAGAACACAGTGTACGCACAAGTGTCCTTCAACTTACAGGCGAGTCCTTCTGATCAATACACCTTCCTCCTCCTCCCGTGTCTAGGGGCATCTGAGACCATGATGACTAGTTCCTCCAAACTAGGGGCTGGGGACTGGAAACAGGACAAGGGGCATATGGACAGGGACTCATGGCTGTGTCCGTGTTTTCCAAACCTTGGGATCCTGTGGAACGAGAGATTTGTCACTCCTCTCTCATTCTTGGGCCACTAATAAGGAAGGTGTTGGAGAACCAGAGGCACTGTCTCCACCGCACTAAGGCAGCTCCCACCCTCTGTGTGAGATGGGAAGCTGGGGGAGTCCCCCCTCTCCTCAAGGGTTGAGGGTAAAACTGAAAAGCTCTCACATAGTCATTAGGGCTCATCTGCTGTTGTTCTGTTACAGGGAAAGACCCCGACTTCTCAGAAGGAAGAGAGCTCAGCCACAATCTACTTGTCCATACAGAAACCTCAGACGGTGAGAACAACTTTATCTGTATCCCAAGGCCCACAGAGTGAGGAACTATTTTTTAGACCCTTTGAACTGGAAATCCTAGATTCCTATGGCTGAGGATCTCAAGTTCTACCCACTATGCACCCCCCAGATACATTCCATGGTCAATAGAGATGTGTAAACAAATTTTCCTGACGTCTGTGTGACCAAAGGCCGAACATTCTAATTAATTTAATCATATCTCATGTTGGTTATTTTCAACACTGACCTGAATGACAGGTTATAAACTCAAACAAGGTAGGGTCTTTATAGATTTCTAAATCTATCTCTAACCCTAATCCTAATCTATCTAAATGGCAACTTCTCAAAACCATTAAAAATTAGCCAACAATTTAACATCAAGAATTTTTGGAAAATACGCCATTACCTACAATACATTGGTTTTATTCTAGTGTGTAAACAATTCCCAGCCTGGGCAACATGGTGAAACCCTGTTTTTATAAAAAATTCAAAAAATTACCCGGGCATGGTGATGTACACCTGTAGTCCTGGCTGCTTAGGACGCTGAGGTAGGAGGATTGCTTCAGCCGGGGAGTTTGAGGTTGCAGTGAGCCAAGATCATGCCACTGAACTCGATCCTAGGCGACAGAGTGAGACCGTGTCTCAAAAAAAAAAAAATCCCTTACAGGTAGAATTTACCATTAAATAATCATAACGATAATAATAACTAACTTACTTTTATATAAAGTTTTACAGATACAATACATTGACACACATTCTCCTCTGATCTTTGTAATACCTCTAGAAAAGTGTTGTCATCCACATTTTATAGGTTAAGAAGCTGAGATTCAAAGAAGTGAATTTTGCCTAAGGTCACATAGATAGTAGTTGGAAGTTCCAGTATTGAGAACCATGAGGAGTTTTAAGATAATCCTGAGTAATCTTAAATAATTCATCTTGATCTGACTAACTGTCCACTCCATTTTCACTTTCCTGAAAACATCAGGTCCATTCACACTTTTGCTTTCAAATCTCCCCCACATTCCCTTCCTGTAACATAGTCAAAAAAAGTTTAAAAAAAAAATCTCAACACTGGGAGGCCGAGGCAGGTGGATCAGCTGAGGTCAGGAGTTCGAGACCAACCTGGCCAACAAGGTGAAACCCCATCACTACTAAAACTATAAAAATTAGCTGGGCATGGTGGTGGGCACTTGTAATCCCAGCTACTTGGGAGACTGAGGCAGAGGAATTGCTTGAACCTGAGAGGTGGAGGTTACAGTGAGCCAAGATGGCACCATTACCTGGGCGTCATTGTTACCCAGCCTGGGCAACAAGAGTGAAACTCCACCTCAAAAAAGAAAAGAAAAGAAAACACTACAGTTGAGCCTTGAACAATGCAGGGGTTTAGGGATGCCAACCCCACCCCACCCCATGCATTCAAAAATCATTATATAACGTTGGCTCTCCAAAACTTAACTGCTAATAGCCTACTGTTGACCAGAGCCTTACCAAAGACATAAACATTCGATTAACACATATTTTGCATGTTATATGTATTATATACTGTATTCTTATAATAAAGTAAGCTAGAGAAAATAAATTATTAAGAAAATCATAAGGAAGATAAACATGTTTACTATTCATTAAGTGGAATTGGATCATCATAAAGGTCTTCATCCTCACCTTCACTTTGAGTAGGCTGAGGAGGAAGAGGGAAGGGTTGGCCTTGCTCTCTCAAGAGTGGTAGAGGAAAAGTGGTAGAGGAGGTAAAAAAGGGAGGCAGAGAGGCAGGCACACTCAGTGTAATGTTTATTGAAAAAAATCCACATATAAGTGGCCATGCAGTTCAAACGTATGTTGCATTTATGCCTAGTGTTCCATTATTGGAACGCTAAGCATGTAGGAATTATTAATATCCTACTGCTCGAGGTCATCGCCAGGGTCTGATTTTTCAGTCATGCGAAAATTCAAAAAAATTGCAACCTCCTGCAGAAACGGGTTAAGGGTCAACTGTACTTGACTACTTAATAAATTGTATGCACAGTTCCTAAGGGCTTTTTCAGACATTGAAGGTGGGGTATATCATTGCACTATGGTAAAGAGGAAAGACTTCATAAAAAAGGAATTTGGATTGGGCCTTAAAAGATGAATAGAATTTGCTCAGTAAACACTTGATGGAATGGGCAGTTTAGTTCAACCATCATCCGCCTCATCCTGACTTCTAGACAGTAGTCTAATATTTAGCCAGCTGGGAGGCTTTGCCTTGGAACCTGAGGCCAAATCTGTGCTGTTCACAGCATTCCCAGAACTGCTTTCTACTCTGGCCTGGCCCTTTGTGTTTGGCTCAATACTGGCCAAACTTAAAGTCACGAACTGCAGTTTCTGCTCCGAGTTTCAGAATGACCACCACGTCTGGTCAGTCCTGCAAGGCACCCACACTACCCTGGAGACTTGAGACCCCTGAAACCACCTCACCTACAGTGTAAGTGGAAATCAATGCATTTCCTGAGCCAAACTCTTGACACGTACATCCCTTGTCTTCAGAATTGTCAGGACCAGGAGTTCTGGTTCTGGATCTCTGAAGGCCATTATTGTCTACTTGATCCGGAAATTCTCAAACCTCCTTTAGTTATTTCTGATATACCTCTCTGCACAGTATCTCAAAGGTTTATGCTATCCCCCAAGCTCTTGCTAGTACCTAACCTCCCACTCCTCTGGGTCAGCACAGAGCTCATCTGCTCTTTAGAGCACTCCCTAACGCTCTCAGACAGGGGAGCCTAAGAACACTTGGAAAAGCTTGGGGTCTAATGGTCTGGACCATTGCTTTGGAACTTAATCTCTGCTGTCTAAATTATTTTCATATAAATGTTTGTTTTGTTTCTTCAGCTAGGGCAGAGACTGGAATCATTTGACAGTGGCTTCCGGAGGGCAAGGCCCTTGATTGTCATTTTTGTGTCCCCTGGATTTGTTGCACTAAACTGTCTTGTATTGGCCTTGCAGAGAGTCCAGCCCACGGCCTTTCTCATTAGGAGCCTCCGTAAATGCTTGGCATCAGGTTGGTTGATTGTGCCATCCCTGGGCCAGCACACATGATTCTTCCTCTGTAGGATGGACCAGTCATAGCTTGGCCTTGCCTTCCTCTTTCATTAGCCTCACTCTTCCAAGGCTTTATTAACCATATTCTCATGCGGTTTTTTTTTTTGCTCACAGGTGGTACCACCACCACAACAGGATGATCTTGAGATTCCTGAAAGTCCTACCTATGAAAATTTCACCTGAAAGGAAAAGCAGCTGCTGCCTCTCTCCCGGGACCCTGGGGTTGGAGAGTTGGCTGGACCTCATGGGGCCTGGGGCTCGCAGACAGAAGCACCTCGGATTTTCCCTCAGTGTCTCAGAGATGCCTGGATGGGGTCCCTCCCCCTCCTTCTCACACTCAAGGCCTCCCAAGCCCGTTAATAATTCAAACACAGGCTCCTTCTTGGAGTTTATGGGCTTCAAATGTCTTTGCCCTATTTGTCTCCTTGCACACTCATAGCGTTTCCTCCTTGAAACTCTGCCAAGGCTGGTCAAGTGTTGGTGAGGGGCCTGTGTCAGCTGTCCTTTACACCATCTTCTCAACACTGCTGAAATGAACACAAGAGAACTGTCAAACATGACACAAGACGTACGTAAAATCATGCTCACTGCAGTGTTATTCAAAATAAAAGGTAGGAAATAACCTAAACGTCCATTCAGTGTGAATCCAATTACATATACATATATAATCATATACCCCTGCAATGGCAAACTCTGCCACTTGCAAAGACAAATAGGTGCTAATATGGAAGGGGCTCTAAGACACTTTGTGGAGTGAAAACAAGAAAGTTCAGGACCATGTGTATTGTATGCTACCAGCTGGATTTTTAAAAAAATGTATGTTGGCCAGGCACAGTGGCTCACGCCTGTAATCCCGATACTTTGGGAGGCTGAGGCGGGCAGATCACTTGAGGTCAGGAGTTCAAGACTAGCCTGGCCAACATGGTGAAACTCTGTCTCTAATAAAAATACAAAAAAATATTAGCTGGGCATGGTGGTGTGTGCCTGTAATCCCAGGTACTCGGGAGGCTGAGGTAGGAGAATCACTTGAACCCGGGAGGTAGAAGTTGCAGTGAGCAGAGATTGCACCACTGCACTCCAGACTTGGCAACAGGGCACAACTTTGTCTCAAGAAAAAAAAAAAAAAAGAAAGAAAGAAAAGAAAAAATGTACATCTACATGCTTACACAGCCATAGAAAAACTTTAGAAATAAATACAAAACATTAGTGGCTGCCTCTAGGGAGACACTGGGAATCTCAAGTTGGGAAAGAGACATTTTTTACTGCACAAGTTTTGTACTGCTGGAGTTTTTAAACCATATGTGTGTTTTAAAAAACTCTTTCACTATTTCATAAAGGTGCTTAAAATGCCTGTTTCAAATAAGCTTCCCGTATTTACCCAACAGAACTTCCCTCCTTATTGCCCAGTCTGGATACAGAATACCCACAGTATCTCTCTCCAAGGCTGTGGCCACAGCCCTCTCCCCTGCCTGTGAGATGTACTATACTTGACTTATATTCATGATACTCTAGTGTACATTTCTGTTACCATCACCTTGCAGCCCTTCTAGGTCATTTAACCGTATACTTCTTCCGTCGTGCTCTCCTGCACATGGGCCTGGAGTCAGTCTGGCTCTCTGTCCCCTGAAGTGAGTACTCCCAGGGGTTCAGGCAGTGTTTCATACACAGAAGGAGCTTAATTACTGCTTGTTCATTGACTGGCTTGTTGCATGGATGATTATCTTTGTGAGACATTATTATGGAAGCTCAACAATCAGACACATAACATGATGGTGTTGTACATCTTACATTCTAGAATACAGCATCCTCAAAAGCCCTGGACCATAGGGTCTCTTCTCCTCCTTAAATAAAGCTGGCCAGTTCAAGATCTATGCAGGACGCAGGAAGGCCAGCCGCAGTGAGTAGTCAGTGTCCCTGGTGTTCATCTGGGCTGTTTCTGACCCCGATCATTTCCTGCTGCCTTTACTCACTGAACTCCTTGACTCTGCAACTCAACTCCCAGTACCAGCCTCGGACCCCCAGACTCCTTCCGATGTATTTCCCTGGTTTTTAAGCTTCACACTTGCTTTAAGATGTTGTCTGTCCACACTTCTCTCCAGGAGGAAGTCAGCCTGGCCAGCAGCACAGCCTAAGGGAAGAGGGATCCGGCAGGGTGTGAGCAAGTTCGTGCCTTGGCTCTCCTTCGCAAGGTGGAGTGGCCCCTGGTGTCTGGTACTCTGCTGTCCCAGTGTGAACAGGGCTGAAGGACACTGCTAGCTCACCAGGAAGCCAGACCCTCTGAAGCAGTATTCAAACAGACATGCATTTATGGATGGCCCACAAGTGCCCTTTGGCTGCTATAGAGAATAAAAATGCAGGGTATGGAGAAGATATGCAAATTTAATTTAGGCAAGAAATTCAGGCTGCATCTGCATAATACCACAGTTTTATATGAAACTCACATGTTAGATACAGGGTAGGCAATTGAAGAATCAGGCTCTGTGCGGTATCACCTGTTGGGGTCTCTGAGTAAGTACTCTCCCAGTTCACCCTGTCCTGGGCTCAGCCAGAGTCTCAGCCCTGCTCCCCCACATCCTTGTTGAAGTGTCTGGCCTGAGCCCAGAATAGTGGCTGGATTCCAACTGCCTCACATTTAGCCCTCAGCTGTCTGAGCCTTCCCTTCAATGTGCACCATGGGCAACATTCATCAGGGCTCAGAGCTTAAATAGAACATGGCTTGTGAGAGGACTCTTCCTCTGGGAAGCCACTTCTACGAAGAAGCCAAAACGGATTTCTAACAATGTGTGTTTGTAAATCAAACATCATACCGTGGACAAAGCTGGTCTCAGCACCCAGTTACCAGGTCCACATGTGCCCCGGGTGATTTTTCTACTCAGAGATGGGCTTGCTTTGCACCACCTACCCTCCCTTCTGCCCACTCCCACTGGTGGCCAGCTGGTCAGAGGTAAAGGTGTGAGATGCAGGGGGAAAGGTTTTTCTCTGCAACTGAGTCAAGCCCAGGCCCTGGTCCTCATGCAGAACCTGCCAGCCAGCTCACAGCCAGACAGTCCTGGCTGTCAGAGGAGGGCTGTTTCCTTTCCTGCTGAGTCACCATTATCTTTCCTTCCTCTTGCTTTGGAAGATGGGCCTGGGCCTGGGGAGAGTCTAGAAACGCAGTCAATCCAGATTGGGTAGAAAAGAAGACAAGGAACAGCCTGAAAATCAGGTGGAGGGAATCTCAATGCCAATAACACCACTTACATAGCACTTCCTAGACTACAAATACTTGGAATCTGGCCTTTTGTGAACAACCTAACCTCTCCACCATTCATGTCTGATCTGTAAATTGGAAGATATTATTTAAGAGGCTTGCTCTTATAATAGCTGTTAGACATCATTTCAAAACAAAATATAGAATGAGAACAAATTTCCATATCCTCTCCAGACTAGGAACTGTTCTATAGAGACTCCTGTGCCATCATCCACTGTGCCAGTTCCCAAAGCAGATGCTGATGCACAAGAGAAGTAAGAATAGCTGCAGCAACTAGGAATACACATCAAAGTTCTCCAGCTCTCTGCGGCTCAGTCGAGCAGGGTTTCGAGCTTTAGGGTGACTCACTCCAATCTGCAAAAGAAATGGAAAAACTTCAGACCCTCCCCCTGGGAGGGCCTTATAACAATCCTGTGGGGGGATGAATTATTGCCATCCCCCATTTTATGAATTTAAAATATGAAGCTCAGAGTGGTAAAACAAATTACTCAGAGTCTATGAGTAGTGTGAAGTGCAGGAGGGACTTGAATCTAGTTCTTCTGGCTCCAATTCCAGTGCTCTCTTAATCGCATATGCTTTTTCATGACCTCCCAAACTGCCTGGGTCTACACAGTGCCCTCTATGACCCTAGGCTGTCTAGCTGGCTTCAATGTTGGGTGATAGCCAGGAATGTTGGAAGTGCCAGGAATCCCAGCAGGCAGCCACCCACCCCTCCCTTGTGACCAATGGCAGCATCTTTATTGGACCACAGGTGGGGAGGCTCAGGTGTAGTATGAGGCTAATGGGTAGAGAGGGGTTTAGGGGATGCTTTCCATGCCTTAATTTCTTTGAGTATAAACGGAAAGTCTAATTATACCTATCTTGTAGCATTCTGTGAGGATTAAATGAAATAATCCATGTGAAGACACTGGAGGGGGTACATTATCCATAATAAACCCCCAAGAAATGTTCACTCCCTCCTTTCCAGTCCCCAAATGCCCTGATGGGAATAAATTCAGCCACCAGGCTGAGTGGTCATCTTTGAACAGTGTCCACCCCTTCGGAAGATTAAGATCACCTATGTCCTGGAATGGCTCCCAAAGACTTGCTAATTTTAGAAAATGGTTTAGAGTCCTTTATCTTCCCCCCTCTCTGACCCCTCCCTCAACCACTCTTGGAAAGCAGAGATGTTTGTGCCCCACAGCCGGGGAACTAGCTCTAATTTAGAACCCAAGCTGCCCAATAAGCATCATATCTAAACACACGATATGATCTTGGGATAGACCCTCATTCTCCTTGGCCTTCAGTGTCTTCATCTCTAAAACAAAGACTTGCATTATAAGATCTCTAAATTCCCTACAACGCTGAGACCGTGTGGATGACAGTTTCCTAAGCATACCCTTTCATGGATAGACTTCAGGGCTGTGCCACAGACACCAAACCCATTGAGGAGTTCCAGATCTTACCTCTTCATGCACAGTTCTATTGAAGGAAGGGCTGTGGTTCCTCTTCCTGGATCCAGACTAGAAATTCAGAGGGTAAAGAATGTTTAACTTCAAGGTAAGTGCTCTCCCACTTCTAAGTGATGTGAGAGGTCCCAAAGAGACTCAGAGCCTAGAAAAATTCTGAGGTACTCTTAGCCGGAAAATGAATATAATCTCTCACCCCAGAAGCAAACAATGGTGTATATGATCTCCAGGGGAGACACAATATATACAATATTTGCCTATAATATATTCTGAGCCAAAATCAGAATTCAGTGTTACATACCCACATACACCTAAAACTCATGCATATATGTGTGTGTGTATATATGCATATATACATACATTCCCAGAGCGCACACACACATACACATATCCCTCAAATACTAATTCAAATACTGCCCCAAACCATGTATCTCTTCAATGCATAGCATACACACACCCCTAATGTAAACAATTCAGGCACATAAATAAATAATTGCCAACCCAAGGACACTAGACGTCAGAGGCACATTCAGTAGCACATAGAGTTTTCGTATCCCGAAGCATATGAACATGGTGCCTGTGAACATCTATGTGGCCTGATATTGTAGCATACAATTAAAAATAAATCTCTCTCATGATGGGATCCAAGTAGGTTGAATGTCTTCTTGGAAGGAGGTGGAATGAAAAGTCTGAAAATCTGTCCTAAACCCTTGAAACCTGTGGTCCCTGATCTGCACGGACTTCCACAGTTGTGTGGACTCCCAACTTCCCATACTACCATGTTAAGGCTTTATGGCTTCATACTGTGGCTCCAGCCTTGGGAACACCACTCCTCCCATCCCCCTTCTGCACCAGAGAAAACAATGGCCATGGGTTCCAGGATACCCAACTCTGGTTCCAAGTACAAAGAGAGCTGTGAGCTCAGCCTAGAGGAGGGTTTCAGTACACCAGGCGGGGGTGCCCCGTTCTAGAGGCCTCTAGCAGCAGGTGACTGACTGGCCAGAACCTTTGTCTGGTCCCTGAAGGTCAGCATTGTGTCTCTCTAGATACAGTGCATTCCTCCAGCTCCAGGCAATATGCCCTGCTTTGCAAAGCCCTCCAGTACCTCTCACCATGGCCTGAGCTGGCCTACTAAGTACCCTATAGTCTCTCTGCACAAAGCACCTCCTTTCTGTCTCTGATTGTCCTTTACCTCCCACAGAAACTCCAAAAACCTCATCTAATCTACTGTTCTCTTAGTCTAGAAGCTGTTATTTTTCTCCAGGCAGACCCAGAAAGTCATTCCTCATTGGCCCATTGACATTTAAATACAGTCATTTAACAGAAGCTACTCAGATACACACAATGAAGAGCAACTCGCTAGGATGTGCACACACACTCTGCAAACACATGCAAAATACACATGTGCATCAATACACCCCACCACCACCACAGGAAGAGACTCACCTTCCTGGAAGGCTGAACTAATGAATATAATGTACATGCAGGTTCTTGTGATGTGGAAGTAGAAGTCTAATGAGGAGAGAAATAAAACCATTTCAGAAGCACAGATCCAGCACAACCCTATGAAAGTTATCTCTTCCATCCCTCCACCCTAAGCCTGCCCAGATGGAAGCTTCAAGTGTTAGTGAAAAGAGCCCTGGACCAGCCAGGAGGTCAGACAACCTAAGTGCTAATCTCGCTGTCTCATTAATGATAGCTACTGCTTGTTTCTTTTAAATGGGTATTCTCCTCTAACTCTTTCTCTTTTTTTTTGAAACAGAGTCTCACTGTACTGCCTGTGCTGGAGTGCAAGGGCGTGATCTCAGCTCTGACTCCTGGGTTCAAGCGATTCTCCTGCCTCAGCCTCCTGAGTAGCTGGGATTACAGGCACCCACCACCATGCCCCAGCTAATTTTTGTATTTTTAGTAGAGACGGGGGTTCACCATGTTGGCCAGGCTGGTTTCAAACTACTGACCTCGTGATCCGCCCGCCTCGGCCTCCCAAAGTGCTGGGATTACAGGCGTGAGCCACCACGCCTGGGCTCTCCTCTAACTCTTTTAACACTCCTATAAAATAGGAATGATCATAATTTGTCCCATGCCACAAATGAGGCTCCAAAAGGATAAACAGCCAAGTCACGCAGTGTGTACACAGTAGAAGCAGAATTCAAACCCAAGACTCTCCAGGGCTCTTTCCTCAACACCACAATGCCTCCCTTTGGCAACTTGCCTTCCTTCCCTGGACCTGAACCAGGTGTCCTCTAAATCAGGTAACAATCCTCCTTTTAAGATGCTCCAGAGGAGAACTCTCATTCTCACTCAATACCATAGTCTGAGAGGAGCCCTTTCTTGCACTGATTCAAATTCCTCTCATGGGAGTTCAATGTGGCTAAAACCAGAGAACTGGCGGATATCAATTACTGTTATAATCAGATTTTCTTTGCCCCACAGCTCAGCCACCAAACTGAAGATGGTGCTGTTTCAGGTCTCAATTTCTTTTCTTTTTTTTTTTTTTTAAGCCATTTTTATCAGAAAGTTTTTTATTACTGGCCACCAGGAGCCAGTGTTTCCCTTGGGAGCGACATCCCAGCCTGGGTTATCAATGTCATTTTAGCCGTCAATATTAGAGGATGTTTCTCCAGTTAATGGGTGAATTTCTGTAATCCCAGAATATTAGAGGTGGAGTATGAAGAAGGGCAATGGAGACTCGAAATCCTTTGGCTCAGCTCTGCCGCTACCTAGCTATGTGGCCTTGAGATATCAGTTGGTCTGAGTCTCAGTTTCCTCATTGTGATATGGAATGTTGACCACATCTAAAGTATTAGAACTATTTCATGAGGCTATTTTGTGAGATTTCATAAGAAAATATGGTCAGGCACAGTGGTGCACACCTGTAGTCCTAGCTATCCCAGGAGGCTGAGGTGGGAGGATCACTCAAGGCTGGGAATTCCAGGCTGTAGTAATCTATGATTCTACCACTGCACTTAGCCTAGTAGACAGAATGAGACCCTGTCTCATGATGGCTGCACCGAAATCTCACAAATCACCACTAAAGAACTTACTCATGTAACCAAATACCACCTGTTCCCAAAAAACCTATGGAAATAAGTTTGGGCATGGTGGCTCACACCTGTAATCCCAGCATTTTGGGAGGCTGAGGCGGGCAGATCACAAGGTCAGGAGTTTGAGACCAGCCTGGCCAACATGGTGAAACCCCGTGTCTACTAAAAAAAAAAATAGAAAAAAATTAGCTAGGCATGGTGGCACATGCCTGTAATCCCAACTACTCGGAAGGCTGAGACTGGAGAATCGCTTGAACCCAGGAAGCAGAGGTTGCAGTGAGCTGAGATTGTGCCATTGGACTCCAGCCTGGGTGACAGAACAAGACTCCTTCTCCAGAAAATAATAATAATATAAATAAATAAATAAAGAGACCTTGTCTCTAAACTATAAATTTTTTTAAAAAAGAAAAGAAAATGGGCATTATTGCTAAGTCATGATAAGATAAAAGGGACCAACCAATACAGATTCATCCTTTCCTGAAACCGAATATAATAGGGAATAGGGATAAAAAAAGTATAAGGTCCCCCAAATATTAGAAGCAGCAGCAGGGTGAGAAAGCAGACGTTGAGTCCCCTAACCAGGTTTCTGCTCCCATAGACTTTATCTGGGCCAGACCTTGTGCCAGGCACAGAAGAAGGAATGCCCACATCGGGCTTCCCGGCTGTGTTAAGATGCTCCAGAACCACACTGATCTTTTCCAATAATGTGTGAATGCAGTTGAACCCAAGCTGTCTTCTGGATTCCAGGAGCACGAAGATCTTATTCTGCCATTCAAGGGTGTGAGTTTTGTGGGGGAGCATTAGGAAGCCCCAGAGATAGGTATGGAATAGACTAGAGAAAGCGGAGCGGTACCTGGGACTGGATCATAGAATAGATGGAGGTCCCCTCTCCAAGAAAGTCTGCTCCTGCACCTGCGCAAGAAATAGAAGTGGGATAACATGAGCAGACATCTGGATCTGTGCAGATTTAGACTGAGCAGGGGAAAATAGCACAAAGAAGAGAGGCTTTCAGGAGCCTGGGAGGGAAGTGGCAGGACTGAGGAGAGTCATTGACCCTCCCAGGACGGGGAGAGACAGGAAGAAGAGCAATCTGCAGTGAAGCCGTTAGTATCAGGAGCAAGGAGCCACCCAGGTGTGAGGGATCCCAGCAACCCTGCCCAAAGAGAATGCTGTCACTTCCTTTCCTTCAGTAACTTAGAAACCCTTCCTTGCAGAGCTCTGAGTAGGGCTGTTATCTGAGCCTTACCTCAGAGCCCTGAAATTCAGGTTTAAACATTTCAAAGACCAAACACAGTTAAGCCTTCTCTAGATCATCTTTGAGGCCACCTTGCCCTTGACCTCAAGCCAGTCCTATGGGAGCTACAGTGCTGGGTGCAGCCCTGAACCCAAGGTGCAAAGCAGGGAGCAGCTCTTTCTGCTTCCCTTTCCTTGTTCCTGCCCCTTAGGAAATCAGTGGTGGAGGTATTTCATGCTGCTGGCCACTTCTCGGTGAGCATATTGCCAGTATGGGCTCTAATGGGAGCCAGTGGAGGCCAGCAGGGTTCATTAAGCAAGGTGCAAGCTAAACTCCTGAAAGCAAGAAGAAGCTAAGAGGAGCAGAGAACTGTCAGCTGTCCTTAGACGCTGGAGAGTCATGAGCATCTGTTATGGGCATCTGACCATGTCAGTAACTTTATTTGTGTTTTAAAATACTTTTCTCTCCTGTCCAGATTCATGTGAAGTGTTTCTAGAAATATTAGAGCTGGGTCTCAAAGTGAGACCTCCAAATTGGAACCCTGAGACAATAGAGAGAGAGCTGAGGCCAGACAGAGAGGAGCTCTTGAGTCAGAAGTAAGCTAATAGGCCTGAATCCTCAGAGGTTTCTTTTGCTCTAAGTCGTTTTTCCCCCTGTGGTCTCCTAATCTCAAGCCATCTTCTTTTTGGAAAAAAAAAAAAGAGATTATTTTTAGCAGGCACCCGGGCATCATTGGCTCTGGGTAGATTCACATGCTCTCAGGAATTTGTACCAGAGTGTTGTAGCAGTGAGAGAAACAAAGTCTCCTTTTATTTTTCACATCCCATTAGCCACTGCTGGGGGAAAAAGAAAAAAACAAAAAAAAACAAAAAAACAGGCATAGGAAGCTTCCCTAACTGCCTCTGAACCCAGACCTGGGAGAGGATGCTTGCCTGCTCTGCGAGGCCGTACAGGGCCTCACGCACGTGGCCAGGGCGGAAGAGCTCTCCCACACATGCTTCCTGCGTGGTACTGGGTCTCCACGGCAGAGCGCCAGGGGGCAGTGCAAAGAAGGCACTTCTGCCCCACTTCACCACCCCTTCCTGCCAGGAGTTCTGTGGGCCCCATCAGAGCTTCCCCTGGGCCTGTCACCACATCCTGCCCTGAGCAGGACACAGCAGCGGGGCCATCTGCAGCCCCTCTGCAATTGCCTCCTCTTAATTCTTGGATGACAGGTGGAGTTGGCCACTGCCTGCCACAGAGAGCTGGTGAGAGGCTCCTGGAGGAATACACTCGGACTGGTGGGCTTTGTGCCAGGCTGGTTAGTCTCTCTAGTACCTCAGCCACACTCAGGCCTCTTCTCCCAAAAGGCTGTGAATGCAGCCCTGTGAGCCAGCCACAAAACTGTTATGCTTTCTCTGGTCACACTTCCCAGCCTGGGTCACCATTAAGGGACTCAAGAAAGTAAACCCTGACTCATTAGGAAAAAGAATTTGTGGTCTGATAACAAATACCACTGCAGCACTCTGCCTCTGCCATTGATTTCCGTTGGGCTCCATCCCTTCTCAGCAGGTGCAATTCTGCACCAAGATGCCCCTTCAGCCTCCCTTTCATCTTCTCTGCTCCTTTTGTTTCCTCTTTTCCTCCATCACCAGAACTAGGAAGCAGGTGGAGAAAAGATAGATGGGGAAGGGCTGAGGGTCACATCAAGAGGACAATTGTGCAGTTATTTTTGTCCCTCAGCTCTGAATAACCGTCATTGAAAGAGCATCTTCCAGGCCAGTTGAGAGAGACCCCAGCCCCTGGGATGCCATACTTGATTCCTCCTGGTTTTCTGGTCCTTGACATCTTCATAAATTGTCAAACTCCTTCGTACTGGTTTCTGAGGGAGGAAGAAAACAAAGAGCAGAGCTGCAGAAACCTCCAGAAGGGCTTTGGCTTCTAACAGGCCCCACCTCTGCCCCAAATGGCAAAACCTTAAGAAAGGTTCCAGAAAGGAGGCAGGTTAGTGCTCTTCCCAGGAAACCCAAGAGCACAGAGGCGGCAACCGAACCGCCCCTGCCACGCCTCCTCCCAAACCAGCTGCCTGCAGGGAAATCTGCGCATTGGGGATCAGAAGGCATGAACTTGGAGAGAGAGCCTAGCAGCCTGCTTGCCTTCCCCCACCACGCACACGCATATACCGAAGCTCACTGAGGAAAGGGGAGATGCTGTGCTCCCAGACACATCCCACTGGACGCAGGACCAAGTCACAAGATCTGAGGCCCCAGGCAGCAGCATCACCCCAGGGACCTTCCACTCACCTGACTGCTTCCCCCTTCTTCTTTCTCCTCCACACACAGAAGCAGGCAAGGGTGCCAAGCAACAGCGTGCTTAGAATCACAACGATCACCAAAAAAGGCCAAAATCTGAATTCTGAGGAATACAGAAGGCACGAGGACTGAGTGTCAGCTCGTTCTCTTCTTCCTTCCCACCTGCCTGCTGCAGGGGCTGTCTCAAAACCCACTCTTTTCTGTGGTGTGGCTGATCGCCTCACACTCTGTGAACTCACCGTCAAGGTTTTCTCTTTGCTCAGTTGGGTAACCTCTTGAGTGATGCCAAGAGCATGGATATTAATATCAGACAGGCCTGGCTCAAATTCTAACTCTGTGAGCTCTGCACTATTTATTTAACTTCTCTGGGCCTCTCAAAGAGCCTCTCAGATTTTCTTAGCTGTAAAAGGGGATAATGTTATCTACCTATAGGGGTTAATCACATGATCTAATACAGCTGGCCCTCCAAAGTTTAGAGTTCCACAACTGTGGATTTGATGAATTGTGGATCCAGAATATTCAGGGAAAAGAAATTGCATCTGAATACATAGAGACTTTTTTCCCTAAACGATATTGTCATTATTCCCTAAACATACAGTATAACAACTATTTAAACAGCATTTACATTGTATTAGGCATGATAACTAATCTAGAGATGATTTAAGTAAGGTATACAGGAAGATGTGCATAGATTACATGCAAATACTGCACCTGTTCATGCCAGGGACTTAAACATCCGTGGACTTTGGCATCTGTGGTTGGGGGGTGGGTGCTGAACCGATTCCCCATGGATACTGAGGGACATGTAAAGCATCTAGCACAACAAATGTTACGTGTATCCATTCATTTGCTTTTAACTCAAAAAATATGCATTATACAGGCAAGTTTTCCATCTCACTTTTCCACTACTCGTGCCTTCATAGCTCTTCCTCATTTGAACGTCTGCTTAAAACATTTGTGTCACACATGTAGCCTGATATATAATCCAGCCAAAAGAGAAAGGGAAAGGAATTAAGTGTTCCAGGTACTGACAAATATTGTCTCATTTACTCTTAACAGCAGTCCTGTGAGGTACTTATTATCATCCCCATTTTTCCCAAGGGGGAAAGAAATTGAGGCTCAGAGATGTTAACGAATCAATGAATCTGCTAGAGATCACAGAGTTTCTTCTTCTTCTTTTTTTTTTTAAATAGAGATGGGATTATGCCATGTTGTCCAGACTGGTCTCAAATACCTGGGCTCAAGTGATCCACCTGCCTTCCAAAGTGCTAGGATTACAGGTGTGAGCCACCACACCTGACCTCTAAGAGAGCACAGAGCTTCTATGAATGATGAAGCCGGTGTCCTTGTCACTACACATTGCCTCAGTCTTTCAGTCTTATTTCTTTGTTTTTTTTTGAGACAGAGTCTTGCACTGCTGCCTGTGCTGGGATGCAGTGGCACAATCTTGGCTCACTGCAATCTCCACCTCCTGGGTTCAAGCAATTGTCCTGACTTAGCTTTCTGGGTAGCTGGGATTACAGGCACCTGCCACCACGCCCAGCTAATTGCTTGTATTTTTAGTAGAAACTGGGTTTCACTATGTTGACCAGGCTGGTCTCGAACTCCTGATCTCATGATCCGCCCTCCTCAGCCTCCCAAAGTGCTAGGATTACAGGCGTGAGCCACTGCACCTGGCCTGCCTCAGTCTTGTTTCTTTTTTGTCCACAAGCACTTATTTTTGTTGCCCCAATTTGGCTATAAGTTCCTTATGAATGAGAGCTGTATGCTTTTTTTAATTTTACCTATAATGCCCATGTTGCTAGCCCAAGAAGTCTCTGTTTATCTAATAAAAAGTTGTGCAAAGTTAACGCAGGTAACTTTTAGGATGAGCATAAGCAACCCAAGGACTCATCTAGGTATCCCTGGGATCACGGTGATGCTTCCGCTCCAGGCTACTGCTGCACGGTGTAGTTACCTCTCGAACTGTGTGGCTTGGGGAAAGTTATCACTCAGGAGAAGAGAACAGTTCTCCATCAGCCTCTCCCAGGAAGAAAATTATGTTCAGGAGCCACTGCAGGACTGTCACTCACCAAACAATTACGC
This sequence comes from Ateles fusciceps, assembly GCA_036589455.1. Taxonomy (NCBI): domain Eukaryota; kingdom Metazoa; phylum Chordata; class Mammalia; order Primates; family Atelidae; genus Ateles; species Ateles fusciceps. The sequence goes on from JAZHEH010003362.1 coordinate 3,998,210, forward strand.
TTTCCCTCTGCAGAGGAAACACTTGCATCTCCCAGAAAGAAATAGGAATAACATTTTTTTTTCCAGAGTAGAATAGGCCTGGCTTTAGAGGAACCATGTGCCTGGAGGCCAGGACTGCCCTGGGAGGGGCTACAAGGCACTGGGAGAGGAGACCAAGGGATTTTATCTCATATCACATCTGTCTTGAGCATGAGCCTGGTTGTGGGGTACAAACCTTCAGCCCCTGTTATAGCCCAGTGTGTTCTACTTACCCTGACGGGCATTCTGACAACCCTGAGTGAGATTCAGGGTGTGGCTTTCCCAGCTAACAGGGTTGCTGACATTGCAGGTATATATGTGCAGGCCATCAATGTCAACCTCCTCCAGGTAGGTGAGGTTCCCCTGCTGTCTGGATCAGCTTGCTCCCTCTGTACCAAGCATAGGTCACATTGCCATCCCTGGAGACCAAGCAGGACAGAGCCACTTGGCACCTCCCACTGTCCAGGATCTTCCCCTGCCCCTGCAGGCGGGGCTTCTCAACTGTATCTGGAAGCAGAGATTCTGATCAGAAAGGCATTGGAAACACAGAAATTAGATGCCTATGGGAATCAGAGAGGGCAGTATGAGCAGTCCTGGAGACTCACCAAATACAGAAACCTGGAATGCGGCTCTCTGAACTTGTCCAGACGTATAGGTGGCCTCTAGGCAGTAGAAGCCACTGTCCTGCGGCTGAGCTGCCTCGATGAGAAGAGTTGGGTTCTCAATTTCAAAATGGAATCTATCGTTGGAAGCACTGAAAGTCAAGCCATTCTCCCACTTAAATATCTGATTAAATTCCTTATGTGAGGGCAGCCACATCTTCCACTGAACATTTTCAACCTTCATCTGTGTACTGTTTGGCTGTAACTGAAGATGCTGTCCCCGAGATGCTGACCATATGGTCAGCTGCAACTTGGCATTCTAGGAAAGAGAACTCAAGCTGAAGGTAGTGGGAGGAGTGTCAGGTCTGAGCGATGTGGGCAGTTGGATGTGATTTCCCTTAAGCCAACAGGGTGGGGATGAGTATGAGGAGCCCAGAGCCTAGGAGAACCAGAGCCTGGATTTAACTTAAAGTGAATCCCCTCCGTCTGTCTCCCCTTGTCCCCAAGCTCTAAGCCCCTAGTCTGAAGGATCCTACAGACCAATAGCTAAAAACTTGAGTCCTTAGTATGTGACAAACAGGTTTCACACTTTATACGTTTTAACTGTTTAACTTAACAATGACCCTTATCCCCATTTTATGGATGAGGAAACTGAGTTAGAAAGAACTTAAGTAACTGGCTTAAATTACACAGTGAGAATGATGAGCCTGAAACCTAGTCCTTTGGGTGTTGTGTTTTTGTTTTCTTTTGTTTCATTTTTTAGAGACAGGGTCTCATTCTGTCACCGAGGCTGAAGTGCAGTGGCACAGTCACAGCTCACTGCAGCCTTGAACTCCTGGGCTTGAGGTGATCCTCCCACCTCAACCTCCCTGGTAGCTGGTGCATGCCACTGTACCCAGCTTATTTGTTTACTCTTTGTAAAGACAGCAGTTTGGCTTCAGAAGATAAATTCTTAACCACAATGTTATAAACACCACATCTAATGTGACTCCCTCCAAATAGTGCTGAGGCCACTACTAATGGCGGGTAGTGACTGTCAGAAATTCTGAATGGTCAGGCCCAGGAAGATTAACCCTCCAAGCTGAACCCATGGCCCCTCAACTGTACTCTCCGAGAGCCAAACTCGTAATCCCCTGTCGTGTACTTGGCACATTGGATTGTCATCATTACTCATTAATGTTTCCAGTTTTCCAGTGATCAGAAAGTCTCCACAAGGATTTCTGCCTGGAAAACAACTTTAAAGATAAAACTAGACTTCCCAGGCAGATCCCAGCACTTCCGTCTCAAGGGATCAAGATGAGAGCTAACGAATATGGGGGCGTGACAACCTAAAGCAGTTCAGTGCAGTCAGTGTACAAAACTGGAAGTTCCCATAGCCATTTTTAGCAAGGACGCTATGTGGCATGGCCTAGCAAATGCAGGAAATTAAAAAGTCTCTCTGGGTGAGTTGGGGAGGGCCAGGGAGGGTTTAGAGGAGAGAATAGGGGATGGGGAGAGTTTTACAAGCGGCTCTGTTAAAATGGAGGCCATGAAGAAGACAGCAATGGAGAGAGAGGGGTTTTCAGATGTCCAGTGCATTATAAATTCACTCTCTCCAAGCCACAGCTTCACCCTGGCATTTTCTCAGGAGACTAAGTAAATAATTAAAGGACTTGTAATACTATTTGTCTGATGAAATGTTTCTTTGATCTTGATGCTCCTAAGAGCAAAACACGTGGGGGTTCCCATTTATATTTATGTAACTTGTACTGGCTCTGCCCATTAGCAAACCAAAAGCTTCTCAAAAGCAGAGACTGTGCAGTGCATCTCTGTATCTCCATCTCCCACGGTCCTAGCACTATTTATGAGAACAAGTCAACTTGCCAAGAATTGCACAAAGATCCTGAGAACAAAAGTGAATGGAAAAAATCATTACTAAACCTACAAAAAGGACATATACTGTCCTCATCAATTATTCAGTCCTTACTGAGTCCAAATCTAATCCAGCCCCTGAAGAGGCAGGGCCTCTTCGTGTATAAGACATGGTTCCTGACACAGAGAGTCTGTGATCTGGAAATAAAACATGCTTTCATTCTACAGTGTGCCCTTAATGCTCGAGATAAAGAATCATCTAAGGAATTCTAATTATGTAGTAAAAATCCAGGTTAAGACATGTTAACCAATCCTCCCACTAAAAATAACTGGAAGAAAAATAGACAACATATAAAAGCACGTTGTTAAAGTTATCAGAGAGTTTATAAAGCAGTGAAAAATTATGGGTCCAAGATCAGAAAGAAGGAAATTCAGAGAGGTGAGACCAACATTTCTGACTGTTATTCCCTGGAGGCATCTTCTGATTCCATAAATGGCAGCTCAAAGGCTGAGAAGCTGAGCAGAGCTCACAATAAAACTCAAGGAACTAAGAGAACATGGAGTTCAGGCCCCTTCTGTTAGGAAATGCGTATACCTAAAATCCATCAGATTTGGGGTTGGGACCACAGAGGGCTATACACTAAGAATAAGAGTGAAAGAGAAATGAACAGCCCTCACAAGAACTGTAGCTCAGTTTTGAGTCATCGCAACCCTGGATTTAACTAGTGATCTGGAATCTCCAGTAGCCCTAACCTGGCTGCCCACTAGAGGCAAACGTAAGTTATAGCTAGAGGAAAATAACATCAACCATTGACTTAGTTCTAGAATTTTTCATACACAACATCCAAAATGAGATAAAAAATAAACAAGTATAAGAAAAGGAAATATATCCAAAAACCAAAAGAAGTATAGAGATAATAGAAACCAACCAACGGGGCATCTACATAATAGAGTTATTAGCCTTAAACTTTAAAGTAATCATGTTTAATATGTTAAAGGAAATAAAACGTAAGTTTGAGAGTTTCAGCAGAGAACTAATGTGATAGATTGCAAAAATAACCATGTCTTTGCAATGTGACTTTGCATCTACTTCCTCATCATTTCCCTATCTGTTGTAACTGGGCCGGTCTTCATGAAGAAACACAGCAGGAATGATGTTCTGCCATGTCTAAACCTAGGTCTGAAAAGGCATTGCGCATTTCTACTTGTTCTCCTGGAAGCTCATCTAACTGACATGTGAACAAGCCTCAAATAGCCTGCTGGAGAATAAGAGATCACATGATACAAAGATAAACCAACACAGCTAAACCATTCTAAATCAGCCACCCCTGGGCTGGTGTGGTGGCTCACGCCTATAATTATAGCACTTTGGGAGGCTAAAGTGGGCAGATCACTTAAGATCGGGAGTTGAAGATCACCCTGGCTAACATGGTATAACCTTGTGTCTACTAACAATACAAAAATTAGCTGGGTGTGGTGGCGCATGCTTGTAACCCCAGCTACTTGGGAGGCTGAGGCACGAGAGTTGCTTGAACCCGGGAGATGGAGGTTGCAGTGAGCCGAGATATCATGCCACTGCACTGTAACCTGGGTGACAGAGCAAGACTCAGTCTCAAAAAACAATAAAAAATAAATAAGTGAATCAGCCACCCGTGGTCAATCTGGCAGCTGACCATGCATGCATGGCTGATGCAAGCTGACCACCAAAAGAACAGCCTAGCTGAGCCCGGCCCAAATTGCCAACTAGCAGAATCACTAATAAATAGGTAGTTGTTTTAAACTACTGGATTTTGGAGTGGGTCATTATGCAGTAACAGTTACCTGAAATTGAATTTTTTTTAAAGAATTAAATAAAAATTACAGAAATAAAATGTAAAATGATTGTAAAACAAACTCAATTGAAGGGTTAAAAAGGTCATTTAGATGCCACTGAAAAGAGAATTAGAAAACTGGAATAAAATATCTAGACTGAAATACAGAAAAACGAGAGGATAAAAATACACAAGAAAGAGTGTGAGAGATATTTGAGATATGGCAAAACGAAACAAACCCCTAAACTAAGTGTAGTTGGAAAGCAAGGAGATGAGTGAGGAAAGAGGAGTTGAGCAAAAGAAATAACAGATAAGAATTTTCCAAGACTGAAAAAAGCCATCAAGATAGATGTGTAAAATGTGTTAAAAACCCAAAGCAAGATCAAAACAAACCAACAGGCTGGGTGCGGTGGTTCACGCCTGTAATCCCAGCACTTTGGGAGGCCCAGGTAGGTGGATCACCTGAGGTCAAGAGTTTGAGACCAGCCTGACCAACATGGCAAAACCCCATCTCTACTAAAAATTTAAAAAATTAGCCAGGCATGGTGGTGCACGCCTGTAATCCCAGCTACTGGAGAGGTTGAGGCAGGAGAACCACTTGAATCCAGGAGGCAGAGGTTGCAGTGAGCCAGGATCGCACCATTGCACTCCAGCCTGGGCAACAAGAGCGAAACTCCATCTCAAAGAAAAAAAAAGACAAAAAAACCAATGAACAAAAGACAATCTCTCAATACATCAAAAAAATTATGGAAACCAAAGATAAATAGAAAAATTATAAAATAGCCAGAGTTGGGGAAAACTAAATTCCCTTCACAAAATAAACAACTTCGCTGACATTTCAACAAAAATAATAAAAAGCAGAAGATGATGGGGTGATTTTTTTTCCCATAGCTTATTGGGGTTCAGGTGGTGTTTGGTTACATGAGTAAGTTCTTTAGTGGTGATTTGTGAGATCTTGGTGCACCCATCACCTGAGCAGTATACACTGCACCCTATTTGTAGTCTTTTATCCCTCACCCCTCTCCCACCCTTCCCCTCAAGTCTCCAAAGTTCATCGTATCATTCTTAAGCCTTTGCATCCTCATAGCTAAGCTCCCACATATCAGTGAAAACATGCCATGTTTGATTTTCCAAGGAATGATATCTTTATAGTGCTGAAAGAAAATAACTGCCTATCTAGAATTTTATACCAGTGAAAAAGTACTTCAAAAATCAAGGCAGGGCATGGTGGCTCACGCCTGTAATCCCAGCACTCTGGAAGGCCAAGTAGGCTAATCACTTGAGGTCAGAAGTTCGAGACCAGCCTGGCCAACACGACAAAACCCCATCTCAGCTAAAAATACAAAAATTAGCTGGGTGTGGTGGCTCATGCCCAGAATCCCAGGTATTCGGGGGCTGAGGCACAAGAATCACTTGAAGCCAGGAAGTCAAGGTTTCAGTGAGCTGAGATGGTGCCACTGCCCTCCTGCCTGGGCAACAGAGTGAGACTCTGTCTCAAAAAAACAACAACAACAAAAATTTTTTTAATGAAGCTGAAATAAAGACATTTTTTAGAAAAAGTAAAAACTGAAAGAATTTGTCACAAGGAGGTCTGCAGGAAAAGAAATACCAAACGTTGTTCTTTAGATATAAAGAAAATGGAAACTCAGGCAGAAGTGAAGAGCAGCAGAAACAGATGCAATTTGTGACAATGAAAGTGAGGGGATAGAGCTGTTTAGGAGTTTTTTATACTATTGAGGCTGAATTGGTATTAATTCAAACTATATTGTTGAAGGTGTTCACGTAATACCTGTGGTAACCATTGAGAAAATAACAAAACGTACAGAAAAAGAAATGAGAAGGGAATCAAAATGATGCAGCCAAAAAATATCAATTAAATACAAAAGAAGGCAGTTACAGAGAAAATGAGGAAGAAAAAAGACATAAGATGTATAGAAAATATATAGAAATAAAAGGAAATGTCATCATTATAAACGGACCAACTAAGTAGGAATAAACAATCATCTTCAGTTTCTAGGCATATAATGTTTAAAATATATAAAACAAAATTTGACAGAACTAAAAGAAGTAAATCCACAATCATAGTTGGAGAGTTTTATCATATCTGTCTCTCTGATATAAAAAGCAAACCAAAAAATCAATAAGGCTAGAAGAATTTGAAGATCATTAAACCAATACATAGATTAATTATATATAAAACAAGTCTCCCCAACAATTTCAGAATACATATTCTTTTCAAGTGCACGTGCAATATTTACCAAAGTATTATCATATGGTATGTATTAAAACAAGTGTCAACAAAGTTCCAAGTATTGAAATCTTACCAATTATATCCTCTAAGCACAGCGGAATTAAATAAAAAGTTAATAACAGAAAAATAACCAGAAAATCCTTGAATGTTTAAAACATAAGCAATATATTTCTAAAAATCCGTAAGTCAAAGAATAAATCAAATGAAATTTGGGGAATATTTAGAACTAAGTTATAATGAGTATCAAATGTGCCATATAGCTAAAGTAATGTTTAGAGGGAAATTTATAGCTTTAAATTTGTATATTAGAGGAAAAAAAAGAAAGTTTGCTAGTCAATAATTCAAGCTTCAATCTCAAGAGACAAAAAATAAATAGTAATTCAAATAATGATAACGATAACCCAAAGAAAAGAGAAAGAGGAAAATAAAGGTAAGAGCTGACCTCAACAAAATAAAAAGCTAATATACACTAGAGAAAACTAGCAAGCCAAAAGTAAATTCTTTAAATAAAAGTGTTAAAATGTATATATCTGGTGCTTTGGGGGTGTCAACACTACCTAGAGTCTCTCACTATCAGCCATAGTCAACCCCACCATGTTCATTAATATAGCAGTTGACTATGAACCCTTAGACTGTGTCTCCTTGGAGCTGTTTGCAGACAAAGTTCCAAAGACAGCAGAAAATGTTTGTGTTCTGAGCACTGGAGAGAAATGATTTGGTTATAAGAGCTCTTGCTCTCATAGGATTCTTGCAAAATGTATGTGCCAGAGTGGTGACATCACACACCACAACAGCACTGGTGGCAAGTTCATCTCTGGGGTGAAATTTGATGGCAAGAACTTCATTCTAAAGCATACAGGTCTTGGCATCTTGTCCATGACAAATGCTGGATCCAACACAAATGGTTCCTAGTTTTTCATCTGCGTTGCAGAGACTGAATGGATGGATCCAAGCATGTGGTATTTGGCAAGTTGAAAGAGGGCATGAATATTGCAGACACCATGGAGCACTTTGGGTCCAGGAATGGCAAGCCCAGCAAGAAGATCACCATAGCCGAGGATAGACAACTCTAATCTGATTATGAACCAAAAGGCCCTCATTCAAGAGAAGTTCCTGCCTCAGATTCTAGAGAAAGAAATGCTACAGAGAAACCAAGAAGAATCTGAACACACAGGCCTTGCTGGGTTTCTCTACTCAGCCTATTAATATGGAATCATACCCTTTTCGCCCAGTTACATTTCTACAAGGTTGTCAGTCATGCCTATGAAATGAAGCCTCATAAAAACCCAAGAGGACTGGGTTTGGAGAGCCTCCAGACAGCTGAACACGTGGAGATTCCTGGCAGGTGGCGTGTCTAGGGAAGGCATGGAAGCTCCTTGTCCCTTCCCCCATACCTTGCCCTATGCCATCTCTTCATCTGTATCCTTTGTAATAGTTCTTATAATAAACCAGCAAACGTAAATGTTTCCCCTGGTTTATATGAGCCACTCCAGCAAATTAACTGAACCCAAGGAGGAGGTTGTGGGAACCCCAAGTGGAAGCCAGTTGGTCAGAAGTTCTGGAGGCTCAGACTTACAACTGCTGTAAAGGAGGGGCGGTGTTGGGGACTCAGCCCCGAACCTATGGGGTCTGTCACTGTCTCCAGTTAGATAGTGTCTGATTTGAATTGGAGAACACCCAGCTGGTGTCCACTGCAGAATCCATTACTGTTTGTTGTGAGGAGAAATCCACCTCCCTGCATCTGATCACAGAAGTCTTCTATGTTAACGATTGTTGTTATTTTGATGTGAGAGCAGAGGGAAAACATTGTTGAAGAGGTTTGTTCAAAACGACAAACATACAAATTTGTACCCATCTCTTTCCTTTTTTATTATTACCTTTAAATTTAAGTTCTGGTATACACATGCAGAACATGCAGGTTTGTTACACAGATATACAGGTGCCACCTATCAACCCGTCATCTAGGTTTTAAGTCCCACATGCACTAGGCATTTGTCCTAATGCTCTCCCTCCCCTTGCCCCTCACCCCCTAATAGGCCCCGGTGTGTGCTATTCCCCTCCTTATGTCCATGTGTTCTTATTGTTCAACTCTTACTTATGAGTGAGAACACGTGGCTTTTGGTTTTCTGTTCCTGTGTTAGTTTGCTAAGAATGATGGCTTCCAGCTTCATCCATGTCCCTGGAAAGGATATGGACTTGTTTTTTTTTATGGCTGCAGTACCCATCTCTTTCATATAATAGAAACTCATTTTTTGATGCTAGTAAAACCCTGATAGTAAACTTTAACAAAAACATAATAAGAAAGAAATATCACAGGCCAACATTTCGCATGACCATAAATGCAAACTGAATCAAACAGTATATAACAAGAATAATACATTCAGAACAATTGAGATTTGTCCCAAGTATTAAAGATTAACAAGTTTTAAACCCATCAATATAATTTACCACATTAACAGAATAAAATGGAAAAATAAAATGATTGTCTCAATAGATGCAGAAGAGGCATTTGTTAAAATTCAACACACATTCACGATTTTAAAAAATTTTTCAGCCAACTAGAAATAGAAACTTTCTTAATCTCATAAATGGTAAGCACCAAAAACCTACAGCTAACACCATGTTTAGTGGTAAAATATAGAACGCTGTCCCCCCTGTGTTCAGGAACAAAAAGGATACCATAATCAACTCTTTTAATCAGCATCGTACTGAAGATCACGGCTAGTTCAATAAAGGAAAATAGCCACAGGGAATAAAAAATTAGAAATGAATATGTAAGGCTGGGTGCAGTGGTTCACACCCACCTTGGGAGGCTGAAGTGGGTGGATCACCTGAGGTCGAGTTCAAGACCAGCTGGCCAACATGGTGAAATCCCCTCTCTACTAAAAATGCAAAAAGTAGCTGGGCATGGTGGCAGGCGCCTGTAATTTCAGCTACATGGGAGGCTGAGGCAGGAGAATCGCTTGAACCCAGGAGGCAGAGGTTGCAGTGAGCTGAGATGGCACTATTGCACTCCAGCCTAGGCCACAAGAGCGAAACTCTGTCAAAAGGAAGGAGGGAGGGAAGGAAGGCAGGCAGACAGGAAGGAAGGAAGGAAGGAAGGAGAAATGAATATGTGAAACTCATTATTCGCAAACTGTGTATATAGGAAATTGTATAAACCTGTGCATATAGAAAACTCAGAGGAATAACATGAAAAACTATTTGAATGTAGAGGTCAGTTTGGCAAAATTGCTGGGTATAAGGTCAGTATACAAAAATCATTTGTATTTCTATATATTACTTCAAACAGATGGAAATTAACATTTTGAAAACAATACTGTTTACAGCAGCACAAAAAAATTAAATATATAGAAATAAATTCAACAGGAAATATTTAAGACCTATATACCTATTGCAACAAAAGATTTCTGAGAAAAATTTAAAGAGCTAAATAAACAAAAGAGTATATACCATGGTTTTTATTGGAAGACTTAATATTGCTAAGATGTCAATTCTCCATAGATTCAATAAAACTCCAATAAAAATTATTGCAGGTTATTTTTATAGAAATTAACAAGTTGATTCTAAAATTTGTATGAAAATGTAAGGGACACAGAATAGCCAAGGCAATCTTGAAGAAGAACAAAGCTAGAAGATTTTCCCTACCTAATATCAAGATGTACTGTAAAACTTCAGAAATTAAGATAGCATACCAGTATTTCAAGGTTTGAAAGTAATCAATGGAATATTATGGTCTAAAAATAGACCCTATGTGTGGGAAAAACACTAACCATTTTTCCTCTGCTTTCACACCACAACAATCAACACAGAAGACTTCAGTAACCAACATGTGGGGGAGTCTTCCTACGCACCAAGCAATCAGTTCTGCAGCGGACACCAACTGGATGTCCTCAAGGAGCAGGGAAGGGGGTATTGAGGACACAACAGTAGCACGGTTAAGGGAACACAACACAATGTGGCTTATGGGTCTTGCAAGGATGGAGCAGGTTTGGAGAGTGGTGTGATGGAACATGAGTTTAATTTTTAGGTATTTTGTGGTGGTTTTATTTTATTTTTATCTTTTATAAAATTGTGAGAGGTAGCACAAATATTAAAAGGTACTTGAATATAAATATACTGAATAATGAATAATGATAAGGTAAACTCCCGTATAATCCACCAGTAGATTAGAATGTAAAGCCCTATGTAGAAGAAGGTTGATCTCTGCTATTATAGAACTAAATAGGAATCACACAGGAAAATGGCTAAGTTATTGTCTAAACTTTTTTTTTTTTTTTGAGACAGAGTCTCACTTTGTCACCCAGGCTGGAGTGCAATGGTGTGATCTCACTGCAACCTCTGCCTCCCAGGTTCAAGTGATTCTCCTGCCTCAGCCTCATGAGTAGCTAGGACTACAGGTGCCCACCACTATGCCCACTAATTTTTTTTTTTTGTATTCTTAGTAGAGATGGGGTTTTGCCATATTGGCCAGGCTGGTCTCTAACTCCTGACCCAGGGGATTCACTCACCTTGGCCTCCCAAAGTGCTGGCATGAGCCACCGTGCCCAGCCACAGACTTCTAAATACTTAAAGAATGAAGTGTGTGATCTACAGTCCTCATGCTATACTGCCTTTGGGATCTTTTTAAAAATTATGCCATTATATTTTATTTTTATGTAATAGTGTATTAGTATATACACTTAAGACTGGTTTATCTGAAAATAAAAAGGAGCTAGAGGAGAATACCAGGTATTGTTTTGATTTGTTAGTTTGATTTTTCAGCTGAAAGGAAACTGTACTAAGGGTGGGAAGCCAGCAGAAAAGGAGCAGCTGAAGAGAGATCAGGGATGTCTTCATGGACCAAACAGGTCCTGGATGACTTCTGAAAGAAGCTCTGGTGCCCTGAACACACAGGGAAGTATTGGTCAAGGGCAGGACAAAAGCACCCTTTCCCTGAGCAGAGGCAAATGTGGTCATTTACAGGAGCAGATGACATACACCGACTCTGGAGAACTGTTGGCAAGGTTAGCAGAATCCCTAACTTGTGCTTCTGGGGTTTTCTTAAAGGAGGTTGTTGGTTTGTGGAGGCCATGATAGTGGAACGGGGCCTTGAAGAGATGATGAAGGTGTGGAATTCTCCCACCTTTTGGGGAATGGGAGAATCTGTGGGCCAGAAATAAGGATTCCCAGGACACGGAGGGCCCATCTGGGGTCAGAGATTATGACTCTGTAGCTGCTCTTGGTTGCTGAATTTTCTCCTGCAGCCCCCAACAGTCCAGTGTGGGGAAGGAGGAAAATAGTTGGAATGAGTTTCCATGGACGGGCTAGAAGGGGTGGGTGCCAGGGCCGGGGTGAGAGTAGATACAGTGAAAAGGCAAATAGACAAGTCACTATGTCCAGGGTATTGTGATTTTATAAATAAACCCTCAAAAGCACAGGCAACAAAAGCTAAATAAACAAATGGTATTATAGCAAACTAAAAAGACCTCAGTTTCTGTCCCAGAGGGGTACACACACCAGATAGGGGGAGAAGAAATGCTAGTATGAAAACATAACTTCAACACAAGTTCTCACACATTTAGTGAGAGATAGAAGAGAACTCAACAAGTGAAAATTGTTCAGAGGAAAGAGGCCACAGTCCAGGAAGGCCCCAGGGCCCCTGCCACTGCTGTTGCTACTGCTCGGCAGCTTTGGGGGGCCGTTTTCCGGTGGTTAAGAACGGATGAGGTGAACTAGTAACTCTAAAAGGGAGACCACAGGGCAGGTGATTAACTCCACTGCAGCCTTAGGAAGAACAGAGGATGGTCAGGGAGACAATCTAACCCAGCAGTGAGCTGTGCTCAGCCCTGAGCTCATGTGCAGGGTTCTGAGTCAGCTCAGCTTCCTCCAACCGGGACCTGCCAGTCAGAGGAAGGTGTGGGGACTGAGCACCTGGGAGAAGGAGCAGGGGAGGGTCTCAGAGCAAGCAGAACTTCCACCAACCAACAAATGGATGTTAAGGTTTTCTCAGCTAGGGCTTGTGCTACCAGGCTTAGGGTGAAGGCATCAAAAGACGTACCTGCTGGGGACTGAGTGAATAGAGCCCACTGAGATTCCAAAAGTACGGGGCAATCCAGCCCTACTCAAGGCAAAATCATAAGACAGATAAAGTATGCTATAGGCCCACATCCCACTTCTTTCTTCCTCTCTATTTAGCTTCATACTGGCTATATTAACTCCTCTCCTCAGGCAGTGCAACCCCCTTACTTCTTGTCAAAACTCACCTAGCCCAAGTCCCATTCTTCACATCAATTAACCAAATCATCTCACATGTCATACCCTTTCTCCACGATGACAGGTGCATCTGCCTTTCCTGTTTCCCATCCTAGCCTGTGCGTCTCCTGCTTTTCTGAGTGGTTTCTTCTGCTTCAGTTGTCCTTCCACTTTGTACCTACCTCCTAAACTCTTATTTATTCTTTAAGGCCTGTTCTCCAGTGTTCCTCCCTAGAAGGAATCTCCATCTTCTTAGCTCCTTTTTTATTCTAAATATGTCTTGCCTGTTAATGACACGTAGCATTTCCATCTGCCCTTATAGTTGTAATTATACGTAGCTATTTTCCTCTGTCTGAAAGATTCCTAAGGATAGAATAGACATCTGTTTCATCTTTGTTTCCCCCCCCCCAAAACCTTGCATAGTTCTTGAACCATAATAAGGGCTAGGGAAAGATTTTATAAATAAACCCTCAAAAGCACAGGTAACAAAAACAAAATAAACAAATGGTATTATAGCAAACTTAAAACAAAATTGTGTACAGCAAAGGAAGCAATCCACAGAGTGAAAAGGCAACCTATAGAACAGGAAAACAAGTTTGCAAACTAGGAATCCTACAGGGAACTAACATCCAGAAGAGAAAAGAAATTCCAACATCACAACAGCAAAACAAACAACCCAAGCAAGGCTTTCATGAATCAATTTAATTAATTAATTCAATAATGCATCTCACATAACTCCTAAAAATGGCACTCTTGTCAGAATTTCATGCAGGATACCAGAGAAATCACAGGAATGTAGTTGCCTTTGGCCTCTTGCCAGGCTCCACATTCCTGCAATTTCATTTTCCATCTGCAGACCTTCAGAACCGAAAGCCAGTGGCCCTGAAGCAGCATGGAACTCTCATGCACTGTTTGGTTCAACCACTTTGGAAAACAGTTTGACAGCATCTGCTAGAGTTATGTACACATATCCCATGATTCTGCCCCTGGAGATATACCCAACAGACATGCATGCACAAAAGACTCATCACAGCATTATTATAATAGCAAAAACCAAATTGAAAACAACCCAAAGGTTCATCAATAATAGAATAAGTGAATAAACTACGATATAGTCATGCAATAAAATACTATGTACCCGGAGAGAGATCCAAGATGGCCTATTAGCAGCAGCTCAGGATTGTAGCTCCCACTGAAAGCGCAGATAGTGAGTGGACGCCACACTTTCAGACGAATTTTTATTGCCCACGGACCAAGAAATTCCCGGCAGAGGAGCCCCACGGGTCGCCAGCGCAACTCTTTGGCCGGCGCGGCCGTTTTGCAGGCGCCCTGGCGCGGCGGTTCTCAGTCCAGAGTATACGGGACTGAGTGCCCTTTTAGTTGGCGTTGGAGCTCCGGGAAGACAGAGTCTCCCATTCAGCTGATTGAAAAGCGGACTGAAGTGGGGAACCAGACCAGGAGATTCCCGGGCAGAAAGCGCCACGAATCTTAATGCCGCTGTTTCAGCCGGCGTAGTGGGTCGCCGCAGGGGAAGGCTGGTCCCCGTGCAACAAAAAAACAAAACAGCAGTTGGAACTGCTGAGGATTGAGAGTTTCACAGCAAGTACAGCTGAACCCAGGAAGGTCCAGCTCTGTGGGGGAGGGGCGTCCGCCGAAGGAAAATTAAGAAACAGAAAAAACTTTACCACCAACAAGCTGGACGTCCACTCAGAGACCTAATCTGAAAGTCAGCAATTACACAGACGACAGGTGGATAAATCCACAAAGATGGGAAGAAACCAGCGCAAAAAGGCTGAAAACACCCGAAATGAGAATGCCTTCCCTCCTGCAGAGGATTGCAGTGCCTCATCACCAACTGAACAAGGCCTGATCGAGAATGAATGTGAGGAATCAACAGAATTAGGCTTCAGAAGGTGGATAATGAGAAACTTCTGTGAGCTAAAAGAACATGTTCTAGCCCAGTGCAAGGAAACTAAGAACCTTGAAAAAAGGTTTGACAAAATGTTAAAGAGAATGGACAATTTAGAGAAGAATATAAGTGAATTAATGGAGCTGAAAAACACAATACGAGAACTTCGCAAAGTATGCACAAGTTTTAACAGTCGAATTGACCAAGCAGAAGAAAGGATTTCAGAGGTCGAAGACCAACTTAACGAAATAAAACGAGAAGACAAGATCAGGGAAAAAAGGGTAAAAAGGAATGAGCAAAGTCTCCAAGAAATATGGGACTGTGTGAAAAGACCTAATCTACGTTTGATAGGTGTACCTGAATGTGACGAGAGAATGAATCCAAGCTGGAAAATATTCTTCAGAATATTATCCAGGAAAACCTTCCCAACCTAGCAAGGCAGGACAATACTCAACTCCAGGTAATACAGAGAACACCACAAAGATATTCCTCAAAAAGAGCAACCCCAAGACACATAATCATTAGATTCACCAGGGTTGAAATGAAGGAGAAAATATTAAGGGCAGCCAGAGGGAAAGGTCAGGTTACCCACAAGGGGAAGCCTATCAGACTCACAGCAGATCTCTCAGCAGAAACCCTACAAGCCAGAAGAGAGTGGGGGCCAATATTCAACATCCTTAAAGAAAAGAGCTTTCAACCCAGAATTTCATATCCAGCCAAACTAAGTTTCATAAGCGAAGGAAAAATAAAATTTTTTACAAACAAGCAAGTACTCAGAGATTTCATTACCACCAGGCCTGCTTTACAAGAGCTTCTGAAAGAAGCACTATATATAGAAAGGAACAACCAGTATCAGCCATTCCAAAAAACCCATCGGTAAGCTGCATCCAGACCCATCTCACATGCAAGGATATACAGAGACTCAAAACAAAGGGATGGAGGAATATTTGCCAACCAAATGGAGAGAAAAAAAAAAGCAGAAGTTGTAATTCTCGTCTCTGATAAAATAGACTTGAAAGCAATAGAAACCAAAAGAGATAAGGACATTGTATAATAGTAGAGGGATCGATGTAATGGGAAGAGCTAACGATCCTAAGTCTATGCACACCCAATATAGGAGCACCCAGATACACAGGCAACTTCTTGGTGACTTACAAAGAGACTTGGACTCCCACACAATAATAGTGGGAGACTTTAACACTACATTGTCAATATTGGACAGATCAATGAGACAGAAGGTTAACAAGGATACCCCGGGACTTTAACTTAGACCTCGAACAAGTAAACTTAATAAACATTTACAGAAGTCTCTACTCCAAATCCACAAAACATACATTTTCTTCAGTAACACATCACATCTATTCTAAAAGTGACCACATGGTTGGGAGTAAATTACTCCCCAGCAATTGCATAGCATTTCAGAGGTTTAAATGAAATATTGGTTGGCTGTTTGTTATTTTCCTCCCTTATTCCTTCCTGTCTCCATTGTATAACACAATAATTAGTATAAAAGAGCTTTTCAATACCCATTTTTAGACTGCATTCTAGCCTGGGGCAATAGAGCAAGATTCCCTTTCTCTCTCCCTTCTTTCTTCTTCTTTTTCCCTTTTTTCATTCTCTTTTTTCCTTCTTTCTCTCTTTCTTTTCTTCTTTAAAAAAAACTATTAAAAAAGAAGAAAGAAAGAACTGATTCCTGTCTACAAATCCATACATTGTAAACCACATTATGAGGTACAACCCAAAATAGTCAACAACTTGAAGCATTCTTTATAAAATATATATTATACATAATATCATTAAAAATTGTCATTCAGCTTACCATGTTATTAGGCAGGTTATTTGAACAAAACATTTGTGAAAAATTGTGTGTATACACAATCATCTTTAAAAAAAATTCTATGTACCCATGAAAATGATCGGCTGCAAATAATAGCATAAGTAAATCTCATAAGATGTTGAGCAAAAGAAGTCAGATTCAAGAATGCACACCATTTGATTCCATATATATAGACAAAACTAATCTGTGTTGTTAGAAGACAGAATTGTGGCTATATTTATGGAAGACAGAGGAGGTAATGAATCGGAGAGACCCATGTGGTAGACACAAGAGTGTGTTCATTTAACAATAACTCATTGAGATGTACATTTATAATTTTGTGCACTTTTCTGTATGTTTCACTTCAATAAGAAAGGTTTGTCTATGAAGACAATGACCTGGCTGGGTGCAGTGGCCCACATCTGTAATCCCAGTACTTTGAGAGGCCGAGGCAAGAGGATTGCTTGAGCCCAGGAATTCAAGACCAGCCCAGACAACATGGCAAAACCCCGTCTCTGCACAAAAATTAAAAATTAGCCAAGTGTGGTGAGGCATGCCTGTAGTCACAGCTACTGGGGAGGCTGAGGCAGGAGGATTGCTTGAGCCCAGGAGGTCAAGCTACAGTGAGCTGTGATCATATCACTGCACGCCACCCTGGGTGATAGAGCAAGACTCTGTCTCAAAAAAAAAAAAAAACAAGACAATGCCCTGGCTCGCCTTAAAGTGATTTCTGTGGATTCCTTTCCCGATGGTGCTGCAGCCCAGCGCGCACTGAGTCCCAATCGCTTTTCTGTGTCTAGCTACTTTGCCGTTCACCCTTTGTTGGAGGGGAGGTGCAATGAGGAAGAGAAGAGCAAAAATGACTCCAGCCTTCCTATGGCTTGCCTGGATCCCCAGCCAAAGCAATCTCAATTAGACACCACTAATTGCGAGAAGGGAAAGTTCCAACACAATCTACACAAACAGCTAGCAACGCTTGAAGCTAATCTATAAGGTGTCACCTGTGCCCTTTTATTGTCCAGCATATCTAACCTCGGGCTCCAAAGCATCTAGGGATTCACAGCCTCCAGCGTGTGTGTCCTTTTGGGTTTCGTTAAAATTAACAACTGAGGCTGGGCGCAGTGGCTCACACCTGTAATCCCAGGTCTTTGGGAGGCCGAGGCGGGCAGATCACGAGGTCAGGAGATCAAGACCATCCTGGCTAACATAGTGAAACCCCATCTCTACTAAAAATACAAAAATTACCCACGGCATGGTGGCATGTACCTGTAGTCCCAGCTACTCAGGAGGCTGAGGCAGGAGAATCGCTTTAAACCGGGAGGCAGAGGTTGCAGCGAGCCGAGATCGTGCCACCGCACTCCAGCCTGGGCAACAGAGCAAGATTCTGTGCCCCCCCACCCCCCCCCCCGCCAAAAAAAAAAAGAAAGAAAAAAGAATGGACAACTGAAACCTGAATTTAGGGTTCAAAATGAACTTTAGGGCCCAGCAAGTCACGCACCATTGTAAAATGCATGGCTCTTTTAACTCTGCATGAAAGAATAAGCCTTTGGAAGACTTTTGCAAAGCTCAGGAATTATATGTACATCTTATATGCACATCTTACATAATTTATGTAAGTTATATGCACATCTTACATAAATAGTACACCTGTTAAATTAGTCAGTAAACAGAGTTGTTGTTTTTTTTATTTCACTGTCATCATGACTCCTGAAGGGATGCACTGAGAAAGACACAGTATCATTTTTGTGGTGTTCCTGGCAAAAATGCATATGATATCTGCTGTCAATGGGTACAGAAAAAAAAATTTTAAGAAGAAAAAATAATTTTAAAAATGCATATGATGACTGGGCATAATGGCTCACACCTGTAGTCCCAGCACTTTGGGAGGCTGAAGCAGGTGGATCACCTGAGCCCAGGATTCAAGACCACCATGGGCAACATGGGAAACCTCTTCTCTACAAAAAATACAGAAGTTAGCCAGGCATGGTGACGCAGACCTGTAGTTCCAGCTACTAGGGAGGCTGAAGTGGAAGGATGGCTTGAGCCTGGGAGGTTGAGGCTACAGTTAGCCATGAGCAGGCCACTGCACTCTAGCTTGGGCGACAGAATGAGATCCTCTCTTAAAAAAAATAATAAAAGGTGGGGTGTGGTAGCTCACGCCTGTAATCCCAGCACTTTGAGAGGCCAAGGTGGACAGATCACTTGAGGTCAGGAATTCAAGACCAGCCTGACCAACATGGTGAAACCCCGTCTCCACTAAAAATAGAAAAATTAGCTGGGCATGATGGTGTGCACCTGTAGTCCCAGCTACTCAGGAGGCTGAGGCGGGAGAATTGCTTGAACCAAGGGTGCGGGGGTGGTGCGTGAAGGTTGTAGTGAGCCAAGATCAGACCTCTGCACTCCAGACTCGGTGGCAGAGCAAGACTCCATCTCTAAAAAATCATAATAATAATGATAATGATATAAAATAAAAATGTATATGATAAACTGAATCATATGAGAGAACATCAAACCCAGATTAAGGAACCCTTTACAAAACAATTGGCTTATCCTCTATCGAGAATGCAGTATCATGAAAGATGAAGAAAGACTGAAGTGTGGTCATAGACTGAACATGAGAAACATAACAACTGAATGTAATACATGATCCTGATTGGATCTTGGGTCAGCAAAAAAATAAACTAAAATAAAGCATATTCTTGGGACAACTGGTAATATGTGAATATGGGTGGCATATTTGATGGTATTAACGTTAAATTTACTAAATTTGGTAATTGTGCTGTAGTAACATAAGAATGTCTTTGTTCATAGGATATACGTGCTAAAATATTTAGGAGCGAAGGGGCATAAAGTCACAACTTATTCTCAAGTGGTTCAACAAAAATTACTATACATTTATACACACATACATATACAGCTAGAACAAGAGAAATAAAGTAAATATGATAAAATGTTCACTGGTGAATCTAGGTGAAAGAAATTCAAGAATCCTTTGAACTATTTTTGCAGCTTCCCTGGAACTTCGCAATTATTTCAAACTAAAAAGTTTAAAAATTAAATAAATAGAGCGGCTTCAGTCAGCTTACACCAGGCCAGCCTCACAGACACAGGACAGAGGAAGAAGAGCTCAGGGAGACCCAAGTCCATCCCTCTCTGTGCCTGAGTCACTCACCAGCTTCACCCTATAAGGGCCAGCATAGCCAAGCCCAAGATATGGCGCTGAAGACCTGGGAATGGGGGTGGAGGGAGCATCGCCCTCTGTCACACAGGCTCATAACCTCAGGCTCATAACCTCAGCTTCTCTGTCACTCTCATCCTCACAGCCAGGCACCAATCCCATCAGTCCTCCTTCAGCTCTCTGAGCTGCTTTCAAGGCTCCTTAGACCAGGTTCCAACCTAGCTCTCCTGCCCAGAATCCTGGGCCACTGGGGTCCCTGCTGCCCACTCACAAGAGCTTCAGGCCCCACACCTCCCTCCCTGCTCCCTCTTCCTCATCAGGCTGTGGCGTAGGCTGCCTGTATCCTTACAAATGTCCAGTCCACCTGAGCCTTGACCGCGTCTTCCTGAAGGACACAAGAATGCTCAGGGACTCAGAAATTGAACTGAGTACCTGGGCATGGAACTTTATTGCATACGGGGATTGTACCCAGCCCTGAACCCACACACGCCATGCCTCAGTTTCCCCCTCTTGTGCCCAGAGTGTACCCTCTTCTCACTCCATGCTTTCCACCCCCTGTGAAACTCCTATCGAGTCACTGATCTAAAATGCAGAATCCGGTTGGGCGCGGTGGTTCACACCTGTAATCCCGGCACTTTGGGAGACCAAGGTAGGCAGATCATCTGAGGTCAGGAGTTCAAGACCAGCCTGGCCAACATGGTGAAACCTGGTCTCTACTAAAAATGCAAAAATTAGCCAAGCATGGCGGTGCATGTCTGTAATCCCAGCTACTCGGGAGACAGGTGTAAGAATCACTTGAACCCAGGAGGTGGAGATTGCAGTGAGCCGAGATCATGCCACTGCACTCCAGCCTGGGCAACAGAGGGAGACACCGTCTCAAAAAAAATTAATTAATTAATTAATTAAATTAAATGCAGGATCCAGGTTTCAAAGCATCCTGGACTACAGGGCTGGAGAAGGAGGAGAGCAGCCCTCAGCTGGGATCCCCCGGGAGTAAACATTCGATGGCTCCGTGCCTGGCTGACAGCTTTAGGTTTGCTGTGGAGCTTCCTCATATTGTCTCCTTCTCCTGCCCCAAGCCAACATGTCCCTAATAATTTCCAGGCTCCTGTGGCATCTGGGTGGCTGAAGAAGCCAGGGAGATGAAGGACCAGGCCACCCAGCCTCTTCCTGGCTGCTGGCCTCACCCTCTCCTCCTTGGGCTCAGCTCTCCTGCCTCAGGGGTCCATCCGTCTGTCTCTGAGCTCCAGCACCACCCAACTTCCTTGGGACTGCTTCTCCTCTCTCATGCCACAGTTGGAGGATGCAATTTTCTTCATCTTTACAGACAGCTGGAAGGAGGCTTCTCTCTCCACTACATGGAAAGGTAAATTGAAGCCAGTGGAAAGGAATCTCCTCACCCAGGGCTTCCTGGATTGCAGGCAGCAGGGCGGGATGCCCCTCTCACAGACTTGCCAGTGCACTGCCAGCCTGTCCTGTCTGATTTAGAATGTCAGAGCTGTCAGGAGCTGCTGGAGTCACAGTTCCAGATGACTGTTTACGTGGCACAAGCAGTGGCTCTGGCTCTGATCGCCCTGAGGGGCACAGTCCCTAGCCCATCATGTGAGTCCCCCGCCCCACGCCAGGTAGGACCTCCTTACCTTGGCCCTGATAGCCCTTGAGGAGCAGAAGGAGTGAGAGGGTGACCACTTGCCCCAGCATCCCCACAGGACAGCGGGACCAGGCCAGCCCCTCCACCCCACCAGACACTCTGCCGTGCACTGGCTCAGCAGCCCCCAGTGAGCAAGAGGACAATGGGGGAACAGAACTGCCTTACAGCCGGTCCAGCCACAGTTTCCTCAATTCGAGGCGTGAACGCCTGCTGTGAGCTGACAAGGCCTCTGAGAAAGCCCCAGTGCCTGGAACTGGTCTGCTGGTTCCCACAAGCCAAACTGGTGAAGCTTGCCTCAAGTGGGAGGGTGCTTGAAGCACACAGTGACTCACAAAGCCAGTTTCAAAATCG
The DNA here is from genome assembly GCA_036589455.1 of Ateles fusciceps. Classification (NCBI taxonomy): domain Eukaryota; kingdom Metazoa; phylum Chordata; class Mammalia; order Primates; family Atelidae; genus Ateles; species Ateles fusciceps. The sequence continues at coordinate 4,019,882 of JAZHEH010003362.1, forward strand.
CATCTCTTTCTCTGCTTCAGCCCAAGAAATGTTCCAATTCTCCGAATCCTACTGGAAATAGGGAGAGACCCATATGGGGGCCAAACAGCCAGCATCCCAGGCTGTTGCATTCCAACAGACATTGTGGAGATGGAGTGAAGAGGGGCTGGAGAAGGAGTGGGCTGAGAAGTAGGACCCGGGACAAGTGGCTAACAGTGTTGAAGGAGAGGAGTAGCTGAGGGAACAAAGGAGAGATCTAAGGGCTGGAGGCACCAGAAAAATCTAACAAGCCTGGGGATTCCATGCAAGTTGACACCAAAGCTTAAGCACATGCAAATTAAATTTATTTCATAAGAATTTGTTTTGCACCTAGCTTGGTGGCTCACACCTGTAATCCCAGCACTTTGGAAGGCTGAGGCAGGCGAATCACTTGAGGCCAGGAGTTTAAGACTAGTCTGGCCAACATGATAAAACCCCATCTCCACTAAAAATACAAAGATGTGCCAGGCACAGTGGCATGTGTCTGCAATCCCAGTTACTTGGGAGGCTGAGGCAGGAGAATCACTTGAACCCAGAGGGCAGAGGTTGTGGTGAACCAAGATCACACAATTACACTCCAACCTGGGCAACAGAGAGACCCCGTCTCAAAAAAAAAATCTGTTTTTGCTCCACATTTCCGATCTGTGTGTCTAGATTACCTCCCTTCCTCTTTTCTACTTTTCCGTAGTAGTTCTCTTTTCTCTCGTTTGCCTTCTCCCAAAAGTGACATGGGCCTATTTTTGCTGCCTTTCCATCCATGTTTGGATGCGACCCTCCAGAGAAGGCCAGGCAGCTTTGGATCTGCTCAGGCCCCCAAGAAGGGGTGGGGACAGCGCCTTCCCCGCTCCCCCTGGAACACTGTGCTTCAAGGCCAGGCCCCAGGGTTCATGCCTCTTCTTTCTTCCTTCTGCCTTCCCTTTAATGACAAATACTTTCTGTTCCCTTCCAGTACACCCTTCTTCTCTTTTCCATCCTTTGATCCACTTCCAGCCACCCTGTCTGAACTGGGCAGCGGGTCGCAGACTGACAGCTTCAGCTGCCAAATGGAGGCAGCAGCGGGGCTCTGGACAGAGAGCTGGATTTAAAGTCAAAGACTTGGACTTTGAGTTCCCATTCAGCAACTGACAACCTTTATGATTCTGGCCAAGTTACTCTCTGAGCCTGTAGGGTGAACAATATATCCTCCCACCTTCACAAGGTAGTTTTCAGTATCAAATTAAAAATGATACTCAAGAATATGCATACAAAAAACAATGGACATAGGTGAGGCTTTTGCGGTTTTGTTTCACTTTTTTAAGCCCTGAGTAGTGTTTTCCAGCTGGTCTAATGGTTATCATCTCTCTCTCCTCCGTCTCCTTCCAAGGGGCAGCCCTCAACCCCAGGAAATTTCCTCAATGAGTCCCCAAGACCACTCATTTCTGAGACAAATTGTAAGTTTGAGTTGATCTGGCCACGTCCTTAACCTTGAGTAGTGGTGCACAAGATATAATATAACAAAGAAGGGTAAACTTCCTCACATGACAGGTGGAAAACAAGATCCAACTGTTAGAAGCCACTGATGAATATGAATTAGGAATCAGCCTCTCCAATCCTGACCACAGCACCAGCTCCATCCTTCTCACCAGACATGTGGATGACCTACCATCCCCTGGAAACTGGACTCGAAGCAGCTGTACCACTTAGTGTGTGTCTGTCTTGTGGTCCTTGACAACTCTATCGCACAATTATCTGCTTATGTGTAGGCTGGGCACGGTGGCTCATGCCTGTAATCCCAGAACTTTGGGAGGTCGAGGCAGGTGGATCACTTGAGGCCAGGAGTTCAATACTAGCCTGACAAACATGGTGAAACCCCATCTTTACTAAAAATACAAAAATTAGCTGGGCGTGGTGGTGCATACCTGTAATCCCAGCTACTCAGGCTGAGGCAGGAGAATTGCTTGAACCTGGGAGGCGGAGGTTGCAGTGAGCCAAGATCGTGCCACTGAACTCCAGCCTGGGGAGACAGAAACAAGGTCGGGAGCAGTGGCTCACGCCTGTAATCCCAGCACTTTGGGAGCCCGTGGCAGGCAGATCACCTGAGGTCAGGAGTTTGAGACAAGCCTGGATAACATGGTGAAACCCCAGTCTCTACTTAAAAATACCAGGCGAAGTGGCATGTACCTGTAATCCCAGCTACTTGGGAAGCTGAGGCAGGAGAATCACTTGAACCTGGGGAGGTGGAGGTTGTAGTGAGCCAAGATAGCGCCGTTGCACTCCAGCTTGGGCAACAAGAGTGAAACTCCGTCCAAAAAAAAAAAAGCTGCAATTTTTCTACACACTGACTTCCCCAGCCCTAAGCTCTTCAACACAAAGTCTATGCTCCTCTTACCTTAGTGTTTTCAAGTCTGTCCCAGTGCCTGGTTCTTCAGAGTTGATAGTAGATTGTCAAGTGCGGAAGGAATGAATGAATTCCCTAAGGAAGACATTTATATTTCCCCTGAGATAGACTGGTTAGCTAAGTCACCATGGTCCCTGCCCTCACGGAGTTTTTATCTTGCCCTGCCAAATTTTTGTGTAGAGAGCCCTTCTGTGCAATTCCACCACTTTAGCACAAGGACCCAAGACCTACAAAATCAAGATAAACTCAGAGACTCCGTAGCTTCATTTTCCACACATATTTACCAGGTCTCTATGAGTCTGGGACGGGGGACTCAAACAGGGGGATTTAAAGGATAGCGGGCAACCATCTAGGAATCAAAGGTTCATAAACCCCTGCCCTTTCATCTTTCCTTTCCCAAATCATGCTTTCACCAAGTTTCAGTGAGTCCAGGTCATTCCAAGTAAATCCCACTTCTGATGCCAAGTACAAATTTCATGAGTCCCTAAGACCACCCGTTTCTGAGACAAATTGTAAATTTGAGATCCCCAAGATCACCTTCAGGTTTGGAGACAAGACAATTTGATGATTAACCAGAATGACTCACAAACTCACTGAAAGCTGTTTTACTCGTGGCTGGAGTTTATTAAAGCAAAAAATAAAGATGAAAATGAACCAAGGGAAGAGGTACATAAGGCAAGGTCCAGGGGAGTCCCAAATGAAGGAACCAGTCACACCACTTCCAGTTCTCCTCTCCCAGTGGAGCTGTGCGGACAAGGCCTACTTCTCCCAGAAATATGTGTGACAATACACACAGAGTATTCCTAAGCAGGGAAGCTCTTCCAAGTCTTGGTGTCCAGAATTTGTACTGGGGCTTGGTCACATAGACATGGCTCACCACTCACGTGGCTCACCATAGCCTCTGGCCCCTCCAGAGACTGAGTTGTGCTATGTGGCCAAAGCTCACACCATAAATCACATTATTAGCATAGACAATGCTAAGAAGGTCCCCAGAAATAAAGATACTCTTATCACACAGGACATCTCATGGCTTAAAAATTATCTCCCAGGAGCCAAGGGCAAATGTTCGGACCTCTCTCTGGACAAGGTTAATCCTTTACTGTACCACTGGAAAGAAGTTGTTAAAGTTGTCAAAGATGAGGCCAGGCACGGTGGCTCATGCCTGTAATCCCAGCCCTTTGGGAGGCCAAGGCAGGCGTATCACCTGAGATTGGGAGTTTGAGATCAGCCTGACCAATATGGAGAAACCCTGTCTCTACTAAAAAAAAAAAAAAAAAAAAAAAATACAAATAAAGTTGTCAAAGAGGAACTCTTCAAAAAGAGCCCAACTGATCTTATAGATATAGTCAACCTATCTTGCAAGAATTCAACAAATAACTTCTGTAATACTAGACACTAAATGAGAACTCATTGCCTTTATTTCTAACTATCTGAATATTGTCTGTGTTCCTGTTTGATGAAACCACGACAATATTTTTAATAAGTACAACCTATCTTTTTCTATCTCTTTTTCTTGAAAGGGCTAGAATCACTTTCCCTTCTATCTATATTTCTCTTCTTGTGGGCTTTCACTTGTTGGAAGAGAAGTAGCCATTTATAGTTTATTAATTGGCTGTGATGATTTTCAGGTTCAGGTTAAAGGTAAGAAATAGAATAGTCTCATAAAGAAGATGGAAGATAGAGCCTCTTAAGACAATTCATGGGACATCAAATAATCCAGAGAACACACATCCCCAGGAGCAAGGGCCAAAGAGTACAATCCATGTCTTAACTCATCTCAGAATTTCAAAATAACAAGAAACTTGCTGTTGCCAGATTTATTGTGGAGAAACAGCTCTGACCATGCAGAGAACCGCAGGCTATCTCTCTTACACTAGCAATGTAGTGTGGGAAATGGAATCAATCTCTACTTCCCTGTGTTTGGAACAAAATGTTTGTACATGAAAAATGAACGAAAGAGTTTTCCCAAATTGCAAGGGAAATGCACCATAGAATAGCCTCCTACAATTTAAAGATAATTAAACATAAATTTGTCTTGTACATTTGTATATTTTATTACATTGTATAAATCAGAATCTGACTTAGTATGAAATTGTATTCTGAGATTTTTATGTTTGACATATTAGTAAACCAAATGTTTTGCAATTAAAAAAAAAGAATGACTTCTAAGTGCCCTGCCATCTAGTTTGTGAATTTTATCTAGTTTGTGAATTGCAAAATATAGAAAATGAAAAATGAGCTTATAATGATAAAGTCATTTCTGCAAGCCATGTTCTCTCTCTCTTTTTTTTTTTGTGCACCTAAAAAGAAGTGCATGTGATCAAAGTTTAGTGGTGTAATCAGATAAATTTATGATATGATTTGGCTGTGTCCCCACCCCAAATCTCAACTTGAATTATGTCTCCCAAAATTCCCACATGTTGTGGGGAGGTACCCAGGGGGAAACTAATTGAATCATAGGGGTGGGTCTTTCCTGTGCTATTCTCATGATAGTGAATAAGTCTCACGAGATCCGATGGGTTTATCGGGGGTCTGCTTTGCTTCTTCCTCATTTTTTCTTGCCGCTGCCATGTAGGAAGTAGCTTTCACCTCCCACCATGATTCTGAGGCCTCCCCAGCCATGTGGAACTGTAAGTCCAATTAAACCTCTTTTTTCTTCCCCAGTCTTGGGTATGTCTTTAACAAGAGCATGAAAACGGACTAATATAACTTACAGCCAAGTTGTCATTTTAGTGGTTTGAACATCCATAATTGACCATAAATGAAATTGTTTTGACATGACAAAACTTCACTGTGGAGTATTTTATTCTATTTCACATTGCTGTTTATCTATTTGTCTAGTTGTGTAGTTCACTAGTTATCATTTTAATGGTTTGAACATCCATAACTGACCATAAATGAAATTGTTTTGACATGACAAAACTTCACTGTGGAGTATTTTATTCTACATCACGTTGCTGTTTTATTCTATTTCACATTGCTGTTTATCCCTCATGTAGAATTCTTATCAGTGCTGACAGTTTCCCTGATTCTATGTGTCACTGAATCTACCACACAGGTTGCAGGTGCCCACACATTCACATATGAGACTACAGAAGATGAAGAACTTAAAACTAACTTCCTCTTCCTCTTAAGAGTTCCTCTTGTTCTTCCTCCATCCCTTCCCTAACCGACCTCCCTACATGATTTTCATGTGAAGCTCTCTGGGTTTTTCTGACATACCTCTCCTTCTAAGAAGTTGCCTCTGGCCAGGCACGGTGGCTCACAACTGTAATCTCAACACTTTGGGAAGCTGAGTTTGAGAATTTAATGGGCAAAAATAAAGAAGTCTGGTAATACCAAGTATTTGAGGGCATATGAATCAATTGGATCAATTATATACCTGCTAATAGGAGTGTAAATTGGTACAATTTTGTGGAAATAAATTGGTGTTATCTTGTAAAGTAAAATATTTATAAACTCTAATGATCCAGCAATTTGACATCTAGTTATATACCCACATACAAGAGAAAGTTTAGCACATATGTTCCTGGAGACACATAAGACAATGTGCATAGCAGCATTGTTTTTTATTGGAAAAAAAAAATGGAAACAAAATAAATAACAATGGGAGAGTAGAAAAACAAGATGTGATATATTCATAAAATGTAAACCCAATAGCATTGAAAATGAATGTGGGACGACATAGGAGAATAGTAGTTACCTAATGTCATAGGAAAAAAATAAGCACCAGAAGACAATATATAATATGATCTTTTTTTTTTTTTTTTTTTTCGAGATCTGTGTGCCTTTATTAGCGGAGCCACTACTTGAGCGGGATGAAGCGGGAGGAGTGAGGGGCCCCCGATGCCCGGCCGGCCGTGCTTCATGGGCTTGTAGGTGATGGAGAACTCGCCCAGGTAGTGGCCTATCATCTCTGGCTTGATCTCCACCTGGTTGAAGTCTTGCGTTGTAGACGCCCACCATGCGGCCCACCATCTCGGGCAGGATGATTATGTCCCGCAGGTGCGTCTTCACCACTTCCGCCTTCTCCATGGGCCGCGCCTCTCTCTTGGCCTTGCGCAGGCGCTTCAGCAGCCAGTGCTGCTTCCGCCGAAGGCCCGGGTTCAGTCGCCGCCGCTGGCGCGCACTGTACAGCTGCCTCAGCTGCTCCTAGGACAAGTCCAGCAGCTGGTCCAGGTCCACGCCGCGGTAGGTGAACTTGCGGAAGGTCCGCTTCTTCTTTTGCTCTACCTCTGCCATCTTACCAGATCCTCAGAAGACCGTTCTTGTCCACGCCTGCGCAGTTATCCGATAGTATTTTTATATAGTTTAAAAACAAACAAAATTAAACAACATGTCATTTAGGCATGTGCGTTATGTGTGTGCATGATTGTTACAAAGTAGTTTAAGCAATAGTACCTTAACCACAAGTGGAGATAATGGCAACAACTAAGGAAGAAGGGAGAGAGAGAGTTACCTAGAGGAACATGGAAGTAGGTGTAGGTTATTAATAACATTCTAGTTGGATTGTGTCATGATAACTGTCCATCGCATTGTGAAACAAAGGAAGGTGGGAGAGAGGTGGACAGGGAGTGGAAGGAGAGAGAGAACGGGAGCTGACCTAGCTGCCATGCATCTCTGCTGCTTGTTACAACCACAAAGACCAGTAATACTACCTCGTCATAAAACCTTTCAGGTAATCAGTGTTGTTCACTATGAGTACAATTCTCCTCTTGGGGCAGGGTGGGGCATGGAAGGCTGTACTTCTCTTTGAAGTTAAACAGGACCATGTGACTTGCTCTAGCCAAGCAATGTAAACAGAAAGGGTCACTTCCAGGCTGAAGCCTTTAGGAGAAGCAAGGCACCAGCCAACACACTCCTTTTCCAGCTGCAGTAAATACCCAAAACACCGCAGCATTGACTTGGTAATAGCCTTATTGGTGATGAAGAAACTAATTTTGAAGGTTAGAAAGATGGCACTCCAAGTTATGTAAGAAGTGAAAATGTTAAGAGCATTGCCTGTGGCGGTCAAGATGTGTGTTATGTACATAGTGCTCTTGAGCTCTAAGGGAAGACAGAAGGGAAACGGAATGTAACACTGTTAACATTATAAAAAGAGGCCCAAAGGAAAATCAGATGGTCTGTTTTGCAAGCAGGAATGAAAGAACTAATTGACTCAGTGTCTTCAACAGGTAAATGGTAAATAAAACTTTCACTGATAAATAATCTTCAATAAGGACACACACAAATACATACTCATGACTGGGTGTGGAGGCTCACTTCTGTAATTCAACACTTTGGGAGGCTGAAGCAGGTGGATTGCGTGAGCCCAGGAGTTCGAGACTAGCCTGGGCAAGGTAGTGAGACCACAACTCTACAAAAAAAAATTTTTTTTTTTAATTAGCCAGGTATGGTGGCATGCCTGTGGTCTCAGCTACTTGGGAGGCTGAGGTAGGAGGATCTCTTGAGCCAGGGAGATCAATCTTCAGTGAGGTGTGATCGTGCCACTGCACTCCAGCCTGGGCAACAGAGTGAGATTCTGTCTCAAAAAAGAAAAAAATACACACACACACACATACACATGCACACTATAAAAATCTTTCTCTCCATGCACCTCAGTCAAGAGAGCAAGTATTAAGTGCATTCATAGTCTTGTACAACCATCACAATCATCCATCTGCAGAACTCTTCATCTTGTAGAACTGAAACGCTATACCTATTAAACAATAATTCCCATGCCCCTCTCCCTACAGCCCCAGGAAATCCTCATTCTATTTTTCTGTCTATAAATTTGACTATAGGTACTCATAAAGTGAAATCATACAATATTTGTCTTTTACTGATTGGCTTATTTCACTTAGCATAATGCTATCAAGATTCATACATGTTGTAGCTTGAGTCAGAATTTTATTCCTTTTAAAGGTTGAATGATATCCCAGTCTATACATATATACCACTTTTTGCTTCATCTGTCAATGGGCATTTGGGTTGCTTCCGCATTTTAGCTATTGTAAATAATGAATGAACATGGGTGAACAAATATCTCTTCAAGACCCTGCTTTCAATTTTTTGGGTGTACACCCAGAAGTGGAATTGCTGAATCATGTGGTAATTCCATATTTAATCTTTTTTCTTTTTCTTTTCTTTTTTTTTTTTTTTTTTGAGACAGAGTCTTATTCTGTCCACCAGGCTGGAGTGCAGTGGTGTGATCTCAGCTCACCTCCGCCTCCTGGGTTCAAGTGATTCTCCTGCCTCAGCCTCCCGAGTGGCTGGGATTACAGGTGTGTGCCACCACACCCAGCTGATTTTTATATTTTTAGCAAAGACAGGGTTTCACTACATTGGCCAGGCTGGTCTTGAACTCTCGACCTCAGGTGATCCGCCCGCCTCAGCCTCCCAAAGTGTTGGGATAACAGGCGTGAAGCATTGCGCCCAGCCTAAGGTTAATCTTTTGAGGAAACTAATACTTGTTTTCCACAGAGGCTGTACCATTTTACATTCTGATATGGTTTGGATCTGTGTCCCTGCCCAAATCTCATGTCCAGTTGTAATCCCCAGTGTTGGATGTGGGGTCTGGTAGGAGGTGACTGGATCATGGGGGATGGATTTCCCCCTTTGGTGCTGTTCTCATAAAAGAGTTCTCACAAGATCTGGTTGTTTAAAAGTATGTGGCACCTCTCCCTTCTCTCTCCCTTCCTCCTGCGCCCACCATGTAAGATTGTAAGATGTGCCTGCTGCTCCTTTGCCTTCTGCCATGATTGTAAGTTTTCTGAGGCCTCCTAGAAGTCTACCAGAAGCAACTATGCCTCCTGAAAAGCCTGTGGAACCATGAACCAATTAAATATCTATTCCTTATAAATTACCCAGTTTTAGATACTTCTTTATAGCAATGTGAGAACAAACTACAACACATTCACACTGTCAGTGCACAAGAGTTTCCATTTCTCCACATCCTTGCCAACACTTGTTATTTTCTGTTTTGTTTCGTTTTGCTTTGTTTATAGTAGCCATCCTAATGGGTGTAAGGTGGCATCTCATTATGATTTTAGTTTGCCTTTCTCTAATGATTAGTAATACTGAGCATTTTTTCATACGCTTATTAGGCATTTGTATATCTTGTTTGGAGAAAGGTCTGTTCAAGTCCTTTGCCCATTTTTGAATTGGGCTGTTTGGTATTTTGTGTTGAAATTTAGGAGTTCTCTACGTAGTCTGGATATTAATTCTTTATAAGATACGTGATTTGAGGCCGGGCGCAATGGCTCATGCCTTTAATCCTAGCACTTTGGGAGGCCGAGGTGGGTGGATCACCTGAGGTCAGGAGTTCAAGACCAGCCTGACCATCATGGTGAAACCCCATCTTTAAAAAAAAAAAAAAAGATACGTGATTTGAAAATATTTTCTCCCATTCTGTGGGTTTTTACTTTGTTGACAGTGTCTTTAGGTGCACAACATTTTTAAATTTTCATGAAGGACACTGTTCCTTTTTTCTTTTGTTGCCTATGCTTTGTTGTCATAGTCAAGAAATTATTGCCAAATCCAATGCTGTGATGCTTCTGTCCTATTTTGATCTAAGAGTTTCATAGTTTAGGTCTTATATTTAAGTCATGGATCCATTTTGAGTTAATTTTTATGTATGGTATTAGGAAGTAAGAGTCCAACTTTTATTCTTTTATTCTTTTTTTTTTTTTTTTTTTTTTTTTGAGACAAAGTCTCCTCTCTGTCACCCAGGCTGGAGTGCAGTGGCACCATCTCAGCTCACTGCAACCTCCACCTCCCGGGTTCAAGCGATTCTCCTGCCTCAGCCTCCCGAGTAGCTGGGATTATAGGTAGCACCACCACACCTGGCTAATTTTTGTATTTTTAGTCGAAACGGGGTTTCACCATGTTGGTCAGGCTGGTCTCAAACTCCTGACCTTGTGATCTGCCTGCCTTGGCCTCCCAAAGTGCTGGGATTACAGGGATGAGCCACCATGCTTGGCCCCAACTTTTATTCTTTTACATGTGGATATTCGGTCTTCTCAGTATCATTTGTTGAAAACACTGCCCTTCCCCATTGAATGGTCTTAGCAACCTTCTCAAAAATCATTTGACCGTATATGCTAGGTTTTTTTCTGGGATCTCTATTCTATTGTATTCGTTTATATGTCTGATTTCACACCAGTAGCATACTGCTTTGAATATTGTAATTTTGTAACAAGTCTTGAAATCCAGGTATGTGAGTCTTCGAGCTTAGTTCTTTTCATGATGGTTTTGGCTATTTGGAGCCTCTTGAGAATCCATATGAATTTTAAAATGATTTTTCTATTTCTGCAAAAAAAAACATCATTGGGATTTTGATATATAATGCGTTCAATCCATAAATCACTTTGGGTAGTATTGACATCTTGACAATATTAAGTCTTTAAATCCATACACATGAGATGTCTTTTCATTTATTTAAGCCTTCTTTAATGTCTTTCAGAAATTTTTTGCAATTTTCACTGTATAAGTCTTTCACCTCCTTGACTAAGTTAATTCCAAAGTGTGTTATTCTTTTTGGTGCTATTGTAAGTGGAATTTTTAATTTTCATTTTCATATTGTTCATTGTTGGTGTATAGAAATACAACTGATTTTGTGTGTTGACTCTGTATCTTGCTACCTTGGTGAATTTATTTGTTAGTTCTAACAATATTTTGTGGAATCTTTAGGGGTTTTTTTAACATATAAAATCATATCATCTGTTAACAGAGATAATTTTACTTATTCTTTTCAATTTAGATGACTTTTATTTTTTTCTTCACTTATTCCTCTGACTAGAACTTCCAGTACTATGTTGAATAGAAGTAGCCAAAGTGGGCATTCTTGTCTTGTTCCTGACATCAAAGAAAAACTTTCACCATTAAGTATGATGTTTGCTGTGTATTTTTTATATGTGTCTTTTATTGCATTGCATTGTGGTTGTTTTCTTCTCTGCCTAGTTGAGTGTTTTATCATGAACGAGTTCTGAGCTTTGTCAAATGCTTTTTTTGCATCCACTGAGATGATCACATAGCTATTGTCCTTCATTCTGTTAATGTGATGTGTTAGGTTGATCAAGTTTCGTATATTCAACCGTCCTTGCATTCCAGAAATAAATCCCACTTGGTCATGGTGTAAAATCCTTTTAATATGAGGCAGGATGCTGAGTGTCATGGCTCATGCCTTTAATCCCAGCACTTTGGGAGGCCAAGGCAGGCAGATCACTTGAACACAGGAGTTCAAGACCAACCTGGGCAACATGGTGAAATTCTATCTCTACTAAAAATACAAACATTAGCTGGGCATGGTGGCATGTACCTGTAATCCCAGCTACTCAGGAGGCTGAGGAAAGGAGAATCTGGGAGGCAAGTGTTGCAGTGAGCCAAGATCATGCCCCTACACTCCAGTCCAGGAGATGAAACAACTCCCTCTAAAAAAAAAAAAAAAAAAAAAAAAAAAAAAAAATATATATATATATATATATATATATGTGCAGCAGGCATGGTGGCTCATGCCTCTTATCCCAGTACTTTGGGAGGCCAAGGCAGATGGATCACTTGAGGTTAAGAGTTCAAGACCAGCCTGGCCAACATGGTGAAACCCTGTCTCTACTAAAAATACAGAAAAAAAAAAATAGTTGGGCATCATGGTGGGCCCCTGTAGTCTCAGCTACTCAGGAAGCTGAGGCATAAGAATTGCTTTAACCCAAGAGGCAGAGGTTGCACTGAGCCAAGATCCTGCCACTGCACTCCAGCCTGGGCAACTCCATCTCAATTAAAAAAAAAAAAGTTCTTTTAATATGCTTTTGAGGGGAGGGAGAAGACAAAGATAAGTGGATTACAAGGTACAAATATACCCCTGTAATAGAAGGAATAAGTTCAACGTTTGATAGCAGAGTAGGATGACTAGACTTAACAAAAATGTATTGTACTTGAGTGATGGACATCCTGAACACTCTAACTTGATCACTACAAATTATATATATGTAACAAAATTTTTCATGTACTGCATAAATTTACGTAAATTACCAGGCACAGTGGCTCACACCTGTAACCCCAGCACTTTGAGAGGCCAAGGCAGGCGGATCACTTGAGGTTAGAAATCAAGATCAGCTTAGCCAACATGGCGAAACCCCATCTCTACTAAAAATACAAAAAACTAGCTGGGTGTGGTGGCAGGCACCTGTAATCCCAGCTACTGGGGAGGCTGAGGTGGGAGAATCACTTGAACCCCAGAGGAAGCTGAGGTTGCAGTGAGTGAGATCATGCCACTACACTCCAGCCTCCAGCCTGGGCAGCAGACTCTGTCTCAAAGAGAAAAAAGAAAAAATAATAAAAAGAAAAAATATATATGTATATATAAATATATCCATATATGTATACATATACATATATCTTTTTTATACATATATATGTGTGTGTGCAGCTGAATTTGGTTTGCTCATATTTCGTCAAAGATTTTTGCATCAATGTTCACAAAGGATACTGATCTATAGTTTTCTTTTCTTGTACTGCCTTTACCTGGCTGTTATCAGGGTAACGCTGGACTCACAGAATTAGTTAGAGAGTTTACCCTTCTCCTCAGTTTTTGGAAAAGTTTGAGAAGAATTGATGTTAGTTCTTCTTTAAATGTTTCTTATTCACCAGTGAAGCCATCAGGTTCAGGGCTTTTCTTTGTCAGGAGATTTTTGACTACTGATTCAATCTCCTTACTAGATATATGTCTATTCATATTTTCTGTTTCTTCATGATTTAGTCTTGATAGTTCTATGTTTCTAGGAATGTGTCCATTTCATCTAGGTTATACAATTTGTTGGTGTAAAATTGTTCTTAGGCCGGATGCAGTGGCTCACATCTGTAATCTCAACACTTTGGGAGGCCAAGGCGAGTGGATCACCTGAAGTCAGGAGTTCTAGACCAGCCTGGCCAACATGGTGAAACCCCGTCTCTACTAATAATACAAAAATTAGCTGGGCATAGTGGCGCATGCCTGTAATCCCAGCTACTAGGGAGGCTGAGGCAGGAGAATCACTTGAACCCGGGAGGCGGGGGTTGCAGTGAACCAAGATGGCGCCATTGCACTCCAGCCTGGGCAACAAGAGCAAAATTCCATCTCTGAAAAAAAAAAAATTTTTTTCATAGTACTCTCTTACAATCCTTTTTACTCCTTTAGAATCAGTAATAATGTCCCCACTTTCATTTCTAATTTTAGTGACTTGAGTCTTCTTTCTTTTTTCTTAGACCATCTAGTTTAAGGCTTGTCCATTTTTGAAGAACCAATTTTGCTTTAATTGATTTTCTCTATTATTTTTGTATTTTCTGCTTCATTTATCTCTAATCTTATTTCCTTTTTTCTGCTAGACTTGAGTTTAGTTAGTTCTTCTTTTTCCAGTTCCTTAAGTTGTAAAATTAGGTTGGTTCTTCTTTTTTAAGGTAAGTATTCATAGTTATCAATTTCTCCCTTAGCATAGCTTTTGCTGTGTCCCATAAGTTTAGGTATGTTGTGTTTTCATTGTCATTCATCTCTATTTTTTAATTTCCCCTGTGATTTCTTTCATGATCCATTGCTGATAAGTGTGTTAATTTCCACAAATTTGTGAATATTCCAGTTTTCCTTCTGTTATTAATTTCTAACTTTATTCCATTGCAGTCAGATAAGATACTCTGCATGGTATTTATCTTTTTAAATCTATTAAAACCTAATTTGTGGTCTAACATAGTCTACTCTAGAAAATGTCCATTGTGCACTTGAGAATATGTGTTTTTCTGTTATTGTTGGGTAGGGTGTTCGGTATATTTGTTACATCTTAGTTGGTTTATTATGTTGTTCAAGTCCTCTGCTTTATTTACTTCTCTTCCATCTGGTTGTTCTATCCATTTTTGAGAGTGGAACACTGAAGTCTCCAACTATTATTGTAGAACTATTTTCCACTTCAGTTCTGTCCATCATTGCTTTATATATTTTAATGGTTTGTTATTAAGTGAGTAATGTTTATGTCTTATATCTTCTTGCTGTATTAAACCTTTACTGATATATAATGTGCATCTTTGTTTCTTCTAAACTTTTGATTTAAAATCTATTTTGTATCATATTAGTGCAGCCACCCTGCTCTCTTTTGGTTACTATTCACATGGAATATTCTTTTTCATCCTTTCATTTTCAACCTACTTGTATCTTTGGATCTAAAGCAAATCTCTTGTAAATAACATATAGTTGGATCATGACTTTTTATCCATTCTGCCAACCTCTGTTTTTATATTCAAGAATTTAATCTGTTTTGCTTGAACCAGGGAGGCAGAGGTTGCAGTGAGCCGAGATGGCACAGCTGCACTCCAGCATGGGTGACAGAGAAATAATCCGTCTCAAAAAGAAAACAAAAATTTAATCTGTTTACACTTGAGGTAATTATGGGTAAGAGAGATTTATTTCTATCCTTTTACTGTTTGTTTTCTACACAGTTTTTTGGTCCCTCATGTTCTGCATTACTATTTTTTTGGTTGGTGTTTGGTTGGTTTTTGTTTTTTGGGTTTTTGGTAATGAAATATTTAAATTCCTTTCTCATGTCCTGTATCTATTTCTCTGTAGTTACCATGGGGATTATATTTTACATCCTAAAGTTATCACACTTTAATGTGAATTTATACCAGCTTAACTTCAATAACACACCAAAGCTCTGATCCTTTACAGCTCTGTCCTTACCCCTTTCAGATATTGATGCCACAGAATTACTTCTTTATACCTGCTGTGTCCAAAAACATAAACTAATAATGTTTTTAATGCATTCATCCCTCAAATTATGTAGAAAAGTGTGAAACAGCCCAGTACAGTGACACATGCTGGTAGTCCCAGCTACTTGGAAGGTTGAGGTGGGAGGATAGCTTGGAGCCAGGAGTTCAAAGCTGCAGTGCTGCAGTGCGATACGATCACACCTGTGAATAGCCACTGCACTCCTGCCTGGGAAAAAGAGTGAGACTCTGCTAAAATAATAATAATAATAATAATAATAATCTGTGAAATAATAAGAAATATAAACAGCCTGAACTTGCCCTGTCAGCCCAAAGATGGAGTCCCCAAAAGGCCCTCAGTTGTCATCAATCCCCTCCTAGGGAGTTTCATTACTCAGGGAAGATGGACTCTCATCACAGGGGGAGGAGGCTAAAGTGACACCACACCCAGACAGATTTTGTCACCAACCATCATCTGTTCTCCTCAGGGCCAATTCGTCTTTCCAAAAAAATCATTACTCTCGAGTAAGTTGCCTACAGCCCTCTCCCTTCCCCCAATGAAGAGGGTATATAAGCTTCTAAATCTCACTTGGTGTATTAGTCTATTTCCACGCTGCTGATAAAGACATACCTGAGACTGGGTAATTTATAAAGAAAAATAGGTGGCCGGGCACAGTGGCTCACGCCAGTAATCCCAACACTTTGGGAGGCCGAGGCAGGTGGATCACAAGGTCAGGAGTTCAAGACCAGCCTGGCCAAGATGATGAAATCTCACCTCTACTAAAAATACAAAAATTAGCCAGGCATGGTGGCAGGTGCCTATAATCCCAGCAACTTGTGAGGCTGAGGCAGGAGACTCTCTTGAACCCGGGGACTGGAGGTTGCAGTGAGCCAAGATGGTGCTACTGTAGTCCAACCTGGGCGACAGAGTGAGACTCATCTCAGGAAAAAAAACATGGACTCACCATTTTACATGGCTGGGGAGGCCTCACAATCATGGCAGAAGGTGAAAGGCATGTCTTACATGGTGGCAGACAAGAGAGAAGCATTAAAACCAAGTGAAAGGGGTTTCCCCTTATAAAACCATCAGATCTCGTGAGACTTACTCACCATGAGAACAGTACTAAGGAAACCGCCCCCACAATTCAACATGTGGGAATTATGGGAGCTATAATACAAGATGATATTTGGGTGGGGATACAGCCAAACCATATCACAGGGTTTGGAGGTGTTCACTTTTCTTTCCCATGATGCCCCTGTGCACATAACAAATTTGTCTACTTTTGCTCCTGTTTAAAATATGTATGTGCAGCTGGGTGCGGTGGCTCACGCCTGTAATCCCGGCACTTTGGGAGGCTGAGGTGAGCGGATCACAAGGTCAAGAGATCGAGACCATCCTGGCCAACATAGTGAAACCCCGTCTCTACTAAAAAATTAGCTGGGTGTGGTGGCACATGCCTGTAGTCCCAGCTACTCAGGAGGCTGAGACAGGAGAATTGCTTAAACCCGGGAGGCAGAGGTTGCAGTGAACCAAGATCGCACCACCTCACTCCAGCCTGGCACCTGGCGACAGAGTGAGACTCTGTCTCAAAAAAAAAAAAAAAAAATAAATATATATATATATATATTTTTTTTTAAATAGATAGATAGATACTCTGCTCCCAGTTTCTGGCACAGAACTCCTAAAAGCCTTGTAAATAAGAGAACTAAGAGAATGTTTTGTTCTAATATTTGGTCTCTCACCCTCGTCTCTGACACAGAGCTCCTAAATCTTTTGGAATTTCCTGGGTGATAGGCATGTCTTTTGTTCTACTAAATGACTCCTGATGGGCTCCTGGAAGGGAGTTGATCACCAGAAAGACAAAGCCATGATTAGAAGCTTGAAACCTAGGCCACGTGTGATGACTCACACCTGTAACCCCAACACTTTGAAAGGCTGGGGCAAGAGGATCACTTGAGTCCAGGAGTTTGAGACCAGCCTGGGTAACATAGTGAGACCCTGTCTCACAAAAAATTAACAAATAAATAAGCCAGGCATGGCATGTACCTGTAGTCCCAGCTGAAGTGGAAGGATTGCATGAGCCTGGGAGGTCAAGGCCGCAGTGAGTCATGATCTTGTCACTGCATTCCAACCTGGGCAACAGAGATTAGGCCTTGTCCCCCCTTTTCCCACCCCCAAAAAAGAAGCTTGGAATCTTCAGATCTTCAGTCCCTCTAAAGAGGGGGACAAGGGCTGGAAATAGGGTTAATATCAATTGATCATACCTACATGGTAAAGCCTTCATAAAAATCCCAAAAGTAAGGAGTTCAGAGAGCATCTGGGTTGGTAAACACATCCACATGTGGGAGGATGGAGTGTCCCAACCCCATAGAGACAGTAGCTCCTGTGCTCTGTACCCTTCTAAACCTTGCCCTATGCACCTCTTCATCTAGCTGTTCATTTGTATCTTTTAAAATATCCTTCATAATAAATTGTCAATATTTAGTAAACTGTTTTCCTGTGTTCTATGAGCCACTCTAGCAAATTATCAAACCCAAGAAGGGGTTCGTAAGATCCTCGAATTTATAGCCAAGTCAAACTGAAGTTGTGGGTAACCTAGGGACCTGCCACTTGCCATTGGCATCTGAAGTGGGTGACAGTCTTGTGGGACTAAGCCCTTAGCCTGTAGGGTCTGCATTAACTCTGGTTAGTGTCAGAATTGAACTAAATTGTAGAATGGGTGGCTGGGATCAGAGAATTGGCTGGTGTGGGGGAAAAAACACACATCTGGTCACAGAAGCATTGGGAGTGGTGTAAGTATAAAAGGAAAAACATTTTGAGTTTTCTAAAGGCAAAAACAAAATATATTCACAGTATTTTAATCATTTGCTTACATGTACATCTTTCCCGGCCATCTCTGACTGTCCTCCCTCCTCCTGCACTCTGAGTCAGGAAACATGTCTTAATTTTTTTTACATCTGCCCCTCAAAACTACAGCAATGCATGGCACAATGATTCTTCAGCAAAAGTGCCCCCGGTTGTTTTTTAATGAGTGAATGAAATTGAATTGGAATAGACTTTCAAAAAGCTTCAAGAATACAATATAATAAAAACAAAGCTGTGGTGGCTTATGCCTGTAATCCCAGCACTCTGAAAGGCCGAAGCAGGTAGATCACTTGAGGCCAGGAGTTCGAGACCAGCTTGGCCAACATGGCAAAACACAGTCTCTCCTAAAAATACAAAAATGAGCCAGGTATGGCTGCACATGCCTGTAATCCCAGCCATTCAGAAGGCTGAGGCACAAGAATCACTTGAACCTAAGAGGCAGAGGTTGCAGTGAGCTGAGATTACGCTACTGCACTCCAGCCTGGGCAACAGAGCAAGACCCTATCTCAAAAAATAATACCAATAACTAACATATATCAAGCAGTTACTATGAGCAAGCCACTCTTTTAAAGGCTGCACATGTTATGACATTTAATTTTTATGAAAACCACGTGTGGACTTTACTACTCTTATCTATAGTTTACAGGTAAGGAAACTGAGACTGATACATAAAAATTTTTTCAAGGGTCAGATTAATTTAGAAAGCTAGGATTTGGACTAATTCCATCTATTTTCAGAGCACAGACCTTTAACAACTTCACTCTCCGGATGTGGGACACAACGGAAACGATGACAGGTGAAAACTTTCCCAGCTCAGAGATCTCTGTGGTCAGCCAAGACGGCAGGGAGAATTAAGGTAAAGCCACCTTCTCTGAGAGGTCCTTCCTAACATTCTTTTCTGGATTGGGGGTCGCTCTCTTGTGTTTCCATAGCTCCCCAGAAACCTCTCATGTGAGACTTTATCACCTTGCACCTGAAGGGCCCCTGGGCTCCACCACCTGCAGCTTTAGAATTGGGTTCATCTGTCTTCTCTATCACTTCTCTATCACCGTATCCCCAGCACTTAGCCCAAGAACTAGTACACACTCAATAAATATTGTTGGTAATGCGTAAAGGAATATATAAGAGAGAAAAGAATGTTCACCTTTCCCTCCCACCACTAGTCTGTCACTCCCAGCCAACAGTGTCTGGCACACAAAAGGTGAGTGTCATATACAGGGGAAACTCCAACCAGAGGTAAAAACGTACTCTGGTTTCCTATTGTCTTGTCTCTTTGGAAGAAGGGCATCTGAGAGTGAAGAGGGGGCAGAGACATCTGTGTTTCAGGATAGAGAATGGGGACAAGGGGTAAGAGAGAAGACAGGGAAGAACAGATGGCAGAAAACACATTAAGAAGATAGAACTAGAGAAAAAGTTTCTACAGAGAATACTAACAATCTCTTTTTTTTCTTTTTTTTTTCAGATGGAGTTTCACTCTTTGTTGCCCAGACTGGAGTGCAATGGAGCAATCTTGGCTCACCGCAACTTCTGCCTCCTGGGTTCAAGCGATTCTCCTGCCTCAGCCTCCCAAGTAGCTGGGATTACAGGCATACACTACCATGCCCAGCTAATTTTGTATTTTTAGTAGAGACAGGGTTTCTCCATGTTGGTCAGACTGGCCTTGAACTCCCTACCTCAGGTAATCCATCCACCTTGGCCTCCCAGAGTGCTGGGATTACAGGCGTGAGCCACTGTGCCCAGCAACAATTTCTAACCTAGGTCCAAATAGATCTAGTTTAAAAAAAGGTAACCCTCCCAGACGTTTTATAAGCAAACTTCTTCCCCTTCCTCTTTCCCTTCTTCTTCCCTTTCCTCTTCTAATTCCCCTAAGGCCTAAGAACTTTAAACTTCATTTTCTAGCCAGTGAGAAGTAACTTGACACTTAGAATGGGGAAGAATTGGAAGGACTTGCCATAATCCAAATTTGCATTGTAGAGGAAACACAATAAAATGCCTAATATTTAGTCATGGGTAAGAACTGATGCCATCCCCATCCTACTGTACCAGTAACACACTGGGGATGATTTGGCCGCATGGCTCCTTCTGAATAAGCACCTGCAGATGGGAGCCCAGGAATGGTTAAGCCACTGCCCAAAGAGTCACCATCATCATAACATGCCAGCCTGTTCTTCCCTAAGGAGAATGCGCCAATCACTAAGGTTAGAATGTACTAGATAAAGATATTGGGTATATCTCCTTCTTCTTGGTGCATCCCCCCAAAAACAGACTCTTCTTCTTTCGGGTCTTCAGGTTGAGGATAGAAATTGATCAGTCCGTGTGGTTGAGTTACGAGGGGTTAGGATAAAATGCTTCCTTTCTCCTTGCCCTGTATTCCTCTGGCTATTTTAAGGCCTACCTGAAAGGGAAGTAGAGATGGCATGCTTATCAGGATTCATGAGTCCTAATAATCCAAGCACACAAACGGTTGAAAAGTACAATCAGCCAGAGCAATACACATACTTTTGAAATTTCTTACAGGAAAGGAATTCACAGAAACACCAAGCCTTGAATCAATATGATTTATTCTTTTCTCTTCTGCCATTAACATTCTAGCTATTGGGTAAGTTGTTCTCCATCCTTGGGACCCCATGGTTGGGAGGAGAGGTCTTCTATTCTACTACAAAGCTCTCAACGGTAGAATAGAAGCACAGCTGCCTCCGTTATCTCCCGGCTGCTGCTGTATCCAACATGAGTTCCATATCCATTCCAATCAAAAGCAGAAAAATCTCCACACTGCCAGGGGCTAGACTCTGGGAAGAATCCTCCTCCACCAATGCAGTGCTAAGAAACAAAGAGAGGAAGAGGAGGTAATGAGGGATCTCCTGGGGAGGCCAATGCCATCTTAACAGCCCAATCTAGTGATTTCTTCAGTCCTTATCAGACTCTCCATTGACAATGTTGATCTATCCTTCCCATAAAAACCTCTCTTCCTTGGCTCACACCTGTAATCCCAGCAGTTTAGGAGGCCAAGGAGGGTGGATCTCTTGAGGCCATTCGAGACAAGCCTGGCCAACATGGTAAAACCTCATTTTCTCTACAAAAAACACAAAAATTAGCCAGGTGTGGTGGCAGGCACCTGTAGTCCCACTACTCGAGAGGCTGAGGCAGGAGAATCGCTTGAACCTGGGAGGCAGAGTTTACAGTGAGCAGAGATCATGCCATTGCGCTCCACCCTGGGTGACAGAGTAAAGTAAGACCCTGTCTCAAAACAAACAAACAAACAAAAAACTCTCTTCCTTTAGCTTTAGTGACATACTGTCTCAACTTCCTTTCAGCTTTTCTGAACATTCATGCTCGGAGCCCTTTCTGTACTTTTCCTCCATGCATCCTCTAAGTGCTGCTCCCTAGTGGAGGACCCACCTCCCTCTCCCTTAGAGACTGCATGACCACTGTGGCCTTAATGACGAAAAATTCACCATTGGCCCCAAAATCTCCACCTCTGTCGAGATGCTTCTTGTGCTGAAGACCTCAAAATCCAACCGGGATCTTTACACAGGAATCTCAAGCTCCAAATGACCAAAACAAAGTTAATTATATCCCTCATTCACCCCAACCTATTCATCATCCAGACACTCCGACTTCATAAATGCCACTCACTCACCCAAATGTTATTCTCGACTTCCCTGCCCATCCTCTGTATTCAGCTGGTGATGTGGTTGGGACCTGTGTGCTCACACAAAATCTGTTGAACTGTAATCCCCAGTGCTGGAGGTGGGGCTTTGTGGGAGGTGGCTGGGTCACGGGGGTGGCTTCATGTGAATGATTTTAACACCAGCCCCTTGATGCTGTCCTCATGATAGTGAGTGAGTTCTCATAAGATCTGATCATTTAAAAGTGTGTCGCACCTCCCCCTGCCCTTGCTCCTGCTCCTGCCATGGGAGACACCTCACTCCTTCTTCCTTCCCAGAAGCTGAAGCTGCTATTCTTTCTGTACAGCCTACAGAACCATAAGCCAATTAAACCTCTTTTCTTTATAAATTACCTAGTCTCGATATTTCTTTTTCTTGTCTTTTTTTTTTTTTTTTAAACAGGATCTCACTCTGTCACCCAGGCTGGAGTGCAGTAGTGTGATCTTGGCTCACAGCAACCTCCACCTCCTGGGCTTAAGCAGATCCTCCTACCTCAGCCTCTCAAGTAGCTGAGACCACAGGCGTGCACCACCATGCTCGGCTAATTTTGTACTTTTTGTATAGACGTGGTTTCACCATGTTTCCCAGGCTGGTCTCAAACTCCTGAACTCAAGAGGTCCACCCGTCTTGCCTCCCAAAGTACTGGAATTACAGGCGTGAGCCACTGCGCCTGGCCGGTACTTTTTTATAGCAGTGAGAGAAAGGATGAATACAACTGGTATTCAATTTACAATCTTTGGAATTTATCAGTCCCTCCATTTGGGATTCCTGAGCCTTAACATTTCAAGCACACAAGAGATGGCCTGAGTGAGGTTTCTAGAAGGTGATGTCCAGGACTGCCCCAGCAACTCCCCCAGCGCAGTGTGTATCTAGGCAAACCATGGCTAGGGTTGGGGGAGGCCCAGGTTTTTTCTGAAAGCTAAACCTCAGATGAGGAAAAACAGCACCTTAGGCTGGGCGTGGTGGCTCACACCTATAATCCCAGCACATTCAGAGGCCGAGACAGGCAGATTATGAGGTTAGGAGACCAGCCTTGCCAACATGGTGAAACCCCATCTCCACTAAAAATACAAAAATTAGCTGGAAGTGGTGGTGGGCGCCTGTAATCCCAGCTACTCTGGAGGCTGAAGCAGGGGAATCATTTGAACCCAGGAGGCAGAGGTTGCAGTGAGCTGAGATCGCACCATTGCACTCCAGCCTGGGTGACAGGACGAGACTCCGTCTCAAAAAAAAAAAAAAAAAGTAAGAAAGAAAGAAAAACAACACCTTGTGTTTCTCAAGGAATCTCAGCTCTAAAGACTTCTACAGAATATTTCAGCACACAAGCCTCACCCCAGCTCCGAAGTGACTATTTTCCCACAAAGGCTGAGCGCCCAGCAATGGTTCTTTTGAAGCCTCAGCCCTCGATTTCGGTCCTCAAAGGTACAGAATGTCTATACCTGGACAAAGGGACCCACAGCCCTGGCCCTTGAAACCCAGCAATGAGCAAGAGAAAGTTACACTCCCACACACACACACACAGCCGAGTCATACCACACTCAACACACACATTCATACAAACACACACTGACAAACTCGACCTTATTCACAGGCCCTTTTGGTCCCCACAGAGACTCACGTGCTCAGTGTTACATCCGGTGACCCTCATTCCAGCACACAAGGCGTTGGCTGCTCTCTCATTATTAAATACCCTGAACTGAACAAATCCCCGCAGTAAATTCATCTGAAAACAAGAGGCAGAAAACGGCATTCATGGAAGGTGCTAGAAATCGCTTTCGTTAGGCCAGCCTAGAGATTCCCCATGCTGGAGCTCAGGCTACAGCCCAGCACTCCAGCTGTACTGATGGAGCCCAGCACCTCTGTGGCCAATGGCTGGTGCATCCTGGCCTCAAACTTAACCAAGAGGGACCTTTTCCCAACCCCAGAGAGCAAAAGCTGATCCTTAGAGAGGGCTCCTCTGCCAGAGGCTTGTGAAGAGAAATTCAACTCTGCAGGAAGATCGCCACTGAACACCTCCAAGGGCTCAGCTGCAGCAATTAACAGATGTATTCACTCTCTTTACATTTTTCTTTCTCCTTTATTTTAAAACCTCAAATCCCAAATGTAAATAATAACAGCTTTGAGTTCTATAACATATGTTCAGCCTCTGCGAAGCATACTATGCTACCAACTTTGGCTTCACACAAAATAAACTCACAATAGAAAAAAAACGTCCCAGTTGGGCACAGTGGTTCACTCCTGTAATCCCAGCACTTTGGGAGGCTGAGGTGGGTGGATCACCTGAGGTCAGGAGTTTGAGAACAGCCTGGGCAACATGGTGAAACCTCATCTCTACTAAAAATACAAAAATTAGCCAGGTGTGGTGGTGGGTACCTGTAACCCCAGCAACTTGGGAGGCTGAGGTGGGTGGATCACCTGAGGTCAGGAGTTTGAGACCAGCCTGGCCAACATGGTGAAACCTCACCTCTACTAAAAATACAAAAATTAGCCAGGTGTGGTGGTGGGCACCTGCAATCCCAGCAACTTGGGAGGCTGAGACAGGAGAATCACTTGAACCTGGGAGGCGGAGGTTGCAGTGAGGTGAGACCACACCATTGCACTCCAGCCTGGGCAACAAGAGCAAAACTCCATGTCAAAAAAAAAAAAAAAAACATCTGGAGCCCAAATGCTGACTCTCCCACATATGCCTTGTGATCTTGGCAAGTTTCTAAACCTCTCAGTGGTTCATTTTCCTAAAATGAGGTTAATAATAGTTCAGATCTCGAAGGCAGTCATGCAAAGCAAGTGAGACAATACAGGAAGCATTACAGAAGAGAACCAGGCCACAGTCAGGCATACAAAACTGTTACCTAGCATAGCTGAATGTGTCCCCTTTCCTACTAATAGTTCAGAGGATCATTGAAGACTCACTCTGGCCGTAGGGTGAGTAATAAGATGCTGTTTCTTGGCATCGCCAAAGTCATAGACCACAGGGATCGCCGGGCCATTGTCCGTCCAACACTTTCCCTCTCCATATTTCACTGGGTATTTCTACAAAGAACAAAAAAAGTCATAAAGACGATGGCTTTGCCATTACTAGCATCTCCTGGGATGCTGCCATTCGAAGAGGGGAAACAATGCTTTCTCAGTAACTGAGATTACTTCAAAACCAGTCAAAATGAGAACCTTTCCCTTGTACTGCTGCCAGTTACTTGGGAGCTGTGCTTCTGCAACAGCCTAGACCACTGCATTCTCTCTCTCTCATTCTCCCCCGACCCGTCCTCACTCTTCCTGCCCGAGCTGTCCTCTCCCATAAGTCGTTTCTCTTGCCTGGCTCAGAATTCCTAAGAGAAGCAACAGAAGCCATCAGCAAATCTAGGTTAGAAGGCAGGCCCATTAAAAAATGATTCCTGCCCAACCTCTAACACGTGCTTCTCTGTACATGCATGAAAACCAGTCCCAGCCAGCAGCCCTGTGTACCTGGTAGAGGCCGAACAGATTATGTCCCAGTATCTGGAAGAAGCCAGTGTTGGTGCGGTACCTCAGCAGGGGAGCTGTTTCTCCAGTGCTGCATGGGGACTTGTTGGGCACATGCCAGATGCCCAGGTCCTTGGCCTGGATGTCATAGTAGCCGGGGTTCTGGAAAGCAACAGATATTGAGCCTGACTGGACCAGGAGGTCCCAGGAGGCAAAAGGCCCACACATGCAGCCTCAGCTGGGCTGAGAGCTCTGGACTCCAGGTGAGCAGATGGCCAGCCACACTCAGACACCCCACTCCCAACAGATGATCCCACCACCACCCAGCGACCTAATGGCCTTGTTATGAGGAAGCTGTGATTCAATGTATAAGTTGGCTGGGCAGGGTAGCCAGCACTTTGAGAAGCTGAGGCGGACAGATCATTTGAGGTCAGGAATTCGAGACCAGCCTGGCCAACATGGTGAAACCCCATCTCTACTAAAAGTACAAAAATTAGCTGAATGTGGCATTAGGCACTTGCAGTCCCAGCTACTTTTGAGGCAGAGGATCACTTGAACCCAGGAGGCGGAGGTTGCTCTGAGCTGAGATCAAACCACTGCACCTCGACCTGGGCAACAGAGCGAGACTCTGTCTCAAGAGGAAAAAAAAAAAGATACAAGTATTTTCTTCTTCTCCAACCCCTCCCCACATCCCACCTTCCAGCCGTCCCTCCTGCAGGCCTGTGGCCAGCCTCATTCCACTCCTCACCCTCACCCGAGCAGGTGGGAAGTGGCACCAACCTTGTAGTCATCGCTCGTGGCCCCCTCTGCAGACCCAAAGGTGTTGTAGTTGGCCCAGTTGCCGTCCCCCTCTGGGTAGTCTGCTTTGCTGCCCTGCTGACTGGACCAGCGATCGCCCACCGTGCACTTCCCACGCACGTCATTCTCGTGCACGCTGGCCACCAGGGTCCAGCCGCCACCCCCAGAGGTCATATCACAGAAGGTCTGGTAGATAACGCCATTCTCAGTGCGGAGCAAATACAGGCCATCTGTAGAGAGAACCAGCCCAGAGCCTCCCTGTCTGACAGCTCGGGATCCATCTCAGCCCCATGACAAAAAAGTCCCTAGGAACCAGAAACATGGCCTAAAGGCTCCTGTCCTGAGTCACATCACTAAGTACTCCTAGGGGTACTGGGGTCTCCCCCGAGTTCAGAAGATCATGTTCCTGTAACTGAGGCAGAACACAGAATTATAAAAAATCCCAGTGATATTTTTCATAAAGTTAAACATCAAATTATCATATGACCCAGCAATTCCACTGCAGGTCTGTCCCCAAAAGAATTGAAAATAGGGCCTCAAGCCGATGCTTTTACATCAATGTTCATTGCAGCATTAGTCACAAGAGCCAAACAGAAGAAACAATTCAAATACCAACAGGTGAACAAATAAACAGAACGTGTTGTGTGTGCATATATGTGTCTACAGCGGATACAAGGGAATGAAATACCCATGCTACAACATGGATAAACCCTCAAAACACTGTGCTAAGTGAAATAAGCCAGACAGTAAAGGACAAATACCATATGATTCCAATTACATGAGGTAACTACAGTAGGCAAATTCATAGCAACAGAAAGTAGAATGTAGCTACCAGATACTGAGGGAAGGGGAGTTACTGCTTGATAACTACGTTATTTTTCTGTCTTGTTTTGTTTTTGTTTTTGTTTTTTTGAGACAGAGTCTCACTCTGTCGCCCAGGCTGGAATGCACTGGCACTATCTTGGCTCACTACAACCTCTGCCTCCTGAGTTCAAGTGATCCTTCCACCTCAGCCTCCCAAGTAGCTGGAATTACAAGCGTGTACCACTACCCAAAATATTTTTTGTATTTTAGTAGAGACAGAGTCTCACCATGTTGGCCAGGCTGGTCTTGAACTCCTGGCCTCAAATGATCCACCCGCCTCAGCCTCCTAAAGTGCTGGGATTACAGGCATGAGCCACCGCACCCAGCCCCTCCATGTTATTAAGTACAGAGTTTCTGTTTGGGGTAATGAAAAAGTTCTGCATATGGATAGCAGTGATGGTACACAGCCGTGAAGGTAATTAATGCCACTGAATTGCACACTTAAAATTGCTTAAAACGGCCAATTTTATAGCAAATTATAATATACATATACTTTACCACAATTTTTTAACTAAAACACAGAAACAAAAAGACTCCCAGAAGGCACAATCCTGATACCCTGACTGAGCTCCATTAGAATGTTTCATCACTTACCACATGCATCAGAGCACTCGTCTTTGATTTCCTTGCAGCTTCTGGGCAGAGATAGAGACAAAGAAGAGGCCGATTCCTTGGAGCAAGTATTGGCCTCACCTAGAGAATACACAGAGTTTTATTCTCATTCCTGGTCTGACCCAAAACCTAGCCTCTCCTATCAGCAGTCCCACACTCATTCCATCACTGTAGCAGAACGTCACTGCCAGGGTGGTAAGGCCTGAGATAGCCAGCGTCATAACCACTCAGCCCATCAGCGTCATATTCACTTAGCCCATCCGACCCGACAGCACAGGCTTAATGCACGCCTCCTGACACGTGACCTGTCCTTGTGCTGGGTCCTTCCCCTAAGCACTGAGTAATCAGAGACATTAAACGTCCCCCAGCAAGAACTTGCCCCTAGAGGGAATTGCTGACAAGTCAACAGAAAATTGTTTTGGGAAGAATAAATGGTAAAAGAAAGGCAAACTCGAGAATAAATCAGATTTATTCTCTCAGAATAAGCTAAGATGTCACCTGGACTGGAAGCTCTTCTGTGACTAAGACATTAGACAACCCCTCTTGCCTCCTCCTCCCAGGCACCTCCCCTGCCCACTGTCTGGCCTCTCCATTCTGATTTATCAGTAGGAAGAGAATTCAGGGCAGGGAAAACAGCATCTCCAGAGGTCTAGAGAAAAAAAATGCAGTGCAATGCAGCTGTAGAAATACTAGCTGCTTAATACGGTTGAAGCATGGGGTGTGCAGGAGGGAGTGGTGAGACTAACCTCTAAAGAGTCTGCAAACTCTTCTAACAGTCTGGGGGAAAGCTTTGAGGTCAGAGGTGACTGACCTCTGTTTCCTCATACCTAAAACACAGTTAATAAATGGTGCCTTTGCAAAGATGAAGATATTTAGAAACAGCTTTTTAAAAAAAAAAAAAAATTAAAAACAGGAAGAAAAATACAAATTTTAAAATGTCATTGTTATTCTTGTTGTAAAGAAGAAGACTGTGAAGAGAACATTCTCCAGGCACAAAGCTGACCATGTAGTTCCCATGGAAATACCACAGCCAAGGCCACAGGAGTGGGTAGTGGCTGGGAGGTGACACAGTTCTTACCAGAGCCCCCTCAAGGCCACACAAAAGCACAGAGCCTGGACCAGGACATGCCTCAAGCAACACCTTCACTGCCACGGACCAGAGCGCACCAGAGACCAGAAGTTGGCACTCGGTCTACATGCAGGTTGGCCTCTGTGCATCTCAAAGACATCCTCTGTATCTCAAAGACATCCTCTGTGTCGTGGGAGAGACCAGGATCCCGATCCCTGGAGCCACCCAGCTGAAGGAACTGCTGTCCCTAGCAGCGTGACTCACCTGTACTCCACCCTCTGGTGGCCACAATGAGAAACAGCAGGAAGCTGAGTTGGTTCATTGTAATCTACAGAAAAGCAAGATGAAGGTCACCGTCTTGACCATCATTTTTCTCTACATCCCTGTCCCATCTCTGTCGAGTCCTACAAAGACTCCAAATCCCCTTGCCTTTTGTTTAAACTTCACACATCTCTGAGACCAAAAGCAGACCTAAGCTGAAACAGGGTTCCCCCAACTCACAGACCTTGTCTGAGTCTCAGCTGCACTTTCCTTGGGCACGGAGAGCTCCTTCACTCCCTCCCTCCACCGCGGCCTGAGCTCAGTGGAGTAAAGCTTTCTCCAAAAAGGCTCCTGATGTGGGATGAGGTGCTGAAACCTTTATGGAGAAAGCCCAGTGGGGCCAAGCCCAGGCGTCCAGCCTCACCCTTCCTTGGCACAATGCCCAGTGCAGGGGGAGGCTTCTGGTTATTTCAAAGAGGTTATTTATACAGTGGAATTAACAGGATCTAAAGAACAAACAAATCCTAAGTATCACCTACTAGTGTTGCTCCCGGATCTGGGGGTTTCGTGGACCTGTGTCAAGGTCCATGAAAACTAAACAAATAGACGAAGAGACTAACAAGAGCTGGTGTGGGTTTTGGGTTGTTGTGCCTTTCTTTCTAGCAAAATAAAAACTCTAACTAAATTGCACATCTGTTGGCCTGGCACATTGGCTGAAATTCCAATACTTTGGGAGACCAAGGCAGGAGGATCCCTTGAGCTCAGGAGTTTGAGACCAGCCTGGGCAACATAGGGTGACCTCTCTCTACTAAAAATAAAAATAAAAAAATTAGCCTGCCGTGGTGGCACTTGCCTGTAGTCTCAGCTGGGGCTGAAGCCAGGTGGGAGGGTTGTTTGAGCAGCGGAGATAGAGGATGCAGTGAGCTATGATCATGCCACTGTACTCCAGCTTACATAACACAGCAACACCATATCTCTAAAAAAAAAAAAGAAATTAAACATTGACTATAATTATCCTTTCTTAGAAATAGAAAAAGGAAATTTTAACAAAATGGGAAAATGATCATTTCTGAAAAAATTGGTAAAAAGGAATGGAGGAGAAAGATACAAAACACACAAAACGAATAAAAAGCGTTAAAAAGCAATAAATATAAACCTTTAGTTTGAATAAATTTCGTTTCATACAAAGACTCACTACTTTGTCCTTAATTTTGTCATTTGGCAACAAACTAGGGAAAATTTACTACAGACTTCATTTGAGGCTGAATCAATACGAAACCCCTCTGATGCTTCAAACCTTCCATCTTATTGCTGTTCCTATGTCATGAATTTCTCAAATCCTACCCTTCAGCTATAATAGAATTGCTCAGTTCTTCCCCAGTGATATACACCTAATACATCATGTCATTACAGCATTAATAATACTGCAATCTTTTCTTACAAAGATTGTGAATCTCTTTTTGTTAAGCTAATATTTCCTATTTGTTGGTTCAAAGTACTGATTTGCACAAAATACTCATATATTGCTAGAATAAAATAAAATAGCACCCAAAAAGAAAAAAAATCCAAAAAAAAGTTAGACTTTTGTAAATTTAAAATCTGTTAGAAGCTATTTGCTCTGTGTATACAGAAAATAATTAAATAAAATTAAATCTATTAGAAACTAAATTAACTCATCAGTATAGGTAACAAAATTAACATACTCAGCTTTCATATTTACAAACAACAACCTCTTAGAAACAGAGGTCCTGGCCAGGTGCAGTGGCTCATGCCTGTCATCCCAGCATTCTGGGAGGCCGAGGCAGGTGGATCACTTGAGATCAGGAGTTCAAGACCAGCCTGATCAACATGGGGAAACACCATCTCTACTAAAAATATATAATTAGCTGGGCATGATGGCAGGTGCCTGTAATCCCAGCTACTTGGGAGGCTGAGGCAGGAGAATCACTTGAACCCAGGAGGCAGAGGTTGCAGTGAGCCGAGAGCACACCATTGCTCTCCAGGCTGGGCCACAAGAGTGAAACTCCGTCTCAAAAAAAAAAGAAAAAAAAAAATAGAGGTCTCTAAGTCTACAGTTTACAATAGTAAATACATGTATATAAACTTAACAGCAAGGGCCCAACATCTAGAGAAAAAAATTAAACATCCCCTCAGTTGTTCATTACCATGTAACTAACCACCTGAAAACCTAATGCTTAAAAAAACAGTAACATATTTGCAAAAAGAAAAAGAAAAGAAAATGTAGACTTGTAGTACTTTCTTTAGTTGATTCTCAGACACTTTGTTTGTATTTTGATATCTTTAATATCATCATATGTCTCATCCTGAGTGGTACATGATGCCATCTAATAGACTGGGAAAACGGTAGATATATTTTAGGGACGTTATCCCTTCTAACCATCGTTATCCAATCAGTGATTGTGTCGAATTGATTGTGTCTACTTCCTCTTGAATCTGTTCCTCACACAACTTCCTCCAAACCCCACTGCCCTGGACATTGATTTAGTTCAGTCTGGTTGCTTTTAGCTGTAACTAATAGAAACCCCATCTAAAAGTGGCTTTTTAAAAAAGTAGCTGGGCGTGGTGGCTCACACCTGTAATCCCAGCACTTTGGGAGGCTGAGGCGGGCGGATCACGAGGTCAGGAGTTCAAGACCAGCCTGACCAACATGGTGAAACCTGTCTCTACTAAAAATGCAAAAAAAAAAAAAAAAAAAAAAAAAAAAAAAGTAAATCTATTAACTAATGAAATAGAAAATTGAGAGAGAGGGCAAGATCCAGGCTTGCTTGACAACAGCTTCTTTTTTATGTATGTATGTATGTATGTTGAGACAAGGTCTCACTCTATTGCCCAGGCTGGATGGAGTACAGTGGCACAGTCTCAGCTTACTGCAGTCTCAACCTCCCAGGCTCAGGTGATCCTCCTGCCTGAGTCTCCCAAGTACCTAGGACTACAGGCACACACCATCACACCCTGTTAATTTGTGTATTTTTTGTAGAGACGGGTTCTCACCATGTTTTCCAGGCTGGTCTTGAACTCCTGGGCACAAACAATCCTCCTGCCTCAGCCTCCCAACGTGCTGGGAGTATAGGTATGTATGTGACAGTATGTTTGTGCATGAAGAGAGAAGGGTGTGGAAGAAAGCCCCTCCCCACCAACTGACTCCAGCCCCACATCTACATCTCCAAGTGACTTGGTTATGCTTTATTACTGAAAACAAAAGAAGCTTTACTGCAAAAGTTACATATATGGTAAAAGATATAAGACATTAAATCTGCAGTTTAATGAATTACAAAAAGGCAAATACCCATGTAATTATCATCCTAGCCAATAAATGAAATTTCGCCAGCACCCAGAAGCTTCCCATATGCTCCTTCCAGATAACAGACCTCTCTCTTCCCTAAAAGTCATCACTAGCTTAACTGTGATGGAAATCAGCACTTCTTTGTGCCCATACCACAAGCAAATGTTTTAGATTTATGAAATGTCTTGACATCCAGTAGAGCAAGGCTTCTCACTTTGTTCTTCTTTTGTGGTTATTCTTGGTCATTTGCCTCTACACACACACACATACACACACAGACACACACAGACACACACACACATGCCCTTTAGGATTTTATTGGAATTACATTGAATCTGTAGATCATTTTAGAAATGTTATGTTTTTAAGGGGCGACGGGCGGGGGGCGGGGGGGGGGGGGGGGGAAAAAAAATAAAATATCGAGTGTGGCCTGCTTCTT
Source organism: Ateles fusciceps (assembly GCA_036589455.1). Classification (NCBI taxonomy): domain Eukaryota; kingdom Metazoa; phylum Chordata; class Mammalia; order Primates; family Atelidae; genus Ateles; species Ateles fusciceps. The sequence goes on from JAZHEH010003362.1 coordinate 4,052,319, forward strand.
CACTTATTTGGGTTTTTATTGTTGTTTCATATCTTACAGCTTCCTTATAGGGATTTTGGGTATCATTTGTTGTTTCTCAGTATTTGGATTTTTTTTTTTTAGACAAGGTCTTACCCTGCCACCCACGCAAGTGATTCTCCCACCTCAGCCTCCTGAGTAGCTGGGAACACAGGTACACACCACCACGGCCAGCTAATTGTTTTATTTTTTGTAGCGATGGGATCTCATTATGTTGCCCTAGCTGGTCTCGAACTCCTGGGCTCAAGCAATCCTCACACCTTGGCCTCCCAAAGTGCTGAGATTACAGGCATGAACCAACACACTGGCAGTGTTCGACATTTTTGATGCTATTATAAATGCTATATTTTTGAAATTTTATTTTCTAATTGCTTGATGCTTGTATATAGAAATATAACTGATTTCACAAATATATACATTAATGACAGCACAGGAAAGACATATCTCAAAATAAATATACATTTTCAAGGCTGGGCATGGCGGCTCATGCCTGTAATCCCAGCACTCTGGGAGACCGAGGCAGATAGATCACAAGGTCAGGAGATGGAGACCCTCCTGGCCAACATGGTGAAACCCCATCTCTACTAAAATACAAAAAATTAGCCAGAGGCAGTGGTGTGCACCTGTAGTCCCAGCTACTTGGGAGGCTGAGGCAGGGGAATGACTTGAACTCAGAAGGTGGAGGTTGCAGTGAGCCGAGATAGCGCCACTGCACTCCAGCCAGGCAACAGAATGAGACTTTGTCTCAAAAAAAAAAAAATCAGCTTGAATAAATTTTATGAAAAATAATATTTTTTCTTACTTTTCTCATTTTGCTACAAACCAATGAAAACACTCTTGTCAGGTGTCATTCTAAAGTAACACTGGCCCCCAGATTACATTTTGGAATCACTAATCGAGGACAAACTTCCTCTGATGCTTCAATACCTGCTTTGCCATTTCTGTCCGAGTGTCATCCTCAGTTTCCTGAGCATAATAAATGTCACTCACACCTCTTCTCCCTCAATAATGGAATGGATCACTTCCTCCTCCGTGTTGCCACATCCCTTATGCCCATTATTGTCTTAACACAATAACATGAACTTTTCACTGTTTACATGTTTCTCACAGCAGCTCTTAAGATAGGATTTATGAGGCACCATATGTGTTAAGCTAACTATTTATTTGTGGAGAGAAAATATTGAACTATATATTTCCAGATATGTTAACAAAAGAAAACTGAACTATATCTAAGTTCAAGACAAATATTTGATTTTTTTTTTTTTTTTGAGACATGGTCTTGCTCTGTCACCCAGGCTGGAGTGCAGTGGTACAATCATGGCTAACTGCAGCCTCAACCTCCTTGGCTCAAGTGATACTATCACATCTGCCTCCTGAGTAGCTGGGACTACAGGCACATGCCACCATACCCAGATAATTTTTTAAATTTTTGCAGAGATGGGGTCTCACTATGTTGCCCAGGCTGGTCTCTAACTCTTGGGCTCAAGTGATCCCCCCACCTCCTTCTCCCAAAGTGCTGGGATTATAGGTGTGAACCACTGTGCCCAGTCCAAATAAAATTCATGCTACCTATAAAACTATGTCTAATAAGCCGGGCATGGTGTCTCACGCCTGTAATCCCAGCATTTTGGGAGGCTGAGGCAGGCAGATCATGAGGTCAGGAGTTCAAGACCAGCCTGACCAACATGGTGAAACCCCGCTTCTACTAAAGATACAAAAATTAGCTGGGCATGGGGGCGCAGGCCTGTAATCCCAGCTACTCAGGAGGCTGAGGCAGGAGAATCACTTGAACCCTGGAGGCAGAGGTTGCAGTGAGCCAAGATTGCGCCACTGCACTCCAGCATGGGCGACAGAGCAAGACTCTATCTCAAAAAATAAAAATAAATTAAATTAAAAAAAAAAAACACTATGTCTAAAACTTTAATATCTCTGATATTAAGTGCATCTTCATTCAATGGCATATCATAGTTTGTATTTCATCTTGAGTGGTACATAAAACAATGGTGTATTTTATTGATGGCACCTTAGATTTGGTGGAAAAAATGCTAGCTCTGAAATAGCCTAGAGTTGGTACACCGGAATGAGAACTTCCTGCAAGCCCACAGACTTGAGCTCCAATCTAAAATCTGGTACTACACATGTGACATTGGGCAAACCACTTCATCTCTCTGGACCTCAGTGTTCGTGTCAGTAAAATGTGAATAACAAGGCGGGGTGCAGTGGCTCACACATGTAATCCCAGAACTTTGGGAAGCAAAAGCAAGCAGATCAGTTGAGGTCAGGAGTTCAAGACCAGCCTGGCCAACATGGTGACACCCCATCTCTAGCAAATAATACAAAAATTACCTGGCAGTGGTGGCACATACCTGTAATTCCAGCTACTTGGGAGGCTGAGGCAGGAGAATTGCTTGAACCCAGGAGGTGGAGGTTGCAACAGCCCAAGATCTCGCCACTGCACTCCAGCCTAGACAATGCAGCCAGACTCCAACTCAAAAAATATGTGTATATAGAAATGTGAATAACGAGCTCTACCTCATAGGACTATTGTGAGGAGGGGAAATGATAAGAGCAAAATGAGAACATACATAAACTTGTGAAAGGTGTGATTATCATTAAGAAAGATTATCTCAAAAACCCGGATTTCTCTGATACCATTGCCATCAGAGCTCACCTCAGCTGGAAAGCCCCAAACTCAATCAACAAGTGTGTATAGCACCCATATTTTATTCTTCATGGATTTTTTACTTTCCTATTTGGCCTATGTAAAAGCCCCCCTTGTTTTACGTAAGGCCTACTGCTACCTACTAAGGTATACTTACACACTGCATTGCTTATGAGAGAATTCAGAAGATATTTATTGAAAGACAGAATGATAAAATGTCTACAACTGTGCGAATAGACCTCAAGCAGATCTGTAACCAGGGTCTGCTACAGATTAAATGATTAATTGAGAATGTTTGGTACACTAGGAGACTGCTAGAACCAAATTTAAAAACCAAAATCCCAATATGCTTTCATGTTAAAAGTCCTCAACAAACTAGGTATTGAAGGAACTTACCTCAAAATAATAAGAGCCATATATGACAAACCCACCACCAACATCATATGGAATGGGCAAAAGGTGGAAGCATTCCCCTTGAGAACCAGAACAAGACAAGGATGCCCACTCCCACCACTCCTATTCAGCATAGTGCTAGAAGTCATAGCCAGAGCAATCAGGCAAGAGAAAAAAATAAAAGGCATCCAAATAGAAAAAGAGGAAGTCAAACTATCTCTGTATGCAAACGATATGATTCTATATCTAGAAAACCCCACAGTGTCTGCCCAAAATCTCCTAGATCTGATAAGCAACTCCAGAAAAGTTTCAAGATTCAAAATCAATGTACAAAAATCAGTAACATTTCTATACACCAACAACATCCAAGCTAAGTGCCAAATCAAGAATGCAATCCCATTCACAACTGTCACAAAAAGAATAAAATACCTAAGAATATAGCTAACCAGGGAGGTGAAAGATCTCTACAATGAGAATTACAAAACACTGCTCAAAGAAATCAGAGAAAATACAAACAAATGGAAAAACATTCCATGCTCATACACAGGTAGAATCAATATTGTTAAAATGGCCATACTGCCCAATGCAATTTACACAATCACTGATGACATTCTCAGCTGGGTGCAGTGGCTCACGCCTATAATCTCAGCACTTTGGGAGGCTGAGGTGGGCAGATCACCTGAGGTCAGGAGTTTGAGACCAGCCTGAGCAACATGGTAAGACCCTGTCCCTACTAAAAACACATAACTTAGCCAGGTGTGGTGGTGCATGCCTGTAATCCCAGCTACTCAGGAGGCTGAGGTAGGAAGACCACTTGAACGCAGGAGGTGGAGGCTGCAGTGAGCCAAAATCATACCACTGCACTCCAGTCTGGGCAACACAGGGAGATACTGTCTCAAAAAAAAATTTTTTTTAATTAATTAATTAATTAAATTTAATCTGATTCACATGGAACCAAAAAAGAGCCCAGATAGCCAAAGCAATTCTAAGCAAAAAGAACAAAGCTGGAGGCATCACATTACCAGACTTCAAACTACACTGAAGTGCTACAGTAACCAAAACAGCAGAGTACTGGTACAAAAACAGACACATAGACAAATGGAACAGACTAGAAAGCCCAGAAATAAAACCACATACCTACAACCATCTAATCTTTGACAAAGTCGACAAAAACCAGCAAAGGGTAAAGGACTCCCTATTCAATAAATGGTGCTGGGATAACTGGATAGCCATATGCAAATGATTGAAACTGGACCCCTTTCTCACACCATATACAAAAATCAACTAAAGGTAGATTAAAGATTAAATGTAAAACCCAAAACTATAAAAACCCTAGAAGAAAACCTAGGACATACCATTCTGGACATAGGCCCTGGCAAAGATTTCATGATGAAGACACCAAAAGGAATTGCAACAAAAACAAAAATGGACAAATGGAACCTAATTGCAGTATTTAATAAAGAGCTTCTGCACAGCAAGAGAAACTATCAACAGAGTAAATACACAACTCACAGAATTGGAGGAGATATTTGCAAGCTGTGTATCTGACAAAGGTTTAATATCCAGAATCTACAAGGAACTTAAACAAATTTACAAGAAAAAAACAACTCCATTAAAAAGTGGGCAAAGAACATAAACAGGCACTTTTCGAAAGAAGACATGCATGTGGCCAACACACATATGAAAAAATGCTCAATATCACTAATCATCAAAAAAATGCAAGTCAAAACCACAATGAGATAGCATCTCCCACCAATCAGAATGGCTATTAGTAAGAAGTCAAGAAATAATAGATGTGGTTGAGGTTGTGGAGAAAAGGGAATGTTTATACATTGCTGGTGGGAATGTAAATTAGTTCAGCCACTGTGGAAAGTAGTTTGGCAATTTATCAAAGAACTTCAAACAGAGCTACCATTTCACCCAGCAATCCTATTATTGGGTACATGCCCAAAGGAAAGTCAGTGATACTACTAAAGACACATGCATACGTATGTTCATTGCAGCACTATTCACAATAACAAAGACATAGAGTTAACCTAAATGCCCATCAACAGTAGACTGGATAAAGAAAATGTGGCCCATACATACCATGGAATACTATGCAGCCCGTAAAAAGGAGTAAGATCATGTCCTTTGCAGCAACATAGATGGAACTGGAGGCCATTATCCCAAGCAAACTAACACTGGAACAGAAAACCAAATACCGCATTTTGTCACCTATAAAGGGAGCTAAATATTAAGTACATGTAGACCCAAAGAAAGGAACAACGGACACCCGGGCCTACTGAAGAGTGGAGGGTGGGGAGGAGGGTAAGGATCAAGACATTACCCATCAGGTACTATGCTTATTACCTGGATAACAAAATAATCTGTACACCAAACCCGCACAACATGCAATTTACCTACACATGAAATCTGCACATATACCCCTAAACCTAAAATAAAAATTTAAAAATAAAGATAAAAAATAAAATAAAATCTTTGGCTGAAAAAAGTTAAAAATTAAAAATAAAAATACCATTACTTCAGCATTTTTTTATTTTGTAATCCATATCACTTGCATGTTGAGACATTTCAAGTGGGTTATAAGCTGCATTAAAGCTTCACTTTGAATGAAGGGGGCTCTCCCTTGGAAAGTGAGCATTCTGGCTACATCCGTCCCCTATTCAAAATCCTCTCAGGGCATCTTCCTGTTTTAATTCCCACTTACTGGTAGAATAGTGAGATGGCACGTTTTATGTTCACTATTCATCTGTAGTTCCCCCAGAACCAGAGATCCCTTATTTGGAGATACTATTTATTAGAAGAATTACTTCTTTCATGGAAAAGCCTGCACCCTTCTCTTTTGGGGGCTGAGCAGAGTGGACCTTTGACCCTTTTCTGGCTACCCCACACCGGAACACCTTTTCTCTTTTAGAGGAATCGCTCTCACACTCTGTATCATGTAAGATTTGGAGGGAGGCAGAGCCCCACCTCTAACTAAGGAAGCTGAAGGTCTGATTCTCCCTCGTACCCCTCCATCAGTGCATGATGCAGGCTGATGACCTAGGCTTGGCCAGTCGGTGTTGCAGCCCAGAATTCTAAATCTTCGGACAGAGAACAAAGTCAGAGAGTTCAGTAATGACCACAGCAGTGGCAGCATCAGCAGACCAGAGCAGCCTCAGAGAGCCTGACAGCCAGGGAGCCAGCAGCAGCATCCTGACAAGACGGGGGCTGTGACCAACCACAGCTGTGTTCCCTGAAGTTCACCCTCTTTTGAGTTCCAGCCCATTTTCCAAGCCTAGGATGCCATGCCAGCCTTCCCACTTTCCATTATTCTAGAATAGTTCTGAGATCCTAAAATAAATTCCTTTCTGCTTTAGTAAAATGTGTGTGTGTGTGTGTGTGTGTGTGTGTGTGTGTGTGACGAGAGAGAGAGAGAGACAGAGAGACCTAAAATTCTTGACCACAAGAACAAATAATCTCAAAGGAACCCCTTATTGACAATATTTCCAGTTAAAATTTTATGAAAAACTAGACAAAGGTGTGAAGCAACTATACTTTGTTATACATCTTAAGCTTCTGCCAAAGTGAATATCATAATTTTTTTGTTGTTCTTGAGACAGAGCCTCACTGTTGCCCAGGCTGGGGTACGGTGCTGTGATCACGGTTCACCGCAGCCTCAACCTCCGGGACTCAAGTGATCCTCCCACCTCAACCTTCCAAGTAGCTGGGACTACAGGCACACACCACTATGCCTGGCTAATGTTTTTAGTTTTTTGTAGAGTTGACGTCTCACTATATTGCCCAGGCTAGTCTCAAACTCCTGGGCTCGAGTAATCCTCCCACTTGGGCTCCCAAGTGCTAGGATTACAGATATGAGCTGCCACGCCAGCCAATATCATAATTTTATTCTTATTTCTTATTTTAGAAAAGGAAGAAATACAGTCATTCCCTCTTATCTTCAGGGCATATGTTCCAAGACCCCAATGGATACCTAAAACCAGCAATAGGACCAACTTTATATGTAGTGTGTTTTTTCTATACACATGCCAATGATAAAGTATGTGCTAGGTAACGTCCTATTGTGCTATAGCTGGCCTAGAGTTAGAACCTGAACAACGCCATTTTATAAAGAACAAAGCTATGTTTTAAATTAAGTTGTAACAGCTGCCCCACTCTCCTAACAATAACTGCTGGCCTTTGGCTTCTGTACATAAAACTGCTAGTTTGCTCTGCAAACTGTCTACCTTTCTTATCAGTAACAGCCAGAATTGTCAGCCTTTGTAACTAAAATAGCAGTCCAAGCTAATTCCATCCTGGTCCCTGTGCCCTGTAATAAATAACTAAGATCTGTTATTTACAATATTGCCCAGAAGATGTACAAACTAACGCTTATCTTAACTTCTGTAAGCCACTTAGGTAACAATCAAGGGGGCAAGATGTCCTCAAGCCCTTGGAATGTCCGCAGCCCCGCTCCCTCCCCTCTGTCCGGGAGATGATTTACGAAAACCCCTAAATGTCTGTGTCCCTTCACCCCCACCCCCCGCCTCTCACCCTGACTCCCAAAGTAATTCTTACGGGTATAAAAGGTCTTAACCCCCTCCATTCGGGGCCACGGGTTGGAGAGACGCGAGTCCTCCGTGGTCGCCGGCTTAATAAACCCTGCTATTTGGCATACTTTTGTCTTGGTGCTGGTCCCTTAATCTCGCCTCGAATATAACACTGTATCAGTTACCTGGCGGGACAAGCTGACATTGTCTGTCCCCTAGATGCTCTGAGGACAAAACAGCAACAACATATATTCCTGCCAGAGATGTTTAGCCTGGAACCTGTAACCTGAAGGAAGCAGCCAGACAAACCCAAATTAAGGACATTCGGCAAAATGGTTGACCCCCCAGGACTCTTCAAAAATGATAATATCATTAAGACGAAAAATAATCTCAGTTACTAGTCTAGATTAAAGGAGCCTAGGTACACATGGCAAATAAGCGCAATGCATAATTCCTGGTTGGATTCTGGATCACAAAAAGCTCTAAAGAACATTATTGGAATAATTAGTGAAATTTAATATTAGCTATTATTAAGTACTAGTATTTTGTTAATGTAAAATTTATTGAGTGATATTTGTATTGTTTGGGAGATTAATGTTGAAACGATTAAAGGTAAAGTGTCACAGTCCGGGTGCAGTGGCTCACGCCTATAATTTCAGCACTTTGGGAGGTTGAGGCAGATGGATCACCTGAGGTCGGGAGTTTGAGACCAGCCTGCCCAATATGGTGAAACCCTGTCTCCACTAAAAATACAAAAAATTAGTCAGGCCTGGTGGTGGCCGCCTGTAATCCTAGGTACTTGGTAGACTGAGGCAGAAGAATTGCTTGAACTTGGGAGGCGGAGGTTGCAGGGAATTGAGATCGCACCACTGCACTCCAGCCTGGGCGCGACAGAGCAAGACTCTGTCTCAAAAAAAAACAAAAGTGTCACACTTGCAACTCATTTCAAATTCTTCAACAAACCATAGTGTAAGAGAGAGAGAAAGAAAACAAATGCAGCAAAATGTCTAGATGAAGGAATTCACTGCCAATCTTTCACACCTTGTTTCTTATTTCTGCTCTTAACAAATTACCACAAACGTGGTGTCTTGGAACAACACAAATATATTTTCTTAAAGTTCTAGAAGTCAGAAATTCAAAATGAGCCTTATGGAGCTGAAAGGTGTTGGAAGAGTTGTGTTTCTTCTCAGGGCTCAAAGAAGAATGTTTCCTTTCCCAATTCAAACACCACCCACACGCCTTAGCTCCTGGCTCCTTCCTCTATCTTCAAAACACATCACTGTAACCTCTGCTCCGATCATCACATTTCCATTTCTGTACCCGGTGCCTGCCTTCTCTACCCTTGTCTGACCCTTTACCTGCCTTTAAAGGTCTCATGTGATTACACTGGGCCCACCTGTATAATCCAGGACACTCTTCCCATCTCAAGACCCTTAACTTAATCACCGCTGCAAAGTTCATTTTGCCATCTAAGATAACACACGCACAGGTTCCAGAAATTAGAATGTGGACATCTTTGGGGGGACCATTATTCTGCCTTCCATTTTCCCTTTTCCATAGATTTGAACATTTTCAAAGTAAAGAGGAAGAAAAATAAGGAAAATGTCTAGGAAATTAGGGCAACAATTATAAATTGTTAAAAATTTATAAACTATAATTACAAACCAAAAAGCTTGAAACAAATTCACTATTTTCCTGTCCTGACTTTCATTTTTATTGGCTAATTAACATCAACTTCCTTAATGCCATCAAAATAAAGTCTCTGCATTTTCTTTGGCAGCAGTGGGTTTTTTTTTTTTTTTTTTGTTTTTTTTTGTTTTTTTTTTGAGACAGAGTCTCACTCAGTCACCAGGCGCCAGGCTGGAGTGCAATGGCGCGACCTTGGCTCACTGCAACCTCCGCTGCCCGGGTTCAAGCATTCTCCTGCCTCAGCCTCCCGAGTAGCTGGGACTACAGGCGCGCACCACCACGCCCAGCTAATTTTTTTGTATTTTTAGTAGAGACGGGGTTTCACCATGTTGACCAGGACGGTCTCGATCTCTTGACCTCGTGATCCGCCTGCCTCGGCCTCCCAAAGTGCTGGGATTACAGGCGTGAGCCACTGCGCCCGGCCAGCAGTGGGTTTTAAAAACATTTTTAGGCTGGGCGTGGTGGCTCACACCTGTAATCCCAGCACTTTGGGAGGCTGAGGTGAGGTCAGGAGTTCCAGATCAGCCTGGCCAACGTGGTGAAACCCCATCTCTAATTTTAAAAATACAAAAATTAGCTGGCTGTGGTGGTGCAACAATTTATAACTGTTGCCCTAATTTCCTAGACATTTTCCTTATTTTTCTTCCTCTTTATTTTGAAATCAAAATATAATATAATATAATATAATTAAAATAATGTGGGCTTGTAACTCTTTGTGAAGCTTTGAAGCCCTTCTCAGGAGCTAACCTTGGAATCCAGGAAGCCTTGCAGGGGAACTAAAGGCTAAACAGAGGTTCACAGAGGACTCCTGAAACCAGGAATACATCCTCCAATCATGTAGTTGGCGCGGTTAATGAAAGAAAAAGCACAACTCTTCCTTCAAAAGCCCACTGCTGAGCCAGGCATGAGGGCTCAGACCTGTACTCCCAGCTACTCTGAAGGCTGAGGTGGGAGGACTTCTTGAGTTCACGAGTTTGCGTACAGCCTGGGCAAAATAGAAATACCCCATCTCAATTTTTTTACTAAAATTTTTTTTTTTTAATTTTTGAGACAGATTCTCGCTCTGTTGCCCAGGCTGAAGAGCAGGGGTGCGATATCAGTTCACTGCAACCTCCGCCTCCCAGGTTCAAGCAGTTCTCCCTCAGCTTCCCAAGCAGCTGGGATTACACGCATGCACCACTGCGGCCAGCTAATTTTTGTATTTTTTAATTAGAGATGGGGTTTCACCACGTTGGCCAGGCTGATCTGGAACTCCTGACCTCACCTCAGCCTCCCAAAGTGCTGGGATTACAGGTGTGAGCCACCACGCCCAGCCTAAAAATGTTTTTAAAGCCCACTGCTGCCAAAGAAAATGCAGAGACTTTATTTTGATGGCATTAAGGAAGCTGACGTTTATTAGCCAATAAAAATGAAAGTCAGGACAGGACGGGAAAATGGTAAATTTGTTTCAAGCTCTTTAGTTAAACTGATATGATGTGCATAAAACAACATCTGCACAAAATGGACAACAATAGTTGTCCTCAGAAAATAACCACTGCAGCGTGAACGCAGGCCTTTCTCACTACAGATGTATTGCTATCATACATGCAAATGGACGTGTGGACTCTGCTTTGGTGAGTAAACTGCTTTTTTAAAAAATCAGAAAATATGGGCAGAAGGGTGATAAAAAAAAAAACTTCAGCCGAATTCATTTTTTTTTTTTTTTTTTTAGACATAGTCTCACTCCATTGCCCAGGCTGGAGTGCAGTGACACAATCTTGGCTCACTGCAACCTCTGCCTCCCGGGTTCAAGCAATTCTCCTGCCTCAGCCTCCCGAATAGCTGGGATTACAGCCACATACCACCATACCTGGCTAATTTTTGTATTTTTTCTAGAGACGGGTTCACCATGTTGGCCAGGATGGTCTTAAACTCCTGACTTCAAATCAACCACCCACCTCAGCCTCCCAAACACTGGGATTACGAGTATGAGCCACTGTGCCCAGCCTCAGTTAAAAGTTTAATTGAGCAATGAACGGTTCACAAACCAGGCAGCCTCCCGAGCCAGAGTAGGCTCAGAGACTCCAGTGCAGCCACATGGTGGAAGAAGATTTACTGACAGAAAAAGTAAAGTGACACACAGAAAACGGAAGTGAGGTACAGAAACAGCTGCATTGGTTATAGCTTGGCGCCTGCCTTATTTGAACACAGTGTGAACATTTAGCCACATTTGATTGGCCAAAACTTGGTGATTGGCACAAGAGTAGACTACAGTTTGTTTACATTTCCCTTTAGGCTCTAGTTCATAATGAAACCTTTAGGCTGAACTCAAAATATGTATAGAAGCCGCTTTAGGCTAACCTTGATTTAACAATTCCCCGCTTTTGTTCATCCTCTCAATTTTGAGAGATTTACCAAAACTTTAGTCATTGATGTTACAGTCACCACCGCAAAAGTACTTATTTGGTCTTCAAACTCACTGGAAAACAGTAGAACGTGGGTTTGCCAGGTGGGAACAGGACTTTGGGCTTGTTTTTTTTAAGGGTTAGATTAGAGGGTACTTCCTTAAGCTGGGATGTCCTGTTTACAGGAGAAAAATGGTCTGTTCTAGGATATATGTGTTTCCTTAAAGTCTTAATTTGATTGTGTCACGTTTAGCACGAATGACCCCATTTTGGTTTGGTCTTGTCTGCTGGGGCCTAGTGCATGTGCTCAGTCCAAAACAATGGCCTCCTACAATTTTGTTTTAAAATTCTCCCATTTTGCTCCTCACTTAAGTGAGAGTGTGACCAAAACAGTATCACTCTCAGCTGCCATTATTTTGGGTTTCCGGTATGAGCGTGCCATTCACAGGTTATGGTGCCCTCATGGTCAACATTTCTTTTTTTTTTTTTTTTTTTTGAGACAGGGTCTCACTCTGTCACCCAGGCTGCAGTCTAGTGGCATGATCTCAGCTTACTTCAACCTCCGCCTCCTGGGCTCCAGTGATCCTCCCACTTCTGCCTCCTGAGTAGCTAGGACTACAGGTATGCACCACCATGCCCAGCTAATTTTTGTACTTTTTGTAGAGATGGGATTTCACCATGTTGCCCAGGCTGGTCTCGAACTCCTGGACTCAAGCGATCTGCGTTGGCCTCCCAAAGTGCTGGGATTACAAGCATGCCCAACCATGCCTGGCCCATGGTCACACATTTCTTTCAGCCCTTGTCATTCCAGCTGAAGCAAGACCATTTGACATTTTAGTGATGGCTGCATGCAAACTTTCAAAATGTTTGAGAGAATACAGCACACCAGGGAGACTATTCTTATGACGATCGTAAGGATGATGCCAAGGTTTTGGAGTATGTTCTTTACTCATACTCCATAAACCAACACCTAAAATCAAACAGATCAACGAATGAGCTACATATACAGTCTACTTGCTTAACTAAGCATTCTCTTCAAGAATCCCCTTCAATTGAATCTCTGTAACACCCAAGACAAGGTATTTCTCCATAGGCTCAAGTGTCAGCAGCTGCACAGAGATTTCTCTGTTTAGTCAGTAAGTAATCTAGAGCAATTCTATTATTTAGCATAACATTCAAAAGATAATTTAAAGTCTGTTGTGTCGTCATATCCGTTACAGTAGAATCTGCCGTAGAGCCTATCATGAAGGATACATTTCTAATCAATGCCTCTTTAACTCCAAACCATGGAAAAAGGACCTAACGAATGATGGCCTTCTGGAAGAGTGAAGACCTCCTGGCAATGTTCTCTTTAACCCATGGTGTAGGTTAAGAGGTATGAACCAATGTTCTGTTTCTGACTGATTATGAAGCAACATATCTACCATTAAAATTTCTCACCTACGGCCGGGCGCAGTGGCTCACGCTTGTAATCCCAGAACTTAAGGAGGCCAAGGCAGATGGATCACAAGGTCAGGAGTTTGAGACCAGCCTGTCTAATATGGTGAAACCCCGTTTCTACTAAAAAATATAAAAATTAGCCAGGCATGGTGGTGCACACCTGTAGTCCCAGCTACTTGGGGGGGCTGAGGCAGGAGAATCGCTTGAACTCGGGAGGCAGAGGTTGCAGTGAGCCGAGATTGTACCACTGCACAGAGTAAGACTCTGTCTCAGAAAAAAAAAAAAAATTCTCACCTACATTGGGCGTTCATCTTTCATCTATCAAGGTATAAGGTCATCCATGATAAGGCTCGCTACAAAATCCTTCACAAATAAAAGTGTACCCCATGAGTGTACACAACAGACCCTCTTTTTTTTCCTCTTTCCTTTTTCTTTTTTTTGAGACAGAGTCTTACTCTGTCACCCAGACTGGAATGTAATAGTGCAATCTGGGCTCACTGCAAACTCTGCCTCCTGGATTGAAGTGATTCTCCTGCCTCAGCCTCCTGAGTAGCTGGGACTACAGGCATGTGCCACAACACCCGGCTAATTCTTGTATTTCTAGAAGAGACAGGAGTTTCACCATGTTGGCAAGGCTAGTCTTGAACTCCTCACCTCAAGTGATCTGCCCGCCTCAGCCTCCAAAGTGCTGGGATTACAGGCATGAGCCACTATGCCCAGCTGCTCTTTTCACTTCTGTTGTTCATAGAGGCATAAGCAAAGGGGAAAAGAATTCAAAGAGTCTCATGATAGTAGAGAAGTCTTGATGTGTGATCTTGGGAAAAAGCTGTTCATATCAAGGATGCCATCTTCTTCTGGGGGAGAAACTTCCCTGACTGGCTTCACCTTAAGGGTTCCGGTGGCGACACAGTTCCAAGAGTGTGGAGGGACGCTTCTCAGTTGTGAGATTATGAGCCCAAGATTCAAAGTCCCCAAGTTTTGCTGCAGTGTGGATGGCAAGGGCAGTCTTTCTCTGATGTTCTCAGAAGAGCCAGTCTTCAGGTTTTAGATTGTGAAGGGGTTGACTGTCCTCATAAAAAGCTTTCTTTACCTGTGGCATAATCTACTCTTTTAACATCAGTCCTCTTGCATGGGAAAGCTCTTATACAACCAGGAAACATGCATTGAAAATTACAGTTGAATCACTTCTCTCTGTAAATGTTTAAATGGCCGATCAGGTAGTAGAATGTATTTGAAGCTTTGATTGTCTTCCCAGGAATATGGGTTGGACAAACCAAACATTGGTCATAAAATATTTTAGCAATTTAGAAGTCACCACACCAATATATATTTAATTTGGATCATTTTATCTTTTCCATGATGAGTCACAGAATGAACAGCTTTTAATAACAAAAGCTTTAAGGACTCAGAAAGGACAAGACAGCCATCCCACTTCTCCATGAGTCCATGCTTAACTGGACTTATAACCTCTTGAATACTAGTTGTTTCTCCAACTTAGGGGCATAGCACTGACAACTGATAGGTTATCATAGGTAATTTGACTTAGATCATGGAATTCATACAAATTATATATTTAAACAATCTCAGTATTGGCTGATTTAGAACGAAAATCTGACAAAGTGGTCAGGTGTGGTGGCTCATGCCTATAATCCCAACACTTTGGGAGGCCAAGGCAGGTGGATCACCTGAGATCAGGAGTTCAAGACCAGCCAGGCCAACATGGTAAAACCCTGTCTCTACTAAAAATAAAAAATTAGCCAGATGTGGTGTCATGCACCTTAGTCCCAGCTACTCAGGAGGCTGAGGCAGGAGAATCGCTTGAACCCAGAAGGCAGAAGTTGCAGTGAGCACCAAGATGGTACCATTTTACTCCAGCCTGGGTGACAGAGTGAGAATCTGTCCCAAAAAAGGAAGGAAGAAAGGAAGAGAGGGAGGGAGGGAGGGAGGGAGGGAGGGAGAGGAAGGAAGGAAGGAAGGAAGGAAGGAAGGAAGGAAGGAAGGAAGGAAGGAAGGAAGGAAGGTGGGAAAGAAAGAAAGAAAATCTGACAAAGTATTCCCTTAGTATTCAATTAATTTTTGTTCTACTTGGGTTAGCAGTTTTATAAACCAGTCTTTGCATTAAAGTCCTAGGAATTCTTAGTCCAAATGATATGATTCTAAAGTGATCAGAAACCTGTATTCAAGAGTGCTTTTCAGTATCCTTTCCATCCTTTCACAAACCTCCTAAAAGACACCATATTCTAGGATTTTGCGTGCTTGTGAAGCTTTCAGAAACTACATCAGAATTAAGCAATTAACTGTGGAAATGACTAAGTTGTCATAGTTAAAGACAAAATTAAAAAGGAAATTTGGCTATCTGTGGTCTATAATAACTTAATATAATAACCATAATTATTATTGATAGCATATATTCAGACATATTAGAATTTTATAAATCCCATACGATTTGGGAACATGTATTAATAACGTTCACTAAAATATAACCCAAAGAAGGATACAGTATTTCTTGTTTTCACAATGCTTTCCATGTAACTTAACATGTCAAATAATTCTGTTTTCCTTTCTTTTGGATGCTTCAGGGTCCTCTGTAGCATCCCAAAGTTAGAGGGATGCTAAAAAGACTTAATTTTGAAGCTAAAATTTGATTTTGGGAAGCCTGTCAAATATGTTACAGTCTTAAAATACTTGATTTTGTAAAATAGAATGGTGTGCACCTGTAATCCCAGCTACTCGGGAGGCTGAGGCAGGAGAATTGCTTGAACACAGGAGGCAGAGGTTGCGGTGAGCCGAGATCGTGTCATTGCACTCCAGCCTGGGCAAAAAGAGCAAAACTCTGTCTTAAAAAAGAAAAAAAGAAAGAAAGAAAAAAAAAGTAAGGACATGAGATTTGGGAGGATTGAGGGGCGAAATGATGTGGTTTGGCTGTTTCCCCACCCAAATCTCATCTTGAATTGTAGCTCCCATAATTCCCACATGTTGTGGGAGGGACTCAGTAGGAGATAATTGAATTATAAGAGGTGTTTCCCTCCACACTGTTCTCATGGTAGTGAATATGTCTCACAAGATCTGATGGTTGTATAAGGGGAAACCGTATCACTTCATTCTCATTCTCTCTTGCTCACCACCATATAACAGGTGCCTTTTCCCTTCTGCCATGATGTGAGGCTTCCCCCAGCCATGTGGAACTGTGAGTCAGTTAAACCTCTTTTTCTTTATAAATTATCCAGTCTTGAGTGTGTCTTTATCAGCAGCATGAAAATGGACTAATTTTTCTGACAAAATATTTAAGCACTTATTATTTTAAGCCAACTAATCAGAACTTTTTCATATCAACATCACACACAACACTTAAATATGTAGACAGAAAAGGATCCAGTAGTTGTAAGATTTGTCATTAGCCTGTTTTTAAGATTCTTAATTGGATTACTAGATTCAGGGTGGAGTCCTTTGAAGAACAAGGCTAGGAAAACATGCAGTTTCTAGAGCCTAGTAAAAGGCACAGCTGGAAAGCAAACAGACCTCTAAAAATTCTGGATTCCCCAAGAGAAATGCTATGGAACAAGACAGTACGATGATTTTACTGTACATTTCATTGCAAAGCAACCCAAAGCCAATCAATGTATTTTTGATCTGCCCATCCCCTGTGGGAGTCTTATCTCTCAGTGGGAGGTAGGATGACACCCAACTAGGTGTGGAGCCTATGACATCAAGCTCCTAGGTTAGTGTATTTGGATATACTAGAATATCCAAAAGTACATTTAGCCTTAGATTTTGAGAGGGATAGTATGGTTTGGCTGTGTCCTCACCCAAATATCATCTTGAATTCCCAGATGTTGTGGAAGAGACCTGGTGGGGAGGTAACTGAATCATGGGGACAGGTCTTTCCCGTGCTGTTCTCGTGATAGTGAATAAGTCTCATGAGATCTGATGGTTTGATAAAGGAAAAGGTGTTTCGCTTGGCTCTCATTCTCTCTGCCTGCTGCCATCCACATAAGATGTGACTTGTTCTTCCTTGCCTTCCACCGTGATTGTGAGGCCTCCACAGCCATGTGGAACTGTAAGTCCAATAAACCTCCTTCTTTTATAAATGCCCCAGTCTCAGGTATGTCTTTATCAGCAGCATAAAAATGGATTAATACAAGGAATTTATCTGTTTTCAATTCCTGGGGTTTCGTGAGGAAACAGGTTTTTCACAAAATGGGGTCTGTGGCACTGCCTCTGTTTTTCCCAAGGAGTCTGGGCTGTTAGAAATTATCTTAGGTCTGGCTGAGTGTGGTGGCACACGCCTGTAATCCTAGCACTTTGAGAGGCCAAAGCAGGTAGATCCCCCTGAGGTCAGGAGTTTGAGACCAGCCTGACCAACATGGTGAAACCTCATCTCTACCAAGTACAAAAAATTACCTAGGTGTGGTGGCACATGCCTATAGTCCCAGCTACCTGGGAGGCTGAGGTAGGAGAATCGCTTGAACCTGGGAGGTGGAGGTTGCAGTGAGCCGAGATCGCGCCACTGCACTCCAGCCTGGGCAACAAGAGTGAAACCTCAAAAAAGAAAAAGAAAAGAAATTATCTTAAGTCCTCTCATGTGTGCATCAAGAGTGGCAAGAAGACAAAATGGAGAAAAACAATTCAGTTGACTGAAAAGATAAAAGTCTTTTTTTCCCAGAAAAACAAGATTTAAAAAAAAACCCATAAAGGCCTTGTCAATATACTTATAGCTTGAATATCTGCTTTTAATTAAGTTGACTTTGAACCAAATATCTTATTGCAAAACTCTAGCCAGAACAAGCAGCAAATATTTCTTACCTTTGAACTTTTCCAAAGGCAACCTTCTAAGTGCTCAGAGAAAGGAAAATTCAAGACAGGAAGTCAGAAGTTGTTCATGGAGGGAAAGAGAATCAATAAATGGTAAAAGTCACACAGATATCAATTCAGACAGTGTTACAGGGGGTAGCTAGTTAGGTATGAGCAGGGCAGGAGAGGGCTCCCCACACACAGACACACACACACACACAAGGAGTGCTGGGCGACCATCAGGAGGTTGTTAACTGTTTTTTTAAAGTAGTCATTGGTCACAGCTGGTGCCAGGGAACGGCCGTCTCCTAAAATTTAGGAAACACCTGAAACTGATCAGCAGCTTCCCAATAAGATCTCAGGAGTGGGGAGAAGTAACACAAGATCTCGGAAGTATACCAACGTATAAAACCCCAAGTCAAGAGGTCAAGCTACACACTTGGTCTCTCAAGTCACCCACTTGGCTTATACTTCCAAGTGTACTTTCCTTACTGCTCTAAAGCTTTCTATAAACTTTTACTCCTGCACTAAAACTTGCCTCAATCTCTCCTTCTGCCTTATGGCCCTCAGTTGAATTCTTTCTTCTGAGGAGACAAGAATTGAAGTTGCTGCAGACCCATATGGATAACTACCGCTGGCAACAAAAGTACTCATTCCTAAGCCAGGAGTTGAACGCTGGCCACCACTGTGAAAACACTGAGCTTTATCCGCTAAGCCACAGCACTGAGCAGTTTCCATCGCTCTTCCCAGGGGTAGTCTAGAGCAGTCAATTTTGAACTTCAAATGGCTTTTTTTTTTTTTTTTGAGACAGAGTTTCACTCTTGTTGCCCAGGCTGGAGTGCAATGGCGCAAACTCGGCTACAGCAACTCCCACCTCCCAGGTTCGAGCGATTCTCCTGCCTCAGCCTCCCAAGTAGCTGGGATTACAGGCATGCACCACCATGCTCAGCTAATTTTGTATTTTTAGTAGAGACGGGGTTTCTCCATGTTGGTCAGGCTGGTCTCGAACTCCTGACCTCAGGTGATCCACCTGCCTCGGCCTCCCAAAGTGCTGGGATTACATGCGTGAGCCACCGCGCCCAGCTCAAATGGCTTTTAACTGCTCAAAATAATTTTTAGAGCTAACTGTGACATGAACTCCAAAATTCCTGTTCCCTGGATGGTGGAGACCAAGAGAAAGTATCACTATGTGGTCAAGCTCCCACGGACATTAAACAAGAAAGAGGGAAACCTCATCAGCTTTCTTTGTTTCAGGGATCTTTAGCAAAGTTTGTAACTGACAAGTTTGCCAGAAAGGCTTGAACAGTGAGCTTAAGGGGGTCCCAGGCCTACATTCTATTTTATTGTACCCCTTTTTATGACAGGACAATGCAGAAAGACAAACTTATAGCACAAAGTACACCAGATTTGCTACAGCTTAAGACTAGCCTCACGAATCCTTTTACTTATTAATTAAGTCTTTGCAGGCTGGGCATGATGGCTCACGCCTGTAACGCCAGCACTTTGGGAGGCCGAGGCAGGCGGATTACCTGAGGTCAGGAGTTTGAGACTAGCCTGACAAACATAGTAAAACCTCATCTCTACCAAAAATGCAAAAATTGGGCTGGGCGTGGTGGCTCACACCTGTAATCCCAGCACTTTGGGGAGTTGAGGCGGGCGGATCACTTGAGGCCAGGAGTTTCAGACCAGCCTGGCCAACATGGTGAGACCCTGTCTCTACTAAAACTGCAAAAATTAGCCAGGCGGGGTGGCGTGCACCTGTAGTCCTAGCTACTCAGGAGGTTGAGGCAGGAGAATCACTTGAACCCGGGAGGTGGAGGTTGCACAGTGAGCTGAGATTGTGCCACTGCACTCCAGCCTGGGCAACAAGAAAAGCAAAGGGATGGAATACAAAAATCCCTGCAAATTTCCAAAAGCAAATTTTACACCCCCTGCAATACTGCCATTTACTACCTGTTTCTTTCTGATCTAGTCAGATGTAAGAGGCCTCTAACCAGATCCAAGCCAGTTAATTAGTTCATTACTGAATCCAGTCTTGTCCTGGACCCAGTTTGGTTTCTGTCACGATTCCAAACCAAGTTTAAATAGGAAATTTGCTCAACGAAACTCAGACAGCTCAAAATATGAATCCATGGTGATTCAGAATCTAGAGATAAGCTTACCCATGATCTTTGCTTGGTCACTCAGCACTCCTGGGGGTTGTGAGAAGCTCTACTTCAGATCTCACTTCTGACACCATCTGATAAAAGAAAAACTTCGGCCAAGTCTGGGCGCAGTGGCTCACGCCTGTAATCCTAGCACTTTGGGAGGCCGAGGTGGGTGGATCACCTGAGGTCAGGAGTTCAAGACCAGCCTGGCCATCATGGTGAAACCCCATCTTATTAAATAAATAAATAAATAAATAAATAAAAACTTCAGCCAAGTTAAATCTAAAAGACATTAATTGAGCAGTGAATGATTGATGAATCGGGCAGCCTTCTGAGCCAGAGTAGACTCAGAGACTCCAGCACAGCCAACGTGGTGGAAGATTTATGGACAGAAAAAGGAAAGTAACATATGGAAAATGAAAGTGAGGTACAGAAACAGCTGCATGAGTTACAGCTTGGCATTTGCCTAATTTGAACATTTGGCCATATTTGATTGGCCCAAACTTGGTGATTGGCAGAAGAGTAGACTGCAGTTTGTTTATACTTCCGTTAGGTTATAGTTCACGATGAACAGAGAAACCTTAGGCCAAATTTAAAATATGTAAGGAGGTAGCTGTAGGCTAAACTTGATTTAACAAGGGAGAAAATTTAAGATTATGTCACACAAAGAGAAGAAGGGCCTGGACACCTATAGTCCCAACACTCTGGGAGGCCAAGGCAGGAGGATTGTTTGAGCCCAGGAGTTTGAGACCAATCTGGGCAACATAGGGAGAACCCATCTCTACAAAAAAAAAAAATTTTTTAATAAAATTTTAGGCCTGACGCAGTGGCTCACACCTGTAATCCTAGCACTTTGGGAGGCCGAGGTGGGTGGATCAACTGAGGTCGAGTTTGAGACCAGCCTGGCTAACATGGTCAAACTCCATCTCTACCAAAAATACAAAAATCAGGCCAGGCGTGGTGGCTCGCATCTTTAATCCCAGCACTTTGGGAGGCCGAGGCAGGCAAATCACCTGAGGTCAGGAGTTCGAGACCAGCCTGACCAACACGGTGAAACCCGCTCTCTACTAAATACAAAAAATTAGCTGCGAGTGGTGTCACATGCCTGTAATCCCGGCTGCTGGGGAGGCTGAGGCAGGAGAATCTCTTGAACCCGGGAAGCAGAGGTTGCAGTGAGCCGAGATCGTGCTCATTGTACTCCAGCCTGGGCAGCAAGAGCAAAACTCTGTCTCAGGAAAAAAAAAAAAAAAAAAAAAGATACCACTTAAAAATAGGAGCAAGTGAATGAGTAAAAGCACCCCTTGATGCCTCTGTCTCACTCACATACCACATCCAATCAGTCAGCCTCACCTTCAAAATAATCTGACCTGACCGCCATTCACACCTCCCGGCCATCATCCTCATCTAAGCCACTAGCATCACTTGGCCGGCTGCATGTCTCCTCTTTGGTCTCTCTGCTTCTGCCCTTGGCAGTCTTAAAATACCCTCAACATAGCCGAAGTCATCCTGGTAAATCAGGCTACTCCCCTACTCAGACCCCTCTGAAGGCTTGTAGTCCTGCCCAGAAGGCCCACAATATCTTACACAATCTGTCCCCATCTTACCTTTCTGCTGTCATGACCTGCTGTTCTCCTCCGTACTTACTCAGCTTCTGCTAGCCAAATCCCCTCACAACTCCCTGACCACAGTGAAGACACTCCCACCGCAAGATCTTGGCAGTTGCTGTTCTCTCTGCCTGGTACTTCGTGGCTCAATCCCTCACCTTCTTCAGATCTTTCCTCAATGTCACCTTCTCAGTGAGGCCTTCTCTAAAGATCTCTAAAGTTGTAAACCACCACCCCCCCACAATATATCTATGTTCCTACTCAACTTTCTTTTTCTCCACAACACTTTTCAAAACTTCACATTCTAGGCTGGGTGTGGTGGCTCACAGCTGTAATCCCAGCATTTTGGGAGGCTGAAGCAGGAGGATCATTGAGCCCAGGAGTTAAAGAACAGCCTGGGCAACATAAAGAGACCTGGTTTAAAAAAAAAAAAAAAAAAAAAATTGGCCGGGCGCGGTGGCTCACGCCTGTAATCCCAGCACTTTGGGAGGCCGAGGCGGACGGATTACACACGAGGTCAAGAGATCGAGGCCATCCTGACCAACATGGTGAAACCCCGTCTCTAAAAAAGAAATTAAAAAAAAAAAACAAAAAACTTGACATTCTATTATTTATTTTTTATTGCATATCATATGCTTCCTGGTACTAGAGTACAATCTCCAGAAAGGCAGAAATGTTTCCCTGACTTGTTGCTATATCCCCAGCATCTAGCATATGTTCTGGCATATAATAGGCTCTCAATTAATGCTTGTAAAGAAATGAACACACAAATTAGTGAATAGAAAACATTCATGAAGGCTGCTGTTCTAGAGTAGCCACTAAAAGGACAGGAAAAAAGTATGTAATTTTTCAAACTAGTAGAGAGAAAAAAAACCAGTAAGACACAATTGTACAGTTTCCTGGGGTTGCCATAACAAATTTTCATAACCTAGGTTTAAAGGAATTACACTCTTTCAGAACTTAGAAGTCCAAAATTAAGGCATCAGCAGGGTTATGCTCTATCCAAAGACTCTGCAGGAGGATCTTTTCTTGCCTCTTCCGGCTTCAGGCGGAAAGCAATCCTTGGTTTGTTTTTGTGTTTTTTTGTTTTTGATAGAAACAGGGTTTCACTATGTTTTTGCCAAGGCTAGTCTCAGACTCCTGGGCTCAAGCAATCCTCCCACCTCATGCTCCAAAAGCACTGGGATTATAGGCGTGAGGTACCATGGCTGGCCAATCCTTGGTATTTCTTGATTTGTGGCCACAAAACTCCACTCTCTGCCTCCCTCTTCATATGGCTGCCTTCCCTCTGTGTGTGTGTCTGTGTCTGCCTCTCTTCTCTTCTTATAAGGGTATCAGTGGTACTGGATTGAGGTCACACATTATCACTTAGCTAATTTTTGTACTTCTTGTAAAGATTAAGTTTTGCCATGTTGCCCAGGCTGGTCTCAAACTCCTGAGCTCAGGCAATCCACCTGCCTCGGCCTCCCAAAGTGCTGGGATTACAGGCATGAGCCACCATCCCTGGCCCAGAATGTCTTTTTATTTTTCAATTTTTTATATCTTTTGGCTAATCTTCTCTGTGTTATTCCAATTTTAGTATATGTGTTGCTGAAGTAAACACTTATTTTTATTCAGTGAGTTCTTCCTAGCCACTGTACAAGCCCAGAATATCTGAGGTGGAATTCACCAGAACCATAGGTATTCTTTTAAAATATCCCGGCCGGGCATGGTGGCTCACGCCTGTAATCCAAGTACTTTGGAGGCCAAGGCAGGCGGATCACCTGAGGTCGGGAGTTCAAGACCAGCCTGATCAACATGGTGAAACCCCCGTCTAAAAAAACATAATAATAAAAATAAAATAAAATATCCCTCAACACATCAGCCAGTTTGTAAAAAGAATTCAAAGAAACATAGAGTTACAGATTGATGTAATTTATTCTCCCCTCCTCCTTGTTAGAACAGCCAGCATTAGAAGATGGGTTCTCATCCCCACACTGCAGAGATCTCTCTCATCTATAGAACAAGAGTACAGCGGCCTCCGTTATCTGCTGACTGCAGCTGCTCTTAACGTGAGCTCCATATCCATTCCAGTCAAAGGCAGAGAAGTCCCCCACACTGACGGGGGATTGCCCTCTGGGAAGAACCCTCCTCCACCAATGCAGTGCTGGGAAACAGAAAGAAGAGACACTGTGAGGGATTTGATTGGCTGTTGACGCCAGTGAGCCCAAGGCTGGTCTTGACGCCAGACCTCAAGTGATCCACCCGCCTTGGCCTCCAAAATTGCTGGGATTACAGACATGAGCCACCGCACCCGGCCCTGTGCATGTATTTTAAAGAAGCAATGCATGCAGGAACATACACAAACATGCACTAATGGACAGTCTAAGGAGCAAGGCGCAAATGGAGAAGGTTGTCAAGGAAAAGGGCATAAAGACACGTACTCTAGTCCGCCCCCAGCGCCCACATGACCAGCATCCTCTGAATTCTAATCTACGAGTCCCTCCATGAGCACACAGCCGCCTCATCTTAGCTGGAAAATGCACAAGCTGATAGGTGAGGCAGGGAAGTGAAGATGGAGCTGTGAGTTCAGACTGTCAGTTGGGGGAGGGAAGGGGGGCCCTAAGTGAATGCCCTTGCTCTTGATGGCTCTGATGCTCTCTCTCCTCCAGCCCCCAGGCACAGGATGTCCCTCAAATACAATCTCCAACCACTACAGCTATGGTGCTCTCTCCTACAAGACTGGAAGAACAATAAAAATATAAAACTTCTAGAAGTTAAGATTAATATTGGAGAATATTTTCATGACCTCAGTGTAAGGAGGTACGTCTTATAGAAAACATAAAAAGTACTAACCGTAAATGAAAACTTTGAGCTGGGCACAGTGGCTCACGCCTGTAATCCCAGCACTTTGGGAGGCCGAGGCGGGTGGATCATGAGGTCAAGAGATCGAGACCATCCTGGTCAACATGGTGAAACCCCGTCTCTATTAAAAATACAAAAATTAGCTGGGCGTGGTGGTGCATGCCTGTAGTCCCAGCTACTTGGGAGGCTGAGGCAGGAGAATTGCTTGAACCCAGGAGGCGGAGGTTGCGGTGAGCCGAGATCGCGCCATTGCACTCCAGCCTGGGTAACAAGAGCAAAACTCCGTCTCAAAAAATAAATAAATAAATAAATAAATAAAATTTTGATAAACTGAATTTCATTAAATAAATTATAATCGGCCAGCCATGGTGGCTCATGCCTGTAATTCCAGCACTTTGAGAGGCTGAGGTGGGCAGATCATGAGGTCAGGAGATCAAGACTATCCTGGCTAACATGGTGAAACCCCATCTCTACTAAAAATACAAAAAATTAGCCACGCATGGTGGCACGTGCCTGTAGTCCTAGCTACTTGAGAGGCTGAGGCAGGAGAATCGCTTGAACCAGGGAGGTGGAGGTTGCAGTGAGCTGAGATCGCACCACTGTGCTCCAGCCTGGGCGACAGAGCGAGAATCCATCTCAAAAAATAAATAAATAAATTATACTCAACTTCTGGCATCTACTACTCCAAACTCTGAAACACTTCATTTTTATTAAAAATCAGGACTCTTCACAGAAAAAATTAAAAATAATATATTCATAAGACAGCATCTAGAGAGTAATGAGAGTAAACAGAATAATGAGAATAAGCGAGTAACCGCAGAGACACACACTGATACACACCACACAGGTGCACGCACATGCACACATGCAGACGCATGGGCGGCTGATCTCCCCCGGAAACTCGCATGCTCAGTGTTACAGCCAGTAACTCTTATCCCAGCACAAAGGGCATTGGCTGCCCTCTCATTATTAAACACCCTGAACTGGACGAATCCTGCAACAAATTCCACTGAAAAAGAAGAGGCGAAGAAAGGGCCAAGTATTCAAAGGGGGAACTAGAAGCAGCTTCCCGTTATCCAGTCCAGGGATTCCCTAAGCCAAAAGCGGAGGCTACAGCTAATCACTCCAAGCTGCAGGGGTTCAGCCCAGCACCCCTATGGCGAGTGGCTGATGCTCGTCAGTCCTAAACTTGTCCCCAAGGAAACCTCTTTTCATATGGGGCAAGAGGACAAAGGCTGGGGCTCACAAAAGGTCCCTTGTCTGCCTACAGCTTCTAGGAAAAACTAGACTCTACAGAAAGATTACCAAAAAGATCTGAGAAGGCCAAGCAGGAATAAGCAATGATCGGATGTGGCTGCCTGCTGCTGTTTACACACTTCTCATCCAATTACCATGCATTGATTTTCATGACTGTCACCTGCTTTCATCAGAATATCAAAGGACAACAGTGGTGGCTTTGAGTTTTTTCATCCACAACTTAACTTCTGTGGCCTTATTATACTGAAAGCTGTCTTTTGTAAGGTAATTAATAGTTATCCTTCATAACAAAAGTAAATCTCTCTCACCACTCTGCTGGTGAGTCTTTCCTGTGAACCTCGGTGTGCACCTTCTCTTAACTATTATAAGAGGCTATACAAGGTGGTGATGAAGAAGCCTGGGATTACGTCCTGTGAAATAGGGATAACAGCAATTCTAACTTCAGAGTTTTCTCATGATAATTAAATGACACAAAATCATCTTAAGTTCCCAGAAAGAGTCTGGCGCATTTTAAGTGCTCAGTAAATCAGAGCAATTATTAATCGTTGCTATCTGCCACTCTCCTCCAAGAGAGCAAGAAAATATTTATGATGGGACGTAGGGAGCAAACACTCACGTTGACCATATGGTGAGTAATAAGATGCAGTCTTCTTAGCATCACCAAAGTCATAGACCACAGGTATGGCTGGGCCGTTGTCATTCCAACATTTCCCTAATCCGTATTTCACTGGGTATTTCTGCAGAGACCAAGAAGAGAGGTTTTGTGAGGGCATGAGAGATGCTGCCATAGTGGGGGGGAGGGATTTCAAGTTAACTGCCATTAACCAAAACCAATCATAATAATAGTGACTCTTGCCGGGACTGGTGGCTCATGCCTGTAATCCTAGCACTTTGGGAGGCCAAGGTAGGTGGATCACCTGAGGTCAGGAGTTCAAGACCAGCCTGGCCAACATGATGAAACCCTGTCTCTACTAAAAATAAAAAATTAGCTGGGTGTGGTGGCACACGCCTATAGTCCCAGCTACTCAGGAGGCTGAGGCAGAAGAATTGCTTGAACCCAGGAGGCAGAGGTTGCAGTGTGTTGAGATCACACCACTGCACTCCAGCCTTAGCGACAGAGTCAGGCTCTGTCTCAGTAAAAAACAATAATAATAGTGACTCCTTTTCCCCGTAGCTGTGTCTCCCCAACAGCCCCAAGCCCCTCATCCCTGTCTCTTTCTCCCTATGCTCTCCTGTCCCACAGGCCTCTTCCTTGCCTGGCTTGGAGTTTCAGAGAGGCTGGACATGAGTTTGCAGTGAACCAAAGGAAAGAGAAACAGCCAACCACTCGGTAGTGATGTGAAACCACAGAACGGATCTGTCCCCTACCCCAGACACTTGGCTCTCTGGTCACCAAAGAAAGTGCCTCCAGCCAGCAGCCCTGTGTACCTGGTAGAGGCCAACAGATTATGTCCCAGTCTCTGGAAGAGCCAGTGTTGGTGCGGTACCTCAGCAGGGCTCTGTTTCTCCATTGCTGCATGGGGGACTTGTTGGGCACATGCCAGATGCCCAGGTCCTTGGCCTGGATGTCATAGTAGCCGGGGTTCTGGAAAGCAACAGATATTGAGCCTAACTGGACCAGGAGGTCCCAGAAGGCAAAAGGCCCACACATGCAGCCTCAGCTGGGCTGAGAGCTCTGGACTCCAGCTGGGCAGATGGCCAGCCACACTCAGACACCCCACTCTCAACAGATGATCCCACCACCACCCAGGCCCTAACAGCCTTGTTGGGGGAGGAGAGTTGTGATTCAAGACATGCATTTCTCTCTTCTTCTCCACCCTTCCCCCACATCCCGCCTTCCAGCCGTCCCTCCTGCAGGCCTGTGGCCAGCCTCATTCCACTCCTCACCCTCACCCGAGCAGGTGGGAAGTGGCACCAACCTTGTAGTCATCGCTCGTGGCCCCCTCTGCAGACCCAAAGGTGTTGTAGTTGGCCCAGTTGCCGTCCCCCCTCTGGGTAGTCTGCTTTGCTGCCCTGCTGACTGGACCAGCGATCACCCACCGTGCACTTCCCATGCATGTCATTCTCGTGTACACTGGCCACCAGGGTCCAGCCGCCACCCCCCAGAGGTCATGTCACAGAAGGTCTGGTAGACAACACCATTCTTGGTGCGGAGAAATACAGGCCATCTGTAGAGAATCATCCCAGAACCTCCCTGTCTATAGCTCAGGGTCCATCTCAGCCCCATGAATAGAAAAGCCCTAGGAAGTCAAAAGTACACTCTGAAGGCTCCAACACGTACTTGTTGGGAGACGATGCTCCACGTGTCTTGTGTTCTGCTCACCTATGAGCAGAGGCACTGACTGCCTTGGCTTCACACTATCCTTTCAGAGTTTGTAGTGCAAATAGCCTTAGAAGAGAGACAGATGATATCTCCCTCTCGACAGTGCCGCCCTGTGGCCAGGAGAGGCCAGAAATCAGCACACAGCCACATCAGAGTCTACGACAGGATGGGGCCTCTGTGCAGCTCAGAGCAAAGGTTGTGCCCATTACATAAGAGTCAGCTTCCCTAAGCTCAGAACTCCCCTCCTGTTCACAAGCTTGCAGGAGACTCACTCCTCTGTGGCATCCTGGCGACCTGGCACATTCGTGCATAGGTCACGTAGGGACAGCTGACCTAAGCCTTGCCAGAAAGCCTGTGATCTCCCTGAAACATGGAAAGGTGGGAAGCTTGGGAGGAACTGCAACGAGGTCACTTCTCACCCACTCCCTATCTTCTGTGGAAGCTGTCATGAGACGGCTGTCATGACTGTGTCGTCACCTCCCAGGTTCTGAAGAGGTATATGAGGCTTTTTGCCTCACTCGCCCCCACGCCGTAAGGTACACAGGCTATGAAATGGCTATGGCAGCATGGACTGGCTCCTCAGCCACTGCCCATGTTGCATTGTTACCGCCTTCTTTTCCGTGCCGTCTTGTGGGACGAGGGGTGGGAGAAGCTGACGCTTTTGCCGATCTTGAATTTGCTTTCTATGTGAGTAATAAACACTCTGGCTCTAAGAAGGGCTTGTTGTTTCTTTGCCAGCCAAATTTGTCAGCCTGCTTGACAAACCCACTACTTGTGCAGATGTCACCTGGCCCAGTACAAGAAAATGCTGATGCTCTGGCTACTGCTATTTCTGTGATTAATAAAGCTCTTTGTCTCTGGCTCGGGAGTTTCAGGTTTTCTGCCAGCATCTATAAACCCGGGGGCAAGTAGGGGCAAAGGATTCATCACAGTTCTTGCCGCCACGCTAAGCATCGCCAGGAACACTGCACTCTCTGTGTTCAGAAGATTGTGTGACTGAAATGGGACACAAAAGCCTCAAAATTCCCACTGGAAACCTCCTTGCGTAGCAGCTGGGGGGCAGAACAGGCTCCACATGGGTATGTCCCTCCTGATTTCTAGGAGTGGGCTCTGTTGACCTAAAAAGTGGCATCAAAGAGAGAATGCTGAGTTGGTTCGTTACTCACCACCTACGCTATGGCAACGTTCCTTGATTTCCTTGCAGCTTCTAGGCAGGGAAGAAAAGGAGGAGGCACAGGTTCTGTCCATCCTCGAGAGCATCTCAAGAGAAGAGGCCGCTGCTAGAAAGATGTGAGAATGATTCTCATTACAAGTCTGACCACTGATGCCGGGAGCGGTGGTTCATGCTTGTAATCCCAGCACTTTGGAAGGCTGAGGCAGGCAGATCACTAGGTTAGGAGATAGAGACCATCCTGGACAACATGGTGAAACCTCGTCTGTATTAAAAATACAAAAAATTAGCCAGGCGTGGTGGCACACACCTGTAGTCCCACCTACTCGGGAGGTTGAGGCAGGAGAATCACTTGAACCCGGGAGGCGGAGGTTGCAGTGAGCCTAGATCGTGCCACTGCACTCCAACCTGGGCGACAGAGCTAGATGCTGTCTCACAAAACAAAACAAAACAAAACAAAAAGTCTGACCACTGAGACCATCTTTCCTGGCCAACCTCTGCCTCTGTATCAACTCATCACTCTGCTCTGAAGTCCCAGGAGGTCAGGGATTCTCTATGCTAAGACCATCTGATCCAACAGCTGGTACAGCTGAACCACCTGGAATCTTCCACTCGACTACCTTTAGTTAAATCCCTACTGTGTAAACTACTAGACACTGGGCAAAGACAACTGGACACATTTCTTCAAGAAACTACATTCTACAGGGAAGGAGCACATGGAAAGGGGATCCAACTGAGATAGGGGGCAGGCCCACCTATGGGCTGAGCCCTGGGAACTTGCTGGAGAAGGGACCAGCTGTAACTCAGAGCAGGCTGCTTTTGATGGGAGAATGGGAGCCAGCTATAAAACAGGGAAGGAAAGGAGAGAGCGCACCCCAGGAAGAGAAGAAAGCCCATGAGATGGCCTGAAGCGATAGCAGAGCCCAGCCCAGCCTGCTAAAAACTACAGGTCAGTCACTTACTATGGCTGGAACATACATTGTAATACAGAGAGGGGTGGAAACCAAAAGCCAAAAACTTCACAGAGGCCATTGGATGAAGGACTATGTATATTAGTCTAAAAGCCTAGAAATTATTCCAAAAGCCTGGCAGAGTAGGAAAAAAAAATGTATTTAAAATTACAGGACTCAGCCTGGGCATGGTGGCTCACGCCTATAATTCCAGCACCTTGGGAGGCCAAGGCGGGCGGATCACGAGGTCAAGTTCGAGACCAGACTTACCAATATAGAAAACGCCATCTGTACTTAAAATACAAAAATTAGCCAGGTGTGGTGGTGTGCACCTGTAATCCCAGCTACTGGGGAGGCTGAGGCAGGAGAATCACTTGAACCCAGGAGGTGGAAGTTGCAGTGAGCCGAGATTGTGTCACTGTACTTCAGCCTAGGCGACAGAGTAAGACTCTGTCTCAAAAAAATATATAATAATAATAATAATAATACAGGACTCAAGTTAAAATCCCAGATGCCCAGGCATGGTGGCTCACACCTGTAATCCCAGTGCTTTGAGAGGCCAAGGCACGCAGATCACAAGGTCAGGAGTTCAAGACCGGCCTGACCAACATGGTGAAACCCGTCTCTAATAAACATACAAAAATTAGTGGGGGCGTGGTGGCACACACCTGTAATTCTAGCTATTCAGGAGGCTGAGGCAGAAGAATCGCATGAACCAGGAGGCAGAGGTTGGAGTGAGCCAAGATCGCGCCACTGCATTCCAGCCTGGTGACAGAGCGAGATTCTGTCTTAAAAAAATAAAAATAAAATAAAACAAAACCCCAGACAACCCCTGACGGCAGTGCCTCCTTGGGCAGACCCTTACCATCTCTAATCCTCTTTAAGATGCCATTAGGCCAGGTGTGGTGGCTCACACCTGTAATCCCAGCACTTTGGGAGGCCAAGGCAGGCGAATCATGAGGTAAAGAGATTGAAACCATCCTGACCAACATGGTGAAACCCCGTCTCTACTAAAACTACAAAAATTAGCCGGCCATGGTGGCACATGCCTGTAGTCCCAGCTACTCAGGAGGCTGAGGCAGGAGAATCGCTTGAACCTGGAAGGCAGAGATTGCAGTGAGACAGGATCGGGCTACTGCACTCCAGCCTGACCACAGAGCAAGACTCCGTCTCAAACAAAACAAAACAAAAGATGTCATTAATAACTTCTTTACACTCATGGAGATCAAATGAGATGACATATGTAAATGTGCTTTTTTTTAACTGATTGAAATAAACAATAGAACCCAATATCAATGAAAAAGTATCACTATTGTGCCTACTGGAAGAATAGAATTATGAGGATGGCAACTAGAGGAGGGTACACCCTGGACACAGCACTGATCACCCAGCTCCCTCTGGAGATCCCGAGGCCAAGGCCACAAGAGCCAGAGCAGCTGAGCAGGGAGGGACACGGTTCTTACTCTCTCACCCCATGAACCCCTCACAGCCACAGAAGCAGAGAATCAGGCCCCAGGATACACCTGAGCTAACATCCTCACTGCTTCAGACCAGACCCGAGGGGAGACCAGAAATCAGCAACCAGTCCACCCCTCAAGTTGGCCGCTTAGCATGGGTTCTGTGCCTCTCCAGGACTTCCCCCTCTGGACCTGGACTTCAGAGCCCTACCCAGCTCTACTCCCCCCCAGGGCCCTGCACAGCAGAGGGGTGCACAGCGAACTGCAGCTCCTACTCTCAGGAGCGATTTACCTGCACTGCACCCACTGGTGGCCACAGACAGGAACAGCAGGAAGCCGAGTCTGGTCATTGTCCTCTAAGGAAAATCAAGATGCACAATATCACTGGCTGGCCCCTCATTTGTCATCTTCTCATTCTTACTCCCTGACCTTTCTGACTCAGGAAACCTCAAATGGAAAGTGATGGGCTTGTGAGCATTTCTAGAACCTCCCGGAATATCCCCCACCACTGTCCAATGCTGCAAATACCCAAGGGGCCATGGGCTCATTTTCCTGAAACTCAATCTCTGAAACTGAGACCAGACCTGAGCTGGCATCATTGCTCCCACACAGATGGATCAAAAACACCTTCCTCACCAGCACAGACAGCTCCCTCCTTACTACCTCACAGATGCCAGGAGCTGAAAGTTCCCTTCTGGTGGACCCTCAGAGCTCCCCTGCAGAGGATCCTGATGCAGGGTGAAGTGCTGGTCCCTTTATGTAGACAGCCAAACCACCCAAGCCCTGCCCAGCCCAGCCCTGACCAGCCTAGGCTGCTGGCCCCTCCCTCTGATGCTCTTCCCTCTGAGGGTATCTGAGCCTGGGCCTTGGAAATGAGAAAGGACCTGTGACAGGCTGGAGAAGCAGGGAGCTGTGTTCCTGACCACACGGACGACTGTTGCCATCTGAGAAGGGGCGTCCTGCTTTCCTAGGGCAGGCCATACAAGGTAGCAGTATCTACTCAGATTTGCGAATAAGTCACAATCCTTCCCTGCCTTCTCCCTCTCTCTCCTCATCCAGATGCCCCAGCCCCCTAGACACAGCTCTGTCAAGACATCATCCTTACAGACTGAGGTGACACCTCATGAAAAAGAGATTAAGAATAATAATTGACCAGGTGCAGTGGCTCATGCCTATAATCCTAGCACTTTGGGAGGCCAAGGCAGGCGGATCACCTGAGGTCAGGAGTTCAAGACCAGCCTGACCAACACGGTGAAACCTCGTCTTAAAAAAAAAAAAAAAAAGAAGTCTGTGTTTCCTCAAAGGTAAAATAGGGGTAGTAATTCAAGTCCACGTTTCCTTGTCCAAAACTCTGCACCAGATGAGTTTCAGAATTCAAAAAGTTAAAGATTTGCAAAAGAAACAGTTTGAACATACCATATATAGCTAACATCTCCAACAGAATCTAAGGCAGCCCTTGTCATAGAATATGGTACAGGTTTTTTGGAATTTTAGAATTGTGGGTGAGGAATTGTGGATTTATACTGACCTTGTAGAACTGCTGTAAGGTTCAAATGGAGATAATGCATAACCGTGCGCTTTGTACTACAAAACATTAAGACAACATTAGATCATATTAATTTCTTTATCCTTGTTGGGCTTACCATCTGCTCCCTAAGGCCTGCTCCTTAGATGTTGTGGCATCAAAGGGAAGCCTTCCTGAATATGCCTTTTGTGTCAAGTGACTGTGGGCTTGGGATGACGGAAAAGGGCCAAATGACATTAGGATCTGGGAAAACACCACTGGCCCAAAGTTTACTCTGCATGTCACAAAATGCTGTGTTTCCAGGAGTCATCAATTGTTCCCTAAGTTCTTGAGGTCAATGCCTTCCCATAACTGTAAATTATCATGGTGATGTCAGTCCAAATTTCTAAATATTTCCTTGGCAATAAAACAAATTTCTAATTTTTTTTTGCTGCAATATAAAATACTTCTAGGCCAGGTGTGGTGGCTTAGGTCTGTAATCCCAGCACTTTGAGAGGCTTAGGCAGATAGATTACCTGGGGTCAGGAGTTCGAGACCAGCTTGGCCAACATGGTGAAACCCCATCTCTTCTAAAAGTACAAAAATTAGCCAAGCACGGTGGTGGGCACCTGCAATCCCAGCTACTTGGAAGGCTGAGGCAGGAGAATCGCTTGAACCTGGGAGGCGGAGGTTGCGGTGAGCTGAGACTGTCCCATTGCACTCCAGCCTGGTCAATAAGAGCAAAATGCCTTCTCAAAAGAAAAAAAAAAGGAAGGAAAAAAACCACCACCAACAACAAAAAACTTCTAAAAACTAAAATGATGGCTGGGCATGGTGGCTCACACCTGTAATCCCAGCACTTTGGGAGGCTACGGTAGGAGGGTTGCTTGAAGCCAGGAGTGGAACTTGAGACCAGCCTGGGAAACATAATGGGACCCTGTCTCTACAAAAAAAAAAAAAAAAAAAAAAAAAATTGGCCGGGCATGGTAGCTCACACCTGTAATTACAGCACTTTGGGAGGCCAAAGCGAGTGGATCACCTGAGCTAGGGAGTTCAAGACCAGACTGGCTAATATGGAGAAACTCCACTCTACTAAAAACACAAAATTAGCCGGGCGTGGTGGCTCATGTCTGTAATCCCAGCTACTCAGGAGGCTGAGGCAGGAGAATCACTTGAACCCAGAAGGCAGAGGTTGTGGTGAACCGAGATCACGCCATTGCACTCCAACCTGGGCAACAAGAGCAAAACTCCAACTCAAAAATAAACAAATAAAATAAAAAGTAGCCAGGCATAGTGGTGCATGTCTGTGGTCCCAGCTACTTGGAAGGCTAAGGTGGGAGGATGGCTTAAGCCCAGGAGATTGAGGCTACAGTGAGCCACTGCATTCCAACCTGGACGACAGAGCAAGACCCTCTCTCAAAAAAACAAACAAAAACAAAACACTGAAGTGACAACAACTGCATGAAAAGTAAGTAAAAATTATTAGACCATGCAAAAAGGATTCAGTGAAGTATGTTTATTATTGTGTGTTTCAATATCACCCAATATTATTTATTTATCTGTGATAAAACTGGGAAATTCTAATTGTTGTACTAAATTACAGAATGTGCCCTGAAAATTCAGGAAATGGAACCCATTCCATTTCTCCTGGAAAACAAGTGACCATGAAAGTTTATTCTACTTGTAATTTTGGTGCATTTCCACTGGTGGCTGAAATGAAAATAGGAGCCTGAGAAAAAGATTCCTACCTGTCTCTGGTTAATCGTATGAATTCAGATTGGTCTCTTTGCTTCTCTAGGGATTACTATTCTCATCTGTCAAGTACAGATAAGGGGTTTGCTGAGAACCAAAGTGAAATGAGGAAACCTTTAAGGATAAGATAGGGAATGTAGGGATTTGACACTGTGTCCTCAGTGTTATCTCCAGAATGCTTATTACTCTTTCCCTCTCTCTCTCTCTCTCCCTTTTTTTTTTTTTTTTTTTCTTGCTCTGTCATCCAGGCTGGAGTACAGTGGCTCCATCTCAGCTCACTGCAACCTCCGTCTCCTGGGCTCAAGCAATTCTCCTGCCTCAGCCTCCTGAATAGCTGGGATTATAGACACCCGCCACCGTGCCCAGCTAAATTTTTGTATTTTTAGTAGAGGCAGGTTCACCATGTTGCCCAGGCTGATCTCGAACTCTCCACCTCAAGTGATCCTCCCGCCTCGGCCTCCCAAAGTGCTGGCATTACAGGTGTGAGCCACTGTGTCTGGCCTTCTTATTAACTCTTACTCAAGCAACATCATAATGCATTTGGGAGACACATTTTCCAGTTTTACTCCAAGTTGGAAGAAACTTTTCTCGGCCAAAGATCTTTAAAATCCATCCTATCTACAGAGCACAGTTGAGTCTGTAGCCTTCTGGCAAAGGACCTTGATCCAGCATCAGGGAAAAGAACGACAGATCTGAAGCACCCATTCCTGGGTTCACAAGCAAAGGAAGACCCAGATCCAAGAGAGTCCTCTGAGCACACACCCAAACAAGGAAAAAGGCCCAGAAATAAAGGCCCTGGAGCGAAAAGTGGACCAAGACAGTACGGCAGCATGGTTAGAAAGCAAACACTTACCACCCCCTTGGGGAAGCTCCATTTCCCCAGTTGTAAAGTGAAGATATTAAGGCATCTCACAGCATTATTATGAGCATCAAATGGAATAAGATGTGTAACAATTTAGAGCCTATAGATAGCATTAAACTGCTTTGGAGTTGTGGAACATACCATCTGCTCCTTCATGTTTGCTCCCCCAGATAATGTGGCATCAAAGAGAATCCTCAGCCAACCCAAACTCACCTGAATGAGCCTTGTTTTGTGCAATGGACTGTAGTTTGGGAAGAAGAAGAGGGAGGAAAAGGGCACAGGTGATAAGCTGGACCAGCGCAGGGGCCCTGCTGTCCTAGCTTCCCCTGCTCTCCTTTGTAATTCCAGTTTTGTTTCCAGGAATTACTTATTGATCCTTCTGTTTGCTAATTAATGGCAGATTTTCACAAGACTGGGGTTGGAATAAAAATAGTTCAGCATCTTGTTAGTAATGAAAACGTTTTAATTAGCCAGGCATGGTGGCACATGCCTATAATCCCAGCTACTCAGGAGGCTGAGGCAGGAGAATCACTTGAATCCAGGAGGTGGAGGTTGCAGTGAGCTGAGATTGTGCCATTGCACTCCAGCCTGGGTGACAGAGCAAGACTCCATCTCAAAAAAAAAAAAAAGAAAGAAAGAAGAGAAAGAAAAAACAAAACTAAATTAAAATGTTTTGACTGGACTTCAAAAATTATTTCAAAACTTTGTTGCAATTTTTAAAATATTTCTCAAAATTAAAATGTTTGGAAGACTGCCCAAACAATATAAACAAATTCAATTGAAACCTGCATTTAAGTTTTATAAACTTATATGTATGACTTAACAACAAAAAAGCAAGCAACCTAATTAAAAATTTGGGCAAAGTAGGACTTAAACAGTATGACGTTGAAAAAAAAATGGACAAAGGACTTGAATAAACATGTCTTCCAAGAAGATATACAAATGGCCAACAAGCACATGAAAAGATATTCAGCACCACTCATCATCAGGGAAATGCAAATCAAAATTCAATGAAATACCACCTCACACCCCTTAGGATGGTTATGACCACGAGGAGGGAGGAAGGTGAACAGAAAACAAGAAATGTTGGTATGAATGGGCCGGGCGAGGTGGTTCACGCCTGTAATCTCAGCACTTTGGGAGGCCAAGGCAGGTGGATCACTTGAGGTCAGTAGTTCGAGACCAGCCTGGCCAACATGGTGAAACCCCATCTCTACTAAAAAAGTATAAACATTTGCTGGGCATGGTGGTGCACACCTATAATCCAGCTACTCGGGAGGCTGAGGCAGGAGAATCACTTGAACCCGGGAGGCAAAGGTTGCAGTCAGCTAAGATCACGCCATTGTACTCCAGCCTGGGTGACAAAAGCAAAACGCCATCTCAAAAAAAAAAAGAAAAAAAGAAATGTTGGTATGAATGTAGAGAAATTGGAACCCTTACGCATTGCTGGTGGGAATGTAAAATGGTGCAACCTCTGCAGAAAACAATATAGCAGTTCCTCAAACAAGTAAACAGAATTTGGCTGGGCACAATGGCTCATCCCCATAGCCCCAGCTCTTTGAGAGGCCAAGGCAGGAGAATTGTTTGAGGTCAGGAGTTGGAGTCCAGCCTTGGAAATGTAGTGAGACTCCTATTACTATTTTAAAACTTTTTTTTTTTCTTTTGAAATGGAGTCTCGCTCTGTCACCCAGGCTGGAGTGCAGTGGTGCGATCTCAGCTCACTGCAACAACCGCCCAGGTTCAAGCGATTCTCCTTCCTCAGCCTTCCAAGTAGCTGGGACTACAGGTATGTGCTACCACATCCAGCTAATTTTTTGTATTTTTAGTAGAGATGGGGTTTCACCATGTTAGCCAGGATGGTCTTAATCTCCTGACCTTGTGATCCGCCCACCTCAGCCTCCCAAAGTGCTGGGATTACAGGCATGAGCCACCAAGCCTGGCTAAAAACATTTTTTAAGAAAAAAGTTAGCCATGTTAAAATAATATTTTGGCCACACACACGTATTACTAAAGTTAATTCCACTTATTTCTTTTTACTTTTTTAAACAGAGTTAACAGAAAGTTTTAAATTTCATATGTGATTTGCATTATGTTTATATCGGACAGAGCTGCTATGATATAAACATATATGTTTATATATATCTCAATATATATAAACATATCTGTATAAATAAATATTTTTAAGTACATCCTTAAGTACAGCTGTACTTAAATAAATATATAAATATAGATATGTTTATATATATGTTTGCAGTGAGTTGAGATCACACTGCTGTACTCCAGCCTGGGCGGCAGAGCGAGACGTCATCTCACAAAAAAAAAAAAAAGAAAGAAAAAGAAAAGTATGAGCCCCAGCAGGATCTGACTCCAAGGGATGATTCAGAAACCCAAAGGGGCACAAGAGACTGTGGGTAAAGTAAGACCGAGTTATGAGTAAAACTGTCAAGGATGAATGGAAATATGGAGTAATGCCTAGATTATATTTCCTATACAAATTAAAAGCATACTCAACCACACTGGGCCCCGTGGCTCAGGCCTATAATCCCAGCACTTTGGGAGGCCAAGGCAGGCAGATCACCTGAGGTCAGGGGTTCAAGACCAGCCCGACCAACATGGTGAAACCCCATCTCTACGAAAAATAGAAACATTAGCCTGGCATGGTAGCCCCATGCCTGTAATCCCAGCTATTTGGGAGGCTGAGGCAGGAGAATTGCTTGAACCCTGGAGACGGAGATTGCAGTAAGTAGAGATTGCACCACTGCATGCCAGCCTGGGCAACAGGGTGAAACTCTGTCTCTAAATAAATAAATTAATAAATTAATTAAAAGCATACTCAGCCAGGCAGTGGGTCACGCCTGTCATCCCAGAACTTTGGGGAGCTGAGGCAGAACTGTTTGAGCCCAGGAATTCGAGACCAGTCTGGATAACATAGTGAGACCCCATCTCTGATTTTTTGAGAAATGAAAAGAAAAAAACAATAAATTAAAAGCCTATTCGATAGGCATCATCCTTAAGTACAGCTGTATCAATTTGTAACACAACCACAGACAGTGGATTAAAGACAGTTCTCGGGGCTAGAAATCCAAGATCAAGGTGTCAGCATCTTTGGTTTCTTCTGAGACCACTCCCGTTGGCCTGCAGATGGCCACCCTCTTGCTGTGTCCTCACGCAGTCGACCCTTGGTCTGTATTAGTGTCTTAATCTCTTCTTCTGAGAACACCAGTCACATTGGATTGGAGCCCACCCTATGACCTCATTTAACCTTAATTACCTCTTTAAAGGCCCCCATGTCCAAATACAGTCACATTCTCAAAGGTACTGGAAGGTTAGAATTTGAACCTAAGGGTATGAGGGGACAAAATTCAGCCCAAAACATCAGTGTTAATGATAACATTTGTTATAATTTTTGACATTAAAGTATAACAGCTGGTAAAGTTAAGACTCCTGGAGGGGATCCTATTAAGAAAATCACATTCCGGCCGGGCGCGGTGGCTCACGCCTGTAATTCCAGCACTTTGGGAGGCCAAGATGGGTGGATCACGAGGTCAGGAGTTCAAGACCAGCCTGGCCAACATGGTGAAACCCCATCTCTATAAAAAAAAAAAAAGAGAGAGAGAGAGAGAGAATCACATTCCAAATAAGCACAAAATAATTAGGGGGCAGAGCCCTCTTTGCCTACCAAAAGACACTGAAAGGGGATAAATCCTTAATCTCAGTAACATTTTTCATTATCCCTTTTCTCTTCTCCCTCATTTTCTCCAATCCCACTCCCCTAACCCACAGAATCCTATGGCACCCTCGTCCCCATGACCGGTCCCCAGGCCCCGGCTCCTGGTAACGTAAATTAAGCCAGCTTGCCTGTAAATTCCTTGCGCTGGCTTCTCCCAGCCTTTTCAGTTCTGCCCTTTCTTTCTTTCTTTCCTTCTTTTATTTCCCCACCCCCAGCTCTGCCCTTTCTGTAATTCTGCATCACAAAAGTTCAGAACCGGTCTGGCCGGGATCTACTCTCCCAGAGATGGGAAGTGGGGCGCAGTCACGACTAGGTGTCTGAAAAGGGGCCGGGGAAGCCTGGAGGAGTGGACTCGGCGCCGCCCCTGCACTCACCTCCACTTCCAAGCCCTGCGCAGGGAACATCCCCCTGCGACCCCGCTGTCCCGCTTCAAGCCCAGCGGAAGGCTCGCCAAGGGGCTGAGGCTCGTCGCACAAAGATTTGGAAACTACACCTCCTTAGAATCAAGGCTTAGGGATTAAAACCCCTCCACGATTAGGTTTTCCGCCCCTAAATGAGAGCAAGGGAGAGCAGGAGGACGAGCGGCCACTTGGTGTCCCCCTGGCCCAGCCAGAGCCCGAGGTCCCGGTGTTCGCTCCTCCCTAACTGGGCCCGAGGCGGCACAGCTTCGTGGCCCCAGCGCTTCCCCCTTCGGGCCAGATTAGCCTCGGAGGAAGCGAATTAGCGGAGGTAGCCTCCAGCCAGAGCCCTCGGCTAGCTCCGTGAGAAGCGACCCCTGTGGGATCTTAAAGAACCCCCTCTAATCCGCTCACAGGGACCTCACATGTGGAAGCTTCGTCTGTCCTTTGGGAATCGAGCCAGGTCAGGCCTGAGTCTTGAGTCTCTCCCAGATCCCAAAGACACCACAACCCCGAGGTACCAGGGGTGGTCTCAAGCTGAAGTAGAAAAGAATCTGCATTTCACTGCATTGTCTACATGCTTCCAGGTTCCTTGAGGTACAGCATTTTAAGTCGTAGGTAACTGGTAGTGTAGGTTCTGTGATTTACCTAGTTTATATTACTTTCTTTCCCACGCCCCAGCGAATTTTTGCCTCCATTTCCAATTCAACGTTCTTTTACTCTCCATATAAATCTGATTTTTCTATTCTCACTTGAATCGGTTATAACATTTACCTGGCTCTCTCATACAAGTAAAATAAAGTCTTTCACCTGTGTTCACTTTTATATCATGATTTTATATCATTTTTATTCATGATTTGACTTTTTTCTGAAAAAAATTTTTAACAATGATTAGAGGAAGAATAATTAAGATTTTTCCCCCTTTAAAAAAAAATATAGGGTGTCTTGCTCTGTCGCCCAGCGGTGCAGTGGTAGAGATCACAACTCACTGCAGGCTTGAACTCCTGGGCTCCAGCGGGTCTCCCACTTCGGCCTGCGAAAGTGCTGGGATTACAGGTGTGAGCCACCACTCCAGGGACAATAGCTGCAATATAAAGAAACTGAAGCTTCAGGGCCCCATCCAAGGTCCTATACCCAATTTTGTTTTTTTTGTTTGTTTGTGTTTTTTTGTTTTTTTTTTTTTTTTTTTTTTTTTTTTTTTTAACCCCCCCCCCCCCTGGGGGGGGGGTTTTTTTCTTTTTTTGAGATGGAGTTTCACTCTTGTTACAATGGCACTATCTGGGCTCACTGAAACCTCCGCCTCCAGGTTCAAGCGATTCTCCTGTCTCAGTCTCCAGAGTAGCTGGGATTACAGGAACATGCCACTATGCCCGGCTAATTTTTGTATTTTTAGTAGAGACAGAGTTTCAGCATATTGGTCAGGCTGGTCTCGAACTCCTTACCTCAGGTGGTCCACCTTACCTCAGGTGATCCACCTGCCTCAGCCTCCCAAAATGCTGAGATTACAGGCGTAAGCCACCGCACCTGGCCAGTATTCCTTTTCTTTTTCTTTCTTTTTTTTTTTTTCTCTTTCTCTTTCTTCTTCTTTTCTTTTCTTTTTTTTTTTTTTAAAGACAGGGTTTCACCATGTTGGTCAGGCTGGTCTTGAACTCCCAACCTCAGGTGATCCGCCCGCCTTGGCCTCCAAAGTGCTTGGATTACAGGCGTGAGCCACCACGCCCGGCCAGTATTCCTTTTTCTTAAAGAGATCTTCAATTGGGCCGTGCTCAGTGACTCATGCCTGTAATCCCAGCACTTGGGGAGGCAGAGGTGGGCGGATCACTTGAAGTCAGGAGTTCAAGACTAGCCTCGCCAACATGGTGAAACCCCATCTCTACTAAAAATACAAAAATTAGCTGGGCATTGTGGCGCGCACCTGTAATTCAAACTATTTGGGAGGCTGAGGCAGGAGAATAGCTTGAACCTAGGAAACAGAGGTTGCAGTGAGCGGAGATCATGCCACTGCACTCCAGCCTAGATAACAGAGCTAGACTGCATCTCAAAATAAACAAACAAAGAGTTCCTCTATCAAATGAATTTAAGGCCCACCAAACCTGTCGTCTCCCCTGCTACTGACTGCTGTCTCTCACAGCTTCCATTAAATAGTTGTGAAGTGCAAGTTTTGCCCAGGATTTTGTTAGCACATAGTCAGCAACTTCCCTATTTTAAACTGCCCCTGTTTTTCTGCTAATAACTGCCTCTTTCTCCTTCTGAACCTCAGCTTATTGCTTACTAGCTAAAAACTTTAAGGAAAACCGCTGCATCGTCTGTCTAAAACCTGCTGCGTTGTCTAAAGTGCTGAGTTACTTCCCCTGCCCCTTCACCTATAAAAACTGTGTACTTTTCTTAGCCGGGGTACTTTTCTTAGCCAGACTTTTGGATGTGAACCCTTCTGGGCCCACTGGTGTAATAAAGTGTGTTCCTCCATTTCCCTGAGTGCCACTTAGGTTTCTTGTCAGGGGAAAGATAATTTTTTTTAAGGTAAAATTATTCTCACCAAAAAGAAATAATAGTTTTGGTGATGTATAACATTTAATTTCTGGGATCATGTTTTTTTCTACAGAGAGAAAATCAATTGTATATCTACCAGACAAAACAATTTGCATTTCTATTAATATGCACAGGGATCATTTATACTGTACAGGAGCGTCCGCTAGAAACAGAGCTCTCGAACACCGAACGGGGAAGGAAGGAGTTTATTATTATTATTACTACTATTATTGCGGCCGGGAGCCAGGCGATGATTTGTTTAAGTAACCCGGCTCGTCTAACAAAGAGACGCTCTGCCCTCTATATAGGCTTACACTCTAGGTATTACATGTGAAAGAATCTTAGGTTTACAGCTCTAGTCTTGGGTTTATAGTTTTAGAAATCACATATGAAAGGGTTTTGCGTTTACAGCTTTAGGAACTAAATGTGAAAGGCTTCTGGTCTTCGGATGGAGGAGTGGGGTGGGGGTTTGATCTTGTTTAAGTAAAAACAGTATTTTCCGGAGAGTTTCCCCCAATACCAAGTGTGCTATTTACAGGAAGGTGATTCAGGAGGTGCCAGTTGGCCAGCCTTTTCTTCTATTGAAATGCAGTATGGAAGTCAAGAGGGAGGTGATCCCAGATGCCTGGGTCTCCTTCCTCAGTATCACTGTCAGGCTTCTACTGATTTACCTTTTTTTCTAGAGTTGCAAAAGAGTACAAGACAAGGAAGGATACTGACCTCTAGATAATCAGAAAACTCCCAGAAGCGTCTTCTCCTCTGGTTTAGACAAATCCTAGCAATCCATTGGAGGAATGCTTGTATTTGTCCATTTCAAAAACTGTCACAATTTTTCTTTAACTAACAGCAGGAATTTTGGTAGCAAAAAATCATATTGTTTATTATCACGGTGGGAGCCAAGGCCTTTGGCCCCCTGAAGTTTGCCGAAAATCACTGACACAAGGCAGATTAATAGGAAAAAAGCATACAAATTTATTTAATATGTATACATAGGAGCCTTCAGAATGAAGACCCAACCTCCAAGTGAGGTGCAAAAGCTTACATGCCATTGTAAGGCTACAGAGAGAATGAGAGTTTGGATGCTGTGGGAGAAAAGGAATTCTGCTGAGGGGCAATAAATGATTACTAGAGAGAGTGACTGGATCAGGAAACAAATTAACTTCTACATAGTTTTCTTTGGAATTTAGATGAGTATGAAAAACATGCATTCACTTGTGAAAAGGTGTGTTCAGGTGTGGTTACATTCTTGGTCTTACGGGAGGAAAAGAAACCTGCTATTCTCCTTGGAGGGTCTGGATCTTAGGCAAATAAAGGAACTTCAGCTTCTTTGGGAGAGACCCTGTGGAGCGGGGGAAGGCCAGAGAGACCTTAAGTTTGCCTCTTTGGTTCAGATTCAGTGTGTCAACAGACCTCCATGTGCAAGCCCAGACCCAGAAAGTCTGAAGTCCTGCCTGCCTCAGCTAATCACCCCCTATGCCCCTACCTCTCCTACCCTCCCCACCCCCCGCCTGCATTTGCCATTATCCCTAATGTTCAGTGGAGCTCCCCCTCACCCCACCCTGCCATCTTAACTACTCTTACACCTTACCCCACCCGCCATTGTAACTGAACTTATGGTAATGTGTACTCCTTGCCCCTACCCCCACCACTGTAACTGATCTTACTCTGTGACTTTCCACTGCCCACCCCAAACCTATAAAACCAACTCCTATCCCACCACCCTTCGCTAATGCCCTTTTCGGCCTTAGCCCACCTGCACCCAGGTGAATAACAGCCATGTTGCTCACACAAAGCCTATTTGGGAGGTCTCTTCATTCAAAGCTCATGTTTCAACATTTGGTGCCAGAAACCCGGGACTGGGGAACTCCTACAGGAGACCAAACCCCCATCCTTGTTTTTGTGCTCCCTCCATGAAGAGATCTACCTACTGACCTGGGGTCATCAGACCAGCTCACAGACCCACGCACACCACCGGCTATTTTGGTAAGCAGTCTCTCTTTTTTGCTTTCTCATCCTTTTGTCTTTTCGTTTCCACTTCCTCCTCCTTTTAATTTTGTCCTTTTTCCACCGCAACGACAAGGAAAGAACATGCAAAGACAAGTTCTCTGTGAGGTTCATGACCGGAAAATCCTACGTAGGTCACGGATCCGGCGACCCAGTTTCCCCAGGGGTTTGACTGTCGTGGAGACATTCACCCTAGTCACTCGCCCACCAGGCTCATGGCCGATATTGGTGGCAAGTCAATGTAGAGGACG
This sequence comes from Ateles fusciceps, assembly GCA_036589455.1. Taxonomy (NCBI): domain Eukaryota; kingdom Metazoa; phylum Chordata; class Mammalia; order Primates; family Atelidae; genus Ateles; species Ateles fusciceps. The sequence goes on from JAZHEH010003362.1 coordinate 4,097,011, forward strand.
CTCTCTTGGCCACTCACCGAGGAGGTTCAACCCAGGCTCAACTAGGGATGCCTGTTGAGCGGCTGGGTTGCGTGCCATTTTCCTTGTCTCTGCTGCCTTTCCAGAACCGTGGACAATCGTCCATCCTCTACCCCTCCCTCCTCTCTGCTGGCCTGTGTTCTAAAGAACCTCAAGCTTTCTCAACTGTCTCCTGACCTAAAACCCAAATGTCTCATCTTCTTCTGTAGCACTGCATTCTCTTTACTGGGCCACTGCATGGCTACAATACAAGTTAAACAATAGCTCCAACTGGCCAAAAAATGGCACCTTTAATATCTCTATTTTACAAAATTTAGACAATTTTTGTCACAACATGGGCAAATGGTCTGAAATTCCCTACGTCCAGGCATTTTTTTACACACCAATCCCTCCCTAATCTCTACTTCTCTTCCCTTCCGTCTACCCCTCCTTCCTCTGCAGGTAAGCCAGAATCCTCCTTGTCCATCAACCCTTCCGACCTTTCTCCTTCCTGCCTATCTGAACCAGGCCCTAATCTGGAACCTAACCCCAACCCCCAGAGCCTCCCTCCTCTTCCTCTGCCCAAAACCAACCTCCTTATGCCCCTCCTGTCACCTCCCCCACCTCATACGGGGCCCAGCTTACAGTTCAGTCCTGTGGCTACCTCTCTGCCCCTCCCCAACAATCCCCCCCTTCCAGAGGTGGCTGGAGCCTAAGGCATAGTTAGGATGCACATTCCTTTATCCAACCTTTCCCAAATTGGCCAACAGTTAGGCTCCTTTTCATCACATCCTCCAATACTTAACCCAGTCCTATAATCTGACCTGGAGTAATTTAAGTGTCATCCTTACTTCTACTGTCACCCCGAAAAAAACGCTCAATATGCATTTAACACCCAATCAACCCCAACATTACAAAAAAGTACAGAAATTAAAATCTGGCCCTCAAACCCCACAACAGGAATTAAACAACCTCACCTTCAAGGTACTCAGTAATAGGGAAAAATCTGCCCAGCGGCAGCGCATCTCAGAACTACAGATGCTTGCCTCTTCCATGAGACAAACCCCAGCCACACAACCGGCTCACAAAGACTTCAAAGCGCCCAGACTGCAGCTCATCCAGCCGCCCCACCTGGACCTTGCTTCAAGTGTCAGAAACCTGGCCACCGGGCCAAGGAATGCCCGAAGACTGGGATTCCTCCTAAGCCCTGCCCCATCTGTGCGGGGTCCCCACAGAAAGTCAACTGTCCGACTCACGTCACTGCTCCCAAAGCTGCTGAAGCTCCCATCCTCGGCCTGGCGGCTAAAGACTAAGGTGCTGGAGCATCTCGGAAGCGCCCTGGACCATCACGGACGCCAAACTTCGGGTAACTCTTACGGTGGAGGGTAAGTCCATCTCCTTCTCAATCAACACGGAGGCACCCACTCCACACTGCCTTCTTTTCAAGGACTTGTCTCCTTGGCCTCCATAATTGTTGTGGGAATTGACGGCAAGGCCCCAGGCCTCTAAAACTCCCCAGGCCTGGTGTCAATTAGGCCAGCACTCCTTTCCACATTCTTTCCTAATCATCCCCACTTGTCCGGTTCCCCTGATAGGCCGAGATATCCTAGCAAAATTGTCTGCCTCCTTAACTATTCCTGGGCTACGGCCATACCTCATTGCCTCCCTTATCCCTGAACCCGTACCTCCCTCAATAGCTTCCCTTATGTCCCCCTACCTTAACCCTAGGGTGTGGGACACCACCTTCCCATCTATTGCTACAAGTCAAATTTCCCAAAGCCCACCCCATCCACCAAACAGCTTCTCCTTCCTGGAGGTGGTTGCTACTTTCACCTCTGGATACCAGGTTTTGCTATTCTAACTAAGCCATTGTATAAACTCACTAAAGGAAACTTATCCAACCCTATTAATCCTAAATCCTTTCCTCACTCCTTTCACTCCTTAAAGACGGCTCTAAAAACTTCTCCCTCCCTAGCTCTCCCCAACTTGTCTTAACCCTTTTCTTTTCTTTTTTTTTTTTTTTAAAGTTGGGGTTTCACCATGTTGGTCAGGCTGGTCTTGAATTCCCGACCTCAGGTGATTCGCCCGCCTTGGCCTCCAAAGTGCTTGGATTACAGACATGAGCCACCATGCCTAGCCAACCCTTTTCATTATATACTGCTAAAATCCAGGGCTGTGCGGTCGGGATTCTTACACAGGAGCCAGGCCCACAGCCCGTAGCCTTTTTATCCATACAACTTAACATTACAGTCCTGGACTGGCTGGACACTGTCTAACTGGGAGTCACGGCTTCTTCCAATCATTAGTCCTCTAATACTGTCTTTCTCCTTCTCTTATTTGGACCCTGTGTTTTTCCAATTAATCTCTCAATTCCTACAAAATCGTATACAAGCGACAACCAATCAGTCAATACGACAAATCCTCCTATTAACCTCACAATACGCCCCTTCCCCCAAATCTCCCAGCAGTCTAAATTCTTTCCCATTTTTAGGTTTTCTGCACCACCCCCAATCACACATGAAGTAGCCTTGAGAAACTTCGCCCCCCACCCCCCAAAACCTGTTATCACCCCCTCTTCTCTAATTCTTTCTTTCTATATATAAAAAGACAGGTATGTCCATCCTCCATGTGCAAGCCTGGACCCAGAAAGTCTGAAGTCTTGCCTGCCTCAGCTAATCACCTCCCCACACCACCTGCATTCACCATTATCCCTGATAGCTCAGCAGAGCTTCCCCCGACATAAGCCTTAGCCCACCTGCACCCAGTTGAATAAACAGCCATGTCGCTCACATAAAGCCTGTTTGGGAGGGTCTCTTCAAAGCACGAGTTTTAACACAACGTACTATATTTGGGGATATCCATTTCTGAACCCCAACATTAGCTAAGTGTATTGTTCCCACTGAGCCTCCCTCCAATTCCTTTCCCCTGTATCCCAGTGGCCGGCAACTTGTGGAAATTATTCTCAAGACCTCTAAAAGCAGCACTTGCTTTTGCCCGGTTGCTGATGCACGTTATGAATTTCACACATGAATCACTATCACTGTCCATCCACCACTCTCACTGCCGAGAGGTCCCAGGTGACAAAGTCTCTCCTTAGCCAAGCTCTAGCGTGGCTTCTAGCAACTTAAGGCCCTGTCCCTAGGATGCCCCCAGCCCCCCTCTTAAAATGCCTGCCTGAGAAAGCTCATTACTGTCAGAAAAGTTTACCGTTCATCCCAGCCCAAACCTAGTAATAGACACAGGCCCCTGAACTCCATCTTAGAGCAATTACTTAGAAAGAAAGCTTGCAATTAAAACATGCTTCTCTGCCCCTTTGAGATGTAAATCTTCCACTCAGAGCTGTCTTCACTGGGACCTGAGAGTCTCTTTGAAATGCAAACATTTGAGGAAATAAATCTTGCTCCAGTTCTCAACCAGGTGGGTGCCTTGCTCTAACTTGCACCCCTTGCTCCTGTCGTAAAAGTAGGTGCTTAGTTCTCTGCTGGACAAACACCAATTCACAAATCCAGATTGTCTAGTCACATTGAGCAACTCCCCTAACACCTTCATGCCTATCCCTTAGCACACCCCAGCCTTCAAAATGCCTTTTTTTTTTGGTCAGGAAGTTGAGTTCAGTTCACCTTGGGCCCTCTTCCCTACTGCAATAGTTACTACTTTAAAAAACCTATCTTCCCCAGGCGTGATGGCTCACCCCTATAATCCCAGCACTTTGGGAGGCAGAGGTGGGCAGATCATCTGAGGTTGGGAGTTCGAGACCAGCCTGACCAACATGAAGAATCCCCATCTCTACAAAATTAGCCAGGAGTGGTGGTGCATGCCTGTAATCCCAGCTGATGAGGAGGCTGAGGCAGGAGAATCGATAGAACCTGGGAGGCAGAGGTTGCGGTGAGCCAAGATCGTGCCATTGCACTCCAGCCTGGGCAAGGTAGATACCTATCTGTACTTCTTGTCTAAACTGTTTTCTGGCTTTGACACAGGCTTTATGAGCCCACAAATAACTTTAGGACAAAACCTTATAAATCCATCTGAGGCACTGTCTTGCAGGCACTAACATTTCTGTGACAGGCTTCAAGCTCACTTCAATGACCCTTCCATTTCTCATCTATTTTTCAGGCTTTCAACCTGTTTCAAACCTTCTTTTTAGTCTTCTACTTCCAGAGACTTTTTCCTTTGTTTAATCACCTTATAATTAGGCCTGATTCTCGAGCTAGCACATTTCAGCCCCTATAAATAAATGCATTCTCCCAAAATGTGCAGCACCTTTGCCATGCTACGTTCTATTTGTCTTTCTAGTACTATTTTGATAAATATCATAGCTCAAGCATGGTCAACCCTCAACTTCTTTGTACTGTTATAGGAGTCTGTGACAAATCTTAGGACAAGTATGTTGTGCTTTTTTTTTTTTAAGATGGAGTTTCTCTCTTAGTGCCCAGGCTAGAATGCAATGGCATGATCTCAGCTCCACTGCAACCTCTGCCTCCCGGGTTCAAACGATTCTCCTGCCTCAGCCTCCCAAGTAGCTGGGATTACAGACATGCACCACCACACCAGGCTAATTTTTGTAGTTTTAGTAGAGACGGGGTTTTGCCATGTTCGCGAGGCTGGTCCTGAGCTCCTGATCTCAGATGACCCACCGCTTCGGCCTCCCAAAGTGCTGAGATTACAGGCATGAGCCACCGTGCCCATCCTTGGTGTGCATATTTTTCTTGTCAACTTTTTCTTATGTGCAAAACATTAACATGGTTTCAAAGTCAAAACTAGACAAAATGGTAAGTAAACTCAGAGAAGTGATACGCCAACATGTATCTGTTTCATTCAGATCTTACCTCTTGAGATAACCAGTCTATTTTCCTTCCTGTGTTTGTTTCTGCAAAAATAAGCAAATATAGTATGCTTTGTTATTTCCCCTCCTTTCTTATCAAAAAGGGGGCCTTTTTAAAATTTTCTCAGAGGCAGGGTCTCACTATGTGGCCCAGGCTAGTCTCAAACTCTTGGCATCAAGCAATACTTCCGCCTCAGCCTTCCAAAGTGCTAGAATTACAGGTGTAAGCCACCATGTCTGACCGCTTTTCTTCATTTAAATATATATCCTGGCCAGGCGTGTTGGCTCACACCTGTAATCCCATCACTTTGGGAGGCTGAGGCGGGCGGATCACAAGGTCAAGAGATCGAGACCATCCTGGCCAGCATGGTGAAACCCCGTCTCTACTAAAACTACAAAAATTAGCTGGGCGTGGTAGCGCACACCTGTAGTCCCAGCTACTTGGGAGCCTGAAGCAGGAGAATTGCTTGAACTCAGGAGGTGGAGGTTGCAGTGAGCCAAGATCGCGCCATTGCACTCCAGCCATGTGACTGTCTCAAAAAAAATAAAATTATATATATATATCCTGGCCGGGGCAACATGGCAAAACCCCTGTCTCTACTAAAAATACAAAAAATTAGCCAGACACAGTGGCACATACCTCTAGTCCCAGCTACTCAGGAGACTGAGATGGGAGAATCACCTGAGCCCAGGAGGTTGAGGCTGCAGTGAGCCAAGAAATCCAGCCTGAACTCCAACCTGGGCAACCAGAGTGAGATCCTATAAAAAATAACACTTCCAATTAGTTTGCAGAGATCTTCCACATTATTTTTGCAATTACATAGTATTTCATTGTGTGAATGTGCCACAGTTTATTGAACCAGTCTCCTACATTAGAGCAGAAACCAGCCTGTTTAGGTAGTTTCTATTATGTTGCAAATAGAAATAATGGTGCAATCAAACAGCATATGTGCCACATAAAATACACTGCCATATGCATTTTATAATGTTAGAGGTATATCTTCAGGGTAAACTCCTACACACGGGATTGCCAGGTCAACTGTAAAATACATATGTATTTGTTATTTTATGACCATATTGCCCTCCATCAGTTATAACTTCTGTATTCCCACCAAAAACATGAAAGTGTCTTCCCACAGCCTTTCCAATAGAGTATACTGCCATTGTTTTTAAATTAGGTAGCTTCCAGAACCTGCCCAGGCTGAGAAAGACTCCCTATCAAGCTTTTGAATTTTTGCCAGTCGGATAGGTAAGGTTAACTATTTTTATCCCCTCATGCTTATCTCGAGTGAACCAGGCCTGTTACATAGCATCACTGTTTAGAAGTGCCAGGCTGGGTGCGGTGGCTCACGCCTGTAATTCTAGCACTTTGGGAGACTGAGGCGGGCTGATCACTTCAGGTCAGGAGCTCAAAAGCAGCCTGGCCAACATGGTGAAACCCCGTCTCTACTAAAAATACAAAAAAAAATTAGCCGGGCGTGGTGGCGGGCGCCTGCAATCCCAGCTACTCAGGAGGCTGAGGTAGGTGAACTGCTTGAACCCGGGTGGTGGAGGTTACAGTGAGCCAAGAACGCGCCACTGCACTCCAGCCTGGGTGACAAGAGCGAGACTCCGTGTCAAAAAAAGGAAGTTCCAGGTCAGGAGAGTCTAGCTCCACCTGGTGGTAGCATTATCTAGTTGCAGAAAAAGTACCTTTTCTTCATAGCTGTTTGTGTCTTTGCACCTACTTTTACTTACCTACTAAATTTCCTGCTCCTCTTCCCTAAATGAAAAAACCTGCATTCTAACCCCTTTCCTATGGGTTGCAGTATGTGCCACACTCTCTGAGTGAGGTTTCCATGTGGTCTTTGCCACTTCAACATTTTAAACCATGAGCTGGGCTCAAAGGTAGGAGGAGTGGTGCTAAACTCTAGGGTCCATTTTCTCAACGTACCAGACACAAGGAAATGAGCCTTTTTTTTTTTTTGCCCTTCAACCTGCTCTACTGTCCACACCAATAACAAAGTGTTCGTGGTGGCAACTTTCAATTCAGGGCCGGCCTGAATGGCTCACTGCTGTAATCCCAACACTTTGGGAGTTCGAGGCAGGTGGATCACTTGAGGCCAGGAGTTTAAGACCAGCTTAGCCAAGATGGTGAAACCCATCTCTGCTAAAAATACAAAAATCAGCTGGGCAGTAGTGGCGCTCGCCTGTAATCCCAGCTACACAGGAGGGTGAGGCAGGAGAATTGTTTGAGCCTGGGACTGGGAGGCTGCAGTGAGCCAAGATCTGGCCACTGCTCGCCAGTCTGAGCAAGACAGTAAGAACCTCTCTAAAAAAAAAAAAAAAAAAGAAGAAGAAGAAGAAAAAGGCTGGGTGCGGTGGCTCATGCCTGTAATCCCAGCACTTTTGGAGGCCGAGGTGGGTGGATCATGAGGTCAGGATTTCAAGACCAGACTGGCCAACATGGTGAAACCCTGTCTCTACTAAAAAATACAAAAATTAGCTGGGCATGGTGGCTCGTGCCTGTAATTCCAGCTACTTGGGAAGCTGAGGTAGGAGAATTGCTCGAACCGGGACCGGGGAGGCGGAGTTGCAGTGAGCCAAGATCACACCACTGCACTCCAGCCTGGGCTACAGAGCGAGACTCCATCTCAAAACAAAAAGCAAAAGTTGTTCTAAAATGGGTATGAGTATCCGCACCAGTTACACGGCGTCTCCCAACACTTCTCATTGGTTTCTCATTCACCCCTTTTCATTCCTCGTTCTTTGTGGCTGCTCCCAACCACTCTGCCTTCTGCATTCCTTTTTCCCCAGGGCTGCTACAGACCAGGACCAAAGGAAGCTGCATTTTATAAGTCTGCATTGAAAAACAAATGAGGCTAGCCACTTTTTTAAAAACAGATTTTCAATCATGACTGATTGCCAATTACCAGGTCATCACCTGTTTTTGCACAGCCTGAGATATAAAAATCATTTTTACATTTGTAAATGCTTGAAAAAAATTTGATAATTATTCCATGATACATGAAAATTATATAAAATTCACATTTTAGTGTCCGTAAGTTTTTCTTTTCTTTTTTTTTTTTGAGATGGAGTGTTGCACTTGTTGCCCAGGCTGGAGTGCAATAGTGTAATTTCGGCTCACTGCAACCTCCGCCTCCCATGTTCAAGCGATTCTCCTACCTCAGCCTCCTGAGTAGGTGGGAGTACAGGTACATGCCACCACACCTGGCTAACTTTGTATTTTTAGTAGAGATGGGGTTTCTTCATGTTGGTCAGGCTGGTCTTGAACTCCTGACCTCAGGTGATCCACCCACCTCAGCTTCCCAAAATGCTGGGATTACAGGCGTGAGCCACTGCACCTGGCCCATAAAAGAAGTTTCATTGGAACACAGCCATGATCATTCATTGTCTATGGGTGCTTTCTAAATACAGCTGCAGACTGGTGTCATTGTATACCTAAAAAATTTATTCTCTAGCCCTTTACAGAAAGTATGCCAACCCTGATCTAGAATACCCCATTAAAATCGACCATAGACAGCTCTTAGTTGAGGTACTGCAAAGTGATTTACAGACCCTGCTACATTATGTTTCCAAACTTTGCAGAATACATATTACCACAATTTTTAAAATGAGAAAACTGAGGATGACATAAAACTTTGCCAGGAGTCTGGAATTAAACATGGTCTGCCTGACTTGGAAACTACTATTTTTTTTCCAATGCACAACACCCGCCCCCCCCTCTTAAATCTCTGAGGGGTACTGCATTCAGAATTATGTAAGCAGTATCCATCCATTGGTCCTAATTTTCTCCCTTCAGTCCATTATACAGTATATCTAGACTATAATTTTGTTTTGTCTGAGTCTTTATTCTCTGGGCTCGATGCTGATTCTTTCAGAAGTTTCTACATGACAAAATTTTAGGTCCTTTTGCCATCCAGATCACTCCTCTGAATATATTCATTTGTTGATAATGCTCTTCAAGTCTGCACTTAAGACAGAACATGATGCAGGGGTAGGGTGCCATCAGCAGAGTGTCTCCCTAGTTCTAAAAATTCTACATCTTTCCTACTTATCTATGAAGAGAACTTTTTGAACCCGAAGGCAGAATCTGACTTATTACTACTGAATTTCAATTCAATAACATTTAATAAGCTGGAGTTTACCATATGGCTATTGAGATCTTTTTGAATCCTCATTTTGCACACTGATGAAGCTGCAATTCCTTCTAACTCCTCGTCATCCACAAATACAATACGCATGCCTTCCGTTTTTCACCCAGGTCACTGGCAAAATCGCACTAAGTTTTATCCTTTATTCCAGAAGGTGGCACTCATGGGCCCTCCATTTCATCAAGAGCCTCATACTTGCATGCCTCACTCTGTCCAGAGTCTATCTGTTGCAATAGCAGACTCACGTGAGATTTTGTCACACTTCGGAAGAAACCCCAGGTCAGATGTCATTTTTTCTTTTTTGAGACTGAGTCTCACTGTCACCCAGGCTGAAGTGCAGGTCTGCCATCTCTGCTCACTATGATGTCTGCCTCCCAGGCTCAAGCAATTCTGCATCTGCCTTAGCCTCTAGGATAGCTGCAATTACAGGCATGCACCACCACCCTACCTGGCTAATTTTTGAATTCTTCATAGACAAGGTTTCACCATGTTGGCCAGGCTGGTCTTGAACTCCTGACCTCAAGTGATCTGCCTCCCTCAGACTCTTAAAGTGCTGGGATTACAGGTATGAGCCACCACGCCCAGCCCCAACATTACTTTTAAAGTCTTCTCTCAAATCCCCATACCCACCTCTACAAAAAGCTACCTTGTTTCCAGCTCCTCCTCCTGCATTCTTCTCCATTCTGGGTCACTGTGAGCAGGACATAGGTTACCCAACCTCCCCTCTCCAGTGTCCTAATTCCAGACCTGCCACTTGCCTGGTACTGGTTGTGTGAACTTGGGCAAATTCCTTAGCATTTCTTTGGCTCTCTTTCCCATCTGAGAAACAGAGATAGTAATAGTATCTAGTAAATAAATTAATGGATGATAGTGGTAAGAAAAATGTTCCGTTTCATATCAGATTTTCATAGCTACTACCAGAGAAGGGTTAATAAACTGGAAAAGCTAGAGAATTAGTTTTTAATGAACATTGTAGTTTTTCTTCATCTACTTTGTTAAGCTGTCCTCATGCCCCATGAAACATACTGTCCCCTCATTTAGAAACAGACTAACTCCATTTTCCTCCACTATCCCCTCCCCTGTCCTTGATCTGTAGATCCTGTTAAGACAGAAAAACACTGTTGGTCAAAGGGTACACGCTTTCTGTTACAAGATGAACAAGTTCTGAGTATGTATAGAACATGGGAAGGGATGTGTTAATTGACCGTGGCAATCATTACACAAATGTATATGCATTTCCAATCATGTTGTATACTTTGAAGAAAATTAAAAAATGACAGGAACAACAAACACATCCTTAACATTCAATCATTTTATCCCAGATAATGCTGAGTTTATGTCTCAGGGGGAACACCAAAATCCATGAAACTGCTCTCATTTTCTATCCCCGAAATGTCACTTTAACATAGGAAATGTCCATTTTGGGGTTATTCACATTCAAACATTAAAATGTAAATATCAAGGTGATGGAAGCATATCCTAATCTCTTAACTAACAAGACTACCAGGAATAGTTTGAATGTCCCAGTTACTCTAGGAGTCCCAATTCTCTTAAGGTAAGAACTTCAAGATTTAAACAAACTCAATGTGAAAAATAAACATTTATTACAAAAATTAGTTTTGACATTTTTAACGTGAAAGCAGACAAGGTGTTTTCCAGTTCAAAAGGTCTGTTGTAAGTTAGAGAGGTAAATTCCAAGGCTGGTAATAACTGACTCATATTCTTCACAAGTGGCCTAAACAATAAGGAACCATTCATCTCAAATTCACAGGAGCCATGAATCACCTCTGCCTCCCCCATGGCCTTTTCTCCATATCCCTCCGACTCGGCCTTCCAACCATGATACAGTACTGAAACATATTTTAAAAATTTCATCCTTGGCCAGGCACAGTGGTTCACACCTGTAATTCCAGCACTTTGGGAGGCTGAGGCAGGCAGATCACGTCAGGAATTCTGAGACCAGCCAGACCAACATGGTGAAACTCCATCTCCACTAAAAATACAAAAATTAGCTGGGCGTGGTGACACTCACCTGTAATCCCAGCTACCCGGGAGGCAGAGGTTGCAGTGAGCCGAGATTGTGCCACTGCACTCCAGCCTAGGCGACAGAGTGAGACTTCATCTCAAAAAATTAAAAAAAAAAAATCTCATCCTTAGTGAAGCATTTCATAAGCTCTACTTTAATTTTCTAGTCGGATTTCATTTCCTCTGGAAAATTTATTTTTTATTAGCATGTGACCCTTAACTGATGGCTTCACATTAGAATTTTGTTTTTCTTTTTGGATCCTTAATAAAAAACTCAATTCTGTTAGGGATTTCCAAGACAGGATAGGGCACAGTGGCACTTAGTATCCTCCACAGAAATAAAGAAGCAAAGTCAACCCAAGAGGTCCCTTTATTTGCCCTCTTGCTAAGTTGTTAAATAGACTGGGGGAATGGTGGTAGATGGAGAAACAAAAATGTAAGGGCAGAAAAGGGTCCAAATGGGGAGGAGGAAAGCAATGACAGCCAGTCCTGTCCTGCTCGTTCCTGTTCACCCACATACAGACCACCCAAATTTCTTCTGAACTCCACCCCACTAAATATAGTAGCAGTTACTACTTTCAACTACTACTAAAGCTGTTCTCCAAATGACCTGAGAAATCCCTCACCTCAGCTCTGGGACAGTTGTTCCTATAGCCGTAGGGAGGTCTGTCAGTGCACCTGGCTGGGCAGGAGGTAGAGAGTAAGTACTTTCTCCTGTCACTTGGTGAAACAGGCCAAGGAGATGCCACAAGTACAGCATCAGCTTCACCCTGGGCACCTTCCTCCAGCAGAGGAAGGCCTGGCCACAAGAGGGCTCTGGAATGAGGGCCTGAAATTCAGAAGCTCTGCCTTGAGATAAGAACCAGGAAGGGGCAGGGCCAGGCACTGGGAACCAGCCCCAGGTTGCTGGGAAGCAAGGCTTTGAAGCATTTTCCTGTTGTACAAAGGAGCCTAGGAACCCTCAAAGACCTTTTCCCCTACTTACTTCCTACAAAAAGAAGCCTTGACAAACCAAGCTTTTATTTCCAGCAACATCCAGCCGATACAAACACATAGAAATACAATCTCACCAAAGAGCTAAGAAGCCCTCCAGCACACACTCAATTTCAGCAAACAGCTAAGACCACACAACACACACACAAGCTCCACAGAGCTAAGACCACTACACACATCTCCACAGCACCACAGGCACATCTCAGAAGGGTCTGTCCAGGAGTTCCAGCCAAGGGAAGGGTGATGGCCTGACCCACTAGCTCCACCTTTTTTTTTTTTTTTTTTTGGAGACAAAGTTTCACTCTTGTTGCCCAGGCTGGAGTGCAATGGCAAGATCTCGGCTCACTGCAACCTCCATTTCCCGGGTTCAAGCAATTCTCCTGCCTCAGCCTCCTGAGTAGCTGGGATTACAGGCATGTGCCACCACGCCCAGCTAATTTTGTATTTCTAGTAGAGACAGAATTTCTTCATGTTGGTCAGGCTGCTCTCAAACTCCCGACCTCAGGTGATCCGCCTGCCTCGGCCTCCCAAAGTGCTGAGATTACACACTTGAGCCACCGCGCCCGGCCTCCAACTTTCTTTTCTTTAGAGCAGTGGTTTTAAACCTTTTTTGCTTCACATTCTACGTTCTCTGAAAATTTACTATGCTCTCCACAACAAGAGCTCCCATATTCCATGGACAGTCAGTGTCTGTCTGCTTGTATTCAGGAGGAGGACAGGGCGGAGGGATTCCAGCAGCACTTCCCATGGGAAGACAGGAGAGAATGGACCCCGGAGATGGAGGGATCCCAGTGTCATTACCAAACAATCATTTCAGCCGTTCTAGCCTCTATCCCCGCCCTAGAACAGCTGGCAATGGAAATCGGTACATAAGGAAAGAGCCCAGAACCAGGTTGAAAATCCCTATTCAAAGGCCCCTGCAGGCCAGGTGGGCAGTTGAATGTAGATTCCTGGGAGCCACGCCATTTTTGCTGTCTACTTAGAAGGGACGTCAACAGCATGCCCAGGATTCCTGCCTGATCCCTCATAGAAATGGGGAATAAACACTTTAAACAAGTCCCAGGCCACTCAGCAATCGTAAGAAAGGAAGGGAGTGCATGAAGGAAGAAGGGCACATAGCTGACATTATTAAAAATACATCCTAAGAAGTGGGGGGCCCTGTGGGGTGTAGAAGACAAATAAGGCATCCTGTGAATCTATAGACATCAGGGGCCAGAGTCTGGTAGCACCTGAGTAAGGCAAGTGCAGATGACAGGCGGAGAGCCCGAGCAGGCTCACACCAGAAACGACGAGGTCTGTTTGAATTCCCCCTGCAGAAACAAAACATCCGGTCAACTCTCAATAGTCTTCTTTAGCTGATAATCCTCAAAACACATAAATACAGGCTAGAAATCTCCTCACTCCAGCCCCAGGTGGCCCACCCCTGCCCTGGCCAGGCATACTTACTTCACTTCGAGCACTAGGCTGGCTGTAAATCACCTTCTTACTTGAAGTCCTGTGAACAAGCCAGAAGACGGAGACGCTCAGCCACGTAGGTGCTTATTAACCTCTCCTTGCCAACTATAAGGCCAGAACCGAGACCGCTACAGAAGCACAGAGTGAGCAGCAGAAAGGTATGGGCAGGGGGGAGACAGGACAGGCCCGGGGCCAAGGCCACAGAGAAAAGGCTGGATATCCAGATGCCTTCCCTCCAAATTGGTTGCTTCTGCCTTCAATTCATTCCCCCAGGCCCACCTCAGCTTCAAACCACATGCATCCATGCTCTCAAACTCGGAGAAACCCAGGACAGCACCTCACTCACCCTTTCTTTGCTCCTGAAAGAGAAGAAATGGGATCATGAGTGTCAGCAGGACAGAAGACAGCACAGCTCGGGAAGATGAAGGAGCGGGCCCACAGCTCTTGGTGTGTGTTAGATGGGTGATCAGTGCTCCCCAGGGGACAACACCCACACACATGAGCACAGTATCAGGGTCAGTACTCAGATGACACCATGCCAGGCCGTGGGAAAGGGACAGTACAAAGGAGAGCCTCTGGAGGCAGATACTTACTGTCAAAGTAGCCTCGGCTATAGGCAAACCAGATGCCAAAAATCAAGATTCCCAGGAGAATCAGGGTTACGAGGACAGCTGCCACGATGGCCCCCACATTCAGCTCCACTGTGAGACACAAATGAGAAGTCAGGCACCAGGATACTCATGGTACCAACAGTGTCGCCAACGGCAGGAGGAAAAGCAGACCCCGACCCCCACCCCAGGTCTGGGCTCAAGCCCCAACTGTCTCACCAGCTTCCATGCGCACAGCATTTGATTTCGCTGCTGTCCCATACCCATTCTCTGCCTGACAACTGTATTCTCCAGTATCAGAGGCTGACACCGAATCAAAGACCTGAAGGGAGGAAAACAAATTGGCTTCCTGCTTGAATAAGCAAGAGCCCATTTTTTTACATCTCCTGACCCTAATTCCAAGTTCACCCTGTTGCTTGTTCTTCCTCCCACCTTTTGGGGTTCTATAACTGCATCCCCCCACACATCTTTCACCACCACCATCCATACCAGCTCTCCTGTCGTGGGATTAAGGTTATAGGAAGAGTTGCTGAAGGCACGGCTGGTCTTGGGATTTGCAGGCATCTCTATGCCATCTCTGTACCAGGTGTATGTAGAGGGTGGGGAACCATCTTGTTCTGAGCATGTCAGCACTGCCCGGCTCCCAATGGTGGCAGAGGAGGGGATGCTAACTGTAGGCTTGGATGGAGGCACTATGGAGGAGAAAGACAGAAGGTGCTGAGTACAGGGTGGGGGCTGCTTGAGTCCAAGAAACCAACTAGAGTGGTAGCCCCATCTACTCCGCTTGAGCCTCCCACCCTCACCATGCCCCCCGTTGCCACCTAACCAGGGGCTCATCCCCTCTCTAGCAGCTCCAGGAGTCCAAATAGCCCCACCCATGGGCATTCTCACCATCAATGAGCTCCACAGCTCAGCAGAGCCTGCTACAGGTTAGGGCAGTAACTGACTCCATGCCCACCCAGAAGCCACAGGGCACGTACCAAGCACGATGAGCTTGACCTTGACCTCCCCATAGCTGTTGCCACCTTCCTCGGAGACCATACAAGTGTATGTCCCGGTGTCTTCCCGTGTCACGGATTTGAAGGTGATACCACTTGACGAGAAGGTCACTCGGTTCTCATAGGAAGCTACCACAAGAGGAGGCAAGGGCAGGGACAGAGTGAACTGGAGAGCTAAGGGGAGCTAATGATCCAAGGTGCACAGGTGCTCTCTTCTCCCCTAGAAAGGGGCATGGGAAGGCCATGGGGACTTGAGCCCCAGGGTGTGCCCTGGGATAAGGGCACAAAGCCTGGATCATAGAATCCAGGCATGATAACCCCTCCACAACCTAGGCAATCAGGAAGGAGGAGAAGCGACTCACCTGTGATCTTGCTATTATAGCAAACGAGTCTGGTGGTATCTCCATGATCAAACTTCCACTCCACACGGGGAGAAGAAAAGCCCGAGTAGGTACAGGACAACTTGACAGCTGCAGACAGGGTCAAAATGAGCCGGAGGAGGAAGCGGCAGCAAATACACGAGATGGGGAACAGCGCCAAACCGCAGGCTGTGCTAGATGCTGTCTAGGTCCCCAGGCGGCCGGCAGCTGCTCACCCTCATGCCCTCCCAGAGCCACCCTCCCCAGCCCCTCCCAACTCACCATTATTCTCAGGAATTCTGACTTCGGGTTCAGAAGTGTGCACTGTACAACTGCCCAATGCCAGGGGGCCTGAGGAGAAGAGGTGGGCCCCGTCAGGAGTAAACAGAGAAATGCCACGGAGAGGGAGGCACAGACCCGGTGGACGGGACTTCTCCATTCACAGACCTTGCGCGGAAGGGATTCCAGACTCAAGCTCCTCCTGGTTCTCATACTTTATCACCATGATCTTAAACATCTTCTTTAAGTGTTTTTTGCTGCAATTGCAGGCTAATACTTCTTTTATCAATGGAACTCTCTCAAATGCAGTTTCTTTTGCTTCTAATTTTTCTCTCTGTGACTTCCAATAATCTAATTAGATTCCCACTAGTCCCAGGGCAGCTTCCAGAATGACATTTCATGGTTCAGAGAAAGCTTCTCAACAAATGATTGCAGCCACTTGTCAAGACAATCCTGGAAGGAAGCCAGCAGGGCTGGAAGCCCAAGGAGGGAAGGGAAGGGCAGAGCCATAATGAGGATAATAATAATACTTGACATTTGTAGAGCATTTGGTGCTTTTTAAAGTGTTTTTGCATTCATTATGACACATTGCATCACCTGATCCTGGAAACAAGCATGAGAGATCGGCAGGACGCGTATTATTATCCCAAGTTTACATAAGGAACTGAGAATACAAGAAGTTGTGCCTAAAATCACATAGCTGGGGCCGGGCGCAGTGGCTCACGCCTGTAATCTCAGCACTTTGGGAGGCCGAGGCGGGTGGATCACCAGGTCAGGAGTTCAAGACCAGCCTGGCCAATATGGTGAAACCCTGTCTCTACCAATAATACAAAAATCAGCCGGGCATGGTGGCACATGCCTGTAGTCCCAGCTACTTGGGAGGCTGAGGCAGAAGAGTCGCTTGAACCTGGGAGGCGGAGGTTGCAGTGAGCCAAGATCATGCCCCTGCCCTCCAGCCTAGGCAACAGAGAGAGACTCTGTCTCAAAAACAAAAACAAAAATCACATAGCTGGTTCTGAAGTGAAGCTTGGACTAGACGTGGGCTCAGACCACCTCATTTGAATCTCCTACTTGCCAAATGGAGAAGAGAAGAGAAAGCTACGCATCTGCTGGGTGGAGGGAGGGAGGAGCAACGAGGCTACTTAAATAATATGGGGGAGGTACATCAGGGTTCACAGAAGGTGCCCATGAGGGTCCAATTAGGAACCAGTGACCAGGGACTCTGGGATCACATGATGCAGCTACAAACCTGCACTTACACAATTATTCTCATTCATGTTTTCAAAGTCAGATTCATGAAATATGCTTTTATTTACAGCTTCAAGTCAGGGCCCTGTCTTAGATAAATACTTGTAGAATGTAAGCACATCTGTTAAATTCAAGTACATTTTTCTTAATTATGCAAGTAACTGAATATGGTCTTTTGTCTTCTGAGACTCCCCTTCCTCTCTGAAATATGAAATAGATGTGCTCTAAAGTCCTTTAGGTTCCTTTTTTCTCTTTTGGCATTAATGTTTAGACAATATATTTGTATACATGTATTTCAATCTGATATAATAACGCTATGAATTAGTCCATATAAGTATTCTCTCTCCCATTTTATCGATAAGAAAATTCAGTGTCTAAAAGGTTAAGTGGTTGGCCCAGGAAATGGCAGAGATAAATTAGCACACCATGGCAGGGATCCTGAGGAGAAAGAAAGAGGTGGGCTCATGAGGAGTAGACAGAGAAATCCCATGGAGAGGAAGGAAGAGACCCAGCAGACAGGGGCTTCTCCATGCACAAACCCGAAGGGGAAGGGATTCCAGACTTGAGATATAGGTTACTCCTATATCCTTTTTTTCTTTATCTTATTATACCCTTTTCTTTTCTTTCTTTCTTTTTCTTTTGGAGATGGAGTTTCACTCCTGTTGCCCAGGCTGGAATGCAATGCCATGATCTCGGCTCACTACAACCTCCACCTCCCGGGTTCAAGTGATTCTCCTTCCTCAGCCTCCCGAACAGCTGAATTTATACCCATGCATACCCACCACACCTGGGTAATTTTTGTATTTTTAGTAGAGATGGGGTTTCACCATGTTGGCCAGGCTGGTCTCAAACTCCTGACCTCAAGTGATCCACCCACTTCAGCCTCCCAAAGTGCTGGGATTTCAGGCGTGAGCCACCTCGCCCAACCTAATTTTTTTTTTTTTAAGAGCTGGGGTCTTGCTCATTGCCCAGGCTGATCTGGAACTCCTGGCCTCAAGCAGTTCTCCTTCCTTGGCCTCCCAAAGTGCTGGGATTATAGATGTGAGCCATCACGCCTGGCCATATAGCATGGTTTTCAAAAAAGAAGGGTATAGGCCAGGTGCGGTGGCTCATGCCTGTGATCCCAGTACTTTGGGAGGCTGAAGTGGGCAGATCAGTTGAGATCATGAGTTTGAGACCAGCCTGGCCAACATGGTGAAACCCCATCTCTACTAAAAATACAAAAATTAGCTGGGCATTGTGGCGCATGCTATCTGGGAGGTAATCCCAGCTACCTAGGAGGCTGAGGAGAAGAATCACTTTAATCCAGGAGGCAGAGGTTGCAGTGAGCTGAGATTGCACCACTGCATTCAAGCTTGGGCAACAGAGTTAGACTCCGTCTCAAAAAAAAAAAATTTAACCAGTCATGGTGACATATGCCTGTAGCCCAGTTACTTGGAAGACTGAGGCAGAAGGACTGTTTAAGTCAAAGAATGTGAGAACGGTTACAGTGAGCTACAATCACACCACTGCATTCCGGCCTGGGTGTCTGGGTGACAGAACAAGACACTGTCTCTAAAAAACATAAAAGAAAAGAAAACCAAGTTGTTTCTTAGAAAAACCACTGGTTTAATGAAGAAAAACTAATAAAAATATGTCTAATGATATCATTTTATATCTATATATTTGCCATTACATTTTTAATGTCAAATTTATACTCAAATGTAATAATAGATATGGAGGCTAGGCCCAGTAGCTCACACCTATAAATCCAGCACTTTGGGAGGCCAAGGCAGGTGGTTCGCTTGAGGCCAGGAGTTTGAGACCAGCCTGGCCAACATGGCGAAATCTCATCTCTAGAAAAAGTACAAAAACTAGCCAGGCACTGTAGCACGCACTTGGAATCACAGCTACTCGGGAGGCTGAGGCAGGAGAATCGCTTGAACCCGGGAGGCAGAGGTTGCGCTGAGCTGAGATCGTGCCATTGCACTCTAGGCTGGGCAACAAGAGGGAAACTCCGTCTCCAAAAAAAAAAAAAAAAAAAAAAAGAGAGAGCAAGAGAAAAGAATAATGCTAATAATGAAACACCTTGATTTTTGCCCAAGTCAGCCTTCTCTGCTTTGAGAATGGGAATTTTAGTTTTTAAAGATTTAAAATTTTCTTTAAATTTAAAGAGACTGCACCCAGCCTCTTTCTTTTTTTGATACGGTCTTGCTCTTCGGCCCAGGCTGGAGTGCAGTGGCGCAATCTCGGCTTACTGCAACCTCTGCATTCCAGGTTCAAGTGATTCTTGACTACAGATGTTAGCCACCACACCCAGCTGATTTTTGTATTTTTAGTAGAGACAGGGTTTCACCATGTTGCCCAGGCTGGTCTTGAACTCCTGACCTAAAGTGATCTGCCTGCCTTGGCCTCCCAAAGTGCTGGGATTACAGGTTGCCATTTTGCAAAAGGGACTGATTTCTGTTCCTGGGCCACAGTGTATCTGTAGGTTTTTGCATAAACAATGGAAAAGGCTGGCTCCTGCATCCAGGTTGACTGATCTTGGCCTTTAGCCTCTAGAACTGTGAAAAAAAAAATGCATTGTTTAAGCCACCCAGTCTGTGGTATTTCATTATGACAGCCCTAGGAAACTAATACAATGGTCTAAACCGGGCATCCACAGTGGACATCCTGGCAGAATCCCCAGGGACTACAGCCTTGACTTAAAAAGGCACAGTGACATTTCTGCCAAAGAAAGAATCAGCATAACCCTTGAAGGCCTTTACAAGCTTGTCCTATACTCTTAATTCATCATATCTGAATTCTATTTTTTTTTTTTTTTTTTTTTTGGACAGTCTCACTCTGTTGCCCAGGCTGGAGTGCAGTGGCGCGATCTCAGCTCACTGCAACCCCCACCTCGCAAGTTCAAGCCATTCTTCTGCCCCAGCCTCCCGAGTAACTGGAATTACAGGTGTGCATCACCACACCCAGGTAATTTGTGTATTTTTAGTAGAGACAGGGATTCACCATGTCATCCAGCCTGGTCTCAAACTCCTGGCCTCAGGTGATCTGCCCACCTCGGCCTCCCAAATTGCTAGGATTACAGGCATGAGCCACCGCGTCCCGGCTCGTCACATCTGAATTCTAAACACACATGACAGAACATGACCAAGAAAATCGCTAAATCAAATAACAATGGCAGCTAACATTTACTGAATGCTTTCTATGTGCCAGATACTCTTCTAAGCCATTTACTAGTTTAACTTATTCAATTCTTGCAATAATGCTGTTAGATAGATACCATTATTGCTCTCATCTTACATATGAATTAATTAGGGCACAGAAATTTAATTTACACAAAGTCACAAAGGTAGTCAATGACACAGCTAAGATTCTAACCCAGGTAATCTGGCTCCAGTAATGATGTTCCTTTGACTACACAACTATGTAAAAAGTGCATAATGCCATTACAAAAGGTACATTGATTTTAACTCACATAAAAATATGTCCAAAATATAATAACAATATATAGAATAAGAACCTATTTTTATAAACAATAACGATAACCTCAGTATATGCTTTTTTTTTTTTTTTTTAGATGGAGTCTTGCTGTGTCACCCAGGCTGGAATGCAGTGGCATGATCTCGGCTCACTGCAACCTCCACCTCCCAGGTTCAAGAGATTCTCTGGCCTCAGCCGTCCAAGTGGCTGGGATTATAGGCACGTGCCACCACACCCAGCAAATTTTTGTATTTTTAGTGGAGATGGGGTTTCACCATGTTGCCCAGGCTGATCTCAAACTCCTGACCTCAAATGATCCTCCCAACGTGCTGAGATTACAGGCATGAGCCACCACGCCTAGCCCGCATTTTAAAAAATCTCTGATAATAGACTCTAAACACTTGACTGTGCATATTACCTAAAAGAGGGAAACGCAGGCAACTTTTGTTTTTTATGTACTACATTTCTGTAATAAGCAAGTATGTATTATTAAATATTATAATTTAGAGAAAAAGGGAATGTGAAAGAGGAATAAAAAAGAAAAAAAAAGTCATAAAAAAAAATGAAACCCTGGCCAGGCACAGTGGCTCACGCCCATAATCACAGCATTTTGGGGGACCAAAGCAGGCGGATCACCTGAGGTCAGGAGTTCGAGACCACCCTGGCCAACACGGTGAAACCCCGCATCTACTACAAATACAAAAATTAGCTAGGTATGGTAGCGGGCACCTGTAATCCCAGCTACTCGGGAGGCTGGGGCAGGAGAATCACTTGAACTCGGGAGGCGGAGGTTGTAGTGAGCCGAGATGGCGCCACTGCACTCCAGCATGGGCAAAAAGAGTGAAACTCCATCCCCCCCATAAAGAAAAAAATGAAACCCTATCATTTACAGCAACATGGATGGAACTGGAGGTCATGATGTTAAGTGAAATAAGCCAGGCACAGCTTATTTATATGATTATATGTTGGAGCTAAAAGTTGGTATCATGTAGGTAGAGGTAGAATAATAGTCACCAGAGGCTGGGAAGGGGCACATGGAGGGAATAAAGAAGAGCTGGTTTATGGGGACAAAAACAGTTAGACAGAAGGAATAAGTGACAGTGTTTCATAGCACAGTAAGATGACTATAGTTAACAATAATATATATTTCAAAATAGCTACGAGAGGACTTGAAATGTTCCTAACATAAAGAAATGAAAAATCCTCAAGGTGATAGATGTTCTAAATACCCTGACATGATCATTACACATTCTATGCATGTAACAAAATTATCACATGTACCCCTGTAATTATGTACAAATATTATACATCAATAAAATATTTTTAATTATACAGACAGATCACAAGAAGGAAAGAAAAATAAGACAAAGCCAGTAAGGAGAGGCAAACACAGCAGCCAAAAAAAACTTTAAAGGGCCACACACAGTGGCTCACACGTATAATCCCAGCACTTTGGGAGGCAAAGGCAGGAGGATCACTTGAGCCCATAGGTTTGAGACCAGCCTGGGCAACATAGGGAGACCTCATCTCTACCAAAAATAAAAAAATTAGCTGGTTATGGTGGTGCTGGGAACCTATGGTTCAAGCTACTTGGAAGGCTGAGGCAAGAGGATAGCTTGAGGCCAAGAGATTGAGGCTGCAGTGAGCTATGATCATACTACTGCACTCCAGCCTGGACAACAGGGTGAGATTCTGTCTCTAAATAAGTAGAACTTCAAGGGCAAAATGAGGTAACAAAGATGAGTAAGAAATATGAGATTACTACACCATCAAGATCCTGGAGAGCCTATATGAGTCTGATAAATTTCAAGGAGAGAATAAGGGCAAAAGGAAACCGAAGTACAGGTAACCTGGAAACACTGGTTGAGAACAGAAAAGCAGGTCGGTGGAATGAACAGAAAGGCAGGTAGGTGGAAAGGTAGGAAGTGGAAGAGAATGTGAGTTAGGTAAGAGAAGGGATGGTGGTCAAAATAACCACAAGGCATTAATAGCTAAGTCAATCCCCCACGTTTTCACACACTTCAGAAGAGTTGGTGATGTATAAATCTATAACACTGAGGATATAATTCCTGGAAATTACTATGTACCTGAGTAATAATAATGACATAATTGTAGCAAATAGTATTCTCCAAAATGGCCATATCTATCTATATATTTACCTCTTCCCCCATGCTCTACTTACATTGTGACTGAGATGGAGTCTTAGTTAAGTTCCCCGCCATGGGCCGGCGCAGTGGCTTACACCCATAATTCCAGCACTTTGGGAGGCCAATGTAGGTGGATTACTTGAGGTCAGGAGTTCAAGACCACCCTGGCCAACATGATAAAACACCGTCTCTACTAAAAATACAAAAATTAGCCAGGCATGGTATCACATGCCTATAGTCCCAGCTACTTTGGAGGCTGGAGAATCGCTTAAACCTAGGAGGTAGAGGTTGCAGTGAGCCGAGATCATGCCACTGCACTCCAGTATGGATGACAGAGCGAGACTCTGTCTAAAAAAAAAAGTTTCCTCCCCATGAATCTGGCAGAATCTTATAAATGCCAATGGCATAATGGTAAGAAAGTCCTATTATTAAGGTTAGGCCTTACGTGCATTTTCTGACTAAATTCTAAAAAACAACAACAACAATAAAATACCCTATGAGACAAGTACTACTGAACTACTATTGTCCCAACTCTGCCTAATTTTGAGGCTCCAAAACTATTATGCTATATATAACTTTATTGGACAAGCAAGGAAATCCCATGTATCTTTCTTTCTTTTCTTTTTTTTTTTGAGACAGAGTCTTGCTCTTGTTGCCCAGGCTGGAGTGCAGTGGTGCGATCTCAGCTCACTGCAACCTCCGCCTCCCAGGTTCAAGTGATTCTCCTGCCTCAGCCTCCTGCGTAGCTGGGATTACAGGCACACACCACCACGCCCGGTTAATTTTTTGTCTTTTTAGTAGAGATGGGTTTCACTATGTTGGTCAGGCTAGTCTCAAACTCCTGACCTCGGGCGAGCCACCCGCCTCGGCCTCCTGAAGTGCCGGGATTACAGGAGTGAGCCTCCGTGCCCGGCATCCCATGTATCTTTCAAGATCCTGTTCAAATGTCCCCTGACCTGTTATATCTTTCCTCAGTGAAAATTAATCTCACCCCAATTTCTAGGAATATAGCTAAGAAAACAATCAAAGATAGGTTTAAAGATTTTGGCTGGGCACAGTGGCTCACGCCTGGAATCCCAGCACTTTGGGAGGTTGAGGTGGACAGATCACTTGAGGCCAAAAGTTCGAGACCAGCCTGGCCAACTTGGTGAAACCCCAGCTGTACAAAAAATACAAAAATTAGCTGGGCATGGTGGCAGGCACCTGTAATCCCAGCTATTTGGGAGGCTAAGGCAGGAGAATCACTTGAACCTAGGAGGTGGAGGTTGCAGTGAGTTGAGATCGTGCCACTGCACTCCAGCCTGGGCGACAGAGCAGGACTTCATTTTAAAAATAGAAAAAGCCAGGCACTGTGGCTCACTCCTGTAATCCCAGCACTTTGGGAGGCTGAAACAGGTGGATCACCAGAGGTCAGGAGTTCAAGACCAGCCTGATCAATATGGTGACACCTCGGCTCTACTAAAATTACAAAAAATTAGCTGGGCATGGTGGCATGCGCCTGTAGTCCCAGCTACTCAGGAGGCTGAGGCAGGAGAATAGCTTGAACCTGGGAAGCAGAGAGGTTGCAGTGAGCTGAGATCGCACCACTGAACTCCAGCTCGGGCAACAGAGGGAGACTCCATCTCAAAACAGGAAAAGATTTATGTACAAAGATAATTTAATGCTATTTAGGTTTTTTTGTTTGTTTTTTGGAGATGGGGTCTCTGTCACCCAGGCCAGAGTGCAGTGGTGCAATCACAGCTCACAGCAACCTCCGCCTCCCAGGTTCAAGAGATTCACCTGACTCAGCCTCCCAAGTACCTGGGATTACAGGCACACACCACCATGCCCGGCTAATTTTTGTACTTTTGGTAGACATGAGGTTTCACCACATTGGTCAGACTGGTCTCAAACTCCTGGCCTCAAGTGATCTGTCCACCTCGGCCTCCCAAAGTGCTGGGATTACAGGCATGAGCCACTCCGCCCAGCCAATTTAATGTTATTTACTGTAGCAAACAAACAAAAAAAATCTAAATGCCCAAAAAAAGGTGAATAATTAAATAAATTATAATATAGCCAAACTTTAAGAATACTATAAAAAGAACCTTATTTAAAGTATATTCTGTGGGAAATATATACATATATCACACATCAAGACTAACATGAGGCCCGGTGCAGTGGCTCACGCCTGTAATCCCAGCACCTTGGGAGGCTGAGGCAGGCAGATCATGAGGTCAGGAGATTGAGACCATCCTGGCCATCATGGTGAAACCCCGTCTCTACTAAAAACACGAAAAAATTAGCTGGGTGTGGTGGCACATGCCTGTAATCCCAGCTACTCTGGAGGCTGAGGCACAAGAATCGCTTGAACCTAGGAGGCAGGGGTTGCAGGGAGCTGAGATCGCGCCACTGCACTCCAGCCTGAAGACAGAGCCAGACTCCCTCTCAAAAAACAAAAAGACTAGAATGAAACACCAAGTAATAAGTGTCTATCTCTAGATAATAGAATTACATGGGATTTTATTTTCTCCATAGTCCTTTGCATTTTCCTATTTTTCTACATTGAGCATGTAACACTTTTTTAATTTAAAAAAATGCTTATCTTTTTAAAAAGTTACTCTCTTCTACTTTAGGCTCCCAAAACATTTTGCACTTTGCTGACAGCCCCGGGCACACACTGCTCTGTATTCTACCTAGTCAATATGTGTTTGCGGTTTCTTGGGTTCTATTGTATCCTTCCCCAGAGCCCAGCACTACACTTTGCACACAGGACACAGGAGGTGCTCCATGAACTGCACCGAAGCACTGCTGGGGTGAGAAGATGATCACAGAAGGCGGAGGCCTCCAGACACTTAACAGAACCCACCAACAACCTTCCCTTGTACATGAAGGGTCAGGTCAGACTCGTAACAGAAAAGGACCAACTTCCTACCACTACTTGACTAAGAAACCTTTAGTTTTTTTCTAGATACCCTGTTGATTATTAGAATTTCCTGGCCGGGTGCAGGTGCAGCAGCTCATGGGTATAATGCCAGCATTTTGGGAGGCCAAGGTGAGAGAATCACTTGAGCCCAGGAGTTCAAGACCAGCCTGGGCAACATAGAAAGACCCTGAGTCTATGCCTCAAAGACCCCTGAGGCATATTGATATGTGTCAGGGATAACAAAAAATAAAAGAAGAACTACAACATAAAAAAGAATATAAGAAATTTTAAAAAGAGAGAGGCTCTGATCTCCATTAAAAAAAAAGGAAGAAGAATTTTCTTTGAGTTGCCTTTGAGTTTGAATTATTTATTTTTAACTTTAATTTTAGGCTCAGGGGTACATGTGTGGGTTTGTTATATAGATGAATTACATGTCTTGGGGATTTGGTGTTCAGATTATTTTATCACCCTGCTAATAAGCATAGTACCCAAAAGGTAGTTTTTCTATCCTTACCCTCCTCCCATCCTCTAAACTCAAGTAGGCCCTGGTGTCTGTTGTTCATTTTTAAAAAAGGAACAAGAAAGAGGAGGAGGAGGAAAGGAGGGAAAACAGCCAGTCTCTCTGGTTTTCTCTAGAATTCATCCAAACTTCCCTCTGGGCATATGAGACTCACAACACCCCCCAGTTGCCAGGGAGCTGGAGCCCTGGAATAGGAGGATGAGTCAGGGCCTCCTAACCCCACCAGCTACAGCATACCCAGTTTTAATGTTTCCCCCCTCATCTCTAGCACAGTGCTCAGAACACAGTAAACACCAAGGTTGTTGGAATAACAAGTGAATTTTACATGGCAGTACAATTAGAACCTGGACCTACAGCTTCCACCCTGGTTTGCCCCTTCCTCCCCACCACTCACCCTGTAGAGACTGAAGTTAAGTTCCATAAGGGTTGGCCTCCTCATAAAGACCAAGAGGCTACACTGGGCCAGGGAAGTTCCACAGCTGGCAGGCCCTTTCCGGGGGTTGGGGTAGAACAGTTAAGGAATGCGTGGGCAAGAAGAAGGCTCTGTGAGGCCAACAACAGGCTGGGCTATGTCTAAACAGCCATCCTTGGCTTAACTTTCAGTGATGTTGATCAGCTGGCTCAGGCCCTCTGAGGACAGCAGAAAGTGGTAATGGCAGGGTAAGACAGGAGTGCTTTCACTCCCTGGCTCGCTCCTTCCCTCTCTCTGAAGAATTTCTGGTTCTACCTGCTCAGCTCCCCCGCCACTCCATCTCTCCAGTGCAAGGGAAGGCTGAGCCTGCCTGTCCAGGACTCAATTCAAGGGCCTGGCATCACACTTCCTGCCAGCCAGCTGCTTCCTCCTGCTCCGCCCCCACATTTCAAAACAAATGACGCAGCCGGACTTTAGACAGAAACCTGCTTATAGGGAGTCCAGGCAGATGAACTCTGGGTTTTCAATGCCAGGAAAACCCCGGTATGCATCCACTCTCACAGTATGTGTTCACTCATACTGCTTTCCACAACCCTCACACAATAGTGAAACCTCATCCTCCATTATGTTTGACACAAGGTCATCTAGGTCTTTCCTGAATCTCTAAAACAGAAACTGGTTTGAGTTTAGAGATCCCCAGGGTCTCTAGTCAAAGCTAACAGATGTGATAAACAAGACTCATTATTCCTATCCCATAAAATGTGCTTAGCATTTAAATCTATTTTTGGGTGTAGTGGAAACGTGTGTTGCCCATTTCTGTGTCCATAAAACAAGTGCACATTGAACTCCATTGACTTGGAGGGGGGTGGGGATGTATTCTAACAGCCAAGGCCACAATCCCTAAAAACCAATATGGGCCAGGCGTGGTGACTCATACCTGTCATTCCAGCATTTTGAAAGGCTGAGGCAAAAGGATCCCTTGAGGCCAAGAATTCAAGACCAGCCTGTACAACATAGTGAGACTTTGTCTGTACAAAAAAATTAAAAATTAGCCAGGTGTGGCTCACCACCCACACTTGCCCATAGCCTCAGCTATTCGAGAGGCTAAGACTGGAGGACTGCTTGAACCCAGGAGGTTAAGGCTGCAGTGACGCCGGGCATGGTGGCTCATGCCTGTAATCCCAGCACTTTGGGAGGCCAAGGCAGGCGGATCACTTGAGGTCAGGAATTTGAGACCAACCTGGCCAACATGGTGAAACCCTGTCTCTACTAAAAAGACAAAAATTAGCCAGACATCGTGGCGTACACTTGTAACCCCAGCTACTCAGGAGGCTGAGACAGGAGAATCACTTGAACCTGGGAGGCAAAGGCTGCAGAGATCATGCCACTGCACTCCTTCCTGGTCAACAGAGCAAGAATCTGTCTCAAAAAAAGAGGCTACAGTGAGCTAAGATCATGTCATTGTACTCCAGGCTGGGCAACAGAGTGAGACCCTGTTTCAAAAATAAAAAATAAAAAAACCAAAGCAAAACTGATACATATATAAGCAAGATGTAGTAGAATATATGTAGTATGCCTCTTTTTGTGTCAGAAGGTGGGGGAACAAATATATATTTATATATACTTGTATCTATAAAATGAAACACTGAAAAGAGACATAAGAATCTGTGGGGGGTTTGGGGTGAACAGGAGCAAGGTGGGAATGAGATACCCCATCCCTTTGATACCATTTTAATTATCAAACCATGTCAATTAACCTACCTATTCTAAATAAATATTTTTTTCTTTTCTTTTTTTTTTTTTTTTGTTGTTTAGAAATCCTCACATTAAGGCTGGGCACGGATCCTCACATTACACAAGCCCTCTAAATAAATTTTTTTTTTCCTGTTCCTTCTTCTGGAAGTAAATAAATATTTTTAACTTTTTTTTTTTTTTTTTGAAACAGAGTCTCACTTAGTCACCCAGGCTAGAGTACAGTGGTATGATAGCTTGGCTCACCACAAGCTCCACCTCTCAGGTTCAAGCCATTCTCCTGCCTCAGCCTCCCAAGTAGCTGGGCTAACAGGCATGCACCACCATGCCCGGCTAATTTTTTATATTTTTAGTAGAGATGGAGTTTTCCATGCTGGTCAGGCTGATCTAGAACTCCTGACCTCAGGTGATCTGCCCACCTCGGCTTCCCAAAGTGCTGGGATTACAGGCGTGAGCCACCTCACCCGGCCCTTCTAAATAAACATTTTTAAAAAAATCACAGTAGCTATCTAGAATCAGAACCTGCTAGAGACTCCACAAGCCCTGATCACAAAGGAACTGAAGAGCAACATCTTGAGGTACAAGTGGTCTGGAGTGGCCATGTGCAGTGGTTCACGCCTGTAATCCCGGCACTTTGGAAGGCCTAGGTGAGAGGATCACTTGAAGTCAGGAGTTTGAGATCTGCCTGGCCAACATGGTGAAACCCCATCTCTACTAAAAATACAAAAAATTAGCCAGGTTGGTGGTGCGTGCCTGTAGTCCCAGCTGCTGGGAAGGCTAAGGCAGGAGAATCACTTGAACCCAGGAATCAGAGGTTGCAGTGAGCCAAGACCATGCTACTGTACTCCAGCCTGGGTAACAGAATGAGACTCTGTCTTTTAAAAAAAAAAAAAAAAGTGGTCTGCAGCCAGAAGGCAAAGACTAAAGGGCACTGGAATTCCACTGCCACTCATTTCCTAGTTCAGGGTAGAACTAGGAAATGCCAGTCACCAGCTTCTAGTTTGAAGAGAAATGCCACCTGGAACTAGAACTAGGAAGTGCCAGTCACCAGTTTCTAGTTTGGAGGGAATAATTTATTCCTGAGAGTAGAGGGAGAGGAAAGGAGGAGTGACTCACCTGTCTACGGTTTTGAGGTGTGTCTGCCCCTGAAGAGCAAAGCTAGAAAGGGCTTGAGTCAGAAACATCAGTAGAAAACACCAAGACTCAGAGAATGACCCAGACACAGGGCAGCACGCCCTGCCCACCCAGAACTCCTCAGTGGTGATACCACACTCGAGTAAGGGCAGGGGAGCAAAAGCCAGCATTCCAACCCAGGTTTCCCTCTGTCCCCTGTGGTTACCAAAAGTTGACCTATCCACACTCACCTCCACCGTGTCTCTCCCTGCCTGGTAGACAGCTGAACCTTTTCTAAGGGACAGGTTTTCTAGGGAAAGGGAGGCTAGCACTCTGGGTCATCAGTTTCACTTCTCCCAAGTCCAGCTCTCCTATTGCCTACCCTGCGGATCCCTGCCCCGCAGGGTCAGGGTTTCCCCTCCGCTAGGTTCCGGAGTTGGGGCTGGGCCTTTGCCTGACTTGTCAGTCCTATCGTGCCTTTTCTACTTCCTCCCTGACAGCAGAGCCCACAATGAGGAGCAGCCCTGGAGGAACAGGGAGAACATACGGGCAACCGATACACGCCTCTCGGGGAGCAGAAGACAAACTAGACACCCAACAAAAAGCTTCTGCTTTCTGATTTTGACTCTGACCATTTGGGATTTCCCTGCTTCCTTTTTGACCTACTCTGCTAGGGACAGCACTCTGGCATTCTTCCATCATCACAAAATCCAAAGGGGCTAATAGCTGCCCAACAATAATCCCTTCGTGTATATATAATGTAATTATTATGCTGGTTGATCCTCATGACAAGGGTGGGACAAGTATTATTACTCCTATTTTATAGATGAAAAGACTGAGCTACTGCCTAAGATCACAAACAAGGCAGCTACTGCCTAAGAAACCAAGCTAGAACACAGGTGTGGTGGCCCGGCTCTCATATCCATCCTCACTTGCACTAACCAAATCACTCCCCTCCCCCAGCCCCACCCCACATCTAGCCTGATTTAAAAGTTATAAGGTCAGTTCCTCCATCCCCTGGACATGTCACTTCCCAGGACCCACTGTCCTAACAGGCTAATATCTCAAGTTCTCTCTGCACTACTGTGGCTTGGTTCCTGAAGACACCTCCAAGCTCAAAATGGTGCTATCATAAACCTTCCAGTGCCAGTATATGATTATTTCAGGATTATCATAAATAATATAGGAAATTCAAGGGAGAGAAAAAAAAGGAAGCAGTGGCAAAGGATAGGGAGGAAGCAGCTCCAGGAAGCTTTTAAGCCTGACAAATACTGTCACAGACAAAAATTGTTACAGGCACTCACCCAGAAGAAAATTCCGGGCTTAGGGGGAAAATACTGGCACAGTACAAAGGTTGGAAAAATCTTTAGTACAGAACCACTGAACCAAAAATTGACTATGGGTGTCACTAGCAGTTCTAAAATACAGGCAAAAGTAAAAATAGGCAAGGGGTACGGAAAAAAGGGAAATTGAAGAAAGGGAAATAGAAGAGCAGAATAAAAGGGAGACAGGGCCAGGCACGGTGGCTCACACCTATAATCCCAGCACTTTGAGAGGCAAGGTGGGCAGATCACCTGAGGTCGGGAGTTTGAGACCAGCCTGACCAACATGGAGAAACTCTGTCTCTACTAAGAATACAAAATTAGCTGGGTGTGGTGGCGCATGCCTGTAATCCCAGCTACTCGGGAGGCTGAGGCAGGAGACTCGCTTGAACCCAGGAGGTGGAGGTTGTGGTGAGCCAAGATAGTGCCACTGCACTCCAGCATAGGTAACAAGAGCAAAATTCCATCTCAAAAAAAAAAAAAAAAAAAAAAAAAAGGGAGATGTGAATGAAGAAGCTAGTGGGAAAGTAAAAGTTTAAAGGTAAGATAGTAGATTCTGAAGCAGTATCCCAAACAGTTGTGCCATAGGGTGCCTGAGATGCTGGATACAAGAATGGGGAAAAAAAAAAAAAAGCAAATTGAGAGAGTTTGGTTCCATTCCCAGGTTCCACCCCTAACTCAATTGTCAACCTGGAAAAGTCATTTCCCCCTCTTGGATCCTTATCAGTAAAATAGAAAGAGGACCAGATACGCCTCTGGTCCAATCTCCCCCAAGAGTTTATGTTTTTGTGATGAGGGACAAATGAGCAGTCAATCCATCTAAGGGCAGGATATCTACATCTGCCCTTCAAAAACTTAGCAAAATGAATTGCCTTTACAACACACCAGTACTGATTGTAATCATTCATTTATTTTACACTTTCTAAAACAAGAACCTTGGGGGGTTGGGGGAGGCTCACATACTGACACAACTACTCACACAAGGACACACACAGACACTCAAGAATCAGACGGAAAAACATACAGGTGCTGCCACAGGTTGACTAACGCACAAACCAACCGACTACTCGCTCAGCCCCACACAAACACATCTAGAGACAGAGGCAAGCCCTAGCAAGTGAGCCTCATTGTTCCTCAGGAAAGGGAGTTTACAAAGGAAACAAAAACTCTCATACACAGCCAGGGGGAGGGCAGAGCTCTGACTCTGATAAGAATCCAGCCAACCAACAGATACACTCTCCCCCTGGGAAGAGTCTCTCAGTCAACAACACGTATTAAGGACTCCTGAGGTAGTTATTCCAGAAGGGAACTTCGCTGGAACCTATGCTGCGCTTGGAGAAATTTCAGGTTTCTACTTCATTTCCTCTTTAGACTGTGCACCCAGACATTTTCCCAGAGCAACAGCCGCAATCCAAACATTCAGAGGAGCCAGAGACTCCTTCAGCAAAAGCTAAGGAGAGAGACTTCCACCCCAGCCTGCCTGCATTCGATTTTCTCCGAGGACCCTTAATGAGCCAAGGCTCCCGGCTGCGCAGCGGGGGTTCGTGGATGCTGGGTGCGCGTTGGACGGGGAGGCTGGCACTTCCCAGGTGCGTGTGGAGCGCGCGCTGGGCAGATGAGTGTGGAAGGGTCCTTGGCCTGAAGGCTCTCGCCGTGAGGACGAGGAGTGTACTTTTGGTGCGTGCAAATGGGTCAGCTCCCTCCCGGTGGGCGTGAGGGGTGGGGTCACAACTCACTAGTGTGGGGGGAGGGGGAGCCAGCCACTCACCCGGCTGCCAGAGTGAAAGAAGAGGGACCAGCCAGGGGTGGAAAAGAAAATTAGGAGAGCAAGGTAAGCAGGTTTCTGAGCTCCTCCCCCTCCCGCGGGCCAGGGGCGTGGGGAGCGCCTTCCTCCAACCTCTGACCCGACCGGCCGATTTCTCCCGAAACTCCGAGAACTTACACAACAGGATCTCCAAAACCAAGAGGCGCAACAGTTTCCTCTCGGCTTGCGCCTTCGTCCCCATCGCGACCAGGATCCCGGTACGATACAACAGCCGCCGACGGACTCCTGGGAACAGACTCAGCTCTGCAGACTGCAGCGCGGGGACTAAGAGCCAGCCGCCAGGTGGAGCCCCGCCCGGCCCCGCCCTCCGCGCCTGATTGGCCGGCTCCCCACCCCTGCACGTTCCGATTGGTGGAAGGAACCGCCGCTCCGCAGAGCAAGTCACCTCTGCCAGGTGCTACCCCGCCGCTGCTCCCCTTCAGGGCGCACCGGCGCCTTTCCCCACACGAGCTGCCTCTGATTGGCCCAGGAGACTGTCGCGTCAGAAGACGAATTCCTCACCTTCAGCAGCTGACGGCCACCTTCTTGGTTGGTGTTCCTGAAGCAGGGACTTCCTGACTGGCTGGGTTCTCAGTTGGAGCTGGAGGGCTGTGAAGTACCTCTAAGAAGGAGGTAGGGAAGGCAGTCGTGCTGTGGGATTCACGGAGACGGGCTTGTTTCTTTGTGTTTGTTTGAATGTAAGTTGCTTACTGCAACTGCACCTGCAGTTTGGTACTGCAGAAACCTTGGTCCTGCCCCTTGGCAAGTGAAAACCACATGTGAATATGGGAGGGTAGGGGAGAAGACCGGGAGAGAAGTGGAATGTTACCTTCACACCACCTCGAAACTGTTCCTCTGTCCACCCCCCAACCCCGGCAGCGTTCACAGGCTTTGAGAGGAACTGCGCTGGGAGGAAGAAAGGGAAAAAGCAAGGGAAAGGGAGCTCAACTAGAAAATGGGAGCCTGGGCAATATAGTCCCAGCTACTCGGGAGGTTGAGGTGGGAGGATGGCTTAACCCCGCCTACATCACTGACCTCCAGCCTGGGGGACAGAGCCAGACCCTGTCTCAATCAAACAAACAACAACAACACAACTTGGGAAAAGCAGAATTACCTTATCTCAACCAGTTAAACAGATGTACACAAAACACACCCAGATGATACAAACTGAGCTCAACATGCTCTGTAAACATCTCTGGGTGTCTGTGGATATGTCCTTTACACATATTTGATCTGTGAACAGGTCCCTCCATTTCAGAACTATTTGGTTTCTCACCGTGACTAATAGTTGGGTGCTGACTAAACTACCTTTTTTCTATAGACAATGTTGATACTCAAACTTTCTGTTAATATTTATATTGTTATATCATTTTTAATTGAAATTCATGCTCAACACCTTTACTAGTTGTAGTTTCTATTTTAAGATGATTTAATTTTAACTGTACTAAGCATATGCAGACTGTAGAAAATACTTCCTTAGCATTACCTCATTGCAAGTGAAAAGACCACATTTTTATCCAAAAGAATGGTATTGTTTGACATTTCGCCTTTTTCACCTTTGCTCTCATTCCTTTGTCCCCATCTCTTCCTCCAAAGTTCTGCTTCTGGTTCCATCCAATGTAAAGCAGTGTTTATTAAGCACCTACTGGGTGCCATAAGGGAATACAAGTAAATACAAACCACAGTCCCTGACTTCAAATGGCTTACAATCTACTTCCAAGAGTAACACAGAAGACAATATGGAAGCCAAGGAGAAACATCCTACCACTAACTTGAAACAAGTGTTTTGGTGCCTGCAAAACACAAAACTCTGTTCTTTACCCTCAAAGAAACGTAAAGTCTTGGTTGGGCACAGTGTTGGGTGCCTGTAATCCCAGCACTTTGAGAGGCCGAGGCAGGTGGATCACCTGAGGTCAGGAGTTCAAGACCAGCCTGACTAACATGGTGAAACCCCATCTCTACTAAATATTTAAAAAATATGCTGGGTATGGTGGTCCATGCCTGTAATTCAAACTACTTGGGAGGCTGAGACAGAAGAATCACTTGTACCTGGGGGAGCAGAGGTTGCAGTGAGCTGAGATTGTGCCATTGCACTCCAGCCTGGGCAACAGAAGTGAAATTCCATCTCAAAAAAAAAAGAAAGAAAGAAATGTAAAGTCTTGGAGAAAGGTCTGTACACTGACAGCAGGGCTGGGCGATGAGTGACTGTAATCCCAGCTACTCAGGAGGCTGAGGCAGGAGGGAGGATCACTTAGGGCCAGAAGTTTGAGACCAAGCAGGGCAACACAGGGAAGAAACCCTGTATCTAATAAATTTTATTTATTTATTTTATTTTATTTTTGAAACAAAGGTCTTGCTCTGTCACCTAGGCTAGAGTACAGTGGTGCGATAATGGCTCCTACAGCCTCCACCTCCTGGGCTCAAGCAATCCCCCCCACCTCAGTCTCCTGAGTAGTTGGGACCACAGGCATTGCCACATCCTGCTAATTTTTTCTTTCTTTCCCTTCCTTCCTTTCTTTCTTCCTTCCTTCCTCTCCCTTTTTTCTTTTGTTTTTGTTTGTTGTTTTGTTTTGTTTTATACACCCAAGGTCTTGCTGTGTAGCCCAGGCTGGCCTGGAACTCCTGGGCTCAAGTGATCCTCCCACCTCAGCCTTCCAAAGTGCAGGATTATAGGCGTGAACCACCATGCCCAGCCAGAAAATTAAATTTAAAATTTTTTTAAATAAAAAATTATCCAGGTATGGTGGTGTAACCTGTAATCCTGTACTCCGGAGGCTGAGGAAAGACAATCACTTGTGCCCAGGAGTCTGAAGCTGCAGTAAGCTATGATCACACCACTGCACTCTTGCCTAGGCAAAGGAGCAAGAAAGACCCAGCCTCTTAAAAATAAAAAAAACAAATAAAAATAAATTTTAAAAACATGTATTCATCAATATAATAATAGCATTAGTATTATATTTATATATTATATAACTCAACTGAATATATTGAGTTATATCAATTTACAGCAAACTAAAATGGGTAAGCCTTTTATTTGCACTTGAACTACTGTTAAATTGGGTCTCCCACATCCTATACTTGCGCATTTCTTTCTTAACCAAAGTACATTTTGCATTTATCTCTATTCAATTTTACATTTTCTGCTTTGAAAATATTAATAATGGAAAAGTATACATAAAATAATGTTAATAAATAAAATGAAAAAAGTAAATACAAATAGTGTGCACCTCAGTTATTACTGTATAAAACATCTGTATATATATTTACAAAGCATGAAGGTATTTTAGAGCATGCAAGTAATTTGATGTTCATCAGATTCCTTTTCCCACAAAATTGCTTAAATGTATAATAAATGTTAAAATTTCGGCTGGGCGCAGTGGCTAATAGACTGTGACTGTAGACAATTCAATAGAGATTTTGCTGAGAAGGCCAGCAGAGAAAAGGAGCAAGAGCTATAAAGGATGTTGAATAAATGCAGAGTAGGTATTTTGTTTAGATGGAAATGCTTGGGCCAGGCAAGGTGGCTCATACCTGTAATCCCAGCACTTTGGGAGGCTGAGGTGGGTGGATCACGAAGTCAGGAGTTCAAGACCAGCCTGACTAACATGTTGAAACCCTGCCTCTACTAAAAATACAAAAATAAGCTGGGCATGGCGGTGTGCACCTGTAATCCCAGCTACTCCGGAGGCTGAGGCAGGAGAATCACTTGAATCCGGGAGGCAGAGGTTGCAGTGAGCCAAGATCATGCCATTTTACTCCCTGGGTGACAGAGCCAGACTCTATCTCAAAAAAAAAAAAAAAAAAAAAAGATGGAAATGCTTGTATGCTAATAGCAATGATCCAGTAAAGAGGAAGAAACTAATGTTGTGTGGAAAAGAGAGGCCAGGCTCAATGGCTCATGCCTATAATCCCAGCGCTTTGGGAAGCCAAGGTGGGAGTATTGCTTGAGCCCAGGAGTCTAGACCAGCCTGGGCAACAGAGAGAGACCCCTGTGTCTACAAAAAATTAAAATTAAAAATTAGCCGGGCATGGCAGTGCCTGTGGTCCCAGCTACTCCAGAGGTTGAGGTGGGAGGATCCTTTGAGCCTGGGAGGCAGAGGCTGCAGTGAGCCGAGATCATGCCACTGCATTCCAGCCTGAGTGACAAAGCAAGACCCCTCTCTCAAAAAGGGGGTATGGGGAGAACAGTTGTGGTATTAAGTAATAGAGGATAGAAAAGATGGTATCCTGAGCTCAAGCTGAGAGTTAAAAGAAAGAGAAAACCAGCCACCATAACAAGAGAAGCATGTGGTACAGCTCGTAAATCTGTTGGTGAGAAGATAATGGCAATTTCTCTGATTTCTTCAGAGGTAAACTCATTAGCTGAGAGTACAGAGGAAAAAGGAAGTTTAGGAAATCTAGAGAGGAGGCCGGGCGTGGTGGCTCACACCTGTAATCCTAGCACTTTTGGGAGGCAGAGGTGGGCAGATCACCTGAGTTCAGGAGTTCGAGACCAGCCTGACTAACATGGTGAAACCCCATTTCTACTAAAAACACAAAAAATTAACCAGGGGTGGTGGCACACACCTGTAATCCCAGCTGCTTGGGAGGCTGAGGCAGGAAAATCAATTGAACCTGGGAGACGGAGGTTGCAGTGAGCCGAGATCTTGCCATTGCACTCCAGCTTCGGCAATAAGAGCGAAACTCCATCTCAAAACAAAGGAAATCTAGAGAGTAGGGAGAAGTGGAAACTGAAAAGGTACACACTAGTGGCTGGGCACAGTGGCTCACACCTATAATCCCAGCACTTTGGGCGGCCAGGCCAGGGGGATCACTTGAGTTCAAGACCAGCCTGACCATGGCAAAACCCCGTCTCTACTAAAAATGCAAAAATTAGCTGGGCATGGTAGCTTACACCTGTAATTCCAGCTACTCAGGAGGCTAAAGCACAAGAATTGCTTGAACCCAGGAGACAGAGGTTACAGTGAGCAGAGATCATACCACTACACTCCAACCTGGGTTATAGAGTGACACTCCGTCTCAAAAAATTAAATAAAAAAAAAAGATACACACTAGAGAAGTGTGTTAGAACTGGTGAGTAGTGTTAAGTGCCTACTAGGCATTTTGGACGTAAATTTAAGAAGATACCAGACACATTGGTGTGAATTTTATTCCAGCTGTTTGACCACAGGGATAGAGTAAGTGGTTTGTTGTGTTTAACCACAGTTAGAATTTGCCTAAGCAAGGAAGTTAGAGCAGCAAGGAAGCTAAAGAAGTTTGCAGGGGAGCAACTTTTTATTAATTGTGTGCCCTTCCATAGCTTCTTTTTGATAACATAAGCAATTATATATCCATGTTGCCTTTTTTATTTTTTTTTTTTTTTTTGAGACAAAGTATCACTCTGTTGCCCAAGCTGGAGTGCAGTGCCTGGATCACAGCTCACTATAGTCTTGACCTCCCAAGGTTCAGGTGATCCTCCCACCTCAGCCTCCTGAACAGCTGGGACTACAGGTGCACACCACCATGCCCAGCTAATTTTTCTTTTTTAGAGACAGGGTTTCCCCATGTTGCCCAGCCTGGTCTCAAAACTCCTGGGCTCAAGCGATGTACCTGCCTTGGCCTCCCAAAGTGCTAGGATTACAGGCATGAGCCAACCGCACCTGGCCTTACGCTTCTTTTTTACCTTTTTTTTTTTTTTTTTTTAAATAGAGATAGGGTTTCACCGTTTTGGCCAGGATGGTCTCAATCTCTTGACCTCGTCGTGATCCACTGGCCTCGGCCTCCCAAAGTACTGGGATTACAGGCGTGAGCCACAATGCCCGGCCTACTTCTTTTTCACACAGACGGTAATTTACTACATTTTTTTCACTTCATAATGTGTCTTGGAGATCTTTCATGAGTACATTGAGACCTTCCTAATTCTTTTTTGTAGCCACATAATATTCTATTGTATGCTTGTATTGTTGTGTTTAGCCAGTTTTAAATTATAGACACTTCAATTACTTTCAGTCTTCAGTCTTTTGCTAATGTAAATAATATAATGAAAAAATAATACACATATCATTTCACATGTATGCAAGTTTATTTGTAGGATAAATTACCAGAAATGTAAATGTTGGGTCAATGTGTATATTCGTTTTTGTTTGTTTTTGTTCTTTAGATTTTTGCAGAGACTTGGAACAGTTTTTATTTGTTTGAGACAAGGTCTTGCTGTGTCGCCCAGGCAGGAGTGCAGTGGGTGGATCATGGCTAACTGCAGCCTCAACCTCCTCGGCTCAGGTGATCTTCTCACCTAGGCCTCCTGAGTAGCTGTGACTACAGGCCTGTACCACATTGCCTGACTAATTTTTTTTCTTTTTTTTTTTTTGAGACAGTTTCACTCTTGTTGCCCAGGCTGGAGTGCAATGGCCTGATCTCCGCTCACTGCAACCTCCGTGTCCTGGGTTCAAGCAATTCTCCTGCCTCAGCCTCCCGAGTAGCTGGGATTACAGGCATGAGCCACCAAGCCCGGGTAATTTTGGATTTTTAGTAGAGTCAGGGTTTCTCCATGTTGGTCAGGCTGGTCTCGAACTCCCAACCTCAGATGATCCGCCTGCCTTGGCCTCCCAAAGTGTTGGGATTACAGGCA
This sequence comes from Ateles fusciceps, assembly GCA_036589455.1. Classification (NCBI taxonomy): domain Eukaryota; kingdom Metazoa; phylum Chordata; class Mammalia; order Primates; family Atelidae; genus Ateles; species Ateles fusciceps. Next base: position 4,135,990 of record JAZHEH010003362.1, read on the forward strand.
TAAGCCATGGCACCCAGGCATTTTTTGTATTTTTTGTAGAGATAGGGTTTGGTCATGTTGCCCAGTCTGGTCTCAAACTCCTGGGCTCAAGCGATTCACCCCCTTCAGCCTCCCAACTTGCTGGTATTACAGGCATGAGCCAGTGCTCCTGGCTCCTAAGGAACAGTTATTATTTTGACTCATATTGACAAATTGCCCTCCATAAGTATTGTACCAATTTATATTTACATAATCTATTAGCATGCCTGTTTTCCTAGTCTTGCCAAAAGACTGTTTTATCACACATTTGAGTTTTTGTCAATCTAATAAACATAAATTGACACCTCAGTTTAAATTTGTATATCTCTTATTACAAGTGACCTGAGCATCTCCCTGGGTTTAAGAACCAGTTGTGGCCAGGCACAATGGCTCACACCCGTAATTCCAGCACTGTGGGAGGCTGAGGCAGGTGAATCACCTGAGGTCAGGAGTTCGAGACCAGCCTGGCCAACATATAGTAAAATCCTGTCTCTACTAAAAAATACAAAAATTAGCTGGGCATGGTGGCACATGCCTGCAGTCCCAGCTACTTAGGAAGCTGAGACAGGAGAATCACTTGAACCCAGGAGGCAGAGGTTGCAGTGAGCAGAGATCATGCCACTGTACTCCAGCCTGCGTGAAAGAACAAGACTCTGTCTCTTAAAAAAAAAAAAAAAAGAGCCAGTTATATTCTGTGAATTGTCCCTTCATATGCTTTGCTCACTTTTTAATTGGGATAGTTGTTTTTTTTCTGATCCATTTGTATATGTTCTTTATATATTCAAGGAATTAGCTCTTTGCATATGCTCTGAATTGAAGATTTCCCCAGTTTGCTGTTTGTCTTCTGGCTTGACTTTGGTGGACGTGTGTATATTCCATGCAGAAGGCTTTGGCTTGTTTGTCTTGTTCTTTATCAGCCTTTTCTTTTATGACTTCTAAATTTTGAGTCCTAGAAATATTTTCACCACTTTAAGGTAATGAAAGAGTTTGTACTAGTTTGTTTTCATGCTGCTAATAAGGACATACCTGAGACTGGGTAATTTATAAAGGAGAGGTTTAATTGACTCACAGTTCCACATGGCTGAGGATGTCTCACAATCATGGTGGAAAGCAAATGAGGAGCAAAGTCACATCTTACATGGCAGCAGGCAAGAGAACTTACGTAGGGGAACTTTCCTTTATAAAACCATCAGATCTTGTAAGACATATTCACTATCTTGAGAATAGCATGGGAAAGACCTGTTCCCATGATTCAATTATCTCCCACTGGGTCCCTCCCACAACACATGGTAATTATGGGAGCTATAATTCAAGATGAGATTTTGGTGGGGACACAGCCAAACCATACCAGAGGCCTTCTTAATGGTTTACATTTTTACTTACTTTTTTTTTTTTTTTTTTGAGACAGAGTTTCACTTTTTTTGCCCAGGCTGGAGTGCAGTGGCACTATCTTGGCTCAGTGCAACCTCTGCCTCCCAGGTTCAAGTGATTCTCCTGCCTCAGCCTCCCAAGTAGCTGGGATTACAGGCATGCATCACCACACCCAGCTAATTTTGTATTTTTTTAGTAGAGATGGGGTTTCTCCATGTTGGTCAGGCTGGTCTCAAACTCCTGACCTCAAGTGATCCACCTGCCTTGGCCTCCCAAAGTGCTGGGATTACAGGCATGAACCACCATGCCCAGCTGACATTTTTTACTTTCAATCTTTCATCCATTTGAAATTTATCTTGGCATATGGTATGGGGCACAAAACCCATCTATATATTCATTCACATTGTTTTAATTACTAACAATGTATTTCATTTCATTGATTTATTTATTTAGAGGCAGGGGTCTCACTATGTTGCCCAGACTAGCCTCAAACTCCTGGTCTCAAGCAATCCTCCCACCTCAGCCTTTGAGCAGCTGGGACTAGAGTTATGTACCACCAAGCCCAGCTAATGAATCATATATTCAGGGGTGTCAAATCTTTTGGCTTCCCTGGGCCATTTTGGAAGAATTGTCTTGAGCCACACATAAAATACACTAACACTGGCTGGGTGCAGTGGCTCACGCCTGTAATCCCAGCACTCTGGGAGGCCAAGACAGGTGGATCATTTGAGGTCAGGAGTTTGAGAACAGCTTGGCCAAAATGGTGAAACATTGTCCCTACTAAAAATACAAAAATTAGCTGGGTGTTGTGGCAAGTGCCTGCAGTCCCAGCTACTAGGGAGACTGAGGCAGAAGAATCGCTTGAACCTGGGAAGCAGAGGTTGCAGTGAGCCAAGTTGGTGCCGCACTCCAGCCTGGGTGACAGAGTGAGACTCTGTATCAAAAAAAAAAAAAAATACACTAACACTAGCAATAGCTAATAAGCTAACAAAAACAACAACAACAAAAACAAAACAAAATCTTATAATGTTTTAAGAAAGTTTATGAATTTGTGTTGGGCTGCATTTATAGTTGTCCTGGGTCATGTGTGGTCCACAGGCCGTGGGTTGGACAAGCTTGATACATATGAATAGAACTGGTGGGGCTTGCTGCCCCTCATTGATGTTCTTTTTCAAGCTTTTCTGACTATTCTTTTCAAGTAAACATCATGATATATTTACAAAGTTGAGTCTTCCTTTCTAAGAACCTTTTAAGTCTTTTCATTTTTACAAGTCTAATGTCAGGTCTTTTTATTGTATTTTTACCATTTTCTTCATACAGGGCTTGAACTTTCTTTTTTTTTTTTTTTTGAGACGGAGTCTCGCTGTGTCGCCCAGGCTAGAATGCAATGGCGCACTCTTGGCTCACTGCAAACTCTGCCTCCCGGGTTCAAGCGATTCTCCTGCTTCAGCCTCCCGAGTAGCTGGGAATACAGGTGTGTGCCACCACACCCAGCTAGTTTTTGTATTTTTAGTAGAGACGGGGTTTCACTATGTTGGCCAGGCTGGTCTCAAACTCCTGATCTTGTGAACCACCCACCTCGGCCTCCCAAAGTGCTGGAATTATAGGCCTGAGCCACCACACCAGCAAGTAGTAAAAACTTTATAAGGTCAATTAATCAAAGGACTTGATAGGCTCAGGAATATGATGAGAAATGGAAATGCTAGTATAATGAGTGAGCTGGAAGGATTTCTCACTGGGAAATACCATCAGGACTTTCCATTTTCTTGGCTAATCTTCACTTTAAAGTCTCTGACCATGAGCTCAACCTGTATTTTCTTTGAATTTTAAAAATCTGGGCCAGGCAAGGTGGCTCACGCCTGTAATCCCAGCACTTTGGGAGGCCGGGGCAGGTGGATCACCTGAGGTCAGGAGTTTGAAACCAGCCTGACCAACATGGAAAAACCCCATCTCTACTAAAAATACAAAATTAGCCGGGCATGGTGGCACGTGCCTGTAATCCTAGTACTTTGGGAGGCCGAGGCGGGTGGATCACCTGAGGTCAGGAGTTCAAGATCAGCCTGGCCAAAATAGTGAAATCCTGTCCTTTTGTACCAAAAGTACAAAACTTACCAGGGCGCGGTAACACACACCTGTAATCCCAGCTACTTGGGAGGCTGTAGCTGGAGAATCGCTTGAATCAGGGAGGCCAAGATTGCGGTGAGCAGAGATTTCGCCATTGCACTTCAGCCTGGGCGTCAAGAGTGAAACTCTGTCTCCAAATAAATAAATAAATAAATAAAATAAAGACTATTCTAACTGGCCCACTATCCTGCAAGTGTACACCAACAGCGAGTTTGTGGGGGGGTGCTGTGACATTCTTCTGCAGATGCACCAGAATGAGGACCTGGTGGAAAAATGGAAAAAGCTGGGGATTCGTTCCACCCTTTTAGATGAAAAGAAAGACCAAGACTCTAAGTGAGAGCACCTGGGTCCTCACTGAGCAGAGAAGGGATGTTCATGTCAGAAACTCACTGTCAGAAAAGCTTACTGATTTTGGTTTTCACCACTGAGACAACTGCTTGCACTGATCATTTCCATTCATGAGCAGTCTGGTAATTTTAGTTTGTCTGGTGGGTTAAGTTTGTTTGTTTGGGTTAAGAATATTTTATTGTGAACTTAATTACAACCACTGCACTATAATAATTAATGTTGTATTATGATATTGCTGTAAATAAAATTCATTCTTATATTGTCATTTATTCTTTGCCCAATTCAGGAGTTAAACTAGGAGTTTTGAAATCATTATTATTCATGACCTATCTGCTAATGTGTCAGTCTGCAAAGACAGTATCTCTCCCCAAATTTTGTGTAGCTTCTTTTGTTATGGAAAATGATGGATAAAAAAGAACCTGGGACCGGCGTGGTGGTTCATGCCTGTAATCCCAGCACTTTGGGAGGCCAAGGCGGGCGGATCACCTGAGGTCGGGAGTTTGAGACCAGCCTGACCAACACGGAGAAACCCCATCTCTAAAAAAAAAGAAAGAAAGAAACTGTGGTAAGTAGGCGTTGATTTTGTTTTTTTGTTTTTTTTTGGTTTTTTTGTTTGTTTTTGAGATGGAGTCTCGCTCTCATTGCCCAGGCTGGAGTGCGATGGTGCGATCTCAGCTCACTGCAACCTGTATCTCCCGGATTCAAGTGATCTCCTGCCTCAGCCTCCCAACTAGCTGAGATTACAGGCATGTGCCACCACATCCAGCTAATTTTTGTATTTTTAGTAGAGAAAGTTTCACCATGTTGGTCAGGTTGGTCTCGAATGCCTGACCTCAAATGATCCTTCCATCTAGGCCTCCCAAAGTACTGGGATTACAGGCGTGAGCCACCGAGCCTGGCTGTGGGGTATTGCTTTTTAAAATAAACTGCCAACACAGGAAAAAAAAAAAAGAATTGTGCATTTTATTTTATTTTTTTGAGATAAAGTCTCATTCACCCAGGCTGCAGTGCAATGGCATGATCTCAGCAAAGTCTGCCTCCCAGGTTCAAGCAATTCTCATGCCTCAGCCACCAGAATAGCTGGGACTATGGGCGAGTACCACCATGTCCAGCTAATTTTTCTATTTTTAAAAGAGACAGGGTTTCACCATGTTGGCCAGCTGGTCTCAAACTCCTGGTCTCAAGAGATCCACCCGCCTCAGCTTCCCAAAGTGCTGAGATTACAGGCGTGAACCACCTTGCTGGGCCAAGAATGGTGCATTTTATTGTAGGTAAATTATGCCTCAATAATAAAATGCTATAATCAAATTATAATAAAGATCTGGGGAGGGGAAAAAGAAGACTAGACCAGTTAAGACAAAACAAAGAAGGAAATAAGGCCCCAGAAGAAGCTTCCCAATCTGTCTGAAAAACAAAACGATTTGGGTATTTGGGGAAAGGCAACTGACACTATTTGCCAGACCCTTGGTTAGATTCTTTCATATATTTCAACTTTATCTCCAAACTCGACAATGTCTGGCTAATCTCAGACAGTAATGTGGTAAGATGAGCTCAGGGAGAAAGTTGGATAGCTCTGTGACAGAGAAGCTGGAGAGCCAAGATCAATAGCAGATTTCATTGCGTGTGGAGTGTGTACTGTGAGATAAAAGATGTAGTAGGGCTGGGTACAGTGGAGAAGGCAGAAGCAAAGAAAAGGTGGTGAGAGGAAATCAAGCAGGAAAAGCCTGAAAGAAGTTCTTCAGAGGCATGAAAACTCAGAACACTGGATTCATTTCTGACTCAATCTTCTCTTCCACAGACAAATGAATAAATTTTCCAAAAATCAAACTTAAGAAGTAAAAACTCTGCCACGAAAATATTTAAAATGTCTTCTGTATCAAACTATACACTATGATAGAGAGAAGTCATATACCTACTGTGTAATGCTGAATTTTGTTTCAGTAAGCATGTGTAATTTCATCTTTTGAACCAATTAATTTTTTTTTTTTTTTTTTGAAATAGAGTTTTGCTCTCATTGCCCAGGCTGGAGTGCAATGGCACAATCTTAGCTCACTGTAACCTCCGCCTCCCAGGTTCAAGCGATTCTCCTGCCTCAGCCTTCTGAGTAGCTGGGATTACAGGCATGCGCCACCACACCCGGCTAATTTTGTATTTTTAGTGGAGATGGGGTTTCTCCATGTTGGTCAGGCTGGTCTCAAACTCCCAACCTCAGGTGATTCACCCACCTAGGCCTCCCAAAGTACTGGGATTACAGGTGTGAGCCACCGCACCCAGCCTAAATTTTGTTTTTTTGAGACTGAGTCTCTCTCTGTCACCCAGGCTGGAGTCCAGAGGCACCATCTCGGCTCACTGCAAACTCCACCTTTTGGGTTCAGGTAATTCTCCTGCCTCAGCCTCCCAAGGAGCTGGGACTACAGGTGCACACAACCATGCCCAGCTAATTTTTTTTATTTTTGGTAGATATGGGGTTTCACCACGTTGGCCAGGCTGGTCTCGAACTCCTAACTTCAGGTGATCTGCCACCTCAGCCTCCCAAAGTGCTTGGATTATAGGCATGAGCCACTGTGCCTGGCCGATCAATTAAATTTGTTTTGTTTAGTTTTGAGACAGAGTTTCACTATTGTTGCCTAGGCTAGAGTGCAATGGCGCAGTCTTGGCTCACTGCAACCTCTGCCTCCAGGGTTCAAGCAATTTTCCTGCCTTAGCCTCCCAAGTATCTGGGATTACAGGAGTGTGCCACCACTCCTGGCAGATTTTTTTTTTTTTTTTTTTTTTTTTTGAGACCGAGTCTTACTCTGCTGCCCCAGGCTGGAGTGCAGTGGCGCAATCTCAGCTGACTGCAACCTCTGCCTCCCGGGTTCAAGCGATTCTCCTGCCTCAGCCTCCTGAATAGCTGGGACTACAGGCGCATACTGTAACGCCCAGCTAATTTTTGTATTTTTAGTAGAGACAGGGTTTCACCATTTTGGCTAGGCTGGTCTGGAACTCCTGACCTCAGGCGACCCACCTGCCCTGGCCTCCCAAAGTGCTGGGATTACAGGTGTGAGCCACCATGCCCAGCCTTAATTTGTTAAATCCAGTATAAGAGATTAGTGTTGGCCAGACATAGTGGTGGCTCATGCCAGAGCAGCCTGGCCAGCATGGTGAAACCCTGTCTCTACTAAAAATACAAAAATCTGCCAGGTGTGGTGGCACACTCCTGTAATCCCAGCTACTCAGGAGGCTGAGGCAGGAAAATTGCTTGAACCCTGGAGATGGAGGTTGCAGTGAGCCGAGATCCAGGCACTGCACTCCAGCCGGGGTGACAGAGCGAGACTGTGTCTCAAAAAAAAAAAAAAGACAGAGAGATCAATGTTGCTAAAAACAAAAACCTGGTTTTGGTGGCACAGGAAGGGCTCCTCACACCTGTAATCTGTGCATGATGCATCAGTAGGGATGAAGGGTGCCATCCATTCCCTCACCCAAAGGCCTGGGATTGCCCTTTCACCTCCTCAATCCATGGACAAAGCAGCCATGGACATAAGCAGAAGTCACAGCAGCACAGCCAGTTGGGAGCAGTTTGCTGACCTCTGGTCTGGAGCAGTGGTGCCTGCTTCTGGCTGCATATGAGAATCACTCCAGAGACCCATGAAGCCACTAATGCTTAGGCTCCACCCCCATATTCTGAATTAAAAATAAAACAAAACAAAAAGAAAACCTACTGGGTGATTCTGATGTGCACTGTGGGCTGAAAACAGCTGTTCTAGAAGGAGAACTGTACATTGTAGCCTCTCAGGAAACTGCTAGAATTTTGCATGTGGGGAGTGGTAGTGGGAGCAGATGAATGCTAGGAGAAATGATGATCCAGGGCTCAATTGAGGTCTAGGTAAAGATTAGAACTGTTTTCAGTCCACCTGGACAAATTAATTGCTTCCAATACTTTGATTAAATGCTCTTTATTTGATACTTGTGTGTGCACAACACTATAAGAGGTTGCCCAAAGGTAGCCATTAGGGGGCCAGGAGGTGGCGATGAGTAAGCCGCCTCCTGCCTAAGCCTCTTCTCCAACCATTCTCTATAGGCCCCAGCATAGTGGCGGGCCCTGTGGAGAGAAAGAAGGGTGAGAGACGGACAGACCCGACAGGCAGTCCCCATCACTTCCCAGCTAGCAGCCACACCTCCCGTACCCAGTGTATCCAAGGTCGCGGGCCAGCTGTGTAGCCTGGAGGCCCCGCTTGCCCATCTGACAGAAGAAAACGAGATGCTCATCTTCCAGCTTTGGCTTCTCAGCGGAGTACAAAGCCTGAAAGGCCGCTGGCTCCATCTGCAGAGCACTCTCCAACTCGGACACTGGAGGAGTGGAGAGGGTAAGAAGGGAGAGCTGGCAGTTTGGCACTCAGGTTCGGAAGCTGGGCCTGGAAAGGCTGGGTACTGGGGACCCCCAAACAGCATATGATAGCCATCCCTACCCCTACCCCAATTTCAAGGACCAGAAACCAACAACTTTTGAATGCGAGCCACTCCCCTAGCCGTGAGGAGGCGGGACGGGATGCTCCCTCAGGCGTCCCGGATCTAGAAGCCATCTTTCCTATCTCTGGGAGGTCAAGAGAGGCTGGCCTGCCCCTCTACTCTCCGCCTGCTGTACCCTCAAACTGGATGGGCCAGTTCCACTGCCAGGATCCGCCATCAGTCCTTCCTACGGAAGCTGAGGGCTGGCTTCCAGGAATGCAGGACCCCCATAACCAGTGCCTTCCCCATTCCATCCTAAGTGAGGTCCCATTAGCAAAGACTCCCCTGGACGGTCTCTACTCCACTACCTGGGCGTCCCCCTCTCCACCCCATACCCGGGATGTTGAGCGCCCCAGGAATGGTCCCAGCCGCGGCCTCCTCCCGAGAGCGCACGTCGAAGAGCCGGGCCCGGCCCGAGGCTAGGAGTGAACGGAGTTCAGGGAGCGAGACAGTGGGCGCTGGGGAAGGAGCACGACAGACTTCAGGAGACGGGCCCTAGAAGTCACGGCTGCCACGGCGCCCCCTCACCTGGCAGCGCCCCTCCGCGGTAGGGTGTGCACGAGGAGCCCTTGGCTACGCCCCTTCGCTCCCCACACCCCTGCGCCGCCACGCCGCAATCCAGGGGGCCGCGAGGACCGCGCGCCGCCCCAGGCATCCCCCCGCAGGTACCTCCAGCCATGGTGTGTGCAGCGACCGCCAGCCTCCCGAGCGCTGGCCCAGCCCGCCCCCTCAGCACCCGCAGCATCTCCCAGTCGCTGAAACCGGATCCGGAAGCAAGGGCACCGCCTCCCGCACCGCCCCCGCAGCACCTGTTCACGGCGCCTCTAGCACCAGCCCACCACAGAAGTCCTTAATATTCTCCAGCGCAAGCCGTAAACGACACACCGGTCTGGCCTAGGAACCAGGACGCAGGGTAATGAGTACAGGAGCAGCACCCCACCCTGAACTTGCCCCAGCCCTTACTGGTCAAAGAGCAATGTGCCCCTCCCTTTCAGCCTGTGGCCCACAAAAGGAAGAAAAACAGACAACTGTGGCTTTGAACAGTTTTATCTTAAAAAAAAAAAAAAAGAAAGAAAAAAAAACACCCCCACAAGGGGGAAGGCCCCAAGTGGGCTCCTGCCTGTAGTTCTCCCCTGGCTCCAGAGACGTCTGCACAGGCCTCAGCTTCTCGCTGGCCAATCTCCTCTTCATGGGCACCAGCCACTGCTAAACATCCTTCCCCCACTTCTTGTGTAAGCTTGCTCCCCTGAGCAGCAGGGTGCACATCTAAACCTCAGCTCCAGGGAAAGGAAGAACCAATGGAAGTGCCAGAGTCCTGGGGCAAGCCAGAGCATCACCTGTCAGCAGACCTCTGCTGGGCACTCTAAGCAAGCACAGGACAAGCCCCCCAGTTTAGTGTGTCCAGTATCCAGCATGGAGACAGCACATGCATTGTGCGAGAGGAGCACAAGGGCCCAGGGGCTGCGTGGTGGGGGTGGGCAAGGCTGTCAGTGCACGTTCACATTGTGTGTTTCACACCACTGCAGGCTGCCATATCACAGGGCCTCAGTTCAAAGACACACCTTCTGAAACCACCCCCCGTCCCCTGCCAGAAGTGAAGGAAAGGGGCACGGGATTAGGCTGTTGCTCCTGGGCTATCTGCAGTTCTTGGGCCCAAAGCCCCTGGATCCCCGTAGTTAGTTGCTGTCATTCTTGATGACGACCTCTAATCCGTGGTGCCGCAACTGAGCTCGCAGCAGCAGATTCTTGTTTTTAAGATCTTCCACCTGACATGGGAAGGAGACAGTAAATGGAATGGGTAGTAAAGCTGGCACTACCAAGCCCCTGAATGTATTCAGACATCCACTGGTAAGAGATGAAGCCCTCCCCATGGAGAACAAAGTAGAGGGTGTCAAACTGGGTCAGTGGCTAATGGAGCTGAGAAGGGCTGCACTGGGGGTAGGCGTCTGACCTGCTGTCGAAGCACGTCATTGTCCAGCTGCAGCTGGTCAAGCCCCTGCAGTTCTTCAGACAAGCGGTGGTTACTCTGCCGAAGCTCCTGGATATAATCGCAAGCTTTGGACAGAATCCCACCTTTACTCTGCAAGATAAGGCCGACAAAATGAGGACTAGGATTCAGATACCCAGCTTGCTTTCCAAAAGGAGGTTCACACTTTGACCTCATTTTCCCCTAAGAAAGGTGGTATAGTATCTCCCAAGGATACAGGAACTTCAGGGAGAGGTAAGACTACTGTCATGTGTGCCCCACTCTCTACCATTTCTGGAAACAATACCAGGAGACAGAATTCAGGCATCCTGCCCACTACCAGGGTCTTTCCATGACCTGGCCAGACTTGGTGCTCTCCATAGAGCAGTCTGGGATGATCTTGGAGAGCTGCACGATCCAGTTGTTTATCTTGTCTCGGCGGCGGCGCTCCACTGTGGGGCAAAGCGGAGGACAAGGTGACTCAGCGAAAACTCCCCACAAGTCCTAGGGAAAAATTACCTAACCCCTCCTCCCCTCAGACATCACTGCTGTCCTAGGCCCACCAGACAGCTCCTAGCTCCACACAGATCTTACCTACCTTCATTGTGCTGAGCTCTGCGTTTCTCATCTCGAGTTGTCCGAGGAGCTTCTGACTTCCTGACGATAGAGACCAGGGTGACCAGGGTAAGAGAAGGATGAAATACGTGACTGGAGTTTAGGGTTAAAGAATTATACAAGATTTAGCAGGTATTAAGGCCACTTATGGCTAGCTGGGTGAGGTGTCTCACACCTGTAATCCCAGCACTTTGGGAGGCCAAGGCAGGTGGATCAATTGAGGTCAGAAGTTCAAGACCAGCCTTGCCAACATGGTGAAACCCTGTCTCTACTAAAAATAGAAAAATTAGCCAGGCATGGTGGTATACATCTGTAGTTCCAGTGACTCGGGAGGCTGAGGCATGAGAATCGCTTGAACCCTCGAGGCAAAGGTTGCAGTGAGCTGAGATTGCGCCACTGCACTCTAGCCTGGGTGACAGAGCAAGACTCTGTCTCAAAAACAAACCAACAAAACCACTTATGGAATCTGAGAAGAAACAGGGGTCACTCACGGGGAATAAGGGTGAGTCCTAGGGGCAATTGAGCGCTGGCTTCCTCCCTGCAGTACTTCTTGTGGTGACATCATTACAAAGAACTGACCTGTGAAGACGCAGGGTGGTTCTGTCAGGACATGAGTAGGAACCTCACCAAGCCCTGAGTTGAAGACCCTGGGCCCCTCCTCTAAAAAGAACATGCTAAAGAAGAGCATTCCCAGACTCACTGCCTGCCCAGGTCCTAATGATCACTAAGAGTCACGAGTGAAGGCTCACTGCCTACCAGTCATGTCCCACAGCCTATCCTACCCCTTCCAGCCAGCATCCTCCTGAAGTATCTCACCAGTGCCAGGAGGGGTCGCCTGCCCCAGCAGTGCCTCTGAGCCCTGGGCAGTAACAACAGCAGCTGTACTCCCCGATGTGGTACCCCCTGCCCCATCTCCCACTGCTGTGCTGGGGAAGTAAGTATAGTGCGTCTCTGCAGCTGTCCCCTCTGTGTCAACTGCATCATCACTCGTGAAAGCTCCCTGGATCACCGCCTGGGAAGGGGAGCAAGAGAACAGATTCTAGTAACAGTCAAAAACTTCTTCCCACTATACCACTCTGCAGCTTCTATCCCTTGGGGTAGGGGGTAGGGTGGAGAGACAGAGAGAGAGAGAAACATCCAGAAAGGGAGAGCCTAGTGTTTTGGGACAAGGTAGCCCTAGATGTCTCACTGTTCCTAGCTTCACCCCCATCCTATTGCATCCCTTCTTCATCTTACTTCTCAGAACTCTAGTCACCTCCCAGCCCATACCCTGTACCTGGGTCATGGATTGAGTGGCAGGGTAGCCACTGATGGCACCAGTGCCCTCAGTCTGGCCATCCAGCTGCCCTTCAGACACCTGGATCACCCTGTACATCACCTAGAAGTGTAGAGGAAGGCAGAGGGAGGGGAAGAAAGAAGAAAAGATTAAGTGTTGGGAATCCTAGGGCCCCTCATAAAGCTTCCCTTGGATAGGGCCCCAAAACAAGAATCCTTCAGAGACACAGACTCAGCCATTCTTCCTTCTTTCTCCACACCGAGGTTTGAGCATACATTTAACCTCACACCAGTCTCTACTCCAGTATTAGCACCTCCCTCCCCCTGCAACAGTCTGCGCTTTCAGCTCATCCTCCAAGCCAGGTCTCCCCCAAGACATGTTCAATTACCTCCCTCAATCCCAACCCCAAATAACAGCTGCAGCCACCTGGCCCCCTCCCTTACCTGGCCCCCATTCTCAGTTCGGAAGACGTACTTGACGTTGGGGTCAGGGAATGTGGCAGCTGACTGGATGCTGGCAATAGCCACACTGGTTGGGTCCTCCCCAGTAGCCACTGCACCTGAATTAAAAGAACAAAGGAAAAGTCTGCCTTTCTCCCCCCACCCCCCACCCCCCACCCCCCCCCCCACCATCCCCATTCCACTTTCATGTCATTGAAGGAGGATGCACAGGAGATGGTCTGGTCAGGGGAGGAAGGGAGCCCATGGCGGGTTCTTAGTCTTGGTTCTATTTCTAGCACTCACCTTCCTGAATCTGCACTGTCCCCCTCTTCCGTTTCAGCTGTTTTCTGCTGCCTGTTTATGGTGAAAGGACAAAAGGAAGAATATGGGAAGAAGTGAATGAGAAACTCACTGGCCCAGTAACACATGGCTGCAAACTCATTGGCATTCCCAACAGATGCTGGGGTAGGTTAGAATAACAACTAGTGTTTACTGTTTACTATGAACATAAGCACTAAGCTAAGTACATAACATGTATTCTTATTTAATACTAAAAACAGCACCATGAGATAGATAGCACTACTTCCATTTTATAGATGGAGAAACCAAATCATACAGTAAGTGATACAGTAGAACCTGAATCCAGGTCTACCTGACTCCTGAGGCAGTGCTCTTGGCCATTCTGCATTCTTCCAGGCCACCCATCTTTCATCCCAGATCCTACCTCTTCTTCACTCACCCCTTCATCTCTCTGTGAGGGGGCACATCCGAGGAACTGGTCCTTTTTTGGAGCTGTTGGTATCTCCTGATTCACAGGCCTGAGTGCTAAGTCCTGGTAGAAATCACGGAGTCTGCAGTGAGTTTAGGACACGGAACAGTATCTCTGGTTCTAGAACTTAGCTTCCATGAACACACAGCCAGGAAAATAACCCAGTCATCTGCAGGGGACAATCAGCCTCCACCATACTGATGTTGAGGACTGGCCTACAGTGACTGAAAAAGCAACTCTACAAATAGTATTCCTCATCCCTCCATTATCACTCCAACTCCTGGTAGAGAGGGATAATTATACTGGAAGACAGAAGCAACACATTTCTTTTTTTTTTTTTTTGAGACAGAGTCTTGCTCTGTCACCCAGGCTGGAGTCCAGTGGCACAATCTCAGCTTACTGCAACCTCTGCCTCTCAGGTTCAAGTGACTCTCCTGCCTCAGCCTCCCAAGTAGCTGGGACTACAGGTATGGGCCATGATGCCCAGCTAATTTTTGTATTTTTAGTAGGGACAGGGTTTCACCATGTTGGCCGGGCTGGTCTCAAACTCCTGACCTTGTGATCCACCTGCCCCTCCGAAAGTGTTGGGATTACAGGCGTGAGCCACCACACCTGGCCGAAACAACACATTTCTTTTTTATTTTTTTATTTATTAATTTTTTTAGAGACGGGTTTAACTATGTTGGCCAGGATGGTCTTGAACTCCTGACCTCAGGTGATCCGCCCACCTCAGCCTCCCAAAGTGCTGGGATTACAGGCGTGAGCCACTTCACCTGGCCAACAACACATTTCCAAATGGATCATTATTAAAGCTATTATGACCTGCCATGATGGCAGCTTCATGGGAATCAGGAAGGGCCACGTATTGGCACACCATCAAAAAATACCGTGTCATGGACACTGACACTTCTTCCAGTTTCTCAGCCACAGCCACATATTGTCCACTGAGACATTTCTGTTCTCAAATCTAGGAAGAGGAAATCTGAAGCCCATTACCACTGGAAGAATGCTCCTAACCACAAAGACTAGACTTGGCCTTTGGGCCCCATTCTACTGACAGGGCTCTTGTTTTGGGGCATCCAGATTTATATAATGTGTTAGAAACCCTAAAGCCCAAGTGGATCATTTTCAAGCGCCCTCTATTTTATTCATCAAGCCTTCCAGTAGAACAACACAGTTGCTAAAATGTTGCCATGACAACTCCAAATCAACTGAGCCTCAGCAAGAAGGGGAAAAAAAACCCAGAGTTCTGAAGAAGAGACAAAGGGGGAGGAATCCACCTACAAGGTCTGCCTTAGGACCCTGAGACCCAAGCAGAAGGCAGGAAAAACAAAGGGCTGGGCAGACATGCCTCCAGAAAGAAACAGCTACACAGTACAAAGCAGTAAGATAATCCCAACACAAAAGGGCAAGATTTTTAGAAATTATCTACCCATAAGGTTCTCCAAACCTTTCCTATCCAAGGAAAATTTTCAGTGGATAAGCCTTGGAAAGACTGCGTCCGAGGAAAATGTTAAAAAAGGAACTGAAAGTGAAACCGTCCAAGGAAGTAAAGCTGCAAGGAGATCCCAGTCGGTAAGGGGAAGTAGCACTAGTGTTTTGGGACCACCTACATTTCCATCTTCAAAACAGAGGAGGAAATGCCCTACGAAGCTTGCTGCGCTGACTGCAGGAGAAGGCAATGAAAGAGAGGGCCCGGCACAGGAGGCATCTCTATTGGCCACAGCTGTCAGCCGGGGCAGTCTCTGAGGACACCCAGCAACCGGGTCAGGCTACTTATTCAAATCTTAGTTGGACATCCGGAAGCATTTCCTAAGCATTAGGGATCTGTGACAAGGAAACCGGGATGGGACATTGCAGAGTGCACGCTCAGGCCAGAAAGAAGGGCCCAGTAAAAGCCCTTGCGAAGTCTGGACACAAAGAGGAAAAAAAATCAACTCCCGAAAGAAGTCAGGCGCCTAGACCTTGCCTGAGAATGAGGCGTCTCCATGCAGGCTCACCAACCAGTAGGCGCTTACGGAGCTGAGCGCCCGCCAGGCGCGAGCTCGGGAGCCTGCGCCGTGACCCTGCAGCCCCGCAGCGCTCGCCCAGCGCCCCAGCTGCTCCGCGGAGGAGGCAGGAAAGGGCGTCGGGGACTCGGAAGCTCAGGGGCCGGGTGCCGGCGGCTGCGGCCCGCAGCTGGACAGCGCAGGAGGGCTGGGACGTGCGCTCTCGGAGCAGGGAGAGAGTTCGTTCGGCCCACAAAGCCGGGTAGGACATAAAGAACCAACACGGTCCCCTCCCCCAAAACAAAGGCTTCCTCCCCCGGCAGTGTTCTCTAACCTGAAAAACAGAAACAAAGTCAAAGCTGCCCTGCCTTGCCAGTCCACCCAGTCTCCAGACTTCTGCCTGGTCCTACACTCACCGGTCAAGGCCGTCTCAGCCGCCGATTTTCTCCAACTGTGTTCTCCCTGTCCCGATCTGGGTATCGCCATAGACAGCTGCTCATGCGCACTTCCAGCCCGCGGCCATGTTGGTGAGGGGCGGAAGTGTCGCCCTGGGCCCGCCCATAAACTCAAACTCCGAGCCGCCGCACTTCCGTTCGCTCCATCTTGATGAGAGCTAAAAGTTGGCTATGTTTGCGGGTTTTCTCTGAAGCAGAAAAGAAGCCGTGTCCTGGAGAATGTAGCTGAAGTCCTGGCCACTTTCGACAAGAACGGGAAAGAGACGACTAACTTGTACTAACATGTTAGTGCTGGGCAGGGCATCTTTTCATTACAGGAAAAAAGAATGAGAGTCTTGCTGAGATCAAGGGAGGGACGTCCGACGGAGGCGCCATCTTTAACAAGGGCTATTTGGGAGGCCATCTTGGCTCAGGGCGTCTTTTTGAAGGGTTACCTGCTAGAGATTACGACCTATGGGGGTATGCATAGATCTGGGTATATTCCTTGTTAATTCGCGTCAGCAATTACTCACCCAAAGACCCCAAGGCTTCTAGTTTTCTAAAGGCTCACACTTCATGTGACAGGAATCTTGATTCCCATTCTTCTCAATCAAGATCTTTACCCTGAATGGATTTGGAGTATAATAGGAAGAATTCAAACTTGGGGGCCAGGCAAATCCAGGTTTCAAACCCATCTCTGCCACTTCTTACCTCTGAGATCTTTGACAAACATTTTGACTTAGTTAAGCCTTAGTTTCCTCATCTGTAAACTGGCGATACCCACACCAACCTTCCAGAATTATGTGGATTAAATAAAATCAGGACATAGATTCTATGAGCACAGGATACTTAGCCCAGTTCCTGGCATATAATGAACATTATGTAAATATAAGTTTCTCTTCCCCATTTCCTGACCACCATGAACCTAGCTCTAGTTTCTAACCACTAGTCTCCATGACAACTGAGGAAGAGCACCCAAACAGCAAGAAGAAAAAGAATGTTTTGCCAAATATATGAAAATATTATACCAAAAAAAAAGAGAAAATATAATACCTATTATCAAAGACTTTAATAAGAATGATGAGACCCCACACTATTTGTAAAAATACAGCCTTTATTCTGAGACATTGACCAAAGACTTTAATAAGAATGATGAGACCCCACACTATTTGTAAAAATACAGCCTTTATTCTGAGACATTGACCTTCACTAGAGTGGGACCTATGGCCCCAACCTGGCTGGAGAAGCAGTTCCAGGGCTTGAGTGACATCATTTCCCTTTCCTGAAATAGGAAGAAGTTATTCTAAAGGAAAAATGAGAGCCTAGAGAGATCTGTACAGGACCTCTCTTGCACATATGACTGGAGGCAGAGGGTGGGGGAGCTGGAGAGGAGTCCAGTCCCTCCAACAAATACTGAGGGCTTCAAAGAGCTTCTTGGACGTTTCTCCTAATCTGGAGCTAAAGGGGTCAGGAGGTATCTAAGGGTCCAAGAACAGAACAGGAATGGGCAACTCTAGAAGTGTTTGTGTATGGAAGGCTCTAACCTGGTCCCGTCCTCCCCGTCTCTACCCTTGGCTTTCATGAAGAGAGATTCACAGCTCAGAGGAAGGGAGGAACTTGGCTGGAAATCTCCAGTCTTCACTTTAAGAAACTTTTAAGTTTTCTGCCTACCCTGTGTTCCTTTGGCCAGTGACTCACTCCTTGGGGACAGGATCTTGTTGACTTTCTTGGGAATCGCCTAGGAGATAAGTGCTTTGCATCTGAGACAAGTTCAGGTGAACCAATCAAGGCAGTACCTCCCACAGTCAAAAGAGAAGCTGGAGGGCCAGAGCCTATAGAGTTGGGGGAGTACAGCTGCTCCAGCTGCAGAAGAGACAGCTAGTCAGGGCCGGGCACAGTGGCTCACACCTGTAATCCTAGCACTTTGGAAGGCTGAGGCAGGTGGATCACCTGAGGTCAGGAGTACAAGACCAGCCTGACCAACATGGAGAAACCACGTCTCTACTAAAAAATACAAAATTAATAATCCCAGCTGCTCAGGAGACTGAGGCAGGAGAATCACTTGAACCCAGGAGGCGGACGTTGGGGTCAGCTGAGATGGTGCCATTGTACTCCAGCCTGGGCAACATGAGCAAAACTCCGTCTCGGGGGAAAAAGAAAAAAGACACAGCTAGTCAGGAACCCTGGAGATTCAAAACAACTTACCCAGAGCTCCATCCTAATCACAAAGCCCTTTGCCCAGAGCTCTGGTCTTAATTACAGTCCCTCACCCTTCCCAGGGTTAGCCTGTGTTTCAAATGCATATGATCGGCGCTGGGGGGGACAACAGGGAGTTAGGGACCTGGTGTTCTCTGGGGGGGCAGACTAAGACGACTCCAGGATCCAGACCCTTGTGTGCCTTCAGATGGGAGCTCCAGGCAGCTAATGGGCCGAGGAGAATGGACAGAGATCATGCTACAGGGGGAGGTTCTGGGGATGAGGCAGTAGTCCCCACCCTCAGTACAGGTCTGGTTTCGCCGAACTCCCTGAGCCTCAGTCCTTTGGCGGTCCCGGGCTAGGGCCACAGCAGCATCAAAGGAAAGACTACCCCCATTCCTCCAAGAGGATCGAGAAGGTCGGGACCCCCAAGCCCTTTCACCAGGAGTCCCATCAAGCCGGCCAGGTCTCGGGCTTGGATTTGCAGGTGCCACATGAATCTTGCTACACATTGCACTGGGCATTTTGGCAAACTGTGGTTTGGGGGGTACCACAGGCACAGAGCGGACCTGTTGGACCTGAACCAGAGTGGAAGCTAGACGCATGCCCACGCCACCCAAGCCCAGGGAACAGGGGCATAAATTACAGCCCTCTGGACTGAGCTGCCCCTCAGGCTCCATCTCCTCTGGTTGGGATGACTGTGGAGCTGCCTCTTCCATCTCAGAAAAGTGGGCATTGCCCTCTTTGGCACAGTCAACCTCCAGGGACTCTGAAGGACCTGAACCTTCAGAGAGGGTGCCCTCTTCTAAATAGTACCCTTCAGTCCTCTGGTCGCCCTCAGCCTCTCCATCCCCATTCTCCCGTTCCTTGCTGACCTCCCCTGCTCCTCCTTCAGCTGCTGCTTCTGGGCTTCTGCTGTCTTCACCATCTCCTTGGTCTTTTCGTGCTTCATGGTCCCCCTTCCCCCTCTGTTCTTTGTCCTCATCCTCTCTGACTCCCTCAGCCTCTTGTTTATATACAACTTCCCATTTCTCCTCCGCAACTTGATCTTCCTGGGCCCCTTCCTCTCGGTCCCTTCTAGCTTCTACCTGGGCTTCCTCTCCCTGCCCAGCTTCTTCTCTCTCAGCTTCTTTTTCCTTCTCATCTGTATACTGCTCTCCTCCTGGTTCCTCCACACCTTTAGCCTCCACCATACTGTCAGCCTTCTTCTGACCTCTGGACTTCTCTCCCTTGGCCTCTGTCTCTTCCCTACTCCCTTCTCTCAATCTGACCTTTGTCTCTGGGCTTCCCCCAGCCTCTCCTCCATTCTCACTGGCCTTTCCAGCATCCACCTTGATCTCTGGACTTCCCTCAGCTTCTTCCCGGATGTCTAGTCTGCCTCCAGGCTCAGCCTCCTTGTCTTCCCCCGACTTCCCAGCATGCCTGCTCTTCCTCAGTCTGTCCCAGACCCTGCCTTCCACATTCTGCTGCCTCTTCCTCCAGACTCGATGTACCCTCCCAGATTGGGGATTTAGGTCCCAGAAGGGGACTTAGGTCATCATAGGCACTCAGGAAGACTTCCTCCCCATTTTCCTCCACAACTTCAGCCCTGGGGCCAGCAGAGTCCAGGGAACAGCAGCTGGGAGCTAAGACAAACTGTGCCTCATCCAGAGACAGGTCATCCAGGGGTGGCTCCACAGAGAACTCCTCCACCTGTAGGCACAGCATTGTGGCTCAGGACCAGGAGGCCCTGTCCACCCTTGACTCCATGCCACCCCCAAACCCAACACAGCTCTCCTTACCTGAGGCCCAACTCCCAGGAGCTCCTCCAGGTAGCCCATCCCAGGGTCGTCCTCCCCAGGGGAGAAGGCTGCTCCTGCTGCTTCTGCCTGGGCCACCTCCCCATCCTCTGCCCCCACCCACTCAGGTTCTGAGCTGCTTGAATCCTCTAGGAAGGAGAAGGAGTCCTGCACCTCCTGGGACAGGGAGTCCTCCAGGGCAGGAGCCAAGTCGTCTGGGCCTGAGTCTGCCAGGGGACCTGGGGCTGGACTTGCTTCCGACTTCTCATCTGTTGGGGGAGAAGTAGTCCCAGGAATACGAAAGTCAAGCCCTGACCCTTTTCAATGTGGGTCCTCCTAGCATTGCTATAGCAGGGGCCCAGCACTCCCAGCATAGCTACTCTGCAATGACTGATCCTCTCAGAACAATATCCCTTATTATTGGCTTGCTACCTTAATTGAGCCCCTATCAGGTGCCAAGCACTGTGCTATCCATTTTATAATGCATTGTCTTATTTTTTCCTCCAAACGATTATGTGGGGTATTGTCCTCATTTTATATATGAGGAAACTGAGGCTCAGAGAGATTAAGCAATTTGTCTAAGGTCATGTAACCAATAAGCAACACAGCCAAAATTTGAACCCAAGTTTACTTAACTCTATAGCCCATGTTCTTACCCACTATCCTATCCTGCCTCAGGACTTCTCATGAGTGACACTTCAGGAACTGGAGTCAGAGCAAGGATCAGATCCCAGCTCTGCTACTTCTACCTAAATCAATAGCAAATTGATAACCTAAGTTTCAGGTCTCAGTTTCCACTGCTGTAACAAAGGAATAACAATACCTATGTCACAAAATTATGAGGATATGAAACAAGCTAATTCCTGCAATCACAGCACTTGATTTTTTTTTTTTTTTTTTGAGACGGAGTTTCACTCTCGTCACCAGGCTGGAGTGCAGTGGCACGATCTTAGCTCACGGCAGCCTCTGCCTCCCAAGTTCAAACAATTCTCCTGCCTCAGCCTCCCAAGCAGCTGGGACCACAGGTGCCCACCACCATGCCCAGCCAATTTTTTGCATTTTTGGTAGGGACAGGGTTTTGCCATGTTGGATAGGCTGGTCTCAAACTCCGGACCTCAGGTGATTTGCCCGCCTCGGCCTCCTAAAGTGCTGGGATTACAGGCGTGAGCCACTGCGCCCAGCCAGTACTTAATAAACTCTTGACAAATGTTAGCTGATAGTATTGATGTTACTATTATTATTACCCATCCATCTATTACATATTCCCACATTTGTCCTTAGTAATCCCTGCTGTATGTGTCTGACACAGTCCCCATTCTTGGGTGTATCATGCTCTGAAGGCTGCTAGAGATCGCTCCATAGATTTCACATAGCCTGGTAATATTACTGGATTTCCCCAACCCTGAATCTAGGGAGGCAGCTGAAGGTAACCACCCCAAAGCCCAAGGGCTGAGTCCTCTGCCCTTCCTAGGGTGAATCTTCCAGCGTCAGAGCTTCAGCCTAGAGTTCTAGTCCCCTTTCCCAGTCTTGCTCAATCTTTGGGTCCTCACCTGGGGGGGCCAGGGCCAAGGCCAGGGCCAGGGCCAGGGCCAGAGGCAGGGCTTGGCCGGTGCTGTAGAGCAGGGCACTCGAGGCCACGGGTGAGCCTAGCCAAGGAGACATTAGAGATGATGTTCGGGGGCACACTAAGGATGGAGGTGATGTGTAGCGGGAGGTTGACATTGTAGGGGTCTGAGATGTGGACCCCAACACAGCGCTCTGCACGGCTGCTGCCCCCAGCCCGGATGGCTGACCGCGCAGCTCGTGGTGTGCCTGGTTCAGAGTTTGTGCCACCCAGTGCTTCCGCCTCAGGCTCCTGTTCACCCTCTGCTGTCTCTATAGAATCGTTCTCCAAGCTCTCAGGCAGCAATGGGCTTGGCCGGGGACTGCCGGGCCCCACCAGCCCCTCTGGCTCTGTGGAGGAAAGAGAAGGCCAGGTAGGCAGTGGCCTAAGCTCCAAGGGCAAGGGGCCTAGACATCTCAAGAAAGCTCTGGAGAATGCTCTCTGCTTTCTCAGGCCTGAGAGCAAGGACAGCCTGAAAAATACCAGGCCCAGCTTCTTTTGATCACTACTGGAAACTCTCCACCCAGCCAGTAGGTCAAAGATCACCCCACCTTCACACACCTAGGGAACTCCCTCCCTTCCCTGCAAATACAGTCACTGGCTGTCATCACCATCACCACCACCACCACACACCCATGCTGTCCCTTCCCATACGAACACTCATCAACAAACCCATAGATTAGACAATGAGCTCACCACTGTAAATATAGCATTCAGTATGTGGCTGGTGTATAAGAGGCACTCATTAAATATTTTTGAAATTATTGAACACAGTTGGCTACATGTACACACACACATGCACACACAGGCCGTACTGGTCACGTAGCACACACAGGTACATACACAGACCTGCACCCCTATACTCACCATCACTGGCCCCAGCCGCAGCACTCAGTGAGTCCATGCTTTTGGCTGGCCGCAGTGTCCCCTTACTGGATTTGTCCTCTGTAAGACAGGGATGTGGGTAGAGCCAGGGCCTTGTGCACCCTCAGCAGAGCTCCCCCAATCTCCCCAGACTTACCCCTGTCCTCAGCTCCCCGTGGAAGTTTACGCTTTGTCTCATGGCCAGAGCGACCTAGATTGAAGATAGACCTCCACTTCCTGACTTTCAAAGACCCCTTCCTCCTACAGAGAATGGAAGGGCATAATTGGAGGTTGGAAAGTGGTGGTCAGTGCAGGGGCGGAGGGCCCAGGAAGGAGGCCTTACTTGTGCTCTGCGATCTCAATGATAGTGTGATAGGGCCGCATCTGTGGGGGTCCATCGCCAGCCTGCAGAATACTAGGCAGGTGGTAAGGCAGGGGCCTGGGCATAAGGTCCTCGGGGGCTGCCTGATGCCCGGCTCCCTGGAAGTGATCGCCATCCACTCTCCACCTCACCACCTGGGAACAGAAAAGGAATTGGCCAGCCAGGAACAGGGCAGAAGAGAGGGATCTCAGGCACCCAATCCTTCATCACGCCTCACCAACTACCAGGTTAGGATACACCACCACCCCTAAAGACAGTGCCTCTATGTCCATCACCTCAAAAGAGTGTCCTCATAGACAAAGAGGGCCGGGAGGTCCCAGGACATTGCCCCTGTGGGCTGGGAGTGGGTATGAGCTATCACTAACCTTGTGAGCCAGGATGGTGACTTAGAGGTCAAGCTATGCCCTGGACTGACAGCAGAAGAAGTCTGCTCAAGTCCTGACTGCACCATTATCTCCCCACAATTCTCTCCATGTGACCACTACCAACATCCCTGTATGAGACTCAACTGAACTAGGTCATCTTCGAGGCTCTCTATAACTGACTTGACTCCCCCAGACAGTGGGATATATGGAGGGCAGGAAAGACACTGACCAGAGAGGGCAGCACCCCCAAAGAGTTGGTCCACGTGTGTGAGGATGAACTCCACGACGATGGATTGCACCCGCACCTCCATGAAGGCTGCCGTCCCATTGAAGCCTGAGGCCTCTATGTCCTTAGACCTGTGGAGATGTAGAATTATTCTCCCCCCTCAGCCCCACCGCACTTCCCAATCCAGATTCTCCCTGAAAATACCCTATTCTCTCTCTCTTGAATGACCTTAACCCCATTTCCACCTCTTAAACTGTATGCATAATTCTTCCAATTCTCAAATGCCACTTGAAGACTTCCAGGAAGGAAGCCTTCTTGGACATCCTTCTGAGGGTTAATCTCTGTTTCCTTTGCACACCAGGGTATCTTGTTTATAACACATTTTATAATGAATTAGAGGACTTCCCATACACAGTCTGTCTTGCACCACCACAGTGAGTGATATGCCGGCCAGTTCTCCAACAGGCTACAGACATTTTGCTCAAAAAACATTTGACATGGAGCCAGGCACAGTGGCTCACACCTGTAATCCTAGCACTTGCACAGGGAGGAGGTGGGTGGATCACTTGAGGTCAGGAGTTCAAGACCAGCCTGGCCAACATGGTAAAACCCCGTCTCTCTACTAAAAATATAAAAATTAGCCAGCTGTGGTGGCTCATGCCTGTAATCCCAGCCACTCAGGAGGCTGAGGCACCAGAATCATTTGAATTCAGGAAGCGGAGATTGCAGTGAGTTGAGATTACGCCACTGCTCTCCAGCCTGGGCAACAGAGCAAGACTCTGTCTCAAAAACGAACAAAAAAATTGGCATGAAACTCTTATGTTCTAGTCCCTGAGCTCAGTCACACACTGTAGGAAAACACAAAAGTCCTGCCCTTTAGGGACTTTATTTGATTGCAGAGACAGGGCTAAAATGGGTGGGCCCCATTCAACTCAATCTCGAAACTTCTTTTTTCCCTGGCCTTTGTGAGCCCCACACCCTTCTCCAGTGTACCTATACAGTCACACCTCAATCTGGGAGCAGCCACCCAGAGGCGAGTGTCTCACAGGATCCCCCACACACTGCTCACACATGCGCCTACCTCAGCAGATTGGGAGCCCACACGATGGCCAGGTTGCGAGCATGCATGTTGGTCTGGGCACTGAACGAGGCCATGTGCACCAAGTGCCTCATGAGGAACTCCAGGGTCCTGCAGAAAGCGGGGGCAGGGATCACACAGGGAATGCCCAGGGCGGGCATCAGGACTGGGACCTGGCAGCCAGTAGGACCCAGTTAAGGCTCCAGGCAGAGAGTGAATGAGTTGTCTCAGGTTGCTGGGCAGATATGGAGCCCCACATACTTGTAGTTTGGGACGGGGAGTTCTTGAAGCACCTCTAGGATCTTGACCAAGCGCTCAGGTTCCAATTGCACTGCTACAGCCTCCTGATTGAGAAGGGTGCAAGAAGCAGGAGTCAATGACCCAGCAATGCCCCTGCTTACTCCCCAGAGCTCCTAAACAAGTTCTCAGGAACAGTGTGCACTGGACTCTGTGCTCCTTTGTCCTACATCATCTGAGGTGCACTGACAGAGCTCAGAATTTGGGGGCCTGCAAAGATGGCAGCTCAATTTTGGTTATGCCACTTCATAGCTTTTGTGACCTTGACAACTCGCCTTACCATCCTCCATCTGTAGAACTCTGGTACTGGGCTACTTCAGTGGTGCCACCCTGTGGGTGCCCCAGGGACTGCAGAGTTGTTTCATTGTGTCCAGGAAGGCCATTCCCCACCCCAACCTAGCCGGTGTGGACTGAGCAGGGTGCTGCTAGCATTCAGGGTCTCTCAGTGCTGTTGTGCTAAATAAAGTACAACTTATTTTTAAAGTGTTACTCAATTCAAGATAGCATATTTTTCATGTGTTTTCGCATTTAAAAGATGTTCAGGCTGGGCACAGTGGCTCACACCTACAACCCCAGCGCTTTGGGAAGCTAAGGTGGGAGGATTTCTTAAGCTCAGGAGTTTGAGACCAGCCTAGGCAACACAGCAAGACCTTGTCTCTACTGAAAATTTTAAAAATCAGCCAGGCATGGTGGTGCATGCCTGTAGTCCCGTCTGCTCAGGAGGCTGAGGTAGGAGGATCACTTAAGCCTGGGAGATTGAGGTTACAGTGAGCTGTGATCACACCACTGCACTCCAGCCTGGGTGACAGAAGGAGACCCTGTCTCAAAAAAACAAAAAAACAGGCCGGGCATGGTGGCTTACACCTGTAATCCCAGCACTTTGAGAGGCCGAGGTGGGTGGATCACCTGAGGTCAGGGGTTTGAAACCAGCCTGGCCAACATGGTGAAACCCTGTGTCCATCAAAAATACAAAAATTTAGCCAGGCATCATGGCAGGTACTTGTAATCCCAGCTACTCAGGAGGCTGAGGCAGGAGAATTGCTTGAAGCTGGGAGGCGGAGGTTGCAGTGAGCCAAGATCACACCACAGCACTCCAGCCTGGGTGACAGAGTAAGACTCCATTTCAAAATTAAAAAAAAAGAAAAAAAAAACAAAGATGTTCAATACACAATTACAGTGAATGGAGGGGCATCCTTGAAAAAACTTGACTTCTAAAAAGTCTTCTCATTATTTTAAGTGTGGGGAAGTTCTGGTCTACATGCTTTCCAAGGTCTTCCAGCTGCAACAGTCTGCCTCTGCCTCTGCCTCCCCAAGTCTCATCACTGTGCTGTGTGCAACCTGCGGGCCTTAGGAGAAGGAGAAGAATGAAGAGAAGAGGGATGGAGGAGGACAGAGGTAGTAGGGGCTAGGATATTTGGCGAGGAGGGGTCTTTTCCCCAGTAAAGACTTTCTGTGGTCTCTGTCATTCAGGATCGCTAGGACTCTGGCTGGTATGTGACACACCTTGGATGTCAAAATCAGACTATCCACCCCTGAGCCCTGTCTTCCACCCCCGCTGCCTCTCAACTCACGGCAAACTTGTCATAGAGCCGGTAAGTGAGCAGGGGGATCCGGCAGTTCTCTGAAATAAGCCTTGCACAACGAGGAGACGCAGTGAATGTCCTGGAGGTAAACATCCCGCCGCAGGTCTGGCTTCCGCTCTGCCTCAAATTCCTGCCTGGGTAGGTGCGGTGTGGTCAGGAGTGGTAAGGGTTGGGGTAATGTGGGGAGAGGTGGGAGCTGTAGAGATGGGTCCCGGCACCGTCATGGGTCAACATGTGTGGGACTTGGAAGGAGATTGTTGGGACAAGTACACATATGAGCCAGTAAGTATAAGGTATTGCATATGCTGACATGTAGACGTGAATGCGAGGATGGGTACATGTGCAGGTAAGTGGATTTATGCATGAACAGGGATATGTTAGGGATATAGCTGTGCATAATGTGTAGCAATGCGGCCGGGCGCGGTGGCTCACGCCTATAATCCCAGCACTTTGGGACGCCAAGGCGGGCGGATCACGAGGTCAAGAGGTCGAGAGCATTCTGGCCAACATGGTGAAACCCCATCCCTACTAAAAATACAAAAAAAATAGCTGGGCGTGGTGGCGCGTGCCTGTAGTCCCAACTACTCGGGAGGCTGAGGCAGGAGAATTGCTTGAACCCGGGAGGCGGAGGTTGCAGTGAGTCGAGGTCGTGCCACTGCACTCCAGCCTGGCGCCTGGTGACAGAGAGAGACTCTGTCTCAAAAAAAAAAAAAAAAAAGATAATGTGTAGCAATGCAAGGGCATGTAAGAGTCAATAGGGGATGATCCTAAGTCTGTGCCACTGGATACATGTAAAAATGGGTGGGGGTAACTCTTAGAAAGAAACGTAAGTGTAAATCTTTGTGTCCTAGGATTCGGCAACAGTTTCTTAGATATGACACTAAAAGCACAAGCAAACAAAACAATGGATACATTGAACATCAAAATTAAAAACATTTGTATGTCAAAAGGCACTATTAAAAGAGTGAAGACAACCCACAAAATGGGAGTAAATATTTGCAAACTGTTTATCTGATTGAGGGTGTAGTATTCAGAACGTATAAAGAACTCTTATAATTCAATGATTAGAAAGACAAATAATCCACTTTTCTTTTCTTTTCTTTTTTTTTTTTTTTGAGACAGAGTCTTGCTCTGTCTCCCAGGCTGGAGTGCAGTGGTACGATCTCGGCTCACTGCAGCCTCCACCTTCTGGGTTCAAGTGATTCTCCTGCCTCAGCCTCCTGAGTAGCTTGGACTACAGGTGTGCACCACCACGCCCAGCTAAACAAATAAGCCAAATTTTTATACGGGCAAAGTTGGCACCATAGGAAAGGGAGAAAAAAATGGGCAAAGGATTTGAATAAACATTGCTATTGCTCCAAAGAAGATATGCAAATAGCCAATAAGCACAGGAAAAGATGTTCAACATCATTACCTATTACAGAAATGCAAATATAGGCCAGGGGAGGTGGTTCATGCTTGTAATCCCAACTACTCGGAAGGCTAAGGTAGGAGGATTGAGCCTAGGAGGTAGCGGCTGCAGTGAAGCATGACCGTGCCACTGCACTCTAGCTTAGGTGACAGAGTGAGACCCAGTCTCAAAAAAAAAAAAAAAAAAAAAAGGCAGGGCACAGTGGCTCATGCTTGTAATCCCAGTACTTTGTGAGGCCGAGGCGGGCAGATCACGAGGTTAAGAGATCGAGACCATCCTGGCCAACATGGTGAAACCCCATCTCTCTACTAAAAATACAAAAATTAGCTGGGTGTGGTGGCATGCACCTGTAGTCCCAGCTACTCAGGAGGCCGAGGCAGCAGAATCGCTTGAACCCTGGAGGCAGAGCTTGCACTGAGCCGAGATCACGCCACTGCACTCCAGCCTGACCACAGAGCGAGACTCTGTCTCAAAAAAAAAAAAAAAGGAAAGAACAAAAGTAACTCAAATATAAATCACATTGAAATATTAGTTTACATTTACAGGGATGGCTATAATAAAAAAGATAGGCCAGGCATGGTGGCCCACACCTGTAATCCCAGCACTTTGGGAGGCCGAGGCAGGAGAATGGCTTGAACCCAGGAGCCAGAGCCTGCAGTGAGCTGAGATCTCGCCACTCCACTCCAGCTCAGGCAGCAGAGTAAGAATCCACCTTAAAAAAAAAAAAAAAAAAAAGATACACAGGCCAGGGCATGGTGGCTCACGCCTGAAATCCCAGCACTTGGGAGGCTGAAGCAGGTGGATCACTTGAGGTCAGGAGTTCAAGACGAGCCTGGCCAACATAGTGAAACTCCGTCTCTACTAAAGATACAAAAATTAGCCGGGTGTGGTGGCATGCGCCTGTAGCCCCAGCTATTCAGGAGGCTGAGGCAGAAGAACCACTTGAACCCAGGAGGCAGAGGCTGCAGTGAGCCAAGTTCACACCACTGCACTCCAGCCTGGGCAACAGGGAAAGACTCCATCTCAAAAACAAAAAAATTGAAAAAAAATATTAAGACCAGCCTGGTCAACATAGTGAAACCCATTTCTACTAAAAATAAACAAATTAGGCAGGCATGGTGGTATGAACCATCAAAAGGGAAAATGTCCTGGAATTAAATTGTAACAATGATTATACATCATCACTATCTGAAGTATATATACTATGTGAATATACTAAAAACAACTGAATTTCTGTTTTTTTTTTTTTTTTTTTTGAGATGGAGTCTTGCTCTGTCACCCAGTTTGGAGTGCAGTGGCACGATCTCAGCTCACTGCAACCTCCGCCTCCCAGGTTCAAGCAATTCTCCTGCCTCAGCCTCCTGAGTGGCTAGAATTACGGGCACATACCATCACACCCAGCCAATTTTTGTATTTTTAGTAGAGATGGGGTTTCACATGTTGGTCAGGCTGGTCTTGAACTCCTGACCTTGTGATCCGCTCGCCTCGGCCTCCCAAAGTCCTGGGATTACAGGTGTGAACCACCACTCCCAGCCTGAATTATACATTTTTTAAACGGTGAATTTTGTGATATGTTAATTATATCTAAGTTTTTTCTTTTCTTTTTTATTTATTTATTTATTTTTTTAAGGCAGGGTTTCACCATGTTGGTCAGGCTGGTCATGAACTCCCGACCTCAGGTGATCCGCCCGCCTTGGCCTCCAAAGTGCTTGGATTACAGGCGTGAGCCACCACGCCCGGCCTAGTTTTTTCATTTAAAGCTGCGTGCGTGTGTGGGGATGGTATATGTGAAAGCAGAGTTTGTGTGTGTGTTTGTGTGTGTGTGTGTGTGTGTGCATGCGTGCGTGCGCGCGCGCGCTAAATTGGGAGAGTGCCCATGGTCTCCACCTTTTTTCGAGGAGTTGTTAGAGCACCCCCCTAGGACCTTGCCTAGCCTCTGTGTTTCCTTCTCCCCCACTGCCTGTCACTCCCCCCTGTCTGCTGTCCTTGGCAACCCTTATTATGACCTTCTGGCTCCCTGGCCTCCTGGTCACAGAGCCCTCCCCGCTCTGTTTGACTCACCGAAGCTTCTGGATGTTGGAGGAGACCCCTGAGAGGCGGTAGATCCCATCCACCACTCCATACTCTTCCACAAATTCTGCACAGCTCTTTAGTACCTGTGGCACTGGGAACACAGACAGGGCAGATACACGAAAATCAGAAGATCTGGGAGGTCAGAGACTGCAGTGAGTCTGAGAAATGGAAGCATCAGAGAAGGGGATTTGGGGAGATCATGGGCAAAGCTCATGGAATAAAAACTCGTTAGAAACATTCTTACAGGTCATCAGCTCCAACCTGCCAACCTGTCTACAGTATCTCTGCTTAGTGGGTCCTGAAGGTCCTGGGAGTTCACTGCCTCTCCAAACTACCAAATCAGCCCTTTGTTAGAAAGTTGTTTTTTTTTTTTTTTTTTTTTTTTGGTGACATGGCTGTGCACATGTTAGAAAGTTCTGCCTTTGTTAAAGTGAAATTTGTCATGCTAGGTGCAATGACTCACACCTGTAATCCCAGCACTTCGGGAGGCTGAGGCAGGTAAATTGCTGGAGCCCAGGAGTTCAAGACCAGCCTGAGTAACATGGTGAAACTCTGTCTCTACAAAAAAAAAAAAAAAAAAAAAAAACATGAAAGGGGTGTGGTGGTGCACACCTGTAGTTTCAGCTACTCAGAAGGCTGAGGTGGGAGGATCGCCTGAGCCCAGGAGGCAAGGGCTGCAGGAAGCCGTACTCTGGCCTGCTGGGTGACAGAGTGAGATCCTATCTCAAAAAAAAAAAAAAAAAGAAAGAAAGAAAGAAAGAAAACAAAAAGAAAGAAGTTTGTCTCTCTTGGGCAGGGTGTGGTAGGTCACGCCTGTAATCCCAGAACTTTGGGAGGCTGAGACAGGTAGATCACCTGAGGTCAGGAGTTCAAGACCAGCCTGACCAACATGGTAGAACCCTGTCTCTACTAAAAATACAAAAAGTAGCCAGGCATGGTGGTGTGCACCTGTAATCTCAGCTACTCGGGAGGCTGAGGCAAGAGAATCACTTGAACCCGGGAGGCAGAGGTTGCAGTGAGCGGAGATCACACCATTGTACCCCAGCCTGGGCAACAAGAACAAAACTCCATCTCAAAAAAAAAAATACAAAATCTACCTGGGGTGGATAGCCTGAGGTCAGGAGTTTGAGACCAGCCTGACCAACATGGTGAAACACCACCTCTACTAAAAATACAAAAACTACCTGGGCGTGGTGATGACATGTGCTTGTAATCCCAGCTATTTGGGAGGCTGAGGCAGGACAATCACTTGAACCAGAGAGGTGGAGGTTGCAGTGAGTGAGATCATGCCACTGCACTCCAGTCTGGGCAACAAGAGTGAAACTCCATCTCAAAAAAAAAAAAAAAAAAGAAAAGAGAAAGGAAAGAAAATTTGCCTGTAATTACTAGTTATTTTTAAAGGGGCAACAATCTGGTTGGTAGGGGAGGCAGAGTCAAGGGCTTATCTTTTTTTTTTTTTTTTTTTTTTTTGAGACGGAATCTCACTCTGTCGCCTGGGCTGGAGTTTGAAGGCACGATCTTGGCTCACCGCAACCTCCTCAATTCACTTGCCTCAGTCTCCCGAGTAGCTGGGATTACAGGCGCCCAACACCAAGCCCAGCTAACTTTGTATTTTTAGTGGAGACAGGGTTTCTCCATGTTGGTCAGACTGGTCTCGAACTCCTGACCTGGTGATTTGCCTGCTTCAGCCTCCCAAAGTGCCGGGATTACCAGCATGAGCCACCGCCAGGCCAAGGGTTTATCTTAAAAGTGCATTTACATAACACTGTACATAAGGTGAAGGAACATTAGTTGTCCCAACCGAAATGGAACAGGACTGCTGAGGATTAGTTTAAAGCACACCCTCTGGTATGAAAGCTCAGCTCATGGCTGTTAGTTCTTTGTTGTTATTGTTTGTTTTGTTTGTTCGTTTGTTTTTTGAGATGGAGTCTCCCTCTGGAGTGCCCAGACTGCAGTGCAGTGGCACAATCTTGGCTCACTGCAACGTCCATCTCCTGGTTCAAGCAATTCTCCTGCCTCAGCCTCCCAAGTAGCTGGGATTACAGACACGGGCCACCACGCCCGGCTAATTTTTGTATTTTTAGCAGAGACAGCGTTTCATCATGTTGGCCAGGCTAGTCTTGAACTCCTGACCTCAGGTGATCCACCCATCCCCCCCGAGCTGGGATTACAGGCATGAGCCACCGCACCTGGCCTGCTTTATGTATGTCTATCATTTAATCTTAAAATTTAGGTAATCTGGATGACAGAGCCATGGCAATCAAAACAAGAAAATCTGAAGGAAAAAAAAACAACCTTAAAAAAATTAGATATTCTAGTCCCCATTTTACAGATAAGAAAACTGAGAGTCAAAAAAGTACTAAGTGCCCAGCAGCACCCAGCTGTAGAGCCAGAAGTCAAATCAAGGGTACAACAAGCTGTACTCTTCCCCAGTCCTGGCCTCCCTCCTGTTACTACACTGTAAGCTTCTTAAGGACAAAATCTAAGTGTGATCCGTCTTGGTATTCCTAATATTTTCTGACATGGTGTCTCATACATGATAGATCCTCAGAATCTGGGTCAGGCGAAGTGGCTCACACCTGTAATCCCAGCACTTTGCGAGGCGAAGGCAGGTGGATCACCTGAGGCCAAGAGTTCAAGATCAGCCTGGCCAATATGGTGAAACCCCATCTCTACTAAAAATACAAAAATTAGCTGTGTGTGGAGGCACATGCCTGTAATTCTAGCTACTGGGAGGCTGAGGCAGGAGAATTGCTTGAACCCGGGAGGTGGAGACTGCCGTGAGCCAAGATTGTGCCACTGCACTCCAGCTTCAATGACAGAGCAAGACTCGGTCTTAAAACAAAAACAAAACCAAAACAAAACAAAAACATGTATTGAATCCCATTTCCACAAGGCTACATAGTTATCTTTCTAAAGCACTTCTCTACTTTAGATTTTTTGTCTCGAATACACCCAACTCTGCCCCACCTTAATTCTTATTGCTTACCTTAAAGATACAAAATAAAACAGAAACTCCTCAGCCTGGTTTATAAGACTCTTCACAAACCAGGTCCAGACACCATTCCAGCCACAGCTCCGACGATTCCTTGACAAACCCTATAATCCAGCCCTTTGCTAGTCCATAAACAAGCCTTGGTACCATTACTCATATTATTCCCTTGCCTGGAATTACCCTCTGTGCATTTCTGTGCATTTCTTAAAATACCTTTTAGGCTAGGCACGGTGGCTCACACCTGTAATTCCAGCACTTTGGGAGGTCAAGGGGGGCAGATCACTTGAGGTCTAGAGTTCAAGACCAGCCTGGCCAGCATGGCAAAACCCCATCTCTACTAAAAATACAAAATTAGCCTGGAATGGTGGCATGCATCTGTAGTCCCAGCTACCTGGATGGCTGAGGCAGGAGAATCGCTTGAACCTGGGAGGTAGTGGTTGCAGTGAGCTGAGATTGCACCACTGCACTCCAGCCTGGGTAACAGAGTGAGACTCCCTCTCAAAAAAAAAAAAACAAAACAAAAAACAAAAAAACCAAATCACATCTTAAACATAACCACCAATTCTAACCCTTTTTCTTATATCTATATTATAGTTCACCAGTCTTTTGTTCATATCTGTATTATAGCACTTCTTGCAATCTGTTAGGATTAGTTTATTTTGTATTTATACCTCCTAACATATAATAACATCCTCCCAGCATCTAGTACAGTGTTGAAACAGAGCAGGTGCTCAGTCAATGTTTGTTAAATGACTGAATTAATCAGTCAATTATGAGAATCAATAACATCCCTTGGAGATTTAAAGGAGAATATTCCCAATCACAGAACATTGGGTCCTATTAACTAGGACCCATCAGAGAAATTCCTCTCACATATCAGTATCAGAAAAAGCTGTGTTTGCCATGGAAGCTGGAGCCTGTAATCCCAACACTTTGGGAGGCCAAGGCGGGTGGATCACTTGAGGCCAGGAGTTCCAGATCAGCCTGGGTAACATAGCAAGACCTCATCTCTACAAAAAATAAAAAATTAGTAGGATGTGGTGGCTCACACCTGTAGTGCCAGCTACTCGGGTGGCTAGAGCAGGAGGATTGCTTGAGCCCAGAGTTTGAGGCAGCAGTGAGTGATGATGACACCACTGTACTCCAGAGTGGGCAACAGAGTAAGACTGTGAAAGAAGGAAGGGAGGGGAGGGGAGGGGAGGGGAGTGGAAGGGAAGGGAAGGGAGAGAGAAAGGAAAGAAGGGAAGGGAAGGAAAGGAAAGGGAAGGGAAGAGAAGGGAAGGAAAAGGAAAAGAAAAAGCTGTGTTTCTCCTAAGCCATCTATTTTTTTTTCTTATGGGCCGCATGAGTCTTGCACTTGATTGTTTGTTTATTTGTTTGTTTATTTATTTTGGGTCAGAGTCTTGCTCAGGGCAGGTTCAAGCAATTCTGGTCCCTCAGCCTCCTGAGTAGCTGGGACTACAGGCACACACCACCATGCCCGGCTAATTTTTGTATCTTTTAGTAGAGATGGGGTCTCACCATATTGACCAGGCTGGTCTCAAACTCCCGACCCAAAGCGCTGGGACTACAGGCATGAGCCTCCAAACCTGGTCTGTGTTTACCTCTTTAACCACTAGGAAGCTCAGAGCCCACCTCTGAGAACCATAGAGCCATGGAATATGCATTTCTGGGTGCTGATCTTTCTCTTCCTCTTGTTTTTCCTTCAACCCAATTCCTTCAGTTATTTATTCTAACTTTTTGTAAAGTTTTGGGTTTTGGAAGTCATCCCAGGCTCTTTGCTGAATAAAGTATGACAGAAATGTGGAATGAAGAAAATAATGAATAAATTATCAACCCCAATCTTTCTTTCTTTTTTTTTTTTTAAACAGAGTTTTCCTCTTGTTTCCCAGGCTGGAGTGCAATGGCAAGATCTGAACTTACTGCAACCATGTGCCACCACGCCTGGCTAATTTTGAATTTTTAGTAGAGAGAGGGTTTCTCCATGTCTGGTCTCAAACTCCTGATCTCAGGTGATTCCCCCACCTCAGCCTCCCAAAGTGCCGAGATTACGGCTGTGAGCCTCCATGCCTGGCCCTTTTCTCTTTTTTTTTTTTTTTTTTTTTTTTTTTTGAGACAAAGTCTCACTTTGTTACCCAGGCTGCAATGCAGTGGTGCAATCTTGGCTCACTGCAGCCTCAGCCTCCCGAGTAGCTGGGACTACAGGCGACACCACCATTCCCAGCTAATTTTTGTATTTTTAGTAGAGACGGAGTCTCACCATGTTGGCCAGGCTGGTCTCAAACTCCTGACCTCAAGTGATCCACCTGCGTCGGCCTCCCAAAGTGCTGGGATTACAGGCGTGAGCCACAGGGCCTGGCCAATCACAATCTTTCAAGTCTCCTCATACAACCTGGCTTCCAAACTCTTTATCTTCCTGCACACCACAGCCAGGAGTTGGGTGGGATTATGGAAGCATCTAGTGTGCAAAATTTAAGGAAGCACTTATTCTCAGGGCCACACAAATGCCAACAGTGCCCATGGATGGTCTTGAGTACGTCCTTAAGATTGCACCTGTAATCCCAGCACTTTGGGAGGCTGAGGTGTGTGAATCACCTAAGCTCAGGAGTTCAAGACCAGCCTGACTAAATGGCAAAACCCTGTTTCTACTAAAAATACAAAACTTAGCCAGGCATGGTGGCTCACGCCTGTAGTCCTGGCCACTCAGGCATCTGAGGCAGGAAGAATTGCTTGAACCTGGGAGGCAAAGGTTGCAGTGAGCCAAGATCGTGCCACTGTAATCCAGCTTTGGTGACAGAGCAAGACTCCATCTCAAAAAAAAAAAAAAAAAAAAGGGCACCTAGAGCACTTGTAGGACCCCGAAAATGAGTGCTTCCTTAAATTTTGCACCCTAGTCAGCTCTCCTGCCTCTCCTTAGTCTCAGCCCTGCAATTCATCATCCATCCTTTCAGTACCCGCTCCCATTTTCTAGGATCCCTCTGACCTCAGGTTCCCAGTACTGCATGCAGAGATGGGGCAGGCCCTCCTTGTTTGAGCTGCTGCTGTAATCTTGGGTGCCTAATGCTAAGCCAACTCTTTTGACTCATAAATAGTCTGCTGTCACCTAAACCACCAGGTTTTTGTCACATGAGTAGCATCCAAACCAGGTCTTCTCCATCCTGTCCTTTTCTGTTGATTTTGAACCTCCAGAGTCCTTTAAAGAGGACACTCAAGAGCCTAAGGAATCACAGCCATAGAGGAACTGGGTCGAGATGGGGGAAGAGACAACAGGGTCACAGAGATGGGGGAGTTAGGGAGCTAGAGATCAAAGATAACGTCAGAGATAAAGGCTACAGACAGGGTTAGAGGGATGAAGTCAAAGGGAGGGAGACATCGAGGAAATGAGGGTAGGCTCAGGGAGGAGGGCCCAAAGCTTAAGGATCTGGAGAATTAGAAATCTGAACAATCTATCAAAGATTAGGAAAAGAAAGAACTCAGGGCTTAGGGAAGGAAGAGACCCAAGTGGGTGCAAAGAGCTGGAGAGAGGGTTGAGATGGAGCAAGGTTGTGAGGATGGGGGAGACCAAGATGATCAGAAACACAGATCTTGCTTTCATTTTTTTGTGGCTGTTGGGTTAAAGAGAACCATCACCAGCCTCTCTCTGTCCTTCCTTTCACTTTCCACCTCTCTGTACTGGGAAGACCTGGGGGACAGGGAAGCGGCCACCACTGCTATTTTGGTGCCCAAGATCACCCCACCCTTGGGCTCAGGTGAGGTTCTAGTCTCCTGCTCTGAGATTCAGCTAGGATCAGGACCCAGCAGTCAGATGTCTGTCCCCCTCTAGAGAGCGTGCCCCTTCCCCTGCTGGGAATGCAGGCAGAGACTGGTCTGGCTATGGGTTCAGTGTTTCAAGATAGGGATGGTTGGTGGACCACAGGAAAGGGCAGTACCAGGAAAGGCTGAACTGAGGGTTTGCCTTGAGCTGGGAGGACATCATCCCCAATTAAATCTCATGGTCCTTGGCCAAGAATCACAGCTCTTGAGAGGAGTCCCTTAGAAAGGAGTAAGCCCTGCACTGATGGCTGTGCCACCTCCATTCTGCCCAGTGAGAAGAGAAAGGCTCGGAGTTTGCCTCAGCCGCTTCACATTCTTCCTTGGGGTTTGGGCTTTCCCTTAACCAAGGCTAATGGGGATACGGGTCCTCTCGCGGGAGGAGAAAAGGGGAAGGAGGGGTGCAGGGGTGGGGCTAAGAGCAGGAAATGATCTGGGAACCACCATCACCCTCCCTCCACTGCAAGCACCACAGCCCAGAGCAGAGGAGGGGACAAGAGGAAATGACAGATTGGGGTGGGGTGGGATGGGGTGGAGTGGGGGAAAGAATTGTGCCCTTCTCTAGGAGGAGCCTGAAGTGCCAAAAACAAGCTGGGCTGGGCAGCCAGGATACCTGGGTTCAATTTCAAATCGAATTAAGAAATGATTTTGAGTGGCTGCTCCATGCCAGGCCCTGTTGTGAACCTGATATTGTCCCTGGTCCTTCTGGCTTCAAAGCCCACTCCAAGGTAACCCAGGGCGGGAGCTAGGTCAGCTCCACACACAGCTCCACACCCACCCTCCTTTGCACCCTGCACCTCCAGCTTCAAGCCACACCTCACGCTTTCTTTCATTCTTCCCCATTTCAGCAGCTTCTCTCCTTGGCCCCCACTTTGAGCTTGTTTCTCTTTGCACGGGGAGAAAGAGAATCACAGAGACGGGAAGGAGGCTGTTTCCAGCCCCACATCTTCCCCTGCAACCCAGCAAGGCTGCAGTGGGAACAGAGCCCACGACCTTGTCCCCTGGGTGTTCTCCAGCCAGGAAACCACCTGCTTCAAGGGACATCCTGAGACCCTTCTTGGGCCCTTCCCTGTCTCCTTTCATTCAGATCACTGCCCTTTCAGCCACTCCTCTCCTGACCCTGTCGCCTAACCCTCCCTCTCCTGTTCCCAGTCACCTGCCCGCTGTTTCATCCACCCTTCCTAGGTTTCCAATCTCTCCATCCTCCCCCTCACTGCTCCCTGGGTGCTCACATTCTCATCCCCTCAGCCACTTATCCCCAGAAAGTTACACAAGGCAGCCACCCTTCCTGTCTTGCCTGCTTACAGGTCTCTTGAATGGGGACGCCAGGCCACTGCCCCTTCCCTAGGAGCACTTCGAAGCTGCTTCTGCCCCTCAGGCTGGATCGGGCTGCAGACGCTCAGTGCCTCCCAACCCACCCACAGCAGCTGAGCGGCCTCCTTACCCTCCTGGCCTGAGTGCTGCAGGTGCTCCTGCAAGTCGCACCCAAACACCCGCTCCTTGGAGCTGCCCTTCTTCTTTCCTTTCTGCCGAGATTTCATGGCCAGAGCCCCAGGGCACTGGCCCAATTACCTCTATCCCCCAAGACCTGTTCCCTACCAGTCCCCCATGGGATCCCAGCCGGCTGCTGGGCTTGGCCTGGCCCCAGGGGGGCAGGGCTCCCAACTGGGGGTGGAGGGTGGCCTGGGCAACGGGCAGCAGCTCCTGCCTCTGGGGTTCTGGCCACACGGAAGTGGCTGTTGAAGAGGAAGCTGCCAGGACCCTGGCAAGAAACTGTGTCCTGTGTCTCGTGGCCCAGCCTGGCACTCGCCCTTCTTGCCCCGCTCAGCTTTTGGGGGCAGGAAGCAGTGCAGCTCCTTAACCCACTTCCTGTTAGAGCATCTTTGCAACCACAGGGTGGGGGGAGGTAGCTGACATTCACATCCTCACCCATTGCTTGGACTTCGTTCATTGGTCAGGAGAGGTGATGTCAGAGCCCTGGGGTGGGGTGATGGTGTCTGGGGTGTGAGCAGGTGACCGATTCCCTTAGAGACCAGAATTCTTGGGTCCAAGTTAGAGATCTGGGGCTTGCCTGGGAGCAAGGTGACACAGGGATGTAAAAAGCACACTCACAAGGGAGGCTGCCTGGGCTCTGCCTGATGAGCCTAGCACCTAAATCAAATCACATGATTTCACTGAGCCTCAGTTTCCACACCTGGGAAAATGAAGGGAGCAAACTAGCGGACCTTTAAATCCTCCCACCTGTAACAGTCTGTAAAACTCATCTGAGTTTCAGTTTGTTTACCTGTAAAAAGCGTACACTGCTGCCTATTTCACATAGCTGTTATTGAGTCTCCAGCACAATAAAGAATTCAGGCCAGGAATGGTGGCTCACGCCTGTAATCCCAACACTTTGGGAGGCCAAGCGAGGCAGGTGGATCACCTGAGGTCAGGAGTTAGAGACCAGCTTGGCCAACATGGTGAAACTCCATCTCTA
Source organism: Ateles fusciceps (assembly GCA_036589455.1). Taxonomy (NCBI): domain Eukaryota; kingdom Metazoa; phylum Chordata; class Mammalia; order Primates; family Atelidae; genus Ateles; species Ateles fusciceps. The sequence goes on from JAZHEH010003362.1 coordinate 4,174,964, forward strand.
CTAAAAATACAAAAATTAGCTGAGCGCGGGGGGTGGGCGCCTGTAATCTCAGCTACTTGGAAAGCTGAGGCAAGAGAATCGCTTGAACCCCAGAATCAGAAGTTGCAGTGAGCTTACAACGTGCCACTGCACTCCAGCCTGGGCGAAGAGGGAGACTCTAAAACACACACATACACACACACACACACCACACAAAGAATTTAAAACACTTTGCAAACTAAGGCACTAGCTATCCTGGAAAAGGTTCTTAGCTCCACTGTCCTACCTGGGGACTGTCAGAGATAGCCAAAGGCCTTGGGGAGGCCAATTCTTTCCCTTTCCCTCCCAGCTACAGGCATCCTAAGTCCTCCCCTACTTGGGACTACAGGAAGGATGGTCCTGAGACAGACAGTGCGTGACTCAGAGCTTACACAGTTCAAGGGGCAAGACAGGAACCAGACAGAACAAGTTTTATCTGTTTATTTAAAAACAGAATATTGTTTATGTACAAATATGCACATATTTACACAAAATGTACATATTGGGATCTTAGATCTTCAGTCTCCACATTCAAAGTCCTACGCTGGCTGGGGAACAAAGGATGGGAGCCTCTCCTTTAGGCCAGAAATCCAGCAGATTTCAGACTAAGAAGGGTTTGGGTACTGAATCTAGGTATTCTGGCTGAGTGTATCTGGGTAGGCCAGCTAAAAATAAACCTCATAGAACTCCATCCCACACCCAGAGAAACATCCAGAGGAGCCTTGAATTAGTGATCCAGAAACCCAGAGTGAAAGGTGACATTCTCACCCCCAGCACCTCTTCACCTCACCTGAACTACTCTCTTGGTCTATAACCACTGCTCTCTCTCTCTCTCCCACACCACCTTGTCACCAAGTTCAAGCACCTCCCCAGGGTATCACAAACAACTGTGGATGCAACTTTACCTTACCAACTTTACCCTCACGAGGCTCATATCCCTAATTCCAGACTCCACCAGCTCTCAGGCACCCTCCCAAGGGGCTGCCTGCATAGAGATGCCTTGGAAGGAGCCCCTTTCACAATCACAAGAATTAACCCCCTGGTGTTGTGGGGGGGGGGGGGCCTCACTTGAAGCAATCCCAGTAGTAAACATTGGATAATTTTATTTCTCTTATTAAAGGATTCAAAGCAGGCACAGTGGTGTACACCTAAAGTCCCAGCTATTAGGGAGGCTGAGGCAAGAGGATTGCTTGAGCCCAGGAGTTCAAGGCCAGCCTGAGCAACATAGTGAGACTCCCCATCTCTAAAAAATAAAAATAAAAATAAATAAAAAATACAACTATTGGAAAGGGCAAGAAAAAAAAAAGAAAAAATTAAAAACGATTCGGAGCAGTATTCCTGCAAGAAGCTCCCAGTGCAGGTTTATTTACAGAAAATATGTACATGCAGCAGGCCCAGAGGCCACCAGAGGGCAGAGGGCTTCTGTAACAGTTCAAGCCTCTGGCTGACCCCGGGACTGGCCGCTTCACACTTGCCCCCAGTGCTCCCAAGTGGCAGGAGACAGGCTCCCTCACACCGGAGGCAGATTCCAGCTCCAGCGCTGCCCGCACACCTGGGTCCGACCCACAGTCTCCACCTCTCGCCTCCAACCTCTGCATCATTAATACTGCTCTGGGGTCTGAAAAAAATACCTGCTTTTTCAGGCAGCGGTCACATACAGCCACACAACATACACGCCAAACCCTGATAGTGTTCCCCCACACAGCCACTCAAACCCTGTGGCACAGACACCACAATTCACTTGACTGTGATCCGACAGCACAGTACACACCACGGACACAGTCACCCCCCCACACACAGTCAGTGAACGCTCACACAGGCACGCGCACACACACACAGTGACCTGCACGCCTGGTGGGAGAGATTCAATCGGTGGAGACCTCCCGATGAACATAAGGGTTGGAGGTAAAGGTTGAACAGTCGGTGGGATGGGGAGCACGTTCCGCAAGAAATGGGGGGTGTTTAAGGAGGCTCCCAAGATGAGCTAAAATCTCCCGTGTCAACAGAAGGAGCCAGGCCTAGGGAAGGGAGGCAGGCCTGGGTCAGACCAGGTGTCCCCGCCCATTGATGTAGATGCCATTGCCTGTGGGCTTGGCCCGTAGGGTCCCATTCTCCTGAACAAAATGGTTCATGGCCTGTTTGATGCCTTCATCCTGATCTTCCTCCTCCTCTGCCCGCCCAGAGCCAGGAGACAGCAGTTCGGTCTGTGTTTCGATCTCCCTCACTGTGGTCAGCGTGGAGTAACTGCGGCCCTCGGGCTCTTCACTCTGGAGGCCAAGGGCAGAAGGCAAGTCAGGAACCAAGGCAGGGCGGCTGCACATGGAGGGGCATGGCTGGGTCACGGTGGGATCAGAGGCCAGGCATAAGCAGGGGGGAATGGTTGCCTCAGAAGCATAGGGGCTCAGAGATGGGGGACCAGGAACGAGTGTTAGGCATGGGGGAGGGGGAGACAGGAGAACAAAGACGTAGCAGAGATGCGGTGCGGGGCTGCGTGAGCCAGGGCTATGGCGAGAGGGACTGGTGAGGGGGCTGCTGACGCACCATATCTGGGACCAGGACAGGGGCCTGAGGAGAGTGGTGGGGGACACCGGTGGGGCCGGGGGCCTCACCATCACAGAGCAGCTACTGTTGTCCTTGAGACTATCAGGGTGGCCCTCGGCTCTCAGCCCTACACTCTCCTCCGGCTGCAGGGCCCAGACACGGGGGAGTTAGAACAGAGCTCAGCCTCTTCCCCTTTTGTCCTCCACCAGCCTCCTCCCTATTCGCCTGTCCCCCAACCCAACAGGTCCATTCTCCCCTGGAAACAAACATCCTCATTTCCCCACTGCCACCCCAAACCCACCCTGGAAGCAGCACTGATGGTGGCTTCCCAAGAAGGCCCTAGGCCAGGGCTGAAGGGGGCCCTCCAGAGCAGCCCTAGCAGACCCAGAGCAGCTCCACCCTCTCACCTGTGCCCCAGCCAGCCCCAGCTTCGACTCAGCGGCTGACCCAGCAGAGAGCTGTGCCCCTGGTCTGCAGAGGGGCCCAGGCACAAGCAGACCCCAGTGCAACCACACCCTGCACACATGCACCCAACTCCGGTGCTCACCTGGCTCCTGGGGTCCGTGTGATGGGAATGCAGCCTCCGAATGGAGTTCTCCCTGGTCAGGGTCAGCTCCTCCTCACTGGGAAGACACAGCCTTGTCAGGAGCTGAGGGTAGTGGCAGCCTCCCAAGGTGAGCCTAGCCTGGCTGAGCCCAGTGACACAGGCCTGGAGGGTGTGGGTGCCATGCCGGCCCTGCATGTGTGAGTGTGTGGCTGCAGGTGGCAGTGCGGCTGGAGAGCATGTGTGTGCTGTGTGCGTGTGCATACTTGGTGACACCTGGGCACACGGATCTGACCCTCACTCAGATAGAAGGATTGAGTGCTCCGTCTGTGTTCCAGACCCTGAGCTCCTCCTTGGCTCTAGAAAGACCCTGCCCACCTCTAGTCTGAAGCGCCTTGGTTTTCAGGCCACCCAGTCTCCTCGGTCCTGCCCCACCTCCTGCTATCTTCTTTGTTCTCAGCTTAGTTCTCCCCACCCAGGAGCGGCCAGTACTCACTATTTCTGGGTCATCTGCTGGGCCTTGCGCCGATGGTATCGGGACATGAGCACCACCACCACCACCAGAAGGCAGAACAAGAGGGCGGCGATCACACCCACCACCACCACCGAGGCCGACACTAGGTCCACCTGCTGCCCAGAGTCTTCCTGGGGGTCTGCTGGAGACAGGCCACTGTCTGAGATGGACGCCTGCAGCCACAACCCACCCCAGACCTCACAGCTCCCCCCAAAAACATCCCAAACCACACCTCAGTTTGACTCTCTGCAAAAAACACACAGTCCAGCCCCCTCCGAATAAACACTTTCCCGGTTCACTGTCTCTGTCTTGCTTCCTGCTGCCCCCTCCGAGCCCTTGGCCCAGGTCCCTTGTTTCTTCTGCCCCAGTGCTTACCAAGAACATCCACGGTGACCTGAGAATCCCTCGAGGAGAACTCATTGCTGACATGGCAGACGTAGATGCCACTGTGCTCAGTGGTCAGTGGGGGGGAAAGCCCAAAGTGTCCCCATCTACTCGTACCCCACTGGGCAAAGGCCCATCCAGCCTGGAAAACAGGGAAGCTGAAGGGTGCTGGCCAGGAAGGGATGAAGCCACCACCACCCAACGTGCCCAGACAGCTCTCCACCCTCCACCCCCATGACGTCACCCAGAGCCGCCAGCTGTTCCCACGGTACCCCCTCCCTCCGCCAGGCAGGTCTAGGCAGAGGTCCCTTCTCCCTGCTGCCCAGCCTGACCTGGGCACCCCCCACACACACCCAGGGAAGATCCACATGTGTGCCATCCCACATGCTTCCACAGGCATCACGTCATCCAGCACTGGGTACCAGGTACACATGTTATACAGTCCACACAGGAGGACACCCCACTCATCACTGGGTGCAGAGGTAATTGGAAAATGTGACAGCATACTCCAACACCCATGATGTCGCATGGCAGGATACATGAGCATAGCCCCAGGCACAAGGCCACATGCATCACTCATATGCTCACATGAGAACACGCCTGTCATGGGCTCACACACATGTGTACCCAACCTCTCCCTGACTCTCTAGCTATTCCAGGCCTTGGAGGAAGGCCAAGGATGCCTTGAGGGAACTGGAGGTAGTGGGTGTTTTCGAGGTGCTGCCAATATTGTGGTGGTTACAGGAGTGCTGGCATAACAACAATTACAAAAAGACACAGCTGTCTTGTGCACTTTACGCACTCACATAAATATATAAAATATTAATACCAAAATATCGTGTTATATTTCACAGTTGAAAAGTTAGACAAGGCTGGGCATGGTGGCTCACGCTTATAATTCCAGCACTTTGGGAGGCGAAGGCGGGTGGATCACCTGAGGTCAGGAGTTCGAGACCAGCATGGTCAACTTGGTGAAAACCCATCTCTACTAAAAATACAAAAAATTAGCTGGGCATGCTGGCGCACACCTGTAGTCCCAGCTGCTTGGGAAGCTGAGGCAGGTGAATCTCTTGAACTCGGGAGGCGGAGGTTGCAGTGAGCCCAGATTGCGCCACTGCACTCCAGCCTGGGCGACAGAGCGAGACTCCATCTCAAAAAAATAAATAAATAAAAATAAAAGACAAAAATTTAAGGGCTTATCGATTTATTCCCTACTAATGACCATGTATCTTAAATTCCCTGGGCAGGCCAATAATATTTGGTGACCATGCACACTCTTATATAATGAGTATAATCATGCAAGGGATCTGAACACATACCCCAATTTATCTGGGGCTCAGAATATACTGTCCCATCCCATAGTGAGTATATCCTGGCCTTGAGAGGGGGAGGAATGTAGTCTCCAGTTAGGCCTTCCCCAGGCTAGGGCCCTTACCGTGTCCAGTTGTATGAGGGAGGGGGCTGCCCTTCACTCAGGCATTTGAGCATGGCTCCTTCCCTGCCAACGTGCCACAGATTTTGGTCTTCAAGGCCCCTCACAGAGGCCTCAGCAAGGACTGGAATGGGAGGTGCGAGAGGAAAGAATGGGAATGATGCCTTTGATCATGTGGTACCTCAAAGGGCCCTGCCCCCACCCCACCCTGCCTGAAATATGCTCCCCTTGCCCTTCTCCATCCTACTCATCTGCTGCCAAACCCAGCTCAGCCCCACCCCGCTGATGGCTCCTGGCCACACTGTTCCCTCCCCTCTCTAAGCTCAGAGTCTACGTTGGTTTACCTGCACAATGAGGCCCTAAGTCCCTCAAGGTAGTGATCCATCACACATTTTCTGGATGTCCTGTGGTGCCTAGCATAGTGCTAGTCACAGAACAGGTGCTCAATAAATGTTGCCTGATTGTTCAAAGGTGTAACAATCCTACCAGTTCATTCATTTATTCAACAAACATTTGTTGAGGACCTATTTGAGCCAAATGCTGAAAATAGTCTTATCTCCTCCAGAGGCTTGAAATTGAACACTGGGAAAACAATATCTACCATTTACCAAGTGCCTTCAATGCGCTAAGCACTGCAAGAGTTGCTCTGCGTTCAGTTTCTAATTCCCATCAAAACCTCTAAAGTCGGTATGAGTATAATTAATTATACTTATTTTGCTGATGACGAAAATGAAGCCTAACAGGACTGAATGACAGCTGGGAAGTACAACTAGGGCTTGTCTAAGTTTCTGTCTCCAAACCCTAAACTAAAATTTTACAAAGTGCTTTCAATTCGGTGTTTATGGTTGATTTTCCCAACAACCCAGTGAAGCAGGGCAATCTCCTTTGTAAAGATAAGGACAGGGAAGCTCAGAGAGGTCTATCACCTGGGATCGGGCTCCAGGCCTTCCACATTCGGACTAGAGCTCCCTCACACACTGTAGCCTCCAGAAGCCAGGCTGGCCAGCCTGGTGTGGCTCAGGGACCTATGGTGTCTCATCAATCCGCTTAGAACCCCTTGGACCTCCCTACCCAAGCATCCAAGCACTTACAGGACACATGGAGGACGTGGGTGATCCTTTGGTCCTGGAGCAGGCCAGGATGGGACACCACACAAGTCAGTGGCTGCCCATTCATGCTGCGGCTTGGCACCAGGTGGAACTCTGAGGTGACGGCGGCAGAGCGGGAGTGCTTGAAGGAACGGCTGGACGTGGTGCCTTTGACCTCCGTGTCCCACGTCACACTGGGGGCTGGGCTGCCCTCAGCTGTGCAGGAGGCTGCCAGCGTCAGGCCCTGGCCCTCTTCTAGTGCTGGACCAGGATTCAGTGAGGGCAGGGGAGGCACTGCAGATGGGGGAAAGGCAGGTGTCACGGGTCTGCACAACTCCTGTTAGGAGGCCCCCGCTCATCCCGTTTCAGTCTTGCACAAGTACAAACTTTCAGGCCCCCTTTCCTTCTCTTATTTAATGGAGACACAGATGAGTGGTAGAAATTCAGGTGACTTTGTATCCTTCTCCACTGTGTGAAGTTTTTACAATCAACATGGCTCATTGTTTAAAACAAAAATAATGAATGAATTTAAAAACTAACCAGATATCATCTACATAATAATGATATAATAGCCACCATCTAGTAAGTACTTACTATGTGTCAACTATTATGCTAAATACTTTATAAATGTTATCTCGAATTCTGTCAACAAACAGTGAGTTTGGTATTATTATCTCTATTTTCCAGATGAGGAAACCAAAGCTGAAGGAAGCTAAGTGACTTGTCCCGGGTCATCAGCTATTAGGTGACAAAGCCTAGATTTACACTTGGTTTTTGTTTTTTTTTTTAACTCCAAGGCTGATGTTATTAACTTATATATGAATAAGAGAAACAATAAAAACCTTTATTTTATTTATTTATTTAGTCTCCCTCTATCACCCAGGCTGGAGTGCAGCGGCAAATCTCGGCTCACTGCAACCTCCGCCTCCTGGGTTCGAGCGATTCTCCTGCCTCAGACTCCCGAGTAGCTGGGATTACCGGTGCGTGCCACCACGCCTGGCTAATTTTTGTATTTTTAGTAGAGATGAGGTTTCACCGTGTTGGCCAGGCTGGTCTTGAACTCCTGACCTCAAGTGACCTGGCCACCTCTGCCTCCCAAAGTGCTGGGATTACAGGGCATGAGCCACCACACCCAGCCAAAAACCTTATTTTTCTCTTCAAAATATTAACACAGAATGGAAAAGACTTAGCTTGACCATAAGTCCAGAGTTGGCCACAAGTCCCCACAATACAAAGTGGTGGTTTAAAAAGTGATTGTGATCTCAGACCACATTCACTGAAGGTCCGTATCAAGGAAGGTATTAGCCCCGCTGGTGGCCTATGGCCACACCATAGCTGGGCCTGTGTCTACATCCGGGACCCACACTGAAAAAACCCATGGAGCCCAGAATGGTGAGGGAGGCTTTGAAACTGTCTTTGGTGGAACTGTGGCAGGAACCAGTAAGTTTAGCTTGGAGAAGAGTAGATTTGGGAGGGGCATGACAAAGAGCCTCTGCTTTGGAAAGGTTGTTGTGAAGACAGCCAGTGCCATATTGCCATATTGCCACAGGGCAAAAGTAACAGAGAGGGAGTTTAGAGTCGTCGGAAGAAAGAACTTCCTAATAAATGGATTCTTCCCCCCGTTTTTGGGGTTACTTGGAGAGAATTTCTGGATTGGGTGCGAGGATAGCTGGCTGGATGAAGCTCCCTCACTCGTACAGGACCCTACATTTTTTTGGGCCGGGGGTGGGGTTGGGGACAGAGTCTCGCTCTGTAGCCCAGGCTGGAGTGCAGTGGTGCGATCTCCGCTCACTGCAGCCTCCGCCTCCCGAATCCCGAGTTCAAGCAATTCTCCTGCCTCAGTCTCCCAAGTGGCTGGGATTACAGGCACGCGTCACCATGCCCAGCTAATTTTTGTATTTTTGGTAGAGACAGGGTTTGACCATGTTGGCTAGGCTGGTCTTGAACTCCTGATCTCGTGATCTGCCCGCTCGGCCTCCCAAAGTGCTGGGATTACAGGCTTGAGCCACCGTGCCCGGCTGAGGACGCTACTTTTTATTCCTGTTCTCCTCTGCCCCATCCATCTCTGCAGTTCCCATCTCTGCTTCCGCCTGCCTCCAGCTTTTCCCCCTCCGAGACCCCGAGCCTTGAGTCCTGGCGCCTCTGCCACACAGCAGCCCCGACCATACCCAGAGAGCCCCACTTACCCAGCACTCGGAGCCGCAGCCGCGCTTGGAAGCTGCCGGCGGGGGAAGGTGCTGACCCGGCACTCGTACTCGCCCTCGTCCGCCTGCACCGCGTTGCGCAGGAGCACTGAGCCGTCGAGGGGGTTGCGTGGGGGCGGCGGCTGCTCCACGCGGCCCTCGTAAGCCGGGCTCACATGAAGCCCGTACTTGGAGTGCAGTAGCGCTAGCTCCTGGGCGCCTTCGCCCGTGTCCACCCGAGCCCACGCCACTTGCCCCACCTGCTCGCCGGAGTCCCCCTCGGTAGACGCAGGGCAGTTTTGCGTCCTGGCCCAGCACCACAGTCACCACGTCCGAAGTCTCCAGCTCACCCGCTGAGCACCGGCCTGCAGGGGGCAGACAGGGACAGCCACCATTAGGGGTGCTGCCAGAGCTGAAGGAGCAGAGTCCTAATGATAATGACAGCAAAGGCGGCCGGATTCCTGGAGCATTTTGTGCTTGCAAAGCGCATTCAGTTCATTACCTTATTAAATCTACAAAACATTCCCAAGAGGTAGGCGTTATTATCACCATTTAACAGATAAGGAAACTGAGTCCCAGGGAGAGGAAGTGGCTTGCCTAAGGCCACACAGACCATTTATGGAAGACTCACACCCTCTTGCAGCCTAGGGTTGGATCCTGAGCAATTGCAAGGTGGAAGGCTGTAACAGGACAGGAGACCCAGCCTCTGCCCTCGGGGAGCTCACAGTCATCAGGGAAATGGACTTTATACACAAAGAAACAGGGAATGCCATGAACAAACTTTCAGAGGAGGTTCAACCTACCAACCAGGAAAAAGTGGATAGTTTCACAAAGTGTGGCTGAGAGTCACAGCAAGAATCCAAAACTGTTGTTATCCGGATGGGGCACATAGGGTGGGAAGGGTCTATCCAGTAGGCCCTTTGGAACATTCTTTTCATGGCTTGAAGATGAGAGACCTGGATTCCCATAGTGCAGGAAGTATTCCATGTGGGAGGAAAGACATGAACCAAGGCTCAGAGGCAGAAATGAGTAAGCCACTAAAGACAGAAAGGGCCCAGAGAGATGAGGTCAGGGCAGACACACAGCAACGGGGTCGGAACGGTAAGCCCGAAGCGGAGGACAAGGGGCAAAGAGCTAGTACAAAGGGCTAGTATTTTTCATATTAATGACACCCTCGGAAATTCTGGAATGAGAGATATCCATTTTGTTACCTTATCTGCAAATAAGGATCCAGTCCCTGCTCTCATGTAACTTGAGGTCTGCTCAGGAGCAAAAGATACATGTAGAGACGCATATGGAAACAAGTGTGTCTGTCTGATTTAGTGCTCAGGGGTGTGTTGCAGGCCAGCTGTGGGATGGGGCAATCACTATGGGACTGCATCATTTGGGAGGGCCCCATGCATGAGCTGGGTAGGATCAGGAGGCAGAGAGACCTAGAAAGGCATTCTAAGCCAGGGACCACTGTGAGCAAACACCAACGAGAGGGAGAAGATGACTTGTTCAGGTACCAGAGGAGAGGACCCAACCTAAGACAGGGTGTGTGTGTTGAGCAGGAGTGGAAAATATGGTTGGGGCAGGGTGGGGCCAAATCACCGGGGAACTTCCACACCAGCAAATGGATTCAGACTTGGTCAAGAGGAAATGGGGAGTCACTGAAGGTTCCTTGGCCAGGGACTGCCGTGAGCAAGTGGTGAGGGGCAGTCACCGAAGGCTGCAGCTGCAGCCTGGGCCCAGTAGTGCTAGAGTGGAGAGGAGGGGGACAGCTTTGAGGGGCAGATTTGACAGGGATTTGGTCACTGACCAGAAAGAGAGGTGAAGGAGATGAAAGACTCAAAGACAGCTCCTCAATTTCTAGGATGAGTAACTTATGAGGGAGACAGGGCCTGAGGATGTTCATTGTTGGGAAGAAATAAATTTGGAGTCATGGAATCAAAAGTGAAATATGGGGCCTGGGCCTAGGGGCAGAGCTGAGGGATAGGTTGGGATGGCAGGAGCTCCTTGCCTTGGAATGTGTGCCCCAGCAACTCCCAACAGTGTGCTGTCCCTGCCTCTGCCCAGCACACCACACCCCTTGTTTTTCCTCACTTCTGCTCACATCTACCCCCTGCCTGGAATGCCCTCCTCCCTATGTCTGGCAGCTCCTACTCATCCTTTAAGACTTTGCTTAGACATCATTTCCTGCAGGAGTCCTCCCTCCTCCCACCCCGACCTCAGGCAGCATTAGGTGCCCTTCCTCTGCGCTCCCCAGCACCCTGCTTTTACTTCCGTCGCAGCTCTTTATCCCTATTTTCTGGGTCTCACATCACATACGAAGCATTGTTTCTGACTTAGTGCTCAGTGGTATGTGGGTTCCGTCAACATTTATTGACTGACTGACTGAATGAACAAGTGAATTAATAAATGAGAGAGACAGAAGGAAAGTGTAGAATGAGGAGGAACAGTTTGGGCACAGTGGCTCACGCCTTTAATCCCAGCACTTTGGGAAGCTGAGGCGGGCAGATCACCTGAGGTCAGGAGTTTGAGACCAGCCTGGCCAACACGGGGAAAGCCCATCTCTACTAAAAATACAAAAATTAGCCGGGCATGGTGACGCGCACCTATTGTTCCAGCTACTCCAGAGGCTGAGGCAGGAGAATTGGTGAACCTAGGAGGTGGAGGTTGCAGTGAGCTGAGATCATGCCACTGCACTCCAGCTTGGGCAACAAAGTGAGATGCCATCCCACAAAAAAAAAAAAAAAAAAAAAAGAGGAGGAAAAAGCATTGGGCCTGGCAGGGAGGGAGCGCATTGACATGGTAACCTTGGGGCGGAGGCAGGATAGGCTGGGCTGGCTAATTGGCTTCACTGCCAAAGGGAGCACCTCCAGACTGGACAGAAGAACAAAACAGGGATGGAAGGAGGCAGGCATGGAGGCGGGAGGAAATGAAGCCCCTCCAGCATGGATCAGAGGGTTTTAGTGAGGCAGCGCATAGAGCACAGGAGGGGTTCTGTGGCCCTGCTGCCAGAAGGACAGGGAAGAAGGATGCTGTTGGGTGCTGGGAGGGCCCAGATGGGACAGGACAGACCTGCAGGGCCAGATACCAGGGCCATGACCCGCCTAAGCTGATGTTGGTCCCACCCAGCCCAGCCTGGGAGTCCACCTAACCACCCGCACCCCTCCCAGGCTTCTCCTGCACTGGAGAGAACAGGGCTGCCAGGAAGGGCTGCAAGTGGGCTTGGGTAGGGCATCTCCAGCACAACACATCCTCTGCTTCAATGTTTGTGCAGACCTGCCCCATTGGGACACTCAAACCCTTCTAAAGACTGTTTCTGAGACAATGTCAGATGGCATATTTTCCATCCCTATTCCTATACTAGCCAACCATCTGCTCCCTCCCCCACCACTAATCACCTATATTTCCCTTGGAAAATACCTTCTTGGGGTACAGCAGGTCTTAGGTATCCAGCGCATGCCTGAATCTCGATCCTCCATGTTCTCACCTGTGAGTCCACGATCCCACCCCTAGGGGACAAACTGAAACTTTGCAGACGAGGAACCCAGTAAAACAGGAAATTCCCTTCTGGATATCTCCCACAGATCCTCATTGTTCTAAATCCACTATTTAGAAGGAGCATCTCAGCCTGAGGCAATACCGTCCTCCAGTTGCGTATCCCCCTACCACCCTAGGGTACAAGAGGAGAGAAAATAGAATTTGGGCCCTAGAATCCCTGTCCTTGGCTAAGCAGACCCAGGAGTCCAGGCTTCCAGGCCAGGGCAGGCCAGGACTGCCTCCTCCTCTCCTCCACCCAGTGTCAGCCTGGCGTCAGCATGATGATGTCATCAGACCAAAGGAGACACATTGCCTGCCTGGTGAGGTCACCTTGAGGGCATGTGGTGGCCAGGCCAGGCCAAACCCACGGACCCTTCTGTTGCAAATTGTTTGCTGAGGCTGGTGGACTCTGGCTGGTTGGGCACTCCTCCCTCTGACCCTCCCACCCCACCTCCCTGGAGCACCAGGACGCTGGTCAGGAGCCTTGGTGACTCAGAAGCTGCAGCACAGCAGCAAGCCTAGCCACAGCCACCACCACCTTGCGCAAGGGAGAGAACAGGCCCAACTGGCCAGACGGGATCCCTGCCCTTGGCCTCCCCCACCCCAGCCAGGCCCCCACGGGCCTCTTTGGAGCCCAGCCCTTTGTGTACCCCGCCCGCTCCCAGACAGGCCCTCCATTCCTGGTCTGGGCTGGCTGGCTGTTCTGCACGCTATGCCTGGGTCCCCAACTTTCCTTTCTGTGTGAGCTGGGCCTCTGATCTCAGGAGGGGAAAACTGAGGCTGGCACTTGCCAATACCCAGCCATCAAGAGCATCTTTAAGGAAGTATCTTTTCTTTATGAGGGGCCTTTCTCCATCAGTATCCCCTGCTGGTACTTACAAGGGTGAATGTAGGGGTCCCAGAAGTGGGTCTGTGACAAGGAGGAAGGGAGTAAGTATGAGTTTTTTGTGTATGGGGATCTGTGGCTGAGGGCCTGGCGAGTCTTAGTGCTGGTTCACACCCATGTGAAGCTGTCTCCTTGCATAAACTGGTGGGTGTTTGGCACATATGCGTCTTCATGTCTTCTCTTAGGGACATATGCATACTTACTTGTCTGTGTCCAGAGGGAAGAGCTATGTATGAGTATGTGAGAACGTGTGTGCACACACCATTCCATGTGCACGTCACACCCTCTGTATGCACGGAGCGCATTCTTGTCTCGCGGAACTCTGCACACATAGTAAATATTTTGCTGTCAGTTTATCTTGGCTTCCACATGTGTCTCTGTTTCAGCTGCCCTTGGTCAGTGGCATGTGGCTCTGAGCCTTCACCTCTGCATGCCTGGAATGTCACCCCCAGCATCCCTCCCCACCTCACCCCAAGACTTGAGGGCAGATTCATCTCAGGCTCAAGGTGGAAGTACCCAGAGATGAGGTCACTGTCCCTCCAGGTGATGGGAACTTGCCATTAAGGGCTCCCCCAGCAGAACAAAACAAGTGCTCGCTCTGCCCTTGCTCCTCAGGTTCCTAATAAAAGGACTCCCACCCTTCTCACCACTACCCCCCAGCCACTCCCCTGGGCCCTCAGCAGCTCTGGCCCCCCAAGGAGGCCTCTCCCTGGGAATCTCTGTCAGGGCTCTGCTGCTGCCACCACCAGAAAAACCAGCTCTGGCTCCAGGCCTGGGTAAGGGTTGTCTGGTGTGGTTTTGCGGGGGAGTGGGGGGAATCCTGCCTCGGGCTAGGGGGAGGGGTCCAAGCTGTCTAGGGTCTCAGGCTCCTTTGTTAACTCCTGCCTCCCCTTACCCCACAGCAACAGCCTCTACCCAATAGCTGGAGTATGTGGGTGAGTTTGGGGTAAGAAGGGACCTAGGAGGGGACGCACAGAAGCTCCCCCATCCAGGACAGGTGACACGCACAACCCAGCAAACCCTTTTCTATCCATTCTTTCCCCCATGACCTTGGCCTTGGAGTGCTAAGGAACTTTCGAAACCAGAAGATTCCCTCTCCGCCTTCATCCACCTCCCTCACTTACTCCCCATTGTCCTAAGCCCCCCAGCTTAGTGAGAGCTTCCCTGCCTGGGCAAAATGCCCACCCACAGATTAGTGTCTGGGGGAGGGGGGCCACACAATCACAAAGGGAGACGAGAACAATGGGGAGGACAGGCCTTGAGGCAGCCCCAGCTCTGGCCCAGACACAGCTCCCAGCACAGATAAGTCCCCTAAACCCCCAGGAGCCAGAGTCTGAGCCCAGCTGAGTCACCACAACAGCCACACTGTGGGTGGGAGACCCAGCATTCAGCTTCTCCCAAACTCCTGGGATCCTAGCCCCTGCTCCATACAACCTCGCCACCCACTGTAGCCAAGTCTGCCCCTCCCAAGTCACAGCCTCAACTCCAGCTCTCAGGACACACTAAATTTAGAGGGAAGGGGGTGGGGGTGGCCAGAAAATGGTGAGAAAAGCTCTTGAGGCCACAGGCTGCCTGTTCTAGTGAAAGAATGACCCCAGCCACCTTCTCCACAGCCTTCTTCCAGGAGGCATGGCAGATACCTCCCCAGTTCTGAACTTCACCTCCTTTTTTTTTTTTTTTTGCCACAGAGTCTCACTGTGTCACCTAGGCTGGAGTGCAGTGGTGTGACCACTTCTCCACATCACCACCGTCCCTTCTCTCTGCCTAGACTTCGGTCAGAGCAAAGGCAAATTTTTGGAGGCCAGAACATCCAATCATTCTCTCCTCACTGGGTTTGTGCCCCAAAGTAGCTAATCCCCCGTTCACTTTGCCTGGAGGAACCCTGGATCCTGAGGCTCTGGTCTGCCTGATGGAATCGTGAGCTCTAAGCTCCTCACCACCATCTTTAGCTGGGGCCTCCGTGGCCCATCCTCCTTAAACACTGGGGTGGGAACAAGGTCACTGGGGTCACAGGGCTTCCCTGGGATTCTCCCCGTTCTCACCACCTCCCTTGCTGGCTTCCCCAGGTTTGGGTAGATCCTACAGGAAAGGGCCTGCCCCACTTTGTAAACAGGAGTAGAAAAGCAAGGTTGGGCCCCTCCTTTTCCAGGAAACTAACCTCAGACAGAAAGCTGATCCTAACCCCCAGAAGGCAGACCTCAGAATTGAGAGTACCACTCGCCCTCTGGTCCTGCAGGGTTCCTGAACCCAGACAAAGAGCTGGGGACTAGGATCCTCATGGGGGGAGGGGTGTCTCGTGGATTTGGGTCCCTCAGCCCCAGGGCAAGAGATGGGGGAGGGAGAAGGGAGGAGACCTCACCCGGAAACTCATCCCTTTAAGGAGAGACAAAGAGCTGTGGTGCTGAGGCGCCTCCCAAGCCTGGGCTCCTTTCCCTGACAGGGGTGGGGCAGGGCCCTGGGGCTCAGAGCTCCTAGGGCCCAGGATTTGGCCCAGGATTTGGGTGGGGGGTGAATTTGTAGTACGGCCAGGAAGGCAGTATCCTGGAGAAAGGTACTCTCGTACCCTCTGAGAGATAGGACCAGAACCCTTTCCCGCTTCTATCCCCCCCAGCCAGAGCCAGTGGCTCTTCCAACACCCCAGCACCCGGCTTCAGCCAGGGCTGGACAGTCATAGAGTCATCGTATTACAGAGCTGGAAGGCCAGTAGAGATCGTCTTGGTCTACGGAAGTCTGGTTTCATAGCTGCCCAAGGTAACCAAACAGATTAATAGCGGAAACAGGATCTGGACCCAAGACTCCTGACTTCCCAGTCCAAGGATTTCTCAGAGACATGAAACATTGCAGGTTCCTGGGAGCTCCTAAGGAGATGCCCACACACAGAAGAGCCAGAATGGTGGGTAGTGGAGGTGGGACCATCTGATCCTCAGGCTAGAAGTCTCCAGCCCCCAAAGCAACCTCATTTTTGTGCAGGTGATAGCTGCAGCAGAGTGGCCTCCTACCAGGTACCAGCTTCGTGGGGCAAGCTGGAGCCAGGCTTCCTTCCTGTCAGGCATTGCCTGAGGTCTAACTAGAAGTGCGTCTCCTTTCCCCTTCCCTCGGCTTCTCTTAATAAGAACAGTTTTTCCATCATGGAAAAGGAAGGCAAGGACCACGTGATGCATTCACCATTGCATCTCCAGCATGTAGTATCCAGGCTGTACCCAGTGTGCACTCTAATGTACTATTCTTCAATGAACTCTGAGTCAGAAGACCAAGTCACTAACCCTGGTTATGCTCCAAACACAGAGCAGAAGTAATCAGGGATCCCAGACATAGTGACCTGGCCTGGGGACTGGGAGGGAACATGAAGGGGAAGGGCTATACTGGCTTTTCTAGAGACACTGCTGGAAGCTGGGGGTGGGAGAGAGAGATTGGCTCCTCGGTTCAGTCACAGGAAAGAGATGTTTGTGTGCATGCGTGCATGTGTCTACTTCTAACATTGAGTAATCTTGCAGATCTCACTTGCCTATCTATTTCTGTCTGTTTTTTCATCTGTAAAATGAGAGAGTTGAAGTGGTAATCTCTGATCTCTTCCAAGTCCTGAGATGGCATGACTCCTCTCTTTAGGTGTGGGTAGATCCCACAGGAAAATGACTGCTGGGTTCCCCGACTGCAGCAACTGGGCCCCACCTTTTTGCCTTAAACAAGTGAGAAGGATTATCTGGAAGATGGGAATTAAAACACAGGTGGTAGGGGATTGTGAGGGGATGGCAGGGGTAGAGCTCAGTATCCTGTGACTGGAGGCTGGGCCCACGACCTATTATAAAATCAGAGTGGGGTCCGGGCGCGGTGGCTCACGCCTGTAATCCTAGCACTTTGGGAGGCCAAGGTGGGTGGATCACCTGAGGTCAGGAGTTCAAGACCAGTCTGGCCATCATGGTGAAACCCCATCTTAAAAAAAAAAAAAAATCAGAGTGGGGCCGGGAGCGGTGGCTCATGCCTGTAATCCCAGCACTTTGAGAGGCCAAAGCGGGCAGATCATGAGGTCAGGGGTTCGAGACCATCGTGGTCAACACGGTGAAATCCCGTCTCTACTAAAAAGAATACAAAAGTTAGCCGGGTGTGGTGGCACAAGCCTGTAATCCCGGCTACTCAGGAGGCTGAGGCAGGAGAATCGCTTGAACCCGGGAGGCAGAGGTTGCAGTGAGCTGAGATCATGCCACTGCACTCCAGTCTGAGCGACAGAGTGAGACTCCATCTCAAAAAAAAAAAAAAGAAAAAGAAAGCAGAATGGGAGCAGCCCATACCTTCACCAACATATCTAGGCCTTATTACCCTCCTGAGAGCTTCGGCTGGAGACAGAAGAGGGGGAAATCACTGCTAGATCTTGCTGGGCAACTGAGGCTCCCTTGCTACTGCTCCTGGGGCTGAGAATCAAACTGTCCTGTTCAGATCAGGCCCCATCTTTTGAAGGAGAAAGATTTCTCAGTTACTCATTACCTTAGGAACAGCCTATGGAATCCCACTGAGGTCTCACTGTGCACACACCCGCACGCACGCTCTCCTCCACTCTAAAGATTATACATTCCGAGCATTCATATTTGCTCTAATATACATTAGACAGGCGGGAGGTGAGGAGTAATACAAGGCATCTAGCTAGACAATGGGGGAACAGGAGATGAGCAAAAGGGAACCACACCCTAGCCAGGTTTCCCACCTTAGACCCCCAGCCATCTAAACCCCCTCATTACCACCCTGGTACCTAATTCTGTGCGTAGAGAAAGGGAGGGGCCAGAGTGACAGACGTTCTCGGCTCTCCCATAGTCCCCAGTAGGACAGGTGCCCCAGTCCTGCTGCTCTGGAACATCATGGAGAGAAGGAAATAGAAATCCCCCCATCCACTCCCTGGGCATCAGGCTTCCTATACCCTGATGACTGCAGACACCAACTGAGGCCTGAGTCAGCCCCAATTCCAGGCAGCCGTTCCAGAGCCCAGGGGGTAGGCCAAGGCACCTCCAGAAACCCTGGGGTGAACAGGATCCTCACAAGTCCCAACTCCCTGCCCACCACGTCTTGGGTCACCACATCTATTCCCCAAGACAGCTCAGGCCTAGGCAAGGCAGAGGTGTCAGGGATCCCAAACGTAGTGACCTGGCCTCGGGGCTGGGAGGAAACACGAAGGGGAAGGACTCTACTGGCTTTTCTGGGGGCACTGCTGGAAGCTGGCAGTGGGAGAGAGAGACTGGCTCTGCGTTCAGAGTCAAAGGAAGGAGAATGTTTGTGTGCGTGTGTGTCTATGTGTTTGTGCATGTGTGTCAGTGCCGGGTTGGGCTCAGAAGCAAGTGTCCTGATAGTTCAGGCAAGTCTTACCTGTAAACGATGCCAGCAGTAGCAGCAGCAGCAGCCCAGCCTCAGGCCCCCAAATCTCGGCTCCCAGGGACAGGGGCATGGTTGAAAGGCAGACTGCTCAGTGTTTCTGAAGTTCCACCGAGATCTCCCTGGGAGCCGCTGCAGACTTGAATAAGGAATTGACCCAGAAGGCAGGAGGCCGAAGAGTTCTTGACTCTCTCACTTGGATCTCCACTAGAGGACCCGGCCCCGGCCCCGTTCTACCCACCCAGCCGTAGCTACCCCCAACAAGCCGTGATCGGGAGCTCCGAGCTCCCCCAGAGCTGCTTCCCACGCCGTGGCCAACAACGACGGCAGAAACCTGGGAACCTGCTCAGCAGGTCAGAACAGGTGCGTCTCTGGGGGCTGGGCCTGGCACGGAGACTCAGCAGTCACCACCCCCATGGCCTGGGCTAGCTAATGGGCGCCAGGGAGGGAGGGAAGGAGGGAAGGACCTGGGTGGGGGCAGTGGGGTCCCATCCTCAGCTCCAGGCTTTATCTGTAAGTATGTGGAAGGGGTTGTGAAGGGAGAGGCAAGGGTGGGGGCGAGGGAGGCCCGGGGCACCAGGCCAGGCCAGGATGAACGGCGGCAGGGCCCTTGTGGGTAGAAAGGAGCCCAAGCGTCCCACACCCCAGCTAGCCTTGCTACCTCCTGGGGGCCTTGACAAGTTCCTGGATCTCCTGGAGGGTCTCAGCTTTGGAGCCACAGAATCAGAGAAGGCCAGAACTGAGGAGTCTGTCAGTGCTCGTCTATATACTTAATTCTTCAGATGAGATAACCGAGGCCCAGACTGGGGAGGGACTTGCCAGAGGAGTCTCATGGTTTGCTCAGACACCCGTATCCCTGAGGTAGGGAAGTAGTTCAAAGACCCCTGGAAAGAGCTTATGTAACTTATCTAACCCCAGCTCCACAGAGGAGAGGCCAAGGAATTAGCCCTGCAGGTTCCTGGCTTCCCTATCAGGGCCCTCTCTCAGCTTCAACACCTTGTTACCTGGCCAGGAGTCCCAAAAGTGCAGCCGCACAGCCTGAGGAGAAAGGTTCCTCTCTACCGTCTCCATGGTCCTTTTTTCTTTAAGATGTAGTCTCGTTCTGTCACCAGGCTAGAGTCCAGTGGTGCGATCTCAGCTCTCCAAATCCCTGGTTCAGGCGATTCTCCTGAGTCAGCCTCCTGAGTAGCTGGGATACAGCCGCCCACCACCACGCCCAGCTAATTTTTTGTATCTTTAGTAGAGACGGGGTTTCACCATGTTGGCCAGGCGGATCTCAAACTCTTGACCTTGTAATCCACCCACCTCGGCCTCCCAAAGTGCTGGGATTATAGGCATGAGCCACCGTGCCCAGCCTCCATGGTCATTTCACCCATTTTACTCCAAGGTGATTGTACAAGACCACATGTCTGGATTTTGCAAAGACAATCTTAATTTCAAGCACTCTGGCCCTGTATTCCTATAAATACTTTCATCCTTGTCAGACCATGTGTTTCCATTCTGAATGCATCAAATGTGACTGCCAAGTTACACCAAACCTTCCCGGCCTCCCTGGGATAGCCAGAGGAAGAGGGCATATTCTGAGCCCACTGCAAATTTAGCGAAGAGGAGGGGCAAGATCACTGGCAGACTGGGACTAAAAAAAAGAACCAGGTAAATATAGCGATAGACGTGGGAGAAGAAAAAAATATAGATTAAAGTTTTACAGTAGGACCCTTCCATCTGGAGGAGGTGGAAAGGAGGAATAAAGAAGCTGTAAGAAAGGGTCGTTCCATGAGGATTTTCTACCGCCACCAGCACACCAACTCGACCTGTAAGACTCTTATTCATCTTTCAAAGCCAACCTCAAATGCCACATCTTCCTGAAGGCTTCTCTGCTCCTCCCATCCAAATTAATCTTTCTTCTATTCTTCCTCAGCCTTTGCTAGTCCTTTCATTACAGCTTATGGGCCCATAATTTGTGCACATCTTATCTCCTTAACTAAATTGTAAGCTTCAAGTCAAAAAACATTGATTGAGGCCTGCTGCGTGCCAGGGATTCGGTAAATGTATTAAATTGTGGGACTGGGCAAGAGTTGTAGCCTGTGAACGCCTTGACATTTGGGCTTGTTTTGTAATCTTGTCTCAGTCTTCCATGCTAGGACAGGCCACAGCATTGCCTGGGAACTGAAGAAATTTTGGTGAAGGCCTGAATTTCTGAATAAACAAGCTGTCCAGATGGAAAATGTGGTGAAGTGGGATCAGCAAAGCAGAGATCCTGGCTGGCCGTGAGTTACTCTCCTGAATGGGGGTTGTGACCTGGACTTTATCCCTGTCGCTGGACTGTGACCCCGACTCTGGCTGTAGATCCCAACTCTCAGCAATGACCATGGCAGTGACCTCTTCTTCAGGGGCTATTTCCTGCAGGTCAGAGGCGCTTAAAGGCCAGGCTGGATGCCAGAACTCCCCAGTTTCTCTCCACCTCTAACCCCTTTCCCTCTTCAAGTCCCCACCTGTGCCAAGGGAACAGCCCCACCCAGATGCTGCTTTGAGATCCACTGTGGCAGAGGTGGAGTAGGGCCAGCGGGGAATGGGAGGGGGAGCATCCTGTGTTATAATTATAATTATCACACCTTGGATCCTAGCGCATGCTTTTGGAGGAGCTGCTTTCTTTCCCACAGATTCACCCCTCCAGGTAGAGGAAGCCACAGGAGAAACTGAGGCATGGGAGTGGGAAAGCAGTTAGATCACAAGATGGGGATCCAATCTCCCTCAGCCTATCCATTCACAGTACACCCCTGTGAAAGTGCTACCAGTCAGGATGTCTGTGAACCCCTGGCTGGGCCCCTCAATCACTCACCCTGAGCTCTAGCCATATGGAGCACGGAAGGGAGGCAGAACTGTCCAGAGGTGGTCTTAGGGTATGGCTGTACTCATTGTTTCATGGGTATGTTTGGGTCCCAGTAAACACCAGAGGCAGCCATGAAGTAGGCTGAGGGCACCACAGGGCCTGAGAGGGAATACTGGAGTCTGGCAGCCCTCTCCAGGCCTTTGACAGAGGTAGGGATCTCTATCTCCTCCTTTCACAAGTATCTATCTCAAGTCCCTCTGTCTCTTCCTTTCCTCAGCCCTGTATGTCTCACAAGGGCCATGCTCTTGGAGAATATGCCCTCAAACTTACGCCTTTCCTACCCTCTCCTAGGATGAAGGCTGGGGAAGGCATATTCTAGGATGGGGGCTGGAAGGAAATATTGGATGAGGAATATTTTCAAGACAAATGCTTGGTATCCTGGTTCGGTTCTCTCTTCCACATTGAATTCCCATTCCCCACATGCCTCATTCCTACCCTCCTCCCACCTATATGCTGGGCCCTGAGAATGAGAACAATTCAAGCCATGATAGTGTCTTTATCATGTGTGTTTGTCTGAGTGGCACTGCTGCGTGCACACCTGCACCCATGCATTCCTTCAACAGGCATTAAGTGAGTACCACTATGTGTCAGGCTCAAGGGAGGAGACCCAGACACATAACACATAGTCCCTGCCCTCAAGCAGCCCTCAATCAGGAGAGACAGACACAGAAACAACTAGAACATGCTATATACCACCAGCATGTGTTCCCTATGTATCTCTGCACACACACATGCTATGCACATATGTGGGACTGTCTCTGTGTGCACAGCAGCGGATGTTCTTCATGAACTGCATGCATCCAAGCATCCGCTTATACCTGTCTCTGTCCCCATGACAGGCTGCACGCCTCAGCCAAACCGGTTGGAGTGGGTTGTGCTGAAATTTTTGTTTGTGTCAATGGGACTTGAGGTGAGTCAGGGAGGGACAAGATGGGTGGGGTGGGGTGGGGGAGAAGAAGAGTGAGAGTGAGGGTCAGATTGAGTGAGTGGGGGGAGGGAGGGAGTGGGCGCCGGTGGGAAGGGGTGGGGGGGGGGAGGGAGGGTGGAGTGTAGGAGGATGGGTTGGGGGTAGAAGTAGATGAGAGAGCGCCTTGGTGAGTAATATCCTGTCTGTCTGCAGTGAGGTCCCAGGTCAGAGAAGAGTCAGAGGCTGGGGGAGAGTCCCTTGTGCTTGGAGAAAGAGGAGGGTGAAAAATAAATCAGAGTGGAACTAGTTGGAACCATGAGTGTGGATAAAATATTTGTGATCCATTTCTGTGCAACTTTGTCTCTGTGATAAGCTATTCCTGATCTGCTCATTGCAAACTTTCTGCAGTTTGAACAGAAAGGTGTTGAGGAGCTGATGACGTGGTGAAAGATTACCAATACAGGCCTTGATCCCACCCCCCGAGGACTGAGGCTTCAAAGTCACTCCTTCTGCTCCTCCCTCGGATCACCCCCGTCCCTCCATGGAGGTGTGAGCATACTCCCATACAGAACACAGGGGCTCCAGCAGCTTTTCCTCCCCTGGAAAACACCTTTGCTCCCCTCCAGATGGAGCTTCACTACGCCCAATATTAGGATGGTGGCCTCCTGTTTTCTAGGCAATTACATTGAAACCTTGCCATGTGCTATGTTGTTCTTTGCCTACCCTGTAGGCCCACTGATTCCCCAATACCAGCCCCATCCTTTAATGATAACCACATTTCCTGATTGCCTAACAACTCTTGGCGGGCAGGGGGCTGAATCTGCTTGTTCCTCGAGGGCCCTAAAGCTGGAGTGTGCCATCCAGGGGAGGAGGCAGCTGAATGCAAGGCCTGTTCAGGTCCTGCTTCTCAGTAGGTCCAGTTGTGTGCAGAGCCCCATCCTCCTTGCTCTCACTCCACGAACTTCCCAAGTTCCCAGGAACACACTACCACAAAATCTAGGACCAGAGTATGGGTTAAGGGACAAACATCTTTATTTTGACACTAAGACCCCACCGAGGTCTTCTCTGGGGAAATCCTACTTCCTGAGGCCCTACGTATTGAAGCTCACTCAGGTCCTCATCGAAAATCAAGACATTGTGACTACCCCGGGGGCCCCAAACTGGTGCTACGGTTCTGGAAAGCTGCCAAAGGGAAGAAGTCTGGCCGCTTCTGGAAAGTTCTAAAGCTCTTGCAAGAAAGACAGATGGCTGGCTCTGTTCAGCAGGGAAAAAAGGGCAGTAAACCAGAGAGAGAAACACAAAAGTAGAAATGGTGAGAGACAGATCTCAAGGCACAGTGAGAAAAACGGAAACTTAGAGACAGAAAAATATACAAATGCTCCTTGATTCTTATGATGGGGTTATGTCCTGATAAGCCCATTGCAAATTGAACATGTAAGTTGAAAATGCATTTAACATACCAGTCGCTAGCCCTAGGAAATATCAAATTCAACTTTGGGAGGCTGAGGGGGACGGATCACAAGGTGAAGAGATACAGGCCACCCTGGCCAACGTGATGAAACCCTGTCTCTACCAAAAATACAAAAAAGTAGCTGGGCTTGGTGGCACATGCCTGTAGTCCCAGCTACTCAGGAGGTTGAGGCAGGAGAACTGCTTGAACCCAGGAGGCAGATGTTGCAATGAGCCAAGATCGCGCCATCTCAAAAAAAAAAATTGTAAGTTGAACCATCGTTAAGTCAGGGATAGTCTGTATTGAGACATACACACACTCACACACGAGTTACTGAAGGGGGAGAATTCAAAGAGACAAAGTAGCTGAAGTGGCCAAGACAAAATCTGAAACAGACAGAAGGACCCGAAGAGAAATTTCTAGATGCTGTAATCACTCAAGTCCTTCCCTCTTCTGCCCTCAATTCCCACCATTCAGCAATGACCCAATGATAGTTTCCTACTCAACATTGCCTACTCCCTCAACAACGTAAACTCCTCCCCATCCTTATCCCATCTCTTGGCTGATTACCACTCCCCTCCACCCTAAAGCCTGCTTACAATTTCACCTTGCTCTCAATCTCCTTCGAGCTCACATCCAGTCAAAGGAGCTCTCAAGATCTGACCTCATGCAGTCTCTTTACCTGGTCATTTCTCTGTTCTTTTGTCCATGTCTTTTTTTTTTTTTTTTTTTTTGAGATGGAGTCTCACTCTGTTGCCCAGGCTGGAGTGCAATGGCACGATCTCGGCTCACTGCAACCTCTGCCTCCTGGGTTCAAGCGATTCTCCTGCCTCAGCCTCCCAAGTAGCTGGGATTACAGGTGCCTGCCAACAAGCTCAGCTAATTTTTGTATTTTTAGTAGAGACAGGGTTTCACTATGTTGGCCAGGCTGGTCTTGAACTTCTGATCTCAGGTGATCTGCCTGCCTCGGCCTCCCAAAGTGCCGAGATTACAGGCGTGAGCTGCTGCACCTGGCTTGTCCATGTCTTTATTCTGGCTGAGCTAAGAGCAAAGAGTCAGAATTGGGGCCAGGATGGCATGGTGCCAGGAAGTCAAGCAGCCAGAATGAGCTGTGTGAGAAATAGAGAAGGGTCAGAGGAGCAGAAGAAGAGTCAAAGAAAGGGCCTGAGAATGGGACAGCCTGGGAGACATGGGCAGAGGGAACTGTGGGGAGTTGTGAGAAAGGAAGAGTGTGACTAAGACCCTTTGGTACAATTGTTGGTTTTCTTTTTCTTTCCTCCTTTCATTCATTTGTTCGTTTGTTTTTTTGAGACAGAGTCTCACTTTGTTCATTTGTTCATTCATTTTTTTTTGAGACAGAGTCTCACTCTGTCACCCAGGCTGGAGTGCAATGGCACGCTCTCAGCTCACTGCAACCTCCGCCTCCTGGGTTCAAGCATTCTCCTGCCTCAGCCTCCCAAGTAGCTGGGATTACAGGTTCGCGCCACCACGCCCGGCTAATTTTTGTATTTTTAAGTAGAGATGGGGTTTTATCATGTTGGTCAGGCTGCTTTGAACCCCTGACCTCGTGATCCACCCACCTCAGCCTCCCAAAGTGCTAGGATTACAGGCGTGAGCCACCGCACCCGGCTCCTTTCACTTCTCTTAACACCTTTTCAGTTTGTATATCATTGACAAGGTCCTTATAGAGCACTGCAGATGCTGTCCTGCGGTATGAGGCGTGTATCATACAAGTCCAAGTCGGCTGGTTTGCTTTCTTCCTCTCTCTGTGTCTCTCTTTCTGGTTTCTGTTCTCCCTCCTCCAGAATATAGATTTGGTTCAAACTAACCTAAGAAGGTAGGAGTCCTAGGCAGTTCCTCTCCCAGGGTCTGGGGTTGGCAAAGCAATGGGTAGATGCTTCTAGCTATTAGGAGGACCTGGAAGCATCTAGGTACAGAATTGGAGAGGGTACAGCCAGGGAATATGTGAGATTCAAGCTCCATGTCTAATTAAGATGCCTACCGCTAAGGACTCAGAGTCAGAGAGGAAGCTGGGGAGAGGGGGAGTTGGAAAGGTCCCCGGGGTGGGGAGTTCCCATTTCTAACCAGGAGAGGCAGAAAATAAGTCTGACAGAACAGCCAAAGACTTAGGTAAAAGCAAGAGCCTAAAATGGACATATAGGCCAATAAGATTTAAGGAGAATTGCCCCACCCCTGAGGCAGGCCCTTGCCTAATCCTAGGAGTGTGACAGATCCGAATCCAGCTGTTGGGAGGTTAGCCAGTGAGAAGCCTGAGGGAGAAGACTGACTTTCAGATTTCAGCCAAGGACAGTAAAAGTTAGTGATTTTTTAGAGATTCTTACCGTGATTTTGGAAAACTGAGAATACTGCCTGTCATACTCAGGGAAAGCTATAGCTGGGAGGGCAGAGACTTTCAAAGCTATTGTTGAATCTTGGCTTTAAGGTACAGGCTGGGAACAGGTCCTGGTAACCTTCCAGTCTCTATAACCGTGCTTTCCTGCCCATGCTGTCCCCATGCTGTGTTCTCTGAGGACCAACAGTTGGGAAGAGGAGGAGAAAGCCCTGCTGTGCTATTGGACCCTGCATCACATGCCATCCTCACTGCACCCCTGGCCACTCTCTCTCTCTCTCTTTTTCTCTTTTTTTGTAGAGACAGGGTCTCACTATGTTACCCAGGTTGGTCTTGAACTCCTGAACTCCTGGCCTCAAGTGATCCTCCTGCCTGGCCACTCTCTATGGTCTCAATTTCTCAGGTATGAAGGGGAGCAAGGTGATGTGTAGAAACCAAAGGCCACAAGAGGCAGTTATTACTTACACTTACAGCCCAGTCCCAGAGGACACAGATCCTGTTTTTGCCCCACCCCAGCTGTGTTGGGAGGGGAAAAAAATCTGTCTGTATTTCCTCCTTCAGCTGAAACCAGTGAGCTTCCATCTGGGCCTCTTCCGTCATCACTGGGTCCTGGGGGCCAGAGTTAATATCGGGAACCTGGTTTAAAAAAGAAAGATATCAGGGAAGGGCAGGAGTCTGTTTTTCTCATTTTCTCACTCTTCCCCCACTTCACCCTTCTAAGTCTGCGTAGTTTCTCTCACTCTCTTCTCTTTCTGTGTGTGTTTCCCCCCGAGAGACTGGGTTCTGCTACCCTCTAGTGGCCAGAAGAAGGACTCTCCCACTCAATCAATCGGGACCTTCAAGCCTTTAGGAATAAACCAGCTGAGAAGGCCTAGAGAGAAAATAAACCACCTGAGAATGCCTTTGAGGGTCAGCGGCACAGCTGGGACTAGAACCCAGGTCTCCCATCTCTCGGGCCAGTGCTCAACTTTCACTTCCCCACCCTCTGACTTTTGCTTCCCCTTCCTAGCCCAGCCCGAGTTAGAAACCCTGAAGCCAAATGATCCCTCCCGGCCCTAGTGGAGCAGCACCTGCACCTCAAATGTCATAACTGCAAATCAGTTCACAGCTGAGATCACAGGGGTTTCTTCTAAGGACCCGACTGCACTCTGACCTTCTGAGGTTAACAATCTTGCAGGATTCTTATTGACCTGATACAGCTCCCCGTAGCCCGGGTGGTACCACTCGTACGGGTCCCGGTAGCCACCCAGGTGTCCTGTCTCCACGGTAACCGTTGCTTTGCGACCTTAGGTTTTCAGCGGTCGCGCTGCAGCCGCTGCAGTGGTTGCTGAGTGACGGCGGAGAGAAGGCGGGGGCTTGAGGTGGGAACCCCGGCTGGCGTCTGGTACGGGGGAGGTTCCCAGGGAAGACCGCGGAAGGCAAGGTGCTTGGCCCGGGGGGCGCACTCCCAGCCGAAGAACCCACCGCCCTCCCTCTCCCCCGGGCCGCATGGCGGTGGCAGTGCCCCCGGGTCGGGCCTCGGGCTGGGCCTGGAGGCCGGTAGCTCGGGACGCGCTTTTGGCTCGGGCCTTCCATTCATGCACCGAACTGCGGGGACAGTTCTATCTCGTAGGTGGTCTCCTAGCAGGAGGAGCGAGAGAGCCCAGCAGCGACACGGTGGTCTTCGACCCGGCTAGGGGCCAGGCCGTACGATTGGGAGCCCAGGGAACCCCCCCCGCGCAGTCACCACGACGCGGCACCTGTGGGCGGGCGTTGGCTCTGCGTGGTGGGCGGCTGGGACGGGTCGCGCCGCCTCGCAACAGTGACCGCGCTGGACACAGAGCGCGGTGTGTGGGAGGCGTGGACAGCGACCCCTGGCGACTGCCCCCCCGCCGGCCTCAGTAGTCACACCTGCACCCGCCTCTCCGACCGAGAGCTGCGGGTGGCTGGCCGGGAGGGCGGTATCCGCACTCAGCGACGCTATGGAAGCGTCTATACGTTAAGGCTGGACCCCAACGCCCGCACCTATTGGTATGGCACCCCCTGCCCAAAACCTTTCACTCTCCTTTCATCTACACTCTGGAAAAACAAAAGCCTGAAAGATTTCTCAGGCAAGTTATCCGCGTCCTCGCCCTAGCCCCCTCCTTCCGGGGAATCTCACCATGTTTAAGCTAGCTGAGCTCTCTACAATATTACCCTCCCTTTCATCCCACCTACCGCACTGCCGTGTGCCTCCTCTCCATCCATCCTTGGCCAGGGCGGTGGCACTTGTATTTTCCAAACCCACTCAGGCTTGATTTTCTGCTATGTCCACAGCTACAAGGAAGAAGGCTGCCACACAGCCTCACGCTCAGGTCACTGTGCGGCCCTGCTCCAAATTCCTGGGCCCCATCCACGTCATCAGCTGTTGCTCTTTGGAGGTTGCAACTTAGCTGAACCAGAAGTAGCTGGGCATTGGAGTCAGGGGAAAATCAAGGTATTAGCTCCTCACACATCTTGTTTAGGATGGGAAGAGGCTAAAATTGTGGTGCTCAGGTTTCTTCGGACAGTCCTTTCTTTCTCCCCAAGGAGGAACCACCTGTTGCCCCTCATCTGATGGAACAGCTCGCAAGGCTGGTGAGCAGTGGGCAGGGGTCCCAGAAGGGGCCCCAAGGACTACGGCATCACTCATGTTCTGTGGTCGGGCCCTTTGCTGTGCTGTTTGGTGGAGAAACTCTGACCAGAGCTAGAGACACCATCTGCAATGATCTCTACATCTATGATACCCGTGAGAGCCAGACTAATGGTTGAAGGGGGAAAGGTGGGGAAGATAGGGGAACCTAAAGACTGCAGAAAGAGGATGGAGTGATGGGGTAGGGAGGAGGAAAATTAGTTGACAGGAGTTAAAGGAGTACACAGAATATTAAGCATTCGAAGAGGCCTACAAATCAACTGAGCAGAATAACAACGGGGAAGCCCTTGGTCGTGCTGAATTCTACAAATGACAGAGTGCTACTGCCTCAATAACCCTCTGCCCCTATCCAACAGGCAAGTCTCCTCCTCTGTGGTTCCACTTCCCCTGTGCAGACCGCCGGCTGAAACGCGTGGGCCATCGCACCTGCCTTTGGAATGATCAGCTTTACCTGGTTGGGGGTTTTGGTGAGGATGGCAGGACGGCCAGTCCACAGGTTTGCATCCTGGACCTCTTTATCTAAATAGTGCCAAGACACACCACTAAGCCTCGTTTTGTTTTGTTGCAAACCTATAAAGCATTATTAACAGAGCTATCTGCTTCATTTCAAAGCTTATTAAATTTCAATCTGAGAGTCAACATTTGTCTCTGAAATTTTTTTGGGGGGGGGGAAGGGCAGTAAATAAGTGGACACATCTTTATTTGCAAGGAAAGGATAAAAATGGGTTCTACTCTAATATTATGAGTCATTAACCTAATGGAAGCAAAAATGACATATTACATGCCGTCCTGTGCCTCATAACGATTTCCACCCCTAAGTGGGAGAAAACTTCAGGCTACAGCTAAGCAATCTGACCAAAACATTTAATTAACAAAAAATATTACAATAGCAGAGAAAATAATAATAATAAAGAGAAATTAGAAGTGGGAGTCAGGGTAGAAAAAAATGCAAAGGCCTTGGTCCCTAGGGAGACCAACACTCCAGCTGAGCTGGCCTTAGCCCCAGCCCCTTCTGAGTTTTCCTTGGCTGCTGGCTTCTCATCTTCTCCCATGAGACGAATGTTGTGCTTTTCCCGGAATTCATTCAGTTCTTTTCCCTTTGCCTGAAGCTGCTGTGTCAGTGTCTCAATGATCTTCTGTATCTAGAGGACAAGTGACAGGGATTATATAAGGAATTCAGAACTCCCTTCCCCCACCTGGAATGGACTATGGTTGGGGGAAGTATTAACACTTTTAACCTTACCTTTAATGAAGTAGAGGAGCCCAGAAACTAAAATTATTCCCTTCTTAACACAGTGGTTTATACACTTTAATGTATTTAGAATCACCAGGGCTCGAAGGGCTGCTTTTTTTTTTTTTTTTTGAGACGGAGTCTTGCTCTGTCACCCAGGCTGGTCTCTGTCCCACGATCTCGGCTCACTGCAACCTTTGACTCCTGCGTTCAAGTGATTCTCCTGCCTCAGCCTCCCGAGTAGCTGGGACTACAGGCACCTGCCACCATGCCCAGCTAATTTTTTGTGGTGATGTGGCTTCGCCATGTTGCCCAGGCTGGTCTCGAACTCCTGGACTCATGTAGTCCACCGCCCCCTTGGCCTCCCAAAGTGCTGGGTTTACAGCCACTGCACCTGATCCTATTCAAAGATTCTTGCTTACCTGCTCCTTGTTGTTCTCCAAAGCAGGCAGCACCTCTTTGACAGTTCGCTCCACCAGCACTCCTCCAACCATGCGGTAGCACTTACGAGTTTCATCTACCTCCTTCAGTGTATCGATCACTAGGCTGGCATAGGAGAACAAGGCAGGACCTGAGGATTCAGCCCCACTCTACCACAAATCCCCCCTCACGGAGTAGCCCACTGTCCTACTGTTTGCCTCTCCCTGACTTTCTCACCTGTGCTCATTCAACTCCATCTCCAACTCAGCCGCTTTGGATGCCAGGCCCCGCTGTTCCTGCCGAAGGCGGTTAAAGCCAGCAATTACCTAAGGTGAGAGAAGAGATGAAAGGGGACAGTGGAAATGGCAAAGGGTCCAGATTGCACACAGGGTGGCAGGCTTTCCAAAGGTGCAGTAGTGGGCACCTACCTTGGAAAAGGAATAGAACCACAAGTGATTTCTACCTAAAATTTTTCTGGAATTCCATTCACCAAACACAGAGGGCCTACTATTTTTGAGATATGTGAGGGTCTACTGAGGGATATCACAGAACAGATTTGCCCTCTGACTTCTTGTAGCTTATAGTTTGGTAGGAAATAGGTATTTAATATAAGAATAGGGGTGGAGAGCTACTGGAGTACCTACAGGGGAGCTTAGACTTGCAGACAGGGCTGTCGGGAAGAGCTTTGTAACGAGAAACTCTTGTTTGGGTCTGCTCGGTAGCCCATCCATTGGTGAACTGCCACTCCTTAACTTGGTATGCTTCTTTTGGGGCTAACCACAGGACCCCTACCCAGGGGCAGTGGCCTACAGAGTTCTCTCTACAGGAATTGGAATTCTGTGGATAGACAAGTGAGTATAATAGAAGGCAGCTAGAGTTAAGATTCTTACTGGTTCATTTTATGAACTTTTAATCAAAAACCAAACTAAAATCTATTTTAACATGTGAGTTTTATCCACAGTTACTATGAAAAATTTCACCCATATATGCACTTAAAGGAAATGATATCTCTTAGCAATTGATAGAGTTTATGTGTCCCTTCTAAGTTTGATACTGAAATATAATCCCCCAATGTTGGAGGTGGGGGCTGGTGGGAGGTGTTTGGTTCATGGGGGTAGATCTCTCATGAATGGCTTGGTTGCCATCCCCTTGATGATAAGTGAGTTATTGGTCTGAGTTCACACAAGATCTGGTTGTTTAAAAGTGTGACACCTACCCCCCTTTATTCCTCCTGCTCCCACCATGACACAGCTGCCCCCTCCTTTGCCTTTTGTCATGACTGGAAGCTTCCTGAGGCCACCCCAGAAGCAGTTGCCATGCTTCCTGTATAGCCTACAGAACCATGAGCCAATTAAACCACTTTCTTATAAATTACCCAGTCTCAAGTATTTATAGCAACACAAGAATGGCCTAATACTTAACTTAACGAGTTTCATCTACCTCCTTCAGTGTATCGAAGGAGGTATATGCAAAATAAGCCAATATTAAGTCATTTCTGGGGTCTGCCAGGTAATGAAAACAAAGACTATGCTCTACTCCCACATTCTTCCTCTTAAAACACAACTTTTCTAATAGTCATCTCCCCCTACAGCTAGGACCTAATTGTATTTCCTTATTCCTTATTCTCTTTTAAGCTGTCTGGTGTAAGCACAGATTGACAGGTCAGTATTGCTTCTCTCAACCCTATTAAATCATCATCTATATACAAACATTTTTTTGTTTTCTTTTTCTTTCTTTTCTTTTTTTTTTGAGACAGGGTCTTACTCTGTTGCCCAGGATGGAGTACAGTGGTGGAATCCAGGCTCATTGCAGCCTTGAACTCCTAGGCTCAAGTGATCCTCTGGCCTCAGCTTCTACAGCAGTTGGGACTACAGGCACCCATCACCACTTCTGGCTAATTTTTTAAACTTATTGTAGTGTTGGGGTCTCACTCTGTTCCCTAGGCTGGAGTGCAATGGCACAATTATGGCTCACTGCAGCCTTGAATTCTTGAGCTGAAGCGATCCTCCCACCTCAGCCTCTTGAGTGATGGAACCATAGGCATGTGCAACCATGCCCGGCTAATTTTTGTATTTTTTTGTTGCCCAGGCTCGTCTTGAACTCCTGAGCTCAAGTGATCCTTCCATCCCAGCCTCCCAAAGTGCTAGGATTATAAGCGTGAGTTACCAGGCCGATACCCTATTGATACATTTTTAAAACTGTGCTTAACTAATCCTTTGTTGGAACATTTAGGTTGTTTCCAGTTTTTCTGTAATAAATAGGACTGATATAAAATCTCTTTGGATAGGCTGGCGTGGTGGCTCATGTCTGTAATCCCAGCACTTTGGCAGGCCAAGGCGGGCAGATCACTTGAGGTCAGGAGTTCGAGACCAGCCCGGCCAATGTGGTAAAACCCCATCTCTACTAAAAATACAAAAATTAGCCAGGTGTGATGGTACACACCTGTAGTTCCAGCAACTTGGGAGGCTGAGGCAGGATAATTGCTTCAACCTGGGAGGCGGAGGTAGCAGTGAGCCTAAGATCGCACCATTGCACTCCAACCTGGGTGACAGAGTGAGATTCTGTCTCAAAAACAACCTGGGTGACAGAGTGAGATTCTGTCTCAAAAAACAAAACAAAGGACAGGCTCAGTGGCTCATGCCTGTAATCCCAGCGCTTTGGGAGGCCAAAGCGGGAGGATCACCGGAGGTCAGGAGTTCAAGACCAGCCTGGCCAACATGGTGTAACCCTGTCTCTACTAGAAATACAAAAATTAGGCCAGGCGCAGTGGCTCACGCCTATAATCCCAGCACTTTGGGAGGCTGAGGCGGAGGATCGCAAGGTAAGGAGTTCGAGACTAGCCTGACCAACATAGTGAAACCCCCATCTCTACTAAAAATAGAAAAAAATTAGCCAAGCATGGTGGCGGGTGCCTGTAATCCCAGCTACTCAGGAGGCTGAGGCGGGAGAATCACTTGAACCCAGGAGGCGGAGGTTGCAGTGAGCCAAGATCACGCCATTGCACTCCAGCCTAGGCAACAGAGTGAGACTCTATCTCAAAATAAAAATGTTTTAAAAAGGCCGAGCATGGTGGTTCACGCCTGTAATCCCAGCACTTTGGGAGGCCAAGGAGGGCAGATCACCTGAGATCAGGCATTCAAGACCAGCCTGACCGACATGGAGAAACCCCGTCTCTACTAAAAATACAAAATTAGCCAGGCGTGGAGGTTGCAGTGAGCTGAGATTGCTCCATTGCACTCCAGCCTGGTCAACAAGAGTGAAACTCCGTCTGAAAAAGAAAAATATTTTTAAAAATCAAAAAAAAAAAAAACAAGGCTGGGTGCAGTGGATCACCCCTATCATCCCATCACTTTGGGAGGCCAAGGCCAGCAGATCATTTGAGGTCAGGAGTTTGAGACCAACCTGGCCAACATGGTGAAACCCTGTCTCTACTAAAGAAAATACCAAAAAAATTAGCTGGGTGAGGTGGCACATGCCTGCAATCCCAGCTACTCAGAAGGCTAAGGCAGGAGCATCACTTGAACCCGGGAGGTAAAGGTTGCAGTGAACCGACATCATACCACTGCACTCCAGCCTGGGCAACAGAGTGAGACTACTTCTCAAAACAAAGGAACAAACAAAACACTTTGGACAAACAGTACGAAATGTACAGCCATTTTTCTTGAATTCCTTGAATCATACTCAAAAGTAAGATCAATAGTCAAAAGGGCATTAGCATTATTATAACTTCAATTGCATGTCGCTAGAAAGCTCTCCAAGATGACCAGGTGAATTTATATTGCTACCAGCAATATCATGATTATCTCTCTTCCCCAGAGCCCTAATGGTAGCTTTTATTATTATTATTTTTATCTTTTTTTTTATTCTTTCAGTCTTTCCAAGGTTCAATTCAGGTATATTTCTTTTTATCTTATTTTTGTTAATTTAATAATTTTTAGAGTTAGAAACTCTAAAAACTCTGGAGTTACTCTAAAAGTAACTCCAGAAACCTTGGAATCATCCTTGATTTACTATCCACATCAAATTAATTACATCTGTACTGCTGTACCTTTCTAATTTCTATTACTGCCTCCTGATTTGCCCCCTTTAATCCACTCCCCACACTGCAGCATAAGTGACCAAAAATATAAATCTAACCAATTATTCCTATGCCTAAAACCTTCTGATGCTCACAGGATAAAATCCAAACTCCTCAAAGTCCCATAAAGACCAGGTTCCAGCTTATCTCTCCCAATCAGTCATTCCTTCCACATCTTCCGCCCGCCCCCACCCCCGAGATGGAGTCTTGCTCTGTCACCCAGGCTGGAGTGCCGTGGCAGGATCTTGGCTCACTGCAACCTCTGCCTCTTGGGTTCAAGTGATTCTCCTGCCTCAGCCTCCCAAGTACTGGGATTACAGGCACATACCACTATGCGTGGCTAATTTTTTGTATTTTCAGTAGAGATGGGGTTTCACCATGTTGGCCAGGCTGGCCTCAAACTCCTGACCTCATGATCCCCCCCCGGCCTCAGCCTCCCAGAGCGCTGGGATTACATGTGTGAGCCACTTCGCCCAGCCCCCTCCACATCTTAAGTCAGCACTCAATGTCCTAAGTCACTGGTAGTTTCCCTTAACAGCTGTCTTGAGGCATCTGCATAGAATCTTCACCCTACCTGGTATGCTTTCCCAAACTTCTCTCATTCAGTTTTTCTCTGCCTGTCTAATTCTGTCTTCAGGTTTCAACTTAGATTCTTCTGGGAAGCAGAAGAATCTGGCCATCTTCCACTCCCATATGTTAACCCTTTCTATGTGCTCACATATAAATGCATATTAGTTAAATTGACAAAACCTTTTCTATTTATATTATTTTCTACCATGTAGACTGTCTTCTATTCTTTATCTTCTTTTAAAATTTTAAATGTGCAAATGCAACCTATTTTAAAATATCCATTTCTTTCATAGTCCTACTATAATCTGCCTTCCACAGTCTCAACAGTAAAGGAACACCTACTATATGCCAGGCACTGTGCTATACTCTCTGACTTAATTCTAAAAAACAAAAAAGACTATAAGACCTATACCTTCATAAAAAAACAAAAAAGACCTGTACCTTCAATCTGTAAATGAGGAGACCAAGGCTGGTGGAGTGTTGGGTAGTAGTTAAAATAACATAGTGTGGGACCAGGCGTGGTGGCTAATGTCTGTAATCCCAGCACTTTGGGAGGCCGAGGCGGGCTGATCATTTGAGGCCAGGAGTTCGAGACCAGTCTGGCCAACATGGTGAAACCCCATCCCTAATAAAAATATAAAAATTACCCAGGCGTGGTGGCAGGTGCCTGTAATCCCAGTTACCTGGGAGGCTGACGGCAGGAGAATCGCTTGAACCTCGGAGGTGGAGGTTGCAGTGGGCCCAGATCATGCCATTGCACTCCAGCCTGGGTGACAGAAGAAAACTGTGTCTCAAAAAAAAACAAAAAAAACAAATAACATAGTGTGGGCTAGGTGCAGTAGCTCACACCTGTAATCCCAGCACCTTGGGAGGCTGAGGCAGGCAGATCACCTGAGCTCTGGAGTTCGAGACCAGTCTGGCCAACATGGTGAAACCCCATCTCTACTAAAAATACAAAAAATTAGCCAGGCATGGTGGCTCATGCCTGTAGTCCCAGCTACTTGGGAGGCTGAGGCAGAAGAACTGCTTGCACCTGGGAGGCAGGGGTTGCAGTGAGCCTGTCACACCACTGTACTCCAGCCTGGGTGACAGAGCAAGGCTCCATCTCAAAAAGTAAAAAAGTAAAATAACCTAGTGAATTGCAGAAATCGGACCTGTACCCAGGTTTGTCTAACTCTAAAAATCTATCTCTGTTAATATATTATTCCTGGCTCGTCATATATTAATTTTTTTTTTTTTTTTTTTGAGACGGAGTCTCACTCTGTTGCCCAGGCTGGAGTGCAGTGGCATTATCTCTGCTCACTGCAACCTCCACCTCCCTGGTTCAAGCAATTCTCCTGCCTCAGCCTCCCAAGTAGCTGGGATTACAGGCGTATGCCACCAGGCCCAGCTAATTCTTTTCTATTTATAGTAGAGACAGGGTTTCACCATGTTGGCCAGGATGGTCTTGAACTTCTGACCTCAGGCAATCCACCCACCTCAGCCTCCCAAAGTGCTAGGATTACAGCCATGAGCCACCACACCCGGCCTCATATATTAATTTCTTATAAAAGCAAATGTATTTCCATTTGATTTATATTCCTGTTTTCTGTTTACCATAAAGTTTTGACAATTTTAGGAAAAAAATCTATAATCATTACCTTTCTCTCCAAAATGTCCTTGGGTCTTCTGACATGACATTTACTCTTACTGGGTTCAATGGAAGAATAGAAGAGGTAGAGAATTATGATCGGATGCACCTGGAAAAGCATGATCTGGGATACTGCTCCACAAATTACCTTCTTTTCAGTTCAGTGCCCCCTTTTCTGATGAACATACTCAAGTCTCTGTCAAAGAAAACTTTTTTGACCTTATTACTCCATCAAATAATAGTACTCATCCCTTCTCTTCATGAAATTTTTGTTCATTTTTTTTGTAGAGATAGAGGTCTTACTATGTTGCCCAGGCTGGTTTTAAACTCGTGGCTTCAAGCGATCCTCCTGCCTCAGCCTCCCCAAGTACTGGGATCCAAGTGGCAACATAGTAAAGTGAAAAGAAGCCAAACCTTCGATTCTCACCTGGGTTGAAATCCTAGTTTTGCAATTTACTTGCTATACGACTGAGTTACTTAACTTTTCTTGTTTCCTCATTTATAAAATGGACCTAATATACCACAGGGCAGGGGTTCTCAACACTGTCACTACTGACATGTTAGGCCAAATCCTTCTTTGCCATGAGGGCTGTCTCGGGCACTATAGGATGTTTAACAACATCCTGGACTGTACCCACTAAAAGCCAGTAGTAACCCCTTTTACTTGTGACAACCAAAAGTGCCTCCAGACATTGCCAAATGTCTCCTAGGAAAAAATCATGCCAGCTGAGAACCACTGCTATAGGGTAGCAATGAGAACTAAACTGAGATAACAGGTCAAGTGCCCGTCAGAATGTAGATCTTCGACTCCCCTTTGGTTTCCAGGTCCCTTCAGTTCTCCTTCCTATCTCAGGCCTCCTCCTTTCTCCTTTCTGAAAGTTTTCCTCTTCACTCCTACAAGGGAGACATGACCTAAGATTCTATTCATAGTACTTCTTTATCACCTGTATTATTTTTGAAATTATTTTTATTTATTCATAATCATTCACATTTTCATGGTATATGTGATAATTTGATACATTCATATAATCAAATCAGGGTAACCTATACTATTTTAGGTGGCATTCTTAGCTACTTCTATAGTTCCAACAATTTTATTCTAATTGCCTGCAAAACCAGGCCTCGTCAGAAATTCTAGGCCTGAATATTTATAAGTTAGAGGAAGGAGCTTTTTTGTGCCTGACAGAAATGGCTCAGTCTGATCATGACAAGTTATTTCTTTTCTGAATGTTTCTTCACCAATAAAATACAGATAATACCTGCCTCACAGAATGCCATAAGGATTAAGTAATTACATCAAGAACTTAGGACAGTATCTATCATACAACAAGTTTTCAATAAATAGTAGCTGCTATCATTACAGGTCATCTCCACCTAAATGTCCCATGGATACCTTAAACTCATGTCATTCAAAGCTGAAGTGATCTTCTGATCTCCTCTATTTCTGCTACTGACACCACTCTAGCCCTCTTGGTAGGAAATCCTAGTTTCATCTTTTGTTTTGTTTTTAAAGATGGGGTCTCCCTATGCTGCTCAGACTGGTGAGCAGGGGCTATTCACAGGCATAATTTTAGCATACTATAGCTTCAAGCTCCCAGCCCCAAGTGTTCCCTCCTGTCTCAGCTTCCTGAGTAGCTGAGACTACAGGCACTTGCCACCATACCCAGGTTCATCTTTGAACTTACCATAATCCCATCAACTGCCAAATGTATTGCACTTACTTTAGCAATTTTTCTTAGGCTCATTGACATCACCCTAGTTCAGATCTTCATTACCCTCTTATCTGAACTACTGCAATAGTCTTCCTTTTTTTTTTGAGAGGAGTCTTGCTCTGTTTCCCAGATTGGAGTGCAATGTTTTTGGACTATGTCTCAAAAACACAAAACAAAACAAAATAACATAATGTGGGCAGGACATAGTAGCTCACACCTGTAATCCCAGCACCTTGGGAGACTGAGGCAGGCAGATCACTTAAGCTCAGAGTTCAAGACCAGCCTGGCCAATATGGTGAAACCTCATCTCCACTAAAAATACAAAAAATTAGCTGGGTGCGGTGGCTCACGCCTGTAATCCCAGCACTTTGGGAGGCTGAGGGAGGCGGATCACCTGAGCTCAGGAGTTCAAGACCAGCCTGGCCAACATGGCAAAACCCCATCTCTACTAAAAATACAAAAATCAGCTAGGCGTGGTGGCAACTGCCTGTAATCCCAGCTACTCCGGAGGCTGAGGCAGGAGAATCGCCTGAACCCAGGAGGCAAAGGTTGCAGTGAGCCGAGATCACATCATTGCACTCCAGCTGGGCAACAGGAGCGAAACTATCTCAAAAAAAACGATAAAGGAAGGGGGAAAATCTCTCAAAGGATATACTCCAAAATGGCAAGAATAATTATCTCTGGATGGTTGGATTATGGGCGATTTACTTCCTGGTTTGAACTTTTTCCTGTGTTTTCTACAGTTCTAACAATAAACATTTTATATAAGAGTTAAATAATTAATACTATATATCCTTCTGTGACTTCCTCACTGCTTATGTAAAAAAGTCACAAATTCTTTGCCATGCACTCAAATACCTCTATGGCTTTACTCAACTGCTCTCCTCTTATCGTAGTCTCTATTTTCTATTCTCACTGTCACCTGTTCAAAGCCATCCACTCCTTCAGGTTTCTGCTCAAATATCTCTAATATAATCATGGTATAAGTGGAAAAAATAGGTCTGCCTGATTTTTTTTTTTTTTTTTTAAGATAGGGTTTCACCATGATGGCCCAGGCTCGTCTTGAACTGCTGACCTCAGGTGATCCACCCACCTCAGCCTCCCAAAATGCTAGGATTACAGGCATGAGCCACCGTGCCCAGCCGGTCTGCCTGATTCTTAAATCCCTCATTTAAAAATCCTGCTCTTCCAGTTACTGACTTTGGGCAAGTTAACTAAAGCCTCTGAAATTCAAATATCCTCACCTATAAATGGAGGACAATACAGCCTACTTCAAATGTCAGTAATTAAGTAGAAGGTAGGCCTGAGCAGTGGCTCAGCTCACACCTATAATCCTAGCACTCTGGGAGGTCGAGGCAGGTGGACTGCTTGAGCCCAGGAGTTCAAGACCAGCCTGGGCAACATGGCAAAACTCCATCTCTACAAGAAATGCAAAAATTAGCTAGATAGGGTGGCACACACCTGTAGTCCCAGTAACTTGGGAGGCTGAGGTAGGAGGATCACCTGAGCCTCCAGAGGTTGAGGCTGCAGTAAGCTGTGATCACACCACTGCACTCCAGCCTTGGCAACAGAATGAGACCCTGTCTCAATCAGTAACAGAAGGTAAAACAAGTGCAGTGCCTAACACAATGTGTTACTTGCTTCCATCTTGTTTGTAAGGGACATACATGGCTCAAATTTGCAGCAGTGATAAATCTTGTAATGTTTTACCCAGTGTTCTCTCCAGAATAAACAAAGCCCAGAGAATGTTAATCAAGGAACAGCTTCAAAACTCAATTATCACAGTTCCTTGGTTTCCTCTGAGGGAAGTTTGAGGGCTTCTCTTTAGTGGCGGAACCACTAAAATGGTGGTTCCACCCTTGTTCTATTTTGTCACTCTTTGTACAAACTAGGGAAAGTGATCATTTTTATCCACCACAACCATGGCTTTATCATCTATAAACTCAACTCTCAAATCTGTATCTCCAACTCCGATTTCTTTCTGTATCTCAAGATTTAAAACTCAAACTGTTTACTGAACGTTTAACCTGGATGTCTCACAAGAAACCTAAACTCAAAATCCTAAAATAAATGTGTATTTTTCCCAAAATTGTCTGTCTTCCTACATTCCCTATAGTACCATTATCCACCAAAGACAAAAACCTGAGAGACATCTTGTATTCCTTTTATCCCCTTTTCTCCATATTCAAATTCTGTAATCTATTGCAAACATTTAGAACCACCCGCATCCCAAACATGCCAGGCAGTTTCACGCTTCAGTGTTTTGGAACACATTACTCCCCCTCTACCTAGAAAATCTTCCACTTCCTTCTTTGCTTGACTAACTTTTCTCATCCTTTAGAATTGAGCTGAAAGATTTTCTCTAGAAAACAAAAGCATTTACTAAACACACACTATATTCTAATCACTGTGCAAAACGCTTTGCATGTGATTTGTTTTCTCTAGAAAACAAAAGCATTTACTAAACACACACTATGTTTTAAGCACTGTGCAAAACACTTTGCATGTATTGTCTTGCCTAATACTCTAAATACAGTCATGAGGTAGGTACTGTTATGTTTCTACAGATGGGGGGAGGCCAAGATGTAACTTAGGGGAGGTCATATATAAATAGTAAATGGTAGAAATGAAATTCAAACTTAGGTCTGTCTGATCCTAGTGCATAAGAATGCTCTGCCATCTTACTATACCACAGCTTCCCTTTTCCAGCCCCTGCCCACAGTCCTACAACCTCATGATTAGTTAGGGGTCTCTCCTCTAGCTGCCATAATGAAGGGATTGTGCAGCACACTATAAATCTTTATTGTTTGATTCATCTTTTCTCAAATGAGTCTGTGAGTAAAGCGATTTGAAGACAAAGTCTGTTTCATTTACAATAGTCTCTCATTATCCAGAGTTATCTAATGTCTGAAAATAAATGGAAAATTCCAGAAATAAACAATTCATAAGGTTGTTTTTTTGTTTGTTTGTTTTTAGACAGAGTCTCACTCTGTTGCCCAAGCTGGAGTACAACGGTACAATCCTGGCTAACTGCAAACTCCATCTCTGGGTTTAAGTGATTCTCCCTGCCTCGGATTACAGGTGCCCAACACCAGGACTGGCTAATTTTTGTATTTTTAGGAGAGAGAGGGTTTTACCATGTTGGCCAGGATGGTCTTGAACTCCTGACCTCAGGTGATCTGCCCACCTTGGCCTCCCAAAGTGCTGGGATTACAGGCATAAGCCATGGCGCCCGGCCAACAATTCATAAGTTTTAAGTTGCGTGCTGTTATGAAAATAGCGTGATGAAATCTCGAGCCATCCCGCTCAGGATGTGAATCATCCTTTTGCCCAGTCTATCCAAGCTATATATGCTACCTGCTTTTAGTCATCAACTTCTCCTGCTCAGTATCGTCATGGCTCGATGATCTGAGATCACCTAAAGCAGATGATTCTCCTTCTGACTTATTGTCAACAGTGGCCTAAGGCTACATCACAATGCTGTCATTTACCTCATCACATCTCATCTCATCAGGAAGGCACTTTTTCATCTCACATCATCATAAGAAGGGTGAGTACAGTACAATAAAATATTTTGAAGAGACAGACCATATTCATGTAATCTTTATTATAGTATAGTGTTATAACTGTTCTATTTTATTAGTTACTGCACCTATTATATAAATTAGACTTTATCATAAGTATGAGAAAAAACATAGGGTTCAATACTATCCCAGGTTTCAGGCATCTACTGGGGTCTGGGGAACATGTCTCCCTCAGATAAGGGGGAACTAGTGTATCTGTATTGCTGTACTCAGCAGAGTGCCTGACACATGGTACCCTTAAAAAGTATCACAGGGGGCTGGGCAAGGTGACTCACATCTGCAATCCCAACACTTTGAGAGACCAAGGCAGGTGAATCACCTGAGGCCAGGAGTTTAAGACCAGCCCGAGCAACAAAGTGAAACCCCTCCTCCATCTCTATCAAAAAAATTTTTTTAAATTAGCCACTCAAAATGGTTTATGCCTATAGTCCCAGCTATATCAGGAAGCTGACTCAGGAGGATGGCTTCATCACCCAGGGATTTCAAGGCTTCAGAGAACTATCATCATGCCACTGCACTCAGCCTGGGCAATGAAGTGAAATTCTACCTCTTAAAAAAAAAGTATTGTGGCTCACACCTGTAATTCCAACACTTTGGGAAGCTGAGGCGGGCAGATCACTTGAGGTCAGGAGTTCGAGACCAGCCTGGCCAACATGGTGAAACCCCACCTCTACTGAAAATACAAAAATTAGCAGAGTATGGTGGCGCACACCTGTAATCCCAGCTACTCAGGAGGCGGAGGTTGCAGTGAGCTGAGATCACGACACTGCACTTTAGCCTGGGCAACATAGTGAGACTCCATCTCAAAAAAAAAAAAAAATCAAAAAGTATTAGGTTCCTTTTCACTTCCTCCACTCCAAGTCAGAAACTCTATTCCATAGCACTTTATACATCTCTTAGAACACTCATCTTCTGCCTCATGAGCATTTTGCTTCTCTTATTTACCCCACCAGACTATGATCTTTGACAGCAAAGGATAGTTTTAAAAATCTTTATGCAAGGCCGGGCGCAGTGGTTCATGCCTGTAATTCCAGCACTCTGGGAGGCTGAAGCAGGAAGATCAGCTGAGCTCAGGAGTTTGAGAAGAGCTCAGGAGTTCAAGACCAGTATGGGCAACATACTGGTGAAATCCTGTCTCTACAAAAAATACAAAAATTAGCTGGGCGTGGTGGCATGTGCCTTTAATCCCAGCTACTCGGGAGGCTAACGCGGGAGAATTGTTTGAATCCGGGATGTGGAGGCTGCGGTGAGCCGAGATCGCGCAACTGTACTCCACCCTTGACAACAGAGCAAGAGTCTGTCTCAAAAAATAAAAATCTTTATGCTGATACCTCTGTCTGTATTAACTGTTCAACAAACCTGATGAATGAACCTACAATTAAAATAGCTGTAGGCTGGGCGCGGTGGCTCATGCCTGTAATACCAGCACTTTGGGAGGCCAAGGCAGGCAAATGACGAGGTCAGGAGTTCGAGACCAGCCTGGACAATAAGGTGCAACCCCGACTCCACTAAAAATACAAAAACTAGCCGGACGCGATGGCCCGCGCCTGTAGTGCCAGCTACTCGGGAGGCTGAGGCAGAAGAATTGCTTGAACCCGGGAGGCGGAGGTTGCAGTGAGCCGAGATCGCGTCACAGCACTTCAGCCTGGGCAACAGAGCAAGACTCTGTCTCAAAAAAAATAGCTGTTTTTTCATTTCTGTTGTGTACATTTCCTCCCACTCCTATTTTTCCACTTGGCAAAACACGGTTCTCAAGCCACAAGGGCTTTGTGATTAACTTATCAAAGGTTTCCCGAAGCTAGGCACTGGGGAAAATGCAAACTCGGATTAGAAAGGGGTTTCTAGGCTCTAAAGAAATTCGATCTAGTACCGAACTCTCGAATCCAAATAGCATGGAACACTAGGCTGTTCGAGTATGTGAGTCGCGTGGCTCTGCAGCGTGACGGCGATTGTCAAAGTGGGTTCAGGATCACGTAACAAACTACACAACCAGCCCGTTAACTAATCCTCTGGGGTTAGTTTCGAGCTGTCTTGCCCAGCCATAACCTGTTTGGAGGTGCTGAGGAGAGGAGAAAGTAGCGAACCATCTCTCCTCAGACCTGTGCATCTTCCCAGGCCCTGCAGGTCAGGGCTTTCCCCTCCCCCGAGGCTCACCCAACACCCCAGGGAGGTGTGGCTCTCACCTGCCCAACCTTCTACCTCTCCGAAGGGGCTCGACTAGCTTCTCCGGGGACCCTTCCCTCTCTGGGTGCCACGCACATGTGGTACTGGAGTAAAGGCCTACACAAGCCACAGGCTCCCCCTTCTCGCAACTACTCCAGACCCAGATGGGGACCCTCCTTCGCGCTGTCCACTGCTCACCTGTTCTGCGGACACCGCCCCCTTCCCCGCGCCGCTCCCGCTGCTCTTGCCGGAGCGCCCACTGTTCTCCGCCATCTTCGTTGCTTGCTGGGTTTCCGGCCGGCGCAGCTCAGCCCCCGCCTTGCGTCACGTCCGGCCTGAGAGTTACCGCCCACTCGCCCCGGCGCCTCGAGCTCCAGGCTGCCCTCCGGATCGGCTCGGATCCTGCGAATGGTTTTGTCAGTATCCTCATGTAGGACCTACTCCCTATCCCGTCAGCCGCAGGGAATCCCACCTGCGGTGCTTTAACTTGTGCAACGAAGATGCTGCCCATGGGAGAGGCGGGGAGGGACGGGCCAACTGGAGCGGGGGGTGGAGAGCGGGGCGCGGCGTGGGGCATGGTTCCTTTGCCCCTTGCCCACCTTGGAGGGGTGGGAGTGGAGGCAGGGTGAACTACCTCCTGACAGATTCTGGTGAAAGGGGAAATACGCTTTGAGTCAGTAAATCTGTGCAACTGCACAGTCAAGAAGTGTCTT
Source organism: Ateles fusciceps (assembly GCA_036589455.1). Classification (NCBI taxonomy): domain Eukaryota; kingdom Metazoa; phylum Chordata; class Mammalia; order Primates; family Atelidae; genus Ateles; species Ateles fusciceps. The sequence continues at coordinate 4,219,785 of JAZHEH010003362.1, forward strand.
GGGAAAACCAAGGATAGTTCCCAGAGACGACTTTTGGACTGCGGAAACGTTTGTCAGAGGAAAGGGGCTTCAGTTTAATGTGAGATCATTGGAAGTTGATCTATTCAGGCGGCGAGCAGAGCCCCTTCCTCCGTCTTTCCACTGTAGGATATCGTCCCTTAGCCCATAATTACTTATAGAAGTAAAAAGTGTTTTGAAGACCAGCAGGTTTTCCTGACCGGGCCCAGATTCGGGCTCACAGTGTAAAGAGAAGTCAGAGAATCCAAGAAATTTATTGCTTGAGGAAGGGGTTGGTGTCCTCATTTCTCACCTTCCTCAAGCTGGGCTTCCTCACCAGGCCTCCTCACCGACTACTGTCCCTTCTGTGTCCCGGACTCCGGATACCTCGACTCTCAGTACTTTGTGCTCAGCCCAGGTAACACGTTTTGTTGTGTCCTCAGTGCCTGGCACATAGATGCTCAGTTTGTTAAATGGATAATGGGAGACACAGGACTGTCAACTATCCACATTTGATTGGTAAGCCCTGCTAGTCCTGGGTCAACGTGGCCTATAAGAGCAGGATCAAAAGGAAGTCCAGCTTTCCTCTCTTGCACCCCTTAGCATTAATTTTGTTTCCCCATGCACTGAAATCTGAGAATCCTGCCTATGCTATTCACAGGCCCAGAGCCATGGCTATCTCCTCTTCCTCCTGCAAACTGCCCCTCGTGGCTGTGTGCCAGGTAACATCAACGCCAGACAAGCAACAGAACTTTAAAACATGTGCTGAGCTGGTTCGAGAGGCTGCCAGACTGGGTGCCTGCCTGGCTTTCCTGCCTGAGGCATTTGACTTCATTGCACGGGACCCTGCAGAGACGCTACGCCTGTCTGAACCACTGGGTGGGAAACTTTTGGAAGAATACACCCAGCTTGCCAGGTATCAGGGAACGGGGGGAGGGAGGTAGAATCTTTGTTGGGCAGTGTCCCTAGATTGCCAAATATGAGGGTACAACCTTGAGAAGTCAGTGAAGAGTTGTTAGTGTCCCCTCCCCCCCAGGGAATGTGGACTGTGGCTGTCCTTGGGTGGTTTCCATGAGCGTGGCCAAGACTGGGAGCAGACTCAGAAAATCTACAATTGTCATGTGCTGCTGAACAGCAAAGGTGAGACTTCATAGCCCTTTAGCCTGCCTCTTCCACCTAAACTTAGATTTTCCAGAATTGTTTCTCAACTCTATTTCCTTGACCCTAGGATTTAGGGGTGTTCTTACTTCTGTTCCTAGCCTATAAACTGCCTCCTCCTTGGGAAGATTAAGCAAGGCTTCTAGAACACGGGCACTGAATATTCCTTCTTACTCTAGGGGCAGTAGTGGCCACTTACAGGAAGACACATCTGTGTGATGTAGAGATTCCAGGGCAGGGGCCTATGTGTGAAAGCAACTCTACCATGCCTGGGCCCAGTCTTGAGTCGCCTGTCAGCACACCAGCAGGCAAGGTGGGAGTTGTGAGAGGTTGAGGGAGGGGAACTGGAATACTTTGAACTGGTAGTAGAGAAAGTCCTAAGGAGGGGGGGGTAATGAAAGTATGACTAGATGCTGTGACGAACAGGGCAGGAAGACTAAGTAGGCTGTTTTTCATTCCAGATTGGTCTAGCTGTCTGCTATGACATGCGGTTCCCTGAACTCTCTCTGGCATTGGCTCAAGCTGGAGCAGAGATACTTACCTATCCTTCAGCTTTTGGATCTGTTACAGGACCAGCCCACTGGGAGGTAAGATGGCTCCTTTTTAAAATATAAGGGCCTTTTCTTAACCTCAGCCTCCTCCCTTGGCCCTACCAGTTAAATTCCTTCCCCTTTCCACCTAGTAGGAAAACTCATTCCCCAGATAATTCTCTGTTACAGAAGTTAAAATAGTAAAATAATTCCTAGGCAATTATCAAAAGTCACAATGGGTAGATTGGTTTGTAGTGTCCCTTGTCACTTCCCCACTATTTGCTACATGTACTTAACTGAACACACATCTCATCCCCCAGGTGTTGCTGCGGGCCCGTGCCATTGAAACCCAGTGCTATGTAGTGGCAGCAGCACAGTGTGGATGCCACCATGAGAAACGAGCAAGTTATGGCCACAGCATGGTGGTAGACCCCTGGGGAACGGTGGTGGCCCGCTGCTCTGATGGCCCAGGGCTCTGCCTTGCCCGAATTGACCTCAACTATCTACGACAGTTGCGCCAACACCTGCCTGTGTTCCAGCACCGCAGGCCTGACCTCTATGGTAATCTGGGTCACCCACTGTCTTAAGACTTGACTTCTGTGAGTTGAGGCCCGCCCCCCACCAACTGTGAGCCGGTGTTCATGTGACTTGGAGGCAGGACCCAGGCACAGCTCCCCTCAATTGGAGAACCTTGACTTTCTTGATGGAACACAGGCTTGGCTTCTTGGGAAAGCAGCTTTCACCTGAGGTCAGATTGCAGTTTCAGAAAGGTGGCATTTTATAATCATTGTTTATTTCATGAAAACTGAAGTTATGCTGAGGGCTGAGCAGCACTGGCATTGAAAAATATAATAATCATAAAGTCTGTGTCTGGACATCTCCTTTGGGAGCTACAAGGGGAGTTGGTATTGTACTAGCTGGACTGGGCTCCAGTTCTAGACCTCCTGGCTCATTCAGCATGCCTCCCTACCTAAATAAAAGTGCAACACTCAGTGCATGTCCCAGCCCCATTCTCCCAAGCATGGGAGTGGGCACAGGAGTGGAGGGGGGAAGGAAAAAGGAATTACTTCACTTTCACCTATGATGCCCTTTGCCCAAGCCAGAAGAAAGCAAAGGGGAAAAGGGCTGCAGGGTACATTATTTATTTTCACTTGAACAGGGAAAGAAAGTCTCACACTCCCCCTTCCCCTTTACAGGGGGAGTGTATTTTAATCAGCAACCTCTTCTCCATCCACCCTGTGTACGTGCATACACATACGCCACCACAGTTGGGAGGCGTGACTAGGCTGATCCAGTCCTCTTATCTATTCCTCCCTTGAAGAGGGTTTGAGAAATGCAAAAAAGGAAAGAGCCACATCAGGCAGAGGTTTCAGCCATGGAATGGAGGAAAGAAGGTAGAGAGGAGCAGCACCAGAAGCCAGGAGAGAGTGGAAAGGGCCACAGCTTCTTTGTTTTAAAAAAAATTCTGTAATTTGGAAGAGGGTGGCAATTAATTTTCAAAATACACTTCAGAGTCCCACCTTCCACGTAGCTCCCTTACTCACAGCCCTTTGGTTTTTTTTAGACAAAATTTAAGAACTCTCATAAAGCCAGAAGTATTGATAACCCCTTAGTGCACCCAAAAGCAGTGTTCACATCAATCCCTTACAAAGACTATGTTCTGTAGACTTTGTTTCTCCCTATACATTTGTCTTACGGCTCAGTGGTAAGGTAGCTGTAGAGACACGTTGAGGGGTAAATGGAAAAGGGAAACAAAGGGGAAGCCCAGGCACATGGGTGCAGGGAGGGGGTGGGGAACACCACTTCCACTTTCCTTTGTCTTTTTCTTTAAAAAAAAAAAAAAAGGCAGGGGTGTCATTGGTTGGAAGGGTAGAGAACAAACCCCAGAACAGTGTAAGCTCCAGAGGTGGGTGATGGGAACAGTCCCCAAAGAAGTGAGAAGAGGGAAAAGGTCAGGGCAATGCTTGCAGCATCAAGTTCCTCAGGAGTTTCTGTCGGCCCAGCTCATAGTCCTCCTCGTCTACATTTACCAGCAGCTTGATAGCTTCATGGCCCACAGCTTGCTTGAGGGAGTCTGTGATGAAGACACCTTTAAGTGCCTCTAATAAAGAGCCATTGATGTAGTCGCGCCAGAATGCGTCGAGGTAGGTGAGCTCAGAGAATTTGATGTCACAGATGATGGAGCCCAGGTCCCGGGATTTGAGGATGGTGTTGGCCTGGTTAAAGCGCTCAAACTGGCGCTCAAGTGGGTCCTGCTTGTTAGAGAAGACGTTGCCCTGCAGAGCAGTCTCATGCTGGCAGTATTCAGGCCCGAACCCGCAGTCTGATGTCTGTTAGAAAGAGAAGACACAGAGCAGAAGAGGTTACAGTGAGGGATGAGTTTACAACCCAAGCTTGAAAACTGAAAAGCACAGCAGAATAAAGTAGGGAACATCACCTGACAGCTTCTCTACCTCTTCCCCCAGGACTAGTTCTATGTATCTCTAAAATCCTTGCCTGAATGCAGGAGGTTCCCTTAAATGGAACATGCCCAGCTCATCACTGCTCCCATTACTCACAGGAAGCAACTTACTTATAGGAGATTTTTGCTAATTACCAGGCACAGAAGTTCATTTTAATACTCTCATCTTGACTTGGTTCATGTTACAATAAGGATGTCATAACAACATCCTGGTGATGCAGAGTATTAACTAACAAGAGTTTAAATGTACCCTGCCACAATCATGAAGAGCAGTTCTTCCACCAGACACCAAACCATTCATCCTCACTTTGCAATGGCATTCAAAGTGAATCTCACACTGAATAGCATAAACTGTCCAGTGTCCCAGCAGTTTGTTTTTTCTTTTTTTTTTTAGAGATGGGGTTTCACCATGTTGGCCAGGCTGGTCTCGAACTCCTGTCCTCAAGCAATTCACCCGCCTTGGCCTCCCAAAATGCTGGGATTGTAGGTGTGAGCCACTGCACCCGGCCTCCAGCAGTTCTTTATATTCTCCCTCAAGTCTGCTCCAGCTCTGGAACTCTTGAACTTCCTCACCACATGTCTGTTTTTCCTTGGGATCTGGTGTCACTGACTTCCGGCGTTTCGCTGGCTCCCAAGTGTGGCTCTCCCTCGGGCTGGCCGCTTGCTACACATCTGAGGACCCGAAGTGGGGCAGCACACCACAGGATAGTGGGGGAGGCACTGACCAGAAAGTAAAAGGGAAGAAAACACAGTAGGATTAAGGCAGAAATTCAAACACATCTCTTGGAATGAGGAAGGAATCATTTAGGCTTAGTACTCAAAGCAGTGACAATAATGTGACTTGAAAAGACACAATGTGAGAGCAAATACAGGACTCAGGAGAAATGTCAACACCTCACCTGATTTTTTTTTTTTTTTTTAAAGATGGGGTTTCACCCTGATGGCCAGGCTGGTCTTGAACTCCTGACCTCAGGTGATCCACCCACCTCGGCCTCCCAAAGTGCTAGGATTACAGGCGTGAGTCACCACGCCCGGCCTTTTTTTTTTGAGACGGAGTCTCACTGTGTCGCCCAGGCTGGAGTGCAGTGGCGTAATCTCAGCTCAGTGCAACCTCTGCCTCCTGGGTTCAAACAATTTTCCTGCCTCAGCCTCCTGAGTAGCTGGGACTACAGGAGTGCACCACGGCGCCTGGCTAATTTTTGTATTTTTAGTAGAAACAGGGTTTCACCATGTTAGCCAGGATGGTCTCCATCTCCTGACTTCGTGATCTGCCTGCCTCAGCCTCCCAAAGTGCTGGGATTACAGGCATGAGCCATGGCGCCCAGCCATGATTTTTTTTTTATGGCACACAATGTGGGGGGCACAGCATCCTTTCATTTAAGCTGCCAAAGCCCCGGATGTGATGAGATCAGTGTCGTTTTACTTGATTATGGAAAGTAAGGGGAGTTAATGTCTTCTCACCTGTTTTAGGGGGCTGGGGGAGACCTCGGTTCTGGATTACTGAGGGCTCTGGGGGTCACATAGCGAATTGATGTCTCCTCCAGATACTTGTCTACAAGATCAGGGCACACTGTAGGAGGAGAAGAAATCATTCAGGAAAATATACACCCTTCCCTTCTCTCAGTCCAAACCTCCAATGGGCCTCACAACTTAATCTCCTAAGTACTCCCCATGGTCAATGTGTTCTCCCCTTAGATGCCTATGCTGCTCTTTCCTGGCCTCCCACAACTCTTCCCTGATTCCAGCCCCTAATACACCCTCACCAGCCCGTCTCCTCTTGAGGGTGACGTAGGGCAGCAGGTCGTGGCGAGTGATGATGCGCAGCAGCTGCAGCACCTGGCGAAAGTTACTTTCATCACAGCGGCCCTGGCGCTCCAGCGCCAATAAGAAGTCACGTCCATTTCGGATGAGTCCACGCTCATGGTCATCAATGACATCAACAAAGAGGAAAGAAAGCACGCGTACATCTCTGTGCGTCAGATGAGTGCCCACGATGTCAAACATGCGGTGTAGGCTATACAGCCCATGTTCCTGCTCACCATGCTCTTCTGGCCACATCTGGCTTGCCCGCCGCTTTAAGCCCGCCATGCTGGGGCCTCAGGTACGCAATGCTTTCTGGAATCCCTGCTCAGCAGCTGCAATCCCCACCGTACTGAAAGGTCAGGGAAAGAACTGATGAGTCACTCAATGGCAGGAACTAGTCTTAGGCGTTCCCATATTTGCAGTCACTAACACAATGCCTGGTACAGTACAGTGCTTTATACATGTTTATTAAATTTTCACAAGTATTTGTTTAAAAATAAACACTGACCGGGCACGGGGTTCACACCTATAATCCCAGCATTTTGGGAGGCCAAGGCAGGAGGATCACTTGAGCCCAGGAGTTCAAGACCAGCCTGGACAACATAGGGAGACTCCTGTTTTTACAAGAAAAAAAAAAATTAGCTGGGCTTGGTGGTATGCATCTGTAGTCCCAGCTATGCAGGAGGCTGAGGTGGGAGGATGGCTTGAGGCCAGGAAGTCAAGATCAGCCTGGTCAACATATCGAGACCCCATCTCTACAAAAAAGAGAAAAAAATTGTAGGGCATGGTGGCATGTGCCTGTAGTCCCAGCTACTCAGGAGTCTGAGGCAGGAGGATCACTTGAGCTCAGGAGTTCAAGGCTGCAGTGAGCTATAATCCTGCACTGTAGCCTGGGCAACAGAGTGAGACCCCATCTCAAAAGAAAAAGAAAAGAACTAGTTTAAATTTTGACTTTATCACTGAAAAGCTGTGTAGCTGTGTGACCTTAAGCAAGTCACTTAAGTTCAAATTCTCAGTGCCTTCATCTATAAACAGGGATGAATGAATCTACACCTCAGTTAAGAATCCAATGAGAAAATACATGCATAATCACTTGGTAACCCTTATATAAATGGTGGTGAAACAGATTTCAAAGATACAAGCATCTTTGGCCTTTGCAGCCCAGACTCATCCCTCCACATTATTCCTACAATCCAACCACATCCACTGCTCAAAAAGTTTATCAATAATATTCACCAAAACTCATGGATTTACATCAACAAACATTTATTAAGTTTCTGCAATAAGCATTCTTGTAATTCTATGCCATTTGTACTCCCTTGATCTTCACACTATTTGACAATACCAACTTTTTTTTTTTTTTTTTTTTGAGATGGAGTCTTGCTCTGTCGCCCAGGCTGGAGTACAGTGGCAAGATCTCGGCTCACTGCAACCTCTGCCTTCAGGGTTCAAGCGATTCTCATGCCTCAGCCTCCTGAGTAGCTGGAATTACAGGCACATGCCACCGCGTCCGGCTAATTTTTGTACTTTTAAGTAGAGATGCAGTTTCACCATGTTGGCCAGGCTGGTCTCGAACTCCTGACTTCAGGTGATCCTCCCGCCTTCGCCTCCCAAAGTGCTGGGATTACAGGCATGAGCCACCGCGCCCGGCCTTGGCAATAGCAACTTCTTTTTTTTTTTTTTTTTTAAAGACGGGGTTTCACCATGTTGGTCAGGCTGGTCTTGACCTCCCAACTTCAGTGATCCACCCGCCTTGGCCTCCCAAAGTGCTTGGATTACAGGCGTGAGCCACCACGCCCGGCCGGCAATACCAACTTCTAAGCTTTCCTCATGAATCTTATTAACCAATCCCCTATCAATGACCAATCACAGCCCCACATTCATTATATAGTTTGGCACTTGATTCACAAAGTTCTTCCATAATTGTGGGTATTAACAATGACACAGCCATTAATCAATTCTCAAATCCAACCACTTTCACTCCACTCAAGTCACTCATATTTACTGCTCCACCAGACAGTACCATCCAATACTATGCACTGTCTGGTCACAATCTCCAATCACCCAACCAATCCTAAATTCCTGTTAATGCTACTTCTAGATATTTCTTAAATCTCTCCTACCTTTCCACCTCCACTGCCATGGTTCAGATTACAATAATCTCTCACCTGGAATACTGCAACTGCCACTTTAAGGGTTCTCTGCACCACCAATCTTAACCTACCTAAATCCATCCCCCACCACATCTAGTTCAGTTAGCTATCTAAAGTGCGCAACTGACCGAGTCACTTTCCTGCTTGAGACCTGTTGATAACCCTGTCCTTACCTATAAGAACACTCCAAATTCTTTACACATACATCAGGCTTTCTAAGATCAGGCCTACCTTCCAACCACATCTCCCACCACATCCACTTTTTATTCTCTAACATTATCAGTTTGTTTATAGTTTACAAACATCACGCAATTTGTTTCTCTATACTTTCTTCAGGCGCTTCTCTTTGCCTGAATGCCCCTCTCCCTTCTCTATTCCACACCCCCATCATCACTCTTTTTCAGATGGCTAACTCCTACTCATTCTTTAAGAGTCAGCTCAGATGCCATCTTCAAAATGCATTCTTTACACCCCCATGCTGAGATAAGTAGTCCTCTTCTGTGCTCTTATGGAACACTACGCATATCTCCTTTACACCATTTATCACCATGTACTAAAATTATTTGTGTACTTATTATCCCATTAGATCCTACTCAACTCATAGAGAAGGACTATGTCATAGTCATCTTTGTGCCTAGTAATGGACAGAGCCTCAAATACAGTAGGGGCAACCCACTGTTGAACTGAACTTAACCTCCAAGAGTTCACCACAAGCAATTCCAATTAAGAAACAAACTCACAAAAGTCCAAGAGTGAGAGGACCCCATTAAACACAGATACAGGAGCTGGGCGCAGTGGCTCACACCTGTAATCCCAGCACTTTGAAAGGCTGAGGTAGGTGGGTCACGAGGTCAGGAGTTCGAGACCAGCCTGGCCAACATAGTAAAACCCTGTCTCTACTAAAAACACAAAAATTAGCCAGGGGTCATGGCAGGCGCCTATAATCCCAGCTACTTGGGAGGCTAAGGCAGGAGAATTGCTTGAAACCAGAATCGATTTTGCCTTTTATCACTTCATCCTGAATGAAAGAGCGAAATTCCACACAGGTAACTCAGTTACCATGCATATATTCTAACCATAGTCTCCTTTGCACTGTTCAGAACTACCCACACCATATCACACCACACCACACTACCCTACTCAACAAGAAGACAGGTTGCTCTGTCCATTTTATACAAAAAGGAACTGAGGCTAGACTAGGAAAGAGAATAAAATAATAAGCTTCTTTGGAAAAACAAAGCTGATAGAGACTTGTAAAGCTGAAGAGTAAATAGGAACTGGTCCTCTCTTCCTCAGATGAGAAACTAAGATGAAAGCAGAGAGAAACTCGTTATCTTAAAAAAAAAAAAAAAGGGAGGTATACTCTGGGATCACTTAACCCTATACCATGGGTTCTGATATGTGGAAAGGAAATATAATCCATATATAATTTTGAGAGCCCAGATGCCCCACCCAAAGCCTGGGAAACAGCTGGGAAAATACCTATTCAACTAGAGACTGTTATTCTTTCCTCTTGATTCACCTGTTGCTGTCACTGGGTACAAATGAAGGTGGTAAAGGAAAGTAAGTTCTTGCTCATAGCAGGCAACATGAGAAAACTGAGCCTCCTCAGAGCCCCTGCAATTTCTCCTTGTTGCCTATCCCACCTGTTCCCTTGGGCCAGCTGTTGATTATGAGGATCTCAGATAAAGCAGATGGGTAGGTTTCACATTAAACCAACCAGAAGAGTCGGGTTGCCCCAGAGATCCCTAATTTAAAGTGTGCTTAAACCCTAGGAAATGAAGAAACATTGTCCCCACATATCCTCGCAATGGAAAATGAGGCAAAATACAGGAAAGCACTGTGGTCCTAATTAGGCATCAATGGATGTAATTCTATCAGCTTCAATCCCTTGAAAGTTAACTCCCTACATGTGAGAGGAAACAAGCAAACACGGACACCAGCCACCTTTAAGTCCTAGATCCCAGGCTAGGTCATCAACGTACTAAGAATTATCAGAGCTTTTAGGTCAGTGGTTCTCAACCAGGGGCAAATTTGACCCCTGGGGATATGTGGCAATGTCTGGAGACATTTCTGATTATCATGCTCGGTGGGGAAGGGGCTGCAATCATCATGTAATGAGTAGAAGCCATGGATATTTACAACATCCTACAGGCAAGGTACAGTGGCTCACGTCTGAATTCCCAGCACTTTGAGAGGCCAAGATGGGTGGATCACTTGAGCCCAGGAGTTTGAGATCAGCTTGGACAACATGACGAAACCCCATCTCTACACAAAATACAAAAATTAGCCAGGCGTGGTGGCCTGCACCTGTTGTCTCAGCTACTTGGGAGGCTGACGTAGGAGAATCCCTTGAGCCTGGGAGGTCGAAGCTGCAGTGGGATATGACAGCGTCACTGCACTCCAGCCCAGGTGACAGAATGAGACCCTGTCTCAAAAGAAAAAAGAAACATCCTATAATGCACAGGGCAGTCTGCCACAAGAAAGAATCGTCTAGCACAAAATGTCAATAATGCCGAGGATGAGAAATCCTATTCTAGGTGGACCATGATGAACGGTCAAAAGAATGTATGTCACTTTCCGCATGAGATCTAGAAAAAGCCATTTGGTCTGTCTAATCCAAACCCATCAAACAACATTCCAGAAAAAAAGAAAGGCCTATTAGACATATAGGTTCATTTAACTTCCAAGTCCAACTAGCACTAAGGTGTTTCATGCCACTCCAACCTTGGCTCCTCCATCACCTGCTGTAGGCATTGCGCTGAAGAGCAGGTGAAGCAGGGCTACACCCACTTCTGTCCCATCCCAGGAGGTCTACTAGGACCTAGTTCAATCTGGAGTTCTGTAATCCTCTGCAAGATAGACACAAAGGATCCTGCTCACAAGCCTCAGGGCCACCTTTAAAGTCTTGAAACTAGAAAAGTAGCAGACTCTCCTTGTTAGGTTACTAATCAGACTTATATTGCTTATTCAATGAAGCAAAATACAGAAATATGTAAGTTCCTCAAGGCCATGTCCTTGGGAGAAATATGAGGATACTGACATGCAGGTTAAGAGGCAGCCCTCTCCACTTAATGCAACCCAGATGAGAGTTCCAAGAATCTATCTCTACAAATAAACAAAAATTAGCTGGGCATAGTGGGACACATCTGTGGTCCCAGCTACTCTGGTCGCACCACTACACTCCAGCCTGGGGAGCAGAGAAAGATCTTGCCTCAAAAAAAAATGTGATAAATCTTAGGTTCAACTAATTAGTAAAGTTAGGGGAAAAAAGCCAGGCGAGGTGGCTCACAGCTATAATCCCAGCACTGTGGGAGGCCGAGGAGTGTGGATCACTTGAGGTCAGGAGTTCAAGACCAGCCTGGCCAACATTGTGAAACCCTGTCTCTACTAAAAATACAAAAAGTAGCTGGGCATGGTGGCTCGTGCCTGTAATCCCAGCTGCTCCGGAGGCTAAGACAGGAGAATGGCTTGAACTGGGAGGCAGAGATTGCAACTTTATGCCACTACTCTCCAGCCTGGGCAACAGAGTGAGACTCCGTCTCAAAAAAAAAAAAGAAAAACCAAAAATATGACCAGTTTCCTCTAAAACCAAAATATACTCATATTTCTGTGGCAGTGAAGCAAGGGAGCTCAACTTAAAACATACAGAGATTTTAGGTCTCAGAATGGTGAGGAGAATGTAACCCCGAGAACAAATTAGAAATAATTCAAGTCTCGGTATCTGAAACATTGCCAAATACCAAGAGACAAAACTCTAGTACACAGAGAGTCCTGATCCCACTGACTGGTCTGACTCCATTTGAGATAGTAACACATGAATTCTCCTGTACAGTTTCCCAAGAATAATTGATTCTGATGAATTGCTACATTTCCTGGAGTTTTGCTTTTTTCTTTAGAGAAGTCCAAGTCAGCCAACTCTATAGGCATCTTCAGGATTTCCTCTTGATTGGTCCTTCTCTACTGTGTTTCTACTTGCAAGCAAAATCTGGTCTCATCCCAACCAGGAATATCTGTATTTTTTGAGGTACTTGGCTCTCTCAGAAGCCCTTAGGGGAAAGCCACGTGAAATATATAAAAAAGAGTAATATCTTGAAATGAAAATGACAGTCATCTCCTCCAAACAGGGATATTTGTAATTTAATAGGAGAACTGGAGCTGACTCCGAAGTCCTCAAAGGAAAAGTCATGCAGAAGAACTACAAAAAAAAAAGTGGTGTCCTGAAACTTGAAATGAAAGCTACATGGGAAATCTTAAAAATGGCTAAGAGTACATGAAGAGTTTTCTTGCTGGTGAGACTAGGAAATGTAATCAAATATCTGGAAGTCAAAGTTACATTGTATGTGTTCAAAAGAAAGATGCCAGGAACCCCCCCAATAGCTGGAAGAAAGAGGAAAGGTTTCCCATGGAAGGAAGATGCCCCAGCAACCTTCCTAGGCCAACATTTAGCAGACAATGTACTAGAATAAAGTTGACCATATGTATAAAAAAAAAAAAAAGTTTTGAGAGCTGACCAAGACCAGACAATAACAAACCAAAGCTGGGGGATTGTCCCAAGACATCTAAATCTCCTTCTCCTTTCCCCTCCTATCTCCAATTAACTAAAGACAGCGATTGCAATATCTCATGCACTCAGATGAGTGAGTGAAAACTCATTTTCCTTGGCATTCTCCTCCTCATTAATGGACCCAACCTCAAAACAACTCTTATGCTATTTCCATTCCCTTCCGTTGCTTTAAAACAATAAAAAAGTTCCAGACTTACCTCCGCAAGAAATTTAATTTCCCAGGTCTCTTCCTAGCACAAGTTTCACAGCCAGCAGCAAAACAAAAACAAATAAGGAGGGGAAAATAATTAATTTCAAGTTTTACTTTGAAACCTCAAAGGCCCAAAGAATTAGTCAATCTTGTTGCAAAAATACACAAACAAGCCTAAAGCCATTTAGAGAACTCGTCCCCAACAAGTCCCCAGGCTTCCCTAACTCTCGATTAGTCAATTTACAAAAACAATACCAACTCCAAGAATTTCCAGTCTCAATGGCTTGCAGCAAGAAAGTTCCCAAATTTAAGAACTTCTGGGAAAACCAATTACCCTCTAACACCTTTTCATCTTCCTCAATTCCTTATTCCTATTTTGTTACAATATTAACGTTAACTTTCATCTTTAGAAAAAACTGGGAGGAAAGTGGTTACAGCAAAATAAGGCATTTTCTTCCCCATTACTTTCACATATCAGACCAGCACTATCCTCCAAATTCTGCCTTTGGCCCTTTCCCTTAACTTGCACACAATGAGAAGAAAATATCCAATGGGGCAGCATCCACTCATACTTGTGTTTCACCAGGGAAAGTTTTTCTACGTACAGTATGCATATTACCCCCCTCCCTTATAGACTTAAACAGCAAAAAGGGCCTGGAAACTACAGCACTCATTTAGCTTGTCTAGATGCCACGCTATCTTTTCTCTTTCCCTCCTCAGACCCTCCAGAGCCTCCACCTGAGCATATAGGATTCCAATATAGCCATGTCTGCTCCCCCAACTCTTGTACTGCTAATGCTAAAAACTAGAAAAGTCCTTTGCTCCTCCACACTTCGGCGACACGGGCTTTCCCATTTTCCCAACCAGGAAAAACAAGGGAACAGTAAGCTAGGGAGTCTTTTGGAAAACAAACCCATCTGCATTCTCATCCAACCCCAATTCTGCAAACCCACATGACCATTCCCTTCTGCCCTTCCCACCCTCTTAAAAGCTAAGGGCCTGGCAATTAGAATTGGCTGCAACTGATGCTGCTTAACTCTGTTCTCTCCTCCTGGGCACCGGGGGAAAGGGGAAACCCCCAACCTCCATCACCCGTGCAGCTCCACTGTCCTCCCATTCCACTCCCCTTCCTCCCAAACTTTCCTCCCAGTCTCTCACTTTCTCCATTACCTCCTCCCACCGACACTCTCTCCATTCCCCAAACCTCCGTTCTCTCCTTTTCTACCCAAATTCTCCCCTAGGCCCTTCCCCCTCCCACCTCCAATTCAGCACTTTCGAAGCCCCCAAGAAACGTCTTAACTCCAATTCTCACCTTTCCCCACCTCCTCGCAACACCCCTCATCAGAGTCCAGTCCTCCCTCCAACCACATGCCACGGCCCCCTTCCCCTTCACACCCTCAGCCTCTCCCCTCCTGCTCCTACCCGCTTCAACACGAGCGGATCGCAGCCCCACTCCCCACCTCGGCCTCTCTAATACCCCTGGCCGGGCCCAGTCTCAGCCCTTGTTTACGCCCCTCCCCCATGCCCTCACTCCTCCGCCTCGACCCCTGCCCTCTCCCGCAGTTGCCATCTCCCCTGCACGCCCCCCTCGGCAGCTCCCCCTCCCCCACCTCTCAGCGTCCCGTCACCTCCCTCTCTTGAGGTTCTCAGGCTGGACGTCGCCACCGCCTCCCCCTCCACTTTCCTTCCCCAAGCCCTTTGCGGCCCCGCCCGGCCCCGCCCCGTCCCGCTCGACTCCCCTCTCCCCACTCCGGCCGCCCCTCCGCCTCACTCTCGGCTCAGGCTCGGCGCCGCCATGTTGGATCCATCCGCGCCGCTCTCCCGGGCCTGTCTCACGGCGCCGCATCCGGGCTCCAGCCGCCGCCGCCGCCGCCGCCGCCGCCGCCGCCGCCGCGGGCGTGGGGGGAGGGGAGAGGCGGGCGGGGGTGGCTGCATCCTGAACGGCGCCTCCCGGAACCTGGCCGGTTAGTGGCGGCTTCGAGACCATAGTGAGACATGAGCCGGAGTAGCCATAGTAAGTGAGGGCAGCCTGGCAGCGGCATTAAGCGGGGGAGTGGGTAGCTTCACTTCGGGAGGAGAGATAGGGATTAGCAGCCATCTTGCTTTGGGGCAAGCTGGCAACGCCGGGTTTTCTTGACGGCTGCTTAGGGCGGTAATAAGGGGTGGGAGAGGATAGCATTCTTGAATGTGGAAACATTGGTGGCGCCATAGCTGGCTGGTGGCGACTTCAAGACCCACTGAAAGGCTGGGATTGGCAGCCATGACTCATAAGGGCGGAATAACACGGGGATCGGTTTGCCTGGCGAACTTGAGTGAAGGGTCAAGATCTGGATTTCACCTTTCCTCTGAGCTTCCTGATAACCCGGACGTTCCGTAAACCCGGATCCGGACCTGAAAGCGCTGCCCAGATCCCGTCTCGGAATTCATTCGTTCAGCATTTACCTTTTGAACGCCGGCTTCCTGTAGGAGTGTCGCCTAGCTGATCCGTGTAGGGCTGTTGGGAATTGGGGGGTGGGGAGGATAGTGCGGGTAAGTTCTGGAGCAGCCAACAGCCTGATGTGGCTTAAGAAGAGGTAATAGATAGGGGGAGACTATGCAGATTATGCAAAGCCTTGTAAATTAATTGATTTTTATCCTTAAGGCAATGAAAAGTCTTTGAAGAATCTCAACAGAGGTGTGAACAATGTTCTTTGCATTTTAGATCGCTGCGTGCAGCGTGAAGGATGAATTGAGGGGGACAAAAGTGAGAAGCAAGGAGAACAATTAGGCTCTTTTCCAGGCAAGAGATGATGATGGTCTGTCTTGTGGAAGGGAGAGTGCAGATGGGGGAGAAATAAATTGGATTAAGAGGTATGAATGTTCTGACTTGGACAACTGGGGAATAATGATACCATTTCCTTTCTCGTTTAAGGGGAGATAATGAGTTTTAGGTGCCCCTGGCATACTAGCTAGTGTGGATTGGGAACCCAAAAGAAAGGGTTGAGTTGTGTGTGTGCGTGTGCATACAGGTAGCTGTTGAAGCCATGAAGTGGGCTAGAGAGAAGGATACCTGCATTTGCTGGTAGGATGAGGGAAGCCGAAAAGAACACTGAGAAGGGGCAAACCGAAAGGAAAGAAGCAAACCATAGAGAACTATCAAAGAAACTGGTTAAAGCGTTTAGTGTAACAGAGATAAGGTAAAATGCAAACTAAAATGTATCCATCAGGGTTGGGCATGGTGGCTCACACCTGTAATCCTAGCAGTTTGGGAGGCACAGGTGGGTGAATCACTTGAGGCCAGGTGTTTGAGACCAGCCTGCCCAACATGGTGAAACCCTCTCTTTACTAAAAATACAAAAAGTAGCTGGGTGTGGTAGCACATGCCTATAATCCCAGCTACTTGGGAGGCTGAGGCATGAGAATTGTGTGAACCCAGGAGGCATAGATTGCAGTGAGCTGAGATCTCGCCACTGCACTCCAGCCTGGGCAACAGAGTGAGACCCTGTCTCAAAAAAAAAATAAAATAAATAGGCCGGGTGCTGTGGTTTACACCTTCAATCCCAGCACTTTGGGAGGCCAAGATGGGTAGATCACTTGAGGTCAGGAGTTCAAGACCAGCTTGGCCAACATGGTGAAACCCCTTCTCTACTAAAAATACAAAAATCAGCCAGGCGTGGTGATGCACGCCTGTAGTCCCAGCTACTGGGGAGGCTGAGGCACAAGAATCACTTAAACCCAGGAGGCGGAGGTTGCAGTGAGCTGAGATGGCTCTCTGTCTCAAAAAAATAAGTAAATAAAATGTATCTATCAGATATTGCAACAAGGACCAGGCACAGTGGCTCACACCTGTAATCCCAGCACTTTGGGAGGCCTAGGCAGGGGAATCACTTGAAGCCAGGAGTTGGAGACCAGCCCGGCCAACGTGGCAAGACCCCATCTCTATAAAAAATACAAAAATTAGGCAGGGGTGGTGGTGTACACCTGTGATCTCATCTACTCTGGAGGCTGAGGCATGAGAATCACTTGAACCCAGGAGGCAGAGGTTGCAGTGAGTTGAGATGATTTCACTGTGCTCCTTGTAACAGAACAAGACTTTGTGTTTTTTTTGTTTGTTTTTAAAAAGGCCAGGCATGGTAGCTCACACCTGTAATCCCAGCACTTTTGGAGGCCAAGGTGGGCTGATGACCTGAGGTCAGGAGTTCGAGACCAGCCTCGCCAACATGGTGAAACCCCTGTCTCTACTAAAAATACAAAAATTAGCCATTGTGGTGTCGGGCACCTGTAATCCTACCTACTTGGGAGGCTGAGGTGGGAGAATCACTTGAACCCGGGAGGTGAAGGTTGCAGTGAGCGGAAATTGCACCAATGCCCTGCGGTGAGACTCTTGTCTCCAAAAAAAAAAAGATACTGCAACAAGGAGGTCATTTAGGAAATTTGGAGAAAGCTGTATTGTAGTTATGGTGGATAGAAAACGTTGAATTGAGAAGGCACAACGTATAAAGACAGTTTTTTTCATGGTGTTGAGGTAAAAAGGAGACTAGTGGTAGGGTGTTGCAGGAGGGAGAATTCCAAAGAAAGGGAATAAGTTTTAGCTACCTGTGGGGCAGCTAGATAGATATGTCCTAATGGCATGTTTAATATACAGATCTAAAACGTAAGAAAAATATAAGTGGAGAAAAAAGCAAACACAGAATAAATATGACACATTTACACATGCATTAAAAAAATTATGAAGAGCAGGCCTAAGAGGGATGAGACTTATACTTTTCATTTTACATCTATCTTTATTGCCTGAAATTGTTTTACTATGCACGTATTATTTATAAAAAACTATTTTTTTTTTTAAACCGAGTCTTGCTCTGTCACCCAAGCTGGACTGCAGTGGCACAATCTCAGCTCACTGCAACCTCTGCCTCCCAGGTTCAAGAGATTCTCCTGCCTCACCCTCCCGAGTAGCTGGGAATACAGGCATGCGCTACCATGCCCAGCTAATTTTTTGCATTTTTAGTAGAGACGGGGTTTCATTATGTTGGCCAGGCTGGTCTGGAACTCCTGACCTTGTGATCCACCCGCCTCGGCCTCCCAGAGTGCTGGGATTACAGGCGTGAGCCATGGTGCCTGCCCAGAAAACTACTTTTTAGAAAGTCCTATGATATATAGGCCAGAAATTCTGAAACATCAACATTTCAGTGGTAATTGAAGCCATAGATTTGGATAAGCTCCCCCAGAAAAGAGCAGAGGGCTAGGAAGAGTGCCCTGGGGAATTCCAACATTTAAGGCATAAGTAGAAGAAGAGCTCTTGGAGAACCTTTGAAAAGGAACAACCAAAGAGGAAGAAGAAAACCTGGGGAGAAGTCAAAGGGAAGAATATTTCAAGGGGGTGGATGTGAAAGTGTCAGATGTCCCCAGAGAGGCAACTAATAGGAAAGGTGTTTTTACCTCTGACCCCAAGTTTCTTGGAAGCTTGGCACGAAGTCAAATCCAGATCTTGAATCTTCCCCCAAGTATCACTAGGCAGTACGACCCCCATGCTTTTCTGCCTTTATGCATCATGGCTGCCAGTCCCAGTCTTTCAGTGAGTCTTCAAGGCAACACCAGCCAGTGCTGGCACCATCAATCTTACTACACTCAAGAATCCTACCCTTGCTGGGTGTGGTGGCTCACACCTATAATCCCAATACTTTGGCCAGGAGTTCAAGATCAGCCTGGGCAACATAGTGAGAGACCCCATCTCTATAAACTTTTTTTTTAATTAACTGGGTATGGTGGCACATGCCTGTAGTCCCAGCTACTTGGAAGGCTGAGGAGGATCACCTGAGCCTGGGGAGTTTGAGGTTGCAGTGAGCTCTGATGGCACCATTGCATTCTAACCTGGGTGACACAGGGAAACCCTGTTTCGAAAAAAAAGAAGAAGAATGCTACTCTCTCCCAGTCCTTACTATAGCCCTGAAGCTGCCATCAAGAAAAACCTGTTTTTCTAGAAATGGTGAAATTAAGGAATTGCAAGTAGGAGTATTAGTTGGAGTTGGAGGTCAGGAACTATTTTTCATGGGTTTTTCTAAAATTTCCCAGGGTGATAGTAAGAGTTGGTACAAAGAGGTTATTTAACCAAGATGGGTTTGGAGGATCACTTGAGCCCAGGAGTTTGAGAGTTTGAGGCTGCAGTGAGCTATGATTACGCCACTGCACTCCCCCAACAAAAAAAAAAGAAAAAAAAAGGTGCTAAAGGGCAGTAAAGCCAGATGGCATAAGCTTCAAAGGGGCAAGAATTTTTGCAAGAGGATGGAAGCACAGTGGTCTGAAAGTAGCAGTGGGTAGCAAAGAGCATGCTGATACCTTGCCACCTCTTCCTACAGGAGCAAGAATAAACAGCCTATAGAAGGTTGAAGGGAAAAGGTATTCATTAATTGGAAAAAAAGTCAAAAATTTCTACCTCACCTCTGACAATTTTTTCCTCTATACCCACTGGAACACTTTTCTTTTGTAAACAACCTCCCTTATATACTCATTGTCTTCACAGATTGTTCCTAAGCTTTTTCTAGAGGAATAGCCATCAGGACAGAGGTAGGTCTGCTGTGTGGAGTGCAGATGTAATCCACATAAGCCCACAAAACAGGCAGACACAGGCACTACTTCTTAAAGTAGAATAATGTTCTCCCTCCATATCCATATTGTGAAGTGGTTTGATGGTAACTCCTTTCCATGAACCCACCTCTCCTCTCCAAACCTAACCCAGCTCCATTCAGAGGATTAGAGAAAGCTGAGGATTGCCTTTTCTTTTTTTTTTCTTTAAAATTTTAATAGCCAGCATAGAGAAGAGAGGATTGCCTTTTCTAGTCACAGTACGATGTCCAGTCTGCGTATTGCAGCCAATGGGGGAAAAAACAGATAGCTTTTTTCACTGAGAATGGAAAGCTGAAGGAAGGGCTGAGATTTGCCTTCATTAGGGCCTTCCAAAGTAATCCCTCTTCCTCTGCAGGACTCACAGAACTCAATTCTTTTCCCCTGGGGCCAGACTTCAACGACCAAATTTTCCAAATTCCAAACATTGGGACAGTTGCCTGACCAGCTGTTCCTAAGCTAGTCAGTTTATTTGGAGGGATGTTTTCCGCCAGGGGAGCCTTGGAAGTTCACTCTTTCAACATGAAGTGTTAAGATCTTAATGCCAACAAAGAGAGCTGTGCAGATTTCCTGAGCTAAGCCAAAGGGACCTCCTTTGTAGAGATGGGCACCGTCACGTCCATCACTGAGAAAAAAATATTTCAA
This sequence comes from Ateles fusciceps, assembly GCA_036589455.1. Lineage (NCBI taxonomy): Eukaryota > Metazoa > Chordata > Mammalia > Primates > Atelidae > Ateles > Ateles fusciceps. Next base: position 4,239,889 of record JAZHEH010003362.1, read on the forward strand.
AGAGTTTAGGGGTTTTTGTTGGCTATAGCTAGACTGCTGTTCCTCTTTAGCTTAAACTGTACATCATCTGTACAGTTAAAACAAAAACTTCATCTTTTGCCTTATGAATCACCCTCTCCTTGATTCAACTAAAAACGTGGAGGAGCTCCTCCAGGAAGATTGAGAACCCTTTGTAGAATTCTCTTGTGGAAGTCCTCAGCTTGTTATGTTTCTTCCTTTACATTAGTTCCTATCTCTTCCTCAGCTGAGAAAACATTCCTCCAGCTTTCAAAGACTGGTGCCTTCAGCTCGACTCTGATGCCCATCCTTTTCAACTTATCAAAACACTACTCCCGGCCGGGCGCGGTGGCTCACACCTATAATTCCAGCACTTTGGGAGGCCAAGGTGGGTGGATCACAAGGTCAAGAGATCGAGACCATCCTGGTCAACGTGGTGAAACCCTGTCTCTACTAAAAATACAAAAATTAGCTGGGCATGGTGGCGCACGCCTGTAGTCCCAGCTACTCGGGAGGCTGAGGCAAGAGAATTGCTTGAACCCAGGAGGCGGAGGTTGCGGTGAGCCGAGATCGCGCCATTGCACTCCAGCCTGAGTAACAAGAGCGAAACTCCATCTCAAAAAAAAAAAAAAAAAACGACTCCCACAGTTATCTCTTCCTTCACTGGAATCTGTAACCTGGAATCCTTCAGCTGTCTCTCCACAGGCTCACATTCCCACTATGTTCTTAACTATAGTTTTCAACTCCCTGTAATTCTCAGTAATTAGAAAGGCCTTGGGCCGGGCGCGGTGGCTCACGCCTGTAATCCCAGCACTTTGGGAGGCCGAGGCGGGCGGATCACGAGGTCAAGAGATCGAGACCGTCCTGGTCAACATGGTGAAACCCCGTCTCTACTAAAAATACAAAAAAATTAGCTGGGCGTGGTGGCGCGCGCCTGTAGTCCCAGCTACTCGGGAGGCTGAGGCAGGAGAATGCTTGAACCCGGGCAGCGGAGGTTGCAGTGAGCCAAGGTCGCGCCACTGCACTCCAGCCTGGCGCCTGGTGACTGAGTGAGACTCTGTCTCAAAAAAAAAAAAAAAAAAGAAAGGCCTTTTTACTATCCTTAGATAAATCTCTTTGTAACTTCCCCCACTTACTGGTTCTGTTTTTTCTCTCTGGATCAACACATCATAGCCACATGTCCCTACTAAATATTTTCTTACAAGTCAATGGTAGTACCAGTTTAGAGTAGATGTATTACCTTTCTTGATCTGAATACTCTATTAAGGCTGCTTGCCCTATCCATGTTCCTTCCCAACTCTGCCAGATTAATCTTTTCAAACGAGATATTCCCTTAAGGAAGTCTATATCTTGTTAGCACTAGCCCCTTGTCACAAGTATCCTCTTGACTGTTCCAGGGCCACTCGGATCCCTGTGTCCCTGCCAGGGCTTTACTCTTCTACTTTACCCTGCAGGGACTTGCTGACCTGATGACCTGCTCTACTTCTTGGTTTCCTATTAACTCTAAGCTGCCCCAGTTACTCATTTTCATCCAGGCTTTATACTACTGGCTCCTCCTAATTTCAGTTCAGCTTCGAACCTAGCTCTAAGTCCTTAACTAGAATTCTGGCATCTCTGGCTCCCGAATAAAAGAGTAGGGACCTTGGCCATGCATGGTGGCTCATGCCTGCAATCTCAGCACTTTGAGAGACTGAGGCGGGTGGATTGCTTGAGCCCAGGAGTTCAAGACCAACCTGAGTAACATGGCCAAACCCTGTCTCTACAGAAAAAATACAAAAATTAGTCAGGCATGATGGCATGTGCCTGTCGGTCCAGCTACTCAGGAAGCTGAGGTGGAAGGATACTTGATCTTGGGAAGTCGAGGTTGCAGTGATCCAAGATCACACCACTGGCCTGGGTGACAGAGTCAGACCCTGCTGCCTCAAAAAAAAGAAAAGAAAAAGATGAGTAAGTAGAAGACAAAGAAAAAAGGAAACAAAAAAAGATACAAAAAAAGAAAAAAGGAGTAGGGACCACAATCAGTTGTTGAATCCTAATGATCTGCTGTTCAAAAGTCTCCTCTACCTGTTCCCTTTTCTTCATTCCCGAGCTCTGACCCTCACTAATATGATAGGCAAGTTCCTTAACTTCTCTAAACTTGTTTACTTATCTGTGAAAGAAATATAACATCCACCTCACAGATCACTGTTGTAATGAATATGTATGTGTGTATGTATATATATAGATGGAGTTTTGCTCTTGTTGCCCAGTCTGGAGTGCAATGGCGTGATCTCGGCTTACCACAATGTCTGCCTCCTGGGTTCAAGTGATTCTCCTGCCTCAGCCTCCTGAGTTGCTGGAATTACAGGCATGCGCCACCACACCCAGCTAATTTTTTTTTTTTTTTTTTTGTAGAGACAGGTTTTTGCCATGTTGGACAGGCTGGTTTTGAACTCCTGACCTCAAGTGATCCACCCGCCTCGGCCTCCCAAACTGCTGGGATTACAGGCGTGAGCCACCGCGCCTGGCCTAATTTTGTATTTTTAATAGAGATGGGGTTTCTTCATGTTGGTCTGTTTGGTCTCGAACTCCTGACCTCAGGTGATCTGCCCACCTCAGCCTCCCAAAGTGCTGGGATAACAGGCATGAACCACTGTGCCTGGGGTAGTGATTATATTAAGTGATGTATAGAAAGTGTTGCACAGGGCCTAGTGCTCGACAAATGTTACCTAATATTTATTATTATATTATATATATAACAAGCTTCACCAGGTTTCAGAAATTCAGCAGGCTCTTTATCAGTGACTCTCTGCAGCCCCCATGGGGATGACTTTTCCAAGTCATTGGTTATTCCAAAGACCATAACATAAAATGGCCCTGTCTCACCAATCCCACTAGTTAATTAGAAAATCAACCCATTTTTCTTTGGCTGGTTGTTCAACTAAATAAATATGCTCTTATATTTCAGACCATTCTCAAACTTTTTAAATAACAGGCTGGACATGGTGGTTCATCCCTATAACCCCAGCACTTTGGGAGGCCCAGGTGGGCAGATCTCTTGAAGTCAGGAGTTCGAGACCAGCCTGGCCAACATAATGAAACACCATCTCTACTAAAAATACAAAAATTATCCAGGCGTGGTGGCAGTTGCCTGTAATCCCATGTACTCCAGAGGCTGAGGCAGGAGAATCACTTGAACCCTGTCCTTTCTAGGCTGAGAAAGGATACCTAAAAAGACCTGGAAGAAGAGCTAACAACTTGGGGGACTGAATCATATACTGATGAAACATTGCAGGCTTCTAGGGATCACTGCTTTTTCATCTCACTGCTCATATGTCACACCTTTTAAAAAATAAAAAATAGTGCTAGCTTCAGCAGCACATATACTAAAATTGGAACGATACAGAGATTAGCATGGCCCCTGCGCAAGGATGACAGGGGCAAATTCTTTTTTAATGTAAAAAAAAATTTTTTTTAATAAAAAATAATGTGGCCAGGCGAGATGGCTCACGCCTGTTATCGAAGTACTCTGGGAGGCCAAGGCGGGCAGATAACGAAGTCAGGAGTTCAAGACCAGCCTGACCAACATGGTGAAACCCCATCTTTACTAAAAATACAAAAATTAGCTGGGTGGTAGTGGCTCAGGAGGCTGAGGCAGAAGAATCACTTGAATCCGGGAGGCGGAGGTTACAGTAAGCCAAGATTGCACCACTGCACTCCAGCCTGGGCAACAGAGCAGGACTCCATCTCAATAAATAAATAAATAAAATAAGGTTACCAAAAGGTTGAAGGTGAAAGTATAGGAAAAGATATGCAACGTAAACCAAAAGAAGCTTATATTAAAATCAGACATAGTTGACTTGAAGGCAAAAAGCATTATTAGAAATAACGACATTTTGTCAATAACTTTACCAGGACATTAAAATATTTCTAAATTTGTATGCACTTAATAACATAACCTCAAATAATATGCAGCAACTGAGCTACAAGGAAAAATAGACACATTCACAATCATAGTAGGAAATTTAGCACACCTCTCTCAAGAGAGTATTCCTCTTTCAGAACTGATAGAAAAAGTCAGTAAGGGTCAGGTGCAGTAGCTCATGCCTGTACTCCCAGCACTTTGGGAGGCTGAGATGGGAGGATTGCATGAGGCCAGGAGTTCAAGACCAGCCTGGGCAACATAGGGAGACCCCCTCATCTCTACAAAAATTAAAAACAAAAAATGAGCTGAGCATGGTGGTGCATGCCTGTAGTCCCAGCTACCCAGGAGGCTCAGGTGGGACAATTACATGAGCCCAGGAGGTTGAGGCTACAGTCAGCTATGACGGCATCACTGTACTTCAGCCTAAGAGACAGAATGAGACCATGTCTTTCTCTAAAAAAGAGAAGATCAGCAAGGATGTAGAAAATTTAACATGAGTGGCAAATTCGATTCAACAAGCATATAGAGTCCACTATACCCAACAACTTCAAATTATAAATTATTTGCAAGCACATTTGGAACATTTAAAAAACTGGACAGATTGTTCTATAAAGCAGCTACTTGGGAGGTTGAGGCAGGGAAATTGCTTGAACCAGGGAGGTGGAGGTTGCAGTGAGCCGAGATCACACTACTGCACTCCTTCCTGGGTGACAGAGCAAGACTCAAAGTATGTTTCTTGCCTACACTATACTTAGGCTAGAATCAATAACATAAAGGTAACTGGGAAGTTCCTGTATTTACAAGTTAAATACAGCCGGGCAGGACGACACATGCCTGCAGTCCCAGCTGCTCACAGGCTGAGGCCAGAGGATCCCTTGATTGCAGGAGTTCAAGGCTGTAGTGTGCTGAATACACTTCTAAATGACCCACAGAAGAAATCACAACTGGAGTTAGAAAATATTTTGACCTGAGTGATAATGTAAAATGTCACAAAGCAAGGCCAGTGCCGTGGCTCACACCTATAATCCCAGCACTTTGGGAGGCCGAGGCGGGTGGATCGCTTGAGGCCAGGAGTTCAAGACCAGCCTAGCCAAAGTGGTGAAGTCACATCTCTACCAAAAAAAAAAAAAAAAAAGTCAAAGTGGATGAGCACAGTGGCTCACACCTGTAATCCCAGGACTTTGAGAGGCCAAGGTGGGAAAATTGTTCAAAGCCATGAGATCAAGGCCAGCCTGACCAAGATGATAAGACTGTCTCAAAAAAAAAAAAAATAGCCAAGTGTGGTAGCCCACACCTATAGTCCCAGCTACTCAAGAGGCTCAGGTGGGAGGATCACTTGAGTCCAGGAGTTCAAGGCTGCAGTTATTCATAATTATGCCACTGTACTCCAGTAGCCTGGGTGACAGAGTGAAACCCAGTCTCTTTTTTTTCTTTTTTCCTGAGACAGTCTCGCTCTGTCACCCAGGCTGGAGTGAAATGGCGTGATCTCTGCTGACTGCAACCTCCACCTCCCAGATTCAAGCAATTCTCCCGACTCAGCCTTCCGAGTAGCTGGGATTACAGGTGCCCACCACCATGCTCAGCTAATGTTGTATTTTTAGTAGAGAAGAGCTTTCACCATGTTGACTAGGCTGGTCTCTTAACTCCTGACCTCAGGTGATCCATCCACCTCAGCCTCCCAAAGTGCTGGGATTACAGGCATGAGCCACTGTGCCTGCCGACCTGGTCTCTTGAAAAAAAGTTTTTTGTTTTTTTTTTAATAGCATATACCCCAATTTATGGGATATGACTTAAAATGTGCTCAGAGGCCAGGTGTGGTGGCTCACACCTGTAATCCCAGCTTTTTGGGAGGTTGTGGCAGGTGGATTGCTTGAGGTCAGGAGTTTGAGACCAGCTGGCCAACATGGTGAAACCCCATCTCTACTAAAAATACAAAAAATTAGCTGGGTATGGTGGTGGGCACCTGTAATCCCAGCTACTAGGGAGGCTGAGGCCGGAGAATCGCTTGAACCTGGGATGTGGAGGTTGCAGTGAGCTGAGATTGCGCCACTGCACTCCAGCCTGGGTGACAGACCAAGATTCTGTCTTATAAAAAGAAAAAAAAGAAATGCTCACAGGAAAATACGTAGTCTTAAGAGCACATAAGAAAAAAGAGCCTGGGTTTCGTGGCTTACACCTGTGATCCCCATACACCTGTAATCCCAGTGCTTTGGGAAGCCAAGGAAGGAGGATTGCTTGCGCCTAGGAGTTTAAGACCAGCCTGGGCCCCATAGGGAGACCCCTGTCTCTTTCAAAATAAGTAAGTAAATAAGTAAATAAATAAAAATTTTAGGATGAAAGAAAAGCTGAGAATTTGTGAGTTCTGCATCTATCTCAAGAACCTAGAACAGTTAATTAAACTGAAAGGATTTAGAAGAATGGAAATGTGCACATAGAGATATCTGGAAGAATATATACCTAAAATGGTAGTGGCTTTAAAAAATCTCTTGGGGTGATATTTTTGAGTTAATTTTATTTTTCTCTATTGTTCAAATAAGCTAGAACAAATAATAAAGCCATTGTAATTTTGGGGGAAAAAACACTAGAGGAATTTTTTTTTTTGAGACAGAGTCTTGCTCTGTCACCAGGCTGGGGTGCAGTGGTGTGCTCTCGGATCACTGCACATCCACCTCCCAGGTTCAAGCGATTCTCCTGCCTCATCCTCCCTAGTAGCTGGGACTACAGGTGTGCACCACTATGCCCGTCTAATTTTTGTATTTTAGTAGAGACGGGATTTCACCATATTGGCCATGCTGGTCTTGAACTTCTGACCTCGTGATCCACGGCCTCAGCCTCCCAAAATGCTGGGATTACAGGCGTGAGCCACTGCTCCTGACTTTTCTTTTCTTTTCTTTTTTTTTTTTGAGACTGAGTGTCACTCTGTCACCCAGGCTGGAGTACAATGGTGCAATTTCAGCTCATTGCAACCTCCACCTCCAGGGTTCAACTGATTCTCCTGCTTCAGCCTCCCGAATAGCTGGGACTACAGGTGCCTGCCACCACACCAGCTAATTTTTGTATTTTTAGTAGAGACAGGATTTCATCTCGCTGGCCAGGCTGGTCTAGAACTCCACAGCTCAAATGATCGATCCGCCTTGGCCTCCCAAAGTGCTGGGATTACAGGCACGACCCACCACGCTGACCCACCATACCCTGCCTGAGGAAAATGTTTACAAAATAATTGAGATCATTATGGTAACACCACCACCAGAAGCCACAAGCAAAATACTGAAAAACTCAACCTAATGTGTGAAAATTTTCTACATGGTTAAAAATACTATGAGCAGGCCGAGGTGCGGTGGCTCATGCCTGTAATACCAGCACTTTGAAAGGCCAAGGCAGATGGATCACGAGGTCAGGAGATTGAGACCATCTTGACTAACACAGTGAAACCCCATCTCTACTAAAAATATAAAAAATTAGCCGGAAGTGGTGGCACGCGCCTGTAGTCCCAGCTATTTGGGAGGATCAAGCAGGAAAATTGCTTGAACCCAGGAGGTGGAGACTGCAGTGAGCCAAGACTGCCCCACTGCACTCCAGCCTAGGCCACAGAGCAAGACTCTTAAAAACAAAAAACTATGAACTAAAGTAAAGACAAATAACAAACTGGGAAAAATATTTACAACTCATCATAATGGCTAATCTCTTTAATATTAATATTTTTAAAAAATACAAATCAGGCCGGACACAGTGACTCATGCCTGTAATCCCAGTACTTTGGGAGGCTGAGGTGGGAGGATCACCTGTGGTTAGGAGTTCAAAACCAGCCTGGCCAACATGGAGAAACCCTGTCTCCATTAAAAATACAGAAAGTAGCCAGGCATGGTGGCTCAAGCCTGTAATCCCAGCACTTTGGGAGGCAGAGGCGGGCAGATAACGAGGTCAGGAGTTCAAGACCAGTCTGACCAACGTGGTGAAACCCTGTCTCTACTAAAAATACAATAAGTAGCCGGGTGTGGTGCCATGAGTCTGTAATCCTAGCTACTCGGGAGGCTTGAGCAAGAGAATTGCTTGAACCCAGGAGGCGGATGTTGCAGTGAGCCAAGATCTTGCCACTGCACTCCAGCCTGGATGACACAAGACTCCATCTAAAAAAAATAAATAATAAAAAATAAATAAAGTAGCCAGGAGGTGCGGTGGTGGCTCACGCCTGTAATCCCAGCACTTTGGGAGGCTGAGGTGGGTAGATCATGAGGTCGGGAGTTCAAGACCAGCCTGGCCAACATGATGAACCCTTGTCTCTACTAAAAATACAAAAATTAGGTGGGGTGTGATGGTGAGCACCTATAATCCCAGCTACTCGGGAGGCTGAGGTAGGAGAATTGCTTGAACCCAGGAGGTGGAGGTTGCAGTGAGCCACACCACTGCACTCCAGCCTGGGCGACAGAGCTACTTTGAGGGGCTCTGTAATGCACAATGCACCCAACTGTCCTTTTGCATTTCCTTTTTGTTTTTTCTTTCTTTCTTTTTTTTTTGAGACAGAGTCTTGCTCTGTCACCCAGGCTGGAGTGCAGTGGCACGATCTTGGCTCACTGCAACCTCCACTTTCTGCTTACTCCTACCTCAGCCTCCCGAGTAGCTGGGACTACAGACGCCACTATGCCCTGCTAATTTTTGTATTTTTTTAAGTAAAGACCGGGTTTTATCATATTGGCCAGGCTGGTCTTAAACTCCTGACCTTGTGATCCACCCACCTTGGCCTCCCAAAGTGCTGCGATTACAGGAGTGAGCCACCACGCCTGTGGCCCCTATTGCATTTTCTAGAATTGAGCTATTCAATTATCAATCCTGTTTGATTCCTTTTTTTTTTTTTTGGAGATAGAGTATTGCTCTGTTGCTGAGGTTGAGTGCAGTGGTGCAATCTCACCTCACTCATTGCAACCTCCGCCTCCTGGGTTAAAGCAATTCTCCTGCCTCAGCCTCCCCCGGAGTAGCTGGGACTACAGGTGCACACCACCACATCCCGCTAATTTTTTGTTTTTTAGTAGAGACAGGGTTTCACCATATTGCCCGGGCTGATCTCGAACTCCTGAGCTCAGGCAATCCACCCAACTAGGCCTCCCAAAGTGCTAGGATTACAGGCCTGAGCCACCACACCTGACTCAATTCCATTTTATAACTATTTTAGGATAATGTCCATGAGGACAGGAAATCCACCTGCCTGGGAATCCACTGTAGTTCCAATGCCTAGAACATATTAGAAACTCCATAAACATTTGCTCATGAATGAGTTCTTCCTCTGAAAAACAGTGAGGCTCAGGCCTACATACTCTTCCTTCAGTCCTCTCAATTTTAGCTTCTTGTCGCATGTGAACATTACTTAATAATAAGCTAAATCCATAGTTTAAAAATAAACATTTCTCTAAAAGAGGCATATCCTACAGAGATGCAACTATGCCTATAATAGAGGTAGGCCTATGTTTATAACAGAGACTGTACTTTGTATTATCATACATATTATGTGCTGTGCTTTACTAAATGGTTCAATAAGATGATTTTCCAAAACAATGAAACAAAAACAACATGCAACTTTATAAAGACAGCTTTTCTGGTGCTTACCTTATGTATCAAGATACTCATTGATGTTAAAATATTGATTGAACATTTAATCTGTGGCAGACGCTATATTAGGTTTTAAAAGTACAGCACTGAACAAGATAGATACACAGTCCCTACCCTGATTGAGCTTCCAGGCTATCAAGACAATTATACAGTTAATAAAGTATGATGAGTAGTTACCATAGAAGTATTCTTAGGGATACAGGTCTTCTGCCTGCACTTAAACAAGAGCAGCTCTGTATTTATCATTTTTATAATTTGAGACTCCAGGAAAGATTTTGTTGTTTTATTGTTTTTTATTTTTTGAGTCGGAGTTTCACTCTTGTTGCCCAGGCTGGAGTGCAGTGGCGAGATCTTGGCTCATGGCAACCTCCACCTCCCGGGTTCAAGTGATTCTCCTGCCTCAGCCTCCCAAGTAGCTGGGATTACAGGCATACACCACCACACCTAGTTAACTTTTGTATTTTTAGTAGAGATGGGGTTTCAGTATGTTGGTCAGTCTGGTCTTGAACTTCTGACTCGGGTGATCTGCCCACCTCTAGCCTCCCAAAATGCTGGGATTATGGGTGTGAGCCACTGCACCCGGCCTAAGATTTTGTTTGTAAACCTGGCTTTGCTACTATATAAAAGTTTGAAAACTGCCATTTATTTTCTGAATTTCATCCTGGAAGCCTATTATGTAAATGAATGACCATTGCATATACAGTTGTAACTATATAAGCTTTTTTTTTTTAAATTGAGACAGAGTTTCACTCTGTCACCCAGGCCAGAGTGCAATGGTTCATTCACGGCTAACTGCAGCCTTGACCTCCCAGACTCAAGCCATCCTATCTCAGCTTCCCAGGTAGCTGGGACACAGGTGCATGCCACCACATCCAGCTAATTTTTAAACTTTTTGTGGTGACGAGGTTCTCTCTATTTTGCCCAGGCTCTTCTCGAACTTCTGGGCTCAAGCAATCCTCCTCCCTTAGGCTCCCAAAGGGCTGGGATTAAAGGTATGAGCCACCATGCCCAGCCTTAAAAGCCTTATTATCCTCATTTTATAGTTGAGGAAATGCAGTTCACAGAGTTAACTCTCTAAAGTCTTACGACAATTAAATTGCAAAGCCTCATTCCAAATCTCTGCTCTCTATATCACACCTCAGTGCCTACACCCAAAATGGAATATATCTTATTTCCCCTAGAAGAAAGATCTCTAGTTAAGAAGTACAAAGTTTTGCCTTAGCCTTAACCAATATCCAATATGTTTTTAATGAAAGAGATATATAGCATGCTAATAAAAAACAAAAACCACACCATCATCTCAATCAACACGGAAAAAGCATTTGAAAAAAATAAGGCCAGGTGCAGTGGTCGCTCACGCCTGTAATCCTAGTACTTTGGGAGGCCGAGGCAGGCGGATAACCTGAGGTCAGGAGTTGGAGACCAGTCTGACTGACATGGTGAAACCTCGTCTCTACTAAAAATGCAAAAATTAACCAGGCGTGGTGGCCTGTGTCTGTGGTCCCAGTAACCAGGTGGCTGAAGCAGGAGAATCTCTTGAACCCAGGAAGGGAGGCAGAGGTTGCAGTGAGCTGAGATCACCACTGCCCTCCAGCCTGGGTAACAGAGGGAGACTCTGTCTCAAAAACAAACAAACGTGAAACTCCCTTATGAGAAAAACCCTCAATGCAAGAGGGGGAGCTTCCTCAACCTGATAAAGGCCATCCATGAAAAATCTACAGGTAACATCATATTTAATGGAGAAAGACACTGATTTTCCCCCTAAAGGCAGAACAAGACAAGGATGTCTGCTAGTAACACTCTTACTCAATATTGTACTGGAGACCGGGTGCGGTGGCTCATGCCTGTAATCTTAGCAATTTGGGAGGCCGAGGTGGTGGATCACCTGAGGTCAGGAGTTCGAGACCAGACTGGCCAACATGGTGAAACCCCATCTTACTAAAAATACAAAATTAGCTGGGCATGGTGGCATGCACCTGTAATCCCAGCTACTCAGGAGGCTAAGGTAGGAGTAATCGCTTGAACCCAGGAGGTGGAGGTTACAGTGAACTGAAATCGTGCCACTGCACTCCAGCCTATGTGACAGAGGGAGACTCTGTCTCAAAAAAAAAAAAAAAAAATTATTTATTTATTTATGTTAAAAAAATTTTTTGGTCTCACTTTGTCCCTCAGGCTGGAGTTCAGTGGTGTGATCTTGGCTTACTGCAACCTTGAGCTCCCAGGTTAAAGCGATCCTCCTGTCTCAGCCCCCAAATAGCTGGGACTATAGGTGTGCGCCACCACTCCCAGCTAATTTTTGTATTTTTTGTAGAGATGGGATTGTACCATGTTGTCTAGGCTGTTTCGATCTCCTGGGTTCAAGTCATCCACCCACCTTGGCCTCCAAAAGTGCTGGGATTACATGTGTGAGTCACTACACCCAGCCAAACAGGGTATTTAAATTAAATCTACAATTAATGTGTTTAGATTTTACTATTTTTTTGAGAAGGAATCTTGCTATTGTCACCCAGGCTGGAGTGCAATGGCACGATCTTGGCTCACTGCAACCTGTGCCTCTTGGGTTCAAGCGATTCTCCTGCCTCAGCCTCCCAAGTAGCCGAGATTATGGATGTGGTATGCCCGGCTAATTTTGTATTTTTAGTAGAGACGGGATTTTACCATGTTGGTCAGGCTCGTCTCGAACTCCTGACCTCAAGTGATCTACCAGCCTCAGCCTCCCAAAATGCTGGGATTACAGGCATGAGCCACCGCCCCTGCCAAACAGAATATTTAAATTAAAGCCAAAATTAGCTGGGCGAGGTGGCTTACGCCTGTAATAACCCAGCACTTTGGGAGGCTGAGGTGGGCGGATCACCTGAGGTTGGGAGTTCGAGACCAGCCTGACCAACATGGAGAAACCCCGTCTCTACTAAAAATACAAAATTAGCCGAGCGTGGTGGTGCGTGCCCATAATCCCCGCTACTCGGGAGGCTGAGGCAGGAGAATCGCTTGAATCTGGGAGGCAGAAGTTGTGATGAGCCGAGATTGTGCCATTGCACTCCAGACTGGGCAACAAGAGCAAAACTCCATCTCAAAAAAAAAAAAAAAAGCCAAAATTAATATGTTTAGGTTTTTTTTTTTTTTTTTGAGACAGAGTCTCACTCAGTCACCAGGCGCCAGGCTGGAGTGCAGTGGCGCGACCTTGGCTCACTGCAACCTCCGCTGCCCGGGTTCAAGCATTCTCCTGCCTCAGTCTCCCGAGTAGCTGGGACTACAGGCGCGCGCCACCACGCCCAGCTAATTTTTTTGTATTTTTAGTAGAGACGGGGTTTCACCTTGTTGATCAGGACGGTCTCGATCTCTTGACCTCGTGATCCGCCCGCCTCGGCCTCCCAAAGTGCTGGGATTACAGGCGTGAGCCACCGCGCCCGGCCCAATATGTTTAGGTTTTAAGACCAACTGGAATATAAGTTTTTTAAATATTTATTTATGAGACAGAGGCTCACTCTGTTGCCCAGGCTGGACTGCAATGATGCAGTCTTGGCTCACTGCACCCTCAGCCTCTCAGGTTCAAGCAATTACCCTGCCTCAGCCTCCCGAGTAGCTGGGACTTACAGGCACGTGCCACCACACCCGGCTAATTTTTGTATTTTTAGTAGACATGGTGTTTCACCATGTTGGCCTGGCTGGTCTTGAATTTCTGACCTCGTGATCTGCCAGCCTTGGCCTCCCAAAGTGCTGGGATTACAGGCCCAGCCTTGAAATACAACATTTTGCAAAAGGATTACTGAGTACCTACTGTGTGTCATCCACTGGGGTTTGAGAGACAGTATTCCTTCCTAGATTAGTTAATTCCAGATCAAAATATGTCTAGGGGGCTGCGCCAGGTGTCTCACACTAGTAATCCCAGTACTTTGGGAGGCCGAGGCAGGAGGATCGCTTGAGCCTGGGAGATGAAGGATGCAGTGAGCTATGATCATACCACTGTACTCCAGCCTGGGCTAGAGTGAGTGAGACACTGTCTTAAAAAAAAAAAAAAAAAATCTAGGACTCAGCGAATGACTAGACTAAAGCGCACATTTTGCTGGGATTTGTCTTTTGATTCTGCATGGCTTCTAATATTTATCAGGAGTTAAACATCCTTTTACGGGATAACTGCATCTAGGCAGGACTATATATAAACAAAGAAAAAGTCTTCGAAGAGGAAACACAGGAATCGCTCGGTTTAGGAAGGCAGTGCCTTGAAAAGTGCCTTGAGCAGCCTGAAGTTCTGAGAGCTTTCCAGGTGTGGGAAGGTGTACGGGTTTTCTGCGATTACTTCTCTGAGCATGAACGGAAGTCACCCTTTGTGCCTTCTGCGGTGATTTTAATGACAGGTGTCATCTATAGGACAGAGTAATCTATTTACATTCTGTTCTTCTCGATGCACTCACAAGCGGGTAACTAGGTGACAAGAAAATAAAGATCTTAGTCAAAGAAGTCTGACGGCAACCAAACCTCTCATCTTCCCATAGTAAAGATGGCGGCGCCTTGACGTAAGCTACAAGCAACACCACTTCCGCGTTTCCCTTGCGCCCTGGTCCAAGATGGCGGACGAGGCCACGCGACGTGTTGTGTCTGAGATCCCGGTGCTGAAGACGAATGCCGGACCCCGAGATCGGGAGTTATGGGTGCAGCGACTGAAGGAGGAATATCAGTCCCTTATCCGGGTCAGTTGTGTTTCTACTGTCTAACGCGTAGCGGAAGGGTTGCGGGAAATCAGGTGTCCTCAATAATAGGCTCCGTGTGGAAGCTGCTTCCGGTTTTTAAGTTTAACGCCCAAATTACAGAAATGGGACGATTGCGGGGCTGGGGGACTAAGGAGGGATGGTGGGGAAAGGGCAAAAAAGACTCAGGTGAGGTGCACAGTGGGGCCAGACCTTGCGGCTAAAAGCAGCAGTTATTTTTGGGATACGCCTCCCCAGAAGGTGACGTGTCTTCCCGGCTCCAGGTGTTTGTTCACCTGGATGTAGGAGAGGTGCTCAAAAATCCTCAGGGCGCCAAGCCCCAGTCTGCATTTCTCTGCTCCCTCCTTCACTCTTTCAAACCACGTTAGGGCTGAAAATTCAAGCAGGTGTTAACAACACAGTTGGGGAGTTTAGCTTGTAGTTAGAAACGGGTGGTCTTCTCACCGAATCTCTCTACTGTGGGAGGATAAAAAAGTTTGTCTTTTTGTAGTCGTTTCGATCTGCTTCAAAGGCCAGCAGTTCTAATTCTCCTACCTCATATATTCAGTCACTTAAAAAAAAAAATACTGTGCATACAGAACCTAGGGAGAAGATACCAAGCCGAATAAGGTAGAACTTACTGAGGTAGACAAAACCAGATCACTAGAATAAAGTGTTTAAGTGGAGAAAGACGGAGACAGATAGGGACAGATGTAAAGCGAGAAATGGCTAGGATGTTTTGAGAGCATGATGGGAGATACCCAGCTTGCATTTGGTCACGGAAGGCTTCCTGGAAGAGGTAATGCTTGAGCTGAAACTTAAGGAGTAAACATAAGTTAGCCTGATAAAACATAAGAGTAGAAGGACATTGAAGGCAAAAGGGACAGCATGAGTAAAGGCATAGGCTCTAGAAATGGCACCGGCATGATGTGCTTGAAGAAACAAAGTAGCTGAGTTGTTAGAGCATAAAATGTGAGGTAGGGAATGGTAGACAAAGCTAGGAGACAGCTTTGCGCACTTTAATTTTTTCTTGGAGGCTTTGGGATACCGTTAAAGGATTTTAAGCTGAGGAATAACATGGCCAGATTTGCGTTTAGGTCAGTTGCATTGGCAATAAGGGGAAAATACAATTGACAGGGACAAGATTGAAAGCAGGAGACAAGTTAGGAAGCTGTCATTAATCTCAGCAAAACAAAAGACAATCTAAACTAGGCAGTTGTAGTGAGGCTAGAGAGAAGAGGTAGATTTGAAGAATATTCAGAAGGTAAAATCAGCATGACATCATTGATTAGTGGAGTAAGGGATACGGAGGGTCATGGATGATTCCCAGGTTTTTCCTTGGGTGAATGCTAACACTGCCACCTGAAATTGGTAATTCAGAAAGTGTATCCGAAGGAATATTATAAATTCCAGATGGAAATGCTGAGTTTGAAGTACCTGTGAAATGAAGGTCGAAATTTCAAAATACAGTTGGATGCTAGAGTCTGAAGTTCTGAGGAAAGACCCAGACGGAAGATAAACATCTGGGAGTCATTAGCATACGGGTGCTAGTTGAAAACAGGACTATGTGAGGCTAGAAGGAAGGGAGCCGCTCAAGGAAGGGGTCTACTGTTATAAGTGGCGGGATGAGGGCAGACACTATCAGAAGTGAGAGGAGAATCCAGATATCTTAAGGTCTTTTGTGCTTGCTAAATTGAGTAGTGGAAAGCAAACATTCTGTTCTCTGTTCTGGACAAACCCTCACTTACCAGTATAGCCTTGTCTTCAGCTTTATGTTAGAAAAATTAGATAAACATATTAAGGAAAAGTAACCCCACACTTTTCTTTCAAGGAGAGGGGGACTGCCCTTGACCCCAACTCCTCTCTCAAAGAAACTCATTCTCTGCTTCTAGTATGTGGAGAACAACAAGAATGCTGACAACGATTGGTTCCGACTGGAGTCCAACAAGGAAGGGACTCGGTAGGTAGAGCCTCTTGGGAGGTGTGGGGTAGGAGTCTTATATGACTTAAGTAATTTGGTATCCTAGTACCCACTACCAAAGCTGCCCTGTCTCATCTTAGCTGTCCCCCACTCCCACAGCTCCAAGTTCCCCAGTTCCCATTTAATGAGTCTCCCAGGCTGGTGGCCTAAGCAAAGATGTCATTTGAGTATTGGAAGAGTAGGCAAATTAGACTGAGGTTTGGTCTTTGTTACAGGTGGTTTGGAAAATGCTGGTATATCCATGACCTCCTGAAATATGAGTTTGACATCGAGTTTGACGTGAGTGTGATGGAGTGGGAAATATGAAAGTTAGCAGAAGGGGAGGGATTAGATGATTGGTAACAAGCTAACCTTTCTTGAAGGGACCAAAGAAAACTTTTAAAATGGGAGGGAAAAGCTGAGGTTTGAGGCAAGCATAAATTACACTTACTCATCTCCGTGTCCAGAATCCTGGTACAGACATGCTGCTTGGGGAGTTTGCTTAACATTTCAGTTTAATCAAGAAATATGTATGTCTGATTAGATTAGTCCCTTTCTATCCTGATTCTGTTTGATTAAGGTTTTATAATTTCTCCAGATTCCTATCACATATCCTACTACTGCCCCAGAAATTGCAGTCCCTGAGCTTGATGGAAAGACAGCAAAGATGTACAGGTAGGACTGAATAGGAAATGGCAAGGGGTTAAAGAAGGCCTTAAGGAAGAACTTTGTAGCGGGAGGGAGAGCAACAGGAAGAACAGCTAACGGATGCTTGGCTTGATGTTGGGGTAATGGGATGATCTATGCATTAAATCACCATAGCAGATTTTTACCTATGTAACAAACCTGCACATCCTGCACATGTACCCCTGAACTTAAAAGTTGTAAGAAAAAAAGGAAGAACTACCGAGACCAGCTCAGCCATAGAGACCCCCACCTAGGCGGTGCTGAAGGAATTGAGAAGCAGACACCCAGATAGAACAGCAAAATGGGACTACCCAGGGGGCCAGCAGCTTTCCGAGTTAAGAGCCTCTGGGAGCTGACAGCATTCTGGGCTGAGGGCCTCAAGCAGACGCTGACTCACATATTTATTCTCTCTGAACAGGTGATTATTATGAACAAACAGGTGTTCTGTGTTTTCTCATAGAACCAAGATAAACTAGGTAGGCAGCTGGTGCCTGCTTACCACTGATCAAGGACAAACCTCTTCTCCACAAGGGAGCCATGGGGGCAGGGTCACATAGGCCCCGCTTAAAGAATTGTTTTAACCTCTGTATGATACTCATCTACTCTCTTGCCACTTTGGAATGCCCCAAGTAGTTTTCTACTTGGGTGGGGGGTGGGGGTGGGGGGAGGCGGCTAGGTTTTCCTTGCCATCGTTCTTCCTAGCAAACATTATATTCTATCATTCATTCAGCAACTCTCAACAAAGAACTTTGGAGGAAGAGATTTTCCCAGGGTCTGCTGGCCTAGTAGGGTGCCAGGCTCTCTTCTGCTGAGCCTAGGCAAACTACTTAGCTGAACTTGTTCTCAATTCTGATCAATAGTAGTCCTCCTATGCCCCCAAGAGGCTGCTGTGCTTTATGGTAAACTTTGCATGTCTTCCCCTCCCACAACAGCATGGGAGCTGTCTTCTCTCTCTCTAATAAATAGCTTACATACACACACACACACACAAACCTTTGCATTTCAATACCTTCTATGTGTCCCTCTCATAGGGGTGGAAAAATATGCCTGACGGATCACTTCAAACCTTTGTGGGCCAGGAACGTGCCCAAATTTGGACTAGCTCATCTCATGGCTCTGGGGGTAAGTTTTGTGTATTTGGTATAAGAGGAAGAAGAGGCGCTTAGGCCCTGAGCAGTACAGGAAAAGCAGCTAAGAGTAAAAGGAGTAACAGTGTCGTCCCTTAAGCATGTCTCCAGGAGGGAGCGTCTAATGGAACAAGAAGCACTGACCGGTTGTAATCTCACACGATTTTCCTTGTATTGCAGCTGGGTCCATGGCTGGCAGTGGAAATCCCTGATCTGATTCAGAAGGGCGTCATCCAACACAAAGAGAAATGCAACTAATGAAGGATCAAGCCACTGAGGCAGGGCAGAGGGACCTTTGATAGGCTATGATCCTGTTTCCTGTGCATCACACTTAACTGCTTCCCCGAACACCCTCCACCTCTAGTTGTTACTAAGTAGCTGCAGCAGGCATTGCTGGGGAGAAGCAAACACCAAACAGTATCGCTACTTAGTTTCTAAGGCTGCACAGGGAAGGGAAAGACTGGGCTTTGGAAAATCTAGAGGCAATTTATATCCGCCCCAGGTGGAGCAACATGCGATCCTGGAGGCACAGGAAGTAACAAAGTGAGTACATAGTCTTTCTGGTTTCTGGAGATAACCCATCAATAAAAGCTACTTCCTCTGGTAGCCTGTGGTTCTCATTGGGAGCTGTTGAGAGGGCAAGTGGGCTAAAACCTGAGACACATGAACAGCTACGCTGGGTTGGGTTGAGAGGGAGTATAAAGTAGGATGCTCTGGTCAGGAGTGGGGAATGAAATGTCGACTGTTCTCCCTGCTGCTCCGATCTACCTTTGTCCTTTAGTGGTGATACATGCTTCACCCTGTTAGCCTGCAAGAAATGGTTTTGCAGGGCCAGCACTTCTCGACCTCCAGGGATCTTCCCATCCCTCTGTGAAGTGGTAATGCTTCTCCACTGGTCTGGGGCTGGACCCAGGCCTGCAGCTTGCCACACTTGCACCCCTGCTGTTTGGGAAGGATCTGTGCTCTAAGCCGCGTGGCCATACTACGACTGTCAGTTCTCCATGCCTATGGCCTATAGGATAGGGCGACGGCACCCTATACCTCAGGGACTTGCTTTGGATTCATGGATTAAAGCCCACTCTGGGCAGGGTTGAGAACTAGCGGCCTGTAAACTTGGCCGCGTTTCCATGGTGTCGATCGCGGAGCCTTGGGGGCGGGCTCACGCAAGCGCCAAGGGACTGGGTGGGAGGAGTGCGAGTGTGGATGCGCAGGCGCTTTGAGAGACTGTGAAGCCGGTGGCCGGTGGCCGGGTGGGACCAACAAAGATGGCGGCGGCCCCTGCGGCGGGAGCGATCTGGGCAACGGCTGCGGCTAAAGCTACAGCCGGGCCCACGGGGGGGCTGCACGGGGGTAGTAGGGGGTGGCCCTGAGCTGCGCCTGGCCCCGGCTGGCCTCTCCCGCCGCCTCACCGGGGGGACAGGTACGGGCCGGGGCGTTATGGCATGGCGGGGTGTGGGGGGGGGCGCAGAGGGAAGACTGCTCCAGACCCGAGAGGACACTCTCCACAAAGGCGCGTGGGGCCCAGTGGGGCCTGGGAGAACCGGGCTGGAGGGACAGCATCCCTGGACCTCGGGGAATACCCCGCCGGATTCCGTAGCCAATCAGCGGCCTCGGCCTTTCTGCCCTCGAGGGGGGGCGGACCCGGCTAAAGCCCTGCTGTGGTGGGAGAGGTGCAGAGGTTAAGGGTCTAGAAGTTGTTCGTCCTCCAACCCCGATCACTGCCCCCTGAACGTCGACACCATGTCGGAGGTCGGAGGTGGGGGAGGGAATGGATCGTAAGTCACCCATTTGGTCTGCTTCATTTAGCAGCCCAAAGGGGCAGGGATTTGAGGATGGAGGGCTGTCTTTTGGGCTATTATTCTTGCATCTGCACTATCATTTGGTTGGAGGTGTTAAGTGACCCGAGGCACATCCTACTTTATTAGCCAGGTATGGGGTCCCATGTTATGTTAGAGCCCAGATAGAAGTTATCACTGGCTTTTCAGTAAAGCTGTATTCTGCAGGCAGGGGATGGGAGTATAGAAAGAGTCAAAGCCATGGGCTGCTATCTTTCATTCATTCGTTTACTCCATAGATACTAAGTATTTATACCAAACACAATGCCAGGTATTGGGGATATGATGGCTGATTCAGTAGACCTGGTTCCTGCCCTTAGTGCATATTACTGCTCCCATTTTCGTTGATGTGGTAGTGATGACTGAGCCAATCTAATGTGGAAAGTGAGAGGACAGCAAGATACTGGGTATGGAATGGGGCAAAGCAATAAGGGAAAATTAGTGTGGCAGGGTGCAGTACAGTAGCCTGCCTTCCTGTTCCCCCATGTTCAAATGCTGACACTCTCTCTTCTCCTCCCAGGTCCAGCCTGTGGTGTCCACAATGCCCCAGGCCTCTGAGCACCGCCTGGGCCGGACCCGAGAGCCACCTGTTACTATCCAGCCCCGAGTGGGATCCAAGCTACCATTTGCCTCCAGGGCCCGCAGCAAGGAGCGCAGAAACCCAGCCTCTGGGCCAAACCCCATGTTACGACCTCTGCCTCCCCCGGCCAGGTCCCCCCTGATGAACGGCTCAAGAAACTGGAGCTGGGACGGGGACGTACTTCAGGCCCTCGTCCCAGAGGCCCCCTTCGAGCAGATCATGGGGTTCCCCTGCCTGGCTCACCACCCCCAACTGTGGCTTTGCCTCTCCCATCTCGGACCAACTTAGCCCGTTCCAAGTCTGTGAGCAGTGGGGACTTGCGTCCAATGGGGGATTGCCTTGGGAGGGCACCGTGGCACCGGAGAGCTTGGGGCTGCACTGAGCCGCTTGGCCCTCCGGCCTGAGCCACCCACTTTGAGACGTAGCACTTCTCTCCGCCGCCTAGGGGGCTTTCCTGGACCCCCAACCCTGTTCAGCATACGGACAGAGCCCCCTGCTTCCCATGGCTCCTTCCACATGATATCCAACCGGTCCTCTGAGCCTTTCTACTCTGATGACAAGATGGTGAGGACTTGACAGTGCACGTGGCCTTCATGCCCATGTTCCCCTATGCTTTTCTGCCATCCTCTGCCTTTCCTGTCCCCCCATTTCCTTCAAGTTCCTTTCTCATACTCTTGAGCCTCCCAGACCCTTTTCTGGGTTGTTGGTGACTCCCCCAGCATGGTGTGCTGTTTCAGTCCCCAGGGAATTAGCCCAACTATTTCGAATTCTTTGGGTCCCCCAGGCCCTTCCTTTCCCTTGCTGCACCTTCTCTGCGGGGGACTCTGCCTGGGCCTAATTAATCTCTGGAGCTAAAGAGAGGCGGGCTCAGAACATCTTAGCAAATGTGGTTGCACATTTTCTGAGCTAAGTAAGCTAGGCTGATTGCAATTGGAGTCACCAGGAGAAGGGGCAAGAAGGGGCCACGGGGGCAGGAGGGGGTTTTGGGGGGCAGAAGGGTGGGAGTGGTGAGCAGCTGGGCAGCCATGCCAGTCCTTGGGGGAGTTGCCCCAGGAGCTGCAACGTCGGTTAGCTGAGCAGAGGAGTAAGTGGGCAACAGGTGGGACAGCCATGGCTGAGTCCGTGGTACATTCCGCTGTGATGGGCTTACTGCTCATGACCAGTGAGGTAGGGAGACTAGAATACCTAGTGAGGGGAATAGGGTAGAGTTTGGGGATGAAACATGCATGGGATGAGGGAGGCAGTGGGCAGCATGCTGTTGAAAAGTTAAAGTGCCAGCTGGGATATATAGGAACTTGCCGATTGTACTCTGACCTTCCAGGCTCATCACACACTGCTTCTGGGCTCTGGTCATGTTGGCCTTCGAAACCTGGGAAATACGGTGAGAGCCATTCTCCTATCTTTCCTCTCTAAAAGGAATGTGAAATGGTGCTGGGGCTGGGGGAAACCCGCGAGCTTGGGGAAGGCATGTGGAAGGAGGGCTCTGAAGCTCTTTTAAGGCTTCCTGGGCAATGGTCGGGAGAGACAACAGCAGTGTCCCTGCTGCTCCCCCAGTGCTTCCTGAATGCTGTGCTACAATGTCTGAGCAGCACTCGACCTCTTCGGGACTTCTGTCTGAGAAGGGACTTCCGGCAAGAGGTTCCTGGAGGAGGCCGAGCCCAAGAGCTCACTGAAGGTGGGGCAACAATTCCTGCTCCCTCTGTTCAAGTCCCTTTTTCCCCCAACCACTTGCAGGTCCATCTGCCAGTGCTGGTGGCCCCTAACCCTTAAATCTGCCAGTTGTATCTACTTTTCCCAGTGCCTACTTTCCTAAAGGTTGTTTTCACCCTCTTAGCCACCTGTTGCTTGCCTCTTCCAGACATTAACCTTTGTTTCCCTTCCCCACTCATATCCCAACAGCCTTTGCAGATGTGATTGGTGCCCTCTGGCACCCTGACTCCTGCGAAGCTGTGAATCCTACTCGATTCCGAGCTGTCTTCCAGAAATATGTTCCCTCCTTCTCTGGATACAGGTGGGAGAGCTGGAGGCTATGAGGTTTCTCTCTGGCCATGTCTAGGGGTAGGGCCAAGCAAGGGCCTTGGCAGCACTGTTCTGAGCCTTGTGGTGTTCTTTATCCAGGAGGTGGGGACTGATATCTGGGCAGGGAATAGTATCTGTGGACTAGGAGGGGGGTCAATTGCCCATACTCTTTACCTGGCTGTAGCCAGCAGGATGCCCAAGAGTTCCTGAAGCTCCTCATGGAGCGACTGCACCTTGAAATCAACCGCCGAGGCCGACGGGCTCCACCAATCCTTGCCAGCGGTCCAGCTCCCCTCTCCACCCCGCCGAGGAGGGGCTCTGCTAGAAGAACCTGACTTAAGGTAAGGGTCGCTCCCCCTACCTCCTCTCCCCAGTAGTTTATCAGCAGCATTCATTCACACTTCATAGAACTGAACTAGTCAAGATTGAAGATGTAGGGTCCAGGGAAATCCTTTATTACAGAATATAGTGTGAGAAGCTCTTCTAAGAAATGGAAGGAAGGAAGAGGGGGGAGTCTAAGGGGAGCAGATGGAGGCAGAAGATTATGCTAGGGATGTCACCAAATAGAAGGAGAAGGGGATAATTACTTTACAAATAGAGGATGACAGCATATTCTTCCCTCATATACATTCCTTTCTTTTCCTCTCACCTTGGATTTCCCTAGAAAGTTCACTGAGGCATTATTTCTTTGACTTTTCCTTGAAATTTAGAGAAGGAGCAGGGGTGTGGGTGGGGTATAGGGCTTTGTGGGTCGTTTCAGTGGGTGTTGGGGGTGCCCAGTGTTCCCACTGTCTCATGAGTGCTTCCCACTTCCCTTGATCTGTGGTAGTGATGATGACCGAGCCAACCTAATGTGGAAGCGTTACCTGGAGCGAGAGGACAGCAAGATTGTGGGTATGGAATGGGGCAGAGCAATGAGGGAATATTTGTGTGAGGCAGTACAGGCTTGGGGGGAGGAAATCGATACTATCAAGGGGTATGGGAACAAGATTGGATGATGCAAATGTGAAGTTGTGTGAAGAGTTGGTTAGAGTGTTGGTAGTGGGAAAGGAAGGGTCAGGCAAAGGGGCGGGGAAGAGATGGAAATTCAAGAAATCTCATGGCATCCAACAATGACTTTTTCTCCTGTCCCTGTGCTTCTATCTAGACCTGTTTGTGGGCCAGTTGAAAAGTTGTCTCAAGTGCCAGGCCTGTGGGTATCGCTCCACGACCTTCGAGGTTTTTTGTGACCTGTCCCTGCCCATCCCCCAAGGTGGGATTCCAGAGGATTCCAGGGTGGATAGGACAAGGGCTCTGTGACCCAAGCCTACCCACCCCCAAAATGTGGGAGGGAACCCTGTGGGTCTGTGGAGCAGAACTCAAGCCTGGATTGATTGAGAAGAGTTGGAAAAGGAAATTCAGAACATGTTGACCCTTTCTTCCCCTTTTCCCCCCAGAAAGGGTTTGCTGGGGGCAAGGTGTCTCTGCGGGATTGTTTCAACCTTTTCACCAAGGAAGAAGAGCTAGAGTCGGAGAATGCCCCAGTATGTGGAGGTTCACAAGGGTTATAGTAAGGGTGGGAGACCTGGGGGGGGGGGACACCATGTGGATAAAAGGGATTGCATGATGCCTTAGTATGGGGAATAATGTTTGTGTATCTGGGTTTATGTAGGAGTCTCAGACGCGTTCTAGTACTCCTGGGGCAAAGGGGAGAGGCCGAGAGGATCCAGCCGTAATTGGGAGCACACTAAGTTTGTATGTGGATCGGGGTGTCAGAAAAGCCAATCGAGGTTAGGAGCACATTAACCTAACACTGTTTGCCATTTATTCAGGTGTGTGACCGATGTCGGCAGAAAACTCGAAGTACCAAAAAGTTGACAGTACAAAGATTCCCCCGAATCCTCGTGCTCCATATCCTAATGTTCAGATTCTTACTTCTCTTAGGATACCTCCCATACATTCTCTTTCCTCACTCTCCATGTTTCCAGAGAATTGAATTTTCCTTAGGAAAAGCCTGCCACCCACCTTTCCACAAGCCACTCCGCGTGTGTGTTGGGAGGGGGGAAAGAACAGCCTTCAGGACAGAAGTCCCCCTCAGAGGCCCTCTGCCTCCCAAATGTTCCTTAACCAGGGCTTAGATCTGAATCGATTTTCTGCCTCCCGAGGCTCCATCAAGAAAAGTTCAGTAGGTGTAGACTTTCCACTGCAGCGACTGAGCCTAGGGGACTTTGCCAGTGACAAAGCCGGTGAGTCTGGTGGAGAAGGTTCTGAGGAGCTGAAGCAGTGGGGGCACAGCTCTGATTTTAGAACTTGATCATCTCCAACCTCGCAGGAAGTCCTGTATACCAGCTGTATGCCCTTTGCAACCACTCAGGCAGCGTCCACTATGGCCACTACACAGCCCTGTGCCGGTGCCAGACTGGTTGGCATGTCTACAATGACTCTCGGTGAGAAAAGCCTCCTATTTACATCCTGCCCCATTCCCACTGCAGCCCTGACACTCTCCCCTTCTGTGAAGACCCAGGAGAGCAGAGTGCCAGGTGAAAGGAGAGGTGGAGGTCTTGCCTGATCTCTTCCTGGATGCTCTGGTGTAGGGAGGAGGGGGTAAACCGGAATGACCACAGCCTGTTCCCGATATCCTTTTTCCTAGTGTGTCCCCTGTCAGTGAAAACCAGGTGGCATCCAGTGAGGGCTACGTGCTGTTCTACCAACTGATGCAGGAGCCACCCCGGTGCCTGTGATGCCCTCTCTAAGCCCTGGCACCTGTGAAGCCCTTTAAACACCCTTAAGCCCCAGGCTCCCCATTTACCTCAGAGACGTCTATTTTTGTGTCTTTTTAATCGGGGAGGGGGGAGGGGGTGGTCGTAGCTCCATTATTTTTTTTATTAAAAAGTACCCTTCCACCTGGAGGCTCCCTTGTCTCCCAGCCCCATGTACAGAGCTCACCAAGCCCTTGCCCATGTACAGCCCCCAGACCCTCTGCAATTTCACTTTTTGTGAATAAATTTATTAAGAAAAAAATGTGCTTATTTGTATTTTTGCTTAGGGGATGAAACAGGACTGGGCTAAATTGGAGCCTTCCTCGGACCCAGTTCCCTCTGTAACAGGTGGGGGCGCTCTTAGAGCCGAGGGGGGAAGGTTTCGGGACCGGTGCGCCCCAGCAGTGAAGGTTAAGTACTGGGAGGAAAGAGGGGAAGGTCCACTTGAGTGAGGCTGCGGGGACGGGTTTGGGGGGCGATGGGGGCTGACGCTGTTGACAAACACGGTATGTTGCCAAGCGGCCCTAGCTCCCGTAGGCCCGGTCTGTTGCTAACATCAAGGAGCTGTTTATGGAACCGCCTCCCCGTGGACCGGTCTCCAGTGTCCCTATCTACTCTCCGTAGAACCAAAGCTTCTGGGGCCTTCCCTCCAGGGTTGTCACCC
Source organism: Ateles fusciceps (assembly GCA_036589455.1). Classification (NCBI taxonomy): domain Eukaryota; kingdom Metazoa; phylum Chordata; class Mammalia; order Primates; family Atelidae; genus Ateles; species Ateles fusciceps. Next base: position 4,265,686 of record JAZHEH010003362.1, read on the forward strand.
TAGCTGGGCGTACGAAGCTTGTGCTGGGGAACGCTAACTCCCCAGCGCTCGCCGCATCGGTCCTAGGGAGGGCAGTGGCGAGTACGGCCGCTCACTTTCAGCCTGGCGCTGACGCGGTTAACCGCCGGCTCTTCCAGCGGCCATCGCTCCGCCTCTGCCAGTTCGGTGTTCTCATTGGTGAACGTGATCCGGGGCCTTCCAGCGCTCGCCAATCCAGAAGTAGGAGTGATTGGGTCAGGCGCATGCCGCGAGAATAGAGAGGACGGAAAGTCGGAGAGACCGGAAAAAGTTGGGGCTGGGAGTAGCGGATTTGAAGCACTTGGCCTACCGAGGCGTGGAAAGCAGAGCGCATCAGAACTCAGGCGTGCTGCCCGCCGCCCGAGTCCTGCGAGGGCAGATAGTTAGGGTGTGGCCCTTATCTGCACCCAGCGGAGCGCCGGCGGGATACGGTCTTAGGACCTCGACCTCTTCCCTCATTTTCTCTCATCCCTACCTCTCGTGGGTGAGTCCTGGCCTCTGGACGGGGACCTCACTGTTCCACCAGCCCATCCGTGCACGCATAGTTTTCCCTAAAGCAGTGAGTGGCTGGGGGTAGAACTCAAAATCGGTGGGGCTTCTGGAGCGCAGGATACCCCCGGTCTGCCTGTTCATATCGCCCCCTTTCCCCTAGGTTTCCCCCATGGGCCGGACCGTGGTCGTGCTGGGCGGAGGCATCAGCGGCTTGGCCGCCAGTTACCACCTGAGCCGGGCCCCCTGTCCCCCTAAGGTGAGTGCTCCACTCGTGCCAGAGGGAGCTTCATTTAATGCCCTTTTCCCATTTCCATCAAAAGCTAGATGGATCCTGGCCCGCCGAATGTGCCTCCTCCCCCGCTTCCTGACCTCTCACGGGCGACTACAGGAGGTGCTGCAGTGTCTCTCTCTCTTGTCGCCAGGTGGTCCTGGTGGAGGGCAGTGAGCGTCTGGGAGGCTGGATTCGCTCCGTTCGAGGGCCAAATGGCGCTATTTTTGAACTTGGACCTCGGGGAATTAGGCCAGCGGGAGCCCTAGGGGCCCGGACCTTGCTCCTGGTGAGAGGCTTGTGGGGTGTCTAGGAGAGGCTGTGGAGGGGCTTTCACTGGGGAATAGAGTTTAGGGGAGGAAGTATGTTTGGTGGGTCGGACCTTCCCTTAGTTTCTCCTCTTCTGTGGGCATGTGGAGAGTAGGTTTCTGAGCTTGGCTTGGATTCAGAAGTGCTGCCTGTCCGGGGGAGACCATCCAGCTGCCCAGAACAGGTTCCTCTACGTGGGCGGTGCCCTGCATGCCCTACCCACTGGCCTCAGGTAACACCAGCACCTCCTTACTGTACCCCCTTTTGCTGTGCCCTCATCCTCATATGCCTTCCGTTTATTTCTTTATCTCCCTGTCAGCCTTCCCAGCAAAAGGGAGCCAAATGAGTGAAAATGACGCTAACTTCTGGAGCTGGGGAGGTATGTCAGGAGCCTCCCCCCTCACTATGCCTTTCTCCATGCAGGGGGCTACTCCGCCCTTCACCCCCATTTACCAAACCTCTGTTTTGGGCTGGACTGAGGGGAGCTGACTAAGCCCCGGGGCAAAGAGCCTGATGAGACTGTGCACAGTTTTGCCCAGCGCCGCCTTGGACCTGAGGTGACACCTGCTCAGAGGCCCCAAACCTCTTCCCTCCTAAACCAGCTTCAGAGCCCTCTATTCGAACCTACCACCTAGGGGCTCTTCTGTATCACTTGGGGGATGCCCTCTTCTCTTCATATCCCACTCCCTCATCATTACCAAAACTCATTATTGGGAGTGAAGGCCTTCACTTCCATCCTTCTGTCATAGTGTGAATGTCCCCCAACCCAAACCCTCTCCCCACCCCCATTCCCTACCAAACAGGGGCTGTGGAAATGAGTCAGTGCAGATTATTCTTTGGCTCCTCAGTCCCAGTCTCACCCTCAAGGTGGCGTCTCTAGCCATGGACAGTCTCTGCCGTGGAGTGTTTGCAGGCAATAGCCGTGAGCTCAGCATCAGGTCCTGCTTTCCCAGTCTCTTCCAAGCTGAGCAAACCCATCGTTCCGTATTACTGGGCCTACTGCTGGGGCCAGGTGAGGGGGATTGGTTCAAAGGGTGAAGGTATCAAGGACTGCCAAAGTGAGGGACGGGGGACAAGGGGTGCTATTCAATGATTTTTTTTTTTTTGACGGAGTCTTTTTTTTTTTTTTTTTTTTTAAAGACAGGGTTTCACCATGTTGGTCAGGCTGGTCTTGAACTCCTGACCTCAGGTGATCCGCCCGCCTTGGCCTCCAAAGTGCTTGGATTACAGGCGTGAGCCACCACGCCCGGCCGACGGAGTCTTGCTCTGCCTCCCAGGCTGGAGTGCAGTGGTGCGATCTCAGATCAGCTCACTGCAACCTCTGCCTCCCAGGTTCAAGCAAGTCTCCTGCCTCAGCCTGTTAAGTAGCTGGGATTACAACGTGTGCCACCATGCCCGGCTAATCTTTGTATTTCTTTTGTAGAGAAGGAGTTTCACTATGTTGGCCAGGCTGGTCTCGAACTCCTGACTTCAAGTGATCCACCTGCCTCAGCCTCCTAAAGTGTTGGGATTACAGGCGTGAGCCACCACATCCAGCCTCGATGATTCTTTTTTTGTTTGTTTGAAGCCGAGTCTCACTCTGTCACCTGGGCTGGAGTGCAGTGGCGCCATCTCAGCACACTGCCACCTCTGCCTCCCAGGTTCAATCGATTCTCCTGCCTCAGCCTCCCAAGTAGCTGGGATTACAGGCACCCACCACTACCCCCAGCTAATTTTTTGTGTTTTTAGTAGAGACAGGGTTTCACCATGTTGGCCAGGCTGACCTCAAACTCCTGACCTCATGATTCGTCTGCCTAGGCCTCCCAAAGTGCTGGGATTACAGGCATGAGCCACCATGCCCAGCCCCTCGATGATACTTCTTTGCTTCCTCTGCAGGGCGGACCCCACAGCCAGACTCAGCACTTATTCGCCAGGCCTCGGCTGAGCGCTGGAGCCAGTGGTCACTTCGTGGAGGTCTAGAGATGTTGCCTCAGGCCCTTGAAACCCACCTGACTAGTAGGGGGGTCACTATTCTCAGAGGCCAACCAGTCTGTGGGCTCAGCATCCAGGCAGAAGGGCACTGGAAGGTAGGGGAACCCCTGGAGTGTAATGAACCTGTCAGTGTTTCCATCTTTACCTGAGTTGTTTAGGCCAGGGCCAATAGGACTGGAATTCCTCATTGTTTTCGTGCCTTGGAAGCCACTTAGACATGGGCTACCCCAGAATCCTAGACCCTATTTGTGAATCTTCCTCAAATACCCTATGCAAGTCTGTAGATAGAAGCAGTACTTATAAGTGGCTTAGAGTTAGGAGAAATAACCCAGCTTTGCTGGGCATGGTGGCTCACGCCTGTAATCCCAGCACTTTGGGAGGCCGAGGCAGGCAGATCACCTGAGGTCAGGAGTTTGAGACCAGCCTGACCAACATGGAGAAACCCTGTCTCTACTAAAAATACAAAAAAATTAGCCGGTGTGTGTGGCACATGCCTGTAATTCCAGCAACTTAGGAGGCTGAGACAGGAGAATTGCTTGAACCTGGGAGGCAGGGGTTGTGGTGAGCCAAGATCATGCCATTGCACTCCAGCCTGGGCAACAAGAGCGAAAGTCTGTCTCAAAAAAAAAAAAACCCCAGCTTTACTGAACATTTCAGAACAGCCACACTGGCCTGTCTGGTCCACTTCCTGGAGTACACAGAGGAGTGATTTTTGTGAAGTCTACACAGTCACCCAGTCTCTTCATCTTGGGTTAGTACGCAGTCTTCCCGGCCACGTAGGTGCCTGGGAAACTGAGAGTGAGGCACCAGAAGTCTCTTTTCACTCATCAAATTCTCATTTTCTGGGTCTCTCAAATGTTTTCATGCTCTCAGGTATCTCTAGGGGACAGCAGTCTGGAGGCTGACCACGTTATTAGTGCCATTCCAGCTTCAGGTAATGGGATAGCCACCTTCCCCTTCCCCCACCCCTACCAGTGAGAGGCAAAAGCTGTACCTTCTTGGGCCAGCAGGACCACACCATGCCCCTGAACTGATTATCTCTATGGGAGTCTAATCCCAAAGAGGACTGACAGCTGTAGTGGGAACGCCTCCTGAATCAGGCCTCTGCCTTACCTCTAGTGCTCAGCAAGCTGCTACCTGCTGAGGCTGCACCTCTAGCTCGTGCCCTGAGTGCCATCACTGCTGTGTCTGTAGCTGTGGTAAATCTGCAGTACCGAGGAGCTCATCTGCCTGTCCAGGTATGATGAAGAAGGAAAGGAGAGGCTGAGTGCAGTGGCTCACACCTGTAATCCCAGCACTTTGGGAGACCAAGGTGGGTGGATCACGAGGTCAGGAGTTTGAGACCAGCCTAGCCAACATGGTGAAACCCCATCTCTATGAAAAATATAAAAATTAACCAGGTGTGGTGGCACACAATTGTAATCCCAGCTACTCGGGAGGCTGAGGCAGGAGAATCGCTTGAACCTGGGAGGTGGAGGTTGCAGTGAGCTGAGATTGTGCCATTGCACTCCAGCCTGGGTGACAGAGCAAGACTCGGTTCCCCCTCACCCCCCCCCCCCAAAAAAGGAGACAGGCTCAGCTAGAGCCCTTTTCTTCTGACCCATGAATGTCCTTCTCTCTAGGGATTTGGACACTTGGTGCCATCTTCAGAAGATCCAGGCGTCCTGGGAATTGTGTATGACTCAGTTGCTTTCCCTGAGCAGGATGGGAGCCCCCCTGGCCTCAGAGTGACTGTGAGAGGAGGAAACGTTGCCTAGTGGCATTTCCAGAGGGCTCCTCTGTGCTCTAGTATAGGCAAGGCCAGACTGATCAGTGCTATATTCCCTCCCTAGGTGATGCTGGGAGGTTCCTGGTTACAGACGCTGGAGGCGAGTGGCTGTGTCTTATCTCAGGAGCTGTTTCAACAGCGGGCACAGGAAGCAGCTGCCACACAATTAGGACTGAAGGAGCTGCCGAGTCACTGCTTGGTCCATCTACACAAGGTAAGTTGGGATAAACTTCCCTCAGCGCTCCGTTGAAGGCCTTGAAGACAGGGACTGAACACTTAGCACTGTACATCAGCCGAGGCCTGGGGCATCAGTAACAAACGTTCCCTGCATCCTCCTCTCTTCTCAGAACTGCATCCCGCAGTACACACTAGGTCACTGGCGAAAGCTAGGTAAGTTGGGAAAAGAGCTGGGTTGAGGAGGGCCAAGGGCATCAGGCCCCCATAACATTCCTTTCATGCTTTCCTTCCAGAGTCAGCTAGGCAATTCCTGGCTGCTCACAGGTTGCCCCTGACTCTGGCTGGAGCCTCCTATGAGGGAGTTGCTGTTAATGACTGTATAGAGAGTGGGCGCCAGGCAGCAGTCAGTGTCGTGGGCACAGAACCTAACAGCTGATCTCCAACTCTCACTCATGAAAATAAAAGTTGCTGGAGCTCGGCTTGGTCTGGCTATTCTATCACCTATCGGCATAAAAATGTAGTGGGGGAGCAAAGAGGCAAAGTGTGCCTGGGATGCAGAAAGCAGAAGCAGATGCGAGACAAAGTCCTTTATTAGAAAATATATCAAAATCCCTGCCCCCCTGAGCCGGGACCAGAAGAGGGGGCTATTCCAGCACGGGCAGAAAATGCCCAGGGGAGGGGCTTCCTTCACCAAACTACTTCCCAGGAACCATAAATAGAATAAATATTCACAGAGGTCCCAGGAGAAGCCAAATCACTCTTCTCTCCATGAATAGGAAGGGGCTTGGGGTCCAGCCCTGCTCCTACCCTAGGGGCAGGGACTCCCAGGAATCGTCACATAAAATCATGACATCAAGGATTCACAGTCAAAAGCCCTACAGGAGACCCTAGAAAGAGGGCCCCCCCCCCCAGGTCTAGAGGAGCCCAGCTCCAGTCCAGCAGTGAGGAGAGACCCCTGCCCCCTAGCACGGCACCAGAGTTCAGTTCCCCCACAGTCCTCTGAGAACAGTGAGGAGCTGAGGGTGGGGAGAATACAACCCTGTGAATTCGGTTTCATGATTAAGGTAGGCAGGAAGGAGTCAGTGTGAACCTCGGAGGGCTGTGTGGTTGGCAGTAGGTGGAGGCCCAGGCCTGGCTGGGGGCTGGCGTTGCAGCATCTCTTGACGGAAGGCTTGGGAGGAACCAGGTGGGTAACGGGGGCCCAGAGGGAGCCCGAGGACCCCGAGGGTCAGTCCCAATGTCTGCTGTGATGTTGGTATAAAGAGGACCCAGCTCTCGAGCCAGCAATCGGTATGTCAGTGAGTTCATCCCGTCTTGCGTCCAGGAATTCTGGGTACGGACCAGGAGGTCAAATCTGAGGGTTAGAAGTTGGAGACTAAGACCCAGAAAGGAAGAGCCAGAAATCTAGGGACTTTTAGGAGTTTCCTGGCTAGGGGTACAGAACCCTGAGGATCCAGTAACAATTCCCAGGCAGTCCTTCCTTCTTCCTACCTGTGGGGGATTTTCCTCGTTGCCCTTATCTCCTCGGTGCTTCACCATCTTATAGTGCCCTACAGATGTGGGGGGGGCCGAGAGATCTTCATCCCAGCCAGGCGCACCCTATGGGAAAAGTGAGGAGATCATGGAGGATCCAGAGTGGAAGAAAGCAAAGAAGGGATTCCATGTTTCTGTACACAAAAAACAACTATTGCTCAGTAAGCCAAAAAAAAAAAAGCCCAGGGCTGAAGTCAAATAGAAAGAAGGAAACGGGTGAAGAGAATGTAAAAGCTGGATGTATCCAAATCCTCAGGGCCCAGTGCCAGTCACCCTGGAGCCTTTAAACAGTTGGCAAAGGTAGGTTTGCACCTCCTCCCTTGGCTTCCGAAATGGCTCCTAGGAGCTGCCCTTGCAGTCTAGGAAGGACACAGAGAGAGGCCATTCTGTCAAAAGGATAAGAAAAGACTGGGAGTTGCAGACCCAAGCTCAGCAATTCCTATTTAGAATAGTGACTGAGCTACCCCAACTTCTCTCCCACATCCCCCATGTTAAGAAAAAGGTAGGCAAGGTGCAGTGGCTCACACCTGCAATCCTAGCACTTTTGGATGCCGAGGCAGAAGGATCACTTAAGGCTAAGAGTTCAAGACCAGCCTGGGAAAATAATGAGACCCTGTCTCTAGGGGGAGGAAAAAAAAAAAAACCTCGAAAGAAAGAGGCCAGGCATGGTGGCTCACGCCTGTAATCCCAGCACTTTGCGAGGCCGAGGCGGGCGGATCACCTGAGGTCAGGAGTTCGAGACCAGCCTGACCAACATGGTGAAACCCCATCTCTACTAAAAATACAAAGTTAGCTGGGCATGGTGGTGAATGCCTATAATCCCAAATACTGGGGAGGCTGAGGGAGAATCGTTTGAACCCAGGAAGTGGAGGTTGCACTGAGCTGAGATCGCGCCATTGCACTACAGCCTGGGCAACAAGAGCGAAACTCTGTCTCAAAAAAAAAAAAAAAAAAAAGAAAAGGGTAGAACCAGGTAATCAGGACCTCGAAAGAAACAAAATCCACCTCTGACACACAGAAGCATGGAGTGCAGATGGGCTGGGAAGGAACTAGAAGAATATTTATGTATATTTACAATTCACAGGGTGCTTCACATAGTTACAGAGAATGAGAGTTCACAGAGATGTCACCACAGAGGACACAGGGGGAGGGGGAGGCAATTGGTCCTGCATACCAAGCCCAAATATTCATACCACAGACATGAAATTGGGTCAGCTGAGGCTGAAGGTCAGAATGTTTCACATGCTTAAAATGAGTTGGCCCTGTGCCAATGGCACAGGCCTTTTACAAAGTGATTCTGGGATACATGGAGCAGAGCCTCTCTCTCCTAACCCCATAGGAAGTGGTCTGGCTGGAACCCTAGCAGAAGGCAAGACTAAACTGTCTCTGGGCCGCTTTCCAGCTCTGGAATCCAGTGATACCATTTCCTATTGATTTTATGTCCTCTCCCAAGAACAAACTAACAGGAGACTGAGGGATGACACAATGGGCAGCAGCATGCAAGCCTGACCTGGGTATCCTGAAAAGACTAAGGGAAATAAATGGGCTCAGTGCAAGACCAGGGAGCTAAAGGTTAGTGTTGAAGGACTATGGCCAGAGGTGGTCTTAGAAGACAGGAATCCAGACTGGGCTCAGATGGGAAGGGGTGGCAGGAAGCCTGACCTGGTAGCAATGTCATCATCTTCACCACCCCAGCCCCAGTATTCATTGGGGAAGCCATTCATCTTCAGGTACTGGTCAGGAGTAAGCGCTGAGACTCCTCCGAAGTACTGGGGGTAAGGGAGGCTAGGGAGAGAAAGATCCTTGCATGCCCCAAGTCTTCCAGGGAGACATTTCCAACCACAATCCCCTTGGCTCTCCCCCCTTCCACTGGACAGTGGGCTTCCCTGTTTCCCAGCACCCTTCCATGCCCTCTACCTGTATCCAAACTTGTTCATAGCAACAGCAACATGGCGAGGTCCCCGGGGGTCACACACATACAGATTGTGGTCATTTTCTGGCAAGAGGTCCACATCATGCAAGAACAGGCAGTCCCACTCTTCATCACGCAAGGCCTCTCGTACCCCAACATTCAGCAGTTTTGCCCTGTTAAATGTTCCATTTCCAGCCTGGAAGATAATGGAGGGGGGACCAGACTATGTCTGTAGGTGGCATGGAGAAGAGGGGGGCTAAAGAATAAAAGGAAAAAGAAGGAAATCAAAGTGGGGTGGAGGGGAAAGGTGAATGAAAAAGAAAGACTTTTTATTTTTCCATTTAGTCATTTGACAAATCTAGCTTGTGTATTGGTATGGGCCTGATACTTAGATGCTGCTGTCTAGCATTTAATCCTGACAGTCGGCAACCAGCAATGGTGTGGTGTGGAACAGGTGCTGTAGTAGTTACTTTCTACTCTTTCCTCATGTTAGATGGTTAAGTATCTTGCTCAGAGTCATACATGTAACAAGTGACAAAACTAGAATTTGAGCCCTATTGTGTCCAATTCTAAATATGCATGAGGCATTCAACAAAGGAAAAATCACAGAAGAGTGTAGGACAGTGGGAACAACCTAAGCAGATTAAGGAGAGTTATGGGACTAACAGATTTGGAAGAGCAGTGCCAGGTGCCTCTCCACACTCAATAGTCTGGCCTTCTTAAAATTATTCTAGGGACCCATTAGATGAGAGTGGAATGGCATGTGCTTGAGGATTCCTTAGAAGAAAGAAAGTCAAAATGAAGTGGAGATTGGGGGTACCTGGTGGATGACATAGATGCCATAGGCAAGCTGCTGGCGCTGCAAGAATGGGTGCAGGTGGTAGAGCAGCAGGCGCAGGTGGTGCTCCCGGGCACGATGGGGCACAATGATGGCTGTCCGGGAGCGGGGGCTCACACCCTGCAGGGCGGTACCGGCCCCCTGGTTCTACCCGGGGGATTCCGCTCCACAATCTCTGCCAGTGATGGTACTGGGCTAAAGGACACCGACACAGGACCCACTGTTGGGAAGGAATGGCAAGTAGAGGGATCAGAGGGGTAAAGAGAAAAGAATCAAACTAGGGTCTGGGAATACTTCTGGCACTGGCAGTCTGGTTCTGGGGTTTAGTTCTTAGCGCTCACTCAGAAATCTCACATGCCTTGATTGCCCTTCATTGGGACAGCTCTACAAAGGCTGGAAGGTGCAGGATCCTTACCTAGCCTACTTTTCTCATTTTAGGGTTGCATAACTTTCTCCTGTCTCACAGGGTTAGAAGCTACAGTTGCAGGCTGGAGAGAACAAGACTTGCAACTAATTAAACCAGGGCTCATCTACAAGGAAAACAATTCCTAGCCTGGGGCAGGAAAAGCCCATAAAGGGGCAGGCAGTAGAAATTGGAAATGCAGGCCGGTGAGGTGGCTCATGCCTGTAATCCCAGCGCTTTGGGAGGCCGAGGCAGGTGGAACACAAGGTCAGGAGTTCAAGACCAGTTTGGCCAAGATGGTGAAACCCATTTCTACTAAAAACACAAAAATTAGCTGGGCGTGGTGGCGCCCGCCTGTAATCGCAGCTACTCAGGAGGCTGAGGCAGGAGAATTGCTTGAACCCGGGAAGCGAAGGTTGCAGTGAGCTGAGATTGCGCCACTGCACTCCAGCCTGGGTGACAGAGCAAGACTGGGTCTCAAAAAAAAAAAAAGTGGAAATGCAACAGTCTAATCTAAACTCCGAATTCAGAGTACACTCTATCTCAACCTCAGCCTACCTTCAGAGTCCATTATCCTCTTCTAAGTCCCACTCCTGCCACTTCATGCCTCCCTGTCCCCAAGCCTCCTGTCCCCACACCTTGTCCTTCCTTTCACAACCTCCTTCCTCCTGCACTTACCTAAGAGAGGAGATCGTTCTGGACAGTAGGGCAGATCTTGAGGAGCTGGAGGACCCCCTGGGGCCCCAGGCAGGTGACTGAGGTTACTGTAGACATCACGAGGATGAGCATAGTCAAATGTTGGCCCCTGATCTCGGCCAAATAGGGCACTGAGACTTCGGAAGCCCCCCAGTGACAGGTACATCATGACAGCCAGCTGGGAGCCCACAAGCAGGGCCAGCGTGCAGGGCCTCTCCAGCAGCCTCCGCAACATCCTGGGGATGAGATCTAGGAAGGGAAAGGGGGAATTCTGGGGGTAGGCAGGAGAGAGCAAGCCAGCAGAGAGGTCAGTGCGTAGGGATGAAGGTGGTGCCAGGGGTAGAAAGGAAAAAGAGGCAGAGAACAAAGTCACAGAAGGGAGTACACAGGTGCACAGTCACGGAAGGAAACAAAATAGAATGTAACCACCAGTAGCCCTACCACCTGTCACTTCAGCCCAAGTTTCACTCTCTTCTACCTCCCCCCAAACCACTCCTACCATCTACTGTCAGTCCTCACCCCCAAGAATGTTTATATCATTCAAGTCTCATGCTCATTTCAGAAGTCTCTAGAATACACCTCTTCCAATTTTAGAGGGGAAGAGATAGACTCACCTAGGTTCAAGCTGTCTTCTTGGGGATCATGGGGGGCTCCAGGAGGTCCCGGGGGGACAGAGATGTGAGGCATTATCTAAAATTGGAAATGTCACAGAGGGCAGAGAAAGGCTCCATCTAGCACTCCAGCAGCAAATTTGGGACCAGCTGGAACAGAAGTGGTAAAGGATAACTAGCCACCTGCACCGCCAGAGATCAGCATCAGGGTGAAGCCGGTTTCCCAGCAGGGGAAGTGAAGGAAAGTGGTTGGAAAGGAAGAGGAGGAGCAGGAGATGGTAGGTCCCTTGCCTCTCTCCCGTGCTACTCTGGAATGACAGTGTCAGGTTCATACTTAATCACCCCCGTACCTCCACCCCAACAGGATAGACTTGTTTGGGGAGTGGGGGATAGGACAGCTAATGGAAACAGTTTTCCCCCCAGACCAAGAACCCGTTCAAGTGACGACAGGGTCATGACAGGACCGTGGAATGGACTAAGGAGTACCCAGGGCGAAGTAGGAAACAGGCTCCTTCCGTTCTTCCTGTGCCTGGGCGCCAGCTCCTCAGGTGCAGGGACCATGACCACCTGGGAGCTGAAAGCAAACAGCCCCGGAGCTCGGCGGAGAGTAGGGTGTGGGTGGCGTCCTCTACCTTTTTTTTACCTTTCCCCCGTTCTGGGGGGTTGGGAGGAGGGTACTGCTGAAGAGAAGGGGAGAGGAAGAGCAGGGGCAGAGGCAGTCGGGGTTGGTATAAGGGCTCACCTGGAGGGGCGTGGTCCGCGCTATACAGGGGGTTAAAAAACCCAGCTCTTTCGGAGCACGCCCATCCCATCCCAGTCTCTAGCTTTTGCCCTACCTTGCAACATGAGCCCGCCCGGCCCCCGTCCTTACTTCCACCTGGGACGCCGTCCCTGCCCAGGCTCGTCTCCAGGCATTACTCAAACTTCTCAACCTCTCGACTGCCCGAACCTTTATCCCAGACCTCCGTCCCCACGCGTCCCCAGTGTACATACCTGGTCTTTTGCTGCCTGTCGTCACCGCCACCCCGGCAGCCGGGCAAGCATCACTGCCGCCATCTTGGAAGCGGGCGCCGCGGAGGCGGAGCTTCACGTCACGGGGCGTGGCCTCGGGGCGGAGCAACCCGGCCTGGGGAGGCACGGGGTCTGAGGTACCGCGTGGCCGGGGGCTGGTGCGAGAGCGGCGCCGGAGACTGTCCGCCTTGAACGCATCGTAGGCTACCCCTTGGGGAGCGGGAGCTCAGGTTCACTCCGCAGACTGCTAGTGGGATTTCATTTCCTGCCCCTCAGATTTATAAAAGCAGAAGCTCAAGCCTTTCCTTTTCCTCTGGGCGGAGACTGATCAAGAGGCTAGTGAGCCGGTTTCTGGTGCTCCGCTGACCTCATTATCACCCTGGGGTTTGCTGAGCCCTAGCCCAGTGTCAGTGGCACCCCCTGCAGCCTAGTGCCACTTAGTATCAATTGTTCCTCACGCAGGCTATAGCGTTGCGGACTGCTCTGCGCATTTTTGTATTCCCATGGTATCTCGCAGGCCTGGAAATAAAAAAACGATTAGTTAATAAAACAACGAAACATTGAATGTGGAGGGAAAGGCAGAGTCTTCTTTAAAGTAAAATTGTGTTTCCCCAGATATTAGAGTAAAATGGATGCTCCGTTAATATGCAATATGTGTACCTTACGACAAACACTCTCCCCTAGTATATATTGTGTTCCTTTGAAGCAGATGTTCACGCTGAAGAAACAATCAGAGACTTGAATAATTCCAGAAAGCCCATGGTATTGTGTATCTTGTATGGAGGGAGGGATGTAAACAATATAATGTGATAAATAGGCTGGCCTACAAGTGGCAACTCATTCATACATGGAGATACCAGAAAGGCATCCCAGAAGTGACGGCTAACGGGAAATCTGAAGGACTGGTCTGTAGTATATCTTTCTGCTTTAAAGATTCTGTTTTCATGGAAGTTATTTTACAATTCAGTATAGGTAACTGATCTGTATGCAAATTCTGTCCTGTCTGGTAGAGGTTCAATTAACCTGCTACTCCCCACATTGCGGGAAAAAAGGCAGCTTGGAGCTGGGCACTGTGTTCACGCCTGTAATCCCAGCACTTTGGGAGGCCAAGGATGGTGGATCACTTGAGGTCAAGAGTTTGGGAACAGCCTGGCCTACATGGTGAAACCCTGTCTCTACTAAAAATACAAAAATTAGCTGGGCATGGTGGCACATGCCTGTAATTCCAACTCCTTGGGAGGCAGGAGAATCACCTGAACCTGGGAGGTGGAGGTTGCAATGAGCAGAGATCTAGATACTGCACTCCAGCCTGGATGACAAGAGTGAAACTCCATCTCAAAAAAAAAAAGAAAAAGCAGTCTGGGCCTCCATTTTCATATTCATTTCTGTTTTCCTGATCCATAAATATGTCTGTTCTCTAGATTTTCTCTTGTAACATCTGCTAATTTCTTCATGAGTTAAGTAAAATCAACACGTGTTCATTTTTCTCTTAATTTCTTTTTTCCTTCCTTCTCTCTCTCCTTCCTTCCTTCCTCTTTTTTCCTTTCCTTTCCTTTTCTTTTTCCAAATACCCAGTCTTCAAGTCAAATGTGTTCATTTTTTTTTTTTCTGAGATGGAGTCTTGCTCTGTTGCCCAGTCTGGAGTGCAGTGGCGTGATCTCGGCTCACTGCAACCTTCGCCTCCCGGGTTTAAGTGATTCTCCTGCCTCAGCCTCCTGAGTAGCTGGGATTACAGGCAGCCACCACCGTGCCTGGCTAATTTTTGTATTTTTAGTAGAGATGGGATTTCATCAGCTTGGCCAGGCTGGTCTCAAACTCCTGACCTTGTGATCCACCCGCCTTGGGCTCCCAAAGTGCTGGGATTACAGGTGTGAGCCACTGTGCACAGCCTACATGTTCATTTTTATATTGACAAAGACCCTCTCCTTAATGAAACTTTCAACAGGCTCCTCTTTTTGACTAGGTCTTGTCCTTAGGCCCTGTCTTGGGCCTGCCTAGCCAATTATAGCAAAAATCCTGCCAAGTCAGTTTAGGGATAATTCCCTGCCCACTTCTCCATCCACCCCTGATATCTGATCTATCTCATCACCCTCACTTGCCTTCAGGAAAGAGCCTGTTAGGTCAAGGTCTGTTTAACAAGCATCCTCCTAGCCTTGATGTAATTTTCCTCCCATCTACTGACCGATCTGCTCTTTGACTATTGCAATAGTCCAGAATAGTCTTCCTTATTGTTTTAACAAGTGTCAGAATAATTTTTTCTTTAACAGTACAAGCGTCATAATTTTACCTTTTTCTGAAAATTACTTTTTTTTTTTTTTTTTGAGATGGAGTTTTGCTCTTTTGCCCAGGCTGGAGTCCAATGGCACGGTCTTGGCTCACTGCAACCTCCGCCTCCCGGGTTCAAGCAATTCTCCTGCCTCAGCCTCCCAAGTAGCTGAAATTACAGGCATGTGCCACCACGCTGTGCTAATTTTGTATTTTTAGTAGAGACAGGGTTTCTCCATGTTGGTCAGGCTGGTCTCAAACTCCTGACCTCAGCTTCCCAAAGTGCTGGGATTACAGATGTGAGCCACTGCGCCCGTCTGAAAACTAACTTTTAGCAGATGAGCAGTGTTCCAGGCAGAGAACACCATAAGTGCAAAAGTCTGGAAACGAGGAAGAAATTAGGGAGTTTGGGAAATTAAAACTGGGCCCCCAAGGCTGGACAGTAGAGTGAAGGGAATGTTGAGATATGAGACTGAAGAGGTAAGCAGGTGCCAAATAATGAAGACCCCACAAACCATATTAAAAGAGTTTGGATCTATCCACAGGGCAAGAAGAAGGCATTAACATGCTGTAAATAGAGAGTGCTGTGATCAGAACTTTAGGAAATGTGGAGCACTAACTGAAGTAGTCAAGACCGGAGGCAGGGAGACTATTTAGGTTACTGCAGAAATCCAGGAATAAGATGAAGCTCACGCAAAATAGGTAATACCCGTGGGACTGGAGGAAAGGAAGTACCTTTGAGTACTTTCAGGAGGCAAACAGACTTAATTGACTGGATGTGCCAGCTTAGATGCTGGACTCCACGAGGACATCCAGATTTCTAATTTGGACCACTGGGTGGTGCCATTTAATGAGAAACAAAACTTAGGAAGAAGCACATTTGGGGGAGGGGTGGAGATGACAAACTTTAGACATAATGAGTTTGAGGTGCCTGTGGAGGCTCAAAATGAGATAATGCTGGGTTTAACAATAACAACTTTGAAACCCATTGGCTGTGTATTGAGCAACACACTCTCTGGATTTCATCTGTGAAATGAACTCTAGTCTTAAGGAGTTTTGTGATAATTAGTGAGATCTATGAAAAACTTTTGAGCACAAGTAGAAGCCAAGACAAAGCTTTGATTTTGTTATTATTATTTAAGAGGCAGAGTCTCACCCAGCACGGTGGCTCACGCCTGTAATACCAGCACTTTGGGAGGCTGAGGCAGGTGGATCACCTGAGGTCAGGAGTTCAAGACCAGCATGGCCAACATGGTGAAACCCTGTCTCTACAAAAATACAAAAATTAGCCGGACATGATGGTGGGTGCCTGTAATCCCGGCTACTCAGGAGGCTGAGGCATGAGAATTGCTTGAACACGGGAGGCGGAGATTGCAGTGAGCCGAGATCTCACCACTACACTGCAGCCTGGACGACACAGTGAAACTCCGTCTCAAAAAAAAAAAAAAAAGGAGAAGAAGAAGACAGACACAGTCTCACTATGTTGCCCAGGCTGGCCTCAACTCCTCAGTTCAAGCAATCCTCCCACCGTGGTCTCCCAAACTTGATTTTTTTGTTTGTTTGTTTTACTTTTATTATATATAATAATATATATATATATACTTCTGATATATTATAACTCAAAAAGCCTTGATTTTTTAAGGAGCTCACTGTGTAATAGAAAAGACAGACTTAAACAGATCATTGAAATGTGGTTCTTGGCTGGACATCATTGCTGATGCCTGTAATCTCAGTACTTCGAGAGGCTGAGTTAGGTGGATTGATTAAGTTCAAGAGTTCAAGACCAGCCTGGGCAATATGGCAAAATTCCCTTTCTACGAAAAATACAAAATTAGCTGGGCGTGGTGGCTCACGCCTGCAGTTCCAGCTACTCATGGAGCTGAGGTGGGAGGCTCACTTGCACCCAGGAGTTCAAGGCTGCAGTGAGCTGTGCTCACACCACTGCACTACTCCAGCCTGGGTGATATAGTAAGACCCTGTGTCAAAGAAGAAAGAAAGAGAGAAAATGTGGTTCTCCTAGAGGACTCTTCCTTTGAGCCTCTGCTCCTCCATCGCATCCTGTCTTGCAGGATTGACCCTCACTTTCTATCCCCTTCTCTATCTAACCATCTTCTTCTTTTAGAGTCAGAAACTCACTCTGTCACCCAGGCCAGAGTGCAATGGCCTGATTATAGCTCACTGCAGCCTTGAACTCCTGGGTTAAGGTGATCCTCCTGCCTCAGCCTCTCAAGTAGCTAGGACTACAGGTATGTGCCCAGCTAATTTGTTTTTTTGTGGAGACGGAGTCTCGCTGTGTTGCCCAAGCTAGTCTTGAACTCCTGGCCTCAAGTGAGCCTCCTGTGAGCCACCACAAAGGCCTATCTATCTATTATCTTCTGGCCATTCCCTTACATTAATTTGTAAGCTCCCTGTTTTCAAGAACCTTCACTTCCGCTCTGTCTCACCCTGGCCACACCCTGGACTTAGCACCTAGAACTGTTATGTTTCTGAAAACTTAAATTTTTATACGCTAGTTTTCACCACAACATCCTGTCTTTTTATATTTTGAATAAATCCTGGGGCCCATAGTGACCCAGTCAGGACACACAACACAATAGAAGAAACCCAGTCTAGTAATCAAAAACTAATTTAAATCTCTACTTAATTTCTCAAGGAAACATCAGAGGCAGGGGAAAGGGCAGTGGATCAGGAGCACCTTTTAATGGACAGCCTAACATCTTTAAAATCCTCTCTCTTGGCCTAGCGCGGTGGCTTACGCCTGTAATCCCAGTACTTCAGGAGGCCGAGGCAGGCTGATCACCTGAGGTCAGGAGTTTGAGACCAGACTGATCACCATGGTGAAACCCCATCTCTACTAAAAATACAAAAATTAGCTGGGCGTGGCAGCACATGCTTGTAATCCCAGCTACTCAGGAAGCTGAAGCAGGAGAATCACTTGAACCCAGGAGGCAGAGGTTACACTGAGCCAAGATTGTGCCACTGCACTCCAGCCTGGGCAACAGGGTGAGACTCAGTCAAAAAAAAAAATCCTCTCTCTCTCCCATTCAACATTTTCTACTTGGATGGTATTTCTCCCCAAAACTATCCCTTCCGACTCCCCTCAGCCCACACTGTTTTTCCAGATCTCTCTCCCACTCAGCTCTTTCTCTTACCATATTATCCTCCAGTTTCTGGTCGGTTCTCTTTACCTCTTTACCTCACTTTGGTTTTTTTTTTTTTAATTTCCGCCCCCAGGAGCGCTAGCCCTGCCTCCCTGCGCCCCCTCACTTTGGTTTTGTATAACGTAGAAGAATCTGAACCTGACCTAACAAACAGAAATCATGCCCCCCTGACACCCTCCCACCATCCATGGGTTCCCTGCAGTCTTACAGCTTTTTTTTTTTTTTTTTTTTTGAAACAAGGTCTCATTCTGTCACCCAGGCTGGAATGCAGTGGTACAATCACAGCTCACTGCAGCCTCCACCTCCCGAGTTCAAGTGATCCTCCCACCTCAGCCCCCGCCCCCTTCCCTGAGTAGCTGGAACTACAGGTGTGCACCACCATGCCTGGCTATTTTTTTTGTATTTTTTGTAGAGACCAGGTTTCATCATATTGCCCAGGCTGGTCTTGAACTCCTGGCCTCAAGTGGTCCTCCCACCTCGGCTTCCCAAAGTGCTGGGACTACAGGTATGGGCCACTGTGCTCAGCCTTACTGCTTACTGCTAGCAGGGGAGACAGACACCTCCTCCAGAAACACTTCTGTGACCTCATATTCTGTGCTAGGTGCCCCTCCTCGATCATGGTACCCATCACACAGGTCTGGAATTTTTGTCCTACCTGACGGTCTAGCCACCAGATTGTGAACTCTCTGAGGATGAGGACCATGTCTTTCCTTTTATCATCCCTTCAATGTAAGCCAGAACTTTTGGCACACATTTACAAAATGGCCCTTAGATGTGACCTAGACAGTTCCTTGAGTATAACTATTTCTCATGCTGATGCAGGGGTTAGAAGTGGGGGAACAGGCAAAGGAAGAGATATAAGGGAAGGAGAATCGGCATTTATTTATTTATTGTTACCACTTGCTAAAAGCCAGACACAGTGGCAAGCATTTACATTATTATATTCTTAAGTCTGGACCTCTCTATGAGCCAGGTAATGGTACACACATTTTATAGATAAGGAAACTGAGGTTTACAGAGATCAAGTAATTAAGGTTGCATTATTACATGGGAGTAAGTAGCAAGGCTTGGATTCAGTCTGACTCCAAAAATCCATGTCCTTTCCACACACTGTGGAATGTTTACAATGTTTACAACCCATTGGCTTATTTATTGAACAAATAAATGGGATAAACAGTCAATTCTCAATGCAAGATTAGGCCAATTAGTATCTTTTACTCTTCAGATTCATTTTCAGGCCAAAATTCTTATATTTTCAGCTCCCTACTGCTTATTTGCATTTACATTATCAAGAGCATGTGTTGGCCAGGCATCGTGGCTGATGCCTATAATCCCAGCACTTTGAGAGGCTGAGGTGGGCAGGTCAATTGAGCCTGGGAGTTCAACACCAGCCCGGGCAACATGGAAAACCCCATCTCTACTAAAAATACAAAAAATTAGCTAGGCATTGTGGTGCATGCCTGTAATCCCAGCTACTCGACAGGCTGAGGCAGAAGAATCGCTTGAACCTGGGAGGTGGTGGAGGTTGCATTAAGCCGAGATCATGCCATTGCACTCTAGCCTGGGTGACAGAATGAGACTCTGCCTCAAAAAAAAAAAAAAAAAAAAAAGAGAGAGAGAGAGAGGATATGCTAGTATATCTCTTTGAAGTTGGATGTGTGTATGTTTCACTGTCGGTGTGGGTGTATGGGGCCTGTTTGTTGTCCCAAGACTGTGAGGGATGCTTAACTCTACTTCCTCCCCCTCCCTTTCCTTCCTAATTCTACTTAAATACTCTAGGCCTGTCCGCATGTAAGGTCCTGCCTGGGGAAGTTGTTCAGTGTTGTTGCTCCCCCGCCTTCCCTGACCCCCCCTCTTTCTGAGCATTTTTAGCGCTGGTGGTTTCCTCCAGCTGTCATCTGGTTTCTCTTGCTGCCAATGATTTTGGCTTTCCCCCAGCAACAGTCAATGGGGAAGATGTTCAATTGGTTCAGAAACATCCTCTCAGCCAATAAAACGTTAATACATTGAAATCCACTTTCTTCTCCCTTCCTCCCCGATAAGCCCTGACCAGTGAGATGCTGGTTTTGTCACTTACTGCTAATCTGGTATTTTAGAAAACAAAATACTGTAATACTGTATAAAGATTACAGAAGTGGGACTAGAGATGGTAGAGAAGTGTAAATGCCCATTCCACAGCACCCTCCAGGAACCCTGGCTCTCCCACCTCCATTACAAACATAGCGGCTAGACAAATGCCCAGATTTCCTCTGTTTGAACCGCAGCAGCAGAGAATCTCAGGGGCAGGAGGGGTTTTAAGAAACTGGCTCAACTTACTGCTTCAACTTCCTCCCCTACCTCAAACACATACTCATGCACCACACTTGCCATCCCACAAAATGGCTTTCCCAAATTCTGCTTGAACTTCTCTAGGGACAGGGCGCTCACTCCCTTGTCATGCAATGCCTCTTCTTTTTCCATTTCCTCTTTTCACCTCCAGGACCAGATACTTGAACTGTTTCAGTGCCTCCTTACTTCCTGTTATTCCTGTTTCTGTTCCTCCTTACATATCTACACCCCAGCTCAGGCCCATGAGGGCAATAAGTAGGCAGATGGGAAACAGCTCGCTGTGGCTCTTACAGGGAAATATGTGCCCCCCACACGCGCCCCATCCCTAGCAAGAACTTGTTGGACTCCTATTAGGCAAAGCCTACCTACAACCTGGGTCTTGGAGGGGTGGTAAGGCAGAGACTGTTTTGGAAAGGGGTCAGGCCGTGCCTGGGATTGAGGGCTGGCATGCCCATCACTTCTCTTTGATGAACTAGCTCTCTCTGCCCGTCTTTCACTCTAGCTCCCGCTTATTTACCCAATCACAGAGGTGGCCCCTAAGCTCAGTCTCATTCTCAGAAAAACTTACTTATGCCAGTGAGAACCATTCTCGGTGGGCAAAGGGGTTTCTTTTTTTGTTGTTTTTTTTTTTGAGACGGAGTCTCACTCTGTCACCAGGCTGGAGTGCAGTGCAGTGGTGAAGTCTTGGCTCACTACACTGCAACCTCCACCTCCTGGATTCAAGCCATTCTCCTGCCTCAGCCTCCCTGGTAGCTGGGATTACAGGCGCACACCACCACACACGGCTAATTTTTGTATTTTCAGTAGAGACAGGGTTTCACCATGTTGGCCAGGCTGGTCTCCATCTCCTGACCTCCAGCTGTCTTCGGGTTTCTCTTGCTGCCAATGATTTTGGCTTTGCCCCAGCAGCAGTCAATGGGGGAAGATATTCAATTCTCTCAAGGGATCTTCCCACCTGGGCCTCCCAAAGTACTGGGATTACAGGTGTGAGCCACCATGCCTGGCCAAAGATCTTTCTCTTAAAATAACAGGCAGAAAAGTGATTTAAAAGTGAATCTACACCTGGAGTTCCAGCTACTCAGGAGGCTGAGGTGGGAGGATCTCTTGAGCCCAGGAGTTCAAGGCTATAGTGAGTTATGATAGTGCCACTGCACTCCCGCCTGGACCAAAGAGTGAGACTGTCTCAAAAGAAGAGGCCAGGGGTGGTGGCTCACGCCTGTAGTCCTAGGTACTTAGGAGGTTGAGGTGGGAGGATTGCTTGAGGCTGTGAGTTCAAGGCTGTAGTGAGCCAAGGTCACACCACTGTACTCCCCAAACTGGTCAACAAAGGGAGACCGTGTCTCCAAAAAAAAAAAAAAGTGTGTCTCCATGAACATTAAAGGAAGATGAGAAGGACTATCATGATTACCTGTTTTCCAGGGCCCAGCCCAAGGTAGCCCTCTGTAACCCTCATGCCCATTCAGTTCAGGGCTCTTTAGGCTCTTTTTTTTTTTTTTGAGACAGAGTTTTGCTCTTGTTGCCAGGCTGGAGTGCAATGGTGCGATCTCGGCTCATTGCAACCTCTGCCTCCTGGGTTCAAGCCATTCTCCTACCTCAGCCTCCTGGGTAGCTGGGATTACAGGCATGCACCACCATGCCCAGCTAATTTTGTATTTTTAGTAGAGACGAGGTTTCTCCATGTTGGTTAGGCCGGTCTCGAACTCCTGACCTCAGGTGATCCGCCCCCTCGGGCTCCCAGAGTACTGAGATTACAAGCGTGAGCCACTGCCCTAGTCCCTTATTTTATAGTCCCTTTTACTGTCTCATTGCTTCTCTTTGGCGTGGTGGGAGGCAGGATGAGGGCAGTATACAACCTCCCCTGCCCAAAATGCAGTGTGAACCGCTTTAGGACCGTCACATAAATTGTTTGTATTTGTACCTTACATCTACTTATTGCAGAGCTCTGCTCATTGTACCATCAGCTGATAGTATCAAGGTCCATAAACATACTCTCTGTAGTCTCATTTTGCTAACTAGATGAAACAAGTAAAGATCAGTCTGGTCTTGTCTCCATCTTCTTCAGCCTGGTTGGTAGGAGGCCCACAGGAAGGGCCATGGGGCCACGATTCCTAGCAGTGGGAATCATGTTTCCTGGAAAGAATAGAGTGTGGGCAGTCTTTTCTCACGGCTGCAGAGGGAGCAGGCGCTGTGCTGGCTGGTGTAGAGTACAAAGTGCTGTGTAAGGCACTGCCTGGTACAGAACTTGATTAGCAAAGCCCAGCGCCAGTGAGCATAGCACATAAAACCACTACAACCTCCACGGCCTGCCTCAACTCCATAGTCCCAGCTTCACATTCCAAGCAGTGTTTGGCAGCCCAGCTAAGAGCTGCTATGGCAGAAGTGCCTTTGGTTCTCCCCTTCTTCCCTATTGCACGTCAGCCTCAGGGTCTTCTTTACCTATAGTTTCTCCCTCAACCCCACATTCCAGTTCCTTCCCCCAATCCCTAGCAGTCCTGCTTCTGCCTCTCAAAACTCCAAATTCTTGCAGGCTCTACCTACCACACTTGCCCATCCCTGTTCCATCCGTGACACACTGCCCAAGTTGGTCTCCTCCTCCTCCTCCTTCTCCTCCTCCTCCTCCTCCTTCTTCTTCTTTTGAGATAGAGTCTCACTCTATCACCCAGGCTGGAGTGTGCAGTGGCGCAATCTCAGCTCACTGCAACCTCCACCCCCCCGGTTCAAGCCTCCTCCTGCCTCAGCCTCACGAGTAGCTGGGACTACAGATGCGCGCCACCACCCTTGGCTAAATTTTGTATTTTATTGTTTAGTAGAGATGGGGTTTCACCATGTTGGCCAGGCTGGTCTCGAACTCTTCTGACCTCAGGTGACTCGCACACCTTGGCCTCCCAAAGTGCTAAGATTACAGGTGTGAGCCACCGTGCCTAGCCCCTTTTATTTTTATTTTTTTGGAGTTGGTGTTTTGCTCTCTCGCCCAGGTTGGAGTATAGTGACACGATCATAGTTCACTGTAGCCTTGAACTCCTGGGGTCAAGCAATCCTCCTGCCTTAGCCTCCCAAGTAGCTGGGACTACAGGTGCCACCACGCCTAGCTAATTTTTCAATCTTTTTCTTTTTGGTAGAGATGGAATCTTGCTATGTTGTCCAGGTTGGCCCCAACATCTTGGCCTCAAGCAATCCTCCTGCCTTGGCCTCCCAAAGTACTGGGATTACAGCCGTGAGCCACCTCATCCAGCCCCAAATTCCTTCTCAAGCAAAGGCGCCTTGCCCAGAGGGGGAAATGCAGCTGTTTTAGTCCCTCCCTCTCCTCAGGTATCAAGTATCCTGCCATTTCAGGGCACCTGGCTCCCTCACCTCAGATCCTTTTCCAGGTTATTCTTTTTGTCTATCTCCTACCAAATCATGTCCTGTTTTTTTTTATTTTTTTTTTTTCTTTGAGACGGAGTTTCGCTCTTGTTGCCCAGGTTGGAGTGCAATGGCGACTCCAGCCTGGGTTGGAGTCACTGCAACCTCCGACTCCCAGGTTCAAATGATTCTCCTACCTCAGCCTCCCGAGTAGCTGGGATTACAGGCATGCGCCACCATGCCCAGCTGATTTTTTGTATTTTTAGTAGAGACATGGTCTCTCCACGTTGGTCAGGCTGGTCTCGAACTGCCGACCTCGGGTGATCCGCCTGCCTCGGCCTCCCAAAGTGCTGGGATTACAGGCATGAGCCACTGCACCCAGCCTTTTTTTTTTCTTTTTTTTATGAAATTTTATTCTAATTTCACATCTTCTAGGCATTCTTCTGGGTTTACACTGGCACATTCTGGAGACCCTGTTCCATCTCCAGATAGTCATAGGGGTAACCTCTCATATGGCCATGGCTATGACCTTTACTATTTTGAAAATATTTTAGCATTTGTTCCCAGAACAACTTTGTGGGAGCAGATACTATTAGTCCCGTACAAGCAATCTAAGGCTCAGCATCAGTGACGTACCCACCACCACCCAGCTAATAAGATGCCCAGCCCCACCTTGAATCCAGACCCGCTGGCTCCCCACTCCAGTGCTCTTCTGCTGCTGTGAGACCCAGACCCCTCGACTATCACCCCTATTAGTAATAAGCACCCATTTGTGTTGATGTCGTTGTTCTTGTTATCCTGCACCTTCATGTGCTTGTCAATTGTATTTGTAGCCACGTGTTTACCACGTCTCCTTCCTGTGATTGGGAACCTCCAGAGGTGAGGGACGGAATTTCCCTTTCTCTGTTGGTCCCTCAGAATCCAGGATAGGGGTCTGCCAACCAAAGGAACGGACCCTGGGGGGTAAAGGCAGGCACTGTGAATGTGGATCTTTGCCACCTTCAAGTGTACATGGAGAGTGGATGTGGACAGAAAGTTGATAATAACAAGTACCAGCAGCTGCCATTTGTTGACAACCTACTAGGTGCTGAGCATTTGCTAGTTCTTTATTTACATTATTTAATCTTCACAACAAACTTCTAAGGGAGGTATTATTATTGGCAAATGAGAAAGCTAATGCTCAGAGACATGGAGTTAGGATGCAACCACATCTGTCTGACCCCAAAAGGAACATATAAATAGCAGAATTCAATTTAGATTTTAAAAATATGGACCGGGAGTGGTGGCTCATGCCTGTAATCCCAGCACTTTAGGAGGCCGACGGGGGTGGATCACCTGAGGTCAGGAGTTGGAGACCAGCTGGGCCAACATGGTGAAACTCCGTCTCTACTAAAAATACAAAAATTAGCTGGGTATGGTGGCAGGCACCTGTAATCTCAGCTACTCGGGAGACTGAGGCAGGAGAATTGCTGGAACCCGGGTGGCAGGGGTTGCAGTGAGTGGAGATTGTGCCACTGCACTCCATCCCTGACAACAACAGTGAGACTCTGTGACTCTGTCTCAAAAAAAAAAAAAAAAAAAAAATTAGCTGGGCATGGTGGCAGGAGCCTGTAATCCCAGGTACTCAGGAGGCTGAGGCACAGAGACTCGCTTGAACCCGGGAGGTGGAGAATGCAGTGAGCAGAGATAGTACCACTGCACTCCAGCCTGGGCGACAGAACAAGACTCTGTCTCAAAAAAAAAAAAAAAAAATCCCTTACTCCCTGAAGGCCCATCCTACCCTTAACTTTTCCCAATAAAATTCAGGAAGAGGAAAGCAGGGCAGGTTGTACCTCATACATAAGCACGCACGCACGCACACACACACACACCACTTATACCTATCACCACCACCCTGGATTTCCTAGCCCCAGGGTGAGGGCTATGAGGGGTCAGGGGTCAGGTTCACTAGGACCCTAGTCCTTGCCCCCTTCCCTGGTGCTAAATAAAAGAGAATAAATACTAAATAAATACAACTGGGGCCCAGGCCCACCCTGCCTTCCCCCTCCCTCCTGTGACCCGCAGGCAGAGGGGGGCAGTTTAGATGGAGGACTGTCTTTCAGCCCCTTCCATCCACTAACCCGTCACTGCCTCCCAGGGCAGGAAACCAGGGCAGGGCCAGCCTGCGCATTAGGGCAGAGAGGAGGGGGCAGGTCTCACGCCCATAGCCCCTCCCCACTGAGTCTTAGCATGAGGCAGCTGCAGGAGCCCTCTCTTTCTCCCAGCTAAGTCCGAGGCCCCGGTGCCCAGAAAGGGCAGCCGGGATAGTGAGGTTATTTCCTGCCTGCCCAGGTGCGCCGCCGAAGGATCTCCAGAATCTGTGCTCTTCGGTGCAGCCAGTCCTGGGGAGTGGGGCGTGGTGTTGAAGTTGTTGGCTGGGGCACAAAGAAGCTGTATCGGAGGCGTGCGTCCTGGGGGTTGCCAGCCACTAGGACTTGCAGTGTCAAAGGCTGAGCCAGTGGCCCGTGGCCTGACAGTGTCTCTGAGGCTGCAGTGGCCCCGCTGTAGCGCAAGCTGACTGCCCCAGGCAGTACCACATCTGTGGGGGAGGGCATCAGCGTGTATTCGCCATTGAGGGCATAGGAGCCATCTGGCAGCTTCAGGGCCAAGTAGACACTCCGGTGGCCAGGATTCCCCCTGCTGCCGGACGAGAATGTGGGTGGCCCCCGCAGGGATAGTGACCACATTGTTGTATCCATACCTGTGTGGAAGGAGTAGACAGGGAGCTCAGGATCACCTGAATCCCCCCCAGTCTTCTGAGCTGTGTTTATGTGACTGCATGTGTGCAGTGGTTGTTGCCCCAATCCTATGTGAGTGGTTCAGTCTGGATCAGAGCTATGTGCACATGTGCCCTACTGCCTCTTATCTCTGGACCTTTACACCCACTGTTCCCTTACTGAGGTGCGCTTCCAAATCCCACCTCCTCGGTACGTGTCCAGTTCCTACCCTCCTTCTGAGACTCAGCTCAGAGTTCACCTCCAAGCAAGTCTTCCCCTGATGCCCGTAAGGGCACTTACACACCCGGTTCCGACTCCGGCTGAATACATGGGACACTACACTGTAACTGCCGACTCATCTATCTCCCGCTAGACTGTGAGCTCTCTGAGAGTAGAAACAGTGCTGAGATCCCCTCTGCATCCCCAGGAACCAGAATATCCAGGAAGGTAGAGGGAGGGATCATGGTAAAGAACCTGAATTTCCTGAAGGAGCCTGAGTGCTTGCTGCAGCCAGAGCCATCCCCCTCCGCACACCATGCACTTGTCAAACTTCTTCTTGGAGCCAATGATGCGGTCACAGCCAGCATGGATGCAGCGGCCCTGGACACAGACTGAGGAGCTGTCTGGGGCACAGGGGGTCCCATCTACCACCTGAGGAGAAGAGGAAAAACAATGCGAAGGTTCCTCCTAAGTCAAGAGGGGTTGGTAAATCAAACAAGACCCATGTCTCATCAGGGAAGGGATGTCAGAAAAGTTGGTTGAGGTAGGGGATGTAGATGGGTGAGTGCCAGCCACCATGTGGTGATAATCATAACAATAAAAATAATTATCACATATAACATCTAGCCAGCATTTTCAGAGCACTGAGTATAAATTGGGCAGTGTGCTAAGTGTTTTACAAACACCAACTTAAATCTCACCACCACTATTTGAGGTTTCTAGGGATGGAACATTAAGGTTTAGAAAGGTTAAGGAACCTGCCCAAAAGCCACACAAATGGAAAGCTAAGGAGCCAAGACAGCAGTTCTTGCAAGAATTGCAGGTCTGTCTGGTCCCAGTACTGAGCCCTAAACCTTGATGGCACTGCCCCTGAATGGACGCTAGAGGGCAGCCAGCCTGTAGAAATTCTCAGGTTAAGGGCAAGCGGAGCAGAAGGCTGCTAGGGCTTGTTTTCCTTTGTGCAGCCTTCAGCCCACCACCCTATCACAGAGAGGGAGTGTCGGGACTTCAGTCATCTCCAGGAGGCCTGGCCACTGAGGGACTGGCTGTCCAGGAGCTGAATGAGGCCACGACTATAATTTGACAGAGGAGCCCATGTAAGAGGGGTCAAGAACTTGCCCCAAAGGCCACACATTCCATTCTCACCAAATGCAGCACTAGAAGATGGGGAGACAGAGGAAAAGAGCCCAAGGGAAATAGGATAGCCTAGAGGGACCTGTTGGCCACGTATCTGGAGTCTGGGGCTCGTCTTCCTGATACCCATTTACAGATGAGTCTGAGTAGACTCCTGGACTGGCCTGGCATGGCTGTGGGGAACAGTGCTACTTTGGGCATCTTTGTCATCAGAAAGCAGAGGGAGCACTGGGGGTGTGTGTGACCATGGACAGGGCCTGGGGGTGCCCTGGCCCTCACCCGTGGCTCCAGCACATAGTAGTAGCCCAGTGCCCGGGCCTGACAGGTGAGTTTGCACTGGTCCTGGGGGGGCCACGCCTGTGTATCGAGGGACCCAGTCCATGGGCCCTGGGAAGCTCTTGAAGAGGTCGGTGCGGTGGTTGTAGGCAGCGCACTGCTCCTCGCGGAAGGTCAGGGCTGGAGGGGTGAAACAGACAGTCAGAGCCCCTCCTTCCTCACATCACCCCACACCCCTCCACCCAGCCCCTCAGAGCTCTACACAGCACAGCTCCGCTCTTCTCCACAGACGGCCAAGGACAATTCCCAGAGGTTAAAGGCACTCCCCCCCAGCAGCAGGAGAATCAACACCCTCTTGGTCTTGCACTCAAGGGATAGTCTTTCCTGCTCTACTGTCCCCTCCCAAGGGCTCCCATCCCCACAACTCCTTACCTGAGCCAGTTGGGCAGTCCTCAGTGTTGCAGGAGCGGAATCGGGTACGGCGGCCCTCACAGTACTTGCCACCATTTCGGGGGACAGGCCTCGTGCAGTCTCGGGAGGAGAACTGGACACCACCCCCACAGGTCCTAGAGCAGTCGCCCCATGGTCCCCAGGGACCCAGCCACCAGCCTGTGGAATCTGCAAAGGCACAGAATGGAAGTGGGGGATAAGTGAACTCTCTCCTGGGCTTAGGGCCAGTCCCCACATCCCCCGGCCTTTTACCCTACCCCGCCCTGGGATCTCACATTGAAGTCCTGGAGCTGGTCCACGTGGAGGCAGCGACCACCCATGCAGGCCTGTGCGGGCCCGCAGGGGGTGCCATCAGCCCAGGGCGAGTGCTTGGTCTGGCACATGGCATGGCCATTGAGGTGGCCAGAGCACCAGAGGGCAGCACAGGGCGGCGGCAGCTGCGGACAATGGCTTGAGTCGGGCCCAAAGGTTAGCTGGCACTGGCGGTCAGCATCATAGTCCTTGCCAGGGAAAGTCACAGGCAGATGCAGTGGAGCCTCTGGTTTGTCTAAGAGACAGTGCCCTGGGAAAGAGATTGGGGCACAAAGTCAGCAGCGGGTTTAGGGGAGCATTCAGAATTGCCAGCTGAAAGCTTAGGCTCCCCGGGGCCTGATGGAACCTAGAAAACAGGCTGGGCGTGGTGACTCATGCCTGTAATCCCAACACTTTGGGAGGCTGAGGGGGGGCAGATTACAAGGTCAGGAGTCCGAGACAAGCCTGGACAACATGGTGAAACCCCGTCTCTGCGAAAAATACAAAACTTAGCCAAGCGTGGTGGCACCTGCCTGTAATCCCAGCTACTCAGGAGGCTGAGGCAGGAGAATCGCTTGAACTCGGGAAGTGAAGGTTGCAGT
Source organism: Ateles fusciceps (assembly GCA_036589455.1). Lineage (NCBI taxonomy): Eukaryota > Metazoa > Chordata > Mammalia > Primates > Atelidae > Ateles > Ateles fusciceps. The sequence continues at coordinate 4,294,517 of JAZHEH010003362.1, forward strand.
GAGCCGAGATCAAGCCATTGCACTCCAGCCTGGATGACAGAGCAAGATTCTGTCTCAAAAAAAAAGAAAAAAGAAAAAGAAAAGAAAGGAAAAAAAGAGAAAAACAACTCTAGGGCTATAAGAGGCTTTAAATTTTTTAAATTTATGATTTATATTTTAATTACTTTTTTTTTTTAGACAGAATCTTGCTCTGTCATCCAGGCTGCAGTACGGTGGCATGATCATGGCCCACTATAGCCTCAAATTCCTGGGCTCAACAAACTTCCTGCCTTGGCCTCCTGAGTAGCTGGGATTACATGTACCATGTCCAGCTAATTTTTTTGAATTTTTTGTAGAGATAAGATTTGCTATGTTGTCCAGGCTGATCTCAAACTCCTGGTCTCAAGCAATCCTCCCACCTCAGCCTCCCAAAGTGTTGGGATTACAGGTGTGAGCCACTGTGCCTACCCCTGTAAGAGGCTTTAATGGGCAGCTACAATTTATTTTTTATTTTTTTTTAGAGACGGGGCCTTACCATGCTGGCCAGGATGGTCTCGATCTCTTGACCTCGTGATCTGCCTGCCTCGGCCTCCCAAAGTGCTGAGATTACAGGCTTGAGCCACTGCACCCAGCCCTGGGCAGCTATAATTTATTGGATGCTTAATATGTGATGAGCATTAGCTAAATGCTTGACCAGCACATATTTAATCATGACAAATACCTATGAGAGAGGTACCGCTATTATACTTATCTGACATATCAACTACAAACACAGGTGAAGTAATTTACAGTCACACATCTACATCTCCTTAAATAACAGAATAAGGGGCGGGCATGGTGGCTCAATGCCTGTAATCCCAGCACTTTGGATGGCTGAGGTGGGAGGATTGCTTGAGCCTAGGAGTTTGAGACCAGTCCAGGCAACACAGTGAGACCTCGTCTCTATTTTAAAAAGAAAAACAAATTATTAACAACAACAACAAAAACAAAGCTGGGAGCTGTGGCTCATGCCTGTAATCCCAGCACGTTAGGAGGCCGAGGTCAGGAGTTTGAGACCAGCCTGACCAACATGAAGAAACCCGGTCTCTTCTAAAAATACCAAATTAGCCGGGCATTACAGGTGCATGCCTGTAATCCCAGCTACTTGGGAGGCTGAGGCAGGAGAATTGCTTGAACCCAGGAGGCGGAGGTTTCGGTGCACTAAGATTACGCCCTTGTACTCCAACCTGGGCAACAAGACGAAACTCCATCCCAAAAATAAATAATTAAATAAATAAATAAATAAATAAAACAGAATAAAGATAGGAACCCAATTCTGCCTATTCTATTCTAACCAACTGTAGAACACCTGAATTTGCCTCTCATCAACATCTCTGCCCAATGGCAGTTATCCTGCTATTCTTGCATACCTCATTGTATGCAAGGTAATCACCTTCACAGCCAGCACATTCTGGTGGTGGGCAGTTCTGGCCCTCAGAAGGTCAGTTCTAATTCTATTGAGCCAAAATTTGCCTCCTCTAGCTGTGGTATTTATTCTGGGAGGAAGTGAGAACCGCAGAAAGACAGCAGCATTTCTCACCCCTTCCCACAGTGCAGAGGAAGCACACTTGGGGGAGGCAATTTGGCCCACATGGAATGCAGTAGAAGCGACAGTGCAGGAATTGAGTCCTACCTAGGGAAAGGTGAGTGCCGTCTGCTTACCATAGCCATTGTCCAGGAAGTCAGTGATGAAGCGGGCACTGCAGGGGGACCAGGGCTCCTCAGGATCCACATGAGCCATCACAGGGGCCATGACATGGCGAGAGGTGCTCAAAGGCCCATTCAAACTGCTACATGGCTTGGAGTTGTCATGGAGCATGTTGAAGACATGGCCTGTGGGAGCAGAGGACCTGCTAGGGTCTGAGGGTTCCTGCCCCATGCCCTGAGGGGCTCCGTCATAAATCCAGCTACATAAATCCAGATGGTCAGATCCATTCCCCACCTCCCCCTGTCCCTAGTCCCTTCCTTTCTGATACTCTCAGGGCTCCCAGTATGTAGCCCCGTCTCTTGCTCTGTCTCCTCTTCCCCAAAATATACTCAGGGCCCCTCCCTACCCACTTTTCCTTATAGCCAACATTCCTAACTATGACTCCACCCATTCCCTCTCTGACTCCCCCTCCAAATACACACACACACACACACACACACACACACACAGTTCACAGTAGTTTCTACCAACTAATATATTTAAGAGAAAAATCTAAATATCTATCTACACCTGGAGCAGAAAGGAGTAATAGCCCTGTACCTAGGCCTGGGGGAAGAAATACCTTGGGACACCCATTAACACTCTGGTGAACTTGCTACCCCCTCCCCCAGCTCCTCCTCCCTAACACCTTTCTCATCCACCCCAGGTGGCCCATGGCCCCACCCCCCACCTTACCCAGTTCGTGAGCAGCAGTGAAGGCCGACTGGAGCCCATCATCCTCCACGATAGCACAGCTCCGAGCTGGGTCACACACAGTGCCTACATCAGCCATACCCAGTGTGTCGCAAGTGGAGACCCCACACAGGTCCTACGGAGAGGGGATCACAGAAGGTAAACAGAGCCACGACACCTGGGCCCACTGGGATGAGATTCAGATTCCTGGGGGACCTGGGCACTGAGGACCCAGCACTGTCAGGGTCTAGGAAGCCACACATGGCAGTGTGGCTGGGGCCAGGCACCAGGTCACACAACTCTAGGGCATCATCTACATCACAGTCTACGTAGTGGTACTTCTTAGAATTGTGCAGTGCATGGCCTGCGGTGCTGACTGGGGCCTCACCTGGCGGGTGAACAGAATGGCCGTGTCAAAGTGGTCAGGGTCCGAATCCTCAGGGGTGTTGAGGCCCCGCTGCCAGGCACAGAAGCTGCGCAGGGTCTGGGCAGCACTGGGCCCCACTTGGGGCCCCTCCTCGCCTGACCCCAGGATCACCAGCCGAGTCACCACCAAGCTGACAGGATTGCGGATGCTTGGGTGCTTGAAGGCCTTCGCTGCTGCCGCCATCACCGTTAACAGGTAGCGCTTCAGCCCCGCACCATGAAATGCGGCCATCTTGCCATCTGCCACTACCAGTGTCTCCACGAATCTACTCAGTGAAGCAAAGCGCTGGAGAGAAAAAGGGAAAGGAAGATCCTGAAATAGCCTCAGACGCATGGGTTGATTGGTTCTCCCCCTCCCTCACTTCCTGGGTCTGGAACTCAGCATCCTCAGCTGGGCCCCACACACCCCACTGGATTCCTGATTCCTGACTCCTGACGGGTCTTGGTCAGGCCCTTCCCCCAACACCAAATCCCAGGGCTTTTGTGGTAACTCTGAGGAGTCAGCAGCTGGTTCTAAGAAGGGGAGGGGAGGGAACGCCACATCCCAGGGCTGCAGGAGCCCCAGAGGTGAAAGCAGCCTGGACTGCCATCAGGAGGGACTTTGGGGTCCTCCAGGGCTGAGTGTGGCTGGGGCCTGTGGGACCAGGGCTAGAGGGCTGGGCTGCAACGTGTCTGCCCTGTGTGGTTGGAGGAACGATTCAGTCAGCAGCTAGGGCCAGGGCCAGAGCTCAGCGTGGCGGGTGTGGAGGGAGCGTCTGGTCTGGATTAAAGCTGGAGAGGGAGGAGGGAGGAGGGAAGGGAAGGGGGAGACCAGGAGTGGGAGGGAGAAAAGGATGGAGCCTCGGGCAGCCTCGCACTCTGGCTACAGTGTGGGAAAGGGGTTGACCAGGAGGAGGTATGGGATGCCCTCCTTCTCTTGCCACTCCTGCCCTAGTTTGCAGTTTGCCACAGTGATTTTAAAGGCAGCGTCAGAAGCCAGAGACCAAACCCTCGGGCCTCAAACCTGACTCCTTTAGCTGGGGGTGGGGGATGAAAATCAAATTTGGGGGCAGAGAAAAGAGCCAAGGCCACGGGGCTATTAGGAGACCTTTGCTGCTGGGGACTGCGCCAGTAGAAGATGCCATGGCCAGGCAGGGGTGCGGTGGGGAGGGGGAGCAGTTATTCCCAGCCAGTCTCTTGGTGAACTCTCGGTGGGTCTGGCTAGGAGAAGGGTAAAGGGGAGAGGCCTGAGCCTTCCCAAGAAAGGAGGCTTGTGGAGAGAGGAAAGGCAGGCAGAAGGGAGGGAAGCAGAGTGGCCAGAAGTCGAAGTGGGTGGAGAGAGGGTGAATAGGGGTCAGTAGGACAGACATGGTGGGAGGACGCAGCAGGACACAGGCTCCAGGCTTGCCTACCTTGGCTCTTCGGGGTCTGGGGCTGGGGCTTCCAAGAGGAGCCTTGACGTTGCACATGGGACCTTGGCCGCTGGCAGGACTCTTCCGGCGTAGGATGTGAGCCCCAGGACCCCCAGCAGAGTTAGGGGTGCCTCCCTCCAGGGGCTGGAGGTGGAGTTCAGGCCCCCGATACTGTAACACCCCTAACAAGGCTCCCCCATCCCAGTGCAGAGATGCCACCGACTCCGGATCTCCATTGATGGTACCAGTCAGGTAGGTGCCAGGCTCTGCTCCTCCCAGCAGCTCAGGCGCCTGGCCCAGGTACTGCACTGTCAGCCCCTCGACCTGCACGCCGGAGTCCTGATCCAGCTCTAGCAGCAGCGTCTCCCCAAAGGCCTGCAAGCGGCACAACAGTCTGGCAGGGGCGCCCGAGCCAGGCAGGACGCTGCCGTTGAGCTTCTCTGGAAACACGATCTCCTCCTCCCGGGGGAGGCGGCTGGCCAGCCGGGCTGAGGGTAGGAGAGAGGCCAGCAGTAGCAGAAGCAGCCACACCAGCCTGGAGAGCGGCACAATGGGGAGCTGGAGGCACGGTTGGGCTCCCCCACAGCCAGCGCCCCGCCAAGCCCCTCCCGGGATGTGAGCCCGTCTGGGACATGGCACTGGTACTGCTGCTGCTGGGAGGGACTGAGGCCGTCTGGGGCACCAAGTCCTCCACACCCGAGCTTTGGAAAGCTCTTCTCTGTAGCCTGGGGGCTTGGACCCCTGCCAAGGTCAGAGGCAAAGTTTTCAGAAGGGCTGGGGACCTTTAGAGGAAATGGAGAAAACTTAGTCCTCGGGCTTAGGAGAGGTGCCCAGGGGTCTGGCTTCTCCAAACTCTCCTCCTGAGCTCTCCTTTCCTGGATCTTTGTCTCTCCCTGCCTGTGTCTTCTGCAGCTTCTCTGGGCTCTCCCTCTGTAGGACTCTGTCTGGGCCGCTTCTGTGCCTGTCCTGTCTCTGCCTTCTTCCGTCGTGCCTTTGTCTCTGTCTCTGTCCTCCTCTGTCTCTCTCGTGCCTATGTGTCTGTGGGTCTCCCTGTGGGTTCTCCCCAGCCTCTCTCCGCGCCAGCTCTTTTAAGCAAGTGAGCTCTGCGATTGGCTGATCTCTAAGCCACTCAGCTGAGCTCTGTCGGTGGGGACTCAGAGGGGTGTATCATCGCTTCCCAAAATCCTAGTTTTTGTTTTCCTTTAAAAAAAAATGGGACTTGCCCAGGGGAGGGGAATCTCTAGCAGCCGAATGGATGTAGGCACTGGGCCAGCTGATGACATAGCCTTTTCCCAAACCCCACAATCAGCCCTCAGCTGTCTCTTTTCCTTTTTGGTGGGACAGAGCCCCAAGAGAGGCAGAGAGTGAGGGGAAAGGGCCTGGACGGCACGCACAGATAGGATCATGGTCTTGGGAGAATTCCTGCTCTTACAGTCTAACCTAGCATGGCCTCTCCTTTCTCAAGACTTCCTTATGCTGCCCTTTGGCCCTAGTGGCTGGTTTCCAGGGCTGAGGGGACTGAGTGAGCTGCCTGAGAAAGAGGATAGGGAACAGGTAAGGAGGCATCAAGAGGGAAGAACAAAGAAAGGAGGTAGCTTGACATGGCTCAGGATAGAACTGAGCAGCTGGGAAGAGTAAAAGAGGCAGAGCAATGCGGGGAGGCAAGGAGACAGTGATCAGGGAGTTTACTGCCCAAAGGTAGGATGATCCAGCTTGGAATGAACATACGGAGGCGGCAGATGACAAGGCAAGCGGGGTTAACGACTTTTCCTTTATAGAAGGCAGATCCAGGGTGGCACCTCCTCTTTCTCTCTCTCTCTCTCTCTGTCTGTCTTTCTTTTTCAGAGTTTCACTCCTGTTGCCCAGGCTGGAGTGTAATGGTGTGATCTCAGCTCACTGCAACCTCCGCCTCCCAGGTTCAAGTGATTCTCCTGCCTCAGCCTCCCAGAGTAGCTGGGATTACAGGCACACACCACCACACCCGGCTAATTTTGTATTTTTACTAGAGACAGGGTTTCTCCATGTTGGTCAGGCTGGCCTCTAACTCCTGACCTCAGGTGATCCGCCCACCTTGGCCTCCCAAAGTGCGGGATTACAGGGGTGAGCCATGGTGCCCAGTGCCGGCCAGCACCTCCTCTTTCTAATGTCTCTTCTCTCCCTTAGGCTCCCCCTTCCTGAGTTAACACTACCCACCCCCTCCAAGGCCCGGAACAGCTATTCCGCCTCCATTTCCCCCCCAGGGTTCCCCTCCCCACTTCCTGACTCCCCATTTCCCTGGCCCAGCTCCCAGTAGCTTCCCCTAGGCTCTTGGCCCTGCTCCTACCCACTCCCAACTGCCCTAAACCCTCCCCCAGCCTCAAGTCAGACAGCTCCCAGCATAGGCAAGACTTGCACTCAGGAACCCAGATTCACCCAGTATCAATCTGGGGGAATCTCCACCTGCCTTACCCCACCTTGCCCTGAGAACCCAGTGGTTCCTGGAATACCTAGTAATCTTTTCTTCTCCTTCTCCCTGGGGCAGGGAGAGGGTGGAGGCAGCATTGTGCATATAGGGAAATTAGGGTACTGGGAGAAATCCATTGCCTGGGGTGGGGGAGAGAGGCTGGGGAGGAAGAGGTGGTGTTAGGGAAAGGAAGCAAATTATTCCTTTGGCTTTGGATAGAAGGGAACTCAGAAAGAGGTCTTGGGTGTGAGCTCTCAAGGCAAGGAAGGGTTCAGAAGTAGGGACAATTTCTGCTCACTCCAACCTCTGGCTGCTTGTTTCCCCAGGAAATCCCCCAGGAAGGAGAGTGCAGTCAGCAGTCCCTTTCCTTTCCCAGAAGTGGACCACCTTCTCCTGCCCCTAGTCCCTTATTCACTCTGCTTTGTCACCTCCTGTCCCCAGCATATAGGCATATCGTATCCTTCAGAATGCTTCCTCTCCCCCTCCCTTCCTGCTCAGGTTGGTAATACCTGCCCTGGTGCCTCAAATTCCTGGATCACCCACCCCCTCCTTGTGACTGCCAGACCCACCTCTTGACCCACCACTTGCCTGCCCCCTGGTCTTGAGCCAATGGGGCTGGGGCTAGAGGAGTCAGACAAGGGACAGGAGACCAGAAGGGGCAGGGGCAAGAGGAGCTATCACCAGAGGACTCTACTGCCCCTTTCCCACTCCCCCATTTGAGATGAGGACAAAGGGGGTGACTAAGCAGTGAAAGACAAAGGGCTTTAGAGTGGCTGCAGCAGCGTGTGTGGGGGTATTGGCAGCAGGGAGAAGGCACAAAAGCTGCAGTGTCCTAGGCAGCCCCTCAGGAGCCCCCACCCCAGTCCCAGCTCAAGCTGCCCCCAGGGCCAAGCGGCCCAGAGTCTATCCTGACTTCTCCCAGGCTGGATCAAGGCAAATAAATGCAGTCCTTCCCATCCCCCCACCACCATGGCCACATTTACTGTGTTTCAACAATAGACAGAAAGAAGGCCCAGGGAAAGAGCAAGGAATGAGGAGGATAGAGGGACCAAACCTCTGCCCTGGCTCCGTGGCAGCTGCCTTGTCTATCTACCCCAGGTCCTGGTCAGTTCCCACAGCCAAGGATCTGGCCCCACCCTTTGGTACTGTTCCCATTAGGTCAATTCCCAGGCCAGAAGTCTGGCTTCCCCTCTTTCTGCAGCGAAGAATTCCTCGTCTCTGCCTCCTGGTCTGTCTGCCCCACCCTGCTGCGCTGCTGGTGGGCTGTGTCCCAGGGATCCTGTCTAGGGGATATCTGGGGAAGGCCTCTTTCCAGGCTCAGGGCTGGAGAGTTGTACAAACTCAACGAGTGGGTGGCCCAGCTGGAGTCAGGCCTAGAGGGAGAGGGAGAAAACAGGAACCAGCCTCTAAGGCTGGAAAAGTCTTTGTCCATACAGAATTGGGATCAGACTCCTGGTGCTACTACATTTCCATGCTGTTGGCCATTACTCAGGAGGACTAAGGCAGGGTCAGAAAGACGTTAGGGAAAAGAGGCTGACGCAAGACGGAAGTGGGGTGTGAGGCATCTCTAAGGGCGCTTCCTGGGTCTGTGATCCTGTAGGTTCGGGAAGCCTGGCGGATGTCAGGGTCACCCACAGAGGACCTCTACCCCCCCATCTGGGATGAGGTGGCTCCTACACATCCCGACACTCCTCTCCGCACCACCAATGCCGGTGGCCTTGGCATCCTATTATTTTTTGTTTTGGTTTGGCGGGAGCCCTCAGACCCGCCCAGCCCCCCTTAGGTTTCTTTCTCCAATCTCAGTTTAGGACATCTGGAAATTAGCTGGCTTTCCTGACTTGGATCCTTTGGATTCAGGGCTCAGACACAATCCGAGAGCAGGACTAAAGCGGGAGGGCGGCCAAGGCGGAAGGGAGTAGGGAAGGAAGGGCCGCGCGTTTCCAAGATACGCAGGCGGGCTCGGCGAGAAAGCACGGAGTATTTGCCCCTCGTTGGAATGGCAATTTTCCCTTACTAGCTCCTAGAAAAGCCAGCCAGGAGCTGTGGGAGAAACCGCCCTCAGTAAAGATGACGGCAGTCACCGTTATCTAAACGCAAGTGAAGCCAAAGCACAGGACCCGGATGTTGTCAGGTAGCCGGTCGACAACCCTGCCAGCTTCCAAGAGGGGCGGCTTCGCTGTGCGAATAGGTGAGAAGGCAGCAAGGAGGCGCTCAGGAGTCACTTCCGCCCGGTTCTCCTTCCCGCAGTCTGCAACCGGAGTAAGATGGCGGTGCTGAGGTCTCTGTGTAGCCTCCGGGGCGTCGCGGCCCAGGTGCTGCGGCCTGGGGCTGGAGTCCGACTGCCGATTCAGCCCAGCAGGTGAGATCGAGGGCAGCCCGCGACGCACTTTTTCCAAGGCTAGGGTTTCTCAGGTTGGGGACGCTCCATGGGCCCTGTGACTTCCCCCAGAAAATAACCCAGGCCTGTGACCCCATCGTCCAGCCCTGATTTCTTGGGCTACAGGATGCAGTGGCGCCCACTCTGGCGAAGGAGGGGAGAGGGTCTAGAGTTCGTTCGGCCAGAGGTGAAATCAGCGGAGTGGGAGACTGCCTTTTAGTCTCAGTAATTTGTATTCACCTTTCCTGTCATTCCTGAGTACAGCTCAGGCAAAGACCCAGAATGCTTGCTGTCTCTCTGTTGTTGACCTTGAATAAACACTTTTCTCTAGTTCATATTCACCTGGTTAAGTATATCAATATGAAAATATGAAGAAGCTAGGATCCCAACCTTGCATGCCCAGGAGTGACAGGTAAAGTTATTCCCGGAATAAATAGTAGGAATGGAACCTCTAGAGTTCCAGCTTATTTTGCCGAAGCTACATTAACTTCAGATCAGTGACTTGGCATTAAAAAATACAGGACATTGGCCGGGCTCGGTAGCTCATGCCTATAATCCCAATTCTTTGGGAGGCTGAGGTGGGTCGATCACCTGAGGTCGGGAGTTCGAGAGCAGCATGACCAACATGGAGAAACCTCATCTCTACTGAAAAAACAAAATTAGACGGGCGTGGTGGTGCATGTCTGTAATCCCAGCTACTTGGGAGGCTGAGGCAGGAGAATTGCTTGAACCCCGGGAGGCAGGGGTTGCGGTGAGCCAAGATCCTGCCATTGCACTCTAGCCTGGGCAAGAAGAGCGAAACTCCGTCTCAAAAAAAAAAAAAAAAAAAAAATCCAGGACGTCCTTCCTGGGTACCCGTGAGAGTGAATGGGAACACAGGAACCAAGCACTGTTCAGGACCTTGTCTAGGGTCTGCCTTTAACTCCCCAGAGGTGTTCGGCAGTGGCAGCCAGATGTGGAATATGCACAGCAGTTTGGGGGAGCTGTTATGTACCCAAGCAAAGAAACAGCCCACTGGAAGCCTCCACCTTGGAATGGTAAGTGACCAGAGTTGCTGTCCCAACCCACACCCACCCCTGCCCCCAGCTAATTTCCTTTTTTTTTTTTGAGACGGGGTCTCCCTCTGTCTCCCTGGCTGGAGTGCAGTAGTGCAAAAGTGGCTCACTGTAGCTTTGAACTTAGGGGCTCAAAGCAACCTTCTGTCTCAGCCTCCCCAGAAAGCCGGGACAACAGGCCTGTACCACCACAACTAGCTAATTTTGAAAGTTTTCCTTTTGTAGAGACAGGGTCTTGCTATGTTGACCAGGCTAATTTCAAACTCCTAGGCTCAGGCGATCCTCTCTTCTCAGCCTCCCAAAGTGCTGAGATACAGGCTTGAGCCACCATGCCCGGCCTCCAGCTGATTTCTGAGTGCTCTTGAGCTCTCTGTCTTACGCAAGTTTAGTCCCTATTCTGTTTGCTTCTTTCACCACGAAATTCACAGACATAATAGTGATAATAACAGGTATTTGTCAGGTAGAGAAGGAAAGGAAGGATGTTGTAGAAGAAAAGGAAGAATAGGTCCCAGTCAATACCCAAAAGTTCCTACCAATTTAAATCTTAGTGCCAGCTTTTTCCGTGTTCAATACGTTTCAGGTTCATTACCTTATCTCCCTCTCCAGACAAAGTAGCAGTTTTCCCATTGGTACCCCGATGAAACCTACATGAATACAAACCATTTTTTCCCCTATCAAAACTAGCTGTTTCTTTTGACTTTTCATTTTGATCAGTGGTACCCTCATACCCCTCAGGATTGAAAGTTTTTTTTTTTTTTGAGATGGAGTCTTGCTCTGTCGCCCAAGCTAGAGTACAGTGGCATCATCTCGGCTCACTGCAACCTCCACCTCCTGGGTTCAAGCAATTCTCCGGCCTCAGCCTCCCAAGTAGCTGGGATTACAGGTGCCTGCCATAACGCCCAGCTAATTTTTGTATTTTTAGTAGAGACAGAGTTTCACCATGTTGGCCAGACTGGTCTGGAACACCTGACCTCAGGTGATCCACCTGCCTCGACCTCCCAAAGTGCTGGGATTATAGGCGAGCCACGCGCCCAGCCAGGATTGAAACTTTTTAGTCATCTTTGGCTCTTCTGTCTTGCCCTCCATGTCTGTGTCCAGTAACCAAACCATGTAGATTCTTTCATAATGTCTCATATCTGGTTATCTCTCTTAATTTTCATTGCCATCATTCTTATTCAGATTTATCTTGTGTTAGACCCTGATTATTTTAGGAGTCTATTCACTGAGTTTTTGCCACTGATGTCGTCCCCTTTCCATCTATCCTATACAACGTCATCACCTTCATCTTCCCCAAACATTATTTTACCATATTATTCATTCTCTTGCTCAAAAACCTTCAAAGACACTTCCAGTTACTTTCCACAAACTTAAAGTAACAATAGCGGAATGCTTACCATTTGCCCAACATTTTTGTATGCATTATTTTGTTTAATCTTTACAACATCTCTATGAGACTATTACCCCAGTTGTGAGGAAATTATGGTCCAGGGAGATTAAAACTTGATTAAGGGCACACAGGCAGATTTGTACTCAGCTCTGTCAGACTCCAAAGCCCATGATGAAGAATTTTGGTTGAAAAGATGGACTCTGGTTTTAAATCTCCACTCTCCATTTACCAGTGAATAAAGTACCTATTTAGAGCATTATTTTAAGGATTAAATGAGATAACATGTGCCTGGCACATATAAGTCCCCCATAAGTGTTAATTGTTATTAATGATACGTACAGATAATTGAATCACTACCCCCTGATTTGTCCCAGTACTCATCATCTCTCTCGGGAAGTCCCAATGAGCTCCACAGATGTTTACTTTCTTGTTTCTAAGATTTGGCCCATGTTGATTTCATAACCTGGAATGCCTCTTCCTTCTACCTATCTGAATCATTTCCTATATTTAAGCTCAGATCCTATGTATGTGAAGTCTTCCCACTGTTCTTTCCTTCTTTTAAAAACTTAATGGCTAAGGCACTTTCTTGGTAACTTACAAATTTGACCTCTGTTCCTAGTTTTTCACGTGTACTTCTTTCCCAAGTTAAAATGTAAGCTTCTTGAGGGTAAAAGCTCATTTACTGGGAGTAAGCATTAGGTATACATTTTCTGACTGGTCAGCCATTCACTGGATACATTTGGAGGGCAGTATATCATCGTAGTTACGATGTTTGGATCCCGGAGCTAAACAGGCTGAGTTAAAATCCTGGTACTGCCACTTACTAGCTTTGTGATCTTGGAAAAGTCATTGAAGCTCCATGGCCTCAGTTTATCCAATAAAATGGGGATAATGATAGTACCTATTACTCATAAAGTGCCTAAGGTAGTGCCTGGCACATAATAAAGTTATATAAGCATTACATTATCTATTATTAAAAAGATTCTCTATGCACAGTGACTATGAACCATGGGAAAAAAAAAGTATTCTAGGAGATACAGAGTGAGATTCATGGTGTCTGTCATCAGAAAGTTTAGATCTTCCTTTTCCCCATCTAAGAGTCCTCTTCCTGGTTAGAGTAGAGATTAGGAAATTAACAAAGTATGGAATGGTGAGTTAGAAGATCTATAGAGAGAGGCTAACTCCTTGCTGTCTTTTGGGGGATCCCAAGGGAATTACCATTTGGCTCCCAACTATTTCCTACTTCTCAGATATGGACCCTCCAAAGGACAACATAGTGAAGAACATGAAGCTGAACTTTGGGCCCCAACACCCAGCAGCCCATGGTGTCCTGCGACTAGTGATGGAATTGAGTGGGGGAGATGGTGCGGAAGTGCGATCCTCACATCGGGCTCCTGCACCGAGGCACTGAGAAGCTCATTGAATACAAGACCTATCTTCAGGTGTGAGGGCGAACAGGGGCCTTTTGGAGGGATCTCGGGTTGCTTTAGCCTGAGCTTTGCCAGTTTGCTGCCCTTAAAATCTGAGGGGGAGGAGGGTGTTGAGAGGAGTAACCCGTTGAGGTTATTAGGACACTCTTGGTTGGTTGGATAGCAGGAAGTGGCAGGGGATGCTTGAGTCTTTAGGATTTGATTTATTCAGCAGCAGTGCTTTGAAGCTGGAACTACAGTCAGCCTTTCTCTGGCTGACTTCTTGGCTGGCCCCTTTGCCATTACTTGAGTGCCTCAGTTTCCCCTGTTACTATGTTATACTAGTGCGTCAAAGCCAGTGTCCCTAGGGACAGGGAAAGAGGAGAGAGACGTCAGCTCGCTAAAATGAACAGCTGATTCTTGTATCTTCCAGCTCTCTACGTTTGTTTTCAAAACATTCAATGAGTCAGAGCAACTGAGAGGGGGTGTATGACAGAGTTTGCCATTTTTAGGAGAACTTTATGACCCAAATGATGAGGGTCAAATTTGAAGGAGCTGAATCTCTAATAGGAATCTGAAATTTTTTTCTTACTGTCATGAAGAAAGCTCCTGATAACAGGATGGTAGGATTAGGATTTAGATCCAGCCCAGTCTCGGGGTACACAACGGCTAGAATGCGATTCCCCAAGAGAGTCTTGGCAATGACAGTTTCTGGTCCAGGAGTCTGTGGGTTAACCCCTGCGGCATTAGCCTCCGACACAGTGACATCAGAATAAGAACAGGCTGTCCCAACTAATAGCATCTTAGCTCCACCCTCTTCCTGGAAGCTGAAGCTGGGACTTAGCTTTTTGCATTCTGGAGGAAAGACCGTTTCTACCTGGTGCTCTGTCTTCCTTAAATATCTCACTCTGGCCGGGCGTGGTGGCTCATGCCTGTAATCCCAGCACTTTGGGAGGCCGAGATGGTTGGATCACTTGAGATCTAGGAGTTCCGACACCAGCCTGGCCAACAAGGTGAAACCCCATCTTTACTAAAAATACAAAAATTGCCCAGGCATGGTGGCACACACCTGTAGTCCCAGCTGCTTGGGAGGCTTAGGCAGGAGAATCACTTAAACCCAGGAGGCAGAGGTTGCAGTGAGCCAAGATCGTGCTGTTGCACTCTAGCGCCTGGGTGACAGAGCAAGACTCTGACTAAAGAAAAAAAAAAAAGATGAAACCAAAAAAAACCCTCCCTGATACTCCTTTTTTTTTTTTTTTGGGGGGGTCAGAATCTCACTCTGTTGCCCAGGCTGGAGTGCAGTGGTGTGATCTGGGCTCACTGCAACCTCCGCCTCCCGGATTCAAGGGATTCTCCTGTCTCAGCCTCCCTAGTAGCTGGGATTCCAGGCACACAGCACCATGCCCAGCTAATTTTTTTGTATTTTTAGTAAATGTGGGGTTTTACCATGTTCCCCAGGCTGGTCTTGAGCTCCTGAGTTCAGCCAATCTACCCACCTCAGCCTCCCAAAGTGTTAGGATTACAGGCATGAGCCACTATGCCTGGCCATGATACTCCTAAGATTGCCTTTCTCCTTCGGTATCTCAGGGTTTTTTTTTTTCCCCACACCTGCTTGTGAAAGGAAGAAGAGGAAAAATTAATTTATTTAAAAAATAATAAAAGTATCTCAGGTTTTTTGTTTGTTTTGTTTTTGTTTTTTGAGACGGAGTTTTGCTTTTGCTGCCCGGGCTAGAGTGCAATTTCACAATCTCGGCTCACTGCAGTCTCCACCTCCAGGGTTCAAGCATTCTCCTGCCTCAGCCTCCCAAGTAGTTGAGATTACAGCCATGTGCCACCATGCCCGACTAATTTTGTATTTTTAGTAGAGACGGGGTTTCTCCATGTTGGTCAGACTGGTCTCAAACTCCCGACCTCAGGTGATCTGCTCGCCTTGGCCTCCCAAAGTGCTGGGATGACAGGCGTGAGCCCCCTGCCCTGCCGAGGACTCTTGACACTGGTCCTGGTGCTAGCTCATTCTGGCTTGCAAGAGTGAAACTGTTAAATTTTCAGGAATTTGGTGAGCCAGTTATTAGAAATTAACTTATATAAGCTTATGATTTAATACATTGTATTAAAAGCAAAGGTAAGATGAAATATTCAAAGCTCATCACTTCATTATTCTACCACATTTTACTATGCTCTGCCCTTGTGGTATTTGCTTTCACTGTGTCTGTATGGTGGAAATACTGTATAATGGTGTGTTACTCTTCACAATGCTGCATTCAGTTACGTGATATTGGTAACTTTTTTTTTTTTTTTTTTGAGACAGAGTTTCGCTCTTGTTACCCAGGCTGGAGTGCAATGGCATGATCTCGGCTCACCGCAACCTCCGCCTCCTGGGTTCAAGCAATTCTCCTGCCTCAGCCTCCCGAGTAGCTGGGACTACAGGCATGCGCCACCATGCCCAGCTAATTTTTGTATTTTTAGTAGAGACGGGGTTTCACCATGTTGA
The DNA here is from genome assembly GCA_036589455.1 of Ateles fusciceps. Taxonomy (NCBI): domain Eukaryota; kingdom Metazoa; phylum Chordata; class Mammalia; order Primates; family Atelidae; genus Ateles; species Ateles fusciceps. The sequence continues at coordinate 4,309,894 of JAZHEH010003362.1, forward strand.
CCAGGATGGTCTCGATCTCTTGACCTTGTGATCCACCCGCCTCGGCCTCCCAAAGTGCTGGGATTATAGGTGTGAGCCACCGTGCCCGGCCCAATATTAGTAACTTAAAATTGGCCATTGTGGGACTGTTTTTACCACGGAAATTGGCAAACATGACAAATCAGAGTCCTGCCTTAGTTCAGAGAGCCCATTTTTAAACATTTACCAGCATACTACTGGTTTTTGGTATTTTTTTTTTTTTTTTTAGAGACAGGGTTTCATCATGCTGGCCAGGCTGGTCTTGAACTCCTGACCTCAGGTGATCTGCCTGCCTTGGCCTCCCAAAGTGCTGGGATTACAGGCATGAGCCACTGTGCCCAGCTTTGGGATATTTTATCCTGCCTTGCTAGGGCTCCTGAAACGAGAAAGGCTTATGCAGCACCAGCTTCTGATGCCCACTGAGAGCAAGGCTTCAGGCAGCCAGACTGGGCTCCTCAGCCTGTTAGATGTGACCCACATTCCTCCGTCTCCCCAGGCCCTTCCATACTTTGACCGGCTCGACTATGTGTCCATGATGTGTAATGAACAGGCCTATTCTCTAGCTGTGGAGAAGTTACTAAACATCCGGCCTCCTCCCCGGGCACAGTGGATCCGAGGTATGTGCCCCCGGCTTCTTCTGCACCCCACTGTGAGCATAGCACAGTGCCTTTTCCACTCCTTCCCCACTGAACCCAAGCTTACCGTTCACAACCCAGGCTCTGCCCAGACCACCTCTCTGTCAGCCTCAGTGCTTGGCTCCTGTGTCTTTTCTTCTCCTTGTCTTCACCTCTCCACAGTGCTGTTTGGAGAAATCACACGGCTCATGAACCACATCATGGCTGTGACTACACATGCCCTGGACATTGGGGCCATGACCCCTTTCTTCTGGCTGTTTGAAGAAAGGGAGAAGGTAAGAGAGGGAGGAAAGGATAGGAATAGGGAAGGAAGTACAGGAAGTAGAGAAGGTATGAAGGAGATAGGAGACTAACAGAAGAGAAAGAACATGGGAGAACATTTAGAGGGAGAAGGTCTGTTTAACTTGGTTTATATTTGTAGAAACCATGTCATGAGGGGTTGGTTGGGAACAAGAAGGCAGAAGGTTGGGGAGTAGACTACCATGGAACCTGGGGGCCTGGGACTTTGACACTGATTCTCAGCATGTCCTATCAAGATGTTTGAGTTCTACGAGCGAGTGTCTGGAGCCCGAATGCATGCTGCTTATGTCCGGCCAGGAGGGGTACACCAGGTGAGCAGGTCCCCCCGCTTCCCCAATCCTCCAGCCCAGGCCTATTTTCCTTGTGGCCACTGGAGGGCAGTGCTGGCTGATGGAAATGCCAACCCTGTAGCCCTGGGGGAGGGGGTGCTGAGCCGGCTCTCCTTAGTGGAGGCTATGCAGCACTCAATACCACTTCCATTTGGCTTGTAGGACCTACCCCTTGGGCTTATGGATGACATTTATGAGTTTTCTAAGAACTTCTCTCTTCGGCTTGATGAGTTGGAGGAGGTAAGCTGAGAGTCAATGGGAAAAATCTCTCTTTCCCCCACAAGAAGGGCTTGCGGGGTTTTATTCCCCAGTTGTAAAGAAATACAGAGGTATCTGAAGAGTGCGACGAAGAGTATTAACACCAGTTTTCTCAATCAATAGTTGCTGACCAACAATAGGATCTGGCAAAATCGGACAGTTGACATTGGGGTCATAACAGCAGAAGAGGCACTTAACTATGGTTTTAGGTGAGGGGAATACAGCTTCCCTCCTTAGGAGTGGGGATGGGAGGGGAGCTCCAACCTACGGTCTTGTCTTTTAAGACTTGTTGGCACCCTCCTAGTCGTACCCTGAATGTGAAGGAGAAACAGGGGAGGCTGTGGAAGAGTGAGCCTCTCTACTTGGTTTGTGGAGAGTGGTCCTTATTCCCATTATGCTCTCCACAGTGGAGTGATGCTTCGGGGCTCAGGCATCCAGTGGGACCTGCGGAAGACCCAGCCCTATGATGTTTACGACCAGGTTGAGTTTGATGTTCCTATTGGTTCTCACGGGGACTGCTATGATAGGTAAGGCCCCAGTCCTTTCTTGGCTGATTGTCCAGCTAGTTTCTCTTGCCTCACTCTTCTCCTTGCCACTTCTTTCTTTACTCTGCTTCTCAGTATCTGTGGGAGCTCTTGTGTGTCTTAAACTAGGTTGCTCTCAAAGCACTTTCACATACATGGCATTTTTTTTTTTTTTTGATATGGAGTGTCACTCTTGTTTCCCAGGCTGGAGTGCAATGGGGTGATCTCAGCTCACCACACCACCACCTCCCCTTCCTGGGTTCAAGCAATTCTCCTGCCTCAATCTCCTGAGTAGCTGGGGTTACAGGCATGTGCCACCATGCCCAGCTACTTTTGTATTTTTAGTAGAGATAGTGTTTCTCCATGTTGGTCAGGCTGGTCTTGAATTCCCGACCTCCGGTGATCTGCCTGCCTCGGCCTCCGAAAGTGCTGGGATTACAGGAGTGAGCCACCTTGCCTGGCCTATGACATCTTATTTTATGTTTACATTATCCTTGTCTTAGATGGAGCTAGCTTTGGCTGCATTTTATAACTGAGAAAGCTGAGGCATAAAAGTTAGGGATTAGCTGGGATTTTTCTGCAGAAGTAGTTGAGACTGGAATCCTCCTTATCCAGTGTTCTTTCTACTAGATTCTTAGCTTCAAATTCTCCTCCTGGGCTGGCACAGTGGCTCACACCTGTGATCCCAGCACTTTGGGAAGTGAAGGCGGGCAGATCACTCGAGGTCAGGAATTCAAGACCAGCCTGGCCAACATGGTGAAACCCCATCTCTACCAAAAATACAAAAAATTAGCCAGATATGGTGACACATGCCTGTAATTCCAGGTACTTGGGAGGCTGAGACAGGTGAATCACTTCAACCCAGGGGGTGGAGGTTGCAGTGAGCTGAGATTGCAGCACAGCACTCCAGCCTGGGCGACAGAGCAAGACTCTGTCCCAAAAAAAACAGCAACAACAGTTTCTCCTCCTGTTTACTGACCCTGAGTCAGATTTGCTACTGTGTATTTTTTGTTTGTCCGTTTATTTTTTTTAACTGGTAGCTACTGTGTATTTTTGTTTATCCATTTGACTCTCACCCATTCTGTCTAAAAAGTGTGTAAGGGGGGTAATTAAGGAAATAAATACAATAGGCCGTGTTCTGAGAAAATGAGAGGGTTTGGGGAAGCACCCAAGAGTAGAAGCAAAAGACTACAGGGGGCTGGGCCTGGTGGCTCATGCCTGTAATCCCAGCACACTTTGAGGGGCTGCTTTAAGCAGGCTGTCGCTTGAGCTCAGGAGTTGGAGATCAGCCTGGGCAACAAGGTGAAACCTTATCTCTACAAAAAATAGTCAGATGTGGTAGTACATGCCTGTAATCCTTGCTGCTTTGGAGACCGAGATGGGAGAATCATTTGAGCCCAGGAGTTCAAGGCTGCAGTGAACTATGTAACCCTGACTCAAAAAAAAAACAAAACTGCAGGGTTTATATGGGTGGCCAAGCCAAGCAGAGATGCTCTACTTGGAGAAAAGATTGGGGAAAGTTGACCTAACCCTTTTGAGGTTGACCAGAGGGCATCCTTCCCAGCCCATACCTGCTCCTCTGACTGTTCTTCTCTTGCTCTGTCTTATCTACTTCAGGTACCTGTGCCGGGTGGAGGAGATGCGCCAGTCCCTGAGAATTATTCTACAGTGTCTGAACAAGATGCCTCCTGGAGAGATCAAGGTTGATGATGCCAAAGTGTCTCCACCTAAGCGAGCAGAGATGAAGGTTGGCTGCAGGGAGGGGAAAGTGTGTGGTGCTGGAAAGGGGCCAGTGGCTGGGGAGCAGTATGCTTGGATTAAATCCTACCTTTCAGTTTTCTTTCTTTTTTCTTTTTTTTTTTTGAGACAGTTTCATTCTTATCGCCCAGGCTGGAGTGCAATAGTGCAGTATTCTCTCACTGCCATCTCTGCCTCCCAGGTTCAAGCTATTCTTCTGCCTCAGCCTCCCAAGTAGCTGGGATTACAGGCTTGCACCACCATGCCCAGCTAATTTTTTTTATTCAGTAGAGACAGGGTTTCACCATGTTGGTCAGGCTGGTCTCGAACTCCTGACCTCAGGTGATCCACCTGCCTCGGCTTCCCAAAGTGCTGGGATTACAGGCGTGAGCCACCATGCACAGCCCAGTTTTCTTTTTATAGAGAGTTCACTGTATAAGAGATTTTTAATCTCCCATAGCTCTCTTGTTTTGTTCTGTATCCTCTCTGCTTACTGACTTACATGTGGATTTAGACTTCCTGAGAGTAGAGATTATTTTCTGTGCTGGGGGAAGGCCTAGGAGACAGAGTTTGGATTTGCTTTATTGATGCTCCCTCTTTCCTCTCTTCAGACTTCCATGGAGTCACTGATTCATCACTTTAAGTTGTATACAGAGGGCTACCAAGTTCCTCCAGGAGCCACATACACTGCCATTGAGGCTCCCAAGGTGAGGAGAAGAGGGGAAGGAAAAGACCACATGTGGAGCAGGTAGCTAAAGATAGATGTTTAACAAAATGCTCGTTCATCAGTGAGGGAGAAAACAGCGGGATGAATAGAGGTTTTCTTGGCAGAGAAAAGTACTCTTCCTGTTAATAGAGACACCCAACCTTCTTCCTTGAACAGGGAGAGTTTGGAGTGTACTTGGTATCCGATGGCAGCAGCCGCCCTTATCGATGCAAGATCAAGGCTCCTGGTTTTGCCCATCTGGTAAGAATCAATCCCAGTGACTTTAACTCCAATGAATTAATCCAGTAATTTTCTGACCTTGGTTGAGTTTTTTAAGAACTCCTCTTCTTTCTCCTCCCACCTTGCAAATCTTATCTAACTGTTGCCATCTCAATCTCCCCAGGCTGGTTTGGACAGGATGTCTAAGGGACACATGTTGGCAGATGTCGTTGCCATCATAGGTATGAGGCCTATTGTGTAGCAGAGGTATCCTAGACAAAGGAGTTGGGGGACGCCCACTGGGGACGGAAGCAGAACACTTCGTGCTCACCGTGGGGCATGGGCATAGACTCAAGTCCACAGTCTCTTGAGCACAGTAATGGGTTCTGGATCTTTGGTAAAAGCACGTTGTTTGTTTGTTTTGCCTCACAACAGGAAGAGAAGTAACATCACTTTTTTCCTCCATCCTCTCACCTCCTAGGTACCCAAGATATTGTGTTTGGAGAAATAGACCGGTGAGCGGGGGGAGCCGCGTTTGATCCTCCCTGCCTATTAGCTCCTTCTGTGGAGCCTGTCCCTCACTGGAAATGGGCATGTGTGTGTGTGTACACGTTCGTGTACACTTGGCTGTCAGGCTTTCTGTGCATGTACTAAAAAAAGAGAAATTATAATAAATTAGCCGCCTTGCGGCCCCTAGGCCTAAACTTCTGGTATGTATTTCTCAGGATCTTAGTGTCCTTCACCTTGACTGTAAACCTAAGAGTGCTCATTAGCCCTGCATTCCTGTTAGAGTCAGTTGGTCTTTGCAATTTTTCCTGCTCGTCTCCGCCCCCTTCTCTGACTCTCTGTCTTTTCCACTTCTCCATTCCCCATTTCCTCTTTCCTCTCAGTTCCCCCCTGCTCAAACCTTCTCAGTGCCCACATAAATTGGTAAGCCACTCAAATCAAGACTTGGGGTAAGGTTCCTGTAGGGAGGGAAAGGGCTATAATGGGGTCTGAGGGAATGTCGACGGGTAGTTTAGCACAGATAAATTTCTGAACCAAGGAGAGTGGAAAATGGCAGATATAGACAGCCTTTCCTGAGCGTGAGAGTCTCCTTGTTCTATGGGTTAGGAGTTGGTCATTAAAGGGCTGAGGCTTAAGAGCCTCAGATCTCCCAGCTCCCTTAGTTGGCCCTTCCGGAGCCGCCCGGTCTCTTGTGCAGGAAGGGGAAGGGGCCGAAGTGTGGGGGAAGGCGTGGCAGGAAGGAGGGGACTCTGTGGTCAGGGAACTGCTCGCAGAGCACAGCTGCACAGTGCTGTCAGGGCGGCCGATCCCCAGCCCAAGATGATTCCAGCAGTGGTCTTGCTCTTACTCTTTTTGGTTGAAGAAGCAGGTAAGAGAGTTTGGTGTGGGATACTGCAAGCTGGCTCCAGGGTGGAAATCCAGAGCATGGGTCTGAGGGCTGAGTCAAACACGCATGAAGGAAGTCTGACAGTGGGCAGGTGGGCATAGGGAGACCCTGAGGCTGGTTCTATCCATCCCAGACCCACGGCACCAGACTCATAGTTCCCTTCCTTCTTGTTGCTGTCTTACCTCATCCCAGATTTCTTTGTTCTTGTATTAATATTATTGTTTTGGAAACAGAGTCTTGTTCTGTTGCCCAGGCTGGAGTGCAGTGGCGTGATCTCGGCTCACTGCAACCTCCACCTCCTGGGTTCAAGCGATTCTCCCGCCTCAGCCTCCAGAGTTGCTGGGACTGCAGGCGCCAGCCACCATGCCCAGCTAAGTTTGGTATTTTTAGTAGAAATGGCTTTTCACCATGTTGACCAGGCTGGTCTCAAACTCCTGATTCAAATGATCCACCCACCTCGACCTCCCAAAGTGCTGGGATTACAGGTGCGAGCCACTGTGCCCAGCTATTACTATTTTAAAAAGACAGGTCCTGCTATGTTGGCCACATTGGTCTTGAACTCCTGGCCTCAAGCAATCCTCCCACCTTGGCCTCCGAAAGTGCTACTGTTTCTGGCTGACTTTTCTCTTTTCATGGTTGATAGAAACTGGCAGGGGAAGGGTCTGGTTGTATGGCATAGAGAACTGGTCTGGTGAAAATCTTCATTTCCCATGATCAGCATTCCCCATGGGGTGCCTTTGGTCTTGTCTGCTGGGAGCTGATCTCTAGCTGGTTTAATATACAAAGCACTCTGGGGTGCCTGTAATACCAGCTATTCAGGAGGCTGAGGCAGAATTGCTTGAACCCAGGAAATGGAGGTTGCAGTGAGCCAAGATCGCGCCATTGCACTCTAGGTGACCGAGTAAGACTTGGTCTCAAAAAAAAAAAAAAAAAAAAAAATGTATATATATATATATATATATATATATATATATATATATACACACACACAGAGAGAACCCTTTAGGAAGATAGGGATCTGTCCTTGTTCTTGGGAGTGAGGCAAGGATGTAGCTGAGACAAACAGACGTGATTGCTGTTTCTGTGGATCATTGCTAATGCACCATTCTGTCAGCAGTTGATATGAGGGTGGGCAGCATGAGATGCCCAGTTCCAGAGATCTGAGTGTCAGCTGAGAAACAGAGGTAGAAATAGGAAGGTCTCTGCAGATCGAAGTCTCCAGTCACTCTGTTTAAGAAATTCTCACTTCTCGTTCACTCTGGGTTGCCTGTGCTGGATTGGTGTGTGTGTGTTGTGGCAGCTGGGTGTCGGGGGAGAAGGAGGTCAGTAAACTTCAGGGAAACTGGGGGAAATTGAAAGAGAATGACTGGGGAGGAATTCCAGCAGCCTAGCTGAGAAGGTGGAGCAAGTATTAGCCACTGGTCTGCTGCCTTGGGATGAAGAAGGAAGAGGGTTGCTGGGGCACAAAGGCAAGCATGGGCTTTGGAGGCAGAAACCTCTGTTTGAGTTCCAGCTCTGTCACTCAACTCTGGCTCTGAGTGAGTTACTTAACTTTTCCGAGCCTTAGTTTCGTCATCCATAAATGGCGATGATGATGTTTCCCTCACAGGGTAGTTTTAAGATTTGTGCAATATCACGTGTATGAGAGTGTTGCAGAAGAAAGAGTACTTGGCCGATGTCAGCATTTGACCGACATTGGTCACATGTACCCTACTGGTCCTCTAATAGGTGGTGAGAGCAGTCTCTGGAGTCCAGACTTGATTTGATTTTTTAAATTGCACAAAACTTCCCCTCTCAGAGGCCCAGAGAATGAGTAATAGGGCAGAGTAGCAGGAGCTGGAATCCATATGGCTTGTGATCATTCCCCGAGCCTTGTGTGCAGGGCCAAAGGTATCTATAAAGCCTGGGAAAAACAGACACGCTTTTTTTTTTTTTAAACATATGTAAGTGTCTTGTGGTGGGACACAAAGCACTAAGGCTAAGGCTAGGAGATGACTAGTAATAGGGTAATTGCCTTCTCTCCCTTCCCCAGCTCACATCCTTCCTGTCCAGCCCTTAGCCACAGGTCACAGGACTTAGTAGAGACACTTCTGTGGTTTCTTCACTGAAATTTGCCACTGCCTCTCCCTCCCACTACCCCTCTCAGATGAGGTTTTGGTTTCAGTCCAGTGGACTCAGATGGGTCCCTTGAGGTGGATAAAGTGCTCAATGGTGCCTGAAGAACCCACAGTGCTAAAAAGTAAAGTTTGAAAGGTTGGGGGCTGGGGGGGGGAAGTCCTCAATTATTAGTAGATGTAAGTCCCATCTCAATAGAAACCTCACGCTTCCTATCCTGGCCCTACCCTACGATAGGTGAGAAAGGGAAAGGTAAGAGCAGGGGGAGTCCAGAGAGAAACAAAATGTCTTCCCTTAGAGGGATCCCTCCAGGCCCTATCCTACCTCCCAGAACCCCTTCCCTTCTCCCCCTCTGAGCACCAGATCCTCCCTGATGCCCCTGACCCCATGGGCACCCTTTATCCCCTCAGCGGCCCTGGGAGAGCCTCAGCTCTGCTACATCCTGGATGCCATCCTGTTTCTGTATGGAATTGTCCTCACCCTCCTCTACTGTCGACTGAAGGTAATGGGGCAGGGGGAGCGGTGTGGCAAGCACTGGAAGAGGAAGTGGGAAAGTAGGGGGGGGGGGGCAGCAGCAAGGATTCAAAGAGAGGGAATAAAGGGGAGCCCCCACAAATTTTGGAGGGAAGGGGATGGGCCACTAACTTCCCCTTTACTGATAACCTTTCCCCCATTCCAGATCCAAGTGCGAAAGGCAGCTATAGCCAGCTATGAGGTATGGACCCTCCCACACCTGGTATCAACAACTTTTCAGACCCTCAGCCCTTCTGGGACTCTAGCCTGGGGTTCCCGCCTCTGGGGGAGCATGCCTCTCAGGTGCTGATCTGCATAAACCTCAGAGGCCTCCCTCCCACCTTACCTAGCCGAGCCATGAGTGAAATGTTTGGCGGGTGACAGGAAAGAATCAAGCATAGAGTGACGAGGGATATGTGAGAGACTTGGGTGTGGTACGTCGGGTGTGTGTGTGCTTATAGCCATGTGGGCAAATGTGTATCCGTGGCCCAGAGCATCCATGTGAGTGCCCTCTAGCCCAAGTCGGCTGTCTGCCCACCCCTCCACCATGCTTCCCTGGGTGGGGAAGATGCTGAGGGGCCCTGGATGTGTGGGTCTCTAATGCTTTGCTTCTTTTGTCTCTGCAGAAATCAGATGGTGTTTACACGGTAAGTGTCCCTGCCTCGCCATCCCGAGAAGTCACCACAAGAGGGTGGGATTTTGAGCAACCTTTGGAAGGGGCGGGACCTGTGGAGGTGGGCGGGGCCTCTGGTGGGCTCCAGCGCCTGATCATCTTTTGACTCCACCTCCAGGGCCTGAGCACCAGAAACCAGGAGACTTATGAGACTCTGAAGCATGAGAAACCGCCACAGTAGCTTTAGAACACATGCGGTCCCATTCTTTTTCGGCTTCTTCTTCTTCCAGCCCTCATGGTTGGCATCACATATGCCTGCATGCCATTAACGCCAGCTGGCCCTACCCCTACCCCTATAATAATCCTGTGCCCCCAAATTAATATACACCAGTGGTTCCTCCTCCCTGTTTTGTTTCTTTGTTTGTTTTTGAGATGGAGTTTCGCTCTTGTTGTCGGGGCTGGAGTGCAATCGCTCCATCTCGGCTCACGGCAACCTCTGCCTCCTGGATTCGAGCGATTCTCCGGCCTCGCCTCCCGAGTAGCTGGGATTACAGGCATGCGCCACCACGCCCGGCTAATTTTTTTTGTGTGTATTTAGTAGACAGGGTTTCTCCATGTTGGTCAGGCTGGTCTTGAATTCCTGACCTCAAGTGATCTGCCCGCCTCCGCCTCCCGAAGTGCTGGGATTACAGGCATGAGCCACCACACTCGGCAATCCTTCTCCCTGTTAAAGCCATGCTCAGATGCTATTCACAGATGTTTATATTCTAGTCTCACTCTCTTGTCCCACCCTTCTTCTCTTCCCCATCCCCAACTCCACCTAAAATATAGGGAGGGAGAATCACCAATAAAGCTGCCACAGACTGGACTCCATTCATTAATTTATCATGTATTTATTCAGTCTCTACTAAGCACTAGATACAGTTTTTCAGTTCCAGAACTCAGTCTAATGGACTTCAGGGCTGTTTTACTCAATTGAGGGATGAACGCTGCCTGGGCTGGGGGAGTGATAAAACCTTTGACCTCTACGTGCTCTGAGGACGGAGCTGGAGCAGGGCATACTGTGTTGGGAGTCTAGGCATATTTGGAAACATAAGAAATGACTTCTGTAGCAGCATAACCTTCTGTGTTTGACAACTGAACCAAGGTTGGGTTGTAGGGGAGCCTGGCTTTCCCAAGATAGTCACCAATCCAGACAGTACCAATCCAGTACATGCATATGGGAATTAGCATAGCTGAAAAGCCAAATATGCAGAACGGATGGTGTGACTAGGGCTGTGTGAAGCTCCTAATAGAAGGGTTTATAGGAATAGTGAATTTTCAGGGCATCTGGGGCAAGAGGGACCTTAGGGAGCTGGATGGGTTAGTGGTAGGTAAGGAAAAGAAAAATGAGTTGGGTCCAGATGGGGGGTCGGCTCCCTCAAGTGTGCAGGTGGTGGTCAAGGCCCTGTCAGTTCCTGTCCTGTTTCTAGAGCTACCAGGAATAGTTGCCTGGAGGAATTTAAACCTCAGAAGATGCTGCCAGTCCTGCTTGTGACTCACAGTCTTGTCAGAATGGGTCTAGAGACTCCAAGCTTATCCTGGCCACACCCCCAACCCCCCCACCGTGCTGCACACCACTTCACACTGCATAGTGACTTACACTTTTCAAAGTATTTTCCAGCTCATTGTATCATTTGATCTGCTAATTAACCCTGTGAGCAAATTCAGGCTCTTTGAAGTGAATTAACCCGTCCAAAGTCACCTTGCAAGGAACCAGCTGAGATCTCCTTTGTCCCTGCACATTTTGCCACATGAGAAAAAGTGGATATTGGGAAAGAGAGGGAGTAGTGAGTAATCATGAATGGTGAGGGTCTTAAAGGCCAGATGAAGGAGGTTGATCAGCATCTGGAAGGAATTGGAGCCATCTCCAGTGTCTGGGGGGGGAAAGGTGATTTCAGATGAGATATGATAAATGAGCCAGGGGGAGGGAGGTAACTCTTTTGTTTTTTTTTGAGATGGAGTCTCACTCGGTCACCAGGCTGGAGTACAGAGTACAGTGGCGTGATCTTGGCTCACCCAAACCTCTGCCTCCGGATTAGGTGATTCTCCTAACTCAGCCTCCCTAGCACTTGGGACTACAGGCGTATGCCATCATGTTCAGCTAATTTTTTTGGTATTTTTAGTAGAGACGGGGTTTCACTGTGTTGGCCAGGCTGGTCTCAAACTCCTGACCACATGATCCGCCCACCTCAGCCTCCCAAAGTGCTGAGATTACAGGTGTAAGCCTTGGTACTTGGCCTAGCTCGGTACCTGGCCTAGATAAGAGGTTTTTTGTTTGTTTGTTTTTTTGGGATGGAGTTTCACTATTGTTGCCCAGGCTGGAGTGCAATGGCGCGATCTCTGCTCACTGCATCCTTTGCTTCCCAGGTTCAAGGGATTCTCCTGCCTCAGCCTCCCTAGTAGCTGGCATTACAGGTGCCCGCCACCACACTCAGCTAATTTTTTTTTATTTTTAGTAGAGATGGGGTTTCACTATGTTGGCCAGGCTGGTCTCGAACTCCTGACCTCAGGTGATCCACTTGCGTCAGCCTCCCAAAGTGTTGGGATTACAGGCGTGAGCCACCATGTCCAGTGATAAGAGGATTTAAATGGAGAAATTAGAGCACTTCTAGGGAAAGGAGCAAACCCAAGTCTTTTATTGTGGGAAAGGGGGAAACACAGTGTTCTCCTGGCTCAGAAGGGAAAGGAGGGTCTGGGGTGACTCCTCTGGAGTAATTTTTGGGAAGATTTCTTTTCTTCAAGGAAATTATGAGAGGCATCCTCATTTTCTTTTCTTTTCTTTTCTTTCTTTCTTTTTTCTTTCTTTCTTTCTCTCTTTCTTCTTTCTTTCTTTCTCTTTCTTTCTTTTTCTCTTCTCTCTCTCTCCTTCTCGCTTTCTCTCTCTCTTCTTTCTTTCAGATGGAGTCTCACTGTGTCACCCAGGCCGGAGTGCAGCGATGCGATCTCAGCTCACTGCAACCTTCGCCTGCCAGGTTCAAGCAATTCTCCTGCCTTAGTCTCCCGAGTAGTTGGGATTACAGGCGCCCACTACCACATCTAGCTAATTTTTGTATTTTCAGTACAGACTGGGTTTTACCATGTTGGCCAGGCTGGTCTGGAACTCCTGACCTCAAGTGATCCATCTTCCTCAGCCTCCCAAAATGTTGGGATTACAGGTGTGACACTGCACCTGGCCAGGGTACCCTCATTTTCTATGACCCAGAAATCAAGACATTCAGTTTGTGAATACTCCTTCCTCTCCTAGTTCCATGTGCATCGCAAAGGCTCTTTAGTGTTCTCCTGCAGAGTTGTGCCCAGCCTGTAGGAGACCCTTTGGGTTTGGAGAATAATCATGGCACTCTCACCCTGTCATTTCCAACAGTTGTGTCTTCAATACTTTCTTCACCCCTCCACACCCAAACTTCTCTCCTTCTAGAAGCAGATTTTTCCTTTTCCTTCCTCTACTCCCCTACTCCCCTACTTTTCCCAGTCCCCCAAACATACCAGACTCACAGCTAGATTCCTTCAGCATTTATTGTAGCAAAGAGTGGGTAGGGAGACAAGCTCTAGGCCTGGCCAGTGAGTATTCTAGAGGCCAGGTGGGGTTAGAAGACAATGGTCTGGATACTTCACTTGGCGGCAGGCGGTGTTCTGAGTTCCACGAAATAGTTCAAGAAGTTAACCAGATCTGTTCCAGCTTTCTTGACCAGGGGTGTCAGCTGCTCCTTTGACTTTTCAAAATAAGCCCTGGATAGGTGGGGGGGATTAGAGTTTAATTTGAGGGACCCTAGGTACTGGCAGGGACCTTGGTGGTGGTGGGGAGGTCAGAGCAGGCTGACTCAGGTCCCCAAACTCTAGTGCCTGGTCCAACACATGGCAAAGCCCCTAGGTAGGAGTAGAGGCAAGACCTTTGATGGGTAGAGGAACAGACTTTAGAGACTGAAATTCAAGGCCCAGTTCTTGCTGTTCCTCTCTAAGAGACATGTGGGATCTGTGGGTGATGAAGGAATTTTTCTCTCCAATTTAAGCCTAATGTACCCTAATCCCCACCCCTTAGTTCAGTCTTCTGAGGGACCTCTCATCTTCCCTTCTTTCTCTCCATAGTTCCACAGCCCTTGAACTCCTTTCCCTGAGACTTACTTGGCCTGGGCCTGAAGCTCTGAGCTCTTGACCTTCTCCATCAGGTCCTTGCCATATTCAGACACGGTCTGGAAGTACTGAGACACCAGGCTTTCCACACTCGACTCCTCTGCCTGTCTTCGAACCAAAGCTCCTGCACACACACATACACGCACACATACATTCTTTTCAGCTGGGTCCACAGCAATGAGTCCTGGCCTCCTGCCATTCGTCTGCTGGTACCCACTCCAGCTCTCCGCCCCCTCCCCAAAATGGTATCCAGTTAGATCTTTGGATGGCTTTCTGGGCTTTAGAGAGGGAATGATCTTTCTTTTGAGCCCTCTGGTTGCCAGACGCGGACATAAGAGCACAGGCAGATAGGTAGCTATAACTGCCAGCAGCTTCTCCCTTCTGACTCCCTCTCCTTATCATACCCACCTTCAAGGCTGCAGATGGTGAGGAGCAGCACAGTTGCTGTGAGCAGCTTCATGCTGGTAACAGTGGCAAAGGCGGCCTAGGAACAGGGTGGTGGGGGTTGGGGGGACATGGAAGCCAAATGGGCTTCAGCTCCTCCCCAGGGATCTCCCTACCTGCTGCCCATTCCAACCTGGCTCTCTCCCTCTCCACAACTGAAACCCAGGCCTCTTTGGATGCTGCCCACACCTCTTGCCTCCCCATCTTACCCAGTCAGCGTCTCTGTCTTTGGCGCCTGTGCCAGCCCTGGCTGGAGAGGTAGGGGCTATATACTACCTGTCTGTTTACCCACCCCCTGTCAGGTGACAGGAACTATTGATGGGCCCAGTGGGGCAGGGACCATTTTTGGGATAAACAAGTTGGAGAAATGGGGGAGGAGAAGACAAGCACATGGGAGAACTGACTCATGGTGATGGGGTGACAGGCAGGGGGTACAGCCCTTAGTGGAGCCTAAGGGGGTACACTTCAGTATATTTGAGGTTCATTCTTTTGAGATCTGAAGTACTTGGATTTGAATGCAGCAGGAAGCAGGATTTGAAGTTATTTCTCTGGAAAGCTCTGACTTATCAACCCCTCGGCTCATGGTATCTTTATTTCATTATGGGTAGATTTCATCTCCCAACTTTATCCCACTTTACTGCGACTTGGCAGAGTGATACTGGGGAGCAGAAGAAAGGAGAAAGGAATTGAAATCAGTGACAGGACTGAGGGCTATGGGGGTTAGGGGAATGAAGGTCAGGGTTAGAGGGCAAGTGTAAATGATTTTGTTCCTTTTTGAGTTAATGTGTAATGAGACAGGGGGAGCAAACAAGAGAGCCCAGCATGACTTGGATGCTGATCAGAGCCTACCCTACCCCCAGTAAAACCCATTCAGAAAACAGCTGCTGCCCATCCCCTCCCAGTGGAGGGCTCTGGCAGGAAAAGAGGTGAATAAGAGGCTGCTGCCAGGATAAAGGTTGAAGGTGCCAGGTCATTTGATTACCTTATCAGTTCTAGGCAATAATCAGCCAATACTGAGTCAGCAGGGGCAACAGCCCTGGCCCTCGTCTCACTCCTGTTGGGGGTGGAGGAGGGAGAGAGGTACATTCCCAAGTTTAAAGCATTTGGGTAAAATCACTTCTGATAAAATAAAAAATGTCCAGCTTGCATATGCCACAGTCATGACCCTGGTGACTGAGCAAGGCTCACTTCTCCCAGAGATTATCTGTCTTCCTGCAGTATCTGAAAGATTCTATCAGCCATTCTCTTATCTAATTTTCACACAAGTGCCTCTAATTAGCAAATTCTAATTTACATTTTGTATCCTAGCTACAAATTAATCCAGGTTGTTATTTCTAACTCTATTGTATTTTTATTTGTATCTTTCACACTTTTGTCCCCCAAGTTTACTCCCTGAGTATGTGGAACATTCCTGAGAGGTGAGGGTGGAGGTGCAGAGCTAATGAGGGAGGTACAGACCAGAGACCAAGAAATCTTTGTTTTTAAACTTTTGTTTTAGGTTCAGAAGTATATGTGCAGGTTTGTTACATAAATAAACTTGTGTCATGGGGGTCTGTTGTGCAGATTATTTCATCACCCAGGTATTAAGCCTAACACTAATTAGTTATTTTTCCTGATCCTCTCCCTCCTCCTACCCTTCACCCTCCAAGACTAAAAAATCTTACTACATCTTCAGTTATTCCCCTGTGGAGCGCGTAGTGCTTGAGGTGAGCCCATTGCCTTCCCCCCTGGTCCTGGGATGGGGTGCATTTGGGGGGCCAAGCCCCATATTCCTAGATTTTATTAGCCAACTGTGCCTGGGGACTCAGGGAAGGAAGGGTTAAATACAGAGAACAGCTGTTTCAGCGAGTACTTCCGCTAGAACTTACTCCTCTGAGCCAAACTCTCACACCAGTTTCCATTCTACCAAGGGGCAAGAGTGGGGGGACTTCGAGAGATGTAGACCTCCAGAAGAGAAGGGTGGATCCCTGTCCTGGGGGGTGCTGCGCTTAATGAGTAGTACTCATTTGGAGGTGTGCTGTGGAGGGCGGTGAAGATTCCCCAAGGGCTCTTTGGGGAGAGGGGGAGAGATAGAAATAAACCAGGGTTCTAAAGAAGTCTTCATAATCGTTCTCTCTGTCACCCTTCACACAATGCCAGTCTACAAGCTGCAGTTTCACTTTTCTCATGAGTAGAAACTACATGGGTGAAGGAGCTTCAATGGCCCAAGCTACAAGATGCTCCCTCTAGTGTCTTGCATGCTCATAAGTTTTTTTCCGACCTTGGAGAGGCCTAGTGATCTAAAGCCTTCCACTTAGGTCTAAGGGGCCACCAATCAAGTCCCACCCGCCTCTGCAGCGCCAGAGTTGAAGCTCTTGGGCTGGCAGACCTGCCACTCATTTGCTTCCTCCCTTCGCGTTGGTCCCGGGTAGATAGAGAGGCTTCTTTTTTTTCCCCACTGATTGGGAGGGGACCCAATCGGGGTGGGTTGGGTCTTTGATAGCTTTCTTTGCCAGATTCAAAGATGGCGCTTATGGCCACGCTAAGAATGCAGCGTGAAGCTGCAGTTCTGCCATCACTCAAGATGGCTGCCCCCATCAAGATGACCGGGGTGTGCCGGGGAAAGGGGGCAGCATGATGGTCTGAGATGGTAAGGGATACTGCACCATTGCGGGCCTGGTCTTGGGGCCTGGGAATGAAGAGTAGAGAGACTAGGAAGCAAGGTGGAGGTCTGTGGTGGGGGCTAGGATTAAAGAAAGGGAGAGAGGACAGGGGTGACAGGAGGGGGTGAGAGATAAAAGATGGGGCGGGAGTATGCCTGGGGTTGTCTCCCCATAAGTGCTCTCTTCCCCTACTCCTCCTGTTCCAGGTCTAGCGTCGGACCATGTGGAAGTTTCTGGGACTGGGGAGCCGGGATAATGGGGGTGGGGCCTGTTGGGGGGTAAAGGGGCAATAGCGTCCTTTCACAGGCTAACCCCGGCCCTTCCCCAACCTCTGGACTAAAATGGGGAATACATTGGGCCTGGCACCAATGGGGACTTTGCCCCGCCGGAGCCCCCGTCGAGAGGAACCTCTGCCCAACCCCGGGAGCTTCGATGAGCTGCACCGGCTATGCAAAGGTGAGAACCTGGCATTTGGGTGTCTCAAGATGAAGGGGCAGAGAAGTGGAGGGTCTTGAATGCTGGATGTCTGGCGATGGGAGCAGGAAAGGGGAAATCACAGCTGGAGCATACAGAGTCAGGGAGGATTAGGTGCCCAAATGAAGTGGAGCATTTCATTGCAGGACTTGAAAGGAGGTTAATTCCTCTGAAGTGCTCCCTGTGTAATTGAAAGGGGACCTTTTGGGGTATAGGGGTTCCTTGTCTGTGCTTATTCATTCCCTTCCCCTACCCCCTTCAGATGTATTCCCAGCACAGATGGAGGGCGTGAAGCTCGTTGTCAACAAGGTTCTGAGCAGCCATTTCCAGGTGCTCCCACTTCTCTGGCCCCCCCCTTACTATTCCTCCTTTCCTGTCCCTGGATCCTCTTCTCCTCTCCTTTGTACTCCAGCCCTAGCCAGGCTATGTGGGACAAATGAGGGAGGATGTGGGGTTCTCTTTACCTCCCTTGCCTGTGGGACTTGTTGCTTTTAATCCAATGATCCTCTCTGTGAATGTTGGAATATTTGGGATTCTTAAGAGGCCCTCTGGATGGGGAGAAGAGATGAAGGGTGGGAGGAGGGATTGAAGTGGGGCAGGAATGTGCTCTTCTCCACTGACTCCTCTTTCCTCAGGTGGCTCACACTATACACATTAGTGCCCTGGGCTTGCCGGGATATCACCTCCATGCGGCCTATGCAGGGGATTGGCAGCTCAGTCCCACGGAGGTGAGGGCTCCACACACCTGGGTCATCTCCCTAAAAGCCAATCTGGGACCCAGTTGTGGAGGAGGAGGAATTGTGGGTGTTATGGGGAGGAATGGGATGTCTCTTCTGAATGGGAGAGGGTAGAGAAACATTTTCTGTGAAGAGCCCAGAGTGTGTCTCTGTGACTCCACCAGGGGGCGCTGTGTACTGTTAATGAAGTCCTATATTTGGGTTGAGGCTGAGTGGTGCCACCCGGCTCAGCCTTATTACTGTGTACCCACTTCCACAGGTGTTCCCCACTGTAGTAGGGGACATGGACAGCAGTGGCAGCCTGAACGCCCAGGTCTTGCTCCTCTTGGCAGAGCGGCTCCGAGCTAAGGCTGTCTTCCAGGTGACCAGTTCCTGCCTCCATCCCCTGAGGCACTTCCTCTTTCTCCTCCACGGGTTTCCTGCTCTGAGGGCTTGGAAGGAGGAGCAGGGTCAATAATGATCATAAAGAGGGAGAGAGGCCGGCGCCCTGGCTCACGCCTGTAATCCCAGCACTTTCGGAGTCCGACGTGGGTGGATCACCTGAGGTCAGGAGTTCAAGACCAGCCTGACCGACATGGTGAAACCCCGTCTCTACTAAAAATGCAAAAATTAGTCGCGTGTGGTGGTGCACGCCTGTAATCTTAGCTACTCGGGAGGCTGAGGCAGGAGAATCTCCTGAACCCGGGAGGCGGAGGTTGCGGTAAGCCGAGATCACACCACTGCACTCCAGGCTGGGGAACAAGAGTGAAACTCCATCTCCATCTCAGGAAAAAAACAAAAAGAGGAAGGGAGATTTTACTTCTCGCTCTTGCCACCAGACGCAGCAGGCCAAGTTCTTGACATGGCAGTTTGATGGCGAGTTTCGGGGAGATGACTACACAGCCACTCTGACCCTGGGAAATCCTGACCTGATTGGAGAGTCAGGTGAGGAATGGGACAGGGTTCTTTTTATCTTGGCTGCCCATTTTGCTAATGTTGACTGTGTCTCTTCATCTTCTGTACAGTTCGGAGTTTAGAAAAGGAACTTCTTGAGCAGGCTGGGGCGGGGCTTATGGGGGTGAGGGGAGCAGACCTGGATGTTGTCTCTATGGCTGACTCCATGTCTCCCCATTCCCCCACAGTGATCATGGTCGCTCACTTCCTGCAGAGCCTCACTCATCGGCTGGTGCTGGGCGGAGAGCTCGTTTATCACCGGCGGCCAGGCGAAGAGGGGGCCATCTTGACACTGGCTGGGAAGTACTCGGGTATGGGGTTAAGTATAGTAGTGGCCAGGAGAGGCAATTCTGGACTTTTCTGGGGTTCCTGGCCCGTGTCATACTATAGTAACACAACTTCCCCTCTGCACTTTGGATTTTACAGCTGTACACTGGGTAGCTACATTGAATGTGGGGATCAGGTGGGGCCCATGCAAGTTACTACCACAAGGCAAATGAACAGGTGAGACCTCTGACCTCATTCCCCTCCTCCTCAGCAAGTCAGTCGTGAACTTCTGTCCATCTGGACCTCTACCACCCTGCTGACCTAGTCTTCTTCCTCCCATGCTGTGTATATATTTCCATGCATGCCTTCATTCTGCTGGTCCCCCGTCAGGACCCTTCTGCTCTTCACTGATACTGATCTCTCATCCTTGGCCATGGTACTCAGGTTCAGGTTGGAGTGGAGTTTGAGGCAAACACAAGGCTACAAGACACAACCTTCTCCTTTGGTTACCACCTGACTCTACCCCAGGCCAACATGGTGTTTAGAGGTGAGGGTTATTGGGACACATTTGGCTATGCTGAGGGATGGAGGATGCAGAGGGAGGGGAAGCTTGACCTTACTTCTGGTGACTATGTCCTCCAATCCCTGTTAAATAACCTAGTTGGTATTCTCTCCCCCAATAGGCTTGGTGGATAGTAACTGGTGTGTAGGTGCTGTGCTGGAGAAGAAGATGCCCCCTCTGCCTGTCACCCTAGCCCTCGGAGCCTTCCTCAATCACTGGCGCAACAGATTCCATTGTGGCTTCAGCATCACTGTGGGCTGAGGTTGTCCCGGAGTCAGCCCCCACAGCAGCTGGAACCTCTGAGTCAGGTGCCCTAGGGCCAGAGACTAGGCCCCTCTCCAGAGCCCGCCTTGCTGGGTGACCTCTAGGACCCAGGAGCAGAGTGGGGGGACAGGACCATGCCCTCCTCAGAACTGGAGCTGCCACAGGGGCAGCTGATGAGGTGGAAGTCTGGGGGATCCCCCCTCTGCTACCAGCCCCAGTATCACCTTCCCCAGGCTCTTGTGGCTCTGGACTAAAGGGGAAGGATTAAGGGGTATGTCTGGCTAAGTTCCTGGTGCCCCCTGCCCCCAGACTTCCTCTTCCTTTCCCTGTGGTTAATCCTCCATGGGATTAGCTGACCATCCTGTTTTCCATCCCAGAGCCTCCCAAGGCTGGGGGAAGTAGGGCTGAAGGGCTAGATCTTTGGTCTCAGAAAGCGGGGCCCATCCATTCCCAGAAGGAGCTTCTTTACCTCTTAGCCCCGAGGCTTCCTCCTTCTTATCTTCTGTGCTTCCAGAGAACAACTTTGTTCCCATGGTCACCCCCAGTATCCCCATGACCGCATGAAGAGGCAGTTATTGCTTTAGTCTTTCATTGCAACCGCTGGGCTGTCTTTGAACATGGCCCAGTCTTTGGTCCCAGCGTTTCCCCCTCTCCAGAGTGTCCAGGGTATCCCAGGAGCTGGGGAAGGCAGTGAGCCTGGCCTCAGCTGCAGATCTCCTGGAGCAGCGGCATCATGGCAAGACAGTCCCTGGATGCGCTGGATTTGGTACCCATAGGCCTCATTGATGCTCCGGAGCTCAGCCAACAGGCCCAGCAACTTTGCATACAGAAACCTGTGGAGGAAGTAGTGGGGTTGCCAGGAAAACAGGAGGGAAATAAGGCACCTGGGGAGTCTTGTATTGAGGCCCTGATCCCCTGAACTGTTGCTCAGTGAAGCCAGGTCTGACATTAGAGAAATCATGCTCCGGTATGACAGATTATCAGAAGTTCCACAGGTCCTCCAGGGGGCCTCAGTGTGACACTGCCTTCTCTCACCAAGCTCAGTTTTTCTGAACCCAGAGCTCTGAGGGCCGAGTGTGAAGAAAGCGCCAGACTTGGCCAGAATGTGAGGGCCTGGCCCTCTAGAGCAGGTTCTAGAAGGTGGATATGTTCTGTGGTATAAAGCATCCCCTTTCTGGCCAAACTGGCTCTTGGAGGAATGAGCAAAACAGAAGCAGTTTATACCTCAGAGCCTGGATAAATCACAGACTATGAACCTGGACCTGGCTTTGGCCATGAAACTGTGAATGACCATAACTTCAAGGGAAATGAAAAATCAAAGGAATCAGCCCAATGGCGAGGAGAGGAAAGGCCAAGGGAAGGGAGTGAACAAGACTTAAAAGTCTGCGTTAGTCTGGAGAAGTTGGACTGTGAGGTGATGGAGGTCATCAGTCTCAGGAATGCTATTGCCCAGAGCCTCCGAGTTTCTACTTTGCATCTGTACTGAATAATAATAATAAAAGAATCTGGAAAAAGTGAGATGAAACAGCAGTATCCAAATTCAGCAATTTGGATGCTGAAACGATGTGAGACAGGGATGGCCAGGGGGAAAGACTAGACCCCAAGAGACCTGAATTCCCTAAGGAAAGAACAGTAAAAGACATTCTTCCCAAGTTCAATGTTTCACCAACCCCTTCCTGCCCTGGTGTGGCCTCCAAGCCCTCAGTGTCCCACCGTACCTATCCCGGGGCCTTCGCTGCTGGCCCTTGATGTAGCTTTGCAGAGTCAGTGCCATCTCCTCTTGCAGCTGATCAATCTCGTCTCTCTGGGTAACTCCAGGTCGGTCTGTAAGATAGGGAACTGGGAAGGACAAAGTGGGCGGGGCAGGGGTGGGCCTGCATAGTGCCCCGGGGACTAGGCTGGAATAGACCTAGTCTACAGGTTTGATGGCTAGAAGGCCTGGGGTGGATGGACTCAAGGAGCTGAGTGTTTGGGCAGAGGTGGAGCAGCAAAAGGTTCTGGGCTTTGGGAGATGCTGACCAGGGAGAGAAGAGGGCCATGGCGGCCAAGAGCACATATTCGGGCTCCTGGAGCTGCAGTTTCCGTAGTGTCCCATGGAAGTGAAAGAGCAACTCCAGAAACTCTACCTGGAACCCCACTGCAGGAGATACTAGGATTAGGAGCCTCTAGGTCACCCGACCGCATACTGTACTGTGAGGACACATGTCCCTACTGCTCTAGCACCATCTCACCACGGGCTCCGTCTTCAATTGTGTAGCGAAGAGGCCCGCAGAGGGAAGTTTTGTGTTTGGAGACAGAAAGTGGTATTGAGTACGATGTGACATATTTCCACAGCTGCTCCCTTGAGAAGGGAGATCTGGTCTTCAATGGGCAGGGACCTGTGGAAAGCAGGAAACAAGGGCATTTTTTAACTTTTTTTTTTTTTTTGAGACAGAGTCTCACTTTGTTGCCCAGGCTGGAGTAAAATGGCGTGATCTCCACTCACTGCAACCTCCGCCTCCCAGGTTCAAGCAATTCTGCCTCAGCCTCCCAATAGCTGGGATTACAGGTGTGTGCCACCATGCCTGGCTAATTTTTTGTATTTTTACTAGACATGGGATTTCGCCATGTTGACCAGGCTGGTCTCAAACTCCTGACCTCAAGTGATCCACCTGCTGTGGCCTCCCAAAGTGCTGGGATTATAGGTGTGAGCCTTGCTCTGTCACCCAGGCTGGAGTATAATAGCCTGATCTCGGCTACAGCAAGCCTCCGCCTCTTGAGTTCAAGTGATTCTTCTGCCTCAGCCTCCTGAGAAGCTGGGATTATAAGTACTCACCACCACACCCGACTAAGTGTTGTATTTTTGGTAGAGACGGGTTTCACCATGTTGGCCAGCCTGGTCTCAAATTCCTGAGTTCAAGTGATCCACCTGCCTTGGCCTCTCAAAGTGCTGGGATTACAGGCATGAGCCACTATGCCTGGCCTATTATTTTTAGTTTTCATTTTTTTGAGACAGGGTCTCACTCTGTCACCTAGGCTGGAGTGCAACGGTACCATCTTGGCTCACTGCAGTCTCAAACTCCTGGGCTTAAATGATCTTCCTACTTCAGCCTCCTGCGTACCTAGGACACAGGTGCACACCATCGTGCCCAGCTAATTTTTGTATTTTTTTGTAGAGATGGGGTTTTGTCATGTTGCCGAGGGTGGTCTCAAACTCCTGGGCTCAAGTGATCTGCTGGCCTCCGCCGCCCAAAGTGCTGGGATTGCTAGCATGAGCCACTGCAAATCGCCTCAAGGGCACTTTAGATGCGAACCTGTACTTCAGAGAGGGAGAAGACTCCTAGTTCTGATTGGCACACTTAAAAACGAAGCTGGGAATTGAAGACCTAATGCTTGGAAAGGCTGAGGCATGTGGTAATTTGTTGTCAGTGACTCTTTGGGGTGGGCGTACAGCTTACTAAAATGCTTGCCTCCTGAAAGATGAGGGGGAGGTTACTCACCGGAAGAGGGGCAGGTCCTTGGTAAACTTGATGATTTGCTGTACCATGAAAGTGTTGATGTCTGCGAAGTGTTCGAGCAGAGGCAGCACAGGGGCCAGGGTGGGCAAGGGCTGGTGATGGATGAACAGATAAGCTGGAGGCTGCAATGATCAGAACATTAGCTAGAGGCCCTGGCCCTACGGCCCTCCTTCAGGCCTCGCCAGCCTTATGTTGGAAGAGTTCCTTGCTGAGAAGCCTGCTCAGGCTGGGGTTCTGGAGATCTGTCCTCTGTGTTGGTGCGTGGCACACACCCCTCTCCCTCAGACCAGCCTTATTGGGTGCCCTTTTGGTTGTATTCCAACCCCAAACCTGTCAGTGCTCACCCTAAACTGCACAAACTGTTCAAACATGGTGCCCATGTGGCGTGTGTGAGCCCCCAGGAGTGTCCGGATCAGCTCTCTTGCTCCTTACTCAGTTGCATAGGTGTTTGCTGTGCGCGCCGCTGGGCCTGCTTTGCTCGCCGCAATGCCAGGGCTTCTGTCGACAGTATCACTGTGCCAGGCAAGATATCATGACAAAGCTGTTGAGACTAGCACAACACCTCTCTCTGCCGGTCCCTGATCTGGGGCCCCTCAGCCACCCTGCACAATGAAGGATGGGGGGAGATGGGAATTCCTGAGACTTTCTTGGGCTTGGCTAAAGTTCTAGAGGCTCCAGGAGGCAGGGGGTTCCTGCGCACTTTCACCCGCCTGTGAAGAACTGCAGCAGAAAACTGGACCATGGGAGAGAAGGGAAGGGTGATGAGGAAAGTAGGAAAGGTGTAAGGGAAAAGTGCGAGGGCTTCTGGGGAAACAATGATGAGGGGAGGGGTCTTGATACCTAGAGCATCGCCTTATGTGATGTTTGCAAATAATCCTTCAAAAATAATCAGATAATCCTTTCAAAGAAATCTGTATTTGATTTTTGTTTGTTTGTTTAATTTTTATATTTTTAGAGACCGGGTTTCACCGTGTTGGTCAGGCTGGTCTCAAACTCCTGACCTTAGGTGATCTACCCACCTCGGCCTCCTAAAGTGTTGGGATTACCGGGATGACCCACCGTGCCTGGCCCCTTATTTGATGTTTTAGCATACTTTCAGAACTTCTGAGGTGAAATCCCACTGAATGAAACAACCCCAGGTTAGGCAGGGCTGGTATTCATCATATATATATATATATAAGAGAGAGAGAGAGAAAGAGAGAGAGAGAGAGAGAGAGTGTGTCTCACTCTGTCGCCCAGGGTGGAGTGTAATGGCTTTATCTCAGCTCACTGCCACCTCCACCACCACCCCGTGCCCCTGAGTTAAAGCCTGCCTCAGCCTCCTGAGTAGCTGGGATTACAGGCGTGTGCCACCACACCAGGCTAATTTTTTTTTTTTTTGGTATTTTTAGTAGACACACGGTTTCATCATGTTGGCCAGGCTAGTCTTGAACTCCTGACCTCAGGTGATCTGCCTGCCCTGGCCTCCCAAAGTGCTGGGATTACAGGTGTGAGCCACCACGCCCAGCCTAATCATATTTTTTAGAAACATAGTCAGGCTTAGATTCCAGTGATGGGACCACAGTCACAGAATAGGTAATGTAGATTTAATTCAGCCCCAAATCTTTTGACTTCTACAAAAGATCCAAGATTAAACCAAGTTCTTAAATTCAGACCAAGATCCTTTGACTTCTACAGTTTCTTTTCATTCTTCTGTAGTGAGGATCATGTGAGATGGAAAGAGCAAGAGTCTGGGAGTCAGGTAGACTTGAGTTTGAATACTGACGGTACAACTTCCTTTTCCTTCTTCTTTTTCTAGAGAGGAGATGTCACTCTATTGACTAGGCTGGTCTCGAATTCCTGGCCTCAAGCAATCCTCTTGCCTCAGCCTTCCAAAATGCTGGGATTAGAGGCATAAGCCACCGCTCTCGGACTGCACAAGTTTTTAGTTGAACTAACTTGGGCAAATTAACTTCTGTGAGCCCCAGTTACATCATCTATTGGGAACAAAGAACAGTTACTTGGCACAGAGAAGGCATTAACTAATTTGATAATTGAGCAGTTACTAGGTGACAGGCACTATACTCAAGAGACAGAAAGAAAATAAAAAACTCACATCTGTAATCCCAGCACATTGGGAGGCCAAGGTGGGCAGATCACCTGAGGCCAGGAGTTTGAGACCAGCGTGGCCAACATGGTGAAACCTCATCTCTACTAAAAATACAAAAAAATTAACTGGTCCTGGTGGTGCATGCCTGTAATCTTAGCTATGCTGGAGGCTGAGGGGGAGAATCACTTGAACTCAGGAGGTGGAGGTTGCAGTGAGTCGACATGGGGCCATTGCATTCCAGCCTGGATGACACTGTAAGACTCCATCTCCAAAAAAAAAAAAAAAAAAAAAAAAAGAAAAAGTGAAAAGTAAAAAGAAAAACCTAACCATGTGGATATCTAGGAGAAGAGCGTTTCAGGTGGAGGGGAATGGCAAGTGGAAAAGTCTTGGGGAAGAGTGTGCTTGGTGTTTCTAAGGATGACAGTGAAGTCAGAGTGGCTAGAATTGATTGAGTA
Source organism: Ateles fusciceps (assembly GCA_036589455.1). Taxonomy (NCBI): domain Eukaryota; kingdom Metazoa; phylum Chordata; class Mammalia; order Primates; family Atelidae; genus Ateles; species Ateles fusciceps. The sequence continues at coordinate 4,335,788 of JAZHEH010003362.1, forward strand.
ATGGAAGAAGAGTATGAAGTACAGTCTGAGGTGTGGGAGAGCTAGACCATGAGATCATGTGCTTTGAGATGGGGAGCCATTGGAGGTCTTGAGTGAATAGTGACATAATCCAAGTGGTTTCAAAAAGATTACTGTGCCTGCTATGTAGAGAATGCACTGCTGGGAACAAGGACAAAGCAGAGAGATACAGTCAATGGATTCTTAGGATGTAGGGGGCCAACTCACTGTCTTTCCTCATGCCAGCATCTAAGCACTTCTGCAACCTGCAGGCTGGGCAGTGGCGCCTCTGAGCCTTGCTGACTTCACAACTTCCAGCAAAGGGGCAGGTGGGACCAATGCTTTTGCTGACTGTTCTCCTGTGAGACACAGAGACATTGTTAGGGTCTGGGATGGCAGTGAACAGACAGGTGGCTAGGTGGGGGCATGAGATGAAATGGTCTAAAAAACCTGGGAATCTGGTGAAATGAACTGACTAATCTGAGCTGTGCTCAAACGTCCCCCAGGGGGTGGATAGGGTCCCACACATCTCAAGCATTTCCATGTCAACACAGGATCCCTTGGGAAGGCCTAGTTGATGTAGGACTAGCTAGGTGCTTCACAGGCAGTGGGTACATAATAAGTGCTCCTGACTAACGGGCTGTGTCCATCAGGCAAACATTCAGGCTTCCCTCTGTTATGCCACCAGTTTATACAGTGTTGTGTTTGGCAAGATGTACGGTGCCAGCCACCGGGTAGTTAGACTCTAAGATAAAGGAGTAATGTAGCTGGATAGTCTCGGGCACGGGCGGAGGTATAAAGGGTAACTCATAGGGAGTTTGGTTTGGAGGGTTATTTCCACTGGGGAGGAGGCTCTCACCTGAAGAAACCCTTGCAGCCTTCACAAGTCAGCGCATTAAAGTGGTAGCCTGTGGCCTGGTCCCCCACATACCACACAGTTCCTCAGCTCATCTTCCCTAGTGGCCATGACGCCAGGTGTTGGGGTGGCTGTCACAGACTCCTGCATGTGGGAGGGGTCAGCAGTCAGTTCTGGGCCACCCTTGACCCTTTTCTGTCCCTTCTACAGAGTTTCTTTCCAAACGAAACCAAACCTGCCCTTGACTTGATCCCCAGTGTGTTTTTTTTTTCTTTTATTTTCTTTTTTGAGACAAGTTCTCACTCTGTCACCTAGGCTGGATCTCCACTCGCTGCAACCTCTGTCTGCTGGGCTCAAGCAATTCTCCCACTTCAGCCTCCTGAGTAGCCCCACCATGCCCAGCTAATTTTTTTTTTTTTTGCCATGTTGGGGTTTTGCCAACATGGGGTTTTGCCATGTTAACCAGTTTTTTTTTTTTGTTTTTTTTTTTTTGTTTTTTTTTTTTTTTAGATAGAGTCTTACTCTGTTGCCTAGTGTTGCCTAGGCTGGAGTGCATCATAGTTCTATGTAACCTCACACTCCTGGGCTCAAGGGATCCTCCGCCTCACCCTCCTGAGTAGCTGGGACTATGATACACACCACCACACCAGGATAATTTTTTCTTTTTCTCCCTTCTTCCTTCCCTTCTTCCCACCCTTCTTCCCTCCTTCCCCTCCCTCTCCTCTCCTCCCCTCCCCTTCCTTTCCCTCTCCCCCTTTTTTTTTCCTCTGAGACTGAGTCTTGCTCTATTGCCCAGGCTGGAGTGCAGTGGCTCAATCTCGGCTTGCTGCAACCTCCGCCTCTCAGGTTCAAGCTATTCTCATGCCTTAGCCTCTGAGTAGCTGGGATTACAGGCATCCACTACCATGCCCAGCTAATGTTTTATTTTTAGTAGAAACAGGGTTTCACCATGTTGGCCAGGCTGGTCTTGAACTCCTGACCTCAAGTGTTCTCCCATCTCGGCCTCCCAAAGTACTGGGATTACAGGCATGAGCCCCTGCACCAGGCCTCTTTTCTTTCTTTTTTGTAGAGATGGATCTGTTATGTTACCCAGGTTGGTCTTGAACTCCTGGGCTCAAGCAATCCTCCCACCTTGGCCTCCCAAAGTGCTGGGATTACATGCGTGAGCCACCATGCCCAGCCCCCAGCATTATCTGTACTTTATTGCTTTTAGTCTTTGACCCCCAACAGATTTCCTACCTGCTTGTCTTAGGCAGCATGTCACCTGCAGGCCACAGAATCTGGTATGGAATGTCTCTCCCCAAACTCCCACGTGGATGCTGTTTTTCCTCTGATCTCAGGAGTTGCCTGTTATTGGAGTTAGGGATTATGACCCTTAGTACCTGGAAAACAGGTGATGTCTGTTGTATGTGGCCTACAGTTGCTCTCAGTGACTGTGGGGTTAGGGCACAGACCCTGGACTCAGGGTAAAGTCCTAGGTGGGGAGGTTTTCCCAGCATGACAAAGGTGCTGGTAGGTGGCACATGGGGAGGGACTCTGGTGGGCGGGAACCTCGTGATTCATTGGAAGCTGTTTCTTATCAGACGAATGGAGATTTTCCCTGTTGATGAGCTTAAGGCTAGATCTGCAGTCTCCTGTGTACAGAGATCCTGAACAAGCTGGGAAGAGACAGACAGACAGATAGGCAGACAGACAGAGCAAGCTTTTTCACACACTGTATGTCAGTACTAAAAGAAGAGGTGTAACAGTTGCACAAGGCTCCCAAAAGGAAAGTTTTAAAGAGACTAGGGGCTGGGCACGGTGGCTTATGCCTATAATCCCAGCACCTCGGGAGGCCAAGGCAGGCGGATCACTTGAGGTCAGGAGTTCGAGACCAGCCTGGACAACATGGTGAAAACCCGTCTCTATTAAAAATACAAAAAATTAACGGAGTGTGGTGGCACACTCCTGTAGTCAGTCCAAGTTACTCAGGAGGCTGAGCCAGAAGAATTGCTTGAAGCCGGGAGGTGGACGTTGCAACGAGCTGAGATCGTGCCACTGCACTCCAGCCTAGGTGACAGAGCCAGGATCTGTCTCAAAAAAAAAAAAAAAAGAAGTCTTCACTGGGGCTTAGTGCTCTATCGTCATTGAAGAATATTTTTGCTTGTGTTTGTGTGTGTGTCTATACCTATCTATCTATACTTTATCTGTCTGCTTTCCCAACATCTATGAACAGAAAAAGTCATTTCAAAATATTTGGATGTTTTTGGGATGGGCAATATGTTGGATAAATCTATGTTAGATAAATTTGATTCTACACACACTGGAATAAAGTCCAAAGTCTCAGTCTTCCAATTTGAAAGGTTCTTCTCACTACAGGTCTCTCTGGGTGTTTGCTGTTTCTGCACTATATGGCCTTTTCCCACTAGGGATCAGCATTTATTTCTCTGTGTGTGTGTGTGTGTGTGTGTGTGTTTGAGACCAAGTCTCGCTCTGTTGCTCAGGCTGGAGCACAGTCATGTGATCTTGGCTCACTGTAACCTCCGCCTCTCAGGTTCAAGCGATTCTCCTGCCTCAGTCTCTCGAGTAGCTGGGATAATAGGTGTGTACCACCACACCTGGTTAACTTTTTGTATTTTTAGTAGAGACAGAATTTCACCTTTTTAGCCAGGATGGTCTCCATCTCCTGACCTTGTCATCTGCCTGCCTTGACCTCCCAAAGTCAGGGATTTCAGGCGTGAGCCACCACACCCAACCTATTTTTCTTTGTTTTGCTATTATGTCTTCTGCTTCTTCAGTTGAATTAAATTACAATTAATGTTTCTCTAAAGATGAGTTAAAACCCCAAGTACAGGCTAGAGTCATAAACCCACACACACAGAGAGAGAGAGAGAGAAAAAGAAAGAAAGAAAGAAAGAAAGAAAGAAAGAAAGAAAGAAAGAAAGAGACTCAGTTAAAAAGATCCGTGTTTAGGTTCCCAGAATGAGTTGGTAGAACACTTAATCTCAAGTAGTACAGCATCCAGCTATGCATAACTTTGCATTTTGAAATAAGCTGAGTTCCAGAGAGCACAGATGCTTGGATCTGTTCCTTGGGAGATGGTAAAAATATTTATGTGTATATATCTGTTGGTGTCTTTGTGACTCTGACAATTCATGCTAATTTATTCAATCAACAAATATTGACCAAGAATCCACCTATGTCTTAGATACTAGAGTTAAAAGATGAGTAATATGCTCTCCTACCCTCACAAACTTTAATCACTAATGGGGGAGACAGACCTTTACACAGACATGAAGAAATATAGGGCCGGATGCAGCAGCTCACGCCTGTAATCCCAGCACTTTGGGAGGCCAAGGTGGGCGGATCACGAGATCAGGAGTTCAAGACCAGCCTGGCCAACATAGTGAAACCCCGTCTCTACTAAAAATACAAAAATTAGCTGGGTGTGGTGGCACATGCCTATAGTCCCAGCTACTAGGGAGGCTGAGGCAGGAGAATCACTTGAACCTGGGAGATGGAGGTTGCAGTGAGCTGAGATCGTGCCATGGCATTCTAGCCTGGCGACAGAGCAAGACTCTGTGTCAAATATGTATATATATATATATATGCATGTATATAAAACAGGTATAAATTGCTCCCTTAATTTATTCTTTTTTTTTTTTTTTTTTGAGACAGAGTATCGCTCTTGTTGCCCAGGCTGGAGTGCAATGGCATGATCTCAGCTCCCTGCAACCTCTGCTTCCCAGGTTCAAGCAATTCTCCTGCCTCAGCCTCCTGAATAGCTAGGATCACAGGTGTGTACCACTACACCCCGCTAATTTTTATATTTTTAGTAGAGACAAAGTTTCCCCATGTTGGCCAAGCTGGTCTCAAACTCCTGATCTCAGGTGATCTGCCCTCCTTGAACTCCCAAAGTGCTGGGATTGCAGGTGTGAGCCACCACGCCCAGCCCTGCTCCCTTAATTTATTCTTATTGAGTACCCAGTATGAGCAGAGTACTATGTAAAAATCCTTGCCTGTGTTAACACTAAGATAGGTAATATCGTCATTTTACAGATGAGAAAACTGAGGCTCAGAGCATTTACATAACTTATACAAGGGACAATATACCCAACAGTGTATTAGATGACTTCACTTGGATGCCACATAGGCACCTCAAATTCAATATGTCTAAAATGGAGCTCACTGTCAACCCCCCCACAAACTAACTTCTCCTATATCACCTAACTTGGTGACTACTGCAACTTGAGAAAGTGGAAAGCACATGGGTTTTGGGGTCATATAGACTTAGGTTCAAATCCTGACTGGCTCTTGCTAGCTGAATTACTTTTTTTTTTTTTGCCACTTCTCTAATTGGCATGACTGAGACCCAGCTCCATGGGGCCCTGGGAATCAGATATCATCAGGCTGAGCCAACACCAGACCAGGGAAGGGAGGCATTCTTCCTCTTCCTACATCAGCTTTGAATGCTTAGGGAGAAGCTAGGCTAGAAAGACATTCTGGTCCAGGGCTGCCCTTCACCTGGGGCCAGGGATTACACTGAAACTTGTTCTTCTTGGAGAAGTCCACCTTGAAGTTCTTTGAGATGGGGTTGCCTGGGGGAACAGACTGCTCTGAGTTTGCTCTTCTGTGCACAGAAACCCTCCCCTGGCTTCAGGGTCTCTGCTGTGAAGCAGATGGAGAGTGGAATCTGCTGCAGGATTCCCCTGGCATCTATGGTGAACAGGTTTTCAGGGTTAACTGATACCCTCATCGTCTTCCAACATGCCTCTTCCAGGCCAGGACATGAAACACCTGTGAGGATTATGACCCCATGGGTTAAGCTCTCTGAATTTCAGTTTTCTTATCTGGGAAAAAAAAAGGTTAATAACATTCATTTTCCAGGTTTGTGGTGAAGATTAAACAAAGTAATAAAGTAGTAAAATGTAAAATTCCTTACACGGTGCTTGAAACATGGAAGGAAATCAACACATATTCATTCTCTTACCTTCTTCCTTTTCTTTCCCTTTTACTGCTATCTTCTCCCAAATGCCAAACCAGAAACTGGTGAGTCACCTAGCCTCCTTTCTCTCCTTCACTCCCTATAGATGCCATGACCTGTCATTCCTATCTGCTGACCTCTACATGCCCACCACCTCTTAGCTGAGTTTAGGCCCTCATCATTTTCCATTTGCTGCTGCAGTAGCCTACTAAATTATTCTCCCTGCTCCCAGCCTCATCTCCTTCCAACCCATCCTCCATGCTGTTGCTATTTCTAAAATGCAAATTTGATCATGTCTCTCCCCCTGCTTAAAATTCTTCATTTGCTTTCCATCACCTTCAGTATAAAATCTAATCTCTTTAGCATGTCACACAAAGTCCTTTGTGATCTGGCCCCTATTTAATCATTCTGGCCTCATCTATTCCATCCCCCACTTCCCTCCTCTGACCTAGCATATCATACTTTGGCTCTAGATGTGCTTAAGCATTTAGAGTTCCCTGAACAAGCTGTGCTCACTCACCTCTGAACATCTGCCCTTGTTGTTCCCCTCTGGTTGGCATCACCCTGGACACCCTCACTTTCAAACCCTCCTCCCCTGGTCCTCCTGATCCTCTTGGTCCTTCAGACCTGGGTGCATCAGATTACCTCTGTAAACCTAATAGAGCTACACCTCTGCACACCAATTTGTCCCAGCACTTATCACACTGCAGAACAAATGTCTGTTTCTTTCTGACTCTGTCAATCAACTGTGAGTTGATGAAGTCAAGGGCTGCATCTGTCATTTTGGGATCCTTAGAGTCTTATGTACTCCAGGCATATATAATAAATATTTATGGGATGAATAAATGGACTAGGATACAAATTAAGATCTGATTTCAAACCCATGCTCTTTGCATGCGACATCACATGCTATTGTTTGTGAATGAGTATACTCATTCATTCAATAAATATGTAATGGGTATCTACTTTGTGCCAGGCATTTTGCTAGCACTGCCATCTGAATACATTTCTATTTCCCTTTTAGCTGCTTTCTTTTTTTAATTTTTAAATTTTTTTTGAGATGGAGTTTTGCTCTTGCTGCCCAGGCTGTAGTGCAGTGGTGCGATCTCAGGTCACTGCAACCTCTGCCTCCTTGGTTCAAGCGTTTCTCCTTCCTCAGCCTCCCAAGTAGCTGGGATTACAGGCATGCACCACTGCACCCGGCTAATTTTGTATTTTTATTTATTTATTTATTTATTTATTTTTTAAAGATGGGGTTTCACCATGATGGCCAGGCTGGTCTTGAACTCCTGACCTCAGGTGATCCACCCACCTTGGCCTCCCAAAGTGCTAGGATTACAGGCGTGAGCCACCACGCCCAGCCTGATTTTGTATTTTTAGTAGAGACAGAGTTTCACCATGTTGGTCAGGCTGGTCTCAAACTCCCGACCTCAGGTGATCTACCTGCCTTTGCATCCCAAAGTGCTGGGATTACAGGCGTGAGCCACCGCAACTGGCCTAGCTGCTCGTTCATAGCTTTTTTAAAAAAACTAATTCTGAGACATGATTGGGCATGGTGGCTCATGCCCACTCTGGGAGGCCAAGGCGGGTGGATCACTTGAGGCCAGGAGTTCGACACCAACTGGCCAACATGGCGAAACTCGGTCTCTACTAAAAATACAAAAATCAGCCGGGGGTGGTGGCACATGCCTGTAATCCCAGCTACTCGGGAAGTGGAGGCTTGAGAATGGCTTGAACCTGGGAGGCGGAGATTGCAGTGAGTCAAGATTGTGTCATTGCACTCCAGCCTGGGTGACAGAGTGAGACTTTGTCTCAAAAAATAATAATAATAATAATTAAAAATTTAAAAATAAAATAAAATAAATTCTGAGACAGGTCTTGTTCTGTTACCCAGGCAGGAGTGCAGTGGTGTGACCACTGCTCACTGCGGCCTCCACTTCCTGGGCTCCAGTGAATGAATTTCCTGCCTTGACCTCCCAAGTAGCTGGTATATGCCACCACACCTGGCTAATTTTGTTTATTTTTTGAAGAAATAGGGCCTCACTATATTGCCCAGGGTGATCTCAAACTCCTGGGCTCAAGCGATCCTCCCATTTGGCCAGACTCCCATTAGTCTTCTAGTCCTATTCCTGATTCCTTTCATGCTTCTGAACTGTTCCTACCTGATGCTCCTACTTGCCATGTTTGCATTTGCTATCTGGCTGACCTCACTCAGGTATCTATTGAGCCAAATTTCCAGTCTGGGCCTGTTCTGTTCTGTTTGATCTCCCAGATTCTGGCACAAACACTTCTTTGAACAGGAAGAGTTCCTTTCTTTAGGGCCCTGTAATCTGGTGTTAATCTTCTTTCTTTAAATTTACCACCAATCTCCTGTGGTCTACTGAATTCAATGGGCTTTCTTTCATGTTTTTCCCAATCAACCTCCCTACTGCTTTTGACCTCCTAACAACTACTTTCTCTTCTTTGAAACTCTCTCCCTAATTTCTATGATGTTATGTATTCTTGGTTCTCCACTTGTATTTCTTTTTTTCTTTTCTTTTTTTTTTTTTTTTGAGACGGAGTCTCAACTTTAACCTCCAAACTGCTGTTGGTCAATGCTGGGCTTGGCAAGCTATCGTTTAAATGATAACGCCCCTTTCCCAAAACTAAAACACCTTTTTAATCATAATGAAAGATGATCAGGTTAGGAGGATGGGATGAGGTTAGGAGGATGGGATGATGTTAGGAGGATGCGATCAGGTTAGGAGGATGAGATGAGGTTAGGAGGATGGGATCAGGTTAGGAGGATGGGATGATGTTAGGAGGATGGGATCAGGTTAGGAGGATGGGATCAGGTTAGGAGGATGGGATGAAGTTAGGAGGATGGGATGAGGTTAGGAGGATGGGATGATGTTAGGAGGATGGGATGATGTTAGGAGGATGGGATGAGGTTAGGAGGATGGGATGAGGTTAGGAGGATGGGATGATGTTAGGAGGGATGTTGACATGGGATTGGTTAGATATGATCTGTTTCACTGTATACTGTTGCCCAGGCTGGAGTTCAATGGCACGATCTCGGCCCACTGCAACCTCCGCCTCCTGGGTTCAAGTGATTTTCCTGCCCCAGCTTTCCAGAGTAGCTGGGATTATAGGCATGTGCCACCACGTCCAGTTAATTTTTGTATTTTTAGTAGAGATGGGGTTTCTCCATGTTGATCAGGCTGGTCTCGAACTCCCGACCTCAGGTGATCCACATGCCTCAGCCTCCCAAAGTGCTGGGATTACAGGCATAAGCCAGCGCGCCTGGCTAATAGGTCTTTTTTTCTTTCTCCTCTAATTGATCCTCCTTTTTTCTAGGTCCATGACTTAGGAAAAACTATGGAAACGATGGTTTTTTTTTTCCCCCAAAATGCTCCTTCTTCTTCTCCTTCTCCTTCTCATTCTTCTTCTTTTTTTTGAGACGGAGCCTTGCTCTGTCACTTAGGCTGGAGTACAGTGGTGGGATCTCAGCTCACTGCAACCTCTACTTCCTGGTCTCAAACAATCCTCATGCCTCAGCCTCCAGAGTAGCTGGGATTACAGGCACATGCCACCACACCTGGCTAATTTTTGTACTTTTAGTAGAGACAAGGTTTTGTCATGTTGATCAGGCTGGTCTCAAACTCCTGGCCTCAAGCGATCTGCCTGCCTCGACCTCCCAAACCGTCAGGGTTATAGATGTGAGCCACCACGCCTGCAACCTAAAGCTTGATCTTAACCTTCCTACCCTTCTTTCATGTTCTTCTCTAATGCTTAATTTCTATATGAGGCTCTGATAAAAAATAAAAATGTCTAATGTTTTAACATCACAGTTTACAGAGTTTATATGCTTAATTTTGTTTACCTTCATCTCAGCATATGAAAATCTGCAACTCTACCTCCAGGAAATCTTGCTGTTATTTTAATTTTATTTTTACTTTTTTTTTGTAGAGACGGGCTCTCACTACGTTGCCCTGGCTGGTCTTGAGCTCCTGAGCTCAAGGGATCTCCTGCCTCGGCTTCCCAAAGTGCTGGGATTACAGGCATGAGCTACTGTGCCTGGCCGAATCTTGCTGTTCTTAGTAGTCACTCTTTTTTTTTGAGACAGGGTCTCACTCTGCTACCCAGACTGGAATGCAGTGGTGCAATCATGGCTCAATGCAGCTTCAACCTTCTGCGCTCAAGCGGTCCTCCCGCCTCAGCCTCCTAGGTAGCTGGGACCACAGGCTCACACTACCACACTCAACAATTTTTTTTTTTTTTGTAGATACAGGGTCTCACTATATGGCTCGGGCTGAATAGTCACTTCTGATGCCTTTGCAGATTATATCTCATTCTGTTCCTTTCTCTGGATTCCCACTGCTCTTGCCCAGACTTCTATCATGTAACCTATAACAATATCATACCTTTGCATTCACATGACTGCCTCTCCCCCTACTACACCGTAAGCTCAATGTTGTGTAGGTTTTTCTATTCCAGCACTCAGCGTCTGTCCTGGCCATAATGTGTGCTTAATAAGCCAATGAAAGATCGAAGAATTTTCCCAACTTCCCGATCTTAAATTCCAAAGTCTTTGTGAATCGTCCTGTAAATCTTTCTAGTCACCAAGTCTTACAGATTTCTTATGCCATGTGTTCCTTGATGCTGTCTCTGCTCTTACACTTTGTACAACTGCAGCGTCCCCATCTTGGCCTTCCTGCTCTTAGTCTTTCTCTTGTCAAATCAGTCCTATGTTTCTTCTGCAAGAATAACCTAAAGGTGCTATTTGTATGAAGACTAAATTTTAATTCCTTAGAACCCTGCCATGTCTCCTGCAACTTCTCCATCAAAAACCTGAGTTTTCTTTCACCATTTTTTCTTGTCACCCAGTTACCAGAGAGACACATCTTTTCCTCCTTCTTCTTTCTCTTTCTGCATTTGTTTATATTCTACTTTTCCTTTAAGGCCTAACCCAATTTCACTTTCCCAGGAAGTTTTTGATTCTTTTGATCCTGGCTGATGTCTGTCTTCTTTGACTATGTATGTACGTATGTATTTATTTTTTTATTTTTATTTTTATTTATTTATTTATTTATAAAGCCTACAGCACCCGGTATGTATTTATTTATTTATTTATTTATTTATTTATTTATAAAGCCTACAGCACCCGGTATTCCCAGGCGGTCTCCCATCCAAGTACTAACCAGGCCCGACCCTGCTTAGCTTCCGAGATCAGACGAGATCGGGCGCGTTGAGGGTGGTATGGCCGTAGACTGTATTTATTTTTTTAAATGCATTTTAGGTTTTGGGGTACATGTGAAGAACATGCAAGATTGTTGCATAGGTACACACATGGCAGTGTGATTTGCTGCCTTCCTTCCCATCACCTGTATCTGGCATTTCTCCCCATGCTATCTCTCCCCAACTCCCCACCCCCTTCTGTCCCTCCCCATTTCCCCCCCCGGTATATATTTATTGAGATAGAGTCTTGCTCTGTCACCCAGGCTAAAGTGCAGTGGCATGATCTTGGCTCACTGCAAGCTCTGCCTCCTGGGTTCAAGTGATTCTCATACCTCAGCCACCTGAGTAGCTAGGACTACAGGTGTGTACCACCACACCTGGCCAATTTTTGTATTTTCAGTAGAGACAGGATTTCATCATGTTGCCCAGGCTGGTCTGAACTCCTGGCCTCAAGTGATCTGCCCAAGTTGGCCTTCCAAAGTGCTGGGATTACAGGAATGAGCCACTGCACCCTGCCTGTCTTCTTTGACTTATTACTATTTTTTTTTAGAGACAGGGTCTTGCTCTATCCCCCAGGCTGGAGTGCAGTGGCACGATCTAGGCTCATTGCAACCTCTGCCTCTAGGGTTCAAGTGATTCTCAAGCCTCGGCCTCCTGAGTATCTGGGATTACAGGCAACCGCCACCATGCATGGCTAATTTTTGTATTTTTAGTAGAGACAGAGTTTCGCCATGTTGGCCAGGCTGGTCTTGAACTCCTGACCTCAGGTGGTTCACCTGCCTCGGCCTCCCAAAGTGCTCCCAACCATGCCCAGTCTGACTTATTACTTTTATTATTATTTATTTTTATTTTTATTTATTTTTGTCTTTTTAATACTTTTTATTATTATACAATTTACCATTGTAGCATACTTGGGCATTTACTCATCTGTCGTAGGGACTGGCAATTTATGGCCTATGAGCCAAATCTGGCCTGCTGCCTGAGAGCTAAGAATGGTTTCACATTAATATTAAAAAAATTTTAAAGAAGACTATTTTGTAACACATAAAAATTATGTGAAATTTAAACTTTAGTGTCCACAAATAAAGTTTTACTAGAACATAGCTACAGCTATTTGTTTACATATTGTCTATATCCTCTTTCAAGCTATAATTGGGAGACTTAAGTAGTCTTTGACAGAGAACATATATGCCCTGCAAAGCCTAAAGTATTTATCATCTGGGTGATACAGAAAAAGCTTGCTGATCCCTGATCTCAGATCTTGAATTGTCTTTATAATCTTTTCATAGCTGTTTAAGAACTTTGGAAAGGTCTGCTTCACTAAAGATAATCTTTTGACGCTAATTAGTGGTTCATTAGAACAGTGGGGGGAGGCTGGAGGAGTAGGCTTTATAGAGTGAGTAGGAGCTATCCTAGTTAGAAACTTAGTAACTTAGGCAACTGGATTCCCATGGGAAAGTGAGAATCAGAGGATCTCAGGTGGATGAGGGGGAAAGAGGTGATCTTTTTTCCACCTTCTCTTTTCTGACCTGGCAGAGGAAATGTAAAAGCAAATGGGGTCTAGCTAGAGAAAGGACTATTTGAGGTCTTACCTGAATCTGGTTGTTGAGAAGAGATCAATGGTGGCTGGCTGAGAGAAGCTCAACTATTAATGATACAGTTATAACAGGCCATGAAAGAAACCATCAAAAGGGTGTAACTGCTAAAGCTGAAAGTGGCCTTGGCTGACTGAAGCTTTAAGTAGACTAAGAGGTTTTACAATGCCTAGGAGTATTGCAGGCATGATAATTTAAAGGATTTCTTTTTCTTTTTTTTTTCTTTTTTAGATGGAGTTTTGCTCTTACTGCCCAGGCTGAAGTGCAATGGCACGATCTCAGCTCACTGCAACCTCCGCCTCCTGGGTTCAAGGGATTCTCCTGCCTCAGCCTCCCGAGTAGCTGAGATTACAGGTGTGCACTACCGTGCCCCGGCTAATTTTGTATTTTTAGTAGAGAAGGGTTTCACCATGTTGGTCAGGCTAGTCTCAAACTCCTGACCTTAGATGATCCGCCCACCTCAGCCCCCCAAAGTGCTGGGATTACAGGTGTGAGCCACCATACCTGGCAGGATTTCTTTAAAGACAAAAAGAAAGCTAGATATTTAGATAAACAAGAATAGCAACTGAAATCAGAAAGTTCATGACTTTTACCAGGTGTTCTATTTCTTCTCATCTTTTCCTAATCATATTTTTTCTTAAAATGATACAGCATAGTAATTATTTAGTAATAAATTATATAGGTTGGATCATGGGCCCCAACTTTCACATCTGCCCTTACACTCTGACAGAATCCACTTGGCGAGTTTGGGTACTCATATATGGACCACCAGATGGTGAGCTGCCACCTGGAAGTGTGGGAAGAAAGAAGCTAGACTCTAGGAGACAGGATTTGCATATTTTAATGTAAACAATAGGTGTAAGGTCATAAGAAGTGCCTTTTTAAAAACAGCTTCACAGCCTTGGCACAGTGGAGAGCACATTGTCAGACTGAGATTGAATGAATAAGCAGTTGTAAATTAACTTTTGTGGGGGAGTCATTTACCTATTCAAGTGGACACTGGAGACCATCATTTTGTTGGAGAGCTTTTTGTTTTGTGCATTGTGTGGGAGGTAGGATTTGATGAATCCTAAACTGTCTTCCAACTCCTAAGATCTATGATCTTGCACATCAAGCAGGCCCTTCACAATTTCCCTGTTCTTTGCCAAAGAACCCTGTGCATTTGCTCCAGCCTCCCTCCCCGCCCCCGCCCCCCAGCCTTCCTCACTCTCTTGTGCTGTTCTCTGGTCCAGGGTGCCATCCTACTACTAAATCTTAATCTGCAACATCTCTTAGCTTTACCTCTTTCATTCACTGTTTCCTGCTTTGCGTGCACCCTCTTGATTTCCTTCCAGCTCTTCTTCTCTTTCTGAGACTCACACACTCCTTCCTTATCTTTCCCTCCTTGCCTCCTTCATGTATCTCTCCTTCCTCCCTCTCCTTCTTTGCTCCCCCTACTTCATTTTCTGTCCCTGCATCCCCCGACGGTCTCCCCCCTCCTTCCCGCTCTCTGTCTTACCCTAGTTTGGAAATGCAGCAGACCTCTAAACCTGCCACCATTGGATGCAAGAGGTTGTCACTCTACGGTAGGAGGAGCTACTATTGGTCGGGCTGGAGGCGGGTACCAAGCTGAGTATAAAACGTGGGGCCGGAGGCGGTGCGCGGAGGGGCTCTGACAGGACTGGTCGAAAAGGGTCGTCCGGTAGGAGCTGGGCGCCGAGAATCCCGGGTGCCAGCACCAGAGCAGCGGCTCTCCGTACTAACTCTCCTCTCCTGGTCAGCCGTAGCCCCTGCCGCAGAGCCCGGCAACTCTCGGCCATCGCCCGCGCAGCCCCGAGGGCCCCTTGCCTCACCTGTGCGTGTCGCGCCCCGCGCGCTGTCCGGCTGTGGAGATGAGCGAGGTGAGCGGCGCGGCCCCTGGCACTCTCGGCAGGGCTGCGGTGGGGAGGGGGCTGCAGCTCGGGATCCCAGGGAGGCGAGGGAAAGCTAGGCAGCCCGGAGCCGCGGAGAACCCTCCAGGGGCTCCCCACTGCCCTCCTGGGAAAGCTCCCACCTCGGGGCGCTGGGAAACGATTGGAAGACGGGGTGCGGGGGAGTTTTCAGTCTCCCTACTGTGGACGGGGCTTTTGGGGGTAACGAATCGGCTGTAGAGTCGCGAGGGGGGGATGCTGAGCTCTCAGGTGGTAGGTCATCCCCTTGGGATACTGCCCTCTGCATTCGTCTTACTGCCCTAGGTTATTCTGGCTCCCCCATACCCCCCTCACTTCGCTTCTATCCCCTCTCTCCTAGGGATGTAAGGCTCTCGCATTCCTTATGTAGTCTCTAACAAGAACTCCACCCCTGGCCCCCAGGGAGGGCCACTATTCCCCTTTTAGAAAGGTGGCATCCTGCCCTGCATTCATTCAGTCAGGAACGTTGGAGGACCTTTTCTGATATTCAGAAGCCCCTGCCAGCACCTGGGGGAGATGTCCCCTTCAAGAATAGACTTTCCTCTGCAGTGCTTGTTACAAACTAGGTGTTCCAGCAGGCTCTGCGGTGTTCATCGTGGCCAGACCCAGTCCATTAACTGATTTCCTGTTTTCAAAGAACACTGTTCATGGGGTAGGGGAGTGGGGGGTCAAAGCAGAGACTTTGGAAAGACGCCTCCCATTGTCTTTTTGTAGGCACAGTCTCATTTCCAAAAACAAGGATCAGCCTTCCCAAGTGAAGTCAGTCTGGGTAGTGGCATCACAAGCTTGCCCTCTGCAACTTCTTTCCTGGTACCCACATAGTTGTGTTAAATCCAGCTCCTCTGCTATATGTCAGATATGTATGTAGCTCTGCTACTTACCTGTGATGTAGTCTTAGGCAAAGTACAAAACCTTTGTTTCATTTTTTATCTACAAAATGGGGTTAATATTGGTAGTTGCAATAATTAAATGAGATAATAAATGCCAAATACTTCAAACAGGACCTTGCACTTTATATTAGATATTATCTTGCTGTTTCTGTTTTTTTTCCCCCCATTAGAGTATTACAGAAATTTAACAAGAATTCCCAAAAACATTAGATTACTGAAGGAATAGGACCCTGGAGCCTGGGTTCCAGTTTAGATACTAAAAATGAAGATCTCTACTGACTCCTACCAAAAGTTGTCACCCAGGGAGCTAATTAGTGCCGACTGCTGTGTTGTCTTGGTTGCCATGTTCAGTATCCTGGAAAAATTCAGCTAGGTTGGGGCTGCAGATGAACCACAGTGGTTTCTAGTCCCTCAGCTGGTTGTGACTCTGATGATGGCAGTCTTTCAGAAAGAAAAAAAAAAATGCATCAACCTCCGCTTTCAACTCTAACATGGGAAGAGAGGTTTTCTTTGCCCTCTTTTCACTGAGGTCTAGGGTTCATACCACTCCTCCTACCTCAGGCATTTCTAAATCTGAAAGTTGTAATCCAAGCCATCTCCTGGGGAGTTTGTGATCTGAAGGCTATGCCAACATGAGGATTTGTGGTTAGCCTGTGCTTTTTAGGGGAAGTGCACAGCCCCTTTGTAGGACACACTATAGGGGCTGGCATTTAGGGTGGTATTTGGTAGAATGATAAGCCTGTTTGTGGCAAAGAAAAACAATTTGGTGTTTGAGGGGAAAGTCAAGTCTCAGGCACCCTCCTGACTCAGCAGCTGAATTTGGTTAGCCTTCAGGGCTAGGGGCTCAGTAGAATGAAGAGCGAAGGATCCACAGATGAAGACTATCAGTGTATACAAGGCTGCCCAGCCTCCTAGGCTCTCAGAGCCAACTGGTTTTAACTAGCAATTTACTTGTAGAAGCTGCCTCCTAATACGGAGCTGAGCCTGGTCTCAGGGATGAGTACTTATAAAATCCAGAAGCAGCTGTGTCTGAATCAGGTCACAAAGGGGTCTCTGCTTCTCTAGGGGCTGAGACCCAGCCTATTTTCTTCCTCTTGTAAAAGTTATGGTAAAAGGTAGAAGTGTTGCCCAGAGCTCTAGGGAGACTCCAAACTGCTTCATTTCTCTCAGCCCAGCCCCATGGGGCTCCTCTTTCAGGCTGAAGAGCCCAGCTCAGGAAAGCCCTGTGTACCTTGAAGCTTACGTAAGTTTCACCTCCCCCAACGGCTTATTTTCTTGCTTCAGAGAAACCCCATGAAATGAGACGATTTGGGATGTCTTTAAGAGACTCCTATTTCAACTGAAGAACAAAACCAGGGAGGAGTCTCCAGACCTAGAACAACCAGCAGTGCGGGGGTTCTGGTGGGGCTGCTGCGGAGGATCTTTGGCTCTGCCTTGCCTCTGTGGCTCTTTGCTGTCACTTACTACTGCAGTACAGCATTTCCCTGTGAGTGTGTGCACGCGCGTTCGTGCACGAAGGAGCTGCAGGGACTCATCTCCAATTTATCTGCATTCACAGCTGCAGGCAAGACTTGATTGCTGTGGCTCACAGGCTGTCTTCTATGGTTTAATAACTTTTTCCTAGTTTCACTGATGCATGGGAATGGGAGATGTGTTCAGTCCCTGAGGGCTCTTTCCTATAATCCTTTTTCATCCAGTGTAGCTGGCTGCTTAAAGCAGAATTGCTGGTTCTTTTGTAATCCTGTTGCATTTCTCATCTGTGAGGAGCCTCGCTGGGGAAATCCCTTGGTCCAGCAGTCATTCTGCTGAAATGGGAGTCATGGAGCACTGGTGACAATCCTCATGGTGTCTGTCCTGTGTTTTGGCTGTCAGGGGCTGGAGCAAGGGACAGATCAACTAGAAATGTCATTTAGGGGAGAGCTTAGACCTGGTGCTCCTTCATTATCCTGCTTGTTCTCTTCTTACCTAATGAGAATGGGATATCACACTTTAAAGATTCACACTCTCTCTTCTGTGCACATCTGTCTGCATCTGCCACCTTCCCAACAAGGGAAGTTCAGTTAGAGTGATACTGTTCTGTTATGTCTCCTGAACCAGTTGTTAGGGAACCTGGTGTGGACCTGGAGGAGATCCAAGTTTCTCTCTCTCATTGGTATGTTACTTTTATTTTGGTTATATTGGATATACAAAATAGGAAGGCTAGTCACTTACTGATATTGAAATGCCTTCTACCTCTGGAAACATCTGACTTGGAGTGAGGAAAACCAGAACTTGCTCATCCCTTTTTTAGTCTCCCATTTATGTTGCTGGTTTTAGCTGTTTAGGCAGGAGCCTCTGGCGGGTAGAAGTGGGTGACTTTGTCATCCTGTGACCTGGAAATATGGATGATTCTTTCTCTCAACTATAGCTGTGATTTGTTAGCTCTTAGAATGTCATATTTACAGGGTCAGGCAGCCATAAGTAATATGGCTGAAGTCCAAATACACAAACCTGATGCATCTTTCATGTCTGCACATGAAGGGTCTTAACTGATGGAAGTGGTGGAGATAGGGTTGCAGGCAGAGAGGATGAAGAAAGATGAATAATTATCTCTTCAAGGTGGCGGTTCTATGAATGCCTCCCTCTATTTTCTTTTTACTTTTCTCTATTTCTAAATTGTCCTTCATGAGTCTATTTTATCATAGAGAAAAATAAACTTAGTTCTGCAAAAAATTCCTCAAAATAGAAAGATATCTTTCACCAAGAAAACCTCAAAATATCAAAACATTTTAGTGATGCAATTTTAGATTTGTTAAGGAGCCCTAAAGATCATCTGGTCCAATCTTCTCATTTTACAGGTGAGGAAACTGGGACCCAAAACTTATCGAAGTTTACACAGTACTAGAACCAAGACTAGGGCATGGTACTTCTGACTTCTCATTCTAAAAGAACATTCCACAGGACTCCTTTAACATTTTACTTTGGTAAATACAGAATTATTTGATTAGCATGCAACCTTTTAATGAGTATATTTCAAGTAGTTTTTTAGTTTTTTTTTTTTGAGACAGGATCTCTGTCACCCAGGCTGTAGTACAGTGGCACAATCATGGCTCACTGTGGCCTCGAGCTCCTGGACTTAAGCAATCTTCCCACCTCAGCATCCCGAGTAGCTGAGACCACAGGTGCATACCACCATGGCTGGCTAATATTTTTTTGTATTTTTTGTAGAGACAGGTTTCACCACGTTGCTCATGCTGGTTTCGAACTCCTGAGCTCAAGCAATTCACCCATCTCAGCCTCCCAAAGTGCTGGGATTATAGGCATGAGCCACCATGCTTGGCCTCAAGTGCTTTCCTTTCTTTTTTTTTTTTTGGAGATGGAGTCTCACTCCATCGCTCAGGCTGGAGTGCAGTGATACGATTTCAGCTCACTGCAGTCTCCGCCTCCTGGCTTCAAGCGATTCTCCTGCCTCAGCCTCCGGGGTAGCTGGGATTACAGGTGTATGCCACCATGCCTGGGTAATTTTTGTATTTTTTTTTTCTTGGTAGAGACGAGGTTCACCATGTTGACCAGGCTGGTCTCAAACTCCAGGCCTCAAGTGATCCACCTGTCTTGGCCTCCCAAAGTGCTAGGATTGCAGGCGTGAGCCACCACCCCTGGCCTCAAGTACTCTATAAGAAATATAGGCTGGGCACGGTGACTCACACCTGTAATCCAGCACTTTGGGAGGCCGAGGTGGGAAGATCACAAGGTCAGGAGTTTGAGACCAGCCTGGCCAATATGGTGAAATCCCATCTCTAGTAAAAATACAAAAATTAGTCAGGCATGGTGGCAGGTGCCTGTAATCCCAGCTACTCAGAAAGCTGAGGCAGGATAATTGCTTGAACCTGGGAGGCAGAGGTTGCAATGAGCTGAGATCACACCACTGCACTCCAGCCTGGGACAGAGTGAGACTTTGTCTCAAAAAAATATAAAAAAAGAAATATAAGCAGTGTAGCTGAGTGTGGTGGTTCATGCCTGTAATCCCAGTACTTTGGGAGGCTGAGGTGGGAGGACTGCTTGAGCTCAGGAGTTTGAAACCAGCCTGGGCAACATGGCAAAACCCTGTCTCTACTAAAAATTAAAAAATTAGCTGGGCATGGTGGTGTATGCTTCTGATCCCAGTTACGTGGGAGGCTGAGGTGAGAGGATCTCTTGAGCCTGGGAGGTCGAGGCTGCAGTGAGCCACGATGACACCACTACACTCCAGCCTGGGTGATAGAGACCCTGTCTCTCTCACACACGTAAAAGAAATATAAGCAGTGTGATCTAATAATGCTGAGCAAGAGGATAGAGACAAGAGACCAACATTAGATAATATTTTATCAACAGGATACAATCTGGTAGGATACTAGTCAGGGCAGATACTATCCATTCTTCTGCAGGGTGCCTAGTCATCTTAAAAAAAAATGGGTGCAGAAAATGTGCTGGGGTGGAGTAGGTAAGCTGATAGGAGTGAAGGAAGTAGGGAGCTTGGAGGCCCTTTATCATGGGTTCTTAATTTCGATGTTCATCATTGATTCCCATTGTTGCAGGAAAGCAGGTGTCTAAGTAAACCTGGTGCACCTGGCGACCAAACAGCCTCTGAATATTCAGTCCTCTTCGTCTGGCCACTTCACTTCCAAGTAGGGAGTACAAAGGCTCTGGGAAGAGAACAGTAAGGCCAGGTGTGGTGGCTCATATCTATTATCCCAGCACTTCGGAAGGCTGAGGTGGGAGGATTGCTTGAGCCCAGGAGTTTGAGACCTGCCTGGGCAGCATAGCGAGACCCTGTCTTTACAAAAAAAATAAAAAATTAGCCAAGTATGGTGGTGTGCACAAGCTACTTGGAGGCTGAGGTGGGAGGATTGCTTGAGTCCAGGACGTGAAGGCTACAGTGAACCGTGATTGTGCCACTGTACTCCAGCCTGGGCAACAGAGCAAGATCCTGTCTTGGGAAGAAAACAAAACAAAACAAAAAAACAACAAAAATGGGGGAAGAAGAATGCATTAGGCTGGCAAGGTAAGTGATGAAAGCCTACTGGGATTCAAGCATCCTGAGTGCATGATTTTCTAAATCCATACTCCAGACCTGCTACTCAAAATGGCTTGACTTGCACTGGAATTATTTTACCTATAAAAGTAAGCTAAATCAGAGCAGATCCAAAACCACTTTTCTTTTTTTTTTGAGACAGAGTTTAACTCTTGTTGCCCAGGCTGGAGTGTAGTGGCGTGATCTCAGCTCACTGCAACCTCCTCCCAGGTTCAAGTGATTCTCCTCCCTTGGCTTCCCAACTAGCTGGGATTACAGGCACCTTACACCACACCTGGCTAATTTTTTTTTTTTTTTTTTTTTTTTTTTGTATTTTTAGTAGAAATGGAGTTTCATCATGTTGGCCAGGCTGGTCTTGAACTCCTGACCTCAGGTGATCCACCTGCCTCAGCCTCCCAAAGTGCTGGGATTACAGGTGTGAGCCACTGTGCCTGGCCCCAAAACCACTTCTCTGAGAGATCCACATCCCTAAAAGGTGCCCATAAACAAGTACCTAGAAATCTAGACCTTATCACAGTCTCTTCACTGAAGCCTGATTGCTATTTCCCTCCAGGTTTATTCCTGAAGGCATGTTCACCTAGATTTCCCAGTACCCCACCCAGGGAAAAGGGGTGCCATTTACCGTTCTGTTGTCTCTGGTGCTGCCTCCCTCCCACACAAAGCCCTCCAGCTGAGTGTTTGCTTTGCAGGCTGCAGGTGGGGGAGTAATACGTTTATTTTGGGACATTAACACCATGGGTGGTAGGCACATTGAAGATTATAGTAATAAATGATGCTTTGGTACTACTTTCTCTCCCCATTCCCTATCCCCTAGTATGGGATGAAGGCACAGATTTAAGCTGTGTGCAGAGCACCACAAATAACCACTCATTAAACTGTGGCAGCCCACTGGGGGGGGGGGAACAGGCTGGGATTGTTGACTCACTGCATACCATGAGCTGGCATGGCCAAGAAATTCTGCCTCTGACTCTAGTTGGGGGTACTTCTATTCCAGGAAACAGGGGTGGGATGGCTAAGAGGGGAGGATCAGACAAGGGGGCTTGGGAGCTAGAGCTGTTTAGGTTCTATTTCTGTCTTAGGATGCATCTGATATACGGGGCATTGGGGAAGTAGTCTATATATTAAGAGAGGAATGTGTGTATATAGAACTTGGAGTAAGGATTCCTAGTTCTTTTCTGTTATTATCTTGAGGGTGACCTTGAGCAAGTCTTTCTGAAGCTGTTTGAGGACTGCAGCTGGTTGCTGCACTGAAAGAATTGAAACAGTTCCAACAGTGCTCCAAAACAGCAGTCTAGGGTCTTCCAGGGGCACTAGAGGATTCCAGAGGCCTGTATAAGGTTGTTGTTTTTTTTTTTTTTAGCAGTTACCTTCATTTAACACTGGAGGAGAATATGTCAGAAGGGATAGAAGGGTCCCAGGGGTGGAGTAGGAGAGTGCAAGCCTCTTTGTTATCACTTAGAAGCAGATCCACTAACTCCTGTCCCCCTTCACTTCCTGCACCTCTAGAGCAAGCAGGGAGCTTATGAAGCCTAGGATTTATGTCAATACAAAGGCAAGGAAAGAGATTTTTAAAGGCTAGTATTTAGGATTTTTAGGATTCAGTCCCTTTTTAAGTTTTTCTGCCTCGGACTGTAGGACAGAATTCTGAGTTCCTGTGTCTATTTATCTAAACTAATTCTGGCAGTAAGTACCAAAATGTGTTTATAATATGTTTTTATTTGCACAGCATCTAAGCTATGTCATACAAATGCAGGCATAGGTGGTCTAGGTATGGTGAGGTGATCCTTGTTTCTGTTTGTTGCTGCTGGTAACAGCCTGTGATCTCTCTTAAAGAGCCCGGTGGGCTGAGGAATATGGGGAAATCTGGGGTAGCTGATCCTTTCCAAGATTCTAACTCACTGCTTGGAGCAGAAGGGGTGACACTATCTTCCCTTTCTGGTGACAGTGGTTGCTATGGCAACGCTATTACAGATGAAAGCCACAAAAGAAGGAAGAAACACAGCCCAAGAAGGGAGCAGGGAGGGCTGGGCCTAGAGTTATAGGGTATCTGTTCCCCAATAGTGGCAGCAGAAAAACAGCACCAAACTTGCTACCTTTTTGACTGTCTAGGTGCTTACCACCACAATACTATCTTTTTTTTTTTTTTTTTTTTTTTTTTTTTAAGACAGAGTCTGGCTCTGTCGCCCAGGCTGGAGTGCAGTGGCGTGATCTTGGCTCACCACACCATCCACCTGCTGGGTTCAAGCAATTCTCTTGCCTCATTCTCCTGAATAGCTGGGATTACCGGTGCCCACCACCATGGCTGGATAATTTTTGTATTTTTAGTAGAGACAGGGTTTCACCATGTTGGCCAGGCTGGTCTCGAACTCCTGACCTCAGGTGATCTGCCTGCCTCGGCCTCCCAAAGTGCTGGGATTACAGGCGTGAGCCACCATGCCCGGCCGACAATACTATCTTGTGAGGCAAGAAATAGACTTACACAATCATTTTCATGATACAAAAGTGGACTCAATCAAGGAGATATAGTTTGTTTACTCCTGAGCACTAATCTCCTTCTCCCTGTGGTATGTAACTTAAAAAAGAGATATCTCGGGGTTCCCAGAGGTTTACAGCCATTCTCAGCACTTTTGGGGAGACATTGGGAAGACAGGGAGATTGTGATTTCTAGGGTTTGTTTAGAGGGAAAAAGAGCATTTATGAAACTACTATGATAGCAGAATAAGCCTCCAGGGCCCTCGAGCAATTCCAGGTATTCTCTTCCTCTTTCAGTCCCACTTAGAGAAGATCTACTCTGTGGCAACTCACTCTCTGATTCTAGTATTTTAACCCTGCAGTACCTCAGCATCTTGACCTAAACCTATTGTTATATTCAACCCCAGGTGATATTACTTTGGAATAATAACTATTTATTGCAATATGTGCTAGGTATTTTACATACATTTTCTCTAGCTCCTTTTATCTTTTTTTTTTTTTTTTTTTAATTTGAGATGGAGTTTTGCTCTTGTTGCCCAGGCTGGAGTGCAATGGCACAATTCTGCTCACTGCAAACTCTGCCTCCTGGGCTCAAGTGATTCTCCTACTTCAGCTTCGCAGGTAGCTGGGATTATAGGCATGTACCACCACACCTGGCTAATTTTGTATTTTTAGTAGAGACAGGGTTTTACCATGTTGGTCAGGCTGGTCTCGAACTCCTGACCTCAAGTGATCAGGAGTTCACCTTAGCCTCCCAAAGTGCTGGGATTACAGACATGAGCCACCGTGCCCTGCCCTTTTACTTTTCAAGATAGATATTATCTCTCTTCTGCAGATGAGAGATCTGAGCACAGCAAAGCTAAGTAATTTACCCAATGTCACACAGCTAGGAATGGCAGAGCTGATATTTGAACAGAGAGTCAATGCAGATCCAGGGTATGAACCCAGATCTGACTGACTCCGTCTAGTATGCCACATTGATGCTCCTAGGAATTTGAAACCTAAGAGAATTTTATTTTTTTCTTTTATCTTCATCCTCTATGTGATGGTAAGGCCTAAGCAAATTTTAATTCACATAAATATTCATTGAGTACCTACTATTACAAGACATGGGTTTTAGTTACTGTAGGCTAGACACGAATGGAAAACAGGGACCTTGCTTCAAAGGAAATAAAATCTAGCAGGGTGCTGAGGGTGGGGAAGGGGGAGGTAAGACATTTTACCAATACTAAGACATATTACCTGTACTTGTAGTACAGGTACTTCTCATGAAGTATATTTCATATTAGCTGTCTTATCTGAAATATACTTCATAAGAAGGTCTTTCCTTCATTCTCAGCTCTTCGTCAGGCACATATGTTAAAGTAAAGGAAAGCAATGACCTGGCTTCTGAATCCCTTTTCCATAACCTCTGAACTGACTACAGAATGGAGGCCTTCAACTGACTGAAAACAAATTTGATTTCAGAAGTTTAGATGAGCTTGCAAATAAAACAGAGAGCTCCCTTCATTTATTTAAAAAATACTTAGTGTAACTCATGTGTAAAGGATCAATAGGAATTAATGACATAAAAAGGAGGCAGGGGGCCAGGCGTGGTGGCTCATGCCTGTAATCCAAGCAGTTTGTAGGCCAAGGTGGGCAGATCACCTGAGATTGGGAATTCAAGACCAGCCTGACCGACATGGTGAAACCCCGCCTTTAAAAAAAAAAAAAAAAAAAGAGGCAGGGATAAGGGAACCATATGCCAAGGTCCTGAGGTGGAAGGAAACATAGTATGTTCCAGAGATGAGGTTATTGAGGTAATCAGAGGCTGCATAATGTAGAGCCTTTTAGGCTGTATTAAGGATTTGGGGCTGGGCATGGTGGCTTACACCTGATTTCCCAGCACTTTGGGAGGCCAAAGCAGGAGTACTGCCTGAGCCCAGGAGTTTGAGACCAGCCTGGGCAACATGGCAAAACCCAATCTCTACAAAAGATCCAAATATTAGCTAGGAGTAGTGGTGTGTGCCTGTGGTCCCAGCTACTCAGGAAGCTGAGGCGGTGGGGGGATTGATTGAGCCCAGGAGGCCAAGGTTGAAGTGAGCTGAGAGTGTACTACTGCATTCCAGCCCTGGAAACAGCAAGACCTTGTCTCAAAAAATAATAAAGGGCTGGGCACGGTGGCTCATGCCTGTAATCCCAGCACTTTGGGAGGCTGAGGCAGGCGGATCACTAGAGATCAGGAGTTCGAGACCAGCCTGTTCAACATGGTGAAACCCCATCTTTACTAAAAATACAAAAATTAGCCGGATGTGGTAGTGGATGCCTATAATCCCAGCTACTTAAGAGGCTGAGGCAGGAGAATTTCTTGAACCCTGGAGGTGGAGGTTGCAGCGAGCCGAGATTATGCTACTGCACTCCAGCCTGGGAAACAAGAGCAAGATTATGCTACTGTACTCCAGCCTGGGCAACAAGAGTGAAACTCCATCTCAAAAAAAAAAAAAAATTAGTATTCCTCAATATTGACAATTCCTATTTTCCAAGACCTACTTCTTTCTTCTCTAATGGTAGTTGGAAAAGAAATTCAGGTTGAGGAAGGCTTTATTTATTTTTTTAACTGACATCCTTAAGTCATATATTTATTTACTTCTTAGAGAGGAAAGCTTTATATGTAAGAGTATAGGGACCTGATTGTCAAGATTCCTGAAGAGGAGAAGGGTGATGGGATCTAGCACTCAGATAACAGGACAAGACATCATCTCAATGCTGCCCCATGCTCTGGGAGGAAGTAGACAGGGCAAGTGTGTGGTGCTTCTCTTTCCTGGAAGTGGGAGGAAATGAAAAGGGTAGATACTCCTGGGGAAAGTATTAGGGAAAGGGGGAATGTTACTATGTCATGTTCCTCTCTGCAATGTCAAAGCCTAAAGAAAAAAGGACCCTTAAGCCAATAAGACTCTCCTTTTCCTTCTTCCCCATGGGAAGGGAGAATCCACAACTTTGAGCTGCAGCGGAAACAAAAGAGTACTCATGGGGAATTGACAGCATCACCAAGATGATGGAATGGAACATTGGTACACATCAGCACCATATAGAGGGTGGGAGCAGGCAACTTGTGATCTAACTGCCCCCACCCCTAACCTCAACAAATCACAAATAACTAAATCCAGAAGAGTGTCTAGAGTGGCTATTTTGAGAACTGGCTAGAGAGAAACAAGGAAGAGGGGCAGGAGATAAAAGCCCTTGTACCCTTTTCAGCAGAAGGTGAGAGGGAGATTTCAGGGGGCATTGTGAGGAATAGGAGTTTTCTTCTCCTTACAGCATCCTTTTCTGGTTTCCCAAGTGGAGACCCCTATTTTTAGATTATTATCTCTCATAAATTTAACCTAAATGGAGCTGGAAACCCCGGGGGGTAGGGGGACCAGATGGCAGCTGAGCCACGGCTCATTCCAGCGCCAGTGATCTCAGGAGGGGGATGGGGAGGGGAAGCAGCTGGCAGGGCAGAGGGAAAGTGGCAGCCTGTGTGGTTTAGTCCTGACACATATTCCTGCTTAGGATTCTCAAGGTCCGCTGTTATAAGAAGGAACATAGAGGAAACAGCCACCTGAGGGAAGATATTTAGAGTCAGCGTCCAGATTTTCCTTCAGAGAGGAGGGGTTGGGGTGAGAGAAAGATCTGATGGATTAAGGGAATAGGCTTAGAGTCAGACAGAGGGATAATGGCTAAATCGTGGATCAGAGTTTGAGATTTACTGGCAAAAGAGCATAGGATTTGAAGTCGGAAATTATGAGACTAGAATTTGCCTCTTAACCTATGACCCTCTTATCTGGACAGTTGTTGTTATCATATCAACTGCACACTCCATCCAGGTCATACTTTTTTTTTTTTGAGACAGAGTCTCACTCTGTCACCCAGGCTGGAGTGCAGTGGTGCGATCTCAGCTCACTTCAACCTCCGCCTCCCAAGTTCAAGCAATTCTCCTGCCTCAGTCTCCCCAGTAGCTGGGATTACAGTTGCCCGCCACCATGCCCAGATAATTTTGTGTTTTTGGTAGAGACGGGGTTTCACCATCTTGACCAGGCTGGTCTTGGACTCCTGACCTCAAATGATCAGCCCGCCTCAGCCTCTCAAAGTGCTGGGATTATAGGCATGAGCCACGGTGCCTGGCCAGGTCATACTTTTGCAGTGTGGACAAACCTCTTGTGATGACAGTGCTCCTGTGGGAGGTGTTATCTCAGTAACTACTAGGACATTTTATCGATTATGTACAAAATTAAGAAAAACATTTGACCACAGGGAGATTATGGGGAGAGAAAGAGTAACAACTGGGCCAGTCTCCTAAGTCTCAGGAACAGTCCTTCCTCACATGGAATCTTTCTTTGGTCAAAGGGGGAACAAGCAGGAATTCCATAGGGTTTCAAGAACACCTTTATGTATGTTATTCCAGATTTTTAAATGAAAATGTATATGGGCCTGGCATGGTGGCTCATTCCTGTAATCCCAGCTCTTTGGAAGGCCGAGACAGGAGGATTGCTTGAGTCCAGGAGTTTGAAACCAGCCTGGGAAGCATAGCAAGACCCAAAAATACAAATTTAAAAATACAAAAATTAGCCAGGTGTAGTGGTGTGCCTGTAGTCCCAACTACTTGTAAGACCGAAGTGGGAGGATCGCTGGAGCGTGAGAGATTGAAGCTGCAGTGAGCCATGATTGTGTCACTGCACTCCAGGCTTGGTGACAGAGCAAGACCTTATCTCTTAAAAAAGGGAAATGTATATATGTACATAGGCAAACACATATTTATCTTACACAAAATTTGGGCCATGTAATTTATAACCTAGTTTGAAAAACTTCCCATGTCAAGTACAATATTGCATTAGCATTTTAAATAATTTTTGTTCTAAATGATTTTCTCCTTATTTCCTCCTAATATTTTATTGGAACTATTTACCAGAATTGAAAGAATAGTTCAAGCCAGGTGCAGTGGCATTACACCTATTATCTCAGCTATTTAGGAGGCTGAGGAGGAAGAATTGCTTGAGTCCACCAGTCTGAGACCGGCCTAGGCAGTATGGTGAGACCCTATTTCAAACAAATAACTAGAGTTAATAAATGAATTCAGCAAAGTTGTTGGATACAAGATCAATATATAAAAATTAGTGGTGTCTTCAAACACTGTCAATGAAAACTCCAAAAAAGGAAATTAAAGCAATTCCTTAAGGAAAGAAAAATTAGTTTAATACATGTCCATATGTCTTCCACTTAGATTCAGTAATTGTTAGCATATTAGCATATTTGTGTCAGCATGTGACAATATTTGGTCTTATGGAGACAGTACAGCCTGTTGGTTAGGGGTATGGAATCGGTCTATCTGGGTGCCAAACCCAGGTCCACTGTTTTCTATTGTGCGATTTGACTTGGACAAGTTCCTTAACATCTCTCTAAGCCTGTTTTCCTCAACTATAAAATAGGATGCCATCTTCTTAGAGATTTCAGAGGATTAAATGGGATAATGTTTGGCATATAATAAACAATAAATATTATTTGGGTCCTTCTCTAAAATCACTTAGCCTGGAAAATAGAAACAGTATCTTGATTAGTTTCACCTTAAATTCATGGCCATTAACTCCCAATGTGCCCTTTGTGCTATCTGGTAATCGTGCTACATCTTCAGGGTCTTGTTGTGTTGCCCAGGCTGGTCTTGGACCCCTGGGCTTAAGTGATCCTCCTGCCTCATCCTGTATCTCACCAGTTCACTCACTCTCTTACTTTCTTAGATAATCCTTTCACTCATTCTCCTCTTTCCTTAAACATTTAATACTTCCTGTGCTTTCTTCACTCTCAGCTGATACTTGTCTTTCTTGTTTCATTGAGACAATGGAAACAATCAGAAGAAAACTTCTATACATTTCCATATCTGCTACCTTTCCTGCATCTATGCCTTCATTCCTATATTGTAGGTAAACTGTCTATATACCTATCTAAGGGCAACCCCTCCACTTATGCACCAGATCTGTTTCCTCTTGCCCGTTCAAGACATCACTCTGGTAATTGTCCCCTCTCCTGCATCATCAGTTTTTTTCTTCCCTACTAAATTGTTTCCATCAGCATTTAAAATCTCCCATCTTACCAAACCCTCTCATAACCCCACATTCATCTCCAACTAATGTCCAGTTTCTCTGCTGCCCTTTAAAGAAAGGCTCTTTGATAGAGTTCTCTCTACTCAAAAATATACGGGCAGATCCAACTTATTTTAAGTTTTAATACTTCCTATTATCTTCATTGCTACCACCCTAGTCCAAGCCCCATCATCTTGCTTGTTTGTACCACTGCAAGACGCTCCCCACTCCCCGACTTTTTTTTTCAAGATAGAGTCATGCTCTGTCACCCAGGCTGGAGTGCAGTAGCAGGTTGCTCACTGCAACCTCCACCTCCTGGGTTCATGCAATTCTCCTCCCTTAGTCTCCTGAGTAGCTAGGATTACAGGCACGTGCCACCATACCCAGCTAATTTTTGCATTTTTAGTAGAGACAGGGTTTCACCATGTTGGTCAGGCTAGTGTTGAACTCCTCACCTTGTGATCCACCCACCTCGGCCTCCCAAAGTGCTGGGATTACAGGCATGAGCCACCGCGCCTAGCTGCAAGACCCTCGTAATTGTTTTCCCTGGTTTCTCTCTTGCTCCTCTATTTTCTTTCTTTCTTTAATAAAGATGGGGTCTTGCTATGTTGCCTGGGCTGGTCATGAACTCCTGGGCTCAAGTGATCCTCCTACCTCAGCCTCCCAAAGTGCTGGGATTATAGGCATGAGCCACCATACCCAGCCAGTCTTTTTTCTACCCATCTGTGAGAACAATCCTTTAAAAATATGACAGACCATGTTTTCCTCTGCCCCAAAACATATAATGCCCTTTTATCAACTTAGAAAAAAATCTAAATTCTTTGCCCTGTTCTAAAGACACATATTCTGGCTATCTACCTAACCTCATTTCTTATATTCTCTCCCTTACATAGCTTCAGCCATGATAGCCTCCCTTTTTCTTTCCTCTACCCTTCCAATTCTCTCACTCTGTTACTCAGGCTGCAAGTGCAGTGGCACAATCTCAGCTCACTGCAACCTTTGCCTTTCAGGCTCAAGTGATCCTCCCACCTCAGCCTCCTGAGTAGCTGGGGCCACAAGTGCATGCCACCATGTTTGGTTAATTTTTGTAGTTTTTGTAGAGATTGGATTTCACCTTGTTACCCAGGCTGGTCTTGAACTCCTGGACCCAAGCAATCCACCCACCTTGGCCTCCCCAAGTGCTGAGATTACAGCCGTGAGGCACTGTAGTTAGCCCATGATGTTTTTTTTTTTGCTCTTCCTTGAACATACAGGCACAAACCTGCTTCAGGGACTTTCTACTGGTATTTCATCTGCCCAGAGGATCTTTTCCCAGACATTTACATAGTTTGTTCTTATATGTCTTTAAAGCCTCTACTCAAATGTCAGTCTTCAGAGAGACTTGACTACTCTGCTTTATTTTCTTTTATGATATTTTGCTAACTGATGTATTTGTTGAATTAGTGCAGGGACTTTCTTTGCTCACTGCTGTATGCCCAATGCCTAGAATAATACTTGGCATGTGATTAGGCACTGAGATACTTGTTGAATGAATCTTTTGCTTCTTTTATACCTCTTTAGCATATAGAACAGTGCTGAACACAAGTAAGTGCTTGATAAGTATTGAAATGGGGTGGAAACAGCATAATCTATAGAACATAAATTGGATTCCATCAGTTTCTTAAAGCAGAACCCTTATATCTGGCAGTCATTCAACAAAGGTTTCCATCTGTAAAATGGGGGGTAATCCTAAATACTCCACTAAGCTGTTCCAAGAATTAGATGAGAAAACCTTTATGAAAGCACCCAGTTTTTGTATTTTGTTAAATATAAAGTACTCAAAATTGTGAAATGAATAAACAGGCTCCAAAGGTACCAAGTGCAGGAGTGACTCTGTCTGCAGATGAAACATACTTTGAGACCGATGAATGTCCAGAAGGATCTGGCCTTATTAATATGATTCTGAGGAAGGGGAATTACTATTTTTTTTTGTTTTAAAAGAGCTAGGGTCTTTCTATGTCTTGCCAGACTGGCCTTGAACTCCTGGGCTCAAGGGATCCTCCCGAGTAGCTGAGACTACAGCTGTATGCCACTGTACCTGACCTTACTATTACGTTTAATTTAACTCTCCATCTGAGCAGGGAACCTAGAAAAAAGCATACATATCACCTGATTACTCTCACTTCAAATTCATGATCTCCTGCCTTATGAGGGGCCTTAATGTCCCCAGCAACCTTATAACTGTTCCCTAGTCCATTTACTCTCCTACTCTCCTAGATGAGTATTTTATACCTTCTTTCTACCTTCCTTTCTTTAATGCCTCTTTCTTCCTCCTCTTGGATGATAACTTTGTTACATATTTTACTTCAAAAAATAGAAGCAATTAGGGAGACCCTCCAAATGTTCCCTGTGCTTGCGCCTGGGCCCCTAAGCTCTGCCTTCCCTCCAGTTCCTGTGGGTATCCTAGTCTGGCTCCTATTCAAGGCCAGCCATCTACTGATGCATTAGATCTCACCCCCTCTCCTATTCCAGTAATGATCCTTTTTCTCTCCTACAGTTTTTACTTGCCTACTGGATCATTTCCATAAGAACACAAACATTTTGTAATTCTGTCATCTTAAATAAGATCTTGTGACCCCCATATCCCCCAAATGTTATACTCCCATCCCCGTTTTTGGAATTACGTCTATATTTGCTACTGCAATTTCTCTCTTCCTTTGCCCTCTTGAGCCTATTACAATCATTCCCTCCTCTTGCTCCCCTCCTTCATGGAAACTTCTCTTATTAATGCCACCAGTGATCTCCCCACAACAAAACTCAATGGTCGATCCAGTTCTCATCTTACTTGGCTTACCTGCAGAATTAGACATAGTCTTTCTCTACTCCCTAAATACTTTCTTCACATGGCTTCTACATTACTGTAATCTCTTGGCTTTTCTCCTACCTGGCTCTTCTCCATCGTGTTGATTTTTCCTCATTTCTGCAATTCTAATCACTGGGATGCCTTAGGATTTGATCCTCTTCTCTATCTGCACTCACTTTCTTGGTGATCCCATTCAGTCTCATGGCTTTAAAAGCTATCCATACACCAATAGCTCCCTAATTTATATCTCTAGCCCATGACTGTCTTTTTTAACTCGAATATTCAATTGTTTATAAAAGCATCTTTCCTGGATAATTAATAGTCATCTCAAACTTGTTAAACATAAGCTCCTTATCCTCCCCGCTAAAACCTCCTCTCCCTTTTTTCTACATCTCAGGAAATGGCAACTCTATTTTTTTCAGATCATCAGGCCAAAATTTGGAATCATCCTTGACCTTTCTCTTTCTCACAATGCCATTTTTTGAATCAACAAATCATATTGGTCATAGCTGGAAAATATACCCAGAATCCATTTACCATCTTCACCGCCACCATGCTGATTCAAGCTACCATCATTTCTTGCTTGGTTTTCTGCAATACCCTCTTAACAGACTTTTCTGCCTCCTTTCTCATTTCCCTTTTATGCAAATAAGAGGTCTCCAGTGACTTCTCATCTCACTTGTAGTAACAGTCAAACTCCTTAAAAAGACTTCTAAAGCCCTACATAATCTGCTTCCACCCCCAGTTAACTATGTTCTTATCTCCATTAATCTTTCCTCCTTCCTCTCTCCACTCCAGCTACACTGGTCTGCTATTCCGAAAACAGGCTAGTCACACTTCCAGCCCAGAGCCCTTGAAAATATCCTGCCAGATATCTGTGAGCCTTACTTCCTCATCTCCTTCAGCTCTTTGGTCAAATGCTGCTTTTCAGAGAAGCTTTTCCTGACTACTCTGTGTAAAACTGTATTCCTCCATTTCCACCCCAGTACTTACTACCTCCTTTCCCCTCCCTTTTCTCCATAGCACTTATCATCATAGTAGTTATTTTATGTGCTTTATTTATTTATCTCTGTATACACTGGAATGTAAGCTCCATGAGGGCAGAATTTCTTTGTCTGTTTTGCCCTCTACACTTTCTAGCATCAATAAATCTTTGTTGAATAAATTTTGATGACTTTTCGTCTGGTCTCTGATCTCCAGACTCACTTCTTCAAAAGACTAAAGGAATGCACCTGGTAATAGGAGGGCTTGAGAGTATATTAGAGGTCTAAGGTGATGGCACCTTCAAAATACTTCCATGAATATCTAATATTCTGATATTCTGATTTTTTTTTCCAGCTTAGTACTGAAACATCCCCCAGCAACCAACCAGGCACCTGGCCCAGAGGAAAAAGGTGAGTAGGGTTGGGCTAGGCGGTTTATAGAGCAGGTAACTGTAGAGACATGAAGACAAGTAGAAAGAGTCTGGAATTTCCTAAAGTCAGGCATGAAAGGAATAAGAACATGGATAAGTGAAACAAAGGACTAGGTTAGAACTATAGTACTGCATCTATAGGCTTCCTTCTATTTTTCCTAGTAAGTAAACCTGTAGTATTTACTCTTTGATTTTAGAAACTGGATCTGGAGTGTTGGGAGAGAGGGGTACAAGATAAGAAACTTATCAAAAGTCCCAGCATTATCTCCATCAGAAATTGAGGGAAAGCTGAGGAAAGTGAGTGTGCTTTGGGACTTGAATTGTAGGATTTATGAATACGTGATAAAAGAAGACATTTGTTGTTTGTTTCAAGAGTAGCAGAACTCCTCTAAGTAACTATAGCTAATTCCAAGCCTAAGTACCTTGACTCAAACTTCTAGAGGAATTATCAGGCATTCATAGTCCTAGCAAAAATTGGGGGACCCCACAGAGTCTGGCACAAAATGGACCTCACCCCACTGTATTGGGGGCCTGGAGGAAAGGGGCTGGAGCAGGTCAGGTTAACTCATTAATGAGTCTCCCAACTATCTGCAGGAAAAGCTGGCAATGCCAAGAAGGCGGAGGAGGAGGAGGAGATTGACATTGATCTGACAGCACCAGAAACAGAGAAGGCTGCGCTTGCTATTCAGGGCAAGTTTCGGCGATTTCAGAAAAGGAAAAAGGATCCCAGCTCCTGAATGGCCAGCCTTGCCCTTCACCTTCACCCTGGCCCCTTCTCTCCCCTTCTTCACAGCCCTGTCTCCCATGCATCTTTGTCCCTTGTCCCTCTAACCTTTCCTTGAGGCAAGTTCCACCCTTATATATTCCTGTATCTGGCCCCCTTAAGCCATCACAGAAGTAGAGGCACAAGAGAGGTGGAGAAGATGAAGACTTCAATCAGCAGCCACTTGTCTAAGAGTGGAACAATTTCTTCTTGGGATAAGGTTCTTTGATCAGTAGCTATGCCTGCCCTGTAGAGTTGAACAAGAGGCTCTGAGGCTGAGAGAGCTCCCCAACCACAATGTGGGAAGGAGGGGGAAGGCCTTCAAAGTAGGGTACCTGAGGGTGGGACATATGCACTGTTCTGCTAGTTACAGCATTCACAATTCAGGTAACATTTTTTTTCCCTTTCAGATCCTTCTGCACCAACTCCAACTTCCCCTCTCAGGATCTAAGCCACAGTGGGGACTGAGGCCTCCCTTTCTCCCTCAATCAAGCAGCTTACCACATAGTGCATGCTAAGTAGATTAGTTCCAAGGAAGGGAGACTGGAATGGTGGTGTCAAGGAAAAGGCTCCCTCATCATCTAGTCTAGGACCATAAGGGGCAGAAGCAGAAGAGGTTCCAGGGCCACAGGCAGGGGAATGAGAAGTAGGGTTGATATAGAGGGGAAAGAACAGTGAAGAAGCGGGGCTGGGCGCGGTGGCTCACACCTGTAATCCCAGCACTTTGGGAGGCTGAGGTGGGTGAATCACCTGAGGTTGGGAGTTCGAGACCAGCCTGACCAACATGAAGAAACCCCATCTCTACTAAAAATACAAAGTTAGCTGGGCGTAGTGGTACATGCCTGTAATCCCAGCTACTCGGGAGGCTGAGGCAGGAGAATCGTTTGAACCCAGGAGGTGGAGGTTACAGTGAGCTGAGATCGTGCCACTGCTCTCCAGCCTGGGCAACAAGAGCAAAACTCCATCTCAAAAAAAAAAAAAAAAAAAAGGAAAAGAAAAATGAAGGAGGGAAATCTCTGAAACACGTTTCTGCTGGGAAAAGGGTACTACATGAAGGATTCTTGGGGCTTTGCTAACCTGCCTGGCTCTATTTCCCAAGTCTAGCCATCCCCAGAGACCACACAAACCAAGTGACTCCTGCTGTAGTTCCCATTTGCCCCACCGTGGATTGGAGTCAGGGCAAAAATGGAATAGCCACTCTGTGATTTTAGCATGTTTAATAATTACGACAATAAACCTCCCCCCCCATCCACAAATGGGGTAATTTAACCTCTACTAATGTTTTTTCTTGGGAGGAATGTGAATATAAGCCTGAGGGGCCTCAGGGAGTGGGGGTGGAACAACTGCATTGATTGTGTGGTGGCACAAGAAACTAACACTGCCTGAGCAATTTTCAGACTGAAGCCAACCCTGCCTTCCCCCACCCCCTACCGACCTTGCCCTCACCTTGATTTGCCGCCCACATTGTCTCTGTGTTGCTGTCACCACCCCCAGGGTGCACCTGCAAGAGTGTTCATCTTCCCTTTCTCCTTCCAGCTGACAGCGTGCTGGGTACACATCCCTCTGAAAACAAACTTGGTCTTTTTTGCTCCAGATTCACAAATGACCTATCTTAGATTTCCTTCTTGCTTTGTCTTCTTACCACATTCTCCCCTCCCCTCCCTCTGTTTATCAAATGCAAGGGAAGGAAAAGACTCTGCTGGTCACTAGAGAGCACCACTGTTACACTAGAATTTTAAACCACGAATTACATAAAATGATGGCTTTTAAGTAGCTTACATTGCTGAGAAATTACCTCGATACACCAAAACCAGAAGCCAAATGCTTAAAGATTGAGCAAAGAATGATCTGTTTTTGCCACTCCCTTCTTTTTTTTCCCCCTTTTCAATTGTTTTTATTGTGGTAAAACATAAAATTTTCCCTCTTAACCATCATGAAGTACAGTTTAGTGTCATCAAATACATTCAGTAATACTGTGTAACTTTCATCACTATCCATTTCTGTAACTCTTTTCACCTTGTAAAACTAAAACTCTACATCTATACCCTTTAGACAATAACTCTCCATCTCCTCTCTTCCCAGCCTCTGGCAACCACCATTCTACTACTTATCTCTGAGTCCCCTTCTTCATATTTAAGACCATTGATGGTGGTCTTTGACCCCTTCTTGATTTAAGAATATAGAAGTCAGGCCAGGTGCAGTGGTTCATGCCTATAATCCCAGCACTTTAGGAGGCCGAGATGGGTGGATCACTTGAGGTCAGGAGTTTGAGACCAGCCTGGCCAACATGGTAAAACCCCATCTCTACTAAAAAAATACAAAGTTAGCTGGGCATGGTGGCAAATGCCTGTTATTCCAGCTACTTGGGAGGCTGAGGCAGGAGAATCGCTTGAACCCAGGAGGCAGAGGTTGCGGTGAGCACAGATGGCACCACTGCACTCCAGCCTGTGTGACAAGAGTGAAACTTCATCTCAAAAAAAAAAGAATATAGAAGTCAGCTGGAGGCCGGGCGTGGTGGCTCATTCCTGTAATCCCAGAACTTTGGAAGGCCGAGGCAAGTGGATCACCTGAGGTTGGGAGTTTGAGAACAGCCTGACCAACATGGAGAAACCTCGTCTCTACTAAAAATACAAAATTAGCCAGGTGTGGTGGCGCATGCCTGTAATCCCAGCTACTTGTGAAGTGAGGTAGGAGAATCACTTGAACCTGAGAGGCAGAGGTTGTGGTGAGCTAAGGTCATGCTGTTGCACTCCAGCCTGGGCAACAAGAGCGAAACTCTGTCTCAAAAACCAAAAAAGTCAGCTGGGCATGATGGTGCATGTCTGCAATCCCAGTTACTCGGGAGGCTGAGGCAGGAGGATCATTTGAGCCCAGGAGTTCAAGACTGCCATGGGCTATGATCGCACCACTGCACTCCAGCCTGGGTGACAGAGGGAAACCCTGTATCTGAAAAAAAATTGTGTGTGTAAACCATGTGGCAGCTATGAATGGGAAGCAAGGGACAATAACCCTAAAAGGTAATCTATAGCTCAAAGTTTACTCACACCTAGCAAGCCCATTGCCATAGGATATTAGGAGAATTGACCAGTAATTCATGGGAAGGCCCTATGTTAAAGGAATTCCCCCCTTCTCCTGATGCCAGGGAAAAGGAGAAAATTTTGCTGTACTTTTGGAGTCTGTTCTGAGTACAATATGGTAATGATGGTGGTCTTTGGTCCCAGTCTCAAAGGCAAATAAAAGGATAACCTCATTGCTACACCTGCTACATGTCCAGTGCATCTGGCAAAGCTGGTGTATTCCCTCTTCCCTTGTTCTATGGACACAAGATGAGAATTGACTGGTGCTTTACCTGGCCTCCCCCTGTTGTCATTAAGGTAAGGCAGGGGCTTCCTGTTTCTGGTGAATTGAGGTTTTGTGGCTGATGCTAAGGCAATGCTGGAGTTCTTTGCCACCAGCTCCTCTCCTGCAGACTCAGCTGCTTGGGAGTTTCTGTTGATGTGTTTTTTGCCACACTGATCTGGAGCACAGTGCTGAAATTATTTTTCCCTTTACCATCTCTTGCTTTAAACATGTTATGCTTGTTCTCATGCTCATACTCCTATTTTTAATAAAGGGCATGGTAGCAAAAACATAATCACTGCTTTGGGAAAGATAGTTCTGACCAGAAAGAGAGACTTGAACATCTTTTGCTGAACCAATGGTAATTCTCAATGAAGGTTCTGAACATGGTATTCTCTGTGCCAGGCTACTTATTCCTACCATGGGCACTCAAACTGATCCTTTTCTCTCTAGCATGTCTGTCACTCCTCCTTGGGGCCCTGAACTGAGGTTGGGATCCTGGGGCTCGTAGAAACTTGCTTCTCTTCCCTGTCCTTCTGGTACCTACTACTGAAGAACTAATTCTCAAATATTGATCACTGAGGAATTATTCTTGAGTGCTTTCTTTTGTGGAGCAAAAACTGAATCTTTGGGGAATCGATGAAAACTTTTACAAATGGCTTAGCAGAAAATACAGGCATAAGAACAGTCAAGGAAGAAAGCTAAAAATAAAAAACTCAATTTAAAAAATATTGAGCACTTCTGACACCAAATGTTTGAGTTTTCTCCTCCTATTAGGCCATTATCCAACTCTGGACACCAAATGGGTGTCCTACCAATCCAGTTGTGACACTCACCATCCAGACCTCACACGAATTGCAAATCTCAAATTGTGACCTATACTTCTGGCAAACCGGCTGTATATCAGGGGTTCCCCCATGCCTCATGGGAACCGTCAGGTTCAGTAATTTTCTAGAATGGCTCATAGCACTCAGGAAACTGCTTTGCTTACTGTTACTGGTTTATTATAAAGGATGCAACTCAGGAACAACCAAATGCAAGAGATGCATAAAGCAAAGTATGGGGATGAGGGGTGAATGGGACGTCCAGGCCCTCCCTGGTGTGCCATCCTCCCAGCACCTCCATGTGTTCACCTGAAGCTCTCTGAATCTCAAGGCCCATTGTTTAAGGTGCTTCTGGAGGCATTATTATGTAGACATGGTTGATTGAATCATTGACCATTGTTGATTAAGTCAATTCCAGTCCCTCTGCCTTTCCTGAAGGCCTGGTGGGGGGTGGAAGGGCTGAAAGTTCCATACCTCTAATCACAAGGTTGGTTTCTCTGGCAACCAGGCTTTCATCCTCTGAAGAGTCACGTCATTAACATAAACACAGGTAAGGTTATAAGGGGCTTATTACAAATTATAAAAGATGCTCCTCCTCTTAACACTCAAGAATTTCTTTAAAAAAATTTTTTAATTGAAAAATTTGTTTCTAGAGATGAGGTCTCACTATGTTGCCCAGTCTTCCGTGCAGTGGCTATTCACAGGTGCAATCCTCTCACCTCAGCCTCCTGAGAAACTGGGACTACAAGCATGTGCCACTGCACCTGGCTCACTTAGGAAATTCTAAGGGTTTTAGGAGCTCTGTGCTGGGACCCGCTGTGCCAAAACTGGAGGAGGAAAACCAAATATATATTATTATATCACAATATTAAATCCATATCGCTGATATCTGTTTTGGTTTTTTTTTTTTGACTGTGTAAGGGTGGCAGAGCTGGGATTATAGTCCAATCTATACGTGGGAGAGGTCTGGCAATCCAAGCAGGGGATGTACTTGTAAATATGTTCCCGAAGTCCAAATATGAAGATCTTGGCGAAGTTTCAGGCAGCTAAAGGTAGAAGGATTCTGCTTCCTGGACAATCCTGTAATTCTAATTTCAGAGACTTGGTGTTGCTGCTGGGTAGGACCCTTCACATTCCTTGATCTTGCCCCAATCTAGAACTAGCTCTTTCCATTTCCATCTCTTCCATCTCCTCCTCTTGCAACTAATCCCTGCCCTAATGTCCTTTTTGGGAGCTGCCCTCCGTGCCTACCTCTTTGCCATTCTCTCCACCCTCTTGCCCTTGCTGAGTTTCCCTTATTTTTGGAACTGTTTGCAGTGGGAGTGGCTCCTGGCAGCTTCCTTGTCCCTGCTGTACTCAGTCCCTGACAACTGGCCCTCACTGGAATCACTCTCCAGTGAGCTGCTGCTCCCTTCACCATCTTCTCTCCAGATGTAGCTCCTCTGTTGCCTGTGCCTCTGAAAATTGAGGGTGGGGGTCAGGAGGTTTGCTTTTTGTAGTAAAATGCTGCCTTTCTTTCTGGTTGTTTAGGTGGCAGCTCTGACTCCAGATCTACAAAGGCAGAGATTCACAGTCCACAGATAAGCAGAAAGCCAGCCTGTTCACTAGGGTGCAGGAAGAGCCTTCTCATTCCCTTGTTGGCCTCTTCCTTCCAACATCATGCTTATATCATCATCATGATCATGATCACCATGGTCACTATCATAATAGGCTTTCCTTACTCACCAGTCAGCATGAAGCAAGGGGAGCCAGCCACCTCCACTAGATCACTTGAGAGTATCTTGACCTGCACATAACTCTTTGTTGGCTCAGGTTACATCAGACTTAGGGTCTTCAGGAATGTTCACCCCCAACTTGAGGTGATTCCCTAGCCTTATGCTACCTACAGGACATGAATGGCGTTGATAATAGCAATATCTAAGATTTGTAAGTTGTTCTGTGTCAGATCCCATTCTAAGCATGTTTACATATATTAACTCATTTAGTTCTTGCTGCTTGATAACATAGATACTATCCTATTTTACAAATGAAGAAACTGAGGCACAGAAATTTTAAATAAGCTGCCCAAAACAAGTGAGTGGTTGAGCTGAGAACCAGTACTCAGGCAGTCTCTCTCCAGAATCTGGACCCTCTGTATTATCCTGATAAGGGACTAGATAAGTGAAAGGCAGTAGATTGCTTGTCAAGGATGTTGTCCAGCCTAGCTTATAGGGCAGAACTTCCCTTAGCTGAGCTCAGGCATATCTACTCGGTCCCTCATAACCTAGACAGGTAAGATGTGTACCTTCTCTGGTCCCTCATCCTTCCAGGGAAGAACCAGATCCTAGCTTTACCTGACAGTCCTAGCAGACTCCTTCCAGAATTGTATCAGTGCCTTGATCTCCTCATCTAGCTGCTTCTCCTGGTACTCCAGGGAACATGTGACTAGGCAGTCTGGAATTAAAAGTGGTTTGAATGAAACAGATAGAGAAATGGGGCTCAGAACTTGCAAAGTAGGGCCAAAATGCAGGCCTAGAAGCAAAGAAGGCCAAGAAGGTCAAAAGACTCCCATTAGTATATGAGAGTGAGTAGGTGAGGATATCCTGAAGCTAAGATAAACTCTCCTCTAACTCGTGGGAAGGCCCCAGGCCTCATTTAGTCTTCTAAATCAGTTCTCAAACAGTGGGTGCACTGCCCTCTAGGGGATATTTTGGGAATCTGTGGGGGTCTTTTGTAGTGGGGTGTGTGTGTGTGTGTGTGTGTGTGTGTGTGTGTGTGTGTGTGTGTGTTGATGGTCGTGAATGTTCCTGCTATTTAGGAGGCAAGGATGCTAGACAATACTGCAAGGACCAGGACAATGCTGCATGAAAAATAATTGTCCCACATCTCACTTGACTTTAAAAGTCCCATTGGAGGCCTGGAGCAGTGGTTCACGCCTGTAATCCCAACACTGTAAGATGCCAAGGCAGGTGGACCACCTGAGGTCAGGAGTTCAAGACCAGCCTGGCCAACATGGTGAAACCCCCGTCTCTACTAAAAATACAAAAATTAGCTGGGCGTGGCGGTGGGCGCCTGTAATCCCAGCTACTCGGGAGGCTGAGGGAGGAGAATTGCTTGAACCCGGGAGGCGGAGGTTGCAGTGAGCTGAGATCGCACCACTGCACTCCAGCCTGGGTGACAGAGTGAGACTCTGTCTCAAAAAAAAAAAAAAATGTGTATGTATGTATCTATCTATCTATATATATGGCGCTGACTTGTAGACCGGTGGCACACTCAGCTCCCTTAAATGAACTAAGCAGGAAAAGAAGATTTAAAGGCAAAATGAGGAGGCTTACATAATTGTTTTGAGATATTAATAATTATTCTTTGCTACAAGAATCCATAAAAGCAATGCCAGTTAGAGGTTTCACAGACGGTTGCTGGGTAGATGTCCTCGTATATGTATTTTTTTGTGTAAGGTTCTGATGGTCTTTGTGCAAGTTTGCAGTTTTTGCGTTATTTTTGTTTGTTTGTTTGTTTGATTTCAACTTTTATTTTAGATTCAGGGGGTACATGGACAGGTTTGCTACATTGGCATACTGTGTGATGCTGAGGTTTGGGGTACAAATGATGCCATCACCGGGTAGTGAGCACAGTACCCAGTAAGTAGTTTTACAACCCTTCCCTCCTCTCTCTTTCCCCTCAGATAGGCCCCAGTGTCTATTGTTCCCATTGTTATGTCCATTTGTACCCAGTGCTTGACTCTCACTTATAAGTGAGAACATGCAAAGATAAAGAAAATATATGGCTGCAATACAGTAGGCAAAATTCATTTGCAAGGAGATCAAAAATCCATTTGATTATAGCCTAATCTAAATAGATTTATCATTTTATTTAATAATTTAATGAGGGGGAAGAAAATATTTCAAAAACGTTGAACTAATGTTTATTTCTCATAGAATTAAAAAAATTTTTTAAATTTCCAGTCGGGTGTGGTGGCTCACACCTGTAATCCTAGCACTTTGGGAGACTGAGGTGGCTGTATCACCTGAGGCCAAGAGTTCAAGACTAGCCTGGCCAACATGGTGAAACACTGTCTCTACTAAAAATACAAAAATTAGCTAGGTGTGGGGGGGGCCCCTGTAATTTCAGATACTCGGGAGGCTGAGGCAGGAGAATCGCTTGAACCTGGGAGGCAGAGGTTGCCACGAGTTGAGATTGCACCATTGCACTCCAGCCTGAGCAACAAGAGCAAAATTCTGTCTT
Source organism: Ateles fusciceps (assembly GCA_036589455.1). Lineage (NCBI taxonomy): Eukaryota > Metazoa > Chordata > Mammalia > Primates > Atelidae > Ateles > Ateles fusciceps. The sequence goes on from JAZHEH010003362.1 coordinate 4,378,254, forward strand.
TAAAAATATATATATTTCATAGGTTCTTGGGGAACAGGTGGTATTTGGTTACATGAGTAAGTTATTTAGTGATGATTTGTGAGATTTTGGTGCACCCGTCACCCGAGCAGTATATACTGAACCCCAATTTGTAGTTTTTTATCCCTCACCCCTCCTTCCTTCGAGTCTCCATTTCGCATTCTTTTGTGCTAGCTTTTGTTATCAGGTATTTATGCTTGAGAACCTGTTTCTTCATAGCCCTCCCTGGCTCTGTTTGTCAGGTTTTTTTTTTTTAAGACGGAGTCTTGCTCTGTCGCCCAGGTTGGACTGCAGTGGCTTGATCTCGGCTGACTGCAGCCTCCGTCTACCGGGTTCTGATTCTCCTGCCTCAGCCTCTTGAATAGCTGGGATCATAGGTGAGTGCCACCATGCCTGGCTAATTTTTTATATTTTTAGTAGAGATAGGGTTTCACTATGTTGGCCAGGCTGGTCTTGAACTCCTGACCTCAAGTGATCCACCCATTTCAGCTCCCAAAGTGCTGGGATTACAGGAGTGAGCCCCTGCGCCTGGCCTTGTTTTTCCTTTTTTAACGCGAGTGTCTCCATTTTGATTCTGACAACTTTCACGTATTGTTATTTAATAAATCTTTTTTTTTTCATACAGGTTATGTACCTTTCTTGTTAATTTTTGTTTTTGTTCTTTTTTACTGTCATCAGTGGGCTTCCGCCTTATTTCCATTTCTAGCTAGATTTCTAGTTATAGACTGAAATAAATTGATTTTGTAATCACACTACCAGATTGACTTCTTAGTTCAATACTTGTCTAGTTTCATCTTATAGATTTCCTAGAAATGCAATTATATGAGCTGCAAATAAAGATAAGTTTCTCATCTGTGCATACAGGTTGTTCCTTGTTCTTGGTTTATTACACTAGCTAAATTCTTCAAAAACAATATTGAATATTATTAGTGATAATGTATGTACTGTTTTGTTTTCTAATTTAATGACAATGGCTGCAATGTTTCATATTTAATATGCTTCTTTTTTTTTTTTTTTTTTTTTGAGACAGAGTCTCACTCTGTCACCAGAGGCCAGGCTGGAGTGCAGTGGCACAATCTCGGCTCACTGCAACCTCCACCTTCCAGGTTCAGGCAATTCTCCTGCCTCAGCCTCCTGAGTAGCTGGGACTACAGGCACATGCCACCAAGCCCAGCTAATTTTTGTATTTTTAGTAGAGACGGGGTTTCACCATGTTGGCCAGGATGGTCTCCATCTCCTGACCTCGTGATCCGCCTGCCTTGGCCTCCCGAAGTGCTGGGATTACAGGCTTGAGCCACTGCGCCTGGCCTAATATGCTTTTTAAATGATTTTTGAAAAATAGTCTTTCTTATGTTTATTTCTACTTCTATTTTACCTAGAATGTTTCTTTTCTTTTTCTTTTTCTTTTTTTTTTTTACAAAAACCTAGTGTCTATATCTGAGGATTCCTAGAATGTTTTGTAGAATAGCTGCTAAGAAACAGTGCTTTTTTTTTCACATCTCCTCTTGATAGAATTATGTTTTTTTCCCCTATGTTAATATAATACATTCTGTTAATAGATTTCCTGATACTGAACTATTCTTTCATTCCCAGAATAAATTCTTCATGGTCATAATTTATTATTTTATTAACTTACTGTGGAATTCTCTCATGCAAATATCTTATTTAGATGTTTTGTATATGTATTCATAAATTGGGTTATAATCTTGGTGGTTTCTTTTTTCATGGTCAACACTGAAAAAGGCTTTAAATTATTCTCAAAGTGCTCACATGCCTGGTCAAAATTATTGCTATTATTAACAATGCACTGAGGATTATGAACAATTTATTTCAAAGTAATAATTAGATAGGATTCAAAGTTTCCCATATAACAATGTCATTTCCCTTTACCTGAATCATTATTCTGAATTTTATTTAATGGTTTACTGCAGAGGAAAGAAAGGGGTTTGTGGCTTACTTTGTTGGGGATTGTGGAAAATGGGCATGGTCCTAGAAAAACCCATGTTAAGTGTGGCAATGCTTGAGAAAATGCTTAATGCAAAGGTTGCAAAATGTTGTCCCAAGGTACCAGGATTCCTGATGGAATAAGAAATATTAAAATAGTTTGGTAAACTGAGCTAGCAAAATTCAGGTGGCTGATAAATTTTAGAACAGAAGTGTAATTAAATGAGAAGCTTTGAGCTATGCTCTATCTCATAAGTAGCATAATGTTTCAGTTGACTCTCTCTCTCTCTCTTTTTTTTTTTAATGAGACAGTCTCCCTGTGTTGCCCAGGCTGGAGTGCGATGGCATGATCTTGGCTCACTGCAACCTCTGCCTCCCGGGTTCAAGCAATTCTCGTGCACCAGCCTCCTGAGTAGCCGAGATTACAGGTGGGTACCACCATGCCCAGCTAATTTTTGTATCTTTAGTAGAGACGGTGTTTAGCCGTGTTGCTCAGGCTGGTCTTGAACTCCATGATCTGCTGGCCTTGGCCTCCCAGAGTGCTGGGATTATAGGTGGGAGCCACACACTCTATCTCATTTGACTCTCCTAACAGCCTGGGAAGTTTAAGCAGAGAATCCAGCTGCAACTATCTAATGAATAATGGACAGTTTAGCATCTTAACTAATAAGGAATCTTTTTTTTTTTTTTTTTTTTTTGAGGTGGAGTCTTGCTTTTGTTGCCCAGGCTGAAATGCAATAGCGAGATCTCAACTCATTGCAACCTCTGCCTCTTGAGTTCAAGTGATTCTCCTGCATCAGCCTCCTGAGTAGCTGGGATTACAGACAACCACCATCATGCCTGACTAATTTTTGTATTTTTAGTAGAAACAGGGTTTCATTATGTTGGCCAGGCTGGTCTTGAACTCCTGTCCTCAGGTGATCCACCTGCCTCAGCCTCCCAAAGTGCTGGGATTACAGGCATGAGCCACTGCACCCAACCAATAAGGAATCTTGATCTTAAGATATTCCCAACTTTATTACTGAGTTGTGACTAAGTTTCCTTTCCCACCTTCCCCCAACGAAAAGCTATATATAATCCATTAGCTTTTATATTTAAATGAAGTCAGATTAATTTTTTTTTAAAGACGTGTAAGATACCCCCTCAAGCAAATGGAAGCACTCTGGGTTTTGGTAAAGCTGGTGTTAATCATATCTTTAGCCTCTTAACAAGGGGAAGAAATGACCTGCAAGCATTGTTTTTTGTTTGTTTTTGCCATCAGTAATCCCCAGGGGAAAATGATAAATATATGTTTTTCCACGATTAGTTCAGGATACCAGGTTATTATTGGTGTACCTAGATTGACGTGCCAACAAATGAATGAGTTATTAATAGTGTACCTATTAATAGGTAAACAGAGGTAAAACTGTATACAAACAAAACAAAGCAGTGTCTGTTTAGAGAGGTGAATGGGATTTGTGCTGATTTGTAAAGTGTACTCCCTTAGGCAAGAACTAGAAACAGATATTAAACTCCTTAATATTTTAGTTGTATATCAACTTATAGCTTACAAAGTTTTTCATACACAGAATCTCATTTATTATTACAAAGTCCCTAGGAATTAAGCAGGGCAGGTATCATTTATCTCAGTTGTTTACAAGTACATAAATAAGCTTACCAAAGTCACACAACTGTCCTGGGGATGCACACAGCTAGTGAGTGGCTGGGATGTTTTAAGATTCAAATCTTGGTGAAGAGGAATTCTGTGTCTTAACTCATGTAAAAGCAGAGACTGACAGAGTTTACAACATAGTATAATCACACTGCATATTTGTTGAAACTATGAATGTGTCTTGTGAGCCTATTTCAGAGTTCCTTCTAGTACACTATATAAGCCCACCCCCAAAAAACACACTCAACAACTGAAACCAAGTATGGAAGGTTGGGGATGGGTGGGGGCAGGATTATTCCCAGGAGAACTAGGAAATTTTTGACGAGGCAGCAGCTTCTGGAAATGTCAGTGTTTATTAAACATTTAAGGACATTTGGAGGTTTGAGAGAAATATACAGAATGTAGAAAAATCCTAAGAATCCCCCTGTGGCCGGACTGCAGCCTCTCCCCTCCCCCCCCCCCCCCCCCCCATTTACCATTTGTTTTTCCTGCTTTCTGTTTGGTTGTTTAAAAACCATTTCTTAAGGCTCATTTGCCCCTCCTCTACTCCCTGACCCATGAGGATCCATTCTCTCTCCCTATCTTTCAAGACATGGAGTCCCAGAACAGTGCTCCAAAGTGGTGGTGGTAGGGGGGCACCAACTCTATACCGAAGTGTGAGGATCAGGGGCCCCTCTGCTTGAGCTGACTCTTCATTAAGGACTTAAGGAGGGCGTGAAGAATTGCAAAAGCCACATGACGTCATTGGTCCTCAGTCATGGGTGTAAGGGCAGAGGATGGGCACAGATAAACAAAGAATGGATTAAAAAATAAAAAATAATAACCTAAATAAACCCTGAAGGACAGTCTGATCTGGGTGCTCTGGGCGTTAGCTGTGGGGGCCAGAGTATGGAGCTGGGCCACCTGGTAGAGGGGGAGGGAGGGGATGGGGAGAGGAAACAGCCGGGGGATAGGCTGGGGAATGCAGGGGATGGTAATGCCAGGTGGCCTGGACGTGAGGCAGAAGGTATCAAGGTCCCTTTCTTCTCAGTGCCCAGGCGGACAGGCACCAAACACACAGTCCTTGGGGCAGGTGAGGGGCAGGATTAGCTCCTGGGCTCCCAGAAAGCCAGGGGTGAAGGTGGGGGAAAATACAATTGCCTAGGGAATGAATTCTGGAATGAAACTTACATCTCAAAGGGAGGTGCGGGCAGGGCAGGGCGGGGGAGCAAGGAAGGGAAGCACCTAGACGGGGCTAAGAGGAGCCTAGGTCCCCCTGCTCTGGCAGGGCCTAGGGTGGGGGGCGGCCATCACTTGTCCGAGTCCAGGCCCATCATGTTCTTGAGGGCGTTTTTGAGGCTGGTTCTGCTGGGGGACTTGACAGCAGGCCGGAGCTCCGAGCTCTGCTCATCCTTTCGTAGCTCCATCTCGATGACTACCACCTTTGAGCCTTTGGCGGACTCCACCCCTAACCCCCGACCCCCCGCCCGGCCCGCTAACCGCTATTTCTTATCCTTGCGAGACTCCCCCAGCCCCTTGGATTTCTTCTCACTGGCAGCTTTGGTGCTTCTGCTGTGGTCCAGCATGGCATACAGCACTGGCGTCTGGGAGAGAGGAGCACACATCAGTCACCGAGCGATTGGGGCTTGACTGTTCCCACCCCACCACTCACTGCTGCCCGGCGGCTCCCAGGGTTCTCCTTCCCGTCTTGTACAGGCCCCAAGTCCAGCTAACCTGCCGCCCGCGCTTCGACGAGTCCTTTCCAGGCTTATGCAATTTCCCCTTCTCCATGGCACTGCAGGAAGAGAGGGTGCTGCGCGTTTGGCCTCGCCGGAACCCCTTGCTCCGCGGACACAGCTTCCTCTTTACCTTGGCCCTTCCACCCACTGGAGTAGTCTCCCCCCCAGGTGGGGGGAGAGGGGGGATAGTGGGGGAGAGGGGAGGGGAGCCAGGCTCCCCCAGTTACCTGAGCCTCCTCTGCAGGGCCGCTTGCCGGCGTAGCCAGCAGTACCGAATCAGGTAGAAAAGCAGCAGCAGCAACAGCACCACCCCGAGGACACCCCCGATCACAGCTCCCAGAATCACCCCCGTACCTAGTTGGCACTAGGAGGGGTGGGGAAAAGAAGTGGGAGAATGAGCAGGGCCCTGTATCTGTGGTTCCTTGTCCGCGTCTGTGCCCTGCATTGAGGATGTAGGACTCTCAGTCAAAACTGCCTTCTGCCCACCCTCCCAGAGCCTGAAGGTACTTAGGCCGGGCTTTTTGCCTCTTGCCCCAGCCTGTCAGTCCTCCCTGATCCCTTCCCAAACTGCCTCCCAGGTCCTTGTCCCCATCCCCTCTCACACCTTTTTCAAAGACATACAGCGTGACCTGAGAGGTCTTGCCCACTATGTCTGGAGGGTTTTTGACGTCACAAGTGAAAGTGCCATTGTCGCTGTAGTCTAGGTTGTGTATGACAATGGAGCCATCCTTCCAGCGAGGGTCCCCTACCCACTGGATGCGCTCTTTGAAGGTCCCCACCTCGTCGATGTAGGGTTGTCCCTTGGCATAGTGGAAGATCTATGAGGAATGAGGGGGAAGCATGTGAGAGGACCCTAATGAGAACACAGCTGTCAAAGCTTAGCTTCATAATTTGTTATAGAAAGAAAAAACAAAAACAAAACAAAACAAAATGCTTAGCTCCAGCATCAGGGTAAGGGATCTTGGGCTGGAAAAGGTAGTGCTGGGGAAGGGAGGACAATGTAGACTGGCCATACTCAGGGTGATAAAGATTGCCATTTACCTTACCAAAGGTGGGGTTATGGTTCATAAAGGATTTCCCTCTCCTTAGCCCAAGTTCTCTTTTTTGTTGTTCTTTGAAGCACTTTCTGTTATCCAACCCCAGGATTCCTCCAGGCACTCACCGAAATAGCATCTCTGCCCCCTTCGGGCTGGTAGCGCCAAGTGAAGGAGATGTCATCTGAGACCCACTCACTGGACCAAAAGGAGCAGTGTAGGGTCACCCGGGAGCCCACAGCACCATGGACCTCCCTATCGGTGTAAACCACGATGGCCTGGGCCGGGGACAGCACTGCAAACACAAAGCGGGGAATCGAGATGCACATATGGGCCCAGTAAGGAAGCGAGATCCGTAGGAAATCAAGGGCTGAGTCACAGGTCAGAGGCAAATTTGGAAAAGAAACAACAAATTCTGAGCCCCAAGTCTCTTGGGACTAACTGAACAGATGAGCATAAATGCTGTCTGTCAAGCTCGTCAGCATGTCTGTACAGGAGATGAAATCAGCACTAACAGAATTCTCCTGCGGACTTCCAGAGATTGGGTTCTGTCTTTAAGTCTTACGTTCCCTTTGGATCAGCATCTAACTGTTAAGCTATCCTTTAGATGCAGTGTTTTAAATTTTTAAAATTTATTATAAATTATACAGGTAATACATATTGTGTTCTTCTTATAAACTATTCAAGCAATAGAAATAAAACAAAAGTCTCCTTGGACACTCAGCCCAACAAATTCCTTTCCTCTAGTCCCTTCCAAGATGTAACCAGTTATCCATTTAATATGAGTTAAACTCAGTACAAACTCAATAAACTCAAGATATACATGTACTTACAACAAATAGTTCTTTTTTTTTAACATACATATTGCATTGTATTCTAGTGTTTTCTTTTTTGCATAAGAACATATGTATCTGGAGGAGATTTCCCTGTTGATTCATAGATATCAATCTTATTTTACAGCTGCATTGTATTTCACAATGCAGCAAACTCAAATTTCTTGCAGAAAAAAAATGAAGATAACTAGAGAATGTAAGTCTTCTTCCCTGGCACAACTGTCCTCATTGCTGAATGCCTGGTTGCCACACAGCTTGCTCTTGGCTGGGGAGTCAGGAAGGGCGGGACATCATACCCCTCTCAGCTAGGGGCAGAGCAAGACCCCAAGCCTAGAGCTCAGATGACTGTACATGTGAGCCCTCTGTAGTTCAACCATCCTCACCCTCTTGGCCATTCTGGCCCAGTGCCACCCCCAAGACTTACCCACACAAGGAAGGTCATTCCAGAGAGACTATGTGTGTGGGCTGGCCCCAGGGACGGGCAACTGTAGACCTTTTTGTTCTACAGGAGGGGGAGGTGGAAATCAAAGTCCCATTGTTCGACCAAGGTTGGGGGGCTCATGCCAGCCCTACTCCCACCCCCATTGTCCTGAATCTCTCACCTCAGCAATATTATTTACTTACCTCCTGGGACTTCCACCTGAGAACCTTCTTGGGAATCCCCCCTTGTGTAACAAGGGAGGTTATTCATTGGCTGTAAGTTCTATTCCTCCTGTTATAATATCAACCATTGCCCTTCTCAGCTCTGCTAAATGGTTCTATGAGTGGAACAAGTGTTGAGATAGAACTCTCCCTCTCCCTTATACACTAAGATTCCTTCCCTCTACTTCTGTCACTGTGCTCTTCTCCAACTCTCTATCTTTAATATTTTCTTAGGGTACTTCCAAGTAGCCCAGTATAACCCAGAAGAGTCTAGGGCTCAAGCAGCTGACAGCAGAGAACCGTGGGCATTCTGGCCAGCCCCCTTTCCCTTGCTGCCCCCCTCCCTCCCCACCACTTGCCTACGGCTCACTTGTTGCACTAGGATTCAGGGCAGTTCAGAGAAGGAAAGGAGCCATTCCAATAATCCTGCTTTGACCTCTTGCTCACCCAGCATCTGCCGGGGGGGCAAGGAAAGGGCTTGTTAACTTATGAAGGAAGACAGCTTTAGAGGGACAAAATGGCAGAATCTCATAGAACCTCCCTCCATTCACCCACACAACAGGTAAGGAGGCACAAAGAGACAAAAAATCTGAGGAGCTGAGACCACAAACCTGGGCTCCCTATTCAGATCACACTCTCTTTTCCTTCTGGAAAACTAAGGTTAGGCACTTCCTGCACTACCAGGAGATGAGTGGGAACCAGACCCAGGTGTTTGAGTCTGTTCCTTTACGAGATCTAGCACTGCTTCCCACTGGGCTCTTAGCATGGCTCTGGGGGCATGCTACTGGTTTCCAACCTGGGTCCAGTCACGCCCACTCTCTTTACCCTTGCTACAATCTCTTCTACCCTTTCTCTTCAGAGAATACCTCTATTGCCTCCCTCTAAATGCACATTTTTTCTTGTTTTTCATATATAACTCTATATAAAACTTTATATCTATATAATTATTTTTTATTTTATAGATGGAGTCTCACTATGTTGTCCAGGCTGGTCTCGAACTACTGTGCTAAAATAATTCTCCCCCCTTGGACTCCCAAAGTGCTGGGATTGCAGGTGTGAGCCACCTCACTCGGCCACATACTTTTTTCTCTCTGAATGTAACGTCACCTTCCCGCTCCCGCTTTCTCCTTCTTTGGTTGCAGTGGGGGAGTGCAGCGAAGGCAGTGGGGGGCTGCTGAGAGACACCTGAGTCCCAAGGCTCCCAGACTAGGGTGGCTCCACTTACCCAAAGAAGAGAAGAGCAGCACAGCCAGGATAGGGCTGGGGCTGGATGAGGGAGCCCCAGGAGCCATAGCTGGGGCAGGGGGCAGGGGCCCGGAGCGTCTGTGGGGTTGAGAAAGTGGGGGAACCAGGAACTGAGCGGTGGGTTCCTGGAACCCGCTTAAAATCCCCTGGGGCCCCAGCATGAGGAGGCTGTCCTCAGCCAGTAACCAATTGCAGCCTGGCATGTGCAGTTGAGAGGTGGTGGGGGAGGGGGGCAGAGTGCAGGGAGCAGAAGGGGCATTGTATAGTCTGGGTGGAGGGGTGGGGGGACACATACCACCCCATACACAGAGGGCTTTGTGTCTACTGGCCTCTCCCTGTCCCAGGCTGGAATGTTGTGGGGGGCTGGCTGGTGAGGGGAGAGGGACAAAAACAGGGACACAGACAGACTTCTCTGAGGGACAGATAGGGAACCTCAATTTAAAGGCCATAAAAAGGGATTCCTCCTTAGCCTCCTTGCCTGAGGGGCTGCTTCAGAGCCCTAGGAACTAGAGGTGGGTGTCCCCTAGAGAACTCTGAAAATAGGATATCCCTTGTTATCTCCACTAATGTGGGCTGCATTATGGACTTCTTGAGATGACCAAGCCCTATAGGAGTTTTTTCCCCTTACTTCCCTGCATCCTGCATGATTCTTCCCAGATAGAAGTTTTTCTCCACCGGACTATTTCCCACCAAGAAGCCTCTGACCTTTCCCTCTTTGTCAAGGAGTCCTTCAATGCCTGATGCTGCTATTTAAGTTGATTTCAATTTATATCAAGGCTACAAAATTGTATTGAGTGCCAGCAATATGTAAAGTATGAGAATGCAGATAATAGAGAGAGGAATAAAAATTAAGTCCTTCCTGCAAGGAGTGGAAAATTTGGTTTGGGGAGGTGGAGGTGGGAGGATCAGAGGACAAACCCATCAACAACCAACTATAATAAGCCATGATGCTTCCTTTAGTAATGAACAAAGCTCTGGGAGTACAAAAGAGGGCACACACAGCTGCAACATCAGGGAGACTGAGTAAGTTATATGAAAAATTAAAGACAAAATAAACTTTCTTCAGTAAATGAAGTTTATGTCAGGCACAGTGGCTGACACCTATAATCTCAGCACTTTGGAAGGCTCAGGCAGAAGGATCACTTGAGTTGAGGAATTTGAGACCCACCTGGGCCACATAGTGAGACCTCATCTCTACTAAAAATTTTTAAAAAATCAGCTGGGCATGTTGTCGCATGCTTGTAATCCCAGCTACTTGGGAGGCTGAGGCAGGAGGATCACTTAAACCTGAGAAATCAAGACTGCAGTGAGCTATGACTGGGCCACTGCATTCCACCCTGGGCTACAGAATGAGCCTCTGTCTCAAAAATAAATAAATAAACAAATAAATAAATAGTTCAGAGGGAAGAACAATTGTGTCTAGGAGGTGATGTTAGATATGAACCAACCTTGAAGGATGACTGCCATTTTGGAAAGGGAGGGGAGGAAGGGTTGCCAGAAGATAGAGCAGCAAAAGCAAGGACAAAGAAGTGAGAGAATTGTGTGTGTGTGTGTGTGTGTGTGTGTGTGTGTGTGTGTGTATTATGTAAGAACAGCAAAAGGACAAAGAGGTGAGAGAACGTGTGTGTGTGTGTGTGTGTGTGTGTGTGTGTGTGTGTTAAGAACAGCAAAAGGACAAAGAGGTGAGAGAACGTGTGTGTGTGTGTGTGTGTGTGTGTGTTATGTAAGAACAATAAAAGGACAAAGAGGTGAGAGAATGTGTGTGTGTGTGTGTGTGTGTGTTATGTAAGAACAGTAAAAGGGCAAAGAGGTGAGAGAACGTGTGTGTGTGTTATGTAAGAACAGCAAAAGGACAAAGAGGTGAGAGAACGTGTGTGTGTGTGTGTTATGTAAGAACAGCAAAAGGACAAAGAGGTGAGAGAACGTGTGTGTGTGTGTGTGTGTGTGTGTGTGTTATGTAAGAACAATAAAAGGACAAAGAGGTGAGAGAACGTGTGTGTGTGTGTGTGTGTGTGTGTTATGTAAGAACAGCAAAAGGACAAAGAGGTGAGAGAACATGTGTGTGTGTGTGTGTGTGTGTGTGTTATGTAAGAACAGAAAAAGGACAAAGAGGTGAGAGAACGTGTGTGTGTGTGTGTGTGTGTGTGTGCTATGTAAGAACAGCAAAAGGACAAAGAGGTGAGAGAATGTGTGTGTCTGTTGTGTGTGTGTGTTCTGTGTGTGTGTGTTATGTAGGTTTGTGATGTGCTGGATATATTCAGGGCAAGATCTTGCGCCATTCATTTTGACTTGATTTGGGGAAACTTGAAGTGGCATAGTCAAAAACAAGACCAGACAGGAACGTCAAAGCCAGTAGGTGAAAGGCCGTAAATGACAGGTGAAAGAGGGTGAATTCAATTTGGTACATCATGAGAATCTGAAGGTGTTGGTGTTAGGGTGGAGTTAGCAATGGGAATGTCTACATAACCAGAGCTGAGGTTTTTTTGTTTTTTTTGAGGCAGTCTCGCTCTGTTGCCCAGGCTGGAATGCAGTGGCATAATGGCTTACTGCAGCCTTGACCTCTGAGGCTCAAGCAATCCTCTTACCTCAGCTTTCCAAGTAGCTGGGGACCACTACAGGCGCATGCCACCACATCCAGCTAGTTTAAAAAAAAGATTTTTTTTTCAGAGACAAGGTCTTGCTCTGTGGCCCAGGCTGTAGTGCAGTGATGTGATCATTGCTCACTGCAGCCTCAACCTGTCAGGCTCAAGCGATCTTCCTGTTTCAGCCTCCAGATTAGTGGAGGTACAGGCAGGCCCCACCACACCCAGCTAATTTTTCAATTTTTTGTGGAGATGGGGGTTCTTACTATGTTGCTCAGGTTGGTCTTGAACTCCTGTACTCAAGTGATCCTCCTGCCTTGGCTTCCCTAAGTACTGTGATTATAGGCGTGAGTCATTGTGTCTGACCTTTAGAGGTTAATTTGAGTGGGGGTGGTCATTGTTATTCCCGCTATGAGACCACTGCAGACCCGCTCATGTAAAGGAACAGTGTCCTGGTACCTTCCTGGGATCTCATTAGGCCACAGTCCTGGTGGGTTTGGTCATTAGTATTAGATTTCGGTTGTGGAATTCTAAATATGGGATTGCTTATGAAATCCACAGGCAAAATTATCATCATTTACGAATGTTTGCAGGATGTTGTAGTCAATATTTCTATAAAACAGCAATTGAAAGTACTGTAAACAACAACAAAAAACCCAAAACTCTCCCCTCCAAAATTTCCACCTAACTCCACCTCCCAACTGTAAGTAATCATTTTCTTCTTATCTAACTGTAAGGTTGACCAAAAGGATGGAGAGGCAGACGCAGGGTGAGGTTTAGCAAGTTTATTTCAACCTACCAGGCTGCTGCCTTACTTCAGGCACTGAAGGCAGCAGTCCGGCTTACAGACTATGTGGGTTATATAGGGGTTTGCAGGTAGCGGGGTGCTATTCTAAGAAAAACTCCATCTTGGTTCTCAGGGGCTGACATTCTGCTTAATTGGGTTAACATCCTGGGTTTGAGAGGCGGTGTGACCACATCCTGGAACCCAGGTGTTCCGTTTACAAGGCCTGAGACTGTTTTTGTTAGGAGCTTGGCTTAGCATGGGAGAATGGGGAGGGGGTCTATGGGCTTGCCTTGCTGTGATCCTAATACTAACCACCCCTTTTAGCTACACTTTTTTCAAGGGGCTGTTGCTACTTTCTTTGTTGCATTTCTTTATTGATCCCGCTAAGGCTATAGCCTTCTTGGGGACAATATAAATGTCTGTAGCTTTGAACCCCCTACAGAACTTTTCACAGACTGAAGAAAAGTCCATACCTACATGCTAAATGAAATTATTAATATTTAAAGAGCCTATTGGGCCGGGAGCGGTGGCTCACACTCATAATCCCAGCACTTTGGGAGGCCGAGGTGGGCGGATCACTTGAGGTCAGGAGTTTGAGACCAGCCTGGCCAAGATAGTGAAACTCTGTTTCCACTAAAAATACAGAAAATCAGCCTGGTACGGTGGTGCGTGGCTGTAATCCCAGCTACTTGGGAGTCTGAGGCAGGAGAATCACTTGAACCTGGGAGGCAGAGGTTGCAGTGAGTCGAGATCATGCCATTGCACTCCAGCCTGAGTGACAGTGTGAGACACTGTCTCAGAAAAAAAAAAAAAAAAAAAAAAGAGCTTAGTGAAAGAGGCATCCCCCTGGGTTAATGTGAAGCTCCAAAGAGCTAAGGTAGGATCAATGACTGGAAGTTCGATAGCACAAAGCTGTATTTAAATGTCTTTCTAATGGATAAGTTGTTCACTAAATAAAACTTGTTTTTAGAGGTACCCATCATTAAATGTGTGGGAGCAGAGTCTTGAAGATCAGCTGTCAAGGTGTTGCAGAGGAGATCCCAGCATAGATTAGAGAGCCTCTTCCAATCCTAAAGCGTATGAATGTGCTTTCTTTGTCAAGCATTATAGAAATGCAAAATAGTATTATTCATTTGATGCAGAAATAAGTGAATTTGTGCTATTTAAATCCTGAAGTGCAGGGATGCTAAATATACGTAAGATCTGAATATTAATATAATTAAGTATGGTTTTTTGTAGTAATAAAACTAAAAATTTTTGCTCTGGGCTGTCCTTTTTACTCCTCTCCACCCTACTCCCCACAAAACACTCAAGAACTTTTGCACTCTGTTCCCTTCCTTTCTCACTTGCTCTTCTTTCGTCTTGAGTGGTCGTCAGTTGATTCCTGCGCTTGGGGCTTGGGTTCCTATATATTTATACATATATATATATATATTATATATATACATATATATGTATAAATCAAAGCGTGTTCTCGCCCTCACTCCAGGTTCTTCTAACTGTGGGTGTCACCCACATAGCGCTGAAACAAGGAACAAGAGAGCATTGTCCTCGGCTAATGGGGCGCCTGGTTCATGTGGCAGCTCAAACCCAGGAATTGTGGGGTCTGATTCAGATGGTTAGACGAGGCTCCTCGTTCTTGGGAATGGTGGTCTGTAAGGTCCTCTCGAGATCCCTTTAGACACTCCTCAACTTAGGTCACAATTTATATATCTCTCTGGTTAAAGCTGCACATTAGAACAGGAGGGAGCCCAGAGTATCTTTTTTCTTGGGTATCTGAACCGGCCAACCACGACGTTTTTAGGCCGACCTAGGAGGGAGAGGGAGTACAACAGACTGCTAAGCCCTTAAGGAAGACTCTAAACAAGTCTGCCGTTCGCTGTTCGGGAGTGGGATACAAAATGAATATGTACGCAGCTAGAACATAGACTACAGATTTTGAGCCAGCGGCGTTTCTGCCGAAAACCTGGCAAATTCCGGTAGAAGTTAGAGGAAGGAGGCGGGGGAGGAGACCAATGAAGCAGAAAACAACCAGCAAACCATCTGGGGAGAGATGAGCGGAGAAGCTCCGCAGCCTTATAAAGAGACTCTAGTCACGTGACACCCCAACCCCGGCCCGCGTGCCTCCACCCTCAGGTGGCGGGGCCGCCTAGCGTCACTTCCGTCCAGACCGGAAGCCAAGATGGCGGCGTTCTTGCTGAGGTGACTTTCGTGTGGGGCTGGGAGTTGGTGGCTGCGGCCCTCTGGAGACCTGAACTGGTCCCTCACGTTTTGCTGACAAGTGTTTACCCTGTGCTTGGGCGGGGGAGAGGACCCATGGGTGTGGAGGCCAAACGCTCGGGAATCCTAGAGACCCTTTTCCAGTCCCCCGCCAGCAGCTCCGGTGCGTTCCATAGGGCTTCGGGGTCACTGACTCCCTAGCGAGGGGCGCGCGGCTCTCGCCCCTTCTGTTTTCTCCACCTCCTCTGGTACGTCTTCCGCAAATTGCTCTCGTGCCTGCACCCAGAGCCGAGCTCTGAGAAAATAACGTCGAGGTCAGCCACCCATGGGTCTTAGGATTTCGAGAGCGTATTTAGACATTTAGCTTCGGAGAGAGAGTTCTTGGTGTATTTTGCCATTGCTTCTAATGCCTTCAAACACTGGCTGCTCCTGGCAGTGAGTGGCGCTGTCAGCCTTCCCAGCGGGCGGCTGGCAAAGGGTGCAGAAGGCTTGGACCCCTACTGGGGTGACGATTGGCATTAGCACCCAGGGCGGTCCTCTGCTGCCCCAAAGCAGTACGGGGAATTCATTTTTAGTTCATCTTTTTATTTGGGAGAGAAAATGAGTGTCCCAGTTTTTCACTAAAATGTGAGTTAGTTGTCCAGAGAAATACCCTAGATTTTCTTTCATTCTGAACTTTCTGCTATATAGTTCTCATTCTCTACTCAGCCTCTACTCACAGCGACTCGACTAGCGCCTTTAGACGCTCCTGGTACAAATGCCAGTACAGTTTTGTGCCAGCCCTATTTTTGGAAATTATTTGTTGTGTAAAGTTAGCTTCAATGCTATTGAGATTTCAATCCCTGATTTCCCCAAATGTGTTCTCATTTCTCTTTCCACTTCAGTCACCCAGTTTAAAAATAGAGGGACTTTGTTTAGTTTTTTTTCAGTGACTAAATGATTCCTCTTGGAGTTGAAATCAGGGTTATCTTAATCCTTCATTTTCTCCCTGTTTTTCATCTCCATATGTGTCTTCTTTCTAAGGTATGCCAAGGCTTGTTTTGCTAGTGCTGCCTCCGTTATTCCAGATGGTTTGACCATAATTGAATGGTTTTGAATTCTCTGATATATTTTGGTATAGATGTTAGGGGCTTTTGGTATAATTAACACTTAGTTTGAAATGATTGTATTGGTCCCAAACAGTTCATTATAGGAGTTTTGGGATTAGTATTTACAAGCTGAGGATCATTATACTCATTAAGTGTATCCATACAGTATCATTTGAGTCGTACAGCACTGTCCATACTAGGATTCAGTGCCAAGAAAGATGTATTTTTTCATTAGTGGCAATCTGAAGCTCTCATGGGAAGACACCCCTATTTCTCATAAGGGCTTTTTTTTTAGGAGGAGAAATGAGGAATTACATTTCTTTTCTTGATAGAAGTTTCCAGTCTAATTCCATTTTACCAGAGGGATCTGGAACTGTTCACAATGTTCTGATTTAACCTCAAAGGAAAATACCTTCTGAGAGATCCTAGGAGCTGGCTTCTAGTTCTACATTTATTTTGAACAAGTCAAGGTCATTGATTCCATGATTGTGGTTTCCTCATTTGTGTTGACAACAGCAATAACTTGGGCCCACTTAAGAGAAATATTGGTTAAACTTTTTTTTTTTTGGGGGGGGGAATCTTCTTTTTTGTTATTTTTATTTTTTTTGTGATGGAGTCTCACTCGGTTGCCCAGGCTAAAGTGCAGAGGTGCGATCTCAGCTCACTGCAATCTCTGCTGCCCCAGTTCAATTATTCTCCTGCCGTAGCCTCCTGAGTAGCTGGGAATATGGGTGCCTGCTACCATGCCTGGCTAATTTTTGTATTTTTAGTAGAGACTGGGTTTCACCGTCTTGGCCAGGCAGGACTCCTGACCTTGTGATCCACCTGCCTGGGCCTCCTAAAGTGCTGGGATTACAGGTGTGGGCCACTGTGCCTGGCCTTTATTTTTATTTTTTGTTAAACTTTTTAAAAATTTTGTTTATTAACTTCTAATTGGCAGATGAAAATTGTATATATGGTGTAAAACATGTTTTGAAAAATTGTGTATGCTAAATGGAGCTATTAACATGTATTACATCTTTGTGGGGAGAACATTTGAAATCTATTCTTAGTGATTTTCAAGTATACAATGCCTTGTTATTAACTGTGATTAACAATAATAATCTAATAACATAATAATTGTACTATGTAGTTGTACAATAGATCTCTTGAACTTATTCCTCCTAACTGAAATTTTGTATCCTTTACCAATTCTTCCCCCTTCCCCCCCCCCATATAAATATGTTTAATGCTTGTCTAATTATTAGTTATCAGAGTATTGTATTGTCATGGCTTTTGAATATATGCTGTATATTTTGTATATTCCCTAAACAGTTCAGGGACCAGCCAGAGATGAACAACCAGCCAAGTAACACAAATCATTGGCAATCAGTCAAGTAATGACTTGCCAATGCCAAGGAGTCAGAGAACTAAGCTAAGGACAGCTAGGCTTCTGTCTAACAATGTTCATGCTCCTTAAGCACAAAGTCACCAAAAGTCATTAACTATCTAATTGTATTAAATGCTGGGTGTGAAATGCCCCTAAATATTAAGGTTTAACTCTCAATTTATGAGACTGCTTTTTAAAATAAGCACATTCATTCACAAACTTTTTTTTTTAGCTTCTTCTATGTGTCAGACATTATTACATTATTATAAGTACTGTTTGAATCCAAGGCCTGACCTTGAATTGAGACCAGCCTGACCAACATGGAGAACCCCGTCTCTACTAAAAATACAAAATTAGTTGGGCATGGTGGTGCATGCCTGTAATACCAGCTACTCGGGAGGCTGAGGCAGGAGAATCGCTTGAACTCCGGAGGTGGAGGTTGGGGTGAGCTGAGATTGTGCCATTGTACTCCAGTCTGGGCAACAAGAGCAAAACTCCAACTCAAAAAAAAAAAAAAAAAGTACTATAGATCCAAACTATTCCAGTCCTGTCCTTGAGCTCAAAGTCTAGTAGTGAGATAAATAGATTAATTATTAAACAATGTAAGAAATACTGATAGATATGAACAAGTGTGAGAGCATGGTAGATACAGCTAGTAAGGCTAAAGAAGTGGTGATCTTGCTATCCAGGAATTGTTTTTTTTTTAATTTTTGGTTTTTTTTTTTTGAGACTGAGTCTTGGTCTGTCACCCAGGCTGGAGTGCAGTGGTACAATCTTGGCTCACTGCAACCTCTGCCTCCTGGGTTCAAGAGATTCTCCTACCTCAGCCACCTGGGTAGCTGGGATTACAGGTATGTGCCACTATCCCCCGGCTACTTTTTGTATTTTTAGTAGAAACATGGTTTCACCATGTTGGCCAGGCTGGTCTTGATATCCTGACCTCAAATGATCCACCCTCCTTGGCCTCCCATAGTGCTGGGATTACAGGCATGACCTACTGTGCCGGCACTTAGGGGTTTTGAAGGATGAGTTTAACAGGCTCTGAGGGAGGCTCTAGTCAGAGAACAGCATGAGCAAAGGCATGTGGTCAAAGAGGGTTTGCTGTATCTGGACATGATGTAACGTTTAGTGTGGCAGAATTAGAGGGGGATTGAAAGGAATTTGTGGGAGGTTAGGTCCAGAGTTGGATTGGGCCATATTGTAAAGTGCATTGTTTGCCCACAGTTTGGATCTTATACTGTAAGCAGTGAGAAATGAACTGTTAAAGACTTTTAGGCGGAAGAATGATGAAACCATGTTATTTTATTTACTTTTCAGTAAGTTAGTGTTGGTGGTATTGAATCATATGTAAGAGATTGATGCTAGGGAGATCAGTTCAGGAGCTCCTGTTACAGTCCTAGTGAGAAATGAAGAGGATATAGATTATAGCAATGGATTGGAATGAAGTTTCCTAGGTGTTAATGATAAGGTTGGGTGATTCCATGCATATATATGGGGCGAGAGAAAAGAAATCAAGGATGACTTAGGTTGTAGCTTGGTAGTGGAGTGGTAATAATCATTAACCAGAACTTTTGTATACAAATTATTGTTAATGTCATTCAAGGTTATATATTAACTTTATATATTAATTTAACTCTGCTAAAAATACAAAAATTAGCCCGGCGTGGTGGTGGGCACCTGTATTCCCAGCTACTTGAGAGACTGAGGCAGGAGAATTGCTTGAACCCAGGCAGCAGAGATTGCAGTGAGCCAAGATCGCACCACTATAGTCCAGCCTGGGCAAAAGTCATATAATATATGACTACAATAAGAGAAACTCATTATATTATAGTCACATCTTGTTTTGGACTGAATTTGATATAATTCTATTTGATCATATATACTTGACTTTAAATAACTTTTGTTTTTTTCCAGAAATCAAATTTATTTTCAGTAGATGATATTCTTGTCACCACTGAGGGTTTTAAAGAGAATGTGATGCAAATTCTAAAGACCTTGGGGAGATCAGTGATAATATCTTACATATATATGTGGTGTTTTGTGGTTTAGACAATGTTTTCCTGTATGTTTTCTTGTGCAGTCCACTCAGCAACCAATAAGGTTGGTATTATCTGTCCCATTTTATAAATGAAAACGCTGAAGCTCAATGACTCACTCAAGTTATACAACTTATTCTGAGATTGCAGTCTTGATTTTTTACTTTCTAATGTTATTTTTACATTACCTTTGCTGCCCCAATCTGGAGAAGAGTTTCAAAAATGATTTGAGCAATGATTACATTTTGGGGAGACATGTATAATGCATTTAGAAGGGGGCAACAATAACTAGAAATTCTAAGTTCTGGTTTGTCAATTAAAAGTACAGAGTTCTGTTTTCACATGAAAGGGAAGGACAGATAACTACTTTTGTCATATTTCTAATAAGGTTATGACATTTGTGCAGCTAGTTTCTGTGAGGGCCTTGTAGAAAGTTTACATTGATATTTGTCTGGGAAACAATAGCACTAGACAGAGAGGGCACGCCATAGATTCCAGCCCACATCTGCAAACTCTTGCTGGGTAGCTGAGTGACTGGGCCTAGCCTGGTGTGAGGAATGCGTGCCCTGCAACTTCAGAGTCACAATTCAATTGATTGAAAGAGATTTGTTCCCACTTATTTCTGGGAGCCTTGGGTATACAATGTCTGTATTCACCTCTTTTCTTCAAAGCTGGAAAGAGGGGAAGAGCTGAAGAAGGAAGTGTTGGTTAGATTTTTTTCCCTTCAAATAGTGGGCCCTTCTAGTGTACTAATGGGAAGCATACAGCTTTTGCAAAGTTTATGTATTTAATATCAGTGGTGTGAGGGACATCATGAGCTTTTTCAGAAGATCATTAGATCTTTATGAGATCTTGTATCCTCCTAGTGCGTTGCACATAGTGGATATGCAATAAACTTTTGTAGAATCAATGTATTTTTAAGTTTTAGTCCCAGAAATTCACTCTATTCACCTTCTTAAATGCTTTTGGACGGATTTGATATAATGATGTGACTGAAGGGTATAATGGTCATGTGGTTTTCATAATACACGATGAACATCCCTTTTCTGAAAAGCTCAGGACCAGAAGTGTTTAGGATTTTGGATTTTTTTCAGATTTTTGAATATTTACATTATACTTACTGCTTGAGTATCACTAAGCTGAAATCCAAAATGCTCCAGTGAGCATTTCTTTTGAGCATCATGTCAAGTGCTCAAAAAGTTTTGGGTTATGGAGGTTTCAGATTTTGGATTTTCCAGAGTAGGGGTGCAAAACCTATACTGTGTAAACTTTGGATCAGTTAAATTCTCCTTAGATAGAGTGCCTGGGCACGTCTTAGTTTTTGACTTGAAAAGCAATTCTGGCACTGATGTATACATTTCAAAAATAGCAACTTTTAAGTAGAAAACTTTCATGGGGTCAGTAAAAAATTTTTTTCATTCCCATTTTTTTTGCACATTATTATAATTACATGAAAGACTTTTTGCCTTTTTATTTTTATTTCTTATGTGGATTTGCAATCCAATGGAAGACTTTTGACTTGAAATCTTCGCTCAGGTTATCGGGAGCTTGATTGATACTAGTTTCTGAAATGACCTAGTTTAATATTTAGGATGCTCTATTCACAAACCCCTTGCAGTCTTCAACCTTTTTTTTTTTTTTTTGAGACAAGGTCTAGCCCTGTCACCCAGTCTGGAATGCAGTGGTGTGATCTTGGCTCATTGCAACCTGTGCCTCCCAGGCTCAAGTGATACTCCCACCTCAACCTCCAGAGTAGCTGGGACTGGGCACGTACTACCATGCCCAGCTAATTTTCATATTTTTTGTAAGATGGAGTTTTACCATGTTGTCCAGGCTGGTATTGAGCTCCTAGGCTCAAGTAGTCCACTGGCCTCTGCCTCCCAAAGTGTTGGGATTACAGGCATGAGCCACCGCACCTGGCCCAACCTTTTAAATTCATCCATTTGTAGCAGGTTTCTGTTAAAGCTAAGCTCTATGCTTGCAGTTACCAGTGGGATTATTCTGTTTTTCTTTTGTTTTGTTAACCCTGTCTCTTATACCTTACCTCCTATAACACCTAGCTTTTAAAAAATCACTATTTCTTTGTTGAACATTTCCAACTCTGATTATTCTTATTCTTTTATCTTGTATTATTTGTGTTTGATTAAAACATTGTTTTGCAGCCGAGCACGGTGGCCTCCAGCACTTTGGGAGGCCGAGGTGGGTGGATTACCAAGTCAGGACATCGAGACCATCCTGGCCAACATGGTGAAACCCTGTCTCTACTAAAAATACAAAAATTAGCCAGGCATGGTGGCACGGGCCTGTAATCCCAGCTACTTGGGACGCTGAGGCAGGAGAATCCCTTGAACTCGGAAGGCAGAGGTTGCAGTGAGCTGAGATTGCACCACTGCACTCCAGCCTGGCGACAGAGTGGGACTCCATCTCAAAAACAAAAAACAAACTTTATTTTGCGTTTTTAGGTAATATTTCTGATTATTTTCAAGTTACTTGAGTTGTAGCTTTTCAACTGGAAAATGATATCAAGGACACTGATACTGTAATTGTTTTTATCTTATTTTTAATCCATCCCTTCACCCCTAAGTCTAATATAGTACAAAAATAGAAGTTGATATACTGAATTTGATCTCTAAATGTGTATTGATTTTTGATTCTCTTGTCTTGCAGACACGTTGGTCGTCATTGCCTCCGAAACCACTTTAGCCCTCAGCTCTGTATCAGAAAGTAAGTTTCTGAGTCTGGAGATTATTTTTTTTTTCCTCAGGGAAAAGCAATAGATTGTTGACTTAGATTTGGTGGATATGTACGAAAGTGGGCAGTTGTAAACAGTTGACTGAAACTTAAGTAATTGTGGTCACTATTTATTGTTTGTGTGTGTGTGTGTTTGTTTTTGAGACAGGCTCTCATTCTATTACCTAGGCTAGAGTGCAGTGGCACTATCAGAGGTCGCTGTAGCCTCGACTTCCTGAGCTCAGCTTCCTGTTGCTGGGACTACAGGTGTATGGTGTGCCACCACGCCTGGCTAATTTTTCGTATTTTTTGTAGAGACGGATTTCACCATTTTGCCCAAGCTGGTCTTGAACTCCTGGGCTCAGGTGATCCTCCTGCCTCGGCTGGGATTATAGGCATGAGCCACTGCACCTGGACTTTCATGCTATATATTTATTCTCAGCCTGTTGATGTCAACAATTGCCTTTGTGTGACTTTTTAAAAACTTTTTGTTTTGGAAATATTTTATACTTTCAGAAAAGTTATAAGAATAGTTTGATGAAATTCTATATACCTTTCACCCACGTTTGTCGGTTGTTAACATTTTATTGTGTTTGCTTGTCACTCTTTTTCTGTATTTTAGATTATGCTATATGAAATTTTTATTTTTGTAGGTCAAAACTGGTGAAATATTAATGACAGTGTAGTTCAGCCTTATATATTTAATTATTACTATTTTCACTGAATGCTTTAAGGATAAGTGTGAATATCATGACCATTTACCTCTAAATGTTTCTCCTAAGGATAAAGAAATTGTCTTACATAATGCAGTATAATTATATAAGCATAATTATCAAATTCAGGAAATTTAACATTGATGAACCCTTATCTGATATATAGTTGATTTTCAGATTTTTCATTTGTCCCAAATAATGTAATTGATAGAAATACAATCAGCTGGGCACGGTGGCTCACGTCTGTAATCCTCACAATTTAGGAGGCCTATGCAGAAGGATCACTTGAGGCCAGGGGTTCAAGACCAGCCTGAGCAGCAGAGAGAGACCCTGTCTCTACAAAAAATTAAAAAACAAAAAATTAGCTGAGTGTGGTGGTGTGTGCCTATAGCCCCAACTATGGGGGAGGCTAAGGCAGGAGGATGTCTTGAGCCCAGCAGTTTGAGGCTGCAGTGAGCTATGATCATGCCACCACTGCACTCCAGCCTGGGCAATAGAATGAGACCTCCATCTCTATTTTAAAAACAAGAAGGTTGGGCACAGTGGCTCACACCTGTAATTCCAGCACTTTGGGAGGCTGAGGCAGGTGGATCACCTGAGGTCAGGAGTTCAAGACCAGCCTGGCTAACTTGGTGAACCCCATCTCTACTAAAAATACAAAAAATTAGCCTGGCATGGTGGCAGATGCCTGTAAGTAATCCCAGCTACTTGGGAGGCTGAGGCAGGAGAATTGCTTGAACCCAGAAGGCGGAGGTTGCAGTGAGCTGAGATCGTGCCATTGCACTCCAGCCTGAGTGACAAGAGCAAAACTCTGTCTCAAAAAAAAAAAAAAAAAAGAAAAAAGAAACACAATTCTCCATTGTCCATCCAGAATCTAATTAGACTCACACATTGAACTTAGTTGACCTCTTTAGTATCCTATAATCTGGAACTGTTGCTTAGGCTTTCTCTATAGTCTTATGACATTGACAGTTTTTGAAGAATACAGGCCAGTTTTGTAGTGTTCCTCAAGTTGGCTTTTTCTGATTCTTTCCTGATGATTAGATTCAGGTTGTGCTTTTTTGACAGGAGTAATGGATGATGTTATATCCTCAATACATCATGTCAAGGGCCATATGATGCCATATTTTACCATTATCAGTAATTTTTCCTTTTTTTTTTTTTTTTTTTTGAGACGGAGTTTTGCTCTTGTTGCCCAGGCTGGAGTGCAATGGCACAATCTCGGCTTACCACAACCTCCTCCTCCTGGGTTCAAGTGATTCTCCTGCCTCAGTCTTACCGAGTAGCTGGAATTACAGGCAGGTACCACCACGCCTGCTAATTGTGTGTTTTTAGTGGAGATAGGGTTTCTCCATGTTGGTCAGGCTGGTCTTGAACTCCCTACCTTAGGTGATCTGCCCTCCTTGGCCTCCGAAAGTGCTGGGATTACAGGCATGAACCACTGTACCTGGCTTTTTTTTTTTTTTAATTTTGTTTTGTTTTGAGATAGGATCTCGCCCAGGCTGGGTGGCAGTGGGGTGATCATGGCTCAGTGCAGCCTCCGCCTCCCAGGCTCAGGGGATCCTTCCACCTCAGCCTCCTGAATAGCTGGGACCACAGGAGCTCACCACCACGCCTGGCTAATTTTTTGTAATTTTGGTAGAGGTGGGATTTCACCGTTTTGGCCAGGCTGGTCTCAAACTCCTGAGCTCAGGCGATCTGCCTGCCTAGGCCTCCCAAAGTGCTGAGATTATAGTCGTGAGCCACTGCACCTGGCCCTCTTTCTTTTTTTAAATTAGTGACGGGGGTCTCACTGTGTTGCCCAGGCTAGTCTTAAACTCCTAGCCTCAAGTGATCCTCTTGCCTTGGCCTCCCAAAGTGCTAGGAATTACAGGTGTGAGCCACTGTACTTGGCCTAATTTTTAACTTTGATCATTTGGGTAACAAATATCTGCTAGGATTTTTCTATTGTAAAGTTACTGTTACTTCCTTTTGTAATTAATAGTTAATCTCTAGACAGATGTTTTCTTGAAGGAATGGAATCATGTTTAATATAGGCACATAATAGTTTTTTTTTTTTTTTTTTTCTGAGACAGGATCTCAGTTTGTCACCCAGGCTGAAGTGCAGTGACATGATCATGGCTCACCACATCCTCAATCCCCCTGGGCTCAGGTGATCCTCTCATCTCAGCCTCCTGAGCAGCTAAACTATAGGTGCACACCACCACGCCCAGTTGGTTTTTTTTTTTTTTTTTTGTAGAGAAGGGGTTTTACCATGTTACGCAGGCTGGTCTTGAACTCCTGGGCTCAAGCGATCCATCCACCTCAGCCTCCGAAAGTGCTAGGATTACAGGTATGAGCCACCACACGTGGCCTGAGCATGGCTGGTTAATAGTTGGTTTCAACCTAGCCCAGTGACAAAGGAAACCAGGAAACTATTGTGGTACCGAGCTGAATCCAGTTCTTGATTTTTGAGAGCCTGAAAGGGAATCTTGAAAAGCCAGTTGAGAGCCGATGGTAATGTATGAGATAAAACTCTGGCCTTGGAAAAGCATAATACATTTATGTGAATATTTAAAAAATACACTTGCCCTGCCACCCAACAAGAAGTTGTGCTTTCACTGCCAGACCTGTGTATTGGGTGGGATTAGAAAGCAGAGTTATGGGCTGGGTGTTGTGGCTCACGCCTGTAATCCCAGCACTTTGGGAGGCTGAGGTGGGCGGATCACGAGGTCAGGAGATCAAGACCATCTTGGCCAACATGGTGAAACCCCATCTCTACTAAAAATACAAAAATTAGCTAGGCATGGTGGCACACGCCTGTAGTCCCAGCTACTCGGGAGGCTGAGGTAGGAGAACCACTTGAATCTGGGATGCGGAGGTCGCAGTGAACTGAGATTGTGCCACTGAACTCCAGCCTGGCAACAGAGCGAGATTCCGTCTCAAAAAAAAAAAAGAAAAAGAAATCAGAGTTATCGTCTGATATGACCTCATCAGATGATTGAGGTTATTAACTGAATTAAATTTGGTATAAAAATAAGGTAAGTGGAGGAACATGTTTTCCCAATACTGTGGATTTGTCTAGCCCACCATACTGTTATTGGAAAAGGGGTCTTGACCCAGACACCAAGAGAGGGGTCTTGGATCTCATGCAGGAAGGAATTCAAGGTGAGTAGCAAAGTGCAGTGAAAGAAGCAAGTTTATTAGAAACTACTCCATTATATAGTAGGATGTCCTAAGGAAACAAGTGGAGGAACATGCTGTCTTTAAGTTTCTTTCTTTCTTCTCTCTCTCTTTTTTTTTTAATATATTTTTTCTATGTCTTTAAATTTTTTTTTTTTTGATTTTTAATTTTTTGAAAATATTTTGTGATAGAGTCTTGCTTTGTTGCGGAGGCTGGAGTGCCATCATGTAATCACAGCTCACTGCAGCCTCTGCCTCCCTGGGCTCAGGACATCCTCTCACCTCAGCCTCCCAAATAGCTGGGACTATAGGCTCAGACCATCATGCCTGGCTTAATTTTCTTTACATTTTTTGTGGAGACGGGGTTTTGCCATATTGCCCAGGCTGGTCTCAAACTTCTAGGCTCAAGTTGTCTGACCACCTTAGCCTCCCAAAGCGCTGGGATTATAGGCATGAGCCACCATACCTGGCCTGTGTTCCTTATATAGAGGTCTTGTCTATGTAAAGACTAAACTAAGCTGTGCTTACATGCGGGGGAGCAGACAGCATGACAAAATTTATTATTCTATTGATTTAAAGAAGGTATCCTTGACACTTTAGTGTGTAAGGACATCAAAGCATAACAATAATTATTTTGAAAGCATATGTTGTTATGGGTATTGGGACATCTGGACTTTCTGTTGTTGGAGTTTGTCTTTGCAGGTGTTACCAAGCTGCTTCCTTAGCTGTAAACATCTTAGGACCGTGAGTTGTGACTGGCAAGGAATGTGCCTTGCTAGTTTTAAGATGGAGTTGATTTTATTTTTATTATTTTCTGTTTTCTATTGCTGTAGCGAGATGGAGTCAATTTTAAAATAGTGTCACTCTGGCTCTCCTAGGCTCCTGCTTCCCTAACAAAACCTTTTCTAAAAAGGTATTGCAATTTTTTTTTAAGACAGTTTTGCTGTTGTTGCCCAGCTTGGAGTGCAATGGCACAATCTAGGCTCACTGCAACCTCTGCCTCCTGGGTTCAAGCAATTCTCCTGCCTCTGCCTCCAGAGTGGCTGGGATTACAGGTGCCTGCTGCCACACCCAGCTGATTTTGTATTTTTAATGGAGACAGGGTTTCTCCATGTTGGTCAGGCTGGTCTTGAGCTCCCGACCTCAGGTGATCCGCCCACCTTGGCCTCCGAAAGTGCTGGGATTACAGGCGTGAGCTACCATGCCCGGCCGGTATTGCAAAATACTAATTTAACAAAAAGTCATGCAAAATATTAAACCAAGCTTACTTTTAGATCTTTTGAAACTTTCTGGTTTTATTTTAGTGCTGTTCCTTTGGGAACCACAGCCAAAGAAGAGATGGAGCGGTTCTGGAGTAAAACACAGGTTCCAACCGTCCTTTATCTCCCCACATCACTATCTACAGGTAAGGACTCTGGAGCCAGAGAATCTAGAGGTAGTGGGTGAAAGTTCTGAAGGTTGATCTTTAGCCTACCTGATACTTCCCTCACTTTTGCTCAACTAAAATACAGCCATGTAGATAAGGTGAACCCTTCAGGGTAGAGGGAGATAACATAAGGATTATCTTAGGCCTTTTTTATATGGAGATGACTAAATTCTGTCTTCTAGCATTCAAAGGGTAATTTATCCTGCAAAACTACCATTAAGAAAAATCTGGGCCAGTGCCCAGTGGCTCATGCCTGTAATCCCAGCATTCTGGGAGGCCGAGGCCGGGCAGATCTAGAGAGGTCAGGAGATTGAGACCATGCTGGTCAACATAGTGAAAACCTCTCTCTACTAAAAATACAATAGAAATGCACCGTTGTACATTTCCACTAGCAGTGTATGAGGATTCCAGTTTATCCACATCCTCACCAACACAACATCCATATTTCTACTAACATCTGTTCAAGGCAATTTGGGCTTTTTAAAAATTATGGTTCTAAAAATTATTTTAATCCCTTCCCACTGCCCAATTTCAAAGGCACTTCAACATTTTTGGGAGTTCGTTACAGCTGCACTCCTCTTTCGGTCACCACAATCTATACTAGTTTTCTGTTTGCTGCCATAACAAATTACTGCAAACTTAGTGACTTAAAACAACACAAATTTATTACAGTTCTGTGAGTCAGAAATCTGACAAAATCTTCCTGGACTGAAGTCAAGGTGTTTGCAGGGCCCTGTTTCCTTCTGGAGGCCCTAGGGAAGAATGCATTTCCTTGCCTTTTCTAGCTTCTAGAGGCTATCTGAATTCCTTGGCATGTGCCCTCCTTCCTCCATCTTCAGAACCAGCAATGCTAAATTGAATTCTTCAGTCACAACAGTTGTCCCTGCTTCCATCATCACATTTCTTCTTTGACTCCTTTCTTCTGTGAGCCTCTTCTGCTTTTCTTTTTTTTATTTTCTCTCTTCTGCTGTTAAAGACCTTTATGATTACACTGGGCCTGTCCTAATAATCTAGGATAGTATATGTTGTTTTGTTTTTGAGACAGGGTCTCGCTGTGTTGCCCAGGCTGAAATGCACAAGTTTTCTACAAGGTTTTTTTTTTTTGAGACGGAGTCACTCACTTTGCCACTTGGCCTGCAAAGCCTAAAAGTTTTACTCTCTGCCCCGACCCCGCTTCTTTTTTGAGACAAAGTCTCACTCTGTTGCCCAGGCTGGAGTGCAGTGGCACGATCTCAGGTCACTGCAACCTCTGTCTCCTGAGTAGTGATTCTCCTGCCTCAGCCTCCTGAGTAGCTGGGATTACAGGCATGCGCCACCACACCCAGCTAATTTTTTTGTATTTTTAGTAGAGACGGGGTTTCACCATGTTGGCCAGGCTGGTCTCCAATGTCTGACCTTGTGATCCGCCTGCCTTGGCCTCCTGCTGGAATTATAGGCATGAGCCACTATGCCCAGCTCTACAAGTTTTTAATAAAACTTGTGGGGAATGATCATGGCTCACTGCAGCTTCAACCTCCCAGGCTTAAGTGGTCCTTTCAGCTCAGCCTCCTGAGTACCTGGGACTACAGGCACGCACCACTATGCCTGACTCATTTTTAAATATTTCCTAGAAATGGAGTTTGGCCATGTTGCTTAGGCTGACTTTGAACTCCTAGGCTCAAGCGGTCCTCCCACTTCGGCCTCCCAAAGTTCTGGGATTACAGGTGTGAGCCACTGCGCATAGCCTAGTCTCTTTATCTTAAGGTTGTCTTATTAGCAACTTTAATTTCATCTGCAACCTTAATTCCCCTTTGCCATAAAAGGTACCATATTTATAGGTTCTAGAGATTAGAATATGGACATCTTTAAGGAGGCCATTATTTTGCCTACTACAACTTCTTTTTTTTTTTTTTTTTTTTTTAATACGAGGTTTCACCATGTTGGTCAGGCTGGTCTTGAACTCCTGACCTCAGGTGATCCGCCCGCCTTGGCCTCCAAAGTGCTTGGGTTACAGGCGTGAGCCACCATGCCCGGCCCCTACTACAACTTCTTAATGCTTGGGTGTGTGTTTCCTCAATTGCAAGACAATCTCCAAAGTACAACCATCACTATGTTAATTAGAAAATTAACATTGATCCAGTGTTACTATCTAAACCTTAGGTCCCATTCAAATTTTGCCACTCCATGAATGTCCTTTATAGGCCTAAGATTGAATCTAGAATTGTATATTACGTTTTGTTGTCATGTCTTTTTAATCTCCTACTGTATGGAAGACATTTTTAGTCTTTCCTTATTTGTTATGACCTAGACATTTTTAGAATGTTCCTCAATTTGGGTTTATTTGGTGATTTTTTTTTTTTTTTTTTTTCTGAGGTGGAGATTCACTCTTGTTGCCCAGGCTGGAGTGTAATGGCGAGATCTCAGCTCACTGCAACCTCCACCTCCTGGGTTCAAGTGATTCTCCTGCCTCAGCCTCTTGAGTAGCTGGGATTACAGGCATGCACCACCACACCCAGCTAATTTTGTATTTTTAGTAGAGACGGGGTTTCACCGTGTTGGTCAGGCTGGTCTCCAACTCTTGACCTCAGGTGATCTGCGTGCCTCAGCCTCCCAAAGTGCTGGGATTACAGGCATGAGCCACAGCACTGGGCTATTTTCTGTTTTATGATTTATGCATTTTTGGCAGGAATACCCCTGCAGTAATGCTATAGTTCTCTGAGTACATTGTATCAGGAGGCAGGTACTGATGCTTTATCCCATTATTGGTGATGTTAACTTTTGTCACTGTTTAAGATGTGTCTACTAGATTTCTCTACCATAAAGTTATTGAATAAGGATGTTGTATTTATTAATTAATACATATTTTGGGGGGGGGGGAGGTACTTTGAAACTCTAAATATTCTTTCTCATCAGATATTTACTCACCAGTATCTGTTGGAGGTACTTGCCTAAATCATTTATTACTGAGATAGTTGCCAAATGTAATGTTACTAATTTTATATAATATTTTCTAGATTTGTTTGTTATGATAGGGTAATGCTTGCTTTCTTTATCAGTATGGACTCAAGGATAATATGGACTCAAGCATTATTTTGCCCAAAGGATTATACTGTGTATTTATTTATTTTTGTCGCCCAGGCTGGTGTGCAGTGGTGCAATCTCGGCTCACTGCAACCTCTGCTTCCTGGGTTCAAGTGATTCTTCTTCCTCAGTCTCCTGAGTAGCTGGGATTACAGGCATGTGCCACCACACCCGGCTAATTTTTGTATTTTTAGTAGAGACTGGGTTTTACCATGTTGGCCTGGCTGGTCTCTACCTCCTGACCTTGTGATCCTCCTGCCTTGGCCTCCCAAAGTGCTGGGATTACAGGCATGAGCCACCAGGCCAAGGCCTCTGTTATTATTTATTTTGGTGTTCAAATTGTCCCAGACCTGGCCAATAGGAGTTCTTCAAAATGACTCCTGTGAAATCAGTATCTGGGTGCTAGATGTGCTCATTGCTACTGGTATGTCATTGCTTCTAGGCCCTCTGTGGATAGAGGTAGCATATATATGTATGCATTCTCTGTCACACACACACCACATGTGAATGTGTATAAGTATATACATACATACATCATACATGCATATGTACACGTCTCTGTTTATCTCATCTTCAAAAGTGGCATTGATAGCTGTTTTTGCTGATGTCTTTGAAATAAGTCCCTGTAAATCTGCTTTTTTTTTTAGGCTAACCCAGCAAAGCATCATGAGCTCTGCTACTCTCTTGGGTTTCTGCCAATGAGGCTGGCCATTTTTTAACCACCTCCACAAATACCATAACCCTTAAGTTTTTTTCCAAGCCAGATTCCAGGAATAATCCTGTTTGTAGAAACTGGACATGCCACTAAAACAGGAGACTAATAAGTGATCTCATTTTTTCCTGTTTAATGGTGAATCTTTTTTTTAAGAGATAAAAGTTTTTGGGAAGAATTATAATGAAAAAGAGCTTCCCAAATTATTCTGAATCTATGTTTAAAGCCCTGGCCTTTTTTCACAGGCCATATAAAGAATGGTTGTAGGTTGGTGAGGTGATTCTTTCACTATCTTGTTTGCTTTTCTTGTGTAACTCCAGACATACTTGGGGTTGGTGGGGGGAAAGCAGCTGGGAACATGGGGCTGTTTTCCAGAGTGGCATGTCAGGGAAAGATATCTGAGATATCTGAAATCATATTTTCTATTAACCACTTTTTGGATTTTTTGAGAGGCCTGGAAGTAAATGGTTAGTGATATTAAATATCTTTTCATGTACTTATTGGCCATTGGCAGTCTTGGCCATTGGAGAAATGTTTTTACTTTCAAGAGGTATTTTTTGTTGTTATTTTTTGCTTTTCAGGCAGGGTCTCCCTCTGTCACTCAGGCTGGAGTACAGTGGCAGGATCACTGCTTGCCGTAGCCTCCACCTCCCGGGCTCAGGCAATCCTGCTGACTCAGTGCCCCCACGTAGCTGGGACTACAGGTGCATGCCACCGTATCTGGGTAATTCTTGTATTTTTTGTAGAGACAGGGTTTTTTTTTTGCCATGTTGCCCAGGCTGGTCTCAAACTCCTGAGCTCAGGCAGTCTGCCCACCTCGGCCTCCCAAAGTGCTAGGATTACAGGCATGAGCCACTGTGCCTGGCCACAATCTTGATTTTCTTTAATCAAGATGTAGAATGGTCATAAGGGACTAGTGAAGAAGACTTATCTTTGCTCCATGATGCCTGAGACCTCAGCTGGAAAACACAAAGGCTAGGGGCTGAATTAATCTGAAGATCCAATCATTCACGTGTCTTGGGTTGATTCTGGCTATTGGATAGGGCCCTTATTTTCTCTCTCCATAGGCCTTTTCACATGATATCTGTGTAAGCTGCTTTGGGTTTCACATAGGTTGAGGGAGGAAGGAGAATTTGTAAGTCACGCAGCATCACTTCTGCTGCATTCTATCTTTTGAAGCAGTCGAGCGTCAAGTCCTGCCCAGGTTCAAGGGTAGAGGCTAAACACTTGCTTGATGAGAAATGACAAGACTCTGGAAGATCATGAGGGACTGGAAATAATGTGGTTATTTTTAGAAAACAAAATCTTTTACCTTGTCATTACTGGGCTAACTAGGCTATGATTTTAACTGTTTTTGAAAATTAGGGTAACATTTGAATTCAGCAGTTTCATATTACATCACTCCCATTTTCTATATCAGTATTTCTGAAAGATTTCCAAAACAGTGCATATGTTTCTTCTATTAGCTCTTTCAGTCATGGGATTTGATTCATCTGGTCCCAGAGCCCCAAGTGTGTTTGGAATCTTCTAATTTTCTCACCTCTTTAGGGTTTCCAGTCTTTCAAATCAATATTCCTTCCGTCTTTTTCATGCTGATAATCATTCTTTTTGACAGATAAAATAGTTTTGCAATCTGTTTCACACTCTGTCATCAATTAGCATAAAATTGCTCATCCCAGTTAGGAGGCTCTCTGTCTCAGAATACAATTTTAAAAGCTCCTTTTTGTTGTCCTTGAGATTTTTGTAAGCCTCAGCTCATTCTGGGTTTCAGTCTCCTGATTCTTCTTGCCAAATCACCCCATTGTTCTCTGTCCTTGGTTATGTGGCTCTTCCACCTTTTGTATTTCTGTTGTTAAATCTGAGTTGAGCTAGTATTAATATTTTTAATTTATTTGTGAATACTCCTTTGTTACTGTGACCATTTTCATTACGTAGGTAGAATTTTCTTTTGAGATCTTTTTACCTCCTCATTTCTTTTTAGAGTGTTTAATACATGGTTTGATTATGTTTGGTATTCTTTGTCTAAGCAAACATTCCAAGATGAGTGTTAACTTTCTACAGAAACTCTTGTTCTTTCCATTTTACCCACCAGTTCTCTCTTGAGTGTGAGAACTAGGTCTAGAATAACAATGTTGGTTGTCCTTCTATGGAAAGTTGATGATGCATGATTTAAAAAGGGATTTGATGACAAAAAGTATTTCACAACTACTGTGGATTAAGAAATATATACTAAATCCGGAAGACTGGATATAAAAATTTGGGATAGGTAATTTATTGTAGCATTTTCTTTCTTTCTTTCTTTCTTTTTTTTTTTGAGATGGAGTCCTGCTTTGTTGCCCAGGCTGGAGTGCAGTGGCACAATCTCGGCTTACTGCAACCTCCACCTCCTGGGTTCAAGCATTCTCCTGCCTCAGCCTCCCAAGTAGCTGGGATAACAGGCATGTGCCACCATGCCCGGCTAATTTTGTATTTTTAGTAGAGATGGGGTTTCTGTATGTTGGTCAGGCTGGTCTAAACTCCCAACATCATTTTATTTTATTTTTTGAGATGGAATTTCGCTCTTGTTGCCCAGTCCGGAATGCAATGGTGCAGTCTCGGCTCACTGCAACCTCCACCTCCTGGGTTCAAGTGATTCTCCTGCCTCAGCCTCCTGAGTAGTTGGGGTTATAGGAGTGTGCCACCATGCCCGGCTAATTTTGTATTTTTAGTTGAGATGGGATTTCTCCATGTTGTTCAGGCTGATCTCAAACTCCTGACCTCAGGTGATCCCCCCTGCCTCAGCTTCCCAAAGTGCTGGGATTACAGGTGTGAGCCACCGTGCCTGGCCCAGGTTTGTATTTTTAAAGTAAAAAGTGGAAACATGGCTGGGCATGGTGGCTCATGCCTGTAATCCCAGCACTTTGGGAGGCTGAGGTGGGCAGATCACAAGGTCAGGAGTTCAAGACCAACTTGGCCTAGATGGTGAAACTCTGTCTTTACTAAAAATACAAAAATTAGCCGGATGTGGTGATGGGTGGATGTAATACCAGCTACTCAGGAGGCTGAGACTGGAGAATCTCTTGAAGCCAGGAGGCACAGGTTGCAGTGAGCTGAGATCGCACCACAGCACTCCAGCCTGGGTGACAGAACAAGACTCCGTCCGTGGGGAAGAAAAAAAAGTGAAAACACAGAAATTTGAAAGCTGGGTTTTTTTTGTTTGTTTGTTTTTGTTTTTAGAGAATAGTGCCTATTCAGGAGAATCCCTTGAAACTGGGAGGGGGAGGTGGAGGTTGCAGTGAACCAAGATCGGGCTGCTGCATTCCAGCCTGTGTGACAGAGTGAGACTCCGTCTCAAAAAAAAGAAAAAGGAAAAAAGAAAATAGCACCTATTTCAGAATTAGTTTATATTTTTGCCAAGATGAACTCTACTATGGTGCCATCTTTTCCTTTTTAAAATGGTCTTTGTGTGTTTTACAGTTGGTCTCTTCCCATGGCGATGTCCATCTGCCACCGTGGCACTGGTATTGCTTTGAGTGCAGGTATGTATATGTGTTTTTACACACACACATTTGCTTCTTTGAAAATCTTGGCTGTTTCAGTGGCCCTAGTCACTACCTCCTTTGCAGCTCTGCAGCTTGATTTAGAGGGAACAAGAAGTTTCTTTTAAGTCTATTGTTCATTCATCCTTTTAACAATTAATTATGAGTTGCACTGTGCTCAGATTTTTTCTTTCTTTTTTTTTTGAGACAGTTGTTCTGTCGCCCAGGCTGGAGTGCAGTGGCTTGATCTTGGCTCACTGCAACCTCCACCTCCCAGTTCAAGCGATTCTCCTGCCTCAGCCTCCTGAGTAGCTGGGACTACAGGAGCATGCCACCACGCCTGGCTAATTTTTTGTATTTTTAGTAGAGACGGGATTTCACCGTGTTAGCCAGGATGATCTTGATCTCCTGACCTCGTGATCCACCCGCCTCAAACTCCCAAAGTGCTGGGATTACAGGGGTGAGCCACCATGCCCTGCCCAGATTATTTTCTTAGCAAATTTTTAACCCATTCCCTAGCACTTCCTAATACCATATTTATTGAAATTATAGAGAGCAGAGAAATGTAATAGAGATGGGATGGCTGACTGATCATTGATGAAACATAGTCCAAGATGAATCATCAACCTTATTCTTCAGAAACTCAGTTTTTGCACCCATTCTTATCACCTAGACTTGATCAGTACTCAAAAACTAGCTTACTAACCAATCTCATGAAATCTTGTTTTACAGACCAGAATATCTATTTATTCATTTATATAATATGAAATGGAGCTACAGAGTGAATTGTATACTGGTCTTAGATAATTAGTACATCCTTTTTAGGTAGGAAGGTTTATTATGTGGAGTACAGATTACAATCAGGTTTCTGGGATCTGATGTATCTTATGACAGTAGGGATATACTTTTCAAGAGGTCAGCTAGAGTTAAAAATTTTCTCTGGCTGTTGCTGGAAACATAGACATTTTTGCTTTTTTATTTTTATGTGTTTATTTTCTCACAAGAATATGCATATAACATATTTTTACTTTTTTAGCTTTCCTTTATCTAGCCTTATATCATACTTTGTTCTCCTATCCCCACCAAAAACAG
Organism: Ateles fusciceps; assembly: GCA_036589455.1. Lineage (NCBI taxonomy): Eukaryota > Metazoa > Chordata > Mammalia > Primates > Atelidae > Ateles > Ateles fusciceps. The sequence goes on from JAZHEH010003362.1 coordinate 4,413,834, forward strand.
AAACAGACACTGGATTATGTTCCCTAGATACACACTCAAAGCATTCTAGTTTTTCTTTCATAACAGTCATCTTAGTTGTAATTTACTTGTTCATTGTCATTCTTCCTTACTGGATTGCCTGTTCCCTGAAACTTAGATGGCATCTGTCTGTATTTTTAATCATCTAGTATGGTACCTAGAATGCAGTAGATAATTTAATAAATATTTGGTGAATACAGTATGAGTACCACTCTCTTTTTGTTAATATGTTTTATATATTTCTGTCATAAATTTCTATTCAATGTATGATCATCGTTTTTGACTCTAAAAGTATCTTGTTTTGGTCCCCTGCATACCAACTATAATAACTACCTAACTAGTATTGTATTTCAACTGGTATTTCTGTGTGATATGATTACTAGTTTAGCTGAAAGCTATTAAATTCAGTGGGAGCAAGAAGAGGTTATTGCACATTAGAGTGCTGCATAGATAAATCTAAGTTTGTTTTCTATTAGTCACCTTGAGACATCGGGGGAATTTGTGTTCTCTCCCAGCAAAGGTGATCTAGCTCTTATATATCCACAGGGAGAACAGATGCAAACTAAGAGTAATGGAGTGCTTTCTAAAAGAAATGCTCCAATGAACGGTTAGCACATATTCAATAAGACTTCTGTTCTAAGTTGACAGGCTTAGGACCCTTGCTGGGAAAGGAAAATGTTCTTATGAGTTTGAACAGTGTGTAAATCCCTGCTGTATGTACAGACTCTTTCTCCTGTGGATTGTTCCCTGGTATGTCTTTTTTTTTTTTTTTTTTGAGACAGAGTTTCACTCTTGTTGCCCTCGCTGGAATACAGTGTTGCAGTCTTGGCTCACTGCAGCCTCTGGAGACCAGCTGCCTGGGTTCAAGCTATTCTCCTGCCTTAGCCTCTCAAGTAACTGGGATTACAGGTGCCCGCCACCATGCCTGGCTAATTTTTGTATTTTTAGTAGAGACAGGGTTTCCAAACTCCTGACCTCAGGTGATCTGCCTGCCATGGCTCCCAAAGTGCTGGGATTACAGGCGTGATCCACCATGCCTGGCCCCCTAGTATGTGTTTAACTTCATCCTAGGGTATAAGAGAAAATATCTTGCCTAGAATCTGTATGAAGTTACATACCTGAGAGACAGAAGCCCCACTGTTTTACCTTGTGTAAAACTCAGTCTGAGCCCCTCTGTCTCATCTCTTTTAGTCCTTTAGCTTGGGAGCAGTGCCTAAGTTTTATTCATCACATCAGGCATCATTACAATCTTGCCAAAAGATGGCCCATTTGTGTAGAGTAGAGCAGATGGCAGCCTTCAGGTCCTAGCATGTAGTGTGGTCTTGCTTCAGAAATTTGGTGCCAAATAGAGCTGTCGAGGTAGGAAAGGGAGTTTCTCTTGACTTTTGCTTTGTTGAAGTGATGGTGGTATTGTAAAAGTGCTCTTGTTTCTGTTTTTCATAATATCCTCAGGGTCCCTCTTAGGTTTCTGTAAACTATTTTTTTTTTTTTTTTTTTTAGAGACAGGGTTTCACCATATTGGTCAGGCTGGTCTCGAACTCTGAACCTCAGGTAATCTGCCCGCCTCAGCCTCCCAAAGTGCTAGGATTACAGGCATGAGCCACCGTGCCTGGCCCTGTAAACTGTGTTTTTAACTGAAGTGGTCATCAGTAGGGCTAGTGGCTCTAGTGTATATCTTGTATTTAAGGAGCTGCTGATGAGACATTGGCTTGAATTATCTGAATCTAAGCCTCTGATATTTGCAATCTCATACGTGTGTGTATGTATATTTATGTATGTCTACTTATAGACATAAATATATTGTTTTGTTGATAAGGATAGAGACTCCTGTGTAAGATCTGATGCTGTTATTTCTGTTCTTTCATTCCTTTGGTCGGTAAAGGGATGATGGAATTGAGGTATAAGGATGATTCGTCGGCCAGGCACGGTGGCTTACACCTGTAGTCCCAGCACTTTGGGAGGCTGAGCCGGGTGGATCACGTGGTCGGGAGTTCAAGACCAGCCTGGCCAATATGGTGAAACCCCATCTCTACTAAAAATAGCTGGGCATGGTGGCACCTGCCTGTAGTCCCAGCTGCTTGGGAGGCTGAGGCAGGAGAATCACTTGAACCCGGGAGGCAGAGGTTGCAGTGAGCCAAGATCATGCCACTGCACTCCAGCTTGGGCGACAGAGTGAGACTCCATCTCAAAAAAAAAAAAAGAAAAGAAAAGATGATTCATGTTGTTAGGAATCCATATATAGTTTGGATTTTTAAGCTGCTTGCACTGAACTGATAGGGATGATAGAATACATTCTCATGATTAGTCCATTCTAACTGTAGATTCATAATTACTTTTTTTTTTTTTAATGGAGAAGGAGTTTAGCTCTGTTGCCTAGGCTGGAGTGTAGTGGTACAATCTCGGCCCACTGCAACCTCTGCTTCCCGGGTTCAGGTGACTCTCCTGCCTCAGCCTCCTGAGCAGCTGGGATTACAGGCGCCCGCCACCACACCCAGCTAAATTTTGTATTTTTAGTAGAGATGGGTTTCACTGTCTCGAACAGACCAGGCTGTTTGGCCAGGCTGGTCTCAAACTCCTGACCTCGTGATCCTCCCGCCTTGGCCTCCCAAAATGCTGGGATTACAAGCATGAGCCACCACACCTGGCCAATTACTTTTATTTCTGCTTACTTAGAATAAGAAATTTTTAGATTGATTAAGGAATTTCTAGATGGATGCTGTCTGCTCAGTTTGGTGATATTGATGAACACATTTAATCCTAAAAATTACTGAAAGAACAAGAGCAGTTTATTTATTAAGCTGTAGTTTCCCTTATTATCTCAGTATATTTGTCACCACTAAATGAAAAAAAGATTTTGACTCTTTTATAGACTATAATGATAAAAAATGTATTCATTTGCATTCATGGCTAAAATTAGATATTTTTCACAACTGAGGAATTATTTGGGCAGGGTACAGTGGTTTACATCTGTAATTCCTTTGGGAGGCCGAGGTAGGAGGATTGCTTGAGCCCAGGAGTTCAAGAACATCCTGGGGAACATATCAAGACCCTATCTCTATAAAAAATTTAAAAATTAACCTGGAATGGTGGCATGCATCTATAGTCTCAGCTACTAGGGAGGCTGAGGTAAGGAGGATTGCCCAGGGATTCGAGGCTGCAGTGAGCTATGATTGTGCCACTGCACTCCTGCCTTATCACAGCAAGACCCTATTTTTTAAAAAATTGTTCTTTCTCTCTTTACCCCTTTGAATGGTGGCCTTGCATTCATCAGCATATGTCCTGTTTTCCCCAAACCTTCTCTCCTAATTCCATGATTGAATATAGTAGCTGTGTTCTACAGAGTAGTAGTTACACTGTTTTCTTCAAATGCTGATGGTCCCTGCATCGAAATTATAAAGGAACAGGTTTTTGCCAGATGGACGACTTAGACAAATTACCTAATTCTCTAAACCTCAGTTTATCCTTATAAAATGGGCATGTTAATAATGCCTATTTCAGAATTCATGGGATTTCAAGAAACTTTATGCTCTGGGTGTTGCTTTATGGAAACAAGGATGAGAAACATGACACATTAAATAGCAACTGTCTCTTAGAAGATAATATGCACTGGACCAAATGGCAAGAGAAATTGGATCATTTGGCCTGAAATGAAGTCAGTTCCAGCAACTGTAATCTTTGCATTCTTGTGGCCCTCATCCCATCCATTTTTCACACAACGGCAAGAAAAATCTTTTGAAAATAAATGGAATCATGTCACTTACTTCCTTAGATTCTTCCAATGACTGTATTCACTTTAGCACTTAGATTAAAATTCGGACATCCACCATGGTCTTTGGCCCTTCCCTAACTCATTCCTGCCATTCCTTCCTTTGCTTACTGTGCTCCAGCCACACTGATGTTTGAATTCATTGGAACAGGCAAAACTCTTTCCCACCTGAGAGCCATCGCATGTTATTTTTTCTTTAGTCTGAAATGCTCACCCTGATGTCTTGCTGCACTGTGCTTGGTTAGTTCTTTCTTATCCTTTATATCTTTGCAAAATTGTTAACTCAGAGAGCACTTTGCTTACCACCATATTTAAAGTATGAGCTTCCTTATTTCTGTTTTACAGTACTATTCCTTCATAGTTCTTATTGTGCTGTGTTGTGTCTTGCAAAGGTTTTATTACACAAGATGTAATTATTTTGTTTGCTAATGTTTTATAAATCTGTCTTTCTTTCTTTCTTTTTTTTTTTTTTTGAGGCAGAGTCTCACTCTGTTGCCTAGGCTGGAGTGCAGTGGCGCGATCTTGGCTCACTGCGATCTCTGCCTCCTGGGTTCAAGCAATTCTCTTGCCTCAGCCTCCTGGGTAGCTGGGACTACAGGTGCTCACCACCATGCACAGCTGATTTTTGTATTTTTAGTAGATAAAGGGTTTCACTATTTGGCCAGGCTGGTCTCGAATTCCTGACCTCAAGTGATCCACCTGCCTTGGCCTCCCAAAGTGCTGGGACTGCAGGTGTGAGCCGCTGCACCCAGCCAAATGTGTGTGTTTAAAATTAGACTGTAAAGTCTTCAAAGAGTGGGCACTGTACCTATCTTATTTATAATTCATACCCTCTAGCACTCAGTAGGTGCTTAGAAAATCTCTATTTGCTAGATGAGTATACCCATGTAAATCACTTTGCTCATAGTGGTCACTTAAGACACATTCATTCTTTCTACCTTCTTTTTTTTTAATATATATTTTATTGCATTTTAGGTTTTGGGGTACATGTGAAGAACATGTAAGATTGTTGCATAGGTGCACACATGGCAGTGTGGTTTGCTGCCTTCCTCGCCATCACCTATATCTGGCATTTCTCCCCATGTTATCTCTCCCCCAACTCCCCACCCGCCACTGTCCCTTCCCTAGTTCCCCCAACAGACCCCAGTGTGTGATGCTCCCCCTCCCTGTGTCCATGTGTTCTCATTGTTCAACACCTGCCTATGAGTGAGAACATGTGGTGTTTGATTTTCTGTTCTTGTGTCAGTTTGCTGAGAATGATGGTTTCCAAGTTCATCCATGTCCCTACAAAGGACACGAACTCATCGTTTTTTATGGCTGTGTAGTATTCCATGGTGTATATGTGCCACATTTTCCCTGTCCAGTCTATCATTGATGGGCATTTGGGTTGGTTCCAAGTCTTTGCTATTGTAAACAGTGCCACAGTGAACATTCGTGTGCATGTGTTCTTATAATAGAACGATTTATAATCCTTTGGATATATACCCAGTAATGGGATTGCTAGGTCGAATGGAATTTCTATTTCTAGGTCCTTGAGGAATTGCCACACTGTCTTCCACAATGGTTGAACTAATTTACACTCCCACCAACAGCGTAAAAGTGTTCCTATTTCTCCACATCCTCTCCAGCATCTGTTGTCTCCGGATTTTTTAATGATCGCCATTCTAACTGGCGTGAGATGGTATCTCAACGTGGTTTTGATTTGCATTTCTCTAATGACCAGTGATGATGAGCATTTTTTCATATGTTTGTTGGCTTCATATATGTCTTCTTTTGTAAAGTGTCTGTTCATATCCTTTGCCCACTTTTGAGTGGGCTTGTTTGTTTTTTTCTTGTAAATCTGTTTTAGTTCTTTGTAGATTCTGGATATTAGTCCTTTGTCAGATGGGTAGATTGCAAAATTTTTTTCCCATTCTGTTGGTTGCTGATTCACTCTAATGACTGTTTCTTTTGCTGTGTCTTCCTACCTTCTAATTAACCTCCTGTTATGCATTAGAAATGAGATAGGGATAATATATAGCCTCTACTCTCAAGGATAGAGGAATCTAAGGAGTAAGACAAATAAATATTGATAATGCACTGTGATAGCTTTTTAATAGGAGATATGAGACCCCAGAGGAGAGTCCAACAAATACCGTTGTCCCTTATTATTTGTGGGGAGATTGGTTCCAGGATCCCTCCTCAGACACCAAAATCTACAGATACTCAAGTCCCTTATATAAAAGGATGTGGTATTTGCATATATCCTATGTACATTATAGACTTTGAATCATCTCTAGATTACTTATAATACCTAATACAATGTAAATGCTATGTAAATAGTTATATTGTTTATGGAATAATGACAAGAAAACAAAAAGTCTGTACGTATTCAGTACAGATAAAAGCATCTATTCCCCCACCCAATATTTTCATTCCACAGTTAGTTGTATATCCACAAATGCAGGACACAGAGTTGACTGCACTCTGAAGGAGATAGGGAGCTTGAAAGAAGGATGAATAGGAGAGTTTGTGAAGAGGAGGTAGAGGAGGGCATTCCAACAGTGAAACTCTTAGATGCAAAGGCATAGGGATTGGAAATCACCTGGAATCACTGGATAATTATGATGAGGTCTGTTTCTTAAGAACGGTGTTTATGGGAGAAGTGACAGAAGATAAAGCTAGAAAGTGGGCCAGACAGTAAAGGACTTTGACTGCTATGCCATAGACCATGAAAAGCTATTAAAAGTTCATGTTCTCTTTTGTTCCAGTAACAGAACGAGCTGGCCTAAATAAATCCAGGATAAGTTATTTATTTTAACTATAGAGATTTTATGATTAATATATAAAATTTAAAAAGCATGTTAACACTAGTTTGACTTTATAATAGAATTTATTAAAAAGGAACTTTATATTTTTTGTTTGTTTGGTTTTTTGAGATAGAGTCTTACCCTGTCTCCCAGCCTGGAGTGCAGTGGCGCCATCATGGCTCACTGTAACCTCTGTCCTGGGTTCAAGCAATTTTCCCACCTCAGTCTCCCTAGTAGCTGGGACTACAGGTGTGTGTCACCATGCCTGTAAAAAATACAAAAAATATTTTTTGTACTTTTAGTAGAGATAGAGTTTCACCATGTTGGCCAGACTGGTCTTGAACTCCTGACCTCAAGTGATCCACCCACCTCCGCTTCTCAAAGTACTGGGATTACAGGCATGAGCTACCGTGCCTGGCCTACAATGTTTTAAAAGGTTGAAAGAGACTAATAGTACTCTTCCATTGCTTAGGTTCCATAAGGATTAAAATACTCAGGGCTGGGTGTGGTGGCTCATGCCTGTAATCCTAGCAATTTGGGAGGCCAAGGCAGGTGGATCACCTGAGGTCAGGGGTTTAAGACCAGCCTGGCCAACATGGTGAAAACCCATCTCTACTAATAAAGTACAAAAAAAAAAAAAGATATGGTGGTACATGGGGCTGTAATCCCAGCTACTCGGGAGGCTGAGGCAGAAGAATTGATTCAACCTGGGAGGTGGAGGTGCAGTGAGCTAGGATCACACCACTGCACTCCAGCCTGGGTGACAGAGCGAGACTCTGTCTCAATAAATAAATAAAAATAAAACAAAATAAGTTCTCAGGATTTTTCACAGTGGCAGAAAAAGTCTGTTTGACTTTTTCATATAAAAGTCTAGTCGAAATTAGGTACATGTTTGAGAATGGCAGATAACTGAAGCTGCGATAATGAATGAGTCTAGGAAAGCATATATAACAAGATAAAACATAAAACCATTAAAAAGCATGAGATTAGGAAGAGAGAATAAGGATGCTTAACAACATATATTTTAAGCTTTGGGCCAATATATACAGATATTCATAGATCTGTATATGAATTGTACAGAGGTTGCAGTGAGCCGAGATCATGCCACTGCACTCTAGCTTGGGTGACAGAGCGAGACCTTATCTCAAAAATAAAAAAAAAATAAAAATAACATAAAAACAGGGTCAGATGGAAGAATCAGAACTTTCCTGAGAGATGCCTGAATTTGTAGGCAAACCTGCTGCTCAGACAGGTGACCTATTCTCTAGAAAAAGCCAAAAGACTTATAGATTCATAAAGTAATTGATTGGCTTTGAAAATGGCTGTTTTTTCTTCTGGACCTGTCTTGAGATGGGATATTAGTTATTGATTCTTAAATGTCATCTGTTATACTTTAGAAATTCTGGTTATTCCAGACTGAGTGTAGAAAAAGTGAAAAAAGTGCAGACTTTGGAATGAGATAGATCTGTGTTCAGTTCTAACTCTGTCACTAACTGTGAGACCTTACCTTGAAAAAGTTATTTGTCACCACCCACCCCACCAAGCCTCAGTTTTTTTGTCCACAAATTTGGATATTACCTTTTTTCTCTCTTTAGTTTAAAAAAATTTTTTTTTTTTTTTTTTTTTTTTTAGACGTAGTTTTGCTCATCTCCCAGGCTGGAGTGCAATGGCATGATCTTAGCTCACTGCAGCCTCTACCTCCCAGGTTCAAGCAATTCTCCTGTCTCAGCCTCCCTGTTAGCTAGGATTACAGGCACGCGTCACCATGCCTGGCTAATTTTTGTGTTTTCAGTAGAGACAGGGTTTCCCCATGTTAGCCAGGCTGCTCTCAAACTCCTGACCGCAGGTGATCCACCCTCCTCGGCCTCCCAAAGTGCTGGCATTGCAGGCATGAGCCACCACACCCAGCCTAGTTTTAAAATAATTTTTTAAAAATAGAGATGAGGTTTCACGGTGTTGCCCAGGCTGGTCTCAAACTCCTGAGCTCGAGCAATCTGCCCACCTCAGTCTCCCAAATTGCTTGGATTACAGGTGTGAGCCACCATGCCCAGCCTGGATAATTCCTTTTTGCTGTATATGGGGGCAACAGTTAGAATCTAGAGAGAGACCTTAAAACTAGTATAAATTCTTTCATAGTGGATATGATCTGCCCTGCATTTGAGAAAAAGAAAAGTTTATGCATGTCACTGAGTAATGTAGTGTAGCTTAAAACATCAACCAAAGTTCCAGACTCATAAAAACATATGCATTAAGTATGTACAATTTTTTGTGTTTCAATTATACCCAATAAAGATATTAAAAAAAAATCAAGATAGCCTAAATGTGTTAGAGACATAAGACCAGAATGTGATTGAAATTAAGTAAGGCAAAAATTCAGTTGGTAGTATTATATCCTTTCTCACAATACAAACTGGCAGCCTGTGGACCATGTTTGGTCAAGAGATGTACTTTGTTTCTTTGTAGTGTGATGAAAAGGAATGGAATTTGAATACCTTTAAGTGGAACATATGTAGCTCCCCCTCTCCAACAATTTTCTGTGAGCACCATAGTCTATATGGCCTTAATTGCCTTATATTCTGCTTGATTCACACATCTGTGTGGCTCCTATAGGCATTTGGGTTTGACCTACCTCTTGGGAGAGGCAAAGAATGAGATGAGTGGTGGTGACAGTAAGAGGGAAATGGATAATCAGAAACAAAAAAGGGAAAAAGAGAAGTCCAAGGAACCAGATATTCAGTGTTTATTCTCTGGAGTCCAAAGGAGAGACACATTGAACCTGGAAGGCACAAATTATCCAGTCAGTGAAGAAATATGTGTAGTATATGTGTGATTCTGGTTTATCTAGCCTCAACTTGGCCTAAATGACATTTCTGTCAAAATTTCCTCCATTTGTTCTAACCTGCTCATTTTTAATTTGGCTTTCTGGGCCTTAGATTTTGGTTATTAGAAGAGGTTTTGCTGTCTATCTTCTATAGTTTAGTCTCTTGTAATTTTGACAAGCCTGAAGACCAGGTAGGCCTTGGGCTGTAGAAAATGCACCAAGAGTTCTTGTCATCTTTGAGATCTCTTGAGAGATCTTATAGTTATTTTTCAGTCTGCTACATGATCATTTCTTTTTCTACTTAAAATAATCACGGTTAAGGATTATAAAAATTAAATACTCTAGATGAAATTCTTAATACAGGCCTGATGGTGATTATTATTTACATTAATAGTTGGAATAGTTAACCCCATACCTCTCAGAAAATGTGTGATTATTTATAGTTAAAAGAGTCCTTCTCAGTCCTTCCTATTTCACAACTGCATCTTAGTCCTTGTATTATCAGGATGGGATGACCTGGCAAAACTCTCAACAGAAGGGAAGATGCTTCTCAGAAATGCTTTACTTTACCTCATTGCATGAATAGTCTTGACCTCGAGAGAGATTGTGGGGAAGCAGTTGGGCAGTATACATCATGATGAGATTAGTGTGACAACACTATAAATAAAAGAACAGTCACGTGCTGTCACACTGAGTTTTAATCATCAGTTGGACAACTTCATGAAGGCTCTTTTAGATGTTTTCTTTTCATTTGTACTGACATCTGCAGGGGCTTGCTAGGAATAATTGTCTGAGAGAGCTTATGATGACTTCTGGAAGTGACAATAGGACTTGCTGACAGTCTGCACAGTTCCATATATAGCACTTAACTGCGGTGGAGCCAGCAGGAACTGGTCTTGGTAGTCAAGCAAAAGCATTGGTTAATTTTTCTTAGTGATTAGATAGGACAGCTTCAAGTGGCTTTATTTTCCCAATTGAAATTGTCTAACTGTTAGAGGACTCTCTCCTCAGGCACTCAGGTTCTAGGAGTAGGGTCAGTTTCCTGATTCCCAATATACTGAACATCAGAGGAGAATTTTTAAAAGTCTCATATTTAATTATCATATGTTTTTCACTTGCAATGATGAAAGCTTTGGCTACAATAGCTTTCAGTTGAATTAACTGATTAATATTCCTGTTTGAAGAGGTGGAGCCTTTTTTGAAATATTAGCGAGGCAGCCAGCCAACATGATCTCTCTCCTAATTATATCTGGGTTGGAATCTGGTAATGATCCCAGATCTCCTTGACCTCCCAGAGATTTGTATAAAAATTTTTTTTCCCTGATTATAAGAACATACTGCAAAGAATGAAAATATTATAGAAATAGATACTTAGAGGCTGGGCATGGTGGCTCCTGCCTGTAATCTCAGCACTTTGGGATGCTAAGGTGGGCGGATCATGAGGTCAGGAGTTTGAAACCAGCCTGCCCAGCATGGTGAAACCCTATCTCTACTCAGAATACACAAATTAGCTGGTGTGGTGGTGAACACATGTAATCCCAGCTACTTGGGAGGCTAAGGCAGGAGAATCACTTGAACCCGGGAGGCGGAGGTTGCGGTGAGCTGAGATTGTGCCACTGTATTCCAGCCTGGGAGACAGAGCAAGACTCCGTCTCAAAAAAAAAAAAAAAAAAAAAGAAATATATACTTCGGAAAGTTATCCATAATCTTGCCAGTCAGAAATAACCAGTATTCTGTGTATATCCAGAGACTGTATCATTTTATGTTTTTTGCTTAAGGACTCAATCCATCAGAAAAATACCACCTAATTCAAATACAACTATTGCTATAGCCATTATTTGCTAAACATTTATGTAATTATTTAACCCTCATAATAATCTGAGAAACAGGAGTATCTTCATTTAAGAGCTTAAGAAACTGAAGCCGCCAAGGCCGATGGGAGGCTGAGGCAGGTGGATCACCTGAGGTCAAGAGTTTGAGACCAGCCTGGCTAACATAGTGAAACCTCGTCTCTACTAAAACTACAAAAAAATTAGTTGGCCTAGTGGCCAGCTAGGCCACCAAGCCAGGTGGATCACCTGAGATCAAGAGTTTGAGACCAGCCTGGCTAACATAGTGAAACCTCGTCTCTACTAAAACTACAAAAAAATTAGCCGGGCGTGGTGGCACATGCCTGTAGTGCCAGCACAAAGCTCTGAAACTTCAGCAGCCACACAGATGCCTTAGATATCTGGGCAAACTCAGCCCTGATCTATGCACCAAATGGGACAGCGGGCTCATGGCTGAGTCCCAGGGATGGTCACTCATACCAATACTAACCAACAGAAGACCAGACCCTCATATGTTATCCTAGGATAATACCACCTACTCCCAAATGACCTGTGAGAGTCAAAACTCATGGAAATCCTAGGGATGTGAGTAACAGTATCTTCAGCTTTTCCTTTTCCTATGAATGATACAGAATTATGTCAGTTAGTTTAATCAATTCAAAAGAGAAGACTGCCTCTAAATAAGTCAGATGTCCTCAAAATCTTTCTACTACTACATAGCCCCACACCAATTTTTTCTTTTCTTTTCTTTTCTTTTTTTTTTTTGAGATGGAGTCGTGCTCTGTCACCCAGACTAGAGTGCAGTGATATGATCTCGACTCACTGCAACCTCCACCTCCAGGGTTCAAGAAATTCTCCTGCCTAAGCCTCCCGAGTAGCTGGGATTACAGGCGCCTGCCACTGTGCCCAGCTAATTTTTGTATTTTTAGTAGAGATGGGGTTTCACTGTGTTGGCCAGGCTGATCTCGAACTCCTGACCTCGTGATCAGCTCGCCTCAGCCTCCCAAAGTGCTGGGATTACAAGTGTGAGCCACTGTGCCTGGCCCAACTTATTTATTTCTTAGCCATTGAGTAGACTTTTTTTTTAAAAAACCATTCACATAGGGCGGGCACAGTGGCTCACAACTATAATCCCGGTGCTTTGGGAGACCAAGGCAGAAGGATTGCTTGAGCTCAGGAGTTAGAGACCAGCCTGAGCAACATAGCAAGACCCTGTCTCTTTGAAAAACAAAAACAGGCGGGCTTGGTGGCTCACGTCTATAATCCCAGCACTTTGGGAGGCCGAGGTGGGCAGATCACGAGGTCAAGAGTTCAAGACCAGTCAAACTCCTGACCTCAATCTGCCTGCCTCGGCTTCCCAAAGTGTTGGGATTACAGGTGTGACTCACCTCACCAAGATGACGTCTTATTTCTAATTTGAGTTTCATATTTGTTAATCATTGGTGGTCGATAGCCACTGAGCCCCAACAAATAATGCAGCCCTGTCAGACATTAAAATATTCATACTTTTTCTTTCACATTGGGAAATAATCTTCCAAATATATACACATAGCATTTACATTATATCATTATGGTTTTGATTTGCATTTCTCCGATGGCTAATATTGTTAAGCATCTGTTCATTTACTGATTGGCCATTTATTTATCTTCTTGGAGAGATCTCTATTCAGATCCATTTGTCATTTTATTAATTGAGTTGTAAGAGTTCATTATATATTCTGGATAAAAGTTCCTCATGATTTGCAGATATTTTCTCCCATTCCTTTGGGTTGTCTTTTTACTTTCTTGATGGTGTTATTTGCAGTACAAAAGTTTGTAATTTTGATGAAATCCAGTTCATCCGTTTTTTCTTTTGTCATTTATGATTTTGGTGTCATCTGTGAAACCACTACCTAATTCAAGATCATGAAGATTTATTTCTCTACTTTCTTCTAAGAGTTTTAGAGTTTTAGCTCTAATATTTAGGTCTCTAAGTCATTTTAATTAAAATTTTTGTGTGGTAGAAATTTGAATGATTTTAAATTTTTTCTCTCTTCAGAGGTAGCAACACTAGAAAATAAAGATAAAAAATAGGCCAGGTGCAGTGTCTTGTGCTGGTAATCCCAGCACTTTAGGAGGCCAAGGTGGGCGAATCACTTGAGGATAGGAGTTCGAGACCAGCTTGGCCAACATGGTAAAACCCTGTCTGCACTAAAAGTACAAAAATTAGCCAGGCATGGTGGCATGCATCTATTAACACCAGCTGCTTGGGAGGCTGAGGCACAAGAATCACTTGAACCCAGGAGGTACAGGTTGCAGTTGCAGTGAGCCAAGATCGCACCACTACACTCTAGCTTGGGCAACATAGTGAGGGTCTGTCTCAAAAAAAAAAAAAGAGAACCTAATTTTTTTTTTTTTTTTGTTTCGCCAGAGAGAACCTAATTTTTTTTCTCATTCTTCTCTGGACTGAGTATACTGTTTTTACCTTTTCTTACTTAGATGATCAACTAGATGATATACCAAGGCATTAGTTCTAAACTGGCAGGTGAAGTTTTTATAGAGAGGGATATTGAAAGGAGGAATAACATACTAAAACACATGGCACTTTAGTTTATGAACAGATCCCAAGTAGCCTGTCTCCCACTATCAACTCGAACATGAGTTTAAATCTTCTCCATTTCAAGGTCGGGTGTAGTGGCTCACACCTGTAATCCCAGCACTTTGGGAGGCGGAAGTGGGTGGATCACTTGAGGTCAGGAGTTCTAGATCAGCCTGGCCAACTTGGTGAAACACTATCTCTACTAAAAATACAAAAATTACCTGGGCATTGTGGTGGGCACCTGTCATCCCAGCTACTCAGGAGGCTGAAGCAGGAGAATCACTTGAACTTGGGAGGTGGAGGTTACAGTGAGCCAAGATTGTACCACTGCACTCCAGCCTAGGTGACAGAATGAGACCCTGTCTCAAAAAAAAAAAAAAAAAAAAAAAAAATCTCCATTTCAAAATGCTTTAGAATTGTGCTGTCATAGAACCCAGTTTTATGTATCATATTAGTTGTAACTTGTGAGCAGCTGTGACAAGCTTCTTGTTTTTCTTCTCAGGGGTCTCTCTTTTGGCATGTCGGCCCTGTTACTCCCTGGGAACTTTGAGTCTTATTTGGAACTCGTAAAGTCCCTGTATCTGGGGCCAGCACTGATCCACACAGCTAAGTTTGCACTCGTCTTTCCTCTCATGTATCATACCTGGAATGGGATCCGACACTTGGTAAGTTAATTAGGGATTTGCGCATTTTTCTCGGTGAAGCGCGTGGGGAGGCTAGCAGGATTCTCTCCTTCATTACTGGGTTTAGTACTGTTCTTTTTTGTTGTTGTTGTTCCAGAGGTGGAGTCTTGCTCTGTCACCCAGGCTGGAGTGCTGTGGCTCGATCTCAGCTCACTGGAACCTCTGCCTCCTGGGTTTAAGCGATTCTCATGCCTCAGCCTCCCAAGTAGTTGGCGTTATAGATGTGTGCCACCACTCCTGGCTAATTTTTGTATTTTTAGTAGAGACAAGGTTTCGCCATGTTGGCCAGACTGGTCTCGAACTCCTGGCCTTAGGTAATCCACCCACCTCAGCCTCCCAAAGTGCTAGGATTACAGGTGTGAGCCACCGTGCCTGGCTAGTGTTGTTCTTAAGGTTAGTTGTGACTCAGGGTCCTCTTGGGGAAAGCTAAACAAGTTCCCCTGTGAGTTCTCTGGCAGTCCTGCTGGTGGTGTAGCTGAGCAGTTATACAGGTTTCACAGATACTTGTAGAGTCTCATTGTGAACTCTTCCTTTTTAAGAGGGATATTATTAAAGAGATCCCTGAAGGCATAGAAGGCATGTTTATTAGATAAATATTAATTGGTACCTATTTATGTGTCAGGTACTATTGTAGACACTGGGGATTCAGTTATGAGCTAGATAAACATTGTTGCTACTTTCATTCTTATGTTCCTGTTGACCCAGAGTAATGCTTCTGACAGGATTCAAATAGATTACCTTTTGTTATCCAGACATTATATTGCATTTTTGCTTTCAGCTATTGGACAGAATGGGGCTAACTTCAATAGCAACTGGGTGCCAAGAATCCCAGGTTTTAATATTGAGTTTAGGAATCTTTTAATGGAGTGAAAACCCATCCATGTTGCCTCCTATGTGACCTCATGATCAGCTCAAAACCGGTTTCTAAAATTAGCCAGGTATGGTGGTGTGCACCTGTGGTCCCAGCTACCTATAAGGCTGAGGTGAGAGGATCGATTGAGCCCAGGAGGCAGAGATTGCAGTGGGCTGAGATCATGCCACTGCACTTCAGCTTCGAGGACAAAGTAGGACCACATCTCAAAAAAAAAAAAAAAAAAAAAAAAAGGCTGGGCTCAGTGGCTCACACCTGTAATCCCAGCATTTTGGGAGGCCAAGGAGGGTGGATCATAAATAAATCAAAATCAAAATCTGGTGTCTTTCTTTTTTCTAAAGGAATTAAAGTTTAATCAAGCCTACTCCAGATCAGAAATCAGTCCCTCCTCTAGAATTTTAAGATTTCATATTTTGGCAGGGCGCAGTGGCTCATGCCTATAATCCCAGCACTTTGTGAGGCCGAGGCAGGCAGATCACCTGAGGTCAGGAGTTTGAGACCAGCCTGGTCAATGTGGAGAAACCCCATCTCTACTAAAAATACAAAATTATCCAGGCATGGTGGCACATGGCTGTAATCCCAGCTACTCGGGAGGCTGAGGCAGAGGTTGTAGTCCGAGCTCGCACCATTGCGCTCCAGCCTGGATAACAAGAGCAAAACTCCATCTCAAAAAAAAAAAAACAAAAACAAAACGAAAAAAAAAACAAACAAAAAACTTAGCTGGTGTGGTGTGGTGGCATTCGCCTATAATACCAGTTACTCAGGAGGCTGAGGCAGGAGTATCTGGGAGGTAGAGGTTGCAGTGAGCCAGGATCACACCACTGCACTCCAGCCTGGGTGACAAGAGTGAAACTCCATTTCAAAAGAAAAGTTTTCTATTTTGTAGTTCCCTAGCTTTGCTTCCAAGAAGATAATTGAAATTCAATTTTTGGCTGGGTGCAGTGGCTCATGCCTGTAATCCCCGCCCTTTGGGAGGCCGAGGTGGGCAGATCACTTGAGGTTGAGAGTTCAAGACCAGACTGACCAACATGGAGAAACCCTGTCTCTACTAAAAATACAAATTAGTGGGGCATGGTGACAAATGCTTGTAATCCCAGCTACTCAGGAGATTGAGGCAGGAGAATCACTTGAACCCAGGAGATCGAGGTTGTGGTGATCCAAGATTGCTCCATTGCACTCTTATCTAAGCAACAAAAATGAAACTCCATCTCAAAAAAATAAAAATAAAAATAAAAAATAAAAATAAAATTCAATTATTTCTGTATTTTCATTACTTCTGAACCGGAGCCAACTGTCAGATGGATGCTTTTGCCTTAATTTGACTTTTTATTACTTCTGAATCATAGCCTTAGAAACAAGTACTTTCTGGATTTCGGTCTGGTCCAATAGACAGTTTAATGGAATCAAAAAAGTGAGAGACTAAATGACTTATTAAATTAAGTGTCTGTATCAGCTGTTCCCTGGGGCAGTGTTCAGTTTGATTTAAAATGATTTTTCACTTCCCTGAGGGGCAGGGGGTAGAGAGCGAGGACATTTCCATTAATGACTTCCTATTCCACAGAACAAAGCTCTGTAAAGAAAATCAGCTGATCAGCTTCCTCTGTTCATATTTTGGCTCACGCAGAGACTTGCCCTATATTTGTCTTTGTCTCAAAATGGGGGGGGAGAGGGGGGATGTTTTACAAAATCCCAGAACTTAGAGCTTCTCTATCCTGGTTCCTGGCTGTGATGGTAATCTCTTTGTTGAGAGAAGTGAGGAACCTAAAGGCCCTTAAGTCTGCTTTTGTTTTTTCTTCTAGCAAGTTCTGGTTCTGAGTGTGGGACAGGATTTTGTGTTTTCTGTGACAGCCTGTAGTTTTTGGCCTCTGAACTTGATAGGTGACTTGCCAGAAGATCTAATGGGGGAGTGGGGGGAGTAGGATTGATATAAAAGTCTAGGAGGTTATAGGGTCTGTGGCATTCTAGGGGATATCCCCGCATACTACCACTACCCAGTAGGACTCAAATGTTTATAAAACACTGTTCCTATTTAAGCAGAACAACTCTGGAATTTACTTGACTTCTAATCTGATCTAGTTAGAAGCTATTTGAGGGTTGAGGTGGAAGCATCTTCTCATCTGGATTTTTTTTTTTTTCTGGGCTCTCTCCATCTTTTCTCTGAACTGACTCCTAATTTAGGCAGTTTTACATTGAGACTGTGGGCGTATGTGTGTATGTGTGTGTTAAGACAGCCATGTATGTGTGAAGAGTGGAAAATGAAGACTGCTTTTGCCCCAGGGGCTCATTTAGTTACTTATAATGTAATATTAATATGTTAATATCCCTAGGACACAAGAGAGTCAAAGTTAGTGTTTCGTTAAATGTGGGACTGAGGGTGTGGTAGCTCACACCTGGAATCCTAGCACTTTGGGAGGCCGAGGCCAGCAGATCGCTTGAGCTCAGGAGTTCAAGACGAACCTAGGCAACATGGCAAAACTCCAGCTCTACCAAAAAGACAAAAAATTAGCGGGGCATGGTGACAGGCTCTTGTAGTCCCAACTACTTTCGGGGCTGAGGCAGGAGGATTGCTTGAACCTGGGAGGTCAAGGCTTCAGTGAGCTGAGATTGTGCCACTGCACTCCAGCCTAGGTGACAGAGTGAGACCCTATCTCAAAAAAAAAAAAAAGGAGTGGGGGGCTGGGTGAGATGGCTCACACCTGTAATACCAGCACTTCGGGAGGCCAAAGCAGGAGGATTGCTTGAGCCCAGGAGTTCAGTACCAGCCTGGGCGAGACATAACAAGACTTGTCTCTATTTTTTAATATTAAAAAGAAATGTGGGTTTTAACTCAGTGGGTAGAAAACCAATTTAGTAGCATGCTACCAACAAAAAAAGAAATTTAAATAGAATAGAATATCTAGGCTGGGGCTGGGTGTGGTGGCTCACGCCTGTAATCCCAGCACTTGGGGAGGCTGAGGCAGGAGGATTGCTTGAGCCCAGGAGTTTAATACCAGCCTGGGCAAGGCATAACAAGACTTGATCACTTGAGGTCAGGAGTTTGAGACCAGCTTGGGCAACATTGTGAAACTCAATCTCTACCAAAAATGTAAAAATTAGCTGGGCATGGTGACCGGTACCTATAGTTGCAGCTACTTGGGGAGCTAAGGCAGGAGGATTACTTGAACCTAGGAGGTCAGGGAGGTCAAAGCTTCAGTGAGCTGGGATTATACCACTGCACAGGAGCCTAAGTGACAAAGTGAAACCCTATCTCAAAAAAAATTTAAAAAGTGGGATGTGGGTTGGGTGAGATGGCTCGTACCTGTAATCCCAGCACTTTGGGAGGCTGAGGCAGGAGGATTGCTTGAGCCTAGGAGTTTAATACCAGCCTGGGCAAGGCATAACAAGACCCTGTCTCCTTTTTTTTTTTTGAGACGGAGTCTCTCTGTGCCACCCAGGCTAGAGTGCAGTGGCACAATCTCGGCTCACCACAACCTCTGCCTCCCAGGTTCAAGCGATTCTCCTGCCTCAGCCTCCTGAGTAGCTGGAAATAGGTGCCCACCGCCACGCCTGGCTAATTTTTTTGGTATTTTTAGTAGAGGTGGAGTTTCACTGTTTTGGCCAGGCTGGTCTGGAATCCCTGACCTTAAATGATCCGCCCACTTCGGCCTCCCAAAGTGCTAGGATTACAGGTGTTAGCCACTGCACCCGGCCTATTTTTTAATATTAAAAAGAAATACGGGTTTTAACTCAATGGGTAGAAAACCAATTTAGTGGCATGCTACCAACAAAAAAAGAAATTTAAATAGAAAATACAGGCTGGGGCTGGGTGTGGTCACTCATGCCTGTAATCCCGGCACTTTGGGAGGCTGAGGCAGGTGGATCCCTTGAAGTCAGGAGTTTGAGACCAGTCTGGCCAACATGGCAAAACCCCATCTCTACTAAAAATGCAAAAATTATCTGGGCGTGATGGGACTCACCTGTAGTCCCAACTACTCGGGGGCCTGAGGCAGGAGAATCACCTGAACCTGGGAAGCGGACGTTGCTGTGAGCCAAGATGGTGGCCACTGGAGAGGCTGGGTACAGAAGTTCATGCCTGTAATGCCAGCTCTTAAGGAAACAGAGAGGCAGGAGGAGAGCTTGAGCTGAGGATTTCACGAGCTGCCTGAACAGTATAATGAGACCCCATTCTCCACAAAAAGGAAAAAAGTTTTTTTTAATGAAGTTTATTTTGTATATAACATATAAAGATATATATATTTTTATATATATATGGCACCACTCAGTAATGGTAAATATTGTTTTATCAATTTTTCTATATTATATATATGTATCTACTGGGTTCCAATTTAAAAGGTATTTCTTAGTAGAGTCACTGTCAAAACAAAATTGAGAAATAGTGTTCTAGATCCCAGAGTATCCTTTAGAAATACTAGTCTTCTGTTCTCTGCCTATCTCTCACCAAAATGCTAATAAAAGAAAAAAAAAGAAATACTAGTCTTCTAATAAACAGAGTTTCCCTCTATAAAAAGATTCTGTGATTGACAGTATCTAGGAAATCATGCATATTATATCTCTCTTTTGGAGATTCACAGTATGCATTAATAAACTGTTTGGAAAATCTAGCAGTTAAATATTTACGAATTTTGTATGACTGCAGAACTGTTTTTGCCCCATATAATGCTTTCAACATTCTTAGGAACAAGTGTTTGGAAGAACACACTTTGAGAAACATTAATCTAGACGTGTGGTCATGAGGAAAAGTTGTATCTATTCAGTCTGGAAGCTTTTGTACACCGCATAGGGCCTGTAGCATTCTAGAGAACATTCCTCCTACCATCACCACACAATAGAACTTGATTTTCTGTCATTGGAATAAGTGGATAATAGGTTCCACACTGTGGGTTTTGAGAAAGGTAAAGGTGGGCATAAGGGTAGAAACACTTTTCTCTAGACTCATGCTGGGAGGAGATGTCTATTCCTTTAGGTAGAATTACTTTCTGAGGCAGAACTGTAAGTGTCCTGGTTACTGAAATTCCTTTTTTTTTTTCCTCTATCCACAGATGTGGGACCTAGGAAAAGGCCTGAAGATTCCCCAGCTATACCAGTCTGGAGTGGTTGTTCTGGTTCTTACTGTGTTGTCCTCTCTAGGGCTGGCAGCCATGTGAAGAATGGAGGTTCCCAGCATCATCTTCCTACACATTATTACATTCACCCATCTTTCTGTTTGTCACTCTTATCTCCAGCCTGGGAAAAGTTATCCTTATTTGTTTAGATCCTTTTGTGCTTTCAGATCCCCCTTGGAGCAGTAGACCATAATAGTGGAAAAGGGTCTAATTTGCCCCTTGATTCTAAAGATGAGGTGGCTGCAAAACTCCCCTTTTATGCCCACAGCTTGCCTGCTGTGGGCCTGGAAGCAATTATTCCCTCTCCATATTGGGCTTTGATTTGTGCTGAGGGTCAGCTTTTGGCTCCTTTTTCCTGAGACAGTGGAAACAATGCCAGCTCTGTGGCTTCTGCCCTGGGGACTGGGGGTGAGGCTTTGGGTGCCACTGCCTGTGGGTTGCTGGCTAAAAGGACAATTCTGTTCATTGGTGAGAGCCCAGGCCATTAACACCTACGCAGTGTTATTGAAAGAAGAGAGGTGGGGGGTGGAGGGGGAATTAGTCTATCCCAGCTAGAGGGAGATAAAGAGGGCTAGTTAGTTCTTAGAGCAGCTGCTTTGAGGAGAAAATACTTAGCTTTTGACACAAGAGGAAAATCCAGAAAATAATCATTGAACATATTAAAGGTTATTTCTTTTTCTTGCATTTCCAGAAAAGCCTCCTAATTTTATGCTTTCTCATCCAAGTCATATACCATTTTTTTTCTGAAACTGAATTAAAATACTCATTTTATCTTTGACTCTCCTTGAAATCTAGAGAAACCAAGAAAATGGCTGTTGGGAAGGGACTAATTTCCTCCTTTTCCCTTTGGTCTTCAGTTTTCCTACATCTCATAACTGGAAAAATTTTCAGGGAAATCAAATAGAACCTAGCTGGAGATTTAAATATCACAGAGAAGCCTCAGAGAAGCAAGGAGAAAAAGAAGTGATGCATGTAGAACGATTTTGAGTTATTACAGGCACCAAAATCCCATTAAGGACTGATTATAAGCTTAATGGTACAATTCAGCAAATTATGATTCAGTCAGGGGCACAGGGGACCAGTGTTGATGATAGCTAAGGGATGATGACCTGAAGATACAGGCTTGGGGAGAAGGAGAATAGAGATTAAAAAAAAGAAAAGGGATTGTTGAAAACCTGGCAAAAAAATGTATAATGAGAAAACTTGCTGCTTTTAAAATCCATATAGGCCAGGCTTTAGCAGGCATGCTGTTTGATAGTTTTTGGAAACTCCGGAATGACCTATCTCATCTGTCACTTTGAGTTGTTGGCCAACCAGTTAAAGCGTGGGTTGAAGAGGGGAAACAGTAACTGGCTGGTGTCAGTTGGAGAGGAAGACCTTACTTCAGGTGGGGGACCTGCTGCTTCAATAGTCTTCATTCAGGGTCCCAAGTAGTATTTGGCTTTAAGTAATGATTGCTTTTCTATTTTTACTAGAGGGGCCCTGGGAAGTCCTTGTACCTTTCCTCCATTTTAAATGAGCTGTTCTCTACTTTGTCCTTGGAATTAGGGACAAATGATCATGAGAGAACACTTCGTCATTGGGACTGGGAAAGGTTTGGCAAGGGCATTAAATTTAACAGCCAGTGCCAGGAAAATGTAAAATGAGGTCAATGATAAACAGATGTTGGAGGCTAGAAAATGGGTAGGGCAGTTGAATTT
This sequence comes from Ateles fusciceps, assembly GCA_036589455.1. Classification (NCBI taxonomy): domain Eukaryota; kingdom Metazoa; phylum Chordata; class Mammalia; order Primates; family Atelidae; genus Ateles; species Ateles fusciceps. The sequence continues at coordinate 4,435,991 of JAZHEH010003362.1, forward strand.
TTTGGTGCTTTCTTACCATTTGGGTGTTTGAAGCGTGGTAGTGGGTGGGTGGGAGGTGTGGCAGAGCATCATGCCTTCAATTTCTACTTACCATCTTTGTTTTTCTTCTGTGTCTTCCAGTCACTTTAATATCTTCAATTTTCAAACTATATTTGTACTTGTGCTTAGATACAAAGTCTTACACAAGCATAGTATCTTCTCCTTTGGCTTTCTCTACCTTTTCTTCCCCACCTTCTCCAAACACACATACACATACTATGTTGAACAATTCTATTTCTGATTTTGAAGTCATTAGTTGTACGCGCTCAGGGTAAAAAATGAGTGGGTAGGGGTGAGGGACTGGTTCTTTGAGATTCTGCCCTCTTTCCATGATTCAGACCAACTTTCTCTTGGTCATTTCTGGAGTATAACTGACTCAATTCTTGTAAAAATGTGTTCCACCCAAACCACTGTATGTTCTTTTCCCCTACTTTATTTTCCCCCACCTTCTTTCCCCTAATTGTGTTACAAGAGGCAGCCATAGCAAGAATAGAAAATCCAGATCAGTAAAAGATTCAACAAAAAATGTTTATTTTCCAAATTTGCTTCTACTCCCACCCCAAAGTTTCCCTGTTCTGCAGTTCTGTCTGGGGGCTCTTGTTTATTTCACTCAGTTGCTATACAGGTTTTTTAGTGTGTGGCTACGTTGTCCATATGAAGTTTAAGGTTTGTATTTCTGGACCTCAGCTAACTTAGGCCCTGCCTGGAGTTCTAGCATACGTGGACTTCTAGGTGGGCTCTTAGGATTTTGCTGGGCTTTGGGGGACCTGGAGTATGACCTGCAGAGGGGTGTGAGCTTTGGAGTTCATCTGGGGAATTGAGGCTGGCAGCTGGGGAGCATGGAATTACGGTTGGACTTGGTGCTTGTTGTACAGTCTTTGTGATAGACTTCTTCATGAGTGTCTTCTGACTGTCTGGATCATGGGACTGTCAGTGGTAGAGTGGAACAGACAGTCATGTCTCTGGTCAGGCCCAGATCATTCCCAGTGCCCCTCAGGATTCGAACTCCCTTTCTCCCCATACCATGGGCAGTAGATCAAGTTTCAAATAAGAAAAATTAAATTTGATTTCTTTCATTACCCACCCCCACTTTGAGATTAGATCATTTTCTACTGTTCGGGGTAAGATGTCCTTAGCCCATCCTTTCAGGCCTCAGAAGGTGATTAGGGACTAGTCAGGATAAGATGAGTTGGTTAGAGGTCCCCCCCTGCTGGGATAGTGGTGGCATAACAATACATTTTTTGAGGTTGAAAAGAAATTGAGAACAGGGTTTGGGGTTAGATGGGAAGAATAGATACCTTGCCTAAGATTTCAGGACGCAGCCCATTGGAGGCCTTGAGTAAATCAGGATTTTTCTGTATCCATTTGGTAAGGGAGGCAGCACCAGCAGTTGTACGGGGAGGTGAGCGTCACCCGAGCAGGGGGTATCTTCAGAGGCATTTGCCAGGTGCCCATGAAGGAACCCCCAAGGATTTGCCTAAAAATGAAAAGGGATACCTCAATAGAGCTTCTCACTCCAAGTAACTGACCAATTGACAGAACCTCTGTTCATCTTATTTCCATTCTTTACCTTCAGGAATGCATGGTTATGAAACAAGACTGAAAGCATAATCTTCCCACTCTTCCTTACCCACCTCCCTCATTTAGGCTTTGCAGGCCTGATTTTTCATCCCCTTCCCTCTGCCAACTTAATTCAGCATCCTTAGGCTGGGCGCTGTGGCTCATGCCTGTAATTCCAGCACTTTGGGAGGCCGACACTGGCAGATCACAGGTCAGGAGATCGAGACCATCCTGGCTAACATGGTGAAACCCCGCTTCTTCTAAAAATACAAAAATTTAGCCGGGAGTCCCAGCTACTCGGGAGGCTGAGGCAGGAGAATCACTTGAACCCGGGAGGTGGAGGTTGTAGTGAGCCGAGATTGCACCACTGCACTCCAGCCTGGGCGACAAAGCAAGACTCTGTCTCAAAAAAAAAAAAAAAAAGGTCGGGCATGGTGGCTCACGCCTGTAATCCCAGCACTTTGGGAAGCCGAGACAAGGCAGGCGAATCACCTGAGTTCAGGAGCTTGAGACCAGCCTGGCCAACATGGCGAAACCTCCTCTCTACTAAAAATACAAAAAAATTAGCTGGGTGTGGTGGTGCACACCTGTAGTCCCAGCTACTTGGGAGGCTGAGGCCAGAGAATCGCTTGAACCCGGGAGTCGAGGTTGCAGTGAGCCGAGATCGCACCATTGCACTCCAGTCTGGGCAACAGAGTGGGGCTCAGTCTCAAAAAAAAAAACAAAAAAATTGTGCATCCTTAGGCTGAGTGTGGCAGAGGAATACCCACTGCACAAGTGTAATCACCTGAAGGCTTTCTTTTTTACAGATCATTGATCAATTTAAGAACTTGTGAAGGGTGCCAAACACAACTCTGTCCTGCTGGATAAGCTGGCTGGAAGTTCAGGGGCTCTCACATTGCAACATGAATTAGCTTAAACTTGAATTTTTCAGATAATGGTTGTGAGAGACTGCAAATCTCCCAGTTCTGTGCCTCAATTGTTTGCCTTTCTTGACAGGAATGAAGATAGTATCTCACCTTGGAACGGGGCACAGAAGGCAGTAGATGACCTCGATCGTTGGCAATAATTTGAGTGTAACCTTCGTGGGAAGAGATGCACTGGGGTGCAAGTGGAAGGGAGAATGTTTATGAGTGAAAAAAAAATATTTGGGGAGCTTGAATTAAGGGTGTGGTCAGAGAAGGATATGAGAATTTAGGGAAGGCGAAAAGGAGTTAAACGACAGGAAGAACATGAGACTGTCTTGTAGGTGCAGTGAACATGGAATACCTCTTTTGTTGGCTTAGCAGTAGACCAGTTCTGCAGATACTTGGATGAGAAAGCCTTTTCATACTGTGGAGAGAAAGATAAGTATCCTTGTGAAGCTTCAAGGCCCCAAACCCAGGAAATGATGACTAGGCACTGTTCTTTAGATTTGAAGACCAAAGGCCTGACCAACCATGTAGGCTATAACTCACTATGACAAGGGTGTAATTTGTTTGGTCTAGATGTGTGCTGTCCAGCATGGAGCCAGTAGCCACATGGAGCTGTTAAACACTTGAAATATGACGAGTTCAAATTGATGATTGAGGTGCTTTATAAGTATGAAATACACTGAAGGCTGGGCGCGGTGGCTCACGCCTGTAATCTCCACTTTGGGAGGCTGAGGTGGGCGGATCACGAGGTCAAGAGATCGAGACCATCCCGGCCAACATGGTGAAACCCCTTCTCTACTAAAAAAAATACAGAAATTAGCTGGGCGTGGTAGCGCACACCTGTTGTCCCAGCTACTTGGGAGGCTGAGGCGGGAGAATTGCTTAAACCCAGGAGGTGGAGGTTGCAGTAAGCCAAGATCGCACCACTGCACTGTAGCCTGGCGACAGAGTGAGACTCCATCTCAAAGAAAAAAAAAAAAAGAAATACACTGAATTTTGAAGTTTTTTTTTCTTGTTTTGTTTTGTTTTTTTGAGACAGGATCATGGTCTGCCACCTGGGTTGGAGTCAGGTGTGATCCTAGCTCACTGCAGCCTTGGATACCTGGGTTCAAGCAATCCTCCCTCCGACTCACAAGTAGCTGGGACTACAGGTGCGTGCCATCATACCCAGCTAATTTTTCAGTTTATTTGTAGAGACGAGGTCTCACCATATTGCCCAGGGTGGTCTCAAATTCCTGGCCTCAAGCGATCCTTCTGCCTCAGCCTCCCAAAGTGTTGGGATTACAGACATGAGCTACCACATCCAGCAGGTTTTGAAGATTTAGTACAAAGAATGTAAAATGTCTGATTATAATTTTTTCAATACTGATTAAATGTGGAAATAATATTTGGATTTATTGGGTTAAATTCGGCATATTTAATTTTATGTTTTAATTTTTTCATGTAGCTACTAGAAAATTTAAAATTACATTTGTGGTTCACACTCGTTGTTGGGCAGTACTGGTCTAGATCAGGAGTTGGTAAACTATGGCCTACGGGCCATATACATATTGCTACTTGTTTTGGGATGGCATGAGAGCTAAGGATGATTTTTATAGATGAACATTTACAATTGATTCAGTTAAATGGAACAATAACTTTGAATACCAGTTAAGTGAAATTTTTTCTCACCCCCCCCCAAAATTCCATTATTTTCATTAGTAGTACAAAAATTGTATTCAGTTATATTTTGAATTTGTTAAACATTTTATGGAAAAATGTTTTTCTCTAAGTAGCTACATAATACTTTTGACTTTGCCACTTGGCCTGCAAAGCCTAAAGTTTTTACTCTCTGCCCTTTTTCTTTTTTTTTTGAGACGAAGTCTCACTTTGTTGCCCAGGCTGGAATGCAGTGGCATGATCTCAGCTCACTACAACCTCTACCACCCCGTTCAAGTGATTCTCCTGCCTCAGCCTCCCGAGTAGCTGGGACTACAGGCATGCGCCACCAGGCCCAGCTGATTTTTGTATATTTTAGTAGAAACGGGGTTTCACCATATTGGACAGGCTGGTCTCCAACTCCTGACCTCGTGATCTGCCCGCTTCGGCCTCCCAAAGTGCTGGGTTTACAAGTGTGAGCCACCATGCTAAGCCTACTCTCTGCCCTGTTACAGAAAAAAAACCAAATTGCCAACTTCCGGTTTACACCCTACAAATTTAATCCGGAGATACCTTTGGATCTTCCCTGGCCTGAGGAGGTAAAATATTATCTCACCCCCACTGTCAGCTATCTGTTCAAAGATCAGAATCCTCTGAGAGGGGACAGTCCAAAGATAGAATCTGGAAAACAAAAGTAAACGTTAAAGACATGGAGAATGTGAACTTACCTGGTTGGCACTGTAGTTAGTGGCCATGATCTTGTGCTATTTACACTTGTTGCTTGGCAACTGCAGAAGGCGACCTCCTGGGACTACCTCCCAATCAGCAGGGACTGCCTTTCCCTCCTACTTATTATTCACTTCCTTGGCTCACATTGCCCCCATTTGTTTTCTCTGGAACTTAGATTCATTTTCATTTTAGAGATGGGAAAGACTGAGTAAATGTGAGAAAATTAGCTGAACAGCAGCTACTTTTTTTCTGGCATAATCTACACCTTCTTAAGAACTTACACGTGACCTTTGATTGGGGTTTTTAACCTCTTTAACAAACCATGTAACACCAACAGCCGCGTTTGTTGGACAACACGGTGTAACATACCACAGGCTGTAAAGCCAGATACTGGGGTTTGAGTTCTTATTCAACATGGGAACATAGGAGCTATATACCATTAAGCAACTGACTTGCCTTCGTTAATTTCTTTTCTTTTCTTTTTTTTTTTTTTTTTTTTTTTGAGATGGAGTCTTACTCTATCACCCAGGCTGGAGTGCAGTGGCGCAATCTTGGCTCACTGCAATGTCTGCTTCCTGGGTTCAAGTGATTCTCCTGCCTCAGCCTCCTGAGTAGCTGGGATTACAGGTGCGTGCAACCACACCTGGCTAATTTTTGTATTTTTAGTAGAAATGGGGTTTCACCATGTTGGTCAGTCTGGTCTCAAATTCCTGACCTCGTTATCTGCCCACCTCGGCCTCCCAAAGTGCTGGGATTACAGCCGTGAGCCACTGTGCCCGGCTGCCTTTCACTAAATTTCTATCATTTGAATCATGAAGATAATAAAGCCTGCTTTCACAGGAGAAGTGAAATAAAATGAATAAAGTGTCTAGACAATACCATAGCATAGTAGGTATTCAACACTGGAGAGATCCTGTTTATAAGACTCACTGCTTTGTTTTCTCAGGCAGAATGGCAAAGGAACAATATTTAAAAAGCAACTAACTCAAATCTGTCCCTAGAAGGAAAAACATATCTTGTCCTCGGTCCTTAAATATTTTCCTTTATCACTCTCTAGAAGCACAGTGCCTAAGAACACAGGTGTTTAGTGTTGGCTGGAATAAAATGGAATCGGGTGCTGGTGCAGGGAAATTGAGCAGGGATGAAGAGAAAGTCACAGGGTGGAAAGCACCAGGTTTGGAGAGTTCACTGGGAGTGCCAGGACATAAGCCTAATATTTGTGGGACAAAGCAACCCCTCTGAAACTTATCTAAAATGGTATTTTAATACCCATCTACAAGGTGGTTAGGAGAATTAATGAGAAAGTAGAACTGTGCTTTGTGAATTATAAAGTGCATTTATATATGTGTCAAGATGAAAGGGAAAAACTAGGAAGTAAGTTGCCCAGAGATACAGATAGTTAGGACCAAGAAAGCATTATAAATTATATCCGTCGGTCCCTTCTCTTTCCTTCTTCCCCAGAATCCTCATCTTAACCAACACATCAAGTATAAGAACACTCCTATATTTCTGCAAATGGAGGGGAAGAACAGCTCTTGTTTTATAAGCTCTGGAGTTAATACCTGGATAATGTGAGATCTGGAAAGAACTTGTGTGCTTAGTCCCCGTGGTTCTTATCACTCTAGAGCGGTGGAAGAGAGAAGAGGTTTATTTTATTTTTTTGAGATGGGAGTCTTGCTCTGTCACCTAGGCTGGAGTGCAGTGGCACAATCTCGGCTCTCTGCAACCTCCGCCTCCCAGGTTCAAGCAATTCTCCTGCCTCAGCCTCCCCAGTAGCTGGGTCTACAGGCATGCACCACCACGCCCGGCTAATTTTTGTATTTTTAGTAGAGATGGGATGTCACCTTATTGGTCAGGTTGGTTTCGAACTCTTGACCTCATGATCTGCCTGCCTTGGCCTCCCAAAGTGCTGGGATTACAGGTGTGAGCCACTGCGCCTGGCCGAGAGAAGAGTTATTTAAGGACCAAGGACTATCTTTGCTCTAGGATATCCATTTTGGCCCTTTAGGCAAGCTGCAGTGATAGGCTAGCATCATTTCTCTTAGGATTTGTCTTCAGTTGGTATGCTTCCCTCTGCTTTTCTGATAAGGATGTAATGATATGTGATGACTGCACTAATTTTAAAAGTTAACTAGTTTTTATTTAATTGAAAAAGTAGGCTGGGCATGGTGGCTCATGCCTGTAATCCCAGCACTTTGGGAGGCCAAAAGGTGGGTGGATCACCTGAGGTCAGGAGTTCGAGACCAGCCTGGTCAACATGGTGAAACCCCGTCTCTACTAAAAAAAAAACAAATACAAAAATTAGCTGGGCATGGTGGCATGGGTCTGTAATCCCAGCTACTCAGGAGGCTGAAGCAGGAGAATTGCTTAAACCCGGGAGGTGGAGGTTGCAATGAGCTGAGATCACGCCGTTGCACTCCAACCTGGGCAACAGAGCGAGACTCCGTCTCAAAAAAAAAAAAAAAAAAAAGAGAAAGAAAAAAAAAGAAAACGAAAAAGTAATGTACATGGAAAAAAGTTTCATGTTAACAAGATGTTCAGTGAATAGCAAATCTCCATTTGATTTCAACTCTCAGTCTTGCTCCTCAGAGGCAACTACTGTTATTCATTTCTTGTGTCTCCTTCCAGAAATATTCTATGAATACAAACACTAATGAGAGAAAGCTGTCCACATTGCTTTTTGATTTGCTTTTTTACTATCTTGGGGATTATATTTTTATCATAATATTCTATTTTGGGATGCACTATAGTTTATTCAGACCCATACGGATGACCATTTAGGTTATTTATAGTCTTTTGCTATTAAGGACATTGCTGTAATGAAAAATCCCTATGTATCTTTATGAACATATATGTATTTTTATGTACATATGTGATATATAGGATACGTTTCTAAAAGTACATTGCAAAGTCAGAAATGTATTTTTATGTACATATGTGATCTATAGGATACATTTTAAAAAGTGCATTTAGAATTAGTAGATAATGTCAAATTACCACTGAAAAACATTGCACCAGTTTGTACTTCTACCAACAGCCTATGCATGGCTAGTTCTCTCTTTCTTTTCAACACCATTATTGTTTTTTTTTCAGTCTAAACTAATTTTAATTGAACTAATAGAACTAATTAATTGAACTAATAGAACTAATGTTAACTGAGCAGTCACTATGTACTTGCCAGGCACAGTTCTAATTGCTTTATTACATTTTCTCATTTAGTTCTCAGTCCAACCAAGGAAACTGGAGAATACACAGTGAGGAGTAGAGCCAGGATTTAATCCCAAGTATTCTGACTCTAGAGGCAGCAGTTTTAACCATTATATCATATTGCTTCTTAAGCTGTAGGCTGAACATGGTATATAATTTTATTTTTATTTATTTATTTATTTTTTAGATGGAGTCTTGCTCTGTTGTCCAGGCTGGAGTGCAGTGGCACAATCTCAGCTCACTGCAACCTCTGCCTCAGCCTCCTGAGTAGCCGGGATTTGTGCCACCACGCCCAGCTAATTTTTGTATTTTTAGTAGAGATAGAGTTTCACCATGTTGGGCAGGCTGGTCTCGAACTCCTGACCTCATGATCTGCCTACCTTGGCCTTCCAAAGTGCTGGGATTACAGGCATGAGCCACAGCACCTGGCCTTTTGTTTTTGTTTTGAGACAGGGTCTTCCCCTGTCACCTAAGCTCTGGAGTGCAGTGGTGCCATCAATATCCAGGGTCTTCCCCTGTCACCTAAGCTCTGGAGTGCAGTGGTGCCATCAATATCCTGGGCTCAAGCGATCCTCCCACCTCCGCCTCCCAAGTAGTTGGGACTGTAGGCATGAGCTACATCCCCAGCTAATTGGGGGAAAAAAAAACAGTTGTAGAGATAGGGCCTTACTGTGTTGCTCAGTCTTGTCGTCTTGAACTTCTGGCCTCAAGTGATTCTCCCCCTTTGACCTTTCGAAGTGTTGGGATTACAGGCATGAGCCACCACATCCACCAACATGGTATATCATTGTTTTAAATTTGCATTTCTTTAATTAGAGTGTTTTTATATGTGTATAAACCCTTTTTATTGGCCGGGCATGGTGGCTCACGCCTGTAATCCCAGCACTTTGGAAGGCCAAGGGGGATGAATCAACTGAGGTTGGGAATTCGAGACCAGCCTGACCAACATGGGGAAACCCCATCCCTACTAAAAATACAAAAAAATTAGCTGGGCGTGGTGGCACATGCCTGTAACCCCAGCTACTTGGGAGGCTGAGTCAAGAGAATCTCTGAAACCCTGGAAGTGGAGGTTGTGGTGAGCCGAGATTGAGCCATTGCCCTCCAGCCTGGGCAACAAGAGCAACACTCTGTCTCAAAAAAAAAAAAAAAAATCCCTTTCAATTTTAGTTCATTTTTCCTGAAAATGGCCTTTGATGTGTTTTGTCACTATTGGGCTGTTGCCTTTTTTTTTTTTCTGAGACCGGGTTTCTCTCTGTCACCCAGGCTGGAGTGCAGTGGCCAAGCAATCCTCCCACCTAAGCCTCCTAAGTAACTAAAACTACAGGGACGTACCACCACGCCCAACTTGTTTTTTTGTTTTTGTTTTGTAGAGACGGGGTTTCCTCATGTTGCCCAGGCTGGTCTTGAACTCCTGGGGTCAAGCCATCTGCCCACCTCAGCTTTTCAAAATGCTGGTATTATAGGCTTGAGCCACTGCATCCAGCCTGTTGATCATTTTTATTAATCTGTTTGAACTCTGTATATTAAGGAAATTAGTCCTTTGTCAAATATGTTGCAAACATTTCCTCTAGTTTGTCACTTACTTTTGTTTGGTTGGTGGCTTTTCTGGGTTTTTGTTTTTGTTTTTTTTGGTTTTGGTTGTGTGTGTGTGTGTGTTTGCAATGGACATGTTTCTAGTACTTATGTAGTCAAATGTATTACTCATTTTTTCTTTCTTTAAACATGATCTTGTACCTATCTTTTTTTTTTTTTTAAGACGGAGTATTGCTCTGTCGCCAGGTTGTAGTGCAGTGGTGCGATCTCAGCTCACTGCAACCTCCACCTCCCGGTTTCAAGTGATTTCCTTGCCTCAGCCTCCCGAGTAGCTGGGACTACAGGCGTGTGCCCCACCACACCTGGCTAATTTTTTTTTGTATTTTAGTAGACAGGTTTCACCATGTTGGCCAGGATGGTCTCAATCTCCTGACCTTGTGATCCGCCAGCATCGGCCTCCCAAAGTGTTGGGATTACAGGCGTGAGCCACTGTGTCCGGCCATTAGTCATTTTTCCTATGCTCTGGATTTTATGCTTTGAATGGCTTTTTGTAAATTCCAATATTTGAAAAATAATTTACCCGGCTTCAGTTTTTACGTTTTATATTTCGTTCCTGCTGGAATTTTAGTGAATATAGACAAGGTTATGCTTCAGGTGCCTTAACTAGTTGTTGTGACATCATTTATTAAGTTGTTTTCTACTGATTTGAAATACCACGTTAAATGCCCTAACATATTGGGGTTTGTTTCTGGATCCTCTAACCTATTGTTCTGGAGAGAAGGGTGATTGTTTTAGATTATTTGTCTCTGTAATCTAAAATCCAAGGTATAGGGCAGGCACAGTGGCTTAAGCCTGTAATCCCAACACTTTTGGAGGCTGAGGTGGGCGGATCATTCGAGGTCAGGAGTTTGAGACCGGCCTGGCCAGCATGGTGAAACCCTGTTTGTACTAACAATACAAAAATTAGCTGGACGTGGTGGCACATACCTGTGGTCCCAGCTACTTGGGAAGCTGAGGCAAGAGAATCGCTTGAACCTGGGAGGCAGAGATTGCAGTGAGCCGCGATCGAGCCACTGCCCTTCAGCCTGGGTGACAGAGTGAGACTTGGTCTCAGAAAAAAAAAAATAAATCCAAGGTACAATTCTGGCTTGATCCTAGGTGAATTCTTCCATTTAAGATTTCACAGACACTAGGAAATTGTAATATCAGTAGTAACAGGCAATTGTAAGCTTCTAATAAAAGTGTATTGAATTTTAGCCTTTCTTCAAATGAACTGGTTGACTTCAGGTATACAACTGATGGTCTTTTACTAGGACCAGATTTACTTCTTCCAAAGTTGGAAGGGCTCATTAAAGACCCTATCCTTTATATATGCCTTAAGATATTTCTTCCATTACTTAAGTTCTCCGAGGACTGAAACTAAACCATTAGGAAATCTTTTATTTGGATTGAGATAATCTGCTGTTGAAGTACAAGTTTAACCTGTACTCTATAGGTGATGTATAAATTGGACCTAAGTGAAGGCAACCACCAGCATGAGTGCTAGTCAGATTGCCTGAGTTAAATTCTGGCTCTGTCTAAATGTGTGGCCTTACACAAGTTAATCTTTCTGGGTCTCAGTACCCTTATATGTAAAATGAGGATCATATATATGTGTATATATATATATATTTTCATATATATATTTTTTCATATATATATATTTTTTCATATATATATATTTTTTCATATATATATATTCATATATATATGGCTGGGGGAGGGGTGGGGTGAGAGACAGCGAGACTGGCTGTTTCACCCAGGCTGGAAAGCAATGGAGTGATCTTGGCTCACTGCGACCTCTACCTCCCAGGTTTAAGCAATTCTCCTGCCTCAACCTCCCAAGTAACTGGGATTATAGGCACCCACTACCATGCCTGCCTAATTTTTTGTATTTTAGTAGAGAATGGGTTTCACCATGTTGGCTAGGCTAGTCTCGAGCTCCTGACCTCAGGTGATTCGCCCACCTTGACCTTCCAAAGTGCTGGGATTACAAGCATGAACCGCTGCACCCAACTTAAAATATAAAATCTATATTTTAGATATCATTACTTTTAGTTGGAGATAGGGTCTCACTTTGTTGCTGAGGCTGGAGTGTAGTGGCGTGATCACAGCTCATTGCAGCCTCAAACTCCTGGCCTTAAGTGATCTTCCCACCTCAGCTTCCCAAAGTGCTTGGATTACTGGCATGAGCCACCGTGCCCAGCCTGGATATCATTACATCTTAATGCTTAAAGAAATTTCTTACTTTTTTGTAGCTGTGTAGTATTACATTAATAATGTGTTACAATTTTTCTCATCGATTTCCTATTGTTGAACATTTAGGTTGCTTCCAAACTTGCTATTACAACAATTTGGCAATGAATAATTTTATTCATGTGCCATTTTGCATGTGTATGAGTATATTTGGAGCATAAATTTATAGATATGAAATTGTGAAGCCAAAAAGTAGTATGTATATTTTGATAGCTATTACCAAATTTCCTTCCATAGGGGTTACACCTCCTTCAACGATGTATGAGAGTTCTCTTGACATATCTTAAAGCCTTGCTGAATTGATTCTGTCTCCAAGTTGTTTGGTTTCATCCTGCATCATTTCCCAGATTTTAAAGAGACGCACAATAACTTTTCCTTTAACACTTTGCATTGTTAAATTACCTCATTTAATCCTTTCTACTTTATAATAGCCAGAAGTCAGTAACTGAAACTTTCAATGTATTTTTTTTTCCCATGGCAATTTTTAAAACCAGAAAAAATGATTAGTAACCCTTTATAGTAGAAACATGGGCATTTATCTCATCTATTACACAGTTTAACCACCTGAATCACTGTCTCTAGTTATACCATCAGCTCTCCAGGGTTTCTTCTAAGTAGCTCCAAGGTACCCTGCATATCACCTCACTGGGTCAGGTGGTGATGGGTCTTGGATAGGAGACCTGGCTTTTGCCCCATTTCCTGGGCTAACAGGATTTCATCCAACCAAACTACTGGCCAAATTTTGAGCTATTCATACACCCTGGCTTTTGTAGACTTCCTTATAGAAAATGAAGGGGTAGTTCTGACCGCTGAAGAGAGGCATGGCTACAAATGTAAAAGCTGTATTTCAAAACTTCTCTATAGTTAAAATAGCTGATCCAGTTTACTTTCCTGAGGCTAAGGTTCCCTCTATTGGAGACTGCTGTTACATCTCTCCTTTCCCCTTGACAATACCACAAAAGAATAATCGTCTTGGTAAGATCCCCTTCCTGAGGAGCCAGAGAACAAGCTTTGTATACTCTTCACACACTGCCTATGTGGTAGCCCTCTCTGCAGGAACACTCATGGAGATGGAGCCATAACACTATTTCTTAAAAAGACCAAAGAACAAGCTTTAAACAACCAAAAATCACTGAAGAGACATCAATATCTCTCACTGGTGGTGTGAATAAATTTGTTTACTTGCATAACTAAGAATAAATGATGGTTATAATGGTACCAGTATAGGATATCATGGCTATATGCTTTGACAATATATAGGTTGACCATGAAGTCTGGAAATAGATACTATTATTTTATGTATTTAAATACATCAAGAAACCATTAATATGTATTCATTAACTTTTCCACATTTCTTGGAAATCCTGTAAGTATAGTACAACTATCAATGAAGAGGGATTAGGGGGGTCAGGCTCGGTGGCTCACGCCTGTAATCTCAACACTTTGGAAGGCTAAGGCGGATAGATCACTTGAGATCAGGAGATCAAGACTAGCCTGGGCAGCATAGTGAAACCCCGTCTATACTAAAAATACAAAAATTAGCCAGCTGTGGTGGCACACGCCTGTAGTCCTAGCTGTTTGGGAGGCTGAGTCACGAGAATTACTTGAACCCGGAAGGTGAAGGTTGCAGTGAGCTGAGATCTTAGCATGACACTCCAGCCTGGCAACAGAGCAAGACTCCATCTCAAAAAAAAAAAAAAAAAAAAAAAGATTAGGGAGAGTACCTGAGAAATAAAATAAGCTCTGTATCAGACACAGATATTAACCAAGAGTAAAAGGATTTTTCCTCAAGGTAGGTTCTAAGGAGAATAACAGATTACTAGATAATTTCAGTGTTGCTCATATAAATAGTAGCCAAAAAGAGAGAACTTGTGTATTGTATAGAACTATTAGGATAAAGGTATCCATTAGAACAAAAATACACTCTCTTCCTAAACACCAAAGATATGTTTAAGGCCAGGGGGATAGCGGGATGGGAGGAGGAAGCAAGTGAAACAGACCACATGGTGAAATTAAATATATATATAACATAAAATTTGTAAGGCAGATCTTTGGCCAAACATACTGATAATATCAATAAATATGAATGGGTTTACCACACCTATTAAAAGAAAATAATTTTCACATTGACTAACAAAGCAAAATCTAACACTGTGCTGTATTAAAAAACTACATCTAAGAAGAGTTTCAGGAAGGCTAAATAAATGACGAATTGATGTACCAGAATTTGTTCCTAAATTTAAGCAGGGGTTGCAGTTGTAATTATCCATCAAAGTAGAATTCTGACTAAAAAGCATTAAAAGAGAAATTTTAACTACAATTTTAATAAAAAAGGTAATGACATTTTATACAAGGAAAAATAGAGGCACACAATAATAGGAGACTAACAAATCCCTCAGATCTGGAAAGATCAAGTGAACGATAAATTAGGATATAGAAGACCTAAACAACCTAATAAATAGATTTATTTAAGTAGATTTAATAATATTAAACTGAACCTTAGTAATAGAGAATAAACCTTTTTTAAAAAATGCATAAAGCATTCACAAAAATGTGATACTTACATCCTAAGCTACAAAGAAAATCTCATTATATCCAAAGTGAAGAAATAATAATTCAAATAGTATTCTCTGACCAAAATATAATACAATTAGACAAACCAAACAATAACAAACCAAAAAGCCTTTTCCAAAGGGAATTTTATTTGCACACACTCACACTCACTCTCCCATACACTTCCCCAAAGGGAAATTTCAGAACATGCTGTTAAACCACTCCTGGGTCAAGTGCAAAATGCAAAACAAATTGCAGGTTTTTGTTTTTTGTTTTTTCCTAACAATGCAAGGCAAAGCCTTTATTCATTTTAATGTTGCACAAGTGTAAGGACCATAGAATCTGGGTTTATTAACTTTAGGTAACAATAATTAAAAGATAGAAAATGTCTCATATTACAGAAATTTAAAAATTGACTATACAATAAATGATGAAGAAAACTAAAAATAGAACAAGACAATGTTCAAATAGTGAATACAATTAACAAATGGGGCCAAAAGATCAACATACATCCCGCATCGTCTTTCATGCAGTGTCTCAGCTTTTTCCCCCCCAAACATAACAGGTTAATTAAAACTAGCCCTATTAAGAATATTAGTTTGCTGGGCGAGATGGCTCACACCTGTAATCCCAGCACTTTGGGAGGCTGATGCCGTGGATCACCTGAGTTCAGGAGTTCAAGACGAGCCTGGCCAACATGATGAAACCCTGTCTCTACTAAAAAAAAAAAAAAAAAAAAAGAAAGAAAACCCAGGCATGGTATTGCGTGCCTGTAATCCCAGCTACTCAGAGGCTGAGGCAGGAGAACCACCTGAACCTGGGAGGCGAAGGTTGCAGTGAGCCGAGATCACACCACTGCACACTCCAGCCTGGGCAATAAGAGCGAAACTCTGTCTGAAAATAAAAAAGAATATTAGTTTATGTTTTCTTCTGAAAATATTTGAATGAAAAATGTATTAATAACTCATGGTTTCCTACTGAAGATTCCACCAGATGATGCTCAGAGATTCAGACAATGCTAGAATAAGACACTACTGGGTGATTATTTCAAAGTATGAACTACAGGTAAAATCTATTCATTTATTTTTATTATTTTTTTCTTGAGACGGAGTCTCACTCTGGCTCCCAGGCTGGAGTGAAGTAGAACGATCTTGGCTCACCACAACCTCTGCTTCCCAGGTTCAAGAGATTCTGCTGCCTTAGCCCCTCAAGCAGCTGGTATTACAGGTGGGCGCCACCATGCCCAGCTAATTTTTGTATTTTTAGTAGAGATGGGGTTTCACCATGTTGGTCAGGCTGGTCTCTAACTCCTGACCTTGTGATCCACCCGCCTTGGCCTCCCAAAGTGCTGGAATTACAAGAATGAGCCACCATGCTTGGCATTTTTTTTTTTTTTTTTGAGATGAAGTTTCACTCTGTTACCCAGGCTGGAGTGCAACGGCATGACCTCAGCTCACTGCTGCAACCTCCGCCTCTTGGGTTCAAGCGATTCTCCTGCCTCAGCCTCCCAAGTAGCTGGGATTGTAGGCACCCGCCACCTCTCCCAGCTAATTTTTATATTTTTAGTAGAGAAGGGGTTTCACCATGTTGGCCAGGCTGGTCTCAAACTCCTGACCTCAAGTGATCTGCCTGCCTCAGCCTCCCAAAGTGTTGGGATTACAGGCATGAGCCACTACGTCTGGCTTAATTTTTGTATTTTTAATAGAGACGGGGTTTCACTATGTTGGCCAGGCTAGTCTTGAACTCCTGACCTCAGGAGATCCTCCCAGCTCGGCCTCCCAAAGTGCTAGGATTACAGGCATGAGCCAACTGCGTCCGGCTGAACTACAGGTAAAATCTAAAAGGACATACATACTTTTTTTTGAGACAGCCTATATGTCTTTTAAATTAGAAAATATTTTTTAGGCCAGATGCGGTGGCTCATACCTGTAATCGCAGCACTTTGGGAGGCTGAGGCAGAAGAATCACGAGGTCAGGAGTTCAAGACCAGCCTGACTAACATGGTGAAACCTCATCTCTACTAAAAATACAAAAATGAGCTGGTCATAGTGGCAGGCTCCTGTAATCCCAGCTACTCTGGAGGCTGAGGCAGGAGAATCGCTTGAGCCCAGGAGGTGGAGGTTGCAGTGAGCTGCATCCTTTCAATGGTGTTTAAGAGAAATTCCCTTTCTTTGGGATCTTTTATGTAAGTGTCAATAAGGAGACTACATGTTTAAGAATGTATGTTTTTAAGTCATAACGGGCTTCTGCAATCTGACCTTCTTGGCTAGATCGCTCCACTAAGTTTTCATTTACTATGCCATCACCTACTGCGAAGAAAGCCAGAACATGGGATATAAAATCTCTCTCCTTGGTCCAGAAGGAAGCCTCCGCCTTCTTATACATCTACCAATGATCATGTTACTCGATGGGGAAGGTGACAAAGCGGCGGGGCTTTTCTCTCAGCAGTGGTTCATCCTCCACGCCAGGGGTAAGCTACTTTAGTTTTCAGCTCCGCAGGCTCCTAGAAGATCCTCCTCACGGGTTTGCTGGCCCCGTCACGGTCCCGCTCAGGACCAGAGACATGTTCTCCTTGTTGGCCAGGCTGAGACCCTTCCGCAGCAAGAACTGCAGTTGCAAAAAATTAGCCAGGCGTGGTGGTGGGTGCCTGTAGTCCCAGCTAATTGGGAGACTGAGGCAGGAGAATCACTTGAATCCGGGAGGCGGAGGTTGCAGTGAGCCCAGATTGCGCAACTGCACTCCAGCCTGGGCAACAGAAGGAGACTCCGTCTCAAAAAAACAAAACAAAAAAACAAAGAGCTTCAGTTGCTGCGGGTCCGCGTTGGGAGTGAGCGGGACGCGGACCAAGAGCATGGTGGTGGCGCGGGAGAAGTTTTTTAAAACAGTAATGAAAACCAGAATCTATGGGAAACAGTGAAGCTTTATTTAACACAGCATTTCCAAAACTTGTTTGAACACATAAATATACTGACTTTAGCATTCTGTGAAACAGAATGTATAGGGGCTTAGGATAGCATACAGGATTTGGAATAGGATATAAATTATAATCCCAACTCTTAGTAGTAACACTGGATGACATTAGGGTACATTGTTCTTTATGCCTATTTTTTTTTTCATCTATTAGATACAATTATTCCATACCAACTATGGCATATGGTGGTAATCCTGATGAAATGTTACTTATGAGAAGTCTGAAAAATATAAAACACTACAGATACTGAAGTGGTTTGGAGAAGTTTTAAAAACTCTACGGAAATGCAAAGTTTTTTTTTTTTTCCTCAGATTTTGTAGTAATAGTAGATTTAGGGTTAGTGCTCAGTATATCATTTCAAGGGTGTTACATTCATAAGTCTCTTGCCTTGTATCTTTTTAAGTTTCTTTTTGAAAAAGTTGATGTTGGGTAATTTGGCTGTTCTCTTGTACTGTAGAAAAACTTTGTCAATAACTGAGAAGGAGAATAGGTAAGAAGGGAGAAAAGGAAGGAATTTTTTTTTTGTTGAGACAG
Organism: Ateles fusciceps; assembly: GCA_036589455.1. Classification (NCBI taxonomy): domain Eukaryota; kingdom Metazoa; phylum Chordata; class Mammalia; order Primates; family Atelidae; genus Ateles; species Ateles fusciceps. Next base: position 4,453,964 of record JAZHEH010003362.1, read on the forward strand.
TCTTGCTCTGTCGCCAGGCTGGAGTGCAGCGACGCAATCTTGGCTCACTGCAACCTCCGCCTCCTGGGTTCAATCGATTCTCCTGCCTCAGCCTCCCGAGTAGCTGGGACTACAGGCGTGCACCACCATGCCCAGCTAATTTTTGTGGTTTTAGTAGAGATGAGGTTTCACCATGTTGGCCAGGATGGTCTTGATGTCTTAACTTTGTGATCTGCCCACCTTGGCCTTAGGGTGTGAGCCACCTTACAGACGTGAGCCACTGTGCCTGGCCAAGGAATTTGTTAATATGAATTTTTTTCCTGTAGATATCTCAATATTGTAGATTACATTGAATTGTCCTTTTTGTTTATGATTCTTTGAGACACAGTTGAGATTCTGTTACTGACAATCTGTCTTGGGACATTGAGGCATTGGTGTAATTAAGAGTATTTATTTATTTATTTATTTATGAGACAGGGTCTCACTCTGTTGTCCAGGCTGGAGTACAGTGGTGTGATCACAGCTCACTTGATCTCCTGGGGTCAAGCAATCTTCCCACCTCAGCCTCTTGAGTACCTGGGACTACAGGCATGAGCCACCATGCCTAGCCAATTTTTAAATTTTTGTAGAGATGGGGTCTTACTTTGTTGTTCAGGGCGGTCTCAAACTCCTGGACTCGGTGATCTTCCTGCTTCAGCTTCCCAAAGTGCTAGAATTACTGGCATGAGCCACCGCACCTGGCCAAGACCATATATTTAAACTTTAGAAGTGCACTTTTAAGATTCAGCAGAATCAGTTGTTGACTGACTGCCACAAAGATGAAATAGTGGCCAGGTGCAGTGGCTCATGCCTGTAATCCCAGCACTTTGGGAGGCTCACTTGAGGCCAGAACTTCGAGACCAGCTGGGCAACATAAATGAGACCTCATCTCTAAAAATCAAGTGATTACCTTTAGGGAGAGAGAAAGAATAATAGGAAGGCGTTGGGGGTAGATGATAAACTTCTTTGAATATTGTTTTATAGAGTTTATTTTGAAACCATGTATTTTACATAATTATAAAAATTTTTAAAAATCTAAAATAAATAATCTCTATTTTTACAACAAAAAGTTTTTTTTTTTTTTTAAGAAGAAATAGTTGGCTATAATACAAAAGCTATTATATGACTGAGTTAATACCTCTACTTCCTCTCAACTTGACAAATTTCATATTATTTTCTTTCTTGAGATTAAGTCTCCCTCTAGTGGAGACTAGTTTTACAACTAGTCCCCAACACCCAGCACCACAAAGGAAAAAATCCTTGGCCTATTGCCTCCTGCTGCCGTAAAATTATATATTATAGGTATCAGAGTCTTGAGAAGGAGGATGTGGTGGAAGATACTGAGCAATGGGGTAATAAAGAGTTGGGAACAGAATTAGGTTTCATAAGGAATTAGGGATATGAGAAGCTCTAAGAGCCAAGATTTGGATTATTCAACTCAGAAAGGGGGAAGGAAGCTTGGCTTCATGATGGTAAAAAATTCCACCACCTTTGCCCAGAAAGAGGTGATTCACACGCTGATATCACTGTGTTCTCAGGGAAATAGCTCCCCACAAGGCATTGCATTAGGGAGAAGCCACGGCAAGGAACAGTGATGAGCAGGGCATGAAGAGTGATTGTCCTAAGCCAGATATGATGTCATGAGGGTGAACTCCAGGACCTCCTGTCCTTCAGGACGATCCCACAGTCTCACTGACCGCTGAGGCCAGGTTCATGAAAGCTTTGCCTTCCCAGAGACTGATCAGGGGAAAGGTACTGACACAGCCTCTTCAGCTCCTGGCAGGGAGGGGCAAGGACTACTTACACTGAAAGTGGCCCCTCGGGGGATGACGGGAGGATACTTGTGTCCTGGGCTACCCTAGGTCTCATCTGACCTTGCATAGTGAAAGCTACTCATGGGAGAAGGAGAACTCCCTTATCAGGGAGGCCCTTAGAGTGGAAGGGCTTTCCTAACGTCGACTCCCATTTCTGGAAGTATATGCCATTCTTCTCCACTCTCTGTCGCACTGTGGTCTTAGCCTCTGCAGAGAATGTTTGTTGGTTGCCACCTCAGCATATATCTTCCACCCTCTTTACAATTTTCAATAAGAACACAAAAAGAAATGAAGACTAAAAATGGCTCAGTTTCCTAAGATCATTTTCTGATCCTATAAAATCTGATTTCTTAATTCAGCTCTGTGATCCTGCTCTTTTGCATATCTAGCTTGAGAATGCTGTCCAGGAAGGGACTCATTTGAAGAATTATTTCTGCCAATTCCCATATCTTTCTTTGTCTTGCCTTCACTTTCTCCTTTAAGAGGTGAATTTACAGACACATTAAAATTCTGGAGGAAAACACTGGGCTAATTAAGTGTGGTGACCCTTCCTAGAAGCAAAATGTAGCATATTTCTCTAGGAGTACATCAACGAAGAAGACCATTGAGAAAGATCTCTCTCTCCAAACACGTTGGTTGCTAAAGGCTAGCCCCTAGACTGTAATTCCTAAAGTAACAAAAGGTAATGTCAACCTTATATAATACAATATTATTCAGCCTTGAAAAGGCAGGATATTCTGACACATGCCAGAACATGGATGAAACTTGAGGACACTATGCTCAGTGAAATAAGCAAGTCATGAAAGGACAAATGCTGTATGATTCTACTGATATGAGGTACTTTGAATAGCCAAAATCATAGAACAGAAATTAGAAGAGTGGCTGCCAGGAGCTGAGGGAAGGAATGATGGGGGAGTTATTGCTTAATGAGTACAGAATTTCAGTTTTGCAAGATGAAAAGAGTTCTGGAAATGGATAATGGTGATGCAATGTTGCTTTTGTTTGTCTTTTCCAGCTACTTTAAGAGAATATTTAAATTATTTTCTCTCATTTGGAAAAATTTTTAAATTGAGATATTGAGAAACTTAATGATTTGCCCAAGGTCATAATCAGTTAATGTTGTAGTCAGAATTAGAATCTAGGCTTGGCTACAATTTGAGGGGTCTTCTTTTAAAGTTGTTTTTAACACTTTTTTTTTTTTAAGACAGGATCTCACTGTGTCACCCAGGCTGGAGTGCAGTGGCATGATCGCAGCTCACTGTAGCCTCAACCTCCCCAGGCTCAGGTGATCCTCCAACCTCAGCCTCCTGAGCAGCTGGGACCACAGGCATGTGCCACAATGCCCAGCTAATTTTTGTATTTTTTTGTAGAGACAGCGTTTCACCATGTTGCCCAGGCTAGTCTCGAACTCCTGAGCTCAAGTAATCTGCTTGCCTCAGCCCAAAGTGCTGGGATTACAGGCATGAGTCACCATTCCCAGCCTAAAGTTATTTTTTTTTAAATTACGGAAGGAATACTAGCAGATTTCATTCTAGCAAATCAAACAATACCAAGCATTTACCTAGAGGAACTAAGTAAACCCCATAACACTAAGTCTTAGTTATCTATTTCTGTATAACCACTTCAAAATTTAATGGCTGTGGCAGGTTGTATTTTTCAAGAGGGTTGTAACAAGATATTCCACACTACATGCTTTTCTTAAATGTGACACTCCTCCCATTAAAAGGCAGAGTCTATATTCCCTGCTCTTGAATTTGGGTGGGCCTGTAAGTAAGATGGAAGTGATGCAAGGTTGAAAAAGGAGATATGTCTTCCACTCGATTCTCTTAGGAGTCACTCAGAATCCAGCCACCTTGGATCTGAGGAAGCAGAACGACCTCATGGAGAAGGCACATAGGTGTTCCTGCTGACAATCCCAGCTGAGATCCCAGTCAACAGCCAGCATAACCTCAGACATATGCTGAAGTAAATTAAAATGGAGACCATGCCTGAAGAATCCCTGAGCAGACAAAACCAGGCCTCATAAGTGACCTGAACCTTGCTTGATTTACCAACACAAGGGAAACTTATGCTGAACCATTTCTTGTAAATGCCTATATTAAAGAAAAACAGAACTTAAGCTCAACCAATTGGAAGTAGCCAACACACTTATATAACTAGGGACTTTCCAACAAGTTAGAATGAAGAAAGCAACTGTATAATTGCAATCAATCAAATTTTTTATTTTGCTGCCACATTTGCCCCATAAATACTTGCCCATGATGATTTGTCATGGGAAAACTCAGCTTCGAACTTCTTTTGGTTTGGTATTTCCCAATTCATAAATTGCTTCCTACTCAAATGAACTCTTACAATTGTTTTTGTTGTGCCTCAGTGTACCTTTTACATATGTGAACGAGCAATTCCACATGATTCCAGCCCCAAGCTTTCAAGTCATCTCAGGCTTCCAAGTCTTCTCAGCTGAGGTCTCAGTGCTTCTGAAGCAGAGACAAATCATCCACACTACCCTTTCCAAATTCTTGACTCACAGAATCCATGACATAATAAACTGGTTGCTGTTTTGCACCAGTAAGTTTGGAGCGGTTTGTTACACAGCAATAGGTAACTGGAACACTCCCTTATCTTTCCCAAGGTAGCATCTTGGTGAAGGTGGAGCTACCAATGACCTAGAGGTAGCAGAAAAAGGAGGCAACCTCAAATCCCTGTGACTAGACTCTGGAACCCTACTGCTCTCAGATGTGTTGGGCTGGCCTTGTCCCTGGGTACCTAGTGCTGAGCGAAGTGCAGCTTTTTTCTGTTGGGCCTTTTGGAGTTATCATCTTAACACTGACTTCTCAAGTCCATAGTCTCATACCATCCCATTTGCCTCTCGTTGCCAAGTCCCTGCCCAGCGGGCTTCCTTGTCTTATTCCCAGACTTCTACAAAAGACATTCTTTCTTGTCTAGGTATATTCCCTTAGAAGGAGATGGGAGTGAAATCTGTTCAGAATCCATTCCTCTCTCCATATCCCCCAACTCCTGGTAGAGCTGGGTGAAGTTCTCACCACTTACTCCAAAGGGTTTTAAAATCCATTCCCTCCGGAGCAGGAGGCTTAGATTCTTTCCAGCACTGGCTTTGCCTTCAGGGTTTCACCGGAATATTTGGGAGTGTTCTGCAAGGGATGTAAAGGTGAGCAGCTGTGTTTGTTCAAAGCAACAGTAAGTACTGCTGGACACCAAACCCGGCCTCCTGCAGTTTCCTCACTGCCTCACCTTGTGGCCAGAAGAAGCCAAGCTATCCACCCCTTCTGTGGTAGGGCTGGGGCTCATGTTCCTTTATTTGGTTCGAACCTCACAGTTTACCCCTCCAAGGACTCGAAGATAAATCACGTTCTCAGCAGGCTTGGTTTCAAGTGATGCGCCAACATAAAAAGGGATTTGCGGGCAATCAGTATAAATGATCTGGGTTTGGATCTAGCCCAATCACTTAATTTAATGGGATCTCAGGCATGTCTCTACAATTTTATTTCTTCATCTGTAATATTTTGATAATAGTTACTTCATAAGATTATTAAAAGGATTCGATGACACTGTAAACTATTTAGTCTGATAGAAAGTAAACGTAAAGCAAAAGTTAGTTACGATTAGAAAATGCATGTTAGCAAATCAAAGACTCAGAAAGCGATTTAATTAAAGATAATTGCTTAATTATGTTCAACCCCAGATTTTCCTGCTTGATAAATTCACAGAACCCTTTCAAACGACACACCAGTAATTAGGATTAGGGTGGAGACGGAGGAACTGGAGTGAACGGGACTCGACTGGAACACGTCTACGCACGAGTATGAGGTGAGGTGTGCACGTCAACGGGACCGTCACTCCCGTCGGGAAGGACACGGCAGTCTTTCAGTTCTCCTGGGGCTGAACCCGCGACGTCTACGCGAGGCTGACGGGACAGAGCTTTTGGATTAGCTCTTTCTCCGCCCCCTCGCCACAGCCCGCGCGCGTTCCGCTCTGCTTCCCTTCCACCCGCGGGTTGCCAGTACAGTCTCTGTCTCGTTCAGTCCCCATTGTCGGGAACTGAGAGCAGCCTTTCCCAGACTTCCGGTCTTGATTCACGCCTGCTGGCGGGAAAACTCCCGACCTCGGCGAGGCGCGGGGAGAGGAGCGGGCAGGGGTGCAGCAAGAGGAGGGGCGGGGCTCATGAGTGACGGAGGGCAGAAGGGCGGGACGGGACGGGAGGAGGGGCGGGGCTCACGGGTGACGGAGGGCAGAAGGGCGGGGCGCAAGAGCTACTGAGAGCCGGACGCGGGTGAGAGGAGGGGCGAGGCGTGGGAGTGACGGGCAGCGGAGAGTCGCGAGCCGGAGGCGAGGCGTTGGAATGACTGAGGGAGCCCTCAGGGGCGGGAGGGGGTGAGGGGCTCCTGGGTGTCCTTGAGCTTGCGGGACATTCGGGTCATTTTTTCCCCCAGGCCTCAGGCCTTCTGCGTCAAATTTGGGGGACTTCACTAGGCCTATGAGGTTGGCCGACGTTCGGGCGCAGGAGATGGGCTGCCTACCCTGGGGCTGGGCTAGGGGCTCTGCCTGGCAGCGCGCCTGGGCCGGGGCCGGAGCACAGGGCTGGATGCAGGGCACCTTGGCGTGATTCGCGGCGGAGACTCTCTTTCCATCCCTATCCTGAGTTCCCCCATTCTCTTTCCCCCGAAGCAACTGTTAACAGTTTCTTGCGTGCCCTTCCTAGATGATCTTCAGTCGTCCCTCGGTATTTTTCCAGGATAGCACCCCATACTAAAATCTGCCGTCCCTCAAGTCCCACCTATAAAATGGCATAGTATTTACATATAACTACGCACATCCTCCTGCACAATTTAAATCTGCTACGGATTACTTGTAATACCCAATACAATGTAGTTATACTGTGTTGTCTGCATTTGCATCATTTTTTGTTATTTTTCCCAATATTTTGGCAACCTGCTGACGTGGGAGGCCAACTGTGGGAGACCAACTAGATCTATACATGTATATATTTATATGTGCATAAATATATTTCCTCCATTTTCCCCTTACTCAAATACCACACACTATACACACTACTCTTCACCCGAGTCTTTTCAGTTAGCAGTAAGTCTTGAACCTGTCCAAGAGCAGGATGACATGCAAAATAAGTGATTTAAAATTCTTTCTATGGCTGGGCTTTAAAGTACTTCCAGCTTTCTTTCTTTCTTTTTTTCGTTTTTTCTTTTTTGAGACGAAGTCTTGCTCTGTCGCCAGGCTGGAGTGCAGAGGCGTGATCTCGGATTACTGCAACCTCCGCCTCCCTGGATCAAGCAGTTCTCCTGCCTCAGCCTCCCTAGTGGCTGGGACTACAGGTGCGCGCCACTATGCCCAGCTAATTTTTGTATTTTTAGTAGAGGCGGGCTTTTTCACCATGTTGGCCAGGATGGTCTCGATCTCTCTCTCTTTTTTTGTTTTGTTTTGAAACGGAGTTTCACTCTTGTTACCCAGGCTGGAGTCCAATGGCGCGATCTCGGCTCACCACAACCTCCTCCTCCCAGGTTCAAGTGATTCTCCTGCCTCAGCCTCCCGAGTAGCTGGGATTAACAAGCATGCGCCCCCACGCCTGGCTAATTTTGCATTTTTAGTAGAGATGGGGTTTCTCCATGTTGGTCATGTTGGTCTCAAACTCCCGACCTCAGGTAATCCACCTGCCTTGGCCTCCCAAAGTGCTGGGATTACAGGCGTGAGCCACCGCGCCCATCTAGTCTCCATCTATTGACTTCGTGATCTGTCCGCCTTGTCCTCCAGAGTGCTGGGATTACAGGCATGAGCCACCATGCCTGGCCCTACTTCCAGTTTTTTACTACTATTTTGGCAGAGGGCTCACCTATGGGAATTAAAAAGATGCATTTCTAGCCTGGGCATATAATAAAACTTGTCTCTACAACATTAAATTAAATTAACTGGGTATAGTGGTGGGCGCCTGTGGTCACAGCTACTTGGGAGGCTGAGGTGGGAGAATCGCTTGAGCCTGGGAATTCGAGGCTGCAGTTTCAAGCAATTCTCCTGCCTCAGCCTCCCTAGTAGCTGGGATTACAGCGTGCACCACCAAGCCTGGCTAATTTTTGTTTATTTAGCAGAGGCAGGGTTTCACCATGTTGGCCAGGCTGGTTTCGAACTCTTGACTTCAGGTGATCTGCCTGCCTCAACCTCCCAACGTGCTGGATTACAGACTTGAGCAACCCCACCTGGCCTGAAGTGGGGAGTTTTTATGCAGCTGGCGAATAAAGAAGGGGGAGTTTCAGAGACTTGAGGGGGAAAAGTCTGTATTTCTTCAGTCTCAGATAACACCTTGAACAACCAGCTTCTGGGTGTCAGCAGCTGGGTGCAACATCCTTAAAGGCATTCATTAGAATCTTCTGCAATTTTTTTTTTTTTAAGACAGGGTCTCACTCTGTCACCCAGGCTGGATTGCAGTGACATGATCTTGGCTCACTGCAATCTCCGTCTCCTGGATTCAAGTGATTGTCCCACCTCAGCCTCCTGAATAGCTTGGGATTACAGGCATATACCACCATGCCTAGCTAATTTTTGTTTTGGGGTTTTTTTGTTTGTTTTTTTGTAGAGATGAGGTTTCACTCACTGTGTTGGCCAAGGTGGTCTTGAACTCCTGACCTGAAGTGATCGGCCTACCGGCACCTCCTCCACCTCCCAAAGTGCTGGGATTACAGACTTGAGCCACCATGCCTGGTCCTTCTGCAATTTTTTTTTTCAAGACTTTAAGTTATATTCTTCTGCTTGACAAAGAAAGCAGTACATTAGCAGTTTATAATTATATTGTAGAAGGAATATTGGGAAAAACACAAGTGCAAGTGAGCAAGGGCCTGATCAGAATTTTCATCATTTCAGTCACTAAAAATGCTGGTGTGGTGAAATCTCAAGGGCTCTGGTTACAAATTACCTTAGAAATTCCATGGGAAGCCATGGTCTTGTTTCTTCTCATAAACAAGGCCTGTCTCTCTGTCCCTGGATTTCCCTCTTGTATCCTAGTAAGGATCAGACTTTGTTTTTTGTATTTATTTTTAGATATGGAGTTTCACTCTGTCACCCATGGATGGAATGCAGTGCTGCAATCATAGGTCACAGCAGCTTCAAACTCCTGGGCTCGGTTTCATTCTCCTAAGACCAGCCTGGCCAACATGGTAAAAGCCCGTCTCTACTAAAAATACAAAAATTAGCTGGTCGAGGTGATGCGCACCTGTAATCCCAGCTACTCAGGAGGCTGAGGCAGGAGAATCACTTGAACCCAGGAGGCAGAGGTTGCAGTGAGCTGAGATCATGCTATTGTACACCAGCCTGGCCTGCAGAGCAAGACTCCATCTAAAAAAAAAAAAAAAAAAAAAAAAAATCGCAGGGCCTGGTGGCACATGCCTGTAGCCCTGATACAGGAGGTAGAAAGAAATTATTTAGGCACTGTAGCCTCCAGTCTGGGTGACAGAGCAAGACCCCCCCCCCAAAAAAAGCCTTAAAAATATTTAAAAATATGTACAGAGGTACAGATTGGCTGTGCGCCATTGCTCACTCCTGTAATCCCAGTACTTTGGGAGGCCGACGTGGGTGGATCACCTGAGGTCAGGAGTTTGAGACCAGCCTGGCCAACATGGCAAAACTCTGTCTCTACTAAAAATACAAACATTAGCCAGCCATGGTGGTGGGTGCCTATAATCCCAGCTACTCAGGAGGCTGAAGCAGGAGAATCGCTTGAACCTGGGAGGCAGGGGTTGCAGTGAGCCGAGAATACGCCATTGCACTCCAGCCTGGATGACAAGAGCAAAACACTGTCTCAAAAAAAAAAAAAAAAAAGAAAGAAAAAAGAAGTACAATTTGAGTATCTTTTATCTGAAGTACTTGGGACCAGAATTGTTTTAAATTTTGAATTTTTTCAGATTTTTAAATATTTTCATTATACCTATCCTAGTTGAGTATCTCAAATCTGAAAATCTGAAATCCAAAATGCTGCAATGAGCATTCCTTTGATCGTCCTGTGAGCACCCAAGAAGTTTAGGATTTTGGAATATTTTGGATTTCAGATTTTCAGATTTGGGATTGTCGACCTGTATTTTATATGAATATTCCAAACAGCCTTCAAATATGTGAGCTTTTTTTTTTCTGGGAAATACTAAAAAATTGTAATAGCTATGTTAAAGCTTAACTGACAACAACAAATGGAACATATTTAAAATGTACAAGTTTTGGCACGTGTATACACCTGGGAAGTTATCACCGCAAGTCAGGGCCAATTTACACGTTAGGCACAGTTCATAGGGCCCACTTTTTTTTTTTTGAGAAAGAGTTTCTCTGTCGCCCAGTCTGGATCTCGGCTCACTGCAACCTTCGCCTCTTAGGCTCAAGTGAATCTCCTGCCTCAGCCTCCAGAGTAGCTGGGATTACAGGCGCACGCCACCAGGCCCAGCTAATTGCTGTGTTTTTAGTAGAGATAGGGTTTCGCCATGTTGGCCAGGCTGGTCCCAAATTCCTGGGCTCAAGCGATCCGCCCACCTCAGCCTCCTAAAGTACTGGGATTAAAGGCATGAACCACCGCGGCTGGCCCAAAAATGTTTTATTGTAAAATAAAAATGCTTTAATGGAGGCTGGGTGCAGTGGCTTTTACTCAGCACACTTGAGATTCATGTTATTGTATGTATCAGTAGTTCTGTCCTTTTTTGGCTGAGTAACATTCCATTGTATGGATTGATCTTTCACCTGTTGATTTGAGAGGGGGATTATGAAGCTGAAGGCTGTGAAGTGGAAAAGAAAAAGAGAGAGGAGACCCCCTCGCCTCCTTCAATTTCACCTCCTCCCCCCACTTCCAGATGGGAAGGAGAGTGAAGAAGGAAAAAAAAAATAGAAATAAAATGCCAAAGAGCTGGGAAAATGACTCCCTCTTTAGTTCCCAGCATATCTGCTGTTAACCTTGAAAGAGCTGCAAATGAATGTTATCCCCAGGCTGGAGCCCAGCACTGGTTCCCACCCCCATGTCTCCACAGACCAGGCTTCCTCCTGGAAACACCTCTGCCAACAAACAGCTTGTTGCTTTTGTCTTGTCTCTGTAAGCCCCCTCTCCCTTACTGGTCCCCACTCGCACTGCATATGAATTAGCAAATCAATGAAGCCAAAAGATTATAAAGTTGGATGTCCAGCAAATGGACAATCACATAGTTCTGCCTCGGTTTCCCCTTTAGCATTGTAAGCCTATAAAGGGGAGAGAAGCTGCAGCTCGGGGAGCTCGGTGAATGTTGTTGCCCGCCGCAGGTCCCTGCCGAATAAAAAGTCACTTCCTTCCTCAGTTCGGTGTTCCAGAGATTTGTTCTCTGCCGCTCCCGCTGCAGATTGACATTTGGGTTGTCTACAGTTTGGGGCTATTACAAATAGAGCTGCTATAAACGTGTGTATATAAGCGTATGCTCTATTTACTCCTGGGTAAATACCTAGGAGTGAAATGGCTGAGTCATATTGTAGTAATTCAACATTAAAAAAAAACACCAAACTGTTTTCCAAAGTGAATGTACCATTTTACATTCCACCAGCAGTGAATAAGTGTTCTGGTTTCTCCACATCCTTGCAACTTGATATGGTCAGTCTTTTAAATTTTAGACATTCTGATATGTGTGTAGTGGTATCTTATTGTGTTTTAAATTTGCATTTCCCTAATGATTAATGATGTTGGACATCTTTCCATGTGATTATTTGCAATCCATATATCCTCTTTGATCAAATGTCTGTTCAAATTGTTTACCCCTCTTTTAGGAGAGTTGTGAAAATAATCTTTTAATTAAAAATGTGCTGGGGGAAGCAGCAATGGAGAAAGGGTTTACAGTGTGCCTACATAAAGTGGTTATAAGTAACGTATAAAAGAAATCAGGAACAATAAACTGCGGAAGGCCTCTCTACTGCCAGGATGTTCTCAGGAACAGAGTGACTTAAGCTCTGATATTCTAAACAAAGTGCCCAAGGACATGATACTCCCTTGAAGCACTGAAATATAACCATACATGTAGGCTCCTTGCTAAGCCCACTCCCACCAGCTGCACTGTCTATTGATAAGCATACGATTTTAGCTCTTGAGAAACTCACATAAACCGCCGCTGCTATCAATTTTATGTTTGATGCACAGCTTCCCTTCACCATTTCACCCTACCACCTGCACTATAGATAAAAGTGATTGTGTTCAATAAATATTGTGGAACCCAGAGCTCAGGGACTTCACTGCCTCCAGTACAAAATGATGGTCCCCTGGTCCCACTTTCATTCTTAATCTTTTTCTCATTCCTTTGTTGCCATCGAACTCGGGGTACCCATGGGCGGGGTGTGGGGGCTGGTTCTCTACAAAATGTACATTGTTTCCACCTGATTTAGAACCAAAGAGCTTAGGATACCCTAAGAATCCTAAAATGAGAGGAAAGAGAAAGAACTAACATTTTCGTGACTGGATGGTGACAAGTGGAGAAAATAAGCACAATAAAGGCAGGTTTGGTGGGGGGTGATAGAGCAGAGCGACTTGTGATACCAGCTCCCCTCACTAGGTTGGTTTTGTTCCTCTGGACTGCGGGGTTAATGATACCGGCAATTAGCGCAAAGCGAGATAATCACCAGCACACACTTGGATCTCGATACAGGTTTGTAAACTAGGTGGAGGAAACGGACCAGTGGCAGTCGCAGCCGGAGGCCAGTGCTGGAGCCTGAGCCCAGAGCCGGAGCCTGAGCAGCGTGTGAAAAAGGAGGTCGTTCAGGACTCGGCCCTGAACCACAACTTTGTCCTTGGGGATCCGGGTCGGCAGCGACGACTTCATTCACTGAGCAGCCATTTCTGGTTCCCAATGTGCCGGGAGTGGCCTTCTGGGTGTCAGAAAAGATGCAGACAACTGACGGGGCGGAACCGCGACACGGTGTCTGCTGCTGTCAAAAGGTCTCACTGCTCCGGAGGGACCCAGTCACCCACAGCCGCCAGGGGCTCGCGCCCGCTCGCTCCTCACCCGTTGTCGAGAGCCGCTTGGCCGCTGGGGTCTACGTTTGAGTCCTTTCAGCTTTCCTCGGACCTAGGGTTCCGCGATCTCACCGCGCTCTTGGCGGATTGTTATGTAAAATCCGAATGGATATAGAGAAGGGAAAGGAAAAGCGAAAAAGTAACATCTTGTTTCCGCCCGGTTTCGAACCGGGGACCTTTCGCGTGTGAGGCGAACGTGATAACCACTACACTACGGAAACCAGCTGGCAGCTGGCGCCTCGCAAACGACTCTTGAAAGGTAGCGGCTCACCACTGTCCCTGACCCACGGGACAAGTACCCGGGCTAGCCACCCGCAGCTCCGGGCTCGGGGCGCGTCCGCAAGTAGCCAGCAACGCAAGTCAGACCCGGGCTCCTCGCGTGGGCTCATGACCGAGAGTACAGGGGTGAACTGGATGGTGCCTCCTCAGGAAACTTCCGGCGCAGTCAGGGCTGCAGCCAGAGCCCCGAGACACTGGAGCAGGGCTCCAGGCGTCCTCGAATTCTGGTCGTGGAGTTTTACTGATCCTGTCGGGTCCTTAAGGAGCGCTTGGCAGGGGAGCGCGGACGCCTGGGGCCAGGCCACCGCGGCCACTGAGAGCTGAGCCCAGCCTGGGGACTGGAGAAAAACGGAGTAGAAGAGACCTAGGGGACGGACTTGGCCATGTCAAGGAAAACCAGCTGATATTTGAAACAAAATACGCCTTAGGTTTGTCCTGAATTTAGAAGCATTTTCACGTTCTCGTGTTTAACCAGATTTACAGCAGTGCCATGAGCAAAGTATTAAACCTGCCTTAAAGATGAAGAGACTGAAACTAGTTGAATAGGACTTGGGTAGGATGGAAGCGCTACTTAACGTCAGGGGAAGAGTCTGCCGCTCTGCTGTTCTCAGGCTGTATCTCGCTTAGCGGGACTACACCTTATTATTGTCCGAGGAAGCAAACGAAGAGAAAAGAGAAACTGGAGCGTATTCCTGGAGGGACTCAAGATACCTCTCCAGGTAGAACCCCAAGATACCTGAGTAGAGTGACAGCTAAGGTCGAATGACCTCATCTTTTCCACTGTTTCGGGTCAAATTATCTGAGGAGGTAGGAAGAGGAGATGGTTTAGGGATGCCAAGTGACAAAGGCTTTAGAAAATTGAGAAGGGTCGTGCTCGCTTCGGCAGCACATTATACTAAAATTGAAACGATACAGAGAAGATTAGCATGGCCCCTGCGCAAGGATGACACGCAAATTCGTGAAGCGTTCCATATTTTTTATTATAAAAATTTTTTAAATAAAATAAAATAAAAATAAAAAAAAGAAGGGTGAGATAATTACCAAGGCAGGAGTGAAGGCTTACATGCTGTTGTATGATACAAATGTCCAGGGGCTAGCATAGAACGATGTTGGCTGACTGTGTCAGGAGCTCTAATCCGGCAAGAACCTAGAGGAGAAAGTGGGTTGTGGGATGAATAAGCAAAGGAGGAGGGTTAAGGAGTTGGGGTGGTAGTGAGAGAGCACAAGAGAAGCACCTGGTTACAGGTTGAGGCTGTGCAGAATGTAGAAATACATCAGAGATATCCAATGGTGCTCACTTCGGCAGCACATAAACTAACATTGGAATAATACAGAGAAGATTAACATGGCCCCTGTGCAAGGATGAGGCACAAATTCATGAACTGTTCCATTTTCGTTTTAAAGAAACGTCCAAAGGACTGAATGCTAGGCAGGTAATAATTTATCAGGTTAAGGCACTTTATCAGAAAATTGGCTTAAATAGTAAAGGGAAAATATTGCCTCACAATCCTAGGTAGATGTGGGCTTCAGGTAAGTCTTCATACAAGGCTCAAAGAACTCTCTGGGCCCAGCGTCGTGGCTCACACCTGTAATCCCAGCACTTTAGGAGGCCGAGGTGGGCGAATCACAAGGTCAGGAGATTGAGACCATCCTGGTCAACATGGTGAAACCTCATCTCTACTAAAATACAAAACGTTAGCCAGGAGTGGTGGCGCACGCCTGTAGTCCCAGCTACTCGGGAGACTGAGGCAAGAGAATCGCTTGAACCCGGGAGGTGGAGGTTGTAGTAAGCTGAGGTCGTGCCATTGCACTCCAGCCTGGGTGACAGAGTGAGACTCTGTTTCAAAAAAAAAAAAAAAGTGTGTACTTCTTGCAGAACTCATTATCGTATAACAGGGATGAAATATGCTGTGTGTAACAGGGATGGGACATACTGCTTCGTTTAAATAATTAGCGCCTACTCCTCCTGAGGTCCGTGTTAAGATTAATACTACTCAAACTCTAACCCTACTCAAATTCAGGGTATCCCTAAAAAGGAAATGGGATGTTGAAATGTTGAAGAAAACCAACAAACATTCTCTACAGAGGCTAAGACCACAGTGCAAAAGACAGTTGAGGGGAATGGCATATACTTCCAGAAATGGGAGTCGATGTTAGGAAAGCCCTTACACTCTAAGGGCCTCCCTGATAAGGGAGTTCTTCTCCCATGGGTAGCTTTCACTATGCAAGGTCAGATGAGACCTAGGGTAGCCCAGGACACAAGGATCCTCTCGTCATCCCCCGAGGGGCCACTTTCAATATAAGTAGTCCTTGCCCCTCCCTGCCAGGAGCTGAAGAGGCTGTGTCAGTACCTTTTCCCCCGATCAGTCTCTGGGAAGGCAAAGCTTTCATGAATCTGGCCTCAGTGGTCAGTGAGACTGTGGGATCGTCCTGAAGGACAGGAGGTCCAGGAGTTCACCCTCATGACATCATATCTGGCTTAGGACAATCACTCTTCATTCCCTGCTCATCACTGTTCCTCACCGTGGCTTCTCCCTAATGCAGTGCCTTGTGGGGAGCTATTTCCCTGAGAACACAGTGATATCAGCATGTGAACCCCCTGTCTCTGGGCAGAGGTAGTGAAATTTTTTACCATCATGAAGCTGAAGTTCCCTCCACGTTCTGAGTTAATAACCCAAAGCTTGGCTCTTAGAGCTTCTAATATCCCTAATTCCTTATAAAAGTTAACTCTGGTCCCAACTCTACTATCCCATTGCTCAGTATCTTCCACCACATTCTCCTTCTGTAGACTCTGAGGCCGGGTGTTGAGGCTCACGCCTGTAATCACAGCACTTTGGGAGGCTGAGCCGGGTGGATCACATGAGGTCAGGAGCTCAAAACCAGCCTGAGCAACATGATGAAACCCCATCTCTACTAAAAATACAAAAATTAGCTGAGCGTAGTGGCAGGTGCCTGTAATCCCAGCTATTCAGGAGGCTGAGGCATGAGAATCGCTTGAACCCAGAAGGTGGAGGTTGCAGTGAGCCAAGATGGTGCCATTGCACTCCAGCCTGGGTAACAAAGCAAGACTCTGTCTCAAAAAAAAAAAAAAAAAAAAAAAAAAGACTCTGATACCTATAATACATGATTTTATGGCAGCAGGAGGCAATAAGGCAAAGGATTTCTTTCTTTGTGGTATAGATGGGGTAGTGATGATGGGAAGATAAGGAATGTTATAAAGGAGTATTCAGTAGACGAGTATAGTGTCAGGGAAGAAACTGGATATTAAACTTGTAATCTGGAAACGCAGTAGAGCAGTTAACTCCAGTTTTTTTTTTTTTAATTTTGTATTTTTTTTTTATTGCATTTTAGGTTTGGGGGTACATGTGAAGAACATGGAAGATTGTTGCATAGGTACACACATGGCAGTGTGATTTGCTGCCTTCCTCCCCAACTCCAGTTTTAAAACTAGTTTTTATGGCTTCTAGATTTCACCTTCTTAACCTTGATGCTATATAGTTTCTCAAAGAGGCACAATTGTTTTGATTAGCTACATAGAAAATGAAGCAGAATTAATAAACTATTAGAATTAATAAAATAGTTCAACAAGATTGTTGGCTACAAAACCAACATTAAAAATAAAAAATTTCCACTACATCAGCAGTAATCACCTAGAAAATACAGGAAAGTAACATATCATTCATGATAGAACAAAATCATAATATGCCTAAGAACAAGCCACTGAATAAATGCACATAATCTTTGTATGGAGAAATGCTTAAAATTACTGAAGGGCAAGATGAGAACTAATTAAGTGAAGAGATTTACCTTATTTATGAATGAGGTGATTTAGTATTATAAAGATGTCAATTTCCTCCACGTTCTTCTGCAAAACCCATGCAATATCAATATATCAACACAATGGCTTATATAACTTGACAACTGATTGTAAAATTTACATGAATGTGTAAGTCTGTGGGTGGGAGACCCTGCACATACCGAGGCAAGGCTTTGAAGCCTCAGCCTGTTCCCACATAAATAATGAAATAGAAAAGAATTGGAAATATAATCACATAAGTAATCATAGATATAGACACCTAAATATATATACACAGTATAACCTTTTAATTTTGCTAATATTTCTCAGGTTTTGAAGTGTGAACTTAAGGTGACATTGTGAAAGAAGTGACCCTAAGGCAAGATGCTCTAAGCCCTCTGTCACGCCCGAATAAGGGCTGCTGGAGGGCCCCTTGGCTATGCGGCAGCACTGGGAAAGTGACTGCTCTTTAGCAAGCTGTGGAAGGAGATGGAGTTAGGAGAAAACTCCGCTCTCCCAAGCTCTTGTGGTAGGCCTGACAGCTGTCAGGGAGGCCTGCAGACATCCAGGGACTTAATTGTCTCTATGTGATGCTGTGCTTCAGTGGTCACGTTCCATGTCCACCTTCATGTTCCGCTCTGCACCTGGTTCCTTTTTTCTTAGAAGATATAATCAGTAATGGTAACATAAATCTTAATGTCTTTGTTCTTTCTTGACAAGTATGAAAAAATGCTGACACAGTATGCTACTGCCCTCGCCTCGGCTACTTGAAAGTCCTGGGCCCCTGTCTCTGAGACATGTGATTTACCTGACCCTATCACTGACCACTGTAGTGGGGCTATTGGCCCCACAGGGTCGTGGGATGTGCCTTATGCTGTGCTGAGGTGCAGGATCTGAGTGAAGAGACTAGACCCTGAAGAACTGGAGAAGAGCAGCTGGACCGGGGGGGGCCATGCCCCCTATGAGCGGAGACTGGCGAGGCCCCGAATGTCCAGAAGAGTCTGTATTTATTGGGTACAAGGCAGCGGGGCAGGGTCATGAGTGAGGTCATCTATAGGCTTAATGATAGGGCATACATAATCATGTGAGTAGCAGGCAAGGGGGAGCCACCCCATTAGGTCACCTGGGCAGAGAGGTGGGCCATGCGCAGTAGGGGGCTGTGCCGTGTGCAGTAGTAGAGGGTCATGTACAGAAAAGGGGTCCATCCCCATTAGGTCACCGAGGCAAGCAGGTGCGCTGTGTGCAACAGTTGTCATGCGCAACACTTCTTCTTTTTTTTTAAATTATTTTTTCTTTTTTTTTAAGACGGGTTTTAACCATGTTGGTCAGGCTGGTCTTGAATTCCCGACCTCAGGTGATCCACCCACCTTGGCCTCCCAAAGTGCTTGGATTACAGGCATGAGCCACCATGCCTGGCCGTGCGCAACACTTCTTATCTGATGGCTGCAGACTTCAAAGGATTTCTAATAGAAGGATACTGTAAGCAAATGCAGTGGGAGCTGACAGACTTGTGCTCTTCTCTAAGACATTTATGGGAGGATGATTTGAGCTAAAACAGAAGCGAGAAAAGACTGACAGGGTGTACAGCCACAGTGACTGGTCACACCAGAGGGGTTCTTCTCCCTCAGTTATTTGCGGGATCTCAGGCCTGAGGCCTACTTTACACAGGAACTGGATGCAAGGTATTACAACTCCTTTTTCAGGAGGAGAGGCTCTTGCTCCAAGCCTGGAATACAGCATATGCCCTTTCAGGCGGGGACGCCACCGCCTGGGTCTTTGGTTCTTGTCCTGGTCTGGCTGTTTTTCCATGTACTGCTTCTGCTGTGTGACTGCTCTAGGCATTCCTCCTACTACAAACTACTATATGGTTATATAGAAGGATTATATAAATCAGCACTCAATGTGTCAGTGCAGCTCCGACTACATCCATTATATGATTATATAGAAAGATTATATGGAACTAAGTATGATTATATATATATAAGCTAGATATAGTAAGCAGTAAGTTATATGATTATATAGAAAGATTATATGGGACTAAGTATGATTATATATAAGCTAGTTATAAATAAGCAGTGAGTTATACTTCAGGCACTAATTGTGCCGGGGGTCTGTACAGTTCTCCTTCCTTGGTGCTCTTGCGGGGTGTTACCCACAGACCACCAATGATCTGCCCTACCAACCTGCCCCCTGCTTTGTACGCAATAAAAGTCAGAGTGACCAGGCACTCAGGGCCACTGCTGGACTCCGAGATTTGGTTGGCAGTGGACCCCTGGCCCCAAACTCTCTTTCTCTTGATCTCGGTGTCTTGTGTCTTTATTTGTACAGTTTCTCGTCTCTGCACCAGTAGAGAGGGGCTTATAGGACCCTGTAGGGCTGGACCCTACATAAGTCCACGGATAATCAAGGGAACTTTGACAAAAGAGAATAAGGAAACTCATAGTAACTGATAATTGGGGGAGCGGGAGCGTCTGCTGGAGTCCACTGCGCCAGCTCCGGACACCTCCCATGGAGGAGTCCAGTGAGCGGCCACTGGATGCTAAGTCCGAGGTCACCAACCCGCTTGTAGATTTTCTTTACTTTTCTTTCTCTCTCTCTTTTTTTTTTTTTGAGACAGAGTTTCACTCTTTGGTGCCCAGACTAGAGTGCAGTGGCATGACAGTGGCTCACTGTAACCTCCGCCTCCTGGGTTCAAGCAATTCTCCTGCTTCAGCCTCCTGAGTAGCTGGGACTACAGGCATGCGCCACCACGCCTGGCTAATTTTGTGTATTTGGTAGAGACGGGGTTTCACCATGTTGATCAGGCTGGTCTCAAACTCCTGACCTCAGGTGATCCACCCACCTCGGCCTCTCAAAGTTCTGGGATTACAGGCGTGAGCCACCATGCCCAGCCAGAGCTTGTAGATTTTCAAAGGCGACTGGGTGTGGCTGTGAGCTGGGACAGTTACAGATCTCTTAAGTATCCTATGTTGCAGTGACGCTAAAAGTGGCAGATCATTCAGGCCAAGTAAAGACCAAGTGGTTTGAAATGACAATTCCACAGTTTCAGAATTTCTACAGACAGTTCAAGGAGATTGTTGCAGTTATTGAAACTATGTGCAAATGGATTCTTTGACTGATAAATTGCTATCATTCTAAAGTCATGGACTTCACTTTCTGCAACAAAACCACAAAAGAATAAAATATTTATTGAATGAAAATTGTACTTTTGTTTCCCCCCCACCTTTTTTTTTTGGGACGAAGTCTTGCTGTCTTGCCCAGGCTGGAGTGTAGTGGCATGATCTCAGCTCACTGCAACCTCCACCTCCCGAGTTCAAGAGACTCTCCTGCCTCAGCCTCCCGAATAGCTGGGATTACAGGTGCCTGACACCATACCCAGCTGATTTTTGTATTTTTAGTAGAGACAGAATTTCACCTTGTTGGCCAAGCTGGTCTTGAACTTGTGACCTCAGATGATCTGCCCACTTTGGCTTCCCAAAGTGCTGGATTACCACGCCTAGCTGTTTTTCCATTTTTAAAAATAATTTTTAAAATTCAGACAAAAAAAAAAAAACAACGATAATAGCAGCCAGGCTCGTTGGTTCATGCCTATAATCCCAGCACTTTGGAAGCATGGGTGGGTCGCTTGAGGTCAGGGGTTTGAGACCAGCCTGGGAAACATGGCAAGACCCTCATCTCTATTTCAAAAAAAAAAAAAAAAAAGATAACCACAGTAAATTTAAAAACTTTGCAGCACTGACACAAGAATAAATAAATACCCAATGGAATAGAATCCAAAATCCAGAAACATACCTAAGTGTGAACCAGAAATTCATATATGATAGACATAATATTTGAATTAATGAGTTGTTTAGTTGATTATGTTTTCCACTAAGCAACTCTTTAATTCAAATACATAAACTGATTGTTTTCTCAAGATTATTTTATGTTGCAAAAATAAAATTGGATTATAACTCTCACAGTTACAAATTTCCAGTGGATTAGATATCAAAAAGTGAAAGATGAAACCATAAAGCGAATAAAGCACAATTTAGAATATCGTTTTTGTTGCCTTGGGGTGGGAAAGGATTTTTAAAATAGAAGATCCTAAAAGCATACAGCATAGAGGGAAAATAAATGGACGAATCTAAGCAACTCAATAGGAAAGACTTCAGTGAGGCGCATCATGGTCAAAGTTAACAGACAGTAACAAGGAGAAGACACAACATCTAAAACAAACAAGGGATTTATACCTGGATTCTAGAATATACAAGGAACATCTGAAATTAGAAAGAAAAAAACACCCAACAGGAAACCTAATAGAAAAAATGGGTGAAGATTGTGAATAGTCCAACTTAAGAAGGGGAAAGCTAAGTAGCTAAAAATATGAAGACATGATGAACCTCACTAGTAATCAGAAAAATGAAAAAAAATGGCGAGACACAATTTCCATCTTTGGTAAACATTAGAAAGTTATGTCTTGGCTAACATATAGGCAAATGAGAGGCTGGGCACAGTGACTCACGCATGTAATCCCAGCACTTTAGGAGGCCAAGGCAGGTGGATCACCTCAGGCCAGGAGTTTGAGACCAGCTTGATGAACATGGTGAAATCCCATCTCTACTAAAAATACAAAAATTAGCTGGATGTGGTGGTGGGCACCTGTAATCCCAGCTACTAGGGAAGCTGAGGCAGAAGAATCACTTGAACCTGGGAGGCGGAGGTTGCAGTGAACCGAGATCATGTCACTGCACTCCAGCCAGGGTGACAGAGCAAAAATCTGTCTCAAAAAATAAGGTAAAATAAAATAAAATATAGGAAATTGGGAAGCCTCATGTCCTGCTGGTGAGAAGTAAACAGGTACAGCATGTTGGGAAGCAACCTGGAAGTATTTAAGTAACTGTGTGCTTTAAGACTCAGCAATCTTTTTTTTTTTTTAAATGGAGTTTTGCTCTTGTTGCCCAGGCTGGAGTGCAATGGCTCAATCTCGGCTCACCACAACCTCCGCCTCTTGGGTTCAAGCGATTCTGCTGCCTCAGCCTCCTGAGTAGCTGGGATTACAGGCATGCGCCACCATGCCTGGCTAATTTTGTATTTTTTAGTAGAGACAGAGTTTCTCCATGTTGGTTGGGCTGGTCTCCAACTCCCAACCTCAGGTGATCCACCAACCTCGGCCTCCCAAAGTCCTGGGATAACAGGTGTGAGCCACTGCTCCTGGCCTAGACTCAACAATCCCTCTTACTACATACCTTAGAGAAACTAGCACCTAGGTTTATAAGGAGACATGTATCAAAACATTCATGACAGGACTGTGTGTGGTAGTGAGGATCGGAGGCAGTCTAGACGTCCATCCCTAATGCATAGATTTACTTAGGCTTGGTTTACTGATGCAAAACAGCAAAAATACACTGTTTTCACAAAAACACAGTAAAAAGGGAGTAGAAACAGCATAAAATGCATAGCAGAAACCCATTTTTGCAAAAACATAATATTGCATTTTGTTAAATAAACACACTCTCGTCTGGGTGCAGTGGCTCACGCCTGTAATCCCAGTACTTTGGGAAGCCGAGCCGGGCAGATCATGAGGTCGGGAGTTCGAGACCAGACTGGCCAATATGGTGAAACCCTGTCTCTACTGAAAATACAAAAATTAGCTGGGCATGGTGGTGCATGCCTGTAGTCCCAGCTACTCAGGAGGCTGAGGCAGGAGAATTGCTTGAACCCAGGAGGTGGAGGTTGCAGCGAGCCGAGATTATGCTACTGCACTCCAGCCTGGGTGACAGAGCTAGACTCCGACTCAACAAACAAACATACTCTCACATACACAAACACTGATACCAGATTCAATTTTTTTTTTTTGAGATGAAATCTCTCTCTGTCACCTAGGCTGGAGTACGGTAGTGTGATCTTGGCTCACTTTAACCTCCCCCCTCTTGGATTCAAGTGATACTCCCGCCTCAGCCTCCTGAGTAGGTGGGATTACAGGCACCTGCTATCATGCCTGGTTAATTTTTTTTGCATTTTTGTGGAGACAGCATTCCACGATTTGGGCAGGCTGGTCTTGAACTGCTGACCTCAGGTGATCCACTGGCCTTGGCTTCCCAAAGTACTGGGATTACAGGTGTGAGCCACCTCGCCTGGCCTAATATTTTTAGACATAATATGTTATATTTAATAAACAGACTAAATATACAAAACTTGGTGCATTTTAGGGAAGAGGAATTGGTGTAAGAATGGGAGATGAGGAGAAAATAATGAAAAAATATATTTAAAATTTATTTATTTTTTCTTTAGCTCCCTATGATTTCAAGAAAATATTCTTAATATGAAGGTAAAATAAAGATGTTTTCAGACAAACAGAAGCTAAACAATGAATTTCCAGCACAATGGAGTTTTTTCCAATTGAAGGAAAACATTGCTTCATCAAAACACATAAGTGTAAGAACAAATGAAGAACATTATCAAGGGTAAATATGTGAGCACAGTAAATATGAAGAATATTGGCCCTGTCACCCAGGCTGGAGTGCAATGTTGAGATCTCGGCTCACTGCACCTCAGCCTCTTGTGTTCAAGTGATTCTCCTGCCTCAGCCTCCTGAGTAGCTGGAATTACAGGCACCCACCACCATGCCTGGCTAATTTTTGTATTTTTAGTGAAGACCGGGTTTCACCATAGTTGGTCTCAAACTCCTGACCTCAGGGGATCTGCCCACCTTGGCCTCCCAAAGTGTTGGGATTATAGGCCTGAGCCACCGTGACCAGCTAAATCTGTGCCTTAATACTGGAAGTGTATTGCAGGAAGAGAGAAGCTGGGCATGGTGCCTCACACCTGTAATCCCAGCACTTTGGGAGGCCGAGGTGGGTGGATCACGAGGTCAGGAGTTCAAGACCAACCTGGCAAAGATCGTAAAACGCTGTCTCTACTAATAATACAAAAAAAAAAAATTAGCCAGTCATGGTGGCGGGCACCTGTAATCTCAGCTACTTTTGAGACTGAGGCAGAGAATTGCTTGAACCTGGGAGGCAGAAGTTGTAGTGAGCCGAGATTGCACCATTGCACTCCAGCCTGGGCGACAGAGTGAGACTCCATCTCAAAAAAAAAAAAAAAAAAAGAAAAAAGAGAGAAAAAATGCTGATTATTTATTCAGAGGGGTAAATTAAGAATGGTAGTGAGCTCCTAATATCTCTAGCCACAATTCTCAAGAGAAGCAAATGGGGAGGCCAAACATCTGGTTGCTAATCTCATCAGCACCTGATGGGTAGGGAGGCTGTGAAGGCTGATGTCCTTTGAGGAATTCTGAAATGCTCCTTAAGGGGACTATGCCCACCCATGTTGAGAATCACTATTTTATACTTTTGCTTATTTTTCTATTTCTTTTCTTTTCTTTCTTTCTTTCTTTTTTTTTTTTTTTTTTTTTGAGACAGAGTCTCTTTTTGTCACCCAGGCTGGAGTGCAGTGGCGGGATCTCGGCTCACTGCAAGCGATTCTCCTGCCTCAGCCTCCTGAGTAGCTGGGATTACAGGTGCATGGCACCATGCCTGGCTAATTTTTGTATTTTTAGTAAAGATGAGGTTTCACCATGTTGGTCAGGCTGGTCTTGAACTCCTGACCTCATGATCCGCCTGCCTTAGCCTCCTAAAGTGCTGGGATTACAGGCATGAGCCACTGTGCCTGGCTTTTTAAAATTTTTTGTTATTTTTTAAAGAGATAGGGTCTTGCTATGTTCCCCAGGCTGCTCTCAAACTTCTGGCCTCAAGTGATCCTCCTGCCTTGACCTCTTGAGTATGTTTAATTTTCACACTGAAACATGCAGTCTCTCAGGTATATTCTAAATCTAGAATGGGTAGATTAGCACAGTCGCAGTATTAGTAATTAATAAAACTTTCCCCCACTTCAAAATCCTGAAAGTAGTTAAAATCACAGAGTTCTAGGCAGTCCAGTATTAGTAGTCCTTGACTTTTTCACTGGTAGCTGTCACCAGGTATTTAAGGTGGCTCATTAGGGAAGTCCAGAGCCATCCAATACCCTTTACTTGGCTTGTGAGGTCAAGAATGCAACACATAATCCATTTAGATTTTCGTAAAATAAAAACGACATATCTATATGGTAACAAATTGGTTAATAATTGTACTCGTAAGCCAGGAAATAAAATGAATAAAAGTGAAGTGGTAATAAATCAGTTAAATGGCAGGGGAATCAAATCCAGATCTCTCAGGACAGACGGAAATACTCACAAACTATGCTAATGTGGAAGGAGATGAAGCTTTTCATCTAAAGTTGATACCTCCTCCAACTGCCTACTTTTACACTGGGCCCAGGCGGGTAGGAAGCATTGATTGCTCATGCCCCATTTGCTCCCAGGCCACAACCTAGTCTGGCTCTCCTGCTGGCAGGAGAGAGTGAGAAGCCAGCATCAGAGTGGCCATTCGTGGAAATGCCAGAAACACTGTTTACTCTCCACCCCACCCAGCCTCCCACCTAACTCACCTGTGCCATGCAAGACTGTGGCAGGTGGTTGGAATTCTAGGCACAGCTGCTCCTCATCCCCCTAGGGAGGAAGATGTCGTGGCGGAGACCTGGTAAGTGTGAGACTGCTGGGTCCAAGAGTGGGGGCAGGTGGCGAAGAGGCGAGGTTTGGGCTTTCCAAAGCAATGTGTCAGAAAATCCAACCACGTGCTTTGGCCAGATTCCTTTCCTGCTCAGATTCCGGACTGAGGAAGGCGGGGAGTGAGACACTGCAAAGACTGGGAAGAAGCTGTCACCCTAGATTGAATGGGCAAAGAGAAAAAGCAATCATTTGGGCATAGGGCCCAGCTGGATTCTTGGGTGGAAGGTGTGGCCTCAGTGTTCTTGGGTTCCTTGGCTGCTTGAGCCCCAGCACAATAGAAAATATCGATGGCCACAGCAACAGGAGCTTAATAGTGGGAAGAAAAATGAATGACAAAACCAAAACTTCGACTCCCCACTGCGAAGTTTGAGAAAAAGCCTTAACCACTATACCACAAACGGTACCCAGGAAACTCATTACCTTCTGGTAGCAGTATCAGCTACATAACTTGTAGGGTCCAGTGCAAAATGAAAATGCAGCCTATTGTGAAAAAAGCAGCAAGAAAATGGCTGTGAAAGGTAGTGAATTATAAAGCTTTTTCCTTTCTTCCATAGTCTTTCCTATCTTGGTGCTTTTTAAATTTGCTCTTGTCATTCTACATAAAGAAAAATTAAAAATTTAAATAGCATTTTTTTTTTTTTTTTTTTTTTTTTTTGAGATGGAGTCTTGCTGTGTCACCAGGGTGGAGTGCAGTGGCGCAATCTTGGCTCACGGCGACCTCTGCCTTATGGGTTCAAGCGATTCTCTGCCTCAGCCTCCTGAGTAGCTGGGACTGCAGGCGTGTGCCACCCCGACGCCCAGCTCATTTTTGTATGTTTAATAGAGATGGGGTTTCACTGTTAGCCAGGATGGTCTACATCTCTTGACCTCATGATCTGCCCACCTCGGCCTCCCAAAGTGCTGGGATTACAGGTGTGAGCCACTGTGCCCAGCCGATTTATTTTTATTTTTATTTTGAGACAGAGTTTCACTCTTGTTGCCCAGGCTGGAGTGCAATGGCGCAATCTTGGCTCACTGTGACCTCTGCCTCCCAGGTTCAAGGGATTCTCCTGCCTCAGCCTCCAATGTAGCTGGGACTACAGGCATACACCACCACACCCGGCTAATTTTTTGTATTTAGTAGAGATGGGGTTTCACCATGTTGCTCAGGCTGGTCTTGAACTCCTAACCTCAGGTGATCCACCTGCCTCAGCCTCCCAAAGTGCTGGGATTACAGGCGTGAGCCACTGCGCCTTGCCAATTAGCATGATTTTTACCCATTATCTTTATATTGTGCAATTCCAGTTTTAAATGCTGACCAAGTGTTCACTACTGCCCATTTCTTTTCTTCTGCTTTGTCTTGGCCAACTTTAGTCAGGCTCTCTCTCTCCACGGGCCTTTGAACTTTGGCTTACCCCCAGGCCTGGGTTAAGTGCTAAAGTGCAGAATGTGCACCTGTTCTCAACTTATCCTGAGAATCAGTTGACGACATAGAGACACATTGCCTGGAAAACTGTTCTGATCATGCTGTCTGTTCACTCCCCCTCATTTTCCCAACTTAAAATTTTGTTTCTGGTAAGCTTTGCTTATCCCTCCCTATGAAAAAATGCCTTTTTTTGTTGTTTGATTTTGAGACCGTTTCAGATTTCTGAGACCAGAAAATTCTACCTTTTGCAATAAGCTTTTTGAAGCGTCTCTTTACCTAAGTCCAAATTTGTTTCTATTTGGCAATGTAAATATTTCCAGAACAGTGGAAACACAGCACAAAACTAACTCAACTGTTTTTATTTCACTTCTTCATGCACACATTCCACCAATGGAACAATGGAGCCTGAGCCTGAGCAGAGAAGACACCAGCAGCTTTCTTGTCCTCCATCCTCATCACCCCTTTGTATAAAGCCTTTGCCATGCCTGATGAACACAGGATTTCGGGTGGAGCCACTCTGCAGTGAGACTTGAGAGAGACTCAAAATGAATACAAGGTATGCATTTCGCCTCTATGACTGAATAAGCTGACTTGACAGCCCCAAAGGCCACACTGTCCATTCGAACCAGAACTTGCTTCAAACATAAAAAGAAACACAAATGGCCAAACAACCTTATATCCTTTCTTATGTTACGTCCCTCTATTAACCAACCACTAATGCTGAAAATGATGACATAGAAGGAAAGAGAGACAAGAAAACCTACAGTTCCCTTTTTTCTTTCAGTCCTTCCTTACTCATCAGCAACCTAAAGGTAGAAAGTATCGGTAGAATGTGTGCATCAAGAAGTGAAATAAAAACAGTTGAGTTAGTTTTGTGCTGTGTTTCACTGTTCTGGTAAGGACAAAAATATACATGCAGGTAGGAGCTATAAAATATGGACTGTGTCATTTTGGTGTTTCTACATATGAGTTAAATGCTTTTATATTTACGTTGCCAAATAGAAACAAGTTTGGACTTAGATAAAGAGATGCTTCAAAAAGCTGATGAGTAAGGATGGACTGAAATTCTCCTGCCTCAGCCTCCCGAGTAGCTGGGATTATAGGCACCTGCCACCATTCATGGCTAATTTTTGTATTTTTAGTAGAGGGTTTCACCATGTTGGCCAGGATGAAAGAATGATTCACCCTGGAGAGAATAAACTGTTTTAAATTGCAGATTTTTGAGTGTTTCTCAGCACTTTGAATCTAAGTCCCTAAATGTCTAAATCTCTGGTTATCTAATTTTTAACAACTTTCCTGGTGATTCTTAAGCGCATTAAAATTTGAGAACAGGCTGGGTGTGGTGGCTCACATCTGTAATCTCAGCACTTTAGGAGGCTGAGGAGGGCGAATCATGAGGTCAGGAGTTCAAGACCAGACTGGCCAACATGGTGAAACCCTGTCTCTACTAAAAAAAAAAAAAAATACAAAACTTAGCTGGGCATGATGGCTCATGCCTGTAATCCCAGGTACATGGGAGGCTAAGGTAGGAGAATTGCTTGAACTGGGACCTGGGAGGTGAAGATTGCAGTGAGCCGAGATTGCACCATTGCACTCCAGCCTGGGCAAACAGGCGAGATTCCACCTCAAAAAAAAAAAAAAAAAAAAATTTGAGAACAGCTGCTCTATGTCCAATATTATTTAAACCTGGAAAATATGCATTCACCAACCCTTCAATCAATGTGATTGAAGGGGTTACCATTCAGTTGTGATTACCTGAGTTTGCCTGATCGTAAACGTCACTAGAGGGCTTGATAAAAATACACACTCTTGGCTGGGCTTGGTGGCTCATGCCTGTAATCCCAGCACTTTGGGAGGCTGAGGCAGGTGGATCACGAGGTCAGGAGATCGAGACCATCCTGGCCAACAAACATGGTGAAACTCTGTCTCTACTAAAAATACAAAAAAAATTAGCTGGGTGTGGTGGCGTACACCTGTAGTCCCAGCTACTCAGGAGGCTAAGGTAGGAGAATTGCTTGAACCCAGGTGGCAGAGATTGCAGTGAGCCGAGATCGCACCACTGCACTATAGCCTGGTGACAGAACAAGACTTCGTCTCAAAAAAAAGAAAAAGCACATTCTTAGGTCTCTCTGCTGGTGGGAATCATGTATGAAACAAAGCCCAAGAATCTACATTTATTTATTTTTATTTATTTATTTTTTATGTTTTTTCTGCTTTTTTTGAGATGGAGTCTCACTCTGTTGCCCAGGCTGGAGTGCAGTGGTATGATCTCGGCTCACTGTAACCTCTGCTTCTTGGGTTCAAGCAGCTCTGGCCTCGGCCTTCCTGAGTAGCTGGGATTACAGGGTACCTGTCACCATGCCCAGCTAATTTTTGTATTTTTAGTAGAGATGGGTTTCACCATGTTGGCCAGACTGGCTTTGAACTCCTGACCTCAGGTGATCCACCCTCCTCAGCCTCCCAAAGTTCTGGTATTAGAGGTGTGAGTCACTGCGCCTGGCCAAGAATCTACATTTAAATGCAGTTGTTAAATGTTCCTCTAAGTAACTACACACGTTTATCTATTTTGTGGAATTACTGGAATGTAGATCAGTTAAATTTTGGATAGCTTTAACCCAATAGGATAATTTTAGGTTTTGAATGGCAGTTTATTTTAAGCCATTGCTTCTGGAAGAATTTAATCTGATCCAGTGTTGGATTTTTCTTTCACTCATAGAGACAAGAATAAAGATAATAGCTATGGCATTTATTGAGCATTAACTATGTGCCCACCACTTGATCCTCGTCAAACCCTCGGGAGGCTGAGGCAGGAGAATCGCTTGAACCTGGAGACAGAGGTTTTGGTGAGCCGAGATTGTGGCACTGCACTCCAACCTCGGCAACAAGAGCAAAACTCTGCCTTAAAAAGGGAGTCTTGCTCTGTCACCCAGGCTGGAGTGCAGTGGTACAATCTTGACTTACTGCAATTTATGCCTCCCGGGTTCAAGCAATTCTCCTGCCTCGGCCTGGCGTGGTGGCTCACGCCTGTAATCCAAGCACTTTGGAGGCCAAGGCGGGTGGATCACCTGAGGTCAGGAGTTCAAGATCAGCTTGACCAACATGGTGAAACCCTGTCTTTAAAATAAAAAAAAAATTCTCCTGCCTCAACCTCCTGAGTAGCTGGGATTACAGGTGTGTGCCACCAGGCCCAGCTAATTTTTGTACTTTTAGTATAGATGGAGTTTCACCATGTTGGCCAGACTGGTTTCAAACTCCTGAGCTCAGGTGATCTACCCACCTAGGCCCCCCCAAAGTGTTGGCATTACAGGCGTGAGCCTCTGCATCCACACATGCTATTAATAAAAAGTCAGAAAACAGCCAGATGTGGTGGTTCGTGCCTGTAACCCTGTACTTTGGGAGGCTGAGGTGGGTGTATCACTTAGGTCAGAACTTTGAGACCAGCCTGGTCAACATAATGAGACCCCCCCCATCTCTATAAAAATTAAAAGCCAGAAAACAACAGATATTGGCAAGGAAGCAGAGAAAAGGGAATGCTTATACACTGTTGGTGGGAATGTAAATTAGTACAATCATTATGGAAAACAGTACAGCGACTTCTCACAGAACTAAAAATAGAACTGCCATTCAACCAGCAATTTCACTACTGGGTATCTACCCAAAGGGAAATACATCAATATATCAAAAAGTACCTGTACTCATATGTTTATCACAGCACTATTCGTAGTAGCAAAGATATGGAATCATCCTAAGTGCCCATCAACAGATGACGGGATAAAGAAAATGTGGTACATACACACCGTGGAACGTGCCTCAGCCACAAAAAGAATGAAATCATGCCTTTTCCAGCAGTGTGGATAGAACTGGAGGACATAGCCTCAGTGAAATAACTCAGAAACAAAGTCAAATACTGATCGTTCTCATGCGTGGGAGTTAAACAATACATACACAGGAGGCAAAACAGACACTAAATACTCCAAAAGATGGTAGGAGGGTGAGGGGTGAATATTCTCCTATTGAGTACAATATTCACTATTTGGTCATGGCTACACTCAAAGCCCAGACCTCAGCCCCCCACAATAAGAAAACCTGCACCTGTACCTGCTAAAGAGATCAAACATTTTTTCGGTTTTATTTATTAAAAAATTCAACTGGCCGGGTGGAGTGGCTCACACCTGTAATCGCAACACTTTGGGAGGCCAAGGCAGGTGAATCAACTGAGGTTGGGAGTTTGAGACTAGCCTGACAATATGGCAAAAACTTTTCTCTATTAAAAATACAAAAATTAGCAAAAAATTAGCCAGCCTGTGGTGACATGCACCTGTACACCCAGCTACTTGTGAGGCTGAAGCAGGAGAATCGCTTGAATCCAGGAGGCAGAGGTTACAGTGAGCCAAGATGGCGTCATTGCATTCCAGCCTGGATGACAGAGTGAGACTCCAACTCGGCGGGGGTGGGGGAAAATGAACTTTTGGCTGAGTATGGTGGCTCATGCCTGTAATCCCAGCACTTTGGGAGGCTGAGGCAGGCAGATCACTTGAGGTCAGGAGTTTGAGACCAGCCTGGCCAACAGGGTGAAACCTTGTTTCCACTAAAAATGCAAAAATGAGCCAAGCATGGTGTTGCACACCTGTAATCCCAGCTATTCAGGAGACTGAGGCAGAAGAATCACTTGAACCCAGGAGGCAGAGGTTGCAGTGAGTGGAGATTAGGTCACTGCGCTTCAGCCTGGGTGACAGAGCGAGACTCTGTCTCAAAAAGAAAAAAAAAAATCAACTTTTATTTTACTATTATTTTTGAGACAGGATCTCACTCTGTCACCCAGGCTGGAGTGTAGTGGTGTGATCATGGCTCACTGTAGCCTTGGCTTCCTGGGCTCAAGCAATCCTCACCTCAGCCTGCTGAGTAGCTGGGACTACAGATACACACCACCATACCCGGCAGATTTTTTTTTTTTTTTTTTCTTGTGATGAAGTTTCACTTTTCTTGTCCAGACTGGAGAACAATGGCTCGATCTTGGCTTGCTGAAAACTCTGCCTCATGGGTTCAAGTGATTCTGCTGCCTCAGCTTTTCTGAATAGCTGGGATTACAGTCATGCACCACCATGCCTGGCTAATTTTGTATTTTTATTTTTTGTAGAGATAGGGTCTTGCTATGTTGCCCAGGCTGGTTTGTAATTCCTGGCCTCAAGCGATCCTCCCACACTGGCCTCACAAAGCATTGGAATTACAGGCATGAGCCACTGTGCTCCACCACAAAACACTTTTTTTTTTTAAAGACAGAGTTTCGCCTCTTGCTGCCCAGGCTGGAGTGCAGTGGCACAATCTCGGCTCACTGAAAACTCTGCCTACCGGGTTCAAGCAATTTTCCTGCCTCAGCCCCTTGAGTAGCTGGGATTACAGGCATGCACCACTACGCCCGGCTAATTTTGCATTTTTCATAGAGACGAGGTTTCTCCATGTTAGTCAGGCTGGTCTCGAACTCCTGTCCCAGGGTGATCTGCCTGCCTTGGCCTCCCAAAGTGCTGGGATTACAGGCATGAGCCACCATGACCAGTCTACAAAACACTCTTTTAAAAGTTTTCATCTTTTTTTTTTTTCTGGAGTGGTTAAATAATTAATCTCTGTGGTGAGGACTTCCTTTTTATTTGGGAAAATATATTTGCTGTGGGCCTATTGTTTGTGAAAAGATACTAATAGCTAACATTTTTTCAGTGTCCATTCATTCATTCATTCAAAATATATATACTGGGACAGGCATGGTGGCTCATGCCTATGATCCCAGCACTTTGAGAGGCTGAGGCAGGTGGATCACTTGAGATTAGGGGTTCGAGACAAGCCTGGCCAACTCGGTGAAACCCCACTTCTACTAAAAATACAAAAATTAGCCAAGTGTGGTGGTGTGTGCCTGTAGTCCTAGCTGCTTGGGAGGCTGAGACAGGAGAATCGCTTGAACCTGGGAGGCAGAGGTTGCAGTGAGCCAAGATTGTGCCATTGCACTTCAGCCTGGGTGACAGAGCGAGACTCCGTCTCAAAAAAAAAAAAAAAAAAAAAGAGAGCCTACTGCAAGAGGTCTGGCTGGCCAAGACACTCCATCTGCTACACACTTGGGCCCACTACAGGCTTCATGCTGAGGCATGCTCTTCCCAGGCTGCGCCAGCCAATGACTCTGCATGCCATGGATTCCAGATTCAGGCCTTTCCTGCTTACAAACAGCTCCTATGTGGACAGTCTGCTCTGGGCTCTCTGCAGAGCTCTCAAACAGTTGTCAGACCTGCATTGTGGTCAGTATGTTCTCCATTAATATTCGTTTTGTTTATTTTATTTTAGATAGGATTTGGAGTGCAATGGCTTTATCATGGCTCACTGCAGCCTCCACCTCCTGGGCTCAAGCAATCCTCCCACCTTGGCCTCCCGGAGTAGCCAGGGCTACAGATACATACCACTATACCCAGCTAATAATTTTATTTTTTTGTAGAGACAGGGTCTCGTCATGTTGCCCAGGCTGGTCTTGAACTCCTGGCCTCAAGTGATCCTCCTGCCTTGGCTTCTCAAAGTGCTGGGATTATAGGCATGAGCCACGGTGTCCATCCATGCCTTTTAAAAAAAAAAATTTTATGATTTTTTTTTTTTGAGACAGAGTCTTGATCACTCTGTCACCCAGGCTGGAGTGCAGTGGTGTGATCTCAGGTCACTGCAACCTCCCCCTCCTGGGTTCAAGCAATTCTCCTGCCTCAGCCTCCCAAGTAGCTGGGATTACAGGCACCCATCACCATGCCAGGCTGATTTTTGTATTTTTAGTAGAGATGGGTTTCTCCATGTTGTCCAGGCTGGTCTCAAAGTTTGGACCTCAGGTGATCTACCTGCCTTGGCCTCCCAAAGTCCTGGGATTACAGGCGTGAGCCACCTCACCCGGCCCATCCATGCTTATTCTTGCTCCCGCTTTCCTTTATTCTTCACAGGTTTTTTGTTTTTCTTGTCACTCTCTTGCACATCAAATTCCACTTTGGCATCTGCTTCCTGTGTTATGGAACCGAACTGGGATCAGCTCACCTGGTTACTCCTTTGTTAATTGTTCTCTCGTGACGCAATGGCTAACGGAAGTACCCTTCCTGCAGTCCAGGAAGGAAAAAATTGTGTTGCTGAAAGAGCCTTTGTCTCAGTGCTAATTTTTCTTTGCGATACCGAGCATCTATTTCTAACATCTATTTCCAACACTACCCGAGGCCAGGAGTTTGAGACCACCAGCCTGGGCAATATAGCAAGACACCATCTGTAGGAAATTTAAGAAAATTAGTCAAGCATGGTGGTGCAGATCTGCAGCTGGGATTACAGGAACGTGCCACCACGCCCAGCTAATTAGTAGAGACAGGGTTTCACTATGTTGGTCAGGCTGGTCTCGACCTCCTGACCGCAAGTCATCCACCTGCCTTGGCCTCCTGAAGTGCTGGGATTAGAGGCATGAGCCACTGTATCTGGCCCCAAATTGTTTTTGTTATAGATAGAGTCT
Organism: Ateles fusciceps; assembly: GCA_036589455.1. NCBI lineage: Eukaryota > Metazoa > Chordata > Mammalia > Primates > Atelidae > Ateles > Ateles fusciceps. The sequence continues at coordinate 4,488,390 of JAZHEH010003362.1, forward strand.
CCCTCCGTCACCCAGGCTGGAGTGCAGTGGCACAGTGATAGCTCACTGCACCCTCGAACTCCTGGGCTCAAGCAGTCCTCCCACTTAACCTCCCGTATAGCTGGGACCATAGGAACTTTTCTACTTCCCACAATTCCCTCCTCTTTTACTTTATAGTTTTTCTTTTTAAACTTTTTAAAACATATCTTGGCTTAGTTGTTCTGCCTGAGTTTTTGAAAGAAAGTTTCTCTTTCTCTTTACGCTGTTTCCAGACCCCGCCCCCTCCCGGGCCCCGCCCCTCACGCGCGCCGGGATGTGCCGCCTCAGTCTCCGCCGGCCAATCCAGCCTCCCTGGAGGTTGCACGCCACTTCCCCTCCTTCTGCGCTTGCGTGCGCTTTCCCCGCTCCTCCTGCCTCACTCTTTTCCCGGCAGTTGGGCGGTGGGCGTGTGGGGCACGGGCCAGGAGCAAGCAACCAAGCCATTGGGGTGCTGCGGCGGTGGCGGGGTCGGCGGTGGCGGTGGCGGTGGCGGAGCGGGAGAAGGAGCGGGACTCCGAGCACCCGGCCCTCTTCAACCTGGGGCCCTGGGTGAAGTGCCTTGCCGCCCTTGCCTCCAGGTAGCTGGCTGGGGAGTGGGCTGGGGGCGGCCGCGCGGGGCGAGGGCGGAGGCTGGGGATGGGGAGCGCGAGGCGGGAGCTCTGGCCTGGGGTTGGCGGGGACCGGGCCGCGGGGGAACGGGCTGGGGCCGGGCGGGAGGCGGCGGCTGGGCGCTCCTGCACCAGGGGCCGCCCAAGCCCAGGCTGTGCGGTGAAGGTGGTGGGCCCTCGAGGTCGCCAGGGAGGGATGAGGTGACAGAATGCAGTCGGGAGGCCGGGCGGCCGGGGTACGGTCGGACGGGCGGGGGCCGCGCTGGGCTGGAGCGCGAGGGTCTGAGGAGGGTGGACCCCAGCCGGCCTGACAGGTTTCCTGGTTCTCGGGAGGCGGGCCGGGAGTGTGGGACCCTGTCCGCCGCAGCCGCGAGGCCAGCGGCCACCTCTTACCCCCATCGCTGCAGCCGAGGCTTTGGGGCCGGCGCCGACTCAGGGTCTTCCTGGTGCTAGGACGGGTGTTTCTGTGGTCAGGCCTGTTTGTTGTACTCCAGCTCTAGTAAGAATTTGCAGACTTCCTGGGACCGTGACATTTGCGGGCAAACACGAATTTGACCCTACTCTGGAAGAGGATACTGGCACTTAAGATATCTGATTTCTTTGATTTCACCTCGTATATTTCAGTGTGCCAGGAGGGGGAAATGGTGTGAGTTTGGGTCTGAGTTTAAGCTTCATCGGAGTAAAGGACAAGTATGTTACGTGTATGGTGGTGTTTTAGGCATTGGGATGACTTAAACGTTGTTGTTTATTAGTATAATAGGATACCTCCAACAGATTAAAAACACACGCTTTACTAAACTTGAGCGATTTGTTACTGATCATTTTAGTTTTCTTTTTAAATGTTGTAATTGGCTTGTCTGTTACATTTTATTTTAACGCATTAAATTTTCCTAGGCACGTTACTTTATTTGGACTCACATATTGTTAATCACATGAACAGGTTAGCATTGGAGTTTGTCTTGTTACTGGTTACAAATTTAAGGGTGCTGATCTTTCCACTTAGCCTTCTCATGGACCAGATACTCTGTCTCATTTGCTCTTAAACTAAAATCCTGTAGCTTTTTACGGGGAAATAATTATCACATGGCCAAATGAAACATTTTGAAAATACATTTAAAATGTAGGTATTAGTTTACAGGGGAAAATACATGGATGTGACAAAAAGCTCACATTTGTTGTTGGTGGTTATTCCGAACCAAGTTAATAGACTGATTAGACTCTTAGATACCCTTTGAGAAACATTGAGTGTCTTTTATGCAAAATTTTCATGTTATTTCCACTTTGGGAAAGGACTTTTAAACTTGTAAGTACCTTCCACCTGAAGTTAGTTGAATGAATAAATATATAAGGAAAACATGATGCAGCAGCACATTTCAAGTATTTAAGAAACAAGAAGAACTAAAAATAACTTTTGATCCTAGGTTAATATGGAATTTAAGCAGAATTATGATCAATTTTAGATTTTCTTTGAAACAGGTAGTCTAAAATAAATGGATCTTTTAACATTGGGGCATGGAAGGAGTACTTTATTGTATGCATAAGTCCTTAAAATAGACTTTCTTTGAAAAAGAGAGTTTGAACCATTTAATAAGCATACAGTCTAAATATTCTCATAGTTATATATCCTGCAAGAGCTGCGTGTTTGTGCATCATAAAACATCAAAAAGTATATTAAAAGTATATATAAGTACGTGTAAGACTAAAGGTCACTGGATCTCTTTGTAGTTTTAAATGTGAATTTAATATGTTGTGACTGAAAGTGTTGTTTTAGTGTGTAGCTGTGGACATAAAACAATTCAACTCAGATGCTTGTTAAAGGATAGGTAAAAATAAGATATACTAATAAGAGTAAATAACTTACTTGCTATCTATACAGTGAAATTATTTTAAGAAATTTGTTCAGTTTGATCAGCCTGTTTATAAACTACTTGTAAAAATCAAGTAGTTTATAAGCTACTCATTTAATAAATGAATTTACAGGTCAACTTATTTTGGAAATAGTTTATAAACAGGCTGATCAAAATCACGTATGTATATATACATATACAATCACATATATAGACTAATTTTGGATGTAGGTAGACAAAACATTGAAAGTTTTTATTTGTCTAGCTGAAAGACTTTAAATAAAAGCTGATTATTGGACACCTCAAGTTAGTTTATTTTGAGTAGTGATTGCCAGGTAGCAGTACTACTCAAAGATGTGACTCTTAGGAAAAGAAAGTTTGAGCCCAGGCCAGGCGCAGTGGCTCATGCCTGTAATACTAGCACTTTGGGAGGCTGAGGCAGGCAGATCACCTGAGGTTGGGAGTTCGAGACAAGCCTGACCAACGTGGAGAAACCCAGTTTCTACTAAAAATACAAAATTAGGCGAGTGGGCATGGTGGTGCATGCCTGTAATCCCAGCTACTCGGGAGGCTGAGGCAGGAGAATTGCTTGAACCCGGGAGACGGAGGTTGCGGTGAACCGAGATCGCACCACTGCACTCCAGCCTGATCAATAAGAACGAAGCTCCGTCTCCAAAAAAAAAAAAAAAAAAGAGTTTGAGCCCAGAGAAAAGTTAACAGATTAAAAAGATTCTGAAGAAAGTCCTCTTCCGGGGAGAGAGATCCAAGATGGCCGATTAGCAGCAGCTCAGGATTGTAGCTCCTAGTGAAAGTGCAGAGAATGAGTGGACGCCACATTTTCAGACGAATTTTTATTGCCCACGGACCAGGAGATTCCCAGCGGAGGAGCCCCACGGGTCACCACAGCGTGATTCTTTTGACCGGCGCGGCCGTTTTGCCAGCGCCCTGGCACGGCGGTTCTCAGTCTGGAGTGTGCGGGACTGAGTGCCCTTTTGGTTGGCGTTTGGAGCTCTGGGAAGGCAGAGTCTCCCATTCAGCTGATTGAAAAGGGGACTGAAGCGGGGAACCAGACCGGGAGATTCCCGGGCAGAAAAGTGTCACGAATCTCAACACCGCTGTTTCAGCTGGCGTAGTGGGTCACTGCAGGGGAAGGCTGGCCCCCCACCACAAAAAAAAAAACCCAGCAATTGGAACTGCTGAGGATTGAGAGTTTCACAGCAAGTACAGCTGAACCCGGGAAGGTCCAACTCTGTGGGGGGAGGGGCGTCTGCTGAAGGAAAACTAAGAAACAGAAAAAAACTTCATCACCAACAAGTTGGACCTCCACTCAGAGACCTAATTTGAAAGTCAGCAATTACACAGACAACAGGTGGGTAAAACCACAAAGATGGGAAGAAACCAGCTCAAAAAGGCTGAAAACACCTGAAATCAGAATGCTTCTCCTCCTACAGAGGATGGCAGTTCCTCATCACCAATTGAACAAGGCCTGATCGAGAATGAATGTGAGGAATTGACAGAATCAAGCTTCAGAAGGTGGATAATAAGAAATTTCTGTGAGCTAAAAGAACATGTTCTAACCCAATGCAAAGAAACTAAGAACCTTGAAAAAGGTTTGACGAAATGCTGACAAGAATAGACAATTTAGAGAGGAGTATAAGTGAATTAATGGAGCTGAAAAACACAATACGAGAACTTCGCGAAGTATGCACAAGTTTTAACAGTCGAATTGATCAAGCAGAAGAAAGGATTTCAGAGGTCGAAGACCAACTTAACGAAATAAAATGAGAAGACAAGATTAGAGAAAAAAGTGTAAAAAGGAATGAGCAAAGTCTCCAAGAAATATGGGACTATGTGAAAAGACCTAATCTACGTTTGATAGGTGTACCTGAATGTGATGAAGAGAATGAATCCAAGCTGGAAAATATTCTTCAGGATATTATCCAGGAAAACTTTCCCAACCTAGCAAGGACAATACTTGCTACAAGGCAGGACAATACTCAACTCCAGGTAATACAGAGAACACCACAAAGATATTCCTCAAACAGAGTAACCCCAAGGCTCATAATCATTAGATTCACCAGGGTTGAAATGAAGGCGAAAATACTAAGGGCAGCCAGAGAGAAAGGTCAGGTTACACACAAGGGGAAGCCTATCAGACTCGCAGCAGATCTCTCAGCAGAAACCCTACAAGCCAGAAGAGAGTGGGGGCCAATATTCAACATCCTTAAAGAAAAGAACTTTCAACCCAGAATTTCATATCCAGCCAAACTAAGTTTCATAAGTGAAGGAAAAATAAAATTTTTTACGCACAAGCAAGTACTCAGAGCTTTCATTACCATCAGACCTGCTTTATAAGAGCTTCTGAAAGAAGCACTATGTATAGAAAGGAACAGCCAGTATCAGCCATTCCAAAAAACCCATCGGTAAGCTGCATCCAGACGCATCTCACATGCAAGGATATACAGAGACTCAAAACAAAGGGATGGAGGAAGATTTGCCAACCAAATGGAGAGGGAAAAAAAAAAAAAAGCAGGAGTTGCAATTCTCGTCTCTGATAAAATAGACTTTAAAGTAACAGAGACCAAAAGAGACAAGAAGGACATTGCATGATGGTAGAGGGATCAATGTAACGGGAAGAGCTAACAATCCTAAGTGTATGCGCACCCAGTACAGGAGCACCCAGATACATAGGGCAAGTTCTTGGTGACTTAGAAAGAGACTTGGACTCCCACACAATAATAGTGGGAGACTTTGACACTACATTGTCAATATTGGACAAATCAGTGAGACAGAAGGATAACAAGGATACCCAGGACTTGAACTCAGACCTGGAACAAGTAAACTTAATAAACATTTACAGAACTCTCTACTCCAAATCTACAAAACATACATATTTTTCAGTAACACATCACATCTATTCTAAAAGTGACCACATAATTGGAAGTAAATCACTCCCCAGCAATTGCATAGCATTTCATAGGTTTAAATGAAATATTGGTTGGCTGTTTGTTATTTTCCTCCTTTATTCCTTCTTGTCTCCATTGTATAACACAATTATTAGTATAAAAGAGGTTTTCAATACCCATTTTTAGACTGCATTCTAGCCTGGGCAATAGAGCAAGATTCCCATTCTCTCTCCCTCTTTTCTTCTTTCTCCCTTTCTTTTGTTCTCTTTTTTTTTTCCTTGTCTCTTTTTTCTTTTCTTAATTTTTCTTTCTTTCTTAAAAAAAAAAAAAAAGAAAGTCCTCTTCCAGGATCCAGTGTCATCACATGGTTTTGGATTGCTTATACTCAACTTGATTCTCATTTCACAATCCCCAAATGTCCTAATCCAAACAGAATAAGGTAGAGGTTAAAGAGAGAATCTTGAGGGGCATGTGTTATCTGTGTATAAAGTCCCCTATTATTTTGGGGCCCTAATGATGTAAAGGGCCAGACTTTTAGATTTCTAAAGAAATATTTTCCCAAACTAAGGAGGCTGCAATAGAAATGCTGATTTTTTTTTGTTGTTGTTGTTTTTTTGAGATGGAGTCTTGCTCTGTCACCAGGCTGGAGTGCAGTGGCATGATCTCAGCTCACTGCAGGCCCTGTCTCCTGGGTTCAAGTGATTCTCCTGTGTCAGCTTCCTGAGTAGCTGGGATTACAGGTACATGCCACCATGCCCAGCTAATGTTTGTATTTTTAGTGGAGACAGGGTTTCATCATGTTGGCCAGGATGGTCTCGATCTCGACCTCATGAGCCACCATGCCTGGGCTGATTTTTTATTTCTACCAGGTACAGCCAATAAAAACAAATATCACACCACTGTCTCCTGTCACCATCATTTCATTTAACAAAAGGATATTTTCACTCAAACAATTGGAAAGAACAGAATCTGTCACAGTAAATTTTATTTTTTATTTTTTTTGAGATGGAGTCTTGCTCTTTCGCCAGGCTGGAGTGCAGTGGGGTGGTCGATTGTGGCTCACTGCAACCTCCGCCTCCTTGGATCCAATGATTCTCCTGCCTCAGCATCCTAAGTAGCTGGGACTACAGGTGTGCGCCACCATGCCCAGCTAATTTTTGTATTTGTAGTAGAGATGGGGTTTCACCATGTTGGCCAGGATAGTTTCAATCTCCTGACTTTGTGATCTGCCCGCCTCAGCCTCCCATAGTGCTAGGATTACAGGCATGAGCCACTGCACCCGGCCAGAATAAAAGATCTTTAAATGGAATTATTTAGTTATATTGAAAAGTTTACTTTCAGACCAGCCTGGCTAACATGGTGAATGAAACCCTGTCTCTACTAAAAATATAAAATTAGCTGGGCATGGTGATGTGCACATGTAATCCCAGCCACTCTGAAGGCAGAGGCAGGAGAATCACTTGAACCTGGGAGGCAAAGGTTACAGTAAGCGGAGATGGTGCCATTGCACTCCAGCTGGGCTACAAGAGTGAAACTCTGTCTCAAAAAAAAAAAAAGTTTATTTTGTGTCCTTACTTTTCCCCATTTTCTCATAAATCAATGAAAATTCTGCTGCAAACTTACACCAGCCTGCCAGCTAACATTAAGTTAGCCCTCCCTGCCCTCTCGGTTTGGTGTACTGAGCTCAAATCTAAGGGATTTGGGGGGGCTTCCAGCTCTCCCAGTTCTTAGACTCATGGCCTTATGTCATGGTGCCTCAATTTCTTACGTTAAATAGGGATTTTTACACCTGCTTAGGGATTGGCTCAGACCTGTAATCCCAGCACTTTGGGAGGCTGACACCTGGCAGATCTCTTGAGCTCAGGAGTTTCAGACCAGCCTGGGCAACAGGGCAAAACCCTGTCTCTAAAAAAAAATACAAAAATTAACTGAGCATGGTGGTGCATGCCTTTAGTTCCAGGTTCTTGGGAGGCCGAGGTGTGAGGATCACTTGATCCTGGGAGGCTGAGGTCACGGTGGAATGAGCCATGATGGTGCCACTGCACTCCAGCCTGTGTAGTAGAGAGAGAGCCTGTCTCAAAAAACCAACCAACCAACCTACTTTGCTACATGAATGTTAGGATGAAAAGTGATTACATATATGTTCCTGAAATAAAATCTGTCCTCAGTTATAGCTGTTACCATTGATTGGAGATGTTACTTTTTTTTTCAGTGTTTGATAATAAATGCCTTTAAGTATAATGTTTCTTGTATATAGTCGTTTATATGTTTAAACGTTAATTGTTTTAATGTATTTTATTGCTGATCATGGCATAGCATAAAGATGTGTTCATTTAAAATGCTTTAGAAGTTGTGCAGGAGATACTAATATGCAGAATATTCTTTTTTTTTTTTTGAGATGGAATCTTGCTCTGTCACCCAGGCTGGAGTGCAGTGGTGCGATCTCGGCTCACTGGAACCTCTGCCTCCTGGGTTCAGGCGATTCTCCTGCCTCAACCTCCCAAGTAGCTGGGATTACAGGCACCCACCACCATGCCCGGCTAATTTTTATGTTTTTAATAGAGACAGGGGTCTCACCGTGTTGGCCAGGCTGGTCTTGAACTCCTGACCTCAGGTGATCTGCCCGCCTCAGCCTCCCAAAGTGCTAAGATTACTGGCATCAGCCACTGCGCCCAGCCCTAATATGCAGAATATTGTATGTAGATATTTCCTATATATTAGACCCCCTCTAAGAAGGGTTTCTATGTAATAATAGTACAAATGATCTGGAAAGGTTAATAGGCTTGACAAATTTATGTTTCTTAACACTGTAAAATTAGTCCGGTTGTCCTGTGGTGTATGCATAGGACATATACCATAGGGGGTTGGTTCCAGGACCCCTATTTATACCAAAATCCTGGCATACTCAAGTTCCCACTGTGGGCCCTGCAGATCCTGGGTATGTGAAAAGTTGGGCCTCCATATATGCAGGTCTGCATTTGGTTGAAAAAGATCCACATATACATGGGCCCATGCAGCTCAAACCCATGTTGTTGAAGGGTCCACTGTATTTGAAAATAAAGTCCACGAAAAAGTTGCCTTGTTTTACAAAATGTTAGATTACTACCTCTCTCATATCTTAAAAAAAATACCATCTATTTACTGCCCCATTGAGATAATACAACTTTTTAACAAAATATATTTTCTTTTTTTTTTTTTAAGTTTTACTTTAGGTGCATACTGTATCTGGCATTTCTCCGCATTTTATCCCTCCCCACCCCCCCACTGTCTCTCCCCTGCCCCTACAACTGCCCCCAGTGTGTGATGCTCCTCTCCCTGAGTCCACCTGTTCTCATTGTTCAACACCCACCTATGAGTGAGAACATGCAGTGTTTGGCTTTCTGTTCTTGTGCACAACTTTTAGAATAGAACCTAGGGTCAGGTGTGGTGGTTCACATCTGTATTCCCAGCACTTTGGGAGGCTGAGGTGGGCAGATCACCTGAGGCCAGGAGTTTGCGACCAGCCTGGCCAACATGGTGAAACCCTGTCTCTACTAAAAATAAAAAAATTACCCGGGTGTGGTGGTGTCGCCTATAATCCCAGCTACTCCTGAGGCTGAAGCAGGAGAATCGCTTGAACCTTGGAGGCAGAGGTTGCAGTGAGCCGAGTTCATGCCACTGCACTCCAGCCTGGGCAACGAGCAAAACTCCATCTCCAAAAAAAAAAGCCAGGGATGGTGGTAGGTGCCTGTAATAGCTACTTGGGAGACTGATGCAGGAGAATCACTTGAACCCAGGAGGTGAAGGCTGCAGTGGCCGAGATTGCATCATGGCACTCCAGCCTGGACAACAAGAGCAAAACTCTGCCTCAAAAAAAAAAAAAAAAAAAAGAACCTACAAGTATTTATTGCTCCTTGCTTTGTCTGAGAGTCAGAGGTTAAGCGACTTGCCCAAGATAACACAGGTAGTAGCAAATTGAGACTTGACACCTGGCTTCCGGAGTACTTATTTAGAATCACCTCTGCACCCCCATTTTAAAAATTAAATCTTGTCTAGGTAATGCATTTGCTGCTTTAGATTAGAAAGATAACAGGGCATGTACAGTGAAAAGTCTTCACATCCTTTCCCCCAAACAGACAGTTCTCCCTGTCAGTAGGCCGCTGTGAAACTTTCAGAGCCATTTGACGCATAGACAGAACATCCATATAACCGTATTATTCCTCCATTTTTTTTTTTTAACAGGGGGAGTGTCATGTATATGTTCTGTTAGATAGCCTGCTTTGGCTTGGCATTTGTTCCATTACTCCTGTACTTTAAATGCTTGCATTTATATTTAGTGAAATGTTAATAACTGCTAGGATTTAAAAGAGAATTTGTTCTAGTAGTTTTGACTAGCCAAGATGAATTTAAGAAATAAATTTCCTATCTGAGTCACGGCACCAAAAAAAAAAAATAAATAAATAAAATAAATTTCTTAACATTGTCATTGTTTCTTAGTATGGAAATTTTAGAAGCAGGTTGAACTGAAAAGAGTCCAAGTGGAATAGAGAAATATCACAAAGAAGTGAATCTGGACTATAGTAGAGATTAATGTTAATACTTACAGATAATAACCATGTGCTAGGCAGTGGTCTAAATGCTTTACATATATTATTAAAGTCTCACAACAGTCCCATGAGGCAGGTAGCTTTTATCGCCATTTTACAGATGAGTAAACTGAACACAAACTGACTAAGTCTTGATCCAGGTACTACAGTGGCAGAGGCCTGATTCTAACCCAGGCAGTCTGGCTCAAGAGTCCAAGCTCTTTACCACTACGCTTTCCTGTGTTTCTGTCTTCCTGTCTTCCCCTTCTTTCTTTTTCTTCCTTTCCCTCCCTTTCTGCATCCTTCCCTCTCCTTCCCTTTCCTTTCATTCCCTCTCCTCCCCTCCTCTCCTCTCCTTTTTCCTGCTTTCCCTTCCTTCACTTCTTTCCCTTCCTTTCCTTCCTTTTCTTTTTTCTTTTCTTTCCTTTCTTTATTTTTTTGAGACATTGTCTCTGTCTCCTCAGGCTGAGTGCAGTGGTGCAATCATGGCTCACTGCAACCTCAACCTCCCCACATCAAATAATCCCCCCACCTCAGCTTCCCAAGTAGATGGGTCTACGGGTGCTGCCTGGCTGGTCTCAAACTCCTGGCCTCAAGTGATCCTCCCATCTTGGCCTTCCAAAGTGCTGGGATTACAGTTGTGAGCCACCACAACCAGCCTTTTACCACTACTTCAAAGTCCATTTAGATCTAATATTGTTAGAGCAATAAACTTATCAACAAGATTTTTTAAATTGCAAAAAAAAAAACAAAAAACAAAAAACTGCCATTTTTGGTATCTGTATGACAAAAATATGTAGAAGTTTGTATTATAGCTTTTACCTGTTTAGAGCACTCTTTGGAAAGGCAGGGAAGTTACTGTGAAGGTATTGGTATTCAAGAAGTAAGTTCCTGGAGTGTTTGCCTTCTAAACCTGAAGGTGTGAGGTCTTGTTTTGTCACATCCAGTTAGCTAACAGGCAGTGGGGGTGAGCTATCTGGAAGACTTAGCCGGTTAGACTAGGGAGGAATGAGATAGGGAATCTAGGCATCTGGAGGGAGGGGGGAGAGGGAGAAGAGTTTGTCTGAATCTGTCCAAGGTTGGGGTAGCTCTTCCTGAGCGAGGCCTTGTCATGTGGACCTGCTGCATGTAGAGATGGGAGAATTGTACCTGAGGTGTGGTGCTAGCTAAAGCACCACACAGATCTGGAAATTTGAGGAGTTCATTTTCTCGATCATTAGGAAGAACTTGAAAGGGTAGTAAACTGTGGTCATTTGAGCAGAAGAGCAAGTGGTCATATTTGAATGTAACATACTCAAGTGGGTTGGGAAAGAACCGGAATCTAGAGCTTGGCCATAAAAAGTGCAAAACCAGGAGTTCTTGTAAACCGTGTACTCTTGTAAACACTGGTAAGACATAGCACTGAGCCCTGGGCCTTTCTTCTATAAAGTGCTTGTACAGGCTGAGGATCCCTAATCAGAAAATCCAAACTCTGAAATTCCCTGGTGAGCATTTTCTTTGAGAGTCATACTGGTACTCACAGTTTTGGGATTTTGGAACATTTTGGATTTTGCACTTTCAGATTTGATATGCTCAACCGGTATACAATGCACATATTCTCAAATCTAAAAAATACCAAATGCAAAGTATTTCTGCTCCAAAGCATTCAGATAAGGAATACTCAACCTGTAATGGATTGTACTAGACATATATTAGATTACCAGTTTTCAAAATTTGTATCTCAGAATCCTTGTTCTTTGTCGGTGAAACAGGGATTTCATATGCCTTTGATTCACATTTTAATATTTTAAACTTTAAAATATTATAAATGTTTATATATACTCAAGTGCATATCATGCTAAATTTTAACATATTAGGACAACCGATTTGTACTGCTTGGTTATCTCAAGAGAGTTATACTGAGTGAAGGCCTGGCATGGTGGCTCACGCCTGTTATCCCAGCACTTTGTGAGGCCAAGGCGGATGGATCACTTGAGGTCAGGAGTTCAAGACCAGCCTGACCAACATGATGAAACCGTGTCTCTACAAAAAATACGAAAATTAGCCGGGCGTGGTGGCACACGCCTGTAATCCCAGCTACTTGAGAACCTGCAGTGGGAGAATCACTTGAACCCGGGAGGTAGAGATTACAGTGAGCCAAGATTGTGCCACTACACACCAGCCTGGGTGACAGAGCAAGACTTTGTCTCAAAAAAAAAAAAAAAAAAAAAAAAAAAGTTAAAGGTTACATATTGTATGAATGCATTTATGTAACATTATTGAAATAACAAGACTGCAGAGATAGAGAACAGATTCAGTGGTTGCTAGGAGTTCGGAATGGGAGGTGAGGGGTGGTGTGGTTGTAAAGTGGTAGCATGAGGGAGCTGTGTAGGGATGGAACAGTTCTGTATCTCAGGTGTGATTATACAAAGCTGCAAATGTAATAAAATTTCATCCAACCACATATACACATACTGCATACAAATCCTAGCATTCTCAAGTCCCATTTTGCATACAAAACTGTTGAAACCTCAATAAACTTGGGATTATACTAAGATCAGTTTCCTGATGGTGACTGTACTAGAGTCACATAAGTTATAACATTGGAGGAATTTGGGCATGAGTACTTGGGACATCCCTGTGTACTTTTTTGCAAATTCCTGTGGTCTGTAATTACGGTACTTTTAAAATAAAAAGTTGGCCAGGCGTGGTGGCTCACACCTGTAATCCCAGCACTTTGGGAGACTGAGGCCAGTGGATCACCTGAGTTCAGGAGTTCAAGACCAGCCTGGCCAACATGGTGAAACCCCTGCTGTACCAAAAATGTAAAAATTAGTTGGGCATGGTGGGGTGTGTGCCTGTAGTCTCAGCCACCTCAGAGGCTGAGGCATGAAAATTGCTTTGAATCTGGGGTGCAGAGGTTGTAGTGAGCTGAGATCACACCGCTGCACTCCAGCCTGGGCAACAGAGCAAAACTCCATCTCAAAATAAAATAAAAAGTAAAAAAGCAAAAAAACCCAAAAAACAAAAAACAATGCATTTAGAATATTTGAGAGAAAATAAGCAAAAGGAAGAAAATGTAAATTTTCCATAATGCTCATACCCAGGACGAGAATCCCTGGAAGGTTTCTCACTTTGTGTATAGACTTGAAACTTTTTTTTTTTTCTTTTTTTCTTTTTTTTTTTTAAATAAAGACGGGGTTTCACCATGTTGGTCAGGCTGGTTTTGAACTCCCGACCTCAGGTGATCCGCCCGCCTTGGCCTCCAAAGTGCTTGGATTACAGGCATGAGCCACCACACCCAGCCTAGACTTGAAACTTTTTAAATGCCATTTTATTTTTTAGGCTGGGTGCAGTGGCTCAGGCTGGGCGCGGTGGCTTATGTCTGTAATCCCAGCAGTTTGGGAGGCCAAGGTGGGTGGATCACGAGGTCAAGAGATTGAGACCATCCTGGCCAACATGGTGAAATCCCGTCTCTATTAAAAATACAAAAATTAAAAAAATTAAAAAGTAAAATAAAAAAATAAAAATACAAAAATTAGCTGGGTGTGGTGGCACATACCTGTAGTCCCAGCTACTACTAGGGAGGCTGAGGCAGGAGAATTGCTTGAACCCAAGAGGTGGAGGTTGCAGTGAACTGACATCACGCCACTGCACTCCAGCCTGGGTGACAGAGTGAGACTCTGTCGCAGGGAAAAAAAAAAAAAAAAAAGCCATTTTATTTTTAAATTAAAATGTTTTTTTTCTTTTCCTCCTCAGAAAGGATAAAAATATTATTGATTAGTAAGTAAGACTGTAGTTTTATGTTGATATTTTGAAATTTTAGTGTGGTGCTTGTTTGCTCCTGTAACATTATATAAGCACATTCAGTACTATCAGAACTAATTGCATTATGTAATATGACTGCTTTATGCATATATCGACATTAGTACATATTGTAAAGTTTTTATTTTTTACCAAAAAGTTTACAACTACCAAGTATTCGAATTCCTTAACATTATTACAGAATTAATTTAGAAATGTTCTACTTTTAAAACTTCTGGACAGGTGTAATTAAATACTTAGATAGCATTAATGTACTATTTAAAAACACAGAAAACATTATCATTTGCAAAACATGCTTTATCATCTACTCATCTTTGTGAATCAGGTTTTTCTTGATACCATGCAATCAAAACAAAACTGGCATTTAATGATTGTTTCAGTTTGACCTACCCTGGCAACCCCTACCCAGGAGACTTGATCGAAGTGTTCCGTCCTGGCTATCAGCACTGGGCACTGTACTTGGGTGATGGTTACGTTATCAACATAGCTCCTGTAGATGGCATTCCTGCATCATTTACAAGTGCTAAGTCTGTATTTAGCACCAAGGCCTTGGTAAAAATGCAGCTCTTGAAGGATGTCATGGGAAATGACACATACAGAATAAACATAAATATGATGAAACATACCCCCCTCTCCCTGTGGAGGAAGTCATAAAGCGGTCAGAGTTTGTAGCTGGACAGGAGGTGGCATATAACTTATTTGTCAACAACTGTGAGCATTTTGTGAGATTGCTTTGCTATGGAGAACGAGTTTCAGAGCAGGCTAACCGAGCAATAAGTATCATTGGGTTTGTGACAGCTGCTGTTGGTGCCTTCTCATTCTTGGTCTTGTTTCCAAAATGACAAAGAGAAAAATACTATTAACAATTTACTGAAGAAATATTGATATTGAAGGAATTTGGGAGGAGGAAAAAAAAACCTGGGATGAATACTTATTTTCATTGCGTCATTATTGTTCCAAATTCCTATAGTGGATGGCAGGCTCTTTAATAAATTGCTTACTTACTGAAAAAAATAAAAAAGACTGCCTAATCATTCATAATTTAAAGTTTGTGTTCATCAGAAGAATTTTGTTGTTTTCATTATACATGTTCTACATTAGAGTTTTTTTTTTTTTTTTTTTTTTTTTTGAGATGGAGTCTCACTCTGTCACCCAGGCTGGAATGCAGTGGCACAATCTCAGCTCACTGCAACCTCCTTCCAGCTTCAAGTGATTCTTCTGCCTCAGCCTCCTGAGTAGGTGGGACTATAGGCATGTGCCACCATGCCTGGCTAATTGTGTGTGTGTGTGTGTGTGTGTGTGTGTGTGTGTGTGTGTGTGTGTGGTATTTTTAGTAGAAACATGGTTTCACCATTTTGTTCAGGCTGGTCTCTAACTCCTGACCTCAAATGATCCGCCCACCTCAGCCTCCCAAAGTGCTGTGATTACAGGCATGAACCACCACACTTGGCCACATTTGAGCTTTAAAATACACTGATAGAATAAAATACTGCTTTAATCTGTTTCTTATGTTACATAATGTTGATGTTTTATAGACATTGCTGTATATTAAGAAATATATAACATTGATGCATATTAAATAAGGATTTATTCAAAAGTATGTATACTTTATGACACACTGGCACAGTGAACCTATAGGTTCTGAAATCAAGGTTTCATGATTTTAAATCCTGATTCTGCTATGTCCTCCTTCAGTGATACTAGATAATAAACTTAAGCCTCTGCTTCCATTTTATTTGTTAAATGAGGTTACTATGCCACCTCCCTTGTAAAGTTATTATAAAATTAAACAGTAGGTGTACAATCAGTCAGCACAGCCCTAGTACATAGGTGTTCCACAAATACTAGCTGTCATTCAGTATAATAATTTGTAAATACCTTGTGTCTCTTTCAAAGCTAGTTTTCACACAAGCATCTCATTTTTAAAGTGTTTACATAGTATTCATTTTAAGAATATACTATGATTTATGAAACAGCATTTTGTAATTATTTTTTGTCATTTTTTTAAAAAAAGCAACAAATAACAGGATTGGTTTCTAATATGTATCACCAGATTTCCCTCCCAAAGAACTGTATTAATTTGCTGTTCTGTCAGTTTAGACTTCATGATTTAAATATTTGGTGGGGGGGCAATAGTGGGTTTAAAAATAATACTTGTTTCTGTTTTAGTTAACATTATTATTCACTAGCCATTAAGGAACACATTAATTACTATTTGTTCTTGTTGAGTCTGTGCAATATTCTGGAGAGGTAGGTAAGCCTGCCTCTGTGTGTGTGTGTGTGTGTGTGTGTGTGTGTGTGTGGTGCAACTTATGTGTGTGGTACTAGAAATTGAGAAATTGCGGTAATTTCATATTATTCTAGTCAGGGATCCCTGGAATATCAGAATTGTCTCCAATCTATAGCCACTGTTTTCAAGTCTGTAGGGTCCATGGGAGAAAGATTTGTATTAAAATTTTGCACTGACAAATGGAAAACAAAAGGACTGTGTATTTTATTCTTAACTAGGACTTGGGCAGCAAATTCTAGGGTAGAAGACTGGAATGAGCCCAACTGGTTCATGTGGAAATGCTGGTTTTTTGGAATCTAGTTAAGCTTAAATTGTTTCAAACTCAAGCAGGCCATGAGATGAACCCTTTTCATCTCCCTAGTTCTCAAACACACTGAGATCTTCCCCACATTTCACTCCTTTCTGTCAGTTGCCCTGGGTCGTGTACCCCGAGTGAGCCTGTTTGCCCTGGCTGACTGCTGATCTGGCCTTGGACATCTGCCCTGGCCTCTTCTGCCCAAGCAGTAGGTTTGGCCCTGGCTATCCCTGACAGTAGGGGGTACAGGAGGGAGTGACAGCCTTCTCAACCACTTCAGTCACATGGAAGAAGGAAAAGAGCGAGCTTGCATTTGTGTGCTGACCTTGTAACAGTGATGCTTCCCAGTGACACACAGACCCAAATCAGTGTTCTCACATCTGCCTTCTTCCTTCCTGAGAATTGGGAGAAAGAGAGAGGTCAGGCTTGATTTCTCACCTCAAAAGACAGCACATAAAAACTTGCAGCCATTCTCAGAAGCATTGATTTTCTGTTGGGTTGTTGCCTGTGTCAAATCAGCCAGAAAGAGGTGGAGTAACGACTGACTTGCTGAGAATTACACACAATCCATGTCCCTCCCACCCCGCCACTCCTCAGCTACACATCAGCCTGCAGAGAGTGACTTCTTACTCTTGAGATGCTCTTTCCTCTTGCTTAATGGTTCATGACATGTTCTTCATTTTCCTACCTCTCTCTCTCTCTTTTTTGCTGGCTTATTCTCCTGTATTTGGCCATTAAATGTTGATATTCCACCAATCAGCCCTAGGCCCTTCTGTCATTCTTCTTTCCCTAAGCAGTCACAGCCATGTCCATGGCCTTACTGATGGGCAAATCCAACATTTTCATCTCTACCCCAACTTCTGCTGTTGAGAACTCAGTCTGCTAATACCTAATTGCCTACTGGACATCTCTACTTGGATGTCTGAAAAGTGTTCTAAATTCAGTATGTCCAAGATTTATTTCATATTCTTTCTCCAAAAATGCTGTTTACTATCTTAACGAAAGGCATCACCGGCTGGGCACGGTGGTTCATGCCTGTAATCCCAGCACTTTGGGAGGCCAAGGTGGGTGGATTGCCTGATGTCAGTAGTTCGAGACTTGCCTGGCCAACATGGTGAAACCGTTTCTACTTAAAAAGCACAATAAATTACCTGGGTGTGGTGGCGGGTGCCTATAATCCCAGCTACATGGGAGGCTGAGCAGAAGAATCACTTGAATCCAGGAGGCAGAGGTTGCAGTAAACTGAGATCAGGCCACTGTACTCCAGCCTGGGTGACACAGTGAGACTCTGTCTCAAGAAAAAAATGATACACACAGAAAAATCATTGAGCGGTGCATCTTTTGTTGTTGTAATCAACAAAGCGTAACCCTGTAACCTATATTCAGGTCATTAAATAGACCAATGCCAGTGCTCCTGAAAGCCCTCCCTTAACTTTCCCCTAATCAACTATACGTCCCTCCTTCTCAAAAATGTTACTTCTCTCCTGACTTTCATGAGAATCATTTTCTTACTTTTCTATGATCACACCCAAACTTGGTAGTTTTGTTTTCCCTGCTCTTTGAACTTGATATAAATGGAACCATTTAGTTTGTTTTCTTTGGTTGGCTGCTTTTACTCAGTGTCATTTTGTGAGATTCACCTGTGTCTTTTGCCCAGCATAATGGTTTTTTGCAATTTATCCAAGTTGTTGGTTACTCTTTTTTTCTTGCTGAGTTCTGTTGTATGATTATATTATACTTTGTTTATTCATTTTCTTATTGATTGTTCTAGGTTTTGGATATTGGGAATTAAGCTGCTATGAACATTCTTATATATACTTATTTCTCTAGGAGTGGACTTCTGGGTCATGGGGTAGGTGAGTGTTTAACATTGTTAGAAATGACAGAATAGTTTCCCAAAGTGGTTGTACTAATTAACACTCCACTTTGGTTTTAATTTGCATTTCTCTGATTACTAATGGGGTTGAACAGCCTTTTAGTATGGTTTTTTTTTTTTTTTTTTTGGCCATTTGGATGCCTTCTGTTTGAAGAGCTCATTGAAGTCTTTTGCCTAATTTTCTGGTAGGTGTTCTTTGTTTTATTGGTTTGTATAAGGGATAAATACATTGATCCCCTCCCCTCCCTGCCCCATATCTGTATTGCAGCTATCTTTTACTAGCTAGTGGCTACCCTTTTTATTGTCTTAAAGGTATCTCTTCACTAACAGAAAAATTTTTAATTTTAATTTTTAATTATTACGGATACATAACCATACATATTTATTGGGTATATGTGGTATTTTGATGCAAGTATACAATGCATAATTATCAAATTAGGGTAGAGTACCCCATCACCTGAAGCATTTATCATTTCTTCATGTTAGGAATATTCCAATTCTAGTCTATTAGTTATTTTGAAATATAAATTACTGTTAACTATGTTTCCCTATTGTGTTACTGAACACTAGACTTACTTGTTCTTTTTAACTGTATTTTTGTACACATTCACCCATCCTTCATTTCCCACTTCCCTTCCTGTCCTCTACTCTGTCTACATGGATTCAGTTTTTTTTATTTAGCTCCCACATATGGGCGAGAACATGCAATGTTTGTCTTTCTGTGCCTGGCTTATTTCACTTTCCATGATGTCCTCCAGATTTATCCATGTTGTTGTAAATGGCAGGATTGCATTCATTTTGATGGCTGAATAGTACTGCATTGTGTATAAGTACCACATTTTCTTTATCCATTTATCTATTGATGGACACTTAGGTTAATTCCGTATTTTGGCTATTGTGAATAGTGCTGCAGTAAGCATGGGAGTGCAGAAATCTCTTTGATGTACTCATTTCCTTTCTTTTGGGTGTATTCCCAGCAGTGGGATTGCTGGATCACACAGTAGTTCTATTTTTAGTTTTTTTGAGGAACCTCCACATAGCGATTGTACTAATTTACATTCCCAACAACAGTGTACAAGGGTTCCTTTTTCCCCACATCCTCACCATCATCTGTCATTGCCTGTCTTTTTGATAAAAGCCATTTAAGCTGGAGTGAGATGATATCTCATTATAGTTTTTATTTGCATCTCTCTGATGAAAGGAAATCTTAACTTTAATGTAGTTGAACATTTCTGACTTTTCTTAGGAGTTTTTGTATCCCTATGTGAAGATAATGTACATTATTTTCTGTTATTGTTTGCTTTTCACATTTTAATCAACAGTCTCTGGAATTTTCGTGTGTGTGGTGTGAGATGGGTCAGTTTGTTTTCCTAGATGACACATGATTATGATGATAATGATGATGATGAGTTCCATTTATTGGAAAGGCCATCACCTCCCGCTCTGTAGAGCTTTCTTGGACATAAATCAGGTGATTGTGTATACAAGGATTTGCCTGCCTCTTCTATTCCTGGTTTCCTGAGACCCTTTCGGAGTGGGGTGTTGGCCAGGTCAAAACTATATTGATAGTAACACTTGGTGATTTTTTGCCTCAGACTCATTCTCTCACAAGTGTACAATAGGGTTTTCCAGAGGCCACATGAAATGCAGCGTTGGAACAGATTGAATGCAGAGGTAGATAAGAGAACCAAGTTGTCTCCTAAATAAAGGAGATTTCCAAAAATGTCAAAGAGTACCGCTCTTCTCACTCATTTTTTTTGCTTGTTTTGGAGAAGTTATTTTTCATTAAAGTGTTATTTATGTTAGCATATAATAGATTTCTTGTTATTTTTAAATGAATGAATTGATATTTAAAACTTTCCTGTTTTGGCCGGGCATGGTGGCTCATGCCTGTAATCCCAGCACTTTGGGAGGCTGAGGCCAGTGGATCACTTAAGGCCAGGAGTTCGAGACCAGTCTCGCCAATGGTGAAACCCCATCTCTATTAAAAATACAAAAATACAGGCATGGTGGCACGTGCCTGTAGTCCCAGCTACTCAGGAGGCTGAGGCACGAGAATCGCTTGAACCCCAGAGGCACAAGTTGCAGTGAGCCAAGATTGCACCACTGAACTGCCTGGGTGACAGAGCAAGACACGGCTCAAAAAAAAGAAAATTACACACACACACACACACACACACACACACACTCTCTCACACTCTTTAAAATGTAGAAATTATATTTTGTATTCACCTTTTTTCCACCTCTGTGAATGAAGAAGTCCAAGGCCTATCACATAGTTACTTCTGTTAGGAGCCCCAAAAGAGGTCATGAATGAATTTGTGGGACTCGTTGAAATTTCACAGGGTGAAGTCCTACACAGATGTAGAAGAAAACATGGCAAGAATAGGATTTTGGAAACTTGCCTAAACTTTCCTAAAACTTTCAGGATTCAAGAATCAGAAATCATAAAGAGGTAGGAGAATTAAGAGTTTAGTGTCAAACTAAGAAAAACAGAGCAAATTCCAAGATAAAAGGAAGAAAAATATTGTTTGGTGTTTTAAAAAGATAGAGTTTGATGAAGACTAATTTTTGAGATACTAAATTGAAGGTGTAAAGGCACACACATGCTTGTAATCCCAGCGCCTTGGGAGGTCTAGGTGGAAGGACGCCTGGAGCCCAGGAGTTTGAGGCTGCAGTGAGTTATGAGCCACTGCACTCCAGCTTGGGTGAGAGTGAGACCTTGTCTCAAAACAGCAACAACAAGATATAAAATTGAGACACTGTTACTTGAATATATACTTGAATATATATTGTCCAGCAGTGATGGAATAACAAGGAATGGATTTACCTTACTATTTTAAGCAACTAGAAAACTGGACAATATATGAAATAGCAATTTGTAGGCACTGGGTAGCAGGCAACACAAGACTGTGGTCACTGAAAGGTGGGAAACAAACCTGCTGAGTTCTATGGTTGCTCCAATTTATTATCTGGAGGTGGTTTTCAGGGTGCAGAGCAGGGATGGGGAACCCAAATTAAAGCCTGGTGTCTTACTGAATTGAGAGGACAAGATGGGGATTGTTGGCAAGGGAAGATTGTCATAATTTGTGGGGCAGAGTACCAGAGATATGGGAGTGGTACACAGAACTCCAGAAGCAGGTGGAGGAGTCTCCTGAAGTGAGGTTGAGTCCTGACCTACACATGCATGAGAGGAGAGCACCTGAGGCCAGAGAAAGAACCTCACTGGAAAGGTGCAGGCCAAATGATTCCTGGAACTCACACAGAACTGGGAATAGTCTGTGTTGCCATTAGCCAGAGTATATAGAAGGGCATCAAAAGGGCATGGCCTTTTGTAATGAGGCTAAATTAGCCCTAAGTTAAAGGGTACTCTGGGCCTACTCTAACAATGAAAAAGCAAGTCTTGGAAGATCCAGCCAATTTAAAGAATCTTACCTGTGTGTGAGAACAAAGTCCAGTGCTATTTAAGGAAATACACAAAATCTAAAACACAAAACTCACAATGTTAGGCATTCAACAAAATGACCAGGCATGCAAAAAACCAGGAAAATATGACATAATTAGGAGAAAAATCAACTAGATCCGGAAATGACAGAGATGATGGAATTAACAAAGACATGAAAACAGCAATTACAAATATGTTCTTGATTCAAAAAAGTAGAGGAAATGGTTAACATAATGGGAAGAGAACTAGAAGGTATATTTTTAAAAGACCCAACAGAACATCTAGAGTTTGAAATGAATTTTAAGGCACAATGGTGGCATTAACAGTAGTTGAGGCACTGCACATCAGTGAACTTCAAGACAGCAATAGAAACTGTCCAAAATGAGAACAGAAAGAAAAAAATAGAGCATCAATGACTATAACAAGGACAATTGTTAGAGATAGAAACAGTCTGACATATATGTAATTGGAGCCCCAGAAAAGAGGGAAAGGGGAGTACAGAAAAAAGATTGTAAAAAATAATGACCAGAAAATTTCCAAATTTGATGAAAACTGTAAGCCCACGTATTTAAGAATCCCAAGGAGAATAACTATAAAGGTAACCACACCAATGCACATCATCATCACATTGTTGGCAACCAATAATAAAGAGAAAATCTTGAAAGCAGGCAGAGAAAAAATACACATCATATACAGAGTAACAGAGATAAGAATGACAGCAGACTTCTCATCAGAAACTTAGCAAATCAAAGTACAATGGAGAGACCTCTTTTTTATTTTTTTTTTGTCTGAGTCATTCTTGCCCAGGCTGGAGTGAAGTGGTGTGATCTCGGCTCACGGCAACCTCCGCCTCCTAGGTTCAAGCGATTCTCCTGCCTCAGCCTCCCAAGTAGGTGAGATTATAGGTGCATGCCACCACACCTGGTTACTATTTTTGTATTTTTAGTAGAGATGAGGTTTCACTATGTTGGCCAGGCTGGTCTCAAACTCCTGACCTCATGATCTGCCTGCCTCAGGCTCCCAAAGTGCCGGGATTACAGGTGTGGGCCACTGTGCCTGGCCTGGAGAGACATCTTTAAAGTACTTTTTAAAAAAGGCTACTGGGGCTGGGTGCAATGGCCAACACCTACAATCTCAGCAGTTTGGGAGGCTGAGGCAGGAAGATTGCTTGAGTCCAGGAGTTTGAGACCAGCCTGGGTAACATGGCAAAACCCCATCTCTACAAAGAATGCAAAAATCAGCCAGGCATGGTGGTACACCTGTGGTCCCAGCTCCTTGGGAGACTGAGGTGAGAGGATCGCTTTAGTCTGGGAAGCAGAGGCTGCAGTGAGCTGTAATTGAGCCACATTGTACTTTAGCCTGGGTGACAGAGCGAGACCCTGTCTCAAAAAAAAAAAAAAAAAAAAAGGCCTACTGGAACTTGTTGCTGGTAGACATCCACAAGAAATGTTGAAGTTGTTCAGGCAGAAGGCAAATGACAAAGGATTGAGAAGTGCTAGAAATGGTAACTATGGAAGTAAAAATAAGAATTTTTTTTTCTTTTTTAATCTCTTTAAAAGATTGTTGTATTGAAGGTGATTGCTAACTGGTACAGGATTTCCCTTTTTGTGTGATGGAAATGTTCTGCAATTAGTGGTGATGGTTGTGCAACATTGTGAATTAAAGAAACAGTAGCTTTAAAAAGATAGTTGTTTAAAGCAAAAATAATAATGCATTATAAGTTTTATAATGTGGGAGTAAAAGGTATGACAATAGCACAAAGAATGGAAGGGGATGGGAAAGGTATAAGAAACCTTACTAAGGCTTTATTTATTTATTTGTTTATTTGACAGAGTATCACTTTGTTGCCCAGGTTCTGTTTATTTATTTATTTATTTGACAGAGTATCGCTTTGTTGCCCAGGCTGGAGTGTGGTGGCACAATCCTTGCTCACTGCAGCCTCTGCCTCCTGGGTTCAACAATTCTGCCTCAGCCTCCCAAGTAGCTAGGATTTCAGGTATGCGCCACTACCCCCAGCTAATTTTTCTATTTTTAGTAGTGGTGAAGTTTC
Source organism: Ateles fusciceps (assembly GCA_036589455.1). Taxonomy (NCBI): domain Eukaryota; kingdom Metazoa; phylum Chordata; class Mammalia; order Primates; family Atelidae; genus Ateles; species Ateles fusciceps. The sequence continues at coordinate 4,512,094 of JAZHEH010003362.1, forward strand.
ACCATGTTAGCCAGGCTGGTCTTGAACTCCTGACCTCAGGTGATTCACCTGACCTCAAGTGATCCGCCTTCTTCAGCCTCCCAAAGTGCTGGGAATGCAGGCATGAGCTACCATGCCTGGCAGAAACCTTAGTAAGGTTCTGAAGCTGTACGTGAAGTGGAATCGTCAAATTTACATCTAGAAAATTAAAACAATTTATGTTCCCACTTCAAATGTATGGGAGTGCCAATTTAACCGTATCCTTGTCCACGTGTGGTATTCATTTAAAAACATTGCCATCCAGATGTTTTTAAAAACCTAGACACCAAACCCTCACTGTGCTTGAGGGATACTTTATCTCTGAAATCTTTGAAATTCTATCAGAATCTCTTTGCCTTAAATTTGGCTAAAACATAAAATGTATACATTTATTTTTTTCCTTTCCTTCTCTTCCTACCCCCTTTCTTCATAAGCATAGTTTTCTTCAGTAATTTCTTTGGTTACTACTTCAGCTTCATTTGTTCTAGAATGTGGACGTTTTGAAGACACATTCCATGTCTCTCATTTTCTATTGTATCAAGACTGGTATACTAGATGCTCAATGCTCAATAAATTTGTCAAAAAGGAAATACTGTTTTCTTTCTATACACAGTATTGGTAAGGTTGATCTGCATATTTCTAACATTTTTTTCTTTCGTCTTGTTAATCTATTTTGTTCTTTTGATTCGAGTTGTAGAATAATTCATTTACTGATATTTTTATGTTACTAATTTTTGTTTAGTTATATTTCATCTGCTACTTATTGCTTCTATTGCTGTTTTAAATTTGGCAAATCATGCTTTTCATCTCTGAAAATCTTTTCATCTTTGATATCACTGTGATACTGTCAAGTTTTTAAATCTCTTTTTCAGCTCTAGGGCATTTAAACTTTAATATTAGTGTGTTTAAAACCCCTTAGGACTGGGAAGTAAAATGGAGTACCCATTTCTTCCTTCAGCCACCTCAACACACAATTAAAATATGGTATTGATGCTGGACACAGTGGCTCATGCCTGTCATCCCAGCACTTTGGGAGGCTGAGACAGGCAGATCCTGTCAGCCCAGAAATTTGAGACCAGCCTGGGCAACATCGTGAAACCCCATCTCTACAAAAAATTAGCCACACATGGTAGCTTGTGCCTGTTGGCCCCAACACTTGGGAGGCTGAGGTGGGAGGATTGCTTGAGCTCAGGAGGATGAGGTTGCAGGGAGCTGTAATTGTACTCCAGCCTGGGTGACAGAGCAAGACCCTGTCTCAAAAAAAAGTATCATAAAATTTTTATTAGTATAAAGTTAGGTCTAAGAGTTTTATTTGCAAAGATTACCATGTGGGAGTAGTCTCTAGACATTTTTGACTTCCTCGCCTATTTAGTAAGACCCCCCAAAAGTAGAGAACTGGATCAGGAAAACAAGCAGAGCTTGAATACACACTGCCATTTTTGAGAGGACCACAAATTCAGAACTTGAAAGAACTGGTTATTTCTTTTCTTAATTACATTTTGGAGTTTTGCGCTCGGGACCGAGAAATGAATGTGAGCTCCTCTTCCCTAGGAGTCCAGTCTAATGCTAGACATACATGGTAATAAGCACAGTCAGTGCGACAGAAATCGGTGGTGTGAAGGAAAAGTGAAGAGACCCATAATTGATGGTTGATGTTTTTCACTGAGGGGCCAGCATGGGTTTTATGCAGAATGGAGGACATTTGAGATTTCATTTTAGGGGTAATAGGAGACCGTAACCTGGGATGGGTAAAAAAAATTACAAAGCAATGCTTACACTCAGGTTGGAAACCTTGAATTTGTAGTGGTGCTAATTATGGTTTTTTTTCCTAGTAGTATTTATTGCCCCTATACAAGGGTGGAAAATGAAACTAGTGTATTTACTCAAAATAGGTGATTTGAAGGAAAATGGGACTGAGCAAAGTAGTGCTTTATAATCAGCCCCAGTTTTTGGGATAAGACTACTAGAGAATCATTACTTTTCACATTATAATGTGAAATTAATCATTAAAACCTTAAGTAAAAATAGAAGTTTTTGGCCAGGTGTGGTGGCTCATTTCTGTAATCCAAACATGTTGGGAGGCTGAGGTGGGTGGATCACTTGAGGCCAGGAGTTCAAGACCAGCCTGGTTACCAACAGGGTAAAACCCTGTCTCTACTGAAAATACAAAAATTAGCCCAGTGTCTTGGCTCATGCTTGTAATCCCAGCTACTTGGGAGGCTGAGGCGGGAGGATCACTTGAACCCAGGAGACAGAGGTTGCAGTGAGCCAAGATCACACCACTGTGCTCCAGCCTGGGAGACAGAGCAAGACTTTGTTTCAAACAAACAAACAAACAAATCAAAACACACGTTTCAGCCCGTTGCACTTACTCTCTTTGTCCAATCTCAAATTGTCCCTTTTTTAGCCTGCAGTGCCACTTCTGCTTGGCTCTTGGGCTTTGTAACAATCCTGTTTATGCTTAGTTTCCTTGTTGTCCAGTGTGACAAAATGTTCTTGGCTTATCTTGCATATTTCCTGCCCAGCCACTTTTCCAAGAAGAATGTGAATGTTTAAAACAAAGTTTTAGGGCCCTAGATGCACCCCAAACCAGCTTAATCAGAATTTCTGATGGGGATAGGCCCCGGATACAGACAGGGTCCCCAGAGTGGAGTGCAGTGATGGGATCTCAGCTTACTGCAAACTCTGCTTCCTGGGTTCAAGTGATTCTCCTGCCTCAGCCTCCTGAGTAGCTGGGACTACAGTTGTGAGCCACCACTCTCAGCTAATTTTTGTATTTTTAGTAGAAACAGGGTTTTGCCATGTTGGCCAGGCTGGTCTCCAACTCCTGACCTCGAGTGATCTGCCCGCCTTGGCCTCCGAAAGTGCTTGGATTACAGGTGTGAAACATCACACCCCACCAGGATACAGTATTTCTTAAAAACCACGCCCAGCCTTGGATGGAAAACCACTTGAGTATGCTGCCTTATCGGGCTCTGTAAATGCCTTATCTCTGCACAAGGCTGGGACTTTGAGTGGAGTCCTTGGCTAAAGCTCTCATTGCTAGATGGTGACCTTTCTTCCTCTGCTGCTTAAAGCTTGTGTTTCAGAATTTTGACCCGAATGCATATGTGTTGAAAGCCAGACTTGGTCTGTCATCCCAGGACTCTGTGTCGGTCCCTTTCCTTGCCTGTATGTTGAGTTGGGGCTCATCTTCGTGCCTCTGGGAAATAAGTTATTTGATAGCTTGCTTAGATTCTCTTAGTACTTTCCCTTGCCCTTAGAATGAATGCCAAAATAGGTGGCCTGCAGTGTAGACTGTGCACAGCCTTCAGTGTAGACTGTTCAGTCCCCCTCTTGGTTCCTGGGGTCTGCCATGCTTCCTTCTACCACTAGGCCTTTGCACACGCTGCTGTCTGCTGGGAATGCCTTGCCTTTCCTAGTTACTTAGTTCTCCTCTACTCATCTTTCAGGTGGCAGCTTGACTGTCTTCTTCGGGGGAGCTTCTCTGACCTTGGTACACCAGCTCAGCCCCCATGTGCTGACTTTGTCTCATTGGTAATGTTTCTCTACCTTCAGGACACATATCAAGGCCCAGAAGTTGCAGTTTTGCATTTGTTTGTGTGATCATTTGATGCATGTCTCTCTGGAGCCTGATTCTTTGGGGCTCACGTCCTGTCTTCACCACTTTTAGCTGTGGGACCTTGAACAAATCATTTCATCTGTGGTCCCCAGTTTCTTTCAACTGCAAAACAGGGATGATATAATACTTTCACCTACCTTGTGAGTTGGGGATGAAGATTAGGTAGAGTAATTTGTGTAAAGCACTTAGAACAGAGCTAGCTATTAATAGTAGAGAATCTTGGCAGGTATTACTGATGATTACTGCAGTGGACCACAAGCTACATACAGGCAGGGGTCATTTCTGTTTAGATTTGTATGCAGGGTGCTTGGCACATAGATGATGCTCAGGAAATATTTGTTGGATGAATGAATGAAGTGGAGATAATAGTAATACTGGGTTTATAGAATTCCATGAGGATATAAAATAATGCAAGTATGTAAGTTCTTGGTAGCATGTCTAGCTCAAGAGTAGGTGGTCAATAAATATTCAATGCCCGAATGAGGAAAATGGTGACAATAGTAATACCAGCTTAGGAGGTTGTCGTGGGGATCTAAGGTAACCCTGTGGTACCTTGTAGAGTGCCTAGCACATAGTAGGTGCTCAGAAAATATTTGTTGAATGAATGAGTGAAGTAGGGATGATGGTAACACCAGCTCCTAGGGTTGCTGCGGGGGATAGAAGATAAGGCAGGTTGATAGCTTGTTGTATTGTGGTTGCACCTGGGAGACACTCTGTTGAGTGAAACGAGAGGAGGTGCTATGAGTTTCTTTCTCCTGGGGCTTAGGAGAGAATCCTTTTGGGGTGCAGAATGGTATGAAGTGGACACTGGTCCTCTTGAAGGAAGAATGGACAGCTGACTACTCCTTGCCAAGCTTTGGCCTAGATGAAAAGTTGAATCGTTCCTTTCCCTCTTCCTCCCTAACCTGTTCTTTCTTTCCACAAGAAGCCTTGCCCAGAGTCCAGCGCCTCCTTCCTGTCCAGGATCACCTTCTGGTGGATCACAGGGTAAGGCTGGGCCCCCCGAGACCTCAGGGAGGTGGTGGGGGAATGAATGAATGAATGAATGAATGAACATGCTGAACTCCCTGCTTGACTTCTCTCTCCTTTGCTCTTCTGCAGAGTTGTCTTGAATCTGCCTGCGCTGGCCATGTTGTCTCAGAGACACCAACTCTGTCCCCCCAAGTCCATCACCTTGAATGTGATAAACACATGAGCCGTGATCAGCTTAAATATCTGCAGAAGGCTTGGCCTGGACTGCTCTTGCTTTAGCTTCAGATTTGGGTATGTATGTATGTATGTATGTATGTATGTATTTAATTTCTTGCCTAGACATCATGTTCAATGTGACAGATTTGGCTTTTTTAAATATTAGGTATAGTTATTATTGACATTGTTCCCCTCCCCGCCCCCCACTCCTTAGAAAAATAATACTGTCTCACCACAGGAAACATGGGTTAAAAAAACATGTGCAGATCAGTAGTAAGGAAACACCCAGAGGCAACCACTTTCACCATTTTAGTACACCTCCTTCTGTTCTTCTTTTCTTTTTGAGATGGAGTCTCACTTTGTCTCCCAGGCTGGGGTGCAGTGGTGCGATCTCAGCTCATTACAACCTCTGCCTCCTGGATTCAAGTGATTCTCCTGCTTCAGTCTCCCAGGTAGCTAGAGTTACAGGCATGCACCATCATGCCTGGCTAATTTTTGTATTTTTAGTAGAGACAGGGTTTTGCCATGTTGGCCAGGCTGGTCTTGAACTCCTGACCTCAGGTGATCCACCCACATCGGCCTCCCAAAGTGCTGGGATTGCAGGTGTGAACCACCATGCCCAGCCACCCTTTGGTTTTCTTTTTGTACATCTTTTTCTGCCCATTGTCAACATCTCTTGGGGATTATTTGAAGAATCTTTCTTTCAAATAATCATCTAATATACATCATCTTTTTGGCTTTTTGCATCTAATATGCATCATCTTTTTGGCTTTTTGGAGACAGGCTTTCACTCTGTAGCTGAGGCTGGAGTGCAGTGTCACAATCGTAGCTCACTGCAGTCTTGATCTACTGGGTTCAGGTGATGCTACTGCCTCACCCTCCCGAGTAGCTGGGACTATAGGCATGCTCCACCATGCCCAACAGATTTTTGTATTTTTTGCAGAGACGAGGTTTCACCATGTTGCCCAGGCTGGTCTCCAACTCCTGAGCTCAAGTGATTCTTCCGCCTCAGCCTCCCAGAGTACTGGTATTATAGGAGTGAGCCACCATGCCTGGTCTCATTCTTCTCTTCATGAACTTTTTACAAACATCTTTTTAAAAGATTAGATGTTTTAAATAATTTCTTCAAATTACTATTAAAGGGTGTCACTGGGACAGTTGATGTAATTTGTATAAGACTGCAGGACACCAGATGCATGCTAATAACATTCATTCTTGTTTTGGAAAATTGTGCTCCAGTTACATAAGAGCATGTCCTGGATTGTAAGGGGATACCCCCAGTTCTGGGGAGGTAAAGATGTGTAGAGCCTCCATCTTACCTTTTTTTTTTTTTTGGGACAGAGTCTTGCTGTGTTGTCCAGGCTGGGGTGCAGTGGCGTGATCTGCAGCCTCTGCCTTCTGGGTTTAAGTGATTCTCCTGTCTCACCCTCCTGAGTATCTGGGATTATAGGCATGCACCACCATGCCTGGCAAATTTTTGTATTTTTAGTACAGATGGGTTTTCACCATGTTGACCAGGCTGGTCTCAAACTCCTGACCTCAGGTGATCCACCCACCTCAACCTCCCAGGGTGCTGGGATTACAGGTGTGAGCCACTGTGCTAGGCCTTTAACTGTCTGAATGGTTTAGAAAAAGATGATGAGATGATGTGTTTGTGTGCGTGTGCATTCATGTGTGTGTGTGTGTGTGTGAATGGATAGAGACAATGTTACTGTAAACTTGGCAGTGTGTTAATAGTGGTGAGTTGTGTGAATTTTAGTATGATTTGCGTAATTTTTCTATAAGTTTGAAATTATTTTAAAACAAAAATGAAAGTGTTTAACTTTTTATTATAAAAGTGTTCAGTTGGCTGAGTGCAGTGGCTCACACCTGTAATGTTAGCACTTTGGGAGGCCGAGGTGGGTGGATTACCTGAGGTCAGGAGTTTGAGACCAGCCTGGCCCATGTGGTGAAATCCTGTCTCCACTAAAAATACAAAAATTAGCCAGGCTTGGTGGTAGGTGCCCATAATCCGAGCTACCTGGGAGGTTGAGGCAGGAAAATCACTTGAACCCAGGAGGCAGCAGTTACAGTGAGCCAAGATTGCGCCACTGTACTCCAGCCTGGGTACAGTCACATAGAAACACTAATATAATAAAACTCAATAAGCTTACCCAGATTTCACGATTGCTAATGCTTGGTCATGTCAGCCTTTTTTCCACCCCCCAACCTGTTTTTTTTTGGGGTCTGGCTTTGTTTAGGCTGGAGTACAATGACACAATCACAGCTCCCTGCAGCCTCCACCTCCTGGCCTCGAGCAATCTTCCCACCTCAACCTCCTGGGTAGCTGGGACTACAGGTGTGAGCCATATGACTGGGTAATATTTTTTATTTTTATTTTTGTAGAGATTGTCACCCAATATTGCCCAGGCTGGTCTTGAACTCCTGAGCTCACAAAGTCCTTCTACCTTGGCCTCCTGAAGTGCTAGGATTATAGGCATGAGCTACTGGTCTTGGCCCATATTAGCCTTTTTTAATGTAAAATTTTAAAAAGCTGGTGGGGCATGGTGGCTCCCGTCTATAATCCCAACACTTCGTGGGGCCAAGGTGGGAGCATTGCTTGAGCCCAGGAGCTCAAGATAAGCTTGGGCAACATAGGGAGAATCTGTCTCTACAAAAATAAAAAATAATTAGCCAGTCATAATGGCTCACACCTGAAGTCCCAGCTACTCAGGAGGCTGAGGTGGGAGGATCACTCTAGGCCAGCAGCTGGAGGCTGCAGGGAGCCGTGATCATACCACTGCACTCCATCCTGGGTGACACAGAGAGACCCTGTCACCAAATAAATAAATAAATAAAGGAGTGAGGCAGAGCATGGTGGCTCATGCTTGTAATCCCAGCATTTTGGGAGGCCAAGGGGGGCAGATTGCCTGAGCTCAGGAGTTTGAGACCAGCCTGGGCAATGGGCAATGTGGTGAAACCCCATCTCTACTAAAATACAAAAAATTAGCCAGATATGGTGGCATGTGCCTGTAGTCCCAGACTTGGGAGGCTGAGGCAGGAGAATTGCTCAAACCTGGGAGGCAGAGGTTGCAGTGAGTCAAGAACATGCTACTGCACTCCAACCTGGGTGATACAGTGAGACTCCATCTCAAAAATAATGAATGAATGAATGAATGATAGAAAATAGTGAATTAGAGCCATCTTGATATTTTCCTCCTAAATTATCTTTTTTTCCCCTAAATCTTTTGTATGTACCCCCCCCAAAAGAAAGCCATTTTTCATTTATGACCCAACAGAATGAGCTGTAATATGTGCAAATGTCTATCCACATTCAGACATCCCCAGCTGTGTGGCTGCCTTCATTTGCAGCGGGCAGTTGTGCTGGGGAGGGGCTCAGCATCGGCATACGTGTGGAGTGAGCCCCGTCCTCCTCCTCCTCCTCATTGACTCTCATTGCCTAACTCCCTTGTGTCTTGGCCTCAGGTTGATCATCCGGGGTTACCACCAGCCCCTGGAGAGCAGTGGCCTCTTGTCCTTAAACAAAGAGGACACGTCAGAACAAGTCATGCCTGTTTTGGTAAAGAACTAGAAGAAGAAATGCACCAAGTCTAGGAAGTAAGTGTGTTTCCTTGTCCTTCCCTCCTTCTCCCACCCCTGTGGCCTGAATCCAGGCTGCAGCCCTGGCAATGCTGCTTGTTACTAGCTTTGTGGTTCTCACTTGTCCTCCAGACCTCAGTTTGTTTTTCTGCCAAATGGGATAAAATCTTACAAGTCGTTAAGGCAACTGAATAGAAGAGAGAAGCTGGGCATGGTGCCTCACGCCTGTAATCCCAGCACTTTGGGAGGCCAAGGCGAGTGTATCACAAGGTCAGGAGTTTAAGACCAGCCTGGCCAACATGGTGAAACCCCATCTCTACCAGAAATACAAAAATTAGCTGGGTGTGGTGGCGAGTGTCTGTAATCCCAGCTACTTAGGAGCTGAGGCAGAAATTGCAGTGAACCAGGATCGTACCACTGCACTTCAGCTTGGGAGACAGAGTAAGACTCTGTCTCAAGAAAAGAAGAGAGAAAAAATGCTGCCCAAGCAGGCACTTGATGCTGTTTGCCATGGCACGTGACTGTCCGTCCTTGAGTCAGTCTCACTTTTTTGTCTCTTCTGAGCATCTGGCATCCCATGTGTTTCTGCTGTTTGAAGTGTTTCTGTCCAACACAGAACATGTCCAGCTGACCACGTACGTTTGTTTAACCAAAGAAGCCCCATTTGCAGGTGATTTTGGTTGTACTGGATTTTAGACTCTACCCCCTATGTAAGGCATGCCCCACTGCACCACCTCTGTCATTCTTTTGGGAATCAGGTCAGGGCCTCCACTGCACATACCCTAACTCTTCAAATCTGAGACACCATCAGTTGTGTGATACATTATTATTATGTGTAACAGAAAGAAAAGCAACTGTCAATTAAACAGGGACATAAGATGCATCCCGAGATGGGACGAGCTGGAACATGAAATTGCAAGTGACGTGGAGCAGTGGATTGTGGCCATGGGGGTAGTAGGGTGGCTGTTTTTGTTTCTGTTGCCTGTTCTGGGGTAAGCTTACTATGGTAAGCTGTGATGGGGCCAGCCTTGTGCATTGGATTCTCCACAGACCTGTTGGCCTTACAGAGAAAAACCACAGACCTGGGTTCAGTTCCTCATTCTATTCCAGGGATGCCCAGGATACAGGCCTTCAGTCAGACCCAGATGGCGGATGGAAATCTGGGACATCCATGGTGCCAGCCACTAGGACATCAGCAGAGGACCTTGTGACCCTGGTGGGAGGCTGTTTGGGTGGTCCAGGTGATGGGAGAAATTGTCTCGTGGGAGACAGATAGAGCTTGGGCCTCCATGGCTAAGCATTGTACAGAAATAGCCCATGTCCATGACCCAGTTGAAGGTTGTTGGCAGGCAGAGGTGGGGTTCCTGTTTATTACATGGAGACAGAACTAGTAGGATGGATGGATGGGTGGATGGGTGAATGGATAAATGATAGATTGGTAGATGATAGGTAGATGATAGGTGGATGGATAGATGATAGATGGATGATTGATAGATGATGGATGAATGGATGGATTGAGGGCGAGATGGAATCTACTAGGGAAACTGGATCATGTGATTATGGAGAAGTCCTATGCTAGGCCATCTGCAAGCGGGAGACCCGAGAAGCTGGTAGCATGGTTCAGGCCAAGTCTGAAGATCTCAGACCCAGGGAAGCTGATGGTGGAATTCTCAGTCCACAACTAAAGGCCTGAGAACCTGGAATGACTGGGGTAAGTCCCAGAGGCCAGACAGCCTGGAGTTCTGATTTCCAGGGGCAGGAGAGGATGACATTCCTGGCTGCAGAAGAGAAATCACATGAATTTACCATTTCTCTGACTTTTCTTATGTCTGGATCCTCTGCTGATTGGGTGGTGCCCAGTCACATGGGGCAAGGATGGATCCTCCTTATTGAGTCCACTGATTCAAATGCCAGTCTCGTCTGGAAACACCCTCACAGGCACACACTCAGAAATAACACTTTACCAGCCATCTGGGTATACTTTAACCCCGTCAAGCTGACCCCTAATATCACCTATCACCTGGATTCCTTCAGCCTCACCTGCAGTATTCTCCCTGCTATAAAGGCCACATTCGTAGCATGGACTTCAGCATTCCTCATCACTAATGCCTCTGCTGATTTCCTGGCTCGGCTTCCTTTCATGGAAGAAGGATGCCCACCTTTGTGTTAACTGGACCTTGCCAGGCGAGCAGGTTGTTGGAGACACCATGGAAGAGGCAGAGCTTTGGGAGAAGAATGGAGTTTGAATCAAGAAGCTCCTCCTGACCTGGCTCTTAATTCACTGAGCAGATGAAACTGACAGCTGTTTTTGTGCTTAGAGATGTTTAGTCCCTGAGGGTTCAGGAAGTGGAACAAAACACATTCACTTTTTTTTTTTTTTTTTTTTTTTGAGATGAAGTGTTGCTCTGTCACTAGGTTGGAGTACGGTGGTATCATCTCAGCTCACTGCAACCTCCACCACCTGGGTTCAAGCGATTCTCTTTCCTCAGCCTCCCAAGTAGCTGGGATTATGGGCGTGTACCACCATGCCTGACTTATTTATTATTTTATACATGTATTTTTTTTGAGACAGAGTTTCACTCTTGTCACCCAGGCTGGAGTGCAATGGTGCAATCTTGGCTCACCACAACCTCTGCCTCCTGGGTTCAAGTGATTCTCCTGCCTCAGCCTCCCTAGTAGCTGGGATTGTAGGCATGTACCACCACACGTGGCTATTTTTGTATTTTGAGTAGAGACAGGGTTTCTTCATGTTGGTCAGGCTGGTCTCAAACTGCCAACCTCAGGTGATCTGCCTGCCTTGGCTTCCCAAAGTGCTGGGATTATAGGTGTGAGCCACTGTGCCTGGCCTTTTTATTTATTTATTTATTTTTAATAGAGACAGGTCTCACTATGTTGCCCAGGCTGGTCTCCAACTCATGGCTTTTAGAGATCCTCCTGCCTCAGCCTCCCAAGTAGCTGGGATTACAGGTGCGATCCACCATACACAGCTGAGTTCTGATTTATAACAACCCAGGCTGCCCTGGGGAAGGGGGATATTAGGGATGAGAATGAAGGCAGGGAGACCTGGGTGGGGACCTCAAGGCCTGTCCATGAAGTTCCTTCATGCTTCACTGGGAGCCTCTATTATTTTGACACAGGATCTCTTTGTCCAGGCTGGAGTGCAGTGGTGCCATCTCAGCTCACTGCAGCCTCCATCACCTAGGCTGGAGTTATCCTCCCGCTTCAGCCTCACGAGTAGCTGGGTCTATGGGCACACGCCACCACACCTGGCTAATTTCTTTTTGTAGAGATGGTATCTTGCCATGTTGCCCAGGTTGTTCTTGAGCTCCTGAGCTCAAGCAATCCACCTATCTTGGCCTCCCAAAGTGCTGAGATTACAGGCATGAGCCTCTATTTATTACCCAGAGCATTTTCTGAAAATTCAGTGAGATAAATGTCATAATAAGCTGTGCCCTAGTCCTGAGTAAATGCTGGGCAGGGTTTAGTTGTACAAGTTGTATTTATTAATCTCTACACTTCTATCTTGCCAGGGAGGGTGTGGTGAGAACTGGCTCATTGGGCTTGAAAGCGGGCCACCTGAAAGGGGGCTGGCTCTGTGAGTACCTTGGTGTTAGGGATGCTCAGCTTGGGGCCAGGGCATCATTTCCTAGGGACATTGATAGATGGATTACTTGCTTAATTCCCAGAGGCATAAGCCAGATCTGGCACCTGTAACCCCTGTGGAACTGGGAGACAGTGACAAGAACAACCTTGTCCTAGGCTGGAATTTCCTGGTGTGGCCCTTTACACACAGATCCTTTTAGTTAACCAGAGAAGGGAATGCAGCCTGTGCAGCTCTGGGCTGCTGGGTTTCCTAGGCTCAGGGACCCAGGTGAGGGAGGCCTGGGCTTTGGGGGTCTGCATGGCTTCTTGGATCCCTTTACAACATTTCTTCACCCCTGAGTGATTTCCTCTCAAAAGTCAGGTGTGCTGGGGCATGGTGGCTCATGCCTGTAATCAAAGCGCTTTGGAAGGTGGAGGTGGGAGTATCACCTGAGGTCATGGGTTTGAGACCAGCCTGGCCAACATGGTGAAACCCTGTTTCTACTAAAAATACAAAAATTAGCTGGGTGTGGTGGTACTTGCCTGTAATTCCAGCTACCTAGGAGGCTGAGGCATGAGAATGGCTTGAACCTGGGAAGGAGAGATTGCAGTGAGCCGAGATTGTACCACTGCACTACAGCCTGGGGGACGAGTGAGAGTCCATCTCAAAAAAAAAAAAAAGGCAGGTGTGAGCGATCTCTCTGCTTCTACTTCTGGGTTTGAAAACTCAATGCTTCATTGGTTTGTGTGTAAGTGTTTTATGTCCCCTTTTTTGTGTATGGCCTCTTAGAGCTTAGGGCCATTTTGGATTGTGGTTTCTGCTGGCTTGACTATAAAATGCTTCTGTGATTCTGGAAGAGTTTGGCAGTTTTATTTTTTTTTTAAGTTAGACATAGTGACCATACAGCCAGCCACTCCCTTCCCAGACATCCACCCAAGAGAGCTGAGAACATATGTTTATAAAAGACTGATAAAGGAACATTCTTAGCTACTTTGTTTGTGATAACCCAAACTGTAGGTAAGCCAGACATCTATTAGCAAGTCAACAGACCGATTTACCCATTACGTGCACCTGCACAATTGAATACTAAGTTATGAACAAGAACGAATTATTGGCTGGGCACAGTGGCTCATGCCTGTAATCTCAGCACTTTGGGAGGCCGAGGTGGGCAGATCACCTGAGGTCGAGATTAAGACCGGCCCGGCTAACATGGTGAAACCCCATCTCTACTGAAAATACAAAAATTAGCCAGGTATGGTGGTGTGCACTTGTAATCCCAGCTACTCAGGAGGGTGAGGCACAAGAATCACTTGAAACCAGGAGGCAGAGGTTGCAGTGAGCCGAGATGGCACCACTGCACTCCAGCCTGGGTGACAGAGCGAGACTCCATCTCAAAAAAAAAAAAAAAAAAAAAAAGTGATCGTGGTGGCTCACGCCTGTAATACTAGCACTTTGGGAGGCCAAGGGCGGTGGCTCACCTGAGCTGAGAAGTTAAAGACTAGCCTGGGCAACATGGTGAAGCCCCATCTCTACTAAAAATACAAAAAATTAGCTTGGCATGGCAGCTTGCACCTGTAGTCCCAGCTACTCGGGAGACTGAGGCAGGAGAATCAGTTGAACCAGGGAGGCAGAGGCTGCAGTGAACGGAGATCGTGCCACTGCACTCCAGCCTGGGCGACAGAGTGAGAATTTGTCTCTTAAAAAAAAAAAAAGTTGGATATGGTGGCTCATGCCTGTAATCCCGACACTTTGGGAAGCCAGGGTGGGTGGATCACCTGAGGTTGGGAGTTCAAGACCAACCTGACCAATAGGGAGAAACCCCATCTCTACTAAAAATACAAAAAAATTTAAAGAGAAAGAGACAGTTTGTCAACGCATCCTGGTAAAGTCAAGGGACTAGGGTGTAAGAAGAATATGATGTACAAGGCAGAATGCAGGGGCACTGGAGCTGAGAAGTGATCTTAGGGAACACAGAGTCATAGAAGAGCAACGAGATGCCATTTCTTGCTCTACTCCAGTCCACTGGCAGCAGTCACGTGGAGGGCTGCTTGAACGTAACTCAGAGGGGAAGGAATGCCATGAGTGACTGTGGGTGTCTGCTGTGCGCATGAGGAGGAAGGGACGGGCCCAGTATTTGACATGTTTGAAATCTAACACCTTTCATTTTCCGTATGACAAAATCTAGAGCCAGGGAAGTGAGCTAACCGGCTTTGGGGTCACACTGTCAGCTGGCAGTAGAATGTGGCAGGTGTCCTGACTCTCAGAAGAACATTCCTCTAAGCCAGGGGCTGGTCAGAAATGGACTGAGGTCCACATATGGCTCATGAGCTCAGCATGGATTTCATTTTTTAATTTTTTTGAGACAGAGTCTTGCTCTGTTGCCCAGGCTGGATTGTAGTGGTATGACCTTGGCTCAATGCGACCTCCATCTCCCAGGTTAAAACAATTCCCGTACCTCAGCCTCCCAAGAAGCTGGGATGACCGTCATGCTCCACTGCGCCCAGCTAATTTTTTTGTGGGGTACAGCCTCTCTTTTGCCCAGTTGGGAGTGCAGTGGCATGATCTTGGCTCACTGCAACTTCTGCCTTTTGGGTTCAAGTGATCCTCCTGCCTCAGTCTCCTGAGTAGCTGTGACCACAGGTACGCACCACCACGCCCAGCTAATTTTTTTGTTTTTAGTACAAACCGGGTTTCACCATGTTGGCCAGGCTTGTCTCAAACTCCTAGCCTGAAGCAACGCACCTGCCTCAGCCTCTCAAAGTGCTAAGATTACAGGCATGAGCCACAGCGCCGAGCCAGATTTCATATTTTTAACGGTGAAAAAAAAATCAATATTACATGACAGATGCAAATTCTGTAAAATTTAAATTTTAATATTTCTAAATACATTTTTACAGGAACACAGTCACACCCATCGATTTCTATATTATCTAAGGCTGCTTTTCCACTACGTGGGAAGAGACAGGTATTTGTGACAAGACCATATGGCCCGGAATGCTGAAAGCTTCCAGAAAAAGTTTCTTTACTCCTACTTTCTTCCAGTGTCTATTGAACTTTATTGTCTATACACACCACTTAGAGGACTAGTTACAATTCAAGATTCTGTTTCAGTGGATCTGGGCTGAGGCCTAAAATTCTGCTCTGTTAATAAGCACCAGGTGATGCCATGGCTGCTGGTCCACGGACCACACTTTGAGTAGTGAGGATCAACTCTAGTGTGTCTCTACATGTCGACCTGGACCAGCAGCAGCAGTACCTGGGGGATGTGTTAGGAATGCAGATACTCAGGCCCCACCCAGACCTACAAAACTGAAAATCTGAGTGGGGCCCAGAAAGCTGATTTATAGTAACAAGCTATTGGCCAACACAGTGTCTCACGCCTGTAATCCCAGCACTTTGAGAGGCTGAGGCAAGTGGATCACCTGAGGTCAGGAGTTTGAGACCAGCCTGGCCAATATGGTGAAACACCATCTCTACTAAAAATATTTTTAAATTAGCCAGGTGTGGTGTTGCATGCCTGTAATCCCAGCTACTCAAAGGCTAAGGTAGAAGAATCACTTGAACCCAGGAGGCGGAGGATGCAGTGAGCCAAGATCACGCCATGGCACTTCAGCCTCGGAGACAGAGTCCATCTCAATCAATCAATCAGTCAACCAACCAAATATATTAAGCTATCCAGGTGATTCTGATGCAGGCTTGAATTTGAACACCATGTCTCCTGCAGGTCCAGACTCTGAGAGATTTAAGGTAAGACTAAGAAAATTCAGTGTCAGCATGAGCATGCTATCACAAATGCTGAAAAGGCTAGAACTTCCTTAAACATTCCACCTGCAACTCAGCTAACATGAAGCAGATGGTAGTTTAACAGATAAGTTTCATATTTATAAAAATGTTTAACGCTGCTTCACAGAAAAATTTGTCAACCTGACCAAGAGGGAATAGTTGTGATGAGCGCAACATTACAAAAAAGAATGGCACAGTTAATAATAAAAAGACAGAAAAGACATGGGGCATCATCTGAAGTCATCCTTCACCATTAACTGTTTTTAGCTGTGCTTAAAAGGGAATTTCCATAGTCCATCTTGATATGGTCTCCTGATACGGGGCCAGCTTTGCAAAATGCCAAGTTGCATGGTCTTTTTTTTTTTTTTGAGATAGAGTTTCACTCTTCTTGCCCAGGCTGGAGTGCAATGGCGTGATCTCAGTTGACTGCAACCTCTGCCTCCTGGGTTCTAGTTTCTCCTGCCTCAGCCTTCCGAGTAGCTGCAATTACAGACATGAGCCACCACACCTGGCTAATTTTGTGTTTTTAGAAGAGATGGGGTTTCATCATTTTGGTCAGGCTCGTCTCAAACTCCTGAGCTCAGGTGATCCACCCTTGCCTCTGCCTCCCAAAGTGCTAGGATTGCAGGTGTGAGCAACTGTGCCCAGCCTGCACCATTGTCTTTAAACTTTTCAAAGCCAGCTAGGCAGGGATAGACCTCTCACTGTACCCCAGTGCAGGCACCAGGACACTCAGTGTAGCATGGATCATGATAATAAAAAACAGGGAAAAACCTGTTTTTGCAATGAATGGGAGAAAGGTAATGCCAGCGGGGGCACATCCACATGCAAGACAAGCATGCATTATAAACACAAATAAAGCAAGCCTGGTATGGCAGCAGTGCACCTGCAGTCCCAGCTACTTGGGAAGCTAAAGCAGGAGGATTGCTTGCGCCCAGGAGCTCGAGGCTGTAGTTAGCTATGATCGCACTACTGTACTCCAGCCTGGGGGACAGAGTGTGACCCCATTTCAAAACCAAAACTAAAAAAAAATCAGAATGAACCCAGATAATATTAACTACACAAAGAGAACTCTATGTACAGTATGATCCATTTAAATCTGTCAAAATATTTTTTTAAAATCTATGTGCTTATACATTTTCTTCTAAAAGTATGCACCAAACTGTCACTTTGGAGGAGAGGAACTGATGGAAGTGAAGACAATATACTTTTTATTTTACATCTTTTTGTCTGATTTGATTGTTTTTTTCCTACAGTGGATGACAAGTATTTGTTCAGCACCTGCTGTGCATTGTTTTATGTACTGAGGATACAGCAGCTCACCTGGAGCTGACATTCTAGGGGGGGAGACTAAGTAAGTATACTTTTAAAGATTCTTACTTTCAATTTTTTTTTTTTTTTTTTGAGACAGGGTCTTGCTCTGTTGCCCAGGCTAGAGTGCAGTGGCTCAATTTTGGCCCACTGCAACCTCTGCCTCCCAGGTTCAAAGGATTCTCATGTCTCGGCCTCCTGAGTAGCTGGGATTATAGGCATGCATCACCATGCCCCACTATTTTTTTTTTTTTTAATTTAAACTTTAATCCACACATTTAAGAAATTCAATAAACTCCAAATTGGAAAGATTCAGAGATGAACAGTAAAAACTTGGTAATCAAATGGTTAAAAGATAGAGAGAAAACTTTGAAAGCAGCAAGACACAGGCATCTCACCATTGAGAAGGAATCTTCAGCCAATCAATGGCTGACTTCTCATCAGAAATTATGAAAGGCAGAGGACAGTGCCGTAATATGTTCAAAGTTCTGAAATAAAAAGACTTTTGGCAGGACATGGTGGCTCATGGTAATCCCAGCACTTTGGGAGGGCTAGGTGAGCGGTTTACCAGAGGTCAGGAGTTCAAGACCAGTGAGACCAACTTGGAGAAACCCCGTCTCTACTAAAAATACAAAATTAGCAGGGTGTGGTGGCACATGCCTATAATACCAACTACTTGGGATGTGAGGCAGGAGAATCACTGGAACCAGGTAAGTGGAGGTTACTGTGAGCCGAGATCATGCCATTGCACTCCAGCCTGGGCAACAAGAGCAAAGCTCCATCTCAAAAAAACAAAACAACACAAAAAGAGTTTTAACAAAGAATTTTATATAGAGCTATACTATCTAACAGAATATGTGATATCAGTAATTCATAAAGAACAGAAATATGTTTCTCATGGTTTTATAGTCTGGGAAGATCAAAGCACCAGCAAATTTGTAGTCTCGCAGAAATCCAGTCTCTGTTTCCAAGATGGCGCTTTGAATGCTTTATCCCTCTGTGAGAACATGCGGTGTTTGATTTTCTGTTCTTGTGTCAGTTTGCTGAGAATGATGGTTTCCAGGTTCATCCGTGTTCCTACAAAGGACACGAACTCATCATTTTTTATGGCTGCATAGTATTCCATGGTGTATATGTGCCATATTTTCCTGTCCAGTCTATCATTGATGGGCATTTGGGATGGTTCCAGGTCTTTGCTATTGTAAACAGTGCTGCAGTGAACATTGGTGTGCATGTGTCCTTATGGTAGAACGATTTATAATCCTTTGGATATACACCAAGTAATGGGATTGCTGGGTCAACTGGAATTTCTATTTCTAGGTCCTTGAGGAATTGCCACACTGTCTTCCACAATGGTTGAACTAATTTACACTCCCACCAACAGTGTAAAAGTGTTCCTATTTCTCCACATCCTCTCCAGCATGTGTTATCTCCAGATTTTTTAATGATCGCCATTCTAACTGGTGTGAGATGGTATCTCAATGTAGTTTTGATTTGCATTTCTCTAATGACCAGTGATGAGCATTTTTTCATATGTTTGTTGGCCTAGTATATATCTTCTTTTGTAAAGTGTTCATATCCTTCGCCCACTTTTGAATGGGCTTGTTTTTTTTTTTCTTGTAAATCTGTTTTAGTTCTTTGTAGTTTCTGGATATTAGCTCCTTGTCAGATGGGTAGATTGCAAAAATTTTTTCCCATTCTGTTGGTTGCCAATTCACTCTAATGACTGTTTCTTTTGCTGTGCAGAAGCTTTGAAGTTTGATTAGGTCCCATTTGTCTATTTTGGCTTTTGTTGCCAATGCTTTTGGTGTTTTAGTCATGAAGTCCTTGCCTATGCCTATGTCCTGAATGGTTTTGCCTAAGTTTTCTTCTAGGGTTTTTATGGTGTTAGGTCTTATGTTTAAGTCTTTAATCCATCTGGAGTTAATTTTAGTGTAAGGTGTCAGGAAGGGGTCCAGTTTCTGCTTTCTGCACATGGCTAGCCGGTTTTCCCAACACCATTTATTAAACAGGGGAATCCTTTCCCCATTGCTTGTTTTTGTCAGGTTTGTCAAAGATCAGATGGTTGTAGATGTGTGGCATTGCCTCTGAGGCCTCTGTTCTGTTCCATTGGTCTATATCTCTGTTTTTGGTACCAGTACCATGCTGTTTTGATTACTGTAGCCTTGTAGTGTAGTTTGAAGTCCAGTAGTGTGATGCCTCCAGCTTTGTTCTTTTTGCTGAGAATTGACTTGGCTATGTGGGCTCTTTTTTGGATCCATACGAAGTTTAAGGTGGTTTCTCCCAGTTCTGTGAAGAAGGTCATTGGTAGCTTGATGGGGATAGCATTGAATCTGTAAATTACTTTGGGCAGTATGACCATTTTCATGATATTGATTCTTCCTAACCATGAGCATGGAATGTTTCTCCATCTGTTTGTGTCCTCTCTTACTTCGTTGAGCAGTGGTTTGTAGTTCTTCTTGAAGAGGTCCTTTACATTCTTTGTGAGTTGTATTCCTAGGTATTTTATTCTCTTTGTAACAATTGTGAATGGCAGTTCATTCTTGATGTGACTCTCTTTAAGTCTGTTATTGGTGTATGAGGAATGCTTGTGATTTTCGCACATTGATTTTGTATCCTGAGACTTTGCTGAAGTTGCTTATCAGTTTCAGGAGATTTTGGGCTGAGAATGTAACTCATTTTATGAGACCAATATCCTGATACCAAAACCTGGCAGAGACACAACTAAAAAAGAAAATTTCAGGCCGATATCCATGATCAACATTGATGGGAAAATCCTCAATAAAATACTGGCAAACTGAATCCAACGGCACATCAAGAAGCTTATTCATCATGATCAAGTCAGCTTCACCCCTGAAATGCAAGGCTGTTTCAACATATGGAAATCTATAAACATAATCCATCACATAAACAGAACCGAGACAAAAACCATGATTATCTCAATAGATGCAGAGAACACCTTCGACAACATTCAACAGTGCTTTATGCTAAAAACTCTCAATAAACTAGGTATTGATGGAACGTATCTCAAAATAAAAGCTATTTATGACAAACTTGCAGACAATAACATGCTGTATGGGCAAAAACTGGAAGTGTTCCCTTTGGAAACCGGCACAAGACAAGGATGCCCTCTCTCACCACTCCTACTCAACATAGTATTGGAAGTTCTGGTCACGGCAGTCAGGCAAGAAAAAGAAATAAAGGGTATTCAATGAGGAAAAGGGAAGTCAAATTGTCTCTATTTGCAGATGACATGATTGTATATTCCAAAGACCCCATTGTCTCAGCTCAAAATCTCTTTAAGTTGATAAGCAACTTCAGCAGTCTTAAGAATACACAATCAATGTGCAAAAGTCACAAGCATTCCTATACACCAATAACAGCCAAATCATGAGTGAACTCCCATTCACAATTGCTATAAAGAGAGTAAAATATCTAGGAATACATGTAACAAGGGATGAAAGGACCTCTTCAAGGAGAACTACAAACCATTGCTCAGGGAAATAAGAGAGGACACAAACAGATGGAAAAACATTCCATGCTTATGGTTAGGAAGAATCAATATTGTGAAAATGGCCATACTGCCCAAAGTAATTTATACATTCAATGCTACCCCATCAAGCTATCATTGACTTTCTTCACAAAATTGGAAAAAAATTACCTTAAACTTCATATGGAACCAAAAGAGAGCCTGCATAGCCAAGACAATTCTAAGCAAAAAAACAAAGCTAGAGGCATCACACTACTGGACTTCAAACTACACTACAAGGCTACAGTAATCAAAACAGCATGGTACTGGTACCAAAACAGAGATATAGACCAATGGAACAGAACAGAGGCCTCGGAGGCAATGCCACACATCTACAACCATCTGATCTTTGACAAACCTGACAAAAGCAATGGGAAAAGGATTCCCTGTTTAATAAATGGTGTTGGGAAAACCGGCTAGCCATGTGCAGAAAGCAGAAACTGGACCCCTTCCTGACACCTTACACTAAAATTACTCCAGATGGATTAAAGACTTAAACATAAGACCTAACAGGCAATACCATTCAGGGCATAGGCATAGGCAAGACTTCATGAGTAAAACACCAAAAGCAATGGCAACAAAAGCCAAAATAGACAAGTGGGATCTAATTAAACTTAAGAGCTTCTGCACAGCAAAAGAAACAATCATTCGAGTGAACCAGCAACCAACAGAATGGGAAAAAATTTTTGCAATCTACCCCACCTGACAAAGGGCTAATATTCAGAATCTAGAAAGAAATTAAATTTACATGAAAAAACAACCCCATCAAAAAGTGGGCAAAGGAAATGAATAGATACTTCTCAAAAGAAGACATTTATGCAGCCAACAAACATGAAAAAATGCTCATCATCACTGGTCATTAGAGAAATGCACATCAAAATCACATTAAGATACCATCTCATGCCAGTTAGAATGGTGATCATTAAAAAATCAGGAGACAACGGATGCTGGAGAGGATGTGGAGAAATAGGAAAGCATTTACAGTGTTGGTAGGAGTGTAAATTAGTTCAGTCACTGTGGAAGACAGTGTGGCAATTCGTCAAAGATACAGAACTAGAAATACCATTTGACCCAGCTATCCCATTACTGGGTTTATAAATCATTCTATTATAAACACACTTGCTCATAAATGTTTATTACAGCACTGTTTACAATAGCAAAGACTTGGAACCAACCCAAATGCCCATCAATGATAGACTAAAGAAAATGTGACACATATGCACCATGGAATACTATGCAGCCATAAAAAAGGATGAGTTCATGTCCTTTGCAGGGACATGGATGAAACTGGAAACCATCATTCTCAGAAAACCAAACACTGCATGTTCTTACTCATAAGTGGGTGCTGAACAGTAAGACACAGGGACACAGGGAGGGGAACATCACACACCAGGGCCTGTTGGGAGGAAGAGGGGGTAAGGAAGGGATAGCAGGGGGTAGAGGGATTGGGGAGGGTTAACATTAGGAGAAATGCCTAATGTAGATGACGGGGGGATGGATGCAGCAAACCACCATAGGATGTCTATACCTATGTAACAAACCTGCATGTTCTGCGCATGTACCCCAGAAATTAGTATAATTTTTAAAAATCAATCAATCAATCAGATGCAGTCTTGTTATGCTGCCCAGGTGGTTCTCAAACTCCTGGGCTCAGACAACCTCAAACTCCCAAGTAGCTGGGACTATAGGTGTATATCACCACACCTAGCTATTTTTCATACAAGTTTTAATATTTTAGTCTCACTACAGAACCAATACTATAAGTAGAGGAACAATCTCTCCTATGAAGTATATAATACCCAAATAATACGTGTCCAAGAAAAACAGCTATATGCTGTTGTACAGTTTTTCAACTAAAAGGTGCCAGGGAGATTCCATAACTACCACAAGTAATTTGATCCACTGAAGATTTATACTGGCAAAAACACAGATGTCACACTAGTATAATTTAAAAGTCAAAGTATTAATATTTATCTAATTAAACCTTAGCAAAATTTCATATTTTCTCCATTGGGGAAAGCATTTCCTAAGGTGATTTTTTCTGTTGCTATGTATCTTCCAGTTCATTTTTTTGTTCAGCCCCCGCCCTGTCACAGTACTTCTCAATCTTTTGTTAGTTACCAACATTAAATAAAATTTTTAAATCAACTAGCCATATGTCTATGGTTTTCTTTGACCAACTTTCTATAACCATCATAAAGCAATAGTAGGTAAGCCACTGCTAAATTTTAAAAAAGTAAATACTATGCAAAAGTTGACGGAGAGAAAATTTTATAAGAGACTACTTTACCTTGGTAGTAACAGTCAAGTCTTCATCATCTGGGTTAGGCATGAATCCACACACTGTTTCTTGGAAAATGCTTTAGAGCAAAAATATACAATAAAAATCAGCAAGTTGATTTTTTTTTTTTTTTTTACAAATTTTTTAACTGCCAGTTTATATTCAGCTTCACCCTCCAATAAACAAAAACACAATCTGGGAAAAGGTCAGCTGTCTGTATATTAAATAACATTCACTTATACAATTAAAATATGGCCTCTGTTCTAAAAATAGATTTTGGTTACCTATTTCTGCCTCCAGCCGTGTAAATCTATAAAATATTCAATGAAAACTGACCTTGAGCTCCATAACAAATAGTGACAGCCAATACATTGGCAGAGCTTGACAATAATTTACCCTCACAAATTAACTGTCCTGAAGCAGAACATGAAATTCAGTTAATGGATGACATAACTTTTGTCACCTAAACTGGAAGGAACGGTATGACCTAAAACAAGGTAGAAAGATCCACTGTCTCTTGTCCATTATCTATCTCTGGTTAAAAGACTAATCTGTGTCACTTCAAAATGGCAGTCTTGATTCCTCAGCATGAAAACCACTTAAGAAGGTCCGAATGCTTTCCTTTGTCCTAAAAGAGTACAGAGAATCCCCTGCTGTATTTGAAATGTGTGAGAGCTAAATGTACAAAAGTCTAATAACGAAGGTGTATTTTCTTACTGAGGATAGAAAGATTAAAACATTAATTATAGGGCCGGGCGCGGTGGCTCACGCCTGTAATCCCAGCACTTTGGGAGGCCGAGGCGGGCGGATCACGAGGTCAAGAGATCGAGACCGTCCTGATCAACAAGGTGAAACCCCGTCTCTACTAAAAATACAAAAAAATTAGCTGGGCGTGGTGGCGCGCGCCTGTAGTCCCAGCTACTCGGGAGGCTGAGGCAGGAGAATGCTTGAACCCGGGCAGCGGAGGTTGCAGTGAGCCAAGGTCGCGCCACTGCACTCCAGCCTGGCGCCTGGTGACTGAGTGAGACTCTGTCTCAAAAAAAAAAAAAAAAAAAACATTAATTATAAAAATCCAATTATTTTCACTTTATAGGTCCTACCTTATTCAGGTCCACATAAACCAGTAAGCCCTTAAAAAGCTTCATAGGCACTCAGATATCCAACAAGAGAGACTGCTGGAAAAACAGTTCTGGCAGTTGTACCTGTATTTTCCTAAGTACTATCTGAATGTCTTTCTTCCTATGGGTTCCCACTTCCAGATTCTACTTACGCAGGGCTCCATGGCAGTTTCCAATCTTCAGATCTTCAGTCTATGAAAGCACAGGTTCCTGAAAGGATGGCCTCAAATGACCAGGAGTAGGAGTGCGCTGTATGCCTCCTCCTGAATAACAACCTAACGAGTCTCTACTAACTAGCATCACAGACACACCTCCAAGCACCCAGCTGAATTTCATGACTGATTTGACAGCCAGTGATGCCCCTGACCTAGCCTGCATGGATATGGGAAGGACATCAGTGAATTCGGAAAAGCGGCAGAGATGAGGAGATACCTGCCCTGGGCCACAGATCTATGTAGTTCAGCAATCTCCAACTCATCAGTACTCAAGGGGCTCTAAGCCACCCCTCTGTAAGTCAGGATGGAATTAGATGATGCCACATTTCTGTCTTTGGTGGAGACTGCTCTAGTGTCTCCAAATGTCTCAGCATCTTACAGCAAAAATTTCAAGTTTATCAGTTCTTGATTTAAAAAGAGCACAGCAATCTGTTTAGAGCTTCCTTGAACCCTCTATTTTAATGTGCCTTTGTAGTTTGTATCCTTCATCTATATAATTTATCAGACTTGTCATAAACCCCAACAGTCTAATCTCTTACTGAATAATCCATATCCAGTGTCGTTTCTCTTCAAACTTGGTCTTCCCCTGCTCATTCCATTCTTAGCCATTTCCATTGGGTTCGCCAGCTAATTCCATTCTCATTCTATCCACTGGGTGCACCAGACTCACTCCCCCTTTGTATTATTAAAACATATGCCAGGCCAGGCATGGTGACTCATACCTGTAATCCCAGCACTTTGGGAGGCCGAGGCGGGCAGATAACCTGAGGTCAGGAATTCGAGATCAGCTTGACCAATATGGAGAAACCCCATCTCTACTAAAAATACAAAATTATCCGGGCATGGTGGCGCATGCTTGTAATCCCAGATAGGAGGCTGAGGCAGGAGAATCGCTTGAACCCGGGAGGCGAAGGTTACGGTGAGCCGAGATTGTGCTGTTGCACTCCAGTCTGGCAACAGGAGCGAAACTCTGTCTCAAAAAAACAAAACAAAACGACAACAACAACAAAATGCCAATAGAATAAAACAAGAAGAAAGAGTATTGGGCTTAAAAACGAGTTCAGATCTCATTTCTACCACCTATGTCTGAAAAGAAGCATCCTAATCTCTTTGAGTCTCAAGTTCTCTATCTAGAAAATCATTTGACCAGAACATTCAACACAGATTGAAGTACTAGAAGATATTTTAATTTGTCCTAAGATTCCTTAAGTTTCTGTAATTCTGTATGCTTTTGGTTCTATCTACAGGAAAATTGGGAATATATAGCCAGCAGAATTTGAAAACAAAAGAAACATCAAGGAAGAAAAGTCATGGAAAAAGAAAAACAATAAAAAAGCATTATGGAAGTAGGCAGAAATACTAGCTTACAGGGAAAACAAAACTGGGAAGCTAAATAATTTCTCTCCAAGACTTGCCAGATCTTGGTTTTGTAAAATTTCCAGTCCTATGGCCAAACCTTTACTGTGCCTTAAAGGCTTTGATGGTTAATCCAAAAAAAAAAAAGAAAAGATGCTGGTTACCACAAAAATTGTCAAATTCATTAGGACAAACTCAAAGAGTAACCTCATTTCTAACAGTAACCTAAAATGAGAGTTTTATTTAAACTCATTAATTTAGACATTAATTAAAATAATTAATCTGACTAATCTTATTCAGACCTATACCTTGATCAAAGTGCTGCACAGATATCTCTATCAGTCTGTACTGAGGAGCAAGAGAAAAGATTTGAAAGCCAGATAGGCTGACGGTCAAACTGTGGGTCATCTACTTTGTGAACTATGGGATCGTGATCCAATTAATCAACCTGTCTAAACCACAGTTGCCTATTTAATAAACAGTAGGTTATAAGAAAACAGACGTTGTGATGGCTTTATGAGATAAATGCATAGCACATAATAGGGTATTTAGCCTAGAATACAACACTCAATAGATAATAGTTTCTTCCATATATATTTTCTTAGATAACATAATTTTTCAAGTCTGTAAAATCCTACCTGACTGCAGATTCATCAGAACTCCCAGAATCTATTAAAGGAAAAGGTAAAATGCATTTTAAATCAATAATGTATAGAATATTAAAACCTAAGAAAGTACAGTGATGCATGCCTGTAATTTCAACTATTTGTGAGGCTGAGGAAGGAAGATCACTTGAGAAACCCAGAAGTTTGAGACCAGTTTAGGAAACATAGCAAGACTCTACCTTCATTAAAAAAAAAAAGTGTGCACAGTTGTGTACATGATTTAGATTATTTTTCTTTAAAGTATAGGATTGATGCTTTGTTACAAAGCATTCCTTTGGGAGCATAACTGGGACCTTATTAGAATTAATATAAATTATACCTATCGGTATGTAATTAATGCAGTAAGAACTCTTACTTCCCTTACTTTGTATTTATTAAATGCAAAGAAGAATAAATTTATCAGGATTTGATACCTACAAGTGAACTGCAGTATACAAGTCATCCTAGCCAAACCCTGATGGAATTGGCTAAAAATGGTTTGTTAGCAGAACAGATGGAATGAGTGACCAGTGTCAAACAGCATTATTTCTGGACCAAAATATGAGGGGGGCAGTTAAAACAGAGTAAAGAGTAGCACCCCTTATCCACTATATATGTGGAAAAGACACACTTGCCATGTTTTTCTCTGCTCTCACACCACAGCAGCAATCGTCAACAAAGAAGACTTCTGTGACCAAACGTGGAGAGGTTTTCCCCACCAACATGCAAGCAATCACTTCTGCAGATGACACAAACTGGGTGTCATCTAATTCACTTCTCACACTCTGTCTGCAGATAGCATCAGATTCCACAGGTAAAGGGCTCAGTCCCCACGAGACTGCCTCCCTATGTCAGTCCTAAGTCTGAAACTCCAGAACTTCTGACCAAATCAGCTTCAAATTCTGGGTTCCCAGGACTCCCTCTGGGTTAAATTGAATTGCTGGAATGGCTCAAAGTACTCAGGGAAACACACCAGTATACTCTGAATGACATTACAAAAGGTACAGATGAACAGATGCATAGTGCAAAGTATGGGGCTAGTGGCACAGAGATTTCCATGCCTTCTCAGGACATAGCTACCCTCCAGGAACCTCCATGTATTCAGTGATCTGGAAGCTCTCCAAGCCCAGTCCCTTTGGGTCTTTATGAAAGCTTCAATATATAGGCATCACTAATTAATCACTGGCTGTTGGTGACTGACAACCTTCAGCCCTTCTTCCTCCCCAGAGTTTGCAGAGTGACACAGAAGACCTCAACCCTCTAATCAGTCATGTCTTCAGGATGGTGACCAGTTCCCATCCCAAATCTACCTAGGAGCGTCCAGCCATCGATTATTAGCATACCAAAAGACATCACTTTGGAAATTCTAAGGAGTTTAAGAATTGTACACCAAGAAAGGAGTCAAAGTCCAAACACAGATTTTACATCGCAGTTTTGAATTGTGTGGTTATAGCTACTAACAGTTAACTGTATTCCAAACGTATTACATTAAAAACTCTAGAAATAAAAAGTCATAAGTGTTAGTGAGCCAGTCTGAGAAGCACAATAAAATCTTGACCTCTTGCCCTCTATCCATCCCAGGATGTGAATCATTCCTTTGTCCAGTGCATTCACACTGCATGTGCTGTCCAGCCATTAGTCATCAACATGGTCTCCTCCTGCATCCAGCCATCAACATCATTAAGGCCTGAAGGTCCAGGAACACTCAAAGCTGATAATCTTTTTTTCTGACTTAAAGAGTCAGGGGGTGAATAGTGGCCTAACACTACATGACAATGCCTACAGCATTCACCTCACTTCATCTCATTACATAGGCATTGTATCACTTCGCATCATCACAGGAAAAAGGGGTGAGGACCATACCATATATTTTAAGAGACCACATTCAAATAACTTCTATTACAGCATATTACTATAATTTTCCATTTTATTTTTAATTGTTAATTTCTTACTGTGCCTAATATATAAATTCAACCTTATCATAGATATGTAAGAATAGAAAAAAAACAGTGATTCAGTACTATTTGTGCTTTCAGGCATTCACTGGGGGCCTTTGAATGTATCTCCCACAGTTAAGGGGGGAACTACTGCACTTATCTTTGTAACACAACACATTCTCTCTAGCTCTTCAGTTAAAACTGTTAGTTTAGGATAGAACGCCCTATCACCAGAAGTCAGCAGAACATAGGAATCAGACCAGAAATGGATTCTTGCAAAAACTTTCCAGCTGCCAGTGGAGAAGAGCTCAAGAGATATTAATGTGTTACTCTGGCCAGTACCCTTGGGGAAGGTGCTTGATGTTTTTTACTTAGTTGTAGCTATGTGCTCCGCCCTACTGAGAAGCACAGTATGTGCTCTGCCAGTCTGAGAAGCACAATAAAATCTTGTTTGTAATAACAAGGCCCAAATTCACCTGCCATTTTTACCTCCCCGCAGAAAGAACCCCTAGAAAGATTACTGCTTGAAGAACTTATCCACTCTGAACCACATCGCAGAACAAGACTGTCTCCACAACAACAACCACAACAAAGAAACAAACCTAATTGTTCCCATGTAAAAATAAGTCTAGGTCCACACTAGATCTGAAGAGTTCACAATGCCATGAGACAGGACAGAAACATATAAAAGAATTATATTCCTGCTTTCTGTAGAAATAAAACTGTTGAATTTAAGCTTTTGTAAGACAAGTCAAGAAAAAGCAAAAAATGCAAAAGTAAAACTTGAAAGGCCATTTCATCATCAAGGGCTCATTCACAAAATATATATATTGTTCAAAACGTTGGTTCTGAATTTTGACATGAGTAAGTTGCAGTTTCATTCGAGGATGTCCAAGAGGTCAAATAAGACAATGTCATTTGCTATTTTCAGTCTTTTTGTTTTTTTGAGAACAGCAAACTTCATTAGAGAAATGAATTGTCATAACTTCATAGGCTAAAGGCTCATGAATCATAATTCTAAGGGCATTTGTAAAATATGGTGGTGCATGCTTGCATTCTGAACTTCTCAGCCATAAACTCTCATATAGTAAATATTCACAGTTACAAACTGATTAAACAAAAGCCCCTTTTAATCTGACATTATTTTTCCTTTTCTTTTTTGTCTGAGACAGAGTCTTGCTCTGCTGCCAGACTGGAGTGCAGTGGCGCAATTTTGGCTCACTGCAACCTCCGCCTCCTGGGTTCAAGCGATTTCTGTGTCTCAGCCTCCCAAATAGCTGGGACTACAGGCACGTGCCACCACATCCAGCTAATTTTTTATATTTTAATAGAGATGGGGTTTCACCATGTTGGCCAGGATGGTCTCGATCTCCTGACCTTGTGAACCACCCGCCTCAGCATCCCAAAGTGCTGGGATTACAGGTGTGAGCCACCACGCCCAGCCTATTTTTCTTTTTTTTCTTTCTTCATTTATCAGCAACAGGAGAGAGTCTAATTAAATGTGGTAGAGTGGTATAAGGGGATATAATGAAAAGTGTAAAATGAATTAAACCAGAGCTAATCGTATTAATGTGGATACATCTGGAAAATAGAATACGAAGTACACAAAAAAAGTGGCAGAAAGATATGTAAAGGGTAGAACCACTCACCTTCCATTTTAGGACACAAATAAAAATTCTGCATATTGTTTGTGAGCATCACAAGATAGTTAAGGATTTCAAAAAGGTATTGAAATGGAAAACAGCCAATGATATTGGTAGCCTCAATGGTGTTCGTGGCGTTGGTCGCCTCTATGCAATTATTTTAAAAGAAAATTTTGTACCAAAAAATCTTAAAAAATCACCATTTTAAAAGACTGTCTTCCAGTTATGAATGAATGATTACTTTCCTAGTTTTTAATAACCAAAGATGCCACAAACACACCCATACACACACATGCGTACACAGTCTGCTCATTAGAACAACTCATTGCCTTCAGATAATCGGTGTAATAACATTAACAGGAAGTCTCTAACGTTAATACAGAAACTGACATCTACGTAAAGCATTCCTTTAGGTAAATACCAGAACTCCAACTAGCACATAAGACAACTGAAAATATCTCAGAGTCTCAAAATTCACTGCTTTGAATCCCTGACAAGTATAAAAATTCCGTATTGAAAATGTTATGCTATTTAAAACATTAAAATAGAAACATCTGAGTTAAAACTAACATTTTTAAAATCTTGTTTTCTTATACTTCTAAATTTATTTTTATTAAAATATTGATGCCAACAATAACATTTATGTCAATGTCTTCTATTCAATTTAGAATAAAAAGAATTATGGGTAAGAAAATGTGAGTACCTCCAATCATTTAATGTACTTATTTCCAGCATTCCATTTGTATTGGAAATGTACCTGCTCTTGATGTCTGTACGTTCTTTCTTTGTATGGCTTCTCTCACAACAGGATCTTCCATTTCAGTGGTAGGCTGAATGGGTTTTAAAAGAAAATAACTAATAAATCATATATATTTTATATGATATAAAGTTAGTAATTAAAAATAAATATATATAATTACCTTCAAGGAAGAATGTTATTCAGGAGGCCCTACAAAGCAAAGGAAACATGTCATCAATTATATGTAGATATGACAGGGCCAACCAAACATTCCTGCACTGTTAGTATTAAGCTGAGTCCTCATGTCTGGCTCAGAAAATAATTACTTAAGGTTTTGAGGGTTCTTTTTGGCATCTCCTTTTCATTGCCTAGGACAGCAACGTGATTGAAATGTATTGAGTAAAATAGGAATATAGGATTCCTAAACCACAAAGTTTATATTTCAAAAGTGAGATTGTTTCAAATGCCTATAACTAAAATAGAAAAGTATGGATATTAATGTGAACATGTTGGGCTGATAAGGATAAAAGGGACCATTAAACAGTGGAGCAAATCATAACCTGAGAGAACCAATGTCGAGGCTGATGGTGAATGCTAAAGAGTATTTAAAATCGAAACATCAGAGGCATTGATGCCAGAACACCACAAATATTTATCATGTGCTTCCCCTTGTCCTGTCACTTAGGAAATACACAGTTAGGGTGCCAGTTCAGGTGAATGTGTGATTCACCTCTCATCAAAGAAAGTCTTCTAAATTGATCAGCTATGATACACACTTATGAAATAACAGTTTCTCAAAATTCTCATTTTCCCATGTCCACATGGCTACTGAAGCACCTACATTTCTCATATCCTCTTGTCTGACCGTTTCTTAAGAGTTCCTTGATCCACTCATGCAAGACTTGAAACACGTCAAATATACCATATAGAATAAGCTTTCAATAACAAAATATTTATCAAAAGAGAAAACATCGAATTGCCACAGTCTTGATACAAAAGAATAAACTTTTATATTTCAAGATCAGTGCAGTATTCTTAGAAAATGACAATTTTGGTAGTCACAGAATAAATTTTATAATATGACTGCTTCTAAAATTAGGTAAGTTTGGCATGTCATCTTACTCTGTAAACGACTTTTATAAAACAGCTATCATATCAAAGAACTGGCTGACACCCCCCCCAAAAAAAATTAGCCAAAATGCAACTTAATCACATCTTATTCACTCATGTCAATGACACTTCTTGCTGTGAGGCCTGACAGTTATGGAAATTAGCTGCTGTGGTTTACCCCAATTCTAGCACAGCAATAACCGCTTTTGCTAGACTGGGCATATGCCCAAAAAACTGGAAGCGAGGTGTCTCAAACTTCCTTGGTTTTAACTCCAAAGTCCCCCAGTAAGCTTTCTTTTCTTCCCCCCTCCTTGCCCTTTCACAATCCCTCTTCCCTTGCAAAAGTAATCTTCAGATCTGTCATCCTGGTGCTTCTCTTCCTAACTGCTTCTTATGAATAATTGCGACCACTTTTTTCATTTGTATTCAGCAGTAGTATACACCAATAATTTCTTTTTTCATCTTATTCTGCTTCCCCTGTGACTAGAATCCTACTTCAGAAATAAAAAGAGATTAATGTCTTCCCTTGATTCTGTTATTTTTTAAAATTGCTATCCAATGGTTCTTTTTCCAGATTTCTCTGAAGGAAGGCTATTTCCTTGTTATTCAGAGCTGCGTTCAAGGAACAGCACCAACACCACCTGAGTACTCCTGAGAAAGTCAGAATCCCACACTTGCCGAATGAGAGTGTCCATTTTCCAGAAGCTCCTCAAATAATTCATGAAAATTTGGATGCCCTGTTCTACACTAATGTGCTTCCACATTTGTTTACCTTAATTACCCATCTGGAACTTAGCCTCAGTTTCTTCCCTATGAAGTCCCTGAATTTAATTCTGCATTATAAGCCATAGTGTTTCTAATAAACTTTTAATCAGGCTATACCTTCTCTAACTTCCTCTCCATAAATCACATGACACTATTCAATTATGTTAATTTGGCCTATATGATACTATCCGATGAAGCTATAACATTTTCTATAAAACTAAATTAGGGCCATACGTGGCTGACCATTTATAGTGATATTCATCTATGGTAGATAAAACACAGGTCTGTGTGGTGAGGTACCTCAGCACTTAATGCCTCTCCAATAGTGAGAATGACAGCAAGAGCAGGAAGATGTTACTCTAATTCTCTGACACATTTTGGTGCTGGAAGCTGACCTTACCTTCTTTCCTATTTCTATCACCCTGCTCTTCCTTCTTCTACAAATCAATTTGGTTCCCACTGCTCTGTGGAAAGACAACATGGAACCTTCTGCTATCTAACCAAAGCTGCTGCACAGGATATAAAAAAGCCTCAAGATACAAATCTGATAGCAAAAGGGAAGGGGAACTCTAATCTCTTCCTGCAACATTATTTGAACATCTCTGACTGGTGGGAACAATCTCAACTAATATTTGTTAGAGAAAAGACCAACAGCGGTCTCAAAGGATAACTTACCATGAAGGCCTAGGCTAAGTCTAGCTAAGATGTGGGGCTCCAAATCATGTTTTTAGTGTAGGGGAAGCATCAATCTGCTCACTATTTGTGTGGGTAAAGCTAGGAGGCCTGGCTCCCAGAGCAGGGTGCTGAGAACAATGGCTGAGCATAAGTAAATAACTAATAAACACCGTAGCTTTGAACGCTACGTATGAATCACCATAAAAACTGAGGGGTTTGAATCAGTGAATGCATCCTGGTGGCAAAGGTCAATCATCAGATTGCAGGACCAGTTACAATAGCAACAATAGAGCAAGTGAATCCATGGAAACAACAGAATAATTAGAATAGCCTTTTTTCCCCTTTCTGACTTGTAAATAAAGATTGCCTTCCTTGGACTTAGAAAACACCTTAGCTTCTTGGAAAATTCAAAGAAGGAAGACACAGAAGATAGTCCCAGGGGACAATACAAAATTTTCTGCTAAATTGAACATTTTAAGATCCAATAACTCATTAGAAAAGTCAGGCCAGGCATGACGGCTAGCATTTTGAGAGGCGGAGGCAGGAGGATTACTTATGCTCAGAAGTTCGAGACCAGCCTAGGCAACATATTGAGACCTTGCCTCTACAAAAGAAAAAAGAAAAAGAAAGAAATGAAGAAACAGAAGTCAAAGATGTGGCTCTGTTTTCATCTGATGCGTGGGGATTATACTTAGAGTAAGATGAACCACACTGAGATCCCTAGGCATAAAGGTCTTAAAAGTCCTGAAAGAATCTTGCGTTCTACTTCTAACTAATCTAGCCTTCTGCTTGATTTCTAGCTAAAAAGTGGACTTTTAGTCCACTTTTTCAAATGACCTGAACCAAACTATGAACTCTCACCTAATGTATAAGATTCAATGGTTGCAATAATTTTAAACATCAATGTAGTATTAACTGGCCTTTTAATACAAACACTTACCTTGTCAAACCACGATAAATAGCATAATCCTCTGCATCTCATACACACATCTTGAGTAAATACATTAATATTTTGCTGAAGAAAATTATTGACAATACCTGATGAGCCATAATGTACTGGAAGCATGAGGGCTGTTCTAAAATAACAAAGAAATAACTCCATTCTAGAACTTTAATAAATTCATTAATAAACAGCTAGCTTGATACACATTATCAATTTAATATCCTGCCTGTGAATGTAGACATAATAACCATTTACATGTACTAGCTTGTGTCTATAAGCATCTTGGGCGCTCAAGTGTTCATTTTTGTAAATTATCACAAGGGCTAAAAGAAAGGGACAACAAGGAAATCTCTTGGTCCCCTGGGGTATGACATAATACAAGTTGCTAACTTGTAGTCCCTTGATGGCCAAGAAACTGTGCTGAGGTCATTTATCTAAAGTAGGCAAAGATTTAAATGAAGATCTCCCCACTGCTTTCCTAGTCTGATATATTGTAATTTATAACAGCTAGGAGTCAGATAAGAGCCATCTACAGCCTGAAAACAATAAATAAGAATAACAATAATGGCAATACTAGTAGTCATAAACTAAAAGTCCACACTTCAAAAATTAATAAAACTAATACAAAAACCTTTAGCTAATATAAGATTACAAGACCAAAAACATCAGATTACAAATAACAAACACTCTATATTATAAGACAAAATGGATCCTACTATATGTCCTTTATGTTTCTTAGTCCAGATATTTGCTTTTCTACCTGATTATTTGTGTTGATATTTTTCACTATATGCCAATAATTATGTTAATCTTATTAATATTTCTGACTTGAGTGACTCCACTCTACAACACTCAGGTTTTTATTTTAAACAAGAACTACTGTACTGTCTCAGCCTATCAACAGCATGTACATTTGCTTGGTTTTTCACTAAAAAATCCGCCATTTGCTGTCTCTTGCAAATTATAGCAAATAAAAGTGGTGTTTCCATCCTATAAAATAACAAAAAAAAATCATAAAACTACAAATTTCTCAAATGAACTAAAAAGCTTCTCTAAGATGTTTGAACTTCAACATACAATATAGAAAGGAAGAAGTCAAAAACCTGAATAAACCAATTACAAGGGCTGAAGTTGAGGCAGCAATTAAGAGCCTACCACCCAAAAAAAGCCCCAGTCGAGATGGATTCACAGCCAAATTCTACCAGATATACAAAGAGGAGCTGGTACCATTCCTTCTGAAACTATTCCAAACAATCCAAAAAGAGGGGAATCCTTCCTAAATCATTTTATGAGACCAACATCATCCTGATATCAAAACCCGGCAGAGACTCAACAAGAAAAGAAAACTTCAGGCCAATATCCATGATGAACATAGATGCAAAGATCTTCAATAAAATACTGGCAGACCGATTGCAACAGCATATCAAAAAGCTTATCCACCATGATCAAGTAGGCTTCATCCCGGGGATGCAAGTTTGGTTCAACATACACAAGTCTATAAATGTAATTCACCACATAAACAGAACCAAAGACAAAAACCACATGATTATCTCAATAGATGCAGAGAAGGCCTTTGACAAAATTCAACAGCGCTTTATGCTAAAAACCCTCAATAAACTAGGTATTGATGGAACGTATCTCAAAATAATAAAGGCTATTTACGACAAACCAACAGCCAATATCTTTTT
Source organism: Ateles fusciceps (assembly GCA_036589455.1). Classification (NCBI taxonomy): domain Eukaryota; kingdom Metazoa; phylum Chordata; class Mammalia; order Primates; family Atelidae; genus Ateles; species Ateles fusciceps. The sequence continues at coordinate 4,547,821 of JAZHEH010003362.1, forward strand.
TTTTTTTTTAATTGAGACGGGGTTTCACCATGTTGGCCAGGATGGTCTTGATCTCTCTTTTTTTTTTTTTTTTTTTAAAGACGGGGTTTCACCATGTTGGTCAGGCTGGTCTTGAACTCTCGACCTAAGGTGATCCGCCCACCTTGGCCTCCAAAGTGCTTGGATTACAGGCGTGAACCACCACGCCCGGCCGGTCTTGATCTCTTGACCTCATGATCTGCCCACCTCAGCCTCCCAAAGTGCTGGGATTACAGGCTTGAGCCACCACACCCAGCCCCAACAGCCAATATCATACTGAATGGGCAAAAACTGGAAGCATTCCCTTTGAAATCTGGCACTAGACAAGGATGCCCTCTCTCACCAATCCTATTCTATATGGTATTGGAAGTTCTAGCCAGAGCAGTCAGGAAAGAAAAAGAAATAAAGGGTATTCAATTAGGAAAGGAGGAAGTCAAATTGTCTCTATTTGCAAACGACATGATTGTATATTTACACGACCCCATCATCTCAGCCCAAAGTCTCCTGAAACTGATAAGCAACTTCAGCAAAGTCTCAGGATACAATATCAATGTGCAAAAATCACAAGCATTCCTATACACCAATAACAGACTTAAAGAGAGCCACATCAAGAATGAACTGCCATTCACAATTGCTACAAAGAGAATAAAATACCTAGGAATACAACTAGCAAAGAACGTAAAGGACCTCTTGAAGGAGAACTACAAACCACTGCTCAATGAAATGAGAGAGGACACAAACAGATGGAGAAACATTCCATGCTCATGGTTAGGAAGAATCAATATCGTGAAAATGGTCATACTGCCCAAAGTAACTTACAGATTTAATGCTATCCCCATCAAGCTACCAACGACCTTCTTCACAGAACTGGGAAAAACCACCTTAAACTTCATATGGAACCAAAAGAGAGCCTGCATAGCCAAGTCAATTCTAAGCAAAAAGAACAAAGCTGGAGGCATCACACTACTGGACTTCAAACTACATTACAAGGCTACAGTAATCAAAACAGCATGGACTGGTACCAAAACAGAGATATAGACCAATGGAACAGAACAGAGGCCTCAGAGGCAATGCCACACATCTACAACCATCTGATCTTTGACAAACCTGACAAAAACAAGCAATGGGGGAAAGGATTCCCTGTTTAATAAATGGTGTTGGAAAAACTGGCTAGCCAAGTGCAGAAAGCAGAAACTGGACCCCTTCCTGACACCTTACACTAAAATTAACTTCAGATGGATTAAAAACTTAAACATAAGACCTAACACCATAAAAACCCTGGAAGAAAATCTAGGCAAAACTATTCAGGACATAGGCATAGGCAAGGACTTCATGACTAAAACACCAAAAGCATTGGCAACAAAAGCCAAAATAGACAAATGGGACCTAATCAAACTCCACAGCTTCTGCACAGCAAAAGAAACAGTCATTAGAGTGAATTGGCAACCAACAGAATGGGAAAAAAATTTTGCAATCTACCCATCTGACAAAGGGCTAATATCCAGAATCTACAAAGAACTAAAACAGATTTACAAGAAAAAAACAAACAAGCCCATTCAAAAGTGGGCGAAGGATATGAACAGATACTTTACAAAAGAAGATATATACTAGGCCAACAAACATATGAAAAAATGCTCATCATCACTGGTCACTAGAGAAATGCAAATCAAAACTACATTGAGATACCATCTCATGGCAGTTAGAATGGCGATCGTTAAAAAATCTGGAGACAACAGATGCTGGAGAGGATGTGGAGTAATAGGAACACTTTTACACTGTTGGTGGGAGTGTAAATTAGTTCAACCATTGTGGAAGACAGTGTGGCGATTCCTCAAGGACCTAGAAATAGAAATTCCAGTTGACCCAGCAATCCCATTACTTGGTGTATATCCAAAGGATTATAACTCATTCTACTATAAGGACACATGCACACAAATGTTCATTGCAGCACTGTTTACAGTAGCAAAGACTTGGAACCAACCCAAATGCCCATCGATGATAGACTGGACAGGGAAAATGTGGCACATATACACCATGGAATACTATGCAGCCATAAAAAATGATGAGTTCGTGTCCTTTGTAGGAACACGGATGAACCTGGAAACCATCATTCTCAGCAAACTGACACAAGAACAGAAAATCAAACACCACATGTTCTCACTCATAGACAGGTGTTGAACAATGAGAACACATGGACACAGGGAGGGGGAGCACCACACACTGGGGTCTGTCGGGGGGGGAAATAGGGAGGGACAGCGAGGGGCGGGGAGTTGGGGGAGAGATAGCATGGGGAGAAATGCCAGATATAGGTGATGGGGAGGAAGGCAGCAAATCACACTGCCATGTGTGCACCTATGCAACAATCTTGCATGTTCTTCACATGTACTCCAAAACCTAAAATGCAATTAAAAAATAATAATAAAAAAGAAAGGAAGTAAATGAAAACCAGTCCCTTCCTTCTCACTCCTCTGTGCTTTCGGATGTGCTGCTCTGCCTTGCAAACATCCCTCCTCTGCCTCCCCCACATTAACTGTGGTCATCGCCAAAACTCCCTTCAAACATACCAGTCCCAAGAATCCTTGCTTTGCTCACAGCACTTAGTATGGTATATTGTAATCACTTCATTGTTTCCCCCTGAAACCAAGAGCTTCTTGAGGGTAAGGCCTGTATTTTTTATCTCTATAGCCCCCAAAACCTAAAACATAGTAGCAAATACTTTAAGTTTTTTACATAAATTAATGATCTAAATTATCTCTGGAGCAGTTTCTTTTTTTTTCCATTGGACATTTGTACAATAGAACAGTTTCTTAAACTATATTCCAAAGAATATTTGCTTATTGTATCCCAAGAGAAAGACTCCATGACAATCTGCATATGAGAAGTATTACAAAACTGTATTTTATATCCAATAATCAAAAAATCTCTTGAACTTTACCTAATATCCATCTGACAATACTTTTTGTGGCAAATATTATCATTTAAGGAACTAAGAGTTTCAGAGATACAGTTTCCAGGGCTTCCCGATACAGTTGGAGGTTTCCTCTGGGTTGTACAAACTGGCTTGATTCACTTCTGTCAATGATGTTAGGACCCCAGATGCCAGTGTCAGGCACTCCTGCTCCAAACGGGTCACTAAGGAAATGAGCTCTGAGTTAAGAGTGATTGGCTTCAAATGTACATATTTTCCATATTATTAAATATAATCCATGGGTTTCTTTTAATACAAGAGAACAGATTTTTATCTTAACTGTTATAAAACTCAGTATGTTCTGTGTAAGAGAGAGAGGTTTTAAAAACTTAAAAATAAATATCAAAAAAAACCAGCGGGGCATGGTGGCTCACGCCTGTAATCCCAACACTTTGGGAGGCTGAGGCGGGTGGATCACTTGAGGTCAGGAGTTGGAGACCAGCCAGGCCAACATCGTGAAACCCCGTCTCTATGAGAAATACAAAAATTGGCCAGGCGTGGTGGCACACACCTGTGGTCCCAGCTGGCTGAGGTGGAAGAATTGCTTGAACCCAGGAGGTGGAGGTTGCAGTGAGCTGAGATTGCGCCATTCCACTCCAGCCTGGTGACAGAGCAAGACTCCGTTTCAAAACAAACAAACAAACAAATAAAAAAACAAAGCTCAGTAAGAAATTCTCTTCTCAATTGTAATGGTAATGCTGGGACCCTAATGCAACTCTACTTTTTAAATCCATTTTTACTGGTTTCCATTTAAATGGCTATTTAAAATTATTTTTTTAATTTTAGGCTAAATATAAAGCAAATACAAATATAATGAAAGTTCTCATACTGATCCATATGGGTTATTTCTAGCATAATGAAAGTCAATAAATCTCTTGCATTTCTAAGGAAGATTGCTGAGGAGAAAAATGTAATGCCTGTAATATTCATAAACTATCCAACTATAATCAGGAATAACCTAAAAAAACTAGGCATTCATATGGAAAGATGATCATTTGTGGTATAAAGAAAAGGAGTTTTAAACTAAATTCTAAAATTCAACCCCATAACTGAGGGATTTTTATATAATCTATAGACTATATATTATAAACAAATACACATTGACTTAAAAGCCTTGAAGTCTTTATCAAAATATACTACAACTTAAGAGTTGTAAACTCAAATACTTACAAGGACAAAGGAAGGTTAACTGAGTAAGGAAAGTACTGAGGTAGGCACAGTAGCAAACTGGAGAATATACGCCTTTTATAAAGGAGCATCCTCCGCACAGCAGGCCAACAGTGATAGAAACTCAGGGGACACCATATTTGATTTTTTAAGACAAGTCTGAAGTCCAGATTTCTGCATAAGTCTTCTAAATTTTACACGTTGACTGAATTTATAGAGGCAAACAAATCTGTGCACATTTAGAATATAGCCCCTTTGTTTTTATATTTGCTGAGAATATGTAACTAAATGGTTGTGTATAATCCAAGTATTTGCATGTAAAGTATTTTCTTTCTCTAGTATCATATGTTTTACCAAAAAAAATCAGGCCCTCATATATAATAAAAATTGCTGTTAAGAATCATAATACCCACTTGAAGAATTTTTCTAACATATATTCATTTACAATCTATTTGTATATAATTTTCCTAGATTGTTAGCCAAATAGATAGTTTATATGACTGCCAACACTAAATTATTAAAATAATTTCTATGGAAATTCTTTTAATCAAAAGATTTTTAATTTATATCAAATTTGTATCAACTTCATGGATTTCAGTGTGTAAAGCTGACATCCTGGTCCTGCTATAAAGATCTATGAACTTAACAGACATACTGAGATAGTTTATAATACATCAGCTAAAAATAAAATTTAGGATTGGCTATTATTTTAATTTGGAAAACCCAACTTGTAATGAACATTTGTTGACACAAAATCACCTGTATGGTGACAAAGAAACATGAAATCATTAAAGAATCAGCTTCTACTTATTGAAAGACTACCTATAAGCAAATTTTTAAAGACTCTCTGAATGGCAGTGAATGATTAATGGTGGGGAAAAAAGGTGTTATTCTGTAAGCTGAGAGATACTGCCAATAATATTCCCTTGCACTTCCCAGTCACAGACACAGAGAAAGACAGGTAAGTCAGGCTAATCTTATTGAAAAAGAATTTTAAAGAAAGTAGCACCTAGCAAACACCAACTTTTCTAGAGATTTTATACATTTTTTGAGATACAGAAATGTATACATTACGCTTATCTATTCTGGGGTTCTTAAACAGGAGTATATCCAAACCTCGAGACTTATTTTTGTTTGTTTGTTTTTGCTGTTATTGTGGTTAGAGATAAGAGTCTCACTATGTTGCTCAAGCTGGACTCAAACTCTTAGGCTCAAGCTGGGACTAATGAAACATGCCACTGTTCCCAGCTTCAAGAAAACATTTTTAAACATACACATTCAGGCCTCATTAGATCTATTACATCAAAAGCTTCAGTAGAAAGCCTAGAATTTTTGATTTTTAGCAAAATTTGCTCAGGTCACTATAATGCACAATTCTGACAATTAGTGCAGCAGGCAATCACTTCAGTCTCATCCCTCACCCACATGGCTAATTCCCTTTATCAGTTGTAGATGTGGCCAAAAAAAGAAAAGATTAAATAGAGTCATTTATTAAATCTACATTTAATTTTCAAGGGTATGAGTAGAACAGGGACAAATAAAATCCAATTTTATTTTGATATTAATAAGCTCCTTATCTCCCGCCTTTCTATCAAGACATTCTAGATTTGAGAGGAAAGTTTAGAATCTTAGATTTAAGTGGTTGTTTCTGCCTGGATGGGTAATAAGTCAGTTAATAATTTGTTTCATCTTCTGTTGAAGTGTTTCTCATTATGTCACCACATATTCACTGCCAATATGGTTTCCTCACAGTCCTCCTAAAATTAATCTCTAGGCAAGTTTCAACTCACTCTCTTTTTCAAACCAAAATTTATTAGCCCCATAGCTAAAGAGTACCTTGTCTCAACACATAAACTGGAAGAACAACAAACTAAAAATAACTCTTCTTGGTATTTTCCCTTATTACCTAATTTCCAAGTGACCTGCGTATTCCTGATGTCTCTCCTTTTCCCTTCCCATTTTTCCCTCTTAAGCCTCACCACTGAGAGATGATACGTCAGGTTTTTAGAAAATTGTCAGCAGCAGCAAGATGTCCATTTATTCTAAATTACTTTAGTTTTGTTTGAGTTTTAAGCTAAAGCCTATTTTCAGGGCATATTTTCTTTCCTGTGTTGTTTTACATTAATTAGGAAAAAAAAAACACCCTGTATTTAAAAAAAAATTGAAAAGGTTTTATCTTTAAGAAATTCACAAATATTTTCCAAAGTATATTTTAAAAAGTTATGCCCTTTAATGCTTCTTTCAAAGTATCATTATTTAAAATATGATTTGCCGGGTGCGGTAGCTCGTGCCTGTAATCCCAGCAGTTTGCGAGGCTGAGGCAGGCAAGTCACCTGAGGTTGGGAATTCGAGAGCAGCCTGACCAACATGGCGAAACGCTGTCTTTAAAAATAAATAAATAAATAAATAAAATATGATTTTAGACAATTAAGTTATTTCAAAATAACTTAATTTGCTTGCATTGAGTGAATGCTTGAGCTTCCAAATATCAAAAATGGACCCTTACCTATGTCAAGGTTAAAACAAATACTTTGAAAAGAAAACTGATTGATCTATACCTTGTCCATTGCTTCAATATTTGCATCATGAGAAAGTTTTTCTGCCAGTAACATATTCTCATTATACCCAGCATAATGGAGAGCAGTGATGCCACAGATATCCTTAAGATGTGGGTTGGTGCCATGTTTCAGCAGAATGATGGTGCAAGTCTCTTCCTGGCAATGTACAGCCTGTCCATATTAGATCAAGAAATAGATTGTAAATTCTAAGAATTCAAAATATGCATTCCACAGGTTTTACCAACTAGTTATATTTAAATAAAATAAATTTATTTTAATTTTATATATGTAAATCAAACCCATGTCAAGCTGAAAGAGTTGGCTACTATATACCTGTGTTAAAGGTGTTCTGTTTTGTCACAAATGTCAACCTAGCATTTTCTGTTCACCAGGAGAGTGGCACAGGCCAAATGTAGAGCAGTAGTACAAGAGTAAGAGGACCTTTTAGGAAACCGCAGTGCAACAGCTCAAAACATACAGTCATTCACATAATTGTAAACATCGAGTAGCATGTTTTTCCTCTTCCTTATTTTTCTTGAAGAAAGTACAATACTTTTTAGCTCTTATTGCTCACTACCTTAATGAAAACAGCAGCCTATTTGAATAGAAAGAGCTCGGTCTTTGGATTCAGTTCAACTAGGGTTTCAGTCCTACTTTAAACTCTGTCATGTACCAGCTATTACCTAGCCTTTCTGTGCCTCAACTTCCTCATTAATAAAAACAACAATAATAGCTATCTCATAGGACATCATGATGCTGAAATGAGAAACTATGTAAAGTATTTAAAATAGTTCCTACAGCAACAACTCAAAATTGTTAAATTTTTGTTTTTTGAGACAAGGTCTCACTCTTTTGCCCAGGCTGGAGAGCAATGGTGTAATCATACCTCACTGCAGCAAGGAACTCCTGGGCTCAAGCGATCCTCCATGCCCAGCCTCCTGAGTAGCTGGGACTACAGATGTGAACCAGCATGCCCAGGTACTAATTTAAGATTTTATATTCATTTTGTTGTTCAGGCCGGTCTCAAACTCCTGGCATCAAGCGATCCTCCCATCTCAGCCTCCCAGAGTTCTGGGATTGTTTCTATTACTACTACTTAACAAAAAAATTTTAATTAAGTAAAATAATACAATTATACCTACTTTGTAGGATGACTTAAAGAGTACGTCACATTTTAACACCTCTGATATTTGAATGCCACTTATAATTCATGATTTATTACAACTATAATTGGTAGCATTTAAAAAATTATTATATTGATATATATAATAATGGGGCATCACACAATCCATGAGTCTTACACTAAGTAGCATATTGTATACTCAACAGGTCTAGGGCATTTCTAGGGATATAACTGGCACTTAAATACATTTCAGTTCTTAAAGGTAGTATGGAGAAAAACACTGAAATAACAGTAACATATTTTTTAAACAAATTAATTCTTGGAATTTTCAAACAACTTGAAGACAAAGAAAACTCATGATTCAAATGAAGAGGTATAGATCATTTAATTCAATACTTATATTTAGAGAATATATGCAAATCAGACTTTCCCATGATTAATATTAGTGTTTAAGACTCGATACACTTTTGAAAGGGCAGTTAAAGGCTATCTTCTACTATTTTCTAACTTCAGAAATTCTTTTGTTTCAAAGATGGGAGATAAAGCTTAAATGAGATTAAGTCCTAATATCCCCATTTCAAATATCTCGGCTTGTGCAGACAGGGCAGGTAAACACGAAGTTTTTAAGGATGGAAGGGTCCTGAGAGATAGTAGAATATGTCTGCTACATAACAGGTACTCAGGTTATGTTTGATGAATAAATTGAATGAAAGAATGGATAAATACAGATGGGGAGTTCAATATTTTTAAATAAACTCCTATAAAGCAGTATTTTTGCAATAGTAATCATTTATATTTGTTATTTTTATTTTCAAAGAATACAAGTAAAATGAAATGATCTATCATTGTTTGCATATATGAGATAAATCTATGTGTAAGAAAAATATATGTACATAATAAAATATATACATAAAATCTGGAGACAGATAAAAATATTCCCTTTTTATTTCTGAAGAGGCTTCATAGATAATGCACAATGATGATGATAAAAAATAGAAAGTGAGAGATTATTTTTATCTGGGCAATATTCATATTCCTCTTCCCAAGAATTATACCATTAATAATAAACTTGTACTAGAAGTGTTGTACATGCTCGCTGCAGCAATCACAGATAAGAAAAACTTTACTTAAAATGCAAATGCCCAGAAATTAGAAATGTTATTGTATTTTGTACTCATTTTTTGTTAACACAAGACCGTAGTATGTTTGTGTGTATGTGTAATCAAACCGATTCTTTTTCCTTGCTGGCTATAACAAAATATATCTTCGCACATCAATATACTTCTATATCTATTGTGACATTCAAAGGTCATATATTATTCCATCCTATGGCTGCAATGGAAATTTATTTATAGAATTCATTCTATCTGTTCTTTTAAAAATAAGTGCTGCAAAAAACAAAGTGCCTGTATCTCTACTTCCTAAGGATATTTTAGTATAATGGAATTGATGCGCCAAGAGTATACACATTTTTTAAATGTAGTACTTAACCACCAAATTGTCTATTTAAAAAGTAATCAGCAACTTAAACCTTAAGCAGCAGTACAAAACATCCTCACACATATTGTGGACAGAAAACAGTTTCATTACTCTTTTAATTTAAATTCTTATACCAGAAATGCAAAGAATTCTTTCCTGTGTACATAAGTAACTTATAAATCTGCAAAAAAGTTCTTTGCCCACTTTTATTAGAGTTATTTGATTTTTTAAAATTTCCTATAAAATGAAGATGCACTTTTCATCTAATGTGTATATATGTAACTTTTCATCTAATTTGTATATATAACTGATATACATATAGACATTATATATGTAATATATATGCTAAACATACCAGTACTATACATATCACATGATATATAATGAATTCCCTGTAAAATGAAAACACACTTCTCATCTGAAAATATATATAATAAAGTAAATACTTTTCAAGTATGTTTTCTTTTTTCTCATTTTTTTCCTGATACACAGGCAGTTTTAATTTTTAGTTTGCTAAATCAACCTTCAGAATGCCTGCCTCTGAGGTCATTCTTAGGAAGGCTTTGTCAACATAAGATATACCTGTAAAGTAAGCATTTGTGTTTTCTTCTGATACTTTTCTCACTTGCATATGTAAAAGTTTCAATCTGTGTTCCATCAGGCATTCATGTTTGTGATATAAAATTTCATTAGTTTTCTTCAAAGAGCAGGCATTTTTTTCATTAATAATTCATCTTTTCCTTTTCATATCTGTGGACATTATCAATCCTTACATATGTCTTATATCATTTCAGTGTTTCTGGATTTCCTATTCTGTTCCATGTATTTATCTGTATTTTCAGCTGTTAGTAAACAATTAATTATTCAAATTAATAGCACATTTTAATATCTAGAGAAGCCAGATTTTTTCAGTCCATTATAAAATTATTTAAAATGTCATCACAATAGTAAAAGACAGCAGGTGTTGTGCAAAAATGTTAAACCTTGATATTTTCATTCGGTTTATGTAAAATTGATAAACACAGAAAGAGCTCACATTTTGAGAAAAATGTGTCTTCTCATTCAAGAACACAAAACCCACCTCCCACTTTCAAGTTTCCCTCTAAGACCCTTCAGTAAAGAACCGATCTATGTAAAACGGGCAGTTTTATCTAAAAATTTTCGCCTACTGAAAATAACTTCTGGTATTTTTGATAGGGGAATGAGTTCTCTCAGTAGGGACCTCCTGTAATGTATAAAACACCATATTTTAAACGTGAACGTTAAAAATAACAACACTGTATATGCCTAACAGTGAGTTAAATCACTCACATTCTCCACCAAGTGCTTCAGCTGGGGAATTAGGAGGGATAAAGCAGCTGAGGCTCATTTGGCTCCGCTGCTCCGAGGATGCCCAGCGCTCTCCAAGGCCCCGTCCCAGCGGGGGAAGCCGGGCCTAGGGAACCCTCCAACCCCGGGCTTCGCCCTGCTACCTGTGCGGCTTGTCCCGGGCTTCCAGGTCTCCGCTCCTGGTGTGCCAGACAGCTCCACCTCCGCGGCGTTGCCCCCTGACAGCCACCCTGTGGATCTTCCGCTGTTCCGCGTCCCGGATTCGGTGCCGGGAAGCGGTGTAGGTGTAGACGGGGTCTATGGAGCCCAGGACCTGAGCTCTGCCTTGGCCCCTGGCTCCCCAACCCGAGGAACTTCTTCAAGGTGGTGACTTCTCAGATCCCCAGCAACCAGCTTCTGGCTCCTCCCACCCCCCACCTGGTGCCAACCCCCAATCTATGATCCCAAATCTGCTTTCTAGCCCGGAATCCGTGATCCAGCCGGGTCCACCACAGCCTTCAGCAGCAACACTTGCAGCCTCCGACCTCTCAGACCGAGCGAGCCCCACAAAGCCTTTAAGTGCGCGCCTGCGCCACGGTGGCCGCCTGGTTCCGGGAAGCCGCTCCCAGGTGCGCGCAGGCAGGTGGGGCTGCAGCTCGGGGCAGGCATCACTGGGCTCCGGGTTCTCTTGAGCTCGCCCGGGCTGCCGGAGGTCAACAGGCGCAGGATTGCAGGCACGCATTTCACATCACAAACATGAGTTCCTGATGGAACATTATCAATCCTTACATATATCTCATATAAGGGAGGAGGGGGAGACCTGTCTGACCATGCCGCCGCCCCACTCCTCCTCAAAGGTAGATCGGGTCTGGCATGGGCACTCCGCGGCACTGGAGCGGCTTCGTGGATGGCCTGGCAGGTGTCACGGAGCGGGGAGATGCATGGAAAGTCAGGGGTTGCCCCTCCCCCCACCGGCCCCCCACTGCTGCCCATGCCGGATGCGTAGTTTGCAGGTACAGCTCTGGTACTGGTGTGAGATGGTGGAGTTTCGCTTGGGTGGCATCAGGGTCGCCGAGTGCACAGCTCATCTGGCCTGAGGGTCCGCTCCTCTTGGACACCTCTCCGGATTCTGGGCCCCAGTGCTGGGCACTCTGCATCCACACCGATAAGACTGAGCGGCTGCTGGCAGGGCGGACCACCTGACTTTGCCGCCTGGGTGCCCAGCATCAGGAGCTGGGGGGCGTGGGCGTGGTCTGGGGTGTCCAGCCACTTGCTGCTCCCATGACACGTCTAGGTTGCAGGGGTGACTTGGGCGCCGGCAGTGGATGGGGGGGCCAGGTACCTGATGTCCTCAGGGTCAAGTGCATTGCCCGCCCACCTGAGGGTCTGCTCTGCCTTGGCCTCCTCCAAGAGTGCAGGGGGCGATCAGGTGGCAATTTAGGAATGCTTAAATTGAAGGAAATATTCTTTCTCTTGGAGAAATAAGTGGTGGTTTTGTTTTGTTTTTGATACTCAGTTACAGCACAAAACAAAGGTGATGCAGAGGTGAGGGTCCACAGCCAGTTCCTCTATCGATTACTTCCAGACATAAATGTTCAACATAACTGCTTTGCTTGTCACTTTCACCTCAACACTTATATATGCCTACAGATCTGTTCAATCACAGCTGCCTACAGCTGGGGACACTGCAGAACCCTCTTGCTCAGTCTTGTGGCAGCACATCCCCTGCTGGCAGTTGGGGGATGTGCTGCCCTCTTGCTCCCAGTGTGATGGCTGGCGCCCCCTACTGGCTTCCTTCTGCACCACTTAAAGTCAGAGTGCCAGTTATTCAGCATCCACAGTTCTGGAAATGCGAACTGAAATGGAGCTATTACTGGAAAGAGCTGATGTCCCAGTTCTTGTCTAACTTGGAAGAAGATTTTCACCAAGAGGCAGTACAAAGATGGCAGATAACTTCATTGAAAAATAAATACAGTGTAAAGAACTTATTGTAGAAAACATAGGTAGGCCCCAAGGGAGGAGCAGGCTGATCGTGCAGGAAAACAGCCCAAGACTCCTGTGCAGGGAATTTTATTTTGGACTTCTTTCCATTCCTGCCCCTGTCTCAAGTCTCCACCTGTTTTCTTTGTCTGGTTTTTCTGCTCCTAACTTAGTCCCGGACTTGCCCCTCTTTGGCTTGTGGGACCTCTTCACTGTTGGTTAAGGCACATGTGTGGAGATCAATCCAAATCCACTGTTGGGGCTGGCTCCTTCCTGCCTCCCAGGAAGGCCATGCAGTGGTCACGTCTGTACCTCCTGTGCCTGCCTATCTCTTTTGAATCTCGTTCTCTGCCCTAATCTGTACTTATGGTGCCAGGTTTCTCTTAAGAATGTCCCTTTTGTCCTTCTTATCAGCATGTAGCTAGCAATTTTCTGACATTTTAACTGTAGAGTGAATGATGATTGGGGCATCCTAAGAGGAATTCTAGGGTGTTTCTTTCTGCATAAGTACCTCTTCTTCCTCCTACCCACAACTGACAAGTGCCCATCCACTCCAGCATTAGAGATGCTACTAATATATAAATTGTTGATGGTCCCTCCAGGTGAGCCTTCCCATCACATTCATGTCTAGCTATCTACCTACTCTAACAGAGCCCACTATCCTGTGTCTTTCCAAAAAGTAGGGAAGGAACAATTCATTGGAAACCATAGGAAGTGAAATGAATGTAGATGAAAACTTTACAACTTATACAATTAATGACTCAAAATCATCCTTAAACTAAAAATGAAAAACTATACAATTTCTAGAAGAAAACACAGAATAAAAGCTATCTGCCCTTGGGTTCGGTAATGAATTTTAACAGGCAACACAAAGTGCCAATACACACAGAACAAAGAATTAAGTGGATTTTTTAAATATTAAAAGTGTATACTCTGGAAAAGACCTTGTTAAGAGAATGAAAAGACAAGCCACATATTGAAAGAAACTATTTGCAAAATACAGATCTGAGAAAGAATTTATATTCAATATACAAAAAAATCTTAAAACCAAGTAAAACAGCCCAATTAAAGATGCACATAAATCTGAACAGACACCTCACCAAAGGATTTAAGAGAAACCAGCCCTTTCAAAAGACTCCACCACTGATATCAACCAACTGCTTGAAGCTGCCTCTCCTTTCTTGCCTGATAAGAAACCACCCATGACAGAGAGGTTCTGGCCAGTATGCAGAGGATGCACCTCTCAGCGTAAATTACTGTTTCCCTTACCTCTCCCTTGAAGTGTCTGCTCCTGGCTTCTGGCTGGAGTCTATGCTTCCCAGCCTGTTAGAAGGACTACCCTGCAGGCTGCAACCCTTTATAGGAAATAAATCTATCACTGAGTGCTGTGGCTCATGCCTGTAATCCCAGCAATTTGGGAAGCCAAGGTGGGTGGATCACCTGAGTTCAGGAGTTTGCGACCAGCCTGGCCAACATAGTAAAACCCTGTCTCTACCAAAAATACAAAAAATTAGCCAGGCATGGTGGTGGACATCTGTAATCCCAGCTAATTGGGAGGCTGAGGCAGGAGACTGCTTGAACCCAGGAGGTGGAGGTTGCAGTGAGCCAAGATCACACCATTGTACTCCAGCCTGGGCAACAAGAGTGAAACACCTTCTCAAAATAAATAAACAAATAAATAAAAATAAAGAAATATCTCCTTTCCAAAGTTATGAACCTTATCATTCTTCAGTTGACAGTGTTACAAAGTTCAAAAGACCTTCCATTCTCTCCCTCTGAAGTCCTAGAAATTGTCATTTTGTTAATTATTTTAGATGCCTGAGAACTTGTAATCAAATGAGTAGAAATGTTGAAATTGTGCTTTACCACCTATGTATCTCTTAATCCAATCAAATAGATCTCTAAAATTAACCATGAGAATACGTATGCCTGATTTATGGCTAAAATTTTAGGATGAAAGCTACAGATCTCTATTTGTGTTTTATGCCTATTAACATATGTTTATATATATATATATATATATATATATATATATATGTGATATTTTCTTAACTCCAGATAGCAATGCAAAATTCATTGATAAAATCCTCTAAAATGCTCTATTCTAACTTAGCTTGGAAAAAAAATAAGCATTTCTAAATAAATATTCCCCAAACTCCTAGAAATGTAGGCACTGATACAAATGTTTTTCAAGTTAACACAATTTAGATAAAACATAGTTAAATAAGATTGATTTAATATTTTTGGTGTAATAAAACAACTATGTCTTCAGAGCTATCACTATTGAATATAAAACAAACATAAATTTTTATTCTGCTTGAGTTCTAGCCAAGTAAGCTAATATTATGTTTACTAGATACTTAAAATCTTAAAGCTTATAGATTCGATTCTAATTGTTATTTTTATTAAAAACATTATTTCAATAATAATTTTTTACAGTAAATCTACCTAATAATAGTTTCCAAAATATTTTTGGTAATTTTTAACCTTAAAGTTAAGCTAACTAAAAGATTTGCATTAAACATCTAGATAATTTATAAATAAGGTACAATACTAAAACATTAATTACTGAACATAACTAATTCAACTTCATATACTTTTGCCCCCTATTTTTATGGAGAGACTAAAGATATTTTGGCCTGTTAATAAATATTATTTTTGTCTACCACACTGAGAAATTGTACTATGAGGAAGCACATCCCTCTAGATGTTGGGACATCGTATACTCATACGTTGTCTAATCTACTATAGAATGTTAATATATGCCAATTTAAAATCGTCTACTTCCTAGTTTACTCTGGAAAATAAAGATTACTAAGTATTAAAAATACAATCAATATATATATAAATAAAATTATTAGAAAGAATAGAATAACTAGAAACAACTCTATGCAAAGTATGCAAGAAAAGTAGGGCAAGTTTTGCAAGTAAAGTAGCTTGTATTTTTTATAAGAAAAACTATACAAAATATACAAATAAAAAGAGATACCTAACCTTCCCTGGGTTACGTTTATATAGGTAAAATGTTATGCTTTCAGAAATTATGTAAAATCCTGGAAATTTGTCAATGTCCTCCTTATCCATGCTATGTGCCAGTATAGTGTTGTAAGTCATAATATCAATTATTATTTTAAATGTTGTATGCCACAGACAAAATTGAATATCCTTGTTAGTTGTGGTGTAATGAACTCTCATCAGATCTTTCATCACAGCCATTTCATGCTCTTTGTCATTTAGATATTATTTAGCCCTGATGCTTTCCTGAAAGATCCTGCAATCAGCTACAGGTCAGAATGTTTGTCTCCAACACAGGACTCCCTGAGACTCACAGAAAACATTATGACAGGTACTCTGGTTATAGGCTTCTGATGATATTGCTTAAATAACTTTAAGACTATACACTTGACTCAGTGAAGCTCTTCAGAAGTCTAGTTGAGAAACTGATGGGTTGATGACACTGTTAACCCAAGATTCAGCAAGACTGAAACTGATTACATGGCACTGAATGAACTGATGAAAATTGATTATCATTTTATAGCTTTTGTTGAGCATTGCTGTTTCTTTAATGTTATAGTTTCTGGATTTAAGAAATCTCTTTCTCTTAAGCTAACTATAACTCCCAACAATTTAGTAGATTACACTTTTGTAAATAGAAATGAAGCATTTCTTTTTTCCCCGACTGATTTCTCCAGAATTTTGAAATTCTAACTGAATATTCTTATTTTCACGACAATATAGTTGTTAGCAGAAGTTCGATAAGAATCTGTTCACCTTAGAACAGGACATAATTGGAACTTTGGTTATATTATAAAGGCTTTTACTGAAATATTATATTTAGGAATAGTGTACCTAAGATCAGTTATGACCAGCAATTTTAAGGAACTAAGGTTGACTTTTATGGAGCCCATCCTTACAAAGCACTCGAGAAAAGCCAGCCTGATACCTAGATTACAGGGTTCACAACCTTACAGGTTAGTAAGGAAGGTCATTTTCTTGTAGGCCCAGGTTTTGGGGATAGTTTGGGGGCCTCAAGAAGAGAGGAATTCACCCAAAGCTATAAGGACTGCAGCTGAAATTTGATAGTATGTTCTGGGCTTGGCTTTTAGCCTCAATAAGGCCTTTAAAAGTCCAATCTGAGATTCTGTATGAAAACTTCCAGCAAAGAAGTTTGAAAGCACCTATGTGGTCAGCTCTTCTTCTTGCTGCACTTACATAATCAGGCAAAATCTAACAAAACTAGACTTATTTAAAAAACAAGAGTAATCTGACTTTGATTATCTATGATCCAAAATGATGGTTACAATAGAGAGAAAGTTTATGTTTCAACAGAAAACTATAACTCCGCCAGGCATGTTGGCACATGCCTATAATTCCAGCACTTTGGGAGGCCAGGAGTTCAAGACTAGCCTGGGCAACATGGTGAAACCACATCTTTACTAAAAGTACAAAAATTAGCTGGGCATGATAGTATGTGCCTGTAGTCCCAGCTAATCAGGAGGCTGAGGAGGGAGGCTTGCTTGTACCCAGGAGATAGATGGTGAAGAGAGCTGAGCTTGCACCATTGCACTCCAGCCTCAGCGATAGAGCCAGACCCTGTCTCAAGAAATTTTTTTAAATAAGAAAACTATAGCCCTTGAGGGTTATCAGATTCTAGTCTTGTTTCTTGTCTTTGGGCTATTTTTACCTCTTTGAAAACTGGATCCTACCATCTGATGAATTCTGTCCCCACGATGATACTTGTGGAACAAGAAGCCAAATATTGTCTCCCCTACTAATGTATCTATTGTCACTTAATTCGAAGGCCTCCAACCCTGGAACAAAGTTAGAAGAGGAAGGTTTTGCTCCCCAGAATGCATAACCAAGTTGTGGTACATTAATGCAATGGATACTATTTAGCCATAGAAAGGAACAAGCTATCAACTCACACGAAGACATGAATGAATCTTTCACGCACACTGCTAAGTGGAAGAAGACAGCCTCAGGAGAATCCACACAGTATGACCTCATTTAATGAGATTCTGGAGAAGGGAAACTACACAAATGGGAAGTCTTTGGCTGCATGGGGTGGGGGTTTGAAGCATTCCATATAATACTTTAATCATGGATATCTGCCGCTATGCATTTGTCAAAACATGCAGAATTTTTAAAGCTAAATGGGTAAATCAAACTCTATTCTAATTAAATAATATTATTCAGGATATGGAGTATCCCAGCACAGAATACATAGTGTGAAAAATAACTTAACTATGCTACAAATTACCATGGTTTGGATGTGGGTTGCCCCTGCAAAAACTCATGTTGAAATTTGACCCCCAATGTGGCAGTGTGGGGAGGTGGGGCCTAGTGGAAGTTGTTTGGATTATGAAGATGGATTCCTCATGAATAGATTCATGCCCTCCCATGAGGGTGAGTTCCGTCTGCTCTCACAGGAATGGATTAATTCCTGCAAGAGTAGATCGTCAAAAACAGTCTGGTTTCCTAGGCTTCCCTCTTGCTTTCCCTCTTGCTGTGACCTCTGGTGCACCCCTTGCTCCCCTTCCACTTTCCACTATGAGGTGAAAAAGGCTGAGGCCCCACCAGATGCAACTGCCCAATCTCGGACATTCCAGCCACCAGCATTGTGAGCCAAATGAAACTTTTTTACTTACAAATTACCCTGCCTCAGGTATTCTGTTACAGAAGCACAAAATGGACTAAGACACAAATGTGGGAAAAAACTCACTGAAGGTGTAGGGAAAATGGTGCTGACCTAAGTCTCTTTGAAAATGAATAGAATCTGTAGGCTAAAGGCAAATGAACTATACTTCATCATTGGGTTCCATTTTATAAAGTTCTTTCCAACAGGGGTAATTGTGAACAATTGTAAAACCGCAGTATCTGTATCTGGAATAAAACAATGAGTTACATAAGTCGTAGATGGTAGGAACCAGGTCTCTCACTGTTGTAGTGGGAGGTTACAAATGAGCAAGGGGAGAAGGGTAGAAAGATTCATGTGATAGTAGATCAGAGGTGAAGATTTCAATGTAAACTTATGTTTAGTTTAATACAGATACATACAGTTCCACATCGAAACCTTTGTAATTGGGTGTGTATAGGTAGGTGACATACACACATATATATCCCAGCACTGCTAATGCGGGACAAGACACAATGTGCTCATTCGGCAGCCAGTATAAGTTTTCCTACCATTCTGAAAGGAATCAGGCTCTTTGAAGAAATGTCTGATACTAGAACTGGGACAGTAAATATATGAGCCAGGATAATCTTGAGGTATCAGAAAGTAAGTAAGTACTAAAAAAAAAATTGAAATATGTCAAAGAAAAATTGAAGCCAATAAAAAGAGCTACCAATGACCAACACAGGAATGAACTGTCCAACATAATGCTGTGTGTTTCATACTAACTAAAGCTTCAAGTAATTGTCCAGGTGTCTGTATTTCTATATGTAGATGAATAAGCAAATGGAGTTGAATAGAAATCTCCTTTGCAAAAGAATTCAAAATAATTGATGTAGACACGCAGCCATCAAGAAGGTGGAGCTAACTCCTCACTCCGTGAGTATGGACTTCACATATCTGCAAACTTATTTATCATAATTTTTTCTTGTGCTGTGGTTGTGTCCCCGGGTTCCTTCTCTAAAATGCTGTTCACCTTAGATCAGGAAAAAAAGTAATCTTATAGACTCTGTTTCACTTCATGGCTCAATATTTTTAAAAGGGTGACTTTGTAAAAATATCTTCCAATGGCAAATTGACTCCTTGTGACCAGATCACTTATCCCAAATACTTCTTGTCTTTATTTTGTTCCAGTGCCTACCTTTTAGTCATAATACACCTGAGTCAAATATTGGTCACTGGGAAAAAATATTCAAAGAAAGAATGTGAACCGAACTTTCGACCTTATCATGATTCAATGTTGCACCATAACGCTTTCTAAAACAGAAGAGTTTAAAAGGATATTCAAAGTCAATCTCCTCAACAAGGCTTTGCAGAAAATGAGGAAACCAGAGAAACCAAAATGGCAGGACATTCTATGGGAGATTTTAGATGTTTCTGTTTTATGGGGGAAAAATCACTTTACCTTTTAAAGAATCACAAAGAATTATTGGAAACCCAAACTCTGGAATGTTTCCAAATTTAGTTGAACTTCTATGTAATTCTGTCTATATAGCTAGCCAGGAAGTTGATGATTTTTAAAACATCTGTGCCTTATTTGTGTAATAAAATACACAATGAATAATTAACGCTCATAGGAAAACATGTTAGACCTTGTGAAAAGAAAATAAATCTTGGGGACCCAAAATCACTAAGCTAAGGGGAAAAGTCAAGCTGGGAACTGCTTAGGGCAAATCTGCCTCCCATTCTAT
The DNA here is from genome assembly GCA_036589455.1 of Ateles fusciceps. Classification (NCBI taxonomy): domain Eukaryota; kingdom Metazoa; phylum Chordata; class Mammalia; order Primates; family Atelidae; genus Ateles; species Ateles fusciceps. Next base: position 4,567,787 of record JAZHEH010003362.1, read on the forward strand.
CCAAAGTCACCGAGATAAATGCATATCTGATTGCCTCATTTGGAAAGGGTAATCAGCAACTCAAAAGAATGAAACCATTCATCTTTATCTACCTATGATCTGGAAGCCCCCTGTCTGGACTTCTCTTCAAGTTGTCTCACCTTTCAGGACTGAACCAATGTACATCCTACACATAATGATTCCTGTCTCATGTCTCCCTGAAATGTATAAAACCAAGCTGTGCTCCTACCACCTTGGGCACATATTGTCCAGACCTCATGAGGATGCATCACGGGTGCAGGCATCCTCAAACTTGGCGAATAAACTCCCTAAAAAATCTGAGACCTGTCTCAGATTTTCAGGGTTCATACATGTAATGTAGGATGTTAATGTTTGTAAAACAGACATTATGCTATCTACTATTACAACTATACTGCCAATTAATTAGCCTTACACTTTCTCCACAAAATAAAAAATGTTGATGAGGTACAAATAATATATTTAAACTTAAATACTGTTGCAAGTTTTAATATGCCTACTTTTCATTTTTTAATACTGTTTTGACTACTTTAATGCTGTAAGAAAAATGAGTAATTAAGACACGAATAAAAGTGTTTACGGGGGGTGGACATATTTCCTCCAGCCTCAGGCTTGGGGTGACATGAAAGGCAACTGCCCATCCCCAGCTTTCATCCCAGCTGTCCTGATGGTGGCTCTAAGCATTTCTCCTTTCTCTATACGAAGATCAAACTCCAGAAACAAACCCAAATCTTACAATATGCTATGACACGCTATGATGATGAACAGCCACAGCCTCAAGCAAGGGAGGCTTCTGAAAACCAGACTTGTAGAATAGAATGTGGGAAAGTCAAGCCAGTGTCGGAGCTCCTTCCTCTGCACACGGGGAGCAGGCAGAAAGCTTTGGCCTCACCTTCCTCACATGGCCTGCAGACACGTCTCCCCCAGGTCAGACTTGGGAAGGGTCTCCTTGGGTGGGTCCTGAGGAGAACAAAGCTCTGGTTCTAACCCTAACCCTGTCCCTAGACTCTGACCCTAAACCCTGATCCATACCCTGGTCCCTAATTCTGACCCTCACTTTGACCCTGACTTTGATCTTGACCCTGACCATGACCCCACCTCTAACCATAATTCCAGCCCTGACCCTGACCCAGACCCTAATTCTAACCCTAACCCTGTTATTATCTTTACAATCTATCTCTAATTTTACTCTCCAGTGCTAAATAGCTTTACCTCAAAGCACTTTTGGATTATTGAACTTCTTTTCCTTGAATTCTCTAAGGACATCCTAAAGGAGATGTCATTATGTATTTTGCAGTCCCTCTGAGTGGTATGGCTTCACATAAGAAGTTCTAATACTTTGCAAGACATAGAAGTTTGAAGGGTAGCAGCACTGGGTTGTTAGGAATGCATGCTGGCATTCACGATAGTCATTGGCGCTGTTCTCCAAATATTTTCAGTTCATTTTTTATGAATGCATTCTGACTGTTCCATCTCACCTACTCAAATTTTTGCATGGCCACATGACTTTTTTTTTTCTTTTTTGCTATTGGAGGTGAGAAGAAATAATATGTGACTTTTTCAGGAGAAATCTCCAAGAAACAGAATTCTATCCAGCATGTTTTTGTCTTTCCTACAGCAATGGGGATCTTATTGATGGTACCTCCTTCAGACCGGATTCCTGTGTTAGGATGACACAGCACAGAGCTACCTCTCACCTGACCCATGATGAGATGCAAATAAATGAGGAAGAAGATTTTTGAGCCACTGAAATTTGGAGGTTGTTTGTCACCGTGGTTTAACCATAGCCCTCACTGACTGATGCAGGGCTGAAGAATGAGTCAGAACTGGATCTGGACATGTGAAGTGCACTCCTCCAGGCTAAGTAAAATTCAAGTCTTGTTGCAAAGATAACAGTGAGCACGATGTGTTAATAGGATGAGTGTGGGATAAATAAGGTATATCAAGTGAGAATAATGAGAATCTCAACTTTAAAAGACAGTGCTAATTTGGACTGTGGGAGAGATTCCAATGTCCTCCTTAGCATTTGAGATTGTGATGGCTGAACAAACTCATTAAGAACCCTAAATGAGGGCTTGGAATAAATATCGGAGGGTGTCTAATATCCCAATTTTTCATCCTAGAATGGGCAGAGTCCTTAACCTCATTCTAGGGAGACTTCAAAGAAAAAGACCTGCGTTTCTCCAACAACCCACATTGAGAGACTTTCCTGCACTTTTGACCTGTGGCTAACACTCCTCACCTTTCATTCTGTCCTCAGTGTTTTGGGGAAACACCTTTAACACTCTATGACTTACAGGTTATTAAGTGGCCCTTATAATTCCCTCCAGAGATAGAAAAGACTAATGATGAGGGGAGTCCGAGCTCACAGCAGCAAGTGGGCATGTGTGCTCAGCAGCCGCGTGGCTCATCTGCTAGGAGATTGTGACATACGATGTTCTGCAACATTGCTTAACACAAGGGGACATTCTCCTGACTCAGTGGGTTTAATTGCTCACCTACTTCTTTTTCTGCCCTCTTGGGCTCCTAAAATGAAAAGAACCCTGGGGTGATAAAGTGAGTCAACGGGGTGCCAACTGTATCACAGCAAAATAAAGATTCCTAAGAAATCCCTGGCCTAAGATGACAGCATTGGCTGAGTAAGCCTGAATGTGCTGACAGTGGACCTGGGAGATGAAGGTGGTCAAAATGTTCACATTAAAGAACTTCCACACAGACTGCAAGAAAAGAGAGAGGAGTGGAGATGGCAGCATGAGTCCCTACAATAAAAGGAAATGTTTTGAGATCAGCTGTATTTGTTCTGACAAAAGTTAGAGACAGAAAGCAAAGTTTAGCCTGAGGCTACAATTAATTGGGCAATAAGCCAGAGGCATACGTGGCCTCAACAGATTTAAACATTTCTCCCTTATATTAATATAAATACTAAAATAATATCATATAAACACTTGGGTCTACAGTAGTATTTAAAGGAGATCTCACAAACCAGTTTAGCTTTTGAAGGTTAGTACTGATGGTCTAGAGAATTCATTTTGTTCAAGAGAGAGAAAGAGAGGAATTTCTTGGATCACTTCAGGAATGCGTCTGGCTTTGCCTCATCTTGTATGTTTGAACTATGCATACGGCAGAAGAAAACATGAGGATTTCACAGATTTAAGGTGTGAAAAGTCACTGGGTGCTTTAAGAAGCCTGGGATTCTTCTGCTGGAAAAATAAGTTTGTTGAGACAAATGACTTGGAGAAGGTTATTACTGAAGTGAAGCAGAATTGTTTTTACTAATCTGCTTATTACCCTCACCTTCACCCCCACTCCTACCCCTACCTTAACCGCTAACCCTAAACCCTAACCCCCTGACCCTAACCCTACCCCTACCCCAATCCCTAACCCTACTTTTTAGCCCTGACCCTTGACCCTTGACCCCCGAACCCCAAAATCCGACACCAACCCTAACCTTAACCCCTAACCCTACCCCTACCCCTACTCCAACCTTAACCCTTTACATCTGCCCAGATTCTCCAGCAGAAGCAGGGACCCTTGGCTCCCAGCTGTGCACCACTGCATCTGGCACAGGACTCCATAGCAGTTCCCAAATAGGCACCTGAATGCCCACTGTGCCAGCCATGCAGTGGAAGCCCAGGGTGTATTCTTACTTCCAGAACCAGGGCCCAGTGCCTGCATCAGGCTGATCAGGGCTGAAGTGAGCTGGGGCACCCAAGGTCTTCATAAGACCAAGGCTATCTCGTGCCTCCTGTTAGAGAGCGAGACGCGGACCCAGCAGCACTGCACCCGACTCCTTCCCTCTGTGGCAGATCGGCAACCTTCCAAGTAAGGGGCCTTTCCCTGATGATACTCCAAGCACAAAGCACTGGACCTTCACACAGTGAGGCTGCACACATTATTCTGTTTAGATGCCTACCTAGGCCACTGGGAGAAAGGGTGGTAGAGGGACCCTCATGTTGCCCTGGTTTATAAGGGTGCAAGCCATTTACGAGAAACTCAAGCTGAAACACTACTTGTTTCCAACTTTTTGTCAACAGAGGATTTACAATGTACACTCCCAAACAAGCTAGCCACAGAGCACACTGAATACTTCCCCTCTTAAGTCGCTCTGAGGGCCTCCACATCAGTCCTAGAATTGGAAGATTGGTGGAGAAGAACTGGGGTGTTGATGGGGTACTGGATACTTGCTGGACACCAGCTTCCCTTTACCTAAGCTTACAGACAGCCCAGATCCCACCTGACCAAATCAGACATTTTAACGCACACAGCTCTCAATAGCAGGACTTACAGACGCAAAACTGTAAGGCAAAGGATTGTCTCAACTCCTTGGTGTCTCAAGGAACTAAAACACTGCCTAGCACAGGTGCACCATCAACCTTATCACTAAAGAAACCTCTGTATTTTATTTATCTTTGATTGTGGAAATGATGTGATAAACACATCGGACTGAAGACCTTTGAGATCTCTTCACGGGATCCTATCTGGTGGACCCCCAGATCTGCCAACACAGAGAAGGCATCTGTAAACATGTGCAGGACAGAGATCAGACAAAACTGTCTCTCTCAGCCTCAAAGTGGCCCGGCAGCCGCAGAAACGGCCATATGGGGTCTGGCCTGTATGAGGAGTAAAGCTTTTGGCTTGAGGCACCCCAGTGCACCCGCAAAACCAAGTTGTGCCTAACAAAGAAAAATCAGGCAGCCTACCCTCCCTAAGGAAAGATTCTCCCCGGGGCCTGAAAACTTGGGGGGAATAACTCCTCCTTCCTCAGGCCCAGTCCCAAGGTGCAAGACCACTTGCACCAGCAGCATGGGTCAGCAAGAGAGCAGAAGCCAGAAGAGGGCAGGCCAGAAGACAAGTACCCCCTGAAGATCAGGAGAGAGGCTGTCTAGGTACCACGTAGCAGTTGTGTCAGACTGGAACACTTCCCATTTACAGGAGACTAGAAAACCCCTGCCTCACCCTCACTTGGGGCTGATGCCATTTTAGGCCTCAGCCCATCTACACGCAGGCACTCATTAAAACAGCATGTCGCTCCACACCACCTCAAGTCGTTTGTTGGCGCTCTCAGGGTTTGAACCAATAATAGAGCCTTGCACCTAATATTCCAGGTGGTAATCCAAGAACAATATCTGCCTGACACCCCCTCCTCCTCCACCTCCATATCCAAGTGATCACCAAGATACAAGCGGACCAGGCAAGGTAGCTCATGCCTGCAAGCCCAGTACTTTAGGAGGCTGAGGCGTGTGGATCACCTGAGGTCAGGAGTTCAAGACTGGTCTGGCCAACATTGGAAAACCCTGCCTCTACTAGAAATTCAAAAATTAGCCAGGTGTGGCAGGCACCTGTAATCCCGGCTACTTAGGAGGCTGAGGCTGAAGAATCGCTTGAACCTGGAAGGCATAGGAAGCAGTAAGCCGAGATCACACCACTTCACTCCAGCCTGGGCAACAGAGCAAGACCCCATCTCAAAAAGAAAAGAAAAGAAAAGAAAAGAATTAGTATAGTTTTGTCACCAGAAAAGGGGTCTTGTCCCAGACCCCAACAACGGGTTTTTAGACCTCACATGAGATGGAATTTATGGCGAGTCACAGAGTCTAGTGACGTTAAGAGAGTTTATTAGCCACTACTCAGTTACAGAGCAGGGAGTCCTCAGAAAGCAAGAGGAGGAACGCACCTGTTTCAAAGAAAAAAAATTTTTTTTGAGACAGAGTTTTACTCTCGACACAATGACATGATCTCGGCTCACTACAACCTGTGCTTCCTGGGTTTAAGGATTCTCCTGCCTCAACTTCACAAGTAAATGGGATTACAGCTGTGCACCACCATGCCCAGCTAATTTTTTTGTATTTCTTTTCCATTTTATTTTTATTTATTTATTTATTTATTTATTTATTTTTTATTCAGTACCTATACAGACTGCCAAAAATTGCCAATGCCGACTATATTTCCAGTCGTCATGGCAGGGTATTGGGAAAAGTTTTCAATTAGCAATAATTGCGCCTCAGATAAACCTCATTGGCTATGATACTGCCATTGTGGAAAGCTATTTTTTTGTATTTTTAGGAGAGACTGAGTTTCACCATGTTGGCCATGCTGGTGACCAACGCCTGGCCTCAAGTGATCTGCCTTCCTCGGCCTCCCAAAGTGCTGGGATTGCAGGTGTGAGCCACTGTGCCCTGCCTTAATGTTTGTTTATATAGGTTATTAAGAATAGTGTTGTCTCTTATAAAGGCCTGTGATCAGTTTGTGTCAGGCTATTAGTATTGTTACTTTTCTATGTTACTACTTATTTTAACAATAATTTATGAGTGTACCATTATCTTTAAAGTAAAACATTTTTAAATTAAGAATGCTTATTGCTTAAAGTACTGGTATATTTTTATAAGTTTTGGGTCTTTATTTAGTTAATAACTTGTTCCTGCAACCATAAATATTTTATAACCAAAGGTGCTCAACACCTAAATATATAATCCAACAAATTTAACGTGTGTGTGTGTGTATCTGTGTGTGTGTGTGTGTGTGTGTGACAGGATCTCACTCTGTCTCCCAGGATTGAGTGCAGTGGTGCGATGATCGCTGGCTCACTGCGGCCTCAAACTCATGGGCTCAAGCGATCCTCCCGCCTCAGCCTCCTGGGTAACTGGGACCACAGGCACCTGCCACCACACCAGCTAATTTTTATACTTTTTGTAGATATGAGGGTCTCGCTATTTTCCCAGGCAGGTCTTGAATTCCTGATCTCAAGTGATCCTCCCACCTTGAGGAGCCAGCCTGTTGGCCAAAAGGAGAGGAGTGAAGGCGCCGGGCAGTTGACGGGTGGAGCCAAAGAAGACTTTCCTGACCGGGAATCAAACCTGGGCCAGGCGCGAGAACACCGAATCCTAACCACTAGACCACCAAGGAGCGTCGTCCACCAGACCAGGCTTATGCCTTCTGACCCCAGCGCCTGTGGCCCCAGCACTGGGTGCTACCTTGGCCCTGTCCCCTGCCTGGGTTTAAACAAACACCCACCGACCGCCCCCGCCGACGCCTACTCCTAGGCTGGGCCGGGGGCAACCAACCTGCCACAGCAGCTCTGGTCCTGTTCGCAGCCCGCCCTCCAAACACTGCCGCCTCCTTCCCCGGGCGCACACACATGCAGTCACAGGCCAAGCCCGGACCCGACGCGGGTTCCGTGGCCCGGGACATCTGCAAAAGGTGGACCGCTGCGTTGGCCGGGAATCGAACCCGGGTCAACTGCTTGGAAGGCAGCTATGCTCACCACTATACCACCAACGCGGCATGGCACGGGCAGCCACGCCATGCCAGCCCGGGGCTCCCACCAGCGAGCGCGCCGCCTAAGCCCGGCGCAGACCGGCTGGCCGCTGCGTCTGTCTGTCCGTGCGTCAGTCCGACCGCCCAGCGGGCCGCCGCTCCGCGTTGCCACAGCGCCACCAAAGACCGCCCCCTGCCCCACCGGTGCAAGGCCAGCGAGACAGCTCCAGTAGGCCGGCCTGCCTGCCTGCCTCTGGGGGCGCTCTCACTCCCCTCTCTACCCCGGGCCGCCAGAGCCCTTCTCCATCAGGTGCCCAGAGGGGCCACACCAGCCGCGTGTCCACAGGGTCCTCACTCCTCCACGTCCCATCTGGCCGGGTCCCGTGAAAGGCAGGAAGCCTCTTCCGACAGCCACTTTGGGCCGGCCGCTCCTTGGGCGAGAGGAGGCCGCCACGCTGTGGCGACCAAGCAGCCGGCAAAAAGAAAATGCAAGAGGCGCAGGAGGCCAAGGGGGCCATGAGGGCCAACGGGCCAGGCCAGGCAGTCCAGGCCAGAGATGGCGCCCTGCAGCTACCTGGGGGGGGAGGAGGGAGGATAGGGTGGGCAATAGGCTGGGTCTGAGGCGGCCGGACCAAAAACAACTGCTGTCTACCTGTCAGGGAATCGAACCGCGATCTCCGGCGTGACACCCGGGGATACTCACCACTACATTAACGATGACGACGGAGACAACTGCTGGGACGCTAGACCCCACGTCGACAGCGGGGTCCAAGCCCTGCCTTGATCCCCTACGCCGACTGACAGCAGGGGGCCGGCACGTGCCCGCCTGCGACCTGCCACCCACCACCCGTACACCGACACCCAAAAAAAGCACCCTGCGATCCCACCCGGATGCGGAGCGGGAACCCGACAGCTACTCGAGTGGCGTGGAACCTCCCCGTGCGCCCTGTCTGCTGTCTCCAACGCGGGGGAGCGCGCCGGAAGAAAAAGATGCAGGCGAAACGGCCAGGCAGCTTCTGCTAGGACCTGGTGGGCACGCTCTCTGTGGGGGTCCCGCCGGCGGAGGCGCAGGAGCGGGGACGTGCAGCGGCGACCGGAACCCGTCGGACCACTTGGGTCCGGCGTGGGGAAGCGGGGGGCGTCCACACCAGACCCACCCGGCTGCGTTCCCTTGGTGCCCGCTCCGCCCGCACGGTCCATCGGTTGCGCACCGAACGCAGCGGCCGAAAGCGCCAGCTCCCAGTCACCCGAACGGGGGATGCGCCACGGCGCGCCGTCAGGATGGCCGAGCGGTCTAAGGCGCTGCGTTCAGGTCGCAGTCTCCCCCTGGAGGCGTGGGTTCGAATCCCACTCCTGACAAGCGGACCTTTTGGCCCGCCCACCCGCCGGAGGGCAACGCCCACCGCAACCCCGGACCACCTCGCCTCGGTTCCCGCCTTGAGCCCTTGCCCACGCTCCAAAATTCCAGACCCTTCAAGCAGCAAGCCTCCGAAGCGCAGCCGCTTCTCAGGCACGTCCGTGATTCCTGCCTGCCCACCCTCCCACCGGCAGTCACAGAAATAGCCAAGGTCTGTGCGCCAGCGCTCGCGACCCTCTACCACTTGTCCTTCCGGCAGACGCACTCCCCCACCCCCTCACGCCGCCCTCTTACCTCCTTATCCCTCCTTCCTCCCAGCGCCCAGCGCCCACCGCCCACCGCCCACCGCCCACCGCTCACCGCCCTCGGCCCGCCGCCTTGAATCGCCGCTGCGCTGCCCAGAGGCGTCGGGAGTGCACGGCCCGCCCGTTTGCACCCTCCACGACTTCTGCCCGCTGAGCAGCAGCGACTGGCTCGAGGAGCCCCGCGCACTTCTGCAACCAGAGGCACGCCATCCAACATCCTGTCCTTGCCTCCAACCCCTCGGCCCCGGCCTGCCCATTCCATTCTCCCGACACCCTACCCAGGTCGCCGGTCCCACCGCGCTGCTTGCGCTCCCTTCCCTGTGCGGCCCTAACCGCTAACGCCTGCCTGCAGGCGGTCCTCCTGCAGCCCGCACGCCTTCGGGCCAGAGGCGGCGGGGATCCCTGCACACCGCCTGGCAGGCGAGCCCAAACCCGGAAAGACAGCCCAGGAGGAATCCCCGGCGGAAGCTTTAGATCCCCGTCACGGGCCCACAGAGGCCAGGCCCCGCGGGGACCAGCTCTGCGCCACACCGCACTTCCACGTGGGAAAGCGCGACGTGGGCCGTCCCAGTCACACCCAGCGCGCCTTCTCCCGGGTCAGCCAGCTGCGGCTCTGCCAAAGCGCTCCTCTGCTGCATTGTGGCACTCGGGCCTCCCTACCAGCCCATCGGGGCCCGGCCCCACGTGCGAGCCGCTGCGGGGGTTGGGGGGGCCGCTTCGGAGCGCAGCAGCGAGGCTCCCACGGACTTGGTCGGCGTTTCTGAGACCCGTGCCCCTTCACCGCCCCCTCTCGCTGACACCCCCAACCCCAACCCCGACTGAGGGCCAGGCGAGAGGGCCAGCCCGGCGGGTAAAGGACTTCGGGTCTGGGCCGGGGATCCGCGCTCAGCAAGGCCCGCCACAGCTCACCTGCCCACATGGCCCTTTGGGCGCGGGCCAGGGCTGGTCTTTGGCGTCCCTGGCGACCCCGGCCCCGGCGGCAGACAAAGTGCAAGACGGGACGAGTCGGCCTCTCTCCCTCCCCGCGTTGCGCCCATGTTCCCTCGACGTGACGTGACGGGAGCCTCCCCTTCTGCTCGCCCCATCGGGCCAGCCTCTCGTGCACGCTACAGTGGGACAGACGCCCACCGCACGATGTGACCAGTCGTGGGAGGCTGGTGGCCAGCGTCCCTGTGCCAGCTACCGTCGACGCCTTTCATCAGTGCATGGGTGGTTCAGTGGTAGAATTCTCGCCTGCCACGCGGGAGGCCCGGGTTCGATTCCCGGCCCATGCAGTGCGACGTCCCATTTTGGTGCTGCAGAACCAACGTATAGCTGCGCTCCCCTCTGCCGCCTGCTTACGGGGCGCTAGAGCGTGTCCTTCCCCTGCCCTGCTCCCACGAGGGATCCGCCTCTGCCCGCTGCCCCGCACCTCTCTGGACTAATGGATGAGGCCACCCTGCCCTACGCCACCTCGGTAACAACACCCCCTCCAAACCCAAGAGCGCGCCAGACACCAGCCTGTGGCAGCCCCCGGTCCTGTTTCTCTTCATTGCCCCGCCACCGCCTCTGCCCCACGCGTTTCACTTCAAGGAATGCCGACAGGCAGCACGAGCTTGCGCCCACTCGCCCCACCTCTTCTCATCACTTTTCACCACGACTACCACTCTCTCTGTCTCTCTCTGTCTCTCTCTCTCTCCCCCTCTGTCTCTCTCTCCATCGCTGGCTCCCCGCTTCCAGAAAATCATGCCATGGATGCCCTTCCAGTAGCGAGGAAGTCCCGACTTGGAGGAGAGAAACATCACGTTCCCCTGGGGGGGGGGGGGGGGTGGGGGTGTCACACAGTCCTAAATGCCACCACACCAGTAAACGCGTGGCATGTGCACAGCCTCCATTCACCGTGTTCCAGACACTCCACACTCTCTCTCCTCCTGAGGCTCACGCGGCACCCCCACTGTCATCTCGCCTGTCCCATCCTAACCCCCATCCACCACTTGAGTCGAGGATCCTGCCTTGCTGCTGTCGCTAGGACCTCTTTTCATCTCAGCCCCCAGACACATACATGCCCGAGAAGTGAATGTGCGTCCTGAAGGCGGCTTACTTATGTCTGCGGTCCAGGTGCATTCCCTACCACTTTGGGACCTGGAACACGGCCCCCAGTCGCTCTGTCACGCTGTCTGTCCGACCCTTGGCTGCTTGCCACTTCACCCCAGCCCCACTCCGTACTCTGACCGCCTGGCCCAACAGCATCCCAGTCTCCCCCGGCGAGGGTCCTCTTCGACCACACCGACTTCGTTCCCGCCCAGACCAGAGCCCAGACCAACCCGCTGAAAATCTACTGCTCCTTCCAGCCTCCAGGCTCAGCCTTCCTTCCCTCAGCTCTATCTCCTCCCACCCCACGTGTTCTTACACAGACACACACACACACACACACACACACACACACACACACACACCAGCACAGCCAACAATCCCTCTGGCTGCCAGTGCCTCTCTCTCACACGACTCACATCCCCCAGTCCTGGTTTCCTTCAGGCTCTTTAGACACACGCCAGCTCCGCCACCAGCTGGGATCCCTCAGAACGCACACGCGGCCCGCGATGTGCCTCAACGCCCCAGGCATCTGCACAACCTCCGTCTGACTGGACCGCCTCATTCCCAGACCTTGGCAGCCAGCCTGTGCACCACCCGGACACCCCGGACTCCTTCTCCCGCCTCCCAGTCCGCGGTCGGCATGCTTCTGACACCTTTCCTTGGTGTCAGCCCCTAGTCCCGAGCTGGGGTGGTCGCCAGCCACGGGAACGCACACCTTTGTCCGTCACTGTCACGCACTGACACACACCCACATCTCGCTGGCAAGCAAGCCGGCCTCCCGTGGGGGGTGCCAAGCATCTCTCTCCCCGATAGGGTCTGGTTTCTGCAGGTGATCCGACGTTGCCAAGATCCCCCGAATGTCAAGGGACAGGGTTGAGCACTTGGTGGGACGTCTACTCTGCCCCCAAGGAAAGTTTCCGCAGGGAGTCGACTGAGCTCTGCCATTGACTTGGGGGATCGGCCAAGCACTAAGGCCGATACCGGGCTGGACAGAGGCTGGGACGACTGGGCTGATCTGTGCTGAGGAGGAGATGGGAAGAAATTCCACAGCAAGTCTAGGCGCTGGGGATACGTGCCATCTCCGTGTTTTCCTTGCCAGCTGGGGGAGAAGTTAGAGAGCGTAGGTGAAGAAATGGGAAACCAGCATCGGCTAGAAGTCTATCCTGAACCCCAACTTTCCACAAGCGCTTTGGTCAGCTTGGCTGCTGGGTTTTTCCCACCAGCTCCTGCATCTCCACGCTTCAACGCCCGTGGCCAGGTTGGTCTAACTCGAGGGACCTCTCCAGGGTCATCTTCACATCCAGAATAGGCGAGAAACTCAAACATGTCCACAGCGAGGGGGAGCACGTGTACGCACACACGCACGCACCCGACCCCCAAAACACACACCAACAGGCACCCGCCGGGGCACGGGCACGCCATCTCATCCCATTGGAAAGTGGGCAGAGAACACATAGGAATGGCCCACCAACGGGTGTATGAAGAGAAAACGCTCAGCCTGGCCAGTCGTCGGGGAAATGCCAATGGAAACCACCAGGAGCTGTCATCAACCCCGCTTAGGATGGCTATCATTAAACCCGCAGGGAAAATAACCCATCCCGACGAGGAGGTAGACAAAAGGGAAGAATTAGGCACCGTCGGTGGAGAGGTAAATAAGGGCGGCCACCCTGAAAAGCAGCATGGAGATTTCTCCAAACGAAACACAACAAACTGACAAACAAACGAAACCGCACCTCCACCCTACCCTTCCGTCTCCTCCACCCCCTCCCACACACATAACTACAGGCAGAGCCACCACTGCCTCTGGCAATCCCACAGACGGGTATTTATCCAAAGCATAAGGAAATCCGAATATCGGAGGGGATACCTGCACCCCCATGTTTAATGCAGCGCTGTTCACAATTGCAGAAACATCGAATCAACCTAAGAGTCCATCAGCTGGGAAATGGATTAAAGACACGTGGCATGTAAACAGCAGGGAATACTGCTCGGCCTTCAAACAGAACGAATCCTCTCATTTGCAGCAACACGGATGGAGCTGGAGATCACGACGCAACGTCGAGTGAGCCGGGAAAAGAAAGACAGAGAGGGCAGGTCCTTACTCCTATCGTGGGAGCTCAAAAACTCCAGCCGGTGGAGGTAGAGCATCGAACGATAGGAACCAGAGGCTGGAGAGGGCGTGTGGGAGACCTGGGGTGAAGAGAGGTTGGTGAAAGGGGTACGAGCCTGCGGTTCGACGGAAGGAGTACCTTCTAATGTTCCATCGCAGAGTCGGGCGACTATAGGTAACAACGATGTATGAGTGTGTGCTTCCAAAGAGCTGGAAGACAGCGCCTGTGATGTTCCCAAGAGGGAGAGCTGACAGACACCGACCGCACGGGTGCCCTACACCTCCTCAGTTGATCATCCATCACTCCTGCGATCTACACGTGTTCCCACATATCACAGGAATCCCACCGATATCCCGTCCGCAGAAAGAAAATCATAGTCGTGCTGAAAGAGTGATTGTCACAGCTCTGCCTCCCCCGGCGCCAGGGCCCCTGGTCTCGGCTCACGTTTCGCTGGCATCCCTATCAAAGCCGCTGACGCGCGAGGAGCCCAATCACGGACTCCGGCCCGCTCAGGGCCTGGCAGGCCGTGGAAAAGCCAGTGCGCTGGTTGGCATGAGTGGCCCTTGCAGGTGGCCCAACCATGAGGTGCAGATCCCCCCGCGGATGACAGAGAAGTGGCCCGCGAACCCCCCAGCCCCCAGCCCCCCACCCCCCCAGCCCCCACCCCCCCACCCCCCCACCCCCCACCCCCCCGGACTTGCCTTGGCAGAAGCCTCCCTGCTGGAGAGTCCTGGCCCATTCCGTGGCAAGATGCCAGTGAGAGTGTGTGGTGCCGGTGGTGGTAGTGGCGGCGGCGGCGGGTCTGCTGGCGACCACGGGAGGAGGAAACCTGTCCTGGCCAGTGGGCTTTGCGACCGAGGGAGAGTGGGAGCGAGGCGAGCACCGGACAACGAAGAGCTGTGAAGCTGATGTGGCTCAGGTGGCGCCAGCGAAGCCAAAAGGACAAACGGGTGGAGGCAGGCGGGGGAGGCTTCGGGCCTCAGGTGGAGGCCGCCGGGGTTTGTGGCTGGGGCGCGGGGGAAGCGAGCCAGCCTGGTGGCCAAAACGGGAGGAGTGATGGCGCCGGGCGGTTGGCAGGCGTAGCCAAAGAAGGAAGACTTCCCTGACCGGGAATCGAACCCGGGCCGCGGCGGTGAGAGCGCCGAATCCTAACCACTAGACCACCAGGGAGCTTCGGCCACGCGTCCAGGCTTGCGCCTCCTGGCCCCAGCGCCTGTGGCCCCAGCACTGGGCGCTACCTTGGCACCTGTCCCCTGCTTGGGTTTAAAACAAACGCCCACCGCCAGCCTCCGCCGACGCAGACCCCGTCGCCCACGCCTAGGCGGCGCCCGCGGCAACCCGCCAGCCCCAGCAGCTCTGGTCCTGTTCGCAGCCCACCCTCCAAACACCGCCACCTCCTTCCCCGGGCGCACACGCGTGCAGCCACAGGCCAAGCCCGCACACGACACGGGCTCCGAAGCCCGAGAGCCCGCAAAAGGTGGGCCGCTGCGTTGGCCGGGAATCGAACCCGGGTCAACTGCTTGGAAGGCAGCTATGCTCACCACTATACCACCAACGCCGCACGGCGCGGCAGCCAGGCCACGCCGGCCCGGGGCTCCCACGAGCGAGCGCGCCGCCTAAGCCCGGCGCAGCCCGGCTGGCCGCTGCGTCCGTCTGTCCGTCTGTCGGTCCGTCCGTCCGTCCGTCCGACCGCCCGGCGGGCCGACCTCCGCGTTGCCGCAGCGCCGCCAAAGGCCGACCCGCGCCCCCACCCCCGAGCGTGGCTGCTCGGGTCGGCCCGCCTGCCTGCCCGCCCGCTTGCCAGCCTGCCTGCCTGCCTGCCTGCCTGCCTGCCTGCCTTGCCTGCCTGCCTGCCTGCCTGCCTGCCTCTGGGGGCGCTCTCTCTCCCTCGCGGCCCCGGGCCGCCAGAGCCCTGTTCCACCAGGTGCCCGGCGGGGGCACAGCCGCTGCGTGCCCACAGGGTCCTCACTCCTCCGCCTCCCACCGGGCCCCGGGCCCCGTGCGAGGCAGGGAGCCTCTTCCGACAGCCTCTTTGGGCCGGCCGCTCGTTGGGCGCCGTGGGGACGAGAGGAGGCCGCCACGTTGTGGCGACAAGAAAAGGCAGGAGGCGCAGGAGGCCAAGCGGGCCAAGGGGCCAAGCAGTCCAGGCCCGAGATGGCGCCCTGCGGCGAGCTGGGGGGTGGAGGGAGGATAGGGTGGGGACACAGGCTGGGTCCGAGGCAGCCCAAAAAGGACTGCTGCCTCCCCCGTCGGGGAATCGAACCCCGGTCTCCCGCGTGACAGGCGGGGATACTCACCACTATACTAACGAGGACGACGGCGACGGCCGCCGGGACGCCAGAGCCCACTGCGACGGCGGACACCGAGCCCTGCCTTGATCCCCCTCCGCCGACTGACCGCAGGGGCCCGGCACGTGCCCGCCCGCGACCCGCCACCCGCCACCCGTGGCGCGACGTACCCCGACACCCAACAAAGCACCCTGCGATCCCACCCGGATGCGGAGCGGGACCCCGACAGCTACCCGAGTGGCGTGGAACCTCCCCGTGCGCCCTGTCTGCTGTCTCCAACGCGGGGGAGCGCGCCGGGAGGAAGAGGCGCGGGCGAAACCGCCAGGCGGCTGCTGCTAGGACGTGGTGGGCGCGCGCCCTGAGGGGGGTCCCGCCGGCGGAGGCGCGGGGGCGGGGGCGGGGGCGTGCAGCGGCGACCGGCACCCCGCGGACCGTTTGGGTCCGGGGTGGGGGACGCCGGGGCGTCCACGCCGGACCCACCCGGCTGCGTTTCCTTGATGCCCGCTCCGCCCGCGCGGTCCGTCGGTTGCGCACCGAACGCACCGGCCAAGGGCGCCGGCTCCCAGGCACGCGAACGGCGACGCGCCACGGCGCGCCGTCAGGATGGCCGAGCGGTCTAAGGCGCTGCGTTCAGGTCGCAGTCTCCCCTGGAGGCGTGGGTTCGAATCCCACTCCTGACAAGCGGACCTTTTGGCCCGCCCACCCGCCGGAGGGCAACGCCCACCGCAACCCCGGACCACCTCGCCTCGGTTCCCGCCTTGAGCCCTTGCCCACGCTCCAAAACTCCAGACCCTTCAAGCAGCAAGCCTCCGAAGCGCAGCCGCTTCTCAGGCACGTCCGTGATTCCTGCCTGCCCACCCTCCCACCGGCAGTCACAGAAATAGCCCAGGACTGCGCGCCAGCGCTCGCGACCCTCTACCACTTGTCCTTCCGGCAGACGCACTCCCCCACCCCCCTCAGGCGCCCTCTTACCTGGCCCCACACACAGCGAGGGACTGCCAACACACCTTCCCGGCTCTTCCCTGCCGGTCTCCTCCGTCCGCCTTCTCGTCACTCGCCCTAACAGACACAGCCGTGATCCTCTCGCCTTCCTCCTTATCCCTCCTTCCTCCCAGCGCCCACCGCCCACCGCCCAGCGCCCAGCGCCCAGCGCCCACCGCCCACCGCCCACCACTCACCGCCCTCGGCCCGCCGCCTTGAATCGCCGCTGCGCTGCCCAGAGGCGTCGGGAGTGCACGGCCCGCCCGTTTGCACCCTCCACGACTTCTGCCCGCTGAGCAGCAGCGACTGGCTCGAGGAGCCCCGCGCACTTCTGCAACCAGAGGCACGCCATCCAACATCCTGTCCTTGCCTCCAACCCCTCGGCCCCGGCCTGCCCATTCCATTCTCCCGACACCCTACCCAGGTCGCCGGTCCCACCGCGCTGCTTGCGCTCCCTTCCCTGTGGGGCCCTAACCGCTAACGCCTGCCTGCAGGCGGTCCTCCTGCAGCCCGCACACCTTCGGGCCAGAGGCGGCGGGGATCCCTGCACACCGCCTGGCAGGCGAGCCCAATCCCGGAAAGACAGCCCAGGAGGAATCCCCCGGCGGAGCTTTAGATCCCCGTCACGGGCCCACAGAGGCCAGGCCCCGCGGGGACCAGCTCTGCGCCACACCGCACTTCCACGTGGGAAAGCGCGACGTGGGCCGTCCCAGTCACACCCAGCGCGCCTTCTCCCGGGTCAGCCAGCTGCGGCTCTGCCAAAGCGCTCCTCTGCTGCATTGTGGCACTCGGGCCTCCCTACCAGCCCATCGGGGCCCGGCCCCACGTGCGAGCCGCTGCGGGGGATGGGGGGCCGCTTCGGAGCGCAGCAGCGAGGCTCCCCACGGACTTGGTCGGCGTTTCTGAGACCCGTGCCCCTTCACCGCCCCCTCTCGCTGACACCCCCAACCCCAACCCCGACTGAGGGCCAGGCGAGAGGGCCAGCCCGGCGGGAAAAGGACTTCGGGTCTGGGCCGGGGATCCGCGCTCAGCAAGGCCCGCCACAGCTCACCTGCCCACATGGCCCTTTGGGCGCGGGCCAGGGCTGGTCTTTGGCGTCCCTGGCGACCCCGGCCCCGGCGGCAGACAAAGTGCAAGACGGGACGAGTCGGCCTCTCTCCCTCCCCGCGTTGCGCCCATGTTCCCTCGACGTGACGTGACGGGAGCCTCCCCTTCTGCTCGCCCCATCGGGCCAGCCTCTCGTGCACGCTACAGTGGGACAGACGCCCACCGCACGATGTGACCAGTCGTGGGAGGCTGGTGGCCAGCGTCCCTGTGCCAGCTACCGTCGACGCCTTTCATCAGTGCATGGGTGGTTCAGTGGTAGAATTCTCGCCTGCCACGCGGGAGGCCCGGGTTCGATTCCCGGCCCATGCAGTGCGACGTCCCATTTTGGTGCTGCAGAACCAACGTATAGCTGCGCTCCCCCTCTGCCGCCTGCTTACGGGGCGCTAGAGCGTGTCCTTCCCCTGCCCTGCTCCCCACGAGGGATCCGCCTCTGCCCGCTGCCCCGCACCTCTCTGGACTAATGGATGAGGCCACCCTGCCCTACGCCACCTCGGTAACAACACCCCCTCCAAACCCAAGAGCGCGCCAGACACCAGCCTTTGGCAGCCCCCGGTCCTGTTTCTCTTCATTGCCCCGCCACCGCCTCTGCCCCACGCGTTTCACTTCAAGGAATGCCGACAGGCAGCACGAACTTGCGCCCACTCGCCCCACCTCTTCTCATCACTTTTCACCACGACTACCACTCTCTCTGTCTCTCTCTGTCTCTCTCTCTCTCTCCCCTCTGTCTCTCTCTCCATCGCTGGCTCCCCCGCTTCCAGAAAATCATGCCATGGATGCCCTTCCAGTAGCGAGGAAGTCCCGACTTGGAGGAGAGAAACATCACGTTCCCCTGGGGGGGGGGGGGGGTGGGGGTGTCACACAGTCCTAAATGCCACCACACCAGTAAACGCGTGGCATGTGCACAGCCTCCATTCACCGTGTTCCAGACACTCCACACTCTCTCTCCTCCTGAGGCTCACGCGGCACCCCCACTGTCATCTCGCCTGTCCCATCCTAACCCCCATCCACCACTTGAGTCGAGGATCCTGCCTTGCTGCTGTCGCTAGGACCTCTTTTCATCTCAGCCCCCAGACACATACATGCCCGAGAAGTGAATGTGCGTCCTGAAGGCGGCTTACTTATGTCTGCGGTCCAGGTGCATTCCCTACCACTTTGGGACCTGGAACACGGCCCCCCAGTCGCTCTGTCACGCTGTCTGTCCGACCCTTGGCTGCTTGCCACTTCACCCCAGCCCCACTCCGTACTCTGACCGCCTGGCCCAACAGCATCCCAGTCTCCCCCCGGCGAGGGTCCTCTTCGACCACACCGACTTCGTTCCCGCCCAGACCAGAGCCCAGACCAACCCGCTGAAAATCTACTGCTCCTTCCAGCCTCCAGGCTCAGCCTTCCTTCCCTCAGCTCTATCTCCTCCCACCCCACGTGTTCTTACACAGAACACAGACACACACACACACACACACACACACACACACACACACACCAGCACAGCCAACAATCCCTCTGGCTGCCAGTGCCTGTCTCTCACACGACTCACATCCCCCAGTCCTGGTTTCCTTCAGGCTCTTTAGACACACGCCAGCTCCGCCACCAGCTGGGATCCCTCAGAACGCACACGCGGCCCGCGATGTGCCTCAACGCCCCAGGCATCTGCACAACCTCCGTCTGACTGGACCGCCTCATTCCCAGACCTTGGCAGCCAGCCTGTGCACCACCCGGACACCCCGGACTCCTTCTCCCGCCTCCCAGTCCGCGGTCGGCATGCTTCTGACACCTTTCCTTGGTGTCAGCCCCTAGTCCCGAGCTGGGGTGGTCGCCAGCCACGGGAACGCACACCTTTGTCCGTCACTGTCACGCACTGACACACACCCACATCTCGCTGGCAAGCAAGCCGGCCTCCCGTGGGGGGTGCCAAGCATCTCTCTCCCCGATAGGGTCTGGTTTCTGCAGGTGATCCGACGTTGCCAAGATCCCCCGAATGTCAAGGGACAGGGTTGAGCACTTGGTGGGACGTCTACTCTGCCCCCCAAGGAAAGTTTCCGCAGGGAGTCGACTGAGCTCTGCCATTGACTTGGGGGATCGGCCAAGCACTAAGGCCGATACCGGGCTGGACAGAGGCTGGGACGACTGGGCTGATCTGTGCTGAGGAGGAGATGGGAAGAAATTCCACAGCAAGTCTAGGCGCTGGGGATACGTGCCATCTCCGTGTTTTCCTTGCCAGCTGGGGGAGAAGTTAGAGAGCGTAGGTGAAGAAATGGGAAACCAGCATCGGCTAGAAGTCTATCCTGAACCCCAACTTTCCACAAGCGCTTTGGTCAGCTTGGCTGCTGGGTTTTTTCCCACCAGCTCCTGCATCTCCACGCTTCAACGCCCGTGGCCAGGTTGGTCTAACTCGAGGGACCTCTCCAGGGTCATCTTCACATCCAGAATAGGCGAGAAACTCAAACATGTCCACAGCGAGGGGGGAGCACGTGTACGCACACACGCACGCACCCGACCCCCAAAACACACACCAACAGGCACCCGCCGGGGCACGGGCACGCCATCTCATCCCATTGGAAAGTGGGCAGAGAACACATAGGAATGGCCCACCAACGGGTGTATGAAGAGAAAACGCTCAGCCTGGCCAGTCGTCGGGGGAAATGCCAATGGAAACCACCAGGAGCTGTCATCAACCCCGCTTAGGATGGCTATCATTAAACCCGCAGGGAAAATAACCCATCCCGACGAGGAGGTAGACAAAGGGAAGAATTAGGCACCGTCGGTGGAGAGGTAAATAAGGGCGGCCACCCTGAAAAGCAGCATGGAGATTTCTCCAAACGAAACACAACAAACTGACAAACAAACGAAACCGCACCTCCACCCTACCCTTCCGTCTCCTCCACCCCCTCCCACACACATAACTACAGGCAGAGCCACCACTGCCTCCGGCAATCCCACAGACGGGTATTTATCCAAAGCATAAGGAAATCCGAATATCGGAGGGGATACCTGCACCCCCATGTTTAATGCAGCGCTGTTCACAATTGCAGAAACATCGAATCAACCTAAGAGTCCATCAGCTGGGAAATGGATTAAAGACACGTGGCATGTAAACAGCAGGGAATACTGCTCGGCCTTCAAACAGAACGAATCCTCTCATTTGCAGCAACACGGATGGAGCTGGAGATCACGACGCAACGTCGAGTGAGCCGGGGAAAAGAAAGACAGAGAGGGCAGGTCCTTACTCCTATCGTGGGAGCTCAAAAACTCCAGCCGGTGGAGGTAGAGCATCGAACGATAGGAGCCAGAGGCTGGAGAGGGCGTGTGGGAGACCTGGGGTGAAGAGAGGTTGGTGAAAGGGGTACGAGCCTGCGGTTCGACGGAAGGAGTACCTTCTAATGTTCCATCGCAGAGTCGGGCGACTATAGGTAACAACGATGTATGAGTGTGTGCTTCCAAAGAGCTGGAAGACAGCGCCTGTGATGTTCCCAAGAGGGAGAGCTGACAGACACCGACCGCACGGGTGCCCTACACCTCCTCAGTTGATCATCCATCACTCCTGCAATCTACACGTGTTCCCACATATCACAGGAATCCCACCGATATCCCGTCCGCAGAAAGAAAATCATAGTCGTGCTGAAAGAGTGATTGTCACAGCTCTGCCTCCCCCGGCGCCAGGGCCCCTGGTCTCGGCTCACGTTTCGCTGGCATCCCTATCAAAGCCGCTGACGCGCGAGGAGCCCAATCACGGACTCCGGCCCGCTCAGGGCCTGGCAGGCCGTGGAAAAGCCAGTGCGCTGGTTGGCATGAGTGGCCCTTGCAGGTGGCCCAACCATGAGGTGCAGATCCCCCGCGGATGACAGAGAAGTGGCCCGCGAACCCCCCAGCCCCCAGCCCCCACCCCCCACCCCCACCCCCCACCCCCACCCCCACCCCCCGGACTTGCCTTGGCAGAAGCCTCCCTGCTGGAGAGTCCTGGCCCATTCCGTGGCAAGATGCCAGTGAGAGTGTGTGGTGCCGGTGGTGGTAGTGGCGGCGGCGGCGGGTCTGCTGGCGACCACGGGAGGAGGAAACCTGTCCTGGCCAGTGGGCTTTGCGACCGAGGGAGAGTGGGAGCGAGGCGAGCACCGGACAACGAAGAGCTGTGAAGCTGATGTGGCTCAGGTGGCGCCAGCGAAGCCAAAAGGACAAACGGGTGGAGGCAGGCGGGGGAGGCTTCGGGCCTCAGGTGGAGGCCGCCGGGGTTTGTGGCTGGGGCGCGGGGGAAGCGAGCCAGCCTGGTGGCCAAAACGGGAGGAGTGATGGCGCCGGGCAGTTGGCAGGCGTAGCCAAAGAAGGAAGACTTCCCTGACCGGGAATCGAACCCGGGCCGCGGCGGTGAGAGCGCCGAATCCTAACCACTAGACCACCAGGGAGCTTCGGCCACGCGTCCAGGCTTGCGCCTCCTGGCCCCAGCGCCTGTGGCCCCAGCACTGGGCGCTACCTTGGCACCTGTCCCCTGCTTGGGTTTAAAACAAACGCCCACCGCCAGCCTCCGCCGACGCAGACCCCGTCGCCCACGCCTAGGCGGCGCCCGCGGCAACCCGCCAGCCCCAGCAGCTCTGGTCCTGTTCGCAGCCCACCCTCCAAACACCGCCACCTCCTTCCCCGGGCGCACACGCGTGCAGCCACAGGCCAAGCCCGCACACGACACGGGCTCCGAAGCCCGAGAGCCCGCAAAAGGTGGGCCGCTGCGTTGGCCGGGAATCGAACCCGGGTCAACTGCTTGGAAGGCAGCTATGCTCACCACTATACCACCAACGCCGCACGGCGCGGCAGCCAGGCCACGCCGGCCCGGGGCTCCCACGAGCGAGCGCGCCGCCTAAGCCCGGCGCAGCCCGGCTGGCCGCTGCGTCCGTCTGTCCGTCTGTCGGTCCGTCCGTCCGTCCGTCCGACCGCCCGGCGGGCCGACCTCCGCGTTGCCGCAGCGCCGCCAAAGGCCGACCCGCGCCCCCACCCCCGAGCGTGGCTGCTCGGGTCGGCCCGCCTGCCTGCCCGCCCGCTTGCCAGCCTGCCTGCCTGCCTGCCTGCCTGCCTGCCTGCCTGCCTGCCTGCCTGCCCCCTGCCTGCCTGCCTGCCTGCCTGCCTGCCTCTGGGGGCGCTCTCTCTCCCTCGCGGCCCCGGGCCGCCAGAGCCCTGTTCCACCAGGTGCCCGGCGAGGGCACAGCCGCTGCGTGCCCACAGGGTCCTCACTCCTCCGCCTCCCACCGGGCCCCGGGCCCCGTGCGAGGCAGGGAGCCTCTTCCGACAGCCTCTTTGGGCCGGCCGCTCGTTGGGCGCCGTGGGGGACGAGAGGAGGCCGCCACGTTGTGGCGACAAGAAAAGGCAGGAGGCGCAGGAGGCCAAGCGGGCCAAGGGGCCAAGCAGTCCAGGCCCGAGATGGCGCCCTGCGGCGAGCTGGGGGGTGGAGGGGAGGATAGGGTGGGGACACAGGCTGGGTCCGAGGCAGCCCAAAAAGGACTGCTGCCTCCCCGTCGGGGGAATCGAACCCCGGTCTCCCGCGTGACAGGCGGGGATACTCACCACTATACTAACGAGGACGACGGCGACGGCCGCCGGGACGCCAGAGCCCACTGCGACGGCGGACACCGAGCCCTGCCTTGATCCCCTCCGCCGACTGACCGCAGGGGCCCGGCACGTGCCCGCCCGCGACCCGCCACCCGCCACCCGTGGCGCGACGTACCCCGACACCCAACAAAGCACCCTGCGATCCCACCCGGATGCGGAGCGGGACCCCGACAGCTACCCGAGTGGCGTGGAACCTCCCCGTGCGCCCTGTCTGCTGTCTCCAACGCGGGGGAGCGCGCCGGGAGGAAGAGGCGCGGGCGAAACCGCCAGGCGGCTGCTGCTAGGACGTGGTGGGCGCGCGCCCTGAGGGGGGTCCCGCCGGCGGAGGCGCGGGGGCGGGGGCGGGGGCGTGCAGCGGCGACCGGCACCCCGCGGACCGTTTGGGTCCGGGGTGGGGACGCCGGGGGCGTCCACGCCGGACCCACCCGGCTGCGTTTCCTTGATGCCCGCTCCGCCCGCGCGGTCCGTCGGTTGCGCACCGAACGCACCGGCCAAGGGCGCCGGCTCCCAGGCACGCGAACGGCGACGCGCCACGGCGCGCCGTCAGGATGGCCGAGCGGTCTAAGGCGCTGCGTTCAGGTCGCAGTCTCCCCTGGAGGCGTGGGTTCGAATCCCACTCCTGACAAGCGGACCTTTTGGCCCGCCCACCCGCCGGAGGGCAACGCCCACCGCAACCCCGGACCACCTCGCCTCGGTTCCCGCCTTGAGCCCTTGCCCACGCTCCAAAACTCCAGACCCTTCAAGCAGCAAGCCTCCGAAGCGCAGCCGCTTCTCAGGCACGTCCGTGATTCCTGCCTGCCCACCCTCCCACCGGCAGTCACAGAAATAGCCCAGGACTGCGCGCCAGCGCTCGCGACCCTCTACCACTTGTCCTTCCGGCAGACGCACTCCCCCACCCCCCTCAGGCGCCCTCTTACCTGGCCCCACACACAGCGAGGGACTGCCAACACACCTTCCCGGCTCTTCCCTGCCGGTCTCCTCCGTCCGCCTTCTCGTCACTCGCCCTAACAGACACAGCCGTGATCCTCTCGCCTTCCTCCTTATCCCTCCTTCCTCCCAGCGCCCACCGCCCACCGCCCAGCGCCCAGCGCCCAGCGCCCACCGCCCACCGCCCACCGCTCACCGCCCTCGGCCCGCCGCCTTGAATCGCCGCTGCGCTGCCCAGAGGCGTCGGGGAGTGCACGGCCCGCCCGTTTGCACCCTCCACGACTTCTGCCCGCTGAGCAGCAGCGACTGGCTCGAGGAGCCCCGCGCACTTCTGCAACCAGAGGCACGCCATCCAACATCCTGTCCTTGCCTCCAACCCCTCGGCCCCGGCCTGCCCATTCCATTCTCCCGACACCCTACCCAGGTCGCCGGTCCCACCGCGCTGCTTGCGCTCCCTTCCCTGTGGGGCCCTAACCGCTAACGCCTGCCTGCAGGCGGTCCTCCTGCAGCCCGCACACCTTCGGGCCAGAGGCGGCGGGGATCCCTGCACACCGCCTGGCAGGCGAGCCCAATCCCGGAAAGACAGCCCAGGAGGAATCCCCGGCGGAAGCTTTAGATCCCCGTCACGGGCCCACAGAGGCCAGGCCCCGCGGGGACCAGCTCTGCGCCACACCGCACTTCCACGTGGGAAAGCGCGACGTGGGCCGTCCCAGTCACACCCAGCGCGCCTTCTCCCGGGTCAGCCAGCTGCGGCTCTGCCAAAGCGCTCCTCTGCTGCATTGTGGCACTCGGGCCTCCCTACCAGCCCATCGGGGCCCGGCCCCACGTGCGAGCCGCTGCGGGGGGATGGGGGGGCCGCTTCGGAGCGCAGCAGCGAGGCTCCCCACGGACTTGGTCGGCGTTTCTGAGACCCGTGCCCCTTCACCGCCCCCTCTCGCTGACACCCCCAACCCCAACCCCGACTGAGGGCCAGGCGAGAGGGCCAGCCCGGCGGGAAAAGGACTTCGGGTCTGGGCCGGGGGATCCGCGCTCAGCAAGGCCCGCCACAGCTCACCTGCCCACATGGCCCTTTGGGCGCGGGCCAGGGCTGGTCTTTGGCGTCCCTGGCGACCCCGGCCCCGGCGGCAGACAAAGTGCAAGACGGGACGAGTCGGCCTCTCTCCCTCCCCGCGTTGCGCCCATGTTCCCTCGACGTGACGTGACGGGAGCCTCCCCTTCTGCTCGCCCCATCGGGCCAGCCTCTCGTGCACGCTACAGTGGGACAGACGCCCACCGCACGATGTGACCAGTCGTGGGAGGCTGGTGGCCAGCGTCCCTGTGCCAGCTACCGTCGACGCCTTTCATCAGTGCATGGGTGGTTCAGTGGTAGAATTCTCGCCTGCCACGCGGGAGGCCCGGGTTCGATTCCCGGCCCATGCAGTGCGACGTCCCATTTTGGTGCTGCAGAACCAACGTATAGCTGCGCTCCCCCTCTGCCGCCTGCTTACGGGGCGCTAGAGCGTGTCCTTCCCCTGCCCTGCTCCCACGAGGGATCCGCCTCTGCCCGCTGCCCCGCACCTCTCTGGACTAATGGATGAGGCCACCCTGCCCTACGCCACCTCGGTAACAACACCCCCTCCAAACCCAAGAGCGCGCCAGACACCAGCCTTTGGCAGCCCCCGGTCCTGTTTCTCTTCATTGCCCCGCCACCGCCTCTGCCCCACGCGTTTCACTTCAAGGAATGCCGACAGGCAGCACGAACTTGCGCCCACTCGCCCCACCTCTTCTCATCACTTTTCACCACGACTACCACTCTCTCTGTCTCTCTCTGTCTCTCTCTCTCTCCCCTCTGTCTCTCTCTCCATCGCTGGCTCCCCCGCTTCCAGAAAATCATGCCATGGATGCCCTTCCAGTAGCGAGGAAGTCCCGACTTGGAGGAGAGAAACATCACGTTCCCCTGGGGGGGGGGGGGGGGTGGGGGTGTCACACAGTCCTAAATGCCACCACACCAGTAAACGCGTGGCATGTGCACAGCCTCCATTCACCGTGTTCCAGACACTCCACACTCTCTCTCCTCCTGAGGCTCACGCGGCACCCCCACTGTCATCTCGCCTGTCCCATCCTAACCCCCATCCACCACTTGAGTCGAGGATCCTGCCTTGCTGCTGTCGCTAGGACCTCTTTTCATCTCAGCCCCCAGACACATACATGCCCGAGAAGTGAATGTGCGTCCTGAAGGCGGCTTACTTATGTCTGCGGTCCAGGTGCATTCCCTACCACTTTGGGACCTGGAACACGGCCCCCAGTCGCTCTGTCACGCTGTCTGTCCGACCCTTGGCTGCTTGCCACTTCACCCCAGCCCCACTCCGTACTCTGACCGCCTGGCCCAACAGCATCCCAGTCTCCCCCGGCGAGGGTCCTCTTCGACCACACCGACTTCGTTCCCGCCCAGACCAGAGCCCAGACCAACCCGCTGAAAATCTACTGCTCCTTCCAGCCTCCAGGCTCAGCCTTCCTTCCCTCAGCTCTATCTCCTCCCACCCCACGTGTTCTTACACAGACACACACACACACACACACACACACACACACACACACACACACACACCAGCACAGCCAACAATCCCTCTGGCTGCCAGTGCCTGTCTCTCACACGACTCACATCCCCCAGTCCTGGTTTCCTTCAGGCTCTTTAGACACACGCCAGCTCCGCCACCAGCTGGGGATCCCTCAGAACGCACACGCGGCCCGCGATGTGCCTCAACGCCCCAGGCATCTGCACAACCTCCGTCTGACTGGACCGCCTCATTCCCAGACCTTGGCAGCCAGCCTGTGCACCACCCGGACACCCCGGACTCCTTCTCCCGCCTCCCAGTCCGCGGTCGGCATGCTTCTGACACCTTTCCTTGGTGTCAGCCCCTAGTCCCGAGCTGGGGTGGTCGCCAGCCACGGGAACGCACACCTTTGTCCGTCACTGTCACGCACTGACACACACCCACATCTCGCTGGCAAGCAAGCCGGCCTCCCGTGGGGGGTGCCAAGCATCTCTCTCCCCCGATAGGGTCTGGTTTCTGCAGGTGATCCGACGTTGCCAAGATCCCCCGAATGTCAAGGGACAGGGTTGAGCACTTGGTGGGGACGTCTACTCTGCCCCCAAGGAAAGTTTCCGCAGGGAGTCGACTGAGCTCTGCCATTGACTTGGGGGATCGGCCAAGCACTAAGGCCGATACCGGGCTGGACAGAGGCTGGGACGACTGGGCTGATCTGTGCTGAGGAGGAGATGGGAAGAAATTCCACAGCAAGTCTAGGCGCTGGGGATACGTGCCATCTCCCGTGTTTTCCTTGCCAGCTGGGGAGAAGTTAGAGAGCGTAGGTGAAGAAATGGGAAACCAGCATCGGCTAGAAGTCTATCCTGAACCCCAACTTTCCACAAGCGCTTTGGTCAGCTTGGCTGCTGGGTTTTTCCCACCAGCTCCTGCATCTCCACGCTTCAACGCCCGTGGCCAGGTTGGTCTAACTCGAGGGACCTCTCCAGGGTCATCTTCACATCCAGAATAGGCGAGAAACTCAAACATGTCCACAGCGAGGGGGGAGCACGTGTACGCACACACGCACGCACCCGACCCCCAAAACACACACCAACAGGCACCCGCCGGGGCACGGGCACGCCATCTCATCCCATTGGAAAGTGGGCAGAGAACACATAGGAATGGCCCACCAACGGGTGTATGAAGAGAAAACGCTCAGCCTGGCCAGTCGTCGGGGGAAATGCCAATGGAAACCACCAGGAGCTGTCATCAACCCCGCTTAGGATGGCTATCATTAAACCCGCAGGGAAAATAACCCATCCCGACGAGGAGGTAGACAAAAGGGAAGAATTAGGCACCGTCGGTGGAGAGGTAAATAAGGGCGGCCACCCTGAAAAGCAGCATGGAGATTTCTCCAAACGAAACACAACAAACTGACAAACAAACGAAACCGCACCTCCACCCTACCCTTCCGTCTCCTCCACCCCCTCCCACACACATAACTACAGGCAGAGCCACCACTGCCTCCGGCAATCCCACAGACGGGTATTTATCCAAAGCATAAGGAAATCCGAATATCGGAGGGGATACCTGCACCCCCATGTTTAATGCAGCGCTGTTCACAATTGCAGAAACATCGAATCAACCTAAGAGTCCATCAGCTGGGAAATGGATTAAAGACACGTGGCATGTAAACAGCAGGGAATACTGCTCGGCCTTCAAACAGAACGAATCCTCTCATTTGCAGCAACACGGATGGAGCTGGAGATCACGACGCAACGTCGAGTGAGCCGGGGAAAAGAAAGACAGAGAGGGCAGGTCCTTACTCCTATCGTGGGAGCTCAAAAACTCCAGCCGGTGGAGGTAGAGCATCGAACGATAGGAGCCAGAGGCTGGAGAGGGCGTGTGGGAGACCTGGGGTGAAGAGAGGTTGGTGAAAGGGGTACGAGCCTGCGGTTCGACGGAAGGAGTACCTTCTAATGTTCCATCGCAGAGTCGGGCGACTATAGGTAACAACGATGTATGAGTGTGTGCTTCCAAAGAGCTGGAAGACAGCGCCTGTGATGTTCCCAAGAGGGAGAGCTGACAGACACCGACCGCACGGGTGCCCTACACCTCCTCAGTTGATCATCCATCACTCCTGCAATCTACACGTGTTCCCACATATCACAGGAATCCCACCGATATCCCGTCCGCAGAAAGAAAATCATAGTCGTGCTGAAAGAGTGATTGTCACAGCTCTGCCTCCCCCGGCGCCAGGGCCCCTGGTCTCGGCTCACGTTTCGCTGGCATCCCTATCAAAGCCGCTGACGCGCGAGGAGCCCAATCACGGACTCCGGCCCGCTCAGGGCCTGGCAGGCCGTGGAAAAGCCAGTGCGCTGGTTGGCATGAGTGGCCCTTGCAGGTGGCCCAACCATGAGGTGCAGATCCCCCGCGGATGACAGAGAAGTGGTCCGCGAACCCCCCAGCCCCCAGCCCCCACCCCCCACCCCCCACCCCCCACCCCCACCCCCCACCCCCCGGACTTGCCTTGGCAGAAGCCTCCCTGCTGGAGAGTCCTGGCCCATTCCGTGGCAAGATGCCAGTGAGAGTGTGTGGTGCCGGTGGTGGTAGTGGCGGCGGCGGCGGGTCTGCTGGCGACCACGGGAGGAGGAAACCTGTCCTGGCCAGTGGGCTTTGCGACCGAGGGAGAGTGGGAGCGAGGCGAGCACCGGACAACGAAGAGCTGTGAAGCTGATGTGGCTCAGGTGGCGCCAGCGAAGCCAAAAGGACAAACGGGTGGAGGCAGGCGGGGGAGGCTTCGGGCCTCAGGTGGAGGCCGCCGGGGTTTGTGGCTGGGGCGCGGGGGAAGCGAGCCAGCCTGGTGGCCAAAACGGGAGGAGTGATGGCGCCGGGCAGTTGGCAGGCGTAGCCAAAGAAGGAAGACTTCCCTGACCGGGAATCGAACCCGGGCCGCGGCGGTGAGAGCGCCGAATCCTAACCACTAGACCACCAGGGAGCTTCGGCCACGCGTCCAGGCTTGCGCCTCCTGGCCCCAGCGCCTGTGGCCCCAGCACTGGGCGCTACCTTGGCACCTGTCCCCTGCTTGGGTTTAAAACAAACGCCCACCGCCAGCCTCCGCCGACGCAGACCCCGTCGCCCACGCCTAGGCGGCGCCCGCGGCAACCCGCCAGCCCCAGCAGCTCTGGTCCTGTTCGCAGCCCACCCTCCAAACACCGCCACCTCCTTCCCCGGGCGCACACGCGTGCAGCCACAGGCCAAGCCCGCACACGACACGGGCTCCGAAGCCCGAGAGCCCGCAAAAGGTGGGCCGCTGCGTTGGCCGGGAATCGAACCCCGGGTCAACTGCTTGGAAGGCAGCTATGCTCACCACTATACCACCAACGCCGCACGGCGCGGCAGCCAGGCCACGCCGGCCCGGGGCTCCCACGAGCGAGCGCGCCGCCTAAGCCCGGCGCAGCCCGGCTGGCCGCTGCGTCCGTCTG
The DNA here is from genome assembly GCA_036589455.1 of Ateles fusciceps. Classification (NCBI taxonomy): domain Eukaryota; kingdom Metazoa; phylum Chordata; class Mammalia; order Primates; family Atelidae; genus Ateles; species Ateles fusciceps. Next base: position 4,597,783 of record JAZHEH010003362.1, read on the forward strand.
TCCGTCTGTCGGTCCGTCCGTCCGTCCGTCCGACCGCCCGGCGGGCCGACCTCCGCGTTGCCGCAGCGCCGCCAAAGGCCGACCCGCGCCCCCACCCCCGAGCGTGGCTGCTCGGGTCGGCCCGCCTGCCTGCCCGCCCGCTTGCCAGCCTGCCTGCCTGCCTGCCTGCCTGCCTGCCTGCCTGCCTGCCTGCCTGCCTGCCTGCCTGCCTCTGGGGGCGCTCTCTCTCCCTCGCGGCCCCGGGCCGCCAGAGCCCTGTTCCACCAGGTGCCCGGCGAGGGCACAGCCGCTGCGTGCCCACAGGGTCCTCACTCCTCCGCCTCCCACCGGGCCCCGGGCCCCGTGCGAGGCAGGGAGCCTCTTCCGACAGCCTCTTTGGGCCGGCCGCTCGTTGGGCGCCGTGGGGGACGAGAGGAGGCCGCCACGTTGTGGCGACAAGAAAAGGCAGGAGGCGCAGGAGGCCAAGCGGGCCAAGGGGCCAAGCAGTCCAGGCCCGAGATGGCGCCCTGCGGCGAGCTGGGGGGTGGAGGGAGGATAGGGTGGGGGACACAGGCTGGGTCCGAGGCAGCCCAAAAAGGACTGCTGCCTCCCCGTCGGGGGAATCGAACCCCCGGTCTCCCGCGTGACAGGCGGGGATACTCACCACTATACTAACGAGGACGACGGCGACGGCCGCCGGGACGCCAGAGCCCACTGCGACGGCGGACACCGAGCCCTGCCTTGATCCCCTCCGCCGACTGACCGCAGGGGCCCGGCACGTGCCCGCCCGCGACCCGCCACCCGCCACCCGTGGCGCGACGTACCCCGACACCCAACAAAGCACCCTGCGATCCCACCCGGATGCGGAGCGGGACCCCGACAGCTACCCGAGTGGCGTGGAACCTCCCCGTGCGCCCTGTCTGCTGTCTCCAACGCGGGGGAGCGCGCCGGGAGGAAGAGGCGCGGGCGAAACCGCCAGGCGGCTGCTGCTAGGACGTGGTGGGCGCGCGCCCTGAGGGGGTCCCGCCGGCGGAGGCGCGGGGGCGGGGGCGGGGGCGTGCAGCGGCGACCGGCACCCCGCGGACCGTTTGGGTCCGGGGTGGGGACGCCGGGGCGTCCACGCCGGACCCACCCGGCTGCGTTTCCTTGATGCCCGCTCCGCCCGCGCGGTCCGTCGGTTGCGCACCGAACGCACCGGCCAAGGGCGCCGGCTCCCAGGCACGCGAACGGCGACGCGCCACGGCGCGCCGTCAGGATGGCCGAGCGGTCTAAGGCGCTGCGTTCAGGTCGCAGTCTCCCCCTGGAGGCGTGGGTTCGAATCCCACTCCTGACAAGCGGACCTTTTGGCCCGCCCACCCGCCGGAGGGCAACGCCCACCGCAACCCCGGACCACCTCGCCTCGGTTCCCGCCTTGAGCCCTTGCCCACGCTCCAAAACTCCAGACCCTTCAAGCAGCAAGCCTCCGAAGCGCAGCCGCTTCTCAGGCACGTCCGTGATTCCTGCCTGCCCACCCTCCCCACCGGCAGTCACAGAAATAGCCCAGGACTGCGCGCCAGCGCTCGCGACCCTCTACCACTTGTCCTTCCGGCAGACGCACTCCCCCACCCCCCTCAGGCGCCCTCTTACCTGGCCCCACACACAGCGAGGGACTGCCAACACACCTTCCCGGCTCTTCCCTGCCGGTCTCCTCCGTCCGCCTTCTCGTCACTCGCCCTAACAGACACAGCCGTGATCCTCTCGCCTTCCTCCTTATCCCCTCCTTCCTCCCAGCGCCCACCGCCCACCGCCCAGCGCCCAGCGCCCAGCGCCCACCGCCCACCGCCCACCGCTCACCGCCCTCGGCCCGCCGCCTTGAATCGCCGCTGCGCTGCCCAGAGGCGTCGGGAGTGCACGGCCCGCCCGTTTGCACCCTCCACGACTTCTGCCCGCTGAGCAGCAGCGACTGGCTCGAGGAGCCCCGCGCACTTCTGCAACCAGAGGCACGCCATCCAACATCCTGTCCTTGCCTCCAACCCCTCGGCCCCGGCCTGCCCATTCCATTCTCCCGACACCCTACCCAGGTCGCCGGTCCCACCGCGCTGCTTGCGCTCCCTTCCCTGTGGGGCCCTAACCGCTAACGCCTGCCTGCAGGCGGTCCTCCTGCAGCCCGCACACCTTCGGGCCAGAGGCGGCGGGATCCCTGCACACCGCCTGGCAGGCGAGCCCAATCCCGGAAAGACAGCCCAGGAGGAATCCCCGGCGGAAGCTTTAGATCCCCGTCACGGGCCCACAGAGGCCAGGCCCCGCGGGGGACCAGCTCTGCGCCACACCGCACTTCCACGTGGGAAAGCGCGACGTGGGCCGTCCCAGTCACACCCAGCGCGCCTTCTCCCGGGTCAGCCAGCTGCGGCTCTGCCAAAGCGCTCCTCTGCTGCATTGTGGCACTCGGGCCTCCCTACCAGCCCATCGGGGCCCGGCCCCACGTGCGAGCCGCTGCGGGGGATGGGGGGGCCGCTTCGGAGCGCAGCAGCGAGGCTCCCACGGACTTGGTCGGCGTTTCTGAGACCCGTGCCCCTTCACCGCCCCCTCTCGCTGACACCCCCAACCCCAACCCCGACTGAGGGCCAGGCGAGAGGGCCAGCCCGGCGGGAAAAAGGACTTCGGGTCTGGGCCGGGGATCCGCGCTCAGCAAGGCCCGCCACAGCTCACCTGCCCACATGGCCCTTTGGGCGCGGGCCAGGGCTGGTCTTTGGCGTCCCTGGCGACCCCGGCCCCGGCGGCAGACAAAGTGCAAGACGGGACGAGTCGGCCTCTCTCCCTCCCCCGCGTTGCGCCCATGTTCCCTCGACGTGACGTGACGGGAGCCTCCCCTTCTGCTCGCCCCATCGGGCCAGCCTCTCGTGCACGCTACAGTGGGACAGACGCCCACCGCACGATGTGACCAGTCGTGGGAGGCTGGTGGCCAGCGTCCCTGTGCCAGCTACCGTCGACGCCTTTCATCAGTGCATGGGTGGTTCAGTGGTAGACTCTGCCTGCCACGCGGGAGGCCCGGGTTCGATTCCCGGCCCATGCAGTGCGACGTCCCATTTTGGTGCTGCAGAACCAACGTATAGCTGCGCTCCCCCTCTGCCGCCTGCTTACGGGGCGCTAGAGCGTGTCCTTCCCCTGCCCTGCTCCCCACGAGGGATCCGCCTCTGCCCGCTGCCCCGCACCTCTCTGGACTAATGGATGAGGCCACCCTGCCCTACGCCACCTCGGTAACAACACCCCCTCCAAACCCAAGAGCGCGCCAGACACCAGCCTTTGGCAGCCCCCGGTCCTGTTTCTCTTCATTGCCCCGCCACCGCCTCTGCCCCACGCGTTTCACTTCAAGGAATGCCGACAGGCAGCACGAACTTGCGCCCACTCGCCCCACCTCTTCTCATCACTTTTCACCACGACTACCACCTCTCTGTCTCTCTCTGTCTCTCTCTCTCTCCCCCTCTGTCTCTCTCTCCATCGCTGGCTCCCCCGCTTCCAGAAAATCATGCCATGGATGCCCTTCCAGTAGCGAGGAAGTCCCGACTTGGAGGAGAGAAACATCACGTTCCCCTGGGGGGGGGGGGGGGTGGGGGGTGTCACACAGTCCTAAATGCCACCACACCAGTAAACGCGTGGCATGTGCACAGCCTCCATTCACCGTGTTCCAGACACTCCACACTCTCTCTCCTCCTGAGGCTCACGCGGCACCCCCCACTGTCATCTCGCCTGTCCCATCCTAACCCCCATCCACCACTTGAGTCGAGGATCCTGCCTTGCTGCTGTCGCTAGGACCTCTTTTCATCTCAGCCCCCAGACACATACATGCCCGAGAAGTGAATGTGCGTCCTGAAGGCGGCTTACTTATGTCTGCGGTCCAGGTGCATTCCCTACCACTTTGGGACCTGGAACACGGCCCCCAGTCGCTCTGTCACGCTGTCTGTCCGACCCTTGGCTGCTTGCCACTTCACCCCAGCCCCACTCCGTACTCTGACCGCCTGGCCCAACAGCATCCCAGTCTCCCCCCGGCGAGGGTCCTCTTCGACCACACCGACTTCGTTCCCGCCCAGACCAGAGCCCAGACCAACCCGCTGAAACTTACTGCTCCTTCCAGCCTCCAGGCTCAGCCTTCCTTCCCTCAGCTCTATCTCCTCCCACCCCCACGTGTTCTTACACAGACACACACAGAACACACACACACACACACACACACACACACACACACACACACACCAGCACAGCCAACAATCCCTCTGGCTGCCAGTGCCTGTCTCTCACACGACTCACATCCCCCAGTCCTGGTTTCCTTCAGGCTCTTTAGACACACGCCAGCTCCGCCACCAGCTGGGATCCCCTCAGAACGCACACGCGGCCCGCGATGTGCCTCAACGCCCCAGGCATCTGCACAACCTCCGTCTGACTGGACCGCCTCATTCCCAGACCTTGGCAGCCAGCCTGTGCACCACCCGGACACCCCGGACTCCTTCTCCCGCCTCCCAGTCCGCGGTCGGCATGCTTCTGACACCTTTCCTTGGTGTCAGCCCCTAGTCCCGAGCTGGGGTGGTCGCCAGCCACGGGAACGCACACCTTTGTCCGTCACTGTCACGCACTGACACACACCCACATCTCGCTGGCAAGCAAGCCGGCCTCCCGTGGGGGTGCCAAGCATCTCTCTCCCCCGATAGGGTCTGGTTTCTGCAGGTGATCCGACGTTGCCAAGATCCCCCCGAATGTCAAGGGACAGGGTTGAGCACTTGGTGGGACGTCTACTCTGCCCCCCAAGGGAAGTTTCCGCAGGGAGTCGACTGAGCTCTGCCATTGACTTGGGGGATCGGCCAAGCACTAAGGCCGATACCGGGCTGGACAGAGGCTGGGACGACTGGGCTGATCTGTGCTGAGGAGGAGATGGGAAGAAATTCCACAGCAAGTCTAGGCGCTGGGGATACGTGCCATCTCCGGTGTTTTCCTTGCCAGCTGGGGAGAAGTTAGAGAGCGTAGGTGAAGAAATGGGAAACCAGCATCGGCTAGAAGTCTATCCTGAACCCCCAACTTTCCACAAGCGCTTTGGTCAGCTTGGCTGCTGGGTTTTTCCCACCAGCTCCTGCATCTCCACGCTTCAACGCCCGTGGCCAGGTTGGTCTAACTCGAGGGACCTCTCCAGGGTCATCTTCACATCCAGAATAGGCGAGAAACTCAAACATGTCCACAGCGAGGGGGGAGCACGTGTACGCACACACGCACGCACCCGACCCCCAAAACACACACCAACAGGCACCCGCCGGGGCACGGGCACGCCATCTCATCCCATTGGAAAGTGGGCAGAGAACACATAGGAATGGCCCACCAACGGGTGTATGAAGAGAAAACGCTCAGCCTGGCCAGTCGTCGGGGGAAATGCCAATGGAAACCACCAGGAGCTGTCATCAACCCCGCTTAGGATGGCTATCATTAAACCCGCAGGGAAAATAACCCATCCCGACGAGGAGGTAGACAAAGGGAAGAATTAGGCACCGTCGGTGGAGAGGTAAATAAGGGCGGCCACCCTGAAAGCAGCATGGAGATTTCTCCAAACGAAACACAACAAACTGACAAACAAACGAAACCGCACCTCCACCCTACCCTTCCGTCTCCTCCACCCCCTCCCACACACATAACTACAGGCAGAGCCACCACTGCCTCCGGCAATCCCACAGACGGGTATTTATCCAAAGCATAAGGAAATCCGAATATCGGAGGGATACCTGCACCCCCATGTTTAATGCAGCGCTGTTCACAATTGCAGAAACATCGAATCAACCTAAGAGTCCATCAGCTGGGAAATGGATTAAAGACACGTGGCATGTAAACAGCAGGGAATACTGCTCGGCCTTCAAACAGAACGAATCCTCTCATTTGCAGCAACACGGATGGAGCTGGAGATCACGACGCAACGTCGAGTGAGCCGGGGAAAAGAAAGACAGAGAGGGCAGGTCCTTACTCCTATCGTGGGAGCTCAAAACTCCAGCCGGTGGAGGTAGAGCATCGAACGATAGGAGCCAGAGGCTGGAGAGGGCGTGTGGGAGACCTGGGGGTGAAGAGAGGTTGGTGAAAGGGGTACGAGCCTGCGGTTCGACGGAAGGAGTACCTTCTAATGTTCCATCGCAGAGTCGGGCGACTATAGGTAACAACGATGTATGAGTGTGTGCTTCCAAAGAGCTGGAAGACAGCGCCTGTGATGTTCCCAAGAGGGAGAGCTGACAGACACCGACCGCACGGGTGCCCTACACCTCCTCAGTTGATCATCCATCACTCCTGCAATCTACACGTGTTCCCACATATCACAGGAATCCCACCGATATCCCGTCCGCAGAAAGAAAATCATAGTCGTGCTGAAAGAGTGATTGTCACAGCTCTGCCTCCCCCGGCGCCAGGGCCCCTGGTCTCGGCTCACGTTTCGCTGGCATCCCTATCAAAGCCGCTGACGCGCGAGGAGCCCAATCACGGACTCCGGCCCGCTCAGGGCCTGGCAGGCCGTGGAAAAGCCAGTGCGCTGGTTGGCATGAGTGGCCCTTGCAGGTGGCCCAACCATGAGGTGCAGATCCCCCCGCGGATGACAGAGAAGTGGTCCGCGAACCCCCCAGCCCCCAGCCCCCCACCCCCCCCCCCCCCACCCCCCACCCCCCACCCCCACCCCCCGGACTTGCCTTGGCAGAAGCCTCCCTGCTGGAGAGTCCTGGCCCATTCCGTGGCAAGATGCCAGTGAGAGTGTGTGGTGCCGGTGGTGGTAGTGGCGGCGGCGGCGGGTCTGCTGGCGACCACGGGAGGAGGAAACCTGTCCTGGCCAGTGGGCTTTGCGACCGAGGGAGAGTGGGAGCGAGGCGAGCACCGGACAACGAAGAGCTGTGAAGCTGATGTGGCTCAGGTGGCGCCAGCGAAGCCAAAAGGACAAACGGGTGGAGGCAGGCGGGGAGGCTTCGGGCCTCAGGTGGAGGCCGCCGGGGTTTGTGGCTGGGGCGCGGGGGAAGCGAGCCAGCCTGGTGGCCAAAACGGGAGGAGTGATGGCGCCGGGCAGTTGGCAGGCGTAGCCAAAGAAGGAAGACTTCCCTGACCGGGAATCGAACCCGGGCCGCGGCGGTGAGAGCGCCGAATCCTAACCACTAGACCACCAGGGAGCTTCGGCCACGCGTCCAGGCTTGCGCCTCCTGGCCCCAGCGCCTGTGGCCCCAGCACTGGGCGCTACCTTGGCACCTGTCCCCTGCTTGGGTTTAAAACAAACGCCCACCGCCAGCCTCCGCCGACGCAGACCCCGTCGCCCACGCCTAGGCGGCGCCCGCGGCAACCCGCCAGCCCCAGCAGCTCTGGTCCTGTTCGCAGCCCACCCTCCAAACACCGCCACCTCCTTCCCCCGGGCGCACACGCGTGCAGCCACAGGCCAAGCCCGCACACGACACGGGCTCCGAAGCCCGAGAGCCCGCAAAAGGTGGGCCGCTGCGTTGGCCGGGAATCGAACCCGGGTCAACTGCTTGGAAGGCAGCTATGCTCACCACTATACCACCAACGCCGCACGGCGCGGCAGCCAGGCCACGCCGGCCCGGGGCTCCCACGAGCGAGCGCGCCGCCTAAGCCCGGCGCAGCCCGGCTGGCCGCTGCGTCCGTCTGTCCGTCTGTCGGTCCGTCCGTCCGTCCGTCCGACCGCCCGGCGGGCCGACCTCCGCGTTGCCGCAGCGCCGCCAAAGGCCGACCCGCGCCCCCCACCCCCGAGCGTGGCTGCTCGGGTCGGCCCGCCTGCCTGCCCGCCCGCTTGCCAGCTCTTGCCTGCCTGCCTGCCTGCCTGCCTGCCTTGCCTGCCTGCCTGCCTGCCTCTGGGGGCGCTCTCTCTCCCTCGCGGCCCCGGGCCGCCAGAGCCCTGTTCCACCAGGTGCCCGGCGAGGGCACAGCCGCTGCGTGCCCACAGGGTCCTCACTCCTCCGCCTCCCACCGGGCCCCGGGCCCCGTGCGAGGCAGGGAGCCTCTTCCGACAGCCTCTTTGGGCCGGCCGCTCGTTGGGCGCCGTGGGGACGAGAGGAGGCCGCCACGTTGTGGCGACAAGAAAAGGCAGGAGGCGCAGGAGGCCAAGCGGGCCAAGGGGCCAAGCAGTCCAGGCCCGAGATGGCGCCCTGCGGCGAGCTGGGGGGTGGAGGGAGGATAGGGGTGGGGACACAGGCTGGGTCCGAGGCAGCCCAAAAAGGACTGCTGCCTCCCCGTCGGGGGAATCGAACCCCGGTCTCCCGCGTGACAGGCGGGGATACTCACCACTATACTAACGAGGACGACGGCGACGGCCGCCGGGACGCCAGAGCCCACTGCGACGGCGGACACCGAGCCCTGCCTTGATCCCCCTCCGCCGACTGACCGCAGGGGCCCGGCACGTGCCCGCCCGCGACCCGCCACCCGCCACCCGTGGCGCGACGTACCCCGACACCCAACAAAGCACCCTGCGATCCCACCCGGATGCGGAGCGGGACCCCGACAGCTACCCGAGTGGCGTGGAACCTCCCCGTGCGCCCTGTCTGCTGTCTCCAACGCGGGGAGCGCGCCGGGAGGAAGAGGCGCGGGCGAAACCGCCAGGCGGCTGCTGCTAGGACGTGGTGGGCGCGCGCCCTGAGGGGGTCCCGCCGGCGGAGGCGCGGGGGCGGGGGCGGGGGCGTGCAGCGGCGACCGGCACCCCGCGGACCGTTTGGGTCCGGGGTGGGGGACGCCGGGGCGTCCACGCCGGACCCACCCGGCTGCGTTTCCTTGATGCCCGCTCCGCCCGCGCGGTCCGTCGGTTGCGCACCGAACGCACCGGCCAAGGGCGCCGGCTCCCAGGCACGCGAACGGCGACGCGCCACGGCGCGCCGTCAGGATGGCCGAGCGGTCTAAGGCGCTGCGTTCAGGTCGCAGTCTCCCCTGGAGGCGTGGGTTCGAATCCCACTCCTGACAAGCGGACCTTTTGGCCCGCCCACCCGCCGGAGGGCAACGCCCACCGCAACCCCGGACCACCTCGCCTCGGTTCCCGCCTTGAGCCCTTGCCCACGCTCCAAAACTCCAGACCCTTCAAGCAGCAAGCCTCCGAAGCGCAGCCGCTTCTCAGGCACGTCCGTGATTCCTGCCTGCCCACCCTCCCCACCGGCAGTCACAGAAATAGCCCAGGACTGCGCGCCAGCGCTCGCGACCCTCTACCACTTGTCCTTCCGGCAGACGCACTCCCCACCCCCCTCAGGCGCCCTCTTACCTGGCCCCACACACAGCGAGGGACTGCCAACACACCTTCCCGGCTCTTCCCTGCCGGTCTCCTCCGTCCGCCTTCTCGTCACTCGCCCTAACAGACACAGCCGTGATCCTCTCGCCTTCCTCCTTATCCCTCCTTCCTCCCAGCGCCCACCGCCCACCGCCCAGCGCCCAGCGCCCAGCGCCCACCGCCCACCGCCCACCGCTCACCGCCCTCGGCCCGCCGCCTTGAATCGCCGCTGCGCTGCCCAGAGGCGTCGGGAGTGCACGGCCCGCCCGTTTGCACCCTCCACGACTTCTGCCCGCTGAGCAGCAGCGACTGGCTCGAGGAGCCCCGCGCACTTCTGCAACCAGAGGCACGCCATCCAACATCCTGTCCTTGCCTCCAACCCCTCGGCCCCGGCCTGCCCATTCCATTCTCCCGACACCCTACCCAGGTCGCCGGTCCCACCGCGCTGCTTGCGCTCCCTTCCCTGTGGGGGCCCTAACCGCTAACGCCTGCCTGCAGGCGGTCCTCCTGCAGCCCGCACACCTTCGGGCCAGAGGCGGCGGGATCCCCTGCACACCGCCTGGCAGGCGAGCCCAATCCCGGAAAGACAGCCCAGGAGGAATCCCCGGCGGAAGCTTTAGATCCCCGTCACGGGCCCCACAGAGGCCAGGCCCCGCGGGGACCAGCTCTGCGCCACACCGCACTTCCACGTGGGAAAGCGCGACGTGGGCCGTCCCAGTCACACCCAGCGCGCCTTCTCCCGGGTCAGCCAGCTGCGGCTCTGCCAAAGCGCTCCTCTGCTGCATTGTGGCACTCGGGCCTCCCTACCAGCCCATCGGGGCCCGGCCCCCACGTGCGAGCCGCTGCGGGGGATGGGGGGCCGCTTCGGAGCGCAGCAGCGAGGCTCCCCACGGACTTGGTCGGCGTTTCTGAGACCCGTGCCCCTTCACCGCCCCCCTCTCGCTGACACCCCCAACCCCAACCCCGACTGAGGGCCAGGCGAGAGGGCCAGCCCGGCGGGAAAAGGACTTCGGGTCTGGGCTGGGGATCCGCGCTCAGCAAGGCCCGCCACAGCTCACCTGCCCACATGGCCCTTTGGGCGCGGGCCAGGGCTGGTCTTTGGCGTCCCTGGCGACCCCGGCCCCGGCGGCAGACAAAGTGCAAGACGGGACGAGTCGGCCTCTCTCCCCTCCCCCGCGTTGCGCCCATGTTCCCCTCGACGTGACGTGACGGGAGCCTCCCCCTTCTGCTCGCCCCATCGGGCCAGCCTCTCGTGCACGCTACAGTGGGACAGACGCCCACCGCACGATGTGACCAGTCGTGGGAGGCTGGTGGCCAGCGTCCCTGTGCCAGCTACCGTCGACGCCTTTCATCAGTGCATGGGTGGTTCAGTGGTAGACTCTCGCCTGCCACGCGGGAGGCCCGGGTTCGATTCCCGGCCCATGCAGTGCGACGTCCCATTTTGGTGCTGCAGAACCAACGTATAGCTGCGCTCCCCCTCTGCCGCCTGCTTACGGGGCGCTAGAGCGTGTCCTTCCCCTGCCCTGCTCCCACGAGGGATCCGCCTCTGCCCGCTGCCCCGCACCTCTCTGGACTAATGGATGAGGCCACCCTGCCCTACGCCACCTCGGTAACAACACCCCCTCCAAACCCAAGAGCGCGCCAGACACCAGCCTTTGGCAGCCCCCGGTCCTGTTTCTCTTCATTGCCCCGCCACCGCCTCTGCCCCACGCGTTTCACTTCAAGGAATGCCGACAGGCAGCACGAACTTGCGCCCACTCGCCCCACCTCTTCTCATCACTTTTCACCACGACTACCACTCTCTCTGTCTCTCTCTGTCTCTCTCTCTCTCTCCCCTCTGTCTCTCTCTCCATCGCTGGCTCCCCCGCTTCCAGAAAATCATGCCATGGATGCCCTTCCAGTAGCGAGGAAGTCCCGACTTGGAGGAGAGAAACATCACGTTCCCCTGGGGGGGGGGGGGGGGGGGGGGGGTGGGGGGTGTCACACAGTCCTAAATGCCACCACACCAGTAAACGCGTGGCATGTGCACAGCCTCCATTCACCGTGTTCCAGACACTCCACACTCTCTCTCCTCCTGAGGCTCACGCGGCACCCCCACTGTCATCTCGCCTGTCCCATCCTAACCCCCATCCACCACTTGAGTCGAGGATCCTGCCTTGCTGCTGTCGCTAGGACCTCTTTTCATCTCAGCCCCCAGACACATACATGCCCGAGAAGTGAATGTGCGTCCTGAAGGCGGCTTACTTATGTCTGCGGTCCAGGTGCATTCCCTACCACTTTGGGACCTGGAACACGGCCCCCAGTCGCTCTGTCACGCTGTCTGTCCGACCCTTGGCTGCTTGCCACTTCACCCCAGCCCCACTCCGTACTCTGACCGCCTGGCCCAACAGCATCCCAGTCTCCCCCCGGCGAGGGTCCTCTTCGACCACACCGACTTCGTTCCCGCCCAGACCAGAGCCCAGACCAACCCGCTGAAAATCTACTGCTCCTTCCAGCCTCCAGGCTCAGCCTTCCTTCCCTCAGCTCTATCTCCTCCCACCCCACGTGTTCTTACACAGACACACACAGACACACACACACACACACACACACACACACACACACACACACACCAGCACAGCCAACAATCCCTCTGGCTGCCAGTGCCTGTCTCTCACACGACTCACATCCCCCAGTCCTGGTTTCCTTCAGGCTCTTTAGACACACGCCAGCTCCGCCACCAGCTGGGATCCCTCAGAACGCACACGCGGCCCGCGATGTGCCTCAACGCCCCAGGCATCTGCACAACCTCCGTCTGACTGGACCGCCTCATTCCCAGACCTTGGCAGCCAGCCTGTGCACCACCCGGACACCCCGGACTCCTTCTCCCGCCTCCCAGTCCGCGGTCGGCATGCTTCTGACACCTTTCCTTGGTGTCAGCCCCTAGTCCCGAGCTGGGGTGGTCGCCAGCCACGGGAACGCACACCTTTGTCCGTCACTGTCACGCACTGACACACACCCACATCTCGCTGGCAAGCAAGCCGGCCTCCCGTGGGGGGTGCCAAGCATCTCTCTCCCCGATAGGGTCTGGTTTCTGCAGGTGATCCGACGTTGCCAAGATCCCCCCGAATGTCAAGGGACAGGGTTGAGCACTTGGTGGGACGTCTACTCTGCCCCCCAAGGAAAGTTTCCGCAGGGAGTCGACTGAGCTCTGCCATTGACTTGGGGGATCGGCCAAGCACTAAGGCCGATACCGGGCTGGACAGAGGCTGGGACGACTGGGCTGATCTGTGCTGAGGAGGAGATGGGAAGAAATTCCACAGCAAGTCTAGGCGCTGGGGATACGTGCCATCTCCGTGTTTTCCTTGCCAGCTGGGGAGAAGTTAGAGAGCGTAGGTGAAGAAATGGGAAACCAGCATCGGCTAGAAGTCTATCCTGAACCCCAACTTTCCACAAGCGCTTTGGTCAGCTTGGCTGCTGGGTTTTTCCCACCAGCTCCTGCATCTCCACGCTTCAACGCCCGTGGCCAGGTTGGTCTAACTCGAGGGACCTCTCCAGGGTCATCTTCACATCCAGAATAGGCGAGAAACTCAAACATGTCCACAGCGAGGGGGGAGCACGTGTACGCACACACGCACGCACCCGACCCCCAAAACACACACCAACAGGCACCCGCCGGGGCACGGGCACGCCATCTCATCCCATTGGAAAGTGGGCAGAGAACACATAGGAATGGCCCACCAACGGGTGTATGAAGAGAAAACGCTCAGCCTGGCCAGTCGTCGGGGGAAATGCCAATGGAAACCACCAGGAGCTGTCATCAACCCCGCTTAGGATGGCTATCATTAAACCCGCAGGGAAAATAACCCATCCCGACGAGGAGGTAGACAAAAGGGAAGAATTAGGCACCGTCGGTGGAGAGGTAAATAAGGGCGGCCACCCTGAAAAGCAGCATGGAGATTTCTCCAAACGAAACACAACAAACTGACAAACAAACGAAACCGCACCTCCACCCTACCCTTCCGTCTCCTCCACCCCCTCCCACACACATAACTACAGGCAGAGCCACCACTGCCTCCGGCAATCCCACAGACGGGTATTTATCCAAAGCATAAGGAAATCCGAATATCGGAGGGGATACCTGCACCCCCATGTTTAATGCAGCGCTGTTCACAATTGCAGAAACATCGAATCAACCTAAGAGTCCATCAGCTGGGAAATGGATTAAAGACACGTGGCATGTAAACAGCAGGGAATACTGCTCGGCCTTCAAACAGAACGAATCCTCTCATTTGCAGCAACACGGATGGAGCTGGAGATCACGACGCAACGTCGAGTGAGCCGGGGAAAAGAAAGACAGAGAGGGCAGGTCCTTACTCCTATCGTGGGAGCTCAAAAACTCCAGCCGGTGGAGGTAGAGCATCGAACGATAGGAGCCAGAGGCTGGAGAGGGCGTGTGGGAGACCTGGGGTGAAGAGAGGTTGGTGAAAGGGGTACGAGCCTGCGGTTCGACGGAAGGAGTACCTTCTAATGTTCCATCGCAGAGTCGGGCGACTATAGGTAACAACGATGTATGAGTGTGTGCTTCCAAAGAGCTGGAAGACAGCGCCTGTGATGTTCCCAAGAGGGAGAGCTGACAGACACCGACCGCACGGGTGCCCTACACCTCCTCAGTTGATCATCCATCACTCCTGCAATCTACACGTGTTCCCACATATCACAGGAATCCCCACCGATATCCCGTCCGCAGAAAGAAAATCATAGTCGTGCTGAAAGAGTGATTGTCACAGCTCTGCCTCCCCGGCGCCAGGGCCCCTGGTCTCGGCTCACGTTTCGCTGGCATCCCTATCAAAGCCGCTGACGCGCGAGGAGCCCAATCACGGACTCCGGCCCGCTCAGGGCCTGGCAGGCCGTGGAAAAGCCAGTGCGCTGGTTGGCATGAGTGGCCCTTGCAGGTGGCCCAACCATGAGGTGCAGATCCCCCCGCGGATGACAGAGAAGTGGTCCGCGAACCCCCCCAGCCCCCAGCCCCCCCACCCCCCCCCCACCCCCCCCCCCCACCCCCACCCCCACCCCCGGACTTGCCTTGGCAGAAGCCTCCCTGCTGGAGAGTCCTGGCCCATTCCGTGGCAAGATGCCAGTGAGAGTGTGTGGTGCCGGTGGTGGTAGTGGCGGCGGCGGCGGGTCTGCTGGCGACCACGGGAGGAGGAAACCTGTCCTGGCCAGTGGGCTTTGCGACCGAGGGAGAGTGGGAGCGAGGCGAGCACCGGACAACGAAGAGCTGTGAAGCTGATGTGGCTCAGGTGGCGCCAGCGAAGCCAAAAGGACAAACGGGTGGAGGCAGGCGGGGGAGGCTTCGGGCCTCAGGTGGAGGCCGCCGGGGTTTGTGGCTGGGGCGCGGGGGAAGCGAGCCAGCCTGGTGGCCAAAACGGGAGGAGTGATGGCGCCGGGCAGTTGGCAGGCGTAGCCAAAGAAGGAAGACTTCCCTGACCGGGAATCGAACCCGGGCCGCGGCGGTGAGAGCGCCGAATCCTAACCACTAGACCACCAGGGAGCTTCGGCCACGCATCCAGGCTTGCGCCTCCTGGCCCCAGCGCCTGTGGCCCCAGCACTGGGCGCTACCTTGGCACCTGTCCCCTGCTTGGGTTTAAAACAAACGCCCACCGCCAGCCTCCGCCGACGCAGACCCCGTCGCCCACGCCTAGGCGGCGCCCGCGGCAACCCGCCAGCCCCAGCAGCTCTGGTCCTGTTCGCAGCCCACCCTCCAAACACCGCCACCTCCTTCCCCGGGCGCACACGCGTGCAGCCACAGGCCAAGCCCGCACACGACACGGGCTCCGAAGCCCGAGAGCCCGCAAAAGGTGGGCCGCTGCGTTGGCCGGGAATCGAACCCGGGTCAACTGCTTGGAAGGCAGCTATGCTCACCACTATACCACCAACGCCGCACGGCGCGGCAGCCAGGCCACGCCGGCCCGGGGCTCCCACGAGCGAGCGCGCCGCCTAAGCCCGGCGCAGCCCGGCTGGCCGCTGCGTCCGTCTGTCCGTCTGTCGGTCCGTCCGTCCGTCCGTCCGACCGCCCGGCGGGCCGACCTCCGCGTTGCCGCAGCGCCGCCAAAGGCCGACCCGCGCCCCCACCCCCGAGCGTGGCTGCTCGGGTCGGCCCGCCTGCCTGCCCGCCCGCTTGCCAGCCTGCCTGCCTGCCTGCCTGCCTGCCTGCCCCTGCCTGCCTGCCTGCCTGCCTGCCTCTGGGGGCGCTCTCTCTCCCTCGCGGCCCCGGGCCGCCAGAGCCCTGTTCCACCAGGTGCCCGGCGAGGGCACAGCCGCTGCGTGCCCACAGGGTCCTCACTCCTCCGCCTCCCACCGGGCCCCGGGCCCCGTGCGAGGCAGGGAGCCTCTTCCGACAGCCTCTTTGGGCCGGCCGCTCGTTGGGCGCCGTGGGGGACGAGAGGAGGCCGCCACGTTGTGGCGACAAGAAAAGGCAGGAGGCGCAGGAGGCCAAGCGGGCCAAGGGGCCAAGCAGTCCAGGCCCGAGATGGCGCCCTGCGGCGAGCTGGGGGGTGGAGGGAGGATAGGGTGGGGGACACAGGCTGGGTCCGAGGCAGCCCAAAAAGGACTGCTGCCTCCCCGTCGGGGAATCGAACCCCCGGTCTCCCGCGTGACAGGCGGGGATACTCACCACTATACTAACGAGGACGACGGCGACGGCCGCCGGGACGCCAGAGCCCACTGCGACGGCGGACACCGAGCCCTGCCTTGATCCCCTCCGCCGACTGACCGCAGGGGCCCGGCACGTGCCCGCCCGCGACCCGCCACCCGCCACCCGTGGCGCGACGTACCCCGACACCCAACAAAGCACCCTGCGATCCCACCCGGATGCGGAGCGGGACCCCGACAGCTACCCGAGTGGCGTGGAACCTCCCCGTGCGCCCTGTCTGCTGTCTCCAACGCGGGGGAGCGCGCCGGGAGGAAGAGGCGCGGGCGAAACCGCCAGGCGGCTGCTGCTAGGACGTGGTGGGCGCGCGCCCTGAGGGGGGTCCCGCCGGCGGAGGCGCGGGGGCGGGGGCGGGGGCGTGCAGCGGCGACCGGCACCCCGCGGACCGTTTGGGTCCGGGGTGGGGGACGCCGGGGCGTCCACGCCGGACCCACCCGGCTGCGTTTCCTTGATGCCCGCTCCGCCCGCGCGGTCCGTCGGTTGCGCACCGAACGCACCGGCCAAGGGCGCCGGCTCCCAGGCACGCGAACGGCGACGCGCCACGGCGCGCCGTCAGGATGGCCGAGCGGTCTAAGGCGCTGCGTTCAGGTCGCAGTCTCCCCCTGGAGGCGTGGGTTCGAATCCCACTCCTGACAAGCGGACCTTTTGGCCCGCCCACCCGCCGGAGGGCAACGCCCACCGCAACCCCGGACCACCTCGCCTCGGTTCCCGCCTTGAGCCCTTGCCCACGCTCCAAAACTCCAGACCCTTCAAGCAGCAAGCCTCCGAAGCGCAGCCGCTTCTCAGGCACGTCCGTGATTCCTGCCTGCCCACCCTCCCACCGGCAGTCACAGAAATAGCCCAGGACTGCGCGCCAGCGCTCGCGACCCTCTACCACTTGTCCTTCCGGCAGACGCACTCCCCACCCCCCTCAGGCGCCCTCTTACCTGGCCCCACACACAGCGAGGGACTGCCAACACACCTTCCCGGCTCTTCCCTGCCGGTCTCCTCCGTCCGCCTTCTCGTCACTCGCCCTAACAGACACAGCCGTGATCCTCTCGCCTTCCTCCTTATCCCTCCTTCCTCCCAGCGCCCACCGCCCACCGCCCAGCGCCCAGCGCCCAGCGCCCACCGCCCACCGCCCACCGCTCACCGCCCTCGGCCCGCCGCCTTGAATCGCCGCTGCGCTGCCCAGAGGCGTCGGGAGTGCACGGCCCGCCCGTTTGCACCCTCCACGACTTCTGCCCGCTGAGCAGCAGCGACTGGCTCGAGGAGCCCCGCGCACTTCTGCAACCAGAGGCACGCCATCCAACATCCTGTCCTTGCCTCCAACCCCTCGGCCCCGGCCTGCCCATTCCATTCTCCCGACACCCTACCCAGGTCGCCGGTCCCACCGCGCTGCTTGCGCTCCCTTCCCTGTGGGGCCCTAACCGCTAACGCCTGCCTGCAGGCGGTCCTCCTGCAGCCCGCACACCTTCGGGCCAGAGGCGGCGGGATCCCTGCACACCGCCTGGCAGGCGAGCCCAATCCCGGAAAGACAGCCCAGGAGGAATCCCCGGCGGAAGCTTTAGATCCCCGTCACGGGCCCACAGAGGCCAGGCCCCGCGGGGACCAGCTCTGCGCCACACCGCACTTCCACGTGGGAAAGCGCGACGTGGGCCGTCCCAGTCACACCCAGCGCGCCTTCTCCCGGGTCAGCCAGCTGCGGCTCTGCCAAAGCGCTCCTCTGCTGCATTGTGGCACTCGGGCCTCCCTACCAGCCCATCGGGGCCCGGCCCCACGTGCGAGCCGCTGCGGGGGATGGGGGGGCCGCTTCGGAGCGCAGCAGCGAGGCTCCCACGGACTTGGTCGGCGTTTCTGAGACCCGTGCCCCTTCACCGCCCCCTCTCGCTGACACCCCCAACCCCAACCCCGACTGAGGGCCAGGCGAGAGGGCCAGCCCGGCGGGAAAAGGACTTCGGGTCTGGGCCGGGGATCCGCGCTCAGCAAGGCCCGCCACAGCTCACCTGCCCACATGGCCCTTTGGGCGCGGGCCAGGGCTGGTCTTTGGCGTCCCTGGCGACCCCGGTCCCTGGGCGGCAGACAAAGTGCAAGACGGGACGAGTCGGCCTCTCTCCCTCCCCGCGTTGCGCCCATGTTCCCTCGACGTGACGTGACGGGAGACTCCCCTTCTGCTCGCCCCATCGGGCCAGCCTCTCGTGCACGCTACAGTGGGACAGAGGCCCACCGCACGATGTGACCAGTCGTGGGAGGCTGGTGGCCAGCGTCCCTGTGCCAGCTACCGTTGACGCCTTTCATCAGTGCATGGGTGGTTCAGTGGTAGAATTCTCGCCTGCCACGCGGGAGGCCCGGGTTGGATTCCCGGCCCATGCAGTGCGACGTCCCATTTTGGTGCTGCAGAACCAACGTATAGCTGCGCTCCCCTCTGCCGCCTGCTTACGTAAGGGCGCTAGAGCATGTCCTTCCCCTGCCCCTGCTCCCACGGGGGATCCGCCTCTGCCCGCTCCCCCGCACCTCTCTGGACTAATGGATGAGGCCACCCTACCCTACGTCACCTCGGTAACAACACCCCCCTCCAAACCCAAGAGCGCGCCAGACACCAGCCTTTGGCAGCCCCCGGTCCTGTTTCTCTTCATTGCCCCGCCACCGCCTCTGCCCCACGCGTTTCACTTCAAGGAATGCCGACAGGCAGCACGAGCTTGCGCCCACTCGCCCCACCTCTTCTCATCACTTTTCACCACGACTACCACTCTCTCTGTCTCTCTCTGTCTCTCTCTCTCTCCCCTCTGTCTCTCTCTCCATCGCTGGCTCCCCGCTTCCAGAAAATCATGCCATGGATGCCCTTCCAGTAGCGGAGGAAGTCCCGACTTGGAGGAGAGAAACATCACGTTCCCCTGGGGGGGGGGGGGGTGGGGGTGTCACACAGTCCTAAATGCCACCACACCAGTAAACGCGTGGCATGTGCACAGCCTCCATTCACCGTGTTCCAGACACTCCACACTCTCTCTCCTCCTGAGGCTCACGCGGCACCCCACTGTCATCTCGCCTGTCCCATGAGGGGGGGGGTGCGCCAGACACCAACCTTTGGCAGCCTCCTGGTCCTGCTTCTCTTCATTGTCTGGCCACCGCTACTGCCCCACGCATTTCACTTCAAGGAATACTGCCAGGCAGCACGAGCTTGGGCCCACTGGCCCCAGATTTTTCTCTTCAGTTTTCTACCTCTTTGTGTCTCCCCCGTCACTGGCTTCCCAGCTCCAGAAAATAATGGCATAGTTTCCCATCCATTAGCAAGGAGGTGGGACTTAGTAGAGTGACACATCACGTGTCACATTCGGCGTTACTCACCACCGCACGAGTAAACTCTCTTCCCCGACCTAACCCCCATCCACCGCTTGTGTCGCGGATCCTGCCTTGCTCCTGTCTTGCTTCTGCAGCTGGGACCTCTTTTTATCTCATTCCCAGACATGTGCCTGAGACCTGAATGTGCATCCTGAATACAGCTTACAGAGGTCTCTACCAAGTTTCCTCAGGGTGGACAGAGACCGGGTTTATTTTACAGCAAGTTTTGATTTGGATTGTAGACCCTTTTTACAGCAGAGTCTGATATTGAGAGAGCGACTATCTGGCAGCCAAAGGTTTTCCCTAGAGGACAGCAATTCTGCTACATTATGTGAAGGTATACAGAGAGTTGTGCCATTTCCCAAGGTTTGGTAGTTTCTGTTACCAGTAAGACCACTGCTGCAATTACTCGGAGGCATGCTGGCCATCCTTTAGCTACCCAATCAAGTTCCTTACTCAGATTGCCAACTTGTTGCTGAGCTGGTCTTCGGGTTTGAGTTAAAACTCCCAGTGCCATTCCTTTTCTTTCTAATATGTAAGTTTTGAAGGCCTTCCCTATGGAAAGGCTTAGGGCTGGTGCCTTAAGTAAGTCTTGTTTTAGCTGGTTAATGGCTTTTCGAGCTTCAAGTTCCCAGGTTAGGAAATGAGTTTTAGCTACCTGAGTTTCTTTTCTGAGGTGTTATCGGGGTAAACTGTCTCATTGTATACAGGTATTCATAGTCTGCAAAATCCTGTAATGTCTCAAAATTCTCTTAGTTGCTTGAGGGTCTTAGGAAGGGGGAAGTAGGAAATGGGCTCTATCCTTTTTACCCCATGCTCTGGTCCCTTCAGACAACAGTAAACTCAGGTGCTTTACTGAGGTTTGGCAGGGCTGGGACTTGGATTTAGAAACCTCATATCTTTTGTCAGCTAGGAAATTAAGAAGAGCTTCTGTGTCTTTCTGAGAAGTTTTTCAGTTGGGGCACAGTGTATGATGTCATCTACATATTGCAAGATACTGACCCGAGAATGAGAAAACTCAGAAAAGTCTTTTGATAGTGTCTTTCCAAACAAGTGAGGACTGTTTTGAAATTCCTGAGGCAGTACCATCATGTTAACTGAGTGGTTTGGCCAGAGGGATCTTCAAAGGGAAACAGGTATTGAGAGTTAGGATGTAATGGTGTAGAGAAAAAGGCATCCTTTAGATCTAGGACTCTGAACCATTTAGTTCCCTCAGGTATTTGAGTTAGCAAGGCATAGGAATTAGGGAACACTGGATGAATTGGGACTATGGCCTCATTAAGGACGCAGAGGTCCTGAACTAGTCTCCATTCCCCATTGGGCTTTTGTACTCCTAATATTGGGGTGTTGCAGGGGCTTTTACAGGGTTTGAGGAGTTCCTGCATTTTTGGGATATTAATAATGGCTTCTAGCCCTTTCCTAGCTTTTGGCTTTAGGAGATATTGTCTCTGGTTAAGAAAAGTAGCACTCTTAACTTTGATCTGGATTGGCCTAGTGGTTAACCCTGGACCTATTCTTCCTTCAGTTGCCCATGCTTCTGTATTAATATTAGCTTCCACCATGGGGAGACAAAGAGTTTCTTCTGGGGCTATAAGGATGCTGGCCACTATGTCAGCTAAAATGTCTCTATCTAATAAAAGAGTGGGACTTTCAGGCATGATTAAGAAGACATGCATAAATAATAGGTCCCCTTAACTAAGCAACGGGCTGAGAAAAGGTTAGAATCTTTCCTGAGACACCCATTATGGTTGTGCTATGGGAAGAGGGAGACCTGAATTGCAAAGGAGAAGACAGAGACCAGATCTAGTATCCAGAGGGAGGTCCACTCTCCTTCCTTCAATTTCCAGAATCACCTGGGGCTCCTGAGCAATAATGGAAGTTTGAACCTCTGAAGCCAGGGTTTTGAGCTCTGGGACCCAGCAGTCCTGTTGGACCATCTGTGAGATTGGTTCTGACCCCAGTAACCTTCATCTCTGGGGACAGTCCAATCTCCAGTGGTCCCTAATACCAGTTGGACAGGGTCGAGGTGGCTTCTTCTTGCAGCCTGGACAGTCTTTCTTAAAGTGCCCTGACTTACCACACTGGTAACAACTAGTGGATGCACCTTGGGGATTCTGGACTTTGCAAGCCTGCAAAGCAGGTACTAAAGACTCTTTCTCTTGTGTTTTCTCTCCTTCTCCTGGGCCTTTTCCTGGACCCTACTGTAAAAGACCAAGGTGGCCACCCTCAGGAGGTTTTCCAAGGTCCTATCTGATCCTATAGCCTGCTTCTGCAGTTTCCTTCTAATATCGGGAGCTGCCTGTGTCATAAATTTTAAGATGAGCTGTCCCTTGACTGAATCAGGCGATAAGGAGGTGTGTTTTATTAGCACATCTCTCCGCCTTTCCATAAAGGCTGAGGGATTCTCATCTGGCTTCTTGTCTATCATGAACAGTTTAATTAAGAGGTTTGGCCCTAGTTCTTTGCAGGCCCTCCAATATGCACATTAAAAAGTGTTTCCTTTTCCATTCATCTTTGGAGTCACTGGAGTTCCATTCAGGGTTGTCAACAGGTACCACCTCTCTTCCTATTGGGAATGATAATTCCCTTATTTCTTTGCCTTCCCTATTTTCTCTTTTCCTTTTTGGCCTACTACAGGAGACATACTGCTCATCTCCAAACTTCTCTGTTGTCTGTAGAGCTGACTGTTTTTCAGCTGTGGTTAGGGTTTGGCTTACGAGCAGCGTAACATCCTTTCATGTGAGGTCAAACACTGGAGTTAAATTTTGGAAAGCTTCTATATACCTATCAGGGTTATCAAAAAATCAGCCTGTCTCTCTTTATTTGCCTAAAGTCATGCAATGAGAAAGGAACTTAAACCCTAAGATGGCATCACCTTCGTTGGGCATTTCCTGTAGTGGTAAGAGCAAAATTGGGAGGGTGGGGGAGTTGTGGAGATGGTGGAACTGGAGGAGCTGATGGCAATGTTGGAGGGTGCCCTGAATGAGGGGGACAAAAAGGGCCAGGACACTCAATTGCTGCCTCAGATGGTTCCCCAGAAGTTGCTTCTCTAGTTTTGGGGAATCATTCCCTTTGGGCCTGCCTGATATGACTGCTAAAAGAAGTGAGTCGATTGTGCAGTGCTTGAAAAGGTCTAATAAGAGGGCCTTGCCCTTGTGCAAAAGCAGAGTTTCAGGGTCAAAGGAGTCTCAGTGCTTCAGAATGCACTCAAAAGGAGTCCTTTGTTCCCTTCTTCCTTTGGAGTGGCCCAAGGTAGAGAGGAAGATCATGGGGGCATGCCCCCAACTGTTTTCCCTCCTTGGTTCCCTGGGTCCCAGCATCCACTAAAGGTGCCACCCATGGATGCAGACATGACCTGCAGCCGTGTATCCAGAGGACCCAAGTGATGGAGTTAGTCACGCTCACCCATGTGACTCTATTCCTCTGCTTGTGATTTCCCTTTGACTTCCTAGACTTGTTTGATCTGTGTGGCTCCCTGATAGATGGATCTCAGGAAAGACTATGTAACAGCTGTATTTGGCAAGGCCCATTAATGGAGGGGAATGTACTCGGTTGAATTCTATTATCCGCTATTGTGGCCTGGACTAAAGCATTTATTCTTAGGCAGTGATTGTGGTTAACTTCCAGACATAAAATCTCCTTGCTATTTAAGTACCATTTTAATTGGAGGAAGAATGTGTGTCTTAAAAGATCTTAGTGACCAAATGGCAGTTTTCCTGCTGAGGGAACAGTACTGGGGCTAAATTTGATTTCAGAGGACACTTTCCTCCTTGTTGCTGAGCTTTCCTATTCATAAATGGGGCATACAGCCTGGTATCTAGTAGAGGGGGAGCAAAAAGGGAAGAGAATTAGAAAACTAGAGTGTTTTGGCAAAGGGCTGACAAGATGCTTCATTGAGAGGATTTCTATTCCACTAGGTGGCGCTGTTGAAATACCATGTGCTCTCTAAACCCAGGAAAGCGATATGGGGGCAAGGGTGGGGTGGTGGTGGGAAACGTTTCATTCCTAGAAAATCATAAAAATGGCATTCCCTTGAGCTATATTCCTGGTTACTATGGTATTTGTTGATCTTGACTAGCAGAATTATCTTCCTGAGCTGTATAAATTCCCAGAGCTTTGCATACAGAGACTGGTTAGGAGACATGGTGATTATGGACAGGAAAGGAGGAAAATTGTTATAGGAAAAGCTGGAGATCCTGTTGCTGACACCCAACCGTGTAGCAGTTGGAGGCTTGGGTTAGTCCAGGAGCCTTCAGGTAATACTGGGGTGTGGCCCTGGACTGGAACCGTGAGTTGCCTCTGGACCTTTTCCAGCCCCATATGATGGCTAGGCTCTCCATGAAAGAAAATCAATTTAAACAGAGCCAACTTTCCCAGCACTCTGTGACCACTGGGGTATTCGGTAAGTTCCCCTCAAACAAGTCTGTCATCTGAGTCTTTAAAGTGGCCACTTTAAAGGTTTTTAACTGGCCATCAAACACTTGGTTTTTAGTTTGATTTTAAAATTGAGGGCAGAAGGCCCTGAAATGAAAGTAAAGATTTGGAGTCTACTCCTATCTTCACCCTTCCGATGAATCTACCTTGGATCCTAGACAAGACCCTGCAATGAAATGACCTCGTTGTCTGAGGTGATACCCAAGGTTCTTTGTCTCACAGTCAAGGAAATCAAGGACGTGAACACACAAAGAGTGAGGTTAAGAGCAGAAATTTAATGGGTGAAAGAAAGAGAATAGCTATCTGCTGGAGAGAGGAGTCCCAGAGTAATGGGTTGCCCGATCTGCAGTAAAACACAGGGGGTTTACAAATGCCTGGTGAGGAGGCAGTGTTTAATTTACATAGGGCACAAAAGATTGGTTGGACTGGATGTGCCATTTGCATAGGGTGCAAAAACCTGGTTAGGACTAGGTGTGCCACTTGCCTAGGATGCAAATTTCTGGCCACCCCACTCTAATCTTTTATAATCTTTTATTACGCAAGTGGATCTTCTGCCTGAACGGGGCCATGTCACCTGTTTCTTTACTGTACATGTGGTAACAAAAAAAAGGGAAGATGGAGCCTGCATATTGGATATGCCTGACCCCCAGCGAGCCCTTTTCTATTGGCACAGCTGCTGGCATCCCACTGTGCAATCTTCCAGCTTACTTATCTATGTTTGCAGCTCTATTTCTAGCCTGCTCTTTGCTAGAAAAAAATAATTTCTTGGGTTGCTTTTTGTTAAAAGGGAAGCTCTTCTGAGGACTCTTTTACTTTTACTGTCTGCCTAAATAATTTCTTTCTAACTCCTGTATCACTGGGGTCACCAGTGGACCTGCCACAACCACCAACATCACCACCACCACCAGCAGCACCACACACTGTCACCCGCATCTGGCCACTGAATGTGCCAGGACTCTCCAGAAGCACTGCTTTCATTAAGTCAAGGCTGGTGGCTGAGCAGGTGGCTTCTCTCTCTCGGCTGGGAGAGATCTGTGCCTAATGGGCGGGCCACTTGCAAGAGCCACTCATGCCAGCCAGCTCTCTGGCTTTTCCAAGGCGTACCAGACCCTGAGCCCACGGTTCTTGACTGGGCTCCACATGTGTCAGCAGCTTTGGCAGGGATGGCAGCGGAACTTGAGGAGCTGAGACCACAGGGAGGAGGAGCTGTGAAAACAACTCTTTTAGCATCATAATGTTTTTCTTCATCCGGACAGGATATAAATGGAATTCCTGTGATATGTTGTAACATGTGTAGATTGTGTGGGGGATCAACTGAGGAGGTGTAGGGCACCCGTCCGGTCGGTATCTGTCAGCTCTCCCTCTTGGGGACATCACAGGCGCTGTCTTCCAGCTCTTTGGAAGCACACGCTCGTACATCGTTGTTACCTATAGTCGCCCGACTCTGCGATGGAACATTAGAAGGTACTCCTTCCGTCGAACCGCAGGCTCGTACCCCTTTCACCAACCTCTCTTCACCCCAGTCTCCCACACGCCCTCTCCAGCCTCTGGTTCCTATCGTTCAATGCTCTACCTCCACCGGCTGGACTTTTTGAGCTCCCACGATAGGAGTAAGGACCTGCCCTCTCTGTCTTTCTTTTCCCGGCTCACTTGATGTTGCATCGTGACCTCCAGCTCCATCCATGTTGCTGCAAATGAAATAATTTTGTTCCTCCTTAACAGCCAGACAGTATTCCATGATGTATATATGCTACGTTTTCTTTATTCATTTCCCGGCTGATGGACATTTAGGTTGATTCGATGTTTCTGCAATTGTGAATAGTGCTGCATTAAACATGAGGGTGCAGGCATCCCTCTGATATCTGGATTTCCTTTGCTTTGGATGAATACCAGCTATAGAATTGCTGGATTCGATGGTAGCTCTACCTTTAGTTATCTGAGAGTGGGCAGGAGTTTGTTTTGTTTTGTTTTGTGAAATCTCCATGCTGTTTTTCATGGTGGCTGTACTTATTTACCTTGCTGACAGTGATGCCTAAGTCTTCCCTTTTGTCTACCTCCTTGCCAGGATCAGTTATTTTTCCTTCTATTTAATGATAGTCATCCTAATTGGGGTAAGATGACAGCTCGTTGTTGTTCCAATTAGCATTTCCCTGATAATTGGTGATGTTGAGCATTTTCTTCATACACGCATTGGTTGGCCATTCTCATGTATTCTTTGACCACTTGTTAATGGTTTTAGATGGTTTTTGTATGTGGTGGTAGTCACCTGTTTGCGGTGTGTGTGTGTGTGTGTGTGTGTGTGTGTGTTCCCGGGCTTGCTTACTGTTTCTTGTGTATTCTGAATGTGAAAATGAATCTTGAGAGGCCTGGCTAGTTAGACCAACCTGGCAATGGAGGTTGAAGTGTGGAGAGAGAGGATCCACTGAGGAAAACTGAACAGCCAAACTGACAAGGAGCGTGTATGGGGAGGTGGACATCAGGATAGACTTCTAGCCAACATTTGTTTTTCACACAAAGAACAACCAGAACAACACACCCACTAACGATGGATGTATACACACAAAGAGAGACACTTATACATATAAAGAATTGGCCAGGACTTTGCCATGGCAATCCTACTAGCGAAATCTTTGTGACTGAAAGTTACTCTTATTTCTGCTGAGGACATCTTTGTCTACTGCTTTGGCCACCTGTCAGAGTCTTTGATTTCTGAGGTTGACACTTATGCCATCAAGTGCTCTGGCTGTCTCACTGGTTCAAGATCCTGAGCTGTGTGTATAAAAAATTGAGGTTGTGGCCAGGTGCAGTGGCTCACGCCTGTAATCCCAGCACTTTGGGAGGCCGAGGCGGGCATATTAACTGAGGTCAGGAGTTTGAGACCAGCCTGACCAACATGGAGAAACCCTGTCTCTACTAAAAATATGAAAAATTAGCCAGCTGTGATGGTGCATGCCTGTTATCCCAGCTACTTGGGAGGCTGAGGCAGGAAAATCATTTGAACCTGGGAGGTGGAGGTTGCAGTGAGTCGAGTTCATGCCATTGCACTCCAGCCTGGGCAACAAGAGCAAAATGCCATCTCAAAAACAAAAATTGAGGTTGTGTACTCTCATTTATGTTTCAAAAATTTTATTTAATTTACATATATTTATAGTAAAATGAGAAATCTTACATACTCATTTTTGGGATGTTGATGATGTGTTAGTCTTTAATCAGATATTTCTGCAAGCACTCTTGCAAAATATTCTGCAAGTGTGTTTTGTCATCTGCAGCTTGGTGGACAGCCTGTGGATAAAGTGAAGGTAAATGTTACCTATGTAAAAACCAGGCGAGGACACACAGAAACACACTGAAAAGAACGCCATCTGAAGGTGTAGGCAGAGACTCAAGTCGTGTTGCCAAAGACCAAGGACTGTCAAGGATATCTGGGAGTCAGCAGAATGCAGGAGGAGGCAAAGAAGGGTTCTTCCCTAGTGGGAGCATGGTCCTGCTGACATCTTGATTTCACACTTGTAATTTGCAGATATGTGATAGAATAAATTTCTGTCATTTTATGCCAACCAGTTTGTGATAATTTGTTGCAGCAGTCCTGGGAAACTAAAAAACCTGCAAACTCACCACCTGGATTTGCCTTTAACATCTATTATGTAACCTTTATCACGTGTCCACCCAGCTATGCAAACTTCTCATTTGTGATGTTTTTAGCCTTTGATATTATTATTATTTTAAATATTTGGTAGTACAGTGTTGCCGAAGGTCTGAGAAAACGGTCACTATTCTTCTTCTTTTTTGAATGTGAAATTATAGGACTGTTACTGGCAAGTGTGGGAATCCTAGGTTCTTTTTAACTTGGAAGAAAGAATTCAGCCAAGAGACACATGACAAGGGTTAAGTAGTAGAGTTTATTGAAGAAAGACAAAGTACATTCCTAGAGAGGAATAGAAAACATCTCCAATCTGACCTAGCAGAAAAAATTGTAGTAGCAGTGTCTATTTAATTAGCTATTACACTCTGAAAGATGAGTCAGAGCAGGTTGCTCAAAAGAATGAGCCAGCAGCAGGTAGTGCTGGGTGACCCTCTCTATGAGAATCTTACATAATTATTCATGAAAAGGCTTGAGGGCATGTCACTTGCAAGCATGTTTCAGGAGGTCCCTTTGGGTATGCATGCTCTGTGGTTGTACACGCTGGTATGCATGGTGCAGGTCTAATTAGCATTAAAATCTCCACCTAGGGGTGTGTTTTTACTATTAAAATGAGCAAAAGTATACTCTAGGGCAAGTTTCTGGAGGACTGTCTGTGTTCACCAGTGGGGGAAAATTCCTAGCATGATTATCTCCAGCTAGGGCCTGATAAGTCCCCTTCAGGGCTGGCGGAGCCTAACCACAAGGCCAAACGTAGCCAATCTAGCCATTGTCCTTTTGCTGGCTGTCAGTGGGAAGCACTGACTGTAGTGCGTAGCATCTCCAGGACTTCTTTTCCGGGGGGACTCCCTTGCCTGCTCATTTCTGACTGTCTGCCTACTCTAATACTACAAAGTTTTTAAATAAAAATTTGGAAGAATGTATCTACATTTTAAATGTTTATTCTTAACCCTAACAATTCCACTCTAGATATTTATCTTACTCAAATATTTGCAACCATTGGCAATGTTGTATCTTCATTGCTTCATTGTCTCTATTATAGAAAATTAGGAAATATGCCACATATTTATAGTTAAGAGCCTGTTTATGAGCTACATAACGCTATGTGGCAGTTTAAAAGGATGAGGGAGGAGTAGGTAAGTACATACGCCAGTTACACTTTTGTGGTAGTCAACCTCTAAAACAGCCTCTGATTATCACACCTTCTTCTGTCTGCATTCCCTGCAGATCACTCCCACATCATGTCATAATTTGTCTGTGTGAAAATAGGATATGGCAAAAATGAAGGTACATCCCTCCCAAGATTAGGTTTTAAAAGCCTATGGCTTTCATCTTAGGCTCCCTGTCCCTCTTTCTCTCTCTGTCTCTCTCATAATTTACTTTCCAGGGGAAGCCAAGTGTCATTCTGAGAGAACACACAGTTATTTCAAAGAAGCCAGTGGATGTTTTGTAGGACATACAGGCAGCCTGTGGAAAGGCCCACATGTGGAGGAGCTAAGGCTACCTAAGTGAGCAACCATCTAAATGAGCTTGGAATGGGGTTCTCCAGCCCCAGTTGAAGCTTCAAATAATGGCAGCCCCAGCCAACAGCTTGACTGTAATCTCATGAGGACCCTGTGCCAGAACCATGAGGCTAGGCTAAGCTGCTCCTGGATTCCTGACCCACAGAAACTGTGACATAATGAGTATTTGTTAGCTTAAATTGGTCAGTTTTGCAGTAATTTATTATGTAGTCATAGATAACTAATATAAGTAGTTTATTAAAAAAGTAAGTGGAATCAAAGTATAATCATATAGATGATAATAAATCATGTGTATGTATTTTTCATATAACCCCCTGAAATTCATGATATGATATGATGAGTAGGGATTTCTGTCATTTGTCCTTCTGTATTATTTAAATATTTTTACAATTAACTTCTTACAGATTTATTGACTTGTACTTGATGTACAATAAAATGTACCTATGTTGATATTATATCTCCCAGTACCTGCAAGTGTGAGCTTGTTTAGAAATGAGATCTCTGCTTTCTACATAGTTGAGATTAGGTCAAACTGGAGTAGAGTGGGCCCCTATCTAATATGACTTGCATCCTAATTTAACAAGGGAAATTTGGATAGAAAGACAGACATACAGACAAAGAGAACACCATGAAAAGTTAGAGCTCTGCTGCCATACGCTAAGCAACTACCAGAACCCAGGAAGGTGGCCTGGAACGGATCTTTCCCTAGTGCCTTCACCCTACTGACACCTTGATCTTGGACTTTTGGCCTCCAGAACTGTGAGACAATAAGTTTCTGTGGTTTAAGCCACCCAGTTTTTGATACTTTGTTATGACAGCTCTAGAACACTAATACATTGGATTAAATAAAATATATTATTAAAATGAATTTTAAAAATGCAAAATTGAATTTCTCATATCTCTATTGGACAGCACTGGTCTAGAGGTATATTTATCCTGTCAGGTTTAACAGGAAGTGATTTCTTCTTCTCCAAGTGCTTTATGTGGGGATGCCTATCTACTTCCCAACTCTAGTTAATATAGAAAGTCAATCTATAATCAGCAAACAGCAACTGGCATTGCCTTTGTTATTTACCTTGATACTCTTCCACTGATCTGTAAGCCAACTCTCAAACTCTAAGGGTTTCTTAATAATCTATTTGGAAAAATGGTCTGGCTTTGACACCTGATACTCTCTCCTGAACACAATTTTTCGTTTGTACTTAAAATTCATGCACCTTCAGCCATAGAGACTTTAAAAATACTTTTAGAAAGCTATGATTTTTTAAGTTTATTTTTAATTTTTTGCCATAGTTTTGCTATCAACATACCAATAGCCATCCATCCATCCATGACCCCATAGAACCATATCAATTGGGCTGACCTGCTTGATTTTGATACTAGGGGTGGAGAACTAAACACAGTCTGTATTGTTCAAAAACCAGTCAATCAATGGGAACATAAACATTGTTCTCTGAGCCAT
Source organism: Ateles fusciceps (assembly GCA_036589455.1). Taxonomy (NCBI): domain Eukaryota; kingdom Metazoa; phylum Chordata; class Mammalia; order Primates; family Atelidae; genus Ateles; species Ateles fusciceps. The sequence continues at coordinate 4,628,065 of JAZHEH010003362.1, forward strand.
GATGAGCATTTTAGTACCAATTGCTTTGACAATTTTCTAGGCAAATGTCATCTTGATTGTATGCAATGAGGTTAAACTTTAGGGACTAAATTGTTGATTTATTTAGAAGTTGATGAAGATGCTGTGTGCTCTTTTTTTGGGTCGGGGTGGGGATCGAGTCTTGCTCTGTTGCCCAAGGCTGGAGTGCAGTGGTGCGATCTTGGCTCACTGCAACCTCCACCTCCTAGGTTCAAGCTATTCTCCTTCCTCAGTCTCCCAAGTAGCTGGGACTGTAGGTGCCCGCCACCACACCTGGCTAATTTTTTGCATTTTTAGTAGAGATGGGGTTTCACTGTGTTAGCCAGGATGGTCACGATCTCCTGACCTTGTGATCCGTTTGCCTCGGCCTCCCAAAGGGCTGGGATTACAGGTGTGAGCCACCGTGCCCGGCCACTGTGTGCTCTTTAAGTAAAGTTCTGGCCTGCAAGAACTTTCTCCTATCTTCTAATGAAGCAATATAAAAAAACTAATCTTTGGGGGAAATTTACCCCCAAATATCACTTTAGAGAAGCTGATATTAGATAGATAGCTGATGTTACATAGAAAAATAATTATAATAAAGTCTGATGCTCAACAAATGTGAGTATTCTTGTCTTCTTGTGCCCATTTACCCAATTCAGCAAAAAAGTATTATGAACCTATTAGAATTTCTGCCCTAGAGAAACTTTCATTCTGAAGATCTTACTCTTGAATTATGGAAAAACTAACAACAGAGACAATTATATACATGGACATAATAAAATATGTCTTGAGTAGGCAGTGCAGATGAGTGAATGGAGACAATGAGGTATAGTGGCATGGGAGAGGTCTGCCTTGGGTCAACTCACAGTTCTTGTCTGAATCATGGTTTCCTCATTGGTAAAATGAAGGAGTTGGATTTCAATGTTGCATTCCTGTAATTTACAAATAAACCTTCTGCCCTTAAATTCTGGTGTCGCAGCTGGAATTAGCTGTCATCAGATGTCATCCTCCACATTTTTCTCTTTCTTTCCTTGTTTTTGGCAATGCATAAACCTATTGTAAAATCTATCATAAATTCAAAATTTTGAAACAAGACGTGGCACTTCCGTACTCTTGCATCCAGGGAGAATAGGAATGTTCTGGTGCTTATTTAGGTAATGTCAGTTTGAACTCCTAGGAGCCAAACTGTAGCAGAAACAATTTCATTATGGTAAAGGATAACTGTAGCTGTTAAGATGGATTGTGGTAATACTAAACAAACAATTGAGGTTATACTAATGAAATAATCCAAAAATAGATTTCAAAGAGATCTTAATCTTTTGGGATAAAGACATTTTAAGAGGGTGTTGAGCAACCTGTTATACATGTGAGAGTGACCAGGTTACAGCAAAATAAAGGAATTTTGTTTGCAAACCTCTACCTACAAAAAACCTGGGAGCAGGGGCAAAGGCATTCAAGCTTGAAACTCTCAGAAGCCTGAGGGTTCTAGGATTTCTGACTCTAAGAGAGATGAGACCATGAAACTCTGACCATATCGGGAAGGAGTGCAATGCTTCTAAGAAGGGTTCAGAGGGATCTCACACATGAGTTTCCAGATGTCTTATATCCCATCAAGGGTATAAGAGCAGCTCTGTCCAATACATATATCACATAAATCACATATATATTTTAAAATTTTGTAGTGGCCACATTAAAAAGAGTAAAAAGAACCAAGATAGTAATTTTATTAATATTTTATGTAACCAATATATTCAAAATAATATTTTAACATGTAATTAGTATAAAATATTAATGAGATATTTAGTATTCATTTTTTAATACGAAGTCTTCAAAAGCCAGTGTATATTTTATGCTTATAGCACATTTCAGTTTGGACTAACCACAATTCAATAGCCATATATGGCTGGTGACTCCCATCGTATTGGACAGCAAAGTTCTAGAGGAAGACAATGTACAGTTACTTGTTGGGAAAAGCAGAAAAGGAGAAAGGACTTACAGAGTGCCTACATAAATTGGTTATGAGTAACACATAAACCAGGAACAACCAACTGCAGAGGGCTGCAGAAGGCCTCTGAGGAGGAAGGCCTCTCCATGCCTCACGTTCTGGTGCAGGGTGACCTGGGCTCTGTTACCATAAACATTGTGCTCAAGGATGTAAAACCCCTTCGTAGCACTATAACGTAGCCAGACTTGTAGGCTCCTTGTAAGGTCTGTGTTCCACCAGCTGTACATAGATAATAAGTTAAAGATAACCACATGTTCTTGTTTTGTGAAACTCCCAAACTGCCACTGTTAGCAGTTCTTAGAATGACACACCAGTTCCGGTTTGCTGATTCACTTCCGGCTCACTGATTCCCTCAACCATCACTCCACCCCTACACTATAATAGATCGAAGTGATTGTAATCAATAAATAGTGTGGATGATCACAGCTCAGGGCCTTCACTGTCTCCTCCAAAGTAATGAGTGATGGCCCCCTGGTCCCACTTTCTCTCTTAATCTGTCTTTTTCTCATTCCTTTGTCCCACCGAACTCAGGTACCCACGGGTGATGTAGGGCTGGTTCTCTACATTCTGGTTGGTCTTGGCCTCTTTGGGGAATTAGTAATTGTAGGGATCCATGAACCCTTCTAATTAGTAATTCGATTACCCAGCACTTCTACCCTAACTCACTTAATTAGGGTCAAGAAAAGCCATATATTTGGAGTAATGAATGCTTGGCTTCTCTAGGCAACCTCAACTCCATCGGCAGGAGTAAACACACAGAATTAACTCAGGACTTACAACCAGTCTTTTGTTAACAGGGATCAAGAGGGAGCCCCAGATTACCACTGTCCTCTACATGCCAATTCTCATAGCTTCACTGGCATTACTCGTCTTGAATATATCATAATATTCTTTACCCGTGTTTATGCCAATCAACATAAGAAGCATTATTCTCCCAGGTCATCTCCTGCATTCAAATCTGCATAAGACTCTGCCACTGTCTGACTGCAGTAGCATAAAAGACCCCAAACAAGATGCCCAACTGAGCCCAGTCAACCCACAGAAGAAGCATAAGAGATAGTAAGAAATTGTTTGTTTTAAGCCATTAAGTTTTGGGGTGGTTTTTTATAGTGCAATCAACAACTGAGACATTTAGATGAAAGATCTTGGACTCATTCCCTTCCCATATTTAATCTATCAGGAAATTCTGGTGGTTTTATCTTCATTTTATTTTTTATTTTCATTTTTATTTTATTTTTTGAGACAGAGTCTTGCTCTGTCACCCAGGATGGAGTGCAGTGGTATGATCACTGCACTGCACTGCACTGCACTGCACACCCCCCTGAGCTCACTGCAGCCTTGACACCCCAGGCTCAAGCAATCCTCTGGCCTCAGCCTCCTGAGTAGCTGGAATTACAGAAGTAGTCCCACCATTGGTGGCTAATGTTTTGGGTTTTTTTGGAGAGATGAGATCTTGTTATGTTGCCCAGGCTGGCCTCAAACTCCTGGGCTCAAGCAATGCTTCCGCCTTGGCTTTCCAAAGTGCTGGGATTACAGGTGTGAGCCACTGTGCCCAGTTGTTCTGTCTTAAAATATACATAGGATTTAGGCTTCTTACCACCTCTGTATTACTACCCTAGTACTAGCCTCCATCTTTTCATGCCTGGCTGACTGCAACAGTGACCTACTTGTCTCACTGCTTCTGCCCTTGCCCTGTTGCAATCTTTTCTCAAGACAGCAATCAGAATAGTGCTTTAAAAACATGTCAGATCATGTCACTCCTATGCTCAAAATCTCCCAAAAGTTCCCCATTTCATTGTTGTCAGTGAACAATCTCATGATACTTATGAGGTCTTGTGTATTTTTCCTCTCTGACCTCATTTCCTACTGCTCGCTCCCTCCCTCAGTTTCACTCCAAACAACTCCTGGAACATTCCAGGCATAAAGCAGTTTCAGTTCCTCGCCTGATTGTTCCGTCTGCTAGAAATGTCCTTGTACTAGATAGCCTTGAGCTCAGTTTCCGTCATCTTTCAAATCTTTGCTCAACTGTTACCCTATTTAAAATTGCAGTCCACTTCCACTTTGAATCCCCTTTCCCTGCTTTTTTTTTTCTCCCATACTTTGTATCATTTCATATATTATATACTTTGCTTCTTTAATGTGTTTATTGTTTACTTTATGTCTCTTTCCAATAGAATGGAAGCTCTCTGAATGTAGGGATTTTCGTCTGTTTTATTTACAAATATATCTGAGGCATCTAGAACAGTCTAGTACCTGGTAAGTACCCAATAAATACTTGCTGAATGAATGAAAATCTGTTGCCTGGGAGCTCTGGGGCTGTTTCCCAGGCAATTCTCACAGTTATACCTGAGGACACACCTCTGAGGCTCTGTTTGCACTTTGCCATTCTAATGGGTCAGAGGCATGTTTAATCACACGAAAAATAACAATGCCCAATATAATAATGGAAGGAGATATTCTTTTCCATTGGCTGTTGTGCTCAGACACATTTCAACTCTCCTGCCTCAGGGAGAATTTACTATATATGAACTTCTTCCAGAGATGGGGGAAGACTTTATATCTTTGCTTTTGTAAGCCATAGTGTTTTTATTCCTGACCTTGTTCACAGGTTATCATAAGCCTTAAACTCTTGTAGACCTTTCTCACTAAGCTTGAAACCCTCTTCAATACCGCAGGAATGATGCTCCTGAGATCTGGATGCTGAATAGAATTTCTATAAGTTCTGGAAAACTTGTTGGGGTAAGTGGTTAGGAACTTTACAGCAGGACTGTTAAAAATCCAAGCCTGGTAGGATTTTCTCCTACAAAGGAATTGCTACAGTTCTGTCCACTAACCTGAAATAACAGAACAAGTCACCATGACATGCGTGTACACGAGGGCCCTGAACTTTCTTGGAGTGAAATGAATCATACATTTAAATATTAAATTCAAGTACATATTTTCCTCTCAAGAACTGTTCCTTTACAAAGCCTGTCTATGAGGCCTACAAAAAGGCTTAGGTTCTTTGTAAATTCTATTGCCTCCCTTTCTCAATAGCAAAAACAAACAGACCAAAAAAAAAAAAACCAAAAAACCAAAAAGCAAAAATAAAATATTGGGCCCTTCTAGTAAATGAGAGGAGTTGGTACTCTGCTAGGTCAAATTTACACACACACACACACACACACACAGATACATACACATACATATACATGTACACATGCACACATACACGCAGATACATACACATACATATACATGTACACATGCACACATACACACACGCAGATACATACACATACATATACATGTACACATGCACACATACACGCAGATACATACACATACATGTACATGTACACATGCACACATACACACACACATTTTTCTCTAGAAAAATATACCCTTTCCTAATTTTCCCTAGAAGGGGAAAAATATACATCTGTTGGCTTTTGATATGCCATTTAACTTTTTAGTGGGTTCCTTTTTATATTTCTTCCTCAAAAATGCCTTTTTCTTCCATTCTTCTAGTCTGAATTCCAATTTCTGTCCTGTCTCTACCTGCAGTGTGGTAAGACTATAATGCACACACGGCGCATTGTGAATAGTAACAAGCCAAAAACTAGGGGTCATGTCCAGGTTCAGATGCTGATGTGGGAGAGGAAAATATTAACATAGAGAGGCAAAAGTAGAGTAAGCGGGAAGGCAAAGCTGGAGCTGAAGTTTTGGAAGAAGCTACCGACTGCTCAGAAGTCCAAGCAGGTTGAATTTGCCAGAACTTCTTAATATCAAATTTCTCTGTGTCTTAAATCCTGATTCTCCTGAGTTCTTTGTCGTGTGGTAGTGAATAGTTTCCTATCTACTTTAGTACTAAAGAAATGGCTTTCTGATATTCTGGGAAACAGAAACAGTATTATTTCTAATTTTAGATTTCCCCTCAGTTCTCAAGGCCTCAAACACAATACCCTCTAATGACAATGTCTTTAGGGTGACCCCAAATTATCATTTATTTCTTACTTAGGAGCAGAGAGTTTGTAGCTTTTACTTGCCTTGTCTCTTTTAATACCTACAGCCACCGCCTGGAGAGTGGAGGAGGGAATGTACATGAAGTATCACGTTTCCACAATTTGCCATTTATTTCCACTTAAGCTGATTACAGGTTGTGTTTCCGTTACTCCACAGCATCTCTTTAGCTCTGCTTCAGTGGTAAATCCCTGTGCTGTGCCACTCTTTCTCCCTCAACTGGATTCAATCTGAAAAGTAACTTAATAAAATCCTAAATGTAGACTCCCTCCCCCTTGGGGTCAAACTAGAACTCCACTAAGGAAGGAACTCCTGTAAGGCCGGTTGCCTCGCGGGGAGCTCGGACACGCCCATCCTTCCCCGTGACAGGGAATTATGTCACCACTCTACACCCGACACCTAGCCCCGGTTAAAAACCCCCACCCAAAAATTTCAAAAAGCCACACCAAACCTTGCCCAATAACTCTTTGTCCCGTTTAGGTCATTCTTCCCCAAGACGGCCCACTCACCAAAGATCCCGCCTACCTACCAGTAATAACTGCCTTCACTCTCCTTCCTGGGTCCCAATATCCAGTCAAGTGCCTTATGCTTTGTCTCTCCTATATCCAATCAAATGCCTTCACTCCACTTCCTGGGTCCCAATATCCAGTCAAGTGCCTTATGCTTTGTCTCCCCTATATCCAATCAAATGCCTTCACTCCTTATAAAACCCCTTGCCCTAAAAAGTTAAGTGCGATTTCTCTGGCCCTTACCTGGACCATAGAACCTTGCCCGGGAGCTGAATAAATTGGATTTTCATTTTCTTATACTGGCCTCAGTTTCCTCATTTTGACTCAACAATATACCTTACAACTCCTACAAACAAAAAAGCAGGAGCCCTTCTTGAGCTGGCTTGACATTATTGATTCTGTGTGGGTGCCGGCATCCCAGTCATTTCAAAGAGGAGATTTCGTTAATGAAACAACATGAAGAGGCGAACTGTCTTTTGAGAACATAAGCCAGAGATAGATGCCCTGGGAATGTGAGTGCTACGGCACTGTTTGGTGAAAGGAGATGCCTACTTCCACACTCAAACAGCGCAGTGCGCCTCATGCTTTGCTGTGCAATGGAGGGGGTGATTGACCTAGAGGCTTTGATTCAGTCCCACATCACAATTTCCCTCTAGAATTTTCTTATTTAATAACCAGTGACCCTGCCATAATAGGTCTCTGGGGGGATATGCCAATTCTCTTTCAACGGTCTGGCCAAAGAGTGGACAAAATCCCTTCTCTTGATTTCCCAAGAACAGTCGGGGACTCTCAAGAGATTTTACTAAATGACAATGAAAAACAAACAAATTAAAGAAATTATAAAAAAATATAAAAATCACAGAGGGTACAATAGTTACTTAGGAATGAGGAATAAAAAGTATTATGAAAAGTCTGAAGAATCTACAATTATTTGTGGCTGATTTCTAGGAAATTTCTCCTTGCTGAGAATAGCTTTATCTGACTACCCAGAAGGTTTAAGTCCCTGCCACAGAGAGACCTCTCGAGCAGGCTGCATCGCTGGAGTCACTCAGGATGTGGTCTTGGTGATTGGGCAGGATATACTGCTATAAAGTGCTGAGAAAAGTTCTAGGAAAAGTGCTGGACTCTGTGGCTCATGCCTATAACTCCAACTCTTAAGGAGGCAGAGGCGGGAGGAGAGTTTGAGTCCAGGGCTTCAAGACCTGCCTGGGCAATATAGTGAGACCTCATTCTCAAAACAACAACAAAAAAGTTTTAGGAAAAGTTTAAACATATTTGTGTAATTTAAAGGCTGCCTTAGGTACAAAATCATTGTCCTGAAATTTTACAGTTGGACTGAGGTGGGGTATAGTGTATCTCTTGGGTGAGCAGAGTATAGATGACCTGAGAACAATTTTCTGCTTCCATTGCAACTGCATATGTGAGCATAACATTCTTTTGCCTGTGTAGTAATGAAGTGTGCATTTAATGTTCAGTGTGTGGGTATTCCCCTCGGAATCTCTGCTCTGGGAAACACACTTCCTTAGACACTGGGAAGGACCAACCTTTTCAGGTAAAATACCACCATCTAAATACAGGGGTATCACTGTCTTCTCACAGGCGCATCCATAAAAAAGTAGCATAAAGATAGTAATTAAATTATTTAAACTATCAGAAAATATCACATTTTTTGATATTTTTGTTAGTTTCTATTGTAAGTACTTTATACAATTAATTTACCTGACATTATTTAACCTTCAAAGCAACTCTATAAGGCAGTTCTATTTTATTTTATTAAATTTATAAAAATAATAAATTTTATTTATTTAATAAATAAAATCCCCATTTTATTTTTTATTAATTTTATAGAGATGAGATCTCACTCTGTTACCCAGGAAGGTCTTGAACTGTCTCTATTATCTTCTAATTTTGACATTTCTCCTTATATATTACAATACTGCAATGAATATTCTTGTTGATATTTTTTTCACATTTAAGTGTTTCTATTGGACATATTTTTGAAATGGAATTATTAGGTGATAACACTTAAAATTTTTAATAAATAGTGCCTAAATCCCCCTCAAAAATGTTCGCCAATTTCTAACACCATTATTTGTGTTCCATTTTTGAAATATATAAATGTGTGTACAAATCAACTGCTCTGCATGGGCAGTTCCTCACAATTTCTGTAATGGAAAACAGAGGGAAAACCACTTACAGTTTCTGGGGGAGAAAAGGTTTCAGCTTCCAGGAAAGAAAATTTCAGTAGGAGAAAATATTGTGAAAAACAAGGTAATTTTCTTTTTCTTTTTTGTTTTGAGACGGAGTCTCACTCTGTCGCCCAGGCTGGAGTGTAATGGCGCAATCTTGGCTCACTGCAACCTCTGCCTCCCAGGTTCAAGCGATTCTCCTGCCTCAGTCTCCTGAGTAGCTGGGATTACAGGTGCCCACCACCATGCCCAGCTAATTTTTGTATTTTTAATAGAGATGGGGTTTCACCATGTTGATCAGGCTAGTCTCAAACTCCTGACCTCTGGTGATCCTCCCACCTTGGTCTCCCAAAGTGCTGGGATTAGAGGTCTGAGCCACCGTGCCTGGCTAACAAGGTGATTTTCTACTGTGGGTAAAAATAGCTGGACATTATCTTCTTCCCGTGCTACCCACTTCTCGAGCAGGCTGCATCACTGGTCGTTTTTGGCTCCTGTTGGAAGCAAACTGCTCTAATGCCTTTTGGATGAGATTTTGACCAGGAATTACCTTAAACAAAAAAGAATACTCTAACAAGGAGTATACCAGCCAGCACAACAGTAACCCCTTCCTGGAATTTTCACAAGGACACAAGGGGATACGTAATAGATTTATCTGTAAGGTCAACTCAACTCCTACCTGGAATTGTTCCTGATTGGTTAGCAGAAACAGAATTGAGGACTGATGACAGCTGCACAAGAAGATGAAACCATTTCCTTCCTCTTTTCTAAGCTTGTCTCTTAAACCCCACTAGACTTTGGCACAGTGTGGGATGACTATGGAGACCCAAATGTCTCAGAATGTATGTCCTGGCAACCTGTGGCTGCTTCAACTACTGACGGTTTTGCTGCTGCTGGGTGAGTGAGGGTCATTCTGAAATAGGGAAATTTCCGCCACTCCTACTGGCTGGACTCCAGGCACCAGTGTGGTAAGGCGCAGGCCTGAGCCCTGGAAGCAGACAGCAGATTGAAAGAGGAGAAAGGACCCTGAATTCTTAAGTGTTCCAATGGTTCCTAAGGTCAGAACTCAGAGCTAGTTTTGTAGTACCTGGAAAGTCTATTCTGCACCAAACATTCATGTGTACTGTGTAGCCATGAGGAGGGACAGGGAATGAGATAAGGGGGACATGTGAAGTGAATACTCTTATAAGAGAATAACTGGAAACAGGATCTTGAGATGGGTTCTGGAGAAGGAGGAACCTAAGCTCACCTCTCCAGCCCCATTCACATATGCCGCTGAATGTGCAGCCATCTTCTCCTGCTCAATGTTGATCCACTGCCTTCTCTTTTACAGCTTCTGCAGACAGTCAAGCTGGTGAGTATGCTCTTTGCTTCCTTCTATTGACAGTGTTATTTCCTCATAATACGATGCTGTGTTTACTCTGGGGGGATATGCCTGTGCCACTGAGAATCAGGCTTGGATTTGGCATGGGCAGTTCCCCTATTTTAGTGGGGTCTGGAATTTACTTCTTAGATCCACTGAAGACCCAAGGGAATGAGGTTGCCGCAAGTACAGATCTTGAACTGAGTCTACAATATAACTCTTTGGTGCCTGACCTCCCTTGGGAGTTCCTCTGGCAGCCACAGTACCTTCAGGGTTATTTATTCACATCCCTTTCCACTCTCTGCCTCTCAGCAGCTCCCCCAAAGGCTGTGCTGAAACTCGAGCCCCCATGGATCATCGTGCTCCAGGAGGACTCTGTGACTCTGACGTGCCAGGGGACTCACAGCCCTGAGAGCGACTCCACTCAGTGGTTCCACAATGGGAATCTCATCCCCCACCCAAATGCAGCCCAGCTACACCTTCAAGGCCAACAACAGTGACAGCGGGGGAATACAGGTGCCAGACCGGCCGGACCAGCCTCAGCGACCCCGTGCATCTGACTGTGCTTTCCGGTCAGTGGAGGAAGGCCCTGGGGTGGACCTGGGAGGGCCAGGATGGATGAAATCTGTTTACAGGCAGAGGTTCACAGGAAAGGGGGGTAGCTTGCTTACTGGGAAGCACTGTTGATCTCATTCATTCCCCATTTCATCCACCCACTTTGCTTAGCATGTGTGGTGGGGGAGGGGGGAATTGCTAGTAATTTTCTCAGTATATGTTAGGTTGTTTTTGCCTCAGTCTTGATTGAGCAAGAGGGTTACAAGGCCACAGACAGCTGAGTGTGAGAGAAGCAGAAGGAAATCCCTACTTTAAAAAACTATCTTCCGCCTTAGGCTGTGTGGTAAAGCAGAGAGGTTGGAGGGAATAGACCTGTAAAGGCCCTAAGGCAGAAGGCTGCCAGACAGGTGTGAGGAGGTGGGAGTGCAGAATTCAGCCTGGAAGATGAAGTCAGAGGTGAGGGGAGGGTGAAGGTAGGTCAAGCAGAGGCTGGTAGGCTGTTGCAATTATTTTGACTTTTATTCCCGAGTAAGTTGAGATGGCTTTGATTAAAGGAGTCACATAATCTGATTTAGGTTTATGTCAATATTTGACAGTGTTCAGTTAAAAAGACTGTAGAGAAAATGCTCCTAGAAGATAATATTCTTTCTTTCTTTTTCCTCAAATAGCTGGGACTTCAGGTGCACACCACCAACCATGCCCAGCTAATTATTTTTATTTCTTTTTTTAGAGACAGGGTCTCACTATGTTGCCCAGGCTGGTCTTGAGCTCCTGGCCTCAAGTGATCTTCCCTCCTCAGCCTCTCAAAGTGTTGGGATTATAGGCGTGAGCCACCAAGCCTGGCATAGATACTGTTTCTACCTGCTTCCAATGTCTGAAAATATAAGCACATTTCTATTGTTTTCACTTGAGCTGCACTCTTGGTACATAAACCCAGCGATGGTCACAGGTAAACATTCAGTGTTTTAGATTCTCCTGTTCACTGAGAGGGTGAAGTTTTTGTGGTCCTTTAAGGCTGCTGCTGTAGCAGAGAGATCCTGGCAGTGGATTCATTTTCTGTTGATGAAGGGGAATAAATATTGAGTCAACGTCAAAAGCTGCCCATGACATCATAGTTCCTTTCTGTATTGGCTTCCCAGAAACAGCTGATAGTACTTCTAACCCTTCCTATGAAAATGTAAAAATATAGATAATAAAAATTGAGGGCTGGGTGCGGTGGCTCACGCCTGTAATCCCAGCACTTTGGGAGGCCAAGGTGGGTGGATCACTTGAGGTCAGGAGTTTAAGACCAGCCTGACCCCACATGGAGAAATCTTGTCTCTACTAAAAACACAAAATTATCCTGGTGTGGTGGCACACGCCTCTAATCCCAGCTACTCAGGAGGCTGAGGCAGGAGAATCGCTTGAACCCGGGAGGTGGAGGTTGCAGTGAGCCAAAATCGCACCATTGCACTCCAGCCTGGGCAAAAAAGCAAAACTCTGTCTCAAAAAAAAAAAAAAAAAAAAAATTGAGATCTGAAGCATTGTTACGGAGAAACTACCTAGTCCCACCCATCCATTGTACAAAGAAATGAAGCTGATTAGACCCAAGAGCACAGCCAAAATCCCAATCCTTACTTTAGTTTCTATTTCATGCCATCGCAATAATGGTACCTGGCCTTTCATATATAGAATACTGTTTTCTTAAATAAATTTTTATTTAAGTAAGATAGAATAAGTTATATGTATTTTTATGATAGAGCAATTTGATTTTCTTCTTAAGTTTATTGAAACTTTGTTAATAGATTTGTCTTCTGAGGTAGCTGAATTTTGGAATCTGATTACTCTGCCATCAATGAAGGGACGGAATTATTGGGAGTGAGGATGTTTGTAGGCAAAAAGGAAAAAGTGATTTTAAGTTTAAATTTTTTCTTGAATTCCTTTTATTCAGAGTCACAGCTGAATATTGAATTCACCTGTGTGAATTCAAAAGTCATACCTTTTCATTTCTTATGTGGATGGAAGATTGAGAGTGTGGTATGGTCTGAATGTTTCTGTGCCCCCAAAATTCATATGATGAGAATAAATCAAATAGCAACCCCCAGGATGATGGTATTAGGAGGTGAGGTCTTTGCGCAGGTGATTAGGTCATGAGGCAGAGCCCTTGTGAATGGGATTAATGCCTTTATAAAGAGGGCCAAGGGAGCTCAAAGGCCTTTTCTACCATGTGAGGACACAGCAAGAGGCCTCAGTTCTGTGAACCAAGAAGTAGGCACTTACCAGACAAAGAAGCTGTAAGCACCTGATCTTGGACTTCTCAGCCTCCACAACAGGGTGAAATAAATTTCTGTTGTTTATAAACCACCTAGTATATAGTATTTTGTTATAGCAGCCTAAGACAGACTAAGACAGGGTGGGTGAGGTATGATTAAGGGTCTATTTTTTTTAAAACCAGCAACAACATGTGGAAAAAGAGGGAAAAACGTCTCTATTTTATTGCAAATACAGTTGGTGGCTGCCCACCCTCACTTCCGAAAGCTTGTACAAAACTTGCCATTAAATTAGTAATCTCCAGACCACAAAAACTGATGGCTTCAGGTCCTGTTGAGTAACCTCTACAGTTACTGAAATGCACTCATTTCTCTACTCAAACATGGTATTTTAAATTCCTCAGAATTGTTTTAAATATTTGTTCTACATCTTTGAAACTTCTGAAAACTTCTGTTTTTTAGAGGACCCATAGATATAAATACCATATATTGCCTATAAGAGAATGCTCACATCTGTCATGAAGCATCCTCATTTCTCTCTGCCAGACATCATGTCAAGTTCTGTGAGTAATGTACTTCTGAGAATGAGACTGAAAAACCCTTGGAATCTAGCCTTACTACTTTTTCTTCTCATATTTGTGTCTTTCAGAGTGGTTGGCAATGCAGACCCCTAGGTTGGAGTTCCAAGAGGGAGAAACCATCATGCTGAGGTGCCACAGCTGGAAAGACAAGCCTCTGTTCAAAGTCACATTCTTCCAGAATGGAAAATCCAAGAAATTTTCCCGTTTGGACACAAGCTTCTCCATCCCACAAGCAAACCACAGTCACAGTGGTGATTACCACTGCACCGGAAGCATAGGCCACACGCTGCGCTCTTCCAAGCCTGTGACCATCACTGTCCAAGGTATGGGAAGTCTGCCAAGATGTAGGGAGAGAGAGGAGCGGATGGACAAGGGCTAAGGTCACATGGGCCTACATGGAGATCTGAGAAGGGCCACAGCAGCAAATTGGGCACTGGAGCAAAGAGGAGAGTTGTGGAGGCCTGGCTAAGTATTGGCCAATGAGCAGGAGTAAGGGCCAGAGCTTGGAGCCCTCAGCTCCCAGTGATAGGTGGCCAGGATATTGTTCCACTTTGAAATGCAGGCTCCAGACTAAAGATGGCAGCGAAGCAGAGTTCCCTCATTGACGCAGAGGTTCCCTAAGCTCCTGGGCATTCTTAAGAGCTGAGTTGCACCTCATTTCTTCTCATGACTCATGGTATAGCCATTCACTCCAGAAGGCCTGGCATGTCGTGGACTGTTCAAGGCTGTGCTCCATAGAGTAATGAGGCCTCCAGCTATGGGAGGCTATGGCCCACCCTTTCCACTGCCCTGGAGGGCTAAGGGGGGACTCCCCCACTCTGCTCCTGCATGCTCACCAATACACTTTTATTAGTTTGGTAGAGAAACCTGGGTAGGGAGGAGGCATAAGTCCAGCCACAGAAACCCTGTGCAGGTGCGGCTAGGGATGTGGTGAGTCTTGCATTGGTGAGTGACTCAGACGCAGAAGAGCTTTGGGTGGCAAGCACTGGGACATAGCACTGGAGGAGGGGGGGGAGATGGGACAAGGAGAGTGCTGCCCGTCCTGAGTTCTGTCTTCCCTAGTGCCCAGCATGAGCTCTTCTCAGATGGGGATCATTGCGGCCGTGGTCACTGGGATTGCTGTAGCGGCCATTGTTGCTGCTGTAGTGGCCTTGATCTACTGCAGGAAAAGCGGATTTCAGGTTTGTAGCTACTCCTGGTCCCTTTTGTTATCAGTTTCCACTTGGCCCAGGCCCTAAACCCGGACATTGCCAGAAGATCTGGAAACAAAAAAAAGTCCAAGCAACTGGATTAGCCGCCTTGTTGTGTGGTTCTGTCTACACTGGCGTAAGCACATTTCACAAGGCATTTATGCAGCCGGGCGTTGTTTAAAAATTGTTTCCCAAAAGGCAGAGCTGAGTTGCTGGGATTGTTGGGGACTGTATTAGAAGGGGAATTCAGAATATGGTTTGCTGTAGAATTTGGAGCATGGCAGTAAAGACTCTCTGTGTTCAGAGGGTGAGAGAAGAGACTAGATGCATTGTCTCAGACGCCTCCCAACTTCCTGAGAAATGTGGCTTTGCAGATACTGAGGCTGCTTTTCACACTGGCTAAGTCAGTTTATGACAAAAACATGAGGCAATTAGGCGTGTTTTGAACACTAACCAGAGAAAGTTCTTCCTTCCCTCCCTGTCTTCCTTCCTTCCTTGAGGCAATTAGGTGTGTTTTGAACACTAACCAGAGAAAGTCCTTTCCTTCCTTCCTTCCTTCCATCCTTGCTTCCTCCCTCCTCCCTCCCTCCTGTTTCTTTCTCACTCTCACTCTGTCTTCCTTTTTAATGTCATGGAGTAGTATATTCTTCAAAATTCCAACAAAGATGCACTACATTTGAACAATGTGGAAATGGCCCTCAGCCTTCTCTCCCTGATGTGGTCAGCAAAAATCTGGACTTTCCTTCACTCTGATGCTGAACACCCCTCCCCCACCTCTTCCCCAATATCTCAGATCCCCAAGCTGCCTGGTTTGCTTCTAGGAAAACTCAGCAATTCCCTGAAAAGAATGTGGCCCAAGTGACTGCTTCCCTCCGCCAGTGTGGCCCATGGGGAAGGCTGTGGCTGGCATGTCGTGGACTGTTCAAGGCTGTGCTCCATAGAGTAATGAGGCCTCCAGCTATGGGAGGCTATGGCCCACCCTTTCCACTGCCCTGGAGGGCTAAGGGGGTGGGTGCATGAAGCCATATTTACTTAGCCCTTGGTCTTACAGGACTGTGTCAAGGGGTCAGCAGTCCTTGCCTTGAGTCTAGCTATGGTTTTGCAGCCTCAGCGTCAGCACGGGCAGGCCCTTTTCTACAGCAGTGCCTTGGATAATCTTTTTCTTTTCCCCCACAGCGAGTTCCACTGATCCTGTGAAGGCTGCCCAATTTGAGGTGAGTAATCCCAGCCACCTCCTTTTCCTCCTGCCCCGTCCCTTCTCCCCTGTTTCACTTTTTGCCTTTGTTAATGCAAAATTAAAATGGAGACTGGGCCTGAAAACTCCTGAGCAAACAAAACCACCCAGGCCTTAGAAATAGCCTTATCTTTGCTTAAACTGCAAACACAAGTGAAATTCAAGTTGGATTATAACCAAAAATAGGCAATACTTAGATTTATTTTTGCAAAAAAACTTTCATTTTTGGTAAAAATGGAAAATGAAAATATTTTTCACCAGAATAAAAACAATTATATTTCAGTAGAAAACTATTGTGCACCCATTGTCGAATTCTAGGCCTGTTCATTGTCTTTGAGGTTTTATTATCTCCCTATAAACTGGATTGACTCCTGAATTTTTTTTCATTTCTACTAAAAACTAAAAGTGCCCTTTTCCAAAGCTCTGCAAACTGAAACTGGTGTCTGTAAGCTTCAGAAAAATCACAACAACAGAGCACATACGGACAATCTCAATGCCTGCTGCTCTATGGGTCACTGAGAAAGTTTACCAGAATATTTAATGATATAACCAGAGACATTCAAATTGCAAACCAGAAAATCACATCACATTGCAACTGCCATCTTCAGTATACCATTTAAACTTGCTTCAAACTCACATCTAGAAATTGTTTCACCTAGCTGCCCTCTAAACTCAAAAACTAAGATCACAATTTGCTCCAAATATTAACTTCGGTTTTTTAATAGACTAATACCCTGAATTCCTCTCAAGCAATACAATAGAAAATGAGCCAAGTTAGCCTCAACAACACCCTAAAATAGAAGTTCTTGATACCTTCGAAGCTCAACAAGGAGGAGCTTGTGTTCCCACTGATGTCAAAAGAAATGCTTAAAAATCTCAGTTGGCTTTATGGTGATTCCAGAAGTGGGCAACACTTGCCTCCTTAAATTAGGATAAGGTTTCCAGTGAGTTACAACAGAGGAGGTTGGCTTCAAAGACAGGAAAAGGTCTGAAGAAAGCAGAAACAAAGCATTTAAAGAGCATTGGCTATTTTAAAGCTGGTTAAAGTTGCAAAAGAGAGGAATAGGGAAACAGAATAATAAATAACTGGTTGATTAACATCAGGTTACTTTTTTGTAAGGATTAAAACATACCAATCGAAACTGGCCTGTTTGGGAAATTAGGTTGTTATCTCTCTCTCCTGATTTTTCTAAAGGTCAGATGACAATGTAGTTTCTGTCTGGTGACTTAAAACGTTAGCATGGGTGATTCCATTTTGATTTTTAGTCTGTTCTGGTTGGGGCTAGTGCAGGAGCTTAGTCTAAAACAACAGCCTCCTAAAGTTTAAAAGACTTTAAAGAACAAATATGAGTTTTTCATCACCTAATATTTATTTATATTCATTAATTTATTCAGTTGGTTACGTCTTGGCTCTCGAGAATCTTTGCTCAGAGGAATTTTTCAATCCTTGGCTATTATTCTCCTTATAGTTACTATATTTACCTCCCTGGTGCATTGAAGTCCCTTATGAGTTTAAATGCTTTCCTGCAGCCACCTGGACGTAAAACCATTGCCATCAGAGCAAGACAACATGAAGAAACCAACAATGACTATGAAACAGTTGACGGTGGCTACATGACTCTGAACCCCAGGGCACCTGCTGAAGATGATAAGAACCTCTACCTGACTCTTCCTTCCAACAACTATGTCAACAGTAATAACTGAGAGTAACATTGTGCCATGTGGTCACACTCTCAGCTTGCTGAGTGGATAACAAAAAGAACGGAATTGTTAAAGCAAAACTGAAATGGAGACTGGAAAAATTCCTGAGCAAACAAAACCACTTGGGCCTTAGAAATAGCTTTAACTTTGCTTAAACTACAAACATAAGCAAAATTCACTGGGGTCATACTACAAGCATAGTCAAAACTTAACTGTTTGTGTTAGAAATAAGACAACCCCAGCCAATTATAAGCAGCCTACTAAGATATAATTATGTGGCTAGGGGCTTTCTAACAAGACACCCACCCCCCCCAAAAAACAATTATGTAATTGAAAATTAATTAAATGTCTTTATTGTGCTTCCATTTTCCCAGTAAATACTTGCCTGTGACATTTTGCCACTGGAACGCTAAACTTCTTTTGCTTGAGGTTGCCCAATTCATGAATTGCTTCTTACTCAAATTACTTTTTAAAAGTATATTGCTCCTCAAATTTTTACTTTAACATTTTTTTTTTTTTTTGAAACAGTCTTAATCTGTCGCCCAGGCTGGAGTGCAGTGGTGCTATCTTGGCTCACTGCAAACCCCGCCTCCCAAGTTTAAGTGATTCTCAAGCCTCAGCCTCCCAAGTAGCTGGGATTATAGGCGTGTGCCATCATGCCCAGCTAATTTTTGTATTTTTTTTTTTTTTTAAATAGAGATAGGGTTTCGCTATGTTGGCCAGGACAGTCTCAAACTTCTGGCCTCAAGTGATCTGCCCGCCTTGCGTTCCCAAAGTGCTGGGATGACCAGCATCAGCCACCATGCTTGGCCTCTTAAACATCTTCTTTCCTATGCCCTCTCTGTGGATCCCTACAGCTGGTTTCTGCCTTTTCCAGGCTGAGAATAAAATCACCTATTCACTGTGTATACAGTCGGAAGCTCCAGAAGAACAAACAGCTCAATTACCAGAACCACATTAAGTCTCCATTTGAGAAGAGAATTAGAAGAGCATTAGACAGGCGAGGATTTGTTATTTCCTGGACTAAGTTCCCCTTGGGGAAGACGAGGGGATGCTGCAGTTCCAAAAGAGAAGAACTCTTCCAGTCATTTGAGTCCCTGAAGCTCCGTGTCCTGAAAGCCACAGACAACATGGTCCCAGATGAGCGACTCACCTTCTGCGCCTCAGCCCTCTTGATATCAAGAATCTTCTGTTCCACATCCACATAGCCAATACAATTAATCAAACCACTGTTGTTAACAGTGGTTTGTATAGATCGTAGCAACATGAGAAATGCTTATGTTACAGGTTACATGAGAACAATTATGTAAGTCTATATGATTTCAGAAATGTTAAAATAGACTAACCTCTAATAACAAATTGAAAGTGATTGTTTCAAGGTGATGGAATTATTGATGACCTATTTTCTTCCTTTATTTTTAAATAATGATCATATATTATTTTTGTAATAAAACATTATAACCATAACATTCTGTTTACCTTTTCAGGGCTGTATTGGTTGGGGTGTAGACTGAGCTATCTGGGGTCAGTTTCTTTTCATTGATGAAAATTTTGAGAAAGCAATAATGGACAGGATGTGGGGGAGAGGAGAGATGGGGATTTGGAGTGTAGGGCGAGTGCCCCTATTCTTGAAACTGAATGCTCTTCTTCTAGTGAACTTGTATTCTTATCTCCATGTCTTCTTCCCCTTTCTTCTATGGCAAGTAAAACACTCACTTTGTTTTGCCATACAAGTTCTCAGAAAGGCAAACTTCAGATGAGTGGTCAGTGGAGACAGCTGACATATCCTGCTCTGCTATTTTCCCAGTGTAGTTACCAGACGGATGTAATCTTCTCAGAGAAGCCATTCCAGGTCGATTAGAAACATGACCAACAGTCTCCTTGACAGTTTGGTGAGTGCCCTTAAAAAGTCTTCCATTTTCCTGGGACACAACATCATCGTGCAAACTTTTTCTTGCATTCGAAATTTACCAGCTTCCTCTGTTGGATAATTTACATTGATTTTTAAGGAGGCTATGGAGCTTCCACCCACCCCTTAGCTTCTAGACCCTGTGAATTAGTCCTTTCTCACGCTGCTATGAAGAAATACCTGAGACTGAGTAATTTATAAGGAAAACAGGGTTAATTGACTCACAGTTCCTCATTGCCGGGGAGGCCTCAGGAAACTTAAAATCATGGCAGAAGGCAAGGGAGAAGCAGGCACCTTCTTCACATGGTGGTTGGATGGAGTGAGTGCAAGCAGAGAAAGTGCCAGAAGCTTATGAAACCATAAGGTCTCGTGAGACTCACTCACTATTATGAGAACAGCATGGGGAAAACCACCCGCATGATCCAATTACTTCCACCTGGCCCCACCTTTGACACATGGGGATTACAATTCAAGATGAGATTTTGGGTGGAGACACAGCCAAACCATATTATCCTAGACAGAGACTCCTCAAATATACAAAACCTTAGTAAATCCTGCTTTTACATTAAAATGCACCCAGCAATCTGACTGCTTCTTGATATTCTACTCCTACCACCCTGGTCCCAGCCACCATTATTTATTTCTCACTTGAATTACTGCAATAGCCTCCTGACTGGCGTCCCTGCACTCACCCTTGCCATCCTATAGTCTCTCCTCACCACAACAGCTGTTGTGATCTTTTAAAATTATGTGTCATATTTGTCACTTCTTTTCTCAAAATCACACATTAATTAGCTTCCTTTTGCAATTGGAGTAAACGCTAGAGCCTTTGCAATGTTCTACAAGATGCCACAGGACCTTGATGAGCTTGCTCTTCGCTCTCTCTGACCTCATCTCCTACTGCTTTTCCTTGCTTGCTTTTGGTCACTGTTGCTCTTCCTTGAACATGCCAATTATACTTCTGCCCAGAGCCTATTTCATTTCCTGTTTCTGGAATGTTCTTTCTCACAGACCCACATCATGCCTCATTATGTCCTATAGGTCTTTACTCACATGTCACCTTATCAGTGAGGTCTCCTTAATCATTTAGTATAACCCATCTCCCCTTCCATACTCCCAATGTCCCTTTCCTGCTTTATTTTTCTCCATTGTATTATTAATATATGTTTACCTGTTTGTTTTGTGTCTGACTTCCCCACTCCTCTCATTAGAATGTAAGCTCCAGAAGAAGGCTTTGTCTGTTTTGTTCATTACCACATACTCAGAACCCAGGTTAGTGTCTGGTGTGTGATAAAGCACTTAGTAAATATGTGCAGAATGAATAAATTCTTTGATGTTTGAAATCAGAGACTTTTAAACTGGGAAGTCCTTAGAAACGATATAGTCCAATCTCTTCATTTTAAAATTGAGGAAGCTGTGGCCCAGACAGGTGAAATTACTTGTTCAAGGACATGCAGATAGTGGATGTCACTGACCTTTATATACATACAGTTTGGATTATGCTATAAATTTTGTTCCACAGTGAAATGGTTTGGCTGTGTCTCCACCCAAATCTCATCTTGAATTCCTGTGTGTTGTGGGAGAGACCCAGTGGAAGGTAACTGAATCATGGGACAGGTGTTTCCTATGCTGTTCTTGTGATAGTGAATAAGTCTGACGAGATCTCATGGTTTTAAAAAGGGGAGTTTCCCTGCACAAGCTCTCTCTTCTCTTGTTTGCCACCATGTAAGACATGACTTTCACTTTCACCATGATTGTGAGGCCTTCCCAGCCACGTGGAACTGTAAGTCCATTAAATCTCTTTCTTTTGTAAATTGCCCAGTCTCAGGTATGTCTTTATTTGCAGTGTGAGAACAGACTAATACGTACAGCTTGCTTTTTTTGGTACTCAATATTGAGTTGTGAGCATTGCATCACTTTACAATGTCTATTTAAGTCATTACTTTAAGGTTGGTTCTACCTTTAAAGCTATTCAAACTAAGGTACTAAACATAAGTGGATATATTTAAGTGTATGTATAAAACTTTTACCAGGCCAGATTTGGTGGCTCGTGCCTATAATCCCAGAGCTTTGGAGGGTGGAGGTGGGATTGATTCAGGTCAGGAGTTCAAGGCTGCAGTGAACTGTGATTGCACCACTGTACTCCAGACTAGGGGACAGAGCGAACCAGAAAAAATAAAATAAAATGAAACAAACAAAAAACTCCAACAACCCTGCAGTGGCTCTTTTGTTTTAAGGAAAACAAACAGAACCAAACTGTACTGCATGCATAAGCTCTCCATGCTATGTTTGAACCTCTCTGAAGAGATCAATTAAAAAGAAGTGAATTACATTAGAAACATGCCTGTATGATGCCATGATAACATTCATAGGCTGCATTAGGGCTATACCCATAACTCTTGGAGGTGAGTGGGTAAGTGCGGTTTTGAGGTGGCTGTGGGCTGGAAGAGAAGGTTGGAGGAGCCCACATAAGGCAGTCCCTGAATAAGCCAGGGCACAGATCCCTAGGCTGGGCCAACTTTTCCCTGCTGAGGTGAAGACCTGTCTCTTGCAGGCTGTTGGCAAACGTCTTGACTCTGGCATCTAAGTGTGGCCAACTTTGACCCTGAGAGTGAGTAAATTTAAGTCTGACAGTTTCTTTCCCTCCCGGAGTTATGAAATAGGTTACTCCTTTTCGAGGACGGTTTGATTTTCCACTGCGGAAGTCATCAATTGCGCATTTCTTCAAACATTCCTTTTTTTCCTGGACTGATCACCTTACCAGTACCGCTGATCTCTCAAGCAGCAAACTCTACCAGCTGTCACTGGTGCTCTTGGAGAGAGGACTAACCAAGAAACCCAGCCCAGGAACAGGACTAACCTCTACTTCTGGACTCCTGCCTCCCTCTAAAAAGGTCCCTGGAACTTCCTAGTGGATTCTAACCTGTCAAAGGAAAAAACAGCCACCTATGGAGTAAGGGTTTTTAGTTTCTTGTGTTACAAATGGAAGTTTCCTTTGAATCAAGCAAGTAACGTTAAGTAAAAGCCAACTTTTAAGTTTCTCTAATACATTCCTAAATTATAACATCGAAATATACCACATACTCTCCAGCTGCCAACCATTACGGTTGCCATCCTTGTTACTATAGTGGTGAGCATCTCTGCCTGTCATGTGGGAGAGAGGGGTTTGATTCCCTGATGGGGAGGTGACGGAAAATTGTTTGTGCGAGGATTTTTCAGCCTTCAGAAGTCTCAGAAATACCTCCTTGTTTTGGCTGTCAGTAGAAATCCGAACATCAGAAGATCTGAATGAAATGTTCTGGATTAAAGTGGGAAACAGCCTCAATTCACAAAGTCACAGGCCTGATGAAAAACAGTGTGACTTTACTGCCCAGTGAACCCATGGCGTCCTCCAGCCTTTAGGACGTAGGTTGGACTGGGGCCTGTAGTAGTAGTTTACTCTCCAGCTGAGTCCTGGTCTCCGGTTTGTAACCCACTTAGGCCATAGAGAAAAACGCACACTGTGCCTCTCCACCAGGCCTCTGGAGAGGAGGCTCCTCGGGGGATACAAACGTTGCAGAGAAACACAAGGGACATCTGCGTCCTCCTTTCCCGAGTGCTGCGTTCTCCCTTGGACTGAGCAGCGAGGTCTCTCCCGTCCCAGGGCTACAGCGATGTCACTTCTCCTCTGAGGAAAGTGACTGGTAAAAGGAGAGAGAATAAAACTGGAAGGACCTAACGTCTTCGGAATCTGATTTCATTTACTCAAGAGTCATTAATCCTAGACTGGAAACAGAACTGAAGTTAATCGGAAAAGTTAAGCAAAAGAATTGAAATTAATCGGAAAAACGATTCACATGCATTGGCCGGGAATCGAACCCGGGCCTCCCGCGTGGCAGGCGAGAATTCTACCACTGAACCACCAATGCTATCGGCGAATGACAGCTTGCAGTATCATCCCTTAAGGCTCATTATCTCTGGCCACTCAAGCAATCAGACGACTTGCTTAAATCGCGGTTTCGAAAATATTTTGTTCGAGATAAAACTGCTTTCAGACACATGTATATATATCTAATATACCTGTCTTCACACGGCAACATGTTTTCGGCCTTCCTGAGCCTCTAGACTCGCAGCGGCCCTCCAAGGCAGCCCGAGGGCCTGTGAGCCGCAGGGATCCGACCTCCCACAGCTCCGCAGAGACCTTCCTCTCAAGTTGCTGTTTTGCGGCCTCTGCCACAACCGCGCGTCCTCAGAGCCCGCCGGGAGGAGCTGGAACCTTCCCCGCGTTTCTTTCAGCAGCCCTGAGTCACAGGCGGGCGGGGCGGGCGGGGCGGGCGTAGCCGCTCAGCCCCGGAGCTCACGACCCTATCCGCCCGAACCTTCTCTCGGCGTCAGCGCGGCGCCGTCCCGCTGAGTCAGCCCGGGCGGGTGGGAGGCTCTCGGCCGGCCGGGAAGGTGCGGGAAGGTTCGCGGCGGCGGGGGCGGGAGGAGGCGCAAGCGGATAAAAAGTCCGTGGAAGCGAAGCCCAGCAGATCCGAGCCGGGCTGGCTGGAGAGAAATCGCGGGGGAGCGCCCACGGCGGAGCGCCCTTCGACTGCTGGGCGGCAGCAGCCTCAACGGCCTCGAGCATCCACGAGAAGCTTCAGCCATGCAGGCCCCACGGGAGCTGGCGGTGGGCATCGACCTGGGCACCACCTACTCGTGCGTGGGCGTGTTCCAGCAGGGCCGCGTGGAGATCCTGGCCAACGACCAGGGCAACCGCACCACGCCCAGCTACGTGGCCTTCACTGACACCGAGCGGCTGGTCGGGGACGCGGCCAAGAACCAGGAGGCCCTGAACCCGCACAACACGGTGTTCGACGCCAAGCGGCTGATCGGGCGCAAGTTCGCGGACGCCACGGTGCAGGCGGACATGAAGCACTGGCCCTTCCAGGTGGTCAGCGAGGGCTGCAAGCCCAAGGTGCGCGTGTCCTACCGCGGGGGAGGACAAGGCGTTCTACCCCGAGGAGATCTCGTCCATGGTGCTGAGCAAGATGAAGGAGACGGCCGAGGCGTACCTGGGCCAGCCCGTGAAGCACGCTGTGATCACCGTGCCCGCCTACTTCAATGACTCGCAGCGCCAGGCCACCAAGGACGCGGGCGCCATCGCGGGGCTCAACGTGCTGCGGATCATCAACGAGCCCACGGCAGCCGCCATCGCCTATGGGCTGGACCGGCGCGGCGCGGGAGAGCGCAACGTGCTCATTTTTGACCTGGGTGGAGGCACCTTCGACGTGTCCGTTCTCTCCATTGACGCCGGTGTCTTTGAGGTGAAAGCCACTGCTGGAGACACCCACCTGGGTGGAGAGGACTTCGACAACAGGCTCGTGAACCATTTCGTGGAAGAATTCCGGCGGAAGCATCGGAAGGACCTGAGCGGGAACAAGCGGGCCCTGCGCAGGCTGCGCACAGCCTGTGAGCGCGCCAAGCGCACCCTGTCCTCCAGCACCCAGGCTACCCTGGAGATAGACTCCCTGTTCGAGGGCGTGGACTTCTACACGTCCATCACTCGTGCCCGCTTTGAGGAACTGTGCTCAGACCTCTTCCGCAGCACTCTGGAGCCGGTGGAGAAGGCCCTGCGGGATGCCAAGCTGGACAAGGCCCAGATCCATGACGTCGTCCTGGTGGGGGGCTCCACTCGCATCCCCAGGGTGCAGAAGTTGCTGCAGGACTTCTTCAACGGCAAGGAGCTGAACAAGAGCATCAACCCTGATGAGGCTGTGGCCTATGGGGCTGCTGTGCAGGCGGCCGTGTTGATGGGGGACAAGTGTGAGAAAGTGCAGGATCTGCTGCTGCTGGATGTGACTCCCCTGTCTCTAGGGCTGGAGACAGCAGGTGGGGTGATGACTACACTCATCCAGAGGAATGCCACTATCCCCACCAAGCAGACCCAGACTTTCACCACCTATTCGGACAACCAGCCTGGGGTCTTCATCCAGGTGTATGAGGGTGAGAGGGCCATGACCAAGGATAACAACCTGCTGGGGCGCTTTGAACTCAGTGGCATCCCTCCTGCCCCACGTGGAGTCCCCCAGATAGAGGTGACCTTTGACATTGATGCTAATGGCATCCTGAGCGTGACAGCCACTGACAGAAGCACAGGTAAGGCTAACAAGATCACCATCACCAATGACAAGGGCCGGCTGAGCAAGGAGGAGGTGGAGAGGATGGTTCGTGAGGCGGAGCAATACAAGGCTGAGGATGAGGCCCAGAGGGACAGAGTGGCTGCCAAAAACTCGTTGGAGGCCCATGTCTTCCATGTGAAAGGTTCTTTGCAAGAGGAAAGCCTTAGGGACAAGATTCCCAAAGAAGACAGGCGCAAAGTGCAAGACAAGTGTCAGGAAGTCCTTGCCTGGCTGGAGCACAACCAGCTGGCAGAGAAGGAGGAGTATGAGCATCAGAAGAGGGAGCTGGAGCAAATCTGTCGCCCCGTCTTCTCCAGGCTCTATGGGGGGCCTGGTGTCCCTGGGGGCAGCAGTTGTGGCGCTCAAGCCCGCCAGGGGGGACCCCAGCACCGGCCCCATCATTGAGGAGGTTGATTGAATGGCCCTTCGTGATAAGTCAGCTGTGACTGTAAGGGCGACGCTGTGGGCCTTCTAGACTGTTTCTATGATCCTGCCCTTCACAGGTGAAGGGCTGGGGAGTCTTCCCCCGCAAAGCTAGAGCTTTCTTCTCAGGGTTTTTCCTAACTGAAGTCTTTTGACCTTTCGGTGAGAGAGGGGTTCATCCTCTTCTGCTTCAAATTAAGTCATTAATTTATTAATATTTGTGTGGCACTTTAACATTGCTTTCGCCTATATTTTGTGTATTTTGTTACTTGCATGTATGAATTTTGTCATGTGAAATATAGTTATAGACCTAAATAAACTTTTAAAACTCCTTCTTGCTTTTGATTCCAACCAATCAAAGTACACAAGTACACGAAGGGACTAGGCTTTCAGAAGCAGAAAATGTTGGGGCGGGTGCTGAAAGAGGAAGGTGAAGAATATTCCTGAGGTCATGTACATGATTTCTATAGGGAAAAGCAGGATTTGGAGGAGAGTTTGAGGCCAACACATTGGAACAGTACTGAAGAGTGAGCGCTGATAAAGAGGAGAGGATTGAGACTTACAATGCAGGAGGAGAGAGGGAGAGATGTGGAACTGGAAAAGCAGAGAGTGGGGGAGAAACTTAAGTACTGGCAAGGTTTCCATGTGTGATCCTATGATACAAATTCTATATTTTATCATAGGAGCCTGGTTGGTTTGTCAGTCTAGGTGTTTTAATAACACTAACAAATAGTTTACATGCTTATTAGCTCTTTCTAATCATGTCACTTTATCCACTGTTCTTTTAGAGAAAAAGACCCTGAGTCCTGGACTCTGGAGGATGGTATATATCAGAAGAAGTAGGTCTGGTGATACGATTAAAGTTACTATTGGCTTTATCTATGTCAGAGAAATAGTATGATCCCATCTGGTTTCTGCCTGTGGGTCCTAGGATAATAATAACAATAACAGCAACAGTGTAGCATAATGAGGATGTTGGAACAAGACTCTATAGATTTTCAGCCCTGCCACTTTATATACTGTGCAAATTAAACTCTCCAAGCTTCAGTTTCCCCTTCCCTGCAGTGGGGATGATGATGATAACAGCACCAACCTCCAGATTGTTGTGAGGGTTCAATTAATTAATATATGTAAGAGGCAAAGAAGAATGTCAGACATATAATATACATCGACAAACATTAGCAATTCCTACTAGTTGTTAGTTGAGTATCAACTATGTACCAGGTACTTGACATACACCATCTAACTTAATCTTCACAGCAGTATCATGGAATACTATCTTCTTTTTGAAGAATAAGATTATGAGGTTCAAAGAGATTTATTTGAAGGTTTTATATATGAGGTTCAAACAATTTATTCAAGGACACATAGCTATTAAGTGGGGACAGGGGAAAGGAGGGCTAGAATGAAGAAACCTGTCCTGCCTGATTCTAGAGCCTGAGCATACCACCTTACAAATAACTTCACATAACTCCACCTTATATAACTCCACCTTATATAATTCTACTTATTACCAGACCTTCCCTTAGATATTTTGAAATTGGGCTGGTTTCGATGGCTCACGCCTGTAATCCCAGCACTTTGGGAGGCCGAGATGGGTGGATCACGAGGTCAGGAGTTCAAGACCAGCCTGGCCAAGATGGTGAAACCCCATCTCTATAAAAAATATATATATATAATATATATATATATTTTTTTTTTAAAGATATTTTCATTTGGAATACAGTTGGATGCTGAGTCCCGTGGGAAAAAAGTGTGCATTTTGTTGCATATCTACATTATTCGTTTAGTGAACAGTTGTTTTTTATAGCAAGTGACTGAACCTGGGAAATATCCTTAGTCACAAGTTTACTGCCAGTTGAGTCAATGACAATATAAAAGCAAGGATATTTGCCTTTGCTTTGTTGGTATAAACAAAATAATCAACATGATAAACTTGTGTTAGTTCGCAATCAATCCAGTCCGTAGTATATTTGCCCGATGCGCAATGGGAAATTTATTTTTATCTCAGAAATTATGGGAGAGCTTGGCTAGAACAATGCTACGTTATACATTATATTTCTTAGGTTGATTTTTTAAAGATGGAGAGAAGGTTAGACTAATAACACACTTGTCCTTGGCTGTCATTTCACATTTTTAACTACCCTCTTTTCCTGGCCCTGGCCCAAGTCTTATGCAATCTGGCTTCACATGGAAGAAACCCGAACACACACAACACACACACACACACACACACACACACACACACACACACACAGATGCATTTACCCTGCATTACATTATCCCTTTCCTGAATCTCCTCCCAGCTCCTGACATTGACACCCTCAACCTGTTTGTACTTCTCAAGAGGATTGATGGTACTCACTTTTATATAGTTTCTTAGTATTTTGATAGCATGCCCTTTCCCCTTTTAAAAAACCCAACACAGAATATAAGAAGAAAGATTTTTATCGTATTTAGTTGTGACATCTCAGATCCTCCCACTTGAGTGCAATCTATTTTTCTATAGAGAGATTTAAACAAACTTCACTTACTTTTAAATGGCTGTTGATCATTTTGTTTTAGTTTCTTTAGGGACTGTTTCTTGTATACTAGGCATCTAAAAGTCCTTATGTTGTACATAGTCTTAGTTTGATTATTGTAATCACAAAGATGTCACCTAGTTCCTAAAAAAAAAAAAACTGGAACAAAGTAAATCAGAACACATGCCCATTATTAAAAAATCGATTCTTGGTACAAGCAGTTTCTTGCCCCATTCCCAGGTTCTACTCCTCACAGGCAACCACTTTCAAGTTGTTGGTTTTTTAAAATAATTTTTAATTTTGCAATACTTTTAGATGAAGAGATGTGTTGCAAAGATACCATATAAAGTTACTTTATATCCTTCCTGCTTCCCCCTAATGTTAAAATCTTATGTAACCATGATATACTTATCAAACCTAAGAAATTGGCATTGGTATAATGTTAATAACTAACTGTAAATTTTATTCAGATTTTATTTTATTATTATTTTTTGAGACAGGGTCTCACTCTGTACCCCAGGCTGGAGTGCAGTGACACAATCTCGGCTCACTGCAACCTCTGCCTCCTGGGCTCAAGGGATTCGCCTCAGGCTTCTGAATAGCTGGGACTACGGGCGCGAGCCCGGGTACTTGGGAGGCTGAGGCACGAGAACCGCGTGAACCCGGAAGACGGAGGCTGCAGTGAGCCGAGATCGCACCACCGCACTCCAGCCTGGGGTACAGAGTGAGACCCTGTCTCAAAAAAAAAGGGTGGGGGCAAGGCGGTGGAGAATCTGATCCTTACCAAAGTTTGACACTACTGCGTTAGCGTTAAAAACTCAGACTAAGTACTGTACAGCAAATTAAAAGATCCTGAGTTGAGTGATTTCTCTTGTTTAGTCAAAGGAGATGGTATTTGCCTGCCTTAGTGTGCTTGACGCACAGAAAGGGCTCAACACATTGTGGTCGAATAAAGGAATGAATACCTTGACACTGGGAAGCTGGAGTCCAAAGTTTAACAACAAAAAAATGCCAGTTAAGGATAAATCTTAGTCTCAAGTGCTCCCTGACTTTATAGACCCAGACTCCAGCCTACAATACAGAAAAAATAGACTTAGTACTGTAAGTGCAGAGAAGCACAAATAATTTTCGTAAATGTAGATACGCAGGATAAAACCAGTGTCGATCGATAGAAAATTCTTTCTCTAAGAATTCAAACACAGCTGCTGGTTGATTCAAATCAGGAGGAAAAATAACAAGGCAAAATAGACTTTGTCAGAAGTGGGATTCGAACCCACGCCTCCAGGGGGAGACTGCGACCTGAACGCAGCGCCTTAGACCGCTCGGCCATCCTGACACACGCCGAGGCAGTTTTCCTAATTTCCCCTAATTTTATCGTGTACAGACGGTGCACGAACTCAGATCACATTAACGTGCCTATTTATGGTTTCAAATAAAACTCTCTGAACCCTGTCGCAAAGCGGGAAAAATAAAACAGTCCCCGACAGCTCTTTCCTCTTTCCTACTTACTTCCTCACTACCCAAACTAAAGGTTAAGGCTCCATTTTCCCTGGCAACTCTTCGAGGTTGAGGGGTCGAGCTAAGTCAAGGTAGATCCTGTGTGGGCCCGTCTCCCTCAGATCCTCCGCACCAACCGCCATTGCTGAATCCGACACCTGCGGATCCAGTGCGGAGTCTCGAGGAGCTGCGCACCTGGGAGCGCCGGGACGTGAGGAGAGCCAGTGTGAGAGAAACGGCGGAGGAAAATCCCCCGGTGGTGCTGAACTCCGGCTTTCTCTCTGGGCTGTGAGCCGGCCCCGCCCTCAGGCTCCGGGAGTTAATGGCTTCTGCTTTCACAGCCCCCGTTTGCGGGCGGGGCCGATTCAAAGGAATCGTTCTCTCCGAGTGAGGGCTTTGCGTGCTTAACCTCAGTATCGTAAACAAAAGACACTACTAAAACCGCCGGGAAACGCATGCGCTTTGCTTCTCTCATATATATATTTTTAAGAACAAGTTTTCGGTTGCGTTGGTGGTATAGTGGTGAGCATAGCTGCCTTCCAAGCAGTTGACCCGGGTTCGATTCCCGGCCAACGCAATTTTTTTTTTTTTTTTTTTGCTTCTACGGAAAACTTTTTTTCTGAGCGGGGAGCTTCAGCGCGAGCTGTACTCGTTTTACGCCTCAACAAAATTGCAGCAATACCTCACTTTCTGTACTGGCTTCCTATCTTCCCCCTGGCCTCTTTGTAAACCCAGGCGGTTTTGTTTTGTTTTGTTTTGTTTTGACGGGATTAGATTCTGATGCTTCTTTCCTCCTTTCCTTCCTTTGTAAACTTCCAACTCTTGAGGAATCTTTGGGATCATTTGAATCCTGGGATGAGTCTCAGCCTCAGAAAGGGGCTCTCGGAATGTCTCTTACCCCGAAGTTCACACGGTAGCCACGAACTATTGAACACTTGAACTTGGCTAGTTTCTCTACGAAACTGCATTTTCAAATTTAGTTTTAATAAATCAATTGAAATAAAGAAAATTAATAAATAAGTGGAACATTTTAAATGGATACTTAATAATTCAACCATTGGAGAAAGTTTCAGAGCATTTGGAACAACTTACTATTGAATCTACTTTTTCAATTGCAAATTTTATGAAATCTAAAAGTGGATTTTTTTTTCCTATGAGAATTTCCCTTCCTAGTTGAAATGTGCTGTCTTTAAGTGTAAAATAAATACATATTGATTTTGAAGACTAGGTAAGAAAAAATATATAACCAATTCATATTTGTATATTGATTACATGCAATATTTTGCATATGTTGGGTTAAAGAATAAGATTTGTTATTAAAATTATCACCTCTTTTTACTTTTTAATGTGACTATTAGAAAATTAAAAATTACATGTGGGACTTAAATTATGTTTCTATTGCAGTGTGAGAGTCTGGAGAATAGAAGCATAACTTTGTCACAGCCGGCAACTTCTGCTCAAAGTATGCTGGTAGTTTAGAAATACCTTTTTCTAAAAGAAAATTTTCAGAAACACAATTCCAGTTGTCCTCGTTAGTATAGTGGTGAGTATCCCCGCCTGTCACGCGGGAGACCGGGGTTCGATTCCCCGACGGGGGAGACTGCAATAATTTTTTTTTTTTTTCCTGCCTCTTCCAGTCAAGTAAAAACAAGAAAAAGTTACAAGTGCTTAAAAATCCAATTAACATATTAAAAAGAAACACAAACTCCAGTCCCAGTTAGCTACAATCCCTTTTTAATAAATTCCAGTCTTGATTTTAAACCCAGTTAGCTCCTAAAACCTCTTTTTCTTAGATACCTTGTGTTAATGTTTAGGCCTTACATACTCAATGCTGTAACCCAAATTGTTTCCTCTCGCCTAAAGGCTATCAAGCTCCAGATGGTAATATAATAAAACCACGCATAAATACGCCTTTCTTCCAAAAACCCTTCAACCTGCCCCCCCAAAAAACCTTAGCTGCTGTTCCCCACACAACAAAAAATAGTCAAAAAAATCAACACCCAATCTCCCTAACAGCAGTTAGTGTCTCCACTCCTAAGGGGGACTGAAAGGAGTTAGTTAGCTTGGTAGAGAGCAAGGAAAGGGTCTCTGGAGAGCCTCCGGCCCACGGGTTAGTGCCTCATTCTCACATAACAAAAAGGCTGCCTGGGAAAAAGTCAAGCTTCGGGGTGCCCATAAGGGAAATACCACTGGAAGTTGTGCCTGAGAACATGCCGGTGGCTGCACAGACAGGAGAACCTCTGACTTACTGAGATTAAAAACTTGTACAAACCTCCAGCGAACTCAAATAAGGGAACAAAGCCTGGCACAGAAATGCCTCTGTCCTTTGTATAGTCCTCGGGCTCTCAGGGAAAAGTTTCTTCTTTCCTAAGCAGAAGCACAGTAAGCTCCAGTGGGTTCCAGTAAGCACTTTCCTTTCCTTTTTTAAAACTGTAAGTCCATCCTCTATAAATCATCACTCAGTCCCTAATTGGTCCTGACCTAAGGTCCAGGCCAAGCTCTCACTTCAGCTCTTAGTAGGTCTAGGGCCAAGCTCAGCAGCCTCTATAAATCATCACTTCAGCCCCTAATTAGTTCCCGGCCAAGGTCCTAGGCCAAGGCCCCGGGGCAAGCTTTTTCAGTAGTCCGGGGCCAAGGTCCCAGGCCAAGCTAAATCACACATTCTCCAAAGCAGCCCACAAACTAAGCACATTCTTTCCCCTTTCCAGACCATAAAAACCCCTAAACGGGCCTCATAGTAAGCAACCCATTCGAGCCTCCCTCTCTGCTGGCAAAAAGCTCAGATATACGCCGGGCGCGGTGGCTCACGCCTGTAATCCCAGGACTTTGGGAGGCCTAGGCGGGCGGATCACGAGGTCAAGAGATCCAGACCATCCTGGCCAACATGGCGAAACCCCGTCTCTACTAAAAATACAAAAAAAAAAATTAGCTGGGCGTGGTGGTGCGCGCCTGTAGTCCCAGCTACTCTGGAGGCTGAGGCAGGAGAATTGCTTGAACATGGGAGGTGGAGGTTGCAGTGAGCCGAGGTCGCGCCACTGCACTCCAGCCCGGCGCCTGGTGACGGAGTGAGACTCTGTCTCAAAAAAAAAAAAAGGCTCAGATGTACTAGAGTGAGAGTTTGATTTACAACTAAGTTACATGGGAGAGAGGTAGAGGTTCAATTGTCTGGGAATCAAACTGCTTTGATTATTTCCCAAAAAACTGATAGTCATTAGATGACTTGCAGTCTCAATAAGTTGAAACTTTTTCCTAACATGCCGTTTATGATACTGAGTTCTTTGTCATTGGGTGAACTAACAGCAATTGTATTCACAAATTTTCTAACCTTTAAAATATTGTCTGAAGGTTTCTGTATCTGTTATCTTCTATTATACAAAAGTCATTTATTGGAATGACATATATAATTAGATTGATCCTAACCATTCAGGCTGGATGAGGCAACACAGTGTGATGATTAAGTCCTTGGGCTCTGTTGTGCTTCCTGTGGTTGAATCTTGGCTCTCTTTGTTTCAATTTCCTCATCGGTAAAAGAAGATAACGATGATAATTATAATTTTCAAATGGATTAATACATAAACATATATTACAAACATATAAACATTGCCAGGATGGTCCCTGGCAATGAGCAAGCATTAATTATTCTTTTTACTGCTAAAATGAATGTTGTTAATGCCCATAGTGGGATGATGTCTGAGATTTTTTAAAGTCTTATTCCATCAAATGGAGGTGAAACTCAACAGGGGTGGGAAGAAGGGACATCTGCACCTCAGCCACCACGTAGCTCCAAACCTCCCTTATGCTCTCATCTGCCCCACAGCCCCCATCCTGTAAC
This sequence comes from Ateles fusciceps, assembly GCA_036589455.1. NCBI lineage: Eukaryota > Metazoa > Chordata > Mammalia > Primates > Atelidae > Ateles > Ateles fusciceps. The sequence goes on from JAZHEH010003362.1 coordinate 4,661,966, forward strand.
AAGAGGACCGTCTGTACCAGTGGAGGCCACAGCATCTAGCTTATGCCTTCAGTGTAATCTGTTACTGCCTGCCTGCTCTCCCCTGACATTCCCTGACTCTTAGTACTAAGGTCTCATGGAGGCTGCGGTCCCACAGGCAAGAAGAACCAAAGGGTAGTACTGACTGGCAGAGGCTAGCCACAGCCGTGTGGGGCCAGATTGACACTGGGCAATCGCTAAGTAGATCAGGGCTCAGGCTCTCCTGTCTTGGGAGACATATAGGGACAGGGACGTATAACCAACACCAGCCATAGCTGGATTCAGTTAGCGCTTCAGGTTGGGATGCACTGAGTGACTTTTCTGAAAGTGGCCACCTACAGTTCCCTGTGGCCAGCCGAGGTATGGAGGCTGGATTTTTGGGATGTCTAGGGAAAGCCAAAAGCAAAACCCAGAAGATAATTCTTTTTGTGGAGGAGTTAACAGATACGGCACTGACCGATCAGAATAGCCCCTGGCTATACATTTCCCCATTATAACCGTATTCACTGCATTCCACAAATTGTTTTTTTAATTTCCAAATGTATAAAGTATTTTAAAAGTTATTTTTGTCATTGATTTCTGAGTTAAAGTCCTTATGTTCAGAAAATGTGCTTCATGTAGTACTGTTCCATGATATATGTTGACACTTATTGGCCTTGGCCAGGCACGGTGGCTCAAGCCTATAATACCAGCACTTTGGGAGGCTGAGATGGGTGGATCTGTACCAAAAATACAAAAATTGGCTGGGTGTGGTGGCGCGCACCTGTAGTCCCAGCTACACAGGAGGCTCAGGAGGGAGAATCGCTTGAATCCTGGAGATGGAGGTTGCAGTGAGCCAAGACGGCACCACGCACTGCAGCCTAAGTGACAGAGACTCTGTCCACCCCCGCTCCAAAAAAATTTCTGATATATTTGAATTTATTTCACCACCCTGTTTTGTACTTTTGACCTCAATTATTCTATTATTCTTTTAAAATTCTTCTTTTTCTTTCCTGCTTTTGGATTGCTGTCACATATATGTAAAATGAAGCATAGAAAATGTATATATATTCATGATCAACTGGAAACTAATAACTTTTTATTTCTGATGTCAGTCCCACAATGGAGATAAAGCACAGAGTGGTGGTTCTAAACTTGAACTTCACAGATGAACAATATTTCCCCATAATGTTGGTTCCTGACTGGGCAAGGTGGCTCAAACCTGTAATCTCAGCTACTTGGGAAGCTGAGGCGGGAGGATTGCTTGAGGTCGGGAGTTTCAGGCTGCAGTGAGCTATGATCATACCACCACACTCCACCCTACGTAATGGAGCAAGATCCTGTCTCTAATAACATCAAAAAATTGGTTACTAGTATAGAGTTGCCGACTTTTCATTTTGCCAAGTTAGGAAATTCATAAAACAAATAGCTGTGAAAACTATCATCTGTCCTTATTATAATTTTAAAAAAGAAAGGACATTTAAAAACAACTTTTTTTGGCAAATGAAAACTTATTGCTATTGGGTTTTCACCATTAAAACTGATGTTCTTGGTCTTACCTCCTTGCTTTTGATAGGGCCAAAGAGAGACACTGGTTACTTTAACAACTTTAAGGTGGACTCCAGGAATATCACCAACAGCAGGACCTTTTCCGCCAAATCCAGCAACCAGAACTTCATAGTTTTTTTCAATAAAGTTCAAGCAACCATCATCAGGTACAAAGGCTATGATTTTCTTGCTGTTCTTTATCAGCTGGACCCTGGCACACTTCCCAGTGGCAGAGTTGGGCTATTTGGCTCCAACCCCTACTTTTTCCAGCCCAATTCCCTTGGGATGAGAATCATCTCCAAAAGGGCTGGTCTTCAGGGCTGTGCCCAAATGGGCTTTCTTGTACCTTTTACCATGCCACTTCTGATCCAGTTCGGTGACTACCGAGATTCCAGATGGTAGACAGTCCACAACACTTGCCTCTATTGCCAGCTGCACAGGTCTGAGCAAAAGAGCAAAAACAAAAATTTAAACTATAGAAGAAATGACTCTAGGCCTGGCGTGGTGGCTAACGTCTGTAATCCAAGCATTTTGGGAGGCCGAGGCGGGTGGATAACCTGAGGTCAGGAGTTTGAGACCAGCCCAGCCAACACAGCGAAACCCTGTCTCTACTAAAAACACAAAAATTACCCTGGCATGGTAGCCGGGCACCTGTAATCCCAGCTACTTGGGAGGCTGAAGCAAGAGAATCGCTTGAACCCGGGAGGCGGATGTTGCAGTAAGCCAAGATCACATCACTGGACTCCAGCCTGGGTGACAGAGCAACACTCCATCTCAAAAGTAAATAAATACATAAATAAATAAAAGACTCGAAAGGTCATTTGGCAAATTTATTTATTTATTTACTTATTATACATACAATACACATATATGTATTTTACGTAAGATATAAAATATGTGTACACATAAACATATATGCACATATAATTTCTGCATATGCATATCTATGTTTGTATATCTTTTCATTTCACCGAACGTCATTGAAAACTTTCACCTGCACCTAAACTGGAGTCCACTGATGGAGAGAGGATGGCAGTGCAGAAAGAAAAACGGTTCTGTGTGGAGGATACAGGGGGGGCCTGGGTCTTGGGCAATACAGAAAATGGCGTTTTAGGCCCAGCACTGACCAGGTGCCCTAGGTCGATGGTGGTGGAATTAGGGGGCTCTGTCCTCAGATATTTGCATCTGGATATGTCGGCATGAAAGTCCTTAAGTTGTAGGCAATTTTTTAAAAATTTTATTTTTTATTTCCAAGCTGAACACCATTAACTGGAATATTACAGGCTTTTTAAGCTCCGTGTTTTGTCTGCATGTCTAATATGCCGGTAGAAACCTTTCAAAACAGCGAGGATTGAAGACTAATTTTGTAATGCCAAACTCCCTTACTTAGATATCACATTCTGCCTGACGTGATCGGACACATAAGAAAATATTTTTAATGTTCACGATAATAAGCTTATTATGAGTCAGCACTAACTCGTGTGCAAAGGCATACATAAATTGTCTACATAGACAAAAAAAAAAAAAAAAGCTTAAAGTCGTACTTCTCTGACCAAATCAACTGAACCCCCGAACCCACAGATAGCATCCATTTTGGATTCCCCAAAGACCCTTCGTTCCTGCATCCTCTTTCTGCTCTCCTTTTCTCAGCCTCTTCTGGTGGAAGCTCCAGATCCACGCAAGTGCTAGCGCGGAAAAAAGACCTGCCTAGCTCAGAGCTACGAGCGGCGCCCTGGGGCACAGAAAGCTGATTGTCTTACAGGTTTCAACATCAGTCTGTTTTTTTGAAGACTTAGAGCGCCGGGCATTTTTTCTTCAGTGAAGTGACTTGGCTGCGAAGCTCATTGACACCCGTCTCTGTGGCGCAATCGGTTAGCGCGTTCGGCTGTTAACCGAAAGGTTGGTGGTTCGATCCCCACCCAGGGACGGAAGTGATGTTTTTGTGAACGTCGGGCTTTTTAAACCTTGACTGAGAAACCACTTTCGATGCTAAGTGCTAACCGCGGGGAGCCCTGACAGCTGACCCCCGCGATGGGTGGTTCCCAGTGTCCTCTTCCGCCTTCCTGCAGTACTGGTAATTTTGAGGTATTTGGTTTTTCCGACTAGGGTTGCAATTAGAACTTTTAGCTGCTTAGCTGCTGCAATTATGTTTTAAAACTGACAAAGAAAATTTACCGACCAAAGGAAGAAGTACTAAAAATCTCAAAATGAATTGTTTATCTTTACACCAAACCTGTGCCTGCCTTGCCTTCCCTATTTCCTAACTCAGAAAACGGGCACTATGTGTGAAACTTGGTCCTTAGTCATGCGGCGACCTACTGGCTGACAATTCTTGGAGTGTCAACCTCCTAAATACCTTGTTGATTAGGCACCTTCTTCTCCAGCCTCACAGCCAGTTACTTCCTCATTGCTCCCTTTGGGTTACTGCATCTTACCTTGCCCCTAGATGGCTTCCTATTTGCAACTCTCCCCACCCGTCCATCCTTCAAGTAGTTGTCAGAGAATCCTTCTAAAATACCATACAGTACAACCTGATCTGCTTAAACTCCCTCAAGGTGTTGCACGGTCTGATAAAATCTCCTTAGTTTGGAAGGCAATGCCCTTTATGATCTGTCCCCTGAAAACTCTTTCCTCTCCCTCACGGACGCTGTAAACAACAGAACCGAACTGCTTTCTTGAACTCACACTCTGGCTTTCGAATCTTTGCCCATGAACCTTGGCCCTTTCTCTTCTTCTTTGCCAGGGAAACTCCTACTCATCCTTCATGACCACACCCCCCAAATCAAGCCTGTTTTCTGCAGCTCTTTCTTCACTCTCGTACTATTTGTTTTTCTCATTAGAAATAAAGCTTCCCCAGGGAATTACCCTGTGTTGTTCATCTGATATCTTCAGCACCTGAACTCAAGCTTGCACATTGGCGGTAGTAAATAAATGTGAGTTGCATGTCCAAGGTTTCCCAATGCACTTGTCTCATGTCTGAATCTTATCTAATATTTAATTTACGTATGTACTCTAGCTTGAATCGTCTTGGTATATAGCTCATAATTCACACAATCAGGCTGACCCTCTACCTCTGCCAAGGCCTCTACCTACTGCGTAGTTGTGCCTTCTCCTATCTGCCCTAACGCTCGAAAACTGTCTCTAATTCCTATTCACCCTCTTATCCCATACTTCCCATAAGAAGCCCCCTTTACCCAATTGTCTCAGCAAGCTGGCTAATTTTGGAAAGCAAGCTGGCTAATTCATATGAGTTGTGGTGAGATGGTTGCTGGCATGAGGGGGTGTTTTTCACCAATCCAAACCAATATCTGTTACAGTCTTGGACAAAGGGAAGAAGAAAGGATTTTATCATTGATATTTTATTACCATGGGTTTCCCATCTTCTATCTAAGACTAGCGTGCAAGATCTTGTAATATGCTTTATTCTAACAGAGAAATGTTGCGCTTCAAACTTCCAAAACAGGAAGAGACAGCTCAAACTTTCTTTCATAAGCAACAGTTGCCATCTCCATCCCCACCTCATTGGAACTGACATGAAGGATTTGAAAGTTTCATAATTTAACTCAGTGAAGCTCAGTAGTACGTTTAGTATTGGTTATCCAACATTTGTTTAATAAATGACATGAACAAAGCTGCACCGCAATTATGTATCGAAGCAGAAAGGGTGGTTTTACAGTCCCTGCCCTCACCCTCCAATTTGTACTACCCTGGTCAAAAAAAGCATTTTCACCTCCTGCGCTTTCCTTCCTGTGTGCTTGTGGGTGGCTCTTTCTTCTCAGGCTTTCCCACTCTGATGCTGAGATCGTTCTGTTCACTTAGCTTAACTTGGGACAGTGACACAAGGTTTGTTCTGTATTTGCTTTTCTATCCCACCCCACTCCAATCCTCAGTCTCCTTCCTAGGACCATTTTCTACTCCTAGCATTAAGAGGGCTCATCCTTATACACTTGCAGATGGTTCAGTTCTGATAGATTACCCTGGAAGACTCAATTCTACCTCACCCTCATGATTTCCCGTTAATTCCACCATGGCTAATGTTCTAGGAAGACAGCCTTATCTATCTCTGGGCGCTTGGGGACACCTCCCTTAGTCTATCCTGGACTACCCTGCTCTTTCTCAGCCATCCTTTCATTGGTCCCACTGAATTCCCTGGATCCCCAGCAGCTCCCCACGCTCTGTATGGCCCTGCCTCAACCATTAATTCTATCTATTCATTTATTTAGGAATAATTATTTTTCTTTTTTCCCCCCCCATAAACTGGGTAATTTATAATAGGAACAGTTTTTATATGTTTCAACATTACCATCTGTAGCCTGTATCGTTGCTTTGCTGTGAGGGAATGGTTGGGACAGAAAAAGTGTGTAGCTCTGAAACTTCAATTCCTTGGGATGCAGCTACTCACTGGGGCTTCCCTGCTGGCACTTGAAGATCATGGGCCTTTCCCTTCCACTGGAGACCAAGGAAGAGTCGAAAGTTGGGTAAGGGACTTGGGCTCTTAGTTCTATGTTTCCTGCTGCTCATGGAGAGGCCTAGTGAGGATGATGGGGTAGCAAATCCGGAGAAAGGTTCAGAGACACTGCTGCCACTGCTCTTATTACCCTCATGGGATGGGAGTCATTTGTCTTGAGAGTCCTTGCTCCATTTAAATTTATGGTCCTTCGAGTCCCTTGTTGAGCTTCGAATGTTTCTCTTCACAGAGAAATACAGTCCTGTGTCCACTGCAAAAAGGAGTACCATCACCAAGCAGAAAGAGACTTGGTATCCAGGTAGGAAGACTGGTGATGTGGATGACACTGTCGAATCGACTAGGAGAAGTGGAGAGAGGGAAAAAAAGACAGTCACCAAGGCAGATATTTGGAACAAACAATGAGGTCATCAGCAGAGAGTCTTTGACAACTGCCAAGAGACAAGTGTTAGGAATGGCGGGGGAGTCTGGGGAAAGTATTGCTTCCTCCCGTTAGCCCCTGATCTTAGTGCTATCTGAGCAGAGTACAGCTCACCAAACACTTAGCAAAGGCTTCTGCTTGTTTGACAGAGATGTGACAGAGAGCCTTAGCAAGTTAGGTTGTAAGCTGGGTTTTGTGTGACAGTTAAGAAATTGTCAGACAATGCTGTTGTCTAGAAACTGAGACAAATTTGTTGATTTTGCATTTCCATTTTTTAAACTCTTGATTTTGATGTATTTTCAAACTTAAAAAAATGACCAGAGGCCGGGCACGGTGGCTCACGCCTGTAATCCCAGCACTTTGGGAGGCCGAGGCGGGCGGATCACGAGGTCAGGAGATAGAGACCATCCTGGCCAACATGGTGAAATCCCGTCTCTACTAAAAATGCAAAAATTAGCTGGGCGTGGTGGCACGCGCCTGTAGTCCCAGCTACTCAGGAGGCTGAGGCAGGAGAATTTCTTGAACCCGGGAGGCAGGAGGTTGCAGTGAGCCGAGATCATGCCACTGCACTCTAGCCTGGCACCTGGCGACGGAGCGAGACTCTGTCTCAAAAAAAAAAAAAAAAAATGACCAGAATAGTATAAAGAACTCTCATATATCCTCATTTATAGAGATCCACTCATTATTTACATGTTACCCCATTTGCTTCATTCGCTCTCTCTTTCCCTAACCACTTGGGAGTATTTACTTTCAGTTTAAAGTGTAATGAAATTATTTTTGTACAAATTATGACATTGTAATGTCAAAATCTCAAAAGGTGTTTTGCTGCCTTTCTACCTGCAAACTGTCTACAGTTGAGGTCTTGGACTAGCTACAGATAGAAGTTGTGTGAAATTGGCAAGTCCAGGCACACCACACCAGAGCTCTGATTCTGGAAGCTGGTGCTATAGAACCTAGAGAGGTTTTGTGGATGACTTAATGGGATCATAGGATATGAGTGCTTGTTCAGATCTTTTGCTTAATGGTTAAATATACAGGCTTTGAAGTGTTTGATGTGACCTTAGGAACAACTTATTTATTTATTTTTGCTCCTCAGTTACTTGATCTGTAAAATGGAATCAATATTACCTATCTCATGTTGTGAAGGTCCTCTATGATACTCAAACCAGGTGCATGTAAAGAATTGCTTAGTGGCCGGACGGGTGGCTCATGCCTGTAATCACAGCACTTTGGGAGGTCGAGGCGGGTGGATCCAGAGGTCAGGAGTTTGAGACCAGGCTGGCAAACATGGTGAACCCTGTCTCTACTAAAAATACAAAAATTAGCCAGGCATGGTGGTGGGTGCCTGTAATCCCAGCTGCTTGGGAGGCTGCGGCAGGAGACTCACTTGAACCTGGGAGGTAGAGGTTGCAGTGAGCTGAGACCTTGCCATTGCACTCCAGCCTGGGCGACAGAGCGAGACACCATCTCAAAAACAAAACAAACAAACAACAAAAAAAAAGAATTGTTTAGCACAGAGTCTACCACATTGAAAGATGCCCAATAAATGTCAGCTTATCTTTGTTACAGAAGAAAAAATTGGGGTTCAGAGAGACTAAGTGGCTCACCTCTGGTCAGACGGTTAATTAGCTTCAGAGCCAGAACCCAGGTTCTGGGCTCTTTCTGTGAGGGCTCCTGCCAGTTTGTATCATGGCTAAAAGGCTTGGATAAGAAAGAGGCCAGCATGATAGGAACCTATGACATCGTGGGTGTGATTAGGGTAAGGAAAGACAGAGGTATTTATTGGGGGAGGAAATGTGGCTTCTGCTCCTGCGGTCACACTGCAGAGTGAATGACACCTCTTAGCTATCCTAAAAGAATGGACTGAAACAGAGCCGAAAACCTACCCAGCAATCAGGGACTTTCAGGGACCTCCTGCTGATTACCAGGAGGGAACCACATATGAGGAAGTGGGTATAAGAATTGGGAATCTCCTCCCAACTCATCTTCCCAATGTGAGTGCAGGCTCCACACACAGGCGTCCCTGGACATTCCAGGGTGGCACATTTCTTACCTTGAATGACGGTGATGTTCACACTTTCTGAAGACACATTTTTATTCCCAACAAGCCCCCTGCAGAAGTAGGAGCCACTGTCTTTGGGCGTGGCTTTCGGAATGTAGAAGTCAGAATTCTGATGAAAATACTTCTTCCCTTTGCCATTCTGTAAATATGTGACCTTATGCAGAGGAGTGTTCTTCCAGCTGTGGCATCTCAGGTGAATACGGTCTCCCTCCTTGTACATCCACTGAGGGGCCTGGAGCAACAGCCAGCCTGAAAGACACAGAGACACCCCAGGCCCAGGAGGACTCAGCTCTTGGTGCAGAGCTTTGTGAAGGGGCCATGTACCACCCAGATCCTGGGACATAAGTGAAAGCCAGATTGGGAGCCAAATCTGCATAGCTCCCCTTTGGGGAAGAGCTGATGGGCCTCTGCAAGAGAACTCAAGTCACACCAAGACCTTTGTCTGATGGGGAAGAGGGACACACACACATAAGATCAATACAGAGCAGAGGGAATAAGTGATGAGGTAAATGAGAACCAGTGCTGGGCATATCTGCAGGATCCTTAAGTGCTGGACTTAGATTTGCTGTGGCAGGTAATAAGGGCTCACAGCAAGTTCTAGATCAGAGTAAAAAGTGCATTTGAGTGCTCGCTTCGGCAGCACATATACTAAAATTGGAATGATACAGAGAAGATTAGCATGGCCCCTGCGCAAGGATGACACACAAATTCGTGAAGCGTTCCATAATAAATTCTAAATATAAAAAGAAAAAAAAAGTGCATGTGAAAATGATGATTTGCCCTCTTAGAAAAAAGGTAGATTTCAGAAGGTATAGACAATCGAAGGAATATTGAAAGACTCTTGCAGCAGTCAGGAATAAGGTGACGATGGCCACGGAGTGGCTGCAGAAATTGTGAAGGAGAATTCAATGTAAACATCAGGGAGGGGGAAGGGTATCGTAGTGCTCAGCGTGGCAATTGGTGGTTTCTGAGGTGTCACGGGGCTTCAGTGAGACCATCTTTATTACTGAGCATGGCCTTCAAGAGAGAAAATTCACATATTGTCAGAGCTTTTTCTCACAATCATCAGATTTCCCAAAGAGAGGACATGAAGTCGTGGTTGGAAGAGGACTTGAATAATTTTTAAAAAATGATATTGTGAATAAACATTATAATGTCATAAGAAAATATTCATGAGACAATGTGAAGTTAAAAAAAGCATAATACTGAAAATACTTTAAAAAGTACTATGCACAGAATAAAAGAAGGGTATGCACTTACATATTAACAGGGGTTTTCTCTGAAGGAGTGGGACTGAAGGACATTTAAAATTTCTCCTGTTTACTTTTATATATTTTTGAAATTGACCCCAAATGACTTTTGTAATAGGAACAAAACAAAATTTACTGTCATTTTATTTTTTATTTTTTTAAAATCTACATTCTCAGGTTGAATTACTGTAATTTTAAAAATCTGCTACCTGATGCTAAACAAAATTGGTAGGACATGTGTTGGTCATGATTCTCTACCACAAAGATTTGCTAAACAGAAAGTAATTTTTATTACCTATTAAGACATATCATTTATCAAAAGAAGCCATGTGCCTATCTATCCACTTTTCAGCAGAGAGATGAATCATTATTAGCATAAAGTCATGGTTAGTATATAGTCTGGTGGCCTTTAGAAGAACATTCTTAGTCCAATCTGTCCTGTCATGGACCCAGCGAATGTCCATATATATATATTCCTTCAAGTGATATTTCATCAAGCACTCACTATGTATGACACACTGTGTGGACTGGAGATACCCAGATGACTAGACATATGGTTCTCAGCCTTAAATAATCTACAGTCTAAACATAGAAACACAAACATTCAGAAATAATCACAATACAATATGATGAGTGCTAAGGACTGCAGGGACAACTAGATTGGAATAAAGACATCCTGCCTGAAAGAAGTAAAAAATGCTTCTCAGTGGCAGATGTAAGTGAAATGGGTCCTAAAGAATGCTCAGAAGTTTACCTGGTGAAGCTAATTCTCAAGGTCACAGTTTAATATAGCCTTGATTGGCTAGACTTCTAAAGCCAATTTCTAGAGCCAAGTTCAAGGCAAACGAATAACTCCTAGAATTGATTTTTCTATTGCTTCCTCTTGGTAATTCCCCATTTTACTTGGTTGTAGGTGGACATCTCTTACCTAGCTAGAAATGGACATTCCTTCTTATAGCTCTGGTGAGTGAAGACCATGTCAGCTGTGTGGTACAGTCAGAGGCAAAAGAGCCACAAAAATTAGTTTCAGAGGCTCAATTCCACGAAGCTCTCTTGCAGATCCACCTCTTTATGCCCTTCTTTTCCCAAGCCTTGTTCCACCCATAAACATTGTACGAATGGAGCAGCATGGAAGTAGAGTTAGGTTTGCAGGTGACACTGCAGGGACCAGACTATGTGGTAAGATTGCAGGGACACCAGGAAAGACTCCTGCCTTCAAAATATTCCTCCTACCTGTGTCTGATGTCTATATTCTGTTAATAGTACACAAAGACTTTCATTACATGATTAATGTGCAGGCTGAACATGTATGTACCGCCATTGGAAGAGATATCACATTCCCAAATTCATGCTTAAGTATAGGTTTGAGTATGGCATTGACTGGGAAGTCTATGGTATTAAATATTTTTAAATTAAAAATAAAATTAAAAAGTAAAAATTATTTCTTTAAAAAAAGAAAGAGTATGGCGTTGATGGGGAGAGTGAAAGATACGATGCTAGGCCATTAGGATTGCTTTGGGAGGTAGCTTAGGGTATTACATGCCCGAGAGTGAGAAGGTGATTAAGGTCCTAAAACCAAATTCATTAACTTATTCAATAAATATTATTGGCGTGGTGGCTTATGTCTGGAATCCCAGCACTTTGGGAGGCTGAGGCAGGTGAATCACCTGAGGTCAGGCGTTTGAGACCAACTTGACCAACATGGTGAAACCCTGTGTCTCCTAAAAATACAAAAATCAGCTGGGTGTGGTGGCAGGTGCCTGTAATCCCAGCTACTTGGGAGGCTGAGGCAAGAGAATTGTTAGAACCTGGGAGGCAGAGGTTGCAGTGAGCCGAGATCGTGTCATTGAACTCCAGCCTGAGTGACAGAGCGAGACTCCATCTCAAAAAATAAAATAAATTCAAACAAATTAATAAATAAATATTATTGAGCATCTATGCCATGGACTACCTTTCAGATGACACATTCACATTGTATGCATGTCATATGATTCCTGGAATATTGCAATGCAGCAAGTCCTGTATCTATTGTCTGACAGGCTTTGACATTTTGCCTACTTAGAGCTAGGAATACACTCTGATACCAGTCAGATCATCTCATCTTAGCTTTTATCTCTAAGAATATCATCTCTGGTTCTTCCCAAGTATTTTAGGACCCTTTGTTTCACCCTTTATTGGTGATTTTCCTCTTCCCCTTCACCAACTCACCAGTATGGACTTCTAGCTGCACCAGGTCACTGAGTGTGGAGAGGTGTGTCTGGCACCTGTACTCTCCACTGTCGTTGACTCTGACAGAGGCAATGAAATAACTTGAGTCCTGGCTTGAGAGGAGTTTCCCGTTGTGAAACCACTGTGCGGAATTGTCCTCAGGAAGAGAGGCCCCCTGGCACTTCAGAGTCACACTGTCCTTCTCTAGTACCCTGTTCCATTGGGGCTCCAGGGACACCACAGCCTTTGGGAGATCTTCTGAGGAGCCAAGAAAATGTAGGGTGAGGACAGGGGAGAGGAGCAGGCTCTACACTGGCATTCCCAGGGAGCCTCAAAGCCAAAATGAGCCCATTGCAACCCCATACTTGGTGACTCAGTCTTAGAGCATCTTGGTCCCATTTTTGGCCTGTTCAATATCTTGAGGAAAACGGGCCACAGAAGCATAGGGAGGGCCAAGCCCTGCTGTGTTGGAGGAACTATCCCTGCGAACCCCACATCAGCATTTTCCCATGCAGCAAGCATTTCCCAATATCTTACGGCCATCACCCCCATATGTGCTTCATGGAGTTAATCTGAGACCATGAAGCTGAGTCAATCTGAGACCATGAAGGTGACTCACCAGCTCGCATGCCAGCTGAAACTGCAAGAAAAAAGAGTGAATCAAATATTGAGTAGGAACAGAGATTGGAGTGATTTTAAAACTCCTCTGCCCTCCCCCTGCCCCAGGAATCAGAATATTTCTGGTGGAAACCTTCTTGCTATCTGCTTTCCGGTCTGCAGTGTCCATGGCTCCTGCCCCACTGTCAACTCAAATCCCTATTTCAACACTGTCCCCTTTCCCCTTGCTCCCTGTGCAAACTCACAAATTAAGAGAACAGATTGAATTTCCCTGAACCAAGCCACAGAAACAGCCTCAACCCACATCCCTACAAGAAAGGGAAGAAATTAACAATCATAGAGGAAAACCCTGAAATGTCAAACTGAAAGAGACAGACCCTAGGGAACATCTAGTCCAAGCTCTTCAATTTCACATAGAGATTCTGAGACCCAGAGGGATGAAGTGGCCCACTTCTAAGTATGCCCAGTCAGAAACAGCATTCTCCTCATTTCTAGCCTCATCTTGGCTTGTCCTAGGAGCTCGATCCAGGGCCATAGATGTGGTGAGGGGTCCCATCCCTTGGTGGAAGTCCCATCCCTTGCTTGAAAGAGGTCTCTGCTGAACCCAAGGCATTTAGAACTTCTCCCTCAACCAGAGAGACCCTTGACTTACCTAGAAGTAGCAGAGCAGTTGGGAGGAGCAGCTGACACATGATGCCACGCTGGAGTGAACAAGTCACCACAGTTATCTGGAGCCCTAAAGGGACTGAGCTGACTCGACAGGAGGAAGTTAACAGCCTTTCCCCTAACCCCTCCACCCATCACCCACCAGGTTCCTTTTCTTGAAACGTCATCTGACTTGTGAATCTGAAGTCTGGCAAGTGAGCCCCACCATAAGGCAGAAACAGGAAGGAAAGAGCCTAGAGGCGAGATGGGTGGGTCTGCCCCCTTTGCTCCCCAGAGGTCTGCGGCTGAGCATCTGGGGGGCACATGCAGAATCTGCCAGGAGAGTACCCTCAGACATTTCCAGGATGATTGCCCCATCTCCTGGGTTTGGGATCCACTCAGCACCAAGAATGGGACAGCATGACCCTGGGGATGAGATTCAAGGTGAGGGGAGCATTACCTGAGGGGTCTCTTTATTCCACCTCAGAACTTCTCACTCTCCTGCCTGGCCCAGACCCATCTCTCTCCAGCCAAGGGCCTGCCTGCAGAAAGTGGTCCTTTCGAATCTTCAGACCATTAGCCGTGTCTCTTCCTCCATATTATCTCCACCCATAGTTTCTTTCAAAATTCAAAATTCAAAATGCATATGCTCCAGGATATGTAATCCACAGGTGCCACTGACTTTTTAGGGCGATTTGATCATTAGATTCCCAGGCTAGAAGAAATCCAGGTAGGGGAAGAGAAATGGGCCCTGGGAGAACGAGTCACCAGCGAAAGGCTGAGAGGATCACAGAAAAGGTGAGGGTGGGGAGAGGCGAGGACAGGAACTCTTTACCTTTGCTATTCCCCGGGTCCTGCGGAGCAATGATAGTGCAGTTTAGCTCAGGTCCCTCTGGGCCACTGGATCTGGGCTGGTCTGTCAGCCTAGTAGCCGGGGGCTCCAGGGCTCCTTATCATAAAAGATGGAGGGGGGGTGGACAGGAAGTGGGAGGGTTGTTAACCTCTTCTCTTCCCTTCAGATGCTCCCCCATACCCACCCATTGTTTACTCTTACAATGGTACGTGTCCCAGACAGAAAATCAGATGACTCCGCTTGATAGTGCCACTCCCCCAGGGGGTGTCTAGACATCTGGGACAGGTCTCATCTGGCTTAGAAAAGCACAAGAGGTGAGCAGCAGGCAGGTGTGGGCACCTGATGCTTGTCAGGGGTGGAATGGAGGCAGGGGCTGGCACAGGTGCCCACTGACCTTTGCTTTGGATGAATGCTTTTCTACACCAGAATCACATAAAAACCACTACCCAGGTTTTGTTTTTTGTTTGATGTTTCATCTGGCTCCTGGGTGGAGTTAATTGATCCTCCCATTGCCATCCATGCACCCACTCCTCTCCTACACAGTCTTGCAGCAGACCTTCCTCCACAGGCCCTTGGATTAGATGCTGGGATGGACAAGGGTAATGAACCAGCAGCCGTTCTAGTGCTCCTTCTCAAGTGATTCATTTACATTTTGCAAAATCCAGTCAAGCATTTGGAAACTTAAAGTTCCTTGCTGTAACACTTTAGATGCTTGCCTGGGAAACCTAAAGCAGAAACAACGCCTTCAGGGCTAGGATGGTCTCTGAGGCAAAAGGTGGGTATCTCTCGATTCTCTCCTCTTTGCAGATATCCAAGTGGCTTTATGCCACGTGACCTCTGATGCAAGGCCTTCACTTTGTTTTCCTTCTTTGAGGTCTTATTTTCTTATCTGACTCCTCTTTTGTCTGTGGCTCTTCAATGGAGGGAGGAATTCTTAGCTGCCAAAAGGGTGGGCTAGGTAGGAGAGAGGAGAGAGAGCACAGGAGAAGAGAAAGGGACCGCAACAGAGTGGGAAGCTTGCAGGGGTTTTCATTAAGTCATGTTGAACAATTCTCAGAGTGCTGTTGGAGTTGTAAGGTTTAATTTTACAGTGATGGATAAATGCAGAATTTTGGCCTGTGGTGGCTTGCTGTAATCCCAGCTTTTTGGAAGGCCAAGGTGAGGTGGAAGGGTTGCCTGAGGCCAGGAATTTGAGACCAGCCTAGGCAACATAGCAAACTCCATCTCTACCAAAATAGTAATAATAATAATAGCCAGATGGGGTGGTGCATACCTGTAGTCCCAGCTACACAGGAGGCTGAGGCAGGAGGATCGCTTGAGCCCGGGCGTTAGAGGCAACAGTGAGTGACACTCATGCCACTGCACTCCAGCCTGGGCACCAGAGTGAGACCCTGACTCTTGGGGGAAAAAAAAAAAAAGCAAAATTTTTACAAAGGAGCAGATGGTCTTGGGATATCATATATGGAAGTGTTTGTCTTGTCTCCATGTTTGCTTTCATTTCTTCTCTTTCCCTTTTTCTTCCCTCCCCTCCTCTTCTCTCTTTCTCCTTGGAAGGCTGGGCACAGCAGAAGTTTCTGACTATGGAGGTCAGTTGATTGTCATCCCCTAGGACTTATAGCTGCTTAGGGGGAGAACATCAGATAAGTACTTGAAGTGCTAGAGGGACTGCGAAGAGCATTTATGAAATGCTGTGTATGCACAAAGAAGACGGTGGCTAATTCTGTCTGGGGAAGGAGAGAACCCTTCGATTAGGTCACAAAAGATTCAGCAGGAAGATTTTTGAGGGAAATAGGCATTCCAGGCAAGAGGAGCAGCATGAGCAAAGACGTGGAGTGAAACAGGCTGCTGTGTTTGCAGAGCTGGGTGTAGTCCCACAAGTGTAGTGAGGACTACAAAGGAGAAGCACAGGCTCCAAAAGGGTTAAGATGTCTGGGTCTCACCTGAGTCTGGGTGAAATCCCAACCCCATCACTTATTTAACCTTCTAGGCCTCAGTTTCCTTATCTGTAAAGTGAGGCTAACAATAATGGCACTCATGGCTTAAATGAGATAATGCAGATAAAATACCAGAAACTTCCATATTTGGTACCACACCTGCTGATTACTGCTGATTGTAAATGCAGGATGGGAGGTTGAGACCTTCCTCAGTTTTCTAAATTAGGTTGTGACCCCCACCCCCTTCCCAACTCCTTTAGGACCTTGTGCTTCTTCTTTGTAAACTCGTCGCATTTGTGGACTGAAAGGTCTTGGAGAGCAGGGAATCTGTTCGCCTTGTTTACCACTGTACCCTCAACATTTAGCACAAGGGCAGACACGTATTAGGAACTCAATTAATATTTATCATGGAGAGTTTTGCATGTCAGGATAAACAATACATATTTTATTCTAAAAGCTAATGGGAACTAATAAAAAGGCTTTAGGCTGGGGCGTCACAAGATCTGTTTTACATTTTATAAAAATGACTCTGATAGCAGTCCAAGGAATGAGTTACAGGGGAGAGAGACAGAAGGCAGAGGGAAAAGTTGGAAGATTATTTCTACATTCTAGTTAAGAGACAAGAGCCACTCTGTTTAACAAGTGGATATGCAGAGAGAAGTTAGGAAGGAAGAATGGACAAGACTGGGTGAATGGTTGGCTATGGGG
The DNA here is from genome assembly GCA_036589455.1 of Ateles fusciceps. Taxonomy (NCBI): domain Eukaryota; kingdom Metazoa; phylum Chordata; class Mammalia; order Primates; family Atelidae; genus Ateles; species Ateles fusciceps. Next base: position 4,678,675 of record JAZHEH010003362.1, read on the forward strand.
GGTAACGAAGAGGGGAGAGGTCTGGGTGATGCTCAGATTTCTAATTTGGGTGATAACGAGGATGGCAGTACCTTTCATGGACAAAGAAAAATGGGAAGATGAGGCTTTGGGAGGGAGAAAGTGATCTCAGCTTTTGATGTTATTGAGTTTGAGGTAGCTGTGAAGATTTGAGGTGAAGATGGCAGTGAGACACATAGCCCTGGAACTCAGGTCTTGACAAAAGACACAATTTAGGAAACACCAACATGGCTGAGGTTTCAAACTTCTGACAAAAGCTTTGGGCCCTCTCCCAAGAAAGGATGCAAATATACAAATTATGTTTCCTGTAATTTAAGAAGCTCTATCTGAACCCATCCAGAGATCCTACGTTAAGATAAAGTATGGATGTCTCTCCAACTGTAAGAGTGTTAAATGAGAAATAAAGGGGGACAGTGAGGGAAAGGAAGGAGGGAGTGACAGGAAGAGGAGAAGAGGAGAGAGTCAGTGACAGAAAGTTGGTATGCAAAAATTTTTGAAGTGTGCCCAAGAAAAATAGCTGACGAAGGATTTTGGATAGGAGGGGCTGAAGAAGAGAGAACAAGGAAGTTTAGTGGGAGCAGATCTTCAAGGAGGGCATAGTCAACAGTAACAGTATTAATGTTGCAGAAAAAAACTCAAACAAGAGTTTGATAGAAATATGGCAATTGCCACATTGAAACCTGGCAATCAAGGAATGATTAATTACCTTTGCCTCAGCAATTTCAGGGGTTGAGGATGAGAAACAGAAGTTTAACAACTTTTGATTGAAGAGGGAGCAGGAATGAAAAAGTGTTTAATGAAGTACTTCTCCTCTTCAGAATCTCCATTATAAAGGAATAGTGCACATGTCCTGGCTGTCCAGGATCACCTCCTCCTCCCCTTCTTATTAGCATCTCATTCTACCCTGGAGAAGCCTCACTGTGAGCACTTAATAGAAAGCAGTGATTGCTTTCTGCTGCGGAACCCCAGAGGTCCAGATCTTCCTTTTCCCACCTTGGGGCACTATTATGGACTAAACTATGTCTCTCCTAGTTCATATGTTGAAGTCCACATGTGGAACCCCCTGTACCTCAGGATGTGGCTATATATGGAGACAGAGCCTTTAAATAGGTAATTAAATTAAAATAAAATCATTAGGTGGGCTCTAATCCAATATGAGAAGTGTCCTTACAAATTGGGACACAGACACAGGGACAAGACGGACACCTACAAGCTAAGGAGAGAGGCTTCAGAAGAAACTAACCCTATGGACTCAAAGGGTAACAACAGACACACTGGGGCCTACTTGAGGGTGGAGGCTAGGAAGAGGGAGAGGATCAGAAAAAGTAACTATTGGGTACTAGGCTTAGTACCTGGGTGATGAAATAATGTGTATAACAAATCCCCGTGATAGGAGTTTGCCTATATAGTAAACCTGCACATGTACCCCTACATCTAAAATAAAAGTTTTTTTTTTTTTTTTTAAGGATAAGAAGAAACCAACCCTGTCAGCACCTTGATCTTGGACTTTCCAGCCTCAAGAACCATAAGAAAATAAATTTTTGTTGTTTAAGCCACACAGTCTGTGGTACTTTGTTATACAAGTGCTAGCAAACTGATACAGGCAGATAGAGGATAGGCACGTGACCTAGGTTTGGTCCATTAGAGTCTCTTCTGAGCTGAATCCTGAATAAGTGACACCTGTTTACTCAAAAGGGAGATTCACTTCTAGGAGTGGGAGATGGTTGGGTCACAGTCATCACAGCAGTAGGATGGGCTGACCTCCAGTTTCCATCCAGTAAATTTCTTTCTTTTACTTAATAGATCTAGATTCTGATAAAGTTGCTTATAACCCAGAGCCCTAAGTGACACAATAAGAAAGGAGAAATGGAAGATGGTAAATAGACAGAACCGATTTCATCAAGTCAGGGGAACTGCAATACAGGATGGGTAATTCACACAGAGTCGGCCATGCCGGAGACTGGAGCTTCAGTATTACTCCTATCAGTCTCTCAGAGCATTCGGGTAGCAGAGTTTTTAAAGACAACTTGGTGGGTGGGAGGGGAAGCCAGTGAGCCAGGAGTGTTGATTGGTCTGGGATGAAATCACAGGGAGTTGGAACTGTCTTCTTGCACTGAGTCAGTTGCTGGGTGGAGGCCACAAGATCAGATGAGCCAGTTTATTGATCTGGGTGGTACCAGCAGATCCATCAAGTACAGGGTCTGCAAAATATCTCAAGCACTGATCTTAGGGTTCAGGGAGGGGTCAGAATCTTGTACCTTCCAACTGCATGACTCCTAAGCCATAATTTCCAATACTGTGGCTAATGTTAGTCCTACGAAGGCAATCTGGTCTTCAGGAAAGAAGGAGACCTGCGCTGGAAAAGTGCTGTTATTGTCTTTGCTTTAAACCACAAACTATAAACTAAGTTTCTCCCAAAGTTAGTTCAGCCTATGCCCAAGAATGAACAAGGACAGCTTGGAGTTTAGAAGCAAGATGGAGTCAATTAAGGTAGATCTCTCTCACTATCTCAGACACCATCCTGCAAAGGCAGTTTCAAAAGAATGGGAGTTTTTGTTGTCTTTTAAGTGAAATATTTGAGCTTGGTTATAGGTCTTTGGGAAGAAGCCAGCAGGGTGGGAGAAGTTGGTTGCCTAACAGGGATGGAATACCTAGTGAAGTAAGTGTGGGTCCTGAGGAGATGGAAATGGGATGTGGACAGGGAGCTGGCTGTGAACTGGATATGGATTCCCCCTCTCTCTGACCTGAAGGCAGGAGCTGTGGGGGTACATATGCAAATCCATTTTCAGATGTTTAGTGACGTCCACATCTGATGGTTCTGATTTTCTTGGTTAAGGAGGAGTCAAAGACACCTGTAGAGAAACAGTGGGTAACAGTTGTGGTCAGGGGTTTGAGAACACCAGAGTTGAGAATGACCATTGTGTTGCATGGGAGAAGGAGCCGACTGTTTGTATGTACAAGAATTGCCAAGAATTCCAAACAATTGTAAAAGGATTGCCAAGCAATGCCAAGGGCCCAGCTAAGGTGGGTCGCTACGCATTTGTAGCTGGAGCAGTCCTCAGTGCCGGTAACATTTCCCCAATTGTACTCAGTGCCAACTGCTGTCTGACTAGCCTGCTGAAAGCAGTCCTGAGCAGGAGTGGAGAGAGGTCCTACAACCTGTATTACCTCCAAAGCAGCTCAACCGGATTGAGGAAATGCTAGAATGAAGGTATGTGTGCCTTCAGTGAGCTCATCCAAGACAGGGAGTCAGGAGGACTGTGAGAAAGGTTGGCTGGCCTGGCAATCTTTGGTATAGTCCAGCAGTAGAATTCCAGTTACCTATTGCTGTAACTGTAGAAAAAACAAACTCCGTTCCTCCCACTCTGCTCTCACAACACGCGTCTGACAACAGGTATGTGGGGATTTCTCTCCACCGGCATGCAAGCAATTCAGCAGTGGGTACTAACTGGGCGTCTTCTAATCCAGTGGTCCCCAACCTTTTTGGCACCAGGGATCGGCTTCATGGAAGACAGTTTTCCCACAGACAGCGGTAGGGGGTGTAGGGGCTGATTTCAGGATGATCCAACTGCATTACATTTATTGTGCACTGCATTTCTGTTATTAATATTTAATGAAGTAATTCTGCAACTCACCATAATGTAGAATCAGGGTGAGACCTGAGCTTGTTTTCTTGCAACTCGACAGTCCCATCTGGGGGTGATGGGGAGACCGTGCCAGATCATCAGGCATTAGATTCTTATACAGAGCATGCAATCTGGATCGCTTGCACACGAAGTTCACAATAGGGTTTGTGCTCCTATGATTACCTAATGCCACTGCTGATCTGACAGGAGGCGCTCTGGTGGTGATGTGAGCTATGGGGAATGGCTGCAAATACAGATGAAGCTTTGCTCCTCACCCGCCACTCTTTCGTGCTGTGCAGCCCAGTTCCTAAGAGGTCACTGACCACTACAGGTCTGGGGGACTGGGGACCTCTGCTCGAATTCAATTGAATTTCAACGCTATCTAACTGGAAATAGCATCAGGTCACACAAGTGAAGGACTCAGTCTCACAAGACACTTCTGATACTCTAGGATGAAGCCCCAGATTGTTTTACTTGTGTTTTTGACTGACCAGGAATAAATGGGGGGTTCCCACAACCCCCATCTTGGGTTCAATTAATTTGCTAGAGTGGCTCTCAGTACTCAGGGAAACATTTGCATTTATCAGTTTGCAATAAAGAAGATTACAAAAGATACAGAGAAAGAGTACATAGGGCAAGGCATGTGGGAAGGCGCGTGGAGCTTCCATGCCCTCTGGTGCACCACCCCCCCAAGAACCTCCATGTGTTCAGCTATCTGGAAGATCTCCAACCTCTGTCCTTATGGGTTTTTATGGGAGCTTTATTACTTAGGAATAATTGATTAACTCATTAGCCATTGGCAATCAATTCAACCTTCAGCCCCTCTCCACTTCGCAGATGGAGTTTGGAGGGTGGGGCTGAAAGCCCCAAACCTCTGACCTTGCCATGGTCTTTCCTGTGACCAGCCCCTATTATGAAGCTGCCTAAGAACTGCTAGCCATCAGTCACCTCATTTGCACACCAAAAGACATCACTTTGGAGATTCTAAGGATTTTAGTTGTATGCCAGGAAAAAGGATGAAGACTGTATACAGCACCCTTGACACAACTAACTCGATCTTAGAAAAAGACTCCATTTTATATTTCATAGGGCACTTGGCCAACAAGAATAGATGTTTTAAGAAACAAATTATAAAAGATAAAGACTGCATCCAACCAAATAAGGCCACAAACAAGCACATTCTTCCAACTTTCAATTCTTACCAGAGGACTCTGTGACTAAAAGATTAGGCCTTCAGCAGCTTGAAATGGTTGTCTTAGCTGACACTGTCTTGCAGTCACTCATGGTAATAATTTGCGTCTGCCAGTGAACGCTCTGCCACCTCAGACTCTTCCTTTCAAGACAAACGGACAGCTAGAGCCAGACCAGGACTCCTTTGGTCTTCTTAGATCCTCATGGACTGTTTTGTTAACCTTTTCTCTTGTCTCTTTTTTCCTCTTGATGTTAAACAGTACTTTCTTTGTTGTGGAATGTTTAACCTATAACATTTTAAAAAATATTATAGGTAGAGGGGCGTGCCATATTTGGGAGAGAGGGTCTCTTTCTCTCTCACTCACTGGACGTGACCGAGGGCTCATTTTGTCCTACGGTGTACCGGAAGCTATTTTTAAGACTTTATAACATTTAGGAAACTATACAGCTTCACTTTCTGCTGTACTCTAATCATCAGAAATTATAAGCCTACCCAGATTCAAGGGTAAAGGATGGGGATGTAGGCCTCATAGCTTGATGGAGAGAGTGTCAAAGAATTTGCAGCTACGTTTTAATGCTGCCACAACTAGCTACTCTAATACATTTTAAAGATTTCTTGATTCTTTGGGGTTGTGGTGATTAGAGTAAAATCTTTAAAAATAGAAAAGGCCTGGGGAAAGGGGGAGACTGTAAAATACAGGGAAGGAAAGAATTTTTATCCTATTCCCAGAACAATCACAGAAAGAAGGGAGGTAGTTGGTACTAACTAGAAAGAAGTAAGCCAGACAGACATTACCCATCTATCCCCTCCCAGGTCCAAGAGTTTGCTTACGATTATAAACAGCAAGAAGACTGTATCTCATGACACCATCTTAGCTCAGGGCTACAGAGCAATGCTGTTGCATGTAGGAAACAAGGATTTCTCGAACTTGAATCCATAGTAGGTTCCGAGTTTTTTCCAACTCAACAATTGCTATGACTCCGTTAACTCAACAAGTAGAATATGGTGTACTAACCTGATACCCATCCCTCTCCCTCCCTTCTAATATAAACTTGATTCTATTTAGGAATCATCCTCATATGCGGAGATGGATCTTGTCTGAGCTAAGCTACTTGGGGTGTAGCATTCCTCTGGCTTGTATTGGTTAAGCTGGAGAAGAGGGGAACTTTGTCCTAAATGGGCCAATCTGGTAGAGGGGGAGTGCCATATTTGGGAGAGGATCTCTCTCTCCCACTGGACGTGAACAAGAGCTCATTTTGTCCTACGTTCTGCTGGCAGCTATAATTAAGATTTTGAAGGCAGTCGGTCTGAGGTCAATGCCAAAAAACCAAGGAGGGCAGAGTGGAGGGATAAAACACGGTCTTGGTGACATCACTGAGCTTCTAATGCTTAAAATTTCAAGAAAATTTCCTTGCTGTTTAAGGCAATATAAGTCAGGGCTTGTTACCTTCATCCAAAGGCAGCCTAATGAATACCTAGGTATTTACTGAGTACCTACTAAAAGGCTGAGGCGGGAGGATCACTTGAGCCTGGGAGGCGGAGGTTGCAGTGAGCCATGATTGTGCTACTGCACTCCAGCCTGGGCAACAGAGCGAGACCCTGTCTCAAAACAAAACAAAACAAAATATTCACCATTATGTGTCTAGTAAAATGAAGAAAAGAAATAGGAAAGGAAACTGGCAATATAAAAGAAAAGGGAGGAGAACAGGCAGAGTTCGAGACATAAAGACACAAAATGGGGTGGAGGGTAGAGGAAAACCAGTGAGGGAAAACTCAGAAAGACACAGTTATTGGGACAGTAAAACAAACAAACAAAATGACACACACACACATACACACGCACACACACAAAACTGAGAGAGACGCCCAGGTTTACAAACACGGAGTCTTAAAAACAGATGGAAAATGCATGAAGAGCAAGGCCTATACAGAGAGGCCTGGAAACATTCGCACCTCAAGATACATCATACAAAGGCAGTCAGGGACAAGAGAGAACACTTTCAAAAAAACAGGAAGAGACAGATAGACAGCAAGGGAAAAAACTATAAGGGACTGAAATAGATTTTGTGGGATGACCTTAAGCTGCACCTGTTTACTTTGACAGTGGTTATTAAAATACTATGACCTGTTGACATATAAGAACTTTCCAAAATTTTATGCTATAGCGAAGAGTGAGTTTCAAATGCCTGCCTTATGTTATCTCACATCAGACATCCTTACACGTCCCTCAAACTTGCAAATTTTTAAAGTTTCAAAAAGGGAATGATGGTGATGTGTTATGGGAAGGATACTAGTCAAGGAGGAAGGAAATCTCAGTTTTGGTTTCAGTCTGAGAGGGGTCAGTTGTCAAGCCACTTCTCTTCTCTTAAACTTGTTTCCTCATCGCAAAGTGAGGTAATTGGGCTAGATTATATCTAGCTCTTTCCACTCTAAATATTCTCTAATTCTGAATGTTGGCTTCCAGTGGTAATTTCTATATATTGCAGAATGTAGTAGTCTTTGTCTTCTAGAAATCCTAATGAAGGCAGCTTTGGGGAGCCAAAAGGATTTTCTAGCAGAGCTAGGAAATCATACTTCTAAGAGTTAAAAGTTATAAAAACTAAACTTATGCTTTTGCTCTTGTGCAAAATCTTCAGAATCTACTAGAACAACAAAAGGTAACACCAAAAGGAAAACTTAGTTTGTATTTTTAGTAGAGACGGGGGTTTCACCATGCTGGCCAGCCGGTCTCGAACTTCCAACCTCCAGTGATCCACCTGCCTCTGCCTCCCAAAGTGCTAGGATTACAGGCATGAGCCACGATGCCTGGTCTCTCTTTCCTTCTTTTTCTTTTATTTTAAGCTTAGAAATCCTTTTTCCTTCAGAGAATTTACTCAAGATTCAATTCTATTATCCTCTGGTGTGTTGATAGCGTGATTCTTGTGGTTCACTCTATGATTCTTGTGAAACAGATTTGCTTCTATTCTGAGAGGAGTTGTCTGCTTAACAACTTGCCTGGCTCGAGGGGGCTTACTAATGCCTTTTAGCTCCCTGCTTTTTGACTCTCCTTACAACTCTCCTTAGATTCCAACAAGGAGATATAAAAGAAGTGACATAAAAATGTGAAGGGCTTAAACCATTTATTTTATATTGCTGACTTTTCCCCATGTATCTTTCCTTTCTGATTACTACTTAAAATCAAGACAGAAGCACCTTAAAGATGGAAATAGCTAAACATTCTTGAACCTTTCAATCTTAGGAAGCCAGAACAGGCCTCTAAAGTAGATAATGTCTACTGAGATCAAAGAGTCTCCCCTAGAGCAGAGTTTGTTGTATTCTGAGTATGAGGAGAGTAGTATGGGGAGACGAAGCTGCAGTGAAGTAAATGGGTCTTGTTATCACAGTACTTCACAGAACACATTAGGGAGTTTGGGCTTTGTCCTGAGGGTATAGGGCGCCACCGAATTATTTGAAGAAGGAAAGTAACATAATATAATTTGTACTTTAACAATATTACTCTGGTTGCTGCTTGTAAATAAGTTGGAGGAGTAAGACTGAGAGCGAAAAGATGAGTTGGTCTCTTGCAGTAGTCATGGCGGTAGATGAAGATGGCCTCAGACTAAGGTAATGGTAGCAGGGGTTGAGATATTTAGCAAGGAGAACTGGCACAATTGGATGTGGGTTATGAAAGAGAAGGTGGGAATCACAATGGCATCCAGATTCCTGGCTTAGGAGGTGCCATTCCCTGAGGTGGGGAATATGATGGAAAGAAGCTTAGCTGGAAGGGGTTGGGGAAAGATGGTAAGTTCAGGTTTGGATATTCTAAGTTTGTGGTACCTGTGGACATAGCAGGTGAGTTGGTCAATATCAGCTGGATAACTGGAAGGAGAAATCTGGGCTAGAACTAGAGCAAGTAGACTTGAGCAAATTGTGCTTTTAGGAAATTAACTGGAAGCCAAAGAAATGATTTGTGATTTGCTGGTGCCTTGCAGCAGGTCTATTTCCAGCGACAAGGAGGCAAGTTTGAATTGGTTAGAGCCTCATCCACATTTCTTCAAATGTTCTCGTCAAGCATTTATTTGCTACTAAGCAGGACAGCCTCAACCTTCCCCAGGACCATCGTCCAGCATTCTTTAGCATGTTTGGCTTAGGACCAAGTTCCCACCCTCCTGCATCTTTACCCTTGCTGGAGATACACACACATGATATAGTTAAGGGACAAACAGGTGTGACTGGGAGGTTCCAAGCCATTTGAGTTGCAGACCCTAAGTGCTGGGATCTAACTCCTAGTTTTCTACTACAACTTCAAATGCCACCCTCCTCACTAAGGGTCTAAAAGCCAAAATGTGGATGAAGGAAAGCGAGCCTTTCTTTCTGAATATCACTGCTTGAAGCCATGCTGAAGTCAAGAGACATTCAATCAGAAGAGCAGACCAAGTGGCTTAAGGTAAGGGCAGCCCCAGATTCTCCTTGCTCTGGACTCTGAATCTTGCTCCCTTAGATGGTTAGCTGTCTGTTTCTTGCGTTAAACCACTCAGATCTTTCTTCAGTTTCCTTGAAAACTGGGTTCCTTTGTCCTGCAGAAGAGATGTACACTGCCCACTTTCGTTTCAACAGAGGGCAGTAGAGAACAGCAAACAGCTTACATTTCTAAGCCCAGAAGAAACAAAACAAACCCATTTCCAACATTCTCCCCAGGTCAAGGTACCCAAAATATGGCACACTGTGCTTCTTGTGTTCATAAATGCGACATGTCTTTGTGAAGGTAGGGCATCCGAGAGAGTCAGCGACTCGTAGACCACCCTCCCTCTTGCGAACAACAGTTTAGCTATGTGTAATTTATGGAAGGCTTTATGGAGAAGGAGTTTGATCTTGAAGGGTAAGTATGAGTTGGCAGGAAAGCTTTGTTACAGAAAGCAGCATGGGCTCAAACATGGAAACAGCATGGCAAATTTGGGGAAGTTTGGAACAGGATTGGGGTGGGGACGGCTGTGATATTTACATACACTCTCAGATGCTATGTGCCATCCTGAAGTGTTTGAATGTCACTTTGAAAGATTTAACATCATCCTGAAAGCAATGGAAAGTCACTAAAGAATTTTGAGCAGGGTGGTGATCTGACCTGTTAGGCAATTTGAGATTTTTTTGTTTGTTTTTAATTGAGGTATATTATGATCTTGCCAATCTTTCAAACTTTAGCCAACAGGTGGGTATGTAGTGATATTGTGTTTTTAATGTACATTTCCTTGATAAGCAATGACTTATTGAGTATGTTTTCATGTGCTTATTTGGTCATTTGGATAGCCTCTTTTGTGATGATTCTGTTTAAGTCTTTCACATACTTATGAATTAGCTTATCTTTCTCTCACTGATTTTTAGTAGTTCTTTATGTATTTTAGATATTTTTTTGTGAAATACACCTATTACAAATATTTTCTCCTACTCTGTGGCTTGCCTACTCACTTTTTTAATGATGTCTTAATTTTTTTTTTTTCTTTTTTTTTTGAGGCAGAGTCTTGCTTTGTCACCCAGGCTAGAGTGCAGTGGTGCAAGTTTGGCTCAGTGTAAACTCCACCTCCCAGGTTCAAGTGATTCTCATGCCTCAGCCTCCAGAATAGCTGGAACTACAGGTACACACCAGCACACCTGACTAATTTTTTTATTTTTATTTGGTAGAGATGGAATTTCACCATGTTGGTCAGGCTGGAAAAAAATATTTTAAGCATTATATTTTGATAATGATTATACCAAGAATATATTTTATATTATTTGACAAAATCCATAATGTATATTTAGGAGATTAATGAATACAATTATGAAGGTCACTGAAGGATGACTGTCCTAAAACAAGTTAATAATACATCCTACGGAAGACCATTTAGACATTACAATTTCTAACCTATAAAATGGAACTCTAAATAGCTTTTCACCATCTCGGTAGTAATTTCTGCCACAACACTTTTAGAAGGCTCATAAGCCAACTCACATACAATCGTAGTATTAATGAAGAAAGCAGAGAATGTCAAAGGAAGAGGACTGAAAGGAGAAGTGTTATAAAACTCCTCTTCTACTTTTTTGCCCGCCATCAAAATCACCGCCAATAATATGAATGTCGGGTCAATTTCCATAGGAAAATCAGTTATTTTTTACCTCTTTAAAATAAAATTTTTGCAGAAGAGGGCTGAAAATTTCTTGAGCCATTTTAGCACAAAGAATGGAAGTTCAGTTCTCACCATGGTACAGCTCTACCCTGCTGTCATCTTCATTGTGATGGTGGCATAAGTTTAGCAGGGTGCAAGTGACCACTAAATGACATCTTTCAATGAACAAACAATTGAAAAATCTTTTTGAAAACCGTATGAAAGATGAATTGGAATGGACCAAGACTGAGGCAGGAAGACTAGTTAAGAGCTTGTTTCAGTCCTTCTGCCATTTGACCACGCACAGAAGCCACGATCTGAGAAGCAGAGAGCAAGCCCTCACCAGACAGAGTCTGCTGGCACCTTCGTCTTGCAATTCCCAGCTTCTAGAGCTATAAGAAATAAATTTCTGTTGTTTATAACTAGGAGGCAGATGTACTATTATTATTACTATTTTACAGTCGAGAAAACCAAGGCATGGGGAAATTAAAGGACTTGCTTAAAGGTTTTCTAGTGCTAATAATTGGCAAGAGGAAAAGAAATGTGCAAGAACTTTATTATTGATTGAATGGGAATGGTAAGGGACATACACTAACTTGAAGGATTTTGTCTTAGATCCCTCTAAGTAGATCATAGAGAAAAAAGACTAAACTTGGGGAAAAATAAGTGAATTTCATTTTAGAAAAAAAGTGTGTGTGTGTGTATGTGTGTGTGTGTGTGTGTGTGTATTTTTTAGACAGAGTCTCTCTTTGTTGCCCAGGGTGGACTGCAGTGGCATAATCTTGGTTCCCTGCACCCTACATCTGCCGGGTTCAAGGGATTCTCCTACCTCAGCCTCCTGAGTTACTGGGACTACACACCACCATACCTGGCTAATTTTTCTGTTTTTAGTAGAAACAAAGTTTTGCCATGTTGGCCAGGCTGGTCTCAAACTCCTGACATCCTTGACCTCCCAAAGTGCTGGGATTACAGGTATGAGCCACTGTGCCTGGCCAAAAAAAAGTGATTTGAAGTGGAAATGCCTAAGAGGTAGCTATCATTATATTATATGTATGATAAATACATTAATAAATATATTTTTCTAGAGTTAAGTAGAAAAGTGTTGGCCAGAGATAAGACTGAGGAGTCATCAGCATATAGGAAGTGAAGCAAGGCTCTCATTCTCAGCACTACTGACATGTGAGGCCAGATAATTCTTTGTTATGAGGGGTTATGCTCTCTACTGGAGGACATTTAGCAGTGTTCTTGGCCTCCACTCAATAGATGCCAGGGGCAACCCTCTCTAGTTATAATAACCAAAAGTATCTCCAAACATTGGCAAATGTTCCCTGGGAGCAGGGAGCAAAATCAACTCTGTTGGGAACCACTGGTGTAGAAGAAGTCATGAACGTAGATAAAATCATTTAGAAGTAGTGAGACATACACAGATCATGCTTCTTAGCCTTTTAAAGTTCATTTTCAACCTTTTTGAACATAAACATACTTTCTTTAATTTTGTCTTAATTTTCATATCTAGTTTGTCAAATTTACAAGTATTAAGTTGTATGGTAATGCTGAGTAAACTTTTCAAATTATACCTTTACCTCTCCTGCCCCCTCCAATTCTGATACACCCCTTGAGGGAGTCTCTTCTCACTTAGAAAATTATTGGTAGAGAATTACATAGAGGACAGAAAGCTGAACAAACACCAATATTTAATGGGCAGGTGAAGATAGAGGAGGGTACGGAGAGTGTAACAAGAGTCATCGGAGGGACACCAGGAGAAGAACCCTGGTAAGTCATGATGAAACAGATGGTGAATGACTTCAGAGTATTTTGGCCCTGCAAACTGCAAAGGTACAACCTAAAAGACTGCATACTGCCCCTGTGGTTCATGAATCACTTCTTAGAGAAGGGAGAGAATTCTGAGTTTTCTCTGGGCTTAGAGTCAGAAAGGCATTTCCAGCGATAGGGCCCAATGCAACATTTAGGACAACTCAGGGGAGAAAACTTTGAAATTCAGAAAGAAAAATGACTTCTCATGTCAAGGACGAGATAAGGACGACTGCAGATGAGGAGATGGCCAGAAGTTTGGTCCTGAAGGAAGGACCAGAAAACAAGGTCTAGGTTCCGTTTATTTTGGAGGCAGAGTATTATTGTGCATTAGAAACTAGGCTCAGCTACTATTCTTTTGCTCATCTTTGTACCTTAGAAAACATTTCTTTTAAAATCTTAACGCCAGTTGAGTTGGCTAACACAAAGATGTAGATATTTTTGACATTTCTGCCAGCATAACTTCTGATTATCTCCTTTGTGGCTGGTTAGAGTGGTGGCACTGGCATCCTAGCTCTCCAATGAAAACTTTTGAAATAAAGACCCATGAGTATTTTAATAATTTTCTCTTTATCTTTGATTTTCAGCAGTTTAAATATGATATATTTAGGAGTGTGTGTGTGTGTGTGTGTGTGTGTGTGTGTATTTTAGTCTGCCTGTGGTTCTCTGACCTTCTTGGATCTGCGGTTTGATAACTCTTCCATTATTTTTTGAAAAAATTGTTGGCCATTTTCTCTTTAAATGTTTTTTCTCTCCCATTCTTTCTCTCTTCTTTGGGATTTCAATTACACACATGTTAGGCCAGTTTTTATTGTCCCACAGTTCTTGTTTTATTTTCTTTCTTTTTTTTACTCTTTGAATTTCAGTTTGGGTAATTTCTATGAACCCATTTTCAAAGTACTGATTTTTTTTTTTCTCAGCTGTATGGAATCTACTGATGACCCTGTTGAATACATTATTCTTATCTTTTACTCTGTTTTAAAATTTCCTAACCTTTCCATTAGACTCTTCCTATAGTTTCTATCTTTCTGCTGAAATTCCACATCTGTTTATATATGTTGTCTACCTTTTCCACTAGAGCCTTTAACGTGTTAAATATGGTTATAATTAACGGTTTGATTCTTAAATTCCCTGTTCGATAGTACCAACATCTGAATCATCTTTGAGACAGTTTCTATTGCTTGCATTGTCTCTTGGCCGGATTTTTAAATCTTGCTTTTCTGTGTAGGCTCATTGTTTTCATCGAATTCTGGACATTATGTGTAGGACAGGAGGGACTGGGTAAATTGTACTTATGGTTGGAAATGAGCACCCCCTCTTTTTCTGGTAACTTCTTAGTGTGGGCCAATCAAGTCAAGAGTCGAGCTGAGTTAGGGTTTTGTTGTTGCCATAGTTACCTTCAAATTATTCTAGTGTTATCTTGTGCTTGGGTGCGGGCTGGTATTCCTGGAGGGTATTTTCTCAATCTTCCTGCACTACCCCAACTTTAGGCCTTCCTAAAGTATGTGCCTACATCTCAGAGAGTCTTTCTTCAGTGATAGAGTACTTTTGCTTCTTACTCAGTACTTGCTAGCCTGGGAGGTAAGGGGGAGATGTCTCCATTGTGAAACTTCCTTTGCAGAATATATATATATAGACGAGAGAGAGAAAGAAATCTAACCAGGGCAGTGGCTCATGCTTGTAATCCCAGCACTTTGAGAGGCTAAGGCAGGTGGATCACTTGAGATCAGGAGTTTGAGACCAGCCTGGCCAAGATGGTGAAGCCCTGTCTCTACTAAAAATACAAAATTAGCTGGGCATAGTGGCAGGCACCTCTAATCCCAGTTACTTGGGAGGCTGAGGCAAGCAGAGAATCCCTGGAACCCAGGAGGCGGAGGTTGCAGTGAGCCGAGATCCCACCACTGCACTCCAGCCTGGGAGACAGAACAAGACTCCGTCTCAAAAAAATAAATAAATAAATAAAAATAAAAACAAATAAATTAATAATGAGATGAACTTAACATGACTGACTCCATCCTGCTTCTAGGCCCACAAGCTAATTTTTTTTTCTTTTGCTTACTCTAGTGTGACATGGTAAAAGCCCCATAAAACTGCATACCTCAACCATACCTCGGCTTTCTGTTGAAACTGCTCTCTGTAACCCTGAAGTAACAGGCAAGCAGTCCAAACCCACGCCATCTTGGCCCCTGCGACTTATAATAAGTAACTAAGGTCTGTAATTTCCACCCATACCCAGACAATGTGTAAACTAATGCTTATCTTGACTTCTGTAAACCATTTAAGTAACAGTCTGAATATCCAAAGTCCCCTGGCCCTCGGAATGTCCGGAGCCCCTCACCCTCATCTCTGCCCAGGAGGTGACTTACAGAATCCACTAGCCCTCGGAATGTCTGAAGCCCCTCAACCCACCCCCACCCCCCCACCCTCACCCCCGAGGTGGTTTTACGGGTATAAAGATCTTGACACCCTCCTTTCGGGGCCACGGGTTGGAGAGACGCGAGTCCTCCGTGGCCGCCAGCAATAAAGACCCTGCAATTTGGCATACTTTGGTCTTGGTGTTGACTTTCTATGCTCGGGCCAGTACAACACTAGCATGGAGGTCAAAATAGCTATGAGAGGAATTTACAGTTAAACTTTGAGGCAGGGGAGATTGAACTCCCTCCTTGTTCAAGATTGAAGCTACATTCATAAGGCAAGGTTAAAATATGGTAGAGACTTGAACTTTGCTGAAGAATAGACTCAGTTAAACAATGACCTGCCATTGCTTAGTGTGTCTTCCTCACTTCCTTGCTTTCCATGTGTCCTTACAGTAGCATGTTGCTTATTGCTCCAGAGTCACGAAACCGGGCGTCGCAAATTTTATAACTTCCCCAACTACTCATGTAGATAACATCACTATTGTGAAACTTGAAGAAGAGTCTTCGAGATACTTTTCAGATTCAGCATTTAAGTAGACAAAGAGACGCCACTAGGTCCTGAGATCCACCCTGTCCTGGGAACTTACTTGGTTGTGCGAAGACAGTTTTAGATGCCCCTGTGATTTCATCCCCAGCCAATTAATTGCTCTAGTTTCCAAGCCTCCTGCCCACCAAAGTACCCTTGAAAAATCCTAGTCTCTGAATTCTCAGCGAGACGGGTTTGAGAAATTGTTCCCTGCTCTCTTCACTTGGCTGGCCCTGTGATTATTAAACCCTTTCTTTGCTACAATACCTGCTGTTCTCATTTATTTTTTCTGGGCAGTGGCTAAGAAGAACATGGGGGGCTGTGACAGCTGTTCTAGTCCCACCTCAGTTTTAGTCAGGCCTTCTGTCCCTGGATCTTGAGGATAGGGCTTTTTCAGTGATCCTGGACCTCACTCAATAGTAGAAGACCTCTAATCATCTAGGCTTGGGATGGTTTCCAGCCCCTTCCCCAAGGGTAGAGAGTTTTTTTTGTTTTTTTTTTTTTCCTGCTCCTTTCCTCCAGGTGTAATGGGCTCTTTTCCTGTGCCCTGGGGTCTTCATCTAGTGATTTAAGGTATTTGTTCCTTAGAAAGAAGGATTCAGGTGGGCTTCATGCCTTTCCTAGAATTTTGGCTGCTCCATTACCTAGGTACGTGTTCCCTGCCCACAAGCTTTTCATGAGTTCTGGTAGAGGTCCATGAAGACTCTTCAAATGGGTGGGAATGAATGCCCCTTGTATCATCAGCTCCCAGTTCTTGGTCACATCTGGCTTTCAGCGGTTTATTAAAAATTTTAGCTGAATTCTAACCCATTTGAATGGTAGCCTTGTCTTCCTTCCACGCTGCCTTACAGGTGAACCTGTGCTCATGTCCAGCCCTCTTTAGAAACACCTGTCTTTTCTGAGATTTCAGGGTACTTGGTTGCCTTGCTACCTCAGCGCTCTGATGGGTTCAAGAAAAGTTATCACTTTGTGTAGTATCTGTTTTTTTCAGGTGTTTCTAATTAATACAGGTGTTTCTTTTCTGGGTATTTCTAATTAATACATTTTAGGGAGGCTGGTTTTCACAGCTGTTTTTAATACCACAAACCAAAACATCCAAGTCCAAAATGAAAAATCACGAGAATGGCAGGGCGTAATGAATTTACGCACATCTGTTTCTCACATGACTTGATCATCTAAAAAGCAGAAAGTAAAATGGTGTGTTTTTAAAGTTCTCATCAAAAGTGTGCTGGAGGTAGGCCCCAAGCGTGTCCTGATGGCCATGCAGGCAGGAGTTGTGCTATGTAGACAGGCTCTGCTATTTGCTCTTCTCACCTCTGGGTAGTTTGCAATCTCTTCTTATGCTAAGATTTCACCAAAGCCTGACACTGGCGTTTGTTTTCCTTGAAGCTGTGTTGTTTCTCACATAAACATGATGTCCATTTTATGACTGTCCTAACCTTTCATGGTGCAAGCCTGTTTCTCTGAGCTACTAAATTCTTCATACATTTATGTTATTACTGCTTCATATTCAGAACTGCCTTGCAAGTGACATGCAGATACATTTGAAATCAGAATCCTTCTGATTAGAATATTTTGGCTCTATATTCAATTATTTCTTCTAACACACTTTTTCTCATTTTCTTTTTTTTTTTTTTTTTGAGACAGAGTCTTACTCTGTCACCCAGGCTGGAGTGCAGTGGCATGATCTCATCTCACAGCAACCTCCGCCTCTCAAGTCCAAGCAATTCTCCTGTCTCCACCCTCTAAGTAGTTGGGTTTACAGGCATGCGCTACCATGCCTCGCTAATTTTTTGTATTTTTAGTAGAGATGGGATTTCATCATGTTGACCAGGCTGGTTTTGAGCTCCTGACCTGAGGTGATCCACCTGCCTTGGCCTCCCAAAGTGCTGGGATTACAGGCATGAGCCACTGTGCCCAGCCTCAATTTTTAATTCTAATCCTTTCTACTCTAATTCAGGTGAAGCACAGGATATGTTTGTATTGTTTTTATATCTGTCTCCTGCATGTAACCTGTCTTTCTCATTATAATGAGGGCTCCTTAGGACAGAGACCACACTGTCTGTTCTCATGTCTTCATCTTTTCCTCTCATCCCTTCCCCATCTTTCTTACCTAGCAGAGTCAACACTGGATTAGAACACTGGGTATGGATTGAGTAAATCAGTCACTAGTTGATTCCCATGAGTTTTTGTTATTGCTTTCCTGCTCAGAATTTGTTGCTATTGCCACTCTCAGTATCATTTCCTTCTAGTGATTTCTGAAGACTTCGTTTTACTTCTGCAATTCTGCCAGGGCCCAAGTTCACTGCAGCCTGCCCTCCTGCTCTGGTCAGAGTAAACTCTTCTCCTAGGGCCTCTACTGAGACTGAAGGCCACAGGAAAGAACAGGGCTAAGCAGGAACTTCCATTGTCCTCTGTACAAAATACTTTTCCCAGTTTCTAGATCTATAAACTGAGACGCAATTGAAGGGCTTTTCTGTAAGGCTACTCAACCAGCAGCCATACTTACCTTCGTATTTGCAGCTTTACTTAAATATGGTTGGAGAAGATCTCCTTTTAATTTTTGCTATTTATTTACTTTGTAGAGACAGAGATCTCCTTTATTTCCATTCCAATCACTTTTAGGATCAATCTGCCAGTAAATGCACAAGAAGAAATGGAGGGTGGGAACCTGATGTTAACAAGATTTTCTTTCTTCCTTTTTTAAAGATGGAGTCTCGCTCTATTTTTTAAGACAGTCTCCCTCTGCTGCCCAGGCTGGAGTGCAGTGGCGTGATCTTAACTCACTACAACCTCCACCTCCTGGGTTCAAGTGATTCTTCTGCCTCAGCCTCTCAAGTAGCTGGGATTACAGGCATGTGACACCATGTCTGGCTAATTTTTGTATTTTTAGTAGAGATGGGGTTTTACCATACTGGTGAGACTGGTCTTGAGCTCCTGACTTCAAGTGATCTGCCTGCCTTGGCCTCCCAAAGTGCTGGGATTACAGGTGTGAGCCATTGCTCCTGGCTGACAAGATTTGTTTCAAACTGGCCCTGGACTAGCACTCTCCCTTCTGTTCTGACTCCTTACATACCAGTCCTGCTTTGGATACCTGATTAATTGGCATTTCTGGTTCTTGACCCTTCTGCTTTCTCTTCAGGGCATGGCATACCTCTTTCTTCTTGGCTCAGAACCACAACGGTCCAGCGTTTACAGCTCAGGTGGTCCAGCTGGTCGCCAAGTCTCTCAACATCTGGAAACTACACATCCCCTACCACCCTCAGTCATCGGGTTTTTACAGGCCCGCATAAGGGAAATTTCCAGGGTGGCCATAAACCAGATGCTGCTTCACCCTTACGTCCGACTCCCAACCGAGACGCCAGCCAATTGACGCCCCCCCCTCCTTTCACTCCGCCCCTACTCAGTAGGAAGTAGCCAGAAAGAAATGGTGTCCTATATCATCAAAAGGGTAGGAATGTAAGGCCGGTTGCCTTGCTGGGCGCTCGGACACGCCCATCCCTATGCCTGGAAACTACGTCACCACTCCGGGCTCCACATCAAGCCCTGCACTCAGCATCTAGCTCTGCCACGTGGCTTCCCCAACGCCCACTTCTGCACTCGGCACCAGAAGCTGCACTCAACACTAAACTCTGCACCCTGCACCTTGCCCGCCGTTGGAAAACCCCGCCGAAGTTTAAAAGAAGCCCCGCCAAAACCTGCCCAATAGCATTCTGCTCCGTCCAGGTCCCACTTCCCCTGGGCGGCGCTCACCGGAAATCCCGCCTACCTACCAATAACAGCTTGTGCCGTCCACGTCCTGTTTCTCCACAACCAATCAAAACGCCTTCACTCCCTATAAACACCCCCCCCCCCCCCCCCCGCGCCCAAGAGGAGTCAAGCAGGACTTCTCTGGCCCCCTTTCCTGGATCACAGAACCTCTCCCAGGAGCTTAATAAATTGTCATTTAATTTTCCTAGGCTGGCCTCAGTTTCCTCATTTTAAACTCGGCAATAACCCTTACACTTGACCCTTCTGCTTTCTCTTCAGGGCATGGCATACCTCTTTCTTCTTGGCTCAGCACCTATTTAGGGTGGCACTCACAATTAGCTACCTCTTTGTTCTCATCCTTCTGTGTGTTGCCTCAAGGAGCCTGCCCAACGATGACCTAAGATCTCAATTCTCTTCTGTCCCTGACAGGTTGTGGCAGATTGGGCACTCCCATACTGAAAATCGTCATTGAAGAGAGAGTAGAATCTGGAGCTTCATGGAGGTGGAAAGTTGTGATAACTTTCCTCGCCCATCATGAGTTTCACAGCTGACACTCTTATAACAAAAGATGGGTTAGCAAGAGAAAAGCATAACAAATTTATTTCATCAGAATTTTACGTGACACAAGAGCCTTCTGAAATGAAGACCTGAAGATTCAGGGAAGACTCTGTTTTTATGCTTAGGTTTGATGAAGAATGCCTAGCCCTGTAGAAATGTGACTGGACAAAGGCTATGGTCTGATGATGATAGACTGATGGGGAAAACTTAGCAAGGCCTGTGTATTGACATTCTTCTTGGCCTCTCTGTGTACTACTCCTTCCTCCTGAGTGTGGGGCAGGACCCTTCTGAAATGAGGATCTTTAAGGGAGGAGGGAGAGAGTAACCTTTCTAAGTTTTATGGTTTGCTTTGGGGAAGAGGGATTTTGGTTTCTATGACTTGCTTCAAGGGAGAAGGAAGGGTAAAAGACAGGAGGGCAAGAGAATGTCAGAGAGCCCTTGCTTCTGAGGCCTTCCAATCTTCTTTAGTTCAAAGTACTCAGCAGGCCAAAGTGCCATACCTTCGGGTATTGTTTCTGTGCCCCAACTGGCAACACTGGGTAAAATTGGAAATGGATCAATGCTTATCATCATTAGGAACATGGTGGTTAGAACCAACAAGAACTCGTAAAGAGCATCCAATTATTGGTGAAAGAATAGACTAATAGATTAATGGAACAAAATAGGGAGTCCCCAGAGAGGCTCATATGAATACAGTTAACTGATCTTTGATAAAGAAATAAACGCAAAGCGACAGAGAAAAGTCATTGCCTTGTAAAGATACATACCAAAGATATGGTCTAGAAAAGAAATAATTGACAAGCTGGACTTCATTACAATTTAAAACTCTGCCCTAAAAAGGACAACATCAAGAGAATAAGAAGACAAGCTACAGACTGGGAGAAAGTATTTACGAAGACGCAGCTGATTGAGAGCATCTAGTCCATCTCCCTCCCTTTACTGAGGTCTGGAGAAGCAGCGCCTTGCTCCAGACCACACAGTGGCGTAGCTGGGTCTAAAACAAGGTCTCCTCTGTCCCTTCCTAACTTAGGTTTTCAGCGATAACTAGCCCTTTATTGTCTAAAACCCTGATTTTGTCGAGTCTTGGTAGTCTCACAAAGAGCTCTGCTCCCATGTTGTTCCTTTTAGCAAAACTCTTCAGCACACTACTGCTCTAAAGAACAGTGACCAGTGAACAAACTCACACTCTGAAGTTAAACATCCACATAGCTTAGGGTATTTGCCTGCCTTCCTTCCTTCCTTCCTAGACAAAGTCTCACTCTGTCGCCCAGGCTGGAGTGCAGTGGCATGATCTTGGCTCACTGCAATCTCCACATCCGGGTCCAAGGAATTCTTGTGCCTTGGCCTGTTCGAGTAGCTGGGACTACAGGTGTGCACCACCACATTCAGCTAAGTTTTGAATTTTTAGTAGACATGGGGTTTCATCATGTTGTCCAGGCTGATCTCGAACTCCTGACCTCAGGTGATCCACCCTCCTCGGCTTCCCAAAGTGCTGAGATTACAGGCAGGAGCCACCACCCTTGGCCAGGTATTTGCATTTCTAAAAGGTTGTTAGAGATGATGATGCTTTAACACAAAGACCTGAATTGCCTGAGGACATGATGCTGATGCTTAGTACTGGCTGAGACCTCTCCAACCAGAACCTCCATCAGTCAGTCATTCTTTCTGTTTTCCTGGTGGTTGCCTTCCCTGCCAGGCTTTCTTCTCCTTTGGGATTGGCAGCTGATTGTAGTGCCTGGCTGTCTCAGCTTAGGGGGAAGTGGCTGTAAGGAGGAAACTGTAGAGAGGATTGATAAAAACAACCACAGGGATTTACTGAGCCTGTGGTCAGGATATTAAGAGGAAGAGAAACAAAATTTAACCGAGCAGAACAAAAAGAAAAGAGTGCACTTGCGAATCAAGTGGCTGAAATCTGAGAGTATGTAAAATTGGAACCATTTGAGTTTATAGCATTTATCTGCCTTCCCAAAGTGGGTCTATAAACACTAGTCCCAACTGGAAGCAGAGACTAGACCCTTCTAGACTTTTAATGATAATAATGATAAAGACTAAATTTATATGACAGGTTCTGTGTTTAGCATTATTTATGGATTTTCTCATTTAATCTTCACAACAACATTATAAGGTGAGTACTAATGTAAACTCCGTTTCACAGATGAGACAATAGAACTTAAAAAGGATGAATAGGCGGGGCGAAGTGGTTCACACCTGTAATCCCAGGAATTTGAGAGGCTGAGGCGGACCGATCACTTGAGGTCAGGAGTTCAAGATCAGCCTGACCAACAGGGTGAAACCCCGTCTCTACTAAAAATACAAAAAAATTAGCTGGGTGTGGTAGCGGGTGCCTGTAATCCCAGCCACTCGGGAGGTAGAGGCCAGAGAATCACTTGAATCCAGGAGGCGGAGGTTGTAGTGAGCTGAGATAGTGACACTGCACTCCATCCTGGGCAACAGAGTAAGAATCTGTCAGAAAGAAAAAAAAAAGATGAATAATGTATCCAAGATTGCACAGCTGGTAAGAGTTGAGATGAGGCTTTTGATCTCGATCTATCTCCAAGTGTCTTCATCATGGGTTCTGATGATTTTTGAGTTATTCATGCTTTTCCCATTTCCAGAATACACATTTTATATCAAATCATCCCTTTCAAAGAATTGAATTCTCCTTCCTTTTTTTCCTTAGAGACAAGTCTTGCTCTGTTGCCCAGGCTGGAGTGCAGTGGCATGATCTCAGCTCACTGCAACTTCTGCCTCCCGGGTTCAAGCAATTCTTGTGCCTCAGCCTCCTGATTAGCTAGCATTAAAGGCATGTGCCACCACGACTGGCTAATTTTTATTTTTTATAGAGACAGGATTTCACCATGTTGGCCAGGCAGGTCTTGAACTCTTGACTTCAAGTGATTCACCCACCTTGGCCTCCCAAAGTGCTGGAATTACAGGCATGAGACACCATGCCCCACCCAAGAATTTTCCTTTCTGACTGGCATATTTCAGTTTTAATAAATAGTGTGCCCTCTATTTGTAACCATTTTGTTTTAGAAATATCTCCTTGTATTTTGTGCTTTCCCTTTCCCAGCTATGATGTGAAATGGACATTCATTTCTTTTTTGATTTAGTGTCCCTGGAAATGCCCTACCTGACTCTGTGACTATCTCCTTTAATAAGTCATCTAAAAGATATTGTCTGGTTCTTTTATCTCAGTAAAATGGCTAGTAGCGGTATTTGGATCCTGAGACAATTCAGGGAAGTAGCGTGTGCACTGTGCAGGACTTCCTGACCATTTTTATGTCATGGCACAGAGAAAACCATACAAGTAAAATTGTAAACAAATGAAGCTGCTCACAGCCAGGGGTGACTGAGAACCCTAGGCCTGAGAGCCACTCATTAGTTCTGTGTGCTGGTAACTCATACAAGGCATGCAGGTGGTCCCTGCACACTGTTTGTGAAGCTCCTTCAGTGTTGTAGAAAACCTGTCTTCAGCATCAGGCAAACTTGATCTTGTATTCTGACTCCACCACTTATTAACCATGTAGCTTTGAACAAATCATTTTAACTTCTCTGAAAGCTAAGTTCTTCACGTGCAAATGAGGATGATAATACTTATCTTCTGGGGTTGTTGTAGAAAGTAGAAATAATGTGAGTCTAGTGCCTTCTCCATAGTAATGTGAAAGGAAATAAAAACTTGGGACCCTAATTCACTATGCCAAAAGAAAAAAAAATTAAACTGAAAGCTGAGTCATTGCAAGAAACTGACTTTCCTTTCACTCCTAAGCAGATAACTGCAGATAAAACGTTAAAAATCTCCACAGGTGGCCAGGTGCAGTGGCTCACACCTGTAATCCCAGGCCTCCTTTGGGAGGCCAAGGCAGGTGGATCACTTGAGGTCAGGAGTTCAAGACCAGACTAGTCAACATGGCAAAACCTTGGTTCTACTAAAAATACAAAAAATAAAAATAAGAATCAGCTGGGTGTGGTGGCACACATTTGTAATTCCAGCTACTTGGGAAGAGGAGGCAGGAGAATCACTGGAACCCAGGAGGTGGAGGTTGCAGTGAATCAAGGTCACACCACTGCATTCCAGCCTGGGCCACAGAGTGAGACTCTGGCAAAACAAAAAGCAAACAAAAAAAAACCTCCACGGGTCACTCTATTTTCACCTTATCTTACATAAAGTGCCGATTTCCTGAGAGCAAGGCAATACATAATTGAATATTCCCCTACCTGCTCCTTTTCCCTTACAACATATGGATTACCATACTTTCTCTCTCTCCTCTGGGCTGCTTTTTCTCTAAATATTGAAGCCCTCAAATTTATCTTTGGCAAAAGGCACAGACAGACCACCTACTGTTTCTGTGACTCCGTGTTTTCTCCTTCCGGGCATGTCCTTAACCTTGGCAAAATAAACTTCTAAATTAACTGAGACCTATCTCAGATACCCTTTGTTTTACAGAAAGAATTCATATGCTTACATAGTAACTATTAATTTTGGTTTCTTAGTGTGTTACCTGTATATTGTTGTACGCCTTTGTTTCTAATGATATTTATAAAGTATTGATGCCAGCTCTTTGGTATCTCATTTCAAGTTAGAAAAAATAAAATTTTAACCTAAAAATTTGATAAAAGCTGGAGATAGATTTGGGGGAAGGATGGGGCCAGTAGTAAAAGCATGAGTCAGAGTGGGTGGGGCTGTTGAAGGTTTCTGTAGACCACAGAGTATAAGAACAAGGTTTTATAGTGTCATTTCCTTAAGTTTTACAGCTTGCTTCCTGAGACGGCATTTGGGAAAGAGTCCCCAGGAAGGCGCCCAAGAGAATCCAGAGAAACTTGTGTTCTGGAGATGTTGAGGATAAACAAATGGTGATGAGGATGATGACAGAATGCAAGAAAAGGAAACTAGCATTTACCCAACACCCACGATGTACCGAGCATTTGCTAACCCTCATATTTGATTTTACTTTCCAAAAACCTGTAGTACTATGTTTCTCAACCAGGGGCAATTGTCCCCTGGGGAACACTTGCCAATATCTGGAGACATTTTTGTTTTCACAGCCGGGCTGTAATGGGTAGAACCCAGGGAAGCTGCAGAACATCCTACAATGCTCAGGGAAGGTCCTCACAGTAAGAATAATTTGGCCCAAAATGTCAGTAGTGCTGAAGCTGAAAAACTGTGCTTAAATGGTAGGAACAATAATATTCATTTTTACAGATTTGGAACCTGAAACTCTGAGAAGCCACCTGGCATTCAAACCTAAACTTAACACAGCTCCAAAGTCCATGATCTTTCACCATGCCATTCCAGTGAGAACAGGGATAGAAATGAGGACGGCAAAAATGACCAAGATAAAAAACCAGGGCACAGATTGGTGCTCAATAGATATTTATTGGGGTATTCATTAAATGGAAGAATTAATAAGTAAAAGAATGAATGATGGCAAGGGAACAATGAGGATAAGTGTGGTCATTGTATTGCCATCCTGACATACCTCCCTGTCCTTGTTCTACAACCCAAAAGTGAGTCTAGGATTATGATAATAGAGAAAATTAAATGATGGTAGGTGGCCTGGAGCCCCTATGCTCAATTTCAGGAGGAGTCCAGACTCTAATGCCTGGGTCTCCAAAGGAAGTAGAAATACTAGAAGATTGCTGGTACATGTTGTCCTCCACCACCCTTTTTCAGGAGGATATGGACTGAGACAGTAGGTTCCAAGCTGAGTTTTGGTGACCATTTCCCTCTTTCTCCCAGAGACCCAGGCCAGCTGTGGCCTCAGAGGAAGAAGAAGGGAGTTGCTTCCCCCAGTTTCTCAAATTTCTGTGAATTTGATCATGGGCTAAGCCAGATTTATTCTGGGAAGCTCTGAATCTTCTAGGAGGGAACGATTGAGAGGAAAGAGGGTGGAAAGGGAGGAGCCTATGATAAAACAGAACATTTCTTTTCACTTCCTCTTTCAGACACCAGAATTTGTTTGCCCTCTGGGGTAGAATCTGCCAAGCTTGGAGAGAAGGCTGTGACTGCTGTGCTGCGGGCACCAGCTCGCTCCGGAGGGTGATGGAAATCCTGTCATTCTTACCTGTCCCTGCCAGTGAGAGTGACTGTGCTGACTGCAAGTCCCCCCCAGACTTGGGGCCACATGCTTCTCTGGACAGCTGTGCTATTCCTAGGTGAGTCAGGGCCCCCAGGTGGGAGAGAGGGAGCAGGAATCTCAGTTGGGGGCTGAGCCTGGGCAAGGATGAGGGGTGGCATGGGAAGCCTGTCAGCACATCTAGGGGAGGGAAGGCAGGCTGGTGAAGATGAATCCCTGATAATCCTGCTGGCTTTGGAAAGGCATCCAATGTGGCAGAGTTCGGGGTTTTTTCAGTGTCTTTTACCCAATCTCACTGAACACCGAGCCTTTTGACGTTCTGTTACTTCCCACATCAGAACCTGCTCTGAGGAAAGTCTAGTAACCTACATTTGAATGACAAATGAATGGCCAGAGTGTTTGCCTTCTTTGAAATTTGTGTTTCATGAGACCGAATCTTAGGCAATAGGGCCAGTGCTGCCTTATATAAAGGGTAGGGAGGAAGCTGTAAGATGCAGTTTTTGGAAGGAGGTAACAGTGGCCATCCTCTGTGCCCTTGAGACCACTTCATGCAGCAGAAGCCCATTGTCTTCATGTGTAAGGATATTCCCCCTGGGCAGAAGCACAGGGAGATCTGGGTTATCCAGGGAACAGGGGCTCTGAGAATACACAAACACGGGTAAGTCCGGAGTCACCCGTTGTGGGACCAGAGAAGTCATGCATGCTTCTTTTTACTACACAGACCATGAAGGTGAGATCCTGAATCTGATCAGCAAGAAAGCCAGGGTCTTAGACCAACATGGAGGGCATTTTTCTGACCATGTTCTCAGCTGCTGGACAGGGGACAAGGACTGATCATGCTGGATGGTTGGGAAAGCCTAGGGGAGGACAGGTAGGGAGACCTACTGCCAGGACTATCTCTCCAAGCTCAATTCCTGGGGCTTCCACCCTCACGTCCCAGAGGACAGCATACTGCCACTTATCCAAGTCGTGTGCTATGATTGCTAGTGAAATCTGATCAGCTCGTGGGGCCCTCGGCTCTTGGCTATCAATTCAGGATGATACTGTGCTACAGGAGGCAGAGGTCAGGAAGAGAGAGTATTCCCCTGTGAATGGGATGGAATGGATTAAAGTAGAAGAGAAGGTAAAGTGAACCACCTCATTTTTCGCGTGGAGATGCTCAGGCCTAGAGAGGTGATATGCTTCTCTATCTCTGCTGCTAGTGCCACCAATGTGCCAGTCACCTGGGCAAGACTCCTGGGAAAGATCTTTGGTATTTTCTTCCATTTCCCTTTTGCTAAGTCATCAAAGATTTACCCCATTTTTCTCCATTCTTATGGGGACTTCCACATTTAGGTCTTCATCACTTGATAACTCAATTTTTATAGCACCCTCTGATGGGGTCTTGATTGCTCCCGTCTCCTCTCCCCCTGCATCCATGCTGCACACCAAGGCCATGGCATCTTCAGGTCCAGCTATGGCTGTGTCAGTGCACTTCATACATGCCTTCCGTGCTGCTCCGTTGCCTACTGCAAAAACTCTAATTCTCCCTGCTAACGGTGTTCCCTATTGCACCGCAAATGGATCTTCTTCTACAACCAGGCAGTATGTACACTGCACTTTCTGTTTTTACCCCCTTTGCTCCTGCTGATTCTCCAAATTCTATGTGCAGGCACTGTTCTAGGACTTAAAGACTTATTAGTGAACATGACCGACAGCTTTCCTGACCGGAAGTACAGGTCAATGTAGTTATTGTGAAGCAATACGTACATTGGGTAGGAACATATTTGGTATTTATTAATATTTAATAAATGTGGAATGGATAAATAGTGACTTCTCTCTCCTTTCCTCATCTTTTTCTTTTTCCTCTCTCTCTGCCTCTTCCTCCTCTTCTTTTTTACCCTCTCTCCCACTACACCGTCCCCTCTTGCCAATCCTACATACTCAGGTTTTTAGCTACCACTTCTATGTCAATAACTCCTAAACCTATTTCTTTTGCTTGCTTCTGTCAAGTATAATTTTATATTTCCACCGCTGATTGGACACCTCTAAAATGATTCACCAGCCCAAAAACAAAACATATTCAAAATCCAACTTATCATGTCCTCCTTACAAATGTTTTTCTTCTCCTAGCATTTGTATTTGCGTAAGCGCAGCCACCCTTTTCCTAGTTATCCAACTTAAAATCACCCCCATACTCTATTAGATGCCAACTTCTCTCTGCCACTTAAATTTCTTTTGCATCTGTTTCCTCTTCTTCACTTCCTATTGTCAATACAGCTTTGGGCTCTCTTATCTCCCACCAGTGAATGATTTCCAGAGCAACAGCACGTAAAATTAAATGGCTACTGCTCTCTTTGAATTTATATTCTACTAAGGGATATAAACAATAAGTAAACAAACAAAAAGGCATAAGTACAAATTGAAAAGGGCTATGAAGATGTAAACAGTGTGTTGTGATAAGATTAGTTGTGGGAAGACAAGAGAGCAGCCTACTGTAAGCAGAATGTTATGCAGAGTTTTCCGAGGTGGTAACATTTAAGCTGACACTTTCAGCATGGTAAGGATTTAGCCATTTGATGATCAGGGACACATTTGAGGGTAGAGGGATTGGCATACAGAAAAGCCCCCAAATCTGAACAATGTCCAGCATTAATGGAGCTCAATGAGTATCGGAAGAGGGATCTGAGGTGAGGCTGGAGAGGTGAGCACGGACCCCATTGGGTAGGGCTTGTAGGCCATTTCCATTTTATTTTAAGAGCAAAGAAAGGCAACTAGAGGCTTGTAAGCCGGGGAGTGATATCATTTGTTTCACTTTTTTTTTTTTTAAAGAACTAACTTCTTTGAGGAAAAGGGATTGTAGGGGGAACATAAGAAGTGACGGGACAAATTGAGATATGGGAAAAAGCTAATGGTGACCTAAACTGAGTCATTGTGGCTATAAGGGGGGTGAAGAGAAGTTAGTGGGTTCAAGATCTAAGTTGGAAGGAGAATCAACAAGAATTCCTGGTGTGGAAGGGGCTGGTTTTTGGGAGACAGTTTAAAAGATGGCTTGCAGGTTTCTGGCCTGTGTAGCTGGGTGGATAGTGAAGATAGACATTGACATGGGGAAGACTGGGAGAGAAACAGAATGTGTCCAGTTGATATGACAACACAAAGCCATTGGTGATTTTGACAAGAAAAGTTCTAGTGGACTGCTGAGGGCTGAGTCCATATTGTAGAGAATGGGAGGAGAAGAAATGAGGACAGCCTATGTAAGAAAAACAATGGAGAAGTTTAGTTGTGAAGAGACGAGAGAGATCAGGGGCTCAAGCCTGTAATCCCAGCACTTTGGGAGGCCAAGGTGGGTGGATCACTTGAAGTCAGGAGTTCAAGAGCAGCTTGGCCAACATGGTGAAACAATATCTCTACTAAAAATACAAAAATTAGCTGGGCGTGATGGTGCACGCCTGTAATCCCAGCTACTCAGGAGGCTGAGGCAGGAGAGTCACTTGAACCCAGGAGGTGGAGGTTGCAGTCAGTTGAGATCATTTCACTGCACTCCAGCCTGGGTGACAGAGCCTTCATCTTTAAAAAAAAAAAAGGTGGGGGGCAAGAGAAATGGGGCAGTAGCTGGAATTGTCAAGGAACAGTTTTTTTGTTTTTTGTTTTTAATGGAAGATACGGAAATAAATTTACCATTGATGGGAAGATCTGGCTAAGAGGAAGAAGCTGGTGATGCAGAAGAGAAAGTAAATAATAGAGAAGGAAATCCTTAGAGGATTAAAGGGCATGGGATCCGAGTCCTTGCACTGAGACTGACCATAGACAGGCGGAGAGATACTTTCTCCAATGAAATGAAAGGAAGGAGAAGACAGGAAGAGATGTAGATAGACTGGTAGATTTAGTCGGGGATGATATGAGATCTTCTGTGTAACCTCTTTTGTTTTTTCTGTGAAATATGAGGAAAGGCAAAAAGCTAAAAATGAGAGGGGACTGGAGGCAGAGGCAGAGGGTGGGACGGGAAAGTTTGGGGAATGAGGAAAAGATGAATGTCACTACTCAGAGTAGCAGAGCAAATTTCTTGGAGGAAAGTGCCGCAATGGCAGCTCTGTGTCCTTTTGAATGCCGTGATCATAAATTTACTGTGTCAGCAATTTGCCTTCTTGTATGGTAATCTCAGTAACACGCAGCTGAGCAAGTAAAGGCATGGAGAGTACAGGTGCATTTGGCGGAGATAGAGACAGGCAAGGAAGTTAACAGGATTAGCAAAGAGGTAATTATAATGATGCCTCATTGAACTCAGGCTAGATGGGGGTGGGTGGGAGGTGCGGGCAAACATGGGCTCAAGCATAGATAGTGGTAAGACGGATGCTTTGGGGTTCTTGATAAGGTCAAAAGTTATTCGGGGAGCTGTACTTGAGTAGAGAACGTTCATCTCCAAAGAAAGAAAGTTTACTGATTATGAGTAGTTCAAGTTATGAAGAGGCCAGATGTTTGATAGGTTATCCACATTCTCTGGATCACTGCAGTCATCTCTTTTTTTTCTTTTTCTCTGACCTCATTCTTCCATCACAATTAGTTTCTTTCTTAATTAATCTCTTTGGCATTTACCCTGTTCCAATCTATTTGGCACTGCACTTTGAGCTCCAATTTGAAAATTCGAAGTGGCTTGCCAATGTATACTGAACCAAGGAGTGAACTTATAAAAAATTAACTTAAATTTATTTGAAATTCACCATGGGCCATTTGGCTCACTAAATGCCTTATCTGTATTATCTCATTTAATCCTTACAACAAGCCTATGAAATAGGTACTGCTGTCATTATTTTCATTTACAAGCAAGAAAACTGAAGCAGAGAAAAGTAATTTGTGAAAGGTCACTTAGCAGTAATGGAGTCAGCATTTAAACTCCGTATGTGTTTTTCCCCACTGTCACACCACCTGGCACTAGGAGCCCTCCAGAGTATGACTTCTACCTTCCTTTCCTGCTTTGTCCCTTATTATTGGAAATGCTTGAGGAGAGACCAGAAATCAAGTAGAAGCTGGGCTACAACTTGCTGGGAATGTTGCCAAGTACCTGCTGCTCCTTCTCATTGAATACCTCTTCCCTCTCTGCTGAAATCCTATCAGTCCTGGAAGGTCCATGATGAACCTGGAAGGTCCCATCTTTATGGGATTTCCCTCCGTACGAACCCCAAACCCTCCCAAACACAGAGCTCCGGGATCTTTTCATTCTCTAAACTTCCATAGCATTTTATCCATATTCTTCTAATGGCATAAAGTGCACCTCTTTGACATCAGATTACACATGTGCTTATCTCCATCGTTAGAGTCTTGTCCTCGTTGGGGGTAGGGACTTACTTCATTTTCCCTTAGGTGGACTCAGCGTGCATTGCAGGACAGTAGGAAGCCAGTTCAGGTTTGTTGATTAATGTTGGGTTGCAACGGAAGGAAGTGATTGGTCCAAGTGTATATAGTGTACATATCAAGACATGGGAGCACCGGGACCAGAATCCAGTTCTCTAAACTTTGAAGCCAACACTCTCTCCACATTGCCCCCTTCTCACCCCTTGGTTCTGTCCATTTCCTTCCTTACTTTTGTCCCTGAAAATACACTCACACCTGGAAGATTCTTGACTTCTCTTAGCCCAGATGCAAGAGAAAACCCTCACCAATGGACAAACGGACACATACACACACACGCGCACACACAGGGCTGTGATTCACCTAAGAATCCAGCTTTGCTTCTTTACCCAATAATAGCACCCACAAATCTTTACCCACCCCTAGCCCACACTTTGCCTCCACTAGGGAAGCTCTTTTCTTCACTCAGTGGCATCCCCCCTACCCCTACATGAAGTCACAGATCTCGTGTCCTTTTGCAGTCTCTTTCTCCTTGTATCAGATATTTCTAAGAGCAAAAACCTGGAAGACATAAATGCCAAGCAATAGGGTTGTTAAATACATCACAGGACAGCCAAATAGTAGGATATAGTGCAGCCATTTAAAATGACAACATAGGTGGGATGCAGTGGCTCATGCCTGTAATCCCAGAACTTTGGGAAGCCGAGGTGGGCAGATCACTTGAGGTCAGGAGTTCGACACCAGCCTGGCCAACATGGTGAAACCCGTCTCTATATGTAAAAATACAAAACTCAGCCAGGTGTGGTGGCGCAGTCTTGTAATCCCAGTTCTTGGGAGGCTGAGGCAGGTGAATTGCTTGAACCTAGGTTGCAGTGAGCTGAGATTGCACCACTGCACTCCAGCCTGGGCGACAGAGTGAGAACCTGTTCCTCCAGCCTCTCCCCCGACAAAAATAAATAAAAAAAATAAAATGACAACGTAGAAACAGATTCATCTACTAGAACTTGCATTGCTCAGTGAAAAATCAGATTAGAGAACAGTTTTTAGAGTATATCTTCATTTACTACTTATGTATGTCTGCATGTGAACAGCGTGTGTGTGTGTGTGTGTGTGTGTGTGTGTGTGTGTGTGTGTGTGTCTGTGTCACAGGAGAAATCCAACAGAATGTATGCCAAGGTGATAATATTTTGCTCCTGTGTATTTTCTATTTTTCTGCAGTGATCATGGATTATCTGTGCAATCTCTACCCCCTCCCAACAAAATAACAAATCTTGCTCTCAGGATAAACTCTAGGAAAATTATTTATGCTGATGCATGAATCATATGTAAAGCCCAACAGAGACCTCTTTGCAGAGGTATTTTTTATTTTAATCAGTCAAGAGGGGTAAGCCAAAGGAAAATGTCACAAAACAGGTGGACGGGGTGTTATATAATTTTATTTCATTTTCATATGCTACTGGGAAGGAGTTCTCGGTTCTTTTGAAAGTGCAGCTCATCCAGGCAGTCCCAGGGTATATGGGGTGAGGGCTGTGCTGTAGGTGAAGGGTGCTCTGGACCTGGGCAGTCTCTGGGCCAAAGTAGGCAGGTCTCAGTGCAGACGCTCCACTGTGGGCTGATCTTTGCTTTCTGTCTTACAGCTCCTGTTGCTGGGACACCTGGTAAGTACTCCACCGACAGCCTCTCCTTCCTCCAACCCCCCTTTTCCTCTCCTCCCAGTGCCCTGTCTAGAGGTGCTCTAAATGCACCAGCAACTGAGCCCAGTACCAAGTCAGGCCCTGGAAACGGCAATTGCTCCTGAAAGATCTCCTGCTCCCTCTTCTGCTTTCCTCCTTCCTTTCCCTCCTTCCATGGAGGCAAGTGGTAGGCAGCCATGGTGCTCAAATGGGAGAGTTGTCACAGAAATTGAGAACTCTGACCTCTCTCTCAACTGCCTTCCACTGTCCAAATAAAACCAAGAGCTTCCTCTCCCCAAATAAAATTCAGGCACATGCAACAACACATGGCCTGTGTATGTTGTCCCTGTGTTGCTAAATCCTTGACTGTACATGTCTCTGAGAGCTTCAAGACCTGTTCCCTGGCAGAGAGCGGTCTCTGCATGCCTCCGGCTACACTTTGCTGGGCACTTCTGTGTTTGTGCCACTCAGCCTCCACCACCCCAGGACTGGCCCTCCAGCTTTTCTCCCTCTCTCTTCATCCTTCTGAGGCCAGACAGGCTCGACTATGCTTGGGTGTGAGGACAGACCATCTTGACCTCTTTTAAAAAGGATACAGAATGACATTAGGTCAGAACAGAAACCTAATATCTGACTCCCATGCCTGCCATCTCCACCAGACCCCCTACTTATCTTCAGCCAGCCTGGGAGAAAACTTACCCACTAGTATCCAAATGCCTCTGTTTATCAGGGAGAAAAGTTAGTCTCAAAAGAGTATGTATGTGTGGGGTGTCTGTGTGTGTGTGGTGGTGGAGGGAGGTTGGTGGGGAGAGAGCAGGAACTGGTGAGGATATCTCTTGGTGAAGTGTGTGTACTTCTAGGGTGTTTCTCTTGCCCCGCTCCCTCCCTCTTCCCTGTTGCCCCAGTCTGAGTCCCTGGGTTCCCTGGGGCCCTGTGGTGGGATGTATGAGCAAAAGCAACTGCCTTCAGTTGCAGAACCATTCTGGGCCTGACTCAGGTTTTGGTGCCCCCAGTAGGACCACAGGTGCTTCTTTGAGATTCAGGGCCTGCTCAGGCTCTTGGGCTCTCTGTTCCTCATGCTACCTCCTCTCTCTACCCCTCAGCAGCTCCCCCGAAGGCTGTGCTGAAACTCGAGCCCCCATGGATCAACGTGCTCCAGGAGGACTCTGTGACTCTGACGTGCCAGGGGGCTCACAGTCCTGAGAGCGACTCCACTCAGTGGTTCCACAATGGGAATCTCATCCCCCACCCAAATGCAGCCCAGCTACACCTTCAAGGCCAACAACAATGACAGCGGGGAATACAGGTGCCAGACCGGCCGGACCAGCCTCAGCGACCCCGTGCATCTGACTGTGCTTTCCGGTCAGTGGAGGAAGGCCCTGGGGTGGACCTGGGAGGGCCAGGATGGATGAAATCTGTTTACAGGCGAGGTTTGCAGGAAAGCGGGGTGGCCTGCTTGGTGGGGAAGCACCGCTGTGAGTTGCTCACTTGTTTCCCATTTCTCCCACCAGCTTTGCTTAGCATGCATGCTGGGGGGTGCAAATTCCTCAAAATTTCCTCAGCAAATATCAGTGGTGGTTTTTGCCTCAGTCCTGATTGAACAGAAGATGGTTACAAGGCTGCAAACAGGCAGCCAAGTGTGAGAGAAGCAGAAGGAAATCCCTACTGCATAAAACCCATTTCCATTTTAATGGCAGAGTTGAAAAGCACAAACAGACCACCACTGAATCCTAGCCTTGGAAATGACTCACTCGCAAACTTGATGAATTCATTTAACCCTTGAGTTTCTGTTTCCTCACCTGCTCCTTGGGGCACAAACGCCTCACCTTTCCTTGCCCCCAGGGAACTCCCCACCCTCCACGCCCCTTCTCTACGCTCTCACGGTGCTGGGTGCTCTTCTCTTTCTCTTCCACCAGCCTGTGGACAGCCTGAGGTGAAAGTTCTGTCTTATCCATCTTTGTATTTCCAGCACCTGAAACTGGGCAGAGCTTAATAAATATTTTGCTGGAGAGGTTGATGACCTTACAAAGCTCCCCACTGAAAAGTGACTCTCTGTAAAGCAAAGTTACAATGAGATGATGATGAACATTTTCCTTGTTACTTTTCACTTTGTCCTCTCCCCCGTCACCTGAATAGCAAATTTTCTTCCAAAGTACGCAGCAAACGAATGACCCACTGGTGAAACTGCTGCCTTTAGACAAAGACCCCGCTGGAGAGAAGCTCCGCATTTATGAATATTCCCCAAGTAAATTTATCAAGTAGCTTTCATCAGGTAACATTTGTGGCAGGTTCATGACTCTACTGTCCACAAAGGCATATGTCATCCTAATATGCAGTCTCCTGGGTCAGATGGGATTTCTCCTTCCCTCCCTGACATGGAAGAGATGGCACCTTAGGGTCTCTTATGTTCTTCCTGCAGAGGCCCGCTGGGCAGGACAGGGCTGCAGCTGCCTTCCTGGGAGAAGGAGGAAATGAGTGTATCCTGAACGCCTATTACGTGCTAGGGGCTATTGTAGATATATGACATTATTGTGCCCGTTTTCACAAATGAGGAAACTGAGGCTCAGAAGACTTAAATTATTTGCCCAAGATTACAGAGTTCATAAATGACAGAGCCAGCATTAGAGTCCAGGACTCTGATTTCAAACCCAAGCTGTTTCCTCTGCCTATCATGTCCCACCAGTAAGGAAGGTCTCGGTCTCAGAGCTAAGCGAAGACCTCCTGGGTCCTCTAGGTTTTTCTCCATCTTTCAGAGTGGTTGGCGATGCAGACCCCTAGGTTGGAGTTCCAAGAGGGAGAAACCATCATGCTGAGGTGCCACAGCTGGAAAGACAAGCCTCTGTTCAAAGTTACATTCTTCCAGAATGGAAAATCCAAGAAATTTTCCCGTTTGGACACAAGCTTCTCCATCCCACAAGCAAACCACAGTCACAGTGGTGATTACCACTGCACCGGAAGCGTAGGCCACACGCTGCGCTCTCCAAGCCTGTGACCATCACTGTCCAAGGTATGGGGAGTCTGCCAAGATGTAGGGAGAGAGAGGAGCGGATGGACAAGGGCTAAGGTCACATGGGCCTACATGGAGATCTGAGAAGGGCCACAGCAGCAAATTGGGTGCTGGAGCAAAGAAGGGATGTGGGGGAGGCCTGGTTAAGTATTGGCCAGGATTAGGGGTAGGAGCTTGGAGCCCTCAGCTCCCAGTGATAGGTGGCCAGGATGTTGTTCCACTTTGAAAGGCAGGCTCCAGACTAAAGATGGCAGCGAAGCAGAGTTCCCTCACTGGCACAGAGGTTCCCTAAGCTCCTGGGCATTCCTAAGAGCTGAGTTTCACCTCATTTCTTCTCATGACTCATGGTATAGCCATTCACTCCAGAAGGCCTGGCATGTCGTGGACTGTTCAAGGCTGTGTTCCATAGAGTAATGATGCCTCCAGCTATGGGAGGCTCTGGGCCCACCCTCCCCACTGCCCCTGAGAACTCAGCTCGCCACTGCCCCTGAGGACTAAGGGGAGCCCTTCCCTCTGCTCCTGCCCACTCGCTAATGTGCCTTTATTAGTGTGGTGGAGAAACCTGGGGTAGGCAGGAGGCACAGGTCCAGCCACGGAAACCCCATGTGGATGAGGCTGGGGATGTAGTGAGTGCTGCACAGGTGAGTGATTCAGACACAGAAGAGCTTTGGGTGACAAGCACTGGAGGAGGAGGAAGGTGGGACAAGGAGAGTACTGCCCGTCCTAAGTACTCTCTGACCGTCCTGTCTTCCCTAGTGCCCAGCACGAGCTCTTCGCGGATGGGGATCATTGCGGCTGTGGTCTCTGGGATTGCTGTAGTGGCCATTGTTGCTGCTGTAGTGGCCTTGATCTACTGCAGGAAAAAGCGGATTTCAGGTTTGTAGCTCCTCCTGTCCCTTTTGTTATCAGTTTCCACTTGGCCCAAGCCTTAAACCCAAACATTTCCAGAATCTCTCTTTTTGGGCTAGATATGCATTCAGATCTGGGCCTGTATTGTGTTATAGTCATTCATTCATTTATTAGATCATTCATTTGACAAGACTTGAACAAACTGGCCTATGTGTCAGCCAATGTGTGAGACATGGTGGGTGATGCCAAGATGAAGTCCAGTCCCTGCTCTTGGGGAGTTCTCAGCATTGCGAGGAAGACAGAGTACAACTAGGTCATTGTAATAAGATGGGATAGAGCAATGATAGGGACATGAAAAGCCTAGGATAGGAGTACAGAGGAGGCTTCATAGCCCAGCAAGTGCTGAGGCAGT
The DNA here is from genome assembly GCA_036589455.1 of Ateles fusciceps. Lineage (NCBI taxonomy): Eukaryota > Metazoa > Chordata > Mammalia > Primates > Atelidae > Ateles > Ateles fusciceps. The sequence continues at coordinate 4,716,036 of JAZHEH010003362.1, forward strand.
TGAAGAAGGTTTCGGGGGGGGGGGGGGGAACAGTGTAGTGTGGTGATGGAGTGCGCACGTAGTGGGGCCGGACTGCCTGGTTCAATCTAGTTCCACGGTGAACCAGCTATATGACCCAAGTGAGCCACTCCACCTCTCTGTGCCTCAGTTGTGTCACGTGGAAACTGGGGACACTAACAGGACTCACGTCACAGGATTGCCATGGGGGATGAATGAGGCTGACGCTGTTACACCAGTACCTGGCAGGCAGTAACAGCACACAAACAGGAGCTGTGGCCATTATGGAGGAGGTGTGAGAGGGCAGCGCTTAGCTAGGAAGGAGGGCTCTCCAGGCACGGGGCCAAGGCAGGGACTCAGGCTGGGTGGGGCTCATATGGGGGTCGAGGGGGGAGTAGAGGGTACTGCAAGCTGCTGAGAAAAGAGATAATCCCACTAACACCTCACAAAGCACTTTGCAACTGGTTCATAGCCAGGACCTCAGTTACTGATGATAAATAAATACAGAGAAACAAGAGAGAGACTGAGACACAGGGGTGTTTCTAAAAGGCAGAGCAAACCTCAGACATATGCCATGGAGTGGCCTTTCTCACACTCCTGGGTGTCCCCACGGATGAGCTGAATTCTGTCTCTGGACCAGCCCTTTTCCAGGTGAGAGCAGTCCCTGAGCAGGGGGAGCTGGGGGTGGGAAGACAGGAGCCATCTGCCAGAGGGGAAGACCTGAGCTGGTCCCATCTAATCCTGGCCTGGGTCGTTGGTCCTGAGGACTCAGGCCCCACCCCATAACCTTACTAACCTCCTATGTGCCCCTCCCAGCTCTCCCAGGAAACCCTAGCGCAGGGAAATGGGAGAGACCCTCCCTGAGAAACCAGGTGAGTACAGCATTGTCTCAGGGATTTGGTGATGCCTCACCAGGGCTGCTGGCTGGACTGGAGCCAGCAAGAAAGCGCTTGTGTGAGTTCAGCTGGGAGCCTGGGAGGAGCAGCGGTAGGGGGATGGCCGGGGCTCAAATCACTTGGTCAGCTCTGAGTCTAACTCCCGGGCCTGAGGAGGACCTCAGTGGAGATGAGAAGAGAAACACCAGTCCCACGTACAGAGGAGAGGGCTGTGTCCAAATTTCTGGGGATATTCCAGAGCAGGAAATCAGAGATACTTTGGTCTTTCTGTGGAGCTTTGGCAGAGCTGGAAAAGGAGAGGGCTAGGGGCTATAAAGCTGAGACCAATCGGATGTGGGAGGCAGGAGACTAAGGGGAAAAGAGGAGGCCTGGAAACCCTTCCATTTGCTGGGGAATCTGTCTCTGTGGAGGGATGGGGTGGAGTGGCCAGGCTCAGCTCTCTGTGGAACACTAAGAGGAGATTTGGGCTTGAGAAAATTCTGGGGGACTAGGAGCACTAGTGGGCTCTATCCTGCAGGCAAAGCTTGGTTCCGATGCCCACACACTCAAGGTTGATTGAATTCTGGCCTGGTTTGGCCCCCTCACACAATGGAGCCTTAAGCAAGATAGTCTCCCTGATGGGGTTCAGTCTCCTCACTGGGGGAAATGAGTGGGTGGCTGGGGTGACCTCTCAGCCCTTCTAGGTCTGACATTCTGAGAGGCAGGGGCCATCAAAGCCCTGGCCCAGGTGGGAGTGTGTAAGGAACAGGAGGATGCCAGGCAACTTCCAGACTGTGGTTAAAGTCAGAGCACAAAGGACACTGGGGCTTTCTCTGGGAGCTTCCGAGACAGTAGGAACAGGCAGAAAAAAGGCCCTGAAAGACCCCAACTCAGATGGCTGGAGTATGACTCGGAGCAGAGCCAACAGATTTGAGAGCTTGAGCAAAATAGCACTCTTCCAGCTGTGCTTTCAGCAAGGTCACATGTCTGCTGGCCGGGCCCAGAGGGGATACCAGCCTGCGTTCACACCAGGGTCAAAGCAGATCTGGAAAAAAAGAAGTCCAAGCAACTGGATTAGCCGCCTTCATGAGCGGTTCTGTCTATACCTGACAGAAGCACATTTCACAAGGCATTCATGCAGCCAGGCACTGGGGCTGATGATCTCCCAAAAGACAGAGCTGGGTTGCTGGGATTTTGGGGGAATGTATTAGAATGGGAATTCAGAATGTGGTTTGCTGCAGAATTTAGAGCATGGCAATAAATGCTCTCTGTGTTCAGAGGGTGAGAGAAGAGACTAGATGCATTGTCTCAGACTCCTCCCAACTTCCTGAGAAATGCGGCTTTCAGATACTGAGGCTGCTTTTCACACTGGCTAAGCCAGTTCATGGCAAAATATGAGGGAATTCTGTGTGTTTCAGACACTAACCAGAGAAAGTCCGTCCTTCTTTTCTTCCTCCCTCCCTCCCTTCCTCCCTTTCTCCCTTTATCACTCACTCTCTCTTCCTTTTAATGCCACAGAGTACCATATTTTTCAAGTTCCAACAAAGATGCACTACATTTAGTGGAAATGGCCTTCAGCCTTCTCTCCCTAATGTGGTCAGCAAAAATCTGGACTTTACTTCACTCTGATGCTGAACACTGGCCCCCCACCCCCAACCTCTTCCCTAATATCTCAGATCCCAAAGCTGCCTGGTTTGCTTCTAGGAAAGCTCAGCAATTGCCTGAAAAGGATGTGGCCCAAGTGATGGCTTCACTTTTTCAGCGTGGCCCGTGGGGAAGTCTGTGGCTGGGCTACCCCAAATGTGGATCAGTGAGGCTGTATTTACCCAGTGCTTGGCCTTGAGGCCCGAGACAGGGTCGTAATGCTTGCTTTGGCTCTAGTTTGGGTGTTGGTTTTGCAGCCTCAGCATCAGCACAGGTGGGCCCTCTTCTCTAGCAGCGCTCTGGCTCATATTCTTCTTTTGCCCACAGCCAGTCCCACTAATCCTGATGAGGCTGACAAAGTTGGGGTGAGTAATCCCAGCCGTCTCCCCCGTCTCTTCTCCCTCGTTGCCTTTTCTATTGCCTTCGTTCCTAGGCCCCTCTGTGGATCCTCACTGCTGGTTTCTTCCTTCTCTAGGCTGACAACACAATCACCTATTCACTTCTCATGCACCCAGATGCTCCGGAAGAATTAATAGAGCCTGATGACCAGAACCGTATTTAGTCTCCATTGTCTTGCCCTGGGATTTGAGAAGAAAATCAGAGAGGAAAAGATCTGGTATTTCCTGGCCTAAATTCCCCTTGGGGAGGACAAAGAGATGCTGCCATTCCAAAGAGAAGGACTCTTCCAGAGTCGTGTACCTGAGTCCCGAAGCTCCCTGTCCTGAAAGTCACAGACAATACGGTCCCAGAAGACCGACTGCACCTTCTGCGCTTCAGCCCTTCTTGACATCAAGACTCTTCTGTTCCACATCCACATAGCCAATACAATTAATGAAACCACTGCTATTAACAGATTGTAGCAACATGGGAAATGCTTATGTTACAGGTTACATGAGAACAATCATGTAAAGCTATATGATTTCAGAAATGTTAAAACAGACTAACTTCTTACAACAGATTAAAAGTGATTGTTTCTGGGTGATAAAATTATTGATGATTTTTATTTTCTTTATTTTTCTATAAAGATTGTGTATTACTTTTATAATAAAACATTATAAAAACAACATTCTGCTTACTTTTCAAGACTGTATTGGTTAGAGTGTAGACCGAACTGCCTGGGGTCTGTTTATCTTCAGTGATGAGACCCTTAGGAAGGCAGGAGTGGATAAGATGTGGGGGGAGAGGAGAGATGGGGAGTTGGAGTGTAGGGTGTCCCTCTTCTTAAAACTGGATACGGTTATGCACCACATAATGATGTCGAGTTCAACAACAGACTGCATATATGATGGTGGTCTCATAAGATTATAATATCATATTTCTACTGTACCTTTTCTATTCATATGTTTAGATATACGAGTACTTACCATTGTGTTACATTGCCTACGGTATTCAGTACAGTAGCATGCTGTACAGTTTGTAGCCCAGGAGCAATAGGCTATAGCATATAACCTAGGTGTGTAGTAGGCTACACCATTTAGGTTTGTATAAGTACATGCTACGATGTTCACATGACAAAATTGCCTGCATTTCTCAAAATGTATCCCCATATTTCAACAACACATGATTATACCCTTCTGCCAATGACCTTGTAATCTTGTTTCCATGTCTTCTTCTCTTTCCTCCTATGGCAAATAAAACACTGTTTTGCAACACAAGTTCACAGGAAGGCAAACTTTAGAAGAGCCCTAAGTGGAGATTGCTGACATGTCCTGCTCTGCTATTCTCCCAATGTAGTTACCAGAAGGATATGACCTTCTCAGAGAGGTCATCTCAGGCAGATTAGAAACATGACTGGCAGTCTCCTTGAGGGTTTGGTGAGTGCCCTTGAAGAGGCTTCATTTTCCTGGGACTCTAACACAGTATCATTATGCAACATTTGTCTTGCATTCAGGACTTAGCCACTTTCTTTGCTGGGTGGTTTCCATGGATTTCTATGATACTCACTTTTTCTGGTCCCACAGTCAGATTTCATATGTACATATTGTTATAGTAGTAAGGGATAGTAATTAAAATTACTGAGTTATTAAGGGCTTACTTTGTGCCAAACTATGTGCTTTGGAATTTAGAGAATTTAAGATTATTAGCCTTTTATATTTCCTCTTTTGTGAGCTTCCTGTGTATTTATTCTTTACTCATTTTCATAGATACAATGTATGTCCCTTTATTTATAAATTACATAGTAGTAACATTTCTTTTTATTTATATGTAAATTATTCACTATACTAATAATATATTATTTTCATAAAATTAAGATACAGACAGGCAAAAGGAAACAATTAGATCACCCATAAATCCACAAACCAGAAATAATTAATGCTAATATTTAAGGATAGCAATCCACATTCCTGTCTGGTGGCAGGTGCGTATTTGTGTTTTAAAAACTGGATGTCATCCGAGTCACGGCACCAAAAAAAAAAAAAAAACTGGATGTCATATATTTTTACATGTTCATAAATACACTTAGGCAAAAATGTATGCTCATTGTAAGCAGGTAAGCCCAAATAATACAGAAAGATAAGGAGTAAAAAGTAGAAGTTCCATTTTGTCATCAGTCCCCTCTATTCTGTTCCCTTTTCTTTCTTTCTTTTTTTTTTTTTTAAGAGATAGGGTTATAGCCCAGGCTGGAGAGCAGTGGCAGGGTAATGGCTCACTGCAGCCTCAAACTCCTGGGCTCAGGTGATCTTCCCCTGATACCTGGCTAATTTTTAAACATTTTTTGGCTAGGTGCAGTGGCTCATGCCTGTAATCTCAGCACTTTGGGAAGCCAAGGTGGGTGGATCACCTGAGGAGGTTGAGATCAGCCTGGCCAACATGGTGAAACCCTGTCTCTACTAAAAATACAAAAATTAGCCAGGCATGGTGGCTCACAACTGTAGTCCCAGCTACTTGGGAGGCTGAGGCATGAGAATCACTTGAACCTGGGAGGCGAAGGTTGCAGTGAGCCGAGATCACACCACTGCACTCCAGCCTCGGCAACAGAGTGAGACTCGGTCTCAAACAAAAAGAATTTTTTTTTTTTTTTTTTTTTAGATACAGGGTTTGGCTGTGTGGCCTAGGCTGATCTCAAACTCTGAGCCTCAAGTGATCCTCCCCACTTAGCCTCCCAAGGTGGTGGGATTATAGGTGTGAGCCACTGTGCCTGGTCTTGACATACTATTTAAAGTCTGAAACTTGACTCCTGATCCCCCAGGGTCAGTTTCTTTACTGATAGTTTTTCAGTAAGCCTAGCCATTTAGATAGTTGGCTTGATTAGGTAGCCAGAGGGGGCATAAAAATCCCTCTGTGAACTTCTGCTTTGAGCTTTCCCATACCCAAGATTCCTTGCATGGATCTTGGTGGTTCAATCCAGACAAAAAGCACAAATAAAGTACAGTGACTATAAAGATGCTGGGGAGCTTGCTCATGGAATCTCTTGGACTCCCAATAATTGCCTAGACTCTCTTTCTCTTGCTATACTTTTAAATAAGCACTTTGTGTAAGCAAGCTCTGTAGAGTTTGATGAGTTCTTTCAAATATCCTCTTCAGTAAGGACATCCCTGACTACCCTTCCCCCACTGTTATTACTCTGCTCTTATTTCCTTCATGGCATCCATCGCTATATGTAATTATCTTATGCATTTTTTTTTTTTGCTTAAATATTTACTTACATATTCTAAAATGTAAGCTCACTGCGGGCAGGGTGTTTGTATTATTCACTGGTGTATTCCAGAGACTAGAACATGCAATCACTATTATTGAATGAGTTAATGAATGAAACTTTTACTATTTGTGGGTTATGTGACATGCTTAGGAAGGTCTTCTTCATCCTAAGAGTTCAAAAAGATAATCCTATATTTATTAATTTCCCTTGAAATCTTATTATGTTTATCTAAAACTCTTAAGTGCTTTAAAAATATTAGATCTTTACTATACCTGGAACTTATTTTTGGATTTGTTGTAAGGTGAGAACCTAACATAATTTTTTCCACATGAAAGTCAGTTGTCCCAATATCATTTGTTGAATAGTTTAATGATTTGAAATCCTAAGTTTTCACCTAAATTCCCGCTTATAGGTCTATTTTTGGCCTCTCTTCTGTTATACTGTTCTGTTTGTCTGTTTCTGCATCAATACCACATTTTTAGTTATTGCAACTTTATAGGGTACTTCGATATACAGAAGGTCAAGTTTTCTCTTATTCTTTTGTTTCAAGGTTTTCTTGGCTATTATTGTGCTGCTTCACTTCCAGATGTGCTTAAGAATTCCATAATACCATTAAGATATTGGTAGAATTGCATCGCATTTATAAATTATTTGGGTAAGATTTGACATCTGTGTCATATTGAGGCTTCCCAAGTTACAACTCTTCATTCATATAGATTTTTAGAATTCTCCTATAATATCATATGAGCTTGGTACTTTTTTTGTGATAGATCTTTAACAAACTTTTTTTTTTCTGTCATTTTTGGTCTGGTTAGGATTTTCTATCTCTCTTGGGAGTCAATTTTGAAAACTTTTGCTTTCCTAGGAATCATCCATTTTATTGGTATGCAGAGGTACATTGTACTCTTCCCCTATTTTTTGATAATGAATTGTATGTTTGTATTTACGTCCCTCCACTCATTCCTAGGTTTTGGGTTTTCTTTCTTTTATCAGTTAGGATGACTTCAGTTGGAAATAACAGGAAATCGTGATTCAAATTGGCTTAAACATTAAGGAAATGTATTATCTCACATAACAAAAAGTTCAGAGACAGTTTCTAGCAAATTCAAACTCTCGGTCCATTTTTCTACAATTCTGTGAGCATTGTCCTTGAGCTAGCAGCAAGATGATTGCAGTGATTCTAAGCAACATCATACCCAGACCCCTGTAGAAAGAAAGGGACTAACCATCTCTTTTTTTTTTGAGACAGAGTCTTGCTCTGTCACCCAGGCTGGAGTGTAGTGGCATGATCTCAGCTCACTGCAACCTCTGCCTTCCAGGTTCAAACAATTCTCCTGCTTCAGCCTCCTCAGTAGCTGGGTTTACAGGCATGCGCCACCATGCGCAGATAACTTTTCTATTTTTAGTAGAAACAGGATTTCACCATGTTGGCCAGGCTGGTCTCAAACTCCTGATCTTAGGTGATTCACCCATCTCGGCCTCCCAAAGTGCTGGGATTATAGGCGTGAGCCACTGTGGCTGGCCTGTGTCTCTTTGACAATGAGCCACTGTGGCTGGCCTGTGTCTCTTTGACAATGAGGAAAGTTTTCTCAGAAGTTCTGCAATCATGTTCCCATCATATGGTATTGGTCAGGACTGGGTCACATGCTCATTCTTAAATCCATCACCAGAAAGGGGACTGAGATGACTATAATTCACATTTGGAGAGTCAGCCATCTCCACACTATATCTCTGTTCATCCTAATCAGACTCACCAAAGGTTTGCTTTATTAGTCTTGGCATAGCTTTTGACTTCTGGATCAAGTACTTTACCTTTTGCTTTTTTTCTAACACATTATTTCTTTCTTAGATTTCATTGATATTTACTGTATTATTCATTAATTTCTAAACTTCAGCTTTTCCTATTCTGCCATTTTGGCCACACCCATTAGATTTTGAGGTGTATGTAACTCTGCCATTGTTGTTTCTAAACAATCTTTAACTTTAGCTTTATTTTCTTCTTAACCCAAAGTTTATCTGGAAGGGGATTTTGTTGTGTTTGTTTTGTTCGAGAGAAATGAGCACTATCTTTTTCGTTTTCTACTTTTATTGCAGAATGGTCATGTGGTCTGTATGATTTTTCTGTATGTGAATATCTTTATATTTACAAAGACAATGTTTTCTTTCATTTTAAAATGAATTTTTGTTTTTTGTTATAGCAACACACAGTTCACATTGTATAACAAAATAGAAGGCATAAAACAAGAAATAGCCATTTCTTGCCCCTTCCCTCACATCTCAGTTCTACTTCCCGGAGGCAACCATGTTCAATTCTTTCAACTATGTCTTCTGCTAATTTACCTCCATATTTCCAAATAATACAATATGCTTCTATTTCTCGATTTTTCTTTCTTTTTTTTTTTAAATTTTTTTTTTTTTTTTTAAAGACAGGGTTTCACCATGTTAGTCAGGCTGGTCTTGAACTCCCGACCTCAGGTGATCCGCCCACCTTGGCCTCCAAAGTGCTTGGATTACAGGCGTGAGCCACCACGCCCAGCCTCTCGATTTTTCAATATTAGACATTATCTATTTGATTTCTTACTATAGAATATGAGGACTATTGTTTTTATACTGTGCTTACTCACTTCCCACTTTCCCTACCATGTGCTCCAACATAGCTTTATCACAATTTGTGATTACTGTTTGTTCCTGAGACTAATAGTGTTGTCTGATTACGTTTCCCTTCTTAAACAATTTTTTTTCCTCTAGAGATAAGAAACGCTTCATTTTTTTTAGATTTCTATGTGTTTATTAGCTTTTCCAAATATGTAGCTTTTTAGTTTCTCTTTCATCCTTCCTTTTTTTTTTTTCATTATCAAGATGTCCCTCATTTTTTGACACTATTTTTGGACATTTGATCTCTAGACCTCTTGCACAGCTGTTGTCCTGGGACTTCTCTATCTGTCTATTATATCAAATCCTGTTTCCTGAATCTTATGCCTTCCTATTTCTTGGTTTCTTCCTTGTGTGGCTGCAGCATGTTTGCCAGGGACATCCTGAGAAAGGATTTGCAGGTGATATAATGGAGGCCATATTGCCCCATCTCATACTCACTCAATTCACCTGAATTCACCTGCAGCTGCTGGCTGGTTTAGTTTCCCCCTGAGAATTTAACCATGAGAGGGAAAAATTAGTCACCTGCAAATAGTCACCCGGGGTAGGAGAGAGGCCCTAAGAGTCTAACTTCCCCAACCTAGCAAGACAGGCCAACATTCAAATTCAGGACATACAGAGAACACCACTAAGATACTCTTCAAGAAGAGCAACCCAAGACACATACTTGTCAGATTCTCCAAGGTTGAAATGAAGGAAAAAATGTTAAGTGCAGCCAGAGAGAAAGGTCAGGTTACCTACAAAGGGAAGCCCATCAGACTAACAGCAGATCTCTCTTCAGAAATCCTACAAGCCAGAAGAGAGTAGGGACCAATATTCAACATTCTTAAAGAAAAGAATTTTCAACCCAGAATTTCATAAGCAAAGGAGAAATACAATCCTTTCCAGGTAAGCAAATGCTGAGGCATTTGGTCACCACCAGGCTTGCCTTAGAAGAGCTCCTGAAGGAAGCACTAAATATGGAAAGGAAAAACTGGTACCAGCCACTGCAAAACACACCAAAATATAAAGACTAATGACACTATGAAGAAACTGCGTCAACTAATGTGCAAAATAACCAGCTAGCAGCATGATGACAGGATCAAATTCACATATAACAATATTAACCTTAAATGCAAATGGGTTAAATGCCCCAATTAAAAGACACAGAATGGCAAATTGGATGAAGAATCAAGACCCATTGTGTGCTGTATTCAGAAGACCCATCTCATGTGCAAAGACACACATGGGCTCAAAATAAAGGGATGGAGGAATATTGAGGAAGCAAATGGAAAGCAAAAAAACTAAAACAAACAAACAAAAAAACCCACAGGGATTGCAATCCTAGCCTCTGATAAAACAGACTTTAAACCAGCAATGATTAAAAAAAAAAAAGACAAAGAAGGGCATTACATAATGGTAAAGGGATCAATACAACAAGAAGAGCTAACTATCCTAAATATGCACCCAATACAGGAGCACCCAGATTTATAAAGCAAGTTCTTAGAGACCTACAAAGAGACTTAGACTCCCACACAATAATAGTGGGAGACTTTAACACCTCACTGTCAGTATTAGACAGATCAACGAGACAGAAAATTAACAAGGATATTGAGGACTCAAACTCAGCTCTAGACCAAGTGGACCTAATAGACATCTACAGAACTCTCCACCCCAAATCAACAGACTTACATTCTTCTCAGCACCACACAGGACATATTCTAAAACTGACCACATAATTAGAAGTAAAACACTCCTCAGCAAATGCAAAAGAATGGAAATCATAACAAACAGTCTCTCAGACCACAGTGCAATCAAATTAGAACTCAAGATTAAGAAACTCAAAACCACACAACGACATGGAAATTGAACAACCTGCTCTTGAATGACTACTGAGTAAATAATGAAATTAAGGCAGAAATAAAGAAGTTATTTGAAATCAGTGAGAACAAAGAGAAAATGTACCAGAATCTATAGGACACAGCTAAAGTAGGGTTTAGAGGGAAATTTATAGCACTAAATGCCCACAATAGAAAGCTGGAAAGATCTAAAAATACCACCACCCTAACATCACAATTAAAAGAACTAGAGAAGAAAGAGAAAACAAATTCAAAAACTAGCAGAAGACAAGAAATAACTAAGATCAAAGCAGAACTGAAGGAGATATAGACATGAAAAACCCTTCAAAAAAATCAATGAATCCAGGAGTTGGTTTTTGAAAAGATTAACAAAATAGATGGACCACTAGCTAGACTAATGAAGAAGAAAAGAGAGAAGAATCAAATCAAAACAATAAAGAATAATAAAGGGGATATCACCACTGATACCACAGAAATACAAACTACCATCAGAGAATACTACAAACACCTCTACACAAATATACTAGAAAATCTAGAAGAAATAAATAAATTCCTGGACACATACACCCTCCCAAGACTAAACCAGGAAAAAGTCGAATCCCTGAATAGACCAATAACAAGTTCTGAAATTGAGGCAGTAATTAATAGCCTACCAACCAAAAAAAAAGCCCAGGACCAGAAAGATTCACAGTTGAATTCTACATAAAGGGGAGCTGGTACCATTCTTTCTAAAACCATCCCAAACAATAGAAAAAGAGGGACTCCTCCCTAACTCATTTTTATGAGGCCAGCATCATCCTAATACCAAAACCTGGCAGAGACACAACTAAATAAGAAAATTTCAGGCCAATATCCCTGACGAACATTGATGCAAAAATCCTCAATAAATTACTGGCAAACCAAATCCAGCAGCACATCAAAAAGCTTATCCACCATGATCAAGACAGCTTCATCCCTGGGATGCAAGGCTGGTTCAACATATGCAAATCAATAAACGTAATCCATTGCATAAACAGAACCAATGACAAAAACCACGATTATCTCAATAGATGCAGAGAATGCCTTCGACAAAATTCAACATCCCTTCATACTAAAAACTCTCAATAAACTAGGTATTCATGGAACACATCTCAAAATAATAAGAGTTATTTATGACAAACGCACAGCCAATATCATACTGAATGGGCAAACACTGGAAGCATTCCTTTTGAAAACCGGCACAAAACAAGGATGCCCTCTCTCACTACTCTTATTCAACATAGTACTGGATGTCCTGGCCTGGGCAATCAGGCAAGAGAAAGAAATAAAGTGTATTCAAATAGGAAGAGAGGAAGTCAAATTGTCTCTGTTTGCAGACGACATGATCGTATATTTAGAAACCCCGTCATCTCAGCCCCAAAACTCCTTAAGCAGATGAGCAACTTCAGCAAAGTCTCAGGATACAAAATCAATGTGTAGAAATCACAAGCATTCCTATACACCAACAATAGATAGAGAGTAAATCATGAGTGAACTCCCATTCACAACTGCTACAAAGAGAATAAAATACCTAAGAATACAACTTACAAGGGACATAAAGGACCTCTTTGAGGAGAACTACAAACCACTGCTTAAGGAAATAAAAGAGTACACCAACAAATGGGAAAACATTCCATGCTCATGGATAGAAAGAATCAATATCGTGAAAATGGCCATAGTGCCCAAAGTGATTTATAGATTCAATGCTATCCCCATCAAGCTACAATTGACTTTCTTTGCAGAATTGGAAAAAACTACTTTAAATTTCATATGGAACCAAAAAAGAGCCCATATAGCCAACACACTCCTAAGCAAAAAGAACAAAGCTGGAGGCATCACGCTACCTGACTTCAAACAATACTACAAGTCTACTGTAACCAAAACAGCATGGTACTTGTACCAAAACAGGTGTATAGACCAATGGAACAGAACAGAGCCCTCAGAAATAATGCTATACATCTACAACCATCTGATCTTTGACAAACCTGACAAAAACAAGCAATAGGCAAAGGATTCCCTATTTAATAAATGGTGCTGGGAAAACTGGCTAGCCACATGCAGAAAACAGAAACTGGACCCCTCCCTTATACCTTATACAAAAAATTAACTCCAGATGGATTAAAGACTGAAACGTAAAACTCCAAATCATAAAAACCCTAGAAGAAAACCTGGGCAATACCATTCAGGACGTAGGCTGGGCAAAGACTTCATGACTAAAACACCAAAAGTAATGGCAACAAAAGCCAAAATTGACAAATGGGTTATAATCAAACTAAAGAGCTTATGCACAGCAAAAGAAACTATCATCGGAGTGAACAGGCAACTTACAGAATGGGAGAAAAGTTTTGCAAGCTACCCATCTGATAAACGTCTAGTATCTAGAATCTACAAGGAACTTAAACAAATCTGCAAGAAAAAACAAACAACTCCATCAAAAAGTGGGCAAAGATATGAACAGACACTTCTCAAAAGAAGACATCTATGTGGCCAATAAACATATTTTAAAAAGCTCATCATCACTGGTCATTAGAGAAATGCAAATCAAAACCACAATGATATACCATCTCACACCAGTTAAAATGGCAATCAGGAAAAGTCAGGAATTAAATTAAAAAGTCAGGAAACAGCAGATGCTGGCGAGGCTGTGGAGAAATAGGAATGCTTTTACACTGTTGGTGGGGGTGTAAATTAGTTCAACCATTGTGGAAGACAGTGTGGTGATTCCTCAAGGATCTAGAACCAGAAATACCATTTGACCCAGCAATCCCATTACTGGGTATATGCCCAAAGGATTATAAATCATTCTATTATAAAGACACATGCACATGTATGTTTATTGCAGCACTATTTACAATAGCAAAGATTTGGAACCAACCCAAATGACCATCAGTGATAGATTGGATAAAGAAAATGTGACACATATACACCAGGTAATACTATCTAGCCATAAAAAAGAATGAGTTCATGTCCTTTGCAGGGACATGGATGAAGCTGGTAACCATCATTTTCAGCAAACTAACACAGGAACAGAAAACCAAACACTGCATGTTCTCACTCATAAGTGGGGAGCTGAACAATGAGAACACATGGACACAGGGAGGGGAACATCACACACCAGGGCCTGTCAGGAGGTGGGGGGCAAGGGAAGAGAGAGCATTAGAACAAACACCTAATGCATGCAGGGCTTAAAACCTAGATAATGGGTTGACAGGTGCAGCAAACCACCATGGCACATATATACCTATGTAACAAACCTGCACGTTCTGCACATGTATCCAGAACAATACAAATTTAGAAAAAAGAAATTAAATTTATTATCAAAACTTTCCTGCAAAGAAAACTTAAGGTCTAGGTGTTTTACTGCCAAATTCTAACAAACATTTAAGGAATAAATAATACCAATCCTATACCAAGTCTTCCAGAAAATTAGAGAGAAAAGAACATTTCGCAACTCAGACATCCAGGCAAGGGCATGACAAGAAACCAAACCTAGGCTATGTTTCCTTGTATGCATATATTAATTCTGTTTCTCTGAAGAACCCTGGCTAAGGCAACCAATTTGGAAAACAGCTTGACATTTTCTCTAAAAAATTAAATACATACCTACCTAGGCATGCCCCTAAACCTATATGATCCAGCCAGTCTATTGGTAGGTACCCAAGATAAATGAAAGCCTGTGTCCATACAACTTGTACATGAAAGTTTATGTTCCTTTATTTGTAGTAGCCATAACTGGAAGCATTCCAAATGTCAATCAATAGGTGAATGGACAAAGTGTGGTATAGTCATGTAGTGGAATATTACTCTGCAATAAAATGGAAAGAAATATTAACAAACACAACATGGACTAATCTGAAAATAAGTATACTAAATGAAAGAAGGCAGACAAAAAGAGCACATGCTATATGATTTCATCTATATAAAATCTCAGCAAACTATAGAAAAATTATCATGACATAAAACAGATTAGTGGTTGCCTGGAGAAGGTAGACAGGGAGGAAGGGGTTAAAAAAGGGCACAAGTAAATTGTCAGGAGTCACTCATCTGTTTATTATCTTGATTACGGTCATGTTTTCACAGGTGCACGCTTCTGTTAAAATTCATCAAATGGTATAATTTAAAGATATGCATTTAGTGTATGTCATTATTTCTCAATAAAGTGATTTTACAAACACATAAAATGAAAAGACAAGTCATAAATTGAAAAATATTTGTAACACATGTAACTGAAAAAAAATTTATGTTTAGAACATATAAAAACTCTTAAAAGTCAATAAGAAAATTCCATTCATACATGTACCTTAAAAAAATTTTTTTTTTTTAATTTTTTTTTTTTTTTTTGAGATAGAGTCTTGCTGTGTCGCCCAGGCTGGAGTGCAGTGGCGCAATCTTGGCTCACTGCAACCTCCGCCTCCTGGGTTCAAGCGATTCTTCGCCTCAGCCTCCCGAGTAGCTGGGACCACAGGCACGTGCCACCATGCCTGGCTAATTTTTGTATTTTTAGTAGAGATGGGGTTTCACCATGTTGACCAGGATGGTCTCGATCTCTTGACCTCGTGATCCGCCCACCTCGGCCTCCCAAAGTGCTGGGATTACAGGCGTGAGACACTGTGCCCAGCCCCACTAGAAACTCTTATAAGAACAAATTATGGACATGAATAGATGCATGGTTTTTGACAGCAAAAACCTGAAAATAACTCACATGTCCATTGTCAATAGAATAATTTGTGACATGAGCACATGATGGAATACTTCACAGCAATACAATTAGTTAACTGTGGCTACAGAGAACATCTGGTTGAATTTCAGGAACATACAGTTGAGTTAAAAGAAAGCAAGTTGGCTGGGCCCAGTGGCTCATGCCTGTTATCCCAGCACTTTGGGAGGCCTAGGCAGGCAGATCACAAGGTCTGGAGTTCAAGACCATCCTGGCCAACATGGTGAAACCCCATTTCTACTAAAAATATAAAAGTTAGCCCGGCGTGGTAGCATGCGCCTGTAGTCCCAGCTACTCAGCTATTCAGGAGGCTGAGGCAAAAGAAACACTTGAACCCAGGAAGCAGAGGTTTCAGTGAGCGAGATGGCTTCACTGCACTCCAGCCTGGGCTACAGAGCAAGACTCCGTCTCAAAATAAATAAAAAAATAAAAATAAAAGAAAGAAACTCTTAGAATGATAAATACAGTATGATTCCACTTACTAAAAGTTAAAAAATACAAAATGTTTACTACTACGAAATAAAGACAGTGATAAATACAAGGTAAGGATTGTGGTTGATGATGGTGGGGAGGGAAGACAGTGTAATCAGACAGGGATCCATGCAGTACTTCAAGGATAACAGTACTATTCGGTTCCTTCAACCATATAAGGGTTCAAAAGTATACACTGCATTATTAGTTTTTACACCTTCACATCTTTTTTTTTTTTTTTTGAGATGGAGTCTCGCTCTGTTACCCAGGCTGGATTACAGTGGTGGGATCTCGGCTCACTGCAACCTCCGCCTCCTGGGTTCAAGTGATTCTCCTTCCTCAGCCTCCCAAGCAGCTGGGACTATAGGCACACACCACCACGCCTGGCTAACTTTTTGTATTTTTAGTAGAGACAGGGTTTTCCTGTGTTAGCCAGGATTGTCTTGATCTCCTGACCTCGTGATCTGCACACCTTGGCCTCCCAAAGTGCTGGGATTACAGACGTGAGCCACGGTGCTCGGCACACCTTCACATTTTTAATAAATATTTTTATCTACTCAATTACAAATAAAGAAAAGATAAGCATTAGCCCACTAGTGACAAGCCAGGAACAGCAAAGGAGGGCATCCAGCACTTAATTTGTCTGGGATGGGATAAGAGCTGGGATTTGTCCCATCTCTGAGTATTCTGAGGTGATCCTGAGTATTCTGAGTATTCTGAGGTGATCCTGATGGAGGAACTTACTCAATAAATCGAATCTCAGTCTCCATGAACACGCAGCAGACCCAATGTTGTTTTTTCCCCTAGTGAATCATGTATTCTAAATAGTTCATCGATCAAGCTTCAAGTGAGTAAATTTTCCCAGCAGTTTAATGGAGATTTAAGTGTAAAGAACTTTATGGCTTCACCCCAAATCTTCAGCGGGCTCCTTGCTTTCCATAATGACAGGCGGATCCTGGAAGAATTGCTGCAGATAGTATAGAGGAGGGTCTCTATTCAGGTAAGATGCTATGGTAAGGGCAGTTAAGGAGAAAGGGTGACATTAGAAGAGAAAGATAGGCTGGGTATAGTGGCTCACGCCTGTAATCCCAGCACTTTCAGAGACTGAGGCAGGTGAATCACCTGAGATAAGGAGTTCAAGACCAGCTTGACCAACATGGAGAAACTCGGTCTCTACTGAAAATACAAAATTAGCCAGGCATGGTGGCACATGCCTGTAATCCCAGCTACTCAGGAGGCTGAGGCAGGAGAATCACTTGAAACAGGGAGATGGAAGTTGTGGGGAGCTAAGATTGCACCATTGCACTCCAGCCTGGGCCATAAGAGCAAAACATCATAAAAAAAAAGAAGAAGAAGAAGAGAAAGATATTGTGATTTGTTTAGAAGCCCCTTAGTCTCTGCCTAACCCTGAGGGTCTATGTTTTATGTAGTTTTAGAAGTGGAGATGCATCTAAACACGTTTCATTTACTTAATTTTTATTAGGGCTAGTTAGACTTTTCTTCCTCTTCTGAGGCTTCATAGCACATCAGCTGCAAGGCTTACTGCCTCACTGCTTCCCCCAACACCCGTATTCAACCACCCCTGGACTCCCTGGGGCCACCTGCACAAAAGCATATGCCCCTCAAATAATGGAAATTTTATTCTAAATGTTTATTTTAGACTCAGAAAGATCCACTCTTTTTTGCCCGTGTGGTTGATGTGTCTGGTCTGATCTGTGGTTTTTGCACAGCTGAAGTGTCATACTGTCCCTCTCTCTGCCTTCAAGTGGACTAAATTACCTTCCCCCATTTCTCTCTCTCCTTTTTTTGAGATAGAGTCTTGCTCTGTCACCCACGCTAGAGTCCAGTGGTGCGATTTCAGCTCACTGCAATCTCCACCTCTCGGGTTCAAGCGATTTTCATGCCTCAGCCTCCCAAGTAGCTGGGACTAGAGCTGTGCACCACCATGCCTGGTTAACTTCTTTTTCTTTTTATTTCCTTTTTTTTTTTTTTTAAGTAGAGACAGGATTTCACTATGCTGGTGAGGCTAGTCTTGAACTCCTGACCTCCAGTGATGTGCCCTCCCTGGCCTTCCAAAGTGCTGGGATTACAGAGGTATGAGCCACAGTGCCTGGCCTACCTTACCCTGTTTCTGATGGCTCGTTTCATCTCCAGATAACCTATCGGAGGCCTGGTGGGTGTTATGATGAAAGAAAGGGGAGCAATGTAGTTAATGTGAAAAGACACATGGGCCCTGCCATTGAGAAGGCCTCAAACAAATAGCAAACATCCCAAGGCAGGGACAATGGTTCCCAGAAGGCCACCTGGAGCTGAAGGGAGAGGCTGTAGCCTCTATATTGCTCCTATTCCCAAGTCTCCTCAGGTTTCTAAAGATATCAGATGCCTCTGTCTCTAATTTCCTCAGGATCAGTGGCTTGAGCTTTGGCTACGAGCCTAAGCCCTGGGCTGACTGCTGGATCCTCTGGGAATAGATTTTATTTTTCCTCTACTGTTTCCCAGTGGACTATCCCTGCCTTGTACTCATATTTCCACTGAGACTGAGCAGCCTTAGACATGCTGCAGAAAGAGAACTGACACGAGTCTAGAGAAATTTGCGTGCAAATTTGTGTGGGCTCTGGATAGCCAGAGGCTACTAGAGACTAATCTGATATCTGACTTGGTGCCATGACTAATCTTCCTTCTCTGTCTCCCTATCTTCTAGTCACTAGAAACACATACGTGTTGGAATGAGCAGGACATTTGAATTCTCATCGATTTCCCAGTGATTTTCTAACAATGTCCCACCTTCTGTCCCCAGTTGCATCATCAGTGAAAAGGGTGGTTGTTGCACTGACCTTTCCCAGAGTGTACATGAAGGCCAGCTGGCTATCAGACAATGATATGCTTTGAAAGGCCCCTGAGCTCTGTGGGGAAATTCTGGAACAGTTGAGAGTGCTACCATTTTGTCACAGCCCTAAGGATGCAGATGATGCTGGAAGCACATTGGCCAAATCTGAACGATGAAAGCCAATTACAAACTTGAAAATGAAAACAGACCCCAGATGCAAGGAGATGAGACAGTTAGATTTACTTCCTCTTTTCTAATTTGAGAGGTTTCACGTTTAAGAAAATCAGTGTTAGGGTTGCAGGAGACCTAAACACAGTCACCATGAAGCTGGGCTCTGTCCTCATGGCTGGGGCCCTTTACTTTTCCCTTATTGTGCTCTGGGCAGCCCAGATGCTACTGGGTAAGTACAATATCTGAATATTGGTGTGGGAATGGAGCTATGCTTAACTTTGGGGAAAGGACCTGAAGGAAAGAAACATGGACTAATTCTGGCCCTCCATAGAAGCAGTGTTCAGGTGGAATAATAAAAAGGGTAGGTATAAGAAAGTTTGGTGTGCAGGATTCAATGACTTTCTGAATATAAAAATCTTCAGGCCTTTTCTATCCTGAAAGTCCCCCTCTGACCATGATGTGCTCTCTAGCTTTAATCTCAACTCTTTCATTTCACTTATGGGACAAGTTTTCTTGAAAGAATAGTCTGCACTTGCTATCTCCACTTCTTCACATCTCATTCACTCCTCAGTGCTTGCAGTCTGACTTCCACTGGAATTGGTTTCATCTAGGGCACAATTGCCTCCGTATTGACTGGGTTTTTGCATACTTTTCAGTTCATATACTGCTGGACCTCTCTGTTGCCCGGGGCTCTGTTGATCACTTTTCCTTCTTACATTCTCTATCACCCTGGCTTCCATGGCACCCTTTTCTCCTCTTACTACATGGACTTCTCTTGATCCCTTAATAGCTTCTCTTCTCTTCCCCTTAAACACTAGTGTTCTCCATAGTTACAGCGTTGCCTCTGTACCCCTCTTTCTTTACACAATCTCCTTCATGAGCTTATTTGTCTATAAATTTTTGCCACTATAACTCTGTATTTACGAGTCCCAAATCATATCCTCAACCACAGCCATCCCTTTGAGCGTCACATTCAAACATCAAGCTTCATACCAGACATATCTACCTACGTATCTCACAGGTGTCTCTGCACCACGTAACCACAGCTTAACTTATCTGTCCCTTTGGCCTCCACCTCTTCAAATTCATTTTCCATGATTTTTGGTATCAGCTAATGACAGACACCAGCAACTACCCTTACAATGCTAGTAACCTGAGAAACACCCCAGACTCCTCCTTCTTCTTCATTCTCTAAATCTGATCAATCATTAAGTTTGGCAAGTTTTACCTCCTAAATTGTTTGTAGAAGTAGTCCTTTCCCTGGAACATCACTAATGTCTTAGGACAAGCCCTCATCCTCTATAACTTGGGCTAGTCCAGTATTTTCCTAACTAATCTCCTTGTTCTAACCTTGTGTTCCTGAAATGAATTCTGTACCCTGCAGACAGAGTAATTTCTAAAATTCATGTTAACCAGCCCAAATTCCTTATCATGGTACAAAGACCAAACAGAACCTGACATCGGTTAGACTTTTCCTACCCTCCGAGCCTTGTAATTTATGCTCTAATAAATCCCAATCAGTTTGTATTTACATATTCACACACCAGACTCTTGCCTGTCTCCAAGGCTTTGCTTATGCCACCATCTCACCTAAAATCAGCTCTTACCATGACCCTCTAGTCCTGTCCTCCTTGCAAACGTGTAGGTTTCCCTAAAGACTCAGCTTAAGTGATATCTTCTCCAGGATGCTTTTCTTGAACGCCCCTTTCTGTACCAATGGCTGTTTGTGATACACTTTTCTTATTATAATATTTTCCTACTTACACTGATATTTTCATCTACCTGTGTCTTCCACTAAATTGAGAACTATTTGTGGGTAGGGACAATGTTTCCTTGGTTTTGTCTTGTGACAAGAACTGCAGACTTGAAATCAGATACTCCGGTTTCAAGCCCCTCTTCTGTTTACCAGCTGTATGTCACCTTAGGAAATCACTTTTTATATCTCTGGTTCAGTTTTCTCATTTGTAGAATGAAAATGATAATACTTACCACCAAAGGTTTGTTGAGTGAGTTCCTGGTAACCCAACAAGATTTTATTTTATTTTATTTTGTTTTTTGAGACAGGGTCTCGCTCTACTACCCAGGCTGGAGTGCAGTGGTGCAATCACTGCTCACTGCAACCTTGACCTCTTGGGCTCAAGAAATTGTCCTATCTCAGCCTCCCAAGTAGCTGAGACCACAGGCAAGTGCCACTATGCCTGGCCAATTTTTTAAAAATTATTTGTTGAGACAGGGTCTTTCTCTGTTCCCCAGGCTGGGCTTGCACTCCTGGGCTCAAGGGATCCTCCCACCTCAGCCTTCCAAAGTGCTGTGATTATAAGGTTGAGCCACTGTGCCTGGACAAGACTTTATTTTTAAAAAGAAAAAATGGAGAGGAGGTAGAATACAGTTGAGTGACAGTGGAGGAACTGAAAAGAGGTAGCATTACAGTGAAGGGAGCTGAGAGAGGATGGAAAGAAAACACCTGGTACTGATGTGATGAGAATTAGGAAGTTGGGAGGGGCCTTGGTAAGGGACATTACAAAATCAAAGAACGCTGGGCTATTGGGAGTGGAAGAGAATAAAGGCAAGTGGGGCACAAAATGACAGTCGGATGGAGTGAAGAAGTGTACACATGAGAATGGTCATGAGGCTGGAGGAGGGGAGAATAGCTAGGGAGATAAGGAGTAGTCGCAGAGATGGGAGAAATGCCGCTTCCCTTGCCTGGGCCTACCATGAAGGGAAGAGATAGGTTAAGGAGATGTGGTAAGAAATGGATAACTCTAAATTTCAAACTGGAGCAAAGAATTGTTCCATAGTTACCAGTATGGACTGGGAGGACTGGGGTAGGAGTAGAGGAAAAGACAGAGAAAGCGCTGTGCCACTGCTAGGGAAAATTCAAGTGGCAGAAGACACTGAAGTAGAGATGGCTGAAAAGTGAAGACCTGTGTGAGGGAGGAAGACAGAAGAGACACCGCTGGGTACTGAAAGCTCTTTGATGGTTAACATATTCAAGGCTGAGGAGCCCAGTGAAGTTTGGGAAAATCAGAATATGAAAGAAAGTCCCCGAGGAAGGTGTGAGGACTGAAGCAGACCATATCTGCACAGTGAAGTAAAAAGAACACTGATTTTGGACTCAGACACACCTGGCTTTCCTGCTCCATTGCTTAGTCTCTTTTAAGCATTGAGTATGTTAATTTGGTATTCTAAGCATGTTTCTTTAAGATTATAAAATGAGGATAAAGTCACATACCTGGAAAGTTTGTGAAGATGAAATAAGATACTGCACACAAGTGCTAACAGGGTCTGGTACCCAATGACCATTAGAATCTGATGTCTCCCTTTCCTTCCTGTCTATCCCTCCCTCCTTCGGGTTACCATTGTCTTTGCTCCTGGTTTCCAGTACCAGCAGCTGGATGTCACGCCGATGAGTTCACCATTCTTTCATTCTCTCTCCTTCCTCTTCTCCAAATCAGAGTGCATTTGCTGAGAGCACCTGGATGCTGGTGAATCAAGGTCAAAAGTATCCCCCCTGAGACACTCACAGGGATCTTTCTGAAAAAAAGGTTTTGGTGTCTTACTAGTCTCATTCTAAAAAGGATGATTCTCCTGGGAGGTGGAGGAACCCTGTCCTCTTTCTCCAAGTTGTGGCATCATGTTCTGGTTCTCCCTGGGCCATGCCCTCTTCAGCTGCCAGTTTCAAGACGCTGCAGTGTGAGGGGCCTGTCCACACCGAGGAGAGCAGCTGCCACATGGAGGATGACTTGACCGACCCAAGGGAAGCTGGCTTCCAGATCAAGGGCTACACTTTCAGTGAACCCTTCCACCTGATTGTGTCCTACGGTGAGGTCCTGGGAAGGCCTGAGCAGTGCCCCAAACCCCTTCTTTCAGCCCCAGAGCCCACCCAGGAAGGTGTCCCCCCAGGAAACTGGCCATGGAATGACGTACTTTTTTCTCAGTCTTCAACCCACAGCAACCAGGGCACTCTCAGTCCTAGGCCCTAGGGAAGTTGTCCCATACTCCCAACTAGGGGTGAGAGTTTACCTGGACCCTCAGAGAAAGCTTAGGGGAATCTGTTGTAGGCACCCCTGGGGGTAGCTCCCAAGGAGGCCCTGGGTGACACTCAGTTCTTTCTCTGGACCATAGACTGGCTGATCCTCCAAGGTCCAGCCAAGCCAGTATTTGAAGGGGACCCGCTAGTTCTGCGCTGCCAGGCCTGGCAAGACTGGCCACTGACTCAGGTGACCTTCTACCGAGATGGCTCAGCTCTGGGTCCTCCTGGGCCTAACAGGGAATTCTCCATCGCCGTGGTACAAGAGGCAGACAGTGGGCACTACCACTGCAGTGGCATCTTCCAGAGCCCTGGTCCTGGGAGCCCAGAAACAGCATCTGCCGTGGCTATCACAGTCCAAGGTGAGAACTAGAAGCAGCATCGTCATGGCAGGGGAGGGTAAGGAGAAACAGGGAGTCCATATTGTCTTTCTTTAGCTGGGAAGTGACAAGATCATCAAAAGTTTATGGAGCAGGTTGCTGGCAAATGCCCAAGTTGGGCTTCAAAAGGGGTGAGACCTCAACATTGCCTTTTCAAGTCATCCAGCCCCACTCAGAGTCCAGCATGGTTCCTAACACCCAGATCTATGCTTCCCAGCGTTCACTGATTGGGTGTCTGGACTACTATCAGAGTTGCTCATCTCTGGATATTTCCTAGTCCTATCTACTTGCAGAAAGAACTTGAAAGATTCAAATGGAATCTAAGAGAGCCCATTCCTGCTGGAAATGGGAAAGGAAGTGTGACTCCCCGAGGCTCTTCGCTGGCATGTGTCTACCTGTATACAGGATGACTGAGCTCTTCTTCTTGCCTATCTTTTCCCCAGAACTGTTTTCAGCCCCAGTTCTCAGAGCTGTACCCTCAGCTGAACCCCAAGCAGGAGGCCCAGTGACCCTGAGCTGTCAGACAAAGTTGCCCCTGCAGAGGTCATCTGCCCGCCTCCTCTTCTCCTTCTACAAGGATGGGAGGACAGTGCGAAGCAGCGGACTCTCCTCAGAATTCCAGATCCTCACAGCTTCAGAAGATCACTCTGGGTCATACTGGTGTGAGGTAACCACTGAGGACAACCAAGTTTGGAAACAGAGCCCCCAGCTAGAGATCAGAGTGCAGGGTGAGTTCTCATCAGAGTATAGGGTGTCTGTTTGGTGTGTGTGTGAGTGAAAAGGAGGGATAGGATGAATGGGCCCGTAAGCTGGGGTTCAGAGTGAACAGGTTAAGGAGGGACACAGAGGAGGCAGGAACAATGAGCAGAATCCCTGATGATGAGAGACCGCACAAATAGAGAACTTCTCCCTCAGAATGTGGTGCACACCTCGCCAGACCAAGAGCTGAGGCAGCTCCATATCCGCTACCCCATAAGCCTTAGGATTCCCCCAGGCTCTCCGGACATTTACAGGAATTTAATATCTCGAATGAAGATGGAGTAGTCTGAAGTCTATGTTCAATTCTGGGAGCCACTGTTAAGAAGGCTGCCCTTGACCTGAAATACTCCCAGAGGAGGTGACCAGGGTGATAAGGGGGCTTGAAGTCATGTCATATGAAAAATAGTGGAAGGGGCTGGAGATGCTATTCTGAAGGGGGAGGTGACTCAAAGGCCAGCAGAGGTGTCCTCAAAAAATTGAAGGCTGGCATAAGCACAAGGAATTAGACTAATGTCATATATACTAAAGAGGCTGACCTAGAACCAATTACCACATTCATGCTCCAGGGATTTAGATTCACCCTTGATAGAGAAAGAACTGGCTAATAGTTCTAGCTGTTCAATAATGAGGCCTCACTGCTGAAGGATTTCAAACAGATATGGCCAAGCTTGAGATTAAAATTTGGACCAGGAGGAACACTAGCGTCCTCAAGTCCCTACTGTCATTGGGCTCCACAGCCACTTTCAGAGAACAAGAAAGATTGCCAGGGATAGGAGGGAAGGGCCAGTCAGACTTCACTCTCCTATGTGCCTCCTGCCCGGTTATCCAGGTCCCCTCGCCTCTGCTGCACCTCCCACCTCGAATCCAGCTCCTCAGAAATCAGCTGCTCCAGGAACTGCTCCTGTGGAGCCCCCCTGGGCCTCTGCCTCCGCCGCCAACTCCAGCTTCCGAGGATCCAGGCTTCTCTTCTCCTCTGGGGATGCCAGATCCCCCATCTGTATCACCAGATGGGCCTTCTTCTCAAACACATGCAGGATGTGAGAGTTCTCCTCGGTCACCTGGTCATGGAGTTGAGGGAATTATCTGGCCACCAAAAGCCTGGGACCACGAAGCCTACTGCTGAATAGAAGTAAACTATTCACCCATGATCCTGCTTAACCACCCCAATAAATCCAATTCTTTCTATTTTTTCTCTTCCTGTCCTGCACATATGCATACGTACTTTTACAAGTTGTCCCAGTGTTTTGTTAGAATAATGTAGATAGGTGAGTGTAAATAAATTTGTACAAAGTAAGAATTGGAGGTTAGCTATAATTGTGTATTCCCTCTTAACATAAAAGAATTCTGCTCTCTACAACAGGAATTTCTATCTGTTATGCAGACCAGAATTTTGTGATTTAAAGATAACTAATGGAGATGGATTTAATGCAGCAGTCTCAATTGGGGGCAATTTTGCCCCCCAGAGGACACTGGGCAATGTTTGGAGACGTTTTGATCATCATAGCTGGAGGATTGCAGGGTGGTGGAATGTGTGTGCTACTGGCATCTAGTAAGTAGAAGCCAGGGATGCTGCTAACCTTCTGTAATGCATAGGACAGCACCCCACAACAAAAGATAATCTGTCCGAAATGTCAGTTGTACTGAGTTTGAGAAACCCCAGCCTAATGAAACCCTAGACGCTGGACTCTGGCATGGGACTTTGCCGGTTGTAATTATTATCTCCTTCCAGCCTCATTCAGCTAGTCTCATTGACATACTAGTCTTTGGTGGGCACTATGGGCTGTGATTTAGTTTAAGTTTGTGTCCCCCTCAAAAGCTGTATGTTGAAATCCTAATCCGCGAGGTGATGGCATTAAGAAGTGGGCCTTTGGGAAGTAATTAGATCAGGAGGGCAGGGGCCTCATGATTAGGATTAGTGTCCACATTTTAAAAAGGCCCCAGAGAGCTAATGCACACTTCCACCATATGAGGACATGGCAAGAAGGTGACTCGTACAAGGACCAAAAACAGCTCTCACCGAACATGGAATCTGCTGTTGTCTTGATCTTGAACTTCCAGCCTCCAGAACTATGAAAAATAAATCTTTGTTGTTTATAAGGTGTTAAGTTTGTGATATTTCGTTATAGCAGCCCAAATGGACTAAGGCAGTTGGTCTCTGCTACATGGTTGAGTTTATGAGATGTTAAAAATACTCATAAGACAGTCTCTCTGTCTACAGACCATTTACACTGTGGGATAGAAGGGAGTAGTAGCCCTTCCTATAACAAGGGTATATAAAAATTTCCTACAGGATCCTACTGTGCTCAGAAATAAGTGACTGAGTATAACGTTGCCAGAGTTGCAGATATTTGTTTTTAATTCATTTGTCTCTGAAATATTTTTCTTGAATAACATATAATAACTCTATTTTAGTCTCTTATTAATATTTTTTTCTATGCTTGGACTTCTATTGTACATTCTCAGCCAAGGAGAGCTGGCCTGGCAGACTCTATAGTAACCTTAATGAGTTAGCACATCATTTTATAATAACCTCTGCCAATGCCTGTTCTACCATGTTATTCTGAATTACATGGTGTAATTATCTCCAATGTGGACTTTCTTTGTACCACTTATTCTGTGCAGTTTTGACCCAAAATCATTTTTGAAAGACATGTACATGATCATTCTAGACATACTACAAATAAACAAAGACATAGAATCATGCTGATAGCAAAATGAGAGTTTTATGATTGTTGTTCTTAGTACCTTCGAGGGAAAACAAAAGATCAGGAAGCATCTGAGAATTGGTAGAAATCTGTAAACATCACTACAGCCTGAGAGGACTAATTTACAATTGTATGAATGGAAGTTGCAAGAGTGACCAGAACTATGGCATGACTTTGGTGGACTTGAAAAAATGGAAGGTCAGTTGCCAATGTACCATGCTGGATGTGACTCCAAAGATACTATGTTATAACCACTCTACTTGGAGTTGATTTCAGCTAATGCTCCCGTTTGCATGAATGCATCCTTCAAGCTCCTGCTAAACAGGGAATTCATTTTTAGATAGTGGAAGCGATCAGAGATCTGGGAAGGAAAAGATGGAAGCAGCTAGCTGAGGTAAATGCCATCTCTGTACTCCTCATCTATGTGTATGTGCTCCCCTCTATCATCACAGTGCATTTTAATTTTTTATTACTTATTTTTCTTCACCAGAGAGTGAGCTCTTTGAGAATATTCCTGAGCTCTTTGTTCCAGGTTGTGTCATTGACATCTAGTTTAATGAGGCATATGTAAGTTCTCAGTAAATTTTGTTTAGTTGAATTGAGTTGGGCCAGCAAAATCAGGGAAAGCATCTTGAAGAGGATGGGAATGAAGCTGGACTTTAAAGGATGAGTATTATATCTGGCATCAGCAAAATCTCCAGACTCTATCCAGGGGACCCAGCCTCAGTCAAGAACTTAGAAACTTCAGAGGCCGGGCGTGGTGGTTCACACCTGTAATCCCAGCACTTTGGGAGGCCGAGGTGGGCAGATCACTAGGTCAAGATATCGAGACCATCCTGTCCAAGATGGTGAAACCCCATCTCTACTAAAAAGATATAAAAATTAGCTGGGCGTGGTGGTGTGCACCTGTAATTCCAGCTACTCGGGAGGCTGAGGCAGAAGAATTGCTTGAACCCAGGAGGCGGAGGTTGCAGTGAGCTGAGATTGCGCCACTGTACTCCAGCCTGGCACCTGGCGACAGAGCAAGACTCGGTCTCAAAAAAACAGAAACTTCAGGAGAGGATCTTCTATCAAAAGGAATGAGGAAGGCAAGAACAAAGTTGAACGAATGAGAGAGACAGAGGGAGAGCAAGCATTTACCTGTCTCTGTCTAGCCTGGGGAGGTTGGAGAGAGAGCAGGGAATTGTTACAATGGATCTGGTTTATGGCTTGTGCCATTTAGGATTCTGTAATTGACAGAAGTCCCAACACAGCTATGCTCAACATGGTCTCTGAAATAAACATTAGATAGCAAGCAGGTGAAAGGAAAACTGTTCTCCATTCACAATACCTCTGACATCAAATATTTGGGTTTTCTATACCAAGCTTTTCTCTGCTTCTCAGTGGAAACCAAGTAGATGTTCTACAATTTATCAATTCTGGTTTGAACTAACCAGAGTTAGCCTAGACCCTATGTAAGGGGTCAGTCCCACAAGACTGTTCTCACTGCAAAAGCCAGTTGCAAGTCCCAGGCCTCTGGTACTTGAGACCAACAACATAAGTCAGAAATTCTCAGAACTCCTTGGGTTCAATAATTTGCTAGAATGGCTCACAAAACTCAGGAAAAGAGTTTTCTTAACAGCAAATGGCAATATGCGTAAGGCAAGATATGTGGGAAGAGGTGCAGAGCTTGCATGCTCTCTGGGTGTGCCACCCTCTAGCTTCTCCATATGTTCACTGACCCGGAAGCTCTTAGAACTCCACCATTTAGCATTTTTAATGAAGGCTTCATTACGCAGGTATAATTGATTAAATCACTGGCAATTGGTGATTAACTCAAACTCCAGCCTTTCTCTCCTCCAGGAAGTCAAGGTGGGTTTCTCACACTAAGCAATTCTCTAATTCTCAGCAGAAACCAATTAGATAGTCTGTAATTTACCAATTCTTACTCTAACTACCCAGAGTTAGCACAGACCCCTGAAAGTTCCAACTCTCTATTTGCAGAGTTAAGAGTCACCTTATTAGCATAAACTCAGGTATGATTAAAGGGGCTAATTATACATAACAAGAGATACTCCTCTCTTCCCTATCACTCAGGAAATCCTCTGTGCCAAAGAGCAACCCAAAGGAGCAGAGAAAAAGTATATATTTCTTATTATGTGATACACATCCATCATCTTGGAAGTCGAATAGTGTATTTTCATATTATTATGTATCACATAACAAGAAAAAATATATATTTCTTATTATGTGATACACATCTATTATCTTATAAGTTGAATAGTGCACTTGCATAACCAATAGCCCAGAATTCCATGCCTAGGTGGATATGTCCAAGAGAAAATTTAGCATATGCACACCAGAAGACAGGTATGATGTTTATAGTAACAAAGCTTGTAAAAGCAAAAGTTGGTATTGAAATGCCTTTCTTTTGTTGAAAAGAAGTCAGTGCAGATGTCCACCAACAGGAAAATGGGTAAATTACCATGTTAATTTGTTTCAAAGCATATTAAACACCAAACTCTATAAATAGGATGTTGTACTACCAGCTATGTATTTGGAAATGGGGATGATGATGAACAAGACAGGAACTCAGGAAATAGTCACTCACTGGGGACTGCAGTGTTTAGGTACATTTCATGAAGAAGATAATACATGGGTGGGGCCTTGTGACAGACCTAGAGAACAAGAAAAGGGAAGGACATTCCAGAGGGGGATGCTACAAAAGCAAGGGCATGACGGGGAAAATCAGCATGTAGATGTCAGGAAAAAGAAGGTGAATCCTTTGACTGAAACAGAGTTCAGTGGAAGGAAATAATAATGGAGAAGTAGATAGACTATAGAGACTCTTAAATGTGCTACAGAGGCTTTTTAAACGTCCATAAGAGGCCGGGGGTGGTGGCTCACGCCTGTAATCCAAGCACTTTGGAGGCCAAGGCGGGCAGATCACCTGAGGTTGGGAGTTCAAGACCAGCCTGACCAACATGGTGAAACCCTGTCTTTTAAAAACAAAACGAAACAAAAACAAAAACAAAACAAACAAAAAAAAAAGTCCCTAAGAAAATAGATCAAATTCTTGTAGGTGAATTTCAAGTAGGAGAGGAGCTTGTGAAAAGCAAAGTTTAGGATGATTATTCTGGTACTCTGGTATGAGGTGACTGGAATGACTAGAAGAGGGGTTGAGGGAGGTGGTTTCTAGGTATGGGACCCAGTTTGAAACCTGCTGTTCTCATCCAGCTTTCGGAGACAAGGGCCTTGGCTAGGGATAGAAGGAATAGAGAGTAATGATCTGAGCAGTGTTAACAGGTCTGGGTGATCAGATACAGAGCAGCCTAGGAAAATTAAATGCCAATTTAATTAAGCTCCCAGGAGAGGTTCTGTGGTCACGGAAAGGGGGGCCAGAGAAATCGCGCTTGACTCCTCCTGGGCGTGGGGTTTTATAGGGAGTGAAGGCGCTTTGATTGGTTGTGGAGAAACAGGACGTGGATGGCGCAAGCTGCTATTGGTAGGTAGGCGGGATTTGTGGCGAGCAGGCAGCCCAGGGGGAGTGGGATCTGGACGGAGCAGAATGCTATTGGGCAGGTTTTGGCGGGGCTTCTTTTAAATTTTGGCGGGGTTTTCCAACGGCTGGCTAGGTGCCGGGTGCAGAGTTTAGTGTCGAGTGCAGAGTGGTGACGTAGTTTCCAGGCGCGGGGAGGGATGGGCGTGTCCGAGCTCCCAGCGAGGCAACTGGCCTTACACATTGACTCCTCCCAAACACAAAGGTCTCTTTGCCCAGCCCAGTAGCCTAACTTAGAAAAACTTGGTTCAGTTACAACTTAGAAGAGACTAGGGAAGGGATAAAATGACCTGCTAGAATCATAGGAGGAAGTTTAAGGAGGGTGTGTTGGGATAGGCCTCCTTGTCATCCAACAACGCCACAGTATTACTCCTTTCCCGAAAATCTCCCAGCAGTCTAAATTCTTTCCCAGTTTTAGGTTTCTGCCCCGCCCCCAATCCCACTCAAAGAAGCCTTAAGAAACTTCCCTCCCACCCCCATAAAACCTGTTATGACTCCTTTTTTAATGCTTTCTCTCTATATAAAGGACAGGTATGTCAGGTCTCCATATGCAAGCCAGGAGCCTGAAAGTCTGAAGTCCTGCTTCCTCAGCTAATTGTTTCCCAACTCCCCCCCACCATTGTTCGCCATTGTTCCTAATCGCCCATCGAGCTTCCCCGACAAGCCCCTCACCCCACCCTGCCATCTTAACTGTTATTATAGTACTCTTTCCCCACCCGCCATTGTAACTAACTTATGGTAATGTATACTCCTTGCTCCTACCCCCCCACCACTGTAACTGATCTTACTCTAACTTTCCGATGCCCGCCTCAAACCTATAAAACCAACTCCTATCCCACTGCCCTTTGCCAGCGCCCTTTTCGGCCTTAGCCCACCTGCACCCAGGTGAATAAACAACCATGCTCACACACACACACACACACACACACGCACACAAAGTTTACATTAAAGAATAGCAATTAAAAAACATATTATCAGCCCTGTCCTGAGTTACAGAAAACAAGTAAAAAAGTTTTTAAAAAATGTTCTTGTTAAGGAAAAGAAAAATTTGTTTGGAAAAATTACAAAATAAAAAAATACTGAATATTGATGACAAGAGGGAACCAGGAGCCCTGTGAATTGCTGGTGGATATATTAACTCTTGCAGCCACTTTTGAGAGTAATCTCACAGGATTCAATCTCTTCCTTCGTTTATGCCACAAATACTTACACAGCATGTGCTATGTGCTGTCACTGTTGTAGGTGATACATCAGCGAATAAGAAAAAATTCCTGTCTCAATGGAGCTTACATTCAAACGGGAAAACCTACCACAAACAAATAAATACAATGCCAGGTAGTGACAAGTGCAATGAAGAGAAAGAAAGCAAAATATGTGTTGTACTGGCCCGAGCATAGAAAGTCAACACCAAGACAAAAGTATGCCAAATTGCAGGGTCTTTATTGCTGGCGGCCACGGAGGACTCGCGTCTCTCCAACCCGTGGCCCCGAAAGGAGGGTGTCAAGAACTTTTATACCCGTAAAAATCACCTTGGGAGTGAAGGTGAGGGGCGGGGGTGGGGTGAGGGGCTTCAGACATTCCGAGGGCTAGTGGATTCTGTAAATCACCTTCAGGGCGGAGATGAGGGTGAGGGGCGGGGGTGGGGGATGAGGGGTTTTGGACATTCCGAGGGCCAGGGAACTTTTTGACATTCTGATTGTTACTTAAGTGGTTCACGAAGTCAAGATTAGCATTTGTTTACACATTGTCTGGGTAGGGAGGCAATTACAGTCCTTAATTACTTATTCATATTTGGGCTATAGAGAGCAGTTTCAACAGAAAGCCGAGGTATGGTTGAGGTATGCAGGTTTATGGGGCTTTTTACCATGTCACACATGGAGCCAGCGAATGACAGTGAGGAGGTACTATTTTAGCCACTGTCTCTCTGAGGAGGTAATATTTGAGTGGAGTGAGGAAGTGAAACTTACAAAGATCTGGGAGGAGAATAAGAATCTTTCAGGCAGAAAGAACAGTAAGTGAGGCCCTGAGGCAAGACTAAGCATGGAATGTTCCAGCAACTGTTCTAAACACAGTGTGGCTAGATTAGAGTGAGTGATGGGGAGAGTCATAGGAAATGAGGCCAAAGGTCAGAGAAAGGCCTGATTGTAGAGCCTTGTAGACCATGGGAGGGTGTTTGAAACTTATTCTGAGGGCACCTTTGGGGAATTTTGAAGGAAAGTAACACAATATGGTTAACATTTTAAAAGTATCTCTCTAGCGACTAAGTGAATAAATAACTATGAAAAGATTAGTGTAGCAGGTAGAGTCATCTGGACTTGCCAATGAATTAGATTTGGGTTTTGGAGTGAGCGTGCATGTAACTCATGAACACAACTCTGCAGTCTCGCTGTCAGGGTGCATCCCATAGAGGCGCTTCAGGGCTCTGTAGGGAAGCACTGTGTCCTTACCAGCACTAATTTACATGAAACCTCCTATGTGCCAAGTCCTGTTCTAAGCCCTTTACATATGTTAAGTCATCCAGCCCTCACAATATGTACCAAAAAGTCCATTGTGGAATTGTCTGTGGTAGCTGAGGATGGGCAGCAGCTAGGATGTTAAGGGAATGGACAAGTGCAGTGTAGCAGAAGCATAGAATATTAGGGCAGTCATGGCCAGGTGCGGTGGCTCAGGCTTGTAATTCCAGCACTTTGGCAGGCTGAGGTGGTGTATCACCTGAGGTCAGGAGTTCGAGACCAGCCTGGCCAACCTGGTGAAACCCCATCTCCACGAAAAATACAAAATTATCCAGGCGTGGTGATGCATGCCTGTAATCCCAGCTGCTCAGGAGGCTGAGGCAGAAGAATCACTTGAAATCAGGAGGTGGAGGTTGCAGTGAACTGAGATCATGCCATTGCACACCAGACTGGGTGACAAGAGTGAAACTCTGTCTCGAAAAAAACAAATAGGGCAGTCAAAAGCAATAAACAAGATTCGCGAAGAGCAATCTGAACAAATTTTAAACATCTGGGATTAATTTTTCAAAGTGAATAATATCTAGAACACAATGCCACTTATGTAAATTAGCAACACTAAATATTTCTCAAAGATAAAAATTGTGTATATATGGGAACATACAGCAAACATTGTACAGTGGGTGCTTATGTGGAGGGTAGGAGAACAGAAGTGTGGATGAAGGTCAACAAAGTAAGGCGAGAGGGAGAACTTGCAAAGACCACTAATAACAGTCAGCCACGAGCAGCATCTTGAATCCCAGACAATCAGAGAGAGATGAGAGAACAGATTTTAGAGACAGACTTCTATTCAAATCCCAGTTTCATCATCTCAGTTTCCTCTTATGCAAAACGGGGGTATTAATAATTCTTTCTCAAGGGCCTTACAAGAATTAAGTAATATCTGTGAAGCACTTGGCTGGTGACTGCCACACCCCGAGGCACTAAGGTGAGCTGTCATCAGCGACAACAGCATTAGCTCATTACCATCATTATCACTGAGAACATTTTATCACCAGCATGTTATCAAATGGTAACATGAATTGTCCAGATGTTACTTTGTGATAGGACTCAAAGAATTCCTCAAGTTACAGATGATAATTTTGAAATTTGTCTGCATTGTAAAGGAGTGAAGAATTGGAAATTCTGGGGAAAAGACCTGGATGGAGTAAAAAGACCCACTTTGGGAAAAACTCAGAGGAGAGCCTAGAATAAAGAAATGTTTGGTGGGGAAATTTTTCAAGTCAAATTCTGAGCACTGTATAACATGAACACTACAGACAGTTCCAGAGATTTCTAGGGACGACTATACAGCTCACTAATTTTTGGTGTACTAAGGTTTCTTCTGAATCCAGTGAAGGGGCTGAGATCTGTGTTCTGGGGGATGAGAAGCCAAAATAGAGCCAGCTTGTGTTGCCTAAGAGGACAGCTGACAGCTGCATGGCATTCTTACTGTAGAGGTGGTGGCTTGGGCAGAAGTCAGACCTCTGCGGCAGGCTGTGGATCATGTGGGAAGCCACACACTGGCCCCCGAGCTGAGGCATTAGCAGGGCGGAGCGGAAGCACAGGAGCACTGGCCAACCCAGGCATTCCTAAAGCAGGCAGGTGATCATCCCTGTTCCCAGTAACTAGTTCTTCTCTGCCTCCCCCTATTCTAGGACATGTTATCAAATATGTCCCTGCTTTGTTTGAGATCTACATGACTCTATCTCTCTTTATCAAACCTGCACTCAAAACCGTATCTGAAGTGACCAGCATAATTTAAATAACCAGTCACATTTTTCTAAGAGGCTTTGCACTTTTAAAAGGGGCTAGTCCATTAAGCAAAATATGAGGAGATTTTCCAAGTGGAACTTCAGGCATCAGTCAGAGGGGAAGATACTATCTTACTGGGAGCTGACAGTATCTGATAAATGATCTCCTTCCCCTCAGATTTCCAAGGGATCAAGATGCCCCGGTTCTAAACAACCACAGGTAAGGACAGGATAGAGTCCAAGGAGACATACTATCAGGTTGGAAAATTCATTAAGTATTTACATGAAAATTCCGGTTCCTCATTGCTCAGGTATGGTCACATGGCTCAGAAAGCACGAGAAGAAGAGGTCAGATCTGAGAGGCTTCTGAGGGGCCGATGCAGTGACTTCTTTGCCACAGGTCAGGAGTCCTGGAACTGGGGCATGGTTGGGGGAGGGGTTGCAGAGAAGGGTGGGAGGAGGGAAGAAAGGAACAAGTGAGTGAAAGTACCACAGGATGAGATCATGGGGGTGGGTAGGAAAGAAGAGTTTTTTTTAACTTCTTAAGAACTTAAGAATTTATGAGAACTTAAGATTTCAGGAAGGGAGGAAGAAGGAACACATTGCATTTCTATCCTTCACTGGGGAACTAGATGATAGGGACATGAAGGGTGGTTGTTGAGTCATGCCTTTCCGTCTAGTCATTGTGGGAGGATGTGAGCTCCAGGGGCAGGCAACCCAACACTGACCTCTCTAGGTCTCACGCCAATGTCTGCCACCAAGAGTGAGCAGGAAAAAGGACCTTAGGACACGAGGCTGTGTATTCCTCAGCTGAGCCTTGCAGGGCTGGCTGGAAGGTGGAGAAGGGGTGCGATGGGAGTGGGATGTCAATGGGAGCCTGAAGATGTCAGGGTTGTCTGCTGGAGCCTGGGGTTCTATGGAACTCTCTTGTGCTATGGAGGGCACAAGTTCTGCGGGCCTTCCTTACAGTAGTCAGGGCTGGCCTGAACTGTGAGGTGGCTATAGAGGCGGTAGATGAGACATTTGGGATACCTGATATTCAGCCTGTCTCCCACTCATTCCAGTCTGCCATCTTCAGGAACTAGGAGTGGGTGGGAGAAGCAGCAATGTCTCCCGGTACTCAGTGGCATCCGCTGGCCACCTTGTTTCTCTTTGTCCCCCGTCCCCTGCCAGTGCATCTTCATCCTTCTGCTGCTGCTGCAGTCAGATCCGTCATGTGGGCACTGACAGCTTTTCTACTCCTGGGTGAGTCCGCAGTGAGGCAGCAGAAGAACTCTGGGTGGTGGAGGATAGGGTGGAACACGCTGTGGGGGAGAGGAGGGTGGGTATCCAATCCTCAGTTTCCAAGTGGTTCATTATCTATTTTTGGAGGGGTGAAGAAGAAGGGGCTTTCTCAGAGCTTGGGAAACCCGGGGCAGGAGGAGAAGACAGATTTTGGGACCATTCAGACTTTCTTGTCGTCAAGAGTCTCTTTCCTCTCGTCACCAACATTCTCCTTCTCCTTCCTCTTCCTTCTTTCTTGTTTTGCAGTTCCAAGCAGTGGGCAAGCTGGTGAGTCTTACACATTCCTCTTCCCAACTTTCTACAAATTCCACTCCAACCCCCCTAAGTGACCTGCTCAGGTAGACTACTCACTTCCTGGCTGCTCTGGGATAGTGTCTCTTCCCACTCTCCTCAATCCCTGGGACTAAATTTGCTTGAAGGTATTTAGAAATGGGTGCTGACTGGTGGACTGATAGTCTGTAACCCAATGAATGTGATCTCCTCTCCTGCAGGGATGGGTTAGTATATGGGCTGGGGCCTGGGAGCTGGGGCTTCCTAAGATTTCCCAAACTCAAGGCTGTTTCTTTGGGCACCTCACCTTGATTCTCTTTGCATGCTGCCTCCTCTCACTCCACCTCCCACCCCAGCTACTCTGGAGAAACCCATATTGTCTCTACACCCACCTTGGACCACGATCTTCAAGGGGGAGCGGGTAACTTTAAAGTGTGATGGATACCACCCACTGCTCCTGGAGCTCCGGCCCATCAGTACTCTCTGGTACTTGGGCCACCTACTTCTGCCCTCTCACAAGAAGAGCATTGAGGTGCAGACGCCAGGAGTGTATCGATGCCAGACACGGGGAGCACCAGTCAGTGATCCCATCCACCTCTCTGTATCCAATGGTAAGTGGTCTGAGCATGAGGGGATGGGGAGCATGTGTCTCCTCTGGCAATACTGACCCTCTGGTGGGAGGGGACACTGGGCCAATCCCAAGGTCCAGGAAACAAGGGCCACACTGGGGCCAATCTTAAGTCTCTGGAGCAGGTAGGGACCTGCATGGCACTCTGCAAGAGATGCAGTAAGCATGCCTGGCCCCAAAGCTCCCTTTACCCTCCTGCCACAGTGTGAGGCACAGTGTGAACTTTTCTGTTTGTTTCTGAGACCAGCTCAGAAGAGCAAAGGCTCTGAGGACCTGGAGTGCTGGACAGAGAATTTTAGGGGTAAGGGAGTGAATAGGAAAGGAAACTCACCAAGCAGGAAAGGTGAGTTTCCCCTGGCAGGCTGAGCATAGATGGAGGATCTACTCTCAATTGAACAGTGTGATGCTTCTCTGAGCCTCAGTGTCCATCTGTAAAAAAGAGACAATAATGGTATGTCCCTTATTTGGCTGCTCTGAGGATTAAAAGTGAATTATGTTGGCCGGGCATAGTGGCTCACACCTGTAATCCCAGCACTCTGGGAGGCCGAGGCGTGCAGATCACCTGAGGTCGGGAGTTCAAGACCAGCCTGACCAACATGGTGAAACCACGTCTTTTTAAAAAAAATAAAAATAAAAAGTGTAAAAAAAAAAAAAAGTGAATTATGTTTTGTTAAAGAAAAAAGCAGCAATTGAACTGAGCACTTACTCAAAATTTTATTACAAACATGTATATATGTGTACACAGGAGTCAACTGAGAAACTGATTCTTGAGGTGCTTAAAGGGTTTTAAAACAGGATAAGAAAAATAACAATAATTTGTTCATTAACGTGCCGGATTGCTGGGCACGGTGGCTCACACTTGTAATCCCAGCACTTTGGGAGGCCAAGGTAGGCAGATCACCTGAGGTCAGGAGTTTGAGACCAGCCTGGCCAACAGACCAGCCTGGCCAACATGGTGAAACTCCGTCCGTCTCTACAGAGATATAAAAAAAAATTATCTGGGCATGATGGTGGGTGCCTACTCGGGAGGCTGAGGAATGAGAATTGCTTGAACCCAGGAGGTGGAGGTTGCAGTGAGCCAAGATCATGCACTCCAGCCTGCGTGACAGAGCAAGACTCCATCTAAAAAAACAAAAAGAAAAAGAAAAA
Source organism: Ateles fusciceps (assembly GCA_036589455.1). Lineage (NCBI taxonomy): Eukaryota > Metazoa > Chordata > Mammalia > Primates > Atelidae > Ateles > Ateles fusciceps. The sequence goes on from JAZHEH010003362.1 coordinate 4,753,872, forward strand.
AGGTACAGGATTGGCTACTTCACGGGGAATATTACATGCTCTTATCTCAGCCTGCTGGGCCACAATTGTATTCAGAATTTAAAGGACATCACTCAGTGTTCAGATTAGCACTTATACACACTGCATATTCATACTCTGTGGTTTCTTGTTTGGAAATTGTTAGTGATAGCAATAATTATACTGAGTGCAATAGGAGTAATTACTGCTTACAGATTGAGAGTGTATGTGGATTGGGGCTATTACTTGCAGGACCCTTTCTCAATCTACAACACCTAAAACGGCATCTGCTCTGTGCTAGGGCTATGTAAGTGTGCTGTGATGATCACCGGGTAATTACGGGGTGCTGTGGGAGACACCTTAGGCTGTCCTGGGGGTGTCAGGGAAGTTTTCTGGAGGAGATAAGGTCTAAGCCTAGACATGCAGGACAAGCAGGGCTCAATTTAAACAGGCAGAAAAGGGTCTTCTTGGCTGAGGAAATAGCAGATACACAGGCCTTGCACTCAGAGCAGGGCCAATTCTCTCAACAGTTCAGTGTGGCTGGAACTTAGCCTGTTAGGAGTGGGAGGTGAGGAAAGTAGAGAGGAAATGGGGTAGGCGGGGAATATAGCCATGGTGCTGGAGAGGTAAGCAGGACCCGGTCAGGAAGACCCTGACACAGTCCTAATGGGATTATAGTTGATTCTCATGGTCAAAACTCTGAGGCTGGAGCCAAGTCGCTGGCATCTTTGCCTCCCTGGCTAAATGAAAGACCAGCCATACCCCTTCCTCCCCCACTCACCTAGGAATATATGTTGCACTATGAGTCTCCTGCATGCCAACCACCAGGGAAGGCCAGTCCCCTCAGGAAAGCAGTTGGAGATGGCAGGGAGGGAAAGGAGAGGAGCTATGGGGGAGAAAGCAGGAAGGCTGTGAGAGTGGGAGATCTCCAGGGCTGGACTTTCTGTGGACTCAAGGGTGTCTGTGGGGGACTCAAGCGTCTCTGTGGTGTCTGTCGCAGATTGGCTGATCCTGCAAGTGCCCTATGCTCCAGTGTTCGAGGGCGAGCCGCTGGTCCTGCGCTGCCGCGGCTGGTACGACAAGGTGGTCTACAAACTACACTACTACCACGACGGCCAGGCCGTGCGCTACTTCCACTCCAGCGCCAACTACACGGTGCTGCAGGCGCGAGCCAGCGACAGCGGGCGCTACCAGTGCTCGGGCACCATGCGCATCCCGGTAGAGAGCGCGCCCATGTTCTCCGCTAAGGTGGCTGTAACCGTGCAAGGTGGGAGAGACCAGGGGCCCCGCGAGGGAGGCAAACGAGCACTGGGATATTTGGGGACAGGAGCCCGGGGGGGAAAGAAGAGGCGGAAGTTCAAATAGCTGCCACTTGGCGGGTTTCTGTTAGACCGCGGACGCTGCCTCCTCTCCTCCGCAGTGAAGGAGCTCTTGATCCGCAGCCTGCTTGCAGGCTGGTCGCTTTCCCCCGACGCACACCCTGGCTTCTCACTCTGGCTGGGGACTCCCATACAGAGGGCAGCTCTGGCCACAGCCATAGCCAGGAGGGGGGGCAAGCAGAGGCAAGGGCACTGTGGGACTGGGACCAAAGAGCGGCTCGCTAGCGTCCTGCAAGGCAGCGTCTCCTCTTCCAGGCTGCAGAACCCATGCTGAGTGTCAGTGGGGGATGTGACAAGAAGCGTCTGGCCCTGTTCCTCCTCCTGTCAAGTTCTCCCCGTCCCTCGTGGACCTCGTCCCCCTACCCCACATTTCAGAAGGCTCTCCTTCCCCCTCCACGTTGACACACGGCCTCCTCCCCTTTCGTCTGGGTCTGCGGGTCCGCTAGGAGCCCTGGCGGGAAGCAGGCAGGAGCGGGGTCTCAGAGCCGTGGACTAGCAGGCGCCTTTGCTCCCGCCCTCTCTGCAGAGCTGTTCCGGGCGCCGGTGCTGAGGGTGATGGGTCCGCGGGAGGCCCGCGGCGCGGCGTTGGGCGGGGTGGTGCTGCGCTGCGACACGCTCCTGCACCCACAGAAGCGCGACACGCCACTGCAGTTCGCGTTCTATAAGTACAGTCGCGCCGTGCGCCGCTTCGACTGGGGCGCCGAGTACACTGTCCCGGAGCCCGAGGTCGACGAGCTCGAATCTTACTGGTGCGAGGTGGCTACGGCCACGCGCAGTGTCCGGAAACGCAGTCCGTGGCTGCAGCTCCCGGGGCCGGGTGAGGGCCTGCATCCACGAATCTTCCCCCGCCTCCCAGTCCCGTCCCGCTCCGCGTCCCTGTCCCGCCCCCCGCCTTTCCCATCTCTCCCTCGCCTCCTTCCTCCTCACCCCTCTTCTGGCCTTCCCCCATCCCCCGCACTGCTCCACCCCTCTCCCCCAGCTCAGCGCTGAGAAGAACCATGCCAGCGGCGCGTGACTGGGCGTGATGTATTCACAGGTTCTCCCCTGGACCCGGCCTCCACCACAGCCCCAGTTCCACGGGCCGCAGCCTTGGCTCCTGGTAACAAGCCACTTTCCTTCAGAAAGCCCCCGGTGTCCAGATCGGTCCCGTCGGTCACCTCCGTCCCGAATACCACCTCCGCGGGGCTGCAGTTCCCGGCGGGCGGCGCCCCGACTGCGGGGCCACCCGCCTGCGCTCCGCCGACGCCCTTGGAACAGTCGGCTGGAGCCCCGAAACCTGACGTGGACCTTCTACTCCGAGAAATGCAGCTGCTCAAAGGCCTTCTGAGCCGGGTGGTCCTGGAATTAAAGGAGCCACAGGCCCTCCCGGAGCTCAGGGGAACGCCCGAGACCCCCACCTCCCACTTTGCCGTGAGCCCGGGAACCCCAGACACCACTTTTGTAGAGAGCTGAGGGGGCAGGCTACCGTCCCGTCTGCAGGCTCATTCCTCCCTGGTCTCTCCTGCTTCCCCTCCACGCGGAGTCCTTTGAAAAACATCTGTTTGCATCCTTGCGTTTTGCTGTGGTTTTTAAAGGAGCGCCCACGAAGTGTGTGTGTGGTGGCGGACGATTTCAACCTCACACAGCAGTTTGTAACCACAAGCATTCTCTCTGAATTCTCACAGAATTCAGCAAGGAAGTAGAAACCTGTTATTTACTACACTGTGGTTTGCCTTTGGAAGTGAGTTTAGTCACCTATAGCCCTTCAGATAAGCCTACCCAGTGCGTATTTCGGCACAGGCAGTTTTTTGGAACTTAAGTACATTGAGGTAACTGAGGACTTGAGAATATTTTAGGGTCAAAGTGTAATTATTCGTAATGAATTTACTCTCTGGTAATATTAAAAAGACGTTCAGTCCTATTACTGATGAGTTTACATCTTCAAATAAATCCTGGGTTCTATTTAGTTTTAGAGAGGGAAAGGTGTTTGTGTGGGTCTCCCATTCCCTGGTTAAAGGGGTCAGAGTTCTGTTTGACTCACCCCGATGCACCCCCTGCCCCAGGGTATCTAGATGGACTGATGAGCTGCGGTAGCAGCGGGCAGACTAGGCTAACCTTAGCCATATTAAACAAATGTACCATTTGATTGAGAAATCTTTTTGAGGAAACTTTAAGACAAATCCTCAAAATCGAATTCTCATTCTTAGCAGATTTTTCTTTCTTTCTTTCTTTCTTTCTTTCTTTTTTTTTTTTTTTTGAGATGGAGTCTCACTCTGTCACCCAGGCTGGAGTGGAGTGCAGTGGTGATCTCGGCTCACTTCAACCTCTGCCTCTCAGATTCAAGCAGTTCTCCTGCCTTAGCCTCCCAAGTAGCTGGGACTACAGGTGCTTGCCACCATGCCTGGCTAATTTTTTTTATTTTTAGTAGAAACAGGTTTCACCGTTTTAGCCAGGATGTTCTCGATCTGCGGACCTCGTGATCCGCTCGCCTTGGCCTCCCAAAGTGCTGGGATTAAAGGCATAAGCCACTGCGCCGGGCCCTGTTAGCAGCTTTTTTCCTAAGAAACACATGAACGCACCAAGATACACACATGACGACACCAAGATACACACATGAACACACCAAGATACACACATGAACACACCAAGATACACACATGAACACACCAAGATACACACATGAACACACCAAGATACACACATGCGCAGATCAGTATCCATTCCTGCATGGTGACTTTACTGTCACTTAGTTAAAAGAAGAAAAGTGAGAAGCCATTTCCATTGCAATTTCAGGGTTATGTTCCTGGAATGTCCCATTTTGATGGTTTTCTCTACTGGAGCCATCAATCCCCTGCAGGGCTAGTGTGACTTGTCCTCAGGAGGTCTCATTCTCATCAGGTCCATACCCTTCTTCAATTAAGTTTCACTGTTAAGGCTTAGAGCTGTAACAGCTGTACCCTCTCATCCTTTACTTCTACTTGATAGAAGTAAACCACCCCATTTATTTCTTAGTTATAAACCAGAATAACATCAACAGCCTTCATCCTATTCTTCCTAATATTATTCTTCACCATATTATTACTACAAAGTCACTGAAATTATACAGAGAGGCAAGTAGGCAGGCAGGTGCACACATAAATTACAATGCAATGTGATGAGTGCTCTACGAAACATTATAGGAATTTGGAGAAGAAAGTTGAATCTTTAAGGAAGAGCAAGAATTACCACATGGAGAAGTGAGAAAGATTGAGAGGTACGGCAAGTAGGCTGAGGATGCAAAGACACAGAGAAATGAAAGACCGTAGTGTGTTTATGAAGCGGCAAATAAGGGGGATCTCTTTGGGTTTGTAAACCAAAATTAAAATTCTAAGCCCCCCAACAGACTGAATGGACCCCCCTCACAGCTGAGGGAATTTCAAAGAAACATGAAAAACTAGTTTAGGCCATGAAGGAAAGTGGGGGATTGGACATCCCTAATTATACCCTCTTTCTTTTGGAGTATAGGCACAACTGACCAGCATAACATTAAAACAGAGATCCTAAGGCTGACGGAACTGACTCTGTAGCAATAAGATATCAGCTCCAACCTGACTCTGAAAATCAAAGCATTTTACCCCAAACTATATTTCTTTGACATATTTTGAAATGATCATGCAACGTTGTCTCTTGTGGGGGAAATTTACATTCTGTAGAGAATCCTCTTCCCTCTCCAGGTCTTTCCTGATCCAGAAGAGATGTAACTAAGAGTCTGACATCTTTTAAGGTCAGATAAGAGACATTCACCATCTATTCCCTCTGAAGCCTGGAGGTTTCACCTACAGGAGAATAACTTTGGCTTCCACAACCCCTCCCTTTCCTTAACTCAAGCTGACTTCAATTCTTCAGCCATAGCTTAACTCTTTCAACGAATTGCCAATCAGGAAATCTTCAAATCCACCTATTACCTAGAAGGTGCCCCTTCAACCCGATTTCTAGATGTCTTGCCTTTCCAGACCAAACCAATGTATACCTTACATGTATTGATTTATGTTTTTGTTTATAACTTTCGTTTCCCTAAAATGTGTAACATCAAGCTGTAGTGCAACCACATTGGGCACATGTTCTGAGGAACCCCTGAGGCTGTATCATGGGCTATGGTACGTAACTTTAGCAAAAGAAACCTATGAATTGAGTGAGACCTGTCTCAGATGCTTTTTGGTTTATAGGTTTCACACTCATGGCTTTTTTCCTAAGAGATTGAATTAAATCCTCTAGGTTAAAGTCCAAACTTCCTATCACAGCATATTGAGCCCATTCATTCTATGTGGCCACACTGACCACCTGTTCTTTCCCCAACACACCACCACCTTTCATGACTTTATTTTTTTTATATACTTTTGCCTCAATCTTTATAGGAGGGCTGTACAGGCCTTCTGAGCCCAAGATTCCTCATTTGCAAAGTGAGGGAAATCACAGTAACCTCATAGGGAGAGACAAACAAATAAACGGATCCTTTCATCATTCAAGGTTTTAAAAACAGTGGTGTTGAGAAGCACAGAGGAGGGGTATTAAGCCCAATGTGGGGGTCCAGGAATCAACTTCCTGCCAGTCCCCACTGGACTATTTGTTTCTAAACTTGTGCTGTTTTAAATTATGTTGCAATGAATATCTTTATATCTATATCTTTATGCACATATCTGAATATGTCTGTAGGATAAACTCCTAGAAGTAGAATTGCTGGATCAAAGGATATGCATCTTTTTAGAATTTTGATAGATAGTTGCAAATTATCCCTCAAAGAGAATGTATCAATTGGTGCTTCTAATAATTATGAAGGTGAAAGTGTGTTTCTCCTACCTTGATCAAGAGAGCACATCATTGTACTTTTATTTTTTAACTAAACCCACAAAAACCTTTTGTCTGTTTATCCACTGTTGAGTGCCGCTAGTTGGACCCCAATAGATTTACTATCCTGTCCAGTGGTACAGTCCCCCAAGGGTCAGTGCACTTATTTGTAATGCTAACCCATCCAACTTCTGAATTCCTTGCTAGCTGCTCTGTAGTTAAATAACTGTACTTCTGACTATACTTCCTTATTAAATACCCATTTTCTGTCCATTAGAGCTCTTATTCCAAGCTAGATCATTCTAGTCCTTTGAGAGATTTTCAACATGTACTATTGTTAGCCCGTAGTGGTTTAGTTTGTTCCCAGTCACTACACCTGAAAAGATAATTGGTTTCAGTGCTTGATATTCTACTTATAATAAGAAGCCTCATATAAATGTACATGCCTGATAGAGCCGAGACCAAATAATTGGTACAACACACTGCTGTCTTTTTCAGTTCAAAGGAGCCAGTCTCATTGCAGTGTGGGAGATGACCATTCTCTCATCTCTTAATGGTAAATATACCCCAGTGTATCATGTTAAGTTGTAATAGTGAAGCTAATTAGCTTTGGACCTAGAGGTGGCAGATTTGCAAAAAATTAAGAATCCTGGCTCAGGAATCAATAGACTCGAGCTCAAATTTACTACTTAACAGCTGGGTAGCTTTGGGCAAGATACATTGTCTCTGAAATTCTGTCTCCTCTTTGTAAAACAGCATGATAATTGTATAAGCCTATAGAATTGCTAGAAGGATTAAATGAGATTATGTAAGTAGCGCATCTAATACATCAGAAGCAGTAAATTGTTATTATGACTGTAATTCACTGAATCTAAAATGATATTAGTTATAGGATGCACCAATAAAGAAAGCACTACGAAAGAGAAAGCACGGCCAAATACCTACACAATGTCCTTTAGACTTAATTAAAATAGACTTACAAAATCATAAATAATGAATAAACAGGGAAACATACATGAAATAAATTGGGTAAGGTACTTCTAAAATGTTTTTACATTCAGAATCGGACTTTTCTAAATCACTTTCCAACTTAGATTTATCATTGTCCATGTTTCCTCACTCCTGTGACATCTTCTTTCCTATGAAAAGCACGGGAAGTGCAGCATTTCTTAAAAGAACTCATAAAAAAATAACAGTTATTGTTGCCAGACTTTTAAGCTGGTTTTACAATTATCTGGAGCTAACTTGTTTTTGACTTCTGCTTCAGGAATGTTGCTACACAAGTCTGATTCACCACCCACCCCTTTTCCCTACAATTAACAATTACTTCACTGTTGTCTCTAGAAACTTCCTCCAAACTGCTTACACCATTTTGTAAATTTTGATGCTGGCACTTTAATGTTCATATTTATGTAAGTCATGAAAACTATAACAAGACAGCAATTATCAGATACAACATGATTTTAGAGATGTTAAAACATTGTTTAAAAAATGTCTTAGAATTAATAAAATGTTAAAAAAAAACAAAAAAAAAACCCATCCTGAGCTGTAGGCAAACAAACTTAAAAATGTCTAGGAAAAAAGTTATATATAGTCCTACATGTGGCCAGAGACTAACGGTGGACATATTTCAGGATGAGTTGGAGGTCCTCAAAAATCTGAAGGGGAAAGTAAAGGCTGCTTAGTTCAACCAAGAAACAATTTATTGAGATGCTTCAGGCAGGGCATGGTGGGTCATGCCTGTAATCCTAACACTTTGGGAGGCCGAGGTGGGCAGCTCACCTGAGGTCAGGAGTTCAAGACCAGCCTGACCAACATGCTGAAACCCTGTCTCTACCAAAAATACAAAATTAGCGGGGTGTGGTTTCGCGCGTCTGTGATCCCAGCTACTAGGGAGGCTGAGGGAGGAGAATCACTTGAACTCGGGGGGGCAGAGGTTGCAGTAAGCCGAGATCTCCTGCCATTGCACTCCAGCCTGGGCAACAAGAATGAAACTCCGTCTCAAAAAAAAAAAAAAAAAAAGAGAGAGAGAGAGATGCTTCTAAACTTTTCCTGCCATGTGGCCACGCAGCTGTGCTTAACTTTTTGTGAGAATGTGACTTCATTACTTCCCAAGGACAGTCTACTCTATCTTTGGACAACTCTAGAAATTAGAAGGTTCTTCCTTACAATAATGAGCAAAATGATTTTGTTGTAACTTCTACTCACTGTACCTCCTTGCGTTACACAGAACAAATCTAATTCCTTGTCCTCTCGACAGGCCTTCAGATACCTAAAGACACTGCTTAGCTCATGTCTATGTTTTCTTAAAAATTCCCAGAAATAAACATCCAAAAAGTCTATAAAAATAGTGAGATATTCTTTCATTCAAATTTTTTTTTCCCCCTCAGGGTTTTTAACTCTTCCAAATTTGGAATTCCTTCTCCATCCTGGCCTTTTTTTTTTTTTTTTTTAAATAGCCTATCTCCAGTTTTAAAATGTGGGACCCATGACTGACTTACCATGTTCCCCAGATGGATGTGTCCAGGGAGAATAAGGCAGGAAGGCAGGGTTTTATTTTTGTTTTTTACAATTAAGCAATTGCACTTGTGACAGGATGTTAAACACGATATTTCAAGATACAGTGGATGTGAAATTCTGAAGTTGGATCACCATATGCAGAATTTACAAAGGAAATGGTTTGAGGATCTGTTCCTTGACTTTTGGACTCTGAAATCATATCAAGGGATAAAAAGGGGCCAGGATATGGAGAAGAGAGAGGATTTGTGAGACCATTTCTTTGCCATATTTCTCCTTCATAGTGGGGGAGGTATGGAGAGCTTACCTCCTCCTTCTCAAGCCTAATGAGAGAGATACCCATGGAATCACCCAGGGTAGGTCTGAAACGTGTTCTCTGCAGTTGGGAGATACAGGGAACTGGGCCTGACTTAGGCCTGAGAAAGCTAAAGTGAGCTATGGCTGTAGGATAGGATAGAAGAGCCTATTTTAAGATTAACCAGCCCTACAAAAGATCCTGAAGCCTCATCTAAATGTATTTCTGTGGCTTTTGAAAAATAGAGTGCTTGCTGGGCACAGTGGTGCATGCCTGTAGTCCCAGCTACTCAGGGGGCTGCAGCAGGAGGATCACCTGAGCCCAGGAGTTCTGGGCTGTACTGCACTATGCCTATGGGATATTCACACTAAATTCAGCATTAATATGATGACTTTCTGGGAGCAGGGGACCACCATATTGCCTAAGGAGAGGTGAATGACCCAGATGAGAAATGGAGCAGGTCAAAACTCTTGTGCTGATTAATAGTGTGACAGCACCTGAGAATACCCACTGCACCCCAACCTGGGCAACACAGAAGACACTGTGTCTTTATAAAAAGAAAGAAACAGTAACAATAAAATTAAAGAGAAAGAGACCTGGTATGGGTTTACCTTGGTTCCTGTACTATAAGGTCACCAGGAGGGGGGAGACAAAGGCACCAGAAAGCTGGAGTTGCATCTATATTCCTAGAGGCAGAGGAAAGAGGTGCAACTGAACACTTAAAGGAGAGATAGATCTGCCTTGAGCACAGTACCACAAGAAAGCAATGCCCAGAAATAAACATCCAGAAAGTCTATGAAAATACTCAGAGGAGAACAAGTTAGCTTTAGCCAGTTGCCAAGTTCAGAAAGGAGAAAGCAGCTCAGCCAGATAACTTTCTGTTCCCTTACCTATACTTTGGCTTAAGTGAGAAGCAAAGGAAACATATGCTAATGAGAGGAGGAGGAGATGTGGAAGAGAGCGAGCGAGGAGAGCGAGAGAGAGAGAGAGAGAGAGAGAGAGAGAGAATCTTTAGAACTGGCATTCTGATTTAGAAATTGAAACTATACTTGTAGCCTAAAGTCATTCTAGGAATCTCCATTACCTAAAGAAGCAGAAAAACCATGGATATTTGCAAACTTTACTGTACACACGAGTCACCCAGGGAGCCCTTCCAGGTGATTCGTGTGTACAGAAAAGTTTGCAAATATCCAGGGCAAATGCAGACTGTGATTCAGTGGTCTGGGTGGGGCCTGAGAGTCTGCATTTCCGAGAAGCTTCTAACTGTTGACGATGCTGAAGGTTCTTGGGCCACACTTTGAGCAGCAGGGTGCTGTGATCCAGGGAAGATTACCCACACTGAACAAATTTTAAATGAATTTTGAAAGATAAAAGAGCTACGTTTTGATCATGTAATGAATTGTGCTTTCAACATACGAGTCACCAACTTTATTTAATTTTTCAAACATAGCGTTATGAAAGTAGTCTATTAGAAAAATTCATACTGTATTAAAAAAATGTCTATTTTTCTTGCCACCCTCCCACCTGCTTCCTCAGTGGGTTATAGACATAACCACTATTTAACAATTTGATGTGCACTCTTCCAGGCCTTTTATTTTTTAAAACAGCTTTTTACATATATTATTATATTGATCAGAATTCAATTTCAGAGAACAGAATTAATTCTAGCTGAATTAAGTAGGAAGGAATTTATTGCACGGTATTTAATAGCTTACAGAATGGTTGGGAGAGATGAAGAAACAGACTCTAGTTTGTGTTTTCAGCAAAGTTTCCCAATATCAGTTCACCAAGGGAAATTCGCCAGCCTCAGGTCACAGAGCCATTGCCGTAATTGAGAAACAGCCACGATAGAAAAGACGCTGCTATTTTTGGGGGTGCCAGCACCATACCTGTCTTCTACTGTGCAAGGAATGGATGCTCAGGGCTCTGTCCCTAGCACCATAAAGCTAGAGCCTGGACACTAGGTAGGTACTATTGCTGCTACAGAAAAAACAAAATCTTCCTCAACCAGGTTTCCAGAAGCAAGATCAACTGCAGAAGTGCATTCTCTGCTTCACTTTTACCTTCCTCTCATTGTGCAATGACTTCTGAGTGGCCAGACTGAAATTACACCCAGCACCTCACTGCAGAGGAGTCAAGTCCTTTTACTTTTCCAGGCTCTGCAGTTCAGAAGGCCACTTGAGATGGTAATGAGTGGATGTTGATACCACTTCCACAGACAATGAAGGGGTTAGTCCTAGAATTTTACTGCTGGAAAGGACTTAGGGATTTAGTCTAACTTGTTAATTTAAGAGAAAGGAAATTGAGACCCAGGTAGCTGAAATGACTTGGTAGGGATGGAATAGAAATAGAACTCTGGTCATTTACATGGAGTTCATGTAGCCTAAGGAGATAGCTTCCTCTCCAAGAGTCAGGTGATATTCTCCAGCCTCATTGGGGTTATTGCCTATAAACTCAGCACAGGGATTGTTTTCATCTAAAGCATACCTCTTTGCTCTCCAACTTATATTTATGCAGTTCATTGTGGAGACCAAAATGCAGAACCTTATATTTATCTCTTATAAATTATGTATTTGTTAATGTAATAAGATAATTTTTGAACCCAGTACAGTCCCTTCCAGCTTGTAACACACGCACATTAGGTAAGCATATCTTTGTGTCCTAATCAAAATTACTTTTTTAAAAAGTTGAATAAAGCAGATAAAAGAAATTTGGGTGGAGCTCTATCTCACTAGAAATCTGTTTTGTGATTGCTATTTATCCGGGTCATACTCTTTTGGTATAATTGCTTAACCAATTACCAGCCTAGTTGACTGTTCTCTCTCGCTCTCTTTTTTCTTTTTTTTTTTGAGACAAAGTCTTGCTCTGTCACTCAGGCTGGAGTGCAATGGCACAATCTTGGCTCACTGCAACCTCCGCCTCCTGGGTTCAATCAATCCTCCTGCCTTATCCTCCCAAGTAGCTGAGATTACATGTACTTGCCACCACTCTCAACTAATTTTTGTAATTTTAGTAGAGATGGGATTTCGCCATGCTGGCCAGGCTGGGTAGTTGACTGTTCCCATATTGAGCTTATAATTGTCTCCCTTGTCCACAAGGAGTTCTGTCCAGAAACCTAGGGAAGTACCAGTGTATGAACATTTCCCCAATCTGCCTGTCTATTCACCCTGTCAAAAAACAAACAAAAAAAACCCCACCACCAAACAAACAAACAAAAAAACCAGACTGTCAGGGCAAGACCGTTCCTGGTAAGCTCATGCTGGCGCCTAGTGGACACTGCTTCTTTTTAGGAGCATTTACAAGCTCTTCCTGCAGTCATCTGCTCTGAGAATATCATTTTGGATTGGAGGTAGTCTCAATGTTTGGTAGCCTGAAGGTATAGAAGCAGGTGGGACTTGTCCATGGAGTACCCCTGTCGTCCCAGTAAGGGAATTTGAGATCCTCTGTGAGAAGGCTGTGAACATGAAGCCTGTGAGGGACAAGGACATGAGACTGCAGGAGCCCTGCCCATGACAGCGCTGTGACTCTGTGGCCACCATAATGGCGGATGTGGTCAGGGTGACTGAACACATGTTCCAGGACAGCCTGCAAAGTCTCAAAACAAATTCTTCTTTTTGCCGAGATGCGCCGGGCACATTGAATAAAACAACTTCAAGTGCCTTAGCCTTCATGTCTCTGCCACCTTTGCCTCATTGCTCTTTCTACCACACTTTCCAGGCCCTTACCCCTCATTTCTTTCACCTGTGAAAAAGACCCAGTTTAAAGCCACCTCTTCTGAGAATTTTTCTCAGCTTCCTCCAGCTAAAATGAATTATTTCTTTGTTTCAGCCTCCAAAGTATTTTGTTTGTGCTGTCAATTTAACATGTGGTTTGAGACATCCGAGAGAAAGAAAGGGATATATTTGGTGGTAAGGAGATATGTTTGTTGGCATGACATTTTAAAGGATTTGGAAATAATCTGTGGACTGACCTAAAGTTTATAGGATTTATGATTTTTCTAGTTCAAAAATCCTTTAGGGAATGTTAGAGCAGGCATGATTGGCCTTGACTTTCCTGGATAGGGGCACAGAAGTTCAGAGAGCTTAACTGGCTGGGCCAAAGTTATTCAACAACTACATTACAGAACCAAAACTTAAATCTGGGGCTTGTGCATGCAAGTCCAGAGTTCTTTCCACTATAACACACTGGCCTAAGTGCAGGCAGCAAAAGCTCTCCAAGGTTGTGACACTGGGTGAGGGGGGACCCGTGGCCATTCCCTGCATTTTGTCTGTCTGGGGAAGAATGGAGGGAGAGGGTTTGTGCAAAACGTCACTCTGCAAACCTTGATGTGGAATGGGGAACATCTGTGGTCTTCCTCACCCCACTCATCTGATTCTCTGTTTACCAGTTTCTCCTTGAGTCAAAAAAGAACTGAGGGCATGGCCCAAATATCATGAACTGGCTCCTGCCCCAGCATTTCTTAGAAGGAGAGGCTGGGATTACAGGTGCCTGCCACCACGCCCGGCTAATTTTTTTATTTTTGGTAGAGACAGGGTTTTACCATGTTGGCCAGGCTGGTCTCGAACTCCTGACCTCAGGTGATCTGCCCACCTTAGCCTCCCAAAGTGCTGGGATGACAGGTGTGAGCTCTGCTCCCGGCCAATGCTGGAAATATTAATAGAAAGATGAATTTGTCTTTGGTCCATGATGAGGAGGTGATGGGACAAAAGAGGGAAATCTCTCTGTGATTGCTCAGCAGAGATCTGCACTTACAGTAAATGTTCTATAGATGATAATTAGAAATCATATCTGTGACTATGCTCTAGAAGGCCACAAGTTTTGGGAAACAACCAGAGTGAGAAGACTGGGTCATGTGTATCCTCACGCGATCAGTCAAGTTACATAAAATGAATACCTTCTCAAAAAAGTGAGCCATCACATACTTGACGATCTCTTAGCAATTATAAGAAAATTTTGATTGCTCAATATTCATCAAAATTGCACTTTCAATGGTGATAAAGTTGTGGCTGTGTGTGTGTGTGTGTGTGTGTGTGTAGCTACTAATCCTAAGACAGCCTCTTCTCCTTTCCTTGACAGGAAAGCAACCCAGCTCTCTAAATCCTTACTTGGGCCTAACATCCTGATTGTTGTCTTGCAGGGCTTCTGTATTCTCTTTTCCTTTTTTTCAAGACAAGTGCCGAGAAAACAGATCTTACAAAAAGGCAAATAATGCCACCTAGTGGCTAAAATCCTAAATACAGAAGCTGTTAAATTCACTTCAGAGGATACTTTTTTTTTTTTTTTGAGACGGAGTAGACTTTTTTTTTTTGAGACGGAGTCTCATTCTGTCACGAGTTAGATACATACTGAGCCAGCCTCTGTGGGCATTCAATGACAATTGACGTGTGTCTCCTACTCGAATCTTCGAAGGAACTCATGCAGTAATTTTAGGGAATTGAAAAGGGAAATCTCACTTCTAAGGATACCATAAAATGTCAGTAAATAAACCCTCACATTTCCCTTCTTTCCCCGAATACAAGCATCTATTATTGTTAATGGTGAAGAATTTTAATAATACTAGTTGAAACAGATAAGTAAAAACTATATAAGAAGAAGTGCATAATGCATTTCATGTAAGTCTCTCTCCTAATGCCGGCTCCCAGAAATAACCAGTCAATGGTGTGATGTATTACATATCTTTCAACATTTTTCATATATATCCATACAAATATGTATTTTTAAAGTAAATGTGCTCAGACATTTCTACTTGTAAACTAGCTTTTTAAAACTTTATGATATAACCATAGGATCCAGCAATCCCACAGCTAGGTATATATTCCAAAAAAAGGAAATCAGTATACTGAAGAGATATCTGCACGCCCATGTTTGCTGCAGTACTGTTCACAGTAGCCAAGAGATGGAAGCAACCTATGCGTCCATCGACAGATGAATGGATACAGTAAATGTGGTACTTATATGTGACAGAGCACTATTCAGCCATAGAAAGAATTCGATTCAGTCACTAGCAACAACATGGGTGGAACTGTAGAACATTATGTGAGTGAAATAAGCCAGGTACAGAAAGACAAACATCACATGTTCTCACTTATTTATGGGATTTAAAAATTAAAACCATTGAACTCATAGAGATAGAGGGGATGGTTACTAGATGCTGGGAAGCGTAGTTGGTGGTTAAGGAGGAGGTGAGGATGATTAATTGTTACCAAAAAAAAAAAAAAAATAGAATAAGACCTAGCATTTGATAGCCCAACAGGGTGTCTATAGTGAATAATAATATAATTGTGCATTTAAAAATAACTAAAAGAGTGTAATTTGATTGTTTGTAGCACAAAGGATAAATGCTTGAGGGGAAGGATACCGTTTTCTGTAATGTGATTATTACACATTGCATGCCTGTATCAAAACATCTCATGTACCCCATAAATATATACACCTACTATGTCCCCACAAAAATAAAAAATAAAACATTATTTTAAAAAACTTTCTGATATAGCTAGCATAGACGGCTTTGTTATATTTCTTAGTAGTTGCCTAGTATTTCAGTGAATTGATAAAACAACTCACTTAACCAATCTATTCCTTGTCTCCAGTTATTCAATATTATAGCTGTATTGGCAGTCACCAAGATCATCCTCAGGCTCACTCATTTAGTAGGAGGATTCACAAAACTCAGAAAAGCTGTTATAAAAAGTTATGGTTTATTAGAGAGAAAGGATACAGATTAAAATTCAGCAAAGGGAAAAGGCCCAGGGGGTGAAGTTCAAGAGAAACCAGGTGCAAACTTCCAGGTATGGCCTACCTGAAGAATTTGTACAGAGGTGTGCTTAATTTTCCTAGCAATGATGTATGACAACATGTGTGAAGTATTGCAAGAAGGAAGCTCACTCAAGCCTTGGGTTTTTATTGGGGGCCAGTTACATGGGCATGCATCATCTGCATGGCTGACCTTACCTGCTCAATTTCCAGCCTCCCAGAGGTGAAACTGATGCAGCATGGCCCAGGGCCTCAGGCGTACAGAAACAGGCTTTACCATAGTCACCCTGTTAGCACACCTAGTCAAACTGATATAGTGTGGCACAAGAAGCTGATCAAAGGCCAGTCCTCCCAAAGACAGGCCCTTCTTTGCAGGGCTTGAGCAAACACAACCTGCACAGTTAACCCTTTACTACATACACGTCTTTTATATTTATGATCTGAACACTGACTAGACCTTCAGCAGCCTGTTCCTACAGGTCAGCTTCCATATACATGCTCCACAGAGAATACTCACATATTCGCCACTCTCTTCAGGCAATTTGTCCTCAAACTGGCTATTCTTCTCACAGCTCTATCCTCACAGCATAAAAACTAGATTTTTATTTCACCCAGAAAATAGAAACCATCAGAAGAGAATGCCTTTAACTTCTTGCCACCAAACTCCTGAGCCTCCCTCGATCCCTGCCCATTATTTTCTTTTTACCTCTGGTTACCATGGAAAAGGGTAATTGTCCGCCTGGCTTTGGATCCCATCCCGCCCCCTAAATAACTCAAGGACTTCTTTTCTCCTGTACCTTTAATTGTTTTCTCTCTTCTGATATGTCCACAACCTTATCTATAGAAAAAGAAGCACCTCCCTCTTTCACACTTTGCTTTGGGTGTGGTCTCTTCTTCTTTTTGTCTTGAAAGATGGGTCTACACCCACTGCCTCCATTTTCCTGCTTTCCACTGCCTCCTTGTCCCCTGCAATCAGGCTCCCTTTCCCCAAATATCTTTGAGATCCCATTTTAAATTTTTTTGGCTATACAACCTAGAAGTGAGATTGTTGGATTATGTGGTAATCCTATTTTTAATCTTTTGAGGAAGCTCCAAACTGTCTTCCCTAGTGGCTGCACCATTTTACATTCCCTTCAGCAATGAACAAGGTTTCCAATTTTTCCACATCCTTGCCAAGACTTATTTTCTGTGCTTGAAAAACACACTAGCCATCCTAATGAATGTAAGATGATCTCTCATTGTAGCTTTGATTTGCATTTCTTTAATGATTAGCAATTTGAGCATCTTTCCTATGCTTTCTGACCTCTTGTATATCTTCTTCAGAGGAATGTCTATTCAGGTCCTTTGCCCAGTTTTTAAAAAATTGGGTTACTTGTTTTTCTGTTGTTGAGTTGCAGGAGTTTTTTTTATATGTTCTGGATATTAACCTATCAGATATATGCTTTGCAATTATTTTCTCCCATTCCATACATTGCCTTTCACTCAGTTGACTGTTTTGCTTCATATGCAGACATTTTAAAGTTTGATATAGGCCAGGCGCGGTGGCTCATGCCTGTAATCCCAGCGTTTTCAGAGGCCGAGGCAGGCAGATCACGAGATCAAGAGATCGAGACCATTCTGGCCAACATGGTGAAACCCCGTCTCTACTAAAAATACAAATATATGGTGGTGCGCACTTGTAGTCCCAGCTACTTGGGAGGCTGAGGCAGGAGAATTGCTTGAACCCGGGAGGCGGAGGTTGCAGTGAGCCGAGAGCACCACTGCACTCCAGCCTGGTGCCTGGCGACAGAGCGAGACTGTGTCTTAAAAAAAAAAAAGTTTGATATAGTCTCATTTGTCTATTTTTGCTTTTGTTGCCTGTGCTTTTGGTATTTTATCCAAGAAACTGAGGGATAAGAAAAGGAAAAACCAGTTAAGTACACAGCTAAGGCTAGTCCTCGGAGAAGCAGCCTACCTGAAAAATCACAGCTACAAGCAAAATAGAGCAGCCTGGGGAACTTGCGCAGGGAGGAAGAGGGCTTACCTCAAACAAACCCGCAGTGATACAAACAAGAGAAGCCATGCTTTGTGCTTGTCTAGGGACTTACCCATAGCGACAGAAGATAAGGGGGAGTTGCACAGACAGCTTTACTTATAAGAGAGGTTACTCAAACAGCTATAGAGATGAGAGGAGTTTCTTGTAATAGCTTTTGAATTTTACTGTAAAAACGACACCCCACTTGGGCTCCCCCTCTACACTGTGGAGAGCTTTCTTCTTTATATATATATATATATATTTTTTTTTTATTGCATTTTAGGTTTTGGGGTACATGTGAAGAACATGCAAGATTGTTGCATAGGTACACACATGGCAGTGTGATTTGCTGCCTTCCTCCCCATCACCTGTATCTATTGTAAACTGTGCTGCAATGAACATTTGTGTGCATGTGTCCTTATAGTGGAATGATTTATAATCCTTTGGATATATACCCAGTAATGGGATTGCTGGGTCAAATGGAATTTCTATTTCTAGGTCGTTGAGGAATCACCACACTGTCTTCCACAATGGTTGAACTAATTTATACTCCCACCAACAGTGTAAAAGTGTTCCTATTTCTCCACATCCTCTCCAGCATCTGTTGTCTCCAGATGTTTTAATGATCACCATTCTAACTGGCGTGAGATGGTATCTCAATGTAGTTTTGATTTGCATTTCTCTAATGACCAGTGATGATGAGCATTTTTTCATATGTTTGTTGGCTTCACGTATGTCTTCTTTTGTAAAGTGTCTGTTCATATCCTTTGCCCACTTTTGAATGGGCTTGTTTGTTTTTTTCTTGTAAATCTGTTTTAGTTCTTTGTAGATGCTGGATATCAGCCCTTTGTCAGATGGGTAGCCTGCAAAAATTTTTTCCCATTCTGTTGGTTGCCGATTCACTCTAATGACTGTTTCTTTTGCCGTGCAGAAGCTGTGGAGTTTGATTAGGTCCCATTTGTCTATTTTGGTCTTTTGTTGCCAATGCTTTTGGTGTTTTGGTCATGAAGTCCTTGCCTATGCCTATGTCCTGAATGGTTTTGCCTAGATTTTCTTCTAAGGTTTTTATGGTGTTAGGTCTTGGTCTTTAATCCATCTGGAGTTAATTTTAGTGAAAGGTCTCAGGAAGGGGTCCAGTTTCTGCTTTCTGCACATGGTTAGCCAGTTTTCCCAACACCATTTATTAAACAGGGACTCATTTCCACTCTTGCTTGTTTTTGTCAGGTTTGTCAAAGATCGGATGGTTGTAGATGTGTTGTGTTGCCTTGGAGGCCTCTGTTCTGTTCCATTGGTTTCTTCTTTTGCTTATTAAACTTTCGCTTCAACCTCACTCTTTGTGGCCACGCTCCTTAATTTTCTCAGTCATGAGACAATAAGCTCGGATAACACCTTAGACAATGAGATCATTGACCCTTACCTGTTTCAAAATTTTTGTCAAATTTAAGGCCATGAAGCTTTTCCCCTATGTTTTCTTCTTAGAATGTTATATTTTTAGAACTTTATTTGGAGTTATTTTTTGTATATGGTCCAAGGAAAGGGTCCACCTTCATTCTTTTGCATGTGGATATCTAGTTTTCCCAACACAATTTGTTGAGGAGATTGTCCTTTTTCCATTGTGTGGTCTTGGCATTCTTTTGAAAGATTATTCAAACATATATACAATGTTGCACATGATCAGTAACTTTCTGGGCTGGTGACACGGGTGGTAGGAAGAATTTACCAAGACAATTGTAGGTAAAGAAAAGCAAGTTTATTAGAGAAAGTATGAAAATACATTGCAAGGGCACAACAGGCAGGTCAGCAAGAGAGAAGCTGACTGGCAGGAAACAAAAGCTTGCTGGGAATTTTGTAGAGCAGTGCTTATGTTGTATGCAGAAGAAGGCTTTGTGCAGTACTAATAATGCCAAGGTTGCAGTGAGCTAACTTCCATTTTTCTATCAACTGAGGGTCTGGTGATAGCTGAGCACAGGAAGATTGTGAGTTATTTGCACAGGAGGGCTATGTGTCCTGGACTACGAAGAAAGGCAGACTTACGGCTTATCTGCTTTCTCCTTTTGCTTCCCTTCTTCCAGCCAGCCTGACTCCTTTTCCCAAATTAGGACCCCACATGCAAAGGTTTGTTCTGTTTCAGGATAGAGACAAGTTAATGTATCTAACTTTATACCAGTACTGTAGCTGCTACTTCTTGATCAGTTACAGCTTTAGTACCTCTTTCGCCTGTCCTCCTTATACAAGAGATATATAAAAGATACCCCATCATAGTAGTACCCCCACTTCCTGGCAGCATTCAATCTGGAGCAAAGCCTGCTTCCTTAAACCCTTGCCAAAATCACCAAATAAAAGCCCCAAATCTGTATAGGATGTTCCTAACATCCTTGTTCTGAGATGGCCTGAAATTCTCCATTGCTCATGACTGACTAATAAAACAAACTTGCTTAACTAAAGGCGGGTTTCTGGTAGTCCTGGCTGGAGGGCATTGACCTACAAAAATATAGGATTAATATCTTCAAAATAAATAGAACAGTAAACATCAAGAAGGATTTACACCCCGATAATGAAATTGGGCAGAAAAAGGAAAAATAATCGTAAGATGCAAAGTACAAATGACTTTATAATATTGAAAAACATTTTTACTTCAAATGCTTAACATGATGTTTCTGATTCAGTTGGTGGGACCTTTATTTCACATTTGAGTTCAGCTGCTCCTTATGTCCCTTTCCTGAAAATCTCAATACTAAAAGCTCAATACTAAAACCCTGTAGTTGGTGAAGTTTGTCCTTTATCATCAGCTTTGGGGATGGGGGTCAGGCGAAACACGGGTGAAAAGGCAGCGCAGAACAAGTCTTAAGCTCCGCCCCTCAACCATAAGTCCATATTCCTGCGGCCGACATGGTCCTCCGAGGGAGCCGCTGAGCCGCTGAGGCTGGCGGGTCCTAGGGGGAAGGACGTTCTAGCAGGAGCCTACTCGATGGTAGGGAATGGAGCGGCCTGGTCTCCGGGCGCGGCCATGTTGGAGGCTCCGGGCCCGAGTCATGGCTGCGAGCTCCGTGACCCCAGCAGCGCCGTCAGAGCCAGCGGCGTCGGGCAGATGCTGGAAGTGCAGGCCAGGACTGTATCTCGGTGGGGTAGCGGCCATTGCCGAGCCAAGCCATTTGAGGGAAGCGGGCATCACGGCCGTGCTAACGGTGGACACGGGAGGAGCCCAGCTTCAAGGCGGGGCCTGGGCCGAGGGTCTATGGCGCCTGTTCGTGCCAGCGCTGGACAAACCCGAGACCGACCTGCTCAGCCATCTGGACCGGTGCGTGGCCTTCATCGGCCAGGCCCGCGCCGAGGGCCGTGGGGTGTTGGTTCACTGGTGAGTGGCCGGGTCAGTGGGCGACGTGCCCCGCCAGGCTTCCAGTCGGCCCCCGTCGCCCCTTTCCTTCCGAGGCCCTCAGGGGAGTACTAGGGCGTTGTCATGCCGCGTGAACCTCCTCCCGGTGCCTCCCGTAGGAGGCGGGTATCTAAGAGAGGTGGAGGCTGGAGGCGGGCCTCTGGTGTGTGTGCAGGCTTTCATTCAATTCATGCTTTAGTTGGTTCTTCCTGCAGCAACAAAGGGCGGGGGTAGGTGTCATCTGGTAAATGACAAAATTCTTACACCCCAAGGATTTTACAGCTCTGTAAGAGAAGCTAGACACCCATCCCAATGATTGTAATGCAGATTAGGTTGCTTCCTGTCTGCTAAACGGATTAACAAAGATTTAGGGTTAATGTTTTGGGATGGGTGGGTTGTGATTGATGAAGAGGTGAATTGGCTTGGATCTAAAGGATCCCTGGGCCTTGCCTAGGAAGGAGATGGTTGCTGCA
Organism: Ateles fusciceps; assembly: GCA_036589455.1. Classification (NCBI taxonomy): domain Eukaryota; kingdom Metazoa; phylum Chordata; class Mammalia; order Primates; family Atelidae; genus Ateles; species Ateles fusciceps. The sequence goes on from JAZHEH010003362.1 coordinate 4,775,476, forward strand.
AAGACAAAAAAAAAAAAGGAATTCTTGCCGGGCGCGGTGGCTCACGCCTGTAACCCCAGCACTTTGGAAGGCCGAGGCGGGCGGATAATGAGGTCAGGAGTTGGAGACCAGCCTGGCCAATATGGTGAAACCCTGTCTCTACTAAATATACAAAAATTAGCCAGGTGTGGTGGTGCTCGCCTGTAGTCCCAGCTACTGACGCAGGAGAATCACTTGAACCCGGGAGGCGGAGGTTGCAGTGAGCTGAGATCGTGCCACTGCACTCCAGCCTGGGTGACAGAGCGAGTCTCCGTTTCAAAAAAAAGAAAAGAGAAAAAATGGGAATCCCTAAGCAGTTCTTGTTTGGATTGGAGTGTAGTAACAATAGTTTACATTTATTGCGCACATAAAGGACAGAAGACGCTTATAGACTCGAAAGAAGTCGGACCAGATCTCGAGGTCCCTGAACGCTAAGATGAAAGGAGATTGGATTTGTTTTTGTTTTGTTTCATTTATTTTTATTATGAGGCATGGTCTTGCTCTCTTGCCCAGGCTACAGTGTAGTAGCGTAATTACGGCTCACTGCAGCCTCAACCTCCCAGGCTCAAGTGATCTACCCGCCTCTGCCTCCAGAGTAGTTGGGACTAGGACTACAGGCACATGCCACCATATCTGGCTAATTTTTTAATTTTTTTGTAGAGGCGGGGGTCTCACTTTGTTCCCTAGGCCGTGGTCTCCAATTCTTGGGCTCAAGCAGTCCTCTCACTTCGGCCTCCTAAAGTGCTGGGATTTCAGGCGTAAGCCACTGCGCCTAGCCAGAAGTTTAGATTTGTTCTGAGCCCTTATAAAATTTTTAAAAATTACTGTTACTATTTTTGAATAGGTAATACATTCACTTGGTTCAGAATTCAAAAGGAAAAAGGAATAATTCTTTTGTACATTGATAATATTTCAGAGGCAATGGGTTTATTTAAGAAGTAGAGATGAAATGGGCCTAAACTTTACTGTTAATAGGGGGCTGGGTTTTTTGTGTGTTTTTTTTTTTTGATTGTTGCTATTTGCTGTTTTATTTTAAAGGTCTCTTTTTCAGTCATGCAGGAGTTAGTCGAAGTGTGGCAATAATAACTGCTTTTCTCATGAAGACTGACCAACTTCCCTTTGAAAAAGCCTATGAAAAGCTCCAGATTCTCAAACCAGAGGCTAAGTGGGTTCTTTTTTATAGTAATAATTCTGCTTAAAAAAAAAGAAAAGAAAAAGAAAAAAGAAAATAAAAGTAATAATTCTGCTTTTGTGATGTGATTTCAAAAAAATGAAACTATGTATTTCTTTGTCATTACAGGATGAATGAGGGGTTCGAATGGCAACTGAAATTATACCAGGCAATGGGATATGAAGTGGATACCTCTAGTGCAATTTATAAACAATATCGTTTACAAAAGGTTACAGAGAAGTATCCAGGTAAGTAATAATTGCTAGTGTGTAATAGGTTTTTTAGATGTCATTTACTTTGGCATTGCATGCATTACCTCACTTCCAGCAATCCCTGAGAAACTATTGTTTCTTTTTTGAAACTGTGATTTAGCCAGAAATAACTTGTTCAGAATCACATGGTTTATAAATGGCAAGCTTGGGATTTGAACTCAGGCAGTCTCTGCCCAGAACCTAAGCACTTAAAGCACTGTCCTCTCCTACTTTAGCCTGATTTGTCAACACTGGAATTTTATTTAATTTTATTTTTTAAATTTCTGAGGTTATCACTTGTTGCCTCAATTTGATATTTACTGAATTTATCTGAAAATGCAGAGCTGATTTTGACAAATAAATATATTTTAATTATGTCATGTAGAATTGCAGAATTTACCTCAAGAACTCTTTGCTGTTGACCCAGTCACCGTTTTACAAGGATTGAAAGATGAGGTTCTCTACAAGTGTAGAAAGTGCAGGTAAAATATTTTGTATCCTTTGGAGATTTTATCTTGTCTCAGTAGCTGAAAAATACTTAGCGTTTTATTTTCTTAAATTACTGTAGGAAGATTTTGTTTAATTGAATAATACAGAAAGTTTTAGTTCAGATATGCTTTCAGGAAGAATATAAATTCTTAAAAAGAGAAATAGTCAGATTGTAGGGGTTACTGAAAATTTGAGTAGTATAATCAGTGTTACATTATTTTGTCCTTTAAGAAATATTGCACACTTTGCCAGGCATGGTGCCTCATGCCTGCAATCCCAGCACTTTGGGAGGCCAAGGCGGGCAGATCACATGAGGTCGGGAGTTTGACACCAGTCTGGCCAACATGGTAAAACCCTGTCTCTACTAAAAATACAAAAATTAGCTGGGCGTGGTGGCAGGTGCGTGTAATCCCAGCTACTCAGGAGGCTGAGGTGGGAGAATTACTTGAACCCAGGAGGCAGAGATTGCAGTAAGCCAAGATTTTGCCGTTGCACTCCAGCCTGGGCAACAGAGTGAGACTCTGTCACAAAAAAAAAAAATTAAGGAAAAAAAAGAAATATTGCACATTTCATCCATGTTTTCTTCCTTTTGGAAGTCATTAATATTTGTGTTTGTTTGGGGGTTGCAGGCGATCATTATTTCGAAGTTCTAGTATTCTGGATCACCATGAAGGAAGTGGACCTATAGCCTTTGCCCACAAGAGAATGACACCATCTTTCAAGCTTACCACAGGGAGGCAAGCTCGATGTACATCTTATTTCATTGAACCTGTACAGTGGATGGAATCTGTTTTGTTGGGAGTGATGGATGGACAGGTGAAAACACATTTTATTTTCTACAATTTTATTGAATCATCTATATTTTATTCCTTCTTGCATTTTAAACTCTATTTTAACTAGTGTTTTACTCCATTTCTTAACTCCTTTATTTCTGAAGATTATATCTTTCTAGTGTAGATAAGACTATCAAAAATTAAATATTTTTCAAAAACCAGCTGATCCAAAATAGTAAATCACTTCTGATTGAGAGCCCTGGTCTAAGTTAATAAATTTCCTTTAAGGCTATTTATATTTTTTCAAATATAAGACTAACATTTATTTTTAAACTAATTAGAATATATTGGCTGGGCACGGTGGCTCATGCCTGTAAATCACAGAACTTTGGGAGGCCAAGGCGAAGGATTGCTTAAGCCCAGGAGTTCAAGACCAGCCTGGGTAACATAGTGAGACCCCATCCCTATAAAAGAAAGTGAAAGAATTTTAATTAAAAAATACATGTATATATATATAAAAGAAAAAATATATTTAACAAAATTTGAACTTTGTAACAACAGTATGGTAAATCAGGGATTTTTAAATTAGGTTAAAAGTTCTTTCTTTTTCTCTGCTGGCTTCCTGTATATGTCTCTCTTTTTCTCTGATCTTTCAGGAAAGTGAAATTTAGTATGTTTTGCTATGAGATTCTTTTTCATTTCCAGTTAAAGAATGCAGCTCATCCTATTGCTCCTATAAACCAGTGGGTGGGGAAAAGAAAGAAAGAATGCAGTTCATGTGACATTTTACATAAAAATGTGTTTAACTTGGTTGGAGTGTGCCATGACAGCCACATTTCTCCTTTAGGTTTACTTGATATTAATGTGAAGGTATTCTATAATAATAATCTTAATAATGATTTTGAATGTTTGTATGATTTGTATAAAAGTTTGTATAGTGGCTATTTTATGAAACTCTATCTATATTATATCATTTGGAGAATGCTATAGCTTTACAAAATAGGTACAGCAGTTATATTTACATTTGATGCATGAGGAAACTGTTTATGAGTTAGTGTCTTGCCTAGAAGGTGGTACCCTATGATCAAACTCACATTTTCAGATGATGCTGGTTTTTAAAAAAAACAACCTTATTATAGTATAATTCACAGGACATACAATTTACCTATTTAAGGTGTACAATTCGGTGGTTTTTTAAAAGTGTATTCACAGTGTTTTTTGCAACTGTCATCATGTATTAGTCCATTTTCACACTGCTGTAAGATAGTACGTGAGACTAGGTAATTTATAAAGGAAAGGTTTAATTGACTCATGATTCTGCATGGCTGGGGAGGCCTCAGGCAACTTATAATCATGTCGGAAGGAAAGCAGGCCTCCTCTTCACAAGGTGGCAGGAGAGGGAAGCATGTGTGAAGGAGAAGCTGTCACTTATAAAACATCAGATCTTATAAGAACTAACTCACTGTCACAAGAACAGCATGGGGGAATCCGCCTCTATGATCCAGTCACCTCCCTTCCTCCGTATGTGGGGATTACAATTTGAGATGAGATTTGGATGAGAACATAGAGCCAAACCTTATCACGTTACCATTCACATCACCCTAAAAATAATGTACACATTATCAGTCACTTTCCATTCTTGAGGGCATTATTTGTAGCAGTTAGAGTTTTTAATTTCAGTTATATCTAATTCATCAGTTTTTCTTTTTTGTGGCTTGTGATTTTGACTTTCTAATTTTATTTAACCTGGGAAACACACACACTCCAACCAAGTTAAATACACTTTTATGTAAGATTCTGAATCCTTTGCATACTTCTTTGTATACATATTTGAATTTTTTTCTATAGAATATGTACCTAGAAGTGGAATTCCTGGTTTGAAGAATGTGTGTTTTAAATATTAGTGATATTCTAGGACAATATTCAAAATGCCCATACAAATTTGGGTTTCAGTAACTGAATGCATGTACCCATTACCCCATATCCTTGACATGATACATACTATACAACTAGTAATGTTTTGTCAATCTGCAGGGTAAAAAATGTTAATCCTAAAATGTTTAATTGGAATTTTATGAAAATAGTCGACCACCATCTTTATATATTTACCAGCCATTTATAGTTTACTTTTCTATAAATTGCTTTCATATTCCTGGGCCCATTTGTCTATGGGTTTTATAAACTCTTTCTTACTGATGTTTTGTTTTTTTTTTTTTTTTTTTTTTTGAGACGGAGTCTCACTCTGTCGCCAGGCTGGAGTGCAGTGGCACAATCTTGGAATCTCCACTCACTGCAACCTCCGCCTCCTGGGTTCAAGCCATTTTCCTGCCTCAGCCTCTCGAGTAGCTGGGACTACAGGTGCACGCTACCACACCCAGCTAATTTTTGTATTTTAGTAGAAATGAGGTTTCACCATGTTGGCCAGGATGGTCTCGATCTCTTGACCACGTAATCTGCCCACCTCAGCCTCCCAAAGTGCTGGGATTACAAGTGTGAGCCACTGTGCCTGGCCTTCTTATTGATTTGCTGGAACTTTATATATTCTAGATGTTAATAGTTTATCTGATATATTGTAACTATTTTCTTCAGTCCATTGCTTTTCTCACATTTTTTGTATGTTTTGTCATATTAAAAAATGAAAGATATTTACATAATCAAATTTGTTAGTTTTTTTATTTGTGGCATCTGAATTTTGTTTTGTTTTTTTGAGATGGAACCTGTCACCTAGGCTGGAGTGCAGTGGCACGATTTCAGCTCACTGCAACCTCTGCCTCCTGAATTAAAGTGGTTCTCCTGCCTCAGCCTCCCAAGGATTACAGGTGTCCGCCACCATGCCTGGCTAATTTTTGTATTTTTAATAGAGACAGGGTTTCACCATGTTGGCCAGGCTGGTCTCGAATTCTTGACATCAGGTGATCTGCCTACCTCAGCCTCGCAAAGTGCTGGGATTACAGGTGTGAGCCACCGCACCTAACCCGCTTCTGAGTTTTATGTCTAGATTTTCTATAGCTCAAGATTAAAAATAAAAACCCCTGCCTTATATCATGCACAAATCAAAGAGCTAAACATAAAAAATAATGCTGTAACTAACTACATTAGAAGAAAATGAAATTGACTTGCTAGGTTTTTTTTGATTTAGCTATTTTCCTGGAATATCAGTTTGTCTTTAAACAGCCAAGAATCTGGCTTATATTGTTGTCAATACATGCAGTTAGTAAAATGGCATGAAAATCCTAACATGCTTTTCTGTACTTTAGCCGCGATGATTTTCATTTGAAATCCTAAATTATAAACTGATTTAAAAGCTATATATGTATGCCACATCCATGAAACCTTCCTTAAATCGCAAGCTTCACTTTTCTCCCTTCAAGCTACATCTGTTCCTCCTCTAAACTTCCTGAATACAGCATTCTTCCTATGTAATAATTGTAGTCTAGTATCTGTTATAGTAAGTTTCCAATGCATTTTATCTTAGTGATTAGATTATAAACTCAAGGTGGGGACTGTGCCTTACTTATTTTAATAGCCTATATTGATTACCAGAGATAATGACTTGTTTTATATAAAGTGAATGAATAAAGTAACACATTTGCTTTATTTCAGCTTCTTTGCCCAAAATGCAGTGCCAAGTTGGGTTCCTTCAACTGGTATGGTGAACAGTGCTCGTGTGGTAGGTGGATAACACCTGCTTTTCAAATACATAAGAATAGAGTGGATGAAATGAAAATATTGCCTGTTATGGGATCACAAACAAGAAAAATATGAACATGGTATTTTATAGCTTCGGAAGAAACTTGCAGATGATATGTGCTGCCCTCTTACCATTCATGGCAGATTGTTTAGGCTATCAACATTTCATTTGAAATGTGAGACGATAAAATCACTTGATGTAACCTGGAAACTATGCTTTGTTAGCTTATTACATGATATAAGTAGAATACTTTACATGGCAATCAAAACCTTTTAGTCATATACATTTTATTTGATATTAAAATCTTTTATAACCAGATACTGTCTGCGTTTCATGTATTTTTTAAAGTTACGATTTTTGGACTGTTATGTGATCTTAAGGTCTGTACAGACAAAATTATGTACAAAAATTTGAAACTATTAAATTTAAATGGATATTTTATTTTCAGAAATGTAATGCAGATTCATTTAGTTATATTTTGGAATTATTTCTCTCTCTCTCTTCCTTTCCTTTCCCTTACCTTTCCTTCCCTTCCCTTCCCCTTCCCTTCCCCTTCCCCTTCCCCTTCCCCTTCCCCTTCCTTTCTTTCCTTTCTTTATTTTCTTTCTTTCTTTTTTTTTTTTTGAGATAGACTCTCGCTCTGTTGGCCAGGCTAGAGTGCAGTGGCGGGATCTCAGCTCACTGCAATCTCCACCTCCCAGGTTCAGGTGAATCTCCTGCCTCAGCCTCCCAAGTAGCTGGGACTACAGGTGCCTGCCACCATGCCCAGCTAACTTTTTTTGTATTTTTAGTAGAGGCAGGGTTTTGTCATGTTCCCCAGACTGGTTTTGAACTCCTGAGCTCAGACAGTCTGCCTGTCTTGGTCTTCCAAAGTGCTGGTACTACAGGTGTGAGAGCCACTGCACCTGCCCTCTTCCTTTGTTTTAAGGGACGTTAGTAAACCCATACTTGTCTGGAATTTTTTTCTTGGAAATGTAGAGGAAAGGCCATTAGTAAAACGCTGATTAAAATGCAATTTTCCTATTACTGTTCAGTAATCCCAATTATCTATATTTTTAGAAAAGTGAGATCCCTTTTGAAGTGATCTGTATAAAGAAATGTGTTAATGTTAGATGTGTTTCTAATGATAAATGTAGAGTTACTATATATCAAGTCATTTTTAGCCCAATATGTGAATATTGGAAAAGGTAATATGTTCAGATTTGTTTTTTAACCTGATCTATAGAAACTAGAATTATATTATTCAATAATTACAATTGGATTTAATTAGATATTTGAACATTTACAAGAATCAGAATTAACTAATAAAGGCCAGGCACAGTGGCTCACGCCTGTAATCCCAGCACTTTGGGAGGCCAAGGCAGGCAGATCACTTAAGGTTAGGAGTTCGAGATCAGCCTGGCCAACATGGTGAAATCCTGTCTCTACTAAAAATAAAAAATTAGCCAGGTGTGGTGGTGCTCGCCTGCAGTCCCAGCTGCTCGGGAGGCTACTCAAAAAAACTAATAAAGAAAAATATTTTCCATGTCCTTAAGACATTTTGCATATTTACACATACATATGTGTCTATGTATATAATAAACACCATAGTGGGAGTAATTTTAAAATACAAAATTATGTTGTGAATAATGATCCTCTTAATAAATGCCTAGCTCAATTTTTTAAATGTATGGGAGTATTACGGAAAATTCTTGAGAAAAATTTTAACATTGGACCTGAAGCCTTTGGCAGTCTCCATGTAATAATTTTTCTTTCTTTTTTTTTTTTTTTTTATATATTTTGAGATGGAGTTTCACTATTGTTTCCCAGGCTGGCGTGCAATGGCGCAATCTCAGATTACTGCAGCCTTCACTGTCTGGGTTCAAGCCATTTGCCTGCCCCAGCCTACCAAGTAGCTGGGATTACGGTGTGCGTAACTACGCTTTGCTAATTTTGTAATTTTAGTAGAGATGGGGTTTCAACATGTTGGTCAGGCTGGTTTCGAACTCCTGACCTCAAGTGATCCACCCACCTCGGCCTCCCAAAGTGATAGGATCATAGGCATGAGCCACTGCTCCCTGACATAAGTTTTCTTTTGAGAAAAAATTACTTCATTGGTTTTGGCTTTCATAAAATCATACTTCTTAGCTTCACACTATTATTCTCTAGAAAGCTTTTTAAAAACAGGTTGAGGAGATTGGGCGTGGTGGCTCATGCCCGTCCCAGGACTTTGGGAGACAAAGCCTGGTGGATCACTTGAGGCCAGGAGTTCAAGACCAGCCTGGCCAACATGTGAAACCCTGTCTCTATTTAAAAAAATATAAATAACAGGTTGCAGCATATGAAATTACCTCTTTTGTAGGTAAAAAGTAGTTACATAGCTGCAGTTTAATATGATTCAAATTAATGCCTATCCATCATACATTGTTGATCAGATTATAAAATCAGTATGGATCAAATGCAATTTTAATTAAGTTGTAAATTCATTAGTCATACTCCCCACCATTTGCAGGGTTCCAACAATAGTATACATTGAGGCCCATATACTATTTGTCTTAACTTTTAAAAGTTATAAATTGGCCAGGGCAGTGGTTCACGCTTGTAATCCCAGTACTTTGGGAGGATGGTGGATCACCTGAGGTCAGGAGTTTGAGACCAGCCTGCCAAGGTGGGGAAACGCTGTCTCTACTAAAAATATAAAATTAGCCAGGTGTGGTGGGCACCCATAATCCTAGTTACTCAGGAGGCGGGGAGGCAGGAGAATTGCTTGAACCCAGGAGGCAGAGGTTGCAGTAAGCCAGGATCACACCACTGCACTCCAGCCTGGGCGACAGAGCAAGACTCTGTCTTAAAAAAATAAAATTACAAATCAAGCTACCTGTTTAATAAAATGTTTTATTCTATTATCTTGACAAATACACCTTCGTAATGACCTGTCATACCAGGTTTGAATTTAGAATTCTCTGATTTTATAAGATTCCATGACAAAACATGGCAATGTAGGGAGAGGTGGCCCCCACGCACAGGCTGCCTCCTTTAATTTCCCCACCCCTTGATTTGTTCTGTGTCATGAAGATCCTGGTGCATATATATATATGTGGATCCCCCCACCTGTATGTATAAGGTCTGGCTACAGCCCTTGTGTATACCATTGGCTCATTTCACTCTTAAGAGGTGAAAGGCATGAGCAAGCCCTAGAAGCAGGCTTGAAGCTATTTGGGCTATTTGGGTGTTAGATGCACGTCTAGAAGGGGGCATGTGTTCTAGCTGAGCACATCACGTTGGCAGTATGGATTCTTATCCTGTGGGGGACAAAGCCGAAGGTCAGAGTAAAATCTTCTAAAGTGTGGGTCCAGGGTAGGAGCTCCTCTTACCTAGACCAAAGGGTGGTATTGTCTCTAGACGTAAAGTTTCTCTTTCAAATTTTATTTCTATTCCTAGGGTTGAAGTTGAAAATGAATGAGGAGTAGATTCAAGAGAAAGGATTCAGTAACAACCAGGACTTAACCATTTAAAAAGAAAAGCCGGGCAACTAGAGTGGAAGGAAGCTTCCTTAATCACAGTGTATATAAAAAATCTATGGAAAAAATCTTATTTGGTGGTAAAACTTTTCAAACATTCATATTAAAATTGAAAAACAAGTTAAAAGGTGCCTACTCTAGCCCCTACCTTCAGTATTGTATTAGAGAGCCTAACCATTGCAGTAAAACAAGGGCAAAACAGTTTAAGACTTAGGAAAAAAATTTAAACTCACTAATCTCGACATCTCTAAAAGTGGGACAGTATGTATATGCCGCCTGCTATGATGCAAGGGAGCACCTATGAAGTAGTCTTGCAAAAACAAAAAAGCAAAAACTATCCATTCAAGCCTTTAGATGTCACTGGCAGTTTCTGGAACAAATTAAGCATCACCATGAAGACATAACCAGCAGAATCACAAAGTAGGAAATTCTATAGGACCAATGACTTAGATTTTTCAGTAAATGGCATGGGGGGAAGAAATGGAGAGGGAATTTTCATATGAACTAAATGCAATGTGAGGACGTTGTTCGAATCCTGATTTTAACTAACTGTGGAAGGAAGGGCATTTTTAAGACAGAAAACTGAACATGGGACAAGTGTCAGATATTAAAGAATTACTAATTTTGTTGGCTTTGATAATGGTATTATCAGTATGTTTTTTAAAAATAAGAAAAGGCCTTGTCTCTTAGAGATACAGGTTGAAGTAAAAAAAAAAAAAAGAGATATAGGTTGAAGTATTTATGGGTGAAATAATATGATATCTGAATTTGCTTTAAAATATTCCAGGAAGGCTGGGCCTGGTGGCTCATGCCTGTAATCCCAGCACTTTGGGAGGTCAAGGTGGATGGATTGCCTGAGGTCAGGAGTTTGAGACAGCCTGGCCAGCCTGGGGAAACCCCGTCTCTACTAAAAACACAAAAATTAGCTGGATGTGGCGTCAGGCGCCTGTAATCCCAGCTACTTGGGAGGCTGAGGCACGAGAATGGCTTGAACCCAGGAGGAGGAGGTTGCAGTGAGCTGAGATTGCATTGCACTCCAGCCTGGGTGACAGAGCGAGACTCCGTTTCAAAAAAAAAAAAAATTCCTGGAAAAAAACAAAGCAAAATGAAAAAAGTCGTGGAGAGGCAGGATAGATAAAACAAGAATGGCAAATATTTGCAGCTGAAGCTGGGTGATAGGAACATGGGGATTCATTATATCAGCTCTTGTGTTTGTTTGAACATACTCATACTAAGTTTATTTTAAAAATTAAAACATTAAATAAAATAGAATTTAAAAGGTTGGTATTTGCATAATGTTCTTCTACATAAAAAAATCCTAAAGAACTTTAGACAATTTTTTAAAAAATCATTTTTATTTTTATCACATCTTAATTTTCACCTACCATTTTATATATATATATATACTTTCTTTTTAAGACAGAATCTTGCTATATTGCCCAGGCTAGCCTTGAACACCTGGGTTCAAGCAATCCTCCTGCCTCAGCCTCTTGAGAAGCTGGGATTACAGGTGAACACCACTGTGCCTGGCAAAGACAAAATATTAGAATAACAGAATTCAGCAAGGTTTTTCGTACAATATTGCTGTACAAAAATCCATAGTGTTGCTATACCCCAATAATAGCCAAGGAGTGCAATGGTGCAATCTCAGCTCACTGCAATCTCTGCCTCCTGAGTTCAAGTGATTCTCCTGCCTTCGCATACTGAGTAGCTGGGATTTACAGGAGCCCACCACTACTCCTCACTAATATTTGTATTTTCAGTAGAGACGGGGTTTCCCCACGTTGGCCAGGCTGGTCTCAAACTCCTAACCTCGTGATCCACCCACCTCAGCCTCTCAAAGTTCTGGTATTACAGGCATGAGCCACCACACCCAGCCAAGACTTAACATTTAAATGTATTACAATGAACCCTATACGTCAAAAGGTCTTTCAGGACATGAAGCCATGCAAATGTGCAACCTCCGTAAACCAGCCAGAACCAGTCCATGACTGGTGGTCTTTTTATCTGGAGAAATTTACTGAAAAAAGCTGTGGCTGGGCGCGGTGGCTCACGCCTATAATCCCAGCACTTTGGGAGGCAGAAGCAGGGCAGATCACAAGGTCAGGAGTTGGAGATAAGCCTGGCCAATATGGTGAAACCTGGTCTCTACTAAAAAGACAAAAATTAGCCGGGCGTGGTGGCGGATGCCTGTAGTCCCAACTATTTGGAAGGCTGAGACAGGAGAATGGAGGTTGCAGTGAGCCGAGATCACGCCACTGCACTCCAACCTGGGCCATGGAGTGAGACTCTGTCTCAAAAAGAAAAAAAAAAAAGTCCAGTGAAAGCTATAGCTATGGCTGGTGGAACAGCGGCTGGGGATCAGTAATTCAGCATCTGGTGGAGCTGCACATTGCTTTAATACTGCTTATCTTGAGGCCAGTACTTTAGCTGTTAGAGAAGAATCTTGTGGCAGTTAGAACACAGTTTATTCTGTAAGTATAGGGGTGTGTGACTCAACCCTTGCCTGGAATGGCTTTAGGTCTTGTTTGTAATTTGGCATCTTATTGCCAGAGTCTGTTCTGTCAGTCTTATGATCTGTTTTAACATTAATGCTGGCTAGTTGTTATGTCTAAACCACAAAAGGGAGGGAGTATAACAAAGTGTGTCTAACCTGTCCCACCATGGTCTATATAAGGCCGGTTGCCTCGCAGGAGCTCGGACACGCCCATCCCTCTCCGGGCCTGGAAACTCCACACCAGGATCTGCACTCAACACTAACCTTTGCACTCGACACCCGCCTCTGCACTCACACCTAGCTCCGCCACGTGGCTTCCCCCAACGCCCACTTCTGCACCCGGCACCTGCCTCTGCACTCGGCACCTAGCTCCGCCACGTGGCTTCCCCAACGCCCACTTCTGCACCCGACACCTGCCTCTGCACTCGGCACCTAGCTCCTCCACGTGGCTTCCCCAACCCCCACTTCTGCACTGGGCACCTGCCTCTGCACTCAGCACCTGCCTCTGCACTCGGCACCTAGCTCCACCACGTGGCTTCCCCAACGCCCACTTCTGCACTGGGCACCTGCCTCTGCACTCGGCACTTAGCTCCGCCACGTGGCTTCCCCAACGCCCACTTCTGCACTGGCACCAGAATCTGCACCCGACACCTGCCTCTGCACTCGGCACCTAGCTCCGCCACGTGGCTTCCCCAACGCCCACTTCTGCACCCGACACCTGCCTCTGCACTCGGCACCTGCCTCTGCACTCGGCACCTAGCTCCTCCACGTGGCTTCCCCAACCCCCCACTTCTGCACTGGGCACCTGCCTCTGCACTCAGCACCTGCCTCTGCACTCGGCACCTAGCTCCACCACGTGGATTCCCCAACGCCCACTTCTGCACTGGGCACCTGCCTCTGCACTCGGCACCTAGCTCCGCCACGTGGCTTCCCCAACGCCCACTTCTGCATGCGGCACCAGAATCTGCACTCCACACCTGCCTCTGCACTGGGCACCTAGCTCTGCACACAGCCCTCCGGACAGCCCCGGCTGATGCAACCCTGGCCGGCTCTTGCACCAGAAAAGCCCGCCCAATAACCTGCCAAACAATAGCGGACTGCCCCGTCTCCATCCCGCTGCCCCCGCAACCAATTTGAACACCCAGCCACTCCTTGCGCTCTCAAAGCTGTAAAAACCCCTCGTACCGGGAGGCCAGCACGACTTCTCTGGCCCCCCCTTCCCTGGACCACAGAACCTCGCCCGGGAGCTTAATAAATTGGCATTTAATTTTCCTAGGCTGGTCTCAGTTTCCTCATTTTAAACTCGGCAATAACCCTTACAGTCTAGAACTGTTTTAAGTTTTTCTAGGATCCCCATGGTCACAAGGGGGCCCATTCTGTTGGTGGGGGATTTAGGAGTTTACTTTTAGTTTATACAGATGAACGAATAGAGCAGGCTATCTAACGATGTACACATCATTTGTGAAAAAAAAAACCATAACATACTTCATAAAAGGTAAGAGTGGACAGTTCACAGAAAAGGAAGTAAGGTTTCGTAAGTATGGAAAAAGGTACCACTTTGTTAGGGAAATGTAAATTACAATTTTCACAGTAGTAAAAATGGTAAGAGTCTGACCATATCTAGTGTTGGAGAGAATGTGGAGAGCAAAGATAACTCATCAATGCTAGCGAGGGTGTAAACTGGTCAAATAGTACGTACATTATTAAAGACATTCTTGAGGCTGGGCGAGGTGGTTCACACTTGTAATCTCAACACTTTGGGAGGCAGAGGCGGCGGATTGCTTGGACTCAGAAGTTTTGAGACCAGTCTGGGCAACATGGCAAAATCCTGTCTCTACAAAATATACAAAAATTAGCGGGGTGTGGTGGCGGGTGTCCATAGTCTCAGCTACTGGTGGCAGAGGCAGGAGGATTGCTTAAACCTGGGAGATTAAGCTGCAGTAAGCTGAGATGGTGCTACTGCAAACCAGCCTAGAGGACAAAGTGAGCCCGTCTGAAAAAAAAAAAAAAAAGAGACTGAGATTTTTGCATATATGCACAAGGAGACCCTGTACAAGGATATATTTTATGTAAACAATTGAAACAACCCAAATTTTGTTCATCCTTAGGGAAATGGAAAAATAAATTGTGATATATGTATTTATTCAAGGAAATACCATGGTTATATCCTCAGATAGTAATGTACAATAAGAAAAGTGATTTGCAGAACATTACAGCAAGTTTACATACATTTTTAAAAAAAACAACAGAATTACACTAAATGCATGTATCTGTAAACATGTTTAAGCATCATAAAAGTAAAAATAAAGTAAAATTTTAAACCTATAAAATTCATGGTAGAAGAGGCCTATGCTGAGGGAGGAAAATAAAGCAGGGAATAAAGAGGAATTTAATTCTATAATATTTAATTTCTTATGAAAAATCTGGGACAAAAGTAAAAAAATGTTAAATTTTTAAATTCTTGGTGACAGGTCACAAATGTTTGTTTCATAATTACTTGCACTTTTTGAATAAAAAATAAACTTTCGGAAATTAAAAAAAATTAGCGATTTGTCACGGTGATTTTCTTAAAAGTCTAGTGGGATACAGAAGACTCGCTTTTCATTTTAGTTATTTTTGTTTGTTTGAGACGGAGTCTCGCACTGTCGCCCTGGCTGGTGTGCAGTGGCGCGATCTCGGCTCTCTGCAACCTCCGCCTCCCGGTTTCAGGCGATTCTCCCACCTCAGCCTCTGGAGTAGCTAGGATTACAGGGGCTGGTCTCAAACTCCTGACCTCGTGATCCACCCGCCTCTGCCTCCCAAAGTGCTGGGATTACAGGCTTGAGCCCCCACGCCTGGCCTTATTTTAGTTTTTATGTCAATTTTTGAATTGGTAATTGGATGAGAATAAAAGTGTTATAAAAAATACATAACATTCATCTTAAATGAAAATTTATTAGTTTTCTGGTGAAAAAAGTAGTCACATATGACGTAAGGGGATTTCATAATCTTTTTCTGGGCTTGCGTCCGGGAGGGATCCTGTATTATGCAATCTGTAGTAATATCCAGCCACTAGCAGTTTGGAGGATTCCGGGAAGCACATTTGTTTTGCTTACCTACCATGGGAAAGATTCCACGTGGTCCTAGAGGCATACGTGTTCTTAAGTTACAGTATTTTAAATATTCACTGGCCGCTGAAATTTAAAGTAGATGAAAAAGAAATTCTCTTAAGTAGCGTTCTTGAAACTGCTTTATCAAACTCAGTTCATATTTTCAGTTGGAGTTCGTGATGTGTGTGCATTTCTTTTAAATAAAATCCGAATCTTTAGTAATATAAAGATTGGGAACTTCGATTACTTTAGGTCGCTTGGACTTTGACTAAATACTATGTTTTAGAAATTTATCTTTAGGAGATAAATTTTGGGGTTTATCTTTTACATTTGTTTCATTTAAATAAAAGTAGGCTTTCTAGAAGTTATGTTTTATAGTACCATTTACCTCGGATACTGTTCCAGTTAAACAGTTTTAACGAATGTGGAAAAATAGTAGTGTTTTTCTGTCATACACGCGTATATGAAGAATTTTTACACTGATAGAGAATTATTCATAAAAATTAAACTAAATTTACTGTTAGCCTCTAATTTTGTTCTGAGGTATCTACGCTGTGGTATTAAGAAAGATAATCAAGGAATAAGCCAGAATGTTCAGAAAGGGGCTTTACTTTTTTATTTTTAATATTATTGATAAATTTTGTTTAGTCGAAGCGATGTCTGCGTGCTCCCCCCCCCCCCCACCCATAAAACAGCGGGACAGAAAGTCCTGGAAACTCCAAAAGGTAAATATTTACTCAGAGGTCTATTTAAATTTGCTTAGTCTTTGATGTTCTCCTGTCTCGTACAAATCCCCTCCTGCGGCAGAAGCAGTTTGTCTTTAATCGGCCACCGTCTCATCCGCGTTACAGGGTATTTTGTCCGCCAGCGGCCGCCGTCCCAGATATTAGTCAAGGAGTTCCAGAGGAACTTGTGATATGGGGGAGCCAGTTGGTGTTGCCGGCACCATGGAGTCACCTTTTAGTCCGGGACTCTCTCACAGGCTGGATGAAGATTGGGGTGAGTGGGATCTGAGAATGTACCAGGGTGGCTTGCGTTCGCGTCTACAGGTTTCTTCCTCCCTACTTCCGCTACTCGTGGAGACAGGTGTGGACCAACCCTGCCTGGGGGAGTAAGGCCACTCGTCACTCCCGTCCGTGCTCTTCACAGAGTCTGGGAGGATCGTTCGGCTTCTGTCCTGGCCACAGGGCGAGTAGAATATTGTCTAACTGGAGTTACTGTCGTTTTTCACTGTTTCCGCTGGGGAAGTACCAGGTGATCTTTTTGTGGGGGCTAACACTGGACGTTATTAGGAGGTTTAGGGCAAGATGGCTGGGACCGCCAAAAACGCTACAAGCTATTTCCTGAGTGTGAAATGTGGGCGGTGAGCACAGTGGAGTGGGTGTATATGAGAGAATGTGGTTATATACAAAAAATCCTAATCTTACAGCTTTTACTATTGGCTTAAGCCTCACGTCCATCTTGGTAGAAAAGAAAACACTGAAGCACCTGACCTCGGGTCCCTGCTTTGCTAGACCTAATACTTATGATGCAATCCTGACTGCTCTGCAGATACAGCTCTTAATTTTCTTGTTAATCGATATTTTGTTTCGTTTTGGTGGTCAGGAAGGGTGGAATGGAATGAAGTGGAAATGAGAGTGGAGAAGCTTTGTTATCTAAATATTTAGAGGAAACTTTCATTCTTCTCTTGATTGCAAGATATAAAAGTAATATTGTTCTTAGGTTCCAATATGAATTTGGGATTGTGCAGGTTCCCAAATGGGCCCCCAATGAGCCTACACCACTCATCAGCCTCGGAACTGGGGGGAACCCCATTTATCTTTCTCCTTTGGACCAGCATTCTCAATAGCATGAGTGGAAGAAATCTCAACTTTTTATTGAACAAAGTCATTTAATTTTTTTCAAGGGCAGATGTTCTCTAAAACTATATTCTATTGGAGATTTATTTCAATCCTTGGGTAGATTTTCTAAGAGTTGCTGGAAAACTTTAGGCTTTCTATTCCCGTTTTCCCAAGCCAAATATATTAGGAACAGTATGTTAGCTACCATTTATTTAGCACTTTATTTGTGTCAGGTACCCTGCTAAACTCCTTACATGCAGTATTTTGTTTAATCTTCCCAACAGTCCAATGAGATACTGTTATTTTAGAGATGCGGAAACAGGCCAGCAGAATTTGTGCTCAGATTCTTAGAGCTAGTTAGTGGCAGAAGAAGGATCAGACCTGGTTTTTCTACGTCTAGATCCTGTACCCCTAGTATCTATTCTATAATGCTTTCCTAACTCATTTCTACAGATTTTATTCTTCATAAGATCCCTGGTTATTAATAACACTACTTGAATATATTGGGTAGTTATGACTTGTTTTGTCAGCTAGTCAGCTATTATATTTTCATGACATTGCTTAAGCTATAACTATGGGACACTTCCTGGTAGCATTATTTTATGTTGTCTTCTGATACCCAGGCTGCATTTTCCTGACTGATCTAATCACTTGATTAATATTCTCTAACAGAGCATTGAGTTCTTTATAGTCAGTTCACTGACTCACCTCTATCAGGTATCTGGTCCTGCCGTTCCCTGAATGTGCGCATTTTCATTGTTTTCCAGGTTTCCCTTTTCAAACTGTTCAGTCTTCTCTTCTTCGAACAGTTTAATTTAAATTCCTTAGGTATTCAGTAAGTAGGGCAGAGTTTGTTGGCAATAGAGTGAAACACGAATGTCTGTTAGTGTTTCATTCTGTGAGAGTTGCTTTCGGTGTTCAAGTACTTCACTGATTTACTTGATTTTTTTTTTTTTCTTTTAGAGACAGGGTCTCACTCTGTCGCCCAGGCTGGAGTGCAATGGTGCAATCATAGTTTACTGTGACCTGGAACTCCTGGGGTCAAGTGATCCTTCCACCTCAGCCTCCTGAGTTGCTAGGACTACAGGTGCATGCTACCACCAGGCCTGGTTAATTGTTAATTTTTAAATATTTTGGAGAGACAAAGGTCTTGCTGTGTTGCCCAGGCTGGTCTCCAACTGGCCTCAAGCAGTCATCCTGCCTTAACTTCGCAAGGTGCTAGGATTACAGGCTCAAACCACCGTGCCTAGCTTTGATTTTTTTTTTTTTTTTTTTTGAGATGGAGTCTTGGTCTGTTGCCAGGCTGGAGTATAGTGGCAGGATCTCAGCTTACTGTAACCTCTGCCTCCTGGGTTCAAACGACTCTCCTGTCTCAGCCTCCCAGGCAGCTGGGACTGACTACAGACAGGCACAAGCCACCATGCCCAACTAATTTTTTGTATTTTTGGTAGAGACGGGGTTTCACCACGTTGGCCAGGATGGTCTTGATCTCCTGACCTTGTGATCCCCCCACCTCAGCCTCCCAAAGTGTTGGGATTACAGGCATGAGCCACTGTGCCTGGCTGATTTTTTTTTTTTTTTTAAATATTAGAAACTAGTTAAAATTTAAAAATCAGATTATGTATGTATAATTAGTATGTCTTGTGATTTTAACAACTCTAAATAATTTAAATAAGTGATTAACTCAACAACCTGTGAGGGATGTGCTTTCTTTTTTTTTTTTTTTTTTAACTTAGGTAATGAAATTTAGAGCAAGGGTCTTCAAACATTTTCTGTAAAGGTCCAGATAGTAAATATTTTAGGCTTTGTTACTATATGGTCACTGTTGCAACTGCTCAAGTCTGTTGTTACAGTGTAGAAGCAGCCAGACACAATATAGACAAGTGAGCATGACTGTGTTTCTATAAAGCTTTATGGACACTGAAATGGAATTTCACATAATTATTTTAAATAATAGGCTTACTTTTTTAGTATAATTATAGATTTACACAATAATTGAGCAGACAATACAAAGAGTTCCACGTACTTCCCCTCCATCCCCAGTTTCTCCTATTGGGAACATCTTGTGTGGTACCTTGGTTACAATTGATGAGACAGTATTGATATATTATTATTAACTAAGCCGATAGTTTAAAGCTCATTGTGTTATACATTCTATGGCAGGGGTCCACAGCCTTTTGGCACCAGGGACTGGTTTCATCAAAGACAATTTTTCCATGGGGGCTGGGGGCAGGCAGGCACGAGAGTTGTTTTTGGGATGATTCAAGTGCATGACATTTATTGTGCACTTTATTTCTATGATTATTACACTGTAATATATAATGAAATAATTGTACAACTCACCCTAATATAGAATTAGTAGGAGCCCTGAGCTTGTTTTCCTGCAACTAGACCGTCTCATCTGGGGGTGTTGGGAGACAGTGATTAGATCATCAGGCATTAGATTGTCATAAGGAGCACACAACCTAGATCCCTTGCATGTGCAGTTCACAATAGGGTTTGCACTCCATGAGAATCTAATGCTGCTGCTGATCTGACAGGAGGTGGAGCTCAGGTGGTAATGCAAGTGATGGGGGAGTGGCCATAAATACAGACGAAGCTTTGCTGACTCACCCACCTGCGGCTCACCTCCTTAACAGGCCACGGACCAGTACCCCTGGGAACAGGGGTTTGGGGAACCCCTGTTCTTTGGGTTTTGAGAAATGTATAATGACATGTATTCATAATTACAGTATCATACAGAATAGTTTCACTGCCCTAAAAAAGTTCTATGCTCTATTTTTTCTTTCCTCCTTTTCCCTGTCTCTGGGATCTTTTTCCCTACCTCCTTTTCTCTACCTCCGGGATCTTTTCACTGTCTCCATAGTTTTGCCCTTTGCAGAATGTCATATAGTTGGAATTATACAGTATGCAGTATTTTTGAATTGGCTTCTTTCACTTAGCAATATGCACTTAAGGTCCCTCCATGTTTTTTCATGGTTTGATAGCTCGTTTCTTTAGCACTAAATAGTATTACATTGCATGGATGTTCCACAGCCTATTAGTCTGCCTAGGCTGACATAAGAAAACACCACAGACTGAGTGGTCTAAACAACAGAAATTTATTTTCTCACAATTCTGGAGGTTAGAGTTCAAGATCAGGATGGCAGCATGCTCAGGTTCTGCTTAGGGCCCTCTTCCTGGCTTGCACATGGCTGCCTTCTTGTGTACTCACATGGCATTGAGAGAGAGAATTTTCTTCTTATAAGGCCACAGTCCTATCAGATTAGGGCCCCACGTTTATGATGTCATTTAACCTTAATTTATCTCCTAAAGACTGTATCTCTTGATATAGTCATATTTGGGGTTAGGGCTCCAAAATGTGAATTTTGGGGGACACAGTTTAGTTCATAAATTCACAGTTTGCTGATCTGTTTACCTATTGATGCACATTTTGGTTGCTTCCAACTTTTGGCAATTATATATAAAGGTGCTAAAAACATTTGTATGTGGGTTTTTGTATGGACATAAATTTTCAAATTGTTTGGGTAAATATCAAGGAGCATAATTGCTAGATTGTATGGTAAGAACATGTTTTTTGTTTGTTTTGTAAGAAACTGCCAAACTGTTTTCCAAAGTGGCTATACCAGTTAGCATTCCCACTAGCAATGAATGAGCATTTTTGATGCTCCACATCCTTGCTAGCATTTGGTGTTCCCAGCACTTTGGATTTTAGCCGTTCTAATAGGTATATAGTGGTATCTGGTTTTAATTTGCAGTTTCCTGATGACATGATGTTGAGCATCTTTTCATATGCTTACTTGCTATCTGTATGTTTTCCCTTCCTCTCTCCTTCTCTCTTCTCCTTTCTTCTTGCTTGGATTTGTGCAAAAGCTACTTTCTTCTTTTTTGGCTGCACTGTATGTATCAAGATCAGAAGCTTCCATCTGTCACTGTGGTTACTTTTGTGTCTGCAGTCTCCTCTGTGAAGGTTCTCTTGGCCTTCTGGCATTAAACCAAAATCTAGTGCTCCAGATGACACAACTTCCCTTAATGCCCTGGTGAGTGGTGGCCAATTTTATTCTCAGAACCTTTTCGCCACAGGGCCTCCGATGGTGGGATAGGTGTCTTCATTGTCCTTCACCATTATTCTCCTTTCCTCCTCCCTAAAAATATCTAAATTTAAATCTCGTTTTGTCACAATATCCCATCCTCTACCTCTCTTGATTCCTGGATCACTCTCTTTCACTTTTTTTTTTTGTCTTTTAGAGATGGGGTCTTGTTCTCTTGCCCAGGGTGGAGCTGGAGTGTGCAGTGGAGCAATCACAGCTCGCTGCATCCTCAAACTCCTGAGCTCAAGGGATCCTCCTGCCTTAGCCTCCTGAGTAGCTGGGACTAAGGCACATGCCACTTACCCCTGGCTTCTTTTTGACTTTTTGAAAAATTTTAGCCACTAGCTTACTGTTACTTTCTTCACTGTTACTTCCATCATGATTCTTGGATGATTTCAGAATCCTCAGAGAAGATCCTCCAGATGCACTGACCTCTCGTTTTCTGGACCTCCTCTTTATCACAGATCTGCCTTTCACCCAGTCTCAGCCATTTGCTTTCCTGATCATAAGCTTAAGTCTTGTCACTACCAATAATTGAAATCTCACTTTCAAACATCCTGCTCTGACTACCTTTTCCTGTTTTACCAGCTTATTCCCTTTCATATTCCAATTTCAATAATCATTCAGTCCTTCTGAGATTTTGCCAAGTTTCCAGTGTCTCTCATTCCTTCAATTCATCACTTCCCCCTTTCCCAATTTAAGTACCATGGACAATCATGTTACCATTTCTTTGCTTTCACCTTGCATATCCTTGTCTGTCTCTTGTCTTGTAGGTTTCTCTTGGATAAACCTATTAGTTAAATTCAGTTTTGCCTACTTCACGCTTGCCTCAGTATAGCTGAATGTGGCTGAAAAAAACACTTCAACTCTCCTGACTAGTCTCACTTTAAGTGTTGCCAGACCAATCATATTTCCCTGGTCCTCTCACAGTCCCATTCTGATGATTGCTTTTAAAGTTTCTTCTGTCTTCAAACCTCCAGCATTTCTCTCATCCTTCCAATCAGAAGAGAGCTGCTCCAGTCTCCTACTACCTCATTTACCCACCTACAAGCAGGTTTGCTTTCTCTTTTGTTACTGAGATGGAGCGGCTTCTTGCTCCTAGCTAGAGCCAATCCTTCCATATGTGCTTTAGCTTCTTCCTCTTTTGTTCAAGAATATTGCTCAAGTGATTCTTCCTCCTGTTTCCTGCATCAGCATTTTCCCCTCTGTATAGATCATCTCTGTCAGTAAATGAACATGTTGTTATTTCTCCTAGAAGTAATGTTTCTATATCTGGATAGTACTCTATCTAGAGTAAAAAAACAAAACAAAACCAACAAACCCAAAACTGTCTTCAGATGTTACTTCCCCTCTTGCTGTTACTGCATTTCTCTATTTTACAGCAGAATTCCTTTTAGAAAATGTCCATGTTCACTGACTCTAGTTTCTTATTTCTTATGGTCTCTTTAATCCAGGCTAGTCAGGTGCCACCTCTCCAATGAAACTGCTGTTTCACTACTGATTTCCACATTGCTAAATCCAGTGGCTGTTTCTCATCTTATTAAACTTTTAAGGAGTAAATGAATAAATAAATGGGCAAGGTGGAGGTGAAGTGGGAAAGCTTGCTGAGCACATTAAAAATACCTACCATCGTTTACTACTGTTGAGGGAAATCTAATAGTGTGGGACTAGTGCAGAGGATATTGAAATAGGCAATAGGTTTTAGAGATACTTTAGGTGTAACTAATGCCAACAGTTTCTTTTGGATTCTTTTGGGATGTTCTATAAATATACAAGTATATTTATCACCCCCACCTTCAGTTATTTTTTAACAACAGAAAAGTTGAAAGATCAGTACACTGATAAACCTGCAATTTCCTTATTTAGATTTACCAACTGTTAACATCCTGACACATTCACTTTATCTCTTAATATTACCCACACTTTTCTCCTCTTTCACATCTGAAAGTGGGCTGCAGATAATATGAAACTCCTAAACATTTCACTATGTATTTTCTAAGAATGAGGAAATATTTATTTTTATTTAATTAATTAATGTATTTTTTTGAGATGGAGTCTCGCACTGTCACCCAGGCTGGAGTGCAATGGCACGATCTTGGCTCACTGCAACCTCTGCCTCCTGGGTTCGAGCGATTCTCTTGCCTCAGCCTCGTGAGTATCTGGGATTACAGGCACCGACCGCCACACCCGGCTAATTTTTTGTATTTTTTGTAGACACAGGGTTTCAGTATGTTGGCCAGGCTGGTCTCGAACTCCTGACCTTATGATCTACCCGCCTCAGCCTCCCAAAGTGCTGGGATTACAGGTGTGAGCCACCATGCCTGGCCGGAAATACTTATTTTTAAAAAGCATGAATTTATTTTAGTATGCTTTATACTTCAAAGCTAACATAACAGCGTTCTTTTTCACCTTCTTGCATTATATGCTCGTATTTCTCTTCTGCCACTATGAGAATCCTGATTCCCGTCTTTTGTTTTTATAGGCTCACTTCAGTGGCTCTGTTAGAAATAGACTGAAAGAGGGCAAGGGCAGAAGCATGGAGACATTTTGGAAGCCACTAAAGCAGTCCCCATGAGTTACAATAGTAACAGTGAAGTAATGAGAAGTAGTTGGATTATGGATATGTACACACATACATGCATAAACACGTGTTATATACATACATTTTAAAATTTTGAAATAGTTTGAAATCTATAGAAAAGTTGTAAGAACAGTGCAAAGAACTCTTGCATGCCCTTTACACAGACTCCTCAGTTGTTAAATTTTACTGCATTTACTCCATTTCTCTCTCCCTTGAGATAGAGAGGAGAGGAGAGAGAGAGAAAAAGGGAGACATGTGTTGACCCATCACCTTTAAATACTGTATTGTATACTCTCTACCCTTCTACCCCCCAAAACAAGGCCACTTTCCTATATTACTGCCCTATATTTCTTCTAGTCAGGAGATAAACATTGATACAAGACTGTCATCCAATTCAAAGACACCATTCAGAATTTGCCGTCTGTTTCAATAATCATTTGTTTTTCTAGTCTAGGATTACCTGCAAACAGTCATTGCTTTTACTTGTCATGTCTCATCAGTGTCCTTTAATCTGGAACAGTTCTTTGGTCTTTTCCTGTGTCTAACGTCCTTGACAGTCTTAAAGAGTACAAGTTTTTTATTCTACAAGATGATCCTAAACCACTAAGAGGTTCCTAGGAGAAATGACCAATTTATGGCTGGAGAAGTGCAGGTAAAGTGCGAAATCAGCCTGGAAAATCTTGTGCCAGAAATTCTCAGCAAATGAACATGTCAAAAAGAACAAAGGCACCAATATGAATGAACTCCCAGTGGTCAAATCTGGGAAGTTTGAGCATCAGAATAAAATGAGAGCATACATTATTATATAAATGTGATGTTCCTATGCCATCATATCATCCTATGATATATTCACATGATCACTTCATCAAGTTGGTATCTTCCAGGTTTCACCACTGTAAAGCCACTGCTTCCCCTTTTGTATTTCATTACCGTTTTGGGGGAGATAATCTGACATGACAACAATATCCTTTTCTCATTAAACCTCTAACCAGGAGCCCTAGACTCACTGATAACCCCAGTCTATATCAGTTACTACTCTAATGGTTGCCAAATGGTAACTATCTAACTCTCATTATCATTCTGTCTGTATTTGTTAATTGACATTGCACTATAAGAAGCTAGCTAGCTTGCTTGTTTCTTTCCTTTCTTCCTTCCTTCCTTCCTTCCTTTCGTGATGAGCTAATTGACTCCTTTTTTATTTGATGGTTGGTTAACTGCTACTCTCATTTTATTCTGATGCTCAGATTCTCCCAGATTTGACTGCTGGGGAGTTCATTCATATTAGGGCCTTTGTTCTTTTTGACACGTTCCTATCATTTGCTGAGAATTTCTGGCACAACAAGATTTTCCAGGCTTATTCTGCACTTTCCCTGCTGCAGCCCTGGAATTGGTCATTTCTCCAAGGAACCCCTTAGTGAACTTCCATTTGGTGGAAGATGGTATTTAGTATCCAAGATCTGGGCACCCAGTATTTTCATTGCTACTGGGATGTCATTGCTTCTAGGACCTCTTAGCAGACATAACTAGGAAATATGTATACATGTATATGTGTGTGTTTGTGTATACACACATATAATACAAACATCTGTATATGTGCATACATATATATGTATTTCTATAGCTATCTGTATGTGTATATACTTTAAGTGAGTTTATTTACTAATGCTTTCAGTTCCAATCCAACATCTTAGGATTCTTTTTAGTCTCCCGACTCTTTCCATGTTCTTAAATTCTTTCTCAGACTGTGAGAAATCTGACTCCATTTATTTTAGTAAAAGGCAAAAGATTTATTTGTTCTGAAGAGAAACCAGAACATTCTAATTATTTTAGATATATTCAGCCATTTGCTCAATCAACTAACATATTTGTTCAGTATGACCAGGTCTTCTATCCTCTCAGGCTGCCTTTTCCATTTGCCACTCCGTTCCCCCTCCCACTGCGCTGGGGCATGCTGCCACCTTTGCTGGGCAATGGTCTCTCCTATACTGTCCTATTTCCTTGGATATGAGGCACATTGCTGGAGATGACTGTGCACAAAACCCCGTCACCCTTGTTGCTCTGCTTTCTTGGAAGCTGACATCTCTGTGATGGTACTGGTAGGGAAGAAAAGGAAGGTTGGGAAGGGAAGGAAGAATGGGAGGAAAGGTAGGAAGCCATATTACAGATGTATATTTTTAAGGACAGAGCTGACAGGATTTGTTGGTAGATTGAATATGGAGAGTGAAGAAGAGAAGTAAAGAATGAAGCAATAATGATCCCAAGGTTTTTGGCCTGAGCAACTGGGAAAATTCATTTGTCATTAACTGGGTTGAGGACAAAGCAGTACGAAGTTTCGTGGGGTTGATGAGTAACTCATTTTGGATATGTTAGGTTTGAGGTGCCTTTTAACATCTAAGAGGAGATGTCAGTACTCAGTGTACGTGCATCTTGAAGTGTGGGTTGGAGATGTATATTTAGAAATCCTTGACATACAGATTTTATTTAAAGCCATGAGCTCAGCTGAGATTACAAAGGGAGTAAGATAGATAGAAACGTTTATGCCGAGCCCAGGGACAATTTCATGTTAGGGAGATGAGGAAGAACCAGCAAGTTTGGGTCAACCAGTGAGGTGAGAGGAAAATCAAGTAAGTGCGGTATTCTGAAACTCAAGTGAAGAAAATGCTCCAGTTAAAATGAAAAGATCAACTATGTTAATGCTGTTGACAGGTCAAGTAAGATGAGGAATGTGAATTTACCATTGAATTTAGCAAAATGGAAGTCACTGGAGACATTAATAATTGTGTGTATGTGGAGAGGGGAGCTTGATTGGAGCAGGTTCAAGAATGAATGAGAGGAAAGAAATGAGAAAGCCCAAATAGAGAACTTTTTAAAGGAGTTTCAGCTTATATACAAGCCACAGTCCTCTGCTTACATGTTTGTTGGCTATGCAGCTGAGTAGTCTTTTCTGAGAGTCATGTGAGTAACCTTTGGTTATTACTATGTATAAAATTTTTTGCTAAATACTATTTTGTTTTAGGGTGCTGAAATGTTACTGTAATTGGTCAAGTTAATAATAGACTGGCAGTGTGCTTCCTAAACTTGTGCAATGAGGAAATCGTCAGAGCAGTTTCAGTGGAGTATAATAGATAAGGAGTACAAAGGAAGACCTAGTTTTGAAAAACTCTTCAAAGTGCTTGAAGTTTTTGAAAGTGTCACAGAAAATAGGAACTTCATAGATTCTATGGTAAGCAGCCTTCCTGGGCCTTGGTGAACACCTTGACCTTCTCTACAGAAAGTTTTCAGTACAGTGTATTGAAGAATGTTTTCTGTATCCACATATTTCTTGGTTTATAATGAAACCTCATTAGGAAATTGGAATATAGTTAGATTTGCTGAAATGAATCGCTTCTTGGTCTTTTGGCTAAGATCAAGTGTAGATGAGTAAATCTTTTATTGTCTAGATAGAAAATTGGTTATACCCTTAACTTAAGGCGTGGATGACAAATACACAGTGCATGTATCCTTTCCTTAGTCCTCTCTATTATTATTACTTATGAACCACATTCACTTTTCATGCTGAACCCAAATATAGCATCAGAATTCTTGTTAGTAATGTTCCGTAAAGCCATTACCAATTAGTCTTACATGACATATGACACAAAATCTTTTTTGATCCCTGGTGTAAGAATTCAGCTCACAAGATAAAGATTATGCAGAAAACAACACATAAATTGGAAATGAGCTCTGAATTGCTTGTCATTTACATTTCTGGAGTTTATTAATAATATTAATGGCTAATAAGAAACCTTACTAGAGATGACATAGGGGTACAGTGCTTGTTTCTTTGTCAAATAATTGAATTGACAGTTAATCTTTATTCTTTTGTCCAAAGATTCTGCCCTATTTGCTGAACTCGGTTATTTCACAGACACTGATGAGCTGCAATTGGATGCAGCAAATGAGACATATGTAAGTATTTACTAAGATTGAATAATGTGTATTTAGTCTTTAACCCTAATTATTGCAAGAAAGTTTCAGGACAACAGGTTTAGACTAGTAATTTAAGTTACATACTTAATGGTAAATAGCTTCTACCATTAAGTATGAAAGTTAGTAGCCATTTTGTAGTCAGTAAATGTAGGACAGTAGAAATTGCATTGGTCTTGGTATGAGACTTGTAGTCTAGGCCCACCTTTGGCCCTAGGTAAAAACCTGCCTACTTGGTTTTTACAGGTACTTTGCTACATAAGTGAATTGGTGGGTGACTTTGGAAAAGTCACTAACCTACTTTTTTTTTTACATATACTTTGGTACATAAGGGAATTGGTGGGTGACTTTGGAAAAGTTGCTAATCTACCTACTTCTTTTTTACAGATACTTTGCTACATAAGGGAATTGGTGGGTGACTTTGGAAAAGTCACTAACCTGACTACTTCTTGGTTTTTTACAGATTCTTTGCTTTTAAAAAGGAAGTTGGTAAGTTCTGCTTGACTAAGTTGGTATGTCAAGCAGAACTTACCAATTTCCTTTCTAAAAGTTGTATATTTATGTAGAGAGCTCTGAAGAGTAGGTATATCCTTGCCTTTGGTTAGAGGTCTGTGTGAAAACTATTTTAACACTCTGGGTCCTCAAAAATATCTTAGATTTTCTTTTCTTGATTAGTACATATTAAGCTGTTTGGCCTATAGAACTTTGACTTTGTCTTATTCTTTAATGGATGAGGTGCTATTTCATTGAAGAAGTAATTCAAGTAAGCAGAGTAATTTGTCAGTCAGGTTGAATATCACATCATTTTAAGCTCTTATTAACTAGAGTACAAAATGTGTACAGGTTGCTTAGTGAATTTCAGATATTTCTTTTTTTTTTTTTTTGAGACAGAGTCTCACTCAGTCACCAGGCGCCAGGCTGGAGTGCAGTGGCGCGACCTTGGCTCACTGCAACCTCCGCCACCCGGGTTCAAGCCATTCTCCTGCCTCAGCCTCCCGAGTAGCTGAGACTACAGGCGCGCGCCACCACGCCCAGCTAATTTTTTTGTATTTTTAGTAGAGACGGGGTTTCACCATGTTGACCAGGACGGTCTCGATCTCTTGACCTCGTGATCCGCCCGCCTCGGCCTCCCAAAGTGCTGGGATTACAGGCGTGAGCCACCGCGCCCGGCCGAATTTCAGATATTTCTTAAATAATGATTTAGCAGTTGTTTTATCATGAATCAACAGAAGAGGATGAAGCACATGATGTATTTTAGAAAATCAGTACATGGGATTTTAATGGTTTCATTTACTCCATGAGATACTTTAGAATGTGGCCTGTTGATTAAATTGCCTTTTAATATTGGCTATTTAAATAAGCAACTGATATTTGTATTTCATAACATCTAGAATCCTAAAGGAAAGTGTTTCTTTAAACTATGTGAAGAAACTGTGTGTGCAATTGGAAAGATTAAGGGAAATATATTCCTGATTTTATGACTTAACATTCTATTATTTTATGCAAAGCACTCAATCTTTCACTTCCTTATTTTTTTCTAGTAAAACATGAAGGGATTGAATCTCTGAGAGCCCTCATGTCATCCTTCTTCCAAATGGTAGTAGAATTTCCCATGCTAAGGCATTGAAGAGCTAGTGTATATAAGTATGTTTCATTTTGCATAAATTGGACCCATTAAATTTCTGACGAGATAAAATCTTTATGCTCTAGAAGGTATTTGACTTGGCTGAAGATTGAGTCAGAGTTTCTTGAAGTAGATCATGTCCTTATTTAAAAGTACTGCTGGCACTCAGGCATGTAGCATTGGTAACTTTACATAGATTAAGAAAGCTTATGGATTTTTTAGTTGCTAAAAGTACAAGGCAGCTTAGTTTTTTTTTTTTTTTAAGACAGGGTCTCACTCTGTTGCCCAGGCTGGAGTGCAGTGGTGTGATCTTGGCTCACTGCAACCTCCCGCCTCCTGAGTTCAAGAGATTCTCATGTCTCACCCTCCTGAGTAGCTGGGACTACAGGTGTGTGCTACCACGCCTGGCTAATTTTTGTATTTTTAGTAGAGATGGAGTTTCACTACGTTGGCCAGGCTGGTCTCGAACTCCTGAGCTCAAGTGATCCACCCACCTTGACCTCCCAAAGGGCTGAGATTACAGGCATGAGCCACCACGCCTGGGCATGGCTGCTTAATTTTTTGATGCGTAGATCCAAATAAGGAAAAAAAAGTGAAGGAGATTGATTTTTTCTTTCTTATTTATTTATTTATTTATTTTTTAAATTAATTTTGTCTTTTTCACCAGTATGAAGTACACAGCTACTTTTTTTTCTTTTTTTTCTCTTTGGTTTTTTTAAAAAATGATTCTTTTATGATTTAAATAGTTTTTTTTTTCATGTACACTTCCTCATATTCTCTTTATGTACCCTGTACTAATATTTACTCAGTTACGGGCACTATGATTAGAAAACAGTTTCCCTTCTCTGTTTCTGTTATAGTCTCAATAAAAATGAACCATATAATAGTCATTTTGAAATGATAACACTCTTCTAGAAATTATTAACAAATGGTCGTTACCAGTTATTAGATACAGTTTTACTTTTTTTTTTGCCTGAGGCATATTTTCTTTATTGTTGCTTTTTTTTTTTTCTTTTTTTTTTTTGAGACAGGGTCTGGTTCTGTCTCCCAGGCTGGAGTGCAGTGGCATGATCTTGGCTCACTGCAGCCTCCATCTTTGGGACTCAAGCAATCCTTCTACTCCAGCCTCCAGAGTAGCTGAGACCACAGGTGCGCACCACTATGCCCAGCTAGTGTTTGTATTTTTTTTGGTAGAGATGGATTTTGCCATGTTTCTCAGGCTGATCTTGAACTCCTGGGCTCAAGCAACCCTGTTGTTGCTATTTTATCATGTGACATTAAGTTAATCTTTATTGCATTATTTATATATTAAATTTACTTCTCTTTTTGTCTCTGTGACTCCAGACACTTAATTTAAAATAGTACTGTTTGGTACTAACTTGATCTCAGATTTACATGAAGGCTCTGAAATTATGCGACACTTCTTTATTTACGTATATAGTATAAGGTGGTCATCTGGATGACCCAGAATATGCTTATATTTCAGTTAGAAAAACCATCTAAATGAAAAGCACTTAATGGAGACTTTAAGAAGTTTGCTGACCCCCTGTTTGAAAAACTTAGTTTTATTTTATAGGATTAAAAAGTGTATTATAGGATTAACAAGTATTTTTTTTTTAAATTCATAAAAGTTTTAGAAATTTAGGATGTATAGAACAGTAGAAAAAAAGGAAAATTACTCAGTGGTAACTACCCTCTTTATGATTCTAGCCTGTCTTGTGGATATGTCTGTATTCTTTCTATTTTATATAGAGATTATATTGTGAATAGCGTTTGCTTTGTCTTGTTTTTCTTAATAGCAATGGGAAAATGTATTTTGCTGGACTTCTCTTATGATAAAAGACACATTTTTGACTCCTGTAAAGGTCTGTTCTCATAGAAAAGAGTGAAGCCAATGGAATCTTTTAAATACTGAATTCCTTACCTCTTTCCTAGTTGTTACTGCTGTGCTTCAAGTAACTGAATCTCTAGGCTCTCCAAGATGTATTCTCATACAAGACTGACTTAGAATATTCATTTTACTAGGTTGGCTAGTAGCAGTTATATTATTTGTGCCAAATTGTGTCTGATAGCTTGATTTTAAGATGTATATGTTTTATTCTTTTAATATTCTTTTGGTGATTTGAAACCTACAGGAAAACAATTTTGATCATCTTGATTTTGATTTGGATTTGATGCCTTGGGAGTCAGACATTTGGGACATTCACAACCAAATCTGTACAGGTAATTATGTGTTTCACTGGTAAAAGCAATTTTATTTTGTAGTTTGGTCCTACTCAAAATTAGGCAGGGTTATTGGACTATACTGGTAGGTTAAAAGATTCCTCATGCTGTGCATTCTACTTCTGGTATGGCAATTGTGTAAACAAATTTCTTGCCAAAAATGAATATGAGGAATTTTATAGTTATGTTTCAGTAGTGTAATGAATGAATAAATAGTTCATCTCAGAAATGGAAATGTTGATTTTGAATTTTGAATAATGTCTCTATATAAGATTAACCTGAGAACCAGACAGGGCTCAGGGAATCCAAGGGAAAGAGGCTGGGTTACCAGAACCTAGGAACTTGGTAGAGGAATTCCCATGCATTTAATACATGTACTTCTGAGAAGGGGCAGCACCTGGCTGATACTATCTTTAAGGGGGCCTGATGAAGTCGGGGTTGAGTATACTGAAAGAAGCTGAAGCCTGGAGCAAATTGCCAATGTTGGGGTATAGCTGATGGTAGAATGAAGACTGTCCCTTCTCCTTGCTTCTAGTATCTTTCTAGTATCTCCTATTGACAGGACTCAAAAGGATGCCAGCTGGGAATAGTTCATATCACAGATTATAGAAAGTGGACTTGGTGCTGAGAGACAGTGAATAAATAAGCAGCACATTATCCTATCTGAATTCCTCCCTATTCCTGCACTACCTATTCCTCCTTATTTTATGTATTATGTTGCTTCATGCCTGTCTGCCTTCATAGAATGTGGGATACACAAGGTGAGTGTTCTGGTTTTATTGTCTGACAAACTACTCTAAATCTTAGTTGCTTAAAACAACAACCATTTTATTAAATTGCTAGAATCTATGGGTGACAAATTTTGACTGGGTGCTCAAAGATGGCTTGTCTCTGCTCTGTGATGACCAGACCACAACTGGGAAGATTGGAAGACTGCAGTAGCTTGACATTTGGGGGCCAGAATCATCTTGAGGTTTCTTCACTCATATGTGTAGTGCCTGGGGTAGAATGACTTGAAGATGAGGACTATGAACTGGAGTGCCTGCGTAGGGCCTCTCTATGTGGTGTGGCGTTCTTAAGTCATGGTGGTCTCAGGGTAGTCAGAATTCAAAGGCTCTAAGTGTGAGTGTTCCAGCACACAAAGCAGAGGCTGCATTTCCAGCCTCAGAATTCACAAAGCATTACTTCTGTCCCCTCTTGATTGAAGGAGTCAAGGCCACCTAAATTCATGGGGGAGAGGAAATGGACTCTACTTCCTGGTGGAGAAGTTGCAAGATCACATTATAGAAGACCATAAGGGAAGATCATGACGGATGGTAGATATTGTATGGCTAATTTTGGAAAACAGAGTCTGCCATCCCTACCCTGTTCTATCTTTGACACCAAGGGACACTGCCTGGGCCATAGTTGCTCAGTACATTTTTATAGGATAAATTAATAGTTTAAAAGATACATTTTTTATCAGTTTTAATTGTATTGTCAAAAATGCTTTCCAGAATAGTTATTTCCTGTTTCTTACTTTTTAAAATTAAATTTTTGGGAATCTATAATATTTTGCATGTGGTATAATATTCAGAAGGTACAAAAATCTGTAGAGTAGAAAAATGTTTCCTGCTTTTATTCCTCAGCTTACAAGTTCTGCTTTCCAGAGACAACTGCTGTTACTGGTTTCTTCTGTTTACCCTTCCAGAGAATTAGTGCAGATGCAAGTGTACACACACACAGCCTCCCCCCACATATATAATTTGTTATACAAGTGGAAGCATACTAGATACTGCATCTTGCATTTTCACTTGTTATATTTCGGTGATCTTAGCTTCCATATCTGACTGAATTTTAAAAGATTTTACCTTCTTTCTTGTTCATTTTATTCTAAGTTTTTGTTGCCCAGTGGGTAAAACCTTTCCTCCATGTTTTGCAGTTAAAGATATTAAGGCAGAACCTCAGCCACTTTCTCCAGCCTCCTCAAGTTATTCAGTTTCGTCTCCTCAGTCAGTGGACTCTTACTCTTCAACTCAGCATGTTCCTGTGAGTAGCCATTCTTTTACAATGATTTTGGTTATAATGCTATCTGGAAAATATATATATGGGGGAGGCAGTTAACATTTGTTGAATACTACCATGAGTTTTATTCTCTGATTTAATGAGGGAACTGAGACTCAAGAAAGAGCCTATGGGAGCTAGACAGTTATTAGTGCCTTTGGTTTTGCCCTCTTTCCCTTCTGTTCATGCCTCCATAATTTCATTGCATTTTAACAGTATCCTGTATTGTTTTGTTTATTGGCTTATTGTCTTTTCTCCCTGCCTTTCTTTCTCCTTCCTATTAGAATATACATTCTTTATATATGGACATAGAAGAATGTAATATGGTCAATCTTTATATCTCTTTAGCCGCAGAATCTAGAATGATTGCCCTAGTTTGGGAATGCCTAGTGCTACCTTTAGAAGGGGCTATTTTTTTTTTTTTACTTTGGGCTCTGGGGTACATGTGCACATCCTGCATCCTGCAGGATTGTTGCATAGGTACATACATGCCATGGTGGTTTGCTGTCTCCATCCTCCCCACCCCCTCCCCCGCCTACATCAGGCATTTCTCCCAGTGTTATCCCTTCCCATCCTCCCCCGCCCCCCCGCTGTCCCTCCCCTCCCCAAAATAAGCAAGGACACAAACAGATGGAAAAACAGTCTATGCTCCTGGTTAGGAAGAATCAATATTGTGAAAATGGCCATACTACCCAAAATAATTTGTAGATTCAATGCTATCCCCATCTAGCTACCATTGACCTTCTTCACAGAACTGGAAAAACCACTTTAAATTTCATATGGAACCAAAAGAGAACCCACATAACCAAGACAATCCTAAGCAAAAAGAACAAAGCTGGAGGCATCACACTACCTGACTATGCTACAAGGCTACGGTAATCAAAACAGCATGGTACTGGTACCAAAACAGAGATATAGACCAATGGAACAGAACAGAGACCTGGAAGTAATGCCACACATCTACAACCATCTGATCTTTGACAAACCTGACAAAAACAAGCAATGGGGAAAGGATCCCCTGTTTAATAAATGGTGTTGGGGAAAAGTGGCTAGCCATATGCAGGAAGCTGAAACTGGACCCCTTCCTTACACCTTATACAAAAATTAACTCCAGGTGGATTAAAAATTTAAACATAAGAACTAACACCATAAAAACCCTAGAAGAAAACCTAGGCAACACCATTCAGGACATAGGCATAGGCAAGGACTTCATGACTAAAACACCAAAAGCATTGGCAACACAACCCAAAATAGACAAATGAAATCTAATTAAACTTAAGAGTTTCTGCACAGCAAAAATCATTGGAGTGAACCGGCAACCAATAGAATGGGAAACAATTTTTGTAATCTACCCATCTGACAAAGGGCTAATATCCAGAATCTACAAAGAACTAAAGTAGATTTACAAGAAAAAAAACAACCCCATTCAAAAGTGGGCAAAGGATATGAACAGACACATTTCAAAAGAAGACATATATGCGACCAACAAACATAGAAAAAAATGCTCATCATTTGTTATTAGAGAAATGCAAATCAAAACCACATTGAGATACCATCTCACGCCAGTTAGAATGGCGATCATTAAAAACTCTGGAGACAACAGATGCTGGAGAGGATGTGGAGAAATAGGAACACTTTTACACTGTTGGTGGGAGTGTAAATTAGTTCAACCATTATGGAAGACAGTGTGGCAATTCGTCAAGGGCTGATGTTTTTATAGAAGTGCAGTAACTCTTTAAGAATGCTTCTGCTCTGCGTCCAGACAAAAGCCCTTAGGCCAGGAAAAGGAAGTACCTGATTTAGGTACTTTTTAGAATGGGGAAAGGGAAAGTATAAAAATAAAAAATTTAAATAATATTTTAGTTTATTGTATGTGCTATAAGTTGTGATATCTTTGTTCCTGCAGGCTCTACATTTAGTTAATAAATCCTGGTGGTTTTATGCACATATTAATTCAAGGATTCATCTTTTCTGCCCCTGCCAGGCCATCACCATCTCACCTGGATTAAATCAATAGGATTTTAACTGGTCTGTCAGTCTACCAACTACTCAAACCTTTCTTAGCAGAGGAATCTTCACAGAGAAATATTTCAGTATCACGAGCTTCACTGTATCAGTCATTTTCTTAAAACCTTTTAATAACTTCTCAGCCCTTACAAGGATGAAATTTAAATTCTCAAGAGTACTGGGCCCTCCATGATCTGTCCTCCATTTACCTTCCCAGTCTCCTTTCTCACTATCCCCATCTACTTCCACATTCCCTTAGCTTGAGCCCTGACAGAGTTCATGCCTGAGAGCTCCTATGCACTCCACTCATTCAGTCACTGTGCCAGGCACTGTTCCAGATGCTGGCAGTGAACAACAGCAGTGAGATCGCTGCTCTTACAGTTCTAGGTTTTTGTACATCCTCTTTCTTCTGCCTAGAATAGCCCCATTTTTTTCTTATCTTGGAAAACTCATTTTTCAAGTCCCAGTTCAAAAATTATTTCCTTTACAAAGCTTTTCTCTGATTGCTACTATTTGTAGCTCTCTGAGGTCCCACAATTTCTCCAATGATTTAATTTTTTTTAAATTAATAATTTATTTTCGAAGTCAAAATTATATAATAAGACGTATTCAGAAAAACCTGGTTTCTATCCTTGTCATTTCCATCCTTTTTTACACAAAAGGTAGCATAGTATGTACCCTGTTCTGTACCTTGCTTTTTTAGCTTAGCGGGTTAACTCTAATTTCAGAGTATATAATTTTCTCATTATGCTACATAATATTTCATTGTATGGCCATATCATGCTTAATTCAGTGATTTCCTTATTGACGAGTATTTGTGTTGTTTTTAGTCTTTTCCAGACTCAGATAACCTGTACATAAGTCTTTTCCAGACTGGAATAACCTGTAGTAAATAACCTAGTGCATAAGTCACTTCATATTTTTGCCAGGATATTTTTGGGATATATTCCAAGAGGTGGGATTGCTGAGACCAGGATAAATACACTTGAATTTTGCTAGATACTGCCAAATTTCTCTCTATGGAGGTTGTAAAATTTTACATTCTCATCAGCGGTATGTAAGAACGCCTGTTTTCCCATCATCACGCCACAATGGGTTTTATTTTATATTTCTTTTTTTTTTTTTTCTTGAGACAGAGTCTTGCTCTGTCACCAGGCGTCAGGCTGGAGTGCAGTGGTGCAATCTCGGCTCACTGCAATCTCCGCCTCCTGGGTTCAAGCAATGCTCCTGCCTCAGCCTCCTGAGTAGCTGGGAGTACAGGTGCGCACCACCACACCCAGCTAATTTTTCACCATGTTGGCCAGGATGGTCTCTATCTCTTGCCCTCGTGATCTGCCCGCCTCGGCCTCCCAAAGTGCTGGAATTACAGGTGTGAGCCACTGCGCCTGGCTGTATTTCTTTTATTATAAGTATGGTTAAATATCTATTCATATGTTTTATGTGTTTAAGGCCTATTTGTATTTCTTTTTTTTAAATGAACTATCAGTTCAAATTTTTGTTCATTTTTTAATTGAATTACATTGGTCTTCTCTTTAATATTTTAGGTACTTTATTATATATTGGTGTTATTAGTCCTTAGTTTGTGGAATAAGCTAGAAATATTTTTTCCCAATTTTTCTTTTGTCTATTTCTGGTGTTAAATTTCCCCAGGTATACTGTTTTCTATAGCCAAATTATTGATCTTTTCTTTCATTGCCTCTTTTTTTGTCACACAAAGGAAGATTTTTATCACTCAGAGGTTATAAGATAATTCATTCATATTTTTATTCTTATTTTTTGCTTATGCTAATTTTTTATTTGGAACAATCTCAAATTCATAAAAGTGTTATGAGTGCATTCCAAATAACTTGTTTTTTCCTTATGCACTTGAGAGTAATTTGCTAGTCCAATGCTCTATCACTCCAGTACTTTAGGGTCTACTTCCTACAAGTACAGATATTTTTTAGATAGCCATATACAAGCACAAAATCAGAAAATAAACATTGATATGTTACTATAATCTAACCTTCAGCTCTCATTTAAATTGTACCAGGTATCCCAGAGGTGTCCTTTAGACTGTCAAAAGGATCCAGTTCAGAATCAAGCATTGCATATAGTTGTCTTGTCTTTTTAATCTTGTTCAGTGTGAAACAGTTCTTCATTAATCCTTGACTTTCTTCACCTTGTCACTTTTGGGGATTAGGGGCTAGTTGAAGAGTATTTCTCAGTCAGGTTTGTCTGATGTTTCCTTAGGATCAGATTCTGTTTTATATCTGTGGCAGGTTTTATATCTGTGGCAGGAATGTCACAGAAGTGCTGTGTCCCTCTCATTTACTTTTGATGACCCAATTTTGATTTTTTCTAATACTGATGATGTTCACTTTGATCACTTCATAGATGGTGTCTGCCAACCTACTCCATTGTGAAGTTGCTTTTCTCTCTTTGCCATAAATATTTTTGTGAGGAAGATACTTTAAGACTATGTAAAAACATCCTGTTCCTCATAGAACTTTTTATTTGTTCACTTATTTGTTAATATCAGCATGGACTCATTGTTTCTTATTTTATCCAACAGATTTATAATCCGTTACTATAATTATTTATTCTGATTCTTACATTGTCCTGGATTTGCTAATGGGGATCCCTTCAAACCAGTTCTTACATGTCTCCTTTGGGCTCTGACATCCTGTCTCCCGTGTGGATGCCATCCTCACTCTGCTCTGACTCCTCATGTCAGGCTGCCTGCCACATCAGTGCCTTCTCTACCCTTCTTGGACCCTCGCATTCCACCAGGCTGCTTCTCCGCATGGATGATGGTCTTGCTTTGCCCCATCTAGTGGTGTAGGATAAAATTATTCAGGAAAGAATATTTTCTAAGTGACTACAAATACGTATTTATCATAAGGTATTCATTTTAGTATTTAGATCTCTGATCTATTTGAAATTACCCTTGTGTATGATATGAGATACAAATCCAATTTTGTGTCTTTCCAAATGAATATCAAAAGGATTATTCTAGTGCAATTTATTAAAAAGTTCATCTGATTTCAATTATATGCATGTATTTTAAATTTATGTAAATGATATGATAGTAGGTATCTTTATATTATTTACTTTTAAAAATCAGCACAGTGTTTTTAGGATCAATTCCTATTGCTCTGTGTACATCCAATCTGTTGCATCTAACTCTGAACAACATTCAAGTATGCATTCACTACATTTTACTTACACCATAATGAATATTTTAAAAAATGTTCCCTTGTGGACCCATGTGAGAAAGTGAATTTATGCCTAGAATTGCTGGGTGGTAGAATGTGCAGGTATTTAATTTGACAGGTGCTTCCATATTGCTCTCCAGGATCATCATAGTACTCTGTAGGCTGGCAGTAGTGCCTGAGGATCCCTGTGACTTCTCTTCTGATGCCTGGCATTGTTTGGCTTTTTAATTTTTGCCCCGTGACACAATATGTTTTGTTGTTGTTTGCTTTTACTTTATTTTGTATTTCTTTGGTTATTGTATTCAACATTTCTTTACATTCTTATGAGCTTTTTGCGCTCTTTTTCTTTTATACGTTGTTTCTTCTTGTCCTTGCTCTGTGTACATCAAATCTGTTGCATCTAACTCTGTACAACATTTAAGTATGCATTCACTACATTTTACCTATATTTAAAAAAAATGTTCCCTTGCAGACCCATGTGAGAAGTCCTTTAGGATATATGCATAGAATTTCTACTCAGTTGTTTTTCTGTTTATTTGTAGGAATTCCTCGTATACTTGAAATAGTAAACTCTTGTTGGATTTAGACATTGCCTACATCTTTTCCCTTTCTGTTACCTATTAACTTTGTAGTCTTTATTAAGTATAAATAGTTAATTTTGAATTACTCAGGCTTATCTTTTTTTCTTTTCCTTTATGACTTATTTTTGAAGTTGTTAAGAAGTTCTTCTGTGTTTTTAGGTCACAAAGATATTTTCTTTCATTTTCTTCTATCAACTCTATGGTTTACCTTTCACATTTAGGTTTCTTAATACTCTTAGAGTTCACTTTAATTTGTGGTGTTAGGTAGGAATCTATCATTAGGTAGGGATCTAGCTTTAATTTTCTCTATAGAAGTGAACCAGTTTTCCTAACTGTAATATCTTTATAATCATTTGTAATCACTCTATTCAACAATATTTGTGTACCTCTCTGTTTACTCAGATCTTCTTTTATGCGTCTTAGTTCAGTTGTGTAGTTTTCTTCGTATAGATCCTGCACATTCTTTAGAAAATTTCTAGGTATTTTGTAATTGTTATTACCATTGTGAATGAAATATTTATTTGTTTTATTTAAAAATCTTTTTTATTTGTAATTTTTCTGGGTACATAGTAGGCATATATATTTGTGGGGTACATGAGATGTTTTGACACGGCATGCAGTGTGAAATAATTAGATCATGGAAAATGGGGTATACATCCCCTGAAGAATTTATCCTTTGTGTTATAAACAGTCCCTCCAGTTACACTCTTTTAGTTATTTTAAAATGTACAGTTAGGCTCTTATTGAGTGTAGTCACCCTGCTGTGCTGTTAAATAGTATGTTTTATTCCTTCTCCTTTTTTTTTTTGAGACAGAGTCTTGCTCCGTCACCCAGGGTGGAGTGCAGTGGCACGATCTCAGCTCACTGCAAACTCTGCCTCCCAGGGTCAAGCAATTCTCTGCCTCAGCCTCCTGAGTAGCTGGGATTACAGGCACCCGCTACCACGCTTGGCTAATTTTTGTATTTTTAGTAGAGACAGGGTTTCACCATCTTGGCCAGGCTGGTCTTGAACTCCTGACCTCGTGATCTACCTGCCTTGGCCTCCCAAAGTGCTGGGATTACAGGTGTGAGCTACCGTGCCCAGCCCCCCCCCCTTTTTTTAACCCATTAACCATCCTCATCTCACTACTAGCTTCTCACTACCCTTCTCAGCCTCTGGTAACCATCCTTCTACTCTATGTTCATGATTTCAGTTGTTTTGGGTTTTAGGTCCCACAAATAAGTGAGAACATGTGGTATTTGTCTTTCTGTGCCTGGCTTGAAATATTTATTTTTTATTATGTTTTCTAAGTGAGTATTAATACAGTATT
Source organism: Ateles fusciceps (assembly GCA_036589455.1). Classification (NCBI taxonomy): domain Eukaryota; kingdom Metazoa; phylum Chordata; class Mammalia; order Primates; family Atelidae; genus Ateles; species Ateles fusciceps. The sequence goes on from JAZHEH010003362.1 coordinate 4,816,419, forward strand.
TTCAAGGTCAAATTTTTTTTCCAGTGGATTCTTACAAGTGCTTCTAGTACATAGCATATTACCTTGCTAAAAGGCACTCTTTTTGTTTTAATGTTTTTTAAAATTTCCTTTTTTTAGTGTAATTATACTAGAATTACAGAAAAAGCAGGTGTCTTTTTTTATCTTGACTTTAATAGTAATGCATTCAGCATTGGCTTTGGCTGTATAATTACTTGCAGCTTTTTAATATTAAGAAAATATTCCTCTAATCCTTGTTTTCTAGGATTTTGTTGAGAAATACTTGTTGAGTTTTATCGAATGTCTTTTAAGCATCAAAGGCCATGAAAAGAATAGTTCCCTTCCATGTTCTCTTGTACTCTTTGGTTTCTTGGAAATATATTTTAATACACTCTACATATTGCTCAGCATACGTGCTGAGTAGGTGTTAAAGATGAATGAAGATGCAGTTCTCACTCCCACCGGTGAGACTGAGCATGTCTCTTCTCTCATATCCTCTCCAGGTTGTTTTAATTTTTCTTGTGATTAAAAAAAAGTTTAAATTTGCCTTTGGCTACCATTTGCATTTCCTTTTCAGTGAAATGGCTGTTCCTGCCCTTTGCTTGTTTTTCACAAACATTTTCTCCCAATGTGTATCTTTTAACTTTGTTTAGAGTCTAGTTTTTATTGTTAAATATTTTAATTATTGTTTGTTCAAATCTAGTTTTTCTTTCTTTATGGCTTCTAGGTGTTTTGACATAAGAGGGTCTGCAACATCCTGAGAGTAAACAAGAATTCTCTTACATTTTCTTTTTATATTATGATCTTTGTATTTTTAGTAGAGGCAGGGTTTCACCATGTTGGCCAGGCTGGTCTTGAACTCCTGACCTCAAGTGATCCGCCCACCTCGGCCTCTCAAAGTTCTGGGATTACAGGTATGAGCTGCAGTGCCTGGCCCTTTATATTATAATCTTATAGATTATTTTGAAGATGGTATGAAGTAAAGATTATGTCTATTGCCTGATCATACATGCCATCTTTTCTGTCTGAATTGCTACTTTTATCCTATGTTGTTTTTTTATTTTAACAAAATGAGACAGATTCACTGAATATTAAAAGACTTTGGGGAAAATGTGAATGTTACATTTATGTATCTCAATCACTATGAATTCACTCACTAAATTAAAGAAAATAGCATTGCTGGTTGGGCGGAGTGGCTAATACCTGTAATCCTCGCACTTTGGAAAGCCGAGATGGGCAGATTACATGAGGTCAGAAGTTCGAGAGCAGCCCGGCCAACATGGTGAAAGCTGAGCGTGGTGGCATACACCTATAGTCCTAGTTACTCGGGAGGCTGAGGCAGGAGAATTGCTTGAACCCGGGAGGCAGGGGTTGCGGTGAGCCGAGATTGCGTCACTGCACTCCAGCTTGGGCAACAGAGTGAGACTCTGTTTCAAAAAAAAAAAAAGAGAGCACTGCTCCATTCGTGCATCTTTCTTTTACAACATTTAGAACAAAGGCAGTATTGCAAAATAGAAAAGGATAAAAATAAAATTATTTTGCTTTTGATATTCTTTTAAGACTGACTAAAGAGATTATGGGGAAAGGATATTGGCATTTTAACTGCAACCTTATAATCATACTGAATGTTTGTGTGACTAGGAACCAAGTTTGTGTGTGTGTGTGTGTGTGTGTATGTGTGTATAGTTTGTGCAAAGAAATGTAGAAACAAATTGACTAGAAACCAAGTTGTGTGTGTGTGTGTGTGTAGTTTGTGCAAAGAAATGTAGAAACATTCATATCTTTAATATAACAGGATAGCGTAGACTTACTCTGCATTTTGAGTTATTTTTCCTTTGGTATTGATGGATCATGCTGATAGTCACTTGGTACTTAATATATAGATACAGTTTCTAGTGTACCTTTCCCTTGAAGTTATCTTGAAGTGTTTTTCTGTTTATATATGGGTCTCCTCTCTTTCTGTGCAATTTGCTGCTCAAGGATTGTACTCATTAATTTTTGTTTTTATTTTGCTGCAGGAGGAGTTGGATTTGTCTTCTGCTTCTCAGATGTCTCCCCTTTCCTTGTATGGTGAAAGCTCTAATAGTCCCTCTTCAGCAGAGCCACTGAAGGAAGATAAGCCTGTCACTAGTCCTAGGAACAAGACTGGTATTACTCTGTCTCCTAACTTCTGTTATTTCTATTTCAGATTGAGCTTAGGTTCCATTTCTTTAAAAGAAAATGCTGAATTAAGTATATGCTTATTAAGCTGGCTGTTTTGTTTGTTGTGAGTGATTACTGTGGAGAGGAAAGGGAAGAAATAATCTTAGGTTGTCTCTGTCTTTTTAGGTGAAAGATACTTTAAAATAGACTCAGACCCCATCATTTTCAGGAGAGATTTCAAAGTTTCTGTTAAAGATAACTGAATGGAGAGCCATTCGACTATGATGTTTGTTACCTCATTAATCTCTGGGCTTTATTCTGTGATTTTAGCTATTCTCCTTTACCAGTTAATGTGTCCCATTCCCCAAACTGCAGCTTGGTTATAAAAGCAGGTAACAGTTTAAGTACTTTTCTTCAGTTCATTCAGGTGTATGTATAGTAGCTAAGCTTAAACTCCAGTTAAAGATTGTTACTCAGAAGTTAATGTGTAGAGAAAGGTGTGTGATAGAATCTGTTTTTTAGGGCTTGCGTAACTGCCTTCAAGTTAACTTGTGGTTTGTCTGGTTTTTCTCCAGAAAATGGACTGATTCCAAAGAAAAAAATTCAGGTGAATTCAAAACCTTCGATTCAGCCCAAGCCTTTATTGCTTCCAGCAGCACCCAAGACTCAAACAAACTCCAGTGTTCCAGCAAAAACCATCATTATTCAGACAGTACCAACACTTATGCCGTTGGCAAAGCAGCAGCCAATTATCAGTTTACAACCTGCACCCACTAAAGGTACCTGAGCAGAATTTAAGGCTGTGTATGTTTATTTGGAGGGCAGTAAGGGTTGTGTCATATGATTTGTTTTAATTCAGGTTATAATTTCTGAGCACATGCTGTGTGTCAGGAATGTCTTTAGTTCTGAGAAAGTTGCAGAGATGACTAATGTGTGGTTCCTGTGATAACAAGGGAGATAGCTCTCCAGACCAGTTACATTTGATGGCTATTTTGAAAATCTGGGACACTTTCTTGGTGCCATTTTATTCTGGTGGATAAAATACAGAAACAAATTTTTAGCTAGTTGAAGGCAGAGTTCAGGTCAGCCAGATTTTTGTGGCTGTGAACTTTTTTTGTTTTTAAGGAGTGTTTAAAATAATAGGGTCCATTTCAGGTGTGTTATAGCAATAGAATCAAGCCCTTAATCTCTGAGGAGGCTGCATGGTTTACTAAACAGGATATTGACTTGGTCATTACAAGGAGACCTGAGCTCTGCTTTCAGTTAGCTAAGAATTTGTGCGTTTCTATGTTTTATCCACCAGATGGCCTCATACACTTGTGATTCTACAAGAGGTTTAGGTCATTATCGAAAGAAGTTCAAGTCTGAGGATTTGGTACTATTAAGATATGGGAGTCATTTGCATATGGAGATCTCTTAGGTAGATTAGTCATCACTGTACTCATACTGATATCTGTATACGTTGAAACAAGAAACTCGTGTAGCATTCTTCTCTCTCGATTTCGTTTGTTGGCACCAAATATGACTAGGCGACAATGGGCTATGGGTTGTAAATAAACACCAATGTTATATTTGCTTTTATGACTAGATAATTGTGAAGAGTTAGCTCATTTTTTTGGAGCATAGTTTTAATGAGGGTAAATTTGATAAATTTAATTTCCAGATACTCTTTTAGCTTTGCTCTATTACATGGTCATAGACAATGTGCCATTGATAAAAAGAAGACCTAGATGAGAGAATGGAAGATCAGTGAAAATTCATCAATCAATCCCACCAAAAATAAACAAACAAGCAAAAAACAGTTTGAAATGCCCGCCCTCTCAGTATAGAGTCAAAACTGCTGTCTTTTCCATATGAAAAGTAGTAATCCTATAGAATAGGTAGTTTTGTGATTTATAAATGTGTATTAAGGGTTCATGAACTCCTTGAAATAAAATGCAGGATTTAATGTATATTCATATGTGGATTATTCTAGGGATAGTCTCCAAAACCTTCATTAGGATCTTATAAGGATCTGCGCCTTCCCAAAGGCTAAGAATTTAAACTAATGAAGAACCTCATTATAGTTCCCATAAACTATTAAAATATACCTATACAAAAAGTCTGATATTAATATATGACTAGTGTGTAAAGCAGGGTTATTCCTAAGAATTTGCCCTTAGCAGATCATTGACTATGTTTGAGTGAGGGAAGATCTTACCTATAGTAAGAAGACAGACTGTTCTTTTTTTTTTTTTTTTTGAGATGGAGTTTCGCTCTTGTTACCCAAGGCTGGAGTACAATGGCGCCATCTCAGCTCACCGCAACCTCCGCCTCCTGGGTTCAAGCAATTCTCCTGCCTCAGCCTCTTGAGTAGCTGGGATTACAGGCGCGTGCCACCATGCCCAGCTAATTTTTTGTATTTTTAGTAGAGATGGGGTTTCACCATCGAGACCAGACTGTTCTGTTCTTTGCAGTTTCTCAGTTCCAGAAACCTGAATTACACATTATTTGAAACTTCAGTACTTTCCTGAAGGCTATACTTATTTTTTTGTTACCATGTGCTAATATGAGGAGCAGCACCTTGTCTTTTTTTGGAGATGGAGTCTCTCTCTATCACCAGGCTGGAGTGCAGTGGCGTGATCTTAGCTCACTGCAATCTCTGCCTACTGGGTTCAAGCGATTCTCCTACCTCAGCCTCCCAAGTAGCTGAGACTACAGGCACGTACCACCACGCCCAGCTGATTTTTATATTTTTAGTAGAGACGGGGTTTCACCATGTTGATCATGATGGTCTCGATCTCTTGACCTCATGATCCACCTACTTGGCCTCCCAAAGTGCTGGGATTACAGGCGTGAACCATCGCGCCTGGCACCTTGTCAGTTTTTATAGTACAATCTGAAGAGGTGGTATTATTATAATAACATACAGATTTAATATATGTTTTTCATTTATTTGAGAATGAGGAAGGAGGAGGAAGGGAAGTATAGGCAAGGTACTATACAGTTAATTATGTTAATACTGTAGTAAATATTTTACCATTGAAAAAGAAGAGGTAATTGCCACAGGATTAAGACTCAGATTCTCTAGCTTGGAGTGTAAAACTCGTCACAATTTGGCTCTAGGTTTTTTGTTTGTTTTTTTTAATAGAGATACCGTTTCACTATGTTGCTCACTCTGATCTGGAACTCCTGGTCTCAAGGGATCTACCAACCTCGATCTCCCAAAGCTCTGGGATTAAGGCGTGAGCCACCATGCCTGGCTGTCTATTTTAGTTTTTTAACTTTATAATATTACTCTTTTCTATAAATCCCTTCTTCTAGCTCAACTAATCTGGCATTGCCCTTTGAATCCTCTTGTTTTTCCTAGTTTTTTTTTTTGGTCACCATTTTCTACCAACTAACAACAACTTATGCCTGCTTCTACTTCTCAGTTCTCCATGTCCTTTAAGTCTGTTTTGAGTAGTGTAGATGGGAGATAATGAAAGCCTGAAATATCATTGCAAGTAGAGAACCAGGATGGAGAGTAGAGATATTAGAAGTGTAGAATCATAGAGATTGGTAATTGGATCATGTGGAAGGATAGAGAGGAAGGTATCTAGGATGACTTCCATTTTTCCATCTTGGGGCTTTTTGGGTAGATGATGGTGAAAATTTTTGAAATGGGAGATAGAGGGTAAAGTACGTTGCCCAGATCTCTCTGCTCATAAGAAATGGAGCCAGAACTTGAGCCCAGGTGGTCTGGCTCAAAGTCTGTGTAAATAACCACTACACTGTATTGCCTTAAAAAAAAAAAAAAAGACAAGATATAGTCCTGGCTCTCAAGAATTCTGCACTTTAATTGGGGAATTAAATTTACATAAACAGTTAAATAGCAGTCACTGTGATAACTAGTAAATTAATAACTCATGCAGTGCCCTTATGGAAGCCATTTTACAGAAAAGGAGATTAATAACAATAATAATTACATTTAAGTTCTTACTATGTGCCAGAAATTCTTCTAAGTGCTTAAGCGCATTATCTTATTCAATCCTTATGTCAACTCTGCGATGATAGGTTCTAATATCTCCATTTTACAGATGAGAAAACTAAGCACAGTTGTTTGCCCAAAGTCACACAGCTATGCTATTTCAGACAAAGTAGGCATTCAATAAATGTTTGATACATAATTTGAAATCTTTGAAGAAGGTTGAAAAGAAAGAACTATCAGAATCAGTGAGTACACACACAGAGTCAAAAAATATATGGCATCGAATCCAGCCGTGTTGCATTAAGGGGAATTTGCATGTAATGCCAGATTTTGAGTATGCTGAAATGGATAAACAGCCTTTGGAATGTCCTTTTTAACTGTTTCCACACTAGGAACAGTGGTAACCATGTTCAGCTGCTATTGAAGGCCCCAAACAATTCTTTGCATTGTAGTTCAGGTCTGGTCAGCATTTGGCACGTCACCATGAGAGTTTTTTGTTCTTTCACTTGAACATGTTGTAATAGAAATTTAGTTGTTTCCCCTCATTCTGTCTTGAACCCAAACATGCCTGGAATATTTAGGGGATCCCGGATTTAGATGCTGGGTAATTTGAAGATAGTTGGGTACTCTGGGATGAAAAGGCTTGATGTACAATAATGGAAAAAAAGGAAGCAGCAGTGGCTTGGTAGTAGGACTCAAGCCACATTTGGTACCCCAGGCTTTGCCTTGTTATTCTTCCATCTCCTTCTTTCTGTGATGCAGTCATCTCAGCAAGGAGACAGTGATAATTACACAATTGGTAGTACAAATTTGGATTATTTTTCTTAATTAGTTTAAGAAATATTACAAAGCCCTCTGTACATGTTGTCTGCCAGGGAGTTAAATCTGTAACTGTAGTTAGGATTCTTTCTTATAAGTTACTTAATTCTTTATGTTTACACCTCTTCTGTCTTCTTTTTTTTTTTTAATTATTATACTTTAAGTTCTGGGATACATATGCAGAATGTACAGGTTTGTTACAAAGGTATACATGTGCCATGGTGGTTTGCTGCATCCATCTACCTGTCATCTATATTAGGTATTTCTCCTAATGTTCCCTCCCCTAGCTCCCCCACCTCTTGACAGGCCCCAGTGTGTGACGTTGCCCTCCCTGTGTCCATGTGTTCTCACTGTTCAGCTGCCACTTATGAGTGAGAACACGTGGTGTTTGGTTTTCTCTTCCCGTGTTAGTTTGCTGAGAATTACGGTTTCTAGCTTCATCCATGTGCCCGCAAAGGACATGAACTCATCCTTTTTTATGGCTGCATAGTATTCTATGGTGTATATGTGCCACATTTTCTTTATCCAGTCTGTCATTGATGGGCATTTGGGTTGGTTCCAAGTCTTTGCTATTGTGAATAGTGCTGCAGTAAACATATGTGTGCATGTGTCTTTATAGTAGAATGATTTCTAATCCTTTGGGTAAAAACCCAGTAATGGGATTGCTGAGTCAAATAGTGTTTCTGGTTCTAGCTCCTTGAGGAATTGCCACACTGTCTTCTACAATGCTTGAACTAATTTACACTCCCACCAACAGTGTAAAAGTGTTCCTGTTTCTCCACATTCTCTTCAGCATCTGTTGTTTCCTGACTTTTTAATGTTTGCCATTCTAACTAGTATGAGATGGTATCTCACTGTGGTTTTGATTTGCGTTTCTCTAATGACCAGTGATGATGAGCTTTTTTTCATATGTTTGTTTGCTGCATAAATGTCTTTTGAGAAGTATCTGTTCATATCCTTTGCCCACTTTTTAATTTCATATCTGGCCAAACTAAGCTTCATAAGTGAAGGAGAAATAAAATCCTTTACAGACAAGGAAATGCTGAGAGATTTTGTCACCACCAGGCCTGTCTTACAAGAGCTTCTGAAGGAAGCACTACATATGGAAAGGAAAAACTGGTACCAGCTACTGCAAAAACATACTAAATTGTAAAGACTATTGGCACTATGAAGAAACTGCATCAACTAATGAGCAAAATGACCAGCTAGCATCATAATGACAGAATCGAATTAACACATAACAATATTAACCTTAAATGTAAATGTGCTAGGCCGGGTGCAGTGACCCACACCTGTAATCCCAGCACTTTGGGAGGCTGAGGCGGGCAGATCATGAGGTCAAGAGATCGAGACCATCCTGGCCAACATGGTGAAACCCTGTCTCTACTAAAAATACAAAAATAGCTGGGTATGGTGTTACACACCCATGGTCTCAGCTACTCAGGAGTCTGAGGCAAGAGAATTCCTTGAACTCAGAAAGTGGAGGTTGCAGTGAGCTGAGATGGTGTCACTGCACTCCAGCCTGGCAGCAGAGTGAGACTGTCTCAAAAAAAAAAAATATATATATATATATATATATATATATATATTTTGTGTGTGTGTGTGTGTGTGTGTGTGTGTGTGTGTGTGTGTGTGTATACATGTGGGCTTAAATGCCCCAGTTAAAAGACACAGGCTGGCAAATTGGATAGTCAAGACCCATCTGTATTCAGGAGACCCATCTCATGTGCAAAGACACACCTAGGCTCAAAATAAAGGGATCAGGGAATATTTACCAAGCAAATGAAAAGCAGAAAAAAGCAGGGGTTGCAATCCTAGTCTCTGATTAAACAGACTTTAAACCAACAAAGATCAAAAAAGACAAAGAAAGGCATTACATAATGGTAAAGGGATCAATGTAACAAGAAGAGCTGACTATCCTAAATATGTATGCATCCAATACAGGAGCACCCAGATTCGTAAAGCAAGTTTTTAGAGACCTACAAAGAGACTTAGACTCCCAAACAATAACAGTGGGAGACTTTAACACCTCACTGTCAGTGTTAGATCAATGAGACAGAACATTAACAAGGATATCCAGGACTTGAACTCAGTTCTGGACCAAGCGGACCTAATAGACATCTACAGAACTCTTCACCCTAAATCAACAGAATATACATTCTTCTCAGCACCACATCACACTTATTATAAAATTGACCACATAATTGGAAGTAAAACACTCCTCAGCAAATGCAAAAGAATGGAAATCATAACAGTCTCTCAGACCACAGTGTAATTAAGAAACTCACTTAAAACTGCACAACTATGTGGAAACTGAACAACCTGCTCCTGAATGACTACTGGGTAAATAACAGAATTGAGGCAGAAATAAATAAGTTCTTTGAAACCAATGAGAACAAAGAGGCAATGTACCAGAATCTGTGGGACACAGCTATAGCAGGGTTTAGAGGGAAATTTATAGCACTAAAATGCCCACAGGAGAAAGCAGAAAAGATCTACAGTTGACACCTTAACATCACAATTAAAAGAATTAGAGAAGCAAGAGCAAACAAAAAAGGTAACAGAAGACAAGAAATATCTTCTGTCTTTAAAATGGTTCCAAAGCTCCCTGAGCAGGGTTTAATTTGGGGGGTGGCCTTTTAATCATAATTTTTAAACTTAGAGGATATAGAACATTGCTTCCTGTTATACTCTTCTCTCAAAGTATTGGTTTAAGTCAGTGGTTCTCTATTTGTAGACTGTGGACCCTGGGGCATGGATGATGGGGGGTGGCAGCCTTATGGCATTTTGCAAAGCATCTGCAAATCCATACTTGAAGCAAGCATTTTCTGTAGATCAAATAAATAATTTGTTTCATGTAGCTTTGTACAGCTCTTCAAATTTTTATAGCTATACTTCTGATTAATAAATAAACTCCAAGTTTATTTTAAATCTTCACTAAATTCTTAGCAGCCTTTTTTCATCATATATATTCTCAGTCCACAGAAACTGAAAGGACAACCTTGATGATTTTGGCATGATATTAGTTTATATTAAAAGAGAGCCCTTATATTCAGGAACCTTTGGGCAGAGACTATGGGTTTTCTAGGTGTAGAATTATATCATCTGTGAAGAGAGATACTTTGACTTCCTCTTTTCTTATTTGGTTGCCTTTTATTTCTTTCTCTTGCCTGATTGCTCTGGCTATGACTTGAGCACTTGGGAACCCTTGGTTTTTTACATTATCATGAATATATATTTTCCTAGTGTCAGATTGACTGTAATTTCTTATTGTTATTAAAACCAACACTTGGTCATATGCTATGTAGTTTATATGTTACTTATTTTTATTCGCATATTTGGCCTAAGCATATTTATATCTGCTAATGAGTAATTTCTCCATTTTGTAAGTTTTTACTTCATAAAAGAACCAAGTCCACCTCAACAAATTAGGCATCAAAGGAACATACCTCAAAATAAGAACCATCTATGACAAGTCTACAGCCAACATCGTAGTGAATGGACAAGAGCTGGCTGGAAGCAGTCCCTTTGAGAACCAGAACAAGACAAAGATGCCACTCTCTCCACTCATATTCAACATGGCGCTGGAATTTGTAGCCAGAGCACTCAGGCAAGAGAAAGAAATAAAAGGCATCCAAGTAGGAAGAGAGGAAGTCAAACTATCTCTCTTTACAGATGATATGATTCTATACCTAGAAAACCCACAGTCTCTGGCCAAGGCTCCTAGATCTGATAAGCAACTTCAGCAAAGTTTTAGGATACAAAATCAATGTAAAAAATTAGCAACATTTCTATACCCCAGTAATGTCCAAGCTGAGAGCAAAATCAAGAATGCAATCTTATTCACAATAGCCAGAAAAGGAATAATGTACCTAGGAATATAGCAGGCTGAAGAGGTGAAAGATCTCTACAGTGAGAATTACAAAACACTGCTGAAAGAAATCAGAGATGACACAAACAAATGGAAAAACATTCCATGCTCATGGATAGGAAGAATCAATATTGTTAAAATGGCCATACTGCTCAAAGCAATTTACAGATTTAATGCTATTCCTATCAAACAATTAGAAAAAACTCTTCTAAAGTTCACACGAAACCGAAAAAGAGCCTGAATAGCCAAAGCAGTCCTAAGCAAAAAGAACAAAGCCAGAGGCATCAGGCTACCTGATTTCAGACTGTACCACAAGGCTATAGTAACCAAAACAACATGATACTGGTACAAAAACAGACACATAGACCAATGGATTACATTGGAGAACCCGAGAAATAAAGCTTTATGCCTACAAGCATCTGGTCTTCAACAAAAACAAGCCATGAGGAAATAACTCCCTATTCAATAAACGGTGGTGGGATAACTGGCTAGCCATATGCAGAAGATTGAAACTGGACCCCTTCCTTTCACTGTACACAAAAATGAACTCAAGATGGATTGAAGACTTAAGTGTACACCCCCAAATTATAAAAACTCTACAAGAAAATCTAGGAAATACAGTTCTGGACATAGGCACTGTAAAAGATTTCATGATGAAGACTTCAAAAGCAACTGCAACAAAAACAAAAATTGACAAATGAGATCTAATTACAGAGGCCGGGCGTGGTGGCTCATACCTGTAATCCCAACACTTTGAGAGGCCGAGGGGTGAATCACTTGAGGTCAGGAGTTCAAGACCAGCCTGGCCAATATGGTAAAACTTCGTCTCTACTACAAGTACAAAAATTAGCCAGGTGTGATGGCACATGCTTGTCATCCCAGTTAAGAGGTTGAGGCAGTAGAATTGCTTGAACCCAGGAGGCAGAGGGTGCAGTGAGCTGAGACTGTGCCACTGCACTCTAGCCTGGGTGACAGAGCGAGACTGTCTAAAAAATAAATAAATAAATAAGTAAATAAAAATCAGCTAAAGAGCTTCTGCACAGCAAAAGAAACTATCAACAAAGTAAAAGGGCAACCTATAGAATGGGAGAGAATATTTGCAAACCGTGTATCTGACAGAGGTGTAATCTCCAGAATCAACAGGAACTTAAACAAATTAACAAGCAAAAAACAAACAGCCCCGTTAAAAAAATGGGCAAAGGACATGAAGAGACACTTTTCAAAAGAAGACATAGATATGGCCAACAAGCATATGAAAAAATGCTCAACATCACTAATCATTAGAGAAATAAAAATCAAAACCACAGTGAGATACTATCTCACATCAGTCAGAATGGCTACTATCAAAACGTCAAAAAATATCAGATGTTGGCAAGGTTGCAGAGAAAAGGGAATGCTTTTCTCTTTTATACATTGCTGGTGGGAATGTAATTTGGTTCAGCTACTGAATGCAGTTTGGAGATTTCTTAAAGGACTTAAAGCAGAACTACCATTTGACCCAGCAGTCCCATTACTGGTTGTATACCCAAGGGGAAATATAAAGACACACACACACACATATGTTCATCACAGACCTATTTGCAATAGCAACCTAGATGCCCATCAGTGGTGAACTGGATGCAGAAAATGTGGTACATATACACCATTCAATACTACACACCCATAAAAAAGAAGGAAATCATGTTCTTTGCAGCAACATGGATGGAGCTGGAGGCCATTATCCTAAGATAATTAATGTGGGATAATTAATGTGGGAACAGAAAACCAAGTACAGCGTGTTCTCTAAGTGGAAGCTATACATTGAGTACATATAGACACAAAAAGGGAACAATAGATAACAGGGGCTACTTGAGGGTGAGGATTGAAAAATTACTTGTTGGGTACCGTGCTCACTACCTGAGTGATGAAGTAATCTGTACACCAAATACCTGTGACATGCATTTTACCCATATAACAAACCTGCATGTGTACCCCCTGAACCTAAAATAAAAGTTGGGGGGGTAAACTAAGTCCAGGGGGAAATGAGAAGGTAAAAATGTGAAATCATTTACGCCCAAGTATTAATGCATTATATCTACTCCAAATCTATGAAGTTATTTTTAGATCTTCTTACTTATCTGGGGTAAAATGCTATTTATTGAATTCTGCTACTTTCAGTGTGTTTTTGAGGCCATGTGAAACAAAGACTTTGCTTTTGTAAGTGATTTCTTTAGCCAAGACAGATGTTCTTGACAAACAGGTGTTCTGAAACATTATTTTGGTTTTTAGTTTTCTCCGATCCTTTGAAATACTGAGCTGAGTTTTACATGGGTCAACCTGTCTGAAAGTATAATGCTTTTTTTTTCTTAAACAAATTATAAATTTATATGGAGTTTTAGTTGCCAGTTATTTTAGTACCTTCATTTTGTTAGATAGGCTCAAGCAGCTGTGGATGTTAGGCAAGGTTTTCAACACCTTATAAAAATCTGGCCAGATCTGAAAGGAAACACTTAGCAGGCAAGTACAATTTTTAATAGATTAGTGTTGTGAGTTGTATAAGTCTTTAGGTTAATGGTACAGGTTGAGTATCCCTTAAATGAAATGCTTGGAACCAGAAGTGTTTCGGATTTTGGGTATGTTTGGATTTTAGAATATTTGCATATACATAATGAGATATCTTGGGGACAGAACCCAGGTCTAACGTAATACTTATTTATGTTTCATGTATATCTTGTATACATAGCATGAAGGTAATTTTATATGATATTTTAAATAAGTTTGTGCATGAAACAAAGTTTATATACATTGAACCATCAGAAAGCACAGGTGTCACTATCTCATGTGGACAATCTGTAGTTGTTTTGGCCCCACCATCATTCCTGGCTCTGAATTCATATGCTACTGACAAGCAATCATTTTCTTACTCTTATTCACAAATTCATGCCTAAGAACTTAACAAAAATTATGACATGCCATTAACACAGTGGAAAAATAATGTGTGCAGAGTAACTAGGCAGGACGGTAGAATCACCAGAATACTAGTGTCAGTTACTACACAACAGCAACAACAAAAAATGGCAGCTTTCAGTCTCTGCCTTTGATGGTATGTTTTCATTCCAAGCTTACCATACACTGTATTTTATGTCTTCAAGTGAGAAGAAACATCAGAAGCAGTTTAGGGACTGGAAGTGGGTCCTCTAGGGATGAGGACTATTCTGCTGAATGACTTTTTAAAATGTTTTTTGTGGAGTCATCTGTCTCATTAACAGTAGTTTTTGTCTTAGAAATCTCTTTTTGATTTTATAAACTGACACGATTTCTTTTTCTGTTACGAGTGCATGCTGCTTTAGTCCTTCATGAAGCCCATCACACATTTTTACCATGTCATCTGTAGGCACTTTTTCTGCCGAGTTAACAACATCATCTTCCTTGTCATTATTACAGATCCCTTATCCAAAATACTTGGGACCAGAAGTGTGGAATTTTCCACTGGTGGAGTTGCAAGGGCACTCCAAAAATTTTGGATTTTGGAGCATTTTGGGTTTTGGGTTTTTTGATTAAGAATGTTCAACCTCTACTAATTCTCCTCAGATTAGCATAAATTTAAAATAATGATACATGTGAAGACTCAGAATTGAAGGCCATTTTTTGGGGAAGAGGGAAAGGGCTGGTATCATCTACAGACTATTTTAAATCACAGCTTTATGTTTACTGTGATTGTTAGCTAAGATTTAATCTCAAATGGTTTTAAGTTTTTGGTATTTGTAGTCCTTTTTTTTTTTTTCCCCTTTTTAGGGATCTGCCTGCCTCAGCCTCCTGAGTAGCTAGGACTTGAAGCACATGCCACCACACCCGGCTAATTTTTAATTTTTTTTTTGTAGAGACAGGATATCACTATGTTGCCTAGGCTGATCCCAAACTCCTGGCCTCCCAAAGCACTGGGATTGCAGGTGTGAGCCACAGTGCCTGGCCTGTAGCTCCTTCTAGTATTGAGTTACTAAGTTTATGTTCATATATTTTTGGCATTGTATGCATTTGTAAATCCTATTAATTTAGAATACATGGTTCTCCATGTTCAGTGTAAAAGATTTGTTATTTATAAGTCAAATCCTTTTAGCACTAATAAGTTTTGGAGGTTAATTCTTAGAAATCTAGGGATTATAGCAAATTTGATAGCTGTTTAGTTGACAAAGATAAATAAGAAAGTATGTTAAAGTATATTGTTAGTGATAACTCAAAGAGATGAATTTAGTTGGTCCCATTAAAAACATAATAAAGTTACCATAAGCATGTGCTGCTATTGATCCAATGTTTACCTTGATGGTGCCAAATCCCTTGGTGTTGATCTTAACCCATTACATCTGCAGAAGAGACCTAAATATAAGCTACTTCCCCTGCCACAATAGTTGTGCACCCTCTGATTGTTTTTCTTTTTTCGAATGCAGGTCAGACGGTTTTGCTCTCTCAGCCTGCTGTGGTACAACTTCAAGCACCTGGAGTTCTGCCCTCTGCTCAGCCAGTCCTTGCTGTTGCTGGGGGAGTCACACAGCTACCTAATCACATGGTGAATGTGGTACCAGCCCCTTCAGCGAATAGCCCAGTGAATGGAAAACTTTCCATGACTAAACCTGTCCTACAAAGTACCATGAGAAATGTGGGTTCAGATGTAAGTTTTGAAACTTAGTGCTTCTCTTAATGCCTGATGTAAAAACCAACAAAAACACCTTTTGTTTTTGTTGCCTTGCTTTTGTTTTTTTAGAGCTTCTTGTATTGTATCAAATAAAAGAGAGTGCTGAATTGCACTTCTAGTCTTAGGGTAAGGCTTCCTGTGTTAGAATCTAAGTGAAAAGGTTTTTGAAAGTCTGCAGTGGTTTGATGAAAAGCAAAGTATGCATACCTCCCTTTTCTTTACTCCTTCTTTAGAACCAACCCTCTTATTACATTCCACAAGCCCCTACACTGTCAACCCAGTCATCCACTAGAATTTTACAGATTCTTTCATGTTTTCTTATTGAAATGTTTTAGCAACTCTTCAGATAAGAGTCTATAGACTACTTTTTAGGAAGGTTTTATATTTAGTTTCTTTCTTGCCCTTTTGAAGGGTTTTCACTACTTCATAATGATGACTATTAGGAATTCTGTTTCTTAGTGATTATTTGGTACTTTCCCATTTTTGCAAACCTTTAAATTTTCTAGCATGTTGTAGGGATTTCTTATAATTTATAAATCACATAGTTTCCTAAGATCTGTCACTCGCTAAAGCCGGCTGCTGCACTTGCCAACTGACTCTTGCTTTCTTTCAAAATGATTGGAAATAGCTCATGTTATGTATTAAACAGTAATTGAACATATTGGTCCTAAAATTTAATGAATTTTTTTTTTTTTTTTTTTTTTTTGAGACGAGTTCTCACTCTGTCTCCCAGGCTGGAGTACAGTGGCACTATCTGGGCTCACTGCAACCTCCTTCTCCTGGGTTCAAGCAATTCTCCTGTCTCAGCCTCCTGAGTAGCTGGGACTATAGGCATGCGCCACCATACCCGGCTAATTTTTGTATTTTTTAGTAGAAACGGGGTTTCACCATATTGGACAGGCTGGTCTCAAACTCCTGACCTTGTGATCCACCCACCTCGGCCTCCCAAAGTGCTGGAAATAGAAGCATGAGCCACCGGCACCCAGCCATGAATGTTAAAGTTGAATAGTCAAACAGTGAATTCTCTAAAATTATACTTGGGAAAGCAAAGTCTATATGTTTTCTTTAAAATAAAAATGGATACTACTAGTTGTTAATATTGTTACGTCATCCTTTCTTTAGGTAGAATGCTTTTGCAAAGTAATTTTAAAACCCTGTGGGTCATGCAAGGTTGTTTATCAGACTACTGTCTGATCTATCTACCAGAATTTATTAACCAGCATGTCAGTGACCCATTTAATTATAAAATTGCTCCACAGTTGCATAAACAGTAATCTCAGCCAGCAATATTGTACAAATTCATAACAGGAATATTGTCTAGTGAAAGTAGAACATCCAATTTCTAGAATAAGAGTCCCATCGTTTGTATAGGTATTGAAAACAATGCATGTCAAGACATGGAATAGGAAAATTAGTGTTGCTATGAGACTAGAGACCATGGATAATACAGGATTAGGCTTGACTGTTATATTGGTTTGTTTTGAGGACTAGAAGATGTAAGCAAAATGCTTATGGCATTTTGTATTATAGGCTCTAATACATAGTGTGTGTTTCAGTTGAAGATGAAACAATGTGTTGCTGGCTAATGGAAAGGTGGTGAGCACAGGATAGAGGCGGCAACTGGATTGGCAAAATGTTGATAATCCGGGAATTTGGGTGTTTATTTTTCTCTCCTTGTGGTGCATGGAAAAATTTCTACAATGTGTAAAAAAAAATGACAATAACAAAAATCCAAAAATTATCTGTGATATTTTCAATTAAAAAGTTGTATGACCAATAAGAAAAGAGTATGGTTTTCATAGGAGACCAACCAGGTTAAGAATGATGTAAAATGATTTTTAAAAAAGAATCCCTTGAAATTTCCTTTTAATACTCTTTAAATTATGAACTTGAATGTTTCTTGTATAATACCTCCAAATGAAATTTACAACACAAAATATCCAAAGTTGCCTTTATGTAATATGTTAGGAGATTTAAAATATTTGTATAAAATATTTTAGATATGAAAAAAGATAAAGACTAATTAGAAGTTTAAAAATTCATGGGTCAACAAGTATATCACTATTGTTAAAAAATATTAACATAATCTAAGTCATCCCAATCATGGAAAAGTCCAGAAAAGCATAGCTAGGATGGGGATTGTATCTAGAAACTATGTACATAGGTAGAGGAGTGGCTTAAGGGTTGCAGTGATTCAGTAGACTGAAGAAGAGAGGATGAAAAGTAGACCTGGGGAACGATATTCCAGGAAAGGAAGGTTGTTATGTGGAAAATAGAATTGTTCTGCTTATTCCAGAAGAGTTATCTGGAACAGGTGCAGGAAAAATGTAGAAAGGTTTCTTCTAAACAAGGTTTTTTTATATAGTCATTGTGTTTAAAAACCAGAAGAGTACCTTTCTGCTTTTTTTTTTACTTTTAGGCTTACTATCTGAATAATAAGCATTTTAATGTTGGCAATCATCACTGTATGCCACTGACCCATTTTATAATCTCTAAACATATTATAATTAATTACATGTTGGTCTGTTAGCCAGACATCCTTTATTAGTTTTCTGATGTGAAAGACCGTGTCTGTTTGGCTTTTGTACTCCTAAGGGGCGTCTATAAATTTAAACTATTTTTAATGAAATATTTTAGATGTGAAAAAGGATCAAGACTAATTAGAACCTTAAAAATACATAGATCAACAGTATATCATCGTTAAAAATATGAGAAAATACAGAACCAGTAAATACTGCTAGAAACAAAAGCTAATACTTATTGGTTCTATATTTTCTCATCTCACACATCCCTCAGTTCTTCAATGTTAATGGAGACTTTGTCAGCAAAGTCTTAATGTATGAATGTAAAATGTATGAATGTCTACATTGATTATATGAATATACACTTAGATAAAGTTAATATTTTTTAATAGTGATATACTTGTTGACCTATGCATTTTTAGAGTTCTAATTAGTCCTTATCTTTCTTCATGTCTAAAATATTTTATTAAAAATACTTTAAATTTACAGAGACCCCTTAAGAGTACAAAAGCCAAACAGACACGGTCTTTTCAAAGTTTAGAATTGACAGGATTACAAAAGAAAGATTCAATTACTGTATATTTAATGCAAAGAGACCTAAGGACAATTAGAATAATTTTCTAGTCAACCTGCATTGAGGTTTTTATGCTTATTTTTACTTGGCCAACACATCGAGACATGAGCCAAGCCTTTTCAATATGAGTTTTTTTGGTAGAAATTTTGACTGAATGTTTATTTCAAGTAACGAAGCATTAAGTCTGTCCTAGCAGCAGGCCAACTCATTCAGGAACCCAAAGTAAATCTGTTCCAGAAGGGGTTGCAGAGAAGAACTTTGATCAGCTTATATAGTCTTCTACGTTAGTAACTTGGTTGACCTCAATATTACATGTGTTTTTTTAAAACAGAAGTCCTGTTAAATTAGGATACATTTGAATTAATATAAATTCCTAATTTAAAATGGCCAAAAAAGAAAATGTTTTTATCATACACTTTTTGTGCTTTTAAACCAAAAGTATGGTGAAAAGCTGTAATTCAGCAAAAAAAAAAAAAAAAAAAAAAAAAATTGGTCTCTTGTGGCTTTGTAATGCTGACATGGCTTCTTTTTCTACCTTTTTTAGTTCTTTTGTTTGGCTGGTTTCACTCTCTAGAGGCCATAAGTAGCGTTTTTAGCATACCATATTCTGCAGACTGCATTAAATGCCACATTTTCTGTTATGAAACAGTTTGCCTGGTTCAAATTATAATCTTACTCTTCCAGCCTTTTGCTGATAAATCTGTTTTGTTTAACTCTTGGAGACCTCACCTAAGTTTTCAAGAAATAATGGTTTGTTTCTGGCTGTGATCCTGATGGAAAAAAATATACACAATCTCTCATTTCAGTGTAGAAGTTCTCTGTGCAGTTTCTTAAAAACTGGCAATTTTGGAACTACAAAATCTGCCTCCATGATCTAATCACCTTTCACTATGCTCTTCCTCCAACATTGGGGATTACAGTTCAACACGAGATTTGGTTAGAGACACAAATCCAGATCATATCACACCCCTTTACCCCACCTCACCCCATCCCTCATGTAGTTGTTAGTGATGTGCATGTGCATTTGTCTGGGGAGTCCATAACCACTTTTGTTGTTGGTTTTTTTTTACAGCTTCATTGAGATAAAATGCACATTCCATAAGGGTCACCCTTTTGAAGTACAATTTAGTGATACCATCACTTCAGCCTTTTGAAGTGTACAATTTAGTGGTACCATCACTGCTGTCTAATTCCAGAATATTTTTATCACCCTGAAAAGAAAACCCCATAGTCATTAGCCATAGTCATTCCTCATTCTACCCTCCCTGCATCCCCTGGTAGTCATTTAATGTTTTCTGTCTGTGTGGAGCTGTCTGTCCCAGACATTTCATATGAGTGGAATCATATACTATGTTTTTGTGTATGACTTCTTTCACTTAGCATGTTTTTCAAGCTTCAGCCATGTTGAAGCATGTATCGGTGTTTATTTCTTTTTATGACTGAATAATGTTCCATTGTATGGGTATAACACATTTTTGATAATCCATTCATAAGTTGATAGACATTTGGGTTGTTTCCATTTTTTGACTATTATGAGTAATGCCACTTTGAACACTCACATTCATTTTCACAGTTTTTTAAGAACCATTTTTAATGTATAAAGAGTATAAATCAGTGAGAAAAATACAAATTAATCTAACAATGGACAATATATGTGAAGAGGTAATTCACAAAAAAGAATGGTAAATTTTAAAAGTGAAAGTATCAATGGCTGTGTATTCTTGAAGGGGTATCCCCTCTGAAAGATTACGGTTTTAGAAGTATGTGAAAGAATATTAATTGTTAGCAGGAGAGATCTTGTGGCTGGTTACAGGTAGTTAGAGAATGATACTCAATAATTTAAAGTGTTATGGTTAGACTTTTCTGTGGCTTTTACCTCCTTTGAGTATGAGTTCTAAAGCCAAGTATATTACGGCTTTTTATAACTTCCCAGTGTGTGTACACTGCAGCTGTGTGTGTCTGCTCACACATATTAAACTTTGTATTTGGTTATTATGTGGGTGTACATGTTAAACTTTGTATTTCATTATAATTTTAAATTTCAAAAAGTACAAAAACAAAAATAGTACAGAGGATACCCAGGTATTCTTCAGACAGATTGACCTGTTGTTAACATTTTACCCAATTTGCTTGTTTATTCTTTATCTACCTACCTATCTGGCCGGCCATCCATCCATCCATCCATCCATATACACACACAATTTTTTCCTGAACTATTTCAGGGTAAGTTACATACCTCATAGTATTTTACTCCCAAAATTTTCAGTGTGTATTTCCTAAGAATAGGGATATTCTTTTATCAACTTCAATGATTTACATTAATAAAATAGTTCAGTTGCCTGTCAATATTACAGTTCTATCAGTCGACCAAATATTTACTGGATTTTCACAAAGTCCTTGTGAAGGGGGCATTATTTATTCCCATCAGTTACTTAAGTGATTCAACAAATGTCATATTGCTAAGATGGCTAATAATAATCAAGTACTATGTGCCAGACACTTTTCCGAAGTGCATAACTTGTAAATACTCTCCTTAAATCTTATAACAGCTCTTTGAAATGAATCAGGGTTCTGAGGAATACAGAGTAAGGAACATACTGAGAGTGCTCAGAGGAATGTTAATTTTTAGGCTCTTTTTCTGCTTCTGTAGTGACTAAATAAGGTTTCATGCTTTGTGTGTGTGCATACATTTTAATTTTAAAACTTAAAATCTGAAAATGGGAGCTGGAATAGGGGCAGGTATGTTCAATATTGCTTTACTTGCATGGTTTATTAGAGCAGCTGTGAGGTGCATTCTCATGGAAGTAATAATTTGGCTCCTCTGTGTGTGTGTGTGTGTGTGTGTGTGTGTGTGTATTATATATAATTTTCCTGAAACCCATATTTGTATGGTACATTGTAGCTTACAGAGAACTTTCATGTCTGTTACCCATTTGATTCTCACCCCAATCATTTGACCACTTGTAATTGAGTTAGGATTCAAGCCTAGCTCGGTTGTAACTGGTCTTCTTCTAGTCCAGTGCTGTCTTCATTACTCTGGGCTCCATTAATGAGGAGGCTTTACTTTCATGGTAGTCCTGATGCAGTTCAAACTTCAAATTACCCAAGTTCTTTCCTTACAACTTTATGGAGGAGGGGAACAAAAAGAAAAAAAAAAGAACAAATTACCCAAGTCTCGAACTTGCTGCTACCTTTTTTTTCCCTTTACAAATATTTTCTTTTAATTTATAAAAATTAAGTAGTTTTAAGATTTGAATTTTAAAAATTAAGGCAGCAGATAGTTTTAAGTCATGAGGGACAAAGTTTTAGAAAGATGGACCTTATTTGAATAATTTGGTGATATCAAATGTAACCTATTGCAAAATTAATCAGATCCATATTTTATTATATAGTAGTCATTATTGTGCTACATTGTTGTGCCAATAAAATTCATTGTATCTATTTAGCATCAGTCCTAGAACTATTTTGTTTTTGGATTGGATGAGGCCTTTAGAGGACTAACAGAGTGGCTTTAAATTTTCTTGTCCACAATCCACAGTAAGAAATATATTTAACCTCTCTTTCTCTGTTACACACAATCTCATGAAACAACTCTTACTACATATAAAGCATCGTTTCTTTTATTCTGTCTTGTGCTTTTCTGTCAAATTGTTTTTAAAGGCTGTAGTAATTCACTAAATTGATAAACCTGATATTGTGTTATAATAATGTCAAAAACACTATTCTGGTCCAACTCCCTGTTTTTACTGATATGTAAATAGACCCTAGAAGGAGATGTGATTTTTTTTTTTTTTTTAAGATCTTCCAATTAACTCTTTGTGATGCTGGGCCAGGAATTAAGGACACCTAACTTCCAATTTTGTATTTTCATTTAATGACTTAAATTACTATTATTTAGTTACATCAAGTATTTCTAAAGACACTTGAAGCAGTGGAGTCATTAACTGAAAAAAACAGGAAACCATTTTGAGGCTCCTTTGAAGATCCCTGTGTAGAGGACTTGGGTCCCTCCATTCTTCAAGAGGCCGTGCCCACGGTGTGGCTTTCCAAAGAGTATCTGGTACATACTCCTGCTTTTACCTCTCTTTTGGTTGTTCTTTATCTTCATTCAGAAGATGAGATTGGGTAGGGCAGCCTGGTCCTACAGTCTAGCAGGGACTTGGTCTATTATCTGTTCTCATTCTGGAAATTATACTACATATCAGAAGGCATTCTTCATTTAAAAAAAAAGAAAGAAATAGTTTGCAGGATGAAGATTATCTCCTTCACCCTGCCAAATAAATGGTTCAAGTTGCCAGTATGAAGCTTCTTTCATTTTTGGCAAATGGGAACTGGCTATATGCATACATACACACAAAACTTAATAGAGTAAAATAAAATTTTGACTGTCATGAGATTGAGAAGAGTAGAGATAGTGTAAGTCTAAATTTCCTTTCTTTTCTGCTTTAAACAATAAAGAAGTGTATGTAAGATTCTTAACATAAATCAAATTAAGTTTTTTAATTTATGTGAATATTTAAAGTAGGATTGCCACAAATTAAATTTGCCAATGATTTTAGCTATATGTGTTTTTTTAGGACGTATCTATAAATATGTTTACTGACATGCAATAATGTATGTTATGTAATTTTTATTTAATTGAAAGATTGTATTTTTATCTTTGGTCAGATACAGTGAAGAGGCTAATCAGTAATAGTTTCCACTTTATCAGTTTAGAAGGCAAGATTCAGCCAAATGAGAATTAGAACTGTTAGAAAGATGTACAGCAAGTCAGTGATTACTGTGTGATTCACCCATAGGTTATCAATACTTGATCTGACTTGAGTTTACATGAGATATTCGAATGTATTTCTTAGCATAAAAATCCCATTAAAATTTTTTTTTTTTTAAGTGACAGTCTCTTACTCTGTCACCCAGGCTGGAGTACAGTGGTGTGATCATGGCTCAGTGCAGCCTCAACCTTCTGGGCTCAGGTGATCCTCCTGCCTCAGCCTTCAGGGTAGCTAGGACTACAAGTATGTACCAACATGCCCAGCTAATTGTTTATTTTTAGTAGAGACGAGGTTTTCCTATGTTTCCGAGGCTGGTCGCAAACTCCTGACCTCAAGTGATCCTCCTGCCTCAGCCTACCAACCAAAGTGTTGGGATTACCACCACTCCTGGCTCCTATCTTAATATTATATTTAATTTAATTTATAGTCATTGAACTCATCTCTATCGACATCACAGAAACAAGGGCTTAGTCAATTTTGTTAATAAAAAGGAGACTATAATAACTTATAGTATTTATCAGTCAATATGGTTTTAAAAATTATAAACAGGCTGGGCATACACCTGTAAAGCTAGCACTTTGAAAGGCTGAAGCAGGAGGATTGCTTGAGCCCAGGAGTTGGAGACCAGCCTGGGCAACATAGAGATCCTATCTCTATGAAAAAATTTAAAAAACTAACCAGGCATAGTAGCATGCACCTGTAGTCCCAGCTATTGGGGAGGCTGAGGCTGGAGGACCTATTGAACCTGTGAAGTTGAAGCTCCAGTGAGCCATAACTGTGCCACCGCACTCCAGCCTGGGTGACAGAGTGAGATTCTGTCTCAAAAAATTAAATGAAATTAAATTAAAAATGTGAGTGTACTTGAAACTTTGACTCTTAAATTGATTCAACCTTCAAAAGGAACTTGTCCATTTGTGAAAGTTTTCCTTTTACATAAGTCTTTTTTATAGTCAAATAAGTGTTTACTAAATGAAACACTACGTTTTATAGCAGTGGCACTAAAGGGAAACTATTTTGCAGGGGTAGAGTTTTTTCTTTTGTTCTTCCTACTTTTTCCAAGGCAAGATGCCTGGTGGGAGAGTTGTCTGGAGGCAGGATGATCAGAAGCAGGAACTGGCCAGCTGTTGACTTATTTCAGTCTGTGTTAAAATCATCTGATATGCCCATAAGGGAGATGTGTCAATTGGGTAATGGGCCAGAGTATTGATTTTATGTTTTCAGATTGCTAACGGAGAAGATTAGTCTTCCAGATACAGGCAGTTCCACAAGTCTCTGTTTTCAGACAGGCACATAATTAAAGTAACCACATAGTTCTCTGAGGTTAGAGTTCCAGGCTGTGATGCAAGCCTCTCTGTTTGTTATTTAAAAGCAGTTTGAAGCTGCTGTGTAAGTACCACTGGGATTGGAGTCAACTGACCTAAGTTCTAGCCTTGGCTGGTCTACTCTCCCAACAGTGGATTAAATGATGAGGCTTATTTTAAAGTCTTGAAAACTACAGTAATTTCAACAAGAGGAGATTATTGAATATATTATGAAACATCAAGATAATTGAAAAACTATGCTGCCATTATTGCATGTCAAAGGTCATTATGATACATTGTATATGCAAAAACAGTTTACCAAACAATTACATACAGTGTAATCCTTTTTTTCTTTTTTTAATTTTAATTTTTATTTTTTAGTCATGCATGAACAATCTTTTTTTCTTATATAGGAAAATACCCACCAATACCAAACTCCATAATGTGTGTATGTATTTATCCTAAAAATCATATATATATTTTTTGCCTAGGAAGTATAGAATAATTTAAATATTTTCTATTCAGATAGCTGAAGATGGCTTGCTGAGATATAACATTGGAACCCTGTGTTTGGTGATTGCTGTGGGTTTCATTTATTTTTACTGTCTTTACCCTGTGTATTTATTGGTGTATTGAATATTTATTTTCAGAACTATGATAATGTATCTTTTTCTATGGGAAGAAATGAATATTTGGCCACAGATGGTTTTCATTATTTTAGTATGGGGCACGTGAATTGACAGTCTTTGAAACTTTAATGCTGTGTAATATGCAGGTGCTTTTATTGTTTATAGAAATGCCTAATCCTTGTTTGAAATTTATTAAATGGTATGCCATCTGTAACCCCCTCTAAATTCCACACTTTAATTAGCCTTTAAAGTAAGGTTGCCTTTTGTCTAACTTTTAGTATAAACTCTTCCATCTGGGAACTTTCACTTTTATGTCCCTGTTCAGTGTTCTGTGTACTTCAGCACTCTAGTATTAATTATGAACACTGGCATTCTAAGTAACAACGAAGATCACTAAAAATAAAAGTAGACTGAACAAACTGGCATTGTCCAGAGAATAGTTTGCATTTGGTGAATAAGCAATCCATCATGGCTTTGCCATTGCTGTGTGTGTGTGTGTGTGTGTGTGTGTGTGTGTGTGTGTGTGTGTGTGTGTGTTTAGCATTACTTAAGAGGGAGATAGTTATGCTGCAGGGAAATTTTTATAGACGATGGTTTCATAAAAATCGGCATTTTTGTAGTTTAAAGAAAAAACACCCTTTTTGACATTTCATGTAACATTTCTTTTCCTTGTGGGTTCTGATTTAAAGGTTGCTGAAAATATTTGGTGTTGGGAGATTACTTGGTTGGCTTTGGCATACTTTCTAGGAAATATAGTATCATGGTGGGAATTGTGTTGTCATTTTAAAAGAAATCAATTACATTCTTTAACTGTATTTAGTGGTCTCAGTAAGAGTTATTGAACACTCTAGAGTGTTGATTTTTTAAAGTCTATTGCAAAGTACATAGAAATTAGTAATTCAGCCGTCTGTGTACTCATACTAATCAATTTAATATTAAGTTGGTGCTTTTTATAATTTTGCCACCTCTCTCACTTCCCCAAATAAATTAGACTAATCTATATAACAATAGGCTTCATAACTTAATTTAGAAGATGTAACAAAAATAATTTCACTCAGTAAGTTTTTATTGTAGCAGATATTGTTGGTATTAAAAAAAAAAGTAGGGTCAGATGTGGTTTGGCTTTCAAGGTATAAAATCTAGGTGGGGAAAGAGGGAGTTAACATTCTTGAAACAATTGAGACCATTAGAGTGTTCCAGTGTATCCTCCAAATTTTAAGGGTATATAAGATGTTCAGAGAAAATAAAAAAATCAGGGTGAGTTAGAATAATTGGAGTTTGAATGGGCCTTGGAATTAGGTTAGTGGCGGAGATAGCATTCCAAATGGGAATAAACAATATGAATAAAGAAACAGGTTAGACATGTATGGAGATTATGGAGTAGCCTTAAATGATGAGATTGGAGGAGTGCGGCTTGAATAGCTGTGGATTAAGGGCAGAAGGTCTGGTTAGGCAGTGGGAAGTCACAATATGAAAGACCTTAAAAGAAAAGATGGGTAGCAAGGACACATCACTAGCTTATTTTTGCAATTGAGTAGTAATATAAAAATATTTTCTTGGGAGAAGTTATCTCAGAAATGGTAGACAGGATGAGATGGAAAACAATTGAAATAAGAGTCTATTGCAGTAGTATAGGTGAGGAAGGAGACCCAGGCATCTTCCACGTGTAATATCTAAAGTATGAGCCTGTATAATGGCAGAACCTTCCTTTGTTAGACGAGCTGAGCTTTGGACAAATTATTGCTCAGGCTCCCGGGCCGAATAAATTTCTTCCTTCTTCATTCAGTGTTCGAGATATCCGTTTCCCACAGCCGCTCCTGCTACATAGGGATGAGTTAATGAGTGCCTGTGTTAGGAGAGTGGAAGAGGTAATAGAGAGAAAGGAATAACTGAGACACATTTTCACTGGAAGAAACTTGGTCATTAGTATATACTTTTAACATATTCAATGAGTGAATGAGAGATTGAGAAGGACTGAATATAGTGAATAAAGAAAAATAATCGTTACTATTGATAGAAGATGGATAGATTTTTTAAAAAAATCTAGTTAAAGGGAGATAGTGAGTTCAGTTTGCACATAATGAATTTGAAGTGGTAATGACTCTGTAAGTAGAAGTGACCTTAGAATTAATTGAATATATGGTTCTGGGGCATAGCCATTTCTGGGCCAGAGATGTAGATTTAAGATGTTTGTATATATACATATATAATTAAAGATACTGTTTGAGGGAGTTTCTGAGGGGAAAATTAGAAGATTAATAAATGAGCCTTAGAAAATATCAGAAGAAATTATTTAACATTTGGGTTTTAGAAAGCCTTATTTAATCATTTGATTTTAACTTGTTTAGTTTGAGCAGTGTTTTTTCAAACGTGTTTTGAAACAACTAGTAACCCATGCTTTGAAAAATAGTTGGTTAACAATAATTGGAAAAATTAGTATATTTTGATCTATTTTGATCTGATTCAAAAACCAGGATATTCTGATTCATTGTAACTTTTTCTAGATTGCTGTGCTAAGGAGACAGCAACGTATGATAAAAAATCGAGAATCTGCTTGTCAGTCCCGCAAGAAGAAGAAAGAATACATGCTAGGGTTAGAGGCGAGATTAAAGGCTGCCCTTTCAGAAAATGAGCAACTGAAGAAAGAAAATGGAACACTGAAGCGACAGCTGGATGAAGTTGTGCTAGAGGTAAGTGCTAGTAATAGGGCTGGGTTGAGATGGGCTAAAGTATCCCCTGGATAAATAAATAGAGAAATATTTACATTTTAAATTAAATTGTGTAAAACAACAGTGCTAGGAAAAGGAGGGTACAATAAGTCCTAAAACATTTGCAGTAAGGATAAAGCCTTTGAAGAAGACCCTTTGAATTGTAACCCCCAATCTACATAGAAAAGTTGTCTCCTTTTCCTGGGTTTCTTCTCACTCATTGCCTTAGCACCCTCTTTTTGACTAAATGAATCACATTGAGGCTTAATAGCCCTGCTATATTTTCCCTTTTAAAAAACAATATAAATTAAAAGTGTGTTTTTATTTTTTCTCAGGCCACCTGACTACTAATGTGATTTTTGTATTCTGTTACTATGCTGGCTCCAAGAGGGTTAATCTCCTTAGTTCTATTTGGGAAATTTGCTGCTTTCAGAATTTCTTACTGTAGTGCTGAACCATGTAGCTATCTACCGAGTGGGGCTTCTTAACACTATTTTTTTATCTTTCCCCTGAGTACATAGGAATACTCCTATATGTGACTGAAAACAATGATTTAAAAGTTAGGGAGGCAAACTGTAGAAATGTCTCAAAATTCTTTGGGGATCCATAAAAATATAAAATATTGAATTCTTTCCTCTTGGGTGAAGAGGCAACTGCAGTGGAGCAGCTGCTCTGTTTTTTCTCTGCTAGTTCTCTCCTTTTCTCTCTCTGCTAGAAAAGGGAACTTGGAAGTCTCTGCTCTAGTCTTTTGAAAAGTTTTATTTCCTCACCTTTGATTTTTTTTAAAAAATAAGACAAAGTATTTGTATAACTGGTAAAGAGGAAAATTCTAATCTTAGGCATTGCTTTTTCTGAAATTGATGTGTAGTTTAATTGTATTTAATGTGGTCATTTCCTTTAGAACCAGAGGCTTAAAGTCCCTAGTCCAAAGCGAAGAGCTGTCTGTGTGATGATAGTATTGGCATTTATAATACTGAACTATGGACCTATGAGGTAAGTGAATACATACTTGTTTTGGATACTAATGCTAAACATTTAAATTCTCATTGTTCTTCAGCTCTCGTCATAAGCTAGAAAAAAATGGTTTGTTTTTCAAGATGTATAAAGAGTAATAAGATAGGAGCCATCCCTTCAAAGATCTCATGATCCAGCTGGGAGGAGAGATAAGTCGAAGGATGACTATAGTATAATATGATGAATGTAATAATAACAGTGTGAATGAGTCCTAACATAATATAAATTAGAGTACAAGTTCCTTAAGATAAAGCTTCATGCCTTATTGATAGATACTCAATACATTTTTTGTTGAGTGATTGAGTTATAGGGGAAATACCTGCCAAAGAAGCTGAACATTGAACTTTGATATCAGTTTGCCATGTGGAAAATATGAGAAAGTATGTTCCCTGCAAGGCAAAGGGAACAGCATGTTTAAAGGCACAGTTATGAAATGGCATGACATGTTCATAAAAAAGTGAAAAGTTCAGTATATCTTGTATATGTGGGGGAATGTGCATGAGGCTAAATATGTGGCTAGAGGTATAGGTGCTGCTGGGTACAATGGGGCATCCCTAGATTTTAGGTGGAGGGTAATATAATCAGCTTTGCATATTAGGAAGAGGACTTTGAGGGTTGTATTGAGTATAGACCCTTGAAGGAAGTGAGGATAAACTATTGGCAGAGAAAGCATTAGAAGACTATTGAGGTATTTCAGGTAATAAATGAGAGTCTGAACTTACACTGTGGTTATAGAAAGGATGGGCAATCTTAGGGTATCTCTGATACAGATTTTGTGGGATTTGATAACTAGTACAATGTGGGACATGAGGAAGAAAAGAGGGAAGTTAAGGATAATTCCAAAATTTATATTTTGAGGGACTGAATGGTGGTGCTGTCATCTGAGGAAGCAAATAGACAGATGGATAGATAGTTTTATGATGGAAGACAATGGTTTTTATTTTTAGTTTAGGAAGTTTGTGGCATTGACTAGATATTGAGAATTAACATTCTAGATACGTAGATAGTCTGACAGACAGATAATCTTAGTGGAGTAGATGAGATTATCCAA
The DNA here is from genome assembly GCA_036589455.1 of Ateles fusciceps. Lineage (NCBI taxonomy): Eukaryota > Metazoa > Chordata > Mammalia > Primates > Atelidae > Ateles > Ateles fusciceps. The sequence continues at coordinate 4,846,437 of JAZHEH010003362.1, forward strand.
GGAGAACAAGTAGAGGAAGGAAAGTAAGAAGAATCTGGGGGACACCAGTATGAACAGTGGATAACTTTGGGAAAAGAAATTCATAGCAAACAGGGTTAGGGGCAGAACTGAAAGAAAGTAGCTTTTTGAAGCCAAGGTAGAAAGAGTTTCAAGTGGGTCTTGGGCAGTGGTATCACATGCTGCTGAGAGCTTGGGAGATGCAGAAAGCTGAATTTGGCAGCTGTCAGTCAGTTGTAATCTTGGAAAGCAGATTTAGTAGGGGTAGCGATGAAGTCTAAAAGTTGGTTGAGAATTGAAAGAGGAGTTGTAAGTTGAATAATCTCTTTTTGTTTTTAACAAAATGTTTTGTTATGAAGATTTTCAAACATACAGGAAATTTGAGAAAATAATATAATGAACCCCTTGCTGTCATGAAATTTAGAAGCTAATATAGGCGACATATACTAATCACAGTGATTATACACTAATAAATGCAAAATTGTAACAATGTTAGGTGCCATGAAAGAAAGGTACATGATATCATGAGGCCATATAATAGGTTCACTTGACCTAGTTAGGGAAGTAAGGCACGATTTCTCCGAGAAAGTGGTGATTGTGTTAACATCTGAAAGAAGATTAGAAATTATTTAGGTAAGATACAGGAAGAACATTTCATATAGAATATAAATGTCTATACCCACTTTTGTGTTGTGTCTTTGTTTATATATATTTAGTTTAAAAATTTTAGTTTTACATGAAAGAATTATATGCAAATTGTGCTTTCTTTAAAATATATGTATACATTATTCTCTTAATACTACATAGTTTTTTGTAGTAGAAATGTACCATAATTTAGCAATTCTCAAACTTTAGGTCTTGAGAATTCATTTGTACCCTTAGAAGTTACCAAGGATCCCAAATAATTTTTGATTTTTGTAGTTTATATATACTGATATTTATTATGTGAGAAATTAAGAATTTAAAGGTAAAATTAAAAATTTTTAAATTAATTCATTTAAAAATAATAAACCATAAATCATTACTTTACATGTTAATGAAGAATAATTATATCTCCCAAACCTCTAAAAATTTAGTGAGATAGAGAAGAGTGGTACTACTTTATAGTTTTGTAAAAATCTTTTATTTCGGGGGAGAACTCAGTTTTAGTGTTTCTCTATATACACATTTATTTGTGATTAAAAATTGAAATCGCACATTGAAATTTCCTTTTATTGCAATACAAAATTTTGAAAACCAGAAAACCAAATTAATTATTACTGTGCTTTAGCCAAACTACCCAGTGTTTTCTTTACATTCTTTCCTCACAAGTTACTTTCCTTCAAATTCTTGATGCTGGGTTTTATCTCACTGACTTCAGGCTTCTAAAACACATGGGGATACTTGAGACCTGTTGCTTCTTTGGGTCAAATCAATAGTTTTGTAAAAATCTTTGATGTCTGACTTAATAGAATCTGGCAGGATTCTCAGATCTGTTTCTTCATGTAATCTGTTGTGATATATTTGGGTTGAAATAAATGAAGAAAATTTAGACTCACATAGGTATGTAGTTGGAAAAGGGAGGACTTTGCTGACCCTTTGAAAGGCTTTTAGGATCTCAAGAGTTCCTTGGACTGCTTAAAACCCCAGTGCATACTTACACAACTGCTGCCATAATTTATTTAACCATCTGTTGATAGGCAGGGTATTTCCAGTTACTTATTGATAATGTGTGCATTAAATGTATTTTCATTTATCTGTGTGCCTGTATGTGTATACTAGAATCTAGACTAGAACTAGAGGTTGAGTATCTGAAACTGTGATAGATTTTGCCAAATTGTCTTCCAAAAAGACTGTATCAGTTTACATTCCCACCAGCAGGAGAGAGGAGTATCCATTTTCTCAGGTTTCCTAACACTGGATATTGTGTTTTTTAAATATTTGGCTGTCTCTTGGATCAAAAATGTTATTGTTAGCCTGTCGCATTGGCCTGTGTGGTGTGCTCTTCCTCAAACACACTAAACCTGCTATTACTTCATGGTCTTTACGTTTATTCCCACTGCTGGCAATGCCCTTCCCTCAGAGACTCTTTCTGTCAGGTCTTAAGCTCAAATGCCATATACCCCTGAACTTAAAAGTTTAAAAAACATTAATTTTTTGGGGTCAAAATTTCAAGAAAAAAGCTCAAATGCTACCCATTGAGACTTTCCTGGACTACCTTTTCTAAATGTCCATCCCAGCTCCTGCCATTGCATTCCCTATCCTCTTTCTTTCTTCACTTTTCTACATAGCACCTCTCACTTTCAAGTATGCTATGTAACTTATTTTATTTTCTTTCTTTCTCTGCAGGGATTTTTATTGCTTTTGTTTTCTAGTGCTTAGAACAATGCCTGGCACATAGTAGTTACTCAATACATATTTTTAGTATTAGTGAATGTGTGTCTCCCCCTGACATTAATAGGAAGTATTTTCTTTTGTCTTTAGCTAGTTGTATTTCCCTTTAAAAAAAATTACTTGCAGCCTTGACCAAAAAAAATCCTTCCTTTTTGTATGAGTTGCTATAAATCCACTTGTGTGTATTAAATGTATATCTAGTATTTATTGACAACTAACCTACTTGCCATACTCCTTCCCTCTTTCAACTTACTTTTTAAATTCTATGTATGATTTCAAGAAGCTCTCCATCCTGACATCCTTGGTTTTGCTTTATTCAGCCTCTTTTCATCAGTTATGCAGTTTGTTGCAGACATTTTCTTCCAGTTGTTAAAGTCTTGCTTTGTGTTACTATTAAGTTTGTGTTATGTATATTTTATCCCAGCGATAAGGTCACAGATCATCTTGTCTAATTCTTTAATTTTCTCCTGTAGAGATAATACAGTGTTCATTCCAGAGCAAGTATACATTTATATATGTTCATGAACTATTTCTTAAAAAACTGTGTGTTCTTTGAGTTCCTCATTTCTTATCTGAGGCTACATGAGGTACTTATTTATTTAGTCAGACATACAGCAAATATTTATAGAGCACTTAATGTTTGCCAGGTACTGAGCAAGGAATCAAGGAGGCAAATATGAATAAAAGTACAGTCTAGTAAGAGAATCAGATATGTAAACTTGTTTGAGAAAGAATTATATGGATGTCATATAAACATGGGCATTAAAAACAGGAAAAACTGTTTTCCGTACATACTTCTGACACCAAATAGGTGAATTTTCTACACTGAGCAATTCTCCAATTCTCTGGACACCAACTGGATGTCCTACAATTTAACTCAATTCTTTTTTAAATTTTAATTTTAAAATATTTTTTATTGAGACAGGGTCTTGCTCTGTTGCCCAGGCTGGAGTGCAGTGGGCCATAGCTCACTACAGCCTCCATCTCTGAGACTCAAGCAATCTCCCCAACCTCAGCCTCCTAAATAGCTGGGACTTCCTGGTCTTGAACTCCTAAACTGAAATGATTCTCCTTCCTTGGCCTTCCGAAGTGGTGGGATTATAGGTTAAGCCACTATGTCTGGCCAGTTTAACTCAATCCTGATACTAACTAGCACAGGTTGCCGCAGGTTAAGGGCTCAGTTCCCAAAGACTGCCTCCCACTTCAGTCACCAGTTGCAAGTCCCAGGTAACTTCTAAGTGGCTATAAGTTGAGGGTTCCTACAATCCCCCTCTTGAGGTTTGATAATTTTCTAGAATGGCTCACAGAAGTCAGAAAAACACTCTTTACTAACACTTCATTAACTTTACATCCTTTATTTTAAAGGATATGTGGGGCAAGCCAAATGGGAGAGACTCATTGGGTAAGGTATGGGGGAGGAGTGTGGGGCTTTCATGCCCTCTCCAGTTGTACTAGTACCTCGTTGTATTTGCTAACCTGGAAGCTCTCCAAATCCCATTGTTTATGGGTTTTTATGGAGCTTCACTATTGTAGGCATGATTGATTAAACCATTAGCCATTGGTGACTGCATTCAATCTCCAGCTCCCTCTCTCCTACCTGGAGGTTGAGGGATGGGGCTGAAAAATCCCAACCCACAAATTATGTGGTTGATTTCTTCAGCAGTCAGCCTCCATCATCCAAGAGTCACCTCATTAGCATAAACTCAGCTCCAGGTGGAAGGGCTAATTATGGATAACAAAAGATGCTTTTCTTACCCCCCCCATCACTCAGGAAATTCCAAGGGTTTTAGGAGCCCTGTGCCAGGAAGCAGAATAAAAACCAAATATATTATTTCTTATTATATCACAAATTCACAGGCATATTCTTGAGGGAACATAGAAGTAACCAGCAGTGCTGCTAGTGGCAATCATGGGAGGCTTTATTCCTCGATTAAGGAATAAAGAGTGTTAGATTATGTTGCAGAAAGTGATGGTAGGGTTGCAGGGGACATCTCATTGTAGAAGCCCTCATGAATCAGTAAAATTTTAGGAAAGAAAAGACTGGAAAAACAAGGAAAATGTGGCACATATACACCATGGAATATTATGCAGCCATCAAAAACGATGAGTTTGTGTCCTTTGTAAGGACATGGATGAACCTGGAAACCATCATTCTCAGCAAACTGACACAAGAACAGAAAATCAAACACCGCATATTCTCACTCATAGGTGGGTGTTGAACAATGAGAACACATGGACACAGGGAGGGAAGCATCACACACTGGGGTCTGTTGAGGGGAAAAGGGGAGGGACAGCAGGGGGGTGGGGAGTTGGGGAGAGATAGCATGGGGAGAAATGCCAGATATAGGTGATGGGGGAGGAAGGCAGCAAATCACACTGCCATGTGTGTACCTATGCAACAATCTTGCATGTTCTTCACATGTACCCCAAAACCTAAAATGCAATAAAAAATACATATATATATATAAAAAAAATTCAGTGCGCCCGCCCACCGGGCAAAAATTTTTTAAATGAATTAATGATCTTCACAGCTGCTGAAGTAAAGGGGGCAGGTGGGGGATGGATCTCATTTCCATGGTAGGTTGATTATGAAAGGAAGAGATGATGGTCCTTATTGTATCAAGAAGTGGTTTGTGTTCAAAAAGGTAGACAGTAGTAAAAAGGCAATAAAGATCGGAAAAAGTGTAAATATTTGAAAATCTTGAGGATATACCAGTTAAGATCTGTATCTTTCTCTGTGTGAGGCTTTAGGAACAGAGAGCCAAGAAGTAGTGGGAATATTAGGAACTATTCAAGTTAAACATGTTAAAAGACTTAAATTGAAGAAAAGCAACACGGAGAAGAGCTGGAAGAATGAGGAAGTATAGAAGTGTCTTAACAAGTCAGAATATCTCCAGACACCAACGAGGAAATAGGGAAGAAACTGGCTGTGAAATTCATAAAAACCAAGAACTATTTCTTGTAGACAAAATTTGGCATGAACAGTGAAATAGTAAAGCCCAGAGAACCACAGTGATTTGAAAGACTGAAACTTGTCCCTGAACCAAATGTTGGGAATTGAGATATTTCATTATTTGTGTTATTCAGAACCATTTCTTGATTGGCCTCATTGTTTTCAGTCTTTTTACTGCAAGACTGCGATCTTCTCCAGTCTGGGAATCTGCCAGAGGAGCAAGAACTTCCCAGTTGAATCTTATTAGTAACCACCTGGAAGATATTTATTGAAGAAGTGTCACATCTATAATCTTGTGTATCTAAAAACCTTAAGCATGCATTATTATGTTTTAATTGGAAACAATATAGGCTTAAAAAAAAAAACAGATTATGAGCTCTATCTGAACTTTTCTTAAGTACCACAAAATTAAATTTGTCAGACAAATAGACATTTGAATCAGAGATTCTGAAAGCATTTTAAATTTAGAAACCTAAACTCTTTTAGAACAGATCACATTACCAAATAAAGTGATTAATGTGGTTTCAGATGTATAATTGAATGTTTGTGCCTTGTTGGTATGGGCCCAAATGAAAAAAATGCAAAACACACAAGTTTGCCAAATACTGGTATGCCTTAAACATTTCCTGAAGGCATTTGGTGATGAAGTGTAAATATATCTTATATCTAAAGAAAGAGAGTTTCGTCAAAGGGAATGTGCAACCAATCTGACTAGTTTGAAGAGGTTTGGGTTACTGAATAATCATCACACAGAAAAAGAAAATAAACTAAATGGACTTAGGAGGGTTAATTTTTCTTACCTTGTTGATATTTTGTGGATGGTAAAGAAGGCATCTAGTTATTTTTGGCATGAGATTCAAGGAGCTGTCCCACTTTGGGTGGTCTGTAAAAATAATAACTGTAGGCAGCAGGGAATGGCCAAACAGGACAAATGTGAATTGATTAAAAAAAAAAAACCTCTTCTTGTTACTCATTGGGGTTAATTCTATAATTATTAGTCATATTTTATTGTTGAAGAACCTGAAATTTAACCCAGGTTTAAAAAAAATTATCCCTACAAACTCGGCCTTTTCTACTATACTATAAAGTGTTATTATTTTTCCTACTTTAAGGTTAAGAAACCTTAACCTTTTGTTTTTGGCAATATGGTGGGCTAAAGGTACAGAGAAACTCATTGCAGTTTAGCACACTAGAAAATGATGGATTAAAAAATAAATCAAAACTTCTATTTCCTGGCACAACTGGAGACAAAGTAAGGGCTTCTCAGAGGCCAGAAATAATAAAAGATAACATGAATCTATAATAGTAAGCTAGCACTGAAAGTGATGCTTGTTCTGGATATAGTTCCTGATGCTTGTGGCCTGGTGTCTGGGGATGGGAAAGAAAGCTCTGGACTCAAGTAAGATGGGAAGTCACAACTGAGGGCCCCTTTTCCTCTACCCAAATAAAGCCAGAACTTATAAAGAATGGCATTCTTCGTTGGAAAAGAGGGGAACAAAAGTTGTAGTACCACACAGGGAGACTGTTGTTAAGTACCATTCTTGGTTTTGGCTTTAGTTAGAGTGGAAACAAATAAAAGTCTTTCCTGATAATCTTTAAGTCCCTGACTCATGCAGGTTTGAGCCTAAATTTATACTACTAGTGTGATTCCCCCCCAAAATCCAGCCAAAAATGCATTTTAGGTGGGCTTATGTTGGTGGTACCTGTAGGCACCTGAAGGAATCAAATGCAAATTCTTCTCAGAAGAGACACTTTAAAAAAGAAAGTGTCCATCCTAGAAAAATTGCCACAGATAGAAAGCCAATTGAACATGAGCACATGTCTGCTTCTTCCCCCTCAAAAGTCATTAAACATACCAGGAAACCATGCCACCATGAATAAGGGTTAGAAAATATACACTACAGAATCATGCTCTGAAAGACTACAGATGATTCAATTGTCAGAGAATATAAAATATATTAAAAGAGGGAATTAAAGTCTGGCAAAGGAACAAAAGACTACCAGAATTGACCAGAACATTTTGGAAATAATTTAAGTTAAAATTACAAAAACAATGACCAGGTTAAGACAACAAAATAGGTATACTTGAAGAAAGAAAGAGTGAATGGAAAGATGGATTTGAAGAAATTCTATAGAACATAACACAGGGAGACAAAGAGGTAAAAAATGTGAGAGATGTTGGACAAGAGGTTATGCCACTATATCTAAGTGATAAAGTAACATTCCCAGTCATGGGACATGATGGCATCTGCAGCTCATGATGGGATGCACTGAGAAGGACACACTATCACTTCTATGATACTCTTATCCCCCAAAAATGCATAACCTCAATTGTCTTTAATTTTATTGTTTATTTTTATTTTTAGAGACAAGATCTTGCTCTGTTTCCCAGGCTGGAGTGCAGCAGCATGATCACAGCTCATTGCAATCTTGAATTCCTAGGCTCAAGCCTCTTGAGTAGCTGGTACTTTAGGTACATGCCACCACCCCTGGGTCATTTTAAAAAAATTTTTTGTAGAGATGGTGTGTTGCTGTGTTGCCCAGGCTGGTCTTGAATTCCTGGGCTCAAGTGATCCTCCTGCCTTGGCCTCCCTAAGTGTTGGGATTACAGATGTGAGCCAGCATGCCCAGCTTCACTCTGGAATCTTAAAAATGTTGCTGAGTCCTACCCAGGACTTACGAAGTCTGATAGGATAGGTTGAAGGCATTTGTTTATAAACAAAATATTTTTCCCAGGTGATTCTGAAGTATGTCTAGGGTTGAAAACTGTTGTGTATGGCTTTGTATTTTTTTCTTCCTATACATTAGCCACTATGGAAATTGTAAAAGCACTTATTCATTAGATTATAAGATAATGTACGTAAGGGAAGTTTTTATTGAAATATCTGTAGACAGATACCTCTATATAAATAGGTTTGTCTTATAAACTTGAGGAAATCTGTGGACCTCTGCTTTGGACAGAGTAGGGGCCACAGCATAATCCCGTGAGTGGAACTTCTTTCTGGCACATAGGATTGCAGATGATAAATTCCTTTATGTTTTCCCCTTTCTATTTTAAAGGTCACTATAGTCATCCTCCTTTACTGCAAAACATAAATGAACATCCTAAGGAGGTTTTACATATTTTTTAGTTAGTTCTTAAAAAATTAACAAATGTTTGGAATTGACAGGGCTTTTACCTGTTTTTGTTCTGGTTTGGTGCCCTCACTAGGTCTGGAATCTTTATGGTTTGAGACATCAGACTTGGATGAGGAAGGGTAAATCATGCTACTAGTGGGCCAGCTACTCTGTGGTTTTCTTATGAGACTGTGCTTTAAGGAAAAGGTAACCACAGAGCATATGGCATTGAGTTTGAGTCATCTGGAACTGGTTAGAAGTAAAACGCTTCTATTCCAGCATTCTCTAAGTTTGTCAGCTTTTCATTATTTTATAGGAAGAATTCTAGCTTCTTATCCTGAGATGAGCTTGTCCCCAAATCTGGTTTCGATTTTTTTTGTTGTTCAATTGTTGAGCACATTTCGCCATATGATATCACTATTGGCTGTAGGTTAAAAGTTACTGTGTAACTTAAATGTCAGAATTCAAACCACCAAGTATATATGGTTTTGTTCAGCCAGAGTTTTAAATGAAATCTAATTTGAGTTTTTGGCTAAAAATACTTTCCACATTTATCAAAGTGACACATGAACTGAAGAAATACAATGTATCTAAGTACTAGGTGTTATTGAATCTGGAATTGCAGGAGGGTAACAGAGCCAAAGGCAGTCCTTTCCCCCAAATGGTCTAATTTATTCATGTTTGTCAAAAATGTGTCTGCACAAAGTAGTTGGTTCTCTTTTCTCTGTAGTTTTCATCCTTTGTTGAAAAAGATGCCTTAGAGCCTATCAAGTGCAGAGCTGGGTTTTTAGGGCCTGGAAAATTCTGTTGATGCTTTTAACTAGTTTTGGCTTTCATGTGAGTTGTATATAGGAAAACTTACAAGGAGCATCCGGTGGCTTTATCATGTACCACTTGGCTACTTTTCCCCCCCCACACTTCATTGTTGTAGTGAAGGGAAAGGCAGTTGAAACCAGAAACCAGAAACCAGAAACCTACATCTCTTGCTAACTTCAGAGATAAAAGGAGATAAAGAGGTAACTTCTGCTTTCTATGGAGAAGGGGTCAGTGAGAAACTAGGCCAGATGAGAAAACTACTTTCAGAGTTTAAATCGAATACTTTGATATGTTCTTCAGTGCATACATCTTAGTTAACATAAAACAAGGACTAGAGGGTGGTTTGTGTGAAGTAGCCTTCTCAACCACCAGTTTCAGTACTTAATATAGTCAGGTGGAATCATGCTGTGTAAGCTCTGCAGAATATAAATAAAAGATATAAACACCTTAATTTTGTAATAAGTGAAGGCCTATCCTAATATTAAGGTAGTATAGGATACCGCTGAAACTTTTCAATATACAGAAGTACATATGTAATTATATATTGCTTAGGCTTCTAGGCAGTTTGCCATTCATGTCTTTTTTGTCTCCAGATTGAGCTGTTTTGTCACTTCAGTAAGGATCTGAAACATACATTTTAAGTGTCATTCTACAAATTGTTCTTAATTGATTATGACTAATATCAATATGAACTGTGGGTGTGTGCCATGCCTTTGAACTTTTTGGTGTCTGTGTGTTCTGAACATAAATTGGCATCAGTATGTTATGCCCAGGGTCAATTTATCACAATTCATGGCCTCTGAGGAACTAGAATTAGGGGATGTACAGATGATTTATATACCTTATATTACTTTCTGTCTCAGCCCTTTTCCGTAATTCCAATAAAGCACATTTCTCAATTACTTTTATTTTTCCTTCCCCCCCCCCTTTTTTTTTTGTAAATTAGAGAGTGAGAGCTAAATGGAAATAAGGCAGTTGGAAGAAAAGAGGATGGAAAATGGTGAAGATTCTTAGTTCTGGAATAAGCTAGGTTGGCTGTTGATACCATGTGTGCTTGGGTAGTAAAGGTAGCTAGTATTCTCTGCTTGTTGCATTAGGCCATTATTTATCAAACACTAATTACTTTTTTATGCACCAAATACTAGTCCAAATATTCTATTTAATATATGAATTAATTCATTTGTTCCTCCTAGTGCCATGAGGTAGGTATTATTATCCCGGCTTTACAGATGAGGAAACTGAAGGCACAGCTAATATGTGGTAGAGATCAGATTCACAGTCTGCCTGTGGAGTCTTGGCTTAATCACTGACAGTGCCACAGCCACTCAGGCAGAGGAAAAGAAGTTGACATTTACAGCTGGAGGAGTTAGGACTCTATCTAGTAATTCTGCCCATTCCCCTAAAGCTTAGGATTGGCTGTGATAAGGGAAGGTGTCTTATGAATTGACTGAATTGATGTAAGTATAACAGAAAAGAGAGATTGTATTCAAATTTACAGCCATGCTTTTTGACATTTAAAATAATCAGAGGATACCTTTCTGTAGTGAGAAATATGCAAAAAGTTGTTCACACACACTTTTTGTATTAAACATTGACTCAATGATGTCAGCAATCTAATAGCTATAATGTATCTTTTATCTAATGCTGTGGAACAAACCTCCCCAAAACCTAAAGGCTTAAGACAACAGCAGTTATTTTGGTAAAAAGTCTGCAAATTGGGCAGGATTCAGGAGAGACAGTTCTTCTTTGCCTCCATGGAGTGTTAACTGGGGTGGCTTACGTTGGAGGACCCACTTTCAAATTGGCTCATTCACATGGCCAGCAAGTTGGTGACGGCTTTCAGCTGGGACCTGAGCCTGGGATGTGGGCCAGGGTTCTTGGTTTTTCTTCATTTGGACCTCTCCACAGCTGCTTAGGTTTCCTCACTGTTTAGTGGCTGGGTTCCAAGAATGAGCATCATCTATTAGAATAGTGCTTGCTTTATAATTGCTTATTGAATGAATGAATGAAAGAATCTCAGGTTGTTTTCTTGCTCATGTTGGCCCATTTGGCAAACAGCCACTGTAAAGTGCAGGTTTCTTCCCAGAGCACGGTAATCCCTGGCTCTGAGAACTACTATTTAAAGGGTTCTTTTATCTCGACTTAAAGGTCTATTTCTTCATTTAACCACATTTATGTTTCTAATAAATTACTCCCAGTTACTACCAGGCTGCAAAAATCATCTGTGAGCCATTCAGTAAACAAAGAAAAGAAAACCTTTTTAAAATTTGGAAACTACCTTGAAAACTCCCATTATTTCTACTTTTAGCCTCAATTGCATTAAAAATTAGCATAATGTTCTGTTCCTAGATCTGGAAATTGTGTAATAGTAAGTTCACCACCTGCCATTCTTGAGTTGTGGGTTAGTTTCCCTAAAATGTAGATCTTGACAAGAGGGAGATGGTGCATAAAGTTTATTTGCTTATTTTTTGAAAAAGGAATACCTCCTATGAACCAGGAACTTGGAACACCCCTTAGTTTATATTCTAGCAAGAAGAGCGACAATAAACATAAGTAAAATGAGAAAGTTATAAATTCTTTGAACAAAGGGATAAAGCATAGTAGGGTAAATGGTTTTACATGTGGAAGGGTAGTTGTTGGGACTATAGTTTTATTTACTTATTTTTAGTTTTAATTTTTTTGAGACAGGGTTTTGCTCTGTTCCCCAGGCTGAAGTGCAGCAGTGCAATCACAGCTCACTGCAGCCTTGACCTGAGCTCAAGCGATTGTCCCACCTCAGCCTCCCGAGGAGCTGGGACCACAGGCACACCCCATTACACCCAGCTAATTATTGTATTATTATTATTATCTTTGTAGAGATGAGGTTTCACTATGTTGCCCAGGCTGATCTCAAACCCCTGGGCTGAAGCAGTCTGCCCACCTTGGCTTCTCAAAGTGCTGTGTCCCCCGCTGGGACTGTAGTTTTAAATGGTGATCAGTGTAAGGCAGATGTTTGTGCCAAGGCTTAAAGGAGAGGAGAGGGTTAGCCATATGGATATCTGGGGAAGAAGAGCATTCCTGGCAGGGGAACACCATTGCAGGAATTCTGGTGTGGAAGCGTGTCTTGCATGTTCAAGGAAAAGCAAGGTGCTCAGTGTGGCTTGGCTAAAGTGAGAGCAGTAGGAGATGATGTCAGAGAGAGGTAAGTAAGATACAGGGAGGAGTCAATTGAAGTAAGACTTTGGTCATTTTAAAGATTTGGGCTTTTACCATGATAGAAATGGAAAGCCATCAGAAGGTTTTGAACAGAGGTGACATAATAATCTGATCTAGATTTTAAAAGGATCACTTTAGTTACTCTGTTGCCACTAGCCTGAACATGGTAGGCAGGAAGACAAGCGTCCTGCTCTGTGTCATCTCTGGACTTTCTAAACCATGTTTCCATCTGTTGTCTCATTTGAATCTCAGGAAAACCTTGTGAATTATTTGTTATTTTTCATATTTTACATGTGAGGAATTGGAGGCTTAGAGAAGTTGACCAAGTTTCCCAGGCATAGTCAAGTGAGGAGTCTCAGAGAAACATCTTGAACCCAGATCTCCTGTCTTTAAATTTTGTGCTCATTCTACTATTTCACATTAAAACCTGAAGATCTCTATGCTCTTTCATCTTAAAGTAATTTCAGCTTTTTGTGTATGGTTCTCGGAGTCACAGAGCAGCAGCAGCATGCAATTTCTTTTGAGGATAAGAAAAAGTTTGATTCTTACCTGCTGAGATGGCTTAAGTTTGAAATTGACCTACTTGTGCCATAAGAAAGCTGGTTTGCAAGGAGTAGAATAGACTTGGAGATGTGCCATTTTTTGTTCAGCTACTTTGTATGAAGACTGAGTATCTGAAATCACATTGTAAGGATTAAGTGGCTTCATAAATAATGTAAAACAGTTGTTGGCTTTTAGAATTTAATAAATGAAAAAGTAAGGTAACAATTCCTATAATACTTTTTCCAGACTTTCAGGGAAATTGAAATCATTTGTGTTTTATTGATCCATGCTTTTCAGGATCAGTGGCCCATAATATGAGCAAGGTTTACTGGTGTAATGATTATTTTGTGGCATAAAACTATTGTGACTCTTGTGGACTAGCATGTTTCTGATCATAGAGACATAGAGACTCCTATTTTTAAAATATTTATAGCTTTTTTAAACATACTGAATAGAGCCTGATTTAAGCTAATTATAAAAAGTTTGGTTAGATTGCTTTATTAATATTATGAACTAGAAACAGTCACCAAATGCACAATCATTATACTAATCCTTTACTATGACTGAGTCATTTCTTTGAGATCTTGGAAATTTAGTTTTTCTAAAATTAACAAAAGGGGACATTTGAATGATGCAAAAACATTCATGTCAAGAATCTAAAAGTTCATATAAACAATAATTTTCTCATACTCTTTTGTACATTTGACCATTACAAGAACTGTCAAATTCCTTCCTTAATATTTGTGGTGTCACAGTCTTGAATTCTGGCAGTGAAATGAAGTTCTTACCTGTCTTTCAAATATTAATAAAAATAAGGGAAATACAAATCTGTAGTTATTCAGATGGTTAAAATCAGTTTCTGTGGGTCACTTCATAGAGTTCAAGCATTTAATTTTTTTTTTTTTAGCTGAATTGGACAGTCAACTTGTCTGTAATTTAGCTTAAGAGAAATTCCATTTTAAGATTAAAAAAACTACAGGGAATGGAGGCCAAAAAATAGTAACAACCAAAAACAAACAAGTGAAAAACTTTAAAAGATTCTTAGTAGAATTTATTGATATATTACCTCTTCAAAATATATTCTAGCCCATGGATAGATAATAAAATTGAGACTCAGACTATTTGGATCCTAAATTTTGCTTCATCATGACTCCCTTGTTGAAAACACTTTATTGATTCTGTATAATGTAAGTAAGATAATTTTTGTGAAGCTCATTGAATGAGTCTGAGCTCCTTGACTTAAAAAAGGTTAAAAGTTACTGAAGTAGCTATGGTTAAGGGTATATTGTCATTACAATGTGATGATCATTAGCAAAGTGGGCAGTGGGAAAAGTAGTGACCACTTATGAGCCAAACCAATCAACATTAAAACTTGATTTCCAGCAAATAGAGCTGCTAAGTGATTACAGAGCAGTCTGGGTACAGATGGGATAGACTAAACTGATAGTTTAGCTCAAAGCATTTGCCTGTTAACAGGCATGAATTGTGTGTTGAAATGCCAGTTTTCTTAGTGTTGGTAAAAACATTAAAAGAACTATGATTAGTAGAAGGGTTCTTTACAAACTTCAAAGTATCAATAGTTCTTAATTAATTCAATTTAGAAATCATCCATAAGTCATACAAGTAGCCACTTTTGTTTGTACCCTTTCATGTCCCTCCTAACTCCCCCCAGTCCCTCTTTCCAAACTGTCCACTTCTGTTGAATCCATTGTAAAAAATGTATACCTTTTAGGGAATTGAGATAGGAAAGATGTTATGAAAAACAGGGTTAGTTTAGAATAGTGGTTCTCAAACATTGGTAAAGTCACCTAGACTGGTAAAACAACTGTGGAAACCAGTGTGGAGACTCCTTAAAGAACTAAAAGTAGAACTGCTATTTGATCCAGCAATTTCACTATTGGGTATCTACCCAGAGGAAGTCATTATACAAAAAAAGATATTTGCTCACACATGTTTATAGCAGCACAATTTGCAATTGCAAAAATGTGGAACCAACCCAAATGCCCATCAATGAACAAGTGGATAAAGAAACTTTATATATATATATATATATATATATACACACACACACACACACACACACACACACACACACACACATACACACACATAATGGAATACTACTCAGCCATAAAAAGGAATGAATTAATAGCATTCACAGCAACCTGGATGGGATTGGAGACTATTACTTTAAGTGAAGTAACTCAGGATTGGAAAACCAAATATCATATGTTCTCACTCATAAGTGGGAGCTAAGCTATAAAGAGGCAAAGGCATAAGAATGACACAGTGGACTTAGGGATTCATGGGGTAAGGGTGTGAAAGATAACAGTTTACAAATTTGGTTCAGTGTATAGGGAGATGGGTGCATCAAAATCTCACAAATCATCACTAAACAACTTGTTCATGTAATCAAATACCACCTGTTCCCCAAAAACCTATGGAAATAAAAAATTTAAAAAAAAACAAGATAATTATTAATACAGTTTTTGGTGAATCACTGAGTGACAGTGGTTATAGTGGTGGTGGTTTAAATCAAGGAATAAATGTTTGCAAAGTGAAGGGAGCACCTCCTACCACACAGTTCAGAAACAATAACAAATATGGCAGGCTTGCTGAGAGCTTTCATACATCGTTTATTGTCATGCACTTGTATACTGTACACATTTTTTATTTTACAATGACTTGTATTCATTTTCCAATGCGTTTATTTCAGTTCAGGGTGGTAGATGGCTGGAGCCTATCCTGGCAGCTCAGCACACAAGTAAAGAATTAACCCTGGACAGGGTGCCATCCCTTTGAAGGGTACACTCACACACATTCCCCACACTCATTCAGACTGGGGTAATTTTAGATGTGCCGGTTAACTTAACATACACATCTTTGAGATGTGGGAGGAAACTGGAATACCTACAGGAAACCCATCAGACTTGGGGACGGTATGCAAATACCACACAGACAATGACCTTGGCTGGGAACTGATTTTTTTTGCCATCAGTGTTATCACAAAATGACATTGCGTGAACCAGTATTATTTGAAGATCTGTAATCTGATCTTTTTATCTTTCATCTTTGGGTCATTAGCACCAAATATAGTTCTTGGAACATAATAGGTATCTACTACATGAATAAATGAATAGATGAATCATTCATTCTGGGAAATGTGGTCAACATAGTGCAGTGATGGAATTCCAATCCTGAATCCAAATCCTGACTTTATTAGTTATTTAGAGCATAACCTTGGGCAAATTGTTTAAACTCTTTGAGCCTTCATAGTACGTAGTAGGCACTCAAAAGTAGTAGCTACTGTTAAAATATACTGTGTATTGGCATCTGAGAAGAGCATTTAACATTCTTGTGATATCTTAGTGATCAAGATGGGAAATTTTGGGCTGGGTGATATTTCAGTTAATTCATAAGTAGATAAACCTACGTTTTTACAGATTTAAAAGGAGCTCCTTATTTTAATAACAACTCAGTAGAGAATATTGATGGCATGCTGATACTTTCTTAGAAGAATTTCTTTTGCTAATGAGGAGCCTGAAAGTTCTTGATTGATTAGTAGGCAGATGTTTTAAAAATAATTGATATAAACTATTCAGCTGGATCCTGAAACTCAGTTACATAAATTCAGAGTTGGAGGTGGGATAGGAAGAGAAGCAAATAATAGTTCAAAATTGGTTTGTGAGAAAGGACGTAGGGTTTTAATTAAACTGGGCTCAATGTAAATAGAGTGTAATATAACTGCCAGAAAAGCATATGTGATAATCGACTGCATCAGTAGAACAACGGTGTCTAGAACAAGTGAAGGAATTATCCTTTTCCATTCTGTAGTGGTCATACTACCTAGGAAGTACTGTGGGCAATTCTGGACATCACCTCTGAGGAGCATATTGATAGGTGAGTGACCAAATATGCTAAAGGAATCTCGGACTGTGCTGTAACGAGGAGCATGTGAAAGAATCAAGAAACTATAATCTTGAAAAAGAAAGCCTGGGGTAAAGGGGATGTTAGATGTCTTTGGACTTTAGAAGGAGTCTTGCTTAGACTTGTTCTGGATAGCCACAGAATCCGTAACTAGTATCAAAAGGTGGAAGGTCTTTTTGTTTTTTGTTTTTTAAAAAGGAAACACATTTCTAGTTAAAACAGGGAAAACTCTTAATAATTAGTGTGATAGAGTTCCTCCAAGTTATTAGTGGGATCAGGGAGTAAGTACTTCCACTAAACAGGAACGTTAGTATATGGAGATTTCACTAATATGATGGAGGGGTCAGTAGGGGTTGAATTAATTGAGATTCTGTAAACTTAGGGGAAAGTTCTTAACTTTGATTTTATTCATAGCTTACTTTCATAAGTCGAATTTTTGGCACCATGCTTGAAAGAAAAAGTAAACACTTTTTAAAAAGTTAGTTTCCAAAAGAAATAAAATTTCTTAGTTATCATCACACTCCTCATTTTGCTTCCCTCCCAAATTCCTATTGTTTACTGCTTCTGTCATGTTTTCTTAAATACTCATCGGGGTAAGTTTTCTTAAGTTTAGTTAGACATTCCACTAGGCTACTTACCTCATTTGTAGCAAGGTTTATAGAAACTATAATTTTGAAAAAGACGCCTGGGTAAAGGGAGTGTTAGATGTCTTTGGACCTTAGAAGAAGGCCAAGTGTGTGTGATCTGTGACTACTCAGGTAAACATTTAGTCTAAAAGATACAGCTGTAACAAAATATAGCCTCAGTTGTAGCAAAATTAAATTTTATGCAATGGCTTTAATTGGTAGTACACCTTTGGAAGAGTTTGCAGTATCCCCAACTGCTACAGCATACCATGTGAGAATCACTAGGTAGCAATGATTTCTGGGGGTGAACAATTGAGGAAAATAGGAAACATAATAAGGGATCAGAAAAAGATTATAGAGAGATGTATCTGCTCCCTGTTTTCCCCTAACATTGATTTCCCCAAATTTGGAGGCAAGCTATGTCTCAAAGCTCTGCTTTTCCTTTAGAACCACAGGCTCCTTAACTACCCTTTTTCATTAGCTTTACTTCCCTCTTGCATTTTATCCCTCTAAGTAGAATCTTTTGCTCTTCTCTAGGGAGATTGCCTTTGTGTTGAATTTTAAGAAGATTATGAGTAGTGTATAAATTATGTGGGTTGCATCATAGAACAAAGTGCGAACACACACACACAAAATCTTATTGATGAGCCAAGTTCCTAAGCATGATTAATGAGTTAAAAGTGTTAAGGCGAAGTGGGGGGGGACCAAGATGGCCAAAGGAAGCTTCTCTGGAGTGCAGCTCCCACCGAGTGAGACACAGAACCAGAGCAATATCCGTGTCTCTGGGTGAGGTACTGGATTCGTCCCAAAAATACTGGTCGAACAGTGGGATTAACCCCCAAAAAGGCAGGAAAGCAGCCCAAAGGTGGTGAGCCGAGGCAAGGCGGGGCACTGCCCCACCTGGAAAGTATCTGGCATGGAGGATGGGGGGGGTGGAGGGGACATCACCCCCTTGGTACTCCGAATCAGATACAGCAATTCACTCCGAGACTTCGCAGCACACAGACCAGGAAAACGTCACCTGGCTGAGAACTGCCCAGAGTTGCAGACCCGGGCGACAGCCCAGGCTGGCAGCCCTGGCCAGACTGGTGCCTTGTGAGCGCTGACCAGGGCGGAGAGTTGGACTAACACCTAGAAAGCTTGAGAAAGGAACTGCTCGTCCCACAGAAGATGGAGTTGAAAGTGGGGGAGGGGGGAAACGGCCAGATAGGCCCCACCCCCACAAGATCCAGCAACCAAATCCCTCTCCTGGGAGAGTTTCGCAGTTAACACATCAGACGGAGCTCCATCTGGGAGCAGGGGGCTCGGCAGAGGGGAAAGAAGCCTGCCATTGGAAAGGCGGGGCTAAGCTGACTGGCATAAGTGGAAACCAGGCAAAGAATACACAGCAGCCTGCGTGAGTCCAAGGCAGCCCAGCAGCGCCTCCACAGGCAGACAATGGACAGACTGTCTCAAGCGGCACACTGACACCTGCGTTAAAGAAAAAAAGCCGCATACAGGACAAATAACCCCAACTTTAACAGAAAGGATGTCCACTTAGAGAAGATGGGAATAAACCAGTGCAAAAAGGACGAAAACATCAAAGTCCAGTATGCCTCTCCTCCCCAGAGAGATCACAACGATTCACCAGCAAGGCACCAAAACAGATCAGAAAATGATTGTGACGAGCTGACAGAAGAAGGCTTCAGAAGATGGGTAATAACAAACTTCTCTGAACTCAAAGAAAGTGTTTTAACCCAATGCAAAGAAACTAAGAACCTTGAAAAAAGATTAGATGAAATGCTTACTAGAATAACCAGCCTAGAGAAGAACATAAACGACTTGATGGAGCTGCAAAACACAGCACTAGAAGTTCGTGAAGCATACCCAAGTTTCAGTAGCTGAATTGATCAAGCAGAAGAAAGGATATCAGAGATTGAAGATCAACTCAACGAAATAAAAAGAGAAGGCAAGAAAAGAGAAAAAAGGGTGAAAAGAAATGAACAAAGCCTCTAAGAAATATGGGATTATGTGAAAAGATCTAATCTACGCTTGATTGGTGTACCTGAATGTGATGGAGAGAATGAATCCAAGCTGGAAAACACTCTTCAGGATATTATCCAGGAGAGCTTCCCCAATCTAGTAAAGCAGGCCAACATTCAAATACAGGAAATACAAAGACCACCACAGAGATACTTCTCAAGAAGAGCATCCCCAAGGCACATAATTATCAGATTCACCAGGGTTGAAATGAAGGACAAAATGCTAAGGGAAGCCAGAGAGAAAGGTCAGGTCACCCGTAAAGGAAAGCTCATCAGACTCACAGTGGATCTCTCAGCCAAAACCCTACAAGCCAGAAGAGAGTGGGGGCCAATATTCAACATCCTTAAAGAAAAGAGCTTTCAACCCTGAATCTCATATCCAGCCAAACTAAGCTTCATAAGTGAAGGAGAAATAAAATCCTTTACGGACAAGCAATTACTGAGAGATTTCGTCGCCCCCAGACCTGCCCTACAAGAGCTCCTGAAGGAAGCACTAAACACAGGAAAAAAATCCAGTACCAGCCACTGCAAAAATGAACCAAATGGTAAAGACCAACAACACAGTGAGGAAACTTCATCGACCAACGGGCAAAACAAATAACCAGTAACAAAATGGCAGGATCAGATTCACACATAACAATGTTAACGTTAAATGTAAATGGCCTAAATGCCCCAATCAAAAGACACAGACTGGCAAACTGGGTAAAAAGTCAACACCCATCGGTGTGCTGTTCAGGAGACCCATCTCACATGCAAAGACACACATAGACTCAAAATAAAGGGATGGAAGAAGATATACCAAGCAAATGGAGAGCAAAGAAAAGCAGTGGTTGCAATTCTAGTCTCTGATAAAATGGACTTTAAACCAACAAAGATCAAAGAGACGAAGAGCATTACATAATGGTGAAAGGATCAATACAACAGGAAGAGCTAACAATCCTAAATATATATGCACCCAATACAGGTGCACCCAGATACATAAAGCAAGTTCTTAATGACCTACAAAGAGACTTAGACTCCTGCACAATAATAGTGGGAGACTTTAACACTCCACTGTCAACATTAGATCAATGAGACACAAATCAGCAAGGATATCCAGGACTTGAATATGGAACAAGCAGTACTGGAACAAGCAAACCTAATAGACATCTACAGAACTCTCCACCTCAAAGCCACGGAATATACATTCTTCTCAGCACTGCATTGCACTTACTCTAAAATTGACCACATAATTGGAAGTAGATCAACAAAACAGACAGACTGCTAGCCAGATTAATAAAAAAGAAAAGAGAGAAGAATCAAATAGCTGCAATGAAAAACGATAAAGTGGATACCACCAGTGATCCCACAGAAATACAAACTACCATCAGAGAATACTACAAACAACTCTATGCACGTAAACCAGTAAACCTGGAAGAAATGGATAAATTCCTGGACACTTGAACCCTCCCAAGACTAAACCTGGAACCAACCCAAATGCCCATCAATGATAGACTGGACAAGGAAAATGTGGCACATATACACCATGGAATACTATGCAACCATAAAAAACGATGAGTTTGTGGCCTTTGTAGGGACCTGGATAAACCTGGAAACCATCATTATGCAAACTGACACAAGAACAGAAAAATCAAACACCACATGTTTCTCACTCATAGGCGGGTGTTGAACATTGAGGACATGTGGACACAGAGAGGGGAGCATCACACACTGGGGTCTGTTGTGGGGACTAGAGGAGGGATAGAGGGAGGGAGGGTGGGGAGGGAGTAATGTGGGGAGGAAATGTCAGGTGTAGGTGATGGGGGGGATGGTGGCAGCAAAGCACCTTGCCATGAATGTACCTATGCAACAATCTTGCATGACCTGCACATGTACCCCAGAATCTAAAGTACAATTAATAAAAAGGTGTTAAGGCTGAGCGCTGTGACTTACGTCTGTAATCCTAGCACTTTGGGAGGCCAAGGCACGAGGATCGCTTGAGCTCAGGAGTTTGAGACCAGCCTGGGCAACATACTGAGACATTGTTTCTACTAGAATTAAAAAAAAAGAATTGGGGGGCATGGTGTTACATGCTTGTAGTCCCAGCTACTCAGAGGGGCTGAGGTGGGAGGGTCACTGGAGTCTGGGAGGTCAAGGCTTCAGTGAGGTGTGATTGCAGCACTGCAGTCCAGCCTGGTGACAGAGCGTGACTCTGTCTTAAAAAAAAAAAAAAGTGTTAAGTAACTATGCAGTATTAGCTTATGTGTATATATTTTGTTGTTTTCCCCAAATGCTTATGCCTCTGAATAGGATATACATTGATGAATGAAGATATTAGGGAGGGTAGGGAGAAAGAATAGAAATTTTTACATATAAATACAAATAGAAGTTTTGAAAAATAATATTTTGTTGGCTTTATCTGATAGCCTACCTTCTGGAACTGTGAAAGCCTAATAATGAATTTGACTATTGAGAAAGAGAATAATTCCTACTTCATTTAAAATATTCCCTCATTGAAAACATCAATTTGCACCATCCAGGAGGCCTTCTTAATTCAGTTATTATCTGAGTTTAAAATTTGTTTTTAGGTATGTTGTATTTATTTCTACTTCATATACATATGTAATTACAAGGGTTTTAAAGCATATAGAACACTGCTATTGTTTAAACAGTTTGTAAATAAGGTACTTTTTTTTTTTTGAGATGGAGTTTTGCTCTTGTTGCCCAGGCTGGAGTGCAATGGCATGATCTCGGTTCACCACAACCTCCGCCTCCTGGGTTCAAGCAGTTCTCCTGCCTCAGCCTCCCAAGTAGCTGGGATTACAGGCATGTGCCACAATGCCTGGCTAATTTTGTATTTTTAGTAGAGATGAGGTTTCTCCATATTGGTCAGGCTGGTCTTGAACTCCCAACCTCAGGTGATCTGCCTACCTTGGCCTCCCAAAGTGCTGGGATTACAGGTGTGAGCCACTGCACCTGGCCAATAAGTTACTTTTTTACTTATAAAAATTGTTTTTGATATGTGCAGGATACCAAGCTAGGAATTTGAACACATCAGTACAGTATTTGAACTTCTGTGCCTAGCATTTTTGTTATATGCATGGATCTACAAAAGAATTGTGGTTTGTTTCAGAGCTGCATGTAGCAGGCATATGTGTGACTTATTTTTATTTCAGCTGTTATTTCCTGTTTCTTATTTTCAGCATGCTGGAACATGATTCCAGGAGAATGAACCCTAGTGTGAGCCCAGCAAATCAAAGGAGGCACCTTCTAGGATTTTCTGCTCAAGAAGAGCAGGACACTTCAGATGCTATCATCCAGAAAAACAGCTACAGGTTAGATGTCATGCATCTATCTTTTGGTCTAAGTGATTTAATGAAGTTGAAACAGAGAATTACCCTTAGTATAACATTGCATCTAAACTGTTCATGTATCATTTTGACTAGTAGAACACATAAATTACTGAAACTATTAATAAATTTTACTTTTAATATTCTAAAAATAAATTTACTTTGAAACCTTTTGTAGTTTTAATCTTAAAATCTCAGTTTGTGTGCTTTAATATACATACTGAAATACCTACTATATATATATTATATATAGTGTCTTCAATAGTTATTTTATCTATCATATCTGTTATGTGCTTATACATGTAATGCATCTAATATTTGTTACTGTCTCACCTGTGGATGGATATGGTATGGTGGAATAATATTATTGAACCTATTTGCAGTCATTAGGTAAACTCGTTTATACTCATTTATTGTGATCTTTGTTGATTCCATCCATTGTTGCAATTTAATAATGACTTGATATATTTCCATATTGCTTGTCAATAGCAAAAGGCTTTACTTGTATAAAATGCAATTTCTGTATTATGTTAACTAGAAGACGGTATAGTGGACATTTTTATAGTTGTATACTTTTGATTAACATTTCCCTGTATTATGTAGAATTTCTATTAGAGCCAAGTGGAGCCAGGTCCTTGACTAACAAGGCAAAGGGAGATCACAGCATGGTAACCATTGCAGAGTATAATACTTGAAAATGATTACAGATTTGTTTACTCTTACCTCTCTAAGGATTTATAGGCTGAGGGCAATCATTCTTCCTGATTTTTACTGTATTACATCCATACTATTGAAAGGTGATTACCACAATCCTGCAGGCTTGTCTCCACTTAGCCTTCCTGAAGAAACCGTTTATTTTGTGGAATGCACTATGCTAAGTCAATGGAGGACCAACGGATTTTATGGTAGTAGCTGCAGTGCAACATAGCAGTGATAGTTGGAAAACGTATAACATTTCCTGCTTTTTTACATGCCAAAATTTATCGTACTTCTTAAATATTGATCTTGATGATCTCTTAACAATGTCCTTGAATATTGGTAGAGTTTAATAGTATCTTTAATTTTGCTAAATGATTTGTCCGGGTTTGGCCTACATGTTCTATAATTTTGAATTCTGTTATTGTCCACGATCCATCAAAAACTAAATTTTAAACTTACTAGCCTTTGCATTTATGAGAGTTGAGATAGCTTCTTGCTAAAGAATAGAACAAGTTATGGGTTGAATTCTTGAAATTACAATTCAGGTAACCTTTACAAGAATATTATTTATTCTGCACTAACTGCAGCAAATAGAAGCCTTCACTTTTTTATCCGCATTAGCATAAGATAACATGGTGGCTCCCAGAAAGCATAGTAATCTGATCATACTAGTTCAACATAGAAGTCTGAATGAAATGACTTTCTGGCTGAAATTTATCAGCTTTCAAAGTAGTACATGAAATACAATCTGTTTTTCTCTCTCCCTACTCCAAAGTCACCATGGAGTGACTAATCTGGGTTACTGGTCTTGGAAAAAAAAAAAAACAGGACAGATTATGGATTCTTGATTATATGCAAGTCTCTTGAAATATTATTCAGCAACTTGAGAGATTTAAATATAGTCCATTAATTTGATGTTCTTGCTTTTATCAGTATAAACACTAAATAAAAGATACTAAAAAATGTTTGTGAAACATTTGAAAGCACCTTATATTACTTTGTTCTGAACTGAATTTTAGATGTTTTATCTATTTTCAGCCATGATACCTATACTTATTTTTAAATGCAGCTTACTTTATGTTTCTTTTTCTAAGGAGAGTTAGGAGACCTTGCTCAAATGAAAAAGTAGATTCTGATCCCATGGTTTATAATATTGTATTTGCCTGTCATTTAGTAATTAACTACATATATTTTTTCAGTCATTGAAATGTGTGGCATATAAATAATATGACCATATAATTTTCAATCAAATGGGGACACTTTTAAGAAGCAAAGGTAGTGCTAGTAATAATTATATCAGAACATCAGTCCCACTGTCCTGGACCAATGGGAAAGGATGGTCATCTTATCTTACAAGATGTCAGCCATAACTGGTCTTTACTTCCAGAATTCTCATTAACTCTAGCTCCCTAGCACTGTCCTTTAATGATGTATTTGCTGATTTTTTTTTTCTCTCTCGGCATAAAATGTTTGCAAGCAGACTAGAACTCTGACTGTTCCTGGGTTAATGTTGGTCTAATTGTCTCCAGATTGCATGTTGGCTTATTTTCTCTCTCCTTTAACTCCACCCAGTCCTTGTCCTGGTATTTCTCCTATCAGACTTTTTTTTTTCTTTTCCAAAGAATATTTTTGGCTGATAAAACAAAGCCAGACGGCACAGATGTGCAGAAATCATTACTCGAGTTCAGATCAGAAATATATTTTTAAAAGCAGTTTTAGACTATTCTCATGGACTACAGTGTTTGTATTTTTCTAAGTATGCAGGCATGGTTTTTAAAATAATGTGTATGTCGTAGATTTATAAGAGGAGGTGTTAAGCAACCTCCTCTTACAGGTATTCAGATTTATCAAACACCAGACAGATATTTTTTTCTTCTCACTCAGTGCTTCATTTTAGGCTGACCCTTTTGTGTATGCAGTCATTACCTGTGCACCAACGTGTCTGTTTTATTCCAAACAACTTAAACCCACTTAACTCTTACAGCTGCAAGTGAGGACATTGAGAATATTCCTGGTGCAAGTTGCAGGGAAGAGTGTTCTATGTATCCTCTGCTATGGTTTCTTTTCTCTCTTGTGTGCCATAGATAGATATCTCTAACTTTTAACTTGAAGTTAGCCTTTCACTCTACCAAAATTATTTTTGTTAAGGGGCCAGCGCTTTCTGTTATTTTACTTGCTCTTTCCTGAGCATTTGGCTGTGTGGGTCATTTGCTCCTTGAAAGACTTTCCTTTTGTGTTGCTACTTTTTTTAGTTTTCTTTTTTTTATTGGCTGCTGCTTCACAGTAATCTTTGTGGCCTCCTCCTTTACCCAAATCTCAAGTTTGGAACTGTAAACTTTTAAAATTTTCTTTCTGTGTAGGTGACTCATCCATAATTTTGTGTGCAATCCGTATCTGTATTTCCTGATGACTCTCAAATTTATGTTTTCAGTCCAGACTTGTGTTCTGAGTCTCCAGACTCACATATCCAAGAGTCTCTTTGGCATCTCTGTTTTAGCATTTCAAACTTAACATGTGCACTGTGGAACTCAGTTCCTCTCCCTATTTTACTTCCAACCAATTTTCTACAACTGTGTTTTTTCCTTTCCATTGCTTAAGCCAGAAATCCGGATTCCTCTCTTTCAACAAGTATTGTTGATATTCTTTACAAAAAGTTGTCTTGAATTGGTCCACTTCTTTCTGTGTCTGCTGACATAAACCCAGTCCATGCCCTCATCAGTTCTTGCCAGGGTTGCCATAGCTCTTTCCTAATTGGTCTCTTAGCTTCCCCTCTTGCCTCCATTAAGTCCATTTTTGGTACCGTGGCAAGGTATAAATGTAAATTGAAATATATCACTTCTCTATTTGAAACATTTTTGTGACTTATTACATTTAGTAATTCCTTATTATGATCTGGTCTCTTCTTTCCAACCTCATCCTGTTCCCCACTGCCTCCCCACTCTTCAGCTAGTGGTCTTTTTAAAGTTCTTTGAGCCCACCTTTCCCCCACCTGCCTCTTTCTGCCTGGAATACTCTCACCCCAGTTTCTATAGAGTTGGCTTCTTCTCATCATTTAGGCCTTGATGTAACTACCATCTCCTTCTCAGACCATGTTATCTAAAGTATATACTACCATTGTTTTTCCATTCCAACCATTTGTTTGTTTCTTTCATAGCACGTACTAGTGTTTGGATTTATTTTATGCATTTATTTTCTTCTGTTTGGTCCATCTTCCCCATTAAGGTCTTTGGAAACAGAAACATTGATTCTCATTCCCTACCGGATTCTCAACAACTAGTACAATACCTGGCGCACAGTTGGTATTCAGCAAGTATTTGTTGAATGAATAAATGCAAAGTGTGAATCTCACTATGTTCAGTTTTATGTGTTTACATGTTTTCTTTTGGGATATTGGCATATCTAGTTTTCTAAATCCAGATAATCCTATATAAAGAAATTTGGGAGCAATGCAAGTTTTGTTAGTGAGAGAGATTAAGATTGCCGACTGAAGAGCATAAATAGCAGTAATGTCCACAACTCAAATTCTAACTTTCAAGTCCGGTTTTGCTTCCTCCATCACACCTTGGATATGAATTCACAGTGTGATGGCTAGGAAAGTATATATTTTTGAAGCGAATGGAATAACTAGTTAATATTAGTCACCCTGGTATTTTATTAGTGATTCAAATTCTGTGATTCCATAGTTTATATTCAGCTTTTCAACTCTTTTACTTTTCTCCTGCCAAGTATATTATGTCTCACCCTATCCCTAACATAAACACACACACACGCACACATGCACACACACACACACACACACACACACACACACACACCCCTACCTGTTTTAGGGATACTATTCAGTTTTATTATCATAGAATTGTGAATGACCCCAAAACTTTAGTCTGGTCAGATAATACCAGTTGATTTTCCCCTCAATTACCCCATGACTGTGTTACCACCTCTGTACCAGCAGTATTGTGTATGTCTTAAGCTCATTGAAGACATAATGAACCATGTGTTATTGTATCTCGTATTGCAAATTAATTGCTCAATAAATGGTGACTGGACAAATGTGAATTACCATGCTGTCTCTGTAGAAAATCAGAAAATGACATTTCATGTAAAATAAGTTTCCATATTTTATACTTTATCTTGCAGTATGTTCTATTTACTTTTTTAAATTTTCATGAAAAGTTAACACTGATGCTTTTCTTATAGCAAATTTCTTAGGAATTTAAGATATAAGGAAACAAATTTTGTGCATCCATGTTTCAGATATGATCATTCTGTTTCAAATGACAAAGCCCTGATGGTGCTAACTGAAGAACCATTGCTTTATATTCCTCCACCTCCTTGTCAGCCCCTCATTAACACAACAGAATCTCTCAGGTGAGTGTTGTAGATTATTGCAGAAACATCTAGTTGGTTCCCATGTTTCCCCTTTGAAACCTAGACAAGTAATTGGTCAGGTTAATTAAGTGACTGAGAGAATCTCTGAATTATTTGTTGGATAACTGTAGGCATATTAGTTGTCCAGTTTCTCCACCAACCTGATAGGGATGGTGATGGGTCTATTTTATGTGATGGTTGCTTACTTAAATCTGTCTTCTTTGAAAACTACAGAAGGAAATTAATACTAAAATTTCAGTGTAAGTGTTAGGCTTACAGTTGCTAACATTTATAGCAGAAAGTACCTTTTTCTTCAAATTAGGAACATAATAATTTGTGGATATGTGATTCTGGAGATACCTTACCATAAGTATACACTTCTTTATCAGCTTTTCCCTTGAATTTTTTTCCTCCAATTTTGGACCTTATCCTTAAACCTCAAAAACTACTTCTGGTTTTTTGTGAGAGGTAGTAATCAACTACAGTTAAACAGTTTAACATCTTTATAGCTGCTGTAAAAAAGCAAAGTAAAAGAAGTTATATTTGAGCTACACTTTTATTTCCTGTGTTGAAAAATTTGAATATTTTTTTTACCCCAGGCAATTGAATTCATTCTTTTTCTTCTCCCAAAGAGCATGATTTTCAAAAGGCTTTAATGCAATCTATTTGTTGTTAGGGATCCTATGTCTCATTAAGTTCTCTACAGTGTCTCAAATGTTTGTGTTTACATAGCCCAAGAACAGAAACAGGAAATACTTTTTATTTTGTTTTGTTTTATTTTTAGACAGAGTCTCACTGTGTTGCTCAGGCTGACGTGCAGTGGCTCAATCATACCTCAGCTGCCCCAAACTCCCAGGCTCAAGCGATCCTCCTGCCTCCACCTCTTGAGTAGCTGGGACTACAGGCACATGCCACTATGCCCAGCTAATTTTTTTTGTTTTTTATTTTCTGTAGAGACAGGGTTTCACTGTGTTGTGCAGGCTGATCTCAAACTCCTGGGCTCAAGCAATCTCCCCACCCCAGCTTCCCAAAGTGCTAGGATTACAGGTGTGAGCCACCGTGCTGGCAAGGAAATACTTTTTTGGTGGTAAAACCTTAGCATCCAGTGTTTGTATTTGGCAGGTATTTAGCTGTAGTTTTATTTGAATTTTGAATGCATAGTTGACGAGTTTACCATATAAAAATGCATATCTTATTAAAAACAACATTATCAGTTTTTTCAGATCAAAAATATTGAGTCATCAGGCACTCGGAATGCTCTTTGGAATCTACAAATGATTAGATTCATTTCCACCCACAGGGTGAAACACTGATTTCTATGTTTAATTAATTAAACTATATTTTATAGGTTAAATCATGAACTTCGAGGATGGGTTCATAGACATGAAGTGGAAAGGACCAAGTCAAGAAGAATGACAAATAATCAACAGAAAACCCACATTCTTCAGGTTGGTTTCTGTTTGTCTTTGAACAGTAGTTGGCATATTTGTTGGAAGGCTTCTCCCAGCTGGGTTGCTCTCTTCCCTAGAAAATTTGGTAAGCTTGAGCTTTAGCCACTTCCCACTGTCTCATGCTGCTTCTGATGCAGTTGTCATTGCCACTGAAGTCTTCCTCCCAGATTTTATAGCACTAGTTTAGGTTTTATAGTATTAGTAGTTCCCTCATCAGGCATTCTATGATTTCTTGCTCTCACCTTCAACTTTGCTTTCAAGCCAGGAGTTCCTGTGCATGGATATCTACATCAGAGGTCTTTGGCACAATGGTATAATAAATAATACTGTTTATCTCCTCTCTTCTTAGAGCTTTTCAAAAAGAGAATGTTGAGACATGGGACAGTTTGAAAATGAAGACACATCCATGGAGGGCATTTCTGAACTTAGATATTTACCACTCTGGCTTAATGACAGGTCTTACTTAGAATCTGTTAAGTGGGGCTTCCATCTCAATGTTGTTTGCCACAAAACAACATTAAGTGATTCCATCATTCATCAAATATTTGTTGTTAGCACTTAGACTAGCAATTGGCATATGCAAGTTCCCAATAATGAGCCAAGGACTATTCTTGATCCTAAAATAAAGGAGTGAGTATGATAAAGTCTCTACCTTAATGGAGCTTACTCTCTAGTGGGAGAGCTAAACAATAAGCAAGTAAATAAATATACAAACACACTCAAAATTAGAGATAAGTTCTCTAAAGAAACAGAGCAGCATAGGAGGTTAGAATCTGAATTGAGAAATGAGTGACTAGACTGAGTGGTCAGGGAAGGCTTCTCTGAAGAAGTCCCATCTTAAGACGGCTTTGTCAAGGTAATTAATGCTAACTGTTATAACAGCCTCCAAAATCTTAGTAGCTTAGTGGAATAAAAATTTTTCACTTGCACAAAATTTGACATCACTTTCTAGGATTGCTTTTCTCTAAGCAGTGAGTAAGGGATCTGGGTTCCTTCTACTGTGTAGCCCCAGCAAGTTAAAATTCTTTGCTTATAGCTTGGGATGTTAGGGAAAAAAGAGTCTGGTGGATTATGCAAAATGTTTTAGGGATCAGGCCTGGATTTTAGCCAATGTTTAGTTGGCTAAAACTCTGTCACTTTGCCTAAACTACTGCAAGAGAGACTGGGATCATGTGTCTTTCTGTGTGCTCAAGAAGAAGAAAAGGGTTTGGTGAGAACATTGCTTTTGCCATAGACAGAAAAGTGACTGAAATAACAATGTAAAGATTTAGGGGAAAATCTGGAGCAAGAGCTTCTAGACAGAGGGAGCAGCAAATATAAAGCCCCTCAGGAGGGGAACAGTTTGTATATTTGAGGAACATGAAGAAGCTGAGTACAACTGGAATGCAGGGACTGAGGGGAGAGTGGTAGATGAGATTAGAGAGGCAGCAGACGGAAGCACATAGCAAACTTCAAAGGCTTTCGTGGGAACTTTGGATTTCATCCTAGGTTTGAGGGGGATGCCATTGAAAGGTTTGAGTAAGGGAGTGACTTGATCTGATTTATATTTTGAAAAATTAGTTGTTGCTACATAAAGTGGACCATGATGGGGAGCATGACTGGAAGTAGGGGAGACAAGTTAAGAAGGCATTTTAGTGAGCTAGGTGAGAGATTGTTGTGGTCCATACTAGTGTGGTAGTCATAAAGGTGGCAGAAAGTACTTGGATGCCAAATATAGTTTGAAAGTAAAGCTTATATAAATTCTTGATATAATGATAAATCCTATGCTTAAGTAATAGATGATTGGTGATACCATTTACTGAGACCAGTACTGGAGAAGGAGAAGTTAGAGGCAGGAGTCAATAATTTTAAATATGTTAAGTTTGCTATGGCTATTAGGCACTCAAGTGGAGAAGTCAAGTGGGCAATCAAGTATCTGGGTCTGGAGTTTAGGAGAGAGGTTGAAACTGGAAGTTTAATTTGTGGTGCTACTACCTAGAGAGAAATAAAGAGGAAAGAAAAGAGAGTGAGGTACCAAGCTCTGGGCCAGCTCCAACATTACAGGCTGAAAGAGAAAGAGGAACCAGTATTTGAAAAGGAAGAAGGGTAGCTGGCCAGTAAAATAGGAGAAAACGTAGGATAGTGGTGTCCCAAACTCAAGCAGAGAAAGTTTTTAAAGAAGGGGATGTAGCAGTTAGTTACAGGGGCTAAGAGAGTTAAGAGATGCTGATTAAGATAAAGAGTGAGGAATTACTTTTTGGAATTGACCATTAGAACTTGTTAGTGACCTTGGTGAAAGTTCTTTCATTGGAGTGATGATGGCAAAAGCCAACTGAAGTGGATTCAGGGAGGTAATAACAGAGGAAAGAGTGGAGAACATTATTTCAGGGTGATCGCTATGCATGGGAATAGAGAAATGGGGTAGCTACAGGAATCAAGGAAGAGTTTTATTTTTGGATGGGAAATATTTCACCAGGTTTACATGTTTACATGCTAATGGAAACATCTTAAACCCTAATTATTTCATGATTAATTGGAAGCAGTGTATGTTATGTTCCAACGTATATTAAAAGGATAATAAGAAACATGGATTTTTAACCATTATGAGACTGTTTTCCTACATAAAATGAGGGTTAGTGTTGGTGAGCTGAAACTGACATTCTGAAATTTTGTAATTATCTACTGTGTGCTTCTCTTAGCCTCTCCAACAACTTTTTTCACCTACTATAGTAGGTAACTTTATTGGTGGTTAGTACTTCTAGAGGCTGCAGGCAATCATTAACAATGTCACAAGCACCCCAGAGTCCCAAAGCTGCTTATTGGCGTTGGAATGTGGAGTCTAGTACTTCAAAAATTCATGTCTGCCAAAGTCTACACATCAGCTGCCACCATGGTCAAAGGAAAAATGGACTCTGTCCCCCCTTCTGCTTTCCAAGTATGAAGCAAGTGCATCTTATTGGCAGAATCTAAATTATATCCAGAACCCTGGTGGCAAAATAGTTTGAGTGGTACAGGTTTCAGGCTTCCATCCTTTGCTATACAGAGGAAGAACACAGGAGTCAGGAATAGATCATTGCTAGTAGGTAATCCCACACAGCTAGTATAATGGACTTAATGAAAAAATAGATTAAAATTCTTGCCCTAAATGCTTTTTTTAATGCTTATCATTAGATATAATTTGTCATGTTTTTCCTTACTGTTCATTAGATAAATGAATAGGCATTTACTGTGGAAGGGGTGCTTGGTATTCTTTAATCTTAAAGGAATTCCAATGCAAGAAAAAGAATTTTGTTTTAATTTTACTGTCTTCGTTCATTTGGAGGAAATTTGTAGTTTAAAGTCTTACTTCTTTCTATGCTATTTTGGGTACATATCTTTCTGTAGGGAACTTAGACATGCTCAGAATTGTGGGAATCTTAGCTACTATAGAAGGGAATGATGGGGAAGAATCTATATTTGTCAATCGTAAAGAAGTTCCTGGTTAGAGGAGGGAGAAGAATTTTTCATGCTGTTGTCAATGGCAAAGCATGTTAAGATTTTAAACAATTCTCTCTCTTAATGTAAAGAGCCTGTAACTGCTCTCCTTTTTCTTTGTTCATTTCAACCGTTTTTTTCTTCCAGATACCACTTTCAGTTGCTAAGAGTATCCCAAAGTCTTATAAAATATTCTGTAATTTTAGTGAACAGACATTTCTTTGCAGTATGTGCTGTATCTAAGCATCATTATGTCTTTGACTTTGCTTGTCCTGTTTCATAGTTCTACCCTCTTCCTAGACAGTTTACCTTTTAGAAAAGGTAGAGGAAAATTAATGAAATATCTTTCAAAATGAAGGCAAAATAAGGACATTTTCACATAGAGAAAACCAAGGGAATTAGTCTCCAGAAGACCTGCAGTGTAAGAAATGCTAAAGATGTTTTTTAAAGGAGTTGGGTAAATGATACTAGAAAGAACCCCAGATTAGCAGGAAGTAAGAACATCAGAATGGGCAAATATTTGGGTAAAAAGTACAGGCCTTTTTTTTTTTTAAAAAAGACAACTATCTTGTGTGTGTATATTTAAATGTCTTTAAAAGACTGTTGGTCTTTTTTAAAGCAATAATAATAGCAATCTATTGTGGGGTTTATAGCTTATAAAGAAGTGAAATATAAGACAATATGAACACAAAGGGAGGGAGGGATAAATAGAATTTTACTCTTAATAAAGTTTTTGTGTTGTTCAAATAATATTTCAAGATCTACTGCAGTAACTTAGATCCAAATATAGGCTCTAGAGCAACTACTAAAAGCCAATATAAAGACGTACAGCTAGAGCCAGGCATGGTGGCTTGTGCCTATAATCTCAGCTACTAGGGAGGCTGTGGCAGGAAGATTGAGCCCAGGAGTTTAAGAAGCTGTGGTGAGCTATGATTATGTCATTGCTCTCCTGCCTTGGGAACAGAACAAGACCCCGTTTCTTGAAAAGAAAATGTATAGCTAAAAAGACAATGTAAGAAATAAAAATGGAATGCTAAAAAAAATGCAGTTCAATGAAAAGACAGAAAACGGTATGGCGATTCCTCAAGGACCTAGAAATAGAAATTCCATTTGATCCAGCAATCCCATTACTGGGTATATATCCAAAAGACTATAAATCGTTCTACTATAAGGACACATGCACACGAATGTTCATTGCAGCACAGTTTACAATAGCAAAGACCTGGAACCAACCCAAATGCCCATCGATGATAGACTGGACAGGGAAAATGTGGCACCTTTACACCATGGAATATTATGCAGCCATCAAAAACGATGAGTTCGTGTCCTTTGTAGGGACATGGATGAACCTGGAAACCATCATTCTCAGCAAACTGACACAAGAACAGAAAATCAAACACCGCATGTTCTCACTCATAGGCGGGTGTTGAACAATGGGAACACATGGACGCAGGGAGGGGAGTATCACACACTGGGGTCTGTGAGGGGGAAAAGGGGAGGGATAGTGGGGGGGTGGGGAGTTGGGGAGGGATAGCACGGGGGAGAAATGCCAGATATAGGTGATGGGGAGGAAGGCAGTAAATCACACTGCCATGTGTGTACCTATGCAACAATCTTCCATGTTCTTCACATGTACCCCCAAACTAAAATGCAATAAAAAAAAAAAAAAAAAAAGAAAAGACAGAAAAAGAGAAACACATAAAGAATAAATAGAATAAATTTAAAATGCATACCAAGATGGTAGACTTAAATCCAACTATATTAGTAATTAAATTCAGAGGGCTAAACACATCAATTAAAAGGAATAAATTTTCAAACTAGATTTTTTTTAAAAAGTAAAGATCCAACTATATGTTTATAAGAAGTAACATTTTAAATATGAAGATACCGACAGATGGAAAATAAAAGTGAAAAAGTGTATACGCCATGCAAACATGAAGCATTAAAAAGCTGGCATGGCTATATTAATCAGAAAAAGTAGACTTCCTAACAAAGGTTATTCTAAGAGACAACAAAACTAATTTTTTATAACAATTCTAAATATATAGGCCCCCAATAACAAAGCTTCAACATACACAAAGCAAAAAGTGACAGAACTAGAGAAAAATATCTACAACATAATTGGAAATTTTAACATCCTCTCATTTCTGTGTAAATGCCTCTCACATTTTTGCCAATTACGATCTTTTGCTAAACCCACACAGTTAAAAATGCAAAAGCTCATGACCAGTTTTTCAGAGGTTCCTTATTTAATTGTTAAAACTCTTGGATAGGTAAACAGAATATCTATTTTCTGTTTGCCGGCTATCTCTGTAACTTGGCTTTCCCTAAAGCCTACCCATTGCTTTCGGAGACTAGGGAAAGAAGTCTGGCTTCTTTCAGACTTCCTTGCTTATTTCATATGGGCCAAAGTAGCACAAATCATTTCAAATTCACCAGCTGTTTAATCTGTTCATTTGAAACCTTGTATTTATCAACTAGCTATAATTTTGTTTTTGCTTTATTTACTACTTACTTGATAACTATGCCAGTAAGTATAGTATTTCATTATTTAACTGTGTGTTTCTTTTCATTTTATTGGTGATTTTTTTTCATTTGTTGTTAAAACATTAACTGAGCACCTACAATATACAAGACCCACATTAGATTTTTATAAAATAAGATCTTTGACTTGTTACAGAGCCAGAAGTTGGAAGCCCCATATTCAACCCTGCATATTGGTTCCATCCGCCAAACAAAATTGTTTACTCTCCTTTTCTCTCTTAAACTTTTGTACATGCTCTGTTTTAGCACTTATCACATTGTGTTGGTTTCCTATATCTGTCTTCCGAGTTAAACTGCGAGCTTCTTAAAGGCAGAAGTCAAATATTTAATTTTGAAGCTTGGGCGCATGTAGGTGCTTTGATTACTAAAAGATGGATATATGGACACAGTAATGAAGACATGATTAAAAAACTATTTAAATCATTGTTTGACGGGGTAAGATTACTTTCTAATGTAACAGAAGTTGGTAATGTGCTCTTGAACTCTGATACTCTGACAAATCTCTTCTGAAAATCAGCTTACAAAACTACCAGGGAGAATAAAAAGGCATGATGCAAAGCAAATGCTATGTGAAAGACAGGATTCCAGTGTAGCATATGTGGGCCACTAATGGGTCTAGATTGAACTGTTCTCTTGCCAAGAGTCATCAGTGAGAACTCTTTAATGATGGCTTAGTTCACAGATGTATTTTGGCATGAAGATCTCTGTGTTTAACTCAGTAAACAATAGGATCTAGTTTCATTATGGACCTTTCATACTTCTTAGGAACTTGTCATTGGTAAGAGAATTATTTTAGACAAGCACACATTGTTATATGTCCTGTAAAACTTATATGGCTTGGTCATAAAATTTGTGGTGCTTGGACTACGCTTTGGGCTCTTTCTTTAAACTTAATGGAAAGTGCCTTAAATGCCTTAATCTCTGTAAGACTTGTCCCAGACCAGAAGGGACCTAAGTAGTTCTAATATCTGTTAGTGTTTAATTATTTGAACTGAATATGTCAGAAATCTTAGCAATGCACGTTTAACAAATGTAAGTATAGAATGAGCCAGTATAGGAGGATTTCATATAATTTCATGATACAATATTAAACTTTTTTTTTTTTTTTTTTTAATATTCCAGGGTGCTCTGGAACAGGGCTCAAATTCTCAGCTGATGGCTGTTCAATACACAGAAACTACTAGTATCAGGTAAAACAGTGTGGAAGCTTTTGGCAAAGGAATTTAACATAGTTGGTAGTATAATAAAGTTGAAACTCACACTTCCCTTTCACCTTAAATTAATTTGTTCTCATCTATGATTTTATATTAATTGTATACTGATATATATATGTATGTATATATGTATATATATGTGTGTATATATGTATATATATGTATAATTACTGATATATATATATAATTATGTTATATATACATATATATATAACATATACTACTGAGCAGTTGGAATAAAGCCAAATAATTTCAAAAGTTCAACTCTTCCAAATCCCTTAAATACATATTTAGTCAGAATGCTGTTCTGTCATAATTTGGATGAAAGTCTTGAATACCCATAGCTCTCTTGCCCTTGATTTGCATCTGTTTCATGAGCCTAGGAGAAGGGAATGTTATTTTTTGAGTGCTCTGTGCCAGGTGTCCTGCTGAGTGCTTTACATGCATTTATCTTTAAATCCATATAATAACTAAAAGTATATTTTATATGCAGAAAAACTGGTCAAGTCATTTATTTACTTTTTGTAATTTTCAGAGTCATAAGACCTAGTGGCAGACTCAGAATTCAGATCCTAGCTGTATTACTTACAGTGCATTTTTCACTACACAATACAACTTAAGATTTTGAAAGATTTCAAAGAGAATCCTATGTCTAGAGGTTTAAATATCTTCAAAAGGAAAGATAATATGGGAAGCAATATGGTGTCATGGTTAAGATGCTAGCTTTATCTGGTCTATTGGGCAGAGTTCAAATTATAACTCTGCCTCAAGCAGGTTACATGCAAATGAAGTTTCCTCATTTACAAAATGCTGGCTGCACAGAGTTGATATAATGGTTAAATTAGATAATATATTTAGAGCATTGGCATGGTATTTGGTACATATTAAGTGCCACCCCAAAATGGTAAATGACAATGATGTGATGTTATTGACAACAGTATCACTGAAGTGAAAGTTGAGAATCTCAGCTTCTGTCTGTAGCTCTACCACACATTTGTAGTTCACTATTTATTAATTTAATATTTACTTAGAATACACTGTGTGCCAGTGTTCTAGGCACTGAAAAAAAAAATACAGATAGATACTAAAAATGTAAGTCAAAAGCTATTTTATTCATTATACTAGTAACTGTGAGAATTCCTATTAAATGGCAATACACAACGTATCAGCAATCATGAATGTTTAAAATCCTGAGATTGTATTATCCTGTTGAAATTGATAATTAAAATATATTTAAATAGTAGCTAATAATTCTCTCCTAACCAGAGTATATAATTGAATTATAATACATTTATTTTAAAAATACATCAATTTTTGGATGCATGATTATGATGGCATGGTATTTCTTTATTAGTTAAAATGTTTTAGTGAATTACAGTTAATTTTTATTAGTTGTGGATTCCATATTTGCTAATTCACCTACTAAAATCCGCTAAAATATATTTGTAACCCCTAAATCAATATTAGCAGTGCTTTTGTCATCATTCGCAGACATGCATAGATGCTGCCTGGTGAGGTTCAACAAGGCAACAGTTTGCCTTCTAGTTTCAGCTATGTAAGTAAGGTCCTTTTCACAGTCCACATTTTTCATATTTTTGTGCTTTTTGTTGATAATTTTGCTGTTTGAAATGGCCCCCAGGCATATTGCTGAATTGCTGTCTAGTGTTCCTAAGCCCAAGCAGGCTGTGATGTGTTGTGTGGAGAAACTACGTGTGTTAGAGACGTTTCATTTAGGCATGATTTATAGTGCTGTTGGCTGTGAGTTCAAGTTAGTGAATGAATAATATATGTCAAAGAAGGTGTATTTAAACAGAAACACATAAGTAAGGCTATATGTTGATCACTTGACCAAAATATTGTAACCAGAGGCTTGCAGGAACCTAACTCTGTATTTCCCCTAGGAGAATGGTTTAGGATTCACTAATTCATTGTTGTCAGTAACTTTTTAGAACATAACTATCACAAAATAGCAAGAAGTGACTATATATTCAAAATATTATAATCAGAAATGGCCTAGTGAACAAATGGAATTATTTCAAAGGAAGTTCTTATGACTCATTTATTATTTCCATTTAGGTCAGTCTTTTTCTCCTCTTAATAAATAATGTTTGATTGATACATACAATTTTATCTTTGAAGAAAAATGAAACATTACAGGATCTCTTTAACTCTTCTGGATATTGGTCCTAAACACTAGAAGATCCAGAACATATTAAGAACTCTATTAGAATCATTTGACTTTATCTTTTGGTGTATGATGTGGGTTGAGGTATTATCATTTTTAGTTTTTAATTTTAGTAAGGCACATACATGGTACTTTTAATATCAATGGCTAGCAATTGTTGAGTGACTCCTATGGAACAGGATCCAATGCTTGGCACTTTACATATATAACTTCTCCAGTAACAATCCTGCAAGGTTTGTGTGGTTATCCTCTTTTTATTGATGAGGAAACAAGTTGCTCATAGAGGGCACTTTCCTCATGAATGCCCACTTGAGAAGTGAAGCAGGAATTCCAAACCAGGTCTGTTTGTTTTCAGATCTTAAGCTTTTTCCACCTTTCACACAGCCTCATAGGCAAGCACACCTTCATATATTTGACAGAGTCGTGAGAAATAACTTTTCCTCAGATTTAATTTGTATTACTAAAAATTTCAAAATAATTTGATCCTATGCAGAATCTATTTTCTGATGCTTTTATTATTTTTACATGCTTTGCAGTGTACTTGACCATCTAGTACATTTTAGAGCCTTGATTCAGAAATCAGAATTTTAGCATTAGTGAATGAGATCTTATAAAATACCCTGATCTTAGGCTTTACAAAATGTTGTTATAAAAATTACTGCCAAAATGCAACTAATATTTTGGTTGAGAGAGACTCTTAGAATTCAGACATAGCCTTAGAATGGGAAATATTTTGGGGAAACATGAAACTTTTTATTTTAGTAAAACCTTATTTTTTTTTTACTTTAGCAGGAACTCAGGGAGTGAGCTACAAGTGTATTATGCTTCACCTAGAAGTTATCAAGACTTTTTTGAAGCCATCCGCAGAAGGGGAGACACATTTTATGTTGTGTCATTTCGAAGGGTAAGTTCATCTTGAAAGAACAAAGCAAATATTTTTGAGTACTTGTGGTACTCAAGACATTGGGCTGAATATTGTGGAAAATACAAAGATGTGAGAAACAGGAAGCAATATAAAATAAATTATGTGAGTGGAATAGTCTAAGTACTGTAATACATGTTTTACTTGAACTGTTGAGTATTATAAAGATGAACATGGAATTGGTGTCAGACTATGAATTTATGTTTAGGAAATATAAATTACTTGTTGATTTTTATTCTTTGTAATCCTGATAGCCATACTGTTTATAACAAAAGGAAAAGTAAAAAGATAAAAATATTCTATTTAGGCTTTTCCTTTTTAGGCTTTTAAACCAATTCCCATTTGGTTATTGAGAAATAGACTTCTGAAATGTAGGTTTGAGATGGATTGTGGGCTGATTATTATATTAATTGTGGAATGTTTGGATCTATGTTCCTAAGACTCTCTATTCCTCTTTTATATCTTCTTAATCAAACATGTGGTTGGTGAAGAATGTGTTAATCAGTTAGCTCTGACTCTCTATACCTTTTTTACATCTTCTTAATCAAACATTTGGTTGGGGAAGAATGCGTTAGATAATCAGTTAGCTTATGTAAAAGTAAATGTTTATACTAGCACTTTTGAATGTTTTGAATCTTAGGCTAAATGGAAAATATGCATAGCTATTTATATTTCACCTACTTTTGCCATAAAATGAAAATATTTTCTTCATAGAGTTGCCATGTGAATATCTCTTTAGAGTACTATATGTTAACCCAGGAGCACGTGAATGAGTTGGAATTCCTCAGTGGTGGTTTCCATCTCAAGCTGTTTTTTCTTTCTGTCTCTCCCTTTTTTTTTTTAACTTTGGGCTCTGGGGTACATGTGCACATCCTGCATCCTGCAGGATTGTTGCATAGGTACATACATGCCATGGTGGTTTGCTGTCTCCACTGTCCCTGTCACCTGCATCAGGCATTTCTCCCGGTGTTATCCCTCCCCAACCTCCCCGCCCTGGCTGTCCTTCCCCCTCCTCTTCCCTCCACCCCCCCACCTTCTCTGTGCCCATGTTTTCTCATTGTTAGTCACTTGCCTGTGAGTAAAAACATGCGGTGTTTGGTTTTCTGTTCTTGTGTCAGTTTGCTGAGAATGATGGTTTCTAGATTCATCCATGTCTCTACAAAGGATGTGAACTCATCAGTTTTTATGGCTGCATAGTATTCCATGGTGTATATGTGCCACATTTTCTTTGTCCAGTCTATCATTGATGGGCATTTGGGTTGGTTCCGGGTCTTTGCTATTGTAAACAGTGCCGCATACTGAACGGCCAAAAACTAGAAGCACTCCCTTTAAAAACTGGCGCTAGACAAGGATGCCCTCTGTCACCACTCCTATTCAATATAGTATTGGAAGTCCTAGCCAGAGCAATTAGGCAAGAAAAAGAAATAAAGGCATTTAATTAGGAAAAGAAGAAGTCAAATTGTCCCTATTTGCAGATGACATGATTGTATATTTAGAAGACCCCATCATCTCAGCCCAAAACCTCCTTAAGCTGATAAGCAACTTCAGCAAAGTTTCAGGATGTAAAATCAATCTGCAGAAATCACAAGCATTCCTGTACACCAACAACAGACAGACAGAGAGCCAAATCATAAGCAAACTCCCATTTACAATTCCTACAAAGAGAATAAAATGCCTGGGAATACAACTAACAAAGGATGTAAAAGACCTCTTCCAGGAGAACTACAAACCACTGCTCAAGGAAATAAGAGAGGACACAAACAGATGGAAAAACATTCCATGCTTATGGTTAGGAAGAATCAATATTGTGAAAATGGCCATACTGCCTAAAGTAATTTATAGATTCAACACTTTCCCCATCAAGCTACCAATGACCTTCCTCACAGAACTGGAAAAAACCTCTTTCTCTCCTTTTTTAAACAAGAGAGGGGGGTCTCACTGTGTTGCCCAAGCTGGACTCAAACTCCTGGGCTCAAGTGATACTGAGTAGCTGGCTTTCTTTTCTTTTCTCTTTTTTTTAAAAGAATGTACTGGGTGTGATTAGAAATAAATACAGTTGACCCTTGAACAAAAGTTTGAATGAAGCAGGTCCATTTCTGTGTGGATTTTTCTTAACCTTAGCAGAATGCCAAACCCACTTATATCTATGGCCAACTTTTCACACGTGTAAATTCCGCAGGGCTAACTGTGGGACTTGAGTGTGTGCGGATTTGGATATATGCAGGCGGCTCTGTAACCAGTTCTCCACATATACAGAGGGTAACTGTCTATACTACCAATAGAATGAGCAATTCATTCTCTGATTATTGTTACCACTCCACTATCACTGAAATTCTCAGTAAACTAGCTAATTCTTTTCCGAAGGTATAAATATCTAACAGCTCAGGTTTTTAGGTCCAGAGAACTTTGACGCTTGAAAACTAGGGGAGATCAAACATTTTATATATTTTCAGTTATCAATAAAAAATGCTAAGAGATTTGGAACACTTTAGCCATAGCGTCTCATGATCACTGACTTTTCACAAAATTCCCTGTGCTCACCTTACTCTCTCAGACATAATTGGTATATATCTATACAGTACCAGCCTCAAAGTTTCTTTTCAGCAGCAAGGGAGCAGCTGAGAACAGTGTTTCCCACAAGGCTACAACTGTACTGGCCTATGAAAACAAAGTATTTCCTTTTCTATTGACACAATTATGTTCAAAGTAGGAGAAAAAAAGTAAACTTTTAAGAATAGGATTCAGCACTATGAAGAAGAAACCTGCTGGGTGTTAAAATGATTGTGTTGAAGTATATTTTATGGAAGTTATTGTAGAAGAATGCTTTTAACACTCAAATAGACAAACAGTTTTTCTGAGGTTCTGGATAATTACTGTGTTATTTGATCAAAACAGTATAACAGATATTAGAAATAACACTTGTCAAGCCATGGATTGAAGTCATGGTTAGTAATTTTTTTCTAAGGGAAGAGAACAAGTATTTTTTTTATAGAGAACATAATCCTAGCTTTAAAGGAACTGTATTTTTACAAAAGACAATGAATGGTGGTTTAAAAATATATATGCATTGCATTTTGTTTTTGCATTTGTAAAAAGTGATTTCTCATTAGTTTACTGTAAAGTTCTGCTAGAAAATTACTGATTTCCACCCCACCAACCCTTCAGGAAGACTGTTAGCACTGTCTCTCACACAAATACTATTAGGACTATGTCTCACATTGTGGTTTGATCTTTCATTTCCCAATTACTGATTTATTGCATTTTGGTGTTTTATATCAAGGAATAATAAGGATAAACCTGAACTGAATTAGATAATAGTAGTTAGACAACATTTATTTTTTCTTGTTTTGTTTTGTTTCAGTAGTAGGGAGTAGGGGAAAGAAAGTTAATTTTATATTGATGACTATAAACTATGTTATGGGACAGGAATTTAGTTCTTAAATACCTGGATTGTTCATTTTGCTCTTCCTAAAATGAAAAAGAATAAATTACCTCATACTTGGTCTTCTCTTTCATCTTTCAATATAAAATATTCTAGCAGTTTCATCAAAAAGGTGAGTGACCTCATTTCTTGTATAGAAGGATGTAGACTTTTTCTCCCACTTAGGTTCTTAATTTTATTGGCAGAAATTATTGTAACTGATACTATATGGGAAATTCAGAAATAGATTTCAGAGCCCCAGGTTTTGGCTTAGCATGAACCACACATTTATAACAAAGCCAATAAGCAAGCCATATTATTTTATGTTATGAATGGACATGTATTTGACAAAATATTTTAATATCTAAAAACGTAGAAGTAGCCATTGACTGTTTAGTACTGTTATTT
Source organism: Ateles fusciceps (assembly GCA_036589455.1). NCBI lineage: Eukaryota > Metazoa > Chordata > Mammalia > Primates > Atelidae > Ateles > Ateles fusciceps. The sequence continues at coordinate 4,890,002 of JAZHEH010003362.1, forward strand.
AAGCCACTCTCTCCCAAACTTACACTCCCTCACACCCTGCATTCCTGTACCATTTAATCTCTTTGCAGTTGAGCTGTTGAAATTATTTTCTCTAAAGCAGACATACTCTTGGATAACTATTGAGTTCCTGTTATAGCTCAGCAAGAAAAAATGCTTATGATCCCAGTAGTCCTGACAAAGCTTCAAACTGCTTCTGTTCTTTTGACTTTCCTTGAAGAGTTTTTACCTCCAACATAGTGACCTATTCCACTTTTTTGGCTTAGTTCCAGTTATTTATAGCTTTTTTTCCTGTAAATACTTTATCTTTTTCTCCTCTCTTTGACTTGTTTTAGTATGATTTGGAGAGGGAGTTTGGGGGAAAAACCTTTTCTCAAACTTCCAAGTCACTGAGTGTAGTATAACTGATGCATTAATAAGAAAAAAATCCAATTAAGTTTAATGCCTTTTTTGTTTGTTTTAAGAGACAAGGTCTCTATTGCCCAGGATGGGAGTACAGTGGTACAGTCATAGCTCACTTCAGCCTCCAGGTCCTGAGCTCAAGCAGTCCTCCTGTGTCAACCTCCAGAGTAGCTGGGACTACAGGAGAGTGCCATCACACCCAGCTAATTTTTATTTATTTATTTTATAGAGATGGGATCTCACTTTGTTGCCCAGGGTGGTCTTGAACTCCTGGGTTCAATACTGCTTATTTTAAAAACGCTTTTGTACTATAGTCTATTTAGGGAGGGAGGGAGGGAGGAGGTTGATTAAATAATATAACAAAATGAATTCAAGAGCTACGACAGGAACAAATACTCAGAAAAGCTCAAATAAAGTTAATAAGAAGATGATGTTAAAGGGCGGAAAAGAAACATTGAAAAGAAAGGTGAGGAAATGATATTATTTTATCTATTATTTCAATACACATTTAAATACCATCCTTACATATTGCTGTCTCATCCACTAATATATAGGGAAAGAATTTCTTCCTGGGGCAGTTTTTCCTTAAAAACAGGCTCTCTTTGATTCAGATGGCTATGAATGTCAGTTTGCCATATTATCTCTACCTGTTTAGTAGTTTTTCTTTTGCAAATGAGTTGGATGCCTACTTTGGGAACATTTTTTATATCTTTTACATTTTCTGCTTTCAGTACCTGTCTCAAATCTTAAGTAAACACATGAAGTGTCTTTTCATCAGTTTCAAATACATACATAATATTACAGGAGAACCTGAGCTATAGCCATATAACTGCCTGAGAGATGTCTCTCTCTCCTCTCTTCCAAGTATTTTATATATGCTAGCAATAGTACCATATTTGGGTATTCGCCCCTTATTGGTCCCTTATAAAAATTATTAACACTATCATATATATGGCATGGATTATAAGGGTAACCTTAAGTAATAGGGACTTATTGTAAGATATGTGAGATTAAAGAAGCACAGGAAACTGGTTCAGAATCCAAATAATCCCTCTGTGCTTATGCTTCATAGGGTAGAATGTATACTATTCTTCATGGAGAATTAGAATAGTGGTTTATTGTCATCTCCGATTTGACAGCAGCTCCAGTGATTCTACTTTAGTCTTTTTTTCACACATTACTGATTCATACTCCTCAAACACACAAATTTGATTGGGTAGTTCTGGTCACCATCTCTTATGCAGAGAATTACTATGGCAGCTTTGGCTTATGATCCATAGTTCATTCATTTGTGATGAGGGAAATAGGATTGGCTTCATTAAGTGTATTCTCTTGCTTTGTAAGCCAGCAACTTTATGCAGAAGGGAAAACCTGGGGCCACTCTTCTAAGAAAATGATTGTGATAGGCACTGGGAGCTTCATAAACTGTTTATTATACCAGGCAACCTGTTTTTCATTAATTCTTTTTTTTTCCGTGTTCTTAGTAAGTATGCATTAAATTCTTTCTTGTATTGGTTCCTAATTGTTTGATTTAAAAGGCCCATCTTCTCATCTATATGATAAGCCTTTTAAAGGCAGGAAATATCATATGCTTTTGTGACCACCCCTGATACTCAGCGATGCCTACCACTCAGTGCTTACTGAACAGAATAGTTTTAGACGTGATCCATCGAGAGAAGTCACAGTGATGGAAGTTTGTTGTTTCTCATAATCATTTAAAAGGTATTTTTTAACATTGTTTAGCTTAAAGAAATTGGAATCTATTTTACTGATCTAAGAAGTAATATAAGCTATGCTAAATTCCAGTAGAAAGTTAAGTTACTCTGTTTTTTCCATTTATGGTTTGCACTAGCCAGATATCATCAGCTTATTCTTGTCTCTGAATCTAAGCTGTAGGGCTAAATAACTCACCTGGGTGTAGTGTTTAACAGCTTTCTGTGTCAGTAAGTAGAACTTTGAGGTATTTGCATCTTCATGTAAAATTATTTGTTGGCAGAATTTTTAGAGTAGATTGTTGTTAGACCTCAGTGCTTTCTTTTTGGAGAAGGATTGGGTTCTGCTGTTTGTACAGATTCAAGCAGTAGAAGCCAGAAACTTGAAACTTTGGAAACACTGTAGGAAATGCTGTGATTATTGCAAAAAAAAGGTTAACCGATGATGTTATTTGTTCAAAATGCTTGCCAGAGGTTTAGTCCCACGGATGGGCATAAAAATGAATTTCAAAAATAGCAGTGATATTTTCTAAATTAATACCTACATTGATATATCTAACACATGAAGAATGGCATATTCTCTTAATGCCAGTTAGTTAGTTATTAGAAATTCATGTTTAGTTTATATGCACATATAAAAATTCTATATACAATGATATATGTATAAAATCTTCAGAGGCAGGAGGAATTTCTTTAGTAATCAGAGGAAATTAGTTTGTAAAGTCTATTTCAAAAGGATACAACTCCTTCTTTTGTTTCTGAGACCTCAAAACTTGAGCGTACACATGGATCTTGGAGTTTGGCCATTTTCTTATCTTCACTTTCATGGCCTTTCAGCCAAATTCTAGCTGGAAAAAAATGTGAATAGATGAGTTTGGAAAGATACTTGCATTTTAGAAAAGGGTCTTATTTCAGAAGAGAGATGTTTTAAAACACCTTCTTTTAAAACGCTTTTTAAAATTAATTTTTCACTTTAAAATACATTCTCATTTAGGTCTGAAGCACCTGTAAAAAACAGAGCAAAGTTGACTGAGTACTCTAGGTTAATAAACTTAACCTAGATTTATTTAATCACTATACCAATAACGTTCTTTTTATATTCCCATTTTCTATTTCACTTTATTATATACAAATATTAACACTTTAATGTATACTACCTTTGTAGTTTACAAACCTCTTTCATACATGTAATCTCAGCTGTTTCTTATGTATAATCACATAAGTATTCTTAGTCCTTTTTTATGGCTGAAAGAACTGAAGCTCTTAGATAAGTAGCTTATCCAAGGACACAAAAATGGTCAGCATTAGAACACTGATGTTGGTAATATGTGGACAGAAGAGATTATTTTCAGTAAGGGTGCTAAACAGATTGTGCTATCATTTTAACCTCGAGTGAATAAGCCCCAGACTGAATAAGCTCCTTATCTATAAGATGCCTGTCTGTAATGTGTCTGTGATGTCCTAGAAGGATGGGACTATCCCCTGCATATTGCTTATTTCATGTATGGAATGAATTTAAGATAAGCTTGTCAACATAGACTATGTTTTGAATGATTTATTTGGAGTCATCTCTGTTTAATTATAATATGCCTTAAAATCTTGAAAAATTAACCTAAAATATACAGAATATCTGTCCTTATTGCTTTCTGAGGAGCTACGCTTTATAACAATCAGGGAACTATACCACTTGGAAGACTAACTGTCTTTATACAACAATAAAATCCTTGTGTTTAGATTTCTGTCTTGAGTGGCTGGTTTGAATCTAATTCTCTGGTATATGAAGCAAAGATTTATTATTTAACATAGTTTCAAAATTAAAATTGATAATGAAATTTTATGTGCCATGCAATGCCATGTGTATTCTTTTAAGGTGAAGATTCAATTTTTAGCAGCTTTATTGAGGTATAATTGACATATAAGAAACTGTACATATTTAACTCCACATTTTGATATATGTGTGTATATATATATATGTATATACTTACATATGTGAAACTGTCACCATAGTCAAAATAATTACCATGCCCATCAGTCTCAAAAGTTTTGTTTCTCACGCACCTTTGTAATTTTTCCCTGCCCTCTCTTTGTTCTGTCACCAGGCAACTGATCTTTTTTTCTGTTACTACAAATTAGTTTATAGTTTTAAAAATTATATATAAAGGGATCATAATTATATATATTTCCTTCCAGCAGAATTATTTTGAGATTAATCCATGCTGTTGCTTGTATCAGTAGTTCATTTCTTTACTAATATTCTGGTGTAGGGATAAAGCACAATTTACTTATATATTCACCCTCTACTGTTAGCTACTACAAACAAAGTGACCGTGAATATTTGTGTAGAAGTCTCGTAGGAACATATGCACTCACTTCTCTTGCATAAATACCTAGGAGTGGAATGGCTGGGTTATCTAGTAGGCATATGTTTAGCTTTTTTTGAGAAACTACTAAACTACTTTGCAAAGTGGTTGGCACCATTTTATATTCCCACCAGTGGGAATAAGAGTTCCAGTGCCTCCACATCCTTGGCAACACTTGATATAGCCTTTCTTTTTAATTTTAGCTATTCTAATAGAGGTGTGTAGTGGTATCTCATTATGGTTTTAATTTGCATTTCCCTAATGACTATTAATTTTGACCATCTTATTATGTGCTTATTTGCCATGCAAAAATCTTTGGTGAAAGGTCTGTTTAAATCTTTCCCCATTTTTTTATTAGGTTATTTTCTAATGATTAAGATTTCATATTGAGGATTTTGTATGTGTGTATGTGTTGTTTTGTTTAGCAGCTTAGAGCAACACACATTTATTATCTCACAGTTTCTGTGGCTCAGGAGTCCAGGCATAGATTTGCTGGGTCTTCTACTCCAGGGTTTCATCTTAAATCACAGTCTTGGCCAGGGCTGCAGTCACATCTCAAGGTTTGACTGGGGAAGGTTCCACTCATAAGTTCACATGATTGTTGGTAGGATTCAGCTCCTTGTGGGATGCCATACTGAGGGTCTCAGTTATTTGCTTAGTTGGAGATTACCCTCAGTTCCTGCCACATGGGCCTCTTGATACGGCAGCTCACAACATGGCAACTTGCTTCATGAAAGCCAGCAAGTGTTTTTGTTTACTGGTTTATCATGATTAACAAAGGATACATATGAATATTCTGATGGAAGAGATGCATAGTGCAAGCTATGTGGAAGGGATATGGAGCTTCCATACCCCCTCCAAGTAGGCTACCTTCTAGGCACCTCCTCATGTTCAGCAATCTGGAAGTGTTGCGAGTTCTTTATATATTCTATATACAAGTCCTTTATGAAATACATGACTTGTTAATATTTTTTCCCAATTTGTTGCTTGTATTTAAATCTCCTTATTAGTGTTTTTCAAAGGGCAGAAATTCTTAATTTTGATGAAGTTCAATATGTCAGCTTTTTATTTTATGGACTGTGCTTTTGTGGTTTTAAGAAATATTTGCCTAACTAAAAGTCACAAATATTTTCTCGTATTTTTTTTCTAAAAGTCTTACAATTTTAGGTTTTACATTTAGGCATATGATCCATTTTGAATTAATTTTTGTATATGTACAAGGTGTATGTAAAGTTCATTTTGTGTTGTGGATATCCAGTATTGTATGATATTCAGTGCTGTGTTTTCATCTAATAGCTTTTAAAGGAAGAATTAAAGCAAAGCCAAGTTAAATAGGTTATACCACACTGTCAGTTTTCTTTGTGTTATCCTTGACGTTGTTAGGTTGCACATTTTGCTGGAACTTCTTAAAACAGTATCCTGTGATTGAACTTCTTCAACCTCAAATTTCCAGTCTTTATACTTAACCAATGAAGTGTTATTTATATATTCTTTGGAAACGTAACATATACTGTAGATAATTATAGCAAAAGTGTAATGGGTAGCAGAAGATATTGCCAAACCAAAATTCTGGAGACCAGATGAGACAAACACATAATATGTGCCTGAATAGATCACAGTGCTAGGAAATACACTGAAAAGTGAAAGAACTAAAAATAAGCTTCTTATAAGAAGAGCTGATACTTCTGGGCTAATCTATTGGTAGTTTGCTTTCCTTAATTTGGTAAAGAAGAGCTTCAGAATCAGACTCTAGAATGAATCTTTTAAAACTATATATATATATTATATATTATGCATGTATACACATATACATATTCTATGCATTGGCTTAAAGAATATAGAAACAGCACATGAATAGTTTATGCTGTAGTATTGTGCAGGCTTATTCAGAAATAAGAAAAAATTTTTCCACTCAGCTGTGAGTCATTACTTTTTAGTTTAGTGGAGAAAATAACTTTCAGAGTAATCAATACTGCATTGTTTCTTTTATTTGGTAGAAAATCAGGTAGCATGGGCTTTGGAGTCAGACAAATCTTGGTTTTAATTTTCAGTGTCCTTAACTCTAATATAGTAATATTAATAACTCTTCCTGGGTTGTTGAGAGGTTTAAATGAAATAAGTACTGGCACAGTACTTAACACATAGTATTCAAGATATGTGTATTTCTTTATCATCAGGGGATTGACCTTGGAAGCACATGGCTACATAGAAAGAACCCATAAATGGATATGACAAGGGGAGAGGAGTTTTCATTAGATTTAGTAAAGTTATTCTTTATCCCAACACCCCAGAAAGATTCATTTTAATGCTATTATTTTCCTTATCACCCATAAACAGACAGAAAATTAGCATGTTTTGAAAGAGCGTTAAAACTGCAAGAGTGTTGCATTACATTGCCACCCATTAACTAACTGGGTTTATTTATGAAAGTTAGATTTAGATAATTTAAACTTACCCTTTTTCCATTTTGTGAGGAAAGAGAATCAGAAACTTGAAAGGAAGTGTTCTTCCAAACAGAAAGATAGCTAGAATCTCCCTCCATAGTCTATATAATCTCTTCTAATAATCTTTAGCAAAAGTGACTTTTGAGTTCTTTTAAATATTTCCTGTATTGATTCTAATTCAATGTTCATTTCATGTGATGTCTATAAAACTAGAGAATTAGATTACAGTCATAAAACTGAGTAACCACAGACACCAGGTTTTCAGCTGTTTTTAGGGTTTACTCAGATTGACTGCATCACATTCATTTGGATGGATTTAGTGACATCAGCTGATAATTGTAAAGAAACTAGCCCTTAGTCTGACATTTTCATATTGATACTAGATAGGAGCCACATGACTATTTCATGGGTTCATTCATAAGATATAATAAGCATTATTTTCACTTGTAGCATAAAAGCAGTCTTTATTATTTTCTTAGAAGCATAAACACACACACACACACACACACAGTCATATATAGATTTCAAAAATTCTATCAGCATAGGTTCTATAATTGTTAATAAATGTAATTGTATAAAGTCGCTATTCATTGTTCCTCATTTCCAGATGAAGCCTATTACCTTTTTTTATATATAATAGGAATTTTTATATATATAATAGGGATCCACGGGTTGTTAAAGAAATTAAGATAATTTGAATTCAGATTATAAAACAGTTCAAGTCTATTCTGATGAAGCAACTTAGGTCTGAGGCTTTTGGGTCAGCTTTTAAAAGTTTATCTTATTTTTCATTAAAATATGTATGTATAATCTATCATGCAAAGAGAAATGGTCAACAGAATTTCTGTGCATATGGTTGCTGATTGTTTGAAAGCCATTCTCCTCCTAGGATTATTTGACCAATTTTGTATTCAGCCTAGATTAGGGAGAATATAGTGCCTCCTTATGTAAAATATTTACTAGAACCAAAAAGTCCAGATTAAATTGTTTTTATTTTTATTTTGCTGCAGTTTTGTGCAGTTGACCTGATTTTAAAATATGAAACTAGAAAGGCATATTTCCCATCCACCAAAATGTGAATCTTACTTTCATTTTGAAACAACTCCTCTGCTTTAAGAAGATGAACAGTGATGATAAATACAAAAACATTAAAATTTTTTAAATGAATAGTGTTTTGTTGCTCTTTAAGAGAAAAATTTAAATGTGAAATATCTTTAGAGCTTAAAAGGTTTCTTCCTCAAACCTTTTAGGAATTGATTTTACTATCCAAAACAACTTTATTCATACTAAGTGTGAGTATCTGAATAATTACCTTACTTTTATAAGTTGTTTTTTTTTTTTAAAGACTCTTCCAACTGCAATTATCCTCAAAGAATTAAGAAATTTAATCCATTTTCTGTCATCAGTCCAACAAGATATTTACTGAATAGCCATTATGTTCCTGGCTGTTATCACTACAAGGAATCCAGCAATGAGCAAAACGATCTCTTGCTTTTCCAGAGCCCACATTCTAGAGACAGATGCTAAACAAATACACAGATAAATATGTAATAAAATATTGGTTTAAGTGTTGAGAAGCAAAATCAGAGTAAGAGGGCAGAGTCATTTTAAATTAACATTGGCAAATGTTTCCATTTGAAGCATATACATTCTTTGGCTTGTCTTTTAAAATTTGCTTTTGACTATTTGTTGCTGGCAAAAATTATTTAAAGTAATTAGGAACTCATAATTATTTTGTACACTACTCTAAAAATCTAATTTCCAACTAGTGAATTTAGCATTTATAGGTGGAGGTGTCTATAGAGGAATAAAATCTTTGGTTAGCCACTACTTTACTTTTAGCAGTAAAGTCTGCAGCTCGTGAAATTTGTAATTCTGGAGTGGTTTCAGTTTGCACCATCCCCTGGGGAGCCTGTTGATACAGCACTGAGCTACAAATTATTATTCAGCTGTAGAAGTTTTATGCTTAGGCATTTTCTTACATCTTCCTCTCTCAGTCAGTTGAAATCTTGTATTTTTGCCAAATTAAACAAATCCCATATTAATAAGAAGCTATAAATAAACAGTAGGAGCATGAGTCAGAACCAGCATCACCCTTATTCCTTGTGTGTACCTCTCTGGTACCCCCCCAATACGTTCCTTTTGCACAAACATGTAGTAGTGCATAACAACTGTTCTACAGATGAACTCCAGTTATTTAAGTGAGGCCTATTTTTTAGAACTAAGTAATACTGTAACTAGTAGAATTCTGGCATGTTACCAGAGTCAAAAGCAGAATGTGAAACTGTATGCTATTGATGGGAGGAAAAAGAAATATATGTCCTACCTTTCCTGTATAAAGCCCTAAAGAGTTCAACCCAGAAGACTGCTGTCAGATTTCCAAAATGGGTTTTTATACGATGTAATTTAATTCAACATTTTTTTCATAGGAAAAAAAGAAACATAAGTTGCTTGAAAGTCCCATCTCTTGCTCGTCAGCTTGTGATAAAATTTTATTCTGTTTTGCTTCATTGTTTATTCATTCAGTAAATGTTCACTGAACACTCACTGTTACCAGGCACTGTGCTACCCAATAGGCTATGTAAAGACAAATAAGCTAAAATCCTGTTCTCAAGGAATTTATTATTGTGGAGAAAAGTGACATGTAAATCCAAAATTTCATATTGGTATAGGAACTATAAAAGAGACATCCTGCAGAATACTGAGATTACAAATAAAACTACTATGTTTGAAGCATTTACTGTCCTAGCTGTTTTACAGAAGTTATTTAATCCTTTCAACGGCTTCATGAGGTAGATATTATTACACTGTTTTACTTGTGCCAAGAGCACTACATCCATCAAGAAAGGAGGAGGTAGTATCCAATTTTTCAGAAAACAATTGAGTTGATTATAGAAGGATGAGTAGGGTAGTGAATATGTAAGCACATAGGGTGAGTGAGAGAATTGTTGGAATGTAGTCAGTTCTGGGAAATAAAAGATGGCAGGATCCAGATCATGAAGGAATTTGTGGGCCATGCTTAAGGAGTTTGGTTCTTAACCTGTAGAAGACAGCAGTATGATCAGACTTGCATTTCAGGAAGATAACTCTGTAGCTTTTTGCACAAGGCATTTAGAGGCATGTTTTTCCTTTTAAAGGAAGACATTTTCTCCAGCATTGACTTATGTTTATTAAATAGATCTAAAAACTATATTTTAGAAATATCTTATATAGTTATGTGTCACTTAACAATGGGGATACACTCTAGGAAATGCATTGTTAGGCAATTTCTTCATTGTTGTTAGAGTATACTTACACCAATCTAGATGTATATCTTTATTTATGTTTATTTTTTTCATATGGAAAAACACATTTCTTAGCCACATTACTGAATATCAGTCATTTCCCTTGCTTGATCTGCAATGCCAATGTTAAGTGCCATGTATCAGATTTCTATATATGTTCCATCATAATCTTATGGGACCACTGTAGTACCTGCGGTACATTGTTGACAGACACATCATTATGTGGTGCATAAGCATACGTACAGTTTTACAGCTACAAAATGAAGCACACAGAGGTTACATAACTTAGTTAGCGTCACACAGCTAATAAGTAGCAAAGTCAGGATTCGACATGTTAGGCTAACTTCATAGACTTAACCACAGTCCTGTATTGCCACTCCTCTTCATTTATTTATTTATTTCATATATTATATATATATATATATGTGTGTGTGTATATATATATATATTTTACTGCATTTTAGATTTGAGGGTACATGTGAAGAACATGCAGGATTGTTGCATGGGTACATACATGGCAATGTGGTTTGCTGCCTTCCTCCCCCATCACCTATATCTGGCATTTCTCCCCATGGTATCCCTCCCCAACTCCCCACCCCCGGCTGTCCCTCCCCTAGTTCCCCCCAACAGACCTCAGTGTGTGATGTTCCCCCTCCCTGTGTCCATGTGTTCTCATTGTTCAACACCCGCCTATGAGTGAGAACATGCGGTGTTTGATTTTCTCTTCTTGTGTCAGTTTGCTGAGAATGATGGTTTCCAGGTTAATCCATGTCCCTACAAAGGACACGAACTCATCGTTTTTTATGGCTGCATAGTATTCCATGGTGTATATGTGCCACATTTTCCTCTTCATTTAAAGACATGCATGCACAAATTAGATTTGGAGACAGTTCTGGAGACACTGAATTGGCAACTACAGTCAACAGACATTGCTGCGCAGCAAGTACCTCTACATTGTTTCTGTACCCTTAATTTGCAGCAGTTTGGGGGGAAAGAATGAAGGAAGGGGAGTAATATTTGTCAACCCTAACTACATTGTAAAATGAAGCATTTTTTTTTTTTTGAGAGGGAGTCTCGCTCTGTCACCCATGCTGGAGTGCAGTGGTGCAGTATCAGCTCACTATAGCCTCCACCTCCTGGGTTCAAGTGATTATCCTGTCTAGGCTGGAATTATAGGCAGGCACCATCATGCCCACCTAATTTTTGTGTTTTTCTTAGTAGAGATGGGGTTTTGCCCTGTTGGCCAGGCTGGTCTCGAACTCCTGACCTCAACTGATCCGCCTGCCTCGGCCTCCCAAAGTGCTGGGATTATAGGCTTGAGCCACTGTGCTCAGCCTGAAGCATTTTATGATGCTCACTACAGGGTGTTCATAATTGGTAAATAAGGTCATTGGTCTAGATAACTTAAGATCCACTGCAACCTGGAGATGAAGAACTTTATAAAGAACTTTATAAAGGCAATAATTATTACCACCCATCAGAGTTTAGATTTAGTCCCACTGATTATATTTCTCCTTTTATAGACAGAGAAATCAGTGAAAAATAAATATATATTTGGAGGATTAAATGCCAATCTATATCTCGAGGTTACCTTTATGTCTAATAGTTGTGATATAACATGTTGCTTAGAATAGTTCTATAAATGGAATTCACACATAGGACCACAGAATCGCTTCTTCACAGGGTTTCAGAGTTGGAGGACATATAAAAGGACAAATCAATCCATAAATCTGTAAGTAATCCTAAAAGAAGAGTGGTGTGTCAGTTATTGGCACCAGTACATGATGAATCCTGCTGGGTTGTGGAGAAGCTGACCTGAACAAAACCATACTCTACACAGCTGTCCCTGATATTCCACCACCTGTTAGCATTCAGTATTAATTTCATGGATCAAATCAAGGCATGCAAGTGCATTAAATAATTTTTTAAAAAACAACTGCTGATTGCTGAGGGTCTATGAGGGAAGAAAAATTAGGAGTTGTTATTTTCCTATCAACCATTACCCGCATTAACAAGAACAGGAAATGTGAATAAATAAAACTCTTACATCATACCAGAAATAAGAACAGCTGAATCCCCTAAAGGATTTTATATTCTATCATCAGACAACTAAAGAAAATAATTCCATATAAATGGCTGCATTAATCATTGAAAGAAACTTTCCTGCTTTTTTAAAAGAGCAACTAGAAATGCTTACTTTTTGAAAATAGAGTAACCGTTTGTTAAACTATATATACCATTAAGGATATTTTGGGCATAAAAGGGAATTTCCACAATAATTCTATAGTAATCTTTTATAGCCAAAGTTATGAAGAAGATCAGGATTTGTGAAAATTGTGGTCAAGATTTGATTTTCCTTTTCTGTTTGATAGCCTTATCTAAATTCTCCTAGCTTGAATGTAGTAAATATGAGTGTGTAAAAATGTATGTGTATCTAATTCATCTCTTGGGGGGAGGTTTAATGTAACTATAAATAAAAATTCTTTCCCCAAGTAAGAAAAATGTTACATAGTGGTGAATTCTACCTTTTCTCATTTCTCTACATCCAAAACTATCACCAAGTACTGTTAATTTTACTTTATAAAGCTCTCTCGATACGTCTCTTCAACTTAATCACCACTGCTTTAAATGAGGCATACTTTCTCATTTGGATTATGGCAGCAGTCTCTCTTCCTTTAGTCTCTTCTTCAAATCCACCTCTGCCACCTCCACCCTTCATATCATCCATCATGTATTTTTCCCTGCCTAAATTCCTTGGTTGGTGTCTGTTAAATCCAAGTTCCTTAAGCATGGCATACAGGGGCCAGCTTCTATGAGCTGTTCCTTACTTACTTCTCTTGTCTAATTTCCCCGACACTTTCCCTTATACCTTGAGATGCAGCTTACCAGTACCTCTACCGCATATACAACCACATACATATACACCCTGATCCCCTCCCTCATGTACAGCCCTATATAATTCTCTCCACCACATCCTTTATCACACTCCTACAAGCCTTGAAGCAATCTGAACACAGAAACCATCTTTGATTTTGAGCTCGTAATTGGGGCTGAACCTACTTGTCTTGAACACAAATTGCTGCTTTGTTAGTATAGGTATCCTAATGGCACATGTATATAGTTAAAGCTATAATGCATTCCCCCAAGTTCCCCTTCAGGACTTAAGGGTTATTTCCCAACAGCTGGAAGTCTTGCTGCCAGAAAGCCTTCTTCAGGAATTGCCTTGTCTCAACTCCAGACAACCCTGAAGGACATTTCCCAGTTTCCTGTGGGGTCCACTGAGGCCTTGAGATTGTACTGAAGTCAACTTCTCCCTCTGCTTTTGCTTCCCTTCCACAGGTGTTTATCACAAGAACAATCTCTGATAGACTTCCTGTAAGCACACTCTCGGAGTCAGCTTGCTGGGGAACCCAAGCTATAATACGTTTATCTTGTTGACACTTTTCTTCTGAGTTCTAAATCATGGGAAGTTATGGTTACCTAAAATCTTATTAATTGAAGGTCATTTAATCAGACTTGTATTCAGCACCTGCGCCATGCCAGGCATTGTGCCAAATACAATGAAAACAAATCAAGACTTGGCCCCTGCCCTGGAGTTTACAGTCTGAGGTGACAGTTACACATGACAGTTAACTGTACTAGAGCGTCTTGAGAATCTTTTTGACTTAAACATCAATAATTTTAGCATAAAAGTCAAAAGCAGGGACTTTGTGGTGTTAAAAAAAAGGAAAATATTTCAGGGGAAGGAAAATGAATATAAATAAGTAGAATGAAATTTTAGAAGAGCAGAGAATTTGTCTTTGTAATTCTGGAAGCCTTTAGGGGAAAAGATAATTTTTTCACTTTTCATTTTGAAATAATTTCAAACTTACAGAAAAGTCACAAGAATACTGAACTTGCATATACCTTTTATTGCAAATTCATCAGTTTTTAACATTTTCCCTCATTCTTTTTCTTTACACACATACAATTTATTTTTGTGAACCATCTGAAAATAGGTTAAATACTACAATGTATCACTTTATTCCTTAATAATGTACTTCCTAAAAACAAGGGTATTCACCTCTGTAACCACAATGTAGTTATCTAAGTCAGGAAATTTGACTTTGATCTTAGAGTCCAGATTCAGATTCTGTTAATCGTCCCCAAAAAGATGAGTTTAGGAAGAGTCATATAACTTAACATTTGTAATGTAAATTAAAAATCGTATGAAGTAAGCCATAGAAGATCTCAGAAGTTTGCTAACATTATTTAAATACCACAGTGAAATGAACCACTTCTGATTTTCTACGGAGAAAGAAAGGATTAGGCTCATGTTACCTGTAAAGGTGTGACTTATGGCTCCCCAGAATTGAACCTTACTCTGGAGAGCCCATTTGGTGAAGTTCTTTTCACAAGAGATTGTATATTTTTGACCCAGGGATGGTCGATTTGTTGAGCTCCCATGTAAGTATGCCGCCTTGTCATTAACACGTCTTCACAGTGCTTATCTTAAACGACATTCTTTGGAACTGTCTTTCATAGTGAGGCACCCCGCCAACCAGGCCGGCAGGTAGGTAGAAGGGCGGCTTGGGGAACTAGATCCTGCTCGTCTCCCCTAACACGTGGTCCTTAATGCTCTAGCGGACTGGGCCGTGAACCTCAGCACACAGCTTTTTGCCAGGGCCCGGGGACGCACGTCAGCCTGCCAAAGGTGTCTGGAGGACTTGGGCAGGGGCGCGACTTCTGCTGCACCACTTCCTCTCCAGCCTCGCGAGCTTCTAGGACCCTATGACATAATTTCCGGAGTGGTCTGTTGGGAGTTGTGGCGGCGGTGAGGCCCAAGCACAGCCTGCCAAGAGGGGGCAAAAACCCATGTCGTGTCCACCCCAAAGCTTGACGCCTCTAGAAGCCATGGCTTTTCCGCTGAAGCTAGAGCCGGAAATGCAGGGAAAAGTAGATTTGTTCGGGCCCGTATCGCCCAGGAAGCCGAGGCTCTCCTGTCCACCTTCTTTCCTCAGAAGCTCTCAGAGTTGGATAGCCGAGTTCAGGAGCTCCGGCTGCAAGACCTGCCCAGAATCCATTCAGTGCCAATCCCGGAGCCTCTGGACACCCCAGTCACCATGGGGGGATGGGCCCAACCGGGATCTGCCACCTCTGCAGACCCAGTTCTCCATCAAGGTCCCAGCGCTGTCTGGTAGCGAGGGACAGCTTCTGCGGAGCAACCAGCATCTGGTGGAGCTGATTGAGCGGGTAAAACCTGAGATCCAGCTGCTGAGAGAGAAATGCAACACAGTGCGGATGTGGGTGCAGCTGCTTATCCCGAAGGTGGAGGATGGCAACAACTTCGGGGTGTCTATCCAGGAAGACACTGTGGACCAGCTGTGGACCGTGGAGAACACAGCGACCTCCTATCTACGCGGCTTCTCCACCTACTACAACACCCGGGCCAAGTTGGTATCCAAGATAGTGAAGTACCCACAAGTGGAAGATTATCGCCGCACTGTAGCAGAGGTGGATGAAAACGAGTATCTGAGTGTGCGCCAGATCCTGCTGCACCTACGGAACGAGTATGCCACCTTGCATGATGTAATCCTTAAAAACTTCGAGAAGATCAAGACCCCTCGGAGCACCAACACTGATAACCTATACTGATAGCCTTTCTTCACCCCACTTGCCTTCAGGAGTTGGCTGAGCTGTTTAGGCAGCTAGAAAGCTGGTTATTAATGACTCTATAGGTGGTGAAATGACTGGAAATGTGCGTTATTACTTTGGATTTCATACAGCTTATACTGAATGATCTTTTGGTGTAATTTTCATTTGATTTTCCATTTGTGGGGAGAATGGGGACAAACCGTCAAGGAGAAAGGACTGCCATTTTTAAAAGCAGCTTTGTAGATGAATGTTAGCCAAGGTTTCTTTATTATGGCGTTGGTGACATTGAATGGTTTCAGGGGTTACTTAAAAACTAAAGCTTAAATTTAAATGAAGCTTTTCCTAAAGTTCTGCTGTCTGTTAAACTTTGTTCAAACTTCAGAATGCTCCTTTTACACCGTCATTTTTCTTTTTTGTAAGGAAGGGAGTTTAAAAGGATATGTTTAGGTCATTGTATGCCTCCAGTTTAGCGGATTGAAATAAAACTTGGTTATAAAATTTTATGATGGCCTAAGTGTGCATATCTGAACTTTAATTTGTGGATATGGACAATTCAGATGATAATTTCCTACTTCAGATGGACTGATACACTTGATACTTTTCAACTCTGATATGCAAGAAAAATGAGCAAAGAGTAATAGATTTTAATTCTTCTAAACAAATGGATACCCGTTTCCCTTAGAATGAAAAGGAATCGATGGAAAATGACTTCCTTCTGTAACTCTCTACCATCTCAGCATCTTCATTTCCTTTTACACACTTTAGAATTTCTTCTGTGTATCCATTTGTCTCTTTAAGTCTCTGCTAAATCCATCAAGCTTTGAATCCCATAATACTTTTCCCCCAGTTGATTTTCATTTTTGTTTCTTTTTGTCTCTTAAGATATTTGTTATAGTCCCTCATTAGCATTTATCTCTCGAATTATATAGGTCATTCTTTAAAGACTCTAAAATGTGGCTTTGCGTTCTTTTCCTACCTCGTTGAGGGGAAGCCATTGTCTTCTCAACAGTGAACTGTATGGTTGGTATTTTTTAAAGTTCAGCATTTCCAGATTTCATTTTCAGGTAAGGTAAATTACTGTACTATGAGTCTATTCTAGCCTATGTAGATTAGAAAAATCATGCACTGGATTAGCAGAAACTTTATTTTCAAAGTAAACCCTAAAAAATGATAACAAGTGAAATTATTATTTTGTTGAACTTCTGAAAAGCCCGAGTCTTTCCAATCTGTGCTTGAAAAGCAACAACAGCAAAAGGTATTGCCTAACAGATGGCTTACATCCTCCCCCTTCAAGTAGAGAGTTCTTTTGATTTTCCCTTTAAGGTATTCTATCTGATTCAGAAAAGTGCCAGGAGCCCTAAATCAGTTCATACCATTTGACAGGCTTTAATTGCACACAAATTTGTAATGGGCAATGTAAGGAAAGAACAAATGTTGCTTAATTTTTCAACTAATGTTAATCATCTAAGATTTACCATATCTGTTCCATACAATATATAATCATCTTTTGCTTGTTTCTTTTACTCAAACTGTCAAGCCTTATACCAGGTTGAAATAAATTTTCTCCAATCCCAGGCATTCCTTTTACTAAGAAAATACTCATGTCCTTTGCAGTTAAAGATTTCTGGTATATGCATTTTTTACCCTTTTCCATCTCTATATCGAATTAAGTTGGCTCTGGAATACTTTATAAAGTCCCTACTCTGCAAAAATTAATCCCTTTGTGATTTTCCCCTTTCTTGCAAATGGTTAGAAAAACTTTTATAATAATTGACTTAGGAACTGGTGTTAAAATATGGTATCCAATATGAATCATTTGCCTATTATTAGTACTAGAGACTTAAAGCCACTCTTTTGTTCCTTTTAAGATGACAGCTGAACTGTGTGGGTGTGTTTTGAAGAAATGGTTTTAAAAACTTATTTTGGAATTAAGTAATTTTGGTTTTAAATTCTAAAACTAAAATGTGAAAGCCACTAACTAAAATTTGATTGGAAATTGAAATTCGTAGATCTAGTTTTTAAAACCGAGTGAAAAATGTCTTTCTTAAACCACGTTAATGATGGAGACAAGTCTTGATTTTAAAGTTCTTAAACTTCAGACTTCTTAAACATTTGGTCTTAGATTTTGTTTTGTTTTGTTTTGTTTTGTTTAATGTTGAGAAGGAGTCTCATTCTGTCACCCAGGCTGTAGTGCAGTGGCGCCATCTCGGCTCACTGCAACCTCTGCATCCCGGCTGCAGTGATTCTCCTGCCTCAGCCTTCCAAGCAGCTGGGACTACAGGCACACGCCACCACGGCTGGCTAATTTTTTGTATTTTTAGTAGAGATGGGGTTTCACTGTGTAAGGTTGGTCTTAATCTCCTGACCTCGTGATCCGCCTGCCTTGGCCTCCCAAAATATTGAGATTACAGGCATGAGCTATGGCGTAGAGTTCCTAAAAATTACTGAATTATTTAAAAGTTCTTCTTTGGTTATTAGAGGCAACATTTATTTTATAGTCTTTATACAGAATTCTTACCAAATGGTCTCAACCATTAATAGATAACCGTGTGATCAATTTAAGTGTTTTTTGATTTCAGGCCAAGGTGGGCAGATCTCTTGAGGTCAGGAGTTCAAGACCAGCCTGGCCAGCGTGGTGAAACCCTGTCTCTACCAAAAATTACAAAAGTTAGCTGGGCATGGTGATGTGTGCCTGTAGTCCCAGCTACTCGGGAGGCTGAGGTGGGAGAATTGCTTGAATCTGGGAGGTGGAACTAAGATTTCTGAGGTAACTAGGATGATCCTTGGAGTTGAGCCAAAACCTGCTGCTGTGGTATATTTTGGAAATGTGGGTTTCCATTAGATATAGATTTTTTTGACTCCTAGTAAATTTTTTATTGATTTGTCATCTGGTTCATAATGTGTAATTCAGTAAAAGCCATTCAGAGAGAGGCTAAACATTGTGAGCCAAACCTTCTCACAGTGCAACTTGGTCTTGGAACTTAGAATGCTTACAGGAGTGGATGGCTAGCATACTCCTTACGCATGCCTTCTAAATATCATATCCAGGCTTTTGATGAGAGACTAATACTAATATTCTGTATTGCTAAGTCAAGGGTACTCCATATGCTTTATAAATCAAATAGAGGGTAGATTTGACATCTTACGAATATTGAGACATTTACTCAGTGTTTTTATCTGGATGAAAGAATAACATATCTCTTGTGCCTTGAGAGAACCTATAGGCAGTTAGGCTTTTCCTCAAGGAGCAACATTTGAACACTCAATGAAATCCCCATGATTTCATTAAATTCCCATAATATGGTTTTATAGTACTCATTGTATTCTGTTTTTTTGTGTTTTTTTTTTTTTTTTTTTTTTTTTGGAGATGGAGTCTCACTGTGTCACCCAGGCTGGAGTGTAGTGGTGCAATCGTGGCTCACTGCAGCCTCCACCTCCCAGTTTCAAGAGATTCTCCTGCCTCAGCCTCCCGAGTAGCTGGGATTACAAGCTTGTGACATCATGCCTGGCTGATTTTTGTATTTTTAGTAGAGACGGGGGTTTCACCACATTGGCCAGGCTGGTCTTGATGTCTTGACCTCAGGCGATCCTCCCACCTTGGCCTCCCAAAGTGTTGGGATTACAGGCGTGAGCCACCATGCCTGGCCTGTATTCTGTATTTTTGTGTATATCCTCACTAAATAAGTTTCTTGAGAATAATGAAGGGGTTTTTTATTCACCCTTTTATCCATTATGGTGTTTTGCATATGGTAAAATTCTAAAGTATGAGCCAAACCAAACCTGGATCAAATTAAGGAAAATTGTTTCTCCGCTTTCTTGTTAGAGGAGGCACTTTGTTACAACAGAGGATATATGTAGGTAAGTGTACCCAGGAATATGTAAGAATGTTGAGACATCTGAAAATCTGATTCAGAATTAAACAAAGGCAAATGAAGTTTCTACACTGTTTTCTGGCTTCTAATTAAACATTTTTTTTCATATCACAATAATATAAATATTTTAAAGTACTCCAGGCAGTTCTTCTTCGGTATTCCCAGTGATGTCATTAAGCCTGTTCACCCTGCAACAGCTGCAAGTTATTCCAAACATCTGTACTGAATCCTTACACTATACAAGACCATTTGAAATCAACTTTCTCACCCCATTAACAGCTTCAGTGATTCTCTATTACTTTTCTAACCAAGGGTTAGGGAGAAATAAATCTAGTGTATCAGAATGAAAAATCCCGAAAATTGCTTTTCAAAACTAATTCTCTGTGGTCACGAACATAATGTTTAATTTACTCCTCCAGATTTCTGTACTTAAAAAGTTAGTTTCTTAAATACGTAAAAGTTAGATCATTTGATAAATGCTTAAAAAGAATTTCCTTTATTAAGTCTTATTTGGTAGTAAATATAAAAGACAAAACATTCCAGGTAAAAATTATTTCATACATTTTAAACAGTTTATTTAGAGTAAGTGTAGTCAACTCAAAACGCCACTGCCTTATTCCTCTGGGTTTTGCATATTGGTGGAAATTTTTCTCTACTCTTTTTTTTACATTTTATGTTGTGGGATAAGCATAGAATTATTGAACCTATGACCTTCATATTCCACAACTTACTTCAATCCTTCTATTAGGCACCCATCCAGAGTAGAAGAAACTTGTCAGATCACTGAAGATCCTCAAAAAATGTCATTTTGTTTAGCTTCATTTCAATATTACATTGATGAGAAAAAAAAATGAGTTCCCAGCTGGAGCCACTGTCTGTGTGGAGTTTTCATGTTTTCCCCGTGCATCTCCATGGGTTTTCTCCAGTTTCCTCCCACATCCCTATAACTTTGCTTCACAAACATTTATTTACTTAGCCCACCATCACTATGACTGTCATCACTTACTGATTCACCAAAAATTGCATAAATTATCTTACTTGTTTTTATTAGTCTTTATTAAATGCATGTGTAGTTCACATTTATTTCAGTATTTAATATTAGAAGTGCTTGGGGTCTTTATTTAGAAGTTTGGTGATGTTTTTGTAGCCAGAAATATGCTATAGGAACATAACTCTTGTTTATATCAATTAGGCTATGGTAAAACTGGTTTCCTTTATGTCATTTCACTTAAAGAATTTATGGACAACATGAGGAATAGTATTCAACTTTTGCTTATAAATAATTAACAGATGACATGAAAGGAGACCTCTTAGGAAGCCATTTTTACGAGCCTGTTGAGCTGGGGGTTAACATTTTCAATAAGAAGCCAGTAAGTCAAATATAATCTTTTGCATTTAAACGCCACATCATTATGTTATATTACTAGAAGTCTAAAGACCAAACAGTGTGGTAGGAAGAATAAAATGTTACTTATGAATATAATTTCTGCTTATACTTTTAGAAAGAAGATTAAAAGTATTAACAACAAATGAAGTCAGAATACCTTGATTCAAGTAGTTTATTAAAAGTATCTCCTTAATGTGCTAATTATTTGCTTTGAATATATACACATAGTGACATACATTTATGCATTAGCTGAGACATGTTCATTCTGTAAGTTTTGTGCAAAACCAATCTTCAGTTACACAAAAGCATTTAAAAATTTTACATTTGAAAGAAAATTAAGCAATGCTGTGTGAAACTGAAAAATGAAAACTTTGATTAAAAAAGTATTTTCAAATATAGGCTAGTACATATATATGAGAATATGTATATGTTTGAGAATTTTTTTGTGCATAATCTTAGTAACATCATTATGTTTGATATAAAATTACAGTAGATAGACCACTATGTTACCCACTTACACATTCTTCTGTCATATTAAATAACAAATATTAGTCTTAAATAAAACAGGTATTTCTGTCTGTCATACATATGAAATATTTGTATGTATTTATGGGAAGTAATTTTTAAAGCTACTTAGTCCTTTTTTCATAATTTCAACTTTTATTTTAGATTCCGGGGTACATGTGCAGCAGGTTTGTTACATTTGGCATATTGTGTGATGCTGAGGTTTGGGGTAAAAATGATCCCATCATCCAATAATGATCATAGTACCCAACCAGTTAGTTTTTTAACCCTAGAGTAGATATTGCTCCAAAGGAAGATATACAAATGGCCAATAGTACATAAAAATGTGCTCAATATTATTAGCCATTAGTAGAAATTAAAATTAAGAAATGTTTAAAATATTTAATATTTTATTTGAAAATAATAAACCATTAAAATTTTAAATAACATTTTTAATGGAAAATAATTATATCCCCCAAAGCAAAAAAACAAAAATTGGTGAGAAGAGTAGCATTGTTTTACAGTTTTGCAGATTTTTAATATGTGATTTAATGGAAGATAATAGGATTCTTATATATGTTTCCGTATTCAGTCTATTGCAATATATTGTTTTAGTAGACATATGTGAAGAAAATCTACCCTCGTACAGGTAATTAGTTGTAAAAGGAAGGAGTATTTTAACAGCCTTTTCAAATACTTGTGAATTATTATCTTTTGATACTACATAAAAACTCAGCAAGTGATAATTTCTTAAGAGTTTAGTTGCACTATAGAATCTAAAGCCGAATCAATGACACTTTTATCCTCTATAACATTAAAAAATCCATTGATCTGTCTTGCAGTTTGAATGGAACTTGTACCCATGCATGATTTTGAAATATCATTCATTGCTCATTTGGAAGATATTTGTTCACTGAGAGTTAGGCAGATCTTCCAAATATGAACCTATTTCATTATACAATGTCAAAAAATCACATTCATTAATATCACCTCTAATCACATCAAGAAAGTCATACTCATGGTGATAGATACATAGTTTCCAAAATTCTGATTTTTACTCGAAATCCCCAAATTTTATCATTTGCAAATACTGTGAAGTTTTTTCTTTGAAATATCAGGCTTAACTCATTTTAAAAAGTGCTTGATGGGTTACCCATGCCTGAATAAGAATTTGCCATTATTTCAAGTAAAAGTGGTATTGAAAAAAAGTGGATTGTTCAGCTTGCAAATCATTCATGCAAGTGCTTTTTTTTGAGATAGCCATTATTTCAGTAGGGAGCAGAACGGTTTTCTGTGTCCTTGCCATTTCATCACAGAGAATGTTAATAATTTTTACTGCTTCAACAAGGATGTTCTAAATTGCAATTGGCTTTAAAATATTTTATTCATTTATTTGTTGGTTGGTTGGTTGATTCATTTCTGTATGTGACAGTGAAAAATACAGTGACTACTAGTCTAGTTTGGTGCCACTACATAGATTTATGCTAAGGCCTAGCAGTTTTGCCTTACTTTTTCACCAACAGAGTAAATTTCAACAAAGTGCAAAAAGGCAAATAATGTCCTAGTACTAACTTGAAAATAGCCTGACCTTAGTATTACTGTGAAAATAGTTTGACCTGAAAGGGTCTTAGAGATTCTTGCCTCCTTAGGGGAAAAAAACTAGTCAAAAAGCTATTGTAATAGTCCTCCTATAGCTAATTTACATTATAAATTATTTGTGGATACTTACTATATGAAAGATTGTAGTAGATCCTGGGGATTCAGCAATAAATGAAACAGATGAAATGTCTGCTGTTATGGAGCTCATTTGTAAAGGGTGAAGATATATAATAGGGGTTAGAGAGAAAAGTAAAGCAGAGAAAGGAAAGGAGGTGAGTGTGTTTGGTGGGGGATGTGTGTGTTCAATTTAACTAAGGTGGCCAGGAAAGACCTCACTGAGAAGCTGACATTTGAATGAAGATCTAAAGTGGGGGGCAGGTAAAGGTGTATGCCTATACAGAGGTCACAGCTGAGGCTACCCCTCTTTATCCATCTCTTTTCATCCTTCCAACTTCCTGACCTTTTTTTTTCTGCTGGTAACTCATACCTTTTAAAGTTTAAACCAATTTACTTTCTTCCAACTCTGCTCTCCACCACTTCCTTGCCCCTAGCACACACACAATTAATCAGCACTTAAAAACAAAAACCTACCTCTTTACAAAAAGTACAGGGATAGAGTGGAGGCTTTGAATACTTGTGCTTCAATTATTTTCCCCCTGTCATCTTTTATATTAAAGGAAATAAAATATAGGGGTGTCTTCTTTACCTGGTTGAATTGGTAGAGAATATCTGTGGCAGTTAGTGCTAGTGTTTATAAAAAGGAATAAACACTAGTGAGATCATGATGGAGAGAGACCAAATCAGTAGGGATGGAATTATAAAGAGATTTCATTTCTAGGCTAAAGAGTTTGGATTGGTCATGAGTGCATGTCATCTTTTATTTTAATCAGTAGTGGAACAATGGCTCTCAACTATGTGGTTGAAGGAATAAACTTAGACAACAAATTTACCTGTTGCATTTCCTCAAGGACTGCACTCTCCTCAAACTTTTTGGTTCTTTTTTTTTTTTTTAATCAAACACTTATAAGTGTTGGAATACTAACTTGTCTAATCTTTATAAACAATTGGTGCAATAGGTATTGTTACTATCCCTGTTTTACTAATGAGACGACGAGGACACAGAGAGATTAAGGAACTTGCTCTAGATTCTACAGCTAGAAATTAGGTGGTGGAAGCAGAATTCAAACCCAGGCAGTCTAGCTCCAGAGTCCCTCCTCTTAATCTCTGTGCCACTCTGGCCAGTGTTTGTGAGTCCTGGAACTATCTGCATCAGAATCACCATGGGTACTTGGTAAAAGTGAAAAATTCTGGCCCACCTCAGACTTATCATGTAAGAAATTGTTTTTCAGGAGTTGAGGAATGTGGGCATTTAGATTATAAAATCCTGCAGGTGATTCTGATATGTTATATAATAAAATCCTGCAGGTGATTCTGATACGTATCCTTTGTTAAGAACTTCTGTTTTAGAAGGACCTACTACTGGCACTGTATTTGCTTCTGATCCCAGCTTCCTTTGATTAAATGCTCTCTGAAAGATACACAATTAGTACAGAACTTAATACTATTATATACTATTATACCCCAGTTTGACTTTTAAGTCATTACCACCTGAAATTTAAACGATATCCTTTTTAGAACAATACTTGACCAAACAATTAAAAATTTCATTTCCTACAAATGCTTCATACTTTAAAACTGAATGAAGGCCAGGCGTGGTGGTTCATGCTTGTAATCTCATCATTTTGGGAGGCTGAGGCAGGTGGATCACCTGAGGTCAGGAGTTCAAGACCAGCCTGGCCAACATGGTGAAACCCTGTCTCTACTAAAAATACAAAAATTAGCTGGGCATGGTGGCGGGTGCCTGTAATCCCAGCTCCTCAGGAGGCTAAGGAAGGAGAATCACTTGAACCCAGGAGGTGGAGGTTGCAGTGAGCCGAGATTGTGCCACTGTACTGCAGCCTAGGCGACAGAGTGAGACTGTCTCAAAAAACAAACAAACAAAAAGCAACCGGAATGGAAACTGAGAACTTACTGTTCTATTTATGATGAAAGAAAACTGCTAGACTTTAGAAAGTACACCATATGGGATATGAAAAGTGAACTCTTCCGGATTGTGGGACAGCCCTGTGTAGTATCATGCCTCCATCTTTAACTAGGATTGCAGCTGGCAATAAAGCTCAGCTTCCAACGCGAGCAAGTGTTGAGTTTGGCCATTTTGTTAACCCAGTATCCTAGAGAAAATTTGTTCACTGAAGAACATAAAGCATATTATGGTTAAAATTTTTTTATTTCACTTTGTAGTTTGCCTTGTCAAGACTAGTCTTTCCTAAAATGTGCTTTAGGGGCATTTTATAGTTCTCCCTATTTCTTTATGTGAAGCCAAGATCAAAATTGCTTTGAAAAGGATTAAGATCTGGAGTGAAAGCTGGAGGAATAGCTAGACACTGAGGCTCATGCAAGCAGAGATAACTTTAGAAATACAAATTACATGGAACCCCTTTTTTTCTGCCTTTCCAGAAAGTTGTAGAATAATTGATATGAAAGAGTTGGCTAGTTTATCTCCCTGTGTTCCCTTCCTACGCTGCTATCTACACAAACACAAGTAGCATTTTAGACTATTTGGAGATTCTTCCGGGAACATACAAAATTATTTTTTGTCTCAACCCAATATTTCCCCTCTTTTTTTTCCAACAAAGAGTAAAACGATTCTCTTAGATATCTATGTTTAACTTTTTCCTTGAAGTGTTCCCTAATAACTTTTCTCAGGAAACTTGTTGACTCAATTCGCTGTAGCCATAGACCCTCCTACCTGCCCCCCCCTGTGGTTTGCTTTGGTAGCACACCTGTAGGACGCAGTATAGTCTTCAGGAAATTCACTTCCTACCGGTAGTCCTGAGTAAAGTGAATTTTCTAAAATGAAGCATCTTGTAAACATTACATATGACAAAATCCCAAATGGTTAAACTCTTTATGCGTTTAGTGTTTGATCTTTTTCCTTAAGAAGACTTTTTTTGGATTGCTGCTCTGTTGGCACTCAACAAATTACAATTGCTAACAAGTTTCAGGGGCCCTAACTTAGTTACTAAATCATATACTTACCAGTTTTTGAAAAGGCTCTCTATTATAGCTAACAAAGTTTTGAACTTTGATTAACTCGAGTTACTGAATGAAGTAATATGAAGCACATGGTCAAAGACTTCCTGTTCCTATACCTGTCCAAAGCATGTAACCAACATTTTGTCTGAGAGCTTTCCCTAGGGAAATCAATCCTGACACGGTTTAGAACATTTTTCCTGAAACTCTCACCAAAAGAGAGGAGTGATTCTGGATGCTACTATCTTATACTTAGGAAAGTATTTACAAGAAACCATTTTGACCAAGAAACTCACAATTAATTCTGGTTTTTAAAAAGAGAAACATATATAACTCCTAGATTGAACCTTATGAAATTACTGATATTTGACTCACAAAAATGACACATTTTTCATGGTCCAGACTAATACTTTTTGGTGTGAATAAAAGGGGAGGCAGGGTTAGTTGGGCAGTTTTGGGGAGCATCCTACAGACTTGGACATGAAAAGCATGTCTTAAATCAAAATTTGAACTTGTACTTACTAGGATTTCAAGCTCGTTTTCTCTCGTGACCTTGCCAGCATTATCAGATTTGTATTAAGTGTTAAAAGTTTCCTCTTGTCAAAGCGTAAACCTTGGCTCATTCTTGGGCCATATGTTGTACACTAGTAGTTTTGATTTATTTGTCTGGCTGACATGCATACTAATGGTGCAGATGCAAGCTTTACGTTTCCTTCTGTTGGTCTGTAGTTTTACTGCATACATTAGTGGCACAAATACTGCATTCATATTAGCTATTTATATTAACTATTTCTAGTTTTGGGGTGAGTAATACACTTTGCTTGTGTTTTTACTGTGCTGAGAAGCCCTGTATCATACACATTTTAATAGACTTTAAATGATTAGATTACATTCTACTTAATTTTACCACCCCTAATTTTGGTTTTGTTTTTTGCGATTTTTATTTTCAGGATATGTCACGACATGTGTCTGTGTATTTTCGTGATTTCAAATTTTCTAATTACCATTGCGTTAATGAATGAACACATTTGGTTTTTGATCAGCAATTACTATAACTACCAGAAAACAACACTAGTGCCAAATGTAAATTTAGATAGATAACTCTGGAAGGCCTACTTCTAGCTGATGCATTGGCTCTAATTTTTGAGGGTTAACATGCTCTTCAACTTCTTTGACAGCTTGAAAGATGTAGAGTGATAGAAGAAAACAAAAGCTCTCTAGGACAGGGACGTAGGTTAGAGAAAATTTAATACAAAGCTATTTGTGAAATAAGGCTAGGTGCTATTTTTATTTTTGATCTGTTTTTAACAGTTTCCTATATTGGAAAACCAACCCCTTTCTGGCATCCAGTGGATGTGGGCCAAATATAAAATGTTATTAAAAGGCCATTGTGACTGTTGGTCTGCTATGCAAAACTTATTGCCTGATAGAGGTCTGTGTTGATTGTGTGAAAGCTGCTCAGTGTCGCAAGTGCAGCCTGTTGCAGCCTGCGTTTCCTTCATTGTAGGGGAAATTATGATAAAAATACATTCCTTTCTATTAAAGATAAAGGGCTCCAACCTTGAGACAGAGTTTTCTAATACAGTAGAAGCCATCTTATCTAGTATAATAGGGACTAGTAGATGGTCTGTTAGTAAACAGTACTGGTTAAAATTATTTTTAAAAAACATATGTATCTTTATTTTATTTGATTATGTTAATGTGCACTCATTGGCTAGTTTTGTATGTAGAGCCAATGTCTTTCTTTGAGTCCAAATCCACTCTTCAGAGTTCCATGTTGCCTTTCTTTCATTAACTATACTTACAATTCGGCAACCATAATTTCCAGTACTGGTTACAGTTACTTTAAATTGGAATAAGAACTTAGAGGTTAAGCAATCTGAGGGCAGACTATTAAGATTTTTATGGTTGTTTTGCAAGGAGAGAACATTTTAGAACTTATTTTTATCTTTTTGCTCTCTTTTCACACTATTAGTTTATGTAATATTTTATTAAATTACACAATAATACTAACTAATACAATTAGTGATTAGTCTTGAAAAAAGACACCGCTCAACTAGTCGTGAATGTTCCCTATGCTATAGGCACCAGTCAGTGAGTTTTATTGGGGAAATGGGAAGGGTCATTTAATCAGTTTCTACTCTACATGGATATGTAAACATTTGATAACTCTCAGTAGGGCCTGAATTTTATTGTGAGTTACCATCATAAACTTCAGCTGAGCAAAATGTGATCCTTTTCTTTTGATAAGCTAGTCTCCAATGGTTTTTTTTTCTTAAAAAGAGAAGAAACATAATGTTGAATGCTGTGTTATGCGCTAATATTTTGTTGGTTTCTATCAAAGTGCTTGGAAGAGGGAATTGGGAGAACTGTATGAAAGTAGCATATTTTCTTGTGTACAATATTGCATAACATTAGAAAACGGATGTTTTATTTTCACAGTGAAATGTTTTGGTGTTTCTCCCCACTCCTCACCCCCATGTTTCTCGAATTTCTTCTGGGAATAAGAGTAACAACACATTGATTATAATATTTGTCCACATGATTTCATTCCAGAGAAAATCCTATGGTATCTAAGCCCTGCGGAAAGCCTGATAAAGACATTTCAGGAGTCCATTTGAAGATGTCTTAAAATTAGTGACAGTTTTGAATGACAGTGCCAAAGTATATTTCTCTCTATGGTAACATTCTTTTTCTACTATCCTTTTTATTTTTAAGTAGTTTCATTTTTCTTGCAGTTGGGTTATTTTTAAACGATTTAATTGGAGGATAAGAAATACGAATTCATCAAATTGTACCTCCAGGTTTGAATTTCCTTCACTAGTTCCTTAATAGTATTTAAGTAAAAGGGGGTGCGATATCAAGAAGACTAAATTATAAATATGATTTTTCTATGCTGTTAAAAAACAACAATGCTGTCCTTGATTAACCATTATGGAGATTCCTCTTGACCAAATACCTTTAGAACTGTTTCACAAATTTATAATTTAACTAGTAATTTGGTTTAGGGTTAGGCTTTGAGTGACAGAAAATCCAAAATATAGTGGCTTAGATAAATTAGAAGTTTATTCCTCTTTCATGTGTAAGTTTCAGAGATCTTATGGTAGCTCCTTAATCATCAGGATCCCTGTCTCCTTCTGTCTTCTTGCTCTGTAATCCTTAACTTGCAGCTTCCCTCTCATGGTCCAAAAGATGGCTACTCCAGCTCTAGCAGTCATCTCTGCCTTCTAGCTAGCAAGAAGGAGAAAAGGGAAGGAGGGAAGCCTTCCACCATCACCACCTTGAAGAAGTTACCATTTCTCCTTACAATCCGTTGACCAGACTATGTAGCCTTACTTGGTAGCAAAGGAGGCTAGGAAAGAACTAGCAGTCTTTATTCTGGGTGGCCTTGTGCCCAACTGATTATCACAAGTCCTGTTGCTATTTTAATATTATAGAAGAAGGAGAATATATATTGGGTAAAAAAAAAAAAAAAATGGCTGTTTCTTCCACAAGTTAGTTTGCCTAACAAAATAAAAACTTGGATTTATATTCTTTAAAAGAAATCCTCTGTAGCACAGTGCTGACTATATGACAGGGCACTGTGCTCAGTAATTTTTTTTTTAAATGAACAGTAAGGAACCAGTAAATATTTGTTGAGTGATTACAGCTCCTTTGTTTCTGAAAACGTGACTCACAGGATTAATGATCTAAAAAAGAGTAAGATGAACACAGAAAATAATGATTCGAGATTCATTGTTGTGAGGTTTAAGAAACATTTATTTTGAGGAAGTATTGAGGAAGTGAAGGTAAATGTTCAAAGAAGTAACTATACTCCCAGATATATAGATAAGCTAGGTAGATAGATAAAATACATATGATATATTAAATATATATACACTTATTTTTATTATAAGATAAATACTGTTAGAGTTGGTAGTATACCAGCTTTGGTTCCCTACAGTCTGATTTTTGGGCCTCTTGGTAAACAAGTACTTTAAACTGTTCCCCCAGTTTGCAAACCTTTAATAATTAGAGATAAGGCAGGTTAACTATAATAATTTGTATGCATGCAAGATGTGATTCTTCTTTTTTCATAAATCAGAATGTGGTTTTTAGCTTTCTGCTGCAAAAGTAACTAGTTTGTTAGAAATTTAAAAAGAGAAAGTAGGAGACATTGTGTTCAGAAAATCATGTTTAAAAACAACGATTAGTATGGCATCTATATCTTAGCAGGAAACTCAGAATTAAGTCTGAGCCTAACCTTAACCCATGACCAGTGGAATCTAAGTGTGTTTATTTTTACAATAGCCTTAATTTGGGGCTTGCAAGTTTTTTGGTTTGTTTTCACATTCAATTTAGAGACCCTGAAGCAGTATTTTAATGATAGGAATTAAGCTATGTATAACTTTCATGGCTTGAAGATCAGCAAATTCTGTTTTTCCTTGGTTATAATGTTATCTTTCTCAGAAATGTGTGATCTTTGTGTCTAACAATGCACTTAAAAAAAACAAAACAAAAAATTCCCTTGCTGCAATGCTGGAATTCTAACAGAACTTTTCTCATCTTCTCTCCCCGCCCCAATTTTTAAAAACATGTTCTCATGGAAATGTTGCCTTGAATTACACAAAATAGAAGCAGTTACTGGAAATGATTTCTACACAATTCTGTTCATGTATATCAATTTCCATTTGTTTTTCACTTTTTAGATTTTTTTCTTAGTTTCGCTGATAATCACACTTCATAATCATATCAACTTTGAACTTTGAAGTTGTGTTGAATTTTTATTGCTCTCAGCTGTATCAGATCCTACTTTTTGATGAGTTATTTTATATAGTAAATTTGTTGGATGAATGGTGAAACAATGAACACAGGAACAAGAAAAGAAAGCAAAATGGGTCAAACCTAGGTTTTAGGTTATCTCCAGTTTAAACATGCTCCCTTAAATGGAAATGCTAATATACTTTTTTTTTCTTTTTTCTGTAACAGTGCTTATGTTTTTGCTAGGAAGAAGAAAAGTTATTGAAAACAGTAATTAATATCAAAGTCATAAGCCATTTGTAATCAGCCTTAGAATGCCTACAGATGTACATACATTTTTCAGAAGACTTACATTCTGCCTTTTCTGAAGCCAGACTTCTCTTTGCTCAGTCTTACTTTTAGTGCTTGTGTGCTGGAAATTAGAAACTTCAGATGCCCTATAAAATTTAGGACTATACATTTGTGCTAGGCATATATTTATAATTTTTTTTAACTCCAAACTGTATGCTTTTTAAGGGCAAAAACTGTATATCTGCTTTACTATACACCTGTCACCTGCAAATAAATGTCTAATGCTGTGGTCACTTCAAAGGGAGAAGAGGAAGCTAAGCAGGCAAGGCTCTAAGCCTTGGCCCTGCCTCAGTCAAAATCTTTCTTCTACATGTTGACAATTTCTTTATTCTACATGTAGAAAATTCTTGGGATAAGAATTTTGATGGGAAAAAAAGTTTCTCTCCTTTTAAAAAAAGTTTGAAAATGACTGTTTAGTGGATAGATACTTTCAATATCTTGTGACATTTTCTGGTGTAGCCCCCATTATTTTACAGGACTGAAAATGGAAACACAGAAAGGATATATAGTCTTGTCCAGGTTATACAGGTATTTAGTGGCAGAATTAGAATTAAAATCCCTTGTCTTGACTGCTTGACCAATATTCTTTATAGTGTGCTACAGCATATGTGTTGCAAGAACCTAAGAGTTTTCCAAGATCACCGCACAGTGCCTGACAATGGTAGACACTCCATGAATGTGTATTACATTAATGAATGAATGATTCTAAGATGGTTTGTACTTAATTACCTCTAAGCCAACTTCAGATAAAAACTATCATTTTTCATGACCCCAGTGAAATATTGGCCTCTTAGAAACCCTGAATTTGGCCTGTTGTAGGACTAAGCCAATTGTTATATATAACGGACTGTTCTTCGTTAATTTTAGGATCACCTGCTGTTACCAGCTACCACCCATAACAAGACCACAAGACCAAAAATGTCAATTGTGTTACCAGCAATAAACATAAATGGTAAGTTGAAATTTTGGTTTATGAACAACACAAGATTTCTTTGTTTAACCACGATTCTCTACATTAGTTCAAAGACATTTAAAATGTTCAGTTAAATGGGTATATATCCATGCATTATTTCTGAAACATTTTCCCACTGTTTTCACAAAAATATTATTTTTAAAATCCGTTATTTTTTTTAAAAAATTACTATATCCTTAGAAGAAAAAGTAGCTCTCTTTTACTTACAAAATTGGAAAAGCTAGCATCTTGACTACAGGCTTGCTATCTGGGACCTTTCTCGTCGTAAATGTAGTGTAAGAAGCTTCTGCTGTGTTCTGACAGTGAATTTGTAAATTAAATTTTTGGAACTCAAAGCAGTTTCCTGTGTTACCTAAATATTGATATGATCCTAGACCATGCCACAGAAGCTTATTTATGTTTAATTGATAATACTGACGAATTTGGTCTTGATAGTATTACTGTTGCATTTTATTCTATTACTAGCACTGGACATTAAGCAAAATACAAATATAATACACAGATGTTAAGGCATAATATACCTGCTTATAGTTTAGAAGGAAAAAAGACAAGCACAAAAATCACTGTACTCTGAAGAGAAAGTCACATAA
Organism: Ateles fusciceps; assembly: GCA_036589455.1. Classification (NCBI taxonomy): domain Eukaryota; kingdom Metazoa; phylum Chordata; class Mammalia; order Primates; family Atelidae; genus Ateles; species Ateles fusciceps. Next base: position 4,922,944 of record JAZHEH010003362.1, read on the forward strand.
CTAATATGTAAGGTACTGAGAAATCTAGTGAAGGAGATATTACTTCCAGCTGCATTCTTCGTGGAGAAGAGAAATAACTCACTCCCATTGTTGACCAGCTGTGGATTATACTTGAGCACAGTGTATATTATTGACTGATCGCTTTCTCTGACATATCATATTGAAAATTGGAGAGTTGGCCGTCTTTTTCAAGTTTGTGTATCTGACAAAACGGAGGTACTAGTAAATTTTCTGTCTGGTAGTAAAAACCTCATAGTATATGCAGAAGATGAAAATGAAAAGCCCTTTGAACTAACCTGCAGTTGAACCAGTTCACATTCTGATTGATGAATATAATTAAACCATCAAATACAATTATAAAACAGAACACTAGGACTTTGGGGAAATTCTAGATAAGTTTCAATAAAATTTAGTCTTTGGGGGAAAAAGCAGTATTCATTGTACATTTTAAGACCATAGAGGATTATAGAATTTCCTGAGCTGTATATAGACAGCTTGTTAGAAATGCTTAGGAAGTAACTTTATAGACATAAACATACATGGTTTTTTGTTAAAGCATAAAAAATTACAGTATTTACTTAGCCATATAAAGACATTCAGAACAAGTTTAAGAAAAATGATAACACTGAGAAGAAAATATCTTTCTTCAGTAAAGACATACCTCTGAAATTATTCATGGAATAATCATATTACTACCTGAAGAAGAAGAAATTCCAAAGTGCATTTTATTACATTCCAAAGAATGCATTTAGGAAGTCTCATTTATTCTCAACCTACAGGTACCTAAGTTTCTCCGCCTGAACTATAATAGACCAAAGGGTCCGCTTGTGCTCAGAAAGGCTATTTTCTAAGCTTTATCAAGGCAGAATTCACTTAATTTTGTTATTCTGATATTGGGTTCTTATGCAAGAGAATGCCTGGTCTTATTTTATAACAGTGAGCTATCTGTTTATATTAAGCCAAGCCCAACAAGATGGTGTTTGACTCTGTTTATATTGGCCAGGTGACCGTTTTTGAAGAGGAGCCTTTCATGATTTGGAAAATCTAGTCATTAGAGGATCATTGTCTTTTTAATCTGTTTCAGACTCTTTGTAAATAGTCTTCTAAAAAACTTCCCTTTTTAGGATAAGTCCTATTAAAAAATTAAGATTCAAATTCAAGAAATTCAAGAAATATTGATTGAATATGTACCATGTTTCAAGTACCATGCTACATCCTCAGCCTTTTCTCTGAACAGTCTCTTTATGTTTTTGCTCTGAAGATGCTTCTTAAATTAGAGCCTGATTTTTTTCCCTTCACCTCATGTACCTCAAAGTCTGCAGCAGCATAGGTGGTATCTTTGCTTCCCACTACAACTTTCAAGTTATTTTTCCTTCTCTTTCCTGCAGTCCCCCTAACAGCTTGCAAATCTATCATCACATCACAGTTTATTCCTCCTGCCCTTCTTTGTTGCTGTCATCTGCTCCACCTTCACTGATGACTCTTCCACTGCCGCTGTCATCCTGCTGTCTAACTTCAGCATCCACATAGAGGCATCATTTAGTACTTCAGCCCTTTTTGATCCAGTCATCTTTTATTCCACGCCATCTCAGCCTCCTACCCACCTGGTCATAATCTAGACCTTTTTGTCATCAATAGTAGTACTCTCTTTGAAATTTCCTTTTCAGGTATCCCACTCTCTGTTACTTACTCTCTTACTTCAAAATTCACACTCCAACTACTCTCTTACCTCACAAGTCTACAGTCCTTGACCTACCACTTATTTTCTGTATCCAGCACATCCTTAATGACCATACATTCCTCCTTACCCAGCCTAAATTTCATGGTCTTGTACTGTCACCACTCTCTTGGGAACACCCCTTACTTCCTGGCTCCTTTCTTCTTAGGTGCCACTCTCTTGGCAAAACTGCTCTCTAGGTAAACCCAATTCTCCTCTCTAAACCTGCTCGCAAACAGCTGAAAATTGCTAGAAAGTATCGTCCAGTGAGAACAAGTAGATTCACTTCAAATTTCTGACCATTGATTTCAAAGGGGTATTTAATATTGCCAGTCATTGCTAGTAAATTCACTTTCCCTCTTTCTGAAAAAAGAATTTCTCACCTTCTCTTGTCAAAACTCCAACATCCTCTCTCCCACCCTGTCAGCTGATGAACTCACCAAATAGTACACTGAGAAAATAGATGTCATCATGCAAGAACTACGTCATGTTTCCACTACCACTGGCCCAGCTGCATCTGTACCCACAGACTCTGCCTTCCCTCTTGTTGCACTGAAAGAAAAGTCTCTTCCATTGGGTTCTAAATCCCATCTTTGCTGCTTACTAGATATATGTCATTGGGCAAGTTAATTAACTTCTGTACCTCAGCTTCCTCATCTGTAAAGGAAGATGTTAGTAATACCTTCCTCTAAGAGTTGATTTGAGAATGAAATGAGTAAAAAAGCTTTAAATAGTGCCTATTTTGGGGTTAGCTTCTGTGTTACTGCAATAATCATCATTGCCATTGTCCTTAAGTCATCATCGCCAGCTTCTAAGGTGATTTCTTCCTTTTGGACCCTGACCCCTAGCACCTCTCACAGCGCTCAAAGACTTTACTACTGTATTTATATCATTCCTCTTTAAAACAGTTTCTTCTTTTCTATGGATCATTCCCATCAGCATACAAATGTCTTTTTTTTTTTTTTTTCCGAGGCAGAGACTCACTCTGTTGCTCAGGTTGGGATACAGTGGCATGACCCATGGCTCACTCCAGTGTCCCCCTCCTGGGCTCAAGCAATCCTCCTACCTCAGCCTCCCAAGTAGCTCCCGAACACAGGTGCATTCCACTCCCAGCTAATTTTTAAATTATTTATAGAGACAGGGTCTCCCTGTGTTGCCCAGGCTAGTCTTGAAACCAAGACCAAAGGCTCAAGTGAAACCAAAACTGAGGCTCAAGTGATCCTCCTGCCTCGGTCTCCCAAAGTGCTATGATTACAGGCATGAGCCACTTAAGCCAGCCCAAAATGTCTTACTATTACTGTAACCTCTGGTGTAGGGAGACTTCTGTGACTTCACATCCTATTTCTCTGTTACCCTTTAGAGCAAAACATTCAGACGAGTTACTCACACTCACTGCTTCTACTTCCTTACCTCTGATTCTGTCTTCTTTTCATCCTTACCAAGCTTTTGCCTCATCTACTCCATGAAATGCGCTTGCCTTTCCACTCCACTGAAATGCTTTTGCAAAAGGAAGTGAATGATAAATATCTCGCCAAAGTCAAAGGTCATGTCTCATTCTCATCTTACTTGACCTCTCAACAGTATTTGACACAGCTATTTCCTCTTTTTTTCAGTCCACCCAATTCTTATTTTTAAAAATTTCAGATCTATAGAAAAATTGAAAGATGAGTACAGTAAATATCTAGAGATCCTTACCTAGATGTCACCAATTGTTAACATTTTTCCTATATTTGTTTTATATCTATCTGTGTACACTCACCAGGTTTTTAAAACCTATTTGAGAGTGAATTGCAGACATCGTGATACTTTACACCTAAATATTTGAAAATACATCTGCTATGAAAAGGACTTTCTGTTACATAACCATAATAAAATGATCATACCAAAAAAGTTTAACATTGACACAGTAGAGTTCAATATGTAGCCTATATTCAGATGTCTCCATTTTCCCCAGAAATATTCTTTAGAACTTTTTATGTTCCTAAGATTATACATTACACCCACTCATCATACCTCTTTAGCTTCCTTTGATTTTGAAAAGCTCCTAGCCTTTTTACTGCCTTTAATGACATTTACATTTTAAAAATTAGACTTATTTAGGTGTAATGTACATACAATAAAATTCACCAATTTTTTGTGTACAATTTAGTGAGTTTTGACAAATGTAAACCATTATGAAGCCACCATTTCAACCATGATATAAATGTTTTCATTACTCCAAAAAATTTTCTCATGCCCTTTTCCAGTCAGTCCTCTTCTGTACATTTTGACATCTCTTCTTTCTTGAAATATGCTATTTTCCAGGCTTTCATGAAACCATGACTTGTCTAGGTTTCGTCCTGTATCTCTTCAGTCAGCTTATCCAGCATCTCCTCTTCTGTGAGGACAGAGTTTTGTCTGTTATGTTCGCCACTTCCTACCATATCCCCAGCACCTGGAGCAGTACCTGGTGTAGGAAACTTTGGAAGATGAGGCACTTTCATTTACATAACTCATGTAACACTGAGCTGCCAAAGTGCAGGTTGACTGTTCTTTTTTCAAAATGTTTGGGATCATGTGGTATGAATCCATTGGTCAAAAAGGAAAGATACAAAGGACAAAATGCATGGGACCAGAATTATTTCAGATTTTGGAATATTTGCATATACATAAGGTGATATCCTGGGGATGGGACCCAAGTCTAAACATGAAATTTGTCATTTATGTTTCAGGTACACCTTATATACACAGTCTGAAGATAATTTTATACACAATTTTTAACACTTTTGCTCATGAAACAAAGTTAATATACATTGAACCCTCAGAAAGTAAAGGTGTCAGGTGTGGATTTTCCACTTGTGGTATCATGTCAACACTCAACAAGTTTTAGATTTTGGAGCAATTTGGATTTCAGATTTTTGGATTAGGGATACTCAACTTTTATTCTCTTTATTTTTTTTGTAGATAAAGAGATTATGCCTCAAGAAAGCAATTCATGCCATTTACACAATTACTATATAGCACAGCCAAAATTTAAATAGATTGTATAAAATATCTTCCAATTAATTATATTGTTAATTCAGTATTAAAGACGGATGTGCAAGGATTGAAAATATTTGGGACTCCGAAATTTAAGATAGATTTTATACCACTTTATTCCTACGCTATAAGGTTGTACAGATTCATTGGGAGCAGTATAACATAATACAGTTGTTTGAATTTGATAGGTATGTGTTTGTTGAATGAAAGAATACGTAAGGTAAATGTTATTTGGTGATTACTTTGTGGCCACTTGAATATATTTTACTAGTTTAATTCTTTATATGATTAAAAATAGTTGGCAACCACAGATTAGTCTCATCTTTTCAAGTATAACATAGTTAAAACGTATACTAAGCCACCTTTCTACCACACTGAGATTTGGAGTTCAGAGTGAATTGAAATTATTTAGCCTCCTTTTCAGCAATCGTTCTATAAATAGAACTGTACAAAAAGTTGTCCTATAGGAAACTGTAATTCCATAGGATTCTTCAAGACCCAGAGATAAATTTCTTAGGCTTATTAGACATATAGATTTGACAAATTATATTATAATTATATAATGTATAATCTGCAGAGTTTAAGTTATATAGGCACAAAAAGTTTGAGTACCTATTTATTGAAAGAACAGAGACATCGTGAGGATGTCTCTAACATCAGAGGTTTTCATTCTGAACATATAAGCGTTTGAGAAAGTTGAATAAAATATATTTTCTGTCATTTCTGAGTTTAAAAGTTACATATAACTTGGAAACAAAAATGAGTTGTGGATGATCCCTCTCTCAGACTCAAGTGGAGCTTGTAAAATTTTGGAGAGGGTGGCAAAGGACCGAAAGTGAAGACAGAAATTCAGATTTTATTGAGCAACTGGTTTATGTAATACATTGGATGAGGATGTTTAGAAGATGAATTTGATTTTCCAATTTGAGCACAGTAAATTACATTTTCAGGTCAATGTCTGGTCTTAAACTGTAATGTATTATGATTATACTTTGTGGTTTTGAGTCGTGGAAAAAAGTTTCAGAAATCGCTAAAGAGAGTTGGATATGGGTGTGAAATTAATGCCATTAGAAGTTACCAGTCACATCATTTGTGTTCTCCATGCCAATTTTATTTTTGTAATTTACTGTTTTTTACTTTGCACTCTGTTTATTATTTAAATTCCTTTGTTTCATAAGAGTTGAAAACAGGTTAGAGAAGCTGCAAGAAAGTAAGTCTTTCTTTGTCTGAGGAAGTTGTCACACAAAAGATTATTGAAATAAAAATAGAATGCTAGGTATGCTTTGAAAAGGCATTTTTAAAAAATGATTGCATGGTTGGTGGAACAGTGGATGATGGATTAAAAACTGCTATTTTTTTTTTTAAAGGATTTTGGAAGTTCTACTAGTAGTTACTGTTAGCTAACATTTCATGCTTTAAAATTATTTCTACTTATGTTGAGGTGAAACTGCCCATTGCCTTTCTTTCACTTTTGATAAACAATTGAACAAGATAGAACATAGAAGAGGGGTTTTTTGGTTTGATTTTTTAGTGATAGATACGTTTGGTTTTTTAAATGATAGATAGCTACTTTGTAGATATCTTTCATAAGGGAATGAATCCTATGAACAAGTCATCAGCAGACATGTTTCACAATTTGACCAACACATTCATTGATTTGTTCTTACTGTTTCACTTCCCTTCTGTATGCCATGTACCTGTTTGTGTGGTACATGTGTAATAAAAATAAACAATATGCTTACTTGAATTAAGGGCCCACATAGATGAACAAATGACTATCAGGCTAAACTGTAATTATATTTGATCTCAAAGTAATTTCCATATAAAGAAAATCTAGAAGAACTTAATGACAGTGGTTGCAAATGCTAGTAACAGCACATGAAACACATTTTTAGTTGGAGAGGTCAAACAGAAGGGCAGGAAGCAAACCAACCAAATAAATGCGTTGGTTTTAAAAATAAAAGAAAATGTGTCACATATACCCTATGGAATACTATGCAGCCATAAAAAAGGATGAGTTCATATCCTTTGCAGGGACATGGAAACCATCATTCTCAGCAAACTGACACAAGAACAGAAAACTAAACACCGCATGTTCTCACTCATAAGTAGGTGTTGAGCAATGAGAACACATGGACACAGGGAGGGGAACGTCACACACTGGGGCCTGTCAGGAGGTGGGAGGCTAGGAGAGGGATATAAGGGGGTGGGGAGATCGGGGAGGGGATAGCATTAGGAGAAATACCTAATGTAGATGACGGGGTGATGGGTGCAGCAAACCACCGTAGCACGTGTATACCTATTTAACAAACCTGCACGTTTTGCATATGTACCCCAGAACTTAAAGTATAATAATAAAAAAAAAGAATGTTGATATAAGTGCTTTTGATGATCACAGTTTTTTGGTTATGTCTAAGTGAACACAAACTGTGTCAGCTATTTAGGCCTTGCTCAAAGAAAGCTCAGAAATATAATATTTTAATTCGGCACAGTATGATTTGAAAAAAAATTTGGAGTTCTTTTAAGGAAATAATGGATATTGGGTAGATAAATTAGCAGCAGCTGCTTGCTGCAGCACTCCATCATGTGCTAAATTGGAATTGAGCAAAGTGTCTGGGAAGAGACAGTAAAGAGAGGATTCATGTTGAAAAGAGAAATAAGTATTTATTGCATGGATGCAGCCAGATGATTTAGGTCATTAATGAGTTAAGGAAGTAACTTTAAAGTATCAAACATAAGAATAACACAATGAAGACTCTATTAAGAGATTATTAATCTGGCTGAGAATTGTATACAGAAAAAAATGAAGAGAGAAGATGAGCTAGGATACTTTGCAACAGTCTCGGGATGAGGTGATTCAAAGCTTGGAATGAGAAGAAAGGAAAAATTTCCAAAGAAATTCCAAAGGAAAAATTTATAACATTTGTCAGCTGATGATTTACAAAGGAGAGAGAAGGAAAAGCTGAGTCCATGATTTTGAGGCAGAACACTGAGCGACTAGTACTACCATTCAAAGAAATGGGTAAAATGGGAGGGACAGTGTGAGATTTACGCATCTTGAATTAGAGATGGCATTGGTGGGTATTTTTGTGTTATCTCTTGTAGCAGAATACCACCAAGTAATTGTTGGCTGATGAATTTTGTTTTCTCTTTCCTTTTTGTTAGCTAATAACAGCCCCCTCACAAGTTAGTGTCCCTTTCCATCACTTGTATTGTTGTAAGCTTCTCCTCATTCACCCCCTCGATGCTTTTACAAGATACAAAGGTTATGGAGATAGGCATGGGGCAGCAAGAAATACAGAGTGGGGATCTGCAGAGAAAAGGAAGAAAGATGAGCTCTCTCTTGGTGTGTTTTCCATTTTTTTTTCTTTGCTTTGCCTCGGGCATGATTGAGATTACTGAGATTATATCTCTTGTTTATAGTTGCAGTAGTATTTTAACTGTTCTCCCCAATTTATTATTTTTCCATCTTACTTCCTACAATTCACCCTGCATACTGCTGCCAAGATGAGTCATCCTGACATACTGCTTTTGTTATATCATTATCCTTCTTGAGAACCAGCGGTGGATTTTCAGTGTCTATCAGATGAAATCCAAGTGCTATAGCCTGGCATCAAAAGCCCAGGGTAGTCTGTCCCCCACATTACCTTCTCAGCTCAGTTCTAACCAAACTGTTCTACTGACAGTTCCTTGATTCATTAGTTCATTTAAAAATACTCATTCGCTGAGAACCTTCTTTATGCCGAATGCTGGAGATACCAACATTGAACGTACACATGATTTGTACTTTACTGTAGCCTCTAAGTGGAAGACACAAAAGAAAACAAACTAATAATTAACAACCCAAACAAAACAATCGCAGCTTATGATAATTTGGGAGAAAGAAAGAAATACAGTCCCTTGATGAAATATGATGGTGGGAGTCAGGGGTAGAGAAGGCCTTTTTGATTGGATAGTGAGAGGATAACAGTTAAACCAAGATCTGAAGGATGAGAAGAATCAACTGTGAAGAGCCCAGGGGCAGAAGTTTCCACGCAGAGGGAGCAACAGGAGAGCAGAGGCCCTGAGGCTGGAGACAATGTCAATTTTAGGAATTGTCAGAAGACCAGTGAGGCTAGAGTAGGAGCCAGTAGGGAGAGGTAGGAATGATAGCAGATCAGATCAGGAAGGTAAACAGGAGCCAGATCAGACAGAGAATTGTAGGCCATAGTGAAGAGTTGTGATTTATCAATATAGTGGGAAGGTGCTGAGGAGTTTGAGGTGGGAAATGATTTGATCTGATATACATGTAAACAGATCACTCTGGCTATTTTTGTACATGTAACGTCCATGTCTTGGATTGCCTGCCCTCTTTGCTCCAGGCTATCTCCTACCCATCCTTCAAGATCCAGCTGAAATCCTACCACCTCTGCAAAACTTTTTGCTTTACTTCTGTGGACCACTAGAATACTTCTGTAGGTCCTAGAATAAATAGTCTTTCCTTCACTAAACATCCCTAATGTAACCACCTCTCATTTATGGCTTTATCTCACACTACTCAAAGATAATTACCTTGAAGGTGTTGTATTTTTTAAATTTATCTGGGTCTCTCCCTTTTCTTCATCCCATGCCCAAAGAGTTGCTATGATACTTAATTTTCAATATATACTTGGTGTTGGGACTTTTTATGATTCACATAAAATGGCCGTTCTATAGCTGTATCTTGCCTCCCTCATGTCTTCCGGTTGGCTTTACTTCCCTCTTATTTCTTGAAGTCATTAGTGTATTCATTTTTAACTCTTCCCAAACCATTAGATTTTTCTCCCACTTAGTAGAGCCTCTTCTGAACTCTCTACTATAAAGTAGACCCGGAAATAAATAGATTTCTTAAATGGAAAAAATAGGGTTAATAGTAGAGCGGCCTTTATGTACTTGGAATGTTATTACTTTGCCAGGAAAAATTATTGTGTTGATGACTTATTGGCAGTTGCGTGGGTAATTTTTCCATGAATAGTTTGTCTTTATTGTATTTTATTTACTAATTGTTTAGTTTATAGGAAGCTTCACAAGACCCCAGAGGTTTAGATTCAGTCAGCTTGCATTGCACCTTCTAGGATGTTAGCTACTTCCTTGACCCAAAGGAGCCAGTTGCTGAGCCCACTGTACGTAAGTGAACTTCAGAGTGGTGTTAGCTTTCAGTGAGATCACGTTCACTCCTTTTCCCTTGTGGCAAAAATCTGTTTCTACTCAAACAGATGGTTTAGCTTTCAATAAATAAAAGCTAGAGATCAGCATCTATTTAAGCCAACAGAGTCGGTTTGAGCCTCCCACTAACTCTCCAAAGTCTGTGTTATTTCTTTATTTTTTAATATTAAGCTCCTCAGAATGGATTTATCTTTGTATGGGGAAATCAAGAACCTTGCACTTTGTCAGAAGATGAACCACTTCACATAATCTCAAGTTTCCGTTTTTCAGAAGAATAGCTTAGTAAGCACAGGTTCAACTCCTCTATGTATTCTCTTTTGCAGTTACACCAACTGGAAACACTGGAGATCATAACTTTCTGTAGAGTGTTACATAGGTCTGTCAACACTTACATGATACTTTCTTTGTTATTGAAGATATCTGTAAGCTGAGGATGGCCAGTGTGATTTCACAGATGTACATGTCAAAGACATGGTGGTTTTCATTCACATTGGGAAATACTCCTTCTCTTGAGCTGTTACAAATAGAGAGTTCTAAGAAATCCATATTTAAAAAAAAATCTAGAATCTTGACATTGAACATATAAATGCAGATTGTTAACTACATGTTCCTGTGTTGAGAGAGCATTCTTGTTTTGGGGATCTTGAGTATGTCAGGCAAGAGTTGCCTTTGAACTCAACCAAGTATCCATAGAGATACTTGCCTCCATATACATTATAAATTTTACAGAAACAAATGCCTGGCTTAAATATAAGTTTTAGATTAAATAATGAGACAAATGTAAACTGTACAGTAGTTTGTTGCAGGAAAGGAATGGTTAGGAAGGCCTTATAACCAGTTTCTTTGAAGATACCAAGGACCTATCCCTTTGTTTTCACTGTAGCTATTATATAGGACAGAACCTTGTGGGAAACGTGATCTACTTGGCATCATTATGGTGTAGATTAGGACAAAGAAAGATGCATTCGTATTCGTGTATTCATGCCATAAAATATCAGGGTTAAGGCTTTAGTACAAAGTTATCCATGGTAACTCCCTTACAGGGATTGGATTGCTTTCTTTAACATGTTGCTCAGCGAACAAACAGTTTAGATATAATCACCTTTATGTATAGCGACTGCCTGCTTTCAATAGCTGTGGCAATTTGTAAATTGTTCCTTTTCTGTCTCTTCCTTACTCTAAATCAACAGGATTATATATAAATATAATCTTTCTTCCACATGACAAACCTTCAGCTGTGTGTGCACTGTATACCCTCTGAGTCTTCACATACCATGACCTTCCAGTTTTTGGAAGCTATTCTTGTGACCTAGGTGCATGGTGCCTCGATTCTGGTCATTCTCTTCTTAATGGGCTGTGGTTTTTCCACATCTCTTAAAGAGGGCCAATGAATGCTGAGCACAATGGAGTATCTCCTAATTCTATATAGTATATTTCTGTTGGTGAAACCAAGGTGTTTGTTTTCTAGTTACATCATACATTGTACCTTCTGTCAAATATAGTCTTTAGCTTTTTCATATGTGTGTTATTGCCAAGCTTTTTTGTTTTATTTGCTGATTTGGATTTTTGGGCTGAAGCTTAGGACTGTGTTTTTATCCTGATTAGATACAGTTTTTTCATTAAGTCCGTTACTCAATAAACAGTCAGGTAAGGCTTCCCTAAGTCCATGGAATAGGTTAGGATCCCTTCTCTACTTTATGTATTCAGAGTACTCTGAACTCTCTTATTTTTATAACATTCATCTCATTTGTAATCAGTAGTTGTCATCTAACTTGCTAAATTGGAGGCTCCTTAAGGTTAGGGACCTTGTTTATTCAATATTCTTTGTTATTCCTACTGCCTGACAAAAATAAGTGCTTAATACATAGTAGCTGCTCAAAAATGTTTGTTGAATTGAATTAAATATATGAAGTATCTATATAAGCCAGGCACTGTCCATTGTATCCAAGAAAAAAATGTAATTAATTAAATGAACACACAGTGAAATTTGTACTGAATCTTCAATAATGGCCAAGTGAATGAGGCATTCTGGGCGTAGGGAACAGTATAAGTAGGGATATCAGAGAAAGAAAAGTACTTAGTCCATTTGGGGAATTAAAGTTTAGACTAAAGTGCACATGGATCAAGGTACAGATAAAGCTGTACACCCAAGCAGAAGCCAGTTCCTGATGGCCTTGTAGGACATGATACAGAGTTTGACTTAAGCCTCTGAGTAATGGGGAACTATTAAAATATTTTGAGCAGGGAAGAGGCACAAACAGAATTATATTTCAAAAGATTCCCCTAGCAGCAACGTAAAAGGTAGATTAGAGGGGATGATGCTTTTGTAGGGTCAACAATTAGAAAGTTATCATCTAGGCAATAGATGATGGGTACTTCATATTTAAAAAAGGATTCTTTATGTATATTATCTATTGTGTGTAACAAGTTACCCCAAAAGCCTAGCAGCTGAAGGAAAACAAACGTTATCTCAGACAGTTTCTGAGGGTCAGGAATCTAGGTACAGCTTAGCAGGGTGATTCTGCTTCCAGGTCTCTCCTGAGGTTGCAGTCAAGCTCTTGACTGGGGCTGAAGACCTAACCCGGTCTCAGGAATGTGCCTCCACATTCACTCACGCAGTGGATGGCCTCTCCCTGGGGCTGCTCACAACCATGGCTTCCCCAAAGCAACTGCTCTATAAGAGGGAGATGGCAAGTGAGTAAGAGCACTCCCAAGATGGAAACCGTTGTCTTTTAAACTTAATCTTGGAAGTCTTATACCATCACTTCTACTGCATACTGTTAGCTACATCGACCAACCCTGGTACACTGTAGGAGGGGACTGTACAGGGGTATGAATACCAGGAAGTGGAGATCATTTGGGGGCATCCTAGAGACTGCCTTCCATGCTGCTTGTCACAGAACGTAAAGAGTAAGTCTACAAGTCCATAATATTTTGATGGCTTATGGAGATAAGAGGACAGAACACTCCACATAGAAACTGTCCTATTACCTAGAGAAGGTAAATAAAGTCATTTGCTTGACTGAAAGGTAAGAGAGTTAAGACCACCATTATAAATGTCAAGTGATAGTTACTTTGCAGTCGTTGCTTAGTTTTATACTGTAAATTATGATAACTTAATTGCTGCTCATCTTTATATTCAGCGTACAGCACTATGCTAAGTAATGTACAGGTTTCAAAAGAAGAATAAAATGTGATTCATGCCTTCAGAGAGTTAATAATCTAATTGGAAAGCACGGTATACATAGATCATGGAGAATCTTAGACCCAGGAGAAAACTTAGGGGCAGTTTAACACAATAGCTTCATGAAACAGCTAAGAAAATAGGTTGACGGAAGTGAATGGCTGATCCAACCCAGCTACTAACGGACCTGAGACCAGATCTCAGACCTTTAGGTCTGTAGGCGAGCATTTTATTTAAATGTAAAATGAAATTTGTTTACAACACCAAGAACATTCTTTTTTTAAATATAATTTTAAAAACTTTATAAATTTTTAGAGAGATGTTAAATCTGTGTTTCCCAGGCTGGTCTCAAACTCCTGGGCTCAAGCAATCCTCCTGCCTCAGCCTCTTTAAGTGCTGGTATTACAAGCGTGAGCCACCGTACCAGGCCAAGAACATTCTTTGATGACATAAATCATTTTTATATTTGAAAGCAGAATGACTTAGTATTTGATGTGGGGGAAAGGCAAGACATAAATGTGTTAGAAGACATTTCTGTCTTCTCTTGGAAGACCAACTCATCCTGTCACTGATTACTGTGTGACTCTGAGTTAAATTATAACACATTCGTAAATACAGAAGAAAATAATGAGCAATGCCACATCCCTTGCATTTTTTAAAAGCAGGGGCCACCCTAATTGACAGTGAGATCTTTATGTCAGTTTCCCCATTTAAAATAGATAATATTCAGGATTCAATGAAGAAAGAATTATGGAATAAATTATAAAATACTGATAGGAATACTATTACTGTTAATAGTAAAAAGTCTGAACTACACTGTTGGAATAGTAAGAGTAGAAATAAGTAAAATTAAGTATTTACAAAGTTTATTTAGTATGTGTCACAGTTCAAAGTACTTTAAAGTTTTGTTACCTTTTTTAAAAACAAAATGCTTTTTAACTATTCATTACCTATATTACTAAATAGTTATAAGTTGCACATTCAGGTTCAGCTCCCCTTTTTTGAGCATCCACCGTGTATATTAAGTGTATTGCTGATTCTTTAACATATGCAATTGCATTTGGTCCTCACAAAAGCTCTGTGATATAAACATTTTCCTTATTTTACAGCTCAGATGGCTGAGAAATTAGGAGAACCACAACTAAACTTTCTGCATGGTCCTTTGCAGTCATTTTTCTGAAAAGCAAGTGCTAACTTTTAATAGTGTCCTTAGCCTTTCCCTCAAGTAACAGCGTTTGACTAAGTCAAGACAATAGAACTAAATACCAGTTTATGTTACCATAATTTCAGAATAACAGCTACTGTTTTATGTTCTGGTCATCTATTACATAAATATTTAATATTGAGCACATAATTTGGCATGATGGCAGCAAAAAGATGTATTTATCCTGGAGTTTTCGTGATAAACCAGAAAGGCTTTTTTTTCCCCCACCAGTTAATTAAAATATGGAGAAACAAATTAGGAGATGGTAAGCCACAGCTTTCTTGGCATCTTGTTTACTTAATTAAAGCACTTTAAAATAAATTCATTCCATCCAAATTTAGCAGCCATCTCTTGCAAAGTTTGCTTACTTTTTCCATGGCATTTTGAATATACAAAAGCCTTTAAAAAAAAAAAAGCATTTTCTAGTAGGTAAATGTCAGTCACTTTCTTAAACTAGCATGTCCTAGACCAACAGACCAATTCTACTTTCAAAACAAAACATACCATTTAATAGTAAAAATAAACAGTCTGTCTTCTCACTAATGAATTTACTTGTCTACATTTCTATAGATGTGGCCATGTGTTTTCCCAGGAAAACTGGCTTGCACTCAGACTAAGATAGCTAGTAAGATCCATTAGGCAAAGTGGGCTATAAACATGAAAAATCTCCCACCCCCTATTCTGTGTTTGGTTAATTTTGCCGCTGTCACACATTCTGGTGATGTACCATCCTGTTCTCCCTTTTACTCCAGGGAACCTCATTTGGCATATAGGTAGTCATACAGTTGTACCATATAGTTTGGCATACACCTTTGAAAATAGTCAGTGCAGTTCCACATTTATTAAGACCCTAATAGGTGCTAGGCATTGCCTTATGAGCTGAGAGGTACAAATATGAAAACTATATGAAGTCCCTGCCCCAGATAAACTCACAGTATAGAAGAACATTTGTTAGTTACTTTTCAGGTGCTGTATATCGTCAATCAACTTTCTTAGTTTCAGGTGACAGAAACTAACTCTGGGGTAACTTAAATAGAATTTCTAGGAGGGCCAAAGAATCTGACTTGGATAGAGGTACGGTAAACAAAAACAAAGTCCCAAATTACAGCACAGAGCTGGACATAGACCATAGCTTACATCAGTGATATCACTGATCCTGAACTGTACTTCCAGGACCAAAGCCATGGCTGGCCCTTGCAACTAGATACCACTCCTTCCAGGCCACCCTTCTTTCCAGAAGAGTCTTCTTTGCAGTCTGGAGCTGGTGCGTCTGTGTGGCAGAGCCTAGGCCATATGCTTGTACCCTTGTTACAAGGAAGTCTGGGAAATAAATTATCTGGTACTTTATACACTTCACTAGTGGGAGGTCAGCTCTATCTCACAAGATAGGAGGTTCTGTAAACCTAGGTATGCAGTCAGGCACTAAGTGGCCAAAAACTTCTGTCAGCAGCATTTTGAATAATCAGAGAAGATTCAACAGGAGTTGAGAACAAGGAAACAACAACCAAAAAGAAATATGGTGAGTTTGGCCTTAATATCACAAAAAGAAGAAAAAGCATTTGGTGAAAGCCTAGGTGATAGCTTATATTCTCAGAAGTTATAAAGTCCTAAAGAATGTAGCCTCTACTGGAGACCCATTTGGTCTGTGCAGGTACAGGCACTATCATCTCTCTCTGTAAAGGGTCAGTATGATGTCTAGGAAAGCAAACCACATTTGGAGTCAAAGCCTTTTGTTCTCACCCTGCCCGGTCTTAACCAGATGTGTGATGTGTAAGCAAGTAGTTCCATTAGTATCCTTATCTATAAAATGAGAAGGTTGAGGTAGGTGATCTTTCAAGTTCCCTCTTGGCTCTAAAATTCTATACTTTGTACATGATAGGCCAGTGATAACTAATGTTTTTACTCAAATCCATTGTATGTTTTAGAAGGCAAATAAATCATGAGCTTATTTTTTTTGATGACAGTACATTTTCATAAACCCCAAAAAATTAAATCTCCACCTCCCACTTAGTTTAGGTTGTTTTGGGTTTTTTAAAACAATTTTATTTTCCCACACAGTACAGTTTAGACATTCAAGTTGCAGCAGGGGAAATAGTCATTGAATTTGTCATCATTATTTTTGGCTTCTATTTTTATGTGAGTTGTTTTAGTTTTCTAGTTTCAATGATCTATTTTTTAGATTTTAAGCTACAGCATACTTTATTTAACATTTGAGGATTAAATTGCATTTGTCATAATCAATTAGAATCTTATGTTTCTTTCAAAAATAGTTTTATCTCAATATGAAATGCAAGATTCTTCACATTTATTATAAGGTGGAGAATTTTTGAGACATTCTGTATCCATTGGTCAGTTATTTTCCTGTTTTGATTCAATGATGGAAAATGGTAGCAAATTGTACATTTAAAGTAAACTGCAGAAATAACTTTATGCAGAGATAAAGATTGAAGGAGCCATTTGGAGATAAGAATTTTATCTCCATACCTTCAAGAATGACTATATGTAAACCAGGTCAGAAAAATAAAAATTACACCATATTTATTTTAATAGAACCATGTTTAAGGCAGACTATAAGACCTAACACAAGAGAATTTATTTCTGGAATTACTTGAAGGAATTTATTTTAAAAAACTGTTCCATCCAAAACATGTTCCTGTAATGTAGGCTCCAATAATAGGTTCCTAGAAATTCTTTTTTTTTTTTTGAGACACAGTTTCACTCTGTCACCCAGGCTAGAGCGCAGTGGTGCGGTCTTGGCTCACTGCAACCTGCGCCTCCCAGGTTCAATCCCTTCTGAGTAGCTGGGATTATAGGTGCATACCACCATGCCTGGCTGATTTTTGTATTAGTAGAGACGGGTTTTCACCATGTTGGCCAGGCTGGTCTTGAACTCCTGACCTCAAGTGATCCACCTGCCTCAGCCTCCCACAGTGTTGGGATTACAGGCGTAAGCCACTGTGCCTGGCTGGTTCCAAGAAATTCTAATGTTTGTTCTGTTTTTAAGGAGAAAACTTATTGAACAACTTATGTCTAGTCCTTTACTGATAAACACTACTGTTAACAAATTCTTATTGTTAATCTGATATTGTGACTTAAGTCTTTGAGGAAATAGAGAAAAACTAGCTAACATCCCTTCTGACTGCATGTTTTTATATATTAAATACCAGTACCAAATTGCCTTCCACTGTCTTTTTCACACTAAATAATATATATTTAAACCTTGCAAGTCTTATACTTTTTTATACTTCTTTCTTTTTTTTTAATATATATTTTATTGCGTTTTAGGTTTTGGGGTACTGTACATCTTTCTTCTAGAACAACTTTATTGAGGTATAATTCACGTACCATACATTTCACCCATTTAAAATCTATAACTCAGTGGTTTTTAGTACAATTTTAGAACGTATCGCCCCAAAAGAAACCCATCCCCATTAGCAGTCACTCCTCACTTACCCCTTTCTCCGCTCCAGTAATGCTGAGCACCTTTTCACGTGTTGCTGGCCATTTGTGTATCTTCTTTGGAGAACTGCCTATTCAGAACATTTGCCCATTTTTTATTGGCTAATTTATCTTTTTATTGAGTTATAAAAATTATTTATGTCTTCTAGGTACAAGTCACTTATGAAATATATGACTTGCAAATATTTTTACTCATTCTGTGGGTTTATCTTTTCACTTTCTTGAGCAAGTCTTATTCTTAACTCTGGTTAAATTTTGGTTTTCTGAACATTCTGCTAAATTTTCTGAATGTCCTCAGTTGTGGAGTAACCTGAAATGAATACTTTATTTTTTGAAAGTGGAACTAAACTCTAATTTAAGACTATAATAGAAAATAATAATTGCTATAGGAACGAACTTTTTTTGGTTATTTACCCGGTGCCAAGCATTGTGCTGGGTGCTTTGCAACCCTAAAATATAAGGTTGTTATTCCTGTTATATAGATGAAGAAACAGAGGCTTGAAGAAGTTAAGTAAGTTGCACAAAATCAAAAAGTGCTAGTAAGTGGTTAATTGGAATGACAATGCAGGGTTTTTCTTTTTGACCAGCTTTCACATTTTATTTGGGGTGTTTGCATTACATTATTGTACCTTTTAAAAACAACATTATTTTACAGCCTCATTTTCCATCCACTGCAATCCCTAGATTTTTTCAGGCATATTGGAACCTAATCATTCACTTCTGTCTCTTTAAAACTGGAATTTCTTGGTTTCTGACCAAATCTTTTGATTTCTGTAACCTTTTGATTTTTTTGACTGTCCCTTCCAAATTGGTCCTTTTAAACGAATTCTAATATTAGTCAAAGCTAAAAAAAATATAAAGGTAAACATGCTATTAAGATGATTGAATGTATATTGCAGACCATTTTAAATGTCTTTTTGATTAGCTACTGTTAAGAATTTAACTGACTTACTTCATTAAAATGTTTTAGTAGCTCAATGAATAATTATATATTGCTGTGTAGCAAGTTACCCCAAAACTTAATGGCTTAAAGCAGCATTTTTTATTCCACAGTTTCTTTGGTTTAGGAATCCAAGAGTGGTTTAGCAAGGTGGTTCTGCTCTAGGTCTCTCATGAGGTTGCAGTCAGGCTGTCAGCTGTCCTCTCATTTTTGGGGAGGATCTATGTGCAAGCTCACTCATGTGGTTGTTAGGAGGATTTAGTTTCTTGTGAGCTTTTGGTCTGAGACTTGCAGTTCCTCACTGGCTGTTGGCCAGAGTTCTCCCTCAGTTCCTTGCCACATGTGTCTCTCTATGAGACAGCATATGACATGGCCTCTGGCTTCTGTCACAGTAGCAAATGAGAGTGTCCGAGATGGAAACTATAATATCTTTGTAACCTAATCTCAGAGTTGATATATCATCACTTTTTACCATATTCTACTCATTAGAAGCAAACTATTACATTCAGCTCACTCTCTATAGAAGGGAAATACCAAGGGTGTGAACACCAGGATGTGGGGCTTACTGAGGGTCATCTTAGAGGCTGCCTATCACACTCAGTGAATCTATTGTTCAATCATGGAGAATCCAAAAGTCATGGTGTTTTTACACAGAACACTGATATACACAATTCCATCTTGTAAACAAGTGATAATTTTATCATCTGAAAATATATAAGAAAGTCTCTCCATCCTAAAATATGTGTGTTTATATATTATTTTTAAAGCGTCTTTATTCTGCATATTCATTTGCTACTTGATCCATTTTATCAAGAGACAGCATTAAAGTTGTAAGACACAACTAGAATAGAAAATTTCATGTGTAACTTTATGTTTTCCTCTTGACTTAGAAATATAGCTATTGAATTTTAGTATTGGAAAACTTTGGCCAATGTATAAGTTGATTTTAACTTAAACATGTACAATATACAAAAGAATATTTTTTCTTCTTAAATCATGCTTTAGACTTCAACCCTAATTTAACAAAGTAAGTGATCCTCAATGGACTTTAATTCATTTGTTTAGCAAGGCTTATTGAATTACTCTTTAACTCATCAAGAGTTACGCTCATAATAAAAGTCCACATCCCTAATTTTGGCCTCCCATAGCTCAATTGATCTTTCCCATTTCATTTCCTATTGCCATCTCCCTTAACCTTCCACTCCAGCACAGTTTTTCTCGTTCTTCCCCATGTTGACTGCTTGTGCATGCCTCCGGGCTTTTCCATCTCCCTGAAAACCTTTTACCCAGATCATTACATGGCTTACTTCACTTCAATTATTTCTCTGCTCCAGCATCACTATCATAAAGAAGCATCTCACCACCACTCTTCACAATATAGCAGGGACCATCAAAAAGCAAGAAACAACAAAAATGATGGTTGAAAAGATTAATCTCATGACAGTGTACAAGATAACTTGTATGTAAACAGAGGCTGGATTAGACACGGATAAGCAGGGGCCACAGTTAGGAACTTTCACATTCATTCAGGTGTGAATTGATAATGATCTGGTTATGACCACCTTGGGCATGAGCAAAACCACGTAAACATTCCCCCAAAACCAAATCTTCCCTCAGATTTGTGATACCAGTAAATTGTTTCCAACTTCCTCTATCCTCTTCTAACAGAGCCATTTCAGAACCCAAAACTTTTTAAAGAAAAGTTTGAAAACTATAGGAAGCACCAAAGAAGTAGCAGGAATTGCTTAGGTTTTAGGACTAGAAACCACGATGCAGTGGGGGCTCTGCTAGAGAAAGGAGTGAGTGTGCTTCAAATCGACATAGCAGCTGTGTGCTGTTATGCCTGAGATTCCTTCCAATCCTAGATATTTCCTAGTGGTGTTGGCAGAGCTTCTGTTGGCTGTACCACGATGTTTCCCAGTGCCCTTTTAAAGAAAGTGTATGGCCAACTCCTTCTATGTAAAGTCCCATAACTCTCAGGAGTGTGGGTTCAACTGTAAGTTTCTTCCATAGTAGTTACCATTTGGGTGTTTCTGCTTCTTCTAAACTCCCTTCTAATTGTTTTTCCTCTTGTTTTTAAGCCCAGTGATTTTTTTCCCTGTATTTTACACATGCTTATGGAAAGACCAGATATGTTTTCATGGAACGTAGCATGTTATAAATGCCTTGTTTTCCATGGAGTAAGATCATTCTACCACTAAGAGCATTAAATCCATGTTCCTAAGGTAACCCATGTTTTCCTAGAGATAGGGAAGAGTCATGACCAACTTTCACATTCTCTGCTTTGTTTTTGGGGCATCACCCATTGTGGTAACCACTCCCAAGAAGTTTGCTCCCCCAAAACAAAACTACTTCTCTCCCTACCTGTGATTCAAGTGACCTTTCATTACAGATAGAGATGATCTTGTTTTATAGAGGAATCTAGTAGGTACTGCACTCAGTTGTAAAGACAGACAGATGCAAATGGGTTTCAGTAATTGGTGCAAAATTGTCACAAAGCTCTTTAGATTAGCAAGTACTTACAGACTAGGTGGAAAATGTTTATTCTATGTTGTTAGTAAGGATACCCTAATCTCTGTACACATTTGAAAATATCTAGGGAGCAGGGAGAAAGAGAGACAGAGAGATAGACTTGAATATAATCATGGACTTTTGAGATAGGCAAATATAGATGTTGCTATAAACTGAGTGTTTGTGGCCCCCCCCCCCCCCAAATTTATATATCGAAATCCCTACCCTACTGTGATAGTATTAGGACATGGAGCCTTTGGTAGGTGATTAGGTCATGAGGACAGAGCCCTCATGCATGGGATTAGTGTTCTTATGAAATAAGCCCTGGAGAGCTTCCTCACCCTTTCTGCCACAGTGGGAAGATGCGTATCTGGGAACAAGGAAGCAGATCCTCACCAGATATTAAATCTGCCAGTGCACCAGACATACAAAGAGGAGCTGGTACCACTCTTTCTGAAACTATTCCAAGCAATCCAAAAGAGGGAATCCTTCCTAAATCATTTTATGAGACCAACATCATCCTGATACCAAAACCAGGCAGAGACTCAACAAAAAAAGAAAACTTCAGGCCAATATCCATGATGAACATAGATGCAAAAATCTTCAATAAAATACTGGCAAACCAATTACAACAGCACATAAAAAAGCGTATCCATCATGATCAAGTAGGCTTCATCCCAGGGATACAAAGCCGGTTCAACATATGCAAGTCTATAAACGTAATCCACCACATAAACAGAACCAAAGACAAAAACCACATGATCATCTCAACAGATGCAGAGAAGGCCTTTGACAAAATTCAACAGCCCTTTATGCTAAAAACTCTCAATAAACTAGGTCTCAATGGAATGTATCTCAAAATAATGAAAGCTATTTACAGCAAACCCACAGCCAATATCATACTGAATGGGCAAAAGCTGGAAGCATTTACTTTGAAATCTGGCACTAGACAAGGGTGCCCTCTCTCACCACTCCTATTCAATATAGTATGGAAGTTCTAGCCAGAACAATCAGGCAAGAAAAAAATCAAGGGTATTCAGCTAGAAAAGGAAGAAGTCAAATTGTCTCTATTTGCAGATGACATGATTGTATATTTAGAAGACCCTATCATCTCAGCCCAAAATCTCCTGAAACTAATAAGCAACTTTAGCAAAGTCTCAGGATACAAAATCAATGTGTAGAAATCACAAGCATTCCTATACACCAATAACAGACTTAAAGAGAGCCAAATCAAGAATGAACTGCCATTCACAATTGCTACAAAGAGAATAAAATACCTAGGAATACAACTAACAAAGGATGTAAAGGACCTCTTCAAGGAGAACTACAAACCACTGCTCGACAAAATAGGAGAGGACACAAACAGATGGAAAAACATTTCATCTTCATGGTTAGGAAGAATCAATATTGTGAAAATGGCCATACTTCCCAAAGTAATTTATAAATTCAATGCTATCCCCATCAAACTGCCTATGACCCTCTTCACAGAACTGGAAAAAACCACCTTAAACTTCATATGGAACAAACAGAGAGCCCGCATAGCCAAGACAATCCTAAGCAAAAAGAACAAAGCTGGAGGCAACACACTACCTGACTTCAAACTATACTACAAGGCTACAGTAATCAAAACAGCATGGTACTGGTACCAAAACAGAGATATAGACCAATAGAACAGAACAGAGGCCTTGGAGGCAGTGCCACACATCTACAATCATCTGATCTTTGACAAACCTGACAAAAACAAGCAATGGGGAAAGGATTCCCTGTTTAATAAATGGTGTTGGGAAAACTGGCTAGCCATGTGCAGAAGGCAGAAACTGGACCCCTTTCTGACACCTTACACTAAGAACTCCAGACGGATTAAAGACTTAAACATAAGACCTAACACCATAAAAACCCTAGAAGAAAACCTAGGCAAAACCATTCAGGACATAGGCATAGGCAAGGACTTCATGACTAAAACACCAAAAGCATTGGCAACAAAAGCCAAATAGACATATAGAATCTAATTAAACTCCAGAGCTTCTATACAGCAAAAGAAACAATCATTAGAGTGACCCAGCAACCAACAGAATGGGAAAAAATTTTGCAATCTACCCATCTGACAGAGGGCTGATATCCAGAATCTACAAAAAACTAAAACAGATTTACAAGAAAAAAAAAAAAAAAAACTATTCAAAAGTGGGCAAAGGACATGAACAGACATTTTTCAAAAGAAGACATATATGAGGCCAACAAACATATGAAAAAATGCTCATCATCACTGGTCATTAGAGAAATGCAAATCAAAACCACATCGAGATACCATCTCCTGCCAGTTAGAATGGTGATTATTAAAAAATCTGGAGACAACAGATGCTGGAGAGGATGTGGAGAAATAGGGACACTTTTACACTGTTGGTGGGAGTGTAAATTAGTTTGACCATTGTGGAAGACAGTGTGGCGATTCCTCAAGGACCTAGAAATAGAAATTCCATTTGACCCAGCAATCCCATTACTGGGTATATATCCAAAGGATTACAGATCGCTCTATTTTAAAGACATATGCACATGTATGTTCATTGCAGCCCTGTTTACAATAGCAAAGACCTGGAACCAACCCACATGCCCATCAATGATAGACTGGACAAGGAAAATGTGGCACATATGTACCATGGAATACTATGCAGCCATAAAAAACAATGAGTTCGTGTCCTTTGTAGGGACATGGATGAATCTGGAAACCATCATTCTCAGCAAACTGACACAAGAACAGAAAATCAGACACTGTATGTTCTCTCTCATTGGAGAATGGGGTATCCATCCCCTCAAGGATTTATCCATTGAGTTGCAAACATCCAATTAGTACACTCTTTAAGTTATTTTTAAATGTTACAGATGTTTTTCAAACATGTCCCTGTTCTGCCCTCTCTGTCTCCTCATATGTTTGTATGGCTTCTTACATTTTGACATGTTAAATTTCATCTTGTTGGAGTTGGCTCACTTTTTTCTTACCTATCAAGCTGTTTTGGGATCTTGATTATGACAGTAAGTGACTTGGCTGTGCACTTAATCAATGTTTAACATCCACACTCAAATTTTTATAAATATTTAACAGGAAGGGAAATTTATACCTCCAAATCCACTCTAATCCCTGAACTCCAAATGCTTATAACCAACTGCCTGTTAAATACCTTCACTTAGATGATTCCTGTCAGTTCACACTTAACCAAACTGATTTTCACCTTCAACCTTCTCCTATAGTCTTCTGATCCTAGTTACAGTGAAGCATATCCATCCTTCACTTTGCAAAGCCAAAAACCTTCTTTGCAGTCATCCTTGATCCCTTTTGTTTCCTCTCACATCCCATATCTAATCCCTCAGCAAACTCTACTGAGTCTACTTCAGAAGGCATCCTGAGTCATACCTCTCTTACATCTTACCTTCTTGCGCTACCACTTTGGACCAAACCATTTGAAATAGATTCCTAATATTTTCTATGTTTACCCTTGCATTCTTTGGTCTTTTTAAAACATTGCAACTAGAATGATCCTGTTAAGGCTTAACTTAAATCATGTCACTCTTCACAAGGAGGGACTGTCGGGGAGTGGGGGGAAAGGGGAGGGATAGCATTAGGAGAAATACCTAATGTAGGTGACAGGTGGATGGGTGCAGCAAACCACCATGGCACGTGTATACCTATGTAACAAACCTGCACGTTCTGCACATGTATCCCAGAAGTATAATAATTTAAAAAAATCATGTCATTCCTCTGTTCAAAACTTACTAGTAGTGTCCCATCTCACTCAGACACAAGGCTGAAGTCCTGCCAACTGCCTGCACAACTCTACATGATACTGCCTCCCCTTCCCACACATGTACACAAACACACTTGCAAAAGACCTCATTTTCTAGTCTTCTATCCTTGCTTCTTCCTGTGCATCAACAGAGTACTCTTTGCTGTCCCGTGAACATGCCAGGCATATGCCCACCTCAGGGCCTTTGTATCTACTATTCCCCTCCCTGGAGTGCACTCTCTTCATCCCATTCACTTGTCTGTGAAACTTTCACATGAAACCTGCTCTCATTTTTGTTTAAGGTATTATATGAGACTCAGTGGTACTAATAGAAATTACAGGGTTCTTTTTGGCTAATGTTAAGTATAGATTTGCCCTCTGGGCTCACATAACTGAATATGTTAGAATTACATCTAAAGAAATAATTACCTCTATATGAAGTATCGTGTGTGAAGAGTTAGATTCCTCTCCTGTCTCCTTTCTTACTAAATTATAGTGATTTTCATAGTATCTGAGCTATCTCTTTGAATTTCAGAGAAACGTAAGAACATAAAGATTTTCAAGGAAATGGTCCTATTTTTCAGATGAGAAAAGATCACCAAAATTTTTACCCATTGATGCCAAAAATGTAAGGCAGGCAAGAAATTAGTAGAAGAAAGTTGTCACATCGTAAAAAAAAATATATTTTTTTAAGTTGCAGACACTGATTTCCAAATGAGTTCCGTAAACTACCACTATTTCCATTTGTAGTATAGCAGTAGCATTTGTGATATTAACCTTAAAGGTTTCAAGTTTAACAGCTTATTATGAGGTAAGCTGCCATTCCTTTAAGAAGATGAGTTTTGAATGTCTTTTTAAAGAGAGAATTACTCCTTTATAAAAATGTAACTACATCATACTGTATTTGAGAACTCTTGCTTTTTAGCAAAACTTTTCATTGCAGTGAGTTTGATTATAATAGTACTCACTTTAAAAAATTCCCTAAATTTTTAGTTTCCCCCTCCAGTCACCAGCTTACTTTTCTGTGAAAAGACTCATCTATACTTGCTGTTTCCTCCTCTCTCCTGCTGTTCTCTCTTAACCCACTCCAACTAGGCTTTCATCTCGTCACTCTGCTGAAACCACTTGTCAAAGTTTCCATCACCGTCATGCTACCATATTCTCTTCTCCATTTTTATCTTATTCCTAGCAACATTTGGCACCATCTTGGAACACTTTATTTACTGGATTTCTACTGAGACCTCCTGTCTGATTTTTTTTCATCTTATTAGCTGCTACTTCTCAGTCTCATTTGACTCTTTTTCTTCTCCAAAGCCCTATACATTGAAATATCCCAAGGCCTAGACCCTCTAGTCTTTTGCCTAGATGATCTTATTCAATCACATGGCATATAAATTACAATATAATTTAGGCTGCTGTGATAGAGGCCCCATAATGCAGGTGCTTAAACAAGATGAAAGTTGATTTCTTTTTCCTGTAAAAGTGCTGGAGGTGGTCCAAGACTGATAGGATAGCTTATTAGTACTGGAGACCCAGGCTCTTTCCTTCCTGCACTCTGCTGTTCTTAACAGGCTGCCTCCATTTCCTGGTCCCAGACGGCTGCTCCAGCCCCTCCATCCTGTCAGTATTCTAACCATCAGGAGGAAGAAAATAGGAAGTGAACAACATATATCCCTTCCCTTTAGGACTCAGAGTTCAACATATGTTTCATCTGCTCTCATTTCATTAGCCAGAACTGAGTCACATGATGGTAACTTGTTGAAGAGAATTTAGGAAATGTAGTCTTTAGGTAGGTAGCTATGACTTCCAGCTAAAATGGAGCAGTTCTTTGACTAGAGGAAAAAGAGAGTGATAGATTTTGGAGGATAGGGAGCAGTTTCTGCCACACATGGCTTTAAATATTATCTATGTGCTAATCCCAGATTTGTATCTATTTCCTGAGTTCAGGACTTTTTACTCAGCTGCCTCTCTAACATTCTCAAACACCTCCATGTTCAAAATTGAACTCTTCACTTTTCTCCCCCAAACTCCTACCCATCTTAGGTCTCCCAGCTGCTCATATCAGAAACTTAGAACAATCTTGATTCCTCTTTCTCTTTCATCTACCTCTGATCTATCTGCCAGTCCTATTAACTTTACCTTAAAAATGGACTCCAAGTCCAACCACTTCTCATCAGATCTGTCTTCCACATTACCACCAATGACTTATTTTAATGAAATACATATCCCATCCTGTTTCTCACTTCCTTAATCCCTTCTTCTGTCTCCTCATTGCCTTTGGGATAAATTCTAAACTCTATGTGAACCACCTCTCTTCATCTCTCCAGCCTCATTTTCCACTCATATTTTGTATTTTGGTATGACCTGGCACAACACACCTCATGACTTGATGTATTTTCTAATGCTTATCCCGCTCTAGAATTTCCCCCACCTTGGACCTGGCTGAAGAATCCTTTAGTCTCAGGTGTCACCTCCTTCAGAAAGTCTTTGTCATCTCTCCACCTCCCCAGGCTAGGTAGGCACCCCCCTCTTTATTCTCGTTGAACCATATGCATACCCGTATCACACCTATCCTGGATGATAACAGCTTATGTCGCTACCTCTTTTCCTAAATGGCAAGCACCTTGGCCGGGGCAAGGTCTTACTCATCTCTCAGTGCCCAACACATAACAGCTGCTAAGTATTTATGTAATTGAATCATATTGAGCATAGGAACAAACTCCCATTGGAAGAGCATCACATCTGGCTTACATATCTGAGAAAGGCCTTGTTTATTGTACCCTATCAACTGAATCTGCTGTGCTATATATTAAATTGTGTATTTTGTCCCTGCTTAAAAAATAAAAGTTGAATTGAGCATATTCATTACTCCGTTAGGATTATATAATGCCTGATAGTGCAAAAATATGGGTATTGACTGAACTTTACAGTTGTCTGGGGTTTGTGAGGCCCACCTGCAGTCTAGGTAGCTTTGTGTATTTGGAGGTATTCTGACTAGATGAGCCAGTAGTGTAAAAGTAAGAAGTCACTGTTGGTCTACGGAAGAAGTTGTGTGGACTTAGACTTGCCTTCTCTGCTTTAAAATCTTGCTTTTAAAAATATCCCAAGAAAGGTAGGTTCTTTTAAGAAAGTTTATGGCCTGCATTTCCTGTCATAAACCAACCCAGTGTTCATCCTTAGCCTGGCTCCCTTAGAGATGAATGGTAACCCACATATACTACATGGCGGTTGTAGTTGTTTTTAGGCAGGAAGAGCCCCAGGGTTTTTATTAAGAAGCCCAGAAAGAAGTGATGTCAAGGATTGTGCTGAGAAGTACTAAGTTATAAGAAGCAGATTAAGATAATTTGTCTTAGAA
The DNA here is from genome assembly GCA_036589455.1 of Ateles fusciceps. Lineage (NCBI taxonomy): Eukaryota > Metazoa > Chordata > Mammalia > Primates > Atelidae > Ateles > Ateles fusciceps. The sequence continues at coordinate 4,951,292 of JAZHEH010003362.1, forward strand.
ATGAAAAAGAGATGAGAAACTTGCCAAATTTTTAGCGCTTTCTTAGCACTAAACAATGACTTAAAGAAAGTTTAGCCCTTGCCAAATTTTCCTCTCTGGACCTGTTTTACTGTGTGATAGAGATCTACTGTTGCGAGCTTGCCATCATCCTCATCCACTGTTTTCTTTGTCTTCCTCGAAGTCATGTCCTCTGCCTCCTCTTCTTTTTTTTTTTTGTGCACTAAGTCGTAGAACTGAAAAGACTCTGGGTAATGTTTTCAAGATAAAGCCACACTACTTCTAGTGCGACAGCTTTCTCTGGATTCTTTCACTGTCTCCTTAATGTAAGTCTTAGTCACACTTGTATTAACAGTAGAAACACTCTGCAGTATCTCATTTCGTACAGTGGGGTTACAAGCATTAACTCCTTAGCCCTCCACCACAGGAAAACAGCAGTCATTGTAACCCCCATCCATTGGGGAGATGAAGAAAATGAATAAACTATGAAGAATGCAGTTTATTTCCTCTCCATAAGACTTAGAGGCAGTGGAAGATAAGGGCTAGACCCCAGGATTGCTGATTCCCAGGGCTCTTTCTTGTGCTCCAGAATGCAGTGACACCTTTCATTTCTTGCTGTATTCAGAGGTGTGTGTTACATGTGATAGGTACAGTACTTGACATTATTATGTTTAACTCTTGGAACCACCCTATGGGTTAGGTGTTAATATCCCCATGTTATAGATGAAGCCTGTGATTCCAAAGCCTGATGTCTCTCCACAACACACTGACTCCACACAATAACAATTACTCCCATGTTATATCACTTGACATCCTGAAAGCCTTCCACAAACATCATGATATTTAATCCTTAAGAACTTTGGAAATATGAGTCATTATCATACACTTTGAAATAAGCAATTCACTAATCAAAGTGATCTTATTAAATATAAGTCAGTTCATGATGGTATTGCTCAAACCTTCTAATTGTGTCACATCTAACTAGAGTAAAGGCACAAACCTGTGTGACCTGTGATATGGTTTGGCTTTGTCCCCACTCAAAAACCTCATTTTTTTTTTCTTTTCTTTTTTTGTTTTTTTTTTCGAGACAGAGTCTCTCTCTGTTGCCCAGGCTGGAGTGCAATGGCACAATCTCAGCTCACTGCAACTTCTGCCTCTAGGGTTCCAGCGATTCTCCTGCTTCAGCCTCCTGAGTAGCTGGGATTACAGGCGCACGCCACCCCGTCTGGCTAATTTTTGTATTTTTAGTAGAAACGGGGTTTCACCATGTTGACCAGGCTGGTCACGAACTCCTGACCTCAAGTGATCCACCCACCTCCACCTCTGCCTCCCAAAGTGCTAGAATTACAGGCCTGAGCCACCGTGCCCAGCCCCAAAACCTCATCTTGAATTATAATTCCCACATGTTGAGGTTGGGACCATGTGGAGGTAACTGGATCATGGGGGCCATTTCCCCCGTGCAGTTCTCATGATAGTGAGTCTCACAAGATCTGATGGTTTTATAAGTGTCTGGCATTTCCTCTGCTTGTAATCACTTGGTCCTGCCCCCTTGTGAGGAGGGTGCCTGCTTTCCCTTTGCCTTCTGCCATGATTGTAAGTTTCCTGAGGCATCCCCCAGCAATCTTTCCTTTGTAAATTACCCAATCTCAGGTATTTCTTCACAGTGGTATGAGAACGGACTAATACAACCTGTAAGGAGACTGGTCTGCTGGTTTCCTTTCCAGCCTCATTGCCTCCTACTCTTCCCTTGATTCTCTCTGCCCCAGTCACACTGGTCCCCTTACTATTCCTCAGATACTTAGGGCATGCTCCTGCCTCAGGGCCTCTGTACCTGCTGTTCCCTTTATCTGTAATGCCCTCTCCCCAGACACCTGCATGACTAGCTCCCTTAAAAAGTCACCTTTTCACACACACACATACACACACACACACACACACACACACCCCATTTTGCTGGTCAGGCCTTCCCAGGCTGCTCTTTCCAAAATTCTAGTCTAGCTCTTCACATTTCATATCCACCTTCCAGGCAGTTTTATCCTTAGTTTTTATCAATTTAAAACATACTGTGTGTTTACTTATTTATCTTGCTTACCGTCTGCTCACTAGAATGTGAATGCTGTGAGGGTAGGGCTTTCATCTGTTCTGTTGTTCACTTTCCACTCCAGCATTTGTAACATGTGAGGCACATAGCAGGCACTCAGTAAATATTTGATGAATGAAAACAGATTAGAAAATGGAAAGTCGAAGAAGCTAGGTGAGTTTCCCCAAAATGATATGGTATAGCAGTATCAGAGCTAAAAGTGAGAGTGATTTTCTGATCCACATGCAGTTTGGAGCCCGCTAGGCCAGAATCAGAAAAAGTTGTAAGTAATATTCTGAAATAAAATTCAGCTAAATATGGTACTTTTACGTAAATTGCACTTTTACATAATTGATAATTGTTTCATCAGTTACTATATCATAGAGGATGAAGAGCAGTCTTTCCTTTGGACTGTCTCCAAGCAGCAGGAATAATGAGAATAAGTTACAGAACTTAAAATAAACCCAGGTGTTTCTGGGCCTCAGATTCCTAATGTCCACATTGAGGAGACTATGTCATTTCAAAGCTCGTCACAGCTGTAACTAATCTTGACTCTATCTCATGGATGAATGAAATGCCTGGTTTTCTTTTTAATTTGTTCAGTTCTATGCAGACAAGATATGCAGTTTGTTCTGAGATGATCTACACATGGATATTTCTATAATTCCCCTTTTATCGTCATTACCATCTGTTTGATTCTTTCCCCTACATTTGTACAAAATGTAGGCTTGCCATCTTACTGTGTTACATTGCAGGATCAGCAAGCAGGTCAAGGATCTTGTGTGTCCTCTGATCTCATGCAGCCTCTGCTGCAAGGAAGCTCTCACCACTGCCCCCTCAGAGTTATCCAATGGGTAAAGAAACAGAAGGCAAGACCACTTAAGGCCAGAGAACTAAATCAGCAATAATGGTGTCTGGGTCAGGAAAGGAAATATTTGTACAACATGGCCTAGCACTATTTGCCACTTGAATTAAATCTGCATGTGGTAATCAGACCTAAAAGAAGTGTGCCAATAAGTCAGGCCATTGGTTATTCAGCTCTGTACAAGTTTTGGCCAAGAAAGTTAAATGCACTGTTTGGCATTGTATCTCAGCCTGGTTCATTTCTTCGTTAGAAATTCCCTCTGTAGAGAGTAAAATACAGTTATTTTGAGGTGGTGTCCATATCCTTAAGAACAGGAGGCACCGTCCCAAGTTCCTTTACACATACTAGCTCTCAAATGCACAACTTTTTTTTTTTTTTTTTTTTTGAAGATGGGGTTTCACCATGTTGGTCAGGCTGGTCTCAAACTCCTGACCTCAGGTGATCTGCCCGTTTCAGCCTCCCAAAGTCCTGGGATTACAAGCATGAGCCACCACACCTGGCCTAGATGCACAACTTGAGTAAGGTTTATAATTCTCATTTCTATTATATGCTGCACATGGCTTATGACAAAGTGAACCTGCAAATGATGGCAAGATAGAACAAGTCTGTGAAAGTAAGAATGGCAAGTTAATTACAGAAGTTGAGATCCTATCAATAATTTAAACCAAAACTTCTATTTGAAAACAAAACAAAATAAAACACCAGTGCCCTCAGTCACCTTCTTCTTATTCCATTCCCATTTGCTCCAGAAGGAATTAATCTCTTCTTTCTCCTTATCCTTGAGATATATAAAATATCTGCACTTGGGGTAAAGCCAGTTCTATTAATTTCTTTGTTTGGATAGAAGTTTCCTTAATTTACTATAACCATTACTGCTGTCACTATGCCAGTCCAGTGTGTTTGGACTTCACAGATAAGTCTCGCAGTTTCCACATCATCCCATCCTTACTGTGTTTATTCTTGAATGGCTTTTCACTGGGAGATAGTATAGTTATCTTTTACAACATAACTACAAATAGGATCCTAATAACAAGTTTACTGTTTGTTAATTTGTGTTAGATATAAGCATACTGTTAAATTTTCCTATAATTTTTCATATCTGATCTTGTGAACTGTTATTAGTGTTTTTCTTCCATATGTATTTTATGTACCAACTTGATTGTAAACTGCTTAAAGATAGAAACTGTATTATAGAAGCATTTTATGCATGCTGGCTCTATGAATGATCATAAATAATTGGGAATTTGGTTGGACATCTCATCTGAAACAGCCCCTGCCCTAATACCACCCTGGAACATTTAGCCCTTGGCCACCTGCTTTTATGAGCGCATTTCTGTGTCTCCCGCTTAAGTACTTACATAAGATGCTACTGAGTACCTGACTTCAGACCTACAGAGTTTTTTTTTTTTTTTTTTTTTTGAGACAGGGTCTTAGTCTGTCACCCAGGCTGGAGAGCAGTGGTGAGATCTCAGCTCTCTGCAGCCTCAACCTCCCAGGTTCAGGTGATCCTCCCACCTTAGCCTCCTGAGTAGCTGGGACTACAGACACGTACCATCATGCCAAGCTAATTTTGTATTTTTCATAGAGACAGGATTTCTCCATGTTACCCAGGCTGGTCCTGAACTCCTGAGCTCAAGCAATCTGCATACTTTGGCTTCCCAAAGTGCTGGGATTACAGGTGTGAGCCACCACACCTGGTCCCTGTGGAGTGCTTAACAAACAGGAATGAATATAAGGAGGAGCCTGGGGAAGAATCCTCACTGATTTTAACCCTGGTGTTAACACTCCTGCGATACAACTGTGGATCCTCCAGAAAGACTGTTTTTGCTGTATCAGTGCCACCTATTAGGAATTGTTCCATAAGAGAGCATGAGAAACTCTCTGGAGTTCAAAAAGTCAAAATGACATCCTTGCTAAAAAATCTCTTTATGGTTTAAGTTCCATAGTTACAACCAGGAATCTCTGGGAATTTGGTCTCTAAGCTATTCTCAGAGCCTGTGTTGCATACATTCCGCAAGGGCCTTGGGGGATGGAGCAGGCCTAGTTTTCGGTTTTCAGCAGTGTTTGTTATCTTCACAGCTAAATGGAACACTGGAATGTGATATTTACTCAATTTTGCCCATTTTTCATTCAGTACTTATAATTTTTATAAATGGCAGTTCTTCTAAAAAACCAACAAAAAAATCTCTGATTTTGTGAATTTAGTTTCTAAAACAAATGAGAGCAAGAAACTTCTCGCCCCTGAACTCCATCCCTGGCTGTTATCCTTTGCTTTCTGTTCTTACTTTTTCCTAAGCAAGTAAGATACGGCATTTATTGATCAGAGCATCTTATGGTTAATTCACTTTTCAATTTTCTAAAATACCATTTGGCTTCTTACCTACAGAGCTATAGTACCAGAATTCAGTCAGTATATTCGTAAGAGTGACTGCTTCCATTTTCTGAAAGAAATAGAAAGGACTAAGAGCAGTTACTTCATTGTGTTAAAGAAAAAAAATGACATGACATTTGTTGAAGACAATAAAGAAGACTTTATTCAAGGAAGGCTGTGGGAACAGGTACAAAGATTACTGCAGTGGAGTCTTGCAGTGTGGGAGAGAGATTAGGCTGGAGCCTGACTCCAACAAGGACAAGTGGGGCTTTATAGCCAAGGAGCAAGTTGGGAGTCAGTAAATGGAAAATTACCAAGTGGGCATATGAAAGGTAAGGGAGATTCTTGCTAGACCAACTCAACAGAATTCTTGCTAAAGGTAGGCCAGGGTGATTAGATATCAAGGATAATCAGATACCAAGGGTAGAGAATTTTTGTTAAACTTTAGCTGGATTCTTGCTCAAACTGGATTCTATAAGGACAGAGAGGGAAACCCAAGGTCAAGCCCATTTGAGCAGGGGCTCAGGGAAGTCTGATTAGAGTTACTTTAAGGAGAGTCTTTGTCACCTGCTAAAAATAATTCCTTTTTATGACTCAGAATAATCATAGCAAGAGATGTTGTGTCTATGTCCCATTTTATAATAATTCAAAAATCTTGATAATTTCTAAAAAAAGGAAGCATTTGTCATCAGAGTCATAAATGTTGCTGTTTATATGCTAAAGTAGTACATTGGAATTCACAGAATGGAACAGTTATTTAAGGTGCAGGATAGTATATTCCAAATTATTTCATATTATGGAAATCAAAAATATTCCATAGTTGTCAAGCCGTTTCTTTTCTTCTATTTTTTTCTCTTTTTTTTTTTGAGATGGAGTTTCACTCTTCTTGGCCAGGCTAGAGTGCAATGGTGTGATCTCGGCTCACTGCAACTTCTGCCTCCCGGGTTCAAGCGATTTTCCTGCCTCAGCCTCCCAAGTAGCTGAGATTACCGGCATGTGCCTCCATGTACGGCTAATTTTGTATTTTTAGTAGAGATGGGGTTTCACCATGTTGATCAGGCTGGTCTCGAACACCTGACCTCAAGTGATCCACACACCTCAGCCTCCCAACGTGCCTAAACCATTTCTTTTGAGACTGTGAGGAAGGGTACGTTCCTGATGTTTTTGGTTTGGATTATCAGTTCACGGCAGAGCAGTACCTTAATTATACTTGGTAGGGACCCCCTACTAGCTGTTCAATCATGAATCCTCCAGTACTTCTTATTTGAATAATATGGAGATCCCTTTCGTAGTACTTTGTTAGACAACTTTTTTAGATTGGTTTCTAATAGAAGCAAAAGAGAACATCCTTTCTCCCATCTTTTCCAGAATTAATGTTTTCTGATCACTTCATTTGCAAGAGTAAAGTGAATATTGAAAATACCAAAGTGAGCTTCAGTCATTTATAGAAATTGCTTAAAGAAGGCAGTCATCAGTTACTTTTCTTCCCATAATTGTATTGCTGAGAGTAGTATCTGCATTAGTCTCTTAAGCAAGATTTCAAAGAATCCTACTGTTGTCCCAACAGTATGTCCTTTATTTTCAAAAGATAAACTTAAAAATTATATTTGCAAAATTTTAAATGACTCAACACTTGATTAAATTGCATCTAAGGATAAGATTGAATTCGCAGTCTCAGATTCTCTGCATTTATTTGGCCTTGTTGTTTTTGTTTTGTTTTGTTTTGTTTTGTTTGTACTAGGCAAAGAACTTTATTAACCTTGGTTTCAAACCTGATTCCCAGGCTTCTTCAGCTTAATTAAGCTGCAAAGAATGAATTGTGTATAAGCAAAAACTGAAAAGAGCTATAGTGTCCAATGGGCTTGGGCTTAAAAATATTAGAGATCAAGATTTTGTCAGATTCATAAACAAAAATTTCTTAAAAAGTAGTCACAATATAAAATAGCAGCACCCAGTAACTTCTTCAAGTTTTATCTTCAGAAGTTGACTCAATTCAGTTTGCCTCATTCTTGGAAGCCTCATCAAAATTCTCCACAAGATCTAGAACTTCAGCATCCTCCTCCTCTCCAGTAGCAAGTGGTGCTTTTCCATCTACAGATTGTTTGGGCAGAGCCTCAGCCAGTCTCCTTAAACTAGTCAGACTGTCTGCACCAAGCTAGTTTAAGATGCTGGGTAGCACTTCTGTCAGCTGCTTTGTCTCAGCATGGCCTGTCATGGTGAAAGTGTTCGCTGCCAGAGATGCCTGCACTTGAGAGTTGTTAAAGTGGATCACTGTTCCTTGGTTTGCAAACATATTCACCTCTTCAATACCAGAGATATTGCTTACCCCAACCTCTTTAAGGAGAACTGAAGTTTTTTATCTGCTGTGGCTGTTCTGTGAACCATCTTCTTTCTGCGAGCAGTTCCTTTCCCACCAATGTGCACTTGGGCCTGCAGTTTGGCAAGTTTTTCCTGGTTCGTGATTGTTTCTTTCTTCTTGTTGGAGCTGATAGGGGCCACGCAGGGGACTAGGGTTGATGTTCAGGAGGTCACGGGTGGACCAGTTGAGATTAGGCGCATACACTCAGGGAAGCAAGATGGCAGCTAAAGGGACCTTACCTATTGTTAATGAAACTTGCCTGCAAGTAGGGCTGCCTGTTGCAGAGCTTAAACAGAGCAATAAAACTATTTATAAATCCAGACACCTTTATGAAGATGTTTCCTTGCTTTCTCTTATGTAAGCCTACAAAACGATCAGTTATAAGGAGCTGAGGGAATTAAACACTTGAATGTACCCAAACGTCTAGGCTTTGCTGAACATTATATGATTAAAAGCAGCCAAGCTCAATGCGGACTGAGAACTGCTGACCGTGGAGAAAATGAGACTCAGAATGGCAAATAATGTTTCAGACAGTGACTTGTGAGCCTTGTCTTCACCCTGTACTTAACCCCACTCTTGCCCTTTTTTGGAGGGGGAAAGGAATTATGTAGTTAAAAACTGAATCTATAGGACAACCTGTCTCTCCTGAGGCAGCTGACTTATGCAAATTCTTGCTTAGCTCAGTTTCTTCAGTTTAGCAGAGGAGAACACTTCTACTGACACAGTCTTTAAGTCAGCCTCCTGTGGGGGCCATTTCTACACAACCAAGGCCTCATTTATTCAGTTATTCCAAATCATATTTATTGAGTGCCTTCTGTGTGCCAAGGACTGGAGATTTAGCAGTGAATAAACAGATAAAAATGCCTGCCCCTAGGGGACCTGATATTCTAGTGTGATTATTGCTAGGAGTGTGTCTGAGTTGAATTGAGGCTCAGAAGTGGATGTGTCTGAGAGGTCTCAGGAGTTTGGGAGTCAGGGTGCCCAACCTGTTTCTGTGTCTTCCAACAGGCTTTATTACCTGTACAGCTATGGTTGGGGAGTGTCGTAGTCTGTTTTGTGTTGCTTTAAAGGAATACTTGAGGCTGGGTTATATATAAAGAAAAGAGGTTTACCTAGCTCACAGTTCTGCAGGCTGTACAAGAAGCATCATGCCAGCATCTGCTTCTGGTGAGGGCCTCATGCTGCCTCTACTCATGGCAGAAGGTGAGCCTGTGTGTGCAGAAATCACATGATGAGAGAAGCCACAAGAGAAAGAGGGAAGATGCCAGACTCTTTTAACAGCCAGCCCCCATGGGAACTAATAAATCAAGAACTCACTCACCCCTGAGGGAGGGCATTAATCTCTTCATGAGATCTGCCCCATGACCCAAATACTTCCCATTAAGCCCCACCTCCAACATTAGAGACCAAATTGCAACATGAGATTCGGAGGGACGAATATCCAAATCATAGCAGGGAGAGACACTCCCTCCTGTGAAAACACAAATATGAAGAACAGTTGCCTTCAGTATTATGCAAACTGCTTTCTGACTGCATATAAGAAAATTCAGTTTACTGGGTTTTGGTCCAAAATTATAATGCCATGCCAGATCTCAATAATTTTAACTTAAGGCAGTTATTCTAGCCTTTGAATACATTTTTCCCTTGAATATCCATGGTATTGTGTGACAACCATCCAAAATATTTTAAGATTCCATTTTGTCAGTAAAACATATGCTAGGCTTTTTAATAGGCAAAGAGTAATTTGGTAGTATCAGTCCTCTTATTCTTCAAAGTTCCTTCATGCTCTAGAATTCTAATTCAGTGATTTCTTGTAGAAGCTGAGCCTGCCCAATACAACGGGCAGAGATACGGCAGAGAATGCCATTTTCATACTCTGAGGAGAACATGTAATTTCCATACCTTGATTTTAAATGCAGTTAAAGAGCCACAGTTTTTCAGAAGAAAGAGTACTCTCTGGTCCAACAGTAGTAATTGCAGAGATTTGGTCCTTAATCTGTCTTCGGGGTAGTTATTTCATGGTTACTAGATGTTATAGGGACGTGCTTCTGAACATTGGTTTAGTTCTTACAGGTCTTGAATTTCAGATTGTGACATAAAACAGTTTTCTAGTATGTGGTGCCAGTGATTTAATTATTGGAAGCCAGAAAGTAATTGGTCATTCCTCATGTTGGCTCATGACCCCAGGCTAAACCTCCAAGCTGTGTTTAGGACAGTGAATCAGGTTCCAGGGCTAGTTCATTCAGCCTTCAGAATGACTTTTTATACCAACCCAGTCTTCTCATGGGCCCCTTTGTACACCAACTTGAAGTTCACTTGTTTTCTGTTTTTGAGGCACTAATTGTAACTACATAATCAGACGTCAGTTTGGTAGTCTAGAAAGTCAGTTTGAAGAAAATGGATAATAATTTTGTTAGTCATATTCTTTTTAATGCTGTTTCAGGAAGTGTTTGAGATCGATGAAATGGTACTCTCTTCTATGATCTAATGAAGAAACCTTCCTCAGTTGTGGGCAGCATTTTTGGAAAAGAGTAGCCGGTCCAGTGAAAAGCAAATGTAATACCATTAGTCTTTGAACTTCAGTGGAATTAGTCAGATTTCCTGAAATAGTCTAGAAGACTACCAAAAGCCCTAGGGAAGCTAAACTTGATTGAAAATATTATAGGAACTTGACCATGTATAGCTTAGATCTCTGTTGCATAGGCTGCTAAATTTCCCAGGGGGAGAAATGTCATCGGGTCACCTTTTAAAGAGTCATTGTTGATGGTTATAAAGCCATACTGCTTAGGTTCGAATCTCTCCTGCCGTTTGCCAGCTGAGTGGCTGGTCACATGATGTCTCCATGTTTCATTTCCTCATCTACAAAATAGGAATAATAATAATTCTTCCTGATTTAGGAGCTTGTTGGAAGAATTAGATGAGCAGTGTTTAGTACACAGAAACACTAAGTGTTTCTTCAGTAAATTTTTATTTAGTAGTTTCGTTCCTATTTAGGGTATATTAAACCCATGTAAAAGTACTTTATATTTAAATATAAAACAGTGAACTTCTAGACTAGTAATAATCAAGTTTATCTTTAACCTATATGAATTATATGAGATACAAGACAGTTGTCATATGGGACTGTCCCTGTGTGTCACAGAATGGCCAGCAGCCTTGGCCCCTGCTCACTAAATTCTAGTAATACCCTTCAATCATCATGACCACTTAGAGTGCCCTGGAAGTTTGGTGGTTTTTACATACACTGTTCTAGCTAGGCCCATACATTTGTGCCATCATTATAGATCATCTAACTAGACAAGCTCTCCTTCTTATCTGAATCTTCATTGCCCAGTGTCTGCAATGCCCTTATCACAGTGAACAAATTCCGTTCTGTCACAGCCGAACGTGTGCTATCTTTTTTTCCCTCCCTGCCTTTGGACACTTCCCATCCTAAATCTCTCCTGTCAGAGGATCTGTTTTTAATTTATTTCAGCAAAGGGCATATGTGGTGGTGGCTAGGAGCTCTTTGCCCCATGCATGTGTTCTACCTTAAGCCTCCAGAAAGATTCTTCAGTTTGGAAGCACTTACCCTATCAGCAGTTTGACTGCTTGCCAGTCCTCTCCCCTAAAATGTCCTCCTGGAAACTCAGACTTGTGTGCAACTCTTCCCCCTTTGCCTCCTTGGGACTTTAGAGGTCAGCTTCTCAGATAGGCATTCTTTCCGCTTATGAATGAGGGACTCTAGTTTTACCACCTTCGCCGACCCACTGCAATTTTACCCCACCTCAGTTTTTGCCAGGTACTTCTTAAGGGAGCCAAACTTCATTTCTAAAAGTATCTTAACATTATTCAATTAAATGGAACATTTATAAATGTTATAAGGGAAGAGATCAATATTGGAGTTCCCATGGAAGGTTTCTAAGAAGAAGTGGGCCCCAAAGAATTAATAGAATTGGACTAAGTAGAGAATTAGACTGGGCAGAAAAGAGCAGGAAAGGAGGGGGTTTGTTTGTCTGTTTGCCAAACAGAGGAAAAAAATACTAGCAGAGGTGCAATGCATGGTGTGTGGGATGGTCAAAACCAGGACTCAGATTGAAAATTACGTAAGAATGGCATATAGAGTTAACCTATGCAAGTTCTTGGAAACCACAGTAAAAACATGACATTCTACCACTTCCTTGTTCATCGTATTCCTACCTCCCTTGTTTTTCTGTTTGTTTTGCTTGAAGGTATCTCTTGTGGTCCATGCATGAGTGGATATTTATTTACCTTCCATGCCCCCATACATGCATATCCCACACACCAGGGGATTCAGGCACAGATACAGCAAGCAGCACTACCTGTAACCAGCCTAGTTTACAGAGAGAAAACTACCTCTTTTTAGGATTAGTGTTTGATTCTGAATGGAAATCTCATTATATAGGCTTCTTTGCAAAGTACTGATGAAGTCTTATCACTTTTTAATATTAAATTTCATGTAAAATTTTTGGATATTTAATTGTTTATGGTCCAGGTTCTTTCTGGCTTGTGTGTTTAGTCATCTCCCAGCTAACAGTCTCTTGGCAGGCCATGCTTAACTCAGTCACTGCGTGTTAACAGGCTGTTCAAAATTCCACATTGCCTAGAGTTTTTCCACCTTCAGTGTCCAGACACTTTTTCTGGCTTCTCCAACCCTTCTGAGCATTCAGAATCATATTTTAGTGATCATGTTGGAAGCCATTTAGCTCTTTCCTTTTTATTTGCCTGATTAATTTTGAATTTGAAGTAATTATATTTTACACCCTTTTCCTGACTCAGTTCAGTGTTCATCTCATTCTGTTTACTCAGAAAGCCCAGAACATGCGATTTGTACCATTTGTGCAGTGCTCGAATGTGTTCTGATGGAAGAGTGAACCTAACCTTTAACGTTTGTACTCCAGTACTATTCTATTTAGTTCTGTTTTTCCTAAATAAGTCATGGTCTTTTTTCATTAAGTATACATTTAAACAAATGGTTCGTCTGTCTTTGCACATAACTCAGCTCTCACAATTCCCTAATCTAATGTTGACCATGTTCTATTTTGTTATAAAGCCCATGATTTTACGGCTTTCTCTTTACTAGAGCCCTGCATATTAGCAATGAAGACCTGGTCCTTAATGAAAGTGTGTGGTCCATCCTCAGCGTCTCACATCTCTGCCTGTGTTTTCTTTCATGAGACCTTCCTTTCCTTCCCATCTAAGCCAGAGTCTTCTCTGTTTCCCCACTTAAAACTTGCTCTGATATTTTTTATTCACACTGACAGGCAAGTTGTAGGCAACAATTGAAGGTGCCATTCTTCCCGGAGTGGTCACTTACTAACAGAACTCAAAGCCTTAAAGGGTAGCAGAAGCTTCATCTGCCATGATTAAGAAGAGTTCTCAGGACTCTCTGCTGCTCCTATATATATAGGCAGTCTCTGGTGCCTACGATATAAACAGATGCCCGCCCACGCACCCACCCAGGGGAAGGACCTACAAAGATCATGAGTTGTCACAAGCTGTTTCCAGTTTGTCCTCCTTTAATTAAAACAATTACAGCCTCATCAGTAACGATGAGATTGTCTCACTAACTGTCCAAGGGTGTTAGTACTAAGCCACCCAATGAACCCTTTTATAATGTCTCATGAGTAGACCAGAGAGTGTTGCTGTGACTCCTTTATCCTTTAGAGGTGTGGCTATGTTGGGACTCCTAATGGCTTGTTACCTCAAACGCTGAACTATCCAGCTTATCATTCAGAAGGAGCTTTCTGAATTCACCTTCGGGCATTCACATGCTATCTGGTAGAATCATCTTCTAGTAATCCTGATAGTTTCCTTGGTCCAGAATTTGTTATCTTTAGAAAGAGTGCGAGGAACAGATCCCATTTTAAAGCCACCTAGACCAAACCTAGCCTGAGTCTCCTTCTGGTTGGGCTTAAGATGACAGTGCCATTTCAACCATGGCTAGGAACTCCTGAGTCTTGGAATCAGATCACAACTTTACTTTTCCCTCAAAGCATCTGAGCTTATATTCCCAGGTTTTCCATCTCTTCTTGATATTTAAAGCTTTAAAAAACCCCAGTTATCAGTTTAAACCATAACAGGCACATGGGCTCTAATGACTTCTGCAGGTGATTTGGGCTATATTAGAGAACCTAGTCTTGATCTTAAACTGTCATCTGGATTCTGAGTTAATCCAGGAAACCAGTAAAAATTAGTAATGTGTATTGCATGTCTCTGACACATGTGTTTTCCATTATTTGCTCTTCCACAGCACATGCGCATACACTCTCTCTCTCTCTCTCTCTCTCTCTCTCTCTCTCTGTTTTTCTAAAATGGGGAAAGAGGGCACACACACACTCTTTCAGTTTTTCTAAAATGGGGAGAGAGGGACTATGGTTCCAAAAGGAAATGACTGGTGTTATGTCTTGAAATCTGAACTTAGTCACATGTTCTAAATGAAATGACTCCAAGCACATTAACAAGACTTCTTTCTTTCATCTCCTACTTTTTTGGAAAACACTTTGATGAGAAACATTGGCTAACTTGTAGGCATTCAAATTTACTTCTGTAAAGATAAGTAATAGCCATTGCAAAGCAGTAGTACCTGTGAAATTGGAGTTAAGCTTCCATAACAGTGGTCTTAAAGAATGGGTAAGGTTAGTTAATACACAGCAGCAACCAGCTGTTCTTCATCCCTGCTAAGGCTGGGAAAGAAGGAAATTAGCTTTAACTATAATAGAAGATATTTTCAAGACTGGTAATGGGAAATTTATCATCAGTGAAGACTATTTTAAACATTGGAACAGATGAGTGACCAATAGAAGTGAAGGAATGATGTATTCTATTGGATTTAAAATAGAATATATCATCTGCTCAACGCACTTAGAATTGGTAGATTAGATCTATCTAGTAATTTTTAACTTTGGGGGGAAGTCACAGACCCCATTCAGAATTTCATGACCCCTCTCTCCAAAAACATGCACACACAAAACTTTGCGTATGATTTCAGGGAACTTACAGACTCCCTGAAGTCTATTATATTAATTAGACCCGAATTTAGGACACCCTGGACTAGATGAGCTCCAAAAGCCTGTTTAGTTCCCTAAGTGACAAACTGCACGGCTCAGTTTTCCTATACATAACAATGGAATCTGAAGAGCAAGTGTCAGGCTTTGGATTTTCTTCCTCCAGATTTGTAATGGCTTGGCATGCCCAGTGTCAAACTTAAAAAAAGAACAGAAAGAATTCTACTTTTAATTCAGTTCTTTGTCCTGGAAAAGTCAAACATTTAATTTTAAAAATTATTGGTTGGCTGTGTCATCTTCGTAGAAAGGCAGTACAGAACTAGGCTGTCACCAGCAGTTCTTCCCCAGCCCTGCACCCCGCTCTGGATTCACAGATGAAAATGCAAACTCAGATGCCCCATTCACTCTCCAGAATTCTTCCCTGTCCACATATCTTCTTACCGTATTGCTGTGATTGTTTAGCTGGGCTTGAAAAATATTATCTACTTATAATTTTCTCATTAGTTTTATGTCCAAGTTTCATTGACTACAAGTTGGAAAATGACCATCCAGAATTACAAATCGGGGAGTAATTTGGTCCTTTCCCTAAAATAAAGAGCTTTTATCCTCTTAAGAAGTAGAAATGGAGTATAGTCTGTGTCTGTGTATTTTAAACTCGTGATAAGAGTTGCCCTGTATGTAAAAAGCATGACTCTACATGGTTTTCCTATTCCCTTCTGCAAATATTCTCTAGTTTATCTGCAAGTTCTATAGCAGTCCCTTTAATTCCATGTTGGGATTACAAGTTAATTACTTGACTCTTTGTACCTGGAATCGGGAACTCTGGAAATAAAGGTTGCCTCAGTATGAAAGGGAAGTGATCTTTGGGAAAGAGCATAATTGTCAGATGTCTGTAACTTCTCAGCTTTCACTGTGCTTCATGCTCCTAATGGCAAACCCTTAAATTCATAGTTGGAAGTGTCTTAATGAAGTTAGCAATATTACTGATGAATAGGAGTTAAGCATGCTTCCAAGGTCTCCTTACCATTCACATGGAACGCTGGTCCTTTTGACAGTTGTTTCTTCCCATTGTTGAAGGCAAGGAGGAGGACTTAAGGATTCTTCTCTGTACTCCCCCACAAAAACCCCCTTTGTTCCAGTTGCTCCAATCAGACTAATACACTGCATGGAAAGCATACAAGACATACGATGTCTGGACAGATGCTCTGTGGCATTGCTAACCCTGGCAGCTGCTTTAGCCCTTGTTGCACCAATAAAGGTTGTTTGGGAGCTAGAATAGGGAGAGGACAGGCCATCCTGGCACCCAGCCCACCTGCAGCTCTGCTTAGTGACTGAGACTCCCTCTGCATCCTTGAAAGTTTATTGACATTTCACATCCTTAAAGCACATTTCTGTCTTTCTGGGGCTGAAGCTTATGGCAGAGATGCACATTCTGTTGAATATTTATTCTTTGTGTATATTCCTATCTGCAGAGAATGTGATCAATGGGCAGGACTACGAAGTGATGATGCAAATTGACTGTCAGGTGATGGACACCAGGATCCTCCACATCAAAAGCTCATCAGTTCCTCCTTACCTCCGAGATCAGCAGAGGAATCAAACCAACACTTTCTTTGGCTCCCCCTCCCGCAGCCACAGAGGCAACCCACGTTGTCAGCACCATCCCTGAGTCATTACAATAGCACCCTGCAGCTATGCTGGAAAACTGAGCGTGGGATCCTGCTAGACTGAAGAGCAGGTGAACGAAATGCTGCTTTCTGCCTTCTTGGTGGCAGCCAGAGAACTGCCTCTGCTAGAATTCAAGGAGGAAAGAAGAAGAAATAGAAGAAGAAATAAAAGAAGCTGCTCCATTTATCATCATCTACCCATCTATTTGGAAAGCACTGAAATTCAGACACAAGAGAACAATATTTCTTCAGTGGCAAATGTAGCCCTGCATCCTCCAGTGTTACCTGGTATAGACTTTTTTCTGTACTTTTCTAAACCTCTCTTCCCTCTGTGTTGGTCTTGTGTTTAAACAGTCATCTTCTTTCAAATAAGATCCACCTCTCCTTTTTGCCATTTCACTTATTGATTCGTAAAGTGAATTTTATTTAAAGCTATACCACACATGAATGTTCAAATAGTTTCCAGTGATTCGATTTTTCATTCATTTAATGTAAACCCATTCTGGATATTATGCTTATTTAAGAAAAACACATTTCAAAACCAGAACAGCCAAAAACAGTCCAAAAAGAATCAAACCAATTTGGACCTTTAGGTAAAAGGGAAAACCCCCAGTTGGTAAAGTTTATCTTTACTTAGGATTTGTGGCTCGCACCTGAACAAAGGGGCTGAGGGAGTGGGTGCAAATTTGAGAGAAGAGAAGGGAAGGGAAGGACCAGTGGTGCGGTTTGGAGAGAGGAGATAGTTCCATTCATATACATGTTTAAAAGAAGGCAAGTTTGATGTGATTGCAGTATGAGGTAAAGCCACAGCTATCGTTTACTTTGAGGATTCTAGGCCATCAAGTATTAGCACACATACTTAAGTTTTTTTACTAATCTG
Organism: Ateles fusciceps; assembly: GCA_036589455.1. Lineage (NCBI taxonomy): Eukaryota > Metazoa > Chordata > Mammalia > Primates > Atelidae > Ateles > Ateles fusciceps. Next base: position 4,968,518 of record JAZHEH010003362.1, read on the forward strand.
GTCCTCATGGACCACAGGACACAGCTTTCCTTTTCATTCATTCTTCTATTGAAATTATACCAAATTCAGCTGAGGAACATGGAAGTAGCTTTAGACTTAAACAAGACAAAAGCTTTTTCACTGAAGAATTGAGAAGTATTTGCTCCTTAAAACAATGCAGATTAGTGAACGTGGATTCCTGCTGAGGGAGTGCATCCCATAATATGGCAGTAATTTTCAGTTTTTCCAATGAAAAGACAGTGAAGGAATTGAATCTTTTGTCCTCCCATGGTTTAAAAAAAAACTGGTTCATTTTTACTGTACTTTGCCTCTTTTTTCATGTAGACAGTTACGTTTCATTTGATGAATTCATAGAAATGGATCTCAGACAGTGATGTTCTCTCCAGTGTTCTACCTTCAGTTTCTAAAGTGAGTCTTCTTCCCCTATTGTACAGAACTTTTCAATTTCTTGATAGAACTCATTCTACAAACACTGCTTCTTACCCCAGTTGACTTGCCTTTGTCAGATTTCTTCCTGTTCCACACTGTATCAATCAATTCCTCTTCTTCCTTGCAAGAAAGGGAAGAAGAAATTATAGCAACCTCTCAAGGATTATATGCAGCTGGTTAGTTTTCTGCCTGTGAAATTAGGCCTGGCCCCTAAATAATTTTAAAGCATCATCAGCACTTCTAACTCTCTGGACAAGTGACTCTTTGTCCAAGCTAGTTAGATGCTTTCCAAGGAAATCAGTTCAACTTTTGTGAGTGGGAAAAAAAGGGGGCTTTACTGTTGTATTACTTGGGAGTCTGGAGAAATTAGAATCAACCTTCCTCTTTTCCACATTACAAACCATTTTAAGTCAGCCAGCCCTCCCTTTAGATTTGGCTATCCTGGGTGATTTTCAGACAAGAACCATTTTCCCTGGGGACCATTCTTCTAGTGGGTACCAAGGAATATAAGGCAAATGCCCAGAAGTCCTTCAGGTGACTGGGCAGTCATACCGTGGGATATTTTCTCCTGGCCCTGCTCCTTCCCATTCTGTAATGTGAATTAGCCACACAAGAGGCTGTGACCATGGCTAGTAAGACAGCGGCAACAAGGTCTTCGTTAAGCTGCTAATCTGCTGCTGGAACTGTCATACGTTTTCATGGTCAGTGTAAACCTGGTTCGAGTGGGGTGATTAGAAATGGAGTTTCTCTCCTCTCCGTGGCACAGAATCACAGAAGGACCCATCACGTGGACTTCTTGTTCTTAGCGCTTTGCTTTTATGTTATCCCTTGATTCCCAGCTTTTTCTGTGATCATTTTACCAACTCCTCAGATGGAAGACTTCGGTTATGTCATATTCACCAATGTCAGTGCCTGTCTTCCAGGTAAAAAGGTGGGTAGCGGTTGGGAGGAAGTCTCCACTGAAGAGCAGGAAGGTCACAGCAGGGCCGGCAGCCCGGCCACAGAGCTACGGGTCCCTGTGAGGTGCCGCCCAGAGCAGCCCGGGAGCTTTGCCTTTTCTCTCATTGGCCCTTCCGCTGTTTGTCATTGCCTGTTCTTGAATGGATCTTTGAGATGAGGGAACAGGATTCTCCTAAGGGTGGAGTTTCAGAAAATGAGTGAAAAGCAATTGACAAGTGCAAAGAAGTATTCTACTTTTTAAATTGCTGGCAAAGCTATAATGAATCCCTGGGCACAATTGTAGTTTTTATTTTAATGTTTGTATGCACAAGACCCTTTAGGAAATGGAAAGTTTCCATGCCAGATTAAGAAAAATTTTTTTTTGGTGGGTGGGATTGCCTTTTGGGGGGGTTGCAGCCAGAAATTGTGGGGAATATGTGTATTTTTTTATTCATTAAATTTTAAATGGGGTTTTGTAAGCTTGTGAGAAAATTAGATAAACTCATGGAGGAGGTAGGTCTTCCTGTTAGTAGAGGATTTTGTGCTCTTTGGGCTGGCAATAATACAGTCTTGGGAAGTGATGGTGAGGCTGATGGAAACAGTCTTTCTGCCTGGTTGCAAGTCCCAAACTTTTAAGGCTTAACGGAAAGTAAGCAGATGTTTCCTCATGTTAACTACTGAGTCAGATGTTCAAGCTTGTCCCTTGAAACAAATCCATTGTTTGCCATGCTTATAGTACAGAAACTTCACATTGATTTTTGGGTGGGATTGTGTTTTCACAAGTAAATCCCCCATAAGTATAAAACTCAGAGTATCATCTAATTTTTTTTTTTTAATGATTACAAGTTCCAGCACAAAGCTGGCATTTCTTTGCCATTTCTCGCTAGTAAGAAGTAGGCATGGAGGTATTTGAAAGCAGTATTCTGTGAGTCATTCTTAAGTGCTCCAAGTAAATTTAGAAACAGACAAGGAACTTGGTATTCAACTTGATTTTTTAAATCATTTTTAAAGAGACACCATCCTGATTAAATCCTCTTGGCCTGAACCTTCCTCCCCCGTGTGTATTCCCTGGTAGTCACCGCAGTGAGATGGTGGTGGGACTGCCGTGGCAGCATTTAGCATCATTAAAACTGGAGAACTCTCAAGCTCTTTGCCACTTTCCTACTATTTTTTGGTTCTTGCCATTTTACTAAGCTCAGGTTGTGAAACGTGACAGAAATGTATTACAGGAGAAACTTGTAATTATATTTGACTTTCTAACACATTGAAAAGTTTCAAAGTGACTTTCACTTTCAACAACATATTAGAAGTAACCACTTTTGCTTTCACAGCCTGAAGAGCTAGAGCCTGATCCGATGCCTCCTTTCAGTCTGAAGTCACGGGAAATTTTCCAGCCATGAAAGCCCTCTTTTCACTGCATACTGATGGGCTGACTCAGCTTCCTTCAGCCGACTGAGATCTTTTTATACTATTGGCTATTTCATACCAATTAATCTCTTAAATAAGATCGCTAATTGATAGACACTTATTACCACCTGTGGACCCCATATTCCTTACCAGAGTGTTTTTTTCATCAGTCCTGAGCCATTTTAACTTACAGAAATTAGGATTGTTGCTGCTAATATGAGTACCAATCATAACTTTTAAAAACAAGAATAAAGCCTAAAAGAAAGAGAATGAAATATAAGGAATGTTCATTTCCACCCCTAATAACATTTAGAAGTGAATATTCCCATTTCCTTCGACCCACAGGGATTGGGACTGATTTTTAATTTTCTAGGAGATGATACTGGACTACCCAAAAAGATGTTGCCAGAATCCAAAAGGAACTATGCTCATAAATGAAATGCAGTTTTCTCCTGCCTGAAAAAGAAGTGTGTTCTGTTCTTATCTTTTTAATGACTAAGCTTAAAACAGTTTATTTTGGGTAAGACTAGAACTTTCGACAATTTGTTCTAATGTCTGTGTTACTAGTCAGATGCAATAGAATTTATGAAAAGAAGAATGACAAAGGTATCCGATTAGGAAATTTGATCTTATGTATGAATCCATGTCATGGCCAGCCACTGTCACATAGTGGATGCCATTCTCAACATATTGGTTCTAACTTTAAGCATTAGAGATTTAGCACATTAAAATACCTTTAATTATATTAGGCTTGGTAACTAAGGACTAAATAAATCATAGTTTATCATTTGCCAAACAGCACAACAGTTATTTGTGCTGTTTGCTCTCAATGAAGTTGGTGACCATTAGTTAAATGAACCAGGAGGCTTGGCCTATCCCCTTTATGTTAATCCCAACTGGAGATTAGCAGATAGACTTTCACAGCAATTGTGTATTGATCAATTTTAACTCATACTTGCCCTGATTTCCAGGCCAGTCACCAGGACAGAGGAGATGATGGGGAAACAGAGCTTTAGATGAAAACTACTATGCACTACCAGCCTTAGAGGCACTGGTTTCCTGTTACCAGTTTGGCAAGTATGACTGGGCTAAGTTCAATCAGGCTTCATCCATGGAACCATTAGAACTGAGGAGGATGTGTTAGAGATACCATTTCACCAGGATCTTTTTTCTCAGGCTGTACCCATGTCACTTTAAGAACATGTTGAAGATGAGGAGGAGATGTACCATTCTCTCCCTTAGCAATGATGTTTTGCAAAGCCTAAAGAAATAACAACAGACTATTTCATACTTTCAGGCAAGTCTTTATAATGCAATACCTGTTATTTCTCTAAAAGTCAAATAAAGAGTTTCTAAACCTGCCTTGTTTTATTCTGTATTTAGAAAGAGAAAAAACAGCCCCCAAATGAATCTTCAGTGTTAAGGGGTTAGTCATGGGAAAGGAAGCCTGAAAAGGCTTTGTGGCTTGTGTTACTGTTAAGATGAAACTGTTGAACTCTTTTCTACTCTTCTCCCAAGCCTAATTAATTAAAAATTTCCTTTATTTATGTGTCCAGATATTTAAACCACAATCTTGTCAAGGAAAAAATCATCTAAAAACCCCATATTTTATCTTTCTGTGTCTTCAGGAAACCGGGTTACTCAATCACGCATCTTGTCCTCACCAAAGGCCTCTTCCCAGCTTGCAGTGGCAAATGCCACCACACCTGAAGCCACCACACCTGAAGCCACCACACCTGAAGCTACTCACTGCAGACTGACAGCAAGGGCTCCATCAGGGAGTCATTAATGCAGGCATTTACTGAGCACCCAGTGAGTGCCTTGGACACTGGTTTATTAACTATATTATCTTATTTCAATCTTGTACAATCTATTTTGTAAGATGGTTATTAATAAGTAGTGGAGCCAGCCGGGCATGGTGGCTCATGCCTGTAATCCCTGCACTCTAGGAGGCCGAGGTGGGCAGATCACCTGAGCTCAGGAGTTTGAGACCAGCCTGGGCAATATGGTGAAAGCCTGTCTCTACAAAAAACACAAAATTTAGGCATGGTGGCAGGTGCCTATAATCCCAGCTACTTGGGGAGCTGAACTGGGAGGATAACTTGAACCCAGGAGGCAGAGGTTGCAGTGAGCCAAAATCACACCACTGCAGTCCAGCCTGGGCAACAGAGTGAGACCCTGTCTCAAAAAAAAAAAAAAAAAAAAAAAAAAAAAATTATATATATAACTTCCCCCAGCCTCCCCACCCCAATCTTTATGGCATTGTCTCCTGAGACTTCTCACTCTATGTGGGATATGGTTCAAGCCAATTTTTGAATCTCAAAGAGTAACCACAAATGACATTTGGGTTATAAAATACATGGCATCATCAATAGAGGGCTTCTTTAGCATTCACCCTGTAATTTACCTAACTGGTCCAATTTTGGGAAAGATTTAAATCACTTCCAATGTTTTGCTCACCATAGGAAACCTACAGCATATTTCACTCCATCACATTCATTGGGCGTGATCTGCATAAATGCCTGAGGAGAATCCTTCTCTTAGTTCAGTTAATGGTAGTAGCTGATGCGTATTGAAGACCTAACCTTCCAGACACCATGCTAAGCCTTTATAAGCATTAGCTCATTTGAGCTTTGCAGCAAGCCTTAATCACAGACATAATAATATTAATACCTGTATCTGTGAATTACAGATGAAGAAATAGTCACAAGAGATTTAGTAACTTGCCCAGGAACTCACAACTAGTACATAGTGGAGTTGAGATTTGAAATTAAGTCTGTCATGATTTTGAAGCCACGTTCTTTTTACTATGCTACGTTGTCGTTCATCCTTTGAAGTCATAAAGAGACAAATGAGTGAGGAAGAAACCAGGCCACACAACAAGGGCAAGCAGAGTGCTGAGGCATGTTCAGGAAAGAGGGAGAGTCGCTAAGGGGCAAGGTCCAACAGAATCCAAGGGTCTTCTGTGAGTGACGCAGAAGCATACACTCAATGCTGCCTGCATGCAGAGCCTGCGCTGGGCTGGTTCTTCCAGACCTTAGTCCTTCTAGTCCCCATCTTGGATGAGTTACCTAATGGGGTGGTTTCAAGCTGGCTCCCCTGTAATTGAAGATCCCAGGCTCTCCCAACTCTCCTACTCTATTCATAGCCAAAAGCCCACCCAAGTGTGACATCCAGCTCCATCCCAGGATGTATCCACTGTTTGCCTTGTGATCACAAGTTCTATAGAAAGTTTTCACTGCAGAATTAACTGCTGATATGGATGCTGGACTATGAAATAGAGATGCTTATGTAAGAGATCACTAATCTGCAGATCCAAAATTGAAATGTTTCAGAAGTGGGCATATCTTTAAATACAATACACCATATTAATAAGTGGATCATCTTGTAAGATTGACTGCAGCATTGTCAGTCCTGAAAGCTGTATTCATTTAGAAGGGGGGACCTTGTCAGGCTAACAGAAAATACTGTTTCCAATTCTTTACGGTATAGCCCATATGCCTGCAAACATCAAAGGGGTACAAAGGAAGAACTGAGAGCCTCAAAAGCCGTCTCAGATGCTCCTCCCCCAGGTGTCCTGCTTGACTTCTGAAGGCTCTGAGGTTATCTGCATTGCCTGAGCACCCAATGGAGCTTCGATTCTTGGGCTGCGTTTCTTCATAGTGGACTAGAGGCAATGGCCCTGGAATTTAAACCTTTGCCACTAGTCCTAAGTGTTGTGTGAAGCTCGGACATCTACCATGGAGCTGTGGGAAGGCATACAGATGAACTAGACAACATCCGTGACATGTCCTTCACATGTCTAGAGACGTGAATGATGTCTCTTCCATGGGACTATGTGGTCACATTTCTGTCCCCAAAGAAGGGTAAAGATAATTTCCAGGCGAGGGTAAGATTTGTGGTCAGCCTGAAAAAGAAAGTTCAGTTGGACACAAGCTGCTCTCAGGAGAGTTTTGGGGCAGGAAGTTCATGGCCAGCATCTTTGTCATGGGCACAGAGCTCACCCACTCACTTGGCTGCTGGCCCCAGGACATCAAATGACACATTTTGCCATATTGTCTCTGGTTTCCTCAAGTTGCTGGAATTCTCCTCTGCTAAGCCACTCATTCACATCAGATCGACACGTTGCCCACTTCAGCTGGGCAGCCTTTAGGAAGACAGAATTACAGCAACCCCCACACATCCAGCTAGGATGTTTCCATCAGATCGCCAGCTGGGGAGAACTGGAAATTCATCTTAATTTAGACAATATGAGCAGGAAAGATGCTGAAACACGTACTCTCCTGTTCGAAATGGTTCTATGGGTCACCACCCACGGGAGCACAACTAGAAGCACATTGCGAGTAGCAGCACAGTTGGGGCTGGGCCTAACACCCTGTGTTTCAACAAGTCCCCCCAGAGGACTGAGAGGAGTCTGAGAAACACCCGTGTAGTTCCCTGTCAGTGAGGCTGGAGGATGGGAAGATGCAGACTCCTGCCAGAGATAAACCTCCCAGCTGCTATTGCTGGGGTGGGTGGGGATATCAGGATCACCTGAGATCAGGAGTTTGAGACCAGCCTGACCAACATGGTGAAACCCCAACTCTACTAAAATACAAAAATTAGCTGGGCATGGTGGCATGTGCTTGTAATCCCAGCTACTTAAGAGGCTGAAGCAGGAAAATTGCTTGAGCCTAGGAGGGGGAGGTTGCAGTGAGCAGAGATCGCACCACTGTACTCCAGCCTGGGCGACGGAGCTAGCTAGACTACATCTCCAAAAAAAAAAAAAAAAAAGAATTTTGTGTGTGTGCTGCCTTTTTGGAAGTCCACAGGGGTTAGATCTTCAGCATTCACAGCCTCCTTCCCTGCTGCTGCCCTGGGTGGCTGCACTCCCAGCTGAGGGGCCAGAATCAGGCCTGTGTCCTTAATCAGTTACATGCACTCAGCCAAGTCAGCAACCATCCAGGCTTGGAGACTGCATCCAGGACGAGGAGGCAAAATCGGCTGCTTGCTCCCCCACAGGTCCATGGCTCTCCTGGGCACTGAGCTCCTGGGAGGCCCTGCTTTGAACTAGCACCCTTTGTCGTGGGAGGGGGCCATCAGCCTCCCTGGAGCAGGTCTTCACTGGGTGGCTGGGAGAACCCCCAGCACTGGGCAGGGGCACCCTGGAGAGAATGCTCCTGGCCCCTCCTTCACAGCTCTAAAGACAAGGTGTGTGCCCCAGGCTCCATGGGCAGAGGCTCGGGCTAAGGGCTCTAACCCCCTTCAATTCAGCCCTAACTTGGTGGTTCCCAAACTTTGCTGTGCTTTGGGAGCACCTGGGGGACCTTTAAAAAGTACTGGTGCCTGGCTCCCACCCCTAGACAGTCTGACTTGATTGGTATAGGGTGTGACCTGGGCATAGGCGTGTGAAAACTTCCCCAGGTGATTCTAATGTGCAGAAAAGCTTGGGAACCAATGAACGCTGTCTTCCGAGGCCTAGTTCTGATGTTTATGGAGCAACACCATCCTAGAGGTCAAGGGTGGAGTAGGGGCCCAGGAACAAGAAAAAAAAAATGCATGTGGATAATCAAAGTCCAAACCTAGCAAACAGCTGGTAAGGAAAGGAGAGGAGAGAGGTAGGGGTGGGGGTGGTGAGTGCTGGGTTCGCTTGTGGAGATGATGTCAGACATTCCTCTGCGGTAGAACGGGGAAATGCATGAAAATAACCATGGCTGTGAAAATGGAACTTTCTGGGAAATGGCATATTCTTGGAAGGAGAGGGAGCCGGGGAGAAGAGGGAGAGACGAGACGGTAGAGAGAAGGAGAAAAGGGAGAGGGGAGAGGAGTCTGCTCCCAGGCCTCAGGCCACTGGAAAAACAAAAACCAAAACGGTTCAGATGTGAAAAGAACTGCAGAGGAAAGTGGAGAATGTTTGGGTCAGGGGAGGAAGGGGGAAAGAGGATAACTGCTGACCCAGAAGAAGCCTGAAGCAACCCAAGAAACGGTAAACCAGGAGGGAGAGAAGGAATCAAGCTAGGAGAACGGCACACAAACATCGGCCCAGCCAAAGCCGCCCTGTTCAGGCTCCCAGGCCAGTGGGAGGCTGAGTGCACCCCTTCTCACCACAGCCCTCAGGCAAGGGTCAAGACACTGCCGTTAGCCTCTATGTTCATTCCCTTCCATCCTGAAGGTTCTCTCCCCTCCAGACTTTGCAGAGCTCCTAGTGGAAGGAGCTCTGGGCCTGTGGCTGGAAAGCCAGGCCCTCCCTCTTTAAAATCTCCCTGTAGGGGAGAGGGCTTGTGTGGCCAAGGAGGCTGAGGGGCAGTGCCCCAGGGACAGGCAGGTGGGCTGTGGGTGCAGGCCTCTGGCTCCATGACTGTTGGGGTGGAGGCAACTCTGTTTTCCTAAGGCTGGCGCCAGCCTGATTCTTAAATCTCACGCTGATGGCTTCTCTCAGGGAGAGACATCCAAATATTGAGTCATAGAGGGGGGGAAAAAAAGCTTTGAAGACAAAACCAAGAAAAATTATACAGGTTTTTAAATTCCTAGAAAAAGATTTGACACCGACTTTGTACAAAATCAGATGTCTCACAGGTGGGTGTGATTGTAACCCACCTGCTATGACAAGCCATCTGCAAAGTCAAAATATCAGCCCATGGCACAGCCCCTCTGGTTCTCAGTGTGCCCTGGGAGCAGGCAGGCAGGTCCCGTCTTTGCTAGTGGGACAGCACAGGGCAGAGCAGGCATGAAGACCCGCACCATCCCAGCCTGTGATCAGTGCTCGCCACCAGCGGAACTGCTTTCCTTACAGTGTCAAGATAGGTGAACTGTTTGGGCTTATTCAAAGCTAATGTCAACATCAAGTGCTTCAAGATACTAAGTGTATCCACCAGCCAGTTTCACTCTTCTGGGCATGGCAGGCCCCTCGGCACCTGGGCTTAGGCTGTCCTCTCCCCCAGACTGTCCTCTCCCCCAGACTGTCCTCTCCCTTGGACTGTCCTCTCTCCCTGGACTGTCATTTCCCTGGACTGTCCTGCCAGCTAGGTTTGAGGTGCTCTGTGGATTCACAGGACAACGCTTTGTGCCCCGCAGCAGAAAGCTGCCTTGCACGCCTCCAGACAGCAGTTTCTGCACAAGAGTGGCCTGGGGTCAGCTCTTCCCTGCCTGGCTGACCTCCCTCCTCTCTGCGCTGCCTCGTTTCCATCCTGACCACTGGCCTGGCCTCACAGAGGAAAAAAACATGGACTGGCTTCCTGAGTGAGAAAGGCAGCAGAGCCTGGGGCCAGCGCCAGCCACTGGCCCTTCTTTTTCAGGAGAAAGGAAAGAAGTTAGGGGTGGGGGTGACCCGGGAGTACCCGGGGCCTGTCTCCTGCAGAGCTGCAGGGAGTAGGCCAGTGCGTTCTGCAGGAATGCCATAACCCCAAGGGTGTTCCAGTGAACACCCTTTCTGTTCAGAAAATATGCCACAGTGGGGTATGGCCTCTCCATAACAGAAGTGGCCATTGTGAGGTGAGAGAGTCAGCACAGGGCTAGGGGCTTTCAGGGGGAAGCGGAATTCCACTGCTGGAAGAGGGGGCCAAAGGGGCAGGGTAACCAAGGGGCTGCTGGGGCCTGGTGGTTCCAGGGGCTGTTGAAGGGTCAGAAGTCCTTCTGTGTGACCAGAACTGAAGCTCTCTGGTGGCCTCACATCAGCCCATAAGCCCCTCTACTGTCCTGGCCGTGCTCCGACAGGACACAGAGATGTCCTCCAGCAACCAGGCTGGGGAGAAAAGCACACAGAGGCATGAGTGGCTGGAGGCTGCCAGATGCCAGGCAGGCTAAGACACAGGTGTGGAGGCCCGAGGGAGAGGAACGGGAGGAGAGGATGGGGCTGGGGCTTCCCTCGGGAGGTGGGCTTTGGCCAACCTTAAGGGAGAGGAGAAGTCAAGCAGGTCGTGACTGGGGAGGGATACCTGTCTGGGCAGGATTCCGTCTGGACCCTGAAGCTGTTGCGGGTGAGAACAGCTTGAACAGAGGTAGTGAAACACACTCAGGAGCCAGCGCAGCTTCGTGGCAAAGGCCTGCTGGGCCTCGGAGGGGAGTAAAGCTGGTGGGTGGACAGCTTTCCACGTTTCAAGTACCATTTCCATGTGAAATCGGTGTTGGATACACCCGAGGGCTCACATAGTTCCCAGAACTTGGGTAGCTCTGTCTCAAGAGAGTCATGCTGGAGGAGGTCCCTAGGAGGAACTACGCAGGTGTCAGCCTGCAAAGTGAGTCTGTTTCTTTGGAAGTCACAGAGCATTGCTCTTTGTCAGTGACCAAAACACACTTGGTGTCCTCAGAGTCCTTGAGCCCAGTGGCCCTGGGGGCAGGAATCCCTCCCACAGCGCTCCTCGACAGGACCCTCCGTCTGGACCCTGAAGCTCTTGCGAGTCCTCTCAGTGACCCTTCAACTAGAGGAAGAACCAGTGTTCACTTCCGAATGGGATTCACATGTACTGAGTCCTCTTATGAGCCTAGGGGTCTACTTGACCTGCTCCTCCTACACGGCTGGCTGGATGAGGGATGGACATGGTCAGTCCCCATGCTCAGCATGGACAGATGAGCTGAGCCTCTCAGGGAGTCTGAGGGGACGGTGAGTCGTGGATGCTCGAGCTCAGGGGGCCTGGGGAGGCTCCTTGTGCTGCTGCCATGTTGGGCCACATTGTAAGACAGGTGAGCCCGGAGGAGCAGAGTGCTCTGAGGGCCCTGAGGACGGTCATCCCAGCACTTTGGGAGGAATTTCCTGTCCCGGTCCCTGAGAGGAGCCTGAAACCTCACCTAGTACCCGTGGGACTGCCTGGGGCGCTCTTACGGCTAGCTTCGCTTTGAGCCAGGCTGAGGGGGTTTCTGATCTCCACAACCAAGACACCCTTGTTGAGAGCATAGCCGTCGGGCCTCCCCCTAGCCTCTGAGCTCAGCGGGGGAAAGCCGGCTTATCACAGATAAGTTGGAGGGTGGAGCTGGGGTTCTTCTGAGGGCAGCTGGCAGACCTCTCGCTTCTCACTCCAACCCCAGACTTGCCTCTCCAAACCATAACTGAAGTTGCCGTGTGACTCCGGGACGTTCACCAGCGTTTTCCAGCCCTTTCCTGGCACCTGCTGCTGTTGGCCGCACTTTAACTGCTAAGGCACTGCCAGATTTTCCTTGGTGCTCCAGGGCCAGGCAGGCTCCTCCAGAAAGAGAGAGCTCAGCTGAGGTCACGTGGAAAATAACCCCCAGGCAGGGCCCTGCCCCAGGCTGCATCAGCCAACCTCCCTTTGTTCTTGTTGACGTGCTCTCTCTCTCAACTGGCCTGTCTTACCATGGGTCAAATTACATTCCCCTAAGCATAGGAATACTGTGCAGTAAAAGTTTGATGCAACTTGTCTGCATCTAATCGCTCTGAGAAAGCTTTAAAAGTAGAGAACACCAGGGATTCCGTGCCACGAGGACATCTTTGTCACTGTTGGCTTCCAGATTACAAGCCCTTCCAGTGGGAAAATTCGCAGCACAGACAAACCTTGCTTTACACCATAATGCATTCCCGAAGAGTCACCAATAATCTTTTCATTTATATTCTGCCTTATTCCAGAAAAAAAAAGTCACAGCTTACACGAAGGCAGCAAACTAGAGATAAAGGAACATTAAAAAAAAACAAAAAAACCAACAACAACAAAAAAAACATAAAATAGAGCCAGGAGAGCGGTAAAGGCAACGTGGACACCATCCAAATCCTACATGCTTGCTATGGACCTTAAACTTTCCAGCAGGTAGTAGGAAAAGAGAAATTCTGTTAAACAAAGAGTTGTGTATAAACTGAACTTTGGAAAATTGAATCATATTTCAAATATAATAGTGGAAATGGTTTTAGTGGACATCTGGTTTTGTTTTTGGTTTTTATTTGTTTGTTTTTGTCTGCTCAGCAGCCCTTCCCTGGGGGAGCTGGCCCTTCCCGACTTGGTGTGATTAAGGTGGAGCTGTGAACCGCAGAATCCGACCCTGGTGCTAAGGTGGTCTTTGGACCAAGCTCACCAGCCAGACTCTCTCCTATAAACTTGTGTTTTGAATGGAGACAGCTGGGGACTATGCATGACTGAAACAGAAGCTCCCATGAAGGTGTCTTCAAAGAGAATGTCCTGCTGCCCAGAGCTGGCCTGGTTCTTGCCTTCCCATGGCCTGATTTTCCAGGTTTTCCTTCGACTCTGTGAACTTCCAAGTATCCTTCTAATAAATTCCTTTTTGCCCAAGCTAGAAAAACTCTACTTCTATTGCTTACAACCAAGGACTCCTAAAGGTATAATGCTAATAAGTTCACAAGGAATATTGGAATGCTCTCAAAAAGCAAATATTCCTTCTGTGTTGTCTTCTTGGAGACTTATAGTCCGAGACCCTTTCTTGGTGCCCATTTGTGATTTCATGACAGTTGGGGACAGACTGAGAGAGCCAAGTGTTGATGGAGGAGGCCGGGAAGATGACCTGGCTGTTGAGGGTGGATGGGCAGCCACGTGAAGCTCCCCTCATCAGGAGAGCAGATGTCACCCATCAACCCACCCCAGGATCGAGGCGTCAGACACTGAATATTGCTCATCTGTGCTCAATAAAAAACCCAAAGTGGTCATATTTCCTGTTAATTGTATAACTGGTTTAGAAACTGGGCATAATTCTATGTCTTTTGCTCTCAAGTGGGGGGAAGAGCCCATTATTCTCACTGAGGCCTTGGCAATGTAAGATGAACAGGACACGTCCTGGGCTCATGGATAACCCCTGGGTGGAGATTGTTGGTCCCTGCAGGGATCCTCTCTTAGAGTGGCTGAGAGCCTGCCCCTCCTCAAGCTTCAAATTCCTGAGTTCCAGCAACAAGATCCACCTGGTCTGTGGGCATTGCACTGCGAGTCTGTGGGCAGGATAACCTTGAGAAAAAGCACTGTTTGAGAATGACTCCCCAAATACAGACTGCAGGAAGGCCTGTGACTTTGGTGAGGTTCCAGTTAGAGAAGGTGATGATGTGACCTGGAATATTGTATGGCCAAAATGAATTCCTTACTCATTTATTTATTCATTTAACAGATCCCTAACGAGCAGGTATTGTGAGTCAGGCTCTGTGCTAAGTGCTGCGGATAGTCCCGGGTGAATAAGGAACAGCCTGTGCTTTTCCAGAGAGAGAAACGTCACTGAACAGATTAGATGTGTTCACAAATAAATGCAAAAAAGACACATGTAGTCGGTGCAATGCGTGGTAGTAAGGGCTACTGTTGCTCTGACTGGGGAATCAGACAAGACTTTACTCGAGCTGCACCCTGAGGACAGTCTAAGGTGTCAAGAAGGGCAGGGTGGTGGCTGAGAAGGCATCCTGGGAGGGGGGAACTGCCAAAGCATTATGAGGTGTGAGAATGAGAGTTTCAGCCAAGGCCCCAGGACGTGCCAGATCTCATATTCCAAAGGATGGGCCAGACTACAGGCAACGTTCACCAAGGAGGTGTCCTGAAACTGGTTAGAGACCTTTAAACTCTTCCCCCACATCAAGAGTGTAAAAGAATTGAGAGTTGGAAACTTTTTAAAGAGATGTTAGAAGAGGATTCCTCTGGAGAGAGCTTTGTGGAGTCCCACCCCTTCCACCCTGGGGAGGGGCGTGCCTGCCCTTTATTGCAAGGCTAAGGGAAGAGAGCTTTAAATGGACCTCTTGGGACACGTAGTGTGTGTTCTTTGCAGTTTGTGGTAACAGTGGACCAGTGATGCACTCCCATTTGGGAGAAGGTGGGCTGGCTAGCTATTCTTCAGCAAAGATGACTTAGCTGAGGACCAACCTGCACTCCAGGCTTTGTCAGCATACATAATGTATGAGAATTTTCTGTGCACCAGATGTGGCCTTGCATGGCGTCATCTTAAGTCCTATCCAAGTGGACCACTGAGAGGGGCAGAGATACCAGTAGAATCAGCCAGACGTAGCCCTAGATTTCTAAGGGCTGGAGAAGCTTTAGTCCATGTGAAGAGAAAGCGACAAGGCATCCCTAGCAAAAGGGGCGAGTTCTTCAAAGAACCCACAAAAGTGCTCAGGAGACTTTAAGCACCTCTCAGGAGTGCTAGACCCCATGACTTTACCAGCAGAGTAATAACACCTTTCCTGTCCCCTTTGTCCTCCTCTCCTTCTCCTGCTCAACTCTGGAAGGGCAGGCACCAAAGTTAGCCATGGGGGCAGTGGATGACCCCTCACCGGTGGCCTCAGCAAGGACAAGGGTGGGAGAAGCAACCTGAAGTCAAGTTTAACATTCTGATGACTAAAATGAACTGGCTGTTTCAATTATCCAACAGAATCTGTATTGTTCTTGTTTTAATTTAAAGTGACCACAGGACTTTTTATTACCTGAGAGTTGCCAGAGAAATCAAGGGATCTGTCCAAGTTTTCATCCAGGAGTAGGAAAAGAACTAGGCCTATCAAATAAATTCATGGGGGATATTGACAGGAAGAAAACTAAAGCTGCTTGACGACTACTGCCCAGGAGGCACTCTTGTTCAGCCTGAAAGTGGTTGCAGTCAGGACCAATGCAAGATCCATCTGTCAGCGTGGGAACCACGGATGTGTGGGGGTGGGAGGGGGACACAGGAGGCAGGCAGAACATGTATGCGTCATCGTAGGGTGGTGAGGCTGACAAAAGGCAGTGAAAAGAGTAGGACAAATGTGGAAAATATAGTGCACCAAGTTCACAGCATCACAATGAAGTCTTTTGTCAAAAATGTCTATCCTAAATCTAATCAAGCCTTTAGATCTAACCTCCACTTTAAGGCAAAAGCTGGAAAGAGGATGTCTTAGCCCCTTGAGACTGCTATTGGAAAGGGAGGGTCCCCTGATTCCCCTTGCAGCACGTGAGACAGGGGTATGGTTTGCCTGCTAGGTCACCCTGCAGCTGAAACCCCTAGGGACAGGTGCAGAGGCCGGCGCATGTGCTTTTGAGCTCTGGCTCCACAGCAGCATCTAGGGGTGGGTGTTGGCCACTCCCAAAGCCCAGGTGGACGTGTGTTGCAAGGCTCTTTCAGATTTGCCGTCTGCAGACGGCTTGTGTGTTAATCAGCTCAATGGACCCTCTGCCTGCTGTGTCCCGAGCTCTTGCCCAGTGTCCCAAAAGAATCGGATCACATGCAGGCTCGAAGGATGAGTGCAAGGTTTTACTGAGTGGTGGAGGTGGCTCTCAGCGAGATGGATGGGGAGCCAGAAGTGGGGAATGGGGTGGGAAGGTGGTCTTCCCCTGGAGTCGGGCCACCCAGTGGCTGGACTCTTCTCCGACCGCCGCCAGCCAGACTCCCCCTCGGCATCCAGTGTCCCACCTCTTCTCTCTTTCCCTGCTGTATTGTTCTGTCATTGCTGGTCTGGTAGTCCCAACGTTCAGCTGCTTGTATGTTCCTACTAAGGTCTTGGGTTTATATGCGGGCAGGATCGGGGAGGCATGGGGACCCAAAAACAGAAATGCCTGTCTTCATTTAGGGCTGTGGGTCTTCAGGCTTGAGGGTGGGGCCTTAGCCGGAGAACCACCCTCTCCTACCCAGTATTTCCCTGTCTACCGTCCATATCACTATAACAAAAATACCCTAGACTAAGTAACTTACAAACAACAGAAACTTATAGCTTACAGTTCCGAAGGCTGTGAATTCCAGGATCATGGCACCAGCAGGTTCAGCGTCCAGTGAGGGCACCGCTACTTCCTAGTTGACGCCTTGCTACTGCGCCCTCACATGGCTGAAGGGGCCTCCTTGCAGTTTCTTTTTTGTTTTGAGACAGAGTTTTGCTCTTGTCACCCAGGCTGCAGTGCAATGATATGATCTTGGCTCACTGCAACCTCCGACTCCCAGGTTCAAGCAATTCTCCTGCCTCAGCCTCCCAAGTAGCTGGGATTACAGGCACCCACAATCACACCCAGTTAATTTTTGTATTTTTAGTAGAAATGGGGTTTCACCATGTTACCAGGCTGGTCTTGAACTCCTGACCTCAGATGATCCACCTGCCTCGGCCTCCCAAAGTGCTGGGATTACAGGCGTGAGCCACTGCGCCCGGCGCTTGGAGTTTCTTTTAATCCCATCATGAAGGCTCTGCCCTCATGGCCTAATCCTCCCAACACCATCACACTTATTTCAAAATAAGAATTTGGTGGGGGTGGGGGGACAAACATTCAGACGGTGGCAGAGGAATAAGTTAAATGACACCTGCAGGAAGTAATCAGATAAATCCAGAAAGTGATATATCACCAAAAACCAGCACAGTTTCTTCAGCAAATCAATGACATGAAAGAAAGAGGTCAGGCAGAGAGAACCATTCTAGACGAAAAGAGGCTTAACTGGAGCTGATGGTAATTCACTAATGCAGGTTTCTTGAGCTTTGACAAATACCATGATCATGTAAGATGTTAATATTAAGGGAAACTACTTGAAGTATGTGCAGGAACTCTCTGTACTAACTTTGCAACTTTTCTGTAAATTTAAAATTATTCCAAAATGAAAAGTTTATAGGAGAGGAGGGGGAGACGAAGGGAGAGGAGGTAGAGGGAGATTTCAGATACAGAAACATAATTCAATGTGTCCTGGTTCAAAGCCCCAAATGTACATGACGCTTTTGAGAACATTGGGGAAATTAAATTTGGGTTGCATGTTATTGATTTTAAGGACTCATACTTAATTTTGTTAGGTTACGGTTATACTAAAAATTTCCTTAAGAGACACTTACCAAAGTGCTTGGGTAAAATGTCATGTTGGCCTTAATTTAAAATACTTGCACAAAAAAGTTTGTAAAAGATGAAAGGTTAGGTGCAGGGATTCATGCCTATAATCTCAGCTACTGGGAAGGCCAAGGCAGGAGGATCACTTGAGGCCAAGAGTTCAAGACCAGCCTGGGCAACATAGGAAGTCCCTATTGCTATGAAAAGTAAACAATAACAAAGATAGCTGTGTTTGGTGGCATGCCTACAGTCCTAGCTACTCGGGAGGCTGAGGCAGGGGAATGGCTTGAGGAGTTCAAGCCTACGATGAGCTATGATTGCACTACTGCACTCCAGCCTGGGCAACAGAGTGAGACCCTGTCTCTTAAAAGAAAAGAAAGAGAAAGAAAGAAAAAGGAAGAAAGAAAGAAAGGAAGAAAGAAAGAAAGAAAGGAAGGAAGGAAGGAAGGAGCAAAGAGAAAGAAAGGAAGAAGGAAGGAAAGGAAGGAAGGAAGGGAAGGAAGGAAGGAAAGAAGGGAAAGAAGTAAGAAAGAAAAGATGAAGGAAATATAACAAAATATTGATGATTATCACATCTTAGTGGTAGGCATGTGGAGTTTATTATACTTTCCTACTTTTTTGTATGATTGAAGGTTTTCATAATGAAAAGCTATACAATTATGTGTCAATTAAAAACAAAAACTAAGACTGTTGAATGCCTGTTACTTGCCTTGTGTTTCATAATGTTGTTTCATTACGTCCTCAACAGCCCTGTAAACAGAGTTATTACTCACTTTTTAAAGAGGAGGAAAATGAGGCTCAGAGAAGTTTGGTGTCTTGTCCAGGATCATAAGCCAGACTGGGCAGAGCTGGGATTTGGCCATGAGAACCCACTGCGTCCCATGGTGCCTCTGTGGGAGGAAAGGACCTGAGGTCTGGATAATTAAGTTGTTAAGACGCCGGGAGCAGGGAGTAAACAGAGGTTTATATCCCAAGGGACCAGGAGATCATCAGAGTAGTCCAGAGGCAGAGCTGGTGTGGGATATCAAGTTAAGAAATTTCACTTTAGACAGTGATAACGGCCAGTGTTTTACACTGTTAAATAATGTAGTTCTTTTTCACTCTCTCCCTCTAGAAGATAAGCTTCGTGAGGGCAGGGACTTTGTGTCAGTCACTCTGATCCCCCAGTCAGGGTTCAATAAATGCTTACTGAATGAATAAATGTATACGTAAATCAATGAATGTAAAAAGAATGAAAGGATAAATTGTCAGGAATTTTTCTCTACTTTTGAAATATACTGTTGGGAAGTCTTTTAACAGGAAAAAAAAAGTAACTATATTTCCCATCAATATCAAGCAATTATAATGCTCTAAAGTTTGACGAGGTGTTACAGAGCTAGAGAAGATTCAGCCAGCGAGTATGAGGGCTGGGAAACACCCCCTCATTTTACAGGTGAGGGCAGAGGCCCCGGAGGGTCTGGCTGCAGGGCTCAGGCCTTGCACTAGGCAGCAGCAGGTGGGGCACAGCCTGGCCATTATTCTGCTCTTCAGGCTTTGGAGAAACTCATTCTTTGTTTAAATCTTGGCATTTCCAAAGTTAACCCCACAACAGAAAGCTGCTTGAAGACGTCCTGGATGTTGTGCTCAAGGAAAACATTTCTGACCACCCAGCTTCAAGCTGTGGCCACCCCCTGCCTTTGCTTCCTCCTTCTGGCGTGTGGGAGGCACCTGGGAAGCTTCCTCACCTGGCCTGAGTAGGCAGTTTGGCCCGAAAACAATTAATTCACCCGGACGAGCTGTAGCTGGCCTCCCTGGAGGGCTGTTCCTCATGGCCCCCCACCTTGTTCTCTACACAGGGGGAGCTCCCTGGCGTGACCCTCTAACTTGGGGTCAGGAAGTGAGGCCACCTACAGAGGGACTGGGAGGAGGCTGCGGGAGCTGCACAGGGGAGCTTTGATGATCTCCTCACTGCATCCCTGGGTCCTGCCCTCCTCCATAACCTCAGGAGACGCCTGTTGAGGCTTTTTCAGATGTTCTGTCTCCCGTTTTGTGTAATGTGGAGGAAAAATCACACTTGTGGACAGCAGGCACTGCACAGGGCTCAGCCCTGCACCTGGAACGGGGGGCTGAAGTTCTTCCTTGCCTCTCAGCTGTTTCCCTCTGGGATCTTGTTTCAGAAAGGGGCCCCTTTCCTGGAAGGGAAGGTGGGAGGGAAAGCCTGGCTGAATGAGCATGTTTAAGATAAGGCAGACAGGGTTATGGTGAGAAGGAGAGAGGAGGAGAGAGATGGATTGATTGAGAACTTCTTAAGGAAGTGAAGGAACAAGGTCATGCTCACTCAGCTTTGTATTTTCAACAGTGCGTAAGACCAGACCTCAAGAAGCGGGGCTAAGGAATGAATGGGTTCCCCCACACCTTGGGTGAAATGATCAGAGGAGCAGCAGAACAGAGCAAGGAAGCTGGTGCAACAGAGAAACAAAGGGATCAATGCCACAAAATAAAGAGAACACAGGGGTGGGCTCATTCCAAATCCCCCACCAGGAAGCCCCTATCAGGAGGGGAGGAGGAGCTCCTTGGAACTGAACTTGGATGCAGCCCAGTTCAGCTAGAGAACATTTCTGAGGAACACCAGACCTTGTCTCCTTCCGGGAGTGGGATCCAACACCTGGCCAGACACATCGGAGCTAAACAAAAGTACCCTGGGGGCTGATTTTAAATTTCTTCTTTATTTAAAAAAAAAAAAAAGCATATTTCTGGGTTTTTAAAACTTCTTCAGTACATTAAAACTTTTTTCCCCGCCACATAGCACTTCTTCTTGCCTGTTTCGTTTCTGCTCCTGGTGTTGTCTGCCTCCTGCGAGACCCAGACGAAGAAACCTTTCAACGGTTGAGATCTGACATGGCTGAAGGCTTGAAGGAAGGTGGTTACTGGTCAAAAGGAGAAGTTCATTTGCACAAAAATATAAACTGGGGAGGATGAGACCAGCACATACACGTATGGATTGATCTACAATCCATATAAAAAAATAGACCCAAATTGTCATTTTACATTTGTAATATTATACAAAATAATATATATTTTTAAACAATACATACCCACCTACACACACGTGCACACACACATACACACAAGGTGCTAGTGACCCCTCTGTGCTTCTGCTTGCGGGGACAAAGGTGTCAGTAGGCAAAGATGACGTGGTAGGTGACCTGGTGGCCATTGTCCCAGGCATAGAGCAGGCGGTCCTTGGGGTTGTAGTCTATCTGGGTCGTGTAGGAATACTCGTTCTCAAACAGCAGCCGGGGCACGATCTGCGTGTTGGTGTGGGTGTCGAAGGCGTAGGAGATGTTAGCGTTCCGCTGGTTGTAGCTGTCCACGGCGTACAGCACCCCGCAGATGACGAAGCAGTTGCCGTAGAAGTTCCTCCGGAGCCCTGTGCGCCACGTGGTCTCCTTCTGCGTGCTCAGGTCCAGGGCATTGAGCTTGCTCAGGACAATGACCTCCTGGCTGAAGCCCTCGTCGTCCAGGGCCGGGTAGATGAGCCACAGGCCATTCTCATCCACAGCAAAGTCCACATCTGAGTGGCCCTGCCATCTCCAGGGGGGTGGCCTCCTCGTAGGCCACGTCATGCAGCATCGCCCAGGCAGCCACGTAGCGCTGCTTCAGGTCGTACTTGATGATGTTGCGGGTGAAGGCGCGGTTGTAGTAGAAGGCGCCATCGTACACCACATGGCCTGTGCCGATCCAGCTGTACGGGAGCTTGTAGGAATTGCTCCAGCGACCTGCGGGGTGGGGAGAAAACAAGAGGCTTCGGCGTGGCGTGGCAGAGGGTGGGCGGCCCATGTGGTTAGGTGAGTGATGATCAACGAGGGGTCTGGAAACCCGGGTTTGTGTCTTGGCTCCGCCTATTTCTAGTGTCCTGTCGCACAACATTTAACCTGTCCACACCTCAGCGTCCTCATCTGTTATAGGGAAGTGACAATTCCCACCTACCTATTTCAAGGATCCAGTGAGCTAATATACATGAACGTGGTTCATACATTGTCAATGGTTATGGAAAAGGCAGGATGCTTCACTACTCTCTTCTGGACTGGAGGTTGTCCCATGTCCCAGGAGCTGGGGAGAAGGGGCGGAGCTGAGAGGCAGAGAATGTGAAGGAGTGGAGAAGGGGGACCACTAGCCATCAGAAGAAGGTGTCACCTTTCCCATCTGCCATTACCACCCAAAGAGGCTCGGCTGTGATGAAAACAGAGGACATGGGGAAGGGAAGGAGCCACCTGGGTTGGATCCATATCACGCACCTTGTTTGAAGTTCTCCAGGTTCCGGAACTCTATCAGGGTGTTGCCGTAGTAATAGTTGGTTACATAAATCCGCTCATCCTTGGCCAGGGGGTCCTTCATCCAGGCCCCTTCATTCCGCCCATATGTGTTCTGGGTGGTCGGCCCCGTGATTGTGGAGAGAGTGTCCTTGCACCTTCCTGGTGGAGAAGAGATGGTTGAGGTGTTGGGCTCATCTAGTGATGCCTCACCCCCTAAACGTTTGCTGCTCTTCCATTTAGAGTCTGGACTCCTCGGCAGGCTTTCACAGCCCTGTACAACCTGACCCCGCACATTTTTCACGCACCATCTCCTGCTACTCCCCCTGATCCACCCTACCCTCGACCCTACACCTGAGGCTCCACTGTGCCCATCTTTTGCCACTTTTATGCCACCACGCTTTGCTCCTGTTCTTCTGACTTCTCAGTCCTATCCCTCAAAGACCTAAGATCCAGATTCCTTTTATGACACCATAAAAGGAATAGTTCTCCTATGGAGAACTATTTTCTTCTATTCCATTCAGCTCTCAGGGTACCATGAATGCTGCTCTCTTACAGAGCATGTCTTCCTGCATCTCCACAATGCTTGTGCTCCTTTCTCCTCCCTCCATGCCTGCCCCCAACTGGAGTGTAGGCACCGAGGGATGAGGGAATGTGGCTTTTCCTCACTGCATTCTCTGTGCTCAGAACACAGTGTCTGGCATGCTGCAGGCACCCAGATGTCTGATCCCTGGGTGAACACAGAGCATGAGAAGTGTGGCCGGAGGAGAGGACTCTGCTGGGCATAACCGGGAACTCTGAGCTCTGCCAGCTGCTGAGCTGCCCCAGGCTGTGGGACCAGCCCTAACTGAGCAATGGCTATTCATGTCCCTGAGGCCCACCTGATGTCCTAGAGGGCTATCCCCAAGCCCATGCCCCTGTCACTACTGAGAGCAGGATGCCAGGGTCCCCTGCTGGGGAACTGGGGGGCAAGATACCAAGTTCTTGAATAAGGAGCTGACTCTGGCCGTGGACGCCTCCTTCAGAGATTGAGTCAGCCAGAATGGGATGGGGACTCAGCAATATCCTTCTGAGTGGCTCTGGGGTGACCTGGTGCCCAGGAGAGGCCCTAAAACGCTAGTGGAACTATACTGAGTTTTAGATCAAGTTGAAAGCCTGCAATGCTTATCTGCGGTATTATTATTGAACATAGCCCTGAATGATAGTGAAGTCACCCGTGACTACTACAGGCATGTGCTTCTTCTGTCCCTCATGCTCATGGATTATGGAAGAGGTGGGAAGAGAGCAGTGGGACGGGCAGTGAGAGAGCTACATGAATCCTGCCCTCACAGCTTCCTGAGCCCTGCTGGCAGCTGGGGCCAGCAGAATCCCTGCTCCACCTACCGCCAAGACTGACGGCATAGATGGGTGATGAGAATAATTGCTCCTTGACACTCACCTGGGACAAAAGTAACAAAGGCCCTACAGTTTGGATTCCAGAGTTCTCTAAATTCTAGGCCACCTTCATTTCCAAACTGTTCCAATCCGTTCCATCTATTCTGCTCCCCCCTGGAGCGGTCTGAGGATGGTGTCCAAGCCCTGCAGCTGACAGGACAGGGGGAAGGCAGCTGGGCCCTTGGTCCTGGGTCTGGGGCAGGCGGGGGGCAGAAGTGGGATGAACATTGTTTTGCAGGCAGGCCCCATAGCTGGGTGCAGCTGGCAGGGCCTAGGCAGCTCAGTGTGGGGTTTCTTAGGTCCTACACTAATGGAGCGGGGGAGAGATTCAGTCTCCATAAGACAAACAAAAGAACGTCCCTGCCAATGCCTCATTCCCCCAAGAGCTGAGCTCATCTTTTCAAGACAATAAAATACAGGACTCTGACTGAGCCCTGGCAACAGAGATCTGATGGAAAAACTCTCATTCCCTGGAGCTAAGCAGGGCCCTGGCTGCCAGTTAAGATGCGACGGTCCTTCTGCACTGAGGTGAGCCCTAGCATGCCACCACCGGGCAGTCCTCTGCCCCGGCAAAGCCCAGAAAGGACAGCAATTCCCTGTCCAGAGGCACCCCTGGCTCATGCCCCCAAACCCCACAGATGGCCATGAGGTGAGGTGTTTTCTGTCCAGGGGTTGCCATGGCCACACCACCTCTCTGACCAAACACAGAAATTGCAGATGGACTCTTGAAAGCCAGGACCCGTCTGTGGAGCTCCAGCAGTCCCGAAAATCCTTGCAGGGTCCCGCCTCACCCCGAAGCTCTGCAGTGGCAGGGCTCTAATGCAGGGCTATAGATGTGCCCCAGGCTGGGGCCAGAGGCCTGGCTCTGGTATTGGCCTGGCCACCAACTCCAACGTCTGTGTTGCCACTATCATGTCAAAAAGTTTTAATCTCTTCAGCAGTAAAATGAAGGTAATGCATGCCCTGCCTGCTTCACCGGAGTGCATGGACAGTCCCCTCTGATGATGATGTGGTAGACTGAGTAATGGCCCCTACAGAGATCCAGGTCCGAATCCCTGGAGCCTGCGAATGGGACAAAAGGAAACAAAGGGGACTTTGGAAATGTGATTACATAAAAAAAGTCCTAAGATGGGGAGGCTCTACTGGACTAGCTGGGTGGTCCTATTTAATAAAGGCAGTCACAAATATCCTCATAACACAGAGGCAAAGGGAAATTTGACTATAGCAGAGGAGAAAGCAATGTGATGATAAAAGCAAAGAATAAAGCAATGTGGCCACAAGCCAAAGAATGCTGGCAGCCACGAGAGGCTGGAAAAGGCAAGAAACGGATTCTCCCCTTGAGCCTCTAGAAAGAATTAGCCCTTCTGACACCTTGATTTTAGCCCTGCAAGACTCGTTTTGAATTGCTGGCCTCCAGAACTAAGAGAGTAAATTTCTGTTTTTAGCCAGTAAGCTTGTGGCAATTTGGAGGCATAAGAAATGGATACAGATGGAGTCAGCTTCTTGGGTTAGGGCATCCTTATTTCTGTAGGAAGAGGGGGAGTCCCCACTTGCAGCTTCACAGTCCTGGTACTAGGACTTCAGGTTGTATTTTCACACACCCTCAGAGGGAACAAACACTGCTGCCCTGCAGGGTGGATGAGCCTAGGTAGGAATGGCAGGACAGATGCAAATGATTTCAGAGCATTTGAAGACAGAACTGAGGGAAGAGGTCAGTAAACCATGAGACCCAGACATCACTGTGCTCTGAGAATCTGGGGCAGCTCAGATGCTCCCACACTTGGCAGCAAACCATCAGCCTTGGAGAGAAGGCACTGATGTTGATTCCTCTTCAAGAAGGATGACAGAAAGATGGGAGAAAGTTCAAAGGAACTATAGAGAGGAGAGTGCAGTCTGCATCTCATCTTAGGTTTCCCCAGAGCAGGGCTGCCAAGGATGCCGATGACGCTGACATTCACTATGCGCTTTCTACATATTCTGTCATTCAACTAATAGTCCTGGGAGGCAGCTAGCCCTGTTTCAAAGGTTGCCAGGGTCTGAAAAGAAGGGGCCCTTCCCCTAAGCATATAAACCTCCTCGAATCTCAGCATTCTAAAAGAAATAAATTAGCAAGCAAGAGCTTTCCTGGCCCTCCCCCGGCTCTCAGCTCTGGTGCTCACTTGGCGAGCCTCCCCAGCAGGGTCCTCGGGACATCTGCTCCCCTGGTCACCCTCATTGGCAATGCCCACATGCCCCTTAGCCCCTCAACCCGTCTGCTGCCAAAAATGCTCCTGCACTGCCCCTCGGGGTGCTCTCCAGTCCTCTTATTCTAGTCAAGCCTCTCTTTGCTCAGAAACTGAGGTAGCCACCCCGCACCGGCACCCACCCACCTACCTGAGAAGGCATCTCCTCCCTTCCCTTGGCTTCCACCACCGCTCTCTCCTGGTCCTGCCTGCCTGGTCAGGCCTTCTCCAGCTCTTTGGCTACTGCTTCCTCTTCTGCCCGCTTTCAAATGTCACTCTCTGGAGTTCCACCTTCAGCCTCCTCTCTCCTCATTGCTCCTGCAGACTCAGCTCCTGCTGACAACTCAGCCCAGGTTCTGATTCTGGGCATCCTGAATCCATCCAACTACGTATGAGGCATTTTCCTTCTGGGTGTCCTCCTGGCTCCTCAAACTTAAAGGATTGAAAATGAATGCTATCATGCCTGCCAACACAGCCTTCATTCTGAAGTCCATGGATTAAGGAATCCTTTTGACTTTCAACTCTTACTATTTAAGAAATACATTTTGTAATGCTATAGCTGCCATAGATAATGATTCCTCTTATGGATCTGGGCAAAGTAAATGGAAAATCTTTGTGAAGGATTTATCATTAAAAACATTCATGATTCATGGGAGGAGGTCAAAATATCAACTTTAACAGGAGTTTGGAATAAGTTGATTCCAACTCTCATGGATGAACTTGAGGGATCAGTGGAGGAACGCACTGCAGATGTGGTGGAAATAGCAGGAGAACTACAATTAGAAGTGGAGCCTGACGATGGGACTGAATTGCTGCAATCCTATGATCAAACTTGAATGGATGAGGAGTTACTTCATTTTTGTTTTTGTTTTGTTTTGTTTTTTTTCTGAGACAGAGTCTTACTCTGGAGTGCAGCAATGCAACCTCCACTCACTGCTATCTCCACCTCCCGGGTTCAAGTGATTCTCCTTCCTCAGCTTCCTGAATAGCTGGGATTACAGGCACATGCCACCACGCCCAGCTAATTTTTGTATTTTCAGTAGAGACGGGGTCTCACCATGTTGGCCAGGATGGTCTTGATCTCTTGACCTCATGATCCACCCACCTCAGCCTCCCAAAGTGCTGGGATTACAGGCATGAGCCACCATACCCAGCTAAGGAGTTACTTTTTATGGATGAACAAAGAAAGCGGTTTCTTGAGATGGAACCTACTCCTGGTGAAGACACCATGATCGTTGTGGAAATGACGACGAAGGATTTGCAGTATTACAGAAACTTAGTTGATAAAGCAGTGGCAGGGTTTGAGAGGTTTGAGTCCAGATTTGAAAGACGTTCTACTATGGGTAAAATGCTGTCAAACAGCGTCACACACTATAGAGAAATCTTTTGTGAATGGAAGAGTCAACTGATGCAGTGAACTTTATTGTTGTCTTATTTTAAGAAATTGCCACAGCCCCCTAGCCTTGAGCATCCACCCGTCTGATCAGTCAGCAGCCACCGACATCAAGGCAGACACTCACTTTCCCTCATGCATCCGCATCTGTGCCGGTGCACCTGGGCTGCCTTCCATTCCCTGCCCACCCAGCTCATGCTCTTGGCTCTGCCTGGAGAGTTCTTCTTTGCCCTCTGAGCCTGGTGAGCTGGGGAACACCCTCAGAGAGGAGCCCCATGGCAGAAGTGATGCGATGCCACTGGACCGCGTGCATCTGTTGCTGGCCACACTTCCTACGTGCTCAGCCACTTCAGTCACTGCTGCCTCCCTGCACTTTTGGGAAAGTGACCACTTCTTGCTCACTTTGGATCTCTGCATTCGAGAATGCTGTAGTGCTGGATGAATTATTAATACTAGTCGACTCTTTATCCTCATCAAGAGGCTTAGACTTCAGTCCTTTACCACCTGCAAGGATATATTTTATCCATTTTATATTCTCACTTCTAGGACCAGAGGCCCCCGTGTTATACGATGATGGGATTCCCAGTGGTCTGAGGGAGCTGGGTCAGGAATGCCAGCAAAGCGACTGAGACCAGTGGAGCTGGGGCCAAGGGCTGTGGCCGGGGGAGCTGTCTGGGCTCTGCAGAGGCTCTGGAAGCTGCCTCAGCCCACGTCAGCATCGCCTTCCTTGGGCTGCCCCAGACCAGCCTCCCTGACACGAGACAGGCAGGACTGGCCATCACGCCCCATGGTCAGCACAGCTGGCCAAGCCTTGGGGGTAGTTACAGTCATCTGCTTTGTGGGGGAGATAGAGACATTCTTCATAGTTCATGATATTTCCTAGTTTCAAATAGAAGCCAGGCTCTCTCTGGTATTGTCATAAACTGACTATCCTCTTTGTCTGCTCCTCCCACCCACCCTCCCCCACTCCAAACCAGCCCCTTCTACAAAATGCATCAGGAATTGTAGTTGCTAAAGTCTGGGAATCTGCAGAGCCTTGGCCACGCAACAGTTTTATTTATCTGCAGTAGCTGGGGCTATTCCCAAAGCCAGGCTGTTCGGAGCAGAAGTGCCTTCTCGGATGGTACCAATCCTACCCAAGCCCCGGCTCCAATTACTGACAACATTTTTCCTCTCTCTGTCCTAGAGCTACACTATAGCCAAATACTTTGCACAGCCAAAAATTCATTCTAATTTACTTATTTTGGTTTTTTTCTGAAAATGTTATAACCCTCCTGAAGATAACAGTAGACATTTTAGGACATCACAAAATCAGGATTGGAAACCGTAGAATAAAATCTTTCTTTTAAAAGCAGCCCTGGGCTGGGCGTGGTGGCTCACGCCTGTAATCCAAGTACTTTGGAGGCCAAGGTGGGCGGATCACCAGAGGTCGGGAGTTCAAGACCAGCCTGACCAACATGGTGAAACCCCCGTCTTTAAAAGAAAAAAAAAAGGAGCCCTGTTTACAACCACATCTTAAACAGCTCAAAAATCAAAATTGCTGGATTCACCGAACAGCAAACAAGCTTTCCCAGGTAGCAAATCAGTGGCCCATGTCTATTTCAGCCAAAGGCTTTTTATTTAACTGATGGCTGGGAGATGTCAGCCCATCACAGTCTTCCTTGGCCAGGCACAGGCAATTCGGGGACTGCAGAGAATGTTAGGGTATGAAAATTCTATCTTTGAAACGGAGTTTCATTCTTGTTGCCCAGGGTGGAGTGCAATGGTTGCAACCTCTGCCTCCTGGGTTCAAAAGATTCTCCTGCCTCAGCCTCCCAAGTAGCTGGAATTACAGCATGCACCATCATGCCTGGCTAATTTTGTATTTTTAGTAGAGACAGGGTTTCTCCATGTTGATCAGATTGGTCTCGAGCTCCCAATCTCAGGAGATCTGCCTGCCTTGGCCTCCCAAAGTGCTGGGATTACAGGCGTGAGCCCCCTTGCCTGGCCTTGGCGGTGACAGACTATTGAAAATAATTCCTAGAAACAAACTTATCGAAGTTCCACATCGCCTAGACAGCCAAACCTTTCTTCTCTGGGCCACCCCCTCCTCTCAACCCTTGGCATTTGAAGAACACACTGCATCTGTGTCCATGTCTATTTCTTCTGCAGTCGACGTAAGAGGTGAGAACCCCAGCTCCTCTGAAAAATGCCACAGGCTAGTCTTGAAGCAAACCTTACAACCTCAGCATGATGATGCTATTCAGTTGAATAGAATATTGAATAAGAGAAACTGTCATTTCTACCACCAGGTAAATGACTGCTGGGACCCAGGGTTTCTCTGGGCATGAGCATCTCATCAGGCTACTGGAGGGAGCAGAGTTCTAAGAGCCCCTGAAAACAGCAGAAAAGCCCACTGGTGGCAAAGCCCTGGGACCCAGGTTAGGAGGTTATGGAGACAGAGGATGACTCACTCAGGGAAGAGGCTCCCAGGCCGGCAAACACCATTGCCTGATGGCATACAAGGTGTGTGGGTCCCACCTGTAGCCTGACTTCATTGTTACTGTTCTAGCAAACTGTGGTGGGGGCAACAGGGATTTCTAAATATTTGGAGGAACATTCCCTCTCACCCAAGGGCAACAGGAAGCTGAAGTGGTGGAGGTATGGGGGCCCAGGGAAGTTCACTCCCACGGCAGAGGAGGAGGCGGAGTGTTGGCTTCAGGGCCTGTTCTCAAGAGCATGAAGGCCAGGCTGCTCAGAGCTGGTGCACAAGCGGTAGCCTCTGCTCTGACCCCAAGGCAGTCTACAGAAATACAGTGGGATCCCCGCTTCAGAAACTTAAACTTTCTCTCCTGCTCCCACCCTCATCTCTGAGGCTCAAGAATTGCCTTCTTGCTCAGCTTCCTCCAGTCCAGGGTTCATGAGATTTTGCCCCGGGGACCATTTTTATGGGCTATTTTCCTGCTCTCAGTCTGCCATTATTCTGAAACTTTGACCCAATAAGAAAGAATCCATTCCTGTATCATGGCCTGATAAACTTCCTGCAGAAAACCACAGCATATACTGAGACCCAGAGAAGGCTGAGATTTGGCCAAAGTCACACAGCTATCAACGGCAGAGACCAGAGTGTCTGACTCCCGGCAGGTGCTCTTCACCACCCTGTCTCTGGCAGCGGCTGGCACCTTATGCTGAGGAGGCATTGGGAACGAGGCTGCCAAGGGCGTGAAAGACAGGAAAAGGGAAAGATATGTACAGGGCAAGCCATATCCTCTGTCAAATCAAGTGTATTTTTCAACAAATATTTGATGAAATTATTACTCAATAGTGTTGCTTTTCAGTGGAGATTTAACGAATGCTTGGTTTAGTCTTTTTGGAAGGACGTTTGTAACTAGCTCCCATTTTTCCTTTTTCAGTTCCCTTTTCTCCTACTTTCCTATTTCACTGCTCTGTGTTCTCTTGGGCAGTGGAGCCCCCAGGCACAGAACCGGGCTGCATTGTCCATGCTTCTGGAACATACCTTGTATTTTTAGACCTAACAGTGAGGAGGCTTTCCTTCTCTGCTTAGAAAACTCCTATTCATCCTTCAAATCCCAGCTCCAATGACACTTCCTTAGAAAAGTTTCCCCAGCCATCCTGGCAGCCAGGCCAAGCTAATATTCCTTCTTTCCTTTCCCCTGTTTCTCCATTTCTCTGGTACAGCACTTGTCACATGGCGCCATGATGTTTCTATGCTGTCCATGGGTGGGGCTCATGATTTGGTGCTGGGGCCCATTGCACTAGGTATTTCCCTGCTCTCATTCTGCTACAAATCTGGGACTTCCCCCACAGTAAAAACCCTTTGTTCTTTTGTGGCCTGGTAAACTTACAGCAGAAAAATTCACTTATTCATCACCGGATACCCCAACACCCATCATAAAGCCTAGCGTACAGAAAGCACTCAACAAATATTTATAAAACTGCCTCATGAAAGCAAACCTTGGCTTCATTAATTTATTTTAGAAAAAGAGTCCCATTCTTGCCACTGGCACATTTTCATAACACATAAACCCTAGATGTTAAAACTAATTGTTGGTCAAAGGCATAACTCCACTTGCCATTACGATAAGGAACTTTGACCATCTGGCCTCTCCTCTCAACATATTTTCAGGCTCAGCCTCTTACCTGAGCGGATCAGGAGACCAAGGCCAGGTACAATGAACTTACCTATGACATTCCGGATGTCATCTTCTTCTTCGGGGCTCAGCGTGGGACTGGCAGGGGTTGTTTGCTGCCCAGCAGGAGCATTTTTCCCCATTGAGTCTGTTCTGACTGTGGTGGGAGGCACTGGGGCTGTGTGCGTAGCTTCCATCAACTCCTCCCTGGGAGGCACTGCCGGAGGAGCTGGGGCTGTGGGTTGCTGGGTGGCTGTGTGGGCCATGGTGGTGGCTGGTACCTGAGGAGAGGGCTGCTGGACTGACTCCCTTGTGGGATCTGGAGACGCCGAGGTTGTTTGGAGTGTTGCTGAGAGTGGTCCCACTGAGGCAGGGTCAGCGAAGCTGGGAGCTGAGGTGGAGGGCTGTGACAGTGCCGAGGACCAGGGTGTGGTCCGAGTGTTCAGGTCTGTTGCTGCAGCAGTGCTGTGTCCCTGACGGGTGGCTGCCGGCCTCCGGGTGGCACTGGCCAGCAGGTCGTTGTGTCTCAAGAGCTGATCTTCAATCAGCAAATCCACTCCATTCTCACCGCTGAAAAACTCGTCTTCTGTGAAACAAACACAAAGTTCACTGTGGAACAGAAGAGAAACAACCTACAGATGACAAAGAGCACATGGCCATGGGCAGGTGAACGGAGGGAGACTTTCCTTAACACGGTGGGGGCCTGGCTGGGATTTCGGAAGAAGCTGGACAGGAGCACAGATGGAAGGACAGTGTATTTCCGGGAGGTTCCTCTGAACAGACTGCAGCCACGCATCCCCCAGGGCTCAGGGGTCACTGGCAGGACGCGTAGGCACGGGCCCTGAACCCCAATGGCTGGGAGTGAGTCATCCAATCCATCCATCCAACAAATATTTTTGTTTTTTTGTTTGTTTTGTTTTTGAGACGGAGCTTTGGTCTGTCACCAGGCTGGAGTACAGTGGCACGATCTCGGCTCACTGCAACCCCCACCTCCCTAGTTCAAGTGATTCTTCTGCCTCATCCTCCCGAGTAGCTGGGATTATAGGTGCACACCACCACGCCTGGGTAATTTCTGTATTTTTAGGAGAGATGGGATTTCTCCATGTTGGCCAGGCTGGTCTCCATCCCCTGACCTCGTGATCCACCTGCCTCGGCCTCCCAAAGTGCTGGGATTACAGGCGTGAGCCACCGTGCCCGGCCTCCAACACATGTTTATGAAGTTTGGATAACAACAGTGAGCAAAACAAGGATCCTTGACCTCACGGAGCTTCCATTTAGTGGTGGAGACGCTAGATAATGGACAGGATTGTGCACTTGAAGGTGCTATGGGGAACAAAGAGTAGGGTAAAGAGAGTCAAAAAAGCTCGAAGGGAAGGGAAAGTTGCAGAGCAGAATAAAGTGGTGAGGATGAGACTCACTGAGCTGGGGGGATGGGCAGCTGCCTGGAGGAGGTGGAGGAGTCAGCAAGCAGCCAGCAGGGACAAGCATTCCAGGGGTGAGTAACCGCAGAGCAAAGGCCCTGAGGCAGGACGCGCCTGCAGTGGCCC
Organism: Ateles fusciceps; assembly: GCA_036589455.1. Taxonomy (NCBI): domain Eukaryota; kingdom Metazoa; phylum Chordata; class Mammalia; order Primates; family Atelidae; genus Ateles; species Ateles fusciceps. The sequence goes on from JAZHEH010003362.1 coordinate 5,000,977, forward strand.
AGGCGCAGCGAGGTGGCCAGTGTGACTGAAGCAGAAGAGGGGGGAGAGTGGCTGGAGGCGAGGTCAGAGCGAGGGCAGGTGCCGGGCATGCATGGCTTAGAGGCTGTGCGTGGACTTCAGTTTTTATTCTGAGTGAAACAGGGAAGACTGCAGAGATGGAACACAGAGAGGCCAACATTTCTTAGAACACAAACAACTCTAACCACAAAAAAAATAATTAGTAGACTTCATGTGCTCATCAAAAGCACCATTAAGGAACTAAAAATGCAAGCCATAGGAAGGGAGAAAATACATGCAACACATATGAAGACAAAGAACTTGTATCCAGAATATGTAAAAAATTCCCACAAATCAACAACACAAAAAAAGACCAAAAAAAAAAAAAACCAAAAAACACCACACAGTTAAACATGGGCAAAATGACGCCAGCTACCGGGTGGAGAACAAATGGGGTGGAGGCAAAGGCACAAGCAAGGAGACAGACAGGAGGCTGCTGCATCCACCCTGATGGGGAAGGACCTGCTCAGACACAGTCGGGAGAGGGGAAGAGCAGATGCCTGCTGGGAATGCTGAGCAAGGAAAAGAAAGGCAAGAGGAGGAGGAGGAGGAAGAGAAGGAGGAGGAGGAGGCGACGAGGAGCACAGGAAGAGGAAAAAGCCTAAGGAAACAAGGTAAAGGTGATGGAGAAAGGGATTGTCTCTTCCGTGAAAAAGGAAGAAGGACAGAGATCAAAGGGGACGTGCTGGAGACTCAGACAGGAAGCTCAGGGTGCCTAGAAGAAGGAACAGACGGGGAAACCCACTGCGTGGCTCTGAGGGAGTCAGTCCCCCCCAAGCCTCAGTTTCCTCATCTGCAAACGGGGAGGACTGAACTGGAGAGCACTGAAGTCCCTTCCAGCCCAGCCACGCTCTGCCATATGGTCTTCTGCAAGCCCAGAGAAGTTAAGTGCCTTGCCCAGCACCACTCAGCGAGTTGTGAGGAAATGCAGTGAGAGCTCTGGATAACAGGCCCACAGCAGTAATTGAAATGCAGAAGGGGTATATGGCTTCCAAGAAGTCCATCCCCACATGGTCCAAATGATCATTCCCTCCCTGCCCTGCCTCTGGGGCTGCCCTGCTGACCCCAACTCACGCTGCTCTTCGATGTCATTCTCTTCCTCAGAGACCTTGGCTTTATAGTAGGTGATGCCCCGGATGACGGTGGGCTGGGAGGCTGGCCGGCCTCTCAGGTGGACCTGCCTGTGCAGGGGCCGCTGTGGCTTTACCACCTCAGGTGGAGCCAGGGGTCGCGTCTGCAGGAGCTCGATGGAGTTGATCTGCTGGGACACTGTTTCTTCCTGCAGAAATCGCTCTTCATACTGTTCCTCAGAGGGGACACAAGGAAAGGTCAGGTCACTGGTCAGAGAGGCAATGGGCAGGTGGGGGCAAGGCTGGAGGCGAGGCCGTGCTAATAACAGCAGCGCTTCCGAAGAGCCAGGCACTGTTCTAAGCACTTTATACGTTTACATATGTTAACTAATTTAATCTTCTCAGCAGTTCTATGAAGTAGGATCTATTTTTATCATGATCATATACAGATCAGGAAACTGAGGCACAGAGAGGTTATACAAATTTCCCAAGGTCCCACAACAGGTGAGTGGTAAGGCAGATTGAATCCAGGAAGTCTGGTTCCAGAATCAGTCTCTATGCTTGACTTATCATACTGCCCAGAGAAAGCAGTCCTCCTCTTGGCTCTGGCCTAGGGATGCTGGGTGACTTAGATCTGGTGTAAGTTGCTTCCTGTGAGATCCATGTGAGGGGAGGGGGCTTGGGCTGGGACGTGAAGCCAAAGGACCAGGATGCACACCGCCTCAGGATGGAGCTTGTTACAGCAGCCAGAATAAGCTTCCTAAAACACATGTCACGCCCATCCCCCAAACCCTCCTCCTGCATGCTTTAGTCCAAAGTAAAACTGATCTTGACCTCGCTAAGCATTCTTCTCTCTTGTTGTGTGTCCTGTACCCCACGCCCTAGGTACTCCAGTCACTTGGCTGACTACTGAAACTCTCTGGCTCTCCTGAGCCACTGGATCTATGTTCAGACTGCTTTCTCTGCCTGGAAAGCCATAATACTTCCTTCCCCCAATATAGCTACTTATTTGTCTACTTCTCAAGGCCCAGCTAAAATCTCAGGCCCCCAAGGAAATACTCCTGGACCTTCTAATTCAGAATTAATTGATCTTCCCCAAGACACATTTTGTGCTTTATGGCAGAGATTTCTCATTGAATACTCGAATTCCCTGCCCTCTTGTTCCTTACTAATGAAGACCTGGTTTTATGGGGAAGGCCTTGGGACTGAATTCTGGCCAGTGGGGTATGGGAAGAAGTTGATGGGATGTGCATTTGGAAAAGTTCTCTGTATAAGGGGGGCTGACTCAGCTGGGAGGGGATCCTTCGCTCTCATTTCTCTGGACTGAAATGTGGACAGAATGGCTGGAGCTGAGCAGCCATATTGTGATTATGAGGGGATTTTGAGGATGAAATTCACTAATGACATCTTGGAGCTAATCATACCAGCTCTGGACTGCCTGCCTCCAGAGCTTTTTTTTTACGTGAAAGAACAACAACACTTTCTATTGTTTAAGGCACTGTATTTGGGTCTCTCACCCAAGCTGAACACAAGTCCTAATGAATACAAGTCTGTGATTCTACTGTAGCACCTCTCCTAGCCTGCTTTCCATAGACACTGTTCAGTGTCTGCAGACTACGGGAATCTGAAAGAAGAGAGACCATTTCTTGTTCATCTTTGATTTATCTGGATAGAGGCTCCCTAATATTTGTACTCTGGAATCATAACAAATCCCAAGGAATAATTGGTAACTGGCATTTAATTTTGTCAAACAAATGATGCTTAAAAGTAGGCAGCACATGGCTGGGTGACTGGGCATCTGGACGGCACTATGAGAGTGCCCCTGTGACAGCTCTGATCATGCAGATGGAGCACCCTGTCCTCCACAGAGCTGCTGCCCAGGAGGAGCCCCTGTGTCCACAGTGTGGCAGGATCTCTGGTCCTGTGTTGGTCTGTCCAGGCAGACTCCCTGTCCAGGATTATAATCACCCATCTTTGAAAGCAAAGGAGCTTGGGCATACGACCTGTGAACTGTGTTCAAATTCAGGGCCATCCCACAGGTGGGATGTGGGATGGCCCTGAATCTGGCTCCTTGCCCCTTCCCATCAGAGAAGTGTGGGAGCCTGAGAGGAGCGTGGCCCAGCCCTGCTTTCCCCAGGACTCCGATAGCTGAATAACGAAGAGGCGGCTTCCTGCAACCAACTAAGCCATGAGGTCCCTTCTCAACCAGCGGGAGGTGAGTGAGTTCCTTTTAATCCTGTAATTCTAGGCCTTGGTGGAAGCCACCCAGAGAGCAGAGCCCATGTGGAAGCCAAACCTGTGTTCCTGGCTGCCCGGTGCCCCGAGGCAGGACAGGGCCTTTAGCCTCTCCACGTTGGCTGTAGGGACTCGGCCACCATGACCAATGTGCTCCTTTTGCACAGAAAAAAGCAAACCAGGCTCTTGCTTTGATCTTTACAATTTGGCCTGGAGAAAGCCCTGAGTCTTCATTACCCCCAAGAACACCCCCAAGCCTGTGCCTGTTTTCTCATGACAAGAGAGTTCATCTGGATGGCACAACAAATGGGCTCGTGTATCTCTCCCTCCCTAGCACACAGTGGTGACTGACTCCTGAAGGCAGGGGACACCTTCTGCCAGCCTGCTCTCTCTGCCCAGGGGAAACAGGTTGACATGCCTGGCTGTGCCTGGGGCAGCCCCCCCACTCCGGCTCCTTGCCCCTCCCTCAATTCCTTGTTCTTGCTGGTGATGTAACCTCCACCTCAGCTGTAAGGGATATCTGGTTGCTGGAAATGATATGTTAATGAACACTTATTATGGCCATGTCCTTTTGTATTATTTTTAACCCTTACAACAATGGGGAAGGTAGATACCATCATCCACATTTTACAGATGAGGAAACAGAGGCTCAGAGTTGTTCAGCAACTTGTTAAAAGTCAATCAGTTAAGTGGCTGAGAGGAGCGCTTCTCAATTCACACAACTCAGGTTGGCCCCAGGCTGCCTGCCCTTAGCCCTGCCTCTTCCTTCCATTAAGCCCTCTGCCCGCAGCTGTGACCACAAGACGAACTTGCTTGCCATCCAAAAACTCGCCTGCCTCCCCAAGTCCTCCGTGCCGTGGTCTGGCTCCCACTCAGCAGACTTGGGAGATCCCTCATTTCCCACTGGGAAGAGCAGCCCGGCAGGCTGTCAGGAGACCCTGGCCACAGCCCGTGACTCAGACGCTGAAGGGCATCTAATTACCGGACCCTGGTCTCCCTCTGCATTGCAAAAGCAGATTGTCATTTCTTCACCACAAACCCCAGGAACTGTCTTTAATTCCAGGCTCTTGGGGAAGGGTGGGAACTGCAGTGCCTTCTCTCAGCCAAGCAGATGGAGCAAGACCATGGACAGCCCTTGCCAGGGAACATATAATTTCCTCAGATCCACTGGCGACAGGCTGCACGGGGCGGCAGCAGACCCCACCAAGCTTCGATTTCCTTTCTCTGTGAATCCAAGAGTCTGTTGTATGACTTCAGCTCCTGGAGTCGAATGTTCCCACTCCCACCCTGCTCCCTCTACTCCCAACCCAGCCCTCAGAGCCCTCTGCCAACCCTCTAGGCAAGGACCATCTTAGAGAGAAGCCCTCAACAAATTACCACTCACCATTCCAAGAAAGCTCTGACATCACCTACAGGAACCCTGAAAATAAACAACCAAATCCAATGCCCCTTCCACCCACTTTTTGGCATAGGTTCACTAAAGAGAGGGACGGCAAGATCCTGCCTCTGAGCCTCTGGTACCACTTCCCCTTTCTGCCCCACCGCCCTGGTGGGGAAGGATTGTGCTAACTTCAGCAGCGTGATGAATGGGGACTGGAGGAGGGGAAGGGACTTTGCTGAGCAAGGAGAAAAGGGGTTTGGTGTATTTGATTTGGTTTGCTGTTAGCCCTCAGGAAATCTGAGCTGGATTCCCAACATACCACATAATGTGTCATCAAGACAACAGATGCATTCTTAAGCTCAGTCGAATGGGAAACTGGAAGCCAGAGCAGGCAAAGGATGCCTGGTTCCACTGGGCAGCTGGGCCGCTGATGCCAGGTGGGCTAAGAGACACTGTGCACCAGGTTTAGTGAGTAGGAGCCTTCAAGTTCCCTTCCAGCCCAAATGTCTTCTGGCTCCTTGGTTTATGAGCTCAGACCCACTCAGAGATGATCCACTAAGCCGACTAAACGTGCTCAGTAGCCAGCATGTCAGGGACACCCAAAATGAGAATCAAAATAATTTTTGAAGAAATATGATGTTTCCAAAAAAGCACCAAAGTAGTCATCATGGGCAAAGCCAGAAAATTATTGGCCTTTCTTATGGCTAGTTTATGGTTTGGAATTGTTATTTTGAGTTACATATTGGGGAGAGTAGAGGCACCATATTCTTTTCAGGGCTTGTTGCCTCAAAAGCCCCAATCTGCCTGCAGTCCTGCCTTTGAAACATCTGTGCCCAAGATTCCCAAACCCAGCCACTGCCTGCCTGTCACCACTTTGATGGACTGCCCTACCCAAGAGTTTCAAGCCCACATACCCAGTCTTCCTTCCTCTCTCATCTCAATTCTCAATGGTCCAGGCAACACAGTCCTGCATAGCAATGCTTCCCAAAAGTTCTCCACACCACAGCCTACAGAGAAACCAGCTCAGGGGCTCCAGCTGTCTCAGGCCCTGCTCAACCCACACTCAGAACAACTCCCCCGAAGCCGAGGGGACCCCTCAGTGGCCCACCTGGAACCCACTCCCTGGACACCAGTGTGCCACAACTCTACCATCTACCATCAACCCCTGGTAACAAATTAAAGTAAACAAAGTCTCTCTTAAAGGCTGCCATCCCCTGGCTGCCCAACGACCCCTTTTGTAACACTTGATCCAGACCTGTCTTGCTAATAGTGTGCCCTGCTAATAGGACTCTTCAAGTCCTGCCATCAAAACTTACCTGTTTCCTCTTCCACTCTTGGATTATCTCCCAAATTAATGTCTATTTCTTAGACAACAATTCAGTAAACAACCCAATACATTAAATGGTAACACATTTAACCTTTAGTACATAAACATAACTTAGTAGGAACTGGAGCCAAAAGAAACAGGCACCAAATGGGGAGGCATTTTCAAGCAAGTAGGTCTTTCGGTATCACTCAAATCACATTAGACAGTGTTCCATTCATGGGTAACTTCGTGCTAGGGACACAACTGGGTGCGAAGAAATAGAGGTTTGAGACCCTCTGCCACCACTTCCCAGCTGAACGAGGGAGAACATGATCATAGCTGGATCGATTTCCTTATCTGTAAAATGAGGGTATTGATCTCTGTCCGGCCTGCTTTTCTAGAGCTGTGATGATGGCCACATGATATAGTGATGAAAATATGTAGTAAATTACAAAGTCCCCTATAAATGAGGAGGGAGGGAATATAATTTGTTTCTAAACTGGGGCATTTTTGAGAGTAAAAGAGGGCGTTATTAATAACCATGCAGGGACAGGTACGGTGGCTCACGCCTGTCCTCCCAGTGACTTGGGAGGCTGAGGCAGCAGGATTGCTTATGGCCAGGAGTTCCAGACCAGCTCTATTTACAAAAAATACATAGCAAGACCCTGTATTTACAAAAAAAATTTAAAAATTGGCCAAGCATGGTGGCATGTGCCTGCAGTCCTAGCTAATCAGGACTCATACTCATACTTCAGTTCTGGCTTCAACACTCGCGAACCTCTTGGGGCTTCAGTGTTAAGTAAAACGGGGTCAGCTGCTCATCAAACCTACAGAAGCTGCAGAACTATTGCATGGATAAAGTGAGCTCCTCTCTGTGAAAGGACTGAACCCTGAAAAGTTCTATGCAGAGGAGAGATGCTGGTGTCACACTTCCAGGGCTTGTGATCAGAGGCCCTTGGAGGCTGGGGCCGTACCTCTGGGTGGGCGTAGGCTGCCGCCGCGTCCCTCTGCAGGGCTGAGCGGATGTCTGGCACGCTATCTAGGATGTTTCCGGAGCAGTTTTCTTTGCCTCGCTTATTCATCTCGGTTCGAATTTCTTCCATGTCCTCTTTGATTTGTTCGTTTTCCTTGGTGAGGTTTTTAGAAACTTCCTAAGAAGGAAAAAAAGTAAGATGATCCATTAAAGCACCCTGAAGACAAGCGGGAGGCAGCTAGCAGCCATCTTTGCTCAGAGCACAGAGACACAATGGACAGGCTGAGAAATCATCCAAGAAGTGATTGAGGCTACAGAGTGTGTCCAGTCCTGGGCAGGGCACTGGTGCCAGGTCCCCAGGCAGCATTTCCAGGGCAGCTCAGTGCCATGATGTCCAACTACAGGAAATACTGTCCAAACTACCGTAGCTGTTCTATTAATAACATGGCCAAGTCTCTGGGCCACCAGGATGCCGGGCTCTTTTTCTGTCCTTTGTATACAGCCCAGCCTTACCCAGTGTTGAAGAACATTAAAGAATTCCACTGACTCTCATTCCATAAGTGTGAATCAGTAGCTCAGTTAATGAAAGAGGGGCTTTCTAAGCAATTTTAGAAGAGGTGGCCAAAAAAGAAAAAATCCAGTCTGCTTTTCTAATGAGCATAAACCATTCCCTGGCACTTTAAAAGCATCATTTACATAGAAAATTGATAGTCTGGCTTCAGACTTTTCTATTTACCCATAAAAACAGTTTCACTAAATGACCCCTTACTTGGCAAATTAGACCTGGTTCATACCAGAGAGGGCCAAGGCTGCATTTCAGTCAACCAACGCTGCTGGGTACCTCCCGAGTGTCTAAGTCCAGTGCTATAGAAAGGCTTTAGGTATCCCTGGGGTTCTGGACCTGGGCTGGTTTGGGGAGATGGCAACTATAATTGGGGATGGACCAACCATGTCAGGTTCTGTAAATGGCAAAAGTGAGGTTTCCTGAGTTGAGAGCAGGAGAGTGGAGGCGTCACAGGCAGCTTCCTAGAGAAGGTGAACACTGAATGGGAGTTAAATCAAGAAGAGTTATAAACAGTCTTAGAGGTGCCCCCCTCTCCTCTAGTTACTTTTAAAGTGGTTTGACTACATTGAGATCCAACTTTGGCCCTCATGCTAAGGTTTCCATGGGCATCTAATTTTTTAATGTGATGTTCTCCTTTGGGCCCTGTTTATGAGGTAGAGGAAGGAACCATGTAAAATAGAGGATGTGTTTGCTTTCCCTCTTTCTTTAACAAACAGATGCAGGAAGTGTAAAAGCTCAGTCATTGCCAGGCAGCCCTGGGGGATGCCCTGCAGCCTGGGGGAATGCTACTAACATCCTAGAGGGAAGACCCAACGGTGCAGAGCCAGGGGACGTGGGCATATCCAGGCAGTGACACCCAGACACTGCGGCTCCAGAGCCTCCTACAGGGGCTACCCAGAGAGCCCAGTAGGTGCTTGTTAAATGAACCTGGCTCTGAAACCATCAGCCATGCCATTCTTATGGCATTTCATTGCATGCTAGATCCTGAGCGCTGGAAGGGCTCAGAGTGTTCTGTGGCACTTAGGCTAAGTCAGCCTCTTTAAATTGCACAGAATTAACTATGAGAGCTAGCGTCCATGAGAAAGAGGTCTTGTTTTAAGAATGCCCAGAATGAGTGATCTTCCTGGGTGCGCAGTCACTCCTGATGGGCGTTATCTATCAGGAGGTCAAGTGTAACGGGTAAGAGCATGGATTCTGGAGGAAACTGGTTCACCTCTCCGTGCTGCTATTGCTAGATCTGAGATCTCAGGCACATTACTGGAACTCCTCTGCTTCGTTCCCCATCTGTAAAATGGGAATAATACCAGCACTTTTCCTATAGGTTATTACTAGGATTAAGTGGGTTAACATATATGGATGTGCATGAAACATACTGGACTAAGTGGCTATTATTTTTTATAGAATGTTATAGCTGGAATGGACCTAAGAACTCATGCCTAACCTTTCATTTCACAGAAAGGACTGAGGCCCAGAGCAAGAATGTGACTTGCCCAAGGTCACTACAAAAAAGTGGCGGAGTGGAACCAGCACGCGGCCTCCTGGCCTTTGCTCCTTCAGCTCACTTGCTGGATCACTAAGAACATCAGGAGAGGATCCCAGCACACAGACAGCTCTCAGCAGCGCCAAGCATGTCAAAAAGCCAGAGCATACTTGCAGTCTGGTTTCAGGATACATGACAGGATATGCATAGATGCTGAAAAATACGGAAGTGTTGGACTCTCATAAATCCTCACTATTCAAAGTGTGGTGCAGAGACCAGCAGCATCAGCATCACACAGGTGCTTGTTAGAAATGCAGATTCTCAGACCCACTCAGCCCTGCCGAATCGGAATCTATATTTTAACAGGATCCCCAGATGCTCTGCATACGCATTAAAGTTTGAGAGGCACCGCCTTAAGTGGAGAAAGCTTGGGGCACGGCTGCTTGAAAAGCAGACAGAAATATTTAAGAAGGGCTGTTTTATAGGAGCTGAGTTCTTTCTGGGACCGATGGGAAAGGTTTTTGGCCTCTTAGTGGGGTTCAAGCATTTCTGCAATCCATAAGCACCTGCTGAGAGCAGCACCTGTGGATGCCCCTCCTGTAGCTCTCACAGCCTAACACAGATCACCAAGCCCAGCAGGTGCAGGGATTCAATGTGTTACCTTTCTATTAAGGCAATCACGTGCTCAGTGCTGCACTGAAGGTTCAAGTGTGAGCAAGGCTACTGGGATCCTGCCCCGGTGAAGGTCACCCTCCATGAGGGGGAAATAGGCAATAGACAAAGAAATAGACAAGAAAACTTCAACTAGTAAAAAGCGCTCTGCAGAAACTCTGCCAGGCCAATACGGCAGATGCAGGCATTGACTCCTTGGCCAGGTCGATAGGCTTCTCTGAGGAGCGGACTGAGGGGTGTCCACACCTGCGGCCCAGCGCTGGCCCTAGGACTCTTCTAAAGGTGCTGGCATCTCTGGGTGGACTGGCTGGCTGGTCCTAAGTATCCTTATTATTAGACAGAAGATCTCACTGGATTCCTAAACACCGTGCATCAGTGGGCGTGGCGTGCTCACTTGAGGCAAAGAGTGGCCCCCCAGGTCTTGGGGTTTCTAGGGCCCTAGAGAGCCCCCTTCACATTGATTTATAGTCTCCCAGGCCCTTTCTGGTGTCAGTGAGGAGACATTATTTGGCATTTCCAAAAAGGAGGGTTTCAGGCAAGCCCGCCCTGAGAACCGGGAGGAGCAGTACAGTTTATTCCCCCTCATGGGAATGGCAAAGCCCACCAGCCGCCTGAATCAACAACTGGCTGGCGGTGGCATCACCCCACTGGCCTGCAGGCTGAGCCAGCTGGTGTCCCCCAGGGCAGCCACAGCTGCCTCTCCTTGGCCACCCCCAGTCAGCCACCTCCAACCCAGTGGTGCTGACCCTTAAGAGCTCCCCACTCCTCCCTGGAACTCTGCACTCCTCACACCAAGGGCCTTTTGTGAGGTGATTCTCAGGAGATGCAGCGAATGCCACCTGCACAAGGTGCCTTCGATTCTGCCTTGGCAGATGAGTGAACCCCATGACCTCATGCCTCAAGCTCTTCCCCCGGGACAGCTGCAGCCATGACGTTTGTGGTGTGTGCAACTTGGCTTGCGGGTAGTGCTGGCAATGTGGCAGAGGAGGTGGGGAACCATGCCTATCCGGCAGAAGCAAGTGTACCCATGGCCCCTGCCAAGGATCCTGGCACCATGAAGAGGGAAGGGAAGAGGGAGGAAGAGCAGGTAGATACAGGGCTGGGACAGCAGGCTGGACACAGACAACCGTGGCAATGAAAGTTTTGAGAACCATGTCGTCATGATTCCTTGGGCCAGGCAGAGCCAAGGAACTCAGAGGTGTTCACAGAACAAGTGCCATATGTGGGGGAGGTATGCAGTTGGGCATTGGAGGGTGCCTGATGGGAACGGGTGTCCACTGGTGCCAAGCTGCCGGCTGGGGACAGGTGTCCACTGCTGACTCCAGGCAGATGCACACATACCAGAGGGAAGAGAGTGTGCAAACGAGGCAGGGACCCTCAGCAAAGGGGAACTGGATGCAGATGGTGTTAGGGGTACAGCCACCAGTCAGCCCTAGTCAGCATGGCTGGTGCTTTGACAAGCCACAGAGGGCTGGCACAACCAGATGTGTAGAATGATGGAATGGGTATGAAGTGCACAGATCGTATCCTGGCCTTGTCTAGCTCTTGGACACATGTACATGTGCCTGGGTGAGACTGTGTAGTGGCTTAAGCCAAAACCTTGGGACCAGGGGAAAGATGACCACGGGCTGGAGCTCTGGCAGTTCTCCGTGGTCTCGTTTTTACAACCAGAACCAGGGACAGGGGTGTGCGTGGGGGGAAGATGCTGGCTCTGGAGATCAGGTGCAAACCCACACTACAGTCACAGCCTGCTCATATAACCACACAGGGCGAGGGATGAAACCTCTCTAGGTCCCAGGCGGAAAAAGAAGAAATGATGACACCTACCTCACCCAGGCTTGGCATGGAGATGGATGAGGTGCTGCCTGTGGTACAGTACTGGGCACAGAAGTCGGGCTTGAGGCATGTGGGTGATGCTGGAGTGGGAGGGACCCTCAGGGTCTCCACAGGAGACACGCAGGTGGAAAGGAAAGGGAAGCTAGGGCTTGCTATGGCTGGCATGGGGAGGAAGGTAAGAGGCCAAGGCTGGTGTGCTGTAGAGAGACACACTAGACACCTGTGGGAGGAGACGAAGCCAGACTACAGGTGGGCCAAACCCCGGCCTCAAGACACACAGCAGTTGCATGCGGCCATATCTAAGGAGGCTGCCTGGGAGGCTGCCTGGTAGGTCCTGTGGGCATCAGGATTCTCTGGCAGATAGCTGGGTGTGCACAAGGCTAAGGTGCAGATGGCAAGCCCGAGGGCAGACAGGACACAGTTTCTCATGGGAGTGAACTGAGCAAGTGTGAGGGTAACTGGACTCATGGGGGGAGAGCTTGCAGTTCCCATCAGCTCACAGTGATCACCCTTTGCACCCTTCAGGAGACAGCTAGGACCAGATGGCCTGGGACAGCCACCTCAGCTAACAGCTGTCTCCTAGCCCCCGGTAAGAGAACTGGGGAAGAGAACAGCTGGAAACAGCAGGTGCTCCTGATGGCAGGACAGACGGGCTGCAGCCTAATCCCTCTGACCACAGCTGATGGGAGAGATAGGCAGGCCTGGGTTCAGGGAGCCCCAGCTGCCCCACTGAACACTCATCCAACCAAACAGCTGTGGAGCATTTGTCTCACATTAGGTGCTGGACTAGGGCCTGGGTAACAAAGATGATTTGATCCAGCTTGCCCTTAAGAAGTCCAGGGCCTGGCAGGAGAGTCAAACAAGGTCAGAGCAAGAAGTCCCAGGCCTCTGGTGATGAATTTCTATATTAGGGGTAACCTCACCCCTTAAAATAGGGCCACTTGAGCCATGCCCGCCTGCACATCCTGGCAGCTCTAAACTGTTCCTACGCCGACAGATGAAGGGCTGACACTCACACTGTAAGTCTCTTAGCCAAGAAGAAAACCTTATGTCCCACAATGGCAAATTAGATTTGAAGTAAACACAACCCCAGGAGAGGTAATATATTGATTTAGATGTAAATTGAATTAAACAGCGTTAGGGCTGAAATATATCTTAGAAACATTAACTTCGACCCTCTGCCTTTTCACGTAGGAGGACACTGAAGTCAGTGGGTAAGCAGTGCCCCTCTCCAAGCCTTCACTTGAGGAAGAAGAGTGAAATGACTTATAGCAAACGCCTCGGAGAGAGCAGATTTGATCAGGAGAGTGAGCCCTGGGGGTGTCTTGATAGGGGTGGAGTGTGGGAGGAAAGGGGAGGTTTGGAAAAAGACAGCTCCCCCAACTCACGGCCAAGTCTGCATAGATGAAAATTACATTTTCCTATTACCTGGTGAAAAGATATATCCCCCCAGGGTCAGGAATGCTTCTTTGATCTTGCCTTTCAGTCCAGAAACACAAAAGCCACCAAAGCTTTAAGTGTGGGAGGAAGCCCTCAGCAATGCCTGTGCCAGTACATTCTGGGGAGCGGGCCAGTTCTGGGTCTGGAAAATCCATCGTGGACTTAAATCTTCCTTGGAGGCAACATTACTAAGAGAAAAGACTTCAGCTGGGACACAAGGTTCCCTGGTACCATCTATGCTCATGGATGTAGTTTGCAAATTCCAGCAGCTAGATTCGAGGAAAAGGAAAGAGACACACACACCAGAAGGGGCAAGGCAGAAATTACACTATGGAAAGCTTGCAGGCATGCATCTATTTTAAGAGCATGGGCTATGCAGCCACACATACACAAAGGCACATGTGTACATAAGCATTTCAAATACTACAAACACAGGTATCCTGCAGCAAGGTAGGGGTGGGACATTTCTTCATAAAATTTGCAAATTTTATGGAAACAACTGAACTCAACTAAAGCCTTGATGCTAAAAGATTATTTTAATGATCTGTCCCTGTTTGTCTTTTTCTCCACTTTAGTAATGAATCTGCCCCTGGAAGCAGTATGTGCTGGTAGGGGTTGAACATCAAGCCTCTAGTCCTGCGTACATTCAGAATCCAGCTTTAGGCCCCGGCAGCCTACAAGTCTTTGGGTCTCCAAGTGCACTTAGAGCTCAGGTGAAGTCTTTTCTAGAGCTGAGTGAGTGCCATCGCCAGCTCTATATGCAATAAACAAGGCTTGCCTTTGCCTTTGGAAGCTACAGATTTTCTTTCTAGACCTTTTACTCCAATCTCTTCAGATACTTATGCTCTTTGCCCATCCACCTCTCAACTCTACCATGTACCCACACTTCCTGCATGCCCTTTTCCTTCCCCAGCCACTCACAGGAAAGAGAGGTGAGCTGGGGTCTGTGTTGGACTGCTGGCCACTTTGAGTTTTTCTTATTTCTGGAGCAGTTCTAAAACTGGTCCATGAAGTTTCAGACTTCCTCAGTGAACTGGAAAGATAATTTCGGTGTTAAGTTTCTGGAACACAGTGAAATGACCCTGCTAAGCTATACCTTCCAAATTGACAAAAACTAGACATTCATTGTTTATCCACTTTTCTATACATGTGTCATTTTTCATTTTTTAAAACAAAAGCTTATCCCAAATCATTCCACTAAGCAGAGCTGCTCCCAGAGCTGATTTTACCAGAAGGTAAACTCAAAATAGTTCAGATTCCATTTCTCTCTCCTTCCTTCCTCTTTCATCTGCAAATGAAGTTTCCATTCCCACCTCCTCCTATATACTCAGAGTGGAACTGTGGCTGTATTCCATAAATGTGGACCTGCTTATACTGCCAACCATTGATCTTACTCTGGGCAAAATGCCTCTCCAATCTGACCCCTTTTGTCTTGTCTGACCTCCAAAGAACTCCCCTTGGGATTCAAGAATATTCAAGGACCAGTAGCAGAATTTAACTTCCATTCCTTCTGCAGACCGAGCCGGAGAGGGAGTGTTTTTTCAATTTACCCAACAGTCTGCCTTTTCGATCACCGCAGACTCCAGTCAGTCAGCTGGCATGAGCCTTGAGACAAACTGATGTAAATACAGTGCTCTACTCTTTGGGCACAGGGGCCCCGACCCATCTGAAGACTACTGTCACACTTCAGCACCCTATCACCTTAGGCTGTCTGGTTTGGGGAAACCTTCCCTAACTCAACTTTAATCCTATTGAATGGAACTATGGGATATAGTCACAGTCCTGCCTAGAAATTCCCTTGGAAGAGCTATTGTTTGGAGTTCTGTTAGGAAAAACTGATGCTTGCAGGGAAGATGGCAATGATTTGAAGAAACGTACAGGTCTGATTAGAAAGAGCCCTGGACGAGGCACCAGAAAGCCCTAGGTTTCCTAGCACTGTGAAATTGGTCAAGTCATCTAACTTCCTTGGCTCTCACACTATCCAGGAACAAATGGGCTAAATGTATATGGAATGCTTTAAAAACATAATATTCTATACAAATATAAGGTATTATTATTATTATTAAGGTCCAGTTGCTACTAAACATACCACAGTCTTATCAAGGAGATACTCTCATTGATGTAACTAAAACTGTTTTTGGCAAAAACCAGGTTACCGTGTGACTGTATAGATGATACCACCCTGCTGGGGCAGTGGTGTTGCATCAGATTCACCCATACTCCCTCCTGAGCAGGGGAGGGCTCAGCTGCTGGACAAGGCTGGAACAAGGCTGTGGCCTTTGAACAAGCCCAGCCCACTGGCCTTCTCAGAGGCTGAGCACCTGACCTTGGCCTCCTGAGCTGTACTCTCCCCGCCAGATCTATTTTTCTCAAGTTGTGTTCTCCAGGCAGAATGGCAACTGTGTGGCTGCCAAGGTCAGGTAAAAGCAGAACGGGTTGCTGTGGCTCCTGTTCCTATAGAAGAGCAATTCTTTTCTCAAAGGAGCATTGAACATTTGGATAATTCTGGGGCCTAGGGAAACAGAGGCACCTCCCAATATTGGACCTTGGTTTAATTCCTTTCAAATGCATCTGAAAGAACCAGAAAGTGATTTTTAACTAGGAGGAAGAGTCCCAAGCCTGCATGAAGTCCATTGGCAGTGGGATGGTGCTGACCATTCCCAGTGTCATCATTCTGGCTGTTAATGTTGAGAAAGAAGAGACTCAAGATGCCCAGGGTCCTAATTCCTTGAAAGAACCTCTTAAAGAAAGTGGCAGACAGTGAGAAGGAGGCTGATGCGGTTCTGTTGGTCACCCTGATCTGTCTACAAAGCTCAGGCTCCAAAGCCCTCTCATCAGACCTCTTAACTGATGTGATTAAGGACCTTCCAACCCTCCCAGAGCCAACAGCCATATTCAGAAAACACCGCATCATAGCATTGGAGGCACTAAGCCCAAGGGCGGGTGGAGAAGGAACTGGTGTTCACTTCCTGGGAAAAATTTTAGGAGTGGAAGGAGTGTGCTGAAACCAGTCCTTGTAACTGCAATGTTTCATAATCTTTGTGGCAGCTGCTTGGGAAAGCAATGTAGGAATGTTTGTCCCCAGTCTCTCCATGGTCAGAGCCTTATTTAATTTAACCATTTCAAAGTATTTTCATACTGATTAGTGTACTTTGCATCCTCTCAGCAATCATGCAGGGTAGGCAGGGTACTATTCTCGCTGTACAGATGGAGAAGGTAAGACATGGCTGCTTGACAGCACAAAGAGTAAGGAACTCATCCCGTCCTGACTCCAAGCCTGCTGCTCTTTCTGCCACAAATCACTACATCTACTAATCACGGATCAAGGAACCTTAGCTCTTTTGTGATAGCCCCCCAAAAGCCCACTTTTCATGAGGAATATTGCTATGTTTACAGTCATTGTGTTATTGAATTTACTGCTTACATAATGCTGTAAACATTAAAGAAATAGATTTCTACTTGGAGCAGCAGCTCTTTGAGTCAGTTTCAAGTATCAGTCTAAGAACCAGATGCAAGTCAATGAAACATATCCATAAAGTTTTTTACCCATAAGGTTGAATAATGATTGTTAGTTACTTTTTGGGTAATTAAATGCTTTCTCATCTATATCTTAAGGCATCACAGCAACAAGCACTGTCAACATTATTACAGTATCTGCTACAACTCCCAGCTCCCGCCACCATATCACACACCACTAGATGAAAACCACAGCACCACCTGTACAACCCTCAGAGCCCAGACAGAAGAGTATGGTGTGTTTGTCTATGAAAATTGCATGATTCGTCTATTCATCCTGGGCATGACCAGCCTGAATGCTGAGTAGCAAACATTACTTATTAGTAATCATTTTTATGTCTTCTTCCTCTAAAATGAATTTCAGATGGATTTACACACAAAAATAAAGGGGTATGCACCAGAACAGTTAGAGAAATTAGGAACCATATACCAAGGAAGGAGATGACTGCACCTTAAAACTGGAGGTAAGATGCTTATTGTACCTTTATGTTTCATTGAGTTCTGAGGTCCCTGGAAGTCAAAGTAAAAATGAAAAGACATTGGTTATACGATTAAGAGGATCTTACAGATGAAAAAGAGAAGCTACAGTACTGGCATTTCTATTTAACTGATTTTCTTTGCCACCAACAATTTGGCATAATTTTGGATGAATCTTTTATGTATATTTTCCTTTTCATAAAATAGAATGGGCTAAGTCTAGTCAGGGCACGTGCTAGCTGAAAATTTACTGTGGGAAGTTTGATACACTTTTGGGCTCCATCAAGAAAAAGGTATGCAAATCAAAATCCTCTTACCTCCTCCAGTTTATCCACTCGCCCCACCAGTTTGGTGGTGACTGAATGTAGCTTCAGGAGATCCAGGCCATAGAACGCTCCTTCCAACATGTCTATGATTGTGGAGAGCTAGGAAACAAGGCAAGGGGTTAGTCCAGGGCTGGGACAGACAGACCACAGAGTAGAGTTTCCTTTCAGATCTGCATGCTGGAGGTTCGACAGGAAAGCCACTAGCCAGGAATTTAGAGGCTGCTGTGAGAAACACGTTTGTGTAGGTAGGGATATAGGCGAGCGCAATGGTGTATGCGCATTCTGCCTTCTGAAATGTTTGGGTAAGAAAATGGTAGAGGCCTACAAGAACAAGTGAAACTGAGGTCTAGACTTCTTCACAAACTGTTTATGCCTCTTTTATAAAATCTGCCATTTGCATTGACATCTGTCTTTCCTACTAGACTGTGAGCTCCTTGAAAGTAGTGTCTCAATAGCAAACACATGGATCAACCTAAATGCACATCAATGACAGGTTGGATAAAGAAAATGCAGTACATACATACCATGGAATACCACGCAGCTATGAAAAAAATGAGCTCATGTCTTTTACGGGAACATGGTTGGAGCTGGAGGCCATTATCCTTAGCAAACTAACACAGGAACAGAAAACCAAATACCACATGCTCTCACTTATAGGTGGGAGCTAAATGATAAGAACTCATAGACACAAAGAAGGGAACAAAGATACTAAGGCCTACTTGAGGGTGGAGGGTAAGAAGAGGACAGGAGCAGAAAAAATAACTATTGGGTACTAAGCTTAGTAATAATCTAATAATCTATACAACAAACTTCCATGTTGCAAGTTTACCTATAACAAACCTGCGCATGTACCCCTGAACCTAGAATAAAAGAGTTTGCTGGGCCACACTTTTGCAATCTACACTCCCCGTTTATCTCAGAGCCTTGCTTCTACATGAAGAATCCCAAGTGTTAAATACTCCTGTTTAGAAGGTGAGCTCCTTTCTCCCCACCAGAGGAAGAGAGCAGAATCTGGATAGGAGCCATAAAAGTATAGCTGGATATTAGTATGTACTGTGATAATTTCCTGATTTCTAATAGAAATTTTGCCTTATGGTGTTCCCGAAGTCCCCCAGAGTCCAATCCTATAACTGGGTGAGGATGGCATTAGGTTCCGAAAGTTGTTTCATGGCAGAGCTACGGGTCTGGCTGAATCCTGAGATACTCCTGATACTGGTAAACACTACTCTGCTGAAAGAGACACCAATGACTGCCGGTCACTGAGTACCAGATGCCAGCAGCACTCTACGTGGTCACCCATTCACTCATTCATTTACATGGTCATGTCTAACTGAATATCTGGTGCTGTGCCAAGTACTTACTAGTTGTTACCTCATTGATTCTCATAACCCCACCAAGTAGATGATATTATTCTCACATGTGATTCAAGGAGTTGGAGGGCAGACAAATTAAATAACTTAAGTGGGATCACACAGCAATAATTTGAACCCAAGTCTGCCTGACTCCAAAACCCAGCTTGTTCTACTACCCCACGGTGCAAGGGAAGGGGAAGTGCAGGTTGAGAAGCCCTTAGCCAACCCATGGGGCTGCTTGCTAGGGCCTGAGCTTCCCTACCCTATGGACCATGATAGGATCACAGTTTGAAGACCCAACCTACAGCAGGCCCCAGGCCGCTCCTTCCCCTGGGCCAACCTGGCCCTTGCGCTAAGGACCAAAGGCTTACTAGAGTTTATCTTTTGCTTCTTTGGGGTGCATGCTGGGCTGACAGTAAATCGTGGCAGCAATTCTCCTGAAGAACACTGAGTTCTTTGGCCAGCTGGACCTGGCAGCTGCTCCCAGGCCCAGCCTCTCTGGCTCCATAAGGAGGGGGCAGGCACACTTTGCTTTCAGCATCTCCCTTATACACCAGAACTGAAAAGGCCCAGTTTGCCAGGACATCACCCTTGGATCCACACACAGCACTCCAGGGACCAGGCCTGATCTTCTTCAAAGGTCTTACAATCTTCAATGATAGCCCCACCAGACTTGTGGGTCTCAAAAGTGCCCACTCATCCAAGGCATTGCCCCATACCAGGTCCTACCTTCAAGTCCTGGCTGTCCGCCTCCCGCAGCTTCTGGAGTCTGAAGTCTCCCTCGCAGGGATTGAGAGCCGATGGGGGTGCGACACAGGCACACTTGCAGGACGAGCCCGAGGTGATGGTTTCCACAGTATAGAAGTCTTCCTTCCTGGAAGTGCCTGCATTGATCCTTTGGCAAGCATCTCGGCCCAGGGGTCTCACCACACACTTGCACTGACAGTCCGAGCCCTCAGACATAGCCTTGACCTTGTCATAGTCCCCCAGCAACTAGACACACAGAGAATGGGTTGGAGGCATGCAAACACAGGTGTCAGTCAGCCTCCAGAAAGAGGCTCTCCATTTACTTAGTCAAATGTCCTGCACTAGCCAGAGAGCTCAGACAACTCTGAACCATGGAGCCAATAGGTCACTGAGACACAGTTTGCTGACTCTGACATTTCCTTGAAGGCATTCAGAGTTCAGCTCTCTTCATTTGTCTTGGAAAGCTGTGCCTTTCTCATGGGGCCTTAGCCGTTCATTATTGAACGGAAAAAACAGATGAGCCCTGTCATTTGTCCAATAGCCTTTGTCTTCTGCTACAATTTAGGTTTAGGCTTTTTTTTTTTTTTTTTTTTTTTTGAGACAAGGTGTCGTTTTGTTGCCCAGGCTGGAGTACAGTGGCATGATCTCTGCCCACTGTAACCTCCACCTGCCAGGTTCAAGTGATTCTCTTGCTTCAGCCTCCTGAGCATCTGGGATTATAGGCACATGCTGCCATGCCCAGCCAATTTTGTATTTTCATTTTCATCATGTTTGCCATGCTGGTCTTGAACTCCTGACCTCAAGTGATCCACCTACCTTGGCCTCCCACAATGCTGGCATTACAGGCATGAGACACTGCGCCAAGTCAGAATCCAGGTTTAAATGTAAAAAGGTAAAGAAGGAATTGGAGAGATTCAAAAGTTGGTATTCAAGTTTGAAGACTACTGGCTTCTCTCATTTATTCATTCAACATTTATGGAGTGCCTACTAAGGACTGGGAGGTGCTGTGAAGGATAAAGAGATAGGTCAGACAGAGAGCCTGCTCACAAGGAGCCTACAGTGCGGGAGGCATAGAAACAGCAATCACACAGAGTAGAGAGTTCTAAGTGCCCCTGAAGAGGCAGAGAGAAAGGGCAGTGGGAGCTAAGAGTGGCTCCAACTGGAAGCCAGGGAAGACTTCTTGGAGGAAGTGGCATTTAATCTGGGCCTTGAAGCATGGTTTGGATGTGGAGAAAGGGAATTGAGAGGAAAGAGACATGTCCAGAAATCAGTAAGTTTTTCTCAGTCTAAGAGTTCTTGCTTTTGAACCCAAACCCCAGGCCAAACCCAGGAGGGCAAACTGGCAGCACCTACTGCTTTTGCAACGCTAAACATTTCCTTCTGGACACTTGTCCCTGCCAGGCTCTCCGGCCAGGAAAACACGCAGCAGTAGGCTTTCTGGAGCCCCTACCCTGGGCACTTGCTGGGAAAAGGCTCTTCTCTCCCAGTCCTCTCCAAAAGGCCCTATATCCCCAAAGCCAGTGTTCCCTTTCTAGGCAGGCAGAAGGGTTCCCTTCATTTGGCTAATGATCCTGTCAGGCAAGCATTGAGTGTGTTTGAGTGGAAATGTTCCTTGGGATGCTGTTTGGGGGGAAGAAGGCTTGTAATGTTTTCCCTGAGAAGGTTGGGTTTCTTCCAATACTAATATTTGCTTTAGCGCTGTTGTCAAATACAGAATGGATCAGTAGAAGAAGGTGGTATAGTTAAGGATGACTTAAGCGGCTGTTCTTTACAGGCTGATAGTAAATTGTGGCTGTCTGCTCTCTGAAACTCTGCCTAGATTCCTACATAACCCTGCTCTGAGAAGAACCCTGGGTGGATTCCTTCCTTTCAGGAGGCTCGGGTTTCAGGAAAGTTTTTGTTGATAGTGTTCCAGAGCCCCAATGTGAGATATTTTTATGTCTTTTCGATTTAGGGGTCAGCGTGAGGTAATAGGTGGGTAGAGGGCATATATTAGCATGATTATTAAAGGAAGCATGAGGAGGCTAGTGTTTGATAAATCGCAAAGTGCAGCTGATTATTCTCTCTACAGGAAGGAGACAAGGCCCAGTCCTAGGGTTTGGTGGAGGTGGAGGCACAGGTATGGAGGATCCTTTCGCAGACATCCCCCATTCTGAGGATTCTGATGACACCCACCACACGTCATCATGACAGCTCTGGAGAGCATGAAATAAACACTCCAGAGAGAATTATCCCTTATAGACATGGGATCTGGGCTGAAGACTGTCAGAAGCCCTGGCTCTACTCATGTCTTTTATAGTCTTTATCTATAGATGGGTATCATCTTTTGAAGATTGAGTCAGAAAAAAAAACAAGTTTAAGTACTTTGTAAACAGACACGTTACAAAGCCCATCACTATCATGGGTTACTCGGCTCCTCACTGACAGTCTGCCCTGGTTGCCTGCATCTGCATTCCCACCCTCTCCTCCCAATATACTAGGTCATGTTCTCAATCTCTCTGTTTGGGGGGTCACCTCACATTCATCACACATGTTGCCGTTCTGACTTCAGCCCATGCCTCTCTGCCTGGGCGTCCCCACCCTCTGCCATAAAATATCTCCCAATGGGACATGCCATCTGCCTCCTGGTCAACATACCCGCCTGTTTTCACATTCCAATTCTGACAAACAGCCACATAGACAAGAGATACTTTTCACAACCCTGAAACCAAAACAACTCTTTTCCTTTCTTCTCAAGGAGTTGAGCAGCATCTTCCCTTCCTTCACCTCTCCTTTCTCCTGATTTGATGACCTTGAAAGACCCCATGATTTTTAGAGGAGAATGTATATACCTGCATTAAGAAAATATTCTGATATATGAAAATCAAATGCCCTTTCCATTTGGTAACGGAAGGAAAAACCGCTGCCCCCAAACACTTCAGCAAGGACCAGCTCCGGCTTTCATCACCATCCAGGGCGAGAAGGGCGGTCGTGGCACTCGGCATCCTACCTGAGATAAAACGTTCTCCTGGTTGTCCGCTTCGTTTTGCAGAGTCTCATCCTCCGTGGGCGCCACTGTCTGCGCATCTGGGGGCTCACTTGTCCCAGTGGGGACAATGCTGGACACCCAGCCCGGAGCCACAATCAGAGAGAAGTAGAGAACTAGTAGCAGAGGCTTGGCCATGAGGGACGCGATGAGAGAGAGGGTCCTCAGCCCTTGCAGAGAATGGCCGGGGCGCGTGGTCTGGGCAAGGACTTGTGCGAGAGGGTGTCCTAGATAGAGCCCGAAAGTGGCTGCTCAGAGCGCCTTCTAAAGCTGGGCGCAGCTGAGGGCGACAGGAGGGTGCGCCCCAGAGACTCTGGGCATCTCCTTCCGGACGCGAGCAGCCCTCGACTGTGCAGCCCCAGTGGAGAGCGGGACGCAGGGAAGAGCGGGTGACCGGGAAGGTGGAGGAGGGCAGGGGCTAGCTGAGCGCGTCGCCCGGAGGAGGGCTCAGGTGGCAGGAAGGCGTTCGGACAGACGCCCGAGGTGCGCGCCGGGACGGGCGGCGGGGAGCCTCGGGGCGCACGGGGACCGGGCACGGGACGGACAGAGGCGGTGGCGGCGCGGGCGGCGAGGGCAGCTGGGCGAGGGGGCCGCGGAGAGCTCGCGCGGAAGGAGGGCGGAGCCTCTATTGTGCCGGGGCCGCGGAGATGCAGCCAGTGACCGCGCGGAGGAGGAGGACCGGGAAGCGCACAGGGCTCGGGCGGAGGGGTACCCGGCGGACCCCGCCCCCCGCTGGGACTCAGCTGCCGCGCGCCTGCTGGGGGTGACGTCGGAAGGGCTTTCCTTTCCTTACATCTGACCTCAAATGAGTGCAGAGAAGTTACCCCAACGGCTTCCCTGAAGTTTCGGGGTTTGCCTGTCCTCGCTGAGAGGAGCAGCTTTCCACCGCAGGCCCCGAGCGCTCGCCCCAAGCCCGAGCTAGTTAGGGATCTGCCGCATCCTCCTTTAGCACACTTGGGGCTGGGGAGAAGGCGCGTTTGCTTTCAGGTGTTTCTTTCCCCCTGACTTAACCCTGGGCGAGACCTCGGGCAGCTTTGAACTTAGCGCCGTTGGTAGCTTGCTTCTCTGCCACGGCTTTAGAACCTAGTAATACCTCCACCCAGAGGAGAATCATTGAATTCCCTCCTGGAGTGTGTCCTGAGTTGTGTAAACGTTGAAAGTTAGAGGAATGACTGTACATCGCTGACACTCTTTGCGACTTCCCAAGGGGGAAAGCTACTGCCTGATAATCAAATAATTACTGAAGGGAAACAGCTCTTTCTGTCTTCCTGGTTTGGGACCAGTCTCGGGGTCTCTGTTACCAGATTATCTCTAAGAGGGCGTCCACTTTCAATAGCGTGCAATTATGTTACTATGTCCCTCAATTACTGAGAACAACCTTTTATAAACCTACAATGAAGATTAACAATGTGTGAATTTAAGGAAGGGCACTGTGCCATCCTGGACAACTGTCACTCTGACTATTGAACAGAGCCAGGCCCCTTCAAAAGACATTATGCATCATTGGGAAATTCAAGCACCTTGCTTCTTATGCTAAGGAATAAGGGTTGTAATAAACTAAGGAAACTAGTGCATTTAAGTAATAGTTGACAAAAGTATAATAATAACCCCATTAGTATATTTTAATCTTAAAAAACTCAGCATATGGACAAAAATTCAATGCTCTGGGTGTCTCGGTTTGTGGGGACATCATGCACACACCTCCCTCTGCGTAAGCTATCAAATCTTTTCTGAAACTATATGAGGGTAAACATCGATAAAATGTAGTGTATTTGTTTGTTTGAGACAGTCTTGCTCTGCCACCCAGGCTGGAGTGCAGTGGCGGGATGATCTTGACTCACTGCAACCTCCATCTCTTGGGTTCAAGTGATTCTCGTGTCTCAACCTCCAGAGTAGCTGGGATTACAGGCGTGCACCACCATGCCCAGCTAATTTTTGTATTTTTAGTAGAGTCGGGGTTTCACTATGTTGGCCAGGATGGTCTCGAACTCCTGGCCTCAAGCCATCCATCTGCCTCCGCCTCCCAAAGTGCTGGGATTACAGGGGGTGAGCCACTGTGCCCTGCAAATAAAGTGTAGTTTTAAAATTCAATTAAGGGGCCGAGTCTGTTGGCTTACTCCTGTAATCTCTACTGAAAATACAAAAATTAGCCGAGCCTGGCTGCGTGCACCTGTATTCCAGCTACTCTGGAGACTGAGCCAGGAGAATCACTTTGAACCCTGGAGGCAGAGATAGCAGTGAGCCGAGATCCCGTCACTGCACTACAGCCTGGGCTACAGAGCAACACTTGGTCTCCAAAAAAAAAAAAAAAAATTCTTTTTTCAATTAAAATAAGCATTGGATGTTCACTAAGTGCAAGACAACAAGCTAGGTTGCTAGATATTTAATGGGAAGATGAGATAGTTCACATCTTACGAACTGAGGGGTGGGAGTCAGGAGGTAAGCAGAAATTGTAAGGCAGACTAAGAACATATCTGATGGGGTTTAGATAAGCAATAGGTCACTTCTAGTGGAAAGGTCAATGCGGATTTCATGAAAGCATACTGAAGATGACTGGGATGATGGGAGATTTCAACAAAACAGTGGATAAGGCAACAAGATGAGAGGTGCGGGGGAGAGAAAGAGAACATTCTGGGCAAAGAGGTAATCCTGAATGTGCATATTCAGGTTTCAGACGGCTGCTCGCTTCTCAGGGCAGCCTTCCTGGACTCCACCATCAGCGTAATTTCTCTATTAAATGCTCCCATAGTGCCATGTACCTCTTTTTCATAGAAGCAGAAGAGATCGATACTTATACTTCTTTGTGGGTTGTTTTGGGGATGCCTGCCTTCCCCATTAGACTATAAATTCAAGAGGGCAAGGACTTTGTTGGTTTTGCTCACCATTGCATCCTCAGAGTTTAATCAGTGCCTGGAACAAAGTGGACACTAAATAAATATTGGTTGAATGAATGAGAACTACAAATAGTCCAATTGCGTGTAGGCTCAGTTACCTTCATAAATACGATCTCTATATCCATTAGGGTGCATTTGACTGCAAGTGATAGAAAATCCTACTAGGAATGTCTCAATCAAATGTACATTTATTATTCCCCCTCTTGAGAAGACAAAGTTGGCTGTTTGAAATTTAATTCAGCCACTCAGTGATGCCATTGAGGACCCTCAAGCTCTTTCCATTTTCCACTCCATTATTCTTAGATCATTTGGCTTTTTGACCTAATCATAATTGATTTAAGCAAGTCCCAGCTTGTGTGCCAGACATTCAATTTCCCACTCCCTTACAGCTAGAGGTAACCACCTGGACAAGATATTTTACTTCCTGATAAAAGAAACGAATAGGAGAGAGGGCCTTTCTGGTGCTACTCTTCCCCTACTTCTTGTCTTTGATTGTGCCTTTGACCACAGGCAAAGTGTTATAGGACAAAGAGGTTCTTATGCCCACTGTGTAGTAACATACCCATTACACTACATCAGCTGGGTTTGCAGCAGAGAAAGAATTTAATGATTGTAGGGCATCAAGTGAGGAGATGGGAGGAGACCCTCAAATCCATCTGTCTGAGGAGTTCTGGGCTAGAGTTTTTAAGGAGATTGTGGAACGTGAGGGGCTAAAAAATTGAGGTCATAGATTGGTCGGGCCAAGGGATTGGAACAAAATTCCATCATCAGGATGTGGAAACGGCCTTCTTTGGCGAGTCAACTCCTCATGGGGTCCTTCAAACCAGCTGAGTCAGTAGTTTCATCAGTATGCAGAACCTGAAGGAGCATCTCAAAGGGAAAACATAACATTTCATAATGTTCAAGTTGTTATCTATAGAGCAGTTAAGGGGCACTATAATCTTTTAACAGGGTCTATGCGATTCTGAGGCAATAGGCGCAAAGTAACTATGAGGAAGCAGGTCAGAGAGCAGGCGGATCTCACGATTACTGCTGAATGTGCTGTGAACTTGGTTTATTTTCATTTCTTTCCTTCCCTTCTTCCCTGGTTAATTTTATAAAATTTATAGGGGCAGTTTCAAAAGTGCCAGGAGCTGTGGCAGCCATCTTATGACCATGAGTCCTTTCTGTTATCTAACTAATATATATTTCCTTTAAGGTCTTTTTTTTTTTCTTTGAGACGGAGTCTTGCTTTGTTGCCCAGGCTGGAGTGCAGTGGCGTGATCTCAGCTCATTGCAACCTCTGCTTCCTGGGTTCAAATGATTCTCCTGCCTCAGCCTCCCTCCCAAGTAGCTGGGATTGCAGGTGCCCACCACCATGCCCTGCTAATTTTTTTTTTTTTTTTTTTGTATTTTTGGTAGAGATGGGGTTTTACTGTGTTAGCCAGGATGGTCTCGATCTCCTGACCTTGTGATCTGCCTCTCGGCCTCCCAAAGTGCTGGGATTACAGGCGTGAGCCATTGCGCCTGGCCTAAAGTCTACTTTAAAGGTCTCCTTTTAATGTTCAGTCCTATAGTCCTACACAGAATGTGTCTAAGGACTTTCCCACAGAGAGTTTTTCATTCCTTTCCTTTAAAGATAAATAGTTAAGTACTGGCTGGACATGGTGGCTCACGCCTGCAATCCCAACACTTTGGGAAGCCAAGGCAGGTGGATTACTTGAGTTCAGGAGTTCAAGACCAGCCTGGCCAACATGGTGAAACCCTGTCTCTACTAAAAATACAAAACTTAGCTGGGCCTGGTGGCATGCGCCTGTAATCCCAGCTCCTTGGAAGACTGAGGTAGGAGAATCACTTGAACTGGGGAGGCAGAGGTTGCAGTGAGCTGAGATTGTACTAATGCACTCGAACCTGGGCAACAGAGCAAGTCTCCATCTAAAAAACAAAAAAGCTAAGTACCTTCTAATGTCTTCTTTCTCAACATCACTAGACCAGGTTTTTCATCTTTTTTCTCCATTTTATTCACCTGTTTCTCAAACCACATGGCCTTCCAAACTTCATTATTTTGGTTACTTTCTCTCTAGAAAGACTCCAGTTTGAGTAGATATTGGAACATATTGAAACAATTTGTTCTTTTTTTCTGGGCATTGTTCTTTTATTAATGCAGCCTAAGATTGCCTTAGCTTTGGCAGCCACATTGCACCAATGATTCACATTGATTTATTTTTTAAGTGTAGTTTTTTCTTTATTTTTATATGAACTTTTTCCTGGTTTCCTCTATTCTGTGCTTCTCAGCTAAGTTCTTCTTCTTCTTCTTTTTTGTTAACCCTAGTACAGGCATTTACATTTTTACTGTAATAGTGTGACGATTTTGGCCCATTTTTTTGTCCTGTTGAAATATTGCTGTTTCTGCTCTTGTCCCAGTTTTGGGTTATTTCCAAATTCACTAAGCTAGTTTCCATCTTAATTCAAATGATTAATTTTAAAAAGCCATCTTCATTCAGATAGGGCCATATTCCAGAGCTCTACCTCCATAACAGGAAAAGTCTCTCTTGATGTTAACCCTTTTGGTGTGCGACTGTTCAGGCAGTCATGGGTGTTGTCTGGTCTGCATGTCTTCATCATGTCTACAAGCATTTTTCGAGAGACTTTTATCACTGTCTATCAGAAATCAAGATACACTGTCCATGGTATTTCCTCTACCTGCCTATTTGGCAACCTGATCTGATGATTCTGCGATGAGCTTGGTTTAGCTTTAGTACATTGGGTTAAATGGTTTTTACTTGTGTTTAAAAAAAAAAAAAAAACAAGAAGAAGAAGAACATAGCTCAAAAGCACAGGATAGAGGAAATTGGCATAAAATTCACATAAAAATCCCCACATCTTTTGCTCAGAGCCTACGGATTCCATGTTACCGGATCCTCAGTATCATGGTGTAAAATAAGTCTTGCTTTCCCTGGTTAACAGATGAAGTCACTGAAGCACCAAAACAGTGAGATATATGATGGCGACTCTGTACTGAGTGCTTCCCACGTGCCAGGCATCCTTTGATGGTCAGAAATTCCCTGAGTCAGTATCATTTCCTCTTACAAATGAGGAAAAAGGGTTAGAGATGGACAGACTGTGGAAATGTTCCAAGAGCTGGGTCTCAGAAAGCCATAAGTGTGCCACTTCATCTACCTGAGACCCTGGACCTCACCCGTTGTGGCTGGCTAGCAGGTTGTTGAATTCTGGGTATCCCTTGGCGACCACAACCACCATCCCTCACCAGCCAGTTTGCATCTGGCAAAAACATCTGTTTTCCCGTTTACCTGGGAGCCTCCTGACTTTGCTCTGAAATGCCTATCTGTTGAAAATTAAGGCTTCATTTGCCAGGTGGGGCTAGGGTGGCTAGAAATGACCTGCCACCTTTGTGTGTAATTGAGAAAATGCACCTGCCCCACGGCAGCAGAATCAAAGAGCAAGGCAAAGTCCCACAGGCAACATCATTCTGCCATCTCCTTTCCCTGACTCGCTGCAGAGTGGGAGCTGTGCCAGGGAACTGCCATAAAATACTGGAAAGGAATGAGGGAAAGCACAACTGAAAATAAGGTCTTTTTCCCCCTGCTCACTCTGCTTTGCTGCTTTCCCAGCTTCTTATTTTGCCTCTGATCTTCTACATTCTCTCTCTCCTTTAACTCAGTTTAACTCATTTACTGAATGTATATTATGAGCTATGCACTCTGTGACCTGCTGAATACACAAAGAGGAAGATGACAAGACCTCTGCCTTCAGAAGCTCATGTTATAAAGATTATAAATGTTTGATCCTGGGGAAGGGTACAGAAGAGCATGTTTCCCCCTCAAGATATTTTAGCGAAGAAAAAAATGTTTTTATTCTCTGAATTTACCCAGTTTTAAGAACAATTTGCGTTTTCTCATATGCCAACCATGGTAATTTCTTTTTATTAAACTAAGTTTTACATGATAAAATTTAAGTTTAAAGCTAATTAAAGTGAAATAAACTCAGGTATTGAGTATAGTATCTATGTGCCAGGTTCTGAGTTAGACACTAAGGAAACATGAATGAATAAGACATTAATAATAATTAATTCAAGATAACAATTCAAGGATCTCACAGGCTCCTGAGAGAGACACATCAGCGGACAAGTACCAGTGTGGAGGCCCACCGACAGGATGGACATGGTAATGGCCATCCAAACCAGCTGTCTGTGGGAGGAGGGTGGTATCAGGGAGCTCTGGGGGACCTTCCAGGAGGAGCAGGAGTTTGCCAGGTAAAGGACAATGGTGCCTGATGGGCAGGACAAGTAGGGAAGTGGGGTCAGGGAAAGAAGATGTGGAGGAGGAGAGAAGGGCATTCCAGGCCAAGGGGGACCACAATGACTGAAAGATATGAACATTGTGATGTGGGCAGAGGCTAGAGTGTAAAATACACGGCCAGGAGTGAGAGGAAATGAAGTAGGTAAAAGAGTGAGAGGCCTGATCGTGGAGACTCTTATGCCAGAGAACTGGGAGCATGTCTCATAGGCACTGAGGGGCCATTGAACGATTGGAGGCAGGAGAGTGCCATTGTCAGATTTGCAGATCAGATGAATGACTCAGGTGGTGAAGAGCGAACAGAAGAGGGAAAGGCAAAGCAATGACCACAGTTCCCTGCCTGCAGACCACTTGGCTTCCTAGGACGGCTCTGCCTGAGCCAGAGTCCTGTGCTGAGTGGGTCATTGCTCTGACTCAAAGGGAAGCTCCCTTGCCCTCTATGATTGGTGGTGACTAAAGGAGGGATAGGTAGGCAGAGACTCTTTGCCTTCGCAAGGAATTTTCCAGGGCTGCTACATGGCACAACTCTAGGGGATAGCATTCATATCATAGTCCCTGTGAATGGAGCCCCTGAAAATCATGCAAGGCATGTATGGCAATCACTGAACACTGTCCTTGGACAGGTCAGGAACATTGCATATAGCCCATTGCTTTCTACACACCACAGTCTCTCTCTCTCCCCCTCTCCCCTGGTTCTAAGAGACCCCTGTGCTCAGGGCAGCACACATTATGTGCTGTCCGTGTGGTGTGCTTGTTCAGGACACTCACATGCCTCCCCTGCCTTCTCACAGCCTGATAGCATTTTAATAGGGCTAATGAGTTCTGCCTTCAGTGGTGAATCTTCACATGCAGATAATCCTGGAAGAGGTGACTCATTGCCTTAAATCTATACCAGAGAGTAAATAACAGATCCCTTCCTGAGAGCTGGTTTTGCTAGAAAAGTAGCAGTGGAAGACACTGGGAAGTCAAAAGACCATGTTTATCAGACAACCCCAGAGAGGCAGAAGTAGAGAAAAGGAAGACCTGGCCCATGTATTACTACCCTTTAAACTAGAACTGAGGTCTCAGGGCTCATGTTGACTCCTGACCAGCGGGAATGAATAGAAGCTGGTTGAGGAAAGGCTGGGAGAGGAGTGTGCCAAGTAGAAGTCTAGAGACTAGAAAATGGGGATGAGTTACTGGGAAATGCAAGCTCAGGTGGAACACAGGGGTCACAGCAGAGAGAGAGAGGGGAAGTGGCGAGCAGTTAGAGTGGAGGGCCAGATCACATGAGGCCTGGGTATGTGCTGTGAAGTTTGGAGTTCAAGCCAAAGGCTATGAGGAGAGAGACACCAAAACTGTGGTAAGCAAGGGGTGAGCTCTAGTAGGTGGTCCTGGCACTGGCATAGAGAATGGACTGGAGGGTTAGGCTGAAGTAGGCTGTTGTAGAAATCCAGGCACAGATGGGAAGGCAATGATGAAGGCAGTAGCATGGAGGTGAAGAGAAAGGGGTGGGTATAGATATGTCAAAGAGGTGGAATTAGTAGGACTTGGTGACTCTCTGGATATGGAGGTGAGAGAGGGGAAGGATGTTATTTAAGATTCCTGGTTGTAAGTTACACACAACTTTATATAGATTAAGGGAAAAAAGGTGTTGGGGGCACAGGAGACTTTATTATAAGGATGTAGGAGTGTCTCACAAAGCCCAGGGGCTCTAATGTCACTGGGGTCATCAGAGGCTCATTTGAACCTAGGACTTCTCTGGTCCACAGAGCAGACTGAAGGTGCCCAGTCAGAGTTACTTGAATATTGAGTGAGATTATTTTTCCTTCTCAGGCCCAATTCCAAATGCCCAGGGAAGGGATTGTTCTAATATGGGTCAGATGCCCAATCCTTAACTAATCAACTAGGGTGCGGGGGCAGGGGAACAGGTCACTTGGTAGAAATAAAGTGGAAAGAGGGGCAGTTTCCAGGAAGGACTCGCTAGACCAGACACATCAATGGATGTCCACTCTCTCCTATCCCATTGCTGGCTGGCTCTCTGCCTCCTACTTCTGAAGATGTACTTATTTAACATAAATTAATCATCTTATAGAAAAGAAAAATATCTCCCCAAAAGAGTCAACCCAACTTGTATCTAAAAGTGGCTGAAGCAACTCTTCTGTGTGCCTGTCTCTCCAGGTGATATTTTTTCCTCCTCTGGCTTGGCTTATTCTGATCCAGATGTGATGTCTCACCATTCTACAGCAAACAGACTAAATGGTAAATTTAACCTGGTGTGTATACATGCAGATCTCAGCTTGCTATAGATATTTCACTTGGTAGATTAACCACTGAAAATATTTAGTCAACACACTTGCTCATCCATGCCTTCACACATTTTAATATAAAATTAAATTACATTCATGCACCCCTCCATTCTATGGGGTACATAAATGTAACTTAATTTTAGCCTCGTCAGGCAGCCTAGAGCCAGGAGGGGGTCTGGGATATAGGGTCAGACTGGCTGTGGAATTCTGGCTCCACCGTAACTACTGTTGACCTAGGGTGAGTCACTTCATCTCTGTGAGCCTCAGTTTCTTAATCCTAAGGCGGGGATCATAAACATACTCACCTCTGCGTATTGGTGCTCACCACCTGTTCCTCTCTTTATCCTTTTAGGAATGAAACTCCAACCCTCAATTGGAAGACTGAAAATAACAAAGAATATAGAGATCACAGAAGGCTTAATAAAGGGTAAATCTTAGATTTAGCATCGAGGGGGAAACCTGGGTGCTGATATGAAGGTGAAGACTTACTTGGGAGCAGGAGATATGAAGGTCCCAGCTTTATGGGGGCTTTGAAACCACAGACCCAGGTTCAAATCTCAGTGCTGCAACTCATATGGTGGAGAGTCTTGGGCAAGTTTTTTTTTTGTAAGCCATAGTTTTCTAACAGTACTAGGTTGTTGTGGAGATTACAGATGTATGTAAAAATCTCCAACCCATTGTTTTCCCCATTCAGAAATACCTGTTGAATACTGAATGAATTTTAAAATAGTAATCATTTATTAGGGAGCAATTATAATTATGCCTGTTTCAGACTCACCATGCGAACTGATTAGGAGCTCTGTCTGCACCTCAGTTTTCTTATTTGAAAAAGGAAACTTTATCATTTTTGACTCTCTATTTCTTCCAACTGGTGATTGTGATTTAAGTAGCCGAGTTTCTCCCCCACCCCACCCTTTCTAGGGGTCTGCTTTGTTGCAGGGACTGAACTTTAAGCAGATAACTTTCTAAAGCTTGAGTGATTCCTGAGGTATTCTCAGAGACGGGTCTGTGGAGCCAGCTGCCAGTCCCTTGATTTTGTTGGCAGGGCAGCCAGGCATATCTGGTGGCTGCAGCTGTCCAGGGAATTGCTGCCTGGAACCCCAGAGAGTGGGGGAGGACTTTCTCTGGAGGACAGTCTGCACAGCCTGAAGCGAGGCAGTAAGCAGAGTGAGGCTGGCACACGCATTCCTGGCCTGATGCTGAGTCCTGAGTAGAGACCCAACGGACACCTCGCTTCAGACAGGAGGAAACCCGGCTATGTGCTCTAAGAGCCAATGCTGCCATCCAAAGAGACACCTAAAATAGCAGCAACATGATTGAGAGAAGGTGGCACCACCCCACAGTTCCAACTCCTCCTGACAATCCTCATTTCCCTTCCTCTAAAAAATTACTTTCTTCCTTTTGAAAACCGAACTCCAGCTGTTCCAGTGAATGTTGGGAGCCCCCCCTCACGTCTCATCTTCCTTCAGTGCTTTGATTTCACCCTCCTTTCCTCTTATTCTCTCTTACTTACTTCTCTCAAGGAAAAACAATTTAAGGCTCTGTTATATGAAGCGGTAGATGTGGATCCCGAAAGACCTCATGCTATTCAACTTCTCCATTTCTTCACAGGAGATTTTTGGTGTTTTAGCTCCACTTCTTATTGACCTAGAGATGTATGCCCAGAACCACACGGCTTTTGCATAACTCAAGGGGAACCCAAAATGTGATTTGTATCCCTTGGGATTGATGAGGATTTGAGCACTGCTGTGGTTTGAATGTCAGTCCCCGAAAGTTCGTGTGGAAACTTGAACCCTCTGTCCTCGTGAATGGATTAATGTAGCTATTGCTGGAGTGGATTAATTGTCAAGAGAGTGGCTCTGTTATGAAAGTGAGCTTCTTGTGGCTGTCTTTCCTGCACTCTCTCTGTCTCTTGCACTGAATTCCACCTTCTGCCTTTCCACCGTGGAATGAACATCACCAGATGCGGGTGCCATGCTCTTGGACTTCCCGACTTCAGAACAGCAAGCCAAATCAGCTTCTTTTCTTTTAAATTGCCCGGTCTGTGGTATTCTGTTATAGCAACAGAAAACGGACCCAGACAAGTACTTTGTATAGCCCTGTGCAAGCATGTCATCTCATCCTCACAAACCATCCGCAGTGCAGGTGGTGTTACCCTTAGCTCATAGATTAGGAAATGGAGGCAGACAGCTTGACTAACTTGCTCAAGGACAAGAATATACAGCTAGTAAGTAGCAAGCTAGCTTTGGTCCCAGGTCGGTGTGATCGCAAGCTCATGCTATCCATCACACTCTCTCCTGGAACCCTTTTTAAAACGTGACTTCAGCCCCTCATCCACATGCCTTATCTCATTATAGAATTCCAGGCTTAAGGCTCTCCCACCACTTACATGCAAAGTGGAGCGAACAGCCACAGAAGCAGTTAGGAAGCGAGGTGTCCCAGAGCTGCCACCCCAGCTCTGTGAACTTGGGAAGTCATTGACCTCTTTCAGAAGTCATGAGCCCCAGTTTTGCCTATTTGTCAAAACAATTGGTTGGACTGTGTGATTTTCAGGGTGGTCCCTTTCGGCCCTAAAATTCTGAAGTCTTGGGTAAAGCCAAGCAGCTTGATTTATTGGTCCTTTGTAGTGTGTTCTAGAACACATGGCTGTTTTGTATGTTTTCATAAGGCCATCGGTTGCTGTAGAAAATGTTGAACATTTGAAGTGTAAGAAGAATAGACATTCTGTGCATTTCATGCCACATTCTTCAACATCTGTGCATCCTGTATTTTTGTAAATTACAGCGTGGTGATTCCATAGCCATTGTGGGCAGCCTATACCTCAAAGGTGGGTGGGGAGAGGAGTGGGGAGCAGAAGGGCTGCCCCAGGGCTTACCGCCAAGAGAATTTGGCTGGTCCGTTCTGAAGTGGTGAATCACTTCCCGTGAAGCACGAGTCCTGGCCCAGGTGGCAGGAGAAACGGTCCTGGTTCCACACCTGCCCCTGGCTCACTCTGGGATGGGAACAAGCTAAGCAGTGACAGCAACATTCACCACAGCTCCACTTCTTGAGTGCTTTGCATGCACGCTCACTAATTCTCCAAGCATTGCTGGGAGGCACGTGCAGTTTCCTCTATGTTAGAGATGAGAAAACAGAAACTCGTAAAGTGTAAGCAGTTAGACAAGCCACAGAGTCTGGATTGGAACTAAGGGCCTATTTATTCAGAGCCAGTGCTTTTGAACACCAAACTATATTCAGCCTCCCTTAACCTATTTATCTGTGGAGTGAGGGATTTGAAGCAGTGCCTTCCAGCATGCATGCATACCTCTGGGGGCACTTGAGACTATTTTAGGTGGTGTCCAGATATTCACTTTTAATTTTAATAACTATGTTTTTCATTTTAAAGTGTGTTGAGAAAAACATAACTCATAATTCACACATTTCAGATGGGTATAAATATAAAAGGGAATTGACTTAAGGTCTGTTTAAAGAAAAGTCAGTCCCGATGATAAGGCAAAATGGTGAGTGTGAGGACCTTCACAAATGCCTGAAGTTTGGGGACCACTGAGTCAGATAATATACTTCAATGTTCTCTGGTTGCAGCAGGACACAGCAGGACCATGGCCTGCCTGAGCCTCCAGCACAGTGTCCTGACTCTAGGGCATCTGAGACATAAACAGGGGAGAGAAACAAACTGTCTTCAGGAGATTTAATACGCCAAGGGTCAATTCATCCTCTTTCTAATATCTCCCCCTTCCCTTCCTTTTACGTCTCCTTCAAGGCTTTGATGTCAGCATATTCCTTGAGTAAGTAGCTTGGCATAGATTGCAAAGCAGTTGCATGCAGATGTATTTGGTTAGGCTAGCACAGTGGTTTGTTTGTTTTTGATTTGTGAATTTGAGTGTCTTTAGGTTGGGCACGCACTCTGGTTTGCACAGACTTCCCCTCTCCTGATAATATTACCTACAGTAACTACCTGAAGGCATATGAGTTTGTGACTCTTGGCTTAAGATTTTATTTCCCCAAGGTCAAAATCCTTAAAGGCCCAAAGAAATAGTTCTTCAGGGCATAGAGCTCCCAGGGAGCCAACAGCAATGTGGGATTTCTAATGCACCTAGAGTCTCTAATGCATGTGGCGTTTTTGTGCCAGCCCTGCAGAAGAGAGGCAGGCAGGACAGGAGCCCGGCCAAGAGACTGCAATCTGTACCGCTTTTTAAGATTCTTTGGTAACTCAGTGGCTGCTTTGCAATTTTCATACTGGGAGTATAGTGACACCTGGTGTCTGGTGTCATTCTTCAAATCTAGCAAGTCCCATTCCGAGCTCATCATTTCCATCCCCAAACTAGCTTCTCCTCCTCCCTCTCACTCTCCTGTTTGAGTGAAGGCAGCCACCATGCTGGAAACGTCACACTCGTCATGACTTCTTTTCTCTCTTTTCCCATACCTCATCTCTCGCCAGGGACTCTCAGCCTGACTCATGCTGATTTTATCTATCTTGCCCCTTTATAGCTCATAAGTTCATCTTTCCCAGTGCAAGAATTTCCTGAGAGTTCTCATCTATACTTCATTGCCTGGTTACTATTTAAATGACAGTTCTGACTGTACCACTTCTCAACCAGAAGTCAACAGCTCCACATGCCTTTCAGGATAAAGTCCAACACCTCGGCTTGCCAGTGACTGCGTCCTGGGCTACCCATTTTCCACTACCCCTGTGTTCTCCAATCATGCTTCAGGCTTTCTTGAAACTCAGGTTACAGCTTCCACCTGCATGGCCCATTCTTTCAAGAGTTTTGGCTATGAAGAGAAATGAAGAGAAACAGCCCAAAAGAGAAGTGGAGAGGAAGAACGAATGGTAGAGGAGATGATCCAGAGGCATTTGTATTTCCATAGACAGATGTGATTTGAGCATGATTTGAAGCAGAGATTAAAGGACCCACCGATGAGAGGTGAAAGATGTATACTGGCACCTACTGAACACATTCTATGGGCCAGAGACGCAACTCTGTTTTCAAGGAATAGTTCCTTTGATTCTCTCAACAACCTTACAAAGTAGATGCCATTTTGCAGATAGGGAAACCAAGGCCCAGAGAGAAAATCTATTCATGTAATAGCTAGAGAGAAGTGGAACTAAGATGGAAACACAAGCTGTTCCACTTCAAGCCTGCTCTCTTCTCCACTTCATATAAGAGAGAGGGAATGACAAGCAGAGCAAAGTCCCTTACAAGGTGGAAGGAGGAGTAATTCCAAGCATGCGGTGGGGTGGTCATCCACCTGCCTCACACTCTTCCCTGAGCCAGAGGAGAAGTGGGTGGGATGTGGGTGGCGCAGCTCGACTCACAGATGAATGAAAGCTGTTGAAACTGTTCTTGCTAACAGTTTTCTGTTGAGAATTAGACAGAAGTGGTGGGGTAGAGCTTGGGGGAGAATGAGGGGGATTCTAAAATAGTTGCTGTGGGGGGAATGAAAGAGGAATTATAACGATCTGGAGTCAGCATGCCCTGTTCTGAAAGCTTGCTCAGCCGAAGTTACAGACCATGGATTTGTACAGGACTCAGCCACACAGTTGTGGGATTTCTTGTGCCTCTTCTGCTCCTAATTCTAGGTGTTACTCACACACTGTCTGTCTCCTTTGGGATACCTTCCCTCATCTCTTAAGCTGGTTCTGGATTTTCCTTTAAGTTCCCACAGCAGCCAGCTGTGGCAGTGCATGCCTGTAGTCCTAGCCACTCAAGAGGCTGAGGCAGGACTGCTTGAGCCCAGGAGTTTGAGTCCAGTCTGGGCAACATAGCAAGACCCCACTTTCTAAAATAATAACTTCCCACATCATTTTGACCCTTTTGTACGATCCTTGTATTAACGTATCTTGCATTATAGTTAGATGTGTATATATCTGTCTTACTGATGAAAGGCTCTCTGATGGCAAGGATGATGTCATACTTGTTTTCTTTCTTCTCTAGTACATTATACTATATTGTGTTATAGTTTCTCATTAAATGTATAGTCATTTATTGGTTAACTGTTTCCCTCCAGATGGAGCTATTTCTTTTATGTTTTTCCTTTTATTATGTTTTCATCTCTTCCTATCTGTCTGTGCCCCAGAATCTCTCTTTTTGCTTTTTCTATTTTTTCCCCTCCCTGAAACTCTCAGGTGACTAATGGTGGCTGTGGGCACTGCCTTGCTGATCTGGGTTCTCTTGAGGCTAAAAGGCTGTGCAAAACAGCTCTAGAATAAATGAAGATCATCTAACAGATAGAGATGGTAGTGCTGTCTGAACAGTCTCTGGGGTCTATCACTCTACTTCGTACTGATGTAGGGAAGCCTTGCCTAGAGTGGGCCTGAAATGGATGAAAAGAAAAACCCTTAGTTTCTGTAGACAGAAATGGCATGTAATTTAACAGTGTTATGCGGGGGCCTCCACAGGGGCCCCATAGCACCCACATTTCTACTCAGTTCATTGTTGCTGGATTTTTCTTTCTTTAGATGCTACCCTAAAAGTGTCACAGCATGAACAGAAGACTTATCTCACAGAAGTCAACAGTACCGAGGAGATGCACTAGACATGGAGCAGAACCCCCATGTGGTGGGCTGCAGACTGCTTCCCCCAACCTCCCTGACCATTCCCACACAAAAAGACACCAAAATCCTAGTATCCGGAACCTGTAAATGTTACCTTATTTTGAAAAGAGTCTTTGCAGACATGATTAAGGATCTTGAAATGAGGAGCTTGTTCTGGCTTGTGCAGGTGGACCCTAATTGTCATCACAAATGTCCTTACAGGAGAGGGGTAGAGAGAGATGTGATACACACGGAGGAGAAAGCAGCATGAAGAAGGAACAGAGAGAGCTGTGAAGATGCTGGCCTTGAAAACAGGAGTGATATGTCCCCAAGGCAAGGAACAGATTTTCCCCTATAGCCTCTAAAAGAACTGCAGCCCTGTTAACATCTTGATTTTGGTCCAGTGAAACTGATTTTGCACCTCTGGTCTCCAAGTTTGTGAGAGAATACATGTCTGATGTTTTAAGCCACCAAGTATGCAGTAATTTGTTATAGCAGGCACAAGAAATGAAAGCACCAAAATACCACTAGAAAGACAAGCCATTCCTTGATGGTAAGTAACTGACAGGGGGCATTTTGCAGAGTATATTGTAAGAAAGAAAAATTTTAGGCCAGATGCAGTGGCTTACGCCTGTAATCCCAACAATTTGGGAGGCCAAGGTGGGCAGATCACCTGAGGTTGGGAGTTCGAGATCAGCCTGACCAACATGGTGAAACCCTGTCTATTAAAAATGCAAAAATTAGCTGGGCCTGGTGGCGCATGCCTGTAATCCCAGCTACTCGGGAGGCCAAGACAGGAGAATCGCTTGAACCTGGGAGGCTGAGGTTGCAGTGAGCCGAGATCGTGCCATTGCACTGCAGCCTGGGTAACAAAAATGAAGTTCTGTCTCAAAAAAAAAAAAAAAAGAAAAAGGAAAAAAAAAAAGAAAAGAAAAATCTTATTATCATTTTGGTTGTTAAAGACCTTGATATTCAAATTTTAAAAGTGATTTCAGACAGAGGCTAGAAAATGGTCATGCATGAGGTAAGAAGGTCACTGATGAATAGGTGACTCCCTCCCAGCACAGACCCATATGGAACAAAAGCACAGTTCACTCAGAAGAGGATCGGCCAAGCCTCAACAATGCAAGAAAGGGAAATCCAGATTGTACCAGGACAGACACCACCTCTTAGGCATATGCAGTTACGGATTTTTTTCCCACTTTCCTCATAAGGGAGAATTTGAAATTAATATAAAAGAATCAAATCGTGAGTATTTATTTTATGCTTAACTAGATATAACCAATTGTACTTTAGACTCATTTGTTGATGTGTGTTCAGTTACTTTCAATTGGTCCTTATAACATTTTATAAATTCCTGAGGAAACTCCTCCAGATATTGTTATGGCTCGTTCTGGATCCAACGGGCCCCACCTGAGTGTAGCAATCAAGCTTCTGTTGCTCAGAGACGGTGAGCCAGGTGCAGCTGCTCTTTCAGAATGCAGCGTCCACCAGGCTTTTCCAGGGTGGGTAATGCATTCACTAGTGGTAGGGGAAGGAGTAGCATAGTAGGTAAAACAGCAGCAAGCTGATGGTTTCTATGAAAACAGAAATAAGATAAGTTCCTTCTTTGTAAAAGGAAAATATAAAATCAGAAGTGGGATATCTTTCTATAAGAGAAGAATCAGCTTTCCTTAAATGGAAACTGAGGATGACTCCCTCTTCCGGCTGCAGTGGAGTAACTGCTAACAGACTTCCACCCCACTGTAAACAACCAGAAAACGAGAACACATGAAACAAGTTTCAGACATTGCACAACAGGCAGCCAGGACCACGGGCCTTCAGAGAAAGGAAACAAACAAGGTGAGACTTAAGATTAGCACAGTTTTCTGCCTGGAGGAACTTTCTGTAATGTGATGCAGGGATGGGAAACCCAGGACGATTGTGGCAGCTTCCTGAGTTAAGGAGACAGAGATCAGAGTTCAGGGAGGCCAAGGCAGCTTGAATGTTCAAGGTAGAGTACCAGGAAGAAGGGAGTGAGAAATGGGCATAATGTTTTCTTTTGAACCGTTGGCTGAACACTAAGCTGTACGTGTGTAGAATGGAACTCCAGGACAGGTGTACAAATAAATTATGAGAGAAGGAACAATTACCGGAGCTCACACAGGATGGACAAGATGTTCAGTTTCTGACTGTTCAGAGTAGAGAGGCCTCTTTCAAACAGTCAGACATTCAGCAGAGACCCCAAATGGTTATGCTTCAGTATTAGGGCTCAACTAGGCCAGAGTAAAGGCAGTGGTATGTTGGAGTTGGCTCGCACTGGTTTGTGAGAGCCAGTTGTATATATCTCTTCTCTCAACTTCAGTGACATACATTGGTAGCTGGAAATTGGTTATTAAAGAATATTTATGCCAAGTAAATCAGCATATACTACAATTTACAGTTGTTTTAATCACCCCCACCCCAGAAAGCTGATTTTTGAGCATTTACCAGGTATAATACCACAGGTATTGTAGGAAGATATATGGTCTTTGTCCCTGGTCACTGGCACATCACTCCTAAAAATCTTGGCATTTTCAGAATGATAAAGGTGATAGGAGTGTCTTTTGTTCTAACAAGGAAACTCTTGGCAGGCCACTAGATAGCTTCAGGATGGACGCTGGTCACTAGAATGATAAAGCTTGGAATTTTCCACCCTGTCCCTCAACCTGGGGGTTGTGGGGGACAATGGAAGGTGAGGGGAACGAGGAACAGGGGTAGAAATTAAGTTATCACTAATGGCCAACGGTTCAATTAATCATGCCCTAGTAACAGAACCTCCATAAAAATCCCCAAATGACAAGGTTTGGTGAGCTTCCAGTTGTTGAACACATCAATGCACTGGGAGGGAATGAATACTCTGAGTACCCCTCCCCTCATGCTTTTCCCTGTGTATCTCTTCCATAGGCTGTTTCTGAGTTGTAACCTTTAACATAAATCAGTAATAGTGAAGAAGGTCATTGGTAGCTTGATGGGGATAGCATTGAATCTGTAAATTACTTTGGGCAGTATGGCCATTTTCACGATATTGATTCTTCCTAACCGTGAGCATGAAATGTTTCTCCGTCTGTTTGTGTCCTCTCTTATTTCATTGAGCAGTGGTTTGTAGTTCTCCTTGAAGAGGCCCTTTACATTCCTTGTTAGTTGTATTCCTAGGTATTTTATTCTCTTTGTAGCAATTGTGAATGGTAGTTCGTTCTTGATTTGGCTCTCTTTAAGTCTGTTATTGGTGTATAGGAATGCTTGTGATTTTTGCACATTGATTTTGTATCCTGAGACTTTGCTGAAGTTGCTTATCAGTTTCAGGAGATTTTGGGCTGAGACGATGGGGTCTTCTAGATATGCAATCATGTCATCTGCAAATCAAGACAATTTGACTCCCTCCTTTCCTGTTTGAATTCCCTTTATTTCTTTTTCTTGCCTGATTGCTCTGGCTAGAATTTCCAGTACTATATTGAATAGGAGTGGTGAGAGAGGGCATCCTTGTCTAGTGCCAGATTTCAAAGAGAATGCTTCCAGTTTTTGCCCATTCAGTATGATATTGGCTGTTGGTTTGTCGTAAATAGCTTTTATTGTTTTGAGATACATTCCGTCAATGGTAAGCAAAGCACTTTCCTGAGTTCTGTGAATCATTCTAGAGAATTATTAAACATGAAATGGGGTGTTGTGGGAACCTCTAACTTTGTACCCAAATTGGACAGAGCGGGGGATAACCTTGGGACCCAAGAATTGAGATGCATCTGAAGTAAGGGCAGTCTTGCAGACTGAGCCCTTAAACCTGTGAAGTCTGATGCTAACTCCAGGTAGTTGGTGTTAGAGTTGAATTGAATTGTAGGACACCTCATTGGTGTCAGAACTGGTTGGCGTCAGGAAGAAAATAGCCTCTCAATACCACTGAGTAAAACCTAACCAAGGTCCACCCTAGAAAAGCTTTACAAGTCTCAAAAGGATCAAGCTAATCTGCAAGTAACTTAACTGCCTCTCAAAATAAAATTGAACTTTCTTTAAAGGAAAACATTAAAACACCACCAACAGCATAATATTCAAAATGTTTGGCATCTAATAAAAAATTGCTAAACATACAAAGAAGCAAAAAAATGTGGCTTATCACCAAGAGGAAAATCTCTCAATAGAAACCAAGATGGACTAGCTTGGGCAACACAGTGAAACCCCCATCTCTACAAAAAAAAAAAAAAAAAAAAAAAAAAATTAGCCAGGTGAATGTCTGTAG
Organism: Ateles fusciceps; assembly: GCA_036589455.1. Lineage (NCBI taxonomy): Eukaryota > Metazoa > Chordata > Mammalia > Primates > Atelidae > Ateles > Ateles fusciceps. Next base: position 5,043,696 of record JAZHEH010003362.1, read on the forward strand.
GTCTAGCTGCTCAGGAGGATGAAGCAGGAGGATTGCTAAAGCCCAGGAGTTCGAGGTCATAGTGAGCTAAGATTGTGCCATTGTAATCCAGTCTAGCCTGGGCAACAGAAGGAGACCGTCTCTCAAAAAAAAAAAAAAAAAAAAAAAGAGAAAGCGACCCAGATGGAATTAGTAGACAATATGTTAAAATAGATATTATAAATATAGATATTCTAAGTAGATATTATAAATATTTTCTATAATATAAAATTTCCACAATATTTAGTGGAAAAAATATAAATTGTCCTATACAATAAACAAACAAATAAAGCAAGCCTCAGAAAGATTTAATGGAAAATATGAATATGACGAGAGAAACAAAAGATAAAAAAGAATTAAATGGAATCTCTACAGCTGAAAAATACAATATCTGCAGTAAAAGTTTCACTGGATAGACTCTAACAGTATACTATTAGAGAAGCTATAGAAAAAAGGTTACCAAACTGGATAACCTAACAATCAAAATTATTTAAAATGAACAAGAGAGAACAAAATAAATTTTATAAAAAGTAGGCCAGGCATGGTGGCTCACACGTATAATCCCAGAACTTTGGGAGGCCAAGGCAGGTGGATCACCAGATGTCAGGAGTTGGAGACCAGCCTGGCCAACATGGTGAAACTCTGTCTTTACTGAAAATACAAAATTAGCCAGACATGGTGGCACATGCCTGTAGTCCCAGCTACTCAGGAGGCTGAGGTAGGAGAATCACTTGAAATCAGGAAGTGGAGGTTGCAGTGAGCCGACATCAATCCATTGCACTCCATTGTGAAAAGAGCTAAACTCTGTCTCAAAAAAAAAAAAAAAAAAAAAATGTGTGTGTGTGTGTGTGTGTGTGTATGTGTGTGTAGCTGAGAAGAACAACAAACTCTGCCAGGACAAACTGTGGAACAATATCGAGAGACCTAACATGTGTAATTGGAGTCATAGGGTGGGGGAAGAAAAATATTTCAAACTACACTGCCATGTGTGTACCTATGCAACAATCTTGCATGTTCTTCACATGTACCCCCAAACCTAAAATGCAATAAAAATATATTAAAAAAAAAAGAGAAAAAAAAAACTACAATGGCCAAAAAATTTCAATTTTGATGAAAACTACAAATTCAATGATCTAAAGGAGTAAAATGAACCCTAAATGATATAAAGACACACTCATACACAAACACAAAAAACAACATAATAATTAAGCTATTAAGACCGATAGTAAAGAGAAAATCTTAAAAGCAACCAGAAAAAAAGACACATTATAAACATTGATATAACGATAGGAATTCTCAAACTTATTATCAGAAACAGTGCAAGCCAGGAGACAATGTAATGACCGATTTAAAGTGCTGAAAGAACAACAACAAAAAGAACCTCTCAACCCAGAAGATTCTATATCTGGCAAAAATATTCTTCAGAGATGAAGGCAAAATAAAGACATTTTTAGATAAGCAGAGGTGAGAAAATTTGTCATCAACAGACCTGCATTAAAATACATGCTAAAGGAAGTTCTTCAGACTGAGGAAAAATAATACCAGATGGAAAGCCAGATAGATAAGGAATTAAAAGATCAAGAAATGGTAAATGTGTGGAAATATATGAGACTTTCCCTCATTTTAAGAACCCTTTAAATGTAATTGCTAAAGCAAAAGCTTAAAAAAACACAATGTATTTTGGGGTTTGTAACAGAAGTAGAAATAAAATACAAGAATGCATAAAGGATGGGAGGGGAACATTTTAAGTATACAGTTGTACATTTCTTAAAATATACCTGAAATTGTATAATATTTTGAAAGTAGACTGGGTGAGTTAAAAATATTGTAGACTCTAAGCAATCCCCTAAAAAATAATACCAAGAGGTAGCTAGTGTGTAAGTTTCCTGGGGCTGCCATAACAGACTATGCTAAACTGGGAGGCCTAAAACAAGAGAAATGTATTCTTTCACAGTTCTAAAGCCTACAAGTCTGAAATCAAGGTGTCAGCTGAACCAAAGTGATTGAAGGCTCTTTCTTGCTTCTCTAGTTCCTGGTGGTTGCCAGCAATCTTTGGCCTCCCTTTGACATTCATTGATTTGTAGATATTTTGCTCCTATTCCTGCTGGCATCACATGGCATTCTTCTGGGTATCTATGTCTCTGTTTTCTCTTCTTATAAGGATACCAGACATTGGATCAGGGTCCATCCGAATTCAGTATGACTGCATCTTAACTAATTACTAATGGAGTCTGTAAAGACTCTATTTTCAAATAAGATTTCATTCTGAGCTTCCAGTGGACATGAATTTTAGGGGGACATTATTCAACACAATATAGCTAACCAACCAAGAGTGGAGAAAACATGAAGTCATAAAATATATTCAATAAATTAGTTGATTATTGGAGCGTAGACAACCTCCTCAGATATGAAAAACAATGTAGTTAAATCTCTATCAATTTTAACTTGGCTAACCAGTTAAAATGCCCAGTCGGTGAATGGAGGACATGATTTGTTTATTTTATGCCCACCTAGTATCCATTTCTTTCTTTTTCTTGCTCACAGTGATCCACCTCTATCTAAGTGATTCATTGGATGGTAACCCAAACCCCTGCTCAGTGTTAAGTCCTAGTTGGCATAAACTACTCATGTTGGTCCCATTTTCTTGCCAGTCACTTATTTAGAGGTGAGCATTTTTGGCCAATGTTTGGCCAATGAAATGTGGTGAACATGACTGAGATTTTTCTGGAAAAAGTTTTTCTCACCTCTAAGGAATACACATTAGGGGGCCGGGCGTAGTGGCTCACCCCTGTAATCCCAGCACTTTTGGAGGCTGATGCAGGTGGATCACTCAAGGTCAGGAGTTTGAGACCAGCCTGGTCAACATGGTGAAATCCCATCTCTACTAAAAATACACACACAAAAATTAGCTGCATAGGGTGGCAGCCGCCTGTAATCCCAGCTACTCAGGAGACTGAGGCAAGAGAATCTGTTGAACCCAGGAGGCAGACATTGCAGTGAGCTGAGATCGAGCCATTGCACTTCAGCCTGGGCAACAAGAGCGAAACTCCATCTCAAAATAATAATAATAATAAAATAAGAAATACACACTAGGAGAAGCAATCTCATTCCTATCTCTGAGTATTTTTGTGTTTGAGTGCCATGTTTAGAATTAGAATGGCTGCAGCTGTCTCGCTACCAGGAGAACCACATAAAAAAAAAAAAAAGAGTTGGATGTGGTGCATGATATGTGGAAATTCCCAACCTCTGAATATCTTATTATAGGGGAAAAATATATGCCTTTTTGGTGAAAGCCAAATGAATGAGGATTATCTGTTATTGCTGCTAAAGTATTCTAACCAATGGAGTTGGTCTACACAAGGCCTGGGTGAATAGCCCAAATTTTCATTAATTACAACTGTATGAATGGGACATACTTCCCATTCATAGGATTATAATCATGCATCTTTTGAGGACCAAGAATGAACCAGAAAACTCCTACCAACATAAAAATGAAGACTGCCTGCCTTTAACAGATGTCTTGAAGATTTCATATCTAGTTGTAATTTTTTGTGTTAATTTTATTTTTCTTGGTCACATATTTAGCCTACAACTTAACTGTATGTTATGGTGACTGTATCAATCACATATCTTCATATGTAAATGTCTTATAAAACATCTTATATGTAGATAATTGTATAAGAGTAAGATGGGGGTAAATCTGACATTATGATAGTACTAATGTCATAATAACGAAAAATCTGATGATATTTAAATCTTCCCATAAGAATTTTTTAATCTCATATTTTCATTTTGAAAATATTCTAAAAGTCAGATATAAGGTGTTCTAGAACATATGGACTATTTCAGTGAGATTTAAAAGTGCTCATTTACATTTGCATTTATGATCATGTTGTCACCCAGTGATCCCTAAGTGACAGTGCTTGATTTTTTAATGTATTGATAATAAAGTTTCATATATCCTATTGTCAAAATAGCAATTGACCCATGACTGTTATTGTGGTCATACTGAATCTTTTTAATAGTTTAAGAACAAAACTTTTCTTCTGCAATAATAATTCATGCTGCAACTCATTGAGTCTTCTCTTGGCATAAATGCATTATTCATATTTGTTAAAGAATTGAGACACCTGAATATAGCGTCGATGCCTTAAGTGCAGATTATTTTGAATTCAGCCGCCTGTGCTATTGGATGCCTTGAGATGATTCCGTTCTGCACCCATTTTTGTCTGTTTGAACTACTAAGAAGACTATATTCCCTGTGACTTCACTGAACTTCACTGGGCTTATATGAAGATGCAAAAGCAGACACAAACCTTGAAATATGCAGCAATATTTGATTACATGTTGGTGTTCCAGATGATCCCCAAATATGCTTTTTATTGCTCATCTTCCTTTTAAAAATGAAACACACGCTCAGAAATGTGAACTAATGTTTCGAGGTGGCATAACTACTAAGCAGCAGAACCATAATTTGAACTTAGGAATTTTGGCTGCAGTTACTGTGCTTTTCCCAGAGTATCAGTGTTTTCCAAGGTGATATGCATATTACTGGTGATATATCTGATAATCTTAGATGATAAGTGGGCAAACATTTTAACAGTTTTCTAGTTAAATGTATGTTAGAAAATATAATGAATTATACATCAAAATTTTGCTTTCTCAGATTTTTGCATAGGACAGGGCTAACACAGACAGTGCCATAAAAACCCACCCTGGACACATAAAACACAGGGTACACTCAGGCAAGTATATGAATGTTTTCAAATTCCAGTAACTGAACTTTCTGTTATATGAATTATTGATATTAGAGATGATATACATCAGTTATATAGCTTCTCAGATAATGAGTGCTTGCATCCTTTTCAGCAAAATATTAGTCTTTCTTCCGTAAGCTCTCAGTTACTTGCAAGATCAATAAGACTTCTTTCTCATACATAACCTAATATAAATACAGAGAAGCCTTTCCCACCAGAGGATCGTATGAATATTTAACAAATCTGCTAAAATTGTTGATCACATTAAGAGCAGCCCAATACATTTTTGACTTTTTCCCCTCAAGATAGGTGGTGACCACAGATGACATTTGTTTTACAGTGAAGTTTAGTGGCCTTTGCAAAAGGTTGTCTCTTGTCTGTTCAAGTTGCAAGAACTTCAGGGTTTCCAGAAGGAACTCATCACTCTGTAAAATTGTATGCATGATTGAAATTGATTTTGCAAACTAGCTTATCTCATAGATATATTTGCTCATCTGAAAAACTTAAGTTTTTCCTTTCAAGGCAAGCTTATGGAAATATATCACGTGCAAAACCAAATGTACACAATCCTCATGAAAATGGAATATGGAATACACGCCATGATGTGTGGTCTTAGATTCTTCTTGTTATCTAAATTATCTGGCTCTTGTTTGGATTTCTGAGGTTACCAATAACATCATTTCCTCCTGTATATTCTGCGTGTATATTTACTTTGTGTCCTGTGAATTGTTATACCCACTTATTAGTTCATTTTGTATAGATTCTTCAGGACTTTCTATGTAGATGATCATATCATCTGAGGATTAAGACAGTTTTATTTTTTCCTTTCCAATCTTGTCTTATTATATTGCTAAGACATCCAGCATGGTGTTGCATAGAAGTGAGAGAGGACTTGTTCCCTTCTTAAGGGGAGATGTATTTAGACTCATCATGAGAATAATGTGAGCTGAAGCTTTTCATAGATTTCCTTTTTTATATCATCTACATTTACAGATGAGAATACTGAGGCTCAAAGATGTTATCTAAATTGCCCACAGTCATACAGCTAGCAAGAGACAATCAAGACCATGATTCCCGTGCTGTTTCAACTACATCAATGATTCCATTTGTCAAGTGTCTGGTGCTTTATTCCATTTAAATCATTCACTTAGGAAACAATTATTGAGTTCATACCGTGTGCTATACTTTAAAGGTGCAAAGCACTGAACAAAAGTTATTTATTTGTATTAATAAGTTTTAAAACGGAGATGATACCCATGAAATCTTTTAAGAAAGACTTGCAAGAGGTTTTGCATAGATTATTTAGAAAGACAAGAGGAAATCACCTTACTGATGAAAGTAATACATCATCAGGATGGCATATCCCATTAAGCATCAAAGGGATGATGAGTTTCAGTTCTTAAAGCATGAATTTGTGTCTCCAGAGATAATTTGTGACAACTGTGTATTTGATAGCTGTATTTATCTGTATTGAAGAACACACAGATTCCACTTTTAATACAGTTGTTCTCATGGAACAGCGCCATTGGTTTGGTGATTATCATCATCTTCTTTAGCATTATATCAGAGAATGTCTTTTCTTTCTTATTTTATTGGGAGCTAATTTATTCATATTTTAAGTGTTTTCGATAAGGAGATTATAATTTTAGGTTTAGTTTCTTTTTATCTTTGTCCATATGTATGTTCTAATTCATTCATTCTAAATTGAGGGATAATTTGCAAAGTGAAAATCAGCTCATCTTTCTTTTTCAGGTTATGAATAAATATGCAGAGGAAGATGAGATTGGAGAAGGGAATCACAGAATGTTAGGACTGAAAGAGATCATGATGGTCACCATATTATTTTACAGTTGAGGAAATTGAGGCCCAGGAAACTTAAGCCACATGTCTAATATTACACAGCTGCTGGCCAAGTGGCAAAACTGGAACTGAAGCTCAGTTCTTACGTCTCCCAGGCCTCCTGTAGTCTCTTTCTCTCTTTCTCTTTCTCTTTCTTTCTTTCTTTCTTTCTTTCCTTCCTTCCTTCCTTCTTTCTTTCTTTCTTTCTTTCCTGTCTTCTTTCCTTTCTTCCCTCCCTCCCTCCCTTCCTTCCTTCCCTCCTTCCTTCTTTCTTTTCTTTCTTCCTTCCTTCCTTCCCTCCTTCCTTCTTTCTTTTCTTTCTTTCTTCCTTCCTTCCTTCCTTTCTTTCTTCTTTCCTTCCTTCCCTCCCTCCCTCCCTCACTTCCTTCCTTCCTTCCTTCTTTCCTTTCTTTTCTTTCTTTCTGGCACAGTCTCACTCTGTTGCCCAGGCTGGAGTACAGTAGCACAATCACTGCTCACTGCAACCTCAACCTCCCTGGACTCAGATGATCCTCCTGCCTCAGCCTCCCAACTAGCTGGGATTACAGGCATATGCCACCATGCCTGGCTAATTTTAGTATTTTTTGTAAAGATGGGATTTTGCCATGTTACCCAGTCTGGTCTCAAACTCCTGGGCTCAAGCAATCTGCTAGTTTCAACCTCCCAAAGTGCTAAGATTACAAGCATGAGCCACCACACCTGGTCCTGAAGTTTCTGTTTCCACAGGCTGACTAACATTAGATAAGTGGTTGGAATAGTTTACTTTTAGTATCCCTTTCAACTCAGAGAGTCTTTTGCTATTTTATTCCACTAGGGGTTCAATTATCTTATTTCTGCATCAGCTAATATGTGAAGTATTTCATGTCATTCTTCCTAAGTAAACATTTCAAATTAAAGATAGTTTAAAAAATCTGCTATAGATCTGTTTAATTAGAATCAATACCAATTTTGAAGAAAATACTTTTACTTCATATATTTGCTGTAAACAGAATAATTTGTTATAATGGTTCGTGTTTTATAGAATCAGTGCTTGTCCTTCTACCACCTGTTTTAAAAAGGACCCATGATGTTCCTGCCTGGTTGGAGACACTCACCTGCAGTGACTCCACACATCTGTGCCTAAACTAACAATGCAACATTTGGCTTTCTCAAGACACAGAATCAGCCTCAAAAATTAAAAAATAGATCACAGCTTTGAAATGTAAAGCATGTACTGCCAAAAAATTAAACATACATATTCAGTTTTTGAAAGTTCCATGATAAAATGGTATCAAGCAACAAGGCTGTTTTTTCTTTTAGGAAAAATTATTTTTCAGCTGAGTGCAGTGGCTCATGCCTATAATCCTAGCATTTTGGGAGGCAGAGATGGATGGATTGCCTGAGCTCAGGAGTTTGAGAACAGCCTGAGCAAAATGGTGAAACCCTGTCTCTACTAAAATACAAAAAATTAGCCAGGTGTGGCAGTGTGTGCCTGTAGTTCCAGCTACTTGAGAGACTGAGGCAGGAGAATTGCTTAAACTGGGGAGGCAAAGGGTGCAGTGAGCTGAGATCATGCCATTGCACTCCAGCCTGGGCAACAGAGTGAGGGTCTGTCTCCAAAAAAGAAAAAAAAATTACTTGTCCTGGATGATGATAGAAATTATTTTATTTCTGTCAAATCCACCAGACTGTAGCCTCTTAGTCCATAGTTGTTTTCAACTATGTCCCCAGGACCTATTTGAGAATTACCTGGTCATGCTTATTAGAAATGCAGACATCTGGGCCACTCCCAGACTACTGTTCTAGTTGGGGCCCTGGGAATTAGCATTTCAATATACTCTCCTTCCCATACCCAAGGTGATTCTTATTTGCACTAAGTTTGAATCAATGGTCTAGAAGACAAGAAGTATGTCCTTTTGTTATTGTTGTTGTCATTAAGTGTAGCTTTATTTGTAAATGACCCAAGCTGGAAACAACCAAAATGTTCTTCAGCAGAGGAATGGACAAACTGTGGTACATCCACACCATGGGGTACTATATAGCAAGAAAAAAGAACAAATGATTGATAGATGCAACAACTTGAATGGATCTCAAAAAGCTATGTTGGGTGAAAAAGGCTAATCTGAAAAGGTCACATGCTAGATGATTCTATTTATATAGTATTCTTGAAATAAAATTATAGCGATGGAGAACAGATTAGTTGTTGCCATGGGTTAGAGATGGGAGAGGGGGTGGGGATGGCTACAAAGGGCTATAACAGAGCCCTGTGGTGGTGGAGCAGTTCTGTATCTTGATTATATTGGTGATCACATCAATCTATGTACACAATAATTTTTTTTTTTTTGAGACAGAGTGTCGCTCTGTCACCCAGGCTAAAGTGTGGTGGCATGATTTTGACTCATGCCACTTCCTGGGTTCAGGTGATTTTCGTGCCTCAGTTGGCTAATTTTTGTATTTTTAGTAGAGATGGGGTTTCACCATGTTGGGCAGGCTGGTCTCGAACTCCTGCCCTCACACTTGAGGCCCCACACCTGCCTCAGCTTCCCAAAGTGCTGGGACTGCAGGAATGAGCCACTGCACCCGGCCTCACATGCAATAAAACTGAACAACCGTACATGCACACATACATGAGTGCATGTAAAACTGGTGAAATCTGAATGGCCTCTGTGGATTGTCCCAATGTCAATTTCTTAACTGTGAATTAAGAACTACATCCTTTTTAATCTTAGTTTGAACTCCACTAACCACACAGGGTGCTTCATACTCTCATACTGTATTCTCTGATGATGATAATGTAATATGTACCCAGTCCCTACTTGTAAACCCTTTATAGCTAGAGCTACTCAGGACCTACTTACAGGTCAGTCCCCTACCTAGATTTTTGGATTAGTCTTATACTTATGCAGAAAGAATTTAGGAGCCACCAGGGGTCAGCACCAAGGGTGATGATGCCGTGACATCTATATCTGTCTAGCCCTTCCCTCTGTTTTTCCTCTCTTTGGTAGCTCCAGGGAAGGGAGAGACTTCTCTCCGTAGGATCCACCTTTTCTAGGAGACCCATTTCCCACATCGTTAGTTGGTTCATTGCATAAGGCATATCTGCAGCCTTCTAACAACCTCTTCCCGCCCCTTCCCTTCCATCTCTCCCACAGCTTCATACAAGCAGCTGATTGGGTAGGATTTTAGGCTTGGGTAATAGTTATATCTGTGCTTTGGCAAAAGAGTGAAGCATTATTCATTTTACTTCAAACAGACTGTTCCAGGTCTTCAATTAAGTTTTAGAGCTGTCTCTAAATTTTAATTATATTATTTAGTGTAGCCTAATTGGCACTCAATTTAAAATATATCATTGACAAGTCATCATCTCTATGTGCAAACCTATGCCTCAGATCAGAGAATCCTTTGATGTTTAGGTCTCATATTTTAAAGGAAAAGATGTAGACATCAGTGGCTCCAAACCCATTCCCTTCTGGACCAGTGAAGGCACGCAGAGGAGGTCAGGGCTTCCCTTTCCTCTCAAGCTGATTCCTCAAACCACTTCTTCCTTTCGTATCAAAGGTCTCAGTCATCCATCTTTCTCAGCTCAGAAACTCTGACACAGGGGAGCCTGCTTGTATCTGTGACCTACCATTATGCCTTGTTGTGCCTGGAAGTGTGTGAAGGGACAGAATTTTTACTTGAGACAGTTTTGTCCAGAGAATGACACAGAGGGGTTCTTTGCCTTTCCCATCAAGTAAGACTTCCCTTCAGTCTGAAGAGAGTCAGCCTTGAAGGGCATTGGGTCCACCCCTGCCCCCACTCATCTGTATTGTACCCTTGGGTTCCAGCTCCAACTTGATGGCAACCCAGGGGGAGCAACTCTGTGGAGATCCTGGCAGGATTATAGAGGATCCCTGGGGGCACAATTGATCATTCTAGACAAATCTCCCCAGGAACAGGTTGTTTTTCCAGATTTTACAAATATAGTATTTATAAGACGATCTTTTTTTGATTTCTGTCTCTCATGGCAGAACTTTTAATGCTTAATTATTCCAAAATATTGTTTTGGCATAGCCGACTATACCAAAAATTCATGTTCCCTGCTGAGATGGAATTACTGCTAGCAAGCAGCTTTCCAGCCTGAGAACCCATCTCAGCTTCCAGCATATGTGAGAAGGGCCATGCTACTAGTCCTCATCAAAAGATCTTAAGCGGAGAGGATGTGTGTCACCTCTGAGCCGAGGTGGTTACGTTCCAGGTACAGAGCCCTCTATTTGACTGTCAACTGGCTGAATGCAGAGGATCCAGTAGGAGCGACAAGGAGGGCCTAGGAGATGGTGGAGCCGAAGGTTAGAAGGAGCCTGAATGCTGAGTTGCCATGTTAGGGGAGAGCTGCCCAGGAGGGTGGCTTGACCAGGAACGTCTGGATCTGTGACCTGCCATTTTGCTTTGCTGTGCCTGGAAGTGTGTGAAGAAATAGAATCTTCAAATTTATGTGGAAAATTAACTTTATTGTTCCAAGTTACTGAGATTTGGGATTATTTGTGACAGGAGCTGGGGTTAATTACCCTAATACAACCATCTTCCTTAGAATAAGGATGAGGACGTAAAAGACAGTAGAGGGTCAGGGAGAGGATGGCCGCCATTGGCCACATAAATAAGAACAACACATAGAACTATGAACTAGAAACCCAAGTGCCTAGAATTCCATACTTCACAAATGGAATCAGCATCTCTATTTGTCTTGCCTAAAAACACAGTCCTTAAATCTAATAATTAACAAATTGCATTATGCTGGCAGTGTGGGAGGCTTAGAGATAAACGAGACAGAGTTGCTTAAGTCTTTTGTGGCAGCAGACTGCCTGCCAAACAGAAACGCTGGATAAATGTTTTTTGAATTGGATAATTGGAGTCCGATATGAAACAAAATACAACACAAGATAAGCGTCTACTCAGGGCTATGGGAACAGACAATAGAACAATTAATTTTGCTTGCATAGAGTATGTGTGAGTGGTTAGTGAAGGCCCCAGTGTCTAGATGTCTTTTACAGAACAAAGATGCAGACAGCCCTCGGTTCCTTACAGCTCTTGGAAATGAAGCTGATGGGTTGGCCCTCACCCCCTGCCACTGCTGCTGTGCGAACTCCCAGGCCTTCCCCGACTCCTCCACTTGTGGTCCTCCCCATCTAGGCCCCCCTTTGCTGGTGCCTTTCCTCCTTCCCGGGCACATTCTTGTGGCATTCTCACACTTCCCTTCCCAGCACCTCGGCTCTAGGGAGGCCAGGGCTTCGGGACACCACCAGGGGAGACATTTTTGCCTATTTATTTGTTTGACTATGAGTCATCCCCCACACTCTACCGAGGGCTGTGTATCCTGAACTGTGTATCAAAGGTCTTCTCCAGCCCTTTGATGAGGGGGGCAGCACTGTGGCTCTCCTATGACCAAAAGAGGAAGCCAGCACCTGGTTATCCATGGAGTCACCTTACCTCACCACCTTTCCTTTCTGCTACACCTTTCAAGTTTAGGTTCTAGAGAGGCTCTCAGGGGAACAGGCCCATGGCCTGGGCTTACGGGCTTCTCAGTTCTCACAGGGGTCCAGGCCCTAGTTCTAGTCTATGCTTTTTTTTTTTATTTTTTTAAGATGGAGTCTTGCTCTGTTGCCCAGGCTGAAGTGTAATGGCGTGATCTTAGCCATGTTCAAGCAATTCTCCTGCCTCAGCTTCCTGAGTGGCTGGGATTACAGGTGCATGCCACCACGCCCGACCAATTTTTGTATTTTTTTTTTTTTTTTAGTAGAGATGGGGTTTCACCATGTCGGCCAGGCTGGTCTTGAACTCCTGACCTTGTGATCCATCTGCCTTGGCCTCCCAAAGTGGTGGATTACAGGTGTGAGCCACCGCTCCCGGCCTGTAGTCTATGCTTCTAAGGAAATTAGGGGAAGTTTGCGTTTTCAGAATATTTTGATATACTTAAACATGTTTCATGATCTTTAAAATAAAAAGGTGAATCCAAAGTGTTCTGTAAAACTGGGGTGGAGGTGGATCCGAGGGTTCATTTCTCAGGCTGCAGCTAGATCTTTTATGAGGGTGCCACTACTCAGTTCTGCCTCTTGAGGGCACCAGAGACTGCTTTGCCATCCACAGAACAGCGGGGGAACCAGGCAGCCATAAGCTGAGTGACCCAGGAACAGGCGATGTTTGGCCAGTGAAGGTAGCCCTGCTAGGGGCACAGACTTGCAGAGCTTTGCCAGGTTAGTGGGAAGATGACAAGACCCAGAAGCCTGAGCTATAGCTTCAGCTCTGCTTTCAGTTAGCCGTGTGCCTTAAAAGCCATTTAACTTCTCTAGGCTTGGGCTTCCTTCTATGTATTAAAAGTAGTGGCCAAAACCTCAATTACCTTTGCACCAACCCAGTAACAGGCCAGGGGTAGAAAGAGCTGACCCAAATGAGTTCTACTTTTTTGGTTTTTTTTGAGACGTAGTCTCCTTCTGTTGCCTAGGCTGGAGTGCAGTAGCGCAATCACTGCAACCTCCGCCTCCCAGGTTCAAGCAATTCTCCTGCCTCAGCCTCCCGAGTAGCTGGAATTACAGGTGCGTACCACCATGCCAGGCTAATTTTTTGTATTTTTAGTAGAGATGGGGTTTCACTGTGTTAGCCAGGGTGGTCTTAATCTCCTGACCTTGTGATCCATCTGCGTCTGCCTTCCAAAGTACTGGGATTACAGGCGTGACCAAATGGCTTCTTCTATAGTTAGGGCTTTGAATTGCTCTAAATCATGGAAACGCTGGAAATGATAGCACGGCATAGATTCTTATTTCCTGGAGCCTTTGAAAGTGTCCCTGTCCTGAGCACTGACCTCGACATGACCAGAAATTGGTTATGGCAAGATGGCTGGGGGTGGGGCTGGGACAGGTGATGACAGAGAGTAAACTAAGAAAATGAGACTCAGGAGATAAATCAGAGTGGAAATCTCACAAGCTCTTCCTAATTTAGGATCCTAACTGATGCTAGAAAAGGATCCGGGGAAGACTGCATAACCTTTTTGTAACTATCCTCTGCTCTGTCCAAGCTGTATGTGAAATAATAGCTGTGAAACACAATACAAGCCAAGGGGCCTTCGACAGCACTCAATGGCCCCGTTGAGATGTGGGTGGTTGTCTCAATAGTATTCTGAGTCACAAATGAACTTTCCTTGACATTTCATTTCCATACCTGAATTGCACGTGATATTTTGGTTCACACCAACTCACTGGGGTAGGAAGACAAAATGCATGTCGATAGCATTAATCTTGGAAAAATGAATGAATGAGTCAACTAACAAAAGAAAGAGCAAGCACTGAGTGGGAGAGTCTTGGCTGCGAGGGTAATAAAGGCAATTCTGATTCAGGCACAACTCTTAGGAATGGAAGTCTTTAGCCCCTGAGCAGAGAGAACTTGGTTGCGGGTCAGTGGGTGTAGTTCAGTGTCCCAGATGGCACTTGTATGTAGGTTAAACTCAGAATCGAGAGTGTTGCTAAAGGGCTGTATAGAGAATATGTGGGGAATGGAAGCAAAGCGTGGTCTTATATGTTGTGAATGCCAGAGGATAGATAGAGACAGCATGAGATTTCTGAATGCTGAAAAAAAACACGTTACCATTCTGTTGGGGGCAATATCAAAATTCTGCACCTTGCCTTGTAGGGGATGTCACGTGGGATATGGGTCAGTAAAGCAAGATAGAAGTCTGGGGAATAATAGTACTTAGAGAGGTATCAAGAAAGTGGGATCCCTAAAAGGCTTTTTGAGAGGATATTGCCATTCCAGGTTAAAGAACTTGCCAGTCTCCCTAGGGAGCCATAAAGAAAGCAAAGTACCCTTTCTTTGGTCTTGCTTTGTAGACATGTCTTCTTTCAGAAAGTGTCTCCCATCAAGGGAGCCACAGGTAAATAGGGGTGCAGTGGAGTGGGTTATGGAAGTCAAGGATTAATGAGAAAGAATACACAGAAAATGTGAGGTAAGCATGGAGGGTGGCTTGCCTTCAGACCTGGCTCTAGTGTTTATACCTAGGTGATTTTGGAAAAACCCTATAATCTTCCCAACCCTCAGTTTCCTCTTCTGCACCCTGGGAGCCATACTTGTACCTCTCTCAGAAGGTTCTCCTAAGGATTAGGTGAAATATAAACAAATATAAACAAAAAGGCCTTTTTAAACTTTAAGGCATGGACTAAAAATAAGCTATTATTATTATGGAATGCAGAGATGGTAGGTGCATACCAGAGTGCCAGGATTATTACTATTCACACATGGTGGTGTTTGAGGGACCCCTGCAGCCTTGCTATAACTACGGCTACTGGGTGACTGCAGGTGTTAGCAATTAAGTTTTTAAACGGGCTCAAGAGCACCTGTGTGTGGGCTGAATCCTTGCATTATGACTTGGCAACCTGGTAGGGCATGCTGGTCTGCGGAAATCACCTTTTGTAATAGGCTGGGAGTGGACCTGGGGCGTACCCACAAACTGTCTGCTAGTTCCCCGCTTCACAAAGGAGACCTATTTCTACCTCATCATAGTAACCTACAACTTACATGACAGCTAGTCATGGTGACCAGAAAACTTTATTGTTTTGTAACCCACTAGGCCATGAGTGCCTCCCTGGTGTGCCAAGAAATTGCATACACCACAGTTGTGGAGCCAAGCAGTATAGGCATGCATAAGTTTGGAAACACAGCTTAGGAGAACAAATCCCAGGGACCAGCCAATGCAATGTAGTCCCGAAGCACATCTTTGAAAGGCTGAATGGACCTTCTTGTCTCAATGCACCACTAATGCCACCATGACATGCATCTAATAATAACAGATATCAGCTGAGAGCTTACACATGCCAGAAACTACTAGTTTACATGCATAATCTCATTGTTTTAAAACTTGTAAAATAAACATAACAAAATTTAGCTTAACTATTTTTAAGTGTACAGTTCAATGGCATTGAGTACATTTGCAATGTTGCATGGCTATTACCACTATTTATTTCTACAACTTTTTCATCATCCCAAACAGAAATTCTGTACCTATTAAACTCTAACTCCCCATTTCCCCTTCCTTCCAGGCCTTGGGGACCACTCTTCTACTTTCTGTCTCCATGAAATTGCCTATACTAAGTACATCATACAAGTAGAATCATACAATATTTGTCATTTTGTGACTGACTTATTTTATTTTATTTATTAATTTTTTTTGAGACAGAGTCTTGCTCTGCAGTGGCACAATCTTGGTTCACTGCAACCTCTGCCTCCCCAGGTTCAAGTGAGTCTTCTGCCTCAGGCTCCCGAGTAGCTGGGACTGCAGGCATGCACCACCATGCCCTGCTAAGTTTTGTATTTTTAGTAGAGATGGGGTTTTACCATGTTGGTCAGGCTGGTCTCAAACCCCTGATCCTGTGATCTGCTGGCCTCGGCCTCCCAAAGTGCTGGGATTACAGGTGTGAGCCACTGTTCCCGGCCCTTGGCTGGCTTATTTTATTTAGCATGTATAATTCCTGAAGTTTCATCCACATTGTAGTATGTGTCAGAATTTCCTTCTTTATTAAGGCTGAATAATATTTCATGATATGTAAATAATTGAAATAATCATTGAAATAATATTTCATGAAATGTAAACCACATTTCGCTTATCCACTTATCTGTTGATAGATATTTGAGTTGTTTCCACCTTTTGACTATTGTGAATAATGCTGCTTAAAAGTTTTTAAGATGGAAAATTCCAAACATATATAAAAATAGAGCAAAAAATATAATGAACCCCCATGTACAAAAATTATCAACTCATCAACAATAATCAACTGATGGCCAATTTTGTTTCATCTATATCCCCACCTGTCTCCCCCATCCCATATTATTATGAGGCATCTCAAACATCAGACAATAATTGTTTCCAGTTTACAGATGAAGAAGATAAGGCACAGAGAGGTTATGTTATCAAGGTTACAGAGCTCATAAGTGATGGACCAAAATTTAAACTCAGGCAGTGTGATGACTTATAAGTCTTTGCTACAGTTGTGTGTGTGTGTGTGTGTGTGTGTGTGTGTGTGTGTGTATGAGTGTGTGTTCATACATAAACACACATGCATGGGGTCAACTTTGGGCAAAACTGTACAATTGGAAAACTTTGCCTCTGGTGCCTCTTCCTGCATCTTTTTCCACACTTGGATACCACATGGACTTTAAACATACGAACATGAGTTTGAAGTCTTAGTTACAAGTAGAGTCAGTAATGCCTGGCATCCAGAGCGGGTGTGAGGATTAAAGGAGATAAGATCAGTAAAAGTGCTGGGCACCTTCAAGCATGTGGCAGATCAGTACATATGCTTTCTCCTCCCCCTCCTTGGGGGGGGGCCAGGCCCACCTTCCCTCCACAAAAGCGGACGTCAAGGAAACATGTGCTATCAGAGTGCAATGCTCAGATGTCAAGGGGTAATCACTGCTGGGGGATTTGTGTTGTGAAATAAAAGGATTTTCATCCTGCCAGTGAGTATAGAACAGAGGTGGCGCAATTCCTTCTTGCCAATGAAATCATGTATGTGTGTGTGTGCACGCATGTGCATGCACAAATGTGTAAAATAGGCTAGTGGACAAGTTCAGACTTCATTCTCTGCCCAGAGCATTACATTTTCTTTTCTCTGAGGAATTGTGACCCTGAAACAAATAATGACTTTTTCTCTCTTTGTCCTCCATTGGCTAAAACAGGAGGACAAATCCTTTGTTGGGACCCTCATCATCTTCTGGCCCAAGATACAAAGCCACAGGACAGAGGTCTGAGCTCAGGCATGTCTTGGCAAGACTGGCTCATCTCATTTCTAATCCTCTGTGGCCAGTCCCCTGGAAATAACTCAGGAAGGGCTGCAGAGCTCAGTGGACAACTGAAGAGGACTCATTGGCTGACTACAATGTCTCAGGTAACCGCAAAATGCATCTGCAGAGGGGACAGGAGGGGACTGTGACCATTGAGTGATGGTCAGCAAGAGTCTGATTGGCTGCTTCCTCTACCTGGAATGGGCTTTTCTGATCTTGCTCATGGAAGTAATAGAATCCTTTAATGCCAAGCTCAAATACTGCCTCCCTCATGACATTTTCTGTGTCTCCTCCCACTCTTCACCTCCATCCACCCCTGGCTGCCATACAAAGTGATCTCTCCTGCTCTGAACCCACGGCATCACTTTTGTGCCCTCTGAAGCACTTTTAATGCCTATTTTTGTACCATCTGAATACCAGTCTTAACTCCTTGATGGATCAAAGTGAGTTCCTCCAGAACAAGAGTCATTTCATCTATTTCTTTCCACTGTGAAGAGCCATTCACAGAGCACCCAGTCAGCAACTAATAAATATCTGTTGGTTAAATGATCAGATGTCTCACACAACCATGGCACATAGCAGACACTAAATGCACACTGAATGAATTAACATCCATCTCCAATATAAGAGACAGTTTACCCTGCTGTTGGTGTTCAGATGGAAACCAGTTTCATATAACCTTTCAAGAAATAACGTATTTCAAAATCTCCATGGAAATAACCATAAAAACTGCCTTGGATAGCACCTGAGATGGTCTCAAATGGGGTTTCAGGTTTTCTAATATCCCAATGTGTGGCATTTTTATTAGTCTGTTTAATATTCTAACTGGTTTTCTGAAGAATTTGAATGTCACAAAGTAGTACATTCTTGTTGATTGAAGATAGTCTCAATTAGAATATCTGACCAGAATATATAGCCATAACGTTTCTGCTCATCAGCAGAATAATGGTTGATATTTCTAACAGTGACCCTGTAGTTACACAAGAAACCCAAATACCTTATTTAAGGAAGTGTTATAATATCTTCGAAACATGATATAAAAAAATTTATTTATTATACTTTAAGTTCTGGGGTCCATGTGCAGATCGTGCAGGTTTGTCACATAGGTATGCATGTGACATGGTAGCTTGCTGCATCCATCGCCCTGTCACCTACATTAGATATTTCTCCTAATGCTATCCCTCCCCAATCCCCCCACCCCCCGCTATTCCTCCTCTAGCCCCCCACCCCCCAGGCCCCAGTGTGTGATGGAAACATCCTTTTTAAAAAGCCATTTTAATCTTTTGTTGTTGTTGTTGTTGACAAGATTTCACTCTGTCGCCCAGGCTGGAGTGCAGTAGGTGATCTTGGCTCACAGCAACTACTTCCTGGGCTCAAGCGATCCTGCCACCTCAGCCTCCTAAGTAGCTGGGACTATAGGTGCACGTCACCACACTTGGCTAATTTTTTTATTTTTTGTAGAGATGGGGTTTTGCCACGTTGCCCAGGCTGGTCTTAAACTCCTGAGCTCAAATGATCCACCTACCTCAGCCTCCTAAAGTGCTGGGATTACAGGTGTGAGCCACCTCACCCTGGCTTATTTTAACCAATTTTAAGTTAACAATTCGGTGACATTAAATGCATTCACCACTATCTCCATAACTGTTATCATCTCAAACAGAAACTCTATACCCATTAAACAATAACTATACATTAACCCCTCTTCCTGGCTTCTGGTAACCTCTATTCGACTTTCTGTTTCTATGAATTTTCTTGTCATAGGTACTCCATAGAAGTGGAATCATAATTGTCCTTTTGTGACTGGCTTATGTAACTTAGCCTAATGTCCTGAAGTTTCTTCCTTGTTGTAGGATATGTCAGAATTTCCTTTCTTTTTAAGGCTGAATAATATTCCATTGCACATATACATTACATTTTGTTTAATCCATTCATCTATTGATGAACATTTGAGTTGCTTCTGCTTTTGGGGAAATTAGATGAATAATGCTGCTATGAACATGGGTGTACAAATGTCTGCTCAGAAACGAGATTTTTATGATAGTCTTCTCATCAGTAAACTTTATATCCATGGTAACTTCCCACTAACCAGAACATATGACCAACTAGAATACTCCACTTTACCTCCAGGCTTGGTAAGAACATTTCCTGGAATATATGGTCGATGTACAATAGACGGTGATGGAGAATTATGCCTCCATCTCATACATGGACATGGGGCCACAGGCAGGCAGATGACTGGACTACAGTAGCCTAGCATATTAGTACAGGCAGTCAGATTTGTGCTTAGAGATCCCACCCCACCCCCCACTCTTGCTCTGACCCCCATCACTGTTCTAGCTGTTAGACTGGGCTGCTTTTCCAAAAAGGTATGAGCATGGGGAACATTTGTTCTGAATTAAACTTGGCTGCAGTTAAAGTGTTATCATTTATGTGAAGCTTAGATTACAGAGGCTGCCTTTGGCCAGTGAATGGCACAGCACGGCTGCTCAGAGAGGTGGAAAATTCTGAGGCCCCTCCAGCACTGTTTCAAGAAAAACGCTCCGAGTGGTGTGGAGAGGGGCCAGCTGGTGATGTCAAGAGATTTATAAAAGAGATTACAAGACCTTTTAAGGGAGTGAAGCAGTTGCTAATGATGGAAAACTGCTAAAGCTGGATCTGGATGAGGCCTGAACATTTAATTTGCTAGTTGTCCTGAAATGCCTGTAATTTTTAGAAAACATTTTGTGCCATTCCCTTTATGTGGAGTTCAAAAGACAATATCAGAGTATGGTGAGAACCTGTTATGCTAATCAAAGTCTGGGGTAACTGAAACTGAGCTGTCAGAATACATAAAACTCAAAGTGGGAGATCTCGGACCTGGCAGGAAAAATTAAGGTCCAAATGCACCTGGTTGCACTGTGCTTCTGTATTTTTCTTTTCTTTTCTTCTCTTCTCTTCTTTCTTGCTTTTTAAAAGCACACTAGTGGGGGGGGTCCAGAGCAAGCTTTATTTTTTTAAGCAACTACAAAACTACCTAAAAGTTTTGCACCTCCAAAGAGAGATCTGAAAATAACATTACTTTATATTGCATTTATAAGGTTTTCCATAGTTTTTTACAACTCTCATGTCATCTCAAGAATGTAGGATTTATAAAGAGGAAACAAGATCAGTTACAATGACACAGGATAGATTTAGTTGAGCAGACAAGCTCCAACTTTCTAAAAGTAACAGCTGGGCTTACTCTGTGTTTTCAATAGATAATTAATGTAAATAATCCTAGATTTAGGAATACAGATATAACTTTGGAAAGGTAAAAGTGAGGGCCTTAAAATCAATTTTTAGTAGCGGAGCTAAATGAAAGAAGATTCTCCATCAAGATCTCTTTGCCATTATGAAGCACTAAAACCAATGAACAAACAAAGAAACCAAACGAAGGACCATATATAAATAATACTAATATTGTCACTCAATGAGGAATGGAAGCAAGAATTAAAAAGTATCTGGAAGTGAGCAGTGTGAAGGTACTTTGGGACCCATAATACTGAGGTATAATTGGCAGCTTTGTTTTCAGCATCCTTCATTTGTGGGTACAAGAGACCAGCACAAGGATTATCTGGTTAACTCTCTATATAACCTTATAATATGGAAAGTCTAATAATCCCCCTTCAGATGTTTCTCAATTTTAGCTTAAATAAAAAATTACTCATTTTTTGGTGGTGGTGGGGGAGGTAATGTTTCTGAATTAGCACCCTGGGTCACATCCCAGTTCAAAAATATCCCATGGGGTGCAGTCATCTCAGCTAGCTATTGAAGGCCTCTCTGGCTGTCTCCCGACTCTGTTCCCAGTCTTATCACTAATGGCTCTCCAGTTGGAACTCTCCATCCTGTGAGCTTATCTCCTCACTGTTCCCTGAGGACATTTTGCAGATGAATGTCTCTGTAGACCCTGACTCTGTGTCTGCCCTCCTCCTCCTATGTTTTTTAAAATCAAAATCCTTTCCCTTTTTTAAAGCGCAATGCAAGGCTGACCTTTTTCCCTGAGGCTTTTCCTGACCATGCCAGCCCTACCGATTTTTGTTCATCCTTTTCCACCATGCCACTTAGAGATGGGTGCCTCATTTCTATGTGTAGATCATATATTAACTTCTGCACTTAAAAGTGTTCATCTCATGAAGAGTGTATAACTCTCTTATGTTCCCCCGCTATGCCTGGGAAACTATTACAGCAGGAATACTTGTTCAATATGATTTTATTGCCTTTGACCAAAAGGCTTTTTGACCCAGAGTCGACAAATTAGTAAGTACTTTTTGCTTGAAATACTGTGGGACTAAGAAATCCAGCTATTACCTTTAACTTGAAAAAGAATACTGAATTAGAAAAGCAAGAAATGGTTACCCCATCCAGTAGAGATTATTGAACAAATCTACATGAGAAGGGGAACTCAAACCTTGCCAGGAAGCTAAACTTCTTTCTTCAACTCAAAATTCTTCAGACCTCCCTCTTTTCCCTAGATCTCCTAGTTCCCCACAAGTGTTCCAAGACAACCTTTGGTACTGCTTGCTTCCTGCTGTTCTGCTCCAGGGATGTGAGGAAGTGCTACAGGAGGAAGTAGCTCTGGCCACTGCTTCCCACTCACCTTGCATCTTTCCTCTCATTTTTTCTGCATCAGCTAGCTGTTGAGGAAAGTTTGGAACCCAATGGGCATTCTGATCTGGAAGTTGATTTGAAAGAGTATTCAATTTATAAGAACATAATATGCATTCTTTTGTAGAAAGAGAGATTTACCTTTGAAACAGAATAAATTACTCAAATGGCTTAGCTCTTGGTATGGGGGTGGTAATGGATAGAATCAGCTTCAATGAAGGGGAAAAAATATGTAAACCAGCGTCACAATACGCAATACGGTTTTGAATAATCTTTCGGATGGGGCAAACATCCCAAATTATGACTTTATTGCTCAGGTAGTAAAAGATCATACTAAACCAAACCGTGTTAGAGACCATTAGTGACAGAGGGTGCTACTTTTTCCCGAAGATAAATCATTTAATGTCTTTATTGCCGCTTTAAAAAATGGGCTAACGATTTCTAACTCTGTAAGTCTCAGAGAAACACTGTCAGGGAAAGATGGCAAAACATGCCTTTTTTCAGGAGACTGGGAAGATGGAGGACATTCAGACCAAGCGTGCCTACCAAAAGCAGCAGACCGTCTTTCAAAACAAGAATAGGGTCCTGCTGGGAGAAACTGGCAAGGAGAAACTCCCGTGATACTACAAGAACAGCGGTCTGGGCTTCAAGACACCCGAAGAAGCTATTGAGGGCACCTAAATTGACAAGAAATGCCCCTTCACTGGTAATGTCTCCATTCGAGGGGCGGATCCTCTGGCATGGTGATCAAGATGAAGATGCAGAGGACCACTGTCATCTGCCGAGACTGCCTCCACTACATCCGCAAGGACAACCACTTCGAGTGCCACAAGAACATGTCTGTGCACCTGTTCCCCCTGCTTCAGGGACATCCAGATTGGCGACACCGTCACAGTGGGCGAGTGCTGGCCCCTGAGCAAGATGGTGAGCTTCAACGCGTTCAAGGTTACCAAGGCCTCGGGCACCAAGAAGCAGTTCCAGAAGTTCTGAGGCTAGACATCTGCCCACCCTACTCACCTGCTCCCCCACAATGAAATAAAGTTATTTTCTCATTCCAAAAAAAAAAAAAAAAAGAGGTAAAATATGAAAAAATAATCTGAAATCATTATGTGTTGTTAATGTTTAAGATTTTGTGAGTTCTATCATCTGCATATCTGAGTAGTATTGAGCAAGCTGACATATTCTTCATTCTTTGTTGGCTCTACTCATGCAAGGACTCCTACTTATGTTTTATGACCTACATGAATTACTTCCCTCTCTCAGCCTCAGATTCCTCTCCTGTGAAATGTGAATAACCTGTCTCATATGGTTAAGTGAGGCAATGCACATGCAATACTTAGCATGTCGAAGCTGGTATTTATGATCAAAAGCAAATTAAGGCTGGGCGTGGTGGCTTATGCCTGTAATCCCAGCACTTTGGGAGGCCAAGGTGGGTGGATCACTTGAGGTCAGGAGTTCAAGACCAGCTTGGCCAACATTGTGAAACCCTCTCTCTACTAAAAATAAAAGAGTTAGCTAAGTGTGGTGGCAGGTGCCTGTAATACCAGTTACTTGGGAGGCTGAGGCAGGAGAATCACTTGAATCCCTTGAATCCGGGAGGTGGAGGTTGCAATGAGCTGAGACTGCGCCATTGCACTCCAGTCTGGCAACAAGAGTGAAACTCTGTCTCAAAAAAAAAAAAAAAAAAGCAAATTAATTTTCTCATTTCCAAATATGCACTAAAAGTAAAGTTTGCTATCAATTCATTTATAACCCATTACTGTGTGATAGAAAGATTACTGAATTAGGAGCTCTAGTTCATAGTAATTTGATAGGCAAATTACTTACTCTCTGTGGGCTTCCAGTTCTTTGTCTTTAAAATGAAGGAGCTGGATTAAATGATCTCTGAAGTAACTTCCAGTTGTAAAGTTCTGTGATGCAGGATTTTTTTACAATTAATTTTTAAACAAAATTAACATAAGAAGTACTATATGATTGACAATTTATATTTTCATGAAATATACTTCAGATTAAAGTTTTTATCATGCAATGTTTAAAATACAGAAGGGTATGGAAAGTGATAAAAGTACCTGTCATTTACTATAAGAAATAAAACTTAAGGCCAGGTGAGGTAGCTCATGCCTGTAATCCCAGCTCTTTGGGAGGCCGAGGTGGGCAGATCATTTGAGGTCAGGACTTCAAGACCAGCCTGGCCAACACAGGGAAACCCTGTCTCTACTAAAAATCAAAAAAAAAAAAAAAAAAAAGAGAGAAAAGAAAAGAAAAAAATTAGCTGGGCATGGTGGCCTATGCCAGTAATCCCTACTACATGGGGTGCTGAGGCAGGAGAATTGCTTGAACCGGGGAGACTCAGGTTGCAGTGAGTGGAGATCATACCACTGCACTCTAGCCTGGGTAACAGAGTAAGACGCCATCTCGAAAAAAAAATAAAAGAAATAAACCTTGATTCCTTTTTTAAAATGGGTTTGGAAATACTGTGGGTGAAATTCAGTTACATTTAAAGGTGTAAAAACAAGATTGAAATCACTGCCTAAAAAAAAAGGAAATTACTTTGGATGCCCATTGTTTCTGGAAAAAGGGGTGTTTTCATGCCTATCTGGCACTGACATTATATTAGGTGGAGGCCAAAGTAGAGAACAAGACTCTCATTTTTGGAACATTTCATATAACTGACATGGAATGAATATTACCTTAGCAATAATATGTGCCTAAATAAAACATGGGTTCTGAATTTGACATGCATCTCATTTGTGATATGAAGCTTTTCTTATCACTCCAGGCATACCAGAACCACCTCTTGACATAGAATTGACCTGCATTCAAATTCTGATTCCATTCCTTTCTACATGTGTGACCTTGGGCAAGTTATTTAAACCCCTCTGTGTCTCAATTTCTGTGTAAAACAGGGCTAACTGTAGAGTTGTGTGCATATTAAATAACACCTGTAAGACTCTAAGAACAATGCCTGACACATAGTGAAAGGGAATGATCATTATCTATTATTATTCAGTTGCATAAATAATTATTGGCTGTCTACTCTGTAGTAGTCTCTGTACTAGACCCTGAAATACCTTTGGGATTTTAGCCTTTTTGTTTGTGTTTTGTCTACAAACAATGTGTTACAGACTTAGATGTGAAATTCTGGTAAATCAGCAGTCCAGTTAGACCCAAATTAATCTAGAAAAAGGCTGTTTGGAGTCAGAGGACATTTTAAATTTGGGAAAGATATGAGATGTAAATGAAGTAGTTACTTAAGGTCTTGCCTTTAAGTTATTGAGTTACTGTGCCAGGTTTTAGAGAGTACATTTACGATGCATATTAAAACCACTTTGACATTCAAAGAGTCAAACATGCCTGATTAGACTTTCATGTCCTATATTTGTAAAAAGGTTAGTGGTGCCTTTCTTTAGTGCAAATTATTTTTGGTTCTTACTAATATTTATGAATATAATAAAATCTATACAGCATAATGTATGTGATTAATTTGTCCCTATCATCAGTTTGCTTTTATTTAAGGAGACATCCCAGAAGTTGCTACATCTTGATCAGTAATTTCAGCAGTAAGGGAATAGGCACTATCTAGTTAAGGACAATTGTGCTTTAGCACTTTGGGACAAAATGAGAAATGGCAAAAACATATTCTCTTGTATAAATCTGTTATGGAAATGGTATAGGAAGACATGCCTTTTTCAAGCAGTTTCATTGTTATGCTTTATGGTGATTCCAAGACTGGCCTATACAACAACCAATCAATAATCAATAATGCTTGGTCTGCGAGTTGTCTTGGGTGGATGTCTACACAGGGCACTAAAAGTATTTTTTTTTTTTTTTTTTTTTGAGACTGAGTCTTGCTATCACTCAGACTGGAGTGCAGCGGTGCAATCTCAGCTCACTGTAATCTCTGCCTCCCAGGTTCAAGTGATTCTCCTGCTTCAGCCTTCTGAGTAGCTGGGACTGCAGAGCACCACCATGCCCGGCTAATTTTTGTATTTTTAGGAGAGACAGTTTCATCATGTTGGTCAGGCTGGTCTCAAACTCCTGACCTCATGATCTGCCCACCTCAATCTCCCAAAGTGCTGGGATTACAGGAGTAAGCCATTGTGCCCAGTTAAAAGTAGGTTTAAGGTGATGAATTCAACAGAGATTCTGATCATTTGGTCCAAGGGATCTCAGATTTGACTGGCTTTGGCACTGGCTTGGCTGGTTACTTTTAGAGTCAGTCATGTATATTACAGCTATCATGCAACTCCACCTATGGTGTTTTGACAGATACTGAATATTTGGCCATGAACTCCTCCTATAGCTCATTTGCACATCTTGCACTGTTAAGAAACTGAACACATAGGATACAACCCTTCAATTACCCAGTATCTGCCAAGAAGGAGATAATTAGGCAACTTTTCTCAAAAACTCTTTATGTAAAGGAGAAAAGTGACTAGGCCCCTTCTAAAAATAGGCAAATTGAACTCCAGCATTTACTAAGATGGGAACCATAATATACTAGCCGGAAATAATTTGGAAGCTCATTTTGTCCATATCCAGTTGTAGACAGTCAAGAATATAAAATTGTTCTGGATTCTCTTGTCCTTAGTACTCCTTTCTGCCTTCCCCATTTCTTCAAGGACGATGGCTTTTAAGTGTTAAAACCCTCCCTAAAAGCACCCCCTAAGCCCTATCACACAAGTCACATTGGAACAAAAAAGCGCCTGAGATAGTTCTCCATCTGGGTGCAGTCTTGCCTTCCGAGAAAGGGGACTCTGAGAATTAATAAGGGCCCAGATTTGGGATATCTGGGACAAGATTTGGGCCTTCCTGGTAAAACATAAGAACAAAACAATAAACACGGCCCCTCCCCCCGTCTTGAAAAACAAAAACAAAAACTCCAAGGCCATGCCGCCGCGGCCATCAGTAGTCCCGGCTCGAATGTGACCGTTAAAAAGAAGGAAACTCGGCTGAGCTAGGGCACGTCAGATCCCGGCCGTCTGGGGCCAGGGCGAAGTTGCCGGCGCGCGCGGCCGGGGGCGCGGGGCAGGGCCGGGCGCGGCGCTCCCGGGGGACTTTCACCTGCTCTGCTGGCAGCGCGGGGGCGGACCCGGCGGTGGGCGGAGCCTCAGCGCCTGGCGGGAGGAGTCGGCCCGGGCCCGCCCTGCAGGAGGAGCCGTTCGCTGGCGGCTGATCCAGCGTCTCCGTGACAGGCACCCAGCTCCGCCGCCACCGCCACCGCCACCGCCGCCGTCGCCTTTTCTTCCTTGTCCCGGGCCGTCCGTTCCACTGCTTTGGGGCCGACGCCGCGCCCAGTCCCGCTTCGGGCCGCGCGCCCACTGCTCCCGTCCCCCGGGCTGGGGCGCCGCACCGCCCGCTCCCGCCGCCACCTCCTCCCCCGCCGCCCTCCTCGCCGGCAGGAATTGCGCGACCACAGCGCCGCTCGCGTCGCCCGCATCCGCGCAGCCCGCTGCCGCTCGGCCCTCGACACCGCTCCGGGTCGGGCCGCCTCGCCGACGCGCGGCCAGGGCCTCCCCTGCCCCGCGCCCCGAGGCCCCGCCACGCGTCGCCGCGCCCAGCTCCCGTCTCCCCCTCCCTGGGTCTCGTCAGCCCCTTCCTGCAGCCGCCGCCTCCTCCGGAGGAGCGGGTCCGCCGCGGGTCAGCATGCCCAGCAAAACCAAGTACAACCTTGTGGACGATGGGCACGACCTGCGGATCCCTTTGCACAACGAGGACGCCTTCCAGCACGGCATCTGCTTTGAGGCCAAGGTGAGGGGGCCCCGGGGGAGGGTGCTACCGGGGGAGTGGGGCATGTCTGAGTGGATGGGAAGCACAGCCGTCCTGGACCCATAGCTGGTGGGCTAGGCCGATTTGGGGGCCTTTTTCTTAGGGAGGGTGACTCTCCCTTCTGAGTCTGTAATTCCGCGGGCTCCTGCCCAGAACTGCTCAAGAGCAACTGCAAAGTTTGAGCAGTATTGCCTCACCTCCCCCTTCCCACCTGCAGACTCCCCCCATCCTTACCCGCCTAGGACTGGATTGAGTTACTTCCCGGATCCCTCCTCCAGCGGAGGAGAAGCCGGCGAGTGAGCGCAGCCTGGGCACCGGGTCCTTTAGAATCGGTTTAAGGAAGCTGTAGTGTTATTTACCTGCTGGGCTCCCATGGGAGAGGTGCTTTCAGGAAGGTCTTTTAAAAGAGGAATGCCCGCTTCTTAATAGAAGATAAGAATACAGATTTATATATATATATATATATATATACTCCAGGTAACAGGGTCTAGGTGTCAGAGTCACTTCCTAAATGCCTAATTTGCCAGACTCCTCTGCATGTGCCAGTCACTGAAGGCAGTGGTGAAAGCTATCCTGTTTGCTAGGTTTGTGGCTTAATGTTATGTTTCAGCATCTAGTAGGTGACTGTTGCTGAATAATTTAGGAGGGATGACTGGAATTTTCAGCTGAGGTCGGAGCCTCGGGTCCACCGTTGGGGGAAGGGTGGAGCAGAAGCCTCCGTCCTGATCCATCAGGTGTGAGGAAGGTTGACCCCCCTGCGATACACTTCCCTAGTGGGGGAGTTCTGGCCTCTGAAATTGCAGTGGCTGTTCCCACTGTCCATCACCAGGAAAGAGTGCTTTTTCTGTGGAAAAGTGCTTCTGCTCTTCCTTCAAGACACTTGGTCTCTTCTGTGATGTACAGACCCAGGGACATTCCGCACCTACAGTGTGCCTGTCGGTGAAGAAATATTGCCCCTCTAAGTAGGCCAGGTCTTGCTGGTTTTGAAAACATTGTTCTTTGGATGTGGAGACAATTTGACTCTTTGTTCCCTTTTTCTCTTTCATGATGGTGTACGTGCAGGCCGTTAGCATCTCAAGAAAGGATTATTCCATCAGGTGTCTCCTTCTTTCAATTCACACATTTTTTGAGTGTCTGACATGTGCCCAGTGTGGTCAGTTTAGATTTTTTTTTTCTCATGTGGATGAGTGAGTTGGTGATGCTCACCTTTTTCTTTTCCCCCTGAATAAGCTTACCCCAGCCATATTTGCTAGAGCTAGGAGAACTGCCTACCCCACCACCCCACCAACCTCCGAAATATGAAACCCTGCCATGGAATGCAGAGCTGAATTGCTGGATATGGCTGGGACAGAGTGGGGCTGCAGCCAAGATCTTATCTCACTTTTCTCATCTCTCAGAATAGATCTGGTCGGTGGGTCTAAGATGGGGTGCTTGGGTTAATTTTTGTCCAGGCCTGTTGATTTGGTTAGCAGGAGTTTTTATTTTAACGTATGAGTTTTCATCAGGGTCATGATTTAATTTTCCTGGACATACATAAACTTGGAAATTGGTTTGTGTTTTGTTTGGCTCACCGGTACCCTGTTTTACAAGTATGAGGGTAAGAAGGGAGATCAGATTTAAAGTGTTTTTAAGGCTGAGCATGGTGGCTCTTGTCTGTAATTCCAGCACTTTGGGAGGCCAACGTGGGAGGATCGCCTGAGCCCAGGAGTTAGAGGCTGCAGTAAGCTATGATTGCACCACTGCACTCCAGCATGCATGAGAGAGTGAGACCCTGTCTCAGAAAAATAATAAATAAATAAATAAATAAATAAATAAATAAATGTATTTTAAGCCCTTTTATTTTCTCATAGTTCAGTCCTCTGTGTTTGGTCTCAAAAACCTAGTGTGCATGAGGTGAGCGGGTTAACAAGTTTGAGTCTTGCCACACCCCAATTCTAATTTGACACATCTTGGGGAACCCCAGGACTCTGTACCTTTAACGAGCATTCTGGGTGATTTGATGCAGGTGATTGTGACCAGACTTTGAGAAATATTGGGCTTGAGGGGTTGCCTCCAACTTGCTGGGTCTTACTCTCCCTTTCCCAAATGTGCAGTTGGTTTTCTAAGCAAATGTCTGGGGGCTGTGTGATGTAGTTCCTATAGTAACTTCCCCACATTCACAGGCAGTGGTGGTCAGTGAAAGGAGGGGGGAGCCGCAGTTGGTCCAAGCTGTTTTCCCAGTGCAAATCAGATATAGGGGACCAAGGATCCTGCTTTGAGAGTGATGAGGCAGAGAAGAAAGGACAAGAGCATGTGGTAAGGTAAGGGGCGTGGTGGAACTTTTTGGGCAAAGGCTGACTTTGAGGACTAGGTCCTAACTCCCAGCTCTTTGTAATTGATGCTGCACACTGGCACATTCAAACACCATGTTTGTCAGGACCTGAGCAGAGGTGGAAGCACAAGCTTTTCTGTCCCACATGTACCTGGTAAGAGTCTTCTCTGGCTGTTTTCCACATCCCTGCAGAGCAGTGTCTGTGCAACTGCACAATCACTGGGATTTCAGGGTTAAATCCATATCACAGTCTTCCCTTGATTTGGAAAAGTGCAGGCTGGGAAATGCAAATGTATTATTGTTGCCTTGTCAGGTACCCTTGGAAAATGAGTGCAGCTCTTTCTCTCCCAAGGGCTGGCAGTTTTTCAGAATCAACATTGGATTGAGTGTTCCTTTGGATGTACGCCATTCATTTTCAGGTTCTGCAGAGATTGAAAGGTATTGGGTTAGGATCGAAGGGCATCTGGGTTGCAGAAGTTCTGTGCACTTAAAAAACCATGCGTTTAGTTATCAAGTGGAATCTTAGATTTTTTCACCTGCAAGACCTCATTTAATTCTCACTACTTCCCTAGGAGATGGGTCTCCTTACGCCTATTTTATAAATGAGGATATAGGCTCAGGGGAGGTTGTTGCCTTAGTGTTCACATCTGTGACAAAGCCAAGATTTAAGCTTGGGGCTTTGACTTCAGACTCCCAAATCCAGTGCCTTTTCATTCAATAATTTTAATGGAATATTCACTCTATGTTGGCCACTGATTTGATTCACAACTCTCTGGTGGAGTGTTCTCGGATTGCTGGCCTCTAGGACTTTGGTATAGGAAATTACTCAAACATTTATTTATTTATTTTTGAGAAGGAGTTTTTCTCTTGTTGCCCAGGCTGGAGTGCAATGGCATGATCTTGGCTCACTGCAACCTCTGCCTCCTGGGTTCAAGCGATTCTCCTGCCTTGGCCTCCCAAGTAACTTGGATTATAGGCATGCACCACCACCCAGCTAATTTTGTATTTTTAGTAGAGATGGGTTTCTCTTTCTCTGTGTTGATCAGGCTGGTCTTGAACTCCTGACCTCAGGTGATCCACCCACCTTGGCCTCGCAAAGTGCTGGGATTATAGGAGTGAGCCACCGGGCCTGGCTCAAACTTTTAATGCTTGGCTGTTTCCAGATTTTCCTTTGGGCTAAGAGCTGCTTGCCAGGGAAACCTACTGTCCGTGTTCAGAGTGGGCACCTAGCTCACTGACTGGTGCTGGCAGGTGGGTAAATCTCACATGCCCTGAGAGCCTGTGGCTCCTTAGAACCTGCCTCCTGATCTCCCAGTATGCCTTCCTGGTAGCCAGTGCCATCAACTGACTGTCTCTTCTCTCTTGGTGAGAAAGAGACTTTTAATGCTAATGGTACAAAGGATAATAAGAGTATTAATAATAGTTATGTCTTATATCTGTAGGTGATTTTTTATTCGCATGGGACTTTTACATACAAAGACGTTTCCTCTTATAGAAATAGTACATCAGTGTTATCTCAATTTTTCAGACCAAAAAATGGGGGATCAGAGAGATTAATTTGTCCAGAGTTACAAATTGATGAGTCAGCTAATGATAATTATTGAGCACTTATTATGTGCCATGCATTGTTCTAGCCACTGCTTCATTTAATCCTCACACTCTAGGGCTTTTGACTCCAGGTCCATGGTTCTTTCATCTCCTCCAAGGCTCACTCAATCCTGAAGAATTAATAGTCGCTCTCTTTGTAGTCCTAACACTCATTGCCTAGATTGTTCCCTGATACCTGCATGTATGATACAGACAGTCAGAACTGGAAAGCACCATGGCTCATTTAGTACACCGCCCCCATCCCCCCACCCCATTGTACAGATGAGGAAATTGAAATTCAGAGAGAAAGTCATTGACCCAAGGTCGCATAGTCAGATAATAACAGAAACGGGTCTTATCCCTGGTTTCAAACTGGTTTCAGTTATCCATCACTTCAAAATAAACTACTTCAAGACTTAGTAGCTTGAAACAACAACTGTTTAATTTGTTTATGAATTATGGCTCAGGAATTCAGGCCGGGCTTGGCTGGGCTGTTCTTCCGTTACATATGATGTTGACTCGATCATTCACTTTGCTGTGTTCATCTACAGCTGGGCTGGAAGGTGCAAGAAGGATTCACTCATATGGCTGTGCCTTGGTGGTCCTCCACATGACTATTTTCTCCACTGGCTGGCTTGGGATTTCCTCACAGCATGGTGGCCCTTTTGTCTGGCAGCTTGCTTTCAGTAGGGGGGTGTTCCAAGCAGGAAAGCAGAAGCTCTTAAGGTTGGGCCTTTCTGAGTTACATAGGGTCACTTCTGTCACATCCTGTCAGTCAAATCAGGCTACTGGGGGAAGAGAAACAAGCCCCACTTCATGATGGAGGAATGTCAAGTTCACATTGCAAGATTGCACGTGGGATGAGAGATATTGCTGAAGCTGTTCACTACACAAAATTCTGTTTTTCCCTCTGCTAATATCTTCTCTGGTAATATGGAATGTTCTTTGAGGACCTTGTCTCATGCTTCTGTGTATCTTCCCCCTCCCAAGCCTCAACATCAGGTACACACATAGTTGCAATGAAAAATTGTCAAGTGGAAGAAATGACCAATTGTGGAAAGTCTGAAAGCAGTAAATATCATTGCTGAGGGATTTTGTGGTTTGGGAGCATTTGGTCAGATTGAAGCTGGATTCTCTGGCTGTATTTCCTTCCTTGCTACCTGGCTTCATTGGTTGATGGTTCCCCCCTGATATGGATTTTAGAGATTCCAGTAATCTCAGCAGGATGTCTGTGGATGTCTCTTGCACATTCTGCCATGAGGGCTTCCAGATGAATGACATTTGCTCACCATAAATGGGGTATCCCTGACTCATCTGAGCCTGCATGGCATGCATGGTATAGAGCTCTCAGAGCCCATTCCATTACACGCTGGGTGTTTATGTCCCCTTCTCCCTTCTCTCCACCTAGATTAAGGGTCCTGTCTTCTAGGGTTCTGGAACAGTAGCAATTTGGGTAAAGGGACTGATGTATTTTCTGATGTCATCATTAAGGAGGAGATGTATTTCACTTAGGCTTTTTCAGATGCTTTAAAAACACTGTTATCTTCTGCCCAGACCCCCTTTTTTGGTGTGTGTGTGGGGCAATGAGTTCCAAGACACAGTACCGCTCTGAAATGACACTTGTTTTATTTGTCTTTACATTGCTCTCAGGTGTCCCGGGGTGTTCCTCCCCCACCTGGTATCTTGGGGATTTGGGATTTGATGGACAAATCTATTTCCACTTTAGCCATACAGTTCATGATTTTATGGCTTTCAGTTGTAGCTCCTTTGCCCACAATGTCTCAGTCCTTTTTAGTGGTCAAAATCATGCAGCCATATTTACTGATGACCTTTGCCAGTTATTTGTAGCCAGGACCCTAATCAGATTTCACTCACTGTTTACTATTGCCTACTCATAATGCTGCTACTCCCAAGACTCAAACTTTCAGAATGCTTTCATTGGCTATAATCACTTGCCTTCCCCTTACACCTTTATTGCCTTGAGGATGCTCTTAGTTCCCCAGTGACCTTTTTGCTGTCCTTATCCTGCTGTCTACCCTTCTCAGCAGCTCTGGGGACCATGCCCATGATCCTTTACTTCCTTCTTGCCTTTCTGCCCTACCCTGCAAACTTGATCTTTGCTACTTCCTTCTTCCTTTCTGTTTTTGGAAAATGAACATTTTATCTTCCCTCCTTTCTTAATAGCTTTATTGAGATGTAGTTCACGTACAATACAATTCACTAATTTAAAATGTGCAATATAGTGATTTTTAAGATATCACAGACCTGTACTACCAGCACTACAGTCCATTTTAGAACATTTTCATCACTTTAAAAAAGAAACACTAGGCTTCGGTGGCTCACGCCTGTAATCCCAACACTTTGGGAGGCCAAGGCGGATGGATCACTTGATGTCAGGAGTTTAAGACTAGCCTGGCTATCATGGTGAAACCCTGTCTCTATGAAAAATACAAAATTAGCTGGGTGTGGTGGCGCACACCTGTAATCCCTACCCCCCTGCATCTGCTCAGCCCTGAACAGCCACTTATCTACTTGCTGTCTCTAGATTTGCCTATTCTGGACATTTCATACTAATGGAATTATATAATATGTGGTCTTTTGTGCCTAACTTCTTTCCCTTAGAATCATGTTTCAAGGTTCATCTGTAATTTATCAGTACTTAATTCCTTTTTATGACTGAATAATGTATCGTTGTATGGATATACCACATTTGGTTTGTTCATTTATCATTTGAGGTACATTTAGATTGTTTCTATTTTTTTGCCTTTTAAAAATAATGCTATAAACCTTAAGGTACAAGCTTTTTTGCAGGCATGTTTTTATTTATTTATTTTTTAAAATTTATCTTGGGTAAGATAAATAAAAGTAAAATGGCTGGGTCCCATGGTAACCATGTTTAACCATTTGTGGGACTTCCAATGTGGCTGCATCATTTAACCTTTCCACCAGCAGTGTGTTCATGTTCATATCCACACCAATGCCTGTCTGACTTTTTGATTCTAGCCATTCTCCTGGGTGTGAAGTGGTATTTCATCATGGTTTTGATTTGCATTTCCCTTTTGAATAACATAGAATATCTCCTCATTTCCTAGCAAGCAGACTCAGAGAAAAAAAAGAACATCTTTTTATGTGTTTTTTTGGCCATTTATATATTTGCTTTGGAAAAATGTCTATTCTGATCCTTTGCCCATTTAAAAGTTGGATTGGCTTTTTACTATTGAGTTGTAAGAGTTCTTTATATATTCTGGATTCAAATCCCTTATATAGACTTGCAATATTTTTACCCATTCTGTGGGTGGTCTTTTCACTTTCTTGGTATTGTCCTTTGAAACACAAAGTTTTTTTTTTTTTTTTTTTTTTTTTTTAATGAATGAGAGGTTCTTATGTTGCACACGTTGGCTTTGAACGCATAGCCTCGCCTCCTCAAGCTCCAGGACAACTGGCCTGAGCCACTGCGGCTCCTAAAACACAAAGTTTTAAATGTTGATGAAGTTCACTTTTTTCTTTTTCCCTCACTTGAAGATCCATCTGCCCTCCATGTCCTGTTAGTCCCCCCTTGTCCTCTTAATTATGCCCTTCTCTCCCCCACCCCCACCCTGGCACGGTTACATCTCCTGGGCACTGGATTACTTCTCCCTGCCTAAGAATATGCCATGGCCTTCCCTGTATGAAATGTCTCTTTCCTCCACCTCTTTCTTTAATTAACATGTTGTCTTTCTCTTCCTTTCACTGCTAAGCCTTGTGAGAGAGTACTCTACCCTCTGCAGTTTCTCAGCCTTCATTCAGTCCCTGGCCACCTCCTTCCGACTTCTGTCCTGGCTCTCTGAAGAGAAATTGCTCTACTGCCACGCTTCTCTGTCCTCATCCTTTTTGACTTTCCTTCCTGAGCAGCCTGTCCTAGTCCTCAGTGGAATGCCTCATTGGGCTCTCTGTGCCTGCTTGCAGGTGGCCAGCCCCTTGCCCCTGACCCTAATTCTTATGTGGCTGTTCTACCTCCTTTCTTTGCCCTCTCCCCCTGAGTGCTCCATTCCCTCTCCTTTGAATTCTGTCTACTATTCTTCTGTTATGCAGGCTGCTGGCTCTCTACTCCAGTCCAACTCCACATCTTTATTTGCAGCTTCCTGCTGCCCATCTGTACCTGAATGTGTTGCTGTCCCAATCACTTAACAAGCTGGAAATCAAATTTCTCTTCTGACTTCATTGTCTTTTAATGACCCCACCATCCTCTTGGGCACATGGGCATGACACTTTGAAGCACTCCCTGTGTTCTTTGATTTAATAGCCAACTCAAATTTGCTGTTTACTGGGTACATATGGTGTCCAGGCTCTTCTTCCTGTACCCCACATCAAGTCAGGTGCTGAATTCTCTTGAATGTTCCCAGTGACATCCATCCATGCACCCATCACTGGTGCAGATGCTCCACCCCCTCCCCTGTTATCAGGGCCATCAGTAACCTCTGAAGGCCTCCAGTGCCCCACTTGTTCTCTGATCCCCCTCATCCCATAAACTTTTTCCCCCATCAATTTTCCTGAAGTGGTTATCCTTCTACTTAAAAAACATGAAAACTTTCTGTGCCTACTATAATAGAACTATTAGTATGATATTCAAGGCTTTCTATTTTTGAACAATTCCCTTTAATCGCCCTGGGCGTCAACCCAACTATAGTACCCACCATTCCCTCAACCCTCACTGCGGTTTCCCACCCAGTTCACAAGTCACTTCATGAAGTGGATGTTACCAGTCCCACCCGCTTTGTATTTGCTTGCCCCTGTCCGATTTTCATCTCTACATTGTCATTGTAGGGTCCATGTCACTCTGCCTCCATGTCTTCCACAGAACTGAGTACAGTGCCTTGTGTATAGAAAATGTATTTTCCTTGATTGAGATGTTCCCTATGAGATGGCCAGGGTCCTCCTGGATCACCTAATGGTGAGAAGTGGCTTAATTGACTCCATACTCCTCCCAGCCATTTCTCTTGCTTTAGTCCAGCAACTTCTGGTTCCCAGTGGCTTGAGGGACACCCCCCGGGCATGGTCTTCTTCTGATAACCTCAATCTCACTCAATGCTAATTCTTTCCAATGAAAATGCCAAGTAAGCATTTTTCCAACTGAATTAAATAAAATTCCAGTGATGGATGTACGGTGGAATTAGACTCTGAATATAGAACATATGGCCAATTTCAGGAGTAGGTAATTGTCATTTATCAGTTGTCATTTATGTAAGAAACATTTTCAGTTTGTTTTCTCATTAATGAATTGATGTAGTTTTTTTCTAACTAATGGTTTATTTTCTTTAATTTGCTACTTGGCAATTTTTATGACATGAATTTGGTCGGTAGCATAGCATGGCATGGATTCAGGAGGCAAAACTGTTTGGGTTCAAATCCTGGCTCTATCCCTCACTTGCTACATGACCTTGTGTGACTTATGGAACATCTTTCCTTTAGCATTCCTGTTTGCAAAAGAGGATACAAATATTTCCTACCTCATAGGGTTAATGGGAGGATTGAATGAGTAGTACCCATAAATGGCCTAGCACCGTGAGTGGCACAGAGTTGGCTGCTGTTTTTATTAAGTCCTACAGATTGCAATTTAAGTTTCATCTGTGCATGGTTTTAATCTGTAGAATATTCAGACACTGTTCTTTTGTAAGTCAGAGGCCTAGTTGTGTATTATCTTCATTATACATGCCAGCTTAAAAAATCTAGCTGCAGCTACACTGATTCCTAAAGTTGCAAATCAGACAGTATGACTACTTTGTGCACTTAAAATAGCTGTCAGCCTCCTTGGGAAGGAATAAAAAAGGGTTAACTAGGTTCTGGTGCATGCCACCATCACATTTGTTACAGCCCTTTAATCCTTGTCAGGATTAAAAATCACAGAATCTTAAGCATGGTGTTGTCTGTCTTCACTTGTCTTTCTCTGGATTTCTTGGATAAATATTTCTTTAAGCAGAGGTAATCTGAGCAGAAGAATCTTGCATCATGGGATTAATTAATACCTTGTGATGCTTACATTTCCCTTTACAATTTTTATATTCAGCATCACGTTTCCTTTTAAGCACTGGAGCAGCTGGCTTTAAAAGTTATTTAAAATGGCACTTTCAGCAAGTTCGGTGCTCACAGAGTGCTGGAACACTTTAGAATTCCTACCCTGCCACCTGCTGTGTATAACCCTGTTGGTTTTCTCTAGTGAGACGTAAGTGTCTTACCCCTTTATGGTCCATCCATGAAACCTGAGGACAGCGGTTACCCCCATTTATTCTTGAAGCTAAGTGCTTTCCAGGGGGGAAACTTGTTTAAATGAGCAGCATTGAGTATTGAATGAGACCTGGGAATCTCTATCAAGGGGCCCACCCTTGGGAGTAAGGGGGTGACCAAGAAGGGAGCACTCCTCCAACCCCACAGCACCCACCCTGTAGTCAGAACATTCTGAATTCCCTCAGCATGTGAGTGTGTTGGGGAGAGAGAGAAAAGAGACAGGGAAGGAGAACATGAGAAGTACCATTTACATGCTTGTAGAATTATCATGCGCCCCATGTTCTGTGCTGCTCTCCCCTGCTAGTTCTGTGTGTGCATTTCTTGTCTCCTTAATTAGGCTACAGGCTCCTCAAAGGTCAAGGGGAACTCCCTACTTACTTGCCTCATGCTAGCCACATCATAGATAACATTATAATTACTGTCATTTAGAAAGCACTTACTGTGTTCCAGGCACTGTGCCAAGCTCTTTCTATGACACAATTAATTTAATTATCCCAGCAACCATTTGAGTTAAGGTGTTATCATTATTTGTATCTTCTAGATGGAGAAGCCAAGGCATAGAGAGGCAGAGTAACTTGCTCATGGTCCACATCTAGTAGTGGATAGATCCTGGAGTCAAACCCAGGTAGCATGGCTCAGGGTGTCTCCACTATTAACTCTTGTGCTGTATATCATTCAAAATACCAAGAGCTAATGTTTATCAAGTGCTCACTGTGTTCTGTGCATTGTTCTAAGCATTTTACATGTGTTAACTAATCTAAGTGGCCTCATGAGGGTAGGTGTTATTGTTCCAGTTTTGCAGAGGAGGATCTTTTAGGTTGGATTGAATAGGCAAATGGTCTGTTAAAGGTGATCTTAGTCTTTCCCATTGATATGTCTGGGATCCAGTTTTGCTGTTCTGTGCCAGTAGGCAATGGGTCACCTATAAAGACTTTTCTGGACCATGTTGATATTGTCCACATACAGAGATGAGGCATCAGTGACTAGGTGGAAATGCTAGGAGAATGGGAAGGAGAGGAGCTCTGGGAGGTCCTTCCTTCCTGGAGGGTGTTATTCTTGGCTGGGCTCTTGCCTATGCATTTCCTGTCCAGTGTGGCATTTCACTCCTCTCAACGTCCACGCCCTTTTCCTTGCCTTTCCCAGCTCTTTTTTTTTTTTTTAGATGGGATTTTACTCTGTTGCCCAGGCTGGTATGCAGTGGTATAATCATGACTCACTGCAGCCTTCACCTCCTGGGGCTTCAGGTGATCCTCCCAGCTCAGCCTCCCAAGCAAGTAGCTGGGACTACAGGCTCATGCCACCATGCCTGGCTCATTTTCATATATATATATATATTTTGTAGAGATGGGTTTTTGCCAAGTTACGCACACTCTGGAACTCCTGGGCTCAAGTGATTTGCCTGCCTCAGTCTCCCAAAGTGCTGAGATTACAGGTGTGAGCCACTGTGCCCAGCCCCAGTTCTATTTTTTTCCTTTATTCCATTTTTTAAAAAACATTTTAAGCTCAGGGGCACATGTGCAGGTTTGTTACATAGGTAAACTTGCACCATGGGGGTTTGTTGTACAGATTATTTCATCACTCAGATACGAAACCTAGGACTCATTAATTCTTTTTCCCTATCCTCTCCTCCCTCCTCCCAACCTCCACCCTCTGAAAGGTCCCAGTGTGTGCTGTTCCCCTCTATGTGTCCATGTGTTCTCATCATCTAGCTCCCACTCATAAGTGAGAACATGCAGTATTTGGGTTTTTGTTCCTGAATTAGTTTGCTAAGGATAATGGCTTCCAGCTCCATCTATGTCCCTGCAAAGGACATGATCTCATTCTTTTTTATGGCTGCACAGTATTCCATGATGCATATGTTCCGCATTTTCTTGAGTCTATCATTGACAGGCACATAGGATGATTTCATGTCTTTGCTATTGTGAATAGTGCTGCAGTAAACTTATGCATGCATGTACCTTTATAATAGAATGATTTATATTTCTTTGGGTATATACCCAGTAATGGGATTGCTGGGTCAAATGGTATTTCCATCTTTAGGTCTTTGAGGAATCGCCACACAGTTTTCCACAATGGCTAAACTAATTTACACTCCCACAATAGTCTATAGGTGTTCTTTTTTCTTCACAACCTTGCCAACATTAGTTTTTTACTTTTTAATAAATAATAACCATTTTGACTGGTGTTAGATGGTATCTCATTGTGGTTTTGATTTGCATTTCTCTAATGATCACTGATGTTGAGCTTTTTTTTTTCATATGGTTATTGGTCCACCTCTATTTTCGAGGACAAGTTCTCTTCACTTACAGGCCCCAGGGTGCCTCTGGTGGAGTATAAAACGCTGAAAAGCTCATTCCCAGACATGCTGCCTTTTGGATTGGAAATCTCAACCCACCATGCACAATGGAAAAGCTCCTTGGTTGTGTCCTTTTTTTTTTTTTTGCTTGAAATAGCTTTATTTCCATTTGGTCCAAGGCCTGTAAGGGTAGTTAGAAAGCTGCCTAGTGGCTGGAGGGGAGAGGCTTAGGCAGAAGCCCTGTTATTTTGCAAAGGCCCTGCATAAGTCGCTGGGCTCAGTAGGCTCTTAGTCGTGCTTGAGAGTGAGCCTTTCAAGGAGAGACACACCAAGCCCAGCCTGTGGGCCGGCCAGCCTGCGGAGGTTGGTCAGGTGGTCACCCATCTTCTTGATGATTTTCACTTCCTCACCTAGGAAGTGACTCTCCAGGAAGCAAACAGAGATGGGGGTCCGTGCGGGGCAGAACCCAGGGCATGAAGATCCAAAAGGGCCTGGTTCAGATTTTTCTCCAGGGCCATGGCGGCTTCCATGGCGTCGAGGGTTTTAACCCACTTATCTTGAGCCGGCTTCTTGATGTCCTGAAAGAGAGCGCGGCCGC
The DNA here is from genome assembly GCA_036589455.1 of Ateles fusciceps. NCBI lineage: Eukaryota > Metazoa > Chordata > Mammalia > Primates > Atelidae > Ateles > Ateles fusciceps. The sequence continues at coordinate 5,084,537 of JAZHEH010003362.1, forward strand.
CACGCTGGTTTTGCATCTTCAGGAGACGCTCGTAGCCCTCGCGCTTCTCCTCGGCCAATTCGCGGAAGTGGCTCACGCCTTCCAGAGCTACGTCATCGCGGTCGAAATAGTAGCCCAGAGAGAGGCAGGTGTAGGAGGCCTGCAGGTACACATTGACCAGGTGGTTGACGGCTGCCTCCACGTCGGTGGAATAATTCTGACGAATTTGGGAGCTCATGGTTGGTCGGCAGAAAGGAGCTAACCATAAAAACGGTGTTAGCAGGTTCCCAGAAGCAGGAGATGACCGAGAAGATGGTCCTGGAGGTTGCAACTGGAGAGGAAATTGGAGGGCGGTTGGAGGCTGGAAGAAAGAGTCCCCGGGATCTGTTCGTCCAAACACTGTTGAAGCAAGAGACAGATCCGCGGGACGGCTGAACTGCGGTTGTGTCCTTTTTTTCTATCTTGACTATAAACTCTTCGCTTTATCTTTTGGTTTCTTTGGGTGGGAGGAAGCACTCATGTGGAAGCATTTTATTGTTCTGCAGAGAGGAAGATTAATGTTTCCTGTGGCCAAGTGACAGGTAACATATTATTTTGCTCCCATGCTATTTTCTATAAACACATATAGCCTCCACTGTAACTACATTTTCAAATTGGCTTTTTTTTTTTTTTTTTTTTTGAGACAGGGTCTGTCTATATTGCCCAGTTGATCTCCAACTCCTGGGCTCAAGCAATCCTGTTCTGGCCTCCCAAAGCGCTAGGTATGAACCACTGTGCTGACCTCAAATTGGCTCTTTAATGTGGGTAGATTTCTTAAATTTGGCAGCCCAGGTTAAACAGATTATATTCTGGCACCTATATCCAAAGAATATTTGAAAGTTTACCTTTCCTTAAAGTTACTTAAATACAGTTTTTTCCTTCTTCAGATCAAGGATTTTGCAGCTTTCACAGATGAAGGAAATCACCTGCAAATGCCTTTGATTAATTAGGGCAGGTGTTTTCAGTCTTTGGCGGAATCAGAATCACCTGAAAACTAATAAAAATACAGCGGCCCAGGCTTGCTGAAGTAGCAGAAGGCGTGAATGTCTTTACCAACTTTTCCACCATGTGATTCTGATGGATACCTTAGTTTGAGACCCATGGCATTAGAGCACTGGTTCTTAAACTCGGCTGCTCATTGAAATCTCTGTGGAGTTATAAAAACAAAATGATGGCTGAGTACTCCTAGTGATTTTGATTCAGTTAATATGGAGTACAACTTGGGCATTGTGATTTTTCTATCTTCTGTTTCTGTGCTGAGACGTTTGACTTTTTTTTTTTTTCTTTTTTTTTTTAAAGACGGGGTTTCACCATGTTGGTCAGGCTGGTCTTGAATTCCCAGCCTCAGGTGATCCACTCGCCTTGGCCTCCAAAGGGCTTGGATTACAGGCGTGAGCCACCACGCCCAGCCCCACGTTTGACTTTTTAATTGGTTTCAAGCATATTCATAATTGCCTGTTGAAGCATTCTTATGAGGACTGCTTTAAGACCCCTGTCAGGTAATTTTAATATTGTCTGTCATCTTGGCATTGGCTTCTGTTGATTGTCTTTTCTCATTCATGTTGAGGTTTTCCTTGTTCTTGGAGTGATGAATGAGTTTTTATTGAAGCCTGGACATTGGAATAATGTTATGAGGCTCTGGATCTTATTTAGATCTTCTAGCAGGAGAGCTTCATTACCCTCAGGTGGGGGGTAGAAGTCTAAGTTATCCACTAGACCTCAGCTGATACCACCCTGGTTGGAAGGGGCAGGGGCACCTCATTACTGATTTCACATGACCACTGCTATTGCTGGCCTTACTACCACTGCATGGTGGTGAAAGTTCAGGGTCTCCACTTGGTCTCCTCTGACACCCCAGCAAGGAAGTGAAGGAGGCTTTGTGTTGCCAGGTGAGGTGGATATTCCAGCTTCCCATTTGGTGTTGTCACTATCGGTAGGGAGGTAAGGTTGGAACATTTTATTACAGCCTGGTGAGGCAGAAATCTAGTTTCTCCACTCAGTTGGTGAGGTTGGGCCACAGTTTTCTTTCTTTTCTCTTCTTTTTTGAGACAGGGTCTCACTCTGTCACCCAGGCTGGAGTGCAGTGGCACAATCACAGCTCACTGAAGTCTCAACCTCCCAGGCTCAGGTGATCCTCCCACCTCAGCCTCCCTGGTAGCTGGGACTACAGGTGGATGCCACCATGCCTGGCTAATTTTTTGTATTTTTTTGTAGACACAGGGTTTTGCCCTGTTGCCCAGGCTGGTCTGGAACTCTTGGGCTCAAGTGATCCAACTGCCTTGGCCTCCCGAAGTGCTGGATTATAGATGTGAGCCACTGTGCCCAGTCTGCGGTGTTTTCTATGGTATTTTTCTGGAGGAGAGCTGTTACTGTTGAAAAGTTTTTTTGTCATACTGTTTTGTTCCTTTCCTAATCCTTTGGCTAGAGAGAACAGGCTTTCTTGGGACTTTTTTATTTTGTCTGTGTCTATTGGTGTTTCCAGGTCTCTAGCTTCTTCAGCAACCCGTCTGGGAGATGTGAGGCAAAAAAAAAATGCAGGGAACTCGCTGCTGTGCCATCTTTTGGGTGCTGAGGCCCCTAGCTTGTCTGCCTTCTCTTCATCTTTCAGATTGTTCTCCTGCTAACTTTATGTATAATGTCTGGAATTTTTAGTTCTATTTCAGAGGAATAGGGAAAGGTATATCTAGTTCATTTTTGTGGAAGTAGGAATTCCCCATATTGGGAGGCTCCCCAGATGATTCAAATCAAATCAAGCAGGAAAATTTGAGAATCGCAGGGTGAAAATATTGGAGCAGGCAAAGGAATTTTCAGTGGGAAGAACAAGAAGACCTGGGGTCCTCCCCAGGTGGTGGTCTTTATGAATCACTGTGTACTCCCTCATAAATTCTTATTTCACTAATATCCACTTTCCTCCCTAGGTTTCTTACGTTCTCTTTAGACTTCTTTCTTGATATAGCCCTTTCTGAGTCTGACTCCTGTTCCCTGAATTTGCATTCCTAAATGCAGACATAGAAATGGATCCAGTCTACAGGCAGTATTTATTGTGCATCTACCATGTTTGGGGCACAGGGCTTGGTGTTAAAGGCAAGGGAGAGATGAGACAAGATGGTGACTTGAAGGTTGTCAGCCTTGCTGGGAAGATAACTGACATGTGGAAAGATAGACACATTATATTATTAGGTACTGACCACATACTATGTGCTGGGCATTCTGCTAGGTGTTTTATAAACTTTCTCATTTAATTCCTCCAACTGTGCTGACAGATAGATGTTATTTTTCCTCTTTTATAGTTGCTGCTTCTGAGACTTTGTCAAATCAAGGGACTTGTCCAAGTTCACTTAATATCCAATTCTGGGGCAGAAATGAGATCAAGGCTTTGGTGCTAAAATGAGGCCTTGCTTTTTACACACAACCATGTTCCACTGTGCTTTCTGTAGAGCATATTCATGGGTGCTGCTGCAAAGCGGCAGAGCTCATCCATTTCCCTGAACCCAGAACAACTTTTGGAGGCAGCTGTTAGTGGCCTAGTCTGTGGCTTTGGAAGGAGTATTTCAGGGGTTTTAAATGATGATTCTTGACATTTGAAAACATCCTTAGTAGCTCTGCGGAGAGCAGTGGAGGGGGCAATAATAAGCCTGGAGAGACTGTCTAGGGAGCTCGTCCTATACTGCAGGTATGGGATGGTAGTGGCTGGAGCTAGGGTTCTGTGCTGCTCTGGAGTTGCCATGGAGTATAGGCATGCTCTTTAGCCCTTTAGCTACGTCAAAGGGAGGGGTAAGGTGGTCCTGTGATATGAATGAGGGGGAGAAAGAGGAGGATTATATACAATATAGGGTTTTATTTTATTTTTAATGGAGAATGAGATAAGAAAATCTGAAATAAAGGAGAAATAATGAAGAGGCAGGAAGACCCAGGAGGCTTTAAATACCAGGCTTGAAAGACATGACTTAATCTTTTCAATGGCAGGGATCAAAAATGTATGTTTATAGGGAATGATATGTTTCCACAGTCCTGCATTAGGAAGAGGAAATGGATAAGAGGTGTTGTAGAATTAGAAGAGAGCACTGAGGACTAAGTGTTGACGTCCAGGTGTGAGGACCTGAACTAGGATGGTGATGGTGGGGATGGATGAGAGAGAAATGATGAAGCCCTGATACAGCAATATATATTATGGTTGTAGGGCCAGCCTGTATTTGGGAAAGAGGAAAGAAACAGACTTATATAGTCTTTACTTTGAAGGAACCCTCATATAAGTGAGTCATTACAATCACATGGTAAACGTTTAAGTATGATTCATTTGGAAAACACTAATATTTGTGCTGTGTGAGCATGAAAGGTGCTTTAGCTTGTCTCATTTCTGTCTCATCCTAAGCTGCTCATTAAGGGTCAGGCCCTTGGCTACACTGATGTCTTAATGTCCTGTATTGAGTTCTCTATCTTTTTAGAGCAATCCTGATATCTTTTACTGCCTCATAGTTCAACAAACATAATTATTTGGTGGTCAAGATTTAGCAATTTAAGTTCTGTTTAGCTAAAATGATGAGAATAAAACTACGTTTACATAAGCCCTTCTGTGAAAAGAAAGAAGGGCTGAGTGGGGATGCTAGGAAAGGCTGTAAAAGAATGGGCAGTAGACAGTTCACAATCTCAGAAAGCTGGGATTAGGAACTCCCTTCTCCCTTTTGGTGTCTTCATGGAAGTGGAAGTTGCTGAAGTGGCAGGGATTCTGTATGTCACTGGTGACAAATCCATAATGGATTTCTGAGACTCTAAATTGTTTGGGATATTAGACAACAACTTCCTTTGTGTTCCCAGGCTTTTGTTAGTATTTACCTGCAATATGGCAGTTATTTCTGTCTTTTATACCTGCCCTTCCCACACTGAGTAGTGTTTCCTGGCTGGAGAGGTCCTTAAAGAAGCACTGTATCTGATTTGCTTTTGAATTTCTAGAGCTTAGCACAGTGCCTGACACCTTATAGGTGTGCCATTAGTCTTGAATAAATGAATCAATGCATGAAGTTGATGTTAGTGCAGGTATACTGCTTCACTCTTTACCACATTTACCAGGGTGCCTTGGCCAGGAGTGGGACCCCCAACATGACTCTTACCCACTGTAGTGATTTTGCTTCCCCTGCACCAATTGTCATCTGAGTCATGTTGGTTGTATTTCACAAAACAGTCTTATGCAGAGAATCTTGTGTTTAATGACTTTCCCCTCCCAGCTATTCCTTTGACAAGATGGCAAAGATGTTTATGGTGTGGGTCTCATTTTTCTTTGACTAAAGTTGAACTAGCTTGTGGCCTGAAGCTGGCTTTGTAGTTGTAGGTGTAGGATGCATACACCAACTCCACACTCATCTTGTGAGGGTTAGCTTAGCAAATACTAGTTTCTCCCCCTCATCCAACTGTATGTGTGGGCTTCCTTGAATTGCCATAGCACCATTTGATTTATAGTAGTGTTATTTGTGTACTTAGCATAGGCCTCCAAAAGATAGTTGAACTTTTGTATTTTCTGCAGCACTGACAGAGGGCCTGGTATGTACTAGCCACTTAGTCAAGACACATAGGGGTGGATGAATTCAGCAAGAGTTTGGTGTGTTAGAATGAGGCTGACATCCCTGGAATCCTATGGATATCTAGTAGCTCGTGACAGTGATGCCCCTTAGTGAGTCTTTCTTTCCTCTTTCCAACAGTAGCTTTAAGTTGTTTTCTGTTAAAAATATGTCTGAAGCATACACTTGAGGCTGCTGACTCACCTCTACTAGGGCAGTCTGAATGCATTGGATGTGCCATGTGGGAGGGAGGCATCCACTTCCCCATTCTCATTTATACTTTTTTCACTTTACGCTAATCTGTCTACTCTTTATTGAGCATGGAGGCTGGGGTCTGAGAGACTGGAATGTGGCCTGGGAGAGTTCAGGACAAGCTACAATGCCAATCCCATCCTTTGTTGGATCCACAGACTTGAACTAGTCACTTTCATCTCTTTGTACTTCAGTCCCCCTCATCTATAAAATAATAGGGCTGATTTAGAAGCTAAATCTCAGAGGTGATCTTGAGGTCCCTTCCAACTCCAGCACTCTGTGATTCTATATTTGATTCTTCCTTATATTCTGCAGACCATCCCCCCTTCTCCAGTGAAGTCACATACCGATTACTTAATGCCCACATACTGCTTGACAGATCAATTAGAGCAAACAGCCAGAACACAGCAAGACTGCACAGTGCTCCACGTGCTCCAGAGCTGTGTAAAGTGCCCTTTCTCTTTGAGGCGTGGGAGGAGGAAACTTGTGATCTCTGTCTTCCCTTAGCTGTTCATCAATATGTTGCTCAAATGGAACTATACATAAGCAGGATTTATTCATTACTTGTCTCATGTTCTCAAATATTTATACCTTTTGCTGCTCTGTGAAAAAAAAAACTTTTAAAGTCTGGTCATCAATTTTACCCTACTGCAGCCAAAAGAGAAGAATTTTCAAAAGCAGCAGTGCCCTATAGGGTCAAATTCTGTGGAAAGGCAAAGGATAAAAAAGACTGAGTTATGATCCTGGATTTCTGTAGAAATTCAAGCAGGAAGAGGCCTGTGTGTGTCTTGGGCTTCAAAGCTAGCATTGTTGCTTACTGTTTGGGGGCGAACCCTTAACCTTGCTGTGTTAGAAACCTAATTTCATATAACAGTGCTTTGCAACTGTGCTGCACCACAGGATCACCTGAGGAACTTATAAAACATGGATACCCACTGCCACTAGGGATTCTTATTTCATATGTCCAGGCTGAGTTCCTACCGTCATTGTAATTTTAAAAGCTCCCAGGTGATTTTTCATGTGCAGCCAGGAGAACTGCTGATGTATACACAGAATAAGGACATTTGTGCACAGAACAGTGTTGTTCAGCTTATCGAGCCTGATTTATGAGGCCAGAATTTCTTTTTTATGGATTTATAATGAAGAACATAATTGAAAAGAGTTACTGGATATACTTGGAGATACTAAACCAGCACTTATCTTCCTACAGGTAGGAGGATGGTGGTGAGGAATGGGACAGTCTCCATCAGAAAGGCATTTGGGAATGTTTAATGGCAGCAAGCCAAGAGGGTTTGAGGTGTGCCCCCAAACCATGGTGATGATTTCCTCTTTGAAGCCAGATTATTCAGTCTGTAGTTCAAAGCCCTCCTCATAGTGACTGGACACTACCAGTTGTGTGTCTAGACTGTGTGTGTGTGTGTGTGTGCGCGTGTGTGTCTGTCTGTCTCCAGGGCTGAGCAGCACCTCCTTCTCCTTCCTGTGGTAATGTCTTTATGAATTATGAATTTGTGAATTCATACAGTCTGGTGACTGATACCTCTTTTGGGCCTGAAGGATTTTCTGTCCCTCTCACTGTCCTCCTTTCTCTTTATCTCTCTTCCACTCCTTGTGTATTTTGTGCCTTAGACCTGGAATCAATCATTTTTCCAAGAAGACCTGGTATCTTTTAATGCAAATGGTATTTCAAGACTGTTATCTTGGCACAAAAGATGCTAATTTTTATTGAATTGGCCATTGTCTATGGGTCTTTTTGGTGGACAGCGCTGGGAAACTACGCATGAGGAAAGAGCAAGAATGAATGCGATAGATGTAAACATACTTGTGTGTTCATACTGATATTTCCGTTAGAATTCAAGGTTTTTACTTAATTACTTCTGTATTTCATCTGTTCTTTTGTCCACACTGAGAATTCTGGTTTTCAAGTACATAGGGAATGACAGAATTCAATATTCCATAATTACTCACTTGCTTTATCCCACAACACACAATTAGTAGTCTCAGAATAACAGTACAAACACCAGCACCAATTATGATTACTGAACAGTCCAAAACCTTTTTAAAAATGTTGTCTAGGCGGAGCACAGTGGCTCATGCCTGTAATCCCAACAATTTGGGAGGCTGAAGTGGGATCACAAGGTCAGAAGATAGAGATCATCCTGGTCAACATGGTGAAACCCTGTTTCTACTAAAAATACAAAAATAGATGGGCATGATGGCACATGCCTGTAGTCCCAGCTACTCAGAAGGCTGAGGCAGGAGAATCGCTTGAACTGGGGAGGCAGAGGTTGCAGTGAACCGAGATCGCACCACTGCACTCCAGCCTGGAGACAGAGACTCCGTCTCAAAAAAAAAAAAAAAAAAAAGCCCTCTGTATCCTTCACCATCTTTTAAAATGGTTATTTTGTATCACTGTGATACTCTGAATAATGCTCCCTCAAAAAGTATTCATGTCTTAATCTCCGGAATCTGTGAATGTTACTTTATATGACAAAGACTTTGTATATGTGATTAAATTTAGGATCTTGAGATGGTGAGATTATCCTGGATTATCTAGGTGGGCCTTAAATATAGTCACAGTTGTCCTTACAAGAGGAAGGTAGGGCGAGATTACACACAGAAGAGGAAAAGACAGTGTAATCACAGAGGCAGAGATTGGAGTGATGTGGCCATAGCCAAGGAAGACTGGCACCCTCCAGCAGCTGGAAGAGGCAAGGAATGGATTCTCCTCTAGAGCCTCTGGAGGCAGTACAGCCTGCTAGCACTTGATTTAGGTCCAGTGAAACTGATTTTGGATTTCCGTTCACCAGAGTTGTGAAAAAGATAAATTTCTGTTGTCTTAAGCCTGTAACTTTGTGATAATTTGTTACAGCAGCCCTCATTATAGAATAAAATCATATAGTCATTACACATTGTAATATTTCCTTTTTAATGCTTACTTAGTTTTAGTTCTTCAATAATTACATATTTAATAGTTACTACCAAAACTTACATTCTTGTTTCTAGTCACTTTGATTATCCAAAGTTCTTCTCTAGTATCCTTAGGAAAAGCTTATGGAAACAATATTCCCTGATTTTTTTCCTGAATGTTGATAATGTTTTATCTATGCTTTGTGAAAGCTCAAAACTGCGGAATATTAAATCTGTGGTTGACTTTTTATTTTTTTTATCTTAAATGTTATTCCATCTACTTCTGGCATAAAGCTTGTTGCAAATCTGATCTAATTTTTCTTTTCCTTATAATTTGTATACTGTTAAATTAGATGCTGCCTAAATTATCTTTTGTAAAAAAAAAAAAAGTCTGAGAATTTTACTAGAATATGTGTTGATATTATTCTGAGTCAGTATTCTCAGGTAGGCAATATGTTCTTTCAATATCAGGTTTTAAATAGTATTTTTCCAGGAAAATTTTCACAGACTACTGTTTTTAGAATTCTATTCCTTGCTTTGGTTTTTTTCTTCCAAACCCCTCTTATCCATATGTTGGCTCTTCTTTGCCTATCTTCAATATTTGTCACTTTCAAATCCCTTTGATCTCTTTCTATTGTTTCTTTTTAATTAAAAAATTTCCCAAGTTTCAGGTGTTTTTTAGGTTTATTTTTGTATTTCTTCTAGGTTAGTTTTTATTTCTAAAATAGTTTTCTTTTTTTACTTTGCTTTCTTGAGTTTTGTTTCTTTATTTCTGAATTTTTCTAATGCATGTTGTTCTTTCATGCCTTGCATAATTTAAAGTATTTTTAACTTATTTAAAAATATGTCTTTTTGGCATGCTTTCACTATCACATATTTCTAAGGATGTTATTTTGTTCCTCATTCTCTCTTTTTAAATAGAAACGTTTATGGATTTGACCTTGTTACTTTTCTGTTGTTAATTTTTATGTAAACTTAGTTTTCCTGCATTTGGTAGCATTTCTAACTGCACAGAGCTTGTTTTCATGAACATTTAAAAAATGTAGTGGTTCTGTTTCCATCTCCCTCTTTTACCTGAGCCTTCTTTTCTTTTGTTTCTGTTGCCTGTCCTGCTTCATTTTGATTCTGTTTCTAGCAGTTTCTCTCAGTGTGGGATCCTGTCCTGGGCAGTCAGTTTTGAGAGTTCCTAGTGGCTGGAGTACTCCAGCCCTTCAAACCTCCTGTGAGCCCCCTGTTGTTCAGGTTCAGCTACAGTTCTCCAGTTTACCCTATTGGCTCTTCTGGGTTCTGGTTCATCATATGCCCCATTGCCTCCCTTTGATTTCTCCTGCATAGACATCAATATCATGCTGGCTATTGGTGATTTGTCTCCATCTGCTTGTATTTAGGGGATTGTGGGGAATACCTTGGCACCAAATTTTGTTGAGTGTCGTCCATGAGTTTTTAAATTTGCTATTTAGTTGCTCTGTTTATTTTTTTATAGAGATTGTGGAAGACCCAATAAATATACTGCCACCATTTTCCCAGAATTGGGATATCGTTTTTAATTTTCACTACAATATGGCAAATTGTTGACTGAGATTTTAAGTTATTTTTCCCCCATGGAGCAGAAAAGATATAAAGATTTGAGAATATAAGACAAGTAGTGTAATAAATCCTGCTTATGTGTAGTTTCATTTGAGCAACATATTGATGAACAGCTAAGGGAAGACAGAGATCACAAAGTTCCTCCTCCCACGCCTCAGAGAGAAAGGGCACTTTACACAGCCCAGGAGCACGTGGAGCGCTGTGCAGTCTTGCTGTGTTCTGACTGTTTGCTCTAATTGATCTGTCAAGCAGTATGTGGGCATTAAGTAATCGGTATGTGACTTCACTGGGGCAAGGTGGGGGTGGTCTGCAGAATATAAGGAAGAATCAAATATAGAATCACAGAGTGCTGGAGTTGAAAAGGACTTCAGAGATCACCTCTGAGAGTTAGCTTCTAAATCAGCCCTATTATTTTACAGATGAGGGGGATTGAAGTACAAAGAGATGAAAGTGACTAGTTCAAGTCTGTGGATCCAACAAAGGATGGGATTGGCATTGTAGCTTGTCCTGAACTCTCCCAGGCCACATTCCAGTCTCTCAGACCCCAGCTTCCCTGTTGAGTCATGAGTAAATAGACTATTGTAAAGCGAAGAGGACTTTTGTAGAGTAAATTGAAGGGTATTCATTCTTTTGTTTTAGGAAATTCAGTGTTTCAGCCAGTGAGTTTCTTAAGATACAGGCATGCATAATTTGGTGTTTGTATGGAATAATTGAGGGAGGGAACAGAGGAGGATTTCATCAGCACTATCACAGCTCTCCTGTGGAAGAATCAAGAGCACAACCCAGAAGGCCTGGCTTCCTCAGGACTGTTGAACTTTTCATGCCACCAGGTGGTAAATCTGGTGATTGTTGACATTTCTAAGAAAAGTGTTTCTCTGAAGGCTCCATGCTATTCATTGAATAAGAGTTTATGACTGACTTAATGAATTGACATTGACTTATATCAATGGGTAGTTTCTCTCAGTGGTCTTTTTGTTTCTTTGGGCAAGAAGATAGTAATTCGTATTTGTGCACCCGTGCCTGGTACATGATTTATGCTCAGTATATATGCAGTGAATGTATCTGTCTGGAGAAATGGGACTAACACGTGAAAAGATGAACAAACTCACCTACTGTGTGTTGAGTACTAAATTATATGCCGCAGATCCTGAGAAGAAGATGCAGTGTCGGGGAGGCTTCCTGGATGAAATGACAAGGGGGATTTACTCTTCCTGCACTCACCAGCCCAAGCCCTTATTTTTCTTTAGAACCGTAAATGAGGGGATAACATGAGAAAAGTGTATGTTGCCATCAGAGAAAAATGGCTCCTTTAAGCGGCAAGTGTTTGGCTGCTTCTTTTATTCTCATCTCATCATTTTGTTACTTCCCTTACCCCTATCCTCTGTATTCTTTTGCAGTTTCTCTAACACTTTAATTCCTGTTTTAATCTTCAGATCCTTTGTTTGAGGTAGTTTTTATTTCCATTTACAGGTAGGAAGTTAAGTCTTAGTGGCTAAATGTTATAGCATCCCTTAGGTAGTAAAAGGCAATTCCCAGTGGAACTAGGCCTCTAGAACCCCTGCAATATTGCATGCTGCCTCTCAGTGCTGGTTCTGATAAAAGTATCTCCCTTACCTGAGCAGGGGCTAAGTAGGAATGTGTTAAAATAAGAAGGAGATCTTAAAAGAGAATTTTATTCATGCAATCAGTATTTACTGAGTACTGTGGCAAGCCAGGTACTGTGCTAGATGTTAGGGATATAAACTTGAACAAGACAGTGTTGGCTGCAAGGATCATGTGATGTAGATATGCTGTCACACAATCTTGGTGTATCCTGTGGACTTTTTAGAATTTTCCTTGGTAACAGATGTGAATAGAGTGCTTTTTCATATTCAGGCAGTATTTTGGTGGTGAGGACATTAGGTAGATATGTGTTAGACATTTTGTCTGTCCCTCAGGCTACATACAGTTTAGTGGAAGAGATACTATGGACTTTTCTTTTGAGCCACAATCTCCCTTTGTTGCCCAGGCTAGAACAGTGTGGCGTGACCATGGCTCACTGCAGCTTTGAACTCCTGGGCTCAAGCCATCCTCTTGCCTCAGCCTCCTGAGTAGCTGGGACCACAGGCGTGCACAACCACCCTGGCTAACTTTTTCTTTTTAGTAGAAGCGAGGTCTCACTATGTTGCCCAGGCTGGTACTGAACTCCTGGGTCCAAGTGATCCTCCCACCTTGGCCTCCCAAGTGTTGGGATTACAGGCATGAGCTACTATGCCTGGCCTGTGGACATTCCTGAAAAAAATTAAGCAACAGTACTAAGCAATTAGTCAATGTGAACAGGGCCCACGATACAATTTTCCGTCCTCTGGGACTTATGTTTCTGATGATTTTGACCAAGAAGATGTATTCTATCATTTCTACTGGCAGCCTAGTTGTTCTGTGACTTATTAAGACCTCAGTAGGTGTATGTGCTTGTCTATAACTTTCCTAGCTTTCTTCAAAGCCGGATATATCAGTGTGAATATTGTGTGAGAGGCTCGCACTAATGGTAGATGTGTGGCTAGACTCTGAGCTGATGGGTAGGACTGAGTTGTTACCCTCTTGGGAAGAGGAGAGAGGGCTTTTACATACTCTTGCCTCACTTTGAAAGTGAACTTGGTTGTCTGCTGGAGTGGTCTTCATGGCATCATAAATGTGGGATGGTTCTCTTCCCCTATGCTCATAATTCCACTATTCTCATCTTCCATCCAGACAGCAGATGGACTGGTTGGGAGAGTGATATTTGCTTGTTTTTCAGACTCTGGTCTCATTGAAATGTTGGTGGTGTGCTCAGTCAGTCTCAGTAAACTCCTGCTTGATTTATTCTTCCCCTGGAGCCCACAAAACCCGTAAAACAGCATTAGAGAACCAGCCCCTAATCATGCTTGTTAGGGCTAACCATAAACACAGTCATGTTGATGGATGGATGGTTTAATAAACATCTGCTCAGTGTCTGAGCTGAGTTCTGCAGGCATGCCCTGCCAAGTGACTGGGAAGTGGACACTTGGCAAGTTCTTGGACATTTTAGATACCATCTCCTTTCTCTTTCTTTTGACTTTACGCTTGTTGAAGCTCTGTCATGAGTAAGTTTGGTGATTCAGACAAGATCTCTCAGCTAGTTTAGGATTGAGCAGAGAGGATGCATGTTTTGACTTCTGTCCTGTTAATCGTCCTTCCAAGCCACAGTCCAGTTTTTAAAGTGTGGGTGAGGGTGGAAACCAGGTATTGCTGTCTATTACAGTTCTAATTCCAGCACCAGACAACCACGTGTCATCTTCTCCTTCCAATTGCTGCTGGGAACATGTTCTAGTTGCTAGAAGGAGGGAACGGGGTGTGGGGGGGGTGGAGCAGCTGGCTTTAAGTCCGTTCACACTCCACTATGCGTTCTGCAGGGATTTTATGTCATGAATGTGATTCTGACCTAAATGTCTTTTTTTTTTCCTTTTTAAAAATATATAGCCCAGTGTGGGCAATCAATAACAATTATAGGAGCTGTGGCATCATATCTTCTACACATTTCTCAGTGGGGATTGATCAGTGACTTAGAGATGGGGTGCTATGGTCTGAATGTTTGTGTCTTCCCGCAATTTTTATTTGGAGGCCCTAATGCCCAGTGTGATGCTATTTGGAGGTGGGGCCTTTGGGAGGCCACTAGGTCATGAGTGGGATCAATGCCCTTATGAGATAGAGAAATGATCTCTCTTGCTGCCCTGTGAGGATATAGCAAGAGGGTCTGTCTGCAAGCCAGGAAGAAACTAAATCAGCTATCACCTTGATCTTAGACTTCCCAATCTTCACAGCTGGGAGGAGTAAAATTCTGCTGTCTAACCCAGCAAGCCATGCTATTATTTTTGTTATGGCAACCCCGACTGACTAAGGCACTGGGTTTGTATATACTCTATGTCATTAGATTATAAAGTTGGGAGACAAGGAAAGAATGTAGTAATCGATAGAGTTAATTCGGAATGTTAAATTGTCTTTTTTCCTACCTGTGTGTTAAGTTCTTTAGGGGCTATTTTAGACTGCCAACACACCTGTATGTGGGGTTCCCTCATCTGGTGAGTGGGGGTTACTTGTGCCACAGAAGATGGAGGAGTTTGGTGTCTAGAGACCTACGTTTTAGTACTAGCCTTGATACCAACTGGCTTAAGATACTGAGCAAGTCAGTTAATCTTTGTCAGCTTCAATGTTTTAACTGATAGAATGAAGTAAAGCTGTTCTTTACAGGATTATTGTGCAGATTAACAGGAGTAAACCATAAAGCACCCTTCAAAGACTACTTATTACGTGGAATTTACTGGATAGTCTTCAAATCTAATCTAGACAGTTTCTCTGAGCATGCTTTCTCTCTCCTTCAGTCTCCTGTCTTCTAATTCATCCTGTTTAATTCATATTGGTGAGTATAAGTTAATATTTTTAATTTTGTTCTGTTAGGTTATTTTTATTCTTTTCAATTTTCTACCACTATAATTTAAGGAGACTTTCAGTAAATGCTTTTCAAATTTCAATATTCAACAAATATTGATTAAGCATCTTATAAATATAGGCTCTGAGGTGGAGATATGATGGTAAATGGGACATTAATGGTTCTTTCCTTTGCAGCATCTTCTACTGGAGGGCATTTGCTTCTGTACAGAGAGCTCCGATGATGGGGGAAATCTTCACTTTCCATGTCAGCATATTTATTTAGAGGTGGCTCTCATTGTCAGATGACTTTCCCCCTCATATCAAACCAGTGTCTTCCAGTGTAACTTTACAAGTTGAACCACCATCAGGTCTCTTGACATGAATTTGATTTTTAAAACATTGTGAAATATTTCAGGCATACAAAAATGTATATACTATAAAGATCATGTAGGTATCTACCACCCAGATTAAAGAAAAAAATATGTATAACTGAAATACCCTGGATACTGCTCCTTGATTTAATTCTCTTTCTTCTCTTTTTTTCCTAGAAACAACCACTATCTTGAATTTATTTTATTTTCCCCATATATTTATACTTTTAAAAAACATATGCATATATCCAATAACATTATAGTGTTGTTTGTCATGTTTTAACATTTTATTTAATGATATAATATGGTGCTTATTCTAATTTTGCTTTTTTCCCATTTAACAATATGTTTTTGAAGATAAATCATATTAGTTCATTCATTTTCACTGCTAAGTCTTATTTCATTGTATAGATATACCACAACTTATTTTTTCTTCTGTTGATTGTAATTTAGGTTGTTTCTAGTTTTTTCACAATTGTAGACTGCTGCAGCAAACATTCTTGTATAAATCCCCAAGTTTTCTTGAGCACAGTTATTAGTTTATTAGGTTATATACCTAGTTGTGGAATTGTAGGACCATAAGCTGAGCACATCCTCCACTTTGCTTCTTCCACTTGTAAGATTGCTAGAGGGATATAAATTGATAAGATGTGCATTCATATTGCTGTGCTCTACACCCCTGCTAACACTTGGTTTTGTTATCCTTAACAGTTTTTGCTAGTATGCTGGATATAAAAAAATATGTATTTATAAAGTGTACATTTCCCTCTTTACTAGTGAGTTAAAGCATCCGTTCTTATATTTATTGGTCATTATGTTTTTTTCCTCTCATATGATTGCTTGTTCATGTCTCTTGCCCATTTTTAAGCTGAGTTTTGTTTGTTTGTTTGTTTGTTTTTTGGTGTCTTTTGCTTGTTGACTTATAGGAGTTCTGTCTAAATGCTAGTCTCAGTTATGTGTGTAACAGTTGTCTTTTCCACTCTGTGGCTGCTCTTTTTACTATCCTTATGGTATCTTTTGATGTATGGAAGCTTAAGATTTAAATGTAAAATGTGTATCTTTCGTTTTTATTTGCGTTTTCTTTGTCTTTTTCAACATTTTATGTAATCTGTAATCATGATAGTACTCTTCTATATCTTCTAAAGGTTTTAAAGTTTGCCTTTCACTTTTGCATCTGGAATTTATTTTTATGCATGGTTTGAAACAACATTCTAATTTTGTTTTTGCTCCATGTAGATAAGCAGTGGTCCTGAAGCATTTCAGTCTATCTGTTTACCTCTGTTCACCACTTTTACCATGTCATTGCTGTTACATGTGAAGTGTATATGTGTGGAGGTCTGTTTCAAGGTTTATTCTGTTTTGTGGTTCTGTTTATCTCTCCATAGGCTTATTATTCCTGATGCACTTTCTCCCCCTGCAACCCTTGATAGGCCCCAGTGTGTGTTGTTCCCCACCTTGTGTCCATGTGTTCTCATCTTTCAGCTCTCACTTACAAGTAAGAACATGTGGTATTTGGTTTTCTGCTCCTGTGTTAGTTTGCTGAGGAATAATGGCTTCAAACTCCATTCATGTCCCTGCAAAAGACATGATCTCATTCATTTTTATGACTGCATAGTATCCTATGGTGTACATGTGCCACATTTTCTTTATCCAATGTATCATTGATGGGCATTTAGGTTGATTCCATGTCTTTGCTATTGTGAATAGTACTGCAATGAACAGATGTGTGCATATATCCTTATAATAGAATGATTTATATTTCTTTGGGTACATACCCTGTAATGGGATTGCTGGGTTTATTGGTATTTCTGCCTCTAGGTCTTTGAGGAACTGCCACACTGCCTTCCACAATGACTGAACTAATTTACACTCTCACCAACAGTGTAAAAATGTTCCTTTTTCTCTATAACCTTGCCAGCATCTGTTACTCTGACTTTTTAATAATAGTCATTCTGACTGGTGTGAGATGATATCTCATTGTGGTTTTGATTTGCATTTTTCTAATGATCAGTGATGTTGAGTTTTTTTTCGTATGATTATTGGCTGCATGTATGTTTTCTTTTGAGAAGTATCTGTTCATGTCCATTGCCCACTTTTTAATGGGGTCGTTTGTTTTTCTCTTGTAAATTTAAGTTCCTCGTAAACTCTGGATGTTAGATCTTTGTCAGATGAATAGATTGCCAAAATTTTCTTCCATTCTCTAGGTTCTCTGTTTACTCTGATGATAGTTTCTTTTGTGTGCAGAAGCTCTTTAGTTTAATTAGATCCCATTTTCAAATTTTGCTTTTGTTGCAATTACTTTTGGCCTTTTCATCATGAAAGCTTTGCCTGTGCCTATGTCCTGAATGATATGCCTAGATTTTCTTCTAGGGTTTTTATAGTTTTGGGTTTTAGATTTAAGTCTTTAATCCATCTCGAGTTAATTTTTCATATGGTGTAAGGAAGGAAGGGGTCCAGTTTCAGTTTTCTGCATATGGCTAGCCAGTTCACCCAGCACCATTTATTAAATAGGGAATCTTTTCCCCATTTCTTGTTTTTGTCAGGTTTGTCGAAGATCAGATAGTTGTAAGTGTGTGGTCTTATTTCTGAGTTCTCTGACCTTCCATTGGTCTGTATGTCTGTTCTTGTACCAGTACCACATTGTTTTGATTACTGTAGCCTTGTGGTATAGTTTGAAGTCAGCATGATGCCTCCAGTTTTGTTCTTTTGGCTTAGGATTTGTCTTGGCTATTTGGGCTCTTTTTTGGTTACATATGAATTTAAAAATAGCTCTTTCTAATTCAGTGAAGAATATCAATGGTAGTTTAATGGGAATAGCATTGAATCTATAAATTACTTTGGGCAGTATGTACTTTGGGCATTTTTATGATATCAATTCTTCCTATCCATGAAGATGGAATTTTTTCCATTTGTTTGTGTCCCCTCTGATTTCCTTGAGCAATGATTTATAGTTACCCTTGAAGAGGTCCTTTCCTTCCCTTGTTAGCTATATTCCTAGGCATTTTATTCTTTTTGTAGCAATTGTGAGTGGGAGTTCATTCATGATTTGGTTTTCTGCTTGCTGTTGTTAGGAATGCTAGCGATTTTTGCACATTGATTTTGTATCCTGAGACTTTGCTGAAGTTGCTTATCAGCTTTAGGAGCTTTTGGGCTGAGACGATGGAGTTTTCTAGATATAGGATCATATCATCTGCAAACAAAGATAATTTGACTTCCTGTCTTCCTATTTGAATGCCCTTTATTTCTTTCTCTTGCCTGACTGCCCTGGCTGGAACTTCTAATACTACATTGAATAGGAGTGGTGAGAGAGGGCATCCTTGTCTTGTGCTGGTTTTCAAGGGGGAATGCTTCCAGCTTTTGCCCATTCAATAGCATTTTGGCTGTGGGCTTGTCATGCATGGCTCTTATTATTTTGAAGTATGTTCTGGCAATATCCTATTTATTGAGAATTTTTAACATGAAGGTGCATTGAGTTTTATCAAAGGTCATTTCTGCATCTATTGAGAAATCATGTAGTTTTTGTCTCTAGTTCTAGTTATGTGATGAATCACATTTATTGATTTGGGTATGTTGAACCAACCTTGCATCTCAGGGATTAAGCCAGCTTGATCATCGTGGATAAGCTTTTTGATGTGTTGCTGGATTTGGTTTGCCAGTATTTTATTTAGGATTTTTGTATTGATGTTCATCAAGGAGATTGGCATGAAGTTTTGTTTTTTTGTTGTATCTCTGTATCTCTGCCAGGTTTTGGCATCAGTATGATGCTGACCTCATAGAATGAGTTAGGGAGGAGTCCCTCCTTTTCAGTTGCTTGGAATAGTTTCAGTAGAAATGATACCAGCTCTTCTTTGTACCTCTGGTAGAATTCAGGTGTGAATCCATGTGATCCTGGGTTTTTTTTGGTTGGTAGGCTATTTATTACTTTCTCAATTTCAGAACTCATTGTTGGTCTATTCAGGGATTCAGTTTCTTCCTGGTTCAGTCTTGGGAGGGTATATGTGTTGAGGAATGTATCCATTTCCTCTAGCGTTTCTAGTTTATTTGCATAGAGGTGTTTATGTATTCTCTGATGGTTGTTTGTATTTCTGTAGGGTCGGGGTGATTTTCATCTTACATTTTTGATTGTGTTTATTTGATTCTTCTCTTTGTTCTTTATTAGTCTAGCTTGTGGTCTATTTTATTAATTTTTTCAAAAAACCAGCTACTGGAGATACTGATTTTTTGAATGCTTTTTTGTATCTCTATCTTACTCAGTTCTGCTCTGATCTTGGTTATTTCTTGTCTTTTGCTAGCTTTGGGGTTTGTTTGCTCTTGGTTCTCTAGTTCTTTTAGTTGAGATGTTAGGTTGTTAACTCGAGATCTTTCTCGCTTTTTGATGTGGGCATTCAGTGCTATAAATTTCCCTCTTAACACTGTTTTAGCTGCATCCCAGAGATTCTGGTGCATTGTCTCTTTGTTCTCATTGGTTTCAAGGAACTTGATTTCTGCCTAATTTTATTTACCCAAGAGTCATTCAGAATGAGTTGTTCAATTTCCATGTAGTTGTGTAATTTTGAGTGAATTTCTTAATCTTGAATTCTAATTTGATTGTGCTATGATCTGAGAGACTGTTATTATTTCAGTTTTTTTTTCTTTTTTTGCATTTGCTGAGGAGTGTTTGACTTTTGATTATGTGATCGATTTTAGAATAAATGCTCTGTGGCGATGAGAAGAATGCATATTTGTTGTTTTTGGGTGCAGAGTTCTATAGATATCTATCAGGTTTACTTGATTCAGAGCTGAGTTCAGGTTCTGAATTTCTTTGTTAATTTTCTGTCTCAATGATCTGTCTGATATTGACAGTGGGGTGTTGAAGTCTCCCATTATTACTGTGTGGGAGTCTAAGTCCCTTTGTAGGTCTCTGAGAACTTGCTTTATGAATCTGAGTGCTCCTTTATTGGGTGCATATGTATTTAGGATAGTTAGCTCTTCTTGTTGAACTATTTACCATTATGTAATGCTCTTTGTCTTTTTTTGATCTTTGTTGCTTTAAAGTCTGTTTTGTCAGAAACCAGGATTGTGATCCCTGCTTTTTTCTGTTTTCCATTTGCTTGGTAAATTTTCCTCCATCCTTTTATTTTAAACCTATTTATGTCTTTGCACACAGCCTACTGATGGATCTTGGCTCTTTATGCAGCTTGCTATTCTGTGTCTTATTATTATTATTTTTTTTGGAGACAGAGTCTCTGTCGCCCAGGCTGGAGTACAATGGTCTGATCTTGGCTCACTGCAACCTCTGCCTACTGGGTTCAAATGTTTCTCCTGCCTCAGCCTCCTGAGTAGCCGGGATTACAGGCACACACCACCATGCCTGGCTAATTTTTGTATTTTTAGTAGAGACAGGGTTTACCATGTTGGTCAGGCTGGTCCTGAACTCCTGACCTCAGGTGATCCACCTGCCTCTGCCTCCCAAAGTGCTGGGATTACAGGCATGAGCTACTGTGCCCAGTCCTCATTTTGTGTTTTTTAATTGGGGCATTTAGCTTATTTACATTTAAAGTCAGTATTGTGGTGTGTGAATTTGATTCTGGTTATTTTGCAGACTTGTTTATGTGGTTGCTTCATAGTATCACTGGTCTGTGTACTTCAGTGGGTTTTTGCAGTGGCTGGTAATGGTTTTTTGTTTCCATATTTAGTGCTTCCTTCAGGAGCTCTTGCAAGGCAGGTCTGGTGGTGACGAATTCCCTCAGCATTTGCTTATCTGAAAAGGACCTTATTTCTCCTTGGCTTATGAAGCCTACTTTGGCTGGATATGAAATTCTGGGTTTCAAATTCTTTGCCTTAACAATGTTGAATATTGGCCCCCAGTCTCTTCTGGCTTATAGGGTTTCTGCTATTAGTCTGATGGGCTTCCCTTTGTAGGTGATCTGGCCTTTCTCTCTGGCTGCCCTTAACATTTTTCCCTTCATTTTGGCTTTAGAGGATCTGATTATTATGTATCTTGGGGTTGATCTTCTGATGGAATGCCTTACTAGGGTTCTCTGCGTTTCCTGAATTTGAATGTTGGCCTGTCTTGCTAGGTTGGGGTAGTTCCCCTGGATGATATCCTGAAGTGTGTTTTCCAGCTTGGTTCCTTTTTCCCCATCTCTTTCAAGCACCCCAGTCAGACATAGGTTTGGTCTCTACACATAATCCCATAGTTCTCGGAGGTTTTTGTTAATTCCTTTTCATTCTTCTTTTCTCTGCTCTTGTCTACCTATCTTATTTCAGAAGGGTAGTCTCTGAGATGCTTTCTATTCTGCTACTGATACTTGTCATTGCATTGTGAAGTTCCTGTGTTCTGTTTTTCAGTTCCATCAGATTGGTTATGTTTTTCTCTAACCTGCCTATTCCGGCTGTTAGCTCCTGTATAGTTCTATCATGATTCTTAGCTTCTATGCATATTCATATTGAGTTACAATATGCTTCTTTAGCTCAGCAAAGTTTGCTATTACCCACTTTCTGAAGCCTGATTCTGTCAGCTCAGGCATCTCAGCCTCAGCCCAGTTCTGTGCCTTTGCTGGAGAGGTGTTGTGGTCATGTGGAGGAGAAGGTGCATTCTGGCTTTTTGAGTTTCAGTGTTTTTGCATTGATTCTTTCTCATCTTTATGGGCCTATCTGCCTTAGATCATTGAGGTTGCTGACATTTGAATAGAGTTTTTGAGGGGTCTTTTTTGTTGATGTTGTTGTTTTCTGCTTGCTTTTCTTTTAACAGGCAACTCTCCTGTAGCACTGCTGCAGTTTGCTAGGGGCCCGCTCCTGACCCTAGTTGCCTTGGTTTTTCTGTACCCAGAGGTATCACCAGTGAAGGTTGCAAAACAGCAAAGATGGCAGCCTGCTCCTTCCTCTGGAAGCTCTGTCCTGCGGTCGGGCACTGACATGTTGCTATTCTGCATATACCTGTAGGAGGTGGCTGGAGACCCCTGTTGGGAGATCTCACCCAGTTAGGAGGAATGGGATCAGGGACCTACCCAAAGAAGCAGTCTGACTGCCCTTTAGTAGAGCGGATGTGTTGTGTTGGAGGGTACCCTTCCTTGTTCAGATCATTCATATACTCCAAAGCCAGCAGGCTGGAACAACTGAGTCTACCGAACTGCAGAAATGGTGGCCGCCTCTTCCCCTGGGAGCTTTGTAGTAGGGAGAGACCAGAGCTCTCCCTGTAGAACCCTTGCTGGAGTGGTTGAAGCCCCCACAGGGAGGTCTCACCCAGTGAGGAGGAATGGATCAAGGTCTTGCCTAAAGAAGAAGTCTGGCTATGATCTGGCAAGGCAGCTGTGCTGTGGGGGATCCCTCCTTGTCTGGACTGCCTGTATTCTTCAAAGCCACTAGGCTGAAATGACGGAGTCTACCGAACTACAGGCATAGTTCCCCCCCCCCCCCCCCCCCCCCCCGGAACTCCATCCTGACTCAGGGTGACTCCAGCCTGCTGCCACCAGCCAGCTGGAATTCCAAGCTGGTGGGTCTCAACCTGCAAGGTGCCATGGAAGTGGGGCCTGAAGAATGATGCCGCTTGGCCCCTGTCTCAGCTCCCTTCCTAGGGACATGCATGGATGGATCTCCCGCCTTGCCATGGATCCCGGGGCCAGAGTATGCAAAACTCCTGGGTCTCTGTGTGTGGCTGAGCCACTCCCTGAGTGGCTGCTCTGCTGAGATTCCACACAGCTGTGTGTATTGGACCCAAGGCCCTGGTGGTGTAGGCTCATGAGGGGGATCTCCTGATACATGGGTTGCAGAGATCCATGGGAGAAGCATGGTTTCCCAGGCAGAGTTGCACAGTTACTCACCACTTCCCTTGGTTGGGGACTGGGGTTCCCTTGGCTCTGTGCAGCTCCTGGGTGGGCCATTGTCCCTTTCTGTTTCTCTTTGCTGTCTGTGGGTTGAGCTGTTTGCCTAGTCAGTCCCAATACGAGAACTCAGATATCTCAGTTGAAGGTGCTGAATTCACTTGCTCTTTTCATTCCTTTCTCTGAGCCCCATGGACTGCAGCCACTTCCAGTCGGTCCAATGGTGTGTTTTAAAAACTTAGATTTTCTTTCTACTGGGGACTGGTATTCTTTGCTGGTATTTTATGACCCTTTTCACTACTAGATCACCTTAAATATTTCTCATCGTCTCTATTTCAGATGTATATGTTCTTTCTTCGACTGTTCAACAGTAGACCCTTGAATTTACAACCAGAAATATGAAGAATATTACCACAAATGGCTTATAATGCTATGAAAAGATGCTCAACTTGACTTGTAGAGTAGTGTAGATTACATCCAGATAGCATTTCTCATGATCAGATTGGCAAAATTCCAAAAGTTTGACCACAACTCTGTTGCCAAAATGTAGGGGAAATAGATATGTACATTGTTATTTGCTGGAGGAATGCAAAATAGCCTAAAGCTGATCTATTAATATGTGGGGGAATGGGCAATACCCAGTACAATTAAATCTATGGTAACTCTTTTGTCTAGCAATCTTTAGATAAGATTCCTAGATTTTTAGATTGCTAGACAAAATTCCTAGAATCCTGTAGGAATCTATCCCAAAGATTTACTGGCAAAATATTTTTATGAAATATGCATTTTACTGGAGCACTATTTGTAGTAACAAAAGGCTGAAGTGACTGAGATATTCTTCACTAGAGGACTAGTTGGGTACGCTGTGGTGCTTCCATAGGATGGAAAACCATGATGCTGAAAAAAGAAATGGGAAATATATTGGTAATGGAGTGATTGTTATGATATATTAAGTGAAAGAACAAGATACTACTTATCTAAGAAATAAGAGAATATATATTTGCTTACATATTTGCTTATTTTTTAAAAGAATAAACCATAAGATAATAATAATAGAAAAAGGCTACCTTTAGGAGTAGAGGGGTGATAGGATGGAGGGAAAGGAATAAAACTTCTCTGAATATACTTTGTTTTGTTGGTTTGCTCATGGAAACATGTAAATTTTTAACATAATTAAAAAAAATAGAGACAGGGTCTTGCTCTGTCATTAAGGCTGGAATGCAGTGGCATGATCATAGCTCACTGTGATAGAACTCCTGGGCTCAAGTGATCCTCTCACCTCAGCTTTCTTAGTAGCTAGGACTATAGGTGTGCACCACTACACTCAGCTAATTTATTTTTTGTAGAGATGGAGCCTTACTGTGGTGTCCAGGCTGGTCTCGAGCTCCTGGTCTTAAGCACTCCTCCTGCCTTGGCCTCCCAAAGTGGCAGGATTATAGGCATGAGCCACTGTGCCTGGCCTTAACATAATTTTAAAATAAAAAACATATAATCCCTGAGAAAACCAAATAAATCTAAGTGTGTATTGAACTGGTTAGCATAACCCACAGAGAGGACACAGAGAGGAACTTGGCCAACGGGCTTTAAAACATGGGATCTGATTGTACATCCCTATTGGCATGTATCATAAAGGTACCCAAAGTGCAGAAAACATTGTAGGCTGTTTTTCAATCATCATTACTGGTTTTGGTATTCTGAGATTCTTACATATATTGTGAGATAGAATAAACAACTAATTATATTTTTAGGAGGAAGGGAACAATGACATGTGAACAATGAAGTTAGGAAAAATTCCTGCATTCTTGAATTTGAGTTGGACATACAGTATGAACTCAAAGCATTTTAGTATTTTTTAAAAACATGACCTACCTCTGTCCACTGGGAAGGGCCAGAAACCATGGCCAGCCCTGTAACAATGAGCATTCCTTGTGCCCAGATTGTGATTGCCAATACCATTTCCTACAAAAGAAAAGAAAACAAAACAAAACAAAAACCCAGGACTCTGGAGCAATGGCTGCTTTCAGATTTGGAGCAGGAGGTATACAAAATGTGCCTGGATCATCTTTTTATACCAGTAAGCAGGGAAGCTCTGAAGGATTCCCAGGGTCATGTCATAGAAGGACTCAGGAACCAACGTGAAGAGGCTCCTGCTGGCCAAGTTTGAACATCATTTTGGAGAATACCGCACTGGATTGAAACACATCACACAGGTTTAAATACATGAGTTTATAATGAAAAAAATCAGTCACTTTTGTAGGATGCTAAGAAATTAATTAATTATCTTGAAAACTGGTAAATAAAGGGAAAGAAATAAGCATTTTACAAACCATGCCTTAGGATGACCAAACTGCTGATGAAGGAAAGTTTCTCTTTATAAAAGTAGCTACAGGAGAGGTGAAGAAAGAATGATATCACATCATTATTATTTTGTAATCCCTAGTTCATGGATTTAGGCAATGATCAACAATGGCTGCTGACAACATGAAAAAATACTGCCAAAAAGATTGCCTAATCTGAACAAGCCTCTAAATTGAACAAACATTAAAAAAAAAAAAGGATTTATACAATGGGCAGAGGAGCATGTTAAATAAAACCAGGGGAATGCAATCAGCAACATTTAGAAGTAGGAAACTACAGAAAAATGATCTGGAGTTTCAATGATTGCCAATAGATGTGAAAAAAAAAAGACGAAGGGTAGACTTATAGATTAAACATAGATGTATTAATGTATTAGTCTGTTCTCACACTGCTAATAAAGACATACTAGAGATTGGGTAATTTATAAAGGAAAGAGGTTTGATGGATTCACAGTTCCACATGTCTGGGGAGGCTTCACAATCATGGCGGAAGGCAAAAGAGAAGCAAAGGCATATCTTATGTGGTGGCAAGCCAGAGAGCTTGTGCAGGGGAACTCCCATTTATAAAACCATTAGAACTTGTGAGACTTATTCATTACTGTGACAACAGTAGGGAGGAGACCACCCCCCATGATTCAATTATCTCTAACTGCTGGTGCCCCCACCGCCAGCTTGACATGTGGGGATAATTACAGTTCAAGGTGAGATTTGGGTGGGAGCACACCCAAACAATGTCAGTTAACCACTTCCAGTGTGTGAACCTTATTTGGATCTTAAGGATAACAAAGTGTTTAAAAATTTTGAGGCAACCAGGGAAAATTTGAGCACTGACTGGCTATCTGATAAAATAAATTATTAGTTGTTTTTGGGTGAGACAGCATTGTGGCGATTATATTTAAAGAAAGATCTTAATCTTTAAAAGGTGTATGTTATTTACTTCTGAAATAAGATGGCCTTTTATTTGGGATTTGTTTTCAAAATAAAGGGCCGATGAGGAAGTGGGTGGGTATGGATGAAACCAGAGTGGCTCTAGTCGGTAGTGAGTGAAACTGAGTAATGGGTTTATTCATTGTACTATTCTTTCTACTTTTGTGTATGTTTAAGGTTTTCAGTGGTAAAACATTAATTGAAAATAGCATTCTTAGCATAAATAGGGCTCAGAAGAGGGGGTTTTCTGAAAAGTTTTATGTGAAATGGGACTCTATATTAAGTCTCATTTTTATAATGCCTTTGTACATCTGAGATAAGTTCCTAGAGGCAAACAGAACTCACACTGGGTATCCGCAACTCATTCCTGTTTTAGTTCAGTGACTCTGCTGCTCACCAAGCCTCTTAAACTCATGATCACAGCAGAAGGTAACCCAAGTTTGTATCCCAGGGAGACCATTTGTAAGATGACTTCTTAATCTGGATTATGAGTCTCTTTTAATCTGGCTCTGCCCTCTCCTATCGTCACTTCCAGCCAACTACAGACTGCAGTGTCTCTGAAGATAGAAAAGGATCTATTTTCCAATTTCCAAATGCTGAAGGGCCCTTTGAAAAGTCATCAACCTAGAGAGGGACTGTGACCTCCCCATGTCACTTGGCCGGTTAGTGGGATAGCTGGGATTCTAACCTGGGTCTTTGAACTTCCACTGCACTGCATTCTACTGCTTTGCTCTTATTGAATAAGTTAAATTCTACGTGTTGATTCCTCCCTGGTGACTGTATTCTTTTTTGAGCTTACAATGTGCTGTGTAGGAAGAGTTTTTGCCCTAAATTATTTGTAGACCACTGTGCCTGTCTGAGCACATGTTCACCAGCCAAATAACTCTTAACATGCCCAAGGAAATGAACACAGCCTCCAGGGAGTGAGGAATATTAAACTGTGGGCAAGGAAAATTTTAATATGGATAATGCTCATAAATTTGGTGCTTTAGAGTTTTGAACATGATTCAAATACATACACTGTCTCATTTGTTCCTCCTTAACCTACCTGCTATTATTAGTGATGGAATGGCCGGTCAAGTCTGAGATCCCAATCAGAATCTTCTGACTTCAAAATCCGCACTCTCTGTACTTTATCATACTACCTCTTTCTTTTAGCAGAATTTGAAAATAGTAATGTGCTATCTTTAGGTGATGCCAATGACCCATCAGAGTATGACATGCCTGTCGCTTTCATCATCATCAAATGAGTAACAATTAGTTCTAATTCAATTTAGCACTCATTCTGTGTCAGGCATGTTTGGAAACTTGAGTTCTGTCTAGTATTTAAAAATAATTTTCATAAAACTTATATGGCATATATATTAAAATCGTATTTGCTATGTGACATTGGATAAGATTAAATAGTTTCCAAAGTCACAGCACTAATAAACGGTAGAGCCAGGATTTGAAACCACGACTGTCTGATGCCAGGGCCTGAGCTTTAGCCATTAAGTCACTCACTGATGTCCGTTCATTCAATTAGCAGATATTTATTGAGCATCTACTCTATGCCAGGTACTGTTTCAGGCACTGGGAATACAGTTGTGAATGAGATGGATATCCTCTCTTGTCTTTATACAACTTACAACTAGTGAGTGAGACAGACAGTAAACAAGATGTTTTTAGGCAGTGATGAGTGGTTTGTAGGAAGTAAAACTGGGCAATGTGACACAGAGTATCTGGGCTATAAGGCTAGGATGCTGCTTTAGGCCTTTAGGGGCTGGTCTGAGGTCAGACAGGTCTTGAGTATTCTAGACAGAAGGAATAAGCAGAAATTAAAGATTCTGTAGTTGAAACTGGCTTGGTATGTTTGGGGAACAGAAAGAGAATACAGGATAGAACACAGAAGCCACTGGAGAGGCAATGCTCATCCAGTAGTGTGGATAGAGCTCCCCCACATCCTCGTCCTAGCCCCCTGGTGATGTAGGCATGGTTGGGGTGAGGAGTACTGCCTTTGACCGTGGAGAAGAGCTCATTGACTTGTGATGGGATTCATTTCTGAGAAACAAACTCCATCCCAGAGGAATGACACATTTCGTCAAGATCATGGGCTCTATAGTCTCCAAACCAGTAGGACAGGGATAAGTAATTGAGACCTGGCTTGATGGCATGTGTGAAAACAATTTTGGAGTCTTAAATGACATCAAGTAGAAGCAACATCAACAGTGTGACCTTATTGGCAAAAAAGTTGCTGTAGTCAGAGGCTTTCCTGAAGGATGATATGCAGAGAGGTCAATGCCTGCCAAATACAAGGAGAACATTTCTGGCCAAAAATGGAATAGGTGTCTTTGAATGCTGATGTAGTCCCTCAGAAGCATCGAGAAGCTGCTCTGCCCCTGGTCAGGAACATTGCAGCTATGAGTCAAGCCTGGTTGGAGTTGGAAGAGGAGCTGGAGTAGCTCATCCCTGTGGGCCTTCCAACCTGCAGTCCTCAGGGCCTCATTGCCAGGATGGCAGTTCATGGCAATGGTGGTTGGTAAGAATTTATGGTAGATGAACTATTCAAACCCAAATTATGTTCCTGTCTGCCTTACTGCTCAGGCCAGTGCTCCTTCATGTTCCAACTCTTCTCACTATTCTGCAGCCTGTGGTCACTGAGTTGCTCTTGGATCCCTATTATTTTTAGTGGCACCTTATTTAATGCAGCTCTACATTTTCTAACTGGTACCATCTGTCTGTAATCACACTTCTCAGATCTGCCTCCTTGTCATCAGCCTACCTCCCTCTGATGGTTGGGAACTAGTTGTATTCTCTGAAAACTTGCTGTACTTTAAAATTTTTACTTGGCATGGCCAACTAAGGTACCACATATTGTCTGTGGAAGCCAGCAAAAGCCTTGGCAAATAAGGCTTGAGTTGTCATCTCACAGTAAGAGCATCCTGGCCTCTAGTGGTGGGTACACGAGAGTTGGCTCTAGGTTCTGATTCCTTTTTCACTGGGCTTTGACTGTGTAGCCTTGGCCACCTCTTCAAACCCCTCTGGGTTCCAACTGGTTTATCTCTAAACAAGTTGAAGGGATTAGACCAGTGGCTCCCTGTAGGCCCATCCTGCTCTCAGATCATTCAAAGGTATTCATTGCCAGTTCTTTGCACCACAAGGAACATATTTGGACTTTTAGACAGGCTCTGAGTTCTCAGAGCCTGCAGTCCAAGACATTCTGACATGGATGCACATTTAAAAGACACCTTATAGATAGATTATTGATCAATTTTGCCACTAGTATGATGAAGCTGTCACTTCTGAAAAAGGGATGTGTATGTACCTCCCACTTTTACTGCTTTGGTTAAATCATTTGCCCTAAGAACTCCATCAAATATAGATATGTATATGCCATAGACTGAGAATATTAGCATTATAAGCATGTCAATGACATAATAGCACCTTTTGGCATAAATTTATATTCTTTATGACAACATTATGGGGTGAATTGTTTTAACCTCTGATAAAAAGATGTAGTAATTCAGAGAGTGAAATGTCCTCCTAAAGCTTCTGTAACTTCTTAATTGTGCCTGACTTCAGTGCCTGTGCTTTGTTTGCAGTTCCGGGCTGCATCTCTGAATAGGTATATTAGGTCAGTGGGTATATCAGGCAGAGGGTGGTGGGGATGGGGGGTTACTGAGGGAGTTAAGTTGACAGGATCCTAGATGAGGATTCCTGGTTTCTAAAGAGGAGGCAGAGGGGGAAGCCTACACCTCTATTCCTGATGGCCCTGGCAGGAGGTGGAGCATGAGTCTGACAGCAAGCAGGTTATGGGGGATGTTGGTTCCCATAGAAAGCATAATTGTTGGAGCATTACTAGAGGCAGTCCAGGCATGACTTGGTTGTTAGGAAACCACACATCAAACCTGCAAAAGTGTGTCTGGTGGCCCAGTGGGGTCCTGGCAGCCCCATGGTGGAATGTGGTGTGGGGCAAAGGCTGCTGAGGGCACCTCCTCTGATGAGTCCATTCTTGCATTGCAGTAAATAAACACCCGAGACTGGGTAATTTATTAAAAAAAGAGGTTTAATTGGCTCACGATTCTGCAGGCCGTACAGGAAACATGGCAGCATTGGCTAGCCTTCTGGGGGAGGCTTCAGGAAACTTAGAATTGTGGCAGAAGGCAAAGGGGAAGCCAGCACTTTACATGGCCGGAACAGGAGGAAGTGGTGGGGGGTGAGGAGGGGGTGCCACACACCCGAACAACCAGACCTTATGAAAATTCTATCACCTGAACAGCACCAAATGGGGAAATGCCCCCATGATCCAGTCACCTCCTGCCAGGCCCCCCTCCCACATTGGGAATTACAATTTGACATGATATTCGGCAAGGACACAAATCCAAACCATCTCATCCTCTCACCTGTCCATCCTTCACCTCTAGGAAGGAGGATGGCCACAGTAGAGTGCTTGCCTCTAGTTGCTCTTGAGCACCCTTCCTGGGTAAGAGAATTAAAAAAATATATATTTTTATGATTCTAAAGGCAGTGTTATTACAGAAAGTTTGAAAACCCAGAATTTATATAGAAAAACACGATAACGATGGAGAATGTTTCCAGTGGTGGTGTGGTAAATATGGCTTCCCTGCTCATCTGTAGTTTCAGTTTAAGGTGGCACAGTGTTTGGCTTATACACAAACACTTAATTTGAATGGAAAGAACTGTGGTGCCTTTTGCTGTAAAACCCCAGTGTAGATCACCCTGTTTAGCTGGTTGAACCCTAACTTATCACCCTTTTCAGTCAGGGTTCAACCAAAGAACAGATGATTGGGGATATATATGAAGAGACTTATTGCAAAGAACTGGCTTATGTCACTGTGGGAACTGTTAGACAAGTGTAACATCTGTAGGGCAAGCTGTCACTCAGAACTCTCAGGCACAAACTGAAGCTGCTGTCCAGAGGCAGAGTTTCTTTTTCAGGGGAACTTCAGCTCTGTCCTTAAGGCCTTTTGACTGATTGAATCAGGCTCTCATGTATTATCTTGGATGATTTCTCTTACTTAAAGTCAGCTAATTATGAGCCTTAATCACATCTGCAAAAATACTTTCACAGCAATACCTTGATTAGTGTTTGGATAACTGGGACTGTAACCTAAACAACTTGACATATACAAAATATCATCACATCTGAAAATCTGTCTTCTTTGAAAATGAATCTGCGGACTTGGGTGCATCATTTGCCTTGGTTGCCCAGCCCCTCTTTCAACAACCCTCCTTGCTAGGATGTAATAAGGGCTAAAGTCAGTCCCGCTGATCTCACCTGGACCTGCCACCTGCAGCATCGTATTCTGTCTTTTGTGACTTTGTGACCTCTCCCTGTGACTAACTTGGAGGTTGTTGCAGGAGTGGGATGGTATCTCCTGTTGCATTTGTCTGTCCCTTGATGGTCTGAGTGCTGCAGGTGCTCTACGTGGCTTTTCAGTAAACAGTGACTGATATCCATGACTTAACTTCAGGTCCCATAATGGCCAAGATTTTTATGATGTCTCCTTGTTATATCTCCTCATGGAGGAAGGAGCAGTTTGTTTCATTGCATTTGTGTTTGTTCATTCACTTACAAATTGCCAAGTGAGCTAGGCATTGTTCTAGGTACTGAGCCTACAGCAGTGAACAAGACAGACAGGATCCCTGCTCTTCTGTAGCTTTATAAAACTAGCATGGGTGTTGGAGGTGTGGCAAAGGGAGAGGAAGGAAACTAATAATAAACAAGTATACATATTAAACAAACTAATTTCAGATAGTGTAAGTATATGGAGGAAAATAAAACAGTATACTATGATTCTAAATTAGGTGGTCACTGAGTTCAAATAATGTCTCCCTAGCTATGTGATGATGGACAAATTACTTCACCTCTTTGAGCCTCAGGTGCTCTATCTTTTCAAAAAAAACAAATAAAAGGATAAGAATCTGTGATGTTTGGGTCCGGGCCACCTGTACTGGGAGCTGTTGCAGGTTTTTGTGAGGGGATTCTTGGAAGAGGAATTGTCTAGGATTGTAATTTGTGATGGTTAGAGCCTTGCTTCTCAAGTGTGGCTTGCAGACCAGCAGCAGGTATCATTGCAGAGCTTTTTAGAAAGGCAGATTTTCAGGCCCTTTCCCAGACCCACTGAGTCAAATGTGCATTTTGCCAACATCCCCGTGAGATTTTTCTGTTTACTAAAGTTTGAGAAACACTGCAGTGGAAGCCTGAGGGCAATTTGGAGGTTGCCAGAGTAACTCTGGTATAAAGCAGTGGATTCATCTTGAAAACTAGAGGTGGGGGAGAAGGGAGAGAATGAATTCAAAGGTCAATTTTACGCTGGGTGAGGTCAGTCTCTGAACAATTGACTTAAAAGAAACCAACTTTCTACCAAGATTGCCAATTCATCAGATATTAATAGGAAGGATGTAGCTTTTGAATTCTGAGAATTCCTACTGGTCTCTATCTAGGACACGGCTCTCTGGGTGCTGAGTCCTCTCAGGATGTCAAATACTCAAGGTAGAAGGTTGTTTGGTGAAGAAAAATCAAGAAATTGGAGCTGGCCTTTATCAAAAGGATATTCAAGCTGCCATTGCTGGGTGTGTCATCCTCCTTTACTTAGGGCTGTTTCCTTTTACGATCTAGGTTTAGCCTTTGTGAGGCAGAGGCCCTGGCCTCTGAACTGTGAGGCCTGCTGTGTCACCTTCTCCAGAAGCAGGGTGGTGACTTGCCTTTGTGTGCAGTCTGTGTCTCCACTGTCCTCTGTAATGGACTCCTAAGATTGCTTTGCATTGTCACATTTCTGGTTGATGCCCTGTGGGAGATTCCTAGCCCTTTCTGTCCAGTGCTTCCAGAATGGGCTGCTCCCCAGTAAATTTGCACGGACAGCTAACCCCATCCATGGGATGTAGAGTCTTGCATGTTCCATCCACCAGACGGTGATCCTTTGCTCCTCAGGTTTCTTCTTTTGTCTTTCTTGAGATCCATCATTCCCAGGGTATTTATTCCATTCAATGCTTCCTTTGTGCTCGGCATGGTTTGGGTTCCATATTTACTCCTAACTACAGCTCAGATCTTGGAGAAGCTGGTAGCTGAATATGATAGATTCATAGTATGTTACCTTGGAATCAGTCCTAGTTAGGGACAACTGTGGATGCTGTGAGGTTTTCTTTCAAAAATATATTGCTGTTTCAGAGATGACACATAGGGAAAGGACAACTGGGCATGCAGAGGATGGGCACATTTTCTGAATTCACAAATTGACATTCTGATTTGTTGACTTTGATGTAGATTCAGGATGGGTAGGTGTCTTAGAAGTTACTGTGCACGCTATGAAGAGGTCTTCACTTGCCTGCCCCACCCCCAGTAGCAGCATCCTTTTAACAAGTATGGTTTCCTTAGAGACCTTTCTCTGCAATATTCTTTGATGTTCCTACATAGATTTGTAGTTTTGTGGGGAGCTGGAGGGTACTCATATATTTCATCTGCTTTGGAACAGGAGACAGCCTTTGTTCCCTTGTCCAAATCAAAGTCAAATCCATTTCATTTCTTAAATTTCTTGAGCTCTCAGGAAGCTTCTTACAGATATGTATACCCTGGCACTAGGAAGTAAGAATGGAGTTAAAAGTGCCCCTGTGGACTGCATTAATCCATTTACTAGGGCATAATCTAATAATCAGAAAATGCTGGCTTCAGTTCCCTGGGGATAGGAGCTCAATTTATGCATTTTGTTCTGTTTGCATTGGCTGTCTCTCCAGACATTGCAGGTTTCCATACATTGGTCCTGTCTTTATCAGATTAACGTCAGATGGCAGCGGCTAGATTCATCTGTGGATTTACTTGCTGCTGCTTAATGGATTGTGGCCTGTGTCTGACGCTTTAGTACTGACTGCTTGGTAACTCTTTTTTTTTAAACTGGTGAAGTCTTACAATTTGCCCTTAGTGTTTCTTTCTCTAGACAGGGAGGCATGAATTCAGGTACACTAGCTATCATCCTCTTTGTTTAAGAGGAAGGGAGGGAGACATAGGGAAGTCAAGAGACACATTATGAGCCCTGGCAGACATAACTCAGGACTCCCAGGACTTCCTGCTACCCCTCAGCTGGGACTGCTGACCTCCCTCCTCCTTGCCTTTCAGACATACTGCTGAGCACACTGGAGAACAACAGGTATCCTTGTGCTCCCTGAAATAAAAAGGGGGGCTGGTACCCTAAAAGCACCTTGTCAGGCTGCAGCTAGGGTGCCTTTTAGTTCTCCTTTCTGCTAAGATCCCAACTGGAAACAGTTGGGGGCTGTATCCTTCCAGCTGTTTCAGGACGGCACGGTACAGGAAAAAGTGCCTATCCCAGTTTGTATGTGTGTTGTATTCACACATATGTGTTGGGACACATGGGGCTTTCACTGTCTCCTGGGAGCCTAACGATGCTTCATGGCTTCTGGTCATCTGATGATGGACAGATCCACATAGCTGTCTTTTGCTTCCGCTTTCTTACCACACATCAGTCAGTGAACGTTTGTCATATCTTCTAGGCACCAGGCATATCTCATTGTTCTTCTTCACAATGTTGTTACAAGAAGATACAGATAAAAAGATAGTGAAATGGCCAGGCGTGGTGGCTCACGCCTGTAATCCCAGCATTTTGGGAGGCCGAGGCGGGTGGACCTGAGGTCAGGAGTTCAGGACCAGCCTGGCCAACATGGTGAAAACCTGTCTCTACTAAAAATACAAAAAAAAAAAAATTAGCTGGGTGTGGTGGCAGGTGCCTGTAATCCCAGCTACTTCGAGAGGCTGAGGCAGGAGAATCACTTGAACCCAGAAGTGGAGGTTGCAGTGAGCCGAGATCGTGCCATTGCGCTCCAGCCTGGGCAAGTTTCACAAGAATGAAACCCTGTCTCAAAAAAAAAAAAAGATTGTGAAATGTCTTGTTAATAACAATTGCTTTTTAAAAAATAATTCCAACTTTTTTTTTTTAATGGATTAACAAGCACATACAGTTTTGTCCCATGGGTATATTGGGTGACACTGAGGCTTGGGGTCCCAGTGAATTCCGTCACCCAAGCGATAAACACAGTATCCAACAGATGGTTCTTCAGCCCACATCTCCCTTCTTCCCTACTGAATCTAGCGGTCCCCAGTGTCTGTTGTTCCCATATGCATGTTTATGTGTATTTAGTGTTTAGCTCCCACTTATAAGTGAGAACATGTAGTATTTGGTTTTCTCATTCTTGCTTTAGTTTGCTTAGGAGGATGACCTCCAGCTCCATCCACGTTGCTGCAAAGAACATGATTTCATTCTTTTTTGTGGCTTTATAGTACCACGTTTTCTTTTTCCAGTCTTCTGTTGGTGAGCACCTAGGTTGATTCCACGTGTTTGCTAATGTGAATGGCACTGCAGTGAATATACAGGTACATGTGTCTTTGTGATAGAATCAAGTGCTTTCTCTTCCAATATTATAGTCAACTTTTCATTAAAAAACCCCAAACTAAAAATACTCTGGCTGCTGTTTTTCCTGCATGACTAATCAATATTTGTAAATCCTTTATGAATAACCATTGTATTTTGAATAGATGTATTAGGCAATTGATATTTTTCAATTAGCTTCATGTTTACTGAATACCCAGTATGCACCCAGGGCTGTGTAAGAGACTGAGGTAGTGGTAGGGGTGTGTCAGACATCTCTTTTGGACTCTGTGAGTTATTTTGCTTTGGACCCCATGAAAACCTCATCTCAGAGCCTTGGCCTCTCTCGTCAGAAAAAGTGGAATTTAGCATATTATTTAGGGGCCCATAGACCCATGAGAAAGTTCGTGGGGATTTGTGGGTCCCCGTGATAGAGCCACTTGTCTTGATGATAAGACAAATCATGTGGGAGCCGGATGGTAATTTTGCCATCATCTGCTGCACTTTGGGAGGTAGAGCTACTACTTTTGGGGCCCTCATAGAACGTTTTTCTTTTTAAGAATGATCTAGAAACTGAAATACTTCCCTGTCATAATAACCGGAAGAGGGGGTCCATGGATGGGAACTATTCTAGTAGCTCATGAGGAAGAGCAGCAAGAGCTCTGGAGAAAGTCTCTCTAGGCTTTCTAGAGCCTTTACTTTCCTCCAGTTTGGAAATGGGGTCTGACAGCTTAGTGTTTGACACAGGCAATATGGAACCTGATTAACTGAGAAGGATTTACTATACAGACATAACTCTGTAAGCGTTGAGCTCATGTGTCTGCATTTCCCTGAGAACTTATATGGGGTCCCTGCTTTTAGTTTCTGTTTAGATAAAGCAGAAATCTCTATTGGGTTTACTCTGCATTCTATAAAAGCCAAAAAACAAAACAAAAAAACGACAAATGGTAACATGTAAGTGAAGGACCTGTATTGCTGCCATTCTTTTTTTGTTTAAAAATTGCCAACAGAAAGAGAGTTCAGTCAGTTTTAGAGAAGTATTGGGAACCTAGTTGCATGGCTTTTTATTCTTCCCTTATTAAAAATTTACTGTAGTCTTCCTAATTCTTTATGCAGCTATAGCTTTCTCTTGGATCCCAGAGTACTTAACAGCTAGGGCTGGGGAATCTCTCTCTTGTCTTTGTGAGGTATTGAAGGGTAGCAAAAGGTATTCTTTTCAGATGAGGGGGATTTACAGAGGCATTTAAAATTGCCTGGAATCGTCCTCTGAAGACTCGAAGAGTGAACCATATTAGGGATCCTTGGCTTGTTGTAAAGGAAATGGATGGCATGGGGGAGGCAGCAGAGATGGTAACAGTTGGTATATGGCCAAAGTGACAAATAGGAATCTATCCTGTGAATAATAGGATGTCTTTGATGCTGCTGGTGGGGATGTAAATTGGTACAACCTCTTAAGAAGGCAACTTGATTTTATATATATATATGTATACATATATACATATGTATATGATACATATATGTGTATGTATATACATGTGTATATCAAAATACTTCAACATTTTAAACCCTTTAGCTGAATAATTCTTTAACCTAGGAATCTATTCTAAAGAGATAGCCTAAATATGGTAAAATATTTTTGCATTATATCTTTACATTCATCAATTTTATTTATAATAATGAAAAATGGAAAGACAGTTAAGTGCTCACAATTGAGGAATTTTTATGTAAGCGGCCAAATAATAAAAATTGATGCAGTTACTAAGCTTGTTTACAAATAGGAAACAAGGAAAGAATTGGGAATCGGGTGAAGGAAATGAGGAATTTGTATTAATCCATTTTCACTCTATTGATAAAGACATACCTGAGACTGGGTAATTTATAAAGAAAAAGAGGTTTAATGGACTCACAGTTCCACATGGCCAGGGAGGCCTCACAATCATGTTGGAAGGCAAAAGGCATGTCTTACACGGCAACAGGCAAGAGGGAAAATGAGAGCCAAGTAAAAGGGGGAACGCCTTATGAAAACATCAGATCTCGTGAGACTTATTTACTACTAGGAGAACAGTATGGGGGGAAACTGCCTCCATGATTCCATTATTTCCCACTGGGTCCCTCTCACAACCCGTGGGAATTACGGGAGCTACAATTCAAGATGAGATTTGGGTGGAGACACAGCCAAACCATATCAGAATTCTTTTAGATTTTTTTCCTTCATACCTTTTAACATATCTTTTTCCGCATTCTGTTGCTACAAAGATACTTACAAAAATGTAGTTGCCTCTGTTCCCTAATTCCAGTGTTCATCTCTCTTGGGTATGGGTTCTGAAAAGAGGCACTGTAATTTCCCTTTCATCCACATCTCTGATGAGCAGAATTTCTCATGAGGAGCTCAGCTGAGTGATAACTGCAAAGCCCAATTGAGGCATATATAGGGAGATGCCTTTCTGCTAAAGAACTTGGCACATTAGGATTTTTTTTTTTCATTTGAAAAACTGCATTTGAGAGGGATAGACTGATTACTTCAGACTTGGAGAGAATATTTTCTTTTTTGAGACAAAGTCTCATTGTGACACCCAGGATCAAGTGTAGTGGCACGATCTTGACTTATTGCAACCTCTGCCTCCCAGGTTCAAACGATTCTCCTGCCTTAGCCTCCCAAGTAGCTAGGATTATAGGTGCATGCTACCACACCCGGCCAATTTTTGTATCTTTAGTAGAGACGGGGTTAGGCTAGGCTGGTCTCGAACTCCTGACCTCAAGTAATCCACCCGTCTCACCCTCTCAAAGTGCTGGGGTTACAGGTGTGAGCCGCTATGTCTGGCCTTGGAGAGGATATTTAATTCAACCTCCTCATTGTGCAGACTAGAAAACGGGCCAAGTGAATTGCCCCAAACATCGCAGCTGGTAGTGACAGATACGGCATCTCCATTTACAGAGGAAGACAGTGGAGGACACTGGCTTTGCCCTTAACAGCTGTGTGACTTTGGGCATGTCATCTCCTGAGGGTCTCAGGAAGTGGTAAACTGAGGAGACTGTGTAAGTGCTTAGCACCATGTCTGCCATATACAAAGTGCCCAGTAAATGTTAACTATTATAAACAATAACAATAAAAATAACAGCGAAAGTTAACAACTATTACTTTTTATTGTTTTTACTTTAGAAAAAGGACTCTGGCTTCTCTAATTGTCTGAACTGTCTCAGGAAGTAGAATCCTCACCTCTTTGGGGATGTGGGATAATTGTTCAGATCATGTTCCCACATAGAGTACATAAAGCAATAATTGAATGTTTGCAGTTGGGGTGGAATAACCCATTTCTAAATACTGTAGTTAAGGTCCTTTGAAACAAGCATATTACAATGCAGGTGAACCTCTATTTTGACAACCTAGTATTTAAAAGTTTGAATTTATCAACAGATAAATTAGTGTGATTACTGTAATTACAAATGACCTCTTCACTTTGCAAGATAATTAATTTCAAGGAATATTTAAGTAGAGAAGCTCCCATTGATTATATTACAAGATTATTCCTGACAATTTTTCTCTAGACAATAATTAGCAAATGTAAATGGCATAAAGCAAGACATGTGATCTATCGTTGAGGGAAACTTGGCTTCTAATGATGTGTCCAGAACAGTGCTTTCAGATATCATCAGTGTTAAACAATCAATCCCAGTGCTGAAAACTGCAATAAACTCTATGGTAGGCATGTAACAAAATATGAATTATTTCAATTTTTATTTCACACAGGATGTTACTAAATCTGAAATTAAATTATAGGGAAGAGTAGAGAACCCTCCAGAAGACAAGGTCACATTGTGGTAGGCATGTAGTAGGTCTTTGGGAGATATAAGAACTTTTTATTATGAAAAAATTAAAAAATATATGAAAGTAGAATAATATAATGAATCCCCCATTTTTTTTTTTTTTTTTTTTTTTTTGAGACAAGGTCTGGCTCTATCACCCAGGTTGGAGTGTAGTGGCATGATCTTAGCTCACTGCAACCTCTGCCTCCCAGGCTCATGCGATCCTTCCACCTCAGCCTGCTGATTAGGTGGGACTATAGGAGCCTGCCACCATGCCGATCTAATTTTTGTATTTTTTGTAGAGATGGGATTTCACTATGTTGCCCAGGCTGGTCTCAAACTCAGTTCAAGCTATCTGCCTACCTCAGCCTCCCAAAGTGTTGGGGTTACAGGTGTGAACCATGGCACCCAGCCCCCAATTTTCAATTACAACTAACGTTACAGGATTTAAACTTCTCTAATTTTATACTTGTACATTTTTCTTTTTATTCAAAATCTTGGTTCTTAGTATTATGTCAATGTAATTAGTTATTTGTTTTATCAACAGTATATATAGAATAGTTTTAAAAATACCAATATTTCTGCTAATAATACTGCAGCTCTCTTTGTCCTTAGAATATATTCCACGAGTATTTATGTTAAAATCCTGTGTTCTGAAGATCTTTGAAATATTTATTTTCTCCATTTGCTTATGCCACCAATTTGAGATAGTAGTCGGTTCATTTGTTTTCAGTTTGTTTCCATGTTTTACTGATCTTTAAAAAATGTTTATTTTTCGAATGTCTAAAAACATGTCATTCTGAATTCAAAGCTATTAACATGGTATATTCAGAGATGTCTATTCTCAGCTCACTACAACCTCTGCCTCCCATGTTCAAGCAATTCTCCTGCCTCGGCCTCCTGAGTAGCTGGGACTACAGGCATGTGCCACCATGCCTGGCTAATTTTTGTATTTTTATTAGAGATGGGGTTTTGCCATATTGGCCAGGCTGGTCTCAAACTCCTGACCTCAAGTGATCCACCCACCTTGGCCTCCCAAAGTGCCGGGATTACAGGTGTGGACCACTGCGTCCCAGAGATGTTTGTCTCTACCCTGTGTCCTCTTTCACCCTATGTCAACAAACTTTAAAATGAGTTTTTGGATAATCTTTTCAGTGTTTGTCTTTTGCAAATGTAAAAATATATATTTCCTTCTTCCTAAATCTAATAAAAGGGAGCATATATTGTATTTACTATTCTGTATATTTGAGATTTTTTTATTTCTTATTTTTAAATTGTTTCAAACACAGAGGAAAATTGCAAAAATAGGATGCAGAACTCCAATTTACCCCTCACCCAGCTTTCCCCAGTCTTCCTCTCTCATATTCATTCATCCCTTCATCTATCTATACACACACACACACATTGTTTTTTTCTTGAACCATTTAAGAGTGAGTTGCAGACAAGATGTTCCTTCATCTGTAAGTCTTTCAGTGTGGATTTCCTAAGAACAAGAATATTTTCTTATATAATCACAGTGCAGTTGTCAAATCAAAAAATTAATGTTGATGCAATATCATTTTCTCTACAGACTTTATTTAAATTTTACCATTAATATTCTATATAACAAAAAAATTTTGT
Organism: Ateles fusciceps; assembly: GCA_036589455.1. Taxonomy (NCBI): domain Eukaryota; kingdom Metazoa; phylum Chordata; class Mammalia; order Primates; family Atelidae; genus Ateles; species Ateles fusciceps. Next base: position 5,125,536 of record JAZHEH010003362.1, read on the forward strand.
TCTTGTCTAGCATCTAATCCAGGCTATTATAATATGTCTAGTTGTTATATCTCTTTAGTCTTTAATGTGTAGTAGTTTTGTTTTTCTTTGTCTTTCATGACCTTTTTTTTAAAAATTTCAGTAGCTTTAGCGGTACAAGGGGTACAAGTAGTTTTTGGTTACATGGATGCATTGTATAGCAGTGAAGTCTGGGGTTTTAGTGTACCTATCATTCGAGTAGTGTACATTGTACTCACTAGGTAGTTTTTCATGTCTTACCCACCTCTCACCCTCCACCCTTCTGAGTCTCCAGTGTCCGTTACACCACTCTGAATGCCTTTGCATACGCATAGCTTAGCTCTGACTTGTAAGTGAGGATACCCGGTGTTTGTTTTTTAATTCCTAAGTTACTTCACTTAGAATAATGGCCTCTAGCTCCATCGAGGTTGCTGCAAGAGACATTATTTCATTCATTTTTATGGCTGAGTGGTATTCCATGGTGTGTGTTTGTGTGTGTGTATACATATACACATACATGCACACATATAAACACACACCATGGAATACTATTCAGCCATAAAAATACTACTCAGCCATCTCTTTAGTCTTTTTAATGTATACATACATGTGTACATATACACATACATGCGCACACATACACATTCATGTATATGTGTACATGTGTGTATGCATGCACATGTATAGACACATGTGTATATATACATGTGTGTACACGCACACACACACCCCATATTTTCTTTATCCACTCATCAGTTGATGAACACTTAGGTTGATTCTATATCTTTGCAATTGTGTGTGCTACAATAAATAGATGTATGCAGGTGTCTTTTTGATGTAGTGATTTCAATTTCTTTGGTAGATACCCAGTAGTGGATTGCTGGATTTAATGGTAGATCTACTTTTAGTTTAGGTTTATTTTTTTAAACAGAGTTTCACTCTTGTTGCTCAGGCTGGAGTTGGAGTGCAGTGATGTGATCTTGGCTCACTGAAACCTCCTCCTCTCGGGTTCAAATGATTCTCCTGCCTCGGCCTCCCAAGTAGCTGGGATTACAGGCATGCACCACGATACCCAGCTAATTTTGTGTTATTAGTAGAGATGGAGTTTTGCCATGTTGGTCAGGCTGATTTCAAACTCCTGACCTCAGGTGGTCTGCCCACCTCGGCCTCCCAAAGTGCTGGGATTACAGGTGTAAGCTACCATGCCCGACCTACTTTTAGTTCTTTGAGAAATCGCCATACTATTTTTCATAGAGGTTGTACTAATTTATATTCCCAGCAGCAGTGAGTAAATGTCCCCTTTACACCACATTCATGCCAACATCTATTGTTTTTTGACTTTTTTTTTTTTTTTTTAATTCAGATGGAGTCTTGCACCTGGACTGGAGTGTAGTAGTGCAATCTCAGTTCACTGCAACCTCCACCTCCCGAGTTCAAGTGATTCTTCTGCCTCAGCCCCCTGAGTAGCTGGGAATACTGGTGCCCACCTCCATACCCAGCTAATTTTTGATTTTAGTAGAGATGGGGTTTCACTATGTTCGCCAGACTGGTCTCAAACTCCTGACCTTGTGACCCGCCTGCCTCAGCCTCCCAAAGTACTAGGATTACAGGCATGAGCCACCATGCCCAGCCCTGTTTTTTTGACTTTTTAATAATGTCCCCCTCTGACTGGGGTAAGGTGGTTATTTCATTGTGGTTTTAATTTACATTTACCTGTTGATTAGTGATGTTGAACATTTTTTCATGTTTGTTGGCCATTTGTGTATCTTCTTTTGAGAAATGTCTATTCATGTCATATGCTACTTTTTAATGGAATTATTTGTTTTTTTTCTCGCTGATTTGTTTGAGTTCATTGTAAATTCTGGATATTAGTCCTTTGTTGAATACATAATTTGTGAATATTTTCTCTCATTTTATAGGTCATCTGTTTACTCTGACTATTATTTCTTTTGCTGTTCAGAAGCTTATTAGTTTAATTAGGTCCCATTTATTTATTTTTGTTTTTGTTGTACTTTTGGGGTCTTAGCCAAAAATTCTTTGCATAGGCCAATGTCCAGAAGAGTTTTTCCTAGATTTTTTTTCAGAATTGTTACGGTTTTAGGTCTTAGATTTTAATTCTTTTTTTTTTTTTTTTTTGGAGATGGAGTCTTGCTCTGTTGCCCAGGCTGGAGTGCAGGGGTGCGATCTCAGCTCACTGCAACCTCTGCCTCCCGGGTTCAAGCAATTCTCCTGCCTCAGCCTCCTGAGTAGCTGGGACTACAGGGGCACACTGCCACACCTGACTAATTTTTTTTTTTTTTAAATTTTTTAGTACAGACAGGGTTTCACTGTGTTGCCCAGACTGGTCTCCAACGCTTGAGCTCAGGCAATCTGCTGCCTCGGCCTCCCAAAGTGCTAGGGTTATAGGCTTGAGTCACTGTGCCTGGCCTGAATTAATTTTGTATCTGGTAAAGATAGGTATCTAGTTTCATTCTTTTCTACTTGTGGCTGTTCAGTTTACCCAGCATCATTTGTTGAATAGATTATCATTTCCAAGGTATGTTTTTGTATGCTTTATTGAAGATCAGTCAGTTATAAGTATTTGGCTTTATTTCTGGGTTTTCTATTCTGTTCCGTTGATCTGTGTATCTGCTTTTACACCAGTACCATGCTGTTTTGGTTACTATAGCCTTGTAGTATAATTTGATGTTCGATAATGTGATTCCTCCAGATTCGTTCTTTTTGCTTAGGATTGCTTTGGTTATTTGGGCTCTTTTTTGGTTCCATATGAATTTTAGAATTTTTTTTCCTAATTCTGTGAAAAACAATGTTGATATTTTGATAGGAATAACATTGAATTTGTAGATTGTTTTCGGTAGTATGGTCATTTTCATGATATTGATTTTTTTCAATGCATAGGTAGTGAATGTATTGCCATTTGTTTGTGTCACCTATGATTTCTTTCAGCAGTGTTTGGTAGTTCTCCTTGTAGACATCTTTCACCCACTTAGTTAAGTATATTTCTAGGTATTTTATTTTATTTTTTGCATCTATTGTAAAAGGAATTGAGTTCTTGATTTGATTTTTCAGCTTGGTGGTTGTTGGTGTATAGCAGTGTTACTGATTCATGTACATTAATTTTTTTTTTGTTTTATTTTGTTTTTTGTTTGTTTTTTGAGAGGAGTCTCACTCTGTCACCCAGTCTGGAGTGTAGTGGCGCAATCTCGGCCCACTGTAACCTCCGCATCCCGGGTTCAAGCAATTCTCTACCTCAGCCTCCTGAGTAGCTGGGTTTAACAGGCATGTGCCACCATGCCTGGCTAATTTTTGCATTTTTTAGTTGAGATGGGGTTTCGCCATGTTGGCCAGGCTGGTCTTGAACTCCTGACCTTGTAATCCACCTGCCTCGGCCTCCCAAAGTGCTGGGATTACAGGCATGAGCCACCGTGCCTGGCTGTACATTGATTTTTTTTTTTTTTTTTTTTTTTTTTTTGAGACAGAGTCTCACTCAGTCACCAGGCGCCAGGCTGGAGTGCAGTGGCGCGACCTTGGCTCACTGCAACCTCCGCTACCCGGGTTCAAGCATTCTCCTGCCTCAGCCTCCCGAGTAGCTGGGACTACAGGCGCACGCCACCACGCCCAGCTAATTTTTTTGTATTTTTAGTAGAGACGGGGTTTCACCATGTTGACCAGGACGGTCTCGATCTCTTGACCTCGTGATCCGCCCACCTCGGCCTCCCAAAGTGCTGGGATTACAGGCGTGAGCCACCGCGCCCGGCGCTGTACATTGATTTTTAACCTGAGACTTTACTGAATTCGTTTATCAGATCTAGGAGTCTTTTGAAGGAGTCTTGAGGCTTTTCTAGATATAAGATTGTCTCATTGGCAAACAATGTAGTTTGACTTCTTTTCCAGTTTGGATGCCCTTTATTTCTTTCTCTTGCCTGATTGCTCTTCAGACCTTACATTTTAACCAGTTATTTTGTAGAATGCCCCTTATTTGGAGTTTGCCTGATATTTTCTCATGATTAGATTCAGGGTTAGCATTTGGGAAAGGGAAGCCACAGAAATGATGACATATGCGTCCTAATGCATCATATCAAGAGCCACAAAATCTTGCTTTGTTCCATTTTTGGTGATGTTAACCTTCACAGTTTGATTAAGGTATGTCTTTTTTTTCCTCCCTGTTATTTTTTGTTTACTTTACAACACTTAATTTCCACATCCTGGAAATCATCCATGCAAGTATATGGAATGCTTTCTGACTCTTTTTTTAAAGCTATAAGTGTATCCTGATGAATGTGGTTTATTCAACTTGTTCTCAATAGACTGATCTTTGGACCATTTCTAGCCTTTTGCTTTTACAAATGTCACAATATCCATATGTATACATGTATGTATAACCATATGCATAAATCATTTAATAATTTTCTAGTTTGTTTTCAGTGTAGATTCCTGGAAGTGGGATTCCTGGGTCAAAGGTAAATACATATGCAATTTTGCTATGTATAGCCAAACTTCTCTCCATAGAGAATATACCATCTTACATTCCTGTAGCAATGATTATTTCTCCATACTATGGCCAACAGAATATATTGTCAAACATGGCTTTTTACTAATCTGATAGGTGAGAAATAGTATCCCTGTAGACTTTTATTTCTTTTGTTATGAGTGAGATTGAGCATCTTTTCATTTAAGGGCCACTGGCATTTGTTTTTCAGTAAATCATCTGCTTATATCTTTTGCCATTTTTCTTTTTAAATCAGGGTTTTGGTCTTTTTCTTCTCAAAATTTAGCATTTTATTGTATATTAGGAATATGAGCCATTTGTGATATGTTGTAAATTTTTTTTCTACTTTGTCGTCTGTCTTTTGATTTTATTTATGTTATTTGTCTACCCCAACCACATATAACTTTTTATGTTTGAAAACTTTAAGTTTTAAGTTGAAAGTGTAGTACAGTGAACCTCTGTATTCTCCATCTGGGTTTACAAAATTTCAATAAGTTTGCCATATTTTTGTTATATCTCTTTATACACATAAACACCATTTTACTATTCCATCTGAAAATAAATTGTAGAGATTTTGATACTTCATCCTAAATACTTAATATAAACATCCTAAATGTATTAGTCTATCCTTGCATTGCCATAAAGAAATAACCTGAGACTGGGTACTTTATTTAAAAAAAAAAAGAGGTTTAATTGGCTCACAGTTCTGCAAACTGTATAGGAAGCATGAAGTTGGCATCTGCTCTGCTTCTGGAGAGGCCTCAGGAAACTTATAATCGTGGCAGAAGGCGAAAAAGGAGCAGGCACTTCACAAAGCTGGAGCAGAAGCAAGAGAGAGAGGGAGTAGGTGCTACATACTTTTAAATGACCAGATCTTATGAGAACTCACTATCGAAAGGACAATACCAAGTGGGATGGTACAAACCATTCATGAGAAATCTATTCCCATGATCCAGTCACCTCTCACCAGGCCCCACCTCCAACACTGGGGATTGCAATTCAGTATGAGATTTGGTGGGGACACAGATCCAAACCATATTACTAAGAATAAGGACAAACCTCTGCATGTAACTACAAACATTTTTACACCAAAAAAAGGATGATGATTTGCTTATGGTATTTTTTTGTTTTACTATGCTTTTATATAGTTTATATAGTTTGTACGCTTTTATATAATTACGTTTATTAATCTCTTGTAATAGTGCTTCTGTATTTTGAAGTATTTGGCCAATTGCAGAGTATAGGAGGAAATCACGCATGTTTTATTTTAGTATTTGAATTTTTTAAAAAAAGTGTAATTCAGATCTTTCATTCATTTCATATTTATCCTAATATACAGCATAAGGTAAAAAATCTAATTTTATATTTTCTAAATGGCAATCTGTACCAACATTGTTTATTAATAAGTTAATTTTTTTCTCCACTAAATGAAAATACTGCCTTTACTATATGCTTCATTTCTGTGTGCACTTGTGTTTTTAAAAATACTTTCTATTGTGTTGCATTTTCTATCTTTGGAGGTATATTAATTCAGTTGAATTGTTACTTCACTCAACAATCTCTATTCTCCTGTGGTTTAATTCTAATCACAAAGTATTCATTTCTTATACATATATACAAAAAATTTATGCCCGAATGAAATATTCAATGTTATATTAAATATTGATAATTTTCTTTATCATTATTCAATAGCCTTTAATGAAAATTCCTCAAAAAAATTTGTATTCCAAGCCTAAGTTTATTTGTAATCTTCTTTATTTAATAGAGGATAGATTTTCCTGTTTTTTTTTTTATCCATTTTATCTTCTCTTCTTATACACAATCTATGTATTTAAGTGTCTGCTATTTGCAAGGTAATTTGTTAGCATATGAATTGTATAAACAGGGAAAAAAGTCTGTTTCACATCCAACTCCCTGCTTCCTTTTCTTATTTGAAGAAATCAGTTTAAAATGAAGATTTTTCTGAACCACCAGGGATCAGCCACTGTCCTGTGAGGCCAGCCTGGGACTTTCCTTTTAACCGTTTAGCTTAGTGGCTGTTGAGTCACTTAAGGGTGAGTTCTGATGAAGCCATTGATTCTTTTCCCCCAGTTTTAGGAGATTCTTATTAGGCCCTGATAACCCCTAGCTTTATTTCACCTTTTACGCTGCACACAGGGAGTTGAAGGAATACATTGTTGTATGCTAAATGCATCAATTTTTTTTAATGTTCTTGTCATTTCATGCCAAAGTGTTTTGGGTCTCCAGCTAAGCTCTCCCTTTTTAGTACTGTGTTGTGTGTTCATACCTCTTTAAGACTCATTTAAGCCTTCATATGACCATTCTAGCCCTCACTGATCTGTCTTTCCCTCAGGATTCTCTGTCCCCCTCATTTGGCCTGAGGTCGCACATGCCTTATGTTATTGTATAACTGTTTTCTTTAGGTCTCTTCCCCTCAATTGAATAAGTAGGCTGGTCTCTCTGCCATCCAACCTCATTTTTTAACCCTGATTGTTGCCCACTAGCCCACAGCATCTACTCCCTACTCTGCTCAGACCAGTCCTGTCCCTGCTCCAAATTACACAATGTGTATTCCTACCTCTTTGTCTGTCTTACATTTTCCCTGCCTGAATATCCTCTGCTTCTATAGAGCTATTTATCCTAATGGCTCAGCTCAAATCTGCATCCTCTGAAACTGTCCCCAATCTCTGTTTCCCTAGCAAATCGTACAGTCCCTTTAGAATCCTTAATACATTGACGCTGGTCTTCATGAGAATGTGAGCTCCTTCAGTTAGTGACTCTATTTTATTACACTGCTCTATCTTTTGGTAAGCCTGGTGTTGGGTACATAGCAGACACTTACTATGTATTGAAAAAAAATGAATCAATCTTCCTAGCCACCACGGCACTGCTGACCTGTCACCAGACCCTTGAGGACAGTCCATCTACCTCTTTTTGACCTAGGCAGTGTTTACAGAGCTTATGACACAGCTACATGCAATATCATGCATGTATAATATGTGATTGATTTATGCATATTAACTCTTCCCATCTAAATTGTAAGTTCTTTGAAGATAGAGACCTCTCTCTAACTCCAACAGTAATGAATATGCTTAATAAATTGCTTGGGTTTAATATATACTTGTTGGTTGAGTGTTAAGTATAAACCTTTCACAGGGGAGATGCTGTGCTAGACTTTCTGTCTTTCTTAGTACCAAATTTAGTGCTGCAATTTAGAAATAACAACTGCTACCATACATTGAGCTTCACGTATAGCCTTACAGACATTGTATGTATGTACAGGTGGTGTTAAGTTATTTCTGAAAATGGCTATAATAACAATAGCCCTATATGGAAGATGGCATTTTCTTCATTTTGCAGATGAGAAAACAAAGGCACAGAGAGGTTAAGCAACTAAGCCAAGATCTCTCAGCCTGTAAGTGGCAGAACTAGGATTTGAATTCAGGTCTTTCTGACATTAGGGACCACAGTGCTCAATAACAAATATGTGAGTTTTTATTTCACGTCTGTGATCAATTGTGGTGCTTTGCACCTAGTGGATACTTATTGCTTACCTTTCAAGAGCAGTTAAGAGCTTTAGTATGACAGGTGTTGAGCATTCAGCTGCCCTGCTCTGCTTCTCAGGCAGTATCCCTGTGACTGTGCTGGCACCTGCTGAAAGCCCTGTTCTTGCCACCTCCCAGGAACAGGAAGAACAGACAAGTATATTAGGCCATCTCTGCTGAGGTTTCCATCAGAGTAAGACTCTTTTGAGGCAGGGAAGAGGCTTTTCTAGAGGCTTCCTTTTTATAGAGAAGAATGAGACTGCCAAGAAGTCACCTAGTCTAGCATTTTAAAACTTGAATCTGTGGTGAGCCAGGCAGGTAACACATCGGTTTTATTAGAGTAAAAAGTCTGCCTAGTGTGTACCCTAATGTTTGTTGAGTGAATGGATTGTCGATCATCAGAATCATCTAAGGAATTTAAAAAAATAATACTAGGTCTCAGTCCTTACTCTAGACCTAACAGATTTTTTGGATTGGGATCAAGTAGGTTGGGTAGTCCAGATTTGGCATCTACAAATTTAATTCCCTTTCATCTTTTTATAGATAAAATTGAAACTTAGGCAAACAGATTTAGAAAAAAAGACTTAGTTGTCAGTGAAACAGAAGTGCTTTCCTATTTTCTTACCATTTTCTGCAACTGGAGGAATTTTCCCTTCAAACTTGCATGGCAGGGGCCAGTGAATATAGTGGGAAGCATGTCCTTTTAGAACTAATGCGTATTTTATATTTGATCGGGATGTTTGAACACTTACTTGTGTTCTGTGCTAGGTGCTAGGTTTGGAGTTTCAAGGAATCTTTAGTTCTGGGGGCTCTCAGTGCAGTACGAAGCATATATAATAAGTAAATAACTGTATTAAAATAACTATTAAGTAAGCCTCTTCCATGAGAAATCACTGACTTAACTATTCCTGGCCCGCATACCTCAACAGCTAATATAATAAAGACCCTAATATCTCTGTGCTCCCCCTTTCTGCCTTATCGTGGCTTGTTACTTGTCACAGAATCAGCTGCATTTTAATAATGCAGTAAGCCACAATAAGGCAGAAAGGGGAGCACAGAGATATTAGGGTCTTTATTATATCAGCCGTTGAGGTATGTGGACCAGGAATAGTTAAATCCGTGATTTCCCATAGAAAGAAGCTCTCATTTAGATTGGTAAACAGACTGATCCAAAGTGCAATGTCCTTGCAGGGACATTTCCCTGGGAGGTTGGAAAGTATTCAAAGGTGATTTGATTTAGCTGCTGTCCAAGCTCAGCAGAACCAGCCCGTTTTATGGGCCTCTTGGACTGTTCTGTGAGGTCCAGTGTTATCCAGTGGCATTTTTTTTTTTTTTTTGCTGGTGGTGGGGATGAGATTAAGATAAAGAGAGGAGGAGAAGGCACCAAGGTGGACAGAAAATGATTTTACATATGGCTTCAGTCAGTATGTCTGGCTTTTAATGCTCATACTGCTGTGAAACTTTGGGCGAGTATTTACATTTCTCTAATCTTCAGGCCTCTTACCTGTGAAATAGAGGTAGTAACCTTGTTTATTTATTTTGTGGGATTGTCACCAGGATCAAATGAGTTGTGTGAAAATACTTTGAAACTGTAAACTGCACAGTGAAGTGTCCTTTAAATGACTATCAGGAAATCTATTTGGTGGTAATGGCATGTGTGTGTCCCAGACATGTGATCCCTAGGTCTGCCTGGAAGGTGGGCTGAAACATTATGATCACGGTGGAGGATTGTGGAAAGTTTCAAAGTACAGTTCCTGGGAGGGTGAAGGACGCCTGACTCTGCCAAATACTGGATGTACTATACCAAACATAATGTTCCCTCTAACAGAAAGTGATGGCATCCTTGTATTCTTTGGGAAGGTGAAGCCATATTGGAGGAAATGCAACTCAGATATGCCTCCCAAGGCAAGAGAATCCATAGGAAGAAGCTTGTGATGGGAGGATTTACATCTGGAGAGATTAGAGTAGATGGATACAAAGTGATGCTAGTATGTAAAATCATTTTCTACCCACCTCGATAAGATCATCACAGGAGAAATGACCTTTGTAGAAAGATAAAATCAAAAAAAAAGTAGAGATTTCTCCCTGACCTTCAGGTCTAGTGAAACACAGGAGAAATGCCTTTGGACAGATATATCTGATAAAGTGAGATCACGGGAGTCGGATGATTATTATTTAATAATAGCACTTAATAATTGTTCAGCCTAATCTTAGCTCATTAAAGCAATATGGAAAGTCGTGGTATACTTGGTTTGAAACTGTCATTGGTATAAAATATTTTGATGATGATGTAATCGGAATCTATAGCAGAGCTTCCTAACCCACAGGTCTCCATAATGATTCCTCCAGCCCTGAGAATCTATGAGCGACCCCTCTCAGGTTCCACACTCCTTCAGTTTTCCCCAGTTACCAATGTTCTGGGTGCCATGAACAAAAGTGTGTTTCTGAAACCAGAGCTCTCTTCTTGCTGAGATTCTCCACTTTGCCTGAATGTGCCCCATTTCCTTGCTTGCTCTGGCTCTTCTGTTAGAGCTGTACATTTACTTGTTTTCTCTTTTGTGATCTCTTTTGACTTGGCACCTAATGGAAACTTCTGTGTCAGTCAGATCCAGGTGATAGTAAATGATGGAATATTGCAATATCACATGTTGGCTGAGATTTCTGGGTCCATTGCTTTAGATCCCATCTGAGTTCATTCTGTAGCAGCCATTTACCTAAAATGTTTTTCAGGTGTGTGCTTATTATGTTAGTCCAATTAATTTGTCTATATTCTTGGGTTTAATCTTTGAAATTTTGAATTAAACTGTATTATTAACAAAGATAAGTCATTTTATTAGATGAGCTGTGTTGGTTATGCTTTCCTAAGTTACCCCAGAAGACCTTTCAATCTTAACAACTGTTTTGTCATATTTTATCCTTTATCTATCTTATCTATTGATTATTGCCTAGGACCAATTGTCATAGGTATCATACCTGTCTTGGTTACCATTATGCCTGAACCCAGAAACCATTTATAGTTTTCTCTAACAGTCTATAAATGAGATCATACTCTCTTGCTGTCTTATTCTAAAAGTGTGATATTTTATGTGAACTAGAACAGTCTCTCCTTTTTATAATCTGGCAGCGGTATAAATTGTTGATGTTTATTATTCTTCTATCCCTTTCACATGATAGATGAATCTGTTCAATTTTAGCTTTTGAGTGACTCATACATGGTTAACATTCTGCTGTGGTGTTGGGTGGTCTTTAGCATTTTATTGGACTATTTTATGAAACATCTCCAAAGAAATATGTTGGAACTGATATTTATTGCCTTAATCTTATTGTCTGTATTGAGAAGTTGCTAACTAAATGTTTTCTCCAGCTTTACCTTAATTGCAGTGTGGTTAATTCCTCTCAACTGTAGGAAGCCAAGGTATTTATAGATTGTTGTTATTATTTTTGTGGCCGGTAGAAGTAATCGGCATTCAGTGAGTGCCAAGAACATGCTTGGCATGAAGTAGAACATAGAATTAGAACCAGTTCCTGCCCCATGAACTTGATGTGAGATGAGCTAACTGGGGAGGACAGAAGGAAGAGAAGACATTTTCAGAAAATTATATCTCTTCTGAAATCAGGAGAAAATGAATTTCAGTTTAAAAGAAAATCTTAAGAATTCAATTTATAGGGTAAAACACAGGTGAAACAGTCATTAAAAGCTAAGACTGCATGTATGCTAAATTCAGGAATCTAAGCAGTGAGTCATAGCAAGCCCTGGTATAATGGATAATTTATCTCGAAGGAAAACTGGGCTGGGAACAGTGGCTCACACCTGTAATCCTAGCACTTTGGGAGGCCGAGGTGGGCAGATCCCATGAGGCCAGAAGTTCGAGACTAGCCTGGCCAACATGGCAACACCCCAGCTCTGCTAAAAATACAAAACTTAGCCAGGAGTGGAGGTGCACTTGTAATTCCAGCTACTTGGGAGGCTGAGGCATGAAAATTGCTTGAACCAGGAGGCAGAGGTTACAGTGAACTGAGATCATACTAGTGCACTCCAGTCTTAAAAAAAAAAAAAAAAGCAAGACTATAGTGCTGTAAATAGGGGAGGAGAGGAGGGAGAGTAGGAAAAAGTTAAGATGTAGAGATGCATTTAGTGGAAGGATTAAGAAATCCTGAAAATTACCCTGAATTCATCTCCCTCTCTAACAACCACATCTGATCACTTTCCTCGTCTTGTCCCTATTACCTCCTAGATATCCTCTCATCCTATCCCGGATTCTTTTGCTCTGTTTTGGATCCTTTTTATATGTCACTGGTATCTTGTCCTGTCCCCTCCAATCTGTCATCCATGGAGTAGCCATATGAACCTGATCAAAGTTCATTGCTCAAAATCTTTAGGTAACAGTTCATGACTTAGAGTAGCGATGCAAGGCCCTCATGCCCTGACCCTGCCTGCCTGTTCAGCCTCATCTCACCTGGCAGAGGACTTGTAGCATCTGAACACACCAATAGGCCAGCTGACTCAGCTCTCCATTTTTGTGCACGCTGGTGTTCTTGCCTAGAATGGGCCACCTTCTCTGTTTCTACCCAACCAACTATTCATCCTTCAAGTTCAAAAATTATATGCTCTGTGAGTACTTCTGACTTGCACTCAAGTGAATTAGGTGTTTACCCTTTGTCTATGCTTCTACTGGACTTGGTAGATATAACCTTATTACAGCAGTGACGTTAGCACATTGTCAGTGTTGAATCACATGTCTCTATGTTAATGCTTAGAAGATAGATGTCATGTCTTTTGGTTTTTATGTCCTCAGAGATAATGGTTGCCAGCTGATGGAAGGACTGGCTGGGTTATGTCAGGCCGCAGGCTCCTCAAGGACAGTGTGCATACTGAGTATCTGCAAAGGTTTTCAACTTTCATATACTGCAAGGGGGAAAGACAGGCTCTTGGAATCATGGGAAGATGAATTTATTTCTCATTCTGGAGGGTTTCCAGTACTGGAGGACAGGAACAGTTGGTACAAATGTCCTGGATTTGTGGATATAATCTTGATGCAGGGGACACCTGTTCTGTCTGCAGAACTGGCATTTATTTTGGACCCTGTGAAACGGAAGCCTTCTGCATCTCCCAAGGGGGTAGTCAGGTTTGCTCAGGGAGGTTGCAGACCCAGGTTTGCTTTGTAATGCAATTACTCTCACCATCTGGGGTTCTGCCTTAAAGCATGAGGGTGGCTTGAACACTTCTGACCTCTGGAAATTCGGGGACGGTAACTGAATTTTTCAAAAGTGGCAAACAGACTGACTTTTGGGAACATTAAAGCCCTCTCCTAAATGAACTTTGTGCATGTAGTGGACCACATTTCATTTGATTCGTCCATGTTACTTAAATTTGTTTAGGAATGGAATATTAAAAATTGATTGTTTTGTAGTAGGAACTTTAAGCATTTTAAAATTTGTTTAAAAATTATTTTTTATTTACTTTCCTGTGTATATACAACTGTTGTATAGTGTTGTAGGGGATATGATTTAGGTATATAATGTAGTCTAGAATCCTGAGATTCTGGGAGTCTAGTGAAAGCTATGTGTTAGAAGTAAATGAAGACATTAAAACAACCCAAGTTGTTACTATAAAAATGGCCTCAAAAAATACTGTATGTCATTCTTCAGAGGAGCAGGGTACTGCTATTCCAGGAACTGGCCTGGAGTAGTCAGGGAGTACTTCATAGGGAAGTAAATGCAATTTGAGCTGGATCTTGAAGCGGGGTAGAATCTGAAGAGGTATAATAGAGAAGAAAGGTAGGTAGTTCTGGGGCAGGAAAATAGCCACTGAGATGGGGATTCTTTATTTAAATTTTATTTTAATGTATGGTGTTATTTGAGCAAGTATTTTATGATAAAATCTAGGCTCATGATCCTCCCCACTCCCTTAGTCTTATCTAACCTCTTTTAATTCTTTGAATACCTACCATGTACTCAGTACTGGGCTAGATACAAAATAAATGCAAGACATTCTTTTCTTTATGGAACTTCAGTCTTGTAGATTACCATATTACATGGAAAAACATAGAACCAACAGCAGTTTTTGGAAATGAGAATGTAAAATTAGAACTTCAGATTCTGTCTTGCTGGTATAATACCCTGGGCTTACTGTCATTCTGTCACTGCTTTCCAGATGTGTTCTTTTTCTTTTCTCCCATGCTGCCGAGGTGGGTAAATGGCTACTCTTTACCTTTCACAGACAGGAAATTCAATGTCAGGTAATTTGCCAAAGTTTAAAGAGACAAGTTGGTAGAAGAACCATAGTGAGATGTTTGAGATGTTTGTGTGTTTTTGTGTGTTTAAAAATTGCTTTTCAGCTGGCTGTAGCATGAAGGGAGCTGCCTTGGAGCAGACAGAAGTACCTCCTAGCTTTTCTGGGATGAATACTGCCCTTCCAAACATGCTCTGGAATTTTAGAAAGAGGTGTAATACATTAGGTCAACCAGAGTGCAGGTCAGAGTGCAGCAGCTCTGAGTCTGCTACTGAGGAATTAGTGACTCATATGAAAAGCACCTTGGACTTGCTCATGAAGATTCTGAGATCCTCATCAACTTGGCACTTGATATCTGAATTTCCATTCTACCTTCAGTCCTCTTGGGCCTTGGTTTTAGTGGAGGAAGGAGCTGACAGTTGGAGTGGATCTTCCTTTACTTCTTTGACTTTGTCTTTGATAGACATCCCTGTCACAGATTAGGAGGCAAAGCACAACTCACATTTGCACTCAGCCTCTTGCAGCAATGCCACTTCTCAACATTTTCTTTCCATCTATCTCTTCTTGGTCAGTTTTAGCCTCTCAGCCACATTGATAAGCACATTCAAATTCTGGGCCACTCCTGCCACTCTGAGAGCCGTTTGTCTGTCCTTCTGCACATCTATGGCACTACTGATTTGCCATTTGCTTGCAGTGTAACTGGATCTGGGTTGGCGTGTGCTTCTGGAAGGTTTTCTATCTATCAGAGTTAATGGTACCTATCACCATGGTTTCCAGGATTGCTGTTTGGGATCAGCACAGAGTGTTGTTGCTAACCATTTTTTGCCACGAAGCACTTAGAGGTAAACCTTAGAGCTGTGTTTTTATTTTCAAAAATCTGTATATGAGGATCTTTTTTATTGTTATTTGTTTTTTTTTGAGACAGAGTCTTGCTCTGTTGCCCAGGCTGGAGTGTAGTGGCATGATCTTGGCTCACTGCAACCTCCGCCTCCTGGGTTCAAGCGATTCTTCTGCCTCAGCTCTCCGAGTAGCTGGGACTATAGGTATGTGCCACCATGCCCAGCTAATTTTTGTATTTTTTAGTAGAGATGGGGTTTCACCATGTTGGCCAGGCTGGTCTTGAACTCCTGGCCTGGTGATCCACCTGCCTCAGCCTCCCAAAGTGCTGGGATTACAGGCAAGAGCCACTGCACCTAGCCAAGGATCTTTTACTGCCCTTTCTCTGCTTGATTTCAAAACCCATCTTCTTGTTCAGTTGCCTGCCCCTCATTCTGCTGTCTCATGAATTAAAAAAACTAATGCCTTCTCCCCTCCGTGGTTGCTCAGGGTCTCCCTTGAGCCTTCATGTATGCACATGTGTACACACACACATGTAATTGGGTCTTGCTGTGTTGTGTACCTCGACAGGCATTTCTCTTGTGGCTGCTCATATTGATCTCCTTTCTACATAACCACTTAGGAATCCACAGACAGAGCACCCTCCTTAAAGGAAAGCAAGCAAGCCATGATTGGTTTGGAGTGTGTGCGTAAGCATATACGGGTCTGTGAGAGAATTCTAGGTGAGTAAGAGGGGGTGCTGGTGTGGTCAGTGAAGCCACTCTCAATACCTCACATTAAATGCTAAATGTAACCCTAGGAAACAGGACGCATTGCCACCTCCTTTTTTTTTTTAAAAAAATGCATAATCTATTGATTTGGTAAATAAAACTCTTGTTGGTGTAGCAAATATGCACAGTGTATTATTAGCCAATTGCCTCAAAACCTAACAGCTGAAAATAATCATAATCATTTATTATCACATAGTTTCTGTGAGTCAAGTTTTCAGAGGAAACAGCCTGGTGGTTCTTGCTCAAGGTCTCTCAAGAGATTGCAGTTAGTTTAAGTTTCTATTGCGCAGTCCTGGGCAGTGGTGATGGTGGGAAACGTGGTTTCCCTTTGGCTTGGTTTTGTAAATGTGGGCAGAGTGGCCCAAGAGGATAAGACTTTGTGGAGATGGGTGGGAGGGGTTGCAGTTTTTAGAATTTGTATAAAAATACATGCGTTGAAATTAATATGAGGTTATTAATAATTGTTGTGTTCTACCCTTGAATAGCATTTTATTTTATTCATTTGGTTCCCCAGATCCAACCTGGGTAGATGGTGGCGGGGAGAAGCTGGTGTGGCTGAGTGCCAGTTTTTGAAGAACATCTCTGTGACCCTGGCAAGCTGGAGCCAGAGGCCTGGGCTCCTGTCTGCCTGGGGACCATCCAGAAGGGCTGAGCTTGCTCTCTCAGCACCCGTTTCTTCCTTACTTTTCCATGACTGCACTTAGGAGCCAAGGCACTGAGAAAGCCCTTCTCTAAGAGAGGTCGTGTGCTTAGCTGGCAAGGCTGCAGGCAGCACCTGTAGCACCCCTGCTGTGCCAGGGGTGTTTTACTGTCTTGCTAGTGAAACCATTCTTGAGAAAGGGGAGGGGACACTGCACCTAGGGCAGTTAGCCAGAGTGGGGGGTTCACACAGGGCCAGGGATTCCTGGGATGTGGGACTTTTCACTGCTAAAACCAGGGCAGTGCCAGGCAAACCGGGATGGTTGGTCAACCTAACTATCCTTGCAGATGCTTCCTGGTTGGCCTCCACCGCTACCACTCTTGCCCTTGCTTCTTGCACCTGAGTAACATAGCTCGTGATAGGTAAGCATCTGGCAGAAGGCTACCTCGGGGATGAGGGCCCTGGCTCAGGGCGTGTTGTATTTCCCTTTGCCCTAGTGGCTACCTCTCAGCTCATCCTGGGTTTTGACCTCATTCCCTCCTTAGTTTTTATCTTCTTGGGACCTCCCAGAACTCTAGGGATAAGGTGGTTGAAGACCATAGGCTCTAACCACCAATACACTGTGTTTCTGTTTAGTGCTGAAAGATTGCAGAGGTCTTTCTGGGCTGGAAGCCAGTGTGGCCCAGTGGCTTGCTTCCTCTTTGTTTTTGTAGGTGGGAGCTCTACCATGCTGTCCATTCCAGAGACAAGCCTGGACACTATCTCTCAGGGGCTTACACATATTCTATGAATGGGAAAGGACTGATGACAATAAGATGTCACAGGTCTCAGTGCTGGAGGAACAGTTGGAGGCTCACTTCTGGGATTTTGCTTTGTTGAATGGGTTATGTGGAGGGAGTGTTGAAAAGCCTTTGTTATGAGAGGAGGAGAAAGAGATAAGGCCACTGGTGCAGTGGAATAACTGTGTGTGGGGAAGAACGGGGACCTCTATCAGGGATGTTTGTTTAGCTCTGTGGTAGGTAATGGTAATATGAATCTTTCACCACAATAAAATCTTTATTAAAATATCAGTTTTTCCTTTAAAATAGCTTTTGTCAGACAAATCTGAACCCTTGCTGTGGTTCATTGGCATCTCTCAGAATGGGAGGCAAGCTGTGTGATTTGAGGTTCAGTTTCTTAGCCAGAGTTGCAGTCTTCCTTTTTTTTTTTTTTTTTGAGACAAAGTCTTACTTTTGTCGCCCAGGCTCGAGCAGTGTGTGATCGCAGCTCACTGCAACCTCTGCATCCCTGGTTCGAGTGATTCTCATGCCTCAGCCTCCTGAATAGTTGGGACTACAGGTGTGCACCACCATACACAGCTGATGTTTTGTATTTTTAGTAGAGATGGTGTTTCACCATATTGGCCAGGCAGGTCTTGAACTCCTAGCCTCAAGTGATCCACCTGCCTTAGCCTCCCAAAGTGCTGGGATTACAGGTAGGAGCCACTGCGCCAAGCCTGCAGTCTTACGTTTGTTTCCTGAAGCATTTCTCTGTGTACCGGAGAAGACCTTTGCCTGTAGACCCCCTGTTCTCATCTAGGACTGCTTCCTTTTTTTCTTACCTGGTTCCTTTTGTATTCATTCAAGATCCTCCAGACCATCATTTCTTTGCTAGGACAGAGTATGGTCATTCTATACATATATTATTAGAATCAAGGACGCACGTGCAGGTCTATTACATGGGTATACCAGTTGTTTAACTCCCACTTATAAGTGAGAACCTACAGTAGCTGATTTTCTCTTCCTGTGTTAATTCCCTTAACGATAATGGCCCCCACCTGCATTCATGTTGCTTCAAAGGACATGATTTCATTCTTTTTTATGGCTGAATATATTCCATGGTGCATAGGTAGCATATTTTCTTCATCCAATTCACTGTTGATGGACACCTGGATTGAATCTATGCCTTTGCTATTGTGAGTAATGCTGCAATGAACATATGAGTGCATGTGTCTTTTTGATACAATGATATATTTTCCTTTGGGTATATATCCAGTAATGGGTTTGCTGGGTCAAATGGTAGTTCAACTCTTAGTTCTTTGAGAAATCTCCAGACTTCTCCACAGTAGCTGGACTAATTTATATTCCCACCAACAGTATATAAGCATGCCCTTTTCTCCATAGCCTGGCCAACATCTGTTATTTTTTTACTTTTTAACAAAAGCCATTCTGATGGGTGTGAGATGGTATCTCACTGTGGTTTTGATTTGCGTTTCTCTAGTGATGCTGAGCATTTTTTCACATTTGTTGGCTTTGTGTATATCTTCTCTTGAGAAGTGTCTATTCGTGTTCTTTGCCTACTTTTTATTGGATTTGTTTTTTTGCTTGTTGATTTAAGTTATTAAGCCTTTGTCAGATGCATAGTTTGCAAATGTTTACTACCATTCTGTAGGTTGTTTATTTACAACCTCTTTTCTTCTTGCCTCCTTATCTTTGGCAAATAGAAAATGCTCCGTAATTTTTAAATAAAGGAATGGAGCTTCAATATGAAATACTAGGTGCTTTCCCTACATAGTCTCATTTAATCACCCTGATAATCTTGCAGAGTTTCACCTCATAAATGATGAAACTGAGGTGCAGGGAGGTTGACCAGATGGCTCAAATTCATAGAGCAGCTAGAAAGTGGTGGAGCTGGAATTGGAACCAATGAGCCTTTCCATGTGATTCTAATATATATTTTTATTTTTAGAGCATTGGCTTTGAAGCCAGGATACCTGGGTCATAGTCTCTCTCACTTTCACTCTGTAACTGAGTGACCTTGAACAAGACTCCTGATCATTGAACATTAGTCAGTCCTGCCCTCTTGGAATAAACAAGATGTGGAACCGAAAGACCTCAGAGCTACTTTCTAGTGCTGATGTCTCTTCCCTCTTTGTTTCTGGGAAAATCTGTCCTCACTGTCCATGTGTGCCCCTTACCTCTGCCTCCTTTCACTGGCCACCCTTGTGTACTCTTTTCTCTTTGATTGACTTCTTTGATTATTTTGTGGCTTTTCTTGCTTTCTTTTTTTCCACCTTTTGGTTAGAGGAATTAATGCCAGAATTTGATTTCTCAGACTTTCTACTTCCTTTAGCTTACTTGGATTACCTGATCTGAAAAATCATTGCAAAAGTAGTTGCTGTTTTGTGATGCTGCTGCTGATGTTAATGAGAATGATTAACTCCTCTGCTATGAGGACTGTTGGGTGGATCACCATAGGAAGTTGGGTAATAAGATGGAGTCTTTATAGTATGGGGAGGTGTGGGACTGCCTGAGGTAGGTAAAGAACTAGATAACATCTTAAAATTTCTTGCTTAAAAACAGGAAAAGCTGTCATTTGTCCATTCATTTGTTTGGTGGGCCAAGCTTTGTACTAGGCACTCGGGATACATTGGTGACAACAGTTATACCTTGGAGCTACTAATGCAGTCTAGTTTTCGGAGACACAGTTAATCTAAGAATCAAACAGATATTAATTCACAACTCTGATGAGTGGAATCAGGTATAACAGGGAGAACTAACTTAGATGTGGAGCTGAAGAAGATCTAAATGGCAATCACTTCATATATATAATTTTATTTAACCTTTATAGTGGTTCTGTAAGGAAGATGGATAGTGACAAGAGTGGACATCCTTGTCTTGTTCCTGATCTTAAAGGAAAAACATTCAATTTTTCCCCATTAAATGGGATGTGGGTTTTTGTAGAAACTCTTCATTAGTTTGAGGAAGTTCCTTCCTATCCGTAATTTGTTGTGTGTCTGTGTTTGAAATCACGAAAGGGTATGAAAGGGTGTTGGATTTTGTCAAATGTTGGTTTTTTTTTTTTGTCCTTTGAGATGAGCAAATGGTCATATGTTGAACCAATCTTTTATTCTTGGGGTAAATTCCACTTGCTCATTGTGTATGATCCTTTTCGTATGTTGCCAATTTGTTTTGCTGGTACTTTCTTGAGGATTGGAGGATAGTCATTGTCAAAGGCAAAAGCATATGAGCATATTGTCATCTTTCTTTCTGTTAACAGTGTAGAAAGTTTTAGAAAAATCCTAAAAATAGTTTCAAGGACTAAAAAGGTATAGTATTAGTAGTAGTCTGGAGCCATTTCCCACAGGGTCATTGCTGATTTGTAGCTTACACATTAAGTGATGTATGTAAAGCTATTCCGGCTTATAGAGACTCAATTGTTAGGACAGTGTGGAGTCTATTTTAGAGAGATTTCTAATCAAGAGAGTTTGAAATATAGAAAACTTTATATTTAAATGAGGAGCATGCCAGTTATCTGGAAATTTTACTCATTTATGGGGTTTCATTCAGCAGTGCGTCTGACAAATAGTTAATGACTGTACTGCACACTCCACATTCCCAACTCCAGGAAGGCTTTTCCTGGTCACAACCTGCTCAATCAGGAGAGAAGTGTGACAGGGTGTTTACCTCAAACTGAGCCCAACGCATGAGGTTCTGTGAGCAGTTTCATAGTTAGCCGTTCTCTGAGGAGGGGTGGCAGGTGGGGGGTGTTTGCCAGTTGTCTGTGTGGTCTGGTCACTGGTGACACTCTGCTTGTGCCATTCACCACTTCTGTCTTCGCTCCTCTTTGATTCTATTTAGACTAATTTCTTGATTCTGCCCTTCCATTTACTCTGGCATTTTGGATCACCTCACTCTGTGTATGGCCATTAGTCTATGGAATTCAAGGAGGCTGTTACTGTAAAGCTGTAAATTCTGTACCTTTAAGATTTCCTTGGCCCACAAAGCAAGAACATGATAATACAAAGAATGTTATCTCCTTATGATTGTATAATATTTTATAATCTATAAAACTTCGATCTGCATTATTGAATTTGGATTTGCAGTGGTGCAGTCATGGCTTACTGTAGCCTTGACCTCCTGGGCTCAAGTGATCCTCCCACCATAGCCTCCTGAGTAGCTGGCACTATAAGCATGTACCACCATGCCCAGCTAATTTTTTTCATTTTTATTTTGTATAGAGATGAGGTCTTCCTATATTGCCTAGGCTGGTCTTGAACTCCTGGGCTCAAGTCATCCCCCTACCTCGTTCTCTCAAAGTGCTGGGATTTCAGGAGCGAGCCATCATGTCTGGCCCATCTAATTTTGATTCTTATGACAACTCTGACGTGTAGTTAGTACAGATACTAGGTACATTTCATGAATGAAACAGAGGCTTGGTGAGTTTAAATACTTAGAATTTAGGAGGTACAGGATGTTGGTTCTGCGCAAAGCTGAGTGATTTCATTCTTCATGTGAAGAATAAGGGATCTCTCTGTTGTCATCCTCTAGCCTTCTCATTTCTTCAGTTTACTGTAATTCTCCAGTAGTTGGATGATTGATTCCCTTCTTCAGTGTGATGGCTCCATTTTTATTTATGTATACCTTTAATTCCATTCCCAGAGTCATTCAAATGAATCAAATAGAGATCCCCGTTTCATTCCCTGCAAATCTCAGTGCCGCGTCATTTTTCACGGATGTGTTTTTGACCTTCTGACCATTCAGGTGTCCATACACAGGCATCCTCATCTAGCTCCATTTGAGTTTAATGCAGTGAACCGGGACTTACTCGGGCATTGGCTTGTATTCATCCCGATTGCTTATTTCTTACTGAAGTATTAGCAAGTCGGTACAGGGGGAGGGAGTCCTACACTGGTTCTGATTCTGCCACTCACAAGCTATATTTTCATTCTTCCTCTAAGCCTTGATTTTCCCTTCTATAAAATGAAGGGTTAGATCAAATCACATTTGAGGCCACTTAAACTCTGTCATTGGATCTGACTTCCTTATTGGTTTTCTGGTGATCTTTGTTTACCTATCCATTCCTGGTTTACCTGATGCAGTTGATGATTTTAATGATCATACAGCCTTTGTAAGTGTATCCCTTTGCCTCACAACATGCATTGAACTTTCTTTTCCCTAGGAGAAAATAACCTGCTGGTCAAGTCAGCATCCCAGGTAGGCACGGCAGAAAGTGCTGCCTGCCCAGAGTGCAGCCCGGCCTCTGCCTCACACCTGCCTCTGTGACACGAGCCAGAGATTTTAATCACCAAGCTGAGGCTTTTATTCAGGAGCTAAGAGTTGAAAGGCCAGAACAGTTTCTCTGTCTTTCTGCTTTCCTCTCCTCTTTGCTGTATCCCTCAGATACTCATAATAAAGAAAAATAATCAGGCCAACCCATCTAAGCTTTTGCTAATGGAGACTAAAAGAACTAAAGAGACAGCCTCCCTATGGGCAAGCTGGTTGGATCGTTCTGTCTTACCCTCTGTCCCTTTTAGAGACTTGCATGGCATTAGCATAAAGACAAGTCATCGCAATTATTTTGCACCCAGCCCCTTAATGTTGAGGAGCAGGAAGGATTCTGCTGTGATCTCCGGCACATTCATCGGCCCCCGCTGAGCTACTGATCAATAGTGACACAGTTGCATCAGATGGCCTTCAAATAGTGCTTCCTTTTTCAGATGGGCTGGGAGAGAGAGGAAGAAATATAAGTGCCTCATTCCTCTTAGACTACAAATAAATGAAGATGTGGTGTGCAGCTGCATTTCAAGGATTTTGGAAGCTTTTCTGGTGTATGTGAGGGGTGGGTGGGGGGTTTGCACTGAGGCTTCTGTCTTGATTGCAATTGAGAGCAAGGATGCTGGTAAATGTCCGCATGTGCTCTTCCAGTCCCTATCCCCACGTCCCTTATGCCCTAGCACCTGGAGAGCACTGAGCAAGCCTCAGGAGTGAGGAGTGGGACACCCTGACGCGACTTTTCTCTTTTCCTCCCCTCCCCCAGAATATTTAGTAGAAGGTCACTGGCTGAGTGTGTGCCCTGGAATCTGGGGCCGCTCCTGCTGCTGCAGTTAATGCTGCTTTGTTCCATGCTAAATGAGGCGAGAACTTTCACCCTGGTCACATTCATAATCCTGCTCAGCAGGACGCTCAGCTGTGCACAAGACCAGTTTCTGCAGGCAGGGAAGGACTTTCCCTTTGGAAAGTCCGTTGGAAAGCTCCTTTGGTTCTCTTGTTTCTGGAAGCTGTCAGGACAGAGGACGGGTTCAGGGACTAACTTGGATGGGCAATCTCAGCCAGGGATTTCTAGGCACAACCAGGGTATCAGATTTCTTTGTGCTTGTGTGTATTTTGGAGAAAGAGGATACAGTGTGATGAGACAAGGGGAATATGAGGATGTGGGCAGGGAGACCAGACTGCATTTGGGACCCCCAAGGGAGAGAGCTGGGAAGAATGCAGGGGTGGGGATCCTAGACTAGAAGCCAGGATCTTGGGGGAGACTGAACCCCTTCTCCGCCATCTGCTAACTGCTTTGCGCCCCGTTGTCCTCTGTAAAAGAAGGGAGTTATCCCTGAAACTCACATGGTGTATGCTGTGGGTTGAGGCTGTAGACTAGCAGCTTCAAAGAGAACATGAGAGCTGAGAGTACAGCAGAGGCGGGGGACCTTTACATTATGCCTGTTTCTGGAGGCCCTGTCCTTTCCTGTGGCCTTGCCTGCACTAGCTAGTCAGTGGGGTTTGAACAGACCCACAACAGAAGATTCTGCTAGCCTCTTCTGAAGCATGTTTTCTTGTTCTTAATAATAGTTAACTTGGCTGGTCTTAAATCCTAAATCTGCCTCCCCCTGATTTGGGCAGATTTAGGTGGGCAGCAGTTAAAATCTCCACTCGATTTTCTTGTTCTTCCAACTGCCCCCTTCTGCTGGCTTCTTTGGAGTTTCCTGAGCACATGAACAGTTGAGGTCCTGAAGATCTGGCTAGGGTTTTGGAGGCTTCCCCCTCTGTGACTCCCTCCTGCCTGCTCTCGCTTTAAGCTCTACGGTTGGCGCAATCTCTGGTATCCAACTCCCCAGGCTGCCAGAGTGAGCTTTCCTGCCTGAGCTCCAGCCAGCCTGTGCTGTGCCTGTGGGATTGTGCTGTCAGAGGAGGATGCCACACAGCCAGGCCTCACCAAGAACAGTTCCCTTCTTTCAAAGCTTGACTTCCCGTAATCTCTGCCTGTTTTTGGTCTCTTTCCAGGGCTTTCCAAGTTACTACTATTATCTTAAACAATATACTTTATTTTTTGAGAAGTTTTAGGTTTACAGAAAAATTGAGAGGCAAGGCTAGAGTTCTCATATATTCCCTTCCTTCCCAACTTCGCTATTATTCACATCTTGCACTGGTGTAGTACATTAGTTACAATTGATGAGCCAATGCTGGTACATTATTATGAATTAACATTCACAGTTTATATTGTGGTTCACTTTCTGTGTCCTACATTCTATGCAGAGCTATTTTTTACATATCTTGTTCAGAGTTCCTATTTGTTACTTGTGGGAGGCTTAGTCTGATACCAAGTACTCCAACTTTATCAGAAGCAGAATAATCTGATGCATTTATTTTTATTGATATATTCATTTTTCCCTTGTTTCTGGAAGCACCCAACATAAACATTGTGAATAAAGGGAGTTTCCAGAAGAAGGTGACGGCAGAGAGTCTAACAAGTCTATAGATGGTGATTATATTGGTGAATGTTTCAAGCTGTGATGTCTTGCTACTTTCCATATTATGATTCATGTACTGGGGGCACAGCAGTACAGTTTATCAGTGTCTTCAGAAGCTAATCTCCAGAAAATAGGGTGGAAGCAGGAAAATGAAAGCACTTTATGAACTATTAACTTAGTACTGAGGCTGAGGTTGCACAGAGACTTATAAAAATTTGAAGTCCTTCAGTTAACTTTATTTGCAGTTAGCTCCTGCTTGTCTGAAAGACGCAGCCACAGAGAGAACAGCTACAGATAACCCCGTATCTTGATTACCTATACAGTTTGCATCTTCTGTATAGTTTTTTTTCTTTCTAGATGTTAATGGAAAAGAAGCAGGCCCTGATATTTTTAAACTCCTTTACCTTATTTCCCCTTAAGCTCTGTGGTCAATGTTCTGAATAGAGGCCCTGTCTAATGTCTCACAGCAGGGATTCCTGGAAGGGGGAGATGCAGGAATGCTACAGAAATCTTACAGAAGGCCAGGTGATTAAAAATCCACCAGCAGGAAAGTTTAACATACCATCCCTCTCAATAAACCAGGAATTGCATGTGCTACTGTAAGAGCATCTGGCTTAGGTCCAATTGAAGTACCTGGATAAAAGTCAAGTAAGTTTTACCGTGGGACTATACAGGGTGGAATGGAGAGCTGGAAGGAGCAGGCTGATGCCTCAGATGCCAGAACACCAGGCAGAATCCAGGACTCAGGATGCTCCTCAGAGGGGAGATTCTACCACGGCACTTGGGGTGAATTTGTGTTCATTCTTGGAGCATTCCACTCAGTCAGTTGTGTTTTAAGCATCTCCTGTGTGCTGGACCTATGAGAAGCACGGCCAGCCAGTGATGACTACAATGTGTTTTAGCTGTGTGCTCTAGACAGGAGAATTGCAGGGAGCTATGGGAGTCCCCCCTAAGGGCATCTCACCTACCCTGGGGGTCAAGAAAGGGGAAGTAGAGATGAAGTAGATATCTACAGGAACATGAGTGTTGGAAAGTTAGGGGTTGAGTGGATAGAAGAAGAGTGTTCTGTGCACAGGGAGGAGCATGTGTAGATGCCCTTGAATGTGAGAAGATAGGGTGTGATTGAGGAACTTCTGAATAATTGGCAAGGCCACTGGTGTGAGATGAAGCTGGATCATGTGGCTATATAGGCCATGCTGAGGATTTTGATTGCCATCTTTAGAGCAAATGGAAGCAAGTGTGGGAGCTTCTTAAAGAAGGAATAAGGCGACCCAATTTGCTTTGTAAAGAGATCACTCTGACAGCTTCAGGGAGAACAGTTTGGAGAGGGCCATGTGGTCAGTGGAGAAACCAGTAAGGAGGCCATTGTGTAGACAAAGTGAGAGAGGAAGGTTTTCTGGGATGGGGTAGTGGCAGTGTAGACAGAGAGGTGGAGGGGGAGAGAATTGGGAGGTCCTGGTCACTGATTAGCTGTGATGGATAAGGGAGAAGCATATTCAGGGATGACTCTCAAGTTTCATGCTTGAAAAACTGGTGGATTTCCTGGGGGCTGCCAATCAGAATGAGGAAGGCTAGAGGAGGAAAGTCGGGGAAGGAGCGAAAGAAAGTGTGTTTCCATTTTGAAATATATTCCTCCAATTCCCAGGCAAGAGGCCAACCTAGCTGCATTGTCCTGGGAACCTGTGGAAGCCTGCACCCTGCAGAAGAAGCAGATAAAAGGAGTTCTATTTCAGAGTGATCACCTGTCACCAATGTGTCAGTCTTTGACTGAAGGCAGGAATTGGTTTTGCCTGATCCTGTAGGAATTGACAGAGCCTGGATCTCCAAAGGTTGTTGACTCCTAGGCCTGAACCTCATCTACCTACTGAGCTAACCTTCCAGTCAACAGTGGGAGGGTGCTGCCTGAGTTCAGTTTACTGCAGAATTGCTTGAAGTTGAGCAGTTATAAGGGCCACCCCGCAGCAAGCGTGTCTGGTGTCTTACAAAGTGGTGTCTTACACTTTGCTCAAGATGAAAACTCAGGGACAGACAGAACTTAGTTGTGGAGGTGGTAATGGTTAGTTACCAAGGTGCTCTTTTCATTGTGGTGTCATATGTATAAAGAAAGTTTTCACATATCACACACTCTGGTTTTGCTCTGTGCAGTAGACTTTCTGATTCTTCCTCTGCTTCCCTGGCATTGTGGTTCTGCTCTTGATTCATGCTGTTAGTGTGGATATTTAGCTTTTGTCTGGGAGATGCGGACCTGAATCCTACTTTGAATATCATTTTAATCTCTCTGGATGACCCTGAGGTGCAGCTATAGCGAAAACAGGTTATTTATTCCAGATGCATTCTCAGAAAGGCAGATTAGTGATTTTCTTTTTAAAAAATTTATTTTATTTAAAAATTTATTTTTTAATTTTTGTGGGCACATAGTAGGTATATAGGTTTATGGGGCACATGAGATTTTGATACAGGCATGCAATGCATAATAATCACATCAAGGTATATGGGGTATCCATCATCTTAAGCATGTATCCTTTCTTTATGTTACAGATAATCCAATTATACCCTTTTAGTTATTTTTAAATGTACAATAAGTTATTGTTGACTGTCATCATCCTGTTGTGCTAGGACAAATACTAGATCTTATTCATTCTACCGAATTATATTTTTGTACTCATTAACCATCCTTCCCCTCATCCAGCAGCTACCCTTCCCACCCACCGGTAAATATCGTTCTACTCTCTATTTCCATGAGCTCAATTGTTTTAATTTTTAGCTCCCACAAATAAGTGAGAACATGTGAGGTTTGTCTTTCTGTGCCTGGCTTATTTCACTAACCATTTCCATCCGTGTTATTGCAAATGACAGGATCTCATTCTTTTTCATGGCTGAATAGTACTCCATTGTACTACATTTTCTTTATCCATTTGTCTGTTGAGGGACACTTAGGGCTGCTTCTAAATATTGGCTATTGTGAATAGTGCTGCAATAATCTGGGAGTGCAGATATCTCTTCAATATGCTGATTTCCTTTCTTTTGGGTATCCTAGCAGTGGGATTGTTGGATCATATAGTAGCTCTATTTTTTGTTTTTTTGAGGAACCTCCAAACTGTTCTCCATAGTGGTTGTACTAATTTACATTCCCATTGATAGTATACGAGGGTTCTCTTTTCTCCACATCCTTGCCAGCATTTGTTATTGCCTGTCTTTTGGATAAAAGCCATTTTAACTGGGGTGAAAGATATCTCATTGTAGTTTTGATTTGCATTTCTCTGATAATGATGTTGAGCACCTTTTCAGGTACCTGTTTGCCATTTGTGTGTTTTCTTTTGGGGAATGTCTATTCAGATACTTCACCCATATCAAAATCAGATTATTAGATTTTTTTCCTACAGAGTTGTTTGGGCTCCTTATATATGCTGATTATTAATTCCTTGTCAGATAGGAAGTTTGCAATTTTTTTCTCCCATTCTGTGGGTTGTCTCTTCACTTTGTTGATTGTTTCCTTTGCTGTGCAGAAACTTTTTCAACTTGATGTGATCCCATTTGTCCAATTTTGCTTTGGTTGCCTATGCTCATGGGGTATTACTCAATAAATATTTGCCCAATCTAATGTCCTGAAGAGTTTCCTCAATGTTTTCTTTTAGTAGTTTCATAGTGTGAGGGTTAAATTTAAGTCTTTAATTCATTTTGATTTGATTTTTGTATGTGCTTAGAGATAGGAGTCTACTTTTACTCTTCTGCATATGGATAGCTGGTTTTCCCAGCACCATTTATTGAAGACTGTTCTTTTCCCAATGTATGTTCTTGGCATCTTTGTCAAAAATGAGTTCACAGTGGATGCATGGATTTGTTTCTGGGTTCCTCATTCTGTTCCATTGGTCTATGTCTGTTTTTATGCCAGTACCAAGCTGTTTTGGTTACTATAGTTCTGTAGCATAATTTGAAGTCAAGTAATGTGATTCCTTCAGTTGTGTTCTTTTTGCTCAGAATAACTTTGGCTATTCTGGGTCTTTTATGGCTCCAATTTTTAGGATTGTTTTTTCTATTTCTGTGAAGGATGTTATTGGTATTTTGGTAGGGTTTGTATTGAATTGTAGATTGCTTTGGTAGTATAGACATTTTAACAATAGTGATTCTTCCAATCCATAAACATGGATTATCTTTCCATTATTTTGTGTCCTTTTCAATTTCTTTCATCAATGTTTTATAGTTTTTATTGTAGAGATCTTTCACTTCTTTGGTTAAGTAATTCCTAGGTATTTAGATTAGTGATTTTCTTTTCACGAATGGGAAGGAAGGAAGAAGAGCTAATGAGTGTGTGGTGTGAGTGTGATGGGTTAGTGGAGACGTGGGGTGAGGCGAGTGTGTGTCCTATAAGGTGTGCATGTACATGTGCACCGTGACTGTGTGTGAAGGTGTGTGGTGCATGTATATACACATACCAGTTGGGGTAGTGGCTGATGTAGTAAAGGAGGTACTTGTGGGGTGAAGATGGTAGATATCTTAATGTGAGCCCCTTATTAGGAAGCCTTGTCCAAAACTTTGAAGCTGCCTTTTCTCTCCACCTGCATTGCCTCTGTCCTCTCTGTGCCCCATGTTTCCTTTGGCTTTCTCAGTCCACCAGTGCCTCTTCCTGAGGAGGGAGCAATGGGCCAGGGTCAGGGTAGCAGGGTGGGGATGGGTCCCATCTGGGTGTTTGTGTTCAGGCTCAATGGTGGGTCCACCAGCCGCCCCTTTCCTGGTCTGCAGGAATTCAGTGGGAGGACCGTACAGTCCCCCCAGGCTCCTTGTGTTGGATGACCTTGCTCAGTCCTGTGGTCCCAGTTCTCATGTGATGACTGAGGGAACATGAACCCCTCAAGGCCTGTGTGTTCCTGACTACACGGCGTTCAGGGCAGGAGCCATCAGCTGTGCAGCATCGAGGAGAGGGGGCATGGGAAGTGCCCCCGGTCAGAGGACCTGTGAAGTTGGGCAATCACGAATCTGGGCCTCACGTCATCCTTAGCTGTGGGTCACTGACTTGTTGACAGACTGCGTGGCACCAGCAGAGCTCAGGGGGAAAAATGCAACCACAGTTAAATCTGACCACACTATTTGATCTAACTGGTTTTGTTTACCTCAGCGAGTTGTAAGGTTCTTCAGTAGCTATGTTGCCCCCCATTGGCCATGGTGGGCTGTGCCCTGGGGGCCAAACTGCAATGTGCTCACTGCTTGCCAGTTGTGCTCTTCAGTGTATTAACACAAACTGTTGATCAATACTAGGGGAAATCCCTTTGCAGTATTTAGTTTTTGAAACCCTACTCACTGGGGTCAGGCCTCAGCTCCAAATTTGGGGGAAAACTTGCCTTCCCCGTAACCACAGGACATTCCTTTCCCCGCACAGATGACTGTCCTAGTCTTATCTTCATTCATTAATGGAGTCCTTGCCTGGGTAGACATTGAAGTTATTCTAGGCTCTTAATTTCTGGTATATCCCTTGGGCTGTTTTATGTAATTTACGTATAATAAGTAAAGGCAAATCCCAATGGGTCAGTGTGTAATGGGATGGTATATGAAGGAATTCATGTCATAGATGCTTAATCAATGAATCGATGTTGGGTTGTCCTCCTCTTTCTTCTTTCATTCTTATAAGGAATGTTATCTAGAGATTTTACCTTTTTGATTTTTATTTTTTGAAACAGAGTCTCACTCCATCACCTGGGCTAGAGTGCCATGGCATGATTTCAGCTCAGTGCAACCTCCACCTCCTGGTTTCAAGCAATTCTCATGCCTCAGCCTCCTAAGTAGCTGGAATTACAGGCACATACCACCACTCTTAGCTAATTTTTGTATTTATAGAGACGGAGTTTCATCATGTTGGCCAGGCTGGTCTTGAACTCCTGACCTCAAGTGATCTGCCTGCCTCAGCCTCTCAAAGATCTGGAATTACAGGCATGAGCCATGATGCCCAGCAAGAGTATACTTTTGATCCAGCAATCTCACTTGTAGGAATCCAGCCTAAAGAGCTACTGGGATGGGCTCAAACCATAATTACAAATTATGAAAAGCATAATTTGTAATAGTGACATAGCACGTCCATCAGTGGGCCTGTCTATTATGTGTAATGTAATAGTTCTGTATTCATTGGCATAGAGAGATGCCCTAGTTGTATTTAAAGTCAAAAAACCAAGATGCAGAACAATGTAATATGAACCTTTACGTAAAACAAATTCCCCCCCCGTCTGTGAATATATATCCATCAGTATACAAAGAGAGATGTACATCAGCTGTTATAGTGGGGACTATATTCTTTTGTGCTGCATATTTCTGCATTACTTGAATAGCTTACAGTAAGAAAGTACTCATATTAAGCATTCATCTTCATATTCAGATTGATTTTAAAATAACTTATAAGTACAATAAAAATTTTTAAGGCTAGGTGCGGTGGCTCAGGCCTGTAATCCCAGCACTTTGGGAGGCTGAGGCGGGGGTGGATCATGAATTTGGCAGTTCGAGACCAGCCTGGCCAATATAATGAAACCCCATCTCTACTAAAAATACAAACAAAATTATCTGGGCGTGGTGGTACATGCCTGTAGTCCCAGCTGCTAGGGAGGCTGAGGCAGGAGAATTGCTGAACCTGCGAGTGCAGTGAGCTGAGATTGCACCACTGCACTCCAGCCTGGGCGACAGAGCAAGACTCTGTCTCAAAAAAAAGTTTTTTTTTAAAAATAAATTAGTCCATTTGTTTCCTCCAGTTGGGAACTCAATCAAATGTGTCAGGTATCTAACATCTAGGGCTAAATCAGTGCAGTTCCACTAGTTAAAAAAGGTATATATTCATTTTTTTTTGAGTGCACTAATACTTGCCAATCACTTTTGTGTAGGACATTTTATTCTTTTTGATCTTCACTGAGATCCAATTTTACAGTTGAGGAAATTGAGACCAAAAAAGTGAATTGCCTTGCCGTAAAAATAGTGGTGGAAGAGTCTTCACACCCAAGGCTTTCTGACTTGGAAAGCTGCTTGGTTAGATACAGTGCTCTGCTGGATCTCTGGTTAAGAGCAAGATGAAGAAGGAAGCAGTAATTTCTGGTTAAGTTGCTTTTTATAAAGTTAGAAACAGACTCAAAACAAAACAGCCTTCTGGCTCTTAATTTCTTCATCTGTAAAATGGGCAGAAGAGCTGGTCCTTCACCCTTTGGAACTTTCTGGGATTAGGGACACTTGCTACCCCTCCTCTCAATGAGTGTTTGCTTCTCCCCCACAGTACGTAGGAAGCCTGGACGTGCCGAGGCCCAACAGCAGGGTGGAGATCGTGGCTGCCATGCGCCGGATACGGGTGAGTGGCCAGAAGCGGGTTGTGTGGAGCTAGGAGTCAAGTGCCTTAGCCGCTGGCCCTTCTAGGTAGGGCTGAAGGGGCCAAAATGATGCGCTGCACCCCTTGCAAACCCAGACTTCTCCTCCCTGTACCCTCTAGGAAGCTGTTCTGAATTAAAGTTTGATCTTGATGAAAGGCCAATGTTAAAATGGATGTGATGGCTGGAGTGGTACCATCTTCCCTCTCATGTGACCTGTAGCTCCTCAAACTGAGATACATGTTACCCTTGATGATGTGTGGTGACTGGCCAGGGACTGATTCTTTTTTATTCAAAGATTTTAGGGAAAAAGTTTAGTAATTAGCTGGCAATTGACTCAAAACATTCTTTAAAAAGGTAATTTATTGTGGCATAGAATATAAGATTTACTTGGATTTTTAAGAGTAAATGTGAGATTTTAACAAAATTTTATTGGTTGTATGCTTTAGGCTCTGGGAGTGTACTTTCGGACAGTTCAGTATACATTACTGTTGGTATACATGGTTTAGTCTATGAACTTGTTGCTTTCTGACTCTGTGGTACATAGAACTGAGATTTAACAAGAATTAAATTCTCTTCTCATCCCTGCAAAGGAATTTGTTCATGTGCTCTGCACTGGAACAGAATATATTACTGCATACTTGTGCATTTCAAAGGTAGGTTTGGGATTGGTAAAATGGATTTTAATTTTTTTTTTTTAAGAGACAATTGGCATTAGAGATGACATGATTGGTTATCCCTGGATGCATCCTGGTTTGTTCTTCAGACTAATTGTTCTGTAGAATAATGTACTCGCCTAAATGGAAAACATGTAAGTGATGATGCCGCGGCTTCATTTTGCTTTGTTAGTTTTACTTTCAGCCAATCCTTCATCTGAACAGAAACTTCAATTCAATGACAGCAACACTGGGAAGAAAATTTGCATGCTTGGGGCTGTTTCTCTGGGCTGTTCATCAGCCTAATAAGAGAATCTTTTCATTGCCTTGATCCTCCCAGTATTTCAGCATTTTTTATCATTAAGTTTATTGAGACTGCTATTAAATACATCAGTACTATTTTTCATGGACACAGAAGTACCTTCAAAGCACTTTCACTTGAGTTGTTTCATTCAGCGTTCACAGCAAGCTGTGAAGTGGGGGACCAGTTACCCTCATTTTCTAGATTATACTGAGGCTCAGAGGGGTATAGTGAGGAGTCCTGTGGGTCTAGGAAGGGGCAGGCATGTGGCCTGAATTCATTTCTTCACTCAGTGTCATGAGAACATGCAACTTTCGAGTATTTCCAGGCCTCCCCTTTTCCTAGAAGGTGCTAGCTCAGATAGCACAGAGGCCTCTGCTGGGAACATCTGGTGGTGTTACGATTGTTAGGATGGGCTGCTACTTTCACCACAGTTGTGGTTCATGCTATGATAAGAAGGTTGGACCTGTACCTGACCTGTCCTTGGGATGTCAACCAAAAAAAGTCCTTTTTTTGATTCACTTTTGACTAAGAGACAGGGAATATATTGTCACTAATATCACTATCATTATGAAAGTGATATCTCTGTTAATAGTAGCTACTGCTAGGAATAGCTACTTATGTGTCAGGTGCTGTGTTAGGCTTTTTAATATTGAAATAATATTTTATTTACTATTTACAACTACTCTAGATGAGGATATTATTATTACATTCTATAGATGAGGAAATAGGACCTTGGGCAGATTAAATAATTCAAGTTGCTGTTAGTAGGAAGAGTTGGGATTCATATCCAGGACTGGGCTGTCCCATTTGTAACCCTGCTGAAGGCTTTTTGTGACCCTACTATGAGTCATTACCCCAGCTGAGGAATCAAAGAACTGGGACGTGGAACCTCCCCCAGTAAGAGAGCCAGTGGCAGAAAAACAACTTTGTGGAACAAGTAAAGGTACAGGAAAACATTATCTGGAAGCAAGGGAAGGCTGAGGCATGGGATGGGGCTGGCTGGTCATGGGCTCTAGAGGCATCTGGGGTTGGAATGCGACCCCAGTCTCCTTTTCCCTCATCATCTGCCAGCCCTCATGGCCCATGTCCCTCTTCCTGCAGCTCCCTTCCTGTGGGCTGCTTCCAGTGCTTAATGAGCAGCTCATTAAATTAGAGGGAGCAATTAATTGGCCAGAAAGCTGTTTGGTCTGGCTGTCCAGTCTGTTGTTTAGACTGGCCACCATTAATAGCAAGTGCTGTGGTATGTGATTTACCCCTAAACCCCTCAATTCACTGCTAGGTCCAGGCTGCTATTTTCTTTTCTTCTTTGCCTTTTAAAAGCTGTGTTGGCTGTAATTACAGCTGTCAAGAACTAGGGCATGGGATTTCTGTGTAAAGGACTATTCTTGACTTTGTCCTTTTATTTAGAACGGTGCCAGGCTAACGTTAGGCAGGGTTTTGGTTGCTGGGTGCTCTGATGGGTTCAGAAGACACAGGCCTCACAGCTTGGCTGGAGCAGTGTGTAGACCTTGGAAAACAGCAGTTATGATAAGGATCACAGGGCCTCACATGTGTGAGATGTCAACCTCCCTGATCCTGTCTGGAACGCTAATGGGGCAGTTGATGGGCAGTGAAGATGATCTGTTTCTCAGAAAGAAAAGCATTCAGAGTGAAGGGATCTGCCTGAGGTGTCCACATTCATTCTCTAGCTGGTGTGTGTGTTTTTATTCCTTACCCCAGTGTGGACTCTGAGCTAAATGTGTGGACTTTCTTGATTTCACTGATGCTTTTCCTCTTCCCTCTCTCCATTTCTCATTTGGTCTCTCACCCTTTTGATGTCCTTTCTGAATTTATATTATCTGTCTTGAGTGTGTTCTGCTTTTTTCCTTTTTAATATGCTTTCAGTATTTTATGGTTGTTAAACATTAAATTTAACTATTTTTAAGTTTGAAGTTCAGCAGTGTTAAGTATATTCACACTGTTGTGTCACAGATCTCTAGAACTTTTTCATCTTGCAAAATTGACACTCTCTACCCATTAAACATAATTCCCCCTTACCCTCTTGCCAGTGCTTGGCAACTACCTTTCTACTCCCTGTTTCTGTGATTTTGACTACTTCATATGAATGAAATCATAGAGTATTTGTCCTTTTTTTGATTGGCTTATTTCATTTAGCATAATGTCATCAAGGTTTATCCATGTTGTAGCATGTGACAGGATTTCCTTCCTCTTTAAGGTTCTATAATATTCCATTGTGTGTATATACCACATTAAAAAAATCCATTCATTTACCTATGAACATTTGGGTTGCTTCTACCTCTTGGCTGTTGTGAATTGTGCTGCAATGAACATAGGTATGTAAAGATCTTTTTGAGATCTTGCTTAGAGATTTTGGGATATATATACCCAGAAATGTGATTGCTGGATATGCTAGTCCTGTTTTTAACTTTCTGAAGAATCTCCATACTGTTTTCCTTAATGACTATCATTTTGCATTACCATCACACCTTCCTTATTTCTTGTTTACCGGAGAGCTAAATGTTAGAACCAAGACCAAACTGCAGGCCTCTGATTCCAGATCTGGTACTTTCCCTGCTCTATGCCAACTCCTTGGTATTAGATTTATCCATATTTTACTCTCTGATCTCTACAATGACCCAGACAAGAGGAAGCTTAAGGGATGCTCCCCCAGAACTACGGAATGGTTGTTCTGCTCTTTATTTACCAAGGATCCGAAGGTCTAAGAAGTTGCCAGCTGGAAAAGGAAGAGGAGAGTGAGAGAAGAGGGAATATAGCTCCTTTTTAAGTTGAAAAATGTATTTTTTCTTTCAGCTGTATAGCTTAGAACAATTCACAAAGTTCCGGGAAGCTCTCCTTGAGCTGAGGATTGGTCTGACACTGGCGCTCCTTGCTTGGAGGTTGCCGGTTGAAGGTGCGGGGTGGCCGGTAATGCTGAAACCTGGTTGCTGGCAATGCATTGTCCAACTGACTGTGGGTGAATAGGTGAGTCCAGCAGCCAGACATTTGGTATGATTTGCATTAGTAAATATGAACACCAGTCTGTCATTTCACCTTTTAGCTTTTCTTGGAAGGCAGCACTATGTAGTGAAAAGAGCTCTCAATGAGGAATAATGAGGGCTGGACTTGAGTCTTCTCCTTGACTTAATAGATAACCTTGGCGAGGCATGTAACTGCTGTTAATCTCAGTTTCCTCATTTATAAAAGGCAGAGCATGACACTTCTTGTTCTGTCTCTCTAGTGCTGTTGTTGAATCTGGGATGAGGCGTGGAAAAACGTTTTATAAACCACAAAGTGCTATTTATGTTCATCGGTATCATTTTTATACCTTCCTTTGGGTTTCAAAGCATTTCATAAGTGCAGATAAATACCCTGAGAGATATTGAGCTGCCTCATCTAGCCCCTTTAATAGCTAGAGTGTTTTTTTTTCAGGTTTCAGTGCAAATATCCCTTCCTTGGGGGAGGCCTTTCCTACCTAGGTCATCTTGTCCTCTCATGTTCTGTGGCACCACACCCCTCTCTTTTGTAGCACTCAGAGCAACTGTATTCCCAGTGTTTGGCACGGTGCCCGTCTGTGCTCAGTAAACATTTGTTGAGTGACTGAGAAAATTAATCTTACTTAATAACCACCTGAGCATAAAGCCATGAAATCTGGGGAGGTTCCACTGAGGGGGTTCTGGAAGGAAGATGGCTGCACTGAAGTCAGACTTGACAGGTTCTATAGCTTTGCCAAGGATGCTGGTGTGGAGAAAGTGGGGCTGCAGCGCCTAGCTCCAGCATGTCACTGGGTGGCCCCTGACCCCTTCACCTTTGGAACCCACTGTTGCTGTGGGAACAGGGGGGCTTTTGGTGCTGGCCTGTTTGGTGGCTGAGGACCCAATCTCTGGCTCTTAAACCAGGGGTATAGATCCCTGCAGTCGAAATGTGGTGCAGCCTCTTGGATACCAGTGTAGACCAAACTGGGAGGGATGTATGCTGCAGCCAGATGACACTCGGGAATGTCTAGTCTCCTGTGGTGGCTCCTCTGGCTGTGGGCTGGGCAAAATCTTGGCCCCACTGCAAATGGTCTTTCAAATGGTCCAGTGTGGGGTCAGAGTTTCCTATTTAACAGTGACTTGGTTTCTCAAGTGTGGTGCTCTGGAGTGGTGTTGGTCTTGGCCTTGAACAGAATGTGCGGGTTGAGTTCTGAAAATGGCCAAGCCCTCCTCTCCCTGTAGCCCTCTTCCAGAATTGCCACCTCTTCCGGAAATTCTCTCAAGAAAAACAAACAAAAAAAAACAGAAAAATATAAAATGGCCTTGGACAGTGTCTTGGGAGAACATAACTGAAATGCTCTTAGGAGAACATTCAGGGACTGGTGGATGGGCGGCTTTATGGAGGCAGCGACTGGAGTTGTGAATGCGCCTGTCTGCACTTGTGTTTCCTTACCCACCAGCAGTATGGCTCTGCACGTGGTCTCATGCATTCAGCCATGAAATCCATATTTTACCTCCTCTGGGAGGCTTTTCCAGGAGTCACTTTATCCCTTTTTATAACTTTCTCCCAAAGTGGCTCCCCTCAGCACCATTCACTCCTTTGTCATTGTTCTCCTTTTCATCCAAAGTTCAGAGTTGGCAAGTCTACCTTGGAACAGCTGAAGTTGTAACACAAACCTCTCTCTCACTCTGTTAGCATGGCCCTATTAATTTCCTATGCTGCTGTAACATATTTTTTAATACTACAAATTTAGTGGCTTAACACAAACTTATCTTATAGTTCTGGTGGTCAGAGTTCAAAATGGGGCTAAAATCAGGGAGTTGGCAGGGCTGCGTTTCTTCTAGAGGCTCTATAGCGGAGGATCTGTTCCTTAGCTTTTCCAGCTTCCAGAGGCTCCCTGGATGCCTTGGCTCATGGCCTCTTTCCATCCTTAGTGCTGGCAATTATGTCCCTGAATTATGGCCCCTGCTTTCTGTCTTCACATCTCTTTCTCTGACTCTGACTCTCCTGCACCTTCATCGCCTTTGCTTGTGAGGTCCCTCGTGATTAGACTGGGCCCTCCTCATTCTCTCTTCCCCAGTAATCCAGGATAATCTTTTCTTCTCAAGGTCCTTAAGTTGGTCACACCTGCAAAGTCCCCTTTGTCATGCTGGCTAACACATTCATAGGTTTGGGGGATTAGATCACGGACCTCTTTGGGGGCTTTGATTCTGTCTACCATAATGGGATTAAAGTGTTAGGCTCATAGTAGGGATTGGAGAGATTCCACTCACTACTGAGGTGCTCTGGTACTGGGATCAGGAGGAACTAAATTCAAATCCTGTTCCTTCTGAACACATTTCTTTATCAATTATTCTTTAGTCATCAGGAAAATTGGGGATAATATCTTCTTGGCATATGTATTTTAGATTTATACATGAATGCATGCGGAATACTGACTCAGGTGCCTAGCATGTGAATTGTGAACCATAAATAATAGTTTTTTGCCTCCTTTCTTTTTTCTTTTTTTTTTTCTGAGATAGGGTCTTGCTCTGTCACCCATGTTGGAGTGTGGTGGCATGATCATAAATCAGTACAGCCTCAACCTCCCAGGCTCAGGTGATCCTCCTGCCTCAGCCTCCCTAGTAGCTGGGGATACAGGCATGTGCCACCACACCTGGCTAATTTTTAAAATTATTTGTAGAGACGGGGTCTCCCTATGTTGCCCAGGCTGGTTATTTCTTTCTAATTACTGTATATCAGAGCAGGGCTTTGGGGTCAGAAAACAATACAGGTTGGCTGCCAAGCTAGCTGTTATTATTAAAGACATGAATTCAATTGCTTTTAGGGCAATTATTATTTTTAACAGTCAGTAGATCAGTGTTTCTCAGAATGGGTTCTGTGGCTCTCCTGGAATTTAGGAATGTATTTTCAAGAGTCTGAGAGTTATCCATAAGAATTTAAAAATTTTGTTTTTCATTTGATCCTAATGACAACAAGATAAAATAAGCCTGTTCTGGACTGTTGGAAGGGCCATTGTCTGCCTGAGTGCTGTCATTTGGGTTTATCGTTCACAGTTGTGTTTGTCTACTTGTTTCTACTTGCATTGCCATCAGATATTTCTTCTGTAAGGGTTATACCCTGAAGAAAAAGAACAGAAAATTTTAATATGCATATAATGAATTCTAATAAGGTAAAGGACACATGACTGCACTTTGCACAGTCATGAGTTATGAATCAAGATTTTGCAGTAGTTGGAACAGAGAGAGGAAAGTGGCAGAAAAATGGGATTAGTGCCTGAGGCACGGTACTGAAGGTGGGGCTGATATGTAGCCATAGTTCCTGAGGCAGCCTCTGGAGTTGCTGATAGCTAGTGTTTGTTCTCATAACTTTCAGTGTCTTTTCTGATTTGTTGGGACTGTGCCATCCTGGCTGTCTAACTTCTGAGTATCACCCTGCATATTCCTCTACTAACCAAAGAAAACTTGGGGCAGGTAGTCACTGTATATTCCTGTTGTGAGCAGTGATATCATTTCAGTTACAAGGACAAAGTATTCTCTGATTCTAACATTCTTAATTTGAATGTATTGGTAACATAATTTGTGTTTAATTTATAAATTTGTGTAAGCCCTATAAGTAATTTCTATCTAGTTTTATGCTTTACATATTTAAATGATGTAACAAACATTATTTGCAACGCTTCTTTGGGTAACAGCTTTTTGAGGTATAATTCGCATACCATATGATTCATCCATTTAAATATACAATTCAGTGAGACTTAGTATATTCTTAACGTTGTATAACCATCACCACAATCAATTTTAAAACATTTTCAGCACTCCAAAAAGAATCTCTGTACCTCTAATCCATCATCCCCCACTCCCCAACACCTCTAGCCCGAGACAACTAGTAATCTACTTTCTGTGTCTATGGATTTGCCTATTTTGGACATTTTAAACGGCGTCATATAATATGTGGCCTTTGGTATTTGACATCTTTTGTTTAGCATAATGTTTTCAAGGTTCATCCATATTGGGGCATGTATCAGTACTTCATTTCCTTTTATTACTGAATAACTTTCCATAGCATGGCTATACCGCATATTATTTACTCATTCAAACACTGGGTGTTTGCCAATTTTTTTTTTTCTTTAAAAGAGGCCCAGACTTTATTAAATTTTAGAAAACACTTGATAGGGATTGAGCAGTGTGTGGTGGAATGGTTAGAACTGTCTTCTTCTCAGCCAAAGGAAACAAATCAATGCTTTCTTAGGGGGGGCAAGGTAGTCTCATCAATGTAAAGAGCAGTGCCCAGACAGCAGGACCTCATTTTTTCCCCACTCATTTAAAAAAAATAAGTGGAAATCCCTTTTTGAGCCAACACTGTTTTAGGCTTTGGGGATATAGCAGTCTACAAAACAAAGTCCCTGTCTGTGTGGAGTTTATAGGGGTGGGTGCTCTTTTACACAGACTGTTTCGGAAGGCTTCTGGGCTCTGATGATGCTTGAGTCTCTAGAGATGTGAATGGAGAGAGGGAGTGAACCATGTGGGTATCTGGAGGAAGTGTTCCAGACAGAGGTCAGCAAGTGCCAATGCCCTGGGGGCAGGAATGGGCTTTGCAGGTTCAAGAAATAGCAAGAAGGCTAGTGTGAATGGAGACTTGTGAGCCTTAGGGAGTGATAGATTATTTCTAGGATTTTATTCTCAGGACTCACACCTCAAGAGAATCTGGTTTGCTAGGTACCTACTGAATACATAATGGAAAATATATTTATCTTTTCCTGAATCTGCACCAGACTGAAAAGTCGCTCAGTAGGAGGAATTTGGTTCTGCTCTTGAGGTGAAGTGATTTGGGAATGAATTTTAAACTGGGGGCAGAACTGCTGAATGCATTATCTGTCAGCAGAGAAGAGTTAGTAAGAACCAGGAGTTGTTATCAAAGTGAAACACATGCTAGCTTTTAAGCAAGGTGCCTTGCTTTATTACAGTCATTGAGCGGGGGTGGAGTTTCCACGGGAGGATTTGATATTGCCCAGCTCAGTCCACAATTTCTTGCACTGACCCACCTAATTTTTGGAGTCCTCCGAAGCCAACAGTGTTTATCCATTGTAATAGGATGATATGCAGAATGTCACTTTTTGTTGCTACACTAGCCAGCCTTTAGGGACCTCTTGGTTCATGTTCTTGGTGTTGGCAACAGGTTGCATTGAACATCTACTTTTTGTTTTTATGAATTCTATGGCATGCATATGTATATGCACACACACAACATAATATTTATCATGTTAATCACTTGTGAATGTACAACTCAGTGGCATTAAATACATTCACAATACTTTATATCCATCACCACTATCTATACCCTAATCTTTTTCATCCTTCCTAATATGAACGCTGAACCCATTAAACAGTAGCTCTGGTTTCCCGTAGCCCCTGGTAACCTCCGTTCCATCTTCCATCTCTATAAATCTGCCTAGCCTAGATACCTCATATAAGTGAAATCTCATATATTTGTCCTTGTGTGTCTGGCTTATTTCACTAAGTATAATGTTTTTAAGATACATCCATGCTGTGGCATGTATCAAAATTGTATTCCTTTTTATGGCTGAATAGTATTCTCTTCTGTGACTTTTTGTACTCAGCATATTACACAGGCTCCAGTGTGTGGAACCTTTCCTCTTGGAGCCAAGAGCAGCATATTATAGGACAAGGACAGAAAGCTGTGGCAGCACACACTGAAGACCTGAGCGGCTGGGAGGGCAAACCTCTGAAAGGCCCTGATTTCTTACTTATGATTCCTGATGAAAGGCCCTGATTTCTTACTTATGAAGCACTTTCTAGTTGTTTAAGTGAATTTTCACATCCACTGTCATCTAATGTTAGTCTTCAGTAATCCCATAAAAAGCAGACATTATCCTTATTTTACAGATAAGGGTCACAGAAAGAAAATAACCCCCCTCAAACTAATTACATTGTCGTTCTCATCAGTATTAACCAGAGTTGAGTACAGACTTCGCTATGTACTGTTACCAGCCCTGTGCAAAGCACTTAACAAGATTTGTTATTTGATCCTATAACAACTCTGTGTGGTGTAGGTGTAATCATCATCCCATTGTCCAGATGAGGAAACTGAGGTACCAAATAACTTGCCATAGCTCATAGAGGTGGTAAGTGGGGAATCTAGGATTCACTCCTGAGCTTCAACATGGTATTATGGTTGTGGGATGGAACCAAGGTAAGACTCCAGTCTGCTTATGTCTGGCTCAGAGGTCCTATAAGAACATGCCGCCAGCCCCTGCTTTACCAAACGTCAGTCCAGGCAGCATCATCTGTGTCCCTGATTGTGCCTTTCTCCAGTCTGGGACCACTGCCAGCCAGTGTACAGTACTAGATGTAAATAAGGCCATTATTTGATTTTATAAACCTCTTTTTGGAGGTTGAAACTTGTATATTCTGTGTGACACCCCCATTTGGATATCCCAAAGGCACCTTAAATTCAATATGTCAAAAAACTGAAGTGATTTCTGCAGTCTCTCCTCTTTGCCCTGAAAAAACAAACAAACATGCATTTGTTTTTCATGTTTCCTTATCTCAAGGAAAGACATCTTGGCCATTCAAGAATGTATGCTGGAAACCTCAGGGTCACCTTTCTTCTCTGTTACTACGTCTGGCTTAGGTCACCCTTACAGATTTGCCTCCTAAATATTTCTCACTTATGTCTCTCCCTGTTCCTTCCTGCCAGTGCAGCCCCAGACTGTCCTGTTTCGCAGACAGCTGCAGCGCCCTCCAGACTGCCACTGTGCCTTTGGCTGTGCCCTCAACCATCCTTGACACTGCTGCCTGGTTCATCTGTGTAAGGGGGGGATTCTGTAGGCATTGTCGTGCTTTAAAATCATGTGGCGATTGCAGGCTGGAGTCTGAACTCAGAGCAAGGCGCGTGGCGTTCTGCCTGGCACCTGAGGCCACAGCAACATATTATAGGTCCACTGTGCCTTGTGCCCTGTGTATGTCCTGTTGGGGCCACCTCTATTCCCGCCTTCCTTCTGTCTGGGAAGCACTCCCCTCCCAGTGCAGCTGAAGTCTGTCTCTTCAAACCTCAGCCCAACTTCTGATTATCCTTCAGAGCCTGTTTGAGCTTTCATCCCATCTAGAAGCTTTTTCTGAGGCCTGCAGAGTAGTTTTCTCTGCTTTTGTGTTACCATTATACTCTAGAGAGACCTTTGTTTCCACATTCATCACAGTGTATTTGTCTTTTTGAGGGCAGGGACTCTGACATTCATCTTGACAGCAAAGGGGGTAAATTACTCAACTGCTAATTCTTTTGTAAAATTGACAGTGTCAACCCTGTTAGAAGTAAATGCAATAATGGGTGTCAGGTCCTTAGCACCATGCCTGGCACATAGTAAATACCCAGTGGACACCTGCACCTTCTCTCTACATCCCTATTGCATGGTGGCTAGGCCCGGAAGGCAGCGAGAATTGGCAGCTCAAGCCCTTTTGGTCAGGGACCCTTGCTGGGTGGAAGCTCCTCTCCTGGTGGTGCACCTTGGCTGAATCTGGTGTATCCATCAGGTCCAGGTTGGAAACTGCCAAGCAGAGCCCTGCTGCCTCTGGGTATTCTGT
Organism: Ateles fusciceps; assembly: GCA_036589455.1. Taxonomy (NCBI): domain Eukaryota; kingdom Metazoa; phylum Chordata; class Mammalia; order Primates; family Atelidae; genus Ateles; species Ateles fusciceps. The sequence continues at coordinate 5,169,408 of JAZHEH010003362.1, forward strand.
TCCGCACCCAGCCCTTCGACATTTAATGAATGTAAAAAATAACGGGGCAGCTGCTGTTCCTTACTCTCTCCTGCTGCACTAAGTCTCTGCCTCCCTGGAGAGTCATTTAACCGCATGAAGGTTGGTGGTGAGAATGACAAATTGCTTCTCCACAATGAGCTCACCCTGCTTTCTAACCAGTTGGAATCACCCTTGTTAATGTGATATTACCAATTCACCTGTCTCCTTAACCGCTAACCATCCTGAGAGGATTTGGCATTCTTTGCGGCTGTTAATCGTCTCATCGCCTGAGGGCTTGTTAAATAGTTGGAGTGTACACCCAGGCTTTCTCCTACAGAAAACAGTCATTGGTGATCTTTTCCTTTTTACTCAGCCTCTCTCCTCAGCTGCCTGAGCCCGGGACAAGACAGGGTCCTCCCCCTCTACAGGCCACGATGGGCAGAGCTGGGCTCTGGGCTGAGGAGTCCCCGGTTTGACTCCTTGCTTGGTCAGGACTTGATCAACATCATCGCCTGGGCCTGGCTCCAGGGTTGTTGTGGGGCTGAGGGAGGTGCCTGTGCAGCCCATTTCCCTGTGGAGGTCACTTGCCCCTTTCCTTTCCCTTCATCAGGCTCAGGCCCCTCTTGGGGGGCAATCCTGCTATCTCAGGGGGTCTTTCAGGAAGGGTCTCTCCTGAGTCTCTAAGACATAGTCGTCATTCACATTGCATGCTATTGACAATCATCCCATCCTCTGCTGCTTCATTTTGTGACTTGTGGACCGAAGTGCGTCTTTGTTTATCCTGACCCAGGAGAGCTGGGAAAAGAGACCGTTTGAATTGCTCTGGGCATATATTACTTGTTAATATTTTAAAATTTGACTTGCTGTCTCCCCAATTTTTCAGAGGTATGAACCTAAAAGCCATTTCATGGAAAAAAATAGTGAGGAACTGGTGTTATTTCTTTTAGGTGACACTAATAACTCAATGTGAGACGCCATCAGAATTTAAGCGGCTAGTCAAAAAAAATACCGGTGAAAATAGCAAGTCTATATTGATGTTAGTTGTTATATAACAGGTGCTGTTCTAAGCATTTTGCCTGTAGCAACTCACTGAATCCTCATAATTACTTTATGGAGAGGAGGTTCAGTAACCTGGTCACATAGGCAATGAATGACCAGGATTAAGGCTCTAAAACTAAGTCTTCTAACCATGATGCTGCCTCTCTATGGCTGATAGAGATCATCACTAAATCACCTCCTTTGGGATTCTCTGCTCGTTGGACATGGAGTGTTACCTGCAGAGTGCAGCTGTGATCTCTCCTTCAGGCCTCTCTGTGCAGAGACTGCAGTAGTCTGTGTTAGTGCCATCCTGTTGAAGCTGGTCCCATCCCATCCACATTTTTCTGGACTTCTGGTTGAGCCAGTCTGCTCAGATACGAACTTCCAAACCACCCTGTTCCTCTTTGGTCCTCAGCCAGGCTTTGTGACATCAGCTACTACAGTTGCAGAAACAGCTGATAAACACGGTCGGGCTGCTCAGAGGGAGAATATGGCAGTAGGGTCCTTGACAGAGATTGCCTGCTCACTTGGAAGGGCAAAGACCTAGAAATCCATGTGCAATTGATGCACAAGCTGTCATTGTGCTGAGGCTTGTGGGCCGGGGGTTATTTCTCTTCCGTCTCCCCTTGTCTTCCTCTCCTTCTCTTGCTCTCTTTCTTTCTTCCTCCTTCCCTTTCCTCTTTCCTTTTCTCCCTTTCTTTCTCCTTTGAAAGACTAATATGAGGTCCTGGTAAAGATGGTACATAGAAGAGAGGCTTCAAGCCTACATAAAGTTCTTTCAGTGTTGTAGTAAGTCACTGCTCCTTGTTGAACAAGAGGCTTAAGGGGCTGAGGCAGCGAGGGATTGAAGTGAAGTCTGGCTTGGTTCAGGCCTGAATGCCTGTACCAGGCCAGGTTTGGGTTGAGTTGGTTCTGCCTCACATGAGAAGTACATCCAAAGATTCTGTCCTTCCTGGGGGAGCCATGCTGGGCAATCTTCTAAGCATTGGACTTCGAGGTTAAAATAAAAAGTCTTGCTCCCTTGGTGGGGATTTCTGAAAGATTGATGGGATTCTAACTGCCTAGCAGGATACCAGATGCCACTTCCATTTGACTGAACATCAGCACTTTGAGAACAGCAGTTCTTTTTAGCAGTACATGCTTTGGGGCAGCTCTCTGCTCTTCCTTGCCAAATGACCCTATTTGATCTGGAGCCCTGGCTTGACTTTTCTCCTCAGCACCTGCTGTTTTCAGACCAATGCCATTCCTTCCCCCTGGTTTTCTCTTTTACAGAGATCCTTTCTTCCAACTTGATTAGATTTCTTTGTTGGCTTGCACATCTGGTCTTCATTTAGTAGGGATGACACTTAATTTAAGTAAGAGTTTGGCTGCCTTTAAATTTAACAACTGCGCCCTGCTAGGGGACTGATGAGGAGTCAGTAGCTGAATTGTTTATTGAAAGAGATCATATTGATTTAGGATTTTCACTTAAGAAATCCATTCCCCCACACCCCCTGCATTTAATTGCATGGCTGGGCACTTAGACAGCTCCTTTAAGAATCCAGTGCCCTTGTCTCTGGAGAGGAGTTTCTCCTCAGTGTGCATGCAGGACTACTGTATGCGTGTGGCATGAGTCCATCTCTCCTCACAGAGGAGATTGTGCATTGGTAGAACTGGAGGGCTCCTCTTGTCTACCCAGCATGCCAGCTCCAAAACCATGAGGTCCATCATGTCTCTACTTAAAAACTTTCGGTGGCTTCCCATTGCCTGTGAATGAAATATGGAGTCCACGGCAGGCGGGTGGGGGCCTCCCAGTCTCGCTTCACTGTGCCTGTCTAACTCATTTTCTATCATTGCCATACAGAAACCCAGTTCTCTGGCCCCACTGAATTTTTTAAAAGTCTTCCCAATCACTTGGCCATTCTGCCTTTATGTTTTTCACTTTCTCTGGAATTTCCTACCTCCCTTTCCTGCCTGTCTGGTCTCTGTTCTTCGAAGCCCATTTCAAATGAAAACTTTTGCTACAAAATCTCTCCTGATTCCTCTCACCCATAGCGTGCCCTTGGAAGTCAGACACCCTCTCTGTATTTCTCTTCAAGTACTTTAGCTCATTTTGTGTTATAATTGTTTTTATGATTGTTGTTTATTCTTATTCAACAGAGTCACTACCTAAGAGCCGGTAACGCTGTGTTGGTCACCTGTGTCCCCTGAAGGCATAGAGCTCAGTGCCTAGGGTAGTAATAATTGACATTCCTGAGTGCTCACTACATGCCAGTTCTATTCTAAGCACTACACATGTAATCATCTTGGCTGATCCTCACAAAAGCCCTTGGAGGGAGGTGCTGTTTTTAGCCCCATTTTACAGATGAGATAACTGGGATCTAGGCTGAGTAACTTGCCTAAGACAACCCAGGTAGGAAGCAGCAGAGCGGGGGGGTTCACCTGGACCTTCTGGCTTCTGAATCCAGGTCCTCAACCAGTAAGCTACATGGCTTCTTTCATTAGATACTTACTTAATACATGTTTATCAAGAAAAATTGTATTAAAATCAAGAGATACAGATGAGCAGGAACAGGTTAGTTTAAAAATGAGGAGAGAGAAGAAGAGAAGGAAATTAGAATGGGCAAGTAGGAAAAGAAAAGAAAGGAAGAGGGCTAAGAAACCAAGGAAGAGAAGAAACAGGCAGCTACAGGGGTGGAGCTCATCCCAGCACACTCAGCTCTGTCGCTGCAAACACTCCAGTGTGACTCAAGACTTTAACCAAAAGGGATGGAGCAGGAGGGTGCAGAGATCAGGATTGTCATGCTCCTTTTCTGGGAAGGAACCTGAAGTACGGAAAGGCTGTGGCTTGTTCTGGATCCCACAGGACAGCAGTTCTGGATAGAATTCAGGTCCCTTGTTCTTTCTGCGTTATTTTTCTGCTTTACGAGGAATGACACATGACTTTCTGTCCCCTTGCTGTTATTGGAAAGGGTCATGTAACCCTGGTGTTGTGGGGCTGCTCATCATAGTCTTGTATTCTGCCTGCATCTCCTAGACTGTGTGTCTCCCTCTTTCAGCCGCTTCTGCTTTGGTCCAGGTCTCAGCCATCTCTTCTTGCCTCAGCGGCTGACTTCTTCCTGCACTCCACTTCTGTACCCGTCTTTACTCCTGCAGAAGTTGCATTCTCTAATCTTTCTCAGCCATCCCCACCCCTGAACTGAGAAGCTTCTGGGACTTAGTGTCCTGTAATTAAGCTCTTAGGCCCTCACCCTTTGTTGAGGTCTTTCATCAGGCTCTCCAGCCTCTCTCTCTGAACTCATCTCCTCTCACCTAACTCCCCAGTTTGGGCCTCCACTCTTCTCCTGAGAGTTCTTTCCATCTAGTGGCCTTTCTTCTCTCTTGTCATGCTTCTCCTCGTGGCCATAGAACAACCAGCTGTGCCAGCCTTTCCCCTTTTGTGGAATCTCCCTGTGCAATGAAGAAAAGCCGAGGATGTTCTCCCATACCACCCTTTGCAGGCCCTATATTTCCTCCTTAAGCCTCTTTACCCTTTAAATGGAAAGGTGTCATTCCCAAGAAACCCACTCAGTAGCCCCAAGGTAGGGGCTTCAGCCAGTGAGATGCTTGATGGTATTACATGGGAAGATGCTGACATGCTTGGTGGGAGAAACTTCTCCAGGCCTTACTCAGCCTACCCACTATCTTTTACCCATGACTAGCGAGGGCTCTGTGTAAAGCAAACCAGAAGTACAAGTTCAGATGAACCCAGTTTCCTCCAACTGAAGAGGAAACTTGGGGAGCGTATACTGGAGAAGAACACATCTTAAATTTTCACATTTTGTGGGTGGCAGTGTAGCTGTAGCAGTAGAAACGTATATCATGAGCATCTTGGCTTTGTTTGAATTTTAAGAAATGGCAGTCACAGAGACTTTTCTGTATGCATATCGTTCTCTGACACAGGAGAATGACTATCCCGGTCCGGAGTAGAGGGTGTGGGCCTGTGAGTAGGTGCGCCCCAAGTCCACATGATGGCTTTGCTATTGAAATCCTCTAGGCAGCCATGACTCTGTGTTGCTAAATTACTTAACATTGCAAACTAGTGGCCTACAGGAATAATCTTGATGAGGCAGATGGTTTAAGTGGAATGTCAGCAGGTGGCCTTTTGAGATTATTGGCATATATCACTATTTTCTGTGACCCAGCTAACTCTTTGGTATATGTATGTCCTTTCCCTTCTCTCAGATGAGGAAGGTTTTTGTTTTGTTTTTTTCATCTCAAGGTTTTGCATAGATTAACCAATGGAAGATCATGAATCATTTAAATAACTATGCTGATGTTGAGACTGAGCCTTGAGATTCTGCTATTCAGGCAACTAACTTCTCTGCCTGCTAATTGGGTGTTATTTTTAACTAAACATAAGTTCACTCTTGCTCAGTAGGAGTCTCTCTCTCTATCTCTCTCTCTCTCTCTTTTAGGGGGCTGGGGTCTTATTCTGTCACCCAGGCTGGAGTGTAGTGGTGCAGTCTTGGCTCATTGGAACCTCTGCCTCTCAGGCTCAAGTGATCCTCCCACTCAGCCCCCTCAGTAGCTAGGACCATAGGTGGGTGCTACCATGCCCAGCTAATTTCTTTGTAGAGGTTGGTGCAAAAGTTACTGCATTTTTGCCTTTGAAAATAATGACAAAAAACGTAATTGCTTTTGCACCAATCTAATATTTTTGGTAGAGATGGAGTTTCACCAGGTTGCCCAGGCTGGTCCTGACCTCAGGTGATCTGCCTGCCTCAGCCTCCCAAAGTGCTGGTAATACAGGTGTGAGCCACCATGGCTGGCCCCTGCCCTTTTTTCTTTTTGTAAAATAAACTTTCTATTATAAAACAGTTTTAGATTTACAGAATTATTGCAAAGATAGTACAGAGAGTTCTTATATACCCAATACCGAACTTCCCCTATTATCAGCATCTAATGTTAGAATGATACAATTGTTAGAATTAATGAACTAATATTGATATGTTCTTTTTAACTAAAATCCATACTTTTTCATATTTCCTTAGTTTTCCCTAAGTTTTCATTTTTTGTTCCAGGATCTTGTCTGGGACCGCATTGAGTTCTTATGTCTCCTTAGTGCCCTCTGGGCTGAGACTGTTCTTCAGATTTTTGGTGATCTTGACAATTTTGAGGATTACTGGTCAGGCCTATTTTGTAGAATCTCCTTTAACTGGAATTTGATGTTTTCCTCATGATTAGTATGTTTTTGGGAGAAAGACAGAGGGTGAGATGCCATTCTCATCATCTAATTTCAAGGGTACATACTATCAATATGACTTATCGCTGTTGATGTTAACTTTGATCACCTGGCTTGAGATGGTGTTTGCAAAGTTACTGTTTTCTTTCCATGCAGTACTTTTTGGAAAAAAGTCCTTATGCATGGTCTGCACTTACAGAGTGGAAAGTTATACTCTACCTCCTTAAGGGCAGAGTGTCTATGTCAAGTATTTGGAATTCTTCTGCATAGATTTGTATGTCATCTCCCATTTATTGCTTTATTCAATCATTTATTTATTTTTATCAGTAAAGAGTCATGAATATTTGTTTTATACCTTGTATTTTTTTTTTTTTTTTTTTGAGGTGGAGTCTCACTCTATTGCCCAGGCTGGAGTGCAGTGGCACTATCTCGGTTCACTGCAACCTCCACCTCCCAGGTTCAAGCGATTCTCCTGCCTCAGCTTCCTGAGTAGCTGGGATTACAGGCATGCATCATCACACCCTGCTAATTTTTCTGTAGAGGCAGAGTTTCACCATGTTGGCCAGGCTGGTCTTGAACTCCAGACATTGTGATCCACCTGCCTTGGCCTCCCAAAGTGCTGGGATTACAAGCGTGAGCCACCGTGCCCAGCTATACCTTGTATTATAAGTACTTCTTTATTTCATTGCTCAAATTGTTTTTGATTTCACTCTTGTATCCCTTTGCTCCATCCTTGTTGGTTGTTTTAAGCACGTTTTAACTTTCCGGCACAACACAGTACTCCAGGCTCATCTGGTGTATTTCCTGAATCCAGCATGTCTGCAAAGAGCCCTGACTCCTTTTGTTGAAGGCATGATGTTAGACAGCAGGATCAGAGGTGTGGGGGGTGGAGGCAGTCAGTTAGTTGCTGCTGGAATGTTTTTGTATCTAGGCCCTCTCAGCTGATAGAGCAAAGAAATATGTGTGTATGCTACCTCTTAAATAAACAAATACCCATGAATATTTCTATAGCCATCTATATTAAGCTAAATATAAGTTTGTACTGATGTCTCCAGTTCCGATCCATATTACATAAATCATTCTAGCTTCCTCCCTTGCTTATCTGTAACATCCCCCAGAAGCAGTTAGAAACCCCTCTCCCACCACCCGTTTGCTGAATTGTTCACTTCCAGTGTATGCGTATAGTAGTATCAGAATAGTTAATCCATACCCCCATTGGAAACAACTTTTCAGCTATAGTACAGTATGGATGTATAGTTCTTTTTGCCATTAGTTTGTGGCAAACAGAACTCCACTAATTTCTACAGTTACTTCTGTTAGCACCTTACTTTCTTCCTTCAGTGAGGTTATTTCATACATTTATAATACATTTGGATTTTTGGGGGTCACATTTTACATTACATCCTGGGATCCTTGCCCTCCCACTCAATGATTTTTTTTTTAAAAAAATTGCATTCATTTAAGTTTACTCTCATGCTATAAAGTTCAATGGGCTTTTGACAAACGCTTAATGTCCTATACTTACATTATAGTATCATACAGAATAATCTCACTGCCCTAAATAGTCCACTGTGCTTCATCTATTTAATTCCCAAATCCTATTCTCAAGGCCCTAGGAACCACTAGTCTATTTACTGCCTCTATAGTTTTGCTTTTTCTAGAATGCCATGTAATTAGAATCACGGAAAATGTAGGCTTTTCAGGCTGGATTCATTCACTTAGCAGTATGTACTTAAGATGCATTCATGTCTTTTTGTGGCATAATAGCTCATTTTTTATTGCTGAGCAATATTCCATAATATAGATGTACCAAAGTTGATTCATTTACCTATTCACAGACATCTTGATTATTTCCAGATTCTGATGATTATGAATAAAGCTGCTATAGCGATTCATATGCAGACTTTTATGTGCACATAAGCTTTCAAATTAATTGGATAAACGCCTAGGGGAATCTGCCTCATTTGACTATCTGCCTTTCAGCATCTGCCTCCCCCTAATTCTACCTGGACAATGTTAGCACACTCTAAAAATTGGTAGTTCTGCTGCCGGGCTGCCAGTATACTGGCCTGTTTTCTTCTCTGCCTGAAAGTGGTAAGCATTGACCACCCTTCTTGCTGAGAACTTTAAAATTTTTAATCCAGGAGGTGATATGGGGGAGTAGGGTAGATTATGGGATTTGGAATAGCCCTGCAGTCAGGGCTGAGCCGAGCCCCAAGGATTACACCATTGTGTTAATTAGGAACTTAACCCTGATTCCTGAAAGCAGTTTTCACGTGACTTTGGTGTGGCGGACAAGGCCAGTAAACCAGGGTGTTTGTTACAGAGAGTGATTCGTCCTGTGTGACTCAGGAGAGATGCCTACCCACACACGGTCCTTTCAGATCTCTGGGGTGAGATGTGGTGGTGTCTGTTTTGCCAGGTAGGTCAGCTGTGGAGTCTGATATTTGAGCCACTGGCATGAAGGGAACCAGCCATGGGTCTGGGGTCCATGTAGTTCAGTCTCCTGGTTTTCCCACACCTCAGTTTGCAGGGCAGCTCTCTGACCTATAGTTTTATACTGAGTTTGCCTACTCTTTTTATTTTACTTACTTATTTTGAAGTTTACATTAATTTATTTAAACATATTTTTAACTAAATGATGTGATTTTTCTATTTTTTTAAAAAGTAGTAAACATTATTTTTAGAGTAGTTTTAGCAAAATTGAGTGGAAACACGGAGATCCCGTATATTCCTGCCCCTGCACGTGCGCAATGTCCCCCACATTAAACATTCCACACCAGCGTGGCACATTGGTTACAACTGATGATGCTGAATTGACACATCATTACCACTCATTTGACATGAGGGTTCACTCTCGGTGGTGTACATTCTGTGGGTTTGGACAAATGTATAATGACATGTATCCACCATTATAGTTTCATACAGAATAGTTTCACTACTATAAAAATCCTCTGTCCCCTGCTTATTCATGCCTTCCTCCTCCCAACCTCTAGCAAGCACTGATCTTTTTACTGTCTATAATTTTGCATTTTTCAGAATGTCATATAGTTGGAATCATATAGTAGGCATGATTGGCTTTTCAGATTGGCTTCTTTTACTTAGTAGCATGCGTTTAAGATTCCTCCATGTCTTGCTATGGCTTGATAGCTCATTTTTTTTTTTTTTTTTAGTGCTGGTTAGTATGCCATTGTCTGGATGCACCACAGTTGATTTATCCATTCACCTACTGAAGGACATCTTGGCTGCTTCCAAGGGTTGGAATTATGAATAAAGCTGCCCAGAACGTCTGTAAGCAGGTTTTTGTGTGGACATAAGTTTTCGTTCCATTTGAGTAAAGGTGAAAGAGTGTGATTGCTGAATGATATGCTTCCTAAGAGTGTGTTTAGTTTTGTATAATTTTATTTAAAAATATGTTTACTGAGTATATGCCATACACCAAACAAGGCACTAGTTGCCAATATATTATCACTTAATCCTTTTAGCAACCCTATGAAGTAAGGTTTTCCATTTTATAGGTGAGGAAACTCAGGCTCAGGAGGGCTAGGTAGCTAGTAAGTGAGAGAGCTGGCACTTACATTCACCCCTCCTGATGCCAGACCTTTTCCCACTGCATCATGCCATCTCTGGAGACCAGCATGTAACAGAAGATGGCATTCATCCAGCTGGAAAGGGCTCGTCCAGGAGCATCTCCTTCAGCTCACCAGGGATGCTCGTCAGTTTATGAACAGCAGAAGGAAAGGGTTCCTTTCTCTGTGTGAAAGTTGTAGCCTTGCTTAGGTGCTTTTATACTTCCTGGATGCTCAGCCTATGTTGGCCTATTTAGGTTTAAACCGTTTTCATTCTGAGCATTGTCAGACATACACCAAAGAGACTAGTTTAGTCACTCTTATACCTATCACTCAGGTCCTGGAATTACCAGGATTTTATCATTCTTGCTTTACCTATTTGTCTGTGGGGTTTTTTGAGGGGGGGTGATTTTGTTAAATATATTGTTTTTTTTTTTTGACGGAAAATGTTCGATAACAGTTTTGTCATTAGCTCATCTCCCTGACCTGTGTGGTATCTCTCCTTTCTTTGCATGAATTTCCCACCATTGTGTATCTCATAGTTAGTGGGTATTTATTTTACGTAACAAATATTTATATAATCTTATCCATATGTTACACCCTTTTCTAGGTTCTTGACAAATATTAGCTTGTTTACTCCTCATAACAATGTTATGAAATAGATATGAAAACTATTCTTCTTTTAGAGGTGATAAAACCAAGGCACAGAGAAGTTGAGTAAGCTGTCCTGAGTCGCACAGCTAGGAAGCAGGGTAGCTGGCTTTCACATGCAGGCTGTGGGGTTTTATAAGCTGTATTCTTATTTTTCATGCTGTGGTAGATATATAATAATTCTACAGCCATTGCCATAGTCTGTTCTCTGGTACTGCTCAAGGAAAAAACTAGAGGAAGGAAAAAACTAGTTCTTGCCTGCAGGTGCTCCCAGTCTGTTGGGAAGATGGACCTGGAAACTAGCATTTGAGGGAATTGCTGCAGTGATTATGCAAAAATATTCAGTGAAAATGTAAAGAAAGAACACGTGAAGCTTCTTGAGAACTTTCAAGTAGGCTTCACAGAAGCTGTGATCCTTGCACTCAGATCAGAAGGGTGGATGAGTGGGGAGGGGAATCCTGGACCTAGAGGTGAGAGAGCACAGGGAGGGCTGGGAGAGAGATGGACTTGGCACTGGATATCTCAGATAATAAGATCATAAAGGCACTGACTTGCCTACTAGAAAGCTTTGACCTTATCCTGCTGGTAATAGTGACCTATTGGTAGGTTTTTAGCAGAGAAAAAATATGGTGAGGTTTGCAGATTACTAAGCTCTCTCTAGAGGTGATGCAGAGGATGGATTGGGAGGAGAGCAAGACTGGAAACCATTTATTAGTTTTGGCTGCTGGCAAGAATGTGGAGGCCCAAACTAGAGCCATGACAGTGGGAATGGAGAGGATGGATCTGAGAGGTGAGGACCAGCATTATGCAGGCATTCATTATCTGGATTTCTGAATGACGGGTTACCGAGGAAGGCAACAGCGATCATAACATCCAAATATTCACTAATGAACCCATCACTTATAAAAACAATCCCTGTGGCAAATGCACCCAAAGGTGACCTCTAATGTGCCAGACCCTTGCGTAGCCTCCTCCATGATGTGTTAACATTATTTAAGACTCCATTTTGGCAGCCTGGAGCAGCACTTTCTGCATGTGAGAGGCACATGTGGAAAGGGACTACGGGGCCTCTAGGAGCAGAGGATGGCTTTCAGCTGATAGCCAGCAAGGAAATAGGGCCTCAGTCCTATACCTGCCGGGAGCTCAGTTTTGCCAACAACCACATGAGCTTGGGAGAGAACCCCTGAGCTTCAGAAAGGAGCATAGCCTGGTTGACACCATGATTGCAACTTTGCAAGACTCTGAGCAGAGGATCCATGTAAGCTGTGCTCAGACTTCTGACCCAGGAAAACTGGGAGATACTAAATGTGTGTTGCTTTAAGCCTTGAAGTTTGTGACCATTATTATGCAGCAGTAGAAAACCAAAACAGTCCCTGTTCAGTCATCCTCCCCTTGAACAAACCAGCATCTATTCTTGGCTATCCTCAAGGTCTATCAGCCAACATTCTCCTTTCAGATCTGGCAGCACGGTGCAATTTCTATGCAAATGTATTTCAAAGTGAAATTGCAAATCTTGCAAAAGATGTAGGATTATAGGTAGTCAATAAAAGGATTGCTGGAGAACTGCTCAAACTACTGAACAGACAAAAGAGGACTGGGCAGGGTTAGACCTACTCATAATTGGCGAGGAAAACAGCCAGTATGCTGACAAGAAACTGACTTCAAAAGAGAAGGATTTGAATATGTTTGAATATTAAGACACACCTTTGAGAAAATGAACGCTTTTAAATAATTTTTGCAAAGATTATCCTCTGTATAGTAGTGTCATGGAAGTCAGAGGTGTAGTAAAGGATGTCATGTTATTATGTAGTGATGTGGAAAAATGACAACAATAAATCAGTAATTAACTCAGTCTAGCCTAAGAATTAATGCAAAATTCAATATAATCTAAATATTTCACATTTTAAATAAGGTCTTACATTTTAGATAAGCTTATTTGCATAATTTTACTTCATTTTGAAAGATTAAGTCTGTCAGCTTTTATTTTTTCCCTCTTATTATGAAGTTCTGGTTTTTATTTTTAAGGGCTTTTCTAGTACCAGCTGCCCCTGGATAGCACTTATCCAGGGCCTTTTGAATTAGCGGGTAATGTTGATATGAAATGCTCACTGGAGTGGATGCTTCCTGATGGCCAGGAATCAGGGGATGGATTTGGGTACTTTCTTTGAAAGATTGAGCCCAAAATATCCTATTTATTTCCTTCATGGCTTCACAAGCCATCAGTATCTCAGATGCTCAAAGATTTTTGTTCAGTACTCTCCTTGTGTCAGACAGGACACATGGTGGACCACCGAGTATGGTCTGAGTTGAATTAAAGTGTATGCAGCATCTTTTCTGGGGATGACCTGAGAAAGCCAGCTCTTATGAAGGACTCTGGAGAATTCCTGTATAGAATCTAAAAAAGTCTCACTTTACATTTGTGTTGGGCTTGTGTTTTTCACAATGCTTCCATTTCCATTGTTATTTTAATCCTCAGAGCTGTACAGTGAGATGGTCAGAGAGCCATCTGCCTTCTTCATGTACTAGAGGAGGAAGCCAGGGTCTGGAGAGATTTGAATACAAAGTCACAAGGCTTGTTACTCAGAGGCCCAGAAAGAGCTAGATTATTACAGTAATGGTTACGGCAGTTATCATTTACAATGTCTGCTTCCTGACAGTCACTGTGCAGGATACTTTCATTCATATGTTATTTCACCTTATAATTGGTTACAATACTGTCAAGTTGGTACAGGCATACCTTGGAGATACTGTGGGTTTGGTACCAGGCCACTGCAACAAAGCAAGTATCTCAATAAAGTGAGTCACACAAATATTTTGGTTCCAAGTGCATATAAAAACAATGTACATTTGATGTTGATGGCTGCTGACTGACCAGGGTGCTGGATGCTGAAGGCTGAGGTGGCTGTGTCCATTTCTTAACATAAAACAACAATGAAGTTTGCTGCAAGGACTGAGTCTTCCTTTTACCAAGTATTTCTCTGTAGGATGTGATACTATTTGATAGCATTTTACTCACAGTAGAACTTTCAAAATTAGGGTCAGTCCTTGCAAACTCTGCTGCACTCCTTATCAACTAAGTTTATCTAAATCTTTGTTGTCATTTCAATAATGTTCATAGCATGTCTACAGGGAGTATATTCCATCTCAAGAAGCCAATTTCTTTGCTCATCCATAAGAAGCAACTCCTCATTCATTAGCATTTCATTATGAAATTGTAGCCATTTAGTCACATCTTCAGGTTCCTCTTCTCATTGTAGTTCTCTTGCTATTTCTACCACATGTGCAATTACTTCCTCCACTGGAGTCTGAACCCCTCAAAGTCATCCAGGAGGATTGGAATCCACTTCTTCTAAGCTCCTGTTGATGTTGATGTTTTGACCTCCTTCCATGAATCATGAATGTTCTTAATGGCATCCACAATGACTAATCTTTTCCAGAACATTTTCGATGTACTTTGTTTGGGTCCTTCAGAGGCATCACTATCTGTGGCAGGTATAGCCTTACAAAATGTATTTCTTAAATAATAAGACTTGAAAGTTAAAATGACTACTTGATCTATGGGCAGCAGAATGGATGGTGTGTTAACAGGCATTAAAACAACATTCATCTTCTTGACTACTGAGTAGTAGGTTTCAACAGGGGCTTAAAATATTCAGTAAACCATGCTGTGAATAGATGTGCCATCATGCCATCTTTGTTGTTTCATTTGTAGAGGACATGCAGAGTTGACATAGCATAATTATTAAGGGCCCCAGAATTTTCAAAATAGTAAATGAGCACTGGCTTTAACAGCTGTATCACTAGCTGCCCGTTGAAGCTTTGAAGCCAGATATTGACTTCTCTTCTCTGTCTATGAAAGTCCTAGATGGCCTCTTCTGCCAGTAGATGACTCTTTCATCTACATTGAAAATCTGTTGTTTAGTGTAGCCACCTTCGCCGATGATGTTAGCTAGATCTCCTGGAAAACTTGCTGCAACTTCTGAATCAGCACTTGGTGCTTCACCTTCCATTTTTATGTTACACAGAGACAGCTTTTCTTAAACCTCACGAACCAACCTCTGCTAACTTCAAACTTTTCTTCTGCAGCTTCGTTCCCTCTCTCAGCCTTTATAGAATTGAAGAGAGTTAGAGTCTTGCTCTGGATTAGGCTTTGGCTTACGAGAATGTTGTGGCTGGTTTGATTTTTATATCTAGACTGACCAAACTTTTTCCATATCAGCCAAAAGGCTGTTTTGCTTTCTTATTATGTGTGTGTTCACTATAGTAGCACTTTCAATTTCCTTCAAGAACTTTTCCTTTGCATCACATATTGGCTGTTTGGCACAAGAGGCCTAGCTTTCAGCCTGTCTCAGCTTTGAACATTCCTTCCTTACCCAGCTTAATCATTTCTAGCTTTTGATTTAAAGTGAGAGAGGTATGATTCTCCCTTTCACTTGACCACTGGCCATTGTAGGGTTATTAATTGGCCTAATTTCAATATTATTGTGTCTCAGGGAATACGGAGGCCTGAGGAGAGGGAGAGAGACAGGGGAACAGTCAGAACACATACAACATTTATGGATTAAGTTTGCTGTCTTATATGGGCAAAGTTTGTGGTGCCCTTCAAAAATTACAGTAGTAACATTAACGGTCACTAATCACAAATCATAACAGATATGATTATTAAAAAGTTTGAAATATTGTGTGAATTAACAATGTGACAGATATGAAGTGAGCACATGCTGTTAGAAAAATGATGCTGAACATGCTCGACACAGGGTTGCCACCGACCTTTAACTTGTAAAAAAAAAACAAACAAAAAACCCCGAATTATCTGTAACGCACAATAAAGTGAAGTGCACTAAAACAAGGTGTGCCTTTAGTTTTACATTGTTACTGCTGAGAAAACTGTGACTTGGATGGATTATTGCATCTGGTGTGTGGAAGAGCTGGGATTTAAACCCCACTTTGCCTGACCCCAGCACCTTACTCTTTCCACCACATCATGGGATGTTCTAACCAACGTCCTTTCTCCTCCACCAATACTGTGTCCCACACAATGGGAAAGGTCTCCGTAGGATGCCTGTAGAGAATCTGGCAGCCCTGTTTTCTGGTAGTTCCCCTGAGACTGACTGAAGTGAAAGTTAGATTAAATTAAAACTGAAGTTCTTTTTATTACGTTGCAGTGAGGACCATGATTTCAACTGTTAAAAAACCAATATTGTCTCTTTATTATTTTCTATTGCTGCTGTAACAAATTACCACAAACTTAGTGACTTAAACAACACATTTATCTTATAGTTGTGTACGTCAGAAATTCACCATGGGTGTCATTGGGCTAAAATCAAGATGCTGGCACACGTGTTTCTTTCTAGAGCTCTGAGAGGATAATCCTTTTCCTTGCTTTTTCTAGTTTCAAGAGGCTGCTGGTATTCCCCAACTCATGGCCCCTTCTGTATCTTCAAAGCCAACATTGTTGAATCTCTCTGACCATTCTTCCATAGATGTATCTCTTCTACCTCCCTCTTCCACTTTTGAGGACTCTTATGATTACATTGTACCAGCGGCTAATCCAGGATAATCTCTTCATCTGTAGGCCCTTAATTTAATCACACCTGCCAAGTACCTTTTGATATGTAAAGTAACATGTCCACTGTTCCGGGGATTAGTATGTGGATATCTTTGGGGAGGATGGTGCTTGTAATACTGACTGTATTTGGTGACACTAGTTGTCAGCCCATATTCATTCCATGGTAACATAATTCCACCCTACTTCCTAGAACCAGTGGCCATACAGATTACATTTGCCTTTTGGTCAATAATCTGGTGCCTTGAAGAACTCTAGTCTTGATGGGGGTTATCTGAACAGCCGGTTATGCAAAGGTCTGGAATGTGAGGAGGCTGCTGAGTCAGCAGCTGTGTCCTCAAAGCTGGGCTTTCATGTTAACTTGCTATGTGCATTGGGACAGATTGCATAGGCTCCTACTGCTGACTTTCAGTAGGGATGAGCATTCTCACCTACTGTCTAAGGTTGCTAGAATCATTTATAAGATAGTAATGCAGTTTCTAAAGTAGCATTTTTACATATGTACATAAAATATTAAAGCCAAATATAATAATGAGGAGTGTCATGGGATTTGTGGTGGAGGAAAAGCAAAACCTTATGCATGCAAATTCCAGAAAGAAAGCATGTGTGCACCCTCCCTCCTCTGGAATCAGATTTTAATTCAGAATCCTTGTCGGACAAGGAGGTCCTGAGGTTCTGAGATTATTCTCAAGCTTTCGGAGCAGGTCCTAGAAGGGGCTAAGCCTGATGATAAGATGTGGCCTGGAGGTTAGAAAAGCCTTTTCCTCCTCCTTTCATAGATGCTTTATTTAACTTTTTGTTTACTTATATATATTTTTTGTAAATGTTAAAATAACATTTGTAATTGTGGCATCAAGATGGGATATTCCTGGTGTGATGGGTCTATATCCAGCACCATTTATTTAAGACCTTAAGAAATACTCAGTGAAGCAACATTCTGGTTGGCACCACGTTATATATAATGCATGTCACTGGGCAGAAATCCTAATGTCATTGCATGTGTTTCTGGATGTTGTGATCATCCCACAGATAGGTGTTTAAACCTGTGAGATGTTTCAACAGACCATTGAATTATTGTTAAACAGTAATTTCTGCTATTTTTCTTTTAATGTAAAGCCTGACTCATATATATTGTATAAAATGTTTTGAAAAGATGAAGGAAAACAACAAACAAAACAAAAAACAAACTAGATCTCTCCAGTAATCCCACTGGCCAGAAATAGCCACTATAAAGTATTTTGGTACACATCTTCTTGAGGTAGACTGAGTGTGTCTCCCTCAAATTCATACATTGAAACCCTAACTCCCAATGGGATGATATCAGGAGGTGGTAGTTAGGTTTTGATTAGGTCATGAGGGTGGAGCCCTCATGATGGGATTAGTGTCCTTAGGAAGAAGTGAAAGAGAGTCAAGTTCACTGTCTTGGCTGTGTGAGGACACAGTAAGAAGACTGCTCTTTGCAAACCAGGAAGCAGGCCCTCGCCAGACACTGGATCTCTCGACACCTTGATTTTGGATGTTCTAGCCTCCAGAACTTGAGAAGTTAATGTTTGTTGTTTAAGCCGTTAGTTTATGACATTTTTGTTATAGCAGCCTGAACAGACTGACACTGTTTCAGATTTTCAGATTGTAATTTGTGCAAAAATGGAGTATTTTTAACAAAAATGAAATGTTATGCATAAAGGTTTTTTTTTCAGACAGGTCTCACTTTGTCACCCAGGCTGGAGTGGAGTGGCCTGATCTCAGCTCACTGCAGACTTGACCTCCTGGCCTTAAGCGATCCTCCCGCCTCAGCCCCCCCAAGTAGCTGGGATGACAGGCCCGCACCATCATGCCCTGCTAATATTTTGTATTTTTTGTAGAGATGGGGTTTTGTCATGTTGCTCAGGCTGGTCCTGAACTCCAGAGCTCAAGTGATCCACTGGCCTAGGCCTCCCAAAGTGCTAGGATTATAGGTGTGAGCCACTGCGCCCAGCCAGCATGCATAAAGTTTTGTGATTTTCTTTATTCACTTAATAGTTTATATGATTACTTCATGTCTTTAAATAATCTTTTACAACATTGTTTTCAATGGCTGAGTATAGTTACATTCTGTTAATGGTTATATTTATTTAACCAGGTCCTATTTTTTGACATTTAGCTTGTTTCTAGTTTCTCACAGCTGTCAACATCCTTGTAGTTATATTGCTAAATACATTCAGAATTATTCCTTAAGAATAAATTTCTAAATGGAAAAGTTGCATCCAAGGGTATGGAGAATTTTAATGCTTTTGATACTTATATTGTCAAATTGACTCCTCCTGCCCCCCGAATATCATACTCTCTGAGTATGAGAGTGTGTTGCGCTTTCTACCACCCTCTCCAATGTGTAGAGGTGTTATACACCTGTGAAACTGGCTGAGTAGAGGATGTTTGAGATAGTTCATGGAAATATGTCACTGATGATGAGGGGCTTAGGCAAATTCTTGAGCTGGAATCTGAATCAGAGTGGCCTTGCAGTTGCAGCCATGTTCAGAGCCACTACCATTTGCCTGCTACCCTGATTGAAAACTAGTGTCTAAGATGCCATGTGATGTGCTGGACAGATGCCAGGCTGTTTCCTGCTTCTTTCTGCTACATTCATGAGGCCATGTATAAGTCAGAAATAAAGGCCGGGTGCGGTGGCTAACGCCTGTAATCCTAGCACTTTGGGAGGCCGAGGCAGGTGGATCACGAAGTCAAGAGATCAAAACCATCCTGGCCAGCATGGTGAAATCCCCTCTCTACTAAAAAATACAAAAATTAGCTGGGCGTGGTGCCACGCGCCTGTAGTCCCAGCTACTCGGGAGGCCGAGGCAGGAGAATTGCTTGAACCTGGGAGGCGGAGGTTGCAGTGAGACGAGATTGCGCTACCGCACTCCAACCTGGCACCTGGCAACAGAGCAAGACTCTGTCTCAAAAATCAATCAATCAATCAATCAATCAGAAATAAGAGAGCATTTTGAGGAGTTCTGAGGCCCATGTAAAATGTGGTGGTATAACATATTCTACATATTCTTGTCATTATCTCTGGCTTGCCCTCTTACTGTGAAGAAGCCCCTTCCTAGCAAGGAAAACTAGCAGCAGCCCAAAGCCAAAACCAGTTTAATTCCCCATTGACTGTTTTCCCATCTGCCTAGTAGAGAAAGTGGCTGGACTCTTGAAAACTGGGACCAATTCTCATGTTTAAGACTTCAGCAAAAACAGCCTCTGGTCAGATGGCATGCTGGAGTTTTTAGATGAAAGATGCTATTTTGCATAAGCAAATGGTGCCCTTTGCAATCATTTTGTAAATTATCTGTGGCCTACCGGAAAGCTACTCAGTATTCTGTTCTACAAAATTTCTGCTTAATGAGATAATTCTCTATATTTCTGTTGCTGGAATTGGGCTCACACACTGTCTTTTTATAGGCCATTTCCATAATGCTTGATTAATGCTCTGTTGTTAATATCTTATAAGACCTGGATCACTTGCTTTATTGAAATGGGATTTTTTTAGAGTGTAGGGGCAGCACTTATGTTTGTGGGCTCTGATATATGCCACACAGCCTACAACTCGACTCCAGCAAACATTGAAAGTGCCTAAATTTTTTCAACGTCAGCACAAGAGGGCAGTCTGGCTGACTTCTATCAAATCTTTGGGAAAAGTGACAAAGGTGGTTTGAATTTGGGTTGCATGTGTAGTGGTATTATGTGCCTTCCTTGATGTGCAGTGAGTTCTGTTGAATGATAACAGTGTAATAAATGTTCCTATTTTGACCAGGCATGGTGGCTCACACATGTATAATCCCAGCACACTGGGAGGCTGAGGCAGGCGGATCGTGAGGTCAAGAGTTTGAGACCATCCTGGCCAACATGGCGAAACTCCGTCTCTACTAAAAATACAAAAATTAGCTGGGCGTGGTGACACATACCTGTAATCCCCACCTATTCGGGAGGCTGAGACAGGAGAATTGCCCAGGAGGTGGAGGTTGTAGTGAGCTGAGATCACGCCACTGCCCTCCAGCCTGGTGACAGAGTGAGACTCTGTCTCAAAATAAATAAATAAATAAATAAATGTTCCTATTTTTATTTTTCAAATGTTGAACAGTTGGTTGATATTAAGATTATTTTAGTGTTTTTCCATGTATATAAAGTTTGAATTTGCATCATAGTATCTGTGTTATGATAGTAGTATCATGTCATTTTACCTTACAATAGAAGGTCTAAGAATGGTTTTTATATGTTGAACATTTCAGTTATTAACAACTACCCAGAAATTGTCACTTGAAATGCCATTATAAAAAAACCAAAATGTGTTCCTGTCTAGGGAGACTTAATCTACCTGAAACATGGAAAAAGTTTAAGGTGGTCATTTAGTTCTAATTATTTATTGCAAAAAAAAACTGGTATTTTTTGTTAGTAGTCTTTTAATTCTTACCTTAAGCAAACTCGTTTCCATAATTTGGATGGAAAAGAAAACACCTTTGCGTATAGAACCTGATTTCTCATACACAAAGAACTGGACTATGCTGCTGTTTCAACAAATATTCATTTAATAGACAAATATTTGAGTATCAGTATCTGACAGAATGTTCTAGGCACTGGGAAACAGGTAAATAGGTGTGGTCTCTCTTCTCATGGAACTTATGTTCAAGTGGGAAAGGCTGATTAGAATACAAACACACAGTAGACAGGGTAACATCAGAGAGTGGTCAGTTCTGTGAAGAAAATAAAGAGAAAATAATATTTATCTAAATAAATATAGTGTTGTGATGGACAGTGATTCTGGGGAAGGCCAGGTGGGGTTACTTTGGAAGTGTCTGGGAAAGCCTCTCTGAGGAGAGGTAATTTGAGTTAAAACCTGAATGTTGCCAATGAGCCAGCCTTGCCAAGATCTGTTCATGGTGAGGGATCAGCAGGTACAAGATTGGGAGGCAGCAGGGAGCTGGGCCCCTCCCAGCAACAGAGGGGTGGTTTGTGTTGAGTGAAGTAAGTGAGAGCACCCTCCCGTAAAGTTGAAGAGGGGCCAGGCCCAGATCATGGAGACCTTCTAGGGCATGGCTAGTGAGTTTCTCACCCTTTTGTAATCCAGGCCTGTGAATTGATGCCAAGTGAGATTTTGTGGAGCTTAACTTTTTGTAGTGGGTGTTACAAAAATAATGTAACTTTAACAGCCTCTGTCTTACCTTCCCCGCCCCTCTCTGGCCATTTTCACATAGAATGTGTTTCATCTCTTTCCCCCATGATAGCCCTTCGGATAGTTAGCATCTCTCTAGGCTAAACATCTCTAGTTTTATCAGCTGTCCTTCCCTGCTTGAGTGGGCTCTTCAACTTCAAGGTTTCTTTCTTCTCTAAGCACATTTTTTTAAACAATCTGATTTTATTTATTTTTAATTGATAATAATTGTGCATATTCATGGGATATGTAATGATATTTCAATACATAGAATGTATTCATGATCAGATCAGGATAATTAGCATATTCATGATGTCAAACATTTACCATTTCTTTGTGTTGGGAACATTCAATATCTTGCTTCTAGCTATTTGAAACTCTATATGTTATTGTTAACTATAGTTATCCAGCAGTGGTGTAGAAGACTGGAACTTACTCCTCCCATCTAGCATAATTTTACATCCTTTACCAAATCTCTCCCTATTTCCCTCTTCCCCTTCCCCTTCCCCCGCCTCTAGAATCCTCTGTTCTGCTTCTTACTTCTATGGGATCAACTTTTTTTAGCTTCCATATGTGAGTGAGAACATGCAGTGTTTACCTTTCTGACTCTTAATGTCTGAGAACCTCAGGGACTGGCCACATTCTGATGGTCTAAGGAAGGGAGTGAAAGAAGGATGAGATTCTAGGGTAACCATCATCAGGGTTTTTGAAGGCAGTGTCTGTTTCCAGAAGCCATGTCTCCCTATCAATCATGTTACTTTTCTGGAGTTCTGAATAGGGAGGGGCCCTGTGTGGGGGAACCTGTAAGCAGAATCTGACAGAGTTGTTCTTCTCCCATCCACCACAGTCTAACACCGCATGGCTGGACTTGCCTGCTCATATCAGCCTTATGTAAAGCAGCTCTTCTGTTGGCCTTACTTTGATTTTTCTCAGCGTGCCCCAAACTATGGACACTATCCACACAACAACATCAGATTGGAAAATATCCCTGAGTTTTCTAAGAGACAGGCACTGCTCAGGATCTTCTGCCCCGGCCTCACTTGCTTCCTTCCTGGATAGGATTTCTTCCTAGCTTGCTTCTGACTATTCCTTCCAGGGATCTTCCCTGCTTGGAAGTGTTTTCTGTGTAGTGCACCATAGTGCAGAGGCTTGTGAGGGCAACTGCACCGCTTGTTTCTTTCTGTTTCCTCTCCACAATCCATAGATCTGAGATTACCAGATTTTGCCTACGTGGAGGTATAGTGGGAAAAGAATCCTGTGTTCTCCCAGAACTCCTTAGCATGTCTTCTTTGATTTACTGAATTACTTGAGGGATCTGTGTTTGGGCTGGGAGAGGAAGATAAGGGATTCCAGAAATTCTTGCCACTTTCTCCTAGGTAGTTGGTTACCTTATCTTCCTTTTCCTCCCCCCCACTGATGAGGCCTGGAGGCAAGAGAGAGTCCAACTCAGATTTATCCTGTAATTGACCTCTTTGTATTTGTCACTCATTCTTGATCTTTCTAAAAAAAAGTTGGTCCATTAATTTTAATTATGATAATAATATTGAAGTCATACCATTCACTTAGCCTAGGTATTACCCTACTCAGGTAGAATTTGATAATGAAGCCCGGAGTGGTTGTGTAGATCCTGGCATGTGGTTGGTGCTGAACTAGTGGGTTTTATTTCACTGTTACTCAGGGAATGATTGTCCCCTGGAAGTTAAGGGAATTGTCTGGGGTTTTTAATGATAGTGTTTTTGGGCTTCCACCTCTGTGTCCTGGTTTATTTGAATAGTTCAGGCCAGTGATTTTGAAAATGTGATCCCCAGACCAGTAATGTCAGGCTCACCTGGGAACTTGTTAGAAATGCAGAGTTTCCAGCCCCACCCAAGATCTATGGAATATGAAACTTTGGGGCTGGAGCCCAGCAATCTGTGTTTGACAAGCCCTCCAGGTGATTCTGATGTGTGCTCAAGCTTGACAACTGCTGGTCTGAGCCATCAACCTGACTGCCTTTTTCTAGGGTTTTTTCACCTAGTAGGTTTTAGACCCTAGTATGAAAATCAGCAGATTGTCTTGTTAAACTGGGAAAGGTCTCAGGAGTGTTCAAAAGGCATGTTGTCTGGGTTTTTGCATTGGTGCGTAGCTGGTGGGGGAGGAAGGCACTCTGAGCATAGCAAAAGGCCTGGTGTAGCAGACCTGGTCACGGAGGACAGTAGGTTCAGAACAAGGGGTACAAGTGGCACTTGTGTTAGAGGAACCAGAGGAAGGAAGAGGCTTGAAGACTGGCTTTACCTCCATAGAAAGACTGTCCCCTGCCATGTGGTTTTGGTCAAGGCCACTTTTCCCTGGCCTGTGCCTCAGCGGGCACTGCCTCTTTGCTTAGATGTCTCAGCTTTTCTATGCTTCCACTGGCCAGTCCCTTTCCTGATTTAGATATATGTAAATATAGATTTTTAAAAAAATAATTTAATCCACTTGCAGTCAAGTTTACCAGCCTGGGCACCTTTCTGTTTTCCTCAGGTGATTTTGCACCTTTCTGTGTGGATCTGATACTTGTTTGGTTTTTCAGTTTAATGCTCAGGAGACCTGACATACTTATTTCTACGTTTTTGCAGGGTGGAGCATATCCCTGCTTCATTTATAGAGACTACGGGAGAGGCTTAGCAAGGGATTTAGCCTAGTCTCCTGATTTCAGCCAGACCCTCTAACCTGCCACTTTGACCCCTGGTAAAAGTCAAGAGTGTGCCCATGTGCCAGGAACTGACAGCCTCTGCAGAAAAATTCCTGTGATGAGAAAACTCACTGTGAGCTTTTGAGAACACTCAAGATGTTGTAGGATAGTTAAAATAGTTACAGGTTTTTCTTAACTGTACTGAAAAGATGACTCTCAGGCTTCAAAAAATACTGAAATGCCTTAAGGAGTGATGGTGTGAAGTGGCTGGAAAGGAGCTAAAGCTGGAAGCCTGGGTTGTTTGATAATCATAGGAGCTCTAGATCCCAGAAGTGACAGGTTGTCTCTTCTGAATTATCTTAAGGCAGATTTCAGGGCTCTTCCAGACTGAAGTGGAGGTAAGCCGAGGTGAAGGGGAGATAAGATTCTGGGCCATTTTGTACTGGAACATGTCCCAGTCCCCTGGCATAAAGGGATAGACCCAGGGAACTCACAGCTGCTGGGTATGGAGGCTGTTGAAAAGGCTCTAAGAGATACAGTGAGAAAGACCTGAGAGTTAGAAAGGGAGCTAGACAAGCAATCAGGTCTGAGTGGAGTAAGGGAGTATTTAAAAATTTGTGCTGACGGATTATTTTTGCTTCCTTTTTGCCTTGACCATTTACTAAATGTTTGTCCATCTTGCTGAATAGCAGCCAAGACACTCTAACTTCTCTTGGTTTCCATCTGCATTTAGTTGGGTTGTCTGTTCCCCTTCTCTTCTGACAATTCCTTAAAGAATCTCTCCTGACTTTAGAGGGGGCCAGGGAAAAGGGCCCTTTTCAGAAATCAAACTAGATCTTTCCTATTTCTTCCTGACCCCTTTTCCAAAGCCTGGGGATCACTCTTTTCTCAACGTTTCCTCTCAATATTAGGTTCTGCTGCCCTCTTTCCATCTCTAGATGGATGTGTCTTTACTTTTCTTTCTTTCTTTTTAATTAAGTGGTTACCTTTCCATCTGAGCTATTGGCAGGGATTTGCCAGGAGATCCAAGGCAGAGCTGCCAGCTTACTGGAGTGTGACAGCTGCTGAGGCCTCCCGTCTCACAGGCTCTGCAGAGATCCAGGGCTGTCACTTCAACAAGTGTCAGATATACACACTCTGCTTGCAGAGCTCCCATGCATAGCCTTAAATAAACATCCCAGATGTATCTGTCCTGTTTCCCATCTCAGATTCCTTTTCATCTCCATCTGGTTTTCAAACATGATTTTCCAACTTCCCAATTACCATCTCCCAAGACCCCTCTATGTCCCTCTCTTCTCTCCATCTCTCTGATGATATAAGGAACCAAAGCAGCCATTACTACTTTAACAGGGCAGAGAGTCTATTGCCTTGGTGGAGGAAAGTTTGCAATGCTGCAAACTCAGTCTAGTTTGAAGAGAGCCTGATTGGTCCATCTCTGTAGGTTGTGAGTTGGCGCTGGTTTGGGAGCCCCTCTCTCTGGCTGAGGAAAGTACTCCCTATATTTAAGTAATCTTCAGTGCTGGCTGTGCCCTTTTTGTGTTGAGATGTTTTCTCAAAGGGCACTGTGGTTTCTACTTTCCTGCTGGAAATTCCATGTCTATGGAAAACTTTTCCTGTAACCTTTCAGAGTTTGTTCTCTGTTCCAGAGGGGCTCTTGGATATGAAAATGGTCTTTTTTTTTTTTTTTCTTAAATGATCTCACAGATGATCAAAAGGAGCACATAAAAGCTGTCCTGGGGATTTGGCAAGGTTGCCAATGTTCTCTTTACCTTTGGTCTGGTATTTGGGTCTGAGACAGTGTCTCGCCAACAGCTCTTGCTTTCCTCAGGGGTTGGGGCTGAGAGACACAGAAGGGGAGGCAGGAGGGGGCATATTAATGCCTCTAGGAAGTAGAACTTCATTTTTATCCTAGGAGAGCCATTTGAAATTGGGTTGGCACATTCAGTCCTGAAAAAGTGACCTTGCAGGAGGTAGAATTTTATATCCAGCATTATTTGGAGGACCTGGCCAGCAGTGTTTCCCTTGGATGTATTACATTAACCCTATGCAGTCAGTCCTAGGAGGCTTGTCTGGACTGGGATTGCTTGTGCCTCGTGGTAGAGGACAAGCCCAAGATGATGTTCTCTGGACTCACGGAAGCCACTCAGCAGTTCTGTGATTTTTGTAAAATCTACTTTCTCTCTGGTGAAATGGGATAGGGCTAGTAATTAGAGGGGTCTGAGGATTCAGTGACATAATATATAAAGTACTTAATATAGTACCTAGCACATAGGAAATATTCAATAAATGGAAGCTGTCATCATGAATAATCGCATTGATAATTATTAACCCCAAATTACTATTTCTCAGCATGAAGTTAGTACCCCATATTTACTGTCCCATAAGTCCCCTTGCACTTGCTCATTGCATTTATCACTCTGTCCTTTAATCAGCAGTGTACTTGCTGTCTCTCTATGACACCACACTCCTAGACCCTTGAAAACACTGGTAATGTCAGGTTTACCTTTGCATCCCAGCATCTCCAGCATCCGGCATGGTACCTGGCACATAGGACAGGCTCAGTATTATGCATTGAATAAATACATGAACAAAATCCTCTAACTGACTTTTTCCTTTTTAAATTTGTTCCTTTATTCTGCAGTGCTCATCCTCTACTTCATGCAGGCTGGGTACCCCTTTGAACTCTTTTCCTGTTTCCCCAGTCACCATTTCTATTGCCATTTCCTTTCCTTCATTCATGCGTGCCCTCTTGTCTTGAAAAATCTTTTTGTTACCATTTGACAACCTTTTTTTCACTTCTTGTGTTCTTTTCTCTTCTATGACGCATACCCTAACCACTTCAGCCCATATTAATCTCATTCGTGAAATCTTGTTTCATGTATAGCTCATAAGTACTTGTTGTTCTTAGATTGAGTTTTTGTGTGATAGTTTTATCTTTCCAACCAGATTGTCAGCTTCTTGAGAGCAGGCATATATCACTGATTGTCTCTACCCATTATAGGTCATGGTCTGGGGCCAGGTACATAATTGGCTTTAAATAAAAAGTAAGCCACTGTCAAAATGATTAAATAAATTAGACTGTTGGACCAAAGGGGTAAATGAGATGAAAAAGTCTTTGCTGACAGGACGTGGTCTTTAGAGTTGGTTGTGTGAATGCAGGGGTTAGAGAACAGTTATAAGTGCCTCAATTCCTTGTTAAGATTTGGGTTTTCTGTATCTATGCACTCTCTTACCAGTTTTTGGTCTTGCCTTTCCCCCAGTCATGTTTGGAGGAAAATGTGGTAAAATGGCAATGAGTCAACTGCTTCTGTGTAGGAAAGCAACATACTTGATGATGATAAAGGAATTGGGAATGCCTAATGGTGACATCGGGCTCACCATTTAGTGGGTTTTGTTTACCAATGCTGTCTTCATTTCTTTGCTAGTTTGGTTGCTACCAAGCTGTTTGTGTATTAAGCTATAATCTATTGACTGATGCATTTAACATTTTTGAGGCCAGATGTACAGCAGAGAACTCCGTATGTTGTGGGGATTTCAGAAGATATGGCATGCAGCATGTAGTAGATGCTTTGCTCATGTTGGGAAGGATCAATGCATATAGAAAACATGCCCTTCAGGAATGTGCTGTCTGCTCCGGACTGCAGTGAAGTATCAGGGTGAGGCTGGAATGAGTGAGGGCCATAGGGCGCCAGTTCTCAAGGGAGAGTCGTTGGGAAGCAGACACAGGGAAGAGACGCTAGATGAGCTTCCCAATGCCACATGGGCTGTGGAAGGCAGATTATACTGGAAATCAAGGTGCTTTGTAAAAAACACAATGCAGTATTCTATTATAATAAATATTTAAATAATCATAAATTTTACAGATTGACACAGGGGGCTCTTTGGGGGAAACAGATTGCCTGGCATTTTGCAGATGGTCAGTAAAACATTTATTGTGTGAGTGAATCTGGAGGTCCCACTCTGGTTTTTGTCCCTCCTTTTTCTTTTTCATGCCCAATCCTTCTGCTGGTTCAGGCAGCAGCATTTCATTTTCCAGCTGTAACTAAATGAGAAATTGTGAGGAGTGGTTAGAATAGAGTTTATTGGTGGCTCTCCTTTTCTTCTCCCATTCCATTGTGAGAATGAGTCAGTAAGGCTCTGCATGGATGTTTACTGGCAAGGGCATAAACACGTTTTTAAGGGCAGAGTTCATGTCGTTGAGTAATAATTAACTGCTAATGGCATTGTCTTGTGTGTTGCATAGTAAATAATCAAGAAATAGTCTCTTTTCAATGAGAGTTTGAAGGCCAATGCAAAGATCACACACAGACAAGCCTGAAAGGTACTGTTTTGACTCAACTCAATGGGAAACAAAGGGGAAAATCTGGCTTGTTTTGTGTTGCCATGCTTAATTGCATGGTGGTGTCTTTTTCCCTTGAATTTCCTTGTGCCCCGTGGAGGGCACATGCATGAGGGTGCTCTGCCGAGTGAGGTTGTGAGAACAGAGGTTGCTGGCAGCCGGGATGTACTGGCTGCTATGTTGTCTAGCGTGGCTGGATCTTACTGGGAGCTTTCAAATCGGAGTCTCTGTGAAATGGAACAAGTAACTGAGCCTAGTCTGTTCCTAAAAATAAGTCTCTAAGAAGCAAGTCAAGTGCTTTTCAGTGGGAAGCCTGTGGGGAAAGAGCCTGGAACACAGACTGGAAGTAACACAATTCAGGGTTTTTTTTTTTTTAACCCAACCCTTTTCAGCCTTTAGGAGAGAGGAAGTGACTTGTCTCGAGTCACTTAGGGGCTAGGCCTCACACCCGATCTGCTGTATTTCCCTGCCTGAGCTCTTTTCACCACCAGGAACCAACTGTACTCAATGTCTTTTTCCCTGAGTGAGGAAGCAGAGATGCCTGGCTCTGCTTCCTCACTCAGGGAGAAAACATTCCGGACAGTTGGCTCCTGGTGTGCGTCAGGCTACGGGACTGAGAGTGCCCGACTCTCCTGGCCCTGCCACGCTGTCCTCAGGTTAACTGGTACTCCCCACTGGCCTGCTATGCAGGGCTCTGCGGGAGAGTGCTTTGCAGCACAAGCAAAGGAGGTTTGAGGAGGGCAGATGGCTTCACCAGCCTTGCCCAGAGTGTGTCTTCATCCTCGCCTGCCATGAGGTGAATCAGGGAGGTGTCATGGGGCCAGCCTGGCTATAGGAGGGCTACGGTGCCGCCCCCTCAGGGTTTGACCTGGAAGGCGTTATATGAGCATGATGAGGAAGAGATGGGCACAGGGTGTAGGAGAGAGTGGGCTGGTGTGATGCTCATTTAGGGGTTTGGAGGGAGCCAGGGGAGCCAGGGAGAGAATGACATTTTAATTACACGGTGAGTTTTCAGGCCTGTAATCTTCCCTGATGGCTCTTCTTACTTTCCAGTCATCAGAGGCATCTGCATATGAATCCGAGGCACTGAGGCTTAAACTTTCTGATCATCGTGATGGTGATGCTGATGTCAGTCTGACCTTTTGTGATCTTGTCCTGGGTGAAGAGGGGCAGGATCCACCAGGGGTAGTACTGAAATACCCTGCAGTGGTGAGATTCATTCCCTGGTGAATCCCATTCAGGCGTTTCCAGGGCTGGTTTTAAGAAACAACGCAAAAGTCAAGCCCTAAAGACACCTGAAAATGATGCGGGGTCCTGAGTTATTGTTGCCTGACTCTGAGGGGATGGCCTCAGGAGGACCTGGCACACTGACTTCTCCTAGGCTTTGGAAATGAGTACATCTGCTTGGTATTTGTTAGTGTCAAAATGCAGCAAATCCCTAAATGATTGTTCCTCTGACTCAGATTTAATCCACTGATTCTTTCATTATCTTGTGGATTCATTAGCCTGGTGTTTGTTGAGAGCCTTGCCTGTGTCATGCTCTTTGCTGGCACTGGGAATCAAATGGCAGACCAGGTGTATTCAGTGCCTGCCTCCAGAGCTTAGGAGTGAGGCTGGAGGACACTGTCCGCACCAGCACCGCTATTCACATGTGGCTTCTGAGGCCAGAGAGAGGACGTATTTCACCCAAGGACTTGGGGCTTGGGGCCTTCCTTTCCTAGCTAGGTGGAAAGCAGTTGGAGGGCAAGATCAGGGATTACTCCTCCGCATAATGCCCTGCAAAGAAGAGCTACACAACTAATATGGGTTGATTGATTAAATATGGCAAAGGGACGCCTTACACCCTCTCCCAGCTGTCCTGCTTCATTTTCAGGGGATTGAGCATGGGGGTTAAGCCTTGCAATTCTCCTTGCAATTCTCACCACAAATTCAACTTGCACTGACCATCAAATCTCCGTGGTAGCTTTACCAGTTTGGTTGTAGAATCAAGCAGGACCTGAGGCAAGAGGAGACTGAATGGAGGTTTTAACTCTTTAATGGAATCTTGCAGACACGTTCCTTAAAGAGTGGGGAAAGAGGACAGCACCATTTATGGAATATCTGTTCTGCTGCTGCATGCCGGTTACATCCTGACTCTTGTTTTATTTCTTTCTTTAAACCTTTGTAAGGCTCCATAAATGATGGGAGGATAAAAGCAGGAAACTGACAGAGCTGGCTGAAACCTATGTCCCTGTGCTCTCCACTATGTTTCTAAAACTTTCTGAAGTGTGCACAGGTATGTGGTGTCATGGGCTTTTAGTGATTTCTGTGGTTTGCACAAGAAAAGTCTAGAGCTTGGACCTCCTGAAAATTTCCCTGATAATTCTGGACAACAGAGCATTGTGTGTGTGTGTGTGTGTGTGTGTGTGTGTGTGTGTGTGTGTGTACATTCTTGCAAATCCTCCTGCCCCAACAATGAGGGCTGATAAGCCACCAACCTTAACAGCCAGTCCCCAGGTACTCCTATTCTGGGATGCAATTTAGTAAACTTGTTTCAACATTTAGTATTTTGTGGCTAAAACACATAATTCTGGGTTTGAGGACCACTCAGTAGACTGGCTTAATTGTCTGATTTGCTGACTTAAAACGAGAAACTGGTAATTCCGTATGGAGATGAAAATTAAGCAGGATGTAAATTAATGCTTTGGTCCTAGAGTCTAGAGGACAGCTGGTGCACCTTTGCTTTGTAGGAGGAGGCAGTGGGTCATGGTAGAAGCCATGTGCCTGGAGATGGAAGCTGTTTGGCACTGGGGGGTGTCTTACCATGTGAGATCTTAGGAAACCTGTATCACTTCCTTGGTTTTGGTTCTTCCATCTGTGCATTAGGAGAAAAAAATTACTGGCTGTTGGCCATCCCTTTCCTGGGATTGCTTTATCCAGAAGTTGTGGTGTTTCTGAGGAAAGGAACTACTGCTGGTCCTTTAAAAGGGCACAAGCCTGGGTAAGAGCACATATCCATGCACAAATACTTGTGGACACATATTTGGTGGTTTTCACTCTCGTGGTCTTTCTGTGTTCATCCCATCAGACCCAGAACTTGGGTTTTGAAACCTTTCCCTGACCTGGAAGATGACACAGAAATAATCTTAAAGCATCTCTCTTCACTTCCCAAAAGGCTGTGCATTTTCTGAGACATGGAGACGTGTTCTCTGTGACTCCTTGGGCTGCAGGCAACAAGCCTCCCCTGGGTCCATGAAACTAGATTGAACAGAAATCTGGCCCAAGTGCCTGTATATTTTGTGAGACCCTGGGGCCTGGCATTAGGGGAGCAGAGAGGATTATCTCCAGAGAGCTTTGAAACTCAGGACTTCTGTTGCAGTCTCCCTGGCATCCTTCTCTGAGGGTTTAGAAAGTGCTGGACTAGGTTCAGAGTGATATCACCCCTGAGGAATTCTTTGGAGGATATGGGAAGATGACTTTTGAGAATCAGGGGTTCTCCAAAGAGAGGGGGAAAATATATATTGCTGTGGTGAATTTCATCTTTATATTAGGAACCTGAGTGTTTCTATTCATTCTTATCCCAAGTTGGAGGAAACAGGAACTGAG
This sequence comes from Ateles fusciceps, assembly GCA_036589455.1. Taxonomy (NCBI): domain Eukaryota; kingdom Metazoa; phylum Chordata; class Mammalia; order Primates; family Atelidae; genus Ateles; species Ateles fusciceps. The sequence goes on from JAZHEH010003362.1 coordinate 5,201,188, forward strand.
GCTGCATTAATAGAGATGAGATATCTAGAACAAGGAGGTGCTACTCTTTGGACACAGGTTACTAGACCACACCTGGAACACTGTGATGAATTTAGAACAGCACAATTTTTAAAACTTTTATTCTAAGTTGAGGGGGTCCATGTGCAGGTTTGTTACACAGGTAAACACGTGTCATAGGGGTTTGTTGTACAGATGATTTCATCACCCACGTATTAAGCCTAGTACCCATTAGTTATTTTTCCTGATTCTTTCCCTCGTCTCACTCTTTAACCTCTGATAAACCCCAGTTTGTGTTGTTCCCTTCTTTGTATCCATGTGTTCTCATCATTTAGCTTTCACTTGTAAGCGAGAACATGCGGTATTTAGTTTTCTGTTCCTATGTTAGTTTGCTAAGGGTATGGCCTCCAGCTCCATCCATGTTCCCTCAAAGGACATGATTTTGTTCTTTTTTACAGTTGCATAGTATTCCATGGCATATATATGCCACATTTTCTTTATCCTATAGTCTATCATATCCTTTAGTCTAGAGTAATGATATCCTTTAGTCTATCACTGATGGACATTTAGGTTGATTCCATGTCTTTGCTATTGTGAATAGTGCTGTGATGAATATATGCATGCATGTGTCTTTATGATAGAACAATTTATATTTCTTTGAGTATATACCCAGTAATGGGATTGCTGGGTTGAATGGTATTTGTGTCTTAGGTCTTTGAGGGATTGCCACACTGTCCTCCACAGTAGTTGAGCTAATTTACACTCCCACCAACAGTGTATAGTGCTCCTTTTTCTCTGCAACCTTGCCACCGTCTGTTATTTTTTGACTTTTTTAATAATAGCCATTCTAACTGGTGTTAGATGGTATCTCATTGTGGTTTTGATTTGCATTTCTCTCATCAGTGATATTGAGCTTTTCTTTTTTCATATGCTTGTTCTGCATGTATGCCTTCTTTTGAAAAGTGTCTGTTCATTTCATCTGCCCACTTTTTAATGGGGCTGTTTGTTTTTTTCTTTTAAATGTATTTAAGTTCCTTATAGATGCTGGATATTAGACCTGTGTCAGATCCAGTTTGCAGGAATTTCCTCTCATTCTATAGGTTGTTTACTTTGTTGATAGTTTCCTTTAGAACAGCACATCTTAAAAGGGATAACATGTTGGAGTGTGTTCAGAGGAGAGTTGGGAAGCCCACCCTATTCTGTGGGGATGGTCGGGGGGAAATGGATTTTAACCTGGAGAAGGCAAAACTCAGGTTTTGACAGGGTTTTAAATATCTGAAAGGTTGTCCTGGGGATCTGTATGTGGTCCCCAGAAAACCTAACATTGGAGTCAGAACTCTTAGGTGCAAGCTTTAAGGAGAAAGATTACGTTTTATATGAAGAAGAAGAATGAATTTCATTTTGGAGGGTGTAACTTTACTGAGCTTTTTCCTGGACCATGAAAGTGATATATTCTTGTTGTAGAGCATTTGAAGAATAGAGAATATTTTTTAAAAAAAATCAATGAAACACCTGTAACATCCCTTTTCAGAAGCAGCCACTATCAGCATTTGGGACATTATATTTTACTATTTTTGTGTATTTTATTTTATTTTTTTACAAAGTTGAAATCATGGTACATAAACGATATTGAATCTTACATTTTATGTAAGATAAAAAGTAATTTATAATCATTTGGGTGTATGCTCAGTAATGAGATTGCTGAGTCAAATGGTGTAAATCATTCTACTCTAAAGACACATGCACACGTATGTTTATTGTGGTACTGTTCACAATAGCAAAAACTTGGAACCAACCCAAATGCCCATCAAAGATAGACTAGATAAAGAAAATGTGGCACATATACACCATGAAATTCTATGAAACCATAAAAAAGGATGAGTTCATGTCCTTTGCAGGGACATGGATGAAGCTGGAAACCATCATTCTCAGCAAAGTAACACAAAAACAGAAAACCAAACACCACGTGTTCTCACTCATAAGTGGGAGTTGAACAATGAGAACACATGGACACAGGAAGGGGAACAGCACACACCCGGGCCTGTCAGGGGTTGGGGGGCTACGGGAGGGGACAGCATTAGGAGAAACACCTAATGTAGATGATGGGTTGATGGGGCACAGCAAACCACCATGGCACCTGGTATACCTATGTAACAAACCTGCACGTTCTGCACGTGTACCCCAGAACTTAAAGTTTAAAAAAAAATTAGAAAATTTTTTAAAAAGGCAAAACATTTAACCTTACATTTAATAATTTGTAGTAAGTAAATGTACATTTTAATGGTTTCATAATATTCTATGCTAAAGATACAGTGTGATTTTGCGTAATCATTTCCTCTAATGTGGGCCATTAAGTTATGTCCTAGTTTGTGCTTTTATGGTAAATATTATTATGAATACATTTTTACATGTGTTTCAGATTATTTCCTTGGGTTAGGTTCCTAGAAATGAATTTTTCAGGTTAAAGAATACAAAAAATTCAAACTGTTGTCTCATACACACACACACACACACACACACACACACACACACACACACATTGCTATATGGTTTTACAGAAATGTTATTACCAGTTTACATTTTGTATCAATGTAAGATGATTTTGCTTTTAGATGCTTTTGCTTCAAATGATAAGGAAACTTAACCTCAACTGGCTTGAATGAAAAGGAAATGTATTGGCTTAGATATCCGGAAAAAAATATATGTGGCTAGAGTTTACCTTCAAGTATGTCTGGATACAGGGGCTCAACTGATGCCTGTACGTCTCAGTTTCCTTTCTCTCCATCAATAAGAGTGTTGGCTACTAAGAGCCACTGTTTTTGGCAGCCTTTTTTGGTGTGTGTGTGTGGGGTGTGTGCTATATTTGGGCCTTGAGTCAGGGTAGTGTCTTCATGGCTGGGACGGACCGCCTGAATCATCTAGGGAGGCTATCAGAGGAACCTGCTAATTTATTTGGTCTCATTAGATCTGGTTTTGCTGACATAAAAAAGACTGTTTTTTTTTTTTTTTTTTCCCAAATCTCTTATTAGATGAAGGAGGTGGGTTATAAATAAAGCTTTAAAAGGTATTCATTGGTTCAGCTCTCCATCGCTATGCTTGTCCGTCTGTCTGTTCATTCCTCTATTCAAGTAATGTAGTGCAGTGAGCCTTGGATAGGAGTTAAAGGATGTGGATTCTCATCCAGGTTCCACCACTGGTCCATGCCCTAATTGTATTGACCAAAACATAGCTGGGATCAGGAAGCCGGGAACAGTTTTTCCCCCTGGCACACATCTCCAAAGTGTCTACTTTTTAGCAGTTTTCAAAAGGCAAGATGTCAACATTACGATGAAAAGTCATTAGATGAAGGTGTGTGGGAATCACCCAGGGAAGATAATCAAAGGACTTAGTGCCTTTGAAAAAAATTGATTTGCAGACTCCATCCCAAGATTATCCACCATCACTTTAGAACCTGGCTTTGCCTCTGCTTTCTGAGTATTTCCCTATTACTTAAAGGGGGTTAATCCCAGTTCTGCCACTCTTAGGGAATCACATGAAATGATAATGCATGTGACATAAGATGATATTTTAAATGTTGGGCACCTAGGGCATAAAAACAAGCTCCACTTTGCTTCTGAAAGGGGTTATTGCATCTCATTCAACAGGGCCCTAGAGGATTTGGTTTTTTTCTTCTTTGGTCAAGAGATCCAGAAAGAAGTTTGGCAGGATATTCAAGAAGCACCAAGGGTGAGCCTATAAAGATCTGAAGTTTAAGAAATGCATGCCATAAACACAGATTTTTCTGAGTACCCATTGCCACCACAGGCCCCCTTCAGCCTGGGCTTAGATTTAGCAGCCTCACCTTGCTGCGCCTCACACCCATCCTCCGCAGTATGGCCACAGTGCTCTTTCTAAAAATACATGTCTTGTCAGTGCCCATTTGCCCTGCTTCAACCCTGTAATAGCTCCTTTGTGCTCTTGGGACGATACAAACTCCTTCACATAGCCCAAAAGACACAAGCGAATGACCTGGCCCTGGCTGACTTCACTTTATGTTTCTTCTTCCTTCTCTGCTACCCTACATTACAGCAGGACTTCTTTCAGCAACACCATGCTCTCACTTGCCTTTGGGCCTTCTCATTTCTCCACGATGCTCTCCCATCCCAAAACTTTAGGTCATCTTACAGGTTTCTGCTTACATGTTACTTCTTCCTATTTTTGTCAGTCTTTTGGTTGGGAGATCAAAAAGATAGTAGTCACCGATGGTGGAGTGAATTAAAATGGCTCACGTTTTTGTTGCCTCTGTGTGGGCAGGTAGTGACTGGAGATTGAGCCTCACCTTGCTGCCTAAGTGTAGCAAAGGCCAGCGGGGTGTCAGAGTGGTGTGGTCACTCTGAACACAGTTCACAGTTAGAGCTGGAAGGAGGATGTTCTGTGTCCTCTTGTTGCTTTGACATCATCCCATGCATGTCTGCGTTGGATACTTCCTGTGTTAGTGCCTCTTGTCCTATAGTGTAGAATCCTAGCTTTTGATCGGTGCAGCTGCTGCCAGCTGTTTGAGTAGTTTTCAAAAGGGAACGGAACAGAGAAATGTGTATGTAAAGCTCCGATGTTCTGAATTCCTAGAAATCATTATGAATCTGAATCACTGGGTTGATGCTGCTGCAATTATCTGAAGATTGTATGGGTGCATGTGTGGCTGTGGGTGCTTGTGTGGGATGTGAATGGATGGTGATTTGTTTATAGGGGGTAGGACTGGGAGACTTTGAGAGGAAGCTACTAAAATGTATCCTATATTTTTGCTGAATTGGATAGGAAGATATCCAGATTCTCTGTACACCAAATATTCATGAGGCTGAGCAACACAAGCCATCTGAACTGTTTTGTAATACTTCATTTAGCACTAATATATTGCCAGAAATCACACTGTTAATCGGTTGGTCCTGGAGAGAAAGCAAAGCTGATGCCTAGCTTCTTAATAAATGAGGATATGAAAAGAAGCCCTGTGGATCCGAGACAGGAAGTTGGTTCCTGGTTTTCACACATTTATTGAGCAAACATTGATTACTGTGTGTTAGACATGCATGAGCATGAATACACATCACCCCTTTCTTCTCTCAGGTTTGGATCAGTTTAAGCTTTACTTTATGAGTGTTTAGGAAGTAATCTTGCATTTGTTTTAGATGGTCTGGATGTTTAGCTAATGGGGAGTGGAGTTCCCCCTGTGCCACTTGATTGCAAGACAAAGCATTAGAAATGAGCTTGGCTCTCTTTCCACAGCTGCTATACCACTTTTTTTCCTTAGTAGAGAGTGACTATTAAGTGAATGGGGGTCAGAGAAAGCACAACTTAAGATGCTTCTTGAAAATGGGATTCAAAGTTAAAGAGTTTTCCTTACCTCTTTTTAAATACCACTCTAATATTCTCATGTTCATGCTTTCGCATCTTTCATCCAGAATAACATAATAGTTTTTCCAGGGAGTATTCTGGTGTCATCACTGTTGGATCTTTTTACTAAGGAAGTCTTTGGAGGTATATTAGAAGGGTGATTGGCACAGAATTCTCAGTTTGGGAATTGTAGCTGTCTTGCTCTAGGTCAGGCCTGTTATAATTCCCAGCTTGGTGCCTGAGCCATCCAGCAAAATTCTTAACCCTCTAGACCTTGCTCCATGGGTAGGACGGGGCTTTTGGGTTTTTAGTGGCTCTTTGATAGCCTAAACATTTGCTATCTGGCCATATACAGAAAAAGTTTGCCAGCCTCTGAAGTTGGCTGAGCCTTGTTTTACTGCCACTCTTTGATGATTTAAGGAGTCACAGAGGTCTATGTCTGTTTGACCACCTCTCAGCAAAGCAGTCGTTTATACTGTTCAAATGAAGACCATTTTGTGAGGGACCTGGGCATCATCTCTTTACATTTTAAAAGGCAAAACAGTAGCATAAAGCCTTTTAGAGAACATTATGCCAGTAACTGGAAAACTCAGAAGAACAGGGAAAAGAGGAAAATGTGTGTGGAGCAGGGAATAATGTTCAGCAGGTGGCTGGAATAGCATCAAGGGATCTTTACTCCAGGGAGCTCTGGAAAGGAAAATGGACTGGGACATTTCAAATCTATTTCTCTCTTACAAAAAAAAAGTAGCAAAGTTTTCTATTCTCTTGATTCCAAGTTTGTAGATATAACTCCTATGGGTTAGTTAGATCTGTGAGAGGACGGGAAGACCCTATAATCTAGTTCAGGAACTGAAAAGCTAGGTCTGCATGTCAAATCTGTGTCCTCCCTTCCTGTGTTTATAAATAAAGTTTTATTTGACACAGCCACACCCATTTGTCTTTGGCTGCTTTGGCAGAGTTGAGTAGCTGTGGTAGAGACAGTCTGTCCTGCAAAGCCTAAATATTTGCTATCTGGGCTTACGCTGAAATAGTTTGCCAACCTGTGAAGTTGGCTAAGTCTTGTTATCATAAGATAAGGGGATTGTCAGTTTTTGTATCACAGGAATTTTTTTGTTAATATACAAGTAGGCATTATTGATGATCATTTGCAAATTAAGTAGGAAAGGAGAATGAAAATTATCTATTGCAAAGGGGCCATGCAGTGTGGCTGGCACATGGTATTGTTACCAGACAAGCCAGAAGACCTTGTAGTGTGACCATGGGCAATTCATTTTACCTCACTGTGCCTCAATCTCTTTGACTGTAAAATGAAGATAAGGCGACTTGTTTCTCAAAACATGGTTGCTTGGATCCAATGAAATAAAGCCACGAGGGCATCCTATAAATGGTAGGAAGGCTGTATAAATAGAAGGAATTAACCAGCACCCATTTGTGCTGTTGCAGCTGCTGCAGATACGTGCCTTGTAAAATTACCCTATTATTTAGAGACTGAGAAATATTTGGATGGTGGTAATGCGCTGCTCTGAGAAAAGCAGTCGCCAGTGGGATTTTTATCACATAATTAGAGGGTTTGTTAAATGTGCTAGTGGAAAGAAGCTGTTTGTTGCTGCCTTGTTTTAACGTGGACCAGGGGATCCTGAGCCTTCTCCCTGAGGAGATTCTATACCAGCATCCTTGCTCCAGTCTCTTTTGTGGTGCTGGCTTCTGGCCAGCAGAAATTCTGGGAAGTTCTAGACATAGTGCCAGAGGCACAGTGGCCTTAGAAACCCTTGTAAAATCACCGTCTACCCATGGGACACCTCCACTTTAGACAGCTTAGTGCTGGTAGCCACTGCCTGTGTAAGAGTCCTGAGGGGGTGGGGCAAGCTGGAACCCAGGGAACAGCAGGCATCAGGAAGAGTCCAGGTTAGTGTGGGAACAGCAGAGCTGTTTGAGCTGGTTTTTTTTGACTCACTAGTTTATTTATTCATTCAGCCAGTCAGTTTCCTCATTTTAGAAGTGGTAATACCAGGTACTTTACAGGGTTGTGGTCAAAACTGAATGAGATAATGCAGGTAAAGTGTTAAGCAAATGATATGGCAGGGAGTGAATGCTCATTAAATAGTGATTTAATTTTATTGTCCTTTTCTAATTATTTCATATCCATGAAGTGCATACCCTGTGCTAGGCACTGGGGAATATCTGTAGGTAGGAGATAAAGGTGTCAGGTTCTGGTCAGCCTCGGCTTCTGCTAGCTGGCTGTGATATGGGAGGACCAGCAGTGAGCATGCTTCATGCGTTTCTCATGGTAAGTCTGGGGGATGCTTACTGCAGCCCCTCAGCTCAACCCTTTCACCTGCCAGGGGCCTTCAAGCCTGCCTATTCCAATCTCACCTGCCCTCCAAGACTGAGCTTGGGACCCATCTGCTTTCCGATTAATGCTGGCCTACAGTTGCCATATTTTTCTCAGAATCTTGAGGCACTTACATACCCAATTTAATTCTGGATCGCATCCCACCTTGTATTTTTAGAATTGTTTCATGTAGCCTTGAGAGAAGAGACGTGTCTTATTCATCTTTAATTCTTAAGTGCCTACAAAGTTCCTGACACATATATATGCTCAATAAATATTGAACTGGATGAATCGAATTCAGTTTAGCCATCATGTATGTACTACTGGCTCTACTAGTGAGTCACCTACTTTAGGGTTTCTTAACCTCATTACCACCACCATTTTGAACCAGATAATTCTTTGTTGTAAGGGGCTGTCCTGTGTACTGTAGGATGTTTAGCAGCGTCCCTGGCCTCTATCCATTATGTGGATATATGAAATCCCAGTTGTGACATTCAGAAATGACCCCATGTCTGGTTGAGAACCATTGATTAATTGTGTTCTAGACACTGCATGTACCCTGTCTTCTGAGTTAGGTTATAAATACTTTAGGTGAAAATTTTGTTTTCTCCACAATGCCTCTATACTGAGCATAAAGTAGATGTCTAATAAATGTTTACCCCATTTGCTCAGCTCATTTTCCTGGTTGCACCACCTTCAGTTGAGGCTGGGGAGAACAGAAAATCTGAGGCCATATCCATCATCCTCTATTAGCTCATATTAAATAAATGCTTAGAATTTTCTAGTTTTCATTTTGTTTTTCTTGCTGACTCACAGGCCTGCAGTTCCTTACTTTCAGAATGCCAGCGCTGCAAGGGAATGAGCAAATTCTACATCCCTTTTTCAGATTACTTTGAAACAACTGATTAATAGAATAAGCTTATGGGTAAGATTTTTCCTCCTCTGAAATCCCATTTGTATTTGCAGTTTTTGCACAAGATGATCTCCAATTTGCTGACGAATGGTTTCCAGAAAAATTTCTGATGCCACTTAAGGGATGGGCACCAGTGTGGGACCCAAGTATCTCTGGGACTGTTTTGCCTGTAAGGTTGTACCGGGCAACCAAAAGCTAAATGTCCAAGCCTTTAAGTTGGAAATAGTCTGGACTGAAGTGTGTGTGTAAATGCATGTAAGTAGTAGGGTGATGGAATAGCACATTTCTGCTTGGGGAAAATTAGGAGAAAAGTAGTATTTTAGGAAAACCCAGTACAAAGCTCTGGATGTAAGGACAGCTCAGATATAACCTTGGGTGTCTGCTAAGTATCTATGAGGGCTTGAGCAAGTCAGTTTCCTCTCTTTGGGCCTGGCTTTCACCTGTGAAGTAAGAAGAATAAATTCAATGATCTTTATGATATCTTCTAACACTGAACATTTTGTGATTTGAAAACTTTATTCTAAATAACACATGGCAGAGAAATTGATTAGAGAGTTGGGCCAGGGTCTTTCCAGTACTTTGGGAAGATCCATCTCTTGCTAGCCATCTTTAAGTTTTGGAAAGGCTCTCATGAAGCTGAGAGGCTGGGGTAGGGGTAGGGGGCTGGTGGGGGTACTCTTCTGTACTCAGAGCAGAACCAGGGAATAGGAAAGTGGATTCTGGCTCAATATAACAAGAATTTTCTAGTCATCAGTGTTGTTGGAAGATGAAGAAAGCTTTGGAGGGGAAGGAATTCTTCATCACTGGGCACATTTTAGCCAAGGCTGATGCAGAGTGGGCAGAGATTGAGATATCAGAGGGTGACCAGACTAGATGGCTCTAGTCCTTTCCAACCTAGGAGTTTTTAAAGTGTGTATATTTTTGTTAATTTTCCTTATTATTTCAATCCTTGAGAAAGGGGAAGGAAGAGAGATGGGCATACTGTTGTCTGAAGACTGATTATGTGGTAGGGATGGGTGTTAAGGCTCTGAAGGGGAGAGAATATCACTTTAGCTATATTTCTTCAGCAACAACGTTGCAGTGTGGAGAGGGCTGCCATGCAAGGGCTTAGAGATGCATTGAGTGGGTTCCTTGGATCTCCTTGCTGTGGGGCCCAGCTTGACCTTCAAGAGCAGAGGGTCTGCCCCCTGTCCAGCCCACAGCTCTGCTTGCCTCTCTCACTGTGGGCCGCCCTGACTCACTCAACAGCAAGCAAAAACCACAGTGTTTTCCCTGTCACCTTCTGTCTATCTCCCCATGGCTCTGAATCAGCTGTCATGGGAGTTGGCCGTGACTGAGAACCAGAATTAATTCACTTTCTGTGGAAATTATTTCTCTCAGGCCCACGACTGTCATATCACCGAGCTCTCTGAGTGCAATGTCTTTCTGTGCAGTCCTTGCTTTCCATGACAGCATTTTGTAGGCTCAATGTGGAGTTGCTGTTCCGTTCTATAATTGACTGGGCATATTGATGCCACTTTTAATTACCTCCAGGTACTCGCCTGCTTTAGGCCATGGTGGTGACTCCTCCTGGGTTGCCTTCATTACCAGGCTTCCCTGCCTATGGAATGGGAGGTCAGTTTGCTCTGGATGGCAGGGAGTGGGTGACATGTTCAGATAGTTCCAAGGCACTGGCCTTCCTCTATCCACCAACTGCCTTTATTTTCTTCATCTCCGCTATTGCACACAACCAGTATGGCCCAGTGACTGAACTGGCTGTCACTGTCAGGACCCTGAGCTCACGGAGTTTGCAGCTGCTGTGATGCCGGAGGGGGCTGCACTGCTGCCCACAAGCTTGGGAGCTCTGGAGTCCCACTGTGTGAAGGAAGTTGGTCAGCCTCTTGCTACTCTGATCTTACCCCACTTCCCACCATTGTGTTCTTGTTGTTTCCACCCAGGCAGATCTTTACATGGAGACGATGAATCTGAGTCAGGCTCATCTTAGGAATGAGGGTGAGTGGTATTTGAGACTGGAGAGAGCCAGCAGGCTTCTTGGGTCTCTTATTGTCTTAGCTCAGCTGCCATAAGAAAATATCACAGACTAGGTTGAACAACAGAAATTTCTTTTCACAGTTTTGGAGGCTGGAAAGTCCAAGACCAAGGTGCCAGCAGGGCCAGTGTCTGGTGAGGGCTCTCTCTTTGGGTTGCAGATGCTTCTTCTTGCTATGTCCTCACATAGCTGTTCCTTAGTTCATGCACGAGAAAAGACATCTCTTTCTTCTTCCCTTCCTCTTATTGTAAGGATGCCAGTCCTATGGGATTAGGACTCTATACTTGTAACCTCATTTAACCTTAATTACCTCCCAAAAGCCCCTTCTCCAAATGCAGTCACATTGGGGGTTAGGGCTTCAATGTAGAATGTTGGTGGGGGGGGGGAGGACAATACAGCCCATAGCACTTATTTATTGATGATTCTTTTTCAACTTCAGAAGCAGTAACTCGCCTTCTAGGGCATTAAAAACCCAGTGAGGCAGTGGGTTATTTGGTTACTCCTCCTGTCAGAACTCTTTCTTTCCTTGTTTACTCTGTGTTTTCTTCTTGACTGAGACTGTGAGGGAGCCACCTTCTTTCCTCTCTCTGTAGTCTGATTACACTTAGCTGACCATGTCCTGGTTAAGGAAACTGACAAGGGTCCAGGGTCTCTAGGAGTCCTGCCATCGAGAGGGACTGGCTGAATTAGCAGCACCTGGCTCTGAATAATCCTTGGGAGTGTTGTATTTTTAAGTTCAGTACTTGTAGCCTTCCTCCCTCAAAAGAATATCATTTTACAGAAAACAGAACCAAGACCCCCAAAGTTCAGATTGTTGGCATGAGGTCTGAAGACTATTTAGTGGCAGAATCAGGAGTGTAAACCTAGCTCATAGTCTCTAGTCGATGCTATACCTGGGAAGGACCTGGCAGATTGGAGGAGGGAGATGCCTTCCCTGTGTTGCTGAGTTTTCCTCCCTCATTTTGCTCTCTTGGAGGCTCCTCTTCTTTTTATACTTGAAAGGACAGGGACAGGGGAAAGGTGAGACAGCTCATCATGTGACCCCCTCTGCAAGGCTGGGAAGGTGTTCTTTGATATATAAAGACCAGGGGCTTCATGACCAGTGGTCTGAGCAGTGATCTGGTCTTCTGTACCTCTTCTACTTAATGACCAGTTAACTCTTAATTCAGGTGTCAATAAACATTTAGCACCTGTGCTGGGTGCTGGGCTCTAGTGGTGAGCAAAATGGGCTTGCCCTGCCCTCATGGAACACAGTCTAGGTTTTATGCACTATATTATTTACTCTTCCCATCACAAATCCTCATTGACACTCAAAGATGGGGAACCTCTAAGTGACTGGGGTTTGGGATGGGAATATGTAAACTCTGCTCCCCCGTCACCCCGCTGCTCACCCCAATCTGGCAATAGATATGTATGTTGGTGGTGATAGTGGAAGAGTGGTGAGGGATATGGGATAAGACCAGGGGTAATTTTAAAAGCTTGGGGGATTTTAGTGAAGCTGCACATTTACCTGTCCCATGATCAGTCTAGGGACAGTCTAGGGTCTAGCTGTGGATGCAGGCCCAGAAAATAGCAGTGGATGGGTGGAGATTGTTCTATCTCTCCTCCTTCCGGCTGGGATGTTTCTTCTGCCCTCGGTCCACTTTGGAACTTTGGTTGCTGCCGTGTAGCTTCTGAACTCTCTGGGGGAGTGAGTGCCCCGGCACATGGTGGACCAAGTTCAACTCTATGAGCCTGGAGTCTGTCCCTCGAAAGCCTGTCACACAGCTGCCTTAAGCCCAAGTGGCAAGCTATGGATCTTTCCCAGGGTAACCATTCCTGACTCTCCTGAATAACATGGGGTGGATCTGGGTCATTGTGTCTAGGAAAATCAGGTGGAGGACGGATCAGGTCTCTGGGGGGATGAGGGTCAGGGCTGGCTACTCACCTCCCCACCCTTAAGGAATCTAGGTACAGTTAGGGGTCCCAGGTAACCTGAACACCTTGGTACATTTCCTTAGGAAGGAAATGAACATACAAGCATGACCCCTTTTGCTTTATTCCAATACATATTTAAATACCCCGGCAACTCTCATCCACAGCATTAGCTATGATAACCAATTGCACTTCCTGTCTCAGACCCTTTCCTTCTCCAATAATTAGCTCCTTTGTCTTGCCGTTTTAATCTAGTGGTGGTTATACTGGAAGCTGCCTGGTCAGGAATTTTTGCATTGAGGGAGGAGACTCTCCCACTGATCCTGTGCAGGCATTTTTGCTGACAGATTGTTATGGCTGGAGTTGCCAAATACAAGAAGGAGAGACCTTTCACCTTCACCTGAGCTGTGTGCTTTTAAAGGAAGAAGGATGTGTCCACCTCCTATTTTCTGTCCTCACTGTTGAATTCCGGTTGACATTCAGTTGCCCAATCTGCAGTCATATCCAACTAATTGGATTGTTTTTAAGTTCTCCTCTGGATGAATTATCAGCTTTCTTGACTTTGGTCAGGCTGCCTGGAGTCAGTCCCAGTCTGGGCAGGTGCTGTGCCAACTTCCCTGGCATGTGCCTGTGCCCGTGGATTTTACTATTGACCCCTAGCTCTCCCTTGGAAATACCATGCCTGGAACTCTGGAGAAGGCGCCGTTGCTCGTGTAGTTCTGAAAGGCTCTCTTTGTCCTGAGGAATGCCTGTTGCAATGAAGCTTGGTAAATAGCCAGCTCGTTTCTCCTATAAATTAAAATGAAGGAACCTCGCCTGCTAGAAGTAACTTTACTTATCTCGTCTCATCTTCTTTATTCAAGCCTATTTAATGAATATTTATTTAAGGCCTAAAATCTAGCACTGTGCCAGGCACTATAATAGGAGACATAGAAGTAAAAGTTTGTGGTCCCTGCCTTCAAGGGCTAAGGCTTCTTAGTGGGGGACAGGCCATGTGCACATAAAACTATCAAAGAATATATAAAATGGAATTCAATTAAATGCCAAGTAGAGGAGTTTCTTCTTTGGTGTGCCTGTGGGACCAGAGTTCCTTTTCCCACGTCTTTCAGAGGTATCCATTTATTTCAGTCCCTTTAACATTTGTTCCTTTGTTAATCTGTTTGCTTGTTTGTTCGTTCGTTCATTCATTCATTCATTCATTCAATAAAAGCCAATATATTATTTAGTCTCGTCCAACACTGTGCTAGGTGCCTGTCTCCAGACAGAGATGAATATCAGCATGTCCCCCAGCAGGCTCACACACAGTCTAGTTGGAGGGGAGAAGGAAAGGGGAAGTGATTATGCACCATGGTAAAGGGTGTATACCCAGGAGGAACAGAGCACCATGGGAACTGGAGGGGAAGAGCTGCTTAGCTTCTGGGCTTTGATTTTCCCTTGATGACTTTTTTTTCTGTTCAAAAATAATTATCAGTGTTTTTCTTATGTTTCCATCATTCAAATGGCTGATTAGCCCTCCTTTACTGTCAAGCTGCTTATGTTTTAAATTTTGTGAAATAGCCTTTTCTTCGTTAGACACTTGGTATTTGTTTGCCTTTTATCTTGTATTGTATATTTGTTATTATTGTGTTCTTGAAACACTTCACAGAACTACTATTTGGCCTAATTTTCTGTCTGGAAATACCCACTATTTTCTTCCATGAAGAATGGCTGGCAGTATGTGGGAGTTCTGTCTATATGCTTACAGTTGTTTGGGGGTCAGATTTCTCTCTTTTGCCTCTAATAGTTGCTCGGAGTTACTAATTTACCATTGTTATCAACAAATTCTTATTTTTTTGAAAATGTCACCTTTCTCCCTGCCAGGCTACATTAGTGAGTGGAGCACCAAAAACAGAACACTTTCAATAACATAAAACAATATTCCTCTGGCTCTACCCCAACCCACCATGATAGGGCTTTTATACTGCATTCTCCCTGAAGCTTCTCCAAGATTTCTTGAGCATACCTGGGAGGTACCTCATGGGTCCTCAAAGCCACGGTGCTCTCAGGACTGTGAGATGCCTAGGATTCCCTGTCCCCTGTGTGTGGCGATGCCTGCCCTGAACACCCCCACCCTTGGGCCCGTAAGTCCCAGGAAGTGCCCTGCCAAGGCCCTGGGGCTGAGTCTGAGGCTTGCCAGAGCTGAGCCACAGCACCCAACTGCGGTCGTGCCACTCCCCTGCTTTTAGAAACTGCCTGGCTGGGCGGGCCACACTGGCGATGCACTGGACCTTGCAGCTGGCAGCACTGTGTTGTGCCCCCTACTAAAGTGGTGAAACCTTAACTTGCAGCTTGGGGCTAGATTCATGAGCCCTGGATCATTGCTGTCTTCTGCTCTCTGTCCTGCTATCTGGTCTGTTCTAAGATGCAAACGTGAGTATGTGAATGCCGGGCCAGGAGACAGTCTGAGTGACAGGCACTGTATTATGCTTAGAACCGACCTGCTCCCTAGCCTGAGCCCTGTCACTGGCTCAAGCTTGAGGACCCAGTTCTGTTCTCAAAACAGATGCTCTCCCAGCAGGTCCTTTAGTGTGTCATCCAGATGGTCTCCAGCAGACTGGCCCCTTGGGTCCTCCACTCGTGCCCAGGCAGGCCTGACACCTTGGACGGATGCACCTTAGGCTCTAGCAGGGACTGTTGTGATAATTATAAAATTATTTCTTCTTTCAGATTTAAAGATTATAAATCTTTCAGAACATTTAGAAAACAGAGGAAAGGAACAGTGATAACCCATGATCTTACCATGCTTCTCTTGTTAGCATTTTGGAGAATTTCCATAAGACCTTTCTCATGTACATGTCCTTTTATGTCATTATAACTCACTGTTCTCTGGCCATACCATGCCCTATCTGTTCAGCTTCCGTGTGTGTTCACCTGTGTGTGGGATGGCAAGTGGAGACCATGCAGAGCCCCTCATGTCCCCTGCTCCAACTGCAGGCTACTTTCTCGCCCTCCTCCCCCAATCCTCCCTGTCATCAGTCTTCCGAGTCTATCAACGTTGGTTTGCCTTCCCTTCCCTTCTCAGGTTGCTTTCTCATCGGTTGCTCACTACCCTGAGCTGTCTGTGTCCCACTCCTACTCTTACCTCTGCTGGGGACTGCCTCCTGCTGGTGTGTGCTAGGCCCACCAGCCATAAGAAAAACCCTCCTACACACAAAGATGCCACAGAGGGGAAGGAATCTAGGCTGCGACAGGAGTTTGTATTAGGATCCATGTGCATGTAACTCTGCCCTGGCCAAAGCAGTGCTACTGTTGGGGGGGACATAATGACACCTTTGAAAGTGGTTTTATCAGTGCCTAATCACTGGGCTATTTCCTTCTAGAGTGGGCTTTACATCTTATAGTTGGACTCTTGGTGACTTGCATTTTAGTCTCAGCTTTGCCTCTGAGTCCTGCTGTGTACTTTAAGCAAGTCACTGAACCTCTATGCTTTGGTTTATTCATCTGCCAAATGGGAGGATTACAGTTTGTCCTGTCAGCCTCACATGTGTTTGCAGATAGCATGACGAGCCTGCTGTAATCCTGATAGTACTGTGAAATGTAAAAGAAAATAATTGTATTTGAAAAGAGAAGTATAAACATTGTCATAACAATATTATAAGAACATTGACTGTGGAACCACGCAGCCTGGGTTCAAATCTTGGCACTACTCTTTACTGGCTGTGTGACCTTGGTCAACTTTCTTAACTTCTTTGTGCTTTGGTTTCCTCTTCTATCCAATGAGTAAGACAGTGTAGCAGTACTTATAAGTTTGTGGTTTTGGTAGGATTAAATGAGTTAACACATATAGCAAATTTAAAGGTGGGCTCAGCACATTTGCAGGTATTGTTATTGTGGGGGCTGTTATTGTCTACAGAGGCCCCATCATCAAATCTTTTCCTGCTATGGAGGGGAAGGAGCTCCCTGTGACTGACTTGGAGAGGAGCAAGGGCATTCATGTATATTTGGTGCCAATTGTGTGATGCATATAGCTAGGTACTTCTGTGTTTCCTCTCTTTTACATGGAGAAGCTTAGGCTCAGGGAAACAAGCCTACAAGACTCAAATTCTTTTGTCTGGCTCCAAATTGGTACTCTGTTCACTAGACCATACCACTTTCCATTTGGGTCCTGAAATATCTGTTGTTGGCTTCTTCTTTTTTTTTTTTGAGATGAGGTCTCGCTCTGTCGCCCAGGCTGGAGTGCAGTGGCACAGTCTTGACCCACTGCAACCTCCACCTCCTGGGTTCAAGCGATTCTCCTGTCTCAGCCTCCAGAGTAGCTGGGATTACAGTGTGCCACTACGCCTGGCTAATTTTTTAGTATTTTTGTAGAGACGGAGTTTCACCATTTTGGCCAGACTGGTCTTGAACTCTTGACCTCAAGTGATTCACCCGCCTTGGCCTCCCAAAATGCTGAGATTACAGGCATAAGCCACCATGCCCAGCCTTGTTGTTGGCTTCTTGTTCAAGCACTGGTGTGTTCTCATAAGTATAGATGTCCCAATTATCATGGGTGCCAGTGAGGCAGAGTGAGAGTGTGACTGACCCCCTGATGCCAGAGCGAAGGATACAACCTCTACTTTAACCATGTGACTATAATTAAACCCACATATACACTGTTCTTTTTTTCCTATCCTCTTTTCTGTGCATTTCTCAGCAATTTGGTCAGCGTGCCAGTTCCTGAAATTAACCTGCTGCCTGGTTTATGACCGAGACTGGAGATGGCCTCATGCCAATTGCTGGACGGTTTCAGCTTCCTTCCCACTCACAGATACAGTGGTAGGAATAATAATTATGTCTGCCATGTACTGAGCATATGGGAACTTTACATCATCTTGTTTCCATCTCATAAATAATCAAGAGTTAGATAGTGCTGTTCTTGCTACAGATGAGGAAACTGAATCTTGGAAAGATTGACTAACATCCTCAGAGTATCACTAGTAAGTGACTGAGTTAGGACTCAAATCTGGGCCTTTCTCTTCCTGGAGGCCCCACCTCTGAGTCCATCAGGTAAGTTCTATTTTGGCTGACTTACAGTGTAAGCTTCTAGAGAGATTCTATTTCAAGCAGTTCCGGGACTTAAAGAATTTGAAAAACACTGCTCTAGGAGGAGGAATCCTTGGCTGGGAGCCTGATAACTTGAGATCTTGCTCTGGTTTTATGCAAAGTCACTTGTCCTTACTGAGTCTCAGTCTCTCCATATGTGAAAGTAGACCTATACTGTCAGCCTCGAAAATGTCAGGCTAATAAATCACTATCATAATGGTAGTGCTTTGAGCTCTCTTACCTATTTGAAACCAAGCATCTTCGGTTATGCCTTGAGCAATCACAGTAAGGATTTTATAATAATGATAATAGGTATGACTATGCTTCTACTGTTGGTCCCACTCCTGCCATCAGCCTGGGTAGGTCCTGAAGTTGTCATTTGTCAGTGGATGTTGTGAGAATGTCTTCAGGGCAGAATAGAGGTTTCATAGTCTTTGAGGGAGATGATCACACTTGTGGTTTGCTGGTCAGCTGTGGAACTATCCAAGGCCAGTTTCCCTTGCTAAGTGGCCCCTGGAGTCCAGGCTTCTGCTGTTGCTGGAATCCAGCCTATGAGAGTGGAGTTGGGTTTCAGGAGTGTCCAGGGCACCCTGTCTCTTCCAACCCCATCCACTGCCTACCTGGAGCTGCTTTCAGGCACTTCTTTGCCAGAGAACAGATGCAGCTCTGGGTACTACAGCTTCCACCCTGCTTTTGAAAGTCACTTTCAAATTTTTCTTCTCTGTCCCACCAGGTTTGATATCACCAGAACATTTATTGATAGCTTGGCCTAAAACAGTTTTTCACATGCAGTTTTTGAACCACCTTAGAACATTCACCACTGAGCCCAGGTGAAGGTCTCAGGTGCAGCAGCAGCAGAATGTACAAGTGAGGTATTATCACCTAGTGGTTAACGGCTCCAGTATGACATTATGTCTGGGTTAAAATCTTCACTCCTTCATTTACCAGCTGTCTCTCGCTGAGCAAGCTCTTAACCTTTGCAGCTCTACCTCTTTACTTATCAAATGGGGATGAGTATGCCCACTTCATTGGGTCGTTGTGATCGGTGACATAAAATATGTCAAGAGCTTTGAACAGTGCCTGGCACATGGCAAGTACTTAGCAATAGTCGCTATTAGTAGCAGTTGTCTCCTAGGACTTAAACCCCGGAATATGTTTTTAGGTTTCAGATAGACTCCTGTTTCCATCTTCCTTTCATCTCATAGGCCCCAGGAATCTGGTCCTTCTGCCTCTGCCTTTTTTAAACAGCTGTCATCTATTACCTGTTCCTCTATTGAGGTGGAGCCCTGGCTTTTTGTTTATCCTCTAGTCTCTGTCTCTTTTGTCTTCCCTGACCCCCTGCCCCACAGAAAGTCTTTTTTTTCTTTTTAACGGGTTACTGTTGCTGGCATCATCAGGGGAGACAGATGGGGGCACGATAATTATTCTTTCACATAACTGCTGGAGACAATGTTAATCTTCAAAGTGACTGTTGCCCCCTGGTGGGATGGACTGAGTTCTAGGGAGAACAGCTCTGAAAACCTTCATCCTTCTAGGAAATTTCCTCTTTTAGGATTAATTATGCT
The DNA here is from genome assembly GCA_036589455.1 of Ateles fusciceps. NCBI lineage: Eukaryota > Metazoa > Chordata > Mammalia > Primates > Atelidae > Ateles > Ateles fusciceps. Next base: position 5,220,366 of record JAZHEH010003362.1, read on the forward strand.
TTAGGTTTTAGGCTTTGTTCTGCAGTTCTCTTGACTTAGTCTGACAGCACTGCTGCTTTGAAAGATTGATGGTTTGGAAAAATGTTGCCTGTAAGTTTACCTTTCAGGAAGCAGCTTTTCTCTGTTTGTATCCCTTGGGAAAGAGAAACATTGACACATTAAATGCAGTAACTTATTTTTGCTGTTGTGTGTATGGTTTTTAATTTTGAGACAGGGTCTCCCTTGGTCATTCAGGCTGGAGTGCAGTGGCATGATCATAGCTCACTGCAACCTCAAACTCCTGGGCTCAAGGGATCCCCTTGACCTCAGCCTCCTGAGTAGGTAGTACTATAGATGAATACCATCATGCTCGGCTAATTTTAAGTTTTTGTAGGGATAGAGTCCCAATATGTTACCCAGGGTGGCCTTGAGCACCTGGCCTCAAGCAATCCTCCCTAGTAGTTGGGATTATAGGTGTGAGCCCACATGCTAAGCCTAACTTCTTTGCATGTGGATGGGAGTGAGAAATATTATAGGAACTGGGAAGCTTCTTCCCTCTGAGTAACTACCTCCCTCACTTTGATTCAGCTAGAATCTGAGTGTCTGCTATGCGCTATGCATGGGTCTCGGTCTCTGCCACAGAGAGCAGACGTTTTAGTGGGAGGTGGGAGGTAGATGAACAATGTCCGGGGAACAAAAGTGTCCAGAGTGCATGTTAGACCCGTGCCTCCACATGGAAGTGCTGTTACTAAAAATGAATGTTCTGATTTATAAATTTTCTCCTTTATAAAATGCCCAAATTGCAATCTGGACTTGGAGTCTCCTGTGTGGGATCTGCAGCATTTCTAGGGCTGCTGTTTGTTTGATCCCTGGGTTTTGTCAGCTGGATGCTGTCCAGGTCCTCCTGTGTTGCTCTGGCTGTTGCTTTCCATTCTGGCTTTAAATTCTCATGCTTTGCTACCCTCATCAAGCAAACCTATCCTTTCTCCATGGCCTCATCCCAAAGGCTCCCTGACATTTCACACAGGAACTTTTGTTTTTGGATTTTGCATATGCTCTTGGAATCTTTGGGCCAAATGGGAAAAAGAGATTGATATGATCCACTATATAAATATGTTCATTAGATAATGAGTCTTACTATCCAGAATTTGTTGACTAATGATTGGGGCTGTATTCTGAAAAAAAAATATCTTTTACACACTATTTTTATTGTTTTTTTTTCTTTTTTTAATTTTTATTTATTTATTTATTTTTTACACACTATTTTTAAACACATTTTTGAGATGGTGGTTAAGCTGACTGCATGGTGTTAACCTACTCAGGAGTTCACATTGAAGGCTTGCTGATTTTCTTTCTTTCTGCTTGTCTTACTGTCTTTCCCCCTTTTAAATTACAACTAGAATCTTTTGCCAGAAGAAAAAAAAAATCCAGATTGTTTAGAAGAAGTTACAGTCAGGCTCCCTTTTTACAGAGTTTTTCATCATTAGTACTTTGGGTAATTGCTCATTTATTTTTTTAATGCATCACACACATACATGGGTTCTCTCTATTTCTTTTTTTAATACAACACACACACACACATCACACACACACACACACACACACACACACACGGATTAAGACCATGGTGTCTGGGTTTAAGCCTGGCTCCACAGCTCACTGGCTTTTTTACTTACGGCGAATTACTAAACTTCTCTCAGCTTCACTTTCCCTAATTTTCAAATGGAGGATATTAAGTAACTCATAGGACTGTTAGTAAAAACTAAATGTAAAAACCTTTGTCAATATTTAACATACTATTTGGAATGAAAGCATTCAGTAAATGTCAGCTACTTTTTAAAACAAAAATGGGATCAAACTATATACATTTCTATAGTTTCCTTTTTATTCAATGATAAATCAAAGATGTCCTTTCAGGTCAATATATGCAGACACCTGTACACCATTTCTTTTTAATGGCCTCATAATGTTCTGTTACATACATTAAATTACAATTTATTTAATCATTCTCCCATTGAATATTTGTGTTTTAAAAATTCTTTGCCATTATAAAAAATGTTGAAGTGAATAAAAAATGTTGCAATATTGCAATACATGTCACTCCTATTTCTCTCCTTGCTCTCTCTAGATTTTTACAGGTCTTATTTCTAGCTGTGGAATAGTGGGATGGAGGTCGTGCCAATTTTGTTAGGGAATATCAAATTACTCTTTAAAAAGTTGCACCAAGCTTTACCTTCTGCAGCAATACGTGACAGCTTGAATGCACATGGTTAATGTTCAGCTTAAGCCACGTTATTGAGCATGGCAGTATACAAGGAGCACAGCAGTGTTGTATACAATGCAGTATATGATGTCTAATCATGGCTAGTATCATAAACTTCTTCCTTGAGCACAGGCAGATGTTTCAGAGACCTTTTACTTGACTGATGTTAATCAAAGAGCTCATTATGAACTTGGATGCCCCTGGTTGTCAGGATCCTTTGCAATATGAGGATTGTTAAGTGGTATTGACACCTCTGAGGTCATCTTCATTTGTGTACAGAAGATGCATATTGGTGCATCTTTTATCAAGCAGAGTTTTTTGTTTTGCTTTTTTACTTTGATACTTTTTAATGGAAATTATTTGATGCTAAATCTGCCTCAATTGTGATTACTACTCAACTTAGTTCATAACTCATACAGGCACATGCCCACACACAGGTTACATTTGCTTTGGCTGGTTGGTTATGAAGTTGTACTATATTTTACCTTTTGGGGGACTCATGTTTTATGTTGGCCATGAAGAGAGCATTTTTTTGCATAATTCTGAAAAGGCATGAAACTACTGAAAGGAAAATGAAAAGAGAAACATTACATCCACTTTTAAGCATGGATATTTGCATTCCTTGTGGGTTGAGGTTAAGATCATGTGTCAAGAGAATGGAAGAAAATGGGTGGGGATAGTTATGAGTATTTACATACAGATCACACTATTCTTTTACAATTTTGTCATTGGAGAACCATGATTAAACCCATCTCTGTTGTCACTTCAACTCATTTACTGGTCATAATGCAACCTTAGCTTTTTGTTCAGACTTTGTAACATTTTATTCAGGATGTTGAGTGTAAAGTACATGTAATCTTTAAGAAAATGGTTCTGAAATTATATCTGAGACAGTTGAGATTATTTCTATTACATGTAAGAGTTAAGTGAAAAAAATACCTTCTTTAGAATGGAGAAAACCTAGTTATAGAATTTTCTCCTCTTAACTTAGAGGTGCAGTTTATAAACCTCCCTCCCTCCCTAAACTTTTGTGGGTTTTTTTCTGGTCTTGTATTGAAAAAGCAGAGAAATTCCGTTGAGGACAGGAAAACAACTAAGAAAATTCCTGAGATTATTTGAAAGCAGCTATAGAATACATGCTATATTGCCAAAATGTGTGGGGGGTGGGGTGGGGAAGCTGTGGGATAATTAAGGACAGGCCGGCAGAAAGGCTTCTAGTGTCAAGCTGAGCTTAATGTTTGGAGGAATGTCAGAAAGAGGTTGGGGCTCCAAGGTCAAGATGTAGAAAAGCTTTAAGAAATCTGAGGTTAAGATCAGGGGTTAATTAAACTGATTAAGACATTTGTGAGAAAAGAATTTAATTGTGCTTATCATGTTCACATAAAATATTTTCTCTGTTCAGTTCACCTGTTTTGATAGCTGTGCTTTTGTAGGTAGAGAATATAGGAAATGATTAAAATTTCAAAGCATGTGACTTGCAGTTAAGAATATCTGCTACCCGTAATGGCAGTATAGTCTATTTGAAGGAAAAAGCCAAAAGGAAGCCTAAGATGACAAAGTCAGGATAAATATTTCAGTACTATACATGATTTTATATATATATATGCTTATATAGTTTATTTTGGAATCAAAATGGCACCTTTCACATGTGCCTGACACCGTGGACTGTGGATAATACATTTTCTACCAGAGTCACTTTGCTAAGGGCAATCTCCAGTTCACTTTGGGAAGTTTATGTAAATACCAATTTTAATTTGTACTAGGTGGCACTTTGCATTCACAGGTTTAAAGGCTGTAGAGTCATTAACTTGTAATTAACAAACTTTGCAGTCCTAACACTTCTTTTTCTTTTCTTTTCTTTTCTTTTTTTTTTTTTTTTGAGAGGGAGTCTCACTCTGTCACCCAGGCTGGAGTTTAGTGAGGCAACCTCTGCCTCCCAGGTTCAAGCAATTCTCTGCCTCAGCCTCCCAAGTAGCCGGGATTACAGGCACCTGACTCCATCCCCGGCTAATTTTTTTTTGTTTTTGTATTTTTAGTGGAGACGAGGTTTCACCATCTTGGCCAGGCTGGTCTTGAACTCCTGATCTTGTGATCCACCCACTTCAGCCTCCCAAAGTGCTGGGATTACAGGCGTGAGCCACTGCGCCCGGCCCCAACACTTTCCATTCAAGATCTTGGAGAGTTTTGGGGACAGAAAAAAGGGCAGAACTTTTGTTTTCTCAGAAAACAAGGTGAGAATTGAGTTTTTGAGAGTGCTCATTCATTCAACACATATTTATTGCCTACTTCTTTTATTCAAGGCACTGATTTTTTTTAGGCTTGAAATGTATTCTGGCAGTTTCTACCTGCTTCTGATGTTCAAAAATTCTTCATTTGGTAATGAACATTCATTACTTCATTACTTTGATTAGAACAGTAAACTTTGTTGATAGAGGAGATAAAAAGTTTGCAATGGAAACTTGGGACATTATTTGATGTTCAAGGTGGTTGAGCTTTATAGGTGTAGAGCCTTAGAACTGGAACCCTGGGGGTCTGGAGAAAGGTCACATAGAAAGACAAGTGTCAGGTTGGATGCAGGTAACTGTGGCATTAAGAGAAATAACTCTTCTGATGGAAAGCTTTACTTTAACAAATTAGCATGAAATAAAAGTAAAAAATTGTACGAACAAGAAGACAGAGGAAATTCTATGGACTCATCCCCTGAACCTGATTTTATCCGGAGTAACTTTGGGCAGGAGGGTGAGAGAGAGAAATTAGAGAGGACAAATATTGCCTATCTTTATTCCCAGGAGAATTGACCAGAATCTTCTCTGTTGATTTTGGCTAAGATTGATGTTGTTTCCAGGATGAGACCCACGTCCTGAGGGTCGCTGCCTTATCAGAGATGGGCTGGGGGCTCATGGGTCAGTGAGCAACTCAGCCAGTAAAAGCAGGGCCCAGTGAAATCTTAAGCAAAGAAGTGAGCATTCGAAAAGAAGCATCTCAGTAAAAATGAGGTTCTAATGAGCTTTCTTCTTGGAAACGATTCTCTTCCCAGTGACATGCTTGAGTCTCAGAAGTCCTGAAGGTGATACTTGCCACTTTTCACCACCTCACAGACTTCTCCTTGAAGTCAAACCATTTAATTTTGGGCCTATTGTGAGCCTGCAGTGATGTGTCAGCACAAACCTTAGTCATCTCTGAGCAGAGTCCTCCTAGAGTAGGGTTATGAGGTCACGCTCCTGTTGCTTATTCACAAGTTTTGGGCAGCTCTCACCTTTCCTGAAGGCCTGGACCATTGTCATGACACAAATCATAGCTAGTTGTGGGGCAGCGTGCCTTCTGTCTGCACTGCCTCTTCCTAACACTCCTTTCAGTGCTCCCTACTCTTTAGACCAGGGCACCCTCCAACACAGAAGGTGCCTCCGCCCCGCTGTATCTGTAAGAGCATCACTCACCTTCCTGAGCCTCAGTTTCCTAACTATAAGTTGGGTACAATAGTATCCACAGTGCCTCCCTCTTCAGGTGGTTGTGTAGAGAAGGATAAAGTGAGTCAGTGTTTGTAGGAGTGCTTTTTGAATATTATGAATTAAGTTATGCTTTCCCTCTTCCAAAGAGGATTAAAGTACCTGCAAGTGCCTCATAAACAGTCAGCGTTGTCCCACGATTCATTTCCTTAAAGTTTCTCTCTGTCACAGATACAACTACATACAGATAAGGCTGTCAGTTTGCTAACCTCTGCTGTTTTGTTCACTTAAATGATGGAAAGTTTTGGGACCAAGTCTCAGAGAGGCTTGTGAAGTCCTCCCATGTTCTCTGCCTTCACCACTGGCACAATCCTTAGGTGACTGATGGTGTCATTAGGATAGAATAGGCCCGATAGTCACTTCTACTTTAGTCGCAGAATACTAATAGCTCAAATTATTTCTTTTTCATAGAATGAAATTACTTTAACAAATTAATTTTATGTTTAGAAACAAGGAATATTATAGAGGAAGTGGAAAAATGAAAGAAAGATAAAAATATTTCGCTTGGGCTGGGTGCAGTGGCTCACACCTGTAATCCCAGCACTTTGGGAGGCTGAGGTGGGCAGATCACAAGGTCAGGAGATTGAGACCATCCTGGCCAGCATGGTGAGACTCTGTCTCTACTAAAATACAAAATATTAGCCCGTCATGGCAGTGCATGCCTTTAGTCCCAGCTACTCGGGAAGCTGAGGCAGGGGAATTGCTTGAACCTGGGCGGCGGAGGTTGCAGTGAGCCAGAATTCCACCACTGCACTCCAGTTGGGCGACCGAGCAAGATTCCATCTCAAAAAAAAAAATTGCTTGTATTCAATATTCAAGAAATATTTATTGAGTGCCTGTTACGGTGCTAGGCCCTGGGGGATTTAGCCTTGAGCAAAATAACACAGTCCTTGGGCTGGCATTGTGGGCAGCCATCTAAATACTAAACCTAACATTACAACAATAATTGTGAATTTGCAAATTGTGGTAAATGCAATGAAGGATTAGTAAGGATTCTAATGGAACCCTAACAAAGAAACCTGATTTAGTTTGGGAGCATCAGGAAGGCTTTTCTATGGATGTTCTATTGAAGCCATTACTAACTTATTCTGAATATTTACTTTCACCTGTAGGAAGGCCAATTCAGCTCACTTTCCATCCTTAGGCTATATTTCTTCCTAAGCTCTGCTGCTAGTTAGAAAACATGTGGTAAATATCCCCATTAGCACTTTGTGTCTTTCTAAGCTAGCTTTGCCTTCAGGGGAGCTCTGAAATTCCTCCCTCTTTAATGGTTCTTTGATGACAGTCCTTGGACTCTGTTCTTAACTCTTCTTTCTTCAGTATGCTAGTGGCTTTTTTTTTTTTTTTAATTCCCAGAGGACCAGTTTGTCTAAGGGGGGACAGGGAAGAATATACAGGCCATCATACTACCTGAAATTGCACCATTCATTCTCCTTTTCGTTGTGAGCTTTAAGAAAGAAAAGTATCCTGGATAATGATTAATACATGATTATAGAAAATGTGTTTAAAATATTTAGGCTAAAACAATTATCACCCTTAATTCCAACATTACAGAGTTATCTCATTCATGAGTAGATTCTTCCAGTCTCCCCCCTTGATGTACTGATGTTGTTTAATCTATTTCTATATATAAAAACATAATTATAAATTTTTCACATGGATGAGCATTTGTAGTATTTAAGAGGGCCATATTAACATTTCCTGGTGGACTTGCTGTGAATAAAGTACAGTAAGCACAATCAGAATTATTTCCTCTGTTCCAAACACATAGGAACAATTTTTTAAATATCTTAACTGAATTCAAAAACAAGAGGGAAATCTTGGGAACCAAGAATGGGGATGGATGTCCCAGACTTTAGGATCTCCCTCCAATGCACTTAACATGTGACAGGAGATCAGAACCATCCTCCTGTGTGGACTGGGGGTTGGGACCATGCTCCTTGAAAATTGACTGGAACCTGATCATGCATGGGTGCATTTTGTGGTGGGTAGCTCTCCCGTGGCCCAGGAAGGAAGCAGAGGTAGGTGTGAGAATAGGACCCACAACTGTGCAGCACACAGGCATCTTATGTTTTGTTGTCCATTCTGGAGAAAATCCTAAAAGCCTACTTTGAAACCTTGTCCAGAGTTGTATATCCTATCGGTCAAGGCTCAATCATGATTTCAGCTGCTAGGGAGGGGCAAATAAGGAGGAGAAAAAGTTTTGTATGCAAGATGAGTTTGCCAACAAATTTCTGCGCTCATGGAAAACCACCACCATGAGAGATAGGTGAAGACCCGTCAAACAAGATAATCTAAACCCTAAAAAAGAGAAACCAGGGAACAGTCTGAAAAGTTTGAAAAGTGTGTGTGTTTAAAATATCAGAGAAAGTCAGGAGCATTTCTCAAATGAAAATAGAAGGTTGTTAAATAATAGGCCAATGTGAAAAAGATCCAATTGGAAATCTCTGAAATGAAAAAGATAGGACTGAGGCAGGGAGCAAGTAATGAAGTCAACAGTAGACTAGATGTAGCCAAAGAAATCATGAGTTAAAGAGCAGAAGTGAGGAAGCACGGAGAGATAAAGGACTGGAAAGTTTGAAGGAGAAAAAGATGTATAGATATATTTATAACCTCTTATGTAGAAGTTAGATTGAGAAGCTCTGATATACCATCAGTAATTTTTTTCTTTGGTTTCTTCTGATTTTGTCAGACTAGTTTGTATTATACTAATCCTTCCACTGTGAATACCAGAAAAGCATATATATGTTTACTGTGTGTGTAAACAGAAATAATATAAACTCTTCTTGGAGAATACCGAGGCAATGACGCCTAGAAAGGCCAGAATGGTGGAGAGGAGGGGAAATGCAGAGCAGTACTCCGTGAGATGCCACTTTCTCCCTCCAGGTATTTGCCAGTTTGTAAGTGGCAGCATAGAGGCTAAATTAGGTGCTAGAGCTTTCAACAGTCTCTCAGAACTGAGGAGACAGAATAGAAGTTCAAGACTTGTGAAGGCAGAAGGGCCTGGTAAACACCCCAGGCTTTCAGTGTGGACCCCCAGAAGGTGTCTCTTGGGAGTAAGGGCGAGGCCTGACACTTACCTTCTAACTCGCTCAAATGGATCAAGGTTCCTTTCTCTACCCCACCTGCCTGCCAAAAGCAAACATAAATACTCTCTGGAGGAAGATAATATCATTCAGACCCTCAAATTAATAATGCTATCGTTTTTCAAATACAATGTCTGGCAGTCAATAAAACATTACCAAATGCTTAAGATGGTAAAACCAAATGACTGTAAAACTAGAGAAAAAATAAACAATAATTAGAATTGCACAGGACCTACTTAACTTGCAGTTATATTAGACATAGGCTTTTAAATAACTGTGATTCATACCTTGAAAGAAATAGGAAAGATGGAGAAATTTGCCAGAGAAGTAGAGTCTATGAAAAGAAACTAAATGGAAATTCTGGAACTAAAATTTCCCTGGGAACAGGTAATACCTTAATCCTGTGTTCAGTGTAGAAGTTGGGATGAAGTTGGAGTCTGGGGCCATGATCCTAACAGGTGAAATAGAGCTACCTGGTTGTTTAGGATTGTCCTAGTAATATGATGCTTGTCTGTGGCTCAAGAAAGAAGCAGATTCTGGCAGGCATGAGAATAGGAGGAACTAGGTCTGTACAGCATGCAGATACAACATCTAGGATTGCTGGCTGAGAACACACTCTTGGTTAATAAGATACTGGTTAGATGTCTAAAAGGGGAGAAGAAACCCTGGAGTGAGAAAAATCCCTAAGGAGGACAGAATGTTACAAAAACTTCTTTTTGTTTTCTTTACATGTTTCCCTATGGCCAGTTAGGGTACCCAGAATGGTATATTCACCTCTTTTATTTTTAATTAACCATTTGCTTATTTTATATTTTAAAATACTACATTATAGTGATTTGTATCATCCTTTATTTTTATTTGCTAGGTTATTAGGTGCTTGAAGCCTGAGTTTCTGTTTCACCTGTTTCTGTATCTTTTCTCTGTGTGACTTTTCTTTTTCATATTCTCAACCACCCTCTGTCGCACACCCAGTGTATTGCCCTCACATGATAGGAGCTAAGCACATAAATGTTTGTTGAATAAATAGTAGAAGACATAGCTGTTGATTGATTTACTGATTTCAGTTCTTAATGTGCTCCCCTCAATGATAATCCCAGGGTGGTAGTAAAACAATGAAAAATGCACATTTCTGCCTTTAGGGAATTGAAAATAGGGGAGGAGGGGGAGATAGAACCTGAGAAGAACAGTGGGAAATGGAAGATGTGTCTCAACTGCTCAAAGGCTTGTGACACTTCTTCAGCAACTTTTTTCATTATTAATGGTATCCAGTAGGATCCAGTCAGGAGACAGAAATCGTACCTGTAATTTGAATGGAAAATTTAGTATGAAGAATTATTATTAGTAAATGAGAATCAACTACTAAGATGGGTAAAAAGAACTTTAAAGAATACAAGAATAGCAGCCTGTGTTCCTAGGGCTGAGAGAGAGTGTCCAGGAAAGGATAAACTAGGAAGGGGTCCCCCAAAGCTGAGACTTAGACCTCCTTGCAGACTTAGTGGCTGAGGCCGACTGGATGGTAGAGAATTCACTGAAGCACCACAGGACAGGGCTGCTAAGCAGGAAGCTGTCCACTGGGGTGCCAGCAAAACCGGATAGAGGGGTATATGCTGCTGGGTCTCACATGTTCCATTGGCCAGGAAGTTGCCTGCTGTGCCATAGAAGTAAGAACAAAAGCACTAGAACCAGGAAGAGAAGCTCTTCCTTTCAGCACCCTCTACTGACAGGACCCAATGTTTTGCCAGCTGGCAATGGAGAAATGTTCAGAGCAGCTCAGTACAATAGAAATATAATGCAAGCCAGATATGTAATTTCAGAATTTCTGCTAGTCACATTAAAAAGATTAAAAGAACTGGGTGATACTCATTTTTAAATTTTGGTAAGATATAAAATTTACCAGCCTTACCATTTTTCAATGTACAGTTCGGTAGTTGTGCAAACCAAACTTTAGAACTTTTCATCTTGCAGATCTGAAACTCTACACCCATTAAATAACAACTTCCCATTCTTCTTTCCCTGCAACACCAGATAACCACCATTCTCATTATTTCAGTGAATTTGATTACTCTGGGTATCTCATGTAAGTGGAATCATAGAATATTTGTTTTTTTGTAATGGGCTTATTTCACTTAGCATAATGTCTTCAAGGTTCATCTTTGTCATAGCAGGTGTCAGAATTTCCTCCTTTCAAAGGCTAATATTTCATTGTATGTATGTAGCATATTTTGTGTATACATTCATGTGACAATGGATTGGCTGGGTTGCTTCTACCTGTTGGCTATTGTGCACAATGCTGCTATGGACATAGTTGTACAAGTATCTCTTTAAGACCTTGCTTTCAGTTATTCTGAATATATACCCAGAAGTAGAATTGCTGGATCATATTGTAATTCTGTTTTCAATTTTTTGAGAAAGCACCAAACTATTTTCCATAGCAGATGCACCATTTTACCTTCCCACCAACAGTGCACATGGGTCCCAATTCTCCACATCCTTGCCAACACTTGGTCTTTTTTGTGTTTTAATAGTGACAATCCTAATGGACGTAAAGTGGCATCTCATTATGCTTTTGTTTTGTATTTCCCTAATGATTAGTGATGTTGGGCATCTTTTCATATGCCTCCTGGCCATTTGAATATTTTCTTTGGTGAAATGTCTACTAAAGTCTTTTGCACATTTTTATATTGGCTTATTTTTTGTCGTTGTTGAGCTGTAGTTCTTACGTAGTCTGGATATAACCCTTTATCAGATACAAGAGTTGGAAACATTTTCTTCTGTTCCATGTGATGTCTTTTCACTTTGTTGTGTCCTTTGCACAGACGTTTTACATTTTAATGCAGTCCAATTTATTAATTTGTTTTTGTTGCCTTAATTTTAATATTTTATTTAACTCAATATATTTAAAATATTCAATCTGTAATCAATATACAATTATTGAGATATTTTACATTTTTGCACTAATGTACAATTAGTACAAAGTGTACATTTGTACTTCAAAGTCTGGTGTGCATTTTGTTCTTACAGCATATCTCAAGTCATACTGGCCACATTTCAAGTGCTCAATAGCTATATATGATCGGTGACTGCTATATTGGATAATGCAGTTCACAGGGTTCATCTCTAGTATCAGAAAGCAGAGGAAAGCAGGAGAGACTTGGAGCTGAGAGACGATAAATTGATAACTGGCACAGGATTATAATAGTTATGTGGCCACATAATGGAGCATTACATATAATTAAAAGTGATGTTCTAAAAAGTTACAGGAATTTTAAGAAAAATTATCTTAAGTTCAAACAGAAACCACCTATGTGGTAATACACCAAAATGTTAACAATGGTTATCTCTGGGAATTAGCATTGGGCTGTTTTTGTTTCTTCTTCCTACATTTATGTATCCTCAAACTTCATTTAATGAGCATGCACAGTTAATTCACATAAAGTTTATGCTCTTGTAGCACAGAGGTGTCCTTTGTAACTCCAGACAGTGAAGCTTATTAGAAGTCTAGGCCCTTAAGTTCAAGTTGGTGACAGTTTGAGAGAGAAATGGGTACCCTAAAAAGTGGGATTAACCCCAGTAAATTGTGCAAACCTGGGTTTGTAAGGTGCAAAGATCTTACCATTCTAAGTTTGAAAGGTCATGACTAGGAGTCCTCAAGGTGGCAGAAAACCTAATCCCTCTGAATTTATGGGACAAGAGACGGTGATTTATTCAGTTTCTGTTAAAAACTGCTTGTTAATGGCTGTAATTGGAATACTTGACATTGTACATTTCCTTTTTTCCTCTCGGGGATCAGTGGATTAAAAGGCTGTGATTTATTTTGCCACTTTTATGTAGAACATTTTATCCTCTCTGCTCTGTCATACAAAGTAGAAGTTCTTCTTTCTTCCTCAGGGAAGCTGAAGAGTGTTGTGATCTTTTTGTGTACTTAGAGTGTGTGTGTGTGTGTGTGTGTGTGTGTGTGTGTGTGTGTGTGTGTGTTGCAGAGGTGGTCTGCTGGCACCACTACAAGACAGCTTGCCTGTTTTTGTGGGATTCTCTCTTGTGCTTTGATTCTGCTAACCTGCCTCAACTTTATGCTTGTTTGGCTTACCAAGGGTGAAAGTACATGAGAACAACCCCAAATCTGAATATTAAAAAAATTTTAAAGAAGATATTTATTGACTTTATTGGGTATCTATTACGTACCTTTATTATGTACTCTATTATGTAATAGACACTGATTTAAGTCCTTGTCATCAATTATCTCATTTAATTCTCACAATAACCCTACGATACATAGGTATGGATGTTTCTCCCATTTCATATACCAGAAACTAATCCATAGAAGTTTGGTAACCTGCTGAAGGACACATAGCCAGAAAAAGGATGAGGCAGAATTTAAATTTATAGTCTGGGCCAGGCGCAGTGGCTCATGCCTGTAATCTAGCACTTAGGCAGACCGAGGCGGGCGGATCACCTGAGGTCAGGAGTCCAGTACATGAAGATGAGGAAAAGCTATAGGTCGTGAAAACAGTATCCAGAAGTCAAGAGAGGCAGAGCTAGTATTCTAGCAATGAGTTTGGAACAAGAGGGCTTTAAAGGAGCGAGGGTAGGAAGTCACATTGGGCTTATATCATGGAGTACATTGAGGACCACCATGCTAAGGAGTGTTCCTATTTCATAGATGGTGGGAAAGTCAGGAGTTATTGGATCAGGGAATAGCAGAGCTGTGCTCTTGGATGTCTCTTTTATAGAAATTTTTTCTTGTAAAGTTGACAAGATCATTGTGACAGCTCTTCTTCACAAGTTGCCCAAGGTCTCTAACTTCTAAATCCCTCTCAAGTGGAGCCTATGTGTCTCTTCCTCTCTGTGTGTCCTGTGCCATTTTATGTCCCCATCCTTCCCAACTCACTCCCTCCTTAAAATTTTTGCTGTCCTGTTCTCCGTGATGTTTCTCATCTAAGGTTTCTATCACAGAAGGAATGAGAGCTGCCAACTCCTGAGTCCATTCCAGAAACCACAGTTGGGTTTTCACAGTACTCTGTTGTAGGACCATGGCTCCACACTCGCCCTCACTGCCACTCCCATATGCAGTGGCCTTTGTATTTAATCAAATTGAGTGGGGGTATTGTAGCTACATAGAAGGGGCTATTACTTCTGGTGTTCTGCAAACTAGACCCTGTAGTCAGCTGCTGAGGCAGAACCCTGCTCTGATTCCAACCCCTTGCTGATTGTTTTATGCCCTATTCTGACAGTTCGCTGGGCTGAGTTTGCTCATAACATTCTCATCCTGTTCATTTAGATTTGGGCTGCCTCCTTTTATTGTTTTAAACCTGAGAGTTCCTTCAGTAAGTCCTGAATATGTGAGGAAGAAATGTAGTACACAGAGAGAAATTTTTCCTATTAAACATTTTACAACTTTTTTTTTTTTTTAATTTGCCAACTGTTACGAAGTTTAGATCCTGGGGACCTGATTCTGAAAGCTTTTCCCTTGTGGAAGGGTTCACTCAGCTAACCTGAATTTGAACTTAATTTTACTCACCTCCCCCGCAACAAGTCATTATTCTCTGTGTCATGATATCATTGCACTATGTAGCAACCAGCATGACCTTACTGGGAAGCTCTTATGTAAGAGATTGCCTAAGTGAAGAAGCCTTCCCTGGCACTGGTATTGGTGCTTGGTACCATGAGCCTTTGTTGCCTTTTTCCATTGCCCTCTCCCTGGTCTCTGCACCTTGCAGGTCCTCACTGTTGCGCATACCTGGGAAGGGGCCACAGGGAGCCTTGTCAAGGCTGAACTGTCAAAGGCTCTTGCTGGTTTGTGTTTCAGGTTCTTGGAGCATGGTCAACAGTGCGGAAACATGCCACATGGGGAGATCAAAGCTTCAGTGGCCAGAATGATGCAGTCACTACTCTGCTTAATTAAAACCACGCACACAGGCCTGGTTTTAATTAAGCAAAGTAGTGACTGCATCACTAAAGGCAAAGGGGCAGTTACAAAAAAAAATGATGATGGTTGATTCCTGGCATTCCATCTCTTAGTACACATGGGGCCGGTGTTCACGGAGTACTTGCCTGACTCACTCGTGACACGAGCGTGTTTCCATCACACATACATGCATCCATGTGTTCAGATCAATTGCTGATACTTGTCATATCCGTTGGATGAATCAAAGAAATACAGAATTTGAGATCTAGAAGGCACATAGACGTCATCTGATTTCATTCATTGGTGATGAGAAACTGAGGCCAGAGGGATCCTCTAAGAGTTGGTTAGGAGCACAGTCTAACGTTTCATGTCACTTCCCCCAGTCCCAGTTTAGAGTCATGTTGTAAATGACAAATATAGACTAGATTCTCATTCATGGATTCCACAGATGTTAACTGATCACCAGATTCTTGTGTATCAAGGTCTTTGATTTCATTACTGATTTCCCATTCCTCTGGCTTCTTTCCACCTTCAACTCCATAGTACCGTTCAGCTTTCCATTCCTATGCTAGTAGCTTTCCAACTTTCTACTACCAACCAGCAATTTTGAATACGTACAACTGTGCTCACATTTTCCTTGATTACTAATAACAGGAACTACCATTATATTGAGCCCCTGTGAATGCCTGAATCTGTTAGATGCTTTACAGATACGATCTCACTTAATCCCCAGGAAAATATTTTTAGCGGACTTATCCTTCACAACATGCCATTCATATTTTCACAACTGAATGGCTGCAAGCTTGAGCAGTGTGTCCAAGGATACCCAGGGAGTAACTAGTGGACATGTCTTTCGACTCCTGTTCATACTTCTGCCATTAAAGCACACCCTTTGCCCATATGTTACTGCTGTTAAGCCGTGAGGAGGCAGGGCAAGTCATCCCTGTTGTCTTGTCTCTTCTCTTTCCATTTTTTGCTTTCTTGAAAAGAAGACTCAAGCCCCCACATCCCCCCGCCCCTTTTTTCTGGCAGGGAGCAGGGAGGTATATTCCTCAAATTCCCTTCCTTTCTGTTTCCCTTGTTTAGAAATGTCTCTATAAATTGAAGCCAATAGTTCATAGGCCAGTCCACATATTGCAGAAGAGTCTGGCTGGTTTCAGGCTTCCTAAACTTGCATGCATGCTGTACTTCCTCAGTGACCTGTCTTCACCCTCCTTCTTTGACATCAGAGGAGACTCTTCTAGCTAAATTGCTAGTTACTTGAGAAGGAAAAGGTTTCATCTTGATGGTAGCATGTTATTCAGAACCTTGGATAACCCCCAGCCCTCCTAAAAACACAATACGTGTATGTTAGAAGAAATTTATCTTGATGATTGGTGAGAGGGTGGTGATTAAAACCAGCTCATTTCCCATTTACCACTGAAGCCAGCTCACCTTTGCTGAAGAGGGTTCTTGACTCTTACTTTGGAGCAGGAACTCCTAAGTTAATCAAGCCTTTTCAAGAGCTTCAGGCTGAAAGTCAAGATCCCTTAGGTTAGACCCAATGTTAAAATTTTAACTGGGCAAATTCTCATTAGAGATAAGGGGCCAAAGACTGTGCTGATGGAATCTAATGTCTTTTAATGTTGACTTCAATACAGTAAAGCCCTTGTTAAGCCATTTAACTGTAAAATTGGGCCTTGGGAAGGCAGTGCACCCTCTGAAATTAGAGGTCAGGAGATTTGGATTTGATTTCCAGCCCTCTGCCAGTTAGTCAGCCACTCACTTTCAAGCCTTAGGCGAGTCACTTTCTGTCTCTGTTTCTCGATTTTTGTACAGAGATTTATGTGGGCCTTAAGGCCCACTGGGAAACAATCCCTTTTTTAGCTCAGTGCCTGGTTTGTTGAGTATACTTGTCAATCTAGACTTTAATACACCTATGATTTTGGATTAACTGTATTACCTCTGCTAGAAATTAACACAGAAAATTCACAGTTGATTGACAAGAATGAGAATCAGTTCTAAAGAATGAAAATATAACCGAATTCTTTATTGCTAAAAGAATGCTCCAGTGGACACAGATCACTCATTCTAACTTCATCAGCTATAGCATTTAAAGGGAGACAACTTTTCAAAGTACAGAGCTAAAACTGTCCCTGCTTTAAGTGCTAAAGCACTTAAAGCAGGGACAGTTTTAGCTCTGTACTTTGAAAAAGTTGTGTGCTCTACAAATAAAAAGCTACTTTTGTTGTTACTTTTGGTCCCCCAGGAGAAATGGGAGTCCTTTTCAGAGAGCATGGGAGACACATGAGTCCTTTGCAGTCCTCTGGTCTGCCTCTGAGGGTGAAATGAGAGAGTATGAAGCATTTTGGGGTGTGGCCAGGCACACAGTTAGGCTCGGTGCAGAGCAGAGCTGCTGTCCTGGTGGTGTGGCCCCAGTCATCATGAGCCATGTCTGAAAGAATTAATCACATTTCATATGCAAGCATGCTCTCTGTTTGACTGTGCTGTTGTTTTTAATGAGAGCATCCTTGACAGTGCTTTAAGCTGACTAATTGTGTTCTATGTCATGTGCATGGGCTTGAGTAGGAGGCAGGGTTAGGGAAGAAGGAGGGAGAATGGTTGTGTGAATTAGGGAAAGATGTCTCTTCCTTTGGAGCATGGATGGGTTCCAACCCGCCACTCACCCTCTCAGCTGGGTATCTTTGTGCGGGCCACAGCCTGTGCTACATTAAGCATCAGCCCTGGTTGGGGATAGAGTCTACAGGGGAGAGGTTAGAGCTGCATCAAAGAAGCAACTCATAAGTGACCTCCATTTAGCTTACCTGCTGGTCTCCATTCCTTCTGCAAAACATACTACTGGCAACGACTGCTGCATGTTTTTGTTATTGTTGTCTTACATGCCACTATGATTTTGTACCCTCCGTTGGACTGAAAGCATATACCGAGAGCCAATGGCGTGAATTCCTAAACATTTGGACCAGTTAAATTGTTTATTGTAATTGAGTAATTTGTTACATAAATGAAATATGAGTGAGAAAAAATAGATGACTAACATTCACTGAGTACTTACTGTGTGTTAGGTACTCTTCTAAGTACCTGACATCTCATCTCTTACAACTGCTGTGTATATAAAAGTAGAATGTTTTGGAAAAAATATTGATAGCAGTGAGTGCTACACAAGTCATCAATGAATTAGTTATAAAGAAGATAGCAGTTAAAAAAGTTGGAGGGAGAATAAAAATCTTAGAAGGATCCTGCACCCATGTTACTCAGCAAATGTCTCTAAGTTCTTAATCCACTTGGAAAAAAGCAAAATTAGAAATCAGAGTCAATATGTTATTTATGCAAGGAAGACTTTGGGAAACTAATCCATAGTTCTATCCCCTGGAGGAAAGACTTCCAATCTACATTACAGTATCAGTGAAAAAAAACACACATTTATATGTTTTATATTAAAATAACATGTTTAAGGTATGCACATACTGTTTTCTATGGTTCTTTAACATCTGTTTTGAGTAATAGACCCACTTTTACTGGTTATGATTGTGTTGATAAGAAGTCTTTTACTGTAAGAAAATTAGTGAAGGCAAATCAGATATGGGCTCCAAATGGCCCCAGCTGATGTGGACAGGTGCCTCTAGGAGAGCAGATGAAGCTCATCGAAGGAATGTGTCTGAAGTAGCCATTGTGATCTCCAGATCATGTTCTCATGTTGCAAGTTACTATTTTACCAGTTATTGGGTAAATTCCTAAACTTCGGTGGACTGCATCAGCCAAGGTTTTGGAGACCTATTTTGAGTATAATGAAATTTGACATATTGTAATGACACTGCCATTTGGTGCCTGTCACCAAAAGGATTTCTTTAGTGTTCCAATGGTCATATCCTGTGAAGACTGAGAGTGAATACGTATGTGTATGCACACGCACTTACACAGATCAACACACGTGCTTATATTCAATTAAGCAAATATTCAGTGAGCCTGCTGTATGCCAAGTGCTATGCTGTGAGTCATAAGGCCTCAAGAAATTGCCTGATATGATTATTGCCCCCAAGTAACCTGGGGGATGTACCTAAAGGGGTCACATATCACCAGCTCACCAGCTCAGACAGATGGGTTAACAGAGGCTGCTGTGAAGGATAAGGGGAGTAGAGAGAACCCCATTAGGAAAAGCAGTATAAACAAGCAGGGTGATGTTGCAAAGGGATTATGCAATTCAATGAGTATAATGACCTCGAAAATAATTTACTTTCAGATTACTTTTACTTATGTTTGTCTGATTTTATGCTCAAAATAATTCCAAGAAGTAAAAACGCCTCTATATTGCCAACCAATACTTGGGGACACAGATATTGAAGGAAGGTGACTTGCTTCAGTAATGTGGCATCAGAGCTCCTAGTTCCTAGTGCCCAGATTGGTGCTCTCACCACCAGATGGCAGCTTCCTGGCACATTCACTCACCTGCCACCCTAGAGACACTAATTGCAACCCATACCTTAACTGCTCAGGTGAGACTACCCTATTGCCTTATGGTCTGTCTTTCTTAATAAGCCACAACTACTGCCAGCTTACTGAATAGAGGGGCCTCCCTAACTCCATGATTGGCTCAAGTCCCATTCCTGCTGCACTGTGTGGCCAGTGTGTGTGTGTGTTGAGGTATGCCTGCTCACCTGGCACGTGGCGGGATTTCTGCCTTCTGGCCCTATGGGCAGTGCCTCAGAACAGCCTCCTCATTCAGTGCCTTCTGAACAGTTCAGGGAAGTATTTTTGGCTTATACATTCTGCCCAAGCCCAGGCAAGCTCAGCTGGGGCCCCAGAATAGCACTTTGCGTTTTAGGAGAGAGGGTTGCATTTGCAGAGGTACCATTAACCACCAGGGTAAGGGCTCTTACAGCAGAGTGTGCTTTCCAGTGGGAGCCTGAATTACACTGTCTATATGAATTGAAGTCTCCTTCACTGTTCTCCTGACTCAAAACAAAAACCACAAATGTGTGAGTAAAGATAAAACATCAGCGTGTTATTCGGTGGCTTTGTGTTTGCACAGGTACACTGTGGAATATATAAACAACCCCAAGGGAAAGATACAAGGCACATGGTCCTTTCTTCATCGTCCATTTATGTATTCCACTCAAATATTTACTGAGTACCTATTAAGCACTGGGTGATATACTAAGTATTGGAGATTTCACTTGGAGCAGTTATGGCCCTTCCCTTGCAGAGTTCACAGTCTGATGGAGGGAGACAGACAGGTGTCAAGGGATGATCACAGTGGAGTAGGATAAATGCCATGAGTGCACACTGGAAGCAGGGCAGTGTGCAGTTATGCAGGGTGTGGCTGTTCAAGGGCTCTCAGCTGAAAGGATAAGTAGAAGCTGAAATCCAGCCTATCCTCTGCTTCCCAAGACACATGCTTCCTTAGAGTCAGGGGGAGCCTTTTAGTAACTCACAGAAAGGCCCGCAGAGACCAGCAGTGACCCTGATTGGAAAGGCACCTACCCTGGATTTAGCATGGAAGGGAAAACTTCTTGGAAGGAAACATTTCAATTGAGGCTTGAAAAATGAACAAGAATTAGCCAGACAAGGGAAGCAGAGGAAAGGTGGGAAGAGTGTTCTAGGCAGAACCATAATTGCCAAAACTAAAGATAGTGCTTAGCATGTGCCAGGCACTGAGCTGAGTGCTTTAAAAGATTAATCCTTCTAAGAGGAAGTTGCATATGGAACAGCATGGAAGAAACTGAAGTGAGTTCATTTTGGGAAGAGCATGGAGTTCGGTGAAGAGAGAGATCGTGAAGACTGGAGTGATGATAATAGCTAGTTAAAATTACTTCACACTCGCTCTTTGCTGGGCAACCTTCTGAGTGCTGAGCACATATTGACTCATTTAATCCCCATGACTGTATGAGGTAGATACTATTATTATCCTCATTTTACAGATGAAAATGAGGCTGGGAAGGATTAAAAAACTTGACCAGGGCTACAACCGCACAATTTGGGAGAGAGAGAATCTGCACCTCCCTCTGACTGCAGAGTCCAGGTTCTTAATCCCCCACACTGCCTCCCTGGGGAAAAGCTCAAGCTGAAAATAGGTCTCCAAGGACTGACTCAGCAGAGGAGAGAAGGGAAGGCATTCCAGATGAGGTGACAGATGTCAACATTAACAAAGCAAGTTCACACTGAAACTCTGTGAACAAGGAGGGGGGCTGGCCACCTGGTGCCATCTCTAGTCGTGCTTTTCCAGCAACCCTGGGAAAATGAAAATCCTCATAAATCACCTCTTTCATTTCTAACCACAATCCCATGAAGGTTGAATGTCGTATCTCCACTGTGACAGTGAAAGAAACAAAGCTCAGGGACAGCAAATGACCTTTCCCTTCAAAAAATAGATCTAGAAGTTTTGTTACTCAAGAAGTTCGTTTGTTCTTTTTACCTTCCTTCATTCATTCATTCGTCATCTATTTACTGAGCATCTACAATCCTTCATTCATTCCTCATCTATTTATTGAGCTAGGCTTGAGAGAGTAAGAAATAGGGGTATATTCCCTGACCCTAAGTGGATAGGGGTTTTAAGTGACGACAGGTCAGTATGGGTTTTTTAAACACATCTGCAAATTCTTTGACACTGATCTCATTGAAAGATGGAGTTTGTGGCTATTCTTGAATCTAGGTTTACCTTCACGACTTGCATGTAGCCAACAGAATGCAGTGGAAGCGTGCAGCTTCTGAGGCTAGGTCCAAGAAATGGTCCGTCAACTATTGCTTACTGTGAGGAGCACTAGCTGCCAAGAAAGAAGTCCAGCTAGCCTGACATAGCCGTGCTGGAGAGGCCAAGTGTGGGCACTCTGGTGACAGTTCCAGCTGAGCTCCCAGTGATGGCCAGCATCATCTGTCAGCTGTGGATTGAGCCATCTGGGACATCTAGCCCCATCAAAATTTCAGATGCAGCCCTAGCCAACATCTTACTGTAACTGCATGCAAACCCCAAGCAAGAACTGCCCAGCCGAGCCTCTCCCACATTCCTGTCCCACAAGAGTGTGAGTAAAATAAAATGGTGGTTATATTACGGATGTAATTCATTACATAGAAATGATAGCTGTAATCATCAGCCTCCAAGAATTGAAGAAAGCAACAACTCAGGGCACCCAGTAGAAACAGGGGCTCAAGTCACTAGAGAAGAAATTGCTAAAATCTTCTGGTTCAGCAGTGAGTGTAAAACCTTCAGCTATCTCCTAGCTTTTATTGCAAATTGGTCTTTGAGAAGGAGAGGTGCAGGCAAAACTAGAAGAGAAAAAGTGAAATGAGCATTCTTTAATAGAGTAATTTATTTTACTTGTTGCTTTGGGTTTGAGCTCCTCCTCCATATATGCATACACACATATGCATACACCCACACACAGCAGGCAGCACGGGAGCCTGATTAAACAAGAAGTTACCGGATTGTCCCCAAGGGAGACTACTGTTCTCAGTCTTTGAGCTGGTAATGAGTTGTGCTATCTGCTTCTGCTAGGAGTGATATCCTGATTAGTTAAACTGTTTACAAAATTCTGCGGTGACTTTACTTCTGTTGTATCTACTGGGAGGTTGTTGTAGCAGAGAGGGGACAAGGGCGTTAGAGGTATAAGGGCGGCAGCTAAAAGAGGAAAGCCTGCTTCTCCGGGTCGCATCAAACACTGGCTAGGTGAGAGAGGAGAAGCCGGTGAGGTAGGTAATGATGAGCGGCAATGGGCATGGGCTCCTGCATAAAGAGCAGTTCCTCTTAGAGACCAGGGTATTCACTTCCTACATTCTGTGTCTCACCTTGGCTTTCCTTCTTCCTGTGAATATGCATGGAAGAAGAAAACAGGGAGGAGAGATGATGGTGATTAGTAATGTGTTCCAACTATGGTCCTGACCTCGTCAGGAAAGAGACAGGGAAGAAGGTAGTCTCCTTTCAGATCAGTCTGTCTCTGAAGAGAAAATCTCTTTCCTCTCTCCAAGGGCTTGCCTTGCTCTCTTCATAACGCATCAACTGTGGTGGAAGTCATATGATGTCACCAGAAATATCTACAGGCAGCTCTTGGGGTTAATTTTGAGAGGCGAGGGTGTTCCAGGTAAATATTCTTCTTTAATTAATGTTTCTAATTTTTAATCAGTTTGAAATTAAAGAATTTTACCCATGGACCATCTGAGATGTTGGCTGTTCATTCTTGCAGGGACCCACAGGACCATTTTTCAACCTCATTTAACCTGCAAAACAGCTGTTCTAAGAATTGTTGGAGGACCTTCTTCCCCTCAAAGTGGGTGTGAGTGGCAGGGACTTGATTAGGATTCAATGTTGGTGTTGCCTGAGGCCTGTCATTTGAGGGAGTGGGTCCCAGGTTCCCACTAGGAGGTGACTTTCCTCCTATCAGAGCTCCGTCTGGGTTTTCAAAGACATTGTATCATTGGCACAGACTCACTTATAAGTTGGAGACTGGCTCAATGAGGTGTATCGAGCCTTGAAGTGTTTTCACCTGCTCTGCTGTAAAAGTCAAATTGTATACATTTATGTCCCTGAAGTTGAGTGAGTAGGAGATGATGGAGGAGAGAAGGATCCAGACTGGTGGGGCAGAATCTGTTTAGGGAGTACCTAGATTCCAAGATTCTGCTTGGCAGGTGTTGGAGGAAGCCTGTCTCCCCCTCTCAGTTGAGGCAAGGTTCCTGCTGGAGTCAGCAGTTGATTTTCATCCTCTATGAGACATATTCTCAGGGACTGTTCCCTTAAACCAACCTTTGTTACCATCTTGTTGAATTTAAGTATGGAACCTAAGTCATTTTCAGGACTGCTCCAAATTCTATGTGGTTTTGAATAAATAGCTATATTTATTTGCTACTAGAGGGGAACTTAGAACTTAGTGCTTTGAGAGATTAAGTGTTTTGTCTGAGGTTACATAACTAGTTAGTGACTGAGCTAGGAATAGAATCCAGGTGTCCTGGCTCTCAAATCTGTGTTATTTCGGTTATACTATATTGCTTTATCTAAAGGAGTACCTGTAAATGGATTTAAAGCAGAGTTTCCAGATATTTCTTTGTTGTGGGGGGCATTGTATGATGTTTAGCAGTATCTCTGGCCTCTACCCACTAGATGCCAGTAGCAACCATTTCTGCTGTCTAGTTGTGACAAAAGTTTTTTCAGATATAGTCAAGTATTGCGTGGGGGCAAAATTTCTTCCAGTTGAGAACTAATGATTTAAAGTTAGTGCATTTTTAGAGAAGAAATGGGCTTATGTTAATTCTTTCTGGGCATGTGTTGAGTATACATGTATTTGAGTAACAGGGATATGAGAAGATCTACTTCCTAACTAACTGTGGCTATATAGAGTAATGGGAGCTTGAGGGAAGACCGTAACTACCTCCTCTTTTATGTAAATGCTGAGGTTGTATGCTACCATGTAGAAGAGGGAGACAAGAATAGAGCGAGGAAAGAGAGGAAACTAGTAGGATATTTTGGAAACTAGCAGGAAACTAGTAGGATACAAGTCTAAAGGACTTGTATTCAGAAGATAAAAAAGTGTTAAACATTTAATAAGAAAACAACCCAATTTTAAAACGTGGGCAAAAGATTGAACAGATACGTCACTGAAGAAGACATAAAGATGGCAGATATGCATATGAACAGATGCTGAGCATCATTAGTCTTAAGGAAAATGCAAATTAAAACCACAAGAAGGTACCTCTACATAACTAAGGATGACGAAAAATTTAAATGATTGACCATATTAAGTGTTGATGAGGATGTCAGGGAACGGGAATTCTCACATAATGCTGGTGGGAATGCAAAATGGTACAGCCGGTTGAAAACAGTTTGATAATGTCTTAAAAGGTTAAACGTACACCTACCATATGATCCAGCCATTCCACTTCTAGGTATTTGCCCAAGAGAAATGAAAGCATATGTCTGTGAAAGCAAATGCAAATACTTGTATATGAATGTTCATAGCAGCTTTAGCTGTATGTAGTAGGCAAAACTGGAAGCCACCCAGATGTCCATCAGCAATTGCCTTTTAGACATTATTTTATGAATGAGACATTTTATAATCCTGTCAGCTAATCAATTTTGGTAGAGAAATGGATCAGACTGAACATTTGTTTATGGCAGAATACTGGTTTGATTTCTAGGTGTGTCAGAATGTCTTTAAGTATTCTCTTTGGCAACTGGATTTGGCAGTGAAGTTGGTAATCTTCTATAAGTCCCAGATGGGCTATTTTAATGATGATAGTTTATGATGGATTAACATTTACGTTTTTCCTTAAGAGGACACACCTAGCTCCAACTGCTAGCTCCTTTAAAGCATTTTATTTATACAACATTAAAACATTTGAGGAGTCAAGGTGTCATTGGTTACTATTGACCTCTCTCCTAAAGGCGGCCTTAGGGCTACAGTTCTATCCAAAGAGTAAAAAATGGGAACCAAGAAAATGTTTCAAGGGAGGGTAGAGTGATCCACTCCTGTTCCAGAGGTGGCTTAGACTTCTGTGATATATGTGGGTTGGTTGAGACTTGTTTTAGAATCCATTTTTTCTTTAATCCTTTTTTTTCTTAGCTCCTAGTATGTGTTGAATATTGAGATACACACAGGAAGTAAGACAAGGTCCAGTACTGTCTTTTGACATCTTATAGACCAGGGAAGAGAAAGACAAATGTGCAGGGACAGTACAGAATGATGAATGGTGTGGTGGAGGTGGCCACTGGATGCTGCCAGCAGAGCACGCAGACTAGATCCTTAATGAAGAGTGAGGTAGGAGTTGGTCAGGAAGCTCTTGAGTGTTCCTCCTAAATGTCTTAGCTTGGTGCTGGCTGTTATGGTATGAGTGCTTAGAATTACTAGGAAAACATAAAATTCTTGCTTTCCAGGAAATTTTAGTTTAGTTAAGGAGAGGAGATTAATATACATAGGATTAAGATGGTCATGTATTGATAGTAGTATGATATAGTAGAAATAATACTGTACAAAAATAATACAGAAATAATAATTCTGACCCGGAATCTGCTCCTACTTGACTCTGTAACCCTGGGAAAGTAATTTACTGGGTCTCTTGGCCTCAGTTTTTACACTCTAAAATGAGAAGCCTAGATAACAGTATGTGATATGTCAGGTCTCTTCCAGCTCCGCGTGCCTGTGCTGTGAGGGTGGTTGATGACAGACCTGGACAGGAATGGGCATGACCAGTTTGTCCTCACTAGAGAGATTTGCCTCAAAGAAGCAGAGAAGTTATTATTAAGAAGAAATAAAATCCATTATAAGGTTGGGTAAAACTGTAGGAATCAGAGTATTTTAAGCTTTGGAAGTCATTTTGTGGGAATCATATTTAAAGCTAAAACTGAGTATGAATCTCACCTTCCTGGGAGCAAGAACATTAGTCCACTGGCTGCTTTTCTTCAGTAACCCCTTTTGATTGTCTAGCTTTGAATTGGCACTAGGTTTCTGATTTTTATTAATAGAAACGTATATGTAAGAGTGAGAACTCCTAGCATGGTTTTCGTTGTCTTGGTTTCTCCTTCCTGGCATGTAGAATTAGCTAGTGTCACCAATCCCATGATTGAAAAGGCATTTTCTCTCCTAGCCTCTTTCTCTCATAATTCTTTCTATCTCATACCTCAAGAAAGATGCACTGATCTAAGAGTATCCCAACACTGCACAACAGTGTTATTTTAAAGAAAAACATAAATAAGGAACTTTTGCAGAACCAGAGGAAAGGAACTGCATTCTCTTTTCTCTGCCCCATCTGGTAGCACCTGAATGCCTCCTTTGTCTGACTCCCAGAGTGCCCAAGGTGGAGTAATCTTTCCTGGAGCAGACATGGAGTACCGTAGGCCCTACCTGGCAGCTTTGTGACTGCTTATTTTGTAAGATGGATTTCAAAGTTTCTGTTGTCTTTGTAAAGGATCTGAAAGACATGGAAGAGACTTTTTGGACTGGGGTAACAACAATATAATTTCTACTCTTGTTTTTGTTTCCAGACTCCAGAGCGTTTAGAACTCCCATTTCTACATGTACCAGCCTTGAAAACTTACCTACAAAAATCGTTTTCTGTTCCCCCCCCCCAGTGTCCTCTTTCTATACGTACTGTGCCAGAGAACCTTTCCTACAGCTTCAGTGTCTTATTCGCTATTGAAATGTAACTTGCCAACACTGCTTTGGGAAGACAGGTCTAATTATCAGAGTTGATGCCTGCACATGATCTGACAGCCTAAATAAGAAAGAAGGCTGTGAGGACACATATTCCATGTTATCATCCACAATTTTAATGTTACAGTAACTGGTAGGGTGCCAACTTTTCAAACAGAGCTGGATGACACAAAAGGATTCGTTATGGTTCTGCCTGGAATAATTAAAATCAAAAGTTGCTTGGGTGTGATGGCTCACACCTGTAATCCCAGCACTTTGGGAGGCTGAGTTGGGAGGATCACTTGAGGCCAGATGTTCATGACCAGCCTGGGCAACACAGTGAGACTCCACCTCTAAAAAAGTATATATATACACATATATACATACATATATGTGTGTGTGTATATATATATATATATACACACACATATATACATACATATATGTGTGTGTGTGTATATATATATATACACACACACATATATACATACATATATGTGTGTGTATATATATATATAGAGAGAGAGAGAAATCAAAAGTCCTTTGTTAATATGGGTGTGGCATTTTGGGTAACTAACAACATGGTGTTTGACAAGTGATAGCATAATTTCTTGATAAAATCTCATATGAAGTGCACTGGCAGTTACAATCCTCATGAAATAGAAGAGATAATTGAGGCTCAGGCCGGTGAAGTGCCCAAGGTCTTGAAAATAATAATTGATAAAATTGACCTTCAAATTCTGATCTTCTGACTTGATGCCAAGTCTAGTATGTCTTCCATTACCCATATGCTTTTCTATGTGTTATTTACGGAACTTTTTAAATATACCATAATCTTCTCTCATTAGATTAAAAAAAATCAACTCTCTAATGGCAGTGGCTATTAGGAAGTAGTAGAAAAAATCAGTAGGACTTCTAATATGCTCCTCTTTTACCTGAAAAAAGTTTTCAGCAGAAGAGAGGGAGCAGCCAGCTTATATCAATTTCCTTATGACCCCGTAGCTTAGGGGTTACGGCCTGGACAATACTGATGAACCTCATAACTGAGTGTTTCTCTAGTGATCCTAGTTGACAGGGCCCTCCAACGGATGGGTGTGGGTCATGCTGTATGCCACTTCATTCACCCCAACTCCACCAACACAGATAACAACAAACCATAAACACTCATGTCCCTAGTTCATTTCCTTTGGAGATTAGAAGTTTAATTATATATACCATTAAAGTCTTCGGGGACTCATCTCAATACGTTTTTTTCATCTTGACTTAAGTCCAACTCTTCTTGTTTCCTTCTCCATCAAACCACAGCACCCCCCCCCCCCCCCGCTTCCTTTGTCAAGGGGTGATGGACAATAGATGATAGCAACAGTTTCTATGGTAACAGCATCTGAGTCATCTCCCTGGAAACCTACATAAAGGCTTTCCATCTCCAGACCAGCTCAGTGCAACTTTGAAGGCCTTTGTTCCCTTGAATGGATCAGCATGGGGGAGCAAGCTCTCCCGGGGTTTGGCCATTGCAGTTTCCTTTGGTTCCTGATGCCCATGGCACTTTGGTTATAGAGTTGGATTCAACCAAAAGTGGGGGATGGTGGGACCTGGAGTGCTTTTCTAGCCTAGCCCTTGGCCAGAATGCATTGTCCCTAGTCCAGCACCAGATACCCTGCAGATTTAGCCAATAAGTGTCTCGCTTTTTAAAATGTCCATATGACTCAGCCAAGCTCCCACAGCGACCATCTATGGATCAGAATAAAGCAATGTTTCATCTCAACACAGATGAGCTGGGTATTTTGGTATTGTCACGAAGAGAATCCTGAAAGAGGGCACCATGGGGCAGCTTGTAAAAGTCCCTTTCCTTATGCTGTCTTTCAAATGCAGCAGTTTTGTTACTTCAATGAAAGCAGAATGGTTTCCAGCAGCTAAGAGGATTAATTCTCTTGTCATCATCTACACCAAATAAGAATCACAAACATTTCCACTGTGCTGCATATTTTGGAGATCATTTTCACATACATGAGCTCAATTAATCATCTATTCAATGGTTGAATATGTGTTAATTTGAAACCTACTATGTGCTGCATAGGGTATTGAAATTTGGGATATGATCCTGAGAAAAATAGACATGGTCCCGGCTCTAATGAAGTTTACTTACAGATAAGAAAAACAAGTGCTAATTAGATAATTATGCATGAGTGTAAACATTCAACCAAGATCTACTCTGAAGGAGAGAGTCCACAGTATCAGTGGGCATAAGAGGGAGATTTGACCACTGGGGACATCTTCCCTGGAGAAGTGATGAATGAGTAGCAGTGAACTGGACCTTTTGTAGATGAGGAAGTAAAGACTTTGCAGGGTGAAGAAACATCCCTATGGTCACACAGACTGCTAACTGACAGTCCAGCCCTGGAATGTGAACCCAGGAATCGAGCAGTCAGATCCCATGTCCTGACTCTCCCATGTCTATTCCCTTGTCCTGATTCTCAGAGCACAGCCCAGTTAGTCGTAGACCAGGTAGCCAAGGAGTGCTCTCCCATCTCGCCTTTCAGAGCTTATGTTGTCCTCAGAGAGGTTCTTCCCAGCTTCTAGGACCAGACCAATTGCTCAATTGCCCAAGGGGACAATTCTAGGAATTTTCTGTTTATACAGACATCCTCCTCCAAGGTGTTACCTGATCATTGCAGTTAGCCTTCCTGGGGGTGTTGACCTTTAAATACCTTTAGCACTCTGAGAGGCTAAAAGTTTTGAAATACCTCTTCTCTCCAAGAAAGGATGGAGAGAGGTTAAAAAAGAATATCCACTGATAGAGTATAGGACTTAAGAGAGAGATTGTTTTAGCCAACATTTGGAAGCAAAGCAACAGCAGAAGCAGGCGGATCCATTTCATTTATACTCTGGGCCCTTCTGGTTCCCTGTGGTTACATCTCCATTTAAGGGGCAAAGAAAACTATTGTCTCCTCCTTAGAGGACTGGGAAAGCCCTCCACAGTCATTGGGAATAAGTGAGTCAGGCAGGGGAAGGTGGGCCGGGGTAAAATGGTACCACCCCCCGTTCAGCAGCTGAGGGAGCTGCTGTGTGCACAGCCCTATGGTGATGCAGTGGATGTCCATATTTAGGCATTTGCCTACTTGTTACATTTTTTAAAACAAGAATTTAAAGGCGGCAGATTCCCCCCTGGCATGTGAAGAGTATGTGAGACTACCTTTCCACCTATAGCTTGAGTTCTTCCTCCTTATCCCTTTGTGGATACCATTATCAGTCAGACACTTTTTTCTTGAGCTTTTATATCCCGAAAGGGTTACTTCTGCTTTCTGCCTTGACTTCCCAAATATACTGGAACTTTGCTCCCTTCCTCTCTGGATCACTTGCTGTAAAGGCACACCTTATCCTAGCCCCACCACTGGGTCTGCCTTGCCTATCATACAGGCAGGGGAGGAGACTTTAGGTATTACCTGCTGTGTCCTCTGTCTTGAGCTTTTTTTTTTTAGATAGTGTCATAAGACTACTACCATAAAAATAACGTGTTATCTATAAATTCCTTAGTATGAACTCAGCTAATGCCTGTGGCCTATGAGCCGTGCGAATATGTTAGTCTGAGTAACAAAATATGCTGCAACGCCATCTTTGGTCTAGACAATCCTGCTCTCCTACTAGGACCTCTCAGCTCATGTCCCGCTGTCTCTGCCACATCTTCCCTGAGTTCTTCAAATTCCCACAGCCCTTGCTCCCCATGCCATTCACTTGCCATCTTTTCCCACTACCTTGTCATAATGACTCAACGTTTTGTGTGTCCTTGTCCTGTTTCTCCAGAGAGAACATGAAGATCCTGTATTATTGAACAAAAGGGGCTCATCTCCTGATGTACTAGAAGCCAACACAATGACACTGGGTTTTTGAGAAAATGAAAGCTTTGTATTGAAAGTTGACTCCCAAGGAGACAGGAGTCAAGCTCAAATCTGTCTCTCTAGACTGGGTTTATTTAAATATATATGTATTTGAGATAGGGTCTCACTCACTCTGTCACCCAGGCTGGAGTGTAGTGGTATGATCATGGCTCACTGCAGCCTCAAACTCCTGGGCTCATGTGATCTTCCCAACTCAGCCTCCCAAGTAGCTGGGACTACAGGAACATACCATAACACTCAGAGTTTTTTTTTTTTTTTGGTAAAGACAGGGTCCCACTCTGTTGCCCAGGCTGCTCTTAAACTCGACCTCAATTGTTCATCTCTCCTTGGCCTCCCAAAGTGTTGAGATTATAGGTGTGAGCCACCACAACTGGCCCAAGGCAATATTTTTATTAGAGAAAGTTTAGGGGGTGAATTTTTTTCTTTTTTAAGACAGGGACTCGCTCTGTTGCCCAAGCTGGAATGCAGTGGTGCAATCTTGGCTCACTGCAGCCTCAACCTCCCAGGTCCAAATGATCTTCCCACCCCAGCCTCCTGAGTAGTCAAGACTACAGGTGTGTGCCACGATGTCCAGCTAATTTTTGTATTTTTTATAGAGATGAGGTTTCACCATGTTTCCCAGGCTGATCCAAAACTCCTGAGCTCAAGCAACCTGGCTGCCTCCTCATCCCAATGTGCTGGCTGGGATTACAGGCATGAGCCATTGCATCTGGCCAAGGGGGTGGATTCTGAGATTAATAGATGATTAGTGGAAGGAAAGGGGAGGTCTGGAAAGTCCTTGGGCATGCACAGTTATCTCTTCATGTTGCCTCACAGGTCGCATGTGCAGATTCAGGGGGGAGTTAGTATGAAACATGCAGTAGAAATTCAGGCTGTGAGGTCAGCAAGCTCATTCTACGCACACTCTGATTGGCCAGCTTGGTTCCAATGGATTTCAGCCAGTTATTTTATTTTACAAGTGGAGGGAGCTTCAGCAAATTGTTTCTTTAGTTACCTCTGTCTTGCAAACTCAAGAATTTCTACTAGTCACTGGTTTCCTTAACTCTTTGGGGCATGGTTTCACCTATGTGCATGGACCATGCTTTCTTATATACTGCTGTCCCCTATAGCTGTGTATTCAATATAATAGCCACTAGCTGAGTGTGGCAATTTAAGTTACAATTTATTAAAATTAAAAATAAAATTCAGTTTCTTGGTTGCACTTGCCACGTTTCAAGTGCTTAGCAACTGTATGTTCAGCATCTATTGTATTGGATAGCACAGGTATAGAATATTTATTACAGAAAGTTCTATTGGGAAGTGTTCTTCTGTAGCACTTGGTACATGCTGGCACGTGCCTGGTGCCTAATTGCTCTCTGCTATGGTTTGAATGTTTGTCCCTAACAACACTCATGTTTAAATTTAATTGTCACTATAACAATATTAAGAGGTGGGACCTTTAAGAGGTGATTAGGCCACGAGGGCTTTGCCCTCTAAAGTGGATTAATGCCATTAGGGAGGGAGTGGGTTTGTTGTAAAAGGGCAAGTTTGTCCTCCTCTTGTTCTCTTTCTTGCTTTCCCTCTCTACCCTTCTGCCTTCTGCCATGGGATGATACAGCAAGAAGGCCCTTGTCAGATGCCAGCACCTTGATATTGGACTCCCAGCCACTAGAACTGTGAGAAATTTCTGTTGATTATAAGTTCTCAGTCTCCGATATCCTGTTATAGGGACAAAATGGACTAATTCCTCAACAAATATTTACTGCTTGAGCCCTCAAATTAAGTCTGTTTCTCATGGGTGAAGCCAAGGGTGGTTATAGATATAGAAGAAAAGTTATACTTTGCCCAATTCAGTTATGAATTGTCAGAGAGAAAACATTAGAAAAAGAAGGGGAAAACCCTCACTTTTCACCCTTAGAAGATCAAAAGGTACAAGATTAACCTTGTCTAGTTCTGGCCAACCACATTAGTGAATGTTTAACATTCCCCATAATCCTAGATTTTCTAGCTGTAACAGCTTTATCCTTGACTTCTGTGATGCTGAGATCTAAGGAAATGTCACTGCCTTTGTGAATATAATGATCATGTGAGAAAAATGCAGTTTTTTCAACATAAGCAGACTTATCTTCTGGATATTTTTTCTTTTAAATATGTCTTGATTTTTATATTTCAAGCCACTTTTTTTCTTTTGTAAGTGTTTTTGCTGACACAGATGAGCAGTTTAGCTGAAGATTTATCTTTTTTAATGCATGAATCCAGAAAATAAGAAGCAGGCATATCCTATGACAAAGAAATGATGATTACTATCTTGGGGAGATAATGTCAACTCCTACAGAGGCGTCTTAGTGGTTGAAGAGGAAAAGGGAAGATAGGATTCTTGCATTCTGCAGTGGTATGGTTTTTGATGACTTGGGTTTCCCTTTTGTAAAATGTACATTAAGAATCATTTTCTTATTTCTTGAATAGTTGTTTCTGATGAAGGAGGATGAAACATTTGTGTCATTGTCTCTAAATGCTTTTTTAAGTCAGTGCCTCATTTCAGCATCTTGCCCTAGGTCTTGCTGATAGTAGGTTCTTGGTCAATGCCTATAGATTGTTTAAGTCCTTATTAAATGTGCATTATGTAACTTCAAGGCCTTTTTGCATCAGGGGCTATAGTTTATAGAACACAGGCAAAGGGCTGGGATCTCTGGTGACCAGGAGCAGTTTAGGAGGACACTGATGGATGGAATTGACATGAACCATGGTGTGTGAATAGGCAAACATGAGTGTTACCATTGTCCCATGTAACTAATCCTCCCCAGCAGGGGCCAGTGGTTTTAAAGGGCAAAGCCGTGGGCCTGTTAGATGATGACTTAGCATGAGAAACTTGGAATTCAGAGTTGAAGCTGGCAAACTGGCTCTTCCACCACTTTGCTGGCAAACATGTTGGCCATTTTAGGATAAGGAGTAGGAGGCCTTGAGAATCTCATGGATGTGTTTTCTGTAGTAGCTAGCATGTCACGAGAGGATGGGACTGGTGAATGTGTACAAAGGAGAAGGGACGTGAGGAAAGTGTGCTCTAAATTATGAACTACTACAATACTTTATAGTATGCCATAGTTTATAGTATATTACAAAGTATTCTCTAACTGTAGACCAGCATAAGCTCGGAACAGGGCAATGCATTTACCAGTACAGTCTGTGGTGTGGGTGGTGTTATCCTCATATTGCAGATAAGAAAGATTGGGGCTTAGATCTTTAAGTGATTTCCTGGCACTCACACAGCTGGTATATTCCTTATCTGGGATTTAGATACAGATCTTTCTCCAAGCCCATATTCTTTCTCCTATTCCTTCTTCCTCTCTAAAGAGGCTCTCTGTGGTCCATTTCAGTCTGGACATTCTACGATGCTACCAAACTTTTTCTTCAAAAGGTCTTTCAAGAAGTGGTTACAGCTCCAGGAATAGTACAGCTTGAATGTGCTCCTCAGTTAAACACATTCACTTCTCCCTTGGGGCTGTGAAGTCATCAGTAGGGTTAATTAGCATCTGTCAGGCAGTTCTAAAGTACTTACAAGGGCTCAAAGATGACCTTGAAGAACATTTTATTTTGAGGTAGCTCCTAGAGTTTGTATTATAGATTGGTCACTTTCCACCCCCACCCCCACCCCACCCCAAACTGGGAGCTTTTAATTACAACAGATCTTTTTCCAGAAGCTGCATCTTTGCTGCAACTGCCTATTCCAGCTGTCTCTGGCCAAATTGAATTCAGTTTCCTAGATCCTACCCCAAACAGTGTTCTGTTCTCTTGTGGCCCCTTTCACTGTTTCAGGCCAGGAGACCCAGGTGTCTGGCCCAAGGGAGGGATTCAGAATGTGGGTTATTTGCTGCAGATGATTTTTTTTTTTTTTTGATAAGGTAGGTAATGCATTACTCTGAGCTATCCGCATTCTCCAATTTCTTCTCCCCTGACTTTCCACTGCTATCTGTAAGGTGCTGATCAGGGCAAGCATATCCACCAAAATGAGAGTCGTATCACCCTGGAACCAGCAAGCTCAAATGGATCCTTTGAAGAAAGACCTTTGTAGCTTTGTGAACTTGCCGGCAGAATCTATTCTCATAAACAAGAAAAATATTAGGGAAAAAAACAAAAACAACAAACAAACAGCTATGCCAGTGATTATTTTCTCCATGAGCACTAACCCAGTCTTTATGGGTAGGAATAAGGTAAATAAGAATTGGGTGAATTGATGGTGGGCACGGTGGCTCGCACCTGTAATCCCAGCACTTTGGGAGACTGAGGCAGGCAGATCACCTGAGGTCAGGAGTTCCAGCCTAGCCTGGCCAACATGGTGAAACCCCATCTCTACTAAAAATACAAAAATTAGCAAGGAATGGTG
The DNA here is from genome assembly GCA_036589455.1 of Ateles fusciceps. NCBI lineage: Eukaryota > Metazoa > Chordata > Mammalia > Primates > Atelidae > Ateles > Ateles fusciceps. The sequence continues at coordinate 5,255,468 of JAZHEH010003362.1, forward strand.
GTGGACATCTGTAATCCCAGCTCCTGGGGAGGCTGAGGCAGGAGAATCGCTTGCACCCACAAGGCGGAGGTTGCATTGAGCCAAGATTGCACCACTGCACTCCAGCCTGGTGACAGAGTAAGAGTAAGACTCTGTCTCAAAAAAAAAAAAAAAAAAAAAGAATAGTAGATAGGGGACAGATAGCATCCTCAACTCTACCCGTAGTCCAGCCCATGAGAATACATCTGGCATTATTACAGAGTGTCCGAATGATTATTTTGCTCTTCCGTCATCTGATGTGTTGGAAAACACTCCTGCAGCTGTTTTCCTTATGTTGGCTTCTGGGCTGAACTTAATCTTCTAATGGATTTTACTCCCTTTCCAAAAGGTATTTATAACATTCTAACTCCTTGTGAGTCCTTGGGATTTTCCCTTGTTGGCCGAAGCCTACACTGATTGTGGACGCTGTTTAATTTACTGTCTCCTTTCAGACCTGCCTGTGAAGATTAACTGTCATTGTACTTGGCCACATTTGCTTCACCTTTCTCAGCTGCACAGTTTTCCTTGTTTGTCTCTTAGGCATACACACATACACAAATGCATATAATTTGTTAATTCCTCCTGTCCTTGATACACACACACACACACATGCATGGATGCATATTAACACTCAAATGTGTAGCATATATGAAGTAACTGGGTCTCTTATCTCTTAAGAGCAGAGTGGTTGATGTTGCAAACGTCATTTCTCATGAAGTCTTAGGGTCTGAGTCTTGAAATGCCAAGGACACTTTTTGTTTGTTTCTGGTCATCTTGAACCAGATCCCAGAGTTGCTCTCAAATGTGTCCCTCATTAAGAAATCACTTCTTTGAGATGATCTCTTAGTGATTCCAGACCCTTTAATCATTGAACGGTTCTAAGCACCAACCACTTACAGGGCATTCTCTTCTCCTAGTTATTACTAGGTAAAACTGACTTTTGTTCAGGCCTTTCCCAAGAATTGGTCAGAAGGCTAAGGTATTAGGGGTAAGAGGGCTGCACTGGAGGGGGAGATAAAAGAATAGAAAGGGCAGGTGGGTGTCCAAGATAACAAACAAATTAGCTCATTACATAGCCAACTGCACTCAAGCCTTGCATCATGGCAAGTACAGCAGAACTCTCTGGTTGGAGGAGTATTTAGAAAGGGAGCATTGCCCAGAGCTTGCCAAATGCTGGGGGAGCTGGTACATTGGGAGGCAGAGGAAGCCAGTGAGCTTCTCTGTTCACATCTGTATGTGATTTTTCTAGGAAGTGCTGCTGGAGGTAGCTAATGAAGAGCAAGAAAGCCAGGCCCAGGCTGGGCACGGTGGCTCATGCCTGTAATCTCAGCACTTTAGGAGGCTGAGGCAGGTGAATCACCTGAGGTTGGGAGTTTCAGACCAGCCCGGGCAACATGGCAAAACCCCATATTTACTAAAAATACAAACATTAGCCGAGCGTGGAGGCACATGCCTGTAATCCCAGCCACTTGGGAGACTGAGGCAGGAGAATGGCTTGAATCCAGGAGGCAGAGGTTGCAGTGAGCCGAGATCATGCCACTGCACTCCAGCCTGGGTGACAGAGTGAGACTCCATCTCAAAAAAAAAAAAAAAGAAAGAAAGAAAAAGAAAAAAGCCATGCCTAAATCTGGTACCCATGTAAACATTGTCAAAATCCCTGTCATCGGTAGTGGTAGTGGGGGGGAGAGGAGAGGTGGCCATCGGCTGCACATGTAGTGTTTTGAGGCCTCCATGGCTATCTTGAGTGCCATGGGCCACAGTGAGTATAACCCAAAGTTGCTGGACCTGACTTAGCCTTCATCTCTTCAGATTTTCTCTACTGGCTCTAGACGCTTCTCTTTTATCCAAATTTCAGAGAGGACACTTTCCCCTTTGAGCAACTCCATTAATCAAGTGGACAGATTAATTGCTTTGCTTTGTTTGTTTTAAATGCCATAAATTGTCTCTTGGCTAAATTTTGAGCCTTATTTCTGACCATTCTCCAGTGCTTATTTCCTCCAAATGCACAGGCCTGCTTGCCTTTCCCTAATACTGTGGGTATTTAGAGCTTCCTGCCCAAGTTCTTGCTGTTCAGTCTCCTGCAGCCTTCACATTCCCCTCCTACCTAGTTTACCTGGCAAACTCTAGTCAACCTTTCACTTTATCACATAGCGTTTATAACATGGACTCATAATTATTGGACATACATCTTTTCTCACTTGTCTGTGAGCACCATGAGACCAGAAACCCATGTCTTAATTATTTGCATGGCCTGGTTGTAAACAGCGACTCTTCACCCCTTTATCTCACACCAAGGTTATGAGTGGGCTGTGGGGAGGTGGTGGTTGGGGGAAGAATCATTGTAAGAACATTCCAAATGGATGGGAGACATAGGTGCATCTTATCTGGAATCTTTTCCTCCCACAGAAGCCATCACTACTTTTCCCAGCTCTCCTCTCCTTGCTTGGTTTCTAATGTTGACACATAATGGTCCTCTGAGGTTCCATGTGTCTTATCTCCCCTGGCTTAACTCCCAGCTCCAGATGTTTCTCTCCCCCATGGGCTGAGCCCTTAACATGTACAGTGGAAATTGCCTGACAGTAATGCCTGTCTGAGCTGTTGCAGGCTTGGGTGACGTTCTGACAGCCATTGGCATTCATTCTGTGTCATCTTTTTTTCTTTACACTGCTTCCTACATGTGAGCTCTGAAGGAGGGTGAGAGTGCCCACAAACCAGTCTACCACTGGGACAGGTACATGGGTCTTTCTAGGACTTATTACCATTAAATATTGAGACTTAAGTGAATTTGACACAGAGTCCATAACAAACAAGTAATCTTGGGGTTGGCAGGTATGTTATGGGGGTTCACAGTGTGGGTGGGATGATGTCTGGTTGGTTCCATTAGGACCTCTGATGGTTAATTTTATGTGTAAACTTGAGAGCTCTTTCCCTCATCTTGTAAACCTCATCACAAGATTCAGCATCATCAACCTCACCATTGCTGAGGGTGACTAGAAAAGATAACCTGTTGCTTACAATAAGGTGGTTGGGTTATGATTCTCATCATCTGAGGCAGAGAGCTCCCTGTTGCTATGCAGGTAGCTTCTCTGCCACCACGCCCCTGTTGTACTCTCATTTTTTGTCAGTTAGATTGCTTTGGGTAACTGATTTGAGCAACATTTTCAGTCTTTTGAAGACTATCCCACATCCAGAAAGACATTCCTAAGATGTTTCTGGAGTTGTAAATCAGACTATTCATTGTAAATCCTTTAGAGAATGTGCTGGTTTCTCTCTGTAAGCACAGCAGCCCTAACAGTACAAATATAGTTTCATGTTTATATAGATAATATTAGGATGCTGCTAGTGTCTGATTTTCATAAGTCTTTCCATTTTTTGTGATTACTTTTGAAAATGTTTTGTTAAAATTTTATACAGTAGTTTGACTTTACCATTCTATAATTTGTGTGGAATTTCATAAATATAATTCCATCATTCAGTATTTGTATGATTGTGATGTGGTTTATATGTTTTGCTGTGGAATTTAACTGCATATGAGATTATTTTTCCCAAACTGCTAAAAAAATTACTAAAATGTACTTTTGATTATGTTCATGATATGTAAACTCACACAGTCACAAAGCCACAAAGCAGTAAAAGTTTTAAATGTTTTTAAAAGCATTAAAACATTACCATCCATGTACATTGTAGAGTTGCAGGTCTTATTTTTAATGGTATAAATATATTTTACATACTTCTATATAAATATATATTAACTTTAATCTGGTTTACGCAAAGTAGAGTGGGTTGCATTAAAGAAAGAAATTTGGCAGTTATGTTTCCTAGTTGCATTTATTCCCCATGTATTTGTAATTGTAAAAATCTGTTCTTTGTTGTTTTCTCCCAAGAAACTAGGATACTCTCAAAAAGCACATTATCTAACAGCTTACTTATTTCAATCAATTGCTTGAGTTTTGTCTTCTTTTAGAATCCCTTCTAGTTTCTCCCACTTTGAAAATATAGTGATGTTGTTTCTATGGAAACAATGATGTCATGGGTATGAATGGGGCTTTAGTGACCACCAAGAGTGCCATATATCAAGGCAGTGATAGAGCCTGGCTTTACCTATGAAGTCGCTAATGAGGGTCTGTTGTCAGAAACTTGAAATATATACGACTGAGAGGGAAGTAGATTTATGTAGCAATTCTAGATGGCCCATATGGAGTGAGTGTGTGTTTGTGAAGCCATGTGTATGTGATTGTGAAATACATCCCTGCTTCACAGTTTGACTTTAAATCATCTGGATTCCCAGATCTGTAGAGTGGGAACTTGAAACTTATAAAATCAAGTCCCTAGAATCTATGGAAGGAATGAGGGAGAAATATTTGTCCCTAGGGCTTGGTATTCAGAACCATCAAGCTTGTAACATCAGCATTAATGCAAATAGGAGCTTTGTAATGTATGTAATCTATAGACATTATGATAGAGTAGATATGTCTAATTTAACTTGCCTGTATTTAAATGTTCTCCAAATATAAATGACATTTGATGACTAACACATACAAGTTGTGACTAATTGATCAGAACCAGAGACATATTCAGCAGTGTACCTTAACTTATATATCCAAAGAATGTGGTCCTGCCCAAAGAGGAAAGAGGTTGCCTGGAGAGGTTAAACTCTTCATTTAGTGATCATGACCACTTTTTTTTTGCTGCTCCTTTTTTAGAACTGCATCTAGATCCTGCAACTCACTCTTTTGACTGTTATCAAGGTAGATTTTTTTTTTTAATAGCTAAAAGTCATTTGGAACTGAGTATAATGATTGACTATCTTGATAAGTTCACCCCAGTATTTTTGCTATTCCAGTTAAAAAATGAGATGTGATTACAAGGTAATGAAGCTGATAATGATGTAGTTTATATATTGGTTTTAAGTATCTTCTGAAGCGATGATTTCCTCAAAGTTTCAAGCAATAATTATTTCATTAGCATTTGTTATGTTCCCAATGTGACTGCTTTGAAAGTTAATGTTTAATTGGAGATATATATGTTGAGGTGTACTTGGCAGAAACAACAGTAAATCTCATTGGTCTGGCATCAGAGAATGAGGTTCTCCGTATAAGTAAAATTTCCAGATAACTCAAGCTTTTCCCTCTAAGCATTCTTTCAAAATTAATAACATTTAATTAAAATATTTTATAACCTTTCATGTCCTCTTTTCCTTAAACAATATCCTGATGTTACATTCTGTGGCAGCAGGAAGTTTGCAAATTCTTAATGTGCAAACTTTTAAGAATCTTGAGATGGGAGATTACCTTGTATTATACAGGTGGACTCAATCTAATCATAAGAGTCCTTATAAAGAGAGGTATTAGGAGGTCAGGAAGAGAGAGGGAGAGAAGGCAATGAGATGACTGCAACAGAGAAAAAGGTGTTAAGATGCTGTGCTGCTGGCTTTGCTGATAAGGAAGGGGCCAGAAGCCAAGGAATGCAGGCAGTCTCCAGAAGCTGGAAAAGTCAAGGAAATGGATTCCACCCTAGAGCCTCCAGAAGGAATGCATCCCTGCAGACTTATTTTAGACTTCTGACCTCCAGAACTTTCAGAGAATAAGTTTGTGTTATTTTTAAGCCACTAATTTTGTGTCCCCAGATCTCAGCTTTGTGATGGACATAGTTCATTTGGGAGATTGTGCTGGGAAAACATAGATAAACAGATTATTGCAATCCAATGTATTAGGTGCTGAAATTGAATTATGAACAAAGAGTGGTGGGAATTCAGAGGAAAGGCAACTATCTTACTCTGGGGTATCCAGAATAGGACTTACAGAATGAATGCATGTCTGTGTTTGGGGTTGTGGTAGGGCATTGAGGAAGGCTTGCCTGTAGATAAATTAGTAGATGAGCAAAGAGCATTCCAGGTAAAGCAGAAAGTGTAAATTTCTCTGGGTTGATTTTTGTGTGAGGGAAGTAGATGAAGGCCCATGATTGGAGTCTGACACCTGTTTTGGTTTCCTGCAGCCTTTCCTTTCTGTATTGCGTGTTGGCTGGGTATTTTGTCCTTTAAAATTTCACCTGTGGACAAGAGAAGCATCATTTACTATAAATATAAGCTAGAGAGATACCAGATTAGTGGCTAATGTATTTTCGGTGTAATTCCAGAAGCCCACATTCTTTCATTGACAATAGCAAAGAGGAGAGCCTGATCCTAGTATCAGCTTTGTTCAAAGATGCTGGAGGTTCTCACCGATTTTCTCATTAAAACTCCCAACAATGAATTGTGTCACAAAATATAACTAGTTTCACTTTTAGTCCAGATTTTTTTGAGGAGGTTAACTTCATCATAGTAGTAATCTAATGACAATTTAATGAGAAGGTTTTGTTAATTTATGGCATGAAGCGATGAAAAACACAGGATCATATTTAGATTAACTTTTATTTTTATGAAGGAAAAATAGGGTATCTGGTTCACCAAGAATTTACAGCCACTTTTAATAGCAAATTACGTAGAATGACTTAGCATCCCTTTGTTTCTCCTTAATGGTTAATCATCACATCTAAAATATTTACTGAGTGCCAACTAAGTGGAAACCATTGCTAAAAGAGCTATGGGAGATTTGAAGCTACTAGTAATCTTAAGGTAGAAAACATTTAACTAGTTGACTCATTTATTGAGCCCTTAAGTCAGGCACTATTCTAATCTCTTTAAGTACATTCTCTTCCATGATTTTTAAAAGAATTGCTTACTTGCTGCGCATACTCCATTCTGTCACCTTTCTCATCTTAAACTGATTTCTAACTCAACCTTTCTGCCAGAATTAATTCTCCTTAAAGTAACTAGTGACCACTCTCTAAAACCGTTGGATGTGTCATCCTCTGTGAGTACTCAAGAGCATTTGTCACAACTGGTTATCATCTCTTTTAAGTTTTTGATTTTCACTATATATCACACTGTTCTGACTTTACTCTTTCCTACCATCCCTTCTATTAGATTGAGCCATATTGAAATTTCATGTTGTGTTAGTTTATTTTGTGCTGCTACACTACAGAATACTATAGACCAGGCAATTTATAAAGATCACAAATTTACTTTCTCATAGTTCTGGAAGCTGGAAAGTTCAAGATAAAGATACTGGCATCTGGCAAAGCCCTTTTTGCTATGTCCTTACATGGAGAAAGATGGAAGGGCAAGAGGGAGGGGGGAAAATGTTAACTCACTCTTGCAAACCCCTTTTATAACAGCATTATTCCATTAATTAATGAGACTTAAATACCTCCCGTTAGGCCCCACCTCCCAACACTGTTGCACTGGGGATTAAGTTTCCAACACATAGGCCAGACGCGGTGGCTCACGCCTGTAATCTCAGCACTTTGAGAGGCTGAGGTGGGCAGATCACCTGAGGTCAGGAGTTCAAGACCAGCCTGACCAACATGGAGAAACCCCGTCTCTACCAAAAATACAAAAAAATTAGCCAGGCATGGTGGTGCATGCCTGCAATCCCAGCTACTTGGGAGGCTGAGGCAGGAGAATCACTTGAACCTGGGAGACAGAGGTTGCGGTGAGCCGAGATTGAACCATTGCATTCCATCCTGGGCAACAAGAGTGAAACTCTGTCTCAAAAACATTTAAAAAAAATTTAAAAAAGTTTCCAGCACATAAATTTCTGACACATTGAAATCATAGCATAAGTAGCTATTTTGGTCTGTATAATGGAATTTTCCTATGGTTTCACAGACAGGTGGATTCTCCTATGTCTATAAATATTGGCATTTCTCTCTTTCCTCTTTTTACTCTCACACTAGGCAATCTCATGCACATTGTCAACTATATACAGTCCATCCAGAATTTCTGTTTCTGGCTTAGACTTCTGACTAAATTCTAATTATATACCCACGGCCTACTTGACATCTCTTTGTGGATTTCTCAAAGACATCTCAAAATCAGTGTCCAAAATCAAACTCTTTATCTTACTCCATAAATCTGGTTCTGTTCTAGCTGTGATTCAGTGACTGGAACCAGCTTGTATGCAGTGTCATGAACCTCAGAGACCTCCCTATTGACTTCTCACTCTTCCTCCTGTCCCACATCCAATCCAACACCAGGTTCTGTTGCTTTTACTTCTAAACTAGTCTTGAATCCAATTGCTGCTCTTCAACTCCAGCCAACTGGACTATTACAGTAGCATCCAAATGGTTTCCCTACATCTACACCAGACTTGCCTCCACCCCAAACCTGTTTTTCATACTGTGACCAAGATGAACTTTTGAAATCAGAATCTTCAGTCAGGCTCCACTTCATTCTTTCAACATAAATGTATCCATTGGTTTCTTTCTCTCTAGGGTAAAGGCCAGACTTCTTCACATCATGGGACTGTAAGGCCTGCAAGGTGCCCCTGTCTTCCTTTTCAGCCTCTTCTTCCTTCACTAATGTCTTTGTTGTCTTTCCTGGGGTCATGCCATTTTTTCAGTTTCTTGTAGCCGCTGTAATCCCTCCAGCCCAGGGCCTTTGGCCATGTAGTGACCTTTGCCTAGAATGTTTCTTGTCCTACTTTGCCCACTTTCTTTCTTTTTTTTTTTTTTTGAGACAGAGTCTTACTTTGTCACCCAGGCTGGAGTGCAATGGTGTGATCTCGGTTCACTGCAACCTCAGCCTCCCAAATATCTGGGATTACAGGTGTGCACCACTGCCGCCCGGCTACTTTTTGTATTTTTAGTAGAGACAGGGTTTTACCATGTTGGCCAGGCTGGTCTTAAACTCCTGACCTCAAATGATCCACCCATCTCTGCCTCCCAAAGTGCTGGGATTATAGGCATGAACCACACCTGGCCTTCTTTGCCTACTTTCTATCTATATTTTAAATTCTCTGTGTCACTTTCTCAGGGAAGCCTTCCCTCTCTTTCCTGACTAGATTACCTCTACCTATTCAAGGGTGATTTTCTTTATGAGAATACTCAGTTACAATTTTAAGTGAATTTGTGGGATTCTTTGCCATGTATATCTCATGAATCTGAGTTAAGTAACATTGATCCCATTTTACAGATGAGAAAACTGGAGCAAGTGATTTTCTTGAGATCATTCAGCTAGAAAGTGACCGAGCTGTAAGTTGAACCCAAATCGGTGTGACTATATTGCTGTTAGGCTCAGCTGTGAGGAGCAACAAAACCTTAAAATAACCTAAACTTACACAAGAGAAATTTCTATTTCTCTTTCTCACGTAAATCCTGTCCCAGAGTGGTGTAGTAGCTCATGGCATCGGAGATCTTGACTCCTTATGTAGTGCTGCTCTACCTAGTATGACCCTGACCTTGTAGTCCAACATGGCCTTATCTGAGGCCAGGCAGTAGGATGGATGAGGGAACTAAGGAGAGATGACAAAGGACAAAGGAGATGCATGCAGTAGTCTCTTCTGGAATTTAGAAGCTGCCACAGGTCCTTTCTGTTTGTGTACCATTGGCTAGAATTCAGTCTCGTGGCTGCCTAAGCTTCAAGAGAGGCTGTGAAATGAAGTCATTACTCTGGGTGGTTATGTGCTAGCTAAAAATGTGGATTTCTATGACTGCAGGAGAAGAGGCAGTGTGCATTGGGAGATGACAAGCGGTCTACGTAGATTCTAAAATCCGTGTTCTCAGGGCTGTAAGCCCCTGGCCTCAAGGATCTCCATCTCATTGAGAAAAACAAAATGTAAACAAGTGAAAAGTTAATGGTAAAAGAGAAATAGCAAAATGCAGAATAGAATGTTACCAAGCATGTGGGGAGGATACAGAAATGTGGGATGAATTTTGATGGTATTCAGGAAGGTGTAGGTGTTAGATGGATGTGGTAGTCCATAACTATGCATCACCTGGTAAGAAAATTCTTCCCTCCTTAAATACCTTCCAATCTTTTGGATTATATCAACACATGATATTAGCTGGTCTCCACCAATCTAATACTGGTTGTAAGATTACTTTTTAATTTTGCATTCTGGTTCATGGTCTTTTCTTTGCTACTGAGTCTTAAAGATGGTTCCTTTTGGTGTTATTGTTGAAGGCTTTGCCCAATGGGCTTATCTGTCTTCATACTCTAGAATAGTTCTGAATTGCTTTCTGCTGAATGATGGCTTTCTGTTATAATTAATCCTTAGAGAAGAATGTATCAAATATTTAAAATACTATACTGGGATTCTTGTAATTCTGATCTTTTGTGCTTTTCTTCCAAGGGGGTATATTTTCTAGTCTGTAGAAATGACTTCTCTTCTGTGATTGTTAGGTTGAGGGCAAAATAGCTTCTTAGGAAGGCATATGGAAGACTCAAACCCTTTGTATAGTTCCTGAAGATAGTAGCATCATTACATTACATTACTAGGTCCTGTGAGTAGGAGCTTCTCTCTCTTCTTCTGTAACATTAATATAATGGAGTTGGCCCATTTGAATCTTGTCTGACCCTATTTGCCTGTGGTAATGGTCAAACAAATATAAACAGATCACCATGACATAGAGTGAGTACTTATTTTGATTTTTGACACAGCCAAAGAAAGAGAACCATGTGTGGTAGGCCTGGTATAAGTGGAAAACTAGCATATAGATCAGAGAGCTGTATCTGCCCCACTGAGATAATAATTTCCCTCCAAACTAATGTTTGGAGTGAAAAAAGTCTGCTTCTGTCAGAGTTTTAGCATCACTAAGATTGGTGTGGAGAATTATACCAGAGTTTTCCCAGAGGGCCCCACCAGTGTTAGAGAATGGTTGTTAAACCTGGCGGATCTGTGATGTGCATTTATCTCCTTTTGTCTCTTGAAGCCCCACTGGAATAATGACTAGGACAAAGAGAACAGGAGAAGAAATAGCAAAGAGATTTCATAATAACTTTTTACAAGACAGAAGGGCTGGGCATGGTGGTTCACGCCTATAATCCCAACACTGGATCACTTGAAGCCAAGAGCTCAAGACCAGGCTGGGCAACATAGGGATATCCTGTCTCTAACCAAAAAAAAATTATTTTAAATTAGCCAGGCATGGTGGTCTGTATCTATAGTCCCAGCTACTCAGAAGGCTGAGGCAGGAGGATTGCTTGAGCCCAGGCATTTGAGGCTGCAGTGAACTATGAATGCGCTACTGCACTCTGGCCTGGGCAACAGAGCAAGATCTTGTCTCTAGAAAATAAATAATAAATAAAATAATAAAGGACAGAAGACAAAGATATGTTGATAGCCTTAATGGAGCAGAGGTAGCTTTAGTCCAAGGTCTGCAGAAGGGACTATTGATGTCAAGTAAGTTGATTGATGCCAGATAACTCTAGAAAGGCTTAAGATGTTGGAAGCACCAGTTGTTGCAGAAGGTGGGGGTGAGGTGTCATGATAAAAAGGTTTTAAGGCCAGATTCGATGGCTCACGCCTGTAATCCTAACACTTATTGTAAGAGTTTTCTCTCGATAAACTGAATAGTCCCAGAGAAAAGATCTCCAGGCCTTGACATGTGGTTTCTGCAACTAGAAGGCCAGTTTGCCTCCTGATCTCTTTTTAACAAAGCTCACTCATCAATGAAGCCTTCTGGGCAACAAGCCTTAGTCACTCACATAGCATTTCTAGTCAGCTTTGACTTCCTCATTCTTAAATATGGATGGGCAGCCCCAAATCCCAAGATACTTGAGGAAACTCTCCAACACAGAAAGAGAGAGACCAAAATAAATAGATGGAGGAAGCTGAAGAAAACAGAGATAGCAGGGGATTAGAAAGAAACCTGAAAACAGAAAATAAAATTAGAATTAAGACAGTACATTCTAAAACAAGACTCTATGAAAAAGAAATAGAGAATTCTCTGAAATTAAAAATATATTCAAACTGAAAAAAAGTAGAGGGTTGAAAGGTTTAAAAAAAGAAAACAAAAAATTAGAACAGAAATACAAGTTAGGAGAGGAAAGACTAGCAAATTAGAGAATCAGTCTAGGAAGTCCAACATCTGATAAATATGAGTTCCAAAACAGAATAGAAAAAAAGGCAGAAATTGACCAAAGAAGCAATATAAGAAGAACTTCCAAATTCGTAGATTTAAGTATCCAGAGTGAAAAGACCCACTGAATAATCAGCACAATGAAAATGAAAGGAGCCACTGAGTGCCCCAGGCAGATTCAGGCAAACCAAAGCACACCAAAGATCAATTTCTTTGCCAAATGTAGCTGTGCTATTGCGTTTCTTATTAGCTGGCCCTTTCCATCTCAGAGGGGGCCACAAAACCAGAACAAGAGTCGACTCTGTCACTTAAACTCATTGTGTTTGAGCTATCAGTCACCTTGCAGCCAATTTCTCAAGATAAAAATATCCTTTACAGTTCCTCGCTTATCTTAATTATTCATTATCAAATATAATGTCCTCTTTTTAAAATTGGATTTCTTTTTATTCTTTGTAGTTACTGGAGGGGGAGTTGAGCTATAAAGAGGTGAAATTACTCTTTCTCTACTTTTTCAAAAAATAACTTTAAACATTTTAAGAAAGAGATAATGGCTGATATCTTGGGAATGGCTAAAACACATTCAGGTTTTAAACACCAGTGCTCATTTTTGAAAAGTAATCTAAATGTAATTGGTTGCAACTGAATATCTTCCTGATCAGGAAAGTGTTGGGGAAAATTAAAAGAAACTCAACTTACTTTTGCCTGGAGAAAAATAGTTTTCTTTTTGGCACAATTATTCCAAGCTAATAAATTGTTAAAATGACATATTATTATGGAACTTAGTCATAGAAAATCCTTTGATTTGGGCTCAGAATGTGATGATTGCTACAAAACAAGGTGGCCATTAGACATTTTCCAAAGGGCTATGCTATAGATACCATTTTTTTCTTTTTAATTTTCTTCTGAACAATCAGGAAAGAGAGTAACTTTCCTGATGAGTATTCTGATAGTTTCCCTGAGAGTAACTTTCCTGTAGTCACTCAGTAGTCTGATTTCCTGAAAGCTGTCAAGTTCTTAGGAACAGAGAAATAGGTCAGACGGGGTGGTCTGTGGTCTCCCAATTGAAATAACTTGTCACAATGTTGGGCTGATAGTCTAAGGGTGTTAATCTACAAATGATAAAATGACACAGGCCATCAGTTCTGAGGTTTCGTGGTACTATGACTATTCTTTATAATAGCCATTATAATAAATAAATGTATTAAAAGTAAATTGAAGGGGAACATTAAATGGCAACTAGTCAGGGACCTGCCCACTGGAAATATGCCCCTTGCCTGGGATTATTCTGCCTCTAGGTATGGGGTAGTGCTTATAAGCCTGGTATCATAGTTACTTGAACACTTTTCTTGCCCCACAGGGGACAGTGGCCTCCTTAATGATTTCCTTGCTTCCTTCCTGAGTTATAGTCTCAACTCAGCAGCCAGAACTATCTTTTAGTATTGTCAGATCTAGTCCTTAAAATTGGTTGAAACCCTGTAATAGATGCTAAAGAGGATAAAAAGCTGAACCTATATAGCACCTGCCTGCAAAGAACTTACAATGTGGTTGAGAAGATGAGAAAGAACCATGTTCCAAGTTAGAGTGTTATGTAATATTAGGAAATGTATTTTATATATAGCATTATTATAAAATCAATCCCCTGAGTGCTAATTGCCATAGCAGTATAGAAATTCTTTCAGGCTGTGGTAGTCAGGGGAGGTTTTTTTAAAGTGATATTTGAAGTAAAACTTATGGGGATGTTTTGGATAAATTAAGGGACTGAGCAAGGGATTTGGAAGTAGTAATTGCGTAAGTGCAGACTGAGAAAATCCAGTTTATCTTCAGTATAGACAGTGAATAAACCACAATGCAATTGAAATATTGTAGCATAGTATTTTATATGTCAGTGATTTTTGAATTTTTATTTTTAAAGCTATGAACCTTTTGTCGAAATATTAAATGGAACTGCAACTTATTAAACATGAGAACTGTAGCTTCTGTGGGTGAAGCAGGTTGGTCAGAAGTTGGTCAGCATATCTGCCTGCATGGCCTCTCAGCCCTAGAGTGGCCTTTGAGGCTCTTCCCACTGAACCCGGGACTCTGAGGAATACAGCCTTGAAACTATGTATGTAACTGTAGGCATGTTTCAAGAGCAGCTTGGTGGGAGAAGGGAAGCTGGCTGCTTTGTGTCAGTTGGTAGAACATGTTGAATATCAATTTTGATCTTCTGGTTTAGGCAATGGGGTGTTATAGAAAGTTTTTTATCAGAACCTATTATATAGTGTTTCAGGAAGACTGAAATGGTGCGGGGAGGAGGTATGCAGTTTTTGTTCTTCTTTCCTCCCCCCCACCCCCTAGCATGATCCTTAGAATACTACCCAGGAGTCCAGTGATAGTAGAGAGTGTTTACTTTTTTTTCATATTGAAGAGCAAGGCAGATGTGGTGGAAATAACTTACGGGAAGAAAGATATGAGGGCCACGTGGTGAGCACCAGCCGAGGCTAAATAGGATAATAGATATGAAAGTGTTCTGATATTTATGAAAAGCCACCATGCAAAATGCTCAATACGTGAGTTAGAATTAATATCCCAGCAGTAATATTATGGAAGAGTAGGCAGCCTTTGAATGGAAGAAACCAGTTCAGCCTTTCGTGTGTGCCAGTTCTCAGAGCATGAACTTAGCTCTCAGATGTCATCATAACCATCCAGCTTGCTGTTTTCCCCCTCAGACCAATGACTTTCTTGTTTCCTATGACAACTCTATCTTAGTCAGCTCAGGCTTCTATAAATGAATACCATAGATTGGGTGGATTAAACAACAGGTATTTGTTTCTCACGGTTCCGGAGGTTGGAAGTCTGAGATCAGGGTGCCAGCATGGCTGGGTTGGTTAAGACTATGTTCCTAGCTTGTGGATGGCCGCCTTCCTGCTGGGTACTTACTGGGCCTTCCTTTGGTCTTGTTTTTTGTTTGTTTGTTTGTTTTTTGGGACAGGGTCTCACTCTGTCACCCAGGCTGGAGTGCATTGGCACCATCATGGCTCAATTTAGCCTTGAACTCCTGGGCTCAAGCAAGTCTCTCTCACTGTGGCCTCATGAGTAGGGACTGCAAGTAATTTTTTTTGTAGAGACAGGGTCTCACTATGTTGCCCTGGCTGATCTCTAACTCCTGGCCTCAGGAAATCCTCCATTTCAACCTCCCAAGGTGTGGGAATTACAGGCATGAGCCACCACTCCTGGAAAGCGCTGTTTTTTATAAGACACTAATTCCATCATTGGGGGGGGCCACCCTCATGACATCATCTAAACCCAGTTTCCTCCTAAAGTTCCCACCCCCTTGAAGCTGGGACATCAACATGAATTTTAGAGGGACACAAACATTTAGCCCATCACAACCTTTCTCACTTCCCACTGTTCTCGTGTGTGGAGAGCAGAATGGGAGTCCTGCTGCATGCATTATGGAAGAATGGATGGCTGAAGCTGGGGGATGCTGCCAAACATAGATTTCCTGTGTCCATGGAGGTCCTGGGCTGAAGCACAGACATCTGAGTCTCCAAGGAGGAAAAACTCAGCTAGAGAGGCAGCAACATGAAAAGACGGAGTGATAGAGATGATGGAGGAAGAACTGAATACACCAGATGTTCCCCTTCTTGAACTGGTGATCACCAGATGATTTCATCAGCTGCCACCCTGTGGGCCTTTCCTCTACTGGCTGCTCAGGCGTGTGCTTCATTATTTATCTTGTCCTTTTGCCTGAGTTCCATGTATGTGAGCCTTTACTTGGTGTGGATTCAGTGAGAAGTCAGAGGTGTTCAGAAACCAACAAAGCGGTTGGTTCAGTGTTACTGTAGGCAGAGGAACTGAGACTAGGGTGAAATTTTTGCTCTGAGAAAACTGGACTGAAAAATTATTTCTGCCTGTTGGAATGTTAGAGTTCTGTATCTTGAGGCCCAGGGCCTGCAGAGACGTGTCTGGGCGTCTCTACAGCTCTCTAAGACAATAGCATATCCCATAATAATGGAATAATGACCTCCCATAGGGATTGACTCACCAGACTGAGTTGACCATGGCTTGGTACCATAGCAGTTGGATGACCTTCATGGGAGTCCATTGTCCTAGCTTAGTGATCCCACCAGTGCCTAGACTGGCTGCGTATAGGCTGGAGGGGACCCTGTGTCTGGGAAGACTTCCTTTATCTTCTTAAGCCAATATGAGTTTCTCCTGGCTTGCACTGTAGGACAACTCTGGAAGCCCCTGTTCTTGACCCGTGAACAGTTAGTTCAGAATTGTCACTGTGCTTTGCGCTGCGTTAGAGAACGTGCCCCTCACATTCAGTCTGTGCTAACCTTGGAGGTCTGGGGGCCTCCTGAGGAGGAGAGGGAGTTTTGGAGGCATCCCCCTATCCTGACACTTCAGCCCAAAGGACTTTAATTTTCATTTCATTTTTAAAACTAACAGTAAAATTAATTTTGGGGGTATAGTTTTATGAATTTATGTCTCTGTATAGATTCATGTAAACTTCACCCCAATCAAGATAGAGATACTTCCAAGTTTTGTATCAGTAGTTCATTTCTTTTTGTTAAAAATTTGTTTTACGTTTTAATTAATTAATTCCCCTTTAATTTTCTGTAACAATACTGTATCACACATGGATGGCCTATTTTCCTTTTTTTTTTTTTTTTTTTTTGAGTAGTGTTCTATTATATGGATGTACCACAATTTGCTTATCCGTTCACCTTGTGGAGGGATATTTGAGTCTTTTCTAATTTTGGTGATTATAATAGAGTTGTTAAACATTCAGGTACAGGTCTTTGTGGGAACATAACTTTCCCTTTCTCTAGGATAAACCCCTAGCTGAGATATTGCTGGGTCACATGGTAAGTGTATGTTTAACATTCTAAGAGACTGCCAAATTAGTTTTCCCAAGTGGCTGTGCTACTTTCCATTCCTTCAACAACGCATGAGAAGTCCGGTGGCTCTGTATCCTCCCTGGTGCTTGGCATCTGTTGTCCTGGACCCTGTTGACTTCAGTAGGGATGGTACCAGGTTCAAGAGGCCGGAGAAGAAACCCAGAACCAGTGAACAAAACATGAGATTTATTTGGGGGGAACTTACATGCAGAGACGGTCTGGTGGCTGCAGGCTGGAGAGGAGAATGATGACCACCTGTAAAAAACATGCAGTTTATATAGCACCCTCACTTGGCACCCTTCCCTCAGCAACCTGCACGTGGCAACCCTAATTTCTTGTTATTTCTGTCAGATGCACCTACCATACAGGGTGTAGTTTTTTTTTTTTTTTAATTTTGTCTATTCTAATATGTATATAGTGGGAATCTTATTGTGGTTTTAATTTGCATTTCCCTAACAGCTAATGATATTGAACATCTTTTCATGGGAGGCCATTATTCCAGACTTGAGAGAATAGCCTTTTGTCTTGGGGAGCTGTAAGCAGGTGTGTTTCAATAAGTGCTAGGGCTCAGGATTCAGACTTTAAAAATCCCAGTGGGCAGAAATAATTTATTAGTCGTTTCCTAGGCATGAGCCTCACTTGTCTCAGTTCCTCCTGTTAGATGAAAACACTGAACCAACTACCAAAACTTGTTGGGTTTCTTTACATATGTTTATTTGCTTTCCATATATCCCCTTTAATCAAGTGTGCATTTGAATCATTTGCCCATTTTTTACTTTGCATGTTGTCTCACAGCTGTTGAGATTTGAGAGTTCTTTATATGAATGTATTCTGGATACAAATCTTTTGTCAGGTGTCCTATCTGCAAGCATTTTCTCCCAGTCTGTTACTTGTCTTTTTATTCACTTAAAACTGGCTTCCACAGAGCAGGTTGAATGATATGAAGTTCAGTTTATCGGTTTTTTTTCTTTTATGGATTACGCTTTTGGTATCATACCTAGAAATTCTGTATAAACCCAGGTCACAAAGTTTTTTTTTTTCTCACTCTGTCACCCAGGCTGGAGTGGAGTGGCACGATCTCAGCACTGCAGCCTCCACTTCCTTGGGTTCAAGCGATTCTCCTGCCTCAGCCTCCCAAGTAGCTGGGACTACATGCATGTGCCACCACACTGGCTAATTTTTGTATTTTTAGTAGAGATGGAGTTTCACCATGTTGGCCAGGCTGGTCTCAAACTCCTGACCTCAGGTGATCTGCCCACCATTTTCTTCTAAAAGTTTTATAGTTTCACCCTTAAGCCTGTGATGCACTTTGAATTACTTTTGGCATAAGTATAAGGTTTATTTTCATGTTCATTTTGGGTTTTTGCCTGATCTGGTCACATCTTACTCTCAGCAGTTCATTCTCTTTCCCTGTGAAGTTTGACTTTAGATTTCCATCAGAGTTGGAGGGGGAAACCTACCTCACATCACAGATTGTTTTTTCATGGGAAAATAATTCCAGGATTAGGATTTTGCAGTTTGTAGCGGGGATTTCTTCCCCTGTTTCCATCCTCATT
The DNA here is from genome assembly GCA_036589455.1 of Ateles fusciceps. Taxonomy (NCBI): domain Eukaryota; kingdom Metazoa; phylum Chordata; class Mammalia; order Primates; family Atelidae; genus Ateles; species Ateles fusciceps. The sequence continues at coordinate 5,273,829 of JAZHEH010003362.1, forward strand.
TCTGAATAGTCACCTTGCCCTGCTTTGGGTCCATGTTCAAATCTCATCTGTCTTCAGGGGCACTCCCACTCATTTCAGTCTCTATCCAGTAGTCTCCTTTCTGCACTCTAGATGTCACAGAGGTTGTGCTTGGTAACTCCACATGCTGTCCTAGAGAGGAGACAGAAAATTCAGAAGGAACTCAGATGAGGTAAGGCCAGGGGTTGGCAAACCGTGGCTCATGGGTCAAATCTGGCCCACCCCACTGACTACCTTGATAAATAAAGCTTTGTTGGAACATAACCGCACTCATTTATCTGTGTATTGTCTATGGCTGCTTTGTGCTCGAGCAATACAGTTGCGTCGTTGCAACAGAGACCACATAGCCCTCAAAACATAAAATACTTACCATCTTGTCTTTTACAGAAAAACATTTGCTGACTCTCAGAGTCAAGGCTGGTACTGGAAATGAGGTGGGTTAGTGCAGCTTGCTGTGTTGAAAACAATCCTGCAGAAAACAAAGGATGCCAGTGCTCTTCCTACATAAACTATCCTGGTATCTCTTCACTCAAGGTCATTTGTTGTCATAGAAATTTGGAGGAAGTAATGTCTGGTGCAGCCTGGAGTTACCTGTGGTGATGGGCTGAAAGGGAAGATGAGATGGAATAGAGATCTTGTGGTGCATCAATCAGTCCCAGTGAGGCATGGAGAGACACAGGAAATCAGTAGTGATGTGATGACTTCTTCATTTCTGTGCTCTGCTAAACCTCACTCTACTCTAGTGGACTTCAGCCTTAGCTGCACATGAGAATCACCTAGGTAGCAAAACAAACAAACAAACAAACAAAAAACCTAGTGCCCAGGCTGCACTTCAGACCAATTACATAAAAACTTCTGGGGGTGGGATACAGATACCAGTATTTTTTAGTTTCCCAGTTGGTTCTAGTGTACAGCCCAGGCTGGGAACAGTGGTTCGACTCCACAGTCCCATAACCCCAAGGAAATATTGCCACCTACTGACAGTAGGTAATTATGCTTTGGAAGAAGTCAATAACTCTTCAGATTCCCCCTCCATTCTGGGAACTTGTGTTCTGGTTACTGTATTTATATCATTTGTGTACGAGAGTTGTATATTACAGTTTGATTTGGGGCCATATTAAGGTGGTTGTTCCTGAGAAACACCTTGTGTCTCAATTTTTATGTAACTCGGAGTATTGAAGACATATATTATTGGTAGGAATCATTGAATGTTAGCATTGAAAGAAACCTTAGAGCTTGTTAGTTCACACAGCTGACATATCCAAATACCTTTTGGACTTACATACTGTAGTTCTAGATCCTTGCTTCTCAAAGTGTGGTCTGTGGACCAGTAGTGTCAGCATCATCTCAGACTATGCTAGAAATAAAGAACCCTTGCTCTCCCCCAGACCTGCAGAATGGCCTGTAATTTAACAAGGTCTCTGAGTGATTCATGTGGACCTTCAAGTTTGAGAAGCACTGGTTTAGAGAATCATATAAGTAGGATCTTCTGGGTGTGGCTTCCAGTTTTATTGTAAGAAACTACTTTTCAAATTGCCAGTATTCTGTTAGAGGCTGAAAGATTGCTTGACAGAGACAACACTGTGCTTTCCAAGGGCCCTCCCAATTCTGATTTTTATTATTTTTCTCCTCCTTCTCAAATAGTTTCTTCAGTATCTTTCAAGAATTACCTTCTTCATCATATCTTTCATTATACCATGAATATTCATTGGGGCCATCAGTCGTGCCTACTATAGTTTTTCTCCTCCCAGTCACCTTATATCTGGAACTTGTATGACCCTAATGGATGAATGCAAGCACAGGTTTTCCAAATTTACTCTTATCTCTTGCTCATCGTGCTAGAAAGTCTAAGCTCAACCTAAGCTTAGTGGAGGGAGATTCAATGGGTAGAAGACTTGGGAAACAGTAGGAAAAGCAGTCCCACGTGAATGCCCGTGGGACCCCTACATCCTGTCTAACTTCTATTACCTGATTCTCCAGTGCAAGATAGACTTTTTCAATGTACATCCTTGCGTTCACCTGTGCTGGCATTGGTGAAAACATTGCTACCTTTTCCAGGCAAAGGATTTAGGGACCATTTCCTTATTCTGCTTCTCAGTCTATATAGTGATTTCATCCAGATATTTTCTTTATTCTTTTAATGCAGTGCTTAATATATGTCTCTAGTCTTTCCTAGATTTCTCATATCTAGTGTCTCTCCTTTCCAAATTCTCAGTGCTGTTGCCAAGATTATGTTCAGGATTTGCACGTCTATTTTTCACTCTTTTTAAAAGCCTTAAGTACCCTCCTACTTTCTATGCAAAACTATAGTAACTTCTTTTCCATTTTAGAACCTTCCCCATCTGTCTGCATCCATTCTCCCTTCCATCCCTTCTCCCGTCTATCCCCTTCCCTTGCTTCTGGGATTGACCTGGCCTCACCAAATCCCTTCATTTCTGTTGCTATACCTTTTGCCCACCTTCCTCAAGTGTGCCTGCCCATCTAACTTTTCCTATAAGAGCTCTGAAGGTTTGTATCACATTGAGTCATGTTTAGAGTTGGGAAGGTTATAATCTAACCCAATACCCTGACTTCACAGAAGGGGAAGAATTATACCCTTCTGTAGGGTAGGTGGCTTGCTCAAGGTCATGTAGGTAAGAATGTGAATATTTGCTGTGAAATAGCATTACTATTCAGCCTAGCTTCTTTGACTTCATAATACTTCATGCAAATTGTTTCACCTAACTTCACAAGGTGAGTGTGGGATGTGTGTGGCAATTAAACATGATTGATTGCGTTCTTTTCAAGAGAGGTAAATCAAGCCTTAGAAAGACAAAAGGATTCATTGTTTGTCTCATAATCATTTTTTAAAATTTTACTTTAAGTTCTTGGGTACATATACAGATCTTGCAAGATTGTTACATAGGTATACACATGCCATGGTGGTTTGCTGCCTTCATCTCCCCATCACCTACATTAGATATTTCTCCAAATGTTATCCCTCCCCAATCTTCCCAACCCCTGTTATCCCTCCCCTAGCCCCCCACCTCCCAACAGACCCCAGTGTGTGATGTTCCCCTCCCTGTGTCCATGTGTTCTCATTGTTCAACACCCACTTGTGAGTGAGAACATGTGTTTGGCATAACCATTTTTAGCCTGAGGCAGAAAACCATAAATCCTTGATTCATGATTCTTCTAAATACTGGGACACTTTTACTCCTTCTACATGTGTGTGTGTGTGTATAGATATGAATCATACTGTGGGAACAGTGTTGTCTCCGCCCCACTCCTCTGCAAGACTATTTATTGTTTTATAATAGATGTGTATATTTGGGGGGTGCATGTGATAATTTGACACATTCATATAGATTGTAAAGATCAAATCAGGGTGACTGGGACATTCATCACCTTAAATAAGTACCTTTTCTTTCTACTAGGAATGTTCTTTTAATGTCTGTAGTCTTCCTACTTACATGATATATTAACCATTTAGAGGAGAGTCTGGGTTAGATATTGTGGAGAATTATAAAATTGACCAGAGTTGGGTTTATACTGTTGTATTTTTATCTTGCCATCCACCTCTTCCTCTGTTTATACTTAAAGAAGAGAAGACGATTCTAATTCTTGTTTTTAACATGCCGTGAGTGATATAGAGGAGAAAGCAGCTGAAAGCAGCGGATGATTATTAGTAGTGCTACTCATCTTGCTTCATAAATCACCCTTTCGGGCCCCTTAATCATTTAGTTTGTTGTTCAGCTCCCTGTGACCTGTCAACATGCTCCTAGTCAGAGAAAAGTGATGGCTGTATTCCCGGACCTGTCTCGTCTTCTCTCTACAGGGAGCAGCCGCCACTCGCAGCTCCCCCTGAGTACACAGCCTGAAATTGCCTGCACTTGAGGCTGCCACTTTCTTCCATGCAAAGGCCTGCTTAACTTGCCCTCTGCCATCATACTGGTCTTCTGACAGTGGAAATGCCACCTCTTCACAGAAGAGGTGTGTACATGAACCTCTCTTCTACCTTCTCAACGGTTCAAACAGCAATGAGCTTGAATATTTCCTGCCTCAAAGCCTTCCTTAAGTTTAGAAAGTCTCTTTACTATGTTTTTCTGATCTCACTGGTATTTTGTGCCCTTCTCAGGTTATTGACATGTGTCCCTGGGTGTGGAATGTTCCTGATTCTGTGAAGTTAATTTCCAATAAGTTCTTATTCCTCTTCTTGCTTTCTGTTACAAGATGGGGTTTGTGTGCTCATGAGGGAGCTCATTAACCATGTATTGAATGAACGGAGGGATGAATGAATAATTTTATTTCCTGGAGCCATGATTCTGAGCTACTAAAAAAGACACAAGTGTTGGGCAACGTAACAAGCACAGAGCTGAGAGTCGGGAGATGCAGGTTCCAGATACAGGTTTTCTGCTAATGAACCTGGGAAGTCGCTTATCCCTGGGCACTGGTTTCTTCATCTATATAATGAAAAGCTTGGTCAACACTGGTGGTCTCAAACATTTCAAACACAAGGATTCCTCTAAATTTTTTAATGAACTATTTCAGGCTGGGTGCAGTGGCTTACGCCTGTAATCCTAACACTTTGGGAGGCCAACGTGGGAGGATTGCTTGAGCCCAGGATTTCGAGATCAGCCTGGGCAACATAGCAAAACCCCATCTCTATTTAAATAAATAAATAATAAAGAAATATTTCAGATATAAAAAATGTATGAAACACAAGGTATGAGTACTTAATTCCTACCACTCTGGAATTTCGTCCCGAAGTAATACTTTTTATTTTAGCCGCTTTTGATTTAGAAAATGAATGACAACAACTAGCGATAGCACCTTCATAACAATCTATCTTGTTACAATAATAACTATACTTAAAAAATAGTACAGCTATTGATTAAAACACACGTATATGATTAAGACACATTGTTTAGTCTATGGCAATTCTTAATGCAAATAAAAATGTATAATAACCCTTGCTTTTGTGGCCCAGAGCAGTGTTTCTGAATTGCATGATCCACATTACCATGTGCATTTTTTAAAATGCCAACTTTTGGCTTTACTCCTGATCTGCTGAATAAATATTTCTAAAGCCTGGGTCTGGGATTCTGCCTTTTTATCAGGTATTCCAAATGGGATTTAGAACTTGAGATTTAGATCTCCTTGGTCCACAAAGTTGGATGATACTTCATTTCTATGTAATGACAATGAGTATTTCTTTAAAAAGTAGCCTCTCTGGTTCCTTTTGAGTATTTTGCAGATTGCAGAGATTTTATTTATACCCAATTTTCAATAATATGTCTATTGCGAAAAATAACTTATGCTGGGTTTGAGGTAGGTAGATGGGAAATAAATGTCTCTACTCAGTGTTTCCAAGACTCCTCATAGATATTCTGCAATTTGGATTCATTTCAAACTTCGGTGTTGGTCATGCTGGCATTTCTGGGATTTATATGAAACAATACAAGTTATATCAGTGTCAGAGACTGCCATCGTTCTCAGGCACTCTACCCCCCAGATTCTGGTTTCACAGGCATAAGAGCCAGAACTTTAGGAAGCTGCATAGCCCAGAGAATAGCAGTTCATTGTACAACCATCCCCTGAAATTCATTACTCCTAACTGTACTGTCAAATGATTATGGATGGTTTTGACCAATAGTGACAGCTCTACAGGATTTCATTTTTTTTTTTTTTTTTTTTTTTTTTTTTTTGAGATGGAGTTTTGCTTTTGTTGCCTAGGCTGGAGTGCAATGGCGTGATCTCAGCTCACTGCAACCTCTGCCTCCAGGGTTCAAGCAATTCTCCTGCCTCAGCCTCCCAAGTAGCTGGGATTACACGCATGCGCCACCACGCCCAGCTAATTTTGTAATTTTAGTAGAGATGAGGTTTCTCTATGTTGGCCAGGCTGGTCTTGAACTCCTGACCTCAGGTGATCCACCCGCCTCAGCCTCCCAAAGTACCGGGATTGCAGGCGTGAGCCACCACGCCCAGCCAGGATTTCGTTTTTAAAAGCCTGTATCAAGCATAGATAAGGTACTCAGTACTGTGCTGTGGACCATGAACCATGTAAGGAAGATAAATTCTTCTTAAATTCCTTGCACTATGGAATGGAATCCAGATTTTAATAACTTGGTAATTAACTTCTGGAAAGCTTACTTTATATACAGTGCCTTTTGTTGTGTTCTGTGAATAAACACTGCCAACTGTATTCATTACTTTATTTGACATTTATTTATCACCCTCCTATGTCCTGGTCTTTTTTCTTGGGTAGAAATGTGTGTCAGTCATATTTTTTGCTCTTATGAAAGGCATGGCCTGTGGGGTAAATAAATAAGCAACCAATCAACAGTGAGTGATAATAGAGGCTTGCATATTGCTGTAGTAACCAACTCTGTGGGAGGATACGGGAAGTGGGAGTTGGCTTTACTGTGTAGAAGTGTGAGCAGATATTTCAAGAATAAACAGGAGTTCACCAGGCAGATGGTGTGGGGAGGGCATTTTAGGCATAGGGAATAGCAAATGCAATTACATGAAAGTGTGGAAATGTATGGCATGTTTAACTTGCATGTGGGGGGAGTTCCAGAAATATCCTTTTGTGAGCAGAATTTAAGTGAACTTGCCGAGAGAACAAATGTGTTTGTTGCATGGTGTTTTCAGATTTTCCATTTTTGTATTGTGGTAAAATATACATGACATAAAATTTGCCTTTTAACCCGTTTTTAAGTGTACGGTTCTGTGGCATGAAGTACATTTACATTGCTGTACAACCATCACCACCATCCATCTCCAGAACTTTTTCATCTTGCAAAAATGAAACTCTGTATCTATTAAACAACTTTCCATTTCTCCTTCTTAGCCAGTCACCATACTACTATTTGTCTCTATGAGTTTGACAACCCTAGGGACTTCATATAAGTGGAATCCTAGAATATTTTCCATTCTCCCATTTGTTATCAAGGTTCATCCATGTTGTAGCATATGTCAGAATGTCCTAATTTTTTAAGGCTGAATAATATTCTGTTGTATGTATACACCACATTTTGTGAATCCATCCATCCATTGATAGACATTTAGGTTGCTTCTACCTTTTGGTTATTGTAATACTGCTGTGAACATGGGTATACCCAGATTTTATATCTTACTGCCTAAATTTTTAGACTCTCACATAATACATGCAAAAGGACTTTCTGAAAACCCTTTATGAGATAGTACCTTTGGTTGAGGTGCTTATGGTTTTGTTGTGAAGATCTGTTCACACTCATGAAACCAAGACTGTAGTCAGAATATGATTAGAATGTCCAGCAGCACTATCAGAGTTCACTTTTAAATTTTCTTTCAAATCATTTGCAATACGCAGAGCTGCAAAGCTTCTTGTAGAAAGGTAGTGAACACAGTCAAGGACTTACAGAGCCTGGCATACTGTTTGTTTGCCTTTGCAAACTGAATCCTCTCCCCTTGGTGTAGTTGCCTCTGAGTACCTTGACTCATAAGCAGGTCTTGGCTCACATCTGTAAGTATTGCTGAGACAGTGAGAAGGACTTGGCAAAGTGAATTTCATGGTTAAGAATGAGGGAGAGGTGCTTCCCATGAAGCAGGTGAGAGAGTGTATTACCAGCCAAATTATTTCTGGCCAAGGTGACTGAAGAACCAAGGATCCTGTTTTTTTTTTTTCTCCCCTCCCCTCCCCTGTGTGTGTGTGTGTGTGTGTGTGTGTGTGTGTGTGTGTGTGTGTTTAAAAATCAAACATCCAGGGGTTCTTTAGTGAGCTACACATTTTTGTGAAAACAGACTGTTAAATGTGTGAGGAGCATGTGAGAGTCCTAGCCCTTCCCCTGGACTCTAAGGAAGTAATTCTATTCCTTCTATTTCTGCAGTACAGCCTCAAGCTCAGGGCTGTCTAGTCCCTTCATGAGATACCCACTCTGCTGTTGCAGACCTCAACTTCCTCTTCTTGGATACTCAGTGACCAAGATGGAGATACACAGGGTTAGGAGGCAGTTTGGGAAGTTGGGAAAAAGGAAGCACTGGGGTATCAGGAGATGATTACAAATGAGACTGCTTATCTGTCAGCAGCTCTCCAACTTCCCATCAATATTCTTACTCATGTCTTCCATTGAGTGTTCACTCCTGGCTCCTGTTGGATCCTCCTCCCAGCTTCCCCTTCCTGGACCTCACTGACAGGCACAGCACATTAAGTTCCAAGGCCATTATTCCAAAACAAGGTCCAAGGCTCTGTTTGTGAACCCCAGACACTTTTCCCTCAGACTTTCCAGTCTGCAGGTGGTGTTCCAGGATCTTGCATTGTTTTGTTCCCTGAAAGGTCAAGTCCTGTAGGGCTTCATTTGTCCTGGCTGGTGGGGCTCTGGCTGGCAAAGCAAATGCATCAGCTCAGCCTGGCTATATTCAGGGAGGGCCAGGCCCATTGGCACACACTGCAGGGCTGGCATGGGCTTTGTGGGAGGCTGGCCTGAGCCACAGACGGTGGCACCAGCATTACTGTTTGTTCGTCAGCCCCTGGCAAAGCCTGAGCAGATTGGATTCCTGTCCTGCGGAACACAGATGCTTCCTCCAAAGCCCACCTGCCCAGGCAGTGCTCCACCTTGCAGCAGCACAGTTTGGGGAAAAGGAGGACTTGTTCCTGAGAGCCCCTGCTCGTCTCCATTCCTGTGTTACTCCATTATCTCCCCCTCTGTGCAAATTTATTTTTTCCCCCACTCAGTGAACACAATAACATGTTGTCCAAGTGAAGCATAATTGCCATGTAAACAAATGGCTTAATGATAATAAATATTCAAGTATTTTCAGATACTTGATTTCCTTTTATTTTCATAGTTTCCAACAGAATTGCAAGTTAATTTTAATTTTTCTATTGGCAAGGGTATGGGACATCTGACCAACAGGCAGGTGGGGAAGATGCACAGTGTGTCCAACCTAAGGGCCCTTTTTGTAAATAGCACTCAGGCAATTCTGGCAGCCGTGATGGGACCTAGAGGCCTGTTTCCTGCCTCTCTTGTCCATCTTCATTTTGAAGCACTCTAGAGCACTCCACCAGCTGTTGTCAGGAGCACCTGTATTGTCACCATCATTGAGGTTTTGGGAGAAATCATTTGGTCATGCTTTTCCATGCAGTCACTGTGCACACAGACCCTATAAGAGCCACCGGGAAGTATGTACATGGTGATTGAATTAAAGACCTGCTTCCAGTTCTAAAGAGAAAGTTTAGTTGCACTTTTGAGTTATTAAGATGAAGGTATTAAAAGGCATGGCCAAGTCTGCCAAAACACTAACTGTAGAGATAGGTAAGCTTTCAGATATACAAGGAAGGAGCTGGCTGGGTGCCTCTTGCTATGCTTGGGTGAGAAATCATGATTAATAAAGGTCACAGAGAGAGTGAAACCAACAGGGAGGTAGACCAAACAAGAAGAGAGATATGGTCAACTACAGCATTCGCTCAGAAATAGAAGGCATTGAAGGTTATGGCATAGTGGGCAGTATATTCTCTAAAACTAGGACTGGGGGAGAATGATGTAGTGTTTTGCAGAGGTAGGTACTTGATGTTTCTGCTTTGATTTTGTTGTTAGAAAATAGAAATATATGGAACAGATGAAAGTGATATACTGTAAGAGACAAAAGACAATAAAACAGTTGAGGTCCAGCCTCAAAGGTTTTCTCCTCTTCTGGGTGTTTCTGGGACTGTCTTATGCCTTTAACTTCCACCTGGGAAGTTAAAGGCATCAGACACACTCTTCTGTACTCCTTTAGCCAGCAGGAGCAGGCTTTTAGTGACTCATTCAGAAGGAGGTGCAGCTGGCAGGTTGTATTTATTAAAGCCCAAGTGAGTGGAGGTAAATGCAGGTGTGGTCAGGAAATGTAGCTGGTTCACCTCTCCCAGTAGGCACAAGGCCAAAGTCAGCCGACTTGCAGATTGTCATGCAGGTTCTCCCACCCAGAGGTTATTTGAGTTCATCCAGCACTGCAGCCGAGCAGAATGCTGCAGTCAGGGTGACACACTGCAAACTGGAGCCGTGTCCCCAAGTGCATGCCAATCAAACCAACATTAACCTTCACTGGTTTGTGGCTGCTGACCTAGAGAGGAATTCGTTACATGGCTGAGGTCCTGTCCTACCTAAGCCAGACTCCAGTGCAAAAAGACTCTTCTCCCCATCCTGTCAGACGCACCTCTCCTTCTCTGTCTCCATGTCTCTCTCTGCCACCCCTTGCCCCTTTACGCTTTACTGTTAATTGGCCTGGGGTTCCCAGGCAGAAGCAGAGTTTTCTTCTGTCCCTGTGTGTTTGCTGCTCTGGGTTACTCTTCTTCCAAGGCCCCTTGGTAAAAGAAGAGCTGCTGAGAGGGTAGAGTGGAGGCGGGGGAAGTGACCACCAGACTGGGGAGTGATGTAGGTTGCTGTCGCCGGGACGCTCAAATCAGCTGTGACCAGAGCCTGCCCCTACAATGTGAAGAAGGATCTTTTACCTCAGTTAGCGAGGCCATATTCTTGTAGAGACAAGGATGTTTCTTGTAGGAACAGACAGCCAAGAAGTATCAACAATAACTCTGTAGAGCGGAATAGAAGATCACTGAGATTTTAGTGAAAAGGATAGACATAGACAGCAGGAAGCTCTGAGTTGAGTCTGTAACATCAGAATATTAAAAGACACAGCCAAGAGAAGGTTCTAGATTTCTAATAAGATCTCCAAAGCAGGCTATGTTTTTACCTCATTAGGATGGATTAGGTTCATGCCTATCAACACTAACTATAGAAATAATTAGGTTTCAGATGCACTGTCAGGGTTCTAGGTACCTTCTTCCAGGCTTGAGTGGCAACATGGTAGGAGAAGGTCTTGAGTGTGAAAGGTCCCAGAGAAGAGATGTGGGTTGGCTTTGAGTCTTGCATTCCTTGTTGTTTAATCTGTAGCCCAGATGACTGATTAGAGAGCTTGCAAATTAAGTTCGCTAGGTGATGTTAGTAAGATGGGAACCAGATGAAAATGGTTTTAATAAACTGGAGAAGTGCTCAAAATGAAGTTCACTGAGGAGGATGTAGAATTATACCACCAGACATAAATAGCTACACAAGTGTAAGAGATGGCTATGAATGAGCAAATGTACCAGAAAGAGCTGAGGTTGAGGATGAGGCCAACATCCATCAGCAGTGCAGGGCTGTGGTTAGAGCATCGCTGTCTAGGACTACAAATAAGAGTTGAAAATACAGGGCTTGTCACTATATATCCTGTGAATGTGTACGATTATCTGTCAATTAAAAATATAATTAAATCAAATTTAACAAATACAGGGTTTGTGAGGCCATATCTTTTCTAGATATGCCAAAATCTCAGGCTAACAGGGCTGTGGATATTGTAGACTGACTCACAGTTAAAGGAAATTTGGAATTAAACTTGTGGAGAATAATTTAGAATTCATAATTATCTTTCAGTGTATAAAAAACCTTGGTGTGAAGATTGGTGCCAGCTGTTAGTCTTCACTGAGGATGAAATGGCATTTCAGCAGCCTTTGATGAGACACTAGGAATACTTGCCTGACCGTGGAAGTCATTAAATGATAGAATGAGTTATTGAGGGAAGGTTCTGATTTTTTTATGGGGTATTCCAAGTAGGCTATGTTTTCATCTCATGAGGGGTAGATGAGGTCCATTCCCGTGGCCCTACCTGATGGCTGAGAAGTGGTATTGACTATTTGGAGTCCCATTTCTAACCCAGGGATTGCCTGAGCCTTGCCTACAGACATCCACCTGCTTCTATATCCCCTGAGGTGTTCCTTACTCCCAGGAGCTGCTTTCCATACCTGTCTGGGGACCTCTTTTCCAGCCATGGGCTAGCTGGGTCTGTGTAGATACACTGATCTAATCAGATTGCACTTTCTTTTGTTTCTTCTTTCTTGCAGTATGAGTTTAAAGCCAAGAACATCAAGAAGAAGAAAGTGAGCATTATGGTTTCAGTGGATGGAGTGAAAGTGATTCTGAAGAAGAAGAAAAAGGTAAGTGGCTCTGAACCAGAAACCGAGGTAAAGAGGAAAAGAGGAAAGGAGGGGGAGGTAGGCATGGGGTACCTTTTTTCTTCTGGGCCCCCCCTCCAGATAGAATCCCTCCCCTTATCTGGCAAGCTCTTCTTGGGCAGCAACAGTGATGAGAGGCTGCAGCGGAGCGCAGGGTGAGGTGGGGGCAAAGGGTAGTCACCAGTTGGCTCAGTCAGTCCTGGTACCCCAGGTGATGGGAGTCACCTCCTGTCATCCATGCCTTGAAAACCCTTCCCCATTTTCATACCTTTACCTTTGAGTCTCAATGGTAGGAAATACTTTCAATTTTAGTGAGAATAGCAGGATTTGGTGGGGTTGGGCAGTGAGAGGAGGCTCCCTCAGCAGCTGTCCCCTTCGATTTCAAAAGCAACCTTCATTCCCACTCCAGGTACCGTGCAGCCCCCCTTGTGTGTCCTTGCATCCTCCTGTTGCAGCCCGTATTTACATAGTCCCTCAAGACTGAGCCACTGCTGCTGCTCTGTGTGCAGGAATGGTGGGGTGTGGCCAGGGTGGGAGGACAGGCAGGGGGATTGATCCATTTAGCGCACATTCCTCTGAGTTGGGGAGAGACAAGGAAGTGCGTATATGTTGTTTAAACAGTTGTCTGTTTTGTGTTAATTGAATGTGGTTGTGGCAGAGTAACATTAACCCCTTGGAAAGGTTAGATTCGTGCATTGGGAGGATATGTGTTTTCAAAAAGCAACAGAAAAGAGTTTGGCTGATTGAGGATATGTGAGGAGTCCTTTTTGTCCCTGTTTCTCAATTCTGCTGATGCTTTTATTTTTTATTTATGATGCCCTTGTTTTACACGTATTGATAGCAGCACCGTATCATAGTCCTACATAGACCTCCTGAGCTTCTTTTGGTTCCAAATCTCAGTCGCTCTTAATTCAAATGGGACTTAAAGCAGATCTTGAATCTTGGGGGTAGAGGGAGAGAGTGTGGAGGTCATGGAAGCAAAGACAAATGCATCATAGTAGGTAACATAAATTTGAAGAACCATATTATTGAGAAGGATCTTAAAGGGGACTTGTCATATCAATCCTTAAGAAGACTTAAGAAGGCTTAAGTCTTCTTTATAACATCCTTACAAGGGGGATTGTCCAGTGTATGATTGGACACCTGTAGTGACGGGAAATTTACTACTTCCTGAGGCAGCCCCCTTTTCTCTCTGGATGGTTACAAAGGTCTCTCATATATTAATCCAAAACTTGTTCTTTCATGCTCCCTCAATATTTCCATTGGTGGTTTTAGAAAGTGTTTTATGGCTATCATCTTGGAAGTATGTAGAAAAAGATATACTGTTTATAAAGAACCAACTTCTTCAAAATTCCCAAGTGTAGGGTATTAAATATCTTTGCCTTTATAAACCTTTACTCTGTGCATGGGTGCCATCTTGCTCTTCCTCTGGGGCCCTGTGTTTTGCCTTTTCTCCTCTCACACGTGTGTACACAGTGGACAGTCACGGGACAGTCTTTAGAATATTGTTCTCTAGGAGTTCCTGAGCAGGATAGTTGCTGAAGCAAGCTGAGGCCTGTCAAGCCCCTGGACCCCAGTTAAAGAAGTCGTGGATGACAACAATGTGAATTTGAGCAAGAGATATTCTCAGAAGAAAAAAATAGGCCAATTATGACACTTGTGTAAGATTACTTTCCTCAGCCCTTCCTGTGAGGGGACTGGTGGCTCAGGGCTCTCATGGAACAGCCTATAACATGATTGCTGTTTGTGGGCACTTTCCAGGCTGCACGACGCTTTCACACCCATCAGCACCTAGCCCTTAAGCAGTCTCTGTGGACGTTTCTCTTGGTCAGTGTCATGGCACCCAGTCACCTGGGAGAAGCAGCCACACAGATGGTTTTCTCACTGAGTGGCCCACCAGGGGCTGAGCTGTCAGCCTTTCAGGTCAGAAGTTCAGACTCATCCGTTTTGAACCCGTGAGCCTTAGGAGGCTAACTCACGCTGACAAAGCTCAAAAGAGGCTGATGTATGAACTAAACCAAGAGTTTCCTAATTCACTCTGAGACATACAACAATCTCCTGGACCAGATACTCACATTATCCTGACAAGCATGTTTTCTTTCCACTAGAGGCAAGTGATAGGAGAATGCAAATTATTAGGGGGTTGCTGGATGAGCACAGAAATGGAGCAGTCAGTTCATTGTATGACAGGCATGTCTGCTGGCTTCAGGCTCCGCAATAAACGGGCCCACTGAATCTTCCTAGTGGCCCCACTGGGCAGATACTCTTCCTGGAGTCTGTCCGACAGACTGCCAGGATTTGCTTCTGCGTTTCTCCGACCTCTGTAGTTCCATGGCTGACACTCCCAGGATCTTTCCACCACCCCACTACACATCCACTTCTGACTGACATATCTTTGTTTACTTTCTTCTTCTTCTTCCTTTTTTTGAGATAGAGTTTCGCTCTTTTGCCCAGTCTGTAGTGAAGTGGAGCGATCTCGGTTCACTGCAACCTCCACCCCCAGTTCAAGTGATTCTCCTGCCTCAGCCTCCTAAGTAGCTGTGATTACTGGTGCCCCCACGCCCAGCTGATTTTTGTATTTTTATTAGAGATAGGGTTCCACCATGGTGGCCAGGTGGTCTCGAACTCCTGACCTCAGGTGATCCACTCACTTCAGCATCCCAAAGTGCTAGGATTATAGGCGTGAGCAACTGAGCCCAGCCTGTTTACTTTCAATTAGGTTAAATTTAAAGGCCTACTGTCATAGGCGCTGCTCTGTCTCTTTCAGGTATCTTCGTACACGTCTAATGTTGTCCATCATGGGCAACTTCATAGTTTTGCCATTAGGGCACAGTCCTACTTCCCACCTCACTGTCTCTCCCATGTATCTTTACCATATGTGGTGGCTTCCCCCACTGTGCATGTGAGAAAACTGAGGCTGGATCACATAACACATAAAGGCAGTGGTGTGCTGAGGTATCACCTGGAGAGAAGTCACCCCCTGCTCCACTAAGCACATGAAAGCCAGGCTGGAGTAGCAACTCCCCCGAGGGAGTGCCTGGGACCTCGTGACTCACTTTGAAGCTACATCCTGGGTAATCTCCAGTGTGGCTTCACCCGCCTACTGGCCCAGAAAAAAGATGGTCTAGCAGGTCTTTCCTAGATCTGATTCTTCTGAAGCCAGGCTTGGGGAAAGGGGAGCCTCCCATCTTGTTTCTTGCACCCACGCTTAGTGTCCATTTGAGGGCCATGGCTGTGATTTGAATAATGACTTTAATCATGGGGTTCATTTCACACCATCTCTGACAGATGAATGCACATTAACAGCAATCAGCCTTTTTGTCATTTTGTTCTCATGTGACAGTTCTCTGGTATCTGAGTGCTACCCCCCACACTCACACACACACACACTTTCTCTCTCTCTCTCTGCTTATAGAATTGAGAGAGGTGAGGGTAGACATGACACTGTGTAAATGCACAATTTTTCCAAGGAAATGGAATACTTGGCAAATTTCACCGATCACCGTCATGATTAGGTTAAGAACTAGAGCTCTAGCTGTAGGTGTAGAGGTTAAGAACTAGAACTAGCTGTAGGTGTAGAGACAGCCATAGCTTGTATTCAGCCCTAAGGGAGTGGTACCATGTACAGCCTGTACATGGGTACCTGTGCCAGGCTAGTGGGTAAAAATGTTAAATAGCCCTCTCCTTCAACAATTAGCTTGTTGATTTTCACTGGGTCAGTGTGACAGGCTGGGAGGAACCCCCAGCCCAGATGAGAAGACTTGGGTTTCGGTCTTGGCTCTACCCTTCCTGGCCTGTGATTTTGAGCACGTTATTTTGTCTCCCTCAGCTTCACCTGTGGAGAGTTCAATTAGGTGATCACTTTAACTTTTCTAGCTCAAATACTCGGTGCCAGCTCTGGAATCATGCTTTTTGGTGTTTGTGTGTATATATGAGTCACCTGTATATATTTAGGTCTTTGAGAACCTACTGGACTCAAAACAAAAAGCAAAACAAAACAAAAAAACAAAACAGATCTTGGAGTCTCAGTGGATCACTGTGTTGTTGTTTCCCAACCCTCTAGGTCAGGAGGAGACCCTCTGAGGTTCAACGTCTCTGAGGTAGCCACCTAGCCTCCTCTCTCTCTCTCCCAGACTGTCTGTAACTGGTGAATGGTGATATGATTCCTGGTTGAGAACTGTGTTTACAGGGAGTCCCTGCCCTCCAGGGAACTTTTTAAGGGCAGGAGCCATCTTTGTAAGCCCAGCACTTGCCTGGACACCTGACACATGCAGTATGTTTTCAGTAATCATGGCTGTTCGCTAGCTGCATGATTGAACATTATTTGTGTGTGATAATGTCATTAAATTATGAGAAAATAACTACTTAACAATTGGATCAAATGAAGTCTAGTTTGTTACTTTTATTATGTTGTCCTCCCTCTTTTTCTTCCTGTCAATCTGCCCATTTAAGAAAAAAAAGAAAGGATGAGATTCTTTACCAAACATAGGAAGACTTGCATAGAAATTGCTAATTCCGTAGTATTAATTGTAGTTGTTCAGGTGCATTATACTAGTGTAGGCAGTGACCAAATATAATCAACTCTCATTGAGATGTAAAAAACATCTTTTTGGTTATAATAACAAGTATCTAAAAGTGCTGTCATCTTGAACTAATGCCAACAGATAATGAATCTCAAATTCCTTATGAATCTTAGGTTGAATTTGTGATGTGAACCCAGTTACTAAGATAATTAGCTGTACTTTGATGTCTCTCAATCAGTACATTTTCTTCAACTCTCATCTAGGCTCAAGTAATTATCTTTTCCATGTATATAAAATGATTAGTTATTATAATACTGGAATCACACTACAGCACCATTTGCTAGGGAGTAGAATCCTGAATAAGAAAGATTAGTCTTGAACCTCATCCAAAGGATTTTTCTAATAACCCAAAGGGCTTCAGTTTTATATGGTTTCTCTTATGAACCAGTAACTTCATTGGGATTCCCTAAGGCAACATTCTAAGAAGGCTCCATCCATTAACAAATATTCATTGTATGTCTACCATGTTCAAGGAGCTGCATAGGTTATACAAAGATATTAGATATGAACCCTTCCCAGCAAAATTATTCTTTGTCACTAATGCACACATAGGTTTGTGGCAAGTCTTAAAAGATTGCATTGTAGTTATTTATCTCCTTCCCCCATAGGCTGTTAGCTTTAGGGGGCAGGGACCATGTCTTCCCTCAAATCTTATTTCATCTGTTTGGAAAAGTAGAAGACCAGAGGGAGCAAACTGATGCAAGTAATTACACACTAAGGTGATAATGACAACAGCTAATAGTAATAGCTAACACTAATGTTGAGTACCTACCATTGCCTAGGCCTTGTTTGATGCACTTCACACTTAACAAATTTTCACAACTGTCCTATTAGGTAGATACCATTCTTACATTGTTCAAAAGCAGATTGAGCAACTTGCCTGAATCTCAGATCCCATCAGTGGTGAAGTCAAGGTTCAAACCTCGTCTTACTTAAACCCCAAGCAGGTTCTTTCCACTGCTCTGTTGCTGTGTGTTTGTACTGATCTCTTTGGACCCCTTTAGATAAAAAGTACTCCATAGGAAATGCCTAATTAATTAAGCCAGGGTCTTTAACTCCTAACCTGTATTCTGTCATGGGCGAATTACATCACAGGGGAAACTATGTTCCTGTCCAAACAGTAGTGCTAGTTACTATGGAAACACAGAATTCAGATCGAATTGAGTAAGAAAATGAGGCACTCAGAATTATAGAACCAGAATTTAGCAGACTTAAAAAATGATTTGGTCTGATCCTCTAATTGGTTAGATGTAGCAACAGAGGATAAGAGAAGTCCAGTGACTGTCCCTAGGACACCCAGGTAGTTACTGACAGCCAGGGTGTGAATCTACGCCCTAAACTTCATCCAGTATTCCTTCCACCATGTTGTGTTTCTTGGCCTTCCCTATTTTCTGCCACTTTAAAAACAAGCCTATGAGGAATTCTATACATCGTGGGAGGATTTTTTCCTGCTTCAATTTTGAAATGCACGTTCCTATACCCATAGGTCATACCTGAAGGAAAGAGATAGCTTTATTTTCAGTATAATCCCATTCTATCTAGAAGCCTGGAGAACTTGTCAAACTAAGTTTATATGGCCTTTGCAAGTTTTTTTTTTTTTTTCTTTTTAAGTCACTACTGCTATTAGGGGTGTGAATAATGCTGTATGAGTAATGGTGAAGCTTGCAGGCTTTGTGATATGCCTACTGATAATTTCCAATAGGGATAGGAAATGAATGCCAATACAAATTTCTCCTCTACTTTAGCATTCCTGGGGAAGGGCTTCAAAGATGCCATATTCATTTCCACATGTCAAAAGGAAAAAAGACCACTGTGATAATTATTCCTGACTCTGTTTTCTCTTCTTGGCACTGTTCCAGGAAGGCCTACCTCTAAATCCGTTCCCATATGACATTCCTTGCCAGGAGCTTTTAGAATGACAAAGTGGCTATGAATTTCCATGGAGGACTTGACATCTGCCCTCAACAGATAAAGGAAAGAGAAGGTCCTATATCAAAGATGCTTTTGCCTCATTCAGTGGTCTTACAAAAGCATACAGAGCAGCCCTTTATCCCCTTCCTCTGTGGAAATCAAAGAACTTCCTGGCAGTGGAGAGTGAAAGACTGATTTCATCATTTGGAGTTGCAGACCATGGGACTACAGGTAGAAGAGATGGATTTTATCTATCACTGGACTAGGTGGCCTTGGAGGGAAATAAGTATCAACTTCTCTGAGCCTTGGTGTTCCTTTTTAATGTGGAGATCAGTAATCTAAAAGTGTTATGTTGAAGTTCTTTCCCTAAATGGAGGAAAGGCCTGGGCATGGTGGCTCAGACCTCTAATCCTAGCACTTTGGGAGGCCGAGGTGGGTGGAGCACAAGGTCAGGGGTTCGAGACCAGGCTGACCAATATGGTGAAACCCCATCTCTACTAAATATACAAAAATTAGCTGGGCGTGGTGGCATGCACCTGTAATCCCAGCTACTCAGGAGGCTGAGGCTGGAGAATTGCTTGAATCCAGGAGACAGAGGCTGCACTGAGCTGAGATTGCACCACTGCACTTCAGCCTGGGCGACAGAGCAAGACTCCGTCTCAAAAAAAAAAAGAAATGGAGGAAAAGACTTTTTCCCCCACATCAATCATGAGAATGAAAAATGTGAAGCAGATACGGATAACTTTCCTGTATGTTTGCTTTCTTACCTCCTCACTTTCTGTGTTAGTCTGGGTGCTCTGAGAAGCGAGTGCCAAGACAGTGTTAAACGCCTGTAGGAGAAATGGGGGAAGCAGCTGAGAAAGGCTGGGAGGGCTGTCAGGCTGCAGGGAGGTCTGCCCCTGAGTGCAAGAGAGAGGGGAGGAAGGAAGGAAGGTAAGTGAAAGGGTCCTGACTGCAGTGCCATTTGAGGAAGGCTTGGCAAGGCTTCAGGGAGTCCTAAAGTCAGAGTTGTCTGTCGAGACCCCACATCTCCTAGGGACATACTTGCCTTAGTAACCGTCCATGCTCGGTCACTGGCTGGAGCAGCTTGTGGAAAGCATGGCTCCTGGACCAACATGATGATGGATTTCAAAGTGCAGCAGCAGGGGCCCTTGGGTGGACCTCCCTGTGACTGCTGGTTTGTGGGGTATACTCTATGACCACACCTTCCTTTCTCCAGAAAATGTTTACTAACCAATATATGAAGTGGAACCTTCCTTTAAGTTAAGCTATTTCTTCTATCTCACTGACTTTTAAAAATACCCTGGAATAAGGAATTTATGAACAAAGAGAAGAGGGGAAGGGAGGAGGTGGCACAGAAAGACAGGTTAATAAACTCTTGTTTAGAGGCCTCCTAAAAGGCTCAGCAGTGCCATGGGTGTCTTGGCAGGCATGGAGGGGACAGGAGTAAGAGAAAGGAGTTACACATATCCACATACAGAGTTGGGGCATGGCAGAATACCAGGCAGTTGCCCCTAGGGCTAATTAATCTGCTCCACCAGGCACTCCCTCCCCACTCACAATTTTTTCTCCATTTGCTTTATTTCTGGAGTGAGTGAAGAGGCAGATCTTTGTCTCCTTGAGCACTTAGCATATTGGCCTTGCTGCCGCCGCTGCTGCTGCTGCTACTAGTGCTCGTGCTCCAGTGGGGGCCCTGCCTGAGCCTGGACTCATGGTGGAAGGAGGCTGAAGATAAGCCCTGCTGGTGCCCAGCCCTGCTGGTGCCCAGTCCTGCTCGTTTCCTGGGCTGTTTGCTGTAAATAAGGCTGTGAAAGGCCTTCTTACCCCAGAAGGCACTCAGAGAGGTGCTGACACCTTTAAAGGTGTGTGTCCCCTCCCTTCCGCCTCTCTTCCCATCCTCCTTCCTTCTACTCCCATCTGTACTGAAAATGTCCTCACTTCCTGGCATATCATGGAGACCACACCTGATCCTGGACAGTGAGTAGCAAAACTGAAATCACTACCAAGACTCCAAGTCTTTATTTTCAAGCATTTTTTAAAAAAAAAGGAAAAAAAAAAAAAGAGTTCAAGTATAGCTTAGAGCTATGAGGTTTTTCTGAAGACAGTTAAACTGAGTTTGGCTGTAGTTATTGTTCAGTAATACAACTCTGTCCTATCTACGTTTGAAGCCAACTTTGATTTATAATCCCATAGGTCTGGGAAATTCGTTTTGTTCCTATTTTCCTTCTCTCATTTCAAATTTTTTTTTCTAATTGTTTTTCCTTAGAAGAGTATTTCCATGTAGAAAAGTGAGGAAGGGCTGGTTTGTTTGTGATGTTTTGTTTTTTTCTTTAAAATACTTGCAAAATAGAGGCAATAAGAGAAACAGTTTCAGACCAGGAGAGGGGGAAGAATCAAATTGTTCTTGAATCAAGACATTAGTGATAATCATAAAGTCATGTGAGATATGTGAAGTGGGACCTCCCTCTCAGTGAAGCCGTTCATGATATTGCATTGCCTCAGAATTGCGCCAGAGTAGTGGAGTCAGCACTAGTCCAAACATCAGGAGAATTTGTTTTAAGTCTTGGCTGGGATACTAACAAGGGGTGACACCTTGCTTGAGTGACTTTGCTCCTCAGGATATTATTTGAAAGAGGTGGGGCGAAGGTAGACCCTTTAGTTCTAAAGTTCTTGGACTATCATTCAGGCCTTGAGGATATTGGGTTAAAAAGCTCTTGATGATTTCCTGATCTCTTCATAGATTTAATATTTTTCATCCAAAGATCAAGGTCTGTAAAGTGACAGACAGGACTAGATTTTAATGAGATCTTCAGAAAAGGAAAATAAGTAGGTGAAAAGATCTTTGTGGCTTTTCCCCCTCCTCAGGACATTCTATATGGGTGATGGGACCTCTTTTAAAAGTAAAGTATGTTTTGGCTTCTGTAGACCCTGCCAATGCTCATTATTAAATTAATACAAAGGGCCCTGGGAGCCTGGTTTCCCTGTCCTCCTATTCACATCTCCCAGAGAAAGAAAATAGTTGTTCTGTATTATTTTGCCTCATTATTCTTTCCTTTTAATGAATGTTTTAGTTACATTCTGTAGAATTGCCGAAAGAGGCTTGCCCAGGTTAGCTTTGATAATGGAGGTGCATGGCAAGGCTTGGAGGAAACATGAGCTGGCGCCCGACGCATCTTTTCTCTCAGTGTTGCAGCCAGTGTGAGTGGAAATAGAGTCACAGATCACAAAAACTGTCCACTGTAACTGGGGTTCAGCCTAGACTCCATTTAGGATTTGATATTTCCCGAAGAGAGGATTCGATTGGGTAGAGTTAGGTCTTTTTACCCTAGAGCTCAGTGATTGGGTGATTGAATGCCAGCCCCTTGCTGGCTCCTCATGGTCAGTCAGGTGGGGGATCCTGACCCCAGACAGGCATGGCCAGGTTAGCACAGTTGGCCTCCTCAGACACACGCAGCATGCACCAAATCATTCTCATTTGGACCCTCTTTGGGGCTGCTTTCCTCAGAAGGAGACAGGGCATGTGGCTGTGTCATGGAGTTTCCCGGCCTCTTTAGTGTATTGGGTCATTGGCTCCTCTCAGTCACTTTGAAAATCACAGCAGAGCTGCAAGGACTGTTAGGAGCAGACTGTCCTGATGGTAAGAACATGAGAGAAGGGAAGATGCATTCCCTCAGGAGCAGAGCACGTCTGTGGATGCCCCAATAAGTGTTTAAGCCATGGCAGCCACTTCCTGAGTACGCTGAAGTGGACCCTGGCCTGAGACAGTGGTTAATGAGATCATGGTCAGTTGACTCTCTTTGAAATGTAAGGGGACCTTCCGTTGCCAGGCCTGAGACTCCAGAGGAGTATGTGGTGTGTGGAAGAGACCCCCTGGTTGAGGATTTCAGTCCAACCTTTCTTTGGTGTATAGCAGTGGCTGCTCAACCCTAGGGTCACATCAGAACCACTTGAAATGTTTGTTAAAGCTGCAGATTATAGGGCCTCACCTCTGAACCACTGTATTCATGTCTCTAAAGAGGTGGAGCTGAGGCAACTGTAGTTTGGAAAAAAACATGATAGATAGAGGAACCAGACTTTTGCTTCTGAGAAGACCAAGTAGATGCACTTAACCCTATTCCTCCTGCTAAGTACAGCAGAAAACCCTGGATATTACATATAAAATAAACATCAGAAGATTCTTAGAGGCAGAGAGAGCACAGCCTGCCTAGGAACCCAGGGACCCACAATTACATAGTTGTGAATTCCCTGGGTTTCTTTTCACCTCATATATCCCAGATACAGAGCTGAAGAAGTTGGCAACTCACGCATGCCAGTGGGAACAGACATCAAAGCCCCAACAAAAGCCTGAACTCTCCAGCCAAAGAGGAGAAAAGGGGCAGCATAATAAGGCAGAAAACTGTCCACAATAACCACTCTCCTCCAGACAAACAATCCACGGAAGACCGGCCTCACCACCACCCAGGCCTCCACGGCTGAGCTGGAGCCCAGACTTCCACCCTTGCTGGGCTGTAATGAGGTGCCCCAACACCCCCTCCGGGTGGTGTCACAGGAGACTAAGAAAGGTACCAGGCCCTTCATCCCTGCCAGCTGGTAATGAGTGTCCCACACCACCCTTTTCGCTCCTATTTCCCAGGTGGTGTCTGTGGAGAAGCTACCCTTCCACCAGTGATCTACAGTCATGAAGCTACTCTGTGCATGTTGTCAGCAGATGCCATGTGGGAACTCCAAGGCACTCCTGTCCCCCACAAACCAGGGTGATGTCATTGGAAGTCCAGTGGGGACCTAGAGCCCCACCCACACCCAGCAGTAATGAGGAACCTGTTTCCCCCTGTGTATCAGCAGAAGCCGAGTGGGATCCTGGCCTTAACTCCCTCCTGGGGGTAATAAGGTGGCATCCTATACCCTCCCTGTTTAGTGTCACAGTAAGACAGTGAATGCAGAAAGTTTAAATAATATCTAGAGTCTTAAATGTCTAGGCTTCAATTGAAAATCACTCGCTATACCAGGAATGAGGAAAATCTCAACTTCTGTGGAAAAAAAGGCAATCAATTGGTGCTAACACCAAGATAACAGAGATGTTGGAATTATACGACAAAGAATTTGAGGGGTCATCACAAACATGCTTCCACGAGCAGCTGCAAAAACTTTTAAAACAAATGAAAAAGTAGAGTCTCAGCAAAGAAAAAGAAGAAATAACCAAATAGGGATCTTAGAACTGAAAAATACAATAGCTAAAATAAACTCAGTAGATGGACTCCACAGCTTTACAAATACTAACTGCATTGAATTAATAGTGCAAGTAGAATATGTGGTCACAGCTATAGACGTGGCTTAATTTAATAATTATGTCGTAAAGATTTTGCCCTGAGATCAAATCATCTTTTGAGCATATTATGATATTTTGCTGTTTGAAGGACCGCTATGGAGAACAATGATACTGGATGATTACAATATGCATGCTGATATTTGGGCTTTAACTCTGAAAAATTTCAGTGCGTCAGTTGGAAACCAGCCTAATGTGTGTTCATTATGAGGTCATTAAAGAAAGTGCTATAAACCAATCTTTGCTGGGTTAGGGGGAGTGTCATGGCTGGAACATTAAAAGGCTGTTTCTCTACACCATTGCTGATCAGGGATCTGGTTCATTTTACCAGGTTTCTTGGGGGGAATACTGGTAAGTAGAATATATACCAAAAAAATCAACTATGGTAGCAGGTAGTCTGGAAAACTTGTCTAGTGAGGGATGTGTACAAAACCTGGGATTATTTAGTGTAAAGATGATCTGGACTTGCTGTATTTATATACATTTGAAGAGATTCTTACTTAAAAAAGAAATTAGTCTCCTCCTGTGTTGCTCCATATAGGTCATTCATATATTAAAATTTTTATAGGGTGTAGTCAGTAGCAATTATAGGAAGGTATGTTTTTAAAGAAAAAAATTTAGTTTTGGGATGTAACTGAAGTTTTGTTGTCTATAAAACAGTGTTTGATATTGGATGTTTTTAAACCAGTCTAAAATCCATCTCTATGGATGGTGTTGGTATTGAATAAAAATTCAGGGGTTAAATGGTGTGTGTGTGTGTGACACATGTGTATGTGTAATAATGTGTTTGGGCAAAGCTGCTGACAATGCTTCTTCCTAATATCATTGTAGGAGCCTGGACATGATTTCCCCTAGTCCCCGGTGGAGGCCTAACAACCTCCAAAGCCCAGCATGTTTAGACAGTGGCCACCCTGTGCTGAGAAATCCATATAGCTAAAAGCATTCAATTAATCCATTATATACTCCTTGCCCTTTTTTCTCTCTTGAATCCTTCTTTCATAGACAAATGTGTTCTTCCCCCAATATTCCTGTACAGCAGTCTCTCTGACAAAGGGTAGCGCAGGATTCTCTGTCCCTGCACCTGCAGGTCGGACCTGAGGGAGTGTAGTTGGCTGCTGACCCTAATGTCCCCCAACACTGAGGTGCTTCTCCACCTCAGCAAGCACTCGATTGAATCCATTCTCCTTCAGCTCATCCCCAACTTAGAGGGTCTCTTTGTGTTCACTGTAAGTTAGGTTTACAATTAATAGCGTTTTAGGGGTCACTCTGCAAATGTACCAATTAACTTACCTGGCTTGTCTGGAGCTCCACACTACCACCCCCACTTCACCCCTGTGTTTCCTGAGGCCTTCTTGGCTCCTGCCTACCCTCTGAGCCTGGAGAGACACTCTTCTAAAGTGCTTGGAGAAAACTGATGAGACTAGACACTTGACATTTTCCACTTGTCCTTTTGGAGCAATCAACTCCAGGCCTCTTAGAGGGAAAAAAGTCAGGTCAGGAGCAAAATGCATGTGTTTGCATAAGTATTCATAGCTCAGTGTGTGCCCTGGTTCTGTAACTGAGGACAAGCCTAACTTATTCATTTACAGCTTCTTTTATTGCAGAAAAAGGAATGGACATGGGATGAGAGCAAGATGCTGGTGATGCAGGACCCCATCTACAGGTAAGAGCCCAGTCTAGCACCTAAGGTATCACTGAGCCCCAGAGTCCCCCTGCCCTCTCCTACAGCCACCTGTCAGGCTGGTGGATCCAGGCAAATTTAAATAAACTTCTATGCTTTTCCCTTCTGAGACCTGTTGCCTCTGTTAGATGTGAATACAAGATGTAAGTCTGCCTTATCATTCTGGTTATGCTTGATTGCATTAAGGAAGCTGTGGAGGATTTCTGCTTGATGTTTAATTTAAACCTCTTGGTTGTAACTGGAGACCTTTTAAATTTGTGCTGGTGTTGTCCTGACTGAAATTCTATAATTGCATATATATTGATCAAAATAAGAAAACTAGGTTATTCCATCGCCCTATGCTAACGATTTCCCAGAGTTATCTCTTTCACCTCTCTGCCGCTTCAGAAATGAAGCGTAGTATAAGAGCTTTGTGAGCATGCGGGAAATCGAAAGTCAGAAGTGTATATCCAGGTCTGAGTGTTTTTGTCTCCCCCAAAATTTTGTATGTTGAAATCCTAACCCCCAAGATGATAGTATTAGGAGTTGAGACCTTTGGAGGTGATGAAGTCATGAGGGTGGGGCCCTCATGTTTGGGATTAGTGACCTTATATTATAAAAGAGGCCCCAGAAAACTAGCTAGCCTCATGATGGTGTCCTTCTCCTATGGGAGGACACAGCTAGAAAGCAGGCCCTCACCAGACGCTGAATCTGCCAGCATCTTAATCTTAAACTTCCCAGCCTCCAGGACTGTGAAAAATAAACTGCTATTTATAAGCCAGCCATTTTCTGGTATTTTATTTTAGCAGACCGAACTGACACACACCCAGAAATTGCTTTTACAAGAAGACTGGTATGATTCTTCTACAGATTGGATGGCTGCCATCCATGTATATTGTCCTGGGCAGAAGAATATCAGATAGCAAGAACATATAGAAAGCCAGGCTCTCCCAGGAGTCATGGCAGGTTAGCTTGAGTCATGGGTGTCATTCTTGTGTCCTGGATCTCTGCAGACCAAGCCCCACCTCCTTCCTGTTTTCCTCACTGGGAGAATGGCCATTCATTTAGGAATTGGGGATCTAGATTTAGGTTTTGATTTTGTCTGCTCTCAAATTATTGCCATGCCTTTGTCAACAAAGTGGATAAGGGTTGGAACTCAATGTGTGAAGTTGGCAGCATGGTGGCCCTAGCTGTTAAAGAGCAGATGTTTGTGAAATGGAATGTCCATTCATTCAAACAAATATGCAGGTGTGAAATACTAATGGCAAGGGTACTGTGCTAGTTAATTTCGTAGATTACTAAACTAAATGAGTTGCAGTCCCTTGTTCTAGGGAGTTTTAAACTAGTAGGAAACGGACACGTCACTGAGGTATAAGATAGTATGTATGACAAAATGAATTTTTTCTTCTGTGTTCCTGTAGTACTGTTTAATGTTTTTTTGAAATACTTGTTATAGTGTTTTGTTACTTTTTTAAAAAAACAAATGTCAATTTTTTGCCACTAGCCTGTTACACTCTTGAGGGGAAAATCTACGCCCTTCCACTCACTTTTGTATATCTAGCACTAAGCCTGTGTCTGGCCCAAACGAAGCACTTAATACATGTGCAATGATGGATAACTAAATACATTGAATTAATATCTGAAAATTAATATAAGTATCATGGTGATTCACCAAAGGGAACAATTACCTTCTACTTGAGTGATGAGAAAAGGCTTTAAGAAACAGATTGCATTAGAAGTTGGCTTGAAGAATGTGAATGGGCAGGCCTCTATGATATGCATTTTGTAAAAGGAAGAGTTTCTTGGCTTTATTTTTTAATGCTAGCACCATATAAGGAAAAAAGTGACCTCCTTATGGATGCTGATCATAAGTTTGAGTTTTGCCTTTTGCTGGTTGAAAGAAAGGACTTTCCCCAAAGTTTTCACATATCCCAAGTAAGCTGCTAATTTTGCTTATTTTTTAACAGCTTCATTGAGGTATAACTGGCATGCAAAAATCAAACGTATTTAAAGTTGAATAATTTGGTGAATAAATCTCAGTCAAGATAGTGAATATCTCATCGCCCCACAAGTTTCCTTGTGCTTTTTTTGTAACCCTTCCCTCCCCATCCCTCCGCCACCTCATCTCCAATCTCAGTTCCCACATTCCCAAGCTACCACTGATCTCCTTTCTCTTATTGATGAGTTTGCATCCTCTAGAATTTTGTATAAATAGAATCAACAATATATTCTCTTTTTTGGGAGGAACTGGCTTCTTCACTCAGCATAATTTATTTTGAAATTCATTCCTTGTCATTGCATGTATCATCGGTTCATCCATTTTTATTACAGAACAGTGATCTGTTGTATGGGTATATCACAGCTTGCCTAGCCATTCATGTGTTCGTGAAGGTTTCTGGTGGTTTTCAGTTCTGGGCCATGACTATCAAATGTTCATTATGTCATATGGTAGGTATACATTTAACTTTTAAAGAAATTGCCAGATTGCTCTCTAAAGGGATACCACCAGTGGTGTACAGAGTTCCAATTTCTCCATATCTGCCAACATCTGGTATTGTCAGTCCTTTTAATTTTAGCCCTTCAAATATGTGTTTATCCATATCTCATTATGGTTTTAATTTGCATTTTCCTAATGACTAATATTAAATCTCATCTTTTTGTTTGTTTTGAGTCAGGGTCTTGCTGTCACTCAGGCTGGAGCACCAGTGGTGTAGTCATGGCTCACTGCAAAATACAAAAATTAGCCAGGTGTGGTGGCAGGTGCCTATAATTCCAGCTACTCAGGAGGCTGAGGCAGGAGACTTGCTTGGACCTGGGGCACAGAGGCTGCAGTGAGCCAAGATCACGCCAGTGTACTCCAGCCTGGGCAACAGAGTGGGACTTCATCTCAAAGAAAAAGGAATAGTTTTATCCAAGTCACTGATAAGGCTGTTGAATACAACAGTGGTAGGCCTGGAAAATAGAGACTTTGTGTTTTTTTCTCTTTTTATTTATTTTGGATTTCCTTTTCTTTCTTAATCTGCTTATTCTACTGTTTCTGGCTTCAAGGACATGCTTCCTAGAAAAAAATTAACTAAATAGTATTGGAGTAGTTGTACTGTTATGGAAGTCACTGTGCTTTTGAGTTCAGTTTTCCTGCCTTAGCATCCCCTGTCCTACTCTATTGGTGGACACCGATGGAATTAACATGTTTAACTAAATTAGTCCCTAGGCTGTTTGTGTTCCTTGAAATGAGTGACTAGACTAACAAAAATCCTGTTTAAAACTAGTAGAAGTAAATTAATCTGACCTGAAGTCTTTAGGAGCCAGAATGAAAGTAATTCTCCAGTTATTAGTTTAAATGATTAAATTAGGTAAAGTCTCCATTAGGAGTTCCAGCCAGTCTCCAAAAATGGCGTCAGTTAACATCCAAATAGTGACATGATTAAGAATTAGAAGTCTATTCCAACTTTGGCTTTCTACATTGATCAATGTTTTGATTTGAAGCAAGTAAAAGATAAATTATTCAGGGCTAACTAGAGAAGGGAAGAAGGGCTGCGTGGAGAGGTAATGTGTTTTGTTGTTCATTGTGCTAGGTACTAGGGGAAACACTGGTATATCAGCCTGGGGTGCAGTCAGGAGACAGAAACCACACAGTGATGTAAACAGAAGAAATTTATTACAAAGTACAATTAAACTATAATAAAAGAGTACCTAGAAGGTGTAAAGAAGAGAGTACCCAAGGCAGCACAAACTTGGAAGGTAGACCCCTTCCCAAGATGCCCTTTAGACATTAATGCAGATGGTGTGACTACAGCTACTGATGGCAGAGAAATTCACTGGATTGTCTGTTAGAGCTGGTCCCGGTTGCAGAGAAAACAGAAAGCAATCCTCCAGGGCTTGGGTGCAGGTGATCTGCAGTTGGTGGCTGGGCACACAGGTGGAGTTGGGGTATGGCTGTGGGTGACAGGCATAAAGTATGCAATGTGTGTGTCAGGAGAACTGTGAAAAACAAACCTGGGGGGGGCAGGAGGAAGGCTAGCAGAGAGAATTAGAGCATCACTGTGGATGGGAGGCCCAGAACACCCAGTGTCTGCTTCAGGAGGGATGTGGGGTGGTGATCACCAGGCTGCGCTTGTGCTGAGGTTACTGAGGGATGTGTGTTCTGGGCATGCATACCACTGGATGTCCTCATATCCACACCACCGATGGGCTGTGCAGCAGCTGAACCAAGAGAAGCCTTTTCTTTCTGTTGTGTTGCCCCTCCATTCTCCAGAGGAATCTTAGGATCGTGCTGCTGTACAGGAGATGTGCTTAAAGGAATTCCATCCATTACCAAAGAGCTTGTATTGAAAGGTAAATTTGGAGCTGAGTAGCAGTAAATTGGTATAGGTGGTTACTAGAACACAGTCCTACCCTCAAGGAATATGGTCAGATAGAACTTTACATACGTTACTTCACTTAATCCCAACAACCCTGAATGGTAGAATGGAAGAATCTATCATTCTCATTCTTAAGACAAAGAAATCAAGCTTCGGTGATATTAGGCAGCATCTCCATGGTCACACAGCTGTTGCATGGTTAGAGAGCTGTCTGGCATTCACACTTTTGCCCATTTTGTTTTACCTCTTGTTCTCAGTGCTATCCACCTTTAAAGGTGCCTCATTCATAAGCTTGTATATTCTGTTTTTGTTATAAAAATTGAATGTAAAAATGCAGGACAAACTACCTTTTAAGGTAAATGTGGATCTGATAGAGCTATTCTGTGATATTTGGAATTTCTTGGGAAATCAGGATACCCATGTAGTATGTTTCACTTCATTAACAAACAGGAGTTTAAATGATCAAGATGGGCAAGATTCAGGAAAGATGGGCATGGCTGAGATTCAGGAAGCACATTGAACTACAAGCAAGGTAAACAAGAAATCAGTTCTTAAACTCTAGACTCAGTAATGAAATGAACAGAATGTTAAAGATTTTAAAACCAGCTAAAGGGGAAATATATATTGCCTACAAAGAAACAACTTTTTGATGGCAAAAAAAAAAAAAAAAAAAGTAAGACAGAAGACAGTGAATTATCTTTAAGTTTAGTGCTTATCAAGTGCTGAAGCTTAGAAAGTACTCCTTAAATGCCTCTTTATTATGGAAGTAAGGTAGAAAAAATCCTGGACAGCTTTTGTAAAGACTTGGAAATAAATGAAAAGGGCATCCATCCTTACAGGAGAATGAGTAGTTCAGAGTACAGACGGAAGAAAGACTTGCATTTATCAGATGGAAGAGGTGGTGACTTCTGCAGAGCAGTTTCAGTAGAGAGGGAGGGACAGTTATTTAATTACTTGGTAGTGAAAGAAAGAACCATGGTATGATGATACAGCTTAACAATGAGATCAAATAAATACATATTTTAAAAAGAGGAGCTAGTAATGCCCTTATAAAGGGAGAATGAAAAGTTCCTATAGGGATAAAAATGGAAGGTTTTTAAAGTATGTGTAATTTTAAGTATTATTATTTTTTCAAAATGTGCTTATATACAGTCCTGATCTGGGATATATAAGTGGAATCATAATTATGAGATAAGGGAAATACTATCATAATTTGGTCACTCTATTGTTTTGTGGAGCCAAAAAGCACTCTCAGGATTTAAGGAGTCTTAAAGATACCTCTCCAAAATCCATGCTGTCCCTCCAAAATCAGAGACCTCCCAGATAGAGATGACTCTGTATCTTCCCTTCCTCCACATGGTCACATGCCCCAAGCTCCAACTCGAATCCTGGAATGGATTCCCTTTTTCCATTCCTTTTAGACTCCGGGAAGGAGTCCAAGGTACAAAGGGCCATAAATCAGGGAAGGAGGTGTACCCCTTTCTTTGCTTATGATACATACATGTCTCTTGCTCTCTGTGAGATTTATAAGTGATGCGGTGACATCTGCACCTTCCCATACTATTTCTGTAAGGATCAGTATCTTCTCTTCCTCCAGCCTCCCATTGCCTGAGGTTTTTGAACAACCTCTGCTAAACTGAGAAAACTGATCATCAGGGTTGTAGAGGCGGCACAGCCTATAGATCTTTTTCTAACTTCTCATATCATTTCTGGGCCAGCCCATCTGGCAGATATAAGTGTCCATCACTCGAGTCATGAGTCATGTTTCATGTAGAGTTGATGTTTTTATTTCTTCCAGCTTCAAAACCTTTCATTGATAGTGCCTTTTCATACATATGCATGAGTAGGAATTACCCAATTTTACGCATGGAGAATCTCATGAACTAAGAAGGGGAAGACATACCATTCATGCTGTCTGACTTCTGTTAGTTCCCTGGGCTACTTAACAATCCCTTATTCACCCTGGTAGATGGTCCCATCATAATGCCCTTCTCACCTTCTACCTGTCAACCCTGTATACCCTCACTTTCCATAGGTGACCCCCCCCCCCCCCCGCACCACACTGCTCTGACATTCCTCAGCTGTCCTCTCCTCCCTTAGGACATCTTGGCGTCATTACCAACTGCTCTCTGTCCACTGCCTCTCTCTCTTTTCTGGACCCATCTTTGCTTGTTTCTTCAGCACCTTGAGCTGTGAACTACACTCTGTCTCTCTGTCTTCCTGTACTCCCTCTTTTTCCTACAAATATGTTCAGCTCTCTCCTATCCTCCTTTTAACCCAGCAAACCCCAGCCAAGAGCCCATCTTCTGTTAACCCTTCCTTTTCCCCAAAGCCCTGGGTATGTCTTTGTCAGGACCACCATCCTGCAGGTCCTCATGGCCTGGCCTTGCTGTCCACCACTTAATTCACAGAAACGGCTTCCTCCATGTTTACCCATGTGTTCCCCACACCTCCAAACACACAGCACATTCTTCTGTTCTTCTGCATTGCCCTGTAGTATCATCTACCACTTCTCATTTCTCCTATTTCTGTTTTTTGCCTCCCTCTTGTTTCTTTCAACCTTACATAGTTATATGTATTTTTTATCTTTCTGATGGGGAAATTTCTGGATTGTAGGTGTTTATCCCTCCTTATAGGGTGCAAAAAGTCCCTTGTGCTTAGTGAGTCTCAGTAAATACTTACAATGGTTGATGGATGAATCTCCAGCAAGGGATTGATGACTTATAAATCATTGGAGGCATGGTGGCTCCAACTCATATGTACATATTAGCACATGTGTCCAAGACCTTTCTTTTTCTCTCTATTTCTTTTTTTTACCCCTTCTTTTCACAAGCCATTGCATCCCTGTATGTAGAAAACACTTGGAATGCAAGACAAACAGGGTGTCCACCATGTCCTCAAGGATCTCACTGTGACTTCTATTATACTTTCCATGATGGTTTTTAAATAAATATTCAGGGGAAGATGAGGGATAAGTTTTAAAATGACCAAATAATACATAACTCTTACTAAAAATAGTTAAGAGTTTTATAAAGGGAAGTGTCCATTTTCTTTCTTCAATGCCTATTCCTTCTAGTACTGCTCCACATGCAAATATATTGACACTCAGATATTCTTTCAAAGTCTAATATTCTACATTTAGTTTTAAATTATCCTGTTTTTCTCTAGCAATGTATCAAGAGCTTCCTCCCACATCTGTACTTACAGTCTTCCCATGATGGCTTTGGCTCTGAGAGTTCCAAAGTGAAAGTGATATTTTAGGAAAACCAGACTGGCTTGCAAATGCAGCTCATCCCAAATGGAGAGAAACTCCTGTCAGTGAGATGGACTGGAGAGATTGCTTGGGGATCTGAGTATAATGGAAAGAGTATCTGGGTCTGGCCAAACTGGATGACAGCAGTAGAAATACATAGAAAGAAGTCAGCCTGTGGGCTGTTTTAAGCATGGACCATTCAAACTAGTGGTGTCTGAATATAGAGTAAGTGAGGGAGGGGGAGAGGAGGGACCAGTGATCTCAGGTTGTTGAAGCTTCATTGCTTTTACCTTTTCCTTTTCTGAGGGCTTTCTGCCTCTGCTGGCCTCCCATTTGATTTTAAATTCAGTCATTATGAAAAATAGAAATTTGTGCCATGGTAAGTCTTAGCATGAACTCCGTGAGGGTGAGGACCATACATATTTTACTGTTGCATCCCTAGTGCCTAGAAAGATTCTTAGTGTGTAGTAGGTGCTCAATAAATACATACTGTATGACAAAGCTAGGGCAGCCTTGATTTGCTTGTTTGCTGCACTAAAATGTTCATCTCAAAAAGGCTGCTAAGCTGAATTATCCTCTTGGTGTCTTGTCTTTTACCCTTGCACAATCCCTTTTGTATCTAAAGCTGGGAAGGTTTATCACAGCCCCTAGGGCAGGGAGCTTAGGAGAGAGCCAGCAGACCTGCACAGCAGGAAACTGGAAATAGCCACCAGAGCAATCAAAATTAAACTTCTGGATCTGCCTCTCTGGGCCTGGCCTTAGAGGACATCATTTATGCTAATGATGGAAAATTAAATTAGGCCACCTTTAGAAAACTTCACAAAATTAAATACTGTCTACCAGAGAGGGAATTATTCTATGGAGAAAGTAACAGGGGAGCAGGGAAATCAGGCTGGTCACAGTTGTGCAAAATGATTGGCTGGTGTCAAATTTCATTACTCTGTGCTTCATTTTATTCTTCTTAAATGTGTAAAGGGAATCAATATAGAATTTGTGCAAAGCATTGAAGGATCTCAGAAGGGAAAGTGTGTGCAAAATAAAACAAACACTTCTTCCCTTGACTTATCTCCCTGCTACCAAATAGGCACTGGCCTGGGAGTCCATCACATGTTCTTGACCTTTTCTGGGATACAAATACCTTTGAGAATCTGGTAAAAAATGTATTTTCTCCATAGAAAAATATTATTCTTACAAAGTTTTGAATTTTAAGAGAATTCATGGACCCCAGAGTCCTACAGGTTTATGAATTCCAAGGTAAGACTCCTTTTTTGCCAATAAGTGTTGTATGTCATCTTTGAATATTTGCATCTAAAGCTGGGAAGGTTTATTATTGGCTGTTCTACTTCTGAAGTAAAAGTAGGAGGAGAAAAAACAAACCAATCTAATTTTATTAATGATTTAATGTTTGAATGGTTAATAAATTTTACTTACCAGCCAAAGAGACATTTGCATTTTGTTAGAGGAGTTTTATTATTCAAAACAAACCAATCTCATGTTGGCGAGTTTCAGATTATTAAAGGGAAGAGGATTTGCATAGGAGGGGCCTTTATGTTACCTTCAGTGTCCTTGGAATCACATGGACAATGGGGATGGACTAGGGCCTCGGTTTTACACTGACATGTAAGGACCATGTGATGGCCCAGGGTCAAGGGCCATTGTGTGACCAACCCTAACCCCAAAGGTAAATAAAGATTGCTCTTGATTTGGAGCTATAGCCCCTGCCTGACAAACCTTTAATATTAATAGATAACCTCTGGGGTTGTAGTAGGACTGTGTTGTAGCTTACCCCACAGCTTGAGCATTTTGTACCAAACACCCATCTGGAAACAGCTGCAGGTCAGGTGCAGTGACTCACGCCTGTAATCCCAGCACTTTGGGAGGCTGAGGTGGGTGGATCACAAGGTCAGAAGTTCGAGACCAGCCTGGCCAATATGGTGAAACCCTATTTTTACCAAAATTACAAAAAATAGCTGGGCATGGTGGCACACACCTGTAATCCCAACTACTCGGGAGGCCGAGGCAGGAGAATCTCTTGAACCTGGGAGGCAGAGGTTGCAGTTAGTTGAGATCGTGCCATTGCACTCCAGCCTGGGCAACAGGGTGAGACTCCGTCTCACAAAAAAAAAAAAAAAAAAAAAGAAAGAAACTCTTGCAGTGCCTGTCCTCCATCCTGGTTGGGTAAGCTTTCCATGACTTCCTTCTTGTGTCCTGGCACAGTTGGGAGGAAGGATGGTGATGTCATACCTCTGAGAGCACAATCAGACTGTGAGCCTCAGCTTCCTCTCTGGCAGCAGACCTCAAACTGGAGAGGTGAGGATGACTGCGAGGTCCAGAGGGTTAAACACAGAATTCGGGAAAGATGGGGTGGGGAAGAGCTGGGTTATCTGCAAGTGTCCACACGCTTTATCAGGAGACCCTGAGACCTGGCTGTTGAGGAGTTACAGCCTTTCTCAGTTGCTGGCAGTCATCATGATCGAACCATGATTAACTGAGGAGTCTTCTGTATTTGGCTTACCATTTCTGCCTGTCAAATTCTTATTAATCTTTCAAAGTTTATTTTAAATAACACATGCACCAGGAATTCTTTCCTGATTTTATCCCACCCCCCACAGTGGGGATCTAATTTCTGTTTGTCCTTGGGACCCCTAAGGTGCTATATAGCCCTTAAGTTCATCCTTTTATTGTAGTTTATCTGTCATATTTTTTATAGGAACTATATCTTATCTATCGTTGGGGCTGCTTAACCACTGTCTCTAACACAGTAGTGCTCAATACATATTTATTCAATGTAATTGATTTCTTAAACTTTTGCACAATTCCCAGAAATTAATTACACTCATTCTGTAGACTTTTATCCAGGATTGAGTGGATGAATGAATGAATCAACCCACGTATAAACATGTGTTGAGCACTGAATGCAGCCCATATGTGAAAGTATTTGGGAACAGTGACAAAAATGTTAACATTAGAACGTCAGAACATATGTTCTAATAGAAGATAATAAGCAGCACACAAATAATATTAAAAGACAGCATTGCAGTTGAGAACACTGAGAAACAAGAAATCAAGTGACCTTGTTCAGCTTTGCTCGGGAAGAGAGCCCAGCACCTCTTGATGTTGTGGGTTTAACCACTAAGCAAGGCTGCCTTTGAAAATGTATACCCTCCTTCCTCTGGTGGGCCTCCAGTCGCATTACTGCTGTGTAGTTAGCTCTTTGCTTTAGGGCCTGATTGTCTTTTTTTGTGGATTATCTTGGCCTTTCACCTCATCTCTTGTCTCATTTGTTGCAGTTTTTACTGATAATTCATAATGATCAGGAGGCGGGTGGGAGAAATGAATCCATCATAAAGGGTAAATGTGTTCATCTTGTTTTTATTAATTGCTCCAATTAAAGATTTTTTGGAGGGGACAAGCAAGAGAACCTCAGAGTGGCAGCCCCTACGGATGAGATCTGCACATGAGCTCACTGTTGCTCACTGTCTCCCGTCAGCACATAATTGATTGTTGGAGATGGTCCTGACTGCTGGGGGAGGTGAGGTAGTACAGGTGCATTCCTTCCAGAGTTGGAGCAGCTATCTGGCGCTGGACAAGTGCTGTGTCCTCAGACTCAAACATTGTTAAAAATATAGAGAGAGATGGGTGCGGTGGCTTGAGCCTGTAATCCCAGCACTTTGGGAGGCAGAGGCAGGCGGATCATAAGGTCAGGAGTTTGAGACCAGCCTGACCAACATGGTGAAACCCTATCTCTACTAAAGTACAAAAATTAGCCAGGCGTGGTGGCATGTGCCTGTAATCCCAGCTACTCGGGAGGCTGAGGCAGGAGAACCACTCGAACCTGGGAGGCGGAGGTTGCAGTTAGCTGAGATTACGTCATTGTACTCCAGCCTGGGCAACAAGAACGAGATTCCATCTCAAAAAAAAGAGAGAGAGATATGTATATACACATGCGTATACACACACGCACATACACACATCCTTTTTTTTTTTTTTTTGTATGTGTATATGTATGTAAGAAGAATTTTCTTAGTAAAAGAGTTAAACCTAAATTTCTCCCAATTGCCTTTGTTCACTCATGAGAAGGACAAAACCCTAAGGAAACAATTTAGCCTGTCAAATGCCTCAGCTGATGAAGGGGAGTTTGGCAAGTTAAATGTAAAGAGAGACTCTAAGACTCGTAAACAGACCCCAAGAGAGCATGTTGTATTCCTGGCCAGGCCTCCCCACCCTTCCAGCCCTCGTATATCTACATGAGCCCCATCCATCATGTCCTGAGAGCCAGGAGGAATTCACATGAATCTCCTCTCTAAGAAAATAACAACATAGTTTTGATTTCACGTACTGTCCTTTTGATCCATGTCACATTTCTAGTTTCTTCCCATGAGAAAGGGAAGTAAGTAGCAGATGGGTGAAATGCAGGTCTGGGGCACTTACAACAGCCCTTGCTTTTAATCAGGTTTTACTAAAAATTAAACTGACCTCTTGCCTTAACCAGCCCCACTCCTACTTCCACATCAAAACAGCATTAGCCCTTTCGCAGGGAAAGGCTTAGCTACTTCAGAAAAGCCACCAAAATACTGCCTAAGAAAGGGAGAGGGGATACAAGCCAGGGGTAGGACTGGCCCCACCTTAGTGGCAGGTTCATAGTTGGTTGCCCTCTCGAACCCCAGGCAAGCTCCTCTACTTGCACCCTGCCTTCTGCTGTTTCTGCCTGTGTCTTGAGCCATCATTTTCCCTGCAGTTCCCCCAGATCTTGAGGCTGTTTCTGTTTTGTCCTTTATTTTCTAGCCTATAAATAGGCTCAGGTTTTGCCATCCTAAAAAGATGCCCCTCAAGCTTACCTTCCTGTCTTGCCCTTTCACTGCCCGATGCTTTGGAGAAATTGCACTTGCTATCTATATTTCCAAACCCCCCATTCACTTTTCAGCTCATTATAATTGGGCCTTCTGAGCTACTCTACTGAGACTGCTCTTGCTAAGGCCACCAGTGATGTCTTAGTTGCAGAATCCCTGGCTCGCTTTCTGTCTGCATCTCATTCAGTCTCTGTGAAGCACAATGCTGTGGGTCTTTCCACCCTTCTGGAGCCTCTCCTCCCTCGGCTTCCATGATGGTTTTCTCTTGTTCCTCCTCGGATCTCATGGTCTTTTCCTGCTCAGTGTTTTTTTTTTTTTCCTGACTCCTCCTATTGTGCCCTCCATTTAAATGGGTACTGTTTTTGTTTGTTTGCTTGTTTGTTCGTTTTTGAGATGGAGTCTCGCTTTGTCATCCAGGCGGGAGTGCAGTGGTGCGATCTCAGCTCACTGTAACCTCCGCCTCCCAGGTTTAAGCAATTCTCCTGCCTCAGCCTCCCAAGTGGCTGGAATTACAGGTGCCTGCCACCACGCCCGGCTAATTTTTTGTATTTTTAGTAGAAACAGGGTTTCACCATGTTGGCCAAGCTGGTCTTGAACTTCTGACTTCATGATCCGCCCACCTGGGCCTCCCAAAGCACTGGGATTACAGGTGTGAACCATCGTGCCCAGCCAAATGAGCACTGTTAATGGGACCCTCTCAATGAGCCCCCTTTCTTCTTCTTTCTCTTCAGGGGATCTCATATGTCCCATGGCTTCAACCACCCTCTAAATCCTAGTGATTCCCAAGTCCATGCTTCTCTGCTCCCACACTCCATCTCCTTCATCCCTTATTTCCAGTTGCCTCTTAGGCAAGTCCATCTGCTTTTGCCTTCTCAAAGCTGACCTGTCCAGAGCCACACTATTCTTCTGCCTTCCCCTGTCCCCTAGTTCTTTCCTTCTGTAGCCCATGACCCAGTTAATGTTTAGTCCATCCACCAAGTTACACAGCTGAGCATCATATCCTTCCCTCTCGTTATCACACCCAGAGAAATGACTCTTGTGTTGACCTGTTGTACTCATGGTGGCTGTCCCCTGCCTTCATTAGGCCTCCAGCATTTCTTGCCTGGACTCAGGGCTGGTTTGTCTGGCTGCACAGACTGTGCTATGTATCACTCCAGGTGTGCCATTTGGGGCCCTGTGCCCAGGTGCCTTTCACTTATTTACCAAACTGTAATTCTCACAATAGCTTCCCTGTTTGTAGATGAGAAAACTAAAACTTTAGCGTTGAAAGACTCCCCCCATAGCTCACAAATGTAAGAAGCAGAACAGGTATTTGAGTCCAGTTCTTCTGACTGCAAGCCCCAGGTCCAGATTCTATTGATTCCCTCAAGCACTTCGTATAGCAGTAGGCTCTTTGTGGCCTTCCTTCTGCCCCTGCCCTCATCCAATCCATCCTCCACACCGCCATGACTGTCAGCCATGTGATCCCCCCTGCTTCGACTCCCATCCTTGCCCTGAGCCCATGAGGTGAAAACTGAGCTCCGTAGCTGGGCTCTCCACAGTCAGCCCTGACCTCCTTCTGTCCCCATCTCTGACCAGTTCCTCTGTATGGCCTGCAATCCCTGTGCCCAGGCAAACTGTGCCGCCTCATAACCTTATGCCTTTCCACATGCAGTTTCCATTGTAAGGGCTCTCCCTGCTCTTCTGTCTCTGTGATCGATAGATTTCCATTGTACCAGATCAGCTCTGCACCCCTCCCCAATGTTTTCAGTGCCCAGGGAGGCTGGCCTGGGTAGACCTGTCCTGAGAGCTCCTGCCAGATGGCACACAGCTCTTCCTCTCTCAGCTCTGGAAACTGCTTCCTGCCCTGCCTCTCTGGACTTGGGTGCTGAGAGCTCCCAGGGACACAGCACTGCCCTCACCTTTGTGAACAGTCCTATATTAAACTCTCTTCAGCTTACTCACATTATCTGTTTTCTGCCAGGACCCTGACTGATACATTCCCCACCCCACAATCCTGCCACCTCCCACGTTGTCTTCGAGACGCAGCTCAGGCGGCAGCTCCCCGTGCGCCTTCCCAGTTCCCACAGGCAGCTGACTGCATCCTCCTCCGCATTGTGCCAGCTCCATTCCTCTGTCTGCACTTGCCACACCCTGTCAGTACCCCCTCAGCTCCTCAGAGCAGGCTCCGAAGCAGGCTCAGCTCTGTATCTTGGAGAAGCCAATATGGGGCCAAGGGAAGGGGTACAGAGTAAGATGTGTGTTTCTTAGAACAGAGGTCATGCTGGACCACCCCAACACCTGCTTTCGGGTGGTAGGGAGACAATGAGAAAAGAGCTTCTGGCATATAGCAGATAGATGAAAATAATAGGAATTCTCAAGCAAGGACTCGCCTCCTTCACAGCCTTCTGCTCACATTTCTCCCCCCCCCTTTACCATGCTGCCTTCCAACCAACCCCTCCCCCACATTTCCAAAGGAAAGATACAAGACTTTAAAAAATTGATTGGAAATTGAAATGAGGTCAAATATGAATGGATTCATTCTTTTCCCCACTTTGTTTTAAGGTCTGCTAGTTGCCTGGAAGTAAAGGTACGCAGTCCTTTAAAGAGCAGCAACGTGGATGCAGCTGCAGGCCATTATCCTGAGTAAATTAAAACAGAAACAGAAAACCAAAGACTGAATGTTTCTACTTATAAATGGGAGCTAAACAGTGGATACATGTGGCCCTAAAGATGGAAACAACAGACACTGGGGATTCCAGAAGGGGAGAGGGAGAAAGGGGGATAAGGACTTAAAAAGTACCCATTGGGTACTGTGTTCACTGTTGGGTGATGGGTTCAATAGAAGCCCAAACTCCAGCCTTATGCAATATACCTGCATAGCAAACCTACACATGTATGCCTCTGAATCTAAAATAATAAAATACTTTTTAAAAAACACACAAAAAAGAAAAAGACTCTAGATTGTGATTGCAAGTGAATTGTCCCAGGCTGAATCAGAATGGCTTGGACATTGCCCTGAGGGTGGGGCAGGTGAGAATGAGAAATGCTGATGCCTGGGAACTGCTCCCTGTCTTGCCTCTCTGGACTTGGGAGTACAGACAAGCTCCCAGCAGTGACTTGTCTTATTTTCAAATCCTAAGAGGGAGTGCCTTCAGGTGAGTTCTGATTCAGACTTCCTCTTCCTCAGATACAGCATGAGGTAGGCAGGTCAGAACAATTGGAGAAATAGAAATGTTAGGAAGGAAAAGTATCTGGACCTGCCAGCCAGGCATGCTTCCAGCCCTGGGAAGCTTGGGGGAAGGAGGTGGATGCCCTTTCTTCATTTCCCATCATGGCACATGGGACTCCCCACATGCTAAACAGGTTGCATGAGGGGTATGGAGTTAGAGTCAGGTACAGAGGGAGTTATGTTGTAATCCCCAGAAGCTCAAGTGGGAGCTCAACTGCCTTCAAAAAACAAGATATACTTATGATGTAGCCAGGTGTGGTGACTCACACCTGTAATCTCAGCACTTTGGGAGGATGAGGCGGGCGGATCATGAAGTCAAGAGTTTGAGACCAGCCTGACCAACATGGTGAAATCCTATGTTACTAAAAATACAAAAATTAGCCGGGTGTGGTGGCACATGCC
Source organism: Ateles fusciceps (assembly GCA_036589455.1). NCBI lineage: Eukaryota > Metazoa > Chordata > Mammalia > Primates > Atelidae > Ateles > Ateles fusciceps. The sequence goes on from JAZHEH010003362.1 coordinate 5,315,390, forward strand.
TGTAATCCCAGCTACTCAGGAGGCTGAGGCAGGAGAATCGCTTCAACCCAGGAGGTGGAGGTTGTAGTGAGCTGAGATCGCACCACTGCACTCCAGCCTGGGCGACAGAGTGAGACTCTGTCTTAAAAAAAAAAAAAATGTGTTTATGATGTGTATCATATTCCTGGATTGGTTTATTTGAAGGAACATGGATGGAAGGTAGACAATCAGAGATAACAAAGAAATCCAGCACCTCTTACCCACATGTCCCTAAAATCTTCCCCAGCATGAGAATGAGGTAAGTCCATTCTCACAGCAGTGTCCAAGCCATTCTGATTTAGCTTATTGGTGAACATAGAGACATCTATGAAGATATCAAGGACTTGGAAAAATAAGATGAAGAAAAAATCCAGGGTTTCCAGGTGGCATAAATGTAGCATATGACCAATTTCTAAACTAGGCATAGAGAAAAAATAATAATACAGTTCATTAATGACATTGAGTATTCAAATAATATATATATTTTTAATATATATATTTTATTGCATTTTAGATTTGGGGGTACATGTGAAGAACATGCAAGATTGTTGCATAGGTACACACTTTGGCAGTGTGATTTGCTGCCTTCCTCCCCAGCACCTATATCTGGCATTTCTCCCCATGCTATCCCTCCCCCAACTCCCTACCCCACGCTGTCCCTCCCCTTTTTCCCCTGACAGACCCCAGTGTGTGATGCTCCCCTCCCTGTGTCCATGTGTTCGCATTGTTCAACACCCGCCTATGAGTGAGAATATGTGGTGTTTGATTTTCTGTTCTTGTGTCAGTTTGCTGAGGATGATGGTTTCCAGGTTCATCCATGTCCCTGCAAAGGACACGAACTCATCGTTTTTGATGGCTGCATAATATTCCATGGTGTATATGTGCCACATTTTCCCTGTCCAGTCTATCATCGATGGGCATTTGGGTTGGTTCCAGGTCTTTGCTATTGTAAAGTGTGCTGCAATGAACATTCGTGTGCATATGTCCTTATACTAGAATGATTTACAGTCCTTTGGATATAATATTTGATGATTAATCAGGCAGTGGTGTGAAAGTTTTCAGAACTTGGTTAAGATTGCTAGGGTTCCAGTTCTAGCTCAGATACTATAGTGAGTTGAATTATGTTCCTTAGAAAGGTATGTTTAGGATATTTTCCCCACCTCTGGATATTTGTGAATGTGGATGCTATTTGAATATGCGGACTTTGCAGATATAATTAAGGTGAGGTCATATTAGATTAGGGTGGACCCTAGATCCAATGACCAGGGTCCTTACAAAAGAGGGAAATTTAGACACAGAGACACAGGAGACACAGGGAAGAATGCCATGGGAAAGTAGAGGGAGCAGACTAGAGTGACACGGCTGCAAACCCAAGAATGTCAAGGATTGTTGGCAGCTGCCAGAAGCTATGAGAGGCGTGGAACAGATTCTCCCCAACAGCCTCTAGGAGGAATCAGCCTTGATTCTGACTTCCGGCCTCCTGAACTGTAAGAGATGAAATTTGTTGTTTTAAGCTAACCAGTTTGTAGTAATTTGTTACAGCAGCCCTAAGAAATTCACACAGATACTACTAGCTGTGTGACCTTAAGAAAATGCACAGGGGTTACCTCTCTGTTTCTTCATCTGTAAAATGGAGATGGTAACTGTATCTACTTTATATGGTGGTTGTGAGGATTTGATGAGTTTTTACATGTGAAGTGCTTACGCAGTGCCTGACAGATGGTAAACACACAATAGATTAGCAAATATTCTTCTTGATCACTTCAATTTAGTAAAGATTTTTTTTTTATTATACTTTAAGTTCTAGGGTACATGTACAGATCATGCAGGATTGTTACATAGGTATACACATGTCATGGTGGTTTGCTGCATCCATCCCCCCCGTCACTTACCTTAGGTATTTCTCCTAATGTTATCCCTCCCCAATCCCCTCACCCCCTGCTATCCTTCCCCTTACTTCCCCACCCCACAACAGGCCCCAGTGTGTGATGTTCCCCTCCCTGTGTCCATGTGTTCTCATTGTTCAACACCCATTTATGAGTGAGAACATACGGTATTTGATTTTCTGTTCTTGTGTCAGTTTGCTGAGAATGATGGTTTCCAGCTTCATCCATGTCCCTGCCGAAGACATGAACTCATCCTTTTTTATGGCTGCATAGTATTCCGTGGTATATATATGATACATTTTCTTTATCCAGTCTATCATTGATGAGCATTTGGGTTGTTTCCAAGTCTTTACTATTGTAAATAGCGCTGCAGTGAACATACATGTGCATGTGTCTTTATAATAGAACAATTTATAATCCTTGGGTATATACCCAGTAATGGGATTGCTGGGTCAAATGGAATTTCTATTTCTAGGTCCTTGAGGAATCATCACACTGTCTTCCACAATGGTTGAACTAATTTACACTCCCACCAACAGTGTAAAAGTGTTCCTATTTCTCCACATCCTCTCCTGCATCTGTTGTCTCCAGATTTTTTAAGGATTGCCATTCTAACTGGTGTGAGGTAGTATCTCAATGTGGTTTTGATTTGCATTTCTCTGATGACCAGTGATGATGAGCATTTTTTCTTATGTTTGTTGGCTGCATAAATATCTTCTTTTGGGAAGTGTCTGTTCATATCCTTTGCCCACATTTTGATAGGGTTTGTTTTTTTCCTGTAAATTTGTTTAAGTTCTTTGTAGATTCTGGATATTAGCCCTTTGCCAGATGGGTAGATTGCAAAAATTTTTTCCCATTCTGTTGATTGCCAGTTCACTCTAATGATTGTTTCTTTTGCTGTGTAGAAGCTCTTAAGTTTAATTAGATCCCATTTGTCTATTTTGGCTTTTGTTGCCATTGCTTTTGGTGTTTTAGTCATGAAGTCCTTGCCTATGCCTATGTCCTGAATGGTATTGCCTATGTTTTCTTCTAGAGTTTTTATGGTGTTAAGTCTATGTTTAAATCTTTAATCCATCTGGAGTTAATTTTTGTGTAAGGTGTAAGCAGGGCGTCCAGTTTCAGCTTTCTGCACATGGCCAGCCAGTTTTCCTAACAGCATTTATTAAACAGGGGAATCCTTTCCCCGTTACTTGTTTTGTCAGGTTTGTCAAAGATCAGATGGTTGTAGATGTGTGGCATTACTTCCGAGGCCTCTGTTCTGTTCCATTGGTCTATATCTCTGTTTTGGTACCAATAGCAAGTTGCTTTGATTACTGTAGCCTGGCAGTATAGTTTGAAGTCAGGTATGGTGATGCCTCAGCTTTGTTTTTTTTGTTTTCTGTTTTTTGCTTAGGATTGTCTTGGCTATGTGGGCTCTTTTTTGGTTGTATATAAAGTTTAAGGTGGTTTTTTCCAGTTCTGTAAAGAAGGTCAATGGTAGTTTGATGGGGAAAGCATTGAATCTGTAAATTACTTTGGGCAGTATGGCCATTTTTACAATATTGATTCTTCCTAACCATGAGCATGGAATGTTTTTCCTTCTGTTTGTGTCCTCTCTTATTTCCTTGAGCAGTGGTTTGTAGTTCTCCTTGAAGAGGCCCTTCATATCCCTTGTAAGTTGTATTCCTAGGTATTTTATTCTTTTTGTAGCAATTGTGAATGGGAGTTCGCTCATGATTTGGCTCTCTGTGTGTCAGTTATTGGTGTATAGGAATGGTTGTGATTTCTGCACATTGATTTTATATCCTGAGACTTTGCTGAAGTTACTTATCATCTTAAGGAGATTTTGGGCTGAGGCAATGGGGTCTTCTAAATATACAATCATGTCATCAGCAAACAGAGACAATTTGACTTCCTCTTTTCCTAATTGAATACACTTTATTTCTTTTTCTTGCCTGATTGCTCTGGCCAGACCTTCCAATACTATGTTGAATAGGAGTGGTGAGAGAGGGACCCTTGCCTAGTGCCAGTTTTCAAAGGGAATGCTTCCAGTTTTTGCCCATTCAGTATGATATTGGCTGTGGGTTTGTCATAAATAGCTTTTATTATTTTGAGATATGTTCCATCGATACCTGGTTTATTGAGTTTTTAGCATAAAGGGCTGTTGAATCTTGTCAACAGCCTTTTTTAAGCAACTACTATGTGGCAGACCCTATATGTAAGTTATTTCATTTGATTCTCATAACAGCCCTATGAACCTCTTCTTATCCCATTTTGCAGTTAAGAAACTAAGACTCCAAGTATTAACTGGTTTTGAGAAAGCAGGTGAGCTGCAACCTCGACTGAGCCTTTGGCTGTGTTCTGTCAGATCTTCTATTCCACAAAAATCACGGGCATCTCAGTGTATACGGAGGAGTGGACAAGGAAGGGTACAAACCTTTGTTGATGATTATTTTGCACTGGGAAGACTTCTGCCTAATGCCTCTCTGCATGGAATACTTGAAGGGAAGTATTTACTGGCATGAAAGCAAGAGGATAAACTTAAGAAAGAGAAAAGGAAGATGAAATTTTCTAGACAATACTCCCGCAGCATATACCAGTCAAAGTAATGCCCATAATATTTGTGGTGTGTTCATTTTCTCTCTGCTTTCTGGCTCTGGGAGGGAAGTTGTGTCTGAACAAGAATCTTCAGGAAGTCTAAGCATCCTGAAAAGTGTGGGATGGATGGTGTAAACCCCCCCAAATGTGAACAAGCTGCATATATGAACTCAGATAACATAGACACACAGAAGAATTGGCAGCCTGTGTAAATAGATTTGGTTATTGACAACCAACAGCATGTGACAGTTATTTTGGAGAAATGATGAGTGTTGGAGAGAAATTAAAGCCTTGAAATACATGAAAGGATTTTTGTGTGGTGGTTTTGTGAGAGACACTAGCTTGTTTTTTTTTTTTTTTTTTTTTTGCATGCCTGTCAAGTACTGAACAAGAAGAGATTAATTTATCCCAGTACTTGGCATTTAGAAAGTGCTGGGTGATGGTTTGTGGTTGATTCAAGTAAAGCAGGGGAGGTTTTAGTGGAACATAAGAAAAAACTTATTAACAGTTGTGAAATTAAAATATAAATTAACTGCTGAGATAGGCCATGAGGGTGCCTTAGCTAGACTTTCAAAAGATAAATATGCATTTGTCTGGCTCTCCCTAGGTCTTAAAACTCAATTGCTTATTAGTTACTCTAGGTACACAGCAGATCTTTGTAACAATAAGTTAGACATTTGTATAATTTTATTCCTTGAAGAAACCTTAGAAATCAGCTCTTATATATGCATTTCTCTGCCTGCAGTTGAAGAGATGAGCTTGACTGTCTCTCAAGGTCTCTCCCCCGCTCTGGAATCCCAGGCTTCCTTCCAGACTATGCTGTGGTGAGGCAGATCTGTGAGATACATCCCAGTCATGATGACAAGGGGCTACTGGACAGTGTGGCCCCACATTTCAGGTATCTGTGGAAGACAAGCTGTGGAGTAAGGAGACCTGTTCCATGAGGGATCCTGGGCCCCATTTCATGAGTTTGTTACCATTCTTTTTTTGCCAAATAGCAGTCCTAAGGAAGGTAGTCATCAAATCGAGAATGGCTAAAATGAGGAATGAAGAAGATGGAAACTACAATAACTTCAAATAAAAGAAGGCCAGCTGACATGATAAAAAGCCCTGTATATACAGTGGGAGGAAGATGGTAATCAAACCAAAGCAGTCATAAGAGAGAAAAATGATCAAGATGGAAGGCAGTGTTATCTAAAGATTAAATTAAACATAAATAAGATAGATGAGGAAAAGAAAGAATAACAGCTGCAACAGGAGTGTGAAACTGTGTTCATGCTGCAGGGCCAGATGACAAGAGAAAAGAAAGACACACCAGTATTCAGGCAGCATGCTGGGAATAGGAGTGAGGGGTGCATTCCTTTCTGTCGTGTCTGGTGGTGTTCTATCAGTAAAGTGTTTGGAGGCTCTCACCAACCCACCACTCATTCTAATATTTTCCCAAGTTTCTCTAAGAATAACACATTGGGGGCCCCCAGTATCACACAGACTGGGATGCTTAGGGAATCCTTGTTCCCATGAATAGGAGTCATGCTGGATTTCCCAGGACCATGCCTTGAGAGGGGGGCCTCATTCATCTGGTCTTGAGCAGCATGTTGGTTCTGTTTTCTGTCTTCTGCATGTGTCACATCATGCTTTTTACTTTTCCAGAGGTTTTCCTTAAGAATACCACTTGATTTTGCCTCCACCATCTTCAAATGACTTGATACCTTATCTTTGTCAGCAGGCTTCATTTCAGTCTCTCCTGCATCACGTCTTTTTTGAGTTAGGAATGCCCGTGCCTTCCAGGACCTCCATAGAAAAATCTCTATACCACAAACTGGAGACCTCCCCCGCCAGCCCCACAAAGAGATACTGATATTGGAAGAACAAGAAATATTTCTGTTTGTTTTTTCATTTGACATTTCTAGGTTTGTTTCCACAGTTTTCAAGTATTTGTACAACATTTCATGGGTTAGAGAATATTTGCCCATCTGTTGTCACATCTGAACCTTACAATCACCCTGAAAGATGTTTTTATTATTCTCACCTCAATGATTAAAAGAGAAGAAGGCAGGCCAGGCACATGGCCCATGCCTGTAATACCAGCACTTTGGGAGGCCGAGAGGGTGAATCATGAGGTCAGGAGTTCAAGACCAGCCTGGCCAACATGGTGAAACCCCGTCTCTACTAAAAATACAAAAAATTGGCTGGGCGTGGTGGCTGGTGCCTGTAATCCCAGCTACTCGGGAGGCTGAGGCAGGAGAATTGCTTGAACCTGGGAGGTGGAGATTGCAGTGAGCTGAGATTTCGCCACTGCACTCCAGCCTGGCAACAGTGTGAGACTCCGTCTCAAAAATAAATAAATAAATAAATAATAAAAATAGAAGAAGGCTGGCCGGGCGCGGTGGCTCACGCCTGTAATCCCAGCACTTTGGGAGGCCGAGGCGGGCGGATCACGAGGTCAAGAGATCGAGACCGTCCTGGTCAACATGGTGAAACCCCGTCTCTACTAAAAATACAAAAAAATTAGCTGGGCGTGGTGGCGCGCGCCTGTAGTCCCAGCTACTCGGGAGGCTGAGGCAGGAGAATGCTTGAACCCGGGCAGCGGAGGTTGCAGTGAGCCGAGGTCGCGCCACTGCACTCCAGCCTGGCGCCTGGTGACTGAGTGAGACTCTGTCTCAAAAAAAAAAAAAAAAAAAAAAAAATAGAAGAAGGCTGAAAGGAGGAAAATAATTTTCTCAAGGCCCCTTGGTGGTCTGCATCCTCTACTCTAAAGTTCTGTTTTGGGCTGTGGCAGGAGAGAATTGCATGGCAGGACATGGGCTGGTTGGGAGAGACCCAGCAGGTCTTGAGCAGGAGGCAACGCACATGGATGTAGACTCAGGAAATCTTGCAGGTGTCTTGAGACCTTTCACAGCCTCTGCAGTCCTAAAGTCAGCGGGCAGTCCCCATGGAGATGAGGGGCATTAGAGGTAGAATGCTAATACCTGGGGGAATATGGCTGTTTCAGGGTTCTTCAGTGAAACAGAACCAATAGGATATATATGTGTGTGTGTGCATGCTTACATATTTACATGTGTTTATGTATACATACACATATAAGAAATATATAAGGAATTGGCTCACATAATTATGGAGGCTGAGAAGTTCCAAGATCTGCAGTTGGGAAGGTGGGAGACCCAGGAAGGCTAATATATGGTTCCAGTCGGAGTCTGAAGGCCTGAGAACCAGGAGAGCTGATGGTGTGAGTTTCATTCTGCACATTGGTGGGCTTGAGACCCAAGAAGAACCTGACCTGGCTGGAAAAAAAAACAATATCCCAGCTCACAGCAGTCAGGCAGGAGGCATTCCCCTCTTACTCAACCTGTTTGTTCTATTCAGGTCTTCAACTGGATTATTGGATGAGGGCAGTGATGACAACAGAGTAAGATGAGATCTCGTGGCTAGAGACTGAAAGAGGGAATAAAGGATGAGAACCTGAAGACAACATAATTGATTCTAGTCAGGCCCCCAAAATGTGAGATCATGAAGAAAAATCATGTGTCTGCCCAGATTTTCTTAAAATGCTCCTTGAAAAGTACACAATATGGAAAGCAGAGCTTAAAAACAAGTATGAGTGCAAAGGAACAACCATTACTGAGAGAGCTGAAAAGCTGAATGCATTGGGCTCATGGAAAAGGCTGAAGATGAGAGAAGATGGGGTGTGAAGGAAGAGAGAATTGGCACATGGCATAGGGAAATTTTCAAATCCCATTTTTCTAACTCTCTTGGATTTTTTCCTCTCAAGTAGAGAACTGATCTTCAAATTAGAAACACTAGAACATATGCGATTTAAAAAAACAGACATTCAAAACCAAGAGCAAAAAGGAAGATATTCCTCACTACCGTGTGTCCAGGCCTCAATCACTCGGGTTCTGGGTTCCTGAAAAATATGATTGCAAAATAGTGATTGGTCATCTTTTGCAAAATCATGAAGGATGGAGGAGAAACAGATTGCAAAAATAAAATATTCCACTTTTTAGAAAGGGGGCAACCCTGGATCAGAAATTACCACCTAGTGAATTTGTCATTGCTCCTGGGCAGAATTCTAGAAGAGATCATTAAGCAGATGGTCTGTGAGAACTTGGAAAAGGAAATCATGATCACTGGGAGCCAGTCCTAAAAAACCAGTTACCCAAGTGTGTTCAGGAAATCTGCCTTACAGCAGTCGTGCAAATTAGCTTTGAGCGTTGAGTTGACTACAGTGTGAAACAGCAATGAGATGTTTTAACAGAAGAAAAAAAAAAACATGATCAGAGATGCTTTGCTAAAAATTCAGTTCTAGGGCATAGAAAATATTTATCCAAATATACTCTGTGCTGCTCAGATCCCTTTACAAATGAGTTTAGTTCTGTGAACTGCATTTTAAGATAGTCACTGGCAAGTTGGAATATGTACAGAAAAAGTTAAGAGAAGATGGAACTCATATTTATTGAGCAAGCCACTTACCATGTGTTGGGCATTGTGTAAAATGTGGTATGTGTGTTTTAATGCTTAAAACAATACCGTGAAGAAGTCGTTAATATGCTTATTTTAGATGATGAAATGAAGGATTATGTAACTGAGTTTTTTACCTCAGGCCAGCAGTTAGAAGATGGAAAAGCTAAGACTTGAACCTGGATCTTTCTCATCCCCAAACCCATGCTCTTTCCACAGCACAAACCTGCCAGAGAAATAAGGGACTTGGAAAATGGACCGGTTGAGCAACTATTGAAGGAAGTAGTTCACTTTAAAAATGAAAGGAGTGCAGGGGGAGTAGGGGAGCCGGGAGGACTTCAGGAAGAATAGCTAATGCATGCCAGGCTTAATACCTAGGTTGATAGGTGCAGCAAACCACCATGGCACACATTTACCTATGTAACAAATCTGCACATCCTGCACATGTACCCTGGAACTTAAAAAAAAAAAAATGAAAGGAGTAAATTTAAACATGGTGTTTTTTCCAGACATTAAAATGTTGACCATTTGGAAGAGGACTAGCTTGTTCTCTGAGGTCCTTAGGATGGAACTTGAGCAGTAATGTGGCAGTATTTAAAGCAGTTCCCATTTATGAACCGTTTGCTATAAGAACCTCTGCACATATTCATTCTTTAAGCCTTACTAGCATGAGTGAGGTACATTACAATGCTCATGCCTGTTTCACAGGTGAAGAAAAAGAAGGGGTTTGTGATAACGACCAGGGCATTCCAGCTAGTAAGTGGCAAAACTTGGGCTGAAATCCAGGTCTGTCCCACTTAGGGCCAGTGTTCTCAGCCATTTTCCTCCACTGCATTCCTGTTGGCAGAATTCCAATCAACATGAGGGAAATTTTCCAGATAACTAGAACCTCCTAAAAAAGGGATCAGATACTTTGTTAGAGAGTGAATTGCCTATCAGTGATGAATCCTGACAGAGATCCTGGCTTGTATCCAGGCCTGATGACCCCACAGATTTCCTTCTACTCTTAAATTGTTGTTGTTGTTTTTCTATGATCTTAAGAGAAGTGAGTTTACCTATCGATGAACGGTTTGAGAAGGGGGGTGTTGGTGGTGAGTCTAGTGGGTTTTAAAATCACGTTGTCAACCTAAATTGTAGCATGATGATAAACCCAAAATCCAATTTCTTCCAGATGTTGTTTTTCTTTCAGTCATCTATGGGAAGTTTATGGACATACGATGAATCTGCAGAAAAGTTTATTACTGTGTAAAAGCATAACAGTTCTGTTAGTAGGTAAAAATTCTAATGCTATACATATTTTGAAGTAAAAATAAGAAATTTTAGGGCTGGCTGTGGTGCCTCACACCTGTAATCCCAGCTACTCAGGAGGCTGAAGCATAAGAGTCACTTGAACCCGGGAGGCAGAGGTTGCCATGAGCTAAGATTTCACCAAGAAAGAGAGAGAGAGAGTGAAAGTTGAGAAAATTGACTAAGGTACTTTTTGGAAGCAGGATCATCAGAACTACCCTAGACTGACTTAAGGATAAAGATGAAGAAGGAAGGAAAGAAAGGAAATCTTTCCTAGTCTCTTGAGCACTCACCTTCCTCTACCCTCACCTAATTTCTCCCACCCCCCACAATCAGTGCTTAAGAAAACCAAGCAATGGAGAAATGAGGGTTCTTGGAATTTATTTCTTGATCTGGAAATTTGGACCCAAGAGACCTTAATTTGCTGATTTATTAGTTTGTTGATGAATGAGGTCACATGGAAAAACTTTCTGCCTCTTGGCTATGTTGGTGGAAACTTTTCTAAGCTTTAACTAGCTGACTTTTTGGTTAGCTAGAGATTATTTACTTTTAATAACAACACGTTAAGTTTCTGAAATCAGACATAGCAGAGCAATCTCCAGAGAGCTATGGTCCAAAGACAGCGGCTGCATCCATGTACAGTTCTCATCAGATATTCTGAAAAGGTGCTTTGTCTATTAAGGTTAAGTTAACCTTGGCTTACTGCCGTTCCTCTGTGCCTTCCACATCTCTGTGTCTTGTGGGCCTGCCAGTTTGCATTCGGATCTGCTGTTTCAGTTTTAAACCTCGTTCTCAGTCCTTAGGGTATTACATAAGAATAAGTTAACTAAAAAATCAAGAAGTTTTATGTGTGATGCTGAACTAACTGGATCTGACTTCCTTGGGGAAAATGAATAGCCAGGCAGATCATGTTATAGTTGCTTATTAATGACAGCTGGAACACCTCTCTCCCTTCTCACAAAGCTAGGAACTTCCCATGTGCCAATCACTGTACTGGCACTGGGGCTACCAAGATGTGTTCCTTGTACCTTCAAGGAGCACATGTAAAAACATCATAGTGTGAGATATGTTCTGTGGCAAAGTTGAGCCCTGGAGTATTCAGCAACTCAGACTGCTGAAGAAAAGGGAGGAGAAGGCTGCTCTGACCCAAGTCTTGGAGGCCGCCAAAGGTGTTCACAGCAGTTGCAGAGTCAAGAAGATGTACACACCTAGTTCTGCAGGCCTATGTAGGTCAGCACTCTGGAGAAAGATGACCGTGGAAAGGTAGGTACGCTATGCTAAGGAGTTTGAACTTTATCCTAAAAGCAGTAGGAAGCCTTTGGATGGCTTTAAGAGTGATTTGATGTATGTAATTTGTCTTTTTAAAAATAACACTTTGCTAGCAATGTAGAGAATGGGTTGACAATAGGTGAGTTAGGAAGAAGAGTGGCACACTGTTTAGAGGATGTCGTAAAAATCCAGGTGAAAAATGAGAACTCTAAATAATCAATACCTTGGAGTTGAAGAGAATAACATAAATCAGAGACATATTAGGGAGCATGTCTGCAAGGAACTTGCTCGTGAGTGATGGATAGTGGGGGAACAGTGGACGAAGCCATTGATAATGACACCTGGGTTTCTGGCTTGAGTAGGTATGGTGTCCCCTTATCAAGATGGCACTTGGAGAATTATGGGGAATATGATGAATTCACTTGGGGGTTTGAGGAATTTGAGAAGCTTGAGAACCATTCAGGAGGAGATGTCCAGGAGGGTTGGCTGAATGGGCCTGGAGCTCAGGCAGGAGATGCTGAGATACAATTGTTGATTTGTGCCTTTGATGTTAGGAAGATAATTTGGCATCATTAGAAGGATAGGGGACTGGAAACCACATTAAACAGCCTCTATTTCAGGATCATTTAGAGGTGATAGACATGTGAGATGTACTGAGATGCCTGCTAGCTGAATTTAGCAGAGAAACTGCAGTCCCCACGGTGAACTTGGGTTTTTTCACAGTTTTGTTCTCCTCTCTGTGCCCACTTTCCTTGTGAATGTTCCTCCCAGGCTTCTTGGAGTCCTGTGGCAAGAATCTCAGTTACTAGGCTATTTAGAGGCTACATCAGTAAGGGGATGTAAGAAGGCATTTTACTAACTATTCTACCTCCTCAGTAACTCTTGGAAGTGTTACTATTAATAGTCCCATTGTATAGATAATAAAAGTGAGTCTCTGAGGGGTGACATAGCTTACTTCGTAGTAAGTGGCAAAGTTGTAGATGAAGTTGTAGACTCTGAATCCCATTCTCTTTCTTCTGCACAGCACAGACCTACACTGAAACAAACCAGGCCTGTTAAATCCTTGGACGAAAGCCATCAGTGTTAGTGGTGAAAAATGTATTGTGGAAATGATGTGGCCTCTTAGGTGCTACCAAGGGCATTACTCTCCTTGGACTGCCCAAAACTGATTTCACTGATACACCTGCTCCACCTCCCTGCACCGACTCCACAGCAGTCAGACCTGGAGGTTCTGCTGACTCCTGTCCTAAGCTGGCTTAAGATGCAGCCACAAGGGCCTTGCTTATAATTATCCCCCTTTTCCCAGCCTCCCCTTGTCCCTACCTCTGCCCACCCCAAGCAGCCAGGATGATCCTTTAGTTTAAAGCATAAGCAAGTCTGTCCTGTGCTCAGAAGCCTCTGAAGGGCTTCTCATCTCACATAGAATATAAGCTATGACCTTCAAAGCCTACATTTTGGCCTCTGGCTGCTTCTATGACCTTGTTGCTGAGCATACTCATTCTACTTGAACCACACTCAGTCGCGTCCCCTGGGTGTTCCTCGAATGCTTGTAACGCTTCTGAACACTGCAGGGCTTCTAAACTTGCTGTTCCTGCTTCCTGCCATGGTTTGGCCAAGGTATCTCAGTGACTGGCTCCCTCACCCCATTCAGATCTCGGCCTCTCAGTGAAACCTTCCTGGCTACCCTATCTAAAATAGCCCCCATCATGTTCCATCCCTTATTCTGCCTTATTTTTCTTCATAGCACTTATTTTATATTTGCTTATTGGCATTGCCTACATGTAAGCTCTGTGAGTTCAGGGGCTTTTTCTGTCCTGTTCCTGCTGTGTCCCTGGCTGCTGGGATGGTGCCTGGCCCACAGTGTGCACTCAGTAGATTGGTTGAATCATGGAATGAACACATGGATGCTGTGTTCCTGGCAGAGAGGGAGGGACAGAGAGTGGGGTCACTATCACCAAAGGAACTAAGAGTATCTTAATCCCTCCCAATATGGTAAACATTGCTGGTTCCCCAAGTCTTTACATTTGGGGCTAATTTTAAACAGGTATCAGAAAATGTGTGTGCATTTTTCTGAATAAGAAGTGGGTTTGTTCCTCTGATAAGGATGGGAATGATTTTTCCTTCTAACACACAAGTTACAGGGACAGGTTTGCCACCTCAGGAGATGGCTAACCATAGTGTCGGCTCTATGTCCTACCCATGCCCACTCTACCAAATCTGAAAGTCACAGTGTTAGGGTTTGTGGGACCTGTTGGAAGTGCCTCCTGCATTGTGACTTTTCAATCCCGAAGGAAGAAGATTTTCTGTAATAACTTGGCTCTCATGAGCTCTGCTTCAGAGTATCCTTAAACAGAGCTTTCCTGGTTGGAGATTTGAACCTATGGCCATTTTCAGTGCATTTTTCTGTTGTTCTTCCTTTAGGATCTTCTATGTCTCTCATGATTCCCAAGACTTGAAGATCTTCAGCTATATTGCTCGAGATGGTGCCAGCAATGTCTTCAGGTGTAACGTCTTTAAATCCAAGAAGAAGGTAAAGAGACGGTCGTCATCCATCTGCTATTTTCCTATAATGGATCCAGAGCACCCCCAACATTGGCCCATCTCCCTGTTGAAGATGGCTGTTGTAATGTTGACATGGGGCAACTATCTCAGCAGTCTGTCATTGCTCCTATATAATGGAATTCTCTTTTAGCATCATCCGAACTTTGTAGATAGTTACATACAGATGACTGGAGAGGGATTGACCATTGGCTATATGCTCTGGGGTGAGAGCAGTTAGATAGCACTAGGAGTGATGCTAACTTTATCCTAGGGTAGAAAAAAAGCATTGTCATTTTCTAAGGAGATCCTTCATCATAATTCTGTGTATTGATTAGGGGCCTACAAAATATGAAGACACATGGAGTCCAGTTTAGATTCGGTGTATGATATTGGTTATCCTGGGTGATTATTTGGGATAATCACAACCTTGGTACTCAAGTAAATGCAACTTTTGCAATTCTGAAAAGGCATTCTTTATATTAATAACATTCCCGCAGGAGTCTAACACATACAACTGGGGTTTTAGAAGCCTAGAATCTAGCCCCACCTCTCCACTGGAACCCTGAGTGACATTATGTAGATCTCAGCTTCCTCATCTATAAAATAAGGAGAATTATCAAAATCGGCATTGCCTAAAATGTGTTCTGTAAAACATTTACCAGCCAAAATGTTTCACGTTAAAACGACCTGACTTAAGTTGCTGAGAAGGTGTGAGTTTAACTTTGTTTAACCCAGAATTTCTCAAACTGATTTCACAACGGAACCATATTTTTTCCATGTAATGTGTTAATATCCTGTGAACTATTTTTCTGCAGAAGAGATTTTGGAAAACACTGTATTTGTGCCTATAAGGACCCTAATTAGTCCATCATTTTAGAAACAAACCATTAAGCCTGGCTTTCTACAAGAACTTGATTTTATGCATCTTTTGTCTTCAGGCCTCTTTAGTAGATGTATAGGTACCTTGTCAAGTACCTTATCAATAACACATGCCAGGGTCCAGATTTACTGATAGGTGTCCTTTTCCCTATCCTACCTCCACAAAGAGGGTTATGGCTTGCTAACTTAGCCTCTTCCTCTATAGAGATTTGTGCCCTTACCCATCCTGTTACAGGCTTTTTAAATGCAAATCATGGAGTTGGATGAAAAGTGCTAGAACTGGAAAGATGGGAGGAATAAAAGAGTAAGTTGCCAGACTTCACATCTAGATAATAGTATAGCTGGGAGGGGAAAAAAAAATGAAGCTAAGTCAAGCTGCATTAAAGAACCAATAGAAAGGTAAGTAGGAAGAGGGAAAGAGAGTGAAAGCCTCTTATGTGGCCTTGCGTAGGGACCTGGAGAGGAGAGAAAAGGAAATACAAAGTGTTCCTGATGGTCGTGAATTGGATCATCTGTGATGTTCTTTGACAGATGCAGCCAAAGACTGGAATTCCTTTTAATTCATTTTGAGTATTTGACTGTGCTTCCGACTTTAGTTTTGTACGTAGACTGGACCATATGGACCTTGGAATTTATTAGTTACAAATGGCACCTTATCATTTGCCAGGTTGTTTAATAGTTAATCTTACTTTATCCTTATAAACACATATGCAAAAAAGGTAAGACATGTAATTTTCACCTCCCAGTTTCACAGATGAATAAATCGAGGCTTAGAGAGATTAAATGGCTTGTCTGAGTTATCATGAACAGGCACCGTCTAGAATAGAACCAGGGAGACATGCAGGACAAAAGAATTTTGAGCAGGAAACCTGGGTAAGATGACCATTATATTATATTTGCCTTGCCTAGATCTCATGTAGCAATATGGATGCAGTGGGGGCATCCACTTCTAACAAAACCTGAGTTTAAGAGCAGTGCCCACTTAGAACTTTAATCTTGAAGCACAGAATGAAGTTCTCATTATGCAGTGAAAAGAAGTAGTCCTCTTGGTTGCCTATCATGTCAATTTTTTTCCATGTCTCATAGCTCTTACAGCAATTTCTGATCTCTAGCTCTTCTGTTTCCTATACCCCTTTCACCCTCACCTACTGAGACCCTAGCTCTTCATAGAGTTGGTTCTCAGGCCCTTTCCTGGCCTGAAGCCAGGCAACTGAGGGGGATTATTTCCATTCAGTCTGGCTGGTGAGCCCGACTGCTGCTGAGCTGTAGGTGGGAAGGCCAATTTCCAAGCTAAGAAAGGGAAGTGAACTGTTCAGCGAAGGATGCAGAATTGTGGAGGGCTGGGGAACACGTTTTGCTTGCCCTCCTGCTTAGCCTCCAAACATGGTGATTTACCTTTTTATAAAGCACTTCTAATTTCAAGAGATAATAGCTTGGGAAGGGGTTTTAACTGGCAAATCATAGGAATGCTTCAGGGGTGGTGGGGTGAGGGGGAGGACTATAGAGGAAATATGTGTTGCAGAGATGTCGCTGGGTTGTTGGAAGTCAATAGGGAGGCCTCTTGACTGGAAGCCTGCAGATGTGGGTGTTCTCCAGAGCCCTCGTATTAGTCATAGTGTAGAAAAACCTTGTCTGAGATCCTTGCTATGTTGTGACTTTGGTTATTGCCACTTCACATCACATCATGTCCCTGTGTATATACCCATAGCATGTTTCTCATGACTTCTAATGGGGTGTCATCATCACCCTACAGTTCACATGGGGAAAGGGTTGCCTCCTCTGTTGGTTGAGAATATGAGTCAGGTATCTCAGCTTTCCTGGTTGAGGGCCTGGCCTCCCTCAACCTTATTCCCTGCACAGCTATTACTCTGTACCTATGGATCTTCCTTGGACCACTCACACAGCCAATGTGGCCCCCACCTTTGGAGTTGTATTCTTGAGCTAAGTTTTTTTCAGCTGGGCTTTCACCAGAAGCTAGGTAGCAAAATATTGCAGGACTATAACATGGTAACTGCTGCTTTTCTGTACTCTAGATTATCTGAGTTCCAGCCTCATATTACATTAAATAATAATATCTAACCTATTTTGATTAGCTGCTATAAGCCTGAGATGGTTCTAAGCTCTCTGTATGAATGATCTAATTTCATTCCCGCAGCAGCCCTATGAGGCAGGTACTATTATGCTCTTCATTTTATTGGTGGGAAAATGGGGCCTTAAGGTACATAATGTGTGTAAGACTCAATAAGTACTAGAGTCAGACCTGAACCCAGAAGGTCTGACTGTGGAGCTCACACTCTTACCCACTCCATTGTATTATTGTTGTTGGCTCATTAGGAAGTTATGTAACTCAGAAGTTGCTTTGTTTTCCAAGACCCATTTGTAACTGGGCTCAGCTACAGTCATTACGTGGCTATGAAGAGCTCCTTAACTCTGAATGGCCCAAATCACTTTAACATAGATTTTTCTTTTTTCCTCATGATATCCTTGTATGGTTAATATTGACTCAATTTTGTACTTGAAGAAAGAAAAGGGCCCAGGGAAGTAAATCACCGTTGGTCACACAGTGAATCAGTGATGCCACTGAGAGTAGAAACAGGCTTCCTCCTTCCCAGGCCAGGACTTTGAGTGCTAAAACCTGTTACATAAAACTCATATGAAAGATAGATGAGTCTTTCTGGACTTGAGTTTTCTGTAGCCATCAAATAAGATGAAAGACATCTCAGGAGTGCTGATTGTTGTGTGTGAAGTGACATGATCTTTAAGGAACAAATTCTCTGTGACTGGGAAGGATGGTCAGGATTGTGGTAGAGGGACCCTAGCACACTTCAGACCCATGCTAGAAAGGACTGATGGGAGTAGGTCTTTTCCTCACTGAGAGCATCCAGTGGAGATGCTTGCTAATAACATGGGCATTCCTTGTTTCCCCTCCTTCTGGGACATAATGATAGTATTCATTTGCAGGGCGTTTTGCATCTCCAGAAGCCTTTTGCATGGTCTCTTGACCTCTCCCGTGGAGGAGATGTCATCCTCCTGTCATTTCCTCCTGGCCCCAGCAGTATATGGCTGTCTGCTCTGATTACCAGTGACTGCACTTATTAACGCATCAGTGTGTGAAGTGCTGGTAATTAACAGGAGCTGCAGGAATCTCCCCATTATCTTCACAGGCAGCTCCTTGAAATAATTTTGCCTGCAATCACAGCTCAATTGGTTTGGGTTGGGAGAAATAATTTCCTCCTATAATGCTGTCACCATCAAATTGGGGGCCACAGCTGTGAAGTTTAACTGTCCTTTAGCGGTTGCAATGGATTTTGAATGATGATGACAACCATGTGCTAAAGAATAAGTCACTTGCCTGGTCAAGCTTAAGAGATGAAAGATAGGAAAGCCCTAAATTTAGGGAATGAGTCAGTTTTTTATACTTTGGGTTGAGTTGAGAAGTCAAAATGCAGGAATCATGGGTCTCAGAAACTCATTTAGTCTGAATCACTCTCTTTATGGATGAGAAAATCAATATTGAGAAAGGTGAATTAACTTGTCCACGGTCGCTCAGCTGTTTCTGACAGCACTGAGATTGTAACTCAGACTTCTTTTCTCTAGGGTACTATGTTTCATGGACTAGCAGAGTAGAAGGAAAAACCCAGCTATCTATTGGAAACTTTAAGATACAGTATGTCCTGTCAATGTCAAAAGTCACACCTGCTTTGAAACTAAACTTTCCTTATACTGAGCAATATTCTGATTTTCAAGGAATCACCTCAACCAAATTTTACAGTCAAAGCCATTAAATAATATGTTGGACAAAACTTAACCCATCTACCATTTCAGAGCCTTAGTACTGTAGATCCTACTGTATGTAGAAATCCAAATATAAATGTATTTCCCTGTTTTGGCATTGTAAATTCCATAGATTAAGATCATTTGAAAGATATAAGCTGATTTTTTTACTAAGGTTTCCCCCTCGCACCCAAAAAGAATACATTAAAGAAACATAACATTCAGTTCTATTTTTGTTGAGATTCTGTGGCTGTTAAAGTCAAGCCAAGGACATATTTTATTGCTGTGATAGATGAGAATTACAAATCTGTGAGCTGTCCTGCAACTGACCTCATGGACTTCAGTTGTCCAAAATTCAGAACTACTTGTCAGTCAAATTTGAGTACCCAAATGAGTTGGGGAAGTAGAGGAGGGGACAGGGAAATAGTAAACTAGAGTAGAGAGCTGGTAGACCAATAAGAACCTTACTTGCAAGATGTGTGTCCCATTCTTATCTTTTTTCTCTTCTTCTTTATCATCGTTATCATCATCATCTTCATCTTCTATTTTGTACTTATGCTCTCCACTTGCTTATTAAATGACTCTTTTAATCTTCTTTGTAAGTTGTTAAGTAAGGAGAGAGAGCTTTTTTTTTAGGACAGTGAAATTCAGAAGAGTGCCCAAGATTATTTATCAAATTAGCTGCAGAATATGACTAACAAGAACCATTCTTTACATGTATGTAGCACTTAAGGATTTCCAGAGTTTACAGGACCAACCAACTACAAAGTCATTAAGAAAGAGAATAGAAAATAAAATCATGGTCTATGGCCATACCACCTTGAATGTTTCTGATCTCATTAGCTAAGCAGGGTCAGGCCTGGTTAGTACTTTGATGCATGAAGAAAGAGAATAGAAAATAAAATCATGGTCTATGGCCATACCACCTTGAATGTTTCTGATCTCATTAGCTAAGCAGGGTCAGGCCTGGTTAGTACTTTGATGGGAGAAAATAAAATCATGATTGACCATAATTTTTCTATGAGCCCGTGAGGAACAGGACCCAACCTTTTGATTTCTGTCTTCCTAAAGCTACCACTGCAGACTTTTGTTTGTTTTTGGGTGTACAATCCACAGTGATTGTGAATATAGCGTTATTTTCATGGCCATTGCTGCAGTTCATCAAATGTTGACTCCTGCTAGGTATATACTTGATACTCACATTAGGTGTGCTGAAGAGAACAGCTGTTCATTGCGTTGGACTTAACTTTGGTTCTGGTTTGAGGGGATGTCCTAGGGTTGTAGGAGAAGAAGCTGTGTCAGCATGAAAAGATGGGTGGTTTGAAGAAACATTGCTGTGTGTATAAGGTAAGGGTATACAGTTCTAAGCTTCCTTTCCAGCTGTATTTTCACAAAATTTCCTGTAATTGACACTCCCATGAGCTTCAGTGCTCTCCATCTGAAGCTAAGAGCCACTCTGAGATTAGACATTCCTTTCCAGCTTTGAAAACATCAAAGCAACCATATCCAGCCTAATCTTGACAATGAAGAGCCCACAAATGCTTTTGGGCTGTTAATAGAAAATGGCTTTTGGACAAGAAGATTTGAACTGTGTGGCAAAGCACTTTTAGGGGCTTATGTAAAACTAAAATGGGTTTGTACAGAAATAATGCAATATAATGATGCTTTTAAAAAAAATCTCATAAATTCCAGAGAATGGCCAGATTTTGGAACTCAAAAAAGCTGCCTTCTCAATGTTCCACTTGTTCACTCTTTGTACCTCACTGCCTCCTATCTTTAAACCTCCACTTTAGTCTCCAAAGGCCTGTATGTGGTCATGAAGTGGGAGCAACTGCTTCACTGTGATCTAGGAGACCCACAGACAAGCATTTCTAAAAACTTCTGGAAGGGATTCTTTTTAAAGCTTCTGTTTACCAGAGTTCGCCCTCTTGGGTGCAGACATGGCTTATTAACGATGAAATCCCAGCGTGTGTGATTTTTGTATTTCAGGGTTGCAGGCAGAACCAGTTTCTTGCCTAGCAGGCCAGAAGGTGGGGGTAACCAAGTGGGGGTAAGCCTAGCAGGCAGAAGCCAGCATGGCTATGCAGAGAACACATGGTAGAGGCACAGCCCCTGCCAGGCACAGGCTGCTTCTACTGGCCACCTTTAAGTAATCACCTCCCTAACAAGGTCCCCATATAGAATCCTCTAAAAGTAGACTCTTTTTTTTTTAAATGGTGAAGGAAGGAGAGCCTAAAAGTTCAAGGGACATCAGAACTCACATAGCCATTTATGAGTACAGTTAGGAGCCGTTCAGCCCCTTCTGACTCCTGGAGTGGTAGATAGGAAGGGCAATTCTTTTATATGTATGTATGCAGTCATTCTGTAAAACAGAGTAGCTTGATTATGTGTTCAAGTGCAGAGGGCTCTTTATAAAACATGCTACTGTGTCCTTTTACTGTGAATAGAAATATAACCTTCACATAAAAGGAGTAAAATAAAGGATAAATTAAACCATTTTATTTAATTTATTAATTTAATTATTAAACCATTTACCACTCAATGTGCATATCTAGAACTCGTAATGCAACAATTTCCTCACATAGGAACCATCATACCAGCTCAGACCAAAGATTCACTGGGCTCAGGAATTTTCCTCTGATGCTGTGGTAGAGGCTATGCTATCTGATGCACAGCCTTTTGGATGCTAGCATACACACGTAAGAGGTGATTCCCTTAGTCTCTTTATGTTTCTATTATGATAAAAATAGTTCCACCTTTTCTGCACGGCTTTTTCTCTTCTGTCTTAATTGCCTCTTGGTGTAGTGAATTCCATAGTCAGGATAAAACATTTATTGAGCATTTACTGTATGCCAGGCACTGTGGTAGGTGCTATCATATGTGTAATCCATTTATTTATTCCAGTCTGTAACAGAACAAATGCTATAATGCTATAGACCCATCACTGATTCACTTTTTCTGTGCAGTTACAGAAATACTGTAGACAACAACTGACAGAGGGAGAATAGTAAGGAAATGGGAGGCTGAGGGATGGGACGCCCTTTCCAGCGTGGAAAAGGCAGGACCAGTAAACCTAAAGTCTGCATTTTCTACTTTTTCAGGGGAATCAGGTAGAGGTTAGGGGCAGTTGCTGATCCTAGTAAAAAGTACCAGTAAAATGTAAAAATGAAGCGGTATAAATATTAAGCATTAAAACCAGCCCACTTCCTTACAAACACTTTGGGCTTATAAATGGTTGAACATGTGAGTATGTTCTGCATGTTTGTCCTTGATAAAGGTGGCAGAATAGAGATTTGAGCTGGAGTCTAGATTCTTAAAGTGCTCAGTTCTGAGCATATCCTATTGTCCATTGTCATCTTGTTATGCCTGAGAAATACAAGTCCTCTGTAAAGTCATTCTCCCACCAACTTTATCCTCTCATTTAAATCTGAGGGCTTCCTTCCAAAGATAAATTTAGAAACTTGATCCCTACTCCTGTCTAATCCCATAGATCAGGGACATTTGTTTGAGGATTTTAAAATTTTTAATATCTTAAAAGCTGGTTAAAGGAAGTGTCTGTGATTTACAGATGAAGGAATTTGTAACACGTCTTCCTTAGGAAAATCTGAGATGTTATAGGAACAAACTTGGTAGTGAATTTGGAATTTTCTACATAACTGTATTTTAAAGGGAGAAGCTGAGTCTGTACCCTGGAAATGATACCGATGGGAAAAGACTAACTCAGTGTTTGCAGATATTTATTCAGCATGAGATGTCTGGGTTAATTTATGTAAGAGAAGACAGTAATGGAAGTAAACACTTAATCTCTATGTATCGTTTGGACTTACCTTATTTTATTGTTACAAGCTAAAACATTTACATTTTCTACCTCTCGTAAAAAACCTGGGAGAGCAAAATTCCCAAGAGTCAGAAGAAAGGAGGGGAAAGTGTCTATATAATGGACACTGAGTATACGTGGTAGACAGAATAAAGTCATACCTAAGGTTTAGTAAGCTAGTAATGAGCTTTGCTGTAGATGATTGACCATCCTCAGCCTGCTCTTACTCTCACAAAATCTCAAGGCTCAGGGGAATAACACTTTCTGATGTAGGAGCCTTTTCTTCTCCTTTTTTACCTGAGAGTTAAGCCTCCTGGCTCAGCACAGCTTGATGGCTAAAGGAGATGTAGAAAGCTGGAGTGTTCTTGGCCCACATTTGTTAGGGACTGTGTCTTCTAAATCACATCTTTTTGTGTTTTGGGAGTGGGAAGTGTAGAAGCTTCTTGCTTAGGACTGATGCCTACTGCTTCTCAACTTCCTGTGCAGATGGAACAGTCATCTCTCAGACACTGCAAACCTATGGTATGAGAAGGGGCCTAGCCTGCCCTGTGGACACAGGTGGAAATTAAGGGTAGACATAGAAAACAGAAGTTCTGATTCACCACTGGGTGATGGCGGACCCCACAGAAGTTACTCATCTCCTCCTGCTTTGCTTAAGTTTCTTATCTCCCAAGAAGTGTCAGGATGTTCCAGGTGAGAGACCAGTGGAGAATATCCCTGGAGTTAGTATAATGGCAAAGAAAGGTTAGAGCTGTCAAACAGTTACTTCTAGGAGGGGGTTTGAATTGAGGAACACAAGGAGCAGTAGAGTGGACTGAGATCTGAAATTAACATGTAGATGATAATCAGCCAAGATGCCTTTTCACATTAATGTGGATGCTCTGGCCTAAAATAAACAGAAGGAACATAGAAATGACTCCAGGCTTGAGGAAAAGCAATTTAGAAGTTATACCCAGCAGAGAATGGACTACAGCAGTTGTTCTGTGCACAGGGTTCTAAGGCCCCTAGGAGTTCATGAAGATAGTAATGGGAAAGATGAGCTCATTGTAATATGCGCTTCATTAATGCATTTGTTATTACAATTAGCTCATCTTTTTTATTACTACCTTCAAGAAGCCCTTCTAGGCTTATCAAAACACTGGGTATCAGTTAGGTAATGTAATACTAGCTACCTCATGCTGATGAAAAGCCCTACTTGATTGCTGCCATTGCCTGGGGGGTTTCGGATGTGATTAATGGACTTTATGGTGTCAACAGGTAGCATGGCTGACCTGAAGTCAGATAATCCAAAACGCAATTAATGTTAGACTTGAGTAAAGGGTGACAATCACAATTAAACTGTAGCCCATGGTGGTGGGATGCTTGAGGTCCACTGAGGTAAGAGAAGCAATGTGCTGAGCCCTTCCCAGCCTGAGCTCGGAAACTCTTATAAACCACATCACTCATTTCTGTCCTTGAAAGAAAGCAAAAGCTGACATCATCAAACCATAATCAGTTATCTGTCTTTGAGGCCATGCCCTGGAACCCCTACATGTGGCTCTTCCTCACAGCCTGCATGGGTAGCCTGACTCTACATAGGAGCAGGCTTCGTTGTCCCTCTCTCTCCTTTTCTAATTGGTGGAATACTGGGAACTAGGGTCAAGTTCCCTTCTGGGGCTCTTAAAGCAAGAGATTAAATAGCAAAACAAAAGAAAGGAAGGAGCCACAGAACAAGAGCGTGAGGTCTTTGGAGTCAGTCTGGGAAAGGCTTACCTTAGATTTAGTTGGCTGCTAACTAGTAGCATTCCAGAAGAGTTGGGTGCTGAGCTTCCATTGATTTCTACTGTTTAGGCCATAGCTTCCAAGCCTCATGTTACCACCACCCTTGGTCTGCAGGAGCTCCAGGAAAAGTCAACATTTGCAGCAGCATTCAAAAAGAAAAAAATGATAGCCGAGTTCCTCTTAGTTTGATGGACCCACTGAACATTTGATCATGGTTGGCAAAAGATTCTGAAGCATTTTGACTACTTGTATTACCCAAGGGAGGAAGGAATTGGGGGTAAATCCATAATTGGCATATTTGCTATCTGTCCTTTCAGCTAACTGATTATTTCAGAACTGTGGTGACAGTTTCTATTTTCTGGAGTATTTCAGGAAGGGAAAATATCTTTGCACTCGTTTGTACGTGCATATCTGAACAACTTTAGGTTTTTCTGTCTCCTTTGCTGCTTCATGAGTTTCTGTCCATATGCTTCTTACACAGCCTTACCCACCCTGTTCTTCTCCTTTGTCTTTCCTAGAGCCAAGCTATGAGAATTGTTCGGACAGTGGGACAGGCTTTTGAGGTCTGCCACAAGCTGAGCCTGCAGCACACGCAGCAGAATGCAGACGGCCAGGAAGATGGGAGAGAGTGAGAAGAACAGCAACAGCTCAGGGGACCCAGGTGGGCACCATAGCTTCTTCGGATGTGGATGGAGAGGTGGTACACACAGTAGGCTCCAGTGGAGCACTGGAGCCCCAGGCTGTGAATTAATTTTAAGAGACATTTTATTTTTTCTGTTTTTCTCCAAATTCTAGATTCTCTTTAAGGAACATGTATTACTTTTATAACAGAAATTAAAGATGTTTAAATTATTAAACGATATCAGGGAGAAGTAGAGCTGCTATGCTACCAAATCTGACTTCAAAGAAAATTTCAGTACAAAAGCACCTCCGTAAAACAAATTAGAAAGAACATAAATTGTAATTACCTAGTTTGTTTTATTAAATTTCTAATTTCTGTAGTTCTATAAGCCCTCAATGTGGATAGTATTTTAATATCTCCAACTTTCAAGCCTCATTAAAAGTCAAGAAGGAGGCCAGGCACCGTGGCTCAGCCTGTAATCCTAGCACTTTGGGAGGCTGAGATGGGCGGATCACTTGAGCCCAGGAGTTCAAGACCAGCCTGGCCAACATGGTGAAACTACATCTCTACTAAAAATACAAAAATCAGCAAGGTGTGGTGGTACACACCTGTAGTCCCAGCTACTTGGAAGGCTGAGGCAGGAGAATTGCTTGAACCCAGGAGGTGGAGGTTGCAGTGAGCCAAGATTGTGTCACTGCACTCCAGCCTGGGCAGCAGAGCTAGACTATCTTAAAAAAAAGAAAAGTCAGGAAGGAGACAAAAATGTTTTATTATTTAACAATAAATGTGAAAAAATGAAGTATGGGCAAGAAAAAGAGCAGGTAAAAAAATAATATTGTTTATGTTAATTTTTAACATGGGAAACCTAAGAAAATAAACTGAGAACTATTAGAAATAATAAGAGAATTCAGCTAGAAAGTCAGAGTTTAATAACACATACAGATATATCTGTGGTTTTGGTATATTCCAAGAACAGCTGGTTAGAAGTCATAGTGGAAGAAAAAAATCCATTAAAATAACAATGAAAAAAATAAGATACTTATGAATAATCACAATAAAAATGTGTATGTTTTCTATGAAAAAAATCTTAAATGGAAAGGTATGCCATATTCTTTGATGGGAAAGCTCAACATCATAAAAATGTTAATTCTTCCTTTGTGAATCTATAAACTTAACATGACAATACAGATTTTTAACAGCAAAGGAGGCACCACAGTAAGCTACA
Source organism: Ateles fusciceps (assembly GCA_036589455.1). NCBI lineage: Eukaryota > Metazoa > Chordata > Mammalia > Primates > Atelidae > Ateles > Ateles fusciceps. The sequence goes on from JAZHEH010003362.1 coordinate 5,341,504, forward strand.
GTGTTTAAAACTCATGGGATATAGCTAAAGCAGTGCTCAGAGAAAAATTCAAAGGTTCAGTTATTTACATTAACAGATGCCAAATCATGAAAGTCAAATTAATTAAGCACCCCACTCAAAAAGTTCAAAAACAACAAAAGAAACCCTACTCTGCAAACAGAGAGAAGACCCTGGCCTTGCATTGTAGCTGCAGCAGTCACTGCCTGTGTGATCTTGGGCAAGTTCCATAACCTCTCTGTGCTTTAGTTTACTCTTCCGAAAAACAGAAATAGTAGCACTACGTGCTTCAGAATTATTGTCATAATTAGATAAACTGATACTTTTAAAATGCTGAGCCTGGTGCTTGTGCAGAGAATGCACCACATACATGTATGCTATTATTTTAAAGTAAATATATGAAAATTAAAAAAAAAACAAGAATAGAAAAAATTCTGAAAAAGATGAATGATAGCAGAAGAGGAGTGGCTTTCCTCATAGAAAAAGACGTGATAAAGCTATAACAGGTAAAACTGTACTTACAATAGGTAAAATTCATATTCAGATAGGTGCCTGAATAGATCAGAATAGAAACTCATATACAGACCCAGATATGTTTGCAAATTTAGCATATGATAAAGGGAGAATCCATATGGAGAAAAAACATGGAAATCTTTATTAAATTTGAAAATTTGTATGCCTTTTGACTCCCAAATTTCCTTCAAATTCCCTTCTAAGAATGAAACCTAAAGGTAGATGCATACAGGTGTGAAATGCTTCATATATAAGGTTATATAACAAAGAATTTATAGAACCAAAGGATTAGAAACAGGAAGAGGGACTTTTAAATAAATTACAATACATTGTGCAACCATTAAGAAGAATGAGTTCGTTCTCTGTGAACCGATGTAAAGCCATCTTCAAGATATTTTGCTTACTTAGAAAAGTCAAAGTTTAAGGGTCAGGCACGGTGGCTCATACCTGTAATCCCAGCACTTTGGGAGACTGAGGCAGGCGGATCACTTAAGGTCAGGAGTTTGAGACCAGCCTGGCCAAAATGGAGAAACCCCATCTCTACCAAAAATATAAAAAATTAGCTGGTTGTGGTGGTGCAAGCCTGTAATCCCAGCTACTCAGGAGGCTCAGGTAGGAGAATCGCTTGAACCTGGGAGGCGGAAGTTGCAGTGAGCCAAAATCATGCCACTGCACTCCAGCCTGGGTGAAAGAGTGACTCCATCGCAAAAAAAAAAAAAAAAAAACCAAAAAGGTCAAAGTTTAGAATTGTGAAAAAAACAAAAAAATAGAATTGTGGATATGAGGAGCTACCAATTGTATTAAAAATACATAGATTGAAATGTGTGTGTATATGTAGATGTATATGTATACACATGCATGCACACACACACATTTCTTACACATGGAATATCTCCAGAATAGTACACAAGAAACTGGTAACGGTGGTTCATCCTGGGAAAAGGAACTGGGTGGCTGGGGTGGCTGGAGATTTGACTTTTCACTGTACTTTTATAGCCTTAATATCTTAGATATAGATTAGTTATATATCTGTTATATAAAAGAAAATATGTATTATTAGGTATATATTTTAGATATATATTAGTTATAAATAGATATATATTAGTTATAAATCTTAGATATATATTAGTTATAAATAGATATATATTAGTTACAAATCTTAGATATATATGTTATAAATCTTGAAAACCTGACATTATTTTCATCCTAGTGCTCAGTTTCCATGTGAATAGAGGGAATTATTTCACTTCTCTTTTGGCTTATTCATTTCTATTAAGTAGTGACATTCCATTACTAATGACAGCATCTCAGTGATCTTGACTCATAAAGTATTATCACGCAGATGGAGCCTTGCATTCTGTCATGTACCCTTGGCCAGTCTCAGTTTATAGCAGGCCACAGTCCTAATGTGATGTAAACCTTAAAATTGTTCCATCTCTGTGATCTAGGACTTAGAGATAAAGTAGAGAAATAGAGGCACACTTTGGTGAATGCTTTATATATTTCTGCTGGTCAATTTTTAGAGCATAATGGTGACATTTTCCTATAAACTTTATATGGAGGACACATCAGACCTCTAGCTGGTTGCTTGGCTCAGAGAACAGAAGCCAGTCTGCTCATTTCTGAACTGGAAAATTCGCCACGAGAACTGCTAGCTGGAGAAGATTGAAGTCTGACATTGTTAACTCTTCTTTGGTCACACCCATGCCCTGTGGGTGGTCTGGTTGGTGGAGAGCCACATCCTAACTCTCAGAAGCTGTTAAACCCACAGTCACATTGGCAGCCAGTATACACATGTACAAAGAAATTTTAAGCAAAAAGTAAAGGGTATTTTCTCCAGTGAAGACAGTTATTCCTGGAGTGAAAGTGTTTGGACACAGAGAGGGTGTCCAGAGGCTGAGCATTTGAACACTGTTATTATCACAGAACAACCATCAGAGGCGTTTGATCTGATCTCCAAGACCCTAATCAGAACCTATCACTCAGCTGCTGGCCACAGAGGTCAGGGTCAGATGGCCTGGCCAGGTGGAGAGAACCATCTGGATAGCATTTTATATTAACAACACCAGGGGCTAGATCTTATTTCCCTTTTGCAGTGGGAGCTGCTCTTTTCTTGCGCTTCTGGCCCCTGCAGTGGTCTGCTGGGTGGAGTGGGTTTGGTGTGATTCACGATTCTCTGAAGACTCAGTGGGGATTCCATAAGGATCACTTCCTATCCTTTTCTTTCAGTCTTACTTCCCTCACTCCTCCCTTGTTCCCTGAGCTCCTTCCTGCTTGGAACATATGGTATCATGGACTTTCCAGCCACAGTCAACACTGTCTCCCTCTGCCGTGGGTCCCTGCCTTCACCTCTGTGCAGATATCCTACTCATTCTTCAAGCCTAGCACTATGTCTGCTGGGAAGCCTAACTTTAGCCCACGCTCATTCAGAAATTTAAACCCTTTTTTTCTGGGTTCCCGTGTTTTATTCACTCCTGGCTGATGCCATTAACATTAACATTTAGTCCACTGTGTACCAGACATATAGCGCAGCGTCCTCTGTCTTTAGTGGAGTATGAGCTCTGGGAAGGTAGGGACTTCCTAGCACAATTAAGACTTGTTGAATAAACTGACAAGCACAGTCAGTGAGTGTGGCAGGGAGTACATATGTTTTAGTCATTGTCAACAAGTGTTTGTTAAATGCTTACCGTATGCCAAAAGGAACACAGAGATTGAGTAGAGATTTCAACAGGGAGTGACTTTTAAATAGCCCCCTTTGATGAAGAATGATGACACTTGGTGTGGAGGGAGCAGGTAGAATTGAGGTGACACTGGGAGACTGAGCAGAGTATTGACGAGAAGGTGATGACGGTGACCATGGCTACGGAGGCCAGTGTGCTCACACTCCTTGATTGTAACAGATGGTCGGCTTTGAAATAACAGGCATACCAGCTATGTTTCTCTCTCTTTCATTACCTTTTTGGAGATAGTTTTCCCAAATCTCATTACTATACGTGAGACCTCAGCTGCTTGGCATCTTCCTTATACTACTCTTCCTAAGAAAAATGGAATTGATATTCCACATGAGAGTCCATTCTAGGAAAGCCTGTCAGGCCCGGTACAGTTTCTTCAAGATTTAAGATGTCCAACAGAGCATTGAGTCTCTGCAAGGAGATCAAGCATGGGCTGGGTGTGCTAAATAATATGGGCATCCCTGCAGGGAAAAGGAGGCAGCAAGGGTTCTCCCCTGCTCGTGAAGGTGAGGAGAAGGCCCGTAGGCTGATGGAAATTGTGTTAGTCAGGGACATATAGAGAAAGAGAGAGACTCATTTTAAAGAATTGGCTCATGGAACTGTAGAGGCTTGGTAGATCCAAAATTTGCAGGATAGGCCAGCAGGCTGGAGACCCAGGGAAGAACTGCAGTTTGAGTGTGAAGGCCGTCTGCTGGCAGAATTCTCTCTTCCTCCAGGTAGGTCAGCCTTTGCTCTGTTAAGACTTTCAACTGATTGGATGAGGTCTTCCCACATTATGGGGGAGTAATCAGCTTGGCTCAGAGTCTAATGATTTAAATGTTAATCTCATTTAAAAAAAATACTTTCACAGCAACATCTAGAATAATATTTGACCAAATACCTTGGTACCATAGTGACCTAGCCCAGTTGACACATACAATGAACAACCACAGAAGTGAAGATACAGAGTGGCAAGATGGAGAGAGTGCTGGAGCCGTGGGTTAGAGGAGCCACCGAGGGCTTAGGTTCCAGCACCAGAACCACTGGCTTGAATCCCGACTCTACCACCTTTCAGCTGGCTAATCCTCAGCAAATTTCATGGTCTCTCTGGAGCTTCATTTGCTCATCCATCTGGTATCGTGAGAGAATCTTTGTAAAGCAGCACAGTGCGTAGCATATGATATGCTCTCCATAAGTACCCATTATTTGTCGAGTTTTCCAATGTGGACTCCAGAATACATGATCTGATCTGTACAGTGAGGGAGCTAGACAGGGCCTCTCCAGTACTATGATTTTATGACATTTCCAAGTGAAATAATTAGCTAGACGCCCTCTGGTGATTGTGTAGTGTGGGGCCATGAGGCTAAACATACTTTGAATCTGAGCATTTGGAATTAGCATTTGGTTCTGGGACTGGAAATGTTTTCTTATCAAGGAAGGCTATTTACTGCCTCGCCCATAGTCACTTCCTTTTTACATCCCCCTACGCGTGTTTTTACTGTCTATAAACTGCTAGGAATGTGTTTCTTCTTATTGTAAATGCTTCTCCCAGAGTATTTTTGACTACTGAGATTGTTGTCTAATGGGACACCTTGAGAGCAGCCCAGAGTGGAACTGCTGGTGGATGGTTTTTTACGAGAATCTCACTTTCCATGTTTGAGAGCTTTTTGTTTAGTGCAATGTTTATCTTTCCAGTGGAGCCAGCCCACCTGACATGTCAGCAGGCCCTCCATTGTGCAGAGGAAACATGTTTACTCTGGAGGAACTGGAAAGCACTGTCTTGTCACGTCTTTTCATGGTTTTCAGCAGTGTTTTCAGTGATGCTTCTCACTTCCTTTGTGTGCCTCCTCCCTCTCTTCCTCTTTGTGCCTGCCTTTCTTTCCTCCCTGTTCTGACTACTGTTCCCTCCCTGGGGGAGGTTTATCTTTTGTATCATTTGGCAGCAGCTGCCCTTGGCTGTCCCCTGGGGCCCAGAGCCAGGTGGGGCCACTGCTCCTGTGGCACTTGCCCCGTTGTGCCCTGTGCTATTTCTCTGACTCCTCCTGGAGAGGGTTTCCTGGGAGACACCCTGTTCCTTTGGGGGTGACCCTCCTCCAACTGCAGACGTGGGAAAAGACCTGGAAACTTTTGGTGGGATAGACCTTTCTGAAAATAAAACTTTTTTTTTTTTTAAATGTGAGAAAAGCACCTAAAATACTCTGTCAGCAAAGATTGTGAATACGATATTATGAACTAGAGTCCTCGTGTTGTACGTTAGAGTTCTGGCCTTATTCACCCTACATACCTACAACTTTGTATCCTTTAACTCATATCTCCCCCTTCACCCCAACTCCTGGTAACTACCTCTTAGGGTAGTTATGGTGATAAATCAGTTAATATAGGTTGAACAAAATCCAAAATCTGAAATGCTCCAAGATCGGTAACTTTTTAAGCACCAACTTGACACCACAAGTGGAAAATTCCACACTTGATACCTCTGCTTTCTGATGGTTTCACGTACGCAAATATTGTTTAATGCACAAAATTGTATAAAATTGCCTTCAGCTATATAAAGTGGATATGAAACATCAGTGAATTTCATGTTTAGACATAGGTCCCATCTCTAAGATATTTCATTATGCACATGCAAATACGCAACTCTAAAATCCAAAACACTTGTAGTCCTGAACATTTCAGATAGGGATACTCAGCCCATACACATAAAACTAGTACAGTTTTGTTGAAGCTTAAAAGCTGTTATTGTTGCAGTTTCAAGGCCAGAAGTGGCCATTTCAAGCACTTTGGGACTGAGCTTGTAATTCTTTACTCATTTGAATGTACCAACCTGGCTAAACTCCAATTCTGCATTAACCCAACAGTATTGTTTCATTTTCACCCTGTGACACTGATCAGCACTAGACAAAACTGCCACCCACAGACCAATTACACATTTGTGGTCCCCAAATGCAGCCAGGGCTACTTCACCATTCAGCAGCCCTGCTTGTCCCCCAGCTTCTGTCTCAGTGGACAGTGACCTCTCCTGCCACCTGCCTCTGCATTCTACCTCCATCTCACCTCCTCTGGAACTCTGAGCAACTGGTTATCTTGTGCTCCTGAATCTTCACCCAAATTATCTGCTATGCTGCCTTTCCCTTCCTTGCCCAACTGCAGATAGATAAGGTCAAGTCTTTCTTATCTTAAAAATAAAACAAAATTAAGCCTTCTTTGTCCCTCTATCTCCCTCCTACCCATGACCTTCTCTCTCTCCTCTCCTTGGTAGCCAGGCTTCTTGCATGGCTTGTCTGCACTCACTACTTTCTTACTTTCTCCCGCTCTTGCTGATATCTTTTCAGCCTCCAGTGATCTGGTGTCTGCTGACCTGCCAGCTCTTCCTGAAGCTACCAGGCAGGTTTTCTTAAGGGCCACCTGTCTCTGTAGTGCTCATCCCCCAGGAATGAAGTGTGCTTTGGCAGCTTCTGGGGCACCCCCACCACACACTCCTTCCCTTTTGTCTCCTTTAGCTGCTTTTCAGCATGCTTTGCAGGCTGCGCTTTTTTTTTCCTTGAGACAGAATCTCACTCTGTCACCCAAGCTGGAATGCGGTGGCACAATCTCAGCTCACTGCAACCTCCACCTCCCAGGTTCAAGCGATTCTCCTGCCTCAGCCTCCTGAGTAGCTGGGATTACAGGCATGCACCACCATGCCTAGCTAATTTTTGTATTTTTAGTAGAGATGGGTGTTTCACCATGTTGGCCAGGCTGGTCTCACACTCCTGAACTCAGCTAATTCCACCTGCCTTGGCCTTCCAAAGTGCTGGGATTACAGGCGTGAGCCACCATACCCGACCTACGGGCTCCTCTTCTACCTACCCCTTAAGTGTTGGAATTTCTCGAGACTTGCCCCTGGTATTTTTTTTTTTTTTTCTGATGTCCCATGATTTCAACTAAGGTTTATCTTTAGGCCAGGACTTTTTCCTAACTTTCTATTCATGCGCTATAGTAATCTACTGAGCCTGCCATAATAAAATGCAGTAGATTGGATGGCTTAAACAGCATTTATTTCTGGCAGTTTTGGAGGCTGAGAAGTCCAAGATTAAGGTGCCAGCCAATTTGGTTCCTGGTGAGGACTCTCTTCTGGCTTGCAGACAGCTGACTTCTTGCTATGTCCTCACATGGTGGAAAGACAGTGATCTCCTACATCCCTTCTTATAAAGGCATGAATCCCATCATGAGGACTGCATTCTCATGATCTAATTATCTCCCAAAAGCTCATTTCCAAATGCTAATACATTGGGAGTTAAGGCTTCCACATATGAACCCCAACATTCAGTCCATAACATACCCAACAGCCTAATGGGTATCTCTACTTGACTGTTACACAGACTCTTATGATGTCAACAGGTTTAAGACTGAACTCATCCTCTTACCTGCAATCCTGCTTCTCCTCCTGGATTTTTCCTATAGGATGCCAGTCTCCACTCAGTCACCTAAATCAGGTATTTTAAAACTCATCTTGCACATATCCCCCACCCCTGCCCCCACCACAGACAAGCAAGTCCTGTGATTTCTGCCCCATGAAGATCCGTCAAATCCGTCTCTTCCCCATGTTACTGCCACTGTCTTGGCTTAAGCCCTCCTATTTTCCACCTAGAGTATTGCTTTCTCTCATTCCTCCTGGATCTATCCTCCATACTATATCTACAGTGAAATTTTGAAGGATGGAAATGTTTTGGTATTACCTGCTTTCAGTCCCTCAAGATAAGATGCCAACTCTTCCTGGTTGGGTCCCTCCCTACAGAACCATTTGCAGTGCCTGACATGCCATGGACTTCCTGCCTCTGTGCCTCTGCTCCTGCCTTGCCCTCTGCCTAGAATGCCTTCCATGGCCCTCACCTGGTCTGCACCCGTCTATTTCCCCACCTGTCTGAGCTGGTACTTCTTCTGCAGGTGGCGTTTGCTCCTCCGTATAGGCTTCTTTCACTCCGACCTAAGTGAGATGCGCCTCTCCTGGTGTCCTGTACCTTGGATCGCCCCCTCCTAGGTGATGCTTATGACCTCAGGCTGCAGCCATGGTTCACGTCTGTTGCCTCCATCAGGCTGGAGAAGCATCGAAAACTCAGATTACGCTTATTTGTGTTTAGACTCAGTGTCTCATAGATTTCTATCATAATAAATGCTTATTGAATAAGTGAATGAAATAACCATATATCTGATGGCTTCTAGTTACTTTTTAATGTATCAGATAGAAATAGTTTAAAGAAGTAGTTCAGAAAGTAGTGCCTCCTACCCCCAGTCTTGGTCTTATTTCTCTCTATTACAGTTTGGAAACTGGAGTGCCTCTTCCCATAAGTTTCCTGGAGGTGCCAGAAGTTTTCCATGTCATTTCCATGCCAACCACCAGTAGGGCTATTTCCCCAGGTCCTGGAACACCAGTAGAGACACGAAACACACAGATTTTCTCATTTATTTGATAGGACCAAAAGAAGGCCATTTGCTGTGGGTACCCCCTGACCAGGTCCTGTCTTACGTGATATGCTACCAGGCACACACAAGGATTACAGTCCTCCATCCAGCATGTCCTGTCTATCCCAGCTCTACCCTTCCCAGTTCTAACCAATGTGGATAGTATACTGATCTGTGCCCATTTGCTGTAATAAAGTGGCAGGACTCCACCTGTGATCATCGAGACCCCCACTGGGTGGCAGGAGGTCTCTCAGAAAGCAGTCCTATGGTTTGTCGTTGAATTACTTCAGCGTTAGTTTGGGAACTCTGCTCATACAAACAAAATAGCTGAATATTTTCTGTTTTTGTAAGTCTGCCTAAAACAGAGTGAGAAGCTGAGAGATTTTCTTTTTTTTGAGATGGAGTTTTACTCTGTCGCCAAGGCTGGAGTGCAGTGGCACAATCTCGGCTCACTGCAACCTCTGCCTCCTGGGTTCCAGCGATTCTCCTGCCTCAGCCTCCTGAGTAGCTGGGATTACAGGCGCCCGCCACCACGCCCAGATAATTTTTTTTATTTTTAGTAGAGACGGGGTTTCACCATGTTGGCCAGGATGGTCTCCAACTCTTGACCTTGTAATCCACCCGCCTTGGCCTCCCAAAGTGCTGGGATTACAGGTGTGAGCCACCGTGCCCTGCCAAACCTGAGAGATTTTCTGATTCCACCTGGGCTTCCGGCAAGGCCCTGTCCAAACCCTCTGTGTGTGGGGCTTCTTAGTCCTCATTATTAGTCTCTCCAGGGATGGGAAGTAGATAAGCCTGCAGCCTGTTCTCCTGTTTTGCTACCCTGTCACTACACTACTTCCTTTGTCAGTATTTATGGAACGCTTTCTCTGTGCCAAAGAAATATTTTTAGGAAACATGTATGAGACACAGCCTGGCCTCAAGTCTATAAGGGAAGATTGATGGCCAGGCACATCCAATATCATGTGCTAAGTGCACAGAATGCTGGCAGGAACCCAACTCCTCCTGATCACTGATGGAAATTTCACGCTGCTCTTTTCCTGTACAGGCATGGAGAACCAGACACTCAGTTCCCAGCACCTCCCAACTATCAACCCTCTATCTCTCAGGCTCAACCCCCAACCTTCAAGAAGGTCACTTCCAGATGCAGGTTATGGTAGAGAGCAGGCTGCTCCCTGTGCTCCCACCTGCTGGCTGACCAAGGGGCGGAATAGCTTCCCCCTCCCTGTCCCCACTGGCTGCAGTCAAAACCATCTTTTCTGTTAACTTTGCAGCCCTCCACAGGACTGTCTCCTCAGCTTCTGGAGTAGCCAGGAAGAAAACCAAGCCCACTGTTTACTTTCTAAATGCCAGGCTTGTTTCCCTTAAGAAAACTTCCTAGAACAATTTGTTCTACAAAGTAAGCACTCAAATGACTGAGGCCTGGGTGCCTGGGCTGGCTTCAGTGCTGGGACATCAGCTCTGTGTCTCCTGCTGTACATCTGCCTGTTCCATTCTATAACTGGTACGTGGTCTCTGAAAACTCATGAGAAATCTTATTGAAGATGGCAGTAATTAACCTAATTACAAATATAGAAAATGAAAATATTTCCTACAAAATGCCCAGGAGTTGCCAGATGTTTTTATAGAATCCAAGAAATAGGATCAGGGAAGGAAGGTAAGTAAGAAATAGCAGGCCTTTCCTACATTGGTATTAAGCAGTGTGTTGTGCATGTGGTTAAATAAAGACATGGCCATTGTCTTCAGTGGAAAGGAAGAAATGTGGGAAGTAGAAAAATTAGATAAGGAAGCTTGGAAAAGCAACCACTCCATCCCTCCCCCTGCTCCCTGTGCCACCTCCTGTAGGTCTCTTCCTGGCTTCTGCTCTTGGTGAGAGGAGCAGGCGCTGAGGGCTGAGAGATGGATACTGTGTTAAAATGTGGCTCCTCATCTCCCTGCCTTACTCCTCAGTCATGGAACCCTACCTGTGCATCTAACTGAACATTTAATTCTGTAGTTGAAGACACAGGGCCCAGAGAGAGAGAGGTGATTTGCTTCTTGTCCAGCAGTTCTTTAGAGGCCCAACTGCCTCATCTCTGGACCCCCAAGCCAGGGCTCTTTCCCTTGGCTGCTTCTGTTCCTTAGCTGCGATGAGGTGGAGATGACCCGCACTCCCTTCTCCAGTGTCCCCACACCCTGTCAACATATGCCTGTGAACCTGGCAAAACTGTCACATCCAGGCTTGAGGAAGTATTGCTTTTGTTCCTGGACTTTGAAAAGATACTAAGATGGGAACACCTTAATGGGCTGGAAATGCACTTTAATGTACTTGAGTGAAAAGATGTGTGAAATGTTACAAAGCCACTGGCATCCCCCGGGCTCGACATGCCTGAAAGCTAAAGTGTTAGGAAAGGAGGACTTTGTTCTCGGTGTCTCCATTCTCTTTCCTCCCTCCCGTGTTGTCCCTGCAGGTCACCAGCTCACTGAAACCGAGAGGGCCTCCACGGCCACTGCGGAGGAGACTGACATCGATGCGGTGGAGGTCCCACTCCCAGGGAATGATATCCTGGAATTTAGCCGAGGTATGACTGATCTAGATGCTGTAGGGAAGGAAAGTGGCTCCCACACAGGCTCCAAGGTAGGCAAGAGATAGCCCATCTGTGTGATCTGCACGTGTATGTCCTCAGGTTGTCAGTCACTTCCTAGCCCCTGCCAGCTCAGCTTCTGAGTGAAGCATTTCACAGCACAGAGGCAGTGCCAGAGCATGTTTCACAACTTTTCAGAGGGTCTGACTTCCAGAGGATCTGGACGCTATATGCTGCTACAGGCCATGATGCCATGGAGCTGATTTCTGAACACATCACCCTCCCAGAATCCCACCAGTATTTGAACTCATACTCCCTGGCACCCTCTTCCCTTAACAGCATCTCATCTTTGCACAGTATTTTGCAAGACTCACTCTGCCATACACACACACACAGAGACTCTCCTGTGGCTTAAAGCTAATAGAGCAAAGTCTGTTTGGCCCCCCTTTGCCTGCAATAGCAGTGGTGTACCTTTGGTAATTCCTGTAGATAGCACCACGGAGTCTGGAAATTGGCCCACTAGGTGTTAGAAACTGAGAGACCACCTTAGTCATCATCAGCTCCAGCCTAACATCGTATAGGTGAGATGACTGTGGCCTATGGGGTTTCCTAATGTGATCCAATTAAGAAACTAAGAACTTGAGACCAAATTCCAACCTGAAGCCAAATCTAATTAAAAATGTTTTAAACCCAGAAGCAAAATTACTGACCAATAGCTCTACCCTTAGATTCCCAGGCAGTTCACTATATCACTTCACCTCTCTTTCTTCATCATTCATATCTTATCTCACATGGAGGTTTGGAGGGCAGTTCGGTTCTACGCTGTCTGCCTGATGTTTCCTTTGGACCCAGTGTGTCCTCTATAGGTGGAAATAGCCCTGTGTCCCTGGGAAACTTCCTTTTATATGCCTGAAGAGAAGGCCCCACAGCAGAACTGATAGAAATAAAATGTCTCTCCCTGCCATTGAATTCTGTGAACTGTAGAAGCCATCTTGGTAAAAATGCCCACAGGAGAGGGAGACAGAAGGAGGGAAGGAGATAGGAACTGCTTTCATCTAACAGGATTTCTCCAGATCATTATTTATTTTAGTATCCAAACTTCTTTGCTGATGGTTCTCACCAGAGGCAGTGGAGGGCAGGAAGTAGCCCCTTCACATGGCCCCTTCCTCCAGGACCCAACTCCAAACTTCTCCCAACGAGGGAGTTGTCGTGCTAGGATGGATGGAAGCTCTATTTGACTAAAATAGATTCTTCTAAGTCTAGAACCTCAAGGAACTCAGTGACAGGGCATCATTGGAAGTGGTGGGTATGGAGCAATATCAGCCATGAGTCTCCCATCATGCAGGGTCAGTTACTGAGGTGTCCCCATATAATTTTCTGACCGTGTGGTATCAGCCCAGGTTATACCATTTCTTTCCTGGACCTTTACTCCCATTTCCACTGAAGATGCAGCACTGTCAGCTTATGGGTTGTAAGTGCACCAATTTGCTCCTCCGAGGTGCATGCCAAAGAGAGGGAGCCTCCTCAAGATGGCTCCTGCCGCATGTCTTGTCCTGTCCTCTCCCTCCCCTGCAGGCTTCGCAGCCCCAGGAGCCCATGCTGACAGCCTCACCCAGGATGCTGCTCCCCCTCTTCTTCCTCGAAGCCTCCAGGCCTGGGCACAGGGACACCACTCTCCCCTCACCACCAGATGCAGCTCCTCCAGCAGCTCCTCCAGCAGCAGCAGCAGCAGACGCAAGTGGCTGTGGCCCAGGTTCTCCTCAGCCTCCTCCCTACTTCGCAGGCTCCACTCTCATGGGCTTGATGCACCTTCCCTAGCGAGGGGCTCAGGGCAGGTTTAAAATCTAGGGAGTCATAAGGAACTGCTCATGCTATTGGATCATTGCTTGTTGGGGAGTGGGGGCAGCGGGGGAGGGGGGAGAGATGGGGGATGCAGTTCAAATGGAGAGGCACATTTTGGTTTCCCATGTATCCCCCGCTCTGAGCTGGGCTTGGCTGGCTTGGCTGAACCTCGTTGTTTAATGACTTGAACTGATCAAGGGAAAAGATGCACACAATTCCACCCTTCCTTTCCTGCCCGATTTTCCTGATATTTGGGATGGGAAGGGATGCCTTCAGAGTCAGGACAGTTGTGGGTTTATGAGACCACTCTTAAAACAGCTTAAAGTATGAATTTGTGCCAAACGCCGTTGTAAAAATATGACTACCCTGGCATCCCGGTCTCCATGTCTATAACAAGTTTCCCAACCTCCATTATGATCTACTTATTCCAGGCAGTATTTGGTTGGAATTCGTTATCATGGGATTTAACTTACAGGAATTTAGGTATATTATTTGAGCCATAAGGAAAAGACTTGACTTAGATCTCAGAATCAAGGTGGTGTTTGTGCCCTAAAAAACTTGTTGGGCTGCTGCTACATTGTAGAGGAGGGTGAGCTGACTGCCCTTGCTGCTTTCAGCAGAGATTCCTCCTGTTTACTTTCTGTAGAGGGTTCCGTAGTCCACATCTTTCTTGGCACTTACGAGTCTGAACTTCCTTTCTACCATGGGCAGTCAGGGAATGGTGAAAACATTCATTCATACCAAAGGCTGAATCCTGAGGCAAGAGACAGGGTCAGGTCCTGATAAGTGCGTGAAGATCTTAGGAGAGGGGGGCAGTTGGGGCTTGGAGAATTGGTGAAGGATCTGAAAAGGCAGCTCTGCATCAGTATTCCAAATTTGCTTGATCGGACCATTGACCACTTAGGTTTTCTGCATTCTAGAATGGCAGGGAGCAGAATTCTCCAGGGAGCACTTATTGCTCTCTGTTCTATCTTCTGCTTACTCTTCTCCTGGCTCTTGAGTAGAGTGAATAATCTAAACAGAGCTGTCCTTTCCACCTTTTCACTTTGAGGAGGCATATGCCAGCCTGACCATAACAGGATCTGCTACAACTCAGGGATTGAAAAAGACCTTCTTGTAACATGGTCTCCATGGACCTGGGCCTGACATGCAAGCCTCATGGATGACTTTTGCAGCCAGATTTCAGGAGAGTAGAATCCATGGACAGAGCTCTCAAATTATTGGAGTCTTTTTAAAAAGTCTTACCGTGAAAAAAAGGATGTCTTGTGATGCTAGAAGGATTTGCAGGTGTTCCCAAAACAGCAACAGAGAGGAGGGAATGTCATTAATGACTTCTCATATTTGGAGAAAAAAAATGATTTCTCTTTGTCAAATAAAAGAATCCATCTCCTATAGTTAATGATGGCATGGTCGTCTGAGAATCCCCTCCCTAGTGGGATGGCTGACAGGAGCACAAAGACTAAGCACTCCAGCACAGGTCCATTCCCAGACTCATTTCATTTCCACAAGTTTCCCATTGAATATAGATCATAATACTTTTATCTTGCAGCATATCAGTTGGCAAGTAATTATTATTTATGAAAGAATGGGCTTGATGCATATTCATGATATGATTTTATCAGGGAGGCATTTGAATTTGAAGTCACTGCTAAGTACTAGAGAGAAGCTATTTGCAAATGTGTAATCCACACAACAAGAGTATTGTGGCAGTGGAAGGAAGCATTCAATCTACAAAGCAACAAGGCATATAACTTATCACAGGTCTAGCACAGTCAGGATGAAACCTAAGAGTGGTTTTCTGGTATAGAATCAAGTGTTAGTCTCCATGGGACATCCTTCCCTGACCCTGTTTTAATTGTCTCTCTTAGAAGACAGTGAATCTTGGGGAAGAAAAGAGTGTGGTATTTTGGATTTGCTTCATGAGTCTCTCTCAGTTCTAGACATGTCCACAGGCTGGGCACCCTTAGCCTCTCACTCACTTGGAATCTGTTGAATATAGTTGCCTTGCTTGACTCTCAATACTAGCAGTGTGGTGATCAAAAGGCCACCGTGGCGCATCTGTGTCCCACATTGGTGAGAAGACTTTAAGGAGAGTCATAGACTTCCAAAATCGACAGATAGGACAGGACCTTGAGGCCGTCTGATAGATTCTTGAACATACTTCAGTACCTCTGCCTGCCATCCCCATCCCTCTCTGACCACCTTCTTTCTGTTCGCATCTTGCTTTTGCTGTCCAGGAGCACAGCAGGGATATTGTACCTCTCAGCTGGCTTTCAGTTCTGCTGTCCTGTAGATGGATTCAGTCCTAAACTGACCTTCAGTTAGAGGCTTCTCTGCACATTGCTCTTTCTTCCACTTTCTTTGTAGTGTTTAATCCAAGGGCTTTTTATTTGTGTCTGTATCCTTAAGTAAAAGCAATTATGTAAGATGTAGCTGGATTGATAGGTGGGTCTCCTTGGCATCTTTCACACATTTGAAATAGACCAAATATAGCAAGCTTGGTTTCTCTGCAGAGACAGGGCTGATTTCAGTTTCCAGCATGAGGTTAGCTCTTACTTGTTCTGTCAGACTCTATTGCCACCAAACTGCAAAGCTTTTGTCTTTCTTTATTAAACTACCAGCAGTCCCCAGAATTCCAGTAAGTAAAACTGTGACCTCAGCCTTTCAGGTGGGAATAGTTTCCTTTTCTCAGAGAGCATCCAAATCCTCCTGTGTTGTTCCTGGATAAAAATCTAAGGATAAAGACACAATTTCTTGCAGAAAAGTGTGCCCTTGAGGTCACTTGTTGCACTATTTGTGTCCCCCCCCCCCCCCCCCCACCCCGCCGAGTTCCTTCCCACAGCCAGTCTAGTTATGCTGTTGTCATGGGGACCAGGCTTAGGTCTCCTTCACAGTGTCTTGATTTGGTCTAAGACCTCAAGACCTTACCCAGCCTCACCCTAAATTGGTTCTGAGTTGGTCTCGAAGGGGTCCGCCCTGACCTTAAAGGTATATGGGCAAAGGTGGTATTCAACTAACTCTTAAGTATTTCCAGGTTAGACCTCAGTGTGTAAATAGTGAATATCCAAGTCCCTCTGACCACTCTCCCGACCCAGCATGAGGCTTGCCTGGCTGCACTAGCTTCCTGCTTTTAGGTGGACCAGAAATTCAAGGGTGTGAAAGAGTATAGCTAAGCCTTGAATTGAAGCTGGGATGTAGCTGGCACCTGCATGGCCATGGGCTGGCCGACAGTCTCAGAACTGATCTGGGCACTGTGGCTGATTGGCAAGGATTAAGTAGGCCAGGTCTGTTCACAGTTTGCCAATTCCTGGCCTTGCTCATGAGGAAAGTGTTAGTACAGTTCAGTATTGCTATTTAAAGATTTCTCCTCTACCTGCTGCCACTTCCGCTTGTTCAGGAATAAGGAATTGGTTATTTATGCTTTGCAATCATGTATGCTGTAGTTAGAGGAACAGCGCTAGCAAAACTCCACGTCCCCACCCCAGGCCCTCTATTTAGCATCTGTCCTCGTGGCTTCTCCCAGTCCCCAGCACCCTCGCGTGTACTGCCCAAGTTCCTGCCGTGTGCATGCTGAGACAGCGGTGCCTGCCTCTGCTTCTGTGTCCAGTGTGTGGGGGGGGGCAAATTGCTCTGGTTCTCTCCACTGCCATTTCCATGTGCCTGCTACTCCCTAACTTCAGCCTGGCCCTGCCCTCACTTCTGATGGAGGAGCTGGAGTCCAGGCAAGTAAGCTGGAGAGTGAGGGGGCCAATGATCTTGTGTGGCTGGGTGGGTTGAGGGTGGGTTTCAGAGTTTGGGGAAGCAGTGTAGAGCTGGAGGGTGCAGGACTGAATGTATGTGTCATGCTGAGGCCATAAAGCAGCGTGTGTACTTACACACTAACTTAGTCTGTAAGTACAACATTCATTGCCAAAGACAACACAGTTCTGGAAAGGGGGCAATGATTTGTATCTTTCCAGAAAAAAATGTGGTCTACTTTTATGAAAGGGGTTTAATTCTTTTTTCTTTTAAAGACGGGGTTTCACCGTGTTGGTCAGGATGGTCTTGAACTCCCGACCTCAGGTGATCTGCTCGTCTTGACCTCCAAAGTGCTCGGATTACAGGCGTGAGCCACCGCGCCCGGCCGGGTTTAATTCTTTTAAAGAAAAGCGTGCCAAATACTAATAAATATCTCATCTGGTGGGGAGGAGGTGGTGCTCTCTGCTCCTGTTGTTTGAATGGGGAAACAAAGCACAGAGAGCTGTAGCAGACTGCCCAAACCAAGGCTGCAAATAATGCTGCCTCATTTCAGGGCTTCAAATTCGAGCCCACATAGTTATAAAATGCTGCACCTCAAAGTTAAAAGAAGTCCAGGCTGTTTTGTCTCACTGTGTCCTGGTTTGGGCTTTCCTGCAGCACAGCCTGCCACAGCATGAGGTTTGAGCTTTATGTCCAATACCACTTTTGACAGCTGCAGAAGCAGAGGGCTCATTAGTGCTGGCTCAGGTGGTGGCGGCAGCGAGTGCTCACACATTCACAGGGCTCGAAAATACCTGAAGTGGTATAACTGGGTTTACAGAGGTAAAACTCTTATTTAATCTGGTACAAGCAGCATTTTCTCATGGCACTTAGTGCCAGTAAATTTGTGATGGGAGGCATTTGATTCAACGGTCTTCTTTTAGGTATTGTTGGTACTCCCCCATTGGAACTTGGGTACCTACAAAACAAGCTTTCAGCTTTGTTTTTTCCTTGCTTCTGTAAGAGGGAACTCTTCCTTTACCCTCAGTCCTAATTCTCTGACTTCACAATGGGGGACTGAGGATTTTCTTCAATAACCCTTAACAAGTTGCCTCTAGTACTGGTCATGATGTCAACCTGGATGTGTAATCATCAAACTATCTGAGCCTCAAGCCAGTTCTCTCCGTTGACAGATGGAGAAACTCAGGTCCAGAGAGAAGTGAGTTGTCTATAATTGCTAGGGAGTAGCCAACAGACAAAGACTCCAGTTCCTGGTCTGGTGCATTCAAATGGCCTGTCCTGTTGGGATGTTCAGAGTGGGATGCAGGGAACTGACTCGGCCGGGCGCAGTGGCTCATGCCTGTAATCCCAGCACCTTGGGAAGCAAAGGAGGTGGATCAATTGAGGTCAGGAGTTCGAGACCACCCCGGCCAACATGGGGAAATCCTGTCTCTACTAAAAATTCAAAGATTAACTGGGTGTGGTGGCAGGTGCCCGTAATTCCAGCTATTTGGGAGGATGAGGCAGGCGAATTGCTTGAATCCAGGAGACAGAGGTTGCAGTGAGCCAAGATCACGCCTGGGTGACAGAGTGAGTCTCAAAAAAAAAAGAAAGAAAGAAACTGACTCTGCAGCATGTGTGCAGAGAGCCCTCCATAAGTGCCAGTTAGCGGTATGCAGGATTCTCTGCTTTCTTTGTTTATATCCACCAAAAGACTTTGTTCCACATTTCTCTCTGGTTGGTTTGGTTTCAAAGAGAATGGAAGATGAATAATTTAGCAATTTTATTTGCTCAATAGGTTCCTCTAGGTGACACTCTTTGTTGGGATAAGTAACGGTACTTTGTTGGGATAAATAACGGTTGGGATCGTGCAAGATTAAGCTAACCCTTCTCTGAGGCTTATCTGTGGGCTTACCACAGCAGTTGTCCTGTTCCTCAGAACCAATTAGATTTGGGGGACCCCCAGATGAAATTTCTCCATGCCCCTGTTTCCAAGGAGAAGAAAACCTTAATAGCCACCCACCATCTGTCATCCAGATTAAAATATTATTGACATTTCTTTCCCTGTTGAGTGGGTATAGGAAGAAACAAACACAGTTTCTTCCTGCTATATTGTCACAACATACTTCTATGACCCAAATGTATGGGGCTTTTTCCCACACACTAAACAAGCAAGCAAGCAGTTCTGCAGAGGACACCCAGTGCCCTCTAACTTAGTTTGATTCTGATACTATCTTCCTGGAGACAGCATCAGATCCCACAGTTTGACGGCTCGATCCCACAAGCCTTTCCTCCACTTCAGACACCAATCAGAAGTCATAGTTTGTCACCTACTCCTCTGACCAATCGACTATAAAGTGGTGTTCCTACTACCCTATCCTTGGATTCAACTAATTTGCTAGAGCAACTCATAGAACTCAGGGAAACACCTGCATTTACTGGTTTATTTTAAAGGGTATTATAAGGGATACCAGTGAACACCAGATAGAAGAGATGCCTAGGGCAGGGTATGCAGAAAGGGGTGCGGAGCTTCTATGCCCTCCCTAGGTGCCCCACCCTCCAGGAACCTCTAAATTTTCAGCTTCCTGGCAGCTCCCCAAACTCAGTCCTTCTGATTTTTTAATGGAAGTTTTATTATGTAGATGTAGACATGATTGGTTACATCATTGGCTACTGGTGATCAGTTTCACTTTTAGCCCCTCTCCCCTCCTGGAGGTTGGGACCTGGGACTGAAAATTCCCAACCCTCTAATCATACCTTGGTCTTTCTGTGATCACCCCCCAAATCCTGAGGCTTCCAGGGGTTCTCCAGCCACTAATCATCTAATAAAGCATACAAAAGAACACTCTTACAACTCGAGATCTCAAAGGTTTGGGGAACTATATGTCAGGAAATGGGGATGAGGACCAAACACATATTTCACTAGATCACACCTGTTCTCACCCCTCCCCAGATTTTTTCTCAGTTAATGTGAGACAAAAAAATGAGGCTGACTTCTTGACCAAAATATCAGTTCTGTCCTTAGCAGCTTTATGGAGGACAGATTTACTTTAAATTCCTTAGGCATTATTCCCCTGTGGTTCCATTCAATTAGAAACAGGGTCAATGGCAGGATCAGGACCTCCGATCTGGGCAAAAGGGGGGCAGCCACTGTACCCACAAGTGTAATTCTCTGAGTGCTGGTTGCTGGGGTCTGGGGAGGCACACCCTGGGCCAGCAGGTTACTTGGCCAAGGGTGGCTGACTGTGAGGCTAGAATTGTCCTTTACTCCCTAAAAAAATGTGAATCTCTTCGGAGCAAACTCCTCTTCAGAAATTTGAGCATTTGTTTTCTGAGCAAGAGAATCAGCTAATTCAGCTAATGCTTCCGACTCCCCATCCATCTTCCTGCATCCTCGTCCTACCTCTTCTGCCCCTAGTCACCTGTCTCTGTCTTTACCCACACCATGGTTTTGGTACAAGAACACCCTTTTCCTCATAAGCTACATTGGTCCAGGCCATCAAATTCATTAGTACCCTTTCTTCAGGGGCCTTCCAAAGCCCTCCCTGGAGAACCCTTTATTCATCACATATGTGTGAACACTGGTATTGGCCTTCTAAATCAGTTTCTTCAAACCAGGTCCTGCTCTGGTTGCCCCCGTCTCCTCCCACTGAGTTTTATCTCCACATAAGGATTGCTCACCAAGAACAGAGCTGTTGACACCACTGGGCCTCACGCAGGCTGAGTGCACCGCTGCCAGCTGCTCTGCCATGATGAGGTTGGAAAGTGATGAGGGTGCCACAGACTGTTCACTTCAGCCCTTCTGGGCTGGTTGGAGGAAGCCCTCTCATGAGTCAGTCAGCAAATGTTTGACCCCTACCAGGTGGTCCTAGTAGTATGTGGTATGAATCATAGTCCTAGGTGTCTGCCGCGGCAAATAAAAAGGGAAGACAGGGAAGGAAGCTGCTGCCTACAGAGTGGCTTGATGACAGCTGCCTCACTAATTTAAAAAGCCACGTGTAGTGCTTCCTGTTTCTCACTATGTTTGGGCAAGTGGGGGGAGGAAGACAGATTATATGGGCTTCGTTGTGACACTGTTCTTAGCCAGAGGGTCAATGTATCAGTTTTGGTTTTATTTTTTAAAAGACAGGGTGAGAAAAGAGTGCCCCCTTCCACCTCCAACATGGCATGCCATGCTGGGTGCTGAAGGAGTTCTCTAAGCAGGGATGGAGCACCATACATATGTGTGTGTGCGTGCGCACGTGTGTGTGTGTGTGTGTGTGTGTGTGGCTGGGGATAGCGGGTCAGTGGCTCTTTCCTGCATCTTGCTCCTGGTGTGGGACCCAGAGTGGTACCTTGGTGATGCATCATGGCCCTCCCTTGGGACACACAGCTTCACAGGGCCAGTGAACCCACTCCTTTCAGCTCCTCCTCCTCTGGAATGATAAGCCCAGATGCCCATTCTGCCTGTGAAGGGCTTCTTCTTGAACTGGATGTGGAGGGCATCTCTGGTCCCGGCCGTCTGCCAGTGACTCTCATGTGCATTCATGTCCCTCTCTTCTCTCTGTCCTGTCTTCTCTGCCGCTGCCTCTTCTCTGCAGGTACACTTGCTGAAGGACCAGTTGGCTGCTGAGGCTGCTGCACGGCTGGAGGCCCAGGCTCGTGTGCACCAGCTCCTGCTGCAGAACAAGGACATGCTCCAGCACATCTCCCTGCTGGTCAAGCAGGTGCAGGAGCTGGAGCTGAAGCTGTCAGGACAGAACACCAGTAAGCCAGTACCCTGCCTAGCCTCACTTCCTCTGTGAAGGCTCTGGAAGAGTGTTAATTTCCTCAAGTTTTTGGTGGTGCTTTCTTGGACCCCTGACCTCCTCCTATATTCCAGCAGAAAACACAGGCAGTTTTGTTTCCCCTGTTAGTACACTTAATGAATTACAGAATCGCATGCCCAAAGGAGATCTTGGATGCCTTCTAATCCAGGCCCAGGGCTTGACTTTGAATGTACCCGGAGTCACTGCTATGTTCTCGTCCAGTCTCTACTTGATAGGGGCTCCGGTACTCTATGTCCTAGGGCAGCCCATTTCTTTCTCAGAGAGCTTTTGCAAAATACAGTATACTCAACACCTATCAGGTATCATGTCCTCTGTGAGCTCTGTGGGAGGCAGCAAATTGTTTATTAGTTTACTACTCTGCGCTATGTATTTTTAGACTCTCACACAGAAAAAGCTGGGAGCAGTATATCTGTTCAGTGGATAAGGCAGTGGAGTCACTGGCTACACAGCTCTGCTTGGCCCCTGCTTGAGAGGCTGTCTGTACCCTCAGCACCCCTGGGCTGGACCAGACAGCTGTAGATTGCAACACATTTTCACACCTTCCTCTTGAGTTTATCCATGGGTTGTATACATGCTCACAGTGTGGACCAGCAAATACCCATTGATCACCTATTGTGCCAGAAACTGTGACAAAATTTTTTGCGTGTGAGCTCATTTAACCCCTGTCATTCTGCTGCAGAAAAATGGTATGCCATTTTACAGATGAGGTAACAGACTCAGGGAGGTTAAGTAACTAGCTTAAGGTTACAGGAACAAGGTCGACGAGCAGAGCCAAGATTCAAACCTAGATCTGACTGCAAAACTGTGTTCCAACTATACCAGTGGTTCCCCCCAAACTATCCCATGAGCTTTTAAAAAAATGCATATTACTGGGTCCAATCTACAGAAATCTGCATCGTTGGGCCTGGGGCTGGTCTGGGAGTCTGTATTTTTAAAGTAGTCCAAAAGCATGAATTGGAAACCAGTGCCCTTCACCACGATGGAAGCCTCTCTGGATTTTCCAGGTTGTTCATCGAGACTCTGCTCTATCCTAATTAGTGTTTTTTTTTTTGTTTTTTTTTTTTTTAACATGATTGTGTTAAAGGTTACCATAGGCTTCTAACACGGTTCTCTCAGTTGGTACCTTTTTCCTACCATAAACCCTATTCAGACCCTTCAGTGGCTCCCAGAACCATCAAGTGGTTCTCATGTCCCGGCCTTTACCACGTCCCAAAGCTCCTCCCCTCCAGCGAGGTGTGTCTGGAGCCATGTGGGGGGCGGGAGGAAGGGGTGAAGTGTTAAGAGAGGCAACCCCCCCTCCCTCGTCCTCGGGGAGGTGCTGCTAAGCTGGTCTGGGACGGGCTTTTGCAGGGGGCACGGGCTGTCAGAAGGCAGGCATCCCAAATCAACAACCTTGCCTAACGCGGCCTCTCTTCTGTCTCTTGTCTCCCGTGCAGTGGGCTCCCAGGACAGCTTGCTGGAGATCACCTTCCGCTCCGGAGCCCTGCCTGTGCTTTGTGACCCCACAACCCCTAAGCCAGAGGACCTGCACTCGCCGCCGCTGGGCTGGGCTTGGCTGACTTTGCCCACCCTGCGGGCAGCCCCTTAGGTAGGCGCGACTGCTTGGTTAAGCTGGAGTGCTTTCGCTTTCTCCCGCCCGAGGACACCCCGCCCCCGGCGCAGGGCGAGGCGCTCCTGGGCGGGCTGGAGCTCATCAAGTTCCGAGAGTCAGGCATCGCCTCGGAGTACGAGTCCAACACGGACGAGAGCGAGGAGCGAGACTCGTGGTCCCAGGAGGAGCTGCCGCGCCTGCTGAATGTCCTGCAGAGGCAGGAGCTGGGCGACGGCCTGGACGATGAGATCGCCGTGTAGGTGGCAGGGGCCAGGAGATGGAGGCGGCAGCGTGGCTGGAGGGGCCGTGTCTGGCTGCTGCCCGGGTAGGGGATGCCCAGCAAATGTGCACTGCCGAGGAGAATGCCAGCCAGGGCCCGAGAGAGTGTCAGGTTTCAGGAAAGGATTTGAGATTCTGCTTTGGAGGATAAAGTGGGAGAAAAAATCGGATTCCCAGAGGTGAATCAGCTCCTCTCCTACTTGTGACTAGAGGGTGGTGGGGGCAGGGCCTTTCAGAGCCCATGGCTTCAGGAGAGGGTCTCTGTCCAGGACCGCCAGGCTGCTGGAGGACCTGCCCCCTACCTGCAACATCCTCAGGCTCCCTCGCTTTGTCTGGGATGTCCCCGTACCCCCTCACTCTCCCCGTCTCCATGGTCCCGACCATGAAGGGGAAGCCATGCGTACCTTCTCAGGTACTTTGTTTCTGGATATCAGGATGCTGTGAGTTGCCTAACCCTTCCCCGACCTTTATGAGAGGAATTCCTTCTCCAGGCCCTTGCTGAGGTTGTAGAGATTGAGTGCTCTGGGCTGCAAAAGCCAGGCTAGTCCTTGTAGTTGTGAGCATGGATTTGGAATGTGTCACAGTGGATAAGCTTTTAGAGGAACTGAATCCAAACATTTTCTCCAGCCGGACAATGAATGTTGCTTCAAAGGGAGCCTTGAAGCTTTAACGTGGTCCAGGGGGGAGGACAGCTTGTTTGCTGCTCCAAGTCACTTAGATCTGATTCTTGTTTTGAAAGCGCTGCCCTGCTCACCTCCTGCCTATAGCCCAGCCCATCTAAATGGAGGTTGGGAAGTGCCCCTCACCTCCCCTGTGTCCTGTCCAGCGGAAGCTTTTGCAGCACTTTACCTCTCTGAAAACCCCAGAGGACCAGAGCCCCCAGCCTTACCTCTCAACCTGTCCCCTCCACTGGGCAGTGGTGGTTAGTTTTTACTGCAAAAAAAAAAAAGAAAAAAAGAAGAAAAAAAAAAGTGAATGCAGGCTGTTAGCTGAGACTGTGAGACTGTGTTTGTCCACTCTTCAGAATCACTGCCACTTGGGTCAGGGACTACAGCCATGTCACCCTTGGCCCATCTCTCTGGGTGCATGCCTTGAGCACACCTGTCAAAAGTGCCATGTGCAATTGTGTTATCTTTTATGATCTAGGCTTTGCCTAGGGATCACCACTCCTTAACAGGCTGGCTGGGGCAATGAGGAAAAGCTCCTTTGCTCCTGTAAGGCCGGAAGTGGCTGTTAACAGATTTTCAAATGCCTGAAGAGATTGCTGAGACCTTCTAGAGTCATATGTTCAGGGAATTAAGTCTTTATCCTAGACAACAAGCTACAGATGCAAACTGCAGTATTATTGGAGGGTCAGTCAGTAAGGATATGATTGCCCCAAAATGGAGTTCATCAACTCTAGCTTTGCTCTAGAATTTATATAAATAAAAGTGCAGCCCTCTTCTAATGGCCACAGTTGGATTTCTGGTAGCCCAGAAAGTCCAAATTAAAGGAAATAAATGCAGTTTTATGTTAGCCCGCCTTGGTGCATCAGGGTGTCAGCGGAAATAGGATAGGGTGGTGTATGTGTGTGTGTGTGTGTGTGTGTGTACACACTTGTGTTTATATATCCATGTGTGAGGAAAGGCGTGTACATATACGTAGGATTGTGACCAGACAGAAAAGAGTGGGGATCTCCAGGGTATTTGAATCAACAACAGATTTGTGTTTTCTAACATGCATTTAGTTAGGGAGGCATGGTTCTGTTTGTTTTGTTTTGATCTAATTTGCCATTGGAAATAGGTACAGGTACATGGAGAAGGAAGAACCAGGAAAGCGAGATCCATGAAACTAAATGAGCAGTTGTCAGAAATCCAGTGTGGCTGAGCCTGTCTAGCTTATGAAATCTAACCCAGGGTTCCTTGGGTCTGAGACCGTTTAGATTATCAAGATTTTGAACATCCAGAGGAGTGAAAAGTCTATTTTCTGGACACAAGCAGAAGCTGAGGATAAAGCCAGAGGCCAGTGGATTAGGTGTATGGAATGTGGATGGAGAAGGCTTGTGTGGGATGTGGCCAGGGAGTGGGTAAGGAAGGTAGTTTCTAAATGACCTATAAAAGCTTGAGATGGGATAGAAGAAAGGAAATGGAGAGATTAAAGAATTGGAGAAACTAGTTATCTGTGTTGCTGACTTTGGGACCCATTCAAGACTCTTGCCCTTGGGGTGTTCCATGGTGGTTTCTTCCTGCCTGGGCCCCATCCTTTCCCCAATTCCGGCCCTCCCTGGAGGACTAGTTTGTGTATTGGCATCCTCCCTAGTGTGACCCAAATCAGTGCACTCTTAATGTGTGGAGATGGGAGACAAAAGACAGAACTAGGAGCCTCGAAGGATCACCAGCCACCGACCCTCCATCAGGGCCAACTGGGCAGGAAAGGGAACATGGCAGACCTGATTTCCCAGTGATGTCACCCTGTCCGCCTCCCTCCTTGCTTCTTGCTCTGCTAACTCGACTCTCCCTCCCTCTTTTTCATTCTTCTACTCTGTCCTATATGGAGGACAAATGGACACCAGGGGTGCTGACCTTATTGGTGCCTGTCCCAGCCTGCCCCGGGTGCCAGCAGACTCTCGTGCACAGGAGGCTCCCACAATTATGGAGCCAGGAAAGAATTTCTCCGCACTGGATGGACTGTATATTGGGATTAAAAATTATATTCCTTATATTCCTGCTTATATCCATGCTCTCTCTGTAAAACCTCTTCCTAGCCTCGTTTCTCTCAACTGATCTTGTTTAGGAGTTGTATTCCTTTTATTTACTCTTTGCTTGACTGCTTCCTCCTAACCCCTCTACCTGCCGCTCCCCCCTAAGACTGTTGTGTCATTAACTCTGTTGGATCAACTCTCTGGGAAAAGATTCTGTTAATGTAAGTGCACTTACTCCCTGGATGTTGTCACTAGTCTAGTGGCTTTTGCTAAAGAAACCTTTCTTATTTCTAAAAGCTTTTCCATTGTCTTTCCTTGCTGCTTCTATTCCACCTGCTCCTTTTCTCCCCCCTCACTTCTACCCCACTTCCCAAGCCAAGTGACATCAGCTCTGTGACATGGTTCCCAAGGGTGTGGGATTGAGGAAGGATTCACAGGTTCCCTGAAGGAGGAAAGGAAGATGGTGGCTTCATTTACACTTTCTATAGATGAGACCTGCAGGATCAGATGTTATCAGTGGTTCTTAACTAGGGATGATTTTGCCTCACCAGGGGACATCTGACCATGTCTAGAGATGTTTTTGGTTGTCACAAAGCTACTGGCAGGTAGTGAGTGAAGCCAGGGGTGTTGATCAATATCCTGCAATGCACAGGACGGCTCACCACAACAAAGAATCATCCAGCCCCAAATGAGATTGGGAAACTCTTGTCTACACCCGTTTTTGCTGACTCTGCTGATCCCAGATTTTTTTCAAACTCCAAATACTAGAGTATGCAGGTAGTAGCAGCCAGTTTGTTTTTTGGTTTTGGGTATTTTTAAGGCAGGGTCTCACTCTATCACCCAGCCTGGAGTGCGTGATCATGGCTCACTGCAGCCTTGACCTCCCTGGGCTCTGTGATTCTCCCACCTCAGCCTCCCAAGTAGCTCAGACTACAGTTGTGTGCCACCACACCCAGCTAATTTTTGTATTTTTTGTAGAGACAGGTTTCACCATGTTGGCCAGGCTGGTCTCAGACTCTTGAGTTCAAGTGATTTTCCCACCTTGGCCTCCCAGAGTGCTGGGATTACAGGCGTGAGCCACCACGCCTGGCCAGCATCAAGTTTTGGGTGATTGAAAAATTACTACATCATAGATATTTGCCAATATAACTGTATAATTGTATAATAAAGATTACACAGCTCACGCCTGTAATCCCACCACTTTGGAAGGCCAAGGCAGGTGGATTGCTTGAGCTCAGGAGTTTAAACCAGCCTGGGGAACACGGGGAAACACCGTCTACAAAAAAACATGAAAATTAGCCGATTGTGGTGGTGAGCGGCTGTGGTCCAGGCTACTTGGTAGGCTGAGGTGGGAGGATGACTTCAGCCTGGGAAGCAGAGATTGCATTGAGCCAAGATCACACCACTGCACTCCAGCCTGGGCAATAAAGCGAGACACTGTCTCAAGAGAAAAAAAAAAAAAAGATTATACTATTTCACTGACTTCATGACTAAATGTCTGAAATATGTAGTTGGTAGAAGTTTGAATAGGTCCGTTCCAGAAATGTTCATACTGGGGACAGAACAGGCTCCTCCCTATACCTACCTGGGAGGATTATGTATCACTGAGACACAGCTCAGCAGAGAAGTCCTGACTCACGAGAATGTAGGCTTCCCTGCAAGGAGTAGAAATGAAAGGGCGGAGGAGGCTGATAAAGGAGGGATTGTTTGAGGAATGAGGAGTTGTGGGGTCGCACAGAACAGACTTTACAGAAGCCAGGTCACTTTGGCTGGAACTGTTAGCCATTTTGCAGGCAGAGGTTGTATTAGGCCTGATTCTTTGTCAGGCCCAGGCTAGAGAGAAACTTGGAAAGATTAGATGAACTGGGTTCACGTGCCCTTTGTTCTTTTCTGCCTGAGTAAACTGAGCTGAGCTTTATATTCCCATCTGTAAAACGGGGATAGTATAAACCACACAAAGCTACTGTGGAGAGTAAATGAGATTGCATTTAAAAGGACCCGGTAGGGAGTGCCTGGCAGTGACCCAGGATACAGCACAATTTACCTTTCAGGGGAGCTTCCTCCTACCTGCACCTGTGTTGCTCATGTTCTGTACAGTGCTGGGTGCTTTTCTCCACTCTGCTAAAACTTAGCTCTGTACTGAGAAAATTCCTGAGGTTACATTGATACTACATTAAATGTAGAATGTGGAAAATGCCTTGTCTTTAGGGAGAAGACACTAACCACGAGTACCTGCCAGGCGGGATGGGCACGTGCTGTGGCACCTGGGCTCAGTCCCTGGCCTGCTTGTTTTCCCTCTCGTGACGTGTCCTGTGCATGTTGTACAGATGCCATAGAGGAGGGAGCGTGGGGTTGACGAAGGACAGGAGACAACAGTAGCTCAGAGTGAGGACTAAGAAGATTGCTCAGAGACTCTCATTTTGCCCTTTGAGGGCACAGGGTCCTAGAAATGATGTCGGGGCTGACTGGAGACCCCCGCACCCTGGACTGGACAGGTTGTGACCTTGTCCTGGTTCCCAGGCCAGCTGGAGCCCAGCAGTCAAGTGGACTCTGGGATTCAGGCTGGGTAGGGTTGGGGACGAAAGGGGCAAGAAGCATGGCTTGAGGCCACAGGGCTGGAGTGGCCTCACAGCATATGATGCGATGGGGATCGAGCCCAGCCTCCCTCCCACGCTGTGGGTAACCGGAGAACCACGAATGAGATTTTTAGCAGCACAACGATAACCAGAGCAGCTCTGCTAAGCCATAGAGTAAGACTCAGGAGGAAAAGCCATTGCGAGGTGAGGGAGGACCCTCCACGCCACCTGCTGGCCAAGCCCTGAGGGAGGCAAAGACAAGGGGAGGGTTTGTGCCACGGTCCCTGCAAGGCAGTGCCCACTGCAGTGGAGGGGCCATGAGTCATCAGGGAGGTGAAGAAAGAGGTAAATGAGGCTTGAAAGGACCACCAGGAAGCATTTGGTGCTTTTAAAAAACCACGTTACAGTCAAGATAGGTGTCCTTGATGCATCCCTGATGCTTACTCATCTTTCTGGGTCAGATGGGCCCGGAGTTTCACTCAGAAATGGAGGAAGGGTCAGGGCTGTCCTCTGGGCACATTACTTGGTAACAGGAAGCAATAGGTGCCCATGTTTACCTGCCCATCTTGACCTTGCTCAAAGCAGCCGTGAAAAGATGTCTCCGGGGTCAAAAGTGATTCTGTTCTGCTCCAGCACAAGATGCCTGTTCTAAGTGAATGATGATGGCGTGTGTGAGCTCAGCCCCGGGTGAGCTCAGCCCCTCTACTCTTACTGCCTTATACTCTGAGGCATATTGTCTCCATATTCCACCCCTCAGAAGATCTACCATCAAAGAAGCCTTTAAAATGGCAGAGATTCATCCCCACGCCAACAGGAAAGGGCATCCAACCCCTTCTCCCCAGGGTGGGGCAAGGACTGACCACATAGGGACCAAGCAGAGGCCAGGATCCTAGAGCAGTGGTTCTCACAGCTGAGCTGCATCAGAGTCACCTGGAGGGCTGGTCAGAACACACACTGCCAGCCCTAGCCCCACAGTTTCTGATTCAGTAGGTCTGAGGAGGGCCAGAGTGTTCCCAGGGGTTGCTGGTACTGCTGGCTGGGCACCTCACTTTGAGAACCTCTGCCTTAGAGGATATTCCCAAACTTTAGGTTTTGTCTTTATTTTTAAAAGAGAGAAAGAGAAGGGGAGGGAGTGTGTCTGGTGTTCCTAGGCAACCATTAACCAAAGGGGATGGGAGCCAGGTTCTGGGAAGGACAGCCAGGCGGTGTGACGTGACCTAAGACTGGACAGAAGGCTATGACTAACTTTATTGGCATCTCTCTAGAGACATAAGTCGGCTTCACTGCCAATTTAGCTAAGGTGTTCAGCAGGACTACTTGAAGGCCTGGCAGCTGCCTAAGGAGAGCCTGTCTCCCAGCAGGGCCTTCTGCTCCTTGCTCCAGAGGGCTTTGAGCTTGCAGTAGTACACGTTGCAGCTGAAGCCCTCCCTGAAGCCCCTCCTGATGTGGCTCTTGAGGAAGTCCAGGGTGGGGTATATGCGGCAACAGGCTACGCACTTGTAGCCATTCTGCTGTGCTGAGTGCCACCTGGAAGCCATTAGGATGTCCTGGGATGTGATGGAGTCCAGGCCATGTCTGAATTTCTTGGTGATTTCTCGGGGGCAAGTGTTCTCTGGGGGAGGAAGAGGACGAACAGATGCTCTCAGCCATGTCCTCAGAAAGGCCGTTGTCCCACTTGCCCTCACCGTGCTGCTCCTCTGGGAAGTTATAGGCCTCCACATGGCTCTCTCTGTCTGCACACACGAAGTAGCTGTAGGGGGGAGAACCAGGGCCTGTAGATCGTGCAGTTCCGCCTCAGCTGCTCCCCCGTGCTGGATGTTCCCAAAGCTGTAGTCTGCAAAGGAAAGGACCAGTTCTGAAAGCAGACAGCGAGACAGGGGAGCCAAGGATGCCAGCAGAAAGTCAAGAGAGTAGATATCAGGCATGACCTTGGTTACCTCCACCCCACCATGATTGCAGGTCTGAGAGCAGACGCAAGACAGTGGGGGAGAGCAGCAGAGGGCATTCCTTCTCTTTGCATTCTTTTTCTACGGGTACAAATGGCCGGCAGATCGTGGGGTGAGAGAGGCCGCTTTTAGTTAGTAAGCCTTGGTATTTGTCAAGTCCTTCCCTTCCTGGAGACACCGTGTCCACTGAGTCCTCTGAGGATAGACACAGGTGACCCAGCAGACAGACAGACCGTCCACCACCCACAGTTCCTCTTTTCGCCACCCATGGCAGTGACCCTTTTTCAGCCTCAGTGCCCATCCTGATCCCTCCACAGCCCTCTCAGCCAGAAGCTGCTCTTGCACACCGGCTTCAGAGACAGGGAGAGGGGGAGACAAGGTGAGAGCCCCAGGCCTGTGGGTGTCTACCAAAGGAAGAAGGGCCAGAGAGGAGGCTGCAGGTGACAAGGCTGCACATGGGGGTCTGGCCTCCAGACACCTCGTCTCCCTTAGGGAATCAGCCCCTGTTCATCCTTAGCTTCTCACACATTCCCACCCAGAGTCAGAGAAGGCCTCACCTGGTGAGAGCACCATGTTTTGCACCCCTTGGTGGACAGTGATGCTTTGGTACTGGGGTGGCAGGGCCTGCGCTGAGCTGGATGACTCCGTGGGCACCGTTGTCTTTGCAATGTCTGCGTTACAGAGAGACACTCTGGTGAGCTGAGCAAGGTTGAGATTCCACTTCTTGGAACTTCCCCCCACACCAAGCACATCTAGAGGCTCAACCTCTGTACTTCAAGGCATCTCAAAGCTGAAACAGAATAGTGACCTCTCGAACTCAACCAGGCAGAGCTATTCTGGATGACATCCTGGGGGAATTCCGAATGGGGCTACTTCATTCAGGCCTCAGAAAGATTCTCTGGAAAGTGGGATTTATGATGTGGCCCAGATGACACCTCTCTGCTTGGCCTGCCCCTCACCTGACCCTCCTGCATCTCATCACATGGATGACTTCACTCTGCATTGCCAGTCTCCTGGGCATGCTGGGGCCCAGAGTCACTGGCTGCAGAGCAATGTTCCATGCCCCCTTTGAGGATTGTCCAGTTGAAACATCTCATACCCACAGTCAGGGTTCCCGTGGGCCATCACTGCGTGGCACACCCTGGAGTAGCTGCTAACACTTGGACAAAAAGCTGACCTGCCTCAAATCCCAGAAAAGCAACTGTGTTCAGTTTGGGGGATACATTTATAGATGTCATGTATATAGGCAGATGGGTGCTTAGGAGGCCACCTCCACCAAGTGGTGTGTCTCCATTTTACTGTGCATAGGGATCCCCTGGGGGATCTTGTTAATAACACAGGTGCTGATTCAGTGGGTCTGGGGTGGGAGCCTGAGATCCTGCATTTCTAACAAGCTCCCAGATGATGCAGACGTTGCAGGTCTGAGGACTGTATTTTGAACAGGGGAGTCCTCAGGGTGTCCACCTTTATTCCATGATGTGCTCATCAGTTTACCCTACCGCTTAGGCTTCTCTCATGGTTTGCTAACTCCAAATCCTCTCCAAGATTGGAGTTAGCAACAAACTAGCTCCAACTAGTTAACTAAAACTATTTCCTACTCTATGTAGACATACTGCCACCTTGAGATTTCATGCACTCTAGGGGGAAAAACTTGATGATAAATGGAGGTTGAGGCAGGAGAGTTGCTTGAACCCAGGAGGCAGAGGTTGCAGTGAGCTGAGGTCACGTCATTCCACTCGAGCCTGGGTGACAGGAGCGAAACTCCATCTCGAAAAAAAACAACGATGTTTCCCCCTTTCTTCCCTTACTAAGAATCAATATACAGCAGGAACTACTTACCACAAATGCAACATTTTGAAAAGTTATTTTCTCCCCATATGTAATTTGACTTTCTCACTAAATCGTGGTCCTATAACGTGATCTGGTAGAGTACTCAATTATAAACTTCAAAAACCCCATGTCTTTGTGGCCCTGGTGGCACCAGAATTTACCTGACAGGCTGGTGGCACGAGAGGACATAATGTTGGGAAGGGCACTCAGAGCGGAGGAAGAGATTTGAGGTCCAGAGATGCTGAGGAGTGAGAAGTTCTCCATATTCTGACCACTGCAGGGTACAGAGACCACACACCTGCTCTGGACAGGCTGGCTGCGTTGTCCAGACGATAAACATTCTGAGCACAGTTGATGTCACAAGGCACATGATTCCACTCCACAACTAGGTTACCTTTGAAAGATGAGTGGAATCTACTGCAAGCAAGATTAAAATGTGTAAAGATTGTTTTTGACTTACCCTTCCCCAGTGGCAAGCCCTGATTGAGAATACCAAGAGAGAAGGGTAATATGTTTACTCCAATAGTAAACATATCGTAGAGACGCTGTCTGTCCCCTTTTATCTTTATTTTCATTACTTTTCTGTGTTGACACTGTCTACCCCCACCCCCTCCAGCCCTGGAGACCTCTGTCCTCTCTGAATACGCCTTTTCTTCTCCTTTATCAATCTAATCTCTGTCAGCAAATATATTTGTTCTGTTTTAGTTTGTTTTTTAAGATTTATATATTTTTCACATTTTCTTCAGAAATTCAAATTCATAAAAGTTGCAGAAATGGGCTGGGCGCAGTGGCTCAGGCCTGTAATCCCAGCACTTTGGGAGACCAAGGCGGGCGGATCATTTGAGGTCAGGAGTTCAAGACCAGCCAGGCCAACCGGGTGAAACCCCATCTCTACTCAAAATATAAAAATTACCCAGGCATGGTGGTGGGCACCTGTAATCTCAGCTATTCAGGAGGCTGAGGTAGGAGAATCGCTTGAACCTGAGAGACAGAGGTTGCAGTGAGCCAAGGTCGTGCCACTGCACTGCAGCCTCAGTGACAGAGTGAGACTCCGTCTCAAAAGTTGCAAAAATAAAATCAATACAAAGAGCACCCGTATGCCCTGTATGCAGATTTTCCTATTAACATTTGACCCCATTTGCTTGATCAGTTTCCTTCCTCCTACCCCCTGCCCCATGTGTATGTGTGTATACTTAATTTTTTCTCTGAACTATTTGAAGGTAAGTCATAAGCACTATGTCCTTGTACGCCTAGGTACTTCAATGTGTATTTCTTAAGAATAAGGACCAAATATTATTTTCAGTGGTTGGTGCTCTTTTTAGTAAGTGACTAAAACACAAATGGGTGGCTTACTCAATATTGTTTTGCTCATTGTTTAAGTCAGTTTGATGGGGAGACTCTGGGACTCCAGAGAAGCAAGTTTGCCTGTTCGTTTTGCTTGTCATATAACAACCTCGTGCACTGGTGAGGTGTGGCATAAGGTGAAAGATGATTGTGACAGTTGGAAGATAAGCCGAAGGTGCCCCTTTCTAGATTATCACAACATGTGAACTAGATACAGAAAAGGGCTGCAGATGTAAATGGCAGGTATGTTTATGCTGCATGGGGAGCTCTGGCCTGCTCTGGAAATAGTGATGGGCTTCGTTTGCAGTGGTGTTGAGCATGCATGAGTGGAGCGTGAGTTAGCTTCTGCACATGAGAGCCCAGAGTTGTCTTCCTGTGTGTATTTATTCACAGTACTGTAACATTTGGAGAACAATGGGGAGAGCATGATTCCCCTCGTGTTCCTACCCCATGGCCTGGTTTGGAACATTAAGATGTGTTGGAAAGTAAATTCAAGCCACATACTTTGGCAATCTGGGGGGCATCTGCAATTTTGTTTGAGCCATTATGGTGTAGAGAAAGCTTGAGAGTCTGGGCATCGACTTATGTGACTTCTAATCCTCCCTCTGCCATGAGCTACCTGTGTGATATTGTTCAAACCTCTCTGCCACTTGGTTTTCCCATATTATTAATTTAGACTAAATTGGAGTGGCTGGCATGTCTTCCCGGCCAAGCCCAGTGATGTACATGTGGACAGTAGCATCCCTGTGAGTGACACACACAGGACCCCCAGGAATTGGAACTGCAGTCTGTCTTAACCCATCACATTTCTCCCACTGCTGACTTCAGACTCTCCCACTGGAACCTCTCAGATCTAATGTAAAGGGGGCTCAAAATACTAGCGGGAAATATGGGAGGCAGGATCCCTCAGTGCCTGTGTAGAGTTTTAAAATATGACCCTGTTTTGGTTTGGTCACTGATAAGCTTGTGGGAGCCTGGTGGTTCAGGGTGCGCACCACTCCTCATAGCAGGGTCCTTGTCTTGCGTGCTGTGTCCTCCCGAGGTATGCTGCTGCTGGTGGCCCAGGCAGGTGACACTCTCAAAGCGATTGGTCACTACATAAAATGTGTCTCTCTCTTGTTTGTTTCCCACCTGCTTTCCGAGCTCCTTTCTCGGACAGGTAAGATATCCTGTTTTTTGTGGATGACTTACATCCCCAGATGCCCTCCTCTGCTTGAGTGTATGCATGTTGAGGGGAGGAAATGCTGTTGGGAGGGTCGCCTGGCTGGGGTCCAGTCATCTCTCTCTCCTCCATTGCCATTATTTTCTGAACCACCAAGCATCTAGTCCTAAGGCAAGAGGGACAATGTGTGGGGGTCATTAGAGCCATCATCAAGAAAGGGACCCATTGTACATCTTCAGGCATGGGTATAAAGGGACCCCCAGTCACAGCCCCACTTCCACTTTGAATAGAAGGGCAGTTCTCCTGGTCTGACCTCAAAAGCCCCTGAAGACCACTCCCATAGAGGGGGTTTTGAGTGGCTTTTATAAACGGAAAAAGACTTGATATCAGTTTCCCTACAATGCCAGCCCATCATGCACTTTTAAAGAATTCATATAAAAGTCTAATTTAGTTGAACAATCTTATTAAATGGCTACTAAAGCCTCTATCATGCAAGACCCTAAGCTAGGCATTGTGGAAGATAAAGAAACACTTCAGATGCTGTGGCTTCTCAAGGAGCTTACCATTTTAAGACAAGGTGTATTTACTGGAAAGATTTAGACAAGTGTAAACGGAGTGCATGATAGTCTATCTTTCAATTACTTGAGAATTCAGTGCATTTTATAGACTATGTTATGAAGGATAGAGAGCAAAAAATACAGGAAATCCAAAATGGTGCATAATCCAGAGTTACATTTATTACTAAGAGTGTTTTAAAAATAATAGCTCATAATTTACGAATCACCTTGGCAGGTGTTTTTGGTGCTTGCCTTTTTAAAAACGAGTATGTCTGCTCCAAAAATTCACTTTAAACCAGTAAGGAAGTCAGCAAGGAAATGTCTGATTTGGGAAGTGGTGGCAATTTGCCTTCCCCAAGCATTTTGCATGGTTTCATTATTGTCTATGTACTTTCTGGTTTGGGGAGTATAGTTAAATGGTTTGGTTTCTAAATCTTCTGTGCTAGTTTGTGGAGGACATGATTGAAGAAAATAAGAACAATGTGGGGACCTGACAGGCAAATTGTGCCAAATTGGATGCTGTGGCAAGATACACACTT
The DNA here is from genome assembly GCA_036589455.1 of Ateles fusciceps. NCBI lineage: Eukaryota > Metazoa > Chordata > Mammalia > Primates > Atelidae > Ateles > Ateles fusciceps. The sequence goes on from JAZHEH010003362.1 coordinate 5,377,602, forward strand.
AGGAACATCATCAGGAGTTGATGACCCTGCTTGCTGTGGAGAGGGCTGGAAGCTTCTGCTAGAGTGGTGGGTCTATCTGGAGCCCAGCCAGCTCAGGTCCTGTGTCCCAGGGATGCTGTCATAGTATTCCCTGGCATGTCCTCACCCTGCAGTGGTGAAGATCACAGGGCTCATCTGCAGAGAGAAGTCTCCACTCCTCTTCCCACAGCTTTTCCTCCCTGCCACCCAAAGGCCCTTAGAATATGGTGTATCTAGGTAGTTGGCCTAACAAGGATAGCGCCACTGAAACCACGAGAAAGGTTGCCACCGGCCCAGGATGCAGCAGCGCAGGGGCAGAGAGAACTGCTTTACACAAAAATTCAACAGAAGAAAAACTGCACCCTAACCCCAGTTACTCTTAGAAGAGGCTCAGTGAGAATAGACACAGCAGAGGTGTTGACGAGGAAAGGAGCCTAGTGATCAAATGATCCAGTAATCACCTTCCCTCAGACTGACAACTTATCCGGGGTAGTTATCATAGACAGAAACCTCGATCCAGGTTCCAAGGCCTCAGAGTAGGTCTGGCTGCCTGATGACTGAGCTGGATTTCCAGATAGGGAGAGGATGCCCAAGTGTGAGTGTGGGGGACAGCATGGCTTAGAGCCTGAAGCTCCAGTCATTTCAGTAACAAACTTTGAAGCTACTATCTTGGCCACTACAGTTTTCTATCTACAAAATGGGTTTTGGTGATTCAAGATCTGTATTGAGCACCAGCTACGAAGATGAATGAGGCATGGCCTCTGCCTTGCAAATCTTTATGACCTAATGGGTTTATACCCAGCTCTTTTGAGTTCATTTTTCAAGCCAAAGAGGATCCCTACAAGAAGGACCATGTACCAGACATATATAGGCAGCTATTCCATGATCCAAAGCAGGGCAGAGTTGTGGACAGAGCCCTGAGCTGTGGGCTAGAATGCCCGAGTTCTAGTTCCAGCTCTGATAGTATTTAGCTGTGTGACCTCAGGCACGGCACTGCATTACACAGAGTCCCGCTCGCTTCATCCATAGGTAGATATCCTTCCATGCACCACGTCCCTAGGTGGTTGTAAGGATTAAGTGAGCTGATGTTTATTAGGATCCTCATGCTTCGCTGGCACCGAGCACCTATCCATTTGGTAGGGACTGATTCTGAACCACCGCTTAGCATCTCTGCAAGAGCTGGCCCACTTGCTCAAGTCCTACCTCTGTAGACCTGAGGAGGGGGCTGCCCCATTTTTCATGGAGAATATGTGCTGCACTCATGTCCTTCAGTGGGGAGCGTCTAACCCCAAGCCTCATCTGTGCCGTCCCTCCACCAGTTTCCAACCCTCTGAGAGCTCAGCACGTGCCCAGGGAGATATAAAAATGTCATGTTTCATTGCTTCATCCTCATTTTTTCTTTACTTCAAAGGGCCTGGTGATTCCAAGGTAAAGGGGCCAAGCCATGAGTCAAAGAGGCAGGTATAAAGGGACAATTTTATTTTTTTATAGCTAGGATTAGTCACTGATTAACGTGAGTAGGACAGAGCTAGAATTTCTAGTTCCTCTGCCTTCAAGAAAACTGCAAGGGAAAGTTCAAGAGTGTCTTTGCTGGCTCTTTCTTGAATATTTCCAAAGTCTTGGAAGTTGTAAGTTTTGGGTGTGGCATAAGGAAAGCTGAATGATAGGGCACAGGTCCTGCTCCCCTTTCCTCATCTTGTCTGTCTGTCCCCTCTTTGTTCATAGTTGACCACGGCATGTTTGAGAATTTGAACACAGCCCTCACTCCAAAGCTCCAGGCCAGCCGCTCCTTCCTCCACTTGTCCAGGCCCGTGGCCCCTGGCTCTGCCCCTCTGGGCTCTGCTGAGCCTGGGGGGCCGGGACTCTGGGTGGGCAGCAGCCAGCACCTCAAGAACCTGGACAAAGCCATGGGGGCCAAAGTGAATGACTTCCTGTGGAGAAAAGAGCCCTCCAGCCTGGGCAGTGTGGGTGTGACGGAGATGAGCAAGACCGCAGGAGCACAGCTGGCCAGCAGGGCTGATGCGGCTCCAGGGGCCTGGCTGGAGGATGAAAGGTAAACCCCTCACCCACCTAATTCCCATGCCCCTCTGTGGACCCACTTGAAAAGGTGCAGGGACAAACTGCAGTGTCTCCACAGGACAACAGCCCCAAGGGAGGGGTATGAGATTGTCCCGTACAGAAAAGCTGTAGGATCAGGCCGCACTTGGGAGCTGGCTTCACCTTCCACAGCTACAGCTGAAGGTTGCTGAGTACCCATCATGTCCTCAGCCCTGTGCCGTTGAAGGTTGTTGAGTACTCACCATGTCCTCAGCTCTGTGCAGCTGAAGGTTGCTGAGTACCCATCATGTCCTCAGCCCTGTGCTACTGAAGGTTGCTGAGTCCCCGCCACATCCTCAGCCCTGTGCTACTGAAAGTTGCTGAGTCCCCGCCACGTCCTCAGCCCTGTGCTACTGAAGGTTGCTGAGTCCCACCGTGTCCTCAGCCCTGTGCTACTGAAGTTTGCTGAGTACCCACCGTGTCCTCAGCCCTGTGCTACTGAAGGTTGCTGAGTACCCACCGTGTCCTCAGCCCTGTGCTACTGAAGGTTGCTGAGTACCCACCGTGTCCTCAGCCCTGTGCTACTGAAGGTTGCTGAGTACCCACCGTGTACTCAGCCCTGTGATGCATACTTTGGTTGCATCATTTTTTCTAGCCCTCCCAGCAGCCCTGGGAGGTAGATGATATATCCATCCTGTAGATAACTCATTTTCAGACAGGTAAAGTAAATAGCTTGAGGTCCCAAAGTTAGTACTTGGCAGAGCTGGATTTGAACCCAAGTATTGCCCAGAAGTTCTCCAGGTAGATTCTGATGCCCAGCCATAGCTGAGAACTGCTGCCCTAGAGTGTTGCTTGTGGGAGAAGCCTGAGCCTGTCAGAGCTCACAGGGGCAGGGCAGGAGAAGGCCCCTGTAGCAGCCCTCCTGTTCTTCCCCCTTCTACCAACAGACCCTTTCCAGGCCTTGTTTTAAACACCTGTGCATCTGGGGTGGGAATGCCCTCGGCAGGCCTTATTGCATGGGTTCTGATTTGACGAAGTTCACCAGTGGTATTTATCCTGTCTTCCAGAGGCCAGTATTTTGTGCTGCTCTGAATACTGAGTGAGCATGGACTAGGCCAAAAGCTACTGTTGTGCTGAAATTGCTAAAACCTGCATGCCAAACCAAGAACTAGACCCAAGGAGTAGAGCACTCATTAGCGGGGGTGGGTTGAAAGTGCAATTGCAGTTGGAGAAGAGGAAGGAAGGTGGATTGGTGGCTTGTGGTCCTTAAGGTGTATGTGTTTATTGTCATTAACCTTACAAGTCAGTCCTGCAAGAAGCGTTTCCTCGGCTGGATCCTCCACCTCCCATAACCAGAAAGCGAACCCCTCAGGCCCTGAAGACCACCCAGGACATGCTGATTTCATCACAGCCTGTCCTCAGCAGTCTGGAGTATGGGACAGAGCCATCACATGGGCAGGCCCAGGACTCCGCTCCCACTGCCCTGCCTGATGTCCCAGCAGATGCTTCACAGTCAGAGGCCACCATGGAAAGAGAAGAAAGAGGTGAAGTTCTGCCCAATGGAGAGGATTCCCTGTCAGTACCTGATCTCATCCACAAGGATAGCCAAGATGAATCCAAGCTAAAGATGACTGAGTGCAGAAGGGCCTCCTCCCCCAGCCTCATTGAGAGGAATGGCCTCAAACTCAGCTTGAGCCCTATCAGCCTGGTTGAGTCCTGGGAGGAGGGCAGCCTCTCTCCTCAGGCATGGACCTCCAGCCTTGACAATGAGGGCCCTCACCCAGACCTGCTGTCCTTTGAATAGAGCCTCCGCTGTTTCCTGCTAAGCACCACCCTTGTCTTCCTGTTGCTTTCTCCGCTGTGCACACTGGTCCTAGCCCCAGCTCCACTGTGCCCTTCGTCTTCCTTGTATCAGGCACCAGCAGAGAGCCAATCCTCCACCATGGGATTTTGCAGGGCTGGAAGTCCTTGAGTAGTTCTAGTTAAAGAGTCTATCTGCAGAATGGCCAAAGGACTCGATGTCATCTTGAGCCTAATTTTCTGCAACCTCCTCTGGATGGGCTGTGGCCCTGGACATTGGAGCTCTTCCACTCTTGAGTTTGTCCTGGCTTCTCAGTGAATTTCAGGGCCACCAGCCCAGGATGATGGATCTTGCAGGAATTCTCTTTGCCTGTCCCCCCACATGCACCTCCTCCCCTCCTGTTCTCCCTCCCACACCCCGGTCCCTTCTCTCTCCTCCTTGGCAGGTCTGAGGCCCCTGGCCTCAGTGGGGAGCAAGTCTGGGTGAGGAATGATGGGTTTGGCTTGATGATGGGCCCTGGCCTAGAAAGCCACACACCCAGACCACAGCCCAGCCATGGCTCCTCTTGGTCCCAAGACAGTGCAGGCCCCCGGTTGCCATGTTTGCTCTGTCCCTGGGATGGAGGCCAGAAGAGATACTTAACAGGCCTGAGATCTTGAGAGTTCACCCAAGGCTTGAACCCTGCCACCAAGGGTTCCCAAGGTTTTCCCCTATCTGGTCAGATGTTGAATACAAAATGTGGGCATTCTTCACGGAAGGAAAGATCAGGCTTCCCTTGCTGTGTGTGTGAAGACAGGGAGAGCCAGGCCCCAGCAGATGCAGCCAAGCACACTCTGATTTTGTTTTGTGGGGAGGGCTCAGGAACTTGGGGGTGGTTTTGGCATTCAGGGCTGGTACTAAAAACCCAGAGCAGAAGCAGGGGAGAAGGGGAGTGGAGACGGGACAGAGAAGAGCGATCACCAGAGATCACCGGGGGATCAGAACAGCTTTTCAGGGGCCACCTTGCAACCTCAAATGATGTCGTTTCAAGGCCTGGGCCTGCTGTGAGAGCCAGAGTAAAGCACATGCAAGACTGGAATGTGAGAAGAACTTGTGGTGGGGGGGTGGGGGGGGGGGCCACTTTCAATTAAGTGGAAGTGCTTTGTGCTTGTGCTGAAGTTGCCTGGGCCTCCTGCAGCCCTGGACCTCACAGGAGCGGCCCCAGCCTGCCCTTCCCTGCCTACCCTTCCCTGCCTGCCCTTCCCTGCCTGCTTTCAGGATCCATGTAAGGGACTGACCAGGTTCATCCAACCTTAACTGGTTCCTGCCCTCCTGGATTAACCCACTTTTGTGTTCCTGTCTCCCACCAGGGGTCCTATTGTGCTGTCTTCCTGCGGCCAGCCGACCCTGCAAGAGGGTGATCCCAATCCCAAGGGTTTTTGCATCCCTTTTCTTGAACAAGGTGGCTGGTTCCCTGGGAGAAGTCTGGGAATGGCACATCTAGCCAGGGCAGGCGGTGCAGCATCCTACTCCTGGGATTCCTGTGGCTTCTCCTGTTCCATTCATTGTTTGGCTTCCCCACCCATAAGCTCTGGGACACCCAGGGCTTGCTTGCCAGCTCTTCTCACCTCCAAGCCTCCACTCCCCTTCCCACCACCACTGCCATATAAAATGCTCACGCTAACTCCTACGGAACTAGGAGCCTCAGCAGGATCGCTAGGATGTGGGTGTCTTCCTGCATTCTCGCTTCCGCATCTGTGTGGCCTTGCCACAGCCCTCCCACCACTTGCCTTCCATTGCCTTCCTTCTCCCAGAAAGCCAGATTTCACCACGTGCTCACCACAAGCTGTCTTCCCTCCCTCGTGAGGGTCCCTGCAGTGGGGCACCTGCAGGCCCTGGTGGAGTGAGCAGGGCTTATGCATACATTCTTTCTCCAACGATGTGATATCTGACCCTGATGTCGGAGAAGGTCTCAGGACTAGCCTTCGGGGTCCTGTGATCTTCCTAGAATGGTTAGGGTATGACACAAAACACCAGAGCTGAGGATGGGGATGGAGTCCCTAAACACATCCTGGAAGCAAACCACTTCATCTGAGCTTCCCATACCAGGAGCATGGTTTGTGCTTTGACGGGAACCTTAGCAAGCCCCTGCACTCTGGGGCTTCTCCTCTTCTAGAGCCCAGGGTGGCTCTGGCCCAGTGATATGGCAGCCATGGGTTCAGGGATTGCAGGTGCAGCCTTTCTGAAGTACCCCGCCCCTACTTTAAAGCCCAGCTGCTGCTGAAGTACAGACTCTTAGACCCAGGATGAGCAAAAGGATCCCACCAGGATGTCCAGGACAATTGCCAGGGTGACCCCAGAGTTCTTCAGACTTATGTCTGATACTGAATACAGTGCCACGGGACCCTGCTCCAATCTAACTGCCTACAACTCACCCATGCCCCTGCTGTGGAAGTGATGCTGCTACCGTGGGAGGCTCTCTGAGCCTGGGTGTCTGGTCTTAGCTGCTGCAGATAGTACCTGGTGCTAGGGGCTAGGTGCTCCTCAAAACCCAGCAGGATGAGCAGCTACTACTCATTCTGCAGAGGGCTTGGCTCAGACCAGGTCTTCCATCCAAAGCCTCACCTGGTTTCCACATCCATCTCAACAGTCTGGCCTTCCTGTGACTGCAGGCTGGCAGCCACACCCCCGCTAATCCTGCACAGTGAGTCCAGCTTCTCTGGGAGCTTGGCCTTCAGTTAGCCCAGTCCATGAGAAGGCAGAGTGATGAGGAGGAGTAAAGGACCTGTCTTCTATGTTCACATAAGGAAGTTGGGACCACAGGGTCTTCTATCTCCTTGTTACTCCCCAACCCCACCATAACCCCCTACTCAGCACACAGCTTGATCCTGGCAGATTATAAGGTGAGCTTCCAGAACCTGGCAGGAGGCTGGTATATCCCCCCTGCACAGAGGGAAGTGTATCTGAATGCTGTGTACGTGGCTGATATGGAACACATGCATGTGTGCAATCCATCAGCTTTTAAAGAAGAAGATTGGCTCCAGTTTGGAGGAGGAAGATTACAGATCTATTCTGAGTATTTTTTAGAGAGTTAATATTTATATTTTTAGAATTTTCTGGTAGAAGGAAATTGCACAATAAAATGACTTGGTTTGGTTTGCTGGCTCTGTTTGTTTTTTCTCCTGACTGATGGGAGTGGTTGGTTTCCTGGAGGCTGACTTGCTGGGTGGTGGGCATTGGCATTTTCCTTTGTAAGCCTGAAAATGTGGGAAATGAAGGAGGTAGAAATGTGAGGAGAAGGAGCACTACCGACACCACCAGCCTGAATCCTTGGTGGGGGAAATGACTTCTGAGGATGTGCCATCCTTGGCTCTCCTGAATGGCCACTGTGAGAGAGAACCTCTGCCAACGTGACCTATTGCTGTTTCAGGGGCACCTCATGGTGTGCACAGGAAGGACCCTCATTGGAAGGAAGTGGGCATGGCCATCGGATCATCCTCTAGACCATTCGTTCTTTACCTGGGTCCACAGCCCTCTTTCACCAAGAAAAAGGTGGAGCTTTGCATTCCTGTGGGCACCTTCTTCCAGAGAGGGACCAGAAGTACCCGCTTCTCAAAGAGACTCATCAATAAATGTCAGTGATTTGGACTTAGGTACTTCCTGGGAAATTGCCCCCAAAGGCCGCCCTGGACAGGGACATTCTTGATGCTCACCTGTGGAGAGAAGGTGGCTCAGAGAAGAGCTGGCCTGGAGTCCCTTTGCCCCATTGCTGCCCCTAGGCCAGTGTCAGATCCAAGGACCCAGAGGACCCACACAGCTGAGAATTGGCCAGGCCTTTATCCTCCTTAAAAGGAAGGAAGTGGGGGAAGAAACAGCAAGGGAAAGAGGAGCTCCGTTCACAGAGGCCACACACATTTCCAAAGGGAAACATGGGACGTTTCTCTGCAGCCCTTATGTGCAGCTGTGACTGTGCCTGGGGTTGGATTCCACAGCTCCGCCTGCAGGGGCTCCCTGGCTCCATGTCAGAGGTGTCTCAGGCATAAGGCTAAGTCCCTAATGTTTTCTGCATCTTGTTCCACTTCCACACCTTGTTTCTCAGGAGGGGGCAAGAAGAGAACAGCCGGGCTCTCAAAGGTTGCTCACTGTCTCTGCATTGGGGTGTGTTGTTATCGTCCAGGGCAAGCAGGGAAAACAAAAACAATCCACCATGTTCCACACATGGGAAAAGGCAATGAAAATACTTAAAATAGCAACTTTTTTCTTTACGAGGATGCTGCAGTGATTTTTCAGACGACCTCTCCCACTGAATGGCTTCAGATCTGTTTCTGCTGTTATTCAGGTGTGAAATGTGCCTTTAACATGGCTTTCCCCTCCCACTATTATGCAAAGTCGTTATTTTCATCTAAGATCAAGTATACACAGCTCTAATGTAAAAAAACTTTTTGAGGAAATTTTAAGTGTAGAAATGGAAGTGCATTTTGTCGTGTTTTTTAATGCTGTGCTCTATGCTGAGCCACGATTCTAGAATCTGGGGGGACAAAGATGCATTTATTGAGGCAATATATCCAAGCCCCTACCTGCCATGCACTAAGGGCTATCTAGGGCACAGTGTGACACTGGTGGAAAAGTGGTACGTGGTCCTCTTTCTCCATTCTGAATGGATGGGGGATGTCATCATACCTGCCCGCCCAGGCACTATGCAAAGAGGGTATGTGATCAGGGTATGAAAGTGCAGTGGAATCACCAAAGCAGGGCTGGGGTGAGGCAATCCATTTCAGCCAAGAGAGTGCTCGTTTCCTCTGGATTAAATATGTCGGTAGTAGTTGCTGAAGGAAACACACTCACAGGCCACCAGGAAACCCACTTCATCCCTTATGTCTATGCCTATGCTGGTGGGGACCCCAGTTGGTATTCAGACTTAATAAAATTAGCTAACCTGGGAATGTACTCAGATGCTACTCTAATCTCAGAAAATTCCTGCTGGGCCAGTTTAATCTGCTCCCAGATTTCACAATCCCTTTGAGGTCAGTGAATCCTGGGAGTGTTCTGAGAACTCTGTGCTTGGACTCCCTGTCCTCTCTCTGCTCCCCCTCCCCCACACTGCAGAGTTTCCCAGGCCAGCCTAGCTGTGGTGGCAAACTCAGTGATGGCTTCTGTGAGATTTTGGCCCTCAGAGTGCCCTGGGCTTCAGTCGCGCAGTTTGCCACTCGGGTTTGGGACTTGCAGTCTTGAGCCTCCCACTGTGGCCCCTCTGTGAGTGGGAACAAGTAATTAAGTCTATATAGCTCTTGTAGAGAGAATCCTACCACCCCCTTGGAAAGCTTCATCAATGCACATGGTATTTAATACCTTTCATCTCTCCCAAGGAAATCCACTCTGGAAGCTTTAAGTTGTCCAGTGAAAGCATCTTCAAGTACATCTCCCCTCCAGGACGCCCCCTCCCTGCTACTGTTTGTACTGAGGGCACAGGATGAAAGCCCAGAGTCCCCACCTCTGACTTCCTAATGAGAAAATTCCTCCACTTTCCGTATCTAGGGACCAGCTCTCCTGAGACACAAATCCTCTTTGTGTCCAGCTTATCTCCAGCTACTGCCATGATAAATACTCCAGCCCAAGGGAGCCTGGGGAAGCTACCCCACAAAATGAATCACTTGGCTATTAACAAGGCAGATGAGGAACCAAGCTTGAGGAAACATTTAAGGACCACCTCAGACTCCAGGCTGTAGTCTCCCTCGTGCGAGTTGCCTGAGGAATCCATTGGCTGCATAGAGCAGGGGAACATTGCCAATGTCTGTTCTTTAAAATTGACCAAAACAAAACAAAAAACCCAGAAACAAAAAGCAGCCTCCCAACAAACTACAACTTTTTTCTTTTTTGCCATGTATAGCCAGCCAGCTGTTTCCAGTGCCATCTGCTTCGCTGCCACCTTCCTGAGTCATCCCTCCATGTCGGCCGCCACCTGCTTTCTAGGCTTGTGTTTATTGTGGAATTCCTGTTGGCTTGGTCTGATGTTCAAGCACATCTGAGGGTTCAGCCCGCTTCAGGGGCTAACTCACAGCAACTTAGAACAATTCCCTGCGGTGCTCACAGGAGTGCTTTGGGTTGGTTCAGACCTTCACGCGGCAAGCCAAAGAGGCAGGAGAAAAGTGAGCTGTCAGTCCTGGGAAGGCTTTGCAACTTGAGCAAGGTGCATGCCCCCTCTTTATCCTGAGCTCGCAATGGATGGGCCCCCTTGCTGGAGAGGAAAGCTCAGGACACATGTGGACTGCTCCTGTTGTTTTGCCTTCTCACAATATCCTGGTACCTGCTAAATTCTATTGTAGCCAACCTCCCTTGCTCAACTTGAATCCTGAGTCTAATGTGTCAGGAAGTCTTTGCAGCTGACCTGGCAAGTACCCTTTAGACCTGGCCAACATGTGACATTTGTGGGAGCTGGGCCTCCTGGAAAGGCCGTGTTGGCCATGTAGGAAGTGATTTCATGTGTAAGAAAACTGGAGGGGGGAGGAGAGGGTAGGAGCCTTGCCCATGCCTCTCCCTATGCCACCTCCACCCCCTTAATCATCAGTCAGCGACTATGTAGGTGGCGCATGCTGTGACCAGGCCAGGAGACTTGCTGAGACGCATGTCAGGGAGGTGTCAGGTGGGTTCTCTGTGCTCTAGATTATCTGCAGCCACCTGCCTGCCTCGAGGTGACATCCACCACTGCTGCCTCTCTGCTGCAGTTCCCTGGGAGCCCCAGCCTGCTCTGAATTGCTTCCATGCCTGTGTTTAAGGTGGTCCAGCTGCCCGGGTAACCTTTCTACCTTCCTTTCCCTTTGCTCTGACTTTACCAGGCTATGTTAATTCGTCCTTCACATTTCCACTCAGGCACCCCTTCCTCCGAGGTGGCTTCCTGACGCTACCACATGCCTCCTCTGTGCTCCCATAGCATTCTATGAGTTCCTCCATCACAGCACTTGCTATGAGCCATAGGAAGTGCTTCCTCCTCGTGTCTCTGTCCTACAGGTCTCTGAGCTCAGAGACAGGGACCACGCCATCTTCATCTCTGACTCCTTGGTTCCCAGTACAGTGCCTGGCATGTTGCAGGAGCGCGATAAAGACGCTCTTTGAATGGAACTAAACTCAGGAAACTCACCGTTGGATTTGTGTGGAACAGACTAGATGGGCTCTGGGGTAGACCAGCAGGACCTCTTTCAGTCCCTCAGGGTGTCTATCCACTGGCAGCCTCTGTATGTGATCATCAACTCCGCAGAGAAGGATTGAGGGTGGCCATTTTCAAAATGGAAAGCAATTAATGGGCCAATGTGAGACTCATTTATCATTATCATTAATGGGCCAATGTGAGGCTCCCTCATTTTGTGAGGGGAGGTATTTCAGCCTCATCTTAGGAACAGGTAAACTGAGGCTGAGATGATGACGAAGCCAACTCCCTGGGTCTTAGAACTGAGAGGCAGAACGAGCTGGGAAGGCCTAGGTCTTCGGGCCTGAGAAACAGCCATCTACCCCCACTGCACAGCTCTTCTCCGTCTCCATCACGCCAGTCTGATAAATCATTCCGGAAAACGTTCATGGCTCAGAAACATCTTTTTGTGTTAGATCTTCTCCAAGATCAATACAATTTCCTTAAGCACTGCGTATTCATAAGGGATGGGAATTTAAAGACCCATTTCACACTCCCCTCATTTTGCACAAGAGGAACCAACAGAGACTGCATGGTTAACATGGTGACCTGGTCTCAGTGAAGCCCCACAGTAACTTTGTGTGGTGAGTCATTATCCTCCTTTTCCAGATGAGACTGACCAGAGGCTTAGGGAGTCTTAGTAATTTGCCATAGTCACTCTACCAGTAAGTGGCAGAGCTAACAATAGCACCTCCTGAAAACGTTCTTTCTTAAAGGTGTTGGTAAGAGCCTACTCTAAATTGCAAGAATTTTGCCCTGAAGTAGGAGTGGCAAGAGCCCTTCTATTGCATCTCAAACTGCAAACTCAGGGAAGCCTGGCTTATACGCTAATCCTGTTACCGGCACTGGAGATTGAGCATTCAGTGGGGAAGTGGGTATTGTTTGAAGACTACTTGCTAAAGAAATGTTTCAGGTCTAATAGCTACCATGGTACTCAGCAGTGCTAGAAAGAAAAGAAAAGAAGAGAAAAGAAAAGAAAGAGGAAAAAGAGAAGAAAACAGAGAAGAGAAAAGAAAAGACAGGGAAAGGAAAGAAGGAAAGGAAAGGAGGGGAGGGAGGAAGGGAAAGAGAGAGAGAGAAAGAGAAAAAGAGGGAGAAAGAAGAAAAGAGAGAGAGGAAGAAAACCCCAGCACTAAGTGGTTTTCTTGATGGCTGTCTGACCTCTTGTGGCTGGCAATTGGGTATTGCAGTTTGTGGTAACTGAACGGAAGATTTTCATGAGGAAACCAATAGCAATGTATGAGGTAAATATTATCTCCATTTTAAGAGGCTTGTATGTTCTAAGATAATTTAACAAATATCATTTCTATATTTCAAAATAAAAGAAAGGGCAGTTCTTAATTAAAAATTCCAGTAGGAGGGAAAAATATAAGAAGAAATCTTTGAAAAATGAGAATTCTTTCATTCATTCTATTCATTTAAATAGTGATAAAAGTAAAGAAATATTAAAATCCTGAGAATAAAATGGCATATAAAGTTTCACATTTGATAGAGAAGGAAAAAACTCACTGTTAGACACATTACAGTGAAATTTAAGATCATGAAGACAGGCCTCTTTCAACTTTTCAGAAAAAAAATGTCAGCTGTGAAGGAGGATCAGATTGACATTAGACATCTCAGTAAGAAACCTACATGTAAAATGCTAGTGACTTAATATGTCTTATGCCATTGAAGGAAAATAACTTTAAACCTACAATTCTATATTTAGTTCAATTATTTAAATTAATCAAAAATAAAAAAAGACTGTTTATGACTAAAAGACCATCTTTGATGAGAACACTGAAAATCTACTCTCTTAGCAATTTTCAAATATGCAAAATACTTTTGCAGAAAATATTCTAGCAAGAAGAGAAACTCGGGAGAGTGCTATGTGTTTGTAAATATACCAGGATAAGTAATTGATTCAGTAAAGTATACCGTTACTTAAATGATAAAGGACCCAAAAGAGTAAATAACAATTAAAATTTTAGGTAATATCAG